>JAULJL010000023.1:5012500-10012500 GCA_030761205.1 Fremontodendron californicum | reverse complement strand
TTTTTACAACTCCAGAAAATAAGAGATAAGGCAGGATACGCAATCCCTATTTAATTAATAATAAAAATCATGAAAAATAAATTTAACCATCCTCAATCATATTGGGTCTAAGTCCATAATCATCTCATACATTCACAAACAATTTATGAACATATAAATCATGCTTTAATCTCTAGTTACCATTCAATGATTACATTTGATCCATAATTTAATTTAAAGAAAATAATAAACATTTATTCTAATCTCATTAGAATAAATCCTAATCCAATTAGGATTATTTCCTTTAATTAAATTATCATCCAATTAAACAATTTAATTGAATATTTATAACATGTAAATTCTCATATTGGTGATTTAATTAATTCAACAATATTACCATGGTCACCAATTTTAGTGTTGTAGTTCAACTAAGACACTACAATATTGGTAACTCAATATTGCCGAAAATCCACATGCTGTGAAAAACTTATAGAAGCAAAAACCCTAGTAAGGGAAGACGCATGTTGCGGCTACCAGGGTATAGTCGCCGCCTCCTTTCTCCCTACAGCCTATCTATTCGCTTTTCACATCTTCCAACTTTTCAATGCCAAAATAGTTTTATGATTTTTCAAGCTTGTCAAGAACAATTCTAAGCAATTTTAAATCCTAAAAATCATCAAACCATGCACTAAAAACAGCCAAAAAAATCTACAAGTTTTTCTCACTCAAATCACCAAAGTTGGCGCAAAGCAGGCAAAAACAATTCGCAATTAGTGCCAAACTTTCACCCTTTGCATTAATTAGTTTAAAACAATTTTAAAGCAATTAATCAACAATAATTCACCATGATAACCTGCTGCCTTCACCGAAACACTACAAGTGCAAATTCTCACAATTTCGGTTAGTGATAATCGGATCAAAACAACTCAAAAAACAAAACAGTTTTGTTAAAGGTAACAATCAAAGCATAAGAATAACATAAGCGAGGCTCTGATACCACCGTTGAGATTCGGATCATGCTCAATCAAATATAATATATAATTTAATCAACAAGTTAAATTAACAACGTAGCGGAATAAAATAAAATAAAAAACAAAACAAAAATTAAATTAAATTAAACTAAATTAAATTAAATTAAATTAAATTAAATTTAAAAAAAAAACTGAATCCCTCCATGGATCTGCTTATGAATCCAAAACGATCATCCTGTCAAGAACAGATAACAATCAAAATCTCATACCTCTGTAATGGAGATTGCCGAAACCTCAAGACAGATTCTTGATGTTCTTGTTCTTGCACACAAAGCCCGATTGTCGCAAACCAAAGCCGTCCAATTGTCCGGCCTCTAACAGTAGTCCACACAGGTGACTCAAAAACTTTCACAAGGTTGAGATTATGTTTTGCCAAGACGATGCTAGTAGTCTAGGTTATGAGAAACCTTCCTCCTCTTACACTAGTCAGCCGATTCAAAGCAGGCAAGAAGAAAACGATTTTCTCTTCCTCTTTTGTCTTGCAGTCGAACTCACAGGGAGAGTGAGAGGCTGCGGCTACCAGGGTTTTTTTATTGCTTAGGGAGGCGGCAACAACATATGAGGCATATATATAACTAGGTTAGTGTATGCCAACTATTGGACTAACTGCACTAAAGCCCTTATACATATTATTAAATATTCACAATAAACCCACAACACTTAATGAATATTTAATCTAGCCCAATCTCATTTTAATTTCATTAATCACCTTTTATGTGTGACCCATTAGGCCTCCAACATGTTGGCAATAAATATAAATTAAATCCTTTAGAGAATTTCCAATTCATATTTATAGATCATGAGTGGCATCTAGCAATGCATCATGACCACCCAAATGCCGAGAGAGTCAACAAGCTTCGACAAGCCTTTCGTGTACAATATGTCTGTGTAATTCGATCCCTTCATCAAATATCACGGGAAAGAAAAGAGCATGGTTCGGTTCAGTGTCTACTCTGAATCCCATTCCATATTAGATCTACAGCTTTAATATTAACTCCTTAAGGATTGCCTTGGCCAATGACTTTCATAAGTTAATATAAGCCAGATACATGTGAGATATGTCCCCTCATATCACTTGGGGTGATGAATCCTCTCTGGACCACTCATTCATCTTCGTATACTTCATGTCATACCCAATAACACCCTACCATAAGCATCCTCATGTTTGGGACCCGTTCGTGATAAAATCTAAGTATGACAGTTCACATACAAGATGACCTGGTGTCACAAGTCAAAAGATTACTTACACTATTGACACATGAGAGTATTTTTCATAGACACTTGAGTGAAATACC
The DNA here is from genome assembly GCA_030761205.1 of Fremontodendron californicum. Taxonomy (NCBI): domain Eukaryota; kingdom Viridiplantae; phylum Streptophyta; class Magnoliopsida; order Malvales; family Malvaceae; genus Fremontodendron; species Fremontodendron californicum. The sequence goes on along the minus strand of JAULJL010000023.1, from coordinate 10,010,195 downwards.
AAATGGAACTCTCATAGCGGGTCATGTTCAGTGAACTTGTTCAACTAACAAGCACCCATATGTAATCCCCAAGTATCTCTAAACTTTCAACCTATGAGACCGGTTGCATGTATCAAGTGCATGAAGGCTTAACATATGCCAATCTTTGAGCATTGTCAATGCCCTGTCTTGATAATACGATGACCAGGAACAGTTTTAGAAACACTGCAATGATGCATAAGGATCCTTATAATTGTAACTCCTTACAATTTCTTTGCAATGCCATTGTGTTTCATAGGCTTTATCTTCACAAGTTATTTATAACAATTATAACAATACTTATGGATAAATAAATACCTCAATTATAATTAATAAATTATAATGTGTAATACATGAATATATAAACAGTGTCTTACAAACCCAACTAGATTGGCTTGCAGGGCTCACGCCAACAGCTGCTTCATCAAGAGATATGCTAAAATCTTAGCCTCATATGGAATATTACTACTACTGTTGAGTCTTGGAGGGAGGCCTTTTAAAGTTTATTTTATAAGCTGCTGGGGGTTAATAACTTAATATTAGTAATAGAAATAATAATGAAGGGTGGCTGTCTGGTGTGTATATAAATAAGTTGATGAGTTGAGTTCAGTTTCCTGATCCTCCAAGTTGCTCATTGATGATGATAGTGTATTAATTTGTTAATTTTGAATTATATTATATTATAGTATGTCTCTTATTAGTTGATGATAAGATATATGAGCTATATATATATATATATATCATTATTCTCATGTCAATCTTTAATTAGTAACAACAACATAAAAAGCAAAGAATTAGAATATAAAGTTCTACATATAATTATAAGACAATAAAACCGAAAAGAACTAAAATATTTGTTCTTTGGCACATCTTCAATCAAGGACCCATGAAGGCTTTTAAGATTTTCTTTGAAGTCCTTCCAAAGTCGATGTATTGGAGCATGCAATTGCTTAAAATGAGTGATCGTGTCCCATGAGTAGAACACTTTATCATATTTTTGCTTTGGTCACCTTAAATACATTATATATTATTAATGTATATTTATCATAAATAATAGTAACTTATCATGTGAATAATAATAAATTAATCTCTTATCATTATACATGCTATTTAGAATAAATATGTATACATAATATGTTAAGATTTATATATTATCTAAAAGTATCATGTATGTTTAGAATTTAAAAATATATACAGTTCGAGAACATGTTCGGTTAGAACTCGTTTATGTTCATTTATGAAGCTTAACAAACAAGTTCAAACAATATTTTTAGATTCGATTCATAAAAGAGTCGAGCTTTAACATAGTTAAATTCGACTCGTTTATATTCATGAATACGTTCGATAAGTTGTTCATAACAAGTTCACTAAAAAACTCAATAAGAACTGGTTTAGTACTTTTCAAGTTGCTACTTTTAAGTTTTAATATTTTTTAACGAAATTAACACAACTTAATATTTACATTATTAAAAGTACAAATTACATATATTAAAATCATCCATAATTTTTATAAAAATTTATTATTGTAGATTAATTTTTATAGACTAAAAAATGATAAATAATGATAAAAATAAAATTTTGAAAGATCATTATATTCATCATCCCACATTGAGCGAAACAGTAAGAATAAAGACCGGGTTTTATAAATGAAGGTTCCCTCAAACTCTTTTACGCAGAAGTCCATTGCTATTATTGGGGTCTTCAAACGTAGGGCCCACATAAGGTGAGTCACACTTGGCTATCTTTTGCAGAGTTGAATGTATAAAGTTTATTTAGTAATGCGAATAACGGATTTGAATATGTTATTTATAAAAATAATATGGATTTAGATAATGGATTTGGATATTCAAATTCGTTATTTGTAAAAATAATGTGGATTCGAATAATAAATATTCGAGATTTTAAATTCGCATTCACGATTGCAGATAGTGTTTATAATATCCGAATTTGATTTTTATTTGAATCCGCAAATCCAAATCAAACAAAGATCGAATATCCGAATTCGCATTTTAAATTGTCATCCCTACCAAAAACACGTGTATTTGTATTTCTCATTTCCCCTTTTCATTTACGTTTTATTTATTTTCTTGTTGAAAACTAGGGATTGACCAAAAATCAAAAAATTAAGTGATGGTTGAGTTCAATCAGGGAGTTTTGGAAGCATTTTAAATGTTAGCTAGGTTAAAAGATTGTTGTATTATTTAAACCGGCTTAATTCATCATGGAACTGCCTATTTAATTTGTAACCGATTTTTAATAACCGTGGAAATTTAATTACCGTTGAGAAAACAACTCAATAAAACAATGATCAAAAGAACAAGTATTAAAAAAAAAAAAAAAGACAAATAGATGGAAATATTTAAGAATAAGCTTTAACAAATAAAAATTAACATATAAGCACAGATTAGGCACTAGGCTTCCACTGCCTAAAGCCCATGTTTTGGGCATTATTAGCAGCAAACTACCCATCCGAATCACCCCATTTCCTACGCAATCTCATTACTAGTCAGGAACCTAAACTTGGCCACACATAAAATTGTAAATGAATCGAAGTTGAATAAATAATTTTTTGTTTGTGTTTGTTTATTTATTTTTTTTAATTTGTTTGTGTTCGATTCAAGCTCATTAAGAATTTAAAATTGTGTATGAACTCGATTCGTTTAAAATTGAGTATGTTCGAGTTTGTTCGTTTAAGTTAAATGAACTTGTTCACGGACATTAAACGAACATATTCATAAACATATAATCGAACATGTTCACGAACAATTAAAAATTTGTTCATGAACAACAAACAAATAACTTAATTTTAAGTTATTATTAAATATAAAATAATAAAATAAAAATATAATTAAATTTAAGTTATTATTAAATATAAATAATAAAACACAAATATTATTAAATTTAAATTATTATTAAATATAAAATAATAAAATACAAATTATATTAATTATATTATAAATAAATAAAATGCAAACACAAATAATAATATTCTTAATATAATCGAACAATAAACGAGTTTGAATGAGTTTTAAACAATCTATTAAACGAATTTTAAACGATTTATAAACGAGTTTGTTCGTGAACATAAACGAACTAAACATACTTTGTTCGAGTTCAATTCATTTAATAAACGAATTTTAAAATCATGTTCATAATCGTTTATTTAGCTTGATAAACGAAAATAAACAGACAAAAATTAAAATATTTACGAATCATTGTTCTAGTCACACAACAACCAACTCAAACACTCATCATCCTCTACTTCTTACCAGGATCTAATGCTATTAACAAAGGCAAAGCACCAAGCTTCCAAGACCAAATACACCTATTCTGCTCACTACCAGCAACTAACTACAACCTTCAGCCACCATTAAATCTTTTGGGAACCTTGTTGCTGGTCAGTGGACTAAGTATAGTCACCATCTATATTACTTGAACTCGGATGTGAATGTCAGATATGGGTATGTGTCTGACAAACGTATGTTTAATTTTTAAAAAAAATTTCATATATTTGAAAATTCTTTGAAATGTCATATCGCCATACCCATATACAAATATGAGTCAGACACGAATTTCAAACACGAATACATTAAAAGAAATGAAAAATCCAAACAACATAAATCACCATAGCCATTCAATTACTTGCACTCTTATTTTAGCTACCCTACCTAATGGTTCAACTCATGCTTAATGCCAAAAATAACATTTCCAAAACTACTATTATGAACATATGAACCGAAAATAAAGGCTTAAAACACTGTCAGAGGCTTTACATAGCCAAAACCCTTCATATGTTTTGCCTTTTATCTCCCAAACACTTAATGCTAAAAAACACAACCATACCTTTAAAAATGGTGACACTGCCTAACAAAGATCACCCTTCAACGCCCTCAATGCTGAAGAAAATCAGTTTTCCCTTTCCCTTATACTTTTTTTTCTTTTACTCTCTCTCCTTTCATTTATCCCTTTCTAGCCTAGAACCCCCAAGATTATTGCATCAAAAACCTCAAAGATAAAGAAAAGAAAAATGAAATAATGCGTAGTAAGCAAAATACTCATAACCATATTAAGTCGGTTTGTAAGCCCCTGAAATAACCTGTAATTTTCTTTCTCAACCTCGCCATGCTTTCCTCCTCCTAAAAGAAATGAAATGAAAATCTAAGAGAACACGAGAGCCCAGGAATTACCCTCTGTTTAAGTCCTTTTAATCCATTGCTATGAACTCAAACTAGAAACCATACAATCATTTAAAGAACCATTAACTAGCAAATTACCACAAAGAAAAAATAAAAAACAAGAGCCTTAAACTTCCAACAGTCAACAGCAAAGTGCCTAAAAACTACCTAAAACCCAGAAATGTCCCCAGTTTTGTAACAAAATAAATGTGTAATACTAGGCATCTATTTAGTGCATATATGTCTCAATATAAAACTATCCTTTTGAAATGGTTACTACTACTAAGAACATTATTGTTGTGTTAAACAAATGTGAGAAATTGAATGGGAAGAATTATAAGATCTGAGGTATGAAAATCCAATATATGCTAAAAGAACAATTTACTACATTTAAGGTTGAAATTCAATCTCCCTAATGAGAGTAGATAGTTTCCCTTAGCGTGTGAATCTATCAAATGTAAAAAGTATGTGTAAAGAAAGTGTGCCATTCACATAAGCATATCATTGCTATGGCAAATTTAGCACAATATATGTATGTATTATCATGCAAGCAAAGTTCCAAGACAACTCAATTTAAAAAAAAAAAAAAAAAATTGAAACAAGTCTACTCCATTATGTTGTTCCATGGAGAAGAACTAGAGTTACGAAGATGAAAAATAGTATCTAACTGGTTTTGCAACTCCAACTCTTCACGTTGATGTGTCTCCATCTCTTGCTTAAGAGAAACAAGCTTTTTTTTAACTTCACTCAGCTTTGCCTCCACCTGAGCTTGGTCTACCTCTATACTAAGAATAGCTTTGGCCTTAGATGTGCAAGAAGTAAGACATCTCAGTCTGAACCCAGATCTGGCAACGTCATCCATGAGCGCCAGCATCTGTTGCAACTTTGTAGGAGGAATATCTGACCATGGAGCATCAGCAATTACTAGAGCCTTACCTAATAGATCCAGCATATATGAGATAAGTTCTTTAGTCTGAAAGGTGCAAGTACTCCAGAACTCACCCTCTTTTTGGTAAATCTCTTCCAAATACCTTCGATGCTGTGATACAACAAAGAAACCATGAAAATCCTCCCTCGAAGTACCAAAAGAAATATTGGTTCCAAAAGTCTGAGACGAAGTTGACCCAATAGTACTTACTCCAAAGGCATCTGGTCCAAAAGGAGTTTTTGTCCCAAAAGCATTAGTCTTAAAAGTAGATCCCACTCCAAAAGTGACTACTCCTGATGTGGATGCATTAAAAGGAGTTTCTCCAAAAGTACCAGGAGTTAAGCTAGAATCTCTAACTCCTGGTACTGGGGAGGAAGAAATAGGAAGAACATCGAGAACAGTGTTTGAAACCTCAACATCACCTGTGTCATTTTGAGTAGTATCCCAGGTATGTTGCCTTTCCTGGCTCTGAACAATATCTATATAATTTGTTCTCTGGTGTGGTGGAGAAAGGAGAACATCGATTTCAACAACATCAGAAGCATAATCCCTTATACGAATATTCCTTGATTTAGAGGAAGCAACATTAGTTTCTGACTCTGAATGATTCGACGTTTCATCATGCACATCATTATATGGCTCTACCCCTTCATCATCACTATCAGTATTTGCCTGCCCCTCCACCTCTTCCACTTGAGGATCATTAGCTTCAAAAGTATTTAATCCATCCTGCAAGATAAAAAAAAAAAAAAAAAAGTGAAATGAAAAATGATGATTAAGTATGCATATAAAAAACTAAGGCAGACTTACCTCTTGAGATGCCTGAGATGAAACATGACTCTTTTTCCGTCGATGAATGTTTGAAACATCCTCTTCTTCTCCATCACCAATATCTATAATTGTGGAAGCTTTTTGTCTTGGTTTGTCTGGCATACGTAGAGATATATCATTAGTGGTAATGTTAGGGGGCTTAAGTTTAGCTCTAAGATTGGCTAAAGGCTGCACAAAAGTCTTCCACTTATCAAGGCACACAGTCCAATAAGTCAGCCAACCAAATGAATACATGCCAACTCCATCTAACGCTGGGATAGTTAGACTCTTGATTGGGAAATCCCTGATTGAATCTTTAAGAAACCAAAAGGCACTAGTAGCAAATGCCATCTCACTGGTTTTAACAGGTGCAGGTGGAACCCCCTGATCATATCCGAATTGGCGCGCAACCCTGGATACCGGATAAATTTCCGCTGAATACAAATCCCTAGTAATCCCTGAGCTAGAACTTTCAATCATGCAAGGTAAGGCAGGACACATAACCCATAGATAAAAATGTATTCTCTGTATACTCATAGAATCAGACAAGTCATAATAAAGAGCAGGACTTCCATAACCATTGAGCGAGTTAACATATGGCCTTGGATTGAATTCATTTGCCACATCCATCATCTCAAGAACATTTCTCTTTGATGTTCGAGCAAGCCACGCCCATGCTCTATAGTCATTTCTGTAAACAGTTGTTGAATTAGAAGTTCCAGATGACCTAGATGAACAGTATACATTAGGCTCAGGAGCACAAAAGTTGAATCTCTCCCACAGACACATTTGAACAAAAGTAGCATCCACATAAGTCAAAACTTTATACCGACCAGCCGAATCTTCAGTTTTAGATTGATATAGATCTAGTCGTTTATATAATGATCCCAGGTAGTAGGGAGCTAGGGAAAAATTCACTCCTTTAGCAATCCTGATGGCTATAGGAATTAGAGCTAGAGAAATCCCATCATCTGGACAACCTGGAAGCACATGTCGTCCCAACCACATAACTAATAGCGCTACTAGTTCGAACTTATGGTCTGGATAAGTGGGATCTGCAATTTCACTCTCCTTAGGGTTGTACTTACGAAAAAAAAGATTTATCCAGTTGGAAAATCGTGCAACCTTTGATTTGTTACCTTCACTCTTGAGTAGGCTACGGAAAAAGTTATAGATACATTTTTCCTGTTCAGTAAGCTTAATAGAAGAAATGTCATGCCTTCCGTAACAAGGAAGCTCAAGCAAGATGCACACATCCTCTAGAGTAAATGTGAACTCACCCCAAGCCGTAATCATGGTATGAGAGAAAGTGCTCCACCTAGCAAGAATAGCACGCCATATATCCAACCTCTTTTCTTTTCTTATATGAAAGAGTCTAGAACTAATTCGGATAGCATTAAATACTCCAGCATCAGAAAGGGCATTCACATTCGCAGGTTTTGCCAATACTTTATCTACCCACTCATCCCATCCTTGAACTGGCAGTGAATTGGCAAATTTGGTACTTGAAAGTGGAAACTGTCCTTGCTCAAATCTGAATTTCAAGACAGAATTACTAGGAATATATTCTCTCTCACAGGCTTCAAAATCAATATATTTGAAATTGTATCCAGCTGATGCAAATGGATGTTGGTCATGCTGCTTCTCATTCACACATTTCCAGAAACGATCAACTCCACCTGCTTTGATAATTGGATCCTCCCAATTCTCAGGGACCGAGGGAACTATACCTTCTTTATTCGCTCTAAGTGTGATTGTGATTCTCTTCGTGGAAGTTTTGTCAGCAACTTGTTTTCTTTTCTTGGAGATTGGAAGAGCATCTCTAGAAGTTTGACCATAACTTGACCTAGTATTCACCATGATGGAAAATGAAAATCCTACAAAACAACACAAAGAAAAGCCAAGTAAATATCCTTCATAAGTAGAATTATAATTGTGCAATAAAAAGCCATAATGTCATATGTAAAAAATATATATATATATTATAGGTTTGCCCCACGAGGAGCATCTGTAGGCAACATGCCCCACGAGGTGTGCAAACCCGCAAGGCATTTTTTTTTGTTCCTTTAGTTTTCTTTTTCAAAAAAAAAGGAAAGTTTGTTAGTAGGCAACTGTGTGGCAGCTTGCGAGCAAGCAGCCACGCAACTGCTTGCCCCATGCAAGCAACCAGCAACTGCTTGCATGCAGTAGTCAGATTCTTTCTTGACTTGAACCAAAGCAACTCTTTCACCTCTCCACAGATACTATCACTAAACCATAGCTACTTTCATCATTGATCTTTCAGCCTGTAGGCTACTTGCTTGTTGCAACATTTAGCATTCTTCCTTTATTGCATTAACAAAAATAAAGCATCGAGAGAAAGAGTGCAGGCCATTCCCCTATCTATTCATTTTTTATTCAATCGGCTACAGATCCCACATACAAAAGAATATTTAGCTTTATTTATAAATTTAATCAACAAAGGAATAAAAAATCACTATAGCTTGTTGAACTGCAAAAAAAAAAAAAAAAAAAAAAAAAAAAAAAAAAAAAAAGCAAGGGCAAATCTTTTGAATTTCATAACTCTAATCTTTCTTCATTTTAAAATCATGTAAAATCTCTATGCTTATATCAAAAGAAATCTATATTCTTTGTTCTTAAAAAAATAAAAAATTAAAACATTTTCTCAAGAAATTTTTGAAGAAGAGAATTAAAACTTTCTTTGAGCAAAGCTTTACAATTTGTTGAAAATTTTGAATTAACAGAAATGCCTATGGATAATTCCATGCTCCCATTAATATGTATGAATCATTATCACATTTATGCCAATCATTAAATTCATTGGTTCTCATTCTTTCCATTATGCAAATGTTTGTATCTTTTATATATAAGTTGTAACTTTTAATTTTACTTTACTCATACTTTCATTTTATTCCAACATATAAAACTTCATTCTCTATAAAAAAAAAAAAAAAAAAAAACCTCATACAAAATAAAAATAAAAAGAAATTATTTATATATTACTATTAAAAAATCACCCGCGGCAGCATGCTCGCAAGTCAGGCATGCTGGGCTTGCTGCCCAGCGATAGCAGCATGCTGCCTGCTGGCACTGTTGTATAATTATTGATTGGGACTTTTTATAATCATATTATGAATTAAAATCAAATGCTATGCAATATATGTTTTCTTAATATTAGATTTTTTAGATATTTTCAAAGATTCAAAAATTTGAGTCATGCCATTTCTTGATTGAAAGTAGACTATTTTCCTATGTAGGACTACCAAATACCTTTAAACATCTTGAAAATTTGTGGATCAATCGAGGCAATTATCATTTCTTTTTTTTTAACTAAAGAGGCAATTATCTTTCGGGTTTAATTGGGTTCCCCCCGTAACTGAAAAAAATTATAAAAAAAGAAAAATAGAAACGAATCTCAAAACATTCTGAAAAGCGGTGGCGTAACGATGTGGCCGCTGCTATTTTCGCGATCACATCACCGTCCTCCACCGCTTTGCACCTAAGAAACGGTGTGGAAAAAAAAAAAAAAAAAAGCACTTCATAACAGCCAATTGCTGCCCCAAAAAACGATATGCAGAAATGTTATTGCCATTACCCACAGTTTCCAGCAAACAATTCGATCTCAAAACAAAAAAAAAAAATGCAAATCATTCGAAAAGCCAAAACAGAAAAACAAACCGAAAAAACGAAGTAACAAACTCTAGATCTACCAATTCATTAAATCAGTTCAATAAAAAATTCAACATCAAACAAGAAATTTCAGAAGATAAGTTTAAACTACCAAAAATTTTAAAATTACCTATTTTATTTTGAAACTTTTGCAAATTTGTGTTGAAATGTGGGACTCAGAAGTGAAACCCCGATTCCATGATTCATGCGCTGCTGGCGTGGGTTGACTGAAGGCACTGGCGCTGCTTATCGAGAGAAAGAAATTGAAGTCTTTTGCTTTCATCCGATAGTGAGTATTGTGAAGGAACGAGCGCAGCTAAAGAAAGAAAGAAGCAAATACGGAAGTGACTGAAGGGGAAGACTGGGGTTGCTCAGTCAGCATTAACAAGAAAAACTGAAAAAGGCTGGTGGGTCACGTGCACACTGCAAAGTATTAATTTATTTATCAAGACAAATAAATAAATTCAAGTTTGAGAAAGAGTAGGCCCAACCGTACGATGGAACTGAGCAGAAGATTGACAGCGGTCCGATCGCTTCGTGTTTCCGTCTCTGAAGGCCAAGAGGAAGATGTAAAACAAAGAAAAAGAATGAAAGATGAATGAATGAATAAATTGAATGTGTTATTCATAAAAAAACTGACACATTTTGAAACAAACACATTATGTACTTTCATTTATATAAAATAATAATAATAATAATAAGTATTTCTACACTATTAGGACAATGCATAAAAGTTAGAAGAATGGAGTTACTCGTTCTGACAAGTTCAATTTGTATCAGATTAAATTTGTACATAAAAGTTTTTTATTCGAATCGGTTTATTAGATCTTAATTATTATTTAATAATAAAAAATATATTTTAATTATAAAAATATAAAAATATTTTTTAAATAATAAAATGAATTTTTAAATTTAATTTGAATAAAAAATCTCAAAAAAATTCTAATAGTAATCTGACTCAACCTAACTCAGGAAAACCTCTAAGTCAATGCTCTTATTTATTTGTTCCTTCATCTCCAATTTTTTTTTCAGTCTAGTTTTAATGTCTATTGTATTAATATAATCTTTATATAAATATGATTCTGATATCAAAATAAACTCGGATAATATAAACAATAATTAAAACAACAATTAAAATCATAAAAATAAATAATTAATGAAAATAATATATATATATATATATATAACACATTAGATAATATTAAACAACTTATATTATATTTCATATAAGAAGCACACACTAGCTTGAAAATGAAAAATCACGTTGAAAATGAAAAGACACTTTTTATTATGTTTTTGGCACACTAAAATCAAACTAATGACACTCATACTTAATCTACAAACAATCAAATATTATACAAAAATTCTGAAGGTAAGAATGAAAATCGAAAGAAATTCTTGAGAATGAATTGAATACTTAGAGAATGTTTTAGGCTATCTAAAGCATGTTCTTAGCTCTATCTTTGATGAACAAATGAGGCATCTTTATATAGAGAATTGGAGATGATTGATTTTCTGTAGGTGAATACCTTTCTGGTAAGGGTTTTGTGGTTGGATCCTTTTTTATAAGATTTTTTGGTTTTTTTCTTGGATTATTAGGTTTTTAGTGACCAATATGTCTTATATTATTTTTTTTCCTATAGTCTTCTTGGATTTTTAATGGTTTTAGCATTAACTAAATCTACTCAAACATAGTATATTTTCTTGAAAATGAAATAGTGCTTGAAGAAGGGGACCGTATTCCACCAAAAATTCATATCTTCCACCTGATTCTCCAAGTGGTCTTAGTATATGGTCTCCTACTTCATATTCTTTTCTAAGATCCTTTTCTGTTGTCATATTAAATGAGCTAATAGATGCTTCTCCATGTAATTCTGATTGCAATAATTCTTTTTTAGCAATAGTTTCTTCTCATTTCTGATTATAATATATTTAATGTGTATAGATCTGCAAGATAAAATTATTGTACAACTTCATTCACTTAATTCTTTTCTTCTTGTGGCTACAATTAGAGTAAATTGGGATAAATTGAAACTAATTTTATCAATCCAAAAGAATAGTCAGTCATATCAAATTTATCTCACCATTTTATGGAGATTATCCTTTGTAGCCATTGATTGATTTTCAAATTTTCAAAATGAGAAATAATATATTCTCAATGGAGTATCCAAGAGAATTGATAATGAATTATATATTTAAAAAATCTAATAGCTTTTGGATAAATCTTATTATATTTAATATAGGAATTCTGAATCATTATTGAAAAAATTACTTTAATTAATGGGATCTCATTTATAAAATCATTACTGAAACTAATTTGAAAAATAATTTTATTGAGTTTTGATTTTGAATAAACTAAGAATATTTATATTTTGAATTTATTGAAAAGATTTTTATATTAAAATAATTATATTATGAATTAATGTTTTATGATTTCTAAATGTTCTTTAAAATGAAGATTCCCTCCCCATTTGTTACGATCTAACCCTCTCAAAATTTGATATTTGAAATAAACATGTCATTGCCTACATGGCCATAATTTGTCACGTTGCATTCAATTTATTTATTTTGTACTTTTTTTTTATATTTCTCTTCTTTCGTTTTACCTATTTTCTTTTCTTTCATTTTTTTTTTCCAATCAACACCCAATGGCATTTCCAATCCAATAGAGTCAAGTAAATTCTAGGTTGTGAGTTGTGACAAAATTGTTTTAATTAATTTTTTTCTTGATTGGGGTTTTTGTCACTTATTAATGTGTGGGTTGACCGTAAATCTGATCAAAGGTCGGGCTACTAGCTCAAATATGAAGATTCGTCATATATTGAGGAGAATTTGGACAAAAATATTAAACTCAAAATATTGGTTTGGACAAAAAAAATGAGACCAGTTTAGAAAATGAGTCGAGCTTTGGCTCCAATAATAATCAAGACCCGAGTCCGGCTCGGCCTGTTTTTCATTTATATAATATAATATATTATTTTTATATTTATATCATATAAAAAATAAACATATACAATATTATAATGTAAACATTTAAAAATATGTTAAGTTATCCATTTTTAGAATTGGGTTAATATATAAATTAGCTCCTGTACTGTATGCCTTTTGTCCGTTTGGTACCTGAAAAAAAAATTTTGTCACTTTGGTACTCGAACTTTCATGCCGTCATTCACATTGGCCATTTGCCCTAACACCGTTAGTTAATGGCTAACTAGGCAAAAAAAATCCAATCAGAACCTGACACGTGGCAAAACTGCCACATCATTAGTGCCACCTCATCATATAAGAAAAAATTTCAAAATAAATTATAAAACTCAAAATAATTTTTTTTTCAAAAAAAAAATCAAAATTAAAAATTTGAAAATCTCATTTTTTTTTAAAAAAAAATTATAAAAAATAAATAAAAAACCAAAATTCAAAATAAATTATAAAAATTTAAAACTTTATATATATATATATTTAAAATCTGTAAAAAAAAAAAAAAAAAAAAAAAAATCTTAAAAAAAAAAAACTTAAAAAAAAAAGAAAAAAAATCTAAATATTTTTAATAAAAATGAAAATTTTAAAAAATATATATAATTTTAAATTTTAAATTTTAAATTTCTATTTCTTTAATTTCGAATTTTCATATATATTATAAAAATAAAAACAAAACAAAACAAAAAACCAAAATTCAAAATAAATTATAAAATTGAAAACTTTATATATATATATTTAAAAATCTGTAAAAAAAAAAAATTAAAAATAAGAAAAAGAAAATTGAATATTTTTAATAAAAGTTTAAAAAATTTAAAAAAAAATCTATTTTTAAATTTCTATTTTTTTAATTTTGAATTTTCATATATTTTTTTATTTGAAATTTCTATATTTTAAAAAATTATTTTTTCTTTTTAATTTTGAATTTTTCAGATTTATCTTTTGATTTTTTATAATTTTTTTATAATTTTTTAATTTCTAAATTAAAAACAAATTAAAAATTTTTTATTTTTTATTTTTTAAAAAAATCAGTTCTTTATTTTGGTTTTTATAATTTTTTTGAATTTGTTTCATTCATGATGATGTGACACTAATGATGTGGCAGTTTTGCCACGTGTCAGACTCTGATTGGTTTTTTTTCCTAGTCAGCCATTAACTAACGGTGTTAGGGCAAATGACCAATGTGATTGACAGCATGAAAGTCCGAGTGCCAAAGTGACAAAAAAAAAATTTAGGTACCAAACAGACAAAAGGCCTAAAGTACAGGGGCTAATTTATATATTAACCCTTTAGAATTTAATAAAAGAAAAAAAAAAAAGATAAATACTCAAATAAATAAAAAAAAATAACATATTTATTTAAATTTTTTTAGAAAAAAAAATATGGACGGGCCTAAACGGGTTTGGACTGTACATTTATAAATATGAGTGGGTTTGGACACATTTTGAGATCCATATTTCGAATCGAGCTTAACTTAAATAAATATATATCGTATTGATATCATACATAAATTCGTCCTAAACCCGACTATAAACACCTCTAGTTGACAGCCCAACTAGGGATGCCAACGGGTCGGATATCTGTATTTTTTGGACTATTCGAATCCGCAAATTATCCGCATTTAATCTGCATATTACTATCCGAATCCAAATTAAATAACATTATCCGCCAACTTACCACCAAAACTATCCCTTCCCTAGCCCCTGGTACTACCAACCTTACCCCCCTGCGGCTATTACCAGAATTTACTAGCAGCCAACTCCCCAATACTGTCAACAACCCTTGATTTAGTCTATGAAACACCCTCAAATGTTCAGCGATGCTCTTGCCCCATCTTGGGAATGGGAGCCTCTGCCAGTCGCCCCACAGGCCCCCAAGCTAAAACTGGGGAGCGTACCAGTGTTACCTTTGCGCCCGGTGTTGATCAAGCTCCGGATAGCTCAGTATTACTGACCCCTCAACCAGAATCCACATTCAGCGCTTCAGGATACCCAGCGGCAGCAGCCGACTCACAAGTGGGGTCATCCAACTTTCCCTACATCATACTGCCTCCCCCCGTACACGGATTCAAAGCAATATGCGTTGATGAACCAGACACAAACACTTCAAGCACAGCTAGCAGAGCAACAAAGAGCCGTACTTCAAGCCACCCAGCAAATTACCAACCTACAAAGAAACCAATACCGAGACCAACAGGAGGAAAATAGTAGCTCGTCTTCACAAGGGAGTCACCAAGCAGGTCACGAAAGAACATGGGAAAACGACCAGAGTAAACTTCCTGAGGGGCGAGCCCAAATCCAGGAGAGAGGTCGCCCTCAGAACAAGAGAGTTAGAACAAACACAGTGGGGACAGCTACTGCTAATGTTCAGGCATAGATGGCCGCCTTGCGCAGGGAAGTCCAAGGGATGATGAAGGATAAAATGGAGGAAATAGAATGGATAAGTGACGATAACAGTCTCCTAACAGTGTAGATTCGGCAGGAGCAGGTGCACACATCTACAAAGTTGCCAAAAGAAACTTACGACGGCACCAAGGACCCTGTCTACCACTTAATCCAATATAGCAACTACATGGACCTGCTTGGGGCGAGTGACGCCCTTAAATGCCGAGTATTCCCTACAACATTACGGGTACATGGTAGAACTGGATACCACTCATTGCCGGCGAACTCCATAGACAACTTTGAGAAATTGGGCAGGATGTTTATCGACCACTTCCTCGCCAATAAGGCGACATTCAAAACACCCGCCAGCTTATTAGCAGTTAAACAGAAAGAGAACGAATCTTTGAGAGAGTACATTCGGCGATTTAACTCCGTTACGATAGAGATTAAAGACTTACATGTTAACTGGGCTATAGAGGCATTCATATCCGGTGTCCGCCATGAGCACCTACGGTACGCTTTGACAGATACAAAATCGGAGAAGCTTTACAACCTCTATGAGAAGGCCCAGAGGTACGTCGAAACTGAAGAAATGAAGATGGCATAACGGAATTTTGAATGGGAAAGTCGGTCCCAAATTCAAGAGAGATTTCAGGGGAACAGACAGGCATAGAAGGATAATAGGAGTCAGTCTAGATATGACTCACGGTGTAGAAGGTCGAAGTCGCCGGATAAAGTCCCCCAGAATCGACAGGCTCGCCCCAGTCAAGGCTACAGTAGAAGAACAGAGAGGGCCCCTTATTCCAAATTCGAAGAGTATACCCCCATCAACGCCTCCAGGGTGTACATCCTGAATGTCGTGTCCCTTGAAGGAATTTTGGGCACCCCCTACCCAATAAAAGACAATCCAGCTCGCTTGAACTCCAAGGAAAGATGTCAATACCATAATGACGTAGGGCACAATACTGAAGATTGTCGATCTCTGAAAGACGCCATAGAAGGGGCTATCCGAAAAGGGCAAATTAAACAGTTTATCAAGAGAACGGACGCCCAGCAGGGGTAGACATCGACAGGAAATCAGAAGAATAATAAACCAGAGGGGAAAAAACCTGTCCAAGGGATCATTAATATGATAATCGGAGGGACAGAAGAATGGGTGAGTAGCAGTTCCAAGAGAAAAGCGCACCTCAGAAGTGTGATGGCGGTTAATGTCGCCCATAAGAGAATGAAACACAATGAAGACTGGCTGGTAGATTTTACAGACAAGGACATCAATATTCTCGAAGACAACGGGAACGACCTGATTATCCTGTCAGCTACAATTGGTAACTTCCAAATCAAGAGAGTTTTGGTCGACAGTGGTAGTGCAGTCGAGGTCCTCCAGCTAGAAGCCTTTAGAAAGATAGGTCTTTTGGACTCAGACTTAAAGCCGACGAGCCCCATAATCGGCTTCGCCAATAATGTTAAAGGCTCTGTCGCTCTCCCAGTCACCATAGGAGATGGCGACCATGTCCTTACAGTGATGACAGACTTCCTGGTGGTCGACCAACCTTCGACGTACAACGCCATCCTTGGGCAACTTTTGATGAGAAAAACCAAGATGGTCACAGATGTATATTGTTTGACAGTGAAGTTTTTGACCCCTATGGGAATAAGGTATATGAAAATAGACCAACAGACAGCTCGACAATGCCACATACTCTCTATACAGCTTGCCAAGCAGAATCAAGGAAGATTGCAGGTAGTGAATATCGAAAACACAGAGGTTGGGGGGCAAGACACAGAATCTGAAATGATAGAAATAAAACTGGGGGGCAAACAGAGGAAGCAGAATTAAACCTGGTTGACAAAACCACCCTCATTTTAGAAAGCCTAGAAACCAGAGCAGAGACCAGCCAGTATAAAGCGGAGCCAACAAAACAAACAGTGGCGATCCCCCCATATGAAGAATATCCAGAAAAAGTAACCCAGGCAGGGTCGTCCTTAACCAACCAAGAAAGGCAGTCTTTAGTTCAAATATTGCAAGCTAGCACAGATGTCTTTGCATGGTCGATAGCAGATATGCCAGGAATAGATATGGATACCATCACCCACTCTTTGGGCATTGACCCGACAGCCAAGCCAGTCAAACAGAAGAAATAGAAGTTCGCCCCTGAGAAAATACAAGCAATAAGGGAAGAGGTTGAAAAACTTCTAGCAGCGGGGTTTATTAGGGAAGTTAAGTATCTGAAGTGGTTGGCTAATGTGGTAATGGTGAAAAAAAGCCAACGGGAAGTGGCGTATGTGTGCGAACTTCACCGACCTGAATAAGGCTTGCCCGAAGGACAACTTCTCTTTACCCTCCATGGACAGGTTAGTGGATTCCTCGGCAGGGCACAAGTACATGAGTTTCATGGATGCCTTTTCAAGGTATAATCATATCAGAATGAACCCTGAAGACCAAGACAAGATATCTTTTATCACCGAGTAAGGGTTGTATTGTTACCAGGTGATGCCTTTTGGGTTGAAAAATGCTAGGGCGACCTATCAGAGGCTGGTGAATAAGTTGTTCAAAAACTAGATTGGACGAAGTGTTGAAGTCTATATAGACGACATGCTGGTGAAGAGCTCTTCCATTGAACAGCATTTGGTAGACCTAGCAGAGGTCTTTCAGGTTTTGAGAAAGCATAACTTGAGACTGAATCCCAACAAGTGCGCTTTTGTAGTTGGATCAGGGAAATTGTTAGGATTAATGGTCTCAAATAGGGGTATTGAGGCGAACCCAGGGAAAGTCCAAGCAATCCAGGGTATGGGCCCTCCAAGAAACACCAAGGAGATGTAGAGACTCACGGGCAGAGTGGTCGCCCTGAACAGGTTTGTCTCCAAGTTGGCGGATAAGTGTTTGCCCTTTTTTAAGGTGCTCAAGGGCGTCTCCCGATATCAGTGAAATCAAGACTGCCAGGCAGCATTCGAAGAATTGAAGAAGTATCTATGCTCTCCGTCGTTATTGGTCAGCCCTCTTTTGGGCGACCCTTTATTTATATATTTGGCTACATCTGACAAAACAGTGGCAGCAGTGTTAGTCAAAGAAGACGAGACATGAGAGGCCCTAGTTTATTATGTTAGTAGAGGCTTGCAGAATGGCGAGGTTAATTATACCACGCTAGAGAAAATGGCCTTCGCCCTCGTGATGGCAGCGAGGAAGCTTAGACAGTACTTTCAAGCCCACCTCATTACTATTTTGACAGATCAGCCCCTCAGAGAAATTTTGCAAAGGGTCGACAGTTCAGGCAAGACGGTTAAGTGGAGTATCGAGCTTAGTGAATTCGGCATAGAATTCCGGCCGAGGAAGGCGATTAAGGCCCAAGTCTTGGCAGATTTTTGTGGTTGAATGCTCGTTCACAGACGAGGTTACTGCGCCGATCCAATATCCGGTCAAGCCCTTACCTGCGACAGATGAGTCGATACCGCTCCCCAATCCGGAGTTGGTGCGCAGGCTCGTGATAATGAAGCCTTTAGCCGAAAATGTTTGGACAATGTATGTGGACGGATCCTCAGGAAAAGAGGGATCCGGAGTAGGCATCCTCCTGACGGACCCCCAGGTAAACAAGTGCTATATGGGCTTTCTTTTGGCTTCCCAGTATCAAACAACGCAGCCGAATATGAAGCTCTGTTGGTAGGGTTAGAGCTCGCCACAAAGTTGGGTGTTGCTAAACTATGGTTATACACTGACTGGCAACTGGTAGCGAAGCAAGTGAATGGCGAGTATGAAGTCAGAGAACCTGCCTTGGTTAAATCCATGAAAAAGTCCTCAAATTGAAAGAGGGATTCAAAGAACTGGTTGTTAAGCAGGTCGCCAGAGAAGAGAATACGAGGGCAGATGTTTTGTCTAAGCTCGCCTCATCCGTTGAAATCGGACAGAGAGGGAAAATCTTGTTAGCACACCGCCAAATGCCAAACTACCTGGACACAAAAGAAATCCTTTGCATCATGAATGACCTAGCTGGCTGACACCCATCATTGATTATCTCATAGAAAAGGCTATTCGAGGAGACCCGAAGGAGAAGGGAAAGTTAAGAACAAGGGCCACCAGGTACACCATGATTGGCGAGGTCCTTTATAAGAAAGCATTCAGTCAGTCCCTACTCCGATGCCTGGCGCCAGGAGAAATCGACTATGTCCTTAGGAAATTCATGAAAGAGTCTGTGGCAATCACATGGGAAGAAGGGAATTGGCACAAAAAGCACTGAGACAAGCATTTTATTGGCCCACCTTGAAGGGCGATGCTGCAGAAATGGTAAGGAGGTGTGACAAGTGCCAGAAATTCGCAGCTGTACCCAGACAACTGGCAGAAATACTCAGCCAATTATCCAGCCCGTGGCCCTTCGCCATGCGGGAATTGGCATCTTGGGACCTTTTCCTATCGCCATTGGCTAAAAAAAATTTGTAATAGTTGCCTACGAATACTTTACTAAGTGGGTTGAAGCTGAAGTTGTATCGACTATTATCGAGAACTTTGTTTGGAAGTTCATCGTGTATAGATATGGCGTCCCTAACACCATTGTGACGGATAATGGTACACAGTTCCAAGGGGCAAGTTGAAAAAATTATGTGAAAACTTTAAGATCCAGCTTACACATAGCTCGGTGAAACACCCTCAGACTAATGGCCAGGTTGAAGCAATGAACAAAAAGATCCTCCAAGGGTTGAATAAGAAATTGGACGATGCCAAGGGGGCATGGTTAGAAGAAATGCCAGGAGTCCTTTAGGCCATCTGAACGACATCCCATAGAGCCACTAGGAAAAGCCGTTCAACTTGATGTATGGAATAGAAGCTGTAATACCAGCTGAGATTGGCATCAATTCCCTAAGGACAGCGCATTATGAGCCCGCCTCTAACGAGTTAGCACTAAGGGCGAACCTCGACCTGCTCGTAGAAACCAAAGATTTGGCTCAAGTGAAGCTGGCAACCAGAACTCAGCAGGTCGCCAAAGACTACAACTCTAAGGTGAAAAACAGACAATTTCAAATTGGCGACATGGTCCTCAGAAATTGTTAGGCGAGTAGACCAGCGAATGAGCAAGGGAAAATGACCCCAAACTGGGAAGGCCCTTATAAGGTCATCAAGAAGATCGGCTCGGGAGCCTATGCCTTAGAGAGAATGGATGAAAGTCTTGTGCCTATAACATGGAACGCAATTCATCTGAAAAAAATACTACTTGTAATAACATTTGTATTTTTTCATCATGAACACATAATTAAATGAAGTTCCATTTTGTTGGCAAAATTTGTGTCAATAATTCTCTACGCGTCCAAGGACGCCCAACGGCCTCTAACTGGCCCATCCATGCATTCACGCACGTGTGCTCTCCTCGTGACACCATGTAACACGCCCAATGGCCTCTAACTGGCCCTTCTACGCGTCCAAGGACACCCAACGGCCTCTAACTGGCCCATCCATGCATTCACGCACATGTGCTAGCCTCGCGACACCGTGTAACACGTCCAACGGCCTCTAACTGGCCCTTCTACTCATCCAATGACGCCCAACGGCCTCTAAATGGCCCATCCATGCGTTCACGCACGTGTGCTCTCCTCGCGACACCATGTAACACGTCCAACGGCCTCTAATTGGCCCTTCTACGCGTCCAAGAACGCCCAGCGGCCTCTAACTGGCCCTTCTACGCATTCAAGGACGCCCAACGGCCTCTAACTGGCCCATCCATGCATTCATGCACGTGTGCTCGCCTCGCGACACTGTGTAACATGCCCAACCATCTACAAAACACATGAAGCACAATACCGAACATAATACACTTCACAAAATAAGATAAAAAACACACAAGTAAATAACTTTTTTTTCATTTAAACGAATAAGGTTATACATCCTAATGAGCAGCCCTACTCTACATCAACAGGGCCCTCGACATTAATTACATCATTATTATCATCACCAACACTTTGGTGGCCTTCAACAGCATCCTTGCCCACAACCACGACATCGGGCTCAGCATCATCCTTGGCGGCACGTCCACTGTTGTGCCCTCATCAGCAGGAACCCTCAGCTCATCACCTTCGATGACGGGGGTAGCAGGAATACTTTCTAGTGGAGTGGGAGGAGGATATTTGGCCGCTAAAAATTGTCTAAGACTTTCAAGTGCAGCGTCATCCGAGAATAGGGGGTCGAACCCTTAAGGGACGGCCTCTATGGCAACGAAGTTTACTCTTCGAAGGTTTAGGGGTCCGAACCGTGCCTGGATTATAGAAAGGGCATTCATCCTATAGCCCATGCAGATGCCCCACATCTCATCCAGGATCTTCTCCTCCCGCTTTATCCTGGCGACCTCCTCCTCCAGTTTGGCCTCCCATTCTTTCTCTTTGTCCTCCCTCTCTTTGTCTTTGGCCTCCAGGGCCTTCAGCCTATCTTGGCCGCCTCAATCGAGCGATCCCTCATGATGCTGACCTCGTTTTGAGAAGAAGCCAACTTCTCCTCCACCAGCTCCTTTTGGCGCACAGCCTGGCCAACTCTATCCATGCAAAATTTCTCGGCCACTCCCAACTTCTCCTTGGCCTCTTTTAGCTGGTTCTCCAGATCGACAACACGGGCAGCAAAAGTGCTCACCACTTTAGCCTTAGCATGCATCCTCTGCTCGGATTCAGTCGTCTTTTTCACGACGTCTTCTAGAAGACGTTCGATTTCTCTACCTCGATTGTACAAGGCCAGCACCATCATTGCTCCCTGAAACACGAATCAGCTCATGTTAGAAGAGAAATAGAGAAAAGAAAACCACATAGCCACTTCACCACCTCACCTCGACCTGGTGAGCCACCAGCGAACGTTGGAGCAAGACGGGAGCCTGAAGATCCAACTCCCTTTGAGTCCCCAACGGAGTGTGTTCCCGGAGCCATGTCATGGTCTTATCCACATCAAGGGGGATACCAGTTAAAGGCAGTTGGTCCCGCCAGGCGAAATACTCCGGACGGCTCGCCAATAAAGGCCGCCCTTCTGGCAAAGCAGGAAGGGGAGGGAGGCTTCGATCCCTTTCCAGCGAACCTTCCCTGTCTTAGGCCTTCTTGCCCTTGTCACTCCTCTTGCTCCCCTCCGTGTTCTTGTCCTTACCTTTAGTCCGATCAGGTAAGGACTGGCTGGAATAGCCCACGGGCAGGGCTTCGATCGTAGGAGGATATTTAGACTCTGCTCTCAGCTTTGTTAAAACTCACTTACAGCCATCTTCAGTCTTTAGGTTTTATCTTTCTTATTCATATATGTTGTGCTGCTGTGGCAATAAGTATTTTTCAGGAGGTTATCAGAAAATTAGTATATTTGCCAGGAAATTACATTCTGATAGATTTCTTGTTTAGTGAATTTAAACTTTTCTGTTGCCAAGTTCTATTCCTGATGATTATTATTTTATTAAATAAGAGTAAGACCATCACATTTATCTTTCAATGCATGCATAATTTAAGAAGCAAGTTGTAGGAGAAAGCAAAGCATAGATACCTTTTGGCTAGATTTCATAATGGAACTGTTGAAACTGTTAGATGACTGCAATATGGCAATGTGCATAAGAGTTGTTGAAGGCTACAGGATATGATGGTTATCAATTTAATAAAATAAAGGCGAAGGTTCTTCATATGGGTATTAAAAGATAGCCAACTGAATTGGCTTAAGGATATAGCAAAACTGAAGTCATTGAGAGTCACTGAAATGGAACTGAGATTATAGTAGATAAAGAAAATTGCTTATAAAATATATTTTAGTATTTGATCATTATGACCAGTAGATTTGCTTGCATTGCAAGCTTGATTTGTCATTAGTAAAAGACACAAAAACCTTTACTATTGTACAGATGCATGTAATTAGTGGCTTGCTTCTATATGTTAAGGGCAAATTTTTTTTCTGTATCTTAGATCTTGTTGGTGTTTGTGGTTCGGTAGGAGATATACTGATCTCTGAAAGCAAGTGTGTGGATCACTACTGAGAGAACTTATTCATTTTTATTATTTGAATAATGATTTCGTCACATGGTTAATCCTTGGTTTTGCTTCCAGCGGTGTTGGCCTTTGACATGTGCTATGCTCGCTGGCTTGATGAACATCAACGACTGATAAATGACCTAAGATCAGCTGTAAATTCTCATATGGGAGATAATGAATTGTGCATTCTTGTTGAGGGTGTCATGGCACATTATGATGAAGTTTTCAGGCTAAAAAGCATTGGTGCAAAGGCAGATGTATTTCACATGCTCTCTGGTATGTGGAAAACACGTGCAGAGAGGTGTTTTACGTGGTTGGGAGGATTTCGTTCATCTGAACTTCTGAAGGTGATTTATTGTTGGATATTTTCATTCTATTATCGTAATCTAATGTGCTTCGAGTTTTGTTGAAATATCTGTTTTGGTTGATGACATTTTGATCTTGGAACTTAGATCCTTGGAAACCACCTTGAGCCTTTGACAGACCAACAGTTACTGGCAATATGTAATCTGCAGCAGTCCTCTGAATATGCTGAAGATGCCTTGTCACAAGGAATGGAAGCTTTGCAACAATCTCTACTAGACACCCTTTCATCTGCATGTTTGGGTCCTACTGCTTCTGGAAATGTGGCAGACTACATGGGCCAGATGGCAATTGCAATGGGCAAGCTTGCCACATTGGAGAACTTCCTTCACCAGGTAAACGACTTTTTATCCACAATAATCATATTAATCAATGCATTTCTAATTAGCTTGCCACATTGGATGTAATACATAATAGAACTGTTTAATGCTCTAGCCATGTAAACAGAAAGTAGTAGCCTTGATGACTGCAATCATGTTATTCTTTAGCCTTTTCTCATCAAGAACCTTTGTGAAAGATAAAACTATTCAGGCACTCGATTATTCTGTGATCTTTCGAAGCAAGCTGAAATCTGGGAAATGTATAAATGTTCACTGCAGTTGCCATTGTGCTTTCAGCCTTGCACTTCCTGAAATAATTGCATACTTCAAAATGAAGGCAATCAGGAGAACCAGCATATTTGACCGAAATAGATTCTTAGAACAAAGAGAAGAATATACTTGGGGAAATGATTATATTTGACTCTTCTGTTTTCTAACTGAACTCTCTGATCATTATATACGGTGAGAATCTTCTATTTTCTCACCGAACTCTGTGATCATTACAATTTACATTCAGTGTGCCAAGCTAGAGATTTACTGTAACTGCTTTAATCTTATTACTAATTTTTTGATGATATTGTAAATTCTTGCTGCCAGGTTGCACTCCATTGCACTGGGCTGCAATGAGAGGAAATGCAGAGGCATGCACTGTACTGGTGCATGCAGGACCAAAACAGGAATTAGTGCTAAAAGATAAAGCTGGAAACATCCCTGTTCAGTTCAGCTTGCATCTGATAAAGGTCATCGGCAAATCGCCCTTCTCCTTGTACATAACTCTGTATAGTTGTTGCGTTTGTTTACATTCTTTACTTAAACTTTGAAGCCCGAAATTGTGAATATGGTCTCTCTATGATGAAATGAGTCTTGGGATTTTGCTAGTAGTATTGTGTCTGGATTCTCATTAGTTTATGATTTTTGGTGACCAATTGATATAAGGTGTTGCCTTTTTGGGGTGTGTTTGTGCGGGGGTGCAGTGGAGCTTCAGTCTTGATTCTTTGGCTGCAAATATGAAGGACGGGAATAGCATATCTACAATAGATAATTTTTGCTATAAATACGGGAATAGCATACCAATACAGGAGTTCATAATCATATACTGAGAATCTGTTACTTGGATTTGGGGACACAGGTATGTATCCGACACGGTATGTTCAATTCTTTTTTAGATTTCCATGTATTTGGAAGGTCTTTGGAGGATCATATTCCCATACCCATGTCCGGATATGCATCGGACACGAATAATTCAAGAAAAATGAAGAATCAAAACAACGTACCTGAGAATAAACTGACAAATCTCACTTTTTATTAGAAATTGGAACTAAACATTTTGCTTTTTTCCTATATCAACCAGTAGCTTGTTTTTGGCAGAGGATTGGTGGTTGATGGGATGGTTATTGGTTGACACTTGACAGAGAGTTTACTTCATGAAGGAGATGCATTTGCCGGTGGTTTGGCTTACTGATCAGAACATGACTCGATGCAGCTAGTCTCTGAATCACTTGTATCCTACTGTCAGTACTTCACATTCATGTAGATAATGCAATAAATCATTGCCATGTTAATCACGAGCAACCTTGTCAAACTTTGTAAATTCGAACCTATATATATATATATATATATATATATATATATATATATATATATAGGTTCGAATTTGTAAGCTATATCATGTCTGCTAATAAAATTGAGTTGAAGCTTGTTCATTAGGAGAAGTGCTCCTTTCAACAGCCTTATAAAATTGAGTGTTTTAGGATTTGTCCTTGCGGTTGACAACTGAGTAATATATGCTTTGTCTACCGTTGGATAACATTGGTCCTTGATATTCCTTCATTACCATGAACCAAGCAAAGATCAACCTCTGTAAAGTGGCAGTAGCACATAGTGGAAGATCTTACCTATCCAAAAATAGGACGGTGACAATACATAATACTTTCAAGGGTGACTTAAAATGTCAGAAAAGCTTACATAATAATTTTATAATATTTATGTAAATGATAATTTTTAATAGCAATTAATTTAAATTGCCTTTAAGGGTACACTTTAAAGCGTCAGAAAAATTTATGTCGAATTTGTGGTCTGGTCCGTCAAAAAATTTTATCGGCACTCACTTAACAGACAATGAATTGATGATAAAAAAATTTAACGATGATACTATTAAAGACATTTTTTACCTACATTTATAAATGTCGATAAAAATAATTTTTAACTTTTTTTTTTTTAGCGTAAGAAACAAGCTACAAGTACCTACAAGTAGACATGGGCCGAGCCGCGGCCCTTTTTTTTCATATTCTTTGCCTAGGCTCGGCCCTGTAGGCCCGAATCCACTGTTCATTAGATTAAAAAAAATTTTAATTTTTTTTATATTTTTATAATTAAAATAAAATAATATTATTATAATAAAAAAATACTGTTCCGAGTCGAGTAGGGCCGATCCGAAACAAAAATATCCTGTCCAGACCCAACCCAATACGGACCGGACCTGTCGGACCGAATGAACTGCCCGATCATGAGCAGATCTACTTACAAGGGTTGCTAGTGGATTAAGAACAAAAGTTACAAAACCATCATAAACACATGTCCAATCAATAAAAGAACCTCTCATCCAAAATGCATAAAACAAGTGGTGACAACTACGATGCGAAATATTTAAATGAGAACCGTGCGAACTGTCACAATAATAAAAAAGTTACAAGTTTTAAAAGAATTACATTAAAGGGTAATAAAAAATATTTATTATTGTTATGGTCAAATAAAATATATATTATTATAGATTATTATCTGGTACATTATTAGTGTAGTTTTTAAACTTCACAAGCAGGATTAATAGGGTGACACATACCCTTACAGAATACTAAAAATAAATAAAAACTAATTAAAAAAGAAGTAGGACATGTGGCAACCTCTTAATCCACTTGTGGAGTTAAAAAGTTTACGTTGACAGTGTACCAAAAATGAACTGTATTATTATATTATGAATTATGATAAAAATATTAGAGTAAAAGACATCTATCCCTCAGGTTTAATAAAAAATACACTTATCCTCTTTAGTTTGGAAAAACACCCACTTACCTCTCTAAGGTTTGACAAAAATACATTAATCTTCCTAAATTATTATTTCTATATTAATTTTAAATGAAAAAACAAATATACATTTTGATAATTATTAATCATCTATTTTTGTTTTTTTTTTTTTTTTTTCCTTTTCATTTTCATTTTTTTATTCAACTTTTTTTAACTAAAAAATAATGAGAATTTATATAGTTTTAAAATTTCTTTAATTACTATGAATTTATTAAAATATTTTTATTTGATTACTTTTTTACTGTTATTTAAAATTTTTAGTGATAATAAAATTAGTTAAAGAAAAAATGAAAAAGGGTAGAACGGAAAATAAAAATATATATAATTATCTTTCATGAGATTTTAATGAAAATAAACTTACCCCTATTATTTTGAAAAACACATTTTATCTCTTAAAAAAATAACTATATTAGTATTCTGTTAATCAAATTAATATTTATTCAAATTTTACTTTAAATATTAAAAATACGATTTTTTTTATTCTTTCTATTTATTTTTCATTTTTTTTTATTTTAATCAATTTCTCTATCATTAAACTTTTTAAAATAAAGACAATTGATTTATTTTTAAATAATAATAACATGATATATTAATATCAAAGTTAATATATATAATTGAAATAAAGATAAGTTTAAAATATTTTTGGGTACAAAAAAATTTAGGTGAGGAGAGGCTAATCAGTCCAAGATCAGGGCATGCTACAGGTCTCAGAGAGGGCTAACAGTGGTACTTACAGATTATCCACCAAGTGAAACTGCTGGTGAGACTCGAACTCTTAAGGAGTAAATATACTTTTCTGAAAATATTAAAAACAAATTGAAACGTTAAAAAATTATTAAAGTTATGATTAGACTTGTTTATGAGTCAAGTTAGTTGTCAATAGAATAAAAGTATTTATGGGCCGCATCAAGTCAGGTTTACTTCACCTATATTATTTTTTTCTAAGAAAATATAAAAATATTTTTTTTTTATTTAATCTTTAGCACTTTAATTTTTTATTAAGTTTTGAAATATAAAACTTAACGTATTTTTTAATCTTTATATTATTAACACTATTATGAAAATTTTAATATTATATTAAATATTTTTAATACAAATACAGTAAATATTTTTATAAATTATAAAGGTTAAATATAATATTATCTATAATAAAAAAAATATTAATGATAAATTAAATAATTATATAATCCTTGTTATTAATTATTATAAATATATTTTTTTATTTTCATCAAAAATACCTTTTCTTATATAAATATATTTTTTTACATAAACAACCTCAAAATTTTTTTTTTTTTGCCTTATTTTAAAATTCACCATTTCTTCTGCAAACGTCTTCGTTTCAATTCTATTTGAAGGACTTGAGTCAGACATTAAATTCACGTCATATTATGCAAGGACTAAAGTAGAAATGGTGCTCACTGTTCTCATTAGAAAAGTTCTTACCGTAGTCTTCACCAAAACAAGTCATTCCTATATCCACACTCATATTAGCAAGTACATCAGCAAAAGAGTTGAGAAATTTTTAAAAAAAAAATTCTTAATATGAGTTTTTGGTAAGTTTCACAAAATTTAAGTCATTAAATAAAAAAATATTCATCTCAATCATTAAAAAAGAAAAAAAAATTAAAATAATCGGTTAGTCGGGGTTTTCTTTATCCAAATATAGCAAAAAAAAATTATATACCAAAATACCATTGTTTTTAGATTAATTTCTAAAATCCGCCTTTTTTTTCTAGCTGAAAAATCTTCATCACCCATGACGATTTTTCAGCGTAAAAATTGCAAAATTTGCAAATTATACCAAGGGAAATAGCCATGGGGGGTGGCGATTTCCCTTGGTGTATTATTATTTTTTACTTAAATCAAAAAAAAAAATTGTAAATTTATTTTTAAAATTTGTATTTTAATTTTAAAAATTGTAAATTAAAAAAAAAATTATCTAGGTTTGTTTATTTATTTTTTTAAAATATATATTAAAATTTTATAATTTTTTAATTTTATAAAAAATAAATTTAATTTATTATTAAAATTTTATAAAAAATAAAATTTTATTTCTTATTAAAATTTAAAAAAGAAAATTATATTTCTTATTAAATTTTTATATAAAAAATTATATTTCTTATAATTTTTTAATTTTATAAAAAATAAAATTTAATTTATTATTAAAATTTTACAAAAAATAAAATTTTATTTATTATTAAAATTTAAAAAAAGAAAATTATATTTCTTATTAAATTTTTATATAAAAAATTTTATTTCTTATAATTTTTTAATTTTATAAAAAAAATTTAATTTATTATTAAAATTTTATAAAAAATAAAATTTTATTTTTTTATTAAAATTTAAAAAACAAAATTATATTTCTTATTAAATTTTTATATAAAAATTTTTATTTCTTATAATTTTTTAATTTTATAAAAAATAAAGTTTAATTTATTATTAAAATTTTATAAAAAATAAAATTTTATTTCTTATTAAAATTTAAAAAAGAAAATTATATTTCTTATTAAATTTTTATATAAAAAATTTTATTTCTTATTTAAATTTTATATAAATAAAAATTTTGATTTCTTATTTAAATTTTATATGTGAGATCTGTAACAAACAGGTATAAAAAAATTATCTTTGATTGTTTTAATTTTTTTAAAATATATATACTTAAATTTTTTATTATTTTAATTTTATGCTGTAGAAAATATTGGAATTGGATTCTTTTTGCAATGGATGGGACTAATGATTTAGGGTTAGGGACAGGTTTCAGCTATTTTTCAGTCAATCAAATGTTGCAGAAAATATTGGAATTGGATTCCTTATGCAATGGATGAGACTAATAATTTAGGGCTAGGGATAGGTTTTAGTTATTTTTCAGTCAATCAAATGCACAAGATGGCAAATACAAAGGAACATTATTGTTAGCTATTGCAAAAGATGGCAACCGAAACATACTGCCAATTGCTTTTGCCATTGTGGAAGGTGAGACAATAGATGCTTGGTCATTCTTTCTCACTAATTTGCGTAGACATGTGACAAAATAGCCTGACATATGCTTGATGTCTGATAGACATGAAGCCATCAAAGCTGCGATTAGACGCGATGGTAGTGGATGGAATCCTCCACATGCAAATTCAGTGTACTTCATTCGACACATTGCAGCTAACTTTATGAAAAAGTTTAACAATAAAGAATTGCATCGACACATTGTTAACATGGGTATGGAATCGAATCATAGTTATTCTATCTCTTATATTTCGTTTAGTATATAAAATAATACTGAAATTCACAAGTCTTTTGTTTTTAATTTTATTAGGATACGAGTTGAAGCGACCGAATTTTCATTTCATGTATGAGAATCTTCGTGGAGAAAATGCAGAGGCGGCTAATTGGCTTGATAGGATCCCCAAGGAGAAGTGGGTCCAATCATATGATCAAGGAAGACGTTATGATCATATAACAACCAACCTAGCTGAATCTATCAATTCGGTGTTGAAGGGAACGCGTCATCTTCCCATTACTGCTTTAGTGCAATCAACATATTATAGGTTGGCTGCACTTTTTGTTAAGATGGGGAACAAGCAAATTGCAATGATAGAAGGAGGGCACACATACTGTGAAACAGTCACACAGGCTATGCAAGAAAATCGCAGAGAAGCTAACTCCCTTTTTGTTCGTAATTTTACGTGAGCAAATCAATCTTTTCTGGTTAAAGAGTTAGTTGATCCACAAGAGGGTGTTTCTGCAATGAAGTACAAAGTCAAGCTTAGTGACATGTGTTGTGACTGTGGGAAGTTTCAAGCACAAAGGTTCCCTTGTTCACATGTAGTTGTTGCTTGTGCACATGTCCATGTAGATTGCATGCAATATGTGGACAAAGTCTATAGACTGTACACTATATTGAATGTTTATAGACATGTGTTCGAAGCAGTTGGAAATGAAAGTTACTGGCCTCAATATGATGGTCCAGAAGTGTGTCCCAATCAAGAAATGCGAAGAAATCCTCATGGTCGGCCAAAATCAAGTCGTATTCGTAATGAAATGGACATCAGGAAGAAAGGCCAACCAAAACGTTGTGTATTATGCAGAAATGAAGGTCATAACCTTCGAAATTGTCCGCATCAATCTGACACATTGGGGGAGAGTTCGCATCAACAATAAAGGAATTACATGTTTTCATAATCTGTAATATTTACATATTTTGCCATTAAAAAAAATATTATGCAAGTTTTTTTCTACTTATCATGTAATTTTGATTATTAAAGTTTATATAGTAAAATTTAACTAAAAATGTTAAAAAAAGTTTCAAAAATTTTAAATAAGAAAAATATACCGTTGGACTTTTATTTTTTTTATTATTTTATTTAATTTACAATTTTTAAAATTAAAATACAAATTTTAAAAATAAATTTACAATTTTTTTTAATTTAAGTAAAAAAAAAAACCAAGGGAAATCGCCACCCCGATGGCGATTTTTCTTGGTATTTTTTACAAATTTTGTAAATTATACGCTGGAAAATTGCCATAGGAGATGGTGATTTTTCAGCTAGAAAAAAAAAACGAATTTTGAAAATTAATCTGAAAACAACGATATTTTAATATATAATGTTTTTTTTTACTATATTTGAATAAAAAAACTTTAGCCGGGTTATAGAAAAATAAAAAAACACAAAAACATCAAACCTCAAATTTAAAATAACCCTTACACCAGAAATCTTAAATTCCTTAAACTCTCACCCACTTCATCCGCCTCATCCGCCACCACCCTCCAATCCGTCCCATCTCTTGAGCTCTCTCAATTTCTCTCGGTTTACAAAACATGAGTCACCCAACTGATCGTTTTACTCGTGAGTCAATTTACTTCTCGCGATTTTTATTTCTATGCCAGCAAAGAAAAGAAAATCCATTTGGTTTCTTAATATGAGCTTTTTTTTTTTTTTTTTTTTAATGCAGAATACCCAATTTTATTTATTTATATCTATGCCAGCAAAGAAAAAAAAAATCAAAGTTTTAAGTAATTTGTTTTTTTGTAATGCAATATCGATGTTTTTGGAACTTGCTTTGGCTGCAATGGATGAATTGGTTAAGATGGCTAGGTTAGTAGATCAAGCTACCAATTTGAGATGCTGTCATTTTTCCTGGCATGATATGTTAAAGCTCTCAAATAGATTACTGGGTGATGAAATTTCAACTGTGACATTGCTGTTTGATAGAGGAATTAATTGCAGTTTCTTGTATTTACGATTGTCAATTTTCTGTTATAGGACAAGTCCAGCTGAGTTTATTGTTCCAGCTGATCAGTACGTGGAGTCGGTAAAGAACAAATACTCGATAGGGATGAGGTTCAAAATGAGATTTGAAGGCGAAGAAGCTCCCGAGCAGAGGTATGGCTCGTGTCTTCCTCTCTGTGATGACACGGTATCCTTCTATGGCTACATCAAAACAATCATTTATGAAGTTTCTAGTATGTTACTGTGTAAGGGTAAAAATTTCCTACTTGATATGGGAGCAAGCTGAGATTATGGTTTTCAATTTTTTGCATTGCAGGTTTACTGGAACAATGGTTGGAATTGAAGATGCTGATCCGAAAAGGTGGCAGGATTCGAAATGGAGATGCCTCAAGGTAGATTTATTTAATTTGACTGATGTTTGATAGTTTTTTTAGAATACTGAAACAAATGGTAGAATTTCTCAAGTTATGGGAATTTTTTTTTATGCCATGTTTCACTACAAAGAAAATTTTCCTTTTTATTCAAATGGGTTGTGTGAACGGCCAGCAATTTTCTTTTTTCAATTGGGTTTTACCGGCGTAAAGAAACTCGCTGCTATTAATAAAGTTGTAAACGGCACAATACCCTGCTTTGCTTCTCAACTCATTTGAATAAAAAGGAGACTCAGGTTTTTTATTTCAATATTCAACCATGCTAGCCTTTTGCTCTCTCATTTTTTTCTCCAAATTTACTTCTTTTCTCTCATCTCAAATCAAAATATCTCTCAAATTGCTTCTTCCCAGATCAGATTTCCCCTAATTTCAAAACCAAACCCTAGCTTTTCATCTCCGTCACTATCAGCTATGCTCTGATTGCTCTCACCATCATCACCGTCAGCTCCGCTCTCGCCTTCATTCTCAGCTGCGCCGATCGTGGCAGTCGCCATCGTTTCTTAAGGTAGTTTCACCAAAATGACTTCCTCTCCACTTTGATTTTGATTTTCTAATGAACCAAACAAAAATTTGATTTTTAAAAGAACTAATCATTTTCTTGTTTTTCTCTAATTTATAGATTCGAAATATGATCTCATTAAAGTCTTGTTTCGTTCATTTGATTTTCTAATTTCGATCAAGCTCAAGTCCCCTTAAGTCAGTGTTTTTTTTTTCTTTTCCATTTTTTATGGTCGCGTCTTGTTTTCTGATAAATCTGCAATTGATAATTTCTGAGCACTTTGTGGGATTATTAGTTGAATATGTGAATTCAATGTAATTAACTGGGTTTTATCTACAGGGGCATGAACCGCTTATATATCCACTTGCATGGTAGCCGAATCTATTTACAGAGATTTGTTCCTGTGGATGATGGGTTGAGCTGGGCCAAATACATGTCGATTTCTGGTTCACCTGGTGATGAATATGATATCATCACTTTGCAATATACTGAAGAGGGTTCATTATCTGTGGATGAGAATAGAGAAGGTCATGTTGCTGCATTCGGGGATGACATTGCCATCGAATGGCTTGCAACAGAGTTCAATTGAGACTTGAGAGATATATGTAGTAAGTAGAAGATTGGTTTTATCATAATTATATGATTGTTTGGATTTTTCTGATTTGCTACTTTTAATATGCATAATTGGTTGCTCAAATCTGATTCTTTCAGTTCATTTTAGAGGTATAAATCAAATCTTAAGTAACATGTATAGATCAACAATTTTCTATAGATCATCAATTTTCTGTACTTTTCCTCTTAGGTTGCTGATAATTTGCTTCATGCTGCCACTAGCAATCTAGAGACTTTAATATTTTGTTCACAGACTCTTAGAAGCAAGGTAACTTTAACATGCATTTGTTTGCTCAATGTTCAAGATCAAAAAATTTTGTTTTACTTTTGATGGTGCATTTGCTTGGTAGGTACAACGTGATTTTGAAGAATTACCATCTGAAGCTTTTCGCCAGTTAAGGGATTCCTTAAATTTGAGTTGGTTTATGCATATTTTTGACCATTTGAAGAAACTTTGATTAACATCATATCAACTGTTGATAAAATTGACATGTAAAAACAGATTATTTTCCTTTTCTAAAAAGCAACTTTTTTAGTGTTGCACTCACTTTCATGATTTTAAAGTATATGAATAGGATCATAAAACTTGTATGGTTTGTTTGTTTTATTAATTTTTATGCTGGTTCAGAAATGTAAATCATTTATTGTTATTATTTATTTACTTTTTTAAATCTGCTCTCTCCTGCTGCAGTTGTAAATTCCTATGTAAGTTGCTGTTCTGTTTGTTATGTGCATGCACGTAGAGCTTCATATCCTATAGATAATGCTTAAGCAACACCTGTATTTTATGAATTTGATATTTGAAATGCAGAACTTGTTGAAAAAGTTTCATAAAGGGCCTCATATTGTCTGGACTCAGGTACTATACACTTGTAACCTAAATTTTTTGGTAACATGAAGCTTTTGGGCTCAGATATTTTGCTTTGTAGATTAGCATTGCAGTTGTTGCTTTGGCTGTACATGTTCCTGCAGAAGACTAGGGAGATGGTGGTATTGTCATTTGGTTTCGGGATGAGATGAATTCTCATCCCGAGTATATACCCGGATTTTTGGAGCTACTTGCTGTCTTGCCTGAGGTATGTATAAATTTTAGGCTTAAGTTATCAAGTTCAGATAGATGCATGCTATAAAGTTTGGCATATCTATCTGATTACAGCTTCACCTAGAGTTGATTTGACATTCTGAACTGGTAGTTGTCTAATTAGTTGATTTTTTTTCTTTCATACCTTCTAAATAAAAACTCTGAACTAATTACTTGTCTAATTAGTTGATGACTCTAACTGGAATGCACTCCGATTTCATCAGAAAGTTGTCATCCTATTTTAACATTTTCCTGATGATTTAGTGTAGGAGAGAACTTCAAATCTTCTAAATAAACATGGAAATACAGGAAAAAATGTTCTTCCTAACATGTAAATAGTATAAGGACCAGTGATGTCAAGGCGCTCGCCTAGGCGCGCCAAGGCGCAGCGCCATGACAGTATTACGCTTCAGAGGGAACCAGGCGAGGCTTCTTCACACGGGCGATCGCTTTTACGCTTTAGAGCGCCTTCCGCTGCAATCCCAGGCGCCAAAAAGGCACGCCTCAGTGAAGCTCCAATTTTTTTTTTTTTTTTAATTCTGAAAATCAAACTTACCTTATTGAATCTCAATTTTCTTTAAAAACAAACCCAGCCACCAATTTTATTAGGTTAAAACAATCAATTGTAAGCCATCAGAACACTTGTTCAAGTTTGGTTGTTTACTGTTGAGTGTTGACTACAAGGTACGTCGTATATTTTAACTTTTCTTTTTCTTCTTTGCCTCTACTCTCTAGTCCTTTTTCTTCTTCATTCCTATTTTCTTCTTATTTCTTCTTTATTTTTTTTAAAAGACTCTGCTTTTCTTACACAGAAACAGAGCAACGTTTGCTCTGTTTCTGTTTTCAAAAACAGAGCAAATGTTGCTCTGTTTTTAACACAGAAACAGAGCAATGTTTGCTTTGTTTCTGTTTTCAAAAACCGAGCAACGTCGCTCTGTTTTTTAACACAGAAACAGAGCAACGTTTGCTCTGTTTTTGAACAAATTACTTAAATAATTCTGTTCTTTTTATATTATTTTTTTTCCCAATTTTGGTTTCTGTGTGGAACGTGAGAGATTGAATGAATTTCTTTTGATATTGTATAAAAGTTAAGAAATTCATCATTAACTGGTTTAGTATGAAAGTTTAAATTTCAAAAGGTTAAAGAAAAAAAAGAAAAAGTTAGCCATTGGGTTGTCACCAAACCCACCCCAACCCTATTCAAAATCTAAAAAAATCTTGGTTGCCTTTACTGAATTCTGAGGAGGAAGAAGTCTAAACAACTTCAATTACTTGAGATTTGGTCATCTCTCAATTTCTCACATATTAATTAATGCAATGAGATTGAGATTTGACATCACTTCCACACAATTTTCTTCTTTTTTTTTTTGCCCAAACGTGGCTCAATTCACGACCTCCGTTGATGTTGAAAAATTATATAGTAATTTTCTTTAAGCACACGTCAGAATTGAATTTAGAATATATATTTTTTATTTTAATATCAATTATTAAAATATCAAATTATTATAATTTTTTAGCTATCTTTTTATATTATAATAATGTTTTTTTTCTTTCTTAAATTGTTACATGAAGGTTCAAATGACAAGTAATATTCTTACTTAAAGTGAAAATAATAAAAAAATCCTGGGTGGAAGTAATTGTTAGACTTAAAACAATCTTTCGAATTTATAAAATGAACTATATTAAAATCTAGTTTATTAGTTACATTTTATAATACGTAAATTTTATTTGATATTATATATATATTTATTTATTTATTTATGTCTAAGCGCCTTATTTTGCTCGGGCGAGCTTTTTTTTGCGTCTTGCGCCTCAAGCGATGTAGAGGTCTTAGCGCCTAGAGTGCGCTTTGCACCCTTGACAACACTGATAAGGACAAATGTTTAAACAAACTGGTTTAATTGTGGCTACTTTGAGTTGTCTATGACATTGATAATTGTTTTCTTACAATCAGGAAGCATTCAACTACAAGATAGCAGCTTGTCCAGAACGACGCCGTCATTTTGAAAAAGAGCTCACTTCTCAAATGGAAATTGCTCTTAATATACTAACAGCTTGTTTAAAGATTCGAATCGGACCCAACTCTGAACTCAAGAAGCTTTTGTGTGTGAGATCCTCTGCAAAGCTGTAATGCCTGTAGAATTTGAGATTTGAAGAAAGCTAACAATGTGTTGAAGTAGTGATCTCAACATTGGCGGTGCTCATAGCTAGTTATACTTTACTCACCAGGATGCATTAGAAACATGTTACCATGCTTAAACTATCATCACATTCTTTGGTAAGCCGTCCTCTGTACCATGCTTAAACATGTTACCATGCTTAAACATGTTACCATGCTTAAATTATCATCCCAGTATTCAGGGCCTTTATTCATGTTTCTGTGATTCATTTGGTTCCCATATATCAAATTAATTAATCATTCAACTATGTGAGAATATGTACTGAAATGGTGAAATTTACATTATCTCATGGATAAAACAATATATATTAATCATTCAACTATATGATGGGTATAGTTTGCTGGCAAGATCGATCGTTTTTTTCAATATCAGCTTGGAGGTCTAGGAAGTAAACTATGGAATCATGTAGTTTTCTGGTATCTGAGTTTTTTCTTTCATTTTATCAAATGAAATTGAAAGGATTTTGTTCATCTTTTAGTGCATACTTTTAGAATAATTAGAAAGCTGCACCTATATGCTCCTAGTCCTAGGTGAAATTCCCATGGTAATTTTACATTTAGTTTTTCATCTAAAAAAACTCAATACTGATATTTGGCGTGTACTGGTTAAAGCTTAACTTTTGACTTGCTGTTTACTCCTTCGGGCAGATGAATGTGGAGAGGTTCGTGAAGATGGCTAGTGCAGTCCGCACTGGCGAAAAGGGTAGCATAAGAAGGTATGTTCTATTTGATCTTGTAATCGTTCATACTTCAATTCATTTGCAGTATAGGCCATTTGAATAAGTGCTTGAATTTTGATGTCTGTTAGTTTGCATATTAATCATGATCTTTTTACTTGTCTTGCATAGGTTGATCTGGTTACCATGCTGGAGAAAGCAATTATTTATGTCAAGCTTATGATTATTGGTTTAATATTCTTTATCTTTCAGTCATCAGCCTGAATTAATCATATAAAGTTGATAAAGTGGAAATTTTAGTTAAAATTGTATTATGATTAATGGTGCAGGTGTTGGCAACAAAAGAATTTTGGCCTATTCAAGGTGGGAAAGCTCCTGACATTTCTCAAATAAGAGAAGTCATTAATAAAGTCCTGATATTTCTCTATTGTTTTTGAGATTGAGACTTGCATTTATGTACAAAACTAATTCTATTGTTTTATCTTATTTAATTAGAAAGATTTGGCTTTAGCCTGTTGCATGTTGAGAATGGTGAAACTCTTGTTCAATATTGTTGGTGTAGGCTTCAATGAAATCAGTTCTTATGCTTATCTGTTAGTTTTTTGCATTGTTTCTTGAATTGCAGTGTTTTCTAGTTTACATGTTTCTGATTACCTATTGACAGTAGGTGCAGGTGGCAGAGTTATCACACGGCTTCTAGTGGCAGATACTCAGGCAGTAAGCATGATTCAAGGCATAACATTGAGGGATGCTCCATTTTATTTCTCTCACCACAAATAAGTTGTAAAATGCAGCTAGAGGCTTTTGTTGTTTTATTACAGTCTATTTTGCATTAAAGTATCATGTGGTTGTAGAATTTGGGATGTCCATTGGCTTTGTTTGTGGCTTGAGAAAATGTAGAAGAAGTTGGAACCTTAAAATGTTAAAGCCCATATCACTAACTCCAGTTTATTTGGATTTACCAAGTCTCAAATGCTAAGCCACAGTAAGATAGCTCGATTCCCTTAGTTGGTTTGAGTGAATTCTGTTTTTATTAATTTATTTCTTCTTTTTTAATTTTCAACAAGCTCAGGTTTAATATGGTTATGTCTTACTGAATTTGTGTTTTCATGTTGTATATGGGTTTGTTTTTTTGTTATGATCAAGCGTTATTTTGGAGTTTAATGCATAGTTTGCATACCCATATTTGTTGGTTGATTTTGTTTCTATATATATATGTGATATATATTACATTATATTCAGCAAGAATCGAGTTATAATCCTAATAATTGCAAATTTTGTCTGTTTTTGGCTCTTGAATAATTCGAAAATGAGAGATGATTGTTGATAAAATATTAAATATCTTAATTAGATCCAGTAATTTTGAAAATAATACGAATATGATGGGAAAAAATTAAAATTCGATACAACACAAATACGACATGAATATATAAATGTGTAAAAAATATATAACACGAATTATTAAAGTGCAAAATTTATATAAATATATAACACCTTAAATGTGATTAAAACATAAAATAAAAAAAAATGTGAACACAATATAAATACAAAGATTACCAGTTTAATCTTCGTAACCATACTTAAATTCACCTATTTAATTTTGTTTGTTGGCCTATTTAAATCTCATAAACACCTTGTATAATTTATAAATACATGATAAATTACATATATCAAATTATTATATTATTTGTAATATTAATGCAAAATTAATTATGAAGATAAAAAAAGTTAATGTAAATTTGAACTTTTTATTTATATAATATAAATTAATTCATTTTTTTAAGATTAGTGAAAAATTAAATTTTTTAAGATAAAGCAATTTTACATAATTTTTTAAATTTTTTATTTATTATCAAATTAATACATTTAACGAAAATGCTTTAATGAAATTAAAGTTTTTACTTATAAATTAGATAAATCTTACTAATAATAAAAAATATTTATAATGGTAATTTAGAAATATTTGCACGTAAATATTTATTTTTAAATAATAATATATATTAAATAAGTAGTTGTACATTGTAAATATTTAAAATTAATAAAATGCATAAAAACATGTAAAATTTGTCTCATGTATAAAATATATGAGAGTAATATAAAGTTTATTACTTTTAATGTTAATATAAAATTAACATTTTAAAAATAATTAATTAAATAAAGTGCATATTAACATGTAATTTTTTTCATGTATATTAATATATCATATGTTAATTAACATAAATTTATTACTTTTAGTATTAATTTAAAATTAAAACTCAAAAAAAATGTAATGTAAAGTTTAACTCATTTTTATTCATCAAATATATTTATTTAATGAAAGTAGATTTTTATTTATAAATTAGATAAATATTATTAGTATTTATTTAAAACGGAAATTTAAAAATATAATAAACATATATGTCTATTTTCGTTAATTCAAAAGATTTTTTACTTTCGTGTTTTTATATATACTAGTCATTGTGTCACATGTGTTGCACGTGATATTACACATTAATTATCTTATATTTATTAAATAATTTATGTTTAACAAACCAAATGAAAAAAAAAAATCATGAATATTTATCTATTCTTAAATAATCAGAACTCTCAAACATGTTTCACACTTTATGCGATGAATATATTAAAAAGTTGTCGTAATATATATAATCACATGAGATTTAGTTACTTAGAAAATCCTAATTTTGCAATTATTGTTTGATAAAATTTAACTAAGAGTTCTTCTACACATAATTTGATTGTTAAAAGCATTATCTTAAATGTTCTAATAATTATTTTTTTCTAAAAAAAATCTATCGTGATATTAAAATTTTCAATGATAAATTTTATCAATATTTATAACAAAAAATTGTAAATAAGAATAGAATAAATCTATTACTATTTATAATATAAAATATTAATATTATAAAAACTTATTTATAAAAATTATATATTCAGCATAAAGTTACATATTACATAAATAATCAAAATTTACATTAACATTTTAAATTAGATTAATATTTTATTTTATTTTTTAAAGTTAATGAAAAATTATAATTTTAAAAATAAAATAATTCAATGTCATGTTTATATGTTTATATGTAAAAATTATAATTTGTTATGTTTATATGTAATTTGTCATTTGTCATGTTTATATGTAATTTGTCATATTTATATATAATTTATCATGTTTATATGTAATTCGTCAAGTTTATATGTAATTTGTCATGTTTATATGTAATTTTTTATTTGTCATGTATATATGTAATTTATCATGTTTATACGTAATTTATCATCTTTATATGTAAT
Source organism: Fremontodendron californicum (assembly GCA_030761205.1). Classification (NCBI taxonomy): domain Eukaryota; kingdom Viridiplantae; phylum Streptophyta; class Magnoliopsida; order Malvales; family Malvaceae; genus Fremontodendron; species Fremontodendron californicum. Next base: position 9,969,529 of record JAULJL010000023.1, on the reverse strand, counting down.
TTGTCATGTTTAAATGTAATTTGTCATGTTTATATGTAATTTGTCATGTTTATATGTAATTTGTGATGTTTATATGTAATTTGTCATATTTATATGTAATTTGTCATGTTTATATGTAATTTATCATTTCTCATGTTTATATGTAATTTGTCATAATTATATGTTATTTCTCATGTTTGTAATGTTTATATGTAATTTGTCGTGTTTATATGTAATTTGTCGTCTTTATATGTAATTTGTCATTTCGTCATGTTTATATGTAATTTGTCCTGTTTATATGTTTATATGTAATGATTTATGTGATTTGTCATGTTTATATGTAATTTCTGTCATGTTAATATATTAAAAAAAATTACATAAATATATGACAACTTTTGATTCCTTTTTTTTTCATTACATAAACACATGAGAATATCCTTTAATAATTTATATAATTTCTCATGTTTATATGTAAAAAAAAAAAAGAATTACATAAATATATGACAACTTTTGATTTTCTTTTCTCAATTACATAAATACATGACAATATCCTTTAATGATTTACGTAATTTGTCATGTTTATATGTAATTTGTCATTTCTCATGTTTATATGTAATTTTTCATGTTTATATGTAATTTGTCATGTTTATATGTAATTTATCATTGATCATGTTTATATGTAATTTATCATTGATCATGTTTATATGTAATTTATCATTGGTCATATTTATATGTAATTTTTCATGTTTATATGTAATTTTTCATGTTTATATGTAATTTGTCATTTTGTCATGTTTATATGTCATTCGGTCATGTTTATATGTAATTTGTTATGTTTATATGTAATTTGTCATGTTTATATGCAATTTCTCATGTTTGTCATATTTATATGTAATTTGTCATTTGATAATGTTTATATGTAATTTATCATTTTTATATGTAATTTACTATATTTGTCATGTTTATATGTAATTTGTCATGTTTATATGTAATTTACCATGTTTATATATAATTTGTCATTTGGTCATGTTTATATGTAATTTATCATGTTTATATATAATTTGTCATCTTTATATGTAATTTGTCATTTTTATATGTAATTTACCATGTTTGTCATGTTATATGTAATTTGTCATGTTTATATGTAATTTATCATTTGGTCATGTTTATATGTAATTTGTCATGTTTATATGTTATTTGTCATCTTTATATGTAATTTGTCATGTTTATATGTAATTTCTCATGTTTGTCATGTTTATATGTAATCTGTCATGTTTATATGTAATTTGTTATCTTTATATGTAATGTGTAATGTTTATATTTAATTTGTCATGTTTATATGTAATTTCTCATGTTTGTCATGTTTATATTTAATTTGTCATGTTTATATATAAGTTGTTATGTTTATATGTAATTTTGATAATGTTTATATTTAAAAATTGATAACTTGATAATTTACTATTTAAATTTTTTAATTTTGGAGTCTACCAAAAACTTATTTTAAGGAGCTCATGATAGAACCCAAAAGAGTTAAGCCTCCTACAATGAAAGCTCTGCAAAAACAATGTCATTCTGTTTTGATTCCTACAATCTACTTCTATACGAACTCAATATTTCATCGGATTTTAAAGTATTATCGTTTTCAGTAACACCTGCTTCTTGATCTTTGACTGTTAGATCCTCATCCTGCTCAGCTTTTACTGCTTCCTCCTCCTTCAAGCACATGAAGATGCAAAAATTTAATGAGAAAGCTACATAAGTACATAGGGTACATTTTTTTTTGTTGCTAATTAGTCAACAATTTTATTGAAATATGCGGATAAAACACCATCATATTAGCAGATATAAGCCAGACGGTAAAAGACGAACGACTCAAAACCAAGCATCTAACTTTAAACAACAGATAACCACCATAAAAACAACATCTAACATTATGATATGATTACATAATACGAATATGATAAAAAATAATAATTAAAATACGACACGACATAAAAAAAAAAAATACGAACACGATACGAATACACAAACATGTCAAAATCTATATAACAAGAATTATTAACGTATTAAAATTTATATAAATATATAATATCTTAAATACGATTATGACACTTAAAAATATATTATGAGACACGAATACACGGATTATCATGTCTAATAATTAATATGTTAATAATTCATAAAGAATACATACCCAATCAAACCAAACCTTAAGAGTCCAAACACGAACCTAACTATATAGTACTACTACTGGTCTATTGCTAAACTACTTGCCTTTTCTTCTATTCAACTGCGTTGGCGCTGCCATTGGTGGCGACCTTCTCCTATTGATAACAAAGCAAAGTTTCTTTGTCAGACTATGGCGAAATATCCAAATAGTGACAATATTATCGATATCTTTCTCTAGTCCATGTTGTCTGAAAAACTGTTTCCACCCATACATCTTGCAAGTCCAGAACACGAACCTCATGGCGTACTCGTTCGTTCCCTTCCGAATCGTATGTGATCACTGGGATTCCCTTAGCCACATTTGTTGGGAAAAATAAAACCTGGTTATCCAAAAGCAAGCATTCACCCACAACAAGCATTCGAATAAGAAAAGAAAAAGACACAATATTTTTTTACGTGGTTCGACCCTTCTTGGCTTATATCCACAATCCCATAAGGATAACATCACTACAACAAGTAGCTTTTGCACGGATAAAACTACAAACCCTCATACAAGTAGCTTTTGAATGGATTAAGCTACAAACCCTCTTACAAGTAGCTTTTGAATGGATTAAGCTACAAACCCTCTTACAAGTAGCTTTTGAATGGATTAAGCTACAAACCCTCAAATTAAACACTATGACTCACCACTGGATAATCCTAATACAAGAGTATAGACTATCTCTCACAAGGGTGGTGGGTGAGTTCAACCAAAGCCTAAGCTCTCTACTTATAAGGTGAAAGCCCCCTTGGCTTGACATAAGCAAGCTATGTGGGATTGGGACTTGACTCAAAAATTCTCAACATATCCTCCCTTGAGTCAAAGTCCCAATAACCACTTGGCAGGAACTCGGCAACTCTTCTTCCTCGAACAAAGCTTCTTTCCTTACTCGAACTCGAATCAAAAAAACTCTTGGCAGCTGGCAGCATCTCTCCTTGCTTGAACCAAAAGCTTTTAGGCAACTCCTCCCTCGAACCATAAGCTCTGATACCAGTTGTTGGGAAAAATAAAACCTGGTTACCCAAAAGCAAGCATTCACCCACAACAAGCATTCGAATAAGAAAAGAAAAAGACACAATATTTTTTTACGTGGTTCGACCCTTCTTGGCCTACATCCACAATCCCATAAGGATAACATCACTACAACAAGTAGCTTTTGCACGGATAAAACTACAAACCCTCATACAAGTAGCTTTTGAATGGATTAAGCTACAAACCCTCTTACAAGTAACTTTTGAATGGATTAAGCTACAAACCCTCTTACAAGTAGCTTTTAAATGGATTAAGCTACAAACCCTCAAATTAGCTTTTGAACGGATTAAGCTACAAACCCTCATACAATTAGCTTTTGAATGGATTAAGCTACAAACCCTCTTACAAGTAGCTTTTGAATGGATTAAGCTACAAACCCTCAAATTAAACACTATGACTCACCACCGGATAATCCTAATACAAGAGTATAGACTATCTCTCACAAGGGTGGTGGGTGAGTTCAACCAAAGCCTAAGCTCTCTACTTATAAGGTGAAAGCCCCCTTGACTTAACATAAGCAAGTTATGTGGGATTGGGACTTGACTCAAAAATACTCAACAACATTCTCATCTTCTTTCAACAGTGGTATCATGGATTCTTGGACGTGATTCTAGTTCGAACTCAGCCTTATTTGATTATCCCTTAACTCAGTGACTGTCTATCAGTCTCTTTTGGTAAGGCCTGCTACCTTCGTCAATGAGGCCGGCGTGAGCTGCTACAGGAGGGATATCTGGGGGTTGATCATAACCGTCAAAGATTGTCGAATTTGGATCAAGAATTGTATTTCTTCCATGAATAACTGAACTTGGTTCTTCTTCTTGCTTGTCTTTGCCTTTAAGAAACTTTCTTTTCAGCTTATCCAAAGTAACAGCAGATTTTTCGTCTAACTTTTCATACTTTAAAGAAGCAACACATAAAGCAGCACAGTAATCCTCATTACTCAAAGTTTCTCCATTATTTTCATTCTCAATGGCTTTGGACTTGGACTTGTTTGCCTCAGACTCTTTCTTCATAGTTTTACAAAAAGAAAGGGTTTTCTTTGAAAGTTTTAGCTAAAAAAGAAAGGCTGGTTTTCTTGGGAGATTGATCGAGGTATGAAAACGATGCCACCGTCGCAGCCTCTAACTCTAAAGCTAAAGTATATCAAAAGTGCACGGCCGATTTCTCACAAGAAGCCAAGGTCTGAATTGAAGGTAGAAGCTTCAAGAGATGTATAGGGAAGAATTGAAGGTGGAGAAGCTAAAATAAAAGATTTATGCCTTAATTTCTAATTTAACTTAACTATCGAAATAAAATTAATAAAATAATAAAATCAATTCCTCTCTTTTATAGTAAAAAAAAAAAAAAAACCAATCCCTCTACCAAACATCCAAAAACTCATCTATCTCGTTAGATTGTAAATGAACAAAACGTTTGATAAACGATTCGTAAATAGATTGATTTATTTTCGTTTATCAAATTAAATTAATGATTATAAACAAAATTATAAAGTTCATTTACTAAAAAAACCGAACTAGAATATATTCAATTCATTTATATTCACGAACAAACTTGTTTATGAATAATTTAAAACTCGTTAATTGATCGTTTAAAACTCTTGTTCAATTATATATATATTATTATTTATACTTTATTTTATTTATTTATAATATAATTAATAATATTTATGTTTTATTATTTTATATTTAATAATATTTCTATTTTATTATCTTATATTTAATAATTTAAATTTGACTTATTTGTTTATTTGTTTGTTTATTATTTATGAATAATTTTTTAATTGTTCGCGAACAAATTCGCTTAATGTTCGTGAACAAATTTATTTATTTCAAATGAACCGAGTTCAAACACATCTAATTTTAAACGAACAGAACTTAAACATAATTTTAAAAATCTTAATGAATACGAATCGAACATGAACAGACTCGAAAATAAACGAACCAACACTAACAAAAATCTATTCATTCAAGTTTGGTTCATTTACAACCCTAATGAAAATCTAATCTCTCCCTTTCAAACTTCAAAGTCATGTATACAAGAATTTGAAAACCCTCTCCAGATTGAAGGATCAAAACACATAATATTCAAATCTGGATATTTTCTCGTAAAAAAAAACCAAATTTCATATCATATATGAGAATATTCGAAGCCCCTAATCTAAAAACTCTAATCTCAGTATGTAGAACCTTCAAATATATTTGATATTGTAGTTAAAATATAACCCAATGTTTAAAAAATCGGATTGGAAGTCAAACCGGTTAGACCTCCAGTTTCTGGTTCACTTAAACAAGATTTTAAATATTTAAAAAATAATTTCAATATTAAATAAATATTAAATATATAAATAATTAATTAATAAAAATATGTATTTGACTTAATGATATGGGTTTTAATATATAACTAAAAGATAAAAGGTTAAACCGATTTTTACCATTTTTTCAATTTTTTACCGGTTAAATCTATTTTTTATCGGTTCAACTAATACCCGATTTTATATAATGTATCGGACCAAAAAAACTTGTTAATTTTCGATTCAACCAATTGATCCGATCCGATTTTCTAATCCATGATATAACGAGAAACTTTGATACTTAATGTTATGTTGATGCGCCACTCAAATTCCTAAAATCTCAAACCAAGACAAGGGTCAATTTGGAGGCATATATATATATATATATATATATATATATATATATATATATATATCCCTTTTGGTAGGGAAATTTGATCCTTTGATATTGAGCAAACAGAAAGGGGCTTTTTAATTTTCCGATTTTTCTTTTAATACATTTGAAAAAGAAAATGGATTTTCATTAATGGATAGAAAGAAAAGTTTTTTTTTTTTTTATAATTTGGGGGTTCTTCTTTAATGGTAGAGCATATATTTGGTTTTACGTTTTTGATTTTATTTTAATTTTGATTGTTAAGATGATTAAAAGTTAATTATAAGAGGATTCAAATTGTAAAAAGAGAAAAAAGAACTGGGGTTAATTATAAATTTTATTTCCTAATGAAAAATAAAAAATTAATTAAAAAAGTGAGACATGTGTTCATCTTTTAATCTGCTTTTATCGTCAATGAAATTATTACATCCATTGACATTGGAAATAGAGGTGTTCATGGGCTGGGTTTGGGTCGGGCTTATGTATGGTATAAACACCATATATGCTTGTCCAAACTCGGTCCGACCTGAAATATAGATCTCAAATTTTGTCTAAGTCTGCCTATATTTGTAAATGGATAGTCCAAATCCGTTTAGACCTACCCATATTATTTTAAAAAAAAAATTAAAATATATATTATTTTTTATTTAATCCTTAATAATTTTATATTTTTTTATTAAGTTCTTAAATATGAACAATTTAAAATATCTTTTAATGTTTACACAATAATATTATATATATTAAATGTTTATATGACATAAATTATATAAATTATATATATATAAATAATATATTATTTAATTGAAAAATGGGTTGGGCCGAGCTTGGACCTTAAATGTTGGAGTCAAGACCCGATCCATTTTTTAAACGGGCCTCATTTTTTTGTCTAAGCCTATTTTTTGAGCCTAACATTTTTATCCAAACTCTCTTAAATATCGAGCAGGCTTTCGGACTAGGAACGATAGCCCAACCCTTGAACATATTTAATTGAAAACTCTACAAGTAAGATTAACAAGATCATAAATATTTCTTAAAGTATAGTAAAAAATTTAAAAGAAAATTTTTTTTGACATGTGGTAACATCTTAATTTGTGAAATTAAAAAAATTTACTGTTAGTATTTCAAAAGTGAACTCCTTCATAATAAAGATACTTTTAATTTTTATTCCAAAAATAGGATATTTTACCACATCAATGACATCTCATTGCTTACATTATTCTTTTATTTTGTTTTTTACAATTCTTTTATTTCTTTCTGGTTTTACTTTTTGTTTCTCTTTTCTTTCAATCATTTTTTTTTATCAACAACCAATGATATCGCCGAATCCAACACAATGAAAGTAAATTTTAAGTGGTGAGGTGTGACAAATTTGTTTTAATTAATTTTATTCTTAATTGAGATTTTTCTCAAAAATTACATTTGGGTATTGTTGAGAAATTTTAAATGTTTATAGAGTATCTTAGCAATTGATTAGCGGTAGAACTGACGGGAAATTCTGCATAAGTAGGATGTCTTGCTTATGTGTGGGTTGGTTGGACATCTTGACAGCCCAACTTTTGGCTTATTTATTATATTAAATTATAACAAACATACTATATGGGCAAATGAAAAAATAAAAAAATAAAATCACGTTTAAAAAAATAATAAATGGGTAGTTTTTAGATTAAAAAAATTGATAATTTTTTTCAAAATAAAAATTATAAAAAGACATTAATATTTTTATTGTGTTATTTGATATAATAATTTATTAAATTTTTTGTACTTCTATTAATTGAATTAATGTCACTTAATTCATAACACCAATTCAATCAACTATATTATATAATATAAATATATATGGATGCAATTAAACTTGAATTGCGATTCCAATCTATCATCTTATCATCTTAAATCTGATTCCGAAATTCTCTTCAAAGTACATAATTTTTTTACTCTTTTTTAGTCTTATAGAAGCTTAATAATTACTTATTAGGAGATTATTCAGAAGCTTGTGTTGTCATGTTTATTTATCACCTAGATTCATTCTTATGCAGAATAGATGGATTTACATTTCGATGATTTTTCATTTTTTTATGAAGTTATAAGTATAAAAAAAAAATGTTATAATTATAAGTAAATATTGTATCTATATAAAAAAACATTCGCATTAAACAAAAACCAACAAAGTAGTATATAATTAGATAAATCTAACATAAAGATGGATTAAACCTGCTCAAGAATCGGGCAATCTATCCGACCCGAAATCGGGCCAAGTTTAGGTAAGAATTTTGATAATTCGAATTAGCCCGACCCTAATTACTATTTATTAAATAAAAAATATTTTTTATTTAAATTTAATTATAAAATATATATTAATATAAAAATAATATTTTAATATTTTTTAAATAGTGAAACTGGCTTTCGAATTTGGATAAGAAAAAAAATGGGTTGTGGCTCGACTCAATCTATGAACAAGTCTAAGCTAGATCGATGTACGAGATATCTCCTTTAAATATTTGCATGCCTAAATTAGTTTGATAGTCAAGTACTTGTACTTCCTTATGCCATATGAAACAAGTTTTATAACAATGAAAACCTTTGCACCACTTACTTTGCAATGGATATATACGATACCCACCGTAGATTAATTCTTGACAAAATACCTAAATCAATTGATTTAGAAATACAATTATACATGTAAAAACTAAAGAGATTGTACTCTTGCTACATTAAATTATACACTTATCGCTAAATTATTGTTCTTATTTTCTTATTAGAACTCTTTTCATTAGCATATTCCAAAAAAATAAAAATTAACATCAATGGAACTATAGTTCATATGATTAATAATAATTACTAAAGTATACATATTCAATCAAACCAAACCTTAGAGTTCAAACACGAACCTAGCTATATAGTGTTATTGATAAACTATTTATATTTTCTTCTATTCAACTGCCTTGGCTCTGTCATTGATGGTTCATGTATTTAAATTTCGATCGCGGATGTATTTTCAATTGCATGACGTTTATTATGATTGCGGATTTAATAGATGTTATCGTTGTTAATTGGATAAAGATCGGTAACGGAAAGTAATGCAATAGCAAAATAACGATCGTAACATTATAATGCGATTTCTATTTAAATCCGTGATGACTACCTTCTTCTCCTGGTGATTACAAAGCAAAGTTTGTCTGTGACCTTATTGCGAAACATCCAAACAGTGACAATATCGATATCTTTTACTAGTCCATGTTGTCTGTAAAACGTTTTCCAACCTTTAGTAGTAAGTGCGTACATCTTCTTAGACCAGAACACGAACCTCATGGCGTACTCGTTCCCTTCCGAATCGTATGTGATCACCGGGATTCCGTTTACCACATTCTCATCTTCTTTCAACAGTGGTATCATGGATTCTCGGACGTGATTCTTGCTCAAGCTCAGCCTTGTTTGAGTATCTTTCAAATCAGTTTCCGTCAGTCGCTTTTCGTAAGGCTTGCTACATTCGCCAATGAGGCCGGCAAGAGCAGCTACCGGAGGGATATCTGGAGGTTGATAATCGTCGACAAAGATTGTCGGATTTGGGACAAGAATTTTATTATTTCTTTCACGAATAACTGAACTTGCTTCTTCTTCTTGCTTGTCTTTGCCTGTAAGAAGCTTTCTTTTCAGCTTATTTAGAGTAACAGCAGATTTTTCGTCTAACTTTTCATACTTTAAAGAAGCAAGCCATAAAGCAGCACAGGAATCCTCATCAGTCAAATTTTCTCTATTATTGTTATTCTCAATGGTTTTGGACTTGTTTTTCTCACACTCTTTGTTCATAGTTTTACAAAAAGAAAGGGTTTTCTTGGAGAGTTTTTAGCTAAAAAAGAAAGAGTCGCAGCCTCTAATTCTAACTGAAGGTGGAGAGAAGGATGAAATATTAAAGAGAAAAATAATGCTTTGATAATTTGATAATGGCAGAGGAATTGTTATTTATAAGGTTTTTGTTTTTAACCCTGTTTTAATCCTGAATTCCTTTACTAATGGAACTAAGGTTTCTTTTTTTTTTTTCTTCATAAAATAAGAAAATAAAAAGTATACTATATGATTTTACATATATATATATATATATTTACCGACTAAGGTTTTAGAAAGATTTCTTTTCTTTTTTTAAGATTTTAGAATTTTTGCTATAATATGTTCTTCTCTGTATAATAATAATAATCAAATTGCATCTCAAATTGTTTTAATCCAATACCACCTATAACTGACTCAGAGAGATGATAGAGGTTCATGGGTACAGGATAAAATTCGTGACCAGATATGAGTGAGCTAAATGCAAAAGCAATACAAAGTCAGGAAGGCCATTGAAACTGAGGCACTAAGTGAATCATCCTTGCACTACAAGAGATTAAGATGTGATATGATAAAGTTATTTGTGAAGACTTTTTTTCAATTTAACTATAAAATGATATCTAATTTCAAGTCTTTGACACACATATGAATTAAAATTCAGAAATATATATATATATATATTTAGAATTTGATATGATAAAATTATTTGTAAGTAGACTTTTCCAAATTGAACTATAAGACAATATATAATTTCTAAGTCTTTGACACACAGATTAATTATCTTCTACCGTATATCAAATTAACTAAAACTCTAATTCTATCTTGAAATTCAAATGTTTATATATTTTATTATGGATTATTATTATGTACACCATAAGTAAGATTAAAACTCTATCACATATTTTATTTATTTTTTAATTTTTTAAATATAATTTGAGAACATGTGATCAGAATAATTATCCTTTTATTATTACTAAATTTTATATTTGACAGTGACGAATTACATTTTTTTTTGAATGAGTACTAAATCTAATATTGAGAGAGATCCTTTCTATTCTTTAAAACAAGGAGACCATATACTCTTAATATTAAACTTGATAATTGATGATTTATTTTGGAAATACAAATATAGTACAAGGGTGGGAAGGAACAGGAAACCAAACATTTGGCGGAGTCTGGATACCAACTCCGTCGTTCGCCATGAAGCTTATAAGTTGGAACTGCCGTGGGCTTGGGAACCCACGGACAGTTCGAGCTTTGAAAAAGCTCATTCAACACAAAGCTCCCGATGCGGTGTTCTTATGTGAAACAAAGTTTTTTTCAAGTGAGTTTGACAGAATATGGAGGACGTGCGATATGGACAATTGTGTAGTGGTGGACAGTGCTGGTAGAAGTGGGGGATTGGCAATGATGTGGAGAAGCGATGTGGACTTACGGTTGAAAAGCTTCTCGAAGAATCACATTGACATGGAGTTGATGGAAAATAACCAAGCGTATCAAAGAGTGACTGGTTTTTATGGTGAATCAGATTCAAGCAGGAGGGAGAGTTTGTGGGAGCTGTTAAAGAGATTAGCTGGTCAATCCAATTTACCATGGACATGCTTTGGAGATTTTAATGAAATTGCACATGGTGGTGAGAAGAGTGGAAATTGCTTGAGAAATGAAAGACAAATGGAAGCCTTTAGAGACGCCATTGAAGAAAGTAACCTGTTGGATGCTGGTTTTCGTGGGACTTGGTACACATGGACTAACAATCGAAGGAAAGCAGATCTTGTACGTGAAAGGCTTGACAGGGTCTTAGCTACCAAAAGCTGGTGTGATATGTTTCCTGAATACTTAGTTGAGCACCTCATAAGTTCCCGTTCAGATCATTGTCCGATACTTTTGGATACAATGGGAAGTTTATCTGTCGAGTCTACAAAAGGCAAAAAGAAAAGATTTCACTTTGAAGCATTATGGGCCACAGAAAAAGCTTGTGAAGATGTTGTAGCTGAGGTGTGGAAGAAAACAGGAAATAGAGAGGTAATGTCTCGCTTACAGGAGACGGGTAGTAAACTGTCAAAATGGCATTCTGCTAATATTGGAGCAATCAAGTTACGAATCCAAGAGCTTCATGAACAGATTAGAAGACTACAACAGCTCCATACTGATGATGATACACTAAGGATGGAGCAAGATGCAAAAAGACAGCTAGATGAACTGTTGGAAAAAGAGGAGGTTTACTGGAAGCAAAGATCACGGATTCAATGGCTAAGGGAAGGAGATAGAAACACTGTCTATTTCCATGCACAAGCTAATGCGAGAAGGAGGAAAAATTCCATTCTAGCTTTGGAGGATGAAAATGGACTAGTTAGTGACAAGGAGGCAGACTTGCATCGGATAGTCTTGGATTATTTCCAATCACTATTTGAATCCCATGGATCACCAAATACTGAGAACATTCTTGAGACAGTTGATCGTCGAGTTACAAATGAGATGAACAATTTTCTCCTTTCAGATTTCCAAGCTGAGGAAGTGGTTAAAGCACTCAAACAAATGCACCCAACAAAAGCTCCTGGACCCGATGGTATGCCTGCACTTTTCTTTCAAAAATGTTGGCATATTGTTGGTAAAGATATCATAACCCTTTCTCTTGATGTTCTTAATGGTAAATCTGATTTGTCTGCCTATAATCACACACATATTGTGCTAATTCCAAAAAATAAAAATCCAAAAACTATGTCACACTTTAGGCCTATAAGTCTGTGCAATGTGATTTACAAGCTTATTGCCAAAGTCATTGTGAATAGATTGAAGCTTATTCTTCCTACATGCATTAGTGAGAATCAAAGTGCGTTTACTCCAGGGAGGTTGATAACTGACAATATTATGGTTGCTTATGAACTTGTACATGCTTTGAAAAATAAGAAACATGGGGGCAGAAGTTTTTTTGCTCTCAAATTGGATATGAGCAAAGCATACGATAGGGTAGAGTGGTCTTTCCTGAAGTCAATTATGATTAGGATGGGTTTTGAGGATAGATGGGTTTCACTCATTATGCAGTGTGTATCTACAGTTTCCTATTCAATCATTATTAATGGAAAAATTACTGATGCTTTTAAACCGAGTAGAGGGCTTCGACAAGGAGACCCTCTATCACCATTCTTATTTTTGCTCTGTACAGAAGGTTTGTCGGCCATGTTATCACGATCACAAAGAGATGGAGAACTACTTGGTGTTCAAGCAAGCAGATTTGGTCCTCGAGTTAATCACCTTTTCTTCGTAGATGACAGTTTGCTGTTTGCAAGAGCAAATAGAAACAATGGAGAAAGGCTGAAGCACATGCTAAAGCTATACGAGGAAAGCTCAGGACAAAAGATTAATTTTGAGAAGTCGATTCTTTTCTTCAGCCCAAACACTACTACTGGACAAAGAGATGACCTTCAACAGTTGTTTGGAATTCATGTGGCAACCAACCCAGACAAATATCTTGGGCTACCAACAATGATAGGGAAGGGGAAAAAAAGGCTTTCAAGGAAATCACCAACAAAGTACAGACCAGAATCAATACCTGGAGCAAAAGACTGTTATCATTTGGTGGTAAGAAAATTTTCATTAAAGCCATTCTTCAATCTTTACCAACTTATGCTATGAACTGCTTCTTGCTGCCCAAGACTCTGTGCGATGAACTCATTAGCATTATCAGAAATTATTGGTGGTCTAGTAAACCTTGGGGTAAAGGAATACACTGGCTTCAGTGGGACAAGGTTTGTATGCCTAAAAACATGGGTGGATTGGGTTTTAGGAATTTACAGATTTTCAACAAGGCACTGCTGGGCAAACAAGGATGGCGTCTGATTCATAATACATCCTCCTTATGTTTCAAAATATTCAAAGCAAAGTATTTCCCACAAGGCACTTTGCTGAAGTCCAGTCTGGGATCCAATCCCTCCTATATTTGGAGAAGCATTTGGAATGCAAAAGAGGTGTTAATGGATGGTGTTAGATGGCGAGTTGGTGATGGAAAGTCTATCAACATTTGGGATGAGAAATGGTTAGATGTTAATGGTTATCTCCATGTACTCTCAACACCGAATACTGTGACACGAATAAGAACAGTAGATATGCTTATTGATGAAAGGACCATGACATGGAAAGAAGATATCATACGAGTGGCATTTTCTCAAGAGGAAGCTACGGCTATATGTAATATACCTCTATACAGATCGCGACCACAAGATAGGATGGTATGGCACTACACAAAGGATGGGAAATACACTGTGAAAAGTGGTTATAAAGTCTTAGCACAGAAGCAAGTTGTTCATGGACCACCAAGATTTATCTGGAAAACTTTATGGTCTGCCAATGTACCATACAAGATCAAATTATTTGGTTGGCGCCTTTGTCATGGTATCATTCCAACAAAGTCTAACCTCGCTTCCAGACTCAAAGAATTGAATCCCATGTGTTTTAAATGCGAGACTAGAGTAGAAACTGATCTACATGCTTTGCGGGAATGTGTATTGCCGAGGGAAGTCTTTGATCTGATCCATCTTCCTCAAACACTGGTAAATATCCCAGTGGACAGCATAGTGGAATGCTGGAGAATGCTGCAATACAGCTCAATGCAGAGGAGTTCGATAGCTTTCTAGTGACTCTATGGGACTTATGGTATGCTAGAAATATAGAGTCTAAAAGAGGACAAAAACCAGATGGAAGGAGAATAGCAGAACACATCAGATGCTATGTACACGAATACAAACAAGCTCAAGTGCGAAACAATCCCAATTCACAAGTAAGGTGTCAGATTCATTGGCAACCTCCACCAATGGCTGTCCTCAAAGTTAATTTTGATGGAGCTTTTGATGCAAATCTTAAACAAGGTGGAATAGGAGTAGTTATCCGGGACTTCGAAGGATTTGTGATGGGAGCGACAGCAGTTAAAATCAAGCAGTGTACTGAAGCTTGTATATCAGAAGCCATGGCAGCTTTAAAGGCAATGGAAGTTGCTCACCAAATGGGATTCAAACGAGTAATTGTTGAAGGATATGCACTTGTGGTCATTAAAAAATTGCAAATGGAGGAGGATGACCTGTCAAGTATAGGTCCTTTTATGGAGGAAGGAAGATTGATGATGAACAATTTCGATGAATGCAGAGCCCAACACATCAGAAGAGAAGGAAATGCAGTAGCAGCTAGATTTAGTTTACAAATCACTGAAGATTTATTTTGGATAGAAGATTACCCTTCTATTATACATCAAGTTGTAGTGACTGATGCCATTAATATCTAATAAATCTTGATTTCTTTCAAAAAAAAATATATATATAGTACAAGGGTAATTTAGTCTTTATAGAAAATTATATCTCTATTGAATTGTCGAGAAGAGAAAAAACGAAGGCAAAAAAATCTGAAGAAAAATGGGAAGCGATAGGAAGGAAAAGAAAAGCAAGAAACGATCAAATTATTGTTCTTCTGGGTCTGAAGGTTGGCTCTAATTTTCTATTTCTCAAGAAAAATCCAATTTATTTTTAATTTTCTTGGTTGGGTTGTTTTTTATTTTCGGACAAAAGCGTCAAAACCCTAATTAAAATTGCTTTGGGTTTCAAGTAAGATTGATTCACAATTATGTTAGCTTGATGAAAGTTTTTTGTTTTTTTAGTGTGATTATATTTGGTTTACTGTAAAATTCCAGATGAAGGAAAGGATAAAAGGCAAAGGAGAGGCGAGGAAGAGGAGAGGAAAAGCAGGAAGAAGAATGATAAGAAAGAGAAAAGGATAGACAAGAAATCTCACAAGCACTCGTCTGATAAAGGTTTTAATTTTAAGCTTATAAATTCAACTTTATTCTTTTTTTTTTTTTGTTTAAAATTATTGAGTCTTTGTTGAGCATGAATAGCATTGTGCTTATGAGGCAAAAGTTTGAAGAATTGGGTTCTACAGATTTTATTTATATATATATATATATATATATATATAGAGAGAGAGAGAGAGAGAGAGAGACTTAAAATTTTAAAATTCAATTAAGAACAGTAAAGCATACTTAGGAGGGGAAAATTGAAGGAACAATATAAATATATTCAATTGTGAATGGAGATGTTTATATGTCTGTTAGCAGCTGTTATTTTACTTGATGTGTCATTTAGTTCAATTTTCTGCCTTTATGAACGTAGGATTTATGGGGACTCTTTGTATGAGTGTGGTAGTTATCCCACGGCGTTTATAAAAGTTCTAATTCGATTGAGATAGCAATATACGCCCTCACACACACTACAATCAGTGCCATCACAAAAACTGTTTCTTAAAGCTTCAGTCGGGAAGCTGTTGGTGTATTAACTATATTAACTCTTTAGATGGCTTCGGTTAATGTGTACATCTGCATTAAGTATTTTACATTTTTTTTAGGGTCTATGCTCACGCTGAAAGTTGGAGAATATATCATTAGTGGAATACATGAGTTGAGAGAGTATGGATAGGTATAGTGCTATTTAAAGAAAAGTACACTATCCAAATTTTTTAACTTTTTGTTAGATTCATGACTTAAAGTGTAAGTTGACAATGAGACCACCACAGTAATTTAATTCCAATGACTGAATTTGAAGGATAGTTTTACTTACATAAATATTATAGTTAAAATATTTAGTTATAAAATTCTGATAAATTTATTGTTTGAGAATTGTATCGAGTATCCAACTACGTCGCTCTATTGCATCTAAAGGTTGATATGTTCTGTTTGTTGGATTCGTTAATACCAATTCTTTGGGATATGCCTTCAGTATAATGCTCAAGAACTGCAGTTGGTCCTCATTGCTTGTCTCCTGCATTGTGCAAAATAGTTATAACACATTGATGTACTGCTTGACTCAGAGAAGAATTCGAAGGAGAAGCACAAAAGTAAACATCACAAAGGTGATCGCCACTCGGTGAGTCCTCTTGTTCTGCTTTATAGAAGTCAACCTTGATATTTATCAGATTGTAAGTCATAGTTTCCATTAACTGCTGCACCCAAGAATTAGATCACTTCTTAAGGCACATGATGTCAAATTGGAGGCGGGGTGGAATACAATCTGTATAATTTGGCCATATTGTTGGTGTAATAGTTCATAGTTCCTTTGGGGGAAGGGGGGGCTTGTTGTGTTGGGTTTGTCGGAACAAGGGCCATAGTTCACTCATCACTGTTAAAGCATTGAGAATTCTGATGAACATTCATAATTTTGGAGTATCTGTCTACCGTTCTTGAGGAATATCAAAAACACAGTTTCTATGAATTCTCATTATATGTAAAAGGAATTCTGGTAGTGCTAGATGCCATAATATGTATACCATCTTTCGTGTTGCAATGGTGGATACTTTGAAATCAGCTCTGTCGCTAGATGTCTTATTGCTACTGTTTCGTCATATATCTTGTGCAGCTAAGTTCATATCTTCCCCAGGTAAATGGAAAAGCATATTTTTCTAAGGGATGGAGAGATGAATTGTAGTCCTGTCCGTTGTATTTTATCGATTGAGATAGCTCTATGATGCAGTCTGTTGTATTTTGCTTTGTTGAAATAGGTTGGCAAAAGATGCCGTAAGTTGCCAAACTTTAAAGCGCAAATTACCCTTCTCATCACTGAACATATGTTGTTTCATATGTTTCATTTAACACGCTTTGTTCTTTATTCGATTGTTCTTAGGTGTTCATATAGTTTAACAACTTGTATAAGAATGACATAATTGTCTTACGCATACCTTTAATAATGTACAAAAAGAATTATATAGATACAACAATAATAAAAGCAATAAATTATCAACTTGAGGTTAAGATTTTCATCTAACTTTTCCACTTCTTCCATTGGAATCATGGGGAAAAGACTATTATATATGAAACCATAGGGTGTTAAGTTCAACTTTTGAAATCTTACGGTGACAACTAGACACACATGAGTATCTTATGCCTATATATCATTTGCCTGCCTACACAGCTGGTGGTGGTTGTGTGGGAATGACATTTAAACACAAGGTTTATGTGAAATTTGTAATTTGCTGATGTTGTTACCTTCATTCCTGCAGAAACATGGGTTCCAAGAGCTTTCCAATGATGACTATTTTTCTAAGAACAATGAATTTTCTACGTGGCTGAAAGAAGAGAAACGTGTGTTTTTCTCTGATCTTTCGTCCGAGTCTGCTCGGGAATTATTCACAGACTTTGTTAAAGACTGGAATAACCAGGAACTCGGATCTCAATACTATGAAGGCATTGCAAGTGCGCCACGGACTGCACATAACTGGAAAATCAAACAGTAGGGAGGGAAGAGAGAAACCTTCAGCAGCTTGATCCCTACTTGTTTTCTTTTGTTTTCACTCCTTTTGTATGTACTGATTTGCAGTCTATTATGGGATGAATTTTGTAGTTTTGCAGTATGCATTTGCATAGTTGCAGCAGTATAAATATTTCTGATATTTTGCTCATAGTTCTTCCATGGAAATACTAGGAAAGCCTGAGACTGGGAGTATGGCAAAGAAGTTATTTAACCTACAGTGCTCAGCTCATGTATCAATCTTCTGGCTTTGCTTTAATATATGCTTTTTGGGTGGTATTCAAGCTGACTTGCTGCTCACCCTCTCCCTAAGGGGGAAAGACATGATCAATGGGACCAAATCCTGTTTGTGTTCATCCAATAAAATTGTTTGATCACATTGCTCTAGTATCCAACCCAATTAGTTCTGGAATTTAGCTGAGCTCAACTTCAATGAAATTCAATCAATTTACATTCTTAAATAGGGGTGAGCAAAATTTTGGTTAACCGAATAAATCGAGAATTCGGCTCGATTTCGGTTTCATTAGGTTATTTAATTCAGTTTTTTATTTTTAAATCGAACTGACCGAACAAATTGATAATTAATTAATTAAATAAATAATAATATTTTTTATTTAAATTTACCCAAGTCTTAAACTCAATCTAATCTAACCTATAACCCAATCCAGTAATCCATAATCCAAACAAATAAAAAATCCATAACTCAAACCTTCAGGGTGAATTCGAAAAAACCGATCGAACTAAACTGAGGTTCGGTTGGGTTAATTCGGTTTTGGGATTTTTTTGATTCAGTTCGGTCGGTTTTACAAGTTAATTCAGTTTAATCGGTTTTTGAAAATTTAGAACCGAACTGACCGAATGCTCATTTTATTCCTAAATATTTACTATACTATTCCCATTTAGTCAATTTATTAGTGAATTTGAATCAATCCAAACTTAAAAATCTGCTTGATTCTTTGGAATCTAATTCAAATCAATTTAATAATAAAAAAAATAAGATTCATTCAATTCAAACTCTAATTCGAAATGATTGAAACTCAAATTATTTAAAAAATTAATTCAAAATTAAATTGACTTAATTTAAAAATTAAATAATTTGAATCCAAAACAACTCAATTAAATTTTTATGATCCGAATTTGAATAATCTAAATATTAAATTTGAAATATTATTTCAAACGATTCAAAATAATTCGATTCCGAAACAACACCACTCCAATTACCATCTCCAATGTTATCCTATAATCCTATATCCAGTGTGTAGGGTTTAGTCACAAATAATTTAGAGTTCATCCTTTACCAGAATTAAAATTATTAAAAAGTCAATAAAAACCAAGCATGTTTATGTTCCATTAAAAAAGCTCTTCGAAAGAAAACAAAAGAAATACCACTAGAATTTCAAGAAAACAAAAAACTGAAGTTCAAACTTCAAAGCCTTTAGCCTCCAAGTCCAATCCAGCGAATTTGACCTTTGTTTCTCCACTTTTTTCCAACCAAAAGCATAACGAAAACCAATAACAAGAGCTGGCTATTTACTGCAGAAACTTTCTCAAATCCAAACTCCCATTACTCCCCACTGCTTTCTACAACATTCCTTCCCGAACCCACAACAAACTTCACGCCATCTCCTCAACTCAATGCCCAGAAAAAGAAGAAGAAGAAAAACCCGGAAACCAATCCACCATTTCCCTCTCAAACCACCCTAACCCCGAAATCTCTTGCTTCTATCGAAAGGGTTTCTCTCAAATCACCCTCGAAAACACTGGCAAAGCCTTACACGCACTTTGCATCAAAGGCTTAGTCCCTTTAAGCCTGTTTCTGACAAATACATTGATCAACATGTACTCAAAGTTTGCCCTTGTTGATTACGCTCGTTACCTGTTCGATCATTTGTCTGTTAGAAATGCTGCTTCTTGGAACACTATGATGTCGGGGCTTGTTCGTGCTGGTTTATATGGGGACGTGATGTTTTTGTTTCGTGAAATGCAGAATATTAGTGTTAGGCCTTCCGGGTTTCTTGTTTCGAGCTTGATAACTGCTTGTGATAGGTCGGGTTGTATGTTCAGTGAAGGGATTCAAGTTCATGGTTTTGTTGTTAAAGTTGGTTTGTTATATGATGTGTTTGTGGGAACTTGTTTGTTGCATTTTTATGGAGCTTACAAGAGGGTTTTTGATGCGCAAAGGCTCTTTGAGGAGATGCCTGAGAGTAATGTAGTTTCTTGGACTTCATTGATGTCTGGATATTTAGATAATGGAGATTTCGAGAATGTTATATATTTATATTGGGAAATGAGGAAAGAAGAGATTAGTTGTAATGAGAACACATTTGCTACCGTGATAACTGCTTGTTCGTTGCTTGAAGATGAATTATTGGGTCTTAAAGTTCTTGGTCATGTTGTAAAGTCTGGTTTTGAAAATAAAGTTTCTGTTGCTAACTCTCTCATATGTATGTTTGGTAGTTTAGGGAGTCTACAAGAGGCTTGCTATGTTTTTAGTCGCATGGATGAACGTGACACAATCTCGTGGAACTCAATAATTTCTGCACATGTTCAGAATGGAGTTTTTGGAGAATCAATGAGATTTTTTCATCTGATGCGTCATGTTCATAAGAAAATAAATTCTACTACTCTTGCAACTTTGCTTTCTGTCTGCAATTCCGTAGATAATTTAAAATGGGGAAGAGGTATTCACGGTCTAGTCTTTAGGTTGGGACTGGATTCAAACGTTTGTATATGCAATTCACTTTTAGGTATGCATTCCGAGGCTGGAAGGTTGGATGATGCAGAATTTGTCTTTAAAGAAATGCCGGAGAAGGATTTAATTTCTTGGAATTCCATGATGACCTGCTATGTTAGAGCTGGGAGGAGCCTAGATGCCTTAAAATTATTGATCAAAATGCTTCAAATGAAAAAGGCAATTAACTATGTGACTTTTATGAGTGCATTGGCGGCTTGCTCAAACCCTGAGTTTATTGATGAAGGAAAGATTGTGCATGCCCTTGTAATTCTTACAGGTCTGCATGAGAACTTGGTTGTTGGAAATGCATCTGTTACGATGTATGCAAAGTCTGGTATGATGGTTGAAGCAAAAAAGGTTTTCCAGATGATGCCCAAGCGAAATCAAGTCACTTGGAATGCCCTCATTGGTGGCCATGCAGAGAATGAAGAACCGGATGAAGCAGTAAAAGCCTTTCAGTTGATGAGAGAAGAAGGTATAAAAACAGACTACATTACAGTATCAAATGTTCTGGGTGCTTGCTTGACCCCTGATGATTTATTGAAACACGGGATGCCCATCCATGCACACATTGTTTCAACAGGATTTGAATCAAATAAATATGTGCAGAATTCCCTTATCACAATGTATGCCAAGTGTGGTGATCTCCAATCAAGTGACTGTATCTTTAATGGATTACTTGATAAGAACACTATCTCATGGAATGCAATTATTGCCGCAAATGCTCATCATGGTCTTGAGGAAGAGGTCTTAAAATGTATTATGAAGATGAGAAATGATGGTATAGATTTAGATCAGTTCAGCTTCTCTGAAGGTCTTGCTGCTACTGCTAAGTTGGCTGTTTTGGAGGAAGGCCAACAACTCCATTGTTTGGCAGTCAAATGTGGATTTGACTTGGATCCTTTTGTTACGAATGCTGCAATGGATATGTATGGAAAATGTGGGGAAATGGATGATGTGTTAAGAATACTTCCCCAACCACTAAATAGATCACGATTATCATGGAACATATTAATATCAGCATTTGCCAGACATGGCTATTTCCAGAAGGCGAGAGAAACTTTCAATGAAATGCTAGAAATGAGGCTGAAGCCTGACCATGTTACCTTTGTCTCTCTTCTTTCTGCTTGCAGTCATGGGGGCCTGGTGGAAGAGGGTCTTACATATTATGCTGCAATGAGAAAAGAGTTTAATGTCCCACCAGGAATAGAGCATTGTGTATGTATAATTGATCTTCTTGGACGATCAGGAAGGCTTGTTGAGGCTGAAACTTTTATCAATGAAATGCCTGTTTCGCCAGATGCTCTTGTCTGGCGGACCTTGTTGGCTTCATGTAAAATCCATGGCAATTTGGAACTTGGGAAGAAAGCTGCAGAACATCTTTTTAAGTTGGACCCATCAGATGACTCGGCTTATGTTCTATATTCTAATATTTGTGCAACTACTGGAAAATGGGGTGCCGTAGAGGATGTAAGGAGACAAATGGAGTCATATAACGTAAAGAAGAAACCTGCGTGCAGTTGGGTGAAGTTGAAGAACCAGGTGGTTTTGTTTGGAATGGGGGACCAAACGCATCCTCAGACCAATGAAATATATGCAAAGTTGGGAGAGCTTAGAAAGTTGATTAAAGAAGCAGGTTATGTTCCTGACACTAGCTATGCATTGCAAGATACAGATGAAGAACAAAAGGAGCATAATCTTTGGAACCACAGTGAGAGACTTGCCCTTGCATTTGGATTGATAAATGCTCCAAATGGTTCAACTATTAAAGTTTTCAAGAACCTTCGTGTTTGTGGTGATTGCCATTCTGTTTACAAGTTTGTCAGTGGAATTATAACGCGAAAAATTATATTGAGGGATCCTTACCGGTTCCACCATTTTAGTGGTGGCCAATGTTCTTGTTCTGACTACTGGTGAAAATAGCTATTTTTAAGCTCAAGCAGGATCTTACAACAGGAATAGCAAGTGAATGCGCTGTTGCTGTATAGGATAGATAGGTCTAGATCTTGGAATTGATTTGGGCAACCGAAAACCTAACGTCCTAACCTATCCAACTTGAAGGTACTGATAAAATCTCAACTATTCAGTGCTATGAGATTTTGATTTGAAGCTTCTTCATGCTTTCATTGTTTAATGAGTTTCTAATTCTTGATGTTGATTTTTTTTGTTAGTTAATTGGTTGAAAGGATATTATTGACAAAGGAACAATGAATATTCAAGATTGAGTTGTGATTTTCTGTTGGCCATTTTATGAGCTTCAAGTGACTGCTATTTCCTAACATGGCATGTAGTTTAAGTACCTTGATTGAGATTGTCATGTATACATACGCACGTGCACCTGTAGGCAAGCGCATGCACACACTCACACATTCGGTAAGTGCCATCTAAATGTGTTTCATTGAGCATTGGTTGTCAAGGTGTGAATTATGTAAGTGTACCATATGTTTGGATGCCTTTGGTTATTGTTTATCTGCATTAAGTTGTTAGACTCATTAGGTTCCTTACTCCCGTTGAAAGTTGGAGAACATATGAATATTGGAAGGAAGACACCAGTTGAGAGAGAATTGATAGATTGATTGAAATTAAAAGAGAAGTACATTATCCAAAAATTTTAACTTTTTTATTTTTTCATGACTTAAATAGTAAGTTTATCATGGGTGATCAGTGCAGGAATATGCTTCCAATGATTGAGGGAGTGGAATACTTGCAATATTGTAGTTAAAATTATTACTAATTGAATTATGATGATTTTTTTTTGGCCATTGATGAATTGATTTTTTGATAATTGTAGTGAATCCAACTATGCACTTGAATTGCATCTGGTCCTCGAATAGTTTTTCTCTACAGGTTATTTTTTTTAAAATTGGATTAGTTAGTTATAAGGTTGAAAGTATTAAAGCATTTTATTGGAAACTATGCATGGGATCACTTCAATTTTCAAATTCAAACTAAGAACAACTTGGTGGGTTGGTAGGGGCGGGGGGGAGGAAGCATCTGCATGGTAGTTATTTCATTTTTAACATTTATAGAAGAGTCTATTCAGTTGAGATAGTTATACACACACATACACTACAATCAGTTCCCTCACAAATTTGTTTAGTTGAATCTTAAGCTTCCAAAGTGTTGATGTATTTAACTGTACTATGTATTAGGTGGCTTTAGTTGATGTATTAATCGGCATTGGGGTCTGAATGCACTTATTAGGTTCTTTTCTCTTGTTGAAAGGTGGAGAATATTTGATTATTTCAAGATATCAGTTGAGATTATGAATAGATCAATTGAAATTAAAATAGAAATATGCTATCCAATAATTTTAAATATTTGTTGGTTTAGGAATTCAAATGTAAGTTTATAGTGAGACACTCACAGCAGCACATTCTCTTCCATATGAAGGATTTGTTGATTTATTCCTGTGAATCGTATAGTTAAATGTTTACGATAGAATTCTGATAAATTTATTTTCTGGGAATTGTCGTGATTATCCAACATGGCTTTGCGTTGCATTTGGTCCTTGACTCGATGTGTTCTGTTTGTCGAATGCCTTATTTCACTTTATCATGCCCCAACATTTGGAGATATTTATTGAATATTTGCTAAACTTTTTTAGCAATTTTCTTTTCTGAAAATGCTTGAGAATTGCAGTTGGTCTGAATTGCTTGTCTCCTGCATTGTGCAAATAGATATATCACATTGTTGCGCTTTGGTTGACTCGGATAAGAAGTCAAAGTAGAAGCACAAAAGTAAACATCAGAAAGGTGACCATCTTGGTGAGTCCTCTTGTACAGCATTACAGAATTCAACCTTTATGTATATCAAATTTTAGTTTTAAGTCATATTATCAATTTACTGCTGCCCCCATCTTTTTCTGGTAAAGCAAGGATTCTGATGAACATCTAGATTTAGATTTAGGATCTTTTTTTTATTCTTGAGGAATCTGAAAAACACATATTATGAATACTCAAATATGAAGGATGGCAGTACGGCTAGATGCCATTATATTTAAACCATCTTTCATGCTCCAGTGCTAGACACTTCAAAAGCAACTCAATTGCTGGACGTCTTGTTGGTACTGTTCCGTCATATAATTTGTCAGCTTAACTTCACATATTCACCAATTTAAACAGGAAAAAAAAATGTTTTGGGGGGTTATTTAGGGGGGTGATTATTTATTGTCATTTATTAAAAAAGAAGATTATTGTCCTGCCCGTTATCTTAATCAATTAAGAAGCTACATGATGGAATCTTTAGCGAATAAAGCTTCCCAGGCCTTGCTTCTTCCTTGGCTTTGCTGGGAGGGCAGTATAGGCGAGAGAAGAGGTATTCATGCTTTCTCCTCACTTAACCACTGGAAAGATACCTTGTCAAGCCGCTTCGGGACACTTCCAGTGCCTCGCTAGAGAAGCAATAAACATATTGCTAACTGGATCTTTATGTGTCCTTTGGTCGAGTTGGTCTTTGTTCAGTGAACCTCCCCTCCCTTTTGGATGATCTTTTACTTGAAATGCAAGTTGAATGGATCTTGAATTGTGGTTCAGGACTATGTTGCTCCGATTCTTCATTTTTTTTTTTTGAAGTATCCGTGTCTGACACCCGTATTTGACACATATTCGGATATGAGTATGAGGATACGATCCTCCAAGGACCCTCCAAATACATAGAAATCTTAGAAAAAATTGAACATACCTGTGTTGGACACATACCCGTGTCCGACACTCAGACCCGAGTCCGAGTAACATAGGTTCAGGATGAAGGTACAAGTTGAAAGTGAAAGTCGTTCTAGGGTAGGGTCCGTCGATCTTGCTCTCGCGTATGACAGAGTGAAGTGACTTGCCTGAATGAGTCTCTGCCTCCATCTTTGATCATCTCCTCTTTTCTTTTTACCCTCTATGTGTTTGCAACTGTGATCAAAATAAAATGTGCGCATTAGGATTTTCAGTGGTAATCGCAGTTCATGCATCAAGATTCCACTAGTGAGTGCTGCTGTCGCCCCAAACAAGAATTATCAATTCGAAAAAGGTTGCCAAGATGCAGTAAGTTTGCCTAATTTTTATGGGCAAATTACACTTTCCATCCCTGAACCTTGTGGGTTTAAAATTCTTTCTCAAAAGTATACTATGTGCTTTACTGTACTGTTCATAGGGGTTTATATGGTTTAAGTTTTTCAATGAGAATGACAAGACTATTCTTATATTTTCATTTAAAATTGTATAAAAAAAACTTACAGATACAACAGTAACATTTAACTTTTCCAGTCTTCTGTTATTGCTATTAAAGGGTATATGATGCTATGTTAGCTGGATTTGGAGTGAGTGGCTTTAAAATTCTTTCTCAATCTTTCTTGCACATTGCTCCATTTTGTGTTTTTGGGGAGCTTCATAGACATATTGCTTGTTGATTTGCAGAATTCAACATATTTTGTGACCATCTTTTTAACATTATTATCCTCCTAATATAGAGGCGGATTTGATCTGATTTTCGCCAAGAAAGGTTATATGGATGTGGAAAACGATTGCCTCTTTTATACACTACAAAAAATAGACATTATAATCTCTCTTTGAAGTGCATATTTTTTTAGCTGAAGTGCTCGTAGACTGGATTGAGGTCCGAATTTTTTTTGAAGATCCTTGCCTTGGCCCTATACGGGTCCGGGCCGGCTCGTGAGCACTGTTCATAACATTTAAAAAAATAAATAAAAATATATTTTTTATTAATATTTTTATATTTTTATAATTAAAATCAAATAATATTATTTTAATATTTAAAACACTGTTCCGAGCCGACCCAGAACAAATTTTTTTTGTTCAAACCCGACCTAATACAGACGGAGCTTGCTGAATCGGGCGGGCTGCCCGGCCAGTGAGCAGGTCTAGCTGAAGCCTATGGTCTAAAAATTACACATCATTGGTACTTCAACACAAAAAAAAAAAAAAAAAAAAGAATCATCATCAATAAACCTGTCCAAGGGTTGGGCGCATGGTTCGAATTAAGTCAGGTTTGGATATAAATTTTTATAATTTGACCGATTTGATTTAGCCCGAATCATTGTTCATTTAATAAAAATTATTTTTTATTAAATTTAATTATAAATATATATATATATATTAATATAAAAAAATGATTTTTTTAAATATTTTTGAACAATAAAACGGACTTATGAAGCTGGCTTGGACTCAGCCCGAGCCTGGCTTGGGTAAGAGAAGGGAAAAAAAATCTGAGTTGCAGCTTGGTTCACGAACAGATCTAATCATCAATCAAGTAGGGTATGATATTTGAAAATGATTTCAAATAGGGTATGATATTTGAAAATGATTTCAAACGTTTCGTAAAAACTACTTTTAATCTCATGAGATGCACGAATACATATTTTAAAAAGAATAGTGTAATAAACAATGTTTTTTGAGATAATATATGATTATAAGATTTAATTTGAAATAAAATGTAAAAAAAAATTATAGAATGTTTTTTTATCAAAAATTTTAAATTATAAGTATTAAACAAATTATTTTACCTCAGCCAAAAAATAAACAAATTATTTTACATGTTTTTTCTTCTCCTTTCAAGATACTCATATAGAAACTTAATTGTTTTTCCATCATTAAACATCAATTAATAAATTTTGTACGATTTTTATAATAGAATGACTCATATGTGTTAAAAAAACATAAAGAGTTTTTTTTTTCTTTTCAAAAGTTATCTAATTGATAAAATATAAGAACAAAAATATATGTTAATAATAACTTGATGCAATGAATTGTTGTAGTAGAATGCCTCGTGTGTTAAAAAAGCATAGAGTTTTTTTCAAAAGTTATCTAATTGATAAGATACTAGAATTGGACACATTTACAAATTACAATGTGGGTGAAATTTTTTTGAAAATTTTTGATAAGTAAAAAAAAGAACATGAATAGTTTTATAAGTGGATAGTTATTTTTGGCAAAGTGGATAATTTTTCGATAAAATTGGTTGTTTTTTAAGAATAAATAGGTTTTTTTTTATAAAAAAAAATACATGTATATGAAATTTGAAATGGCATAAGTATTCTTATTTTATTTTTATTTGATTTATTTTATATTTTTATCAATTGAGTTGATGTTACTTGATTCGTGATACCGAACTTAATCAGACAACATATTATAAATAATATAGATAAAAACAAAAATATATGTTGATAATAACTTGATGCAATTAATACGTCAACAATAGAAAAATGTGGCACCTAGTTCTACTTCTAGAAACTCGTTGTTATATTATACTTGAAGCAATAAAGGTAGTATTAATGGTTTAATGAATCTCAAAAGCTCTTGAAATATATGAAAAAAAATTGATAGAATCATGGAAAAAATTACATAATATAATTAATTAAAAAATAAAAATAAAAATAAAACAGAACATATAAAAGTTATAATAAAAATAATGTTTGAACCCAAAATTTATAAGAGTATTATAATTAAGTCCCCGCTTTTGTTGGGATATTTTTAAATTTTTTATAATTTATTAATTAATAATAAAAAAATTAAATTAATTTTATTAAATACTAATTTTTTATTTTTTAATTATAATAATAATATAATTATATTTTGTTAATTATAAAAAATATAAATTTATGATAATTTTTTATTTATAAATTGCGTATCGCAAATGCATTTTCAAATGTTATGTATATATATATATATTTTAAAAATATTTAGACCTTATTATATACAATATCTTTGTATTTATAAGAAATTTAAAATAATAAATGAAAAATAAGAAAATCAAATTGTGGTTTGTATTTTATTATTTCGTAGGATTGATTTTCTCACATAGGTTAGTAGAAAATTCATTTTTTTCTTTTATTTTTAACTTGTTTTCTCGAGCGGCTTGGGTACGGATCCTATATCGACCTGCGAGTTAACGTGCGGACCATCCCCTTTAAATACATGATTTAAAATTAAAATAATTAATAAAATAATTTTTTTAACTTTTTCCCTAGTCGGTTGGGTACGGATCCTAAATCGACCTACGAGTAAACTTGCGGACTAATCATTTTAAATACATTATTTAAAAATAAAATAAAAAACTAATTAATAAAATAAATTTCTTCTTTAACTTTTTTTGTGCAGGTCGGATACGGATCCTAAATCGACCAATGAGTCAACGTGCGGACCAACCCCTTTAAATATATCATTTAAAAATAAAATAAAAATAATTAATAAAATAATTTTTTTAATGTTTTTCTCGAGCGAGTCGTGTACGTATCTTAAAAAGACCCATGAGTGAACGTATGGATCAACCATTTAAATATATTATTTAAAAATTTAAAATAATTAATAAAATAACTTTATTATTTTAACCTTTTCTTCTTGAGCAAGTTGGATAAAGATTTTAAATCGACCTGTGAGTTAATGTACAAACCAATCCCTTTACATATATCATTTTAAAATAAAATTAAATTAAAAAAAAAAGCTAAAAAAATTAATAAAAAATAAAATTTTTAATTTTTTCGAGCAGATCAGATACATATCCTAAATCGACTTGCAAATTAATGTACGTACCAATCTTTTTAAATACATCTTCCTGAATCCTGAGCTATCGATCTTTCCATCCATCACCATCATAAACAGATCATCCAATGTAGAAAAACCAGGACATGACTAGAGATGTCCATGGGCAGGGCCGGGTTAAGGCCGGGTCCATGTATGGTATCAACATTACATTTGCTTGCCCAAGTCTGGCCCGACCCGAAATATGGGCCTCAAATTTTGTCCAAGCCCGCCCATATTTGTAAATGGATAGCTCAAGCCCATTTAAGTCCGCCTATATTATTTTTTTTAATTTTTTAAAATATATATTTTTATTGTTTAATCTTTAATAATTTTATATATTTTTTCTTTTATTAAGTTTTTAAACATGGACAACTTAACATATTTTTTAATGTTACACTATAATATTATATATATATTTAATTTTTATATGACAAAAATTACATAATATATATATATAAATATAAATAATATATTATTTAATTAGAAAATAGGCTGGGCCAGATCGGACCGGGCTCGGGCCTTGAATGTTGGAGTCAAGGCCCAACCTATATTTTAAACGGGTTTAATTTTTTTGCCCAAGCCTATTTTTCGGACTTAATATTTTTGTCAAAATCCTCTCAAATATGGACGAATCTTCATACTTGAACGAATAACTCGACTGTTGGATAAATCTAAACATGACACGTGCATCCAAATCCTTGGAAACAGAAGATTTCCCTAAATTTCACGGTTCAATTAAATCACCCTCCCTCAAAAATTAACCCTACAAAAGTCCTCCACCGTCCGATCAATTCATATCCCTATACACCCCACTCTATTCACTTGACACGTCCACACTCCACATCCAAACCTCACGGACACCACCTCAAAAATATGGATATAGCAAAATTATCCTTAACAAATTTCAAAAATGTTACCTGAGTCGTTAGGACTAAAAAATTATATATAGTATATATTTATTTCAAAACAAATAAACGAACACATATCAAAATAAAAGTGAAGTGAATATGTAAGATAATAGTCCAAGATTTACAAGATAATTATCAATTATGGATAATGATCAGTATGCTTTTAAAATAATAATTGACATAATGATCATTTAATTTATTGAATAATAAATTTGTATTTATCTTTAATGATAAACAAATCTCAATTGTTCATTTGAATATTTGATAGACGTTCCAAATTAAAAATAGAGATATAGTTAAACTGGTCTTCTCCCTATTCATAAAGGTGACACATTCACATTCAGTTTTCATCGAAAAAGTCTTGTGTAATAGAAAGAAGGATCAAATGAGAGAAACCAAATTACTTGTGGATATCAAGGATTCAATCATAGCTTCTTCATATTCCGCACAATTAAGTACATTTTATAAGTGTGAGAATTATGTGTTCAAGATCCTAAAAATATTAAGTTTAATTGTCATAATGCTTGACAATTTTATGAGTCATGTTTTTACATGTAGTATCAGAGTATGGTTGTTGAACACTTGATTTCTCCATGACTGTTTTCTATAGAATTTGTTTCCTACATAGTTCATTTTATTTTTTTAAGAAATTAAATCTAAAAAAAATTATGTTACTTTTTTTAAGTGATTTATTCTCATGTGTATGTTTATTGTTTAGAATATATAGAGATTCAATAATTCCTCAAGTATGCCATAATTATCATGTTATATTTTGCTATAATTATTGTAATAACTATTATATATATATATATATGCATGTTTTATATTTATATAGTTTGTAAGTCACCAAAGTGGTCAAATTAGAATGAATACATACATAAAGAAAAATTATTTATCCATAATATTATGAAATGCCTATTACTGAAAATTAAGTGGATAGATAAACGTTCACTAGTCATGAAATTTTAGATTTTTGCTCAAAGGTAAATCTATTATTCTATGAATACTGAGCATAATTGAGGTAAATTAATATTTTGGTCAAATATATACTTTTATATCCAAAGATAGCATGTATGTTTGATTTGAAATATTTAATTGCTTAATAAATATTGATATTGGCATTTAATTATTGTTTAATGATAGTATATCATAGTATCCACCTAAAAGAGAACTATGTTATACTTGATTCTTATATATGAATCCATGAAGTGAATGTATTTTGATTTTGAGCATTTATAAATTATTTGCAGTTGTTTCACTTCATTTGCATGCTTCATATGTTGCCATATTTAATGCTTTAAACCTCTCTTAATGGTGCGAATAAGTCAAGTTTCACTTAGGTGTGTTGGATCTTGACTTAGCACTATTAGAAGATGAACCTGCTATTAGTACGGATTTGAGCAGTGAGGATGAGAAGTTACACAATAAGGCATGGGAAGGTCTAACAGATTGAGCCTTATGTTTCTGCGAATAATTATTGCCAACAACATTAAGACCATTTTTCCACAAACAAAAAGTGCAAGGGAATACCTTAAATTTGTGGAAGAACGTTTTTGTTCTGCAGACAAGTCACTTGCTGGTACTCTGATGGCACAACTCACGACCATGAAGTTTGATGGGTCGAGAGGCATGCAAGAACACATTATTGAGATGTTAAATATTGCAGCAAGGCTAAAATCCTTGGGGATCACGGTGGATGACTCATTCTTAGTGCAATCTGGTCTGAACTCATTGCCTCCTGAATACGGACATTTTCAAATTAATTATAACACTATTAAAGACAAGTGGAATATTAGTGAATTGGCCAATATGTTTGTTCAAGAGGAAACAAGATTGAAAAATCAAGGGATTCATTCCATTAACCTCATGGGTAAAAAAATTGGTACAAGACTTTAGGTTAAGACCAACAAGTTTAAGAAGAATAAAATGCCTACTAAAGATTCTAGGACTGATAAGAAGGAACAAATGGCATATAGGTGTTTCTTTTGTAAGAAAGCGGGGCATTATCAGAAAGATTGTCCGAAACATAAGGCTTGGTTCAAAAGAAATGTAATCTTAATGCTTTTGTATGTTTCGAATCAAACTTAACTGAAGTTTCTCATAATACTTGGTGGCTTGATTTTGGTGCTATTATTCATGTATCTAACATGATGTAAGGATTCCTTACTATCCAAACCACAAACCCAACTAAGGTTTTCTTTTCATGAGAAATCGCATGAAGGCTCCAATTGAAGGCATAGGGATTTATCATTTGGTCTTAGACACTAACTATTATCTAGACCTATTACAGACTCTCTATGTACCTTCAGTGCCTAGGAATTTAGTTTCCCTTTCAAAACTTGATGTTTCTAGGTTTGATGTTAAGTTTGGACATGGTTGTTTCAGTTTGTTTAAGAATACTGATTTGTTAGTTCTAGTATTCTTATTGATGGTTTATTTAAACTGAAACTTGATCATAATTTTGTTGAATTTTTACTTATTATTCATAGCAATGTTGGAATTAAGCGTAATATGCTAAATGAAAGTTCTGCTTACTTGTGGCATAAACATTTAGGTCATATATCCATATAAAGGTTAGAAAGATTAGTAAAGAATGAGATTTTTCCAAATCTAAATTTTACTAATCTTGACATATGTATGGATTGTATTAAGGGAAAGCAAACCAAACACAATAAGAAAAGTGCCACAAGAAGTACCCAGCTTCTTGAAATTATACACACCGATATATATTTGGACTTTTTTATGCTCCATCCTTCGATGGAGAAAAGTATTTTATCACTTTTATCGATAATTTTTCATGTTATGGATATGTCTACTTGCTTAATGAAAAATCTTAAACGGTAAATGCTCTTGAAGTGTACGTGAATGAGGTTGAAAGACGATAAGACATGAAAGTGAAAATCATAAGATCTGATAGAGATGGTGAATATTATGGGAAACATAATGAATCAGGACAATGTCCAAGACGATTTGCAAAGTTCCTCAAAAAAGTGTCATATGTGCGCAATACACTATGCCAAGCACGCCTCAAACAAAATGGTATGAAAAAAAGGCATAACGGGACATTAATGGATATGGTTAGGAGTTTGATGAGAAACTCCTCATTATCCAAATCATTGTGGATGTATACACTTAAAATCGCCATGTATTTATTAAACAGGGTTCCTAGTAAGACAGTCTCAAAACTCCTTTTAAACCGTGGACCGAAAGGAAACCTAGTTTAAGGCATATACATGTTTGGGGTTTTTAAGCGGAAGCAAGAATTTATAATCCACATGAAAAGAAATTGAATTCTCGGATGATTAGTAGTTACTTTATTGGTTACCCTGAGAAATCCAAAAGTTATAGATTTTATTGTCCATATTCAAAGAATAGTTGAAACTGGTAATGCTAGATTCCTTGAAAATGGTGAAGTTAGTGGGAGTGATGAACGACAAATTGTGGACATACAGGAAATTGGGGTTGATGTTTCTTTACCCGTAAATGTCCATTTATCCACAACTGTTTCAAATATTGTTCCAGCCGTTGAAAAACGTTTTCACAATGCTAAACAACATTTGAATGATGAAACTTCTCAGGAAGAAACTAACCTACATGGATCTGATGTAAATGAATCACATGGAATGTTATTAAGAAAATCTCAAAGAGAAAGATTATTAGGTGGTTTATTTGCAAGAGTCAAATTTTAATATTGGAATCAATAAAGATCTGGTTTCTTTTTCACAAGTCATAGAAAGTAATGAGTCTGACAAATGGTTAGATGTCATGAAAAATGAGTTAAAATCCATGGAACAAAACAAAGTCTGGGATCTTATTGAATTTCTAGAAGGATATAAATGAGTTGGGTGTAGATGGGTTTTTAAGACCAAGTGCGACTCGAGAGGTAATATTGAACGGTATAAAACAAGACTTGTTGCAAAAGGCTATACTAAAAAAGGTGACATTAATTATAAAGAGACATTTTCACTAGTCACTAAGAAAGATTCATTAAGAATTATTATGGCATTGGTGGTTCATTATGATTTAGAGTTATTTTAAATGGATGTGAAAACAACTTTTCTTAATGGAAAACTTCAGGAAGAAGTTTATATGGACAAACCGAAAAGTTTCTCAGTAGAAGGAAAAGGTCATATGGTGTGTAAGCTTAAGAAGTCAATATATGGACTTAAATTAGCTTCCTGACAATGGTATATCAAGTTCAATGATACTATAACGACTTTTGAATTTAAGGAAAACAACTTTGACTAGTGTATACCAAAAGATTAGTGGGAGCAAGTTTATTTTCTTAACTCTATATGTTGATGACATTTTACTTGCTTCTAATGATTTAAGCATATTGTGTGAGATGAAAATTTTTCTCTCTAAGAATTTTGAAATGAAAGATATAGGAGAGGCATCCTATGTGATAAGAATTGAAATATTCCGTGATAGATCACAAGGATTGTTAGGATTGTCTCATAAAGGATATATCCAAAGAATTTTAGAGAGATTTATATGGACAAATGTTCAACAAGAATTGTTCCCATACAGAAAGTGGATAAATTTAGTCTTATGCAATGTCTAAAGAATGATGTAGAACGTAAGGGAATGGAATCAATTCCATATGCTTCTGTTATAGACAGTTTGATGTATGTACAAACCTGCACAAGATCGGATATTAGCTTTGCAGTCGAAATGCTAGGTAGGTATTAAAGTAACCTCGGAATGGATCACTGGAAAGCTGCAAAAAAGGTTCTAAAGTACTTGCAAGGAACAAAGAATTACGTGCTCATGTATAGGAGATCCAACAATCTATAAATGATTGGATATTTGGATTCAGATTTTGCCGGATGCCTTGATAGTCGAAAGTCCACTTTTGGTTATCTGTTTCTATTAGCTGAAAGAGCACTATCATGGAAAAATGCTAAGCAATCTGTTATTGCTTCATCCACTATGGAAGCAGAGTTTGTGGCATGTTTTGAAGCCACAACCTATGCATTATGGATGTGGAATGTTATTTCAGGTCTTGGGGTAGTCGACACCATTACCAAGCTGCTAAAAATTTAATGTGATAATTCTGCAGCAGTATTATTCTCCAAAAATGACAAATATTCAAGGGGTGCCAAACATATGGAATTAAAGTATTTTTTTTCATTAAAAATGAGGTTCAGAAACAAAGAGTGTCTATTGAGCACATTAGAACTGATCTCATGATTGCAGATACGTTAACTAAGGGTTTACAACCTAAGACATTTAAAGAACATGTATATAGAATGAGTCTTGGTTGTATTGATGAATAATGTGTTTATAGTGCTTTTGACACTATTAGCTCAATGATGTGTTTCTGACATACATTAATGAATTTCCTGTTTCTCATAATGTGTGCACATAATTTCTATTTGAGTTAATAGGAAAGTCTCTATGAGAGATTATTGTGGACCATAATGGAATATATATTTCGTTTATGGTACTATGGTAAGTTACAAGTGTAGTGGCATATGGAAGAAAGTATATGATCCAAATAATGTACAACCAACATAACCCGCACTTATTGATTTGTTATTTTATGCGCGCTATAATGTTTATGCTATTAAAGTTTAATGTTATTGAATCATCGGATCAAGTGGGAGAATGTAAGATAATGGTCCGATATTTATGGAATAATTATCAGTTATGGATAATGGTCAGTTATGCTTTTAAAATAATGATCATTTAATTTATTAAATAATAAATTCGTATTTATCCTTAATGATAAACAAATCTCAACCATTCATTTGGATATATGTCAACCATTCATTTGGATATTTGATGGACGTTCCAAACTAAAGATAGAGATCTAGTTAAATTGGTCTTCTTCCTATCCATAAAAATGACACACTCACATTCAGTTTTCATCATAAAAGTCTTTTATAATAGAAAGAGGGATCAAGAGAGAGAAACCAATTTACTTATGGAGATCAGTGATTCAATCATGGCTTCTTCATCTTCTGCATAAATAAATATATAATACCTTAAACACGATTATGACACGT
Organism: Fremontodendron californicum; assembly: GCA_030761205.1. Lineage (NCBI taxonomy): Eukaryota > Viridiplantae > Streptophyta > Magnoliopsida > Malvales > Malvaceae > Fremontodendron > Fremontodendron californicum. The sequence goes on along the minus strand of JAULJL010000023.1, from coordinate 9,933,370 downwards.
TAAATTACACGGACACGATATGAATACATGGATTGACAGATCTAGAGAAAATACACATATAATTTTCAATTACCTATTTTATGTATTTTATTCTAAATTGTATGAGAAAATATTGTATGCATTTTGTCTAATCGTGTTTAAGACATACAAATTTCATGTCATATAGAGAGGAGAGTGATTTGGTACATTAAAATCATTTGACTATAGATCGAATTTGAATATAAAACTACAATCTAAAATTTAACAGGTATGTGATAACATTACTTAATGATTGGTCGATATTGGATTTCGCCATTATGATTCAATTTCATTGAATTTTATCATAATACTTCTAATTTTACTGAATTTTATCATAATACTTCTAATTTTATTAATTGAATTAATGAAACATATGAAAAATTATCAAATTAACAAAACATATGAAAATGTATCAAATTAATGAAACAAGCGCAATTCGTGTATCAATATCTTTTTTATAATATTTTAATAAACAAAATTTGATGATGCATAAAATTAAAAAAAGACAATTTGGATTAAAAAACATTAAAAAAATAAAAACAGACAATTAGAACAGTAAAAATATACTTGGTTTATACTACACCATTTTCTCTAAAGGTCTAAACAATTAACAAACTCTAACCACTTTATACTCTTCATTTCCTCTTCACGGTTCTCACTTCTCAAACCTCTAAGCGGACCCACTAACAAACCCAAATATCACTTCCTTATTCTCAGTTTGGTCACGAAAATTCCATTAAAAATATACTCGCTTTTGCAATACTCTTCTAAAAGGTAAGAATATCGTAAGCTATTGTGTTCTTCTTTTTTTCATACTCTTTTTCGGATTCAGATTCAGATAATAATATTCGGATTTAATGTGGATAATAAACGTATTCGGATTTTACAGCAGTTATGCAGATTCGAATTCGGATATTACAGAAAAAGGTAAATATCCGACCCGTTGCCATCCTTAACTACATGTCTCATTTATTTATTTTTTTATTATATTCTAAAATATATGTGTCATCCTTTTAAACATATTTTTAGAGTGTATGAGATAATTTCGTGTTTGCTAGAACTATTCAAGGATAAGAATTAGGCCTAAAACGAAAAGATGCAAATAATAATTAGGCTTAAAATAATTAACGTTAATTAATGATTTGTGGTAGCATATAAGAAAATTATATTTTTTTTCAAAAAATTAATAAATCATTATCAAGGATAAATAGCAAACGAACTCCAAATCCAAATTTTTATTCACCAATATCTTCCAAATAATTTAAAAGTGAGATCTAGAAATTTTCATAACTTTTGGAGCTCATTTGCTATTTTTTTCGGGATTTATCTGCTTGAATTCGGGATTTACCATTTTGCAAACGAGCTCCGAATCCAGATTTTCTTTCACCAATCTCTTCCAAATAATTTAAGAATGAGATCTGCAAATTTTCATAATTTTTGGAACTCATTTGCTATTTTTTCGGGATTTATCTTCTTGAATTTCAAAATAGTGGGGCTCGAGATTTGCCAATTTGCAAACGAGCTCCGAATCTAGATTTTTCTTCGCCAATCTCTTCCAAATGATTTAAGAATAAGATCTGCAAATTTCGGTAATTTTTGGAGCTCATTTGGTATTTTTCCTAAATTTTCCAGTTTTGCCCTTTTGCCTCCGAAGTCCGGTTTTGCTCAAAACAAGTTCGATTTTCATATTTTCTTTTTATGGGCCTTTGTCATATATTGAATTGGAGTTAGCCCGAAAACGCCCAATTTTTACGATCAAATTGCCTTCCAATTTGATTTTTCTTTTTTCACTGTTGGGAATTTCCTCGTTTTTTTATTTTTCCTCCAATCGGCTCTTTTTAAAAATTTATAAAATATACTATTTTATTGCTTATTAAAATTTTAAAAATAAAATTATATTTCTTATTACATTTTTATATCTAAAATTTTATTTCTTATACTTTTTTAATTTTATAAAAAATAAAATTTAATTTATTATTTAAAATTTTTAAAATATACAATGTTCATGTATGCTTTCTAAGTTTGAGAATTATGTGTTCAAAATTCTAAAGATATTAAGTTTAATTGTCAGAATACTTGATAATTTTATGAGTTATGTTTTTATAGAATAATCTTATAAGATGTATGTATTGACAATAGTTCAAGAACCTGATATTTATAATGATATCACATGATAATTCATAATTTTGCTAGCCAATTTATATAAAAAAAATTTAATTAATTATTTGGTCACTTTAATTATTTCAAATCAGTCTTAAATGAGTACTGTAATAGTAGAAATTTATATATGTAATTAACTTTGTCTTTTAATATGTAAGATTTAAAATCAATATTTTATAATTGATCAAATATATCATGGTTTTCATTACATATAACATTATTTTAAATTTAATTTTAAATATAAATCTAATAAATTCACGAGTTTGAAAATCTATACTATATAAATCTCAATCTTCGTTGGAGTCATTGTTTGATACGTGGTGAACTCTTTATTTGACACATGACAGATCTTTGTTCGTCACGTGACAACATTTTTTTTTCTTTTATAATAATAAATTACTTAATAAATCTATACTTATGTATAATAACAACTAGAAATCTTCCCCGTTTTGCTCGTGGATTTTTTTAATATTTATAAAATGTTAATTAAATTAATAATTACAAATAAATTTAAGTTGAATCATATTAAATAGTTATCATTTATTTATGTGATAACCTAAATTTATAGCAGCTTACATCTTGTAGAAATTAAGGTTCTTACATCTTATAGAGATTAAGGTGCTTACATCTTGTAGAGATTAAGGTGCTTACTTATAAGACTTAAAAGCTAAGAGGTCTAGCTTTTAGTTAGCATAAGTTTAAGAGTCTAATAGTAAATTTGGCCTAGTTTTAACACCTCATGGTCTGGTGTCCTCATGCAAAATTGCCAGATTATGAGTTGTGACACCTCATGGCCATGTGTCTCTTCCAAAAGCCACCTGAATTCCTAAGCAAGTAGCTCAAGGGTTTTTAAATGCTCCAAAAGCAACTTAATGTGATAGAATTAGAAACAAAACTCCCCCTTGCAGTAAAGAAACCCAACAAACTGATTTTGATGCACCAAAAGAAACTTTGGAGTTGAAAGCTAAGTTTTGGAGATTTGAGGTGTTCTTAATACTAGCTGTTTAGTGTAAGTAACTAACTATAGTTAATTCCTTAGGTTTTGTTGATTTTTCAGCTTTTGTTCTTAGTTTGAGCATATTATTATTAGTTGAATATTTCATGTTCAGTCAGAATAATGTTCTGAATTCATAAACTCTAAGGCTGTTATTTAGTTTGGTATTTTGTTTTGAACCTTATAAACCATGATTTATTGTACTCTTAGGTCTGGTTTTGTGTGCTTTAAGTTCTAGCTTTTCCAAACTAAGCTAATCTATATATTAAAAACAAATATGTTCTTTAGAGCCTTTAGAACCCCAAAGTATCACTCTTGTCAATTTCATTCATTTGATATGCCATTGTTGTTCTAAGTTGTATACGTATCATTTAAAATGGTTTATGAACATCAGTTGAAGCTTTTACTATGTAAACTAAAGGTTTAAGTTTTCATGTTTAATATGACATGTTTTAGTGAAAGTTAATGTTTTGGAGTGAAATTTAGATCCAGTTATGAGATTTTGAAATACTATGAACTATCTGAACTATACTCACTCATGTGAATTGTATAAGAAAGTTACCCTCTTTCGTACATCAATGAAGCCTATATTTGATGTGCCCATTAGGATTTGACCAATGGGAGTTTGATCCATACGATTTAACGACGGGAGTTTGGACCCATCTAGTGCACATGTGGGGAATATGTATATGGACCTCTGATCAGTAGGTAACGCCCTTTATGGGAGATTGACCCGTTTAAGATGCATCAACAGGAGTTTGAACTTCATTGAATTGTGTCAAGAAGGAATTGAATATGAATCTTTTAGAATATTTGAACTTGCTAGATCACTAAAGGAAGTATTTGAACTAAGAATCTCATATGAATAAGTTTTATATTATCTAGTATATTTTATGAATATGAATGATATATGTTCTCATTTGATCTAATATAAGTTGTTTAGAAACCTTTTGGGCATTTCAATACTAGGATGTCAAAAATACCCCAAATTTGGTTTCGTTCCTTTGATCCGTGCTCATTTGGGTGTTATTTCCTTAACTATGGTTAGATTACTTACCGAGCTTTATGGCTCATTAAATTGTTCATCTTTTTCAGATTAAGGTCGAGGTGTTGGTGTTCTCTGCGAAGGTTTTCATAGAGGTGTTTCGTATGGACATATAGGACCCCCGTTTGGCTTTTGGTGCTGTTCTTGTGTATTTGAGGTATAACCTCAATTGAAACAACTTGTTTTGGTTATAAATCAGTAAAATTGAGGATGTAAGCTAAGTATCTATGACCTAGTTGTGTGGGTTGTTTAATATACTATGTTTAGCCTTGTATAATATAAGTTATAGTTTGTTGTTTAAGAACTCTATAAGAATATATCTTTATACAACTATGTTCAATATGAGACCTTAATTATGGTTAGTTTGTACGTTTTGAATCCTGGGTATATGATGTCATGTCTAATGATATGACTTATGTTGCGTTTCGGGGCGTGACATTTGTTGGTATCAGAGCTACGTAAATGACTCATTAGTATAAGTGTTAGATATATAAGTGTTAGTGTTATAAGTCTTACATCCCTTTTTACTTGATTTCGTGTCTGGTTGGACTTTGAGACCAACTTTGTTGGTCTAAACTTTGTTTGTTTCCCGTTTAGGAAGCGAAAATGAATAAGACCCGTGCACCTTCTCGTCGTCCCAATGCTCGTCTAGAGAATGTCAATAGAGCCCCAGAGAATATTGCCTCTATTCTGGAGCATCGGGTTGGGAATAATAACCATGAAAATCAACAAACTGAAGTGGATAAAAATCTGGCTCGTTTTGATCAATTTCAGAGGATGAACCCGCCAACCTTTAAAGGTGTTTGAAATCCTGCTACTGCTGAAGCATGGATCATGAAACTTGAGAAGCTTTTTAATTACATGAGGTATAATAGTGAGGAGAAAGCTGCATTAGCCTCCTTTATGCTTGAGGAAGAGGCTGAACATTGGTGGAAATCTACAAAAAAAAATGTGCTAGGTTTAGAAAATGTTCTTATAACTTGGGAAAGGTTTCTTGATGCTTTTAACTGATAGTATTTTCCCGAATACATGCAAGAAAAGAAGGAAGAAGAGTTCTTCAACTTAAAATAAGGGAATAAGACAGTGGATTAGTATGAATCCAAATTCACTATTCTGTCAATGTTTGCTCCATATTCCAGAAAATGAGACAAAGAAAGCAAGAAAGTTTCAGCGAGGTTTGCGACCAACTTTTAAAAACAAATTAGTTCCTTTCAAGCTCAGAACTTATGCTGAAGTAGTAGATCAAGCTCAACTCATAGAGAAAGATATGGAAGATCCCCAAATAAAGCAAGAACGTGATGATAGAGCTAGAAACATGAGAAATTTGCAAAAGAGGCCAGATGTGAACCAAGCCAACAATAAGCATAAAACAAGGGAATTTCAGCCCAAAGCACCCAAACAAGATGCTTCAGAGCCTTGCAAACGATGTGGCAAGAATCATGGGTCAAAACAGTGTTATTGGGAGATTGGAGCTTGTTTTCGATCTGGGAAGACTGGGCATATGATAAAGGCTTGCCGATTGATGCATGACCAGCAAGTGAAGAAGCCTATAGATAAAAGTAAGAAACCAGTGGTCCAAGGAAGAGTATTTGCTTTAGACAAGGAAGAATTTCTAGCTTCCACTTCTGTTATCAAAGGTAAACTTCCAGTTGCTAAACATGATGCTTTAGTTCTTTTTGATCCTAGTTCTAGTCATTCATTTGTCTCGCCATAGTTTGCATGCCATTTGAGAATTGAGCCTAAACCACTTGGGTATTTTCTTGCTATGAGTACTCCTATGAAACTTTCCTTAATTTCTGATGAAGTGTACAAGTCTTGTTTGGTGAAGATTGGAGATAAAGAACTATTTGCAGATCTGATTCTATTGAGAATTTATGATTTTGACGTCATTTTGGGCATGGATTGGTTGTTTACTTATCATGCAAATGTTGATTGTTATAAAAAAAATTGTTACTTTCTCTATTCCCAATCAACCTATGTTTTATTTTGAAGGTGATAAGGAAATTGATTGTCCATGTTTAATATCTGCTATGCAAGCTAATGAGCTCCTTTCTAAAGGCTGTGAAGGTTATCTTGCTTATGTTGTTGATAATGTAAAGGAACAGCCATGCTTGTCATAACGTGCCAAATACGAATTCAGCATGCTAGACGCAAATCAATGGAGTCGCTACTAATCATCTAATCTAGGTGTGATTAGTCACCTTTATGAATCTATCCTATTTAAAGTAATCCTAAGCTTGACTAAGGCACCTTAAAAAGAATAGGTTCTGGTCTACTTTATCAGAACTAGGTTCGGGAGTACGGTTACGTGTGAGGAAGGATTAGCACCCTCACAACGCCTATCTAAAAGATAATACCTAATTAGTCTTGTGATACTTAAAAAGTCTTAATTAACTGGTCTTGTCTATCCTATTTTCATTTTAATTATTAAAGTTAGAAAATCTCAGAGATTATTTTTTTAGGTCTTCCTTCCATTCATTCTGGAGAAATTACTAAAAAATGTTTCCTCACCTCGAGAGTATTCAAAAGAAACCATTCGTTCAATTGAAGAGGCTCCGTCGTCGGAAAAATTAAATTATTTAGCCAAGTTATTTCTCTTAAATTAATCTTCCAAGAATAATCCACATTTTATTAATGTTTGTTTGAAAAATAAATTCTGATTTTTCATATCGAAAATCATCTCTTAAAATATCCTTCCATTCATTCTGGAGATTTTTTAAGAGAATTTTTCTCACCTAGAAATTTCTTAAAAGTCAACCATTCGCAACTTTCTTGAATTTCATCATCGGAAAAAATCTTAATTTATTCTTCAATTTAATTAAGCATTTATTATGGAAAATCAATTTTGAGAAAAAAGATTTTGAAAATTAATTATTCTTAAAAAAAATAAATTTTTGATTTTTTGTTGGTATTGAAATTAATCTCTTAAAATATCCTTCCATTCATTCTGGAGAATTTTTAAGAGAAACTTCTCACCTAGAAATTTCTCAGAAATTAACCATTCGTAATTTCTTTGAATTTCATCATTGGAAAAATCTCAATTTATTTATTTAAAAATAACTATTCTTCAATTAAATTAATCTAATCTAATAAATTAAAAACTTTTATCGATAAATAAATAAATGATTAATAATACTAAATAAATATAATAATTAATACTATAATATAATATAATATAATACCATAGTTACTAAAATAAAATAAAAAAAATTTAATAAAAATTTAATAAATAATAATTAGTAAATAATTAACCTGCAAAAAAACTTAAAATAATGTTAGTAATAATTATAAATAAATAAATAATAAAGCAAATAAACAAATATATATATAAAAAAAAATCAAATCCTTCTCGTATTCAAAGCAATCCACGACTTCTGCTCAAACATCAAATCAAGGTACCCGTGAACAACCATATTATACTTATCATATTTGGACAAAGGAATCTCAAACACCATATCCGTAAAAGAAAGCATCACCATCCATCCACCAAATCCACTCGACTTCAAGATGAGACAATATTAACCTCCTAATCAAAAGCAATTTCGCCCAATAACCAACCAGTTCCCTATCTAAATAAGCCCTGTTATAAACAATTTCAATCCACAATAATCAATCTTATTCTTTATCGATTTCAACAAATAATGGTCTCCTATAGCATTATCACACGGGTTTGGGGTTGACCCAGTGACGAACAAGATTTGAGCTTTTAACAAAATTAGGAAATTCAGGGTTTTGGGAAAGCCAAACCTTTCGCTGCTGATCCCAGTCTGAAATCTTGGGTCTGAGGGTGTAGGTAACTGAGCTCAGTTTCAAGAGGTTCGTCTAGATCGATTAGGTCGGAGTCAGAGCGGAGCTCAGCTAGGAACCAGTTGGTTTCTTCGATCAGGTTTTGGTTGACAGCTTTGGCTTCCGAGTTTTCCAAATTGCCGACGCCGATGGTGCCACGTAGGACGAGGATGGTAACAAAGCCGCAAAGGGTTATGATTTTAATATTGTTGAATGTCTTCCCCCCTGATGTCTGATGTTTGGGTTCATTTTATAGAAAAGAAATTAAGTTCTACTCAAATTAGGAATTTTTATCTGATCAAGAAGTGTATTTTGTTTCAATCACATTTTTTAGAGACCCATTTCAATCCAAAGAAGAGATCTGTTTCAACCCAAATTTGTTTTTTCTCATTTTTTTATTAATTTCGAATTTCTTTGATTTTTCCTTTAATTTTCGAAATTATCCATATTTTTTTTATTTTTTTGATTTTTTTGATTTTTTGATTTTTTTGTTTTTTTGTTTTAATAATAAAAATTAAACCCGGATAAAATCCGGTGTCTACAGTTGCCCCTCTTTGTGCATTCCCTGAGAAACAGGGGATGTGCAAAGACGTAGACACCCTACTAAGTCCTATGTACTTAAAGAAAATTCTATCGTAGAAAAGCTCCTCTAAACGAGGCATAAAATTTAAATAAACTCACCGTAAAAACATACTCCTCCACCAAGGCTTCAACTTTAAATAAAAACTCCTCCACCGAGGCTTCAACTTTAAATGAAAATACTCCTCCACCGAGGCTTCAACTTTAAATAAAAACTCCTCCACCGAGGCTTCAACTTTAAATAAAAACTCCTCCACCGAGGCTTCAACTTTAAAAGAAAATACTCCTCCACCGAGGCTTCAACTTTAAATAAAAACTCCTCCACCGAGGCTTCAACTTTAAATAAAAACTTCTCCACCGAGGCTTCAACTTTAAAAGAAAATACTCCTCCACCGAGGCTTCAACTTTAAATAAAATACTCCTCCACCGAGGCTTCAACTTTAAATAAAAACTCCTCCACCGAGGCTTCAACTTTAAACGAAAATACTCCTCCACCGAGGCTTCAACTTTAAATAAAAACTCCTCCACCGAGGCTTCAACTTTAAATAAAAACTCCTCCATCGAGGCTTCAACTTTAAATAAAATACTCCTCCACCGAGGCTTCAACTTTAAATAAAAACTCCTCCACCGAGGCTTCAACTTTAAATAAAAACTCCTCCACCGAGGCTTCAACTTTAAACGAAAATACTCCTCCACCGAGGCTTCAACTTTAAATAAAAATTAAATAAATTTGCAAAATTCTCAAATGTGAATGTAGACTTCAAAAAATCTTACCTTGAGTCTCGAAAGAAATCGCTAACCTCGCAAATTAGCATTCCAAACCCATGTCCAAATCATACTGAGTACCTGAAATAAACTTTCTTGTGTGCAAATAAATGCAATGCAGTACATGAATGCCATGAATGCCGATGCATATCGTGCAAATGGATGTCATGAATGCTCTGTAAATCAACTCCCTGAATTTCATGATAAAAGGTTCTCAAGCTCATCATTCATCTCTGTTTGCACTTGGCTTCAAGCTGGTAGAACGAATCTTATTGTCTCTTTCAATTTTTAAAATCTGCTGAATATAAATTTCTTTCTTCAAAAATTTCAAAACGCCAAACATTCTATATCTCATCTTATGCCAGCTTAACTGGGCTTCACATTCCATCCCGAAAATTCTCATCTTCACGGATTCTCACTTTTAAAAATCAGATCTCATCTCATCTCCTAACTTTTCTGTTCAATTATCCATAGATTTCTCATAAAAATAAATGCAGGGATCTCTTAAGATCATATTCTAATTTATCAATCATTATTCTAATTTCATAGCAAACGCAATGCATGATGCATTCCCTCTATTCAATGCAAAGGTATAAAGTTGAGAATAACGAATGGAATAACAAATGGAATAACAAATGGAAGGCAAAAAGACAGACTGGATAAGCTGGAAAAAAATATCTTTATTATCAAAATAAGGAAAAGAATTCATCTCAAGGAATAAAGGAATATCTCAAAAAAGTTTATCAACAAGGTGTTAGGATAACAAAACAATATCCAAACAATGAATACTTAGACAATCTTAACAGTTCATTCAAAATTCTCATTTAAAAACCAATTCTAATCGATGTCTTCAATCTTTCAGAGTTCATCAAACTAGACATTGTCCCCATCTTCATGAAATTTTCTGGACGACGCTGATCCTCCTCATATCTAAGCCGCCCTTTCGGGTTTTCAACTTAGACAACCCCCATTGACCCAAACCGCCCTTTTTGGGTTTTCAATTTGAGTCCTCCTTTTTCTTTTTTCTCTCTTTTTTTTTTCTTTTTTTTTCATTCTTTTTTTTTAAGTGAAATATTTCTTCACAGCATCTGAATTAATTGGGTTTGGCAAAACATCCCCATCCATCTCAGTCAAAATTAAAGCTCCACCTGAGAAAGCTTTTTTCACTACATAAGGACCTTCCCAATTTGGCGTCCACTTCCCTCGATGATCATGCTGATATGGAAGAATCTTTTTCAAGACTAACTCCCCTTCCCTGAAATGTCTGGGACAGACTTTCTTATCATGCGCTCGCATCATTCGCTTCTGGTACAACTAGCCATGGCACAACGCTGCAAGTCTCTTTTCCTCAATGAGATTCAGCTGCTCAAAACGATCCCATACCCATTCTGCTTCTTCCAGATCAACCTCTTTCAGTACCCTTGAAGAAAGGATTTCTACCTCGACTGGTAACACAGCCTCCATCCCATACACCAATGAAAACGGGGTTGCCCCTGTGGATGTGCGAACCGAAGTTCTATAAGCATGCAAGGCGAAAGGCAACTTTTCATGCCAATCTTTGTAGACATCAATCATCTTTTCTACAATCTTTTTGATGTTCTTATTGGCTGCTTCCACTGCTCCGTTCATCTTCGGACGATACGGCGTCGAATTGTGATGCTTGATCTTAAATTGTTCACAAACCTCTTTCAACATCTTGCTATTCTGATTACGAGAATTATCGAAAATAATTCTCTCTGGTAGTCCATATCGACAAATTATCTCTTTCTTTATGAACTTACAGACCACTGCCCGTGTTACACTCGCATATGAGGCTGCCTCTACCCACTTTGTAAAATAATCGATCATTACAAAAATGAACTGGTGTCCATTCGTCGCCTTTGGGGTGATAGGTCCAATCACATCCATGCCCCACATCGAGAACGGCCACGGAGGTGCCAAAACATGCAATTCATTCGGAGGAGCGTTGATCTTATCCGCATAGATCTGGCATTTATGACATTTTCGAGCATAGTCTATACAGTCTTTCTCCATCGTCAGCCAATAATAACCAGCCCTCATTATCTGCCTAGCCATCATGTGACCATTCGCATGTGCCCCGCAAATTCCATCATGCACTTCCTCCAATATCCTCTTTGCTTCTCTGGCGTCAACACACCTCAAAAGCACCATATCTCGACCCCTCTTATACAATATTTCTCCGTCAAGGAAGAAACCCATAGCTAATCTTCGGATGAGCCGTTTATCATTGTCCGAGGCGTATTCCGGGTATCGCTGATATTTGACGTATTGCATGATGTCAAAATACCAAGGCTGACCGTCAACTTCTTTTTCGATATCTAAACAATGTGCCGGAGATCCTTTCACACCCAACTTGATTGGTTGAATCTCAGCTTTTGCATCCAACTTAAACATCGCAGCTAAAGTGGCTAAAGCATCGGCCATCTGATTTTCTTCCCGGGGCAAGTGTTGAAACTGAATCTTCTCAAAATGTTTGATCAATTCAGTTGTGTATTTCTGGTACAAGATCAACTTCGAATCTCTTGTTTCCCATTCTCCTTTCAACTGATAAATGACCAAAGCTGAATCACCATATACCTCCAACACATCAATCTTTCTTTCAATTGCCGCTTGCAAGCCCATGATGCATGCCTCATATTCAGCCATGTTATTGGTGCAATTAAAATCCAATCGTGCAGTAATCGGATAATATTGACCATCCGGGGATATCAGGACTACCCCAATTCCATGCCCAAAAGCATTAGAAGCCCCATCAAAGAACATCTTCCAGGTTTTTTCTTCACCTTCTTCATCATCTCCTTTTGAAATAACCATCAAATCCTCATCCGGGAAATCAAATTGCATTAGCTCATATTCTTCAGAAGCCCGATCCGCCAGGAATTCAGCTATCACACTTCCTTTTATTGCTTTCTGAGTCACATAAACAATGTCATACTCGGATACAGTGACTTGCCATCTTGCAATTCTTCCCGATAATGACGGCTTCTCAAAAATGTACTTCAGAGGATCCAACCTTGCTATGAGCCACGTTGTGTTGTACAACATGTACTGTCTGAGTCTGTGAGCTGTCCATGCTAGAGCGCAACACATCTTTTCCAGCGTTGAGTATCTAGATTCATAGTCAGTAAACTTTTTACTCAGATAGTAGATGGCATGCTCTTTCTTTCCTGTCTCATCTTGTTGCCCCAGAACACATCCCATAGATTTCTCGAACACCGTCAAATACAAAATCAATGGCTTTCCCGGAATTGGAGGAACTAACACCGGTGGATTCGACAGGTACTCTTTAACTTTATCAAAAGCTTTCTGACATTCTTCGTTCCATTCACCAGTATCCTGTTTACGAAGAAGCTTAAAGATAGGATCACATTTGAGGGTGAGTTGAGAAATGAAGCGTGATATGTAATTCAGCCTTCCCAAGAAACCTCTCACTTCTTTTTGCGTGCGAGGGGGAGACAGATTCTGAATCGCCTTTATTTTGTCTGGATCCACTTCAATTCCTCTATCACTAACCACAAAACCCAGCAATTTGCCGGATTTGACGCCAAACGTACACTTGGCCGGATTCAATCTCAGCTGAAATTTTCTCAATCTTTCAAATAGCTTCCTGAGGTTGACCAAATGATCTTCATCTTCACGGGATTTTGCTATCATGTCATCCACATAAACTTCAATCTCTTTATGCATCATGTCATGAAACAGAGTTACCATTGCCCGTTCGTAAGTAGCTCCGGCATTTTTCAACCCAAAAGGCATGACTTTATAACAGAAGGTCCCCCACATTGTAACAAAGGTGGTCTTCTCCATATCATCCGAAGCCATCTTGATCTGGTTATACCCTGAAAAACCGTCCATGAACGAAAACGTGGAATGTCTAGCAGTGTTATCCACAAGGGTGTCAATATGAGGCAAAGGAAAATTATCCTTGGGACTTGCCTTGTTTAGATCTCGGTAATCAACACACATTCTCACTTTCCCATCTTTCTTAGGAACTGGGACGATGTTGGCTACCCACTCTGGATACTTAGCTACTTCCAGAAAGCCTGCATCAAATTGCTTTTTTACTTCTTCTTTAATCTTTAACAGCATCTCTGGTTTCATCCGTCTTAACTTTTGCTGTACCGGCTTGCATTCTGGCCGCAAAGGCAATTTGTGCTCCACAATCTCTGTATCCAAACCCGGCATGTCTCTGTATGACCATGCGAACACATCCACAATTTCTTTGAGCAAATCTTCTAATCTCTTCTTTTGAACAGGTGGCAACGACGCGCCGATCTTTACTTCTTTCTTATTTTTTTCATCTCCCAAATTGATCATCTCGATAACCTCTTGATGTGGTTCAATCGGTTTCTTTTCTTGTTCCATTAATCTCATTAAATCTGGAGACAAAGTATAATCATCTGATACCTCTTCATTATCAAATTCATCAACATGAACTGTGTTTTCAAAATCGAATCCCAAATTATTATTAAGATTGTCTTTGTATTCATTATTTGGAACCCTGAAATTGAATGGAATCGAAATAATATATATTGGTATACGAAGAAAGATAATGGTAACAATGAAAGAAAGGAAAAATAACAACCATGAATGAAAGAGGGAATGAAAATGCATCTTGTTCCTAATTTATTAAAATAATAAGAAATAAAATAGCCCATACATAAAAGACCATCCCTAATGCCCTTGGGCATGAGCAAGTAGGGATTTGACTCACTGCATTACATTTTATGAGATTCAAGGATAACCGACAGTTTTGTCACTTTCCAATTACCCAGCTCCATTTCAGGTGAGCACGGGTACACCAACAACTCTTCCTTGACATCAGATTTCATTCCTGCTTTCTCCACCATCTGGATAGAAAGCTCGGAAAACACTTATTCTAAATTTGGCGGAAGTGCGTCGGGATAAATACATCCCTCTAAATGAAAAGTGGAATAAAGATGAGGAAAGACCATCTTCCTTGGCTCCCACTCATACCCTTTCACACGAGCCAATCTTTTCTTTCTTTTCTCGAACTCGACCATTTCCCAATCCCTCCTAGTTGGCCTGTAGCTGATGGTAACTCAATTAAGAGTTGTAAACCCAAGTGCAGGTTATGTTCAAGTAATAAATTCTCGGGTGTCCGAGGTCGAACCACAGGGAAGCGTATTAGTAAGTATAAGTTTATAAATATATAAGAAAAAGAAAATAAACAAGATATTAGGGAATCAATAACAAAGAAAGTAAACAAGATATTAGAGAACAAAATAAACAAAATAACATAAAAGCAATTAAACAAGATATAAAAAAAACAATAAGAAAAGATGTTGAGGTTAGAGAATCCACTCTTGGTGTTATGCTAAGATTAATCTTGTTTTATTACACAATTGAAATCCACACATAAGGGAGGTTCCAACCGGAAGGTTTAGCAATTCAGTCCAAATTGTCCAACGTCCATAGCATATGATATTATGTTCATTTGGTGTCCTCAAAACTCACAAAAAGAGTCCAAGCATTCCTTATGCCAAGGTATATGTCTACAACAAATCAAGGTTATGAAACCAAGCATTTACTGTGCCATTTTCATTGTCAATAATGAATCAAGATCTCTACTTTGCAAGTATGATTTTAAACCAAAAGAAAATATTATCTATACTAGTGTTTATAAATGATGATTCATTTTAGCTCATGTTTAAGAGACTAACCTTAGCATTTACCAAGAGCTTCACCTCATCACCTCAACAATATGATTAGCAACACATACTAGATATGAATAAAATGAAAAGAAATGTAAGAAGCATAAGTAAATAAAGAAAAAGAAAACTAGAGAAAGGAAAGAAAAAGAAAACTTAGAGAATTTTATTACAATGGCTAATATCCTACCAATGTATCCATGTTTTTCCAATACTCATCCAAGGCCCTCTATTTATACACATTTTGGAGGGCTAAATGACAAGAGACAAGCTTTACAAATTTCAAAGGTAGGTATAATAGGTGGGTGCATTTTTCTAACAATTTTCGTCATATTGTATGACAATTCTGATCAGCCAGCTTGATGGTCGATTTTGTCAATGTTTGAGGCTCGATCTGATAAAATTGTCTTCTAGAAAAATATACCCCTATCAGTTACGGATCCATAGCCGTTGGAATCAGATCATTTGCTCACGTGGATCGGAAGATATGGTCAAAATACGAAAACAGGTCAGCACAGACGTCATTGCACATCAGCCAACTTGATGGTCGATTTCGCTAGGGAAAACGACTCCGTTTCAAGAAGTGTAAAACATGAAAAAGATAGATATGCCTCTTAGCTTTGCATGGCTACAAATTTTAGCCTTATTGCTTCAGTGAAACTCGAGATATAGCTGATATGGCAAAAGGTGTCGGAACTGGAACTGAACTGGACTTGCCCTTAATTGTTGATTTAACCTAGTAATCTGAAATCACTCAAAGAAACTCGTGAAAAACACCAAATTACATAAAAATATAAAAAATCATAAACACAATTAGACTAAACAATAATAACTCGTATTTGACACAAAACAATAATAAAACATAACTAAAAACTATATAATTATACGAGTTATCACACCCCCACACTTAGATTGTTGCTAGTCCCTAGCAACGACTCAATAAAATAAGAAAATCTAATCTAATCCATTTTCGTAGGAAATCACGGTGGCACTTAGCATGTGACACAAGCCTTTAAACCCCTAGGTGTCCCTAGTGGACGAGTTTAGTCTCGTGAGGGTTTGCTAGAACGATACCCACAAACATTGAAGACATAAGAAAAACTAAAAATAATAATTATAACTAATCCTTCCAATATAAATTAGAGATAATCATTGGACAAGTCTTAAAAACTAATCAATAGCTTAAAGAAATTCACAAAAAATCTTGCTTGAATGTAAATAGTTTGAGTTAAGCCAATATTAACATAACATATTTCAATCAAAATAGTGTATATTCAAACTTAATCTCAACTTCTCACATGGGATACTCTCTTGATTTTCACTCTTTAAAGTAGTGGTAAAGTGTTTACACTCAATCAATCTCATGAAAACACTTCTACCATATGCTTGCTTGTCCACCTATTCTCCACTATTTAGATCATACAACTTCATAAATCAAGAGGTCTTTATTCAAGGTTGTAATGGGGCCAAAGGGTTATAATGTGGTTAAAGAACAAAAGGATAAAGATATCACAAAGGTTCCAAAGAGTTCATAGAGTTTAGAGACATAATAAGATCATACAAATAAAACTTCTCAAAACTCTTATAAAGCACATAATAACATAGGCTAAATATTCATGTTGAGCCTTTGCATCATTCTAACCAACTTTGTAACATCTTTTTCTAGAAGTTCAAGAGAAGATTTTTTTTTTTTTTTTTTAATATGGGAATGTATTTGACAATGATCCCTTTCTTTTTCTCTTGACTTTTTCTTTTCTTTTCTTCCCCCACACTTATCTTTTGTTTCTAACCCAAATTTTCAAATAAAAATATCCCTTGTTTTTTTTGCAATATGTCTCAAAATATAAAATTCATCTTTAGAACAAGGGTAAGGATATAAGCATATTTAGGCTAGGTGTAAGTTGTGGTTACCAATAAAACATCATATTTAATGTAGGCTCAAATTGGCTCACTAGTGGGGATGTTCTCGTAGAACATTAATAATGGATGGCTGTTTGGCTCTGGTTATAATCCTAATGCCTCTATCATATTCATGTTGTCACATGTATCAATATAGTCTCAAACGGTTTAAAGCAAGTTCTAGAGAATCATGTAATCATAAGAGCACTCAAGAAAGAAATTAGATTGATTTGTATAATGCATCAATCATTATAGGCTCAAAAACTCACAAGGATGATTATACAAGTCAGATTAAGTCTAAACATGCTTCTTTCTCAATCAACATATCATATTAACATTGGCTCATAAAAAGGTTGATATCAAGCTCAATTCTCATGAAAATCTTCTCACTAATAAATCTGTTTTAGACTTATGCAATTCATATCTCATTATAGTATTGAAAGGAACTAAAACACACTAAGTCTAAACATGCTTTTTTTTTTTTTTTTGAAGAAGAAGATTAAATCAAACTGACAAGGTATGTCTCAAGTCTCCCTTACTCAGACCTTGTGCAGAATGAATACTTCTAAATGTCTTAAAACACAACAAATTTTTTTTTTTTTAATTTAGCAAAATATGTCCCTTACCCCCTACTAAAATATGACATTGTCCCCAATGTCAAATTTTAAAGGTAGAATTTAGGAGATATTACCTGCAGAGGTTGCTAACCACTTATTATAAATCTTCCTCTGGTTTTACGTCCAGAAACGACTTAAACGCCTTCTATGAGTCGAGGATATGCTTCCCATCCAGTTTTCTTACAAGCTGGCAAACAGGGTCTTTTAACATCAGATTCCCAAGATGTTGCCATTCCCTTTGAAATTGCGGCCATAAATCAAGAATTTCTCTTTGTACGTCTCCACTAGGATGCGTCTCAAGAGAAAGTTGGATATTACCCAAATTCTCCTTACTCAGTCCATCCTTAATGAATTCAATTTTATCATCTCGATTAGAGGACGGAATCCCAATAGAACGACATTTACCGTTACACGTCCATCGTGCACACTTGTGGCAATTTGAACTCATGCGCTTTGCTCGTCGCTTCTTTGCATAAGTGCTTCTACCTGTACCTGGTAAATGCAAAACAGGAAGATATTCATCTTCACGTACCTTGGCTTCAATTATCCAACGTATGTCTTCAGGAATCCCTTTGTTCATAAGCATTCTTAATCTTTCTAATCGAACTTGGTAAAGCTTCAGTAAAATATTCCGAGGAAAAGGAGGAAATCGTTTCTGCAATCTTTTGAGAATATCATCCATCCTGAAAAAAAATGAAATAAAATAAAATGAAAGAGAAATTTATATACAATATCAGTTTTGTGGGTAGCTGATGGAACCGACTTAAATAATCACGGAGTACCGTTATCCGCCATTTAACCGGGGTAAAAAAAAATTATATTTACATCTAGTTATTTTCAAAACAAGGATCAGAAAGAAAAACAACCTCTTCTTGAGTAACATGATTTTCCAAAAAGAGTTTGAGTCTTTGTCCATTTACCTTGAATACGTTACCATTTTGAGGATTCTCAATGTCAACTGCTCCATAATGATACACATGCTTAACCACAAATGGGCCAGTCCATCTTGATCTCAACTTACCAGGAAATATGTGAAGTCTAGAATTATAAAGTAGAACTTTTTGCCCAACATTAAATGTTTTTCTTGAAATTAACTTGTCATGAAAGGCTTTAGTTCTTTCTTTATGAATTTTAGAATTCTCATATGCATCATTTTTGAGTTCCTCAAGTTCATTTATGACTGGAAAAGTTTTATTCTCACCCAAAAAGGAATATTTTAGCTCGGATGGCAATGGTTTTAAATCCAGCTTGGGTGGTTCAATAGTTGATGGTACAGTGACATTTGTGAGTGATGGAAGTTCCTCAAACTTTTGTTTCCAACAATGCTTAACCTGAAAGGAATTTAACAAAGAATCAGTGTGTGAAATTTCTGAAGCATTATCAAACTCACATTCAATTAAATAAGCTTCTAAAGGATCATGGAATGTGGTAGTGGTGAGATGTTCATGAACAAGTTCTTCAATGAAATCGACTTCATGTACTTCTGAATCATCACCAGGTTGCTTGCAAGTGTTGAACACATTCAATTCTAAAGTCATATTTCCAAAAGAAATGTTCAACATACCATTCCTGCAATTTATCAGAGCATTAGAAGTTGCAAGAAATGGACGGCCTAATATAACAGGAATTTGAACATTTGGATTTGAAACAGGATGTGTGTCCAAAACAATAAAATCAACAGGGAAGTAAAAATTATCAATTTGAACCAAAACATCTTCAACTATCCCTCGAGGAATTTTTACAGAACGATCAGCTAGTTGAAGTGTAACAGGTGTTTCCTTGAGTTCACCTAAACCTAACTGTTGATAAACAGAAAAAGGCAAAAGATTAACACTAGCACCAAGATCAAGCAATGCACGTTCTATTCTAGTGTTTCCAATGATGCATGAGATTGTTGGACATCCAGGATCTTTGAATTTTGGTGGAGTAAGGTGCTGAATGATTGAGCTCACACTTTCCGTCAAAAATGCTTTCTTTTGTACATTATGTTTCCTTTTAACTGTGCACATGTCCTTCAAAAATTTAGCATAAGATGGAACTTGTTTGATTGCATCCAATAAAGGAATGTTAATCTTAACTTGTTTGAAAAGTTCATAAATTTCTGCATTTTGATTCAAATTC
Organism: Fremontodendron californicum; assembly: GCA_030761205.1. Taxonomy (NCBI): domain Eukaryota; kingdom Viridiplantae; phylum Streptophyta; class Magnoliopsida; order Malvales; family Malvaceae; genus Fremontodendron; species Fremontodendron californicum. The sequence goes on along the minus strand of JAULJL010000023.1, from coordinate 9,913,693 downwards.
TTTATTGTTTGCAACCTTTGAGGAAAAGGAGCAGGATGCATACCTTTTTCTTTGTCCAAATTTTCAAGAAGTTCAGACTTACCATCATCCTTACCATTACTTTTCGGAGGGGAAAGAGGATCTTGGTCTTTTGATGGAATGTTTTTGTCAATTGCCTTTCCACTTCGAAGAGTTGTGATAGAACTGGCATTTTCCTGTTGAGTTTCATTGGAGCAAGAAACAAGACATTGAGTAGAAGGGTTAGGCTGAGGTTGAGCAGGAAACTTACCTTTTTCTTGAGTGCGTAATGAAGCTGTCAATGTGGACAAGGTGTTTTTGATCTCATTGATGTCCTGTGAAGTCCGGCTATTCACATTTGCTTGTGTTTGCATGAATGCTTGCAATGTCTCTTCCAAGGTTTGTACACGTGAAGGTTGATAGGAAAAAGTGTTGCCCGGCTTTTGAGATTGTGGTACCTGAACATGATTATTATTCCGCCAACTGAAGTTGGGATGATTTCTCCATTCAGGGTTATACGTTTCAGAGTAAGGAGAAGGAAAAGGCTTTTTAAATGTGTTTATGGAATTTACTTGATCATGCAACGCTTCTTTAAGAATGGGAATGTTTGGACATTCAGAAGTGGGGTGTCCCATGATTTCACAAATTCCACAACTTTCTTCATTTTTAACCGTTTTGACTTCTTTTACTTCTCTAAGTTCCATGGCTTCAATCTTTCTAGCCAAATTAGCTACTTTAGCTTTTATCTCATCTTCTTGACTAAAATGATATTTTCCTCTGTTAGAAACAACATTAGATCTATTGGAACTTTCAGAGGAATTATCTGTGTGCCAGGCTTGAGAGTTATCTGCCAAATGGTCTAAGTAGTCAAAGGCTTCTTCAGGTTCTTTTTCTAGAAACTCACCGTTACACATTGTTTCAACAAATTGTTTAGTTTCGGGAGTTAAACTTTCATAAAAGAAACTAATAAGACGCCATTTTTCAAAACCATGATGTGGACAAGAACTTAACAAATCTTTAAAACGCTCCCAGCACTGAAAAAATGCTTCATTTTGATTTTGATTGAAATTTTGAATCTGTCTTTTCAAAGCAGTAGTTTTATGTGCTGGGAAAAATTTCTTTAGAAACTCAGTTTGTAATTCTTGCCATGTGCCAATTGACCTTGGTTTTAAATTATGAAGCCAAATTTTTGCTTTATCTTTTAAAGAAAAAGGAAATAATTTTAGCTTGACAATTTCATTTGTACATTGTTGGTCATTAAAGGTGACACATACATCTTCGAAGTCTTTTAGAAACGAGTAAGCACTTTCCGATTCTAACCCATGGAAATTTGGAAGCAAAGCTATCATACCTGGTTTAAAACGAAAATTGTTTGCATTGAGAGGAAAAATAAAACAAGAGGGTGATGAGCTTCGAGTTGGTTGCAAGTAGTCACGCATGGTGCGTACTTGTCTGTTCTCATCTTCAGCATGAACACTTTCATTGTCAGCCATGGTAGGAGTTGTATTAGAAAGATTACCTGAAAAAGTTTCACAATAAAATCTAACTAAACGACGAGATCTAAAATCACGTCGCCAAACAAGCATAAAACAAAGTTAATATACAAAATTAGGCGGTATAACCAGCCAATAAAAATAAAACAAAGTTAATATACAATATAAATATAAATATATAGAAAATTAGGCGGAGCCAATAAAAATAAATATAGGCGGTATAACCAGCCAATAAAAATAAATATAGGCGGTATAACCAGCCAATAAAAATAAATATACTTATAAACTTATATACTTAGTATTGCTTCCCCGGCAACGGCGCCAAAAACTTGATGGTAACTCAATTAAGAGTTGTAAACCCAAGTGCAGGTTATGTTCAAGTAATAAATTCTCGGGTGTCCGAGGTCGAACCACAGGGAAGCGTATTAGTAAGTATAAGTTTATAAATATATAAGAAAAAGAAAATAAACAAGATATTAGGGAATCAATAACAAAGAAAGTAAACAAGATATTAGAGAACAAAATAAACAAAATAACATAAAAGCAATTAAACAAGATATAAAAAAAACAATAAGAAAAGATGTTGAGGTTAGAGAATCCACTCTTGGTGTTATGCTAAGATTAATCTTGTTTTATTACACAATTGAAATCCACACATAAGGGAGGTTCCAACCGGAAGGTTTAGCAATTCAGTCCAAATTGTCCAACGTCCATAGCATATGATATTATGTTCATTTGGTGTCCTCAAAACTCACAAAAAGAGTCCAAGCATTCCTTATGCCAAGGTATATGTCTACAACAAATCAAGGTTATGAAACCAAGCATTTACTGTGCCATTTTCATTGTCAATAATGAATCAAGATCTCTACTTTGCAAGTATGATTTTAAACCAAAAGAAAATATTATCTATACTAGTGTTTATAAATGATGATTCATTTTAGCTCATGTTTAAGAGACTAACCTTAGCATTTACCAAGAGCTTCACCTCATCACCTCAACAATATGATTAGCAACACATACTAGATATGAATAAAATGAAAAGAAATGTAAGAAGCATAAGTAAATAAAGAAAAAGAAAACTAGAGAAAGGAAAGAAAAAGAAAACTTAGAGAATTTTATTACAATGGCTAATATCCTACCAATGTATCCATGTTTTTCCAATACTCATCCAAGGCCCTCTATTTATACACATTTTGGAGGGCTAAATGACAAGAGACAAGCTTTACAAATTTCAAAGGTAGGTATAATAGGTGGGTGCATTTTTCTAACAATTTTCGTCATATTGTATGACAATTCTGATCAGCCAGCTTGATGGTCGATTTTGTCAATGTTTGAGGCTCGATCTGATACAATTGTCTTCTAGAAAAATATACCCCTATCAGTTACGGATCCATAGCCGTTGGAATCAGATCATTTGCTCACGTGGATCGGAAGATATGGTCAAAATACGAAAACAGGTCAGCACAGACGTCATTGCACATCAGCCAACTTGATGGTCGATTTCGCTAGGGAAAACGACTCCGTTTCAAGAAGTGTAAAACATGAAAAAGATAGATATGCCTCTTAGCTTTGCATGGCTACAAATTTTAGCCTTATTGCTTCAGTGAAACTCGAGATATAGCTGATATGGCAAAAGGTGTCGGAATTGGAACTGAACTGGACTTGCCCTTAATTGTTGATTTAACCTAGTAATCTGAAATCACTCAAAGAAACTCGTGAAAAACACCAAATTACATAAAAATATAAAAAATCATAAACACAATTAGACTAAACAATAATAACTCGTATTTGACACAAAACAATAATAAAACATAACTAAAAACTATATAATTATACGAGTTATCAGTAGCCTAACCCAAACCTTTCTCTGTTTACTTGAATCTCTGGCATCTCCCTGATCCCTTGAAGATGCTTCCCTAATCCAGAACCAATTCGCCAACCCATTCCAATAGTCTGCTTGAACAACATGCCAACAGTTCGAGAAAAACGCGGAGCAGGCACTTTTGACCCTTCACCAACATATGTCGCATTGATGAACTCAAACGATCTGAAAGAACACTCCAATGCTTCATCACCAGCCTCGACATAAGGCGTAGTTGGGGACTGGGTTACCAACAAATCCTCTTCCCCATTGATACATACCAGATAATCCTCCATAATAAATTTGATTTTTTGGTGCAAAGATGAGGGAACTGCCCCTGCCATGTGAATCCATGGCCTTCCCAATAGACAACTGTAGGATGGTGAAATCTCCATAACCTGAAACTTTATCTTGAAAGTACAAGGCCCAATCTGCAGAGGCATCTCAATATCTCCCAAGACCGCTCGACGGGTCCCATCAAAGGCTCTCACAATCATGTGACTAGGTTGAATATGAGACACATCTATCGGAAGCTTGGACAATGTAGTCATTGGCATAACATTAATGGAAGAACCATTATCAATAAGTACTTTAGCCATGACATGACTTTTGCACTTGACCGTGATATGGAGGGCCTTAGTACTGCCCCTTCCTTCGGGAGGAATTTCATCGTCATTAAAGGTTATGAAATTGGTAGCCACCAGATTTTCTGCAATATGACCCACATTTTCCACAGAAATATTGTGAGGCACATGTGCCTTATTCAAGACCTTTAGCAAAGCTTCTCTGTGAGGCTCGGAATTCAACAATAGTGACAACAGTGAAATCCGAGCTGGCATCTTATTCAACTGTTCAACCACACTGTATTCACTATGTTTGATCAGTTTCAAAAATTCACAAGCCTCTCTCTCAGTCACAGGCTTCTTATATTCCATATCCCGAACCGCCAATGGGTTCGTCTTGCTTCCTGGCTCTTCATTCTTTTCTTCTTCCACTGCTTTTCCTTTCCTGTCCCTATCAAGTATTTCAGGCGAATAACAACGCCCACTCCGAGTCACTCCTCCTACTCCAGTTAAATTGGCAGCCTCAGGATTGATCATGACATCACATCCATATCTCCATGGTACTGTTTTATCATTTTGGTATGGGAATGGACTAGGGACACTAATCATAATAACGGGATTTTTGATCCCTATTAGCTTCTCATCTTCGAACTGACTCGCCCTTTTCTCATAGAAGAATGTGATTGGTTTCACAACAGGCACTGAAGATTCTCCAATCACCACATCAATTTCATCTGCCCCAAACTCTGTGTAAAACTCAACCCGCGAGAGATCCATTAGTTTCTGTAACTCCTTCCAGAATTCAAGACAACCTTGCAACGAATGGCCAACTATACCTTGGTGATACTTGCAAATCTTGCTTGGATCATATTCACCAAAATAGCTACCTAAATTAGCCTGTATAGGACTAATCATGCTAGCTTTAACCAGGACATCGAAAATGTAATCCATTGATGTCGTAACCTCATCCACTTTACGCTTGACCACGGTAATCTTGCCATCTCCCAAAGCATTTACCGTCGGCCTTGCATGGTTTGGTAGCGGATTATCGTTGACGTTAGGGCCACCTTTCTCCTCAAAATTTATCAACCCGGCCTTAATCAAACCTTTTACTTTGTACTTCAAAGCTGTACAATTTTCAGTGGAGTGTCCCACGTTTCCCGAATGGTAGTCACATCGGGCATTAGGATCATACCACCTAGGGTATGGAGGTTTCAAAGGTTCCAAGTGTACAGGTGCAACCAGATGGTTCTTGATAAGATCTGGAAGCAAGTCTGCATAAGCCATGGGAATCGGATCAAACGATATTCTTTCTTGGTTGGCTCGTGGTCCCCTCGGATTACTCGTGGGTTGATTAGCTTGTACGGATGGCCCAACTGGAGGAGCCAATGGTCTTGGACGGAAATTAGGTTGGAATGTCTGCGGAGGTGCAGGTGGATAAGCATATGAAATCGGATTGATGGCATTGGTATTCGGGTAGTATGGCTGGTACATGGACTGCGGGAAGTGTGGGACGTAACCTCCCATTTGTTGCCCCCCATATGCAACAGTCTGGACATCAGCTTCCTTCTTCTTTGTCACATTATTCCTCTTCACAACAGATTCTCCCCCTTCAATCTTGCCACTCTTGATGGCATTTTCTATGATTTCACCAGAAATCACCATATCAGCAAAGTTCTTTGTGGCGTTCCCAATCATCCTGTCGTAGTACGGAGCCTTAAGAGTACTAACGAACAGTACCGTAGTCTCTTTCTCAGTCAGAGGTGGCTGAATCTGGGCAGCAATATCTCTCCATCTCTGGGCATAGTCCTTAAAACTTTCGGTAGACTTCTTCTCCATGTTTTGTAGAGACAAACGGTCAGGAGCCATATCAACGATATGCTTATATTGGCTAATGAATGCCTTGGCCAATTCTTTCCAAGTACGAACTCGATTCTTGTCTAGTTGAACATACCATCTAGCAGCAGACCCCGTAAGACTATCCTGAAAGACATGGACCAGCAGCTTGTCATTTCTGGTGTGGGCTGCCATTTTCCGGCAGTACATGGTGACATGAGATATGGGACACTTAGACCCATCAAACTTTTCAAAGTCAGGAGTCTTGAACTTAGGCGGGATTACTACATCTGGCACTAAACAAAGCCCCTCAGCATCCATAGAACCATAGCAGTCTAGCCCCTCAACAGCCTGAAGCCTTTCTTCAATCATCTTCATTTTACGAGACTCGATCTCTTCTGCTACTTTCAGCTTCTCTAACTCTTTAGGATCGTCCAAATCTGGAACTTGGACTGGGTCTATCTTTGTTCTAGGAACAGGAAAAGTGAACCCCGGGATTTGAGGTTGGCCGTGTGGATAAGTGAATCCTTCCATGTAGGGCATCTGTTGCAATTGTTCATGTTGTGCTTGAGGTCGAAAACCGGGCGGACATAAGGATTCACCCACATTCTGCTCTTTCCCCTGAGAACCTGATTCATCATCCTTATTCTTCCCTTTCAGACTTCTCATCATTTCCAGCAAAGAACTTAACTGCTCTCTAATCTCATCCTGAGCTTGTTCTACCTTATCTATTCTTGAAGATTGTTCTTCAGCCATTTCTTTAACTCTTGATCTGGTGTTGTAAGAGTGACGAGAAGACTGTCTCGAAGATTCTGACTGTCGAGCTATCCTTGAACCTTTAGCAAAGTTTCTTAAATTAGGATGATATGCTTAAAACTTTAAATCTAAATTGATGATGTTTATGCACATATGGATGAAATGCTATGAAAGAACACCAGCCACATAACAAATGTAGATAAAAAGAATTTTATAAATAAAATTACCAAATCCATAGAAATCCTAAAAACCAAAGCGATCCTAAAAACATAAAAAATAAAATAACAACTTCAACTGGTCCTAAAAAAATGAAAAGTTCTTACAAAGAATCCTAAAATCATAAATCTAAAAAAGAAAAATCCTAACGCCTCCAAAGGAACTTGACAATCTGACGGTAGTGAGACTGAGCTTCGTCCAAAAGTTCATATATGAGATGGCCGTTTTCATGGAACGGATGTACTTTCGCCTTAACCTCCATGATCCTGTCATACATGTCTTCTGCCTTACGGGATGCCACATCGAAATGGTCAAACATATTTTTCAGAAGATTTTGCTTTTTAGAGTCCATATCTCGGAGTTTGGAACATTCTTCCTTCAAGTTCATTAATTCGGTAACCAATTCCTGGCAATCAGCTATTCTTCTTTCTTGGTCAAACAATAACTCCCCATTCTCATCTTTTAGGCGTCCGACCTCAGTAATCAAAAGCGAATATTTATTTTCCATAACTGTCAAGGATTCTTTCAAAGTGTCTCCATCCTTGGTGAGCTTCTGAACAATACCATCTCTTTCCACTAAACCATCCCCCAACTTTCGAACCTTCAATCGAAGCTTCTTGGCCTTGCTTTTTTCTTTGTTCAATCCTTTTTCTAACTCTTCTACCCTTGATTGCAGCTTTCGGTTTTCTTCTCCCAATCCATCTTTCTCTTCTTGTAGCTTTCTTTTAGCCTTTTCTATCCTTAGCATAGGATCCGAAGCTATAACCTTGGCCAAACCGTCTGAACTTCTTTTGCAAGGAATCACAATTTCTTTGGTTCTCCTGGCTTGCCACACAGAGTATTCAGGAGTAGTGTTCCATGAGATACTACCTCCTTCGACTTTAACCGTTAATTTCCAAGCCTTTGTGAGTTCTTCTATCCTGGTGATAACCCCATTGTCTGAATAGGAGAAGTCCACCTGGTTAAGTCCATGGGTCATCGATATGAACTGCTTATACCCCGCCTGTCTCCGTACCATGATGGGAGAGTAGCTAACGACACCCCAAAGTCCCAAGAGAGGAACCCAAGGTTGATCACCACAGCTAAATAACATAGGTCCATGAGGCATCCATGGTGCTTTCTAGATCACTGGTCGGCTTGTAAGTTCTCGTAACATCACTATCCATTCTTCTTTTGACCTTGACTCAGGCCATGTGCTTTCACAGAATTCCTTGATAGGGATGCTAGTGGTGAAGTACGGCTTTCGGAACTTCGACTCTTGGCACTCAAAATGACTTTTCATCCAGATGTAGAGCAACTGTAAACATCCGATGAAACGCCCTTTTCCATTTCTCCTGCAGTGATTCAGTGACCTGATAGACTCGGCTAATATAGCTGGAGCTGTATTGATCTGATGTCGAACTTGGTCCATGAAATTCACCACAGTTGTTTCAATATGTCCCAATATCTTCGGGAAAACCATAAGTCCGTAAATAGCCAAAGCCATCACCTCCAAACCTTTATCATCATCCGGGTGTTTGACAATGAAGTTTCGGAGAATATTCCATGGAATACCAGTGCTTTTACCCTTTGTCTTCACAATCTTGTCAACTTCTGTCAAGCTGATTCCCATGATCTTTGCTACTTTCTTCCGATAACCTGTCTTGTTCTTCCAGTATATTTTGTCTGGATTAGGAGGATCCAAACGAAGCAGTGCTGAATATTCTTCTATAGTTGGAACCATATCTACTTCGTTGAACACAAAGCACCTGTATGATGGGTCCCAAAACTGCATCATGGCTCTTACCAGGTTATTATCAACTTCAACAGATAGGAGCAAGGCCAGGTCCCCATACTTTCGTCTGAATGTTTCTTGTCGAGTTCCATTCCAGGAATGCCAAATGCTGATCAAATCTTCAAAGTTGTTCTGTGCCAGATCCATGTGAACTCTTTTGGGAAGAGTAGAGACATACCCGATTGGAAGACAATCTCCTGTACTTTGCTGGATTGCTTCAGACCTAAGCTTCAAACTATTGGCAGACTCACGCTTGGCGACTGTCAGGTTTTCCATGGATTCAGTAGACATTCTTTCTATCTAGACCGTTATGTGGCAAGATGACTTTATGAAGATGCATGATATATGAAAAGAAAGAAACAAACAGTTAGATGTTATGTCAACAAACTTATGAAAAGATAAAAATACAACAACATGTCTAAGCACTACATCAATCATGGTAAGCATATCAGCGAAACAAACGTGTTAGGTAAACAAAGCATCATGTTAATGATAAAAGTATAAGGTAAGAAGTGTCCCTTCATGTGTCCTAAATTCGGGTTCTCCTCTATATAAGGTTGGATATGGCTCTATCTTAAAGTTTGGCCACTTAAGTATTGTTTATATGCTGGGTTAGGATACTTGACCAAGCTAAAAAGGTCCCCAAATTGCTCCTTAACATCATCCATGTAGGATGAGTAAGGCACCCCATTCCTCACCCATTACAGGCTCCAACCGGAAGGGTTCAATTCGGGTGAGAGTATTTTCCAAAGTTATGGCGGAGATTTATCATCTCTCAAAGACTTTGGTACTTTACACTCTGAAGGTGTTTCGCTAGCCGTTGCGGAGGTTTTCACCTCTCGAGGCGTAGGTACTTTACCCCCTCCTAAAAGGGACGAGTCCGGGTATAGGACTTTATGATATGCAATGTGTCGTGTGTGCGAAGGGACATTCAAACTTTCCTTCACCCATAAATGTACAATGAAACAAAAGTTGTTAGTACAAATAACAAAAATAAATAAATAATAAAATAAATAAATACATAAAAATTAAACACTTAAAGACCAATATTTCAAACCTAAAGTATCACAAGACTAATCTATGGCTCGACTCTCAAGTGTTCCCCAGTGGAGTCGCCAAACTGTCATAACGTGCCAAATACGAATTCAGCATGCTAGACGCAAATCAATGGAGTCGCCACTAATCATCTAATCTAGGTGTGATTAGTCACCTTTATGAATCTATCCTATTTAAAGTAATCCTAAGCTTGACTAAGGCACCTTAAAAAGAATAGGTTCTGGTCTACTTTATCAGAACTAGGTTCGGGAGTACGGTTACGTGTGAGGAAGGATTAGCACCCTCACAACGCCTATCTAAAAGATAGTACCTAATTAGTCTTGTGATACTTAAAAAGTCTTAATTAACTGGTCTTGTCTATCCTATTTTCATTTTAATTATTAAAGTTAGAAAATCTAGGAGATTTTTTTTTAGGTCTTCCTTCCATTCATTCTGGAGAAATTACTAAAAAATGTTTCCTCACCTCGAGAGTATTCAAAAGAAACCATTCGTTCAATTGAAGAGGCTCCGTCGTCGGAAAAAATAAATTATTTAGCCAAGTTATTTCTCTTAAATTAATCTTCCAAGAATAATCCACATTTTATTAATGTTTGTTTGAAAAATAAATTCTGATTTTTCATATCGAAAATCATCTCTTAAAATATCCTTCCATTCATTCTGGAGAATTTTTAAGAGAATTTTTCTCAACTAGAAATTTCTTAAAAGTCAACCATTCGCAACTTTCTTGAATTTCATCATCGGAAAAAAATCTTAATTTATTCTTCAATTTAATTAAGCATTTATTATGGAAAATCAATTTTGAGAAAAAAGATTTTGAAAATTAATTATTCTTAAAAAAAATAAATTTTTGATTTTTTGTTGGTATTGAAATTAATCTTTTAAAATATCCTTCCATTCATTCTGGAGAATTTTTAAGAGAAATTTCTCACCTAGAAATTTCTCAGAAATTAACCATTCGTAATTTCTTTGAATTTCATCATTGGAAAAATCTCAATTTATTTATTTAAAAATAACTATTCTTCAATTAAATTAATCTAATCTAATAAATTAAAAACTTTTATCGATAAATAAATAAATGATTAATAATACTAAATAAATATAATAATTAATACTATAATATAATATAATACCATAGTTACTAAAATAAAAAAAATAATAAATATTTAATAAATAATAATTAGTAAATAATTAACCTGCAAAAAAACTTAAAATAATGTTAGTAATAATTATAAATGAATAAATAATAAAGAAAATAAACAAATATATATATAAAAAAAATCAAATCCTTCTCGTATTCAAAGCAATCCACGACTTCTGCTCAAACATCAAATCAAGGTACCCGTGAACAACTATATTATACTTATCATATTTGGACAAAGGAATCTCAAACACCATATCCGTAAAAGAAAGCATCACCATCCATCCACCAAATCCACTCGACTTCAGGATGAGACAATATTAACCTCCTAATCAAAAGCAATTTCGCCCAATAACCAACCAATTCCCTATCTAAATAAGCCCTGTTATAAACAATTTCAATCCACAATAATCAATCTTATTCTTTATCGATTTCAACAAATAATGGTCTCCTATAGCATTATCACACGGGTTTGGGGTTGACCCAGTGACGAACAAGATTTGAGCTTTTAACAAAATTAGGAAATTCAGGGTTTTGGGAAAGCCAAACCTTTCGCTGCTGATCCCAGTCTGAAATCTTGGGTCTGAGGGTGTAGGTAACTGAGCTCAGTTTCAAGAGGTTCGTCTAGATCGATTAGGTCGGAGTCAGAGCGGAGCTCAGCTAGGAACCAGTTGGTTTCTTCGATCAGGTTTTGGTTGACAGCTTTGGCTTCCGAGTTTTCCAAATTGCCGACGCCGATGGTGCCACGTAGGACGAGGATGGTAACAAAGCCGCAAAGGGTTATGATTTTAATATTGTTGAATGTCTTCCCCCCTGATGTCTGATGTTTGGGTTCATTTTATAGAAAAGAAATTAAGTTCTACTCAAATTAGGAATTTTTATCTGATCAAGAAGTGTATTTTGTTTCAATCACATTTTTTAGAGACCCATTTCAATCCAAAGAAGAGATCTGTTTCAACCCAAATTTGTTTTTTCTCATTTTTTTATTAATTTCGAATTTCTTTGATTTTTCCTTTAATTTTCGAAATTATCCAATTTTTTTCTGATTTTTTTTTTTTAATAATAAAAATTAAACCCGGATAAAATCCGGTGTCTACAATGCTTGAATGATATTCTTGTTGTTAGACTTTTTCGATGTTTTTCCTGATGACTTACCCGGTTTGGCACCTGATCGTGAGATTGAATTTGCCATTGACTTGATACCGGAAACTAAACCAATATCTAAGGCTCCTTACCATATGGCAGTTGCTGAACTAGAAGAGCTTAAGAAACAATTACAAGACTTATTGGATAAAGGATTCATATGTCTTAGTGTGTCCCTGTGGAGTGCTTCGGTTCTGTTCGTGAAGAAAAAGGATGGCACAATGAGATTATGTATCGACTATAGATAGTTGAATCGGGTGATGGTGAAAAACAAGTATCTGTTGCCTAGAATTGATGATTTTTTTGATCAGTTGCAAGGGGTACAAGTGTTCTCGAAGATTGACCTTCGTTCTAGATACCATCAATTGAAGATTAAGTGTGATGATATTCCTAAGACAGTTTTTCGTACACGATATGGTCATTATGAGTTTCTTGTTAAGCCATTTGGTTTGACTAGTGCGCCTGCAACTTTTATGGATTTGATGAATCGTGTCTTCAAGCCTTACTTAGACAAGTTTGTCATAGTATTCATTGATGATATTTTGATCTATTCTCGAACTCAACTTGAGTATGAACAACATTTTTCAATTGTTCTCCAAATTCTTCGAGAAAAGAAGTTATACGCTAAGTTTAGCAAATGTGAGTTTTGGCTGGAACAGGTTGAATTTTTTGACATGTCATTTCTAAAGATGGTGTGTCTGTTGATCCGTCTAAGATAGAAGCAGTGGAAAGTGGGAAAGACCAAGAAGTGTGATTGAGATTAGAAGCTTTTTAGGACTCGCTAGTTATTGCTGGAGGTTCATAGAGGGGTTTTCTCGTATTGCAGCACCTTTAACCCACCTCACCTGAAAGAATGTGAAATTTGATTGGAATGAAGATTGTGAATGAAGTTTCCAAGAGTTGAATAATAGATTAACTTCAGCACCTATCCTGACCATTCCATGTGGTACTGGTGGATTTTGCATCTATAGTGATGCTTCACATCAAGGTTTGGGTTGTGTGTTAATGCAAAATGAGAAGGTGGTGGCCTATGGATCAAGGCAATTAAAAGATCATGAGAAGAACTATTCGACACATGACTTAGAATTGGCTGCAATTGTTTTTGCTTTGAGGATTTGGCGTCATTACTTATACGATGAGAGATTTGATATATATATATATATATATATACTGATCACAAAAGCCTCAAGTACTTGTTCTCTCAGAAGGAACTTAACATGCACCAAAGAAGATGGATTCATCTTCTAAAAGATTATGATTGCACTATCCTTTATCATCTTGGTAAGGCTAATGTAGTTGCAGATGCTTTAAGGTGAAAAAATTCTGGATTTTTAGCTCATATGATGGTGAAGGAGTAGAAATTACTTGAATAAGTCATAGACTTGAATTTGAATTTGCAGTTAAAAGATTCCTGTGGATTTCTTGCTAGTCTGAAAGTGGAACCTGTTTTGATTCAACGAATCAAGAAAGCGCAACAAGCAGAATTTGAGTTGCTTGGTATATTGGAAGATGCATAGAAAGGGTTAAGGCCAGATTTTGAAGTCCAAGATGATGGTGTATTGAGATTTAGAGGGAGACTTTGTGTTCCTAATTATGTGAATCTGAAAAAGGAAATCGTAGATGAAGCACATTGTTCTAAGTATACTATGCATCCTGGTAGCACTAAAATGTATCAAAATTTGCGAAGTGTATATTGGTGGAACGGTATGAAGAAGGATATTGCTGAATTTGTATCCAAATGTTTGGTTTGTCAACAGGTTAAAGTGGAGCATCAAAGACCTGCTGGATTGCTTAAGCCTTTACCAATTCCGAAGTAGAAATGGGAAGATATCACAATGGACATTGTGATAGGATTGCCAAGTACTAAAAGGAGTCATGATGCAATTTGGGCGATTGTCGACAGATTAACAAAGTCTCCACATTTTCTAGCTATTAAGGTTACTGATTCACTGAATTCTTTGGCTGAACTTTACCTAAGAGAGATTGTAAGATTACATGGAGTACCAATGAGTATAACTTCTGATAGAGATTCCCGTTTCACTACTCGTTTTTGGAAACATTTTCAGGAAGCTATGGGATCTAAATTGAACTTCAGCATACCGTTTCATCCTCAAACTGATGGCCAATCAGAAAGAACGATTCAGACACTTGAAGATATGTTAAGGGCTTGTGTTATTGATTTTAGAGGTTTTTGGGATGAGCATTTGTCTTTGGCTGAATTTGCTTATAATAATAGCTACCAAGCTAGCATCAAAATAGCACTTTATGAAGCATTGTGTGGTAAAAAATGCAGGTCACCGATTTGTTGGGAAGAAGTTGGTGAAAGAAAGTTGTTTGCTATAGATTTGGTTGAAAAGGCTACTGAAAATGTGAAGCTCATTCATAAAAGACTTCAAACAGCCCAAAGTCGATAAAAGAGCTATGCTGATGACCGAAGAAGAAATTAAGAGTTTTATGTTGGTGATCATGTATTCCTGAAAGTATCTTCTGCCAAGGGCATTATCAGATTTGGAAAGAAAGGAAAATTGAGTTCAAGGTTTATTGGTCCTTTTGAAATCTTAGAAAGAGTTGGTGAAGTTGCATACGGTTAGCCTTGCCTCCTAAACTTTCAGGTGTTTATATGTATTTCATGTTTCTATGTTAAGGAAGTATAAACATGCTTTAGCTCATGTTATTGAATACGAGCCTATTGAAGTCAAAAATGATTTGAGTTATTCTGAGAAACCAATACAGATTTTGGATCGAAAGGAAAAGGTGTTGCGGACTAAGGTGATTCCACTTGTGAAAGTATTGTGGCAGCATCACTCTACTGAAGAGGCTACTTGGGAATTAGAAAGTGAAATGAGAGAAAAGTACCCATATTTGTTTTGATACTACAGTGATCTAATTTGGAGGACCAAATTTCCTAAGGTGGGGAGGATGTGATAACCTAAATTTATAGCAGCTCATACCTTGTAGAAATTAAGGTGCTTACATCTTGTAAAAATTAAGGTGCTTACATCTTGTCGAGATTAAGGTGCTTACTTGTAATACTTAGAAGCTAAGAGGTCTAGCTTTTAGTTAGCATAAGTTTAAGAGTTTTTGGCCTAGTTTTAACACCTCATGGTCTGGTGTACTCATGCAAAACTGACAGATTATGAGTTGTGGCACCTCATGGCCTTGTGTCTCCTCCAAAAGCCACCTGAATTCCTAAGCAAGCAGCTCAAGGGTTTTTAAATATACCAAAAGCAGCTTAATGTGATAGAATCAGAAACAAAACTCTCCCCTTGCTATAAAGAAACCCAGCAAATTGATTTTGATGTTTTAGTGTTGTTGTTGCTGTTTTGGAGTTCATTTAGAAACTTTGGAGTTGAAAGCTGAGTTATAGAGATTTGAGGTGTTCTTAATACTTGCTGTTTAGTGAAGTAACTAACTATAGTTAATTCTTTAGTTTTTGTTGATTTTTCAGCCCTTGTTCTTAGTTTGAACCTATTATTATTAGTTGCTTATTTCATGTTCAGTCAGAATAATGTTTTGAATTTATGAACTCTACAGCTGTTATTTAGTTTGGTATTTTGTTTTGAACCTTATAAACCATGATTTATTGTACTGTTAGGTCTGGTTTTGTGTGCTTTGAGTTCTAGCTTTGCCAAACTAAGCTAATCTATATATTAAAAAAATTGTTCTATAGAGCCTTTAGAACCCCAAAGTAATACTCTTGTCAATTTCATTCATTTGATATGCCATTGTTGGTCTAAGTTGTATATGTATCATTTAAAATGGTTTATGAACATCAATTGAAGCTTTTACTATGTAAACTAAAGGTTTAAGTTTTCATGTTTAATATGACTTGTTTTAGTGAAAGTTAATGTTTTGGAGTGAAATTTAGATCCAGTTATGAGATTTTGAAATACTATTAACTATTTGAACTATACTCATTTATGTGAATTGTATAAGAAAGTTAACCTCTTTTGTACATCAGTGAAGCCTATATTTGATTTGCCCATTTGGATTTGACTAATGGGAGTTTGACCTGTAGATTTATCGACGGGAGTTTGGACCCATCTAGTGCACAGGTGGGTAATATGTATATGGACCTCTGATCAGTAGGTAACGCCCTTTATGGGAGATTGACCCGTTTAAGATGCATCAACGGGAGTTTGAACTTCATTGAATTGTGTCGAGGAGGAATTGAATATGAATCTTTTAGAATATTTGAACTTGCTGGATCACAAAATGAAGTATTTGAACTAAGAATTTCATTTGAATAAGTTTTATATTATCTAGTATGTTTTATGAATATGAATGATATATGTTCTTACTTGATCTAAAATAAGTTGTTTAGAAACCTTTTGGACATTCCAATACTAGGATGTCGAAAATACCCCAAATTTGGTTTTGTTCTTTGATCCGTGCTCATTTGAGTGTCATTTTCTTAAATATGGTTAGATTGCTTGCTGGGCTTTGTGGCTCATTAAATTGTTCATCTTTTTCAGATTAAGGTCGAGGTGTTGGTGTTCTTTGCGAAGGTTTTCATGGAGGTGTTTCGTGTGGACATATAGGACCCCCGTTTGGCTTTTGGTGATGTTCTTGTGTATTTGAGGTATAACCTCAATTGAAACAGCTTATTTTTGTTGTAAATCAGTAAAATTGGGGATGTAAGCCAAGTATCTATGACATAGTTGTGTGGGTTCTTTAATATACTATGTTTAGCCTTGTATAATATAAGTTATAGTTTATTGTTTAAGAACTCTATGAGTATATATCTTTATACAACTATGTTCAATATGAGACCTTAATTATGGTTAGTTTGTATGTTTTGAATCCTGAGTATATGATGTCATGTCTAATAGTATGACTTATGTTGTGTTTCGGGGCGTGACAGTTTAAATAATTTTTAATGTTTTAATATTTTAAATAAATCAATTTAGAGTTGAAATTGAATCACTATGACAAATTATGCAAAATATGGGATGAATTGAGACACGACACAAACACAATATGGGAAATAATTAAAACACGTCACAACACAAAAAATAACATGAACACGACAAGTATAAACAAACGTGTCAAAATCTATATAACACGAATTATTAATGCGTAAAAATTTATACAAAATTTATAATACTTTGACCACAAAAAATAACACGAACACGAAAACACAATTTTTTTTTTAAATTGAATCACTATAACAAATTATACAGAATATATCATAAATTAAGACACGACACGAACACACAAATTTTCTCTAAATTGAATCGTAATGACAAACTATGCAAAATATGAAATAAATTGAGACACGACACGAATACAACATAGAAAAAATAATTAAAACACAACACGAAAAATAACATGAACACGACATAGATACACGAACGTGTCAAAATACAAAAATAAAACGAATTATTAATGTGTGAAAATTTATAATACTTTATACACACGAAAAAATAATACAAACAAATATGTGGGATGAATCGGGACACGACATAAATAGAACATGAGAAAATAATTAAATTACGACACGACACAAAAAATAACATTAACACGACACGAACACATGAAAGTGTCAAAATCTATATAAAAAAATTTATTAACGTATAAAAATTTATATAAATTTATAGTACTTTGAACACACACAAAAAATACGAACACGTCATTAACACAAATTTTTTTCTCTATATTGAATAACTACGATAAATTATGCAAATTATGTCATCAATTGAGACACGATACAAACATACAATTTTTTTCTCTAAATTGTATCATAATGACAAACTATGTAAAATTTGAAATGAATTGAGACTTGAGACAAACACAGTATAAGAAAAATAATTAAAACACTGCATGAATACATGAATGTTTCAAAATATACATAAAATAAATTATTAACATGTAAAAATTTATATAAATTTATAATATTTTTAACACACGAAAATGAACACAAATTTTTCTCATTTTTTTCTTTTCCCTTCTTCCCTTTTTTTTTTTCTTTCCTTTTTCCTTTTTCCTTTTTCCTTCTCTTTCCTTTCCTTTCTTTCTTTCCTTCCTAAAAAAATAAAATAAAAAACACATGTCAACACAAAAATAATGGACACATGTCAACACCAAACTAACTTGTATAGTCAATTTTATATTAATGTTAGATCTCAAAAGATTTTGATTGACGTTTGATAAGCTCTTTGCACCAATTGTCAGGCTTTTTAAATATATATTTTATATATTTATTAATAATGATAATATAAATTATAAATTATAAATTCTTAAAATTAATAAAAAAGAAAATGAAAATGAAGGAAATAGACCTGCTCACGGGCCGGGCAGCCCGCCCGGCCCGGCAGGCCCGGCACAATACGGGCCGGGCCTGGGCAGGATATTTTGTGTTCCGGGCCGGCTCGGCCCGGCCCGAAACAGTCATTTTTATTATAATAATATTATTTTATTTAATTATAATTATAAAAAAAATAAAAAATTATTTTTTATTTCAATGAACAGTGTTTCGGGCCTAAACGGACGGGCCTAGGCGACTCTGGACCGGGCCTGGGCAGAGAAAATAAAAAAAAACAGGCTGCGGCCCAGCCCGGCCCATGAGCAGCTCTAGAAGGAAAGGAGGAACAAGTTTATTGCTTGGGCTTAGAAAATTTGAGATAAATCCAATAACAATTTAAATATTTTCTAACCCAATCTTTTTTTTTTTTTTTTTGCTTATTTAAAATTTTATTTTATGTATAAATTAAATTTATCAAATTATCTATAATATATATAAAAGTACGGATATGAAGAATTTTTTGAATTCACGAAAATACCCATTATTGTTACTAAATTTCCATTAGAATAATGTTTAATTATTATATTATATATTATAAGATTTATGGGATTATATATTTAATATTTTAATCAATTTTTCTTTATAATAAATACAAACTCCTATGTTGATGTAGACTTTCATTCTAATTTAAATTATTTCATCTAGTCAATAAGTAAAGATTTATAGTTTTAGAATAATTCTCACTCAATTGATATTGCAGTTATATACCAATAAAAACTAAAGCTTCTCACTATAAAATAGATGCATTAGCATCTAATTATTTCAACGTTTAGGGGTTGGCATACTGCATGAGGTTTATGCTTCTTCTTTTTCTTTTCTTTTTTTAATTTTTGTTAGAATTCCCATTATAAAATATATGCATTAACAACCAACGTTTAGGTGTTTGCATACCACATGAGGTTTTTTGCTTTTTTAAAAAAAAATTGTTAAAATGATTTTGGTTTTTTCATTCATTATCATAATACCTTCTTCTTTTGTATTTTTGGGCATATTGTTTATTATATTACTAAATTGATATTAGAATAATCTTTTATTATTATATTACATATTATAAGATTTATAGGATTATAATTTTTTTGAACTTTTATCCAAATATTCGGCCAAAATAAGATAATTATATTTTCATTGATTTAAATTTAATCATTGATTTTTATATTGTTTCATAATTACTTATTTTTGCTCTATAGTTATTATTGTATCTGATTTGTCTATTTTTTATTTTATTTGTTTAATTCATGTTTGTGTAATTTTTTTTATAAATATTTAATATGTTAAAAATAAAAATAAAATCAAATTTTCTTTATGATAAATCATATTACCAATTAATTTATTATTTTGAAACATTGTTTGTAATAGTATCAAATAATTATTATTTATATTAATGCAGATTAAATGTCAGTCGCTAGTATTAATAAGTTAGAAATATCTCAAAAGGAATGGAGTATCAAAGTAATGGTTTTTCGAAGAGAAAATATTGAGACATATTCAAATGATAATGGCACAAGGGAGAGATGGCAAATCATTTTAATTGATGAAGAGGTATTATTATGATATTTTAAATTTAATTTTTATCCAAATTATTTTTTTGATAATTTAGTTTTTAAATTTCAGGGAACCAAAATTCAGATTGTGATGTTTAATGATGCTATGACAAAATTCAAAGATATTTTTGAAAAGGAAAAGACTTACACCATTACAAGTGGTGCAGTGAAAAAGCATTTGATAAGTTTATTAATATTCATAGTAAATTTGAATTGTCACTAACAACATATACCATTATTAACGAAGCAACTTCTCTAATCTAAAAAAAAAAATTGTTCTATGATTTTATTTCCTTTGATGATTTGAGAAAGCACATAGACAAGGAAATATGTATGATTTCATTATAAAAGAAAATTATATTAAAATAGTAATATGAATGATAAACGCAATAATATATTTTATTTTTTTTGGCAGATATTATAGGTGTGGTTCTTAATGCCAAACCAACATTTTCAATTAAAAAAAAAAGGAATGAAAGTAGGATAGACAAAAAGAGAAATTATCATTGTCAATGATAAATAAGTATTTATTTTAATACTTTTACATTGAGATAGTACTGTTTTATTATAATAAATATATATTTAATGTGTATAAGCGTTAATTTTATAGTAAAATAATTTATAAAAAAAACATATATCAGGAAAAATTATACAATATATTTTGAAATTTTAAATTATATATAACTTTTGAATATAAAATGTTGCATATGCCATTAACCATGTGGGAAGATCTTGCTGAAAATGAGGGTCAATTGCTTGAAGATGATTTTGATGAAAACCTATCATTACATTGTCTAACGTGAAAGCTTCACTCTATGATGGTAAGTTCTTATTAATTTTAATGTTACTTCATGTTATTTTATTTTAATTACTACTATAATTCTATAATTGTATAGGTAATTTTTAACTTCAAAGTAATTCAACAACCACTTTACAAATTAATCCAAATATGTTAGAAGTGGATGAGTTGAGCATAATGTAAGTCAAAATAATTTTTTCTTTAAAAATATTTTTTAATTTTTTTGGTAAGTTGTTAAACATGTTCCTGGGTGATGGTAAAACATTCAATAGTTTTGATCAAGCTGTGGATGATACAAATAACTACTATTAAAAGGAATTTTTTCATACACTTCTACCTAATGGGGTGCCTCCACACAATTTGGTCTTAAAAGTTAATTGTCCGATCATACTTTTAAAAATTTTGGATCCATCAAATGGTTTGTGCAATGGAATAAGAATGGTTTGCAAACATTTTGTGAATAATGTAATACATGCTGAGATAACAGTTGGTCAACATGCTGGAAAACAAATCCTTATACCAAGAATTCTAGTCTCACCTGCAAAAAATGAAGGATATCCGTTCTAGTTTAAGCGAAAGATATTCTCGATACGTCTTTGTTTTGCTAAGACTATCAATAAAGCTCAAGACCAAACAACACCGAATGTGGGAGTGTATTTGCCGCAACATGTTTTCTCTCATGGGCAATTTATATGTTACACTATCTAGAGGGGTTTCAATGTCTTCGACAAAAATATTGATCAAGTCAGACCCAAAAAAAAAAAAAAAAAAACATACACAAAAAATATGGTATATAAAAAGGTGCTACTACAAGAAAGGTACTTAGAAATAGAGCTGCTAATGGGTCAGATCATGGCCCAAATTTTTTTGTTTTCTTTACCCAGGCTCAACTCACTAGCCCATATTTACTATTCATGTATATTAAAAAAAAATTATTATTTTATCAATATTTTTTATAATTAAATTTTAAAAATAATATTTTTTTATTGGGTGAATAGTGATCTGGATCGGGCCTGGCTGGCCCGAATCACTAAAAGATCTGTCCAGACTCGACCTAATACGGGCTGCCCAGCCCGTGAGCAGGTCTACTTAGAAAAGTTACAAATCATATAATTTAAGTTTTGTGAATGACATTATTATTTATTGCTTTAATAATATAACTAATTTAATTATATCAATTTGTAAAGATCCAAACAATCAAGATTGAAAAACGCAAAGCATTGATCTACAATACATTCATATTTTTAACATTGTACAAGTATTTTAATTATGAATTTGAAGTTCTTTATTATTATAGTATTTGAATTACCAAAATAATTGATATATTTTAATTATGTTCAACAATTAGAATTTTAACATTATACATGTTACCTATTAAGTAAATAAATTAAATTTAATTATTTGCTAATAAAATTTTAAAAATAAAATTACAACAAAATTTTATTAAAAATACATTATTTAATAAATTAAAAATAATAAACACGTAAAATAATGTGCAACGCACATGACATAAAAACTAATTTATAAAAAGGATAAGAATAAAATAAAATAATAATTAATTGAATAAATTAAATAATATGAAATAATTATTTAGGAAATACCTTTCTTGTTAAAAAGTTTTAATAACATAATTTACACTATAAATAAAAATACACGATCAATTATACAATAAAATATGAATATTTAAAAAAATGCATTTAAATTATATTTGCAAATGTATTTGTATTATGTAATGTATAAAAATATAATTTTCATAATTAAAAAATATAATTATTTTAATATTAATATATATTAAAAATAAAATATTATTTAAATAAAAAAATATTATTTAAATTAAATAAAAATAATATCCCCGACGAAGTGGGGTTGATATTCTAATCTATATCCATATCCATACTAATATAATGAGAATGACCGAGTTGGTTTCATGAGTCAAGTGACATCAACTCAGTTGGTAAAATTACAAAATAAGTCAAATATAATTATAACGTAAAAATAAAATATGAATATGAATATTTTTGTCTTTTCAAATTTCAAATTTAAAATTTCATATACATATATATATATTTAAAAAAAAATATTTATTTTTTAAAAAATCATCCACTTTGTCAAAAAAAATTACCCACTTTCTCAAAAAAATTACCCACCTATAAAACTATCTATATTTTTTACTTATAATTTTAAAAAAATAAAAAATATATATATATATATACTTTTTCACCCATATGGTGGGTGTGTCAGATTCTAGTTATATATAATGGGAGTGACTGAGTTGATGTCACAAGTCAAGTGACACCAACTCAATTGGTGAAAGTACTTAAAAATCAAAAAATAATAATATTAAAAAAATATTTATGTCTTTTAATTTTTTTATATAATATATTTTTAAAAAAACTTACCCACTCTCTTAAAAAAAAACTTACACTCACTTAAAATACTATCATTTTAAAAAAAAAACTAACACTCATTTAAAAAACTATTATTCTCTTGTAAAAATTATCATTTCATTAGCAAAAATTGCTTATATATATATATATATATTATACCCACAAAGTGGATGTGACATAATCCAGTAATAATTATGAAAGCAAGGATTTCATAAGTTTTATCACACATTTTTTATTATTATTAAATTAAAAATAATTTAAATTTTGTTTCGGTTAAGCTAACTAACTATTATTATTTTCAAAAAGAAAAAACAATTAGTATTATTAGTGTTTAGTATTTGTGGTTTGGGTTTATGGTTTATGGTTTGAGGTTTATGGTTTATGGTTTGGGATTTATAATTTAGGATTTATCGAACAATAAACGAGATTTAAACAATTTATTAAACAGATTTTAAACGATCCATAATGAGCTAGTTCGTGAACATAAATGAACTGAACAGACCTTGTTCGTATTCGGTTCGTTTATTAAACGAACCTTAAAATTATGTTCATAATTGTTTATTTAACTTGATAAACGAACATAAACGAACAAAAATCGGATTGTTCATGAACTGTTCGTCGAACGCTCTATTCATTTACACCCCTAATTGTGAGATCTAGTAAAAACTCCCAAATATAATGTGTCTGCATTTGAAATGCACCTTTGATATAGTGTCACTGCATTGCCTTTCAATTTTTCATTTGAAGAGTAAGGGTTAGTTATTCAACTGGATTATGTGGTGAAAATGTTTTATTTTTTTACTAATATTTTTATTTTATTAATTTATTTTTTAAAAATTTTAAAATATTTATTTTTTTAATTCTTTCATTTTTTTAATTATATTCTTTCATTTTTTATTTTTTTATTTAAATATTTTTAAATTATTTATTTATTTAATATAATAAATAAATTTATATACTTATATAATAATTAATTAATTAAAATATTTAAATAGATATATAAAATAATATATATGTTAAATTTTTAAATATTAGATATTATTAAAATATACATAAAAATAATTTATGAATACACTTTTATATTAATGTTCATAATGGTTTTTTTTTTATTTTTATCTCACCGTCTGTTAGTTTTATTATCTAAATACATATCTTATCATTAATTTTAATCTTACTATTATAATATCTAATCTTATCGTTATTGCTGTTTTCAATCACATCAAAATCAATCTCACTACCATCCAAATTGACCCTAAACTTAGTACTTAAACGGCTAAAGCAGTTAGCGGGTTTCAACTTTGAAGATGTCTGGTGGTGGCGTGTCCGACCGTCATGTAAGGGTTTCCTTTACTAGTATTTCTTTATGTTTCTATATAGATATAGAAAAAGAAAAAGAAAAAAAAAAAGAAAAGTCTTGTAAAAACTAAAAGGATTTATATTTGATGCCATGCACCATTAGTTAATATATAGTGCACTAAAGATTTTTT
This sequence comes from Fremontodendron californicum, assembly GCA_030761205.1. Lineage (NCBI taxonomy): Eukaryota > Viridiplantae > Streptophyta > Magnoliopsida > Malvales > Malvaceae > Fremontodendron > Fremontodendron californicum. The sequence goes on along the minus strand of JAULJL010000023.1, from coordinate 9,889,342 downwards.
AAAAATTTTGTTTAATTTTTAACGATGTGTCATCGTATGATTCGCTGTCAGTGTATAAATGTATATACACCAACAGTGTATCAAATACAAACTCAAACTAAAATCAAACTCAACTAAAAATGAGAAATTAAAGGAAATATTAATAGTAATGGAGCCCTCGATCGGTAATTGATTATCACGGTCGGTGGCCATGGCAGGTAGCTTTTAGTACAGTAGTGACCAAAACATATAAGTTTTAATAGAGGTTAAGTGACTATTTGGATATAATTTAGAAATTCTAGCTGTAAAAAATCACCAATATTTGCGAACAGAGATCCAGTCAGATATGGAACATCAACCCAGTGGTTCTGAAAAAGAACTTGGAGGCGATCGATGTACAGTATAGCTAGATATGATCGATGCATCTGTATGGTTAGATGTGCCCCATGTCAGCTCAGGCTGCGGGCAAGCCGGATGATAATGGCATGCGAACAGTATAGATTTCATGCATCCAGTGCTTGCTAGCCATAGGTGGTCTCTCTTTAGCTGGACTATACATTTCACATACTCGCATGCAGCTTTACTGCAAAACAAAACTATATATCTTTATATTTCTTGAACCCTGTTTTTTTTTTAATTAGGAGATACTTGCATTAAACATTAGCCAAATACTCCGTTCAAGAAGTTTTTTAGTACATAAGGAATTTAAGTTGAAAAACTAAGGAATAACAATTCTATTTCTTCTGTCTCAACAATCAATGTGAGGTAAATGTACTTTTAAAAAGTAGTTCATTTGGGTGGGACCAACTGCTCGTTGAAGATCCTTGCAGTTTCAACCTGAAGTTGAAGAAAATGTCTATACTTTAAGATTTGATCATGCCATGAGTAGGTACGTAAGCTACCACCAAGGGTTCATTATGGTTGCAAAGAATATTTCAGCACTACGGCAAGGTTGTGGATGTCTTTATTCCAAACAAAAGGAGCTTACAAGGGAGGAAATATGGGTCTGTAAGGTATGCTTTACGATCAGATGCGGTACGTGCTGTCATGAGACTAAGGGTTAGTTTAGCATTGTTTTTGAAAAAAGCTTGGGTTGAAAAAAGTTCGAATTGAAAAAAATATGTTTATAAAATGTGGTTTAAAAACTTTTAAATATTTAGTATTGCTGTAAAAAAGTGCTGTAGGAAATTGAAATGTTAAAAAAAGATATGTTTAAAATAATAAAAGTATAGAGATGTGAGGATAATAAAGTCATTTTATTCAAAAGCCAGCTTTTAAAGCCCAAAAACTATATTTTTTGGCTTTTTGGTTTGGCTTTTCAAACCATGATTTTAACAGCAAAAGTTAAATTTTTTTTATCTGTTTAACATTGCGTTCGCGGTGAGAAATAACTTTTGACCTCAAAAACTATGTCAGAAGCAATGCTAAACGAGACCTAAATGGTTCGTAGCTTTTGGATTACTGGATCAAGGTCAACATCGCCCTTTTTAATGCTAGAGCTTCTTACTAAAGGAAGATTAATGCTACGGTGAACCATAAGAATATTTTTGATCAAAGTACGTAGGAATTTCTGTACTATATTATTTAGTGTAAATTAGTCCATCTACTATAAAACTGGATAATTTAGTCTTCGTACTTTTAAAATTGAAGCAAAAAGGTAAAATCATTGACTAGTGTAACAGAAACTGTTAAAAAAACTGACGTGACATTTAACTTTGTGTTTATTTGATGACGTGGATGTCAAATGCTGACGTTGGACCAATAAAATATATTATTTTAAGCTGACGTGAACAAAATAACAAACTAAGTTGGTAAAAATACCACATCAAATTATTTTTGCTAACTTAGTTTGTTATTTTGTCCACGTCAGCTTAAAATAATATATTTTATTAATGTCACATCATCAAATAAATACAAGGTTAAATGTCACGTTAGCTTTTTTAACAATGTTCGTTACACTAGTTTGTGATTTTACCTTTTTGTTTCAATTTTAAAAATACAGAGATTAAATTACTCAATTTTATAATAGAATGATTAATTTATATTAAATAATATAATACAGAGACTTTTCAAATACATTGAACCAATATTTTTGCTCCAAATACTTGGGAAAAACAAGGTTTAATCAAAGTTCAACTGAGGTGGTGGGATGCTTAAAGTCTAGTGGCAGAAAAGAGGTAGAACTAATTGAACCAAGTCAGCGACAAAATGGAGCAAGAACTTTTAAACAAGTGCTGCTAAATAATAATGATATGGAGGATTGTTACAAGAGGAGGGTAGAAAATACTAAGAATGAAGAGGAACAAGAAAAAACGTGCAAGGGGTTGGTTGAGGATGAGGTTCTGCATCAACTCGAAAACTGTATATATAATTGGTTGTGCAAAGGGTCACTTCGATGTTGAATGGCTACATGCTAATTTTCGTACTCAAAGTTACTTTGATGTTAATGCGGAAAGGCTTTCTGGTAAACATTTCTTATAGAACATGATGGAGAGAATGAAAGAGGATGGATGGACCTGGCTGCATCAATGGTTTTCTAAGATATTCCCCCTGGACTGAAGACTTTTGTGGCGGGGATAGAAATGTATGGTTAGTTTGCTTGGGGTTGCCTGTGCATGCCTGGAATCTTGATACATTTTCTGCTTCAATCTGGGGGGAACTACTATACTTGGAGGGAAACACTTTAAAAACAAAGGATTTTAATAAAGGGATGATGTATGTAAGAACAGAGAAAGTGGATAAAATTGATCTGTGGTAGTAAGATTTTTCAGGTTAGAGTTGTGGAAACTATGATGGAGGTAAATGAAGGAGTCTATGATGAAAATGGTTTGTCAAGATCAATTGATAATGTTGTGAATCTGAACTCTCATTCGGTCTCAAAGGCGGATGCAACAAGTGTAAAAGGTGGCAATGGAAGATGAACAGATGATACATGGGTCAGACTTCCTTGAAATTGCAGTTGGCAATAACGTAATGGATGATGTCAGTGGGGGGAAAGGATCATGAGGAGAATAATATGAACAAATCTATGGTTCCGGTGATGTCTATAGACACTTATTCAAGATTATTTATTTATCATTTAAAAAAAAAAATTATATTTAATATATTATTTTTATTGAATTAAAAAAAATAGATACTGATTAATATTTCTTCAAGTCTATTTGCTCTGGTAATGATGTGGTGGACCTTGAAAATATGGAACAGACTAGAGAGTATTGCATGGCTCTTGATTGGAGTGCAGGTGTGCATGAGTGTGTTGGGGAAAGAGAAGTGGACTTGGAAAAAGATTCAAAAGATAACCTAAACTCTTTACCATGTACGTGCAGCGAGATGGACCCAGTCGAAGTGGGCAGATTTAGTAGTTAATTTTCAAAATAATTTGAAACTCTTTTAACTCAAAATCATCGGAGACCGATAAAAATTTAAATTTAAAGCAGACTTGTTGATAGGTTGAGTGAGTTTGAATATGAATTTTTAAACCTGTTCTTCACCTTATTTGACCCGTAAATTTATTTTATTATTAAATAATTAAATTTAATTTAATTTTAAATAAAATATATATAAAAATATAAAAAAAATTAATATAAAAATAAATTTCTAATATTTTAACAATAAATTTAAATAAAACTGATTTAAATGAATTTTTGATAAATGGGCCGGATCAAGTTTTAGACAAACAATTTAAAATGTTAACCGGGTCCGATTCGGCCTTACTCGACCATGTTCGCCTCTTGTACAAAGCAACTCAAAGCCTGATCTCAAATTGAACATAACTCATTGTTGTCAATTTTGTATAATAATTATCAAACTACTTCTAAACAGATTGATATCTATATCTATATTATTATATATTTCCCACTCCTATTAAAGTAAATAGAGTTATAATAATCTTTTAAATTTACTCTTCTATTCTGTAATTAATTTGATTTGCATGTCATTGAAAATATTATAAAATAGATTGTGAACCGTTTCAGCCTCTCACATGATAGTCTTTTAAACTTACTCTTCTATTTTGTAATTAATTTGATTTGCATGTCATTGAAAATATCATAAATAGATTGTGAACCGTTTCAACCTCTCACTTCCTCCATTCTTTCTCTCTCTCTTTCCTTTTTCCAATTATTTACCCATTAATTCTCATTTATTTTGATGGCATTTCATTCTTATATTTTAACTTGGAATTAAAGTTAAACGTTTGACATTTTTTTCTTAATCTTCTCCATTGATTTTTCATATTTCTAAATTATTTAACAATTAACTCTGCATTTATTTTATTTTCCGTTACTTTATTTCTTGCTTTTCAACCTTCCATCTCATTATTTCCTTTTCATAAATACGCTTTTTTCCAAGTTGGTTTGATACATATCAATTTGAATTATCAAATTTCATCTCACTTGCTATTCGGTTTGCACTCTCAACAATGACGTAAGTTTTCTTTCGGTGCTTTTCATGTTTTTGGGTTTGGATTATCATGTTTAAGGAGGTTTACATGATTTTTCTCTTTTTAAAGATAATTTGCTTCTTCTTTTTTTTTTCAATCTACTAAACAAATTAGTGTTTTAAAAACAATTACAAATTCTTTTTTTTTTTTGGATTTCTTGATTTTCATGGAACATATATGGGTTAATTTTTTTTTTTTAAATGACAGGTTAAAGTAAATGCACTTTTCTTTTAAAAAATATTGTTGTTCTTAGGTCGTTGAAGTTATTGCAACAATGCACTCAGTAAGATAAAATTCCAATTTCACTCATTGATTTGGAAAAGAATGTTAATAGTTTTGTGTTGGGTAAAAAAATTAATTAGACTCAGTTTGGGAAAGAGTATGTATGTTATTATATATGATTTGTCTCATAAGTTAAATCAGTATTTCATATATATGTCCCTTAATTTTTGGTACTTTTCATTTCATTGATGATTTAATAGTATACTTATCTTTCAAATAATGTTTATAGGAATTCTGGTTCTATATTCAATTTGATGTCATAGTTGCTATTTTCTGAGTAGAATTTGAATAAAAGAGCAATTGAAGCATCAGAGGAAGAAAAGGCAGTTCCAGATGTTAGGAATGATGATATTATAAAGATTAAATAGGTCATTTGCATTTTTTATTCTTCACATAGAATTTTTTTATGTGATTTAATTGTTATTATTATATTTTTTTTATCGTGGTTGACTTATAGGAAGTTCATGGCTGTTTGTATACAAATGTATACTCATATCAAAACAAAGTGCTGGTATCCACACCACCATTCTTATTCAAATAATTATTGCTAGCATTGGATGTACTCCCAATGCAAGTATTTTTATTACTCTGCCTAATTGTAATGATATGACTATTTCCTTCATTTGGATAGAGCATAGTGGTGGTTGAATTATTCTGCCTAATAAATTAGTTAATTTCTCATCTTGAATCTGAGAAATATAAAAAATTGGTAAGGCAGATCTTATAAATACAATGAAAGTTATCCCTTCAATTGAAGGGATAATTTTTTTTATTGCTCTCGAATTGCATGCTAAGCAATGCTTTAAATTTTTTATATTTAAATTTTTAAATATTCGTGTTGTATTTATACTATTTTTTTGTGTTATAATCGTATTTTATATATTATATATAAATTTTGATATGTTATGTATAAATTTTGACATATTTATATTGTGATAGTGTTATTTTTTAGTTTTGTATTGTATTGTGTTTTAATTATTTTTTTGAGTTCACGTCGGGTCCAAAATTGTCAGTTCTAATTAGTACTATTCAAATAAATCTCAATTTTGTGTCACATTATTTTTTTTGTATTGTATTGATAGATTTTGACACAGTCGTGCGTTCGTGTTGTGTTAGTGTTGTTTTTTGGTATTTTATTGTGTTTTAGTTGTTTTTCATGTTTGTTTCGTGTCCAAAATTATAGATTTAATTGGCACTATTCAAATAATTTTCAATTTTGTTATTTTTTCATGTCATGTTTGTATGGAACAATATTCAAATAACTCCTAATTTCTTGTCACGTGTTGTATAATGATTGATTCTTTATTTTATTTTTGAAAAATAAAATCATATTAATTTTTGAATTTTTATATTATTGAATAAAAAATTATTATTTTGATAAATTATCGGTAAAAACTAAAATATTGAATAATAATAATAGATAATTGTTCAATTGGGCTCAATTTGATTTCCAAAAATAAAATTTGGTTAATGAATTGTTTTTTTTTTTTAATAAATCAAACCTAATTAGCATAAAAATTTAATCGTCCTCTAACCAAATTTCACAAATTCAACACGGTTCGACATCAATTTTTTAAATTTAAAAAAACTTAATTTTTTAATATTATTTTAAATTTATAAATAAAAAATATTTTTATTTCGTAAAATATATAAAAAATCAAATGAAAAATAATGAAACCAAATCAAATAAACTTTTTTATTATCTGAACTGAATAAGAAAAAAATCCGAACCGGATATTAAATCTCTAATCGATATTTGATTTATTTTTGCACACTTTCCTAACTCTAATATTGTCTCCTCAGCTTCAACCATATGATTTACAAATATTTTTAATATAACTATTTTACATCTTGCTTAACGTTTAACACAATCTACAACCGAAGCATAGCAAGATTTGTATTTCATAAAATATATAAAAAATCAAATGAAAAATAATGAAACCAAATCAAATAAACTTTTTTATTATCTTAACTGAATATGAAAACATCCGAACCGGATATTAAATCTCTAATCAATATTTGATTTACTTTTACACACTTTCCTGACTGTAATATTGTCTCCTCAGCTTCAACCATATGATTTACAAATATTTTGATTTTGATATTGTAGAAGGAGAAAATTTGTAACCAATTACAAATAGCCACATGTCAATTGGAATTTCTTTAATTAAGAAATTTTCAATTGAATTATACATTACCATGTGAAATTGATAATATCATATTATAATTAATTATTTTTATTATTAATTAAATATGTACACATGGTTTGACCAATCAAATTGCAAGGATTCATGGGTTATCCAATCAAATTTCACCCATGTTTCATAATTATTTTATCTCTAATTAAATTAAATTAATTAAGAGGTAAATAATGAAATTTTATCTCTAATTTAATTAATTAATTAAGGGATAAAAAATAAATATTTTATCTCTAATTTAATTAATTAATTAAGGGATAAATAATGAAGTTTTATCTCTAATTAAATTAAATTAAATTAATTAAGAGATAAATAAGGAGAACAAGTTCTTTGAGAACTCTCTTTCACCTGGCTAGCTACCACTATAAATAGTGACCTCCCCTTAACACAAATTCACATTTCAGAAGCCTGAAGAGAAGAAAAAAGATTTGGAAGAGTTAAATCCTCTCCAAAGTCTTAAGAAGAGATAGATTTGGAAGAGTTAAATCTCTCCAAAGTCTTAAGAAGAAATAGATTTGGAAGAGTTAAATCTCTCCAAAGTCTCAAGAAGAAAAAGATTTGGAAGAGTTAAATCCTCTCCAAAATCTCAAGAAGAAATCTCTGCAGAATTGAAGCAAGAAATTCTTAAGAACACCATCGTGTTTGTTCTTAAAGATTTCTCAAGAAGTTGCTCTTCGATCTTGTGTTGATCCAAGAAAGAAGATAAATCTTGTTTGCTCAAGATCAAGTCTCGAAGACCCTTGAAGCAAACAACGTGTGTTCAAGATCAAGTCTCAAAGACCCTTGAAGCCAATTTCAAGATCAAGTCGTGAAGACCCTTGAATCAAAGTTTTACTGAAGAAAAGAATCAAAGGATTTCTTTCTTTAAGAATATTCAGAGATTGTAACTTCAAAGTTTGATTAATAAAATTATTATTTGACTCCAAATTTTCCTTGTCATATTTTTGACGCGAAATTTGTGTGTACAAATTTTGACAACATGTATTAATTAAATTAGAGATAAAATATTTATTATTTATCTCTTAATTAATTTAATTTAATTAGAGATAAAAATTTATTATTTATCTCTTAATTAATTAAATTTAATTAGAGACAAAACTTTATTATTTATCTCTTAATTAATTTAATTTAATTAGAGGTAAAATAATTATGACACATGGGTCAAATTTGATTGGATAACCCATGAATCCTTGCAATTTGATTGGTCAAACCATGTGTACATATTTAATTAATTATAAAATAATTAATTATAATATGATATTATCAATTTCACATGGTAATGTATAATTCAATTGAAAATTTCTTAATTAAAGAAATTCCAATTGACATGTGGCTATTTGTAATTGGTTACAAATTTTCTCCTTCTACAAATGCCCCCTCAAGACTTGGTTACGTACACGAATTTTTTTTAGTGTAGCAAGTGGACAAGTCTTGAAATTTAATTTGCTTTTGATGTCAGAATTTATTTACACCAATTAATTATCCTCATATAATTTTGTATATGAGACGAAAAAATTGATTTAGCAAATATAATTTCCTATGCGTCAAAATGGACCATGAATAGAAGATTGGCCCACCCTAAATGGTTTAGCAAAAAATGGATATTGGGCCAACATTGGCCTACGTAAAGAAAATATGGGCCAATATTGGCCTACGTAACAAAAATGGTCTTAAAGCCAAACTTAAAGTATTTTTCAAAGAGTTTGAAAATATCAAAAGTCCATACAAAGCATGGTCCACACCTATTTGTTAAGTTAATTGATCCATTTAAGGCAAAACATGAAGCCATGCAATTCAAACGAAGCAGACTAGGTTTTATAGCTTTTTCATTACAGTTTGGAAGTAAACAGAGTTGCCCCTTTTAGTTGATGACTGCGGAAATAAAGAAGTTCAATTGGTTCACGAAACTTAGGGAACCAACATCAAGCAAACTCCTAGTCCGACTTCAACTTATAATCCAACTAAAACTCAACCTCCAGTTTTAAAGAAATTCTAATGCAATTAGAAGTTCTATTCCTTGACCGCATAGGACTTGAATTATTTCCCCTATAAAAGCAACATCCCTCTAACTTATTCGCATATCACAAATTGCCAAAGATTGTCATGCATTGGAGAACTTGATAGGTGAGTTCTTTTTCGTCTTTTTTTTTTATTCTATTCGGTGCCCTCGTGCTTCTTCTTTTTCAGTTTCCCATTAAGTCGTAAGAGACGTAATACCCATTTGGAGTAATAGGCTCAATAGCTGCATCATACCACTCTCCATCTTCACTCCAGATAGCCTGAACTTTAGTGCCAACAGGAAATTTATCCCCATAATCTGATGTTTCCACTTTTCCTTCGATTGTGCAGGGGGTGCACTAATACTAGTCCCAATATCTGATCCAGAAATCTCATTTTGCTTCGCAGTTGCAAGCAGTTCCTCTGTCAGAGCAATCACCTCACCGAGCTCCTTTTCCATGTCCACATATTCAAGGTTTCCAGGATCTTCACCCAGAAGCTGTCTAACCTGTTGAAGCTGTTCCTTATATGTAGAGAGATTTGAAGCCAGCTCTTCTATGCTTAGCTCATCTGTTCCTTGCATTGTATGTTCTTTTTTTTTTCTAAAATTTTCGATTTTGCTTTCAGAGTTTTGGATGATTTCCTTTATTTTTAGGGTTTTATATTTGGGTATTGGGTCTGAAATTCTGCCAAACACCTAATGTCCACTCACAGCTCCCTTTAGAAACTGTCTCTCTCGTTCTCTATTTGCTGTCTCTTGTCTCCGCTTCAACCTTACGTAAATCAAGAGGAATTTCTTGAAATTGAGCAGCAAGTTGTCGGTCTCCAAGAGCTAAATTGACAGAAACATAAGCCTTTATAGTTTCCTCTCTATTCCTAAAGCCCGTATCCACTGTCAGATGAACAGGGTTAGGTACTTCCCTAGAATAAAAATCATGGATCAATGCACTGCCACCTGTGACTCCAAGCCTAGTAGAATACCATCCAACAATGACTTCTTTAGGATTCACTTTTTGGTGGGAGACTAACATATTATGATGGTATTCGATATCCAAAGCAACCTGTTCAGAGGATTCGGTGTGAGGAACGGCAAAGCAACTTGTAATTGCTTTGCCACCATGAAACCTTGACACTTTGCACGCTCTTTTTTTTTTTTTGAAGCCATGCATGAATATTCCTTGACTTGTCATGCGTAAATCTTCTTGATCCACATTCAACTTGAACAAAGAATTTTTTTTTTTTTAATTCTTTATTTTGATTTGATGACTTGTTTTTCTCTTGTAGATTTCTTGTCATGGTGTGCTGATGGAGACTCAATTAAGAGTTGTAAACCCAAGTGCAGGTTATGTTCAAGTAATAAATTCTCGGGTGTCCGAGGTCGAACCACAGGGAAGCGTATTAGTAAGTATAAGTTTATAAATATATAAGAAAAAGAAAATAAACAAGATATTAGGGAATCAACAACAAAACAAGATAAACAATATATTAGAGAACAAAATAAACAAAATAAAATAAAAGAAATTAAACAAGATATAAAAACAATAAGAAAAGATGTTGAGGTTAGAGAATCCACTCTTGGTGTTATGCTAAGATTAATCTTGTTTTATTACACAATTGAAATTCACACATAAGGGAGATTCCAATCGGAAGGTTTAGCAATTCAGTCCAAATTGTCCAACGTCCATAGCATATGATATTATGTTCATTTGGTGTCCTCAAAACTCACAAAAAGAGTCCAAGCATTCCTTATGCCAAGGTATATGTCTACAACAAATCAAGGTTATGAAACCAAGCATTTATTGTGCCATTTTCATTGTCAATAATGAATCAAGATCCCTACTTTGCAAGTATGATTTTAAACCAAAAGAAAATATTATCTATACTAGTGTTTATAAATGATGATTCATTTTAGCTCATGTTTAAGAGACTAACCTTAGCATTTACCAAGAGCTTCACCTCATCACCTCAACAATATGATTAGCAACACATACTAGATATGAATAAAATGAAAAGAAATGTAAGAAGCATAAGTAAATAAAAAAAAAAGAAAACTAGAGAAAAGAAAGAAGAAGAAAACTTAGAGAATTTTATTACAATGGCTAATATCCTACCAATGTATAATGTATCCCAATACTCATCCAAGGCCCTCTATTTATACACATTTTGGAGGGGCTAAATGACAAGAGACAAGCTTTACAAATTTCAAAGGTAGGTATAATAGGTGGGTGCATTTTTCTAACAATTTTCGTCATATTGTATGACAATTCTGATCAGCCAGCTTGATGGTCGATTTTGTCAATGTTGGAGGCTCGATCTGATAAAATGGTCTTCTAGAAAAATATACCCCTATCAGTTACGGATCCATAGCCGTTGGAATCAGATCATTTGCGCACGTGGATCGGAAGATATGGTCAAAATACCAAAACGGTGCAGAACAGACGTCATTGCACATCAGCCAACTTGATGGTCGATTTCGCTAGGGACAACGACTCCGTTTCAAGAAGTGTAAAACATGAAAAAGATAGATATGCCTCTTAGCTTTGCAGGGATACAAAGTTCAGCCTTATTGCTTCAGTGAAACTCAAGATATAGCTGATATGGCAAAAGGTGTCGGAACTGGAACTGAACTGGATTTGCCCTTAATACTAGTAATCTGAAATCACTCAAAGAAACTTGTGAAAAACACCAAATTACATAAAAATATAAAAGATCATAAACACAATTAGACTAAACAATAATAACTCGTATTTAACACAAAACAATAATAAAACATAACTAAAAACTATATAATTATACGAGTTATCACACCCCCATACTTAGATTGTTGCTAGTCCCTAGCAACGACTCAATAAAAATAAAATAAGAAAATCTAATCTAATCCATTTTCGTAGGAAATCACGGTGGCACTTAGCATGTGACACAAGCCTTTAAACCCCTAGGTGTCCCTAGTGGACGAGTTTAGTCTCGTGAGGGTTTACTAGGACGATACCCACAAACATTGAAGAAATAAGAAAAACTAAAAATAATAATTATAACTAATCCTTCCAATATAAATTAGAGATAATCATTGGACAAGTCTTAAAAACTAATCAATAGCTTAAAGAAATTCACAAAAAATCTTGCTTGAATGTAAATAGTTTGAGTTAAGCCAATAATAACATAACATATTTCAATCAAAATAGTGTATATTCAAACTTAATCTCAACTTCTCACATGGGATACTCTCTTGATTTTCACTCTTTAAAGTAGTGGTAAAGTGTTTACACTCAATCAATCTCATGAAAACACTTCTACCATATGCTTGCTTGTCCACCTATTCTCCACTATTTAGATCATACAACTTCATAAATCAAGAGGTCTTTATTCAAGGTTGTAATGGGGCCAAAGGGTTATAATGTGGTTAAAGAACAAAAGGATAAAGATATCACAAAGGTTCCAAAGAGTTCATAGATTTTAGAGACATAATAAGATCATACAAATAAAACTTCTCAAAACTCTTATAAAGCACATAATAACATAGGCTAAATATTCATGTTGAGCCTTTGCATCATTCTAACCAACTTTGTAACATCTTTTTCTAGAAGTTCAAGAGAAGATTTTTTTTTTTTTTTTTTTTTAATATGGGAATGTATTTGACAATGATCCCTTTCTTTTTCTCTTGACTTTTTCTTTTCTTTTCTTCCCCCACACTTATCTTTTGTTTCTAACCCAAATTTTCAAATAAAAATATCCCTTGTTTTTTTGCAATATGTCTCAAAATATAAAATTCATCTTTAGAACAAGGGTAAGGATATAAGTATATTTAGGCTAGGTGTAAGTTGTGGTTACCAATAAAACATCATATTTAATGTAGGCTCAAATTGGCTCACTAGTGGGGATGTTCTCGTAGAACATTAATAATGGATGGCTGTTTGGCTCTGGTTATAATCCTAATGCCTCTATCATATTCATGTTGTCACATGTATCAATATAGTCTCAAACGGTTTAAAGCAAGTTCTAGAGAATCATGTAATCATAAGAGCACTCAAGAAAGAAATTAGATTGATTTGTATAATGCATCAATCATTATAGGCTCAAAAACTCACAAAGATGATTATACAAGTCAGATTAAGTCTAAACATGCTTCTTTCTCAATCAACATATCATATTAACATTGGCTCATAAAAAGGTTGACATCAAGCTCAATTCTCATGAAAATCTTCTCACTAATAAATCTGTTTTAGACTTATGCAATTCATATCTCATCATTGTATTGAAAGTAACTAAAAAAAAACACACTAAGTCTAAACATGCTTTTTTTTTTTTTTTTTTTTTTTTTTTTTTTTGTTTTTTTGAAGAAGAAGATTAAATCAAACTGACAAGGTATGTCTCAAGTCTCCCTTACTCAGACCTTGTTCAGAATGAATACTTCTAAATGTCTTAAAACACAACAATATTTTTTTTTTTTTAAGCAAAATATGTCCCTTACCCCCTACTAAAATATGACATTGTCCCCAATGTCAAATTTTAAAGGTAGAATTTAGGAGATATTACCTGCAGAGGTTGCTAACCACTTATTATAACTGAGACACAACAAGCAAAATGTTAGATAATGTCACAAAGACAAAGTGCAATCCACTCCTTGCTCGTCCATATCTCTTTTTCTTTTTCCGAGCGTTTGCGAAACAACCGTAGCAGATAAACACTCATAAGCTTGTAGCTTTTTGAGTAAATCTTCAATGGTTGTAGCAGAAATTATGGTTCTCCTTGCCTCTGAAAACATGAATCCATTATCCACAGCATTATCTAAATATGAAAGTAAATTACTAAAATAACCATTAATATTAAGCAAACCAATGGGTTTCTTATTTGTGACCAAAGATGACCAAGAAGCCACGCAAGCTATTTCTTCCAATGTACCCAGACCTCCTGGTAAAGCAATGAATGCATCGGCAGAATGGTACATGATTGTTATCCGTTCAGGGATACTCCAGACTTGTATTTCCTTACCCACGGTAGGTCCACAAAAATCTGTGAATAGTTTTGGCACGATTCCTAACTGGACTTCCTCCGGCGTGTGCTGCTGTAGCGACTGCTCCCATTAAACCCGTACTACCGCCTCCATAAATCAAGTGGATCTTTTGTTGGGCAAGTATTACTCCAACTCTTATGGCTTCATCAGCGAATATGTTATTTTTCCCTGGATAAGCACCTCCAAAGACACAAATTTTTTTAATGCGCTGGGACGAAGTGCTTTCCATTTTTTTTCTTTTTCGAGTGCCTGAAAGAGAATGAGTACATGGTGTAATATATAGAGGACTGAGTAGTGAATCAGACAAGAGTAATAATGTCGCCGAAAGTGTATTTGACCTGTCAGAAGAAAATGTTAACCTAACAAAAGATTTTTGCATGATTTCAGGAAGAAAATCAAAAAGAGAAGAAAAATCAACCGTAAAAGTCAAAAGTAATAATGTCGCCGAAAGTGTATTTGGCATCTTCCTCTGGTTTTACGTCCAGAAACGGCTTAAACGCCTTCTATGAGTCGAGGATATGCTTCCCATCCAGTTTTCTTACAAGCTGGCAAACAGGGTCTTTTATCATCAGATTCCCAAGATGTTGCCATTCCCTTTGGAATTGCGGCCATAAATCAAGAATTTCTCTTTGTACATCTCCACTAGGATGCGTCTCAAGAGAAAGTTGGATATTACCCAAATTCTCCTTACTCAGTCCATCCTTAATGAATTCAATTTTATCATCTCGATTAGAGGACGGAATCCCAATAGAACGACATTTACCGTTACACGTCCATCGTGCACACTTGTGGCAATTTGAACTCATGCGCTTTGCTCGTTGCTTCTTTGCATAAGTGCTTCTACCTGTACCTGGTAAATGCAAAACAGGAAGATATTCATCTTCACGTACCTTGGCTTCAATTATCCAACGTATGTCTTCAGGAATCCCTTTGTTCATAAGCATTCTTAATCTTTCTAATCGAACTTGGTAAAGCTTCAGTAAAATATTCCGAGGAAAAGGAGGAAATCGTTTCTGCAATCTTTTGAGAATATCATCCATCCTGAAAAAAAAATGAAATAAAATAAAATGAAAGAGAAATTTATATACAATATCAGTTTTGTGGGTAGCTGATGGAACCGACTTAAATAATCACGGAGTACCGTTATCCGCCATTTAACCGGGGTTAAAAAAAAATTATATTTACATCTAGTTATTTTCAAAACAAGGATCAGAAAGAAAAACAACCTCTTCTTGAGTAACATGATTTTCCAAAAAGAGTTTGAGTCTTTGTCCATTTACCTTGAATACGTTACCATTTTGAGGATTCTCAATGTCAACTGCTCCATAATGATACACATGCTTAACCACAAATGGGCCAGTCCATCTTGATCTCAACTTACCAGGAAATATGTGAAGTCTAGAATTATAAAGTAGAACTTTTTGCCCAACATTAAATGTTTTTCTTGAAATTAACTTGTCATGAAAGGCTTTAGTTCTTTCTTTATGAATTTTAGAATTCTCATATGCATCATTTCTGAGTTCCTCAAGTTCATTTATTTGTAATTTTCGTAAATTAGAAGCGTCATCAAGGTTTGAGTTGAACATTTTAATGGCCCAATATGCTTTATGCTCAAGTTCCACAGGTAAATGACAAGGTTTTCCATAAACTAGCCTATAAGGAGACATGCCCAATGCTGTTTTAAAAGCTGTTCGATAGGCCCATAATGCATCGTTAAGTCTAAGAGACCAATCTTTGCGATTTGGATTAACTGTCTTTTCCAAAATTTGTTTAATCTCCCTATTTGCTAATTCTACCTGTCCATTTGTCTGCGGGTGATAAGGGGTTGCAACTTTGTGTGTAATGGCATATTTCTTCATTAATGTTTCAAAAACCTTGTTGCAAAAATGTGTTCCCACATCGCTTATGATAGATCGAGGAATTCCAAATCGACTCAAAATATTTTCTTTTAAAAATTTAATCACTGTTTTGTGATCATTATTTCGACATGGAATTGCCTCTATCCACTTTGAAACATAATCTATTGCTACTAAAATGTATAAGAAACCAAAAGATGGTGGAAATGGTCCCATGAAATCAATACCCCAACAGTCAAAAATTTCAATTACAAGAATTGGGTTCAAAGGCATCATGTTTCTTTTCGAAATGGAACCTAATTTTTGACAACTTTCACATGACTTGCAAAAATTATGTGCATCTTTGAACAAAGTTGGCCAGTAAAATCCACACTGTAAAATTTTTGCAGCAGTTTTCTTTGATGAAAAATGACCACCACATGCCTCGGAATGACAAAACTTAATTACACTACTTACCTCATTGTCGGGAATGCATCTTCGAAAAATCTGATCAGGACAATATTTGAACAAGTAAGGGTCATCCCAATAGAACTTCTTTACCTCATTCAGAAACTTCCTTTTATCTTGGGTGCTCCATTGAGAAGGAATTTTTCCTGTAGCAAGAAAATTAGCAATGTCAGCAAACCAAGGTGTCGTGGAGACAATTAGAAGTTGTTCATCAGGAAAAGTATCATTTATTGGTGAGGTTCCAAAAGATTCATCACAAACAAGTCTTGATAAATGATCAGCCACCACATTTTCTACTCCTTTTTTATCTCGAATGGTGATGTCAAATTCTTGCAGCAAAAGGATCCACCTCAGCAACCTAGGTTTTGCATCCTTCTTAGAGAGAAGATATTTTAAAGCTGCATGATCACTAAAGACAACAATTGATGATCCAACAAGGTAAGATCTGAATTTATCCAATGCAAAAACAACTGCAAGTAATTCCTTTTCTGTAGTGGAATAATTCATTTGGGCTCTATTTAAAGTTTTACTTGCATAGTAAATTACATGTGGTTTATTATCTTTCCTTTGTCCTAACACAGCACCAACAGCATAGTCACTAGCATCACACATTATTTCAAATGGTAAAGACCAATCAGGAGATCTCATAATAGGAGCAGTAGTGAGCATATTTTTGAGTTTTTCAAAAGCATCTTCACAATCTTTAGTCCATTCAAATGCAGTGTCTTTCATTAAAAGATTACATAGAGGTTTAGATATCGTGCTAAAATCTTTTATGAATCTTCTATAAAAACCTGCATGTCCCAAGAATGACCTAATGTCCTTTACTGTCTTTGGTGTGGGTAGATTAGCAATCAATTCAAGTTTTGACTTGTCTACCTCAATCCCTTTTGCAGAAACAATGTGACCTAGTACAATACCTTTAGTGACCATGAAATGACATTTTTCCCAATTAAGAACAAGATTTTTTTCTTCACACCTAATCAATACATTTTTCAAATTGGCTAAGCAATCATCAAATGAATCACCAGAAACAGAAAAATCATCCATGAAAATCTCAAGATTACGTTCAATCATGTCACTAAAAATGCTAAGCATGCATCTTTGAAATGTGGCAGGGGCGTTACATAATCCAAATGGCATTCTACGATATGCAAAAGTACCAAAAGGACATGTAAAAGTGGTTTTCTCTTGGTCCTCAAGTGCAATGGCAATTTGATTATACCCAGAATATCCATCTAGAAAACAATAAAACTCATGCCCTGCAACTCTTTCTAAGATTTGATCCATGAAAGGCAAAGGGAAATGATCTTTCCTCGTCACTGAGTTAAGTTTCCTATAGTCAATGCACATGCGCCAACCAGTAACAGTCCTAGCTGGAATTAATTCATTGTTTTCATTTTTAACTACAGTAACTCCAGATTTCTTAGGTACGACTTGAGTAGGACTTACCCATTTGCTATCAGAGATAGGATAAATGATTCCATTATCTAGAAGTTTAATGACTTCATTTCTCACTACTTCTTTCATATTAGGATTAAGCCTTCGTTGCATTTGTCTAGAGGGTTTAGCATTTTCCTCTAAATAAATATTATGTGTGCAGATTAATGGGCTTATTCCCTTTATGTCAGCTAAGGTCCATCCTAATGCATTTTTGTGCATCTTCAAAAGTTGTAACAACTTACCTTCTTGTAGTTCATCAAGATGTGAAGAAATTATGACTGGAAAAGTTTCACTCTCACCCAAAAAGGAATATTTTAGCTCGGATGGCAATGGTTTTAACTCCAGCTTGGGTGGTTCAATAGTTGATGGTACAGTGACATTTGTAAGTGATGGAAGTTCCTCAAACTTTTGTTTCCAACAATGCTTATCCTGAAAAGATTTTAACAAAGAATCAGTGTGTGAAATTTCTGAAGCATTATCAAACTCATATTCAATTAAATAAGCTTCTAAAGGATCATGGAATGTGGTAGTGGTGAGATGTTCATGAACAAGTTCTTCAATGAAATCCACTTCATGTACTTCTGAATTATCACCAGGTTGCTTGCAAATGTTGAACACATTTAATTCTAAAGTCATATTTCCAAAAGAAATGTTCAACATACCATTCCTGCAATTTATCAGAGCATTAGAAGTTGCAAGAAATGGACGGCCTAATATAACAGGAATTTGAACATTTGGATTTGAAACAGGATGTGTGTCCAAAACAATAAAATCAACAGGGAAGTAAAAATTATCAATTTGAACCAAAACATCTTCAACTATCCCTCGAGGAATTTTTACAGAACGATCAGCTAGTTGAAGTGTAACAGGTGTTTCCTTGAGTTCACCTAAACCTAACTGTTGATAAACAGAAAAAGGCAAAAGATTAACACTAGCACCAAGATCAAGCAATGCACGTTCTATTCTAGTGTTTCCAATGATGCATGAGATTGTTGGACATCCAGGATCTTTGAATTTTGGTGGAGTAAGGTGTTGAATGATTGAGCTCACACTTTCCGTCAAAAATGCTTTCTTTTGTACATTATGTTTCCTTTTAACTGTGCACATGTCCTTCAAAAATTTAGCATAAGATGGAACTTGTTTGATTGCATCCAATAAAGGAATGTTAATCTTAACTTGTTTGAAAAGTTCATAAATTTCTGCATTTTGATTCAAATTCTTTATTGTTTGCAACCTTTGAGGAAAAGGAGCAGGATGCATACCTTTTTCTTTGTCCAAATTTTCAAGAAGTTCAGACTTACCATCATCCTTACCATTACTTTTCGGAGGGGAAAGAGGATCTTGGTCTTTTGATGGAATGTTTTTGTCAATTGCCTTTCCACTTCGAAGAGTTGTGATAGAACTGGCATTTTCCTGTTGAGTTTCATTGGAGCAAGAAACAAGACATTGAGTAGAAGGGTTAGGCTGAGGTTGAGCAGGAAACTTACCTTTTTCTTGAGTGCGTAATGAAGCTGTCAATGTGGACAAGGTGTTTTTGATCTCATTGATGTCCTGTGAAGTCCGGCTATTCACATTTGCTTGTGTTTGCATGAATGCTTGCAATGTCTCTTCCAAGGTTTGTACACGTGAAGGTTGATAGGAAAAGGTGTTGCCCGGCTTTTGAGATTGTGGTACCTGAACATGATTATTATTCCGCCAACTGAAGTTGGGATGATTTCTCCATTCAGGGTTATACGTTTCAGAGTAAGGAGAAGGAAAAGGCTTTTTAAATGTGTTTATGGAATTTACTTGATCATGCAACGCTTCTTTAAGAATGGGAATGTTTGGACATTCAGAAGTGGGGTGTCCCATGATTTCACAAATTCCACAACTTTCTTCATTTTTAACCGTTTTGACTTCTTTTACTTCTCTAAGTTCCATGGCTTCAATCTTTCTAGCCAAATTAGCTACTTTAGCTTTTATCTCATCTTCTTGACTACAATGATATTTACCTCTGTTAGAAACAAGATTAGATCTATTGGAACTTTCAGAGGAATTATCTGTGTGCCAGGCTTGAGAGTTATCTGCCAAATGGTCTAGGTAGTCAAAGGCTTCTTCAGGTTCTTTTTCTAGAAACTCACCGTTACACATTGTTTCAACAAATTGTTTAGTTTCGGGAGTTAAACTTTCATAAAAGAAACTAATAAGACGCCATTTTTCAAAACCATGATGTGGACAAGAACTTAACAAATCTTTAAAACGCTCCCAGCACTGAAAAAATGCTTCATTTTGATTTTGATTGAAATTTTGAATCTGTCTTTTCAAAGCAGTAGTTTTATGTGCTGGGAAAAATTTCTTTAGAAACTCAGTTTGTAATTCTTGCCATGTGCCAATTGACCTTGGTTTTAAATTATGAAGCCAAATTTTTGCTTTATCTTTTAAAGAAAAAGGAAATAATTTTAGCTTGACAATTTCATTTGTACATTGTTGGTCATTAAAGGTGACACATACATCTTCGAAGTCTTTTAGAAACGAGTAAGCACTTTCCGATTCCAACCCATAGAAATTAGGAAGCAAAGCTATCATACCTGGTTTAAAACGAAAGTTGTTTGCATTGAGAGGAAAAATAAAACAAGAGGGTGATGAGCTTCGAGTTGGTTGCAAGTAGTCACGCATGGTACGTACTTGTCTGTTCTCATCTTCAGCATGAACACTTTCATTGTCAGCCATGGTAGGAGTTGTATTAGAAAGATTACCTGAAAAAGTTTCACAATAAAATCTAACTAAACGACGAGATCTAAAATCACGTCGCCAAACAAGCATAAAACAAATTTATTATACAGATTAGGCGGTATAACCAGCCAATACAAATAAAACAAAGTTAATATACAATATAAATATAAATATATAGAAAATTAGGCGGTATAACCAGCCAATAAAAATAAATATACTTATAAACTTATATACTTAGTATTGCTTCCCCGGCAACGGCGCCAAAAACTTGATGGTAACTCAATTAAGAGTTGTAAACCCAAGTGCAGGTTATGTTCAAGTAATAAATTCTCGGGTGTCCGAGGTCGAACCACAGGGAAGCGTATTAGTAAGTATAAGTTTATAAATATATAAGAAAAAGAAAATAAACAAGATATTAGGGAATCAACAACAAAACAAGATAAACAATATATTAGAGAACAAAATAAACAAAATAAAATAAAAGAAATTAAACAAGATATAAAAACAATAAGAAAAGATGTTGAGGTTAGAGAATCCACTCTTGGTGTTATGCTAAGATTAATCTTGTTTTATTACACAATTGAAATTCACACATAAGGGAGATTCCAATCGGAAGGTTTAGCAATTCAGTCCAAATTGTCCAACGTCCATAGCATATGATATTATGTTCATTTGGTGTCCTCAAAACTCACAAAAAGAGTCCAAGCATTCCTTATGCCAAGGTATATGTCTACAACAAATCAAGGTTATGAAACCAAGCATTTATTGTGCCATTTTCATTGTCAATAATGAATCAAGATCCCTACTTTGCAAGTATGATTTTAAACCAAAAGAAAATATTATCTATACTAGTGTTTATAAATGATGATTCATTTTAGCTCATGTTTAAGAGACTAACCTTAGCATTTACCAAGAGCTTCACCTCATCACCTCAACAATATGATTAGCAACACATACTAGATATGAATAAAATGAAAAGAAATGTAAGAAGCATAAGTAAATAAAAAAAAAAAAGAAAACTAGAGAAAAGAAAGAAGAAGAAAACTTAGAGAATTTTATTACAATGGCTAATATCCTACCAATGTATAATGTATCCCAATACTCATCCAAGGCCCTCTATTTATACACATTTTGGAGGGCTAAATGACAAGAGACAAGCTTTACAAATTTCAAAGGTAGGTATAATAGGTGGGTGCATTTTTCTAACAATTTTCGTCATATTGTATGACAATTCTGATCAGCCAGCTTGATGGTCGATTTTGTCAATGTTGGAGGCTCGATCTGATAAAATGGTCTTCTAGAAAAATATACCCCTATCAGTTACGGATCCATAGCCGTTGGAATCAGATCATTTGCGCACGTGGATCGGAAGATATGGTCAAAATACCAAAACGGTGCAGAACAGACGTCATTGCACATCAGCCAACTTGATGGTCGATTTCGCTAGGGAAAACGACTCCGTTTCAAGAAGTGTAAAACATGAAAAAGATAGATATGCCTCTTAGCTTTGCAGGGATACAAAGTTCAGCCTTATTGCTTTAGTGAAACTCAAGATATAGCTGATATGGCAAAAGGTGTCGGAACTGGAACTGAACTGGATTTGCCCTTAATACTAGTAATCTGAAATCACTCAAAGAAACTTGTGAAAAACACCAAATTACATAAAAATATAAAAGATCATAAACACAATTAGACTAAACAATAATAACTCGTATTTAACACAAAACAATAATAAAACATAACTAAAAACTATATAATTATACGAGTTATCATGTGCTTCAAAAATCATAAAGATTATCTTGTTCTTCTTTCCAAGGAAGACGAAGACATAAAAGAAGGATTATATCTCTCCACCGAAAAGCCCATATTGGGTAGATATAAGTCCACTTGGAAATCATTTGATTTTCCTACCACTTTGGAAGATTGGTCGATAGAACTTTCTCCAACCTCACAATCTTCTCCAAATGCGAGATCTCTTCAATCTAATCTTCACGTCAATACTTCTAATCATGAGAAGTTTGACATGTTGGGAAGCCGTATCACTTCCGAAAAGTCATATTGGGGATTTTCCTTTAAGATTTTTGGAGAGTTTGGTTACATACCAAAGTACTGGGAATGGACTGAAGATGTGTTATACCACTTCAACAAAAATTTAATGACTGTTAGTATATATGATGTTGTTTATGCATCATTATACACTTATGATCACAACAAGGACGTCATTCGCGCTTTTTGTGAAGCTTGGTGCCCGGCTACCAATACTCTCCACCTTGCTACTGGGGAAGCTTCCATCTCCTTATGGGATTTGCATAGGTTAGGCGGTTTGCCCATTCACGACATCTTTTATGATGAAGTCATTCCTTGTGCTGCCGAATTGACTGGCTTTGATAACAAGGGAAGATTCTTCCCGAGATGTTGTGAATATCTATTTGCTGCATTCCATCTTTTGAAGAAAGACAAGGAGGATAAGGTGTCTATTGAGGATTGGATCAATTTTTGGTTTCATGGGAAATTGCGTTACACCAAACCACCTGCTCGAAAAGCAAAGAAGCTTGTTCGTCCAAAAGCTACACATAACCCTACTGGGATCCTTCGAAAGTACCAAGGTCGGGGAATGGCAGGAGATGGAGCATTCACTGCACTTGGAATCAAAGAAAGTTTAACAACAGACACTTATTTAGCTGCCTTCCTTTCTTGTTGGATTTGTGTTTTCGTTTTCCCAAGCAAAGATTTAGAATTTGTTCGGCCAGAAACATTTAAGATAGCCAGCCTGATGGCGATTGGGAGAACTGTTAATCTCGCGGTCCCGGTGTTAGCCAATATTTACCATGGACTAAACCAAATTACACTTTCTACTCAAGCGGGCTCTTCAGATGCGTGTTTTCCAATTCACTATATTTATGGATGGCTAAGTTATTATTTCCGGACTCACTTTCAAAATCCAGACGATGTATATGGGCCTTTGATGAGCAAGTTTTCAAGAGAAGGTGGAGCCAAATACTTTGAGGATTATGACGCCCGCAAGTTGATTCATAGTGGCATAGTGTGGAATGCTAACTTATATCCCAGGAATAGAGATGAAGTGATTGTTGATGATGACATTCTTAGTAAGATCAATCATGGCTACCTTGTTAATATTCGTTCGAGCTATTTGCCTGCCCGATGTAACCAAGCCATCATTGTAGAACCTTACAGTCCTCATCGATTTGGGAGACAATTTGGGTTTTGTCAAGATATTCCCGGAGCTCTTAAGGAAGACATTCGTTCTGGATCTGTAGATGCTCTATGTAGGTTTTGGAGAATTTGCACTCGTTCTCATACAAAGTCCAGATTGATCTCTCCAGCTCGTTCTCTAAATCTTAATGATCATGCAACCGCAAGATACATGGAATGGTGGTCCAAAGTTCATGAGTCATATCTTGAGCATTCTATTGATATTTTGATTTCGAGCATCCGTACATCACCATCAAAGAGAAGAAAACCTCTAAAGGATGTTAAGAAAAAGTCTTTAGAGATTTCGCAAGACAAATCCAATAAAGCCAAAGTCTCGTCCACTATAGATTTAACAGAGGAGCATGTGAAGACTTCACAAGAAGTTCCTCGATCAGTGTCATTAGTTGATGAAGGACAAAGGGTTTTACCGAAAGTCATCGAAGGGAAGCATAATGCGATCGTTGAAGATTCAATTGATGAGAGTGATCATGAAAGACATTGGAAGCGAACCAGGCCAAGGGAATCCTTTCAAGGTGATATATCCCCCGCCAAAAGTGAAGCTTCAGTTTCTAGTTCGCATGAGTTCAACAAACTTGTAGCTAAGATCAAAAATAATGTTTCAAGTACCGTTTCCAACCAAGAAGATGCTTGCCCTAATGTGATTGTTTATAATACTTCCCCTATAGTGAAGACTTCCACAGGCCCTCATGTTGAAGCTAGTCATCTCGCCTTTCCAGAATTTTCTAAGTTTAGTGCTGAAAAAGTGATATCCGATAGTCAGTTGAAGCTTGCAACTATTTTGTGGGAAAGCATTCAACCAAGGATTATTCGCGCTTTTTTTGATCAGGTTTCTTCACTTACTAGTGATGTTCACAAGATCTTTGATGCAATAGAAGCAATTAAGTCCGTTGATTCATCCTTATTAAAAGGCATGGTGAAAGACTACTTTACACAAGTCCAGAAGTTTAATGAGCTTGAATCTTCCATTTCTTCATCCAAGGATAGAATTGAAAGACTTCAAGCACTTGAAATTCGACTTAAAGATTCAATGTTACTTGAACATAAAACTGTTGAGAACCTTAACACCCTGCAGTCGAACTTGGCAGATATAGAGCAAGAGTTCATTACTTTGCAACGCAAAAAACATAGACTTGAATCTTCGCTCCAAGAAACTGAAGATGAACTGAAAAGAAAAAGAAACGACACCTCCAAGATTCTTGAAGAGATGAATTCTGTTGAGTCTTTTACTACCCTTACTGAGGATGAAGCCAAAAACTTAGATTTGTTGCGAAGTATGTTGGAAGCCTCTCGAGAAGACTTGAAGAATTACAAATGGAAGCCCTGAATCCCTTTTGATGTAACTTTTTTTTTTTGAAATTTATATTAGTTCTTAGGATTGTTAGTAAGTTCTTTTCAAGTTTGAAATGAAGTTAAATTTCTTTTTCTCCATATATTATCTTTCTTTTGCACTTTCTGAAGTATTTTTGCATCATGTATGGACTACAAATTAAATTCCCAAAGATTTTTAATTTGCAAAAGATTTGTTTTACTTGAAAAATAATTTGAATCATGAAATTTGAATGGAGAATTATCATTATACTTTCAAGTGAACAAAAGATAATATTTGAATCAATTTTTTTTTTTTTGTTTGGAGTGAACTTGGCAGTGAAACCAAGTTGCCTACGTACCCTCAAATTTGAAGGATCAAGTCATAACGTAGTTCATCAATTTTTTTGTTTTTGTGCCCTAACTTTTGCCTAAGTTGTCCTAGAAAGGATTTTCAACATAGCGGGCTTTTTTTTTTTTTGATGTACAGTTTAAGCTCGTGCTTAGGAGCAATATACAACAGTTTAAGCTCTTGCTTAGGAGCAGTATCTTCTTTAAGCATAGTAACGCTTCAAAAACTTTCCATTGATCGGTCCAACTTTGACACCATCTTGATCAACGATCTTGTATGCACCATTGGTATAAACTTCTCGAACAACGTATGGTCCATCCCACTTTGAAAGGAACTTGTTGCCAATACGATGTGAAGTATTTATGGGTCTTCTTACAACAAGGACTAAATCTCCAACTTGGAAAGATCGCTGCTTGACTTTCTTATTAAAAGCTTTGGATAGTCGAGCTTGATAGCACTCCAAGCGTTGTTGGGCTTCCAACCTTTTCTTATCCAGTGCTTCTAATTCTTCCAAACGTAAGCGTACATTGTCTTCACTAGAAAGATCCTCCTGGATTGCAATCCTCAATGATGGAATTTGTCGCTCAAGTGGTAGAACAACTTCTACACCATAAACAAGTGCATATGGAGTGGCTTGAGTTGGTGTGCCATATGTAGTTCGATAAGCCCAGAGAGCTTCTCCTATCCTTTCATGCCAATCTTTCTTTGAACGGTTAACAACTTTCTTGAGAAGATTGCACAAAGTCTTGTTAAAAGCTTCTGCTAATCCGTTTGCTGGAGTATGATACATTGAAGACTTGTACTGCTTGAAGTCAAACTGTGCACATAATTTGCTCATGTCAAACTGCTTCCCATTATCAGTTATGACGTGACGAGGTACACCATACCGATAAATGATGTTTGTCCTGATAAAAGTTGCAACAGTTTCCTTTTTTACTTCCCTGTAAGGTGCCACTTCTGCCCACTTTGAAAAGTAATCTGTAGCGGCAAGTATATACATATGCCCTAGTGAACTCTTAGGTAATGGTCCTACCAAATCAAGTCCTCAAGCATCGAACGGCCAAGATGTGATTGTCGGATGTAATGGTTCAGGAGGTTGATGGATGAAGTTTGCATGAAACTGACAAGCTTGACATTTCTTGGAGTAGTCCATGCTATCCTTTACCATTGTTGGCCAGTAGTATCCCATTCTTTTAATTTGAAAGTGCAATTTAGCTCCAGACTGATGTGCACCACAAATTCCTGAATGAGCTTCTTGTAAGGTTTTGGATACTTCATCTTCTCCTAAACATCGAAGGAAGACACCATCAAAAGAGCGGCGATAGAGCGTACCCTTGAAGTAAATAAATCGAGGAGCTCGACGTTTCACTTCTGTTTTATGCCTTGGATCATTGGGTAGCCTCCCATGCTCTAAATAATCAATCAATGGTTGTTTCCAATCTTCTTTTTCAACTTCGCAAACTGAAACAGCATTGGATTCTGTATTGTTATCATTAAAATCAACTGGAGGCAAAATCCATCGTTTGCAAAGAGGGACTTTTACTTCTACACTTGGCATGGCAAGAGCTGATGCTAGATTAGCTAGAGAATCTGCTTGCTTGTTCTCTCTTCTTGGTACATGTTCCAAGCTTACATTGTCAAACCATTCCAAAATCTTCTTCGCATAGTTGACATATGGTAAGAGGTTTGGCTTCTTAACTTCATAAAGTGAAAGAAGTTGGTTGATGACCAATTTGGAATCCCCAAACACTTTAAGTTGAGTGATTTTCATATCCACTGCCATTTCCAATCCAATGATCAGAGCTTGGTATTCTGCTACATTGTTGGAACAATTTTCAGTGAGAGTAAATGCATAAGGCAATACATCTCCTTCTGAAGTGACAAAGACAACACCTGCTCCAGCTCCATCTTGACGGGCAGCCCCATCGAAGAATAGTTTCCATGGCCTGGGAATTTCGATGAAAAGAGCATCTTCATCTGGGAGATCTTCAGAGAATTCCCAATCATCTGGAATCGGATGGTTTGCAAGGAAATCGGCAAGTGCTTGCCCTTTAACGGCCTTTTGTGGAATATAAGTAATATCGAACTCTTGTAGCAAAAGAGCCCATTTTGCCAATCTTCCACTGAGCAAAGACTTGGACATGAGATATTTGAGAGGATCTGCTCGCGAAATCAAACGAATAGAATGAGCTTGCAAATAATGCCTCAGCTTTTTAACTGCAAACATCAATGACAAGCAAGTCTTTTCAATGTGAGAATAATTTAATTCAGCGCCATTAAGAGTTCTACTAAGATAGTAGAGTGCAGTTTCTTTTCCTTCGTCATTCTCTTGTGCCAACAATGCTCCTAAGGAACGTTCTTGTGCAGCAATATAAAGGATCAACGGCTCTCCTGGTATAGGTGCACTCAGAATAGGTGGTCGTAACAAAAAGGTCTTAATGCTCTTAAAAGCATTACTGCAGGCCTCATCCCAGACAAAAGGGACATCTTTCTTCATTAGCCGACTAAATGGTTGACATCGACCAGCCAAGTTTGAGATAAAGCGTCGGATATATGCCAATCTTCCTTGC
Source organism: Fremontodendron californicum (assembly GCA_030761205.1). Lineage (NCBI taxonomy): Eukaryota > Viridiplantae > Streptophyta > Magnoliopsida > Malvales > Malvaceae > Fremontodendron > Fremontodendron californicum. Next base: position 9,861,514 of record JAULJL010000023.1, on the reverse strand, counting down.
AGACTTTTAAGTTCATGCAGATTGCGCGGTTCAGGCATTTTCATGATTGCATCTATTTTTGATTGATCGATCTCAATCCCACGATGTCGTACGATGAACCCCAAAAACTTACCCGAGGATACTCCGAACGCACACTTGAGCGGATTCATTTTCAATTGGTATCTGCGCAATCTTTCAAACACTTGGCGAAGATCAGCAAGATGATCGGATTTTTCCTTTGACTTTACTACCAATTCATCAACATAACATTCAACATTTTTGTGAAGCATATCATCAAAGATCTTTTGCATTGCTCTTTGATAAGTAGCACCTGCATTCTTTAACCCAAACGGCATAACTTTGTAGCAGTATATTCCTTTTGGAGTTTGAAATGCGTTAAGTTCTTCATCTCTTGGAGCCATGCGAATTTGATTATAACCAGACGATCCATCCATAATGACAAAGCTTCATGGCCAGTTGTAGCATCAACCATTATTTCTGTTAAAGGGAGAGGAAAGTCGTTCTTTGAACAAGCATTGTTCAAATCTCGAAAATCTACACAAACTCGAAGTTGACCATTTTTCTTTCTCACTGGAACAATATTTGAGATCCAAGTGGGATACTTGACTTCTCTAATAAAGCCGGCTTTGATGAGCTTATTGACCTCAGCTTCAATTTGGGGAATCAAGTCAGGATGGAAACGTCGTTGAGCTTATTTGATAGGTCGGACACTTTTCTTGACAGCCAGATGATGCATAGCTACTTTTGGATCAAGTCCCGGCATCTCTTTGTAAGTCCAAGCAAAGATATCTCGATACTCTATCAAAAGATCAAGATAGGCTTTTAACTCTTCTGGTGGTAAGTAAGCATTAATAAAGATCGGTCGTGGATCTTCACTAGTACTGATGTTAACCTCCTTTAGCTCATCAATAGTAGCTTGATTTCCTTCTTCAAAAGACGAAGGGGTTTCTTCTTCTTGAGATTTTTCACCAGTTTCTTTTACAGATACATGGTTAGAAGTAAGGATTTCTGTTTCTTCAAGTTCTTCTTCCTTTGAAGATGAGACTGATTTGGTTATAACCACTGTGTGCTTTCTAGCCTTTAAAACTTCACCAGTAGTTACCTTCCATTCGCTTTGCCTTTTCATTCGAGAAGGAATTTTGCTGTGAAAATCTCTTGATTCCTTTAAAGTGGAAAATTTTCTTTTTCGGCCACAGTTAACTTCTTCAGAGTACAAACTTCCAAGCCTTGACTGAATGGAAATTGGTTTACTTACAGAAACTTCACTGCATTTTTCTCCCATTCGTTCAAAAACTGACCTTCGTGATGATTGAATGCTCAAACGATCAAACACTGAACATCGTGTTGAGCGTGCTCCCAAGCGATCAAATACTGAAAGTCCTGGTGGCTTCACTGCATCTTCTTGCTCCTCGAGAACTTCCTCCACATTTATGTACCTCGAAGTTTGTTTATGAATCTTCAATTTTAATAGAGAATATCCAAGCCCCTCTCTAGAAGTTCCGACGTGATCAATTTTCTTTTGCCAGACCTGGCGGATCTTGAATGAACTTTGTGGCTTTTCTTTGCTAGGCTCTTTTGTCTCGTGAGCCAATTTTGCGACATCCTCTTGTTTATATCCAGCTTTGACAAGCAACCTATAAGCATTAGGATCAAAATCTTTAGCTCGATGAGTAGGAAGATCCTGATGTTCACAAAGAGATTCTTCTACTGGTCTAACAAATCCTTGCAGTGGAGGTATAAGGCCTTTTGATTCTTCCAAGTTAGTGAGGGGAAGAGTCAGATCCTTTAAACCTTGAGCAATTTCATCTTCTCCAACTATGGAGGAAGCCAAATTCTTTCCTTTTTGCTTTAATTCTTGCATCGGGTTGGGCATTACTTCTTCGATAAATGTATCTTTTAGATAAAACTTTGCATCTGCGAAATGTGCTTCTGCTATAGTAAATGGCTTAGCGTCTGCAAGGATCGTCTTGACTTGACCGTTTCTGCAATACTTGAGACATTGGTGCAGAGTTGAGGAGACTACACCATTTTGATGTATCCATGGTCGTCCTAACAACATGTTGTATGTTGTTTTGGCATCGATTACATGGAAAAGTGGACTTGACTCCATATCTCCAATGAAAAGTTGAAGTCTAAGTTTTCCAAGAGCTCTTTGTCCCCCTTGGTTGAATCCTTGGATCATCAAGCGGCTTTGCATCAATTCATCCAAAGGAACTCCCAATTCTTTCATTGTCATCAACGGGAGTATGTTGACAGCAGAACCATCATCGATCAAGATTCTATTGATCTTCTGTTCCCGAGTATATCCTACGACGAACAACGACCGATTATGAGGGGTTGACCCCAGCAACAGATCTTCATCAGAAAAGTTAATTTTCGTAGCACAAGAATGATCATCAACTTCAAATGCTACTGAGTCAGTGTTGTTTTCATTATCTTCATTGCCACCGTTATGGTAACAAGTCATGAAAACCAAATCTTCATTTCTAAGCTGAATTGGCATGAATTCGTTTAAAGTGATTGGCCTCCTTGACTTTCTCCCTACTGAATTTTTACCCTGAGATGGCATTTTTATTTCTTGAGGCACATTGGGCTTTGGAGATTTAGATGGTTGTTTGATCATCTTAGCTCTTGTAGACACTTTCACAACTTTTGGAAGATTCTTCTTTTTGCTTTTTCGGCGTGTGACTAGAGTCCAACCATCGTAATCTTGATTTTGTCTTTGAAGCAAATAGTTGCCCCCACTTCCCTGAAGATCCACTATCGTACTTGTACTTGGAGCCAGTATGATAGGATCAAAAAAGCCAAATTTTATGGTTCTATCCAGCAAATTGGATTGAGAAACCATATTGACTGATGCCAAATTTGACGACATCGTTTCTTCTTCAAACTCGATTTTCCCCTCTTCATAGAGTCGCATGATTTTATCCTTCAAAATAAAGCACTTCTCCAGAGGATGGCTAATCAAGCGATGGTACTTGCAATAATTGGGGTCTTCTACTTTATCAGCTTCTTCAGGTCGCTTTATTTCTGGCAACTGAATCAGCTTAGTCTCTAAAAGTTCTTCAAAATGCTTGAAACATCAGAATCAGGAAAAGGATACTTCTTTTCTTGCCTCTCCTTCAAAGTGATCTTGCCTTTACCTTTGTCTTGGATAGGAGAAGATTTCGTGTCTTGAGATTGTTTTGACTTGGGAGATATCTTAAGAGGCTTGGTAGTCACGGTCATGGACTGTTTGCTTTCTCCCTTGTTGATAAAGGTTTTGCCCCCTTTGCGGGTATCTTGTTTTTCCTTACCTTTCTTTGGCTCTTGCACCGGAGGTTCTTGATTTCCAGCAGCTGTCATACTCAACTCCATATCATGAGCACGAGTGGCTAATTCTTCAAAGGTCTTAGGCTTGATGCCTTGAAGAATGTAACGCAAGCCCCAATTCATGCCTTGGATGCACATGTCAAGGGCAGAAGACTCAGACAGTCTTTCTTTGCAGTTAAGGCTCAGATTTCTCTATCTGTGGATGTAATCAATGACTGGCTCATCCTTCCATTGACGTGAGCTTGTGAGTTCGATCATGTTGACTATACGGCGAGTGCTGTAGAATCGATTAAGGAATTCACGCTCAAGTTGTTCCCAGCTGTCAATCGTCCCAGGCTCAAGATCAGTATACCAATCAAAGGCGTTGCTTTTTAAGGAGCGAACGAACTGCTTCACCATGAGATCTCTATAGGTGCCAGCATTATTGCAAGTTTCCACGAAATGTGCAACATGTTGGCGTGGATTTCCTTTTCCATCGAACTGCTGAAACTTTGGGGTTGATAGTTCCCAGGCATCCTCAGACGATCGATCCTTTGAGTATATGGTTTTGCATATGTATATGAAGGTTGAGTGATGCTTTCAACTTGATCTTTGATAGCCTCTTTGATAAGATCCTTGAGCTGACTGGTAGTGACGAGTTCATTGATCTTTTATTCAGAATCCTTAGCAACTTCCTTGCCAGAGTTCTCACCATCGTCTTGAAAGATTGATTGCCAATTTTGTTTTGAAGCTTCGTTCCTTTTTCCAGTGAAACCGGCGATCTTGTCCATCATGGAAGCGATCTGGTTATCCTTCTCTTTGATGCTTGCTGAAAGAATTTCAACAGATTTTGCCAGAAGTGTAACTTGTTCTTCCAATGATGTGGTGCCAGTTGTCATGACAGCCATTACTCCAGAACTTGATTTTGGAGCAGATGATGGAATAGGCTTGTTGCTTGAGTAGCTATCTTGTTCTTTGTATGTTAACTGGCGACTTGCACTTGATCCTCGAGGAGAATCGACTTGTCCAGCGGAAACTTCTTCTAAGTCTTGAATTGGAGAAGAATGTCATAGAGAGGGTTTTGATTGAACATCGGAAAAGTTTGTTCATACAATTCAGCAAGAGCTTTGGTCTTCCTCCTAGTGCCATAAGGATGAGCAGGGATATCAACGCTTGATGATGAAGTGGGGTAGACTGCAGGATTAGCTCGAGCGGGCTTGAGAGTTGGTTTGTTAGCAAGGTTTTTCTTGGGAGCCATTGTAACTTGATAACTTGAGTTTTGATGAAAGGCAGAGATTGTCCCACCGGGCGTGCCAAATTTGTACACACAAATTTCGCGTCAAAAATATGACAAGGAAAATTTGGAGTCAAATAATAATTTTATTAATCAAACTTTGAAGTTACAATCTCTGAATATTCTTAAAGAAAGAAATCCTTTGATTCTTTTCTTCAGTAAAAGTTTGATTCAAGGGTCTTCACGACTTGATCTTGAATCGGTGAGATCCGCTTCAAGGGTCTTTGAGACTTGATCTTGAACACACGTTGTTTGCTTCAAGGGTCTTCGAGACTTGATCTTGAGCAAACAAGATTTATCTTCTTTCTTGGATTAACACAAGATCGAAGAGCAACTTCTTGAGAAATCTTTAAGAACAGAAACGATGGTGTTCTTAAGAATTTCTAGCTTCAATTCTGCAGAGATTTCTTCTTTAGATTTTGGAGAGGATTTAACTCTTCCAAATCTTTTTCTTCTTGAGACTTTGGAGAGATTTAACTCTTCCAAATCTATTTCTTCTTAAGACTTTGGAGAGATTTAACTCTTCCAAATCTATCTCTTCTTAAGACTTTGGAGAGGATTTAACTCTTCCAAATTTTGAATGCTTTCCCACAAAATAGTTGCAAGCTTCAACTGACTATCGGATATCAATTTTTCAGCACTAAACTTAGAAAATTCTGGAAGGGCGAGATGACTAGCTTCAACATGAGGGCCTGTGGAAGTCTTCACTATATGGGAAGTATTATTAACAATCACATTAGGGCAAGCATCTTCTTGGTTAGAAACGGTACTTGAAACATTATTTTTGATCTTAGCTACAAGTTTGTTGAACTCATGCGAACTAGAAACTGAAGCTTCACTTTTGGCGGGGGATATATCACCTTGAAAGGATTCCCTTGGCCTGGTTCGCTTCCAATGTCTTTCATGATCACTCTTATCAATTGAATCTTCAACGATCGCATTATGCTTCCCTTCGATGACTTTCGGTAAAACCCTTTGTCCTTCATCAACTAATGACATTGATCGAGGAACTTCTTGTGAAGTCTTCACATGCTCCTCTGTTAAATCTATAGTGGACGAGACTTTGGCTTTATTGGATTTGTCTTGCGAAATCTCTAAAGACTTTTTCTTAACATCCTTTAGAGGTTTTCTTCTCTTTGATGGTGATGTACGGATGCTCGAAATCAAAATATCAATAGAATGCTCAAGATATGACTCATGAAGTTTGGACCACCATTCCATGTATCTTGCGGTTGCATGATCATTAGGATTTAGAGAACGAGCTGGAGAGATCAATCTGGACTTTGTATGAGAACGAGTGCAAATTCTCCAAAACATGATGCAAAAATACTTCAGAAAGTGCAAAAGAAAGATGATATATGGAGAAAAAGAAATTTAACTTCATTTCAAACTTGAAAAGAACTTACTAACAATCCTAAGAACTAATATAAATTTCAAAAAAAAAAAGTTACATCAAAAGGGATTCAGGGCTTCCATTTGTATTTCTTCAAGTCTTCTCGAGAGGCTTCCAACATACTTCGCAACAAATCTAAGTTTTTGGCTTCATTCTCAGTAAGGGTAGTAAAAGACTCAACAGAATTCATCTCTTCACGAATCTTGGAGGTGTCGGTTCTTCTTTTTTTCAGTTCATCTTCAGTTTCTTGGAGCAAAGATTCAAGTCTATGTTTTTTGCGTTGCAAAGTAATGAACTCTTGCACTATATCTGCCAAGTTCGACTGCAGGGTGTTAAGGTTCTCAACAGTTTTATGTTCAAGTAACATTGAATCTTTAAGTCGAATTTCAAGTGCTTGAAGTCTTTCAATTCTATCCTTGGATGAAGAAATGGAAGATTCAAGCTCATTAAACTTCTGGACTTGTGTAAAGTAGTCTTCCACCATGCCTTTTAATAAGGATGAATCAACGGACTTAATTGCTTCTATTGCATCAAAGATCTTGTGAACATCACTAGTAAGTGAAGAAACCCGATCAAAAGAAGCGCAAATAATCCTTGGTTGAATGCTTTCCCACAAAATAGTTGCAAGCTTCAACTGACTATCGGATATCATTTTTTCAGCACTAAACTTAGAAAATTCTGGAAGGGCGAGATGACTAGCTTCAACATGAGGGCCTGTGGAAGTCTTCACTATAGGGGAAGTATTATTAACAATCACATTAGGGCAAGTATCTTTTTGGTTGGAAACGGCACTTGAAACATTATTTTTGATCTTAGCTACAAATTTGTTGAACTCATGCGAACTAGAAACTGAAGCTTCACTTTTGGCGGGGGATATATCACCTTGAAAGGATTCCCTTGGCCTGGTTCGCTTCCAATGTCTTTCATGATCACTCTCATCAATTGAATCTTCAACGATCGCATTATGCTTCCCTTCGATGACTTTCGGTAAAACCCTTTGTCCTTCATCACTAATGACACTGATCGAGGAACTTCTTGTGAAGTCTTCACATGCTCCTCTGTTAAATCTATAGTGGACGAGACTTTGGCTTTATTGGATTTGTCTTGCGAAATCTCTAAAGACTTTTTCTTAACATCCTTTAGAGGTTTTCTTCTCTTTGATGGTGATGTACGGATGCTCGAAATCAAAATATCAATAGAATGCTCAAGATATGGCTCATGAACTTTGGACCACCATTCCATATATCTTGCGGTTGCATGATCATTAGGATTTAGAGAACGAGCTGGAGAGATCAATCTGGACTTTGTATGAGAACGAGTGCAAATTCTCCAAAACCTACATGGATCATCTACAGATCCAGAACGAATGTCTTCCTTAAGAGCTCCGGGAATATCTTAACAAAACCCAAATTGTCTCCCAAATCGATGAGGACTGTAAGGTTCTACAATGATGGCTTGGTTACATCGGGCAGGCAAATAGCTCGAACGAACATTAACAAGGTAGCCATGATTGATCTTACTAAGAGTGTCATCATCAACAATCACTTCATCTCTATTCCTGGGATATAAGTTAGCATTCCACACTATGCCACTATGAATCAACTTGCGGGCGTCATAATCCTCAAAGTATTTGGCTCCATCTTCTCCTGAAAACTTGCTCATCAAAGGCCCATATACATCGTCTGGATTTTGAAAGTGAGTCCAGAAATAATAACTTAGCCATCCATAAATATAGTGAATTGGTACTTTACAAATTTGTAGAAGGAGAAAATTTGTAACCAATTACAAATAGCCACATGTCAATTGGAATTTCTTTAATTAAGAAATTTTCAATTGAATTATACATTACCATGTGAAATTGATAATATCATATTATAATTAATTATTTTATAATTAATTAAATATGTACACATGGTTTGACCAATCAAATTGCAAGGATTCATGGGTTATCTAATCAAATTTCACCCATGTGTCATAATTATTTTACCTTTAATTAAATTAAATTAATTAAGAGATAAATAATGAAGTTTTATCTCTAATTAAATTAAATTAATTAAGAGATAAATAAGGAGAACAAGTTCTTTTAGAACTCTCTTTCACCTGGCTAGTTACCACTATAAATAGAGACCTCCCCTTAACACAAATTCACAACTCAGAAGCCTGAAGAGAAGAAGAAGATTTTGAAGAGCCAAATCCTCTCAAAAGTCTTAAGAAAAAATTAGAGAAATTCTAAGAACGCGGCGCTTGTTCTTGAGAATTCTCAAAGAAGCTGCTCTCTGATCTTGTTCATCGAAGTAAAGGAGATAACTCCTGTTTTTCAAGACCAAGTCTAGAAGACCCTTGAAGCGGATCTCACCGATTCAAGATCAAGTCATGAAGACCCTTGAATCAAAGTTTTACTGAAGAAAAGAATCAAAGGATTTCTTTCTTTAAGAATATTCAGAGATTGTAACTTCAAAGTTTGATTAATAAAATTATTATTTGACTCCAAATTTTCCTTGTCATATTTTTGATGCGAAATTTGTGTGTACAAATTTTGGCACGCCCGGTGGGACAATCTCTGCCTTTCATCTATTTTCTTCAAAACTCAAGTTATCAAGTTGCAATGGCTCCCAAGAAGAACCTTGCTAACAAACCAACTCTCAAGCCTGCTCGAGCTAATCCTGCAGTCTACCCCACTTCATCATCAAGCGTTGATATCCCTGCTCATCCTTATGGCACTAGGAGGAAGACCAAAGCTCTTGCTGAATTGTATGAACAAACTTTTCCGGTGTTCAATCAAAACCCTCTTTATGACACTTCTTCTCCAATTCAAGGCTTAGAAGAAGTTTCCGCTGGACAAGTCGATTCTCCTCGAGGATCAAGTGCAAGTCGCCAGTTAACATACAAAGAACAAGATAGCTACTCAAGCAACAAGCCTATTCCATCATCTGCTCCAAAATCAAGTTCTGGAGTAATGGCTGTCATGACAACTGGCACCACATCATTGGAAGAACAAGTTGCACTTCTGGCAAAATCTGTTGAAATTCTTTCAGCAAGCATCAAAGAGAAGGATAACCAGATCGCTTCCATGATGGACAAGATCGCCGGTTTCACTGGAAAAAGGAACGAAGCTTCAAAACAAAATTGGCAATCAATCTTTCAAGACGATGGTGAGAACTCTGGCAAGGAAGTTGCTAAGGATTCTGAAGGAAAGATCAATGAACTCGTCACTACCAGTCAGCTCAAGGATCTTATCAAAGAGGCTATCAAAGATCAAGTTGAAAGCATCACTCAACCTTCATATACATATGCAAAACCATATACTCAAAGGATCGATCGTCTGAGGATGCCTGGGAACTATCAACCCCCAAAGTTTCAGCAGTTCGATGGAAAAGGAAATCCACGCCAACATGTTACACATTTTGTGGAAACTTGCAATAATGCTGGCACCTATGGAGATCTCATGGTGAAGCAGTTCGTTCGCTCCTTAAAAAGCAACGCCTTTAATTGGTATACTGATCTTGAGCCTGGGACGATTGACAGCTGGGAACAACTTGAGGGTGAATTCCTTAATCGATTCTACAGCACTCACCGTATAGTCAACATGATCGAACTCACAAGCTCACGTCAATGGAAGGATAAGCCAGTCATTGATTACATCCACAGATGGAGAAATCTGAGCCTTAACTGCAAAGAAAGACTGTCTGAGTCTTCTGCCCTTGACATGTGCATCCAAGGCATGAATTGGGGCTTGCGTTACATCCTTCAAGGCATCAAGCCTAAGACCTTTGAAGAATTAGCTACTCGTGCTCATGATATGGAGTTGAGTATGACAGCTGCTGGAAATCAAGAACCTCCGGTGCAAGAGCTAAAGAAAGGTAAGGAAAAACAAGATACCCGCAAAGGGGGCAAAACCTTTATCAACAAGGGAGAAAGCAAACAGTCCATGGCCGTGACTACCAAGCCTCTTAAGATATCTCCCAAGTCAAAACAATCTCAAGACACGAAATCTTCTCCTATCCAAGACAAAGGTAAAGGCAAGATCACTTTGAAGGAGAGGCAAGAAAAAAAGTATCCTTTTCCTGATTCTGATGTTTCAAGCATTCTTGAAGAACTTTTAAAGACTAAGCTGATTCAGTTGCCAGAAATGAAGCGACCTGAAGAAGCTGATAAAGTAGAAGACCCCAATTATTGCAAGTACCATCGCTTGATTAGCCATCCTCTGGAGAATTGCTTTATTTTGAAGGATAAAATCATGCGACTCTATGAAGAGGGGAAAATCGAGTTTGAAGAAGAAACGGTGTCGTCAAATTTGGCATCAGCCAATATGGTTTCTCAATCCAATTTGCTGGATAGAACCATAAAATTTGGCTTTTTTGATCCTATCATACTGGCTCCAAGTACAAGTACGATAGTGGATCTTCAGGGAAGTGGGGGCAACTATTTGCTTCAAAGACAAAATCAAGATTACGATGGTTGGACTCTAGTCACACGCCGAAAAAGCAAAAAGAAGAATCTTCCAAAAATTGTGAAAGTGCCTACAAGAGCTAAGATGATCAAACAACCATCTAAATCTCCAAAGCCCAATGTGCCTCAAGAAACAAAAATGCCATCTCAGGGTAAAAATTCAGTAGGGAGAAAGTCAAGGAGGCCAATCACTTTAAACGAATTCATGCCAATTCAGCTTAGAAATGAAGATTTGGTTTTCATGACTTGTTACCATAACGGTGGCAATGAAGATAATGAAAACAACACTGACTCAGTAGCATTTGAAGTTGATGATCATTCTTGTGCTACGAAAATTAACTTTTCTGATGAAGATCTTTTGCTGGGGTCAACCCCTCATAATCGGCCGTTGTTCGTCTTAGGATATACTCGGGAACAGAAGATCAATAGAATCTTGATCGATGATGGTTCTGCTGTCAACATACTCCCGTTGATGATAATGAAAGAATTGGGAGTTCCTTTGGATGAATTGATGCAAAGCCGCTTGATGATACAAGGATTCAACCAAGGGGGACAAAGAGCTCTTGGAAAACTTAGACTTCAACTTTTCATTGGAGATATGGAGTCAAGTCCACTTTTCCATGTAATCGATGCCAAAACGACATACAACATGTTGTTAGGACGACCATGGATACATCAAAATGGTGCAGTCTCCTCAACTCTGCACCAATGTCTCAAGTATTGCAGAAACGGTCAAGTCAAGACGATCCTTGCATACGCTAAGCCATTTACTATAGCAGAAGCACATTTCGCAGAGGCAAAGTTTTATCTAAAAGATACATTTATCGAAGAAGTAATGCCGAACCCGATGCAAGAATTAAAGCAAAAGGGAAAGAATTTGGCTTCCTCCACAGTTGGAGAAGATGAAATTGCTCAAGGTTTAAAGGATCTGACTCTGTTCGAGAAGTTTATACCAATGGTGCATACAAGATCGTTGATCAAGATGGTGTCAAAGTTGGACCGATCAATGGAAAGCTTTTGAAGCGTTACTATGCTTAAAGAAGATACTGCTCCTAAGTAAGAGCTTAAATTGTTGTATGTTGCTCCTAAGCACGAGCTTAAACTGTACATCAAAAAAAAAAAAAGCCCGCTATGTTGAAAATCCTTTCTAGGACAACTTAGGCAAAAGTTAGGGCAAAAAAAAAAAATTGATGAACTACGTTATGACTTGATCCTTCAAATTTGAGGGTACGTAGGCAGCTTGGTTTCATTGCCAAGTTCAGTCCAAACAAAAAAAAAAATTTTGATTCAAATATTATCTTTTGTTCACTTGAAAGTATCATGATAATTATCCATTCAAATTTCATTATTCAAATTATTTTTCACGTAAAACAAATCTTTTGCAAATTAAAGATCTTTGGGAATTTAATTTGTAGTCCATACATGATGCAAAAATACTTCAGAAAGTGCAAAAGAAAGATGATATATGGAGAAAAAGAAATTTAACTTCATTTCAAACTTGAAAAGAACTTACTAACAATCCTAAGAACTAATATAAATTTCAAAAAAAAAAAGTTACATCAAAAGGGATTTAGGGCTTCCATTTGTAATTCTTCAAGTCTTCTCGAGAGGCTTCCAACATACTTCGCAACAAATCTAAGTTTTTGGCTTCATCCTCAGTAAGGGTAGTAAAAGACTCAACAGAATTCATCTCTTCACGAATCTTGGAGGTGTCGGTTCTTCTTCTTTTCAGTTCATCTTCAGTTTCTTGGAGCGAAGATTCAAGTCTATGTTTTTTGCGTTGCAAAGTAATGGACTCTTGCTCTATATCTGCCAAGTTCGACTGCAGGGTGTTAAGGTTCTCAACAGTTTTATGTTCAAGTAACATTGAATCTTTAAGTCGAATTTCAAGTGCTTGAAGTTTTTCAATTCTATCCTTGGATGAAGAAATGGAAGATTCAAGCTCATTAAACTTCTGGACTTGTGTAAAGTAGTCTTCCACCATGCCTTTTAATAAGGATGAATCAACGGACTTAATTGCTTCTATTGCATCAAAGATCTTGTGAACATCACTAGTAAGTGAAGAAACCCGATCAAAAGAAGCGCGAATAATCCTTGGTTGAATGCTTTCCCACAAAATAGTTGCAAGCTTCAACTGACTATCGGATATCACTTTTTCAGCACTAAACTTAGAAAATTCTGGAAGGGCGAGATGACTAGCTTCAACATGAGGGCCTGTGGAAGTCTTCACTATAGGGGAAGTATTATTAACAATCACATTAGGGCAAGTATCTTTTTGGTTGGAAACGGCACTTGAAACATTATTTTTGATCTTAGCTACAAATTTGTTGAACTCATGCGAACTAGAAACTGAAGCTTCACTTTTGGCGGGGGATATATCACCTTGAAAGGATTCCCTTGGCCTGGTTCGCTTCCAATGTCTTTCATGATCACTCTCATCAATTGAATCTTCAACGATCGCATTATGCTTCCCTTCGATGACTTTCGGTAAAACCCTTTGTCCTTCATCAACTAATGACACTGATCGAGGAACTTCTTGTGAAGTCTTCACATGCTCCTCTGTTAAATCTATAGTGGACGAGACTTTGGCTTTATTGGATTTGTCTTGCGAAATCTCTAAAGACTTTTTCTTAACATCCTTTAGAGGTTTTCTTCTCTTTGATGGTGATGTATGGATGCTCGAAATCAAAATATCAATAGAATGCTCAAGATATGGCTAATGAACTTTGGACCACCATTCCATATATCTTGCGGTTGCATGATCATTAGGATTTAGAGAACGAGCTGGAGAGATCAATCTGGACTTTGTATGAGAACGAGTGCAAATTCTCCAAAACCTACATAGATCATCTACAGATCCAGAACGAATGTCTTCCTTAAGAGCTCCGGGAATATCTTGACAAAACCCAAATTGTCTCCCAAATCGATGAGGACTGTAAGGTTCTACAATGATGGCTTGGTTACATCGGGCAGGCAAATAGCTCGAACGAACATTAACAAGGTAGCCATGATTGATCTTACTAAGAGTGTCATAATCAACAATCACTTCATCTCTATTCCTGGGATATAAGTTAGCATTCCACACTATGCCACTATGAATCAACTTGCGGGCGTCATAATCCTCAAAGTATTTGGCTCCACCTTCTTCTGAAAACTTGCTCATCAAAGGCCCATATACATCGTCTCGATTTTGAAAGTGAGTCCGGAAATAATAACTTAGCCATCCATAAATATAGTGAATTGGAAAACACGCATCTGAAGAGCCCACTTGAGTAGAAAGTGTAATTTGGTTTAGTCCATGGTAAATATTGGTTAACACCGGGACCGCGAGATTAACAGTTCTCCCAATCGCCATCAGGCTGGCTATCTTAAATGTTTCTGGCCGAACAAATTCTGAATCTTTGCTTGGTAAAACGAAAACACAAATCCAACAAGAAAGGAAGGCAGCTAAATAAGTGTCTGTTGTTAAACTTTCTTTGATTCCAAGTGTAGTGAATGCTCCATCTCCTGCCATTCCCCGACCTTGGTACTTCCGAAGGATCCCAGTAGGGTTATGTGTAGCTTTTGGACGAACAAGCTTCTTTGCTTTTCGAGCAGGTGGTTTGGTGTAACGCAATTTCCCTTGAAACCAAAAATTGATCCAATCCTCAATAGACACCTTATCCTCCTTGCCTTGCTTCAAAAGATGGAATACAGCAAATAGATATTCACAACATCTCGGGATGAATCTTCCCTTGTTATCAAAGCTAGTCATAAAAGATGCCGTGAATGGGCAAACCGTCTAACCTATGCAAATCCCATAAGAAGATGGAAGCTTCCCCAGTAGCAAGGTGGAGAGTATTGGTAGCCGGGCACCAAGCTTCACAAAAAGCGCGAATAACGTCCTTGTTGTGATCATAAGTGTATAATGATGCATAAACAACATCATATATACTAACAATCATTAAATTTTTGTTGAAGTGGTATAACACATCTTCAGTCCATTCCCAGTACTTTGGTATGTAACCAAACTCTCCAAAAATCTTGAAGGAAAATCCCCAATATGACTTTTCGGAAGTGATACGGCTTCCCAACGTGTCAAACTTCTCATGATTAGAAGTATTGACGTGAAGATTAGATTGATGAGATCTCGCCTTTGGAGAAGATTGTGAGGTTGGAGAAAGTTCTATCGACCAATCTTCCAAAGTGGTAGGAAAATCAAATGATTTCCAAGCGGACTTATATCTACCCGATATGGGCTTGTCGGTGGAGAGATATAATCCTTCTTTTATGTCTTCGTCTTTCTTGGAAAGAAGCACAAGATAATCTTTATGATCTTTGAAGCACACCATGACAAGAAATCTACAAGAGAAAAACAAGTCATCAAATCAAAATAAAGAATTAAAAAAAAAAAAAAATCTTTGTTCAAGTTGAATGTGGATCAAGAAGATTTATGCATGACAAGTCAAGGAATATTCATGCATGACTTCAAAAAAAAAAAAAAAAAAGAGCGTGCAAAGTGTCAAGGTTTCATGGTGGCAAAGCAATTACAAGTTGCTTTGTCGTTCCTCACACCGAATCCTCTGAACAGGTTGCTTTGGATATCGAATACCATCATAATATGTTAGTCTCCCACCAAAAAGTGAATCCTAAAGAAGTCATTGTTGGATGGTATTCTACTGGGCTTGGAGTCACAGGTGGCAGTGCATTGATCCATGATTTTTATTCTAGGGAAGTACCTAACCCTGTTCATCTGACAGTGGATACGGGCTTTAGGAATAGAGAGGGTACTATAAAGGCTTATGTTTCTGTCAATTTAGCTCTTGGAGACCGAAAACTTGCTGCTCAATTTCAAGAAATTCCTCTTGATTTACGTATGGTTGAAGCGGAGACAAGAGACAGCAAATAGAGAACGAGAGAGACAGTTTCTAAAGGGAGCTGTGAGTGGACATTAGGTGTTTGGTAGAATTTCAGACCCAATACCCAAATATAAAACCCTAAAAATAAAGGAAATCATCAAAAACTCTGAAAGCAAAATCGAAAATTTTAGAAAAAAAAAAAAGAACATACAATGCAAGGAACAGATGAGCTAAGCATAGAAGAGCTGGCTTCAAATCTCTCTACATATAAGGAACAGCTTCAACAGGTTAGACAGCTTCTGGGTGAAGATCCTGGAAACCTTGAATATGTGGACATGGAAAAGGAGCTCGGTGAGGTGATTGCTCTGACAGAGGAATTGCTTGCAACTGCGAAGCAAAATGAGATTTCTGGATCAGATATTGGGACTAGTATTAGTGCACCCCCTGCACAATCGAAGGAAACAGTGGAAACATCAGATTATGGGGATAAATTTCCTGTTGGCACTAAAGTTCAGGCTGTCTGGAGTGAAGATGGAGAGTGGTATGATGCAGCTATTGAGGCTATTACTCCAAATGGGTATTACGTCTCTTACGACTTAATGGGACACTGAAAAAGAAGAAGCACGAGGGCACCGAATAGAATAAAAAAAAGAAGACGAAAAAGAACTCACCTATCAAGTTCTCCAATGCATGACAATCTTTGGCAATTTGTGATATGCGAATAAGTTAGAGGGATGTTGCTTTTATAGGGGAAATAATTCAAGTCCTATGCGGTCAAGGAATAGAACTTCTAATTGCATTAGAATTTCTTTAAAACTGGAGGTTGAGTTTTAGTTGGATTATAAGTTGAAGTCAGACTAGGAGTTTGCTTGACGTTGGTTCCCTAAGTTTCGTGAACCAATTAAACTTCTTTATTTCCGCAGTCATCAACTAAAAGGGGCAACTCTGTTTACTTCCAAACTGTAATGAAAAAGCTATAAAACCTAGTCTGCTTCGTTTGAATTGCATGGCTTCATGTTTTGCCTTAAATGGATCAATTAACTTAACAAATAGGTGTGGACCATGCTTTGTATGGACTTTTGATATTTTCAAACTCTTTGAAAAATACTTTAAGTTTGGCTTTAAGACCATTTTTGTTACGTAGGCCAATATTGGCCCATATTTTCTTTACGTAGGCCAATGTTGGCCCAATATCCATTTTTTGCTAAACCATTTAGGGTGGGCTAATCTTCTATTCATGGTCCATTTTGACGCATAGGAAATTATATTTGCTAAATCAATTTTTTCGTCTCATATACAAAATTATATGAGGATAATTAATTGGTGTAAATAAATTCTGACATCAAAAGCAAATTAAATTTCAAGACTTGTCCACTTGCTACACTAAAAAAAAAATTCGTGTACGTAACCAAGTCTTGAGGGGGCATTTATAGAAGGAGAAAATTTGTAACCAATTACAAATAGCCACATGTCAATTGGAATTTATTTAATTAAGAAATTTTCAATTGAATTATACATTACCATGTGAAATTGATAATATCATATTATAATTAATTATTTTATAATTAATTAAATATGTACACATGGTTTGACCAATCAAATTGCAAGGATTCATGGGTTATCCAATCAAATTTCACCCATGTGTCATAATTATATTATCTCTAATTAAATGAAATTAATTAAGAGGTAAATAATGAAATTTTATCTCTAATTTAATTAATTAATTAAGGGATAAAAAATAAATATTTTATTTCTAATTTAATTAATTAATTAAGGGATAAATAATGAAGTTTTATCTCTAATGAAATTAAATTAAATTAATTAAGAGATAAATAAGGAGAACAAGTTCTTTTAGAACTCTCTTTCACCTGGCTAGCTACCACTATAAATAGAGACCTCCCCTTAACACAAATTCACAATTCAGAAACCTGAAGAGAAGAAAAAAGATTTGGAAGAGTTAAATCCTCTCCAAAGTCTTAAGAAGAGATAGATTTGGAAGAGTTAAATCTCTCCAAAGTCTTAAGAAGAAATAGATTTGGAAGAGTTCAATCTCTCCAAAGTCTCAAGAAGAAAAAGATTTGGAAGAGTTAAATCCTCTCCAAAATCTCAAGAAGAAATCTCTGTAGAATTGAAGCAAGAAATTCTTAAGAACACCATCGTGTCTGTTCTTAAAGATTTCTCAAGAAGTTGCTCTTCGATCTTGTGTTGATCCAAGAAAGAAGATAAATCTTGTTTGCTCAAGATCAAGTCTCGAAGACCCTTGAAGCAAACAACGTGTGTTCAAGATCAAGTCTCAAAGACCCTTGAAGCCAATTTCAAGATCAAGTCGTGAAGACCCTTGAATCAAAGTTTTACTGAAGAAAAGAATCAAAGGATTTCTTTCTTTAAGAATATTCAGAGATTGTAACTTCAAAGTTTGATTAATAAAATTATTATTTGACTCCAAATTTTCCTTGTCATATTTTTGACGCGAAATTTGTGTGTACAGATATAGACATAATATAACTATTTTACATCTTGCTCAATGTTTAGCACAATCTACAACCGAAGCATCGCAAGATTTAAACACTAGTATATATATATATATAAATAGAACCAAAATATATATGAACATTAAATACGAATATACAATGAACATATAAATACTGGACATATACTGACATTTTTAATTGAACATAGGAAAAATAGATTAAGTCAAAGTAGAATCTCTGACCTTAAGACGATTTTTGCTTGTCTATTAGGTGCTTACAGTATATGCAAGTCATCTTTCAGGCCTCTTCAATTACGTTGCTATTGAGAGCACACTCAAAAGTAACTCAGCGAACCAGAAAAGATGATTTCAATCTCTCTCACGAAAACAATATAACACGGAGAATTAGGCCTCATTTGGATTCTATCGTGCCTATGGCGCGATGGAATCTGGGAGTTTTTGTGGATGGAGTTTTCCCTCACTGAAGTAAAAGCTATTGTGGGTGCATTTGGATGCACCCCTAGTTGGCCATCGGCCCCTCTAGTAGAAAGCTAGACTCTCGGTGGAGGGGAAAAACCCCCTTTTACCCCTTCCACAAATTTTTTTATTCTTTTTAAACTTTATTTATTTATTTATTTATTTTAAAATTATTTATGTTTTAATATTTAGTTTTTAAATTATTTATTTTTAAAATTTTTAATTTATTTTTAACATAAATATATTTTTAATATTTTTTAATTATTATTTAATATAAATATAATTTTAATATATACTTTATTTTTTAATATAAATATATTTTTAATTATTTATTATATATATAAACATTTTAATCTAATGTCTTAATGGTCATTTTTCTTTCCCATTATTATTCATCTCACTGCCACCGCTGCGTTTGAATCCAAACACATATACCACCACTTATTTTAATCTCACCGCTACAGTACCCAATCTCACCGCCACCGCTGTTTTTAATCTCACCGCCCATCCAAATGAACTTAGAAAAGAAATTATGCGGAATATATTAAAAATAGACACTGTACTCGGCAATTTATAGAAAATCAAAAGTCTGTTTGGAACAGACAAACCAGTTGAAAAGAACCAATTCGATCAAAAAACAGTAGACAAAAACCGAAACGGCATTTCTAATTCTAACAATCAAGACTTTTTCAAAAGGAAACGGTTCGATCTAGGACCGAACCGACATGTTTTACTCAGACAGGTTTAAATGGTTGGTCGATTGGGCAGTACCGGTTCGGTTTGGACCAAATAAACATGTCGGTTGAATAGTAAAAAATTAATTACTGACCCAAACCCGACCCAACTCGATGGGCGTTGTTGTCTAGCCCAAGTTCGTGTAGGTCCTTACCCTTCCCAAAAACTTAGATGCCTCTTTGGGCTCAATCCCTTCTTGAAACTAAGCCTATATAAACACGAGCATAAGCCTTTATGTTTCTAATGTGGGATTCCACATCAAGCTAAACATCAACCAACTTTTTTCTCTTCAAGTAGGTATCTTTGAGATTAATTTCTCATTCAATATTGATATCAATTGTGTAACTTAATTATACATTATGTATCTACTTAAGATAATCTAGATATTTATATACATATTTCCTATTTATATACATTTATTAACCATTGATATCCAACACTTAAAACGAGCCAAAAGTGAGCTCGAATACGCAAACAAATCGACCCGAACGTGCTTGCCACCTATCTCCTATGGCTATATTTCCATTCCGATTTCAAATTAAATTTGATAATATTCGACACGGTATGATTATAAGATAACAAAAATAATTAAAATATAATACGACCAAGAAAAAATATTAACACGTAAATCTAAATGAAAAAATATACTAAGAGAATACGAATACATCACGTCTATTCCAAACAGGGTTAAAACACTTTCTCCACAGTCCACAGTCTCCATCATCACTACTCCCAGCTAGGGGTGAGCGTTCGATCGAGTCGAGTCGAGTGAAAAAAATTCGGATTAGTCGAGTTGACGAGTCCTATTTTGTCAACCAAACTCAATTTGAAATTTTAACGAATCGAGTCGAGTTAAAACAAATTCGAGTCGAGTCGAGTCGAATAATTTATTCGAGTTAAAATGTTATCTTGTAAATGTTGATTGACTAGATCATGTTACTGTTATCTTGTAAATGCATGTATATCTATAATTTTGAAATTTAGTTCTATGAAATTACAAATATTTTTTTTTGTGTGTTCTATCTTTTCTTATAAATATAACTATCAAAGACTTGTCATACTAAATAAATAGCCTACTATTGACCTTTAAAAAAAGAGAATTCATTATCTTTTGAATTTCATTGTTTGGTTAGCTTGGTAATGTGCATGATATCAACCAAAAGCTTCAATCTTTAACTGAATGAATCATTGAGTGATAGCCTTCCCCTTTTGAAACTCAAAAAATTCAATGTAAAACTTTCAATCTAGACTTGTCAATTTCAAAAGAAAAAAAAAATTAATGATAAATTATTAAGACAATAAGTATGCAGTCAACAGCTCATGTGAATTTATTTTTCTACTGAATGGTGACAAACAACAAAAATAAATGACCCAACAAAAATGGGCTAAAGAGTAAAAAGGGAAGACGAAATAAGGAAAACGCAAAACTCAAGCTTAGTATCAAACTCAAATGAGTAAAACGACGTCGTATAGAAATATCTTATTCGGATTTTCGAGTTATTCGAGTTGTATAAATCAAATCCTAGCTAAACTATATAACTCAAATTACTTAGTCGAGTTGATTCGAAAATCCGAATAACTCTAATAAACCGAACTATTTAATTCGAAATTTGAAATTTTTTTCAGTTTTTTCGAGTCGAGTCGGATTTTGCTCACCCCTACTCGGCTTTTTTATTACAATATAGCCAAAAAAAAAAAAAAAATTTATCAAATTACCGTTACTTTTTGATTATTTCCCAAAATACGGACCTTTTTTTTTCAGCTGGGAAATCGCCATCCCCCATGGCGATTTCCCAGCGTGTTTTTTTGCAAATTTGCAAAAAACACCAAGGGAAATCGCCATGGGGGATGGCGATTTCCCTTGGTGTTTTTTGCAAATTTGCAAAAAAATACCAAGGGAAATCGCCACCCCCCATGGCGATTTCCCTTGGTAATTTTAGCCAATTTTGCTAAAACCATGAAGGGAAATCGCCATGGGGGGTGGCGATTTCCCTTCATGTATATATATATATTTTTTTAATTAATAAAATAAAATTATATTAAAACAATATTTTATTTTAATTTGATAAATTTATTTTTAAAAATTATAAATTAAATTAAAATATTTTTTTTTATAGGTTTGGTTATTTATTTTTTTAAAATATATATTAAAAATGTAATTTAATTTATTATTACAATTTTATAAAAAATAAAAATATATTTCTTATTAAAATTTAAAAAGAAGATTATATAAAAAATAAAATTTTTATATCAAAAATTTTATTTTTTATAATTTTGTAATATTATAAAAAAGAAAATTTAATTTATATCAAAAATAATTTAATGATGTAAAATGTAAATAAATTTTTTTTAAAAGAAATTTATTGAGTCACTTTTTTAAATAAAGAAGTTATTTTTAAGTTGGTATCGTAAAATAATTTTTTTAATTTGATTAGTTTTTTTGAGTTGGTATTCGATTAACTCGTGACATTAATTTAATCATTGTTTTTAATAATAATATAGATTGTTACAGTTTAAAACTGGATATTTGATAAAAAAAATTTAATTTAATTTCTGATTAAATTTTTTTTTCTTATTATAATTTAAAAAGAAAATTAAATTAAAATGAAAAAAAGAAAAGCAACTTATCATGTAATTTGGATTATTATATTAAAATTAAATAACAACATTAAGATATAAATTAAAATAAAATATAACAATTAATTTCCGAACAAATTACATGAAATGCAAAACATATAAATTTATATTAGAAATTTAAAACACATTACAATTATTCTAATTATTGCGTGGTGTAGAGCAACAGTGTCGAGTTCTTCTAGTGCGTGGTGGTTGCACCCGTCGTTCAACCTCGTCAGTGGCACGTATTCGCGGTCCACCACGACCTCTTGCTATAACCGCCACTGGTTCCGGTTGTATGTCATCAGTCGTTTCATCCGTATCAAAAATTTGAAACCCACTGCTGGATGAGCCAACACCTAGTTCACCCATAACGGGAACCTGACTACTAGATGCACCCATAAATGATGTAGCATCAAATGCTGACGAAGGGGTTCCAAACTGATACATGGATGTTAAATATGCTGAACTTGGACTTAGGACGGGGAGCTGGTCATCTAACCTCGTTCTTGGCGGTGATGGTCGGTAACACTCATCAACGTCATATCCGGGGTGACTTACGGAATAACGATGGCTGGATGGTACTCCATGATCCCGTTCAGGTTCAGGATGATCAAATGACATCCTCGGTGCTGTGAACTCCGATGAGGTCGGTTGACGCCTTCGCCCACGTTGTCGGCGAGGTCTAGGAGCATCCATATCCTGTGTAGGAGGGACTGGAGCTGAAGTTTGTCCGGTAAATGGCATACTCCTAACATCCTCGTGCATCGACGGTGGACAAACGAAAGGCCGACCTTCATTTCTATACCATCTTATGTAATCAGCAGACGGGTTGAAATTATTACCAACAATCGGGTAACCTGTCGGAATTCGTTGAAAACGTATGTTCCACCATTGGATCCAACGTTCATGCTTCGCAGGCCAGAATTCATCATTACGACCATGCATGTCGACCTTGTGAAGCTTATCAAGGTTCATCGGGGCTGCAGGAATTGGTTGTTGCATCCCAAATTGTCGCAACACCCGGTCAGTTTGGTGCCACTCTACATATGAAAAGCATATCAATGCTGTGTTTGCTTTCCATATATTGAAATTATTGTAGGCATCCGATGGGAGGCATGCCATAATTTCACTCGAGGAATATGGCATCCACAGAAACTGCGAATAATTATTACAAATTATTAGTTTCATAAGGATTAAATAAAAAAAAAACTTCAATGTAACAATCGAAATATTTACCTTATCATATCCTAGTCGATCTAGTCGTAGTCTTATACTTGCAAGATCGCTCGGAGTCTCTGTAAAATCTCTACCCGTACTCCTACTCCACCTATTAAAATGCATATAATATCTTAATGACCTATAAAAATACAATTTCGTACAAAATTAATAAAATAGTAAAGATTATTACCTGCTTGCAAGGGGGTATACAGCCGAAATATCCACGCGCGGAGCAAGAAATGGTAGCCGATACCAAGCCCATGATTGTAGAAGCACTAGACATCCACCTATGTCATGGTTTTTTGGAACTGTAGCTCGGCAAAGTTCTCTATACAAAACTGCCAAACACGCAGAACCCCAACTATAATTTGCTGCTTCCTCTAAATCACGTAGCAATGGAAGATACATTAAATGTACCCGACTGCTCGATTTGTCAGGCATCAGTAATCCTCCAATCAAACGTAAAATATATGCTCTAGCAGCATATTGTATTTGTTGTTCGGTTGCATGTAATGGCAGATTTTGAAACGTTTTCAACCAAGTCAGTCTCACCGTTGAGCCAGATACGACGTCTTCTGGAGGTACCTCACCCAATAGATCTTGACACAGTTCATTCCAATCTAGCAGGCTTCCGCCTGTAACTGCATCGCCATGGATCGGAAGTCCAAGTTGCAGCGCAACATCTTCGAGACTGACCGTGCATTCACCACATGGAAAATGAAAAGTGTGCGTCTCGGGTCTCCATCGTTCGACCAACGTAGAGATTAAATCGGGTTGTATCACAAGTCGTCGAATTTGACTTGCGTGATAAAATCCGGCTCTTCTTAAGTGGTCGATAATATAAGGATGCGGGTCCTCCAATGTAAATTTCCTCGAACGTAATACGCGACGAGTTTCCTGTTATAATAATAAAAATTAATATATTATAAAACTATAACAATTAAAAAGTAATAAATAAAACTATAAAATAACAAAATAATAATATAATATAATATAATATAAACAATAATAATATAATATAATATAAAACAATAATAATATAATATAATATAATATAATATAATATAAACAATAATAATATAATATAATATAAAACAATAATAATATAATATAAAACAATAATTTCATATAAAAAAACAATAATAATATAATATAAAAAAACAATAATAATATAATATAAAAAAACAATAATAATATAATATAATATAAAGAATAATAATATAATATAATATAAAACAATAATAATATAAAAAACTATAATAATATAATATAAAACAATAATAATATAAAAAACAATAATAATATAATATAATACAATAATAATATAAAAAACAATAATAATATAATATAAAACAATAATAATATAAAAAACAATAATAATATAATATAAAACAATAATAATATAATATAATATAAAACAATAATAATATATAAAACAATAATAATATAATATAATATAAAACAATAATAATATAAAAAACTATAATAATATAATATAAAACAATAATAATATAAAAAACAATAATAATATAATATAATACAATAATAATATAAAAAACAATAATAATATAATATAAAACAATAATAATATAAAAAACAATAATAATATAATATAAAACAATAATAATATAATATAATATAAAACAATAATAATATATAAAACAATAATAATATAATATAAAACAATAATAATATAAAAAACAATAATAATATAATATAACACAATAATAATATAATATAATATAACACAATAATAATATAAAAAACAATAATAATATAAAAAACAATAATAATATAATAATATAAAAAACAATAATAATATAAAAAAAAATAATATAAAAAATAATAATAATATAAAAAACAATAATAATATAACAATTTACTTACCTCGTTAAATATAACCTCCGAGATGTGATTTTCTTGTAACCTCAATAGTGAAGCCATTTCAAAATATTGTTGTAGAAAAAAAAAATTTGTAGAAAGAAATTTTTTTTGGTAGAAAAATGAAAAAATTTTGAAAGAAAATGAAAATTTGAATGAGAGGAATGAAAATTTGAAGAAGAGGAGGGGGGTATTTATAGAGGGTGGGGGGTGTGGGGGGGAGGGGGGATTGAATTTTTTTTTTTTTTTTTTATATTTATTTTAATTTTTTTTTCATTTGAAATTTAAAATTTAAAAAAAAAAAATTCAAAATATTAAATTATAAAAAAACCTAAAATATATTTTACGAATTTTTAAATTTTTTTAAATTATAAAAAAAATATTTTAATTTAATTTATAATTTTTAAAAATAAATTTATCAAATTAAAATAAAATTTTGTTTTAATATATATTTTTTTATTAATTAAAAAAAAAAATATACATGAAGGGAAATCGCCACCCCCATGGCGATTTCCCTTCATGGTTTTAGCAAATTTTGCTAAAATTACCAAGGGAAATCGCCATGGGGGGTGGCGATTTCCCTTGGTATTTTTTTGCAAATTTGCAAAAAAACACGCTGGGAAATCGCCATGGGGATGGCGATTTCCCAGCTAAAAAAAAAAGGTCCGTATTTTAGGAAATAATCAAAAAGTAACGGTAATTTGATAATTTTTTTTTTTTAGCTATATTATAATAAAAAAGCCCCCCTACTCCCAGCAACAAAAACATTTAAGCTTAAAAAATATACACAGATATCAATCAAAGTCAGACCTTTTTTGGCTTCTTTCTCCGAAGAATCTGACAACACAAACAAAGTTAGAGTCTCTGTCGACAACATCAAAAACCTTTTTCTTTATGTTTTGCGCATAAATGGCTTCATCCGTTTTCTCCAGAACTCTCTTTGGTCACCGATTGATTCAATTCTCATCCTCTCTCCCTCACAAGCCCTTGATTTTCTCTTCTCTTTTCAATGTAAGTAACAATCTCTCTCTTTTTTTTTTTTTTTTTTTTTAATTTATTATTTGGGTTTTTCTCAGTTCGTTGTTTTCTGATTGTGAGTTTTGCTTTCTGGATATTTCAAATTCTTTCCTTTTCTTTTGTTGCATTAGATCAATTTATCACTTTTTTTGAAATGGGTTTGAGTTCTGTTTTTTTTTTTTTTTTTTCTTTTCAATTTTCTTTCTTCACCCAAAGTGTATATAGGGTTTTGACTATTGTTACGGAGAATTTCATGTTTTCTTTGGTAAAATTGTATTTTTATTTTATTTTATTGCTCTTACTTCTAGAATTTTTATACAGAAAATAAAGTTTGTTATCTATGCTGTATGTTTTTTTTTTTTTTTTTTTTTTTTTTCTTCCTGGTTATGTTTATGTTTTCTTTAACCGAAACTATGCGTTAGAAGTTTGGGTACTCTGAATAATTCATTAACATGGGCATGTTTCTGTTCGGTATTTTGATAGTCACTGCTCTGTCCTTGAGCACCTCTGGCTCTGTTGACGACATTAACTTAAAACTTTGAGCTGTTTATTGTTTAGAAATGGTTTACTTTTAACTTCAAACCCCCCTTTCATCTTGTTGTAATGGTCATGTGGCCCAGGTCTTATGTTGTATTTTTACATTACTTGCAGAAGAGACAGTTTCGTGTACAGGCTGATCATTCCTATACCACATATAAAACACCTAGTCGGCTTTCTTGTTTTATGGCTTCCTCAGCAATTGAGACAAGAACTAATTTTTCGACACAATCTCTTTCCTCCAATGATACAGTCGTTTCTGTTGATTGGCTTCATGCTAATCTAAGGGAGCCTGATATGAAGGTATGTGCATTTATGCATGGACCAGTAACCCTTTTAAGAATGATTTGTTATTAAAGTGTTGTGAACTTTTGCTTGTCATTTGTTACCTTTTGAGTTTGGAAGTGTGGTTGTCATGAATGACAAGATGGCATCATTTGTATTTTCCACTCAAATACTCTCTCTCTCCACATTATTCTATGAGTACAGAAAGGCATACATACATATTAAAATGTTTTATAGTAAAGGTTTTGCATGGAACTAATTTAGCATGTTCATAGGCATCACCTGTCAATTAGATATTTCTATGAGGTTATGAAATTATTATCAAATTAATTTTCAATGGTATGGCTATTGCAGTTTTGTGACACCTAAGGAAACCTAGATGTTAAACCTAGAGTTTTTCTCCTTATTATCTATTTCCCACCACTGTTTCAGTGTTACAGCCAGCCAGAAATCAGTATTTTAAACTTATAAGAATAATCTATCAAGCTGTAACTAAGTTCACATTAAAACAACTGCTAAATTTCGAGCCCAACCTCAATTCACCGATCACAATAATTATTCAAAAAACTAAAACAACTTCTAAACAGCTAGCTATCCTCCATCAGGTTTCCATGGGCATCTTTGGGTTTGTTCATTTCTCCTCAAATATATTCCCTTGGAGAGCGAAAAGGATACATATTCTTGGGAATACGAACTAAACAAGACATCTGTGCAACCAAATTAAAATGCAAAAGAGAAAGAAAAAGAATAGTAGGTAAAAACTATGTTACTCGAACTCGGGTGTGAGTGTTGGACACGTGTCCGACACGGGTATGTTCAATTTTTTCCACAGTTTTCATGTATTTGGAGGATCCTTGGAGGATCATATCCCCATACCCATGTCCGGGTATGCGTCGGACATAGGTGTCGGACACAGGTGTTGGACACGGGTACTTCAAGAAAAATGAAGAGTCGGAGCAACATAGGGTAAAAATTGGTTTAAAGAAAACACAGGTACTCTCCGAGATGGGGGATACTTTTAGAACAGTTTTCCTGAAGAAATTTCCAAGAAAAGTAAAAAAAGAACTTTTGCAATCTAATAATCATTCGGTTTCTGAGAATGAGATATCATTGTGCAAACATTGTTATGAATTTTGCTTAAAGCCTATGAATAGTTTATTAGCATACAGTGTCTTTGGAACTATTATGAAAATTGGAAAACACTTTATGCTTTCTTTGTTTATTTGTCGATCATGTTTTTATTATTTATCAGGTACTGGATGCATCCTGGTACATGCCAGATGAGCAGAGGAATCCAATTCAAGAGTATCAGGTGCTGATTATAGTCTTTTCTACTATCTATTTTGGTGTCACACTCTCAGGACTGTTAAATGCTTTTGAATTGGAAATTCTATTTCTTATCTAATATAAACTGAGATATTAAATTCCTCAGGTTCTTTCTTTTAATTCCAATATTTTCAATTTCAAATGCATTTCTGTTGGATTTCTTTCATCATTGCAGGTTGCTCACATTCCTGGTGCTCTTTTCTTTGATGTTGATGGAATAGTGGATCGAACTACAAAGGTGAGATGCCTTGTATTAATTGGTTAGTCTCTCTTCTTGATCTCTTGGGTGCTGTGGTTGCTAGTCCACTGAGGTAGAGAAAAATAATTTACATAATAATGCTCCATTGCTTAACAACCCTTGCCTCACCGTTTCTTTTTCTCTTGATATCTTGCTGCTATCCGCTCTGGGTTTTACTAGCAGCAATTCTCGTCTCTTACCTCGACTGCTTATTATTGATTAGTCTATATTATTATTTGAGAAAGGTAGTAGAAATGCAGGTTTTCTTTCTTTCTTTCTTTCTATGGTATTATGTATTTTCATAGTCAAGTTGTGGCTTGTTGGAGGAAGATTTGAATAAAACTTCTTTTTCTAGGTATTTGGTCAGCCTTATGCAAATTACCTATGCCATAAGGTTGCAGTTTTTCTTAGAAAAGTAAAAGGTGTGATGTAGGACAAGTAGGGACAATAGACAGAATACAGAAGTTTAGGGAGAAACTAGAAACAGACAAGAACAATTAGGGTGGAACAGAGAAAATTTGAAAGAAACAAAAGAACTTAGGGAGAAAACCAGACAGATTCAATTGAGGGAAAATCTCAATATCACAATAACTCAATAACTCAATATTGAATATCCAAAAACCTAATTGAAACTAAAGTAACATAGGTATTTATAACTAAACCCAAAACCCTAATAAAATGCAAAATACCAATAATAACCTTGATTAAAAATAACCCTAATAAATTAGAAGGCCTAAACACAGTTTTCCATCAAGGTGCTTTGACAATTCTAGAATAAGAATCAACTTTATAACTTTGTATATGCCTTCCTTGAGTATTCTAAGTAATGTGATTCAATCAACTGTTCATGGTAGTTTGTTCATGATGTATTAAAATTGGAGATATACTAGGTAAGTGAGCCTTTCTATAGCATATGCACTAGTTTGCCTATCCTATTTGACTTCTCTAATTGAAAACTCTTGCTTGTATCAGTTGCCACATATGCTGCCATCTGAGGAAGCTTTTGCAGCTGCTGTGTCTGCTCTTGGCATCCAGAATAATGATGGGCTGGTTGTTTATGATGGGAAGGGAATTTTCAGTGCAGCACGTGTCTGGTGGTGAGTAGCATGTTTGATAATATGATATCTACTCAGCCTTTTCTGAAATGTTTTATCGTTATTTTTCTGATTCTAAATCTAACAGACTTTATTCCATTGATAATTGAAAGGATGTTCCGAGTCTTTGGGCATGACAGAGTCTGGGTGTTAGATGGAGGCCTCCCAAGGTGGCGTGCATCAGGATATGATGTTGAATCTAGTGCTTCCAGTGATGCTATTTTGAAAGCCAGTGCTGCCAGTGAGGCAATAGAGAAAGTCTATCAGGGACAAACTGTAAGCATTCTGTCCTGATCTCTGTTTCTCTATTTCCTTTTTTTTTTTTTCACCTGCAATTCTTGAAATTATTGATTGGGATTGGGGGGTGGGGGTGGGGGGATATTTCCTGTGCCGTAAGATGTGGTTGTCTGGGAGTTATGAAAATATTGCTATTGAGATCTTGAATTGATGCCTCCTGGAAAGAAGCTAGCGTGGTAATACTATGGAAGTCATTTAGTGGCAATTGGCAGTTCAGTTGCTGGGTTGAACATTATTATCTAAATAATATTATACAACATTTTATCCTCTCATGTCTCATGTTTACAATATTATACTCAATATTTTTGGTTGCATGTATCTTTGTCTTGCAGGCTGGACCAGTCACATTTCAGACAAAATTTCAGTCACATCTTGTCTGGACACTTGATCAGGTTGAATTGCTAACCTAATATAATTCATATAGAATTATGGTTTTTCTATCTCAGTCTTGTTTGACTTCTGAAATGATGCCTGGTAATGATTGAAAATTTAAAGTGGATGCACCTCCATAACCAGATTTATTCTAATGCTGTTGTGACCTTTCTAGAACCATGATGCTTGATTATTATGATATGATCCACTCATCTGAACATTTATTTGCATTCAGAGACATCAAATCAAAATTTATTATGGTATGATTTTTTTTAAAAAAAAAGCATGCTTGTATATGTCTTATTAGATTGAAACTTGCAGTTGTTTATATAAAGTGGTAAATCCTTTATACACGTTGATCTGAATTAATTAGCTGTTTAGTGTCTTGTTTATATGTACTTGGGCTTGATATCTTTGTGTCATTTGAAATATACTGAAGAAAAATCTTTGGAATGCAATGTATAGCAACCTAAAATTATTTCTATAGATGTAAAAGGTGGCATATGTAATGTGTCTATTTGGTGATCTTGTATGTTGTCCCACTCTTCATTTTTCCTAACATATCTGCATCAGAAATATTGTGGACACTTTAAAACATACATGGTTAAAATTAAGACAGTCCACATATGAGACGATGCTTACAAAAAGTTGAAAGTACTTGGTTGGAACTTGTACCATGTTCAGCATTCAAATCAGCAAAATAGGTGCTCTTTATGGACATGGCTGTGATGTCATTCCATCAGTGATAGAAATTCCCTATTATTTGAATATATTCCGAGGTTATGTTAGATAATACCTTCTTCTCTTTTTTACTTTTCTCAGGTTAGAAGAAACATTGAGGAAAAGACTCACCAACATATAGATGCCCGTTCCAAGCCCAGGTACTGCAGAGTCTTACTTGGTTGATTACATTTGACGATGATTACTTAATCTTCTTATGATATATATGAATTTAATATGGTAAATGCTTGCAGTTGTAGGTATCAAATAATTTTTCTTTCCCTTAGCATTCAGTTCTTGTACCTCAATTCATTGCCCTTGCCTTGTCGATAATGAGCAGAAACCAGCATGTCTGCCATATTAGTGCCTTGGAAATGTTAAATACAAAAATAAAACTGTTTTGGACCTAAATGAATGTTATTTTCAAAAAATTAATGTAAGGTGCATGTGACATAAGGCATGGGTTTGTTCTTGCATTTTTTTCAGTCCATGAAACGTAATATGCTTCTTAGATTGTAAAGTAGAGCTGATATTGAATCTACTATACGACTGAAATTTTTGTCATACACATCACAGTAAACTCAAACCTGTGTCATTACTAGTAAGACTCATGAACAACTTTAATGGTATGGGATCTGTCTAAACCCAGCAAGAACTATAATTAAACTAGATCCTGAGCGAAATGGATTTTATTGGTTTGCCTATCTGGGTGGTCCTAGTTGCCAGCATGGTCCATTTCATGACCCACATTAATCTCAACATCTTCATTTCAGCTACACCCATCTTTCAGACATGTTCTAGACTTATAATTCATAAGGCGCAAGGCGCAAAAACAACGCTCACCTGTATACGTATATGTATATGTATATGTATATGTATATGTATGTGTATGTGTCTGTGTATATATATAGTAAGCTTATGATATATAATTAAGATGATAAACTCTAACGTTTGATCCAGTCTATTCTACAACATGCAATTTTTTTTTCCTTTTTTTGGCCATTATGCATGATTTCCATATGGTCCCATGTTTGTTGTTGAATACTCGAAGATTGAGAAGTAGAGAGTTTGATATTGTTCCTTTCTTTTTACTATTAAAGGTGCAGATAATGAAAAATTAAAATTTAAAGAAATTAAAGAGAACTTCAATTAGGGGGGGACTATTTATGCGCCTATTGACTTTCAAAAAAGTGTACCTAAGCGCACCATGCGTGCGCTTGAAAATATGAGCCTCGCCCGAAAGGGTCTGAGGGGCTTTTGTTGTCTAGTGCTAAAGCGCTAACCTTAACAACACTGAACTTGCTGATACTTATGTGATCACATTATATCCTAGTAGCACGTCTCGATTCTATCAGCTTGTTATGATCCTATGAATGGCTTCATCTTGAAGTTCACTTCCTGATATAAAAACCATCATTGACTTACTGAAAATAGTCACTCTTTTGAGCTTCCTAATATTATCTCTGCTGTTCATGTTACTGTAGTCTAACATTATTTCTTCCAACTCTTTAGTATTTTTAATTTTTTTGTTATTAGTTCTTTTTCTTTTGGCTATTTTGGATGGTTGAGACTTGAGCCTTAACTTATTTTTAGGGGCTGGTATTAATTTTTATCATGTTCTTGTGCTCCATGGGGGATTTTGATGCAATTAGATTTCATATATTTTGTTTTTTCTTAAAAAGATTGGGCTCAAGAAAGAGATTTTTATTATGTTCTCTATTCTTAGAAATCAGAAGACCTGCCCTTTCACTGTGTAATTGATGTCTTTGCTTTCATTGGATTCTCTTATTGTCTTCTCTTTTGCAATCAAATTTCTGTTTTGGGTTTGTTTTTTTCCTCACTGTAACTAAGTAGATTTGGATGTCCCAACATCTTGGATGTTGATTTGGAATATGAGGTTTTTGACGTTTTCTCTGGCCTGTGTCTGACTGTTGGTATAAAGAGAAACATTTTCATCAGTTTAGTGGAACAAGCTTTTGGAAGTAAGAGATGAGGTAATGAATGGTAGGAAACTTGACTACAAAAATTAGTTGCTTGTGTAATTTGATGCATTTAGTGAGAATGGTAAATAGCAGCAAATTTGGAGTAGAGCAGTCTTTATGTGGGCTTAAGTGCTGATTCTTGGCAGCCTATTTTTTATTGGTTCAGATTATTTTTAATTTAGTACTTAAATACACATACACACAAACATACATCTATTTTTGTAACAAGATTTTGCCCTTTAACTTTTTTAATTTTGAAGGGAAAGAGCCTCGAAATTGAAGTGCATATAAGTTGGGGTGATATTATACTGAACCTCGCATATGAAATCCTTTTTTTTTTCTTTAATTTGTTTTTTCGTGTTTGGGTTGTGATGCAGATTTGATGGTGCTGCACCAGAACCTCGTAAAGGAATTAGAAGTGGCCATGTACCTAGCAGCAAGTGTATTCCTTTTCCCCAGGTAAGAGAAAGGTTTTCATTTTTTACTTGCATGCTATGAAGAGGTGAAGTGTATGTAGATTTCTGAAGTCCTAATCAGTACCTTTTTAATTTGTCTGAGAGAGAGAAGGTTGGTAGATGTGGTGCAGGAACATTTACTTTCAAATTAGGAGTGCAAGGGGGTCTCTACCTACCTCTTTCTGGTGTGTGCTGCATGAAATTGTTGTTTGGTAATTCAAAATTGTCATGCGCGTAGAACGAAGTTGTTGAGTGGCAGATTTAGAGACCTATGACTGGTCATTGTTTAAGACTATTAGATATGAGATAAAAGATTCATGGATTGAAGAATTTCAAGAGGATGTAGCTCCTGTTGATATGTTGTTAAACACTCTGAGCATCTCTTGATTTTTTTCCGGTGATGTAGGAATGGCAACGTTATAGCCGTGAGAAAAAAAAAAGGGCAAAAAGAAAGTGATATGCCCAATTGGGCTTGTTATCTTTTTTTATTGTTTTTTGCCTTTTACTCTCTTTTCCATGTTTGATAATGTGATTTTTCTGGAATTTTTCCCCATTAGTTTATTAATTCATCAATTTGCCATTTCTTTGCAGATGTTGGATGCTTCACAGACACTTTTACCTGCTGATGAGCTTAAGAAACGATTTGATGTAGAGGGTGAGTACTATTTATCTTCCTTTTTATCATTGTTCCTTTCCCCTTCTCTTTTTATTCTTTCCAAATTCAGCAGTTATGGATTGAGCTATCTGATATTTGCTTTTCATATGTGATAGTCCATACCACTCCACCTATCAACATCCTTGTCAAATCTTCATATTCACTTCATTATATGCACGCTTGTTTATGGGTTTAAGGATTCTACAATTTGAAACTTAGTTATTAGCTACGCCAATAACTCATTCGTAATCATGGCGAATATTTATTGAGTTTTGCTGTCACATAATGATATAAAAAATTACTCATTTGCAAGAGGCCTATGTTACTCGGATTCGGATGTGAGTGTTGGACACGGGTATTTGTCCGACACGGGTATCTTCAAATTTTTCAAAGATTTTCATGTATTTGGAGGGTCTATGGAGGATCATATTTCCATATCCATGTCCGGATATGCGTCAGATACGGGTAATTTAAAAAAAATGAAGAGTCGGAACAACATTTTTATTGAGCAATATAAAACTGCTCACTTGACTGATTTCCTTTATGTACCTTCATTGATTTCAGATAGAAAAATTAGACATTGAGGCCTTTGTTGTCACATTCAATTTGGTGAGGGGACTTGCACACAGTTCATAGTTAAATCAATCTTTCAATATGATTTTATGTGGTTATGATGCCAGCAATATACTGAATGTGCTTCTATTTTGTTTCTTCATGAATCATCTTGCTTTGCCATCGCCTGTCTCTTTACTTGCTACTTTTAACGTTTATGTTTCATGTTTATTTATAACGGTTTACGGTTGATCTTGACATTCTCCTATTGTCCTTGCAAAAACTTACTTCGCCTAATAACGTACAGGCATCTCATTGGAACGCCCTGTTGTAACTTCTTGTGGCACTGGTGTTACTGCTTGTGTTCTGGCATTGGTACTTTCCTCCACTATGTATTATTGTTCTATCTCTACCTTTAGGCTTAACATCTATCCACATTCCCCGTAAACCTTGGGAGGCGAAACAAATATAATGTAGTTTCTTAAACCTATGTTACTTAAACTCGGGTGTGAGTGTTAGACACGGGTATGTGTCCAACATGAATATGTTTTTATTTATTTATTTATTTATTTTTATTTTATTTATTTATTTATGATTTTCTGTATTTGGAGGATCATATCTCTATATCCATGTTCGGATATGCGTCGGACACGAGTGTCGGATGCGGGTGCTTTAAGAAAAATGAAGAGTCGGAGCAATATAGTCTTAATCAATGTTATATTCATTTTTTTCTTTATTGCTTGGAAAAGTTGAAAAGATAGATGAATATTCTAAAATAGGTGTCTCATGCTGATGCTTTTCAGGGTCTCCATCGACTTGGGAAGCCTGATGTTGCTGTGTATGATGGATCTTGGACCGAATGGGGTGCGCAATCCGACACGCCTGTCGACACTTCATCCTAGATCTCAATGCAAACCTGTTGGAAAAGTTGAGAAGAATACAGCTTGCGATCGGCCAGTTTCAGTACTCAGATTGTGATGAAAAGGGTTTGTATCATCATTTTTGAGTTCCAATATACACCTGTTTGTTTAATTCTAAAATGTTATGTATGATGTTTATGAAACATGTCTGCTGTTTACATGAGGTGAGCAAAAGACTCTGTAGGAAATTAAGGGGTGACTGATCAAAGATAAATAAATAAGCAACTGCGTAAATTTCTTTGGAATTCATACTCAGCTTATTTGTGTTATGCTCACTTGAAATAAATTTCTAACAATTGGATTGTCAGAATGAGGATAGAGATAATTACATGTTAAAACGAAATTAAAAAAAGAAAAATATAAATTGGTGTTTTTTTTTTTTGGCCAAGAATAAGGTATTGTATTATATCATCAAGAATCTTACAAACACCATTCAACATACAACCTAAAAATTCTGATGAGAACCCAAAATCAGGGAATTTTGAATTTATTAGGCAAAACAAATCAAAAAATTAATGTGGTGCAGGTAACCCATTCCTACTCAAAATATGAACTAAGGAAGATGGTGAATTCACCCAGTTTGTAAAACTCATCATCCTCTTGACTTGGTTCGTTGCCCAGTTTGCCGCTTTATTTGCTTCTCTGTTAATCAATGCAAATTCTATCTCCTCAAACAATCTGCTTCTTCTGATATCCTGGACATATGAAAAGAAACGCCATCTTCCTTTCCTTCTTTCACCTTTTACCTCCTTATACAGTATCTGTGAATTTGTCTACACCACTATTTTCCTTAACTGCAATGTTTCAACAATCTTAAGTCCTTCATGCATAGCTATCGCTTTAGCCTCCAATCCCGAATTAACCTCAATTTTCTTAACAGTGCCATCAATAACTTTCCCTTCATCATTTCGCACCACAACTCCTATTCCTGCAACTTGATTTGACTCATGTTCCATCACAGTTCACCTTAACCCATCCCCTTCTTGGTCTTCTCCATCCAATTTTTTCTTTAAGATTTTGCTGTTGTAATGTTTCCTTATCCCTCAGCACATTCATCATTACCTCATTAGTACTTCCATTGATCCTTTGTATGCTTCGTTTGGGGTCCGGATCTTTATTTTGAAAGACCTTAGCACATCTGTCTTTCCAAATTTGCCATCAAGCCATAGCTAAGTACACCTCCAATCTCACTTGCTCCTCTTTATTTGTACTTAGCTCTGTTAAAACTATTATAAATCAGGCATCAAAAGTTTTGATTTTTTGCCTGTCCACCTTACAGCTCAGCTCCAACCCATACCAAACCTATTGAGTCCACTCACACAGAAGTAAAACATGTTCTATTGTTTCCACTTCCTTGTAACAGACAGGACAAATTGGGGACTTCTTTAGCTTTCTCTTCCACAAGTTGCTCATAGTAGCTATATGGTTACCACAAGCTTTCCATAAGAAGTGCTTGACTTTATTTGGCACTGCTAAATTCCATATTCTTTTCCAGACAACATTTTCCACTAGATGTGAAGAAGACTCTTTCCTCGTTTTACCCCTTATCTCTTTGCCTTTCAAAATTTGATACCCTGATTTAATCGTATATCCTCCTTCTTTTGTTTCTGGCCATATAATTCTATCATTTCCTCATTGAAGACAAAAGGGCATAGCTTTGATAATTTGAGCTTGCTCTTCTGTTATAAGATTCTGTATGGGTTCTAGCTGCCATGTTTCAGAACTGACATCTATAAGTTCAAATACTTTTTGAGGAGCAACTTCACCATCACTGACAGGTCTGCTGAAATTGGCATTTAGGATCCACCTATCCTCCCAGATTCTTACATTCTCTCCATTTGTAATTTGCCATTGAACTTTATCCTTTAGGAAATCCCTTCCCTCTAGGATACTAGCCCAAGTCCAAGATGCCTTTCCTCCTTTCCTAGCCTCCAAGATGGATGAGTGTGGAAAATAAATTCCTTTCAAGATTTTCACCCATAACGCATCAGGATTTGTCATTATTCTCCAACACTGCCAATAGAGTTGTGTTTAACAGACCTATTTCCTTGAACCCTATACCTCCAACTTCTTTACTTTCAGTCAGTTGTACCCAACTCAACCAATGTATTTTCCTTTCCTCCTTCTGTTGCCCCCACAAAATCTTGCCATAGCTGTATTAATTTCATCACAAATCTTTTTTGGTACTTTAAAGCATTGCATTGTGTAAATTGGTATTGCACATGCTACAGCTTTAGTAAGATCTCCCTACCTCCTGTGTCGCAACCTAAAAAAAAAAACGACGACGAGTCTCATCGCAAGACTTTATTATTCGTTAGGCGTGACATTAAAAAAAAAACCGAGGAAAAGTCGACTTAATTCCTCTAAAAAAATGAAGGTTTTGAAAATGACCTTAAAAAAGACATGGAGTCGCCACCAATCTTTTTTAGCTAGGTGTGATCGGCCACCTATTAAAACCGGTTTTATAAAATATTTTAAAAATTAATTAAAACATTTTAAAAACCAATTTCAAGTCTGCGTTTTAAACCAGAGAAATCAAAGAAGCGGGTTCGGGAGTCGGTTACGTGTGGGGAAGGATTAGCACCCCCACAACGCCCGTATAAATCGGTACCTTATTAATCGTGTGTTATCTCAAATCTCGGTAAAAGTTGGTTTTAAATTTAATATTTCAAATTAATTCCCAATTTAAAGAAAAATACTTTCATTTTTTTATTGACAATGATCCGAAATTTATAAATTCAAAATTTTCCTATATTCCCCAACAAACGTGGCAAAATATAGAAATTTTTATTAGTTTTAGAAAACTTTCCGAATCATTCTCTTTTTTGAAAGAAAGATATTCCTTTATTAATAATAATTGATGATATTCCCTCCAGCAAACCCGGTAGAGAACTCATGAATTATTTTAAATCGGGAATATCTTTATTTTTATTGAAAACCATTATCTTTTTTTGAAAACATTTAAAAGAAATGAATATGTATAGGCATGGCATAAATAAAATGACATAGCAAAATCTAAATAATATAATGCAACCTAAATGTCATGACACATAGAAATTAATATGGCAAGAATCACATATTATATAAAATGCATGAATATAAAAATGCAATGCATGAAATGTATTTTTTCCTTTAATTAAGGAAATCCGTATATCTAAAAAGATATCCGGCTACCTTAGGAAAATATGTCAAATTAAATATTCTAAAACCAAAATACTTTGTGATTGTTTGAAAACAGTTTTGAAAAGCTTGAATTAAAAATAAAAACTGGGCTAAAATTTTTAAAATGACTCTAATTTCCTAAGTTTAAAAATCCGGATTTTACTACCCTTAACCCGAGACTTGAAAAACCATTTTTAGAGTTTGAAAAGGCTTAGAAACCACCCTAAGTCAGTAGCTAACTCTCCTAATCAGCCCACTCTAAGTAAATTAAACAAAACAGAAAAATGGTTTTTTTTTTTTTAAATTCAATTCTGACTCCACTGTCCAGTTTTAATCCACAATTTTTTATCCTATTTTTAAAAATTCCAAAAATTCTAAAAAAAATACTGGAGACTCAGGACATGTGAAACTACACGAGAAAAAATAGGCTTAATTTTTTGATCAAAGATGAATTCCCAGAAAAACCAGAGATGTACGAGTTTTTGGAGGAGAAAAAACTGCTTTGTTTTTCTTTAAATTCAATCCTGACTCCACTGTCCAGTTTTAATCCACGATTTTTTACCCTATTTTTAAAAATTCCAAAAATTCTGAAAAAATTATTGGAGACTCAGGACATGTAAAAATACACGGGAAAAAATCGACTTAATTTTCTGATCAAAGATGAATTCCCAGAAAAATCGGAGATGTACGAGTTTTGGGTGGAAAAAAAACTGCTTTGCCAACACATTTTTTTTGTCTTTGATAAAATCATTTAAAAACCAAAATAAAAATATTTGAAACTCATAGAATGACTTGAAGACAGTAGCTAGGACTTTTTGAAAGTTAGATAAAAATTGGCTAAGTAAAAAAAATCACAAAGGTAGAATAATCAATTTGACAAACTTAATTTTCCACAAGTGTGCTCAAGAGAGCATGACCTTGAACCATTAATTGGCTCAAGTCATTATTCAAGTGGCATGAACATGAAATGCATGAAACAATGCAGCAAACATAATGCATGAAATGCATGGATCTAAACCTAAATGTAAGGAAAATGCATGACACAAATAATATGGCCTAGACCTAACATGAACTTGCATGACATTTAATGTAACCTAGACCTAAGACATGCATGGCATTTTCACAAACACAAGGCATGCTTAATTCAAAAATCCAACCAAATATCATGCAAATGCAAAAACCTAACAACTAGCATGACAAAAATACAACACACAATGCAAAACACATGGAGTAGCCAAATGGCCCCAAGCTTCAACAAGCATGGCATTTTCACAAACACTTGGTATGCTAGCATGAAAAACTAAGTCATAACACAAAAATCACACAAGCATTTTCACAAACACCTAATATACCAAATCTAAAACATGCTCACTAAGATATAAAACAAGAATCATGCAAAGAATCACACAAGCATTTTCACAAACACTTAATATGCTAACTCTAAAACATGCTCAAATTTAAACAACATGAAAACAGAAAATTAAAAATGCAAAAACATGATATCTAAGACATAAATGGCAACAAACAAAGCAACCAAATTAAATATAACTTAAGAACATGAAATAACATAATATTTAAAACATCAAAAATAAAGAAAATAGCATAAACAACATGGTAAAATGAATCAAAAACAACAACTTAAAATAAATAATGTAGGCCATTTGGCCATGGTGAGTTTATTGTAAAAACAAAATGTAAGAAAAATATACTTAAGAAAGGAAATGAAGGAAGAACAAGAAACATTATTTTAAAATGAAAACTCACCAAGTAGCTTTTGAACGGATTAAGCTATAAACCCTCAGAGTAGCTTTTGAACGGATTAAGCCACAAACCCTCTCACAAGTAGCTTTTGAACAGATTAAGCTATAAACCCTCAGACAAGTAGCTTTTGAACGGATTAAGCTATAAACCCTCAGAGTAGCTTTTGAACGGATTAAGCTACAAACCCTCAGAGTAGCTTTTGAACGGATTAAGCTACAAACCCTCTCAACAAAAACACTATGACTCACCACCCGGATAATCCTAATACAAGTGTATAGACTATCTCACAAGGGGTAGTGGGTGATTTCAACCAAAGGCCAAGACCCCTTATTTATAAGGTGAGCACCTCCTTGGCTTGACATTACAAAGGGATGTGGGATTGGGACTTAGGCTCAAAAATGAAAATCTCTAACTTAACTCTTGATTTTTAATCACTTGATTGAAAAAAATCCTAAGCTTCCTCCTTCCTTTGGGCTTGGGCAGGCCAGCACTTCTCTTTTCCAGCCCAGCTCTGATTCTTGAAAGGCCCAAAGAAGCCCTTTTCGGTTGCTTGGGTGAAACGACCATTTTGCCCCCCGGATGCAAAATAAATATCAAACGGGCTCCAAATTCAATTTTTCTTTTTTTAATACTTCCAAAATAATAAAATATTGAGTTCTGGAAGTTTTCAAAATTATCCGAGTCCGTTTGCTATTTATTTGGATTTTTTCTTCCCAAAATGTCCTTTTATGCCCCTACTTTTTACCATTTTTTAAACGAGCTCCAAATCAAGATTTTTCTTCACCAATCTCTTCAAAATAATTAAAAAGTGTGATCTGGAAGTTTTCATAATTTTTGGAGCTCATTTGGTATTTTTTCGGGATTTATCGGCTTGAATTACTACATGGGAGGCCCGGGATTTGGCCATTTTGCAAAAGAACTCGGAATCAAGATTTTATTTCGCCAATCTCTTCCAAATAATTTAAAAATGAGATTTTCCAAATTTCAGAATTTTTGGAGTCCATTTGCTATTTTTCCGGGATTTATCTTTTTGAATTACTGCATAAGAAGCCCGGGATTTGGCCATTTTGCAAACGAACTCGGAATCAAGATTTTCTTTCGCCAATCTCCTTCAAATGATTTAAGAATGAGATTGACAAATTTTCCATAATTTTCGGAGTCCATTTGCTATTTTTCCCAAATTTTTCCAATTTTGCCCTTTAACCTCCGAAACCTGGTTTTGCTCAAAACAAGTCCGATTTTCAGATTTTCTTCAATCTGAGCCTTGGGCCATCCTTTTTAATCATTCCTCATCCATTGGGGGCTTTGGTCTTACCAAGTCGGGCCATTTCTGTGATTCTTCCTGATTTCACCGAAATCCACTAAAACCCTAATTCTCGGTTTTCTCCCGGATTGACTTTTGTCTCAGTTTTTCTTGCAAGTGACTTCTCCATTACCCGTAGTCAGTGCTTATCTTTCATTTGGAACCTTCAATTTCGACCAGTTTGATCGTTTAAGCACTTTTCCCCAAATTTCTCGGATTAGGGTTTCTTTTCTATTGAATCTCCAAATCCCAACTTCCGAAGTCCATATCTTTCAATGTAGACCTCGGATTATCAAAATTCTTTCTCCATTTTTCAATTGAACTTAAAATCTTGATTTTGAAAGTGGGTTGACTTTTTCAGTAGTTGACTTTCTAGGGTTGACTTTTTCGGGTTTGACTTTTTCGGGGTTGACTTTTTTTATGTTTGACTTTTTGTGCTCGCCCTCTTAAACTAAGTCTTGGAGTATCACCTGCAGGATGAAAACAATCTTTTTATACTCGAAAACATCAATATGGGAGGAAAACATACCTGTTTAGTGGTCCGGACAAAATTAGGTGTCTACAGCTGCCCCTCTTTGGCTATTGCTGAGAATCAGGAATCAGGCAAAGATAAAGCGACACTAATTTTGTACGGTCAGTGACATCACATGTGAAGGAAAGGGAAAGGGGTTTCTTTTTCTTTTTCATTTTCATTTTTTCATTTTCTATTTTTCATTTTTTTCTTCTTTTTTCTTTTTTTCTTCTTTTTTTCTTTTTTTCTATTTTTTCTATTTTCATTTTTTTATTATTTTTTTTAAACAATAAATTGAAGGTTTGTCCTTAAATTGAATTCCCTGCCTAAACAAGGCTCAATTCGTCTTAAGGAAACGAATTCGATTTTCAAAAGAAAAATTTATGCTCGAAGGGCTTTAAAATTGGTGCCCGAAGGTCTTAAAATGGTGCCCGGAGGTCTTAAAAATTGGTGCCCGGAGGTCTTACCCCTGAAAAAAGTTATGCCCGGAGGTCTTAAAGATGTTGCCCGGAGGTCTTACCTGTGATTTGAAAAAAATTAAGCCCGAAGGTCTTAAAACTGGTGCCCATAGGCCTTACCCCTGAAAAAAAGTTATGCCCGGAGGTCTTAAAGATGTTGCCCGGAGGTCTTACCTGTGATTTGAAAAATTATGCGCTGTATGCGACTTTAAAAATGATGCCCGGAGGTCTTAAGAATGGTGCCCGGAGGCCTTACCTGTGATTTGAAAAAAATGCGCTCTATGCGACTTTAAAAATGATGCCCGGAGGTCTTAAGAATGGTGCCCGGAGGTCTTACCCATAATTTGGAAGAAATGCGCTGTATGCGACTTTAAAAATGATGCCCGGAGGTCTTAAGAATGGTGCCCGGAGGTCTTACCCATAATTTGGAAGAAATGCGCTGTATGCGACTTTAAAAATGATGCCCGGAGGTCTTAAGAATGGTGCCCGGAGGTCTTACCCATAATTTGGAAGAAATGCGCTGTATGCGACTTTAAAAATGATGCCCGGAGGTCTTAAGAATGGTGCCCGGAGGCCTTACCCGTGATTTGAAAAAAATACGCTGTATGCGACTTTAAAAATGATGCCCGGAGGTCTTAAGAATGGTGCCCGGAGGCCTTACCCATAATTTGGAAGAAATGCGCTGTATGCGACTTTAAAAATGATGCCCGGAGGTCTTAAGAATGGTGCCCGGAGGCCTTACCCATAATTTGGAAGAAATGCGCTGTATGCGACTTTAAAAATGATGCCCGGAGGTCTTAAGAATGGTGCCCGGAGGCCTTACCCATAATTTGGAAGAAATGCGCTGTATGCGACTTTAAAAATGATGCCCGGAGGTCTTAAGAATGGTGCCCGGAGGCCTTACCCATAATTTGGAAGAAATGCGCTGTATGCGACTTTAAAAATGATGCCCGGAGGTCTTAAGAATGGTGCCCGGAGGCCTTACCCATAATTTGGAAGAAATGCGCTGTATGCGACTTTAAAAATGATGCCCGGAGGTCTTAAGAATGGTGCCCGGAGGCCTTACCCGTGATTTGAAAAAAAATGCGCTGTATGCGACTTTAAAAATGATGCCCGGAGGTCTTAAGAATAGTGCTGAAGAATTGTTGAAAATTAACCTAAAGATTTTGAGAAGATGCGAATGCTTTTTGATGCAAATGCATTTGTTAAATAAGATACGAAATGACTTAAACTGGTGCAAATGTCTTTAATGCAAATGTAAATGACTTGGATTGATGCCCATGTTTCATGATGCAGATGCCCCTACTAATTGTGTTCATGTAACTGGTTTATGAATGGTTGATAACTCGTATAATTATATAGTTTTTAGTTATGTTTTATTATTGTTTTGTGTCAAATATGAGTTATTATTGTTTAGTCTAATTGTGTTTATGATCTTTTATATTTTTATGTAATTTGGTGTTTTTCACAAGTTTCTTTGAGTGATTTCAGATTA
The DNA here is from genome assembly GCA_030761205.1 of Fremontodendron californicum. Taxonomy (NCBI): domain Eukaryota; kingdom Viridiplantae; phylum Streptophyta; class Magnoliopsida; order Malvales; family Malvaceae; genus Fremontodendron; species Fremontodendron californicum. The sequence goes on along the minus strand of JAULJL010000023.1, from coordinate 9,817,709 downwards.
CTAGAATTAAGGGCAAATCCAGTTCAATTCCAGTTCCGACACCTTTTTCCATATCAGCTATATCTCGAGTTTCACTGAAGCAATAAGGCTGAAATTTTAACCGTACAAAGTTAAGAGGCATATCTATCTTTTTCATGTTTTACACTTCTTGAAACGGAGTCGTTTTCCCTAGCGAAATCGACCATGAAGTTGGCTAATGTGCAATGACGTCTGTGCTGACCTGTTTTCGTATTTTGCCCATATCTTCTTATCCACATCAGCAAATGAGCTGATTTTAACGGATATGGATCAGTAACTGATAGGGGAACATTTTTCTAGAAGACCATGTGATCAGATCAGGCCTCCAAAATTGACAAAATCGACCATCAAGTTGGCTGATCAAAATTGTCATACAATATGACGAAAATTGTTAGAAAAATGCACCCACCTATTATACCTACCTTTGAAATTTGTAAAGCTTGTCTCTTGTCATTTAGCCTTCCAAAATGTGTATAAATAGAGGGCCTTGGATGATTGTAAGATATGGTAGATTGGTAGGATATTAGCCATTGTAATAAAATTCTCTAAGTTTTCTTCTTCTTTCTTTTCTCTAGTTTTCTTTTTCTTTAGAAAGGGCAAGAGGTTGGATAATTAATATTCTTCTTCTTCTTCTTTCTTTCTTTTATTTTCTTCTTAGATTCTATTTAATTTTATGTTTATAATGCCTATGCTAGGCTAAACTTCTATTTGGTTAAGGGTGATTTCAAAGCCCTAGACATGTTTTGTGATTGATTTTCAGATTCTATCTATCATTAATTTTCTATCAAAGTTGCTTATGTTCTTCTACAAGAATTGTTCATGATGTTGTCTTGATTTGTTTAGGTGTACAACAAGATAGATCTTGATAATTATCTATTGCTAGTTTAGGAGTCTTGATCCGTGTAATTGTCTTGATTTCCTATTCATAAGTGGCAATTTGTGATTAATGATTATGGTCAAGTTTTCAATTATTGCAAAGTGGAACATAACCTAAGTTGAACAATCCGAGCTTATGTGTTTGTTGCTTAGATCAACCTATCTTTCTCATCATAAAGCTGCCATTAAATTGAATCTAGAGAGCTTATTCTAGGTTGTTTGATGGTTAGAGATTAAATAGAGAGCTTGTTCTATTTAACGACAAACTAAGGAAAGATTGGGATAACAGAGCTTGTTGTTATCTACGGTTGTTAACTTTGATAGTTGGTTGATATTGATAGATCTGAAATTGATTCTTAATGATGTCTAGTGGTGGAGAATGAAACCTTAACCATATTTTTCATATTTGATTCTTCTTACTTACTTGTTTTCTTACTTTTCTAGTTTGCTCATTTTTAAAAGTATATTTATTTTTATTGGCTGGTTATACCGCCTAATTTGTATATTAACTTTATATATATTTTTATTGGCTGGTTATACCGCCTAATTTAGTATATATATTTTTATTGGCTGGTTATACCGCCTAATTTAGTATATATATTTTTATTGGCTGGTTATATCGCCTTGCATCTTATTCTTATTATTTACTTTAGTTTAAATCTGGCTTCAAAAACCCCTTTTCTTTTATTGTTTTCTTTCAACGTAAGTTATAAACTAATAACTCATAGATTAAAACCCAATCCCTGAGGACTCGACCCTTGCTAATCATTATACTTACAATTGATCTTTTTAGTGCAAGGTTAAATAAGATACACTCTTTTGGGTGCATCAAATTTTTGGCGCCGTTGCCGGGGATTGTTTTCTTTAGTTTATTAGTTTATTGGTTTATTCTTATTTTCTGTTCTAATTATTTACTTTCTTATTTTTTTTTTATTAGTGAATGTTCCAAGCTCCCGAAGAAGACTTACGACTTAGGAGAATTCGGGAATTTATAACTTCTCACCAACAACCAATCGAGGAGTTGATCCAAAACATCCAAGAGGAGCAAGGAGAGATGGCAGCAGCTGACAACCGAACTCTCAAGGAGCTAGCCGCTCCGGACTTGGGTCAACAACCATTATGCATTGAATATGCTAATCTTGAGGTAGCTTTTGAATTAAAATCTGGTTTGATTCATCTTCTCCCAACTTTTCATGGTTTTGCAGGAGAGGATCCAAATAAGCACCTCAAGGAATTCCATGTAGTTTGCTCAAGCATGAGACCAACAGGGGTCACGGAAGAGCAAGTTATGTTGAGAGCCTTTCCATTCTCTCTAGCTGATTCAGCAAAGGAATGGCTCTACTATCTACCATCCGGGACCATCACTACATGGAATGATTTGAAGAAAGCATTCTTGGAAAGGTATTTCCCAGCATCTAAGGCTGCCAACATTAGGAAAGAGATATGTGGGATTCGGCAATACAACGGAGAGTCCTTATATGAATATTGGGAGAGGTTCAAGAAACTTTGTGCATCATGTCCACACCATCAAATAAGTAAACAACTTCTCATCCAATACTTCTATGAAGGTCTCATGCCCATGGAGAGAAGTATGATAGATGCCGCTAGTGGGGGAGCTCTAGTTGATAAGACTCCCAGGGCTGCTAGAACATTAATCTCCAACATGGCAGCCAATTCTCAACATTTCTCAATGAGACAAGATCCACCACCACAACCTAAGAGAGTTAATGAGGTAAGTATATCATCCCTTGAACAAAAATTTGATAAACTGACTTCTCTTGTTCAACAATTGGCTGTAGGTAAAATACAACAAATAAAGGCTTGTGGCATATGTTCAAACATAGGGCACCAAACTGATATGTGTCCAACACTTCAAGAGGATACCAATGAACATGTGAATGCCATGGGTGGATTTCAGAACCAATCAAGGAAATATGATCCCTACTCAAACACTTACAATCCAGGATGGAGGGATCATCCAAACTTCAATTATGGAGGGAACCAATCACAAACTATTCCTCCACCATTTGACCACAGGCCACCAGGTTTTCAGCAAAGAGTGCAACAACCATACCAAACCCGACAACAACTACCACCCACCCAAAATTCAGGTACTTCTCTTGAAGATCTTGTTAAAGCTCTTTCTACTAATACAATTCAATTTCAACAGGAAACAAAGACAAGTATTCGAAATTTGGAGACTCAAATAGGGCAATTGGCAACAACCATGAGTCAAATGCAAGCAAGGGATTCTGGGAAATTACCTTCCCAAACCATAGTGAATCTAAGAGAGAATGCCAATGCTATAACTTTAAGAAGTGGGAAACAGCTAGAGACACCACAAAATGATAGTGCTCAAGGGGAGAACAATACCATGGCATCCTCTTCACATCCCAACGAGCCACTAAAAAAGGTAATTCCTAAACCATCCTTTCCTTCTTATATAACCCCTCCACCTTTTCCTAGCAGGTTAGCAAAGTCCAAGAAGGAGGAGCAAGAAAAGGAAATTTTGGAAACTTTCCGGAAAGTAGAGGTGAACATTCCATTACTAGATGCTATCAAGCAAGTGCCAAGATATGCCAAGTTCCTAAAAGAGTTGTGCACATCTAAACGGAAGTTGAAATGGAATGAAAAGGTAAGTGTGGGGGAGAATGTGTCAGCTGTTCTTCAAAAGAAACTCCCACCTAAATGCAAGGATCCAGGTATGTTTACCATTCCTTGTAAGATAGGCAACACCAGGTTTGAGCGTGCTATGCTAGATCTAGGGGCATCTATTAATGTCATGCCATATTCAATTTATGCTTCATTGAATCTAGGACCATTAGAGGAAACCGGTGTTATAATACAACTTGCTGACCGTTCTAACACTTATCCAAGAGGAGTGGTAGAAGACGTTCTTGTACAGGTTAATGAATTGGTTTTTCCCGCTGACTTTTATGTTATTGAGATGGAAGATGAGATTTCTTCTAATCCCACACCTATTCTATTAGGGAGACCATTCTTGAAAACAGCAAGAACTAAAATAGATGTACATGATGGCACTTTAACTATGGAATTTGATGGTGAAATAATTCGCTTTAACATTTTTGAGGCCATGAGATATCCTAGTGATGTGCATTCTGTTTTTAATATTGATATAATTGACTCACTAGTGCAGCAAGCTTATGAGCTAGATGGTGAAGATAGTGTAGAAATAGTTCTTAGCAACCATCTCGGAATGGGGAATGCTAAACTAGCCTTGAGTGACCAGGTGGAAGGGGCACTAGAATCTTTACACTCGCTGCAACCTAAAGATGCAAGGTTTGATGTTTCATTTATTGATTTGCCTTTATCTAATGAGAAACTTCTACCTTCCATTTTGCAGGCACCAACTTTAGAGTTGAAACCACTACCGAAACACTTGAAATATTTGTTCTTAGGGGAAAAGGACACACTACCTGTCATCATTGCCAAAGAGCTCACACCTTTGCAAGAAGAGCGACTTATCCGGGTGCTTAGAGAGCATAAAACAGCAATTGGTTGGACAATTGCCGATATCAAGGGAATAAGCCCATCCATGTGCATGCACCGGATTTTGTTAGAGGAAGGGTCTAAACCAACAAGAGAAGCACAAAGGAGATTGAACCCTCCTATGATGGAGGTTGTGAAAAAGGAGATACTGAAGCTCCTAGATGTTGGAGTGATCTATCCTATCTCGGATAGCAAATGGGTGAGCCCAGTCCAAGTGGTTCCAAAGAAATCAGGTGTAACGGTGGTAACAAATAATGAGAATGAACTTGTTCCTACTAGGATTCAAACAGGATGGCGAGTTTGTATTGATTATCGTAAACTTAATTCCACAACTCGCAAAGACCACTTTCCTTTACCTTTTATTGATCAAATGCTTGAAAGGTTAGCTGGCCATTCTCATTATTGTTTTCTTGATGGTTTTTCAGGTTATAATCAGATAGCCATTGCTCCGGAGGACCAAGAGAAAACAACATTCACATGTCCATTTGGTACTTTTGCATACCGGCGTATGCCATTTGGTCTTTGTAATGCACCAGCTACATTCCAAAGGTGTATGGTTAGCATATTTTCAGATTATGTAGAGAACATCATAGAAGTGTTTATGGATGATTTTAGTGTCTATGGTGATTCTTTTGATAGATGTCTAGAGAACCTTACACTTGTACTTGAAAGATGCATGGAAACTAACCTTGTTTTGAATTGGGAAAAATGTCACTTTATGGTAGAACAAGGAATAGTTTTGGGCCATGTTATTTCTTCTAGAGGGATAGAGGTTGATAAGTCTAAAATAGATATTATGCATTCTTTACCACCTCCCACAAATGTGAGAGAGGTTCGTTCTTTTCTTGGACATGCAGGTTTCTATAGGAGATTTATCAAAGACTTCTCAAAGATCACATTACCTCTTTGCAAGCTACTACAAAAAGATGTGGTTTTCCACTTTGATGATAAATGCAAAGAGGCGTTTGAAACATTGAAGGGACTCTTGACATCAGCTCCTATCATCCAACCACCAGATTGGAATGTACCTTTTGAAATCATGTGTGATGCTAGTGACTATGCCATTGGAGCTGTTTTGGGCCAACGGGTTGGCAAAGCCTCACATGCCATTTATTATACCTCAAGAACTCTTAATGATGCTCAATTGAACTATTCCACTACTGAAAAAGAACTTTTGGCTGTTGTATTTGCTTTAGAAAAATTTCGATCTTATTTAATTGGTACTAAAGTAATTGTATTTTCTGACCATGCAGCCCTTAAGTACTTACTCACTAAAAAGGAGGCCAAACCAAGGTTGATTAGATGGATACTTCTCTTACAAGAGTTTGATTTGGAGATAAAAGATAAGAGAGGTAGTGACAACCTGGTTGCGGACCATCTTAGCCGTTTAGTTCATGAAGATGATGCACTACCCTTGAATGAGAACTTTCCGGATGAGCAACTTCTTTTTATAAGAACAACAACTCCTTGGTATGCTGATATTGTTAATTACTTAGTTACCAAGAAGTTGCCACAAGAGTTGACACAAGCTCAAAGAAATAAGATCAAGAGTGATGCCAAATACTACATATGGGATGATCCTTACCTTTGGAAGCATTGCTCCGATCAGATTATAAGAAGGTGTGTACTCGAAACTGAATTTCAATCTATTCTCACCTTTTGTCACTCTTATGCATGTGGAGGACACTTTGGATCCAAAAGAACAGCCATGAAAGTTCTTGATTCTGGATTTTATTGGCCTACCATATTCAAAGATGCATACCTCTTTTGCAAGTCATGTGATCGTTGCCAAAGAACTGGTAACTTAGGTGCTAGAAATCAAATGCCTCAAACTCCAATACTTATTGTTGAAATTTTTGATGTATGGGGCATGGATTTCATGGGACCTTTTCCTCCTTCTTTTGGTAATCTTTATATTTTACTTGCCGTTGATTATGTTTCAAAGTGGGTGGAAGCAAAATCCACTAGGACTAATGACTCTAAAGTTGTTTCAGATTTTGTCAAGACTAACATCTTGGCTAGGTTTGGAACGCCAAAGGCCATAATCAGCGATAGAGGTACTCACTTTTGCAATAGGACAATGGAAGCACTTTTGAGGAAGTATAACATCACACACAAGGTCTCCACCTCATATCACCCTCAAACTAGTGGGCAAGCTGAAGTGTCAAACCGAGAAGTTAAGTCCATCCTTGAAAAGACAGTTAATCCAAATAGGAAGGATTGGAGTTCACGACTTGATGATGCACTTTGGGCTTATAGGACAGCATATAAGACACCCATTGGTATGTCTCCTTATCGACTTGTTTATGGTAAGCCTTGTCATCTTCCGGTTGAATTGGAACATAAATCATATTAGGCTATCAAACAATGTAACATGGAGATGGATGAGACAGGAAAGAAAAGAAAACTTGACCTACAAGAATTAGAGGAGATAAGGAATGATGCCTATCAGAATTCTAGGATTTACAAGGAAAAGACTAAGGCATTCCATGACAAGATGATATCAAGAAAGGAATTTGTTGTTGGACAAAAAGTTCTTCTCTTCCATTCACGCCTTAAGTTATATCCAGGTAAGTTTACGTTCTCGTTGGGTTGGACCTTTTGTTATTACTAATGTATTTACTCATGGTGCAGTTGAAATCCAAAGCCCCAAAACAGATAAGGCATTCAAAGTGAATGGTCATAGATTGAAGCCTTACTATGAGAACTTTCCAATACAAGATGTGGAGGAGTTTCCACTTTTTGAGCCAAAGTATGTTGAATAATAATGGCATGGGTCTAAGTTAGGCTGAGGACAATAAACCAAGCGCTTCTTGGGAGGCAACCCAAAAGGATGGAGAGCATCTATTATATCAGATTTGCATATTCCTTACTCTCCATCATTCTATCTTTTATTGTTTTTCTTTTCTTTTGTTTAATAGTTTTTTTTCTCTTACATATAATTCTTGCATTGGGGGATAATAGCATTACATTGAGGACAATGTAAAAATTATGTGTAGGGGGAAGAATTTAGGATTTTATTTAGAGTGTTTTGTTTTTGAGTTTTTTTTTTTATGTTGTTTTTCTTTCTGATCCTTGTTTTGAAAATAACTAGATGTAAATATAATTTTTATTTTTTTACCCCGGTTAAATGGAGGATAACGGTACTCCGTGATTATTTAAATCGGTTCCATCAGCTACCCACAAAACTGATATTGTATATAAATTTCTCTTCCAATTTCTCTTTCAATTTTTTTTTTTTCATTTTTTTCAAGATGGATGATATTCTGACAAGATTGCAGAAACGATTTCCTCCTTTTCCTCGAAATATTTTACTGAAGCTTTACCAAGTTCGATTTGAAAGATTAAGAATGCTTATGCACAAAGGGATTCCTGAAGACATACGTTGGATAATTGAAGCCAAGGTACGTGAAGATGAATATCTTCCTGTTTTGCATTTACCAGGTACAGGTAGAAGCACTTTTGCAAAGAAGCGACGAGCAAAGCGCATGGGTTCAAACTGCCACAAATGTGCACGATGGACGTGTAACGATAAATGTCGTTCTATTGGGATTCCGTCCTCTAATCGAGATGATAAAATTGAATTCATTAAGGATGGACTGAGTAAGGAGAATTTGGGTAATATCCAACTTTCTCTTGAGACGCATCCTAGTGGAGACGTACAAAGAGAAATTCTTGATTTATGGCCTCAATTCCAAAGGGAATGGCAACATCTTGGGAATCTGATGTTAAAAGGCCCTGTTTGCCAGCTTGTAAGAAAACTGGATGGGAAGCATATCCTCGACTCATAGAAGGCGTTTAAGCCGTTTCTGGACGTAAAACCAGAGGAAGATGTGAGCCATAATCACAACTATAATAAATGACTTCTCAGCTTTTGGTTTGATTTGCAATAACTTTATTTTGGTTTAATTTACGTGTTGTTCGATTTGTGTAATTATTCTCGTTTTTTTTTATTTGTCTTTTACGGTTGATTTTTTCTTCCTGAAATCACGCAAAAATCTTTTGTTAGGTTAACATTTTCTTCTGACAGGTCAGATACACTTTCGGCGACATTATTACTCTTGTCTGATTCACTACTCAGTCCTCTATATATTACACCATGTACTCATTCTCTTTCAGGCACTCGAAAAAAAAAATGGAAAGTACTTCGTCCCAGCGCATTAAAAAAATTTGTGTCTTTGGAGGTGCTTATCCAGGGAAAAATAACATATTTGCTGATGAAGCCATAAGAGTTGGAGTAATACTTGCCCAACAAAAGATCCAGTTGATTTATGGAGGCGGTAGTACGGGTTTAATGGGAGCAGTCGCTACAGCAGCACACGCCTGAGGAAGTGCAGTTCTAGGAATCGTGCCAAAACTATTCACAAGTTTTTGTGGACCTACCGTGGGTAAGGAAATATAAGTCTGGAGTATCCCTGAACGGATGACAATCATGTACCATTCTGCCGATGCATTCATTGCTCTACCAGGAGGTCTGGGTACATTGGAAGAAATAGCTTGCGTGGCTTCTTGGTCATCTTTGGTCACAAATAAGAAACCCATTGGTTTGCTTAATATTAATGGTTATTTTAGTAATTTGCTTTCATATTTAGATAATGTTGTGGATAATGGATTCATGTTTTCAGAGGCAAGGAGAACCATAATTTCTGCTACAACCATTGAAGATTTACTCAAAAAGCTCCAAGCTTATGAGTGTTTATCTGCTACGGTTGTTTCGCAAACGCTCGGAAAAAGAAAAAGAGATATGGACGAGCAAGGAGTGGATTGCACTTTGTCTTTGTGACATTATCTAACATTTTGTTTGTTGTGTCTCAGTTATAATAAGTGGTTAGCAACCTCTACAGGTAATATATCCTAAATTTTACCTTCAAAAAAAAAAAAAAAAAAAGAGAAATTTGTGTTTTAAGCCATTTAAAAGTATTCATTCTGAACAAGGTCTGAGTAAGGGAGACTTGAGACATACCTTGTCAGTTTGATTTTAATTTTTTTATGTTTACTTGTTAATTTTTGTTTAGTATTTTAGGATTATTTAGGTTGCATGGGTTTGTTTTGTTTTAAGTCTTAGTTGTTCCTATTCTTATGTTATTAGTTCTTTTCTCTTACACATGATTCTTTCATTTGGGTTAATAGACTTACATTGAGGACAATGTAAGAATTAAGTGTGGGGGGAATGATTTAGGATTTCTTTTATTTTTGTCTACTATTTTTTTTTTATGAGTCTTTATTATTATTATTATTATTATTTTTTTTAGTGTGTTTTAGTTCCTTTTTAATACAATGATGAGATATGAATTGCATAAGTCTAAAACAGATTTATTAGTGAGAAGATTTTCATGAGAATTGAGCTTGATGTCAACCTTTTTATGAGCCAATGTTAATATGATATGTTGATTGAGAAAGAAGCATGTTTAGACTTAATCTGACTTGTATAATCATCCTTGTGAGTTTTTGAGCCTATAATGATTGATGCATTATACAAATCAATCTAATTTCTTTCTTGAGTGCTCTTATGATTACATGATTCTCTAGAACTTGCTTTAAACCGTTTGAGACTATATTGATACATGTGACAACATGAATATGATAGAGGCATTAGGATTATAACCAGAGCCAAACAGCCATCCATTATTAATGTTCTAAGAGAACATCCCCACTAGTGAGCCAATTTGAGCCTACATTAAATATGCTGTTTTATTGGTAACCACAACTTACACCTAGCCTAAATATACTTATATCCTTACCCTTGTTCTAAAGATGGATTATATATTTTGAGACATATTGCAAAAAACAAGGGATATTTTTAGTTGAAAATTTGGGTTAGAAACAAGAAATAAGTGTGGGGGGAAAAGAAAAGTCAAGAGAAAAAGAAATGGAATACTGGCAAATACATTCCTAAGTAAAAAATATGAATCATCTCTTGAATTTGTGGAAAAAGAAAAAGATGTTACAAAGTTGTTTAGAATGAAGAAAAGGCCCAACATGAATATTCGGCCTAGGTGACTATGTACTTGTAAAGAGTTTTGAGAAGTTTCTTTGTATGATCTTTTTATGTCTCTAAACTTTATGAACTCTTTGGAACCTTTGTGATATCTTTATCCTTTTGTTATTCAACCACATTACAAACCCCTTGGCCCCATTACAACCTTGATTAAAGACCTCTTGATTTATGAAGTTGCATGATCTTTTAGTGGAGAATAGGTGGACAAGCAAGCATATGGTAGAACTATTTTCATGAGATTGATTGAGTGTAAACACTTCACCACTACTTTAAAGAGTGAAAATCATGAGGGTATCCCATGTGAGAAGTTGAGATTAAATTTGAACATGCACTATTTTGATTGAGATATGTTATGTTAATATTGGCTTAACTCAAACAATTTACATTCAAGCAAGATTTTTTGTGAATTTCTTTAAGCTATTGATTAGTTTTTAAGACTTGTCCAATGATTATCTCAAATTTATATTGGAAGGATTAGTTATAATTATTATTTTTAGTTTTTCTTATGTTTTCAATGTTTGTGGGTATCGTCCTAGTAAACCCTCACGAGACTAAACTCGTCCACTAGGGACACCTAGGGGTTTAAAGGCTTGTGTCACATGCTAAGTGCCACCGTGATTTCCTACGAAAGTGGATTAGATTAGATTTTCTTATTTTATTTTTATTGAGTCGTTGCTAGGGACTAGCAACAATCTAAGTGTGGGGGTGTGATAACTCGTATAATTATATAGTTTTTAGTTATGTTTTATTATTGTTTTGTGTCAAATACGAGTTATTATTGTTTAGTCTAATTGTGTTTATGATCTTTTATATTTTTATGTAATTTGGTGTTTTTCACAAGTTTCTTTGAGTGATTTCAGATTACTAGAATTAAGGGCAAATCCAGTTCAGTTCCAGTTCCGACACCTTTTGCCATATCAGCTATATCTCGAGTTTCACTGAAGCAATAAGGCTGAAATTTTAACCGTGCCAATTTAAGAGGCATATCTATCTTTTTCATGTTTTACACTTCTTGAAACGGAGTCGTTTTCCCTAGCGAAATCGACCATGAAGTTGGCTGATGTGCAATGACGTCTGTGCTGACCTGTTTTCGTATTTTGCCCATATATTCTTATCCACATCAGCAAATGAGCTGATTTTAACGGATATGGATCAGTAACTGATAGGGGAACATTTTTCTAGAAGACCATGTGATCAGATCAGGCCTCCAAAATTGACAAAATCGACCATCAAGTTGGCTGATCAAAATTGTCATACAATATGACGAAAATTGTTAGAAAAATGCACCCACCTATTATACCTACCTTTGAAATTTGTAAAGCTTGTCTCTTGTCATTTAGCCTTCCAAAATGTGTATAAATAGAGGGCCTTGGATGATTGTAAGATATGGTAGATTGGTAGGATATTAGCCATTGTAATAAAATTCTCTAAGTTTTCTTCTTCTTTCTTTTCTCTAGTTTTCTTTTTCTTTAGAAAGGGCAAGAGGTTGGATAATTAATATTCTTCTTCTTCCTCTTTCTTTCTTTTATTTTCTTCTTAGATTCTATTTAATTTTATGTTTATAATGCCTATGCTAGGCTAAACTTCTATTTGGTTAAGGGTGATTTCAAAGCCCTAGACATGTTTTGTGATTGATTTTCAGATTCTATCTATCATTAATTTTCTATCAAAGTTGCTTATGTTCTTCTACAAGAATTGTTCATGATGTTGTCTTGATTTGTTTAGGTGTACAACAAGATAGATCTTGATAATTATCTATTGCTAGTTTAGGAGTCTTGATCCGTGTAATTGTCTTGATTTCCTATTCATAAGTGGCAATTTGTGATTAATGATTATGGTCAAGTTTTCAATCATTGCAAAGTGGAACATAACCTAAGTTGAACAATCCGAGCTTATGTGTTTGTTGCTTAGATCAACCTATCTTTCTCATCATAAAGCTGCCATTAAATTGAATCTAGAGAGCTTATTCTAGGTTGTTTGATGGTTAGAGATTAAATAGAGAGCTTGTTCTATTTAACGACAAACTAAGGAAAGATTGGGATAACAGAGCTTGTTGTTATCTATGGTTGTTAACTTTGATAGTTGGTTGATATTGATAGATCTGAAATTGATTCTTAATGATGTCTAGTGGTGGAGAATGAAACCTTAACCATATTTTTCATATTTGATTCTTCTTACTTACTTGTTTTCTTACTTTTCTAGTTTGCTCATTTTTAAAAGTATATTTATTTTTATTGGCTGGTTATACCGCCTAATTTGTATATTAACTTTATATATATTTTTATTGGCTGGTTATACCGCCTAATTTAGTATATATATTTTTATTGGCTGGTTATACCGCCTAATTTAGTATATATATTTTTATTGGCTGGTTATATCGCCTTGCATCTTATTCTTATTATTTACTTTAGTTTAAATCTGGCTTCAAAAACCCCTTTTCTTTTATTGTTTTCTTTCAACGTAAGTTATAAACTAATAACTCATAGATTAAAACCCAATCCCTGAGGACTCGACCCTTGCTAATCATTATACTTACAATTGATCTTTTTAGTGCAAGGTTAAATAAGATACACTCTTTTGGGTGCATCAATGGTGTAACTACAATTACCACACATTAACGAAAATGCAATGATTCTAGAAATGATGCAATTGTTTGAGATGACGCAAATACGAATTCCATGAAGAATTGTAAATGTAAAGGTAAAATGCAGATGCTTATGGAATAATGCCAATGCAGATACCCATGAATGATGCAAATGCTTGCCGACACTGTGCAGATGTAAAAGCTTGATAGAGAGATGAGTGTTCATGAGTGATGCAAATGCCCCCGGTTGTTCTTCTAGACTTTGGCTTAGCCTTTCAAATTCATTTTTCCTCTTCAAATCAGAGTATATCTTCAATTCATTTTGGCTATTCTCTTTGCCCCAATAGTTTTTCAAACTTTCATCAACAGAGATCTGAACCGGGTTCTATTTCTTCTTCTCATATCTGGAAGTCAGGACCTATCCTGGCAGTTCTATACCTTTGGGTTAGAAAAACCCTTGTCTCATGTCAACATCAAAAATGGGTATTTCAAAAATATTTTTATTTTCCCTTTTTGAAAAACAATTTTGCTTATTTAAGGAAAACTTCTAAGCCAAAAATTTTAACTCTACAGTGTATGATGTACAAATCTTTTGATGACTGATGATCACTGTTAGAAAATCCCCTAAGTATTAATTTGGGTTTTTCAATTTGAATTGACAAGGCTTGATACAACAAGATTTTGGTTTTTTCAGGAAAACTTCACAACAAAAATGTATGTCCCTTCTAGGCTCACAAATGGAACAGGTTTTATAAATCATGAATTCATTGAAAACCAAGCAAATTCAACATTCTTTTAGTTTCCATATCAAGGCTTTTTGACAAGCGTCAAGATTGGCCGGGATATTTAAATCGAAAAGTTTGATCTTGGAGGAAAAAAAGATTCAATTTTTGAAGACAATCCTCCGAATGAGAGCTGACAATTTGGGGGGTTCAGGAATTCCTAGATGTTCCTCGATGACCACTTTTTTTAAAATGACCTTTTTTTTTTTTTTTTTTTGTTTTTTTTTTGGGTATCGGCACGGATGGCATTGAAAATTTCCAAATTTACTCTAGACCGCCCGTTTTTGGGTTTTCGCCCTAGAGTCCCATTCTTTCCTTTTTTTTTTTTTACCACACACTTGAGAATTCTAAATTCTTCCTTAGTGAAATGATAATTCGATGAGATGGGATAAAATCCGAGGAAAAACCCTTCAAATTAAATATTCATGCTTGATCAAAATGGACTTTTAAAGCATATAATGTAGGCCATGGCTCAGGGTTCAGAAAGAAAGGATAAATAGGCCCAAAATATGTGTTTGAGGGTAATCAGATCAAGGATCATTTCTTGAGGAGGATTCCCTTTGAAGCATTTGTCCCTTATTGGACATTTCTTTCCTTTTGACTTTGCTCTTTTTCTTCCTTGCTCTTGGCTTTCAATTTGCCATGTCTTTCACACACATTTTCTTTTTCATTATGTTTTTCTTTTGTTTTTCTTGGCTTTCATTTCACCATCTTTTTCTCTTCTTTTTCTTTGACAGAGTGAGCCCGTATTTATTCGGGGCTCCATTTGCTTTGTGTCTGTCCTTGAGCTATCACTCATTTCTCAATGATCTTTGAAAAGATCTTTCCTCGCATTTGCCCCCCAGTGTAGAGGGTAATCCTTGATCAGGGTTCAAAGAAGAAAGAATTCTTTTGGCTCAAAAGGGGTGACTATGGATAATTTCTTTTTGTGTGAAAGGGATATGAAAGATGGCCATTTCTCATGTCAAGCACAAATATTCACATTGAAAAGCAATCCCTAGGGGAAATAGATATTCAGAATTTCATTTTGCACTTTGGAATCATCCGAATTCTCATATGCATGATATCACAATTTTTTTTTTTTTTGGTTTTTTTTCGTTGCATGCCCCCAATAATTCATGCATTAGCCCATCCTTCTTCACTATGTATCCATCATTTCCACATATGATGCCCCAATTTGATTAACCATGCGAATTTGTATCAACGAGGAACATGGCAAGTCTAGGTCTGTTTTGAAAAGGCTGAGTTTCCAATCTGAGTTCTTTGAAGATATAAGGAAAACATGACCCAAAAGCAAGTTTTCTTTGGGACAAGGGATAATCTAGTTTAATCATTGTGCCCCAAGGTGTCAATCATGAAGTGATGTCTGGGCAATTAGTGTTTTGTGGTCATTGGGAAAGGTCATGAATGGTTTTAGCACAATCCTGACACACACCAAATTATCAAAATCTGGATTCTTGAAAGAATGTCTCATTTGTTTGATTTTCAAGGAATTTGAAAATTTTCAAAAAGTTCGTTCCTTTGTTCATAGCCTAGACTAAGATCTAAGTCTTTGCTTATTCTGTGATGACAATGGTTTTATGAAGTCAAATCATTCATATTCCTTGAAGCATTAGGTCTTTCAAGTGGTCTCGGTTCAAAGGATTTAGGCTTAGGAAAGCCTAAAAGAGAAGGCTGAAGGTATTGGGTCATTTCTAACAATGATCATCAATATTCTCAAGATTGTTCATTATTTCATGTGAAAACCACTTATTTATTGTGTGCCACAAATTTTCTCAAAGTTTCATTTTTTTTTTTAAATTTCAAATTTATTGCTAAAATAAAATGAACACAAAATATTAAAATTCAAAATTTATTTATTTCATGTAGATGTCATCATGAGACAAGAGCTTTCATCATCAAAGTGTATAGAAAAATATGCATCAGAATGCTCCTATTGACATGCTTTCAAAGATAACAAATCTTATCCTCAAAATTCTTCAAGAGGAAATCAATCTATGGTAAAACAGATTTCCAATGTTCGATAAGCTCTGGAATCCAAATGCCATTGTGGACAAGACCCTCAATTCTTTCATTCAGTTTTATGCATTTTTAGTCGAATGCCCAATTGCCCCAATATGATACTCGCACTTGATGTTGGGGTCATAGCTTTTAGCTGACGAAGAAAACTCTTCAAAGCTAAGCCAATTTCTATTTCATCTTATTAATGTGTTTCATGATGAATGAGCTATGAATGTCATGAGTGCAATTTGATGCATGTGAAGGATAAACAAAGTTATGTGTGGTCATATACAGTGGAAACATGTTGACCATGTATGTTATAAGTGCAACACGATGCCAACATGATGCATTTAAAGAATAAGAAAAACCAATGCATGGATATATGCAATGAATGACCATGTATGTTCCAAATGCATTTCTCAATGAATGATCATATACACTATGAATGCCACACAATGTCAATTACGATGCATGTGAAGAATAAATGATTGACGCAGAGTATATACAAAGAAAGTCATGCTGGCCGTGTATGTCATGAACGGAACCTGATGCCAATATGACAAATTAATGCATGAGCATATCATGATGACTATGTATGCCATGAATGCACCCTGATGCTAACATGATGCATGTAAAGAAAGAATAAATTGATATATGAATAGATACAGAAAAATCATGCTGACTATGAATGCATGAATGCAACTTGATGCTACCATGATGCATATAGAGAAAGAATAAATTGATAATGGATATATACAGAAAAATCATGCTGACTATGAATGCATGAATGCAACTGGATGCCAACATGATGCATGTAAAGAAAGAATAAATTGATATATGGATATATACAGAAAAAATCATGCTGACTATGAATGCATGAATGCAACTTGATGTCAACATGATGCATGTAAAGAAAGAATAAATTGATACATAAGTATATACAAATAATGACCATGCATGTCATAAACGTATCTTACAATGAATGACCATGCATGCTATGACTATAACATGATGTCAAAATGATACATGCAAAAATAAATGAATTAACACAAAGGTATATACAAAGAAATCAATGATTACACGAAATTGGTGGGACCTAAATCTTGGTTATTCAAAAATCTCATTATGCAAGATTTGCCTCCAATTTTTTTTTTTTTTTGATAAACCAATCACATCATTTTCAAAAGAATTTCAGGGTGGATCTTACTATGGTACAATATGCAAATGTTCATGTGACACTACCGGTTTTATGAAATCATCAAATTAAATTACCAACTGTTTATTGCAAAGAATGAGATCAATAATACAACCAAAAATGTATATGCCCCATTCACACATGCATGAAATGTGCAACATGCAAAAATGCTTGAAAAAAGATTTTTTTTTTATTTATTTAAAAAACAGCTAATGAACATCTGCCCCAGCAATATCTGCTTATTTAGGCATCACGATGCCTTCGAGGCGGAGTATCACATTTATTACGGGCGATGTACGTACATCGTTGCCCGATCTACCACACTTATTCGGAGTGTAAAATAGGTAACAAAAAGTTTAGAAATGTCCCTCTATGTGTTCCTATTTTCGGTATATCTAACGGAAATCCGGCATGGCTTCGCCTATGTTCACTATATGACGGTGAATCGGTTCTAAGGCCCCGAATTGTTCCTCACTGTCGCCGGTGAAGGCTAGTAAGGCACCCCGATAAAAGCGGGTTCAATTCGTTAGAGTATATTTTCCTATGCCCATGCGGAGGATCATCACGAAGGCTTTAGGTACTTTATACTCCGAAAGTGTTTCACTAGCCCATACGGAGGATCATCACGAAGGCGTAGTTACTTTACTTCCACTTAAAAGGACGGAATCCGGGTAGAGGATTCATGTTATACAAATGTAAATACAGTGTGTGTGGAGGTATAACAAACCTTTCACTACCTATTCTACAAACCTTATTCTAAATGCCCTAGCAATTAAAACATTCAAGAATAGTGTAACGCATTAACCGACAAGCAATTATAATATACAACCTTAAATAACTAGAGAACAAAAATAAAATGCATGCACATGAGTATGAACATATTTAAAAACATTTTATTATTTTCAAAATTCTCTTTATTAAAAAAAAATGTGGGAATTAAAATTAAATACCAATTAAACCAACAAAACCGAGACTGAGATAACACACGACTAATTCTAGGCCTGACTCTCTAATATATCCCCAGCGGAGTCGCCAAGCTGTCGCAACCTAAAAAAAAAAACGACGACGAGTCTCATCGCAAGACTTTATTATTCGTTAGGCGTGACATTAAAAAAAAAAACCGAGGAAAAGTCGACTTAATTCCTCTAAAAAAATGAAGGTTTTGAAAATAACCTTAAAAAAGACATGGAGTCGCCACCAATCTTTTTTAGCTAGGTGTGATCGGCCACCTATTAAAACCGGTTTTATAAAATATTTTAAAAATTAATTAAAACATTTTAAAAACCAATTTCAAGTCTGCGTTTTAAACCAGAGAAATCAAAGAAGCGGGTTCGGGAGTCGGTTACGTGTGGGGAAGGATTAGCACCCCCACAACGCCCGTATAAATCGGTACCTTATTAATCGTGTGTTATCTCAAATCTCGGTAAAAGTTGGTTTTAAATTTAATATTTCAAATTAATTCCCAATTTAAAGAAAAATACTTTCATTTTTTTTATTGACAATGATCCGAAATTTATAAATTCAAAATTTTCCTATATTCCCCAACAAACGTGGCAAAATATAGAAATTTTTATTAGTTTTAGAAAACTTTCCGAATCATTCTCTTTTTTGAAAGAAAGATATTCCTTTATTAATAATAATTGATGATATTCCCTCCAGCAAACCCGGTAGAGAACTCATGAATTATTTTAAATCGGGAATATCTTTATTTTTATTGAAAACCATTATCTTTTTTTGAAAACATTTAAAAGAAATGAATATGTATAGGCATGGCATAAATAAAATGACATAGCAAAATCTAAATAATATAATGCAACCTAAATGTCATGACACATAGAAATTAATATGGCAAGAATCACATATTATATAAAATGCATGAATATAAAAATGCAATGCATGAAATGTATTTTTTCCTTTAATTAAGGAAATCCGTATATCTAAAAAGATATCCGGCTACCTTAGGAAAATATGTCAAATTAAATATTCTAAAACCAAAATACTTTGTGATTGTTTGAAAACAGTTTTGAAAAGCTTGAATTAAAAATAAAAACTGGGCTAAAATTTTTAAAATGACTCTAATTTCCTAAGTTTAAAAATCCGGATTTTACTACCCTTAACCCGAGACTTGAAAAACCATTTTTAGAGTTTGAAAAGGCTTAGAAACCACCCTAAGTCAGTAGCTAACTCTCCTAATCAGCCCACTCTAAGTAAATTAAACAAAACAGAAAAATGGTTTTTTTTTTTTAAATTCAATTCTGACTCCACTGTCCAGTTTTAATCCACAATTTTTTATCCTATTTTTAAAAATTCCAAAAATTCTAAAACAAATACTGGAGACTCAGGACATGTGAAACTACACGAGAAAAAATAGGCTTAATTTTTTGATCAAAGATGAATTCTCAGAAAAACCAGAGATGTATGAGTTTTTGGAGGAGAAAAAACTGCTTTGTTTTTCTTTAAATTCAATCCTAACTCCACTGTCCAGTTTTAATCCATGATTTTTTACCCTATTTTTAAAAATTCCAAAAATTCTGAAAAAATTATTGGAAACTCAGGACATGTAAAAATACACGGGAAAAAATCGACTTAATTTTCTGATCAAAGATGAATTCCCAGAAAAATCGGAGATGTACGAGTTTTGGGTGGAAAAAAAACTGCTTTGCCAACACATTTTTTTGTCTTTGATAAAATCATTTAAAAACCAAAATAAAAATATTTGAAACTCATAGAATGACTTGAAGACAGTAGCTAGGACTTTTTGAAAGTTAGATAAAAATTGGCTAAGTAAAAAAAATCACAAAGGTAGAATAATCAATTTGACAAACTTAATTTTCCACAAGTGTGCTCAAGAGAGCATGACCTTGAACCATTAATTGGCTCAAGTCATTATTCAAGTGGCATGAACATGAAATGCATGAAACAATGCAGCAAACATAATGCATGAAATGCATGGATCTAAACCTAAATGTAAGGAAAATGCATGACACAAATAATATGGCCTAGACCTAACATGAACTTGCATGACATTTAATGTAACCTAGACCTAAGACATGCATGGCATTTTCACAAACACAAGGCATGCTTAATTCAAAAATCCAACCAAATATCATGCAAATGCAAAAACCTAACAACTAGCATGACAAAAATACAACACACAATGCAAAACACATGGAGTAGTCAAATGGCCCCAAGCTTCAACAAGCATGGCATTTTCACAAACACTTGGTATGCTAGCATGAAAAACTAAGTCATAACACAAAAATCACACAAGCATTTTCACAAACACCTAATATACCAAATCTAAAACATGCTCACTAAGATATAAAACAAGAATCATGCAAAGAATCACACAAGCATTTTCACAAACACTTAATATGCTAACTCTAAAACATGCTCAAATTTAAACAACATGAAAACAGAAAATTAAAAATGCAAAAACATGATATCTAAGACATAAATGGCAACAAACAAAGCAACCAAATTAAATATAACTTAAGAACATGAAATAACATAATATTTAAAACATCAAAAATAAAGAAAATAGCATAAACAACATGGTAAAATGAATCAAAAACAACAACTTAAAATAAATAATGTAGGCCATTTGGCCATGGTGAGTTTATTGTAAAAACAAAATGTAAGAAAAATATACTTAAGAAAGGAAATGAAGGAAGAACAAGAAACATTATTTTAAAATGAAAACTCACCAAGTAGCTTTTGAACGGATTAAGCTATAAACCCTCAGAGTAGCTTTTGAACGGATTAAGCCACAAACCCTCTCACAAGTAGCTTTTGAACGGATTAAGCTATAAACCCTCAGACAAGTAGCTTTTGAACGGATTAAGCTATAAACCCTCAGAGTAGCTTTTGAACGGATTAAGCTACAAACCCTCAGAGTAGCTTTTGAACGGATTAAGCTACAAACCCTCTCAACAAAAACACTATGACTCACCACCCGGATAATCCTAATACAAGTGTATAGACTATCTCACAAGGGGTAGTGGGTGATTTCAACCAAAGGCCAAGACCCCTTATTTATAAGGTGAGCATCTCCTTGGCTTGACATTACAAAGGGATGTGGGATTGGGACTTAGGCTCAAAAATGAAAATCTCTAACTTAACTCTTGATTTTTAATCACTTGATTGAAAAAAATCCTAAGCTTCCTCCTTCCTTTGGGCTTGGGCAGGCCAGCACTTCTCTTTTCCAGCCCAGCTCTGATTCTTGAAAGGCCCAAAGAAGCCCTTTTCGGTTGCTTGGGTGAAACGACCATTTTGCCCCCCGGATGCAAAATAAATATCAAACGGGCTCCAAATTCAATTTTTCTTTTTTTAATACTTCCAAAATAATAAAATATTGAGTTCTGGAAGTTTTCAAAATTATCCGAGTCCGTTTGCTATTTATTTGGATTTTTTCTTCCCAAAATGTCCTTTTATGCCCCTACTTTTTACCATTTTTTAAACGAGCTCCAAATCAAGATTTTTCTTCACCAATCTCTTCAAAATAATTAAAAAGTGTGATCTGGAAGTTTTCATAATTTTTGGAGCTCATTTGGTATTTTTTCGGGATTTATCAGCTTGAATTACTGCATGGGAGGCCCGGGATTTGGCCATTTTGCAAACGAACTCGGAATCAAGATTTTATTTCGCCAATCTCTTCCAAATAATTTAAAAATGAGATTTGCCAAATTTCAGAATTTTTGGAGTCCATTTGCTATTTTTCCGGGATTTATCTTTTTGAATTACTGCATAAGAAGCCCGGGATTTGGCCATTTTGCAAACGAACTCGAAATCAAGATTTTCTTTCGCCAATCTCCTTCAAATGATTTAAGAATGAGATTGAAAAATTTTCCATAATTTTCAGAGTCCATTTGCTATTTTTCCCAAATTTTTCCAATTTTGCCCTTTAACCTCCGAAACCTGGTTTTGCTCAAAACAAGTCCGATTTTCAGATTTTCTTCAATCTGAGCCTTGGGCCATCCTTTTTAATCATTCCTCATCCATTGGGGGCTTTGGTCTTACCAAGTCGGGCCATTTCTGTGATTCTTCCTGATTTCACCGAAATCCACTAAAACCCTAATTCTCGGTTTTCTCCCGAATTGACTTTTCTCTCAGTTTTTCTTGCAAGTGACTTCTCCATTACCCGTAGTCAGTGCTTATCTTTCATTTGGAACCTTCAATTTCGACCAGTTTGATCGTTTAAGCACTTTTCCCCAAATTTCTCGGATTAGGGTTTCTTTTCTATTGAATCTCCAGATCCCAACTTCCGAAGTCCATATCTTTCAATGTAGACCTCGGATTATCAAAATTCTTTCTCCATTTTTCAATTGAACTTAAAATCTTGATTTTGAAAGTGGGTTGACTTTTTCAGTAGTTGACTTTCTAGGGTTGACTTTTTCGGGTTTGACTTTTTCGGGGTTGACTTTTTTTTATGTTTGACTTTTTGTGCTCGCCCTCTTAAACTAAGTCTCGGAGTACCACCTGCAGGATGAAAACAGTCTTTTTATACTCGAAAACATCAATATGGGAGGAAAACATACCTGTTTAGTGGTCCGGACAAAATTAGGTGTCTACATCCTGGATTCAACAAATTCTTCTTCCATGACTGCAATTTATTCAAAATCCTCTCTTTGATATAACTCATGGCCATTCTCTTAGTTTTCCCCCAGAATGATGGAATTCCCAAGTATGTTCCTGGATTCTCCGCCACTGGTATCTGCAGCGCCTCAGCTATGCTTTGTCTTCTTTGTTCAGGAACATTGGCATTGAAAATTATGCTTGATTTCTTCAAATTTACAAGTTGCCCTGAGCCTTTACAGTAATCTTGCAATAATGCACTCATCAAAGGACTGTTAATCTCATCAGCAGGTAAGAAAAAAAGTGAGTCATCAGCAAAGAGTAAATGAGATAATACTAGGCATTCCTTTCCTAGTTTGACTCCTACTAACTCTCTATACTTTACAGCTTTATATATCATCCTAGATAAAACATCTATCACAAACAAAAAAAGGTAAGGAGATAGAGGATCTCCTTGCCTCAGACCTCTAGTTGGAACAATTGTGTTAGATTGCTTACCATTGACAATTATATTGTAAGAGACAGATGAGACGCACTCCATTATCCACCCTGTCCATTTATCATCAAAACCCATCTTTCCCAATATTGCAGCCAGAAAATCCCACTCCAGCCTATCATATGCCTTATTCATGTCCAACTTCAGAACCATTTCATACTTTCTCCCTTTTTTTCCTCAACTTCAGGTAGTGGAAAGCCTTACTAGCAATTATTATGTTATCTTGAATCTGTCTCTTTTCCACAAAGACACCTTGATTCTGAGTGATAAGTTGTCCCATAAAATGCTTAAGCCTGTCAGCCATTATCTTCGAAATTATTTTGTACGCAAAATTACAACAGCTTATCGGCCTGAAATGTGAGACCTCTTATAGCTTCTTCACCTTTGGTACAAGAACCACATTCGTCCTATTGAGCTCCTTTAAAAGATGACCTTCATGGAAAAAGTTACGAACAGTACTAACTATATTGTCATTAATAGTTTCCCAATATGGTAGAAAACCCCATTGTATCCATCAGGGCCTGGTGCCTTCATTGCTCCTAAATTGAAAGCAGCTTGCATTATCTCCTGTTCATCAACCTCCTTAGTTAATGCAAAATTCATTTCCTCACTTACTAAATTAGGAACAACTTCAAGAATGTCACCCCAATCCCTTGTTCCTGTAGTGGTAAACAGTTCCTTGTAAAATTCTTTAAAACATTCCATAACCTGCCCCTCTTCCTCTATCCATTGACCATCATCTTTTTTAAGACAAAAAATCTTATTTTGTCTTCTCCTCTGTAATGTGGATTGGTGGAAGAACTTTGTATTCCTATCCCCATATTGCAACCATTTAATTCGAGATCTCTGGCACCAATATTTTTCTTCTCGTTCCCATACTTCTTTTATTTCATCAGTCAACTGTTGTACCATCCTATAACCCTGTTCATGCATCTCCGAATTTTGTAATTCACCAATCCTTCTCATCATATCATCTATGATCTTCCTATTGTTTGGAAATGCTTTCTTACTCCATTCTATGAGCATCCTCGTACATTTCTTTAGTTTTTGAACCATCTGATAGGCATATGATCCATTGAAATTTGTGTCCCATCCCTCATTTATAATTTGACCATATTTTTTTTTTCCTGTCAACATAACCTCAAATTTGAATTGTTTTGGACTTGTTTTCTCCCTGAAATCTGAGTCCACCATGACTGGGGCATGATCTGAGCCTACAATTGGTAAATTGAATACTTGCGTTTTTGGATAACTCTCCACCCATTGTATATTATCTAGAGCTCTGTCTATCCTTTCCTTAATCGTCCCTTCCTCCCTTTTATTTATCCATGTGAACTTTTGCCCTTGATAATGCAAATCAATAAGTCCAGATTCATCAATCATCTTCCTAAACCCCTCAATCTTCTTTGTTGCTCTTATATTACCTCCCTTTTTTTCATGATGGTACAATATATCATTAAAATCCCCCACACACATCCAAGAATCAACAATACTTCTAGCCCTCTCCATTATCTCTCTCCAGACCCTTTGCCTGTCATCAAAATCTAGTGGACCATATACCCAGAAAATATGATACTGCTGCCTTAGTGTGTCATCCTTTACCTTCATATCAACCAGGTTCCTATAAGAGCTAATCAAGCTAACCTCTATTTGTTCCTTCCACCATACTGCTAGCCCTCCACTTATACCTTCCGGATCTACATACACAGCCTTATCCATTCTACAATCTCTTCTAACTTTTTCCAGTCTCTCTTCTTTGTTTTTTGTTTCCATGAGAAAGAGAAACTGAGGATCATATTTTCTCCTTAACTCCTTAAGAGTAGTAACTTTCAAAGGTGACCTAATCCCTTAACAGTTCCATGCTATAAGCCTCAATTCCCCTGGGTAGCTATTCTAGGACAACCACCTGAACCTTCAGCATCCATATACAACCTCTCCATTACTGGTACCTCCCATAACTATCTATTGTTATTAATCTCTATATTTTTCTTCTCACCCCTCCTTACAATCTTCCTGCCTCTACCTTTCTGTTTCTGTATTACACCTTTCCCCTTTCTGGTATTCAGCCTCCCTTCCTCATTTATTATTCCCTTCTTAGCTTCTATCTCGACCCTATCACTCCCTTTATTATCCCCATATTTGTATCTCTTCCTTTGTTCCATCCTGCATCCATCATAATAGCTTCACATCCCCTCTTCAAGTCTAGCCTTTGTACCTCTTTTGCCAATTGTATTGCACATGACGTCACCTGCTTATTCCCCAATGTATTCTCCTCTTCCTCTAAACCTTCTTCCCTACCTTCATCAGGGGGTAGTTCCATAATATAAGGACTACCATCAGCCCCTACAGTTCTTCTTATTGCCTCAAAAACTTCTTGATTGATTAACATTTTCTCCTTTATGCACAGTGCAATTTCTTCACTATATTCCTGAAATCTATGCTTACTTTCCTCATATTCTAGAGTAACCACATGCACTAAATACTGGCTATACCTACTCTCCTCATGACCATTATATTCCCTACTACCCTTATCACTTTCCATTCATATAAGCCTATCATTCTCCAAGGAATTATGAAGTAAAGGGTTTTGGGTGACTAACCTTTGTTCTTTATCTTGCATTCTTGTTTGTTCCATCTCAGCTTTTTCCCCTGTTACATTCTTTATTTCTTCAGCAATAACTTTTTCAGTAATCAATATGTTCCCCCTAACTTCTGTGTCCCTTCCATTTCCATTTTCATAACCATAACCATTTCCATCTCATTCTCCACCCCATTTTCTTGATCTCCCTTCTCGTGAACCACCCATGAATTCTCCTTTCCCATACCTTCTCCATCCTCAGCATCCCATCCTGTCTTCTCTCTCTATGCATCTATGCCAGCCCTTCTTCCTTTCCTTTTTTCATTTACTATCATTGTCTCCCTAATAACCGCAGCCTTCATCCATAACCCATATTTCCTTTTCAGATTGTCCCCCCTGTTTGTGCCTTCCCCTTCTTCACATTGCTTCACGACGGGGCCCAGCCTTCCACACCCAAAACAAAAATCCGCTACCTTCTCATATTTGACCTCTACCCATACTCTACCTTTGCCCTCTCGAGGTACCCAGAACCCAGCCACTAGTGGTTTTAAACATCAATGGAGACTCTCAGTCGTAAGAAACTCCTACCCATCCCAGTTTCCCAAGACAACTCATCAACCTTGATTAAATCCCCAATTGTATGCCCTATTCTTCTCGCATTCTGTATTGTTATCATCTCCAGGGGAAGACTATGCACCTGAATCCAGAAGCTAAGCCTTGCAAAGCTTATTTCATGGATTGTCTTATCAATCTCCCATTTCCTAAGATTGAGGCAAAACCCCATTATTGACCACGGGCCATTCTCCAATGCATCTTCCATTATTTTCTGATTCGTAAAAGAGATTGCATACATATTATTCCCCATTTCCCTAATCACCTCTATTTCCTTCGAAGACCATATACTCAGTATTACTCCCCTAACACCTTTTCTATTAAGAATTTTATCTGCATGAACCTTACCTAAGAGCGTAAATTGAGTAGCTCTTTCCAATTCCCCACGATTTGCCTCCAACTTTATCTCCAAATGCTCTGCCATTTCGCTTTCCAAAGGTGATTTCTTCCCTATTCCCCTTGGGTCCGATTCGTTTGACTCCAAATCGAACAGAGGATTATAGAGTGTTTGCCTTCTGTCTCCCTGCCAACGTAGAATCTGAATCACAATTTCTGAAAGAAAACGAACCAAGCAAAACCTAGAAAATCAAAAGACTCAAGAAGACTCGAAAGGAATACAATTAACCAGATCTAACCCTAGATATGACTCTATAACCCTAATGCCCACAAACATCTAAAAAGAAACAAGGAAAAGAACAATAAGACTCGAAAAGGATAAAATTTCATGAAAACCTATGGCGATAACCGCTATCTAACCGACTCTCAAGAAGAGAAAGAGAGAATTCTCAAAAGGAGAAAAAACCTCTCAGATAGAGAGAGTTTATGAATCGGTGTTTAATAACACTGATTAAGGTGATATTTGTAATAAAAAAAAAGTGTAATTAATGTATTATTATTTTTTGAATTCAATAAAATTAATGTGTTAAATGTAATTTTTTTTAAAAATGTTAATTAAATAATTTTTAACTGGTTTTGTCCATATTTATTAATTAAAAAATATAGTGAGACGTATATATTGGGTCAGGTCAGGGGAAGCTAATGGTAGTAGGCGGTTGAGTTCATGAGAGGGTCAAAATGCTTGATAGGTTTTTATGTTATACCATTTAGTGTAAATTAATCATTTTATTATAAAATTGAATAATTTAGTCTTTGTTCTTTTAAAATTGAAGCAAAAAAATAAAATCACTAATTGGTGTAACGTCAATTGTTAAAAAATTGATGTGCTAATTAAATAAATTTTAATCAATGTCTAATAGATACTCATTAATCGAAAAACAATGAGATATATATTGGGTCAGAGGGAGCTAATGAGAGAGACAAAACATCCTTTGGAACCAAGCACTTGCATTTCCATGGAAAAATTCTAAGGAAAGCTCCTTATCATGAGCTTTCCGTAGGCTCTATTACATATGTAGTTTATCATGTTTATATGTAATTTGTGTCATGTTTATAGGTAATAAAGAAATTACATATGTAAAAAAAGATTACACTATTTAAAAAAATTACATATAAACATGACAAATATGTCATGTTTATATGTAATTTGTCATATTTATATGTAATTTGTCATGTTTATATGTAAAAAAAAAAATTACATATAAACATGACAAATTTATGTAATTTGTCATGTTTATATATAATTTTGTCATGTTTATATGTAATGGAGCCTATTTTAAACGCACCATAAGGGAGCTTACCCTAGAACTCCATCATTTCCATGTAAAGCCACTACAAACAAATTGCCATATAATGACGGTCCAAAAATCGTTGGTAAAACCCAAAACTCCATCGCTAAAAGTCCTAAAACCCTATACCGACGGTCAAAATGGCTATTTGACAAAAATTTAAGCGACGGTAAAACCCTCTATACCGACGAAAAAGCGACCGTCGGAATAGGGTGTCCAGCTTATACCGACGGTTTTTGGCGTCACTATTGTTTTTACCGTCGGTATAGACTATGTTGGGTTAGTCACTTTTGTTTTTACCTATACCAACAATTTTGTCGTCCATCGGTATAGATACAGTAGATATACCAACAGATTTTTTTCCTCGTCCGTCGGTATAGATGTAATTGTAAAATATAATTAACCTATAGCGACGGTTTTGTCCGTCTGTATATATAAATGTCAAATCGTCGGTAAGAATAAAATTTTATCATATTTTCAATTATTAATATTGATTTATTTATAATTTAATCCAATATATTTCATATAAAAAAAGCATTATAAGAAAGTATAAAATATTTAATTATATTAAAAATAAAATTACAAAAAAATTATCTTAATTATATAATTTTTACAAATTAAATAGAAGTCTGCCAACCCTACAACAATTCTCTGGCATTCGCATTCTACCAAAACAAGAAAATTGATAGGATGGGAATTGGGAAGAAAGAACAATAATATTTCTTCAAGATAGGATTCCCATTCTACAACATGGGCAATGAGCATTATTCTCTAGCCATGGGACCAGGCACCTTGAATGAAACTGATGTGGGCACGGGGATGAACCAGGGTCTCACCAGCCTTGAACCCTTCCAAGCAAATGGCACACTCTTCCTGATCCGAGGCCTTCCAACTCAACTTGGTCCAACTGAACCTCTTTTGACCACTCTTCTTTGATCCAAACACTTATGTATGTAACTCTCTTTGAATCAAACATCTCCCATCCACGCACTTCAAACTTTCTTTACTATTGTGCCTGAATGATTTATTTCAATGCCCAAAACAGGGGAATAAGTGTAAAAACTAAAATCTAATTAAGGTTCATGTTAGCAAGTAGCATAACAATTTCTTACATGAGCCTTAATATAAATAAATATTCTTCCATTTAGTACCTTTTGGATTCTGATTTTCTTTGTGATCTCAGCCTTCCATCTAATCTTTCCTTAACTTCTCTTGCTACCCCTCCCAGCTTCTTATCTTGATAGGCCTGAACTGATATGCTACTTTGCTTTTAAATTTTTTCCAAATAAAACCCAAGTCAATCCCAATCATAATCTCCTCATTTTGGACCCAAAAATCACTGTATAATATTAATCAGGAAATTTATAGAAGAAGTACCTGTGAAGAAACAGAGCTATGATGAGTTTCATGGTTGCTTGTATACAAACAAAAAGAGGACCTCCTTGTCAAGCCAATTACCTGTGATTATTAGTATTTGGAATATAAAAGACAACGGACTCATCTTATACACAACTAAAGTCTACCATAAATGATAGTTTCCCTTGCAACTATAATTCCATGTCAGTTTCACATTAGTCACTATAACTTCAACTTTTTATAGAACTCTGCCACTGAAAAAGGATTTGAAGAAAATGACACATATTGTCTAAAGAGAAAATCCATTTCCCTTTTCCAGTGTCTACTGATATCCAATATAGAAGTGCAAGGATCTTGGAATTTCCTCTTTTTACTCATAACTCAAGCTCAGTTGTTATTAGAACATAATAGAACTACCAATATAACATCGAACATTTCATCAAATTCTAACAATATCACTACAAAACCCACACTAAGCATCAAAAGTCAAAGCCCAAACAATCACCTACAACTTCACTGACATTTTCACAAACATTAAAAAGACATAACCAAAAAGGAAATAAAACCAGCTAAACGCTGAAACATAGCTCAAGTTTATGGGCTCTTGTTTTTATAGACATTTTCACAAGGCCAAGAATATTTAATCTTAAAGAACAATGGTCAAATTTCAAACTAAAATCTTCAATCTCCAAGGAAAATGCAAGTCAATAAAGAGAAATTTCTAATTCTTTTTTTTCTATAATTTCCTTTTAAGGTACTCCAGAGTCGGCCATATTTTTTTAATCTTTTCTAATATATCAAAAATTTCCTTTCAATCTCTCTCTCTTTGTTATTCTCTAGCATTAGACAATATTAATCTCCATGATTAGAAGCAAAATCTCTAATTTTTTATTGGAAAAAGAAAAAAAAAAACAAATTAAGCATGGTGAAAGTGTAAGAAAATGACAGAAAATCCAAATGATAATTTAAACAAAATAAGTATGGTTTAAATAAGAAGAAAATGATAGAAACATACGGTCAAATATCAAATACATCCAAGCAATATTTAGGGGCCTGCGTTAACACTAATCAAAAGCAACGGAAAGGTTCAATCAATGAGAAATTATAGCACCAACTTGGAACTGTAAGTTTTCTGTTTTGTCCACTAGAAGTTCAATCTTCTCCCCTCGATCCAAAATATGCACAAAAACGGAATTAAGCATTGAATTATTCACAATCAGCTACAACATCTATTATTAGTTTTCCTTTTGATAATAAAGAAACAATATCAGACAGTTTTATGAAAGAACAAACAATATTAACATCTTCTACAAAAAAATTCAATACATAAAGTGTTCATAAATTAGGCCCTCAATAATTGGCTTGGGAAATAGACTTTGTGGTCAGAAGTTATCAATTCAGTCCCCAAAAAAAAACCTCCACAATCCAGAGTCCTCCAGTCGCTACATCTAATATATTCTTAAGTAGAAACTAAGAAATGAACAAATATGTACATGATATGTACAAGATAAATACTCCCATGAAATACTCTACAATATATTGTAACATCTAGCAACAAGAGCTACTGAGGGAATATAAAACATCTAGCAACCTTATTGTCATCTTCATGTAAGTAGAAGTAGAACCACACTGCCAAATTAGAGGAAATTCTGGATCGAATAATCAAAGACTACCCAAACCTTTCAAATTCCAAGCTAAGATGGATACATTACATTTAATTTAAACTTAAAATTGGAAAAGCCAAGTTATGATAACAAATATAACAAAGCATTACAAGTAACAAAGGAAGGATGAACTCTGTTATGGAAAGACACTTCTTACCTAACCAAGAGAATAAAAAGAATCCATAAAAAGCACAATAGCAGCATATGGAAAAAACAAGAATCCCTTTTCAACACTAAAATATCCAAGAGGCTGTTATGTCAGAATACTCAAAATTAGCATGCCTGTGTTCTCAATAATTCATCTAGTAGATACCATTTGCATTTTGCAATATACACCGAAGACGCAGGTCTAAAACCACTAACAGAAAACATACCATGTACTGCTTGTCGGAAAACACCAAGATGACACTATTGCGCATAAATGGGTCATTGATGATAGCCTGAAAGAACATTCATAGAAAAATGAGACAATGTTAAGCCCAAATGTCTAACAAGTTTGTGTACATTCTAAATCTACAA
This sequence comes from Fremontodendron californicum, assembly GCA_030761205.1. NCBI lineage: Eukaryota > Viridiplantae > Streptophyta > Magnoliopsida > Malvales > Malvaceae > Fremontodendron > Fremontodendron californicum. The sequence goes on along the minus strand of JAULJL010000023.1, from coordinate 9,786,261 downwards.
CTTGAAATTCTTGTTTAGCTTTCCCAATCCTCTCCCGGTCCAAGGAATTAACAACGTAGATCTACACAGACATATATAAAAAAAAAGAAATCAAGTGGAAACTTAAAATTGAAAAAAAAAATGAAAAGAGAAAAGATTGTATTTTTTGAAAAAGAGGCAAACCTGAAAATTTATGTCTCGGTTAAAATTGAGAGAATGATCGGTGACTGTGGCACGTGACTTGAGCCGACAGCGAAAAGAGTCGACGAAGGAAAAGAGAAGGTGCTGACTAGGCTGTAATCGAGTTGAGGAAGAAGAGGCATGGCTAAGAGCTAAGAGGTGATTTCTGGAAAGAATGAAGGAAGCCTTCGGTGGGAATGGCTGAGTGGGAGAGAATGTGAGACTGTGAGGGGTTTTGATTATCAATTCCTTCAATAAAATCTAGAGTACCTATAGCAACAGGCAGCCCGCTTCTCTAGATCATCTTTTTATGAACAAAAAAATAATTTAAAATCGAAATTAAAATAAAACCGCCAAATGAAAAAAAGGCCGCTTATTTTTTTTCCCAAAGCGTATATACTGACGGTCGATATAAAACTGTCAGTATACATCAAACCTATACTGACGGAAAATGGTCATCTGTCACAATAGATGTAACTTATACCGACGGAAAAAAAAGTGTTGGTATATATTATACATTTTTTGACAGATTAAATTCGTCGGTATAGACGTGATTTACTGACGGATTTTGACCGTCAGTAAAACTAAGCGTCGGTATATGGCAATTTGTTTGTAGTGAGCTTTCCTTGAACCTTTGGAGATGGTACAATTTGCATGTTTTCCTTGCAACTCGCCTTATCATTTTCCTATATTTGTTTAAACCCCTTCGGTTATGTTTATATTTTCATTGGAGATAACATAAATATATATATATATTTCAATATTTAGATAGAAGAATGATAAGGTACATATCATTCATAGAGAAGCTAGAATAAATTTGATGTAATAATTGACAATAAAAATGGCAAAGTTCTCATCAAACTAAAGATTAGTTATATATATATATAATTTGTTCTAATGGCCATATATAGGGCAATTTTGGCTTATTTCCATGTTTTGGATTGGGATAGGGATCGAGGCTTGTTCAAGCCTTCATTTATTTAGAAGTTGGACTTCATATCATATATAAAAGAGCCCATGCTTGAGGATAAAAAAAGACTGTAGACACCTAATTTTGTCTGGAGCACTAAATCATGTATTTTTTTTCCTAAAATGATATTTTAGAATGCAAAAAAGTCTTTTCTCATCCTGCAAGTGGTACTCCGAGACTTAATTTAAAGGGCCGAGTACAAAAAGTCAATTTGGAAAAAATCAACCCTGAAAAAGTCAACTGCTAAAAAAGTCAACCCACATTCAAAATCAAGATTCAAAGTTCAAATGAACAATGGTGAAAGAATTTTGATGATCAGAGGTCTACAACGAAAGATATGGAGTCCAGAAGATGGGTTAAAAAGATTCAATAGAAAGGAAACCCTAGTTCAGAAAATTTGGCAAAAAATGCTTAAACAATCAAATTGGTCAAAATTAAAGGTTTCGAATGAAAGATAAGCAATGAATACGGGTAATGGAGAAACCATTTGGAGGCCAAACTAAAGGAAAAGTCAATTTGGAAGAAAATCGAGAATTAGGGTTTTTGGTGGATTTTGGCAAAATTAGGGAAAATTGCAGAAATAGCCCGATTCGATAAAATTAAAGCCCCTAATTGATGAGGAGTGAGTAAACAAGGATAGACCAAGGCTCAGTTTAAAGTAATTCCGAGAAAAGAGCCGATTGAAGGAAAAACGAAAAGGAGGGGAATTTGATTGTAAAAATTGGGCATTTTTGGACCAACTCCAATTCAATATATGAAAAAGGCACAGAAAAAGAAAATCTAAAATTCGAATTTGTTTTGAGTAAAATCGGGCTTCAAAAGTAAAAGGGCAAATTTGGAAAATTCGAGAAAAATAGCAAATAAGCTCAAAAAATTATCAAAACTTCCAGATCTCAATCTTAAATCATTTGGAAGAGATTGGTGAAGAAAAATCCGGATTCGAAGTTCGTTTGCAAAATGGCAAATTTCGGGTCACTAAGTTGAAATTCCAGAAGATAAATCCCGAAAAAATAGCAAATGAGCTCGGAAGATTATGAAAACTTTCAGATCTCACTTTTAAATTATTTGGAAGAGATTGGAGAATAAAAATCCGGATTCGGAGCTCGTTTGAAAAATGGTAAAAGTTTCGGTGCACTAAGGGGTAATTTTGGAAGAAAATCCAAAAGATAGCAAATGGACTCGAAAAATTATGAAAACTTTCAGAATTCAAATTTTTTTTTATTATTTAGGAAGTATTGGAAAAACAAAATTTGGATTTGGAGTCCGTTTGCTATTTAATTAGGTTTGGGGGCCAAAAAGATCATTTTATCGAAAAAACCGAAGAGAGCCTTTCTTGCAATTAAAAAAATGGAGAGTGGGTTGGAATATGAAGGGTCAGCCGACCAAGCCCATGAGGAGAGTGATTTTTGCTGAGCCATTGCATCCAAAGGCCAAGAGTGGATAGGAAGATAGTTATTTTTTGTGATCAAGCCTTTGTAATTGTGCCACATGGACCAATGCATGAAAAGGGAAGATGTCAACATATTTTATACTAGCTGTATTTTTGGAGAGCTGATCCCTTAATCTAAGGGTGGTAATTTCACATAAAAAGCATCTTGGATTAAGGGCCTTTGGATCAAAATTGGTTAGGAAAAAATGACAACATTCTTCTAGACTATTCTAGGCCATTCGGCCAAGGCTTTAGGGAGGGGGGATTTTCATTTTTGCTAGAGGTTCTTGGCTGAATAGAGAGAGGGCGGTAGCTATAGTTGAGGGAAAAAAGAAAAGAAAAGAGAAGGAAAAAAGAAAGGATTTGCTTACTGCTCTTTGATTTGGAAAGCTAGAGCAAGGTAGCTATGTTCTTTTCATGCTTTCCTCCATACTTTATTGATATGATTTTGCTATTTTGATTGTCAATGTATTTTCTTTCATGAAATAAACTTGTTTTTTTTTCTTCAAAATAAGTTCTAAAGGGTTTCTACTTTGTATTTTTATAAGAAATCAAGAAAACAAATTTTAGTACATTTTTTACTACAATGGCTGAATGGTATTTTTTTTAGGATGATCTTGTGTTTGATTTTGTTCATGTGATTGATTGTGGTAGGATAGCTTACTTATGGTAGGCTAGTTTGATTGTGGTAGGTTAGCTTGATTGTGGTAGGTTAGCTCTACATCTATGCCATGTGTTTGTGATAATGCCATGCCGTATTCATACACTACCAGTCGGCCATATTGATTTTGGTTACTATGTTTGCATTTTTATCATGTTTACTTGTCTAACATACTTCCATTTATGTTCATACATCTAGACCATGCCATGTGTTTGTTATATTGTCATAACATGTTCATAATTTACATTCGGCCATACATCATTTTGGTTACCATGTTTGCATTTGTATCATGTTTATTAGTTTAACATGCTTCCATTTAGGTTTTGCATATCTAGGTTGCCATGTGTTTGTGTTATTGCCTAGCTAGGATTTCCCATGTTGGTAGAGGTCCATTCGGTTCCCATGCTTATGTTAGCCTTGTGTATGTGCATTTTCATTTTATTAGGTTTTCATGCATTAATTTCATGCCATATATGTTTCTCATGACATTTAGTTCATTAGGGGGCATTCAACTATATGGGTAGTCTAGGTCATTTTAGGTCTTTATTTAGTTTTCATGCATATCTTGTATGACATTTTAGGCCTTAGGTTGCCATGTTCTCATTTCATGCATATTTTGTATATCATTTTAGGCATTAGGTTATCCATGTATGTCATGCATGTTTCATCTCCCATGTTAGATTTTAGGTCATTATGATTTTTATGTCATATTAGTCTAGGCAATTGTATTTCATGCCATGCATATTTTTTATGACATAGTAGGCATTAGGTCATCTTAGTATTACCATGCATTTTCATGACATTTTAGGTCTAGGTTACATTTGCATTACCATGCATCTCATGCATATTAGGTTTAGGTAGCATTTATTGCCATGCAAATTCATGCTAGGCATTAGGTCATTTTGAATTGCCATGCATTTTCTATATTATTTAGGCCTTAGATCATGCATTTCATACATTAAACATGTTGTTTGTTCATGCATCTCATATCATACCACTTAATTTTTGATTTAAGCCAATCAATGGCTTAAAGTCAAGCTCACATGAGCATACTTGTGGAAAATTGAGAAGTTGTCAAGTTGAAATTTCTACCTTTGTGATTTTTTTTTTTTTATTTAGGCAATTCTTGTCCAAATTTTTAGAAATTTTAGCTACTGTTTGAAGGTCCTTAGAAGAGTCTCCAATGTTTTACTTTGATTTTTGAATGATTTTATCAAAGACTTAAAAATGATTTTTGGCAAAATAGTTTTTCACCCTGTGTTCTGACTTTCGTGATTTTTCTGGTAGGTTATCCTTAGTCTAAAAATTAAGCCAATTTTTTCCCATAGAGTTAGACATGTTGTGAGTCTCTTATATTTTGTTTTCAAATTTTTTAGAATTATTACAATAGGTAAAAACTCACGTTTTAAAACTGGACAGTAGAGTCAAATTTGAATTTGAGGGAAATTTAATTTTCTGTTTTGTCTAAAGCATTAAGAGAAGGCTGATTCGGAACCTTAGCTGCTGTCCTAGGTTGATTTCTAAGCCATTTTAATGTTAAAAAATGATTTTATAAAGCTCGGGTCAAGGGTGGTCAAGTTTGGGTTTTCAAAGTTAGGAAAATAGAGCCATTTGAAAAGGGGCTTCGACCATTGTCATTTTTTATCCAAGATTTTCAAAATTGTTTTTAAACTAATCGCAAAGTATTTTTGATTTTAGAAAATTTAATTTGGCTTTATTAGCTAGCTCGGAATAACGTTGGAAGGTGCCCCTCTCAATTTGGAGAGTATTCTACCTATTCCGAAAAAGGAATCCTCGATGAGAGCCAATTGGCGAAATAATCTGGAAAATTCCAAAAACTAAATTAACCTAGAAGTTTGTAGCCAGTTTCCTACTGTTGCATTCCTTCCCGTTTTCAGGAGTGCTCGAAAACCCTCCCTTCCTCCCACAGTACTTATCACAAGACTTTGGTAGAATGTGGGCTAATGCTCGTCGAATATCTTTTCTCATTTTTTCTTTCTTTGTTTTGATCCCTGAAACCAAGCCTATTCGCGTCGCATCATCCATCCAGTCTTGGGATTTCCGCCATAGAAGGAACTGTGCGTATGAATCTATCAAATTAATTCCTACATCAAAGATAACTTTTTAAAATTTAAATAACCTCCTAGTGGTCTTTTAGTTTTTATTCAGTGAAACTCCTTCCTTCTTTCAACCTATTGGCATTTTCGTGGATACACAAATTTTGCTACAGTTCGTTGAGGAAAAAAAGCCCCTTAAGTGGCAGCATATGATTCTGCTTAAACGGATCCCACATCGATTGGTTTCAAACGCGAAATAGCACATTTTCGAGTCTTTTCCTAAAGTAGTCGGATATCTTTTTAGGTATATGGATTTCCTTATTTAAAGAAAAAAAATACACTTTCATGCATTGCATTTTCCATGTTTATGCATATTGTATAATATATGATTTTTTGCTATTAATATTTCTATGACTATGTTATTATTTTGATTTATATTGCATGGTGTTATATTTGACTGTTATATGGTTGTGAATATTCTATGTTACCCTATGTTTTTTATTTAGTCATTTATTTTTATCACATCATTTAGGATTTACTATATTCATGCATTATTATTTTTTATTTTCATGCATATTCCATGATAATATTATGTTATGTTATCATTTCATATCACTTAAATTATATTGCCATGTTATTTAGATTATATTATGTCATTTAGAATATGCCATGTCATTTAAAATATGCCATTTTATTTAGAATATATTATGTCACTTAAGATATATCATTTCATTTAGAATATATCATGTCATTTAGGTTGTATTATATCATTTAGATTTTGCTATGTCATCTTTATTATGTCACACATATTCATATTCATATATATTTTTAAATGTTTTGAAAATGGTTTTCAATAAAATAAAGTTATTCCCGAGTTAAAATAATTCATGAGTTCTCTTCCGGGTTGCCGGGGAGGATATCATCAATTATCATTAATAACGGAATATCTTTCTTAAAACGAGAATGATTCGAAAACTTTCCTCAGTAAATAAATTTTTTTATATTTTACCGCGTTTGTCGGGGAATATAGGAAAATTTTGAATTAATAAATTCCGGATCATTTTCAATTAAAAATGGAATTATTTTTCTTAAAATTGTGAATTAATTTGAAATGCCAAATTTAAAACCGACTTTTTTACCGAGACTTGAGATAACACACAATTAATAAGGTACCGTTTTATACGAGCGTTGTGGGGGTGCTAATCCTTCCCCACACGTAATTGAGTCCCGAACCTACTTCTTTGATTTCTCTGGTTTAAAACGCAGACTTGAAATTGGTTTTAAAAATGTTTTAATTAATTTTAAAATATTTTACAAAACCGGTTTTAATATGTGGCCTATCACACCTAGCCAAAAAAGATTGGTGGCGACTCCATGTCTTTTTCGAGGTTGTTTTCAAACCCTCATTTTATTTCAAGAGGAATTAAGTCGTCTTTTCCTCTATTTCCCCAATGTCACGCTTAACAAGTATAAAGTCTCGCGATAAGACTTGTTATTTTTTTAGGTTGCAACAAAGAGATTACGAGTCTGATATTTGAACTTCAAATTTGTTAGATGTCACTTTTTAAAGATGATTACATAAATCAACTGACTAAACTCCAAATTTGATTCACGTTTTAAAAAAAAAAAAAAACTCAAAACAAATGGACCATCAAGTTTTACTTTATACTTTTATTTAAAGGAAAAGGGTTGTTAGGAATGGAACTTAAAGGTCCATATTATGTTTCAATGTGAAAATTGAAAACTTCATACATGAAAATATAAAAGAAGCACATAAACTTTCTTTTTCTTACTTGAATGTCTAAAAAAAATAAAAATAAAGAGATATACTGGCATAAAATTACTGTTTTTTTTTCATTCTATTTAGTTCTTCTAGTTCATTTTTCAAAACAAAATCTAGAATTTCCCCCTTTGGGGGCTAGATAATATTTATTTATTTCTTTCTTTTAAAAAAAAGAAATGACTGTAATTAAAAGCAACTTTTTCAATGAGTTAAAACAGGTAGCAAAATTCTTAGTTAAAAAAAAAAAGTTCAAAATGAGCCAAGAAAATTACTGGAAATACGTCCATAACTTGAAGGATTCCAACTTGAGCTTGCAAATACTTGATATACTTGAAGGCTATATAGCTCCGATTTTTCATTTGTTTTGAAGTACCCGCATCTGATGCATATCCGGATATGGTTATGGGAATATGACCTTCCAAGAACTCTCCAAATACATGAAAAAACTTACAAAAATTGAACATACGTGTGCTGTGCCAGATACATACCCATATCCGACATTCACACCCGAATCCGAGTAACATAGCTTGAAGGCAGCTTGAAGCATTTCAGCTGCGTTCATCTTATTCCCACTAGGCACAAGCTTCCCAAGTTCTTGAGTCTTCTCAGTAATCTTCCTCCACCTTTCTCTCGCTGCAATGCTTTGCACTGACACACAACTTTCACTAATCTTTTTACAGTTTTTCACATTTCCTTCCAAGTTAATTTGATGCATTCTTTGATCTTCAGGTAGGGGAAGATAGGAATTTAGAGCAACCCCATCAAAGAAAGCAGGCATAAAATCTGAGCATTAGTGATCTTCAATCGAGTTTCTGTCGTTTGGGGCATGGCCATGGATAGGAGCTAAAATTTTTATATGGGATGATTTCAGGTGAGAAGCAAAATAAAGGGTCCTATGGAGAGAAGTATAGAAGTAAAGGAATGTAGTTTTCAGGGTGTAGGATATTGTTTTTCACGTCAATATAAGGATCAAGAACAGCATAAGGAAGCTTAAATGTATCCCTGACTAGAAATTTAAATTGCGGTAGTGGACACGTTTTCGGTCACGTCGTGTATATTGAGATTGTGGATGTAATTATGCTATCATGGTTATCGCGGTCGTGAAATCTTTTTATTTTACACAATTTACTGTAAAACATAGTAATTATAATTATAATCATAAACATTCCTTTTTAATGATTTTGAAAATAATTTATGACACTATATGATCTTTTATTTATAAAAGAATGTAAATTGAATCTATATACATATAATTCGCGGTCGTGAGCTTAAATCGCTACAAATCGTTAAACATTCACACCCATTGCGATAATATCAATGGCAGAAAGAGCCGAAACCGTAAATAGCGATCGAAATGTCACGTGATGCACTCAAAAGAGTATATCTTATTTAACCTTATACTAGAATGATCAATTGTTAAGTATAGTAGTTAGCAAGGGTCGAATCCTCAGGGATTGGGTTTTAATTTATAAGTTACTAGTTTATTACTCAAGTTCAAAGACAATAAAAGAAAGGGGTTTTAAATTTGTTTAGAAAGTAAAAAAAACAAGAAAAGTAAAAAGCAAGTAAGAAGAAATCAAATATGAGAGAAGTATGCTTAAGAAATCATTCGCCTCCACTAAACATCATTGAGAATCAATATCAGAATTATCAACATCAATTAACTATCAAAATTATCAACCGTAGATAACAACCTCCCGTGTTACCCTAATCCTTCCTTTGTTCGTCGTTAAATAGAACAAACGCCAATATTTAATCTTTAACTATCAAACAACCTAGAATAAGCTCTCTAAATTCAATTTGATAGCAGCTTTATGATGAGAAAGATAGGTTGATCTAAGCAACAAACACATAAGCTCGGATTATTCAACTTAGGTTATGTTCCACTTTGCAATTAGCGAAAACTCTAACATAATCATTAATCAAAAATTGCCACTTATGAATAGGAAGTCAAGACAATTACGGATCAAGACTCCTAAACTAGCATTAGATAATTATCAAGATATATCTAGTTGATCACCCTAAATATATCAAGGCAAAGATCATGAACAATTTTAATGGAAGAACATAAGCAATTTTGATAGAAAACCAATGATAGATAGAATTTGAATATCAATTACACAACTTGTCTAGGGCTTTGAAATCACCCTTAACCAAAAGAAAACTTTAGCCTAGCATAAGCATTGTTAACATAAACATGAAACTAGAAAGAAACTAAAAAAAAAAATAAAAATAAGAGAATGGTTAAGCAGAAGAATATTGACTATTTAGCCTCTTGCTCTCTCAAACTCTCTAAGAAAACAATAAAATTTGACTACTTAATATGTACAATGTGTGTTGCGACTCTCCCCCTCATCCTCTATTTATAGGCAGCAATTAGGGCTTCCAAAAGGTGATTTGCGGCTAGAGTTCTCAGGGTTTTAAAGAGGGATTTGCGGCTAGGGTTTTTATGCTGCTAGGGTTGTTTAGAGAGATATTCCAGCGCCGATTTAGATGACCATTTTTTATCCGATTTGGGCCCATGATATATTGTTGGAAAGATATTCAAGTTAGCTTCAAAAGTCAAGAAGGAAGTTTCTTTTTGAATAAAGTCTATAACATCTTGTTCTCTTAGCAACAAGCTCCGGAGGTCAAATCTGCCTTCTTGCTTTGCACCAAGAATTTGATCCTTTTGACTCCCAAGTCTTTTTCCATCTTGTGATTGTGATTTTGTAGGCTCTTTAACATCCTAATTGACATATTTTGACTTAATCTCTTCCAAAATACCTACAAAGCATAAAAACCTAATAAAATGTCAAGGAACTTAAGAATCAAAGCACAAAGTATAAGAAAAATAAATAGGAAAATGTATGAAATTAAACACTTATCAAACTCCCCCACTCTTAATCTTTTGCTAGTCCTCGAGCAAAATCAAATAGATACAAAGTAAAAAAAACCTAATCTAGTCCACTTTCAATATAAATTAGAGACAATCATTGGACAAGTCTTATAACTAATCAATAGCTTAAAGAAGTTCACAAAGAATCATGCTTGAATGTAAATGGTTTGAGTTAAGCCAATATTAACATAAAATATCTCAATCAAAATAATGCATATTCAAACTTAATCTCAACTTCTCACATGTGATACTCTCATGATTTTCATTCTTTAAAGTAGTGCAAGTGTTTACACTCAATCAATCTCATGAAAACAATTCTACCATATGCTTGCTTTTCCATCTATTCTCTACTATTTAGATCATACAACTTCATGAATCAAGAGGTCTTTATTCAAGGTTGTAATGGGGCCAAGGGGTTGTAATGTGATTAAAGAATAAAATGGAAAAAAAATATCACAAATGTTCCAAAGATTTCATAGAGTTTAGAGACATAATAAGATTATATAAAGAAAACTTCTCAAAACTCTTATGAAGCACATAATAACATAGGCAAAATATTCATGTTGAGTTTTTGCTTCATTCTAATAAACTTTGTAACATCTTTTCTTTAACTAAAAATTCAAGAGATGATTCATTTTTTTTTTCAATACATGGGAATGTACAATGTTCCCTTTCTTTTCTCTTGACTTTGCTTTTTCTCCCCTCCCCCCACACTTATCTCTTGTTTCTAACCCAAATTTTTAATAGATCTCCCTTGCTTATGCAATATGTCTCAAAACATTCTAATTCATCTTTAGAACAAGGGTAAGGATATATATGTATTTAGGATAGGTAAAAGGTGTGGTTACCAAAGAAATAACTTATTCAATGTAGGCTCAAATTGGCTCACTAGGGGGATGTTCTCTTGGAACATCAATAGGGGATGGCTGATTTGGCCTTAGTAAAAATCTTAATGCCTCTATCATATCCATGTTGTCATATGTATCAATATAGTCTCAAACGGTTTAAAGCAAGTTCTAGAGAAACATGTTATCATGAAAGCACTCAAGAAAGAAATTAGATTGATGATGCACCCAAAAGAGTGTATCTTATTATAACCTTGCAAAAAAATAATTAAATCAGTTGTTAAGTATAATAGAAGCAAGGGTCGAATCCTCAGGGATTGAGTTTTAGTTTATAAATAATTAGTTTATCACATAGAAAAAAGTAAACAAAAGTAAAGGGGTTTTTGAGATTAGATTTAAACTAAACAACAAAAGTAAGAAAACAAGTAAATAAAAAGTAATCAGATATGAGAAATATGACTAAAGGTTCATTCTCCACCACTAGACATCATTAAGAATCAAATTCTGACCTATCAATATCAATTATCTATCAAAGTTAACAACCATAAATAACAACCTCCCGTGTTACCCCAATCCTTCTTCAGTTTGTAGTTAAATAGGACAAAAACCACTACTTAATCTCTAAATATCAAACAACCTAGGATAAACATCTCTATATTTAATTTAATAGCAGCTTTAAGATGAGAAAGATAGGTTGATCTAAGCAACAAAAGCATGAACATGAATTGTTTAACTTAGGTTATGTTCCACTTTGCAATTAGCGAAAACTTTAACATAATCATTAATCACAAATTGCCACTATTGAATAGAAATCAAGATAAGCTACGTATCAAAACTCCTAAACTAGCATTAGATAATTATAAAGATCTATCTAGTATGCATCCTAAACAAATCAAGATAAAAATCATAAGCAATTCATGTAGAAGAACATAAACAACTTTGATAGAAAACTAATATATGATAGAATCTGAAAATTAATTACATAACATGTCTAGGGCTTTGAAATCACCCTTAACTAAAGAAAAGTTTAGCCTTGCATAGGCATTGTTAACATAAACATAGAATTAAAAAGAAACTAAGAAGAAAACTAGAAGAATAGAGAAGAAGAAGAAGAATATTAATTATTCAGCCTCTTGCTCTCTCAAACTCAATCAAACAAAGAAGAAAATCATAATATTGTAGCTTGTAATTGTGTAGAGATCAGCTCCCCCTTAGTCTCTTTATATAGGCAACCCCTATGTCTTGTGCATCAAATAGCATTTAATGTGATCTTGCAATTAAGAGCATTTAATGCTTGAGTGGTGGCTGACTTAAGGTTTTTAAGGAAAGAAATAATACTTGTCAGCCAAGGTTTAATTACCTAAGGAAAGAAAGAATTAATTGTAGTAAAAGCACTCTTTAATAAGGAAATATGCTTTACTCGCAGCCATATCATATAGGAATAAGGAAAGTCATAGCTGATTTAAATCTCCTACTTTGACAAGGATTAGCTTTAAGGAAAGATTCTTGCAATTAATGCAAGTTGACAGCCACTAATCCTACTTTGACAAGGAAAGACATATTTTTCAGCTAGGGTTTTTATCGAAGGATAAATTAAAGCATCCCATGCATGGTTAACTGAAGGTGGCGGCTGAACTTCTTCAAGGTTCAAAAACTTTACCCGTTAGCCCTAATTTGGGTGTGAGAGTGTATTTTCCAACTAGGGTTTTTATGGATAAATAGTATATGATAAGCCACTAGTTTATTTATGGAAAGTTCGGGTTAGGTTTAGCCACATGGTGTCTCCTTGACGGGCAGGCAGCTTTTCTTTTTGCTTGATGCTTCATTTCTTGTCCAAATTCACTATTTTCAACTCCATAGCAATCCTTAGCTTCCAAAACACCTACAAAACACAAAACCATAGTAAACTATCAAGGATTTCAAGGAACTAAGCATAAAATATAAGGAATTGATATATGAAAATACATGAATTTAAGCACTTATCAAATTCCCCCACACTTAGTCTTTTGCTAGTCCTCGAGCAAAATCAAATAGAGAACAAAGTAGGAAAATCTAATTTAGTCCACTTTGAATACAACTTATAGACAATCATTGAACAAGTCTTATAAACTAATCAATAGCTTAAAGAGTTTCACAAAAAAATAATGCTTGATTGTAAAGGGTTTGAGTTAAGCTAACATTAACATAACATATCTCAATCAAAATAGTGCATGTTCAAACTTAATCTCAACTTCTCACATGGGATACTCTCATGATTTTCATTCTTTAAAGTAGTGGTAAAGTGTTTACACTCAATCAATCTCATGAAAATAGTTCTACCATATGCTTGCTTGTCCACCTATTCTCCACTACTTAGATCATGTAACTTCATGAATCAAGAGGTCTTTATTCAAGGTTGTAATGTGGCCAAGGGGTTGTAATATGTTTAAAGAATAAAAGGAAAAGGATGTTACAAAGGTTCCAAAGATTTCATAGAGTTTAGAGACATAATAAGATTCATACAAAGAAAACTTCTCAAAACTCTTTACAAAGCACATAATACATAGGCCGAATATTCATGTTGGGCTTTTTCTTCATTATAAACAACTTTGTAACATCTTTTTCTTTTTCCACAGGTTCAAGAGATGATTCATATTTCTTTTTTTTTTCTTTTCTTTTCACATGGGAATGCATTTTCACAATGTTCTCTTTCTTTTTCTCTTGACTTTTTTTTCTTTTCTTCCCCCACACTTATCTTTTGTTTCCAACCCAACTTTTCAATTAGTATCCCTTGTTTTGCAATATGTCTCAAAATATGTAATCCATCTTTAGAACAAGGGTAAGGATATAAGTACATTTAGGCTAGGGAAAAGAAGTGGTTGCCAAAGAAATAGCTTATTCAATGTAGGCTCAAATTGGCTCACTAAGGGGGATATTCTCTTGGAACATTAATAAGGGATGACTGTTTGGCCCTGGTTATAATCCTAATGCCTCTGTCATATTCATGTTATCACATGCATCAATATAGTCTCAAAAAGGTTTAAAGCAAGTTCTAGAGAAACATGTTATCAAAAGAGCACTCAAGAAATAAATTAGATTGGTATGTATAATGCATCACTCATATAGGCTCAAAAACTCACAAGGATGATTATACAAGTCAATATCAAGTCTAAACATGCTTCTTTCTCAATCAGCATATCATATTAACATTGGCTCATGAAAATAGTAATGTCAAGCTTAATTCTCATGAACATCTTACCACTAATGATCAGTTTTAGACCCAATGCAATTCATATCTCATCATAGTATTGAAAGTAACTAAAAACAAACCAAAAAGAAAACTGAAGGAAATCCTAAATTCTTCCCCCCACACTTAATTCTTACATTGTCCTCAATGTAATTCTATTATCCCCAAATATCAGAATTATGTGTAAAAGAAAAGAATTACTAATCAAAACAAACTTAAAGAAAAACAATAAAAGATAGAATGATGGAGAGTAAGGAATAGCAAATCTGATTATAATATGTGCTCTCCATCCTTTTGGTGTTGCCTCCCAAGAAGCGCTTAGTTTATTGTCCTCAGCTCGACTTAGACCGATGCCTCCATTATTCAACATAATTTGGCTCATAAAGTGGTAACTCCTCTACATCTTGTATTGAAAAGTTCTCATAGTAAGGTTTCAGCCTATGTCCATTCACCTTGAAAGCATTACCTGTTTTTAGATTCTTAATTTCAACTGCACCATGAGTAGGTCCCATCAATCTAGAACACAACTTACTAGGAAATAACTTAAGGCGAGAATAGAAAAAAAGAACTTTTTGTCCAACAACAAAATTCTTTCTTAAAATCATCTTATCATGAAAAGCCTTAGTTTTTTCTTTGTAAATTCTAAAATTCTCATAAGCATCATTCCTTATCTCCTCTAATTCTTGTAGGTCAAGTTTTCGTTGCTTACCTACCTCATCCATTTCCATGTTGCATTGTTTGATAGCCCAATATGCTTTATGTTCTAATTCAACTTGAAGATGACAAAGCTTACTATAAACAAGACGATAAGGAGACATACCAATGGGTGTCTATGCTGTTCTATATGCCCAAATTGCATCATCTGGACGTAAACTCCAATCCTTCCGATTTGGATTGACAGTCTTTTCAAGGATGGATTTTACCTCTCTATTTGACATTTCAGCTTGCCCACTAGTTTGAGGATGATAGGGTGTGGAAACCTTATGTGTGATGTTATACCTCCTTAAAAGTGCTTCCATGGACCTATTGCAAAAGTGAGTACCTCAATCGCTGATTATGGCCTTTCGTGTTCCAAACCTTGCAAAAATGTTAGTCTTCACAAAATATGAAACAACTTTAAAATCATTAGTCTGAGTGGCTTTTGCTTCCACCCATTTTGAGACATAAGCAACAACAAGTAATATATAAAGATTGTCATAAAATAAAGAAAAAGGTCCCATAAAATCCATGCCCCATACATCAAAAATTTCAACAATTAGTATGAGAGTTTGATGCATTTGATTTCTAACACCTAAGTTACCTATTATTTGGCACCTATCACATGACTTGCAAAAGAGATATGCGTATTTGAATATGGTAGGCTAATAAAATCCACTATCAAGCACTTTCATGGCTGTTCTTTTGGGTCCAAAGTGCCCTCCACATGCATAAGACTGACAAAAGGTCAGAATAGAATGAAATTCAGATTCAAGTACGCACCTTCTTATAATCTGATTAGAGCAATGATTCCAAAGGTAAGGATCATCCTAAATGAAGTATTTAGCATCACTCTTGATCTTATTCCTTTGGGCTATGGTCAATTCTTGTGGTAACTGCTTGGTGAATAAATAATTAACAATATCAGCATACCAAGGAGTTGTTATGCTTACGGAAAGGAGTTGCTTATCCGAAAAGTTCTCATGCAATGGTAGTGCATCCTCTTCATGAACTAAACGGCTAAGATGGTCTGCAACCAGGTTGTCACTACCTCTCTTATCTCTTATTTCCAAATCAAACTCTTGTAAGAGAAGTATCCATCTAATCAACCTTGGTTTGACCTTCTTCTTAGTGAGCAAGTACCTAAGGGCTGCATGGTCAGAAAATACAATTACTTTAGTACCAATTAAATAAAAATGAAATTTCTCTAAAGCAAATACAACATCCAAAAATTCTTTTTCAGTAGTGGAATAATTTAATTGAGCATCATTAAGAGTTCGGGATGCAAAATAAATGGCATGTGAGGCTTTGCCAACCCGTTGGCCCAAAATAGCTCCAATGGCATAGTCACTAGCATCACACATGATTTCAAAAGGTACATTCCAATATGGTGGTTGCATGACAGGAGCTGATGTCAAGAGTCCCTTCAATGTTTCAAATGCCTCTTTGCATTTATCATCAAAGTGGAAATCCACATATTTTTGTAACAACTTGCAAAGAGGTAGTGTTATCTTTGAGAAGTCTTTGATAAATCTCTTATAAAAACCTGCATGTCCAAGAAAAGAACGAACCTCTCTCATATTTGTGAGAGGTGGTAAAGAATGCATAATATCTATTTTAGATTTATCAACCTCTATCTCTCTAGAAGGAATAACATCCTTGTTCTACAATAAAGTGACATTTTTCCCAATTGAGTACAAGGTTAGTTTCCATGCATCTTTTAAGTACAAGGGTAAGGTTCTCTAAGAATCTATCAGAAGAATCACCATAGACACTAAAATCATCCATAAAAACTTCTACGATGTTCTGTACATAATCTGAAAATATGCTAACTGTAGACACCTAATTTTGTCTGGACCACTAAAACAGGTATGTTTTCTTCCTAAATTGAGGTTTCAGAATGTAAAACGACTTTTTTTCATCCTGTAGACACCTAATTTGAAGCATGTTTTAATTTGGTTGCTTTGTTTGTTGCCATTTATGATTTAAATATCATGTTCTTACATTTTTAATTTTTTGTTTTATAATGTTTAAATTTGTTGATGTTTTATATTTAGTATATCAAGTGTTTGTGAAAATGCTTGTTTGGTTTTAGTATTTCTATTTTGTATTTGCATGATTTGAGTGTTATATTTTAGTTGAGCATGTTAGTATATCAAGTGTTTGTGAAAATGCTTGTTTGGTTTTAGTATTTCTATTTTTGTATTTGCATGATTTGAGTGTTATATTTTAGTTGAGCATGTTAGTAAATCAAGTGTTTGTGAAAATGCCATGCTTGTTGGAGCTGGAGGCCATTCGGTTACTCTATGTGTTTTACATTGTATGTGCATTTTTGCCATGTTAGTTGGTAGGTTTTGCATTTGCATGACATTTGATTGAGTATTTAGTTTAAGTATACCAAGTGTTTGTGAAAATGCCATGCTTGTTGGAGCTTGAGACCATTCGGCTACTCCATGTGTTTTGCATTGTGTGTTGCATTTTTGCTATGTTAGTTGATAGGTTGGCATTTGCATGATATTTGGTTGAGTTTTTGGTTTAAGCATGCTTTGTGTTTGTGTTATTGCCATGCATATTTTAGATGTTAGGTTAGGTTTATTTTACCATGCATGTTCATGCATTTTAGACCTAGGTTGCATTAAATGCCATGCAAGTTCATTTAGGTCTAGGTCACTATATCGATGCCATGCATTTTTTCATGACATTTAGGTTTAAACTCATGCATTTCATGCATCATATTTGCTGTAATTTTTCATGCATTTCATGTTCATGCCACTTGACTAATGACTTAGTCCAATTAATGGTTCAAAGTCATGCTCTCTTGAGCACACTTGTGGAAAATTAAGGTTTGTCAAATTGATTATTCTACCTTTGTGATTTTTTTTACTTTAGCCAATTTTTATCTAACTTTTAAAATGTCCTAGCTACTGTTTGTGAGTCATTTTATGAGTCTTCAATATTTTTACTTTGATTTTTAAATGATTTTATCAAAGGCAAAAATGTATTTTGGCAAAACAGTTTTTTCACCCAGTACTCGTACTTTCCCGATTTTTCTGGGCATTCATCTTTAATAAAAAAATTAAGCTGATTTTTCCCGTTACATGTCCTAAGTCTCCAGTATTTTTTTTAGATTTTTTTTGAATTTTTAAAAATAGGGTAAAAAATCGTGGCTTAAAACTGGACAGTGGAGTCATAATTGAATTTAAAGAAAAATCATTTTTCTGTTTTGGTTAAGTTACCTAGAGGGAGCTGATTAGGAAGTTTAGCTACTGACTTAGGGTAATTTCTAAGCCTTTTTAAACTCTAAAAATGATTTTTTTAAGTCTCGGGTTAAGGGTGGTCAAGTCCGGGATTTTAAACTTAGGAAATTAGAGCCATTTAAAAAAAGATTTAGCCCAGTTTTTATTCTTAATTTAAGCTTTTCAAAATTGTTTTCAAACAATCACAAAGTATTTTGATTTTAGAATATTTAATTTGACATATTTTTCTAAGGTAGCCGGATATCTTTTTAGATATACGGATTTCCTCAATTAAAGGAAAAAAATACATTTTCATGCATTGCATTTTTCGTATTCATGCATTTTATATAATATGTGATTTTTGCTATGATAATTTCTATGATATTGTTATGATTTTGAGTTATGTTATATTGTTTATTATATGATTTGGAATATTTCATGATATCCTATGCTTTTTATTTAATACTTTTTGTTATATTATTTAGCATATACTATGTTCATGCAATATTATTTTCATTTTTATTTCCATGCATATTATATGATAGCATTATTTTATATTCCATTTCATTTAAATTATATGCCATATCATTCATACTTGCCATGTCATTTAAATTATTTCATTTCATATAGAATATATTATGTTACCTAGGTTATTTTATTTCATATAGAATATATTATGTTACTTGGTCATTTCGTTTCATTTAGAATTTATCATATGACTTAGGATATTACATTTCATATAGAATATATTATGTCACCTAGGTCATTTCATTTCATTTAGAATATATCATATGACTTAGGATATTACATTTCATATAGAATATATTATGTCACCTAGGTCATTTCATTTCATTTAGAATATGTCATGTAACTTAAGATATTTCATTTCATTTAGAATATGCTAAGACATTGAAATCATATCATATCATTTAGGGTGCATTATATTATTTAGATTTTGCTATGTCATTTTATTTATGTCATGCATATACATATTCATTTCTTTTAAATGTTTTAAAAAAATATAATGATTTTCAATAAGATAAAGATATTCCCGAGTTAAAATAATTCATGAGTTCTCTGTCGGGTTTGCTGGGGAGGATATCATCAATTATTATTAATAACGGAATATCTTCTTTAAAATGAGAATGATTCGGAAAGTTTTCCAAACTAATAAAAATTTCTATTTTTTGCCACGTTTGTTGGGGAATATAGGAAAATTTTGAATTTATAAATTCCGGATTATTTTCAATTAAAAAGGGAATTATTTTTCTTTAAATTGGGAATTAACTTGAAATGCTAAATTTAAAACCGATTTTTACCGAGACTTGAGATAACACACGATTAATAAGGTACTGTTTTATACGGGCGTTGTGGGGGTGCTAATCCTTCCCCGCACGTAATCGAGTCCCGAACCCGTTTCTTCGATTTCTCTGGTTTAAAACGCAGACTTGAAATTGATTTTAAAAATGTTTTAATTAATTTTTAGAATATTTTTATAAAACCGGTTTTAATAGGTGGCCGATCACACCTAGCTAAAAAAGATTGGTGGCGACTCCATGTCTTTTTCAAGGTCATTTTCAAAACCTTTATTTTTCTAGAGAAATTAAGTCGATTTTTCTTCCTTTTTTTATGTCACGCTTAACGAATAATAAAGTTTTGCGATGAGACTCGTTATTTTTTTAGGTTGCGACAACTTGGCGACTCCGCTGGGGAATATTAGAGAGTCAGGCCTAGAATTAGTCGTGTGTTATCAAAGTCTCGATTTTGTTGGTTTAATTGATATTTAATTTTAATTCCCACATTTTTTTTAGATAAGGAGAATTTTGAAAATAATAAAATGTTTTTAAATATATTCATACTCATGTGCATGTATTTTATTATTGTTCTCTAGTTATTTAAGGTTGTATATTATAATGCTTGTTGGTTAATGCGTTACACTATTCTTGAATGTTTTTTATAAATTGCTAGGGCATTTAGAATAAGGTTTGTAGAATAGGTGGTGAAAGGTTTGTTGTTCCTCTACACACACCACACGTCCATTTGCATAACATGAATCCTCTACCCGAGTTCCATCCTTTTAAGTGGGAGTAAAGTAACTACGCCTTCGTGATGATCCTCCGTATGGGCTAGTGAAACACTTTCGGAGTATAAAGTACCTAATGCCTTCGTGATAATCCTTCGTACGGGCATAGGAAAATATACTCTAACGAATTGAACCCGCTTTTATCGGAGTGCCTTACTAGCCTTCACCGGCGACAGTGAGGAGCAATTCGGGGCCTTTAGAACCGATTCACCCTCATATAGTGAACCTAGGCGAAGCCATGCCAGATTTCCGTTAGATATACCGAAAATAGGAACACATGGAGGGACATTTCTAAACCTTTTGTTACCTATTTTACACTCTGAAGAAGTTTTGTAGATTGGGCAAAGATGTACGTACATTGCCCGTAATAAATGTGATAATTCGTCCCAAAGGCACCGTGATGCCTATATAAGTAGATATTGTTGGGGCAAGTGTTCACTAACCTTTTGAAATTCAAAATACAAACAATCTTTTTCAAACATTTTTGCATTTTGCACATTTCATGCATGAGTGAATAGAGCATGTACATTTTTTATTGTATTATTGATCTCGTTTTTGCAATAAATGGATAGTGATAATAATTTCATTTGATGATTTCATAAACTGGTAGTGTTACATGAACATTTGCATATTGTACCATAGTAGGATCCACTACCCCGAAATTCTTTTGAAAATAATATGATTGGTTTTTCATAAAAAAAACATGTTTCAAAAAATCATGAATTTGGAGGCAAATCTTGCATAATGAGATTTTTGAATAATCAAGATTTAGGTCTCACCAATTTCGTGTAATCATTGGTTAATTTATTTGTATCATTTTGACATCATGTCATAGTCCTAACATGCTTGGTTATTCATGGTAGAATACATTTGTGATTACATGGTCATTCTTTGTACCTACCTTTGTATTAATTCATTTATTCTTAGCATGTATCATTTTGACATCATAGCATGCAAGGTCATTCTTTGTATAATACGTTTATGACATGCATAGTCATTATTTGTATATACCTGTGCATCAATTTATTCAATGCATCAATTGGCATTAGATTGCATCCATAGCATACATAGTCATCATAATTTCTCTGTATATGTTCATGCATTAGTCATCAGTATATTCATGCACATAGGAATAGAGCATGTACATTCATAATTGTATTCTTAATCTCATGACATTTTCATTTGCACGAAAGGGGTTCGAGATATGAGGAATGAATCGAGGAACGACTGGATGCTTTGGAACTCAATCAAGAGGAGTTTAGACATGAAATCCGAGAAATGAAAGAACAGCTTGCCAAATTGCTGAAAATGGCTGAGGATATGCGTAAGAGTAAAGAGGAACTTTCTCAGGGCTCCGCATCGCCTTTGGATCAACCAAAACCATTAGGTCCAGAACATACAATCCTTGCTGGATCCTGTGCTTGTCAATGCCACAAAGGTTGCAATCCTGATGAAATTATGGACAAAATCGTGAAAATGATTAAACCTGAGAGCCCGATACCAAAGATAGAAACCTCGGATCCTGTACCAACCTGCAAACTGTTCTAGGTCCAAGCCAGTATCCCCACCCTACCATGGTCCAATTGTCCATTGGGATGACCACTACGGGATTCCTGAATCCCACTCCATCACCAACAACTTCCAGTTCATATTGCTTCCCTCATCAATGACCTTATCCAGTATCTGGGATAGGAACCTTGAGCTATGTACAACCTCCAAAAGCCCCGTGTCCAAATCCATACCCTTACCATGCTGTTTCGCCACATCTCCATGTAAACACACTGGTTCGAACCTTAGTGCCACCACCAAGTGCCCCAACTCCTAGGCCATGTGTGACTAAGAAACAACCCCAGGATAAGACCTAAATGCATTTTGATCCCTCTCCAATCAGCTACCGAGAGCTTCTCCCTATACTGATCCAAAATCACATGGTTGCCTGTGTCCCATTGAAATCCCTGTTACCACCATATCCAAGGTGGTATAATCCAAATGCAAGATGTGATTATCACTATCGAATTGTTGGCCGTAGCATCGAAGACTGTATGGCATTCAAAAAGAAAGTGCAAACTCTTATAGATGCCAAGTGGTTAGATCTAACGACACTGATTGATAGAGGACTAGGAAAGTGTCATTAGGATTGGGAGATTTACAGCATTGAGGTGGAAAGACTTCGGTCTTATATGATGTAATAGGATTTCACTTATTCAGTAGCCGGCTCTTATAGCCTTAGGATGCTAGGAAGAATAAAGTGCTTGTAAAGACAGTTTTAACCACTGTTCAAATTTTGTAAAACATGGTTTATACCATTGTGAACGTTGATATGGGAAAGAATTGATTATGTTTCAAATTTATGAGAGGTTGATGATTAAGTTCCTCCGAATCTTATTTCCTCCGTGATATCTTCCCCTTTTGCATTTTGCATCTGATCAATTATTTGTCATACCATACATTCATACATGTATCATGTTAGCATCAGGTTGCATTCATGCATTCTTAATCAGCATGATTTTTCTATATATATCCATGTATTAATTTGTTTATTCTTTACATATATCATGTTGACTTTGGGTTGCATTCATGACAAACATAGTCAGCATGATTTCTTTGTATATGCTCATGCATTAATCTGTCATATTAACATTAGGTCGCATTCATGACACACATGGTTAGCATGATTTTCTTTGTATATACTCTGTATTAATCATCCATTGTTTGCATGTATCATAATTGACATCGTGTTGCATTCATAGGCTATATGATCATTCATTGGGAAATACGCTAAAATGTACATGATTATTCATTGCATATATTCTTGCGTTGATTTGTTTATTCTTTACTTGCAACATGTTGGCATCGTGATTGTATTTGTTACATACATGGTCAGCATGTTTTCACTATATATGTACATACATCATTTTTTATTCTTCACATGCATCAAATGACAATCATGGCCCATTCATCATGACATACATTTGGGCGAAATAAAACAGAAGTTGGCTTGGCTTTAAGAGTCTTTGAAAGAATTTCCATTTCAAATCAGAGGTATCAGAAGTACTGAGTACCCTTTTAATACAGGCTAGTGCTATGGAGGATGAATAAGTTGCCCGAATAGAAAAAATGGAAAGGGAACAGAAAGAATTGCGAGAACAGTTAGCAAAGTCTCAAGCAGAATCTAAGGATCAGATGACTAAATTGATGGAGCTGATGTCCACCGTAATCAAGGGAAAAGGATACACAGAAAACTTTGTCGCCAAGAAAGGGTTAGAGGCACAAAAGGGTCAGAATAAGGTCGTAATGATTGATGCCCAGAACACAATTAACCCCGTCAATGTCCTAAACTCATATGATCCAGCTGAACAGGCAAAGTTGAAAATGGTGGCAGTAAATGAGGTTGAGTTGGCAGATTCCCAAGGGAAATATCAGTTGTTAGATGAAAGGCTCCGGGCAGTAGAAAGTACAGATGTATGTGGGAGTTTAGACGCGAAAGAACGATGTTTGGTCCCCGATTTAGTCATTCCTTCTAAGTTCAAGATCCCTGACTTTGTGAAATATAACGGGACGACCGATCCGTCAGCCCACATCACTATGTTCTGCCGAAAGATGACAAGTCATATAGATAATGATAAGCTTTTGATTCACTGCTTTCAGGATAGCCTTAGCGGGTCCTCAATTAGGTGGTATAGTCAGTTGAGCGGATCAGATTCACTCTTGGAATGACCTGGCTAGGGTTTTTCTAAACCAGTACAAGCATATGATCGACATGACGCCTGACCGTCTCACCTTGCAAAATATGAAGAAAAGAGCTACTGAGAGCTTCAAAGAATATGCGCAATGGTGGATTAGCCTGGCCGCCCAAGTACAATCGCCCTTAACTCAGAAGGAAACCACTGTCATTTTAGTGAATACACTACAGGCCCAGTACTATGATATACTTGTCGACAACACCACGAAGAATTTTTCGGACATGGTAATTTTAGGGGAGATTATTGAGCATGCTATCAAGGATGGGAAAATTGAAGGAGAAAGAACATCCAATACCAAGAAAAAGGGGGCATCTGAAAAGAAAAAGGAAGATACCCAAGTCGTGGAAGGTTTTGCCTCACCTCCCCAATTCTCCTCGTATCAGCCATTTTACTCTACCCTGAATAATGTCTCTCAAGGTTTTTATCCCTACCAATCAATGACTGCAACTACACTAGAATT
Source organism: Fremontodendron californicum (assembly GCA_030761205.1). Classification (NCBI taxonomy): domain Eukaryota; kingdom Viridiplantae; phylum Streptophyta; class Magnoliopsida; order Malvales; family Malvaceae; genus Fremontodendron; species Fremontodendron californicum. The sequence continues at coordinate 9,762,035 of JAULJL010000023.1, read as the reverse complement.
TACATCTATTTATCAATTGAACACCCTTGGGAATAATCAAAGGGGGCATAAAAAGCGAAAAAGAAATCAGGTTGACCCAATTCCTGTGACATACAGTGAGCTATTACCTCAACTCATCCAGAATCATCTTGTGACACCCATACAATTAGAGCCTCTGAAGCCCCCTTATCCAAGTTGGTATGATGCTAATGAGTGTTGTGGTTATCATTCTGGCAATCAAGGTCACTCAACAGAGAACTGCCTCGCTTTGAAGTACAAGGTCAGGGATCTCATCAAGGCTGGTTCGATAAGTTTTGAAAATGGGAAAGCCAAGTGTCATAAGAAACATGGTGCATGATCATATTAGGTTTTTGACACATGTAGTTCTATACACTGTGATGATGAAAACACTTGTCTCATGTAAACATCTACATGAATTAAATGAATTTTGAATTTTAAATGCTTTGTGTTTGTTATGTTTTAACAATAATTTGAATTTGCAAAAACAAGCATTAAGGAATTTTTAATAATAGACAGTCTCGAGAATATTGTTGATGATTGTTAGAAATGACCCAACACTCTCCCCCCTCTTTTTTAGGCTTCTCTATGCCTAAACCTTGAATCAAGAACACTTGAAAGACCTAATACTTCAAGGAATATGAATGGTTGAACTTCAAAAAAAAAAAAAAGCATTGTCATTGCAAAATAAGTAAGGATGTAAATCCTAGTCTAGGCTATGAACAAAGGAACGAACTTTTTGAAATTTTTTCGAATTCCTTGAAATTCAAACAAGTGAGACATTCTTTCAAGAATCTAGATTTTGGTAATTTAATGTGTGTCAAGATTTGTACTAAAACCATTCATGACCTTTTCTAATGACCATAAAACTTCAATTACCCAAACATCACTTCATGATTAATACCTTGGAGCACAATGACCAAACCAGATTATCCCATATCCCAGAGAAAACCCATTTTTAGGTCATATTTTCCTTGTCTCTTCAAAGAACTCAGATTTGAAATTCAGTCTTTTCAGTACCGACCTAGACTTGCTATGTTCTTCGTTGATACAAATTCTCATGGTTAATCAAATTGGGGCATCATATGTGGAAATGATGGATACATGGTGAATAAGGATGGACTAACGCATGAATTATTGGGGCATGCGATATAAAAAAATTGTGATATCATGCATATGAGAATTCGGATGATTTCAAGTGCAAAATGAAAATTTGATTATCTATTTCCCCTGAGGATTGCTTTTCAATGAGAATATTTGTGCTTGATATGAGAAATGGCTTTTTTTTTCATATCCCTTTCACAAGAAAAAATTATTATCCATAGTCACCCTTTTTTTTTCATATCCCTTTGAACCCTGATCAAGGATCACCCTTTACACTGGAGGGCAAATGCGAGGAAAGATCTTTTAGAGAACATGGAGGAATGAATCCTAGCTCAAAGACAGACTGCAAAACAAATGGAGCCCCTAATAAATACGGGCTCACTCTGTCGGAAAAAGGTGGCAAAATGAAAAAAATGTGAAAGACATGGAAAATTGAAAGCCAAGAACGAAGAAGAAAAGATGCAAAAGTCAAAAGGAATGAAAATTCCAAAAGGAACAAATGCTTCAAAGAGAATCCTCTTCAAGAAATGATCCTTGATCTGATTACCCTCAAACATATATTTTGGGCCTATTTATCCTTTCTTTCTGAACCCTGAGCCATGGCCTACATTACGTGCTTTAAAAGTCCATTTTGATCAAGCATGAATATTTAATTTGAAAGGTTTTTTCCTCAGACTTTATCCCATCTCATCAAATTATCATTTCACTAAGGAAGAATTTAGAATTCTCAAGTGTATGGTAGAATAAAAAAAAAGAGAGAAAAATTGGAAAGAATGGGACTCTAGGGCGAAAACCCAAAAAATAGACGGTCTAGAGTAAAATGGAAATTTTTGATGCCATCTATGAAAGCGCCGATACCACAAAAAGAGAAGGTCATCTTAAAAAAGTGGTCATCGAGAAACATTTAAGAATTCCTGAACCTCCCATATTGTCAGCTCTCATTCAGAGGATTGTCTTCAAAAAACTGAAACTTTTTTTCTCCAAGATTAAACTTTTCGGTTTAAACATCCCTGCCAATCTTGACGTTTGTCAAAATGCCTTGATATGGAAACTAAAAGAATGTTGAATTTGTTTGGTTCTCAATAAATTCATGATTTATAAAACATGTTCCATTTGTGAGCCTAGAAGGGATATATATTTTAGTCATGAAGTTTTCCTGGAAAAGCCAGAATCTTGTTATACCAAGCCTTGACAATCCCAGTTGAAAAAAACCCAGATTGATACTTAGAGAAATTTCTAACAATGATCATCAGTCTTCAAAAGATTTATACATCTTTTTTGTTCAGAAGTTTTCAAAATGAGAAAACAAATAAAGATATATTTTTTTTGAAATACCCATTTTGATGTTGACATGAGACAAGGATTTCTCTAACCTAAAGGTATAGAACTGCCAGGATAGGTCCTGACTTCCAGATATGAGAAGAAGAAATAGAACCAGTTCAGATCTCTGTTGATGAAAGTTTGAAAACTGTTGGGGCAAAGAGAATAGCCAAAATGAATTGAAGATATACTCTGATTTGAAGAGGAAAATGAATTTGAAAGGCTAAGCCAAAGTTTAGAAAAACAACCGGGGGCATTTGCATCACTCATGAGCACTCATCTCTTTATCGAGCTTTTGCATCTGCACAGTGTCGGCAAGCATTTGCATCATTCATGGGCATTTGCATTGGCATTATTCCATAAGCATCTGCATTTTTCCTTTACATTTACATTCTTCATGGAATTCGCATTTGCATCATCTCAAGCAATTGCATCATTTCTAGAATCATTGCATTTTCATTATTGTGTGGTAATTGTAGTTACACCATTCATAAACCAGTTACATGAACACAATTAGTAGGGGCATCTGCATCATGAAACATTGGCATCAATCCAGGCCATTTGCATTTGCTCCAAGAAACATTTACATCAATCCAAGCCATTTACATTTGCACCATGAAGCATGAGCACCTTGTTAAAGACATGTGCATCTGCATCATTTCTCAAAGCTTTTGGGTATAATTTTCAACACGAATTTTACAATGAGCAAGTCTTTGGTGGTGATAGACAAAGCTTCTGGAGGAGTTACCCAGAATTTTACCATGAGCAAGTCTTCGGTGGTGATAGACAAAGCTTCTGGAAGGGATATCCAGTATTTTACAAATTTTAAAAGTAAACAACTCTTCGGTGGTGATAGCTGAAGCCTCTGGTGAAGAAATCCAGGGTTTTATAATGAGAAATCTTCTTCTGGAGGAGTTACCCGGAATTTTACAATAAGCAAACCTTTGGTGGTGATAACCAAAGCTTCTGGAGGGGATATCCAGAATTTTACAAATTCTAAAAGTGAACAAGTGTTCGGTGCTGATAGCTGAAGCCTCTGGTGAAGAAATCCAGGGTTTTATAATTTTGAACAATGAGAAATCTTCTTCTGGAGGAGTTACCTAGAATTTTACAATGAGCAAACCTTTGGTGGTGATAGCCAAAGCTTCTGGAGGTGATATCCAAAATTTTACAAATTTTAAAAGAGAACAAGTCTTCGGTAGTGATAGCTGAAGCCTTTGGTAGAAATATCCAGGGTTTTATAATTTTGAAAAATGAGAAATCTTCTTCTGGAGGAGTTCCAGAGTTTTACAATTTTAAAATGAGCAAGCCTTTGGTGGTGATAGCCGAAGCTTTTGGAGGAGATACCCAGAATTCTATTCAACATTTGCATCTACATCAAGAAGCATTTGCATCAATCTAAGTTATTTGAATCTGCATCAAGAAAATTTGCACCAGTCTAAGTCATTTGCATCTACATCAAGAAGCATTTGCATTTGCATCATGAAGCATTTGCATCATCTCTTAAAGCTTTCAGGTATAATCAAACTCATTCTGCTTCTCAAATGAGTCGAGCCCCGAGACCACCGTCGAGGTACTTTCTTTTATTTTGAACTTGCCGAACCCAAAATTTTAACACGTTTTAAAAAATGAACAAGTCTTCGATGGTGATAGCTGAAGATACTGGAGGTGATACCCAGAATTTTTACAAATTTTAAACAGTGAGAAAGTCTTCGATAGTGATAGCTGAAGTTTCTGGAGGTGATACCCAAAATTTTTACAAATTTTAAACAGTGAGAAAGTCTTCGGTGGTGATAGCTGAAGCTTCAAAAAGAGATACCCAGAATTTTACAAATTTTAAACAGTGAGAAAGTCTTTGGTAGTGATAGCCGAAGCCTCTGTGAAGATATCCAGAGTTTAAATTTTTTTTGAAAATGAGCTAGTCTTTGTTGGTGATAGCCGAAGCTTCTGGAGGAGATACCCAGAATTTTAAACACAGATGAGAACAAGACAGGTTAAGACCCCGAGACCATCGCCGAGGACATTTCTTTTCTTGCAAATCGAATTCGTTTCCTTAAGACGGGTCGAGCCTTGATTAGTCAGGGAATTCAATTTAAGGACAAAATCTTCAATTTACAGCTTTTTCAAAACAAAAAAAAAATGATAGAAAGATGAAAAAGAAACCCTTTTTCCTTTCCTTCACATGTGATTTCACTAACCGTACAAAATTAGTGTTTGTTTATCTTTGCCTGATTCCTGATTCTCAGCAATGGCCAAAGAGGGGCAGCTGTAGACACCTAATTTTGTCCGGACCACTAAAACAGGTATGTTTGCTTCCTAAATTAAGGTTTCAGAATGTAAAACGACTTTTTTCATCCTACAGGTGGTACTCTGAGACTTAGTTTAAGAGGGCGAGCATAAAAAGTCAAACTCAAAAAAAGTCAACCTCTAAAAAAGTCAACCCACTTTCAAAATCAAGATTTGAAGTTTAATTGAAAAATGGCAAAAGAATTTTGATAATCCGAGGTCTACATCGAAAGATATGGAGTTCGAAAGTTGGGTTATGCAGATTCAGTAGAAAGAAAACCCTAATTCGGGAAATTTGGGGAAAAGTGCTTAAACGATCGAATTGGTCAAAATTGATGGTTCCAAATGAAAGATAAGCATTGACTACGGGTAATGGAGAAGCCACTTGAAAGAAAAATTGAAAGAAAACTCAATCCGGGAGAAAACCGAGAATTAGGGTTTTTGGTGGATTTCGGTGAAATCGCGAAGAATCACAGAAATGGCCCGACTTGGTAAGAATAAAGCCCCCAATGGATGAGTAATGATTAAAAAGGGATAGCCCAAGGCTCACTTTGAAGAAAATCTGAAAATCAGATTTGTTTTGAGCAAAATCGGGTTTCGGAGGTAAAAAGGCAAAATTGGAAAATTTGGGAAAAATAACAAATGGACTTCGAAAACTCTGAAAATTTGCAAATCTCATTCTTAAATCATTTGGAAGATATTGACGAAAGAAAATCTTGATTCGGAGTTCGTTTGCAAAATGGCCAAATCCTAGGTCTCTTTTGTAGTAATTCAAGAAAGAAAATCCCGAAAAAATAGTAAATGAACTCCAAATCATCTGAAATTTTGCAAATCTAATTTTTAAATTATTTGAAAGAGATTGGTGAAAGAAAATCTCAATTCGGAGTTTGTTTGCAAAATGGCCAACTCCCGGGCCTCCTATGCAATAATTCAAGAAGATAAATCCCGAAAAAAAATAGCAAATTGACTCCAAAAATTTTGAAATTTTGTAAATCTCATTTTTAAATTATTTGGAAGATATTGGCAAAAGAAAATCTTGATTTGGAGTTCGTTTACAAAATGGCTAAATCCCGGGCCTCCTATACAGTAATTCAAGCAGATAAATCCCAAAAAAATACCAAATGAGTTCCAAAAATTATGAAAACTTCCAGATCACACTTTTAAATTATTTGGAATATATTGGTGAAGAAAAATCTTGATTTGGAGCTCGTTTAAAAAATGGTAAAATGTGGGGGCATAAAAGGGCATTTTTGGAAGAAAAAATCCAAATAAATAGCAAACGGACTCAGAAAATTTTGAAAACTTCCAGAATTCAATATTTTATTATTTTGAAAGTATTAAAAAAAGAAAATTTGAATTTGGAGTCCGTTTTCTATTTATTTGCATCCGGGGGGCAAAACGGTCATTTCACCCAAGCAACCGAAAAGGGCTTTTTTTGGCCTTTCAAAAAAATCATACTTGGGCTGGAAAAGAGAGTGCTGGCCTGCCAAGGCCCAAAGGAAGGAAAAAGTTTCTGATTTTTCAATCAAATGGTCAAGAATTAAAAGTTAGTTAGAGATTTTTTTTTGATCAAGCCATTATGATTAAGCCACATAGGCCAAGGGAGAGTGTCAACATTATTCTTGAATAGCTGTAATTATAGACAGCTGATATGCTAATCTAAGGGTGATAATTTCATGATTTTTCATCTTGAATCACTAACCCTTGGATGGAAATTGGTGGGAACCAAAAATGACAACATCCTAACTCATTTTAAGGGGGGGTCGGCCAGCACTAAAGGGGGGCAGAATTCATTTTCCTTCACTTCATTTTTCAGATTTCTTCTTAGTTTTTCTTAGTTTTTTCTCTCCTTGGTTGAAAGAAAAAAAAAAGTTTAGAAAAGAAAGGAAAGTTTGAAGAGATAAAGCTTGAAATATAGCTTCTTGAGGTTGATTTTAGCACCAACTCTAGTACTTTCTTGATTTTCCATTCTTGTTTTTGCTATTTTGATTATTATTTGGTGAGTTTTCTTTTTAAATAAGTTTTTTTTTTTTTTTATGTTCTTCTTAAGTTCTTTCTTCATCTCTTTCTTAAATAATTTTTACAAATTTGTTCTTATTTTTCTGTAATGGCCGAATGGCCTACATTTTTTTATTGTTGTTGCTGTTTTTGATTTAATTTATCATGTTATTTATGTTATTTTCTTTAATCTTGATGCTTTAAGTGTTCTTCTACTTCATATATTTGAATAATGTTTTAATTTGGTTGCTTTGTTTGTTGCCATTTATGATTTAAATATCATGTTCTTGCATTTTTTATTTTCTGTTGTCATAATGTTTAAATTTGTTAATGTTTTATATTTAGTATATCAAGTGTCTGTGAAAATGCTTGTTTGGTTTTAGTATTTCTATTTTGTATTTGCATGATTTGAGTGTTATATTTTAGTTGAGCATGTTAGTATATCAAGTGTTTGTGAAAATTCTTGTTTGGTTTTAGTATTTCTATTTTTGTATTTGCATGATTTTAGTGTTATATTTTAGTTGAGCATGTTAGTAAATCAAGTGTTTGTGAAAATGCCATGCTTGTTGGAGCTTGAGGCCATTCGGCTACTCCATGTGTTTTACATTGTATGTGCATTTTTTCCATGTTAGTTGGTAGGTTTTGCATTTGCATGACATTTGATTGAGTATTTAGTTTAAGTATACCAAGTGTTTGTGAAAATGCCATGCTTGTTGGAGCTTGAGACCATTCGGCTACTCCATGTGTTTTGCATTGTGTGTTGCATTTTTTCTATGTTAGTTGATAGGTTGGCATTTGCATGATATTTGGTTGAGTTTTTGGTTTAAGCATGCTTTGTGTTTGTGTTATTGCCATGCATATTTTAGATGTTAGGTTAGGTTTATTTTACCATGCATGTTCATGCATTTTAGACCTAGGTTGCATTAAATGCTATGCAAGTTCATTTAGGTCTAGGTCACTATATGAATGCCATGCATTTTTTCATGACATTTAGGTTTAAACTCATGCATTTCATGCATCATATTTGCTGTAATTTTTCATGGATTTCATGTTCATGCCACTTGACTAATGACTTAGGCCAATTAATGGTTCAAAGTCATGCTCTCTTGAGCACACTTGTGGAAAATTAAGGATTGTCAAATTGATTATTCTACCTTTGTGATTTTTTTTACTTAGCCAATTTTTATCTAACTTTTAAAATATCCTAGCTACTGTTTGTGAGTCATTTTATGAGTCTTAAATATTTTTACTTTGATTTTTAAATGATTTTATCAAAGTCAAAAATGTATTTTGGCAAAACAGTATTTTCACCCAGTACGCGTATTTTCCCGATTTTTCTGGGCATTCATCTTTAATCAGCAAATTAAGCTGATTTTTTCCCGCTACATGTCCTGAGTCTCTAGTATTTTTTTCAGAATTTTTTTGAATTTTTAAAAATAGGGTAAAAAATCGTGGCTTAAAACTGGATAGTGGAGTCAGAATTGAATTTAAAGAAAAATCATTTTTCTGTTTTGGTTAAGTTACCTAGAAGGAGCTGATTAGGAAGTTTAGCTACTGACTTAGGGTAGTTTCTAAGCCTTTTTAAACTCTAAAAATGATTTTTTAAGTCTCAGGTTATGGGTGGTCATGTCTGGGATTTTAAACTTAGGAAATTAGAGCCATTTAAAAAATGATTTAGCCCAGTTTTTATTCTTAATTTAAGCATTTCAAAATTGTTTTCAAACAATCACAAAGTATTTTGGTTTTAGAATATTTAATTTGACATATTTTCCTAAGGTAGCCGGATATCTTTTTAGATATACAGATTTCCTCAATTAAAGGAAAAAAAAATACATTTTCATGCATTGCATTTTCCATATTCATGCATTTTATGTAATATGTGATTTTTGCTATGATAATTTCTATGATATTGTTATGATTTTGAGTTATGTTATATTGTTTATTATATGATTTGGAATATTTCATGATATCCTATGCTTTTTATTTAATACTTTTTGTTATATTATTTAGCATATACTATGTTCATGCATTATTATTTTCATTTTTATTTCCATGCATAAATATATGATAGCATTATTTTATATTCCATGTCATTTAAATTATATGCCATATCATTCATACTTACCATGTCATTTAAATTATTTCATTTCATATAGAATATATTATGTTACCTAGGTTATTTTATTTCATATAGAATATATTATGTTACCTGGTTATTTCATTTCATTTAGAATATATCATATGACTTAGGATATTACATTTCATATAGAATATATTATGTCACCTAGGTCATTTCATTTGATTTAGAATATATCATATGACTTAGGATATTACATTTCATATAGAATATATTATGTCACCTAGGTCATTTCATTTCATTTAGAATATGTCATGTAACTTAAGATATTTCATTTCATTTAGAATATGCTAAGACATTTAAATTATATCATATCATTTAGGGTGCATTATATTATTTAGATTTTGCTATGTCATTTTATTTATGTCATGCATATACATATTCATTTCTTTTAAATGTTTTCAAAAAAAGATAATGATTTTCAATAAAATAAAGATATTCCCGAGTTAAAATAATTCATGAGTTCTCTACCGGGTTTGCTGGGGAGGATATCATCAATTATTATTAATAACAGAATATCTTTTTTAATACGAGAATGATTCGGAAAGTTTTCCAAACTAATAAAAATTTCTATATTTTGCCACGTTTGTTGGGGAATATAGGAAAATTTTGAATTTATAAATTCCGGATCATTTTCAATTAAAAAGGGAATTATTTTTCTTTAAATTGGGAATTAACTTGAAATGCTAAATTTAAAATCGATTTTTACCGAGACTTGAGATAACACACGATTAATAAGGTACCATTTTATACGGGCATTGTGGAGGTTCCTTCCCCGCACGTAATCGAGTCCCGAACCCATTTCTTCGATTTCTCTGGTTTAAAACGCAGACTTGAAATTGGTTTTAAAAATGTATTAATTAATTTTTAAAATATTTTTATAAAACCGGTTTTAATAGGTGGCCGATCACACCTAGCTAAAAAAGATTGATGGTGACTCCATGTTTTTTTCAAGGTTATTTTCAAAACCTTTATTTTTCTAGAGGAATTAAGTCGATTTTTCCTCTTTTTTTATGTCACGCTTAACGAATAATAAAGTCTTGCGATGAGACTCGTTATTTTTTTAGGTTGCGACACTAACCATACACCTTTGGAATGTAGCTGGTGCATTACAATGACCAAATGGCATACGCCTATATGCAAAGGTACTAAATGGACATGTGAAGGTGGTTTTCTTTTGGTCCTTCGGAGCAATTGAAATCTGATTGTAACCTGAAAATCCATCAAGAAAACAATAATGAGAATGTTCAGCTAACCTTTCAAGCATTTGATCAATAAAAGGTAAAGGAAAGTGGTCTTCGCGAGTTGTTGAGTTAAGTTTGCGATAGTCAATACAAACTCGCCACCCTGTTTGAATTCTAGTAGGAATAAGTTCATTCTCATTATTTTTTACAACAGTTACACCAGACTTTTTAGGAACTACTTGGACCGGGCTCACCCATTTACTATCCGAGATGGGATAGATCACTCCAACATCTAGGAGCTTCAGTATCTCCTTTTTCACCACCTCCATTATAGGAGGATTCAATCTACGTTGTGCTTCTCTTGTTGGTTTGGATCCTTCCTCTAACAAGATCCGATGCATGCACATAGATGGGCTTATTCCCTTGATATCGGCAATTGTCCACCCAATTGCTGTCTTATGCTCTCTAAGCACCCAGATAAGTCTCTCTTCTTGCAAATGTGTGAGCTCTTTGGCAATGATAATCGATAGTGTGTCATTTTCACCTAAGGACACATATTTCAAGTGGTCCGATAATAGTTTCAATTCCAAAGTTGGTGCCTGCAAAATGGAAGGTAGAAGTTTCTCATTAGATAAAGGTGTAGACACCTAATTTTGTCCGGACCCCTAAATCAGGTACATTTTCTTCCTAAATTGATGTTTCAGAATGCTAAAAGGCTTTTCTCATCCTGCACGTGGTACTCCGAGACTTAGTCTAAGAAAGTAGACAAAAAAAGTCAAACTCAAAAAAATCAACCCTGAAAAAAGTCAACCCCAAAAACGTCAACTACTAAAAAAGTCAACCCACTTTCAAAATCAAGATCTGAGGTTCAATTGAAAAATGGTGAAAGAATTTTGATAATCCGAGGTCTACATTGAAAGATATGGAGGTCGGAAGTTGGGTTACGGAATCTCAGTAGAAAAGAAACTCTAGTTTGGGAAATTTGGGGAAAAGTGCTTAAACGATCAAATTAGTCAGAATTGAAGGTCTCAAGTGAAAGATAATACGGACTATGGGTAATGGAGAAGCCAATTGGAAGAAAAACTGATAGAAAAGTCAATTCGAAAGAAAACCGAGAATTATGGTTTTTTGGTGGATTTCGGTGAAATTTGGAAGAATTACAGCAATGCCCCGATTCAGAAGATCTAAAGCTCTTAATTGATGAGAAATGATTAAACAAGGATAGCCTAAGACTCAGTTTGAAGAAAATCTAAAAATCAGACTTGTTTTGAGCAAAACCGTGTTTCGGAGGCAAAATGGCAAAATTGGAAAATATGGGAAAAATAGCAAACGAACTCCAAAAATTCTGAAAATTTACAAATCTCATTCTTAAATCATTTCGAAGAGATTGGCGAAATAAAATCTTGATTCGGAGTTTGTTTGCAAAATGGCCAAATACCGGGCCCACTATGTAGAAAATTCAACAGGATAAATCCTGCAAAAATAGCAAATGAACTCCAAAATTTTGAAAATTTGCAAATCTCATTTTTAAATAATTTGGAAGAGATTGGCGAAAGAAAATGTTGATTCGGAGTTCGTTTGCAAAATGGCCAAATCCCGAGTCCCTTATGCAGTAATTCAAGCAGATAAATTCTGAAAAAAATAGCAAATGAGCTCCAAAAATTATGAAAACTTCCAGATCACGTTTTTAAATTATTTGGAAAATATTGGTGAAGAAAAATATGGATTCGGAGCTCGTTTAAAAAATGGTAAAGTTCGAGTGTATAAAAGGGGCAATTTCAAAAATAAATCCGAAATAAATAGCAAATGGAATCAAAAAAATTTGAAAACTTCCAGAATTTAATTTTTTATTATTTTGGAAGTACTAAAAAAAGAAAATTCGAATTTGGAGTCCATTTGCTATTTATTTAGGTTTGGGGGGCAAAAAGGTTATTTCACCGAAGAAACCAAAAAGGGCAAATTTGTAATTGATGAAAATATGAAAGAAGAAGAAATTGCTGGGATTTTTCTTCTAGTGGTCAGCCAGCATAGAGGAGAAGAAGGAAGCTTGAACAATTTAATTCCTTAATCACTATCAAGCCACATGCTACCACTAACACCTTGCAAATGGTCCCCCTTCATCCAATGGCTTAGGTGCCTTGTAGGAAAGGTTAATGCACCATCCAATGGCCAAGTTTAAATGCCATGATGACATTTTTATTTTTCATGAAAGAACCCTCATCTAATGGCCAAGAATGGAAGAAAAAAGATGAGCACAATTCATCCAAGGGTGAGCATCCATTCGGTTGAGCAAGGGAGTGCATGGGATTATCTCTTTTCATCCAATGGATTAGGCCATCTACAAGGGCTGAGTACACATGTTGAGGGCTATATTTAATCTAGAAGATGTCATTTTTATGTTGTCCTCATCCAATGAAAAAGAATGGAAGAGCACCACTCATCCAAGGGTAGGCACTGAAGGGGGCAAGCAAGAGAGTGCATGGGATTAGTCCTCTTTTGCATCTAAGGGCTAAGGTTACTACAAGGGTTGAGTACAAATCTTAAGGGCTTCAATCAATTGGCAAGATAACATTTTTATTTTGTCATCAAAATATCTTAATCTAAAGGCCAAGATTGGAGAGGAAAAAAGTGCAATTCCCATTTAAGGGTGACAGGCCATTCGGCCAAGGCTAAAGAGGGGGGATTGTTTTTATTTTTTTCATAGGTTTTTTGGCTGGAAATAGTAGCTAATTTGGCAAATAAAAGGGTTTTTAAAGAAAGAAAAAAAAAAGGTTTTCAATAGAGAGCTTGAAAGTAGTCATCTCTACCAAAATCTAAGCATAGCTTTCTTCTTGTTTTCTATGGTGTTTTCTTGATTTTCTATCTTGTTTTCCTACTACATTTTTCATAGAAATAAAGTTTTTTAATGTTTACATATGTTTTCATCTCTTCATCTCTTCTTCTTCATTAAAATGGTGGAAAACAATTTTTTTTACATGGTTTCAAGCTATGGCCGAATATGGCTTATTTACTTGCCTCGATTTTCCTTTTTTTTTCTTCCTTGCATGTTGTTGTGAAAAATGATTTTTAGAAGGTTTTTTAGAGTATTCTAAGGTTCTGATTTTTTACAAAAGATGAAGCAAAAAGGTTGAAATGGCTACATGATCTTGGCTAGACCAAGTGTCCATGGTTAGGAGAGAGGCTATGCCCATTTTCACCTACCATGAAGCTCACCTTAATTTTTTTGTTTAACATGGTTTATTTTTCTGTTTTATTGAGATGGAAAGGCTTCATGATCTTGGCAAGACCAAGTGATTATGGTTAGGTGAGAGGCTATGCCCATTTGATACCAACCATGGAGCTTAACTTTCCTTGTTTTACTTACTAGTTTTGCTTGTTATTTGTTTTGCATGTCTATGTTAATTTTTTTTTATATGTTCTTTACATTATTTTCTATGCTATATTTACTTACATATTTCTACTCCATGCTTAATAAATTTCCCTTGCATATTCGGCCTTTGTTGTTCATATGCTCATGTTGTGCATTTTTTTTCATGTATCATGTCTTATATTATAAACATGTTTGCATTTTCTTTATTTTGTTCCATGACCATTTGGCAACTCCATTTTTGTATGCCTTGCATGTGCATTTTCCTTTTGCTTCTTAACTTGTTTGCATCTCCATGCCATGAACTTGTACATTTTGATTTTAGTATGCCATTTTCTTATGAAAATGCTATGATAAAATGCCATTATTTTGTTCCATGACCATTCGACAACTCCATTATTGATATGCCTTGCATGTGCATTTTCACTTTGCTTCTTGTCTTGTTTGCATCTCCATGCCATGAGCTTGTGCATTTTGATTTTAGTATGTCATATGCTTATGAAAATGTCATGACATTATGCATCTTAATATGATTTGTCATGTACTTGTTTCATTTACTAGATAGGATTGCATTAGAGCATCATGTAGCTACATTTGGCCTCTTCATGCATCCCTTGCCTTATCATGCATTTGCATTTTGTTTAGATAACATGCTTTGCATCATCATATCTTGAAATTGTGTATTAGTTGCTGTTTGTTCCAGCATTAACATTAGTTTCATTGGTCATTGTATGTTCATAGTATTGCTATGCATGTTCATTACACTTTAGGTCTAGGCCATATTGGTATTGCCATGCATATCGAGTCTTAAATCACATTGGTATTGTCATGCATTACTATGCTATTTAGGTCTTAGGTTTCATTATCATTTTCATGCATATTCATAACATATTAGGTCCAAGTTATATTTGCATTATCAAGCATTGCATGCATATTGAGTTAGGATAGCATTTATTGCCATGCAAATTCATGCTAGGCATTTAGGTTGTCTTGAATTGTCATGCATTTTCTTTACCATTTAGACTTTATACCATGCATTTCATACATTTCATTTGTTGTATGTTCATTCATTCCATGTCATGCCACATGATTTATGACTTAGGCCAATCAATGGCTCAAAGTCATGCTCTCTTGAGCATACTTGTGGAAAATTAAGGAATTGTCAAATTGATTATTCTACCTTTGTGACTTTTTTACTTAGCCAAATTTTGTCCAAGGTTTTTAAATGTTTTAGCTACTGTCCTTAGGTCTTTAGGATGACCTCCAACAATTTCTATTTTGATTTTTGAATGAATTTATCAAAGGCAAAAAATGTGTTTTGACAAAATAGTTTTTTTTTCACCCAGTACTCAAACTTCTCTGATTTGTTTGGGCAGTCATATTTAATCAAAAAATTAAGCCAATTTTTTCTCGTGTAGTTTTACATGTTCTAAGTCCCCAGTAGTTTTTTTTATATCTTTTTGAAGTTTTAAAAATAGGCTAAAAAATCGTGTGGAAAAACCGGACAGTAGAGGCAGATTTGAAATCAAAAGAGGAATAATGGTTGAATTTGACTAAGGCATTTAGAAGGGGTTGGTTAGAAGATTTAGCTACTGTATTAGTGTAGTTTCTAAGCCTTCTTAAACTTTAAAAATGATATTATAAATCTCGGGTTAAGGGTGGTTAAGTCCGAGATTTTAAACTTAGGAAATTAGAGGGTTTGGTAAGGGTTTTAATTTTTATTCAAGTTTTTTTTTTCTAAATTGTTTTCAAACAATTTTTTTTTAGAAAATCTAATTTGACATATTTTCCTAAGGTATCCGGATATCTTTTTAGATATACGGATTTCTTTATTTAGAGGAAAAAATACATTTTCATGCATTGCATTTTTCATGTTCATGCATTTTATTTAAATGTGTGATTTTTGCTATGATATTTTCCACGGTATTATTATTATTATTATTTTGATTCACATTTTATGATCTTATATTGTTTGCCATATGATTTTGAATATTTCATGATATCCCATATATATTTTTAGTCATTTATTTTTGTCACATTATTTAGCATATACTATGTTCATGCATTTTTTATTTTATTTTCATGCATATTTTCTGATAGCATTATTTTATGTTTCATGTCATTTTTTTTTGTTATTAAATCATGTTCCATGTCATTTAGGTTATTTTATTTATAATATGCCATGTCATTTAAAATATGCCATATCATTTAAATTGCCATGTCATTTAAATCATTTTATCTTATTTAGAATATACCATGATACTTAGGATTTTTCATTTTACCTAGAATATACTATGTCATTTAAATTATGTCATATAATTTAGGTTGCATTATATTATCTAGACTTTGCCATGTCATTTTATTTATGTCATACATGTTCATGTTAATATTTTTAAATGTTTTGAAAAAAGATAATGATCTTCAATAAAAATAAAGATATTCCCGAGTTAAAATAATTCATGAGTTCTCTACCGGGTTTGCTGGAGGGAATATCATCAATTATCATTAATAAAGGAATATCTTTCTTTCAAAAAACGAGAATGATTCGGAAAGTTTTCCAAATTAATAAAAATTTTCTATAGTTTATCGATTTTGTCGGGTAATGTAGGAAAATTTTGAATTAATAAATTCCGGATCATTTTCAATTAAAAATGGAATTATTTTTCTTTAAATTGGGAATTAACTTGAAATATTAAATTAAAACTGACTTTTTTACCGAGACTTGAAATAACACACGATTAATAAGGTATCGTTTTATACAGGCGTTGTGGGGGTGTTAATCCTTCCCCGCACGTAACCGACTCCCGAACCCGCTTCTTTGATTTCTCTGTTTTATAACACAGACTTGAAATTGGTTTTAAAAATGTTTTAATTAATTTTAAAAAGTTTTATAAAACCAGTTTTAATAGGTGGCCAATCACACCTAGGTAAAAAAGATTAGTGGCGACTCCATGTCTTTTTACGAGGCCGTTTTCATACCCTCGAGCTTTTATTTCAATCTAGAGGAATTAAGTCATCTTTTCCTCTGCTTCTATTTCCCCCTCACTCGAACGGGTCTCCGCATCGGGATCACGTATCGACACCTTCGTTTTTCTAGAGTAATTAAGTCGACTTTTCCTCTTTTTTTTATTGCACGCCTAACGAATAATAAAGTCTTGCGATGAGACTTGTTATTGTTATTTTATTTAGGTTGCGACAGCTTGGAGACTCCGCTAGGGAATTTTTAGAGAGTCAGGCCTAGAATTAGTCGTGTGTTATCTAAGTCTCGATTTTGTTGGTTTAATTGGTATTTAATTTTAATTCCCATATTTTTAAAATAATAAAGTGAATGTTGAAAATAATAAAATGTTTTAAATATGTCCTTCTTCATATGCATGCATATTATTATTTGTTCTCTGGTTATTTTGTTGCGTATATTTATATGTTTGCTTAACTGATTCTTTACATTTGTTTGATTTTAGTGGGGTATTTAGAATAAGGGGTGTAGAATAGGTGGTGACAAGTTTGTTTTGTTCCTCCGCACACACTATATTTGCATTTGCATAACATGAATCCTCTACCTGGGTTCTATCTTTTTAAGTGGGAGTAAAGTAACTACGCCTTCGTGATGATCCTCCGTATGGGCTAGTGAAACACTTTCGGAGTATAAAGTACCTAATGCCTTCGTGATAATCCTCTGTACAGGCATAGGAAAATATACTCTAACGAATTGAACCCGCTTTTATCGGGGTGCCTTACTAGCCTTCACAGGCGACAGAGAGGAACAATTCAGGGCCTTAGAACCAATTCACCTTCATATAGTGAACCTAGGCGAAGCCATGCCGGATTTCTGTTGGATACCCGAAGTTTAAGAACACATGGAGGAACTCCAACCTTTTACCATATTTCTATATGTTAGATTTTAAAAATTGGGTGATGATGAACGAACATCATATCGGTCGTAATAAATTTATTATTTTGTCCCAAGGCATCATAATGCCGAAGCTCTGTTAAAATGTTCAGGACATTTTTTAAAGCATGTTGTTATTTATGTTGTATTTGTGAATTCAGTTCTTTACTAATCTATTTCTTTCTGTTTTCTTTTCTTTGACATGCATCATAGACATCATCATACACTTGGAGTTTATTGGCCTCGGGATAGTCATCAACCCAAAGGACTTTCATGGAGTGTTAGGTTATTTCAGTGATAGAAGATCATGCAAGAGTCAGGGCACAGTCGAAAAAAGATCAGAGGGAGGATGGTGATTTCATGAAGAAAGGTTATGTGTCAATATTGCCGGAAAGGGTCAAAGTGGATTCTAGACAGAATAATCTCCGAGGTTTAGCCGACATTTGGAATCAGTGGAATGTATCAGAGAAAGAAGCCTTCACTCAGCAATATGGAGATATAGCACTCTTAATTTCAATTCAGGTCAATAGTGGGTTGATTCAGGCTATGGTACAGTTTTGGAATCCTGCTTATAGATGTTTCACTTTTAACAAGGAAGATATGACCCCACTGATTGAAGAATATTCAGCACTGTTACATATTGAATGTCCTAATCCTGATCGGGTATATTTGAAGGAAGTGAAACCTTCAGGTTTTAAGAGGAAAGTGGCTAGGATCACAGGAATAGATACAACATGGGTTGAGAGTCATGTGGATACAAAGCAGAAAAATGGATGCATTCTGTGGGAAACTCTTCCACAGTTGATATTGGGTTATTCCGACAAAGAAAAAGCCAGGGACATCTTTGCTCTAGCCATCTACGGATTAATCATATTCTCAAAGATATTGGGTCATGTGGATATAGCCGTGTTTGATTTTTTTGAAAAGTTGGAACAGAAGATCAACCCATCTCTGGCCATCATAGCTGAAACTATCCGATCTTTGAATTTTTGTAAAAGGGCAAGACAAGAGAGAATCAAGAGGTGTGTACAACTCCTTTATATTTGGATTCAAAGTCACTTTTGGAAGATAGAAAAGGTTTCCTTCAAACTGTACATGAAGTCTTTAGTTTCGATTAGGGAATTCCTTTAAAATGATTAGTCTGAAGACGGGGATGAAGAGAAATGGGTCAACATGTTTCGAAATCTAAAAGGGGAGATGGTGACTTGGAGAGCTCCATGGATGGTTTCTATGCCGATTATGTACAAATGTGGGGACAACTCGGGAGTTCCACTACTCGAAATTTGGGGGTTTGTGAGTTATGCGCCTTTGTTGGTGCAAAGACAGGTTGAGTCTCGGCAATTCACACCCGTGACTCATAATCTAGGATCATCAGAGTTCACTTATGGGGAAGACGGATATTTCGAAAAAGTGCGAGCAGTGACTGAAGCATGTAAGAAAACTCACCGGATAAAAGTGGCCAGATATGCTGACATCGTCACACCTGATTACTTGGTATGAAGGGAATTAAGGGTTAATGATAATCTATTGACATCAGATGGGGAAGAGGTCCAGTTCATGAATTCGCCACCGAGGGAAATGCCATCAGAGTTAGAAATAGCAAGGGCGGAATTTGAAAAAGAAAAGGCCCAGATGAGCAAGGAGATTGCCCGACTACAAGAAGAGCTTGAGAACATGAAAAATAGGGAATCGGCTCGAGAAAGAGAAAAGAAAAAGATCAATAGAGAAAGGGACACTACTAAAGGCGATCTTCAGGAATTACACTTGGAGAACAAGAGGTATCGCTTCGAGCTCAGATTTGAGGGAACCCTCAAGACTTCTAGGGAATGGGAGCATGAGGTCAAAAACCTCAAGAAGGAGAATAACTACTGGAAAGAGAGAGCGAAGCATGAGGAAGCCCGAGCCAATCAACTGGAGAAGCAAGCTAAAGAAAGCTTACACGGTGATGCTTCTGCTGACACGTCAAGGGGTCGTGAACAAGTAGGGGTCAGATTGAAGAGCAGGGCAATCAAAAGGAGACTGTGAAAGAAAGTCCAAGATCCGAGGAAGGCACTATAGGACTAATTTTGTAATAGCACTTTGAAAGGCGAATTATGAACTTATCTTAAGCAGTGATCCTTTTATTCTATCTGTGATGTATTTAGTTCCAGTAAATCAATGAAAGACCGTTCGATTGAAATTATCCCGGGGCCAATACATTCAAATGCATTCATATTTTATATGTTTTGTTTGTTCATTTGTACATTTACTCATATTTATAATTATTCATTTTTGAAATTCGTTTATATTCATACACTTAACCACTTATTTATTCCTTTTACTTGTTCATTCATTCATATTCATACACTTAACCACTCATTTATTCATTTTGTTTGTTCATTCATTTATTCTTTCATATTCATATACATAGTCATGTACTTATTCATTTTATTTGATTCATTCATTCACATTTAGTCATACATCCATTCATTCATTTCTTATAAAACATAAAAAGGATGTGTCAATAATTTCTAATTCATGGTTTTCAAAACTAAAGGTACAATTGATCACACTCAGAAAGAATCGAATTTTCGACACCCTTACAATACTCGATCTCAAGCCAGAGCTATGAAAAACGATCAGCTTGCTAGAATTGAAAGAGTGGAAAGAACTCAAAGGGAACTGCAAGAACAGTTAGCTAAATCTCAGGAGGAGTCTCGAGAACAGATGACTAAACTATGGAAATGATGAGTGCCATGATGAAACAAAAAGAGCCGGGAGAGAATTTGCTCACCGGGAAAAGGGTGGTAGTTGAAGAGGATCAACCTAAAAACATACAGCAAAAGGGCCAAGAGAGTTTCAAAGAATACTCGCAAAGATGGAGAGATCTGGCCACACAAGTGCAACCCCTTTTAACCAGCAAAAAAACTACAGTGTTTTTCATCAATACCCTGAAAGCACCCTATTATGATAAATTGGTGGGGAGTGCCACCAAGGACTTTGCAGACATGGTGATATACGGGGAAATGATAGAGTCGACCATTAAGAATGGGAAAATGGAAGGGGGTGAGCCTTCTATTTCGAAAAAGGTATTCCTTGCCAAGAAGAAAGAGGAGACCCACGCAGTTAGTATCAATCAATACCTATATGTACCTCCCACACCACAAACACCACCAAGGCCCTATACTCCTACCACATCTTATGCACCTCCTACACCCTACACACCTTACCCGGGATATAATCCTTATTACCCCAATGTGAACCACCTTACCTAAAATCCCTTCCCTTATACCAATATACCACAACAACCGTTTCCAACTAGCATATCCCCACAGATAAACCTTCCCCGAAACACTGTCCCAAACACTTAGGGAGTCGGGCGTAATGGCCAAAGTTCATCAAGGAACGATCAAAAACCCCAATTTGATCCGATTCCTACCACCTATGGTGAGCTATATCCCAAACTATTGCAGGGTCAACTTGTTGCACCCGTGTACCTCAAACCTCTGACACCGCCATATCCGAGTGGTACAATACAAATACTAACTGCGCATACCATGCAGAAATTCAAGGACATTCGACTGAAGATTGTCTGGCCTTTCAAAAGAAAGTCCAAAGCCTGATCAACACTGGAGTTGTGAAGTTTAGGGCAAAGAATAGGCCGAATGTAGCGGGAAATCCATTGCCAGATCATGCGGAGAATCGGGTAAATGCAGTATGGACAGGGGAAGTCAGAGGGGTAAAAAGGGATGCCAGGGAAGTCAAGACTCCAATGTTGACAGTATGGGTCGAGATGGTTAAGACAGGAATGGTGAAAGATGCTGACAGTTTAAAAATGCTCGCAAAAAGGGTGCAGAATTGGTGCCCGTTCTATAAGTGTGGAGGTCATATCATACAGGACTGCGGGGACTTTCTGGCTAAAGTCCAAAAGATGATGGATGATGGAGAGGCCCAATTTTATGAGGAGACAGAGGAAGAAGTAGAGGTTATTGAGAATGCAGCTGGCTACGGGATAGGAAGACCCTTGGTTATCTATTATGATGAACCAGAGGAGAAAGTTATGCCAGTCGTTGAGGAAAGTGCGCCTAAGTTAATCATTGATTTGCCTGTTTCTTTTTCGTACAAGGAAAACAAAGCTACACCATGGAAATATAACTGTAGCATGGTTATGCCTGGGTCTTCGAGTAAGCAAGATATCACAGATGTGGGGCACTAAACCCGAAGTGGAAGGTGTTATGCTTCTGAGGCTGTTGAACAAGGGTTAGCAGGAAAAGATAGAGAAACAGACAAAAGGAAGAAAGCAACTGAACCAATCTATATTGAGATAGATTTTTCAAAAGAAGTAGAAAGGGGGTCAGCCCCTGTAAATAGAATAAAAGAGCCGGTGAGTGAGAAGAAAGCCTGTGAGTTCTTAAAATTCCTAAAGCACAGTGAGTATAGCGTGGTTGAGCAACTGCAACGTCAACCAGCTAGAATTTCAATCTTATCTTTGCTTTTGAACTCGGAGACACACAGAAATGCCCTGTTGAGAGTGTTGAATCAGGCATATGTGGCTAACAACATATCGGTGGAAAAATTGGATAGGCTAGTGGGAAACATCATGGCAAACGACCATATATATATTTCAGTTATGAAGAGATACCACCCAATGGTATTAGGTCAACAAAAGCTCTCCACATAACTACCACTTGTAAGGGGCACATATTACCAAGGGTCCTTTTGGATAATGGTTCTTCATTAAATGTGATGCCCTTGGCAACCCTGTCCAAATTGCCAATGGATATTTCTTATATGCTGCCAAGCTGCACGGTGGTCAAAGCCTTTGATGGTACCAGGAGAGATATAATGGGAACTATTGAGGTTCCTCTAGAGATAGGCCCATGCACTTATACAGTGAACTTTCAGGTCATGGATATTAATCCATCCTATAATTGCCTGTTGGGAAGGCCGTGGATACATTCAGCAGGTGCTGTACCTTCATCTCTCTACCAAAAGTTGAGATTTGTGATAAAAGGGCGTTTGGTCACTATATTAGGAGAAGAGGATGTAATAGCCTCTGCATCTACTAAATCTCCTTATGTTGAACCCAATGAAGATGTCGTAAAATGTTCCTTTCGGTCTTTGGAATTCGTAAATGCAATTTTCGTCGCTGAAGGACGAAAAATTCCAAAAATCGAGGTTGTCCAAGAACACAAGGCTGAGGGTAAAAACTACGATGGGAAAAGGCTGCAGGGCTGGAAAAGGTCTCGGAAAATATCTTCAGGGGATGCCTCGAGCAATGGAAGTAATGGGAAAGAAAGATCGGTTTGGCCTAGGGTATCTTCCGAAGGCCTATGAGAAAAGAAAACAAGTTGAAAGGAACCGACAAAGGAGGATGGCCTATCTTATGGGTATAGATATTGAATAGGAGCCTATGACATTCCCACCTATCCTTCACAACTTTCGCTCAGCCGGTTCTCTGTTCGGAGAAAAGAATTCTGATGATGTGCTCGTAATGATCGAGCAAGCCTTCGAGAGATTCCAGGTGAATAGGGATGAGCAGATGTATGATATAGAGATCTGCATGACTGGGGAAGAAAGAATTGAAAGAAAGAATGCTAACTGGATGGTGCGACCTTGTCCACCAGGATATAGACTAACCAATTGGAGTGCGACTGAGCTGCCCATAGTTTTTAGATCTATTCCAACGTAATGCTTTTAAACAAATCTTAAATATCATTGTCCGAAGATATTAAAAATTTCTTTTGTAATAGGCTTTTGTCTAAAACTTCTCATCCAATAAATAACAAACATGATGCATTTCCTTCAATATTGATGTGTCCATATTCTTTCATTTATGCTATTTATTTTGCTTCCATTGTATATATGTTTTCCTATATTGTTTCTTCCCTACCTATTTAAAGGTGTACGGATGTGGAATATGATGACCTTCCTATCAGTAATTCTGAAATTGGTTTTGAGAGACCCATTTGCACGGGTGATTTTGAGGCCGACGAAGATATTGAGGATTATGGTCTACCTCTAGACTTATTAAGAAAAATAGAACAAGAAGAGAAACAAGTACTTCCTCATGAGGAGCTATTGGAATTGTTGAATTTGGGAAGTAGTGAGGAGATAAAAGAGGTTAAAATCGGGACTACATTGTCGTCATCAATAAAGGGTGAATTGATAGCCTTGCTCTGAGAATATGTAGATGTATTTGCTTGGTCATACCAAGACATGCCGGGTTTGGATCCAGACATTGTGGTTCATAAGCTCCCTTTAAGGCCAGAGTCCAAGCCAATTCAACAAAAGTGGAGAAGAATGAGGCCGAACATGCTGTTAAAGGTAAAAGAGGAGGTGAAGAGGCAGTTTGATGCTGGATTCTTAGAGGTGGCAAAATATCCGGAATGGGTGGCAAACATTATTCCAGTACTAAAGAAGGATGGCAAGGTGCGTATGTGCGTCGATTACCGAGATTTGAACAAAGCCAGTCCCAAAGATAATTTCCCTTTGCCCCACATTGATACTTTGGTAGATAATACGACGAAGAGTTCCTGGTTTTCTTTCATGGATGGATTCTCGAGATATAATCAGATTAAGATGGCACCGAATGATATGGAGAAAACCACATTTGTCACAATGTGGGGAACATTCTGCTACAAGGTAATGCCGTTTGGATTAAAGAATGCTGGGGCAACGTATCAGATAGCCATGGTGACTTTGTTTCATGACATGATGCATAAGGGAATTGAGGTTTATGTTGATGATACGATTGCAAAGTCACAAGGAGAAGATGAGCATATTGCGAATCTTAGGAAACTTTTTGAAAGACTAAGAAAGTTTCGACTCAATCTAAACACGATAAAATGCACTTTTGGAGTCACTTCAGGGAAATTGTTGGGTTTTTTTGTCAGCAAAAGGGGAATTGAGATTGATCCGAATAAAGTGAAGGCCATCCAGAATTTGTCACCTCCACGTACTCAAAAAGAAGTAAGAGGCTTTCTGGGGAGATTGAATTACATTGCTCAATTTATTTATCAGTTAACCGATAAATGTGATCCAATATTTAAGTTACTTCGAAAACGTGATCCAGGAGAGTGGGATGAAGAGTGTCAAATTGCTTTTGAAAAGGTTAAGCATTATCTATCAAACCTACCAGTATTAATGCCACCGGCTCTGGATAAACCGATTATATTGTATCTATTAGTATTTGAGAGATCCATGGGTTGTGTTTTGGGGCAGCTTGATAAGACTGGAAAGAAAGAACAAGCAGTTTACTACCTCAGCAAGAAGTTCACAGATTATGAGTTGAAATATTCGTCAGTAGAAAAGTTGTGTTGTACCTCAGCTTGGACTGCTCGAAGACTCAGACAGTACATGCTGTACCACACGACGTGGTTGATCGCCAAGCTAGATTCGATCAAGTACATGTTGGAGGCACCTTCTTTGTCAGGGAAGACGGCAAGATGGTAGGTTTTGTTGTCAGAATACGACATTGTATATATGAGTCAGAAAGCTATCAAGGGCACTACAGTGGCTGAATTTTTAGCAAGTCGGGTAGTGGAAGATTATGAGCCGTTGAACTTTGATTCCCTAGATGAAGATTTGATGTATGTTTTGTAAGCGGATAAGGTTCCCTTGAAGAAGAAATTATGGAAGATGTACTTTGACGGGGCATCCAATGCCATGGGGCACGGAATCGACGCAGTGCTCATATCCCCAGAAGAATATTATTATCCCTTCACTGCCAGATTGGATTTTGATTGTACAAACAATACGGCTGAGTATGAGGCGTGTACTATGGGCCTTCGTGCAGTAGTGGATAGAAAAATCAAAGTTTTGAAAGTTTTCGGAGCTCAGCCTTAGTGATATACCAGTTACGGGGAGAATGGAAAACTCGGGATACAAAGCTAATCCAATACCGAGAACTCATATTGAGTTTATTGGAGGAGTTTGAAGAAGTAAGTTTCAATTACTTCCCCTGAGAAGAAAATCGGATGGCTGATGCTCTGGCCATTTTGTCATCAATGTTTAAAGTAAATGAAGGGGCGGAAGTTGTGCCGATCAAAATAAGCATATATGAGTCTCTTGCCCACTGTTTAAGTATCGAAGAAGAAGCAGATGGTCTCCCTTGGTATAACGACATCTTGCAGTACATCAAGAGTCAATAGTATCCAGAACAGGAAACAGAAAATGACAAGAGGACTCTGAGAAGGCTAGCAATGGGTTTTATAAGCGAGATTCTCTACAAGAAAGGGAAAGATCAAGTCCTACTGAGATGTGTCGGGTTTGCCAAAGCTCGAAGAATAATAGAGGAAGTCCATAAAGGGATATGTGACACCCATGCTAATGGTCACATGCTTGCTAAGCAGATTATGAGGCAGGATATTATTGGCTGACAATGGAAAGAGATTGTATCAGTTATTCTCGGAAGTGTCATAAATGCTAGATATATGCATATAAGATTCATGTGCCGCCATCGCCATTGCATGTCATGACCGCACCATGGCCGTTTTCAATATGGGGAATGGATATGATTGGGCCTATTAATAAGCAAAATAAGGAAAAAATAAATGGAAAGAATGCAAAGAATGCATTGGTAGAGCTTAGATCAAAAGTTGAGGAAGAAATAAATGGAAATCAATGGTTCAGGATGAAGGAAAGTAGTATTAATAAGCAAAATAAGGAAAAATCATCGAAAATGGTGAAAAGGAAATGGAGAAACCAAAACCAAATGAAGGTAAAGAAGATTCCAAAAATGAGGGTAGTAATGCAAATTCATCTAGAGAAGAACTTGAGAAAGAGAATGATAAAAATGGACAAGAAAGTGAAGAGAAAATGCTGAATTTAGTGAAATGTGACATAAAAGAGAAAAATGATATCATTGTAGAAGCTGAACAAAAGAAAATGCAAGAGGTTGTTGAAGGAAAGACAGATTATATTATTAAGGATATTAAACTTTGGGGGGTACCATTATTGCCAAGTAAAAGAGGTAATGCAACTGATGTTGTGCTATTGAAGTTCTTGAGGGCTAAAGATTTCAAGGTCATTGATGCCTTTGAGATGTTGAGAAACACCTTTCAATGGAGAAAAGAAAATAACATTGATTCAATCTTAGATGAAGATTTTGGCAACGATTTTCACTCCATTGCATACACCAATGGCAGCAATCGCCAAGGCCACCCGGTATGTTACAACATTTTTGGGGTGCTTGATGATGATGAGATGTTCAATAAAACATTAGGGACAGAAGAGAATCGTGAGAAGTTTGTAAGATGGAGATCGCAATTGATGGAGCAAGGAATTGAAAAGCTTGATTTTAATGGTGTCTCATCTTTGCTGCAAATCAATGATCTCAAAAGCACCCCAAGACCCTCAAAGAAGGAAGTTTGTCTTGTCATGAAACAAGCCATTAGCCTTCTCCAGGACAATTATCCTGAATTTGTTGTAAAAAATGTAAGCAATTCTTCACTATTAATTCTTTATCTAATTCCCAGTTATTCTCCTATCTCCATTTATAAAATCCAAATAATATGTTTATCTATAATTTGATTATTTACTCGATGTGTACAATCAATAGACAATGTTTTTTTTTTTTTTTTTTCTTGCAGATCTTTATTAATGTTCCTTTCTGGTATTATGCATTTGCTGCCCTCTTATCACCATTCTTAACCCAAAGAACCAAGAGCAAAATTGTCTACGCTAGGCCAGCAAGGGTCACTAAAACCCTTCTAAAGTAAGAAGATCACCAATTTTTTCAATGTCATCCTACATATGTATTTTTAGTTCAATTCATTGGAAACTAATCAACTCTAGTGCTTCCTTCCAGTTACATTAGTGCAGAAGAAATACCGGTCTGCTATGGCGGGCTTAAACGTGACAACGATTTAGACTTCTTTGCCGAAAACCATGCAGAGGAAGTTCTTGTCAATGCAAGCTCAACAGAAACAATTGAGATCCCTGCACCAAAGGTAAAAATGAAGTAAATATATACACACATACACATTGAAAAACCTATAGTTTTATTATTTGAGTTGAAAACTTTCTTAATTACTGAGAAATTTGATCATTTTTGTTCTAAAAAACAGGCAGAGAGTGTTTTAATTTGGGACTTGGTCGTATTGGGTTGGGAAGTAAACTATAAGGAATAATTTGTCCCAGATAATGAAAAGTCTTACACCATTATTGTTCAGAAGGAAAGGAAAATGGGGATTCAGGAGGGATCAGTTCGGAATTCTTTCAAGAACAACGAGCTTGGAAAGATTGTTCTGATAATAGGGGTTGCATCAGACAAGAATAAAAAACGCGTTTTCTATCGATACAAAATAAAAAATAACTCATCTCCCGAAGATTTCCATGACGATTCATAATGAGTTTTTAGAGTTGAGTAGATTCATTACATTTTGAAATGAGATATGAAAGGGAACACCAAACGTGGCTTTGGAAAATTAAGAAACATACATCCACCGGATTGGTAGGAAATTGATGAGAAAGGATTGTATGAAACGGTTATTCTATGTCAGTATGTATCCTTTTCATTTAAATCATGTCATGTAATTAAATTTTAGAAAAAAGTCAATTATTTATTACAAAAATCATTAATGAATTGCTGAAATAAATATTTATCATTTAATTATTACATGTAATTAGAGGTGCTCATGGGTCGGGCCGCCGGCCCATATTCACTGGTCATCATATTAAAAAAAATTCTTTTTTTAAAAAAATTAAATTTAAAAAATATTATTTTTTTATTAAATGAACAGTGATCCGGGCCGGGCCTGCCGAGCGGGTTGTCCGGCTTGTGAGTAGATCTACATGTAATGTGTAATAAATAGTTGATTTTTTTTTAAATTTGATTACGTGACATAATTTAAATGGAATGG
The DNA here is from genome assembly GCA_030761205.1 of Fremontodendron californicum. NCBI lineage: Eukaryota > Viridiplantae > Streptophyta > Magnoliopsida > Malvales > Malvaceae > Fremontodendron > Fremontodendron californicum. Next base: position 9,733,909 of record JAULJL010000023.1, on the reverse strand, counting down.
ATATATACTGATATGGAGTAACCATTTTATACAATTCTTTCTCAAAATTGATATGCCTCTAATTATATTTCATTCAAGTTGTATTATTTTTCTTTCGTTCTTCCCCGTTTTGGTGTTAATATACATTAAGGTAATTAAGAGGGGTTGAGTACAACAATAATTAAATCATGAATAGTACTATTTGCTTAGGCTCCCATTAGGAGCGTGGTAGGAGCATTCCCACCCTGTCGTATCCTATATTTTATGATTGCACTTTTACATACATTAATCTAAAATTAATTATAATCAATATTACTCATTTAATATATGAATCAAAAAACTTGGTTTCTTTTAAAATTATAATTTTTTATATTTTAATTTTTTTTACCTTCTAAAACTAATATTCATTTTACTAAATTTAAAAATAAATTGCGTGCTTTCTTTTAATATTTTAGTATTACATATATAATTTTTGTTTTTCTTTTGTTATAATTTTAATAAATTTAGTTTTATTTTTTAATTCAAAATATTTTTTACGTAATTTATATTATAAATTAATTTAACTATTAATAAATGTATTTGTTGATTTAATAATTTAATTATATCTTATTCGAAAGTAAATAAAATATTATTAATATTTTACAAATTGTTATCTTTAAACAAGATTGAAATTATTAATTTATATTATAAAAATTAATTTAACTATTAATAATAATATTTGTTGATTTAATAATTTAATTATATCTTATTCGAAAATAAATAAAATATTATTAATATTTTACAAATTGTTATCTTTAAACAAGATTGAAATTATTAATTTGTGTAACTATTATAATATGATTATTTTGGTACTTTAATAAAAATATTTAATTTTCAATAATACCAAACACAATGATCTTAAAAATCATAGCAAAGACTATCAAATAAGCACAACCCAAGCCTCACTCTAAAAGGTAAAAAGGTATAAGATTCTACTTTTGTTGAAGCTCAAAAACGACTTTGATATGATACGGGCAGCTCTATTAGTATACATATTACTAACAAGTGAGATTAAAAATACCCCAAAAAGAATTATGAGAAAAAAAAACAATTTTTCTCTAATGGAATCCTAAGAATTTATAAAGCCCAAAAATACAAAGAGATGAAAACATTATAAAAAAAATAATTATAATTTTAGTCTTAAAATATATATATTTCATTTCAGTCTTAAAATTTATAGATGTAAAATGTGTTAAAAATTAATCTTTCAGTTATTATTCAAACGGAACACTAACAAAAAGTTTAGTTGACATATAATGAGCACACGTGAATATCATTTCAATAATTCATAAAATATTAAAATATTATTTTAAAAAAATAAAAAATTACTACTTCATTTTTTACTTTCTCTTCTCTCATTAAACGAACAACTTTTCTCTCTTTCTCATTAAATCAATAGCCTTTAATGAAATGAAGTAGAGTTTTTTTATTTTTTTTTTGAGCTTTTTTTTTTTTTTTGACAAATAATTTTTTTAATATTTACAAATTAATGAAATGCCAAGTAAGCTTCATATGTGATTCATTATATACCACATAAGTTTTTTATATAAACTTTCACATAGTGTTTCCGTTGGAGAAGCAATCAAAAGACTCTTTTTTAACGCATTGATAACTTTTAAGATTAAATATTTACAAGTAAAAGTTTATGACTGATATGAAAAAAATATTTATGTTTTAGAACTAAAATTATAAATACCTCAAAACAAAAGACAATTTGGTAGAAACAATAGTTCATTCGTGTGGCCTAATGGTAAGGCGCTTGCCAATTTGGTTTAGCTTAATTGCTGCTCTTTCATTTTACATTTATTTAAAAGAAAAGGATACATTTTGTTTTTACTGAAATGAGTAACTAATTAATTATTATTAGATGTAATCATTTTTATATACTTTAAATGTTTAAATTTAAAAATAAATTATTATTATTTTTTTAATAAATTTTTGTATAATATGATATTTTTAATTATATTTATATATCAATATTGTTAATACCAAAAAGGATATAAAACTAGTTTATTATATAAAATCAATTTGTTAAATAATTTATATTCAACATGTAAATACATTATAATTTCTATTAAGCATACATATAAATATAATCTACACACTAATAATTAAATCAAAATGGACAAATGATTATATTTGAAAATAAGACTAAGATTTAAAAGTTGGTAAGACAATATTAAAAAGTACTACTATTAGTTAATTGCTTAATTATTTGCTCTAATGGTTTAATCTTAACTTAAAAATAAATTTTATAAGAAATTATAATTAAAAAGTACTTGAAATATATATATTATATATCTAAATATTTATTAATTTACCATTTGAATAGTAAATATTAAATAGTAACGATCAATGAAGATGATATAATATAATGATTTGTAGACATGATAATTTTAGACACGATACAATTATATGACATGCGAACTTTACAAGATATATAAGCTAATACCATAATTTTATTAATTAATTAGGTTATAATTATAAAAAAAAAAAAAAAATACTTAACAAAAGATGCAGAAAGAGAAATTTTTGGCCAATTATAAATTGGCACATGTCAAATGGAATTTCTTTTAAGCAATTTTTGTCCAATCAAAATTCACCATGTGTCATTATTATTTATCTCTAATTAAATTATATTAATTTAGAGATAAATAATTAAATTAATTTAGAGATAAATAAGTTTTTTTAGAACTCTTTCATAAATAAACCTAATTCTTTTACAATTCTATCTCACAGAGCAGGTTGTCACTATAAATAGGGACTTCTCCTAAGCCATTCATGATAGTTCACAATTCACAAGCCTGAAGAAAAGAGGATTTTGAAGGTTCGATGTCTCTCCAAAGTCCGAAGAATCAAGCTCTAAAGAATTCAAGAAATTTTGAAGAACACCGTCTTTGGATTTCAAGAAGTTGCACTTTCGATCTTCTGTTGATCTAAGAAAGAAGATAAATCATGTTTGCTCAAGGTCAAGTCTCGAAGACCCTTGAAGCAAGTTCCGTGTGTTTGAGATCAAGTCATCAAGCACAAATTGGGGAAAAAAACCTGAAAACAATTTGGAAAAAGAAGATCTCAAGAACAAAGTTTTTAGAATTTCATCAATCAAGTTCAAGAAGGAAGATCTGAAGATCCAAGAATCCCTAAATTAGGATCAAATTTCAACCATTCCAGAAATTCCTAAATTTGAGACCAAATTTCAAAATTTTCAAGATTCCCTAAATTTAGGATCAAATTGAAGTAAATTTCAAGATTAAATCTTCTAAAACCCTTGAAACAAATCTAATTTAAGATCAAGTCTTCCAAGACCCTTGAAACAAATCCCATTGAAGATCAAGTCTTCCAAGACCGTAAGTAAATTTCAAGATCAAGTCATCAAGACCCTTGAAACAAATTTCATTGATTCAAGATCAAATCAAAAGACCCTTGAAGCAAAGTTTTCTTATGAAAAAAAAAAAAAAATCACAGCATCCTAGAGATTGGAATCTCCACATTCGATAAATAAAATTATTATTTGACTCCAAATTTTCTTTGTTATATTTTCACCATGAAATTTGTGGGTACGAAAGAAATTTATGAATTCTAAAAGAATAAGGAGTATGAATAAACTAATTAAATCTAGGAAATAAAAGCAAATAATTAGTAGTAATATAAGCATCATGTTTTGAATCTCATATATACTAATGGAGTTTTTGATTTCTTAATTTGTTTGATTTATTTCATTGTCTTATCTAAAATTAGTAGTATATCATAAGTATGATTGTAGGCTTATATCTCATTAGTTAATAGTATGACTTTCAATATATTATTTTTTTTTTAAATTTAGACGTATCATATATGCAAATATATGAGAAAAAATAAATAAATAAAACGTTACATTAAAATTTAAGAACAATGAAATATATAAAATAATCACCATTTAGATACTTTAAACTTTATCCAAAAAATATATATTTTAGATATTTTCCAAAATTAATCTTCATTTTATTTTTTACAGTTCTAAGAAAAAATATTTCTCTTTTATTTACATCCAATTATCTACATATAAATTAATCATTCTTATTTTTAATATTAAATTTGAATTATTATAGGTTTATGATCGGATCGTTCTCAAGTTTAGATCGTTTTGGGTTTGGATCATTTCGAGTTTTGATCATTTAAAGCTTTGACTATTTCGGATTCTAATTTTTTTAGGTTTGGATTTTTTATTTTTTATCAAATTGAATTAAACGGATTCGGGTTTGGATTTTTTCAAATGAATTTTTAAATTCGAATTCATTTTATCACCTTTACATAACGATGAGTTGTTGTACTAATTTTCGAGATTGACAAGAAAGGGTGGATCCAAAGGACCTGCCTTCCCAAGTCACCTCATAAAATAATAAATAAAAAAAAAAAAAAAAGAAACTCTGCTTTATTCTTTGGTGATTTGTGTCAAACATTTCGCAGTTAACTTGAACATAAGAATACAATAAAACTGCTAATTGCGCATTAGCTCAGATGACATATATATTGGACATATATTGGACAGACTTTTAAAGGTTACGGATTTAAAAAGATTTAAACGCGTAATATCCTCTTTAAACCAGTTAGATAGATAGAGGTTGGAGAGTTAACAGTAGATTAGGAGTCTAAAAAAAATACAATAAAACTTAATTTAAATGAAAGGCGAAAAACAACTCTTGACAGTTCTAATTCCTAAAATTGTTCCAAGATCATGTAGAATGAGCAATGCAGTCTTCAAGATCATGGGCGCCTTGGAACAGTGTACATGAAAAAGAAATGAATAGCTGAACTGCCTATTCTTTTCCTTAACCAGAAATGAAAAGAAGAAAAAAGAAAAAAAAAAAAGCACAGGAAAACAAATGCAAAGCTGTTTCAAGTTTCTCTTAGATTATATTCTCAAGCTTGTTGATAGGAGCCTGTATACATAAATGAATTTTATATAAGTAAACAAGTTTTCCAGGTACCTATAATATCCTGAAAGTACAAAACATGCTACATTTTGGAAATCCCCTGCTGTTTCATCTCTTAAATATGAAAACAAGTACTGGAGCTAGTGGTCGGTTCAGCATCTGGAACTTGCAACATATCCAACCATCAACAGATAATCCAGAAGCAAAGGCTTCAACTGTTTCCAATTCTTCCCTGAGAATTAAGTCTAACATGAGCAATGCGAAGCTATGTTACTCGGATTCAGATGTGAGTGTTGGATACGGATATGCCTTCGACACGAGTATGTTCAATTTTTTCTAAATTTTTCATGTCTTTGGAGGGTCTTTGGAGGATCATATCATTATACCCATATCCAGATATGTGTCGGACACAGGTACTTCAAGAAAAATGAAGAGTTGGAGCAACATAGATGCCAAGTATTTTTAATCAAGTTAGATGGCTAAGATTAATAAACAGTGTGTAGTTTATTAACTAATTCAATCAAATATTAAAAACTGGTGAAAATTATATTAAGAAATTCTAATGCTGCTCCTACAAGTAAACAACAAGATGACTTGACCAAAAACAGCAGTCAAGACTCAACAACGAACTTCTTTTTTTGGTATACATGAGGAAGTCCAAGGGGAGAGGGGTAATCCGAATCCAACGACCTTAATCGTTCTAATGGGGGGTAACAACCGAACTACTAGTTTAAGCAAGGGTGTCCCTAACAAACTTATTAATTCACCAAATACTGAGCCTCAGAATTCTAGCTAATGCAAAATAATATCAGCAAAATCACAACCATGACAAACAGAATGAGTCTAGTAGGCAAAATTTACCTTCCACCTGGATGTCCCACATAAACCACTAGGCTAATAAGCCCTCCTGATATCAGCATTTTCTTTGCAGCTTCCAAGGCCAACAGCGTTGTTTCCGAAATTGTAATAATACCTTTGTCACCTCCAGGAAGGTAGCCCAGGTTGAATGCAACAAGTCTATAAGCAGACAAGGAATTAATGCTATCCCAATGCAAAAAAGCATATATATTAACATGGCTTCATGTAAAATTTGATGAAGCAGCTAACCATACTAATAGTCTATGTTGCTCTAACTCTTCATTGTTCTTGAAATACCCGTGTCTGACACCCATGTCTGACGCATATCCGGACATGAGTACGGGGATATGATCCTCCAAAAATCCTCCAAATACATGAAAATCTTTACAAAAATTTAATATATCCGTGTCGGACACATACCCGTATTCGACATTCACACCCGAGTCCGAGTAACATAGCTAATAGTAATGAACACAAAAGCAGAATGACATCCATATAAAATTCAAGCTTCTGTTGTTTCATAGTTCCACTCGCATCAAGTTAATAATATATAACTTGCCATTTACTAAGATGTTTATGCACGTTGGTTATATTCTCATAAATAGAAGGAATAATACCTAAATAAGCCCCTTAAACTTTAGTCAAAAATAGAAATAAGCACTCGATTTTTTATTGCATGAAATTAAGGTTATAAACTTTTATTTCATTATAACTATACACCATTATATCTGAAAAATAAATTAATAAAGTCCAATTGCCTGAATTATTAAAATAGTATTCATTCAAATATTTGTCATCCATCTCATACAAAAAAATCTACGTAAGCATTTTCTATAAATTATATCATCCAACTAAGAATATTTTAACAAAAAATTGAATAGTTTATAACGTCAAAGTTCTAAATACAAAAAAATAAAAGTTCATAGCCTTAATTTCATGCAATAAAAGATCGATGACTTATCTCCATTTTTTAGTGAAGTTCAAAGGGTATTGTTCCTAAATAGAAAGTCTGGAATTGACACATTCTGAAAGACACAACATGCTTTGCAATAGACATAAAAAAGTATAATTTATTCAAATCATTATTTATTTAAAGACCAAATAATTAAGACTAATGTGGGGAAAATAATCCTCCAATAACCCTGAAACACCGATGTGGTTATGAATTATGAAATGTTGTTAATAATGTTTCAGTGAATTATAACTCGGCATTGTAGATTTTGACACAGAATTTCATTGGGTTCCTTTCTACTATATGAAACATTTTTTTGAAAAAAAAATAGATTCTCCACCTTTTTCTTTTTGAATTAAAATTTGAAACTTTAGAAAAAATTACCATGAAGCAATGTGAAAAAAAAATACATGGAATGCAGTCATCAAATAATAGAAATACATGGATATTGCAATTTTCTGTAAGTGGAATACAAGATAACAAGGTTATGTATTAGATGATTAGTTATATTTGTCCTGTATCTATCCTTTTAACTACAAAAAGTTTAAAATTTAAAGTTCATGTTAAAGGTGCATAATAATTTGATCCCACAAGCATTTCCAACTATACATCAAATGGAAATTTCTTATTTTACCAGATTAATGCATACATGTGCACTGAAACAAAAACAAATAATTAGGTAACTATAGACATTTATTAATATTTATAAATTAAGTTCTGTAGGAGCACAACAACATCATTTCTAGTGTTAAAGGATGCTAATAGTAATTATACCTATATTGTTAGTTCTAATGTAACTAGTGGTCACGAAAGAAGACAAGGAAATATACAAAATTTCAAGAAACAAAAGCTTGTTGAGACTTGAGAGTTCCATTTCAGAGATATTGAACAAGTTACTTTGTCTCAGTTTGTCATTCATTTACATTCAAAAGTTTTCAAGACATAAAGGTGCTGGGGTGCAAAATGGATGTAAATCTTTGATTGCTTTGAGATTTGAAGATAAAAACAAATAGTAAAATGGGACCATGATTAGACAAAACAACTAATATGCCTATTACTTGGTGTGGATTTACTAAGTTGGTTTCTACCAACTGGATGGAGACCAACTCAGCAAGTAGCATAACATGATAGATAAACATGTGAACTGATGACTGCCCAAAGATACTACATGATACATTTTTTAAAAACTACATATAAAGATCAAGAAGAAGGGTATTATTGCTGATTGACCAAACAAGATATGAACCAATATTCATATAATACTTGTAAAGGATAAACAATGCCAACTGCAAGTAGCTCCTAAAAGAGAATAACACTACGGTGAGATGAGTGATTTACAAATGACTGGGTTGACTCCACTTAATCAATTAATCACCATCTTAGATTAAAGCAGGATTTGTAAAGGGTAACGATATTCTGTAGGCAATCAAGATAATGTTAAAGCAAGTATAAATAAAATGAAAAAAGGTTGAGAGCTACCATGATGATGGACTTGAAGGAAGTCTAGACTCTAGAATAATGAAGTCAAAGTGAGGAAATAGTAGGTCCAATATTACAAAGTGGATAAAAGAGCAGGTATAGCCATAGAGGTTTTCTAAGGATCATGGATTTATAACTCTCCAGAGGAACCCATAAGTTTCTGCTTTAAACTGTTTTATCTCTCCTTTGAAAAGGTGTCTAGTTCTGCCAAATTGAAAATTTTAACGATGCTTTGAGTCTTATGGTTTAGATCCTCTATCACTCCATGGTTCCGTAATTCTTCTACTTCTGAGGGAAATGGCAGAATAAGCTTCCCAAGAAAATAATACAGATTAGCATGAGAAACAAAGTGAATCTTCCTTCTTGGATCAAAAGCCAAGGCAAAGGGTAGAGAGAAAGAAACTATCAAAAGCTGCTTCGAAAACAAAACTAAAGGAGCAAGTTGTGTTTCTTTGTTTCTTCTCCTTTCGAAAGTTAAGGAGGAAGAACATGTATAATTTATCTATATGCAAAAAGAAAATGCAATAAAATGTTCAGTGACCCCAACATCCAAGACAACCACATTTTTCTAATTAGATGATAAAAACGAAAAACAGAGAAACTTGAGCACTAATGAGTACCTAACAGCAGTATTTTCTGGAAGCACTTCATTCATTCTACTATGGCAAATGGGGAAGAGCTTGACTAGTTCTTTCTGCATAAGCCAGAAACTTATTAGGAATTACATGAATTACATGAAATACAGGTAACTTTACACACATAGTAAATGAACATATGTTCTATCCAGAAGACCAATAACGGTAAACAAATGGTAAATTTAGAACAACAGGATACAGCAAGTCAAATGACCATGAATTGCTGAATAATAGCCTGTAATGACATCTAAAAGAGCCTCTGAGGCAACAGAATATTAATGAGTTAAGCAGCATGTTGATTCAAACACATAGGACTGAAGTTAAACTTGTACACCATTAAACTAAGGATCTGAATCTTAAGGTTAAATTTTGAAATTTAGTGTAAAATCTGGATAGATTTCCCTTGCACCAATTAAAACATTACTATTTCTTTGAACCTTTTATGATAAAGGAGACAACAAAAAAAAAAAAAAAAACAAGAAGCACCTCTTCCTGAGTGACAGTTTCATCCAGTAAGGAATAAGTATTCTCCAAAGCCTCCGTCTGAATGTCCATTCCATAAACACGACCACAACCAGACTCATCAGCAACCATTTTGAGCATTGCTACAGTATCATAACCATTCCCACATGTGGCATCTATGACTATATCCCCTTTACGTAGGACATGCCTCCAAACTCTGGTCAGTAATGGGCATAATATTATTTAAAAGAAATAAGTGTTCAACATTGAGCACTGTTGCTGAGAGGTAATAAGGAAATTTATCATGAAAGATTTCATAAACTCCAATTTGATATATAAATAAATCAGCATCATTTGTATAAACAAGATCGAAACTTAATTGCCAAAGAGATAGTACAAGAGGGGTTGTATCAGAAACAGGCTCCTCAGATCAGAGTCATATTGGTTCATCTAGTTCAACATCAGTGCAAATTTAAGCGAACAAATATTAAACAATTCCAAAAAAGAAGCTTGTTTTCCTACAAAAGAGGATGCTCAAGAAACAGAACATAGATTTCTAAAGAATATCAAATTCCATAAACAAATTGATACCATATAAACAGGAATCATGCATTTTTTTGCTTCAATTTCAACATTTATAATTCTAGCAATAATATACTAGGTGGTTTGAATAATACAACCAGCTTTTAATCTTATTCCTTGTCAATAATGCCTTATTGTGAGGGCAAAGACAATAATATTTTGTTCTCCATTAGTAAAACAAGTCTTCTTTGAGAATACGAATAGCTTTTCACCAAAGCAAAGACAGAAATATGATCTCCTCCATTTAATTCTTCCAATTGTTATATTTAATGTCAAACCATTTTATTACATGGTTCATATTCGAAATAATAACCCCCACGAAATCTTAAGAAATGGAGTTTAAACAAAATTCATGCATTTAGCTAAAATCACAATTCACAATCCATATTCGTCAATAATCGCCAGATCTATTCGTTACCACTTACCACGCCAACCAAATGTTTTCTTGCAGAAACTTATTATCAGTTTCATTGAGGTTCCTATGGATATAGATTTCCACTGAATCATAGTTAAAGAAAATAGAGTGAATTTGGTTACTGGTAAACATTTTTCATCAATTTTTTTTTTCTTTTCTTTTCCTGGTCTAATGCTTAGGCTGAACAAGAGGTTGCTCTCCTCTGCAGTTAACTTCCCATCTCTAGTGAAGGTGGAGATTTAGTTGTCCCTCATTATTTGATCGCCAAAAAGAAGAGAAAGTGCCTCTGCTATTTATTGTTAGTACCATATTTCCCCTCATTTATATGAAATGTTCATCCACAACCAATATATTGCTATTCAAAATTTACTTTCTTTTCCCAGCAATATCAAAACCAAACACAAACTTAACAACAGCAAAGACTTATAAAGATTTTCACACAAACAAAATCTCATCAACCTAAAGACCACTATTCTCCTGTGCAAACACACTTTCAGTTTCATTTTATTTCATAATTACCCCCACAGACAATGAGTTTCCACTCGTACTTTCTGATATCGTATCACAAAATTCTGGCCATAGCTTTGTTACTACCACATCTGATTAAACAACTTTCAATTAACATCGAGAAGATGTTTCAGTTTACAAATTTTCCCAGCATGTAAACCATCAACATTTCTACCAAACACAATGAATTTCCAATAATGTTATAGGAAATGCTGAAGGGTCGGACAGTCCGGGCTAATCACAGATTATAAATTTCTACAAAGGTGTTATTTTTTACACCCATGCCATCTGTAAGTAAGCAAACCAAACATAGTAGCAGACAGAGTACGGTTTTAACATTGCATAAAAACAATCAAATAAATCAGAAAATAAAGAAGCAAAAGAAAAATGGGTAATTAAGTACCTACAAATGAGCCACTTCTGTTGCTTTCTTCTTCTCAAATATATAACCCACAAACTCATCCTCTAACCCTGAAATTGTATTACAAAAAATAAGCCCTTTTATTTCAATTTCAAATCCAAAAGGCAGATAATATGAATAATAGTAATAGTAAATACCTGAAAATGGAGAACTGTTTGAGAGGGAATGTGAGGTGCCTCCATTATTATGAAGCATGGAATTGGAGGAGCAACAAAGATTTTTGGAGGTTTTTTTGAGCGGCGAGGAGAAAGAAGAAGAGAAGGTGAATAATGAATTAGTTTGAGTAAGGATTCTGTTTAATAGCATTGGGTTAAAGCGGGAGCTAAATCTCAAAGCTGACATTGTTACTTCTCAGTTATACTCTTTGAGTCTGGGACTCGCTTTTGTTTCAGTTCAGTAGTCGGGAGGCAGTGGGGAAAAGGGAAGGATAATACTAAAAAGAACTACAAAATGGATCAGGTTCGGGCCTAGAGATTGCCATGAGACCAAATTGTGGCTGTGTTTGTGTAGCACAAGTAGACCGATCAATTGCGCGGGTCGGGTTGAATTTCGATGGGTTAATTCGGGTTAGGTTAATTCAAATTGTTTTTGAATATGGATTATTTTGAATTCGAATCATTTAGATTTAACATTCGGGTTATTCAGGTTCAGATTATTTGGATTCGATTAATTTGGGTTTGGCATTCGGATTATTCGAATTTGGATCATTTTGAATTTAAATTATTAATTTTTAAAATCGAATCAGATTAAATTTAAATAAATTATTTGATCGAATCAGATTTTGTTAGAATTTTATTAAAAAAAATTAAAAATAAATAGAATATTATCGTGTATCTGAAATCATTACCTGAATTGCTGAATCTATTTAGATATTTATAAAACATGTAAAATTTTATATTTGTTGAAAGGTTCGAACATTGATAAGTAAACCTTAATACTAAAAGTTTATCAACTGATAACCAATCTTAAAACTTGAAATGATTTACTACTAAAATTAAATTAGATTTAAGAATTTTACTTAAAAATTTAATTATTAAGTATAATGAAATATAATAATAAATACTTATTAAAAATACAAATACAATAATTAATTAATTAATTATAAAATTAAATTAATTAATTATGCTAAATATTTTTAAATCTAAACGTAATGTATGAAATTAAATTAATACAAAATTTATAATAAATAAAAATGCAATTCTTAACATATTGACATACTGACATATATAATATTTTTGTATAATATACAATTTTTATTATATTAATATTTACATATATGATTATATGTGTGTATATACAATTATCTTTGTAACTTTTTATAATAAAATAAAAAATTATCTATTTTTTATGAACTTATTAGCAAGTATCGTTAAACGGACCAATATTATGATTATTTAAGAGATTATAAATTTAAAAATAACACATTTATTCTAAACAACATGAATAACGATAAGAGATTAATTTATTATATATTACATGATAAGATATTATTATAATGTATATAAATTATTATAATAAAATACACATATTAATAATATATTTTAAATATTTTTAAAAAATTACATGATAAAATTTAAGAAATTATATATTCGAAAATAAAAACAACACATTTATTGCAAAAATATGTATATTAATAAAAAAAAGTTAATTAATTTAATTTAATTTAAATAACATAATAAGAGGTTATTATAACGTAATGTACCAATCATTAAAATAAAATAACATTATCAATATCAATACTATTTTTTATGTATTTTATTTTACATTGTATGAGAAGATGTTATACTTTTAAAATTAAAAATAATACATTTATTTTATTTTTTTGGATAAGTAATACATTTATTTTAAATAATATATATAACGATAAAATATTGTAGACATCTAATTTTTTGGGGTCTTTTAAAGCATTATTCTGGATAATCTAATTTAAACAGTGTTTGATTGTTACATTAATCTCGCTCGAAATATCTTAATCTTTGATCAAATATTATTTAAATTGAATTCGAAATTAAAGTTAATTTTTGAATTTATAGCCATATTTTTTTTATAAATTGATCTTAATCGGAATTACTTTAGGATTTCGATTTATTTTAGGTTTAAAATTATTGCTTTAGATTTTATTTTTGGGTTTAAGCTCAATATTGTTTTTTATACCCAATTATGTTTTTGGACTTTAAACTTGAACTTTTGACCCAATTTGGGTCATATTCATTTTATTTTGTTTTCTTTTGTTTTCAATTTTTTTTCTTATCTTTTTCAAATTTTTTTCTTAATTTTTATTTTATTTTATTATTTCTTTATTTTTCCAAAACATGCAAACATAAATAAATAAATAAATAAATAAATAAAAGACCAAAAAAAAAAGGAAAACAGATTTTGAAATCAAAAATAATTTTTATATGGCATAATGACAAATTTAGCCTTCGAACTATACCAGTTGAGTCATTTCGGTCCCTAACTTTTTTTCTGGATCACTTTAGCCCTCATGCTATTATTTTCAGTCAATTTAGCCTAAATTTAATAAAAACGTTACTTTTTTATCAATTTTTGATCAATTTTTTGTTTTATTTTTGGTTTTTTTTATCCATTTCTTATAAAATTAGCCTAAATTTAACGAATTTGTTAGTCTTATACTCGTACATTATCAATTTTCGTTAAATTTACACAATATCGATAAAAATAATAGATTGAGAGCCAAATTGACTCAAAAAAAGTATAAGGGCTAAAATGATTTTAGCTGCATACTTCGAGAGCCAAATTTGTCATTATGCCTTTTTATATTTGAGATGAAAAAGATTTCTCTTGAAGTTAGAATTGGATATGGAAAGAAAAAACCAAATTTAACAAAATTTAAAACTCTTACTCTAATTTCTATTTAAACACACAACAATCATCATCAGAAACAATCATGAACGAAAAGAGAGATTGGTAGCAAATTTTTTTGGGGGTTTTCGGTTTTGCAAGAATCGTTGAGATTTCTTTTTGGGTTTTTGGTTATGAGTGTTTTACGGTTATTTCTTTGTGGGTTTTCTAAATCGAGGGAAAAGAGAAGGGATTTCGGTGTTTTAATAGCAAAAAGATGGCAGCGTATCTTATTTTCAAACTTAGATTTATAAGATTCTATGATTATTTTTGGAAATCTAATCTGGCCGAAAGATTAACATGTCGGAACAAATTATATATAATTTATTATGAATCATATGTATACCTATAAGAATAAAAATATATAATTTATATTAAATCATATTATTAGATTATCATAAGTAATATATTAATTTGATTAAAATTAAATTATATGATAAGATTATCATATGTAATATAACATATAATTTTATTGAATTATTGTTAATTATTTTTTGTTTGAAAATAATAATTATCGATCTATTTAATTATTTTGTCAAAGTAAAAAAAATAAAGAAATTTATTTATAATATATACTAATAAATATAAAAATTAAAATTCAATTATAATAATAAAAAATAAACATTAAAAATATATAAAATTATAATAGTAAAGAAAAAATATTTTAAAAGATAATTGAAGTTATAAAATTAAAATAAATTAATAATTTTGTCATATTTATTTATTTTATTAAATTAATATTTTTTTAAATAAATATTTAATTTAAGTTTGAGTTATTTCGGATTAATATTTCGGGTTATTTCGGATTTCGGATGTCATTTCGGGTTCGGATTAATTTTGGGTTTGGCTTATTTCGGGTCTGGATCGTTTAGGGTCATTTCGAATTCGAGTTGTTCGGGTTGTTGACTTTTTATGATCAAATCGGGTTGGATCGGGTTCAGATCGATCGGGTTGATTTTTCGAGTTTGGATCAGAATTGACAGATCTAAGCACAAGTTAATTTGCAAGAAATATTTTTTGGAAACTGTGAACTTTTTTAAATATGTAGAGATTTTTTAATATTTACATATTTAATGAAAAATGTTTTACGATATTTGATTTTTTTTGAATTTTTTTAAAATAGAAATATTAATGTTTTAATATTATTATTTCAAATAATAATAGAAAAAATTTGAAAGACATGTTGTTTAAAAGAATATTTACGTGGAAAAGTAATTTGTGGTTAAGAAATAAAAAATTTTGAAATTATAAAAAAGGATTTTGTAAAGATATTTTTATCCATGAAAGATTTAGAGTTAAAAATGGAAAAACATTTCCCTTTCCTCCTTTCCTCCCTTCCGTTTCTCTCTGCACTTTGTCTTATGAAAAATATAGTCCATATATAAGGGCAACCCTGAGGTAAAATATTTATTTGCCTAAGTACTTGGGTGGACTGTTAATGTAGGTTGTGCTCAGCTGTTACTGTAACACTTAAAGGGCAACCCTGCCACCATCCTCTTGTAAGGCAAGATGTCTCAAGTTGGAAGATAATTAATGGATCAACATTTAGCATTTGGTAATCTTACGAACAATGACATGGTATTGGAACTATTGACGTTTATGGTGTAAGCTTCAATTGAGAATTTGAAAATCTGGGTTGATTAGGGTGTTCAAAGCGGGATTAATTTTGTTTTTGTGGTAAACATAATTTAGATTGATTTGGTAATTATGTTAGGGGGAAAATATTTTGTGACCTAAATTTGGAAGTGATTCAATGATGATTATCACTTGAGATAAAGTGACTTAACTTTGTGGCAAATTGCAAAAAAATTATATTTGGTAATCTGATAATGTCATCTCATTAAAAGTTTTTAAAAATAAAAATAGATAATTTTATTTTTAATGAGGTAACATCATTTGATTCACTATAGTATAAATATATATACTGTCAATGCATCAAATAAAAATATTAATGAGTTGAACAGAAGCTTATGAATCATTATACTTTTACTACCTTGATAATTTTAAGGAGGGGAAACACATAAGATCTTATTAATTGAATGTATTTTAAGAAAGAATATGTAACTTTTATGAAATGTACATATAGTTTAGTTGAATGTACATATAATTATGTTATATGTACATGCTTTTATAGTTATATCATATGTACATATAAGTGAACTTATTTTCTTGAATCATTTTTTAGTAAAGTTGTTATTTTAAGGTAGTTTTAAATGATTTTAGGAAGAGAAAGATAGATTATGAGTAACAGTTTGGTGTAGACCTGCTACCTGGCTAGGCAAGCCCAGCCCGTATTGGGCAGGAATATTTGTGATCCGGGCCGGCCTGGTCTGGATCACTATTCATATATTAAAAAAAGTATATTTAAAAAAAAATTATTAAGGGATGAGCAGTAATTTAGACCCGCGAGCCGGGTTTGGATAAGGAAAATAGAAATGTTTCGGGCCGCGGTCCGCCCCATGAGCACTTCTAGTTTTGGGACTATCTATTGTAATATAATTAAAAGTTTCTCTTTTTTGGATAAGCAATATAATTAAAATTTATATATATTCTAATGTTACTATTTTGTATGAATCATTGATAGACCCAACGAGCAGCATCTTCAAGCTCCCTTTCGGTCCAGCCCATTAAATCTCCCTTTGGATTCCATCGTGCCATAGCTCCCTTTGGATTTGTGTGGGGGGAATTCCCTCCACCGATCGCACCTCCACTCACCCCGAGTGGGGGTTTAAACCTCACCACCCTCCAGTCTAACTGGAGGGGCAGGGTCCAGTAAGTTCACTAGACCCTTAGTGGAGGGAGAAATATCCGTTTTACCCCTCCATTGTTTTTTTTTTAATTTTTTAAATTTTAAATTATTATATATATATATATTTTAATATAAATATAATTTTAATAATTTTAATTATTTATTACATATATACACATTTTAATTTAATATCTTTAATGATTATTATTATTTTTTCATTATAATTCACCTCACTGTTACCGTTGCATTTGAATCAAAATACATATTTTAATCTTTGATTTTAATCTCATTGATACAGTATTCAATCTCACTGCCACGACTGTTTTTAGTCTCATCATAATCAATCTCATCATTTATCCAAATAAAACCTAAACCTAAAAAGAAATCAACATACTTTAATCAGATTGATTTAAAACCCGAAATAACTCAAAATTGACCGAATGAAAATTGCTGCCAATTATTGCAGGAAGGATTAGGTATAGTATTTAAGATGGAAAGCGAAATATGGTAAAATATTCTTTGCAGACCATAATATATATGATTGGCAATCATCCAAAAGTTTCTATAATTCTAATTGCATGAATAAATTGATTTCTTAATGAAGAAGAGTATTGTTTAGGAAAAGACATTGACTTCCAACAATAAAATCAAGTGAATTGTGGAATTAAAATAAACAATAATGTTCTATTATACTTTCGCCATCAATTGCAAAGGCTTGCAAAATGGATCATAAAAGTGGCGTACCAACTAGTAGAGGTGGTAATTGGACAGGTTAGGACAGAGCTCATTCGGGTTTGAACTCATTCGGGTTCGAATTTTTTCGGGTTCGAACTCATTCGAGTTCGAATTTTTTCGGGTTCGGGCCCATTAAGATTCGGGTTCAGGTTCGGGTTCAGTTCGGGTATGTTTTACATCATTTTTATTTTGTGTTAAATGTAATCATTTTTACGTAATTTAAATACTGACTTTTAAAAATGAAATAAAAAAATTATTATTTTTAAAAGTAACCTTTTATTATAATATAATATTTTTAATTATATTTATTTATTAAAATTAATATTTGCTAGCACCAAAAGAATATAAAATAATTTTTTTATATAAAATAAAATTTTAAAATAATTTATTATAAAAAATATGATATATTATAAATTAATCATATTAATATTTAAAATAATTGATTTGATGAATTCGAATTTCAACATGTAAATACATTATAATTTATATTCACTACAATAAGAGACTTTTAGGGACGAACACTGTAATTCAACTATACGTTTATATATTTGTAAAATGTAAAAAATTTATACTTATGTAAAGAATCGAACCTAACATTCAACTCTTATTAGTAAGGATATTACCAAATTAGACTTGTTCAAGGGCTGGACTACCCGCCCAAACTCGAAGGTCCAACTATATTTTGGAGGGTTTTGACAAAAATATTAGGCCTGGAATATGGGTTTGGATAAAAAAATGAGACCCATTTAGAAAATGGACCAGGCCTTGGCTCCAACATCAAGGCCCAAGCCCAGCCCATTTTTCATTTATATAATATATTATTTTTATATTTTATATATTATGTAATTTATATTTTATAAAAAATAAATATATATAATATTATAGTGTAAACATTTAAAAATATGCTAAGTTATCCATATTTTAAAATTTAATAAAAGAAAAAAAAGAGATAAAATTATTAAAAATTAAATAATAAAAAAATATTTGTTTAAATTTTTTTTAGAAAAAAATATGGGCGGGCCTAAACGGGCTTGAACTATCCATAAACAAATATGGACGGGCTTGGGCAGAATTTGAGGCCCAAATTTTGGGCCGAGCTGGGCTTGGGCAAGTGAATATGGTGTTGATACCATACCTAAACTCGGCCCGACCATGAGCACCTCTATACCAAGTGAACCAATCTTGAATTTTGATATGATATATTACTAAAAGTAAATTATATCTTAAATTATATCAAGTATAATAAAATAATAATAATTTAAAAATACTTATCCTAAATAAAATAAATAATAAATTAATAAATTAGCTAATTATGTTAAATATTTTTAAATTCTAAAAAGACATAATACTTTTATAAATCAATATTTGATGGCTTAATTTAATAATGTGCGTAAGAAAACTATATATATGTTGCAAAGAGTAATACATTTTTTTAAAAGTAGTTTTTATCTATTTTTTAATATAAAAAAAATACTATTTTACTAGAGATAAGTTAAAATGAATGAATTGCTGTTAATTAATTTTAATATATAGAAAATACTATTATACTATTATAAGGGTGCTCTTAAAATAATATAAACAAAGAACAAGTAATATTTTATGTCAAAAAAATTTCATATCTTTAAAATCTTCATGCGTTTAGAATCTTTAGATAGTGGATTCATCAAGATATGGGACATTAAAATTATAAGTACAAAATATAATTTTATTTTTGATAAAATTATTATTTTATCATATATATAAAGTATAAATTAAATTTTAAATTTTAATTAAATTATTAAAAAAGAGATTAGAATAAAATTGATAAATAAAGTTCTTACTTTATAAAAAAATTATTTAATGACAATTTGATAATTTTTATTTTAGTATTAAATTCGGGTTCGGGTCGGTCTCGGGCTCGAGTATTTCGGGTTCGGACCCTTTCGGGTTCGGATAATTTCAGGCTCGGGCATTTCGGGTTCGAGTTTTTTCAGGTTCGAGTTTTTGACTTTTTGGTCAAATCAGGTTTGGACGAGTTCGGGTTTTTCTGGACGAATTTTCGGGTTCGGGTTTGGGTTCATTTTGCCACCAACACCAACTAGGGCAAATGCCAACTTTGGATGGCATTTCTCCAAAGCATATCAAGGAGGAATGAGTAGACTAGTCCATGACCGGGTTAGGTCACGGCTTGGAAACTTTTTTATTTCCTTACCCAAGTTTGGGTCGGGTTGGGTTCGAAAGTCCATTTTACTGTTCATTAAATATTTTAAAAAATATTTTTATATTTTATAATTAAATTTAAATAAAAAATATTTTTTATTTAATGAATAGTAATTTAAATCGGACCAGACCGACCTGAATTACTAAAATTTTTGCCAAAACCGATTCAATTCGGGCCGACCTGTCGGGCCAAACGGATAGCCCGATCCTTGGACAGGTCTAGTGAGAGATTAATGAGATTTTTTTTTTCTCAATTGAGATTTTGTAAGTTTAGAAAATATAAAGGTAATTCTTTTTACGATGATAAATAATAATATTAGCATAATCCTAATTCTCATATTATTTATAGTACTTGAATAAAGTAAAGGCCAATATCTTGAAATTAAATTTAGTTTATTAATTTTAGTGTGATTTTCATGAAAGGTTTTTTTTATTATAATGTAATTAACATCTAAATTACTTTTAAATATATATAATTATATTATTAAGTTAATATCTTTATAATTAGTATTAAACAACACATTTATTAATATATTTTACACATAAAATATATACCTTTGGAACAAGATGGGAAGGAGCATCCTAATGTGAACTTGAGTCCGACTTTTTTTATCTTTAAACTTTACCTAACCAATAGTGATAGTAGAAAATAACCTAAGATTCAAGTTACCTCGTCGCATGAAATTTGTAGGCCAATCTACGATCCAATCCGTCTGTTTGTATAATATTTTATTATTAAAATAATTAAAAAATATTTTTATGTTAATGTTTAGAGAATTTTACTTTTTTTTTTATAAAAAATTAAAATTAAATTATATAAAAGTTAATGTTATTTAACAATAAACTAATCTTGCTGGACCGCTTGAATTGAAATGAGTAGTTAGGGTCAAATTTAGACCTGCTGAAAGGTCAGGTAGCCCGTCCGGCTTGTATTGAACCGGATCTGAATAGAGATTTTTTCATTCCGGCCCAAATTATTGTTTATGTAATAAAAAAATTATTTTTTATTAAAATTTAATTATAAAATATATTAATATTAATATTAATATTAATATAAAAATAAAAAAAAATTTAATTTTTTTAATATTATTTAAACTGTAAAACGAGTTGGCGGGCTGATCCGAACTTGGGTAAGAGAAGAAAAAAAATTTCGGATCACGACTCGATCCAAGAGCAGGTCTAGTCAAGCTCTTGGGTACCTCTATTTTTTTTTTTTTTTTTTAGACTTTAACAAGATTATAAAAGT
Organism: Fremontodendron californicum; assembly: GCA_030761205.1. Lineage (NCBI taxonomy): Eukaryota > Viridiplantae > Streptophyta > Magnoliopsida > Malvales > Malvaceae > Fremontodendron > Fremontodendron californicum. The sequence continues at coordinate 9,712,876 of JAULJL010000023.1, read as the reverse complement.
ACTCAAAAGCCTTTTCTTAGAAAAAGAATAAATAACATATAGTTTTAAACCAAAAAGATGTTAGTATTTCTTTCTAAGGGAAAAAAATACAATAAGGTAGCAAAGTTGCTAGATATATTAACGGAGCCTATCTAGCTAGTACCAGATGCTTGATAATGTCATATATGCCTGTAAGCTGTTGTTTTTCATCTAAAGAAATAATTTGGCAATGAAATTGGCAGCATCCAAAAGCTTTTATTTTTAGTACTAGTTAATCATAATATCATCTTAGACGTAGTTTACATGTTACCAATGGACTGATAAGGAGATTATATAATAAAGTAAGAAACTTAGTATATATGGCATAGATTTAAATAGTAGTCACAATACGGTGTTACGGTCGTTATTTTGTAGTTTCAGTTTACTGTCAATATTTATGGCTATTGATCATAATATCATCTATGATGTCCGCAATTGCGATAAACTTAACGAAATCGAATCGCAATTTAAACCCTCCGATGGTAACAAATTTATTGTTTGGTACAATCTGTTGGAGAAAGGAGACAGTCCTCTTCTGAAGATCATACTCCACCGGGAAATTTATTTGTGCATAGTTTCCGAAGATAGATAAGTAATTAGTGTCACTCGGAACTATCAGCATACAAAGCAAGTCGACATTGACTCGAAATGTGTTGACAGGTTGCAAGCGAAGGTCAGCACCATTGAAATGGAATACCATTTCGGGAACGTTGATATTAGTCTCTGCCCCATAACACAAGCTAAATGTTCCTGAAGGATCTTGCACTGGCACTGCTCCAATGGCGTCTTTCACTATAGTCTCTAAGCTATTATAAAAACTTGATTCTAAGATTGTGAGTGTTGTTCCAGAATCGATTATAATATTCCCTTGGCTTGAAGTTGCCTGCGCTGTCTTGTCTCCAATGCTAACACCTTCAAGACTAAGGAAGTAGAAGGTTGAAGGGTTTTGGGTTATCAAAGGAGTCGAAACAGCTCCAGGCTGAGAAATTATTGCTTCTTGTCCGAAGATTAGTTTACTATTAGAATTTGCAGAACGGGAAACCAAGCAGTGGGAGAATCTGTGATCAATTTGAGTGCCTATCTGAGAAACCAGTGACAAAGGCCCTCCTCCCAGGCCAACAAGTCCAGCACCAGGGCTTCTAAAGTTACCTTGATTGTTGTTTCCACAGCCAAAAATAGATGTTGGGTATCAGTGCTTAGGATTCCTATGGTAAACGAGTTGTCTCCATAGGAATACAAGTATTGACAGTCATTTGTGTTCTCCAAGCACTGTTTCCGGGGAAGAAGTTGGCAAGTTTCTGAACCACGAGAAAGCTTTTTGTAAGTTGAAGATGCTGTTGGATATCAATGTTTTATTTTGAGTGTATATATACGAAATACGTATTCCAATACGTAGGTTGTTGTAATTAGATACACGGTGTATAATTAAGGTACACAATTGATATCATGTTTGAATGAATATTAATCTCAAAGGTACTCACTTGAAAAGGAAGAAGTCTGATTATTACATGTCTGTTCGGACCAATTTTATCCCAAAAGATGTGTCTGTTCTGATCAAACAGGTCCCATCCAATTGATGTGTCTTTTCCGAACAGGTTCTTTGGCTCCTATAAATACAGACTTTTTGTTTCTATATTATTCACAAAAAAGAGACTAATTTCACCGAAAATATTCTTGTCTTCTGAGAGAGAGACTTCAACATTCTTCTGTTCGCCGTGTTGCATCCGAGTGTGCTCTCATTTGCAACGTATATCGAGGAAACCTGAGAGACGATTTGCATTGATACTGTAAGCACCTTAAACAGGCAAAAAACGTCTTAAGGTTAGAGGTTCAACCTTGACTCGATATTGATTTTTTCAAATCAATTTCTGTAAGTCTTCTTTTCGATTTTTGGTGTAATCTGTAAGTTCAAGTACGTATATATATATTTTCCAAATTTCTTTATTAGTTTATAATATAGTATATAACAAATATTTTTCCAACAATCTTAAGACGTTTTTGTTATGTTTATATTTGTTATATGTTGTTTGTTATAAAATCTTACTGATATATTTGTTGTGAACTATATGAAGTGTACATATATATATATATTCGCAGTGTACTTTGTTATTTTGTTATATATATTTGTGAACATTAGATATATGTTTGTTTTATATATACGTATATTTGTTATATATATATATATATATATATAAAGTTGATCCTGTTATTTTAAATAACATATGGCAGAATGGTCTATCGTAAATGCGAGTGCACCAGTAGCGCCACAACCTCTACATGTTACACATGGTGAGAGACCCGAGAAGTTCAGTGGTTTGGACTTCAAACGATGGCAGCATAAGATGCTGTTCTATTTAACTACTCTGAACCTAGCTCAGTTCTTACGAGAGGAGGCTCCGGTTCTCAAAGAGGGAGAGATCGATACTACGGTTGTAGCTTCGGAGCAAGCATGGAAGCATTCTGACTTCCTATGCAAGAACTACATTCTCAACGGATTGGAAAACACGTTATACAACGTGTATGGCCCAACAAAGACAGCGAGAGAGCTGTGGGAGTCCTTAGAGAGAAAATACAGAACCGAGGATGCCGGTACAAAAAAAAATCGTGGTTGGTCGGTTTATGGATTTCAAAATGGTGGACTCGAAAACCGTAATTAGTCAAGTCCAAGAGTATCGGTTGATCCTCCATTAATTTGATGCCGAAGGAATGATTCTTAGTGAATCATTTGAGACGGGAGATGACTTTAGAGGACTTGATTATTCGGTTAAGAATCAAGGAGGATAACTGTGGTTTAGAAAAGAGGGTTAAAGCTCAAACCATGGAAGCCAAGGCAAATGTTGTAAAACATTCGCACAAGACCAACAAGAGGAAATTTGTTGGTTCTAGTTCTTCCCAAGCTAATGAGGGAACGAATTTCAAAAAGTTCACAGGAACTTGTTTCATATGTAACAAGCCCGGTCATCAAGCAAATGACTACTTTCAGAACAAGAAAATAGCTCAAGCCAACTTAGTTGATGATAATGAGATTGAGCTCGCTGTTGTAGTGTCACAAGTGAACATGGTACAAAACCCTAAGACATGGTGGGTTTATACCGGTGTCACTTGTCACATTTGTTCTGATAGAAAGAATTTAATGTAAAGAAACAACTATTTATGAGAAACTCTTCGATCTACAAGATACGAGGCCATGGAAAGGTGGTGCTCAAGATGACATCCAAGAAAGAACTAACTTTGAACAATGTGGTTCATGTTCTTGAAATTCATAAGAATTTGGTTTCCGGCTCTCTGTTGAGCAAGAATGGGTTTAGACTCGTATTTGAGTCTGATAAATTTGTACTCACTAAATGTGGCATATTCGTGGGTAGAGGATATCTATATGATGGGTTTTTTAAGCTCAATGTATGGCTGTTGTGCCAAAGAACAAAGAATAATAATTAAATTATTTCTTATGTTTATTTGGTGGTATCTTCTAACATATGGCATAGTAAATAAGGTCATGTGTTTTACAAGACCTTGTAGAGAATCAACAATTTGGATTTGGATTTGCTTCAGCAAATTGTTATTGATAAAAATCACAAATGGGAAATTTGTGTGGAACCCAAATTGGCTAAGGCTCATTTCTATTCGGTAGAAAGAATAAGCAAACCTCTAGATTTAATTCACACTGATTTATGTGACTTAAAGTTTGTACAAACTAGAGGTGATAAAAAGATATTGTTATGTCTATTTGCTAAGAAGCAAAGACGAGACCTTGGAAGTTTTTAAACTCTTTAAAAATGAGGTCGAAAATCAATTAAGTAAGATAATAAGGAGTGATAAAGATGGTGAATATGGTTCATTATTTAATGAATTCTGTTTAGAAAATGGTTTCATCCATTAAACCACTGCTCCTTATTCACCTCAACAAAATGGTATTGCAGAATGCAAGAACCGGACGTTGAATGAAATGATGAACGCTTTGTTGATAAGTTCAGGGTTACCTCAGAACTTGTGGTGGGAGGCTATTTTAATAGCCAATCAAATTTTAAATAAAATATCCCACAAGAAATCAGACAAGACACCATATGAATTATGGAAGGGTCAAAGACCATCCTAAAAATACACGAAAGTGTAGGGGTGTCTTGCGAAGGTATAAGTTTCTTCGGCTTAAAAGGTCATAATAGGACCTAGAATTGTGTTCGGTACATCATTTGATGGGATCATTACCTAGTCCTTGAGGGCAAGAGAAGGACATGTGAGAAAATGTCAACTTTATGCAACAAGGGTACTCGGGTATGATCTTGTCATCAATAAGGGTATCGACATAGTAAGTGGGGAAGAGTGTCATTGTATGGTATCAGCATGCCTTGGTGCTACCATGACTACCCCATTGTGAAGCGGAGGATGAAACCTTATTCATGGGATCGGTGATCCCTGATGGTGCCAAGAGTGGCACAAACCCTGAAAGTAAACCATTAGGTTGTAAATGAATGTAAAGACATAACGTACTGAGTGAGCAAACTGAGTAAATTTACAAGTATTCCTGAAAAGGATACTGGAAGGCCATTGTGGGGGTACTTAGATATTTAAGATACACCTCAAGTTTTGGACTGCACTATACAAGATATCCAGATGCAAAATGGATATTTGATACTAAAGATTTCAAATCTACTAATGGATTTATCTTTATTATTGGAGGAGCTGCAGTGTTTTGAAAATCTTCTAACAAACGTGTATTGCCAGATTTACCATGGTATCTGAAGTTATAGCTTTAGATAAAGCTGGAGATGAAGCGGAATTGCTTCAAAAGGTTAGAAGATATTCCAAGTTGGTCGAAACCTGTGCCTGCAATTTGTATACATTGCGATAGCCAATCTATAATTGGTAGGGCACAGAGTTGTTTGTATAACGGTAAATCTCGATACATTCGTCGAAGACATAATACCGTTAAACAGTTGCTCTCAAATGGAATTATCTCTTTTGATTATGAAAAAATCAAAGGATAATGAAGCGCGCTTACGAAAAGTTTTAACAAGAGAGCAAATATATCATCGAGGGGAATGGGTCTTAAGCCTATAAATTAAAGTTACATAGTGGAAACCCAACCTAGCTGACTGGAGATCCCAAGATCTAGGTTCAAAAGGGACAACTAAATTATGTAACTGAGTGTAAGCACTAAAAGAGTTAAACACTCTTATCCATTCCTATGATGATTTAGTGCTGCATGCAAATAAGGTAGTATAAACTATGCTTTTAATGATTCTTGTAGCTTGATAAATAATCAAGTGGAGTATTGCAGGATACTCTTAATGAGCAATCACCTATTATGAGTAAGAAACATGGCCACTTCTATGAGAATTGATCAGGCTAAATTCTCTAGAGTACTCATAAGAAACCAGGAAGTGTCTGAGGCCAAAATGGACACAACCGTGAGAACCGAAGATGTTCGAAGAGGAATTGTGTGATAATTATTGTCTTGGTTTACACTAAAGGCTGAATAGTTCAAGACATCATGTTCACTAGTTAGCCGAGTAAACTGATAATTATTCACTATGGAAGGTTCAAAGCCAAAAGCTACCTATCTTGATGCAATTACTCTTCAAAGAAAGTCTCTCTCAAACTTTAAGTCAGTTCGTCGTTTTAATCAGATAATTTTCATTCATGTGGGGGATTGTTGGATATCAATGTTTTATTTTGAGTGTATATATATGAAATACGTATTCCAATACGTAGGTTGTCGTAATTAGATACACGGTGTATAATTAAGGTACACAATTGATATCATGTTTGAATGAATATTAATCTCAAAGGTACCCACTTGAAGAGGAAGAAGTCTGATTATTACATGTCTGTTTGGACCAATTTTATCCCAAAGGATGTGTCTGTTTTGATCAAACAGGTTCCATCCAATTGATGTGTCTTTTCCGAACAGGTTCTTTGGCTCCTATAAATACAGATTTCTTGTTTCTATATTATTCACAAAAAAAGACTAATTTCAGCGAAAATATTCTTGTCTTCTGAGAGAGAGACTTCAACATTCTTTTGTTCGCCGTGTTGCATCCGAGTGTGCTCTCATTTGCAACGTATATCGAGGAAACCTGGGAGACGATTTGCATTGATACTGTAAGCACCTTAGATAGGCAAAAAACGTCTTAAGGTTAGAGATCCAACCTTGACTCGATATTGATTTTTTCAAATCAATTTCTGTAAGTCTTCTTTTCGATTTTTGGTGTAATCTGTAAGTTCAAGTACGTATATATATATTTTCCAAGTTTCTTTATCTATTTATAATATAGTATATAACAAAAATTTTTCCAACAGATGCTTCAGGATCAAAAGGAGTAGAACCTTGAGAATAACATTGAGTACAAGGATCACATTGTATCCATGTAAGGTCGCTTCCAGTTTCTGCAATGGCTAAGTATTCAACTGGTGGAGTTCCAAAGGAGAGTTTCATCAGATAAATACCTCCATTTGGAATCACTACAGATTGGATGGCATTTTGATCAATCAAAGATTGGAAGTGTTTGAGTCGGTCCATTGAATGGAGGGCATTTTTTCTTAGGAGCTCTGATGATGAGTTGAGAGAACCATTATAGAATGGAGATACTGGCGAATCACGATGAATTAGGTCAATACTGAAACCAGTTACTGCCTTTGCTCCAACTACTGGTTGAATCACTAGGCTGGAGAAAGTAACAGTAAGCACAAGAAACAGTGGATTATGCATCATTACACAAAAAAAAAAAAAAAAAGGGTTAATATTTTGAAAGAAAGATAAGATGTAGATGATCTGATGAATGACTGCTATGTTTGAGGATGTATAGCACTTTGCGTATACTTGTATTTATAGATTGTACGTCGTTTTGCTTAGTTAAAGAAGTTTAAGGTAGATAATGTGTACACTGTCTGAAATTTAATCATTGCAGCAATTTCCAATTACTTTCGAACAGGAAAAAAAAAAAGAAATTAATTATTTTCAATCGGATGAGCTTTTACATGGAACAAATTGCGGTGATTGCGGTCACTGCGTATTCTCATTGGAAAAGTGACTGTCAATCAATGTCCTGATTTGGTGCTTCAACAATCAGAGTTTTACTTTTAACTATATAACATGTATGTATGAATTTTTTTTTTTTGATAAAAAGGAGATAAATAAAAGAAAGAGTTAGAGATATTGAAATTCGAATTTTAAATTTGCTGGATATCACTTTTTAAACGTGGTTGCATGTGAATCAACTGAGCTAAACTCTGAATTCATTTTTGAACCCTAACCATCTTTTGTGCTAGCTCCCTGCTGTTCAAGAATCACTACTTGTCTTCATCGTATAGGCTTGCTCTTGTTTCCTTCGCCTTTTTGTGCTTATTTTTCTCAACTTTAATCATCAAAAAGATTAAAAAAAGGGGTACCTTAATTAATTTCAAAAGAAAGGATATGTTCTCATTGTTTCGATGTTGTTCTTTGTTCCCCTCTGTAATGAAATGAGTTGACAATACTTTGTGTGAATTTTGGACCTCAGTCAGGAAAGTTGACGACTTAGGATTTATTTGAATAAATGATGTAACTGGTTGCAGTGAAATTGAAAATAGGGGTGGTGAGATTGTGTATTGCAATGAAAATGCATTGACAATACTTTGTGTGAATTCTGGACCTCTGTCAGGGAATTTGACGGCTTACGATCTATTTGGATAGATAATGTAACTGATTTTAATGAAATTGAAAATAAGAGTGGTGAGATTGTGTATTGTAACGTTAAAATTAAAATCAATTGTGAAATATGTATATGGATATAAAACAACAATAACAATGAAATAACAATAATAAAAAAAAAAAACTATTAAAAACATAAATCTAAAAGTTTATTAATAAATTATTGTTATGTATTTTTCAAAAAAATTATTATGTATATTTTAATGATATTTAATATTTAAAATTTTATTGACACATATTATTTTATATATTTATTAAAATATTTTAATTAATATTATATAAAATTATTTATTATATTAAATGAATAATTAATTTGAAAACTTTTAAATAAAAAATTGAAAAGTAAACAAACAAAATTAAAATTAAAAAAAAGTTAAAAAATAAATTTTTTTAAAACTTTTAAGTAAAAAATTTATTAACATAACTAAAAAAAGAAAGTGTTGCAAGAAAGAAAAAAAAAAAACAAAGAAAAGGGTTAAATTGAAAGAGGAATTGCCACTTGAGGGAACAATTCTTCAATGGACCCATGCGGCCTTAAAACGTCAAGGGCAATACGTTGTGGACTTGAACCTCATGGGCCTAGTGAAGAATTATTCCCTCTAATGGCATTCCTCTTTCAATTTTACCTTCTTTTTTTTTGGTTGAAAGAAGTTTCAACACTTTTTTTTTTTTTTTAAATTTTGTTAATAAAATTATTTATTTTTGTTAACTCTTTCATTTTTTTATATTTTCATTTTATTTGTTTGCATTTCATTTTTTATTTAAAGATTTTTAAATTAATTATTCATTTAATATAATAAATAAATTTTTATAATTATATAATAATTAATTAAAATATTTAAATAAATATATAAAATAATATATGTCAATAAAATTTATAAAATTTTAAATGTTAAATATTATTAAAATGTACATAACAATATTTTTTTGATATATACATAACAATAATTTATTAATAGATTTGTAGATTATTATTTTTAATGATTATTATTTTTTTTTATTTCACCACAATCGTTGTTTAGTTATTCAAATATATATTTTACCATTAATTTTAATTCACTGTTATAATATCCAATTTCACCGCCTAATAATTAATTTCATCGTTATTGTTGTTTTCAATTTCACTGGAATTAATCTTATCGCTCATTTAAATAAACCTAAAGGTGTCATTTTTGCCTATCATCAATTCTCATTCAATATGTAGGTTTGATTCTTGCTACCTTTTATCATTGCATTCATCTTAAATTGACCACTTACCCATTGGGTCCTACTCCTGCTCTCATCCATTGGAACCCATTCCAGTAATATCCAATATTAGATTATTGCTATCTGAATTATTTATTTTTAATGGTCCAGATTAAAACTTTAATTTTTCACTGACTTAAACCAACATCGTTACTTTCAATTTTTTAGCCATCAGCAACCCTTAAAAGTCACTCAAACATTGTGAAACAGTTGCTGCTGTGACCTCTTTATTTTCGAATCTGTAATCCCATGATAATCAAGTTGTCATCTTTAATTCTTCCAATTAACATGGTTTGTAGTTAAAATAAATTCTCTTGAAAAGAGGTATAAAAGAATAAAATTAAGAAGAAGAAAAAAAATAATGAAACTGTGAGGTGAACAACAAAATATGGAGCATAAAAAATATAACCAGCACTAGTTTAATTGCAATTTGCTAAAACAATCTAAGCATCACCATATTTCCTTCAATTGGAAAAATATTTGGGCAAACCTTTGAGGCTTAACAAATCTTATGCAAATTTATTCTCCCATGAGAAAGAACCCTTAGGCTACAACCTAAAAAGCGAGAATAAAAAAGAAGAAAAATTACATGAACATAAATAATCTTTACTCCTAATTACAAACAGAACCCAAAAGATCAATCAACTAATTTTATTAAAGTCAAATACAAACCTACAAAATATAAATATAATAGATAGATGATTTATCATTAAAAAAAAAGGATGTGAGTAAGCGAAGCGCCATAAAAATGTAGTGTAGAGAAAAGATGCTGTAAATCGCAGTTGAGATCCATGGCAATGCTTTGTCCTGAAAAAGAAAGAAACTTTGTATTCTTGTTGTTCTTTGTTTCGTCTCTCTCTTAGAAACTTTGTATTGAGCAACAAAGAAAATCGTGTTAAAGGATGTAAGCTAACGGCGTTAGAGTATGAAAGACTGAAATTTTAATCTAAACGGTTAAAAATAAATAATCCAAATGCTAATATAGAATTGGATATTATTGGATCAGGATTTCACTGGATGGGAACCTTATCCAAAATATAGATAGTTTTATAGGTGGGTAGTTTTTTTGAGAAAATGGGTAGTACAAACTCTTTTTTATTTAATGGATATTTTTTTAAAGAATAAATATGTATTTTTTAAAATATATATGTATATGAAATTTGAAAAGATAAAAATATTCCTATATATTTTATTTTTTATATTGTAATTATATTTGATTTATTTTATAATTTCACAAATTGAGTTGGTGTCACTTGACTCGTGACACCAACTCAATCACTGTCGTTATATTAATATAGATAAATGATGTTAAATATTTGTGTAGTTTATTTATTTAGCAATGTTTAACAATAAAAACAATAGAAAAATAACAAAAAAAGCAGTGTGTTCTAAGAAAATTAATTCCCTCCAAAATTGCACGCTTTTACTTTTTACGCGGCTAAAATTTAAATCAGTTTAACGGCGTTTGAATTAAACAAGCACCGCTAATTAATTGATTTATTAGCTTTTATATGTACAAACACTACTAGGTTATTAATTTAGCACTGTTTATAGTACATACGCCGCTAAGATTTTATTAGCACGGAAGCCAGCAACTATTTAAAGTGAAATATCGCAATTAAAAACCACTAAAAATCCAATTTCAAGTAGTGTTGACTTTGTCAATTGATAGTTAGTTAGATTAATAATATTGTTCTTTTTTGATGTTCTTGAGTGTTTTCAATATTTCAACTTTCACTGATTGATTAAAAGAAATCACTTCGAATTTTATGATTCCAACATTTGGTATCATAGTTAGGCATTGATCTTGCGGTGAAGACAATCAAGTTGGAACAAAAAAGGGAATAAGACTAGAGATTAGGTATGTATAGTTAATTTCAATTTATGATTGGAGAAAATAAAAGTTATAAAAAAATGCCTTTTGGTAATTAAGAAATTTGGTGTATTGAAATTAAAACTATTTTAAAATGTACTTTAATTTTTGCACTTGAAAAATGTGAAAAATGTTTTGTTTAAAGAGATTTGAGAGATCAAAAAAGAAAAATTGCTAGGCAGTATTTAGAAATTTGTTACCTTTTGGTGTTGGTGTGCTTTTGATCCTAGTGAAGTGTTATTTACTCTGTATGATTTTTTGATAAAAAATTAAATTAATTTTTTGTCATAAAAGAATACCACATAATTATATTTTGTTGCATCATCTTCTTGTCGAATATTGGGAGTATTAGTTGCATGATGATAAATATGTTGATCATAAAGAAAGGGTTTTTTATAAAAAGTTTCTCGATTGTCAAAAATTAAAATTGAAGAACTTGATTTGTTAACTTTTAGTTAGGAGTCTAAGTTTATTAATGAATGTGTTCATCTTTCAAGAATTGATTTTGCAAGGTTAGATTTATCAGATTTATATTTTAGTTTAGATGTCAAATTTTATGAGGAAGTTTCAAGGTTATCAAAAATTGTTGTCAATGAATTGTTTTGCAAATATGTTTTTAAAGATCATGACAACGGTGTTATTATGTTAGTTGATGCAGTGAAAATTTTGATTGCTTCATATCTTTATGGAAATTTGTTTAGGCGAGTTAGAATACGAAATTGACTTTCTAAGTATTAAGAAATTATTGTCAAAAGATAATAATGAATTTATTGTTATTGATTTATTTTGTGAATGGGTGAACATGAAGCAAGTCTTTGATAGCTCAGAGTACATGAAAAAAATGTATGGTAAATTGAAAGATTGATCATTTGCGTATGTGAAGGTGAAGATCCAATTAGACTATAGAAAGATATTGAATATTTGGATTATTGCAACAACAATTGCTTTATGGTTGCATATTTTAGGATTTTATATAAATATGATTTATTTAAGGTTTAAGTAAGAGATTTTGAAGTTATGAGTATAGGAATTAAATAGATCTGTCAATTTTGATTCGAATTCGAAAAATTCGATCATCTCACCTAAATCTGACCCAATCTGATTTGATCAGTTTAAGTCAACAACATGAACCCGACTAGTCCGAACCCAAATTGACCCGAACTTGAAATAACCCGAAATGACCCGAACTTATATTAAGTATAATTTTATTTTTAAAAAAATAACAATTTAATAAAAATAATAATTATAACATAAACTATTAACTTATTTTAATTTTAGAACTTGTAATTACTATTTTAAAGTATGACAAAGTATGTAATTACCATTTGGTATGTATAAATTGATCTTATATTTGTTCTATTCTTTGAATGTAAAATAATGCAATGACTATAAATGTACATGTACAACACAAACTCTATGATTATACTGTTATGACAATTATTTTACCATGTGATTAGTTGGAATTTTTGAATTGCTATTATTCTTTAGTAATTTTTTTTTATTTATTTCATAATGAAAGGCAAATATTGTTAAAATGATTATTTTTAACCATTTTCGATGCTTTGATCAATGCATGAGAGCAAGAAAAAATCCTTATATTAATTTGAAGAGATATTAAATTAGAGTTTGTGGATGGATGTTCATTTTGCTCAACTGAGTTTTTTTTTTTTCTTTCTTCTAAAGACCAATGTCAATAATTTTTAAACAAACAAAGAATATTACATTATGTAGACACCCGTTTTTCTCCAAGTTAATTTAATTTAAGTTAATTTTATTTTAATTATTAATTTTAAATAAAAAAAGGGAAAATAAAAAAAATAAAAAAATGAAAAAATAAAAGAAAAAGGAATTCTAACCAAATTGTAGTTCTTAAAGATTGGATTCAGAAATACAAGAGCTTATCAATACAATGACTTATCCTGATCTAGAAATGGAAAACGAATTTGAAATGAATTGAAGTTCTTCCTTATTTAAAGAACAATCAATCTCAGTAAAAAGAAGGGGGCCCCGGATTGGAAATAAACAGCAACGGCAATGGATGAGATAAAGATCCTCAAACAGATAGCTGAGGGAGATCCAGGTGATAAAAAGTGTGTTGTGAAGCTCTTGGATCGTTTTAAGTATTCAGGGCCTAATAGGCAGCATATGTGTATGGTTTTTGAGTACTTGGAGGATAACCTTTTGACCCTGATTAAGTATAGTGATTATCGAGGAGTTCCTCTTCACATGGTTAAAGAGATTTGTCATCATATCCTAGTGGGTCTCGATTATTTGCACCGTGAACTTTCAATCATTCATACTGATTTGAAGCCGGAGAATGTGTTGCTATTGTCAATGATTGATCTATCAAGAGATCCTACCAAATCTGGTGCTTCTCTTGTCCTTCCAACTAGAAAGGATAAGGTTGTCTTAGAGACTATTGCTTCAAAAGATATTAAGAGTTCAAATGGAGATTTGACCAGGAATCAGAAAAAGAAGATTCGGAAGAAGGCAGCTCAAGGTTGTGTGGGAAAGGAAGCTTCTGAGGAGAATGAGACAGATTCCAAGGAAAGGAGCGCCATAGAAAGGGGAGCCATGCAACAAGGAACAAACTGTTAGCAGAAGTTGATCCTAAGTGTAAATTGGTTGATTTTGGAAATGCTTGTTGGACGTATAAAAAGAAAAGTTTAGAAAAGAAAAGAAAGTTAGAAGAAAAGCTTGAAAGATAGCTTCTAGAGGTTACTTTTAGCACCATACTCTTGCACTTTCTTTGATTTTCCATTTTTGATTTGCTGTTTTGATTATTATTTTGGTGAGTTTCTTTTGATTTTTATTTTTAAATAAGTGTTTTTAATGTTCTTCTTTAAGTTCCTTCTTGATCATTTCTTATAAAAAGCTCTTGAAATATTTTTTTTCTCTTGTTTCTTTGACATGGCCGAATGGCCCAGTTTTTTGTTTTAGTTGCTGTTTGCTTTGTTATTTCATGTTATTTTTTATATTAAATAAGTCTTGATATTTTAAATCTTCTTCTACTACATAGACTTGAAGCTTGTTTTAATTTGGTTGCTTGTTTATTTCCATTTATGAGTCTATTATCATGTTCTTGCATTTTTTATTTCCTTTTTTTTCAAAATGTTTAAGTTTGTTATGTTTATATTTTGAAATCCATGTGTTTGTGAAAATGCTTGTTGGTTTCCATGCCTCTACTTTACATTTGCATGATTTGAGTGTTATTCTTTAGTTAAGTATGTTAGTATATCAAGTGTTCGTGAAAATGCCATGCTCCTTTTGAACATGAGGCCATTCGGCCACTTCACTTTATTTGCTTTGTGTGTGCATTTTTGTTATGTTAGTTGATAGGTTTGCATTTTCATGACATTTGGTTGAGTATTTTGTTTAATCATGCCTTGTGTTTGTGTTATTGCCATGCATATTTTAGATGTAGGATTGGTTTGTTTTGTCATGCATATCCATGCATTTTAGACCTAGGTTGCATTAAATGCCATGCAAGTTCATTTAGGTCTAGGTCATTTTATTGATGCCATGCATTTTTTCATGACATTTAGGTTTAAAATCATGCATTTCATGCATCATATTTGCTGTATCTTTCATGCATTTCATGTCCATGCCACTTGACTTATAACTTAGGCCAATCAATGGTTCAAAGTCATGCTCTCTTGAGCATACTTGTGGAAAATTAAAGAGTTGTCAAATTGATTATTCTACCGTTGTGATTTTTTTTTTTTACTTAGCTAATTTTTGTCTAACTTTTCAAAAGTGTTAGCTACTATTTGTGAGTCATTTAGAGAGTTTTAAATATTTTTACTTTGATTTTTAAATGATTTTATTAAAGGCAAGAAAATGTGTTTTGGCAAAACAGTTTTTGACCAGTACTCGTACTTTCCCGATTTTTCTGGGCAGCCATCTTTAATAAAAAATTAAGCCGATTTTTTTTTCATGTAGTTTTACATGTCCTGAGTCTCCAATTTGTTTTTAGAATTTTTTAGAATTTTTAAAAATAGGATAAAAAATCATGGTTTAAAACTGGACAGTGGAGTCAAATTTGAATTTGAAGGAAAATCATTTTTCTGTTTTGGTTAAGTTACTTAGAGGGGGCTGATTAGGAAGTTTAGCTACTGACTTAGGATAGTTTCTAAGCCTTTTTAAACTCTAAAAATGATATTTTAAGTCTCGGGTTAAGGGTGGTCAAGTCCGGGATTTTAAACTTAGGAAATTAGAGCCATTTAAAAAGGGTTTAGCTAAGTTTTTATTTTTAATCTAAGCTTTTCAAAAAATTGTTTTCAAACAATCACAAAATATTTTGATTTTAGAATATTTAATTTGATATATTTTCCTAAGGTAGCCGGATATCTTTTTAGATATACGGATTTCCTTTATTAAAGGAAAAAATACACTTTCATGCATTGCATTTTCCATATTTATGCATTTTATATAATATGTGATTTTTGCTATGATAATTTCTATGGTATTATTATTATTATTTTGATTTATATTTTTGATATTATATTGTTTATTATATGGTTTTGAATATTTCATGATATCCTATACTTTTTATTTAGTTATTTTTGACATATTATTTAGCATATACTATGTTCATGCATTTTTATTTTCATGCATATTATATGATAGCATTATTTTATATTTCATGTCATCTAAATTATATACCATATCATTTATATTTGCCATGTCATTTAAATTATTTTATTTCATATAAAATATAGTATGTTACCTAGGTCATTTCATTTCATGTAGAATATATTATATTACCTAGGTCATTTCATTTCATTTAGGATATATTATGTCTTTTAGGATATTTTATTTCATTTAGAATATATCATATGACTTAGGATATTACATTTCATATAGAATATATTATGTTACCTAGGTCATTTCATTTCATTTCATTTCATTTAGAATATATCATATAACTTAGGATATTTCATTTCATTTAGAATATACTAAGACATTTAAATTATATCATATCATTTAGGTTGCATTATATTATTTAGACTATGCTATATCATTTTATTTATGTCATACATATTCATATTTTTTTTAAATGTTTTCAAAAAGGTAATGATTTTCAATAAAATAAAGATATTCCCGAGTTAAAATAATTTATGAGTTCTCTGCCGGGTTTGCTGGGGAGGATATCATCAATTATCATTAATAACGGAATATCTTCTTTAAAATAAGAATGATTCGGAAAGTTTTCCAAACTAATAAAAATTTCTATATTTTGCCATATTTGTTGGAGAATATAGGAAAATTTTGAATTTATAAATTCCGGATCATTTTCAATTAAATATGGAATTATTTTTTTTTTTAAATTGGGAATTAACTTGAAATACTAAATTTAAAACCGACTTTTTTTTTTACCGAGACTTGAGATAACACATGATTAATAAGGTACCGTTTTATACGGGCGTTGTGGGGGTGCTAATCCTTCCCCACACATAACCGAGTCCCAAACCCGTTTCTTTGATTTCTCTAGTTTAAAACGCAGACTTGAAATTGGTTTTAAAAATGCTTTAATTAATTTTAAAATATTTTATAAAACCGGTTTTAATATGTGGCCGATCACACCTAGCTAAAAAAGATTGGTGACGACTCCATGTCTTTTTCAAGGTCATTTTCAAAACCTTCATTTTTCAAGAGGAATTAAGTCGACTTTTCCTCGTTATTTTTTAATGCCACGCTTAACGAATAATAAAGTCTTGCGATGAGACTTCTTATTTTTTTAGGTTGTGACAGCTTAGCGACTCCACTGGGGACTATAGAGAGTCAGACCTAAAATTAGTCGTGTGTTATCAAAGTCTCGATTTTGTTGATTTAATTGGTATTTAATTTTAATTCCCACATTTTTTTAAAAAAAATAAGGATAATTTCAAAAATAATAAAATGTTTTTAAATATGTCCATATTCATTTGCATACATATTATAATTGTTCTCTGGTTATTTTGATGCATATATTCATTTATTGATTAATTGATGGTTTATGTTGTTTAATTTTGTTAGGGCATTTAGAATAAGCGATATAGAATAGGTGGTGAAAGGTTTGTTATTTCTCCTCATACACTACACTACACGACACGTGCATTTGCATATCATGAATCCTATACCCGGGTTCTGTCCTTTTAGGTAGGAGCAAAGTAACTAAGCCTTCGTGATTAACAATCCACATGGGCTAGTGAAACACTTTCGGAGTACTAAATACCTAAGCCTTCGTGATTAACAATCTGCATGGACTAGGGAAATAGACTCTAACGAATTGTACCCGCTTTTATCAGGGTGCCTTACTAACCTTCACCGGCGACAGTGAGGAACAATTCGGGGCTTTTAGAACTAATTCACCTTCATATAGTAAACCTAGGTGAAGCCATGCTGGATTTCCAATTAGATATCCCGAAGTTAAGAACACATGGAGGAATATTTCCAATCCTTTTACCTTCTATTTTACTTTCCGAATAAGTTTATTTTTGAAAATCGGACAATGATGAACGTACATCACAATGCCCATAATAAATGTTGGTATTTCATCCCAGGGGTGTTATAATGCTGAAATTTTGTTGGCATCCTCAGGGATAATTATTGTTTTGAATTATATGTTTTTTTGTATTATTCGTATTTATTCCCGTTACTAATTCATTTTCTTTTTGTTGTTGTTTTTTGCATTCTTGTCATCATTTTTTGCACATGGAAAGTTATTGGTCTCGGGATAATATTCAACCAAAAGGGCTTTCATAGAGGGTCAGAGTGTCTCAGTGGTTGAGAAGCATTTAGAGGTTAGGAAACAGTCCGAGAAAGGTTAACAAGATAATGGGGATTGTTTGAAGATGGGATATGTGTCAGCATTGCCAGCCAAGGTTGATCTTACTATCAAGCAAAATGATCTCAGGGAATTGATGGATATATGGAATCAGTGGAACATACCAGAAAAAGAAGCCTTCACTCAGACTTATGGGGACATAGCACTGCTAGTTCAGGTTAAGGTCAGTGGTGAGGTAATCCGGGCTATGGTGCAATTTTGGAATCCCGCTTATCGGTGTTTTACCTTCAACCAAGAGGATATGACTCCAACTATAGAGGAATATTCGACCTTGCTGCATATTGAGAACGTTATTCCCGACCGTATTTATTTGAAGGATACAAAGACGTCAGGTTTCAAGAAAAAGGTGTCTAAAATTCTGGGAGTAGAAAGAAATTGGGTCGAAAGCCATGTTGTCCGAAAAAGGGGTAAGCTACTGTATATCATGGGACATTTTACGGACCTTAATCCATAGCCATTCAAGTAAGGAGACAGTTAGGAATATTTTTGCTTTGGCTATCTATGGTTTAGTTATCTTCCCAAAGACATTAGGGTATGTGGATGTGGCGATATTTCATGTTTTTGAGAGGCTTGAGCAAAGGATAAACCCAGCTCTGGCAATTATAGAAGAAACAATCCGAACCCTGAATTTATGTAGGCGGGAAGGAAAAGGGCGTTTTCTAGGTTGTATACAGCTCCTTTACATATGGGTTCAGAGCCATTTTTGTAAACAGGAGAATTTCCCTCTTCGCTCATACTGGAAATCTTTTGCACCAATTGGTGAATTTCTTAAGAGAGATTGGCTTGAAAATAGGACTGAGGAACAATGGATCAACATATTTCGGAATATCAGGGTTGAGATGATAATTTGGAGAGCTCCATGGATAGCTCCTATGCCGACATTGTACAAGTGCGGAGATAAAGATTCTGTTCCATTATTGGGAGTATGGGGAGGAGTGAACCATGCACCACTGCTAGTACTGAGACAATCAGAATCCCGTCAGTTTACTTCTATGACCCATGACCTTAGTAATTTGGAATTTGCTTATGGAGAAGATGGATATTCGGGAAAGGTACGTGAGATTGTAGTAGCATGGAAGGAAACTCATCGAGTGGAGGTAGCTAGATATGCCGACATCGTCACACCTGATTACTTGACATGGATGGAATTGAGGGTTAATGATAGGTTGTTGACATCAGATGGGGAAAAAGTTCAGCATTTGAGTTCGTCGCCCAAGGAAGCGCCATCGGAGTTAGAAATCGCAAGGGCATAATTCAAAAAAGAAAAGGCCCAAATGAGCAAGGAAATTGTTCGTTTGCAAGAAGAGCTTGAGGATATGAAAAATAGGGAATCAGCCCGAGAAAGAGAAAAGGAAAAGATCGAGAAAGAAAGGGAGACTGCTAAAAGCGATCTTCAGGAATTACACTAAGAGAACA
Source organism: Fremontodendron californicum (assembly GCA_030761205.1). NCBI lineage: Eukaryota > Viridiplantae > Streptophyta > Magnoliopsida > Malvales > Malvaceae > Fremontodendron > Fremontodendron californicum. The sequence goes on along the minus strand of JAULJL010000023.1, from coordinate 9,693,805 downwards.
AGAGGTACCGTTTCGAGCTCAGATTCGAGGAGACTCTCAAGACTTTTGGGGAATGGGAACAAGAAGTCAAAAACCTCAAGAAGGAGAAGAACTATTGGGCAGAAAGAGCAAAGCATGAGGAAGCCCGAGCCAATCAATTGGAGAAACAAGCTAAGGAAAGCTTACACGGTGATGCTTCTGCTAACATGTCAAAGGGTCGTGAACAAGTAGGGGTCAGATTGAAGAGCAAGGCAGTCAAAAGAGGACAGTGAAAAAGGTTCAAGATCCGAGGGAGTTACTATAGGACCAGTATTTTGTAATAGCATTTTTAAATTAGGAGAGACAGATTATCAGATTGTCTTAAGTAGTGATATTTTCTTTGATGTTTTTCGTTCCAGGAAATCAATGAAAGCTCGTTTGATTGGAATTATCCCGGGGCCAATACTTTTAAATGCATTCATCATTCATTTGTTCTTTCTTTTATATATTTTATTTGTTCATTTATTTATATTCATAATCATTCATTCATTTATTCTTTATAAATTGTTCATACACTTAGTCATTTATTTATTTATTTATCCATTCATTTATTCTTTATAATTAGTCATTCAGGATCATACACTTAGTCATTTACTTATTTTTTCATTCATTAACATTTAGTCATTTATTCATTCGTTCACTTTTATAAAATAAAATAAGAAATGTGTCAATAATTTCTAATCCATGGTTTTTAAAACTAAAGATACAATTGGTCGCACTCAGAAAGAATCAGACTTTTGACACCCTTACAATACTCAACCTCAAGCAAGAGCTACGGAGAATGATCAGCTTGCTAGAATTGAAAGGATGAAAGAATTCAAAAAGAACTACAGGAACAATTAGCTAAGTCTCAAGAGGAGTCACGGGAACAAATGACCAAACACAATGAGATGATGAGTACCATGATGAGGTAGAAGTGGCCAGGAGAAAATTCAGTTACAGGAATGGGGCCAGTAAACCAGGAAGACCGACTAGAGGTGGTACAGAAAAATGGTCAGACATCCCAGCCTGTGGGAAATGAACTTTCGACTGGGGTAGCATCCTATATTTACATCCAACCAGCGGCCGAAGCACAGAATTTTGGTCCTAAAATGGGTAATATTGGGGTTGATCCAATTGATGTGGAAGTTCCAGACTTTGAAGAAATGGATGAAAAGGAAAGGGCAAAGATGACTGAACTGAAGAGGGTTGAAACTGTAGAATCCCAGAAAACATATCAGCTGCTGGAGGAAAGGTTAAGGGCAGTTGAAGGGGCGGAGCTATTTGGCAGTCTAGATGCCAAAGAGATGAGTTTAGTGCACGGTCTGGTGATTCCTCCAAAGTTCAAAGTACCAGACTTTGAAAAATATAATGGAACTACCAACACATCAGCGCATCTGACCATGTATTGCCGGAAGATGACCGGACATGATGAAGACGACAAATTGCTCATCCACTGTTTCCAAGATAGTTTGATAGGGTCTGCAACTCCGTGGTATAACCAGCTTACCCGTTCTAAGATCCGTTCCTGGATGGATCTTGCCAAAGCTTTCGTGGAATAGTACAAGCATGTGATAGACATGGTACCTGACCGTCTAACTCCCCAGAACATGGAAAAGAAAGCTACTGAAAGGTTTAAAGAATATTCTCAAAGATGGAGAGACCTGGCTACACAAGTGCAACCCCCTTTAACCAACAAGGAAACTATAGTGTTTTTTTATCAATACTTCGAAACACCTTATTATGATAAATTGGTAGAAAGCGCCACAAGGGACTTTGCAGATATAGTGATATCTGGGGAGATGATAGAGTCCGCTATTAAGAACGAGAAAATGGAAGGGGGTGAGTCTGCTACCCCGAATAGAGTTTTTCCTGCAAAGAAGGAGGAGACACATGCAGTCAGTTTCAATCAATACCCCTATACACCTCCTACACCATACACACCTCCCAGGCCTTATACTTCTACCACATCTTATGCACCTTCGACACCTTACACACCTTACCCGGGGTATAATCCTTACTACCCCAATGTGAACCCACCTTACCCAAAATCCATTCCCCTATACCAATATACCACAACAGCCGTTCCCAACTGGTATATCCCCACAAATAACCCTTCCTCGAAATACTATCCCAAACACTCAAGGTCCCACGCGTAATGACTATCGTTCACCAAGGAACGATCAAAAACCCCAGTTTGATCCTATTCCTACCACCTATGGTGAGCTATATCCTAAACTACTACAAGGCCAACTTTTCACGCCCGTATATCTTAAACCTTTGACCCCACCATACCCAAGATGGTACAATGCAAATACCAACTGTGCATATCATGTAGGAATTTAGGGGCATTTAACGGAGGATTGCATTGCTTTCAAAAAGAAAGTCCAAAGCTTAATTAATACCGGAGTTGTAAAGTTTGGGTCAAAGAATGGGCCGAATGTAGTGAGAAACCCATTGCCCGATCATGCTGAGAATCGGGTAAATGCAGTATTGACAGGGGAAGTCAGAAGGTTAAAAAGGGATGTCAGGAAAGTCAAAACTCCGATATTAATAGTATGAGTCGAGATGGTTAAGACATGAATGGTGGAGGATGTAGACAGTTTAAAAATGGTTGCAAAGAGGGTGCAGAATTGGTGCCCGTTTTATAAATGTTCAGGTCATATCATACAGGACTGCGGGGATTTTCTGGCTAAGGTCCAAAGGATGATGGATGATAGAGAGGCCCAGTTTTATGAGGAGACAGAGGAGGAAGTAGAGGTTATTGAGAATGCGGCTGGCTATGGAATAGGAAGACCTTTGATAATCTATTATGATGAACCAGAGAAGACTACCCCGGTTGTTGAGAAGATTGCACCCAAGCTAATCATAGATTTGCCTTCTTCTTTTTCATACAAGGAAAGCAAAACTACACCATGGAAATATGACTGCAGCATGGTTATGCTCGGATCATCAAGTTAGCAAGATATTATAGGTGTGGGGTACTTAACACGAAGTGGAAGGTGTTAGGCCCTTGAGGTTGTTGAACAGGGATCAACAAGAAAAGATGGAGGACTAGACAAGGGGAAGAAAATAGTTGAGCCAATCCATATTGAGATGGATTTGTTAAAAGAAGCAGAGAGGGGATCAGCCCCGGTAAACAAGATAAAGGAGCCGGTAAACGAGAAAGAGGCATGTGAGTTTTAAAGTTCATAAAACATAGTGAGTATAGTGTGGTTGAGCAATTGTAGCGTCAGCCAGCAAGAATCTCCATCTTATCCTTGCTATTAAACTCAGAGCCACACAGAAATGCCCTGTTAAGTGTGTTGAATCAGGCATACGTGGCTAACAACATATCAATAAAAAAGTTAGACAGGCTGGTGGGAAATATTGCAGCGGACGACCATATAGTTTTTAGTTATGATAAAATACCACCTAATGGTATTGGGTCCACAAAGGCTCTTCACATAACAACTACCTGCAAGGGGCATATACTACCAAGGGTGCTTATGGACAATGGTTCTTCATTAAATATAGTGCCCTTGGCAACCTTGTTTAAGTTGCCAATGGATATATCTTATATGTTACCAAGTTGAACAGTAGTCAGGGCTTTCGATGGTACCAGGAGAGAGGTAATGGGAATTATTGAGGTTCCTCTAGAGATAGGCCCATGCACTTATACGGTGAATTTCTAGGTCATGGATATTAATATGTCTTATAATTGCTTGTTGGGAAGGCCATGGATACAATCAGTAGGGGCTGTACCCTTGTCTTTCCACCAAAAGCTGAAATTTGTGATGGAGGGTCGTTGATCACTATATCAGGAGAAGAAGACATAATAGCCTTCGCATCTACTGAATCTCCTTATGTTGAACCCAATGAAGATGTCGTAGAATATTCTTTTCAGTCTTTGAAATTCATAAATACGATTTTAATCTCTAAAGGATGAAAAATTCCAAAGCCAAGGTTGTCCAAGAACACAAGGCTAGGAGTAATAACCACAGTGGGAAAGGGCTGCAGGGCTGGAAAAGGTATGGGGAAATATCTTCAAGGGGTGGCCCGAGCAATGGAAGTAGTGGGAAAGAAAGACCGATTTGGCTTAGGGTATCTTTTGAAGGACCATAAGAGGAGGAAACAGGTTGAAAGGAACAGACAAAGAAGAATGGCCCTTCTTACGGGTATGGATATTGAATGGGAACCCATGACTTTCCCACCAATCCTTCACAACTTTCGCTCTACTGGTTTTCTATTCGGGGAAAAGAATTCAGAGGATGTACTTGTAATGATCGAGCAAGCTTTTGAAAAATTCCATGTGGATAAAAAAGGGCAGATTCAGGATATGGTGATTTACATGATCGGGAAAGAAGGGATGAAAAGTGATACTGCGAACTGGATGGTGCGACCTTGTCCACTAGGATATAGACTAACCAATTGGAGTGCGACTGAGTTGCCCATAGTTTTTAAGTCTATTCCAATGTAATACTTTTAAAAAAACAATCTTAATTATCTTTACCCAGAGATATTAAGAGTTTTTTCTATAATGGGCTTTTTGTTTAAACATTTTCATTCAATAAATAACAAGCACAATGCATTTTATTCATATTGATGTGTCCATATTCTTTCATTTTTGTTATTTATTTTGTTTTCATTATATATTTTCCTATATTGTTTCTTTTCCACCTATTTACAGGTGTATGGATGCGAAATATGAGGACCTTTCTGTCAGTAATTTTGAAATTCATTTTGAAAGACCCATTTGCACGGGTGATTTTGAGGCTAACGAAGATACTGAGGATTATGGTCTACCTCCGGATCTATTAAGGAAAATAGAACAAGAGGAGAAACAAGTACTTCCTCATAAGAAATTATTGGAAATGATAAATCTGGGAGATGGTGAAGAGATAAAGGAAGTCAAAATCAAAACTTCATTGTCATCATCAATAAAGGGTGAATTGATAGCCTTGCTCTAGGAATATGTGGATGTATTTGCATGGTCTTACCAAGACATGCCAGGGTTGGATCCGAATATTGTGGTTCATAAGCTCCCTTTAAGGCTAGAATGCAAGCCAATTCAGCAAAAGTTGAGAAGAATGAGGCCAGACATGCTGTTAAAGATAAAAGAGGAGATGAAAAAGCAATTTGATGCTGGGTTCTTTGAGGTGGCAAAATATCCAGAATGGGTGAAAAATATTGTTCCAGTGCCAAAGAAGGATGGCAAGGTGCGGATGTGCGTTGATTACTGAGATTTGAACAAGGCCAGCCCTAAAGAGAATTCCCTTTGCCCCATATTGATACTCTGGTGGATAATACGGTGAAAAGTTCTTTATTCTCTTTCATGGACGGATTCTCAGGATACAATCAAATCAAGATGGCACCGGAAGATATGGAGAAAACCATATTTGTTACAATGTGGGGAACCTTCTGCTACAAGGTAATGCCATTTGGATTGAAGAATGCTGGGGCAACATATTAGAGAGCCATGGTGACCTTGTTTCATGATATGATGCATAAAGGAATTGAGGTTTATGTTGATGATATGATCGCAAAGTCACAAGGAGAAGAGGAGCATATTGCGAATCTTAAGAAGCTCTTTGAACAACTAAGAAAGTTTGACTCAAGCTAAATCCGAAAAAATGCACTTTTGGAGTCACCTCGGGGAAATTGTTGATTTTTGTCGTCAGCAAAAGAGGAATTGAGATTGACCCGGATAAAGTGAAGGCTATTCAAAATTTGCCACTACCTCGTACTCAAAAGGAAGTAAGAGGCTTTCTGGGGAGATTGAATTACATTGCTCGATTTATTTCTCAGTTAACCGACAAGAGTGATCCAATATTTAAGTTACTTCGAAAACGTGATCTAGGAGAATGGGATGAAGGTTGTCAGATTGCATTTGAAAAGGTTAAACATTATCTATCCAACCCACCAGTATTAATGCCACATGTTCAGGATAAACCAATGATACTGTATTTATCAGTATTTGAGAGATCCATGGGTTGTGTTTTGGGGCAGCTTGATGAGACTGGAAAGAAAGAACAGGCAGTTTACTACCTCAGCAAGAAGTTCACAAATTATGAGTTGAAATATTCGTCGGTAGAAAAGTTGTCTTGTGCTTTAGCCTGGACTGCTCGAAGACTCAGACAATACGTGTTGTACCACACAACGTGGTTGATTGCCAAACTGGATCTAGTCAAGTACATGTTGGAAGCACTTTCTTTGTCAGGGAGGACAGCAAGATGGCATGTTTTATTGTCAGAGTACGACATTGTATATGTAAGTCAAAAAGCTATCAAGGGCAGTGCAGTGGCTAAATTCTTAGCAAGTCTGGCAGTGGAAGATTATGAGCCGTTGAACTTTGACTTCCCAAATGAAGATTTGATGTATGTTTCACAAGCAGATGAGATTCTCTTGAAGAAGAAAGCGTGGAAAATGCATTTTGATGGCGCATCTAATGTCATGGGGCATGGAATCGGTGCAGTGCTTATATCTCCAAAAGAAAATTATTATCCTTTCACTGCTAGATTGGATTTTGATTGTACAAATAATACTGCCGAGTATGAAGCGTGTACTATGGGCCTTCATGCTATAGTGGACAGAAAGATCAAAGTATTGGAAGTTTTCGGAGACTCAGCCTTAGTGATATACCAGTTACGAGGAGAATGGGAAACCCGAGATACAAAACTAATTCGATACCGAGAACTCATATTGAGTTTATTGGAGGAGTTTAAAGAATTGAATTTCAATTAATTTTCTCGAGAAGAAAATCAAATGGCAGATGCTCTGGCTACTTTGTCATCAATGTTTAAAGTGAATGAAGGGGCTGAAGTTGTGCCAATAAAGATGAGTATATATGAGTCTCCTGCCCACTGTCTGGGTAATGAAGAAGAAGAAGATGGCCTCCCTTGGTATAACGACATCTTGCAATACATCAAGAGTCAACAGTATCCGGAACAAGCAACAGAGAATGACAAGAGGACTCTAAGAAGGCTAGCAATGGGTTTTGTTCTAGACAGTGAGATTCTCTACAAGAAAGGAAAAGACAAAGTCTTATTGAGATGTGTCGGATCTGCTGAAGCTCGAAGAATTAAAGAAGAGGTCCATGAAGGGATATGTGGCACTCATGCTAATGGTCACATGCTTGCTAAACAGATTATGAGGGCAGGGTACAATTGGTTGACGATGGAAGGAGATTGCATCAGTTATTCTCGAAAGTGCCATAAATGCCAGATATATGCAGATAAGAATCATGTGTCGCTATCGCCATTACATGTCATGACTGCACCGTGGTCTTTTTCAATGTGGGGAATGGATATGATAGGGCCTATTACCCCGAAAGCTTCAAATGGATATCATTTCATCTTGGTGGCCATAGATTATTTCACAAAGTGGGTAGAAGCTGCTTCCTATGTGTCGCAACCTAAAAAATAACAAGTCTCATCGCAAGACTTTATTATTCGTTAAGCATGACATTAAAAAAAAATTGAGGAAAAGTCGACTTAATTCCTCTAGAAAAATGAAGGTTTTGAAAATGACCTTGAAAAAGACATGGAGTCGCCACTAATCTTTTTTAGCTAGGTGTGATCGACCACCTATTAAAACCGGTTTTATAAAATATTTTAAAAATTAATTAAAACATTTTTAAAACCAATTTTAAGTCTGCGTTTTAAACCAGAGAAATTAAAGAAACAGATTTGGGACTCGGTTACGTGCGGGGAAGGATTAGCACCCCCACAACGCCCATATAAACGGTACCTTATTAATCATATGTTATCTCATATCTCGGTAAAAAGTCGGTTTTAAATTTAGTATTTCAAGTTAATTCCTAATTTAAAGAAAAATAATTTCATTTTTTAATTGAAAATGATCCGGAATTTATAAATTCAAAATTTTCCTATATTCCCCAACAAACGTGGCAAAATATAGAAATTTTTATTAATTTGGAAAAGTTTCCGAATCATTCTCATTTTAAAGAAGATATTCCGTTATTAATGATAATTGATGATATCCTCCCCAGCAAACCCGGCAGAGAACTCATGAATTATTTTAACTCGGGAATATCTTTATTTTATTGAAAATCATTACCTTTTTTGAAAACATTTAAAAGAAATGAATATGTATATGCATGACATAAATAAAATGACATAGCAAAATCTAAATAATATAATGCAACCTAAATGATATGATATAATTTAAATGTCTTAGCATATTCTAAATGAAATGAAATATTCTAAGTTATATGATATATTCTAAATGAAATGAAATGACCTAGGTAACATAATATATTCTATATGAAATGAAATGTCCTAAGTCATATGATATACTCTAAATGAAATAAAAGATCCTAAATGACATAATATATATCCTAAATGAAATGAAATAACTTATGTAACATAATATATTCTACATGAAATGAAATGACCTAAGTAACATAATATATTCTATATGAAATGAAATAATTTAAATGACATGAAAAATATGAATGATATGGCATATAATTTAAATGACATCATATAATATGCATGGAAATAAAATAATGAAAATAATAATGCATGAACATAGTATATGCTAAATAATATAACAAAAAATAACTAAATAAAAAAACATAGGATATCATGAAATATTCAAAACCATATAATAAAATAATATAACATCAAAAAATATAAATTAAAATAATAACAATACCATAGAAAGTATCATAGCAAAAAATCACATATTATATAAAATGCATAAATATGGAAAATGCAATGCATGAAAATGTATTTTTTCCTTTAATTAAGGAAATCCGTATATCTAAAAAGATATCCGGCTACCTTAGGAAAATATGTCAAATTAAATATTCTAAAACCAAAATACTTTGTGATTGTTCGAAAACAATTTTGAAAAGCTTAGATTAAAAGTAAAAACTTGGCTAAACCCTTTTTTAAATGGCTCTAATTTCCTAAGTTTAAAATCCCGGACTTGACCACCCTTAACCCGAGACTTAAAAAATCATTTTTAGAGTTTAAAAAAGGCTTAGAAACTACCCTAAATCAGTAGCTAAACTTCATAATCAGCCCCCTCTAAGTAACTTAACCAAAACAGAAAAATGATTTTTCTTCAAATTCAATTTTGACTCAACTGTCAAGTTTTAAGCCACGATTTTTTACCCTATTTTTTAAAATTCTAAAAGATATAAAAAAAAAATACTGGAGACTTAGGACATGTAAAAATACACGAAAAAAAATCGGCTTAATTTTTTGATTAAATATGAATGCCCAAACAAATCGGGAAAGTACGAGTACTGGGTGAAAAAATTGTTTTGTCAAAACACATTTTTTGCCTTTGATAAAATCATTTAAAAATCAAAGTAAAAATATTTAAGACTCACAAAATGACTCACAAACAGTAGCTAGGACTTTTGAAAAGTTAGACAAAATTGGCTAAGTAAAAAAAATCACAAAGGTAGAATAATCAATTTGACAACTCTTTAATTTTCCACAAGTATACTCAAGAGAGCATGACTTTGAACCATTAATTGGCCTAAGTCATCAGTCAAGTGGCATGGACATAAAATGCATGAAAAATACAGCAAATATGATGCATGAAATGCATGAGTTTAAACCTAAATGTCATGGAAAATGCATGGCATCAATAAAATGACCTAAACCTAAATGAACTTGCATGGCATTTAATGCAACCTAGGTCTAAAATGCATGGACATGCATGGCAAAATAAACCAAACCTAACATCTAAAATATGCATGTCAATAACACAAATACAAGGCATGCTTAAAACAAAAACTCAACCAAATGTCATGAAAATGCAAACCTATCATCTAACATAACAAAAATGCAAATACAAAGCAAAACACATGAAGTGGCCGAATGGCCTCAAGCTCCAAACAAGCATGGCATTTTCACAAACACTTGATATACTTAAACTAAATACTCAATAAAATGTCATGCAAATGCAAACCTATCAACTAACATAGAAAAAATGCACACACAATGCAAAACACATGAAGTGGCCGAATGGCCTCAAGCTTCAACAAGCATGGCATTTTCACAAACACTTGATATACTAACATACTCAACTAAAATATAATACTCAAATCATGCAAATATAAAGTAGAGGTATTAAATCTAACAAGAATTTTCACAAACACTTGATATACTAAATATAAAACATCAAGAAATTTAAACATTATGAAAACAGAAAATTAAAAATGCAAGAACATGATAATAAACTCATAAATGGCAACAAACAAGCAACCAAATTAAAACAAGCTTCAAGTATATATAGTAGAAGAATATTTAAAGCATCAAGACTAAAGAAAATAACAAAAGTAACATGACAAATCAAAGCAAAACAGCAACAATAAAAAATATAGGCCATTCGGGCATGGTAAGAAAATCAAGAGAAAATTTTTTGTAATAACTTGTTTTAAAGAAAAGATGAAGAAAGAACTTAAAAAGAACATTAAAAACACTTATTTAAAAAGTAAAAATCAAAAGAAAACTCACCAAAATAATAATCAAAATAGCAAAAACAAGAATGGAAAATCAAGAAAGTGCAAGAGTTGGTGCTAAAAGCAACCACTAGAAACTATCTTTCAAGTTTTTTCTCTTCAAACTTTCTTTTTTTTTTCTAAACTTTTCTTTTTGCTTTGCAACAATGGAGAGAAAACTCAGCCAGAACAAGAGAGAAAATGAAAAATGAAGTGCTTAAAAATGAAAGAGACTCCTTCACCTATAGCTGGCCGAAACTCACATCTCTCTTCCCTAGGATGTTGTCATTTTTCCTCCAACCAATTTCCATCCAAGGGCTAGTGATTCAAGGTGAAAAAACATGAAATTATCACCCTTAGATTAGTCCATCAGCTATCCATAATTACAGCTGTTCAAGAATAATGTTGACACTCTCCCTCTTCATGCATTGGCCCATGTGGCTTATTTGCAATGGTTTGATAAAAAAAATCACTAATGAACTCTTAATTTTTGGCCTTTTGATTGAAAAATCAGAAAATCCTTCCCTCCTTTGGGCCTTGGCTGGCCAACACACCTTCTTTTAGCCCAAGATTGATTTTTTTGAAAGGCAAGAAAAGCCCTTTTCGGTTGCTTGGGTAAAATGACCGTTTTGCCCCCCCCCGGATGCAAATAAATGGAAAACGGACTCCAAATTCAAATTTTATTTTTTCAATACTTTCAAAATAATGAAATATTGAATTATGGAAGTTTTCAAATTTTTCGATTCCGTTTGCTATTTATTTGGATTTTTTTTTTCAAAAATGCCCTTTTATGCCCCTACATTTTACCAGTTTTTTAAATGATCTCCAAATCAAGATTTTTTCTTCACCAATATCTTCCAAATAATTTAAAAGTGTGAACTGGAAGTTTCATAATTTTTGGAACTCATTTGGTATTTTTTCGGGATTTATCTGCTTGAATTACTACATAGGGGGCTCGGGATTTGGCCATTTTGCAAACGAACTCCGAATCAAGATTTTCTTTCGCAAATCTCTTCCAAATAATTTAAAAATGAGATTTGAAAATTTTCAAAATTGTTGGAGTTCATTTGCTATTTTTCCGGGATTTATCTTCTTGAATTACTACATAGGAGACCCGAGATTTGGCCATTTTGCAAACGAACTCCAAATCAAGATTTTCTTTTGAAAATATCTTCCAAATGATTTAAGAATGAGATTTGCAATTTTTTAGAATTTTTGGAGTTCATTTGCTATTTTTCCCAAATTTTCCAATTTTGCCCTTTTGCCTCCGAAACCCGGTTTTGCTCAAAACAAGTCCGATTTTTAGATTTTCTTCTAACTGAGCCTTGGGAAATCCTTTTTTAATCACTCCTCATCCATTAGGGGCTTTTTCTTACCAAGTCGGGCCATTTCTATAATTCTTCCCAATTTCACCGAAATCCACCAAAAACCCTAATTCTCAGTTTTCACCCGGATTGACTTTTGTTTCAATTTTTATTTCAAATGGCTTCTCCATTACCCATAGTCAGTGCTTATATTTCATTTGGAACCTTTAATTTTGACCAATTCGTCGTTTAAGCACTTTTCTCCAAATTTCCCAGATTAGGGTTTCCTTTCTATTGAATCTCCATAACCCAACTTCCGAACTCCATATCTTTCGATGTAGACCTCGGATTATCAAAATTCTTTCACCATTTTTCAATTGAACTTCAAATCTTGATTTTGAAAGTCGGTTGACTTTTCTAGTAGTTGACTTTTTGGGGTTGACTTTTTTGGGCTTGACTTTTTTCGAGTTTGACTTTTTATGCTCGCCCTCTTAAACTAAGTCTCGGAGTACCACCTGCAGGATGAAAAAAATCTTTTTACATTCTGAAACTTCAATTTAGGAAGAAAACATACCTGTTTTAGTGGTCTGGACAAAATTAGGTGTCTACACTATGCGAATGTAACCAAGTCGGTGGTATGCAGATTTGTTAAGAAAGAAATTATATGCCGTTACGGGTTGCCAGCAAGAATTATTTCGGATAATGCTCTCAATTTGAACAATAAGATGATGAGAGAAGTGTGTACTCAATTCAAGATCACACATCATAATTCGGCACCGTATCATCCGAAGATGAATGGGGCAGTAGAAGCAGCCAACAAGAACATCAAGAAGATTGTTGAGAAGATGACCAATGTGTACAAGGGTTGGCATGAGATCTTGCCTTTTGCTCTTCATGCATATTGTACTTCGGTCCGTCCATCTACAGGGGCAACGTCGTTTTCTTTGGTATACGGGATGGAAGCAGTGCTACCTATTGAAGTTAAGATCCCCTTACTTTGGGTTTTGATGGAAGTTGGCCTAGAGGAAGCAGAATGGGTTAGAGCTCATTATGAACAGTTGAATCTCATCGAAGAGAAAAGATTGAAAACAATTTGTCACGGCAGTTGTATCAGAAAAAGATGATTCGAGCCCACAACAAGAAGGTTCGTCCTAGATAGTTCCGAGAGGGAGAGTTGGTACTGAGGAAAATTCTCCCTATAGTGAAGGACCCGAGAGAAAAATGGGCTCCGAATTGGGAAGGATCCTATGTGGTAAAAAGAGCTTTTTTTGGAGGAGCATTGATTTTAACTAGAATGGACGGGGATGATTTCAGAAATCCCGTGAATGCTGATGAACTAAAGAAGTATTATGCTTAAAAAGAATTGATGTCTGTGCACATGAAAATTCGAATGAATCCAAGTGTAAAAATGGAAATTCTATATATCTATCTCCCCTGAGAATTGCTTTTCAAAGAAAATATTAATGCTTGATATGATGAATGGCCATCTTTCATATTCCTTTCACTAAGAAGAAATTATCCTTAGTCACCCCTTTGAGCCTTAGGAATTATTTCTTTCTTTAAACCTTGATCAAGGATCACCTTCTACACTGGAGGGCAAATGCGAGGAAAAATGATAATAAAAATCATGGCAAAAAGAAAGCCATCGAAAAATGTGGCAAATGAAAGCCAATAAAGTAAAAAAGAAGAAGAAAAAGAAAAGAAAGTCCAAAAAAGGATAAATATTTCAAGAATGAGTTCTCCTCAGGAAATGATTCTTGATCCAATCACCCTTAAACACACTTTGGGCCTATTTTATCCTTTCTTTGTAAACCTAAACCTTGGCTTACATTACGTGCTTTAAAATCCTATTTTGATCAAGCATGGATATTTAATTTGAAAGGTTATTCTCAGAATTCATTTCATCTTTTGAATTGATATTTTTACCTTGGAAGCACTTATAATTCTCAAATGCATGGTAGAATACAAAAAAATGAAAATGAAAAAAGAATGTAAAAGGAGAGGTTTAAGCCGAAAACCTGCAAAGGGCGACTTAATATCGAATGGAGGACACTTGAGTTGAAAACCCGCAAAGGACGGCTCACGTACTAATCAAAGTTCAAATCAATGCTCCGTGTAAAGGGGGAGAAAGTATCTAAAAATCAGAAGAAAAGAGAACAACTCAGTCTGATGTAACTACGGAAGCTAAAAGGTTACTCAAGTAAATTGCTCGTTCAAGAGAAATTTCAGATGGTTTGAAAAAGGAGGGGTCCAAGATATTCCGCATCAGGGGCATCTACGACCTATAACCTTACATTTGTTTCTTATACCTTGATATTTATTTTTACTATTTTAAAACATTTCTCGCAATAAATTCTTGTTATCCTTTTCATGACAATTTTTGCTTGATTCATATTTTCTTTAATACATTTTTTGAGATGCATTATGATTGTTATTAAATTGAATGATGATTAGTAATAAAAAAATCTTTAAATAAAAAGATTTCAAAGTATTACTAAGGAATAGATTTAAATCTTAGGAAAGGTTTGGAAAGTTCACAAAGAAAAGAAAACAGTAAATGTGTTGGAGACTCCATCACGAAGTCAGAAAATCTGTGAATTTTAGCGAAAGTCAAAAACATAGACTGTTTGACATGTTATCTTGAGTGAAGGATTCCTTAAGTGGGGCATCAATGAAAAATTGAAGACTCTTTCATGAAGTCGGGTAATCTGTGAACCTCAAAGAAACTATGGATTAGAAATCATGACACAATCATTTGATTGCATTCATTCTTAGGAAACATACAAGCATTTGCAAAGCATGTCATTCTCATCATTGCATTTAGCTAATATTGCAGAAATCAAGAAAACTTGGACTTCCCTAAAGTGAACTCGTTCTATTTTTCAAAAGAGTCGAGCCTCGAGATCACCGTCGAGGTACATTTCCTTTCCAAATCGAACTCGTTTTGCTTCTCAAATAAGTTGAGCCCCGAGACCGCCGTCGAGGTATGTTCCTTTCATTTTCAAGTTAAATTTATTTTTTCCAAATGAACCGAACCCAGAATCGTTCTTAGTATTTCTTTTTGTTTTAAATCGAATTCATTCTGTTTTATCAAATGAGTCGAGCCTTGAGACCACCGTTGAGGTATTTCCTTTTGTTTTAAATCGAATTCATTCTGTTTTATCAAATGAGTCGAGCCTTGAGACCACCGTCGAGGTATTTCTTTTTGTTTTAAATCGAATTCATTCTGTTTTATCAAATGAGTCGAGCCTTAAGACCACTGTCGAGGTATTTCCTTTTGTTTTAAATCGAATTCATTCTGTTCCATCAAATGAGTCGAGCCTTGAGACCACCGTCGAGGTATTTCCTTTTGTTTTAAATCGAATTCATTCTGTTTTATCAAATGAGTCAAGCCTTGAGACCATCATCAAGGTATTTTCAAATCACGGGTAAGGCCTTCGGGCACCATTCTTAAGACATCTGGGCACCATTCTTAAGACCTCCGGGCATCATTTTTTTTAAAGCCGTATATAGCGCATTTTTTTTCAAAATCACGGGTAAGGCCTTCGGGCACCACTCTTAAGACCTTCGGGCACCATTCTTAAGACCTCTCGGTATCATTTTTTAAAGCCGCATACAGCGCATTTTTTTCAAAATTACGGGTAAGGCCTCCGAGCACCATTCTTAAGACCTCCGGGCATTTATTTCAAATCATGGGTAAGGCCTCCGAGTATCATTCTTAAGACCTCCGGGCACCATTCTTAAGACCTTCGGGCATCATTTTTTAAAGTCGCATACAATGCATTTTTTTCAAAATCATGGGTAAGCCTCCGGGCACCATTTTTAAGACCTCTGGGCATCATTCTTAAAACCTCCGGGCATAATTTTTTCTTGCAAATCGAATTCGTTTTCTTAAGACGGGTCGAGCCTTGATTAGTTAGGGAATTTAATTTAAGGATAATATCTTCTATTTACAGTTTTTCTAAAAAAAATGATGATGAAAAAAATGAAAATGAAAAAAGAAATCCTCTTCTCTTCACATGTGATTTCACTGACCGGACAAAATTAGTTTTTGTTTATCTTTGCCTGATTCCTGATTCTCAGCAATAGCCAAAGAGGGGCAGCTGTAGACACCTAATTTTTTCTAGACCACTAAAACAGGTATGTTTTCTTCCTAAATTGATGTTTCAGAATGTAAAAAGATTTTTTTCATCCTGCAGGTTTTACTCTGAGACTTAGTCTAAGAAGGCGAGTGATGCACCCAAAAGAGTGTATCTTATTTAACCTTGCACTAAAAAGATAAATTGTAAGTATAGTAGTTAGCAAGGGTCGAGTCCTCAGGGATTGGGTTTTAGTTTATAAGTTAATAGTTTAAAACTTAAATTCAAGAACAATAAAAGAAAAGGGGTTTTTGAAGCCAGATTTAAACTAAAGTAAATAATAAGAATAAGATGCAAGGCGGTATAACCAGCCAATAAAAATATATATACTAAATTAGGCGGTATAACCAGCCAATAAAAATATATATACTAAATTAGGCGGTATAACCAGCCAATAAAAATAAAACAAAGTTAATAGACAAATTAGGCGGTATAACCAGCCAATAAAAATAAAACATACTTTTAAAAATAAGCAAACTAGAAAAGTAAGACAACAAGTAAGTAAGAAGAATCAAATATGAAAAATATGGTTAAGGTTTCGTTCTCCACCACTAGACATCATTAAGAATCAATTTCAGATCTGTCAATATCAACCAACTATCAAAGTTAACAACCGTAGATAACAACAAGCTCTGTTATCCCAATCTTTCCTTAGTTTGTCGTTAAATAGAACAAGCTCTCTATTTAATCTCTAACCATTAAACAACCTAGAATAAGCTCTCTAAATTCAATTTAATGGCAGCTTTATGATGAGAAAGATAGGTTGATCTAAGCAACAAACACATAAGCTCGGATTGTTCAACTTAGGTTATGTTCCACTTTGCAATTATTGAAAACTTGACCATAATCATTAATCACAAATTGCCACTTATGAATAGGAAATCAAGACAATTACACGGATCAAGACTCCTAAACTAGCAATAGATAATTATCAAGATCTATCTAGTTGTACACCTAAATAAATCAAGACAACATCATGAACAATTCTTGTAGAAGAACATAAGCAACTTTGATAGAAAATTGATGATAGATAGAATCTAAAAATCAATCACAAAACATGTCTAGGGCTTTGAAATCACCCTTAACCAAATAGAAGTTTAGCCTAGTATAGGCATTGTAAACATAAACATAAAATTAAAGAGAATCTAAGAAGGAAATAAAAGAAAGAAATAAGAAGAAGAAGAATATTAATTATCCAACCTCTTGCTCTTTCTAAAGAAAAAGAAAACTAGAGAAAAGAAAGAAGAAGAAAACTTAGAGAATTTTATTACAATGGCTAATATCCTACCTATCTACAATATGAT
Organism: Fremontodendron californicum; assembly: GCA_030761205.1. Lineage (NCBI taxonomy): Eukaryota > Viridiplantae > Streptophyta > Magnoliopsida > Malvales > Malvaceae > Fremontodendron > Fremontodendron californicum. Next base: position 9,676,599 of record JAULJL010000023.1, on the reverse strand, counting down.
CCTCTACAATCATCCAAGGCCCTCTATTTATACACATTTTGGAGGGCTAAATGACAAGAGACAAGCTTTACAAATTTCAAAGGTAGGTATATAATAGGTGGGTGCATTTTTCTAACAATTTTCGTCATATTGTATGACAATTTTGATCAGCCAACTTGATGGTCGATTTTGTCAATATTGTAGGCCTGATATGATCACATGGTCTTCTAGAAAAATGTTCCCCTATCAGCTACTGATCCATAGCCGTTGAAATCAGCTCATTTGCTGATGTGGATAAGAAGATATGGGCAAAATACGAAAACAGGTCAGCACAGACGTCATTGCACATCAGCCAACTTGATGGTTGATTTCGCTAGGGAAAACGACTCCGTTTCAAGAAGTGTAAAACATGAAAAAGATAGATATGCCTCTTAGCTTTTCACGGTTAAAATTTCAGCCTTATTGCTTCAGTGAAACTCCAGATATAGCTGATATGGCAAAAGGTGTCAGAACTGGAACTGAACTGGATTTGCCCCTAATTCTAGTAATCTGAAATCACTCAAAGAAACTTGTGAAAAACACCAAATTACATAAAAATATAAAAGATCATAAACACAATTAGACTAAACAATAATAACTCGTATTTGACACAAAACAATAATAAAACATAACTAAAAACTATATAATTATACGAGTTATCACACCCCCACACTTAGATTGTTGCTAGTCCCTAGCAACGACTCAATAAAAATAAAATAAGAAAATCTAATCTAATCCACTTTCGTAGGAAATCACGGTGGCACTTAGCATGTGACACAAGCCTTTAAACCCCTAGGTGTCCCTAGTGAACGAGTTTAGTCTCGTGAGGGTTTACTAGGACGATACCCACAAACATTGAAGACATAAGAAAAACTAAAAATAATAATTATAACTAATCCTTCCAATATAAATTGGAGATAATCATTGGACAAGTCTTAAAAACTAATCAATAGCTTAAAGAAATTCACAAAAGATCTTGCTTGAATGTAAATAGTTTGAGTTAAGCCAATATTAACATAACATATTTCAATCAAAATAGTGCATATTCAAACTTAATCTCAACTTCTCACATGGGATACTCTCTTGATTTTCACTCTTTAAAGTAGTGGTAAAGTGTTTACACTCAATCAATCTAATGAAAACACTTCTACCATATGCTTGCTTGTCCACCTATTCTCCACTATTTAGATCATACAACTTCATAAATCAAGAGGTCTTTATTCAAGGTTGTAATGGGGCCAAAGGGTTATAATGTGGTTAAAGAACAAAAGGATAAAGATATCACAAAGGTTCCAAAGAGTTCATAGAGTTTAGAGACATAATAAGATCATACAAATAAAACTTCTCAAAACTCTTATAAAGCACATAATAACATAGGCTAAATATTCATGTTGAGCCTTTGCATAATTCTAACCAACTTTGTAACATCTTTTTCTTTACTTTAACTAGAAGTTCAAGAGAAGATTTTTTTTTTTTTTAATATGGGAATGTATTTGACAATGATCCCTTTCTTTTTCTCTTGACTTTTTCTTTTCTTTTCTTCCCCTACACTTATTTTTTGTTTCCAACCCAAATTTTTAACTAAAAATATCCCTTGTTTTTTTGCAATAAGTCTCAAAATATATAATCCATCTTTAGAACAAGGGTTATATTTAGGCTAGGTGTAAGTTGTGGTTACCAAATAAATAGCTTATTCAATGTAGGCTCAAATTGGCTCACTAGGGGTGTGTTCTCTTGGAACATCAATAAGGGATGGCTGTTTGGCCCTGGCTAAAAATCCTAATGCCTCTATCATATTCATGTTGTCACATGCATCAATATTGTCTCAACAAGGTCTAAAGCAAGTTCTAGAGAATCATGTAATCATAAGAGCACTCAAGAAAGAAATCAGATTGATTTGTATAATGCGTCAATCATTATAGGCTCAAAAACTCACAAGGATGATTATACAAGTCAGATTAAGTCTAAACATGCTTCTTTCTCAATCAACATATCATATTAACATTGGCTCATAAAAAGGTTGATATCAAGCTCAATTCTCATGAAAATCTTCTCACTAATAAATCTGTTTTAGACTTATGCAATTCATATCTCATCATAGTATTGAAAAGGAACTAAAACACACTAAAAATAATAATAAAGACTCATAAAAAAAAATAGTAGACAAAAATAAAAGAAATCCTAAATCATTCCCCCCACACTTAATTCTTAAATTGTCCTCAATGTAAGTCTATTAACCCAAATGAAAGAATCATGTGTAAGAGAAAAGAACTAATAACTTAAGAATAGGAACAACTAAGAATCAAAACAAAACAAACTCATGCAACCTAAATAATCCTAAAATACTAAACAAAAATTAACAAGTAAACATAAAAAGATTAAAATCAAACTGACAAGGTATGTCTCAAGTCTCCCTTACTCAGACCTTGTTCAGAATGAATACTTCTAAATTGCTTAAAACACAACAAACTTTTTTTTTTTTAAATTAGCAAAATATGTCCCTTACCCCCCTACTAAAATATGACATTGTCCCCAATGTCAAATTTTAAAGGTAGAATTTAGGAGATATTACCTGCAGAGGTTGCTAACCACTTATTATAACTGAGACACAACAAGAAAAATGTTAGATAATGTCACAAAGACAAAGTGCAATCCACTCCTTGCTCATCCATATCTCTTTTTCTTTTTCCGAGCGTTTGCGAAACAACCGTAGCAGATAAACACTCATAAGCTTGGAGCTTTTTGAGTAAATCTTCAATGGTTGTAGCAGAAATTATGGTTCTCTTTGCCTCTGAAAACATGAATCCATTTTCCACAGCATTATCTAAATATGAAAGCAAATTACTAAAATAACCATTAATATTAAGCAAACCAATGGGTTTCTTTTTTGTGGCCAAAGATGACCAAGAAGCCACGCAAGCTATTTCTTCCAATGTATCCAGACCTCCTGGTAAAGCAATGAATGCATCGGCAGAATGGTACATGATTTTCATCCGTTCAGGGATGCTCCAGACTTGTATTTCCTTACCCAAGGTAGGTCCACAAAAATCTGTGAATAGTTTTGGCACGATTCCTAGAACTGGACTTCCTCCGGCGTGTGCTGCTGTAGCGACTGCTCCCATTAAACCTGTACTACCGCCTCCATAAATCAACTGGATCTTTTGTTGGGCAAGTATTACTCCAACTCTTATGGCTTCGTCAGCGAATATGTTATTTTTCCCTGGATAAGCACCTCCAAAAACACAAATTTTTTTAATGTGTTGGGACGAAGTACTTTTCATTTTTTTTTTCGAGTGCCTGAAAGAGAATGAGTACATGGTGTAATATATAGAGGACTGAGTAGTGAATCAGACAAGAGTAATAATGTCGCCGAAAGTGTATCTGACCTGTCAGAAGAAAATGTTAACCTAACAAAAGATTTTTGCGTGATTTCAGGAAGAAAATCAAAAAGAGAAGAAAAATCAACCGTAAAAGACAAATAAAAAAAATGAGAATAATTACACAAATCGAATAACACGTAAATTAAACCGAAATAAAGTTATTGCAAATCAAACCAAAAGCTGAGAAGTCATTTATTGTAGTTGTGATTGTGGCTCACATCTTCCTCTGGTTTTACGTCCAGAAACGGCTTAAACGCCTTCTATGAGTCGAGGATATGCTTCCCATCCAGTTTTCTTACAAGCTGGCAAACAGGGTCTTTTAACATCAGATTCCCAAGATGTTGCCATTCCCTTTGGAATTGCGGCCATAAATCAAGAATTTCTCTTTGTACGTCTCCACTAGGATGCGTCTCAAGAGAAAGTTGGATATTACCCAAATTCTCCTTACTCAATCCATCCTTAATGAATTCAATTTTATCATCTCGATTAGAGGACGGAATCCCAATTGAACGACATTTACCGTTACACGTCCATCGTGCACATTTGTGGCAATTTGAACTCATGCGCTTTGCTCGTCGCTTCTTTGCAAAAGTGCTTCTACCTGTACCTGGTAAATGCAAAACAGGAAGATATTCATCTTCACGTACCTTGGCTTCAATTATCCAACGTATGTCTCCAGGAATCCCTTTGTGCATAAGCATTCTTAATCTTTCAAATCGAACTTGGTAAAGCTTCAGTAAAATATTTCGAGGAAAAGGAGGAAATCGTTTCTGCAATCTTGTGAGAATATCATCCATCCTGAAAAACAAATGAAAAAAATTGAAAGAGAAATTGGAAGAGAAATTTATATACAATATCAGTTTTGTGGGTAGCTGATGGAACCGATTTAAATAATCACGGAGTACCGTTATCCGCCATTTAACCGGGGTTAAAAAAAATAAAAATTATATTTACATCTAGTTATTTTCAAAACAAGGATCAGAAAGAAAAACAACATAAAAAGACTCAAAAATAAAATCCTAAATTCTTCCCCCCACACATAATTCTTACATTGTCATTAATGTAATGCTATTAACCCAAATGAAAGAATCATGTGTAAGTGAAAAGAACTAATAAACAAAATAAACTTATGCAGCCTAAATGAACTTAAAAACACTAAACACAATTAACAAAGAAACATAAGAAAAAGATAAAGAAAAAGAGAGCAAATCTGAGGATGGCAGTTTGGCAATGCTTTCACAAATTAGGCTGCCTCTCCCAATTAGCACTTGATTGATTGTTTTCAGCCTAGCCAATTCCCCTTCTTGGCTTTTTAGGATCTTTTGGCTTAGACATGAAACTTCTCGGATTTTTGCGTTTTGGAGGAAGTATTCTTTGCAAAACAGCCAATGCATTCTCCCCCACACGTATTATTTCATCATTCTTGGTGGGGTATAGCTCATTGAGGAATTGTGCATATCTTGGTACTTGTCTAATGGTATCCACAAGCAAGCTGTTTAAGGTTTCCAAAAATTGTTGTTCATGTTCCTCCTTTTTGGACTTTGCAAATCTGCTAGGAAAAAGTGGAGAAAGAACATTAGAAGAAATAAGAACCTTAAAAGCTACCTGAGGTGTCAAAGTACTCTCAATTTGAATGGTGGCTTCATTATCCTCAAGAAGTGAATCCATCTTTGGTTTTGTCTCATCCTCATCTTGTTCCTCATTTCTCAAGGTCACAATAGTAGCATTCTCTTTTGGGTTAATCACCGTTTGGGAAAGGAGTGCTAGAGATCTTTCTGCTAGTAATTCCACCATACTACTAGCCAATAGGCTCATTTGCCTTTCCAAACTCTGGATGCTTGCCCTTGTTTCCTGTTGAAATTGCAAAGTATCAGTAACAAGAGAATGTACAAGATCTTCTAAAGAAGTACCTGAGTTTTGAGTCATATGTGGTGGTTGAAAAAGATCTGGTTCTTGAGACCATGATTGATTGAAGCTAGATGGATGAGTGTAATTGGCATAAGGATCTACTTCTTGGTAATTTTTCGAGTAGCCATAATTAGTATGATCCCACCATCCCTCATGGTAAGTGTTTGAGTAATGATCATATTGTTGGTCTTGGAACACTTGATGGCCTTGACATCCTCCCATGGCCAATTGTTGAACTGGGGAGGTGAGCTTGGCTTGTTGATTCTCCATGTTCATGTATGCCACCAACTCTTCAAGTGTTAGATTGCTCAATTCCATCGGTTTTTTTTTTTTTCAAAATTTGATAAGAAAAACCCGTATGTACAAGAAAATAAAACTCACTAGAACTGAAAATAAGAATAAACCAAGTAACAAATAAACTAAAAAAAACAATCCCCGGCAACGGCGCCAAAAATTTGATGCACCCAAAAGAGTGTATCTTATTTAACCTTGCACTAAAAAGATAAATTGTAAGTATAGTAGTTAGCAAGGGTCGAGTCCTCAGGGATTGGGTTTTAGTTTATAAGTTAATAGTTTAAAAATTAAATTCAAGAACAATAAAAGAAAAGGGGTTTTTGAAGCCAGATTTAAACTAAAGTAAATAATAAGAATAAGATGCAAGGCGGTATAACCAGCCAATAAAAATATATATACTAAATTAGGCGGTATAACCAGCCAATAAAAATATATATACTAAATTAGGCGGTATAACCAGCCAATAAAAATAAAACAAAGTTAATAGACAAATTAGGCGGTATAACCAGCCAATAAAAATAAAACATACTTTTAAAAATAAGCAAACTAGAAAAGTAAGACAACAAGTAAGTAAGAAGAATCAAATATGAAAAATATGGTTAAGGTTTCGTTCTCCACCACTAGACATCATTAAGAATCAATTTCAGATCTATCAATATCAACCAACTATCAAAGTTAACAACCGTAGATAACAACAAGCTCTGTTATCCCAATCTTTCCTTAGTTTGTCGTTAAATAGAACAAGCTCTCTATTTAATCTCTAACCATTAAACAACCTAGAATAAGCTCTCTAAATTCAATTTAATGGCAGCTTTATGATGAGAAAGATAGGTTGATCTAAGCAACAAACACATAAGCTCGGATTGTTCAACTTAGGTTATGTTCCACTTTGCAATTATTGAAAACTTGACCATAATCATTAATCACAAATTGCCACTTATGAATAGGAAATCAAGACAATTACACGGATCAAGACTCCTAAACTAGCAATAGATAATTATCAAGATCTATCTAGTTGTACACCTAAATAAATCAAGACAACATCATGAACAATTCTTGTAGAAGAACATAAGCAACTTTGATAGAAAATTGATGATAGATAGAATCTAAAAATCAATCACAAAACATGTCTAGGGCTTTGAAATCACCCTTAACCAAATAGAAGTTTAGCCTAGTATAGGCATTGTAAACATAAACATAAAATTAAAGAGAATCTAAGAAGGAAATAAAAGAAAGAAAGAAGAAGAAGAAGAATATTAATTATCCAACCTCTTGCTCTTTCTAAAGAAAAAGAAAACTAGAGAAAAGAAAGAAGAAGAAAACTTAGAGAATTTTATTACAATGGCTAATATCCTACCTATCTACAATATGATCCTCTACAATCATCCAAGGCCCTCTATTTATACACATTTTGGAGGGCTAAATGACAAGAGACAAGCTTTACAAATTTCAAAGGTAGGTATATAATAGGTGGGTGCATTTTTCTAACAATTTTCGTCATATTGTATGACAATTTTGATCAGCCAACTTGATGGTCGATTTTGTCAATATTGGAGGCCTGATCTGATCACATGGTCTTCTAGAAAAATGTTCCCCTGTCAGCTACTGATCCATAGCCGTTGGAATCAGCTCATGTGCTGATGTGGATAAGAAGATATGGGCAAAATACGAAAACAGGTCAGCACAGACGTCATTGCACATCAGCCAACTTGATGGTCGATTTCGCTAGGGAAAACGACTCCGTTTCAAGAAGTGTAAAACATGAAAAAAGATAGATATGCCTCTTAGCTTTGCACGGTTAAAATTTCAGCCTTATTGCTTCAGTGAAACTCCAGATATAGCTGATATGGAAAAAGGTGTCAGAACTGGAACTGAACTGGATTTGCCCTTAATTCTAGTAATCTGAAATCACTCAAAGAAACTTGTGAAAAACACCAAATTACATAAAAATATAAAAGATCATAAAAACAATTAGACTAAACAATAATAACTCGTATTTGACACAAAACAATAATAAAACATAACTAAAAACTATATAATTATACGAGTTATCAGCGAGCATAAAAAGTCAAACTCGAAAAAGTTAACCTTAAAAAAGTCAACTACTAAAAAAGTCAACCCACTTTCAAAATCAAGATTTGAAGTTCAATTGAAAAATGACGAAAGAATTTTAATAATCCGAGGTCTACATCGAAAGATATGGAGTTTGGAAGTTGGGTTATGTTGAAGTCACACCGACTACTCTAAGATTTCTCTAGAATAGTCTAGCTTTCACAAGAATGTTGTAGGCTTGGTTTATCTTTGTTGAATTTTCCTTAGTCTTTATTCTTCTGTCTCTAGAATAGTCTAGCTTTCACAAGAATGTTGTAGGCTTGGTTTAGAAACCGACTTACACAAATATAAATAGAGGTTGTGGGTGTTATGTGTTGTGTAGATGAGAAAAAAAAGGAAGAGTGGTGAGTAGAGAGAAAAAGGAAGAAAAAGAGTGAAGTTGTGAGTGCATATTAAAAGAGTGTGTCTAGTGTATATTTGGTCTTTTCTCATATTAATAAAAGAGTTGTTTTTCGGAAGTTACTGCAGCATCCCGAGATAAAGTTACTGTAGCATCCCGAGATAAAGTTACTGTAGCAAATCGGTACTGTAGCACAAAACTACAATTGGTACCGAGAGTCAAAAATCAACAAAGTGGTATCAGAGCCAGACAATCCTGAGGACCAGATTCTCAGAGCTGGACGATCTTGAGGACCGGAGTATCAGAGTCAGACGATCCTGAGGACCGGGCGATCAGAGCGGGACGATTAGAGCGGGACGATCCAAAGGACTAGAATATCAGAGCTAGACGGTCAGGGACCGGAGTACGCATATCGGAGAAAGACAGTCTGGGACTGTGAAGATTATTGGTCTGGGACCAAGACGATCGAGGATCGTAGTTCGTGGAGACGTGGAAATTCTGCCGGTACACGGTCAGGGACTGTGAAATTAAGTGAACGAGAATCAAATTTGAGGTAAGTGCACGGCACTCTCAAGACACTATGGCAGAGATTTCTAATTCCGCTAGCAACATTGAGAAGCTCAATGAAAACAATTACAATACGTGGAGCATCCGGATGCAATATTACATGCTCGGGCAAGATTTATGGGATATTGTTAACGGTGAAGCTTCAACACCACCAACTGATGCCGGAGAACTAAGAAAATGGAAGATCAAAGCCGGTAAGGCCATGTACGTGTTATCAGTCACTGTTGTGGATGGTTTATTACAACGCATCAAGGATGCAAAGACACCGAAGGAAGCCTGGGACACACTCACAATGCTGTTCGCGAGGAAAAATGATGCTAGGCTCCAACAATTGGAGAATGAACTCCTGTCAATCTCGCAGCAAAATATGTCGGTAAGCGAATATTTCTCTAAAGTTAAAACTCTTTGTGATGAAATTTCAAAATTAGATCCAGAAAATGCCATTACCGAAACGAGGATGAGAAGAATTATCATCCATGGCTTGCGACCTGAATACAACGGGATTGTTACTGCAACCCGTGGTTGGAGCAAAGAACCAACTTTAACTGAGTTGGAAAATATCCTAGCCAATCAAGAGACTTTAGATAAACAAATGTCTAAAGTCTCGATAAAAGATGACGAGAAAGCACTCTTTAGTAATAAAAGAGGCTTTAATAAAAGAAGCAAAGTTGTTACAAAGCTAGGCGTGGAAGAAAATAAATTTCGAAGGCAAGAAACATGGCCAAAGCAAGGGGGAAGGAGCTTTCGGCAAGAGGGAGCCCAGCATGTTCGAGAAAGAGACAAAAATGAAAATAGGTATCGTCGTCAAAACAATCAGTGTTACAATTGTGGAAAATCTGGTCACTTTGCTCGAGACTGTCGGTTTAAGCAAGTCCAAGGCAACACGGCAACCTCGTCACGAGAAGAGAACAATAGCGAAGAAGAGTGGGATTTTCAAGCATCAATTGCTATTGAAGAATATGAAGAACTTGCAGCTGCTTGCACCATCGAGTCAGAAGAAGAATGTTCACTCACATCGGTGAGTAAATTAATCGACTATAATAATGATTGGATAGTTGATTCTGGATGCTCAAATCACATGACTGGAGATAAGGAGAAGTTGACTAATACTTCAACATACAAAGGAGAACGAGTTGTGGTAACTGCAAATAATTCAAGGTTACCTATTACTCACATCGGCCAAACAACTATTGTGCCGCGATTTAGTCCACACCAAATCGAGCTGCAAAACGTATTCCATGTGCCAGGTATGAAGAAAAATCTGCTATCGGTTTCACAACTCACTGCCTCAGGAAATTATGTCGTGTTTGGTCCAAATGATGTGAAAGTATATCCAAACTTAAAGCCAACAAGTACACCAATAATGGAAGGGAAGCGTCTGGAGTCAGTCTACGTTATGTCCGCTCAGACTGCATATGTGGACAAGACAAGAAAGAATGAAACAGCTGACTTGTGGCATGCAAGGCTTGGGCACGTGAGTTATCTCAAGTTAAAGGTAATGATGAAAAAGTCTATGCTCAAAGGTCTTCCTCAATTAGACATTCAAGAGGACACAGTATGTGCCGGGTGCCAATATGGGAAAGCTCACCAGCTGCCATACAAGGAGTCAAAGTTTAGAACTAAGGAGCCTCTTCAGCTAATTCACTCAGACGTGTTCGGGAAGATAAAACAACCTTCTGTCAGTGGCTGCCAATACATGATAACTTTCATTGATGATTTTTCAAGGTACGTCTGGATTGATTTTATGAAAGAAAAATCAGAGGCACTTACTAAATTTATAGAGTTCAAAGAAAAGATGGAAAAATAAGTAGGCCGAAAGATACAATGCCTACGCACAGATAACGGGGGAGAATACACATCCAAGGAGTTTTCAGAATCCTTACAGGAATGCAAGATACGCCGACAATTGACATGTCCGAACACTCCACAACAAAATGGAGTTGCCGAGAGAAAGAATCGGCATTTGGCTGAGATATGTCGAAGCATGTTACATGCGAAGAATGTGCCACCTCGTTTTTGGGCAGAATGCATGAAGACTGCAGCTCACGTGACTAATAGGCTTCCACAAACAAGGCTTGGTTTTATCTCACCCTTTGAGAAACTATGGAACATCAAACCCACGGTGAGTCACTTTCGAGTATTTGGTTGCGTATGTTATGTATTTGTACCAGATCATCTACGCAGCAAATTCGACAAAAAGGCAATTCGTTGCATATTTGTGGGATATGACGACCAAAGAAAAGGGTGGAGATGTTGTGATCCAACAAGTGGCAGATGCTATGTATCCAGAAATGTTGTGTTCGATGAAGCTTCGTCATGGTGGTCACCACAAGCAGTTCTGTTGCCAGACTCAAAAGAAATTGAAGAAAAACTTCAAGAAAATATGGAAGAACAAATTGAGCTTGAAAAGACTCAACCAAGTGACGAGTATTCAGAAAAGACTCTTGATGAGGAAAAGTCATTTCGAGAAAATGAGTTCGATGAAAGAGATTCTCAGCCACTTCTGCGCAGGTCATCACGACAACGCAAACCAAATCTTAAGTATGCTAATGCTGCTCTAATTGAAGAAATAGAGCCAACAACTTATGAAGAGGCATCTGAGAAATTGGAGTGGAGAAAAGCCATGGAAGAAGAAGTTCAAGCCCTGAAACAAAACGAGACATGGGAGTTGGTGCCAAAGCCGAAGAAGATTGAACCCATCTCATGTAAATGGGTTTATAAAATAAAGACTCGACCCGATGGATCGATAGAAAGGTATAAGGCTCGATTGGTGGCTCGCGGATTCTCTCAAAAGTATGGGGTGGACTATGATGAGACCTTTAGTCCGGTTGCAAAGATTACAACAGTACGAGTATTACTTGCCCTTGCAGCAAGCGAATCTTGGAAGTTATGGCAAATGGATGTGAAAAATGCTTTCTTACACGGAGAGCTAGATCGAGAGATCTATATGGAGCAGCCTGAAGGATTCACAAGTAAAGTTCATCCGGATTATGTGTGTAAGTTGAAAAAGGCACTCTACGGATTAAAACAAGCACCGAGAGCATGGTACGGTAAAATTGCCGAATTCCTAATACAAAGTGGTTACTCAGTTGCAGCAGCAGATTCGAACTTGTTCGTGAAAGAAAAAGGAGGTAAGTTGGCAATAGTCTTGGTTTACGTGGATGATCTAATCATCACCGGAGACAACGAAGAAGAAATCAAACAAACTAGAGGCAATCTCTCAGTACGTTTTCAAATGAAAGAGCTTGGAGAGCTGAATCACTTTCTTGGGCTAGAAGTAATCCGTACCAAAGAAGGAATATTCTTATGTCAACACAAGTATGCAAAAGATCTTATACACAAATTCAGGATGACTGATTGCAAGTCGATATCTACGCCTATGGAAGCCAATGCAAGACTCTGTAGTGAAGAAGGCAAAGAATTGGAAGACTCAACAAGTTATAGGCAACTAGTGGGTAGTCTAATCTACCTTACATTAACAAGACCCGACATTGCATTCGCTGTTGGAGTAGCTAGCCGATTCATGGAGAAACCAAGGAAACCTCACTTAGATGCGGTTCGACGAATCTTGAGATACGTAAAAGGAACTATTGATTTTGGACTTCTATACAAAAAGGGAGTTCCGTGCCAAGTTATAGGATATTGTGATGCCGATTATGGTGGAGATCATGATACAAGACGATCAACAACTGGCTACATGTTTAGCCTTGGATCCGGCATAATCTCTTGGTGTAGCAAAAGACAACCTACGGTATCATTGTCAACTACAGAAGCAGAATATAGAGCAGCAGCTATGGCAGCACAAGAAAGCACGTGGTTGATACAGCTGTTAAAGGACCTGCACCAACCGATTGACTCTCCAGTACAACTCTATTGCGATAATCAGTCAGCAATAAGCTTAGCTGAAAATCCAGTCTTTCATGCCAGAACCAAGCACGTAGAAATACATTATCACTTTGTACGTGAAAAAGTACTTCAACGAGATGTTGAACTGAAGTACATCAAGACTGAAGAACAAGTAGCTGACTTGTTTACCAAGGGACTTAGCGGTACAAAATTCGATGAGTTCAGAAGACAACTTGGCATGACAACCAAGCCAGCATCAAGAGAGAGTAGTCGTTGAGGGGGAGTGTTGAAGTCACACCGACTACTCTAAGATTTCTCTAGAATAGTCTAGCTTTCACAAGAATGTTGTAGGCTTGGTTTATCTTTGTTGAATTTTCCTTAGTCTTTATTCTTCTGTCTCTAGAATAGTCTAGCTTTCACAAGAATGTTGTAGGCTTGGTTTAGAAACCGACTTACACAAATATAAATAGAGGTTGTGGGTGTTATGTGTTGTGTAGATGAGAAAAAAAAGGAAGAGTGGTGAGTAGAGAGAAAAAGGAAGAAAAAGAGTGAAGTTGTGAGTGCATATTAAAAGAGTGTGTCTAGTGTATATTTGGTCTTTTCTCATATTAATAAAAGAGTTGTTTTTCGGAAGTTACTGCAGCATCCCGAGATAAAGTTACTGTAGCATCCCGAGATAAAGTTACTGTAGCAAATCGGTACTGTAGCGCAAAACTACAATTGGTACCGAGAGTCAAAAATCAACAGGTTATTGAGATTCAGTAGAAAAGAAACCCTAATCCGAGAAATTTGGGGAAATATGCTTAAACGATTGAATTGGTCAAAATTGAAGGTTCCAAATGAAATATAAGCACTGACTACGGGTAATGGAGAAGCCACTTGAAAGAAAAACTGAAAGAAAAGTCAATCCGGAAGAAAACCGAGAATTAGGGTTTTTGGTGGATTTCGATGAAATTGAGAAGAATTACAGAAATGGCACGACTCAGTAGGACTAAAGCTCCTAATGGATGAGGAGTGACTAAAACAAAGGATAGCCCAAGGCTCAGTTTGAAGAAAATCTGAAAATCGGACTTGTTTTGAGAAAAACCGGGTTTTGGAAGCAAAAGGGCAAAATTGGAAAATTTGAGAAAAATAGCAAATGAACTCCAAAAATTCTGAAAAATTTCAAAATTCATTCTTAAATCATTTGGAAGAGATTGGCAAAATAAAATCTTGATTCGGAGCTCGTTTGCAAAATGGCCAAATCCCGAGTCTCCTATGCAGAAATTCAAGAAGATAAATCTCGAAAAAATAGCAAATGAACTCAAACAATTCTGAAAATTTGCAAATATCATTTTTAAATTATTTTGAAGATATGGAAAAAGAAAATCTTGATTCGGAATTCGTTTTCAAAATGGCCAAATCTCGGGCCCCCTATGTAGTATTTCAAGCAGATAAATCCCGAAAAATACCAAATGAGTTCTAAAAATTATGAAAACATCCAAATCATACTTTTAAATTATTTGGAAGAGATTGGCGAAGAAAAATCTTGATTTGGAGCTCGTTTAAAAAATGGTAAATTTTAGGGACATAAAAGGGCAATTTTGAAAGAAATAATCCAAATAAATAGCAAATGGACTCGAAAAATTTTGAAAACTTCTAGAGTTCAATTTTTTTATTATTTTGAAAGTATTGAAAAAAGAAAATTTGAATTTGGAGTCCGTTTTCCATTTATTTACATTCGAGGGGCAAAAAGGTCATCTTACACAAGAAACCGAAAAGGGCTCTTCTTGCCTTTTAAAAAAATCAAACATGGGCTGGAAGAAGGCGAGCTGGCCGCCAAGGCCCAAATATGGGTAGGAAGTTTCTGATTTTCTAATCAAAAGGCCAACAATAAAGAGTTAGTGATTTTTTGATCAATTCTTTGCAAATAAGCCACATGGACCAATGCATGAATACGGAGAGTGTCAACATAATGGCTTAAGATTCTTGAACAGCTGTAATTGTGGATAGCTGATGGCCTAATCTAAGGGTGATAATTTCATGTTTTCAGAACACTCTCATTCTCTATTCTCTCTTGCTTTTGGCTGATTTTCTCTCCATTGTTGAGAAACAAAAAGAAAAGTTTAGAAAATAAAAGAAAGTTAGAAGAGAAAAAGCTTGAAAGATAGCTTCTAGAGGTTGCTTTTAGCACCATACTCTTGCACTTTCTTTGATTTTCCATTCTTGATTTGCTGTTTTGATTATTATTTTGGTGAGTTTCTTTTGATTTTTCTTTTTAAATAAGTGTTTTTAATGTTCTTCTTTAAGTTCCTTCTTGATCCTTTCTTATAAAAAGCTCTTGAAATATTTTTTTTTCTCTTGTTTCTTTGACATGGCCGAATGATCCAGTTTTTTGTTTTAGTTGTTGTTTGCTTTTTTATTTCATGTTATTTTTTATATTAAATAAGTCTTGATGTTTTAAATCTTCTTCTACTACATAAACTTGAAGCTTGTTTTAATTTGGTTGTTTGTTTATTTCCATTTATGAGTCTATTATCATGTTCTTGCATTTTTTATTTTTTGTTTTTCAAAATGTTTAAGTTTGTTATGTTTATATTTTGAAATCCATGTGTTTGTGAAAATGCTTGTTGGTTTCCATGCCTCTACTTTACATTTGCATGATTTGAGTGTTATTCTTTAGTTAAGTATGTTAGTATATCAAGTGTTTGTGAAAATGCCATGCTCCTTTTGAACATGAGGCCATTCGATCACTTCACTTTATTTGCTTTGTGTGTGCATTTTTGTTATGTTAGTTGATAGATTTGCATTTTCATGACATTTAATTGAGTATTTTGTTTAAGCATGCCTTGCGTTTGTGTTATTGTCATGCATATTTTAGATGTAGGATTGGTTTGTTTTGTCATGCATATCCATGCATTTTAGACCTAGGTTGCATTAAATGCCATGCAAGTTCATTTAGGTCTAGGTCATTTTATTGATGCCATGCATTTTTTCATGACATTTAGGTTTAAAATCATGCATTTCATGCATCATATTTGTTGTATCTTTCATGCATTTCATGTCCATGCCACTTGAATTATGACTTAGGCCAATAAATGGTTCAAAGTCATGCTCTCTTGAGCATACTTGTGGAAAATTAAAGAGTTGTCAAATTGATTATTCTACCTTTGTGATTTTTTTTTTTACTCAGCTAATTTTTGTCTAACTTTTCAAAAGTGTTAGTTACTGTTTGTGAGTCATTTAGAGAGTCTTAAGTATTTTTACTTTGATTTTTAAATGATTTTATCAAAGGCAAGAAAATGTGTTTTGGCAAAACAGTTTTTTGACCCAGTATTCGTACTTTCCCGATTTTTCTGGGCAGTCATCTTTAATGAAAAAATTAAGCCAATTTTTTTCAGTGTAGTTTTACATGTCCTGAGTCTCCAGTATTTTTTTTTATATATTTTTTAGAATTTTTAAAAATAGGGTAAAAAATCATGATTTAAAACTGGACAGTGGAGTCAAAATTGAATTTGAAGGAAAATCATTTTTCTGTTTTGGTTAAGTTACTTAGAGGGGGCTGATTAGGAAGTTTAGCTATTGACTTAGGGTAGTTTCTAAGCCTTTTTAAACTCTAAAAATGATTTTTTAAGTATCGGGTTAAGGGTGGTCAAGTCCGGGATTTTAAACTTAGGAAATTAGAGCCATTTAAAAAGGGTTTAGCCAAGTTTTTATTTTTAATCTAAGTTTTTCAAAAAATTATTTTCAAACAATCACAAAGTATTTTGATTTTAGAATATTTAATTTGATATATTTTTCTAAGGTAGCCGGATATCTTTTTAGATATACGGATTTCCTTAATTAAAGGAAAAATACACTTTCATGCATTGCATTTTTCATATTCATGCATTTTATATAATATATGATTTTTTCTATGATAATTTCTATGGTATTGTTATTATTTTGATTTATATTTTTGATATTATATTGTTTATTATATGGTTTTGAATATTTCATGATATCCTATGCTTTTTATTTAGTTATTTTTAACATATTATTTAGCATATACTATGTTTATGCATTATTATTTTCATTTTTATTTTCATGCATATTATATAATAGCATTATTTTATATTTCATGTCATCTAAATTATATGCTATATCATTTATATTTTCCATATCATTTAAATTATTTCATTTCATATAAAATATATTATGTTACCTATGTCATTTCATTTCATGTAGAATATATTATATTACCTAGGTCATTTCATTTCATTTAGGATATATTATGTCATTTAGGATATTTTATTTCATTTAGAATATATCATATGACTTAGGATATTACATTTCATATAGAATATATTATGTTACTTAGGTCATTTCTTTTCATTTAGAATATATCATTTAACTTAGGATATTTCATTTCATTTAGAATATACTAAGACATTTAAATTATATCATATCATTTAGGTTGCATTATATTATTTAGATTTTGCTATGTCATTTTATTTATGTCATACATATTCATATTCATATTTTTTAAAATATTTTCAAAAAGGTAATGATTTTCAATAAAATAAAGATATTCCCGAGTTAAAATAATTAATGAGTTCTCTGCCGGGTTTGCTGAGAAGGATATCATCAATTATCATTAATAACGGAATATCTTCTTTAAAATAAGAATGATTCGGAAAGTTTTCCAAACTAATAAAAATTTCTATGTTTTGTAAGTTTGTTGGGGAATATAGGAAATTTTTGAATTTATAAATTCCGGATCATTTTCAATTAAAAATGGAATTATTTTTCTTTAAATTGGGAATGAAATACTAAATTTAAAACCGACTATTTTTACCGAGACTTGAGATAACACATGATTAATAAGGTACCGTTTTATACGGGCATTGTGGGGGTGCTAATCCTTCCCCACACGTAACCGAGTCCCGAACCTGTTTATTTGATTTCTCTGGTTTAAAACGCAGACTTGAAATTGGTTTTAAAAATATTTTAATTAATTTTAAAATATTTTATAAAATCGGTTTTAATAAGTGGCCGATCACATCTAGCTAAAAAAGATTGGTGGTGACTCCATGTCTTTTTCAAAGTCATTTCCAAAACCTTCATTTTTCAAGAGGAATTAAGTCGACTTTTCCTCGATTTGTTTTTTTTAATGTCACGCTTAACGAATAATAAAGTCTTATGATGAAACTTGGTATTTTTTAGGTTGCGACAATTAGGAAGATAAGTATTGACTTCTTAGATTAGTTAAGAACTTTAGATAAGACCAGTTTAAGATAATATGTGACTGATGTGGATAATATGTGATTAATGTGGTACTATTTTTTATAGGCGTTGCGGAAGCCTAATCCTTCCCCACACGTAACCGAACTCTCGAACTCAGTTATGATAAGTAGATCAGAATCTATTCTTTTTAGGGTGCCTTAGTCAAGCTTAGGATTACTTTAAAAATGATAGATTCATATAGGTGATTAATCACACCTAAATAAGATGATTAGTGGCGATTCCATTATTTGCGTCTAACTTGCTAAATTCGCATTTGGCACGTTATGACATATTAACATGTCATTCTTCCACCAATAATTATTGGAGGACTTGGAATAGAAAAATAGAAAAAAACTATAATAGCATGTTAAAATAGTCTTTTAAATAAATTACTAAAATGTTATATCAATTATGATAATCTTATAATAAAATTTTAAATAAATTATATATTTTAATTATCATAGATATATTTATGATATTCTTATAATATCCTTTACTGTTATACATATTAGTTAAAATAAATGTATTATTTTTATTTTAAAAATATAATTTATTCTAAAGTAATTTAGAATAAAATACATAAAATAGGTTGTTAATAATGATACGTGTATTTTATCATAATGGTTTGTACCTACGTTATAATAATCTTTTATCATGTAATTTATATCAAATTATATAACCTTTTATCATTATACCTATACATGTTTGTCATAACGTTTTTTCGACCGCTAGACGTTAAAAAGAAGTTTAAAATTTTGAAAATCACGAAAGGAGTCGCTATCAATCTTTTTTGACTAAGTGTGATTAGCCATTTATAAAAATTATTTTTGTAAAAAATTTAAATATTAATTAAAATCTTTTAAAAGAAAATCTACAATAAAACCAGAGAAAATCAATAGGGCTCGAGAGTTGATTACGCGTGAAGAAAGTATTAGCACCCCTACAACGTCCGTTTAAAACGATACCAATTAATCATATATTATCTTTTATATTGACAAAAAAAGGAATCTAATTTTTAATTTCAGAAAAACAATTCCCTTAATTGAATTACACCATTAATTTGAAAATTAATTGAGAACCGATAGCTGAGACAATATAAAAAATTTTGATTTAAAATTTTATTCCACTTTTTTTTTAAAAATATTCCTTTGCAAAAATAATTATTGATGTTTTCTCTATAAAAAAAATCCCAACCGAAATCTAATAAACGGGTCCCACACAAGAAATTATTCCTTTAGCTGGACCCGGCTCCTCTCCAGTCCACTAAATGGATTAGAGAGGACACTCCATTCTTAAGATTTTGACATTTGTTTTGGATTAATTATCAATGGTTATGGTTTTTCTTTATGATATTATTAACAAAAGAAACGGTTTTTGCTTATAACAAACGTACCAAAACGTTTTTACTTATAACAAAGGTGTCTTCTCCTTGATCTTAAAAAAAAATAAAAATGAAAGAGCTGCAATCGAGAGGTGAAATCGAAGAGGTTTTCTTGGAGGGGAGGTGAAGAAGATGCAGTGAGGGAAGGGAGAGGGAGAGTGTGGAATTTATATTTTTGGTGGGTGGACTGGATTAAAGAGGAGCCAGATCCCCTTTAGCTACACATCTTAACTTCACCCATTTCATTTTTAATGCCCCACGTCTAACTGCACCAAAGTGGCAAAGTCCCCTTACAGCGAAGATGAATTTCATTTTTTTTTTTAAGGATTATAAAAGCCTTTAAATAACCTAGGTGATTGAAAGCTAGTTCTTTTTTATAAAAAAACGTTTGATTTTTTTTATTTTAATCTGCCATTTTTTACTTTTCACCATGGAAAGCCAATAAACTTAACTGAGTGAAGTCCTAAAAATATTTTTTACGTTTGCTCGATTTTATGATCCATTTTATCGCATAAGCCAACAAACCAAAAAAACTTAGCCTACTTGATGTGTAACAAAAAATGTAACAAGGGTTGGATTTGGGTTTTGTTCATGGTGTGCACTATGTTTTCAAGAAGCCAAAGAGAAAAGAAAAAAAAAGCCCCAACTTAGACTTCAAATGTTTTGTTTTTCAAAAGTTCAACAAATCTGTCTTTTTTTCTTTTTCTTTTTCGTCCCCTTCCAAAAAAAAAAAGTCCCCCATCTCAACTCTCATTCCTTTCCTTTTCTTCCCCCTCTCCAGCCATTCCTCTGTCTTTTCAGATTTTTTTTTTATCCTTTTTTTAAAAATTTCCAAGCCAATACTCCATTTTTCTAAAACATTGAAATTCTCTCTTTTTTAGCTTTCTTTTGACAACTGTGTCTCACGCCACCCATTGCTTAACTTTTTTTTTTTTTCTTTTTTTACCTTCTGGCCATCTTGTTCGATGGCCATTGTGTTGGCCAAAGTGACAAGTGAGAGCCCACTCCCTCCTCTAATCAACTTTTTTTTATAAATATTTTTTAAATTTTTTAACCTTCTGCCATCTGAAAGATGGCCATTGTTTTGGCCAAAGTGATAAGAGTGGGGTCCACGCCCTCTTTTAATCAACTTTTTTATTTTTTTAAAAAGAAAAAATTTTTAATAACTTTTTTCACTTTTAACAAAATTAAATCATTTAGTTTTTTAAGAAATTTTTTATAAAAAAATTAAGGGTGAGAAAATTAGAATTTAATTGACTTTGACCCGAATTTGATTTGAATTTTAAATCGGAATTTTATGATTCAATTTTAATTTCATCATTAAAGTTAAAGAAGATTAGAATTCAATTACTTAAAATGTCAAATTTTGACCATAAAATATTTTAAAAACGAAACCTGATCCTGAGATGGGGATAAATAAAATATAGCTTTTAAAAATTTAGACAAAATTAGGTGTTTACAATTATTTTAGGGTAAATATGTTATTTTTAATTTTAAACATATAATCTCTTAAGTCTTATCATATGATTTTCTAAAAATATATAAAATATGCCATTAATATGTGTATATTATTATAATAATTTGTACATTACATTATAATAATATATTTATAAATATATAAATGAATTAAGATAATGGATTCAGGTATATAATAAAATCCGTTTAAGTAAAACAGAAACTCGAATTCAAAGAATTATCCGATTATGCTCGAATCTGAAAAATCGATCAGATGGATATTTATTTTTAATTAAAAATTCCAATGCTTATATTTTAAAAATATATTATTTATTATTTATATTTCAATATAATTATAATCAAATCTGATCCGATCAAATAATTTATTTAAATTTGATCTGATTTGATTCTAAAATTAATAAATTGAACCCGAATGACTCGAATTCGAATAACCCGAGTATCAAACTTGATTGACCCGAACCTAAATAACCCTAGTGTGAAACACGAATGATCTGACTTAAATGATCCGAACCCGAAATAATCAAAACTCGAAATGATCCGAAACCCGAAGTGACCCAAACTCGAAATGACCAGAATTCAAAACGATCTGAACCAAAAATAATCTAAAATTCTTAAAATTCGAATTGACCTAACTCAAATTGATCCGATCCGGAAAGACACGTCAATTGACAGATCTAGGTTAAAAAAATTGATTGGGATTTTGTGCATGCTTTGAGTGTGATTCCAAAAAATTTCTTTTAAACATAATTGGGGTTCATGGAAATTGTGTAATTAAGTGGTAATCTCGGTTGAAGTTATCAGTTGATAGTTAGTCAAACTAATAAAATTATTATTGTTTGGTGCTTCTGAGCGTTTCTGATATTTTACGTCCGCTTAGTGATTAGAAGGAATTAGTCCGAATTTTATGATTCCAACATTATTTTTTGAGAAAAAGGAAAGTTATTATTTTTTAGTCGAGAAAAAAAAGAAGATACATGCAGGCATGCAGCTATTAACAAGACAAATGAGAGAGAGAGTGAGAGAGAGAGAAACTGCATTCATGCTTAAAGCCTTAAAGAGAAAAACATGTTTAGATGAACAAAGTGCAACTTCTAATTAAAACCATGGAGATGGTTTTTTACACAAAAGAAAACCTTGGACAAATGCATTAAATCTCTCATGATATTATATATATATATATATAAAAAAAAATATATTGTGGAAGACAATTATAAGATTGGAGGTTATTTAGAGGAGATAATGATATTGGCTTTTTTTAAAACTCAACCGACGTCAAAAAGAAAACAGGGAGTCGGTAGCATACGAGTTAGGTAAGTATTCATTAAATCTGGAAAATATTCTAATGAAACTAAAACTGCAAATTCAAATTTGAAGCTTCTCCTACTTCCACACAAAAGGTTTTATAAAAACAAGAAAAACCAACAGTCTATAACCTGTCAGTTCTTAATTTCCACAGCAAACTTCTTAATTTCCACTAAGAAAAAGTAAAACCCAAGATGAGAACTAAGTACCACAAGCAAATCCTTCCATAGCTCGACAACACAAACTGAGCTAACTCCCCCAACATCCCTACAAAAGTAATAATAATATAATCAATATAATATCATAGTATAAAATAGTCAAACATAAATGGATCAAATTAATCGATAAAAAAACCAATATCCACCACAGAAATCCAATCAATCGCTATCGTTTTCAGCAATCCAAGCAGAAATGAATTCGAGGAGCTGAGCGTTCGACGATTCAGCAGCTAAGGTAAGTGGATGAACAACTTCTCTAGCTTGGACCATTGCCTGGTAATGGTTTTCCACCAAGTTTGTCAATTGGGTCATCTCCTCTTTCTTCTGTGCTGTCGAAGCTTTCAACTTTCTAACTTTCTTCTCCGCCTTCTGTTTATGATTACAAGTTAGAACAGTTAATAGGGTTAGGTCAATGAAAAGAAAAGCAAAACAAAGCTAAGGGTCTGAGTTGTCAAACGAAGAAAAGAAAAGTCATGTACCTTAATCCTTCTTCGAAGGATATCCAAGTCTCTTCTGGGCATGATGGATCGATCTTCTGTTATTTCAACACTGTAAAAGTATGAATATATATATATATATATATATATATATATGAATACCCAGCAGTGTAAGGGAAAAAGGCCGGGGATGTTGAAGAAGAAAGTCTGCAATTTGGCTTTATTTATACTTTATCTAAGGTAAAAGATTGAAAACATTGCGATAATCGGGTAGTCGTGCGATTTTTAAGCAAAAAGCGTGCGATTCGAGGAGAGACTACTTTGATTGGACGGAACCAAATCAGCAGTGCTTGGCTATAAATATACAACAATATAAGAGTCAGCTTCACATCTTCAAATTTTCAAATCCAAAGTCAAGACTATATATCATAGTTCTAAAAGGTTCCAACATAATGGAAATGAAAATTTTCAAATCGTATTTTACTCGTTATGTAATATTCGCGATATTATCAAATTTATTGAAATATTATTAAATTTACGTTTGCGACAATCATGATACGTTAAATAATATTCGCGACACTCGCAATTGTGATACCGCAACAGCCTTCGTCATGCGATTTAGTACTATGCTATATATATATAGTATCGTCTTGCTGCGGACCACACTTTTATGGCTGCACTACCGTAACCCTTCAATCGTTTATACCATTTAGCTTGCAAAAATGTTTGTGTAACCGACTATAGGCTAAATTCTCCAATCTGAACAAGGCATGCTTGTACAAAACTGTTTTATCGATGACCTTCCGGAAATTTTGACTCGTAATCGTAAGTAGGGATGGCAAAACCCGATCCGACCGATGGATTTCGAACCGATCCGATCCGAATGGAGAGGTTTTTTTTTTTTGAACAATGGAGGCGGGGCGGGGCGGGGCGGTTTTTTTTGTCTGAAAGGCGGGGATGGAGCAGTTGTGGTAATTGCCTGCTCCGCACCGCCCCGCCCCGAATAGTGAAATTACAATTTTACCCTTACATATTTAGCTTTTAAATGAATAATAAAATAATATAATTAAACTTATTATTTTTATGTTTATATTTAATTTATTTTTAAAATGCTTTATTATTTGAAAAAAATAAAAATAATTAATAAATATCAAATGGGGCGGAGCGGGGCGGGGCGGTTATGGATGTAACCGACATCCATTGAGGTGGTAGTGGTATTGAAATTTCAACATCCATGGCGGAGCGGGGCGGGGCGGGGCGCGGAGCAGTACAATGGCGGGACGGGGGCGGATACTGCAAAATCCGCCCCCGCCACGCTCCATTGCCATCCCTAATCGTAAGCCAATTAGATCCTTTCTTTCATAGCCACTGCTTCAACTTTAATTTTGGGTTTTAGTTATCCCCGGCCCCACAACTAAACATGGTCAAAGGAGATGGGATGGGAAAGGACCAAGTTGAGTCCAAGTACAAAAAAGGGTGATCTAAGACTTTTTTTTTTTTTTCTTTTTATGAAGAAAGAGTTTGATCCAAGACTTGAGTGGATTGGGACACACCTTAAGAAAATAATAATAAAAAAAAAACTTTTCTGTTGAATTCCTATACCCCCTTCCTTAATTACCATTACTTGAAAGTACACTACCTTCCCTCTGAATCTGATATATGAAAATAGCTCTTTGCCGCTGCACTAATCACTCCGTTAAATTAGATCGGATAATATTAAACACGATATAAATATGATATGAAAAATAATTAAAACGTAATATAAAAAAAATACAGATACGACACGAATATACGAATATATCAAAATTTATATAATATAAATTATTAATATATCAAAACTTATATAAATATAAAATATTTTAAACATGATTATAATATAAAAAATATAGAAACATTGGTATACCAATTATCAAATTTAGGTTAGACCATGGCTTAATTTCTCTTTACACCAAAAAAAAAAAGACACGTGTCAAGACAAAGACAAGAGGAGACGGCAAAGGTATGACATGCCATTTAATCAGCCAATTCATATGACTATTTCGACCAATAATAAGCTAATTGTTAATTTTTATTTGGTGAAATAATTGAATAAGTTTTGTTTTCCCAAATTACTGGTTTTAAAGCCAATTGGTAACCGACATGTGGCTTTTGCCATCTAAGTTGAATATTGAGAAGATTTCCGGAAGATTATTTACTTGCAGCCAACCAGGGGGAAAACACATGGTCAATTAGATGACGTAGCATTAAAAACGAAACTTGGAATCGAATTTATGCTTTCCTGCGCTAAACTTCTTTAATAAAATATTGGCTTTCAAAAAGTAAGGAGCATCTCTTTGACCCTTTCTCTGTTTTTCTTAAAATCCTTTCAATCTCACTCTAATTCTTCCTTAAACCCGAAACTGTCCTCTCCCATTCCCACTTAGACGTTAGACCTGCTCCTGATCACTGTTTGGGTAAAGTTTTTCGTAATATGATGAATTGTAAATAATTAAAAATTAATTTTTTATTTAAATTTAATTATAAATATATAAATATTAATATAAAAATAAAAATAAATTTTTTAATATATATGAATAATGAAACGGGCTAATAAAACAATCAGAGTCGGGCCTAAATAAATTGAAAAAAAAAAAATTAGACCACAGCCCGATCCGATCCGACCAGGTCTTACTCCCAGCCATCCTCTCAAATCCCATTTAATTTCTTTCCTTCCCAAAACTCAAACTCCAACCAAGCAAATTCCCAACCAAAGTCCTCATGTCTTTCCAAGAATCAGACTAAGATATGTGATAAAGTTTTCATTTTTTTTTGGATGGGATTATTGACTTGTAAATATTTATAAATTAATTTTGATTGGTAGATTAAGGCTTTTGTAGAATTTGGTCTATTCGAAATACAGTTATGCGTGTTAAGGTATTAACACGTTACAATTTCTATTAAAAAACAACGGTAATTAATGGTGTGTAAACCTACTCAAGGATCAAATTATTCGTTTAAGTTTGAAGGTCCGTCCATATTTTAGAGGGTTTGAATATAAATATTAGACTCAAAATATGGATTTGGGCAAAAAAAATAAGGCCTATTTAGAAAATGGGCCGGGCTTTGACTCCAATAATCAAGATTCGAACCGGCCCGATCTGACCTGTTTTTTATTTATATAATATATTATTTTTTATTTTATATATTATATAATTATATCATATAAAAAATAAATATACATAATATTATAGTATAAACATTTAACAATATGATAAGTTATCCATGTTTTAGAACTTAATAAAAGAAAAAAAGAGATAAAATTACTAAAAATTAAATATAATAAAAAACATTTGTTTAAATTTTTTTAGAAAAAAATAATACGGGCGGGCTCAAACAAGCTTGGACTACCCATTTTCAAATATGGACGGGCTTGGGTAGAATTTGAGACCCATATTTCGGGCCGGGCCAGGCTTGGACAAGTATATATGGTGTTGATACTATACCTTAGCCCGGTCCGAACCCGGTCCAACCCGACCCATGAGCACCTCTAATGGTGTGTTATCTTTTTAGTTTTTTAAAAATGATTTCGGCTTCACTATTTTAAAATAATTTACTAAATTATTTCACTTTCATATTTCACATTTTTATTCGTGAAAAACAAATCATTTTATTTGAAAACTAAATTAGAATTTTCATTAAGATGAAAATTCTCTTATATTCTCCAACAACTTAAAGAAATTTAAAAGAGATTATCCCGTTTAAGAATTTACATATCATTCCTTGAAAAAAAAAGTGGTATTCTTTTACAAAAATAATCATTAGAATTTCCTCCGACAATTTGGCAGGAGTTCAAATATTGATTTCACTCGACGATATCGTCTTATTTTTTAAAGAAGTTAACTTTTTTCATAAAAATTTGCCATTCATGTCAATTATTAAGAACAATTGAAATAAACAAATGTACGAAAAATAAATCAAGCGAATGATGAATATTGGAGCTAAAAACACAAATGACAAACATAAGAGTAAAATAACATAAATAAGCAAACTTTTCCTTTTTGATTTTTCTTTTTATGTTTCATTTATTATTATTATTTTCTTAGGAATAATAGGAAAACTCTTTTTGTGTCGGAATTTTTTTTGAATTCCTCAACAATTTGGCGGAGTTTAAAAAATTATTATTTTGTCCGAAAGTTCTCAAGATATTTCTTAAAACATGAATAATGGTCCCGTGTAAAATTACCGTGGGAGTTCCTTTCAACAACTTGGCAGGGATTTCAAAACCACTCTTACTAAGGTACATTACCTTTTAAAAAAAAAAAAATTAGAAACACAACAGCAGAATAGGTCTTCAGCGGTGTTTTTTTCTCATATTATCGGCGTTTATAAATGCAGCTAAATCTTTGCGGCGTTTTCTGAAAACGCCGCTAAAAGTGCCTCAGAAAACAACGCAGGAGAATTTTTCGACATTTGAAACAAAAACGCCGCTAGATTAGCGGCGTTCGTAGGGATTTTTTTACTGCGTTTATCAACGCCAGCGTAGGACTACGGCGGGTGGTATTTGAGAATACATTAGCGACATTTGTAGTTTACAAACGCTGCTAAAGTTATTCATTTAGCGGCGTTTGTAAGCTAGAAATGCTGCTAAATGAATAATTTTGTTATTTAATGGTCACAACACAAACGCCGCTAAATTTCCAGAATTCTTAAAAAATATATAAATTTCCAGAATCGTCACAAAGTTGATGATCCATTTGTATTTTATGGCGGCATTGTTGAAGGTCCATCTGAATCAGCAAGCTACATATTAAAAATACAAACTAGAGTTAGAAATTAAATACCTTTACCGCTAAGTAAAAGGGAAGGAAGAAGTAGGATGGAAATGTTCTAATAAGCAATGAATCATGTATTACCTGGTGAAGAAATTCTAAGAGATCAACATCAGATAAATTGACACCTAAAATGCAGGGTACCTGCATATTATCCATACACTATAGCAGATTGGTCTTTTAGTGGCTTTTTTTTTTTTTTTTTTTTTTTTTTTTTTTTTAAGAATAACGGCGCTAAAATCATGGAGGCGTTTCAAAAAAACACCGTAACAAATGCCGATAAAAACAGTGAAGGGACATTTAGCGGCATTTTACCTATAAACGCCGCTAAATTAGCTGCCTTTATAGGTATTTTAACGGCGTTTGAAAACGCCCCAATTGAAAATCCGAATATGCTAATTCTAGACATTTAGTGGCGTTTATAGGTATATATAAAAATTATTAACATCAAAGTTTAACATAACAGAAAAAAGAAGTTTCAATTTGCATGATAAGCAAACAAAGATATGATAAAACAAATAATTTTGACCCAACATTGTTAAACTTATAAAAAAATTGTAAGTAAAGCTCATGTAAAAACATAAAATTGTTACCTTGAAATGAGAAATTTCTAGGAATGGAAGGAGAGAAAAAAAAAATTTGTTCAAATTTGGGGAGAGGAAAGGATGAAGAGAATGAGAGAATTTTTGATTTGGGGAAAGAGGGAGAGGGGCGAAATCTGATTAAAATTAATCAAATAGCAGCGATTCTCTCGAAAATCGCCACTAAATTCAGACTCATTGAAAGAAGAAGCGATAAACTTTGCCGCTCAAGTGTTGAATTTATCCCTATTTAGCGGCATTTTTCAGACAAACGCCGCTATTTTTCTTATTTAGTGGCATTTCTAACCCAAAACGCCGCTAAATTCAGACCTTTTGAAAAAAAAGGTGGTAGACTTTGGCTCTTTGAATTTATCTCATTTTAGTAGCGTTTGTCCTCACAGAGTTTTACATTTAGCGGCGTTTGCATGGACAAACGCTGCTAACGTTTACATTTAGCGATGTTTGTCCAAACAAACGCCACTAAATGTATTGTTGAAAACATTCCCATTTCTTTTGATAGAAATGGCGGGCATTTTTTTTTGTGGGAAAAAAGTACCGCGTAATTTGAGAAACATTTAGCGGTGTTTTTAGTTCTAAACGCCTGTATTTTATCTTCTTTAGCGGCGTTTGCTCCACAAAATGCCGCTAAATTAGTTTTTAGCGACGTTTAGGGTAGAAACGCTGCTCCCTTTACAAAAACACGGTACTTAGCAGGGTTTGTAAGTGAAACGCCGCTAGTGAAATGCCACTAAAACTCAAAATTGCTGTAGTGAAAAAAGTATATTTTTAACTTGTAAAATAAATTGCATAGGAAAAAGTAAAGGAATAGAGATGAACATGTAACGCAAGTTGCGTGTGCAAAGTAAAGAGATTGAAATGAAAATGTAAAGTAAATTGCATATAAAAAGTAAGAAAATTAAAATGGACATATAAAGTAAATTGCATATGAAAAGTAAAGAATTTAAAACAAACATATAAAGTAAATTAAACCTATATTGCCCTATAGGCTTTCAAATAAGATAAAGGAAGAATTATCTCTTTTAAGAGCAAGAAAGCATTAAAGAGATTTAAATAAATTCCAAAGCTATACTCAAAGGACCAACCTACATGGGTTCAAAGACCCTAAATTCCTCTTCCTCCATCTTATTTCTTTTACTAAGGACAACTCAAGACTATACCCTCAATGTACACTAGTAAACTCCACCAAAATCAACAAATGAAGGACTATAGAAAAGAGTTTTTATGGCTCCAAACAGCCTCAAAACAGAATCCAAAAAACCCCAACAACTTGTTTTTATACCCCCTGAATCCCTTTAAACAAAAAGCTTTTTTATTTCTTCTAAAAAACCTCTTTTTTACTCTCAAGAATTGAAAATGTAAAGCCAAAATGAAGCCTTAACTTCATGAATAGCATGCCAAAAATATATTTGAAATCTTAAATCAAAACAATTTTTGTTAACCCCTTAACACTCATTTTAACACCTCATTTCACAACACTTTCAAAAGTCTTTTCATCCTCTGATTTGTCCCGGTAATTAAAAATATGGTGAGTTCCATATTTACCCTCTTTACTTCAGGCATTTGGCTACTACCTCTGATTCAAATCACTTAAAGTGACAAATATGGAGAAACGTTAAGCATATTATCAGCCTTGGATAATTATAACTTATGTTCCTTTTACACTCTCAGTGCCACAAACGCCTACATGAAAAGAAAGATCCAATGAAAAGATACAATGGATTGAAGTAATTTTTGACAACTATTGCTGTTTGCACAAGGGCTGTTATGGCCTGGATGCAGGAATTGTATGCAAAATACTAGCATGGATTTGTTCAGCCATGGCTACTATCTATGCTACCTACTGCGACCTTATTGTTGACTGGGGACTTCTATAACTCCAGTCTAAAAACTGGTGGTTGAGAGATAAACTGTTTATACCCTACAAAGGTGTATATTTTGAGGCCATGGTAAGAAGAAAAAAAGACGTTAATTCTATATGTGGGAACTTGATAGCAAGTTAGCAACAGATTTCTAACAAAATTGATGACTGCATGTATTGAATATCTTGCTGAGATTTGCCTAGATGCAAACTACATGCATTGAGTTTTAGGGTGTCTTTGCAAGTTTGAATAGAGAAACATTATTAATTGCTATTGTTACCAGTCTAGAGATCATTCCTTGCGGCATCTGGAATTTCTTCAGGTAATCAGATCAGGCTTCTGTTTGTTCAACTATAGCTTTGATGTTTCAGAGGTTTCTATATGTAAATTTTAAGTCTTGAAACTTTCTGATAGCCATTTCCATTGAATATGCACCAGGTCGGAGAATGAACATTTGAACAATGTTGGAAAGTTTCGCGCATTTAAGTCGATACCACTATCTTTCAACTATGATGAGGATAAAAGACCATGATAATTAGAATGCTGCAAAAAACATAAGAAAAAATTGGAGATAGACACTCATTAATCTTTAGCTCTCAAGTTGAGCTATCACCATGCGTAGATTTGATCCAAAATTTATACTAGATTTTCTTTGAGATTAGCTAATTTGATTTGTTCGTTTGTTTTTTTTTGTAAAATATAATCGTTATGTCACGCACACACACATATATATATATATATATATATGTTGACAGTAGACCTGTTCATGAACCGGGTCGCGACCCAGATTATTTTTCTTCCTTACCCAGGTCCGACCCTAGGCAAGCCCGGACTGGCACGTTTCACTGTTCAAAAGAATAAAAAATTATTTTTATCTTAATATTTATAATTAAATTTAATAAAAAAAATATTATTTTAGTGGTCAAACAGTCGCCCGAATCATCAAAACTCCTGCCCAGACCCGGTCCAATACGGGTCGAGTCGGTGGGCTGCTCAGCCCATAAGTAGGTCTAGTTGACAGTATTGTTCAATTGTAATTGTATCTATTTGTGCATGTAATTTTATATAAAAAAATTGATTAATATGAAAAAAAAAAAAAAAAAAAAACAAAGTTTGGATGATTCAATTATAAACTCTTATCCGTTCCTTTGGTTTTAAGTTGAATTACAATTGAATTAGACAACTATTTTGAACTTGATATTTCTAAGTTGAATTCTTAAATGTGTAATTCATAAGGTACTCTCTTGAATATATGAAAGGGATGAAAATTATGAAATAAGAGATAGTTACCTCCCTCCAATTAAGCAGCCTAAGGCTTAATAGAATTGTCATATGATGCAAAAAAATAAAATAAAAAAGAAAAACCTTGTTTTTTTTTTTTGTTGATAAACAATGTGTTTTATTATCCAAGCAGCAATGGCTGCTACATCAGTATAGAGTCCAAAATTTTAATTAGAGTATATGGCTGCAAACAATAAAAGCAAAATGAAAAAACTCAACATTTATACTATCTAAGGTGAAAAAAAATGAAATTATGCAGTCTCCATTATTCACAAATCCTTCTGTTAACATTGTCATCAGCAATGCCCTTCAGACCAGCCAGCCTCATTCGAATATCATCCTTGACCAGCTGCAACACTTGCATACCAGTAGATCTTCTAGAAGAAAAAGTTTTCTCATTTCTTTCCTGCCATATATGATATAAGAAAGCTTTTCTTTATTTTTTCGATGCAAACCTTGGATTTGAATAAAAGGAGGATAATAAGATCAAAATCAATGAGATTAAAAACGTGTTAGGCCAAATTTATTCTTGTATAAATCTTTGCATCCAAAAATTGTAAAAAAAAAAAAAAAGTGCCAATCCTTTTTTTATTTTAGGACGGATGTGAATGTTAATTAATTTTAGAGAGAGAAAAAGAACAAGTAATTAAGAAAAAGGGAACGGATAAAATGAGAAATGAAAAGAAAACTATTGTGGGATGTTTTAAATTGAAGATAAGGATCTATACATATTTATATTTTTAACTACACAAATTCATCACAATTTTGACACATGTCAATTTTTATTTTTATTTTGGTTTTTGGGAAGGGAAGAAAGGAAGAAAAGAAAGAAAAAAAAAAAAAAAGAAAGAAAGAAAGAAAAGAGAAAAAAATATATATAATTTTTTTTATGTTTGCGTTCGTATTATTTTTTTGTGTGTTTAAAGTATTATAAATTTTTACAGAATAATTTATTTTATGTATATTTTGACATATTCGTGTAGTGTTCATCTTATTTTTCGTATTGTGTTTTAATTATTTTTCTTATACTGCGTTCGTGTCGTGTTTCAATTCATTTCCTATTTTATTTAATTTGTCATTGTGATTCAATTTAGATTGTGTGTTCGTATCGTATCTCAATTCATGACATATTTTGCATAATTTGTTATAGTGATTCAATTTAAAAATTTTTTATGTTTTCGTGACGTATTTGTGTTTGTGTTATTTTTTTGTGTGTTTAAAATATTATAAATTTATATAAATTTTTACACGTTAATAACTCATTTTATATAGATTTTGACACGTTCGTGTATTCGTATCGTGTTCATGATATTTCTTATGTCATGTCATATTTTATTGATTTTCTCATGTTGTGTTTATGTTGTATCTCAATTTATCTCATATTTTGCATAATTTGTCATAGTGATTGGACTTTAACTCTAAATTCATCTACTTACTATATTAAAATATTAAAATATATAATAATTATTTAATATGATTTAACTTATATTTATTTATAATTATTAATTTTATAAATATTAAAAAAAAAATCTCCCAACGAAGCGAGGGTAGAATTCTAGTATAATCAATAAAGTTTGAAACTTTTTAATGTTAAGCATGAGCACAAACATTGGCCATAAACTTGTGTAATAATATATATGATAAAATATTTTACATTAATAATTAAATATTTTAATATATATTAAAATTTAATGAAATAACACCTAAGGAATATTGTACTTAAAAATATTAATCCTAATCTGAACCCTAGTTAAAAGGAAAATCCTTGCTAGTTGTTATGATGATATTGTGTCTATCATTAGTCTATCCATGGACTGAGCTATCTGTTCGGTTTGATAGGTTCGATTCGATTTGGGTCGAGTTTTGGGCAAGATTTTTGAAGTTCGAATTCGACTCGATATGAAATATTATTTAATGAATTCTTTTATTTAATTTTAATATTAAAATATATTTAAAAATTCTAAAATATTTATATTTTAATATATTAATATATTTTTTAAAAATTTTAAGTTATTGAACTAGACAAATTGGATTAGGCTCGACCTTGGGTTTTCAAAAGTCAAATATGTTTCATCATCAAACTTGGGACTTAGTTCAAATCGTTCATCCATCTCTCTTACGAGATAGATTCCTGTTGTTAATATATTAAATGTAATTAAATATATTAGGTATTATGATACGATATATTAAGGATTACGATATGATTATGATACGATATATTAGAGTTATGATACAATATTCTTACTTAATCCTTTCCTAAATTGGTGAGAATTTTTTTATATATAGAGAGCACTCTTGTACATACAAATATACAATTGAGAATATCAACAGTGTAGTCCTTTGAATTTTTTTCGTGGATGTAGGTCAATACTGTCGAATCATGTATTTCATTGTGTTCTTACATCCTCTCTTACTCTTTTCTATCCACACACATGATTGTGAATACAAAAACCCTTCTCTTGTAACACCTGTAAGGTTAGGATCGATTCCTAAAACTCGCTAATTTATTTTTTCCAATTCTTATTTAGCCTTTGACCTCCGTTATATATATATATATATATATATATATATATATATATATATATATATATATGAAGAGGGATCCACTTACATTAGTGTAAAACTAAATTAGTTTTACATACTTCCATAACTTTGTATACGATTTATATTTTAACAAATCGACCATTGGATTTAACAATATAATTGTGATCGTCATGCACATAAAATTTCGAATCGATCCGATATCTCTATCATATCGATCGAGAATACTGTCTTTTTCAATATATATTCAACGACTGAAAGTTTTTTATATCGAACAAATAGTTAGACATTTTTTAATTTACTCGAAACTCGACGTGCATTATCTACGTAAATAGAACGAGAAATACGATGATCGGATTAATTAAATATAAATCGTATATAAAGTTACGAAAGTGTGTAAAACTAGTGTAAGTGGATAAGGTGGCAATTGGGCGGGTTCGGGTCGGGTCCATTCGGGTTCGGGCCCATTCAGGTTCGGGCTTATTCAGGTTCGAGTCCATTCGGGTTCGGGCGCATTCAGTTCGGTTCGGGTTCGGGTATGTTTTACATCATTTTTATTTTATGTTAGATGTAATCATTTTTACGTAATTTAAATATTTACTTTTAAAAATAAATAAAATATTTTATTATTATTTTTAAAAGTAACCTTTTATTATAATATGATTTTAATTATATTTATTTATTAAAACCAATATTTGACCAAAAGCATATAAAATTAATTTTTTTATACAAAATAAAATTTTAAAATAATTTATTATAAAAAATATGATATATTATAAATGAATCATATTAATATTTAAAATAATTGATTTGATGAACTCAAATGTCAATATGTAAATATATTATAATTTATATTCACTACAAAATAAGACACTTTTAGGGACGAACCCTGGCATTCAACTATCCGTTTATATATTTGTAAAATGTAAAAAATTTATGTTTATGTAAAGAATCGAACCTAACATTCAACTTATATTAGTAAGGATATTACTAAGTGAACCAATCTTGAATTTTTGATATGATAAGGTACTAAAAGTACATTATATATTAAATTATATCAAGTGTAATAAAATAATAATAATTTAAACAATACTTATCCAAAATAAAATAAATAATAAATCAATTTCAAAATTAAATTAACTAATTATGTTATATACTTTTAAATTTTAAAAAGAAATGATACTTTTATAAATCAATATTTGATGACTTAATTTGATCATCTGCCTAAAAAAACTATATATATGTTGCAACGAGCAACACATCATTTTTAAAAGTAGTTTTTATCTATTTTTTAATATAAAAAATACTATTATACTAGAGATAAGTTAAAATGAATGAATTGCTATTAATTAATTTTAATATATAGGAAACACTATTATACTATTATATGGACGCTCTTAAAATAACTGTAATACCCAGCCCAAAAATTAAGAATCCAAGACCTTGTCAATCAAGCCCATGAAGATTTTTTAAAAAAAATATTAGGGTTTAAATAAAAGGAAAAAAAATTAAAGAAACCTATCGACAGTTTTTACGTTGGTAGATAAAAAAAAAATAGAGAAAGGGGAAGAAAACCCTAGAAGAGAAAGAGAGCTTGGGTTTTTGAGATTGGGTAGGAGAAGCGTGGTGGGCCCATAACCCACAGGTCCCAAGATCAAAACCTGGCTCTGATACCATTTGTGGAGACCCGCACCCAAACTACGAGGTATTGTCCGTTTTGACCTGAAGATCTCACGGTTTTGTCCCACAAAAGGCGCCTGCCTCACAAGCATGAGTTTAAGTTTTTACATATATATCATAACAGATCCTTAAAGTTTTCCAATGTGGGAAGGGGCTGTTGCAGTAACGTAAAAAAAGGACAAGTAATACTTTAGGTCAAAAAAAATTTCACATCTCTAAAATCTTCATGAGTTTAGAATCTTTAGATGGTGGATTCATCGAAATATGGGATATTAAAGTTATAAGTACAAAATATAATTTATTTTTGATAAAATTACTATTTTATCATATATATAAATATAAATATAAATTAAATTTTAAGTTTTAATTAAATTATTAAAAAAGAGATTAGAATAAAATTGATAAATAAAGTTGTTGCTTTAAAAAATATATATTTAATTACAATTTGATAATTTTTATTTTTAGTATTAAATTCGAGTTCGTGTCGGTCTCGGGCTCAAGTATTTTCGAGCTTGGGTTTTTCAAGTTTAGGTTTTTGACTTTTTGATCAAATCAAGTTTGGACGGCTTTGGTTTCGGATTTTTCTGGGGGGTTTTCAGGTTCGGGTTCATTTTGCCACCTCTATTATATATATATTAACTAGTGTAAAACTAAATTAGTTTTACACATTTTTTTTATTTTTTATACGATTTATATTTGTTTAATTCGATCGTCGTATTTTATGTTCTATTTACATAAATCATGCACGTCAAATTTCGAGTAAATTAAAAATAAGAAAAATGTGTAAAACTATAATTTCTCTCACATATTTTCCTCTTTCTTTCTTATCACATTCCTCCCTCCCTCCCTATCTCTCTTCCTCCTCCTCCTCGCCCTCTTCCTTTTCTTGTAGATTTCTCGCCTTTTCTTCTGACATTTCTCTCCTTCCATGGGTTGCCTCGTCAAATTCAAAACTTTCTTTTTATCTCTAACTCACCCTTTTAATCATTTGTTAATATATTTTTTAAAATATTAAAGTTTTAATATATATTTTAAAAAATTTAAGATTATTAAACTCGGCAGATTGAGTAAGCCCAACTTTGACAAAGATTTTCAAAGACCAACTGAGTCTACCTCCGACTCAATCCAAATGCCCAAGGAGCCCATTCATGTGAGAGACTCCAACATTGCACCCTTCACAAATTCGACTTGTTTCGAAAAGGACAATATGAATATTACTTACAGGCACAACTTCCATTTGCAAGAGAATTAAGAGGACACTCACTTATAATAACCTACGGACTAGATCTAATAATTCGTATATTCGTGTCGTGTTCGTGTATTTTTTCGTATCATAATTGTGTTTAAAATGTTTTATATTTGTATAAATTTTGACTTGTTAATAATTTGTGTTATATAGATTTTGACATGTTCGTATATTTATATCGTGTCCGTATTTTTTTTCCATATCGTGTTGTGTTTTAATTATTTTTCGTGTCGTGTCCAATATTATCAGATCTACTATGGACGACCGACCCAAGTACACATTATTTTCACTATCACACTGATAACTCGTATAATTATATAGTTTTTAGTTATGTTTTATTATTGTTTTGTGTCAAATACGAGTTATTATTGTTTAGTCTAATTGTGTTTATGATCTTTTATATTTTTATGTAATTTGGTGTTTTTCACAAGTTTCTTTGAGTGATTTCAGATTACTAGAATTAAGGGCAAATCCAGTTCAGTTCCAGTTCCGACACCTTTTGCCATATCAGCTATATCTGGAGTTTCACTAAAGCAATAAGGCTGAAATTTGTAGCCGTGCAAAGCTAAGAGGCATATCTATCTTTTTCATGTTTTACACTTCTTGAAACGGAGTCGTTTTCCCTAGCGAAATCGACCATCAAGTTGGCTGATGTGCAATGACGTCTGTGCTGACCTGTTTTCGTATTTGGCCCATATCTGCTTATCCACATCAGCAAATGAGCTGATTCCAATGGATATGGATCCGTAACTGATACGGGAACCTTTTTCTAAAAGACCATATGATCAGATCAGGCCTCTAATATTGAAGAAATCGACCATCAAGTTGGCTGATGTGCAATGACGTCTGTGCTGACCTGTTTTCGTATTTTGCCCATATCTGCTTATCCACATCAGCAAATGAGCTGATTCCAACGGCTATGGATCCGTAACTGATAGGGGAACCTTTTTCTAGAAGACCATGTGATCAGATCAGGCCTCCAACATTGACGAAATCGACCATCAAGTTGGCTGATCAAAATTGTCATACAATATGACGAAAATTGTTAGAAAAATTCACCCACCTATTATACCTACCTTTGAAATTTGTAAAGCTTATCTCTTGTCATTTAGCCCTCCAAAATGTGTATAAATAGAGGGCCTTGGATGATTGTAGAGGATCATATTGTACATAGGTAGGATATTAGCCATTGTAATAAAATTCTCTAAGTTTTCTTCTTCTTTCTTTTCTCTAGTTTTCTTTTTCTTTAGAAAGAGCAAGAGGTTGGATAATTAATATTCTTCTTCTTCTTCTTTCTTTCTTTTATTTTCTTCTTAGATTCTATTTAATTTTATGTTTATAATGCCTATGCTAGGCTAAACTTCTATTTGGTTAAGGGTGATTTCAAAGCCCTAGACATGTTTTGTGATTGATTTTCAGATTCTATCTATCATTAATTTTCTATCAAAGTTGCTTATGTTCTTCTACAAGAATTGTTCATGATGTTGTCTTGATTTATTTAGGTGTACAACTAGATAGATCTTGATAATTATCTATTGCTAGTTTAGGAGTCTTGATCCGTGTAATTGTCTTGATTTCCTATTCATAAGTGGCAATTTGTGATTAA
This sequence comes from Fremontodendron californicum, assembly GCA_030761205.1. Taxonomy (NCBI): domain Eukaryota; kingdom Viridiplantae; phylum Streptophyta; class Magnoliopsida; order Malvales; family Malvaceae; genus Fremontodendron; species Fremontodendron californicum. The sequence continues at coordinate 9,638,453 of JAULJL010000023.1, read as the reverse complement.
TGATTATGGTCAAGTTTTCAATAATTGCAAAGTGGAACATAACCTAAGTTGAACAATCCGAGCTTATGTGTTTGTTGCTTAGATCAACCTATCTTTCTCATCATAAAGCTGCCATTAAATTGAATTTAGAGAGCTTATTCTAGGTTGTTTAATGGTTAGAGATTAAATAGAGAGCTTGTTCTATTTAACGACAAACTAAGGAAAGATTGGGGTAACAGAGCTTGTTGTTATCTACGGTTGTTAACTTTGATAGTTGGTTGATATTGATAGATCTGAAATTGATTCTTAATGATGTCTAGTGGTGGAGAATGAAACCTTAACCATATTTTTCATATTTGATTCTTCTTACTTACTTGTTTTCTTACTTTTCTAGTTTGCTTATTTTTAAAAGTATATTTATTTTTATTGGCTGGTTACACCGCCTAATTTGTATATTAACTTTGTTTTATTTTTATTGGCTGGTTATACCGCCTAATTTAGTATATATATTTTTATTGGCTGGTTATACCGCCTTGCATATTATTCTTATTATTTACTTTAGTTTAAATCTGATTTCAAAAACCCCTTTTCTTTTATTGTTCTTGAATTTAAGTTTTAAACTATCAACTTATAAACTAAAACCCAATCCCTGAGGACTCGACCCTTGCTAACTACTATACTTACAATTGATCTTTTTAGTGCAAGGTTAAATAAGATACACTCTTTTGGGTGCAATCACACACACTCTTTCACTCTTTGCTTGTATTTTATTTTTCTACGCCCTCATCCTCGAATGCAAGAATAAGTTTGAGTATCGGAAAGACAATCGCCAAAAATTCTTCTGGTATCACCCTTTTCTTACAAGTTGTGTTCAATCCAAACTGTTTGCAAAATTCGATCCAAATCCATCCCTTCCAAGACCTCAATAATAGTGCCATGTAAAACAAAAAATATATATCATATATTGTTAATATAACATTGAATTACATTAATAATTCAAATAACGTATTGAATTATTAATATATTATTCATTGCAATAACATATATATCTCAAACTTCCGATGTCTACTAGGTTATGTTTGGATGATGTAAAATGGTTTGTTGATTATCTTCAAATTTCTAGAATTTCTAACCTTTAAATTGTCATTTCTTTCTCAAATCAAATAGCCAAATAAAAGGTAAAAAAAAACCAATAAAATCCTTTAGATGAGAGCAATGTTTTGTTATCAGTTGTCACTCTATATTTTCAATATAAACTTGGATTATTGTGAAGTTAAAGCATATTTCCCTTTTGAACTTCACAACAACAATTAAAAAATGGGTAACCTAAGGTATGAAAACACGAAAAAAAAAAAAACCTACACATCTCACCTTTACTCATCGGAAAATGGTAGATTCTGACGTTCCAATAGTTGATAGCTGACATTCCGAGGAAATCCGTCAGTTTTGTAAAAGATTTTTTCGAAAGATTTTTTATCACTTTTTACAAAAAAAAAAAAAAAAATTCTACGGAGTTTTTGCAACAAAAATATTTCATTGCAAAATTCCGTCAATAAAAAGTTGCCATAAATTTTGGAACTTCCTGCTAACTTGTTGCCGATGGAATTTCAAGAATCAATGACAAAAGTTCTGTCAATGAAAAATAATTGAAAAAAAAATTATTTAAAATTTTAAAAATAAATTTATCGGAAAAATTTTGCATCAGTAGAATTTCATCGAAAAACTTTTTCCAAAAGGAATATTTCATCGAAAAAAAGTTTGACCGCGACCAACAATTCCATGTAGGAGAACTCCATTAGAAAAGATTTTACCGACGAAATTTTCGTCGTAAAATATATTTTCGATGAAAATTTCGTCAAAAATTTTCTTCGAGCATATTTTTGGGGGAATTGCTATTTTTGACATAATATTTTGTCGAAAATTTACTTTTTGTGGGAATTTACAAATTTCCAATTTTTTTGGGACAAACTTTCTGTCGCTAAAAGATGGAAATTCTTTCACTAAATTTTTAGGGTAACTTAAGTACTCTTTCTCTTTTTTTTTTTTTTTTTTTTTACTTTTTTTCTTTCTTTCTTTCTTTCCTTTCCTTTCCTTTCCTTTCATTTCCTTTCTTCCTTCCCTTCTCTTCTCTCTCTTTTCTTCCTCTTTTTTTCCGGAGAAATCCCTTCGTCCAACGCCCCTATCCTCGCCTTTCGCCATCTTGCTCTCCCTCTTTTCTCTTTTCTTTTATCTTTCCTTTCTCTTCTCTTCTCTTTTCTTCCTATCTTCTTCTTTCTCTTTCCTTCTCCCTCCCTCACGTCACCCCTCCGCTTCGGTCCTCCCCTCCTAGTGGTCATCCTTGCCGGAGCTCCTCTCCCACTTCATTCCTTCGTCCTCCATTCCTCTATTAGGTAATTTTTTCTGTTTTATTATTTATTATTCTTTATTTTTTTTTTCTATTTTTTATTTTTTAATTTGATTTATGTTATATTATTTTTATTAATAATTATATATTATACAATTTTTGCAAGATATATTTAGAGGAGGGGATTTCTTGCAATCTTAGTTATTAAGGTAATTTTATTTCAGTTTTAATAATTATAATTTTTTTTTTCATATTGCGTTTCTTGTATAAAATATTTGTGGTTGTGTTATTGAGGTAATTTTGGCTTATTATATTTTATTTTTCGATAATAGATTAGGCTTGGACAATGAATAAGGATAAATCTTGGATGTATTATATTTTATTTTCACATACCTTACTATTATGATTATGGACATCGTTCATTTAATATTACAGAGCATACTATTATATTTTTGTTTCATTTAAAATTATATCATGTTTTTATAAATGGAGCTCTTTATTTACTAATAATTTCATTTCATATAATAGATAAAATGCGACAAGTCAGAGCAAGTTGGAGCAACGCTTGTAGCACGATTTCAACCACTTGCAAAACGAGGTCAAGGGTATGCGCAATCACAATAAGAAATAAAAAAATGTCTTGTTTGGTTTAAGGCAAATGTACGAACCTTTTGTGTATCAAACATCACGTGGTGGAGTTGGAACTTCATGAGCAGCAGGCAACGGTGCAGGTTATGGAATTGGATCCGGTGGCGATCCGACACGCTGATTTTGGCCAAATGTTGTTTTAAAACAAATTCTATTTTTTTTCATTTAAATATTAGTACAATTTATAATTAGTTATATATAAAAATTATTATAATTATGGTGATTTTTATTTATTAATTTAAATAAAATAAATTTTCTATATTACAAATTATTTTAGTTTTTAAGCTATTTGTCTCCAAATTAATAAAATCCAAAATCCAAAACTAATAAAAATAATAAAAAAGATTATTTTCGACAGATTTATGCTCATTTTCGAAGAAATTTTGTCAGAAGTATACCTTTTTTCTATGCAAATTTGTCTGAAATGAGCATATTTTCACTGGATAAATAGAGAATTTTTTTTTTTTAATTCAAGAAAATATTTTTTACGGAATATAGACTATTTCCAACAAAAAATTTGCGATGAAAGATTTCGTTAAAATTACTTGAAAATTTTCCAACGATTTTTTTTTTTTGCGATGCAAAAGCAGTTGGGACTTGAGTATTACCGACGAAATTTTTCGATAAAATTTTCTATGGAAACTACGTATTTCCAACGGAAAAAATAGACTTTTTCAACAAAAAATTTTGACCAAAAAGGTCCTTTTCCTTATAGTGAATGGGTACTTTTACACTCTAAGTTAAAACAGAACTCTTTAATTAGGTTTAAAGTTGCTTAATTAATCTGTAGTAACTTATTTAAGTCAAAGAGAAGGGATCAAATCAAATCAAATTAGTATAACAATTTCTAATTGACTAATTGTTTCACCCTTTAATAATTTTTGGAATTTTAATAAAGCTAGTATTGGAGTTAATGTAATTGTTTATACATGCATGATGACATGCATGTAAAGCTTTAATCTAATTTGAAATCCATATCACACAAAGTAGTTAGCATCAGTGGGCATATCATTTTTGTTTTTGTGCTAGTATGTATCAATACTGATTTGTTTTGGTATACTATTTTGGATGTATCAGTATTATTTAATATTTTGTTTATAAAATATATATACACACAAAAATATACCTTCATTACATATATTATAAATATTTAACATTAAAAAATTTTGAACCTCAATTAAATAAAATAAATAGAAAATATTAGAAAATGTATAGTAAATTATTGTTCAATAGTCTAATTTAACATATATTATTTTGAATGAAATTATGAAAAAAAAAATATAATGAGAGAGAACATTAGGAATTGATTAAAAGAAAAAAAAATAAGTAAAAAAATTTTAAAAAAAATGAAAAATCTTGTACCAATTGGTAAGATCATGTAGACACCTAATTTTGTCCGGGCCCCCTAAATAAGGTAAGTTCTTCCTTCAACTTTTCGAAATGCAGAGAATCTCCCCTCATTCCACAGTTGGATCTCCAAGACTTTGATTAGGAGGTCAATAGCAAAAAAGTCAACCACTAAAAAAGTTAACTATAACAACCAAGGTTACGTACAATCGTGTAAAGTTAAATCTCGAAATTTTTTAAGGGCAAACTTGGAAGTTGGTAAGAAGTTATAAGTGAAGGAAATAAAAGAAGAAATGATCAAATTGAACAAACTAAAAAGTTTAGGGGCTTAATAGTTATTTATGAAAAGTTGAGGGACCAATGTGCAATTATACCAAAAATTGAAAAATATCTTTATAATTATCTTTATAGCTTGAAAATTCTAGAAATGCTTCCTTACTTCTTATGTGCTAGCCGGCCACCCCTCCCCTCTCATTCTCTCAAATTCTCTTCATCCTCTCCAACAATTCTCTTCAAGTATTCCACAAAAATCTCATCAACAATCACATCCAAAGTTAGTTTCTTGATAAATTCTTTCTTTTCTTTAGATATTCTACATGAGCATGCTAAGATCTTAGCTCCATAAACATGTTAAGGTCTGAAATCCATCTATTAAGTATGAGTTTTACTCACCTTTGGTCAGAATTAAAAGGATTTGAAAGCATGAACAAGAAAATGGGAAGAAAAAGCAAAATAGGGGAAGTTGAGCATGTTTGCTGTTCGGATTTTTTGGGTTCAGCACAGCTGGGTTTTTATTTTTTTGATATTTTTTTTTTCTAGAAACTAGACTTCAATACAAGAATTTTGGTTTTTGAATCACCCAAAACCAATAAGCGGTTAAAAAGATAAAATTCAGAGAAGTGGGCTGTTCTGTGTTGACCCCTGTTTCGGCATAGTTTCGGGATTTATCAAATTTGATCAAGATTTTGTTCTAATTGTCTAAGTTAGTTATTTTCTTCATAAAGTAGACTTATTTATTGAAATAAACCAATTGGAATCACTTGAAAATTCCTTACCAAACTCAAGTTATGATTTTCTAATCTAGCTTGATAGTAAGGAATTTATTGCTTAAGAGAAATATAGTACTAAATGATGGTTATGGATTATGAAAATCTCTAAAGCATGGAGTACTAGAAAGGAATTTGATAAGGACATGAATATGGAGTTGAATTTTGGAGAAAATGATTATGGAAATGATATTAAAAATTTGGGATATGTTGTTTGAGTATGAGAAATTAGTATTAACCTTGGGGGAAGATTATGAGATTTAAGTTGCATTCATAATTGTGTAATTCTTTGAGTATGTATAGATACTAATTATCGTTAATCTCTAGGCCACGTAGATCCGACGTCACCTGTGGATCCCGAAGTTTCAGATCGAGGTGTACAGTGAGATCATCTCAAGGATTGTGAGTAGACGACAACTATAGTTATTTGAAATTTATTTAATTACAATTATAATTTTCTTAGCATGATATTTATTTTATGTATTAAAGGTATATGCGATATATAATCATATGAATTGATATGTTATTAAAGTACATTTATTTCGAGAAATATTATATCGAGCAAGTTGGTTGATTTATGAAATATGATTATACATAGAATTTGACATACATGGTTTTGGCTCCACCTGACTTAATGTATGATATTATTCCCTTGATCGGAATACGGGAGCTGCATGCTATGCCTTTGTGGCGGGAGCCACCTCTAGAGTCCCAATTCAAAGATATTAGCCTGGGGTATGGGAGCTGCAAGCTACGCCTTTGTGGTGAGAGCCACCTCCGAAGTCCCTATCTCATTATATTAGCCTTTTGGGGGCACATCATAGTGACACATATGCCTTTGGGGCATCCTATGGTGGAATTGGCCTTTGGGGCCGGCTACTAGTATGCCTACATGGATATTACCTGGTTAATTCATGGTTGTATAGATAAATCTTATGCATGATAGTAAGTTGGAGCCCAATTATATGAAATTTGATTTACTTTAAAGATTTTATACATTGATTTGTTATTATGATGTTGTTATACATTTACAAACTTCACTATATCTTTGAATTAATCATTATAGTTTTACTATTATTTATTTTTGAAAATGTCTATGATGCTTTAAAGGTTACCATTATAGTTTTCAAACGTTTTAAAAGTTGTCTACTCGCTGAGATATTCACATATTTCACCTATTTCATGTTTCTAAATTTTCAGGTTACAATTAAGTGTTGGGATTGCTACCTTCCTCTACCATTCGCTTCAAAGAGTATATTGACGCGGTGGACATCTTACCTAAATTTCTAGAAGTTTTGATCTCTTGATGTTTTATCTAGTAAATCTTGCTAAGATAGGTTTACTTTTGGATATATTGTATATATATTTGAAGTTATGAGACAATAGATCAATATGTATTGACTTGAGTATAAATTGATCATGGAAAATTTTTGAGTATGCATGTATAAATGTGATAATGGTATTGAGAGATATTGCTTTATGGGGATATGAACTGAGTGTATTTGCATGAGGGTTATAGTTAAGATAGAAAGGAAACTCTGCCGGTATCTAGGTAGATTATCCGGACAGGATGTTACAATTTGGTATCAGAGCAAGGTTATAGGTCCTGTAGACTTAGGATCTGTTTATTGAAGTATTAAAATATTGTCACTTGTGCAGGAAATCAGACACGATGCCACCACGTCAAAGAGGAAGGCCTAGAATCAATCCCCTACCCCAAAATAGGGATAGGAATAGAAATGAGAATATTGATGAGCAAATTGGAGAACAAGCTTCAGTTGCTGGTTCATCTTCTGTTGCTGCACCCTCAGCAACACCCCCAGCAACTGATCTTAATTTAGCTGAGGCAGTTGCGGCCTTGGCAAGGGTAATTCCCGCTTTGACTGCCCCTGCTGAAAAGGGGATAGTTAATTGCTGTAAAGATCTGAAGAATATGGGTTGCAAGATTTTCACGGGATCTTTGGAATTAGATTTAGCTGGTCATGGCTACAAAAAATTGAGACAACTTCCATTACTCTTCAGATTCCCGAGCCTATGAGGTTACCATGTGCGGTGCAATTTTTGGAGGATCATGCACACACATGGTGGAAAACTACAGTGCAAAGGTATGCTGGACGTCCTACCATAACCTAGGCAGACTTCCGAAGAGAGTTTGAAGAAAAATACTATTCTCAGGCTTTGCGGGAAAAGAAATGGACTGAGTTTATGAATTTAAAACAGGGTAATATGTCAGTAGCAGAGTATGAGCAAAAATTCAGTGAACTATCAGAATTTGCTCCATCAATAGTAGCCAACGATGCTGACAGATGCAAGAAATTCCAAGAAGGGCTACATGTTAGTATTCGAGATAGGTTGACGACCCTAGATACAGATGACTTTAATAAATAGGTCAACATGGCAATCAAAGCTGAACAGAATCTGAAAGAAATGAAAGATAGAGAAGAGAAGTTCAGAAAAAAAAATGGGCAGTCCTCTAGTGAGGACGTGAGGCCTAAGAAAAGTTATATAGATAGCAGTGTTAGTGGTTACAAACCCTCAAGATTTCAAAAGGGATTAGATAGAAAACCTTTTAATGGTTTTTCTAGTAGACCTACCATCGGACCTCAACAGTAGACTAGATCGCTGCCTGGGAGGTCAGGAGGACCTCGTACATTGACTTATCCTCAGTGTCCCCATTGTGGGAGGAATCACCCTGATGAATGTTGGAGACTACAGGGTGTGTGTTTTTACTGAAAAGAATCGGGACACATGAAACAGGATTGTCCCAAGCTGAAGAACAAGGGAGTTACTAGTCAGTTATCAGTGGGTCAAAAGAAAAGGACCCAACCTACTGCTGCACCTCAGCCGACAGCAGTTAGAGATAGAACTGGGGCACAATCTCAAATTGGTTAATCTACTGGCCCTTGACAGAGTGGGCAGCCTGGTAGACCTCGAACTGTAGCCAGAATTTATGCTATGACCCAACAACAGGCTCAGGCTACTCCTTAAGTGGTTACAGGTACTCTCCCAATTTCTAAGGCAAATGCTAGGATCTTAATAGATCCAGGTGCAACTCATCCTTTTTTGCTAATTCATTTGTCATGCATTTGGGTAGAGAGTCTAGGAGGTTAGACATCCCTATGGTCGTTAGTACCCCAGTGGGAGAAACTTTGAAAATTGATGTGGTTTATCCGGATTGTACCGTTATGGTTTAGGAGCATGAATTACCAGTTAATTTGTTTCCATTAGGAATGTATGATTTTGATGTGATTTTGGGAATGGATTGTTTGTCTAAACATAATGCAGTGATAGATTTATTTTCCAAAACTGTGACTTTTAAGAAGTCGGGAGACTTGGAGGTTACCTTTCAAGGAGAAAGGAAAGTTTTACCTTCTTGCCTTATCTCCAAGATGGCAGCCAATAGATACTTGCAGAAAGGGTATTCTACTTCCCTTGCTTATGTGATTAACAAGGACATACATGAGGCAAAGTTGAAAACTATACCTGTGGTCAAAGAGTTTTCTGAGACTTTTCCTGAAGAATTGGTCGGTTTACCTCCTGACAGGGAATTGGAGTTTACTATCGACTTAATCCCTAGCAGTGCTCTTATTTCTCAGGCACCCTATAGAATGACACCTTCGGAGCTAAAGAAATTGAAAGTGCAGTTGCAAGACCTAGTTGACAGAGGTTTCATTCAGCCTAGTAATTCACTGTGGGGAGCACCGATTTTATTTGTAAAGAAAAAGGATAGATCTTTACGATTATGTATCGACTACCGGCAACTGAACAAGGTCACCATTAAGAATAAGTATCCTTTGCCAAGGATTGATGACTTGTTTGATCAGTTGCAAGGTGCAAGTGTGTTCTCCAAAATAGACCTAAGGTAGAGTTATCATCAATTGAAAATCAAAGAATCTGATATTCCAAAGACTGCTTTCAAAACTCGATATGGTCATTATGAATTTTTAGTTATGCCTTTTGGGCTAACTAATGCACTTACAGTCTTTATGGATTTGATGAATAGGGTGTTTCGACCCTACTTAGATAAGTTTGTTATTGTGTTCATCGATGACATCCTAGTTTATTCCAGGAATAAGGATGATCATGTAAACCATTTGAGAACGGTGCTGCAGACTATGCGTGAAAAGCAACTTTATGCTAAATTTTCCAAGTGTGAATTCTGGTTGGACAAAGTAGCATTCCTTGGTCACATAATATCTAAGAAAGGGATTTTTGTAGATCCACAAAAGATAGAAGCTGTAGTTGCTTGGGAAAGACCCACAAATGTCACAGAAGTTAGAAGCTTTCTCGAATTGGCAGGGTACTATCAAAGATTCGTGGAAGGATTTTCCATGATTGTCTCTCCTTTGCCAAAACTAACTAGGAAGCATGCTAAGTTTGAGTGGACTGACGAATGTAAGCAAGCTTTCCAAGAGCTCAAGCATAGATTGACCACAGCACCTGATGCACCCAAAAGAGTGTATCTTATTTAACCTTGCACTAAAAAGATCAATTGTAAGTATAGTAGTTAGCAAGGGTCGAGTCCTCAGGGATTGGGTTTTAATTTATGAGTTATTAGTTTATAACTTACGTTCAAAGAAAACAATAAAAGAAAAGGGTTTTTGAAGCCAGATTTAAACTAAAGTAAATAATAAGAATAAGATGCAAGGCGGTATAACCAGCCAATAAAAATATATATACTAAATTAGGCGGTGTAACCAGCCAATAAAAATATATATATATTAAATTAGGCGGTATAACCAGCCAACAAAGTTAATATACAAATTAGGCGGTATAACCAGCCAATAAAAATAAATATACTTTTAAAAATAAGCAAACTAGAAAAGTAAGAAAACAAGTAAGTAAGAAGAATCAAATATGAAAAATATGGTTAAAGTTTCATTCTCCACCACTAGACATCATTAAGAATCAATTTCAGATCTATCAATATCAACCAACTATCAAAGTTAACAACCGTAGATAACAACAAGCTATGTTATCCCAATCTTTCCTTAGTTTGTCGTTAAATAGAACAAGCTCTCTATTTAATCTCTAACCATTAAACAACCTAGAATAAGCTCTCTAAATTCAATTTAATGGCAGCTTTATGATGAGAAAGATAGGTTGATCTAAGCAACAAACACATAAGCTCGGATTGTTCAACTTAGGTTATGTTCCACTTTGCAATTATTGAAAACTTGACCATAATCATTAATCACAAATTGCCACTTATGAATAGGAAATCAAGACAATTACACGGATCAAGACTCCTAAACTAGCAATAGATGATTATCAAGATCTATCTAGTTGTACACCTAAATAAATCAAGACAACATCATGAACAATTCTTGTAGAAGAAGATAAGCAACTTTGATAGAAAATTAATGATAGATAGAATATGAAAATCAATCACAAAACATGTCTAGGGCTTTGAAATCACCCTTAACCAAATAGAAATTTAGCCTAGCATAGGCATTATAAACATAAACATAAAATTAATGAAAATCTAAGAAGAAAATAAAAGAAAGAAAGAAGAAGAGGAAGAATATTAATTATCCAACCTCTTGCTCTCTCTAAAAAAAAAAGAAAACTAGAGAAAAGAAAGAAAACTAGAGAAAAGAAAGAAGAAGAAAACTTAGAGAATTTTATTAAAATGGCTAATATCCTACCTATGTACAATATGATCCTCTACAATCATCCAAGGCCCTCTATTTATACACATTTTGGAGGGCTAAATGACAAGAGACAAGCTTTACAAATTTCAAAGGTAGGTATAATAGGTGGGTGAATTTTTCTAACAATTTTCGTCATATTGTATGACAATTTTGATCAGCCAACTTGATGGTCGATTTCGTCAATGTTGGAGGCCTGATCTGATCACATGGTCTTCTAGAAAAAGGTTCCCCTATCAGTTACGGATCCATAGCCGTTGGAATCAGCTCATTTGCTGATGTGGATAAGCAGATATGGGCAAAATACGAAAACAGGTCAGCACAGACGTCATTGCACATCAGCCAACTTGATGGTCGATTTCGCTAGGGAAAACGACTCCGTTTCAAGAAGTGTAAAACATGAAAAAGATAGATATGCCTCTTAGCTTTGCACGGATACAAATTTCAGCCTTATTGCTTCAGTGAAACTCCAGATATAGCTGATATGGCAAAAGGTGTCGGAACTGGAACTGAACTGGATTTGCCCTTAATTCTAGTAATCTGAAATCACTCAAAGAAACTTGTGAAAAACACCAAATTACATAAAAATATAAAAGATCATAAACACAATTAGACTAAACAATAATAACTCGTATTTGACACAAAACAATAATAAAACATAACTAAAAACTATATAATTATACGAGTTATCACACCCCCACACTTAGCTTTTTGCTAGTCCTCGAGCAAAATCAAATAAAAATAAAATAAGAAAATCTAATCTAATCCACTTTCGTAGGAAATCACGGTGGCACTTAGCATGTGACACAAGCCTTTAAACCCCTAGGTGTCCCTAGTGGACGAGTTTAGTCTCGTGAGGGTTTACTAGAACGTTACCCACAAACATTGAAAAACTAAAATATAAATAAACTACATATACTAAAAGTATTTACTCCTAATCCTTTCAATACAAATTAGAGACAATCTTTGAACAAGTCTTATAAACTAATCAATAGCTTAAAGAATTTCACAAAAAATCATGCTTGAATGTAAATTGTTTGAGTTAAGCCAATATTAACATAACATATCTCAATCAAAATAGTGCATGTTCAAATTTAATCTCAACTTCTCACATGGGATACCCTCATGATTTTCACTCTTTAAAGTAGTGGTAAAGTGTTTACACTCAATCAATCTCATGAAAACACTTCTACCATATGCTTGCTTGTCCACCTATTCTCCACTATTTAGATCATACAACTTCATAAATCAAGAGGTCTTTATTCAAGGTTGTAATGGGGCCAAGGGGTTTGTAATGTGGTTGAAGAACAAAAGTATAAAGATATCACAAAGGTTTCAAAGAGTTCATAAAGTTTAGAGACATAAAAAGATCATACAAAGAAACTTCTCAAAACTCTTTACAAGTACATAGTCACCTAGGCCGGATATTCATGTTGGGCCTTTTCTTCATTCTAAACAACTTTGTAACATCTTTTTCTTTTTTCAACAAATTCAAGAGATGATTCATATTTTTATTTTTTTTTACATAGGAATGTATTTGCCAGTATTCCATTTCTTTTTCTCTTGACTTTTCTTTTCTTTTCCCCCCACACTTATTTCTTGTTTCTAACCAAAAAATATCCCTTGTCTTTGCAACTTGTCTCAAATCATGCTAATTCATCTTTGGAACAAAGGTAAAGATATAAGTATATTTAGGTTAGGGACAAGTTATGGTTACCAAAGAGATAGCTTATTCAATGTAGGCTCAAATTGGTTCACTAAGGGTGTGTTCTCTTGGAACATCAATAAGGGATGGCTGTTTGGCCCTGGCTAAAAATCCTAATGCCTCTATCATATTCATGTTGTCACATGCATCAATATAGTCTCAAATGGTTTAAAGCAAGTTCTAGAGAATCATGTAATCATAAGAGTACTCAAGAAAGAAATTAGATTGATTTGTATAATGCATCAATCATTATAGGCTCAAAAACTCACAAGGATGATTATACAAGTCAGATTAAGTCTAAACATGCTTCTTTCTCAATCAACATATCATATTAACATTGGCTCATAAAAAGGTTGACATCAAGCTCAATTCTCATGAAAATCTTCTCACTAATAAATCTGTTTTAGACTTATGCAATTCATATCTCATCATTGTATTAAAAAGGAACTAAAACTCACAAAAAAATAATAATAATAATAATAAAGAAAAAAAAATAGTAGACAAAAATAAAAGAAATCCTAAATCATTCCCCCCCACACTTAATTCTTACATTGTCCTCAATGTAAGTCTATTAACTCAAATGAAAGAATCATGTGTAAGAGAAAAGAACTAATAACATAAGAATAGGAACAACTAAGACTCAAAACAAAACAAAACCATGCAACCTAAATAATCCTAAAATACTAAACAAAAATTAACAAGTAAACATAAAAAGATTAAAATCAAACTGACAAGGTATGTCTCAAGTCTCCCTTACTCAGACCTTGTTCAGAATGAATACTTCTAAATTGCTTAAAACACAACAAACTTTTTTTTTTTGAAAAGAAGAAATCAAACTGACAAGGTATGTCTCAAGTCTCCCTTACTCAGACCTTGTTAAGAATGAATACTTCTTAATTTTTTTTATTTTTTTTATTTTTTTATTTTTTTAAATTAGCAAAATATGTCCCTTACCCCCTACTAAAATATGACATTGTCCCCAATGTCAAATTTTAAAGGTAGAATTTAGGAGATATTACCTGCAGAGGTTGCTAACCACTTATTATAACTGAGACACAACAAGCAAAATGTTAGATAATGTCACAAAGACAAAGTGCAATCCACTCCTTGCTCGTCCATATCTCTTTTCCTTTTTCCGAGCGTTTGCGAAACAACCGTAGCAGATAAATACTCATAAGCTTGGAGCTTTTTGAGTAAATCTTCAATGGTTGTAGCAGAAATTATGGTTCTCATTGCCTCTGAAAACATGAATCCGTTATCCACAGCATTATCTAAATATGAAAGCAAATTACTAAAATAACCATTAATATTAAGCAAACCAATGGGTTTCTTATTTGTGACCAAAGATGACCAAGAAGCCACGCAAGCTATTTCTTCCAATGTACCCAGACCTCCTGGTAAAGCAATGAATGCATCGGCAGAATGGTACATGATTGTCATCCGTTCAGGGATACTCCAGACTTGTATTTCCTTACCCACGGTAGGTCCACAAAAACTTGTGAATAGTTTTGGCACGATTCCTAGAACTGGACTTCCTCCGGCGTGTGCTGCTGTAGCGACTGCTCCCATTAAACCCGTACTACCGCCTCCATAAATCAACTGGATCTTTTGTTGGGCAAGTATTACTCCAACTCTTATGGCTTCATCAGCGAATATGTTATTTTTCCCTGGATAAGCACCTCCAAAAACACCTATTTTTTTAATGCGCTGGGACGAAGTACTTTCCATTTTTTTTCTTTTTCGAGTGCCTGAAAGAGAATGAGTACATGGTGTAATATATAGAGGACTGAGTAGTGAATCAGACAAGAGTAATAATGTCGCCGAAAGTGTATCTGACCTGTCAGAAGAAAATGTTAACCTAACAAAAGATTTTTGCGTGATTTCAGGAAGAAAATCAAAAAGAGAAGAAAAATCAAACGTAAAAGACAAAAGAAAAAAAATAAAAAACAAGAATAATTACACAAATCGAACAACACGTAAATTAAACCAAAATAAAGTTATTGCAAATCAAACCAAAAGCTGAGAAGTCATTTATTGTAGTTGTGATTGTGGCTCACATCTTCCTCTGGTTTTACGTCCAGAAACGGCTTAAACGCCTTCTATGAGTCGAGGATATGCTTCCCATCCAGTTTTCTTACAAGCTGGCAAACAGGGTCTTTTAACATCAGATTCCCAAGATGTTGCCATTCCCTTTGGAATTGCGGCCATAAATCAAGAATTTCTCTTTGTACGTCTCCACTAGGATGCGTCTCAAGAGAAAGTTGGATATTACCAAAATTCTCCTTACTCAGTCCATCCTTAATGAATTCAATTTTATCATCTCGATTAGAGGACGGAATCCCAATAGAACGACATTTACCGTTACACGTCCATCGTGCACATTTGTGGCAATTTGAACTCATGCGCTTTGCTCGTCGCTTCTTTGCAAAAGTGCTTCTACCTGTACCTGGTAAATGCAAAACAGGAAGATATTCATCTTCACGTACCTTGGCTTCAATTATCCAACGTATGTCGTCAGGAATCCCTTTGTGCATAAGCATTCTTAATCTTTCAAGTCGAACTTGGTAAAGCTTCAGTAAAATATTTCGAGGAAAAGGAGGAAATCGTTTCTGCAATCTTGTGAGAATATCATCCATCCTGAAAAAAAGAATGAAAAAAAATGAAAGAGAAATTGGAAGAGAAATTTATATACAATATCAGTTTTGTGGGTAGCTGATGGAACCGACTTAAATAATCACAGAGTACCGTTATCCGCCATTTAACCGGGGTTAAAAAAATAAAATAAAAATTATATTTACATCTAGTTATTTTAAAAACAAGGATCACAAAGAAAAACAACCTAAAAAGACTCAAAAACAAAAAACTTTAAATAAAATCCTAAATTACTAAACAAATAAACATAAAAATAAATAAATAAAAACAATAAAAAATAATAAAAGGAAAAGGAAAAGGAAAAGAAAGCAAATCTGAGTATGGCAGGTTGGTAATTTCTTCATTAATTGGACTGCCTTCCCAATTAGTATTGATTTAAGTTGTCCAACCTAACCAACACCCCTTCTTGGCTTTTTAGGCTTGTTAGGCTCATACATGAAACTTCTCAAATTTGAACGTTTGATAGGAAGCTTTCTTTGCACAAAACTGGATGCATTCTCCATTACAAGTATTATTCCATCATCCTTTGTGGTGCATATCTCATCGAGGAATGGAGCATATGTTGGTACTTGTTGAATGGCATCCACAAACAAACTGTTTAAGGTTTCCAGCATGTTTTGTTCATGTTCTTCCTCCTTGAACTTTGCAAATCTACTAGGAAAAGGTGGAGAAGAAACATTAGTAAAAATTGGAATCTTAAACGTTACCTCAGGTGCTGAAATACTCTTATTTGGATTTGTGGCTTCATTATCCTCAAGAATAGAATCCATCTCTAATTTTGTCTCATCCTCATCTTGTTCATCATTCTTCAAGGTCACAATAGTAGCATTCTCCTTTGGGTTAATCATCGTTTGGGCAGAGAGTTCTTCAGATCTTTGTGCTACCCATCCCACCATACTACTAGACAATTGGCTCATTTGCTTTTCCAAACTCTGGATGCTTGCCCTTGTTTCCTGTTGAAATTGCAAAGAATCAGTAACAAGAGAATAGACAAGATCTTCTAAAGAAGTACCTGAGTTTTGAGTCATATGTGGTGGTTGAAAAAGATCTAGTTCTTGAGACCATGATTGATTGAAGCTAGATGGATGAGTGTAATTGGCATAAGGGTCTACTTCTTGGTAATTTTTCGAGTAGCCATAATTAGTATGATCCCACCATCCCTCATGGTAAGTGTTTGAGTAATGATCATACTGTTGGTCTTGGAACACTTGATGGCCTTGACATCCTCCCATGGCCAATTGTTGAACTGGGGAGGTGAGATTGGCTTGTTGATTCTCCATGTTCATGTATGCCACCAACTCTTCAATTGTTAGATTGCTCAATTCCATTGTTTTTTTTTTTTCAAAATTTGAAAAGAAAAACATGTATGTACAAGAAAATAATACTAATTAGAACTGAAAATAAGAATAAACCAAGTAACAAATAAACTAAAGAAAACAATCCCCGGCAACGGCGCCAAAAATTTGATGCACCCAAAAGAGTGTATCTTATTTAACCTTGCACTAAAAAGATCAATTGTAAGTATAGTAGTTAGCAAGGGTCGAGTCCTCAGGGATTGGGTTTTAATTTATGAGTTATTAGTTTATAACTTACGTTCAAAGAAAATAATAAAAGAAAAGGATTTTTGAAGCCAGATTTAAACTAAAGTAAATAATAAGAATAAGATGCAAGGCGGTATAACCAGCCAATAAAAATATATATACTAAATTAGGAGGTGTAACCAGCCAATAAAAATATATATATATTAAATTAGGCGGTATAACCAGCCAACAAAGTTAATATACAAATTAGGCGGTATAACCAGCCAATAAAAATAAATATACTTTTAAAAATAAGCAAACTAGAAAAGTAAGAAAACAAGTAAGTAAGAAGAATCAAATATGAAAAATATGGTTAAAGTTTCATTCTCCACCACTAGACATCATTAAGAATCAATTTCAGATCTATCAATATCAACCAACTATCAAAGTTAACAACCGTAGATAACAACAAGCTCTGTTATCCCAATCTTTCCTTAGTTTGTCGTTAAATAGAACAAGCTCTCTATTTAATCTCTAACCATTAAACAACCTAGAATAAGCTCTCTAAATTCAATTTAATGGCAGCTTTATGATGAGAAAGATAGGTTGATCTAAGCAACAAACACATAAGCTCGGATTGTTCAACTTAGGTTATGTTCCACTTTGCAATTATTGAAAACTTGACCATAATCATTAATCACAAATTGCCACTTATGAATAGGAAATCAAGACAATTACACGGATCAAGACTCCTAAACTAGCAATAGATGATTATCAAGATCTATCTAGTTGTACACCTAAATAAATCAAGACAACATCATGAACAATTCTTGTAGAAGAAGATAAGCAACTTTGATAGAAAATTAATGATAGATAGAATATGAAAATCAATCACAAAACATGTCTAGGGCTTTGAAATCACCCTTAACCAAATAGAAATTTAGCCTAGCATAGGCATTATAAACATAAACATAAAATTAATGAAAATCTAAGAAGAAAATAAAAGAAAGAAAGAAGAAGAGGAAGAATATTAATTATCCAACCTCTTGCTCTCTCTAAAGAAAAAGAAAACTAGAGAAAAGAAAGAAAACTAGAGAAAAGAAAGAAGAAGAAAACTTAGAGAATTTTATTAAAATGGCTAATATCCTACCTATGTACAATATGATCCTCTACAATCATCCAAGGCCCTCTATTTATACACATTTTGGAGGGCTAAATGACAAGAGACAAGCTTTACAAATTTCAAAGGTAGGTATAATAGGTGGGTGAATTTTTCTAACAATTTTCGTCATATTGTATGACAATTTTGATCAGCCAACTTGATGGTCGATTTCGTCAATGTTGGAGGCCTGATCTGATCACATGGTCTTCTAGAAAAAGGTTCCCCTATCAGTTACGGATCCATAGCCGTTGGAATCAGCTCATTTGCTGATGTGGATAAGCAGATATGGGCAAAATACGAAAACAGGTCAGCACAGACGTCATTGCACATCAGCCAACTTGATGGTCGATTTCGCTAGGGAAAACGACTCCGTTTCAAGAAGTGTAAAACATGAAAAAGATAGATATGCCTCTTAGCTTTGCACGGATACAAATTTCAGCCTTATTGCTTCAGTGAAACTCCAGATATAGCTTATATGGCAAAAGGTGTCGGAACTGGAACTGAACTGGATTTGCCCTTAATTCTAGTAATCTGAAATCACTCAAAGAAACTTGTGAAAAACACCAAATTACATAAAAATATAAAAGATCATAAACACAATTAGACTAAACAATAATAACTCGTATTTGACACAAAACAATAATAAAACATAACTAAAAACTATATAATTATACGAGTTATCAGCACCAGTTCTTACACTACCATCAGGGACTGGCAGCTTTATGGTATATAGTGATGCCTCGAGATGAGGTTTGGGTTGCGTTTTGATGCAACATGGGAAGGTGATAGCTTATGCTTCTTGGCAACTGAAACAGCATGAGCAGAATTATCCCACTCACGATTTAGAGTTGGCGACAGTGGTGTTTGCACTGAAAATTTGGAGGGATTATTTATTTGGAGAAAAATGTACAATCTACACTGATCATAAGAGTCTGAAATATCTGATGGATCAGAAGGAACTAAACATGAGGTAAAGGAGATGGTTGGAATTGATAAAAGATTATGACTGTGTAATTGACTACCACCAAAGAAAGGCCAATATAGTGGCCGATGCTCTTAGTCGAAAGTCTTCTAGTTCTCTTGCTCATATCCGAGCGATTCAGAAACCCTTACAAAATGAGTTGAAGTCTTTACCTTTGGAATTGATGATTGAAGAGAATGATCTCCTAATAGCTCACATGAAGGTTAAACCGATTCATATTGATAGGATACGTGAAGCACAGAATAATGACCCTATGTTGGTAAAGTTAAAGCAAGAAGTAAGGGATGGCATGAGGACTGAATTTCAAATAAAGGATGATGATGTACTGATAATGAGAAATAGGCTTTCTGTTCCTCAGGATGAAGAGCTCCGAAAAATGATTTTGGAGGAAGCTCATAATGCACCATACGCTTTACATCCCGGTAGTGTGAAGATGTATCGAACCTTAAGAGAACATTATTGGTGGCAGGGTATGAAACGGGACGTAGCTAAGTTTATTTCTAGATGCTTGGTATGGCAACAAATTAAAGCCGAGCATCAAAAACCTTTAGGGAAATTGAACCCCTTACCTATTCCTCAATGGAAGTGGGAAGATATTGCTATGGATTTCATTTCGGGATTGCCAAGAACGCAGTCTGGTTATGACAGCATTTGGGTGATTGTTGATCGTCTAACAAAATCAGCTCACTTTTTGCCAGTCAAGAAGACTATTTCCATGGAAAGGTTGTCTAAACTTTATGTGAACGAGATTGTTAGGTTATATGGTGCCCCAGTATCGATTGTATCTGATCGAGACCCTCGATTCACATCTCGATTTTGGCCAAGTTTGCAGAATGCTATAGGCACTAAACTCAAGTTCAGTACCGCTTTTCATCCCCAAACGGATGGACAATCTGAACGGACAATTCAAATTCTAGAAGATATGATCAGATCTTGTATTATGGAACTCAAAGAAAACTGGGATGAACACTTGCCTCTAGCAGAGTTTGCATATAACAATAGTTATCAGTCCAGTATTGACATGGCTCCATTTGAAGCTTTGTATGGAAGGAAGTGCAGAACTCCGGTGTGTTGGGATGATACAGATGAAAGGAAATTGCTAGGTCCATAAATTGTTATGATGACTGCAGACAAAGTAAAGGTAATCAAGGAAAAGATAAAAATAGCTCAAGATAGACAAAGAGCTATGTAGATAACCGGAGAAAAGATATAGAGTTTGAAGTTGGTGATATGGTGTTTTTGAAAGTGACTCCTTGGAAGGGAGTAATCGATTTGGAAGACGAGGAAAGCTGGGTCCTCGATATATAGGGGCGTATAGGAGATCATCGAACGGATTGGCCCAGTTGCTTATAGATTGGCCTTACCAGAAGAATTGTCACGAATTCATAATGTGTTCCATGTTTCTATGCTACGAAAATACATTTTCGATTCTTCACATATATTGAATGACTTGCCTATGGAAATTGAGGAAAAATTAACTTATGAAGAGCAACAGGTTGAGATTTTGGATAGAAAGGACCAAGTTCTAAGGATTAAGACTATTCCATTAGTGAAAGTTCTTTGGAGGAATCATTCATATGAAGAAGCTACATGGGAAATGGAGGAAGATATGCGGACTCAATATCCTCACTTATTCAATCAAGTTGGTAAGTAACTTTCGAGGACGAAATTTTTCTAAGGGGGGTAGGTTGTAACAACCAAGGTTACGTACAATCGTGTAAAGTTAAATCCTGAAAATTTTTAAGGGAAAACTTGGAAGTTGGTAAGAAGTTATAAGTGAAAGAAATTAAAGAAGAAAGGATCAAATTGAACAAACTAAAAAGTTTAGGGACTTAATGGTTATTCATGAAAAGTTGAGGGACCAATGTGCAATTATACCAAAAATTGAAAAATATCTTTATAATTATCTTTATTTCTTGAAAATTCTAGAAATTCTTCCTTATTTCATATGTGCTATCCGGCCACCCCTCCCCTCTCATTCTCTCAAATTCTCTTCATCCTCTCCAACAATTCTCTTCAAGTATTCCACAAAAATCTCATCAACAATCACATCCAAGGTTAGTTTCTTGATAAATTCTTCCTTTTCTTTAGATATTCTACTTGAGCATGCTAAGATCTTAGCTCCATAAACATGTTAAGGTCTGAAATCCATCTATTAATAATGAGTTTTACTCACCTTTGGTAAGAATTAAAAGGATTTGAAAGCATGAACAAGAAAATGGGAAGAAAAAGCAAAACAGGGGAAGTTGCGCATGTTTGCTGTTCGGATTTTCTGAGTTAGGGACAGCTGGGTTTGTATTTTTTTGATATTTTTCCTATAACTAGACTTCAATATTAGAATTTTGGTTTTTGAATCACCCAAAACTGATAATCTTTTAAAAAGATAAAATTCGGTGAAGTGGGCTGTTCTGTGTTGACCCCTGTTTCGGCATAGTTTCGGGATTTATCAAATTTGATCAAGATTTTCTAATTGTCTAAGTTAGTTATTTTATTCATAAAGTAGACTTATTTATTGAAATAAACCAATTGGAATCACTTGAAAATTCCTTACCAAACTCAAGTTATGATTTTCTAATCTAGCTTGATAGTAAGAAATTTATTGCTTAAGAGAAATATAGTACTAAATGATGGTTATGGATTATGAAAATCTCTAAGGCATGGAGTACTAGAAAGGAATTTGATAAGGACATGAATATGGAGTTGAATTGTGGAGAAAATGATTATGGAAATGATATTAAAAATTTGGGATATGTTGTTTTGAGTATGAGAAATTAGTATTAACCTTGGGGGAAGATTATGAGATTTGAGTTGCATTCATAATTGTGTAATGCTTTCGGTATGTATAGATACTAATTATCGTTAAACTCTAGGCCACGTAGATCCGACGTCACCTGTGGATCTTGAAGTTTCAGATCGAGGTGTACAGTGAGATCATCTCAAGGATTGTGAGTAGACAATAACTACAGTTATTTGAAATTTATTTAATTATAATTATAATTTTTTTAGCATGATATTTATTTTACGTATTAAAGGTATATGCGATATATAATCATATGAATGGATTTGTTATTAAAGTACATTTATTTCAAGAAATATTATATCGAGCAAGTTGATTGATTTATGAAATATGATTATACATAGAATTTGACATACATGGTTTTGGCTCCACCTGACTTAATATATGAGATTATTCCCTTGATCGGAATACGGGAGTTGCGTGCTACGCCTTTGTGGGGGGAGCCACCTCCAGAGTCCCAACTCTGTGATATTAGACTGGGGTATAAGATCTGCGTGCTACGTCTTTGTGGTGGGAGCCACCTCCGGAGTCCCTATCCCATTATATTAGCCTTTTGGGGGCACATCATAGTGACACATATGCCTTTGGGGCGTCCTATGGTGGTATTGGCCTTTGGGGCCGGCTACTAGTATGCCTACATGGATATTACCTGGTTATTTCATGGATATATGGATAAATCTTATGCATGACAGTAAGTTGGAGCCCAATTATATGAAATTTGATTTACTTTAAAGATTCTATACATTGATTTGTTATTATGATGCTGTTATACATTTGCAAACTTCGCTATATCTTCGAATTAATCATTATAGTTTTACTATTATTTATTTTTGAAAATGTCTATTATGTTTTAAAGGTTACCATTATAGTTTTCAAACGTTTTAAAAGTTGTCTACTCACTGAGATATTCACATATTTCACCTATTTCATGTTTCTAAATTTTTAGGTTACAATTAGGTGTTGGGATTGCTACCTTCCTCTACCCTTCGCTTCAAAGAGTATATTGACGTGGTGGGCATCAAACCTAAATTTGTAGAAGTTTTGATCTCTTGATGTTTTATCTAGTAAACCTTGCTGAGATAGGTTTACTTTTGGATATATTATATATATATTTGAAGTTATGAGACAAAAGATCAATATGTATTGACTTGAGCATAAATTGATCATGGAAATTTTTTAAGAATGCATGTATAAATGTGATAATGGTATTGAGAGATATTGCTTGCTGGGGATATGAACTGAGTGTATTTGCAGGAGGGTTATAGTTAAGATAGAAAGAAAACTCTGTCGGATTCTAGGTAGATTATTCGGACAGGGTGTTACATCAACTTTTGGAGAAAATCAAGATTCAAAGTTGAATTGAATAATTGTGAATGAGTTTTGATAATCAGAGATCTACAACTGATGATGGAGAGGTAGAAAGACAAATTGCAAAATTCAGTGTAGAAAAAAGCATGAAATTTCCAAATTTGGAGAAAAGTATGTAAATGATCAAATTGAATGAAATTGAAACCTGGAATTAAAATATGATCAATAAAAATGGACATCTCAAGGTCTAATTTCACCAAGAGGAATCAATCGGAAGAAGAACTGGACAAAATCGAAAATTGTCATTTTTGGGGAAAAAATGGGAAATTTTGCAAATTTGGGAAAAAGTTTATAAATGATCAAATTGAACAAAATTGAAGGTTCTAAATGGAATAAGATCAATAAATAATGATATTGGAAAGTCCAATTTGAAGTAGAGGTGAAGGAAGAATCAATTTGAAGGGGAAAAAAACAAGAAAATAAGGATTTAGTGCTTAAAAAGAAATTTTTGCAAATTTGGAGAAAACTACAGAGATGGTCCAATTTGGTAAAATTGAAGTCCCTAGTTGGTAAATAATAAATAAATATGGATATCTGAAGTTCCAATTTGGAGTGGATCCAAAGGAAGAGTCGATTGGAGGAGAAACTAGAAATTTGAGAAAATCTCAATTTTGAGGAAAAAGAGAAAAACTAAATCGGAGAGGAATTCAGATGTAAAAATTGGGCAAAATCGGTCAAACACCAAATCAATATATGACAAAGGCAATGGAAGATGAAAATCCGGAAGATTGGCCCGTTTCGAGTAAAATCGAGGTTTCAAGAGCTAAAGGACAATTTTGGAAAATCCGGGAAAAATAAAATCCGAGCTCGAAAAATTATGAAAATGTCCAAAACTGAGTTTATATTGGATAGAATGGATTGGAGAAGAAAAATCCAAAATTGGAGTTGAAATGAAAATAGATAAAGTTCGGGGGTATTAAACCAATTTAGAGAAAAATCCGAGAAAAATAGAATCCAAACTCGAAAAATTATGAAAACTTCCAAAACTGAGTTTTATATTGGATAGAATGTATTGGAGAATAAAAATCTAAAATTGGAGCTAAAATGAAAATAGACAAAGTTCGGTGGTATTAAACCGAATTTTTAGAAAAAAATCTGAGAAAATGCAAAACAAGCTCGAAAAATTATGAGAACTTCCGAAACTGAGTTTTATATTGGATAGAATGAATTGGAGAAGAAAATTTCAAAATTGAAGCTAAAATGAAAATAGACAAAGTTCGGAGGTATTAA
The DNA here is from genome assembly GCA_030761205.1 of Fremontodendron californicum. Lineage (NCBI taxonomy): Eukaryota > Viridiplantae > Streptophyta > Magnoliopsida > Malvales > Malvaceae > Fremontodendron > Fremontodendron californicum. The sequence continues at coordinate 9,614,022 of JAULJL010000023.1, read as the reverse complement.
ACCGAAAGTTTGGAGAAAAATCTGGGAAAATGCAAAACGAACTCAGAAAATTATGAAAACTTCAAGAACTAAGTTTTACGTTGGATAGGATAGATTGAAAAATAAAAATCCAAAATTGGGGTTCATTTGCAAATAGATCAAGTTTGGAGGGCTAAAATGTAATTTTACTGAAGAAACCAAAAATGACCAATTTGCAAATAAAAAAAGAGGAATGACCTGGAATTTTCCATGCCATTTTCAGCTAGTTGATGGAGAGGGGGATGGAGGTTTGATCATCTTAATCAAATGGCCAAGATTGAGTTGCAAGATGACATTTTTAAAATGAAAGACAAGATTCTTCACTACTTGCCTATTTGGCATTCTTGGCCAATAAAAGGTGAATAAGACCCTTAATTTAAGCAAAACATCATGTAAAAAGGGAACAAGAACCTTTAATTTAATGAAAGTATCATGCAAAAAGAGGACAAGAAATAGCCATGTGGCAAAGGTGTTGGGAGAGCATGCAAAGCATGACTAAGGCAAAAAAAAAAAAAAAAGCACACACATGTTCACCAAAAGAGGGGATGGCCGGCCAAGCTAGATGGAGGGGTCTTCTTTCATTTTTAATACTACACATTCACTACATTTTAAGGGAAGACAGTAGCTAAAAGACTAAGAGGAGAAAGGAAAGGAAAAAAATAAGGAGTAAGGAGGAGGAGTTAGAGAGCTTGGTTGGAAGCTTTGCTAGGTAATCTCTTCTCCATTCTTGTTCATCCTTATCATTCCTTGTTCTTTTGCTTTTCTTTTCAAGATATTTTTTATTCCATTTCATAAAAAAAAAAAAAACAAGGTTTCAAAAATGTTTTTTAAAAGGTTCTCTTCTTCTCCTTCCTTTTTGAAAAGAAACAAAGTTTACAAAATCTCTTTACCTTTTGTACTTTGGCCGAAACATGTTTTGATATTGTGCTTGCTTTTGGTTGATTTTCTTGCTTGTATATTGGATGTGGGCTTCACTATTGTGGTAGGATAGATGTTTCCTTTGTTTTCTTAAAAAAAATCAAATAAAAGGTTTGAGAAGTTTGACGATCTTAATTTTTATCAAGTGATTTTGGTTAGGTGAGACTATGTCCAAGAAAGCAACCATTGAGCCAACCTTCATTTTCTTTGTTTGTTTATATTTTTTTACTCATGTTTGATCATTTTCATATGTTTTTCTTGTTGGAGAAATCATGCATTCATATCATTCTCAACTTGATTTTTGGCTAAGACCAATCAGTGGTTTATAGCCAAAGTCTCTTATGCAAACTAGTTGGAAAAATGATGATTTGTAAATTGGATAGTTTGATTTGGGCAATATTCTTCCTAGGTATTTTTGGTCCGAATTTAAAGCTGATTTTTTCGAAAATAGTTCATCATGTTTTAAGTCAAAACTAATTTTTCCAAAATTTGTAGAATTTTTCTTCAAGGGTAAAAAAATGGTTTTTGGTAGAGCAGTCTTTAACTAGTATTCTGTTTTTGGGCAATATTCTTCCTAGGTATTTTTGGTCCAAATTTAAAGCTGATTTTTCTCATATAGTTCATCATTTTTTAAGTCAGAAATAATTTTTCCAGAATTTTTAAAATTTTTATTTAAGGGTAAATATTTGGTTTTCGGTAGAGCAATCTTTAACTAGTATTCTGTCTTTGGGCAATATTCTTCCTAGGTATTTTTGGTCCGATTTTAGGACTGATTTTTCCTCATAAAGGCCATCATGTATCAAGTCAAAACTAATTTTTTTCAGAATTTTTAAAATTTTCCTTCAAGGGTAAAAAAAGTAGTTTTCTAAAATCGGTTTTTAGAATCAAATGAGTTTTTTAAACTAGCAATTTTCTGATTTTATTTGTACAAAAGGAGGGGCTGCTTGGAGTCATTAGCTACTGTTTTAGGATGTTTTCTATGTTATCTCAAGGATGAAAATTGGTTTTACAAAGATCAGATCATGGATAGTTAATCCAGGTTTCAAAATTTGTATCCGTGCCCAAAATCATTCAACTTAGAGATCCAATTTAAAGTTTTTTTTCAAAGGTAGTCGGACACCTTTTAGGTGTACGGATGTCCTTACTTCAAGGGAGAAATACATTTTCATACATTGCATATTTTAAAATGTTTTTATTTAATTTAGTGTAAAAACATATTTTTCGATTTCCTAAACATTTGGTAAGAATTAGTTCCTAATTTTTACCGGGTTTGCCAAGAAGGTTAGGAAATTATTCAACGCACGTGTTTATGAAATCGAAAGGTATGGTTTTCGTTTTACTCAGAATCATGTAAATGTCATATGAAAAAATTATTTTCCAAGTTTTTCCGGTAATATTTTTCGACATATGTCATTTATGTGATTCCTCACATGAAAAATCAATTTCAAAATGATGATGTGTGCATATTCCATGATCATGTATATTCCATGATATCTACATTTGTCATCTTAATTATGCAAATGCTATGTTTATGAATATTCCATCATTGATGTCATTTTATATTCATGATAATGTGATTGTAAATATTCTATAATGATGTCATTTTGTGATTGTTGTCTATATGATCTCTTTGTATGCCATGTCATGATTTGTTTTTCCATGTTATAATAGGATTTGCCATGTTAAGCATGCCATGTCATTAATTCCTAGGTCATGTCATTATGAAGATTTTGCTATGTCAAGCATGCCATGTCAGTTAGATTTTTGCCATGCCAAGCATGCCATGTCATTAATTCTTTTGCCATGACATAATAGGATTTGCCATGACATTAATTCATATGCCAAATCATTAATTCTTTTATCATTTTTGCCATGTCAAGCATGTCACCTAATTATTTCTTTTGTCATATCATTTAGATTTTGCCATGTCACTAAGTCTTTTGCCATGTCATAATAAATGTTTGTAATGCCATGATATTTGTATCTTAGTATTGATTTGTATATTCATAATCATTTTTTTTACGATTTAAAATGCATGAAAAATAATTAATGGTTTTTAATAAAACAAGATTATTCCCAAGTTAAAATCATGAGTTCTCTACTGGGTCTGCTGGGGAGGATATCATCAATTATCATTAACAACGAAATATCTTTTTTTCAAAAACAAGGATGGTTCGCAGAGTTTTTAAAATAAATAAATTTTTTTATGTTTTACCGGGTCTGCCAAGAAATATAGTAAAATTTTATGTTAACAAATTCTGGACGATTCTCAAATAATAATTGTTTTTTAAGGAAAATATTTTTTAAATAACGATTGATAAGGTACAGTTTTGTACGGGCGTTGTGAGAGTGCTAACCCTTCCCCACAAGTAACCGACTCCCGAACCCGCACTTGTTTTCTCTGGTTCAAAGAGTAGACTTCGAAATTGATTTTAAAAAAATATTTTAATTAATTGTAAAATATTTTATAAAAATCGGTTTTAATAGGTGACCGATCACACCTAGCCAAAAAAGATTGGTGGTGACTCCATTTTTTTTCGAGGTTGTTTCCAAACTCTCAATTTTTTACTTAAAAAGAATTAAGTCGTCTTTTTCTCTTTTTCTCCCCACACCTATTATTATTTTAAACGTCGCTTAACGGTCACGAGATTTATTACGACAGAACGATATGGAAGAATATGATCGATACGGTTGAGTAACAAAAACACTATTTTTAGAGATTTTTTATCTTAAAGTTAAAGCATTTTTAAATCACTTGAAAAGCTTGCCCAATTTATATAAATAGAACATTAAAATTTAATGGTTGAAATTATACTAACTAGATGGATGCCCGTGCTTCGCAACAGGGTGAACTTTATAATTTTTAAAAATGAAATATTGATAAATAATATTTCATTATTTCTCAAAGAAAGCAAACAACAATCAATTTCATAAACAATTTTTTTTTCACAAATCAATGTAAGAAAAAATCATACATTTAAAGGAAAAATAAATTAAAAAGGTAAAAAGCAATCACAAACACGCCACCTTTATTCCAAACATCAAAAAATATTAAAGAAAACAAAAAACGGTAACTCATGGCAAATTTATATTAGGAAAGGAACAACAATAAACATTAAAAAGCCAAAATAAGTTACAAATATAATATACTTAAAATGAACTCGAGTCTGAAAACCCGTCCGAAAAACTCGAACCTGAATCCACCCAACTTCAACTTGATCAAAAAAAGTCGAAGACACGAACCCAAGAAAACTTGAACCTGAAATGATTGAAGCTCGAAATAACCTAAATCTGAAATGACCCGAACCCGAGACCGACCCCATCATAAACTTTTAATTACCCAAATTTAATACAAAAAATAAGAATGATCGAATTGTTATTAAATAATGTTTATAAAATTAAAACTTTAATTATCAATATTTTTTTATTTTTTTAATCAAATATTAAAATATAATATAAATATATAAGGTAAAATAATAATTTTATCAAAATGTAAATTTAAATTGATAATCAAATGAAAAACATATGGTTTATTTAGTTGTTATGATAAATATGAAGGAAAAAAAATTGCGGTTTGTTTAATTCCTTTTTACTATGAAAAAAATGAACAATCAAATAAATAACTGCCATTAGTTGTGACAAATGTCGTGGTATGTGTAGTTTTAAATGATAACTGCAACTTAGATTGATAATCAAGAACTTGAGGATATCCCACTTCAAATGTTGTTGATGATTTTGTGAAAAATGTTAATAAACTTCTTTTTGGATTTAAATATTTAAATTATGTAAAAATGATTGTCCAAACTCGAGCCCTAACCGAAAGAGTTCAAACCAAAAATGACTCGAAATCGAAAAAATTTGAATCCAAAAATGATTGCTCGAACTCAAGCCCAAATCGAAAGAGTCCAAACTCGAAATGATTTAAAACTGAAAAGATTTGAATTCGAAAAAATGCGAACCCGAAAAGACCCAAATCCGATATGACCCAAACCCGAAATAACCTGAAGTCCAAAATATTTACTGTTAATCAAAAGACAAAACAAACACTAAAAATAATCTAAAATTACTTAATTAATCTCAAAAACATGTGGTAAAAGCTCAAATCAACCCCACCCTTTTAATTGGATACCACAATTAACCCCCAAACTATAACTTATGACATGTATTATGTGAAAAAAAGAGTGTATTTCAAAGTTTCAAATTGAGCTTCCACATGCATTTGTTGATAACTTTTAATGTAGGTATAAATATCATAGAAAGATGAAAAAGAATCTTCAATGATTTTGATTAGGATAACTTAAGGTAGAGTTGATAGAACTAACTTAAAATTGAATTTCGTTCAACCCGCTTGAATTCTAACCTGATTTAATTTGATTCAATTAAGAAAAATTAATAACAAAAATTCATTTAACTAGAATCCGAAACGATCTGAATTTGAAATAATACAAACTCAAATGAATCGTTAAACTAATTTGAAATGACTTTTAACTTAAATTTATTTTACTTTAAAACTCAAGAACTTGGATCCAAATCCAATAACTCTAACTTAAGTGTTAAACTCGAAAAATTAAAATCTATAATAATTCAATTTAATTAACATAAAATAATCCAATCTAAAATGATCTACTCAAATTTGAGCCGACCTAACTAATATTTGACACCTTAGGTATAAAAATAATTCTGGGAATTCAAGTGAAGGGGCTAATATATCTCTCATAATGTGCAAAAAGATGAGTTGGAATCATTCGTGACCCATATGAGTTTGAAAAGTCCAAGGGGCAAGGAGACAAAATAATCATTAAATCAACGTGGTGGTGGATAGAATTTTGAAATTAGCTAGTGAAAAGTGAGTCCAACATTGACACATGAATTCTTACTTTATAATATATAAATTCCGACATAGAACGAGTAATTCTCCCAAGCGTGCATTAGCTTTTTGTTTATTTTATATTTATTAATAATATTTTTTTCATACCAATAACGACAATGGCATGTAGGAAAACACGTGGAAAAAGAGAAGACTAACAAAGTTTTACCAACTTTACTCCATTTAATATTATTAATTTCTTGATCAAAATAAGATTAGAAAGTATTAATATTTTTTTTGGCCAAAGTTTAAACGTATTAATTAGTTGGCATTCTCTCTGTAATCAGAACCAAGCTGGATCTTAACACATCAGGATGGGTCAAAAAAGAAACAGAAAAAAAATGAGATTATTGGATCATTTTGGGTTCGAATTAATTTGAGTCTGGGTTATTTCGGATCTAGATAGTTTTGTGTTTGGGTTATTTTGGTTCGAGTTGGGCAGATTCGGATTATTGACTTTTACGGTTAAATCGAGTTAGATCGAATTCAAAATCGGATAAATCGGATATATTTTTTGATTCGGATCAAAATTGACAGATCTATTATGCTTTGAGGATATGGTTTTTTTATTTTAATATAGCCAAAAAAAAATTAATTCTCAAAATACCGCTACTTTTTTTTTTAAGTACCAAAATTCTTTTTTTTTTTTTTTAATCAGTTGGGAAATCGCTATGACTCATGGCGATTTCCTAACTCATATTTAAAAAAAGAAAAAAAATTAGTTGAGAAATCGCCATCAGAGGTGGCGATTTCCCGACAACATTTCTTCATTTCAAAATGAAGAAATGTTGTCCATTTTTTTTAATAATAAAATTTAAATAACATTTATATAATTCATAATTTAAAAAAATAAAAAAATAATAAAGATATAATATTTAAATAACAAAATTAAAAAATAATAATAATTTACAAAAATTTTAAAAATTATATTCGTAATGTCAATCATATTTTTTCAACTTGTATTCGCAATAAATGGACTTTCAAGAGAAAGGCCAACCAAAGCGTTGTGGATTATGTAAGAATGAAGGTCATAGCTAGACCTATCCACGGGTCAGGTAGCCCGTCCGGCCCGGTAAGCCTGAATCGTATTGGGCCGAGCTTGGACAAGTGTGTTTTGTAATTTGGGCCGGTCGGCCTAGCCCGAATTATTATTTATTAAATAAAAAAAAATTATTTAACTTTAATTATAATATATATATATATAATTGTATTTTTAATATTTATATAAAATTTTATATAATTTTGTAAATTGTTAATATTTAAATTTTACAATTTATTATTTTTTAAATTATAAATTATATAATTTTTATTTTCGGGCTTGGGCAAGGGAAATAAAAAAATTTTGGGTCTCAACCTGGCCCGACCCATGGACACCTCTGGTCATAGCCGTCGAAAATGTCCTTATCAATCTGGTACATCGGGATAGATCCGGGCTTACCGGGTTGGGCGGGCTACCCGACCCGTGGATAGGTCTAGCTATGACCTTCATTCCTACATAATCCACAACACTTTGGTTGGCCTTTCTCCCGGAAATCCATTTATTGCGAATACAAGTTGAAAAAATATTATTGACATTACGAATATAATTTTTAAAATTTTTGTAAATTATTATTATTTTTTAATTTTGTTATTTAAATATTATATCTTTATTATATTTTTATTTTATTTAAATTATAAATTATATAAATGTTATTTAAATTTTATTATTAAAAAAAAATTGGACAACATTTATTCATTTATATATATATATATATATGAAGAAATGTTGTTGGGAAATCGTATTTTTTTTTCTTTTTAAATATGAGTTGGGAAATCGCCATGGGAATGGTGATTTTTCAACTGATTTAAAAAAAAAAAAGCGGATTTTGGTACTTAAAAAAAAAATAACGATATTTTGAGAATTAAATTTTTTTTTTTGGCTATATTAAGATAAAAAGACTTTGAGGATGGATAATTAAGAAATATATATATATATATATATATATATATATATATAAAAGAAAGAGATTGCTCATTTCGTGGTCATTATTAAAAGAAAAAAGGTAAAAAGAAAAACATTAAAAATATACCATGTTTAACTTTGAGGGTTTTGTACTTTTGTTTAAAGATAAAACAGTAATAACAAAACATAAAATAGAAAATGGAGAAAAAAAATAATAATAATTGGGTGGGCTCATAATGTACTTGGTTTGATTATGTTGTTTTTCTTATTTTCTAAGAAAAGTTAGCAACATTTCATAATATGAATAATATCATATAAAATAATATCATAAACTAATAGTCTACATATTGTTTTTCATAATCTATTATAAGCTTAATTTAATTATTTACATCTTTTTCCTTTTATTAAGAAAAAAGGATTTTGTGCTACTGTACTAAATATTGGATTTGAATATATGTGAATAAAACCAATAAAATAAATTTCAATAATCATATATCTTTGTATAATATTTCATTTTAATTTATGAGTTTTATAGTACAATTTTTGAATTTACGATCTTTCAAAAATATTTCAAATTCATTATTTTATCCCCTACTGCCAAAAGTTCAACCGAATATGTTAAGTCATTTTTTTTTTTTGATAAATAATTTTGTCAGTTTTACATAAACGTTCACATGACATAAATTTCAACCCAAAATTCTAACGAGCCCATTTTGTTTGACACATGAACATTCATATAAACTTTCACGTGACCTTGAGATGGTAAATTTCTATCATATATTTAGGATAATTGATAAAATTGATAAATTTAAAATATTTTTGAAATGTTGAGAATTTAAAATTTAAATTTAGAAATGGTGAATAAATATAAAAAAGTACAAAAAGTAAAGGTGCTAATGGGCCGGGCCTAGGTTCCAAAAAAAATATTTTTTCTTACCAAACACGTTTGGGCCGGGCCTGAGCCGGCCCATAAGCCCATTTCACTAATAAAAAATAAAAAAAAACTATTTTTATATTTATATTTGTATATTTTTTATAATTAATTTTAAATAAAAAATATTTTTTAATTGTTGAATAGCAATTCGGGCCGGGCCGGCCCGAATTACAAATACTTTTACCCAAGCCCGATCCTACCTGGACTGGGCTTGTCGGGTTGTACGGACTACCCGGCTCTTGAGCAGGTCTAACACAAAGGTTATGAATGTGTGATACAATATACTCAATCAACGAAAAAGGTAAGACAAAATTTATTGTTTTGAGTATTTTGAAAGGTTTTATTTTTAGTACACTCGCAGTTTAAATTTTTTAACTCCACAAGCGAGTTAAAATGTTGTCTCATGTCTTTTTTTTTAATTATTTTTTTACTATATCCTACTTTTATGTGTTATCCTGTTAACCTTACTTGTGGAGTCTAAATACTTCACTAGTAGTATACCAAATAATAATCTATTTTGAAAATGTAAAAATTAAAAAAAAAAAATTTCTGGCTTTTTAGAAGTCTTAATATTTATCCGATTAATGGCAGTTACAAAATGCACAGGAACCTGCATCAATTTGATTGAGATAGTTAAGTAGATTTCAATTAAAGGTAAATCCTGAAAAAAGACAAAGTGTATGTATTTTTTATTTTAAGCATACAATATACAATTCTAATAAATCTCCATGGAATAATCGTGGGTTTACATCCATTCTAGCTTTCTGAAAATACAAAGAAAAAGCGACACAAAAAAATATAAAAAAGAAAGAAAGATGAATATAACTAATCCACTAAAGCAATGAGATAGAAAGAAAGAGCTGGGAAACTAGTCAAAAAGTACAAGTGGCACTTAAAATCAATGATTAAACAACTGAATTCGAAGTTAAATCGGTGAAATTATTTTTCATCCATTTAATCGGTTCAATCAATTAAATTGAATAATTAATTTAAATTAAATATTAAATATAATAAAATAAAATAATTAATAAAAATATGTATTTTATTTAATGTTATGGTCTTTAATATATAACTAAAATGTTAAATGTTCAAATTTCATCACTTACAATTTTTTTTTTTTTTAAAAGAACAATAAAATTTATATAAAATCAATTTTTATCGGTTGAATCGATTTTTACCGATTAAGGTTTCGTTTGGATTTAAACGAAGTGCGGGTGAGGCACGATTGAGGCACTTTTGTGCCCCAATCGTGCCACTTGTTTTTCTCACTGGAGCTTGAAGCTCCAGTGGAGAAAAGACCCTCCAACTGGAGGGTTTTTTTTTATCGTTTTAGCCCTGGAACTTCAAGCTCCCGTGGGCTTTTTTTTTTAATATATATAATAAATTTTATAATTATATAATAATATAAATTAATTAAAAATAAAAAATTATATAAATAATAAAAAATTAAATACAAAAAAATTATTTGATATATTATTATCATTTTTATTAAAATAATTATTTGATAAAAATATAATTTTATAATTTTTAATTATTTATTAATTTCATAAATATCAAATAATCTAAAAGTTTCATTATATATATATATACACATATTTTAATCTAATGTCCTTAATGGTCATTTTATCTCTCATTATAATTCACCTCACCGTCACCGCTGCTTTTGAATCCAAACACATATCCCAACATTGATTTTAATCTCACCGCTACAATACCCAATCTTACTTGTACAGTAATTAATCTCATCTCGATCGCTGTTTTTAATCTCACCGCCCATTCAAATGGACCCCTAAAGCACTAGTTTTTCTATATATACCGCATCAAATAAACTGTCATTCTTAGTTGAATCGATCTAATCAATTGATCCAATTTCTTCAATTCTGCTAAACATTATCACATACATGATACATAAGATTTGTATTTGATGCACTATCAGTGTATAATTCTATACACTAACAGTAAATTTTATGGCCACACCTCATAAAAAAAAATCCTAAACTCCAAAATTCGTGCATGAAATATAAATCCTATTTTATATACTACAATTTAGACAAAAGCAAAAAAGTACGATTCAGATTGAAACATCATGGAAAATTTCCTTATTCTCATTGTCATAAATTCTTGTTCTTAATTGTTCTTATGCTATAAAACATTGCCTCTAACCCCTTAATTGATTCATCCAAGCTTCTTCTTCTATGCTGATCTTTTCTTGCTATAACTTGAAGAGCAAATTAGTATACTATCCCATTGCCATAAAAAATGAAGTTTGGGAAGGAATTTGCTTCTCAAATGGTGCCTGAATGGCAGGAAGCTTATATGGATTATAATTCATTAAAGACATTTTTGAAAGAAATCCATCGTTTGAAACAAAAGAACAGGCAACCAGATACCCTAACTCGGCTTCAGCGAGCCTTAACGCTTTATAGAAGCTTTAGCGGTTTGAATCAGAGACAAAATAAACACGCAAGTTCTTTCGATGATCATAATCACGATGTCGAAGACCAAGCCATTCTTGTGAATTCAGTGCAAGGAAATGGATCTGGAAAGTATGAGACTACTTTTCTTATGGCTGCAGAAGAAGGAGCTGAATATGAACAAGAGTTCTTTACAAAGCTTGATAATGAGCTGAATAAAGTTAACAAGTTTTACAGGTCCAAGGTGAAGGAAGTAATGGCTGAAGCTGAAACACTTACAAATCAAATGGATGCTTTTATTGCTTTCCGGATTAAAGCTGAGAAAGTAGAACTGAAATTTGATTTTTCTCGCGAGTCTAGTGATAGTAAGTACTTTTCTTCAAGTTCTTCAGAAATTATTTTCAATTTTGTATCAGCTTAAAAAGTTGAGAGATCTTATATCCATTGCTTAATTTGCAGAAATTATGATTTCCATGAATCCATTACAATCCAATAATGGCTGCCAAGAGATTGAAGAAGAGAAACCCAAGAAAGTGATTTGTGCTAGCATTACTAAGCAGACACAAATGAATTTTACCAGGGACAATCTAAAGAAAATCGAAAACCAACTGAATCAAGCTTTTATTGAATTTTATTACAAGCTTCGGCTTCTCAAGAACTACAGGTAATAAATTAATGGCTAATAAACCATTATATTTTTGTTAGCTTTTCTTTCTTCTTTTAAACATTCTATCTATATTTATTAATCTTGATGCTTTGTGTCTAAAAATAGCTTCTTGAATGTCCTAGCATTCTCTAAAATCATGAAGAAATATGATAAGGTATAAGCCTTCTTAAGATCAAATATAATTTGGTCTCAACTCAATTACTAGGCTATCAGTACTGATTGTATGTTCTTTCATGGGTCTCAGATCACATCAAGAAGAGCATCAAAGTATTATATGAGAACAGTGGATGATTCTTATCTAGGCAACTCTGACGAGGTAGGTGGCTTGCCAATTGGTTTTGACAATTAACGATTCAAAATTTTTAGAGTTGTTGTACTCTATGTTACCCAGATTCGATGATGAGTATTTTGATACGGGTATACTGAATTTTTTTTAAGTTTTTTTCATTTATTTAGAAGATCAGACTTACGAATGCATGTTCGAATATGTGTCGGATACAGATGTCAGACACGGATACTTTAGATAAAAAATTGAAGAGTCTGGATAACATAGGTTAAACATTGGGGGCAACTTTCCCTCAACCCTTGGTTATTTCAGGTAACTAAGCTAATGGAGAGGGTTGAAGCCACATTCATCAAGCATTTCTCAAATTCAAACCGCAGTAAAGGAATGAACAAGTTAAGACCAAAATCAAAGAAAGAAAGACACAGGATATCATTTTCCACAGGTAAAGCTTTTCACTTGGAATGACATAACGATGTAAATGCCAACGGTTTTTATTTTTATTTTTCTTAAAGAAGATATTTATTGGAAAATCTTTCAGGTTTCTTTGCTGGCTGCATGGCGGCCCTGATACTGGCGCTGGTATTGATTATACGTGCTCGCGATATCCTCAATAAGGAAGGAAGAGTTCAGTACATGGAAAGCATGTTTCCACTATATAGGTAATTTTCATTTCCTATATCATTTCTTCTCTCAGGTTGCTATTGAACTAGGCAGATTAATGAAGCTTTTCTTCAGGAAAAGTTTTCATTAGAGTACTTAAGAGCAATGATTTAAATAACGGCTACAACGCGATATTATGATGGTTATTTTACAATTTCGGTTCTTTTTATATTTACCACCATTGATTGTGATAGCATCTATTACGATTCGCAATCGCGATAAATGCAATACACTGAAAACCAATGTTTAAAAAATTGAACCAGAGATCAAACCGATGAAACTTCCGGTTACTGGTCAACTGGTCCAACGGTTGGACCGGCCGGTTGCATTAAAAATTTAATATTAAATAAGTATTTTTAATATTAAATAAGTATTAGATATAGTAAATATTAATAAAAATATATATTTAGCTAAATGATATGATTTTTAATATAGATTCAAGAGTTTAAAAGTTCAAATCTCATCACATACAATAATTTTTTTAAAATTTTTTAAAAAAATATGTTTAAAACCGGTTTGCCGATTTTTACCGGTTCGGAAAATTCTCGGTTTTATGATATGTACCAGACCAAATAGGCTACCAGTTTCCGATTCAATCTGTCCGGCCCATTTTTTTAAAACTGTCGAATTTTAAATCCCTGCTTAACCGTATATATGCAGATATATACTGTCTACCTAGTTTAATAACAGCCCAAAGAAAGGAGTTTCGTTTATTATGATTGTTAGTACATAATCATAACTCTGTTCTTTCAGCAATACTGCAAATGTGACCTATTTGACAAAGTCATCTTTAACTTTGATTGCAGTTTGTTTGGGTTCATCGTTTTACATATGCTTATGCATGCTGGGAATATATACTTTTGGAGGCGATATAGAGTTAATTATTCCTTCATATTTGGCTTCAAGCCAGGAACGGAGCTGGGATTTCGAGAAGTTCTTCTCTTGAGTTTTGGTCTTGCAACGCTAGCACTGACCAGCGTCATCTCAAACCTGGACATGGAAATGGACCCTAAAACAGGAGATTATAAAGCATTGACTGAACTACTTCCTTTAAGCTTGCTTATGGTAAACAAACATTATTCCACTTCATAAATCGCAATAAGAGATTTAAATAAAGGCCGTAACGCGATGCTACTGCCGTTATTTTGCGGTTTCGATTCTTTCTATCGTCGATATTAAAGGTCGATATTTATCGCAATTGACCGCGATAGTATTCATTATGTCCGCAACTGCGATAAACGTGACATAACCGAAAACGTATCCGCGACCGCAATTTAAATCCCTAATCACAATATCCTCAATCAATCTAACTTCAGCAAAACAATTTTTTGATCTGTTTCACTTTTGCTATCTCTACCAGCTTGTGATGATTGTATTACTCTGTCCATTCAACTTCCTTTATCGCTCAAGTCGCTTCTTTTTGCTCAGAACTCTGTTTCACTGTATCTGTGCTCCTCTCTACAAGGTAAAACATGATCTAATGAAACGTTTGTTGAAGCTGAAACAAAATATTTGGGAACCTTTCAATTGGTTTTCAACAAAGATGGTCTATTTATCTGTGATTTATACTACTGCTGCAGGTTAAATTTCAAGATTTTTACTTGGCAGATCAGTTTACTAGTCAGGTGAGGGAATGATCCTTGTCACCCATTATCATGCTTAATTCCCTTCTGGGTTATTATATAAATTGGTCCCTGAACTATACATCTTTTAACAATTTGATACTTAAAAAAAAATTCATAATCAGGTATCTGAACTTGTATTCTATCAGCAAATTACCCCAATGATCTGACAGTGTTACATAAAATGTTGACGTAGCATGGTTAATCAATACTAAATTGTCACGTGTTCGGTTAAATAGTATTTTAAATACTGATGTGATATTGATCTGACACTTGGCGATTTAGTATTGTTAAACTAAGCCACATCAACATTTTATGTATCGGCGTTAGTTCATTGGATTAATCTGCTTGACGAAAATAAAATTTACATACAAATTACATTTTTTTTTTAGATACCAAATCATTCAAAAGTGTATAGTTTGAGGTCAAACCTTTTCTTTTCTACGTATAATAAAAAGGAATAAAGCAAAGAAAAATCATCTGTTGTATGTTAGGTACAAGCATTCAGAAGTCTGGAATATTTCATTTGTCATTATGGTTGGGGAGACTTCAAACTCAGACAAAACACATGCAAAACAAATGACATATTCAACACTTTTTATTTCATCGTTGCTGTAATCCCCTACTGGTCTCGTCTCCTTCAGGTATTTTTCACTTATATCTCTGATTCAATATTTCAATTCCTGGAGAAATATATATTAAGCTTCATATCATCCATGGGAGAATTAAATTAAAACTTTACATTCCTTTTTCAACTGTCAGTGTGTTCGAAGGTTCCATGATGAGAAAGATCCAATGCAAGGATACAACGGATTGAAGTACTTTCTGACAATTCTTGCTGTCTGTACAAGGACTGCTTATGGCCTTGACAGGGGAACCAGTTGGAAAGCATTAGCTTGGACATTTTCAGCCATGGCAGCTATTTATGGTACTTATTGGGACCTTGTTGTTGACTGGGGGCTTCTAAAAAGGCAGGCCAAGAACCGCTGGTTGAGGGACAAACTTCTAATTCCTTACAAAAGTGTATATTTTGGAGCAATGGTAAAATAAAAAAAATAAAAAAATTTGTGATGCATCTTTGTCCTTAGACTTGGTAGGACAGCTATCAATTTTCTAACAAAGCTGATGAATAAAATGCAGGTTTTGAATGTGTTGCTGAGATTTGCCTGGTTGCAAACTGTGTTGAATCTAAATTTTCCATTGCATAGAGAAACATTGACTGCTATTGTTGCCAGTCTAGAGATTATTCGTCGTGGGATATGGAGTTTCTTCAGGTAATTTTTTTTTTTTTTAAATAAAGAAAGCCGCATTCCAGTATAGAGGATATAGAGGATGAGATTGTAGATGTTGGAATTCGAGTTTTAGACCTGTTAGATGTCACCTCTTAAGGGTGATTGCATGAATCAATAGAGCTAAATCACAGAATTAATTTCTTCAGATAATTTGTTAAATAGGAAAGTTAAACTTGATATAAAATTTCTAAACTCCATTTTGGACGTGAGCAGGTTGGAGAATGAACATTTGAACAATGTGGGCAAATTTCGTGCATTCAAATCAGTGCCACTACCTTTCAATAACGATGAGGATGAAGATCAGAGTGAATAGATTGCTGCAAATACAAGGGAGATAGATAGTGTATCGAAAAGACAGATTTTTTTAATTTATTTTTTTTGATACAAAGAAAATTGTAATTTAAGAATAAGAGAAGATATTAAAGATGGTAAGAAATGGATGCAATAACTTCTCTTTCATTTCAAGTTTGAGAATTTTGTATGTGAATTATCAAGTTGAATATAAAAATCAGATAATTTTCTTTTAATATTTTTCTCATTATTTATATTAGATTATGACACACTCGTTACGTGATTGGATGAGAAAAATAGTGAGTAAAAAATTTTGTTTAAAAAATGGTTAATGAGTAGTTTCTTAGATATAAAAAAAACATAATTATCCCTATTTTTTTATCATTATTAATTTTTTTAAAATCTTTTAAATAATTTTACTAACATAATTGGTATCACCGGACTCGTGACACCAATTTAATCAAAAACTTTAAATATAATATATATACTATCTAGTATCTACTCCACCGACATAAATAAGGTTCCAAATACTACTCCGCAACAACTCAAAATACATGACATAAACTCACATTATCTAATAGTAAAAATTATGAAATAATAGTCGGACTATATTTCACATAGGTTTAAAGTATATATACAATTAAATAGTTTAACTAATTTAAAAATTACTTTCAAAATAATGGTAGAGGTACATGGTACTTCCAAAAATTTTCATTGAGATAGGGAGAACTTTCATTTTTTTGCAAGTTTAGGCTAAAATTGAAAAGATAAAAATATTAAAATATTAGTAACATTGATATACACTTACTTTCATTTAAGCAAAAAATATTAACATTTTAATATATATATATTTTTTTTGATTTTTTGAAATTGTTGAGCCCAATGAGCCAGTTTGGATTGAGTTTCGGGTAAGAGTTTTCAATGTTAGTCAAGCTTAACCATCTCAATTGATTCATGAACACTTTTAAACCAGACTACTACCGTACTACTACTATTATTATTATTATTATTAAATAAAATAAAGAGTTTGGTAAATATAATATGGGACTTGAATCTACGAACTAAAAGGATCAAAATTTCCTCCATACCATGTTATGTTTTTTGACCGTAAGACAATTTAAAAACAACAACGAGTCACCACCAATCTTTTTTAACTTAGGTGTGATTGGTCACTTATTAAAATCTATCTTTGAAAAAGAATTTTAAAATTAATTTAAACCTTTTAAAAAGACAACTTTAAAATCTGCGATTGAAAACCAGAGAAAAAATCATGATGGGTTTGGGAGTTCAATTACGCATGGGGAAGGTATTAGCACCCCCACGACGCCCGTTTTAAAAACGGTACCAATTAATCATGTGTTATTCTAAACCTCGATTTAATGGACTTAACAACGATATTTAATATTAATTCTCTTTTCATTTTTTTTTTAAAAACATGTTTATTAATTTAAAAAAAGAATCGTCATTATTTTTATTTGAAAATAAAAGTGGACAAAAATCTTTTATCGAGAACACTCATTAAATATTCCCAACACTTTTGGTGGTATTTAACGAGATCCTCTCATCTCAAGATATCTTAAGAATCACTACTGTGACATCTTTCGAATTTCATCGTCGGCAATTTACATCCATTTCTTTAATGCGTATGATGCGGATATTTAAACATGGAATGTACACAATTAAGCATATAAGACATGTGAAATACGTAATTACATGATTAAACATACGGAGCATAATATTTAAAAAAAAAAACACGAGCATGGCAAAATATCAAGCACGTAAACATTCATCCTTTATTCATTTTTTTATTTTGATTATTTCCATTTTCGAAATGAAAACGAATTTTTTGTATTGATCATATCGCTAAATACTCTCACCACTAGTGGTGATATTTAACGAAATTCTCTCATCTCGGGATATCTTAGGAATCATCACTATAACATCCTTCGAATTCTGTAGTCGGTAATCCGCGTTCATTTTATCCTTATGTTTATTTATTGAAATTAATTTCTTGCTATAATACTTCAAACCCTCTACAACAAACTCATATTTTATAATACTAAAATATTCTAATATATTTAAATAAATGATGAATACCAATAATAAAATATAATAAAATGGGATACAACACTTACAATAAACAATAACCATAAATAATAGAGTATATCAAAACATGCTACAACATTAAAACACGAATAATATATTAAAACATGCTACAACATTTAAATAAACAATAAACACTAATAATAAAAATACTAAAACATGTTACAACATTAAAACACAAATAATAAAACATCCTAAAAACATACTACAACCTTTATATAAATACTAAACACGAACAGTAGAATGTATTACAACATACTACAACATTTAAATAAACAATAAACATCAAAAAAAAAAATATTAAAACATATTACAACGTTAAAGCACAAATAATAAAACATATTAAGAAATACTACAATATTTGAATAAATAATAAACACAAACAATTGAATATATTAAATATGCTACCACATTTAAATAAAAGATAAACACGAATACTAAAATATACTAAAATATGTCACGATATTTAAATAAATAATATACAAAAAAATATATATTAAAATATGCTATAATATTTAACTAGATATGGACAAAAATAAAAGGGAAATGAAAATTACCTTATTTAAGCCTGGCCCAAGTCTAAAAAAAATTGGACCCAAAGCTGATGAGTTTGAAAACTCAAGTTGGGCCGGTTTACTTGTAATGGGCCTGCTCGCCTTTATATTTTCCTTTTTTTTTCTTTTTATTCTTTCTCCTTGCCCGCGGGTCGCTGCGCCCGGGTCGGATCTCCTCCTGGTAACCCGTGCGGATCCTACCCCTGCCCCTGCTCCTTTTTTTTTTTAAACAGCAAAGCTACGTCATTTTGGTTTCCCTTAAAAGACTGAATTCCCTTTTTTTCATTTTTTTTGCTCTCTCTAGCTTTAAACCCTCTCTCTCTAAAAAAAACTATTCTTCATATCACCGAAAAAACCATAGAAAACCCAGATTTCGGCCGACCACAGGCCGTCCTCTGTCGTTCGTCGTCGTCGCCTCCGGTGATCGGGCTCCAGTGACTCCCAAAATCCCACCCGAGCTTCGTTTTCGCCTCCTCTTTTCGATTCTGGGCTCCATTTTGTCCGAATCGGACCCAAAACCCCTAGATCTAGAAAAAAACCCTTCGACTAAAAAGTCTCTGATCCGGCCTGGATAAACGCCGGATCGAGTTCGAGCCTCCCACGATGACCTCCACTGACCCTAGACCCCTATAAGTGATTCGAATCGCTCCAAAAACACAAGCTTCGAAACCAAACCTAAAGATTCTCATTTTTTTTGCTAGGCTTTTCTTTTTTGCTGCTATTGTGGTTTTGTTGTGTTGGGTTTGCTTCTATTCGGTTGTTTTTGGGTGATTCCCCTTAGTTTTTTTTTTGGCTCTAGCTGTGCTCCCTCTATTTTTGAATGATTTTGGTTCCCAAAACCCTAGGATTTGGGATATGGGTACCCGAATTTGGGGATGGAAATGTTGCTTACAAGCAACCAGTGGCGTGTGGGGGGTGGCTGTGCAGGGGGAGTGGCCTACTGCCTTGGGACTACAGGCTAGGGCAGTGGCGTGTGGGGGGTAGCTGCTTGGGGAAGGGTGGCTACCTGGTGGCTACCTGGTGGCTACCAGGCTAGGGCAGTAGGGGGAGGCTGGCCAATAGGCCTAGTTGGCCTGCTAGGGTTTGGGATTGGGCTTGCTAGGCCAGCAAACCCAGTTGGCTTGGTTGCTGGGCCAATGGGCTTGCTGTCTTGCAAGCCCAATTGGTCTATTGGGCAGACTTGGTTGGCCTGCTAGGCCGGCAAGTGGGCCTACTGCATGGCAGGCCCAAGATACTGGGTCCGAATCGAGTTTAACTCGGACTAAAATCAGTTGCTATAGCTGCCCCTCTTTGCGCATTGCTAAGAATCAGGAATAGGGCAAAGATACAAGCAACATTTTGTCTGGGATCATGGATCTATACCAAATTCCTTTTCTTCTTTTGATTTTTCCGATTTTTTGGTTTCACTCTGTAATTTTAAAATTCAAAGGCAATTGCTTCCTTGAGGTTTCACAACTTCGAGATTAAACGCTCTTTTTAGAGAGAGGCTCAACAATTTTGAAATTAAATGCTCCTTTAATCAAAGGCTCCGCAATTTTGAAATTAAATATTGCTCATCTTTTAAAAATAAATTGCTCCTCTCATTAGAGGCTCTATCACTTAGAAATAAATAAATTGCTTCTCCCGTCAGAAGCTGTATCACTTGAAAATAAATAAATTGCTCCTCCTATCGGAGGCTCTATCACTTGAAAAATAAATTGCTCCTTTCATCAGAGGCTCTATCACTTAGAAAATAAATTGCTCATCTTACCAGAGGCTCTATCACTTGGAAAATAAATTGCTCCTCTAATTAGAGGCTCTATCACTTGGAAATAAATAAATTGCTCCTCTCACCAGAGGCTCTATCACTTGGAAAATAAATCGCTCCTCTCATCATAGGCTCTATCACTTTGAAAATAAATTGGTACCTTTTCTCCTGATCATCATGGTGATTTCCAACTCCCTGCTACAGCAGGTTTTCATTTTTCCTTGTCCGTCTGTCATTCACATTTTTTTTTTGTACAATGATAATTCCTAATTGTTTGCAATGTCATGGCAATGCAATGCATGCTGATGATAATGGAATGCATAACTTAAGGCTCGAATCATGATTTGATGCCCCTGTGTGTATTTCATTAACTAGTGACTCTTCCAAAGCTTGATCTGATTAAGCCTCTTATCCCATTCTTTATAAACATTTTCTATCTTTCCTAATTCCTTTTCTTTTCCTTCTTCGGGTTGACTAAATGTCCACAATTTACTTCCTTACAATTCCTCATCCTTTTTTGGTCGGAATCAAAGCTTGGTACATTTCTCCTCAAAACAATTTCACATATCAATCATTACTTTCTTTACTTCCAAAGGGTATAAATAAATCCTCTCTAGAGTAATTATGGAAAACGATTTACTTCCTTACAATTGTCTCTTTCTCCCTTTCTGATTTTCCAATTCTCAAATTTCTCTAGAGTAATTATGGAAGCTCCGTTTTATGCTTTATTCATTTATTTATTATCATTCAAATTTCATGCCAACATAATGCATTATCTAAAGAAAATTTCATAGAAATAAAGATAATTCAATGACAAAGCTTTATGAATTGGGATATGTATTTTCATTTTAGCGAAAGGAAAAGAACATACTGGCATTAATCAAAGAAAAGAAAGAAAGACAGAATAGGGATAGATTCCCACATAATGAATACTCAAACGAGCTCAATCGGGTTAATCCGAACTTCTCTTTCAAGAAAGAATATCCATCAATGTCATTGACTCCTTCGAGGGCGTCAAACCACGAATTACCCTCCCTATCTTGTGCAATTCAATCATGTCGCACTTCGCTACCTGCTCAAATTCTATCCTACCTTAATCCTTTGCCTCACGCAATCACTTCAGACGGGTTATTGTCGGTTGCCCTAACTCTTGTTCATCTTTTACAAAAGCCGCCCTTTAGGATTTTCGACCTAGATCTATCCCTTGATTCGAGCCGCCATTTCGGGTTTTAAGTTTGAACCTCTCATTTTTTCTTTTTTCTTTTTGACGTAAACCGCCCCGTTGGGTTTTCAGTTTCAATTGTTTCTCTTTTTTTTTTATGCATAATATTTCTTCACTGCATCGGCATTGATTGGACTTGAAAAATTTGCGTCGTCCATTTCTGCTAAAATCATTGCCCCTCTTGAAAATACTCTTTTCGCTACGTACGGGCCTTCCCAGTTTGGTGCCCATTTTTACCTTGGATCTTGCTGATTAGGAAGGATTTTCTTCAAAACCAAATCACCTTCTCGGAACTCTCTTGGGCGAACTTTTTTATTATGTGCCCTCATCATCTGCCTTTGGTATAACTAGCCATGACACAGTGCTGTCATCCCTTTTTCCTCGATCAAATTAAGTTGTTCATAGCGGGCTTGAACCCATTATGCTTCTTCCAACTCGACTTCCATCAAAATTTTCAAAGAAGGGATCTCAACCTAAATTGGTAAAACAGCTTCCATCCCGTAAACTAGGGAATAAGGAGTGGCCCCCGTAGAAGTACGCATTGACGTTTTGTAAGCGTGCAGAGCAAATGGAAGTTTCTCGTGCCAATCTTTGTACTTATCGATCATTTTGGCCACAATTTTTTTTATATTCTTGTTAGCAGCTTCTATTGCCCCGTTCATCTTGGGGCGATAAGGCGCCGAGTTGTGTTGTCTGACTTTGAACTGAGTACAAATTTCTTTCATCATGGTATTGTTTAGATTGAGAGCATTATCTGTAATGATTTTCTCCGGGAGACTGTACCGGCAGATCACTTACTTCTTTAAAAACCTATACACCACGGACTTGGTCACATTAGTGTAAGAAGCAGCTTCGACCCACTTCATGAAGTAATCGATCACCACCAAAATGAAACGATGCTGGTTTGAGGCCTTAGGGGTAATTGGCCTAATCACATCCATTCCCCACATAGAAAAAGGCCAAGGTGTTGTCATGACATGCAGAGCTGTCGGAGAAACATGTACCTTATCCGTATATATCTGACATTTATGGCATTTTCGGACATACCTGACACAATCCCTCTCTACGGTCATCCAATAATAACCTGCTCTCATAATCTTCTTAGCCATCATATGGCCATTGGCATGAGTTCCACAAATCCCTTTGTGAACCTCTTCGAGTATTCTTTTAGCTTCATTTGCTTCAACACACCTTAACAGTGTATGATCTCTACACCTTTTATACAACACTTCTTTATCCAAGAAGAATCCCATCGCCATTCTTCTCAAAGTTCTTTTGTCATTTTTTGTGGCATGTTCCGGGTACTACTGATGTTTTATGTATTGTAGGATGTCATGGTACCACAGTCTCCCATCTAACTCTTCCTCAACATGCATACAATGTGCGGGTGACTCTCGTATACTCATCTTGATGGGCTAGACGTCAGCGCTTGTATTTATCTTGAACATTGAGGCTAATGTAGCAAGTGCGTCTGCCATTTGATTTTTTTCTCAGGGTAGATAGTTGAATTCAATCTGTTCGAATTGCTGAATCAATTCAACTATGAACTTCTGGTAGAGGACCAACTTCGAGTCCCTTGTCTCCCATTCTCTTAATTGACAAATGACTAGAGTAGAGTCCCCATATACCTCTAACTCACTTATCTTCTTTGCAATAGCCGCTTGAAGTCCCATGACACAGGCCTCATACTCTGCTACATTGTTGGTGCATTTGAAAGTCAATCTTGCAGTGATTGGGCAGTAGATCCCTTCTGGTGATATCAAAACCGCTCAAACACCATGCCCCAGAGCATTCGATACGTCGTCGAAATACATCTTCCATACATCTTTCTCTGATTTCTCGTCTTCATCTTCTTGAGAAATAGCCATCAAGTCCTCATCAAGAAAATCGAACTTCACCGGCTCATAATCTTCTATGGCTCTATCTGCCAGAAATTCGGCTACTGCACTCCCTTTTATGGCCTTCTGCGAGACATAGATGATGTCATATTCAGAGAGTAGAACTTGCCATCTTGCTAATCTTCCCGACAACGAAGGTTTCTCAAATATGTACTGATGCACCCAAAAGAGTGTATCTTATTTAACCTTGCACTAAAAAGATCAATTGTAAGTATAATGATTAGCAAGGGTCGAGTCCTCAGGGATTGGGTTTTAATCTATGAGTTATTAGTTTATAACTTACGTTCAAAGAAAACAATAAAAGAAAAGGGGTTTTTGAAGCCAGATTTAAACTAAAGTAAATAATAAGAATAAGATGCAAGGCGGTATAACCAGCCAATAAAAATATATATACTAAATTAGGCGGTATAACCAGCCAATAAAAATATATATACTAAATTAGGCGGTATAACCAGCCAATAAAAATAAAACAAAGTTAATATACAAATTAGGCGGCATAACCAGCCAAAAAAAATAAATATACTTTTAAAAATAAACAAACTAGAAAAGTAAGAAAACAAGTAAGTAAGAAGAATCAAATATGAAAAATATGGTTAAGGTTTCATTCTCCACCACTAGACATCATTAAGAATCAATTTCAGATCTATCAATATCAACCAACTATCAAAGTTAACAACCGTAGATAACAACAAGCTCTGTTATCCCAATCTTTCCTTAGTTTGTCGTTAAATAGAACAAGCTCTCTATTTAATCTCTAACCATTAAACAACCTATAATAAGCTCTCTAAATTCAATTTAATGGCAGCTTTATGATGAGAAAGATAGGTTGATCTAAGCAACAAACACATAAGCTCGGATTGTTCAACTTAGGTTATGTTCCACTTTGCAATTATTGAAAACTTGACCATAATCATTAATCACAAATTGCCACTTATGAATAGGAAATCAAGACAATTACACGGATCAAGACTCCTAAACTAGCAATAGATAATTATCAAGATCTATCTAGTTGTACACCTAAATAAATCAAGACAACATCATGAACAATTCTTGTAGAAGAACATAAGCAACTTTGATAGAAAATTAATGATAGATAGAATCTGAAAATCAATCACAAAACATGTCTAGGGCTTTGAAATCACCCTTAACCAAATAGACGTTTAGCCTAGCATAGGCATTGTAAACATAAACATAAAATTAAAGAGAATCTAAGAAGGAAATAAAAGAAAGAAAGAAGAAGAAGAAAATAAAGAAAAAGAAAACTAGAGAAAAGAAAGAAGAAGAAAACTTAGAGAATTTTATTACAATGGCTAATTTCCTACCAATCTACAATATGATCCTCTACAATCATCCAAGGCCCTCTATTTATACACATTTTGGAGGGCTAAATGACAAGAGACAAGCTTTACAAATTTCAAAGGTAGGTATAATAGGTGGGTGCATTTTTCTAACAATTTTCGTCATATTGTATGACCATTTTGATCTGCCAACTTGATGGTCGATTTTGTCAATCTTGGAGGCCTAATCTGATCACATGGTCTTCTAGAAAAATGTTCCCCTATGAGTTACTGATTCATAGCCGTTGGAATCAGCTCATTTGCTGATGTGGAGAAGAAGATATGGGCAAAATACGAAAACAGGTCAGCACAGACGTCATTGCACATCAGCCAACTTGATGGTCGATTTCTTCAATATTGGAGGCTTTATCTGATCACATGGTTTTCTAGACAAATGTTCCCCTATCAGTTAGTGATCCATATCCGTTGGAATCAGCTCATTTGCTGATGTGTATCGGACGATATGGTCAAAATGCGAAAACTTCTCAGGACAGACGTCATTGCACATCAGCCAACTTGATGGTTGATTTCGCTAGGGAAAACGACTCCGTTTCAAGAAGTGTAAAACATGAAAAAGATAGATATGCCTCTTAAATTTGCACGGTTAAAATTTCAGCCTTATTGCTTCAGTGAAACTCCAGATATAGCTGATATGGTAAAAGGTGTCGGAACTGGAACTGAACTGGATTTGCCCTTAATTCTAGTAATCTGAAATCACTCAAAGAAACTTGTGAAAAACACCAAATTGCATAAAAATATAAAAGATCATAAACACAATTAGACTAAACAATAATAACTCGTATTTGACACAAAACAATAATAAAACATAACTAAAAACTATATAATTATACGAGTTATCACACCTCCACACTTAGATTGTTGCTAGTCCCTAGCAACGACTCAATAAAAATAAAATAAGAAAATCTAATCTAATCCATTTTCGTAGGAAATC
This sequence comes from Fremontodendron californicum, assembly GCA_030761205.1. Lineage (NCBI taxonomy): Eukaryota > Viridiplantae > Streptophyta > Magnoliopsida > Malvales > Malvaceae > Fremontodendron > Fremontodendron californicum. The sequence continues at coordinate 9,588,298 of JAULJL010000023.1, read as the reverse complement.
ACGGTGGCACTTAGCATGTGACACAAGCCTTTAAACCCCTAGGTGTCCCTAGTGGACGAGTTTAGTCTCGTGAGGGTTTACTAGAACGATACCCACAAACATTGAAGACATAAGAAAAACTAAAAATAATAATTATAACTAATCCTTCCAATATAAATTAGAGATAATCATTGGACAAGTCTTAAAAACTAATCAATAGTTTAAAGAAATTCACAAAAATTCTTGCTTGAATGTAAATAGTTTGAGTTAAGCCAATATTAACATAACATATTTCAATCAAAATAGTGCATATTCAAACTTAATCTCAACCTCTCACATGGGATACTCTCATGATTTTCACTCTTTAAAGTAGTGGTAAAGTGTTTACACTCAATCAATCTCATGAAAATAGTTCTACCATATGCTTGCTTGTCCACCTATTCTCCACTAAAAGATCATGCAACTTCATAAATCAAGAGGTCTTTAATCAAGGTTGTAATGGGGCCAAGGGGTTTGTAATGTGGTTGAAGAACAAAAGGATAAAGATATCACAAAGGTTCCAAAGAGTTCATAAAGTTTAGAGACATAAAAAGATCATACAAAGAAACTTCTCAAAACTCTTTACAAGTACATAGTCACCTAGGCCGTTCATGTTGGGCCTTTTCTTCATTCTAAACAACTTTGTAACATCTTTTTCTTTTTCCACAAATTCAAGAGATGATTCATATTTTTTTTTTACATAGGAATATATTTGCCAGTATTCCATTTCTTTTTCTCTTGACTTTTCTTTTCTTTTCCCCCCACACTTATTTCTTGTTTCTAACCCAAATTTTTAACTAAAAATATCCCTTGTTTTTTTGCAATATGTCTCAAAATATATAATCCATCTTTAGAACAAGGGTAAGGATATAAGTATATTTAGGCTAGGTGTAAGTTGTGGTTACCAATAAAACAGCATATTTAATGTAGGCTCAAATTGGCTCACTAGTGGAGATGTTCTCTTAGAACATTAATAATGGATGGCTGTTTGGCTCTGGTTATAATCCTAATGCCTCTATCATATTCATGTTGTCACATGTATCAATATAGTCTCAAACGGTTTAAAGCAAGTTCTAGAGAATCATGTAATCATAAGAGCACTCAAGAAAGAAATTAGATTGATTTGTATAATACATCAATCATTATAGGCTCAAAAACTCACAAGGATGATTATACAAGTCAGATTAAGTCTAAACATGCTTCTTTCTCAATCAACATATCATATTAACATTGGCTCATAAAAAGGTTGACATCAAGCTCAATTCTCATGAAAATCTTCTCACTAATAAATCTGTTTTAGACTTATGCAATTCATATCTCATCATTGTATTAAAAAGGAACTAAAACACACTAAAAAAATAATAATAATAATAATAAAGACTCATAAAAAAAAATAGTAGACAAAAATAAAAGAAATCCTAAATCATTCCCCCCACACTTAATTCTTACATTGTCCTCAATGTAAGTCTATTAACCCAAATGAAAGAATCATGTGTAAGAGAAAAGAACTAATAACATAAGAATAGGAACAACTAAGACTCAAAACAAAACAAAACAATGCAACCTAAATAATCCTAAAATACTAAACAAAAATTAACAAGTAAACATAAAAAGATTAAAATCAAACTGACAAGGTATGTCTCAAGTCTCCCTTACTCAGACCTTGTTCAGAATGAATACTTTTAAATGGCTTAAAACACAAATTTCTTTCTTTTTTTTTTTTTTTTTTGAAGGTAAAATTTAGGATATATTACCTGTAGAGGTTGCTAACCACTTATTATAACTGAGACACAACAAACAAAATGTTAGATAATGTCACAAAGACAAAGTGCAATCCACTCCTTGCTCGTCCATATCTCTTTTTCTTTTTCCGAGCGTTTGCGAAACAACCGTAGCAGATAAACACTCATAAGCTTGGAGCTTTTTGAGTAAATCTTCAATGGTTGTAGCAGAAATTATGGTTCTCCTTGCCTCTGAAAACATGAATCCATTATCCACAGCATTATCTAAATATGAAAGCAAATTACTAAAATAACCATTAATATTAAGAAAACCAATGGGTTTCTTATTTGTGACCAAAGATGACCAAGAAGCCACGCAAGCTATTTCTTCCAATGTACCCAGACCTCCTGGTAAAGCAATGAATGCATCGGCAGAATGGTACATGATTGTTATCCGTTCAGGGATACTCCAGACTTGTATTTCCTTACCCACGGTAGGTCCACAAAAACTTGTGAATAGTTTTGGCACGATTCCTAGAACTGGACTTCCTCCGGCGTGTGCTGCTGTAGCGACTGCTCCCATTAAACCCGTACTACCGCCTCCATAAATCAAGTGGATCTTTTGTTGGGCAAGTATTACTCCAACTCTTATGGCTTCATCAGCGAATATGTTAATTTTCCCTGGATAAGCACCTCCAAAGACACAAATTTTTTTAATGCGCTGGGACGAAGTACTTTCCATTTTTTTTTTCTTCGAGTGCCTGAAAGAGAATGAGTACATGGTGTAATATATAAAGGACTGAGTAGTGAATCAGACAAGAGTAATAATGTCGCCGAAAGTGTATCTGACCTGTCAGAAGAAAATATTAACCTAACAAAAGATTTTTGCGTGATTTCAGGAAGAAAATCAAAAAGAGAAGAAAAAATCAACCGTAAAAGACAAATAAAAAAAACGAGAATAATTACACAAATCGAACAATACGTAAATTAAACCAAAATAAAGTTATTGCAAATCAAACCAAAAACTGAGAAGTCATTTATTGTAGTTGTGATTGTGGCTCACATCTTCCTCTGGTTTTACGTCCAGAAACGGCTTAAACGCCTTCTATGAGTCGAGGATATGCTTCCCATCCAGTTTTCTTACAAGCTGGCAAACAGGGTCTTTTAACATCAGATTCCCAAGATGTTGCCATTCCCTTTGGAATTGCGGCCATAAATCAAGAATTTCTCTTTGTACGTCTCCACTAGGATGCGTCTCAAGAGAAAGTTGGATATTACCCAAATTCTCCTTACTCAGTCCATCCTTAATGAATTCAATTTTATCATCTCGATTAGAGGACGGAATCCCAATAGAACGACATTTACCGTTACACGTCCATCGTGCACATTTGTGGCAATTTGAACTCATGCGCTTTGCTCGTCGCTTCTTTGCAAAAGTGCTTCTACCTGTACCTGGTAAATGCAAAACAGGAAGATATTCATCTTCACGTACCTTGGCTTCAATTATCCAACGTATGTCTCCAGGAATCCCTTTGTGCATAAGCATTCTTAATCTTTCAAATCGAACTTGGTAAAGCTTCAGTAAAATATTTCGAGGAAAAGGAGGAAATCGTTTCTGCAATCTTGTGAGAATATCATCCATCCTGAAAAAAAATGAAAAAAAATGAAAGAGAAATTGGAAGAGAAATTTATATACAATATCAGTTTTGTGGGTAGCTGATGGAACCGATTTAAATAATCACGGAGTACCGTTATCCGCCATTTAACCAGGGTAAAAAATTAAAAATTATATTTACATCTAGTTATTTTCAAAACTAGGATCAGAAAGAAAAACAACATAAAAAGACTAAAAAACAAAACACTCTAAATAAAATCCTAAATTCTTCCCCCCACACATAATTTTTACATTGTCCTCAATGTAATGCTATTATCCCCCAATGCAAGAATTATATGTAAGAGAAAAGAACTATTAAACAAAACAAAAGAGAAACAATAAAAGATAGAATGATGGAGAGTAAGGAATATGCAAATCTGATATAATAGATGCTCTCCATCCTTTTGGGTTGCCTCCCAAGAAGCGCTTGGTTTATTGTCCTCAGCTTGACTTAGACCCATGCCATTATTATTCAACATACTTTGGCTCAAAAAGTGGAAACTCCTCCACATCTTGTATTGGAAAGTTCTCATAGTAAGGCTTCAATCTATGACCATTCACTTTGAATGCCTTATCTGTTTTTGGGCTTTGGATTTCAACTGCACCATGAGTAAATACATTAGTAATAATAAAAGGTCCAACCCAACGAGAACGTAACTTACCTGGATATAACTTAAGGCGTGAATGGAAGAGAAGAACTTTTTGTCCAACAACAAATTCCTTTCTTGATATCATCTTGTCATGGAATGCCTTAGTCTTTTCCTTGTAAATCCTAGAATTCTGATAGGCATCATTCCTTATCTCCTCTAATTCTTGTAGGTCAAGTTTTCTTTTCTTTCCTGTCTCATCCATCTCCATGTTGCATTGTTTGATAGCCCAATATGATTTATGTTCCAATTCAACCGGAAGATGACAAGGCTTACCATAAACAAGTCGATAAGGAGACATACCAATGGGTGTCTTATATGCTGTCCTATAAGCCCAAAGTGCATCATCAAGTCGTGAACTCCAATCCTTCCTATTTGGATTAACTGTCTTTTCAAGGATGGACTTAACTTCTCGGTTTGACACTTCAGCTTGCCCACTAGTTTGAGGATGATATGAGGTGGAGACCTTGTGTGTGATGTTATACTTCCTCAAAAGTGCTTCCATAGTCCTATTGCAAAAGTGAGTACCTCTATCGCTGATTATGGCCTTTGGCGTTCCAAACCTAGCAAAGATGTTAGTCTTGACAAAATCTGAAACAACTTTAGAGTCATTAGTCCTAGTGGATTTTGCTTCCACCCACTTTGAAACATAATCAACGGCAAGTAAAATATAAAGATTACCAAAAGAAGGAGGAAAAGGTCCCATGAAATCCATGCCCCATACATCAAAAATTTCAACAATAAGTATTGGAGTTTGAGGCATTTGATTTCTAGGACCTAAGTTACCTGTTCTTTGGCAACGATCACATGACTTGCAAAAGAGGTATGCATCTTTGAATATGGTAGGCCAATAAAATCCAGAATCAAGAACTTTCATGGCTGTTCTTTTGGATCCAAAGTGTCCTCCACATGCATAAGAGTGACAAAAGGTGAGAATAGATTGAAATTCAGTTTCGAGTACACACCTTCTTATAATCTGATCGGAGCAATGCTTCCAAAGGTAAGAATCATCCCATATGTAGTATTTGGCATCACTCTTGATCTTATTTCTTTGAGCTTGTGTCAACTCTTGTGGCAACTTGTTGGTAACTAAGTAATTAACAATATCAGCATACCAAGGAGTTGTTGTACTTATAAAAAGAAGTTGCTCATCCGGAAAGTTCTCATTCAAGGGTAGTGCATCCTCTTCATGAACTAAACGGCTAAGATGGTCCGCAACCAGGTTGTCACTACCTCTCTTATCTTTTATCTCCAAATCAAACTCTTGTAAGAGAAGTATCCATCTAATCAACCTTGGTTTGGCCTCCTTTTTAGTGAGTAAGTACTTAAGGGCTGCATGGTCAGAATATACAATTACTTTAGTACCAATTAAATAAGATCGAAATTTTTCTAAAGCAAATACAACAGCCAAAAGTTCTTTTTCAGTAGTGGAATAGTTCAATTGAGCATCATTAAGAGTTCGGGAGGCATAATAAATGGCATGTGAGGCTTTGCCAACCCGTTGGCCCAAAACAGCTCCAATGGCATAGTCACTAGCATCACACATGATTTCAAAAGGTACATTCCAATCTGGTGGTTGGATGATAGGAGCTGATGTCAAGAGTCCCTTCAATGTTTCAAACGCCTCTTTGCATTTATCATCAAACTGGAAAACCACATCTTTTTGTAGTAGCTTGCAAAGAGGTAATGTGATCTTTGAGAAGTCTTTGATAAATCTCCTATAGAAACCTGCATGTCCAAGAAAAGAACGAACCTCTCTCACATTTGTGGGAGGTGGTAAAGAATGCATAATATCTATTTTAGACTTATCAACCTCTATCCCTCTAGAAGAAATAACATGGCCCAAAACTATTCCTTGTTCTACCATAAAGTGACATTTTTCCCAATTCAAAACAAGGTTAGTTTCCATGCATCTTTCAAGTACAAGTGTAAGGTTCTCTAGACATCTATCAAAAGAATCACCATAGACACTAAAATCATCCATAAACACTTCTATGATGTTCTCTACATAATCTGAAAATATGCTAACCATACACCTTTGGAATGTAGCTGGTGCATTACAAAGACCAAATGGCATACGCCGGTATGCAAAAGTACCAAATGGACATGTGAATGTTGTTTTCTCTTGGTCCTCTGGAGCAATGGCTATCTGATTATAACCTGAAAAACCATCAAGAAAACAATAATGAGAATAGCCAGCTAACCTTTCAAGCATTTGATCAATAAACGGTAAAGGAAAGTGGTCTTTGCGAGTTGTGGAATTAAGTTTACGATAATCAATACAAACTCGCCATCCTGTTTGAATCCTAGTAGGAACAAGTTCATTCTCATTATTTGTTACCACCGTTACACCTGATTTCTTTGGAACCACTTGGACTGGGCTCACCCATTTGCTATCCGAGATAGGATAGATCACTCCAACATCTAGGAGCTTCAGTATCTCCTTTTTCACAACCTCCATCATAGGAGGGTTCAATCTTCTTTGTGCTTCTCTTGTTGGTTTAGACCCTTCCTCTAACAAAATCCGGTGCATGCACATGGATGGGCTTATTCCCTTGATATCGGCAATTGTCCAACCAATTGCTGTTTTATGCTCTCTAAGCACCTGGATAAGTCGCCCTTCTTGCAAAGGTGTGAGCTCTTTGGCAATGATGATCGGTAGTGTGTCCTTTTTACCTAAGAACACATATTTCAAGTGGTTCGGTAGTGGTTTCAACTCTAAAGTTGGTGCCTGCAAAATGGAAGGTAGAAGTTTCTCATTAGATAAAGGCAAATCAATAAATGAAACATCAAACCTTGCATCTTTAGGTTGCAGCGAGTGTAAAGATTCTAGTGCCCCTTCCACCTGGTCACTCAAGGCTAGTTTAGCATTCCCCATTCCGAGATGGTTGCTAAGGACTATTTCTACACTATCTTCACCATCTAGCTCATAAGCTTGCTGCACTAGTGAGTCAATTATATCAATATTAAAAACAGAATGCACATCACTAGGATATCTCATGGCCTCAAAAATGTTAAAGCGAATTATTTCACCATCAAATTCCATAGTTAAAGTGCCATCATGTACATCTATTTTAGTTCTTGCTGTTTTCAAGAATGGTCTCCCTAATAGAATAGGTGTGGGATTAGAAGACATCTCATCTTCCATCTCAATAACATAAAAGTCAGCGGGAAAAACCAATTCATTAACCTGTACAAGAACGTCTTCTACAACTCCTCTTGGATAAGTGTTAGAACGGTCAGCAAGTTGTATTATAACACCGGTTTCCTCTAATGGTCCTAGATTCAATGAAGCATAAATTGAATATGGCATGACATTAATAGATGCCCCTAGATCTAGCATAGCACGCTCAAACCTGGTGTTGCCTATCTTACAAGGAATGGTAAACATACCTGGATCCTTGCATTTAGGTGGGAGTTTCTTTTGAAGAACAGCTGACACATTCTCCCCCACACTTACCTTTTCATTCCATTTCAACTTTCGTTTAGATGTGCACAACTCTTTTAGGAACTTGGCATATCTTGGCACTTGCTTGATAGCATCTAGTAAAGGAATGTTCACCTCTACTTTCCGGAAGGTTTCCAAAATTTCCTTCTCTTGCTCCTCCTTCTTGGACTTTGCTAACCTGCTAGGAAAAGGTGGAGGAGTTATATAAGAAGGAAAGGATGGTTTAGGAATTACCTTTTTTAGTGGCTCGTTGGGATGTGAAGAGGATGCCATGGTATTGTTCTCCCCTTGAGCACTATCATTTTGTGGTGTCTCTAGCTGTTTCCCACTTCTTAAATTTATAGCATTGGCATTCTCTCTTGGATTCACTATGGTTTGGGAAGGTAATTTCCCAGAATCCCTTGCTTGCATTTGACTCATGGTTGTTGCCAATTGCCCTATTTGAGTCTCCAAATTTCGAATACTTGTCTTTGTTTCCTGTTGAAATTGAATTGTATTAGTAGAAAGAGCTTTAACAAGATCTTCAAGAGAAGTACCTGAATTTTGGGTGGGTGGTAGTTGTTGTCGGGTTTGGTATGGTTGTTGCACTCTTTGCTGAAAACCCGGTGGCCTGTGGTCAAATGGTGGAGGAATAGTTTGTGATTGGTTCCCTCCATAATTGAAGTTTGGATGATCCCTCCATCCTGGATTGTAAGTGTTTGAGTAGGGATCATATTTCCTTGATTGGTTCTGAAATCCACCCATGGCATTCACATGTTCATTGGTATCCTCTTGAAGTGTTGGACACATATCAGTTTGGTGCCCTATGTTTGAACATATGCCACAAGCCTTTATTTGTTGTATTTTACCTACAGCCAATTGTTGAACAAGAGAAGTCAGTTTATCAAATTTTTGTTCAAGGGATGATATACTTACCTCATTAACTCTCTTGGGTTGTGGTGGTGGATCTTGTCTCATTGAGAACTGTTGAGAATTGGCTGCCATGTTGGAGATTAATGTTCTAGCAGCCCTGGGAGTCTTATCAACTAGAGCTCCCCCACTAGCGGCATCTATCATACTTCTCTCCATGGGCATGAGACCTTCATAGAAGTATTGGATGAGAAGTTGTTCACTTATCTGATGGTGTGGACATGATGCACAAAGTTTCTTGAACCTCTCCAAATATTCATATAAGGACTCTCCGTTGTATTGCCGAATCCCACATATCTCTTTCCTAATGTTGGCAGCCTTAGATGCTGGGAAATACCTTTCCAAGAATGCTTTCTTCAAATCATTCCATGTAGTGATGGTCCCGGATGATAGATAGTAGAGCCATTCCTTTGCTGAATCAGCTAGAGAGAATGGGAAGGCTCTCAACTTAACTTGCTCTTCCGTGACCCCTGTTGGTCTCATGCTTGAGCAAACTACATGGAATTCCTTGAGGTGCTTATTTGGATCCTCTCCTGCAAAACCATGAAAAGTTGGGAGAAGATGAATCAAACCAAATTTTAATTCAAAAGCTACCTCAAGATTAGCATATTCAATGCATAATGGTTGTTGACCCAAGTCCGGAGCGGCTAGCTCCTTGAGAGTTCGGTTGTCAGCTGCTGCCATCTCTCCTTGCTTCTCTTGGATGTTTTGGATCAACTCCTCGATTGGTTGTTGGTGAGAAGTTATAAATTCCCGAATTTTCCTAAGTCGTAAGTCTTCTTCGGGAGCTTGGAACATTCACTAATAAAAAAAATAAGAAAGTAAATAATTAGAACAGAAAATAAGAATAAACCAATAAACTAATAAACTAAAGAAAGCAATCCCCGGCAACGGCGCCAAAACCTTGATGCACCCAAAAGAGTGTATCTTATTTAACCTTGCACTAAAAAGATCAATTGTAAGTATAATGATTAGCAAGGGTCGAGTCCTCAGGGATTGGGTTTTAATCTATGAGTTATTAGTTTATAACTTACGTTCAAAGAAAACAATAAAAGAAAAGGGGTTTTTGAAGCCAGATTTAAACTAAAGTAAATAATAAGAATAAGATGCAAGGCGGTATAACCAGCCAATAAAAATATATATACTAAATTAGGCGGTATAACCAGCCAATAAAAATATATATACTAAATTAGGCGGTATAACCAGCCAATAAAAATAAAACAAAGTTAATATACAAATTAGGCGGCATAACCAGCCAAAAAAAATAAATATACTTTTAAAAATAAACAAACTAGAAAAGTAAGAAAACAAGTAAGTAAGAAGAATCAAATATGAAAAATATGGTTAAGGTTTCATTCTCCACCACTAGACATCATTAAGAATCAATTTCAGATCTATCAATATCAACCAACTATCAAAGTTAACAACCGTAGATAACAACAAGCTCTGTTATCCCAATCTTTCCTTAGTTTGTCGTTAAATAGAACAAGCTCTCTATTTAATCTCTAACCATTAAACAACCTATAATAAGCTCTCTAAATTCAATTTAATGGCAGCTTTATGATGAGAAAGATAGGTTGATCTAAGCAACAAACACATAAGCTCGGATTGTTCAACTTAGGTTATGTTCCACTTTGCAATTATTGAAAACTTGACCATAATCATTAATCACAAATTGCCACTTATGAATAGGAAATCAAGACAATTACACGGATCAAGACTCCTAAACTAGCAATAGATAATTATCAAGATCTATCTAGTTGTACACCTAAATAAATCAAGACAACATCATGAACAATTCTTGTAGAAGAACATAAGCAACTTTGATAGAAAATTAATGATAGATAGAATCTGAAAATCAATCACAAAACATGTCTAGGGCTTTGAAATCACCCTTAACCAAATAGACGTTTAGCCTAGCATAGGCATTGTAAACATAAACATAAAATTAAAGAGAATCTAAGAAGGAAATAAAAGAAAGAAAGAAGAAGAAGAAAATAAAGAAAAAGAAAACTAGAGAAAAGAAAGAAGAAGAAAACTTAGAGAATTTTATTACAATGGCTAATTTCCTACCAATCTACAATATGATCCTCTACAATCATCCAAGGCCCTCTATTTATACACATTTTGGAGGGCTAAATGACAAGAGACAAGCTTTACAAATTTCAAAGGTAGGTATAATAGGTGGGTGCATTTTTCTAACAATTTTCGTCATATTGTATGACCATTTTGATCAGCCAACTTGATGGTCGATTTTGTCAATCTTGGAGGCCTGATCTGATCACATGGTCTTCTATAAAAATGTTCCCCTATGAGTTACTGATTCATAGCCGTTGGAATCAGCTCATTTGCTGATGTGGAGAAGAAGATATGGGCAAAATACGAAAACAGGTCAGCACAGACGTCATTGCACATCAGCCAACTTGATGGTCGATTTCTTCAATATTGGAGGCTTTATCTGATCACATGGTTTTCTAGACAAATGTTCCCCTATCAGTTAGTGATCCATATCCATTGGAATCAGCTCATTTGCTGATGTGTATCGGACGATATGGTCAAAATGCGAAAACTTCTCAGGACAGACGTCATTGCACATCAGCCAACTTGATGGTTGATTTCGCTAGGGAAAACGACTCCGTTTCAAGAAGTGTAAAACATGAAAAAGATAGATATGCCTCTTAACTTCGCACGGTTAAAATTTCAGCCTTATTGCTTCAGTGAAACTCCAGATATAGTTGATATGGCAAAAGGTGTCGGAACTGGAACTGAACTGGATTGGCCCTTAATTCTAGTAATCTGAAATCACTCAAAGAAACTTGTGAAAAACACCAAATTACATAAAAATATAAAAGATCATAAACACAATTAGACTAAACAATAATAACTCGTATTTGACACAAAACAATAATAAAACATAACTAAAAACTATATAATTATACGAGTTATCATGTACTTAATGGGGTCCAATTTAGCGACAAGCAATGTGGTATGGTATAACATATATTGTCGGAGTCTATGAGCAGCCCTAGCCAGTGCGCAACACATCTTTTCTACTGCTGAGTACTTGGTCTCGTAATCTGTAAACTTTTTACTCAAGTAGTAAATGGCATGTTTTTTCTTGCTTGTCTCATCTTGCTATCCTAATACACACTCCATGGACTTCTCATGCACTACCAAATACAAAATGAGCGATCTTCCTGGTGTGAGCAGTACCAGTACCGATGGATTGGTAAGATACTCTTTCACCTTGTTGAATGCCGCCTGGCAATCCTCGTCCCATTCACTCAGATCACGCTTTTTGTGGAGTTTGAAAATCGGATCACACCTAGCAGTAAGATGGAAAATAAAACGGGCAATGTAATTCAATCTTCTAAAAAATCCTCATACTTCTTTCTGTGTTCGAGGCGGGGATAAATTTTGGATAGCACGTATCTTGTCGGGGTCTACTTCAATTCCTTTCTCATTAATAATGAAGCCCAGTAGTTTGCCGGACGTCACACCAAAAGTGCACTTGGTTGGATTGAGCTTAAGTTGGAATTTTCTTAATCGCCCGAACAACTTTCTTAGATTAACCACATGGTCTTCATTTTCACCCGACTTTGCGATCATATCATCAACATAAACCACCACCTCTTTGTGCATTATGTCATGAAAGAGGGTCAGCATTGCTCTTTGATAAGTCGCACCAGCGTTTTTCAACCCAAATGGCATAACTTTATAACAAAATGTTCCCCAAATTGTCACAAAAATGGTCTTCTCCATATCTCATGGTGCCATCTTGATTTGGTTATAGCCTGAAAATCCATCCATAAATGAGAACAACGAGTGCTTAGCGATATTATCAACCAAGGTATCGATATGGGGTAACGGGAAGCTGTCTTTTGGACTAGCCCTATTTAGGTCCCGATAATCGACACACATTCGCACTTTCCCATCTTTCTACGGGACTGGGACTATATTTTCCACCCATTCAGGATACTTGGCGACTTCTAAAAATTCGGCGTCGAACTGCTTTTTCACTTTCTCATTGACTTTTAGCAATATTTTAGGCTTCATTCGTCTCAACTTTTATTTCACAGGTTTGCGTTCTGGCCTCAAAGGCAAACGGTGCACCATAACATCCACATCGAGCCTCGGCATGTCTTGATAGGACCATGCAAACAAATCCGCATATTCATGGAGCAATTCTATCAATTCTTATTTCTTTGCCAATGGTAGTGAAGTGCCGGTTTTTATTTCTTTCTTATTATCCTCATTTCCCAGATTAACCACTTCCGTTGTCTCCTGATGAGGCATAATTTGCTTTTCTTCTGATTCTATTAATCTCAACAAGTCAGGTGGTAAGTCGTAGTTTTCTGCAGTCTCTTCATCATCAATTTCACCAATATTAATACATTTCTCAAAATCAATTTTCGAATCATTGATGAGACTGTTTTCGCATTCATTATTAGGAGACCTGGAAAGGCGTAAGCAAAATAATATAGCTAGTTGTATAGAAAGACAAAATAAGGAGATGAACTATAAAAGAAATGGTAAATGAATTGAGACATAATGCATCATAATTGTCATTTATTATAAAGATAACTTTCATAAAGGAGCCCTTGCACAAAAGAAACTCTCATAACACTCTTGGGCAAAAGTGTTTGAGGACTTAGTTTGTTAACCAGAAAGAGACATAAACACAATAGGTAAATCTACAGCGTGCCAATTCTTTAACTAAAATCCTGGGGGGCACGGTAGATGGTTCTTTCTTTAGTCTTGCTTCCATTTTCTTCTTCTTGTTCCATCATTTGAATGCAGAATCCCGCAAACATTCCTTCCAAAGTCATGGCAGGTTTGGTCCCAGCTGGTGAATCAGGAAAAATAAAATTCGTTGATCGAAATGTCTCATAGAGATGGGGGATGTATATCTTCGGAGTTTCTATCTCATATCCCCTGAACCTTGTGAGCCTCTGTTCTTTCCTTTCTCTTACCTGTCTTCCCTAGTCGTCTTGTATCCCAACCCAAACTTGTCTTCCTTTCCGATCATACTTATACACTTTCGAATTCCCTGCAGGTTCCTTCCTAGACCAGTCTCGGCCCGACAACCCTTCCCCACGACCTGAACAAGACTGCTTTGAGTAGTATAGGACAACTGAGGGATAGGCATCTTAGAACCTTCTGCTACAAATGTAGCGTTCACAAACTCCAAGGTCTGAAAAGAGCATTCCCAAGCTTCCTCAGTGGCTTCTACGTAGGGGATATTCGAGGGCTTTGATACAAGCAAGTCTTCTGTTGTCAGATTTTACTATGCAAGTGCACGTATCACAAACAAGCAATAAAAGTGGAAGTAGAGTGTCGTACCCACGAGGAATTGTTATTAATTTTGCTAAGTACTAAAATTAACACACTCAATCTTATCTAAACAATTAAATAAAAATGGTAATTAAAAGCTAAAATTAAAAGAAACTAATACTGAAAGCAAGTAAATTAAAAAAAAAAGTGAATTCAATTAATTATAAAAGTCTAGGATTACAACTTACCTCAACACTTCGCTTGAATCTCTCTCAACCTCTTCACTTGATTAATGATCCTGAGTTGTTAACCTAGAGTTCTACCTTATTTATAAGTATCTGTCGATGGTCTTATAAAAATATCCCTCCTAACCAATTAAATATATGTCTATGATAATTGAATTAAAGAAGAACTTATTAAGCTTAGGCTCTAACAATGGTTACACATGACAAGTAAATATATTTCTACCCTACCTGCAGATCAATTCATCCTAATAAAGGAATATGAAACATGTGTCATTCAATCCATGTCTAACACTAAACTCCCTATGTCTAGTTGTATTTAGGTTAACAAATCAATCTAATTGGTGGCCAATCAATTAGAAGCATTAAGAACAAGATTGAACAAACAACTCAACAAACCATTAAATCAAGCTAGAGAGAGAGAAAGTAAATTCAAATTATGTGTTGAGTTCCATTGAAATCCTAGTAAAAGAAAATTAGTTCATAATAATTAATGAAAACAAACAATCAAATAGTTTCACCATCATCAACAACACAAGAAAAATAAAGAAGAGAAAAGAGAAAACTAAGAGTTGTCAGTTCTTGAATCTTGAATCTCCAATCTTCCAATATTCTTGAGAGAATTTGATGGCAACTATCTTCTTGAGAGAGAATTAGGTGTCTAGGTATCCAATCTCCTTTATCTGACCTAAAAGAGTCCTATTTAAAGTGTTCAAGGCCTCCTGGAGTTTGAAACTTCGCTCCTAAGCAAAACAGGTATTTTATGCGTTTTTTACATTTTTCATAGTTTTACTGTTCATTCCTTCGGTGCCAAAGAACCAGCTTGTGGCACTGCGGCACCACTACCTCTGCCTCCTTGGCACCGCGACGCCAACTCTTCTGTCCTGTCCGAGTTGGTCTCGCTATTTGCTTGTACTTTGTCTGCTATTTTGACTAGGCAAATCTCATCTGATTTTGACGCTCCTTATACTTTTGGAAAGGTATAGAAGTAAGCTTCAAAAGTCAAGAAGGGATTTTTCTTATTTTAAGTCTTTAAGATCAAGTTTTTCTTGAATGAAGCTCTGAAGGTCGAATCTGCCTGCTCATTGCTTTGCACCGTTTTTCATCATTTTGCACCTCGAAGCTCTAGATCACCTTGGACCTATAAAAACACATAAATAACAACTAAATAAATATTTTAGACATGAAATGGATAAATAAAATAAATATAAAACATCTAAAACTAATCAAATCCTAATAAAAACCTCAAAAACTTAGCTGATTCAAAAGCATAAAAGGTGGCAAAATAACTATATTTCCTAGAGTTATCATCTTCCTCTCCATCAACAATTATCAATAGCTCTTCGACTCTAAATTTTACCTTCTGATGCAGAGTGGATAGAATAACACCAGCCATGTGGATCCAGGGCCTTCCCAACAAGACATTGTACGAAGGAACGATATCCATAACCTGGAAGATGATATCAAATGTGCAAGGACCAATTTTTCATTGGTAACTCGATTTGCCCCGCCACTTGTCTACGGGTTCCATCGAATGCTCGTACTACCATATGACTGTTCTTCATGTAGGACCTATTGATGGGCAGTTTGGCCAGTTAGTGCAGAGCTGTTATCAATGAGGTCTTTAGCAATGATATGGCCTTTGCACCGAATAGTGATATGAAGGGCTTTGGTACTGCCTGTCCCTTTAGGCATGATCTCGTCATCGCTGAAAGCTATGAACTTGTTAACAACCACATTCCCCACTACTTGTTCAAAATTTTCCACGGACACATCGTGAGCCACGTATGCCTCATTCAATACCTTCAAGAATGCCCTTCGATGGGTCTCCGAATTCATCAACAGTTCCAGGATGGATATGTGAGCCGGCGAGCGCCTTAACTGTTCCAAAACACTGTATTTACTGTGCTTGATAAATTTGAGGAATTCAAAAGCTTCCTCATCCGTTACAGGCTTGCTCGTTTTCCGCTCAACTGCATTTTCTAGGATGGTCTCTTCTTCATCGGCCTTAGCTTTCCTTTCTTCTAACCTTTTTTCCTGCTTTCGGTGTATAGCATCTTCCACTCCTAGTAAAACCTCCAACACCGGTTATGTCTACAACAGTCGTAGAAGCATTATCTGGTGACATAAATTTACATTTGTATCTCCAAGGTACAGCCTTATCATTCTTGTATGGGAAAAGACTTGGTACCTCAATAGTTACCATCGGCCTTAACACCCTTGGTGCTTCCTTTACTGGCGAGCCTGGCTTTCTTCACAGTAGATAACCAATGGCTTTGGCTTAACCCATTTTTCAGCGACCTTTGGGGTCTCCTCAATCACTATATCCACTAATTCTTTCTCCCATTTTGTGGAGAATTTCGCTATGCCGGTATCCATAATCTCTTGAATTTTGCCTCGAAAATCGGAGCATTGGTCGACAGTGTGTCCCACCAAACCTCCGTGATACCTGCAAAAGCGTCCACTATTCGACTCTAGCCCCGAGGGTTTCTACCCCATGTTGACCGGTTTAAACAATCCGACTTCAATCATAGCATCCAAAACTTTTCCCATATGAGTCCATACATCTTCAATCCTAGATATCACCCGGTACCTTTTTCCTTCTTTTATCGCATTTGCTACAGTCTTCCCATGGTTGGGTAACGAATTTGCAGCGACGTTAGGCTCCCCTTTGGTTGTGAGGCTTAGACAGTCGGCCCTGATTAGGTATTGCACTTTGTGTTCAAGAGCAGTGCAATTCTCCATGGAATGACCCGGGTTGTCTCCATGGTAATCATAATTTGCATTTGGGTCGTACCATCTTGGGTATAGGGGTTTCATAGGTTTAAGAAACATGGGTGCTACTAAATGGTTTTGGACTAACTTGGGGAAGAGCTGGGTGTATGTCATGGGAATCGGGTCGAACGGGGATCTTTATTGAATTGGCTGAGGCGCTCTCTGGTTAGCGCTCACATTGTTTACTGGACTGGTTGAGTTGGGAGCAGGTATAGGTGCTGTGTACAAGGGTGTGGGCATGGGCGATGGTGTATACAGTGGCACTGGTGGCGATAGCTCATTGGGTATTGGGGTTGTGTAGAAGGGTAGAAGTATGGGTTAGGGGAGTAGCTGTAGGGTCGGTTTGTAGGATAATGGGTATAACTTTGTGGTGGTCGGCTCTCATACAAGACTGCTTGCACTTCTCCTTCTCTCTTCTTTGTTGCCCCTACTTTCTTGTCATTGGCTGTTTCACTTCCCTCAATCTTGCAGCTTTTTATAGCGCTCCCTATCATCTCGCCAGAAATGACCATATAGGCAAAATTCTTGGTAGCGTTGCCGATCAACCTGTCGTAGTATGGCCCTCGCAATGTATTGATAAACAATACAATGGTTTTCTTTTCTGTGAGAGGCGGTTGTACTTAAGCAGCCAAGTTTCTCCATTTCTGGGCGTACTCTTTAAATCCTTCTCCTACCTTTTTCTCCATGTTCTGCAGGGATAACCTATCAGGTGCCATGTCAGTCATGTGCTTGTATTGGGCCAAAAAGGCTCTTGCCAAATCTGTCCAAGTATGAATGCGACTGCGTTCTAGTTGGTTGTACCATCTCACAGCTGATCCTTTCAAGCTATCTTGAAAATAGTGGATCAGTAATTTGTCATTATGAGTATGCCCAGCCATTTTGCGACAAAACATGGTGATGTGAAATGAAGGGCACTTGGTCCCATCGTATTTCTCAAATTCTGGGGCCTTGAACTTCGGTGGTATTACTAAATCTGGAACCAAGCTTAGTTCACTTGCATCAACTTTCCCGAAGGCTTTCATCCCTTCTATCGCTTTGAGTCTCTCTTCTAGCATATCATATTTATGTTTTATCCCGGTGTCCTCCACATATTCCGTCACACTTTTCCTCAATTTTTCTTGCTCTATGGGGTCATCCAAGTTCGAGACGAGAACTGGGTTCAAAGGATTAGTCCATGGGTTAGATGTGAACTGTCTTTGACCTTGTTGCCCTGTGGGACTCGGCGTGCCGAGTAAACATAAGGTTTTCCTCCTACTAGAGGTTCTCCTTATGGATACCCGTCTTGTGTCAATTGGGTGTGGGTCAGAGTAAAACTCGGTGGGTATAGAGAATCTTCATTATTACTTTCTCGGGGTCGGGGTTTTTCCCTCATAATCGAGCTTTCAGCTTGCCCTTTTCCTCTAGTCAGACTCATCATCATTTCCATAATTTTGGCCATTTGCTCTCCTGATTCCTCTTGGGTCTTGACCAACTGCTCTTGTAGTTCTTTTTTAACCCTTGGGCCTCCAGTTGAGCCCTTTCCATCCTTTCCATTCGTGCTAACTGTTTATTTTCCATGGCTCTTACTTGTGAATGCGTATTATATGGGTGGATGACTAATTGCTTTTGTTTTCCCGCTGGTGTAGTTATGTTTGTACCTTCTAATAAATGTCATGAATTAGAATGACTTTTAAGAAGGGCGGTGTCATTCTTAATTAAAATGTATGAATGAATGAATGAATGAACAAACAAATGGATGGAAAAAAGCATCCGAGGTATAACTGCTCAAAGATAAATTTTAGTAAGTTGATTTTTCATTAATCCAAAATATAGTTCTCATTACATCAACATAATTTCTTAGAATCGTGTCCATAAAAACAACTAATCTGCTTATACTGATTTATGGCTTCGTTCAAGAAGTTAAGCAACTCCTGTCCGTATTCCCCGATTGGTTGGATTTGCCTCAGAGCTTCCACTTTCTCGATCATCCCGCCGGCTTTTCTCACGACTTTGCCGATTTATGCACCCAAGTGTTCTATGTACTGCTGTCTTCCTAAACTTCCGGCTTCCTATCTCCTGCTAGCAACCGTAGCTAAATCACATGTATAAATCCAATTACTTTCTCTATTCCTCCATTCCCTCACAATCTTGTCGATGTGATTTTTCTGGCTATGTAGCTGTTGCTCTAGGTCTCGAATTAATTGGTGTAGGGAACTTCTCTTTTCTTGCATCAGGGAACAACTCTCCCTCTTGTCCTCGAGTTCTGCCTTTAGCTTCTCGTTTGTATGCAGGGATTCGGCTAAACTCACGGAAGCCTGGGAATACATGTCTTTATATTTCTTCTTGTCGCGAGACAGCCGAGCGATTTTTGCTTCATTTTCTCGTGCCTTTCTCTTCCACTGCTCTACTTCCTTCTGAAGTCGACTAAGTTCCTTTTCCCGTCTATAAGTTGGTCCAAGTATATTTCCAACCTTTAGTTGTGTCCTTAGTTTCTTGTTTTCCAAGTGCAAGTCTTTCAAGTCGGCATATGCAGTGTCACGTTCCTTCATTATTTTCTGGAGTTTGACCCTTTGTATTTAGGTCTTGTCTTTCCAATTCTCGGCCTCCTCTTGGTACCTCTGACTTTCTTGCTTCATCTTTTTTTTTTCAATATTGAAACCTTGCTCAGCGATTTCGAGCTCTGATATTCTCTTTGGTGGAGCAGGAATTGGCTGATATGTGCCTTTTTCTTCGGGAAGAACCACATTGTTGACCCGATTTGTTCTCCACACTAGGTACCTTGGAGTGACACCCTCACTGAGGGACCCTAACCTTGTTGTTTGGATTTCATTCCAAGCTCGGACTATTGGCTCCACTCTCTTTGACATATTTGGATCCCCATAAGAAAATTCCACCTGATCGAGTCTATGTGTAGCCGGGACGAATTGCTTTACCCCATACTGTCTCAGTACCATCAGAGGAGCGTAACTTACTACTCCCCATGGTCCCAAAAGCTGTATCCGCAGTTCTCCACATCGGTATAACATTGGTCTATGAGACATCCATGGCGCCATCCATCTTAGTTGCTTATTGGTCAATGACAGTAGGAATGCTACCCATTCTCTCTTGGATTTGGGTTCTGGCTATTTGCTTTCGCAGAACTCTCTAATAGGGGCGTTATTCCTTAGGTGAGGTTTGGAAAAAGCACTATTTTCACACGCGAAGTGACTCTTGAGCCATATGTGCAGTAATGACGCACATCCCACAAAACAACCCTCCCTTTTCTTGCGGCAAAAGTTTAACGATCTTATGGTTTCAGCAAGGATTGTCGGCGAGGGTTTAATCTGGTTCTCAACTTGCTCGAAGAAATTTATCACTGCCACCTCAATATGCCCCAAAACCTTAGGAAAAATTACCATCCCATAAATAGCCAAAGCAAAAGCGGTGATCACTTGCTCGTCATCGAGGTGTCTCTCAATAAATTTTCTAAAAAAATCCCAAGGGATGTAGACATGTTCCCCTTTTTGTTTCAGATCTAGATCTCCTACTTCTATCCTGATGAGCTTTTTCAACTTCTTACGAAACCCCAATTTTTGCTTTCTGAAGTACACCTTATCTGGGAACCGGAGTTCTAACCTGACAAGAATTGAGTACTCCTCTATGGTTGGTGTGAAATCCTCTTTGTTAAAAGCAAAGCACCTACAGGAAGGGTCCCAAAACTGAATGGTTGCTCTGATCATTGACTCCTCAATTACCAGCAGGATGAGTGAAGCAATCTGGCCATATTTTTCAAAAAAAAAATTCTTCCTTTCCCCATTCATTCGTTCCCAAATATCAGCCAACTCGGTGAAATTATTCTGTGTAAGTTCCAAGTTTATCCTTTCAGGTAGACTCGGGACATAACCTTCTATCAAACAATCCCCCTCTTTTTGTTGCACATTTCTTTCCCATTCTTGCACATCCACAGGTGACTCATACATGATGCTTACGTGCGATGAGCTAATCTGACGTTTAGTGGGTTCCATGAGAAATTTACTTGCTGAAAGATACTTTGAGACTAATACCTAGTCGTGGAATGCTATATGATGCCAATGTAAATTATGTAGAACAACATAAGAGGAAAATTTGTCAGTATATCCACACATAAGAGAGTTTAAAAAAAATCAAATAAATAAACAAAGAAATTCGGCATATTTAATTACATAAAATAACCATTATTTTGATTTTTTTTTTTAGAAGAAAAATTCGGTCCTTACCTACAAAAGACCTAGTTCGGGTGTCCGTTCACCCTAAGGATCGCGAAATAAACCCATGCGGGCATTTGGGACTTTCCCGTCGTTACCCACTTCATGGTTCGACATTAAACAAAAGTAGTAAAAGGTAAGAGGCGTTCCTTCATGTGTCCTAATTTGGGGTGACTTTCTAGATATCGAATAGGAAGGACTCTACTTAAGGCGGGTTTCTTATGGCGTTCTAACATGTGGTTCGCATTCATAGTCTAAAGGTCCTCAAATTGTTCCTCACTGTCGCCCGTGAAGGCTAGCAAGGCACCCCGATCCTTACCCATTATAGGCTTCCAAAGGAAAGGGTTCAATTCGAGCGAGAGATTTTTCGCTAGCCCATGCAAAGATTATTATCGCACAAGAGCGTAGGTACTTTCTTTCTCTAAAAGCGTTTCGCTAGCCCATGCAGAAGTTATTACCTCACGAGAGCGTAGGTACTTTACTTTTTCCTAAAGGGATATAGCACGGGTATAGAGCTTATGTATGAAATGCACGTGTGCGTGTGTGAGAAGGAACAAACAAACCTTTGACTGTTTGTTTACGACCCCTTATTCTAAACATCCCATAATTATGAGAATCAATAATATATAAAAAAAAAATTAATAAATAAAGGACATAATAAAAAAAATAATAAAGCATTAACAAATATCAAGACATAAATGCAAGCAAAATAAAATTAAAAAGAATAATAATAATAAATAAATAACTAAATTAATAAATAAATAAAGAAAGAAAATCAAAAATAAGAGAATTAAAATTAAAGACCAATTATATCCATTGAATCGAGATTTTAAGATAACACATAATTAATTTGTGGCTTGACTTTCAAAATCCCCAGCGGAGTCGCCAAGCTATCCTAACGGTTTTTTGATCGCCAGATAATTTAAAAACAACAAGGAGTCGCCACCAATCTTTTTTAGCTTAGGTGTGATTGGTTACCTATTAAAATCTATTTTTGAAAAAAAAATTTAAAATTAATTAAAACCTTTTAAAAAGACAACTTTAAAGTCTGCGATTGAAAATCAAAGAAAAAATCATGATGGGTTCGGGAGTTCGGTTACGCGTGGGGAAGGTATTAGCACCCCCACGATGCCTGTTTTAAAAACGGTACCAATTAATCATGTGTTATTTTAAATCTCGATTTAATGGACTTGACAATGATATTTAATATTAATTCTCTTTTCATTTTTTTAAAAACATGTTTATTAATTTAAAAAAATAATCGTCATTATTTTTATTTGAAAATGAAAATGGACTTAAATCTTTTATCGAGAACACTCATTAAATATTCCCAACACTTTTGGTGGTATTTAACGAGATCCTCTCACCTCAAGATATCTTAAGAATCACTACTGTGACATCTTTCGAATTCCATCGTCCGCAATTTACAACCATTTTTTGAATGCGTATGATGCGGATATTTAAACACGGAATGCATACAGTTAAGCATATAAGACATGTGATTAAATACATAATTACACGATTAAACACACGAAGCATAATATTTTTTAAAAAAATATGAGCATGGCAAAATATCAAGCACGTAAACATTCATCCTTTATTCATTTTTTATTTTGATTATTTTCATTTTCAAAATGAAAATGAATTTTTTGTATTGAGCATATCACTAAATACTCTCACCAATCGTGGTGATATTTAACGAAATTCTCTCACCTTGGGATATCTTAGGAATCATCATTATGATATCTTTCGAATTCCATCGTTGATAATCCGCGTTCATTTTATCCTTATATTTATTTATTGAAATTAATTTCTTGCTATAATACTTCAAACCCTCTACAACAAACTCATATTTTATAACACTAAAATATTCTACTATATTTAAATAAATGATGAATACCAATAATAAAATATAATAAAATAGGATACAACACTTACAATTAACAATAACCATAAATAATAGAGTATATCAAAACATGCTACAACATTAAAACACAAATAATATATTAAAACATGCTACAACATTTAAACACGAATAATATATTAAAGCATGCTACAACATTTAAATAAACAATAAACACTAACAATAAAAATACTAAAACAGGTTACAACATTAAAACACAAATAATAAAACATCCTAAAAACATACTACAACCTTTATATAAATACTAAACACGAACAATAGAATGTATTACAACATACTACAACATTTAAATAAACAATAAACACCAATAAAAAAATATTAAAACATATTACAATGTTAAAGCACAAATAATAAAACATATTAAGACATACTACAATATTTGAATAAATAATAAACACAAACAATTGAATATATTAAATATGCTACCACATTTAAATAAAAGATAAACACGAATACTAAAATATGTCACGATATTTAAATAAATAATATACAAAAAAATATATATTAAAATATGCTATATTATTTAACTAGACATGGACAAAAATAAAAGGGAAAATGAAAATTACCTTATTTAAAATGGAGCCTGGCCTAAGTCTAAAAAAAATTGGACCTAAAGCTAATGGCCGGTTTGCTTGTAATGGGCCTGCTGGCCCTTATATTTTCTTTCTTTTTCTTTCTCCTTGCCCATGGGTAGCTACACTCGGGTCGGGTCTCCTCTTGGTAAACCGCACGGATCCTACCCCTGCTCTTTTTTTTTTCTTCTTTTTTTAAAAAAAAAACCAAAACTATGTCGTTTTGGTTTCCCTTAAAAGACTGAATTCCCTTTTTTTTTCTTTTTTTTTGTGCTCTCTCTCTAGCTTCAGACCCTCTCTCTCTTAAAAAAAAAAGACTGTTCTTTATGTCACCGGAAAAACTATTGAAAACCCAAATTCTAGCCAGCCACCGGGGATCCTCCGCTGCCCGCCGTCGTTACCTCCGGTGGCTCCCAAAATCCCACCCGAGCTTCATTTTCACCTTCTCTTTCAGATTATAGGCTCCGTTTTTTCCGAATCAGACCCAAAACCCCTAGATCTAGAAAAAACCCTTCAACTAAAAGTCTTTATCCGGCTTGGATAAACGCCGAATCGAGTCCGAGCCTCCCACGATGACCTCCACTGACCATAGACCCCCTATAAGAGATTTGAATCGTTCCACAAACACAAGACCCGAAACCAAACCTAAATACTTCTAATTTTTTTTTTGCTGGGCTTTTCTCTTTTTTTTTGCTGCTATTGTGTTTTTTTTTTTTTTTTGTGTGTTGGATTTGCTGCTGTTTGGTTGTTTTTGGGTGATTCCCCTTAAGTTTTTTTTTTGGTCTGGCTGTGCTCTCTTTGTTTTTGAATTATTTTGTTCCCAAAACCCTAGGATTAGGATTTGGGTCCCCGAATTTGGGGATGGAAATGTTGCTTACAAGCAACCAGTGGCGTGTGGGGTGTGGCTGTGCAAGGGGAGTGGCCTACTGCCTTGGGGCTGCCAGCTAGGGCAGTGGCGTGTGAGGGGTGGCTGCCAGGGCTAGGGCAGCAAGGGGAGGCTTGCCAATAGGCCCAATTGGTCTGCTAGGGTTTGGGATCGGGCCTGCTAGGCCAGCAGGCCTAGTTGGCTTGGTTGCTAGGCCAATGGGTTTGTTGTCTTGCAAGCCCAATTGGCCTATTGGGCATACTTGGTTGGCCTGCTAGGCTGACAAGTGGGCCTGTTGCCTGGCAGGCCCAAGATGCCGGGTCTGAATCGGGTTTAACCCGGACTAAAATTAGTTGCTACAATTGAGATAAGAGACCTCACTAGCATCATTGTTCATAGTCTTTTTTTTTTTTAATCTTTTACATATCCTAAAACTTTTCCTTGCTAATCAATAACTTTCGTTCCTTTTGGTTTATAATATCTCCTTGCAAACGAATTGTCAGAAGCTGATTGATTTAAAGTATTCGCAAATGTTAGCACAAACCTTGGCAGTGTATAAATCATCAAGGAATCGGATAATGTAAGAATGCAGCCACACAAACTATGTCAAAGTCGGACCAATGCTCCACAAATTCTAACAAAATATATTGATTTATAGTTTCCTACCAACCCATACTCAAGATATTCATTGGCAATTGGATATTGTATTCCTTGTGAAATACAACCACTAGAAAAGTTAGATTGTCAAATGGCCGTGGTTTGGAATTTTTATTGTTTTTCTTACCTAGGGCGGGCGTGAACTGGACCACCAGTTCAGTTTTACTGTTTAAATAATATTAAAAAATTTAAAAAATATTTGTATACTAATATTTTTATAATTAAATTTAAATAAAAAATAAATTTGTATTATTTAAACAGTGATTTGGGCCGAGCTAGGCTGGCTCAAATCAAAATTTACTCTGTCCAATTCCAATCCAATATGGATCGGACCTATCAAACCAAATGAGCTACTCGACCCTTAACCAGGTCTAATCACTACAATAGGTAGATTAAAATTTACAGACTCTCTTTTAGGCAAATATTTCCACAGGCTTCAAGGTCATTTTCCAAAACAATTATATATATTTTTTGCTAAGCCAAGTAGATTTTATTAAAAGTCCAAAGGAGTGAAACCAAGGCTAGTAGTCACAAAGAGTTGAAAAGATGGCTCTATTACACACAGGGAAATAGAATTCCTAAAGAACAAATATCTAGTCAGAATCACCTTAAACCAAACCTAAAAGACAAAATAAAAAACCTAGACAATATGTGAACAAAAATGAAAACCAAACTCCAGATAACAAGAAAACAAGAATCAATCCCTCATTGCCTCAAGACTTCAGATCTTGACCAATCTAATACAAACTCAATAAAGTTGTAATCTCTAGAAAGCTCAATATAGACCCACCCGAAATTCCCAGATCAATACTTGAGAAATCTCTTCAAAAAAATCCACCTTTATAGTCCCTGGATGCCACAAATTAATAGAAAAATCCAGCACCAAATCATCTAAAGTCTGATAGCATAAAAAGTAGAGACCATAACCCCAAAAAATTATAGGCAGCCATTGCTAAGAGTCATTCCAAATTTAAGTACTGTAAACTGAATATCCATGAAGAAGCTACTTTAGAAACAAAATAAGGCCAGAAGATCAATGTTTAAACCCAGAAAACTTAAAGAGTACCAAAAAATACCATCCCGAGCAGCAACCAAAGAAGACCAATTTAACCCAATGAAACCAGGACAAAATCATCACTTAGAAACAACTTCTAGAACTGTCATAATATCTTAAAAAAAAAAACCAAAAATTCAAGCCACTTATTCATACAAAGATTCAAGAGAACACCTCTAAAAAAGCAAACATCTTCCACATGATCATTAGAAAAATTGTTAAAAGATCAAATTGGAAATTCACTCTCACAGCCTCCAGCAAATAATCGAAACAATCCATAACCACACCCAAAACACTGCAGAAGACCACAAAGATGTAAACATAAAACAAACAACCGAACAAGCCACTTACAGATATCCAAAATCATCATGTGACATAGAAGGAACCAATCCCAAACAAAGCCATATTTCCCATCAGGCCAAACCATTAGAGACTAAGAATAAAAACTGTTCCTATTAAGAATCCTGAACTTAAGAACATCAGACATCATGCCTCATGTCTCTTTCTTCCATGGCTTCAAGTTTGCTAAGAATTACTTCCTCTTACAATTTGCAGATAGTCCCAACAGTTTTCCCAAGTTTTAGATATCAATTGCCTCTTTTCTGAAAAATAGTTTGTTCCCATTCAAAAAATCAAATAGGACTATATATATATATAATTATATATATATATATATCAAATATATATAATTATATATACATATATATCAAATAGGAATATTCAACATTTGCACACCTCTTTCAGTTCAAATATATTAACGCTCTTCTAAATCCAATTATGATATACACACTATTTTTAAATTCAATAAAAATAATGTATTAAATATAAAAAAATTTGCTTAAAATGATAATTAAATAATTTTTAACTGGTGTTTATAGGCAACCGATAAGTGAACCCAACAAATATTTAGACACACCTTTGGAATCAATTAAAATGCACTCATCCCTTTGGGGTCATATAAATATTCACGTACTTTTTGGGCCAACTAAATGCACACACCTCTTTAAGGTCATTAATAATTTACGCTTTTTGGGCCAAATAATAAGCCACACCATTTTCAAGTCATATGATAATTCACACACCATTTTGAACCATATAATAATTAACACACTTTTTCAAACCAAATAATAATTCATATATTTTTTTCGGGCCAAATTATAATTCACACATCTCTTTGGGACCTAATAATAATTCACACACAGATTTAGGATCAAATAATAATCCACACACCTTTTTGAGATCAAATAATAATTTACACATTTTTTTGGACTAAATAATAATTCATTCACCTCTTTAGGGCTAAATAATAATTCACACCCATTAGACCAAATAAAAGTTATACACCTTTTCGGGGCCAAATAATAAATTTTTATGCTTTTATAACTACATATTTATAAAAAATTGATTCACATCTTCTATAGACATATTATTTATATTATAGCAAAAGTTTAAAATTAATCATAGTATAACACCTTCTCGACTAACATTTTTTTCAAACAATTTTCACCATTAAAAATAAAATAGTATATATTAAATTTTGAAGACAATTTTTTTCTCTTTCTGAAGCTTAGCAAGAGATGAAAACAAGTTTAATAATACAATATAATATTAAGTATATATGTTGACTCATCTCGTCAAAAGAATATGTCAAAAGAACAATCAAATAACAAACGCTTTTTCACAAGTTAGGAGCATTGGATCTGCACAAAATGACCTCTATTCATATTTTCAAAAGTTATACTTAATTACATGTGATCTCAAATGCACTCTTATGATTGCATGTTAGTGAATGAGAATTGAGAAGCTGCAACTTGAACAAAATAAAAAAATCGTATGAAGTCAAACCTTGTGGTATTATTAATTCAATTTATATTCAACTTTTTCACAATTAAAAATATCTTTTTTTGCATGAGAATGCCCAATTTTTAACAATCATAATTCTTTTAAAAAAAATACTACTTTTTTCCTTTAATCAAAAAGAAATGTAAAGTACTTAAAAAGTATATTAATTGTTTCAATTCTCAATTAATAAATAAGTTCAAAACCAACCTCTATCATTTAACATTTCACTGTGCCTAAAGATTTCTTTGAAGGCTTCTTAAATCACCAAATTGTATTATCAAAAAAAATTTATTTTCTAAAATAAATGTCATGCATATGAAACAACTAAAAGGTTCTAAATCATTTTTGTTCTTCAAAACTAATACTAATTACAATTTGCAAAAATACTCTTTTTAACTCATTGAATTTCCATTTGTACTTATATCTCATAACTCATATTTTTTGACTAATTAATTTCCATTATTCTCTAACATTTTTTATCTAATTCCCACTCAAAGTGCTTCCTTATTCATAATTTATAAGTTTAGATTCTAACCAACTAAAACAAATTAACCTTAGCTTAATTAAAAGCAAAACAACATATGTATATAATTAAACTTTTTCTCCCAAAAATAATAAGTTATGCTGTGGGAATTTGTCAATTCTTCTTTAATGCATAAAGATTTGTGCATGAGTATTAGAGGTGGCAAAATGAACCCGAACCCGAAAACCTGCCCAGGAAAACCCGAACCCGCCCAAACCCGATTTGACCAAAAAGTCAAAAACCCGAACCCGAAAAAGCCCGAACCCGAATGGGCCCGAACCCGAATGGACCCGAACCCGAATGGGCCCGAACCCGAATGGACCCGAACCCGAATGGACCCGAACCCGAATGGGCCCGAACCCGAATGAGCCCGAACCCGAATGAGCCCGAACCCGAATGGACCCGAACCCGAGACCGGCCCGAACTCGAACCCGAATTTAATACTAAAAATAAAAATAAACAAATTGCAATTAATTTTTTTTTACAAAGCAATAACTTTAATTATTAATTTTATTCTAATTTTTTTTTAATAATTTAATTAAAATTTAAAATTTAATATATTATATATTATATATATATATGATGAAATAATAATTTTATCAAAAAGTAAATTATATTTTGTACTTATAAGTTATAATTTTAACGTCTCATATCATGATGAATTTACAATCTAAATATTTTAAATTCTTGAAAATTTTAAAGATGTGAAAATTTTTTTGACAATAATTCAATTAATCTATAAGGGTAAAAAAATTGACAATAATTCAATTATTTTGGCCTTTTGGGTTATACTTAGACCTGCTCACGGGCCGGGCAGCCCGCCCGGCCCGTATCGGGCCGGGCTTGGGCAGGATATTTTATGTTCTGGGCCGGCCCGGCCCGGAACAGTAATTTTTATTATAATAATATTATTTTATTTAATTTTAATTATAAAAAAATAAAAAAAAAATTAAAAAAAATTATTTTTTTATTCCAATGAATAGTGTTTCGGGCCTAAACGGGCGGGCCAGGCCTGGGCAGAGAAAATAAAAAAAACTGGGCCGCGGCCCGGCCCATAAGCAGCTCTAGTTATACTTATGCGGTTAGGTTATGATGGGTTTAATTGGATTATGGCTTTCATGTGATTTTATTTTAGCGGGTGGATTTAATGGGGTTTTGGGTTTTATGGCCTTTTGGTTTTGGGTATATTTATTATATATTAATAAATAATCATATTAATTATATATTTATTACGTATAATTTAAATATAAATTATATTTTTTAGTACTACTTTATAATTTATACTTTATACTGATGAAAAAAATATAAGTACTCGATATATATATATATATATATATCTTGACTATAAGCATAAATTTTTTGCATTTTATAAGTATATAAACGAATAGATGAAGGCCAGGATTTATTTTTATAAGTTTTTTATTTTATAGTGAATATAAATTATAATGTATTTATATTTTGAAATTCGAGCTCATCAAATCAATTATTTTAAATATCAATATATTAATTTATAATATATCATATTTTTTATAATAAATTATTTCAAAATTTGATTTTATATAACAAATTAATTTCTTATTCTTTTGGTGCTAACAAATATTAATTTTAAAAAATAAATATAATTAAAAATATCATATAATAGCAAAAGTATAAAAATAAAAATAAAAATAAATTAATAATTTGTTTTTAGATATAAATATTTAAATTACGTAAAAATGATTACATCTAATATAAAATAAAATAATGTAAAACATACCCGTACCCAGATCGAACCCGAACCCAGACCGAACCCGAACCCGAATGGGCCCGAACCCGAATGAGCCCGAACCCGAATGGGCCCGAACCCGAATGGGCCCGAACCCGAATGAGCCCGAACCCGAATGGACCCGAACCCGAATGAGCCCGAACCCGGATGGACCCGAACCCGAATGAGCCCGAACCCGAATGAGCCCGAACCCGAATAAACCCGAACCCGAATGAACCCGACCCGAACCCGCCCGAACCCGCCCAATTGCCACCTCTAATGAGTATGTATACAAATGACTATATTTAACACATCCGAAAATGAGTTTTTGAAATTTAAAGGAAAAAGCTTGGAAATTTTACCAAGTAGATAAAGAATGATATTCATCTAATTATTGATGAATCTCTATCAATGTTTTATTACACTGCTCTTTATGAGATGCTTCATAGACCTACATATTGGAATCAAATATCATTTCGTTGCTATTTCTTTTTCTCGCTTTCTCTCACCCTTTTATCGCTACGCCAAATAAATCTTTTTACAGCATGTAGAAAGTGCTGTT
Organism: Fremontodendron californicum; assembly: GCA_030761205.1. Lineage (NCBI taxonomy): Eukaryota > Viridiplantae > Streptophyta > Magnoliopsida > Malvales > Malvaceae > Fremontodendron > Fremontodendron californicum. The sequence goes on along the minus strand of JAULJL010000023.1, from coordinate 9,557,665 downwards.
AAAAGTAACAAAAATGCTTCAATAGAGCAAAGGCAGCATTTTCAATTTATATGTGGCCGCAGCCTAAACCCTCTAACAACACTTTTTTATACATATAACAACACTTCCTAGAATGCTGTAATTTCTACTCTATAACAACTCTTTTTAACCTTATAAATGTATTTTGCAAAATGCTATTAAAAGACTTAATTCACAGCACTTAAAAATGCTATTATAGACAGTTGCTAAAGCACATGTTTATGCCACCTAAACTTTTACCATTAGTTTTAAAATGCTATTATATGATAACCACTAGCATATAGTGTTATTAGTTATTGAGTCTTTTTTATTTTAAATAAAAAACACTACAAATGGTATTTTAACCACAATCATGTATTACGAGTAATCATTTTGCTTTATTATTGTAACAACTTTATTACAATGTTCGTTATAGAGAACAAAATCTAAAGAACAGAAAAAGAAAAACTCTAGCTCTTGACAAAAGCTTTTACATGAAAAGAATCATAAACTTAAACTTTTGACAATCAAATTCATCTGTTCATTATTTACAAGTCATTAGAAATAGTTGATGACATAAAATTAAGAGAGCGCGGATACTCAGATGTTCAGCACCCAAAAGCACATACACTGCAGTAATTATCTGGATTCTAGAACATGTCAAATGAAAATTATTTTAGTTATTTGAAAAAATCGAAAAAAAAAAACCCCTCTTCAGCTATTTAATTGAGTGAAGTTGAACTTATACATACCTGGAATGCTTGCCTATAGAAGTTGAAAAAACTTGTACATACCAAGAGCGGTTTTCTGCCAGAAGTTGATTTATAGGTTGTTCACATAACACCACCAGCTGCTCTCACAGCTGATACAGCACTCTTCACTGCACTTCTCCTGGTCACTGTAGTAAAGCAGAGAACCCCTAACAGCAGTAACAACAACTATTGATGATTCAACTTCAAAAGTATTCTACATCTTTCCTTCTATGTAGTATATTTACATCTTCCTTTAGAGCTAACTGAACTAAACTTATAATGGTACTTTTAATCAGTCAGAACTAGTAGGATGCATACAGATTGTCTTCTCTCTAATAGCTATTCTTAACCTGTCAGAACTGGTCTCCATACACAACATTTACCTCCTAATGGAACAGGAATGTTGCGCAGAAGCATTAGATATATCACACATGTACTAAAATAAGAGCACGAAAAAGCACAGGCCAAAGTTTTCTCAAATAGTGCCTGGCAGTTTACATTGCCTAATCTTGAGATTTGTATTGTTCATCTTCAACCATAATAGTAATTAAGGCATGATGTTAGTTAGTAATCACTCTGAATTAATAATCCTTCTTTTAATAATTTTTTCTAGCATTTTTTTTATTGGTTGCTACTTAACAAAACAAAGATTATAATTAATATTTAAGATAAAACAAATTAGATAGCTTCTTATATAATATAATAGATTACTTGGATATGTATATATATATATATATATATAATTTGATCTGAATTGAACTCTATAATATATATCAAATAATTTTTTGAATTATCTCTTAAGTATATAATTGTACTATAATATATATATATATATATAGTTTAACATTAAAGAAACACTAAAATTTAATCCTCCAATTTACTATACACATGGAGCAGTAAAATTGATCTATTTGGTTAAGATGTTAAACATAATTTTCCACATTTTAACCATATGAATGATAATTAAAAATGTACTAAAAATATTGAACAAAAAAGTAACCCAAATAAGTCCAATAAAACATGAAAATAGTTTGAGGAGTGCTTTAATTTGAATTGAAACAATCCATTATCTCATTCCATCAAACATGAAAAAAATGATGTTGGTGTATTACCTTGATTTGTAATAACGCATGTTCATAAATAATCATATATTATTTAATAATTAATTATTTTTTTAATATTTATAAGGATAATGTCATGAATAGCCCCTCAAGTTTATCAAATTTGTTAATATGGTACCTGTACTTTAAAAATATTCAATGTGGTACCTGTACTATGAAATCGTGTATCAATGTAGTACCTTGACTTAGAGGTGCTCATGGGCCGGGCCGCGGCCCTTTTTTTTTTTTTTTGCCCAGGCCCGCCCGTTTAGGCCCGAATCACTGTTCATCGGAATAAAAAATAATTTTTTTTATTTTTTTTAATTAAAATTAAATAAAAATAATATTATAATAATAATAAAACACTGTTCCGGGCCGGCCCAGAACAGCATTTTGCCAGCCCAGGCCCGGCTCGTATTAGGCCGGGCCTGCCGGGCCGAGCGGGCTGCCCGGCCTGTGAGCAGGTCTACCTTGACTTAACACCATTAAATATAGGTGATGATGTGGCATTGTTCAATTAAGTGATGACACTTGGCTGATTTTTTAAAAATTAATATCTAAATTTTTGCAAAAAAAAAAAAATTTAAAGAATTTTTTTTTGAAATTTAAATATTTAAAATTATATCTTCTAAAAATTAATATATAATTTTTTTTAAATTTAAAATTATATTTTTAAAATTAATATCTATTTTTCTTAAACATTTTAAAAATTTATTTAAAATTTATAAAATTAAAATATTTAACTAAAATTATTTTTAAAATTAATTGTTAAAAAATTTATAATATATGATTTTTTTAAAAAAATATTTAAAAAAGAAATTTTTATTTTTAAAACTTACAAAAATCAAAATATAAAAAAAAAACATTTATTAAAAATTAGTAAAGTTAAAATATGAAATTATTTTAATTTTTGTTTAAAATATTTATTAAAATTAAAAGAGGGAGAGAGAAAGGAAAAATTTTATTTTATTTTTAAAATTAAAATAATAAATTTTTAATATACGTGGCCTCATTACGTAGTGCCACTTTTTATTTTAAAACTAAAATAATATTTTTTTTTGTTAATACACGTGGCATCATTTTGTGATGTAACGTATCAAATTTTTATTGGATACAAAAGTCATTTAACTTAATATTTAAGGGTGTTACTGACAGGTACTACAATAGCACCCAGAGTGAAACTTTAAGTATCAAAATAGAAATTTTTAAAATACAAATACCACGTTGATAAATTTGATAAACTTTAGGGGTCATTGATGATATTATCGCATATACATAAATATATCTTAACTGGACACATATCAAATCAATCCTCTAATAATATTATGATTATTTTCGGCAGTCAATTATGTGCGGGGAAGGATTAGCATCCCTACAACGACTGCATAAAATGGTACCTTATTGATCACGTGTTATCCTAAGTCTCGGTAAACGTTGGTTTTAGGTTCGGCATTTAAAATTAATTCCCTTTTAAAAATAATCATGTTATTTGAGAATGATCCGAAATTTATTAATGCAAAATTTTTTCATATCCCCGCAGACCTGGCAAAATATGAAAATTTTTATTTGTTTTGGAATTCTCCGAATCACCCTCGTTTTGAAAAGAAAGGATATTCCGTTGTTAATGATAATTGATGATATCCTCCCCTGTAGACCCAGCAGAGAACTCATGAATTATTTTAACTCGAGAATAACCGTGTTTTATTAAAAATCATTAGTTTTTATACATTTAAAATCATTTGAAAAATGATCATTTTATTTGTGGAATTAGGATTCATATAAAAACTAATGAAAATATCTTTTTGTAATTAATTTCGAAATAAAAGAAATTATCTATGTAAAAATAATTATCGAATCACTCTGATACTTTCGATAATGTTTCGGTAACTTATTTTACTCTGGCTATTTCGACGAATGATTGATACTCTGATCATCTCGAGTAAGAATCCATTTTTAGAACATTTTCTTTGCTGGAAATAATTTAAAAGACATTTATTCGTTAAATTATTGTGCGTGCACCGAAATGTTATTTTTAATTTTTGTTAGATTAATTAACACATTTAACAAAAAATAACAATAGCTATGTATAAATAATAAAATAAAATAAAGAAATAAAATATAATAAAACAAAACAAAACAAAAAGTTAAAAGTAATAAAAACAACGACTACGTACAACAAGGAAAATAAATAATAAAATAAATAATAAGAAAAAACTAAATTAGTTAATAACAAAGAGAAATAAAAAAAAATCAACATAAACAAAAATAAAATTTATCTTGAAAAACTGTAAAATGTCGAGGCTTGGGTGCTCGGATTAATTTCCTAACGAAAAACTCTAAGATTTTTTTTTCCTTTTCCTTTTCCTTTTCCTTTTTTCTTTTCTTTTCTTTTCTTTTCTCTCCTTTTTCTTTTTCCTTTCTTTCCGTTTTTTTCTTCCTTTCCTTTTTCTTTTTCCTTTCTTTCCTTTTCATTTTCCTTTTTCCTTTTCTTTTTCTTTTTTTTTCTTTTTTTCCTTTTTTTTTTCTTTACGGCTTGGGTGCACGGACCCTCTACCGAAAACGCTGCCGTTTTGGGCAGACTATATAATCCCCCTTTCTTTTTCTTTTTTTCACTTCCCCTTCACCCTCTCTCTCATCTCTCTCTTCCACTAAACCCTGTCCCCTCTCTCTAACCAAAAGACAAATGACAGCCAAGAACCCAAACACCGAAAAAAGTCCATCACGTCGGTCGCCGTAAGTCATCGTCGTGTTCCATTGTCGGCCGTCGTTGGCCGCCGTTTGTCGACATCCGATAGACTTCAAACTTCACCCCCAAGCTCTTTTCGGCAATCTCTTCCCAATTACGACCTTAGTTTTGCCTAAAAATGCCCTCAAAAGCCTAGATCTTGGAGTTTATCCGTGGCCTTCAACATTCCGATCTAGTGTCGTCTGTCGTCGGATCATCTTCAAACTTCAGCCATACCTTTCTCTTTCCCTAAGCTACCTTCTCACCATTGGTATCCTCCAACAAACCCATAGAATTCCCTAAATCTTGACATGGCTGAACCTACCCTTTTGTTGTTTACTGTTGTCATTTTTGTATATTTTTTTTTTTCATGTTTGGTTGTTTGTTGATGATTGTGTGTTTTTGGTTGATTCTAGTGGTGTCTGTTAGGTCGTGGGTGATGGTGGTTTTGTGGTGTGATTGGGTAAGGGTATGGGTATGGTGGGGGTCTCGGTTATTGCCCTCTCATTATTCACATTTCATTTGATGGTCAGAGGCGAATTGAAAGCTAAGCAGTGGTAATTCTAAAGATTCTCCGAGGGAAAAATAGAGATGTCTCATACGTTACCCATAATATGTGCTGTAGATCCTCTTTTTTTTTTTTTGCTGATTTTTTGCTTCTATTTAAAGGGTCAAGGTTGAGTATGCAGTGAATTGGCAGAGTTTGAGTGTGGGGGGACTGTGGAGTATTGGGTAGTGAAGGTTGGGTGGCTAGCTGGTGGCTGGAGCAGGGGATAAGGTGGTTTGGCAGAGGTTGCTTGTGGGTGTTCTTGCTTGTGGGAGGAGAGATAGGTAGCTGGGCAACAAGGTAGGCTGGTGGCGTGCTGCAGTCTACTGGGATGGGGCGACAGCAGGCCAGGGGTATGGGTAGTGGCAGGGATTTGGGCTAGCATTTGGGCCTCTTGCCCATATGGCCCATGAAATAGCTCAAGAATTTCAGGCGTGATAAGCCCAATGATAATTCAAAAAGCCCAATTAAAACAAAATTAAACCCAATTGATAACCGAATCAAACTCGATTAAAATATCATTTTAATTTAAACCTGAGAAAATTGAATTAACGAACCGAAAGGATTAAGTTAAAAAAATGGAAATTTAATGTTTCACTCGATCCATTGACTCGATACTAGACTCGGGGCTTAGTCGGGACAAAATTAGGTAGCTACACTATTCTTAATTCAATTTACATTCCACCTTTTAAAATATATCTCCAACAACCTTTAACTCTAATTAAATATATATATATATATAAAGGGTACCTAAAGAGTATATTAATTATTCATATAAATATAAATAGATCCAAAATTAATGTCCACCATTTAATATCTTATAGTGCCTAAAGATTTTCTTGAAAACTTCTTAAAATAACCAAATTTTCTAATCATAACTACTGCAGTCCCTTTCTTTAACATGTTAAGTAGCGACCAATAAAAAAAAATACTAGAAGAAACTATTAAAAGAAAAAGTGAATTCACCTCCCTAGTTTGAGCACTAGGAGAGGAGCGGCGAAAGCAAATGATGATGTGGTGGAGGAAGAGTGAACTCCATTGCTCTGGTCATCGTTCGTCTTTTTAAATGTGAGGTTGCCGTCCGTGGATGATGACGTGGTGGAGCAAGAGTGAACTCCATCGCTCTGGTCATCGTTCGCTTTTTTAGATGTGAGGTTGTCGTTGGCGGATAATGACGTAGTGGAGGAAGAGTGAACTCCATCGCTCTGGTCATCGTTTGTCTTTTTAGATGTGAGGTTGCCATCCGCGGATGATGATTTGGTGGAGGAAGAGTGAACTCTATCGCTCTAGTCATCGTTAATCTTTTTAGATGCGAGGTTCCCGTCTACAATTGATTCATTATCACTTTCTATTATTGAAATTGCAAAAAAAAAAAAAAAAAAAAAAGCTAAAGTAAGACAAAAAAAAAAATTAAAAATACAGAATATCAAATCATATCACCAGAAAACAGGGTAAAGTTAAATGAAATTGAGTAAATGAAATGCGCTCACCTGAACCGTAACTTGAAGAACTCCTCCGGTTTTCTTTTTAGAGCAACGAGAGAGATAGAGATATATATTTTTTTTCTGTTTTGTTTGGAGAGAGATTAAATGAGTAAAAATACAGAATATAAAATAAAATCACCAAAAAACAGAGATTAAGTAAGTAAAGTTCAATGAAATTGAGTAAATGATAGTCGTAAGTAAGTAAAGTTCAATGAAATTGAGTAAATGAAAGTCGCTAAGCTGAATCGTGACTTGAAGAAGTCCTCCGATTTTTTCTTTAGAGCAGCGAGAGAGAGATAAAGAGTTTTTTCTTTTGGAGGGAATTTGAGAAATGGAAGAAGAGGAAGAAGAGGGGTTTATATAAAATAGAATTAGAGGGAAAAAAAGCGACAGTCACAATGCATAAGTGCATTCAGTGAAGAGGAAGAAAGTCAAAACCGTCAAAACAAGCACATAACAGAATTACCATTTTACCCCTCAATTTCAACATCTTAATAAATCTACTAAGGTCATTTAAGTCATTTGATTGATTTTCAAATTCTCCTAGATTTGAAGATGAAACGTCATTGGATGATTTGGGCCATTTGATTTGTATCAAGATTACTTTGGATGGTGTAGGTGCTTTTTTGTTGGAGATAGTTAGTTTGTTTAGTTTGCAGAGAAAATGAACTAAAGAAAGAAGGACGTCTTTTGTTTTGTTTAATGGAGAAATAAAAAACACTCAATACAAAAACTTAAAAAGTTTTTTTTTCTTCAATACTAAATAAATAAATAATCCCTAAATCAAATGTATGACCTTGATATGAAACGATGAGTTTAGCATTAAGCATGGACTAGTCAAAACTGGGCCTGATTTCAACAATTATTAACAACAACAACAACAACAACAACTTTCTTTGTCTATGCTCGATTTGGCCATTAACATTGGGCCAATTATTCTCATATAGATGGAAATAAATTAGGAATTGGACCCGCCCAACAGGCCTATAACTTTAAACCATTTATTAAAATTTCAATTAAACTTACTGTAGTCATCCAGAATTCTCTCCGACTTCAACTCCAACTCCAAGTCCAAATTCAAATTCAAATTCAAATTCAAATTCAAATTCAAATCTAAATCCAAATATATATCTACATATAATAAGGGTTTGTTGAAGGTTGTTTTGTTTTGAGTTTGATAGGCAATCTTTTGTTTTTTTTCTTTTACTTTTTCAGGTATGAATGAATATCATCTTTCGGTTTTTTTATCGAAATATTGATTTTTTTATTTCTCAAATTATCGATCATTCGGTTTTATTTACTGAAATACGCTTGTTTTAGATATAGTTTGGAAACCGCCATCACTGATGGCGGTTTCCAAACACAAAGAAATATTTTTTTTTAAAAGAAAAAACACAAGGAGCGACTTCTAAATACAAATTTGATATTTTTTTTATAATGAAGGGAAACTGCCCTCATTATTTTTAAAAAAAAAATTAATAACAAAATTAAAAATGATATAATTTATAATTTTAAAAATAAAAATAAAAATAAAATTTTAATAAATTTTAAATAACAAAATTAAAAAAATAACAATTTACAAAAATTTTAAAAATTATATAATTTGTATATATATATATTTATATAAAATGTGTTTATACAATTTCTGTATTTTTTCGGTATTATCTATTGGGGAGCTCTCCTATTGTGTGGTATTGAGCGACAGTGTGAAGCTCTCCTAATGCGTGGTGGTTGCACCCGTCGTTCAACCTCGTTAGTGGCACGTATTCGTGGTCGACCTCGTCCTCGACCTTTTGCTGTAACCGCCACGAGTTCTTGTTGTGTGGCATCCGCATGCTCATGGACGGTGCTATAATGACCCACATCAGCTGCATCTAACAATGGCAACTCACTATTGGAGGGACCCATATCTTCTGTATCTAAAAATGGAAACCCATTGCTGGAGGAGCCAACACCTAGTCCACCAAAAATGGGAAACTGACTACTAAATGGACCCACAAATGATGTACTGCAACATGCTGAAGTAAGGGTTCCAAACTGATACAGTGTATTTAGATATGCTGAACCTGTACTTCGGATAAGGAGATGGTCATCTAACCTTGTCCTTGACGGTAATGGTAGATAATACTCATCAACATCATCCCCGAGGTGACTGATGGAATAACGATGACTGGATGTTAATCCATGATCCCGTTCAGGTTTAGGATGACTAAATGACATTCTCGGTGCAGTGAAATTCTCGACATATGATGAGGCCAGTTGACGCGTCCGCCTACGTTGTCGGCTAGATCTAGGAAGTTCCATTTCCTATGTAAGAGGAACTTTTTCTTGAAGTTTGTTCAGGAAATGGCCTACTCCTAACATCCTCAAATTTTGACAGTGGACAAACAAAAGGTCGACCTTCATCCTTATACCATCTTATGTAATCATCAAATGGTATAAAATTATTACTAACAATGGCATAACCTAGAGAAATTCGTTGAGAACGTATATCCCACCACTGGATCCATTCTTGATGCTTCGTAGGCCAGAATTCATCATGAAGCCCACACATGTCAATCTTGTGAACCTTATTAAGGTTCATCAGTGGTTGCGGAATTGGTTGTTGCATCCCAAATTGTAGTATCACCCTGTCGGTTTGGTGCCACTCCACATATGCAAAGCATATGCAAAGCTGTATTTGCTTTTCATATATGACAATTATTGTAAGCATCCGATGGGAGGCATGCTATAATTTTATTTGAAGAATATGACATCCATATACAAATTGTGAATAATTATTATAAATTATTAGTGTTCATATGGTTTAAATACACAAATACTTGAATGTAACAATCGAAACATTTACCTTATCATATACTAGTCGATCTAGTCGTAATCTTATACTTTGTAGGTCGGTCGAAATACTGGTATGATCGTTACGATGGCTCCACCTGTTAAAATGCATATAAAATCTTAATAGACCTATAAAAAATATAAGTTCGTACAAAATTAATAAAATAGTCAAGATTATTACTTGCTGGCAAGGGGGTATACAGGAGAAACCTTCACGCGCAGAGCAAGAAATGACAGTCGATACCAAGCCCATGACTGTAAAAGCACTAAACATCCACCTATGTCATAGCTCTTTGGAATTGTAGTAGCCCGGCACAGTTCACTATACAAAAACCCCCAAACACGCAGCACCCCAACTATAATTTGCTGCATGCTTTAAATCACGAAGTAATGGAAGATACATTAAATGTACCCGATTGCTCGATTTGTCGGGAATTAGCATTCCTCCAATCAAACGTAAAATATATGCTCTAACAGCATATTTTACCTCTTCTTCACTTGTGTGTACGGAGAGATTTTGGAAGGACTGCAACCAAGTTAGTTTCATCGTTGAGCTCCTCACATACTCTTCTGGAGGTACAACGCCCAATAAATTTTGACACTATTTATTCCAATCTAGAAAGCTTGCTCCTGTAATTGCCATGCCATACACTAGAAGTCCAAGTTGAAGCACAAGATCTTCTAGAGTGATTGTGCTTTCACCACACGGAAAATGAAAAGTGTGCATCTCGGGTCTCCATCGTTCAATCAACGCGTTTATTAACTCGGGCTCAAGCAGAAATCGCCAAACTTGAGCTACACAATAAAATCTGACTCTTTTTAAGTGGTCAATAATATATGGATGCGGGTCGTCCAAAGAAATTTTCCTCGAACGTAAGACGCGATGAGTATCCTGTTGATAATTAATTTAATTAAATAATTATAAAAAATTAATAATGTAATACAAATAATATTAAAAAAATTTACTTACCTGTTGAAATACAACTGATGATATGTGATTCTCTTGCAATCTCAACAATGATGATAAAACCATTTTTAAATCAACAAAACGGAGAGAAAATTTTCACTTTCAAAGCTAAGAGATTTTGTATGGAACAATTAAAAACTTGAAAGAGATTTAAATAATTTTTTTGTATGAAATAAGAGGAGATTTTGATTTTTTTTTTGTATGAAAAAAGAGGGAAAAAATTGAGTTTATGAAATAAATTGGAAGAAAGAATGAAGGAGAGGGGGGTTTATATAGAGATGGGGTTGGGGAAGGCAACGGTGAAGTGACCGTTGCCTTCAAATTTTTTTTTTTTTTTTAATTTTAAATTTTAACCGTTATATTTTAAATTTTAAGATTAAATTTTTTTTTAAAATAAAAAAAAAGAATGGGAAGCCGCCCTCTATGAGGGCAGTTTCCCCTCATTATAAAAAAAATTACCAAATTTGTATGGGGGCGGCTTCTCCATGTGTTTTTTTTTTTTAAATATATATATTTTTGTGTTTGGAAACTGCCATTAATGGCGCATTTCGATAAATAAAATCGAATGATCGATAATTTAAATAAAAAAACAATATTTGAATAAAAAATCCCTTCACTTATGATCCGTGAATCCAATTACTTGTTTTGATTTTATAATTAATTAATTAAATTTTGCTTAATTTTTTGGGCAAATTCTAAAATTTTGAGATTGTTGTTTGTTTATTCCTGGTTGTGTTGCTGGTTGCTACGTTGGGGAAATAATTGCGGAGACAACGTAAGTGTCATCAGTTACTCACTTTCTAATTACTTTGTTACTATTTTTTTGAAAAAAAAAATTACTAACCATTGATCATTCGATGTGGATTTCTTTTTTAAACAAAACAAAATTAGATTTATTTTCCGATGCAAAAGTTGTATAATAATCTAATCTCTTCGATCTAACAGTGACTCAACTAATCAGCTTCCCTATTGTAATTAATGTTTGCTTATGTATTAATAGTCGAAATTAATGTACTGAAACCCCTTTTTTTTGGTTTATGCATTAAATTTTGGTCATTAAAATTAAAAGTCCAACATAATTTCACGTCATAGTTGGTTCTTGAAATTTGATCTAAATTGTTAATTTTGGAGGGGCGACTGGGTAGCATGATAAACCTATGAAATCTTGCCTAATCTATCAAGTTAAAAGATTACTCTTGGAGTGAGTCATGTAAAACTAACAATGCTAAACAATTATATAGTTTATTGGATTTTAATTCATGTACTTATTATTTAATGAATTAATATTTGGCTTCTTCAATATACTTATAATATCTGACATTAGTTGTGAAAAACGAACAAACCAACAAACAGCATACTGACTATTCCTTTTATGTCTTAAAAAATGTTTTATGTTTTTGACATTGAATTTCATATATACTAGGAATACTTCCACGCAATGGGCGAAAGATCCTTAAGTTATATATAGTTGATAAATATTGTTCTTGTTATGTATACATATTTATGAATAAGTTTTGGTTATGCTTGAATTCTTCAACAGGATTGCAGCCTGGAAGGCTGAATATCATGAAAAAATTCGAAGTAAATATTCTTCTCTTTTAGTTTATCTTGAATTGGAATCCATTGCAATGTATTTTTCATATTATATTTATATATATATATATATCTTAAACAATACTAAATCAATTAATGAAATGTGATAAAGACAAAAAAGGTGGTGTTTTATTGTCTTCTTTGGATCCAGTTTGCTTGAATCTGAAGATGTTTTTATGATTTGGAATTTGGCTATAAATATTGATTATTGATAGAGTTAAGAGAGAAGAGAGGAATGATGATTGCTTCAATTGTAGCAAATGTTAAGGCTGGGGTTGCAAAAACCAATATGAAACTAAAGAGAATCAAATGCTTTTGTTTAAGTGAATTCAATATCTTTGATACATTCATCTGAATGATATATATATATATATATATATATATATATGACTTGAAGATAAGAGTAACAGTTAAAGTAAAATACAAAAGGATAACAACCATATTTTAAACACTATGATATCTTTAATTCAAATCATAGTAATCTATTTGACTACTGCATTATTATCTGCATTGTTATCCTTAATACTCCCCATCAAGCGAAGGAGAGACAGAGGAATTACTCCGAGCTTGGCAATAAGACATTGAAATCTATCTCGAAGTAAAGATTTTGTGAACAAATCAGCAAGTTGGGTTGAAGAAGAGACATATTTGGTGGTGAGATTTCCCAACGCAACTTTGTCACAAACAAAATGATAATCTAGCTCTATATGCTTTGTTCTACCATGGAACACCAGATTGACACTCATATAAAGAGATGATAAATTGTCATAAAATAAAGTTGGTGGTTTAGGCAGGGAGATTCCCAGCTCACACAGGATGGAACACAACCAAGTAACTTCAGCAGTTGCCAAAGCTATAAAACGATACTCTGCTTCAGAACTGGACCTAAAGACAGTAGGCCATTTCTTTGCTTACCACAAAATTAAATTAGATCCTAAATAGACACAGAATCCAGAGGTAGAGCGTCTTGTCAAAGGACAGCCTACCCAATCAGCATCAGAAAATGCAGATACATCAAAGATATTGTCACGCAATAGATGAAGACCATAATCAACCGAACCCTTAACATAATACATGACTCGTTTTAAAAGTTGAAAATGATATGTAGATGGACAATGCATATGTTGACAAAGAATGTTAACAGCAAAGCAGAGATCAGGTCGTGTCATAGTCAAATATTGCAAGGCTCCTACCTTTTGTCGATAAAAGTGTGGGTTTCAAAGCTGTTCAGCAGGAGTTGCAAGCTCAAGTTTAGCAGGTAAAGGGGTAGATATTGCATTGCAATCAGTCATTTGTGCTTGAGTTAGTATATCATTAGCATATTTCTTTTGAGATAATGAAGACCATTATCTGTGGAATGTACCTCTATCCAAAGAAAAATAATGTAAGGACCCAAGATCTTTCATAGCAAACTCAGCACTGAGGGTAGAGACAACTTTCTCAAGTAAGGATGTGTGGCTAGCTGTGATTACAATATCATCGACATACAGAAGCAAGATGACAATGCCAGCTTTCGATAGATGAAGAAACAATGAGGAGTCGTGTGAGCTATAAGAGAATCCATGTTGCAAAAGATATGAGCTGAATCTATCAAACCAGGCACGAGAAGCTTGTTTCAAGCCATAAAGAGATTTATGCAAGCAGCAAACGTAGTCTGGATGAGTAGATGATACAAAACCGTAAGGCTGCTCCATAAAAACCGGTGTAGTAAGTTGGCCATGCAAAAAGGCATTCTTTACATCCAGTTTCCATATAGGCCAATGAAGAGATAAAGCAATACTCAAGACAATTCGTATAGTTTGCGGACGAACCACAGGACTGAAAGTTTCTGCATAATCAAGTCCTTCAATTTGAGTATATCCACGAGCAACAAGTCTCGCTTTTAATCTTTCTAGAGTGCTATCAGCCTTAAGTTTGGTTTTGAATACCCACTTACAACTTACCATATTCATATCAGTAGTGCGAGGTACAAGAGTCCATGTTTTATTTTGACTGAGTGTAGTAAGTTCATCTTCCATAGCTAATTTCCACCGAGGGTCTTCCAATGCAGTTTTAAGAGATTTGGGTTCCATAGGAATAATGGAAGATTGATGATGAAGTAGTCCAACATGAGCTTTGCCTCTAGTTCTCATTGGATGAGTATTCAATGTGAAATCAGTAGAGTTAGAAGTATAGAGTGGAGCAGACGTCGAACCATCCAAGGTATTAAGCAACGGAGTGGGTGAAGTAGTAGAAGGTACTTCAGACGAATTAGCAGTAGTATTAACTCCTGTAGCAGGGATAGGATGAGGGTTACTGTCATGATGAAGAATAGGTACTTCAGAGGATGAAGTAGTAGCAGTAGTATTAACTTCTGTGACAGGGATGGATGGAGAGCTACAAGCATGTTGTAGAGTAGAGTTTGATGGAACTAAATCCAAGACTGAATCTGTGTTCCAAGTGTTACCAGTTGAAGAAACTGTGATAGCTGCAGGCGATAGTAAAGTAGGGCAAATAGACAGTGAACAGTCTGCAAAGGGAAATGTTTGTTCGTCAAATACCACATGACGAGATATATACACTCTTCCAGTAGAGGGAACCAAACATCTATATCCCTTTTATGAAGAACTATAACCCAGAAATACACATGGAATAGACCTTGGAGAAAATTTATTTTCTGCATAGCCCCTTAAATATGGATAGCAGCAACAACCGAATGTTCTTAAGGAAATGTAAATAGGATCTCTATTGTAAAGTACTTCAAAGGGAGTCTGCATCTTTAATGTGGAGGATGGAAGCCTGTTTATAAGGTAGACTACAGTAGAGAATGCATCAACCCATATTGTTTTTGGTGCTTTATAGTGGAAGAGCATTGACAAACCAAGTTCTATAATGTAACGATACTTCCTTTCAGCTACACTGTTTTGTTCTAGAGTTTTTGGATAAGCAGTATATTTTTGAATGCTAGCATCCTTGAATAATTGTGAAAGTTCCCCTTTATGAAACTCACCCCCTTCATCGTATTGAAAATTTTTGATGGTTGTACTGAAATAATTTTCCACCATTTTCTTAAAATGAACGAAGCATTGTATGAAATCAGATTTCTTGTGAAGAGGATAGAACCAAGTAAATCTAGAATAGTCATCCACAAATATAGCAAAGTAATGAATTTGTTGCACAGAAAACATAGTTCCTGGTCCCCAAAGATCAACATGTACTTTGAACAAAATAGAACCAGAACGAGTTGTGTCTATTATAAATGAGAGTTTACAACTCTTTCCTTGTTGACAACTAGAACAAACAATGGTAGTTGTATGTCTGGAAGTAACAGAAAGTTTATTGTCTTTAATGAGAAAATTAACAACTTTCGAATTTGTGTGGCCGAGCTTGTTATGCAAAACATCTGGTGAGACTCGATGATGACGAATAGAGAAGAAAGCTGCTGGTGTAGAATCATCCACTTGTGAGTCCAAGATGTAAAGATCTCCTTGTTTAGTCTCATTTGCTAATGTTGCCATTGTCCGCAGATCCTTTACAAGAAAACCATGAGAATGAAATAGCACAAAACAAGGGTAATCTTCAGTAAGTTGACCAATAGATAAAAGACTCCTTGTTAAACTAGGAACCAGTAATACGTTTTGCAAATATAGAGGGCCAGATGAAGTAAATACTGTAATTTCACCAATGTGAGTGATGGGTAAAGAGTGTCCATTCCCAATGTATATCCTATCCTTGCCTGTATAAGGAGAATAAGAATTGAATATTCCTGCATCATTTGTCGTATGGGAGGTTGCACCCTTATCAAGTGTCCATTCTGAATCAACTGAATTTTCAAGAGTAGGAGTATCCAAGGCTTGTGGGATGGAAGGATCTCGATAAGCATGGTTGAAGCAATTTGAGCAATTCTTGGCACAGTGTACATGTTTGTCACAGATTTGACAAACTTCAGATGCAGCAGTAGGAGTTGTAGAACCAGTCTTGTCATGGAATTGTTGGCTATTGGAATCTTCCTTGTTTTGTTTGAATCCTTAAGCCATGGGTGTAAACCTTCTACCAGAGGAATTAAAGGAGAGAAAGGTTCTTCTATAATTGGATCTATTGTTGTTCTATCCAAATGTTCTGCCATTTTGATTATGATCATGAGCTACAAAGGCCTTTTCATCGAACACTGGTGTGCTCAAAGTATTTTTCTATTCATTCATCTATCAAATGCATTGATAGAGATCACAAACTGAGAGAATGATGGTAGTGGGGGTCATGTCAAGATAGCACTAGTGAAACTATCATATATGGCATCAAGACCATTGATGGCATAAACAACCTTATCATCATTTGTTACAGGCTTTTGCATTGCTGCAAGTTCATCACAAATGGTCTTAAATTTGCAGAGATATGCAGAAAGAGAAACGGTACCTTTGGTTGCTTGATGAAGTTGTCGAAGCAAGTTAGCTTCTCTTTTTTTTGTGCTACCAGCAAAGGCATTTTGAAGGCAAAACCAAACATCACGAGCTATTTTGAGTCCAACCACTAGTGAATGAACTTGCTCGGATAAAGTGCCTATAATAAAATTCTTCAGCATACAATCATCAACCTTCCAGGTTAAAGCTTTTGGATTTGTTTCTTCCTTATCATTTTCAGTCAAACGCGGCTGAGAAGAGTCTTGATCTGCATGTGACAAGTGATTGTGCAAACCAACACTTTCAATCAATGGTTCAACGTAATCTTTCCACAACAAGTAATTCTTTTGGGTTAACTTGGTGGAAACGAGCTGCATCATATGAGAAAGAACTGTGACATTGAGTGTTGAGTTTTGCGCCATAATAAAAAATAAAAAATAAACCACTTAGTCCGTGGTAAGCTCTAATACCATAAAGAGAATCAAATGCTTTTGTTTAAGTGAATTCAATATCTTTGATACATTCATCTGAATGATATATATATATATATATATATATATATATACATGGCTTGAAGATAAGAGTAACAATTAAAGTAAAATACAAAAGGATAACAACAATATTTTAAACACTACGATATCTCTAATTCAAATCATAATAATCTATTTGACTACTGCAGCATTATCTGCTGCTGCATCATTATCCGCTGCTGCATCATTATCTGCATTGTTATCATTAATAGAAACAACCAATCAAGAAGGAGCCCCAACTGGAAATTGAAACAATAATCCTAGTTAAGTTCATATTGGATATTTGTACTTTTTGTTACTTATTTTAGGAAAATAATGTTTTTATGGTAGAAGAACTAAACAACTTTTATTTATAAACAACTTAATATAATCTATTTTTAAGGAGAGCTAAGGATGTGCCATTTGAAAAAAAAAAATCAAGAATTAATAACCACAGCACTCGAGGATTTTGTTCAGTTGATTGGTACATGATCTTATTCGAATGTGCGAGCTGAGCATCGTGAAATATGAACTACTATTGTTTTGTTTTGAGTATGGAGCTTAGAGGAGGAACATTCTCCAAGGAACTCACTACATATTTTTAGAAATAGATTCCAACTTCTAAATATGCTATGTTATGCTATGCAATGCAATGCTAGTTATTCATTTTAAGATTATGCAAGTGAAAACAATAAATAAACCCTCTATGAAATCATCCAGTTTTTGCAGCCTAGCAAAACTGGATTATAAGTACCAATGTGCCTCTGTGACAGGGTACTTTAGTTTTGTGTGCATGCATCATATATCCCATATCTTCCAAAAACTCTTTTAACTTTGGATCAATTTTCATATGGTCCATCAAATTGCCAGTCAGCTGAAGTGGAAGATTATATACTCCATGCCTGTAAATCAAAAACCTTTTTTAAGCTTTGGAAACAATCAACTGACAAGCCAATTTCAGATCATTATCATTGTTAACGAGATATTCAGAATTCATTTTCTATATACAAAAATGCCTTCAAAAAGTGCAATCCAAGCTCATCACCATCTCTTGGATTGAAACTCCTCTCCAATAGATCAAAAAATATCAACAAAACATCAAGCACGATAGCCTGCATAGTGTTAAACCTCACATGCCTACTAAAATTTGGATTCCTAACAACCACAAAGTACAAAGTTACTGTAGATACTCGATTTTGGCTATTGATATATTATATCTTCTTAGAGAGAAATAAATTTATTTTACAAGAAATTGCATTTCCGCGTATAATAGCAAAGGTATTCCAGAACAAGTAATAAGGTCGCTTCACTGAAGATTGCTTCATTGGAAGTTCTTTCACGAGAAAAACTCTTGTTCAAAACAACTTCTATTCGGAATAACTTTTGTTTAGAACAGCTTCCATTCGGAACAGCTTTTGCTTAAAACAGCTCTTGTTCGAAACAGTTCTTGTTCAGAACAGTTCTTATTTGGAACAATCCTGTTTGAAACAACTCATGTTCATAATAGCTCCCATTCAGAAACAACACCTTCATGGAACAAGTCACTCATAGAACAACACTCTCATGGAAAAGGGACCTTTACTAAGAAGTATTTTATAGAAGACATTTCGCCTAATACTATTTCACCGAAACAGAAGAAGTGGAAATAACCCCGGAATATGGTAGGGTTCTTGGGTTAATTTCACTAATGGGATGTTCCGGAGAGCTTGGCTTGGTGGATTAGAGATGGAGATAGTTAAGAGGTCTCCTCTTAACCTTTCCCTGAAATATGAGTGTTTCTCCTTTTCTTTCATAACAAAGAGTGAACTCTTGTTCACTATTCACTATTACCAACAACAATCTAAACTCCCATCAAACAAAACATTAATACTTTAGTAATTGACTATCTTCCCCATTATACATATTAAATACCTATATTTTGTAACTCATATTCTGAGACCTATAAATATGAGTTCTCACAACTCATTTGGGGATTTTTTGGCATTGGAGCAAACTTTCTCTCTAAAGTTCTCTCTGCAATTCTCTCTTCTCTAATTCTCTCTTCAGCTTGGTTCTCAGCTATACTCAGCCTTGCTCCGCCATCTCCTTACTTCCTTTGTCTTACCTACCACCACTTGCAGCTATGCTCGGCACTTCAGGGTCTGCACCAATCTTCCTCTCCATCGTCTCACGGTAATATCCCGTTTCACTTGTTTACAATGCTTCCTCTCCCTACCAAAAAACCCTTTACATTTGGTGACTCCACTGGGGAGGAGTGATTACATTAGGTGAAATTCTTCCACACTTAACTTGTCTGAAGACATGGAAAACCCTGTCGAAAACCAGAAAGTTCTTGTCCCTGCCTACATCCAAGAGCTGATTAACATGATTCAAGCCTCCTAAGAAAGGATGCAAACTTTATGAAGAGAACAACAAGCAGATGATGGAAACCACTTCCAAGTTTGCAACCTCTTCCACAACACATCAAGTTCAACCTATGAATATCAATGGAGGTGGAAATACTTCTGATGGAGCTACTCTTTCAAACACTGCTAACAGAGAAAACACAATTGACAACCTTATACCATCTAAAAATACTAATGTGGTTAATCCTTCTACCACTGTTTCTGGAACTTCCACCACCGTTGCTGGTACCTCTACTGTAACCACTCAGCAGACCATTACCCAAGATTTTGTCATTATGGAAGAGCTTCAAAGACTACTTGAGTAGAAGAACAAGAGTTTGAGCTTTTCCAAATTTGACCTCAAGTTACCTTATCCCGCTAGTGTGGCTTCTAAGCCATATCCTAAGGACCACACTAGTCCTAAGTTCAAGCAATTCAACGAGAAGATGAGAGATGCTCGTGAACATGTGATGAAATTTGTGGAAACCCTTGGAGTAGCTGGGCTAGATAATGATTTGAAGTTGAAAGAGTTTTCCAAATCTCTGACTGAGAAGGCATACACATAGTATGTCAACCTTGTTCCTTGCTCTGTTAAGTCTTGGAGTCAGATGTGCAATATGTTTGGAGAGAAATTCTTCTCCACTCAAGAAAGAGTTACTCTTATTGACCTAGGAATAAAATATCAAAAGCCAAAAGAAGACGTGATGGATTACATCCAACATTTTAGAGAAAACGTTTTAGATGTACAAGAAGCTAATGATGAGAAAGAACTGGTCAAGGTATGCATCCAAGGAATGTTTGATGAATTTCAACTTTATCTACAAAACTTGTTATTAGCTTTTTTTTTCTACTTTAGTGGAGGCTGCAAGAAAACCAACAACACTATCATGGGGAATAAAAAGTGAAGCAATCACATGCACGAGAAAAAAAGTGCTCTCTTTGCTTCACATGAGGAGAAATCATATAAGAAATCCAAACTTATCCATGATAAGCAAGTTGCTTCATTTCCATTTCCATGCTCTATGGGAAAAGTTCTTGAACTCCTAAATAAATGGGTGAATGAAGTATACGATTACCAAATGTTGAGCGCCAACCTACTAATGAAGAAAAGGCAAGTCCTATGTATTGTCATTTTCATAGAAGCATTGGACATCCCACCAAAGAGTGTAATTCTCTAAGAAAGATTTACAATGGCAAGGTGAATAACATTTGAATGTTGGTCTGAAAGTTATGTAAACAAATTTAGAGAAACATCCTTTGTTATTTCAAAGTAATTCTCTATTGATATTTACACACATCTTTACAAGTTCGAATTATTATTCTGCTTTGCATTCATTTGCTTTGTGATCGATTCAATTAAAAATTCTCCTTACTACTAAGTTGAAAATGTATCCCTTCACTATAAAGTAGATGAATCTCTTTATTTGAATCAAATATCAAAATAAAATATATATTTAATTATATATTTCTTTTTATGGAGAATTCGATCGTTGTGGTCTCATGCGCCGCTTCAGTTACTCCCATATACAAATTCTTGCAATGGAGAAGTCAACCGTTGTGTTCTCATGCACCATTTCTGTCACTCTCATGTACAAATCTTTCTAGTGGAGAACTCGGCTGTTGTGGTCACATGCACCACTTTTGTCACTCTCGCATATAAATTATTTCAATGGAGAAGTCGACCATTGTGGTCTCATGTGCCATTTCTATCACTCTCACATATAAATTATTCTCAAAAGAGAAGTTGATCGTTGTGGTCTCATGCACCATTTCTGTCACTCTCACATACAAATTATTCTTAAAGAAAATTGATCGTTGTGGTCACATACGTCACTTTCGTCATTCTCACATACAAATTATTCTCAAAAAAAAAAAAAAGTTGATCGTTGTGGTCTCATGCACCACTTCCGTCACTCTCACATATAAATTATTATCAAAAGAGAAGTTAATCGTAGTGATCACATGCGCCACCTCCGTCACTCTCACATGCAAATTATTCTCAAAAGAGAAATTGAACATTGTGGCTCTTGCGCCATAGCTGTCACTTTCTTTTAAAAGGAACCAAGTATAACATGTTTTTCATGCCGCATGTCAAGATCTAAGCGTTCCTAACAACACCTATACCAAATATTATGTTGTAACGTTATACTTGTTTTTACTTGTATATTATATTCTCACTCTTTAAATGGTTCACTACGTGAGTTATTCTTCAAGAAAAATTTCATACAACAGGTGAAGTGTAGATAATACTAACAATATTTTCTCAAGTAAAATGCAAGTATAATGTAGAATGTAAACAAGGCATGTGGAAGAAGTCCTGCATTGGACAAGTACTGCAAGATCTATACATGACAATCTATAACAGAACAAACACATCTCACACTCCACGCTTTGTGTTAGTTGGCAATGCTTCACTCGCTGGTAGTGCTCCGCCACTGTGCTCGTTAGCGACAAAGTGCTCTACAAGTCATATAAGTCTACTTCATAAATAATTTTGTAATTTATAAAATGATAAAGTCATAACTCTTTAATTAAAAAAAAAAAACGTTTATGGATGGTATGCAACCCCAAGCAGCATGCTTTCCAAAAGTTGTACATATATATATATATATACATTTCTTTTAACGAAGAAAAAAATATTTTCTCACTCTCACTTTACTGTCCCTGCATGGAAAATGCTTTATAAAAAAAATAAAGAGTTTTTCATGCATAAAGTTAAGAAAAAACATGAATATTTCACTATAATTTGAATTGTGTAACAACTTTGCAACAATTGCTGCATCTAAAAAAATAGGGAACAAGTGCAAATGCTACTTCCAAAAATATAGGGAACAAGTGCAAAAACTGCATCCAAAAAAATAGGGAACAAGTGCAAAAGCTGCGTCCAAAAAAATAGGGAACAAGTGCAAATGATGCGTCCAAAAAATAGGGAACAAATGCACTTTTGCACTTATTCCCTATTTTTTTGGACGCAGCATTTGCACTTATTCCCTACTTTTTTTGGACGCATCAATTGTTGCAAAGTTGTTACACAATTCAAATTATAGTGAAATATTCATGTTTTTTCTTTACTTTATGCATGAAAAACTTTTTATTTTTTTTTATAAAGCATTTTCCATGCAAGGGCAGTAAAGTGAGAGTGAGAACATTTTTTTTCTTCAATTTTTTCAGTAAAGTGAGAAAACATTTTTTTTCCCTTTAAGATAATTTTGTGTTTCACATATTTTCTTTGATGAAACAACTAATACCATCTATTTTTTAACTATGAGATTATATTACTCTATCACTATTTTCCACATATTTCATCTTTTACATTTCACTACATTAGTATTGCATGAGAACTCCTTCTATTAGGAATTCTATACAGGGGGCAAAATGTAGATACTCGATTTTGGCTATTGATATATTATATCTTCTTAGAGAGAAATAAAGTTGTTTTACAAGAAATTGCACTTCCGCGTATAATAGCAAAGGTATTCCAAAACAAGTAATAAGGTCACTTCACTAAAGATTGCTTAACTGAAAGTTCTTTCACGGGAACAACTCTTGTTCAGAACAGCTCTTATTCGGAACAACTTTTGTTCGGAACAGCTTTTGTTCAGAACAGCTCTTGTTCAGAACAACTTTGGTTCGGAACAGCTTCTATACAGAACAACTCTTGTTCGGAACAGCTCTTGTTCGGAACAGCTCTTATTCAAAACAGCTCCTGTTCGGAACAGTTTTTGTTCGGAACAGTTCTTGTTCGGAATAGCTCCTGTTCGAAAACAGCACCTTCATGGAACAAGTCACTCGTAAATCAACACTCTCATGGAAAGAGACCTTTAACGAGAAGTATTCTACAGAAGACGTTCTACCTAATACTACTTCACTGAAACAGAAGAAGTGGAAATAACCCCGGAATATGGCAGGGTTCGTGGGTTAATTTCACTATTGGGATCCGGAGAGCTTGGCTTGGTGGATCAGACATGGAGATAGTTAAGAGGTCTCCTCTTAACATTTCCCTGAAATATGAGTGTTTCTCCATTTCTTTCAGAACAAATAGTGAACTCTTGTTCAGTATTACCAACAACAATCTAAACTCCCATCAAACAAAACATTAATACTTTAGTAACTGACAAACTTCCCCATTATACATATTAAATACTATGTTTTGTAACTCCTATTCTGAGACCAATAAATATGAGTTCTCACAACTCATTTGGGGACTTTTTGGCATTGGAACAAACTTTCTCTCTAAAGTTCTCTCTGCAGTTCTCTCTTCTCTAATTCTCTCTTCAGCCTGGTTCTCAACTATACTCAGCCTTGCTTCGCCATCTCCTTACTTCCTTCGTCTTACCTACCACCACTAGCCACTGCGCTCAGCACTTCAAGGTCTGCTTCAGTCTTCCTCTTCTTCGTCTCCCGGTAACATCCGGTTTCACTTGTTTGCACTGCTTCCTCTCCCTACCAAAGAACCCTTTTTCAGTTACAAACACTAAAAACCCATTCAAAGGAAAGCTTTTGAACATTTTAATAGCTGGGGAAAATGATTGTATGAGTATCAACACTTTAAATTGGAATGAACTGTATTATAACATCTAAGAAATAACATATTGATGAAATTAGCCTGTCTGGGCCATTAGCTAGAGGTGTTGATGGGTTGAGTCAGATTCGGGCCGGATCTAAGTATAGTATCAAAGCCACATATATTTGTTAAATCTTGGTGCGGTTCGAAATATGGGTCTCAAATTTTGCTCAAATTAATCATCTTCTTTTCTGAGTCTGAAGAAAGAAAAACATGAAGAGACACCATGTCACCATGTCTGCCATTGATGGTTTGTATTCTCGTATTGAATCGCAACCAGAGCAATCGAAAGAGCTTATGATTTGTTACTTTGGTTGTTTAACATAGGCAAACAAAAAACCCATACAGTGTCAGTGCCACAGCCGAGTATGCTGCAAATCTTCAAAGTATGGATTGGGCTAGGCTGGAATGAGCCTAGTTTCAGCAACAATTAACAACTTTCTTTGTCCATGCCCGACCTGGCCATGAACATTGAGCCAATTAATTCCAAGGTAATGATCCTATAGAGGTGGAAATGAACTAGGAATTGAACCCGCTCCATAGGCCTGTAATTTTATACCATTTAAAATTTCAATTGTAAACTATAAAAATGTCACTTAAAAACATAAACAATCATATACTAGTACGTATTCAATTCTGAATGAATAAAAAAAGACTTTTATCTAATCTCTAACAAAAAAATATATTAATAACTCTGAAAATACATATAAAACTTTCTAAATGATATACTAGTATTATTCATCTCATAAATTATTTTTTGGATACTTAAAAATCTTGAGCATGTCTTCTATCCTGCCTGAATTTAACATGAGCAACATAATGTTTAAAAATAACATTTGTTATACAAAAAACTTAAAAAAGAAAAATCATAAAACTACACCATGAATAATTTTTTTTAGTATACTAACTTAGCTCAATGGACATATATTAAACTGTCAAAAAGCCCCATTTTGTTAATAAAAAAGCCCTTTTGAGTTTTGACCACAGACAGTCCATTGTGGGTGGGGTGGGATCATCATATTCTTGTCTTTTTGTCTCAACTCTCAAGGAACCACATGGGACATGAGTCAGTAACACAACTCACCCTTGGTCGTTTTGTTCTTGATGAAGTCCTAGGCTGTCTGTTACTCACTCTTCAGCTTCCAGCCCTCGAATGGCATCTGATGATGAATTACCAGTTTTAACTGACACAAACTTAGGTACTCACTTAGCCATGGCTGTCTCTCCAGATACCATTGTTGGAGATTTTCAGAGTAAGCTTACAACAAACCCATCTTCTTTTCTTGATTGCCATTAAATATTATTTTTAAATCCTAATTAATAAATATTTTTTTATTCATCAGGTTTTATAAGGTCAAAGTATTTGAAAACTCCTATATCATGTAAAATCCGTAATATAATTCTGAATTTAATAAGTTAAAATTCAATATTGTATAAACATATACATATATATATATATATACACGAACAGATTGTAAATAACTATAGATTACACTTTATAATAAATATCGAATATTATAAAGTACACTTACAGAATTGATTTGAAAAAATCAATATCGAGTCAAGGTAGAACCTCTAACCTTAAGATGAATTTTGTCTGTCTCTAAGATGCTTACAGAATGTATGCAAATCGTCTCCCAGATCTCCTCGATAACATTGCTTTAGAGGGCATACTCGAAACAACTCAACGAACCGGAAAAGAAGAAGTCAGTCTCTCTCAATGACAGTATGCAGAAATCGAGAAGGAAGAGAATTTGTATTCAGTGAATTAGTGTAGAAAATAGACTCTGAAAGTTTGAATTTATAGGAGCCAATCTGTCTGTTCGAAAAGACGTACCAATTGAAAGGAACCTGTTTGATCAGAACAGGCACACCAATTAGGGACGAACTGGTTCGGTTAGATAAGAAACTTATCCGACATATCTTTACCTGAAAAGACAGATTCTAGAAATAGTACAAACTCTTATTTAACCCCAAAGCAAAGTTTTTTAGTTAAATACTAGGAGTAAGGTTTAGGCTTATGAAGATATTACTTTCAATTCAATGCAATAGGAATGATTTTCAGAAGATAGGCCGTATTGGTGCCCGTAGGGGCTAAGCCGGGTCTTATGGGAGATGCCTAGTTGAAGAATCTTTCCTTGCTAACCAAGAGATGAACTCCGCATAGCGATAGTCCTATGAGCTAAGTGCCAAAGCTTTCCTACCTTCGATCTAGGTGTTAGCCTCGTACACTCGCTGCCGCAAGGCTTCATTTCGATCCCTATGGTCAAGCTTGAATTAATCGGACTGAATTAATTGGTTGGTTGGTTAGATTGGGCAACAAAAAATTTAATTATTGACCCAAGTCCAAGCCTGGTATGACTCAATTTGGCGCGTGCACGTATACAGTCCAACTCAATTTTGTATAGATCCTCACTCATCACAAAATTTGGGTGCCTTTTGGGGCCCAACTCAACATGGAACATTAGTTTATATAAACAACAAGCTAAAGCAATTATTTGTTCTATGTGAGATTGTATATGAGAGACGAATTGCAATATACTGTAAACACCTGTGAGACAGGCAATAATCGTCTTAAGGTCAGAGGTGAAACCTTGACTCGATTATCCTTTTCTATATTTGGATTAACCTGTAAATGTTCGTAATTTACATATAAGCTATTCTGTTGAAATTTCAGATAAGTAATCTGTTCTTTAGTTTTTTTATTTATATTTTACAGTAATGAAATTGCTAAATGCTTATAAGATTGCTAACGATCTTAAGACGATTATTTTATTTATTTCGTTTCATTACTGTTTTTAATGATTTATATATACACTGTATATATAATATTACATGTTATATATCCTGTTTAGTGATTTTTATAAATATGTTTAACAAATGAAACATTTTTTAACATTTGTGTATGACGTATACTACGGTTGAAAAGTGTGAACATATTTGTATACATGCTGACAAATGCTTCATTTCGTGAAAAGTGTTTGTTTTATATTTCTTGTTTCGGTTATAAAACAATAGTGCCGTCGCTTCATGCATATTTGGATGATAGCATTTTATATATGAATGATGATGACTATTTATATGTATATTTTATATATATTGGCAGCATATATGTATAATGCTTACTGACTTCATTGATTGTAATTTATATATTGCAATATATAGTGTTGATCGTTTACTTTATATATGTAATTTTATACATACTGTTTATGTATAATAATATATATTACTGTTATTTCAATATATAGTATATATATGTTTGTTGTTATAGTACATAATTTATATATATATATATTTATTCTATCATTTATAAATATATATATATATTGCGTACGATAGATATTTCAAATTTCATATATATATATATATATATATTGTTTGTGTATCTATATATATATATTGTGTTTGTAATATATATATATATATTTATATATGGCTACTATTGGCAATTGTGAAAAATCCATGTTTAATAACGGTTGTTAATGGCGACGTTCATTCCAACCGTGGCGTTTTCTGTTGCATTGGAAATGCCTCCTAAACAGAAGGCAACGTTTTCTTGACCAATGTAGTGAGAACAATATGCTGTCACGCAACAACATATTTTGAGACCTCTTCTAGAAGTTTTGGCAGTGCCCATTTTTTGAGATAATTGTGGGAACATGATTCCGGGGATTTTTTGTGCCAAATTGGAGCCTAGAATTGAAGATCTCATTTAAACATGATATATATATATATTTGTAATATATATAGTGTTTGTGATATATGTTCTATACATATCTGTTTTATATATATTTATATGTGATTGGAATATATATATTTGTGAAAATACATATTTATAATATATATATTTTTGTGAACATATATTTGTTTGTATATATATATGTGTTTGTAATATATATATTATATGTGTGTATTTATATATATTCTAAATATATATATAGGTGATCCTATTATTTCAAATAACAGATGACAAAACGATCTACTGTAAATGCGAGTGCGCCTGTAGCGCTAATGTCACCACCTGTTATATATGGCGAGAAACCCAAAAAGTTCAGTGGTATGGACTTCAAACGTTGGCAGCATAAGATGCTGTTCTATTTGACCACTCTAAACCTAGCCAGTTATTTTTTTTCAGGAGGAGGCCCCAGTTCCTAAAGAGGGAGAGACCGATACTACGGTTGTAGCCTCGGTGGAAGCATGGAAGCATTCTGACTTCCTATGCAAGAACTATATCCTCAATGGATTGGACAACACGTTATACAACGTGTATAGCCCAATAAATACAGCAAAAGAGCTGTGGGAGTCCTTAGAGAGAAAATACAGAACCAAGGATGCCGGCACAAAAAAATTTGTGGTTGGCCGGTTTCTGGATTTCAAAATGATGGACTCGAAAATCGTGATTAACCAAGTCCAAGAATATCAGTTGATCCTCCATGAGATTGATGTCAAAGGAATGATTCTTAGTGAAACATTTGAGACGGCAGCTTTGATAGAGAAACTACCACCTTTGTGGAAAGATTTTAAGAACTATCTAAAGCACAAGAGAAAGGAGATGACTTTAGAGGATTTGATTATTCGGTTAAGGATCGAGGAGGATAACCGTGGTTCAGAGGAAAGGGTTAAAACTCAAACCATGGAAACCAAGGCGAATGTTGTTGAACATTCGCACAAGATCAACAAAAGGAAATTTGTTAATTCTAGTTCTTCCCAAGTTAATAAGGGAACGGATTTCAAGAAGTTCATGGGAACTTGTATCATATGTAACAAGCCCGGTCATTGAGCAAAAGACTGTCATCAGAACAAGAAAAAGAAAACTCAAGCAAACCTAGTTGATGACTATGAGATTTAGCTCGCTGCTATTATGTCACAAGTGAACTTGGTGGAAAACCCTAAGACATGGTGGGTTGACACCCGGGCCACTTGTGACGTTTGTTCTGATAGAAAGAGTTTCTCCAAGTATAAAGATATAAATATTTATGGGAAACTCTTCGGTCTACAAGGTAGGAGGCTATAGAAAGATGGTGCTCAAGATGACATCCAGGAAAGAACTAACTTTGAACAATATGGTTCATGCTCCTGAAATTCGAAAGAATTTGGTTTTCGGCTCTATGTTGAGCAAAAACGAGTTTAGACTTGTATTGGAGTCAGATAAATTTGTATTCACTAAATGTGGCATGTTTGTGGGTAGAGGATATCTATGTGATGAGCTTTTTAAGCTCAATATTATGGCTCTTATGCCAAAAAACAAGAATAATAATGAGATTATTTCTTCTGTTTCTTTGGTGATGACCTCTAATGTTAGGCATGATAGTTAAGGTCATTACAAGACCTTGCAGAGAATCAGCAATTTGGATTTGGATTTGCTTCCGCAAATTGTTATTGATAAAAATCACAAATGAGAAATTTGTGTGGAATCCAAATTGGCTAAGACTCCTTTCTATTCTGTAGAAAGAAGTAGTAAACCTCTAGATTTGAATTCACACTGATATTTGAGTTTTAAAATATGTGCAAACTAGAGGAGGCAAAAAGTATTTGAAAGCACAAGATATTGTTATGTTTATTTGCTAAGAAGCAAAGATGAGACCTTGAAAGTTTTTAAGCTCTTTAATAAATAAGGTCGAAAATCAACTAAGCAAGAAAATAAGGAATGATATGGGTGGTGAATATGATTCAATATTTATTGAATTCTGTTCAAAATATGGAATCAATATTCAAACCACTTCTCCTTATTCAACTCAACAATACGGTTTTGCGAAATGCAAGAACCAAACGTTGAAAGAAATGATGAATGCTTTGTTGTTTAGTACAGGGTTATCTCAGAACTTGTGGGGAGAAGCTATTTTAATAGCTATTTATATTTTAAATAAATATACTCCACAAGAAATAAGACAAGACACTGTATGAATTATAGAAGGGTTAAGGACCATCCTATAAATACACGAAAATATAGGGGTGTCTTCCAAAGATATCGGTTTCTCCGGCTTAAAAGGTCATAAGAGGACCTAAAACTATGTTTGGTGCCTCATTCGAAGGGATTATGACCCAGTCCTTGAGGGCAAGAGAAGGA
This sequence comes from Fremontodendron californicum, assembly GCA_030761205.1. Lineage (NCBI taxonomy): Eukaryota > Viridiplantae > Streptophyta > Magnoliopsida > Malvales > Malvaceae > Fremontodendron > Fremontodendron californicum. The sequence continues at coordinate 9,527,765 of JAULJL010000023.1, read as the reverse complement.
CATGTGAGAAAATGTCAACTTTATGCAACAAGGGTACTCGGGTATGATCATGTCGTTAATGAGGGCATCGACATAGTGAGAGGGGAAAAGTTTTATGGTTTGGTATCGGCATGCCTTGATGCTACCATGACTACCCCGTTGTGAATCGGAGGATGAGACCTTATCTATGGGATCGGTGATCCTAGTTGGTGCCAATAGTGGCACGGACCCTAGAAGCAAACCATTAGGTTGTAAATGAATGTAAAGACATAACATACTCCATAAGCAAACTGAGTAGATTTACAAGTAATCCTAGAAAGGATCACTGGAAGGCCATAGTAAGGGTACTCAAAATTTTGAGATACATCTAAAGTTATGGACTGCACTATACAAGATATCGAAATGCAAAATGGATATTCGATATAAAGATTTCAAATCTACTAACGGATTTATCTTTATTATTAGAGGAGCTGTAGTGTTTTGGAAATCTTCTAAAAAAAAGTGTATTGCCAGATTTACCATGGTATCTGAAGTTATAGCTTTAGATAAAGCTGGAGAAGAAGCATAATGGCTTCGGAATTTTTTAGAAGATATTCCATGTTGGCCGAAACATGTGCCTGCAATTTGTATACATTGCGATTGCCAATCTGCAATTGGTAGGGCACAGAGTAGTTTGTATAACGGCAAATCTCGACACATTCGTCGAAGACATAATACCGTTAAACAGTTGCTCTCAAATGGAATTATCTCTTTTGATTATGAAAAAAAAATCAAAGGATAATGAAGCGCGCTTACGAAAAGTTTTAACAAGAGAGCAAGAATATCATCGAGGGGAATGGGTCTTAAGCCAATAAATTAAAGTTACATAGTGGAAACCCAACCTAGCTGACTGGAGATCCCAAAATCTAGGTTCAAAAGGGACAACTGGATTATGTTAACTGAGTGTGAGCACTAAAAGAGTTAAACACTCTTATCCATTCCTATGATGATTTAGTGCTGCCTGCAAAGGAGTTAGGATAAGCTATGCTTTTAATGATTCTTATAGCTTGATAAAATGAAATGGGGTCACCTATTATGGGTAAGAAACGTGGCCACTTCTATGAGAATTGATCAGGCTAAACTTTCTAGAGTACTCATAGAAACCAGGAAGTGTTCAGGGCCAAAATGGGTACAACCGTGAGAACCGAAATGTTCGAAGGGGAATTATGTGACACCTATTGTCTTGGTTTACACGAAAGGCTGAATAGTTCAAGACATCATGTTCACTAGTTAGCCGAGTAAATCCTATAGTTGTCACTATGGAAGGTTCAAAGCCAAAAGCTACCTATCTTGATGCAATAACTCTTCAAGGTTATATTCTCTCTCATATTCCGAGTCAGTTCGTCGTTTTAATCAGACAATTTTCATTCATGTGGGGGATTGTTGGATATCAATGATTATTGAATATCATTATATGATGAGACATGTTTGTCAGGACCAGACCGAACCGTTTGGTTCTTTTCCTAATGTCACAACTTTTAACCAAACGGTTTTTTCCAACAGTTGTGTCTTGTCCGAACAGACTTATGGTTTTCTATTTATTCCGGAAACCTGTATCTGTTTGAAAAAGATTGAAATAATTTCGAAATGTTTTCTCCTTTGCATGAGAGAGACTAACATCTTTTTTCTGGTTCACTGTGTTGCATCCGAGTGTGCTCTCGACTGCAACGTAATCGAGGAGGCCTGAGAGACGAATTGCAATATACTGTAAGCACCTGTGAGACAGACAATAATCGTCTTAAGGTCAGAGGTGAAACCTTGACTCGATTATCCTTTTCTGTATTCGGATTAACCTATAAATGTTCGTAATTTACATATATGCTGTTCTGCTGGAATTTCAGATAAGTAATCTGTTCTTTAGTCTTTTTATTTATATTTTGCAGTAATGAAATTGCTAAATGCTTACAAGATTGCTAACATTTTCTTCCTCTTCAAGTGAATGTTTATAAAATCAATTTCTCATTCAATTTTGAGATCAATTTCTCATTCAATTTTGATATCAATTGTATACATTAATTATACACCGTGTATCTACTTACGACAACCTGCGTATTGATATATGTATTTCGTATTTATACAATTAAAATAATACATTGATATCCAACATATCATTTAATGCAAATTAGTTCTTATATTATAAAACTGAGTAATTTAATGTTAAATCTTTTAAAATTGAAGAAAAAAAATAAAATCAATAATCGGGGTACTTGAACTGTTAAAAAAATGACGTAGCATTTAAAATCTATTAAAATGCTAACGTGATACTGATAAAATATATTATTTGAAGATGACGTGGATTAAATAAATCCTTATTTGGAGAAATAAAAAAGAAAGCTTGGATCCCAATACGGTGGCATTTGTAACAATTTGATTATTTATTTAATTCAAGTCATCTTAAAATAATATATTTTATTAGTTTTTTGTCAGCATTTAACATCCACATTAATATTTTAACAAATTTGAAATGCCACATCATTGTTTTAACAGTTCACTTTAGCCTAGTTATTAATGTTACCTTTTTGCTTTATATTAAATATTAAATAATCTAATTTTATAATATTAATGACTAATTTACGTTAAATGATATAATAAAAGACTTTCCATGATATAATAAAAGACTTTCCATATACTTTGATCGGTTAAGTAATTATGTAATAGCAGAGATGCCGTCTAGCCAATATAGTAGTTATAAGAAAGGGCAATTCAACTTCTTGACAAAAACTCTTCCCGCGCGTTTTCTTCTCTGTTTCTAGAAATCAACAAAAGAAGAGAAAAGAAAAGAAAAGAAAAGGAAAGGAAAGGAAAGGAAAGGAAAGGAAGGAGAAAGAGAGAGGGGAAGAGAATAAGAAGAAGAAAAACATGCGGCGATTAGCCATTGGAATGGGCTTGGTACTGCTTACAATCGCAGTTTTAATCTCCCTGAAACGCTCAAGAAATGGAGTAAAGGCCTATTCTTGGGATGGATTCCAAAACCTTTACCTTGATAATGTAGAACAAGAAGAAGAAGAAGACGATGAGGAAACAACAACAACAGGAAGCAATGGTCTCGATTATGATTTCTATAGGAACACATGTCCACAAGCTGAATCTATAGTGAGGTCCAAAATGGCCGAATTCGTCTCTCATCACCATACCAATGTCTCTGCTGCTCTCTTGCGCCTCTTCTTTCATGACTGCTTTGTCAAGGTTAAGTACTTTTTCTTCATATATATCAGTATTGCTTTCTTGAAGGTCGATGGCAATTGGGTTTATATTACATTTCTTTCTTTTTTATGACTTTTATGAGACTATTTCTAAAATGGGTGGTAGTGGTTTATTATTTTTGGTATTCTGGGTTTAACTATCTCTATTAACATTGGGTTGTTGATATGTTATTGACAGTGGGGGTTTCTTTTTGCATTTAAAAGAATCTTGAGTTTTTGTCCTTTTCCTCTATAACCGTTCTAAAGATTTCGAGTTTTTAGGGTTATTAATGACTGTTTTGTTGATTTGATCAATATTTTCCTCCATTGATCTTGACGTTTCTGTTTCAATTTTATCTGAATATCAAGATGGTTCTTCTGACTTTTTGTTCATCCTGATATACATATACAGTTTTTGCTTGAATTTTAGCATTGGTAGTTGAATTTTAGCTTTACTAGCCTGTGTATCAAGTTTCTATTTTGTATTTTTTGCTTTTGAGAGAGTATCTTTTTTTCTTTCTTTTGCTTCCTGGATTGGTCTGCTAGTTTCAATCATGGTCTAGCTCTTAATATTGTGGGATATTTTTCTGAATCAGGGCTGTGATGCTTCAGTAATATTGGATGACAGCAAAGGTGATCGGAGCAATCTCATTGAGAGGCAAGCTGTGCCAAATAGGACATTAAAAGGTTTTGACATAATAAATTTGATTAAGGAGGAGGTTGAAAAGGCATGTCCTGGAGTAGTATTATGTGCTGACATACTTGCACTTGCCACTAGAGATGGAATCCTTCTGGTCTCTTTCCTCTCTGACTCCCTTTTTCTCTCTCTAGATGTTCTCTTCTTTCTGAAAATTTCCCTGCCATTAAAGGGATTTCAAGGGTTTAAATTTGGAGTTTATTGTGTTAGTTTCAGTAGGATACTTGTGCTGGAGTGTTAGGCCGTAGTCTGGTAAAAAAACTACATCTCTCTGGTAAAATAATTGTGGTGCACAACTATGTTACTCGGACTCGGGATATGTGTCTAATACGAGTATGTTCAATTTTTTTTCATATATTTGGAGGATCATATTCCTATACTCATGTCCGAATATGTGTCGGATACGGGTTTCGGGTACGGGTATTTCAAGGAAAATGAAGAGTCGGAGTAACATAGGTGCACGATTCTCTTTGAGCATACTTACTTGATATTTATTTTAATGCTTATATTTGAAACAATGTTGTTTTCAGAATTTATCATTATATATGGATCATGTGCTGGTTTCTCAATGCCACTATCTTCTATTTTGAATCACAGGTTGGTGGCCCATTTTATCCTGTATTCACGGGTAGAAGGGATAGCATTCAGTCTTACTACAATGAAGCAACTACTGAGATTCCAAGTCCTGATGGTAACATCACTGAGACGCTTCGCCTCTTTGGTCTTAAAGGTTTTGATGAAAAAGAGACGGTCAGTCTTTTAGGTATCTACATGGATTTCTTGTTCCCTTACCCTCTCTCCCTGTATATGGTCCTAGACTATGTTACTTGGACTCGGGTGTGAGTGTCGGACACGGATATGTGTCCGACACAGGTATGTTCTATTTTTTCAAAGATTTTCATGTATTTGGAGGGTTTTTGGAGGATCATATCCCCATACCCGTGTTGGAGCAACATAGGTCCTAGAGAAATGAAACTTAAGATGTCTTAATAGTTCTTTCTGATTATCTGAAGGGGCGCATAATATTGGAAAAATCAGCTGTGAGTTCATTCAGAATCGCCTCTACAATTTCTTAGGGACTGGACAGCCAGACCCAAGAGTTCCTCTTGATTTCCTCTATGAAATGAGAATAAACTGTCAAGAAAATCACAACAGCAGCAATGATGTGTCTCCTACAGCTGCAACTCAATCTATCTTGGAAACTAATCTCTTCCAAGGACTAACTTCGGTTTCCTCTGGAGCTGGTTTCGACAATCACTTTTATCAGAAATTGGTAAGGGGAAGAGGGCTCCTCTTTTCTGATCAACAACTGATGGCTGATGAGAAGACTGCTAGTTTTGTGATGGATTATGCTTTCAATGATGGATCAGCCTTTAAAATTGACTTTGCTAGGGTTATGGTAAAGATGTCTATACTTGATGTATTGACAGGATCCCAAGGTCAGGTCCGAACCAACTGTTTGATACCTCTCAATAGCTCTTAGCAACAGTCTCCTAACCTGATTGTCAGTTTTGTTTTTCCATTTCTTTACAAGTTTAATATACTAGTTTCTCTAGGAATTTGACATCTTATGAAGAACTATTTGCTTCATTACCTTTGGTTCAGCCAATTTTAAACTCAATTATGGAGCAATAATCAGGTTGAGTATTGATTTGCAAATTCCTATTTGTCATGGTAATAATTCACAGGCAACCTAGCTGTCAGATTCTTAGAATCTATGTAAAAGACTGCTTCCTCTATAAATGCAACAAAGATTCTGTCAACACTTTTGGCTGTTGAAAATGGGGATGACAGAACATGAAAATTCTTTTGGTTATCATAATCTGAGTCTAGTTTTACATGCAAAAGTTGTGTTCCTGCTCGTCGAATATTTTAAACTGACATGAGCAGGATTACAAAGTAAACCAAGTCCTGCATATGTGAATAATTTGTCGACTTAATTTTCTTTAGCAAAATGAATGTCACTACCAGATCAAATCAAGTCAACAACATGCTGGGAGCTAAAACCATTGGGAATGGGGCATAACAGATCGTGCAGAATGCAGATGTTACAAGAAAGATAAGTTTTTTGTATTTTCAATTGTGTGTTTGGATAGAAAAGAGTAAGAAAGAAGACAATATAAAAAAAAAAAAAAAAAAAGGAATATGTGGTGCGATGGTCTACATTTATGAGAAAAGACTCAAAGGATTACATTGTTGATGTTTTGAATTGTGAATAAGTTCGTACAAGAATACCTTGTATATATAAAAGCTTCTCACTGATTTAAGAAAGAATCAAGTAAGGATATTGTATCGTAATTGTATAATAATCCATAATATATCGTATCATAATCATTAATATATTTAATTACATTTATTAGATTAATAGCAGATTTAAGTATATATTCTAATTTGCAAAAACTTGCTCCATTCTTCTTATCAAACAGAGTCATCCCATTCTAATGTTACCAATTATGCTATTGCAAGTGATGTTTCTGCCTCCTCCAAAGAACAGATCTCCAATTAGGATTGTTAGGTTTACTTAAGCAAGTACAGAAATTGGTTCTGAATGTGTGAAAAATAGGATTGAAAATAAAAAAAAATGTTCAATTATTATCCTTACGTGGGAGTAGCTCAACTTCTACATTTTTTTTTTTAATTTAAATAAAGACACTAAATGGAAGTTGTTAAACTGAAATACATGTGAACTTTTGTCTCAAATGTGAAATGAACATCACAATTAAACATTTTTTTTTTGTTGCTGAAGTAGGTAGAAATTATTATTCTGAAGTCACAAACTGATAAGGAATGGGAACAAGACACAGATCTTCTTTTCTTTGCAATGAAGCACTGAAAAACTCAGCCATGTCTAGATCTTGAGGCTTCTTTCCATTGGGAAGCTTCCAATCAAAATGGTAGAGTAGATTTGCAAGTATAAGCTCAACATTGGCAATCCCAAATGACATCCCAGGACATATCCTCTTTCCAGCACCAAAAGGAATAAGTTCAAAATCTGTTCCTTTGTAGCTAATTGAACTATCCAAGAATCTCTCAGGATAAAACTTGTCAGCTTCAGGCTGCTCTGGAGAGTATGCCAAGTATTGAAGAATACAACAAGTTCTTCAGGTTGATAGACAACCCTGCTTTCGATTTGATGGTTTTTACCAAATTAGAGATCTCTTCTTCCCTGATTGGTCTAAATGACTGAACTCGTTTCTGACTTAACAGCTCCATCACACAAATTTTGCTTATTTGTCTCCTGTAATCGCCATGGGCAAACACAATATCTTTAAAGTTGTAAGTTATCCTCTCCGCAGCATAGAGACAAGGCCTCTCAGAAAAAATGGAGTCATGGGTTTTCATCACTTGTTTAGCAGATTCTGCTGAAGAAACGACAACAGTTGATACTTCCCCAAGTTGCAGAAGCATCACGGGGCCATACTTCTGAGCCAATTGGGCAAGGCAGCGATGAGGTTGAGTGCCAATAAAGAGGTGCAAGTTCCCAATGAGAGGTAGTTTCGGAGGACCTGGTGGTAGCTTTGATGCAAGTTCATTAGATTTGGAATTCATCCATGTCCTCAAAGCCATGAATATGAAGAAGAGAGAGGTTAAAAGAAATAGAAAACAGGGGAGCTGGTTTTCCATGGGAGCAGTGGGGAAGTAATGGAGGAGAAAATTTCCTTGGAACGGTGAGATTTCAGGCGGAACTATGGAAGAAAATGGAGTTAAGAGACTTCCTTTGAGTGAGAATGATAGGGAAGAGAGAATAGTTCAAAACTTATTTTATCTGTCATCATAGTATGTTGTTTGTTTGTTCTATCTCTGATAGAAATTTTGATCTCTATTTATAGAGATTTAGTCAAGAGTTGTATCTCTGTTGTTTAATCCAACTAATTTGTGAGTTTTCATCTTTTGGTATTGACAATTTTTCACAAGCGAAAAAATAACCTTAAAAAAGTATGAATGAGTTTGGAACGAAACTAGTCGTTGAAGATGAATTTGTTAAAATTTGAATTAAGGTATTCGAATCCTCGAATCAGGGGATTCAAATCTTTTTTTGTAAATTCTAACAAAACTCATTCCAAACTTGGTATTCGAATCTCTTTAGACGGGTATACGAATCTTCTTGTGTAAAATATTATAGAAACTTATTTTCCATTCTAAAACTCATGAAATTCAAATCCCATGAATGGGTATTCGGATCCCATCATATATAAAGCTTCTCGATTGATCTTTAACTCAATTTCCTTGGTTTGAAACTTACCAAAGCTATTGTATAGCTTTTTATGTGTTAGTTTCTCATTAATTGCTTATATAATCAATTAATCTTTCATTTCTTTCGCTTTATTTTAAAAATCTTCAACCATTTTTAAAATAAAGTCTGATAATTTTGAAAATCTTATGCATAAGTGAAGGTATGTTGTTGATTTAAAACCTCCACCTTAGTGAAAAAATGTTGTTGAGCTAATCAGAAATGTATGGTAGATCTTAAATCTTTGAACCAACGATTCTATATGACTAGTCATGCACTAATCCATATGGCGCAACATAAAAAAATAACAAGTCTCATCGTAAGACTTTATTATTCGTTAAGCGTGACAATAAAAAAAACCGAAGAAAAGTCGACTTAATTCCTCTTGAAAAATGAAGGTTTTGAAAATGACCTTGAAAAAGATATGGAGTCGCCACCAATCTTTTTTAGCTAGGTATGATCGGTCACCTATTAAAACCGGTTTTAAAAATATTTTAAAATTAATTAAAACATTTTTAAAACCAATTTCAAGCCTGCGTTTTAAACCAGAAAAATAAAAAAAGCGGGTTCGGGACTTGGTTACGTGTAGGGAAGGATTAACACCCCCACAACGCCCATATAACACGGTACCTTATTAATCATGTGTTATCTCAAGTCTCGGTAAAAAGTCGGTTTTAAATTTAGTATTTCAAGTTAATTCCCAATTTAAAGAAAAATAATTCCTTTTTTAATTGAAAATGATCCGATATTTATAAATTCAAAATTTTTCAATATTCCCCAACAAACGTGGCAAAATATAGAAATTTTTATTAGTTTGAAAAACTTTTCGAATCATTCTTATTTTAAAGAAGATATTTCGTTATTAATGATAATTGATGATATCCTCCCCAGCAAACCCGACAGAGAACTCATGAATTATTTTAACTCGGGAATATCTTTATTTTATTGAAAATCATTGTCTTTTTCAAAACATTGTAAAAAATATGAATATGAATATGTATGACATAAATAAAATGACATAGCAAAGTCTAAATAATATAATGCAACCTAAATGATATGATATAATTTAAATGTCTTAGCACAATCTAAATGAAATATCTTAAGTTATATGATATATTCTAAATGAAATGAAATGACCTAAGTGACATAATATATTCTAAATGAAATGAAGTGACCTAGGTAACATAATATATTCTACATGAAATGAAATGTCCTAGGTAACATAATATATTCTATATGAAATGAAATAATTTAAATGACATGGCAAATATAAATGATATGGCATATAATCTAAATGACATGAAATATAAAATAATGCTATCATATAATATGCATGAAAATAAAAAAAAATAATGCATGAACATAGCATATGCTAAATAATATGACAACAATAACTAAATGAAAAGCATAGGATATCATGAGATATTCAAAAACCATATAACAAATAATATAATATCAAAAATTCAAATCAAAGATAATAACATCATCATGAAAATCAAACATAGCATAAATTTTATATTATATAATATGCATGAATATGGAAAATGCAATGCATGAGAATGTATTTTTTTCCTTCAATTAAGGAAATCTGTATATCTAAAAAGATATCCGGCTACCTTAGGAGAATATATCAAATTAAATATTCTAAAATCAAAATACTTTGTAATTGTTTGAAAACAATTTTGAAAAGCTTAGATTAAAAATAAAAACTTAGCTGAACCCTTTTTAAATAGCTCTAATTTCCTAAGTTTTAAAATCCCGGACTTGACCACCCTAAGCCAGTATCTAAACTTCCTAATCAGCCCCCTCTAAGTAACTTAACCAAAACAGAAAAATGATTTTCCTTTAAATTCAATTCTGACTCCACTGTCCAGTTCTATAACACGACTTTTTACCCTATTTTTAAAAATTCAAAAAAATCTAAAACAAATACTGGAGACTCAGAACATGTAAAAATACGTGGGGAAAAAATTGGCTTAATTTTTTGATTAAAGATGACTGCCCAGAAAAAATCGAAAAAGTACGAGTACTGGGTAAAAAAACTGTTTTGCCAAAACACATTCTTTTGCCTTTGATAAAATAATTTAAAAATCAAAGTAAAAATATTAGAGACTCTCTAAATGACTCACAAACAGTAGCTAACACTTTTGAAAAGTTAGGCAAAAAATTGGCTAAGTAAAAAAAAATCACAAAGGTAAAATAATCAATTTGACAACTCTTTAATTTTCCACAAGTATGCTCAAGAGAGCATGACTTTGAACCATTGATTGGCCTAAGTCATAAGTCAAGTGGCAAGGACATGAAATGCATGAAAAATACAACAAATATGATGCATGAAATGCATGATTTAAAACCTAAGTGGCATGAAAAATGCATGGCATCAATAAAATGACCTAGACCTAAATGAAGTTGCATGGCATTTAATGCAACCTATGTCTAAAATGCATGAATATGCATGGAAAAACAAACCAATCCTAAACCTAAAATGTGCATGGCAATAACACAAACACATGGCATGCTTAAACAAAATACTCAACCAAATATCTTGAAAATGGAAACCTATCAACTAACATAACAAAAATGCACACACAACAAACAATATGAGATGGCCGAATATGGTGGATGCTTAAAATGAGCATGGCATTTTCACAAAAACATGATATACTAACATGCTTAGCTAAATAATAACACTCAAATCATGCAAATATAAAGTAAAGGCATGAAAACCAATAAGCATTTTCACAAACACATGGATTACAAAATATAAAACATAAACTAACTTAAACATTTTGAAAACAGAAAATCAAAAATGCAAGACAAGTAAAATAAACATGATAACAAGATAATAGACTCAAAAATAGAAACAAGCAAGCAACCAAATTAAAACAAGCTTCATTTTATGTATTAGAAGAAGATTAAAGCATCAAAATTTGTTAAATATCAAGAATAACATGAAAATAAAAATGCAAACAGCAACCCTCCAAAAACTAGGCCATTTGGCCATCTCAAAAAACAAAGGGAGAAAAAATTTTAAGAGCTTTTTACAAGAAAGAATGAAGAAAGAACTTAAAGAAGAACATTAAAAACACTTATTTTAAAAGAAAAATCAAAAGAAACTCACCAAAATAGTGATCAAAATAGCAAATCAAGAATGGAAAATCAAAGAAAGTGCAAGAGTATGGTGCTTAAAGCAACCTCTAGAAGCTATCTTTCAAGTTTTTTCTCTTCTAACTTTCTTTTCTTTTCTAAACTTTTCTTTTTGCTTTTCAACAATAAAGAGAAAATCAGCCAAAACCAAGAGAGAATAGAGAGTGAATAGCTGAAAATGAAAGAGAGAGTGACCCCTTGTAGTGTGGCCGAATGCCCCCTTAGGCTAGGATGTTGTCATTTTTCCATCAACCAATTTTCATCCAAAGGCTATTGATCCAAGATGTTTAAAACATGAAATTATTACCCTTAGATTAGGCCATCAACTATCCACAATTACAGCTGTTCAAGAATCTTAAGCCATTATGTTGACACTCTCACTCTTCATGCATTGGTCCATGTGGCTTATTTGCAAAGGCTTGATCAAAAAATAACTAACTTCCTCTTTATTGTTGGCCTTTTGATTAAAAAATCAGAAACTATCTACCTAGCCTTGGGCCTTGGCCGGCCAGCCCCTTTTTCTTCCAGCCCATGTTTCATTTTTTTAAAAGGCAAGAAAAGCCCTTTTCGGTTTTTGCCCCCCGAACATAAATAAATGGCAAACGGACTCCAAATTCAATTTTTTTTTCAATACTTAAAAAATAATAAAAAATTCAATTCTGGAAGTTTTCAAAAATTTTCGAGTCCATTTTCTAGTTATTTGGATTTTTTCTTCCAAAATTGCCCTTTTATGCCCCCAAACATTACTATTTTTTAAACGAGCTACAAATCCAGATTTTTCTTCACCAATATCTTCCAAATAATTTAAAAGTGTGATCTGGAAGTTTTCATAATTTTTGGAACTCATTTGGTATTTTTTCGGGATTTATCTGCTTGAATTACTACAATGCCCTGCCTGGGATTTGGCCAATTTGCAAACGAACTCCGAATCAAGATTTTATTTCGCCAATATATTCCAAATAATTAAAAAATGAGATTTGAAAATATTCAGAATTTTTGGAGTTCATTTGCTATTTTTTTGGGATTTATCTTCTTGAATTTTTGCATAGGAGACCCGGGATTTGGCCATTTTGCAAACGAACTCCGAATCAAGATTTTCTTTCGCCAATCTCTTCGAAATGATTTAAGAATGAGATTCCAATTTTTCAGAATTTTCGGAGTTCATTTTCTATTTTTCCCAAATTTTCCAATTTTGCCCTTTTACCTCCGAAACTCGATTTTGCTCAAAACAAGTTCGATGTTCAGATTTTCTTCAAACTGAGCCTTGGGATCTCCTTTTTTAATCACTCCTCATCCATTAGGGAATTTATTCCTACCGAGTCGGGCCATTTCTGTAATTCTTTCCAATTTCACCGAAATCCACCAAAAATCCTAATTCTCGATTTTCTTCCGGATTGACTTTTCTTTCAAGCGGCTTCTCCATTACCCGTAGTCAGTGCTTATCTTTCATTTGGAACCTTCAATTTCGACCAATTCGATCGTTTAAGTATTTTTCCCCAAATTTCCCGGATTAGGGTTTCCTTTCTACTAAATCTCCATAACCCAACTTCCGAACTCCATATCTTTCGATGTAGAACTTGAATTATGAAATTTCTTTCGCCATTTTTCAATTAAACTTCAAATCTTGATTTTGAAAGTGGGTTGACTTTTTTAGTAGTTGACTTTTCGAGGTTGACTTTCTGGGATTGACTTTTTCAAGTTTGACTTTTTATGCTAGCCTTCTTAAACTAAGTCCCGGAGTACCACCTGCGGATGAAAAAAGTTTTTTTTTACATTCTGAAACATCAATTTAGGAAGAAAACATACCTGTTTTAGTGGCCCGGACAAAATTAGGTGTCTACGGCTACCCCTCTTTGGCTATTACTGAGAATCAGGAATCAGACAAAGATAAACAAATACTAATTTTGTCCGATTAGTGAAGGGAAGGGAAAGGGGTTTTCTTTTTTCATTTTTTTATTTTTTCATCATTTTTTTTTGAAAAAAACTATAAAATAGAAGATATTGTCCTTAAATTGAATTCCCTGACTAATCGAGACTCGACCCGTCTTAAGGAAACAAGTTCGATTTGCAAGAGAAGAAAAGACCTCGACGATGGTCTCGAGGGCTTAACCTATCTTGTGCTAAGCTGTCTTTAAAATTTTGGGTATCTTCTCCAAAAGCTTCGACTATCACCACCAAAGACTTGCTCAAGCAAATGTAAACTCTGGATATCTCCACTAGAGGCTTTGGCTATCACCACCAAAGACTTGTTCAAGCAAATGTAAAACTCTAGATATCTCCACCAGAGGCTTTGGTTATCACCACCAAAGACTTGTTCAAGCAAATGAAAAAACTCTGGAAACTTATGCATGGAGGTCTTAAAAACTTTGGAAACTTACACAAAAATGGTGCTCGGAGGCCTTACCCGTGATTTGAAAAAATGTGTTGTATGCGACTTTAACAATAATGCCCGGAGGTCTTAAGAATGGTGCCCGGAGGCCTTACCCGTGAGTTAAAAAAATGCGTTGTATGCGACTTTACAAATGATGCCCGAAGGTCTTAAGAATGCTGCCCAGAGGTCTTAAGAATGGTGCCCGGAGGCCTTACCCGTGATTTGAAAATACCTTGACGACGGTCTCAAGGCTCGACTCATTTGATAAACAGAATGAATTCGACTTAAAACAAAAGGAAATACCTCGACGGTTGTCTCAATGCTCGACTCATTTTGATAAAACAGAATGAATTCGATTTAAAAAAAAAAGAAATACCTTGATGGAGGTCTCAAGGCTCGACTCATTTGATAAAACAGAATGAATTCGATTTAAAACAAAAGGAAATACCTCGACGGTGGTCTCAAGGTTCGACTCATTTGATAAAAAAATGAATTCGATTTAAAACAAAAGAAAATACCTCGACGGTGGTCTCAAGGTTCGACTCATTTGATAAAACAGAATGAATTCGATTTAAAACAAAAGGAAATACCTCGACGGAGGTCTCAAGACTCGACTCATTTGATAAAACAGAATGAATTCGATTTAAAACAAAAGGAAATACCTCGACGGTGGTTTCAAGGCTCGACTCATTTGATAAAACAGAATGGATTCGATTTAAAACAAAAAGAAATACCTCGACGGTGGTCTCAAGGCTCGACTCATTTGATAAACAGAACGAGTTCACTTTGGGGAAGTCCAAGTTTTCCTGATTTTTGCAATGCTAAATGCAATGATGAGAATGACATGCTTTGCAAATGCTTGTATGTTTCCTAAGAATGAATGCAATCAAATGATTGTGTCATGATTTCTAATCCATGGTTTCTTTGAGGTTCACAGATTATCCGACTTCATGACGGAGTCTTCAATTGTTCATTGATGCCCCACTTAAGGAATCCTTCACTCAAGATAACTTGTCAAACAGTCTCAGTTTCTGGCTTTCGCTGAAGTTCACAGATTTTCTGACTTCGTGATAGAGTCTCCAATCCGTTCACTGTTTTCTTTTACTTGGTGAACTTTCCAAACCTTTCCCAAGATTTAAATCTATTCCTTAGTAATACTTTGAAATCCTTTTATTTAAAGATTTTTTTATTACTAATCATCATTCAATTTAATAAAAATCATAATGCATCTCAAAAATGTATGAAAGAAAATATAAATCAAGCAAAAATTGTCATGAAAAGGATAACAAGAATTTATTGCAAGAAATGTTTTAAAATAAATAAATATCAAGGATATAAGAAACAAACGTAAAGTTATAGGTTGTAGATGCCCTAGATGCGGAATATCTTGGACCCCTCATTTTCAAACCATCTGAAATTTCTCTTGAACAAGCAATTTACTTGGGTAACCTCTCGGCTTCCGTAGTTACATCAGACTGAGTTGTTCCCCTTTCTTCTGATTTTCAGATACTTTCTCCCCCTTTACATAGAGCATAGATTCGAACTTTAACCAGTACTTGAGTCATCCTTTGTGGTTTTTCAACTCAAGTGTCCTCCATTCGGTATTAAGTCGCATTTTGCGGGTTTTCGGCTTAAACCTCTCCTTTTACATTCATTTTTCATTTTCATTTTCATTTTTTGTTTTGTTTTGTTTTTTTTTTTTTTTTTTTTTTTTTTGTATTCTATCATGCATCTAAGAATTCTAAATGCTTCCAAGGTAAAAATATCAATTCAAAAGATGGGATGAATTCTGAGAATAACCTTTCAAATTAAATATCCATGCTTGATCAAAATGGGTTTTTAAAGCACGCAATGTAGGCCAAGGTTTAGGTTTAGAAAGAAAGGATAAAATAGGCCCATAGTGTGTTTAAAGGTGATTGGATCAAGGATCATTTCCTGAGGAGAACACATTCTTGAAACATTTGTCCTTTTTTGGACTTTCTTTTCTTCTTTTTCTTCTTTTTTCTTTTTTTGCTTTGTTGGCTTTCATTTGCCATATTTTCCGATGGCTTTCTTCTTGCCATGATTTTTGATTATTTTTCCTCGCACTAGCCCTCTAGTGTAGAGGGTGATCCTTGATCAAGGTTTAAAGAAAGAAATAATTCCTCAAAGGGGTGACTAAAGATAATTTCTTCTTAGTGAAAGAAATATGAAAGATGGTCATCTATCATATCAAGCATGAATATTCTCATTAATAGGCAATCCACAGGGGAAATAGATATATAGAATTTCCATTTTTACACTTGGAATCATTCGAATTTCCATGTGCACAACATCACACTTTTTTTTTTTAAGCATAATACTTCTTCAGTTCATCAGCATTCACGGGATTTCTGAAATCCTCCCTGTCCATTCTAGTTAAAATCAATGCTCCTTCAGAAAAAACTCTTTTTACCACATAGGGTCCTTCTCAATTCGGAGTCCATTTTCCTCTCGGGTCCTTCACTTTAGGGAGAATTTTCTTCAGTACTAACTCCCCCTCTCGGAATTGTCTAGGACGAACTTTCTTGTTGTGGGCTTGAATCATCCTGTTCTGATACAATTGCTCGTGACAAATTGCTTTCAATCTTTTCTCTTCGATGAGATTCAACTGTTCATAACGAGCTCTACCCCATTCTGCTTCCTCTAGGCCAACTTCCATCAAAATTCGAAGTGAATGGATCTCAACTTCAATAGGTAGCACTGCTTCCATCCTGTATACCAAAGAAAACGGCTTTGCCCTGTAGATGTGCGGACCGAAGTACGATATGCATGAAGAGAAAAAGGAAAGATCTTATGCCAATCCTTGTACACATCAGTCATTTTCTCAACAATCTTCTTGACGTTCTTGTTAGTTGCTTCTACTGTCCCATTCATCTTCGAACGATAAGGTGTCGAATTATGATGTGTGATCTTGAACTGAGTACATATTTCTCTCATCATCTTATTGTTCAAATTGAGATCATTATCCGAAATAATTCTTACTGGCAACCCGTAACGGCATATGATTTCTTTCTTAACAAATCTACATACCACCGACTTTGTTACATTCGTATAGGAAGCAGCTTTTACCCACTTTGTGAAATAATCTATGGCCACCAAGACGAAATAATGTCCATTTGAAGCTTTTGGGGTAATAGGCCCGATCATATCCATTCCCCATATTCAAAAGGGCCATGGTACAGTCATGACACGTAATGGCGATGGTGGCACATGAATCTTATCTGCATATATCTGGCATTTATGGCACTTCCGGAATAACTGATACAATCTCCTTCCATTGTCAACCAATAATACCCTACCCTCATAATCTGCTTAGCAAGCATGTGACCATTAGCATGAGTGCCACATATCCCTTCATGAACCTCTTCTATAATTCTCCGAGGTTCGACAGATCCGACACATCTCAATAAGAATTGGTCTTTTCCTTTCTTGTAGAGAATCTCACTGTCTAGAACAAAACCCATTGCTAGCCTTCTCAAAGTCCTCTTTTCATTTTCTATTGCTTGTTCTGGATACTGTTGACTCTTGATGTACTGGAAGATGTCGTTATACCAAGGGAGGCCATCTGCTTCTTCTTCAATACTCAGACAGTGGGCAGGAGACTCATATATATTCATCTTTATTGGCACAACTTCAGCCCCTTCATTTACTTTAAACATTGATGACAAAGTAGCCAGAGCATTTGCCATTCGATTTTCTTCTCAAGGAAAGTAATTGAAATTCACTTATTCAAATTCCTCCAATAAACTCAGTATGAGTTCTCGATATCGGATTAGCTTTTTATCTCGGGTTTTCCATTCTCCTCGTAGCTGGTATATCATTAAGGCTGAGTCTCCAAAAAATTCCAATACTTTGATCTTTCTGTCCACTGCAGCACTAAGGCCCATAGTACACGCTTCATACTCGGCAGTATTGTTTGTACAATCAAAATCCAATTTAGTAGTGAAAGGATAATAATCTTCTTCTGGGGATATGAGGACGCACCAATTCCGTGCCCCATGGCATTAGATATACCATCAAAGTACATTTTTCATACTTTCTTCTTCAGGGTAATCTCATCTGCTTGTGAAACATACATCAAATCTTCATCCGGGAAGTCAAAGTTCAACGGCTCATAATCTTCCACTGCCCGACTTGCTAAGAATTCAGCCACTGCACTGCCCTTGATAGATTTTTGACTTATATATACAATGTCATACTCTAACAATAAAACCTGTCATCTTGTCGTCCTCCCTGACAAAGAAGGTGCTTCCAACATGTACTTGACTGGATCCAGCTTGGCAATCAACCACATTGTCTGGTACAACATGTATTGTCTGAGTCTTCGAGCAGTCCAAGCTAAGGCACAACACAACTTTTCTACCGACGAATATTTCAACTCATAATTGTGAACTTCTTGCCGAGGTAGTAAACTGCCTGTTCTTTATTTCCAGTCTCATCAAGCTGCCCCAAAAAACAACCCATGGATCTCTCAAATACTGATAAATATAGTATCATTTGTTTATTCGAAATAGGTGGCATTAGTACTGGTGGGTTGGATAGATAATGTTTAGCCTTTTCAAATGCAATCTGACAACTTTCATCCCATTCTCCTGGATCATGTTTTTGAAGTAACTTAAATATTAGATCACATTTGTCGGTTAACTGAGAAATAAATCGAGCAATGAAATTCAATCTCCCCAGAAAGCCTCTTACTTCCTTTTGAGTACGAGTTGGTGGCAAATTCTGAATGGCCTTTACTTTATCCGGGTCAATCTCAATTCCTCTTTTGCTGACGACAAAACCCAACAATTTCCCGAGGTGACTCGCACTTTGTCAGATTTAGCTTGAGTTTAAACTTCTTTAGTCGTTCGAAGAACTTTTTAAGATTCGCAATATGCTTCTCTTCTCCTTGTGACTTTGCGATCATATCATCAACATAGACCTCAATTCCCTTATGCATCATATCATGAAACAAGGTCACCATGGCTCTCTGATATGTTGCCCCAACATTCTTCAACCCAAATGGCATTACCTTGTAGCAGAAGGTTCCCCACATTGTAACAAATATGGTTTTCTCCATATCTTCCAGTGCCATCTTGAAGGTTCCCCACATTGTAACAAATATGGTTTTCTCCATATCTTCCAGTGCCATCTTGATCTGATTGTATTCTGAGAATCCGTCCATGAAAGAAAATAAAGAACTTTTCTTCGTATTATCCACCAGAGTATCGATATGGGCAAAGGGAAATTATCTTTAGGGCTGGCCTTGTTCAAATCTCAGTAATCAATGCACATCCGCACCTTGCCATCCTTCTTTGGTACTGGAACAATATTTTCCACTCGTTTTGGATATTTTGCCACCTCTAAGAATCCAGCATCAAATTGCTTCTTCACCTCCTCTTTTATTTTTAACAGCATGTCCGGCCTCATTCTTCTCAAGTTTTGCTGAATTGGCTTGCATTCTGGCCTTAAAGGGAGCTTATGAACCACAATATCCGAATCTAACCTTGGCATGTCTTGGTAAGACCATGCAAATACATCCACATATTCTTGGAGCAAGGCTATCAATTCACCCTTTATTGATGATGACAATGAAGTTCCGATTTTGACTTCCTTTATTTTTTTACCATTTCCCAGATTTATCATTTCCAATAATTTCTTATGAGGAAGTACTTGTTTCTCCTCTTGTTCTATTTTCCTTAATAGATCCGGAGGTAGACCATAATCCTCAGTATCTTCGTTAGCTTCAAAATCACCTATGCAAATGGGTATTTCAAAATTAATTTCAAAATTACTGACAGGAAGGTCCTCATATTCCGCATCCGTACACCTGTAAATAGGTGGAGAAGAAACAATATAGGAATATATATATAAAATAAGTAACAAAAATTAAAAATATGGACACATCAATATGAATAAAATGCATTGTGCTTGTTATTTATTGAATGAAAATGTTTAAACAAAAAGCCCATTACAGAAGAAAAAAAATCTTAATATCTCTGGGTAAAGATAATTAAGATTGTTTTTTAAAGTATTACGTTGGAATAGACTTAAAAACTATGGGCAACTCAGTCGCACTCCAATTGGTTAGTCTATATCCTGGTGGACAAAGTCGCACCATCCAGTTCACACTGTCATTTTCCATCCCTTCTTTCCCGGTCATGCGAATCACCATATCCTGAATCTGCCCCCTTTATTCATATGGAATTTTTCAAAAGCTTGCTCGATCATTATGTGTACATCTTCTAAATTCTTTTCTTCGAATAGAAAACTAGCAAAACGGAAGGTGTGAAGGATTGTTGGGAAAGTCATAGGTTCACATTCAATATCCATACCCACGAGACGGGCCATCCTCCTTTGTCGATTCCTTTCAACTTGTTTCTTTCTCTCATGGGCCTTCGAAAGATACCCTAAGCCAAACTGGTCTTCTTTTCCCACTGCTTCCATTGCTAAAGCCATCCCTTGAAGATATTTTCCAAGGCCTTTTTCAGCCCTGCAACCTTTTCCCACTGTGGTTCTTACTCCCATCCCTTGAAGATATGTTGTTAGCTACGTATGCTTGATTCAACACTCTTAACAGGGCATTTCTGTGTGGCTCTAAGTTTAATAGCAAAGATAAGATGGATATTCTTGTTGGCTGACGCTGCAATTGCTCAACCACACTATACTCACTATGTTTTATGAACTTTAAAAACTCGCAGGCCTCCTTGTCGTTCATCGGCTCTTTTATCCTGTTTACCGGAGCTAATCCCCTCTCTGCTTCTTTTGACAAACCCATCTCAATATGGATTGATTCAACTACTTTCTTCCCCTTGTCCAGTCCTCCATCCTTTCTTGTTGATCTCTGTTCAACAACCTCAGGGGCATAACACCTTCCACTTCGTGTTAAGTGCCCCACACCTGTAATATCTTGCTGACTTGATGACCCGAGCATAACTATGCTGCAGTCATATTTCCATGGTGTAGTTTTTCTTTCCTTGTATGAAAAGGAAGAAGGCAAATCTATGATTAGCTTGGGCACAATTTTCTCAACAACCGGAGTAGTCTTCTCTGGTTCATCATAATAGATGATCAAAGGTCTTCATATTCCATAGCCAGCCGCATTCTCAATAACCTCTACTTCCTCCTCCGTCTCCTCGTAAAATTGGGCCTCTCCATCATCCATCATCTTTTGGACTTTAGCTAGAAAGTCCCCGCAGTCCTGTATGATATGACCTAAACATTTATGGAACGAGCACCAATTCTGCACCCTCTTTGCAACCATTTTTAAATTGTCTGCATCCCCCCACCATTCCTGCCTTAACCATCTCGACCCATACTGTTAACATCGGAGTCTTGACTTCCCTGGCATCCCTTTTTAACCTTCTGACTTCCCCTGCCAATACTGCATTTACCGACTCTCAGCATGATCGGGTAATGGGTTTTTCGCTACATTCGGCCCATTCTTTGACCTTAACTTCACAATTCCAGTATTGATTAAACTTTGGACTTTCTTTTTTAAGGCAATGCAATCCTCCGTCGAACGCCCCTGAATTCCTTCATGATATGCGCAGTTGGTATTTGCATTGTACCACCTTGGGTATGGTGGGGTCAAAGGTTTAAGATATACAGACACGACAAGTTGGACTTGTAGTAGTTTAGGATATAGCTCACCATAGGTGGTAGGAATGGGATCAAACTTGGGTTTTTGATCGTTCCTTGGTGAACGATAGTCATTGCGCGCGGGACCTTGATTGTTTGGGATAGTATTTTGAGGAAGGGTTATTTGTGGAGATATACCAGTTGGGAACGGCTGTTGTGGTATATTGGTATAGGGGAATGGATTTTGGGTAAGGTGGTTCACATTGGGGTAGTAAGGATTATACCCCGGGTAAGGCGTGTAAGGTGTCGGAGGTGCATGAGATGTAGTAGGAGTATAAGGCCTGGGAGGTGTGTATGGTGTAGAAGGTGTGTAAGGGCATTGATTGAAACTGACTGCATGTGTCTCCTCCTTCTTCTTTGCAGGAAAAATCTTCTTTGGATAACAGACTCACCCCTTTCCATTTTCCTGTTCTTAATAGTAGACTCTATCATCTCCCCAGATATCACCATATTTGCAAAGTCCTTGGTGGCACTTCCCACCAATTTATCATAATAAGGTGCTTTCAGGGTATTGATGAAAAGCACTGTAGTTTCCTTGTTGGTTAAAGGGGGTTGACTTGTGTATCCAGGTCTCTCTATCTCTGAGAATATTCTTTAAAGCTTTCAGTAGCTTTCTTTTCCATGTTTTGGAGAGTTAGACGGTCAGGCACCATGTCTGTCACATGCTTGTACTGTTCCATGAAAGCTTTGGCTAGATCCATCCAGGAACGAATCTTAGAACGGGTAAGCTGGTTATACCACCGAGTTGCGGACCCTATCAAGCTATCTTGGAAACAAAGATGAGTAATTTTTTATCTTCATCATGTCCGATCATCTTCTGACAATACATTGTCAGATGCGCTGATGGGTTGGTAGTTCCTTTATGTTTTTCAAAGTCTGGTACTTTGAACTTTGGAGGAATCACCAGACCGTGCACTAAACTCATCTCTTTGGCATCTAGACTGCCAAATAGCTCTGCTCCTTCCACTGCCCTCAGTCTTTCCTCCAGCAGCTGATATTTTTTCTGGGATTCTACCGTTTCAACCCTCTTCAGCTTAGTCATCTTTGCCCTTTCCTTTTCAGCCATTTCTTCAAAGTCTGGAACGTCCACATCAATTGGATCAACCCCAATATTACCCCTTTTAGGACCAAAATTCTATGCTTTGGTCACTGGTTGGATGTAAATATAGGATGCTGCCCCAGTCAGAAGTTCATTTCCCACAGGCTGGGATGTCTGGCCATTCTTCTGTACCACATCTGGTCGGTCTTCCTGGTTTACTGCCTCCATTCCTGTAACTAAATTTTCTCCTGGCCATTTCTGCTTCATCATGGTACTCATCATCTCCATGAGTTTAGTCATTTGTTCCCGTGACTCCTCTTGAGACTTAGCTAACTGTTCCTGCAGTTCTTTTTGAATTCTTTCCATCCTTTCAATTCTAGCAAGCTGATCATTCTCCATAGCTCTTGCTTGAGATCGAGTATTGTAGGGGTGTCGAAAGTCTGATTCTTTCTGAGTGCGACCAATTGTACCTATAGTTTTAAAAACCATGGATTAAAAATTATTGACACATTTTTTATTTTATTTTATAAAAATGAATGAATGAATAAATGATTGAATGTTAATGAATGAACAAATAAGTAAATGACGAAGTGTATGAACCTAAATGACTAATTATAAAGAATAAATGAATGGACAAATAAATGACTAAGTGTATGAACACTTTATAAAGAATAAATGAATGAATGATTATAAATATAAATGAATGAACAAACAAAATATATAAAGCAAAGAACAAATGAATAATGAATGCATTTAAAAGTATTGGCCCCAGGATAATTGCAACCAAAAGGTCTTTCATTGATTTCCTAAAACTAAATACATCAAAGAAAAAAAGATCACTGCTTAAGACAATCTGATAATCTGTCTATCCTAATTTAAAAATGCTATTACAAAACACCGATCTTTTAGTAACTCCCTCGGATCTTGGACCTTTTTCACTATCCTCTTTTGATTGCCTTGCTCTTCAATCTGACCCCTACTTGTTCACGATCCTTTGACATGTCAGCAGAAGCATCACCGTGTAAGCTTTTCTTAGCTTGTTTCTCCAGTTGATTGGCTCGGGCTTCCTCATGCTTTGCTCTCTCCGTCCAATGTTCTTGTCCTTCTTGAGGTTTTTGACTTCTTGCTCCCATTCCCCAAAAGTGTTGAGAATCCCCTCGAATCTGAGCTCGAAACGGTACCTCTTGTTCTCCAAGTGTAATTCCTGAAGATCGCTTTTAGCCGTGTCCCTTTCTCTCTTGATCTTTTCCTTCTCTTTCTCGGGCTGATTCCTTATTTTTCATATCCTCAAGCTCTTCTTGCAATCAGGCAATTTTCTTGCTCATTTGGGCCTTTTCTTTTCCGAATTATGCCCTTGCAATTTCTAACTCCGATGGCGCTTCCTTGGGTGACGAACTCAAGAGCTGAACTTCTTCCCCATCTGATGTCAACAACCTATCATTAACCCTCAATTCCCTCCATATCAGGTAATCAGGTGTGACAATGTCGGCATATCTAGCTATCTCTACCCGATGAGTTTCCTTCCATGCTACTGCAATCTCATGTACCGTTCCCGAATATCCATCTTCTCTATAAGCAAATTCCAAATTACTAAGGTCATTGATAACTCGTATAATTATATAGTTCTTAGTTATGTTTTATTATTGTTTTGTGTCAAATACGAGTTATTATTGCTTATTCTAATTGTGTTTATGATATTTTATATTTTTATGTAATTTGGTGTTTTTCACGAGTTTCTTTGAGTGATTTCAGATTACTAGGTTAAATCAACAATTAAGGGCAAATCCAGTTCAGTTCCAGTTCCGACACCTTTTGCCATATCCACTATATCTGGAGTTCACTGAAGCAATAAGGCTGAAGTTTTTACAGTGCAAAGTTAAGAGGCATATCTATCTTTTTCATGTTTTACACTTCTTGAAACGGAGTCGTTTTCCCTAGCGAAATCGACCATCATGTTGGCTGATGTGCAATGACGTCTGTGCTGACCTGTTTTGGTATTTTGACCATATCTTCTGATCCACATGAGCAAATGATCTGATTCCAACGGCTATGGATCCGTAACTGATAGGGGTATATTTTTCTAGCAGCCCTTTTGATCAGATCGAGCCTCCAACATTGACAAAATCGACTATCAAGCTGGCTGATCAGAATTGTCATACAATATGACGAAAATTGTTAGAAAAATGCACTCACCTATTATACCTACCTTTGAAATTTATAAAGCTTGTCTCTTGTCATTTAGCTTTCCAAAATGTGTATAAATAGAGGGCCTTGGATGAGCATTAAAGGTAGATTGGTAGGATATTAGCCATTGTAATAAAATTCTCTAAGTTTTCTTTTTCTTTCCTTTCTCTAGTTTTCTTTTTCTTTATTTACTTATGCTTCTTACATTTCTTTTCATTTTATTCATATCTAGTATGTGTTGCTAATCATATTGTTGAGGTGATGAGGTGAAGCTCTTGGTAAATGCTAAGGTTAGTCTCTTAAACATGAGCTAAAATGAATCATCATTTATAAACACTAGTATAGATAATATTTTCTTTTGGTTTAAAATCATACTTACAAAGTAGGGATCTTGATTCATTATTGACAATGAAAATGGCACAGTAAATGCTTGGTTTCATAACCTTGATTTGTTGTAGACATATACCTTGGCATAAGGAATGCTTGGACTCTTTTTATGAGTTTTGAGGACACCAAATGAACATAATATCATATGCTATGGACGTTGGACAATTTGGACTGAATTGCTAAACCTTCCGATTGGAACCTCCTTTATGTGTGGATTTCAATTGTGTAATAAAACAAGATTAATCTTAGCATAACACCAAGAGTGAATTCTCTAACCTCAACATCTTTTCTTATTGTTTTTATATCTTGTTTAATTTCTTTTATATTTTGTTTATTTTGTTCTCTAATATCTTGTTTATCTTATTTTGTTGTTGATTCCCTAATATCTTGTTTACTTTCTTTGTCTTATATATTTATAAACTTATACTTACCAATACGCTTCCCTGTGGTTCGACCTCGGACACCCGAGAATTTATTACTTGAACATAACCTGCACTTGGGTTTACAACTCTTAATTGAGTCTCCATCAAGTTTTTGGCGCCGTTGCCGGGGAGGCAATACTAAGTATATAAGTTTATAAGTATATTTATTTTTATTGGCTGGTTATACCGCCTAATCTGTATATTAACTTTGTTTTATGCTTGTTTGGCGACGTGATTTTAGATCTCGTCGTTTAGTTAGATTTTATTGTGAAACTTTTTCAGGTAATCTTTCTAATACAACTCCTACCATGGCTGACAATGAAAGTGTTCATGCTGAAGATGAGAACAGACAAGTACGCACCATGCGTGACTACTTGCAACCAACTCGAAGCTCATCACCCTCTTGTTTTATTTTTCCTCTCAATGCAAACAACTTTCGTTTTAAACCAGGTATGATAGCTTTGCTTCCAAATTTCCATGGGTTAGAATCGGAAAGTGCTTACTCGTTTCTAAAAGACTTCGAAGATGTATGTGTCACCTTTAATGACCAACAATGTACAAATGAAATTGTCAAGCTAAAATTATTTCCTTTTTCTTTAAAAGATAAAGCAAAAATTTGGCTTCATAATTTAAAACCAAGGTCAATTGGCACATGGCAAGAATTACAAACTGAGTTTCTAAAGAAATTTTTCCCAGCACATAAAACTACTGCTTTGAAAAGACAGATTCAAAATTTCAATCAAAATCAAAATGAAGCATTTTTTCAGTGCTGGGAGCGTTTTAAAGATTTGTTAAGTTCTTGTCCACATCATGGTTTTGAAAAATGGCGTCTTATTAGTTTCTTTTATGAAAGTTTAACTCCCGAAACTAAACAATTTGTTGAAACAATGTGTAACGGTAAGTTTCTAGAAAAAGAACCTGAAGAAGCCTTTGACTACCTAGACCATTTGGCAGATAACTCTCAAGCCTGGCACACAGATAATTCCTCTGAAAGTTCCAATAGATCTAATCTTTTTTCTAACAGAGGTAAATATCATTTTAGTCAAGAAGATGAGATAAAAGCTAAAGTAGCTAATTTGGCTAGAAAGATTGAAGCCATGGAACTTAGAGAAGTAAAAGAAGTCAAAACGGTTAAAAATGAAGAAAGTTGTGGAATTTGTGAAATCATGGGACACCCCACTTCTGAATGTCCAAACATTCCCATTCTTAAAGAAGCGTTGCATGATCAAGTAAATTCCATAAACACAGTTAAAAAGCCTTTTCCTTCTCCTTACTCTGAAACGTATAACCCTGAATGGAGAAATCATCCCAACTTCAGTTGGCGGAATAATAATCATGTTCAGGTACCACAATCTCAAAAGCTGGGCAACACTTTTTCCTATCAACCTTCACGTGTACAAACCTTGGAAGAGACATTGCAAGCATTCATGCAAACACAAGCAAATGTGAATAACCAAACTTCACAGGACATCAATGAGATCAAAAACACCTTGTCCACATTGACAGCTTCATTACGCACTCAAGAAAAAGGTAAGTTTCCTGCTCAACCTCAGCCTAACCCTTCTACTCAATGTCTTATTTCTTGCTCCAATGAAACTCAACAGGAAAATGCCAGTTCTATCACAACTCTTCGAAGTGGAAAGGCAATTGACAAAAACATTCCATCAAAAGACCAAGATCCTCCTTCCCCTCCGAAAAGTAATGGTAAGGATGATGGTAAGTCTGAACTTCTTGAAAATTTGGACAAAGAAAAAGGTATGCATCCTGCTCCTTTTCCTCAAAGGTTGCAAACAATAAAGAATTTGAATCAAAATGCAGAAATTTATGAACTTTTCAAACAAGTTAAGATTAACATTCCTTTATTGGATGCAATCAAACAAGTTCCATCTTATGCTAAATTTTTGAAGGACATGTGCACAGTTAAAAGGAAACATAATGTACAAAAGAAAGCATTTTTGACGGAAAGTGTGAGCTCAATCATTCAGCACCTTACTCCACCAAAATTCAAAGATCCTGGATGTCCAACAATCTCATGCATCATTGGAAACACTAGAATAGAACGTGCATTGCTTGATCTTGGTGCTAGTGTTAATCTTTTGCCTTTTTCTGTTTATCAATAGTTAGGTTTAGGTGAACTCAAGAAAACACCTGTTACACTTCAACTACCTGATCGTTCTGTAAAAATTCCTCGAGGGATAGTTGAAGATGTTTTGGTTCAAATTGAAAATTTTTAATTCCCTGTTGATTTTATTGTTTTGGACACACATCCTGTTTCAAATCCAAATGTTCAAATTCCTGTTATATTAGGCCGTCCATTTCTTGCAACTTCTAATGCTCTGATAAATTGCAGGAATGGTATTTTGAACATTTCTTTTGGAAATATGACTTTAGAATTAAATGTGTTCAACATTTGCAAGCAACCTGGTGATGATTCAGAAGTACATGAAGTGGATTTCATTGAAGAACTTGTTCATGAACATCTCACCACTACCACATTCCATGATCCTTTAGAAGCTTATTTAATTGAATGTGAGTTTGATAATGCTTCAGAAATTTCACACACTGATTCTTTGTTAAATTCTTTTCAGGATAAGCATTGTTGGAAACAAAAGTTTGAGGAACTTCCATCACTCACAAATGTCACTGTACCATCAACTATTGAACCACCCAAGCTGGATTTAAAACCATTGCCATCCGAGCTAAAATATTCCTTTTTGGGTGAGAATGAAACTTTTCCAGTCATAATTTCTTCACATCTTGATGAACTACAAGAAGGTAAGTTGTTACAACTTTTGAAAATGCACAAAAATGCATTAGGATGGACCTTAGCTGACATAAAGGGAATAAGCCCATTAATCTGCACACATAATATTTATTTAGAGGAAAATGCTAAACCCTCTAGACAAATGCAACGAAGGCTTAATCCTAATATGAAAGAAGTAGTGAGAAATGAAGTCATTAAACTTCTAGATAATGGAATCATTTATCCTATCTCTGATAGCAAATGGGTAAGTCCTACTCAAGTCGTACCTAAGAAATCTGGAGTTACTGTAGTTAAAAATGAAAACAATGAATTAATTCCAACTATGACTGTTATTGGTTGGCGCATGTGCATTGACTACAGGATACTTAACTCAGTGACGAGGAAAGATCATTTCCCTTTGCCTTTCATGGATCAAATCTTAGAAAGAGTTGCAGGGCATGAGTTTTATTGTTTTCCAGATGGATATTCTGGGTATAATCAAATTGCCATTGCACTTGAGGACCAAGAGAAAACCACTTTTACATGTCCTTTTGGTACTTTTGCATATCGTAGAATGCCATTTGGATTATGTAACGCCCCTGCCACATTTCAAAGATGCATGCTTAGTATTTTTAGTGACATGATTGAACGTAATCTTGAGATTTTCATGGATGATTTTTCTGTTTCTGGTGATTCATTTGATGATTGCTTAGCCAATTTGAAAAATGTATTGATTAGGTGTGAAGAAAAAAATCTTGTTCTTAATTGGGAAAAATGTCATTTCATGGTCACTAAAGGTATTGTACTAGGTCACATTGTTTCTGCAAAAGGGATTGAGGTAGACAAGTCAAAAATTGAATTGATTGCTAATCTACCCACACCAAAGACAGTAAAGGACATTAGGTCATTTTTGGGACATGCAGGTTTTTATAGAAGATTCATAAAAGATTTTAGCACGATATCTAAACCTCTATGTAATCTTTTAATGAAAGACACTGCATTTGAATGGACTAAAGATTGTGAAGATGCTTTTGAAAAACTCAAAAATATGCTCATTACTGCTCCTATTATGAGATCTCCTGATTGGTCTTTACCATTTGAAATAATGTGTGATGCTAGTGACTATGCTGTTGGTGCTGTGTTAGGACAAAGGAAAGATAAGAAACCACATGTAATTTACTATGCAAGTAAAACTTTAAATAGAGCCCAAATGAATTATTCCACTACAGAAAAGGAATTACTTGCAGTTGTTTTTGCATTGGATAAATTCAGATCTTACCTTGTTGGATCATCAATTGTTGTCTTTAGTGATCATGCAGCTTTAAAATATCTTCTCTCTAAGAAGGATGCAAAACCTAGGTTGCTGAGGTGGATCCTTTTGCTGCAAGAATTTGACATCACCATTCGAGATAAAAAAAGAGTAGAAAATGTGGTGGCTGATCATTTATCAAGACTTGTTTGTGATGAATCTTTTGGAACCTCACCAATAAATGATACTTTTCCTGATGAACAACTTCTAATTGTCTCCACGACACCTTGGTTTGCTGACATTGCTAATTTTCTTGCTACATGAAAAATTCCTTCTCAATGGAGCCTCCAAGATAAAAGGAAGTTTCTGAATGAGGTAAAGAAGTTCTACTGGGATGACCCTTGTTCAAATATTGTCCTGATCAGATTTTTCGAAGATGCATTCCCGACAATGAGGTAATTAGTGTAATTAAGTTTTGTCATTCCGAGGCATGTGGTGGTCATTTTTCATCAAAGAAAACTGCTGCAAAAATTTTACAGTGTGGATTTTACTGGCCAACTTTATTCAAAGATGCATATAATTTTTGCAAGTCATGTGAAAGTTGTCAAAAATTAGGTTCCATTTCGAAAAGAAACATGATGCTTTTGAACCCAATTCTTGTAATTGAAATTTTTGACTGTTGGGGTATTGATTTCATGGGACTGATGCACCCAAAAGAGTGTATCTTATTTAACCTTGCACTAAAAAGATAAATTGTAAGTATAGTAGTTAGCAAGGGTCGAGTCCTCAGGGATTGGGTTTTAGTTTATAAGTTAATAGTTTAAAACTTAAATTCAAGAACAATAAAAGAAAAGGGGTTTTTGAAGCCAGATTTAAACTAAAGTAAATAATAAGAATAAGATGCAAGGCGGTATAACCAGCCAATAAAAATATATATACTAAATTAGGCGGTATAACCAGCCAATAAAAGTATATATACTAAATTAGGCGGTATAACCAACCAATAAAAATAAAACAAAGTTAATATACAAATTAGGCGGTATAACCAGCCAATAAAAATAAATATAAAAAATAAGCAAACTAAAAGTAAGAAAACAAATAAGTAAGAAGAATCAAATATGAAAAATATGGTTAAGGTTTCATTCTCCACCACTAGACATCATTAAGAATCAATTTCAGATCTATCAATATCAACCAACTATCAAAGTTAACAACCGTAGATAACAACAAGCTCTGTTACCCCAATCTTTCCTTAGTTTGTCGTTAAATAGAACAAGCTCTCTATTTAATCTCTAACCATTAAACAACCTAGAATAAGCTCTCTAAATTCAATTTAATGGCAGCTTTATGATGAGAAAGATAGGTTGATCTAAGCAACAAACACATAAGCTCGGATTGTTCAACTTAGGTTATGTTCCACTTTGCAATTATTGAAAACTTGATCATAATCATTAATCACAAATTGCCACTTATGAATAGGAAATCAAGACAATTACACGGATCAAGACTCCTAAACTAGCAATAGATAATTATCAAGATCTATCTAGTTGTACACCTAAATAAATCAAGACAACATCATGAACAATTCTTGTAGAAGAACATAAGCAACTTTGATAGAAAATTAATGATAGATAGAATCTAAAAATCAATCACAAAACATGTCTAGGGCTTTGAAATCACCCTTAACCAAATAGAAGTTTAGCCTAGCATAGGCATTGTAAACATAAACATAAAATTAAAGAAAATCTAAGAAGAAAATAAAAGAAAGAAAGAAGAAGAGGAAGAATATTAATTATCCAACCTCTTGCTCTCTCTAAAGAAAAAGAAAACTAGAGAAAAGAAAGAAAACTAGAGAAAAGAAAGAAGAAGAAAACTTAGAGAATTTTATTAAAATGGCTAATATCCTACCTATGTACAATATGATCCCTTACAATCATCCAAGGCCCTCTATTTATACACATTTTGGAGGGCTAAATGACAAGAGACAAGCTTTACAAATTTCAAAGGTAGGTATATGACGATTTTGATCAGCCAACTTGATGGTCGATTTCGTCAATATTGGAGGCCTGATCTGATCACATGGTCTTCTAGAAAAAGGTTCCCCTATCAGTTACGGAACCATAGCCGTTGGAATCAGCTCATTTGCTGATGTGGTTAAGCAGATATGGGCAAAATACGAAAACATGTCAGCACAGACGTCATTGCACATCAGCCACCTTGATGGTCGATTTCTTCAATATTGGAGGCCTGATCTGATCACATGGTCTTCTAGACAAAGGTTCCCCTATCAGTTACGGAACCATAGCCGTTGGAATCAGCTCATTTTCGGATGTGGTTAAGCAGATATGGGCAAAATACGAAAGCATGTCAGCACAGACGTCATTGCACATCAGCCAACTTGATGGTCGATTTCGCTAGGGAAAACGACTCCGTTTTAAGAAGTGTAAAACATGAAAAAGATAGATATGCCTCTTATCTTTGCATGGCTACAATTTTCAGCCTTATTGCTTCAGTGAAACTCGAGATATAGCTGATATGGCAAAAGGTGTCGGAACTGAAACTGAACTGGATTTGCCCTTAATTCTAGTAATCTGAAATCACTCAAAGAAACTTGTGAAAAACACCAAAATACATAAAAATATAAAAGATCATAAACACAATTAGACTAAACAATAATAACTCGTATTTGACACAAAACATTAATAAAACATAACTAAAAACTATATAATTATACGAGTTATCACACCCCCACACTTAGATTGTTGCTAGTCCCTAGCAACGACTCAATAAAAATAAAATAAGAAAATCTAATCTAATCCACTTTCGTAGGAAATCACGGTGGCACTTAGCATGTGACACAAGCCTTTAAACCCCTAGGTGTCCCTAGTGGACGAGTTTAGTCTCGTGAGGGTTTACTAGAACGATACCCACAAACATTGAAAAATTAAAATATAAATAAACTACATATACTAAAAATATTTACTCCTAATCCTTTCAATACAAATTAGAGACAATCTTTGAACAAGTCTTATAAACTAATCAATAGCTTAAAGAATTTCACAAAAAATCATGCTTGAATGTAAATTGTTTGAGTTAAGCCAATATTAGCATAACATATCTCAATCAAAATAGTGCATGTTCAAATTTAATCTCAACTTCTCACATGGGATACTCTCTTGATTTTCACTCTTTAAAGTAGTGGTAAAGTGTTTACACTCAATCAATCTCATGAAAACACTTCTACCATATGCTTGCTTGTCCACCTATTCTCCACTAAAAGATCATGCAACTTCATAAATCAAGAGGTCTTTAATCAAGGTTGTAATGGGGCCAAGGGGTTTGTAATGTGGTTGAAGAACAAAAGGATAAAGATATCACAAAGGTTCCAAAGAGTTCATAAAGTTTAGAGACATAAAAAGATTATACAAAGAAACTTCTCAAAACTCTTTACAAGTACATAGTCACCTAGGCCGGATATTCATGTTGGGCCTTTTCTTCATTCTAAACGACTTTGTAACATCTTTTTCTTTTTCCACAAATTCAAGAGATGATTCATATATATTTTTTTTTTACATAGGAATGTATTTGCCAGTATTTCATTTCTTTTTCTCTTGACTTTTCTTTTCTTTCCCCCCCACACTTATTTCTTGTTTCTAACCCAAATTTTTAACTAAAAATATCCCTTGTCTTTGCAACTTGTCTCAAAACATGCTAATTCATCTTTGGAACAAAGGTAAAGATATAAGTATATTTAGGTTAGGGACAAGTTATGGTTACCAAAGAGATAGCGTATTCAATGTAGGCTCAAATTGGTTCACTAAGGGTGTGTTCTCTTGGAACATCAATAAGGGATGGCTGTTTGGCTCTGGCTAAAAATCCTAATGCCTCTATCATATTCATGTTGTCACATGTATCAATATAGTCTCAAACGGTTTAAAGCAAGTTCTAGAGAATCCTGTAATCATAAGAGCACTCAAGAAAGACATTAGATTGATTTGTATAATGCATCAATCATTATAGGCTCAAAAACTCACAAGGATGATTATACAAGTCAGATTAAGTCTAAACATGCTTCTTTCTCAATCAACATATCATATTAACATTGGCTCATAAAAAGGTTGACATCAAGCTCAATTCTCATGAAAATCTTCTCACTAATAAATCTGTTTTAGACTTATGCAATTCATATCTCATCATAGTATTGAAAGTAACTAAAACACTAAAAATAATAATAATAATAATAATAATAAAGACTCATAAAAAAAATAGTAGACAAAAATAAAAGAAATCCTAAATCATTCCCCCCACACTTAATTCTTACATTGTCCTCAATGTAAGTCTATTAACTCAAATGAAAGAATCATGTGTAAGAGAAAAGAACTAATAACATAGGAATAGGAACAACTAAGACTCAAAACAAAACAAAACCATGCAACCTAAATAATCCTAAAATACTAAACAAAAATTAACAAGTAAACATAAAAAGATTAAAATCAAACTGACAAGGTATGTCTCAAGTCTCCCTTACTCAGACCTTGTTCAGAATGAATACTTCTAAATTGCTTAAAACACAACAAACTTTTCTTTTTTTTTTTTCTTTTTTTTTTTTGAAAAGAAGAAATCAAACTGACAAGGTATGTCTCAAGTCTCCCTTACTCAGACCTTGTTCAGAATGAATACTTCTTAATTTTTTTTTTTTTTTTTTAAATTAGCAAAATATGTCCCTTACCCCCTACTAAAATATGACATTGTCCCCAATGTCAAATTTTAAAGGTAGAATTTAGGAGATATTACCTGCAGAGGTTGCTAACCACTTATTATAACTGAGACACAACAAGCAAAATGTTAGATAATGTCACAAAGACAAAGTGCAATCCACTCCTTGCTCGTCCATATCTCTTTTTCTTTTTCCGAGCGTTTGCGAAACAACGGTAGCAGATAAATACTCATAAGCTTGGAGCTTTTTGAGTAAATCTTCAATGGTTGTAGCAGAAATTATGGTTCTCCTTGCCTCTGAAAACATGAATCCATTATCCACAGCATTATCTAAATATGAAAGCAAATTACTAAAATAACCATTAATATTAAGCAAACCAATGGGTTTCTTATTTGTGACCAAAGATGACCAAGAAGCCACGCAAGCTATTTCTTCCAATGTACCCAGACCTCCTGGTAAAGCAATGAATGCATCGGCAGAATGGTACATGATTGTTATCCGTTCAGGGATACTCCAGACTTGTATTTCCTTACCCAAGGTAGGTCCACAAAAATCTGTGAATAGTTTTGGCACGATTTCTAGAACTGGACTTCCTCCGGCGTGTGCTGCTGTAGCGACTGCTCCCATTAAACCCGTACTACCGCCTCCATAAATCAACTGGATCTTTTGTTGGGCAAGTATTACTCCAACTCTTATGGCTTCATCAGCGAATATGTTATTTTTCCCTGGATAAGCACCTCCAAAAACACAAATTTTTTTAATGCGTTGGGACGAAGTACTTTCCATTTTTTTTTCTTTTTTTTCGAGTGCCTGAAAGAGAATGAGTACATGGTGTAATATATAGAGGACTGAGTAGTGAATCAGACAAGAGTAATAATGTCGCCGAAAGTGTATCTGACCTGTCAGAAGAAAATGTTAACCTAACAAAAGATTTTTGCGTGATTTCAGGAAGAAAATCAAAAAGAGAAGAAAAATCAACCGTAAAAGTCAAGAGTAATAATGTCGCCGAAAGTGTATTTGACCTGTCAGAAGAAAATGTTAACCTAACAAAAGATTTTTGCTTGATTTCAGGAAGAAAATAAAAAAAAGAAGAAAAATCAACCGTAAAAGACAAATAAAAAAAAATGAGAATAATTACACAAATCGAATAACACGTAAATTAAACCGAAATAAAGTTATTGCAAATCAAACCAAAAGCTGAGAAGTCATTTATTGTAGTTGTGATTGTGGCTCACATCTTCCTCTGGTTTTACGTCCAGAAACGGCTTAAACGCCTTCTATGAGTCGAGGATATGCTTCCCATCCAGTTTTCTTACAAGCTGGCAAACAGGGTCTTTTAACATCAGATTCCCAAGATGTTGCCATTCCCTTTGGAATTGCGGCCATAAATCAAGAATTTCTCTTTGTACGTCTCCACTAGGATGCGTCTCAAGAGAAAGTTGGATATTACCCAAATTCTCCTTACTCAGTCCATCCTTAATGAATTCAATTTTATCATCTCGATTAGAGGACGGAATCCCAATAGAACGACATTTACCGTTACACGTCCATCGTGCACATTTGTGGCAGTTTAAACCCATGCGCTTTGCTCGTCGCTTCTTTGCAAAAGTGCTTCTACCTGTACCTGGTAAATGCAAAACAGGAAGATATTCATCTTCACGTACCTTGGCTTCAATTATCCAACGTATGTCTGCAGGAATCCCTTTGTGCATAAGCATTCTTAATCTTTCAAATCGAACTTGGTAAAGCTTCAGTAAAATATTTCGAGGAAAAGGAGGAAATCGTTTCTGCAATCTTGTGAGAATATCATCCATCCTGAAAAAAAAAATGAAAAAAAAAAAATTCAAAGAGAAATTGGAAGAGAAATTTATATACAATATCAGTTTTGTGGGTAGCTGATGGAACCGATTTAAATAATCACGGAGTACCGTTATCCGCCGTTTAACCGGGGTTAAAAAAATTATATTTACATCTAGTTATTTTCAAAACAAGGATCAGAAAGAAAAACAACATAAAAAGACTCAAAAACAAAACACTCTAAATAAAATCCTAAATTCTTCCCCCCACACATAATTCTTACATTGTCATTAATGTAATGCTATTAATCCCAAATGAAAGAATCATGTGTAAGTGA
Organism: Fremontodendron californicum; assembly: GCA_030761205.1. Lineage (NCBI taxonomy): Eukaryota > Viridiplantae > Streptophyta > Magnoliopsida > Malvales > Malvaceae > Fremontodendron > Fremontodendron californicum. The sequence continues at coordinate 9,491,600 of JAULJL010000023.1, read as the reverse complement.
AAAGAACTAATAAACAAAATAAACTTATGCAGCCTAAATGAACTTAGAAACACTAAACACAATTAGCAAAAAAAAAAACATAAGAAAAAGATAAAGAAAAAGAGAGCAAATCTGAGGATGGCAGTTTGGCAATGCTTTCACTAATTAGGCTGCCTCCCCCAATTAGCACTTGATTGATTGTTTCCAGTCTAGCCAATTCCCCTTCTTGGCTTTTTAGGCTTGTCAGGCTCATACATGAAATTTCCCAAATTTATGCGTTTGAGAGGAAGCTTTCTTTGCACAACAGTGGATGCATTCTCCATTACAAGTATTATTCCATCATCCTTTGTGGTGCATATGTCATCGAGGAATGGAGCATATTTTGATACTTGTTGAATGACCTCCACAAACAAGTTGTTTAAGGTTTCTGGCATGTGTTGTTCATGTTCTTCCTCCTTGAACTTTGCAAATCTACTAGGAAAAGGTGGAGAAGAAACATTAGTAAAAAGTGAAACCTTAAACGTTACCTCAGGTGCCGAAATACTCTTATTTGGATCTTTGGCTTCATTATCCTCAAGAATAGAATCCATCTCTAATTTTGTTTCATCCTCATCTTGTTCCTCATTCTTCAAGGTCACAATAGTAGCATTCTCCTTTGGGTTAACCATCGTTTGGGCTGGGAGTTCTTCAGATCTTTGTGCTACCCATCCCACCATACTACTAGTCAATTGGATCATTTGCTTTTCCAAACTCTGGATGCTTGCCCTTGTTTCCTGTTGAAATTGCAAAGTATCAGTAACAAGAGAATAGACAAGATCTTCTAAAGAAGTACCTGAGTTTTGAGTCATATGTGGTGGTTGAAGAAGATCTGGTTCTTGAGACCATGATTGATTGAAGCTAGATGGATGAGTGTAATTGGCATAAGGATCTACTTCTTGGTAATTTTTTGAGTAGCCATAATTAGTATGATCCCACCATCCCTCATGGTAAGTGTTTGAGTAATGATCATACTGTTGGTCTTGGAACACTTGATGGCCTTGACATCCTCCCATGGCCAATTGTTGAACTGGGGAGGTGAGATTGGCTTGTTGATTCTCCATGTTCATGTATGCCACCAACTCTTCAAGTGTTAGATTGCTCAATTCCATTGTTTTTTTTTTTTTTTTTTTTTTTTTTTTTAAATTTGAAAAGAAAAACTTGTATGTACAAGAAAATAAAACTAATTAGAACTGAAAATAAGAATAAACCAAGTAACAAATAAACTAAAGAAAACAATCCCCGGCAACGGCGCCAAAAATTTGATGCACCCAAAAGAGTGTATCTTATTTAACCTTGCACTAAAAAGATAAATTGTAAGTATAGTAGTTAGCAAGGGTCGAGTCCTCAGGGATTGGGTTTTAGTTTATAAGTTAATAGTTTAAAACTTAAATTCAAGAACAATAAAAGAAAAGGGGTTTTTGAAGCCAGATTTAAACTAAAGTAAATAATAAGAATAAGATGCAAGGCGGTATAACCAGCCAATAAAAATATATATACTAAATTAGGCGGTATAACCAGCCAATAAAAGTATATATACTAAATTAGGCAGTATAACCAACCAATAAAAATAAAACAAAGTTAATATACAAATTAGGCGGTATAACCAGCCAATAAAAATAAATATAAAAAATAAGCAAACTAAAAGTAAGAAAACAAATAAGTAAGAAGAATCAAATATGAAAAATATGGTTAAGGTTTCATTCTCCACCACTAGACATCATTAAGAATCAATTTCAGATCTATCAATATCAACCAACTATCAAAGTTAACAACCGTAGATAACAACAAGCTCTGTTACCCCAATCTTTCCTTAGTTTGTCGTTAAATAGAACAAGCTCTCTATTTAATCTCTAACCATTAAACAACCTAGAATAAGCTCTCTAAATTCAATTTAATGGCAGCTTTATGATGAGAAAGATAGGTTGATCTAAGCAACAAACACATAAGCTCGGATTGTTCAACTTAGGTTATGTTCCACTTTGCAATTATTGAAAACTTGATCATAATCATTAATCACAAATTGCCACTTATGAATAGGAAATCAAGACAATTACACGGATCAAGACTCCTAAACTAGCAATAGATAATTATCAAGATCTATCTAGTTGTACACCTAAATAAATCAAGACAACATCATGAACAATTCTTGTAGAAGAACATAAGCAACTTTGATAGAAAATTAATGATAGATAGAATCTAAAAATCAATCACAAAACATGTCTAGGGCTTTGAAATCACCCTTAACCAAATAGAAGTTTAGCCTAGCATAGGCATTGTAAACATAAACATAAAATTAAAGAAAATCTAAGAAGAAAATAAAAGAAAGAAAGAAGAAGAGGAAGAATATTAATTATCCAACCTCTTGCTCTCTCTAAAGAAAAAGAAAACTAGAGAAAAGAAAGAAAACTAGAGAAAAGAAAGAAGAAGAAAACTTAGAGAATTTTATTAAAATGGCTAATATCCTACCTATGTACAATATGATCCCTTACAATCATCCAAGGCCCTCTATTTATACACATTTTGGAGGGCTAAATGACAAGAGACAAGCTTTACAAATTTCAAAGGTAGGTATATGACGATTTTGATCAGCCAACTTGATGGTCGATTTCGTCAATATTGGAGGCCTGATCTGATCACATGGTCTTCTAGAAAAAGGTTCCCCTATCAGTTACGGAACCATAGCCGTTGGAATCAGCTCATTTGCTGATGTGGTTCAGCAGATATGGGCAAAATACGAAAACATGTCAGCACAGACGTCATTGCACATCAGCCACCTTGATGGTCGATTTCTTCAATATTGGAGGCCTGATCTGATCACATGGTCTTCTAGACAAAGGTTCCCCTATCAGTTACGGAACCATAGCCGTTGGAATCAGCTCATTTTCGGATGTGGTTAAGCAGATATGGGCAAAATACGAAAACATGTCAGCACAGACGTCATTGCACATCAGCCAACTTGATGGTCGATTTCGCTAGGGAAAACGACTCCGTTTTAAGAAGTGTAAAACATGAAAAAGATAGATATGCCTCTTAGCTTTCCATGGCTACAAATTTCAGCCTTATTGCTTCAGTGAAACTCGAGATATAGCTGATATGGCAAAAGGTGTCGGAACTGAAACTGAACTGGATTTGCCCTTAATTCTAGTAATCTGAAATCACTCAAAGAAACTTGTGAAAAACACCAAAATACATAAAAATATAAAAGATCATAAACACAATTAGACTAAACAATAATAACTCGTATTTGACACAAAACATTAATAAAACATAACTAAAAACTATATAATTATACGAGTTATCAGGGACCATTTCCACCATCTTTTGGTTTCTTATACATTTTAGTTGCAATAGATTATGTTTCAAAGTGGATAGAGGCAATTCCATGTCGAAATAATGATCACAAAACAGTGATTAAATTTTTAAAAGAAAATATTTTGAGTCGATTTGGAATTCCTCGATCTATCATAAGTGATGGCGGAACACATTTTTGCAACAAGGTTTTTGAAACATTAATGAAGAAATATGCCATTACACACAAAGTTGCAACCCCTTATCACCCGCAGACAAATGGACAGGTAGAATTAGCAAATAGGGAGATTAAACAAATTTTGGAAAAGACGGTTAATCCAAATCGCAAAGATTGGTCTCTTAGACTTAACGATGCATTATGGGCCTATCTAACAGCATTGGGCATGTCTCCTTATAGTCTAGTTTATGGAAAACCTTGTCATTTACCTGTGGAACTTGAGCATAAAGCATATTGGGCCATTAAAATGTTCAACTCAAACCTTTATGACGCTTCTAATTTACGGAAATTACAAATAAATGAACTTGAGGAACTCAGAAATGATGCATATGAGAATTCTAAAATTCATAAAGAAAGAACTAAAGCCTTTCATGACAAGTTAATTTCAAGAAAAACATTTGATGTTGGGCAAAAAGTTCTACTTTATAATTCTAGACTTCACATATTTCCTGGTAAGTTGAGATCAAGATGGACTGGCCCATTTGTGGTTAAACATGTGTATCATTATGGAGCAGTTGACATTGAGAATCCTCAAAATGGTAACGTATTCAAGGTAAATGGACAAAGACTCAAACTCTTTTTGGAAAATCATGTTACTCAAGAAGAGGTTGTTTTTCTTTCTGATCCTTGTTTTGAAAATAACTAGATGTAAATATAATTTTTACTAATTTCCAAAAAAAAAATAATACATTTTTTTTAACCCCGGTTAAATGGCGGATAATGGTACTCCGTGATTATTTAAGTCGGTCCCATCAGCTACCCACAAAACTGATATTGTATATAAATTTCTCTTTCAATTTCTCTTTCATTTTATATTTCTTTTTTTTTCAGGATGGATGATATTCTCACAAGATTGCAGAAACGATTTCCTCCTTTTCCTCGAAATATTTTACTGAAGCTTTACCAAGTTCGATTTGAAAGATTAAGAATGCTTATGCACAAAGGGATTCCTGAAGACATACGTTGGATAATTGAAGCCAAGGTACGTGAAGATGAATATCTTCCTGTTTTGCATTTACCAGGTACAGGTAGAAGCACTTTTGCAAAGAAGCGACGAGCAAAGCGCATGAGTTCAAATTGCCACAAATGTGCACGATGGACGTGTAACGGTAAATGTCGTTCTATTGGGATTCCGTCCTCTAATCGAGATGATAAAATTGAATTCATTAAGGATGGACTGAGTAAGGAGAATTTGGGTAATATCCAACTTTCTCTTGAGACGCATCCTAGTGGAGACGTATAAAGAGAAAATCTTGATTTATGGCCGCAATTCCAAAGGGAATGGCAACATCTTGGGAATCTGATGTTAAAAGACCCTATTTGCCAGCTTGTAAGAAAACTGGATGGGAAGCATATCCTCGACTCATAGAAGGCGTTTAAGCCGTTTCTGGATGTAAAACCAGAGGAAGATGTGAGCCACAATCACAACTACAATAAATGACTTCTCAACTTTTGGTTTGATTTGCAATAACTTCATTTCGGTTTAATTTACGTGTTGTTAGATTTGTGTAATTATTCTCGTTTTTTTGCATTAGTCTTTTACGGTTGATTTTTCTTCTCTTTTTGATTTTCTTCCTGAAATCACGCAAAAATCTTTTGTTAGGTTAACATTTTCTTCTGACAGGTCAAATACACTTTCGGCGACATTATTACTCTTGTCTGATTCACTACTCAGTCCTCTATATATTACACCATGTACTCATTCTCTTTCAGGCACTCGAAAAAAAAAATGGAAAGTACTTCGTCGCAGCGCATTAAAAAAATTTGTGTCTTTGGAGGTGCTTATCCTGGGAAAAATAACATATTCGCTGATGAAGCCATAAGAGTTGGAGTAATACTTGCCCAACAAAAGATCCAGTTGATTTATGGAGGCGGTAGTTCGGGTTTAATGGGAGCAGTCGCTACAGCAGCACACGCCGGAGGAAGTCCAGTTCTAGGAATCGTGCCAAAACTATTCACAGGTTTTTGTGGACCTACCTTGGGTACGAAAATACAAGTCTGGAGTATCCATGAACGGATAACAATCATGTACCATTCTGCCGATGCATTCATTGCTTTACCAGGAGGTCTGGGTACATTGGAAGAAATAGCTTGCGTGGCTTCTTGGTCATCTTTGGTCACAAATAAGAAACCCATTGGTTTGCTTAATATTAATGGTTATTTTAGTAATTTGCTTTCATATTTAGATAATGCTGTGGATAATGGATTCATGTTTTCAGAGGCAAGGAGAACCATAATTTTTGCTACAACCATTGAAGATTTACTCAAAAATCTCCAAGCTTATGAGTATTTATCTGCTACCGTTGTTTCGCAAACGCTCGGAAAAAGAAAAAGAGATATGGACGAGCAAGGAGTGGATTGCACTCTGTCTTTGTAACATTATCTAACATTTTGTTTGTTGTGTCTCAGTTATAATAAGTGGTTAGCAACCTCTGCAGGTAATATCTCCTAAATTCTACCTTTAGTAGGGGGTAAGGGACATATTTTGCTAATTTGTAAAAATAAAAAAAAAAATTGATGTGTTTTAAGCCATTTAGAAGTATTCATTCTGAACAAGGTCTGAGTAAGGGAGACTTGAGACATACCTTGTCAGTTTGATTTTAATCTTTTTATGTTTACTTGTTAATTTTTGTTTAGTATTTTACGATTATTTAGGTTGCATGAGTTTGTTTTGTTTTGAGTCTTAGTTATTTCTATTCTTATGTTATTAGTTCTTTTCTCTTACACATGATTCTTTCATTTGGGTTAATAGACTTACATTGAGGATAATGTAAGAATTAAGTGTGGGGGGAACGATTTAGGATTTCTTTTATTTTTGTCTACTATTTTTTTTTATGAGTCTTTATTATTATTATTATTTTAATGTGTTCTAGTTCCTTTTTAATACAATGATGAGATATGAATTGCATAAGTCTAAAACAGATTTATTAGTGAGAAGATTTTCATGAGAATTGAGCTTGATGTCAACCTTTTTATGAGCCAATGTTAATATGATATGTTGATTGAGAAAGAAGCATGTTTAGACTTAATCTGACTTGTATAATCATCCTTGTGAGTTTTTGAGCCTATAATGATTGATGCATTATACAAATCAATCTAATTTCTTTCTTGAGTGCTCTTATGATTACATGATTCTCTAGAACTTGCTTTAAACCGTTTGAGACTATATTGATACATGTGACAACATGAATATGATAGAGGCATTAGGATTATAACCAGAGCCAAACAGCCATCCATTATTAATGTTCTAAAAGAACATCCCCACTAGTGAGCCAATTTGAGCCTACATTAAATATGTTATTTTATTGGTAACCAGAACTTACACCTAGCCTAAATATACTTATATCCTTACCCTTGTTCTAAAGATGGATTATATATTTTGAGACATATTGCAAAAACAAGGGATACTTTTTGAAAATTTGGGTTAGAACGAAAGATAAGTGTGGGGGAGGAGAGAGGCAAAAGTCAAGAGAAAAAGAAAGGAATCATTGTCAAATACATTCCCATATTAAAAAAAAAAAAATCTTCTCTTGAACTTCTAGTTAAAGTAAAGAAAAAGATGTTACAAAGTTGGTTAGAATGAAGCAAAGGCTCAACATGAATATTTAGCCTATGTTATTATGTGCTTTATAAGAGTTTTGAGAAGTTTTATTTGTATGATCTTATTATGTCTCTAAACTCTATGAACTCTTTGGAACCTTTGTGATATCTTTTATCCTTTTGTTCTTTAACCACATTATAACCCTTTGGCCCCATTACAACCTTGAAAAAAGACCTCTGGATTTATGAAGTTGTATGATCTAAATAGTGGAGAATAGGTGGACAAGCAAGCATATGGTAGAACTGTTTTCATGAGATTGATTGAGTGTAAACACTTTACCACTACTTTAAAGAGTGAAAATCATGAGAGTATAGTGAGAAGTTGAGATTAAGTTGAATATGCACTATTTTGATTGAAATATGTTATGTTAATATTGGCTTAACTCATTTATTTACATTCAAGCATAAATTTTTGTGAAATTCTTTGAGCTATTGATTAGTTTATAAGACTTGTTCAAAGATTGTCTCTAATTTATATTGAAAGGATTAGGAGTAAATATTTTTAGTGTATGTAGTTTACTTATATTTTAGTTTTTCAATGTTTGTGGGTATCGTTCTAGCAAACCCTCACGAGACTAAACTCGTCCACTAGGGACACCTAGGGGTTTAAAGGCTTGTGTCACATGCTAAGTGCCACCGTGATTTCCAACGAAAATGGATTAGATTAGATTTTCTTATTTTATTTTTATTGAGTCGTTGCTAGGGACTAGCAACAATCTAAGTGTGGGGGTGTGATAACTCGTATAATTATATAGTTCTTAGTTATGTTTTATTATTGTTTTGTGTCAAATACGAGTTATTATTGCTTATTCTAATTGTGTTTATGATATTTTATATTTTTATGTAATTTGGTGTTTTTCACGAGTTTCTTTGAGTGATTTCAGATTACTAGGTTAAATCAACAATTAAGGGCAAATCCAGTTCAGTTCCAGTTCCGACACCTTTTGCCATATCCGCTATATCTGGAGTTTCACTGAAGCAATAAGGCTGAATTTTTACAGTGCAAAGTTAAGAGGCATATCTATCTTTTTCATGTTTTACACTTCTTGAAACGGAGTCGTTTTCCCTAGCGAAATCGACCATCATGTTGGCTGATGTGCAATGACGTCTGTGCTGACCTGTTTTGGTATTTTGACCATATCTTCCGATCCACATGAGCAAATGATCTGATTCCAACGGCTATGGATCCGTAACTGATAGGGGTATATTTTTCTAGAAGACCATTTGATCAGATCAAGCCTCCAACATTGACAAAATCGACCATCAAGCTGGCTGATCAGAATTGTCATACAATATGACGAAAATTGTTAGAAAAATGCACCCACCTATTATACCTACCTTTGAAATTTATAAAGCTTGTCTCTTGTCATTTAGCTATCCAAAATGTGTATAAATATAGGGCCTTGGATGAGCATTAAAGGTAGATTGGTAGGATATTAGCCATTGTAATAAAATTCTCTAAGTTTTCTTTCTTTCCTTTCTCTAGTTTTCTTTTTCTTTATTTACTTATGCTTCTTACATTTCTTTTCATTTTATTCATATCTAGTATGTGTTGCTAATCATATTGTTGAGGTGATGAGGTGAAGCTCTTGGTAAATGCTAAGGTTAGTCTCTTAAACATGAGCTAAAATGAATCATCATTTATAAACACTAGTATAGATAATATTTTCTTTTGGTTTAAAATCATACTTACAAAGTAGGGATCTTGATTCATTATTGACAAGGAAAATGGCACAGTAAATGCTTGGTTTCATAACCTTGATTTGTTGTAGACATATACCTTGGCATAAGGAATGCTTGGACTCTTTTTATGAGTTTTGAGGACACCAAATGAACATAATATCATATGCTATGGACGTTGGACAATTTGGACTGAATTGCTAAACCTTCCGATTGGAACCTCCTTTATGTGTGGATTTCAATTGTGTAATAAAACAAGATTAATCTTAGCATAACACCAAGAGTGGATTCTCTAACCTCAACATCTTTTCTTATTGTTTTTTATATCTTGTTTAATTTCTTTTATATTTTGTTTATTTTGTTCTCTAATATCTTGTTTATCTTATTTTGTTGTTGATTCCCTAATATCTTGTTTACTTTCTTTGTCTTATATATTTATAAACTTATACTTACTAATACGCTTCCCTGTGGTTCGACCTCGGACACCCGAGAATTTATTACTTGAACATAACCTGCACTTGGGTTTACAACTCTTAATTGAGTCTCCATCAGTCATGGGTCATAGGAGTAAACTGACGGGATTTCGATTGTCTTAGTACCAGCAGTGATGCATAGTTCACTCCTCCCCATACTCCCAATAATGGAACAGAAACTTTATCTCCGCACTTGTACAATGTCGACATAGGAGTTATCCATGGAGCACTCCAAATTATCATCTCAGCCCTGATATTCCGGAATATGTTTATTCATTGTTCCTCAGTCCTATTTTCAAGCCAATCTCTCTTAAAAAATTCACCAATTGGTGTAAAAGACTTCCAATACGAGCGAAGAGGGAAATTCTCCTGTTTACAAAAATGGCTCTGAACCTATATGTAAAGAAGCTGTATACAACCTATAAAATGCCCTTTTCCTTCTCGTTTATAGAAATTCAGCGATCGGATTGTTTCTGCTATAATTGCTAGGGCTGGGTTTATCCTCTGCTCAAGTCTCTCAAAAACATCAAATATCGCCACATCCACATACCCTAATGTCTTTGGGAAGACAACTAAACCATAGATAGCCAAAGCAAAAATATTCCTAACTGTCTCCTTACTTGAATGGCTATGGATTAGGGTCCGAAAATGTCCCATGATATACAGTAGCTTACCCCTTTTTGGACAACATGGCTTTCGAACCAATTTTTTTCCACTCCCAGAATTTTAGACACCTTTTTCTTGAAACCCGACGTCTTTGTATCCTTCAAATAAATACTGTAGGGAATAACGTTCTCAATATGCAGCAAGGTCGAATATTTCTCTATGGTTGGAGTCATATCCTCTCGGTTGAAGGTAAAACACCGATAAGTGGGATTCCAAAATTGCACCACAGCCCAGATCACCTCACCACTGACCTTAACCTGAGCTAACAGTGCTATGTCCCCATAAGTCTGAGTGAAGGCTTCTTTTTCTGATATGTTCCATTGATTCCATATATCCATCAATTCCCGGAGATCATTTTTCTTGATAGTAAGATCAACCTCGGCTGGCAATGCTGACACATATCCCATCTTCAAACAATCCCCATTATCCTACTGACCTTTCTCGGACTGTTTCCTAACCTCTAAGTGCTTCTCGACCACTGAGACATTCTGACCCTTCATGGAAGCCCTTTTGGTTGAATATTATCCCTAGACCAATAACCTTCCATGTGCAAAAAATGATGACAATAATGCAAAAAAAAAAGAAAAAGAAAAAAATAACAAAAAAAAAAGAAAATGAATTAGTAACGGGAATAAATTCGAATAACAAAAAAAAAATCAAAACAATAATTATCCCTGAGGATGCCAACAAAATTTCGGCACTATAACACCCCTGGGATGATACACAACATTTATTACGGGCATTGTGATGTACGTTAATCATTGTCCGATTTTCAAAAATAAACTTATTCGAAAAGTAGAATAGAAGGTAAAAGGATTGGAAATATTCCTCCATATGTTCTTAACTTCGGGATATCTAATTGGAAATCCGGCATAGCTTCGCCTGGTTTTACTATATGAAGGTGAATTAGTTCTAAAAGCCCCGAATTGTTCCTCATTGTCGCTGGTGAAGGCTAGTAAGGCACTCCGATAAAAGCGGGTTCAATTCGTTAGTCTACTTCCCTAGCCCATGCGGATTGTTAATCACGAAGGCTTAGGTAATTTAGTACTCCGGAAGTGTTTCACTAGCCCATGCGGATTGTTAATCACGAAGGTTTAGTTATTTTACTTTCACCTAAAAGGACGGAACCCGGGTATAGGATTCATGATATGCAAATGCACGTGTAGTGTGTGAGGAGAAATAACAAACCTTTCACCACCTATTCTACATCTCTTATTCTAAATGCCCCAACAAGATTAAACAACATAAGTCATCAATTAATCAATAAATGAATATATGCACCAAAATAACCAGAGAACAATTATAATTTGTATACACATGAGTGTGGACATATTTAAAAACATTTTATTATTTTTGAAATTATCCTTATTTTTTAAAAAAAATATGGGAATTAAAATTAAATACCAATTAAACCTACAAAATCGAGACTTTGATAACACACGACTAATTCTAGCCCTGACTCTCTAATAGTCTCCAGTGGAGTCGTCAAGCTATCGCAACCTAAAAAAATTACAAGTCTCATCGCAAGACTTTATTATTCGTTAAGCGTGACATTAAAAAAAATCGAGAAAAAGTCGACTTAATTCCTCTTGAAAAATGAAGGTTTTGACAATGACCTTGAAAAAGATATGGAGTCGTCACCAATCTTTTTTAGCTAGGTGTGATCGGTCACCTATTAAAACCGGTTTTATAAAATATTTTAAAATTAATTAAAACATTTTTAAAACCAATTTCAAGCCTGCATTTTAAACTAGAGAAATCAAAAAAGCGGGTTCGGGACTTGGTTACGTGTAGGGAAAAATTAGCACCCCTACAACGCCCGTATAACACGGTACCTTATTAATCATGTGTTATCTCAAGTCTCGGTAAAAAGTTGGTTTTAAATTTAGTATTTCAAGTTAATTCCCAATTTAAAGAAATAATTCCATTTTTAATTGAAAATGATCCGGAATTCATAAATTCAAAATTTTCCTATATTCCCCAACAAACGTGGCAAAATATAAAAAATTTATTAGTTTGAAAAAATTTCCGAATCATTCTTATTTTAAAGAAGATATTTCATTATTAATGATAATTGATGATATCCTCCCCAGCAAACCCGACAGAGAACTCATGAATTATTTTAACTCGGGAATATCTTTATTTTATTGAAAATCATTACCTTTTTCAAAGTATTGTAAAAAATATGAATATGAATATGAATATGTATGACATAAATAAAATGACATAGCAAAGTCTAAATAATATAATGCAACCTAAATGATATGATATAATTTAAATGTCTTAGCACATTCTAAATTAAATAAAATATCCTAAGTTATATGATATATTCTAAATGAAATGACCTAAGTGACATAATATATTCTAAATGAAATGAAGTGACCTAGGTAACATAATATATTCTACATGAAATGAAATGACCTAGGTAACAATAATATATTCTATATGAAATGAAATAATTCAAATGACATGGCAAATATAAATGATATGGCATATAATTTAAATGACATGAAATATAAAATAATGCTATCATATAATATGCATGAAAATAAAAATAATAATGTATGAACTAGCATATGCTAAATAATATGACAACAATAACTAAATAAAAAGCATAAGATATCATGAGATACTCAAAAACTATATAGCAAATAATATAATATCAAAAATTCAAATCAAAGATAATAACATCATCATGAAAATCAAACATAGCATAAATTTCATATTATATAATATGCATGAATATGGAAAATACAATGCATGAGAATGTATTTTTTCTTTTAATTAAGAAAATCTGTATATCTAAAAAGATATCCGGCTACCTTAGGAAAATGTATCAAATTAAATATTCTAAAATCAAAATACTTTGTGATTGTTTGAAAACAATTTTGAAAATCTTAGATTAAAAATAAAAACTTAGCTAAACCCTTTTAAATAGCTCTAATTTCCTAAGTTTTAAAATCCCGGACTTGACCACCCTTAACCCGAGACTAAAAAAATCATTTTTAGAGTTTAAGAAATCTTAAAAATTACCCTAAGTCAGTAGCTAAACTTCCTAATCAGCCCCCCTCTAAGTAACTTAACCAAAACAGAAAAATGATTTTCCTTCAAATTCAATTCTGACTCTACTGTCCAGTTTTATATCATGATTTTTTACCCTATTTTTAAAAATTCAAAAAAATCTAAAAAAAATACTGGAGACTCAGAACATATAAAACTACACAGGAAAAAATAGGATTAATTTTCTGATTAAAGATGACTGCCTAGAAAAATAGGGAAAGTACGAGTACTGGATGAAAAAACTGTTTTGCCAAAACACATTCTTTTGCCTTTGATAAAATCATTTAAAAATCAAAGTAAAAATATTAGAGACTCTCTAAAAGACTCACAAATAGTAGCTAACACTTTTGAAAAGTTAGGCAAAAAATTGGCTAAGTAAAAAAAATCACAAAGGTAGAATAATCAATTTGACAACTCTTTAATTTTTCACAAGTATGCTCAAGAGAGCATGACTTTGAACCATTGATTGACCTAAGTCCTAAGTCAAGTGCAAAGGACATGAAATGCATGAAAATACAGCAAATATGATGCATGAAATGCATGATTTAAAACCTAAATGATATGAAAAAAGCCTGGCATCAATAAAATGACCTAGACCTAAATGAACTTGCATGGCATTTAATGCAACCTATGTCTAAAATGCATGAATATGCATGGCAAAACAAACCAATCCTAAACCTAAAATGTGCATGGAAATAACACAAACACATGGCATGCTTAAACAAAATACTCAACCAAATATCATGAAAATGGAAACCTATCAACTAACATAGCAAAAATGAAACACACAAAGCAAACAATACGAGATGGCCGAATATGGTGGATGCTTAAAATGAGCATGGCATTTTCACAAACACATTATATACTAACATGCTTAGCTAAAGAATAACACTCAAATCATGCAAATATAAAGTAAAGGCATGAAAACCAATAAGCATTTTCACAAACACATGGATTACAAAATATAAAACATAAACTAACTTAAACATTTGGAAAACAGAAAATTAAAAATGCAAGACAAGTAAAATAAACATGATAACAAGATAATAGACTCAAAAATAGAAACAAGCAAGCAACCAAATTAAAACAAGCTTCATATTTATGTATTAGAAGAATATTAAAGCATCAAAACTTGTTAAATATCAAGAATAACATGAAAATAAAAATGCAAACAGCAACCCTCCAAAAACTAGGCCATTAGGCCATCTCAAAAAACAAAGGGAAAAAAAATTTCAAGAGCTTTTTACAAGAAAAAATGAAGAAGGAACTTAAAGAAGAACATTAAAAACACTTATTTTAAAAGAAAAATCAAAAGAAACTCACCAAAACAGTGATCAAAATAGCAAATCAAGAATGGAAAATCAAAGAAAGTGCAAGAGTATGGTGCTTAGCAACCTCTAGAAGCTATCTTTCAAGCTTTTTCTCTTCTAACTTTCTTTTCTTTTATTTTCTAAACTTTTCTTTTTGCTTTTCAACAATGGAGAGAAAATCAGCCAAAACCAAGAGACAATAGAGAGTGAATAGCTGAAAATGAAAGAGAGAGTGATCCCTTGTAGTGTGGCCGAATGCCCCCCTAGGCTAGGATGTTGTCATTTTTCCATCAACTAATTTTCATCCAAAGGCTATTGATCCAAGATGTTTAAAACATGAAATTATCACCCTTATATTAGGCCATCAGCTATCCACAATTACAGCTGTTCAAGAATCTTAAGCCATTATGTTGACACTTTCCCTCTTCATGCATTGGTCCATGTGGCTTATTTGCAAAGGCTTGATAAAAAAATAACTAACTTCCTCTTCATTGTTGGCCTTTTGATTAAAAAATCAGAAACTATCTACCTAGTCTTGGGCCTTGCCCGGCCAGCCCCTTTTCTTCCATCTCATTTTTCATTTTTGTAAAAGGCAAGAAAAGCCATTTTCGGTTTCTTGGGTAAAATGACCTTTTTGCCCCCCCGAACATAAATAAATGGCAAACAGACTCCAAATTCAAATTTTATTTTTCCAATACTTTAAAAATAATAAAAAATTAAATTCTGGAAGTTTTCAAAAATTTTCGAGTCCATTTGCTATTTATTTGGATTTTTCTTCCAAAATTTCCCTTTTATGCCCCCAAACTTTACCATTTTTTAAACGAGCTCCAAATCTAGATTTTTCTTCACCAATATTTTCCAAATAATTTAAAAGTGTGATATGGAAGTTTTCATAATTTTTGGAACTCATTTGGTATTTTTTCGGGATTTATCTGCTTGAATTACTACATAAGGGCCCCGGGATTCGGCCATTTTGCAAACGAACTCCGAATCAAGATTTTATTTCACCAATCTCTTCCAAAATAATTTAAAAATGAGATTTGAAAATTTTCAGAATTTTTGGAGTACATTTGCTATTTTTCCGGGATTTATTTTCTTGAATTTCTACATAGGAGACCCGGGATTTGACCATTTTGCAAACGAACTCCGAATCAAGATTTTCTTTTGCCAATCTCTTAGAAATGATTTAAGAATGATATTTGCAATTTTTCAGAATTTTTGGAGTTCATTCTCTATTTTTCCCAAATTTTCCAATTTTGCCCTTTTACCTCCGAAACCCGATTTTGCTCAAAACAAGTTCGATTTTTAGATTTTCTTCAAACTGGTCCTTGGGATATCCTTTATTAATCACTCCTCATCCATTAGGGACTTTAGTCCTATCGAGTCGGGCCATTTCTGTAATTCTTCCCAATTTCTCTGAAATCCACCAAAAACCCTAATTCTCGATTTTCTTCCGAATTGACTTTTCTTTCAGTTTTTCTTTCAAGTGGCTTCTCCATTACCCGTAGTAAGTGCTTATCTTTCATTTGGAACTTTCAATTTCGACCAATTCGATCGTTTAAGCACTTTTCCTCAAAGTTCCCGAATTAGGTTTTCTTTCTATTGAATCTCCATAACCCAACTTCCGAACTCCATATCTTTCGATGTAGACCTCGGATTATCAAAATTCTTTCGCCATTTTTCAATTGAACTTCAAATATTGATTTTGAAAGTGGGTTGACTTTTTTAGTAGTTGACTTTTTGGGGTTGACTTTTTCAAGTTTGACTTTTTATGCTCGCCTTCTTAAACTAAGTCCTGGAGTACCACCTGCAGGATGAAAAAAGTTTTTTTTACATTCTAAAACATCAATTTAGGAAGAAAACATACCTGTTTTAGTGGTCCGGACAAAATTAGGTGTCTACACCATACATAATATTTCAAACTCATTAAATAGTCATATAGCAAAGCTTGACACTATAACTGGCCATGTGTCTTGTATCCTTTCATGAGTGCTTAAGAGCCAAGCCCTTTGCTCCTAGAAGCAGCACCACTTCCATTCATATAGGTGAACTCCATCATAAATGCCATCATATAAGTCACTTCAACACTTTATTTACGTGTTATGGGTTCATTAAGAGATTAACTCAATCTCTCTTTTTAATCATAAGGTTCCAAACACTTTACTAACCTTGGGATGAATAAATATGAGATAGTGCTTGCAGTCACATTCAAATAATGTACTTGGACTCATTAAAACTCAAGACTTAATGTCCAATTAAGCATTGAGTTGAGGTTCCATCATGCATAACTTAGTTAAATGGGCTTGAATGTCACCTCCTTTGGAAGATCTAGACATCATTTCTTTTAGAATTCCTTTTGCCAAATGATTTATTTAGTTTTCCTTGTCTTCACAAAATATAAGGTGCACCACTTGTCAAATTATTTGCATATAAATAGCTATACTTTAACCAATGTGTCTACTAGATATTCAATATACTTGGCTTGTAGCCCTTTGATAGTGTAACTTCACTATCATAATAAACTTTTATGACATTGATTTAGGCTTTAAAGGAATTTATAAAATGCGTATTTTCTTACTTGCCATATCCAATGCTTATGAATTCAGCAACTATAGTAGATCCTTTAATGTATTTTTGTTTCTTTGAATTCCAATAAATATTACCCTCACCAATCATGAAAATCAATCTACTTGCGGATTAATTTTTCTTCCATGTTGGTAATCAAACTTGCATTGGTCTATCCTTCTATTATTGAAGATTTTTTATGACATCATAATACTATTATTATGAATGTCTCAAGACCATCCCAATGGAATTTATTTTCGGTCATTTGCATATCTACTAACCTTTGGAATCACAAAAGTAATGTTCGGCTTTGTGTATGTCATAGCATACATCAAATATTTGATTACTTTTGCATATTCCATTGTGCAACTAACTTATCTTAACTTGATATTAAAATCATATAGTGTTGCATCCGTTGCACAATTATATAATTGATTCTTTTAGAATCTCATAATACAATGAAATTGAAAAAGTATTAACTTGACCTTTTATTCTGATTACCGAAATCACATCCGTAACACTTATTGTATATATCTCATAACAAAATTGCTAAGCAATAACCTTTTGGTATTTTTAATTTGTTTGGATCCGTATCAAAGTTTAACATGTCATCTTCATATCATCAAAAGATAACAATTTGTTAATCTTACTATATACACATTTATCTAATTTAATATATAAATATCATTAGCCAAAATCACCTCATCACATTTGATGTCATTGCTTAAAAACATGCTAATTTCATTTATGAACTTAACTAATTTACACATTCCATAATCTTGTCTTGGAATCAATAACCTTTTAGGTTTTCCATATACAACTTTTGCCTTAATTCACCGTTTAGAACCATGTTAATTTCACATCATTTGGTGAATTATCAATTCATAAATTCAAGTCAATGCAATAAGCATTCTCTTGTAGTAAATATTACTACGATGTATATCTATAACCATTCCATGTTTTGTGTAAATCCCTTAGCAAATAATTGGCTTTTCACTTGTTAATAGTCCATCAACTTTTGACTTCTATTTGCATTCAAATGGTTTGTAACAAGGAGATAAGTCTACTAACATTATTACTTTATGATTGTAAACAATCATTTATAAATTTTTCAAGAATGCTATATCTTGAGATTTGATTTGTCTCAATTATATTAAAATCAGATTCCAAGACAAAGCAATATTGTATAGATTTATTTGCAACCTCCTTTGTTATTTAAACAAGTAATATTATGAAATCCGTGTCATATGATTCGCTTATTCTTTTAATAAGAAACCTTTGAATCATATAATTTTAATTTTCTAACTCTTTTACATTTTATGTACAAGGTCTTCGTTCTTCTTTTATTTTTGAATAATTCTTTCCAAGTTCATATGAACTTCCTTGAGCAATTTCTTTAGATTTAGGAATTTATTCAAGTTAATATGAATAGCTCATGGTCTTTTCTGGATATTTGAAAGAATCGAATTACACTGATAAGCTGGTTACTAAAAGATTTCAAAGATGTCACTTTGACTTTTCAACATTTGGGCTGTCATGATGTGTTGCTAGATTCTGCTCTTGATCTATGACTATGAGTATAGGTGATAGGATCCAAGATGGCCCAATCCCATGGCAATTTCTATATGGGCCAATATCCAAGAAGATCTAGAAAACATGGCAAGAATGTCGATTCTTTCCTCTTCTTTTCAATCTTTTTCGAATCTTTTTCTTCTTCTTTTTTCTACCTATTCGAACACTCATCTTCTTTTCTTTTTTCTTTTTTTCAAGAACGAGACTTCTTGATTTTCTTAAAATCTCGAATGATTTTCTTTTTTCTTTCTTGGGACTGTTCGAATGCCCCTCTTATTGTTTATTTTTTTTAAGAACGGATCAAGAATAGTAGATCAAGAATTCAAGAAGTAGAATCTTGATCTAAATCAGCTTCCAAGAATGAAACCCCAAACCAAAAATTACCCTAAAAACTATAAATATTAGACAAAGAATGCCTAAAGCTAACCCCTATGACAAGTATGTCTGAAACCCCAAAAATCTTGTCAATGACAGTCTAGATAAAAAGCCTGATTGGACCCTAAGCTCTGATATCAATTAATGCGAACCCTTGGGGTTGAACCTTTTGAACCCACTAACAATTTAGGATACCTAACCCAGAAAAGCCAAGATTCAGGTTATAAAAAAAAACTTAAACCCAATGAAAGCTTGTTTCAAAGAACCTAGATTAAGCGTGTAAGGTAAACCCTAAGAACTCTCGTTTCAAGAACCTAAGTTTTTTAAAAGAAGAATTCTTTGATAAGTTCTAAATTCTTTCAAGAACTAAAAGAGAAAATATCACTAAATAAAATCAGACTTAATTGATCAAAAGATAATTGAAGTAAGCGGCTAAGATATATATTTATAGCCTCCCTACAATAACCCTAATATGCTAACTTAATAATCCTAGTATAATTGCAAGTCCTTGGCAGCCAAGGAATCCTCTTCTAATTACATGAGTATTCGGCCAAACACTCTCAATCCCCTTCGAAATGCCTTGGCCAGCTAGCCCTACTCTACTAAGCAATAATATGTAAAATATGGGCTGAACATGCTCAAGCCTAAACCTAAATAATTAAAAGATGCCCATGTTACATAATATAGGCCCAAATGCCTAATTAATTATAAGACTTAAAATAAGCCCAAATAAGCCCTCTCTTAGGCGTCACATCATTAAATGAATTGATCCTCACAATTGCCATGTCAATTAATGAATGAAAGAATAGGCCCACTTCTTTAAACATGATGTTGCCACTTGTAAGCCCTCTTAATGTGCCACCTTGTGTTCTTGAATCACATGGACCAAACTTGGATGCAAGCCCATCTTGCATGTTGAAGCCTTTCTTGAATAACTTGCAAGATGGCCCAAGTGAATTCCACCCATTCTTGCCATGTTTCCTAGATCTTCCTGGATCTTGGCCCATATAAAAATTGCCATAGGATTGGGCCATCTTGGATCCTATCAATAGGTTAATGAGATTAACTTATGGTCATTGCCAACATGTTGGGAACCTAACATGTCACACATAATAGGACGGTAATGTTGGATTAAACTTGGGATATGATTAAGTATGACTTAATTGAATAAAAGGTTAAAGTTGGAGGACCTAATTGAATAAGTTCAATTTAGGAAAGATTAAGACATAATTTGGATATGGGAAATCCAAATAAGGATTTCTTAATCTTACATTGTGGATAAGCTTGTCTTAAGAAGACAATGTCTAAATGTAGACATGTCTTAAGATAAGTTGTCATAGCTGAAATTTAGAGTTGTCCAAAACGAGAAAAAGTTTCTCTTATTCGAGGAGTTTAATTACGAATCAAATTCTATTTTCTCGTATTTCACTAAATCGAACTTTTCCTCGATTATGTCTAAAGTCCAAACTCGACACTTAGAGTTAGTGTTTGACTAGGACTCTGACACTTGCTAAGTGAAAGAGTTTCACTTGAGCAAGGAGTCTGATTATGAATCAAACTCTATTAAATCGAGCTGGTTGAATCCTATTAAAATTCTAAGAGGTTGATTGAGAATCAAACTCTTATCCTTGTGTAACCGGCTAATGAACATAGACATAATCTTGGATAGGTTCAACCACAGGTTTAAGAGTTAAAGTTTTGGTTGAATTGGGATGCTTGAGGGTGAAAGAGTTTAACCTCAACAAGGAATTTGATTGAGAATCAAACTCCTATCCACCCTATCCCTTGGCAACCAAATATAGACAGTAAATGGACTAGGTTCGGCCAAGCAAACTAAGGGTAAGAGTTTGGCTAGAACTTGGTGTCTTCGGTGAGGAAGAATTCCTCTTGAGATAGAAGTTTTAAGTGAGTTAAAACTTTATCCTTTTAGCGTATTAAAGAGGCCATCCATAGTAGTTTAGTGTGTGTGAATTTCACTTGAGTAAAAAAGAGTTTGTTCAAGAGTGAAAAACTAAGAGAAGTGTTCGGCCAAGGAGAACCCATTCTTGCCGCATATTCACCCTCTTTTCCTCCTTTGTTTCTTTGATATCCAAACACCCTAGAATTGTTCTAGAGTATTTCGGCCTTGAGAGAAAAACACAAAGGATTAACCTTTTGATTTTGATCAAGAGACCAACCAATTAGCATTGGTGAATCCCCGAGCCTTGAGAAGGTGCCAACACCTGTTCTTGTGGATCACCATTGGAGACAAGACATTTGTGTTGCTCGTGATCTTGGAGAGATCATGCAGTGACCATTCCGTTGCTGAGTTCGTGCAGGGAACAACACACCTGAGATTACAAAATCTTGAGTAGGTATGATCCGAATCATATGGTTGATAAATTTTTTTTACCATTAACTGCATGTAAATCACGATCTAAAGATCCTGAGGGATCCGACCATTTCTTTGTTTACAATTTTCGCTGCGTTTACGATTGATTTTGTGTTTTTACTTAAAACATGTTTAAGCATGAGATCGAATTTACCTTCATTGTCGAATAGCCATAATATATAATGAAGCATATGTTTGAAATCACTTTGCACTAGTGAAATCAAACCACTAAACACTTCTTAATGAGCGACAAAATCATCTTTCTTATACTTAGTTTTTTGCAGTAAACTAAGTCTAGGAGACTTCCTTTAATTGAGAATGATAGGGAAGAGAGAATAGTTCAGAACTTGTTTCATCTGTTTTGTCATCATAGTCTATTGTATGTCTGTTCTATCTCTATTGAAAATTATGATCTCTATTTATAGAGATTTAATCAAGATTTGTGTCTCTTCAGTTGTGTTGTTTAATCCAATCAACTTGTATTTTCATTGACTTTCCACCTTTTGGTACTCAATAGATGTCATTGGCAACCTTTCACAAGTGAAAGAGTAACCTCTAAAAAGGTACGTATGAGTTTGAAACGAAACTAGCCGTTACAGATGAATCTGTCAAAATTTGAAGTAAGGTATTCAAATTCTCGAATCAAGAGATTCGGATCCCTCTTTGTAAATTCTAACATAACTCCTTCCAAACCTGGTATTCGAATCTCTTTAGACGGGTATTCGAATGCCATAATATATAAAGTTTCTCCAATTGATTTTCAAATCAATTTTCTTGGTTTGGAACTTACCAAAGGTTTGAATCTTACCAAAAACTATTATATAGCTTTTTATGTTCTAGTTTTTCATTAATAAATTATTTAATCAATTAATCTTTCATTTCTTTCACTTTATTTTGAAAATTTCGAAGATGACATTTCTGTTTTAGTTTGCAGAGTGAGTTAACACTATCAAAATGTTTTCATGACATAAAAGACTTAATTCATTATAATAATATTATCTTAAAGATTTAATTGATTGCCATATGGCGTCAAATGATAGATTTAATTAATTTCTTGAATTTTTGGTATTTAATCAATATAATTTATAATGACCTTTTTTTGTCGGCCATACTTATCCTTTTAGCAATAGTATATATTATTCTTTTAATCCTTTTGAATTTATAATGACTGGTTTTTGTCGGCCATACTTATCCTTTTAGCATTAGTACATTTTTTATTTAATCCTTTAAATTTATAATTACCGACACGAAAAAGCTATGAACTTGTTTAGAATTGATAAAATATAAGACTGTAAATGATATATCGGTGAGTAGATAAACATTGAGATATGGAAGGAATTGCTTGACAAGGTACGTAGTACATGTTGAATATCAATATGTATAAATATAAAATATGTATATGAATATGTAAATTATCTTAAGTAGATACACAATATATAATTAAGATATACAATCGATATTAATATTGAATGAAAAATTAATCTCAAAGTATTCACTTCAAGAGGAAGAAGTTGGTTGATATTGTGCATGGTGTGAAATCCCACATTAAAAACTTAAAAGTTTATGCTTGTGGTTTATATAGACTTAGTTTCAATGTGTGGTTGGAACTCAAAGGGCATTCAAGTTTTGTGAAAGATGAGGACTTACACGAAATTGGGTTGAACCACACGCGCACGTCGAGCCGGGCCGGTCTTGGGTTAGGTTGGGTTTGGATCAGTAATTAATTTTTTACTGTCCAACCAGACCAACCTTTTTAACCTATCTGTTTAAGACATGTTTTTTCGGTCCAAACAGAATCGGCATTACCCAACTGACCAAGAGACATGTCTGTTGCGACCGTTTTTTGTTCCAATGATTCTGTCTGACCGAACCGTTTCTGTTCAAACGGTTATGTCTGTTTTCCAACAAAATGTTTTGTTCGAATAGGTTTCTGGTTTCCTATATAAATCAGAGAGTAGTGTCTGTTCACTTCACTTAATTTTCTCCTTCTTGCTCTCAATTTTCAAGTGTCTTCTGTGAGAGAGACCTACTACATTTTTCTTGGTTAGCTGTGTTGTTTCGAGTGTGGTCTCAACAACAATGCGTTTGAGGAAACCTTGGAGACGAATTGCTCAATCTGTAAGCACCGCAATAATCGTCTTAAGGTCAGAGGTTCTACCTTGACTCAAACTTCTATTTATGTGTTCTACCGAAATTGTGAGTATATGTTTTAATGTAATGTTCGTATATTTTAATATATACTGCTCTCTCTATTCAAATTAGATATATATATGCTTTGTTCTTTAATTTTACTTATGTATATGTTTATGCAATAGTGAAATAATTCTAAGTGCCTAAGATATATTTTTCGAACAGTACAGAGTCGGGGAAAAGAAAGTCCCAACAAGTCAAGGATAATCGGAATACGGAGGAAAAGAAGTATAATGAAACACATTGGGGATCATCTCTTTTTTTAGTTCATGCACACTGGATAGTAAGAACAATTAAATTGGTTATGGAATTTATAAATTAAAATTTTTTATACTAACTTATATTGTAAACTGTGTGAAATTTAACTGACTGTAGTCACAAGAG
Organism: Fremontodendron californicum; assembly: GCA_030761205.1. Lineage (NCBI taxonomy): Eukaryota > Viridiplantae > Streptophyta > Magnoliopsida > Malvales > Malvaceae > Fremontodendron > Fremontodendron californicum. The sequence continues at coordinate 9,467,810 of JAULJL010000023.1, read as the reverse complement.
ATGAACCATCAATCTATCTTGAAAAGTATTTGATGGCATCCATAGATGTGCAGAGGACGTGGTGATTTCGGTCTTTAGATCTATAAATTTATTTTTATAAGTTTATGTTAGATTAATTAATTATTTATAGTTTTTATTTTCTATTTTTATAATTTTATGTTAGATTAATTAATTACTTATCCGGAATTCGATTCTCAAACCTGATCTCAAGCTATTAGGGGCATGCAAAGTACTCAATCTCATATTTATTGATTTAAAACAAGACCACATTCTCGAGATATCTCCCCTTTTTCAGTTTTAGCTCAGAAGCGAGCAATTACTCTGCTTCTGGTCCTACCACTACACAATAGGAGTCAAGTGACTCCGAGGTAGTCCAAATCATGAAGTAACATGTCAGCAAGTTGCAAAACCAAGTGAAGAGTACTGTTCAATCACAAGACGAAATGAAAGATCTCTTGCTTAGCTTGAGGCAGATCTTCGAACCTCATGCATATCATGTAGCACGTGCACCGGAGCAGGAGGCAGTGGTGCAGGTTATAGAGCTGGACTCGATGGCTGTCCACACACTGATCTTGCATATATGATTTTTAAAACAATTTCTATTTTTTTACTATAGAATTTTATATAATTATGGTAACTTTTATTATTAATTTAGATAGAATTAAATTTTTATATTATAAATTGTTGTAATTTTTAAGCTAATTTTTAAAAAAATAATAAATTGGCAATTGAGAACATTAAAAACCTAAATATAAAATATAAAATAATTATTTTCAATAGATTTTAAAACAATTCCCAACAGAACTCCGTTGGAAAATTTCAAAAAAATAAACAAGTTTGTATTTTTAATATATTACAGGCGAAAACTTTCGTCGGTATAAACATTCTGCAAAAATGATTTAATTTTATATGGGATAATTAGGCTACTCTAAATGAATTGAAAAGAATTGCTATTTTTATTTTCATCGGTATAAACAACTTGTTTGGAATCTTATTTGGTCTATTTTTCATGGGTTTAAATCTGGGTTCAAATGAAAGAGTAAGCCCATGACAGTAACTTTTATTTTTAATTTTCTTTATTTTTTTCTTTTCTTTCTTTATTTTTCCATATAATTAGAAAACGCAAAAAGTTAAAAATGCCAAAAAAAAAAAAAAAAGGAAAGCTAAGAAAGCTCAGCTGCCATGGCTAGAAATGGCAGCTAGCTTTCACTCCATTCACTTTCCTTCCCCCAAGTTGCCTTACCATTCTCAGCTTGTTTTTTTTTTTTTTGTTTCCTGTAAATTTATACCCTTTTCACTTCCTAACATAAATCAGAAACCAGATACCATAACCTAGACACTATCACCTATAGAGAAAAAACAACAACCTAGCAAACATAAAAGGTTTTTTTTTTTTTCTTTCTATTTGTTTTGGTTCATGGAATTTTAGTGGGATTCCATGGAATCCCAACGGTGAAAAGGAACTTTACAAGTAGAGGAGGCTAGGGTGAAGATTTGGTGGTCATCGAACAGCGGGAAAATGGTGGTGAGGCCAAGAGATTTGGTTGTAGATCTAGTGCTCTTTAGGCGTTTTTTTTTTTCAAAAATCTATTCGGATAGGTGGATAGAGGAGGGTAAAAGGGTTTTATGGGTGAATTTTGGAGCAATTTCGTTGCCGAAGAGTGACGGCGATGATGATGAACAACAATCAACAACGGTGAACAACGACTAGCGTGGTTGTCGACCATCGGAATCTTGGTTTCATTTCGGGTTTTCGACGACTGGTTAAATAGAGGATAAAGTTTTTAAAAGAGAGAGAGAGAGACGTCTAGAGAGAGAGTGGGAAAAAAATGAAACAAAAAATAATTTTGGGTTTATATAGGCGTGCCTATATAAACTTGTTGACCCGCGGGTGAACCCGAGTTTATGTGTCTGACCCACTTGAGAAGAAAAAAAAAGAAAAAAAAGAAAAAGGAAATAAAGTAAGCGGTTTTGCTGCTAGAGATTCAATTTGATGCCTAGCCAAATTCATGGACTTCCGATATCTTTGGTATAGCTTCTATCTTTTTAAATTTTAGTTATTTAATAATTAATTTTTTAATGTTATTTAAATGTTTTTCTTATGAAATACTTAGAGGGTGATGAATTTGTGTTATTAATTTCTTTTAATGAAATACATCAAAAGTGATTAATTTTGAAAAATCTTCTAATTGGAATTTTTTGTTAAGAAAAATTGAAAGTATCAATTATTCCTCACGATATCCAAAGTGAACATGAGTAGTGATATGTTACCAAAAGTAATTGAGTATCTCAAAATTTATTTTTACATAGATATTTTTTATTAATTAGTCACCAAAATATTTTTTTAAAAAATGGAAAAATAATTTGTAAAAAAATAAAAAAAATTCATATGCATCATCTGCATTCATGCTAAATACAAATGTGAAGTGATAATCTCCGACGATGAAACTCTAAGAATTTCATCTAAGAAACTCACAAGTAGTAATTCTTAAGAAATCTTGAAGTGAAAACATTTTATTAGATAGTACCAAAAGTATTTGGACTATTTAATGAGACTTTTCAATATAAAAGATTCTCATTCATTTTTTTAAAATAATAAAAAGATTTTATTTTTTTCTAAAATAGGAAAATGACTTTAGAAAAAAGAAATATTTTTTTAAAAAAGAAATTCAAGGTAATTATTTTTTAATATAAGAATTAAGACTATTTTTATAAAATTAAACGATAACATTTGATTAAATGGTACTGTTTTTTTAACAGGCATCCCGGGTGCTAAGACCTTTTCTACACGTAACTGTACTCAGAGCCCAATTTTTTTTTCTCATATAAAAAATTATTCTTTTAATAAATCCAAATTAATTTTAAGATTTTATTAAAAGGATAAGTTTTTTTAGGTAACTAATCACACCTAAACAGAAAAGATTGGTGGCGACTCCTATTTTTTTTTTTAAACTCATCTAACGTTGAACAATCGTTATGACGATACAATTTCGATGGGATTAAAAATACAATTTTTTTAATAAATCGAAAAATTAATCTTTCGATGAAATCTATGAGTATTTTTAAGGAAGTTTCTGTCAGAAAAATCTTTTTCATCAAAATTTAGACCTTTTTTGACAAAAGTTTTCATCGAAAATGAGGTTTTTCTTATAGTGATACAATAAATATGCTTTGCAAGAAAAGTACAATAATTTATAATTATTAGATCATCGTTGCATCAAAACATCATTCATAAAGTGTTCCTAGTCAATGCTTTGTCAAGATAGAAAAGTGATAAAGCTGTTGAGACCGACACATAGTTATGCTCTTGCTTATGAAGTAAACAACAGATCTCATAGGTTGAAGTTTGGATAAATTTGATCTAACATGTGGGTGATTGTTACAAGAACAAATTCACTAACATGACGAGAATGCCATTTGGTAGTTCACCTGTTCTCAATGGCAACATTATCATGTGATGGTTATATAAGTGATCCTCTGACTTGAGATTACTAATGATCTTATATGAGGATTTGTATACTTTGATTTTACCTTCTTATGGTCACAAACATGGATGCTCCATTTGAGTTTTTTTGGGTATAACATGAAGCATATGAAGATGTATAAGTAATCAAGATAGGATTCATCAACTTGAGTGATTGAGAGAATATCTCAACTAGCCTTTATAAGGATTAACTCAAGAAATCTCTGGCATAGTGGAATAAAGTTTTGGAATAGTTGTGAAGCTTATTCACAAAGTTAATTACCTATCTTGAGACTTAACATGGTTAAACTAATTGAGTAGACATAATCTATGCTCAAGGTTAAACCGAGATATTAAGTGATGAAATAGTAATAATTATACTGAGAAAACAACCACGGATAGGTTGGTCAAACCTCATTGACATTTCTTAACAATTGGAGTCATGACTCATTGCTAAATGACAATTCTACAAATATAAGATTGATTAATTAAAGAATTAATGATGAACTCAAATGGTTTGATTCATATAATTTGAATTTATTAAGGATTACAATATTTATATTTGTTGCCACATATTAAAGAACCTAATTGGTTACACACAAATAGAACGTAACTTGTGAAAGATTAAATTGGGCTTAAATTAAATTTGACTTAATTTAAAAAAATTGGAACTTCATGGGTAAATTAAATTAATTTAAAAATAATAATAAATCTTAGGTAATAACAATAATAAATCATGAAAATAAAATAATTAAAATTAAAAACTTAGGTTTAGAACCCATAAAACTTTTTTCCCCATAAAATACTAAATAAATCTAATGATCAAGGGAACAAAAGGTGTCTCTTGAATACTTTTAAGGTGAGAAAATTTCTTTTTGAAATTTCGCAAGCATGATTGAGAAAACCTTAAAGAATTTTCTAATATTTAAGTGACAATAAAATAATATTAAAATTAAATAAAGACCATTTAGATAAGACAAATTTAGGATAACATAAGATTAATTTATTACTATACTTAGGATAGGTGTTGTGGGGGTGCTAATCTTTCGCCATACGTAATCATACTCCCAAATTTAGTTCTAGTAATGTAAACTAGGACCTATCATTTTCAAGAGTCTTTGTCAAGTTTACGATTTTATTAAAAGGGGTAGATTTATTTAGGTGACCATTCACACCTAGAATAAAAAAAATTGGTGGCGACTCTATAATTGCGTCTAACTGTCGAATCTTCGGATTTGCACGTTATGACACCAATCCTTTCAAATATTGGAGGAAAACAATAATTCTACTTAAATTAATAATTTTATTTACAATTTTATTCTTTTGTTCTTTCATTTTCCATCCTTCATATCAAACATAATGAAGGAAAAATAACTTTCTTTCCTCACTATTTTCCTTTCTTTGCATTTTCCTTCATTCCTACCAAACATAGTGTAAATGACTTGGAGGCTAGGGAATTGAAGAATATCGAATAATCCAAGTATTCTCTTCATTCATTTTTATCTTGGATTTTTGTTTCAATTAGACATTGGTTTTTTTAAAAGAATGAATAGATTGAAAAATTTTTTGAAAAAAAAGGAAAAAAAAAAAAAACAAAAGTAATGAGAATTTAGTATTGGAATTTAACGGGGATGGTTTGATGGGATCCAAGATGGACCAAGTCTTAAAGATCCATTGCAAGTTCCAAATAGGTCAAAAGCTGAGAAGATCAAGGAAGCAATGCAAGGATTGATGCAATCCACTTGGACCAAGTCTGCAAATTTAACAAGCAAGATCTCAACATTCAAGATGCGGTTGAATGAAGAAGAACCAACTTTAATCCAAGTGATACAAGCTATAGAAGGGCGGCATAGTCTAATTGATTAGTGTGAGCCTATGTTTAATTCATTAATCTGATTAGTTGATTAGTGTGGGCCTATGTTTAATTCATTAATATGATTAGGCATGTGTGGGGCCTATGTTATTTCATTAATCTCATTAGGCATGTGGGGTCTATGTTATTTCATTAATTGATGTGGCTAGTGGGGCTTATGTTATTTATTAGGTGGACTTCTTTTAATTAGTTGTTTGGGCTTGATGTCAGCCCTAGTCTTTAATTATTTAGTGTCCTAGCCGACCTAGGATTAGATTTAGGATTATAAATACAACAATGTAGCCACCTATGGCAAACAGAATATCAGATTATCAGTTGAAGTTTATTCTTCTTGGAGAACTTATCATTTTTCTTTAGTTGTTCTTGATTGAACTAAAGAACTTATCAAAGCAAATTCCTTTGTGGCGTTCTCACCAAATCTAGGTTCTTGAAACAAGTTTTCAATGGGTCTAGATCTTTTGACTTGATTATTGGCTTTCTTGGATTAGTTTTCGAATTGATTGTGGGTTCAAGGGTTTCAACCCTAACGGTTCACATCATTTGTTATTAGAGCTTAGGTTCCAAATTAGGTCTAATCTATCTTTTTATCCTCTTTACCATATTGTATTGGGGTTTTGGGTTTATCCTTTTACTTCTTGCATCGGGTTTTGGGTTTGTCTTTTTACTTCTTGTATTTGGATACTTGTTGTTTTTTAGGCATTCTTGCATTAGGGTTTAGTCTTTAGACATTCTTGATTTATAATTTTTACTTGGGGTTTAGTCTTTAGACATTCTTGAATTATAATTTTTACTTGGGGTTTAGTCTTTAGGCATTCTTGAATTATCCTTTTTACTTGAGGTTAGTCTTTAAGAATTTTTTATTTGCCCTTTTTACTTATTGCCTTGGGGTTTCAGTTTCTTTTCGTTTCTTGCTGTTGAAATTGGATCAAGATTCTTCTTTTTTCGATTCTTGTTGTTGAATTAAGATCAATCTTCATTCTTGATCGAATCTTTATCTTCTTGAAAAAAAATCCAAAATGAAATTCAAAAAGAAAAAAAAAGAAAAGAAAGAAATTCTAAAAAGACAAAAAGAAAAAAAGAAAGAAAGAAATTTGACAAAACAAAAAAAGAAAACAAAGAAAGAAAGAATCGAATCTCTAGTATATTTAATCATTTTTCTTGTTTCTTGAATCTTTTGCTGGTTGGAATAATACAAGGTTGGTTCTTGATTTAGTTCAACTAGTTTTTAAAGAACTTGGAAGAGAAAATAGGAGTGGTAAAAGGCAAGAATGATGAGGATAGTATTGAAAAGCCAAAAAGAGTGAAACACGAGTGGAGTGATAATATTATTTGAGTGTAAACACTATGGGAGTGTGTGAGGTTTTATCACTAACATTCTTGTCTTTGTAGCGCATTAAAGATGTCTTTAAAGAGTGACTCAACACTTAAGGAGGAGGCAAATAATTCATTCTTTTCGTTGCAGGCTATGCAACAACGGTTTGAACGGTTGAATTTTGTGTTAGGGGAGGTGAGAGATAGGATGGATCAAAAAGATGTAACAATTAGAAATCTGCAAGGTGGGTGAGATCGGAGGAGACGTAAGCCTAGTGTTGAAAATGAGTTTGAGAATGAAGTAGGTGATTCTCTTGTTGCGAGATGTGCTCTTAATACGCAATTTAAGAAAGATGATATGGAGCAGCGAAAAGAGAACATATTTCATACTAGATGTTTTGTAAATAACAAGGTATGTAGTATGATTATAGACGGGGGAAGTTACACCAATGTTGCTAGTACCACCCTAGTTGAGAAGTTGAGCTTACCTTTACTAGAACATCCCAAACCTTATAAGTTGCAATGGTTGAATGAATGTGGGGAGGTCAAGATCAATAAGCAGGTTTTGGTAGCTTTTACCATTGGGAGATATAGTGATGAGGTGCTTTGTGATGTAGTACCTATGCATGCTAGCCATCTTTTGTTGGGGAGGCTGTGGCAGTATGATAGGAGGGTGATTCATGACGAGTTTAGGAATAGGTATAACTTTGTAGAAGATGGAAAAACAATCAAGCTTGTTCCTTTATCTCTAAAACGGTTTATGAGGACCAATTGAAAATGAGAAGTGAGTTTGAGCAAAAAAGAAAGAGTGAGGCCTAAAAACAAGAAAGAAAAATGAGAGAAAAGAAAAACGAGAGTGAGGCCGAAAACTCAAGAAAAAGAGAGAGTGAAAAAGAAATTAGAGAGGTGGCTGAGAATAAAGAAAAGAGAGTAGAGCCACGAGAGAAAAAAGAAAAGATAAAGAAGAGTTTTTATGCAAAGGAGAGTGAGGTTAAGAGGGCTTTCTTAGAAGATCAACCTATGATCTTTCTTGTTTACAAAGAATCTTATCTTAATCTTGATGAATCTAACCAATCTCTTCCTAGTTTGGCTGTTTCTTTGTTGCAGGAGTTCGAGGACGTATTTCGGAGAAGATGCTGATTGGGTTATTGCCCATAAGAGGCATTGAACATCAAATTGATTTCATACCTGCACCTGTTATTCCAAACCGATCGGTCTATAGGAGTAACCCGGAAGAGACAAAGGAGAACATTGTTACAAGCAAGGTATTTACTTCTTATGTCATCCGTTATAAGCAAGGTAAGGAGAACAGTGTTGCTGATGCTTTATCTCGAAGGTATTTGTTTAAAGAAAACAAGTTGTGTGTACCTAATTGTTCAATGAGTGAATTGTTAGTGCGTGAGGCACATGGTGGAAGATTAATGGGACACTTTGTTGTTAAGAAAACCTTAGACATTTTACATGAACATTTCTTTTGGCCTAGGATGAAAAGAGATGTCATTCGAATATATGGTAGGTTCATTACTTGTAGAAAGGCCAAATCTAAGGTTTTACCACATGGGTTGTATACACCCTGTTCCTAGTGAGCCATGGGTAGACATATCTATGGACTTTGTTTTGAGGCTACCTAGGACAAAAAAAGGGTAAAGATTCTATTTTTGTGGTAGTGTACAATAAGAACTTAGATGAACATATTGAACATTTGAGATGTGTGTTTGATGTGTTGAAATATGAAAAGTTGTAAGCTAATTTTAAAAATGTACCTTTTGCATGGAAAGAGGCGTTTTTCTTGGTTATGTTGTTAATACAAAAGGTATTGAGGTGGATGAAGAGAAAGTCAAGGCCATCAAGGATGGGCCAATGCCTAAAGGTATAACTGAGGTAAGAAGCTTTCATGGTTTAGCTAGCTTTTATGGCATTTTTTTAAAGACTTTAGCACCATTGCTGCACCACTCACTGAAATAATTAAAAACAATGTTGGATTTCATTGGGGCATTGATCAAGAGAATGTGTTTCCTACTCTTAAAGAAAGGTTATGTTCTGCACTTGTGTTAGCATTACCTAACTTTAACAAAACTTTTAAGATTGAATGTGATGCAACAGGAATAGGAATTGGAGTCATTTTGATGCAGAATAAACGGTCCATAGCTTTCTTCACTGAGAAGCTTTTCAAATCCTTGAGAGAATTAATGATAATGCTTATAAAGTGGATCTTCTAGATGAGTATAATCTTAATACTTTTAATGTTTCTGATCTTTCTTCTTTTGATGCAGGCGATGATTTGAGGTCGAATCTTTTTGAGGAGAGGGGGAATGATGGGATCCAAGATGGACCAAGTCTTAAAGATCCATTGCAAGTTCCAGATGGGTCAAGAGCTAAGAAGATCAAGGAAGCAATGCAAGGATTGGTGCAATCCACTTGGGCCAAGTCTGCAAATTTAACAAGCAAGATCTCAACATTCAAGATGGACTTGAATGAAGAAGAACCAGTTTTAATCCAAGTGATACAAGCTACAAAAGGGTGGCATAGTCTAATTGATTAGTGTGGGCCTATGTTTAATTCATTAATTTGATTAGTTGATTAGTGTGGGCCTATGTTTAATTCATTAATCTAATTAGGCATCTGTGGGGCCTATGTTATTTTATTAATCTGATTAGGCATGTGGGGTCTATGTTATTTCATTAATTGATGTGACTTGTGGGCCTATGTTATTTATTAGGTGGACTTCTTTTAATTAGTTGTTTGGGCTTGATGTCAGCCCTAGTATTTAATTATTTAGTGTCCTAGCCGACCTTGGATTATATTTAGGATTATAAATGCAACATTGTAGCCGCCTATGGCAAACAGAATATCAGATTATCAATTGAAGTTTATTCTTCTTGTAGAACTTATCAGTTTTCTCTTCTTGTTCTTGATTGAATTAAAGAACTTATCAAAGGCAAATCCTTTGTGGCGTTCTCACCAAATCTAGGTTCTTGAAACAAGTTTTCAACAGGTTTAGATCTTTTGACTTGATTATTGGCTTTCTTGGATTGTGGGTTCAAGGGTTTTAACCCTAAAGGTTCACATCATGATTAGTTTGGCCAAATGTAGAATTTTAAAAAAATGGTGTTTTTTTATTTTTATAAAGTGGGTATGTTGTTACTTAAGAAACCATGATAAAATTTGTAGACACCTAATTTTGTCCGGACCACTAAAACATGTATGTTTTCTTCATAAATTGATGTTTCAGAATGTAAAAAGATTTTTTTTCATCTTGCAGGTGGTACTCCGAGACTTAGTCTAAGAAAGAGAGCATAAAAAGTCAAACTTGAAAAAGTCAACCCCAAAAAGTCAACCTTGAAAAGTCAATTAGTAAAAAAGTCAACCCACTTTCAAAATCAAGATTTGAAGTTCAATTGAAAAATGGCGAAAGAATTTTGATAATCCGAGGTCTACATTGAAAGATATGGAGTTCGGAAGTTGGGCTACGGAGATTCAGTAGAAAGGAAACCCTAGTTCGGGAAATTTGGGGAAAAGTGCTTAAACAATCAAATTGGTCGAAATTGAAGATTCCAAATGAAAGATAAGCACTGACTACGGGTAATGGAGATGCTACTTGGAAGAAAAACTAAAAGAAAAGTCAATCCGGAAGAAAACCGAGGATTAGGGTTTTTAGTGGATTTCGGTGAAATTTGGAAGAATTACAGAAATGATCCGATTCGATAAGACTAAAGCCCCTAATGGATGAGGATGATTAAAAAGGATAGCCCAAAGCTCAGTTTGAAGAAAATCTGAAAATCGGACTTGTTTTGAGCAAAACCGGGTTTTGGAGGCAAAAAGGCAAAATTGGAAAATCTGAGAAAAATAGCAAATGAACTCCAAAAATTTTTGAAAAATTGCAGATCTCATTCTTAAATCATTTCGATGAGATTGGCGAAAGAAAATCTTGATTCGGAGTTCGTTTGCAAAATGGCCAAATCCTGGGTCCCCTATGCAGAAATTCAAGAAGATAAATCCCGAAAAAATAGCAAATGAACTCCAAAAATTCTGAAAATTTGAAAATCTCATTTTAAAATTATTTGGAAGATTTTTGAGAAAGAAAATTTCGATTCGGAGTTCGTTAGCAAAATGGTCAAATCTCGGGGCCCCTATATAGTAATTCAAGTAGATAAATCCCGAAAAAATACCAAATGAGTTCAAAAAATTATGAAAACTTCTAGATCATAGTTTTAAATTATTTGGAAGAAATCGGTGAAGAAAAATATGGATTTAGAGCTCGTTTAAAAAATGGTAAAGTTTGGGAGCATAAAATGGCAATTTTGGAAGAAAAAATCCAAATAAATAGCAAATGGACTCGGAAAATTTTGAAAACTTCAAGAATTCCATTTTTTATTATTTTGAAAGTATTGAACAAAGAAAATTTCAATTTGGAGTCAGTTTGCTATTTATTTATGTTCGAGGGGCAAAAAGGTTATTTTACCCAAGACCGAAAAAGGGCTTTTCTTGCCTTTTAAAAAAATGAAGCATGGGCTGGAAGAAAAGGGGTTGGCCGGACAAGGCCCAAGGATGGGTAGAAATTTTTTTATTTTTAATCAAAAGGCCAACAATGAAGAGGAAGTTAGTTATTTTTTGATCAAGCCTTTGCAAATAAGCCACATGGACCAATGCATGAAGGGGGAGAGTGTCAACATAATGGCTTAAGATTCTTGAACAGTTGTAATTGTGGATAGCTGATGGCCTAATCTAAGGCTAATAATTTCATATTTTAAACATCTTGGATCAATAGCCTTTGGATGAAAATTGGTTGAATGAAAAATGACAACATCCTAGCAATGAGGGGGGAACATTCGGCCACTACAATGAGGGGTCACTCTCTCTTTCATTTTCATCTATTCACTCTCTATTCTCTCTTGGTTTTGGCTGATTTTTCTCTCCATTGTTGAAAGGCAGAAAGAAAAGTTTAGAAAAGAAAAGAAAGTTAGAAGAGAAAAAGCTTGAAAGAAGCTTCTAGAGGTTGCTTTAAGTACCATACTCTTGCACTTTCTTTGATTTTCCATTCTCGATTTGCTGTTTTCATTTAATATTTGGTGAGTTTCTTTTGATTTTTCTTTTTAAATAAGTGTTTTTAACATTCTTCTTTAAGTTCCTTCTTGATTCTTTCTTGTAAAAAGCTTCTGAAACTTTTTTTTTCTCTTTTCTTTTGAGGTGGCCGAATGGCCTAGTTTTTTGGTAGTTGTTGTTTGCATTTTTTATTTCATGTTATTCTTGATATTTAACAAGTTTGAATGCTTTAAATCTTCTTCTAATACATAAATATGAAGCTTGTTTTAATTTGGTTGCTTGCTTGTTTCTATTTTTGAGTCTATTATCTTGTTATCATGTTTATTTTACTTGTCTTGCATTTTTGATTTTCTGTTTTCAAAATGTTTAAGTTTGTTTATGTTTTATATTTTGTAATCCATGTGTTTGTGAACATGCTTATTGGTTTTTTATGCCTTTACTTTATATTTGCATGATTTGAGCATTATTCTTTAGTTATGCATGTTAGTATATCATGTGTTTGTGAAAATGCCATGCTCATTTTAAGCATGAGACCATTCGGCCACCTTCATGTTGTATGCTTTGTGTGTGCATTTTTGTTATATTAGTTGATAGTTTTGCATTTTTATGATATTTGGTTGAGTATTTTGTTTAAGCATGCTATATGTTTGTGTTATTGCCATGCATTTTTTAGGTTCAGGATTGGTTTTCTTTGCCATGCATATTCATGCATTTTAGACCTAGGTTGCATTAAATTCCATGCAAGTTCATTTAGGTCTAGGTCATTTTATTGATGCCATGCATTTTTCATGTCATTTAGGTTTTAAATAATGCATGTCATGCATCATATTTGTTGTATTTTTCATGCATTTCATGTCATTGCCACTTGACTTATGACTTAGGCCAATCAATGGTTCAAAGTCATGCTCACTTGCGCATACTTGTGGAAAATTAAAGAGTTGTCAAATTGATTATTCTATCTTTGTAATTTTTTTACTTAGCCAATTTTTTGCCTAACTTTTAAAAAGTGTTAGCTACTGTTTGTGAGTCTTTTAGAGAGTCTCTAATATTTTTACTTTTATTTTTAAATAATTTTATCAAAGGCAAAAGAATGTTGTCGCAACCTAAAAAATAACGAGTCTCATCGCAAGACTTTATTATTCGTTAAGCGTGACATTAAAAAAAACCGAGGAAAAGTCGACTTAATTCCTCTAAAAAATGAAGGTTTTGAAAATGACCTTGAAAAAGACATGGAGTCGCCACCAATCTTTTTTAGCTAGGTGTGATCGGTCACCTATTAAAACCGGTTTTATAAAATATTTTAAAAATTAATTAAAACATTTTTAAAACCAATTTCAAGTCTGCGTTTTAAACCAGAGAAACCAAAGAAGCGGGTTCGGGAGTCGGTTACGTGTGGGGAAGGATTAGCACCCCCACAACGCCCGTATAAATCGGTACCTTATTAATCGTGTGTTATCTCAAGTATCGGTAAAAAGTTGGTTTTAAATTTATTATTTCGAGTTAATTCCCAATTTAAAGAAAAATAATTCCATTTTTATTAAAAATGATCCGGGATTTATAAATTCAAAATTTTCCTATATTCCCCAACAAACGTGGCAAAATATAGAAATTTTTATTAGTTTTGAAAAACTTTCCGAATCATTCTCTTTTTTGAAAGAAAGATATTCCTTTATTAATGATAATTGATGATATTTCCTCCAGCAAACCCGGTAGAGAACTCATGAATTATTTTAACTCGGGAATATCTTTATTTTTTATTGAAAAATCATTATTCTTTTGAAAACATTTTAAAAGATATGAATATGTATATGCATGACATAAATAAAACGACATAGCAAAATCTAAATAATATAATGCTTCCTAAATGATATGATATAATGTAAATGCCTTAGCATATTCTAAATGAAATGAAATAAATGCCTTAGCATATTCTAAATGAAATAAAATATCCTAAGTTATATGACATATTCTATATGAAATGAAATAATTTAAATGACATGGCAAACATGAATGATATGGCATATAAATTAAATGAGATGGAATATGAAATAATGCTATCATATAATATGCATGAAAATAAAAATGAAAATAATAATGCATGAACATAGTATATGCTAAATAATATGACAAAAAAAATAACTAAATAAAAAGCATAGGATATCATGAAATATTCCAAATCATATAATAAACATTATAACATAACTCAAAATCATAACAATATCATAGAAATTATCATAGCAAGAATCACAAATTATATAAAATGCATGAATATGGAAAATGCAATGCATGAAATGTATTTTTTCCTTTAATTAAGGAAATCCGTATATCTAAAAAGATATCCGGCTATCTTAGGAAAATATGTCAAATTAAATATTCTAAAACCAAAATACTTTGGAATTGTTTGAAAACAATTTTGAAAAGCTTGAATTAAAAATAAAAACTGGGCTAATTTCTTTAAAATGGCTCTAATTTTCCAAGTTTAAAAATCCGGACTTGACTACCCTTAACCCGAGACTTGAAAAACCATTTTTAGAGTTTAAAAAGGCTTAGAAACTACCCTAAGTCAGTAGCTAACCCTCCTAATCAACCCACTCTAAGTAACTTAACCAAAACAGAAAAATGATTTTTCTTTGAATTCAATTCTGACTCCACTGTCCAGTTTTAAGCCACGATTTTTTATCCTATTTTTAAAAATTCAAAGAATTCTAAACAAAATACTGGAGACTCAGGACATGTAAAACTACACGGGAAAAAATGAGCTTAATTTTCTGATTAAAGACGAATGCCCACAAAAATCGGAAAAGTACGGAAACTGGGTGAAAAAACTGTTTTGCCAAAATACATTTTTGCTTTTGATAAAATCATTTAAAAATCAAAGTAAAAATATTTAAGTCTCACAAAATGACTCACAAACAGTAGCTAGGACTTTTTGAAAGTTAGATAAAAATTGGCTAAGTAAAAAAAAAAAATCACAAAGGTAGAATAATCAATTTGACAAACTTTAATTTTCCACAAGTGTGCTCAAGAGAGCATGACTTTGAACCATTAATTGGCTCAAGTCATTATTCAAGTGGCATGAACATGAAATGTATGAAACAATACAGCAAACATAGTGCATGAAATGCGTGAGCTTAAACCTAAATGTCATGAAAAAATGCATGGCATTCATAGAGTGACCTAGACCTAAATGAACTTGCATGGCATTTAATGCAACCTAAACCTAAAATGCATGAACATGCATGGCAAATGAACCAAACCTAATAACTAAAATATGCATGGCATTTTGACAAACACAAAGCATGCTTAAACCAAGAACTCAACCAAATATCATGCAAATGCTAACCTATCAACTAATTATAGCAAAAATGCACATAAAATGCAAAAATTCAAAGGGTGGCCGAATGGAATAATGTGACTAGCGAACATGGCATTTTCACAAACACTTGGTATACTAGCATGCAAAACTAAATCAAATGTCATGCAAATGCAAAAACCAACCAACTAACATGGCAAAAATGCAACACACAATGCAAAACACATGGAGTAGCCAAATGGCCTCAAGCTCCAACAAGCATGGCATTTTCACAAACACTTGTTATACTAACATGCTCAACTAAAATATAACACTCAAATCATGCAAAAACCACACAAACATTTTCACAAACACTTGATATACTAACATGCTCAACTAAAATATAAAACTCAAATCATGCAAACACAAAGTACAGATATTAAAACTAACAAGCATTTTCACAAACACTTGATATACTAACATCCTCAACTAAATTAAATGTCATGCAAATGCAAGCCTAATTTTTGTAGCTTAACTTGTGTATGATTCAAAGTAACAAGAAAGGTTTCATAAGGATGGAAAGCTAATTATATAGACATTATTGGAGTGAAATTTTTTTAGGCAGGAATAATTACCGGAACCGTGAATCGAAATGAAGAATGCCGTAGTTACGGGAACCAAAAAGGTTTTGCCTCCTTTGTGATATGCATTAATTTTGGACAGCAGTGCAGTAATTTTGGAACTAATAGCTTCCCTTTGCTGCTAACCCCTACCGAAGCTAGTATAAAATCACGCTGAGCTTCTTCACGCTCTTCCATAACATTCTTCACAGTGATGTTTGAGATGGTCCAGCAAGCTTCCTTTTTGATACTCTTTCAACATTGCTTGTCCCTTCCTCAACAACCATCTCCAGAAGATCGGAGAATATGAGACACCCTTTTTCTTTTGTTCCAAACATATTAACCAAAGGATTCGATTGCATCATGGGCTGTGGACATCCAAGCAACTTAAATATGTGTCCCTTGTCAAAAGTATCTGCCTTCTGTTGATCCATGTTGGAAGAGTTCTGCTCAACAGTAGGCTGACCAAATTCATAGAACTTTTGGAGGGTCCAAGAAACTGGTGCAAAAATCATCACTTGAGAAATCCTTTCTTCTGGTACAAGTCGTCGCTTACTGAAACCTGTCTTAGCTTGGTCCTGTCTTCGTGATGGGTACTTTTTCTCTGCTATGGTGTCTCATTGATTCAAGCTATCTCGAGCTTGCAAGGTTTGAGGAAACCCATTCTCTGGTGAAGAATCCATGGTGGTTTTAGATGAACCTGTATTTGATTTCTATCTCTAGCTGTCATAGTTGAGATCACCGAACAAGTTTTCCTCAAGACAATACTGTTACCCCCATGCATGAGAATAGAATTCAAACGAATGAAAACCCCGCTGTCAATCAGAATCTAAATCAGAGAATCAGCTCACTTAAAAATGTTTCCTACTGTTCTAAGCACATGTTCAACAATACAATGATTTGAAATACCTAAAAGCGTAACAAGCCTTGCACAGACATCTGCATCTATCACAGCCTGAATTTGGTTAAATGAACCACTTGATAGACAAGAAAGACACAGGCAAGTATCCTCACAAACTTCACCTAGAACTCCGACTGGAGGATTCAAGTGAATAAGTCTATGAAGAATTGGCAATGCAGACCTTATCTGGTCAAATGATGGTGGTGGATTTCCCTGGCAAAAGATAGCCAAAGTGTTGCGACATGCACGCAACATGCATATCTTCTAAAGAAGCATGGGTGGCTCCAAGTTCTTATCCAATAAAGCTAGCAATGGTGTGAGAGCACCTAGATGAAGAACATGATCTCTACAATCAGGAGAGTGATTGGCCAGACTACCCAAAGCCGCTGCCACGTTAGCACTCATCAGATCGCTCACCATTACAGGAATACTCTCAAACATTTTTCTAATGGCTATTGGATCCCCTGCAGCATCCTCTAGACATTGTTCCACATAAAAAAAACTCATGATTTCTCTTATAGAAAAGAATGAATTCCCTCTTGTCCTTCCTTATCTCCTCCATACTCTTGAGATTCTTTTGCATCTGCCTCTGCCTCTTCTGCCATTTGTCCTTATCAAACTTATACAGCCACTTCATTATGAACCAGGGAGTGAGAGTAGAGGTGAGAGAGCAGTGAAAGAGCGAACAAGCTGAGGGGATTTGGTAAGAAGAGGAGGACTGAGCTAGAGGGTTTTGCCTTTTTTCTATAGCCGCCAGCCTCTGGAGCCCCCCTCTAAAAAAAGAATAATCGGCCTCTTTATAACCAATTCTTAACCTAAGAATGTTTAATGTTTAAATTACCCCCTCCTTTATTTTTTCAAATCTTTTTTTTCAAGTATTTTCAATTAAAAAAATTTATTTTAAAAATCTAATAAAACTCAAGATTATACTTTTCACTTCGGGTTTAAATTGAATTTTAAAATTGGTAATTTTACGGTCCGATTTTATTTGAACGATTAAAGCTACAAAGGATATATATAATTTAGAACATTTTAAAAATCTAAAATCGCAACCGTGACTTTTACAAAAATATTAAACCCGAGAGGGGCACAAATCAAAATTGGTTTTAAAAGGCCCAGACAAAATTAGGTGTCTACAGCTGCCCCTCTTTGGCTATTGCTGAGAATCTGGAATCAGGCAAAGACAAAATAGACAACAATTTTGTCCGGTCAGTGAAATCACATGTGGAGAGAAAGAAAAGGGTTTTCATTCATCATTTTCATTCATTTTTTTCTCTTTTTTTTTTTATTTATTGAAAAAGCTGTAAATAGAAGATTTTGCCCTTAAATTGAGTTACCTGACTAATCAAGGCTCGACCCGTCTTAAGGAAACGGATTCGATTTTGAAAAGAAAAATTATGTCCGAAGATCTTAAAAATGGTGTCCAAAGGTCTTTAAAAAACTAGTGCCCGAAGGTCTTTAAAACTGGCGCCCGAAGGTCTTTAAAACTGATGCCCGAAGGTCTTTAAAACTGGTGCCTGAAGGTCTTTAAAACTGGTGCCCAAAGGTCTTTAAAATTGGTGCCCGAAGGTCTTTAAAATGGTGCCCGGAGGTCTTAAAAGCAGGTGCCCGGAGGTCTTAAAAAAACAGGTTCCCGGAGGTCTTTAAAATTGGTGCCCGAAGGTCTTTGAAACTAGCGAAAATACCTTGAAGACAGTCTCAGGGTTCGACTCATTTGATAAAACATAATGAATTCGATTTAAAACAAAAAGGAATACCTCGATAAAGGTCTCAAGGCTCGACTCATTTGATAAAACAGAATGAATTCGATTTAAAACAAAAGGAAATACCTCGACGATAGTCTCAAGGCTCGACTCATTTGATAAAACAGAATGAATTCGATTTAAGACAAATGGAAATACCTCGACAGTGGTCTCAAGGCTTGACTCATTTGATAGAACAGAATGAATTCGATTTAAAACAAAAGGAAATACCTCGACGATAGTCTCAAGGCTCGACTCATTTGATAAAACAGAATGAATTCGATTTAAAACAAAAGGAAATACCTCGACGGTGGTCTCAAGGCTCGACTCATTTGATGGAACAGAATGTATTCGATTTAAAACAAAAGGAAATACCTCGACGATGGTCTCAAGACTCGACTCATTTGATGGAACAGAATGAATTCGATTTAAAACAAAAGGAAATACCTCGATGGTGGTCTCAAGGCTCGACTCATTTGATAAAACAGAACGAATTCGATTTAAAACAAAAAACATACCTCGATGGTGGTCTCAAGGCTTGACTCATTTGATAAAACAGAATGAATTCGATTTAAAACAAAAGGAAATACCTCGACGGTGGTCTCAAGGCTTGACTCATTTGATAAAACAGAATGAATTCGATTTAAAACAAAAAGAAATACCTTGACGGTGGTCTCAAGGCTCGACTCATTTGATAAAACAGAATGAATTCGATTTAAAACAAAAGGAAATACCTCGACGGTGGTCTCAAGGCTCGACTTATTTGATAAAACAGAATGAATTCGATTTAAAACAAAAAGAAATACCTCGATGATGGTCTCAAGGCTCGACTCATCTGATAAAACAGAATGAATTCGATTTAAAACAAAAGGAAATACCTCGACGATGGTCTCGGGGTCTTATCCTATCTTGTGCTAACCTTACTGGCATGAGTGAAACCGAAAATTGAGAAAGATCTGGATGAAGCCAGAGATTGAAATGACATGGTTGAAACCAGAAAATTGAGAAAGATCTGGATAAAACCAGAGATTGAAATGACATGGTTGAAACTAGAAAATTGAGAAAGATCTGGATAAAACCAGAGATTGAAATAACATGGGTGAAACCATAAAATTGAAAAAGATCTGGATGAAACCAAAGATTGAATAACATGGGTGATTAACCTGGAGGATTCGAGAGAGATCTAGATGAAACCCGAGATTAAATAACATGGGTGAAACCAAAAAATTGGGAAAGATCTGGATGAAACCAGAGATTGAAAAATATTTTGGAAATTAAATTGGATGATTCGGGTGAGGATGCAAACGCTTGGATTCATGCAAATGCTTCTTGATGCAGATGCATATATTGAATAAGATGCAAATGATTCATGATGCAAATGTAAATGTCTTCGATTGATACAAATGCTTCTTAATGCAGATGCAAAATAAGATGCAAATGTTTCAATACAAATGCAAATGTCTTCGATTGATGCAACTACTTCATGAAATGATGCAAAATAAGATGCAAATTCCTTGGATTGATACACATGCTTCGAATGCTTCATGGTGCAGATATTTAATAAGATGCAGATGCCTTGGATTGATGCACATGCTT
This sequence comes from Fremontodendron californicum, assembly GCA_030761205.1. Lineage (NCBI taxonomy): Eukaryota > Viridiplantae > Streptophyta > Magnoliopsida > Malvales > Malvaceae > Fremontodendron > Fremontodendron californicum. Next base: position 9,447,969 of record JAULJL010000023.1, on the reverse strand, counting down.
CAAATGCTTCATGGTGTAGATGTTGAATAAGATGCAGATGCTTCATGGTGCGAATGCAAATGCTTCTAATGCTTCATTGTGCAAATGCAAATGACTTAGGTTGATGCAAATGCTTCTAAACGGTGCAAATGCAAAGATTCTAAGATAACGCAATTACTTCATGGAATGATGTAGAATAAGGTTAACAATGTGCAAATGCTTCTAAATGATGTAAATGCTTCTAAATTATGTAAATGCAAAAATTGGCGCTGACGCAACTATTTCATGGAATGATGCAGATGCCCCTACGAATCATGTTCATGTAAGTGGTCTATGAATGGTGTAACTGTAGTTGCCATACAATAATAAAAATGCAATGATTCTAAAAAGATGCAATTGCTTAAGATGACGCAAATGCAAATATCGATGAAATATGTAAATATAAAGGTAAAATGCCAATGTTCATGGAATAGTGCCAATGCAAATACTCATGAATGATGCAAATGCTTGCTGACACTGTGCAGATGCAAAGCCCAAAAAAAATATGATTGCTCATGAGTGATGCACATGCCCCTAATCATATTTTTTAGACTTTGGCTTAGCCTTTCCCATTCATTTTTCCTCTTCAAATAAGAGTATATCTTCAGCTCCTTTTTTCAATCTTTGGCTATTCTCTTTGCCCCACCAGTTTTCAAACTCTCATCAATAGAGATCTGCTTGCTGAATTTTATTTCTACTTCTCCTATTTGGAAGTCAAGGTTATCCCTAGTAATTCCACATCTTTGGATTAGAAAAACCCTTGTCTCATGTCAACATCAAAAATGGGTATTTCAAAAATATTTTTATTTTCCCTTTTTGAAAAACAATTTTGCTTATTTAAGGAAAACTTCTAAGCCAAAATTTTTAACTCCACAGCGTATGATGTACAAATATTTTAATGACTGATGACCACTGTTAGAATTTTCCCTAAGTATCAATTTGGGTTTTTCAATTTGAATTGACAAGGCTCGGTACAACAAGATTTTGATTTTTCCAGGATAACTTCACAACAAAAATGTATGTCCCTTCTAGGCTCACAAATGGAACAGATTTTATAAATCATGAATTCATTGAGAACCAAACAAATTCAACATTCTTTTAGTTTCCAATATCAAGGTATTTTGACAAGCGTCAAGATTGGCTGGGATGTTTAAACTGGAAAGTTGATTTTGGAGGAAAAAAAGTTTTAGTTTGAAATCAATCATCCGAATGAGAGTTGACACTTTGAGAGGTTCAGGAATTCCTAGATGTTCCTCGATGACCACTTCTTTATGATGATCTTCTCTTTTGTGGTATCGACGCTATCATAGATGGCATCGAAAATTCCCATCTTACTCTAGACCGCCCATTTTTGGGTTTTCGCCCTAGAGTCTCATTCTTTCCATTTTTCCTTCTCTTTCTTTTTTGTTTTTCATTGTTTTACCATGCACTTGAGAATTCTAAATTCTTCCTTATTGAACTAATAATTCGATGAGATGAGATAAAACCCGAGGAAAAACCCTTCAAATTAAATATTCATGCTTGATCAAAATGGACTTTTAAAGAACGTAATGTAGGCCATGGCTCAGGGTTCAAAAAGAAAGGATAAATAGGCCCAAAATATGTGTTTGAGGGTAATCAAATCAAGGATCATTTCTTGAGGAGAATTCTCTGTGAAGCATTTATCCCTTTTTGGACTTTTCATTCCTTTTGACTTTGCTTTTTTCTTCCTTGCTTTTGGCTTTCATTTGCCATCGCTTTTTCACACATTTTTTTTTCTCTATTTTTCTTTTGTTTTTCTTGGCTTTCATTTCGCCATCTTTTCCTTTTTTCTTTGACAAAATGAGTCCGTATTCATTTGGGAACTCAATTTGCTTTGTATATGTCTTTGAGTTAGGACTCATTTCTCAATGATCTTTGAGAAGGTCTTTCCTCGCATTTGCCCTCCAGTGTAGAGGGTGATCCTTGATCAGGGTTCAAAGAAGAAAGAATTCTTTTGGCTCAAAAAATGGTAACTATGGATAATTTCTTTCTGTGAAAGGGATATGAAAGATGGTCATTTCTCATATCAAGCACAAATATTCTCATTGAAAATCAATCCCCAGGGGAGATAGATAATCAAAATTTCATTTTGCACTTTGGAATTATCTGAATTCTCATATGCATGATATCACAAATTTTTTTTCTTTTCTCATTTTTCATCGCATGCCCCAATGATTCATGCGTTTAGTCAATTCTTATTAACCATGTATCCATCATTTCCACATATGATGCCCCAATTTGATTAACCAATGAGAATTTGTATCAACGAGGAACATAGCAAGTCTAGGTCTGTACTGAAAAGGCTGAGTTTCCAATCTGAGTTCTTTGAAGAGACAAGGAAAATATGACCTAAAAATGGGTTTTCTCTGGGATATGGGATAATCTGGTTTGGTCATTGTGCTCCAATGTATTAATCATGAAGTGATGTTTGGGCAATTAGTGTTTTGTGGTTTGTTGGAAAAGGTCATGAATTGTTTTAGCACAAATCTTGACACATATCAAATTACCAAAATCTAGATTCTTGAAAGAATGTCTCATTTGTTTGAATTTCAAGGAATTCAAAAAATTTTCAAAAAGTTCATTCCTTTGTTCATAGCCTAGACTAGGATTTACATCCTTGCTTGTTCTACAATGACAATGCCTTTTTTTTTTTTTGGTGAAATTCAATCATTCATATTCCTTGAAGAATTAGGTCTTTCAAGTGGTCTTGATTCAAGGGATTTAAGTGTAGGAAAACCCAAAAGAGAGAGGGAAAATGTTGGGTCATTTCTAACAATGATCATCAATATTCTCAAGATTGTTCATTATTTCATGTGAAAACCACTTATTTATTGTTTACCACAAATTTTCTCAAAGTTTCATTTGTTTTTTGCAATTTCAAATTTATTGCTAAAATAAAATGAACACAAAACATTTAAATTCAAAGTTTATTTATTTCATGTAGATGTCATCATGAGACAAGCGCTTTCATCATCAAAGTGTATAGAAATATATGCATCAGAATGCTCCTATTGACATGCTTTCAAAGATAACAATTCTTATCCTCAAAATTCTTCAAGAGGAAATCAATCTATGGTAAAACAGATTTCCAATGTTCGATAAGATCTGGAATCAAAATGTCGTCGTGGACAAGACCTTCAATTCTTTCCTTCAGTTGTCTGCATTTTTTAGTCGAATGCCCAATTGCCCCAATATGATACTCGCACTTGCTGTTCGGGTCATAGCTTTTAGCTGGCGAAGAAAACTCTTTAAAGCTAAGCCAATTTCTATTTCATCTTATTAATGTGTTTCGTGATGAATGAGCTATGAATGTAATGAATGCAATTTGATACATGTGAAGAATAAACAAAGTGATGTATGGTCATATATAGTGGAAACATGTTGATCATGTAAGTTATAAATGCAACACGATGCCAACATGATGCATTTAAAGAATAAGAAAAATCAATGCATGGATATATGCAATGAATGACCATGTATGCTCCAAATGCATTTCTCAGTGAATGATCATATACACTATCAATGCCACACAATGTCAATTATGATGCATGTGAAGAATAAATGATTGACACAGAGTATATACAAAGAAAATCATGCTGACCGTGTATGTCACGAATGCAACCTGATGCCAATATGACAAATTAATGCATGAGCATATCATGATGACTACGTATGCCATGAATGCAACCTGATGCCAACATGATGCATGTAAAGAATAAGCAAAATAATGCATGGATATATACAATGAATGACCATGTATGTTCCAAATGCATTTCCCAATGAATGACCATATATACTATGAATGCCACACAATGTCAATTATGATGCATGTAAAGAATAAATGACTGACACAGAGTATATACAAAGAAAATCATGCTGACCGTGTATGTCATAAATACAACCTGATTCCAATATGACAAATTAATGCATGAGCATATCATGATGACTATGTATGCCATGAATGCAACCCGATGTCAACATGATTTATATAAACAAATCAATGCAAAGAATAAGTAAATTAATGCATGGATATATATAGGAAAATCATTTCTGACTATGAATGCATGAATGCAACTTGATGCTAACATGATGCATATAGAGAAAGAATAAATTGATATATGGATATATACAGAAAAATCATGCTGACTATGAATGCATGAATGCAACTTGATGCCAACATGATGCATGTAAAGAAAGAATAAATTGATACATAAGTATATACAAATAATGACCATGCATGTCATAAATGTATTCTATAATGAATGACCATGCATGCTATGACTGTAACATGATGTCAAAATGATACATCATAAATTTACACCAAGGTATATACAAAGAATGACCATCTATATCACAAATGTATTTTACAATAAATAACCATGCATGGTAGGACTATAACATGATGTCAAAATGATACATGCAAAAAATAAATGAATTAACACAAAGGTATATACAAAGAAATCAATGATTACACGAAATTGGTAGGACCTAAATCTTGATTATTCAAAAATCTCATTATGCAAGATTTGCCTCCAAATTTATGATTTTTTGAAACATGTTTTTTTTTTTCTATGAAAAACCAATCACATTATTTTTAAAAGAATTTCAGGGTGGATCCTACTATGGTACAATATGCAAATGTTCATGTGACACTACCGGTTTTATGAAATCATCAAATGAAATTACCAACTGTTTATTGCAAAGAATGAGATCAATAACACAACCAAAAATGTACATGCTCTATTCACACATGAATGAAATGTGCAAAATGCAAAAATGTTTGAAAAAGGATTTTTATTTTTTTAAACAATTAATGAATATTTTGCCCCGACAAATATCTACTTATATAGGTATCACAGTGCCTTTGGGACAGATTAACACATTTATTACGGGCGATGTACGTACATCGTTGCCCGATCTACAAAACTTAATCAGAGTGTAAAATAGGTAACAAAAGGTTTAGAAATGTCCCTCCATGTGTTCCTATTTTAGGTATATCTAACGAAAATCCGGCATGGTTTCGCCTAGGTTTATTATATGAAGGTGAATCGGTTCTAAGGCCTCGAATTGTTCCTCACTGTCGCCGGTGAAGGCTAGTAAGGCACCCCGGTAAAAGCGGGTTCAATTCGTTAGAGTATATTTTCCTATGCCCATACGGAGGATTATCACGAAGGCATTAGGTACTTTATACTCCGAAAGTGTTTCACTAGCCCATACGGAGGATCAATCATGAAGGCTTAGTTACTTTACTCCCACTTAAAAGAACGGAACCCGAGTAGAGGATTCATGTTATGCAAATGCAAATAAGTGTGTGCGGAGGAACAAAACAAACCTGTCACCACCTATTCTACACCCCTTATTCTAAATACCCTACTAAATCACACAATGTAAGGCATCAGTTAAGCAAACATATAAATATACGCAACAAAATAACCAGAGAACAAATAATAATATGAATGCACATGAATATGGACATATTAAAACATTTTTTTTTATTTTCAAAATTCTCTTTTATTTTTAAAATTATGGGAATTAAAATTAAATACCAATTAAACCAACAAAACCGAGACTTTGATAACACACGACTAATTCTAGGCTTGACTCTCTAATTTTCCCTAGTGGAGTCGCCAAGCTGTCGCAACCTAAAAAATAACGAGTCTCATAGCAAGACTTTGTTATTCGTTAAGCGTGACATTAAAAAAAACCGAGGAAAAGTCGACTTAATTCCTCTAAAAAAATGAAGGTTTTGAAAATGACCTTGAAAAAGACATGGAGTCGCCACCAATCTTTTTTAGCTAGGTGTGATCGGCCACCTATTAAAACCGGTTTTATAAAATATTTTAAAAATTAATTAAAAGATTTTTAAAACCAATTTCAAGTCTGCGTTTTAAACCAGAGAAATCAAAGAAGCGGGTTCGGGAGTCGGTTACGTGTGAGGAAGGATTAGCACCCCCACAACGCCCGTATAAATCGGTACCTTATTAATCGTGTGTTATCTCAAGTCTCGGTAAAAAGTTGGTTTTAAATTTAGTATTTCGAGTTAATTCCTAATTTAAAGAAAAATAATTCCATTTTTTATTAAAAATGATCCGGAATTTATAAATTCAAAATTTTCCTATATTCCCCAACAAACGTGGCAAAATATAGAATTTTTTATTAGTTTTGGAAAACTTTCCGAATCATTCTCTTTTCTGAAAGAAAGATATTCCTTTATTAATGATAATTGATGATATTCCCTCCAGCAAACCCGGTAGAGAACTCATGAATTATTTTAACTCGGGAATATCTTTATTTTTTATTGAAAAATCATTATCCTTTTGAAAACATTTTAAAAGATATGAATATGTATATGCATGACATAAATAAAATGACATAGCAAAATCTAAATAATATAATGCTTCCTAAATGATATGATATAATGTAAATGCCTTAGCATATTCTAAATGAAATGAAATAAATGCCTTAGCATATTCTAAATGAAATAAAATATCCTAAGTTATATGACATATTCTATATGAAATGAAATAATTTAAATGACACGGCAAACATGAATGATATGGCATATAAATTAAATGAGATGGAATATGAAATAATGCTATCATATAATATGAATGAAAATAATAATGAAAATAATAATGCATGAAATAGTATATGCTAAATAATATGACAAAAAAATAACTAAATAAAAAGAATAGGATATCATGAAATATTCCAAATCATATAATAAACATTATAACATAACTCAAAATCATAACAATATCATAGAAATTATCATAGCAAGAATCACATATTATATAAAATGCATGAATATGGAAAATGCAATGCATGAAATGTATTTTTTCCTTTAATTAAGGAAATCCGTATATCTAAAAAGATATCCTGCTAACTTAGCAAAATATGTCAAATTAAATATTCTAAAACCAAAATACTTTGTGATTGTTTGAAAACAATTTTGAAAAGCTTGAATGAAAAATAAAAACTGGGCTAATTTCTTTAAAATGGCTCTAATTTTCCAAGTTTAAAAATCCGGACTTGACTACCCTTAACCCGAGACTTGAAAAACCATTTTTAGAGTTTAAAAAGGCTTAGAAACTACCCTAAGTTAGTATCTAACCCTCCTAATCAGCCCACTCTAAGTAACATAACCAAAACAGAAAAATGATTTTTCTTTAAATTCAATTCTGACTCCACTGTCCAGTTTTAAGCCACGATTTTTTATCCTATTTTTAAAAATTCAAAAAATTCTAAAACAAATATTGGAGACTCTAGACATGTAAAACTACACGTTAAAAAATCAGCTTAATTTTCTGATTAAAGACGAATGCCCAGAAAAATCGAAAAAGTACGAAAATTGGGTGAAAAAACTGTTTTGCCAAAATACTTTTTTGCCTTTGATAAAATCATTTAAAAATCAAAGTAGAAATATTTAAGTCTCACAAAATGACTCACAAACAGTAGCTAGGAATTTTTTAAAGTTAGATAAAAATTCGCTAAGTAAAAAAAAAAAATCACAAAGGTAGAATAATCAATTTGACAAACTTTAATTTTCCACAAGTGTGCTCAAGAGAGCATGACTTTGAACCATTAATTGGCTCAAGTCATTATTCAAGTGGCATGAACATGAAATGTATGAAACAATACAGCAAACATAGTGCATGAAATGCATGAGCTTAAACCTAAATTTCATGAAAAAATACATGGCATTCATATAGTGACCTAGACCTAAATGAACTTGCATGGCATTTAATGCAACCTAGACCTAAAATGCATGAACATGCATGGCAAATGAACCAAACCTAATAACTAAAATATGCATGGCATTTTGACAAACACAAAGCATGCTTAAACCAAAAACTCAACCAAATATCATGCAAATGCTAACCTATCAACTAATTATAGCAAAAATGCACATAAAATGCAAAAATTCAAAGGGTGGCCGAATGGAATAATGTGACTAGCGAACATGGCATTTTCACAAACACTTGGTATACTAGCATGCAAAACTAAATCAAATGTCATGCAAATGCAAAAACCAACCAACTAACATGGCAAAAATGCAACACACAGTGCAAAACACATGGAGTAGCCAAATGGCCTCAAGCTCTAACAAGCATGGCATTTTCACAAACACTTGGTATACTAACATGCTCAACTAAAATATAACACTCAAATCATGCAAAAACCACACAAACATTTTCACAAACACTTGATATACTAACATGCTCAACTAAAATATAAAACTCAAATCATGCAAACACAAAGTAGAGATATTAAAACTAACAAGCATTTTCACAAACACTTGATATACTAACGTGCTCAACTAAATTAAATGTCATGCAAATGCAAGCCTAATTTTTGTAGCTTAACTTGTGTATGATTCAAAGTAACAAGAAAGGTTTCATAAGGATGGAAAGCTAATTATATAGACATTATTGGAGTGAATTTTTTTTAGGCAGGAATAAGTACCGGAACCGTGAATCAAAATGAAGAATGCCGCAGTTACGGGAACCAAAAAGGTTTTTCCTCCTTTGTGATATGCATTAATTTTGGACAGCAGTGCAGTAATTTTGGAACTAATAGCTTCCCTTTGCTGCTAACCCCTACCGAAGCTAGTATAAAATCACGCTGAGCTTCTTCAAGCTCTTCCATAACATTCTTCACAGTGATGTTTGAGATGGTCCAGCAAACTTCCTTTTTGATACTCTTTCAACGTTGCTTGTCCTTTCCACAACAACCATCTCCAGAAGATCGGAGTACGAGACACCCTTTTTATTTTGTTCCAAACATATTAACCAAAGGATTCGATTGCATCATGGGCTGTGGACATCCAAGCAACTTAAATATGTGTCCCTTGTCAAAAGTATCTGCCTTTAGTTGATCCATGTTGGAAGAGTTCTGCTCAACAGTAGGCTGACCAAATTCATAGAACTTTTGGAGGGTCCAAGAAACTGGTGCCGAAATCATCACTTGAGAAATCCTTTCTTCTGGTAAAAGTCGTCGCTTACTGAAACCTGTCTCAGCTTGATCCTGTCTTCGTGATGGGTACTTATTCTCTGCTATGGTGTCTCATTGATTCAAGCTATCTCGAGCTTGCAAGGTTTGAGGAAACCCATTCTCTAGTGAAGAATCCATGGTGGTTTTAGATGAACCTGTATTTGATTTCTATCTCTAGCTGTCATAGTTGAGATCACCGAACAAGTTTTCCTCAAGACAATATTGTTGCCCCCATGCATGAGAATATTATTCAAACGAATGAAAACCCCGCTGTCAATCAGAATCTGAATCAGAGAATTAGCTCCCTTAAAAATGTTTCCTACTGTTCTAAGCACATGTTCAACAATACTGCGATTTGAAATACCTAAAAGCGTAATAAGCCTTGCAGAGACATCTGCATCTATCACAGCCTGAATTTGGTTAAATGAACCACTTGATAGACAAGAAAGACACAGGCAAGCATCCTCACAAACTTCACCTAGAACTCCGACTGGAGGATTCAAGTGAATAAGTCTATGAAGAATTGGCAATGCAGACCTTATCTGGTCAAATGATGGTGGTGGATTTCCCTGGCAAAAGATAGCCAAAGTGTTGCGACATGCACGCAACATGCATATCTTCTTAAGAAGCATGGGTGCTCCAAGTGCTTATCCAATAAAGCTAGCAATGGTGTGAGAGCGCCTAGATGAAGAACATGATCTCTACAATCAGGAGAGTGATTGGCCAGACTACCCAAAGCCGCTGCCACGTTAGCACTCATCAGAGCGCTCACCATTACAGGAATACTCTCAAACATTTTCCTAATGGCTATTAGATCCCCTGCAGCATCCTCTAGACATTGTTCCACATAAAAAAAAACTCATGATTTCTCTTACAGAAAAGAATGAATTCCCTCTTGTCCTTCCTTATCTCCTCCATACTCTTGAGATTCTTTTGCTTTTGCATCTGCCTGCTGCCTCTTCTGCCATTTGTCCTTATCAAACTTATACAGCCACTTCATTATGAACCAGGGAGTAAGAGTAGAGGTGAGAGAGCAGTGAAAGAGCGAACAAGCTGAGGGGATTTGGTAAGAGGAGGAGGACTGAGCTAGAGGGTTTTGCCTTTTTTCTATAGCCGCCAACCTCTGGAGCCCCCTCTCAAAAAAGAATAACCGGCCTCTTTATAACCAATTCTTAACCTAAAAATGTGTAATGTCTAAATTACCCCCTCCTTTATTTTTTCAAATCTTTTTTTTAAGTATTTTCAATTAAAAAAATTTATTTTAGAAATCTAATAAAGCTCAAGATTAAACTTTTCACTTCGGGTTTAAATTGAATTTTAAAATTGGTAATTTTACGGTTCGATTTTATTTGAACGGTTAAAGCTACAAAGGATATATATAATTTAGAACATTTTAAAAATCTAAAATCGCGAACGTGACTTTTACAAAAATATTAAACCCGAGAGGGGGACAAATCAAAATTGGTTTTAAAAGGCCCGGACAAAATTAGGTGTCTACAAATGTGTTTTGGCAAAACAATTTTTCACCCAATACTCATACTTTCCCCATTTTTTTGGCAGTCATATTTAATCAGAAAATTAAGCCAATTTTTTTTCGTGTAGTTTTACGTGTCCTGAGTCTCCAGTATTTGTTTTAGATTTTTTTGAAATTTTAAAAAATAGGGTAAAAATCGTGCTTTAAAGCTGGACAATAGAGGTAGAATTGAATTTGAAGGAAAATCATTTTTCTGTTTTGGTTAAGTTACTTAGAGAGGTCTGATTAGGAAGTTTAGCTACTGACTTAGGGTAGTTTCTAAGCCTTTTTATACTCTAAAAATGATTTTTTAAGTCTCGGGTTAAGGGTGATCAAGTCCGGGATTTTGAACTTAGGAAATTAGAGCAATTTAAAAAGGGTTTAGCTAAGTTTTTATTTTTAATCTAAGCTTTTTCAAAATTGTTTTCAAACAATCACAAAGTATTTTGGTTTTAGAATATTTAATTTGATATATTTTCCTAAGGTAGCCGGATATCTTTTTAGATATACGGATTTCCTTAATTAAAGGAAAAAATACATTCTCATGCATTGCATTTTCCATATTCATGCATATTACATAATATGTAATTTTTGCTATGTTTAATTTTCTTGATGGTGTTATTATCTTGGATTTAAATTTTTGATATTATATTATTTGTTATATGGTTTTGAATATTTCATGATATCCTAAGTTTTTTATTTAGTTATTTTTTTTCATATTATTTAGCATATACTATGTTCATGCATTATTTTTTTTTTTTATTTCCATGCATATTATATGATAGCATTATTTTATGTTTCATGTCATTTAGATTATAGGCCATATTATTTATATTTGCCATGTCATTTAAATTATTTCATTTCATATAGAATATATTATGTTACCTAGGTTATTACATTTCATATAGAATATATCATGTTTCCTACGTCATTTCATTTCATTTAGAATATATCATATAACTTAGGGTATTTCATTTCATTTAGAATATGCTAAGACATTTAAATTATGTCATACCATTTAGGTTGCATTATATTATTTAGACTTTGCTATTTCATTTTATTTATGTCACACATATTCATATATTTTTTAAATGACTTGAAAAAGGTAATGATTTTCAATAAAATAAAGATATTCCTGAGTCAAAATAATTCATGAGTTCTCTGCAGGGTTTGCTGGGGAGGATATCATCAATTATTATTAATAATGGAATATCTTCTTTAAAATGAGAATGATTTGGAAAATTTTTAAACTAATAAAAATTTCTATATTTTGCCACGTTTGTTAGGGTATATAGAAAAATTTTGAATTTATAAATTTCGAATCATTTTCAATTAAAAATGGAATTATTTTTCTCTAAATTGGGAATTAACTTGAAATACTAAATTTAAAACCGATTTTTTATCGAGACTTGAGATAACACATGATTAATAAGATACCGTTTTATACGGGCGTTGTGGGGTTGCTAATCCTTCCCCACACGTAACCGAGTCCTGAACCCGCTTCTTTGATTTCTCTGGTTTAAAACGCAGACTTGAAATTGGTTTTAAAAATGTTTTAATTAATTTTAAAATATTTTATAAAACCGGTTTTAATAGGTGGCCGATCACACCTAGCTAAAAAAAGATTGGTGGCGACTCCATGTCTTTTTCAAGGTCATTTTCAAAACCTTCATTTTTCGAGAGAAATTAAGTCGACTTTTTCTCGATTTTTTTTAATGTCACGCTTAACGAATAATAAAGTCTTGCGATGAGACTTGTTATTTTTTAGGTTGCGACAGAATTGATTATTGTTCAACAGCTGGAAAATATTTGGGGTGATGGAAATTATGATTAGGCTCGTTTGGGATAAATGTCTCTTTATGTTGGATTTTTTAATTATTAAAAACAGATTCGTGGTGGTAAAAAAAAAAAACGATGGATTCAATTGAATTTTTGTTGTTTTATATGCTCTCTACGATCTTGTGCTAAGAAGTTTTTATGGGATGAAATTTTGGATATAGTTTTATGGATATTGGTGCATGGCTGGTGAATTGCTATATGCATGGTGGGGTGGAATTTGAAAGATTAATGAATTCATTAAGAGTAAATTATAGAAAAACGTAATGTGATTTTGTCATAATGTGCGAATCTAAAAATTCGACTAATAGACACAAAAAAAAAAGCTGTCATTAATCTTTTTTATTAATTGTGATTAGTCATCTCTATGAATTTATCCTCTTTAGAGTATTCCTAAACTTGATTGAGGCACTCTAAAAAGAATTGGTTATGGTTTACGTTTCAGAATTAGGTTTGGGAATTGAGTTACGTGTGGGGAAGGATTAGTACACCCACAACTCTTATCTTAAGGACAATACCTAATTAATCTTATATGATCTTAAAAGAAAACTTTTTAAAAGATTTTTCCATCATGCTGGAGTAATTTAAGAAAATTTCTTACTTAGAAATTTCTTATAAAATCGACCATTTGCGACTCCCTTAGAATTTCATCATCGAGAAGATCTCGATTTATAATTTTTTTTTTTTAAAAAAGAAAACATTGTATGAATTAGTTTCTCTTTTTAATCCTAGATTTCGTTTTCTATTATTATATTTTCTAAAAATATTTTTAACTAAATTTAAATTAACCTAAAATGAAATAAATATAAAATATCCCTAATATGTTGAATAATTTAAAATAAATAAACAAATTAATTAGTTAGTTAGTTAAGATGAACAATTAAATAAAATGAAGTAATAGAATAGAAATAAATAATATAACAATTAATAAATAAGTAAAATTTAATAATTAATAAATAATATAACAATTAATAAGTAAATAAATAAATAATAAAATAAAAAGGAAAGGAAATGAGTTATTTTTAACCAAAGGAAAAAATGACCTTTATATTTTAGAAGTTCTCTGACTTTCTCTCTCTTCCCAAATTTCGGCCATCGCTTTTTTCACAATCCCAAATTTTGGCGATGTCTCCACCGCCCACCACCAATCGCCACCATCGGTGTTCTCAGAAATTCATAAAATTCCTCCAAAATCTTTCTTCCAACCTCTTAGACTCCAAAATCAACTTAGATTTTCAAACTCAACCCTGAAAACCCTAGATTTATGTTTGAAACTTGGAACCTCTAACCCCTAAATCTCCTTCGAAGATTGTCGATGATCATCAAAATTTGACCGGACCTTTCTCTAATCCCTCCATAGGATTTCACTATTAGGATCTCCCAACAACAAGCTAGAACCCGAAATCTTAAAAATCTGAAACAAAACCCTCAAAACATTTCCCTATGAGTTTTGATTATTATGTTGATTCTATGATTGTGTGTGAAAAATTGGATTATGTTATTTTTTTTATTTGTCATCTGATTGTTTGTTTTTTTTTTTTTAACTGGACTTTTTATATGGTTTATGGTTATCTTGTTTTAGATTTGTTTGATCTTAATTTTTAAAGTTTTGACTTGGTCTTATATTGGGTTTAATTTTTTTTTTTTTAGTTTTTGTATTCAAAGAAAATTAAAAGAAAAAAAGATAAGGATAAGGATAAAATAAAATAAAATAAAAATAAAACTGACAAGATAAAAAAAAGAAAAGAAAAGAGAAGAATGTGGGCTGCCGAATCTAAAGCCCTAAAATCATATTTAGGCTCAAAGTCCAAAATTACAATTGGGCTAAAAATCCATAAGCTAAGGTTCAATAATCATTTTTAAAAGCCCAAAACAAAATACTGTTTAATCCAATTCAAGTCTCAAAAAAATTTTAGGGCTAATAATTAATTTCAGAATCCCAGATAAAATCGAGTATCTACAAATTCCCCTCTCTTTGGTTATTTTCTGTGAAACAAGAAGTGTGCAAAGATGTAGACACCCTTTCATTTAGACAGAATCAACTAAAAACTGAAACACTCATCTTTTATTTTGACAAATTTTAAAAATGCTCCTCCTAACGAGGCATAAACTTTAAACATTTCAAACAAGAAAAATACTAAAACGTTTTGAAAATTATGATATTTAGAGGTTTTGTAAGTGACCTATAGACACCTATTTTTGTTCGGCCCCCCTTAAACCAGGTAAATTCTTCCTTGTACTTTTTTAGAATGCAAAAAATCTCTTTTCATCTTGCAGATGGTCCTCAAAGACTTGTGATTCGAAGTTCAGCAAGAAAAGTCAATCCAGAAAAAGTCAACTTCAAAAAAGTCAACTCCAAGAAGTCAACCACTAAAAAAGTCAACCTTTAGTCAAAATCAAGATTTGAAGTTGAATTGAACAATGGTAAAAGAATTTCTGAGGTCTACAACGAAAGATATGGAGTTCAGAAGATTGGTTGCAGAAATTCAGTATAAGGGAAAATCTAATTCGGGAAATTTGGGAAAAACTGCAAAGATGGCCCAATTCGATGAAATTGAAGCCCCCAGTTGATAAAGAATGAGTAAACAAGGATAGCCCAAGGCCCAGTTTGAAGTGAATCCAAAGGAAGTGCCGATTGGAGCAAAAACGAAAAAAATAAGAAAATCTCAAGTTTGGAAAGGGGAAAACTAAATCGGAGAGGTATTTGATCGTAAAAACTAGGCATTTTCGGACTAACTCAAATTCAATATATGAAAAAGGCATTGGAAAAAGAAAATCCAAAAATCGAACCCGTTTTGAGTAAAATCGAGGTTTCGGAGGATAAAGGGCATTCTTGGGAAATTCCAAAAGATAATTCCGGGAAAAATAGCAAACAAGCTCAAAAAATTATGAAAACTTCTAGATCTGAGTTTCATAATTTTTGGAAGGGATTGGCGTAGAAAAATCCAGAATCGGAGCTCATTTAAAAAATGGTAAAGTTCAGGTTCACTAACCTGAAATTCCGAAAGATAATTCCGGGAAGAATAGCAAATGATCTACAAAAATTATGAAAACTTCTAGATCTGAGTTTTATAATTTTTGGAAGAGATCGGTGAAGAAAAATAAAAAATCGAAGCTCATTTGAAAAATGGTAAAGTTCGGGTGCACTAAGTCGAAATTTCAGAAGATAATTTTAGGAAAAATAGCAAACGAGCTCCAAAAATTATGAAAACTTCCAGATCTGAGTTTTATAATTTTTTGAAGAGATCGGCGAAAAAAAATCCGGAATCGAAACTTATTTCAAAAATGGCAAAGTTCGGATGCACTAATCCGAAATTCCAGAAGATAATTCCGAGAAAAATAGCAAATAAGCTCCAAACATTCTGAAAACTTCCAGATATGAGTTTTAGCTTTTTTTGGAAGAGATTGATTTCGGAGTTCAAATAAAAAAGGTTAATTTTGGGTGCCACTAACCGAAAAATCCAAGAGAAAATTTCGGGTGTCACAACCTAAAAAATAACAAGTCCCATCGCGAGACATTACTCGTTAAGTGTGACATTGGGGAAAGAGAGGAAAAGATGACTTAATTCCTCTTGAAATAAAATGAGGGTTTGAAAACAACCTCGAAAAAGAAATGGAGTCGCCACCAATCTTTTTTGGCTAGGTGTGATCAGCCACCTATTAAAACTGGTTTTGTAAAATATTTTAAAATTATTTAAAATATTTTTAAAACCAATCTTGAAGTCTGCGCTTTTAAACCAGAGAAATCAAAGAAGCAGGTTTGGGAATCGGTTACGTGCGGGGAAGGATTAACACCCTTACAACGCCCATATAAAATGGTACCTTATTAATCATGCGTTATCTCGAGTCTCGATGTAAATTGGTTTTGAAATTGGCATTTTAAAGAAAAATAATCCCATTTCTAGTTGAAAATGATCCAAAATTTATTAACTCAAAATTTTCCTATATTCCCCAGCAAACCCGGTGAAACATAGAAATTTTTATTTACTTAGAAAATCTCCGAATCACTCTTGTTTTTTAAAGAGAGATATTCCGTTGTTAATGATAATTGATGGTATCCTCCCCGGCAACCCGGCAGAGAACCCATGAATTATTTTAACTCGAGAATAATCTTGATTTAAAAAAATGTTATTTATTTTTCATGTAATTCGACAATCATAGAAAATGATCATGAATTTGGAAAATGGTACTAAAATAAAGATTAAATGAGCATGCATAATTACCATGGTCTGAAAAACATTTTATTATGACATGGTAAAAGAAATTATGACATAGCATGAAGAAATGAATGTCATGTGAACGAAATCGACATGGCAAACCTAAGTTTGGCGGACTAAATGACATGCAAACGAAATGACATGGCATAAGAATGAATGTCATGTGAGTGGAATCGACATGGCAAACAAAGTGGCATGGTATACGAAGGACATGGCATGAAAAGATGACATGACACAAAAACGACATAGCATGAGGATGAATGTCATGGCATGTAAATGATGTGACAAATGAATGACATGGCATATAAATGACATGGCATAAGAATGAATTTCATGTGAATGAAATCGATATGGCAAACAAAATGACATGGCATATGATGACATGGCATGAGAATAAATGTCATGTGAATGAATGACATGGAATGGCATATGAATGACATGGCATATGAATGAAATGGCACGTGAATGACATGGTACATTTTGATGACATGGCATACGAATGATATGGCATATGAATGATATAGCCTATGAATGACATGGCGTAATGAATGACATGGCATGATGAATGACATGGCATGTGAATGACATGGCATATGAATGACATAGCATATGGATGACATGGCATAGTGAATGATATGGCATGTGAATGACATGGCAAAATGAATGACATGGCATGTGAATGACATGGCATGAGAATGACATGGCATATGAATAACTTGGCATAATGAGACATGGTATAATGAATGAATGACATGGCATATGAATGACATGGCATAATCTAAATGATATGGCATGTGAATGGATCACATGGCATATGAATGAATTTCAAGGCATATGAATGACATGGCATAATGAATGACATGACATGGCATGCGAATGACATGGCATATGAATGAATGACATGGCATAATCTAAATGACATGGCATGTGAATGACCGACATGGCAATATGGATGACATGGCATGTGAATGGATGACATGGCATATGGCATAATCTAAATGACATGGCATGTGAATGAATGACATGGCATGGCATGTGAATGGATTACATGGCATATGAATGACATGGCATGTGAATGAATGTCAGGGCATAATCTAGATGACATGGCATAATGAATGACATGGCATAATCAACAAAATGGCACCATCATAAAATATTCATAATCACATCATGATCACATGCACACATCATTATTTGAAATGAATTATTCATGTGAGGAATCACATAAAAAGCATAGGTCAAAAAATATTATTGTGCTTCCCAGCAAACCCGGTAAAGCTTGGAAAATAATTCTTTCATATGATATTTACATGATTCTGAGTAAAATGAAAACCTTATGTTTCGATTCTATAAACACGTGTGTTGAACAATTCCCTAACTTCCTCGGAAAACCCGGCAAAGATTGAGAACTAATTCTCGCCAAATGTTTAATAAACCGAAAAATATGTTTTTATGACAAGTTAAGTAAAAACATTTTTAAAATGCAATGCACGGAAATGTATTTCTTCCTTAGAGTAAGGACATCCGTATACCTGAAAAGGTATCTGACTATCTTAGGAAGAGACCTAAATTGGATTTTCCAAATCAAAAGACTTGGGGCTCGAATTAAAATAATAAAAAAAAGGTGCAATTTTTGGATAAAAATGGCCTCTTGGCTGAATCCCCCATTTAAAAAGGTCCTATTTTCCTAGTTTTGAAATCCGAGTTGACCACCCTTGACCCGAATTTTTTAAAATCGAATTTTGTGATTGGAATGACTTTGAAATTAACCTAAGACAGTAACTAATGCCCCAAATCTGCCCCCTCTTAATATCCTAACCAAAACAGAAAATTAGTATTTCTTAAAAACAAAACTGACTCTCACTGGCAGTTTTGGAAACTGATTTGTTTTCCCTTCCAAAAAATTTCAAAACATTTTGAAAAAATTATGAGAGACTTAGAGCATGTCGAACTCTATGGAAAAAATCAGCTTAATTTTTGGAGCATGGATACAATGACCGATTTTTACCCAAAATCAAGACAGTGAGTTAAAAACTGTTTTGTCAAAATCTATTAGGCAGTTCTGAAAACCTATTTTTTTCCCTCGTAAAAAATTTCAAAAAAATCTGAAAAAAATGTGGGGACTCAGAACATGTTGATTTACATGGAAAAAATCATCTTAATTTTTTGACCATGGATACTATGACTGATTTTTACCCAAAATCAAGACAGTGAGTTAAAAAACTGTTTTATCAAAAATCAATTTTTAAACCTTTGATAGAAACTCCAAAAATAAAATAAAGAAAATACTAAAGGCATAATGTATGTTCCAGATGCATTTTCCAATGAAAATACTATACTATGAATGAGCAAATAATGTATGTTCCAGATGCATTTTCTAATTAATGAGCCTATATACTATGAATGCGACACGATATCAATATGATGCATGTAAAGAATAGACAAATTAATTCATGAACATATACAGATAAATCATGTTGATTATGTTTTTCATGAATACAACCTGATGCTACCAAGATGCATGAATAAATGAAATGTATGGTATGGCAAATAATTGATCGGATGCAAAATGCAAAGGAGAGGATACCATGGAGGAAATAAGAATTGGAGGAACTTAATCATCAACATCTCATAAATTCGAAGCATAACCAATCCATCCTCCCTGTCAATGTTGACAAGATATAAATCATGTTTACAAAATCTGAGCAGTGGTTAGAACTGTCTTTACAAGCATTTTATTTTTCCTAACATCCTAAGGCTATAAGAGCCGGCTACTAAAAAGACGAAATCCTATTGCATCATTAATTTCTCGACCCTAATTAGCCTTCCCCAGTCCTCTATATCAGTGTCATTGGATCGATCCACTTGACATCTATAAGAGACTGCACTTTCCTTTTGAAGGTTTCACAGTCTTCAATGCTATGCCCAACAATTCCGCAGTGATAATCACATCTTGCATTTACGTTATACCACTTGGATACGATGGTAACAGGGGTTTCAACGGCACACAGGCAACCAAGTGATCTCAGATCAATATAGGGAGAAGATCTTGGTAACTGATTGGAATGGGGTCATAATGCCTTTGTGTCTTGTTCTTGGTTTGTTTATTGGTCACACATGGCCTAGGGGTCGGGGCATTTAATGGTGGCACAAAGACTCGAACCGGAGTGTTTGCATAGAGAGGTGGCTGAATAGCATGGTAAAGGTATGGATTTGGACACAAGACCCTTGAAGGTTGTACATAGTTCAAGGTTCTTATCCCGGATGCTTGATAAGGTGCTTGATGAGGGAAGAAGTACGAATTGCCAATTGGTGGTGATGGAGTGGGACCCGGGGATCCCGTAGTGGTTATCCCAGTGGACGATTGGACCATAGTAGAGTGAGGACACTAGTTTGGATCTAGGACAAATTGCAGGGACTGTTTGGGATCTGAGGTTTCTGTCTTTGGTATTATGCCCTGTTTTAATCATTTTCACGACATTGTCCATTATTTCATCAGGGTTCAAACCTTTGTGGCATTGACAATTGCAGGACCCAACAAGGATTGTATGTTTTAGACCTGATGGTTTTGGTTGATCCGAAGGCGATGAAGAGCCCTGAGAAAGTTCCCTCTTACTCTTACCCATATCCTCAACCATTTTAATCAATTTGGCGAGCTATTCTTTCACCTCCCAGATTTCATGTCCAAATTTCTCTTGATTGTGTTCCAAAGCACCCAATCGTTCCTCCGATTCATTCCTCATATCTCAAACCCCTTTCATGCAAATGAAAATGACATTATTATCATGAGATCAAGAATACAATTATGAATGTAAATGCTCTATTCTTATATGCATGAATATAATGATGATTTATGCATGAAATGTACAAGATGCGAAGATGCTGGAGGAGATGAATTTTCATATTTATAACTGCTTAAATAATATGCATGTTTATGCAAAAATGCAAATGAAATAATCAAAAAAATAAGATCGTAATATCACTTTATTTTTTGATTGATTTTTTATTATTTTCTTGATTTTTTTTCTCTTTTTTTTTTGACATCTTTCTTTTTTCATATTTTCTCAAAAATCCAAAACTAAAAGGAGATTTTTATTATTTTCACAACACTATTCCACCACAAAGGGATTTTTTATTATCTTCTCATTTTTTGTTTTTTCCTTTTTTTTTCTTTTTCTGAAGAAAAAATATTTTTCATAAATGTACAAGTATTATGGATGAATAAGTAAATCACAAATGAATGAATGAGTAATCAATGAAATGAATGAAAGAGTTAATAAATTAATGCATGGATATATATAAAGGAATCATGCTGACTGTGCATGTGATGAATACAATTTGATGTAAACATGATGCATGAAAAGAATGAATAAATTGCTACACAGGTATATACAAAGAATATCGAAGTATGTCACAAATATATTCTACAATGAATGACCATGCATGCTATGACTGCATCATGATGTCAAAATGATACATGTAAATAATAAATGAATTAACACAAAGGTATATATATATATAAAAAAATGCCCATGTATGTCACAAATGTATTTTACAATGAATGACCATGCATGTTAGAACTGTAACATGATGTCAAAATGATATATGTAGAGAATAAATGAGTTAACACAAGGGTATATACAAAAAAAAAAAAATTAATTAATGATTAAACAAAATTGGTGGGAACAATCTTGACTATTCAAAAATCTCATTATGCAAGATTTGCTCCCAAATTTAAACCACGATTTTTGAAACATGCTTTCCCCGCAACAAAAAATCAAAATATTATTTTCCAAAACCAATTTTTATCTAAAACTTTTGGGGTATTGGGTTTTATTATGGCACAGGTGTCCAAATATTTATTCAACACTACCAGTCTGCAATTCTTATTTAATCAACCAACAAATATTTATACAAAAAACAAATGAGATTATTATCACCGTGAAATCAAGAATGCAAATATAAATGTACATGTTCTATTTACATATGCATGAAATGTGCAAAATGCAAAAATATTTGAAATTTTTTTATTTATTTTCAATTTCAAAAAGTCAATGAACATTTGCCCCAACAGTATCTAATTATTTAGGCATCACGTTGCCTTTGGGGCGGGGTATTAAACTTATTACGGGTGATGTACATTCTCATCTTTTCCTGGTTTATGAAACTTATTCAGAATGTAGAAATAAATGGCAAAAGATCATAAGCATTCCTCCATGTGTTCCTAGCTTCAGTACCTCTAACGAAAATTCGACATGGCTTCGCCTAAATTCACTATATGAGGGTGAATCGATTCTAAAGGCCTCGAATTGTTCCTCACTGTCGTCAGTGAAGGCTAGTAAGGCACCCCGATAAAAGCGGGTTCAATTCGTTAGAGTATATTTCCCAGGCTTATGCGGAGGCTATTGCCACACGAAGCGTAGGTAATCTGACACTCCGGAAGTGTTTCGCTAGCTTATGCGGAGGCTATTGCCACACGAAGTGTAGGTACTTTACTTCCACTTAAAAGGATGAAACTCCGGTATAGGGCTCATGACATGCAAATACACGTGTAGTGTGTGAGGAGGAACAAACAAACATTTCACCATCTATTCTACAACCTCTATCCTAGATACCCCGACAATTTATTGAATAAAGATCAAGAATAGTGTAACGCATTAACCAACAAGAATGCAATAGTAATATACAATATTAAATAACTAGAAAACAATAATATAATGCATGTGAATGAATATGAACATATTTAAAAACATTTTATTTAGTTTCGAAATTCTCATTTTTATTTTAAAAAATATGGGAATTAAAATTAAATAGCGACTAAAAATTGAAAAACTGAGACTTTTGATAACACACGACTAATTTTAGGTCTGACTCTCTAAGGGTCCCCAGTGGAGTCGCCAAGCTATCGCAACCTAAAAAATAACAAGTGTGACATTGGGGAAACAGAGAAAAGGATGACTTAATTCCTCTTGAAATAAAATGAGGGTTTGAAAACAACCTCGAAAAGGAAATGGAGTTGCCATCAATCTTTTTTGGCTAGGTGTGATCAACCACCTATTAAAATCGATTTTGTAAAACACTTTAAAATTAATTAAAACATTTTTAAAACCAATTTCGACGTCTGCGCTTTTAAACCAGAGAAATCAAAGAAGCGGGTTCGGGAATCGGTTACTTGTGGGGAAGGATTTTTAAAACGGTACCTTATTAATCATGTGTTATCTCGAGTCTCGGTGAAAATTGGTTTTGAAATTGGCATTTTAAAATAATTCCCATTTTAAAGAAAAATAATCCCATTTCTAGTTGAAAATGATCCGAAAATTATTAACTCTAAATAATATTTTAGAGATCTTACTTGTAGAAGAAAAAATTGAAGAATAAAGAACTTAACGTTGTTGCCAAGGATTGAACCCTTTGTCCTTAAGACGAAACTGCCTATCACTTGGTGCACACGGTTTCAATGCAATTGCCTCATAGAATTTCAACAACGCCATCTTGAAAAGTTGCATAGCTTTTCAAGAACCATGAACTTAAGGAATTTGACTCAAATTTCTCTCTACAATGATAGATTCTTAAGCTTTAAAGTAGAAGGAATAAATAAGACAAAAGCCTTAGAAAACTAGAACAACAAAGAAAGAAAAGAGCTTAAGAATTGTTGAATGAATTGTTGAATCTTTGAATGAATTTCCCATCCTATCAAAGCACCTATTTATAGGACTTTAGGACCTAAACATTAATTACCCAAATGAATGTACATAAAACATGAATGTGCATTAATTAGGATGAATATACATGGTTCATGAAAGAACAAATTCATGAATGCACATAATAACATTCATGTATATCACACCATAATTAATGTAATGGTTCATGAACTGAGATATTTTAGAGACTGAAAAGTTAATGATTAGACAAGGATTAAACAGAAAAATATTTTTCAGTTAACCAAACTCGAGCCCACGGCCCAAACCACAAGACAAGCTTGTAATCTTCAAATATTTGAGAATTTTTGGGTTTGTCATTTTTCCGTCCAATGGTTCTTTGAGATCAATTTCTCATTCACCTATAATTCGTTTTAAACGTGTTAATGTTCCATGTTAAATAACTCATGTTGGAGTACAAAATCCAACAAAGTTTTAACCAAATATGTGAGTGGACTCCTACAAATAATTGGTCTCAAAAGTGCCCATTAACCATGTTTTATAAAATCAATTCCAACAAATGCAAGGTATTATGGAGTTTTGTGACAACCTAGGTCCTACCTGACATGAAATATGAGAAGAATTTTATGCTCAAGCCCGTTCCGATTATATAACATTGCTCATGACTGTATAAGTCCGTCAAGATTTTTAAACAAAATGATCAATTTCTCTTAAAAATGATCGATCATTCTTAAAAATTTATATGACTAATAGCAAAATGGGTTAGGTCGAGCTTAGATAAAAAATAATACTCGACTTGTTTTAAAAACGAATCTCATTTTTTTTGTCCTAGCCTTTTTTTATCTTAATATTTTTATTCAAATTTTTTCAAATATCAACCGAACCTTCAAACTCGTATGGATAACTCGATTTATAGATAAATTTATTCATATATTAGTAAATATAATAGGATACATTTTATTAAAAAAAAAAAGATAAAGTATTGTTTAAAGTTACTCCTAAAACCGAATGTCTAGATCCATAACTGGTCTCCATTTGATATAATTTTAAAATATTCTTTTGGTTTTTGATCTCTTCTAAATACAAATCTTTTGAAAAGAAAAAGTAAAATACTATTGTTTTTGCAACCATTCAACAATTAGAAGTTAATCAATTTCCACGAGAACATGAAAAACATGTGAATGTTATTTTAATATATATGTACAATTAATATATTTGAAAATTCTCTGACAAAGATAAGTGAAATTTTACTCAGAATCATAATGGGCCCTACTCTAGTGCAAAGTGATCGATGATTGATTTTGCACAAACTTCCAAATTATTTGGTTAGAATAGTTGGAGTTGAAAAGAAGAAGATTTTTAATTAGTTTTCTATGAACGCATCAAAGTTTAAAATTAGACTAGTTAAATCTGATTTAAATTTGAAAAATTCGATCAATTCATTCGAATTCAAATCGATTCAATAATCTTTGATTAGAAAAGTTAACAACCCAAATCTGATACAAATCAAAATAAAAAATAACTTGAATTCGGAATAACCCAAATCTAAATTGACCCGAACTCGAAATGATTCAAACCCGAATTGATCCGAATTTAAATTAAGTATAATTTTATTTTTAAACCATTCATTTAATAAAAATGATAATAATAACATAAATTATTAATTTATTTTAATTTTATAACTTGTAATTATTATTTTTTTAATATGATACATTATGCATCATGAGGTCAATTATGGCTGTGAAAAAATTTGAAAATGAAAAAAATTTGATATTATTATATATAATGTGATGGTATTAAGAATTATAATTTTAATCAATTGTTTATAAATCAATATTAATATCTTTATTTCAAATCAAACTGTTCGATTGGATAAATAGTAAATTTGTTGTAATTTAAATAAGTAAATTTGTTATATTATTACCATACTAACCTTCTTAAACTAATTGTTTAGGACTTCAAAATAATTATTCAAATATTAAAATAATCTTTTAAATATATAATAATGTCTTAAATAAATAATAAAATGCAATATCAATTATGATAATTTTATCATAAAATTTAAAATAAATTATGTACTTTAATTATCATTTATACTTATGGTATTCTCATAGCATTTTTTATCGTTATATATATTATTTAAAATAAATATATATTACTTTTATTTTAAAAGTATAATCTATTTTCATGTAATTTAAAATAAAGTACATAAAATAGGTTATTAATAATGATATGTGTATTTTATCCTAATGATTTGTACGCTATGTTCTAATAATATCTTATCATGTAATTTAGATCAAATTATATAATCTCTTATCGTTATACATGTTATTTTTAGGGTAAATGTATTGTTTTTATTTTAAATGTATTATTTCTTAAGTTATATCATGTGATTTTCTAAAAATATACAAAATATGTTATTTATATGTGTATTGTATTATAATGATTTATACATTGCGTTATAATAATACATTTACAAATATGTAAATGGATTGAAGTAATGATTTCAGGTATACAATAATACTCTTTTAAGTAAAACAGATACTCGAATTTAAAAAATTATATGATTATGCTCAAATAAAAAAAAAATCGGGTTAGATAGATCTTTATTTTTAAATTAAAAATTACAATGTCTATATTTATTTTAAAATATTATTTATTACTTATTTTCTATATTTCAATAAAATTTTAATTAAATCTGATTCAATTAAATAATTTATTTAAATTAATTTGATTTGATTTAAAATAAAATAAAATAAAAATTTTGAATCCAAATAATTTGAGTGTCAAATCTGAATGAAACGAACCCGAACGAATAACCCGAGTGTTAAACCTGAATAATCCTAATCCGAAATGACACGAATCCAAAATTATCCGAACACAAAATGACCCAAAAACGAAACGATCCAAACCCAAAAATAATCTAAAATTTTTGAAATCCGATTTATTCAATCCAAATTAATCTGACTTGAAATCAACTCGACTCATCCAATTAACTAGTTAAAACTGCTGTCGGCTCGATTAAGAGCCTTAACAACTTTAATTAAAAATAATACTTAATTATTTGCAACTTGCATGTATGAATTAAGTAAATTGTACCAAACATCTATAATTTTTATTATAATATTTTACTTCTTTATCAGTCTGTCAACTGCTATTAAAATTTGTCACTTCAGCCCATCCACGCTTGTTTTACTTTTAGAGAGAATATATCACATGCAATTACTGTATTATACTTAATCAATAACAATTTTGAATTGTGTAAGTTCTATCAAAATTGACATGGAATCTAAACTTAAAATTATAGACTTTTACATATTTTTTTGGTATGATTGGATTATTTCAAAATTATTGTAAAGAAATATGCAAGTAAAATGCTCCCTTCCGGGGTTTGGATTAATGACACATAGAAGTCCATGTGTCAGATGTTTTATATTGGTTGGTTTTTTAACGGCTGTTTACAAAATAAATGAATTTAAAAAATAATAGATTTAAAATTAAATTTTAAAAATTACACATGAAAAAAAAATGCACTAAGATTAAGATATGATTGGTGCATCATACTGTATTAAATTATTATTAGAAGATTACGGATGAAAATAAAAAAAATTACACTAATTAAGATAAGGATTATTGATGCATCTTACTCTATTAAATTATTATTAGAGGAAAGAATAAGCCCAATTCTCATCGAGGTTTCCATCAAATAAAGCAAAGTGGGGGAGGAAATTATTATCATGAAGTAAAATGCATTATTCGTTTTATGCAATTTTTTGTTTATGTTCTATCTATATCGATTCTATGTGTATATATATAAAAAAAAAGGTTTCGAAAAAAGAACAGTAATGGTGCAACCTTAATTGCAAATAAATACCCTAATACTTCAGTTTTTCAGAGATTTAAATTACGATCGTAGATATATTTTCGATCGTATTATGTTTATTGCGATTGTAGATATAACAGATGTTATCGCGATCATTGTGATCATCGCGATTGTGAATTTTTTCGTTTTGCACAATTTGTGTAAAACATAGTAATTATAATTATAAATATTTTTTAATAATTTTTAAAATAGTTTATGACACTTTATAATTTTTTATTTATAAAAAAAAAATTAATCTATATACATGTAATTCACGGTCGTGGGTTTAATGGCTATGAACTGCTAACAATTCACATCTCAATTGCGATGAATATCAACGACAGAATAAGACGAAACTGCAAAATAATGATCGTGACATACGTTGCGACTGCTATTTAAATCATGCTTCACCTCAAAAATAGAACAGAAAAAGTCAATTATATTGTTATATACTAGAGAACTGTTATGGACTCTAATGTAGTGCAAGTGACTCAACGATGACCGGGCGGTTACAATAAGTTTAGCTCTCCCTATACGGTTGGTCTCTTGTTTGAAGCTTAAGCTTAGCTCACCTTTTTATATTCAATTTGTTGATTAATGTGATCTTCCTTTGGCTGCTTTTACATAATGGCACTCGTTTGGAGGAGCTGCAGCAAGCTGCTCGGTGTTTGTTTACATCCCTGTCGTAACGTGATCTGTCACGAATCCGTCAGAGGACGTTAAAAGAAAAAAAATTTAAAAAGCGTGAGGAAAAAGAAGAAAATACGATTTAATTTCTCTTAAATAAAAAAAAATGAGAGTTTGAAAATGACCTCTAAAAATATGGAATTACCACCGATCTTTTTTGGTTATATGTGATAGGCTACCTATTAAAAACGATTTTTGTAACACATTTTAAAATTAATTAAAATATATATATTTTAAAAAAACTAATTTCGAAATCTGCGTTTTGAACCAGAGAAAATAAGTTTGGGAGTCGGTTACGTGTGGGGAAGGATTAGCACCCCCACAATGCCCGTATAAAACGCTACCTTATTAATCGTGTGTTATCTCGAATCTTGGTGAAAGTCGTTTTTTATATTTGGTATTTAAAGATAATTCCCTTAAAAAAGAAAATATATTATTTGAGAACGATCCGGAATTTATAAAATTTTTCATATTTCCCGACAAACTAGGCAAAACATGAAAATTTTTCTTTATTTTGAAATTATCCGAATCACTCTCATTTTTAAGAAAAATGATATTCTGTTGTTAATGATAATTGATGATATTCTCTCCGACAGACCCAGCAGAAAACTCATGAATTATTTTAACTCGGGAATAACCTTGTTTTATTAGAAATCATTAATTTTTATGCATTTTAAAATCGTTTTGAAAAATATCATGAATACGCAAATTATTACCAAGGCACAAAATTATAAATTAAAAAACATGTGTAGTTATCATGGCATGGCAAACATTTTATTATAACATGGCAGAGAATTAATGACATGGCAAAAAATTAATGACATGGCAAATATTAACATGGCATAAATGACATGAGCATTATTCATAAAAATGACATTATCATAGAATATTCACAATCACATCAAGATTAATATGGCAACATGAATAACATATCATAAAATGACATTATCATGAAATATTCATATATATGGAATAATTATGATTAAAATGACAAATATGAACCTCATAGAATATGCATGATCATGGAATGTGCACACATCATCATTTTGAAATTCCTTTCATGAATTTTATTTGTGAAATTATATAAATGGCATATGTTGAAAAATATTACCATACTCCTCGACAAACCCGGCAAAGCTTGGAAAATAGTTCTTTCATATGACATTTACATAATTCCGAGTAAAACAAAATCCATGGCTTACGATTTCATAACTACGTTCGTTGAATAATTTTCTAACCTCCTCGACAAACCCGGCAAAGATTAGAAACTAATTCTCGTCAAATGTTTGGGAAACAGAAAAATATATTTTTATGCCAAATTAAATAAAAACATTTTAAAACATGCAATGCATGAAGATGTATTTTTCCCGTGAATTAAGGACATCCGTACACCTAAAAAGGTATCCAACTACCTTTGAACGAAACTTAAATTGAATTTCTAAACCGAACGACTTTGGGCTCGGATTAAGGAAAAATGCAATTTTTTATTTATTAAAAGGACCCCATAAATGGCCCCCTAAAAAAAACTCTAGCTTTCTATTTTTTAAAACCCAAGTTAACTACCCATGATCTAATCTTTGTAAAATCAATTTTTTACCCTTGAGATAACATAAAGAACATCCTAAAATAGTAGTTAATGACTCCAACCACCCTCCTTTTTACAAATAAAAATCAGAAAATTGTTAGTTTTAAAAAGACTCATTTTGACTCCAAAAACCGGTTTTAAATAGCTATTTTTTTTACCTTTATAAAAAATTAAAAAAAAAAATCAGAAAAAATCAGTTTAGACTCAAGAAATGATGAACCAAATGAGGTTAAATCAGTTTTTAATTCGAACTAAAAATTCCTAGGCCAAAGTTGCCTTAAAGACAGAACAACAAACTAAAATCTGTTTTACCGAAAACTATTTTTCAACCCTTCCTAAAAAATTCTAAAAATTCTAGAAAAATATCAGGGACTCCTCTAAGGGTCTACTAAATGAGGTTCAAAAATATGTATGGTGAAAATATTTCCCAAAATCAGGATATCCAACTTTTTCCAACTAGTTTGCACAAGAGACTTTGGCTATAGATCATTGATTGGTCTTAGCCAAAAATCAAAGTTGAGAATGATATGAATGCATGAATGCATGATTTTCCAGCAAAATAAACATATGAAAATGATCAATCATGAGCTAAAAAATAAACAAGCAAAGAAAAATTAAGGTTGGCTCAATGGTTGGTTCTATGGACATAGTCCTACCTAACCAAAATCACTTGGTAAAACTAAGATCCTCAAGCTTCTCAAACCTTTTTATTTCATTTTTTTTAAAGAAAATCAAAGGAGAAAATCTTTCCTACCACAATAGTGAAACCCACATCCAACATGCAAGTAAGAAAATCAAGCAAAAGACAAGCACAATAACAAACATGTGTTCCGGCCAAAAAAGAAAATTGTAGAGAAAATTTTGCAAACTTCGTTATTTTGTAAAGAATAAAAAGAAAGGAAAAAACCTTTAGAAATTTATTTTGAAAACATTTTTATTCAAAAAAAGAAAGTTAACAATTACATAGAAAAGAAGAAAAAGAGATCAAGAAATCAAAGAAAATAAATCAAAAGATAAGAGGAAATGACTACCTAGCAAAGATTTTCCAACCAAGCTTCCAAAATCCTCCTCTTTCTCCCTCTTTTCTCTTTTTTTTTTTTTTTTTTTTTTTTTTTGAGATTTTAGCTACTGATTTTTTTTTCTCCAAATGTAGTGAATAGAATATGAAAAATGAAAGAAACCCCTCATCCCTATGCTTTGGCCTATTGCCTTATTTTGTAGAGAATGTGTGCTAATCTTTTTTGGCCTTAGTCATGCTTTGCATGCTCTCCCAACATCCTTGCCACATGGTCAAATTTTGTCCCCTTTTTGCATGATGCTTTTTTTTTTTAAAAAAATTAAGGGTCTCCTAACCTCTCATTGGCCAATAATGCCACCTCAATTATTCTTGTCTCCTATCTCTACAAAATATCTAAGCTACTTGTCATGATCATGTGGCTTACTACCAAAATATCTTCTTAGTTGACATTTTTATTCCACTTGGCATGATCATATAGCCTTCACATGCTGTTCACATGGCTTTGCAATTAAAAGGCCTCCTATTGGCCAAAAATGCCACATAGGCAAGTAGTGTCTTTCTACTCAATCTTGGCCATTCAATCAAGTTGATCAAACTCTCCTCTCTTGGTCTTCATGTTGGCCAAAACTGGCCTGGAACCTCTTTTTTTATTTGCAAATTGATCCTTTTCCGTTTTTTTCCTCAATAAATTGCATTTTGACCCCCAAACTTAATCTATTTGTTATTTTTCAAACCATCCCATCTAATATAAAACTCAGTTCTATAGGTTTTTATAATTTTTCGAGCTTGTTTTCTATTTTTCTCGGATTTTTCTCTAAAATTTCGGATTAGTCCCCCTCGAACTTTGCCTATTTTCATTTCAGCCTGTTTTTGGATTTTTCTTCTCCAATCCATCCTATCCAATATAAAACTCAGTTCTGAAAGTTTTCATAAATTTTCGAGCTTGTTTTCTATTTTTTCGGGATTTTTCTTCTAAAATTGTGAATTAGTCCCCCGAATTTAGCATATTTTTGTTTTGGCCCCAATTTTGGTTTTTTCTTCTATTTCCTTATTTTCGTCCAAAAACTTAATTCTTAAAAATTGCAATTTTTCGATCTTAGATTCTATTTTTTCCTGATTTTCCAAATTGTCTTTTAGCCCCTGAAACCTCGATTTTACTCAAAACGGGCAATCTTCCTGATTTTTTTTTCCATTGCATTTGTCATATATTTAATTGGAGTTGGACTGATTTTGCCCAATTTTTACATCCTAATTCTTCTTTGATTTAGTTTTTTTCCTTTTTTCTCAAAATTGAGAATTTTCTCGATTTTCCAGTTTCTCTTCCAATTAGCTCTTACTTTGGATCCACTTCAAATTGGAACTTGGGATATCTTTATTTATTTATCATTTATCAACTGGGGAGTTCAATTTTACTGAATTGGACTATCTCTGTAGTTTTGACAAATTTGTGATTTTCCCATTTATTCATTAAATTTTTATTTCCCTTTTTCTCTTCAAACTGATTCCTTCTTCAACTCTGCTTCAAAATTGGACCTTCCAATATTCTTATTTATTGATCTTATTCCTTTCTGAACCTTCAATTTTGTCTAATTTGATCGTTTACGCATTTTTTCTCAAATTTGCAAAATTTCCCAAAAATGGCAATTTCCAATTTTGTCCACTTCTTCTTCCTATTGATTCCTCTTGGTGAAATTGGACCTTGAGATATCCTTTTTTATTATTTATCCTTCAATCTGAGGTTTCAATTTCATTTAATTTGATCATTTACATACTTTTTCCTAAATTTGGAAATTTCATACTTTTCTCCTACACTGAATTTTGCAATTTATCTTTCCACCTCTCTATCTTCAATTGTAGATCTCCGATTATCAAGATTTCTTCACCATTGTTCAATTCACCTTCGAATCTTGATTTTCCCTAACAATTGAATTTTTTAGTGGTTGATTTTAGGGGTTAACTTTTTTGTAGTTGACTTTTTTCGGGTTGACTTTTTCGTATTGACTTCCGAATCAAAATCTTGGAGATCCATATGTGGAATGAGGGAAGATTCTTTGCATTCAAGGAAGTTGGAGGAAGAACTTACCTTGTTTAGGGGACCCGAACAATATTATGTGTCTACAATCCCTAAATCAACTTGAAGAAAAATTAGATCTGATCAACACAATGCAACAACTAGGTGTGGCAAAATAATAATTCTCTAATTCCTTATAATTTGTCCTAATATTATTGTTATACATGCTATTTTAGGATAAATGTTTAAATATATAATTTTTTAAATTTTATCATGAGATTTTTTAAAAGTATATAAAATAAATCATTGACATGTCTATGTTGTTATAATGATTTGTACATTACATTATAATAAATTAATAATACATTTCCAAATATCAAATTCGAATATGTAAATTGATTAAGAATTTAAGATAATGTTTTAAGTATACAATAATACCCGTTTGAGTAAAACAGTAAAATAGATACTTAAGTCTCAAATTCAAAAAATTATCCGATTATGTTCGAATTAGAAAAATCGAGTTAGATAAATATTTATTTTTAAATTAAAATTACAATGTTTGATTTTATTTTTTTTTTATTTTTTATATTTCGATAAAGTTCTAATTAAATATGACTCGATCAAATAATTTGTTTAAATTTGATCTAATTTTATTTCAAAATTAATAAATTGAACTTAAATGACCCAAATGATCGAACCCAAATAATATGAGTGACAAACTCGAATAATCCGAGTGTCAGACCCGAATGACCCGAACCCAAAATGACCCGAACTTGAAATAATCCAAACTTGAAATGACTCGAACCCGAAATGACTCAAACTCAAAATCGACCCGAAATTTTTAAAACCTGAATTGACTCGACCCGAATTGACCTAACCCTAACCCAAATCCAACCCGACCCGCCCAATTGACGGGTCTAAATAAAATATTACACTAAGATTAAGATATGATTGGTGCATCATACTGTATCAAATTATTATTAGCAAGATTATGGATGAAAATGAAAAATTACATTAATTAAGTCGATGTGTGGAGGAGTGTTGAGGGATGCTGATCGTAGAGTGGTGGATATGTTCTCTTGCTCGCTGGAAGTGATGGATTCTAATATGGTGGAACTGTTGGCTATAAAGTTCGCAGTGAAGCTATTTGTAATATGATAAGTTCTCTAGATGGAGACTCATTATAGAGTTAGACTCTCTTATTGCCTTGAGGTGGGTTACAAAAGTGGAATCTAGACCTAAATTTGGTGCTTATTTCAGTTGATTCATGCAATAACTTTTAAAAAATGATATCCAATAAATTTAGAGTTAAAATCTCAATATCTGTAATTTTTCTCTTATTTTTAGGCTGTAATCTCTTTTTTATAAAAAAAATAATTTTGAATATAGACCTTGGAGACTGGCATATCTTCAATGAAATTGACAGTCATTGCCTGACCATTAAAAATATCTGTTTTGGAAAAAAAGCTGGTGGGACTGAGTTTCGGGTTTCGACGAATGCAACACTCTCTTGGATTTTAATGATTATTGTCTGTTTTCCTGTTTGTTATTGGAATCTTATGGCTGCAAAATCAGAAATTCTTTTTCTGCCTTTAGGGTGATTCCGATTTTCTTTCATTTGGTGAAAACTATGCTATTGTAATGCTTTGCTTTTTAATAAAGCTTTGGCTAACCAAAAATAGATAAGGATAATTGATGCATCTTACTCTATTAAGTTATTACTAGTGAAAACCCGCGCTTCGCCGCGGATGGTAAAATTTTTTTAATTTTTTAATTTTGTTATGGTGTATTATAGCATTTCAGGAAAAATAATAACTTGACTGAACTCTTACTAAATTACAAATTGCAAAAAATCAATAGAATTTTTATATATATATATTGAGGATGAATTTTTTAAAATTTTGTAAATGAGACAAAAAATAAATACAAATATTGTGTTTTTTTAAAATTTTATAAAAAGATAGACCTGTCATTCTATCTTTGCTCCTCTAAACATAAAGCATCTATGAATATAAACAATCTATAATTATCTATTAAACAATATAAGCACAATTTATTTATTTACTTTGCTTTGACCTGTCAAAACCCATAATAATCATTTACACATATTTGAAATTTGCTATTTTTAGAAGTTATTTATAACATCTAAACTCAAAAGAAGTAAAAAAAAGAGTTAATACACAGCATATAATATATATATATAGTTAATCACCATTTTTCTTTGTTCCAAAAAAAAAAAAAAATCCTACATGATACAAAGACTACCAACATAACATATAAAACACACACACACACACACATACAGACATATATATATATATATATATATATATATATATATATATATATATATTAATAGCTCCCAAAACAAATGATGAATCATATTATTTTTACAATAGAAAAAAAAAAACAAAACTGTGTTTATGGTTGAAACAAAACTAACTGTAAACTTTACTGATGATTTCTTTTAAGAACAAATTGGGAAATTCGTTTATATGCCAAATAAGATGTAAGGTTCTATTAGTGGACAGTATTTAATTAGGAAGAGTAGCATCATTTTGCTAGATGATCATATAATAAAGGTGTTAAAACTAAAAAACGTGTTATATATTTTTTAAATATTAGAATTATTTCAACATAAAGAAAATATATAAAGCTATCAATATTTTTTGCATTTATCTATGAAAAAGTTGATGCCTAAATTGGATATTCATTTATTTTAAATAAATAATTTCATATAATTATTTAGAATTCTTTTGAGTTAAGGCCAAACCAATAATTACAAATTTATTTGCATATATAAAAATAATAAGTATAATGAATCATTTCAATAGTTTTTTTTTTCAAATATTTTTTTACATTTTTAAAAAGGGGGAAAAAAGGTTTAATTATGCTATCTAAAAAAAAAAAAAACTTTCTTATTTTTAAAAAAAACCATTACATGCTTATATTTGTTATTTTTGAAGTCAGATAAATATTAACAGAACTTAATCTATATTTTCCAAGCTTATTAACCTTACTTATCATGAAGGGGACATATTGAGTTCCTAAAAGGAACGATATACATATATATAATTAATATAATAATGTTTCATAAAATGTTTGATAAAAATTCATATTGGCAATTTTGTTTGAAAAGGTTAAGTTGCTCACTAAAATTACAAAATAGGTCAATGAACTCAAATTTTTTAATATACGATCATTATAATAAATAATAATTAATATTTTTTTGTTTAAAACTTTTGTCTTATTTGATTATATTACAAATTTTGATAATACCGTCATTTTAATTCGAATTTGTTAAACAAATATGGCATCAACGTATACAACTCCAGGTCGTTTTGTTTTGGTGATATATTAGTTATTGAGATATATTAGTTATGATATTTTTTTTGCGAATTTGTTATATTAGTTACTGATATATTAGCTCTATATCAGTTTGTGTTTTCAAACATAACAAATGAATAAAGAGAATATTGATAATTCTTAATCTATACGTTTCCTTGATTTTAACAAAAGTCCATAACCATTTTCTTCCGCTATAAAAAAGGACAAAAGTTAGCAAGAAGAAACCATACAGAGCTGATAAGAAGACCAGCCACCCACATAGCATAATATATATATATATATAATGAACTCCCAAAGCAACTGATCAGCATATTTTTTTCACTTATGCGGCAGTTCTTTAGATACCAGAGAGACTATCATTTTCCTCATTATCAGTCTGACCTAAAAAGTTTTGCAAATTGTCCAATGCTACAGAAAGTCGTTTATTCTCCAACAGCAGTGCAATGAACTTCTCATGAAGTTCTCTATACAAGCGCTGAGAATAGGCCCATTCGTTTAACAGTTGACGGTTATGAGCATTCAGTTTCTCCACTTCGAGAAAGCACTCTTGGTATCTATGCTCAAACACATATTTATCAACATAGCCAATGTCAACAACATCAAACTTCAAGGTTTCACGTAAAAAGTTAATACATAACTCCGCGGCTCTTTCAAACGATTCAGCCAAACTCGGAGCAAAATGGCCATAGATTCGAGATGGGTACTGATCGGTATATACCTCGACGTACCCCCTCATCAGATTACCTCCAAACTGTTCAACATCGAAAGTCTGTTTAGGAATATGGAGTTTTTCAGCAAGCTCATCAAGGATCCTTCTGAAGGAAAGCGGAATAACAGTGGTATTGACGTCGTCCATCCTTCCAAAACTGTTAAAAAAAACAGGGTTATTTAAGAGCATGAGAAAAGTTATCTGAAAATAACATTTTGCAGTTGCCAAAAAAAATAGCATGAGAATAATGATTGTATAACAAAAAAAGAAAAGACAGAAAGGATTAGAGGAATATTGCGAAAAATTACCTGGTAATGTTCGTAAGAATACAAATCGGGAGAAAACGACTGATGCACAGAGCAATAAAGCAAACAGAAAAGAAAAGAAAAAAACTGATAGAAAAAGCTGCGTGATGCTTTAGCTTAGCCGGTTGCAAGAGTAAAGAATGAAAGAAGTAGAGTGATATATAAATTGTAGGAAAAGATAAGTAGGTGATGTATTTAATGAAGGGAGTTAATAAACTGAGAGAAACATGATAGCTTTCTTGGTAAAAGCTCTAGGATTTCTTAAATGGAAATCACGAAATCTTCCCAAGATCTTCTCAGACCGTTGGTTTATAAAACCCAAAGCCAAATGTTAGCTATTGTCTGCCAAAGCTTTGTTCGGACTAATGGTTAAACGTGGGAGAAAGCCTTTAATGCGAGTAGATTTGTCAGAAGGATAAAACACGTGAATCTTTTGTTGTATCATTGGTATTTTTAATACGACAACAAATGATATAGAATACGAGTAAATATATCGAATAAACATATAAAGTGTTAAAACTTCGAAGTATGTTTGTTCCCTAAAAATATTCAAAAATATTAAGGATTCATATAAAATACGAGGAATAACATGAATATTCAATAAATATATAAAAATATTAAAAGCGTACTTCTTAAAATATCTGAATGTAAGCTTATGAAATTAGGTAAACTAACATATAAAAGTATTAAAACTTCAAAACGTGTTTCTTTTGTAAAAAATATATACATTTTTTAACGAAATATGGGTTGACATAAAAACGAGGAAATAACATGAATAATAGACAAACATATAAAAAAAAAAGGTTAAAAGTTAATTACTAATTAGTAATATACTAACAAATCATTAATTAATTAGTATAAATATATAATTTATTGTTTTATACAGCAATAAATTATTATATATATAATAATTAAAACACTAAAAAACCTTACAAAGCAAAAGAGATGGGATATATGTAAGTACATTAATATTTATACTTTTGTCATGTCAAATCAATATCTACAATAATTAATGTTTACAAGAATTGAAAGTTCATTTTGGTTAACAAATGGATTTTGTAAATGATCACGAGAAATTGGTTATGCTTCATGAGAGCGATTCATTGTGTGTAAAATTATCAGATCTAATTATTAGATCTTCATATGAAATTTCTTTCATAACACAGTTAAACTTATTTTTTCATTTTTATCGGACTTTGCTACGGTAAATTTCTATTTACTTTCATTTAAATGTATTTTTATATATATATATATTAAAAAACCGGGTTTATTGTTTTTTATATGGATTTATTATTTATTGTTTTTTATATTGAATATCTACGTTTTGTTTTAAGACTTAAATAATTTATGATATAAATTCTTTTAAATGATGACTTTCATAAAATGCTTTACCATCGTAAGGAAAAATAGTTTTAATATATCACAAAACGTAGATAATTTTTTTTTTTTTAATTTATCAAGCCTTAGCCACCTTATAAAATATATATATATATATGACTTAATTATGTGTGTAAAATTATCAAATCTAATTATTAGATCTTCATATGAAATTTCTTTCATAACACAGTTAAACTTATTTTTTCATTTTTATCGGACTTTGCCACGGTAAATTTCTATTTGCTTTAATTTAGATGTATTTATTTATATATATATATATTAAAAACCGGGTTTATTGTTTTTTAGATGGATTTATCTATTTACTTTCATTTAGATGTATTTTTTTATATATATATATATATTAAAAAACCGGGTTTCATTTTTATCGGCAAATATGAGGGTTCTTGTAGGCAAATAGTTTTAATATATCACAAAACGTAGACAAATATATATATATATATATATATTTTTTTTTTAACCTATAAATATATATATATATATGAATTAATTATAAAGCTATAAATCAAAACCCAAAATTAAAGAAATAAATTTAATATTAAATTAAAATATACCAAAATAATATATTCTACACATAAAAACTCAGATTTATATAATACACATAAAAGCATTGTTTGAACTCACCACTTTTAAATTCCTTAAATTAAAATAATCCATAGTCAATCCAAACCAATGGCAGGCCAAACAAAACTAATAAGCCCAGTTTTTTTAATACAAATCCGGGTTCGTATTCCAAACAGTATCTTTACAAATTAAAAAAATCCATAATCAAACCAAACCAATGGCAAGCCGAACAAAAGTAATAAGCCCATTTTGTTGGCCCACAAATCCGGGTTTGTATTCCAAACAGTATCTTTACAAATTAAAAAAATCCATAATCAACCCAAACCAATGGCAGGCCGAACAAAAGTAATAAGCCTATTTTGTTGGCCCAAACCCGGACCACATTCCAACAGTGGCCCTACCAATTAGCCCAGCCAAATTGGCTTTTTTACCAGAACCCTTCATCTTCCCCTTTACTTTGCTACCATTTAACTTACAAGAACCCTCATATTTGCCAAAATAAACCACCTGAAGATAAACCATATCCTAAACAAAAGAAACCCATCTCCTTCGCACTCGACATGCATCGCAGTGTAGGGCGCCCAACAGGAACAGATGGTTTGTCTGAAAATGTTCCTCAATTCTTCAAAATAATTCTCCAACCTGCTATCGAAACAGATTTACTGGTAAAAATTAGAACCTTTCGAAAATTTATATTTCTTTTTTCTTTAGTTTCTTTTCTGATATATTTCTCATTTATTCGTCCTTTCGTTTTTTTTATTAATATAAATAGAAAATCACTAATTTTTAATAACGTAAGAGGAAACAGTCTATTCCATTCCAGTAAAAATGAATGAGTGTTCGTTTTTGTTTGCTACTATTTAATTATATATATATATATATATATACACACAGACACATGCTTCAGTTTCATGCGTTATTGTTTGTGATTTTGTTTATGGCATTATACAAATCGCTAGTTATTTCATTGACACTCTGCAATATAGTTGTATTTTTTGCTTTGCTATTACTTTCCTTCCAAATTCGTACTTTCCCTCTATAACAGAGATTTCTAATTGATACCATTGCTATGGCTTATTGTATATGGTACCATTGCTATTGCAAATGTTAAAGTTATTTTGTGGTATGTGTTAATAACATACAAATACACTGATTGCCTCAACAATTAAAAAGGTTAAGTGAGTTGAAATAAAGTGTTGTCATTCATTTAGAAAAAGTTTGTTTGTTTTCTTGACCTATATTGTACGTTCGGTCTAGTGGTTATATTGAGCCTGACATGCATTTATATTGGGTAACAGCACTTGCCACTACGTTTTACCAGACGGTTCATGCAAACAGTCCAAACTCCTTCAACTATTTATCTGCAAGGACCGTTAGGGAAACGACAAAAGATGAAGTTAATTAAGCAGAATAACAAATTATGCTTAATCGATGGTTGGATAAGCTTTGCCCAAACTCATCATCTTGAGTACGGGGATTTATTGACAGTCAAATACAACTTGGAGAAAATGTGGGATGTATATGTTTACGGTAGATATGCTACATTATTAACAGCAACCGACCTGAAAAACAGAATGCGTACGTATTATTTCTTTTAACAATGTTATAGTGTTTTATGATTCCTAACTATTTTTGGTTCATTTATCTTAGCAATAGCAGCAATACCAAATCAAGCAGACAAACCAGAGTCATTGACAAGAAAACGTCAATCAACCTCTAGCACTGTCATGGTGAGAAACAGAAATGAAAATTGTCCACCCAAAAAAATAAACAGGCATTCTCAGAAGCTGTTTTTGAAAAACAAAAAGACAAAGCTGGTTCATCTAGAATTTGATATCAACCACAACTCAGTGAATCAACAATTCAGCGTGCAGCACCTGTTAATGAAGTGAATGTAAAGATTGAAGAGATCGAGATCCTTAATCCTCGATTTGAATACAACATGATCTCTTCTGCTGTTAGTGCACCATATCTTTTGGTGAGCAATCACACTTTAGATTTATGACAAGTTCCTTTTACATTGTTGCATTTTGATAACGTCATTGTGTTATCTATTTCAGCATATTCCAAGGCAATTTTCCGATCACAATTTGCCTAAACATGCCACAACCGTTACCCTATCAGTTCATGGCCAGCAAAGATCATGGCCAGTTAAATATATTTGCAATAGTCATAACAAAGCCTTTTCAGCAGGATGGAGCACATTTGTTCGAGAAAATCAGCTCAAAATCAAAGATCATTGTATCTTTGAATAGATCAGTGAAAAGAAGCTAAAGGTGAAAATTATCAGATGCATCAACTAACAGAAACATGTAATGTGTTTTTTGAATTGCTTGTCTCTTTTTGAACAGGTCTTTTCCAAAAATATTTTTGCTACTTCTAATTTTGTTACACTATTTCCAAGGTACACATGTGCATGTTATGATTATGTAGGCAATAGATAAATGGAAAGTCAAACAAAGAAGCATTGCAATATATGTCCTTTAGTTTGTGTGATAAAAACATGGTTTGATTGAAAGCTTAAAGTGTTATAGTTTTTGATAAAAGTTTTCAATTTAACATAATTTTTTTCGTTTATCTTCATGCTCAGTGGTTGAGTTTTCAGCACATGGTTCTATTAGTGAGAATGCACAAGAGATTGATCTTATACTTATTACTTATTTCACATTACTTATACAATTAATGTTTGTTACATATACATTTTTTTTTTATATTATTTGTATGACTTTTCTATACCAACGATGATTTCTGTTTATACTTTTATTTTGGGAATTTGTTATTGTGTATTATTTTTATCTCACATGTGCTTAATTGATTGCCATTATTTCTATGGATTGAATTTTAGTATTAAACGCATGTATATATATTGTTCTTTCTTAAGTCTTACATTATGCTTATAATTCGAATCAATTTATCCGGTGAATACAGTCATACACATTAACGTTGTCCTCAAAACATAAACCATGGTTTCGTTTGGTTCAGTCCAGAAATATTCCAAAACTCGAAAACCCTTTCGATTCCTAGGTTGAACTCCAAACTACTATAGGTATGGATGTTCATCCCAAAAGTAACAAATAACATAGTGCTAGTAGAAGATTTTTTAATGGCACCAATAGCAAGCAAGAAGATCAGGCATGGTACATCTGAAGACAAGTTCAATGCCTACAAGAGGAAAAAAAAAACCAAACAATATAAATTAGATAGTATTAAATTGCTAATATAATAAATATAATTACTTAAGACGTTGACTTGATCAAATAAAATAAATACCCAGTCTTTGGTTTCTTAGATCCCTGCCCTTAAAATAATTGTTTTTTTGCTTTGCTCAAAGATTTGGAAACCTGAATACTACAAGTAATTCCACGGGAAGCTCAAACAACATATGAATGACATGATAATTAATTTAATAATAATAAGAATGATATGCTTAAAAAGCACAGAAAATATTGTATACCTTGCTTGTTTCTGGATGTTTGGAGTATCAGGGACAAAGGATGGGTTAGGAGGTGATACAGATGGAGGTGTTTTATTTAGAGTATTTTCTACAAAGTTAGAAGAACTTGATGCCGGGAGCAAATCAGACATTGCTTCAACGAAGGAGGACGAAGCACTCTCAGTGTTACAGGTATCTTCATCTTTAAAAATCTTTGTAACTCGAAATTGAAGAATACCACTTGAAAAGGTTTGCTTGCTAACTTCAAGCTGAAATAATTTGGTTTGACCGATGATCTGTCCAACATCACTTGGAAAATTATACGTGTTTGTATCAGGCAATGACGTCAAAAACTCAGCTGTTTTACCAATTAATCGTTCCGCGATTCGGCCAAAAATAATAAATGTTGAAGCACCAGTCTCATCATGTACAATAGTGTTGAGTCTTAACCTGTTTAAAATATTAACTCTCTTGAACTCCAAGCATTGATAAAAATGATGGGTAGCATGTATTATTTGAACATTAAAAAAAACATAATTTAAAATCTAAATCATTACATATATAAGTTAAAATAAAATGATTCTAACCATGGTACTGGTGAGTCGTGAGTATTTGAACATTCACCGCTACACAAAGCGTTTTCGCCAACAATAACAACAGATGCTTTGCACTTGTAACATGCGCTATACTACCTATCCATTTGTAGGGTCAATACCGTCAATTGTCGCCTTGCAAGTAAATTTAATAGCCTGTAATAAATGATATATAAGATTTAATTATCCAAAATATATATATATATATATATATATATATATATATATATATACAAGATTCATGCTTTAAGAGGATCCTACAAAAATTTTATTTCTAATATTGTAGTTGCAAACCGCAAATTTCATACCTCAACATCATAAGGATTGCATGCCATCAACTCTTCTATTGTTTTCCTATTCAATTTCATTTCTTCATGGACATCCATTAGTGGTTCTCGCTCATTGATAATAAAATTTATTGGTTGAACAGGCATCACAAGCCTTGAACAAAAAAATAGAAGCCAAAATCATTTACATATCAACAGTTAAAGCACTATCAAAGTCATACCAGTTGTTAAAAGAAAATCAAATTTAAAAATGAGAAATAATTTAATACAACTTGCCTGGATCGAAATTCTAGGACCTGAGGAACATCAAGATTTACATAAAGCCTAGAAGAGGCACTGGTTGATAGATAGACATCTAGACAAGCGGCATTAAAACAAGAACTGTATAAGAATGAGTCAAACAAAT
This sequence comes from Fremontodendron californicum, assembly GCA_030761205.1. NCBI lineage: Eukaryota > Viridiplantae > Streptophyta > Magnoliopsida > Malvales > Malvaceae > Fremontodendron > Fremontodendron californicum. The sequence continues at coordinate 9,404,508 of JAULJL010000023.1, read as the reverse complement.
TAAGATAGTTTAAAAACTATTTTGATTTTAAGATAAAGATTATTTACCTTTATACTCTTTAACAATTGCACAACACAATACTAAAATCACATGATCTTGATCTCCAAGAGTAACTATATCATCTTCTTTTAATTGAAAAGACAATTCGCCCCAGATTGCCACTCTAATTGTTCGACCACTTGGTATAAGACAAAAAATTTTAAATACAAATTTTGTAAAAAGAATTAGAAATTTCAAATGCTTTTAGCGTTTACATACCTCAATTCTGCAATTTTCACATTCCTTTGGTCCACCAATCTACCATCGATGCTTGTTTTTTCAAGCTTGCTTATACTCATTATCTTACCAATAACATCTACAAACAAGATATGTGATTGATGTAAATTCAATTAATAGTTAACAATAAGAAACATTTACAATTTATAATATAATAGAATATATACAATAAAATTATTAGTTAAAAATGTACATAGTATCAAAATTACCAATTGAAAAAGCATTGTTATTAACCCAAGCATTTAATTCACCAAAATCCACGAAGCAAAATGCAAATGATGGAACAGATTGATCGTCTTCTAAATTTCGTTCAACGTGGGACCAACGATTTAAATAAATCATATGCTTATTGGAACAAACCTTAAAATTGCTTTTAGCATAGCCTACATTAAACCTTTGCAAGGTATAACAACCACCTTCTTTCAAGAGAGGTTCAAAAATAGGCACATCTTGATCATTTACATTTCCTTGAATTGTACATCCCTAGTATCATAGAGGTTAAATATATTAATAACAAATCAATATATATGATAACCATATAAGCTAACTTAACACAATAAGAAAAGCATCGAAGTACTAAATAATGAGATAACCTCTTTATCAATCATAAAAAATTCAAGGCTAAGCAGCTTGTTATCCTCCTTTGGATTCACGGCATTCCAAACTCTAATGATTCTCCCGTTCACCTTGGGATTTTTTGACGGATATATAGCTGAGACAAAAGAGTGGTGGCCATAACTGAAAAAAAAAAAGATAAATGATTTGAAAATATCAGATTAATGCGTATTAACATACTGTTCAAAAAATAATTGCTTTATCAATAAAATACTTTTAACAAGAATAGATTAGAATATATAGATCTTAGATACCAATTACTAAGGTATGAACATAAATACACTTAATAACAAATAAGGCATATGACATGAACATTTACCATGATATAGTCAACATAAGTTATCAAAAATTTCTCTATAAACAACATTTTTGGTGAAGCCTAAAGGATGGATCGAATCATTTTCAATCAAGATATGAAGACCTTCTTCTGAAGTAACGCGAGAAATGGCAACGTATAATTGCCCATGCGAGAAAACTGGTCGAGGAAGGTATAATCCAACCTTATTCAAAGTCTGGCCTTGACTTTTATTAATTGTCATGCAATAACAAAGTCTAACTGGAAATTGTTTTCTTTTAAAAACAAAAGGCCACCTACTTTGTGATACATGAATAGTAATTCTTGGAATATAAACTCTAGTGCCAGAATGATTCCCATTCATTATAGTGGCTTCAATAAGACGATTCATCAATTGAGTAACAATAAGCCGAGTTCCATTACAAAGACCAATACTCTGTTTTATATTGCGAAGAAGCATAATTGGACAATTTATTTTCAACTTCAACTCATGATCAGGAACACCATTGAATTTCAATGAATTCAAAAATTCAGATGAATAAATGGCTTCGTAATCAGTTGAATCCTTTGAATCTTTGGAAATTGAATCTGAGCTAAGATATATTCGATCGATACCTGGGATCATTGCAAAGATTAATTCATTAATGATATCGACACATTTGTTCATGGAGAAATTGAATCTCAGCAAAGATATATTGATCGATACCTGGAATCATTGCAAAGATTAATTCATTTACGATATCAATAGATTCATTCTTGGGTGTAATGATTGCTCTTTCTCTCAAATAGGCAATGTCATTATATCGGCTTAAAAAATCAGGGTATGTAAATGTTACCAAACTATTAAGTTGATCAACACCATCCTTGATGAGAAGAGACTTTGGGATCTTAATCCAATATTGCTCTTCATCTTTTTCAAACTGAATTGAAGGCTCCTTGCCATCACCAACATTCAAGACCCAAGATGCAAACTCACGAAGATTTTCTGTTAAGCTTTGACCAGTGACAGGCCTAAGTAAACGCATATTTACTTTTAAAGTCAAAATTGTGCAAAATTTCCAAAGAGGAGAACTGCTGATTGACGCAATAATAGTATCGTGTCTATTTCCCCCCAGGAACAACAGACAATATTTGACGAAAATCAACACCAAGCAAAACAGTCATGCCACCAAAAGGAGCATCAACAAGATTGTTTTCTTGATTGTCTAAGATGTTCCGCAATGAACGATCAAGAGCCTCGAAACAGTTCCTATGATTCATGGGTGCCTCGTCCCATACAATCAAACAAGTTTCTAAAATTAACTTTGCTAAATGTGTTCCTTTTTTAATTTCACAAGTTGAGCATGGATCAATACATATAGGAATTTTAAACCTTGAATGTGCAGTTCTACCGCCCGGCAATAACAAGGAAGAAATACCAGACGATGCGACGGCTAAAACAATTTGTCCTTCGGATCAGAGTTTTGATATCACTGCATTCCAAAGATATGTTTTTCCAGTCCCCCATGACCATAGACGAAGAAAAATTTTCCACGTTTGTTGACAACAGAATCCAAAACAAGATCATATATATGTTTTTGTTCAAGATTTAAACCAGCTAATAAATCTTCGTGCAATTTAGAAAGCTCAGTCGTATCATACGACAATTCTTCGGTGATCAACCTATTCTCAACCCCTATAACAATTGATCTACTGGGCATTGGAAGTTTATGATCAGAAAGAGTTGAGAAATTCTTGTTAAATGCTTTTTCTAATTCAAGAAGAACACCATTTCATAATCGAGATTCAGAGATTTGCAACGTTTGAATGCCCATCATACAACGGATTTGATGAACAATGTCATCTGAAAGTTTAAGCCAATGAGCTTCAAATAGTGATAAAGGATCAACAACCTCACAATGAATAATCAAAGTCACAAATAACTCACGGAGTTCAGGCGCGGTAGCCCATATGGCAGCATCTTTAATTGCATCATTCCATTCTTTATCATCACCAAGCAAGCCTAGAGCATCACACGCAGCATGAAAAGTTGGATGAACAACACCATCAATTGTTCTAATCTCAGCGAAAGAACGAGGCCCTCGGAAAAAATTCAATAACATCCTTAAATAATATAGCTCACCAGAGCTTGGATGAATATATATAATACGACCAATGCGAGACCCTCGTTTTCTTTGTGTCCAAACCTTATTACGTTGATTCCAAACCCACTTTGTAGGAAATGCAGCGTATGTTAATGATCGCGCATCTTCATACAATTGGTTAGTGTTCATCCATTCAGTAAACATAATCTCACAAATATCTAGACGATTGAGAAGAGAAGACAAATCGTGAGACTCATCAAAGTAAACAACATTCATGAAAGGTAGATGAACTGTCAAGCGTTCAACGCTCGGCTCGGGAAAATGAATCGGGAATTGAAATAACCGCCATATTGATTCATGAGGTGATAGATATCTACAATCCAAATAAGTTTTAATCTCATCCATAGCATCTGCACAATCGTGTGTTTTCTCAACCCCGTTCGACGTGACATCGGTTATCAAAACCTTTGCCCTATCAGGTCCTTTATTAATATATTTGAAAAGATACTTAATTAACATTGTTTTATTACACCATTCCACGTTAATATGAGCATCATACTTAATCAACAAATAAAGATTGTAAGGAACAACGAACCTGTTATTTCTTATGTTATTCTTAATGGCATAACTATTCGATGAACGACGTCTATAAAAGACAAAACCGTTGTCATCAATGGTTGTGTGATCATGGAATTGTTTTGGGTAAAACTTAGTACACTTCCCGTTAGCCATACAAGGGCATAATGGATTAGCCAAACCACATGGGCCATGTATCATAAATCTTGCAACAGCTGCATGGCCTCGGGGATCAAGAACATAATTTGGCAATTCAGCAGTAATCAATGAATCAATTTCACTTGTCGATACTTCTTTGCATGTGCGATGCAACCAAACCAAGATATATACATGGGGTAAGCCTCTCTTTTGGAACTCGATTGTATAGAGAGCTACATTAAAGACAACAAATAAGAGATCGCTATTCATTCATAACCAAAAAATAATTAATAAAATAATCCGCACCTGTTAGACATCTACCCAAACAATGTTTATTTGTTATATCGTCCATAAGAACGTCGACCTTCATTTTAAACACCCTGCTGACGAGGTCCGGTCTATCCTCAGCACGCTGCCCAGGGATTAGAAGTAATTCCTCTTGCATCTCATCCCACAACGCATTGCATGTAAATGTAATGAACAGATCGGGAGATCCAAACCATCTACATATTGCCATAGCATCATGATAATTTTGCATCATATACCGCACTCCGCCAGTAAAACTGGACGGTAAAATAACTCTCTTTCCAACGGTTGAGCTGTCAACATCACCGTTGTAAACGGCATCTCTAAGACCCTGGTAGAGGTCAGAACGCATTTTTTTTGGTTATGCCTAATATAATCAAGTCGAGCTTGTTCAACATAAGAAAAAGCGTCAACAATAAATTACTGGAATAAACGACCACCCATTAACAAAGTCTGCCCTTCACGTGCTCTTTGTTGTATTCTAAAAGCATAAAATTCCCTTTTGGTAACGAACCCCCTTTTTATTTTACTTGAATTTGATTCCTTGGAATATTTAATTTCAAGGTGATAGCCATCCTCACCATAAGGGAAAAGTAAAGGGTATTGCATAGCCATGAAGCTAGGATGCAAATCACTGATACGCTGTAAACCTGCGGAACGGTGCTCAACAATTATATCACGATGCTGATCAGTTTATCCAAAATCACCAACCATCAAACCAGCGACTTCAGGAAATGTCTGGGGCTCATACTCAGGTCTATGCTGGGCGCGCTTGCCAAGCAATCTCAATTTAACAGGAACGTGATCGCATTCCCTAAAATGATCCCCAACCATACGAAATGCTTTGACTAAGATATTAATACGATCAAACATAGCAATCAAAGACTGCACAACATCCTTATCCAACGAGCTTGATTGGCCCCCCTGGTTAAAGGCTCATAACCGATTGTCAACTTCATTTTCAGTGTCATAAACATACAATTGAGCGAATCTAGGAGCTTCACCATCAATGGGAAGAAGTGATCCCATTAAATGATGGGTTGGGCCATTAATTCTAAAAACATAAGGGCCAGGTCATGAATTAATTGCATGATGAATATTAGCACCAATTGAGGTAAAAGCAAACATTGAATTATAAGCCCTAATGTTCTCACGAAATTTACGAGATTGGACCCCCCTTCGAAAGAAAGGAGAGAATCCAGGGGTGATGGTGTTTTACTCAATGCAGGTATAGATATTCGACCGCCTTGACAGCATAGTGTAAATAATAAATCACCATGATGACGACGTTTATCGGCTCGCTAGTCAAACCAAAAGAATGCGCCACAATGACGACAAACACGATCAAATTTGCCAAGAGAGTGCGTGGGAGGATGATTGATTGCTGGCACACCAGACACTCGGTGTTTTAAAAAGCGATTAAGCAAAAGGCAAAAATTAAGAATACAAAATTGGAAGCTAACACGAGCATAAATAAACAAAACAAAGTAACTACCAGTTAAACACACTAAATGAACATCTCCTGTCAACATGGTGTTTGAAAAGAAAAGATCGCTCGCAGAATCAGTCAAGATTTGGGCACGGGACGCGCGATTGACTACACTCGAACGACATCTATTTTTCTTTATAATCAACTTCCGACGGAGCCTATTTTCTTTACACTTGATTTGAGAGTTCATATCCTAACCCTAAAAGTGTCCTCAAAACCAACATATCATATAATAAGTTGAATAAATCAACAAACTGTTTAGTCAGAACATGATTTAATATAAACAATTAAATCCATATAATAAGTTACAAAATTAAACGAATAATGTGACCCAAGAATTATTTAATATGCATAGTTAAATCACCTTTTTATAAATAATAAAGCAGAATCATAATAAATAGTTAAAAAACAAAAAACACACACATACACAAAAACTAAATAAATGGAATAACTTAATAATAAAACTAATTGATCTCAATAATACTAAACGCACAAACAGTAACTTGTTTTGAAACAATTAAAAAAATTAAAAACAACTGACAACAATTTTTAAGACTAAAAAAAAAACAAATTTCAACAATTGGTATGTTTGCCTTTTCAAGCAATGAAGGTGTTCGCAACAAATTAAGTGATATAGCATAATTAAAAAGAAGAAAATAAAAGAAAAGTCAGTTTATATATTAGTTAAGTTAAATCACCAGTTAAAAATAATAATTAAACAAAACCATAAAAAATAGTTTAAAAGTTTTTTTTATACGTATAGGTAAATCACATTTTATAAATAATAAAACAAAATCATTACATGATAATGTAGATGGCCCAAATGAATTTAAGTTGAAAAATATGTAGATAGCCCAAATCAATTTAAGTTGAAAAAATAATAATTTCTCCTAAATGAACATGGTTTTCTCTAAAGACACTTTTGCACTTGTATGTGAATGATAAAAATAAATTCCAAGAATTTTCTGCTGAATAAAACACAATATTCTGACTGAATATTATACTAAATAATCTTTTCTACACAACAAAAGCTTTAAAAAAGATAAGTTCTGTGAAATTTTACCAATAACGGGTACATTTTCATTACATGATATTGTAGATGGCGGAAATCAATTTAAGTTGAAAAAACAATACTTCATCTTAAGTTAACAGGTTTTTACCCTAAAGACACTTTCACCCTTGCATGTGAATGATTAAAGAAATTCCAAGAATGTTCTGCAGAGTAAAACACAATTTCCTAACTGAATATTATATTAAATAATCTTTTTTACACCAGAAAAGCTTTTAAAAAGATGAGTCCCTGTGAAATTTTACACAACCAAATAAAAGGCACATCAACATTTAATGATATGGGCGAACCGAAAACAACTTAAATGATTAACGTAAAAAGATATTTATTTTTTTTAATACTGAAAATATAATACGCCAATACGTAATCAATAATTAATAACAAATCTGATTGAAAATTTTAAAAAATTGAATATAAGTTTTATGAGGGAAAATTGTTTAATTGCAATAAAAAATTACTGCAATATTAAAATTAAAAAAAAAAATGAAAGCCAGTTAAAATGTCTGACTGATGACATTTTAAAATTAGATTCTACCAAAATTAGATTCTGTAAAATTAGATTCTGTAGAAAATGAAAGCCAGTTAAAATGTTACTAATGACATAGTATGTGACGTTTGACATTATACAATTCTGTGACAAATTTTGTAACAAATTGTATCGTAAGCTAAATCTTTTTTTTTGGAAATTAAGACTGCCAGTTATACAAGACTGCATTAAATAATATATAAATATTATCAATGTGCATTAGTAAACAACATAAACAACTATGTTTTTTTTCAGATCATAGGCATTTGGACAAATAAATAACATAAACAATTATATTTTTTTTCAGATCACAGGCATCTGAATACATAATCCTGAATTAATTCTAAGACAAAGTTCAATAATCTCTTTAAATACACACTACATTTTCCAATCAAACCTCTAGTAAATTATGGCATAATCATTTTTTTTTGTTTTTTTCTAAAAACAATACATCTAAAAAAACAGCCTAGAATATTATATTAAATAATATTTGACATTTATTTACACTACATTAAAAAATTAGATTCTGTAAAATTTCACCCAACCAAATAAAAGGCAAATCAACTTAAATGATTAACATGGAAAGATATTTTTTTTATAACAATGAAAATACAGTACATAATCAATAATTAATAACAAAACCGGCTAGGAAAAACTAAATTAAATATTAAGCTTCGCAAGGAGAAGTTGTCTAATTGCAATTTAAAAAAAAAAAACAAAAACAAAAACAGATCAATAATTACACAACCAATTTTCAAACAAAAATAATAGATATTAATATCGTATTAAAACCATTATGAAAATTACAGCATCGGAAATTAGCAGATCAAGAAAACAAAAAAACTAATCGACATCATCAAGGCCCGCCATGATAGATGGATGTAGAGCGGGTTGATCATGAGGAGCTTGTTTTGAAAATGCGACCCTCTCTTCTAGCAAAGAACATCGAGCCAATATATCCCTATAACGTTTCTCCAACACACTATAATTAAATTCCAATGAACAAAGTCTATACATAAGTGTATCTCTTGCACAACAAGCCTGACCGAGGAGCTATTTAAAAGTTTCATGCTCGGGGAAGTTGACATCAACAATTTCAAAACCCTTTTGTAACATCAAAGCCTTAATCCTAGCAGCAGTAGCTTCCTGGCCTGAGGAAAGTTTCTTTGTAGCAAAACTACCCCAAAACCGGTCAACTGATGGGACTTCAACAGAGCCAAAAATTGATATCAACAAAAGCTCTAAATCGCTTTCCAGATTTTTCATACCCAAAAAAAGGGGGGGCCATCTTCAGTTTCTTAAGGAGATACCTAAAGAGCTCTTTGTATGATATCTCAACAGGCTGCATGATTATACGACTAAAGTTCGACAGATTTAAAGAAATGAATAACGTAAGACCAAAAAATTTAACAGTGCTCTATTAAAAACAGTAAATAAATCAAGTTGTAAAAAGATAAATAATAAAATACAAGACAGCATTAACGACATAATAATAAGACCCTGCTAAAGAGAAATAACACGAGAAGAAGAAAAAACAGATAAAATAGGACAAAAGGAAAAGCTAGTCATTTATGCAAAGAATACAACTAACGGACTGGGACAGCAGTAGAATATGTTTAGAGTACGCATATTACCCCAGAAAACAAAGACAAGGAAATAGCTGCTAGTCGCCGGACCTGTTTGCCTGCATTAAGTCAAAATGAAAAAAAAAAAAACGAAACAAATAACCATTCATCAAACTTCAACACCAAAATAACAAAAGAAATACATAACTATTAACGAAAAAAATACATAACATCAACATTCCATAAAAAACGAAGGCAGAAAAAAGGTAGAGAAAAGAAATATTGTTTTTTTTTGCTAACCTTTCTATTGCTGTAAATCTAACCAATATAAGAAGATGAGTTGTTTTGGTATGAAGCTCGACTACTAACAACCATGTTGCAGATGATCTGCAAGGAAGAGGCTATTTATAGATTTTTTATATGTGGGTGAAGGACCGGGACTAAAACTAGAGGAAGAAGGAGATGAACAAAGGGAATATGGGTATTTGATGGTGGAGACGGGGGAGAGACTTGAATCTGGTAAAAACAAAACACACCCTTCGGACCGCTGGACAGAGGACACCGTTCGGACCGCTGGACAAAAAAAAAATATGCTGAAAGATTTTAACGCGTCAGGAACAGGGTAACTATTAATGATACCAAACCAAATATGAAAAACATGCTTGGATAAGCAAATTATTTCTAAATAGTGTAATAAATAAAAGTTATTTGGAAAAAAGAAATGAATATTTAAAAATTATTATAAATGATATTATAAAGACAAAATTACCCTAAATTAAAAAAGTATTTTTCCTTTCTCTTACATTAACGAATTTTTTTTTTTAAAAAATTATAATTGGAAATATATTTTAAAAACAAAATATTTAAATATTCCTTATTAAAAAATTAAAAAAAAAAGAAAAATAAAGCAAAATTAATTTTAGGAACTAAATTTGAAAATTAAAATTTATGTTTTAAATTTACAGAACTTTGTTTTTCAGATTTTTTTTTTAAATTAGAAATTAAATTAAAAAATAAAAGGAAAAGGAAGCAAACAATTTTCTTGATGAAAGATACTTTTGTTTTTACAACATCTTTTATACTTATTTCTAATTGTTCATCCCTTTTTTTAAATAACTTTTGTTCATTAGACTATTTAACAATAACTTACTTATGATAGTATGTTTTTCATATTTACCAATAACTTTAACGCGTAAGGTATTAATGGTTAAAAAAAAGAAAACACAAAAGTAAGATAGCTATAGTATACGTGGAAAGAGTAAGGTGAACAAATCTTGGATATAAGATTTAATGAAAAGCATTTAATATGGTCATAACCATTAATAATTAATAAGACAATAACGTGTGTAGATGAAAAAAAGGGAAGTATACAACATTTAATGATAAAGCATTTAATTACGTGTGTAGACATCCCTTTAAAAATTAAAATAAAAGATTGAAATAGCTTCGTATCCTATAACGCCATTTACAATAATAAATCCCATGAATTCTATCTTTAAAAAAAAAAAAAACGATGGTTAAGTTAATGGGTTAGGAGAGAATATTTAATGTAGGAGAAGGTTAAGTTCAGAAAACTTATAAAAAACGATGACAGCATTTATTGTTAGTATTTATGAAACGTGTAGAGCATTTAATAGCTTAAAAATTCAATGTTAGGCAAGTTAATTGGCAGGACATGTTAAATGCACAAAGAATTTAATGACTTATGCGTAGCTTTTAATGGATGAGAGGGTTAAAATTTAAAAACAAAGCAAAAAAAAAAATCGGTAGCATTTATTTGCAGCTGTTTGCATTTGATGACAAAGCATTTAATGTACTGATAAGCATTAATTATTTTTTTACAAAGTAAATTATTACAAAGACATTTGTAAAGACAGAATTACTTTGATATAACAAATTTCTCTTATTTTTTTCTCTTATTTTATTATTTTTACAAAAATAAAAATTAAATATATATATAACAAATTTCTCCTTTCTTTTTCTCTTATTTTATTATTTTTACAAAAATAAAAATTAAATATATATATATATATATTAAAATGATTTTGTTATTTAAAAATACTTTTCTACATTTAATTTGTGTTATTAACTTTTCAAAATTAAACTTTTAAAAAATAACATTTTTTGCCCTCTAAATTTTTTTCCCTTTTTTTGAAAAGGATTAATTTATTTTTTAATTCGATAAAAATAAAAAATCCGAGAATACATTTTATTTTTAAAATTTAAAACATAAATTTTAATTTTCTCATTTAGTTTTTTTAATTGACTAAACAGCATGCAGTTACGCCAATTTTGTTACAAATGATTCTGATGAACAATTAAAAATTGTAAACACTATGTCGAATAGAACAATTAGATTGTAGAGATGTCAAAGGAAGGGCTGAAGTTGAGCACAACTAATGGAGACGCGCTAGCATTTAATGTAGCCAAACATCATTTAATGGAGACGCGCTAGTATTTAATGTAGATTTAAAAATATTCTCCTACATTAAATAGCCAAATTTATCCCTGTACTTTTTGCATTTTCCCAATAACACTTTAAAAAAAAAATCGACACCCAATATATTTTTTTGGTATATGTAAGTTACAATGATTTTTTTAAAAAAATTAAATACATAATATTCCTATACTAAAATGCATTTTTTTAATTGTATTTGTTAGTAAAAATATCATATAGATTGATTCAATTGAAAAATTGTTATCTTAATAATTTTAATGACTTTTTTTTGTTAATATTTAAATGCACGAGTCAGAGATGTCATGGACCGAGTCGAGTCGAGTTCGAATTCGAATTTTTTTTCAAAGTCTAACCCAAGTCAAGTCGGACTTGAAAGCTCATTTCACTATTTTAAAAAATATTAAAAAATTATTTTTATCTTAATATTTATATATTTTATAATTAAAATTAAATAAATATTTTTATTAAATAAATAATAATTCAAACGGATCAATATTATAAAAAAATTTATCCATGCCTAGTCCAATTCAGACCATTCCATGTTTTGACATCTGTAAATTTCTATTTACTTTCATTTTTTACTGTAAATTTCTACGGCATAGTTTTGACACCTGTCAACGCGTTGTTCATTGCCTCTTCCCTTCAACACATTCGGTCTTGTAAAACGACGTCGTCTTTTTTTGCTTTCGTAATTTTTACTGCATTTATTATTCACGCGTTCACCAAATATGAGTGCAGAAATTAACTCTATTACCAATAAAGTTACTCGGCTACCATAAATGCTTTGCGCGTTGATAACAACCAGATATAATTTCAGAAATTAACTTTGTTAGCGTTGTATTATGCATGATATAGCTATTGCATTAAATGTGTTCACACATAAGCCATGAGGCTAAAGGGTTAACGTGTTGGATTAATTAATTTGCACCTGTTTGCAGTGTTGATTTAATGGAGACCAGAAACAATAAATGCTGGGTATTACGCAAAGAACAAAGGATAATTTTGAAAACATGCTGTTAATAAGTAAATTATTATTAAATCATGTAATGGATCTTGTAATGTGTTTAGGAAAAAATGTTATTTTTTTAAAAAGTTTAATTTGAAATAAAGTTAAAATATAAGATAATTAAAGATTTTAGGAAAAAGAAAGAATTCAAAAAAGTACAGGGAAAAAAATTGTTGGAAAAAAAAACTTTTAAAGGACCTTAATTTAAAAGAGTAAATAATAAAAAATTGTAAGTGTAAACAAAATTTGTAGAGGATGAATAGTGGGGGAAGAGGTGTGAAAACGGGGCAACAACTAAAAAAATTATTTTAACTAATTACACTTTTTAACAATAATTTGATTATTCATTGCACATTTCTTAAATTTTTTCCCTGAACAGTAAATGAGCAGACACGGTAACCAAAAGTATCGACGCAAAGACGACGATGTTTACGTGGCAGATTCTCTAAAAATTGTAAAAGGTGAACAGTGCGGGGACAGGTGTCAAGTTGGGGCAACCTATTCCAAAAATTATTTTGACTCATTATACTATTGAACAATAATTTGATTATTCACAACATGTTTTTGAAATTGTTTCCAACAATAAATGATCAGAAACGATAACAAAGAGTAGCGACGCAAAACGGCGTCGTTTCACGGGACAGATGCTACGAAAGTTGGAGAAAGTGAACAGTGCAGGGACAGGTGTCAAGGTGTGGCTCATTACTTGAGCTTTAATATAGATGACTTTCATTTTTTACTGTAAATTTCTACGGCATAGTTTTGACACCTGTCAACGCGTTGTTCATTGCCTCTTCCCTTCAGCACATTCGGTCATGTAAAACGACGTCGTCTTTTTTTGCTTTCGTAATTTTTACTGCATTTATTGTTCACGCGTTCACCAAATATGAGTGCAGAAATTAACTCTATTACCAATAAAGTTACTCGACTACCATAAATGCTTTGCGCGTTGATAACAACCAGATATAATTTCAGAAATTAACTTTGTTAGCATTGTATTATGCATGATATAGCTATTGCATTAAATGTGTTCACACATAAGCCAGGAGGCTAAAGGGTTAACGTGTTGGATTAATTAATTTGCACCTGTTTGCAGTGTTGATTTAATGGAGACCAGAAACAATAAATGCTGGGTATTACGCAAAGAACAAAGGATAATTTTGAAAACATGCTGTTAATAAGTAAATTATTATTAAATCGTGTAATGGATCTTGTAATGTGTTTAGGAAAAATGTTATTTTTTTAAAAAGTTTAATTTGAAATAAAGTTAAAACATAAGATAATTAAAGATTTTAGGAAAAAGAAAGAATTCAAAAAAGTAAAGGGAAAAAAATTTTTGGAAAAAAATATTTTTAAAGGACCTTAATTTAAAAGAGTAAATAATAAAAAATTGTAAGTGTAAACAAAATTTGTAGAGGATGAATAGTGGGGGAAGAGGTGTGAAAAAGGGGCAACAACTAAAAAAATTATTTTAACTCATTACACTTTTTAACAATAATTTGATTATTCATTGCACATTTCTTAAATTTTTTCCCTGAACAGTAAATGAGCAGACACGGTAACCAAAAGTATCGACGCAAAGACGACGATGTTTACGTGGCAGATTCTCTAAAAATTGTAAAAGGTGAACAGTGCGGGGACAGGTGTCAAGTTGGGGCAACCTATTCCAAAAATTATTTTGACTCATTATACTATTGAACAATAATTTGATTATTCACAATATGTTTTTGAAATTGTTTCCAACAATAAATGATCAGAAACGATAACAATGAGTAGCGATGCAAAACGGCGTCGTTTCACGGGACAGATGCTACGAAAGTTGGAGAAAGTGAACAGTGCAGGGACAGGTGTCAAGGTGTGGCTTATTACTTGAGCTTTAATATAGATGACTTTCATTTTTTACTGTAAATTTCTACGGCATAGTTTTGACACCTGTCAACTCGTTGTTCATTGCCTCTTCCCTTCAACACATTCGGTCATGTAAAACGACTTCGTATTTTTTTGCTTTCGTAATTTTTACTGCATTTATTGTTCACGCGTTCACCAAATATGAGTGCAGAAATTAACTCTATTACCAATAAAGTTACTCGGCTACCATAAATGCTTTGCGCGTTGATAACAACCAGATATAATTTCAGAAATTAACTTTGTTAGCATTGTATTATGCATGATATAGCTATTGCATTAAATGTGTTCACACATAAGCCATGAGGCTAAAGGGTTAACGTGTTGGATTAATTAATTTGCACCTGTTTGCAGTGTTGATTTAATGGAGACCAGAAACAATAAATGCTGGTTATTACGCAAAGAACAAAGGATAATTTTGAAAACATGCTGTTAATAAGTAAATTATTATTAAATCATGTAATGGATCTTGTAATGTGTTTAGGAAAAAATGTTATTTTTTTAAAAAGTTTAATTTGAAATAAAGTTAAAACATAAGATAATTAAAGATTTTAGGGAAAAGAAAGAATTCAAAAACGTAAAGGGAAAAAAATAGTTGGAAAAAAATATTTTTAAAGGACCTTAATTTAAAAGAGTAAATAATAAAAAATTGTAAGTGTAAACAAAATTTGTAGAGGATGAATAGTGGGGGAAGAGGTGTGAAAATGGGGCAACAACTAAAAAAATTATTTTAACTCATTACACTTTTTAACAATAATTTGATTATTCATAGCACGTTTCTTAAATTTTTTTCCCTGAACAATAAATGAGCAGACACGGTAACCAAAAGTATCGATGCAAAGACGACGTCGTTTACGTGGGAGATGCTCTAAAAATTGTAAAAGGTGAACAATGCGGGGACAGGTGTCAAGTTGGGGCAACCTATTCCAAAAATTATTTTGACTCATTATACTATTGAATAATAATTTGATTATTCACAACATGTTTTTGAAATTGTTTCCAACAATAAATGATCAGAAACGATAACAAAGAGTAGCGACGCAAAACGGCGTCGTTTCACAGGACAGATGCTACGAAAGTTGGAGAAAGTGAACAGTGCAGGAACAGGTGTCAAGATGTGGCTCATTACTTGAGCTTTAATATAGATGAATAATTAGAGGACATAATAAGCACACTTCTCATCGAGGTTTTCCATCAAATAAAGCAAGTGGGGGAGGATAATAATTCTCATCGTGGTTTTCCATCAAATAAAGCAAGTGGGGGAGGATAATAATTCTTATCGTAGTTTTCTATCAAATAAAAAGTGGGGGAGGAAATTATTATCACGAAGTAAGATGCATGGATAGGAGTTCACCTGCTCAAGGGTCGGGTAGTCCGTCCGACTCGTCAAGTCCGATTCGAGTTTGGGTAAGAATATTTGTAATTCGGGTCGGCTCGGCCCGAATTACTATTCATTTTATTTATGTATCTTTTTTATATTTTATCTATAATTGTTCAAAGGTCGAGCTATCTGTCCAAATCTGAAGCCAGCTCGATATTTGGGAGGGTTTAGACAAAAATATTAGACTCAAAATATGAGTTTTGACAACAAAAAAGAATGAGGCCCATTTAGAAAATGGATCGGGCCTTCGCTCCAATAATTAAGGCTCGAGTCCAGCCCGACCCGTTTTTCATTTATATAATATAATATTTATATTTATATTTATATATTACGTAATTTATATCATATACAAATATATATATAATATTATAATTTAAACATTTAAAAATATTTTAAGTTATCTATGTTTTAAAACTTAATAAAAGAAAAAAATTACTAAAAAATAAATAAAAATTAACATATTTGTTTAAATT
This sequence comes from Fremontodendron californicum, assembly GCA_030761205.1. Classification (NCBI taxonomy): domain Eukaryota; kingdom Viridiplantae; phylum Streptophyta; class Magnoliopsida; order Malvales; family Malvaceae; genus Fremontodendron; species Fremontodendron californicum. The sequence continues at coordinate 9,388,346 of JAULJL010000023.1, read as the reverse complement.
TGAGTCGGGCCGAGTTTGAACAAGTATATATAGTGTTAATACTATACTTAGATCTGTCTCAGCCCATGAACACCTATAATTCTATCTATATCGATTCCCATGTGTATAAAAAAACTAAGGCTTCGAAAAAAGAACAGTACTGGTGCAACCTTTATTGCAAATAAATACCGCTAATACTTTAGTTCTTCATAGATTTAAATTGTGGTTGGGGATATAATTTTGGCCGCATCGTATTTATCGCGATTGTAGACGTAACGGATGTTATCGCGGTCATTGCGATCATTGCAGTCGTTGATTTTTTTTTTTTTTTTGCACAACTTACTGTAAAACATATAATAATTATATATAATTATAAAATTTCTTTTTTTTAATGATTTTAAAAATAGTTTATGAGACTTTATGATCTTTTATTTATAAAAGGAAAAAATTATCCATAAGATGTAAATTGAATCTATATACATGTAATTCACGGTCGTGAGTTTAACCGCTATGGACCGCTGACCATTCACATCTCAATTGCGATGAATATCGATGGCAGAAAAAAACAAAACTACAAAATAACGATCGTAACATCACATTACGATAGCTATTTAAATCCATGCTTCAGCTCACAAATAAGAACAGAAAAAGTCGTTATACATATACTTGAGAACAGTTATGGAGTCTAATGTAGTGCAAGTGACTCAACGACGATCGGGTGGTTACCTTCCAACTGTTTGGGACCCTGAACTCATCAACTCCTTTAGCCCTCCCAATACGGTTGGTGTCTTGTTTGAAGCATAAGCTTAGCTCACCATTATATTCAATTTGTTGATTAATGTGATCTTTCTTTGGCTGCTTTTACAGTATGGCACTCGTTTGGAGGACCTGAAGCAAGCTGCTCAGTGTTTGTTTACATCCCTAAATCAACCTGTAGAAAAATCAGATCTGATCAACACAATGCAACGACTAGGTGTAGCGAAACACTTTGAAAAAGAGATCAAGGAGGTTCTTGATCATGTTAATCCGAATATTGCAAGTAATTTGTTTACAGTCGCCCTACAATTTCGGCTTCTGCGTGAGAATGGTTTCTTCATTAACTCAGGTAACTAATTTGTATACTCTATTAAACTTCAAATTCTATTATGAATGTACCTCAAACAATTCTGAAATATACTAAAGGCCATTACCCTAGTTTCCAAATATATCTATCAAATTAGGTGACCAATTGTCCTAAAAGTTTAAACTTATAAGAAATGATCCAATTATTATATTTAGGTTCCAACACGCCTCTAACATACAAACAGGATAAATAATTAATAGATTTGCACGTGAACTAAGTATAGAAGAAAGATGCAAGCTGAAAAAGAAAATAGAAAAGCAACGCACAGTCCGATGAAGAAATATTAAAAGGGAAAAGTGATTGTCAGGATTCGAATTTGAGAGCTCTGGTATCATGTAAATTGAGTGACCAATTGTCTAAAAAACTTAAACCGATAAAAAAAGACCCAAATATTATATTTAAGTTTCAACAATATCTATTTCAAAAATTTTAATGGACATAAGGTTTTTGAGCAATACAATTGGAAAGTAAAAGTCTTCCATTTTAATGGACTCGTCATTTCAAGATTCATCAATATCCTGAATCATGAAGTCTCAAGTTATGATCATTAGGGTGTGTCCATGGGGACAATATTAATGGACGTAGGTCATACGAAGAATTATAATTTCCCTATCCTTCAAATTACACATCTCCAAATTGTAAACATTTTTAATTTGTTATTAGGTTACGAGTATTATCTATTTATATTTTCGGTTTAATTTATATCGTAGTGATTATGGTGAAAAAACAAATGTGTTTAACAAGTTTACGAGCAGCGATGGGAAGTTCAAAGACAGCTTAAGTGAATATGTAGCTGGGTTGTTAAGCTTGTACGAAGCTTCTTTCCTAGAGCTGCATGGAGAAGATGTTCTAGAGGAGGCCAAAACATTTAGCACTAAACATCTAAAATTGGCAATGGAGAAGGATTTAGCCGAGCAAGTAAAAGAATCACTTCAAGTTCCACTATATTGGAGGTTGCCTAGAATGGAAGCTCGAAACTTCATCAATATCTACCAAAGGGATGGTAAAAAGAACTCGGTTTTGCTCGAACTTGCTAAGTTGGACTTCAACCTCTTGCAGTAGGTTTACCTCAAGGAGCTAAAGGAGCTCGCAGAGTAAGAGACTTCTCTTTTTGATAAGGCTACATATTACAATCACAATAGTATTGTAGACACCTAATTTTGTTCGGGCCTTTAAATCAGGTACATTTTCTTCCTAATTTGATGTTTCAGAATGCTAAAAAGCTTTTCTCATCCTACAAGTGGTACTCCGATAATTAGTTTAAGAAAGTAGACAGAAAAGGTCAACCCCAAAAAAGTTAACTATTGGAAAAGTCAACCCACTTTTAAAATCAATATTTGAGGTTCAATTGAAAAACGGTGAAAGACTATTGATAATCCGAGGTCTACATTGAAAGATATGGAGGTCGGAAGTTAGGTTACGGAGATTTAGTAGAAAGAAAACCCTAGTTCGGAAAATTTGAGGAAAAGTGCTTAAACGATCAAATTGGTCGGAATTAAAGGTTATAAATGAAAGATAAGTACTGACCACGGGTAATGGAGAGGCTACTTGGAAGAAAAACTAATAAAAAAGTCAATTCAGAAGAAAACCGAGAATTAGGGTTTTTGGTGGATTTCGGTGAAATTTGGAAGAATTACAGAAATGGCCCGATTCGGTAGGACTAAAGCCCCTAATTGATGAAGAGTGATTAAACAAGGGTAGCCCAAGGCTCAGTTTGAAGACAATCTGAAAATCGGACTTGTTTTGAGCAAAATCGGGTTTCGGAGGCAAAAGGGCAAAATTGGAAAATTTGGAAAAAATAGCAAATGGACTCCAAAAATTCTGAAAATTTGCAAATCTCATTCTTAAACCATTTCGAATATTTTGGAGAAAGAAAATCTTGATTCGGAGTTTGTTTGCAAAATGGCCAAATCCCGGATCCCCTATGTAGAAATTCAACAAAATAAATCCCGAAAAAATAGCAAACGAGTTCCAAAAATTCTGACAATTTGCAGATCTCATTTTTAAATTATTTGGAATATAATGGTGAAAGAAAATCTTGATTCGGAGTTTGTTTGCAAAATGGCCAAATCCCGGGTCCCCTATGTAGTAATTCAAGCAGATAAATCCTGAAAAAATAGCAAATGAGCTCCAAAAATTATGAAAACTTCCAGATCACATTTTTAAATTATTTGGAAAAGATTGGTGAAGAAAAATCTAGATTCTGAGCTCATTTAAAAAATGGTAAAGTTCGGGTGCATAAAAATTGCAATTTCGGAAATAAATCTGAAATAAATAGCAAATGGACTCGGAAAATTTTGAAAGCTTTCGAAAGAATTTTTTATTTTTTCAGAAGTATTTAAAAAATAAAATTCGAATTTGGAGTCCATTTGCTATTTATTTAGGTTCGGGGGGCAAAAAGGTCATTTCAGCAAAGAAACCGAAAAGGGCAAATTTGTAATTGAGGAAAATATGAAAGAAGAAGGAATTGCTGGGATTTTTCTTCCCTTGGTCAGCCAGCATAGAGGAGAAGAAGGAAGCTTGAACAATTTAATTCCTTAGTCACTATCAAGCCACATGCTACCACTGACACCTTGCAAATGGTCTCCCCCTTCATCCAATGGCTTGGTGCCTTGTAGAAAAATTGAATGCACCATCCAATGGCCAAGTTTAAATGCCAATATGACATTTTTATTTGTCATGAAAGAACCCTTATCTAATGGCCAAGAATGGAAGAAAAAAGATGAGCACAATTCATCCAGTGGTGAGCATCCATTCAGTTAAGCAAGGGAGTGCATGAGATTGTCTCTTTTCATCCAATGGCTTAGGCCATCTACAAGGGCTGAGTACACATGTTGAGGGCTGGATTTGATCTACAAGATGTCATTTTTATGTTGTCCTCATCCAATGACCAAGAATGGAAGAGCACAACTCATCCAAGGGTAGGCACTCAAGGGGGCAAGCAAGGGAGTGCATGGGATTGGTCCTCTTTTGCATCTAAGGGCTGAGGTTACTACAAGGGCTGAGTACACATCTTAAGGGCTGCTATCAATTGGCAAGATGACATTTTTATGTTGTCATCAGAATATCTTAATCTAAAGGCCAAGATTGGAGGAGAAAAAGTGCAATTTCCATCCAAGGGTGAGAGGCCATTCGGCCAAGGCTAAAGAGGGGGGGTTGGTTTCATTTTTTTCATATGTTTTTTTGGCTGAAGTCAGTAGCTAATTTAGAAAAGAAAAAGGTTTTGAAAGAAAGAAAAATAAAGGTTTTCAATAGAGAGCTTGAAGGTAGTCATCTCTACTAAGCTCTAGCATAGCTTTCTTCTTGTTTTCCATGGTGTTTTCTTGATTTTCTATCTTGTTTTCCTACTACATTTTTCATAGAAATAAAGTTTTTTTATGTTTACTTAAGTTTTCACCTCATCTTTTACATCAAAATGATGGAAAACAAATTTTTTTTACATGGTTTTATGCTTGGCCGAATATGGCATGTTTGCTTGCCTTGGTTTTCTTTTTCTTTTTTCCTTGCATGTTGTTGTGGAAAATGATTTTTAGAAGGTTTTTTTAGAGTATTCTAAGGTTGTGATTTTTTTATAAAAGATGAAGCAAAAAGGTTGAAATGGCTACATGATCTTGGCTAGACCAAGTGACCATGGTTAGGGGAGAGGCTTTGCCCATTTTTACCTGCTATGAAGCTTACCTTAATTTTGTTGTTTAGCAGGGTTTATTTTTTGATTTTTGAAATGGAAAGGCTTCATGATCTTGGCAAGACCAAGTGATTATGGTTAAGTGAGAGGCTATGCCCATTTTATACCAACCATGGAGCTTAACTTTCCTTGTTTTATTTACTAGTTTTGCTTGTTATTTGCTTTGCATGTCTATGTTTAATTCTATATATGTTCTTTACATTATTTTCTATGCTATATTTGTTTCTATATATCATTTCCATGCTTAATATGTTTTCCTTGAAGATTCGGCCTTGTTGTCTATTGGAGTCATATTGTGCATTTTTCATATTTCATGTCTTATATTATAAACATGTTTGCATTTTTCATATTTTTCATATGACCGTTCGGATACTCCATGTTGATATGCCTTGCATGTACATTTTCATCTTGCTTCTTGACTTGTTTGCATCTCCATGCCATGAGCTTGTGTATTTTGATTTTAGTATGTCATATGCTTGTGAAAATGTCATGACATTATGCATCTTGATATGATTTTTCATATATTGGTGTCATTTACTACGTAGAATTGCATTAGAGTCTCATGTGACTATTCGGCCCCTTCATGCATTCCTTGCCTTGTCATGCATTTGCATTTTGTTTAGGTAACATGCTTTGCATTATCATATCTTGAAATTGTGTATTAGTTGCTGTTTGTTCCAGCATTAGCATTAGTTTCGTTGGTCATTGTATGTTCATAGTACTGCTATGCATTTTCACTACATGTTAGGTCTAGGCCATATTGGTATTGCCATGCATATTGGATCTTAAATCATCTTGGTATTACCATGCATTGCTATGCTAATTATGTCTTAGGTTACATTAGCATTTTCAAGCATATTCATAACATATTAGGTCCAAGTCATATTTGCATTATCAAGCATTGCATGCATATTAAGTTAGGATAGCATTTATTGCCATGCAAACTCATGCTAGGCATTTAGGTTATTTTGTATTGTCATGCATTTCCTTTACCATTCATACTTTAGACCATGCATTTCATACATTTCATTTGCTGTATGTTCATGTATTCCATGTCATTGCCACATGATTTATGACTTAGGCTAATCAATGCCTCAAAGTCATGCTCTCTTGAGCATAGTTGTGGAAAATTAAGGAATTGTCAAATTGATTATTCTATCTTTGTGATTTTTTTACTTAGCCAATTTTTGTCCAAGGTTTTTAGATGTTTTAGCTACTGTCCTTAGGTATTTAGGATGATCTCCAACAATTTTTATTTGGATTTTTGAATGACTTTATCAAAGGCAAAAAATGTGTTTGACAAAAAAGTTTTTTTTCACCTAGTACTCGAACTTCTCCGATTTTTTTGGGCAATCATCTTCAATCAGAAAATTAAGACAAATTTTTATCGTGTAATTTTACATGTTCTGAGTCTCCAGTATTTGTTTTAGATTTTTTTTGAAATTTTAAAAATAGGCAAAAAAATTGTGTGTCAAAACCGAACAGTAGAGGCAGATTTGAAATCAAAAGAGAAATAATGGTTGAATTTGGCTAAGGCATTTAGAGGGGGTTGGTTAGAAGCTGTAGCTACTGTCTTAGGATAGTTTCTAAGCCTTTTTAAACTTTAAAAATGATTTTATAAATCTTGAGTTAAGGGTGGTCAAGTCCGGGATTTTAAACTTAGGAAATTAGAGCCATTTTAAAAGGGTTTGGTAAGGGTTTTAATCTTTATTCAAGTTTTTCCTCAAAATTGTTTTCAAACAATCACAAAGTTTTGTTTTCTAATTTGACATATTTTCCTAAGGTAGCCGGATATCTTTCTAGATATACGGATTTCTTTATTTAGAGGAAAAATACATTTTCATGCATTGCATTTTCCATGTTCATGCATTTTATTTAATATGTGATTTTTGCTATGATCTTTTCCATAGTATTATTATTTTGATTTGCATTTTATGATGTTATATTGTTTGCCATATGATTTTGAATATTTCATGATATCCCATATTTTTTTATGTAGTCATTTATTTTTGTCACATTATTTAGAATATACTATGTTCATGCATTTTTATTTTATTTTCATGCATATTTTATGATAGCATTATTTTATGTTTCATGACATTTCATCATATTCCATGTCATTTAGGTTTAATTATTTAGAATATGCCATGTCATTTAAAATATGCCATATCATTTAAAATTGCCATGTCATTTAAGTCATTTTATCTCATTTAGAATATACCATGACACTTAGGATTTTTTTTTATTTTACCTAGAATATACTATGTCATTTAAATTATGTCATATCATTTATGTTGAATTATATTATCTAGACTTTGCTATGTTATTTTATTTATGTCATACATGTTCATGTTCATATTTTTAAATATTTTGAAAAAGATAATGATTTTCAATAAAAATAAAGATATTCCCGAGTTAAAATAATTCATGAGTTCTCTACTGGGTTTGCTGGAGGGAATATCATCAATTATCATTAATAAAGGAATATCTTTCTTTCAAAAAGCGAGAATGATTCGGAAAGTTTTCCAAATGAATAAAAACATTTCTATATTTTGCCGATTTTGTCGAGGAATATAGGAAAACATTGAGTTAATAAATTCCGGATTATTTTCAATTAAAAATAGAATTATTTTTCTTAAAATTGGGAATTAACTTGAAATACTAAATTATAAACCAACTTTTTACCGATACTTGAGATAAAAAATGATTAACAAGGTACCGTTTTATACGGGCGTTGTGGGGTGCTAATCCTTCCCCGCACGTAACCGAGTCCCGAACCCAATTCTTCGATTTTCTCTAGTTTATAACGCAGACTTGAAATTGGTTTTAAAAATGTTTTAATTAATTTTAAAATGTTTTATAAAATCGGTTTTAATAGGTGGCCGATCACACCTAGCTAAAAAAGATTGGTGGCGACTCCATGTTTTCGTACCCTCGACAGTTTATTTTAATTCAATCTAGAGGAATTAAGTCATCTTTTCCTTTGTTTACCCAATGTCACGCTTAACGAGTAATAAAGTCTCGCGATGAGACTTTTTATTCTTTTTTTTAGGTTGCGACAGCTTGGCGACTCCGCTGGGGACTTTTTAGAGAGTCAGGCCTAGAATTAGTCGTGTGTTATCTAAGTCTCGATTTTCTTGGTTTAATTGGTATTTAATTTTAATTTCCATATTTTTAAAATAATAAAGAGAATTTTGAAAATAATAAAATGTTTTAAATATGTCCATCTTCGTATGCATGCATATTATTATTTGTTCTCTAGTTATTTTGTTGCGTATATTTATATGTTTGCTTGACTGATGCTTTACATTGTTTGATTTTAGTGGGGTATTTAGAATAAGGGGTGTAGAATAGGTGGTGACATATTTGTTTTGTTCCTCGCATACACTATATTTGCATTTGCATAACATGAACTCTCTACCCGGGTTCCGTCCTTTTAAGTGGGAGTAAAGTAACTATGCCTCCGTGATGATCCTCTGTATGGGCTAGTGAAACACTTTCGGAGTATAAAGTACCTAATGCCTTTGTGATAATCCTCCGTACGCGCATAGGAAAATATACTCTAACGAATTGAACCCGCTTTTATCGGGTGCCTTACTAGCCTTCACAAGCCATGCAGGATTTCTGTTAGATACCTGAAGTTTAAGAACACATGGAGGAACATTTCCAACCTTTTACCATATTTCTATATGTTAGATTTTACAAATTAGGTGATGATGAACGAACATCATATCGCTCGTAATAAATTTATTATTTTGTCCTTAAGGCTTCATAATGCCGAAGCTCTGTTAAAATTTTCAGGACATTTTTTTTAAAAGCATGTTGTTATTTATGTTATATTTGTGAATTCATTTCTTTACTAATCTATTTCTTTCTGTTTTCTTTTCTTTGACATGCATCATAGACATCATCATACACTTGGAGTTTATTGGCCTCGGGATAGTCATCAACCCAAAGGACTTTCATGGAGTGTCAGGTTATTTCAGTGATAGAAGATCATGCAATAATCAGGGCACTGTCGAAAAAAGATTAGAGGGAGGATGGTGATTGCTTGAAGAAAGATTATGTGTCAGTATTGCCGAAAAGGGTCAAAGTAAATTCTAGACAGAATAATCTCCGAGGGTTAGCTGACATTTGGAATCAGTGGAACATATCAAAGAAAGAAGCCTTCACTCAGAAATATGGAGATATAGCACTCTTAATTCCGATTCGGGTCAATAGTGGGTTGATTCAGGCTATGGTACAGTTTTGGAATCCTGCTTATAGATGTTTTACTTTTAACAAGGAGGATATGACCCCACTGGTTGAAGAATATTCAGCAATGTTACGTATTGAATGTCCTAATCCTGATCGGGTATATTTGAAGGAAGTGAAACCTTCAGGTTTTAAGAGGAAAGTGGCTAGGATCACAGGAATGGATACAACATGGGTTGAGAGTCATGTGGATACAAAGCAGAAAAATGGATGCATTACATGGGAAACTCTCCGACAATTGATTTTGGGTTATTCCGACGAAGAAAAAGCCAGGGACATCTTCGCTCTAGCCATCTACTGATTAATCATATTCCCGAAGATATTGGGTCATGTGGATATAGCCATGTTTGATTTCTTTGAAAAGTTGGAACAGAAGATCAACCCATCTCCGGCCATCCTAGCTAAAACTATCCGATCTTTGAATTTTTGAAAAAGGGAAGGACAAAGGAGAATCAAGGGGTGTGTACAACTCCTTTATATTTGGATTCAAAGTCACTTTTGGAAGATAGAAAAGGTTTTCTTCAAACCGTACATGAAGTCTTTAGTTCCGATTAGGGAATTCCTTCAAAATTATTGGCCTGAAGAAGTGGATGAAGAGAAATGGGTCAACATGTTCCGGAATCTAAAAGGGGAGATGGTGACTTGGAAGCTCCATGGATGGTTTCTATGCCGATTATGTACAAATGTGGGGACAACTCGGGAGTTCCACTACTCTAAATTTAGGGGTCTGTGAGTTATGCGCCTTTGTTGGTGCAAAGATAGGTTGAGTCTCGACAATTCACACCCGTGACTTATAATCTAGAATCATCAGAGTTCACTTATGGAGAAGACGGATATTCTGGAAAGGTGCGCGCAGTGATTGAAGCATGGAAGAAAACTCACTAGATAAAAGGCCAAATATGTTGACATCGTCACACCTGATTACCTGGGATGGAGGGAATTAAGGGTTAATGATAGGGTGTTGACATCAGATGGAGAAAAGGTCCAGTTCATGAATCTTCCACCGAGGGAAATGCTATCAGAGTTAGAAATCGCAAGGGCGGAATTTGAAAAAGAAAAGGCCCAGATGAGCAAAGAGATTGCCCGACTATAAGAAGAGCTTGAGGACATGAAAAATAGGGAATCAGCTCGAGAAAGAGAAAAGGAAAAGATCAAGAGAGAAAGGGACACTGCTAAGGGCGATCTTTAGGAATTACACTTGGAGAACAAGAGGTACTTCTTCAAGCTCAGATTTGAGGGGACCCTCAAGACTTCCGGAGAATGGGAGCATGAGGTCAAAAACCTCAAGAAGGAGAATAACTACTGGAAAGAGAGATCGAAGCATGAGAAAGCACGAGCCAATCAACTGGAGAAGCAAGCTAAGGAAAGCTTACACGGTGATGCTTCTGCTGACGGGTCAAGGGGCCGTGAACAAGCAGGGGACAGATTGAAGAGCAGGGCAATCAAAAGGAGACTGTGAAAGAAAGTCCAAGATTCGAGGAAGTCACTATAGGACTAATTTTGTAATAGCAGTTTGAAAGGCGAATTGCGGACTTATCTTAGGCAGTAATCCTTTTATTCTATCTGTGATGTATTTAGTTCCAGGAAATAAATGAAAGACCATTTGGTTGAAATTATCCCGGGGACAATACTTTGAAATGCATTCATATTTTATATTTTGTTTGTTTCTTCGTACATTTACTCATATTTATAATCATTCATTTTTGAAATTCGTTTATGTTCATACACTTAACCACTTATTTATTCCTTTTATTATTCATTCATTCATATTCATACACTTAAACACTTATTTGTTCATTTTGCTTGTTCATTAATTTATTCTTTCATATTCATATACGTAGTCATGTACTTATTCATTTTATTTGATTGATTCATTCACATTTAGTCATACATTCATTCATTCATTTTTTATAAAACATAAAAAAGATGTGTCAATAAATTCTAATTCATGGTTTTCAAAACTAAAGGTACAATTGGTCGCACTCAGAAAGAATCGGATTTTTGACACCCTTACAATACTCGATCTCAAGCCAGGGCTATGGAGAATGATCAGCTTGCTAGAATTGAAAGAATGGAAAAAATACAAAGGGAACTGCAGGAATAGTTAGCTAAATCTCAGGATGTCACGAAAAAGGATGACTAAACTCATGGAAATGATAAGTGCCATGATGAAATAAAAAAGACCGAGAGAGAATTCAGTTACTGATAAAAGGGTGGTAATTGAAGAGGATCAACCTGAAAACATACAGCAAAACAGCCAAGAGCTACCAATTAGGGCAGCCTTCTATGTTTATATCCAGCCAGCTGCTGAGACACAAAACTATGTTCTCGGAAAAGGTAATATGGGAGCCGACCCAAATGATGTTAACATTCCAGACTTTGAGGAACTAGCTGAAAAGGAAAAAGCAAAGATGACTGAGCTGAAGAGGGTCAAAATGGCAAAATCACAAAAAAAAAATATCAACTGCTGGAGGAGAGGCTGAGGGCCGTTGAAAGGGCAGAGTTATTTGGCAGTCTAGATGCCAAAGAAATGAGTTTAGTGTACGATCTAGTAATTCCCCCAAAGTTCAAAGTACCAGACTTTGAAAAATATAATGGGACTACCAACCCATCAGCACATCTGACCATGTACTGTAGAAGAATGACGGGGCACAATGATAATGAGAAACTTTTTATCCATTGTTTCCAAGATAGCTTGACAGGGTCTGCAACCTAATGGTACAACCAACTGAGTCGTACCAAGATTCGTTCATGGACGGATTTAGCTAGGGCTTTCATGGAATATTATAAGCACATATCTGATATGGTACCTATCCGCTACAGAACATGGAAAAGAGGACCACTAAGAGTTTCAAAGAATACTCGCAAAGATGGAGGGATCTGGCCACACAAGTGCAAACCCTTTTAACTAGCAAATAAACTACAATGCTTTTCATCAACATTTTGAAAGCACCATATATATGATAAATTGGTGGGGAGTGCCACCAAGGACTTTGCAGACATGGTAATATATGGGGAGATGATAGAGTCGACCATTAAGAATGGGAAAATGGAAGGGGGAGAGTCTTCTACTCTGAAAAAGGTATTCCCTGCCAGGAAAAAAAAGGAGACCCACGCAGTTAGTATCAACCAATACCCATATGCACCTCCCATACCATATACACCACCAAGGCCCTATACTCTTACCACATCTTATGCACCTCCTACACCTTACACACCTTACCCGGGGTATAATCTTTATTACCCCAATGTGCACCATTTTACCCAAAATCCCTTCCCTTATACCAATATACCACAACAGTCGTTTCCAACTGGCATATCCCCACAGATAAACCTTCCCCGAAACACTGTCCCAAACACTAAGGGACCCGGGTGCAATGACCAACGTTCACAAAGGAACGATCAAAAATCCCAATTTGATCCGATTCTTACCACCTATGGTGAGCTATATCCCAAACTATTGCAGGGTCAACTTGTTGCACCCGTGTACCTCAAACCTCTGACACCGCCATATCCAAGCTGGTACAATGCAAATACTAACTGCGCGTACCACGCAAGAATTCAAGGACATTCAACTGAAGATTGCCTGGCCTTTAAAAAGAAAGTCCAAAGCCTGATCAAAGCCGGAGTTGTGAAGTTTGGGGCAAAAAATGGGCCGAATATAGCGGGAAACCCATTACCAGATCATGCGGAGAATCGGGTAAATGCAGTATGGACAGGGAAAGTCAGAAGGGTAAAAAGGGATGCCAAGGAAGTCAAGACTCCAATGTTGACAGTATGGGTCGAGATGGTTAAGGCAGGAATGGTGGGGGATGCAGACAGTTTAAAAATGGCCGCAAAGAGGGTGCAAAATTGGTGCCCGTTCCATAAGTGTGGAGGTCATATCATACAGGACTATGGGGGATTTTTAGCTAAAGTCCAAAAGATGATGGATGATGGAGAGTCCCAGTTTTATGAGGAAACATAAGAGAAAATAGAGGTTATTGAGAATACAGTTGGCTACGGGATAGGAAGACCCTTGATCATCTACTATGATGAACCAGAGGAGAAAGTCATGTCAGTCGTTGAGGAAAGTGCGCCTAAGTTAATCATTGATTTGCCTGTTTCCTTTTCGTACAAGGAAAACAAAGCTGCACCATGGAAATACGACTGCAGCATGGTTATGCCTGGGTCTTCGAGTCGGCAAGATATCACAAGTGTGGGGCACTTAACACGAAGTGGAATGTGTTATGCTCCTGAGGGTGTTGAACAGAGGTTAACAGGAAAAGATAGAGGAATGGACAAAAGGAAGAAAACAGCTGAACCAATCTATATTGAGATGGATTTGTCAAAAGAAGTAGAAAGGGGGTCAGCCCGGTAAATAGGATAAAAGAGCCGGTGAATGAGAAAAAAGCCTGTGAGTTCTTAAAATTCATAAAGCATAGTGAGTATAGTGTAGTTGAGCAACTACAACGTCAACCAGCTAGAATTTCAATCTGATATTTGCTTTTGAATTCGGAACCACAGAGAAATGTCCTATTGAGAGTGTTGAATCAGGCATACGTGGCTAACAACATATCGGTAGAAAAATTAGACAGACTGGTGGGAACCATCGCGGCAGACGACCATATATATTTCAGTTATGAGGAAATACCATCCAATGGTATTGGGTCAATAAAGGCTCTTCACATAACTACCACTTGTAAGGGGCACATATTATCAAGGGTCCTTTTGGATAATGGTTCTTCATTAAATGTGAATGCCCTTAGCAACCCTGTTCAAATTGCCAGTGGATATTTCTTATTTGCTGCCAAGCTGCACGGTGGTCAGAGCTTTTGATGGTACCGGGAGAGATATAATGGGAACTATTGAGGTTCCTCTGGAGATAGGCCCATGCACCTATACAGTGAACTTTCAAGTCATGGATATTAATCTGTCCTATAATTGCCTATTAGGAAGGTCGTGGACACATTCAGCAGGGGCTGTACCTTCATCTCTCCACCAAAAGCTGAAATTTGTGATTGAGGGGCGTTTGGTCATTGTATAAGGAGAAGAGGACGTAATAGCCTCTACATCTACTGAATCTCCTTATGTTGAACCCAATGAAGATGTCGTAGAATGTTCCTTTCGGTCTTTGGAATTCATAAATGAGGTTTTCGTCGCTGAAGGACGAAAAATTCCGAAACCAAAGTTGTCCAAGAACACAAGGCTGGGGGTAAGAACTACCGTGGGAAAAGGCTGTAGGGCTAGAAAAGGTCTCGGAAAATATCTTTAGGGGATGGCCCGAGCAATGGAATTAGTGAGAAAGAAAGACTGGTTTGGCCTGGGTATCTTCTGAAGGCCCATGAGAAAAGGAAACAAGTTGAAAGGAACAGATAAAGGAGGATGGCCCGTCTCGCATGTATAGATGTTGAGTGGGAGCCTATGACAATCCTACCTATCCTTCACAGCTTTCGCTCAGTTGGTTCTCTATTCGGAGAAAAAAATTCTGATGATGTGCTAGTAATGATCGAGCAAGCCTTCGAGAGATTCCAGGTGAATAGGGATGAGCAGATGTATGATATGGAGATCTGCACGACTGGGAAGAAAGAATTGAAAGTGAGAATACTAACTGGATGGTGCGACCTTGTCCACCAGGATATAGACTAACCAATTGGAGTGCAACCGAGCTACCCATAGTTTTTAGGTATATTCCAACGTAATGCTTTTAAACAAATCTTAAATATATTTGCCCGAAAACATTAAGAATTTCTTTTGTAATAGGCTTTTGTCTAAAAGTTTTTATCCAATAAATAACAAACATGATGCATTTCTTTCATATTGATGTGTCCATATTCTTTCATTTATGCTATTTGTTTTGCTTCAATTGTATATGTTTTCCTATATTATTTCTTCCCCACCTATTTATAGGTGTACGGATACGGAATATGAGGACATTCCTGTCAGTAATTCTAAAATTGATTTTGAGAGACCCATTTGCATGGGTGATTTTGAGGCCGACGAAGATATTGAGGATTATGGTCTACCTCCGAACTTATTAAGAAAAATAGAACAAGAAGAGAAACAAGTACTTCCTCATGAGGAGCTATTGGAATTGTTGAATTTGGGAAGTAGTGAGGAGATAAAAAAGGTTAAAATCAGGACTACATTGTCGTCATCAATAAAGGGTGAATTGATAGCCTTGCTCCGGGAATATGTAGATGTTTTTGCATGGTCATACCAAGACATGCCAGGTTTGGATCCAGACATTGTGGTTCATAAGCTCCTTTTAAGGCCAGAGTGCAAGCCAATTCAGCAAAAGTTGAGAAGAATGAGGCCAGACATGCTGTTAAAGGTAAAAGAAGAGGTGAAGAGACAGTTTGATGTTGGATTCTTAGAGGTGGCAAAATATCCAGAATGGGTTGCAAACATTGTTCTAGTACCAAAGAAGGATGGCAAGGTGCATATGTGCATCGATTACCAAGATTTGAACAAATCCAGTCCCAAAGATAATTTCCCTTTGCCCCACATTGATACTTTGGTGGATAATACGGTGAAGAATTCTTTTGTTTTCTTTCATGGATGGATTCTCGGGATATAATCAGATTAAGATGGCACCGAAATATATGGAGAAAACCACATTTGTTACAATATGGGGAACATTCTGCTACAAGGTAATGCCGTTTGGGTTGAAGAATACTGGGGCAACATATTAGAGAGCCATGGTGACCTTGTTTCATGATATGATGCATAAGAGAATTGAGGCTTATATTGATGATATGATTGCAAAGTCACAAGGAGAAGAGGAGCATATTGCGAATCTTTGAAAACTCTCTCAAAGACTAAGAAAGTTTCAACTCAAGCTAAACTCGGCAAAATGCACTTTTGGAGTCACATCGAAGAAATTATTGGGTTTTGTTGTTAGCAAAATGGGAATTGAGATTGATCCGAAAAAAGTGAAGGCGATCCAGAATTTGCCATCTCCACGTACTCAAAAAGAATTAAGAGGTTTTCTGGAGAGATTGAATTACATTGCTCGGTTTGTTTCTCAGTTAACCGATAAATGTGATCCAATATTTAAGTTACTTCGAAAATGTGATCCAGGAGAGTGGGATGAAGGGTGTCAGATTGCTTTTGAAAAGGTTAAGCATTATCTATCAAACCCACCAGTATTAATGCCACCGGCTCTGGATAAACTGATGATATTGTATCTATCAGTATTTGAGAGATCCATGGGTTGTGTTTTGGGGCAGCTTGATGAGACTGGAAAGAAAGAACAGGCATTTTAATACCTCGGCAAGAAGTTCTCAGATTATGAGTTAAAATATTCGTCGGTAGAAAAGTTGTGCTGTGTCTTAACTTGGATTGCTCGAAGACTCTGGCAGTACATGTTATACCACACAACGTGGTTGATCGCCAAGCTAGATCCAATCAAGTATATGTTGGAAGCACCTTCTTTGTTAGGGAGGATGGCAAGATGGCAGGTTTTGTTGTCAGAATACGACATTGTATATGTAAGTCAGAAAGCTATCAAGGGCAGTGCAGTGGTTGAATTTTTAGCAAGTCGGGCAGTGGAAAGTTATGAGCCATTGAACTTTGATTTCCTAAATGAAGATTTGATGTATGTTTCACAAGCAAATGAGGTTCCCTTGAAGAAGAAAATATGGAAGATGTACTTTGGTGGGGCATCCAATGCCATGGGGCACGAAATCGGTGCAGTGCTCATATCCCCAGAAGAAGATTATTATCCCTTCACCGCCAGATTGGATTTTGATTGTACAAACAATACGGCTGAGTATGAGGCATGTACTATGGGCCTTCGTGCTATCGTAGACAGAAAGATCAAGAAACTGGAGGTTTTTGGAGACTCGGTTTTAGTGATATATCAATTGCACGGAGAATGGGAAACCCGAGACACAAAATTAATCAGATACTGAGAACTCATATTGAGTTTATTGGAGGAGTTTGAAGAAGTAAGTTTCAATTACTTCCCTCGAGAAAAAAAACCGAATGGCGGATGCTCTGGCTACTTTGTCATCAATGTTTAAAGTGAATGAAGAGGCGAAAGTTATGTCGATCAAGATGAGCATATATGAGTCTCCTGCCCACTGTTTGAGTATCGAAGAAGAAGCAGATGGTCTCCCTTGGTATTACGACATCTTGCAGTACATCAAAGTCAACAGTATCCAGAACAAGCAACAGAAAATGACAAGAGAAACAATGGGTTTTGTTCTAGACAGCTGATTCTATACAAGAAAGGGAAATATCAAGTCCTATTGAGATGTGTCGGGTCTGCCAAAGCTCGAAGAATCATAGAGAAAGTCCATGAAGGGATATGTGGCACCCATGGTAATGGTTACATGCTTGCTAAGCAGATTACGAGGGCAGGATATTATTGGCTGACAATGGAAAGAGATTGTATCAGTTATTCCCGAAAGTGCCATAAATGCCAGATATATGCTGATAAGATCCATGTATCGCCATCGCCATTGCATGTCATGACCGCACCATGGCCATTTTCAATGTGGGGAATAGATATGATTGGGCCTATTACCCCGAAAGCTTCAAATGGACATCGTTTTATCGTGGTGGCCATAGACTATTTCACAAAGTGGGTGGAAGCTGCTTCTTATACGAATGTAACGAAGTCGGTGGTATGCAGATTTGTTAAGAAGGAAATCATATGCCGATACGGATTGCCAGCAAGAATTATTTCAGATAATGCTCTCAATCTGAATAATAAGATGATGAGGGAGGTATGTACTCAGTTCAAGATCACGCATCACAATTCGGCACCTTATCGTCCGAAGATGAATGGGGTAGTAGAAGCAGCCAACAAAAACATCAAGAAGATTATCGAGAAGATGACTGATGTGTACAAGGATTGGCATGAGATCTTGCCTTTTGCTCTTCACACATATCGCACTTCGGTTCGCACATGTACAGGGGCAACGTCGTTTTCTTTGGTATATGGTATGGAAGCAGTATTACCTATTGAAGTTGAGATTCCTTCACTTCGGGTTTTGATGGAGGTTGGCCTAGAAGAGGCAGAATGGGTTAGAGCTCGTTATGAATAGCTGAATCTCATCGAAGAGAAAAGATTGAAGGCAATTTGTCAAGGGCAGTTGTATCAGAAAAGGATGATTCGAGCCCATAACAAGAAGGTTCGACCCAGACAGTTCCGTGAAGGAGAGTTGTTACTGAGAAAAATTCTCCCCATAGTGAAGGATCCACGAGGAAAATGGGCTCCAAACTGGGAAGGACCCTATGTAGTAAAAAGAGCTTTTCTGGAGGAGCATTGATTCTAACTCGGATGGACGGGGATGATTTTTAGACATCCCGTGAATGCTGATGAACTGAAGAAGTATTATGCTTAAAAAAGAAAGTTTGATGCTATGCACATGGGAATTCGAATGATTCCAAGTGTAGAAATGGAAATTCTATACATCTATCTCTCCTGAGAATTGCTTTTCAAAGATTCATGCTTGATATGATGAATGGCCATCTTTCATATTCTTTTCACTAAAAAGAAATTATCCCTAGTCACCCGTTTGAGCCTTAGCAATTATTTCTTTCGTTGAAAACTTGATTAAGGATCACCTTCTACACTAAAAGGCAAATACGAGGAAAAATAATCAAAAAAGTCATGGAAAAAAAAAAAAGAAAGCCATTGGAAAATGTGAAATCAAAGAATGGCAAATGAAAGCCAGCAATGAAAAAGAAAAAGAAAGGAAAAAAGAAAAGTCCAGAAAGGGGACAAATGTCTCAAGAATGAATTCTCCTCAGGAAATGATCCTTGATCCAATTACCCTTAAACATATTTTGGGCTTATTTTATCCTTTCCTTCTAAACCCAAACCTTGGAAAAAAAAAGGTGAGGTTTAAGCCGAAAACCCGCAAAGGGCGACTTAATACCGAATGGGGGGACACCTGAGTTGAAAACCCACAAAGGGCGGCTCAAGTACTGATTAAGGTTTGAGTCAATGCTCCGTGTAAAGAGCGAGAAAGTATTTGAAAACCAGAGAAAATGGGAACAACTTAGTCTGACATAACTTTCGAAGCCGAGGGATTACCCAAGTAAATTAACCGTTCAAGAGAAAATTCAAATGATTTGAAAAATGAGGGGTCCAAGATATTCCGCATCCAGGGCATCAACAACCTATAACTTTACATTTTGTTTCTTATATCCTTGATATCCACTTTTATCATTTTAAAACATTTTGTTGCAATAAAGTTTTGTTACCCCTTTTATGACGGTTGCTTGTTTCATACTTTCTTTCATACATTTTTGAGATTGCATTTTGTTTTTTATTAAATTGAATGATGATTAGTAAACATAAATTTTTTAATAAAAGAGAGTTTAAAAGTATTACTAAGGAATAGATCTAAATCTTAGAAAAAGTTTGGAAACCATTAATCCTGATGGAAAATTCACCAAAAAAAGGAAAACAGTGAATGTGTTGGAGACTCCGTCATGAAGTCAAAAATTTGTGAATTCCAGCGAAGTCAGAAACTGGGACTGTTTGACAAATTATCTTGAGTAAAGGGTTCTTTAAGTGGGGCATCAATGAACAAGTAAAGACTCCATCATGAAGTCGGATAATCTGTGAACCTCAAAGAAACCATGGATTAAAAATCATGACACAATCATTTGACTGCATTCATCCTCAGGAAACGTATAAGCATTTGCAAAGCATTGTCATTCTCATCATTGCATTTAGCTAACATTGCAGGAATCAAGAAAACTTTGGCTTCCCAAATCGAACTTGTTCTGCTTCTCAATTGAGTCATACCTCGAGACCACCGTCGAGGTATTTCTTTTTGTTTTAAATCGAATTCATTCTATTTTATCAAATGAGTCGAGCCTTGAGACCACCATCGAGGTATTTCCTTTGGTTTTAAATCGAATTCATTCTGTTTTATCAAATGAGTCGAGCCTTGAGACCACCGTCGAGGTATTTTCTTTTGTTTTAAATCGAATTTATTATGTTTATCAAATGAGTCGAGCCTTGAGACTGTCGTTAATGTATTCTCATCACAGGTAAGGCCTCCGGACACCATTTTAAGACCTTCAGACACCATTTTTAAGACCTTCAGGCATAATTTTTCAAATCACGGGTAAGGCCTTCGGGCACCATTTTTAAGACCTTCGGGCATAATTTTTCAAATCACGGGTAAGGCCTTCAGGCACCATTTTTAAGGCCTTCGGGCACCATTTTTAAGACCTTCAGGCACCATTTTTAAGACCTTCGGGCATAATTTTTCAAATCACGGGTAAGGCCTCCGAGCACCATTTTTAAGACCTCCGAACATAATTTTTAAGACCTTCGGGAACAATTTTCACTTTTGCAAATCGAACTCGTTTCCTTAAGACAGGTCGAGACTTGATTAGTCAGGGAACTCAATTTAAGGACAAAATCTTCAATTTATAGCTTTTTCAAAAAAAAAAATGATGAATGATGATGATTGAAAACCCCTTTCCCTTTCCCTCACATATGATTTCACTAACCATACAAAATTGGTGTTTGTTTATCTTTGCCTGATTCCTGATTCTCAGCAATAGCCAAAGAGGGGCAGCTGTAGACACCTAATTTTGTCCGGACCCCTAAATCAGGTATATTTTCTTCCTAAATTGATGTTTCAGAATGCTAGAAGGCTTTTCTTTTCCTACAGGTGGTACTCCGAGACTTAGTCTAAGGAAGCAGACAGAAAAAGTCAAACTCAAAAAAGTCAACCCCAAAAAAAGTCAGTCCCGAAAAAGTCAACCCCAAAAAAGTCAACTACTGAAAAAAGTCAACCCACTTTCAAAATCAAGATTTGAGGTTCAATTGAAAAATGGTGAAAGAATTTTGATAATCCGAGGTCTACATTGAAAGATATGGAGGCCAGAAGTTGGGTTATGGAGATTCAATAGAAAGAAAACCCTAGTTCGGGAAATTTGAGGAAAAGTACTTAAACGATCAAATTGGTCCGAATTGAAGGTTACAAATGAAAGATAAGTACTGAATACGGGTAATGGAGAGGCTACTTGGAAGAAAAACTGATAAAAAAGTCAATTCGAAAAAAAATCGAGAATTAGGGTTTCTTGTAGATTTTGGTGAAATTTAGAAGAATTACAGAAATGGCCCGATTCAATAAGACTAAAGCCCCTAATTGATGAAGAGTGATTAAACAAGGGTAGCCCAAGGCTCAGTTTGAAGAAAATCTGAAAATCGGACTTGTTTTGAGCAAAATTGGGTTTAGGAGGCAAAAAGGCAAAATTGGAAAATTTGGGAAAAATAGCAAATAAACTCCAAAATTTCTGAAAAATTTGCAAATCTCATTCTTAAATCATTTCAAAGTGATGGACGAAAGAAAATCTTGATTAGGAGTTCGTTTGCAAAATGGCCAAATCTCGGGTCCCCTATGTAGAAATTCAACAGGATAAATCCCGAAAAAATAGCAAACGAGTTTCAAAAATTCTAAAAATTTTCATATCTCATTTTAAAATTATTTGGAAGCTATTGGCAAAAGAAAATCTTGATTCGGAGTTTGTTTGCAAAATGGCCAAATCTCGGGTCCCTCATGTAGTAATTCAAGCAGATAAATCCCGAAAAAATAGCAAATGAGCTCCAAAAATTATAAAAACTTCCAGATCATATTTTTAAATTATTTGGAAAATATTGGTGAAGAAAAATCTGGATTCAGAGCTCGTTTAAAAAATGGTAAAATTCGGGTGCACAAAATGGGCAATTTCAGAAATAAATCCGAAATAAATAGCAAATGGACTCGAAAAATTTTTACATCTTCCAGAATTCAATTTTTTTATTATTTCAGAAGTATTGAAAAAATAAATTTTGAATTTGGAGTCCGTTTGCTATTTATTTAGGTTCGGGAGGGCAAAAATGTCATTTCACCGAAGAAACCAAGAAGGGCAAATTTGTAATTGAGGTAAATATGAAATAAGAAGGAAATGCTGGGATTTTTCTTTCCTTGGTCAGCTAGCATAGACTAGAAGAAGGAAGCTTGAACAATTTAATTCCTTAGTCACTATCAAGCCACATGCTACCACTAACACCTTGCAAATGGTTCCCCTTCTTCCAATGGCTTAGGTGCCTTGTAGGAAAGTTGAATGCACCATCCAATGGCCAAGTTTAAATTCCAAGAGGACATTTTTATTTGTCATGAAAGAACCCTCATCTAATGGCCAAGAATGGAAGAAAAAAGATGAGCACAATTCATCCAAGGGTGAGCATCCCTTTGGTTAAGCAAGGGAGTGCTTGGGATTGTCTATTTCCATCCAATGGCTTAGGCCATCTACAAGGGCTGAGTACATATGTTGAGTGCTGGATTTAATCTACGAGATGTCATTTTTATGTTGGCCTCATCCAATGACCAAGAATGGAAGAGCACAACTTATCCAAGGGTAGGCACTCAAGGCGGTAAGCAAATGAGTGCAAAGGTTTGGTCCTCTTTTGCATCTAAGGGATGAGGTTACTACAAGGGCTGAGTACACATCTTAAGGGCTGCTATCAATTGGCAAGATG
The DNA here is from genome assembly GCA_030761205.1 of Fremontodendron californicum. Classification (NCBI taxonomy): domain Eukaryota; kingdom Viridiplantae; phylum Streptophyta; class Magnoliopsida; order Malvales; family Malvaceae; genus Fremontodendron; species Fremontodendron californicum. The sequence continues at coordinate 9,365,822 of JAULJL010000023.1, read as the reverse complement.
ACATTTTTATGTTGTCATCAAAATATCTTAATCTAAAGGCCAAGATTGGAAGAGAAAAAGTGCAATTTTCATCCAAGGGTAAGAGGCCATTCGGCCAAGGCTAAAGAGGGGGGGTTGGATTCATTTTTTCATATGTTTTTTGGCTGAAGTCAGTAGCTAATTTAGAAAAGAAAAATGTTTTGAAAGAAATAAAAATAAAGGTTTTCAATAGAGAGCTTGAAGGTAGTCATCTCTACTAAGCTCTAGCATAGCTTTCTTCTTGTTTTTCATGGTGTTTTCTTGATTTTCTATCTTGTTTTCCTACTACATTTTTCATAGAAATAAATTTTTTTAATGTTTACTTAAGTTTTCATCTCTTCTTCTTCATCAAAATGGTGGAAAACAAATTTTTTTACATGGTTTTATGCTTGGCCGAATATGGCATGTTTGCTTGCCTTGGATTTCTTTTTCTTTCTTCCTTGCATGTTGTTGTGGAAAATGATTTTTAGAAGGTTTTTTTAGAGTATTCTAAGGTTCTGATTTTTTATAAAAGATGAAGCAAAAAGGTTGAAATGGCTACATGATCTTGGCTAGACCAAGTGACCATGGTTAGGGGAGAGGCTATGCCCATTTTTACCTACCATGAAGCTCACCATAATTTTGCTGTTTAGCATGGTTTATTTTCTGATTTTTGAAATGGAAAGGTTTCATGATCTTGGCAAGACCAAGTGATTATGGTTAGGTGAAAGGTTTATTTTGCTGTTTAACTTTCCTTGTTTTATTTACTAGTTTTCTTGTTATTTTCTTTGCATGTCTATGTTTAATTTTATATATGTTCTTTACATTATTTTTTATGCTATATTTGTTTCTATATTTCATTTCCATGTTTAATATGTGTTCCTTGAAGATTCGGCCTTGTTGTCTATTGGAGTCATATTGTGCATTTTTCATATTTCATGTCTTATATTATAAACATGTTTGCATTTTTCATATTTGTCATATGACCATTCGGATACTCCATGTTTATATCCCTTGCATGTACATTTTCATCTTGCTTCTTGATTTGTTTGCATCTCCATGCCATGAGCTTGTGTATTTTGATTTTAGTATGTCATATGCTTGTGAAAATGTCATGACATTATGCATCTTGATATGATTCGTCATATATTGGTGTCATTTACTAGATAGAATTGCATTAGAGTCTCATGTGACCATTCAGCCCTTTCATGCATTCCTTGCCTTGTCATGCATTTGCATTTTGTTTAGGTAACATGCTTTGCATTATCATATCTTGAAATTATGTATTAGTTGCTGTTTGTTCCAGCATTAGAATTGGTTTCTTTGGTCATTGTATGTTCATAGTATTGCTATGCATTTCCACTACATGTTAGGTCTAGGCTATATTGGTATTGCCATGCATATTGGGTCTTAAATCATCTTGGTATTGCCATGCATTGCTATGCTACTTAGGTCTTAGGTTACATTAGCATTTTCATGCATATTCATAACATATTAGGTCCAAGTCATATTTGCATTATCAAGCATTGCATGCATATTAAGTTAGGATAGCATTTATTGCCATGCAAACTCATGCTAGGCTTTTAGGTTATTTTGTATTGTCATGCATTTCCTTTACCATTCATGCTTTAGACGCATTTCATACATTTCATTTGCTGTATGTTCATGCATTCCATGTCATTGCCACATGATTTATGACTTAGGCCAATCAATGGCTCAACGTCATGCTCTCTTGAGCATACTTGTGGAAAATTAAGGAATTGTCAAATTGATTATTCTATATTTGTGATTTTTTTACTTAGCCAATTTTTGTCCAAGGTTTTTAGATGTTTTAGCTACTGTCCTTAGGTCTTTAGGATGATCTCCAACAATTTTTATTTTGATTTTTGAACGACTTTATCAAAGGCAAAAAATGTGTTTTGAAAAAACAGTTTTTTTTTCACCTAGTACTCGAACTTATCCGATTTTTCTGGGCAGTCATCTTTAATCAGAAAATTAAGCCAATTTTTTATCGTGTAGTTTTACATGTTTTAGTGACTAGTATTTGTTTTAGGTTTTTTTGAATTTTTAAAAATAGGAAAAAAAAATCGTGTGTCAAAACTGGACAGTAGAGACAGATTTGAAATCAAAAGAGAAATAGTGGTTGAATTTGGCTAAGGCATTTAGAGGGGGTTGGTTAGAAGCTTTAGCTACTGTCTTAGGGTAGTTTCTAAGCCTGTTTAAACTTTAAAAATGATTTTATAAATCTCGAGTTAAGGGTTGTCAAGTCGGGATTTTAAACTTGGGAAATTAGAGCCATTTTAAAAGGGTTTGGTAAGGGTTTTAATCTTTATTTAAGTTTTTCCTCAAAATTGTTTTCAAACAATCACAAAGTTTTGTTTTTAGAAAATATAATTTGACATATTTTTCTAAGGTAGCCGGATATCTTTCTAGATATACGGATTTCTTTATTTAGAGGAAAAAATACATTTTCATGCATTGCATTTTTCATGTTCATGCATTTTATTTAATATTTGATTTTTGCTATTATCTTTTCCATATTATTATTATTTTGATTTACATTTTATGATGTTATATTGTTTGCCATATGATTTTGAATATTTCATGATATCCCATATTTTTTTATTTAGTCATTTATTTTTGTCACATTATTTAGCATATACAATGTTCATGCATTTTTATTTTATTTTCATGCATATTTTATGGTAGCATTATTTTATGTTTCATGACATTTCATCATATTCCATGTCATTTAGGTTTAATTATTTAGAATATGTCATGTCATTTAAAATATGCCATATCATTTAAAATTGCCATGTCATTTAAGCCATTTTATTAAATTTAGAATATACCATGACACTTAGGATTTTTTTTATTTTACCTAGAATATACTATGTCATTTAAATTATGTCATATCTTTTAAGTTGCATTATATTATCTAGACCTTGCTATGTCATTTTATTTATGTCATACATGTTCATGTTCATATTTTTAAATGTTTTGAAAAAAGATAATGATTTTCAATAAAAATAAAGATATTTCCGAGTTAAAATAATTCATGAGTTCTCTACTGGGTTTGCTGGAGGGAATATCATCACTTATCATTACTAAAGGAATATCTTTCTTTTAAAAAATGAGAATGATTCGGAAAATTTGCCAAATGAATAAAAAAAATTCTATATTTTGCCGATTTTGTCGGGGAATATAGAAAAATTCCGGATCATTTTCAATTAAAAATGAAATTATTTTTCTTAAAATTGGGAATTAACTTGAAATACTAAATTAAAAACCAATTTTTTACCGAGACTTGAGATAACACATGATTAACAAGATACCGTTTTATACGGGCGTTTGAGGGTGCTAATCCTTCCCCATACATAACCGAGTCCCGAACCCGATTCTTCGATTTTCTCTGCTTTATATCGCAGACTTGAAATTGATTTTAAAAATGTTTTAATTAATTTTAAAATGTTTATAAAATCGGTTTTAATAGGTGGCCGATCACACCTAGCTAAAAAAGATTTGTGGAGACTCCGTGTCTTTTTACGAGGTCGTTTTTGTACCCTCGACCGTTTATTTTATTTCAATCTGGAGGAATTAAGTCACTTTTTCTCTGTTTATCCAATGTCACGTTTAACGAGTAATAAAGTCTCGTTATGAGACTTGTTATTTTTTTTTAGGTTGCGACAAGTATAACTTTCAACATATATTGTTAAATGGTGTTATCACAATTTTGTTAAGTTTTGGTTTCATGTGGTCTTATATTTAAGTCGAATTTTCTTCGTCTATAATCAATTGGTTTTAGCTTGGTTATTTAATATGGTATCAAAACAAATATTCTATTTTATTATTTTTGCCTTATATCGTTATGAGTTTGTCACGTAGTAAGTTATTTTGTGTTTGACCTACACATGACGGGACCTACTAAGTGGTATTATCTCAAATCTGTTAAGTTTTTAATTTTCTATGATCTTATATTCAAGTTGGACCTTTCCAGCTATAACCAACTTATTTTAGGTTAGATGCTTAACATATATCATCACTGATCACCTAAAATTGGAACTTAGAATTTTTTTTCTTGTAATATTGTACCTAGACTCCATGTCATTAGAGGTGGTACTTAGGCTATTCGAACTGGATTCAGATTGGATCATTTCGGATTCAAATTATTTTGGGTTTGGAGTATATTTGAGTTCGGGCCACTTTGGATTCAAATCTTTTCGAGTTTGGATTCGGAATAATCAAGTAATTTTCTTAAATTTCATGAAAGATGTAACCGTTTTAACATGCTTTTTGAGCTCGAGTCTAGTTCAAGTTCAGATTTTTCAAGTCCGTGTCATTTCGTGTTTTGATTTTTTCGAGTTTAGGTCTTTGATTTTTTTTTTATCAAATTAGATTAGAACAAGTTGGGTTTGAATTTTTTGAGCGAGTTTTTAAATTTAGATTCATTTTATCAGCTCTACGTGTCATTCTAACAATATGTTTTGACAAGATGTTTATTTAATAAGGAAAAAAATTAAGATTTATATTTGATGTACAAACAATATACAAATTTATACACTGTTAATGAATTAGATGATGTCACCTCATTAAAAATAAAGTTATCTGTATTTATTATTTATTTTCAAAAACTTTTAATGAAGTGGCTTCATCTGATTTACTGACAGTGTATATATTTATATCAGTACATCAAATATAAACTCAAAAAATTATGCATGAATAATAAAGTTAAAAAATACAATTTAATAAAAGTTTAGTCTAAGTCGAAGAAGTTTGTTACTTTCTATTGGCAAAACTTAAATAATTAAATTTAAAATATTATGTATACTATCAAAATCTCATTTCTCACTCGGTTAAGAATAAATAAAATCCACTTTAAATGGTATCATTTGAAATTCTTATATATTTAACTTGTATTTCTTTCTCCTACACAAATTCAAATGACGAGCTGACCCACAAATCTTTTCTCTATTTGCCAATTAATTAGTGCTTTTTTATAATCAATAAAATCTAGAATTTGAGATTTTAGGAGACTCTTATTATCAAAGCATTGATAAAGTAATCTGTCGCAACCTAAAAAATAACGAGTCTCATCGCAAGATTTTATTATTCGTTACGCGTGACATTAAAAAAAACCGAGGAAAAGTCGACTTAATTCCTCTAAAAAAATGAAGGTTTTGAAAATGACCTTGAAAAAGACATGGAGTCGCCACCAATCTTTTTTAGCTAGGTGTGATCGGCCACCTATTAAAACCGATTTTATAAAATATTTTAAAAATTAATTAAAACATTTTAAAAACCAATTTCAAGTCTGCGTTTTAAAACCAGAGAAATCAAAGAAGCGGGTTCGGGAGTCGGTTACGTGCGGGAAAGGATTAGCACCCCCACAACGCCCGTATAAATCAGTACCTTATTAATCGTGTGTTATCTCAAGTCTAGGTAAAAAATCGGTTTTAAATTTAGTATTTCAAGTTAATTCCCAATTTAAAGAAAAATAATTCCATTTTTTAATTGAAAATGATCCGGAATTTATAAATTCAAAATTTTCCTATATTCCACAACAAACGTGGCAAAATAAATAAATTTTTATTAGTTTTGGAAAACTTTCTGAATCATTCCCCTTTTAAAGAAGATATTCCGTTATTAATAATAATTGATGATATCCTCTCCAGCAAACCCGGTAGAGAACTCATGAATTATTTTAACTCGAGAATATCTTTATTTTATTGAAAATCATTATCCTTTTCTGAAAACATTTAAAAGAAATGTATATGCATGACATAAATAAAATGACATAGCAAAATCTAAATAATATAATGCAACCTAAATGATATGACATGATTTGAATGCCTTAGCATATTCTAAATCAAATGAAATATCCTAAGTTATATGATATATTCTAAATGAAATGAAATGACCTAGGTAACATAATATATTCTATATGAAATGTAATATCCTAAGTCATATGATATATTCTAAATGAAATGAAATGGCCTAGGTAATATAATATATTCTACATGAAATGAAATGACCTAAGTAACATACATATTCTATATGAAATGAAATGATTTAAATGTCATGACAAATATGAATGATATGGCATATAATTTAAATGACATGGAATATAAAATAATGCTATCATATAATATGCATGAAAATAAAATTAAAAATAATAATGCATGAACATAACATATGCTAAATAATATTAAAAAAATAACTAAATAAAAAGCATAGGATATCATGAAATATTCCAAATCATACAATAAACAATATAACATAACTCAAAATCATAACAATATCATAGAAATTATCATAGCAAAAATCACATATAAAATGCATGAATATGGAAAATGCAATGCATGAAAATGTATTTTTTCCTTTAATTAAGGAAATCCGTATATCTAAAAAGATATTCGGCGACCTTAGGAAAATATGTCAAATTAAATATCCTAAAACCAAAATACGTTGTGATTGTTTGAAAACAATTTTGAAAAGCTTGAATTAAAAATAAAAACTGGGCTAATTTTTTTAAAATGGCTCTAATTCCCTAAGTTTAAAAATCCCGGACTTGATCACCCTTAACCTGAGAGTTAAAAAATCATTTTTGAGTTTAAAAAGGCTTAGAAACTACCCTTAGTTAGTAGCTAACCTTCCTAATCAACCCCCTCTAAGTAACTTAACCAAAACAGAATAATAATTTTTCTTTAAATTCAATTTTGACTCCACTGTCCAGTTTTAATCCACAATTTTTAAAAATTCAAAAAATTTTGAAACAAATATTGGAGACTCAGGACATGTAAAACTATATGAAAAAAATTGGCTTAATTTTTTGAATAAAGATGAATTCCCAGAAAAATCGGAAAAGTACGAGTACTGGGTGAAAAAAACTGTTTTGCCAAAATACATTTTTACCTTTGATAAAATCATTTAAAAATCAAAGTAAAAATATTTAAAACTCGTAAAATGTCTCACAAACAGTAGCTAGGACTTTTTAAAAGTTAGATAAAAATTGGCTAAGTAAAAAAATCACAAAGGTAGAATAATCAATTTGACAAACTTTAATTTTTCACAAGTGTGCTCAAGAGAGCATGACTTTGAACCATTAATTGGCCTAAGTCATTAGTCAAGTGGCATGAACATGAAATGCATGAAAAATTACAGCAAACATAGTGCATGAAAGCATGAGTTTAAACCTAAATGTCATGAAAAAAATGCATGGCATTCATATAGTGACCTAGACCTAAATGAACTTGCATGGCATTTAATGCAACCTAGACCTAAAATGCATGAACATGCATGGCAAATAAACCTAACTTAATAACTAAAATATGCATGGCATTTTCACAAACACAAAGCATGCTTAAACCAAGAACTTAAACAAATATCATGCAAATGCTAACCTATCAACTAACATGGCAAGAATGCACATATAATGCAAAAATTCAAGGAGTGGCCGATTGGCCTATATGACTAGCAAACATGGTATTTTCACAAACACTTGGTATACTAACATGCAAAACTAAATCAAATGTCATGCAAATGACAAAAACCTACCAACTAACATGGTAAAAATGCAACACACAATGCAAAACACATGGAGTAGCCAAATGGCCTCAAGCTCCAACAAGCATGGCATTTTCACAAACACTTGACATACTAACATGCTCAACTAAAATATAAAACTTAAATCATGCAAAAACCACACAAGCATTTTCACAAACACTTGATATACTAAATCTAAAACATGCTCAACTAAGATATAAAACTCATATCATGCAAAAACCACACAAGGATTTTCACAAACACTTGATATACTAAATCTAAAACATGCTCAAATTTAAACATCATGAAAACAGAAAATTAAAAATGGAAGAACATGATATTTAAATCATAAATGGCAACAAACAAAGCAACCAAATTAAAATATAACTCAAGTATATGAAGTAAAATAACATTTAAAACATCAAGATCAAAGAAAATAACATCAATAACATGATAAAATAAACCAAAACAGCAGCTTAAACAAAAACTGTAGGCCATTCGGCCATGGTGAGAATATTGTAAAACAAATTGTAAAAAAAAATATATTTAAGAAAGAGATGAAGGAAGAACTTAAGAAGAGCAATAAAAAAACATTTATTTAAAAAGGAAACTCACCAAATAGTAATCAAAATAGCAAAAACAAGAATGGAAAATCAAGAAAGTGCAAGAGTTGGTGCTCAAGAGCAACCTCAAGAAGCTATATTTCAAGCTTTATCTCTTCAAACTTTCCTTTCTTTTCTAAACTTTTTCTTTTCTCCTTTAACCAAAGAGAGAAAAAACCAAGTAAAAATCAAGAGAACTCAGCAAAAATAAAGTTGAAAAATTAAATTCTGCTCCTCCATTTCATGCTGGCCAAAACCCCCTCTAAATGCTCAAGGATGTTGTCATTTTTTTGTAACCAATTTTTCATCAAATGGCTAATAATTCAAGGTGAAAAAATCATGAAATTACCACCTTTAGATTAGCATATCAGCTATCCCAAATTACAGCTGTTCAAGAATAATGTTGACATCTCTCTTGGCCTATGTGGCTTAATCACCATGGCTTGATCAAAGAGAATCTCTAACTAACTCTTAATTCTTGGCCATTTGATTGAAAAATCAGAAGCTTCCTACTTCCTTTGGGCCTTGGCAGGCTAGCACTTCTCTTTTCCAGCCCAACTCTGATTTTTTGAAAGGCCCAAAGTAGCCCTTTTCTGTTGCTTGGGTGAAATGACTATTTTGCCCCCCGGATGCAAATAAATATCAAACGGACTCCAAATTCAATTTTTCTTTTTTTAATACTTCCAAAATAATAAAACATTGAGTTCTATAATTTTTCAAAATTATCCAAGTCCGTTTACTATTTATTTGGATTTTTCTTCCAAAAATGCCCTTTTATGCCCCCATATTTTATCATTTTTTAAACGAGCTCCAAATCAAGATTTTTCTTCACAAATCTCTTCCAAATAATTTGAAAGTGTGATATGGAAGTTTTCATAATTTTTTCAGCTCATTTGGTATTTTTTCGGGATTTATCGGCTTGAATTATTGCATAGGAGCTCGGGATTTGGCCATTTTGCAAACGAACTCCGAATCAAGATTTTCTTTCTCCAATATCTTCCAAATAATTTAAAAATGAGATTTGCAAAATTTCAGAATTTTTGGAGTCCATTTGCTATTTTTTCGGGATTTATCTTCTTGAATTATTGCATAAGAGGCCTGTGATTTGACCATTTTGCAAACGAACTCTGAATCAATATTTTCTTTTATCAATCTCTTCCAAATAATTTATGAGATTTACAAAATTTCAAAAGATTTGAAGCTCATTTGCTATTTTTTCGGGATTTGTCTTTTTGAATTACTACATGAGAAGCCCGGGATTTGGCCATTTTGCAAACGAACTCCGAATCAAGATTTTATTTCGCCAATATCTTCCAAATAATTTCAAAATGATATTTGCAAAATTTCAGAAGATTTGGAGTTCATTTGCTATTTTTTTGAGATTTTTCTTTTTGAATTACTACATAAAAAGCCCGGGATTTGGCCATTTTGCAAACGAACTCCGAATCAATATTTTATTTCGCCAATCTCTTTCAAATGATTTAAAAATGAGATTTGCAAAATTTCAGAAGATTTGGAGTTCATTTACTATTTTTCCCAAATTTTCCAATTTTGCCTTTTTGCCTCCAAAACCCGGTTTTGCTCAAAACAAGTCTGATTTTCGGATTTTCTTCAAACTGAGCCTTGGGCTATCCTTTTTTAATCAATCCTCATCCATTGGAGGCTTTGGTCTTACCAAGTCGGGCCATTTCTGTGATTCTTCCCGATTACACCGAAATCCACTAAAAACCCTAATTCTCGATTTTCTCCCGGATTGACTTTTCTTTCGGTTTTTCTTGCAATTGGCTTCTCCATTACCTGTAGTCAGTGCTTAGCTTTCATTTGGAACCTTCAATTTCGACCAATTTGATCGTTTAAGCACTTTTCCCCAAATTTCTCGGATTAGGGTTTCCTTTCTATAGAATCTCCAAATCCCAACTTCCGAACTCCATATCTTTCAATGTAGACCTCGGATTATCAAAATTCTTTCGCCATTTTTCAATTAAACTTAAAATCTTGATTTTGAAAGTGAGTTGACATTTTTAGTAGTTGACTTTCTGGGGTTGACTTTTTCGTGGTTGACTTTTTCAAGTTTGACTTTTTATACTCGCCCTCTTAAACTAAGTCTTAGAGTACCACCTGTAGGATAAAAAAAGTCTTTTACATTCGGAAACATCAATTTAGGAAAAAAAATACCTGTTTTAGTGGTCCGGACAAAATTAGGTGTCTACAGCTGCGCCTCTTTGGCTATTGCTGAGAATCAGGAATCAGGCAAAGATAAACAAACATTAATTTTTTATGGTCAGTGAAATCACATGTGAAGGAAAAGGATAAAGGGTTTCTCTTTCATTCTTCTATTATTTTTTCATTTTTTTCCATTTTTTATTTTTTCTTCTTTTTTCATTTTTTCCTTTTTTTTCCTTTTTTCCTTTTTTCCTTTTTTTCAGTTTTTTCAATTTTTTTTTTTAAACAGTAAATTGAAGATTTTTTCCTTAAAGTGAATTCCCTGACTAATCAAGGCTCGACCCGTCTTAAGGAAACGAATTCGATTTGCAGGAAAAGAAATAACCTCGATGATGGTCTCGGGGTCTTAACTTGTCTTCTTCTCAGCTGTGTTTAAAATTCTGGGTATCTCCTCCAGAAGCTTTGGCTATCACCACCAAAGTCTTGCTCTTTTTTAAAACTGTAAAACTCTGAATATCTCCATCAGAGGCTTTGGCTATCACCACCAAAGACTTTCTCCCTTTTCAAAAAATTTTTAAACTCTGGATATCTCCACAGAGGCTTCAGCTATCACTACCGAAGACTTTCTCACTGTTTAAAATTTGTAAAAATTTTGGGTATCACCTCCAGAAGCTTCAGCTATCACCACCGAAGACTTGCTACCTTTTCAAAGGATTTTAAAACTCTGGATATCTCCACAGAAGCTTTGAGAAATGATGCAGATGCTTCATGATGCAAATGCAAATGTCTTTAATTGATGCAAATGCTTCTTGATGTAAATGCAAATGACTTAGACTAGTGCAAATGTCTTTGATGAAAATGTAAATGACTTGATTTGATGCAAATTTTCTTGATGCAGATTCAAATAACTTAGATTGATGCAAATGCTTCTTGATGTAGATGCACATGTTGAATAAAATTCTGGGTAACTCCTCCAGAAGAAGATTTCTCATTTTTCAAAATTATAAAACCCTGGATATCTCCAGCAGAGGCTTCAGCTATCACCACTGGAGACTTGTTCACTTTTAAAACTGTAAAATTCTGGATATCCCCACAGACGCTTTGGCTATCACCACCAAAGTCTTGCTCATTTTTTAAAATTCTGGGTAACTCCTCCAGAAGCTTTGGCTATCACCACCAAAGACTTGCTCATTGTAAAATTCTGGGTAACTCCTCTAGAAGAAGATTTCTCATTTTTCAAAATTATAAAAACCTGGATATCTCCACCAGAGGCTTCAGCTATCACCACCGAAGACTTGTTCACTTTTAAAACTGTAAAATTCTGGATATCCACACCAGAAGCTTTGGCTATCACCACCAAAGGTTTGCTCATTGTAAAATTCTGGGTAACTCCTCTAGAAGCTTTGGCTATCACCAGCAAAGACTTGCTTATTGTAAAATTCTGGGTAACTCCTCCAGAAGAAGATTTCTCATTTTTCAAAATTATAAAACCCTGGATATCTCACCAGAGGCTTCAGCTATCACCACCGAAGACTTGTTTACTTTTAAAACTATAAAATTTTGGATATCCCCACCAGAAGCTTTGGCAATCACCACCAAAGGTTTGCTCATTGTAAAATTCTGGGTAACTCCTCCAGAAGCTTTGGCTATCACCACCAAAGACTTGCTCATTGTAAAATTATGGGTAACTCCTCCAGAAGAAGATTTCTCATTTTTCAAAATTATAAAACCTTGGATATCTCCACCAGAGGCTTCAGTATCACCATCGAAGACTTGTCCACTTTTAAAACTGTAAAATTCTGGATATCCCCACCAGAAGCTTTGGCTATCACCACCAAAGGTTTGCTCATTGTAAAATTCTGGGTAACTCCTTCAAAAGCTTTGAGAAATGATGCAGATGCGCATGTTTTTTAACAAGGTGCTCATGCTTCATGGTGCAAATGTAAATGCTTGGATTGATGTAAATGTTTCTTAATGCAAATGCAAATGGCCTGGATTGATGCCCATGTTTCATGATACAGATGCCCCTACTAATTGTGTTCATGTAATTGGTTTATGAATGGTGTAACTACAATTACCACACAATAATGAAAATGCAATGATTCTAGAAATAATGCAATTGCTTGAGATGACACAAATACGAATTCCATGAAGAATGTAAATGTAAAGGTAAAATGCAGATGCTTATGGAATAATGCCAATGCAAATACCTATGAATGATGCAAATGCTTGCCGACACTATGCATATGTAAAAGCTTGATAAAGAGATGAGTGCTCATGAGTGATGCAAATGCCCCCGATTGTTTTTCTAGACTTTGGCTTAGCCTTTCAAATTCATTTTTCCTCTCCAAATAAGAGTATATCTTCAATTCATTTTGGCTATTCTCTTTGCTCCAACAGTTTTCAAACTTTCATCAACAGAGATCTGAACCGGGTTCTATTTCTTCTTCTCATATCTGGAAGTCAAGACCTATCCTGGCAGTTCTATACCTTTGGGTTAGAAAAATCCTTGTCTCATGTCAACATCAAAATGGGTATTTCAAAAATATCTTTATTTGTTTTCGCATTTTGAAAACTTCTGAACAAAAAAATATTAACCCCACAATGTGTGATGTACAAATCTTTTGAAGACTGATGATCATTGTTAAAAATTTCTCTAAGTGACAATCTGTTTTTTTTTACTGGGATTGGCAAGGTTTGGTATAACAAAATTCTGGCTTTTCCAGGAAAACTTCATGACAAAAATGTATATCCCTACTAGGCTCACAAATGGAACAGGTTTTATAAATCAAGAATTCATTGAGAACCAAACAAATTCAACATTCTTTTAGTTTTCATATCAAGGCATTTTGACAAGCGTCAAGATTGGCAGGGATGTTTAAACCGGAAAGTTTAATCTTGGAAAAAAAGTTTCAGTTTTTGAAGACAATCCTCTGAATGAGAATTGACAATTTGGGAGGTTCAGGAATTCTTAAATGTTCCTCGATGACCACTTTTTTTAATATGACCTTCTCTTTTTGTGGTATTGGCACTTTCATAGATGGCGTCAAAAATTTTCAGGAATTCTTTCCAATTTTTCTTTTTTTCATTGTTTTACCATGCACTTGAGAATTCTAAATTCTTTCTTAGTGAAATGAGAATTTGATGAGATGGGATAAAATCTGAGGAAAACCCTTCAAAGTAAATATTCATGCTTGATCAAAATGGACTTTTAAAGCACGTAATGTAGGCCATGGCTCAGGGTTCAGAAAGAAAGGATAAATAGGCCCTATGTGTTTGAGGGTAATCAGATCAAGGATCCTTTCTTTGAGGAGGATTCTCTTTAAGCATTTGTCCCTTCTTGGACATTTCGTTCCTTTTGACTTTGCTCTTTTTCTTCCTTGCTTTTGGCTTTCAATTTGCCATGTCTTTCACACATTTTTTTTTTGCTTTCATTTTGCCCCCTTCTTTTTCAACGGAGTGAGCCCGTCTTTATTCGGGGCTCCATTTGCTTTGCATCTGTCTTTGAGCTAGGACTCATTTCTCAATGATCTTTAAAAAGATCTTTCCTTGCATTTGCCCCCTAGTGTAGAGGGTGATCCTTGATCAGGGTTCAAAGAAGAAAGAATTCTTTTGGCTCAAAAGGGGTGACTATGGATAATTTCTTTTTTATGCGAAAGGGATATGAAAGATCGCCATTTCTCATGTCAAGCACAAATATTCATATTGAAAAGCAATCCCTAGGGGAAATAGATATTCATAATTTCATTTTGCACTTTAAAATCATCTGAATTCCCATATGCATGATATCACAAAAACTTCTTCTCTTTTTTCCATCGCATGCCCCAATGATTCATGCGTTAGTCTATCCTTCTTCACCATGTATCCATCATTTCCACATATGATGCCCCAATTTGATTAACCATTGGAATTTGTATCAACGAGGAACATAGCAAGTCTAGGTCTATTTTGAAAAGGCTGAGTTTCCAATCTGAGTTCTTTGAAGAGACAAGGAAAATATGACCCAAAAACGGGTTTTCTCTAGGACAAGGGATAATCTAGTTTAATCATTATGCCGCAGGGTGTCAATCATGAAGTGATGTTTGGGAAATTAGTGTTTTGTGGTCATTGGGAAAGGTCATGAATGGTTTTAGCACAATCTTGACACACACCAAATTATAAAAATCTAGATTCTTGAAAGAATGTCTCAATTGTTTGAATTTCAAGGAATTCGAAATTTTTCAAAAAGTTCGTTCCTTTATTCATAGCTTAGACTAAGATCTACGTCTTTGCTTATTCTGTGATGACAATGGTTTTATGAAGTCAAATCATTCATATTCCTTGAAGCATTAGATCTTTCAAGTGTTCTTGGTTTAAGAGATTTAGGCTTAGGAAAACCTAAAGAGAGGGGAGAAGGTATTGGGTCATTTGTAACACTGATCATCAATCTTCCTGAGACTATCCATTATTAAAACTTCCTTAATGCTTGTTTTTGCAAATTCAAGTTATTGTTAAGACACAACAAACACAAAGCATTTAAAATTCAAAATTCATTTAATTCATGTAGATATTAACATGAGACAAGTGCTTTCATCATCACAGTTATAGAACTACATGCGTCAAAAACCTAATATGATCATGCACCATGTTTCTTATGACACTTGGCTTTCCCATCTTCAAAACTTATTTAACCAGCCTTGATGAGATCCCTGACCTTGTACTTCAAAGCGGGGCAGTTCTCTATTGAGTGACCTTGATTGCCAGAATGATAACCACAACACTCATTAGCATCATACCAGCTCGGATAAGGGGGCTTCAGAGGCTCTAATTGCATGGGTGTCACAAGGTGATTCTGGATGAGTTGAGGTAATAGCTCACTGTATGTCATAGGAATCGGGTCATCCTGATTTCTTTTTCTCTTTTTATGCCCTTTCGATTATTCCCAAGGGTGTTCGATTGATAGACAGATGTAAATTCTGGTGTAGTTGCAGTCATTGGTTGGTATGGATAAAAACCTTGAGAGACATTGTTCAGGGTAGAGTAAAATGGCTGATACAAGGAGAATTGGGGAGGTGAGGCAAACCCTTCCACGACTTGGGTATCTTCCTTTTTATTTTCAGATGCCCCCTTTTTCTTGGTATTGGATGTTCTTTCTCCTTCAATTTTCCCATCCTTGATAGCATTCTCAATCATCTGCCCTGAAATTACCATGTTCGGAAAATTCTTCGTGGTGTTGCCGACAAGTATATCATAGTACGGGGCCTGTAGTGTATTCACAAACATGACAGTGTTTTCCTTCTGAGTTAAGGGCGGTTGTACTTGGGCGGCCAGGCTCATCCACCGTTGCGCATATTCTTTGAAGCTCTCAGTAGCTCTTTTCTTCATATTTTGCAAGGTGAGACGGTCAGGTGCCATGTCAGTCATATGCTTGTACTGGTTTAGAAAAACCCTAGCCAGGTCATTCTAAGAGTGAATCTGATCCTTGCTTAACTGACTATACCACCTAATTGCAGACCCGCTGAGGCTATCCTGAAAGCAGTGAATCAAAAGCTTATCATTATCTATATGACTTGTCATCTTCCGGCAGAACATAATGTTGTGGGCTGACGGATCGGTCGTCCTGTCATATTTCACAAAGTCAGGGATCTTGAACTTAGGAGGAATGACTAAATCGAGGACCAAACATCGTTCTTTCGCATCTAAAATCCCAAATACATCTATATTTGCTACTACCCGGAGCCTTTCATCTAACAACTGATATATTCCCTTGGGAATCTGCCAACTCAACCTTATTTACTGCAACCATTTTCAACTTTGCCTGTTCAGCTGAATCATCTGAGTTTAGGATATTGACGGGTTAACAGTGTTCTGGGCATCAATCATTACGACCTCATTCTGACCCTTTTGTGCCTCTAACCCTTTCTTGGAGACAAAGTTTTCGGTGTGTCCCTTGATTACGGCGGACATCAGCTCCATCAATTTAGTCATCTGATCCTTAGATTCTGCTTGAGACTTTGGTAGCTGTTCTCGCAATTCTTTATGTTCCCTTTCCATTCTTTCCATTCGGGCAACTTGTTCATTCTCCATAGCACTAGCCTATATTAAAAGGGTACTCAGTACTTCTTATACCTCAGATTTGAAATGGAAATTCTTTCAAAGACTCCTAAAGCCAAGCCAACTTCTGTTTTATTTCTCCCAAATGTATGTCATGATGAATGAGCCATGATTGTCATTTGATGCATGTAAAGAATAAAAGAAATGATGTATGGACATATATAGAAGAAACATGCTGACCATGTATGTAATAAATGCAATCACGATGCCAACATGTTGCAAGCAAAGAATAAACAAATCAACGCATGGATATATGTAATGAATAATCATGTACATTTTAGCATATTTCCCAATGAATGATCATATACCCTATGAATGCAACACGGTGTCAATTATGATACATGTAAACAATGAATGATTAATACAGAGTATATACAAAGAAAATCATGCTAACCATGTGTGTCATGAATGCGACCTAATGTTAACATGATGTATGTAATAAGCAAATTAATGCATGGATATATATATATATAGAAAAATCATGTTGATTATGAATGCATAAATGCAACCTGATGCTAACATGATACATGTATGAATGTATGGTATGACCAATAATTGATCGGATGCAAAATGCAAAAGGGGAAGATATCATAGAGGAAATAAGAATCGGAGGAACTTAATCATCAACATCTCATAAATTTGAAGCCTAGTCAATTCATTCCCATATCAATGTTCACAATGGTATAAACCATGTTTTACAAAATTTGAGCAGTAGTTAAAACTGTCTTTACAAACACTTTATTCTTCCTAGCATCCTAAGGCCATAAGAGCCGGCTACTGAATAAGTGAAATCCTATTACATCATATAAGACCGAAGTCTTTCCACCTCAATGCTGTAAATCTCCCAATCCTAATGACGCTTTCCCAGTCCTCTATCAATCAGTGTCGTTGGATCCAACCATTTGGCATCTATAAGAGTTTGCACTTTCTTTTTGAATGCTATACAGTCTTCAATGCTATGGCCAACAATTCCACAGTGATAATCACATCTTGCATTTGGATTATACCACCTTGGATATGGTGGTAACAGGGGTTTCAATGGGACACAGGCAACCATGTGATTTTGGATCAGTATAGGGAGAAGCTCTCGGTAGCTGATTGGAAAGGGATCAAAATGCATTTGGGTCTTATCCTGGGATTGTTTCTTAGTCACACATGGCCTAGGAGTTGGGGCACTTGGTGGTGGCACTAAGGTCCGAACCAGAGTGTTTACATGGAGATGTGGCAGAACAGCATGGTAAGGGTATGGATTTGGACACGGGGCCTTTGGAGGTTGTACATAGCTCAAGGTTCCTATCCCAGATGCTGGATAAGGTGATTGATGAGGGAAATAGTATGAACTGGTAGTTTTTGGTGATGGAGTGGGATTCAGGAATCCCGTTGTGGTCATCTCAATGGACGAGACCATAGTAGGGTGGGGATACTGGTTTGGACCTAGAATAGTTTGCAGGTATGGTACAAGATCCGAGGTTTCTATCTTTGGTATCAGGCTCTCAGGTTTAATCATTTTCACGATTTTGTCCATAATTTCATTAGGATTGCAACCTTTGTGGCTTTGACAAGTGCAGGATCCAGCAAGGATTGTATGTTCTGGACCTAATGGTTTTGGTTGATCTGAAGGCGATGCAGAGCCCTGAGAAAGTTCCCATTTACTCTTACCCATATCCTCAAACATTTTCAGCAATTTGGCAAGCTGTTCTTCACCTCTCGGATTTCATGTCCACATTCCTCTTGATTGCGTTCCAAAGCACCCAATCGTTCCTCCGATTCATTCCTCATATCTCGAACCCCTTTCATGCAAATGAAAATGTCATGAGATTAAGAATACAATTATGAATGTACATACTCTATTCCTATGTGCATGAATATACTGATGATTAATGCATGAACATATACAGAGAAACTATGGTGACTATTTATGCTATGGATGCAATCTAATGCCAACATGATGCATTAAAAAATGAATAAATTGATGCACAGGTATATACAAGTAATGACTATGTATGTATTCTACAACGAATGACCATGCATGCTATGATGTCAAAATAATACATGCGGAGAATAAATGAATTAATACAAAGGTACGTACAAAGAATGACCATGTATATCACAAATGTATTCTTCAATGAATAACCATGCATGTTAGGACTGTGACATGATGTCAAAATGATACAGATAAATTAACCAATGATTACACGAAATTGGTGGGACCTAAATCTTGATTATTCAAAAATCTCATTATGCAAGATTTGCCTCCAAATTTAATCTACAATTTTTTGAAACATGTTTTTTCTATGAAAAACCACACATATTATTTTCAAAAGAATTTCGGGGTAGTGGATCCTACTATGGTACAATATGCAAATGTTCATGCAACACTACCGATTTTATGAAATCACCAAATGAGATTACCAACTGTTTATTGCAGAGAATGAGATCAATAACACAACCAAAAATGTACATGCTCTATTCACACATGTATGAAATGTGCAAAATGCAAAAATGCTTGAAAAAGGATTTTTATTTTTTCAAACAATTAATGAATATTTTGCCCCGACAAATATCTACTTATATAGGTATCACAGTGTCTTTGGGATGGATTAACACATTTATTACGGGCGATGTACGTACATCGTTGCCCGATCTACTAAACTTCTTCAGAATGTAAAATAGGTAACAAAAGATTTAGAAATGTCCCTCCATGTGTTCCTATCTTCGGTATATCTTAACGAAAATCCGACATGGCTTCGCCTAGGTTCACTATATGAAGGTGAATCGGTTCTAAGGCCCTAAATTGTTCCTCACTGTCGCCGGTGAAGGCTAGTAAGGCACCTCGATAAAAGCGGGTTCAATTCGTTAGAGTCTATTTCCCTAGCCCATGCGGATTGTTAATCATGAAAGCTTAGGTAATTTAGTACTCCGGAAGTGTTTCACTAGCCCATGCGGATTGTTAATCACGAAGGCTTAGTTACTTTGCTCCGACCTAAAAGGACGAAACCCGGGTATAGGATTCATGATATGCAAATGCACGTGTAGTGTGTGAGAAGGAACAACAAACCTTTCACCACCTATTCTACACCCTTTATTCTAAATACCCCACTAAAATCAAACAATGTAAAGCATCAATCAAGCAAACATATAAATATATGCAACAAAATAACCAGAGAACAAACAATAATATGAATGCACATGAATATGGACATATTAAAACATTTTTTTATTTTCAAAATTCTCTTTTATTTTAAAAATATGGGAATTAAAATTAAATACGAATTAAACCAACAAAACTGAGACTTTGATAACACACGACTAATTCTAAGCCTGACTCTCTAGTTGTCCCCAGTGGAGTCGCCAAGCTGTCGCAACCTAAAAAATAACGAGTCTCATCAAAAGACTTTAATATTCGTTAAGTGTGACATTAAAAAAAACCGAGGAAACGTCGACTTAATTCCTCTACAAAAATGAAGGTTTTGAAAATGACCTTGAAAAAGACATGGAGTCGCCACCAATCTTTTCTAGCTAGGTGTGATCGGCCACCTATTAAAACCGGTTTTATAAAATATTTTAAAAATTAATTAAAACATTTTAAGAACGAATTTCAAGTCTGGGTTTTAAAACCAGAGAAATCAAAGAAGCTGGTTCGGGAGTCGGTTACGTGCGGGGAAGGATTAGCACCCCCAAAATGCCCGTATAAATCGGTACCTTATTAATCGTGTGTTATCTCAAGTCTCGGTAAAAAATCGGTTTTAAATTTAGTATTTCAAGTTAGTTCCCAATTTAAAGAAAAATAATTTCATTTTTTAATTGAAAATGGTCCGGAATTTATAAATTCAAAATTTTCCTATATTCCCCAACAAACGTGGCAAAATATAGAAATTTTTATTAGTTTTGGAAAACTTTCCGAATCATTCCCCTTTTAAAGAAGATATTCCGTTATTAATAATAATTGATGATATCCTCCCCAGCAAACCCGGCAGAGAACTCATGAATTATTTTAACTCGAGAATATCTTTATTTTATTGAAAATCATTATCCTTTTTTGAAAACATTTAAAAGAAATGTATATGCATGACATAAATAAAATGACATAGCAAAATCTAAATAATATAATGCAACCTAAATGATATGACATGATTTGAATGCCTTAGCATATTCTAAATCAAATGAAATATCCTAAGTTATATGATATATTCTAAATGAAATGAAATGACCTAGGTAACATAATATATTCTATATGAAATGTAATATCCTAAGTCATATGATATATTCTAAATGAAATGAAATGACCTAGGTAATATAATATATTCTACATGAAATGAAATGACCTAAGTAACATACATATTCTATATGAAATGAAATGATTTAAATGTCATGACAAATATGAATGATATGGCATATAATTTAAATGACATGGAATATAAAATAATGTTATCATATAATATGCATGAAAATAAAAATAAAAATAATAATGCATGACCATAACATATGCTAAATAATATAAAAAATTAACTAAATAAAAAGCATAGGATATCATGAAATATTCCAAATCATACAATAAACAATATAACATAACTCAAAATCATAACAATATCATAGAAATTATCATAGCAAAAATCACATATAAAATGCATGAATATGGAAAATGCAATGCATGAAAATGTATTTTTTTCCTTTAATTAAGGAAATCCGTATATCTAAAAAGATATCCGGCGACCTTAGGAAAATATGTCAAATTAAATATTCTAAAACCAAAATACTTTGTGATTGTTTGAAAACAATTTTGAAAAGTTTGAATTAAAAATAAAAACTGGGCTAATTTTTTTAAAATGGCTCTAATTTCCTAAGTTTAAAAATCCCGGACTTGATCACCCTTAATCTGAGAGTTAAAAAATCATTTTTAGAGTTTAAAAAGGCTTAGAAACTACCCTTAGTTAGTAGCTAACCTTCCTAATCAGCCCCCTCTAAGTAAGTAAATCAAAACAGAAAAATGATTTTTCTTTAAATTCAATTCTGACTCCACTGTCCAGTTTTAATCCACGATTATTTATCCTATTTTTAAAAATTCAAAAAATTCTGAAAAAAGTACTAGAGACTCAGCACATGTAAAACTACACGGAAACAAATCGGCTTAATTTTATGATTAAAGATGGATTCCCAGAAAAATCGAAAAAGTATGAGTACTGGGTGAAAAAAACTGTTTTGCCAAAATACATTTTTACCTTTGATAAAATCATTTAAAAATGAAAGTAAAAATATTTAAAACTCACAAAATGGCTCACAAACAGTAGCTAGGACTTTTTAACAGTTAGATAAAAATTGGCTAAGTAAAAAAATCACAAAGGTAGAATAATCAATTTGACAAACTTTAATTTTCCACAAGTGTGCTCAAGAGAGCATGACTTTGAACCATTAATTGGCCTAAGTCATTAGTCAAGTGGCATGAACATGAAATACATGAAAAATTATAGCAAACATAGTGCATGAAATGCATGAGTTTAAACCTAAATGTCATGAAAAAAATGCATGGCATTCATATAGTGACCTAGACCTAAATGAACTTGCATGGCATTTAATGCAACCTAGACCTAAAATGCATGAACATGCATGGCAAATAAACCTAACTTAATAACTAAAATATGCATGGCATTTTCACAAACTGATGCACCCAAAAGAGTGTATCTTATTTAACCTTGCACTAAAAAGATAAATTGTAAGTATAGTAGTTAGCAAGGGTCGAGTCCTCAGGGATTGGGTTTTAGTTTATAAGTTAATAGTTTAAAACTTAAATTCAAGAACAATAAAAGAAAAGGGGTTTTTGAAGCCAGATTTAAACTAAAGTAAATAATAAGAATAAGATGCAAGGCGGTATAACCAGCCAATAAAAATATATATACTAAATTAGGCGGTATAACCAGCCAATAAAAATATATATACTAAATTAGGCGGTATAACCAGCCAATAAAAATAAAACAAAGTTGATATACAAATTAGGCGGTATAACCAGCCAATAAAAATAAATATAAAAAATAAGCAAACTAAAAGTAAGAAAACAAATAAGTAAGAAGAATCAAATATGAAAAATAT
Organism: Fremontodendron californicum; assembly: GCA_030761205.1. Classification (NCBI taxonomy): domain Eukaryota; kingdom Viridiplantae; phylum Streptophyta; class Magnoliopsida; order Malvales; family Malvaceae; genus Fremontodendron; species Fremontodendron californicum. The sequence goes on along the minus strand of JAULJL010000023.1, from coordinate 9,343,341 downwards.
GGTTAAGGTTTCATTCTCCACCACTAGACATCATTAAGAATCAATTTCAGATCTATCAATATTAACCAACTATCAAAGTTAACAACCGTAGATAACAACAAGCTCTGTTACCCCAATCTTTCCTTAGTTTGTCGTTAAATAGAACAAGCTCTCTATTTAATCTCTAACCATTAAACAACCTAGAATAAGCTCTCTAAATTCAATTTAATGGCAGCTTTATGATGAGAAAGATAGGTTGATCTAAGCAACAAACACATAAGCTCGGATTGTTCAACTTAGGTTATGTTCCACTTTGCAATTATTGAAAACTTGACCATAATCATTAATCACAAATTGCCACTTATGAATAGGAAATCAAGACAATTACACGGATCAAGACTCCTAAACTAGCAATAGATAATTATCAAGATCTATCTAGTTGTACACCTAAATAAATCTAGACAACATCATGAACAATTCTTGTAGAAGAACATAAGCAACTTTGATAGAAAATTAATGATAGATAGAATCTGAAAATCAATCACAAAACATGTCTAGGGCTTTGAAATCACCCTTAACCAAATAGAAGTTTAGCCTAGCATAGGCATTATAAACATAAACATAAAATTAAAGAAAATCTAAGAAGAAAATAAAAGAAAGAAAGAAGAAGAGGAAGAATATTAATTATCCAACCTCTTGCTCTCTCTAAAGAAAAAGAAAACTAGAGAAAAGAAAGAAAACTAGAGAAAAGAAAGAAGAAGAAAACTTAGAGAATTTTATTAAAATGGCTAATATCCTACCTATGTACAATATGATCCCTTACAATCATCCAAGGCCCTCTATTTATACACATTTTGGAGGGCTAAATGACAAGAGACAAGCTTTACAAATTTCAAAGGTAGGTATAATAGTTGGGTGCATTTTTCTAACAATTTTCGTCATACATGACAATTTTGATCAGCCAACTTGATGGTCGATTTTGTCAATTTTGGAGGCCTTACTGATCACATGGTCTTCTAGAAAAATGTTACCCTATCAGTTACGGATCCATAGCCGTTGGAATCAGCTCATTTGCTGATGTGGATAAGTAGATATGGGCAAAATACGAAAACAGGTCAGCACAGACGTCATTGCACATCAGCCAACTTGATGGTCGATTTCGCTAGGGAAAACGACTCCGTTTCAAGAAGTGTAAAACATGAAAAAGATAGATATGCCTCTTAGCTTTGCACGGCTACAAATTTCAGCCTTATTGCTTCAGTGAAACTCGAGATATAGCTGATATGGAAAAAGGTGTCGGAACTGGAACTGAACTGGATTTGCCCTTAATTCTAGTAATCTGAAATCACTCAAAGAAACTTGTGAAAAACACCAAAATACATAAAAATATAAAAGATCATAAACACAATTAGACTAAACAATAATAACTCGTATTTGACACAAAACAATAATAAAACATAACTAAAAACTATATAATTATACGAGTTATCACACCCCCACACTTAGATTGTTGCTAGTCCCTAGCAACGACTCAATAAAAATAAAATAAGAAAATCTAATCTAATCCATTTTCGTAGGAAATCACGGTGGCACTTAGCATGTGACACAAGCCTTTAAACCCCTAGGTGTCCCTAGTGGACGAGTTTAGTCTCGTGAGGGTTTACTAGAACGATACCCACAAACATTGAAAAACTAAAATATAAATAAACTACATATACTAAAAATATTTACTCCTAATCCTTTCAATACAAATTAGAGTCAATCTTTGAACAAGTCTTATAAACTAATCAATAGCTTAAAAAATTTCACAAAAAATCATGCTTGAATGTAAATTGTTTGAGTTAAGCCAATATTAACATAACATATTTCAATCAAAATAGTGCATATTCAAACTTAATCTCAACTTCTCACATGGGATACTCTCTTGATTTTCACTCTTTAAAGTAGTGGTAAAGTGTTTACACTCAATCAATCTCATGAAAACACTTCTACCATATGCTTGCTTGTCCACCTATTCTCCACTAAAAGATCATGCAACTTCATAAATCAAGAGGTCTTTAATCAAGGTTGTAATGGGGCCAAGGGGTTTGTAATGTGGTTGAAGAACAAAAGGATAAAGATATCACAAAGGTTCCAAAGAGTTCATAAAGTTTAGAGACATAAAAAAAATTATACAAAGAAACTTCTCAAAACTCTTTACAAGCACATAGTCACCTAGGCCGGATATTCATGTTGGGCCTTTTCTTCATTCTAAACAACTTTGTAACATCTTTTTCTTTTTCCAAAAATTCAAGAGATGATTCATATATATATATATATTTTTTTTACATAGGAATGTATTTTCCAGTATTCCATTTCTTTTTCTCTTGACTTTTCTTTTCTTTTCCCCCCACACTTATTTCTTGTTTCTAACCAAAAAATATCCCTTGTCTTTGCAATATGTCTCAAAATATATAATCCATCTTTAGAACAAGGGTAAGGATATAAGTATATTTAGGCTAGGTGTAAGTTGTGGTTACCAATGGCTCAAATTGGCTCACTAGTGGGGATGTTCTCTTAGAACATTAATAATGGATGGCTGTTTGGCTCTGGTTATAATCCTAATGCCTCTATCATATTCATGTTGTCACATGTATCAATATAGTCTCAAACGGTTTAAAGCAAGTTCTAGAGAATCATGTAATCATAAGAGTACTCAAGAAAGAAATTAGATTGATTTGTATAATGCATCAATCATTATAGGCTCAAAAACTCACAAGGATGATTATACAAGTCAGATTAAGTCTAAACATGCTTCTTTCTCAATCAACATATCATATTAACATTGGCTCATAAAAAAGGTTGACATCAAGCTCAATTCTCATGAAAATCTTCTCACTAATAAATCTGTTTCAGACTTATGCAATTCATATCTCATCATTGTATTAAAAAGGAACTAAAACACACTAAAAATAATAATAATAAAGACTCATAAAAAAAATAGTAGACGAAAATAAAAGAAATCCTAAATCATTCCCCCCACACTTAATTCTTACATTGTCCTCAATGTAAGTCTATTAACCCAAATGAAAGAATCATGTGTAAGAGAAAAGAACTAATAACATAAGAATAGGAACAACTAGACTCAAAACAAACTCATGCAACCTAAATAATACTAAAATACTAAACAAAAATTAACAAGTAAACATAAAAATAAATAAAAATAATAAAAGGAAAAGGAAAAGGAAAAGGAAAAGAAAGCAAATCTGAGTATGGCAGGTTGGCAATTTCTTCTTTAATTGGGCTGCCTTCCCAATTAACACTTGAGTTAGTGTTTTGAATCTAACCAACACCCATTCTTGGCATTTTAGGCTTGTCAGGCTCATACGTGAAATTTCCCAAATTTATGCGTTTGAGAGGAAGCTTTCTTTGCACAACAGTGGATGCATTCTCCATTACAAGTATTATTTCATCATCCTTTGTGGTGCATATGTCATCGAGGAATGGAGCATATTTTGATACTTGTTGAATGACCTCCACAAACAAGTTGTTTAAGGTTTCCGGCATGTGTTGTTCATGTTCTTCCTCCTTGAACTTTGCAAATCTACTAGGAAAAGGTGGAGAAGAAACATTAGTAAAAAGTGAAACCTTAAACGTTACCTCAGGTGCCGAAATACTCTTATTTGGATCTTTGGCTTCATTATCCTCAAGAATAGAATCCATCTCTAATTTTGTTTCATCCTCATCTTGTTCCTCATTCTTCAAGGTCACAATAGTAGCATTCTCCTTTGGGTTAACCATCGTTTGGGCTGGGAGTTCTTCAGATCTTTGTGCTGCCCATCCCACCATACTACTAGCCAATTGGCTCATTTGCTTTTCCAAACTCTGGATGCTTGCCCTTGTTTCCTGTTGAAATTGCAAAGAATCAGTAACAAGAAAATAGACAAGATCTTCTAAAGAAGTACCTGAGTTTTGAGTCATATGTGGTGGTTGAAAAAGATCTGGTTCTTGAGACCATGATTGATTGAAGCTAGATGGATGAGTGTAATTGGCATAAGGATCTACTTCTTGGTAATTTTTCGAGTAGCCATAATTAGTATGATCCCACCATCCCTCATGGTAAGTGTTTGAGTAATGATCATACTGTTGGTCTTGGAACACTTGATGGCCTTGACATCCTCCCATGGCCAATTGTTGAACTGGGAAGGTGAGATTGGCTTGTTGATTCTCCATGTTCAAGTATGCCACCAACTCTTCAAGTGTTAGATTGCTCAATTCCATCGTTTTTTTTTTATTTTTTATTTTTTTTTTCAAAATTTGATAAGAAAAACCCGTATGTACAAGAAAATAAAACTCATTAGAACTGAAAATAAGAATAAACCAAGTAACAAATAAACTAAAGAAAACAATCCCCGGCAACGGCGCCAAAAATTTGATGCACCCAAAAGAGTGTATCTTATTTAACCTTGCACTAAAAAGATAAATTGTAAGTATAGTAGTTAGCAAGGGTCGAGTCCTCAGGGATTGGGTTTTAGTTTATAAGTTAATAGTTTAAAACTTAAATTCAAGAACAATAAAAGAAAAGGGGTTTTTGAAGCCAGATTTAAACTAAAGTAAATAATAAGAATAAGATGCAAGGCGGTATAACCAGCCAATAAAAATATATATACTAAATTAGGCGGTATAACCAGCCAATAAAAATATATATACTAAATTAGGCGGTATAACCAGCCAATAAAAATAAAACAAAGTTGATATACAAATTAGGCGGTATAACCAGCCAATAAAAATAAATATAAAAAATAAGCAAACTAAAAGTAAGAAAACAAATAAGTAAGAAGAATCAAATATGAAAAATATGGTTAAGGTTTCATTCTCCACCACTAGACATCATTAAGAATCAATTTCAGATCTATCAATATCAACCAACTATCAAAGTTAACAACCGTAGATAACAACAAGCTCTGTTACCCCAATCTTTCCTTAGTTTGTCGTTAAATAGAACAAGCTCTCTATTTAATCTCTAACCATTAAACAACCTAGAATAAGCTCTCTAAATTCAATTTAATGGCAGCTTTATGATGAGAAAGATAGGTTGATCTAAGCAACAAACACATAAGCTCGGATTGTTCAACTTAGGTTATGTTCCACTTTGCAATTATTGAAAACTTGACCATAATCATTAATCACAAATTGCCACTTATGAATAGGAAATCAAGACAATTACACGGATCAAGACTCCTAAACTAGCAATAGATAATTATCAAGATCTATCTAGTTGTACACCTAAATAAATCTAGACAACATCATGAACAATTCTTGTAGAAGAACATAAGCAACTTTGATAGAAAATTAATGATAGATAGAATCTGAAAATCAATCACAAAACATGTCTAGGGCTTTGAAATCACCCTTAACCAAATAGAAGTTTAGCCTAGCATAGGCATTATAAACATAAACATAAAATTAAAGAAAATCTAAGAAGAAAATAAAAGAAAGAAAGAAGAAGAGGAAGAATATTAATTATCCAACCTCTTGCTCTCTCTAAAGAAAAAGAAAACTAGAGAAAAGAAAGAAAACTAGAGAAAAGAAAGAAGAAGAAAACTTAGAGAATTTTATTAAAATGGCTAATATCCTACCTATGTACAATATGATCCCTTACAATCATCCAAGGCCCTCTATTTATACACATTTTGGAGGGCTAAATGACAAGAGACAAGCTTTACAAATTTCAAAGGTAGGTATAATAGTTGGGTGCATTTTTCTAACAATTTTCGTCATACATGACAATTTTGATCAGCCAACTTGATGGTCGATTTTGTCAATTTTGGAGGCCTTATCTGATCACATGGTCTTCTAGAAAAATGTTACCCTATCAGTTACGGATCCATAGCCGTTGGAATCAGCTCATTTGCTGATGTGGATAAGTAGATATGGGCAAAATACGAAAACAGGTCAGCACAGACGTCATTGCACATCAGCCAACTTGATGGTCGATTTCGCTAGGGAAAACGACTCCGTTTCAAGAAGTGTAAAACATGAAAAAGATAGATATGCCTCTTAGCTTTGCACGGCTACAAATTTCAGCCTTATTGCTTCAGTGAAACTCGAGATATAGCTGATATGGCAAAAGGTGTCGGAACTGGAACTGAACTGGATTTGCCCTTAATTCTAGTAATCTGAAATCACTCAAAGAAACTTGTGAAAAACACCAAAATACATAAAAATATAAAAGATCATAAACACAATTAGACTAAACAATAATAACTCGTATTTGACACAAAACAATAATAAAACATAACTAAAAACTATATAATTATACGAGTTATCACAAACACAAAGCATGCTTAAACCAAGAACTCAAACAAATATCATGCAAATGCTAACCTATCAACTAACATGGCAAGAATGCACATATAATGCAAAAATTCAAGGAGTGGCCGATTGGCCTATATGACTAGCAAACATGGCATTTTCACAAACACTTGGTATACTAACATGCAAAACTAAATCAAATGTCATGCAAATGACAAAAACCTACCAACTAACATGGTAAAAATGCAACACACAATGCAAAACACATGGAGTAGCTGTGGCCTCAAGCTCCAACAAGCATGGCATTTTCACAAACACTTGATATTCTAACATGCTCAACTAAAATATAAAACTTAAATCATGCAAAAACCACACAAGCATTTTCACAAACACTTGATATACTAAATCTAAAACATGCTCAACTAAGATATAAAACTCAAATCATGCAAAAACCACACAAGCACTTGATATACTAAATCTAAAACATGCTCAAATTTAAACATCATGAAAACAGAAAATTAAAAATGCAAGAACATGATATTTAAATCATAAATGGCAACAAACAAAGCAACCAAATTAAAATATAACTCAACTATATGAAGTAAAATAACATTTAAAACATCAAGATCAAAGAAAATAACATCAATAACATGATAAAATAAACCAAAACAGCAACTTAAACAAAAACTGTAGGCCATTCGGCCATGGTGAGAATATTGTAAAAAAAAATTGTAAAAAACATATATTTAAGAAAGAGATGAAGGAAGAACTTAAGAAGAGCAATAAAAAAACATTTATTTAAAAAGGAAACTCACCAAATAGTAATCAAAATAGAAAAAACAAGAATGGAAAATCAAGAAAGTGCAAGAGTTGGTGCTCAAGAGCAACCTCAAGAAGCTATATTTCAAGCTTTATCTCTTCAAACTTTCATTTCTTTTCTAAACTTTTTCTTTTTACCTTTAACCAAAGAGAGAAGAAACCAAGTAAAAATCAAGAGAACTCAGCAAAAATAAAGTTGAAAAATGAAATTCTGCTCCTCCATTTCATGCTGGCTGAAACCCTCTCTAAATGCTCAAGGATGTTGTCATTTTTTTGTAACCAATTTTTCATTAAATGGCTAATAATCCAAGGTGAAAAAATCATGAAATTACCACCTTTAGATTATCAGATCAGCTATCCCAAATTACAGCTGTTCAAGAATAATGTTGACATCTCTCTTGGCCTATGTGGCTTAATCACCATGGCTTGATCAAAGAGAATCTCTAACTAACTCTTAATTCTTGGCCATTTGATTGAAAAATCAGAAGCTTCCTCCTTCCTTTGGGCCTTGGCAGGCCAGCACTTCTCTTTTCTAGTCCAACTCTGATTTTTTGAAAGGCCCAAAGTAGCCCTTTTCGGTTGCTTGGGTGAAATGACAGTTTTGCCCCCCGGATGCAAATAAATATCAAACGGACTCCAAATTCAATTTTTCTTATTTTAATACTTCAAAAATAATAAAACATTGAGTTCTGGAAGTTTTCAAAATTATCCAAGTCCGTTTGCTATTTATTTGGATTTTTTCTTCCAAAAATGCCCTTTTATGCCCCCACATTTTACCATTTTTTAAACGAGCTCCAAATCAAGATTTTTCTTCACCAATATCTTCCAAATAATTTAAAAGTGTGATCTAGAAGTTTTCATAATTTTTGGAGCTCATTTGGTATTTTTTCGGGATTTATAGGCTTGAATTATTGCATAGGAGCTCGGGATTTGGCCATTTTGCAAACGAACTCCGAATCAAGATTTTATTTTTCCAATGTCTTCAAAATAATTTTAAAATGATATTTACAAAAATTTTAGAATTTTTGGAGTCAATTTGCTATTTTTTGGGATTTATCTTCTTGAATTATTGCATAGGAGGCCCGAGATTTGACCATTTTGCAAACGAACTCTGAATCAAGATTTTATTTTTCCAATCTCTTCCAAATAATTTAAAAATGAGATTTACAAAATTTCAAAAGATTTGGAGCTCATTTGCTATTTTTTTTGGGATTTTTCTTTTTGAATTACTACATAAGAAGCCCGGGATTTGGCCATTTTGCAAACGAATTCCGAATCAAGATTTTATTTCGCCAAAATCTTCCAAATAATTTAAAAATGAGATTTACAAAATTTCAAAAGATTTGGAGTTCATTTACTATTTTTTCGGGATTTTCCTTTTTGAATTACTATAAAAGAAGCCCGGGATTTGGCTATTTTGCAAACGAACTTAGAATCAATATTTTCTTTCGCCAATCTCTTTCAAATGATTTAAAAATGAGATTTGCAAAATTTTAGAAGATTTGGAGCTCATTTTCTATTTTTCCCAACTTTTCCAATTTTGCCCATTTACCTCCGAAACTCGGTTTTGCTCAAAACAACTCCGATTTTCAGATTTTCTTCAAACTGAGCCTTGGGCTATCCTTTTTTATTCATTCCTCATCCATTGGGGGCTTTTTTCTTACCAAGTCAGGCCATTTCTGTGATTCTTCCCGATTTCACCGAAATCCACTAAAAAACCCTAATTCTCGATTTTCTCTCGGATTGGCTTTTCTTTCGGTTTTTCTTGCAAGTGGCTTCTCCATTACCCGTATTCAGTGCTTATCTTTCATTTGGAACCTTCAATTTTGACCAATTGGATCGTTTAAGCACTTTTCCCCAAATTTCTCGGATTAGGGGTTCCTTTCTACTGAATCTCCAAATCCCAACTTCCGAACTCCATATCTTTCAATGTAGACCTCGGATTATCAAAATTCTATCACCATTTTTCAATTAAACTTACAATCTTGATTTTGAAAGTGGGTTGACGTTTTTAGTAGTTGACTTTTTGGGGTTGACTTTTTCGGGGTTGACTTTTTTCAAGTTTGACTTTTTATACTCACCCTCCTAAACTAAGTCTTGGAGTACCACCTGCAGGATAAAAACATCTTTTTACATTCGGAAACATCAATTTAGGAAGAAAACATACCTGTTTTAATGCTCCGGACAAAATTAGGTGTCTACATAACCCACTATAAATATAATAAAATCACTCTATCTTTTAAATTAGATATGTTCATTTTAAATTTTAATATAATATCAGAGCATGCTTTACTTCGTTCATTGTCTTCTGTCTGATAAGTATTTTATATTGAAGTTAAATATTTTTATATATACGTAAGAGGAATGTTAAAGGGGTGATGAAATAAATTTGAAAGGAATTTAGGATTTAATTCAGTTGATTCATACAGTCACCTTTAAAAAGAGGACATGTCTGAAATTCGAATCCCAACATCTGCAACCTTTCTCCTATCCTCAGATTATGACTTTAAAAAAAAATTAAAAAAGTGAAGTAATTTTGCAATTGATGGAGAGGTGGTGGGAGGGCTTGAACATGAAAGAAAAGCTACCATTTGCACGAGATTGGATGGTTGAGTGTTATTTTTGGGCAATGAAGAGTGTTCCTGAACCACAGTTTTACAAATGCAGAAGGAACCTCACAAAATTTGGAAGTTTGACAACAGTATTAGATGATGTATATGACATTTATGGATCAATGGATGAGCTTCATAAATCCACAACTACGGTTAATAGGTAACTTATCTATCATCATCTGTTGCTGCTTTTAATGGAACTTGTATTTATATATGTGTTTATATTTAATGCACTGATAATGTATATGGTAAGTAAACAATTCATGTTAGTACAATCTTTTTTGAAGATTGTTTTACTTGTCATGTGTCAGCAAATGGATTGTTTTAGATATAGTTATATATTTTAATTATTTATCAATTTTAAATATATTACTTTTCCTCTTTTTCTTTTGATTTATAATAATTCTTCAAATATATAAAAAAAATTAAATAAATAAAAGTATCAACAAGAAAGAACTTTACTATGTAAAAAAAATTTGCGGCCGGTGCAGGTGGGATCTTGAGGCTATGGAAGAACTTCCAGAATATATGAAAGTATGCTATTTAGCCATGTACAACCATGTCAATGAAATGGTTCAGGATGTTGGAAATAATAGATGCTATATACAAGCAGATTACAACAAACATGCAAAATCGAACAAAGACACTTACAGTAATTGATTTGAAAAAATCAATATCGAGTCAAGGTTGGACCTCTAACCTTAAGACGTTTTTTGCCTGTCTAAGATGCTTACAGTATCGATGCAAATCGTCTCCTAGGTTTCCACGATATACATTGCAAATGAGAGCACACCCGGATGCAACACAGCGAACAGAAGAATGTTGAAGTCTCTCTCTCAGAAGAGAAGAATATTATCGGTGAATTAGTGAATTGAAACAGATAGAAACACTCCTATTTATAGATACAGAGAAGTCTGTTCGGTCAGACACATTTGTTGGACAGGAACCGGTTCAGTCAAAAGACAAGTCTGTTACAATGAACTGGTTCAATCCAACAGGCAAAGAAACAACTGAAAAGGCAAAAAAACTGAATAGACACATTCTAGAAGATGAATTATTCGGAAAAACATAAAGCTGGTTGGTGCTGAGCTGGTTCGGCTGGTTGGTGTTGAGCTGGTTCGGTTTGGACAAAAAAAATAAGCCGGTTGGGTAGTTAAAATTAATTACTGACCCAAATCCAAACCCGACCCGACCCGACCAAGCCCAAGCCCGGCCCGACGGAGGCGGCGCGCGCGTGTGGTCCAGCCCAAGTTGTATAGGTCCTCACCCTCCACAAAAACTTGGGTGCCCCTTAGGGCCCAACCCATCATGACACTCTAGCTTATATAAGCTATAAGCTAAAGCCATTCTTAGTCTTATGTGGGATTGACTACCATACATACCTTCAACCAACTTTCCTTCCTCTTCAAGTGGGTAAATAATGAGACTAATTTCTCAATCACTTTGATATCATTTGTGTACGTAAATGTACACCGTGTATCTTACTACGACAACCTAGTTATTAGAATACGTATTTCGTATATACACACTTAATATATACTATGATATCTAACAATCCCCCACATGAATGGAAATTGTCTGAATAAATGACGAACTGACTCGGAGTACGAGAAAGACTTTCTTTGAAGAGTAATTGCATCAAGATAGGTAGCTTTTGGCTTTGAACCCTCCATAGTGAATAACTATTGGATTTACTCGGCTAACTAGTGAACATGATGTCTTGAACTATTCAGCCTTTAGTGTAAACCAAGACAATAATTATCACACAATTCCCCTTCGAACATCTTCGGTTCTCACGGTTGTGTCCATTTTGGCCTCGGACACTTCCTGGTTTCTTATGAGTACTCTAGAGGATTTAGCCTGATCAATTCTCATATAAGTGGCCACGTTTCTTACTCATAATAGGTGATTGCTCATTAAGAGTATCCTGCAATACCCCACTTGATTATTTATCAAGCTATAAGAATCATTAAAAGCATAGCTTATCCTACCTCGCAGGCAGCACTAAATCATCATAGGAATGGATAAGAGTGTTTAACTCTTTTAGTGCTTACACACAATTACATAATTTAGTTGTCCCTTTTGAACCTAGATCTTGGGATCTCTAGTCAGCTAGGTTGGGTTTCCACTATGTAACTTTAATTTATAGGCTTAAGACCCATTCCCCTCGATGATGTATTTACTTGCTCTCTCGTTAAACCTTTAGTAAGCGGATCCGCAATATTATCCTTTGATTTTACATAATCAATAGAGATAATTCCATATGAGAGCAACTGTCTAACGGTATTGTGTCTTCGACGAATGTGTCGAGATTTACCGTTATATAAACTACTCTGTGCCCTACCAATTGCAGATTGGCTATCGCAATGTATACTTATTGCTGGCACAGGTTTCGGCCAACATGGAATATCTTCTAAAAAATTCCGAAGCCATTCTGCTTCTTCTCCAGCTTTATCTAAAGCTATAAACTCAGATTCCATAGTGGATCTGGCAATACATGTTTGTTTAGAAGATTTCCATGACACTGCAGCTCCTCCAATAGTAAAGATAAATCCGCTAGTAGATTTAGAATCTTTAGTATCGGATATCCAGTTTGCATCAGTGTACCCTTCAAGTATAGCTGGATATCTTGTATAGTGCAGTCCATAACTTGAGGTGTATCTCAAATATCTGAGTACCCTCACAATGGCCTTCCAGTGATCCTCTCCAGGATTACTAGTAAATCTACTCAGTTTGCTAACTGAGTAAGCTATATCTGGTCTTGTGCAGTTCATAAGATACATAAGACTACCAATTATTCGCGAATATTCTAATTGAGATATTGCGTCACCAGTATTTTTCTTTAGATGTAAATGAACATCTACAAGTGTTTTGGTTATATCGATATCATTCTTACTGAATTTCTCAAAGATATTATTTACATAATGATCTTGAGATATTACCAAGCCATCTTGTGTTTTAGAAATTTTAATTCCTAAAACCACATCAGCTACACCCATATCTTTCATATCAAACTTACTGGTCAACCAAGTTTTGGTAGCTTTTATGATCTCATAGTTACTGCCTAAGATCAACATATCGTCTACGTATAGACAAACAATGACATATCCCTTATTCGTATCTTTTACGTATACGCACTTATCACAGTCATTAATACGAAAACCATTTGACAACATTGTATTGTCAAATTTTTGATGCCATTGTTTAGGAGCTTGTTTTGAACCATATAATGATTTAACAAGTCTACACACCTTCCTTTCCTGTCCCGGGACTTTGAACCCTTCGGGTTGTTCCATATATATTTCTTCGTCTAAACCTCCATTCAGGAAAGCTGTCTTAACATCCATTTGGTGTATAACGAGATTGTTAAGAGCTGCTATAGCTATTAACATTCGAATAAATGTTATTCTCGTAACTGGTGAACACGTATCAAAATAATGAGCCCTTCCTTTTGCCTGTATCCTTTTATTACAAGTCGGGCTTTATATTTATCAATCGTTCCATCTGCTTTCATCTTTCTCTTAAATATCCATTTGGATCCTAGAGGCTTATGCCCTTGAGGAAGATCCACCAGTTCCCATGTATGATTTTGCATGATGGATTCTATTTCATTCTTAACGGCCTCTTTCCAGAATTCTGTTTCTGGAGATGACATAGCTTCGCTAAAACTTTGAGGTTCTTTTTCTAACAAATATGTTAGAAAATCTGGACCATAAGTAGTCGATACTTTAGCTCGTTTACTCCTTCTAGGTTCCTCTTGTTCCTCTTTATCCATATGTGGATTACTACTCGAGGACTCATGAGTTCTCTTTGCAGTCTTGTTTTCTTGTTTTTCCTTATAAGGAAGAACATCTTCAAAGAACGAAGCATTCCTTAATTCAATTATAGTATTTATATGAATATCGGGAATGTCCGACTTGAATACAAGAAAACGGTAAGCAGCACTATTGTTTGCATATCCAATGAATACGCAATCAATAGTTTTAGGTCCTATTTTGACCTTTTTAGGTGGAGGAACGGCTACCTTCGCAAGACACCCCCACACTTTCATGTGTATGTAGTTTGGTCTTAGACCCTTCCACAATTCATTCGGTGTCTTGTCTAATTTCTTCTGGGGTATTTTATTTAAAATATAATTAGCAGATAAAATAGCTTCCCTTTCAACGTTCGGTTCTTTCTTTCTGCAATATCATTTTGTTGAGGTGAATAAGGAGCAGTGGTTTGGTGGATGATTCCATTTTCCGAACAGAATTCATTAAAAACTGAATCATATTCACCACCTTTATCACTCCTTATTTTCTTTATTTTCTTGCTTAGTTGATTTTCAACCACATTCTTAAAGAGCTTAAATGCTTCCAAGGCCTCGTCTTTGCTTTTTAGCAAATAGACGTAACAATATCGTGTGCTATCATCTATAAAAGTAATAAAATAATTTTTACCACGTCTAGTTTGCACAAATTTTAAATCACAAATATCAGTGTAAATTAATTCTAGAGGTTCACTACTTTTTTCTATTGAATAGAAAGGAGCCTTAGGTAATTTGGATTCTACACAAATTCACATTTGTGATTCTTGTCAATGACAAATTTCGGAAGTAAATCCAAATTGCTGATTTTCTGCAAGGTCTTGTAATTTACATGACCTAATCTACCATGCCATAAAGTAGGAGATTCAACCAAGTAAACAGAAGAAATATTATTATTAATAATCTTATTCTAGGGTACAATTGTCATGACATTGAGCTTAAAACGCCCATCACAAAGATATCCCCTTCCCACAAATATCCCACTCTTGGTGAGTACAAATTTATCAGACTCGAATACGAGCCTAAACCCATTCTTGCTCAGTAAAGAGCCGGAAACCAAATTCTTTGGGATTCCGGGAGCATGAACAACATTGTTCAATGTGAGTTGCTTCCCGGAGGTCATCTTGAGTACCACCTTTCCATGGCCTCATACCTTGCAAGCCGTAAAGTTTCCCATATATAGTTTCTCATCATTAGCAACTTCTTTATATTCGGAGAAACTCTTCCTTTCAGAACATACGTGACAAGTGGCCCCGGTATCAACCCACCAAGTCTTAGGGTTTTCCACTAAGTTCACTTATGAAACAATAGCAGCAAGCTCAAAATTATCAACTAGGTTGGCTTGAGCTTTCTTCTTCTTGTTCTGTCGGCAGTCCTTTACACGGTGTCCGGACTTGTTGCTGTTGAAACAATTTCCCGTGAACTTCCTAAAATCCGTTCCCTTCTTTGCTTGGAAAGAACTTGAACCAACGAATTTCCTCTTGTTGGTCTTTTTCGAATGTTCAACAACATTCGCTTTGGTTTCCATGGTCTGGACCATGACCCTCTTCTCTGAACTACGATTATCCTCCTCGATTCTCAATCGAACAATTAAGTCCTCTAAAGACATCTTCTTTCGTTTGTACTTTAGATAGTTCTTGAAATCCTTCCACGAAGGAGGGATTTTCTCTATCAAAGTTGCCGTTTCGAATTATTCACTAAGAGTCATTCCCTCGGCAAAGATCTCATGGAGAATCAATTGAAACTCTTGGACTTGACTAATAATGGTTTTCAAATCCACCATCTTAAAATCCAGAAACCGACCAACCACAAGTTTCTTTGTGCCGGCATCCTCGATTCTGTATTTCCTTTCCAAGGACTCCCACAGATCTCTCGCTGTCTTTATTAGACTATACACGTTGTATAACATGTTGTCCAAACCATTGGGGATGTAGTTCTTGCATAGGAAGTCAGAATGCTTCCATGCATCTACCGAGGCTACCATTGTAGTATCGATCTCTCCCTCGTTCAAAGTCGGGGCCTCCTCCCGTAAGAACTTGGCTAGATTGAGGGTGGTCAAATAGAACAGCATCTTTTGCTGCCATCGTTTGAAGTTCTGACCATTGAACTTCTCAGGTTTCTCACCATGTGTTATATGTAGAGGTTGTGGCACTACGGGTGCTCTAGCAATACCGGTAGATATTTCGGCCATCTATTATTCAAGAATAATAGGATCAACTTGTATACAAAATATACAAATATACTAAAAAGTAATATAATTAATAAACAAAAAGAATATACTATATATATATATATATTCAAACAAAATATATATATATATATATATCGAACAACACAATAGAGCAATATATAAATATAATATATTAACACTAATATATTAAAACATATATATATATATATATTCTAAAACAAAACAAACAATTGATATAAAAATATACCAAACAATATATACAAATAAATTATAACAATCAGTAATAATAAATCAGGAATCAAACAATATATATATATATATATTCACCGAAATAACATATATAAAAGGAAATAATGAAAACCAAACTAAACAGAATCTATATATATATAAAAGCAAGTAAGACAAATATATATAAGACAAACAGTAGCCAAAAAAGTAACTAAACAAATAGTAAATATGTCATGTATAAAAACCTGCTATCGATTCCAACTAAACAAATAGACAATTTGTAATATCTCACAAATATTACACAAACAGTATATATATCAAACACCGTAACAAATATCCGAATATAACACAGTATATAACAAAAAACAAAAAAGATAAAAAAAAAAAAAAACGTCTTAAGAATGTTGGAAATAATAGATGCTATATACTGTAAAATGTAACCAGAAAGTAAAAAAAGAACTGGATATATATATATATATATATACAAGCAGATTACAACAAATATACAGAATCGAACAAAGACACTTACAGTAATTGATTTAAAAAAATCAATATCGAGTCAAGGTTGGACCTCTAACCTTAAGACGTTTTTTGCCTGTCTAAGGTGCTTACAGTATCGATGCAAATCGTCTCCCAGGTGTCCTCGATATACGTTGCAAATAAGAGCACACCCGGATGCAATACAGCGAACAGAAGAATGTTGAAGTCTCTCTCTCAGAAGAGAAGAATATTATCGGTGAATTAGTGAATTGAAACAGATAAAAACAATCCTATTTATAGATACAGAGAAGTCTGTTCGGTCAGACACATCTGTTGGACAGGAACCGGTTCAGTCAAAAGACAAGTTTGTTACAATGAACCGGTTCAATCCAACAGGCAAAGACACAACTGAAAAGGCAAAGAAACCGAACAGACACATTCTAGAAGATGAATTATTCGGACAAACATAAAGCTGGTTGGCGTTGAGCTGGTTCGGCTGATTGATGTTGAGCTGGTTCGTTTTGGACAAAATAAGTCGGTTGGGCAGTAAAAAATTAATTACTGACCCAAACCCAAACCCGACCCAGCCCAAGTTGTGTAGGTCCTCACCCTCCACAAAAACTTGGATACCCCTTGGGGCCCAACCCATCATGACACTCTAGCTTATATAAGCTATAAGAGCCATTCTTAGTCCTATGTGGGATTGACTACCACACATATCTTCAACCAACTTTCCTTCCTCTTCAAGTGGGTAAATAATGAGACTAATTTCTCATTCACTTTGATATCATTTGTGTACGTAAATGTACACCGTATATCTTACTACCACAACCTACGTATTAAAATACGTATTTCATATATACACATTTAATATATACTATGATATCTAACAGAGGATGCTTCAAATGATCTTGGCTTTGATATTTTACCCTATATCAAGGATCAGGTACGTATTCAATGCTAATGAAAAAATAGAAGTTGCAATTGACTAATTAATTAAAGGACTCTTATTTTATATACCTTCGGTCTAGTTTTCAATTGGACTTCATAAATGAAGTTAAAGTATTATCACATATCTTATTACTTATCATAATAATTCATTACTATTTTTGTCAATACATTCTAATAGGGTAACCTCTCTAGTAGAATTTAAATTTCACCAACAAAAGTTAGTTGAGTTTGTAAGAATCGAATACTTTATTTGTGAGGTTGATTCCGGTTACCAGCAATTTTGTGGCAGACGATCTGTAAGTCCAAAATAAATTTTGATTGAGGCTTGTGATATGATTTGATCATAAAATATAGGATAACTTTCCCCACCAAAACTTTTTTTAATCAAAAAAAAGAATATAAAAAATCAGCTAATGCTATACAAGATAATTTTCCTTAGTTAAAGAACAATTATTGTTTAATTATAAAGAACAAGTATTCCATTAAGAATACTGCTAATTATGAAGAAATTGTGTTGTTAACTTAGATAATGTTTAATTAATTAGAATTATTGCAGTGGGTGTCTTATGCAAAATCGTTGCATGTAGAAGCAGGATGGTATTATGGAGGATACATGCCAACAACTTTGGATGAATATTTTAAAAAATGGATGGATCTCAATCGGCATTGCTGTAGGTTTGGCCTATGCATTTTTTTGGAGGGTTAGAGGAAGATTCCAAATCACAACATCATTTTCAATTGCAATTCTTCGAGCATTGGTCTGACTCTGAGTTATTTTATTGGCCGTCCTTAATTACCCGACTTTTGGATGATTTAACCACTTCCAAGGTATGCAAATTGCGAGATAACTTGGGGCTTGATTTTTTATTTTTATTTTGAATTAAAAGAAATCGAAAGCAAAGAGGAACGAATAGGGCCTTAATTTGAACCTTAATCTTAATTATCTTTAATATCTTCTATAATATTCACATCTAAACTTCAAAACTTGAGCTACTCATTCGACCCAACAGATCCAACTCGTAATGAAGTAAGTCCGGACAAAGATATTTTAAATTTGGACCGGCTCATTCTTACATGAATTACTATTCATCACTTAAAACATAATTTTTTTAAATTTAATTATAAATATTAATATAAAAATAATATTTTAATATTATTGTGAATAATTATGTGAACTTTCGAGTAACCTAAACCCAACCCGACCCAAAGTAAAAAAAAAAAAAAAATTCAAGCCAGGACCTGACTGACGAACACCACATCCTACTCCCAAAAACTCCATTCTTCACGACAAACTTCATTAATGGCCGACACTGACCAATCACTTTCAAGCGATTGCATGAAAATTGTGAGATCTTAAGTTCCTTTTTATTGTTTTTTTGCTATTTATTTTTTAGTTCGTTTTTGATAGGTTGGGTAGTGAAATTTTTTAAATTTATAAGTGAGATTAAAAAAAAAAAATTGTCACATATTTTATTTTTAAATTTTATTTTAGTTTTTTTAAATATACTTGAGGGATATTTGTCAATTATTTTATGATCATTATTTAGTTTTAATTTGCTTTACATTTTCTATTATTTTTTTAAGTAAAAAAATAGCAAAAACATTAATTAAGCAGTGTCTTAGTAATCTTTCTTACATAGAATCAAATCTAATATATCAAATTCACATATCTTAGATAAAAACAAGGGGAACAAAAGCTTTTTATCCATTCAAATGAATAAAATATGATTCTTTTACAAATAAAATAAAATGTTCTTCTAATTAACTTGAAATTATTGGACCATTTTGAAGGTTGAGATGGAAAGAGGAGAGAACAAATTCAATCCAATGTTACATGATACAGGAAGGGGTGTCTGAAGAAGAAGCACGAGATCACATAAAAGGCTTAATAAGTGATTCATGGAAAAAGCTTAACAAGTTTATTGCTCATTGTTCTCTTCCGACTGGCTTTGCCAAAACTGCATTGACAATGACAAGATGTGTTCAAAGAATGTGTCGCTTTGGTGATTGGTTTGGCATTCAAAGCTTTGTGTGAATTCTTCATTTGTTCAATCCCGTTTAGATTCAACAATAGGTCGAGTAGTACTGATGAAGGTATAAATAAGATAGCGATCAAGATAGAGGTGACAATTGGACAGGTTCTGGTTGGGTCATTTCTAGTTCGGTCTTATCGGGTTTGAGTATTTTTTTGTTCAGATTATTTCAGATTCAAGCTCTTTCAGGTTCAGATTTAGATTTTGGGTTCGGGTTCAATTATGTTTTACGTTATTTTTTATTTTATGTTATATGTAATCATATCTACATAATTTAAATGTTTAATTCCAAAAATAAATTTTTTTTTTTAAGTAAGCTTTTGTATAATATGATATTTTTTAATTATATTTGTATATTAATATCAATATTTGTTTGTACAAAAATGATAAAAGAATTTAATTTTAACATAAAATTTGTTAAATAATTGATTATTAAAAATATGATAGATTATCATATTGATATTTAAAACAATTGATTCGATAAACTTTAGTATTCAACATGTAAATATATTATGATTTATATTATGCATACATTTAAATACATGCATGAAAACATCAAACATACGTAACATCTCTCTTTTTCTTTTCTTTTTCTTTCTGCGAATCACGATGTAGGCTGCCATTAATGAATGTTTAATATTCAATTCAGATAAAATATTAAATGCTACAAAAAAAAAAATCGAAAATGCCTCATCTTTCTTCTAAAATACATTTTGTTACATTTTTTTTGGGGTATTGTTAGAATATTCATAGAATCATAGGTGCCATGGCTTCCAAATTTTCTGATGTAAGGGGACAAAGGAAGAGAAGGAAATATGGGACTTTGACGGGTTTGAAAGAATTAGTTAACTATTACAATAAGATATCTTGCTATTCTTCGATCAACCGTCGGAGGAATCTAAGTTTACATCGTCTTCATAAGATAACAGAAATTTTCTTTAAATTAAAATTAAGGGTTTTTGTAAGTAAAAAATAAAGAATAAGGGGTTAATTAGGTATAATAAAAGCATAAGGGTTTATTTAAACAAAGTGTATTAGTTTAAGGGTTTTTTTAATATATTAGCCATAATACAAAAAAGTATTAGTATTAGTTATTGCTCAATTATTTGTTCTAATGATCTAATCTTAACTAAGAACTAATTTTTTTAAGAAATTATGATTAAAAATTATTTGATAAATATAGTATCTATTTACATATTTTAATAATTTACTATTTGAATAGTAATTATTAAATAATAATGATCAATGAAGATAAAATTATTATTTTACATTATATATATTAATTTTTGATTAAAAACTAAAAAAGGTATTAGAATAAAATTGATAATTAAAGTTTTTTGTACTATGAAAAATTATATAATTACAATCCGACCATTCTTATTTTTAGTATTAAATCTGGGTTATTATGGGTTTATGATCAGGCCGGTCTCGAGTTTGAGTCATTTCGGATTCGGGTCATTTCGGGTTCGGATTTCTTCAGGTTTGGTGTATTTTACTTTTTTGGTCAAATCAGGTTTTGGCAAGTTCGGATTCGAATTTTTTTGAGTGAATTTTCGAGTTCGAATTCATTTGGCCACCTCTAGATGAAGAAATAGTAGGAAATGTTCTATATATGCAAACTATATTTTGACATAGTACGGGTCTAAGTTTGATGATCTACCCGTCCAAAAAATAAAGGTTCTCTTTTATGGATTAGGCTTTCATTTATTATTTTGTTAATACAATCTAATATATTTTATCATCACCTGCAAGATTCAATTATAAATTGTAAAATTTATATTATGAATGAAGATTAAAAATGTATTTACAAAAAATTGACAAAAAAAGTAATAGAGCGAGTCTAATCATCTAATCTCTACACCTACAAAGAAGAGGAGAAAAGAATATCATTGGCTACTAGTCATGCCTTTTATGAGAGCAGACAATTTGTCTATGAGTCGGACCGGTTCATGTTAAAACTAAACATTTATTAGCGTATTTCCAACCATAATTGTTTAAGAAAATGACTTTACTCCAATCACAAAATATATATATATATCTCACTTTAATATGTGTTATGTTTTCTGTAATTATCTTGAGATGGTTCACATTTAATATATATAGACTACACCAGGGATCCACATATGATAACTAATTAGAGTTAGTTCCTATCTTAATTGGTTACTGAAATAGTAAGTAGTTATCTTTAACTCTACTAAAGTAGTTTAACTTGAATTGAATTTACTGAAACAATATCACCTAAATAATTATTAAATAATTATACGTTTATCTTTGCCTACTAAATAATCATGTGGTCTACATTATATTCCAATCTCTCACTTGGCACATATGATAAAACCAAAAACTTATAAGGTGATATTTAAATCCAAACTTAGTATGGTCATAAGTTACTTTAGTCAAACTCCCACTCAATTAAAAATTCACGTAACACGAATCATGGCGGTAGTATTATAATTCGAATATTTTTTTCCATGGATTACAATGCATGATCTTCTCTAGAAGAGCACTTTATATGATAATACTTTATGAATGAATTTTTTGTAGTCATTGAAGGTCGAGACATGTAAACTTTATATTCACAAACTGAAACATGTTCATAAATTCTAAGAATATGAAAAAAAAAAAAATTAAGCATGTTAAAGAAGTCAAACCACACTTTAATAGAAATTAATTACTCTCATATGATCCACATGACTTTTAAATTGTTTGGTCGACAATGCTTTAGTCATGGGATCTGCAACCATTAAGTCTATACTAATGTATTAGATATTTACTTCTTACTTTTTTATATGATCTATAACAGCAACATACTTTATATTGATGTGCTTGTTGCAATTTCCACTTTTATCATTCTTAGAAAAGAATACTGCAGAAAAGTTATCACAATAAATACTTAATAGCCTTGCAATGAATTCGATAACTCTCAAACTAGAGATAAAATTTATCAGCTTTAATGCATGTGATGTTACTTTATAATGATGTTACTTTATAACATAATTCTTTTAGTAGCTTTTAGATGATCAAGGTAAGGATTACTTTGATATCTGTCAAGCATTCCTACTACAAACCTATATCAAGTTTTGTATAAACCTGACCATAAATAAGGCTACTAACAGCAGATGAATATGGAATGTCTTTCATCTATTCCTTTTCCAAACTGTTTTAGGTACATTGACTTAAACTGAATTTATCCCCTTTCACAATTGGTACCACTATTGGTGAACAACTTTGCGTTCTAAATCTTTCCAAAACTTTTTTGATGTAGGTTTCTAAGATATACTTAATGCTTTCCCGGACCTATCTCTATGGATCTCTATGACAATGACATAAGAAGCTTCATCCAAATCTTTCATCTCAAAGTTTTGTGAAAGAAAAGCTCATGTGTCATATAGCAAAGCTAAATCACTTCTTGCAAGGAAAATATCATCAACATATAGGACTAAAAGTATAAACTTACTCCCACTAACCTTAAGGTATATACAAGGATCAACAACACTTTCAGTGAAACCAAATGATGTCACAATATTTGAAACTTTATATACCATTGATGGGATGCTTGTATTAGTCCATATATTAATTTCTTTAATTTGTAAACCAAATTACTATTCTCAGAGAAACCTTCAGGTTGAATCATGTATACCGCTTCTTCAAGATCCCCATTTAAGAAAGTTATTTTCCATCCATTTGGTGTAACTCTAAACCAAAATGAGCTACAAGATCCATGAAAATTCTAAATGAATTCTTCTTAGAAACTGGAGAGAAAATTTCATGGTAATCAATACCTTCTTTTTTAGTGAAACCTTTTGCCTTATAAACCCATTTACACCCAACAGTGAAAGCCTCTATTGGTAATTCAACAAGTTTCCAAACTTGATTATTAGCTATCGATTCCATCTCTTCTATTATAGCTTTATGTCATAGTGTAGAATTTTCACAACTCACGGCTTGTGAAAACGAGGTAGGATCATCTTTAGGTACAATATCAAAATCAGATTCTTGAAGGTATACAAAAATCATTGGAAATAGCTAGTTTTCTTATCCTGTTGGATCTTTTTAATTCTATTGTTTCTTGTACATTTTGTATATTTTCAGTAGCCATTGTCAGTGAGATTGTTGTTCTCTTGTAAAGGTTGTTTCTAATTTGATTGTCTCAAGTTAATTTTGTAGGTTTGTATTTAAAAATAATCAAGTCCTCTACAAGAAATTCATCAAATTTAATTTCTTCCTCAATATCAATCTTACGAGAAA
The DNA here is from genome assembly GCA_030761205.1 of Fremontodendron californicum. Lineage (NCBI taxonomy): Eukaryota > Viridiplantae > Streptophyta > Magnoliopsida > Malvales > Malvaceae > Fremontodendron > Fremontodendron californicum. Next base: position 9,319,701 of record JAULJL010000023.1, on the reverse strand, counting down.
AGTCACTCTTACTGACTCATGATCCTCAAGAAATTTAGCATTTTCTAGCTTCAGCAATTCTAGGTGAATGTGAGGGACAATAAAACCTATACCCCTTTAGGTTTGCTGCATAGCTTATACTAACTTTTCTTGGATTTAATTTCCTTAATTAAGGGGTCATAGACCTTCAGTTCAACTGGACAACCCTAAGTTTGTAAATGTCTTAAGCTAGGTTTCTAGCCATTCTATAATTCAAAAGGAGTTTAAAAAATTATTTAGTTAGAACTCTATTTAAGACATAAACAATAGTTTTTAAGGCATCACTCCATAAACTTAGGGGAAGGTTATTATAGGTCACCATATTTCTTACCAAGTCCAAAAGAGTGAGGTTCCTTCTTTCTGCCACACCACTTTGTTGGGGTGGACCAGGCATAACCCAATAGAAACTTTGCAAATAGACTTGGCATTTGACCTATTTCAATATATCTCCCATAATATTCAACACCTCTATTTGACCTTACAATCATTACATTCGTTCCCTTTTGTTTCTCAACTTCTGCCTTGAATAAAGGCATTTAGTGCTTCTGATTTCTCAGACAGAAGATAGAGATACATGAATCTTGTATGGTCATCAATAAAAGAGATGAAGTACTTTGCCCAGTAAAATAAGCAATGGGAAAGGGTCTCTAAATGTTTGTATATATGAACTCTAAAATTTCAGTGCTTCTTTTAGCTCATTTTGTGGATTTGTTAGTTTACTTTCTCTTAATGCAACTAACCCAAGAGTCAAAATGAGTAAAATCAAGAGTTTTAAGAACTCCATCATTTACCAATCTCTTAATTCTCTGTATAGAGATATAACACAATCTTTTATGCCACAACTTATAAGAGTTTTCATTTATAGCACATCTTTTACAACCAGAAAATCGTATGTATAGGTAACAAACTATTCTCATAATCAGGATCCAAATCAATTTTATAGAAATGATCAATTAATGACGAAAACCAATAGAAACATTATCCTTTAAATTTTCAAAAATAGAATTTTTAAACTTAATTTTGTCTAACTTAGAAATGGAAACCAAATTTCTATGGAAACCAAATTTCTTGAAAATTATGGAATATAAAAGGTTTTTTCAAGGTCTAAAATAGATCCTGATTTCAAAATAATCCTAAGAGTCCATATTCCTTCCACTTGTGAAGGCAGTCGATTTTCGGACTAGATGTTTCTCTCACTTTCCTTCGGTTTGTTTAGGTTTATAAAGCCCTGTATGGATGTACGTAGAAATATATTCATTGATCCAAAGTCTAACCACCACGTACTATGAGGAGCTTCAACAAAAGAGATTCATAACATTCATAAGAAATTAGTTTACATTTCTTTTCGAGCCACTTTTGTCACTTATACATTAGGCAATCTTTCTTTATGTGTCCCGCTTTCATGCGAAATAAGTATTTGATGCCATTTTTCTTTAATGGTACTTTTCCTTTCTTCTTCATTTCCAAAACAACTTTACCCTTTTTATTATCTTTTTTACCATAAGTCACTAGATAAATTGAATCAAGTTTCTCATTTTTCAATCTTTCTTTCTCTTAAACACACATAGTTAAGATTTCATTAATAGGTCATTTTTCTTTATGCGATTTTGAATGGTTCATACTCATTAGAAAGAGAGTTGAGTATAAAGATGATAAGAAATGACTTAGAAAACTCAATTTCTATAAAACCAAGTTGAGTAGCAATGTCTCTCATTTCCATAATGTGTTCACGCACACTTTTAGGACCATTATGCTTCATTCCTAAAAGCTTCTTCATCAAGATGACAATCGAAGTCTTATCAGATTTAACAAACTGGTCTTCAATGGATTCAAGTAGTCTTTGACATTGTCACAATCTAGGATGGAACCTTGAATGGACTTACTGGCATAGGATTTGATATATATCATACTTAAGCAACTATATTTTTCTCACTGTACATACAAATCATTTTCCCCTTATGCACTTGATTTGTTAAGGACAAGTTTGTCCACCCGATGCACCAAGTCAAGGTCCTTACATCCAAAAAATAGCTCAATTTTCTCTTTCCTGCTAGAAAATTTTTCATAACCAATTAACAATGGAATTCAAGCAGCCTCATTTTTCAAAAATATAAAAATAGCTGCAAAATCCAAGAACAAAATCATGCTATGAAAATAATAGTTTATTTTGAATAAATCACCTTATATTCAAACTGTGAATTCAAATTTTCCTGTGGATAGAGGTGCATCATGCATATAAATTTATATAACTTTATAATAAAACAATAACAAAAACACCAAAATGAATAATCCATAGTTGTGGTCTTAAGAAAAATTTACTTTTGATGCAATTTTATTTTATCACTTTAATCATTTTACAAAACTTAACGACCTCCATGTGGGGGCCAAATAAACATTTTTTTATAAAAATAACTCTATATCGATGTCATTTTTCGTATGTAGTTCTTTAAACAAAACTACTTTAAATAACTATTAATTTTATCTAAATCAATTAACTTAAGATGTTGTGGCTACTCTCAAGCTAATGATTTAGGTTTTAGGGTTTAAGCTACAATTATTTTAATAATGACATCCAACATATATGAAGAAAAATTTATTACATATCATAAAATAATTGTAGTATCATAATAGACCTGACAATTCGTGTATCTGTATCGTTTTCGTGTATTTTGTTGTGTCATAATCATGTTAAAGGTATATTATATTTGTATAAATTTTGATACGTTAATAATTCATATTAGATAGATTTTGAGACATTCGTGTATTTGTGTTGTGTTTTTAGTTACTTTTTTCGTGTCTTGTAACCGTGTCGTGTCCAATATTGCCAGGCCTACATCATATCATGCTATAATTAACATATTGCAAGTACATGAAATAATATATGCATCCCATAAATAATTGCATACATGATATAATAACATATAAAAATATCCCAAGATCAATCATCATATACAGAATAAATAAAAATTTCATGGCATAAATTGTGCAGATTGTAATTAAAATTGAAATACCAAAATTAGTAAAATAAATTTTTACTAAATATATTCAATTATGCAATTAATTTTAGGCTCAGAAAACATAAATATTGGACACTTTATAGGGAAAGTACGTACTGTCAATAAAATCTAGAGGTGGCAAAAGGGCGAGTTCGGATCACTCCTATGTTTTCTTTAGCTATAAATGGTGGCTTAGTTGGCTATTTTCCTGGTGCAAGGGGGATCCTATTTTCCCTTATCTGTTTGTCATTTCCATGAATGTTTTGTCTTGTTTATTGAATATTGCTGCTGCTCATAAGGTATTTTCATTTCATCCTAAGTGCATGCAAATTAATCTTACCCATATATGCTTTGCTGATGATCTATTGATATTCACAAAGGGGAATCTTGATTCTGTTGTGGCTATTACCAATATCCTTGAGGTGTTTTATCAGTTTTCTGGCCTAAAGCTAAATTATTCTAAGAGTAAGATTTTTAGTTCAGGGATTTGTGATGCTGGGTTGCAGTATATTACAGATGTGACAGACGTCAAAGTTGGTTATCTCCCTGTTAAGTATCTTGGTGTACCATTTGTTTCTAGGAGGCTTAGTGATAGAGAGTTCTCTCCTTTGTTGGGAAAGATCACTCAAAGGATCAAGGGATGGGCTGCAAAACATCTTTCCTATGCTAGGCGTTTGCAACTCATTCAATCAGTAATGTTTAGTATCTAGAATTTTTGGTGCAAGAATTTTATATTGCCAACAAGGGTCATCATAAAGGTTACACAACTTTGTACTACTTTTTTCTAGAAAGGAGAAGAATGTAATGCCAAGGGTGCTAGTTTCAATTGGCATGCCATTTGTCATCCTAAGTCAGAGAGAAGCTTGGGACTTAAAAGATTTGGTGTTTTAGAACAAAGCTTGCATACTTAGGAATCTTTAGATGGTGTTTTCACAAGATGGTTCATTGTGGGTAGCTTAGATTTGAGCTTATGTTTTGAAAGGAATGACCATTATTCAGCTACCTATACTCCAAATCTATGCTGCTCCGACTCTTCAACTTTCTTGAAGTCCCATGTCCGACATATTCGGACATGGGAATGGGGATATGATCCCTCAAGAACCCTGCAAATACATGAAAAATCTTAGAATAAATCAAACATACCAGTGTCGGACACATACTCGTGTTCGACATTCACACCCGAGTTCGAGTAACATTGCTCCAAAGGTTTAGTTAGAGTTGGAGAAAGCTATTGAAATTGAGAGTAATAGCCCAAAGCTTCATACAACAGCAAGGAGGAAGTGAGGTTTGGAGAACTCCAAGATCAAATTATAAAGCTGTTTATGTCTGGAATGAATTAAGACATAGACATGCTAAGGTGGATTGGCATAAGCTGGCATGGTTTCAATATCATATTCCAAGGCATGCTATTATCTCCTAGATGGCAATTCTGGATAGGCTGCCAACTAAGGTAGGATGAGTTCATGGGGACAACAGAATTCACTTGACGGCTTGTTTTGTCAAGGGCATATTGAAATAGGAGACACATTTTTTTCACTTGTAGCTAATCCAAACAGCTGGGAGAAGGTCTTTGCTACTTGTGATATTAGCATATCAGTTGGTAATTGGCAAGAGGAGCTGTTATGGACAGAGAAGAAACTCAGGGGGAAGGCATTTATTTCAATCATCTTGACGTTGGCTTAGAATGCTTACATATACTATATCTTTGGCAAGAAAGAAATAGCAGGCTTCATGGAGGATTAAGTAGAGAAAATCAATTTTACTTAAGAGAAGGTGCAGAAATAGAAAAGGGGAACAAAAAAGGGAGAAGAGTGAGAAAGTAGACAAAAAGAACAATTAGTGAGAGAACTTGACTGTAAAATTTGAACAAAAGAAAAAAGAGAGATAATACAGTCCTCACTCAACATCTCAAAGCAAAAACAGTTATGTGAAATCACAGAAACTGAGAAACATGCAATTTATAAACACCCACAATATCATGGCATGCATTAGCAACTTGGGTTGACTCAGCGAACCTGATTATACTCATTTTACGTATAAGTTCAAATGTACATGCATTAAAGACAATTGAACTCTTTAACAAGGCAGACAAGAAACAATAAATAAGCAACCTACAACTAAATGAAGTATTACTGCTATTCTTAATTCTAATTGCTATATCATCAACATAAGCTCATATTATTATTAAGCAGTAGAAGAAAGCTATGTTGCTCAGACTATTCATTTTTCTTGAAGTACCCATGTCCGATACCCATATCTGACACATATCCGGACATGGGTATGAAGATATGATCCTCTAATGACCCTCCAAATACATGGAAATATCAAAAAATTTTGAACATACCTATGTCAGACACATACCCGTGTCTGACACTCACACCCGAATCCGAATAACATAGGAAGAAATAACAAACAAGTAAATTAATAGAAAACAGGAACATACCAAATTTTCTTGCTTAAAAGAATGTTGAAAAATGCAAGCTCGCATGTCTCTGCAAATTCCCAACAGCAGTTAGAAACAGAAGGAAACTAAAGAGAGCCAACTTATAAAAATTATCCTTACATTTAACATTTTTTAGCCCTATCTTAACAATCAAAAGAAAAGCAAAAGCAGTTCCTCAATATCCAACACTAATTAATCAATGAGACAGCTTTGAAGCATGGGTACGCTCAAAGTGAAAGAGTACTCGTACATGGTACGGGTATGCCTCGAGTACGGTTGGGTACGTACCAATTTTTTTAAAAAAAAAAAAATTAAGAATGGTTACGGCTTTGGGTATGGCTTGGTGATGGTTGGGTACGGCTTGGCCAAATTTTACACTAAAACTCAGCATTTTAATGCCCTAAAGCATATTTTCCTTCCCCACTTTTCATTATCGACATATTTCCCTTCCCCTTTTTTCATTATCGGCAGCATCTTCATGCCTTAAGGAAAATTTCCCCTCCCTCTTTTCATTGTTGACTCTCTACGGTGCTTCCCTCTTTTCGTTCTCGACGATAGCAGCAGACCAGCAGTGGCTTTTCTCTCCAGTGATTGTGTCTTCTATGATTGCTTCTTCCCTCAATCCCTCCTCACTTCCCAATAGCCCCAGTCTCCAAATGTATGTTTTCTCCCTCTATTTTGATTATGTTGTGCTTGGGTTTTGCGCATAACATGTTTTTGTCTTTTTTAAAATATTTTGGGTGATAAGTGATAACTAATAACTAGTAAATATGGGTTTATAAGTTTGTTGATTTATTTTACTACAGATGTTTTCACAAGAATCTAGTGCTGGGTCTGGTAATGGGTATGGTAGTGGCACAGCCAATTCTTTTGCTTCTTTGACTAGTAAATATGCATCTGGAACAGCTGAAAGTGGTTGTCCCCTTTGGGCTTAAGTAATTTTGTTGCAAAGCAAAAAAGCAGGGAAAGGGAATGCAAGTTGGTGTTGCAATTTCTGTAATGGAACTTACAAGGAATCTTATTTTAGAGTGAGGGCTCATCTATTGAGGGAAAAACAAAATGGGATAAGTGTATGTTCATTTGTAGTAAATGAATATCTTTAAGAGATGAAACAAATAGATAAATAGGCTACTAAAAAACAAAGCCAGTGCAAGTTCCTTTACCTACTGGAATTATAAGTTTGAACCCACCTAGAGCTGATATGTCTTTTGATGGGAGCAAGAGAAGAAAATCCAGTGAATGAGCATTAGGATGGGCATTTAATAATGAGGCCAGAGAGCATTTGTCATGTGAATAGCTAAGCTATTTTATTATGTTGGTTTGCCTTTCAATATTGCTAGAAATCCCTATTTTGTTAGTTCATTCACATATGCTGCAAACACCTCTATCTCGGGTTTTCTTCCATCTAGCTATAATGCTATAAGAACTACACTATTGCAAAGAGAAAAAGCCCACCTATTGAGGTTACTTCAACCTATTAAAGACACTTGGCTAGAAAAAGGTGTGAGTATAGTGACTAATGGTTGGACTAATGCACAAAGAAGACCATTGATTAACTTCATGGCTGCCTCGAATTTGGGACCTATGTTCTTAAAGGCTATTGATGGTTCAGGTGAATACAAGGACAAGCATTACATTGCCAATCTGATTTTGTCCACAATTGATGAGGTTAGACCACAAAATTTATCCAAATTATTACTGATTATGCACATGTTTGCAAGGCTGATGGATCAATTGTTGAATCATTCGATCTTCATATTCTTCGGACACCGTGTGTAGTGTACACGTTGAATCTTGCTCTAAAAAATATTTGCGCACCTAAAAATACACCAAACAATGAGGTTGTTTATGCTAAGTGTCATTGGAATACTGCTGTTGTTGATGATGCCGTTTTCATTAGAAATTTTATCATGAATCATTCCATGAGGCTATGTTTAATCAATTTGTGCATCTGAATCTACTTGCTATTGCTGATACTAGATTTGCCTCAACCATTATAATGTTTAAAAGGCTGAGAACCATTAAGCATGGTCTCCAATCTATGGTCATTAGTGAACAATGGTCTCACTATAGAGAAGATGATGTTCAAAAGGCTACTGTTGTGAAAGAAATAATTCTAAATGACATTTGGTGGGATCAAGTTGACTATATTCTAAACTTTACAAAATCCATCTATGAAATGCTTCTTTCTTGTGGTACTGATAAGCCAAACCTTTATTTGGTTTATGATAAATGGGATTCTATGATTGAGCAAGTGAAATTAGCAATATATCAGCATGAGGCAAGAAGTTGAATCAACATTCATCTTTTTATGGAGTGGTGTATAACATCCTAATTGATAGATGGACTAAAAGTTTCACACCACTTCATTGTTTGGCTCATTCACTTAATCCTAGGTAACTTCCAAGTTCCAACTTCTTTTACTTTTTCTTACATGTACTTTGTATTATTTTTATACCAATTATAATTTATACTTTGTATAATAGGTATTATTACAGACAATGGCTTGAGAAGCTCCAAATCGAGTTCCCCCACATAAAGACAATGAGATTTGTGTAGGGAGAAACAAATGCCTAAGGAATTACTTTCCATATCCAAATGAAAGGTTAGAGGCGACTATGGAGTTTGTTAAATTCTCAAGTGCTGAAGAAGAACTTGTCCAATTTGATTGCTTGCAAGATAGATGGAACTTGAAACTAAATGAATGGTGGGTCATGTATGGATCTTTACTCCCCAAACTTCAATCCATTGCCTTGATGCTCCTTTCACAACCATGCTCTTCCTCTTATTGTGAAAAGAATTAGAGCACGTATTCCTTTATCCATTCCCTGAAAAAAAAAAAATAGGCTCAATCCCAAAAGAGTTGAAAATTTAGTTTTTGTACATACAAATCTTCGTCTCCTCTAAAGGAGGAGTAAGAACTATAATGAGGGTGAGACCAAAATGTGGGATATTGGTGGAGATGAATGGGATCCATTTGAAGGGGTCGGGATTCTTGAAGTTGATAGTCTTTCTCTTGATGAACCAAATTTGGAGGTTGTTTCTCTCACTGATGATGGGCAAGAAAATAATGAGATAGACACTATTAGAGTCTGATTTTAGTAGTCATGCTTAGATGTTGTCATGTTGTACAATTTAAGTATTGTAGTTTCTTATTTTGAGATGTTGTCATGTTGAACAATTTAAGCTCTTTTATGTATTTTATGTTATGTTGAAATTTGATTGTAGTTTCTTATTTTGAGATGTTGTCATGTTGAACAATTTAAGCTCTTTTATGTATTTTATGTTATGTTGAAATTTGTGTGTTTTATTTTTTATATTATGTTGTGTCATATTTTATTATGTGAAATTTCAGTTTCTCATATATATATATATATATATATAATATTAACGTATCGGTACCCTAATTTACCGTATCTCATACCCATATCCATACTGGATACCGATACCGTACGCATGCAACATAGTTAGACAGAAAACGCTATTGACAAGTGAGGATCCAGAGTACCTATAGCCTCAGGGGAGATTGTTTCAAGTGCAAGAACTTTAAATGAACAGAAAAAGATGGTCTTGGTCACTCGATATGTATAAATGCATAAACAAGGATCATCTAGTAAGAATATTCTTCTAATAAAACGTTCGATTTCTTATTTCGAAACCCAAAAAAAAAATCAAAGATATAAGCAATTAGATAACATAGCAATGACTTTAATAAAGCAAACAATTTCATTTTGCTGCATCATGTATAAATATAAACAATCTCTAGATAATGGATAACAAAAAATAACTAGGGACAGTTTTGTTATTTCTCAACTAGTGAATACAATGTAATTTGCATTTACAAACCGAACTTCTTCGGCCTTAGATAAGTAGAAGAACCCTGCCGTATCCCAGGCATTGAAACTTGTTGCTGCTGCTTTGCTCTCTTCTGTCTCTCCTTCTCTTTGCTTTCTCTCTCTGCCTCCACTTGCATCTTCCTCAGATTTTCCATTTCCTCCCCCATGGCAGTTTTCTCCTCCTCCTGTTTTTTCTTATGCTCCAACAATGTTGTATCTGACTCTTTCACAGAAAAGAACATGGGACCTAGTTCAGCCAGCCACTGTGGCTCCACGGATGTAACGCACTGCATGTACTCCTTTGTTGTCAAAATCAATTCATGATAAACAACATACTCTGGAGTATAACCCAAACCATAAAGAGCACTGCTCGGGTGCAAATGGCATGGCATTCCATTCCTGCAATTAACATACTCCCCAACACCCTTTAATCTTGCAGCATTGTGAAAGTACGCAGAACAGATGGCTTTCCTGACAACGTCCCAATCATATCCACAGGACGTTAGTGGTATTTTCAGTGTCTTCAGAATATCTAATAGCTGAGATCTCACCTCTCTGGCTTTCCTCAACCCTTTGACATGCAGAAAGTGGTCATTACACCAGTCTCCTCGATACTGATTAGCTTTCCATTGCTGGTAAACATTAAGCAATGTTAAGTGATCAGATTCTGGTACAAAAAAAATTTCCCTTGCTGCATCACTCTCCTCTGCTCTATCCTTGGGTCGGAAAAACACTGATGGGACTGAAAGCATTGAAACAATGGTCAAAACCTCATCTAAGCATCCTAGCTGTTCACCCATCAACAGCATCTTGGCAAGCGGTGGATCCAATGGGAACTCCACCATTTTCCATCCAATGTCAGTCAAGCCCCCAACATTGTTAAGTGCACCCAGGACCCATAACTGGTACATAGAATTAAGGATATTTTCCTGTGGTGGTGGATCCATGAAATCAAAATCTAGCAAGTTGTCTATTTTAAGAGACTTGAGCAGCAACACCACATTGCCAAGGTTGGTCCTTTGTATCTCAGGCACAGGAGCTCGCAGCAACTCATTTAAGTACGCGCTCTCTGTATACAACCTATAACATGAGCCTGGCCCAGTTCTACCAGCACGTCCTGCACGCTGGTCAGCAGCAGCATGACTAACAGGGAAAACTTGAAGAGCATCCATACCCATCTTAGGGTTATAGACTTTCATTTTACCATATCCAGTATCAATAACATAGAAAATTCCATCTACAGTCAAGGATGTCTCAGCAATGTTAGTGGCAACAATACATTTGCGAGCTCCATCTTCAGCCTTCTGGAATATCTTTGCCTGCAAATCAGCAGGCAACTGGGAGTATATTGGGAGTATGAGAAGTTTTGAAACACCTTTCCTGGCGGAGGAGATGAGCTGTTCTATTCGTTCTGCCAGAGCATAACAAGCTGCCTCAATCTCATCTTGCCCAGTCATGAAGATGAGGATGTCACCTGGAGGGCTGGTGATGTGAATAGTCATGGCCTGCTTCACTGCAGCTTCAACGTAATCCTCACAAGGAGTCTTACTGTAAAATATATTGACAGGAAATGTTCTACCAGGGATGTGAAAAATTGGTACACTGCAAAATTTGAAAAGATTATTATTTATATTAGATTCATTAGAGGCAGAAGATGCCGCATATGCTGATATTAAAATAAGAGACTTACCTTCCAAAGAAATTTGAAAATTTCTGTGCATTTAGAGTTGCAGATGTCACAATAAGCTTGAAATCACGGCGTTGGGCAACCACCTTTTTTAATATCCCAAAAAGCACATCAGTGCTTAGTGATCTCTCGTGTGCCTCATCCATTACAATGACGCTGCAATATTTGCAAAATTGAAAGTAAATAACATAGGTTTCAACACTAATTCATTTGTCAATTGTGATAGGCAAGAAAAATTAAGATATAGTTTCTCCATACCGATACTTGTCAAGATCAGCATCTTTTAATGTTTCACGAAGGAGGACTCCATCAGTCATATACTGTACAGTTGAAGAAATAAAAAGGTTTAGCATGTCATACCAGAAGCAAACACGACAAAGACAGAAACATGGACAATGCTCCAAACAATTAATTTGGGCAACTAATAAATCAATTCAGACCAAGATAATGGAAAGATGGCCAAACTGCAGAAATAGAAAAGACAAAGCTTGGTGCATTCCTCATCCCAAAAGATAAGAATATAAGCAATCTAGATTATAATGAAGTGTATAAAGATTTTACATTTGCTTTCTAATGTAAACTGCATGACTCACCTTAATTATGGTGTTTGGCCCAGTCACATCTTCAAAACGTATGGCATAGCCAACTTTATCACCCAACTCCGTCTCCATCTCTTCACTAACTCGTTTTGCAACACTCATGGCAGCCACACGCCTAGGTTGGGTACAACCAACTACACCATTTATAGTGTACCCATCTTCATGAAGATACTGTGTAAGTTGAGTTGTTTTTCCAGAGCCAGTTTCACCCACAACAACAACTACCTGATTTTCTCGAATCACCTGTCAAACATACAAGTAAGAACAGAATAAGGAGATGGTCAATAAAACACTTGATATTTTAGAAAAATAGTCAACATGATAGAATTTAGCTTTAAAAGTCAAAAAGGACAAAAATCTAAAAAATTGTAAGGGGGGAACTTTTACATTCCTTTCAGACAGCTGCAGTTTCCTTGCATGAGCAAGGTGGCTAATACCCACCACCTCAAAGAGCAAGTGGAAAGCTAGAGTTGTTATCTATTTCAAAATTAGACCAACATATACTAACAGAAAAATGTCAAACCTGCAGCAACTCATCCCGCACTGAATATATGGGCAAGTATTGGCGCTGCTCTGCTAAGCTTTTGGACTTTGCAAATTCACTTACAGCTTCCCCCTTCTTCAAATGCTGTGCAAACTTGGCATCTTCTTTGAAATCAATTTCACCATGTTCACCTACTTCAGCAGTGTCAGCATCAATCTAGCATCCAAAATAGAGACAAGTTATTGACGAACTACATTTTCATTTTTAGAAAAAGAAAATGTCAAAAAATTACATTTTATAAACAATACCTGTTCTGCTGTTTTCTCAACTCCAAGGATATCACCAAGCTTAGAGCCTGCAAGCTCCCAAAAACGTTGGCGAGACTTATTCATGCTTTGCTTCTCATGAATTTCCCTAACCAAAGTAGATCCTTTGCGTGAAATTATGGCCATATCTGATGTAGGATCTTTTATGGGCATGATTGGCTCTGCTTGTTTGGTGAAAACAATTCTGCCATCCAAGAATGGAGGTTTTGTGTCTGTGACAACAAAGTATAAAGAACTTTTAGCCAAAAGTAGAGAGAATTTCATATATTAACAGAAAGATTAATAATATTCACTTACCATGTACAAGAAGAATCACCTTGCGTTCTTCCTCATCATCAAACTCAGTTTGCACCTCAGTACCTCTAACAGCTCCGGATCTCAAAAGCTGTCGGTCTTCCCACTGAGCATTATCAGCAGTAAGCTGAGACAACTTTTTGCTCTGAGCAAGCGACATCCTAGTCCCATCTCTTCGAACCTGTTTAGGAGATGACACAATTGTTTAGAAACCATTTTATTCTGCAAAGGACAACTAATAGATTTAAGAAAATTAAAAAAAAAAAAAAAAAAAAAAAAAAAAAAAAGCATGTTCAAACTAAGACAACTTAAGCCAGGAAAATAAAAGTAGATAAAAGTTTATCATTCTACTTATTTCAATATTGAACTATGGCAATAAAATACAAGAGAACAGCCACTCCAGTTTTAAATCTCTGCAAAACATTTGACCCTAACCGCAGCGGCTTGAAAATTAATAAACAAAAGGTGGAAAAGAATACTATCTTCAAAAGATTGTCTTACTTCTTATACCTCATCACTTATGTTAACCCATAGAGATCAAATGTCACTTCTCTCTTATCACACTATCTTTTAGCTATTACTCAGAACTCAATGTCGTAAGTTATTAGGAACCCTAAGATCATAACAATTATTTAATCATTATCTTCAAATACATGTCACAAAGGTCCTTATTTATTTCAATGTAATAGCTAAACCATGTTCATAACTGCGTTTTCACAAGCATAAGAGATAGTTAAATGAACAGCTGTAAGATCATGCATCTAACGTGTTTACCATAAATGACAACCATGAAACATGACATGTGCATTGAACATAAAAAATTGTCTCATACAAGTGCACTAAAGCAATACCAGTCTTTTGGCCAACTCTGCTTCTTTCTTTTGGAATGAAGCTTCATCCCCGAGAAAAAATGACGAACTACTAGCATCAAACATGGTGTTTCCTTCTTCTCTATCATACCTACACAAGGATATACCAACAAGGAAAGTTAAGACAACTTTGAAGCAGAACGCATAAAGCCCACAAATGAATGACAGAATCCTAACCAATGAAGGGTCAAAAGCCACCAAACTGAGGCAGAGACTAAACAATGGGGCTTTATGACAATTTCAAAAATGAAGAAGGAAAAATGATATCCCTTCATGCTTGGAAAACAAATCCAACAATTTGCTTTAAGCCAAGTGTAATTAAGCAAAGGATAATGACATATAGAGCACTAATGTTGTATGACACTTTTTCCTAAGCTGCTAACTTCAGAATATTTCCATTTTTATCGTAGAAGTACAATTAATTTTAATCCCCTATGAAGAAAGAAACCTAAGATGTTCAATCTAGGATGAATTGAATACATAATTTACCATGCACGGTCTGAACTGTACTCCATCTCCAAGCGCATACTTTCTGTAATCTCGTAATTATGTTCTTCCGCTGAACCCGTCTTATATGCTTCATCCTAAACAGTAAACATAACAAATTATGACCTAAAATTAACATTGACAGACATAAAAAGATTTCTATAAAGAGGGGAAAAAAAGAGAAAGAAAACTATTCAAATAACCACTCTGAAAAGATCACTGCCATTATCCACTATCAACTAGTTGCTCATTAGTTTTCCAGAAATATCACTTAAAGAGAAATATTTAAGAGGGGGGAAATGGAGAGGAAAAGAAGAGGAAAGGAAAAAGGAGGACAATGCCTTACACTACCTCAAATGATTGTGAACTTTCCCTTGAAAAGCTAAGCTGGTGAGATGTCCGACCATATCTAGAACTTGAAGATTTTACTAACACCCCAGAGGCTCGTATTGGAACTGGAGAAGGAGATGCATAGTCCCAAGGAGAAGCATCACTAGCTGTACCAAATTTCAGCATGAAGATAAAAAAAGTTGTTTGTCTCTTAACTCAAAAATAATGAAATAAAAGAAAACAAGAACAGTAATCAAGAATAAGAAAGGCTTTACATACTGAATAACATACCAGTTGAACGAGGAGTACGATCTCCCATCCATGGAGAAACTAATCTAGCATCAGGTGAAGCCCCAACTAACATTGGAGATGGAGAAGGTTGATGGCTCCTGCTACTACCAGAGTAACTATCCCAGCGTGGAGAATCTTGCCATTCCCATCTCCCATCATCCCAATCAGATCTGCCTACAAAAGATTAAGATATGAATTAGAATTACCCTTCCTGCACATCAGCAAAGATGCCTAAAAGATAGAATAAATCTAATAGAGTACAAACTCTAAACAGCATGTTGAATTCATAAGTTATCAAGAACTTTTTCAAACCTAACTATGTCTTACTTCCAAGTAATCAACTTTGGATACATTAATCCATCTTCCCCATACCACCCAGCCTCAGAAACATGCACAAAATTAAATTTTTTGCAAGACAATCCAAATGCAAATGATATTAGTTCTGAGATACAGTACCCAAACATGCACACGTACACTATGAAGTATCACATACCAGGTGTCCTACTTTCATATCTAATTCGGCTTTTTCCATAGTATTCTCCATATCGACCATGAGTGTCTCTTCTATCATCATAATATTGTCTTTTTCTTGCAGTCCTTGAGCGAGGAGTCCCAAATGTATCATCATTGCCTCGTCTGTCTACAGTAACTGTACTTTCTGCAATATAGCCACAACAAATATATATATATATATATATATATATATAATTGGATAATGAGACCTTTAGCTTCACTGTAAGAGCACAAAAAAAAAGGAACACATGTCCTTCAGACAGAAGAGAATCTCAAAGCTTGTGAAAACAAGGGATAACTACTAGCTACGATTACGAAGCACGGACACGCCGCGTGCCCTTGCGTACGGATACGCGAACACGGACACGCCTCTGAGACGGCGGGATACGTATCGGACACGTCCGGATATGTAAAAAAATAAAAAATAAATCAGACACAGCGGGGATACGACGGGAGCACGGCAGGAATCTCATAGACACGACTGGACAGAGGAAGGTTTTTTTTTTTTCTTTTTGCATTTTCCCCCGAATCAAGTTGTAAATTAGAAAAGATTGTGATGGTGCAAACCCAATCATAACCAATATTAATCAAATTTTCTAAATTACTTGGCAAAATCACATGATAGAAAGGGGAAAAAAATCTTTCTTACCTTTGAAGAAGAAAATTGTTTTTGGAAAGACAAGCTTGGATATCACAGCCTCTTTCTTGCGAGACTCTTTGCTTGACTGCGCCATCTCTTTGTTTTTCTAAGCTAATTTCTCCCTTAAAAAAAAACCTTGCTTTGAAATTATGTAAAAAATTTGCTCTTTGTGCATGCAGCTGAAGAAAAGCTTGTATAGCACGTCAGCTAAACCGGTTTAAATACTATTTCGACTTCAACTCCTTAACTTAAA
This sequence comes from Fremontodendron californicum, assembly GCA_030761205.1. Taxonomy (NCBI): domain Eukaryota; kingdom Viridiplantae; phylum Streptophyta; class Magnoliopsida; order Malvales; family Malvaceae; genus Fremontodendron; species Fremontodendron californicum. Next base: position 9,303,636 of record JAULJL010000023.1, on the reverse strand, counting down.
TCCAATTTCTAGATTGCCAGATAACCCTACACGTGGCCCAATGAGATTAAGATCTTTTTCCATTATTTTATTTTAATTTATTTACTAGATCTCCCTGTTTCAATGAGGTTTTTTATTTTTTTATAATTTTTTCATTAGTTAATAAATAATAATTTTTTATTTAATTTTTTATTTTAAAAATTTAATAATATTGATACTAATATAATTATATTTTTTAATTATAAAAATTAAATTTATGATAATTATTTATCTATAAATTACGTAATTCAAATGTATTTTTAATTGTTATTTATATGTATTTTTTAAAAATATTTAAATCTTATTTTATAGTATATATTTTTATACATAAGAGGTAAAAAATAATAAATAAAAAATATTAATAATAATAATAAAAATAAAAATTAAATTTTAAATTGAATTTTATTAAATAATAATTTTTTATTTTTAAAATTTAATAATATTATTATTAATATAATTATATTTTGTTAATTATAAAAATTAAATTTATGATAATTGTTTATTTATAAATTATGTAATACAAATGCATTTTCAATTGTTATTTAAATGCATTTTTTTAAACATATTTAGATCTTATTGTATAGTGTAATTTTTTTTTTCCGTAAGAAGTAAAAAATAATAAATAAAACATAATAAAATAAAATTATAATTTGTATTTTATTCTCTCGTTGGGTCAACTTTCTCACATAGATTAGCATCAAATTCTCTTTTTTTTTTTTCTTTTTTTGTTGTTAACTTAATAAACTACTAACTCATTTTTATATTTTATTTTGCATATTTAATTATTCAAATAAAAAATAACTAAAATAAATTATGATTTATATTTAACTCGATTGATCAGTTTTTCCATTCTAGTTAGCAGTAAATTTTTATTTTTTTTTTTAACTTTTTTTTCGAATGGATAGGATATGGATCCTAAATCAATACGTGAGTCAACGTTCGGACTAACCCCTTTAAATGAATCATTTAAAAGTAAAATAAAATAAATTAATATAAACTAAAAAACAAAAAACTATAAAAAAAAAAAAAACTTAAAACAATAAAAAAACTAAAACTAAAACTAAAAAAAAAAAAAAAACTCTAAAAACAAAAAAGCTTGCCACGTGCTCATTAGGAGATTTTTTCGGCTTTCTCACACTAGTTAGCAGCAAATTCGTTTTTTTAATTTTATCATAAACCGACCCCTGAGTCAATATGCGAACCGATCCTTTTAAATACATAATTTAAAAATAAAATAACTTAAATTAATAAAATAAATTAAAAAAACAGAAAACAAATAAATTAAAAAAAAAAAAAAAAAGCTTACCACGTGTCAAGTAAAGGAAGCTTGACACATCTCAAGCATTAAAAAACCAAAAAAAAAAAATTATTATTTTTTTTAAAAAAGTTACTACTGTCAAGCACAGGAAACTTAACACATGTCAAGCATTAACCACGTTAGGTAATTTTTTTTTTTTAATGGATATGTATAAATTGATCAAAACTCTCAAAGTTTCAAAGCAAAACCTTATTTTAATCTAAATAAAATATAATGAAACTAAAATCTATTTTTATGAATGATATGTAACCTTTGAATTTGAGTTATTTAGATTTTAATTGATTTTTAAAGGTTTAAAGTTTTTATACTCAACATTAATTTTAAAATATTAGAAAAGTATTTACATATTAATATTTGATTAATAAATTTATATTTATATTTTTATTATATATTATTATATAAAAAATCTTTTTTTTATATCGAGTTTTGCCGTATCCGTATTCTAATATTTTAGAAATTTCAATGTTGTCGTATTCGTATCGTGTCGTATTCGTATTGCGTGACGAACCAGAAAGTGAAGCGGCAAGTGTTAGCTTCTCTAAATTATTCTCAAAAAAGACTATTAGCAAACTTACTAATATTTAACTTCTACATTTTATTTGTTAAACGGCAAGACACTTATCATGTCTTATTCGATACCAACATTCTTTGAAAAGAAGATACAATAAGATTAAAATGTTATATCAAAGTGCTAAAAGTTACAGACATGCTAATAGTTAAACTTCACACTTTATTCCACAATCATACTTTAGACAAATTCAAACAATCCTCACATAGTATTAAATTTCAGAACGTAAAAAAAGTATAATAGCGGCATGTTTATGATGAACATACCTAAAACAGACTTCTTGCTAACAGGAGCTAAATACTTGGATCTATCATTTGGAACAAAAAATTCCTGTCGTTGCGGTCATTACTCACTTCAGGTTCCAAAGTTTCCATCATCTTATTCATATCAAAAAGAATGTTTGTAAACATTAAAAAAAAAAAAAAAAAAAAAAAAAAAATCCAAAACATAAACTTCATATTAAAGATAAAAAGTAAAAAAAGTTTATTTAATAATTAACCAACATATATCGTCCAAGCTCAGCAAAAATTCACAGATAATAATATAATTTGAAAATACAATTAAAAAAAACAAAATTTATACCAATTTATGTAAATTAAACCCTAATCACATACTAATTTTTTAAATGAAAAGAAGAAAAAAAAAAAAAAAACTTACTCTGATAGAGTAAGCTTTTGTGAGGAGACAATTGTCACATCCCAACTTCAAAAGTGTGACCAGTCAGAAACAAGTATGTACCCTTGCCTCCGAAGCCTTAACCATTCATCTACCTAATGAAATTTAGGCATGATCTTGCCCGATAAGGGGGGTTTACCGAACCTGCATAACATGCAACACAATAATAATAACACATGACATCTCGGTTAGGACACCTCCAAGTAGGGAGTAACAGAGATGCCTAGCAACAGAGGCACGAAGTGAACCATAATGTACATATATATATATATACAATGCCAAAAATGTACACAACAATCTCGGTCTTCGACCGGATAACTGCATGGCACATAATACAACATACTTAGACAAAATAACATATGACATCCCTAGGTGACTGTGCACGGCTCCTCCATCAAGCTACTGATCATCTCGTCAAAATGGTATGCCATGCTCACCGGCTATCGGTCAAGAGCAAGCTGGCGGGGCAGATGAGGGACCGGGTCGATCAGTATATGAAAAAGAAAAATAACTAAAGGGTGAGTCATAAGGACCCAGTGAGCAAGCGTAGAATCAGTAAAGTCTATGGAAAAGACTCGCAAATTGTATTAACTAATATCACCTCTATGTTTCTATCCAATATCACAAACAACTATAACATCTGGTAGGGTCCGTAGACTCCTACAAATCGGTAGGGCTCGGAAGCTCCTACAAAACCGGTAGGGCACGAAGGCTCCTACAAAATAGGTTGGGCACGAAGGCTCTTACAAATCCGGTAGGGCACGAGGCAACCTACAAATCCGGTACGGCACAATGGCAGCCTACAAATCTAGTATAGCTTAACATTACAATAAACATGCATCACATAGCATTTAAATAAGCATACTAGCAAGGAACAATGTGGCGCCATACGGTCGACCACTCATACGACAATCCCGGATTATTACTTAATCATCACTTGTCCATTCCTTGGACCTTTTTCTCACGTCTTTATGAGAATTAGATACCATAAGGCAGTTCTATGTCATACACACTACCATTTACCAACTCAAGTGCATTATAATCCATCATTGATACATTCATACAATCACAGTCAGTATGTCGTAACATAATCTAACGATCCTACGTCTATCGCTACACGTTTACTCACTATGAGCTAAGCGGGAGAAATTGGATCCTCGTGCTCCGGAGTTCTTCCAACCACAGACTCAGCTAATCCGCGCTCCTAGCACATAAACAGTCATTTCATAAATATTTTATAATTTAGAAACATTCACACTATCAAAAATTGTAGCTAATTCGCTACTATCCGAAAATCTATAGCTTAGCTATTTAAACTTTATAATTTTTACACCTAGCTCGGGTGAAAATCCGAAGCAACAATCAACAGGAATGTTGCTCCTCCGAGCCTAACAAAGCTAACGATGACCTCAGATGGTGGTGGAAGTGGCGGCACAAGGTGGTTGGCCAACATGGTGAATTCGGCCAAGCTTAGATTTCCAACTCCAAGCCACTTTTTCACTCAACCAACCCCAAATAATAGATGTAGAGGTTGATTTAGGACTACCCATGGTGGTGGTTTAAGGTGGTAACTATGTTGGAAACCACCTAAGGCAAAATGGTCATAAAGAGAAACACATAGTTTCTCCTAGTTTCTTGAAAAACTAACACCAAATAAGTGATCATCACCTTTTAGATGGTAAGAATATGTAATTTTTTGGCTTGGTGATGAGTAGAAATCAAGAAATCAAGCTTACCAAGTTTTTGGCTATGGAGTTTTCTCACTTTGGTTAGGTTTTCTCAAGGTTGAAGAAGAAACATTCCTTAAGGCATGAAAAAAATGAAAGTCATGGCTGGTCATGGGGTTTCTTGGCTGATTTTTATGGCATTTACCAAGCCAAATGACAAAAATACCCTTTTAACCCTTTTTTCGTCTTTTAATGCCTAAATGGGGCTCAAATGATTTTTTTTTTTCGTTCGGAAGCTCATTTCACTTGTCTCAGCACGGATATGTTTAAAATATAATTTTACACTAGTACGCAAGTTTTCATAATTTTTCGATATCCCAAACATCAAATCCGGGCCCCGGACCGTTTACGGGTCAACATTAAGACTTTTTCGGTTTTAGCTCTGATTCTCATTTTGATTTCACCAATAGCATTCTAACATCATTTTATGTCCATATGAATCCATTTGTTTACTTAAAACCTTTTTTGAACCTTCCCGCTGCCAGTTCCGGATTTTCACTCCTTTAAGTTAACTAAAGGCGTATCCGTTTTCCACTTAACTTTTTGAGTAAAAAAAAAGGTCAAATTTTTAATATAAGCATCATATTGTGATCCTCTATGATCCCAGAGTCTATTGGTACCGTATAGGAACCAAAAGTAAAATTTTGGATGAAATGACCAAAATACCCTTGGTTTATATTTTATTGATTTTGTGCCGATTAGATTTTTCCAATAATCCTGATCAATAGTATATCACATTTTAACACTATGTGAAGTTAAAATATCAAATTTTATGGGCTTTACATTGTCCCGATTGTGATTCCTGACTCATGGTCACTTTAAGACTAAATCTCTCAAATAGCCGATTAAACCCCTTACTCTAAAAATTATTAATATAACAATAAGACCAGATGACAGTGTGCTTTGTTTACAAGCATACATAAACTTGATCCACATTCTATGAGTCATTTAAAGAGACCCGAGTCAATCTTTGTCTTACGAGGGTCTTACAACAATTAACGAATAATCTAAAACTTTAAGTTAATGTTGCCAAAGTTTAAATGAGAATTAAAAAAAAAAAATCCAGCTTAAATCAGGAGAGTCGATGGCCGAGCCGAGACCCAAGAGTGATTTTTTATTTTCTATTTTTTTCTGATTTTTGTAGGATTTTTAATTTTTTATTTACTAATTTTAAGTTAATGTTGCCAAAGTTTAACTCTAATATCTTTTTTTTATTTTTTTATTTTTATCTTATTAATAATATTTATAATTTTTTTTTTACAAATCTAATAATACACATATTGAATTTTTTTATACATATGTATTTTTATTTTTAATAATAATAATGTTATTTTTTATCTCATAAAATTTCAATAGTCTAAATTGTCTTCTAAAAAATATTTATCCAAATAAAATAACTACAAATATTAATATTTTCGAATGATGCATTTTAAAATATTTTCATTTCATTTTTTTTTGAATTTTTAAAATTTTTCATGCAAACACAAAATAAAAAAAGTTATAAAAAACAATCAACCAGACAACCATCTCTAAAAGTGTTAGTATTACTGAAGTGTATCATAGAGGAATAATATTATGAATTTTTAAGTTAATTTTAGAGTGATATTATATATTAAAATTTTGTAATGTATTCTCAAAAATATATTTAAACATGTGTAAAGAAAAACTGATAATCTTTCATTGTTTCGAGATATGATATTATTCAGTACTTAAAAAGTAGTTCATTACTTTATTTTAAGGCTTTATTTGGATTTAGCTCCCGATACGGCTGAATTCAAACCTAAATTTGGGGGGGTTTACCTGGAAAAGTCACTGGAGATGTATTTGAAATTTTAACCGCAGTGCCTCTCCAGTCTTGTACTGAGGGACAGTGGTGCAATTGCTAATTGGACCTTACGATGGGATAAAATCAAAGTAGTCAATACCATATTAGTGAACGTATTATTTTTCTTTTGGTATTGATATGTATTGGTATCGGTGTGTTTCGGTGTATGTTTCGGGTTTACCAATATTTTTCAATCATTTTTTTATATATATATATTTATAATGCTCATTTCCAAGTTTTCTAATAAATTATATATTATATACATGTATAAATATATCTCAATTACATAGATATATATGTTTATATACAAATATAAAATTTTAAATATTTAATATCTAAATTTTTTAATCATAAATAAATAAAATAAATATTTTAAAAAATATAATAAATTATTATTAATTAGATTCAATAGTTTAATCTAATAAATATATTTTTTTGAATGAAATTATGAAAAAGTAAAAAATATTAAGATTTGGTTAAAAAAATCAAGTGAAAAAAAATTAAAATCTTATACCAACCGGTACGTACTGATACAAGCCGATACACAAGGGCGGCTCTTTTAACGAGTCAGAGGCCCCCCAAAAATTTTAAATTTGGTTTAGTATATATATATATATATATTAAATAAATTTAAATATTTTTTTTAAATTAAAATTATTAATTTTACTTATTTTTGTAATTTTTTTATTTAATTTTATGTATTATAATTTAAGATGGTTAAAATCACATTATTATTTGTCTATTTATTGTATTAACTAATCATAACTCACAAATCTTTAAAATCAAAAGGTTTGTCACAAAGGTTAAATCACGATTATGTAAATTTAACCAAAAACTAAATTGATTTTATAATTTCTTCAATATGACTCTAAGTTTCCAATCAAGTATCGAATACTTTTTTAACTGACTACAAATTTTTCTTTTATAGAATTTTTTACTTTTAATTATATCCGAAATCTTTTTCTTCTGCTACTATGCAACTTTTTATTATCACAAAAAGCAGTTTGGAACCACTTTATAAAAGATTATAAAAATACCCTAACTTCTAAATTAAACTTTCAACTTTATTATTTAAAAAAAATATTTTTTTTTCTTGTCTTGATGAAAAATATATTATTTAGCAATCGATATATATATATATATATTTAAAAAGTTGTTCACAATTTTATATAAGATTATTTATTTGATATATTATGCATAAAATTATTTATTTGATGTATTATGTTTCTTTATACATTTATTTATAAATTGATAAATTTAAAATTTAATTTTTTTTTTAATATATTGTTTGCATATATTTATATTAATGAGTCAAATGTAATGCCACTACAGTAATCGACAAAGACAGTGACAGAAACATTTCGGTCACCATTACAGCAGTTTCGAATTGTGGTTGTACACAGAATTTGGTTAACACAGAACAGTCCAGCAGTTTCGAAGAAGTGCAGTATTCGGGTACAGTGCAGAATCAACACAGGTTGCGATTCGGTCATCTTATATCATTCTTTGAACAGTGTTTTCATGCATCATTCGGCCATCAAAGGATAGTATTCAGTATGGGTGTCATTCGATTAACAGTTCAGGCTTTTTGAATTGTGGTTTCGTGCAGAACTTAGCTTACACAGAACAGTTTTGCAGCAATAAGAAGATGTTGCAGTATTTGTTTTTCTATTAGCTGTGATTGGATACAGTTTAGCTTTTTTAGAACTGTGAGTTCATGCGGCAAAAAGGGCCACAGTGGCAGTTTCATCTTGTAACACGGGCTTATCAGGGGATCAAGCATATTAATGCTTGAAGGGTAGTCATTTAGGACGATAATTATTTCATTTTTAATGTATTGTAAGGGTTTAATAGGGATCAGGTATATTGCCTTAAGGATAGATTTTCTCCTAGGTGTTTCAGGTTTCGATGGCAGATCCAAAATCTTGTGACTTTTTATTCATTCAATAAAAATTACATTGCTATTAAAAAAAAAAAAAAGATATATTTTATGAAAAAAATTAAGATCTATTAAAGTATTAATTGGCACCCCCAAAATCAAATGACAAGATCCACCACTACCAATACAAAAATCTAAACGGTATGATGTTGGACCTTTTTATTTTTTTTCAAAATCGATACGTACTGGCCGATAATGGTACGGTATCGACTATCATGGGTAAACCCCCCTTTTTTCAATAATTTTTAAAATTTTTGTTTTTGTTTTTTTTTAATAAATTTTATTAGTTTATTTTTAACATAAATATATTTTAATAATTTGATATAAATATATTTTTAATAATTTTACATAATTTGTAATTATTATTATTATTATATGACATATATAATTTTAATATATATTAATTATTTAACATAAATATAATTTTAATAATTTTTAATTATTTATTATATATATACACATTTTAATCTAATGTCTTGAATGATCATTTTTTCTTCTCATTATAATTCACTTCACCGCCACCGCTACTTTTGTATTCAAACACATATCCTACTACTGATTTTAATCTCACCGCTACAGTACCCAATCTCACTACTACAGTAATTAATCTCACTGCCATCATTATTTTCAATCTCACCAAAGTCAATTTCGCAGTCCATCCAAAAGGATCCTAAGATGATACATATACTTTAAAATAAATCTATGATCAATATTTATTCAAACATTTTTTTTGAAAAAAATATATTGCTTCAAATCATTTTCTCTTTTAAATTAATTTATCTTTCTTATTAAAAAATAATAAAAGTTTTTATTATTTTATACTAGAATCAGTAATACACTTTCAACTAAATTATACATCAAATTTTACAAATTTCTGTTGCTTAAATCTTATCTATCTAAAATTTAATAATCATGTATTGTTTATAATTATGTTGCGTAAACCCTCTCAAAATGTTGGATCACACTAGACCTACTCATGGGTAGGGCCGTGGCCCAAAATTTTTTGAACCTTTTTGTCCAGGCCCGGGCCCACAGACCCGAATACACTGTTTGTTTGTATATGCCCTAGAGCCAATCGATTTGGTCAGGCATAAACTACCAATAATGCAAACCCATCACTATATCTTAGTGATATAAGGTTTTCCTTCATGTAAGTACAATGATAAGGAGTTATTAAGTACTAATTGGATGAAGCCCATGGAACATGATGGCCTTGCAAAGGAATTATATATAGTTGTGAGATCCTTATGCATCAAGGCCATGTTCCTAAAACGGTTCCTGGTCATCGTATTGCCAAGACGGGGCATTGGCAATGCTCAAAGACTGGTACATGTTAAGCCTACTTACTTTATAAGCAACTGATCTCACGTGTTGAAGTATAGGAGATACTTTAGGATAACATGTAGGTGCTTGTCTGTTGAACAAGTTCACTGAACATGGCCCGCTGTGAGAACTTCATTTGGTATTATCACTCAAGTGTTTATGGAAACGTTCTCACGTGTCAGTCGTGTAGTCCTCTGACTTGTGATACCAGGTCATCTTATATGGGGAGTGTCATACTTTGATTCCATCACGAACAGGTCCCAAACATGAGTGATGCATATGGTAGAGTGGTTTTGGGTATGACATGAACCATAAGAAGATGGATGAGTGATCCAGAGAGGATTCACCACTCCAATTGACATCGGAGACATATCTCATATGTTCTTGGCTTAAGTTAATTTGATGTAATCTCTGGCCAGAGTATGATGAATTTAGGAGAAATAGTTTCTTTAAGTTCACAAAGTTAACCAATAGAACTAATATGGATTGAACATGAGTAGACACTGCACCATGCTCATGGTCTTTCCGAGATATTTGGTGAAAGGACCGAATTACACTGATAGACTGAACACGAAAGGTTATGTCCAGACTAACTTGACTCTCCAGTATTTGGGTGGTCATGATGGCTTGCTAGAGTCCACTCATGATCTATGAGTATAAAATAATTAGATTAATTTATATTCATTGCCAACATATTGGAAGCCTAATGGGTCATACACAAAAAGGTGAATTAAGAGATTAAAATGGAATGAGCCTAATTGATTAAATTGGAAATTTAATCAATAGGGACTTAATTAAATAATTTAATTAAGTGGAAGGACTTAAGTGTAAATACATAAGAGTTATTGCCCTTAGTCCAAACCTTGGAGTCTTGTCTCCCTCTATAAAAGAAACATGATAGCTTGGTCGAATCCCCTATGGCTTGCGGCACATTAAATGTGCCTTGTGATTGGCATTTTTCTTGATTTCTTTTCTTGCTTATTGCCTCTTTATGGATTGCTAGAGAGAAAATGTTTCTCTCAAGAGAGCAAAGGCTTAGATCAAGAAGAAGAAGATCAAAGATCTTGCCTTTGGTTAATGCTCCAAACCCTACGAAAATTAAAGAAGATCAAAATTTTCAATCTTGGTTGGAGCACCAAACCCTGTGGAATGTAGAAAGGAGTTTTCTTCGTTCTTAATGCTTATGAAGCATTCGACTATGGATGTTTAGATAGGGAGAGGTTTCTTGAAACCTAAACTACAAGCATCGTTTTCGGCAGGACTCCATTCCTACCTTATGAAAGTTTTCTTGATCATCTTGTGTGGATTACCGTTAGAGGCTAGACACTTGTATGGCTTGAAGTCTCGGATTAACAGCTTGGTATTCAAGATTGAGTGGGCTGTTTGTAAACTCAAGATTACTAGATCTTTGAGTTAAGGTATGATTTTTTTAATCATATGTATGCTTTATAATTACAAGATCACATTAAAATTTTACAAGCATGATCCTATTAGATTCGGCTGCTCTTTGTTTATTATTCAGCTGCGTTCATGTTCGTTTTTAATTCGATTATTGTTTGAGCATGAGGTCGAATCCAACAGTGGTATCAGAGGCTAGCTTGTAAGCTTTCTTGTGATTTACATGCTTAATTCTTGGCAATAATCAATTGGATTGAATTGTGTGTTGATCTAGCAAAGTTCTTTCAAGAAAAACGTTTTCTTGTTTTGTTTCAATTCTGACAACTTTTGTTTGCAATCTGATCTTGGTGTTTTAAATTGTTTAAAACATGTTTAAAATTGATTTGATCAATGTTTAACCTTGCCATATGATTGCATGACACAAAGAAGTTAAAAGAAACAAGTTTGAATTTGATTTGGATTGGATTGGATTGGTTTTGGTACTTGAATTTCGAAGAACCCAAGTGCAGAATTTTTCTGCACACCTGCTGTAAGTTGTAGTTTTGAAATGGTTATAGGTGTCCAAAAATTCTGAAAATTTGAACATGTCTATCTTGATGCTGTAATTTTTGGTGATTTTTTTTTTTAATTTTTTTTGATTTCCAAAATTGCCTCTCAAAGTTGTGCAAATAGTTTGCATGGTAGCTGGAATTTTCTAGGCAGCCTTGAGTTCTTGAATTTGATTCTTGAATTGTAGGTATAATTGGCTGAAAATCAAAGAATGAATTGTGTGTGAATTTTTTACCACTTAGCCACCAAAAGAGGCGGCTGCTTTGTGGCAAAAGTTGCCCCAAACAAGGGCTGCCGATTGCGGCATAGTAACTTACTAAAAGTGGGAGGCGGCTACACACAAAAGTTGTGCGTTAGGGCATCACCTTCTATTTTTGAAAATTCTTATTCTTTGAAATTTTGGACTTATGGAAATTGTTTCCTAGTCAAGATTGGATTTCTAAGAGTTAGGAATGCACCTAAGCTTTCCTTGTGAAAATTGTTTCCTAGTTGAACAAGGACTCCTAAAAGTTAGGAGAAGATATGAAACTTTCCTTGTAGAGAAAGTTTTCTAATCAAACTTGAACTTCCTAAGGTGTTAGAAAATCTAATTAAATTGTTTAATTAGATGGAAGATTTTGATTCAATGAATCCTAATTGGATTAGGACTCAAGTAAATTGAATTAAAATTAAAATTGCTAGATAATTTAAGCCAAGTATATTTAAATGAGTTTAAATATTACTTTCCTTAAATGATACACAAGATTACTAAGTGACATTAAATATGTGCATTTATTTTTATGCTTTTTGATGTGATTATGAAAGCAAGAGGATGGTTATGGACTTAGACCTTAGACTTAGGTCATGGATGGTTAAATTTTCTTTTTGGTATTTTTATAAATAGGGTCTGCGAACCCTGCCTTCTCTTTTTCATTTTCGGAGTTGTAAATTCTCTTCTCACCTAACTCCCCTTAAATGTAACTCGAGGTTTCTACCAAAGATATGTAAATGTTATATAGGCTTGTAGATTTAGATTTAGGCTAAGATTAGAATTTATGTAATTCCAAATGTAAGGAGACAAGGCTCCAAGAAGAAGAACCAAGGAGATCACCATCAAGACTTATGAAGACTAGGTATGGTATCCCTAGGAATTTGACCAACTAGTTTCCTAATGGCTCAAGGAAACTAGAGTAGTAAAGTCTACAATCATCATAATAGATTGCATGAGATAGATTTATTTTTGAATTAATATATGTGATATATATTTGAATAAATGCTATGCATGTCAATCAACAAAGAAAAGTAGTGAGACCTAATTAATGAAATAAAGAAATCCCTCATTAAATCATATTGAGTCCATGTTACGCATGATTAGTTGCCTTCCACCATCTTAACAAGATAACCAGAGTTCTTCCAGTAGGAGGCTTGTTGAGTCACTCAAGGTCAAACTACTATACGAACATGTTTGAGTTATAGAAGGTGGGACTTACTCAACTAGATGTCATGTTATCCGGATGCGTAAAACTTGATCTCATGACGTTTAGAGGCAAAGTTAGGCGAAATGCATATGATGCATTTAGGCAAAGAGTTGTCACCTAACTGATCAAGGAGTTGCATAGAGATGCAATTGGTAAGCAAAGTCCCCTACTCAATTAGTTTCAACATGGCTTGTTGAGTCACTCAAGGTCATGGTGGGATGAAAGGGGTCCTTGCTCACTAAAAAGTTTAAATGTTAAATTTCTCGAATAGTAGAGGAGGGCTACTATGTAGATAAAATAGTGAGAATAATCATTTAAACTCTAAAACCTGGTTTTAATGATTGCAATTTGCGTAATGACTATTATATGCATTGGTTTATATAGGATATAAATTGTCATAGCAGGTTAACTAGTAACTTGATTACATACTTGATGCAAAGTCGATTTCACTAATCAATGAAATGAATGTCTATGCCCTTAATGATCCATGGGGTATTTAGCAATGAGAATTTCAAACATCTCGAGGAATTGTTCCAATGAAAGATGATTAGAAAGATAGCCTGTGAGGCATCATTGCTAATGGATGCATCAACAAGTTTGAGAAACTTGGTTGATTTATGGATCATGATCTAAGTATGGACTTAGTTCTTTCTTCATTGTCTAAAAGCAATTAGCAAGTCGTGTTCTGGGACAACATGAACCGATTGGTGTTACTAAATGTGCTCACTAGACTAGAAGATCATCCACTTTGTTACTTCCACCAAGGGAAGGTAACCGAAGAAACGTTCTTCAAAGTTAGGATGATGAGATGAAGAAAGAAATTGATATCGATCAAAAGGACATACCATCATTGTAGCAATGCAAGGCATTGGAGGCTTAAATGCAAGAAGTATATTCGATACTTGAAAAGAAGTGAAACTTGAGAAGTTTTACTTCATGGTTATTATGAGTTTGTTTTCACTCCCTTTAGGTATATGATACCTATAAAATTGGTTCAAAGATATGTATGACATATAGATGGAACTAATAGTAAGGACAAGTGAAAAGAATAAGACCAAGGAGGTGGCAACCTTAGTTGATATTTGATCAAGCTTGTAAACCTATTCATGATGAATGTTTTAGAAACATTATCATTAAGTTTTTGGTTATGCTAGCAATAGATACTTGGCCATTCATCCTAGAATGAACCGAAAGGTCATATGGAATTGTTCCATATCTTGGTCTTATTAAATCATAAAAACTAGAAACTTGCATAAAAGATAATCAAAGGATTGCTCAGGTCAAAAGTATAAGGTTAAAGTATATAGATATTGTCATAACGTGCCAAATGAGAATTTAGCAAGTTAGACACAAACATGGAGTCGCCACTAATCATCTAACTAGGTGTGATTAGTCACCTTTATGAATCTATCCATTTTAAAGTTATCCTAAGCTTGACTAAAAAGAATAGGTTCTGATCTACGTTTCAGAAATAGGTTCGGGAGTTCGGTTACATGCGGGGAATGATGAGCACCCCCACAACGCCTATCCTAAAGATAATACCATATCAATCATATGTTATTCTAAATCGTCTTATCTAAATGGTCTTAATTAATCTAAGTCAAATTTTTATTTTTCTAATCATGCAAAATAATCTAATAAAATTAAAAATCAGATCCTAAATCATGCAGTATCTAAAAAAATAATCATAATAATCCTAATCATGCAATATCTAAAAACATAAAAATAAATATCATAATAATCCTAATCATCATGCTTATCAAAAAAAATAAATAAATAAACATACTCCCAAAATAAAACTCAAATAAACAAAATAAATAAATATAATATAACAGCGAATCATGCCATCCAAAATAAAACCTAAACATGCTCCTAAAATAATATAACCTAAACATGCTGCTAAAAAATAAAAAAATCATAAAAAAAAAGAAATAAAACCTAACATGCTTCTAAAAAGTAAAAGCAATAAAAAAAAAATAAAACCTAACATGCTTCTAAAAAATAAAAATAAACCTAAATCATACTCATCTAAAATAAAAATAATAAAACCAAACCTAAATCATGCTATCTTAAATAATAAATAATAATAAAACCAAACCTATCATGCTTCTAAAATAAATAAAATAACCTAAATCATGCTTCTAAAAAAGGTAAAAAGTAACCTATACATGCTTCTAAAAAAAACATAACAATAATAATAAAATAATAATAATAATAAGTCATGCAAAATATACATAAAGTAGATAAAAATAACAAAATTAGATTAGACCTTGAAAGAAAAAATATTCCTGCATCAAATCAAATTAAATAAAATTAGTCAACCCAATAATAATAAACAAAATTAAATAATTAATATCAATTCATAAAATATTATACTACAAAATAAATAATGAAAACAAATATGAAAATAAATATATAAAAGAAAACAAAAATTAAATAAAAAAAAGTAGCTACTTCTGGGTCGATCCCGCGCGCGGAGCCTGATGGAGACTCAATTAAGAGTTGTAAACCCAAGTGCAGGTTATGTTCAAGTAATAAATTCTCGGGTGTCCGAGGTCGAACCACAGGGAAGCGTACTAGTAAGTATAAGTTTATAAATATATATGAAAAAGAAAATAAACAAGATATTAGGGAATCAATAACAAAGAAAGTAAACAAGATATTAGAGAACAAAATAAACAAAATAACATAAAAGCAATTAAACAAGATATAAAAAACAATAAGAAAGGATGTTGAGGTTAGAGAATCCACTCTTGGTGTTATGCTAAGATTAATCTTGTTTTATTACACAATTGAAATCCACACATAAGGGAGGTTCCAATCGGAAGGTTTAGCAATTCAGTCCAAATTGTCCAACGTCCATAGCATATGATATTATGTTCATTTGGTGTCCTCAAAACTCATAAAAAGAGTCCAAGCATTCCTTATGCCAAGGTATATGTCTACAACAAATCAAGGTTATGAAACCAAGCATTTACTGTGCCATTTTCATTGTCAATAATGAATCAAGATCTCTACTTTGCAAGTATGATTTTAAACCAAAAGAAAATATTATCTATACTAGTGTTTATAAATGATGATTCATTTTAGCTCATGTTTAAGAGACTAACCTTAGCATTTACCAAGAGCTTCACCTCATCACCTCAACAATATGATTAGCAACACATACTAAAAATGAAAAGAAATGTAAGAAGCATAAGTAAATAAAGAAAAAGAAAACTAGAGAAAGGAAAAAAGAAGAAAACTTAGAGAATTTTTTTACAATGGCTAATATCCTACCAATGTATAATGTCTTCCAATACTCATCCAAGGCCCTCTATTTATACACATTTTAGAGGGCTAAATGACAAGAGACAAGCTTTACAAATTTCAAAGGTAGGTATAATAGGTGGGTGCATTTTTCTAACAATTTTCGTCATATTGTATGACAATTCTGATCAGCCATCTTGATGGTCGATTTTGTCAATGTTGGAGGCTCGATCTGATAAAATGGTCTTCTAGAAAAATATACCCCTATCAGTTACGGATCCATAGCCGTTGGAATCAGATCATTTGCTCATGTGGATCGGAAGATATGGTCAAAATACCAAAACAGGTCAGCACAGACATCATTGCACATCAGCCAACTTTATGGTCTATTTCGCTAGGGAAAACGACTCCTTTTCAAGAAGTGTAAAACATGAAAAAGATAGATATTCCTCTTAACTTTGCACGGTTAAAATTTCAGCCTTATTGCTTCAGTGAAACTCCAGATATAGCTGATATGGCAAAAGGTGTCGGAACTGGAACTGAACTGGATTTGCCCTTAATTGTTGATTTAACCTAGTAATCTGAAATCACTCAAAGAAACTCGTGAAAAAACACCAAATTACATAAAAATATAAAAGATCATAAACACAAGTAGACTAAGCAATAATAACTCGTATTTGACACAAAACAATAATAAAACATAACTAAAAACTATATAATTATACGAGTTATCACACCCCCACACTTAGATTGTTGCTAGTCCCTAGCAACGACTCAATAAAAATAAAATAAGAAAATCTAATCTAATCCATTTTCGTAGGAAATCACGGTGGCACTTAGCATGTGACACAAGCCTTTAAACCCCTAGGTGTCCCTAGTGGACGAGTTTAGTCTCGTGAGGGTTTACTAGGACTATACCCACAAACATTGAAAAACTAAAATATAAGTAAACTACATACACTAAAAATATTTACTCCTAATCCTTTCAATATAAATTAGAGACAATCTTTGAACAAGTCTTGTAAACTAATCAATAGCTCAAAGAATTTCACAAAAAATCATGCTTGAATGTAAATAAATGAGTTAAGCCAATATTAACATAACATATTTCAATCAAAATAGTGCATATTCAACTTAATCTCAACCTCTCACATGGGATACTCTCATGATTTTCACTCTTTAAAGTAGTGGTAAAGTGTTTACACTCAATCAATCTCATGAAAACACTTCTACCATATGCTTGCTTGTCCACCTATTCTCCACTATTTAGATCATACAACTTCATAAATCAAGAGGTCTTTATTCAAGGTTGTAATGGGGCCAAAGGGTTATAATGTGGTTAAAGAACAAAAGGATAAAGATATCACAAAGGTTCCAAAGAGTTCATAGAGTTTAGAGACATAATAGGATCATACAAATAAAACTTCTCAAAACTCTTATAAAGGACATAATAACATAGGCTAAATATTCATGTTGAGCCTTTGCATCATTCTAACCAACTTTGTAACATCTTTTTCTAGAAGTTCAAGAGAAGATATTTTTTTTTTTTAATATGGGAATGTATTTGACAATGATCCCTTTCTTTTTCTCTTGACTTTTTCTTTTCTTTTCTTTTCTTCCCCCACACTTATCTTTTGTTTCTAACCCAAATTTTCAACTAAAAATATCCCTTGTTTTTTTTACAATATGTCTCAAAATATATAATCCATCTTTAGAACAAGGGTTAGGATATAAGTATATTTAGGCTAGGTGTAAGTTGTGGTTACCAATAAAACAACATATTTAATGTAGGCTCAAATTGGCTCACTAGTGGGGATGTTCTCGTAGAACATTAATAATGGATGGCTGTTTGGCTTTGGTTATAATCCTACTGCCTCTATCATATTCATGTTGTCACATGTATCAATATAGTCTCAAACGGTTTAAAGCAAGTTCTAGAGAATCATGTAATCATAAGAGCACTCAAGAAAGAAATTAGATTGATTTGTATAATGCATCAATCATTATAGGCTCAAAAACTCACAAGGATGATTATACAAGTCAGATTAAGTCTAAACATGCTTCTTTCTCAATCAACATATCATATTAACATTGGCTCATAAAAAGGTTAATATCAAGCTCAATTCTCATGAAAATCTTCTCACTAATAAATCTGTTTTAGACTTATGCAATTCATATCTCATTATAGTATTGAAAGTAACTAAAACACACTAACAACACACTAAGCCTAAATATGCTTTTTTTTTTGAAGAAGAAGAAGATTAAATCAAACTGACAAGGTATGTCTCAAGTCTCCCTTACTCAGACCTTGTTCAGAATGAATACTTCTAAATTGCTTAAAACACAACAATTTTTTTTTTATTAGCAAAATATGTCCCTTACCCCCTACTAAAATATGACATTGTCCCCAATGTCAAATTTTAAAGGTAGAATTTAGGAGATATTACCTGTAGAGGTTGCTAACCACTTATTATAACTGAGACACAACAAACAAAATGTTAGATAATGTCACAAAGACAAAGTGCAATCCACTCCTTGCTCGTCCATATCTCTTTTTCTTTTTTCGAGCGTTTGTGAAACAACCGTAGCAGATAAATACTCATAAGCTTGGAGCTTTTTGAGTAAATCTTCAATGGTTGTAGCAGAAATTATGGTTCTCCTTGCCTCTGAAAACATGAATCCATTATCCACAGCATTATCTAAATATGAAAGCAAATTACTAAAATAACCATTAATATTAAGCAAACCAATGAGTTTCTTTTTTGTGACCAAAGATGACCAAGAAGCCACGCAAGCTATTTCTTCCAATGTACCCAGACCTCCTGGTAAAGCAATGAACGCATCGGCAGAATGGTACATGATTGTTATCCGTTCAGGGATACTCCAGACTTGTATTTCCTTACCCACGGTAGGTCCACAAAAATTTGTGAATAGTTTTGGCATGATTCCTAGAACTGGACTTCCTCCGGCGTGTGCTGCTGTAGCGACTGCTCCCATTAAACCCGTACTACCGCCTCCATAAATCAACTGGATCTTTTGTTGGGCAAGTATTACTCCAACTCTTATGGCTTCATCAGCGAATATGTTATTTTTCCTTGGATAAGCACCTCCAAAGACACAAATTTTTTTAATGCGCTGGGACGAAGTGCTTTCCATTTGTTTTCTTTTTCGAGTGCCTGAAAGAGAATGAGTACATGGTGTAATATATAGAGGACTGAGTAGTGAATCAGACAAGAGTTATAATGTCGCCGAAAGTGTATCTGACCTGTCATAAGAAATGTTAACCTAACAAAAGATTTTTGCGTGATTTCAGGAAGAAAATCAAAAAGAGAAGAAAAATCAACCGTAAAAGACCAATGCAAAAAAAAATCGAGAATAATTACACAAATCGAACAACACGTAAATTAAACCGAAATGAAGTTATTGCAGATCAAACCAAAAGCTGAGAAGTCATTTATTGTAGTTGTGACTGTGGCTCACATCTTCCTCTGGTTTTACGTCCAGAAACGGCTTAAACGCCATCTATGAGTCGAGGATATGCTTCCCATCCAGTTTTCTTACAAGCTGGCAAACAGGGTCTTTTAACATCAGATTCCCAAGATGTTGTCATTCCCTTTGGAATTGCAGCCATAAATCAAGAATTTCTCTTTGTACGTCTCCACTAGGATGCGTCTCAAGAGAAAGTTGGATATTACCCAAATTCTCCTTACTCAGTCCATCCTTAATGAATTCAATTTTATTATCTCGATTAGAGGACGGAATCCCAATAGAACGACATTTACCGTTACACGTCCATCGTGCACATGGTAGGAGTTGTATTAGAAAGATTACCTGAAAAAGTTTCACAATAAAATCTAACTAAACGACGAGATCTAAAATCACGTCGCCAAACAAGCATAAAACAAAGTTAATATACAGATTAGGCGGTATAACCAGCCAATAAAAATAAAACAAAGTTAATATACAATATAAATATAAATATATAGAAAATTAAGCGGTATAACCAGCCAAAATAAATCAAAGTTAATATACAAATTAGGCGGTATAACCAGCCAATAAAAATAAATATACTTATAAACTTATATACTTAGTATTGCCTCCCCGGCAACGGCGCCAAAAACTTGATGGAGACTCAATTAAGAGTTGTAAACCCAAGTGCAGGTTATGTTCAAGTAATAAATTCTCGGGTGTCCGAGGTCGAACCACAGGGAAGCGTACTAGTAAGTATAAGTTTATAAATATATATGAAAAAGAAAATAAACAAGATATTAGGGAATCAATAACAAAGAAAGTAAACAAGATATTAGAGAACAAAATAAACAAAATAACATAAAAGCAATTAAACAAGATATAAAAAACAATAAGAAAGGATGTTGAGGTTAGAGAATCCACTCTTGGTGTTATGCTAAGATTAATCTTGTTTTATTACACAATTGAAATCCACACATAAGGGAGGTTCCAATCAGAAGGTTTAGCAATTCAGTCCAAATTGTCCAACGTCCATAGCATATGATATTATGTTCATTTGGTGTCCTCAAAACTCATAAAAAGAGTCCAAGCATTCCTTATGCCAAGGTATATGTCTACAACAAATCAAGGTTATGAAACCAAGCATTTACTGTGCCATTTTCATTGTCAATAATGAATCAAGATCTCTACTTTGCAAGTATGATTTTAAACCAAAAGAAAATATTATCTATACTAGTGTTTATAAATGATGATTCATTTTAGCTCATGTTTAAGAGACTAACCTTAGCATTTACCAAGAGCTTCACCTCATCACCTCAACAATATGATTAGCAACACATACTAAAAATGAAAAGAAATGTAAGAAGCATAAGTAAATAAAGAAAAAGAAAACTAGAGAAAGGAAAAAAGAAGAAAACTTAGAGAATTTTTTTACAATGGCTAATATCCTACCAATGTATAATGTCTTCCAATACTCATCCAAGGCCCTCTATTTATACACATTTTGGAGGGCTAAATGACAAGAGACAAGCTTTACAAATTTCAAAGGTAGGTATAATAGGTGGGTGCATTTTTCTAACAATTTTCGTCATATTGTATGACAATTCTGATCAGCCAGCTTGATGGTCGATTTTGTCAATGTTGGAGGCCCGATCTGATAAAATGGTCTTCTAGAAAAATATACCCCTATCAGTTACGGATCCATAGCCATTGGAATCAGATCATTTGCTCATGTGGATCGGAAGATATGGTCAAAATACCAAAACAGGTCAGCACAGACATCATTGCACATCAGCCAACTTTATGGTCTATTTCGCTAGGGAAAACGACTCCTTTTCAAGAAGTGTAAAACATGAAAAAGATAGATATTCCTCTTAACTTTGCACGGTTAAAATTTCAGCCTTATTGCTTCAGTGAAACTCCAGATATAGCTGATATGGCAAAAGGTGTCGGAACTGGAACTGAACTGGATTTGCCCTTAATTGTTGATTTAACCTAGTAATCTGAAATCACTCAAAGAAACTCGTGAAAAAACACCAAATTACATAAAAATATAAAAGATCATAAACACAAGTAGACTAAGCAATAATAACTCGTATTTGACACAAAACAATAATAAAACATAACTAAAAACTATATAATTATACGAGTTATCAGAGCCTCCCGACCCGACCCGGATGTGGTTTAAAAACTCCAAAACTTTTTTGCTCACTTCTTACCTGTTTTTTTTTTTAAAAATTTCCTCTTCAACTTTCTCTCCTCAACCAAGAACAAGCCAAGAACACCAACAGAAACCCAGAATTCGGCAGCCGTTTGCCACCGGCAACCACCACCGTCGACCACCATAACCTACCAAAAAAAAGTACTAAAATTTTCCTTTCAGTCTCCCCAACCCCGAAATCTAATCAGTTTTGTCAAATCAACACAAGCAATCCTAGATCTAGGTTTGAAGCCCGCGGTTCTACCTCTCCCGATCTCCTCTGATGGCCTTTCGGTGACTACCCAAACTCTGGTCGAACACTCCTCTCAACCCCTTTTAGATTTCCAACACAAGATCTTTCGAATCAAAAACTAAAACCCAAAAAAAAATCCCAAAGTTTCGAAAATAAAACCCTAGAAAAATATTTTGTTGCTACTGCCTCTTTTTGTTTTTTTCAAAATTTGCTCGTTTCTGATCTCTCCTCCTCCCTCTCTCTGGGTTATTTGCTGTTGAAGTTATAGAAAAAACCTAGAGGAATCCTAGTTCAATCGAGTATAGAGTTTCAATTAATTTAGGTTTTAAAATCTAATCTGATAAAAAGTTATTTTCATCTTCAAAAGCCAATCCTGATCTGAGAAGAGTTTCGGTTTGATCCAAAGAAGAATTTCAATTTAAGCTAAACACAAATTTTTTTATGTTTTTCTGATTTACTTTCTTTTTTTCATTTATTATTATTATTATTTCATTTCGAAAATAAAAAAAAATAAAAAAAAGATTAAAATTAGGCTAAAATAAAAATAAATTTAAACTAAAGTTAAAGTTAGAACATCTCGGATAAAAATGGGTGTCTACAGTTGCCCCTCTTTGTGCACCTCCTGAAAATCAGGGGATGTGCAAAGACGTAGACACATTACATGTTCTCAAAACTTAGAAAGCAAACCACATCATAAAAATGCTCCTCTAAACAAGGCATAAACTTTAAATATCCCAACGAAGAAAAACTCCTCTCCGGAGGCATCAATTTTAAATATCAAACAATAAAAAAAAATACTACCAACAAGGCATCAACTTTAAATATCAAACAATGAAAAAACTCCTACCAACGAGGCATCAACTTTAAATATCAAACAAAGAAAAAACTCCTACCAACGAGGCATCAACTTTAACTATCAAACAATGAAAAAAACTCATACCAGCGAGGCATCAACTTTAAAATATCAAACGATAAAAAACTCCTACCAGCGAGGCATCAACTTTAAAATATCAAACAATAAAAAACTCCTACCAGCGAGGCATCAACTTTAAAATATCAAACGATAAAAAACTCCTACCAGCGAGGCATCAACTTTAAAATTTTCCAATGAAATTGGTGAACTCATCGAAGACAAAACAATCCTTCAAAAATAATGTCAAGAATCTTACCTTGAATCCCAAAAGAAGTTGCTAACCTTGTAAATTGAAATTTAAAATTGAAATTCCTGTCCAGATTATGCTGAATATCTGCAAAAACCTTTCTTGAATGCCATGCATGAATACAATGCAATGAACGAAATACAGATGCATATCATGTAATGGATATCATGAATGCACTATACCAACTCCCTGAATCTCTAATCAAGAAAAAGGTTCTCAAGCCCATTATTCATCTATATCTGTACTTGACTTCAAACTGGTAGAGTGAACCTTACTGTTTCTTTCCTTTTCAAAAATTTGCTGAATGTAAACAATTTTCTTCTTCAAAAGTTTCAAAATAAAAAATCAATCAATACATGTCTCATCATATGTCAGCTTAACTGGGCTTAACATTTCGTCATAGAAATTCTCATCACAAAAAATCTTACTTTTAAAATCCCCATCCTATCTCCCTGTTTTTCTGTTTAATTATCCATAGATTTTCTCATAAAAATAAATGCAGGGATCTCTTAAAATTATCATTCCAATTTATCAATCATTATTTTAATTCCATAGCAAAGCATGATGCATTCCCTCTATTCAATGCAAGGGTAATCAAATTGAGAATAGCAAATGGTGAAGGCAAGATAATCTGAAAAAGAAAGGTCTTTATTAACAAAAGAATTGATCTTGAAGAAATAAAAGAACATATCAAAGGTTTATCACAAAGATGTCGGAATATCAAATCAGTATCCAAACAATGAATACTCAAACAATCTTAAATATTCATCCAAAATTCTCTTTCAAAAACGAATCCCATCGGTGTCTTCAATCCTTCCGAGTTCATCAGACTAGACATTGTCCCATCCTTACGACACTTTTCAAATGACATTGTTCCTCCTCATATCTAAGCTGCCCTTTTGGGTTTTCAACTTAGACATCCTCCAATGACCCAAACTGCCCTTTGTGGGTTTTCAATTTGAGTCATATATATTTTTTTAAGCAAAATATTTCTTCACTGCGTCTGAATTAATTGGATTCGACAAAACATCCCCATCCATTTCAGTCAAAATTAAAGCTCCACCTGAGAAAGCTTTTTTCACCACATATGGACCCTCCCAATTCGGTGTCCATTTCCCTCGATGATCATGCTGATATGGAAGAATCTTTTTTAAGACCAGCTCTCCCTCCTTGAAATGTCTGGGACGGACTTTCTTATCATGTACTCGCATCATGCATTTCTGATACAACTAACCATGGCAAAGAGCTAAAAGTCTCTTCAATAAGATTGAACTACTCAAAATGATCTCGTATCCATTCCGCTTCTTCCAATTCAACCTCTTTCAGCATCCTTAAAAAAGGAATCTCTACCTCAACAGGCAACACAGCCTTCATTCCATGTACTAACGAAAACGGAGCTGCCCCTGTGGATGTGCGAACTGAAGTTCTATAAGCATGCAAAGCAAAAGGCAACTTCTCATGCCAATCTTTGTAGACATCATTCATCTTCTCTATAATATTCTTAATATTCTTATTGGCTGCTTCCACTGCACCATTCATCTTGGGACGGTATGGCGCTGAGTTGTGATGCTTGATCTTGAATTGTTCAAAAACTTCCTTCAACATCTTGCTATTCAGATTACGAGCATTATCAGAAATGATTATCTCTGGTAGTCTATATTGACAAATTATCTCTTTCTTTATGAACTTGTAAACCACTACTCGAGTTACATTTGCATATGAGGCCGCTTCTACCCACTTCGTGAAATAATCAGTCATCACAAAAATAAATTGGTGCCCATTTGTAGCCTTTGGGGTGATAGGTCCAATCACATCCATGCCCCATAGTGAGAACGGCCATGGAGGTGCCAAAACATGCAACTCATTCGGAGGAGCATTAATCTTATCTGCTTAGATCTGACATTTATGACATTTTCGGGCATAGTCAATACAGTCTTTCTCCATTGTCAACCAATAATAACCCGCCCTCATTATCTGCTTAGCCATTATGTGACCATTTGCATGTGCCCCATCGATTCCATCATGCACTTTCTCCAGTATCCTCTTTGCTTCTATGGTGTCAACACATCTCAAAAGCACCAGATCTCGACTCCTTTTATACAATATTTCTCCATCAAGGAAGAAACCCATAGCCAATCTACGGATAAGCCGTTTATCATTATCTGAGGCGTATTTTGGGTATCGTTGATATTTAACGTATTGCATGATGCCAAAATACCAAGGCTGACCATCAACTTCTTCTTCAACATCTAAACAATGTGATGGAGACCCCTTCATATCTAACTTGATTGGTTGAATCTTGGCATTTGCATCAAACTTAAACATCGCAGCTAAAGTGGCTAAAGCATCAGCCATCTGATTTTCCTCCCGGGGCAAGTGTTGAAACTGAATCTTCTCAAAATGCTTAATTAATTCAGTTGTGTAATTTCGGTATAGGATCAACTTCGAATCCCTCGTCCTCCATTCTCCATTCAACTGATAAATAACCAAAGCTGAATCACCATATACCTCCAACACATCATTCTTTCTTTCAACCGCTGCTTGCAAACCTATGATACATGCTTCATACTCAGCCATATTGTTGGTGCAATTAAAATCCAATCGTGCAGTAATCAGATAATATTGACCATCTGGGGATATCAAGACTACCCCAATTCCATGCCCAAAAGCATTAGAAGCTCCATCAAAGAATCTTTTCCAGGGTTTTTCTTCACACTCTTTATCATCTCCTCCTGAAATGACCATCAAATCCTTATCCTGGAAATCAAATTGCATTGGCTCATATTCTTCAAAAGCCCTATCTGCCAAGAATTCAGCTGTCACACTTCCTTTTATTGCTTTTCGAGTCACATAAACAATTTCATATTCGGACAAAGTGACTTGCCATCTTGCAATTCTTCCAAATAACAAAGGCTTCTCAAAAATGTACTTCAAAGGATCTAGCCTTCCTATAAGCCAAGTTGTATTGTACAACATGTACTGTATGAGTCTGTGAGCTATCCCTGCTAGAGCGCAACACATATTTTCTAGTGATGAGTATCTGGATTCATAATCAGTGAACTTTTTACTCAGATAATAAATGGCCTACTCTTTCTTTCTTGTTTCATCTCGTTTTCCCACAACACATCCATGGACTTCTCAAACACTGTTAAATACAGAATCAACGACTTTCCTGGAATCGAAGGAACCAACACTGGAGGATTCGAAAGGTATTCTTTAACCTTATCAAAAGCTTATTGACATTCTTCAGTCCAATCACCAGTATCATGCTTGCGAAGAAGCTTGAAAATAGGATCACATTTCAAGGTGAGTTGGGAAATAAAATGTGCTATGTAGTTCAACCTTCCCAAGAAACCTCTCATTTCTTTTTGCGTACGAGAGGGAGACAAATTCTGAATTGATCGTATCTTATCTGGATCCACTTCAATTCCTTTATCACTAACTATAAAACCCAACAACTTGCCGGACTTGACATCGAACGTGCATTTGGCAGGATTCAATCTCAGCTGGAACTTCTTCAATCTTTCAAAGAACTTCTTGAGATTAACTAAATGATCGTCTCCCTTGCGGGATTTTGCGATCATGTCATCCACATATGCCTCAATCTCTTTATGCATCATGTTGTGGAAGAGAGTCACCATCGCCCTTTGATAAATAGCTTTAGCATTTTTCAAACCAAAAGGCATGACTTCATAACAAAAGGTTCCCCATATTGTAACAAATGTGGTTTTCTCCATATCCTATTGAGCCATCTTAATCTTGTTATACCCTGAAAAACCATCGATGAATGAGAATGTGGAATACCTAGCAGTGTTATCCATAAGAGTATCAATGTGAGGCAACGAAAAATTATCCTTTGGACTTGCTCTATTCCAATCTCGATAATCGACACATATTCTCACTTTTTCATCTTTCTTAGGAACTGGGACTATGTTGGCTACCCACTCTGGGTATTTAGCTACCTCCAGAAAACCTGCATCAAATTGTTTTTTCATTTCCTCTTTAATTTTCAACAACATTTCTGGCTTCATTCATCTCAATTTCTATTGTACCGATTTGCATTCTGGCCTTAAAGGCAATTTGTGCTCTACAATATTTGTATCCAAACCCGGCATGTCTTTGTATGACCAAGCGAAAACATCCACAAATTCTCTAAGCAGCTCTTCTAATCTTCTCTTTTGAGCAGGCGATAATGATGCACCAATTTTCACTTCTTTTCTATTTTCCTCATCTCCCAAATTGATGATCATCTCAATAACCTCTTGATGTGGCTCAATCGGTTTCTTTTCTTGTTCCATTAATCTCATTAATTTCGAAGACAAAGTATAATCATCCGAATCCTCT
The DNA here is from genome assembly GCA_030761205.1 of Fremontodendron californicum. Taxonomy (NCBI): domain Eukaryota; kingdom Viridiplantae; phylum Streptophyta; class Magnoliopsida; order Malvales; family Malvaceae; genus Fremontodendron; species Fremontodendron californicum. The sequence goes on along the minus strand of JAULJL010000023.1, from coordinate 9,276,165 downwards.
TCATTATCAAATTCACCGACATAAACTGAGTTTTCAAAATCAAATCCCAAATTATTGTTATGATTGTCTTTCTATTCATTACTTGGAATCTTGAAATTGAATGGAATTGAAAGAACAAGCATTAGTATACGAAGAAAGAATGGCAATAATGAAATAAGAAAGAAAAAAATGGTAACAAAGAAAACTGGCAATAATGAATGAAATTGGGAATGAAAATGCATCTCGTTCCTATTTTATTAAAATAATAAGAAATGTATTAGCCCATACAGAAAAGACCATCCCTAATGCCCTTGGGCATGAGCAACTAGGGACTTGACTCACTGCATTACATTTTATGAGGTTCAATGATAACCGGCAGCTTCATCACTTTCCAATTACACAGTTCCATTCCTGGTGCGCATGGGTATACTAACAACTCTCATTTACTATCAGATTCCACTTCTCCCTTTTCTACCATTTGAATAAAAAGCCCAGAAAATGCTTCCTCTAAGTTCAGTGGGGACATATCTGGATAAATACATCCTCCTGAACGAAAAGTGGAGTAAAGATAAGGAATAACCATCTTCGTCGACTCCCATTCATAGCACAACACACGAGCCATTCTTTTCTCTCTCTTTTCGACTCAATCATCTCTCTATCCTTCCTAGTAGACTTATAATCTACCCCAAACCTTTCCTTGTTTCCTTGTATAATCGGTATCTCCCTGATCCCTTGGAGATGCTTTCCCAATCCAAAACCAACTTGTCAACCCATTCCAATAGTCTACTTGAACAACATACTAACTGCTCGAGAAAAACGCGGAGTAGGCACTTTTGACCCTTCACCCATATATGTTGTATTTGCAAACTCAAAAGATCTAAATGAGCAATCTAACGCTTCATCAGCTGCTTCCACATAAGGCGTAGTTAGGGACTTAGTTACCAACAAATCTTCTTCCCCATTAACACAAACAAGATAATCCTCCACAATGAACTTGATTTTTTGATGCAGCCATCACGGGACTGCTCATTCCATGTGAATCCATGGCCTTCTTAACAAACAACTGTAAGATGGTGAGATCTCCATAACCTAAAATTTTATGTTGAAAGTGCAAGGGCCAATATACAAAGGCATCTCAATATCCCCAAAAACTGCCCGACGGGTTCCATCGAAAGCCCTCACAATCATGTGACTAGGTTGGAGATGAGACACATCAATCGGCAGCTTGGACAATGTAGAAATTGGCATAATGTGAATGGAAGAGCCATTATCAATAAGAACTTTGGCCATTATATGACTCTTGCATTTGACCCTAATATGGAGGGCTTTGGTACTGCCCTTGCCTTCTGGAGTAATCTTATCATCTTTGAAGGTTATGAAGTTAGCAGCTACCAAATTCCCTATAATGTGATCCACATTCTCAACGAAAATGTTGTGAGCCACATATGCCTTGTTTATCACTTTCAACAATGCCTCTCTTTGAGGCTCGGAATTCAACAACAAAGACAACAGTGAAATCCGAGCTGGCATCTTATTCAACTGTTCCATCATATTGTACTCATTATGTTTTATCAGCTTCAAAAATCACAAGCATCTCTCTCTGTTATCGGCTTCTTATACTCCATATCCTGAACCACCAACGGGTTCGTCTTGTTCCCTGAATCTTCAATCTCTTGTCCTTCTTTTGCTTTCCCTTTCTTATTCTTTTTGAACGTTTCGAGTGAATAACAACGCCTACTCCTAGTCATACCCCCTACTCTAGTCAAATTTGCTGTCTTAGCGGTTTCAGAATTAATCACAACTGGACCACCTTGCGGGTCTTTGGTTATGACATCACATCTATATCTCCAAGGTACCAACTTACTATCTTCGTACGAAAAAAGACTCGGGACACTGATTGTAACCACATGCTTCTTAACACCAACCAACTTCTCATTCTCAATTTGGCTTTTCTTTTTCTCATAAAAAAAGTTATTGGTTTCACCACAGGCAATGGAGATTCCTCAATCACAACATTAATCTCATTTGCCCCAAATTCTTCATAGAACTCGATCTGAGAGAAATCCATCAATTTTTGTAATTCCAGTCGAAAATCAACACAATTCTGAATAGAATGACCAACTGCCCTCTGTGATACCTACAAGTTTTACTTGGGTCAAACCTGCCATGATGATTATTCAAAATAGTCGACACAGGGCAAATCATATCGGCTTCGACTAAAACATCAAAAATATACTCCATCGAAGTCGTGACCTCATCCATATTTCTCTTAACAATGGTGACCTTACCATCATCCAAAGCATTGACTGCTGGCCTAGCATGATTCGGTAGAGGACTGCCACTAACATTTGGCCCATATTTTTCTTCAAAGTTGATCAAACCGATTTTGACGAGGTTTTGCACCTTACGTTTCAATGCAGTGCAATTTTTGGTGGAATGCCCAATGTTCCCTGAATGGTAGTCACATCTGGCATTTGGATCATACCAAATAGGATATGGTGGTTTCAGAGGCTCCAAGTGTACCAACGCAACCAAATAACTCTTGATAAGGTTTGGAAGCAGGTCTGCATATGACATGGGAATTGGATCTATAGGTGTTCTTTCTTGGCCACCTCTTGGGTTTCTTGTAGGCTGATTCGTTTGTATTGGTGGTTTGGCTGGAGGGACCAATAGCCTGGGGTGGAAGTTTGGTTGGAATGCTTGTGGTGGTTCGGGTGGATAAGCATATGGGCCAGGGTTGATGGCATTGGTACTTGGGTAATACGACTGGTACATGGGTTGCGAGAAATGCGGGATGTAACCTCCCATTTGTTGCCCTCCATATGCAACAATCTGGAAATCAGCTTCCTTATTCTTGGAAGTAAAACTCTTCTTAGCAGTGGACTCCCCTCCTTCAATCTTGCTATTCTTGATGGTGTTCTCTATAATTTCCCCAGAAATTACCATATCAGCGAAGTTCTTGGTGGCGTTCCCAATCATCTTGTCGTAGTATGGGGCCTTAAGAGTACTCACAAACAGCATCGTAGTCTCTTTCTCAGTCAGGGGTAGTTGGATCTGGGCAATAATATGCCTCCACCTCTGAGCATAGTCCTTAAAACTTTCAGTGGACTTTTTTCTCCATATTCTGCAGGGACAAACGGTCTGGGGCCATATCAACAATATGCTTATACTGGTTGATAAATACCTAGGCCAACTTCTTCCAAGTACGAACCTGATTTTTATCGTGTTGGACATATCACCTAGTAGCGAAACCTGTAAGACTATCTTGAAAGACATGAACCAGAAATTTGTCATCCTTGGTGTGAGCGGCCATCTTCCGACAGTACATGGTAACGTAGGATATGGGGCATTTAGACCCGACAAACTTTTCAAAATCCGGTGTCTTGAACTTCAGCAGAATAATCATATCTGGGACCAAACAAAGCCCCTCAGCATCCATGGAACCATAAAAGTCTAGCCCCTCAACAACTTGAAGTCTCTCTTCTATCAGTTTCATTTTTCGAGACTCAATCTCTTCTATTACTTTCAGCTTCTCCTGTTCCTTAGGATCTTCTAAGTCTGGGATTGGAATCGGATCTGTCTTCGCCCCAGGAGCAAGAATAGTGTATCCTGTGACCTGAGGTTGAACGTATGGATAAGTGAATCCTCCCATAAATGGCATCTGTCGTGATTGTTCCTGTTGGGACATCTGACCTTGAAACTGAAAACCTGGTGGATACGAAGATTCCCCTACATTCTGATTCTTCCCTTGAGAATCGAACTCATTTGTTTTATCCTTCCCTTTCATACTTTTCATCATTTTCAGCAACCACTCCCTAATCTCATCTTGGGCTTGTTCCACCTTATCTAATCTCAAAGCTTGTTCTTTGGCCATTAGTCTAGTTTTTTACCTGGTACTATAAGAATGCCAAACAGACTGTCTTGAAGATTCTGAATCTCGAGCTATCCTTGAACTTTTATTTATCACAATTTTCAAAATTAGGATATTGTATTACTTAGCAAAAAATTTGATCATGAAAACAAACTTGTATGATGATGAGAATGCATGTATGGAGGACTATTGGCCACATAACAGTCGTTTAATAATTGAAATCTTAATAGAATTTGTCACTAATATCCATGAAAATCCCCTAACATAAATAATAATAATAATAAAATCTTAAAATAAAACAAAAAATCATAAAAACATGAAAATCTAAAAAAATACTAATAATATGAAAATCTCAAAAATCCTTAAAATCTAAAAAGTCCTAAAAATGTGATTGTAAACACCTAATTTTGTCCGGACCACTAAAACATGTATGTTTTCTTCCTAAATTGATGTTTCAGAATGTAAAAAGACTTTTTTCATCCTGCAGGTGGTACTCTGAGACTTAGTTTAAGAAGGCGAGCATAAAAAGTCAAACTTGAAAAAAGTCAACCCCAAAAAGTCAACTATTGAAAAAGTCAACCCACTTTCAAAATTAAGATTTGAAGTTCAACTGAAAAATGGCGAAAGAATTTTGATAATCCGAGGTCTACATTGAAAGATATGGAGTTCGGAAGTTGGGTTACGGAGATTTAGTAGAAAGAAAACCCTTGTTCGGGAAATTTGCGAAAAAGTGCTTAAACGATCAAATTGGTCAAAATTGAAGGTTCCAAATGAAAGATAAGCACTGACTATGGGTAATGAAGAAGCTACTTGAAAGAAAAACTGAAAGAAAAGTCAATTCGGAAGAAAACTGAGAATTAAGGTTTTTGGTGGATTTCGGTGAAATTTGGAAGAATTACAGAAAAGGCCCGATTCAATAAGAATAAAGCCCCTAATTGATGAGGAGTGATTAAATAAGGATAGCCCAAGGCTCAGTTTAAAGAAAATCTGAAAATCAGACTTGTTTTGAGGAAAACCGGGTTTCGGAGGCAAAATGGCAAAATTTGAAAAATTGGGAAAAATAGAAAATGAACTCCAAAAATTTTGAAAATTTGTAGATCTCATTCTTAAATCATTTCAAATATATTGGCGAAAGAAGATCCGGATTCAAAGTTCGTTTGCAAAATGGCCAAATCTCGAGTCCCCTATGTAGAAATTCAATAAGATAAATCCCGGAAAAATAGCAAATGAACTCCAAAAATTCTGAAAATTTGCAGATCTCATTCTTAAATTATTTGGAAAAGATTGGCAAAAGAAAATCTGGATTTTGAGTTCATTTGCAAAATGACCAAATCCCGGGCACACTATGCAGTAACTCAAGCAAATTATCCCGAAAAAATACCAAATGAGTTCCAAAAAATATGACAACTTCCAGATCATACTTTTAAATTATTTGGAAGTGATTGATGAAGATAAATCTAGATTTGGAGCTCGTTTAAAAAATGGTAAAGTTTAGGAGCACAAAAGGACAATTTTGGAAGAAAAATCCAAATAAATAGCAAATGGGCTCGAAATTTTTTGAAAACCTTCAGAATTCAATTTTTTATTATTTTGAAAGTATTGAAAAAATAAATTTGAATTTGGAGTCCGTTTGCTATTTATTTACTTTCGGGGGCCAAAAAGATCATTTTACCCAAGAAATCGAAAAAGGCTTTTCTTGCCTTTTAAAAAAAGGTGATTGGGCTGAAATTTAGAGGGTTAGCTAGCCAAGGCCCAAGGATGAGCAAATATTTTCTGATTTTTAATCAAAAGGCCAACAATGAAGATGAAGGTAGTTTTTTTTTTTTTTGGTCAAGCCTTTGTAATTATACCACATGGACCAATGCATGAAGAGGGAGAATGTCAACATAATGGCTTAAGATTCTTGAACAGCTGTAATTGTGGATAGCTGATTACCTAATCTAAGGGTGATAATTTCACATTTTAAACATCTTGGATTAATAGCCTTTGGATCAAAATTGGTTGAAAAAAAATGACAACACCTTAGCTATCAATAAGGCCATTCGGCCACTACAAGGGAGAGGGGTCTCTCTTTCATTTCAATCTCTATTCACTCTTGTTTGGCTGATTTTCTCTCCATTGTTGAAAGGCAAAAAGAAAATTTTAGAAAAGAAAAAAAAGTCAGAAGATAAAAAGCTTGCAATATAGCTTCTAGAGGTTGCTTTAAGCACCATACCCTTGCACTTTCTTTGATTTTCTATTCTTGATTTGCTATTTTGATTGCTATTTTGGTGAGTTTCTTTTGATTTTTCTTTTGAAAATAAGTGTTTTTAATATTCTTCTTCAAGTTCTTCTTTATACTTTCTTGGAAAAAGCTTTGAGAAATTTTTTTTTTTTCATGACTTGAGGGGTGGCCGTATGGCTTTTTTTTTTTCTTAGTGTAGTTGCTGTTTTGGTTTTTATTTCATGTTATTAGTGATATTTAACAAGTTTTGATGCTTTAAATATTCTTCAAATACATAAACATGAAGCTTGTTTGGATTTAGTTGCTTGGTTGTTTCCATTTTTGAGTCTATTATCTTGTTATCATGTTTATTTTACTTGTCTTGCATTTTTTATTTTCTATTTTCAAAATGTTTAGATTGTTTATGTTTTACATTATGATAATCCATGTGTTTGTGAAAATGCCTGCCTTTACTTTATATTTGCATGATTTGAGTATTACTCTTTAATCTTGCATGATTAGTATATCATGTGTTTGTGAAAATGCCATGCTCATTTTAAAGTATGGGACCATTCGGCTACCCATCTCTTTTAAGCTTTGTGTGTGCATTTTGTCATGCTAGTTGATAGGTTTGCATTTTCATGATATTTGGTTGTGTATTTTGTTTAAGCATGCCATATGTTTGTGTTATTGCCATGCATTCTTTAGATTTAGGTTTGCTTTTCCATGCATACTTATGCATTTTAGACCTAGGTTGCATTAAATGCCATGCAAGTTCATTTAGGTCTAGGTCATTTTATTGATGCCATGCATTTTTCATGTCATTTAGGTTTTAAATCATGCATTTCATGCATCATATTTGCTGCATTTTCATGCATTTCATGTCAATGCCACATGATTTATGACTTCGACCAATCAATGGTTCAAAGTCATGCTCATTTTGAGCATACTTGTGGAAAATTAAAGAGTTGTCAAACTGATTATTCTACCTTTGTGATTTTTTTTTTTTTACTTTAGCCAAAATTTTCCTAACTTTTCAAAAGTGTTAGCTACTGTTTGTGAGTCCTATGGAGAGTCTCTAACATTTTTACTTTGATTTTTAAATGATTTTATCAAAGGCAAAAAAAATGTGTTTTGGTAAAACAGTTTTTTCACCCTGTACTCGTACTTTCTCGATTTCTTTGGGTAGTCATCTTTAATCAAAAAATTAAGCTGATTTTTTTCCGTGTAGTTTTACATGTCCTGAGTCTCTAGTATTGTTTTTAGATTTTTTTTGAATTTTTAAAAATAGGGTAAAAAATGGTGCTTTAAAACTGGACAGTAGAGGCAAAATTGAATTTGAAGGAAAATCATTTTTCTGTTTTGGGTAAGTTACTTAGAGGGGGTTGATTAGGAAGTTTAACTACTAACTTAGGTTAGTTTCTAATCCTTTTTAAACTCTAAAAAAGATTTTTTAAATCTCGGGTTAGGGGTGGTCAAGTCCGGGATTTCAAACTTAGGAAATTAGAGCCATTTAAAAAGGGTTTAGCTAAGTTTTTATTTTTAATCTAAGATTTTCAAAATTGTTTTCAAACAATCACAAAGTATTTTGGTTTTAGAATATTTAATTTGATATATTTTCTTAAGGTAGCCGGATATCTTTATAAGATATATGGATTTTCTTAATTAAAGGAAAAAATACATTCTCATGCATTGCATTTTCCATATTCATGCATACTATATAATATATGATTTTTGCTATGTTAATTTTCATGATAGTATTATTATCTTTGATTTAAATTTTTGATATTATATTAATTGTTATATGGTTTTGAATATTTCATGATATCTTATGTTTTTTATTTAGTTATTTATTTTTGTCTCATTATTTAGCATATACTATGTTCATGCATTATTATTTTTATTTTTATTTTCATGCATATTATATGATAGCATTATTATTATCTTTGATTTAAATTTTTGATATTATATTAATTGTTATATGGTTTTGAATATTTCATGATATCTTATGTTTTTTATTTAGTTATTTATTTTTGTCTCATTATTTAGCATATACTATGTTCATGCATTATTATTTTTATTTTTATTTTCATGCATATTATATGATAGCATTATTTTTTGTTTCATGTCATTTAGATTATAAATCATATCACTTCATTTAGAAAATCATGTCATTTAAATCATATAATTTCATTTAGAATATCATGTTATTTAAGTTGTTTCATTTCATTTAGAACATATCATATTACTTAAGATATTTCATTTCATATAGAATATATTATGTCACTTAAGATATTACATTTCATTTAGGATATTTCATTTCACTTAGAATATACCATGATACTTAGGATATTTTATTTCATGTAGAATATACTATGCCATTTAAATTATATCATATTATTTAAGTTGCATTATATTATCTAGAATTTGCTATGTCATTTTATTTATGTCACACATGTTCATATTCATTTTTTTAAATGTTTTGAAAAAGATAATGATTTTCAATAAAATAAAGATATTCCTGAGTTAAAATAATTCATGAGTTCTCTACCTGGTTTGCTGTGGAGAATATTATCAATTATCATTAATAACGGAATATCTTCTTTAAAACGAGAATGATTCGAAAAAATTTCCAAATAAATAAAATTTTCTATATTTTGCCACGTTTGTTGGGAAATATAGGAAAATTTTGAATTAATAAATTCTGGATTATTTTCAAATAAAAATGAAATTATTTTTCTTTAAATTAGGAATTAACTTGAAATACTAAATTTAAAAATGACTTTTTTATCGAGTCTTGAGATAACACACGATTAGTAAGGTATTGTTTTATATGGGCGTTGTAGGGGTGCTAATCCTTCCCCACACGTAACCGAGTCCCGAACCCGCTTCTTTGATTTCTCTGGTTTAAAACGCAGACTCGAAATTGGTTTTAAAAATGTTTTAATTAATTTTAAAATGTTTTCTAAAACCGGTTTTAATAGGTGGCCGACCACACCTAGCTAAAAAAGATTGGTGGCGACTCCATGTCTTTTTCAAGGTCATTTTCAAAACCTTCATTTTTCAAGAGGAATTAAGTCGACTTTTCCTCGATTTTTTTTAATGTCACGCTTAACGAATATAAAGTCTTGCGATGAGACTTGTTATTTTTTAGGTTACGACAACTTGGCGACTCCGCTGGGGACATTAGAGAGTTAAACCTAGAATTTATCGTGTGTTATCAAAGTCTCGGTTTTGTTGGTTTAATTGGTATTTAATTTTAATTCCCACCGTTTTTTAATAAGGAGAATTTTGAAAATAATACAATGTTTTTAAATATGTCCATACTCATGTGCATGCATTTTATTATTGTTCTCTAGTTGTCTAAGGTTGTATATTATAATTACTTGTTGGTTAATGCGTTACACTATTCTTGAATATTCTTTTAATAAATTGCTAGATCATTTAGAATAAGGTTTGTAGAATAGGTGGTGAAAGGTTTGTTGTTCCTCCACACACACCACACGTGCATTTGCATATCATGAGCCCTATACACAGGTTTCGTCCTTTTAGATGGGAGCAAAGTAACTAAGCCTTCGTGATTAACAATCCACATGGGCTAGTGAAACACTTTTAGAGTACTAAATTACCTAAGCCTTCGTGATTAACAATCCGCATGGGCTAGGGAAATAGACTCTAACGAATTGAACCCGCTTTTATAAGGGTGCCTTACTAGCCTTCGTCTGCGACAGTGAAGAGCAATTCGGGGCCTTTAGAATCGAGTCACCCTCATATAGTGAACCTAGACGAAGCCATGCCGGATTTCTGTTAGATATACCAGAGATAGGAACACATGGAGGGACATTTCTAAACCTTTTATTAACTATTTTACACTCTAAATAAGTGTTGTAGATTGGGCAACGATGTACGTACATCGCCCATAATAAATTTAATATCCCGTCCCAAAAACATCATGATGCCTCAGTGAGTCGATATTGTTGGGACAAGTGTTCATAAACTTTTTAAAATTGAAAATATTAAAACATTATTTTTCAAACATTTTTGCATTTTTGCACATTTCATGCGCATGTGAATAAAGCATGTACATTTATGGTTGTATTGTTGATATCATTTTTTGCAATAAATGGATGGTAATAATAATCTTATTTGATGATTTCATAAAACCGGCAGTGTTACATGAACATTTGGATATTGTACCATAGTAGGATCCACTACCCAAAATTATTTTGAAAATAATATGTTTGGTTTTTCATAGAGAAAACATGTTTTTTAAAAAAAAATCATAGATTAAATTTGGAGGCAAATCTTGTATAATGAGATTTTTGAATAAACAAGATTTAGGTCCTACCAATTTCGTGTAATCATTGGTCATTCTTTGCATATACCTTTGTGTTAATTCATTTTTCTTTACATGTATTATTTTGACATCATATTACAGTCCTAACATGCATGGTTCTTCATTGTAGAATACATTTGTGATATACATGGTCATTCTTTGTACCTACCTTTGTGTTAATTTATTTACTCTTTACATGTATAATTCTGACATCATGTTACAGTCATAGCATGCATGGTCATTCATTGTAGAATACGTTTATGACATGCATGGTCATTATTTGTATATACTTGTGCATCAATTTATTCATTTTTTTTAAAAAATGCATCATGTTGGCATTAGATTGCATCCATGGCATACATAGTCATCATAATTTCTCTGTATATGTTCATGCATTAATCATCAGTATATTCATGCACATAAGAATAGAGCATGTACCTTCATAATTGTATTTTTAATCTCATGACATTTTCATTTGCATGAAAGGGGTTCGAGATATGAGGAATGAATCGGAGGAACGATTAGGTGCTTTGGAACGCAATCAAGAGGAATTTGGGCATGAAATCTGGGAGGTGAAAGAACAACTTGCCAAAATGATGAAATTGTTTGAGGATATGGGTAAGAGTAAGGGGGAACTTTCTCTGGGCTCTACATCGCCTTCAGATCAACCAAAACCATTAGGCCCAGAACATACAATCCTTATTGGATCTTGCGCTTGTCTTTGCCACAAAGGTTGATGAAATTATGGACAAAATCGTGAAAATGATTAAACCCGAGAGCCTGATACCAAAGATAGAAACCTCGGATCCTGTACCAAACCTGCAAACTGTTCTAGGTCCAAACCAGTATCCCTACCCTACTATGGTCCCATCGTCCATTGGGATGACCACTACGGGATTCCTGAATCCTACTCCATCACCACCAACTGCCAGTTCATACTATTTCCATCATCAATCACCTTATCAAGCATCCGGGATAGGAACCTCGAACTATGTACAACCTCCAAGGGTCCTGTGTCCAAATCCATACCCTTACCATGCTGTTCCGCCACCTCTCCATGTAGACACTTCGGTTCGAACCTTAGTGCCACCACCAAGTACCCCAACTCCTAGGCCATGTGTGACTAAGAAACAACCCAAAAACAAGACTCAAGAGCAGTATGGTTCCATTCCAATCAGCTACCAGGAGCTTCTCCTTATACTGATCCAAAATCACATGGTTGCCTGTGTCCCGCTGAAACCTTTGTTCCCACCATATCCCAGGTGGTATAATCCAAATGCAAGATGTGATTATCACTATGGAATTTTTGGCCATAGAATTGAAGACTGTATAGCCTTCAAAAAGAAAGTTCAATCTCTTATAGAGATCTAGTGGATCGATCCAACAAACTGATTGATAAAGGGCCAGGAAGGCGTAATTAGGATTGGGAGATTTATGGCAATGATATAGAAAGACTTCGGTCTGATATGATGTAGTAGGATTTCACTTTTTCAGTAGCCGGCTCTTATAGCCTTAGGATGCTAGAAAGAATAAAGTGCTTGTAAAGACAGTTTTAACCACTGCTCAAATTTTGTAAAACATGGTTTATACCATTGTGAATGTTGATATGGGAATGAATTGATTATGCTTCAAATTTATGAGATGTTGATGATTAAGTTCCTCTGATTCTTATTTCCTCCGTGATATCTTCCCTTTTGCATTTTACATTCGATCAATTATTTGTCATACCATACATACATACATTCATACATACATCATGTTAGCATTAGGTTACATTCATGATATACATGGTCTGCATGATTTTCTTTGTATATACTATGTGTCAATCATTCATTGTTTACATGCATCATAATTGACATCATGTTGCATTCATAGTGTATATGATCATTCATTGGGAAATACGCTGAAATATACATGATCATTCATTACATATATCCATGCGTTGATCTGTTAATTCTTTGCTTGCAGCATGTTAGCATCGTTATTACATATATAGTTAGCATGTTTCCACTGTACATGTCCATACATCATATTGTCTAAGCTTCACGTACATCAAATTACATTCATGACTCCTTCATCATGACATATATTTGGGGAAATAAAACAGAAGTTGGCTTGCCTTTAAGAGTCTTTGAAAGAATTTCCACTTCAAATCAGAGGTATAAGAAGTACTGAGTACCCTTTTAATTTTGGCTAGAGTTATGGAGAATGAACAAGCTGCCCGAATGGAAAGAATGGAAAGGGCACATGAAGAATTGCGAGAACAGCTGGCAAAGTCTCAAGCAGAATCTAAGGATCAGATGACTAAATTGATGGAGTTGATGTCCGCCGTAATCAAGGGAAAGGGATACACTAGAAACTTGGCCTCCAGAGAAGGGTTAAAGGCGCAAGAGGGTCAGAGTGAGGTCATTATGTTAAATGGCCAAAATACAGTTAATCCCAGCAACATTCTGAATTTAGATGATCCAGCTAAACAAGAAAAACTAAAGATGGTTGAGTCGAACGAGGCTGAGTTGGCAGATTCCCAAGGGAAATATCAGTTGCTAGATGAAAAGTTTCGGGCAGTAGAAAATACAGACATATTCGGGAGTGTGGATGATAAAGAATAATGCTTGGTCTTCAATTTAGTCATTCCTCCTAAATTCAAGGTCCCTGACTTTGTGAAATATGACGAGACGGTCGATCCATCAACCCACATCACCATGTTCTACCGAAAGATGGCAAGTCACATAGATAATGATAAGCTTTTGATTCACTGCTTTTAGGATTGCCTAAGTGGGTCCGCAATTAAGTGGTATAGTCAGTTGAGCAAGGATCATATTCGCTCTTGGAATGATTTGGCCAGGGCTTTTCTAAACCAGTACAAGCATGTTACCGACATGACACCTGACCGTCTCACCTTACAAAATATGGAGAAAAAGGTTACTGACAGCTTCAAAGAGTATGCTCAGAGGTGGAAGAACATGGCCACCCAAGTACAACCGCCCTTAACTAAGAAGGAAACCACTGTCATTTTTATGAATACACTACAGGCCCCATACTATGATAGACTTGTTGGCAACACCACAAATAATTTTTTGAATATGGTAATCTCTGGGGAAATGATTGAAAATGCTATCAAGGCTGGAAAACTCGAAGAAGGTAAAACATTTAATGCAGAGAGAAACAGGACGCCCAAAAAGAAAGAGGAAAATGTCCAAACTATGGGAGACTTTGCCCCGTATATTCCGGCTACTTCATACCAACCACCCTGTCCTTCTATGAACTATGTACCCCAGGGTTCATACTTATACCCAATGGCCTCTCAGAATCCAGTAAATTTTCAACCTTTTGTCAGTCAGAGGAAATCAAAAAAATCTAAAAAAGAGATCAGTTTGAGCCACTCACCATGTCTTACTCTGAACTATTGCCCCAGCTGGTCAAAAAGAAAATCCTCACTAAAGTTCCAATGGAGCCTATACAACCCTCATATCCGAGCTGGTATAACGAGAATGCATATTGTGATTATCATTCTGGGATTCAGGGACATTCCACAGAAAATTGCCTATGTTTGAAACGGAAGGTTCAAGCACTCATAAATAAAGGCCAGTTAGATATGGGGAAGAAACAAAGGTCAGACAGCGTGGAGAATCTACTAAATGGGAATGACGAGACCATTGTGGATGTCATAATGGCAGAAGTAGATGGAAAGGTCGAAAAGAGTACCGAGGAATAGCCAATTTGAATTAGGGAAAACATGTCAAGGGGGAATTTTTTATGCATGTAGTTTCATACCTCATGATGAAAACACTTGTCTTATGGTGACATTCACATGAATTAAGTGAATTTTGAATGCTTTGTGTTTGTTGTGTTTTAACAATAATTTGAATTTGCAAAAAAAAAAAGCGTTAAGGAAGTTTTAATAATGGACGGTTTCGAGAATATTGATGATCATTATTAGAAATGACCCAATACTCTCCCCCTCTCTTTTGGGCTTCTCTATGCCTAAACCCCTTGAATCGAGAACACTTGATAGACCTAATGCTTCAAGGAATATGAATGATGGAACTTCATAAAAGAAGAAAAAAACATTGTCATCACAGAATAAGCAAAGATGTAAATCCTAGTCTAGGCCATGAACAAAGGAACGAACTTTTTGAAGTTTTTTTTTGAATTCTTTGAAGTTCAAACAAATGAGACATTCTTTCAAGAATTTAGATCATGGTAATTTGGTGTATGTCAAGATTGTGCTAAAACCTTTCATGACCTTTACCAATAACCACAAAACACTAATTGCCCAAATATCACTTCATGATTGACACCCAGGGGCACAATAATTAAACTAGATTATCCCATGTCCCAGAGAAAACCCATTTTGGGTCATATTTTCCTTGTCTCTTCAAAGAACTCAGATTTGAAACTCAGCCTTTTCAAAATAGACCTAGACTTGCTATGTTGCTCGTTGATACAAATTCTCATGGTTAATCAAATTGGGGCATCATATGTGGAAATGATGGTTATATGGTGAAAAAGGATGGGACTAACGCATGAATCATTGGGAGCATGTGATTAAGAAAAAGAACAAATTGGGATATCATGCATATGAGAATTCAGATGATTCCAAAGTGTAAAATGAAATTTCGATTATCTATTTCCCTTGAAGATTGCTTTTCAATGAGAATATTTGTGCTTGATATGATGAATAGCCATCTTTCATATCCCTTTCACAAGAAAAAATTATCCATAGTGACCCCTTTTGAGCCAAAAGATTTCTTACTTCTTGGAACCTTGATCAAGGATCACCCTCTACACTGGGGGGCAAATGCGAGGAATGATCTTCTCAAAGATCATGGAAAAATGAGTCCTAGCTCAAAGACAGATACAAAGTAAATGGAGCCCCGAATGAATATAGGCTCACTCTGTCAAAAGTAAAAGGAAAAGATGGCGAAATAGAAGCCAAGAACAAAACAAAAGAAAAACACAAAAAAAAAAAGTGTATGAAAAAGCGATGGCGAAATGGAAGCAAAAAAAAAAAAAACAATGAAGAAAAAGAGCAAAAGTCAAAAAAGAATGAAAAGTCCAAAAAGAGATAAATGCTTCGAAAAGGGAATCCTCCTCCAGAATTGATCCTTGATCTGATTACCCTTAAACACAGATTTTGGGCCTATTTATCCTTTCTTTTTGAACCCCGAGCCATGGCTTACATTACGTGCTTTAAAAACCCATTGTGATCAAGCATGAATATTCAACTTGAAGGTTTTTTCTCAGATTTTATCCCATCTCATCGAATTATCATTTCACTAAGGAAGAATTTAGAATTCTCAAGTGCATGGTAAAACAAAAAAATGAAAAAAGAAAAATTGGAAAGAATAAGACTCTAGGGTGAAAACCCAAAAAAAAACAGGCGGTCTAGAGTAAAATGGGAATTTTTGATGTCATCTATGATAGTGCCAATATCACAAAAGAGAAGATCATCTTAAAGAAGTGGTCATTGAGGAACATCTAGGAATCCCTGAACCTCCAAAGTGTCAACTCTCATTCGGGTGATTGATTTCAAAAACTGAAACTTTTTTTTCTCCAAAATCAACTTTCCAGTTTAAACATCCCAATCAATCTTGACGCTTGTCAAAATACAGTGATATGGAAACTAAAAGAATGTTGAATTTGTTTGGTTCTCATTGAATTCATGATTTATAAAATCTGTTCCATTTGTGAGCCTAAAAGGGACATAAATTTTTTGTTGTGAAGTTTTCCTGGAAAAAACCAAAATCATGTTGTACCAAGCCTTGTCAATTCAAGTTGAAAAACCCAAATTGACACTTAAAAAAATTTCTAACAGTGATCATCAGTCTTCAAAAGACCTGTACATTACACACTGTGGGGTTAAAATTTTTGACTCAGAAGTTTTCATTAAATAAGCAAAATTGTTTTTGAAATACCCATTTTTAATGTTGTTATGAGAGAAGAGTTTTTCTATTCCAAAGGTGTGAAATTACTAGGGATAACCTTGATTTCCAACTATGAGAAGAAGAAATAAAACTCAGTAAGCAGATTTCTGTTGATAAGAGTTTGAAAACTGTTGGGGCAAAAAGAATAGCCAAAGATTGAAAAAGGAGTTGAAAATATACTTTGATTTGAAGAGGAAAAATGAATGGGAAAGGCTAAGCCAAAGTCTAGAAAAACGATTAGGGGCATTTGCATCATTCATGAACACTTATCTCTTTATTAAACTTTGCATCTGCACTGTGTCAGCATGCATTTGCATCATTCATAGATATTTGCATTTGCACTATTCCATGAGCATCTGCATTCTACCTTTACAAGTACATCCTTCATAAATATTTGCATTCGCATCATCTCAAGCAAGTGCATTATTTCTAGGATCATCGCATCTTCATTTTAGCTACAATTACATCATTCATGAACCACTTACATGAACATGATTCGTAGAGACATCTGCATCTGCATCAGTTCAAGACATTTGCATTTACACCATCAAGCATTTGCATCTTCTTTCAAAATCCTTCAGGTTAATTTCCAGGCCATTTCAATTTCTGGTTCCATCCAGATCTTTTTCAAATTTTTGGTTTCACAAATGCTTTTCAATTTCTGGATCCATCCAGATCACTTTCAAATTTTTGGTTTCATCCATGCCTTTTTTAATTTCTGGTTTCATCCAGATCTTTTTCAATTTTTGGTTTCACCCATGCTTTTCAATTTCTAGTTTCATCCAAATCTTTTTCAAATTTCTGGTTTCACCCATGTTTTTCAATTTTTGGTTTCATCCAGATCTTTTTCTGGTTTCACCCATGTTTTTCAATTTCTGGTTTCATCCAGATCTTTTTCTGGTTTCAACCTTGTTTTTTAATTTTTGGTTTTACCCAGATCTTTTTCTGGTTTCACCCATGTTTTTCAATTTCTGGTTTCATCCAGATCTTTTTCAAATTTTCGGTTTCACCCATGCTTTTCAATTTCTGGTTTCATCTAGATCTTTTTCAAATTTCTGGTTTTACCCATATCATTTCAATCCCTGGTTTCGTCTAGATCTTTTTCAATTTTTGGTTTCACCCATGCTAGTAAGGTTAGCACAAGACAGGATAAGACCCCGAGACCGTCGTCGCGGTCTTTTCTTCTCTTGCAAATCAAACCCGTTTCCTTAAGACGAGTCGAGCCTTGATTAGTCATGGAATTCAATTTAAGGACAATATCTTCTATTTACAGCTTTTTTTCAAAAATAAAAATGAAAAAAGAAACCCCCTTTCGTTCCCTTCTCTTCACATTTGATTTCACTAACCGGATAAAATTAGTGTTTGTTTTTCTTTGCCTGATTCCTGATTCTCAGCAATAGCCAAAGAGGGGCAGCTGTAGACACCTAATTTTATTCGGACCACTAAAACAGGTATGTTTTCTTCCTAAATTGATGTTTTCGAATGTAAAAAGACTTTTTTCATCCTGCATGTGGTACTTCGAGACTTAGTCTAAGAAGGCGAGCATAAAAAGTCAAACTTGAAAAAGTCAACCCCAGAAGTCAACCTCAAAAAGTCAACTATTGAAAAAGTTAACCCACTTTCAAAATCAAGATTTGAAGTTCAATTGAAAAATGGCGAAAGAATTTTGACAATCCGAGGTCTACATTGAAAGATATGGAGTTAGGAAGTTGGGTTACGGAGATTCAGTAGAAAGAAAACACTAGTTCAGGAAATTTGGGGAAAAATGCTTAAACGATCAAATTGGTCGAAATTGAAGGTTCCAAATGAAAGATAAGCACTGACTATGGGTAATGGAGAAGCTACTTGAAAGAAAAATTGAAAAAAAAAAGTCAATTCAGAAGAAAATCGAGAATTAGGGTTTTTGGTGGATTTCGATGAAATTTGGAAGAATTATAGAAATGGCCCGATTCGGTAAGAATAAAGCCCTTAATTGATGAGGAGTGGTTAAACAAGGATAGCTCAAGGTTCATTTTGAAGAAAATCTGAAAATCAGACTTGTTTTGAGCAAAATCTGGTTTCGGAGGCAAAAGGGCAAAATTGGAAAATTTGGAAAAAATAGCAAATGAACTCCAAAAATTCTGAAAATTTGTAGATCTCATTCTTAAATCATTTTGAGAGATTGGCGAAAGAAAATTTAGATTCGGAGTTCGTTTGCAAAATGGCCGAATCCCGGGTCCCTATGCATAAATTTAAGAAGATAAATCCCGAAAAAATAGCAAATGAACTCCAAAAATTTTGAAAATTTGCATATCTCATTTTAAAAATATTTGGAAGATATTGGTAAAAGAAAATCTAGATTCGGATTTCGTTTGCAAAATGGCCAAATCCCGAGCCCACTATGCAGTAATTCAAGTAGATAAATCCCGAAAGAATACCAAATGAGTTTCAAAAATTATGAAAAATTTCAGATCATACTTTAAAATTATTTGGAAGAGATTGGCAAAGAAAAATCTGGATTTGGAGTTCGTTTAAAAATAGTAAAGTTTGGGAGCACAAAAGAGCAATTTAGGAAGAAAAAATCCAAATAAATAGCAAATGGGCTCGAAAAATTTTGAAAACCTCCACAATTCAATTTTTTATTATTTTGAAAGTATTAAAAAAAATTGAATTTGGAGTCTGTTTGCTATTTATTTACGTTCGGGGGGCAAAAAGGTCATTTTACCCAAGAAATCGAAAATGGCTTTTCTTGCCTTTTTAAAAAAATGGAGATTGGGCTGGAATTTAGAGGGTCATCAAGCCAAGGCCCAAAGATGGGCAAATATTTTTTGATTTTTAATCAAAAGGCCAACATTAAGAGGAAGGTAGTTATTTTTTTTATCAAGCCTTTGTAATTAAGCCACATGGACCAATACATTAAGAGGGAGAATGTCAACATAATGGCTTAAGATTCTTGAACAGCTGTAATTGTGGATACCTGATTACCTAATCTAAGGGTGATAATTTCACATTTTAAACATCTTGGATTAATAGCCTTTGGATCAAAATTGGTTGGGAAAAAAATGACAACATCCTAGCTATAAATAAGGCCATTAGGCCACTACAAGGGAGAGGGGTCTCTCTTTCATTTCAATCTCTATTCACTCTTGTTTGGCTGATTTTCTCTCCATTGTTGAAAGGCAAAAAGAAAATTTTAGAAAAGAAAAGAAAGTTAGAAGAGAAAAAGCTTACAATATAGCTTCTAGAGGTTGCTTGAAGCACCATACTCTTGCACTTTCTTTGATTTTCTAGTCTGGATTTGCTGTTTTGATAGCTATTTTGGTGAGTTTATTTTGATTTTTCTTTTGAAAATAAGTGTTTTTAATATTCTTCTTCAAGTTCTTCTTTATACTTTCTTGGAAAAAGCTTTGAGAATTTTGTTTTTCATGACTTGAGGGGTGCCCGTATGGCTTTTTTTTTTAGTGTAGTTGCTATTTTGTTTTTATTTCATGTTATTAGTGATATTTAACAAGTTTTGATGCTTTAAATCTTCTTCAAATACATAAACACGAAGCCTGTTTGGATTTAGTTGCTTGCTTGTTTCCATTTTTGAGTCCATTATCTTGTTATCATGTTTATTTTACTTGTTTTGCATTTTTCAAAATGTTTAAGTTTGTTTATGTTTTACATTTTGATAATCCATGTGTTTGTGAAAATGCCTATTGATTTTCATGCCTTTACTTTATATTTGCATGATTTGAGTATTACTCTTTAATCTTGCGTGATTAGTCTATCATGTGTTTGTGAAAATGCCATGCTCATTTTAAAGTATGCGACCATTCGGCTACCACTCTCTTTTAAGCTTTGTGTGTGCATTTTTGTCATGCTAGTTAATAGGTTTGCATTTTCATGATATTTGGTTGTGTATTTTGTGTAAGCATGCCATATGTTTGTGTTATTTCCATGCATTCTTTAGATTTAGGTTTGCTTTGCCATGCATACTCATGCATTTTAGACCTAGGTTGCATTAAAAGCCATGCAAGTTCATTTAGGTCTAGGTCATTTTATTGATGCCATGCATTTTTCATGTCATTTAGGGTTTAAATCATGCATTTCATGCATCATATTTGCTGTATTTTCACGCATTTCATGTCCATGCCACATGATTTATGACTTAGACGAATCAATGCTTCAAAGTCATGCTCATTTTGAGCATACTTGTGAAAAATTAAAGTGTTGTCAAATTGATTATTCTACCTTTGTATTTTTTTTAACTTAGCCAATTTTTGCCTAACTTTTCAAAAGTGTTAGCTACTCTTTGTGAGTCGTTAAGAGAGTCTCTAACATTTTTACTTTAATTTTTAAATGATTTTATCAAAAGCAAAAAAATGTGTTTTGGCAAAACAGTTTTTTCACCCAGTACTCGTACTTTCCCGATTTTTCTGGGCAGTCATCTTTAATTAGAAAATTAAGCCAATTTTTTTCCATGTAGTTTTACATGTCCTGAGTCTCTAGTTTGAAGGAAAATCTAGATAGTAAAGGCAGAATTGAATTTGAAGGAAAATCATTTTTCTGTTTTTGTTAAGTTACTTAGAGGGGGCTGATTAGGAAGTTTAGCTGCTGATTTAGGGTAGTTTCTAATCCTTTTTAAACTCTAAAAATGATTTTTTAAATCTCGGGTTAAGGGTGGTCAAGTCCGGGATTTTAAACTTAGGAAATTAGAGCAATTTAAAAAGGGTTTAGCTAAGTTTTTGTTTTTAATCTAAGCTTTTCAAAATTGTTTTCAAACAATCACAGAGTATTTTGGTTTTAGAATATTTAATTTGATATATTTTCCTAAGGTAGCCAGATATCTTTTTAGATATACGGATTTTCTTAATTAAAGAAAAAATACATTCTCATGCATTGCATTTTCCATCTTCATGCATACTATATAATATATGATTTTTGCTATGTTAATTTTCATGATAGTATTATTATCTTTGATTTAAATTTTTGATATTATATTAATTGTTATATGGTTTTGAATATTTCATGATATCTTATGCTTTTAATTTAGTTATTTATGTTTGTCACATTATTTAGCATATACTATGTTCATGCATTATTAACTTTATTTTCATGCATATTATATGATAGCATTAGTTTATGTTTCATGTCATTTAGATTATAAATCATATCACTTCATTTAGAAAATCATGTCATTTCATTTAGAATATCATGTTATTTAAGTTGTTTCATTTCATTTAGAACATATCATGTTACTTAAGATATTTCATTTCATATAGAATATATTATGTCACTTAAGATATTACATTTCATTTAGGATATTTCATTTCACTTAGAATATACCATGATACTTAGGATATTTTATTTCATGTAGAATATACTATGCCATTTAAATTATATCATATCATTTAAGTTGCATTATATTATCTAGAATTTGCTATGTCATTTTATTTATGTCACATATGTTCATATTCATTTTTTTAAATGTTTTGAAAAAGATAATGATTTTCTATAAAATAAAGATATTCCTGAGTTAAAATAATTCATGAGTTCTCTGCCGGGTTTGCTGGGGAGAATATCATCAATTATCATTAATAACAGAATATCTTCTTTAAAATAAGAATGATTCGGAAAAATTTTCAAATAAATAAAATTTCTATATTTTGCCACGTTTGTTGGTAAATATAGGAAAATTTTAAATTAATAAATTATGGATTATTTTCAAATAAAAATGAAATCATTTTTCTTTAAATTGGGAATTAACTTGAAATACTAAATTTAAAACCGACTTTTTTTATCGAGACTTGAGATAACACACGATTAGTAAGGTACCGTTTTATACGGGCGTTGTGGGGGTGCTAATCCTTGCCCACACGTAACCGAGTCCCGAACCCGTTTCTTTAATTTCTCTGGTTTAAAATGCAGACTTGAATTTGGTTTTAAAAATGTTTTAATTAATTTTAAAATGTTTTATAATACCTGTTTTAATAGATGGCTGATCACACCTAGCTAAAATATATTTCTGGCTACTCCATGTCTTTTTCAAGGTCATTTTCAAAACCTTCATTTTTCAAGAGGAATTAAGTCGACTTTTCCTCAATTTTTTTAATGTCATGCTTAACGAATATAATGTTTTACAATGAGACTTGTTATTTTTCAGGTTACGACAGTGATGATGAAAACCCTAAGCAGTAATGTCTCCCGAGAAACTTCATGAGTCGTGATAATGAGCTTGAGCCTCTTCCAAAAGCTTGAACAAACGCTGGCCATTTGGATAGAAAGGATACACCCCCATCTTCAACTCTTCAATTCTTTCATTCATTTCATCTACCTTACGGGCTCCACATTAAACTGGTCAAACATTTTCTTCAAAAGGTTTGATCTTCTCAACTCTGTATTCCGAAGCCATTCATATTCGAACTCTGATGTCATCAAATTCTCAAACAAATCTTGGCATTCTTCTTCTGACTTCATATATTCATATCGCAACTTGTCAATTTCTTCTTCCATCTGTACAAGCTCAGAATTTTTGAATGTAGATGTCTCATCCAACTCCTTGAAACCTGTCTTCCATGTTTTGTAGTTTTGTTTGAGTTTTTGAATTCTTCTATCATGTCCGATCAAGTTGTCTTCCAGTTTTCTAATATCCACTCCCAATTTCTCAACCTTGCAGTCCCGTTTTGCTAGATCTTCTTCCAGTTTCCTTACTTTAGCTTGAAGTTTCTGATTTTCTTGCCCCAGTTCATCGTTCTCTTCACACAATTTTCTCTTAACTAGTTCTATCTTCAACATGGGATCTGGTGGTGGAATTCGGGTTAAACTGTTAGAACAATCTTCTTGGAAAAACACAATATCTTTAGTTCATCTGGCATGCCATGTAGAGTATTCAGGAGTAGTGTTCCATGAGAGTCTACCTCCTTCAACTCTAATTGTTAATTTCCAAGCTTTTGTAACTTCCTCTATCTTGTTGATAACCTCTTCATCTGAATAAGAGAATTCTATCTGATTAAGCCCCTGAGTCATTGGCACAAATTGTTCATACCCCGCTTGTCTTCATACCATAATAGGAGAATAACTGATGGCACCCCAAAGTCCTAAAAGATGAACCCAATGTCGATCCCAACAGGTAAACAATACTGATCTATGTAGCGCCCATGGTGCTTTCCAGATTACATGATGGCTTGTAAGTTCTTGCATCATCATTACCCAGTCTTCTTTTGACCTTGACTCAGGCCATGTGCTCTCACAGAATTCCTTGATAGGGATGCTAGTGGTAAAGTACGGTTTTCGAAATTTTGACTCTTGGCATTCAAAATGACTTTTCATCCATAGAGCAACTGTAAAAATCCGATCAAACTTCCTTTCCCAGTTTTCCTACAGTGATTCAACGACCTGATCGTCTCGGCCAATATAGCTGGAGCCGTATTGATCTGGTGTTGAACTTGGTCCATAAAACTCACCACAGCAGTTTCAACATATCCCAATATCTTCGAGAAAACTACAAGCCCGTAGATAGCTAAGGCCATCACCCTCAGACCTTCGTCGTCATCCGAGTGTTTGACAATGAAGTTTCGGAGAGCATTCCATGGAACGCAAGTACTCTTGCCTTCATTTTTACAATCTTATCAACTTCTGGCAAACTGATTCCCATGATCTTCGCTAACTTTTTTCGATAACCCGTCTTGTCCTTCCAGTGAATTTTGTCCGAACTCGAGGGATCCAAACAAAGTCACGCTAAGTATTCTTCCATAGTTGGAACCATATCTACTTCATTGAACACGAAACACCTATATGAGGGGTCCCAGAACTATATCGTGGCTCTTACTAAGTTTTTATCTATCTCAACCGAGAGAAGTAAAGCTATGTCACCATATTTCTTCTGAAACCCTTTTTGTCTTGTCCCATGATTCCCAAATGTTGATCAAGTCGGTGAAGTCATTCTGCGTGAGATCCAAATTAATTCTTTCGGGGAGGGTGGAAAGGTAGCCTGCTAATAAACAGTCACCTATCTCTAATTGAACCTGTTCGGACCTAGCCTTCAAGCTAATTGACGATTCAGACTTTCTAACTGCTGGGCTTTCCATAGATAACGGGTGAAGATTTAATTTATCAACCAACTGCTATGTGGCACAAAACTCCTATGATGATGATGATGTAAATGTAATGACAAAAAGGAAAAGAAAAAAAGTCAGTAAAGTTATAAATAAATAAATAAAGGAGATAAATAAACAAATAAAATAGAGAAAATAAATGTGAGACAAAGATAAGAGGCATTCCTTCATGTGCCTTAATTTAGGTCATTCTCTATGAAACGGGTGGACATGACTCTAACTTAGGCTGAGCTCTTATGTGTTATCTATATGCTGGGCTTTAGGATATTGGACATCTAACAGGTCCCCGAATTGCTCCTTAACTTCATCCATGTAGGATGAGTAAGGCACCGGATCCTCACCTACTATAGGCTCACTAGAAAGGTTCAATTTGGGTAAGTGTATTTTCCAAAGCTGCTACGGAGGTTATTACCTCACGAAAGTTTAGGTACTTTACACTCTGAGGGTGTTTCGCTAACCATTGTGAAGGTTATTACCTCACGAGGGCGTAGATACTTTACCCTCTCCTAAAAGGGAGGAGTCTGGGTATAAGACTTATGATATGAAAGTGCGGTGTGTGCGAAGGAACATGCCAAACCTTTGACTCACAAAGATTCCTGTAAAAAAAACAAAACACAAAACAAACTAACAAAAATGATTAAAAACGTTAGAAGTAAAAATAAATAAATAAATAAATAAAGAAATAAAGAAACAAACAAACAAACAAACAAAACATTAAGACCAATTTTAAAACCAAAATAACATGTGACTAACCTATGGCTCGACTTTCTAAATTCCCCAGTCGTGTCACCAAACTATCATAACGTGCCAAATGCGAATTTAGCAAGTTAGACACAAACATGAGTCGCCACTAATAATCTAACTAGGTGTGATTAGTCACCTTTATGAATCTATCATTTTTAAAGTTATCCTAAGCTTGAATAAAGCACACTAAAAAGAATAGGTTCTGATCTACGTGTCAGAACTAGGTTTAGGAGTTCGGTTACGTGCGGGGAAGGATGAGCACCCCCACAATGCCTATCCTAAAGATAGTACCACATCAATCATATGTTATTCTAAATCGGTCTTATCTAAATGGTCTTAATTAATCTAAGTCATTTTTTTTTAATCATGCAAAATAATCTAATAAAATTAAAAATCATATCCTAAATCATGCAATATCTAAAAAAATAAATATCATAATAATCCTAATCATCATGCTTATCAAAAAAAAAAAAGAAAAAAAAAAAAAAAAACCTAAACATACTCCTAAAATAAAACTCAGATAAATAAAATAAATAAATATAATATAACACCGAATCATGCCATCCAAAATAAAACCTAAACATGCTCCTAAAATAATATAACCTAAACATGCTCCTAAAAAATAAAAACAATAATAATAATAAAAAAAAACCTAACATGCTTCTAAAAAATAAAAAACAATCATAAAAAATAAAACCTAACATGCTTCTAAAAAATAAAAATAAAAGTAAACCTAAATCATACTCATCTAAAATAAAAATAATAAAACCAAACCTAAAGCATGCTATCTAAAATAATAAATAATAATAAAACCAAACCTAACATGCTTCTAAAATAAATAAAATAACCTAAATCATGCTTCTAAAAAAGGTAAAAAGTAACTTAAACATGCTTCTAAAAAAAATACAATAATAATAATAAGTCATGCAAAATTTACATAAAATAGATAAAAATAACAAAATCATATTAGACTTTTAAAGAAAAAATATTCCTACATCAAATCAAATTAAATAAAATTAGAATTAAATAATTAATATCAATTCATAGAATATCATAGTACAAAATAAATAATGAAAAGAAATATATAAAAGAAAACAAAATTAAATAACAAAAAAAAACAGTAGCTACATCCGGGTCGGGCCCGCTCACGGGTCGTGCCCGGATCCTCTCAACCCGACCCGGATGTGGTTTAAAAACTCCAAAAAAATTTCTCACTTACCTATTTTTTTTTTAAATCTTCCTCTTTAACTTTCTCTCCTCAACCAAGAACACCAACAGAAACCCAGAATCTGGCAGCCGTTCATCGTCGGCAACCACCACCGTCGACCACCACAACCTGCCCAAAAAAAAAAAAAACAAAAATTTTCCTTTCCGTCTCCCCAACCCCGAAATCTAATTAGTTTTGTCTAAATCAACACAAGCAATCCTAGATCTAGGTTAGAAGCTCGCGATTCTACCCCTCCCGATCTCTTCTGATGGCTTTTCGGTGACTACCTAAACTCCGGTCAAACACTCCTCGCAACCCTTTTTATATTTCCAACATAAGATCTTTCAAATCAACAACTAAAACCCAAAAAAAAAATTCCAAAGTTTCGAAAATAAAACCCTAGAAAAATATTTTGTTGCTACTGCCTCTTTTGTTTTTTCGAAATTTGCTCATTTCTGATCTCTCCCTCCCTCTCTCACTGTGTTATTTGCTGTTGAATTTATGGAAAGAACCTAGAAGAATCCTAGTTCAATCGGGTATAGAGTTTCAATTCATTTAGGTTTTAAAATCTAATTTGACAAAAAGTTCTTTTCATCTTCAAAAGCCAATCCTGATCTGAGGAGAGTTTTGGTTTGATCCAAAGAAGAATTTCAATTTAAGCCAAACACACTTTTTTTCCTTCTGTTTTTTCTATTTTCTTTCTTTCTTTCTTTCTTTCTTTTTTTCATTTTTTCATTTTTTCATTTTTCATTTTTCATTTTTTCATTTTTTTATTATTATTATTTAATTTCGAAAAGAAAAAAATTAAAATAAGATTAAAATTAAAATAGGCTAAAATCAAAAATAAAAAATAAATTTAAACTAAAGTTAAAGTTAGAACATCCCGGATAAAAACGGGTGTCTGCAGATACTAGTAGTTTCTTTGATTATGAATTAAAGGAAATCTTATACAAAACTTGACAATTAGATGAGCTTTGGCTCAAGAAATTTCATAATGAGATTATGAAACTAATTTAGTTAAGAGCATTCTTATTAAGATATGATCTAAATGAAGAATGGCTTGAAACTAAATTGATTGATTATCTCATAGAATTCATATAAGATGAATTGGATGGACATTACTATGTGATGACATAGAAAAGTCCATGATGCTCCAAATAGCCAAGATTGTCGAAACACTAACCAGTAAGGGATTTCAAGTTGTAATGGTAAAACAAACATTCATATGGGATATGAGATGTTTAGTTTTAAGACTACAAATGTGCATTCAAAAGAGTTTTGAATTCACATCCCATAGGAAAGTAAATAAGTTTACTTTGAATGTTTCTACACAAGTAGGAAACAATAGGAGTTTTATGACATTTAAAAGTTAAAGGTCATAAGTTGAAATCCGATATTATGCATAGGATGCATAAAGGTACAAACATTTAGTAGAATGCATTATGATGCATTACTCATACGTGATGAGTCTACTAAACTATGGTTAAGTAGGATGCATAGTGATGCATAACTTATATGAGATGAGTCTACTTAATAGAACATTGTTAGACAATGGATTGAGATATCCAGTTTTGATAGTGACATTCAAAAGTTGAATTTATCAAAAGGATGAGATATCTTTTGTGTACACCTAAGGGTTAGTGGGAGTAATACAGATTACTCATCAAATAATGTATATCAGATACATTGGTGATTGAAAGGTGAATCGACTAGTATTGCTAAGATCTAACAAATTTAGTAATAGTTGATTGGATTAAATGTTAAATGAGTTTAACATAGAGAGAATCCAATAAGTGACTTAATGCCATGATGTTAATAAATCAGTCATTTTGAAACGTTCCAAATTAGAGAGGACTGAATTATTTATATTCTAAGTCAGAATACAAACCTTTTGTTTTAAACTACAAGAAGGTGTATTTGGATCTATAGCTCACTGGGCTAATTAAAAGATTCTTAGTTGTTAAAGTAACAACATGATCCATGAGGAATCGGGTTTCATTGTGATTCGGATAAGTATTGTGACTATGATAATGAAGATTATCAAAAGTATATGACCGAAGCATATTCTCAAAAAAATGTACTGAAGCTATGTCCTAGTAGAGACACAATTGCTAATCGAAAGAGTTCGGCATTGGATGCATTAGAGATTGGCTTAGTGCAAGTGGGAGATTGTTGGTATATGCCCTAGAGCCAATCAGTTTGGTCAGGCATAAACTACCAATAATGCAAACCCATCACTATATCTTAGGGATACAAGGTTTTCCTTCATGTTAGTACAATGATAAGGAGTTATTAAGTACTAATCAGATGAAGCCCATGGAACATAATGGCCTTGCAAAAGAATTATATATAATTGTGAGATCCTTATGCATCAAAGCCATGTTCCTAAAACAGTTCCTAATCATCGTATTGCCAAGACAAGGCATTGGCAATGCGCAAAGACTGGTACATGTTAAGCCTACTTACTTAGTAAGCAACTGTCCACATGTTGAAGTATAGAAGATATTTTAGGATAACATGTAGGTGCTTGTCTGTTGAATAAATTCACTAAACATGGCCCGCTGTGAGAACTCCATTTGGTATTGTCACTCAAGTGTTTATGGAAACGTTCTCACATATCAGTCGTGTAAGTAGTCCTCTGACTTGTGATACCAGGTCATCTTGTATGGGGAGTGTCATACTTTGATTCCATCAGAAATGGGTCCCAAACATGAGTGATGCTTATGGTAGGGTGGTTTTGGGTATGACATGAACCATACGAAGATGGATGAGTGATCCAGAGAGGATTCACCACTCCAAGTGACATTGGAGACATATCTCATATGTTCTTGGCTTAAGTTAACTTGATGGAATCTCTGGCCAAAGTATGATGAATTTAGGAGAAATAGTTTCTCTAAGTTCACAAAGTTAACCAATAGCTGCAGGAACTAATATGGATTGAACATGAGTAGACACTGCACCATGCTCATGGTCTTTCCGGGATATTTGGTGAAAGGACTGAATTACACTGATAGACTGAACAAGAAAGGTTATGTCGAAACTAACTTGACTCTCCAGTATTTGGGTGGTCATGATGGCTTGCTAGAGTCCGCTCATGATCTATGAGTATAAATTAATTAGATTAATTTATATTCATTGCCAACATATTGGAAGCCTAATGGGTCACACGCATAAAGGTGAATTAAGAGATTAAAATGGAATGAGCCTAATTGATTAAATTGGAAATTTAATCAATAGGCACTTAATTAATTAGTTTAATTAAGTGGAAGGACTTAAGTGCAAATACTTAAGATTTATTGCCCTTAGTCCAAACCCTGGAGTCTTGCCGCCCCCTATAAAAGAAACATGATAGCTTGGCCGAACCCCTATGGCTTGCGGCACATTAGATGTGCCTTGTGATTGGCGTTTTTCTTGATTTCTTTTCTTGCTTCTTGCCTCTTTATGGATTGCTAGAGAGAAAAGGTTTCTCTCAAGAGAGCAAAGGCTTAGATCAAGAAGAAGAATATCAAGATCTTGCCTTTGGTTAATGCTCTAAACCCTGCGAAAAAGAAAGAAGATCAAGATCTTCATTGTTGGTTGGCGAACCAAACCTTGTGGAATGTAGAAAAGCGTTTTCTTTATTCTTAATGCTTATGAAGCATTCGGTCATGGATGTTTAGATGGGGAGAGGTTTCTTAAAACCCAAAGTATTAGCATCGTTTTCGGTAGGACTCCATTCCTACCTTATGAAGATTTTCTTGATCATCTTGTGTAGATTACCGTTAGAGGCAAGACGCTTGTGTGGTTTGAAATCTCGGATTGACAGCTTGGTGTTCAAGAATTACTGGACTGTTTGTAAACTCAAGATTACTAGATCTTTGAGTTAAGGTATGATTTCTAATCATATGTATGCTTTATAATTACAAGGTCACATTAAAATTTTACAAGCATAATCCTGTTAGATTCGACTATCTCTTTGTTTATTACTCCACTGCATTCATGGTCTTCTTTAATTCAATTATTTTTTGAGCATGAGATCGAATCCCAACACTGTTCACTATATGTAAAAAAATATATATTTTTTATTTTTATAATTAATTTTAAATTTTTTTTTTATTATGTGAACAGTGATCCGAGCTGGATCATGAAAATGCTCACCCAGACCCGGCCCAGTACGAGCCGCGCTGGCTGCCTAGCCTGTGAGCAGGTCTAGATCACACCATAAAATCACTTTTCTAATCCTTTAAATTCTAAACTCTAACTATTGAATTATCTTGGAAATAGTTTAGGGATGCTAATATAAACAATCTTCATGATTTCTTAAATGATAGAGCATAACTTGAAATTTTATAAAATAAAAAATTTAAATTCAATTCTAAAATTAGTGAGTGACCCAAAAATTAATATGTAGGTTTTCATGTAAAGAAAATATTAAATCATTGAAACAATTTTTTTTTTCAAAGTATAGTAATAATTAAAGTTTAAAGTTAATATTGATATATTTGAATTTTCAAGTGAGGAGCAATATACATGTAAATGTTATTTTGTGAATAATTTCAATATGATAGTTAATTATTAGTTTAATTGAAGCAATTTAGTGTTAACAATAAAATTTAAAGCAATTTTTTATTTTGATCACTCAATTATAAAAAAGTAATGTTTTGATCATGGATATAATACTTGTCCAAAATATAGTAATATGAAAGGTTAAGTGCAAATCCATTGTTTTTTAGTGGATTTTTTTGTCAATATTGTTTTTTAATAGTTGAGTCACCATAATAATAACTTTTATAAATACTAGATTATGGCATACCCATTATGTGGGTGTCGCCACCTATAAAAAAAAAAACAATAACAAGTCTCATCATAAGACTTTCTTATTCGTTTTCCTTAGGCGTGACATTTTAAAAAAAAAAGGAGGAAAAGTCGACTTAATTCCTCTAGAAAAACGAAGCTGTCGATACGTGATCCCGGATCGTGGGGAACCCGTTCGAGTGAGGGGCAAAACAGAAGCAGAGGAAAAGACGACTTAATTCCTCTTGAAATAAAATAAACGGTCGAGGGTATGAAAACGACTTCGTAAAAAGACATGGAGTCGCCACCAATCTTTTTTAGCTAGGTGTGATCGACCACCTATTAAAACTGGTTTATAAAATATTTTAAAATTAATTAAAAGATTTTTAAAACCAATTTCAAGCCTGCGTTATAAACCAGAGAAAATCAAAGAAGAGGGTTCGGGACTTGGTTATGTGCGGGGAAGGATTAGAACCCCCACAATGCCCAAATAAATCGGTACCTTATTAATCGTGTGTTATCTCAAGTCTCGGTAAAAAGTTGGTTTTTAATTTAGTATTTCAAGTTAATTCCCAATTTTAAGAAAAATAATTCCATTTTTAATTGAAAATGATCCATAATTTATTAATTCAAAATTTTCCATTTTCTAGTGCCCGGAGCCTTTCATCTAACAACTGATGTTTCCCTTAGGGATCTGCCAACTCTACCTCTTTTACTACAACCATTTCCATTTTTCCCGTTCAGCTGGGTCGTCTAAGTTCAGGGTGTTGCTGGGGTTAACTGTGTTCTCTCTATCATTACGACCTCATTCTGACCCTTTTGTGCCTCTAACCCTTCTCTGGCGGCAAAGTTTTTAGTGTATCCTTTTCCCTTGATTACGGTGGACATCAACTCCATCAATTTAGTCATCTGATCCTTAGATTCTGCTTGAGACTTTGTCAGCTGTTCTAGCAATTCTTCTTGTACCCTTTCCATTCTTTCCAGTCGGGCAGCTTCTTTATTCTCCATAGCTCTAGCCTGTATTGGAAAGGTACTCAGTACTTCTTATACCTCTGATTTGAAATGAAAAATCTTTCAAAGACTCTTAAAGCCAAGCTAACTTCTGTTTTATTCCCCCCAAATGTATGTCATGATGAATGAGCCATGATTGACATTTGATGCATGTGAAGAATAAACAAAATGATGTATGGACATATATAATGGATACATGCTGACTATAAATGCAATAAATACAATCACAATGCCAACATGCTGCAAGCAAAGAATAAACAAATCAATGCATGGATATATGTAATGAATGACCATGTATATTTCAGCGTATTTCCCAAGGAATGATCGTATACATTATGAATAAAACATGATGTCAATTATGATGAATGTAAACAATGAATGATTGACACAGAGTATATACAACGAAACTCATTCTGACCATGTGTGTTATGAATGTGACCTAATGCTAACATGATGTATGTAATTAGCAAATTAGTGCATAGACATATAGAAAAAATCATGCTGACTATGTTTGTCATGAATACCACCTGATGCTACCAAGATGCATGTATGAATGTATGGTATGACAAATAATTGATTGGATGTAAAATACAAAGGGGAAGATATCACGGAGGAAATAAGAATCGGAGGAACTTAATCATCAACATCTCATAAATTGAAGCACAACCAATTCATTCCCAAATCAACATTCACAATGGTATAAACCATGTTTAGAAAATCATGAGCAGTGGTTAAAACTGTCTTTACAAGCACTTTATTCTTCCTAGCATCCTAAGGCTATAAGAGCCGGCTATTGTAAAAGTGAAATCCTACTGCATCATATCAGACCAAAGTCTTTCTACATCATTGCCGTAAATCTCCCACTAATGACGCTTTCCCAGCCCTCTATCATTCAGCGTCGTTGGATCGATCCACTTGATCTCTATAAGAGATTGCACTTTCTTTTTGAATGCTATACAGTCTTCAATGCTATGGCCGGCAATTCTAAAAGTAATAATCATATCTTGCAGTTGGATTATACCACTTTGGATATGGTGGTAACAAGGGTTTCAGCGGGATACAGGCAACCATGTGATTTTGGATCAGTATAGGGAAAAGCTCTCGGTAGCTGATTGGAATGGGATCATACTGCTCTTGAGTCTTATTTTTGGGTTGTTTCTTAATCACACATGGCCTAGGAGTTGGGGCACTTGGTGATGGCACTAAGGTCCAAACCGGAGTGTTTACATAGGGAGATGGCCGAATAACAAGGAAAGGGTATGGATTATGACATGGGACCCTTGGAGGTTTACATAGTTTGAGGTTCCTATCCTGGATGCTTGATAAGGTGATTGATGAGGGAAATGGTATGAACTGCCAGTTGGTGGTGATGGAGTGGGGTTCAGGGGTCCCGTAGTGATCATCCCAGTGGACAATTGAGCCATAGCAGGGTACGGATACTGGTTTAGACTTAGAGCAGTTTGCAGGTATGGTACAGGACCGGTGATCTCTGTCTTTGGTATCAAGCTCTCTGGTTTAATCATTTTCATGAGGGTTGCACCCTTTGTAACACTGGCAAGCGCAGGATCTAGCAAGGATTGTATGTTTTAGACCTGAAGGTTTTGGTTGATCTGAAGGCGATGCAGAGCCCTGAGAAAGTTCCCCCTTAATCTTACCCATATCCTCAAACATTTTCAGCAATTTGGCGAGTTGTTCTTTCACTTCCCGAATTTCATGTCTAAACTCCTCTTGATTGCATTCCAAAGCATCCAGTCGTTCCTCCGATTCATTCCTCATATCTTGAACCCCTTTCATGCAAATGAAAATGTCATGAGATTTAAGAATACAATTATGAATGTACATGCCCTACTCCTATATGCATGAATAAACTAATGATTAATGCATGAAGCGTTCAAAGAAATTATGATGACTATGTATGCCATGTGTGCAACCTGGTGCCAACATGATGCATGTAAAGAATAAGCAAATTACTTCATGGATACATACAGAAAAATTATGCTAACTATGACTGTTTTCTACAATGAATGAGCATACATGCTTATGACTGTAACATGATGTCAAAATGATACATGCAAAGAATAAATGAATTAGCACCATGGTATATACAAAGAAATAAATGGTTACTGATGGAGACTCAATTAAGAGTCGTAAACCCAAGTGCAGGTTATGTTCAAGTAATAAATTCTCGGGTGTCCGAGGTCGAACCACAGGGAAGCGTATTAGTAAGTATAAGTTTATAAATATATAAGAAAAAGAAAGTAAACAAGATATTAAGGAATCAACAACAAAACATAAAAGAAATTAAACAAAATATAAAAAAACAATAAGAAAAGATGTTGAGGTTAGAGAATCCACTCTTGGTGTTATGCTAAGATTAATCTTGTTTTATTACACAATTGAAATTCACACATAAGGGAGATTCCAATCGGAAGGTTTAGCAATTCAGTCCAAATTGTCCAACGTCCATAGCATATGATATTATGTTCATTTGGTGTCCTCAAAACTCACAAAAAGAGTCCAAGCATTCCTTATGCCAAGGTATATGTCTACAACAAATCAAGGTTATGAAACCAAGCATTTACTGTGCCATTTTCATTGTCAATAATGAATCAAGATCCCTACTTTGCAAGTATGATTCTAAACCAAAAGAAAATATTATCTATACTAAATGATGATTTATTTTAGCTCATGTTTAAGAGACTAACCTTAGCATTTACCAAAAGCTTCACCTCATCACCTCAACAATATGATTAGCAACACATACTAGATATGAAGAAAATGAAAAGAAAAATAAAGAAAAAGAAAACTAGAGAAAGGAAAGAAGAAGAAAACTTAGAGAATTACATTGCAATGGCTAATATCCTCCCCATGTATCAATGTATCCCAATACTCATCCAAGGCCCTTTATTTATACACATTTTGGAGGGCTAAATGACAAGAGACAAGCTTTACAAATTTCAAAGGTAGGTATAATAGGTGGGTGCATTTTTCTAACAATTTTCGTCATATTGTATGACAATTCTGATCAGCCAGCTTGATGGTCGATTTTGTCAATGTTGAAGGCTCGATCTGATAAAATGGTCTTCTAGAAAAATATACCCCTATCCGTTACGGATCCACAGCCGTTGGAATCAGATCATTTTCTCATGTGGATCGGAAGATATGGTTAAAATACCAAAACAGGTCAGCACAGACGTCATTGCACATCAGCCAACTTGATGGTCGATTTCGCTAGGGAAAACGACTCCGTTTCAAGAAGTGTAAAACATGAAAAAGATAGATATGCCTCTTAACTTTGCACAGTTAAAAAATTTCAGCCTTATTGCTTCAGTGAAACTCCAGATATAGCTGATATGGAAAAAGGTGTCGGAACTGGAACTGAACTGGATTTGCCCTTAATTGTTGATTTAACCTACTAATCTGAAATCACTCAAAGAAACTCGTGAAAAAACACCAAATTACATAAAAATATAAAAGATCATAAACACAATTAGACTAAGCAATAATAACTCGTATTTGACGCAAAACAATAATAAAACATAACTAAAAACTATATAATTATACGAGTTATCACACCCCCACACTTAGATTGTTGCTAGTACCTAGCAACGACTCAATAAAAATAAAATAAGAAAATCTAATCTAATCCATTTTCGTAGGAAATCACGGTGGCACTTAGCATGTGACACAAGCCTTTAAACCCCTAGGTGTCCCTAGTGGACGAGTTTAGTCTCGTGAGGGTTTACTAGGACGATACCCACAAACATTGAAGACATAAGAAAAACTAAAAATAATAATTATAACTAATCCTTCCAATATAAATTAGAGATAATCATTGGACAAGTCTTAAAAACTAATCAATAGCTTAAAGAAATTCACAAAAAAATCTTGCTTGAATGTAAATAGTTTGAGTTAAGCCAATATTAACATAACATATTTCAATCAAAATAGTGTATATTCAAACTTAATCTCAACTTCTCACATGGGATACTCTCTTGATTTTCACTCTTTAAAGTAGTGGTAAAGTGTTTACACTCAATCAATCTCATGAAAACACTTCTACCATATGCTTGCTTGTCCACCTATTCTCCACTATTTAGATCATACAACTTCATAAATCAAGAGGTCTTTATTCAAGGTTGTAATGGGGCCAAAGGGTTATAATGTGGTTAAAGAACAAAAGGATAAAGATATCACAAAGGTTCCAAAGAGTTCATAGAGTTTAGAGACATAATAAGATCATACAAATAAAACTTCTCAAAACTCTTATAAAGCACATAATAACATAGGCTAAATATTCATGTTGAGCCTTTGCATCATTCTAACCAACTTTGTAACATCTTTTTCTAGAAGTTCAAGAGAAGTTTTTTTTTTTTTTTTTTTAATATGGGAATGTATTTGACAATGATCCCTTTCTTTTTCTCTTGACTTTTTCTTTTCTTTTCTTCCCCCACACTTATCTTTTGTTTCTAACCCAAATTTTCAACTAAAAATATCCCTTGTTTTTTTGCAATATGTCTCAAAATATAAAATCCATCTTTAGAACAAGGGTAAGGATATAAGTATATTTAGGCTAGGTGTAAGTTGTGGTTACCAATAAAACAACATATTTAATGTAGGCTCAAATTGGCTCACTAGTGGTGATGTTCTCTTAGAACATTAATAATGGATGACTGTTTGGCTCTGGTTATAATCCTAATGCCTCTATCATATTCATGTTGTCACATGTATCAATATAGTCTCAAACGGTTTAAAGCAAGTTCTAGAGAATCATGTAATCATAAGAGCACTCAAGAAATAAATTAGATTGATTTGTATAATGCATCAATCATTATAGGCTCAAAAACTCACAAGGATGATTATACAAGTCAGATTAAATCTAAACATGCTTCTTTCTCAATCAACATATCATATTAACATTGGCTCATAAAAAGGTTGATATCAAGTTCAATTCTCATGAAAATCTTCTCACTAATAAATCTGTTTTAGACTTATGCAATTCATATCTCATCATTGTATTAAAAAGGAACTAGAACACACTAAAAAAAAATTAATAATAATAATAAAGACTCATAAAAAAAAATAGTAGACAAAAATAAAAGAAATCCTAAATCATTCCCCCCACACTTAATTCTTACACTGTCCTCAATGTAAGTCTATTAACCCAAATGAAAGAATAATGTGTAAGAGAAAAGAACTAATAACATAAGAATAGGAATAACTAGACTCAAAACCAAACAAAACAAACTCATGCAACCTAAATAATCCTAAAATACTAAACAAAAATTAACAAGTAAACATAAAAAGATTAAAATCAAACTGACAAGGTATGTCTCAAGTCTCCCTTACTCAGACCTTGTTCAGAATGAATACTTCTAAATGGCTTAAAACACATCAATTTTTTTTTTTTTTTAATTAGCAAAATATGTCCCTTACCCCCTACTAAAGGTAGAATTTAGGAGATATTACCTGCAGAGGTTGCTAACCACTTATTATAACTGAGACACAACAAACAAAATGTTAGATAATATCGTCGAAAGTGTATTTGACCTGTCAGAAAAAAATGTTAACCTAACAAAAGATTTTTGCGTGATTTCAGGAAGAAAATCAAAAAGAGAAGAAAAATCAACCGTAAAAGACCAACGCAAAAAAAAACGAAAATAATTACACAAATCGAACAACACGTAAATTAAACCGAAATAAAGTTATTGCAAATCAAACCAAAAGCTGAGAAGTCATTTATTGTAGTTGTGATTGTGGCTCACATCTTCCTCTGGTTTTACGTCCAGAAACGGCTTAAACGCCTTCTATGAGTCGAGGATATGCTTCCCATCCAGTTTTCTTACAAGCTGGCAAACAGGGTCTTTTAACATCAGATTCCCAAGATGTTGCCATTCCCTTTGGAATTGCGGCCATAAATCAAGAATTTCTCTTTGTACGTCTCCACTAGGATGCGTCTCAAGAGAAAGTTGGATATTACCCAAATTCTCCTTACTCAGTCCATCCTTAATGAATTCAATTTTATCATCTCGATTAGAGGACGGAATCCCAATAGAACGACATTTACCATTACACGTCCATCGTGCACATTTGTGGCAATTTGAACTCATACGCTTTGCTCGTCGCTTCTTTGCAAAAGTGCTTCTACCCAAAAAGGAATATTTTAGCTCGGATGGAAATGGTTTTAAATCCAGCTTGGGTGGTTCAATAGTTGATGGTACAGTGACATTTGTGAGTGATGGAAGTTCCTCAAACTTTTGTTTCCAACGATGCTTATCCTGAAAAGAATTTAACAAAGAATCAGTGTGTGAAATTTCTGAAGCATTATCAAACTCACATTCAATTAAATAAGCTTCTAAAGGATCATGGAATGTGGTAGTGGTGAGATGTTCATGAACAAGTTCTTCAATGAAATCCACTTCATGTACTTCTGAATCATCACCAGGTTGCTTGCAAGTGTTGAACACATTTAATTCTAAAGTCATATTTCCAAAAGAAATGTTCAACATACCATTCCTGCAATTTATCAGAGCATTAGAAGTTGCAAGAAATGGACGGCCTAATATAACAGGAATTTGAACATTTGGATTTGAAACAGGATGTGTGTCCAAAACAATAAAATCAACAGGGAAGTAAAAATTATCAATTTGAACCAAAACATCTTCAACTATCCCTCGAGGAATTTTTACAGAACGATCAGCTAGTTGAAGTGTAACAGGTGTTTCCTTGAGTTCACCTAAACCTAACTGTTGATAAACAGAAAAAGGCAAAAGATTAACACTAGCACCAAGATCAAGCAATGCACGTTCTATTCTAGTGTTTCCAATGATGCATGAGATTGTTGGACATCCAGGATCTTTGAATTTTGGTGGAGTAAGGTGCTGAATGATTGAGCTCACACTTTCCGTCAGAAATGCTTTCTTTTGTACATTATGTTTCCTTTTAAATGTGCACATGTCCTTCAAAAATTTAGCATAAGATGGAACTTGTTTGATTGCATCCAATAAAGGAATGTTAATCTTAACTTGTTTGAAAAGTTCATAAATTTCTGCATTTTGATTCAAATTCTTTATTGTTTGCAACCTTTGAGGAAAAGGAGCAGGATGCATACCTTTTTCTTTGTCCAAATTTTCAAGAAGTTCAGACTTACCATCATCCTTACCAATACTTTTCGGAGGGGAAGGAGGATCTTGGTCTTTTGATGGAATCTTTTTGTCAATTGCCTTTCCACTTCGAAGAGTTGTGATAGAACTGGCATTTTCCTGTTGAGTTTCATTGGAGCAAGAAACAAGACATTGAGTAGAAGGGTTAGGCTGAGGTTGAGCAGGAAACTTACCTTTTTCTTGAGTGCGTAATGAAGCTGTCAATGTGGACAAGGTGTTTTTGATCTCATTGATGTCCTGTGAAGTCCGGTTATTCACATTTGCCTGTGTTTGCATGAATGCTTGCAATGTCTCTTCCAAGGTTTGTACACGTGAAGGTTGATAGGAAAAAGTGGTACCCGGCATTTGAGATTGTGGTACCTGAACATGATTATTATTCCACCAACTGAAGTTGGGATGATTTCTCCATTCAGGGTTATACGTTTCAGAGTAAGGAGAAGGAAAAGGCTTTTTAAATGTGTTTATGGAATTTACTTGATCATGCAACGCTTCTTTAAGAATGGGAATGTTTGGACATTCAGAAGTGGGGTGTCCCATGATTTCACAAATTCCACAACTTTCTTCATTTTTAACCGTTTTGACTTCTTCTACTTCTCTGAGTTCCATGGCTTCAATCTTTCTAGCCAAATTAGCTACTTTAGCTTTTATCTCATCTTCTTGACTAAAATGATATTTACCTCTGTTAGAAACAAGATTAGATCGATTGGAACTTTCAGAGGAATTATCTGTGTGCCAGGCTTGAGAGTTATCTGCCAAATGGTCTAAGTAGTCAAAGGCTTCTCCAGGTTCTTTTTCTAGAAACTCACCGTTACACATTGTTTCAACAAATTGTTTAGTTTCGGGAGTTAAACTTTCATAAAAGAAACTAATAAGACGCCATTTTTCAAAACCATGATGTGGACAAGAACTTAACAAATCTTTAAAACGCTCCCAGCACTGAAAAAATGCTTCATTTTGATTTTGATTGAAATTTTGAATATGTCTTTTCAAAGCAGTAGTTTTATGTGCTGGGAAAAATTTCTTTAGAAACTCAGTTTGTAATTCTTGCCATGTGCCAATTGACCTTGGTTTTAAATTATGAAGCCAAATTTTTGCTTTATCTTTTAAAGAAAAAGGAAATAATTTTAGCTTGACAATTTCATTTGTGCATTGTTGGTCATTAAAGGTGACACATACATCTTCGAAGTCTTTTAGAGACGAGTAAGCACTTTCCGATTCTAACCCATGGAAATTTGGAAGCAAAGCTATCATACCTGGTTTAAAACGAAAGTTGTTTGCATTGAGAGGAAAAATAAAACAAGAGGGTGATGAGCTTCGAGTTGGTTGCAAGTAGTCACGCATGGTGCGTACTTGTCTGTTCTCATCTTCAGCATGAACACTTTCATTGTCAGCCATGGTAGGAGTTGTATTAGAAAGATTACCTGAAAAAGTTTCACAATAAAATCTAACTAAACGACGAGATCTAAAATCACGTCGCCAAACAAGCATAAAACAAAGTTAATATACAGATTAGGCGGTATAACCAGCCAATAAAAATAAAACAAAGTTAATATACAATATAAATATAAATATATAGAAAATTAGGCGGTATAACCAGCCAATAAAAATAAATTAGGCGGTATAACCAGCCAATAAAAATAAATATATTTATAAACTTATATACTTAGTATTGCTTCCCCGGCAACGGCGCCAAAAACTTGATGGAGACTCAATTAAGAGTCGTAAACCCAAGTGTAGGTTATGTTCAAGTAATAAATTCTCGGGTGTCCGAGGTCGAACCACAGGGAAGCGTATTAGTAAGTATAAGTTTATAAATATATAAGAAAAAGAAAGTAAACAAGATATTAAGGAATCAACAACAAAACATAAAAGAAATTAAACAAAATATAAAAAAACAATAAGAAAAGATGTTGAGGTTAGAGAATCCACTCTTGGTGTTATGCTAAGATTAATCTTGTTTTATTACACAATTGAAATTCACACATAAGGGAGATTCCAATTGGAAGGTTTAGCAATTCAGTCCAAATTGTCCAACGTCCATAGCATATGATATTATGTTCATTTGGTGTCCTCAAAACTCACAAAAAGAGTCCAAGCATTCCTTATGCCAAGGTATATGTCTACAACAAATCAAAGTTATGAAACCAAGCATTTACTGTGCCATTTTCATTGTCAATAATGAATCAAGATCCCTACTTTGCAAGTATGATTCTAAACCAAAAGAAAATATTATCTATACTAAATGATGATTTATTTTAGCTCATGTTTAAGAGACTAACCTTAGCATTTACCAAAAGCTTCACCTCATCACCTCAACAATATGATTAGCAACACATACTAGATATGAAGAAAATGAAAAGAAAAATAAAGAAAAAGAAAACTAGAGAAAGGAAAGAAGAAGAAAACTTAGAGAATTACATTGCAATGGCTAATATCCTCCCCATGTATCAATGTATCCCAATACTCATCCAAGGCCCTCTATTTATACACATTTTGGAGGGCTAAATGACAAGAGACAAGCTTTACAAATTTCAAAGGTAGGTATAATAGGTGGGTGCATTTTTCTAACAATTTTCGTCATATTGTATGACAATTCTGATCAGCCAGCTTGATGGTCGATTTTGTCAATGTTGAAGGCTCGATCTGATAAAATGGTCTTCTAGAAAAATATACCCCTATCCGTTACGGATCCACAGCCGTTGGAATCAGATCATTTTCTCATGTGGATCGGAAGATATGGTTAAAATACCAAAACAGGTCAGCACAGACGTCATTGCACATCAGCCAACTTGATGGTCGATTTCGCTAGGGAAAACGACTCCGTTTCAAGAAGTGTAAAACATGAAAAAGATAGATATGCCTCTTAACTTTGCACGGTTAAAAAATTTCAGCCTTATTGCTTCAGTGAAACTCCAGATATAGCTGATATGGAAAAAGGTGTCGGAACTGGAACTGAACTGGATTTGCCCTTAATTGTTGATTTAACCTAGTAATCTGAAATCACTCAAAGAAACTCGTGAAAAAACACCAAATTACATAAAAATATAAAAGATCATAAACACAATTAGACTAAGCAATAATAACTCGTATTTGACGCAAAACAATAATAAAACATAACTAAAAACTATATAATTATACGAGTTATCAGTTACACAAAAACGGTGGGACAAATTTTGATTATTCAAAAATCTCATTATGCGAGATTTGCCTCCACGTTTAATCTACAATTCTTTGAAACATGTTTTCTCTATGAAAAAGCCAAACATATTATTTTCAAAATAATTTCGGGTTAGTGGATCCTAACATGGTACAATATGCAAATGTTCATGTAACACTATCGGTTTATGAAATCACCAAATGAGATTATTATTACCAACTGTTTATTGCAAAGAATGAGATAAAAAATACAACGATAAATGTACATGCTCTATTCACACATGCATGAAATGTGCATAAATGCAAAAATGTTTGAAAAAGAATGTTTGTATTTTGAATTTCAAAAGGTTAGTGAACACTTGCCCCAACATTATCTACTTATATAGGCATCACGGTGCCTTTGGAGTGGAGTATCACACTTATTATGGACGATGTATGTTCATCTTTGCCCGGTTTACAAAACTTATTTGAGATGTAAAAATAGGTAATAAAAGGTTAGAAATGTCCCTCCATGTGTTCCTAACTTTGGTCTATCTAACAGAAATCCGGCATGGCTTCGCCTAGGTTCACTATATGAGGATGAATCGGTTCTAAAGGCCCCAAATTGCTTCTCAATGTCGCCGGTGAAGGCTAGTAAGGCACCCCAATAAAAGCGGGTTCAATTCATTAGAGTATATTTTCCTAAGCCCATACGGAGGATCATCACGAAGGCTTTAGGTACTTTATACTCCGAAAGTGTTTCACTAGCCCATACTGAGGATCATCACGAAGGCGTAGTTACTTTACTCCCACTTAAAAGGACGAAACCCGGGTAGAGAGTTCATGTTATGCAAATACAATTAAGTGTGTGTAGAGGAACAACAAACCTTTTACCACCTATTCTACACCCCTTATCCTAAATACGCCAACAATTTATTAAAACAAAGATCAAGAATAGTGTAACGCATTAACCAACAAGCAATTATAATATACAACATTAAATAACCAAAAAACAAGAATAAAATGCATGTGAATGAATATGAATATATTTAAAACATTTTATTATTTTCAAAATTCTCCTTTATTTTAAAAAATATGGGAATTAAAATTAAATACCAATTAAACCAACAAAACCTAGACTTTGATAACACATGACTAATTCTAGGCCTGACTCTCTAAAAAGTCCCCAACGGAGTCGCCAAGCTGTCGCCACCTATAAAAAAATAACAATAACAAGTCTCATCGCAAGACTTTATTATTCGTTTTCCTTAGGCGTAACATTTAAAAAAAACGAGGAAAAGTCGACTTAATTCCTCTAGAAAAATGAAGTTGTTGATACGTGATCCCGGATCGTGGGGGACCCATTCGAGAGGGGCAAAACAAAAGCAGAGGAAAAGACGACTTAATTCCTCTTGAAATAAAATAAACAGTTGAGGGTATGAAAACGACCTCGTAAAAAGACATGGAGTCGCCACAAATCTTTTTTAGCTAGGTGTGATCAGCCACCTATTAAAACAGGTTTTATAAAACATTTTAAAATTAATTAAAAGATTTTTAAAACCAATTTCAAGTCTGCGTTATAAACCAGAGAAAATCAAAGAAGCGGGTTCAGGAGTCGGTTACGTGCAGGGAAGGATTAGAACCCCCACAACGCCCATATAAATCGGTACCTTATTAATCGTGTGTTATCTCAAGTCTCGGTAAAAAGTTGGTTTTTAATTTAGTATTTCAAGTTAATTCCCAATTTTAAGAAAAATAATTCCATTTTTAATTGAAAATGATCCGGAATTTATTAATTCAAAATTTTCTTATATGCCCCGACAAAATCGGTAAAATATAGAAATTTTTATTCATTTCGAAAACTTTCCGAATCATTCCCGATTTTTTTTTTTTGAAAGAAAGATATTCCTTTATT
This sequence comes from Fremontodendron californicum, assembly GCA_030761205.1. Lineage (NCBI taxonomy): Eukaryota > Viridiplantae > Streptophyta > Magnoliopsida > Malvales > Malvaceae > Fremontodendron > Fremontodendron californicum. Next base: position 9,231,823 of record JAULJL010000023.1, on the reverse strand, counting down.
AATGATAATTGATAATATTCCCTCCAGCAAACTCGGTAGAGAACTCATGAATTATTTTAACTCGGGAATATCTTTATTTTTATTGAAAATCATTATCTTTTTCAAAACATTTAAAAATATGAACATGAATATGTATGACATAAATAAAATGACATAACAAAGTATAGATAATATAATATAACCTAAATGATATGACATAACTTAAATGACATAGTATATTCTAAGTAAAATGAAAAAAATCCTAAGTATCATGGTATATTCTAAATGAGATAAAATGATTTAAATGACATGGCAATTTTAAATGATATGGCATATTTTAAATGACATGGCATGTTATAAATAAAATAACCTACATGACATGGAATATGATCTAAATGACAAGAAATGACATGGAATTAAAATAATGCTAACATATAATATGCATGAAAATGAAAATAAAAATAATAATGCATGAACATAGTATATGCTAAACAATATGACAAAAATAAGTAAATAAAAAACATAGGATATCATGAAACATTCAAAAAGATATGGCAAACAAATATAAGATCATAAAATGTGAATTAAAATAATAATAATATCATGAAAAATATCATAGCAAAAATCATACATTTAAATAAAATGCATGAACATGGAAAATGCAATGCATGAAAATGTATTTTTTCCTCTAAATAAGAAATCTGTATATCTAAAAAGATATCCGGCTACCTTAGGAAAATATGTCAAATTAGATTTTCTAAAAAAACAAAATTTTGTGATTGTTTGAAAACAATTTTGAGGAAACTTGAATAAAAATTAAAACCCTTACCAAACCCTTTTAAAATGGCTCTAATTTTCTAAGTTTAAAATCCCGAACTTAACTACCGTTAACCCGAGATTTATAAAATCATTTTTAAAGTTTAAAAAGGCTTAGAAACTACCCTAAGACAGTAGCTAAATCTTCTAACCAACCCCCTCTAAATGCCTTATCCAAATTCAACCATTATTCCTCTTTTGATTTCAAAACCTGCCTCTACTGTCCGATTTTTCCGCCAGATTTTTTAGCCTATTTTTAAAACTTCAAAAAAATCTAAAACAAATGCTGGAGACTTAGAACATGTAAACATACACAAGAAAAAATTGGCTTAATTTTTTGATTAAATATGATTTCCCAGAAAAATTGGAGATGTTCGAGTACTAGGTGAAAAAAACTGTTTTGTCAAAACACATTTTTTGCCTTTGATAAATTCATTCAAAAATCAAAGTAGAAATTGTTAGAAATCATCCTAAAGACCTAAGGGCAGTAGATAAACATTTAAAAACCTTAGAAAAAAATTGGCTAAGTAAAAAAAATCACAAAGGTAGAACAATCAATTTGACAATTCCTTAATTTTCCACAAGTATGCTCAAGGGAGCATGACTTTGAGCCATTAATTGGCCTAAGTCACAAATCAAGTGGAAATGACATGGAATGAATGAAAATACAGCAAATGAAATGTATGAAATGCATGGTCTAAAGGTCTAAATGGTAAAGGAAATGTATGACAATCCATGGCAACCTAAATGCCTAGCATGAATTTGCATGACAATAAATGCTATCCTAACTCTATAAGCATGCAATGCTTGATAATGTAAATGTGACTAGGACTTAATATGTTATGAATATGCATGAAAATAAATGTGACCTAAGACCTAAATAGCATATTAATGCATGACAATACCAATGTGATTTAAGACTCAATATGCATGGCAATACCAATATGGCCTAGACCTAAAATGTAATGAACATGCCTAGCAATACTATAAACATACAATGACTCATGAAACTAATGCCAATGCTGGAACAAACAGAAACTAATACACAATTTCAAGATATGATAATGCAAAGCATGTTACCTAAATAAAATGCAAATGCATGATAAGGCAAGGGATGTATGAAGAGGCCAAATGATCACATGAGACTCTAATGCAATCCTATTTAATAAATGACATAAGTACATGATAAATCATATTAAGATGCATAATGTCATGACATTTTCAATAGCATATAACATACCAAAATCAAAATGCACAAGCTCATGGCATGGAAATGCAAACAAATTAAGAAACAAAAGGAAAATGCACATGCAAGTCATACACAATATGGTGGCATTTTTATCATAGCATTTTCATAAGCACATGGCATACTAAAATCAGAATATGCAAGTTCATGGCATGGAGATGCAAACAAGTTAAGAAGCAAAGAAAAATACACATGCAAGGCATACAAAATGGAATGACCGAATGGTCATGAAACAAAACCATGGAAATGCAAACATGTAAGACATGATACATAAAAAAATGCACAACATGAGCATATGAACAATAATGGCCGAATATGCAAGGATGCAATATCAAGCATGGAAATGAAATATATAAGTAAATATAGCATAGAAAATAATGTAAAGAACATATACACAAGATTTAACATAGACATGCAAAAATTACAAGCAAAACTAGTAAGTAGAACAAGGAAAGTTAAGCTCCATGGTTGGTATCAAATGGGCATAGCCTCTCACCAAACCATAATCACTTGGTCTTGCCAAGATCATGAAGCCTTTCCATCTCAATAAAACAAAAAATAAACCATGTAAAACAGAAAATAAGATGAGCTTCATGGTAGGTAAAAATGGGCATAGCCTCTCTCCTAAACATGGTCACTTGGTCTAGCCAAGATCATGTAGCCATTTCAACCTTTTTTTTCTTCATATTTTGTAAAAATCAGAACCTTAGAATACTCTAAAAAAAACTTGTAAAAATCATTTTTCACAACAACATGCAAGGAAGAAAAAAATGAAAAAACAAGGCAAATAAATGTGCCATTTTCGGCCACAGCATGAAACCATAGAAAAATATTGTTTTCCACCATTTTAAAGAAGAAGAAGAGATGAAAACATGAGTAAACATTAAAAAACTTTATTTCTATGAAAAATGTAGTAGGAAAACATGATAGAAAAATCAAGAAAACACCATGGAAATGAAGAAGAAAGCTAGGCTAGAGCTTGGTAGAGATGACTACCTTCAAGCTCTCTATTGAAAACCTTTTTTTTCTTTCTTTCAAAAACCTTTTTTTTTTTTGCCAAATTAGCTTCTGTTTCCAGCCAAAAAACCTCTGAAAAAATGAAATTCTCCCCCTCCCTTTAGCCTTGGTCGAATGGCCCCCTAGCCCTTGGATGGGAATTGTACTTTTTCTCCTCTAATCTTGGCCTTTAGATTTAGATATTTTGATGATAACATAAAAATGTCATCTTGCCAATTCATAGCAGCCCTTAAGATGTGTACTCAGCCCTTGTAGTAACCTTAGCCAATAGATGCAAAAGAGGACCAATCCCATGCACTCCCTTGCTTGCCCCTCTTGAGTGCCTACCCTTGGATGAGTTGTGCTCTTCCATTCTTGGTCATTGGATGAGGCCAACATAAAAATGAAATCTTGTAGATTAAATCCAGTCCTCAACATGTTTACTCAGCCCTTGTAGATGGCCTAATCCATTGGATGAAAAGGAGATGATCCCATGCACTCCCTTGCTCAACCGAATGGATGCTCACCCCTGGATGAATTGTGCTCATCTTTTTTCTTCCATTCTTGGCCATCAGATGAAGGTTCTTTTATGACAAATAAAAATTTCATTTTGGCATTTAAACTTGGCCATTGGATGGTGCATTCAACTTTCCTACAAGGCAGCTAAGCCATTGGATGAAGGAGGGACCATTTGCAAGGTGTTACTGGTAGCATGTGGCTTGATAGTGACTAGGGAATTAAATTGTTCAAGCTTCCTTCTTCTCCTCTATGTTGGCTGACCAAGGGAAGAAAAAATCCCAGCAATTCCTTCTTCTTTCATATTTTCCTCAATTACCAATTTGCCATTTTTGGTTTCTTTGGTGAAATAACCTTTTTGTCCCCCGAACTTAAATAAATAGAAAACGGACTCCAAATTTGAATTTTCTTCTTTCAATACTTTCAAAATAATAAAAAATTGAATTCTGGAAGTTTTCAAAAAATTTCGAGTCCATTTGCTATTTATTTCAGATTTATTTCCGAAAATACCCATTTTATGCACCCGAACTTTACCAATTTTTAAACGAGCTACGAATCCAGATTTTTCTTCACCAATCTCTTCCAAATAATTTAAAAATGCGATCTGGAAGTTTTCATAATTTTTGGAGCTCATTTTCTATTTTTTCGGGATTTATCTGCTTGAATTACTACATAGGGGACCCGAGATTTGGCCATTTTGCAAACGAACTCCGAATCAAGATTTTCTTTTGCCAGTCTCTTCCAAATAATTCAAAAATGAGATTTTCAAATTTTCAGAATTTTTGGAACTAGTTTGCTATTTTTTCGGGATTTATCTGCTTGAATTACTGTATAGGAGACCCGGTATTTGGCCATTTTGCAATCAAACTCCGAATCAAGATTTTCTTTCGCCAATCTCTTCGAAATAATTTAAGAATGAGATTTGCAAATTTTCAGAATTTTGGAGTTCATTTGCTATTTTTCCCATATTGTCCAATTTTGTCATTTTGCCTCCAAAACCCGGTTTTGCTTAAAACAAGTTTGATTTTCTTCAAACTGAGCCTTGGGCTATCCTTGTTTAATCATTTCTCATCAATTAAGGGCTTTAGATCTTCCGAATCGGGCCATTTCTATAATTCTTCCAAATTTACCGAAATCCACCAAAAAGCCTTAATTCTCGGTTTTCTTCCGAATTGACTTTTCTATCAGTTTTTCTTCCAAGTAGCTTATACATTACCCGTAGTCAGTGTTTATCTTTCATTTGAGACCTTCAATTCTGATCAATTTGATCGTTTAAGAACTTTCCCCAAATTTCCCGAATTAGGGTTTCCTTTCTATTGAATCTCGTAACCCAACTTCCAAACTCCATATCTTTCAATGTAGACCTCGGATTATCAAAATTCTTCTACCGTTTTTCAATTGAACCTCAAATCTTGATTTTGAAAGTGGATTGACTTTTTTAGTAATTGACTTTTTTGGGGTTGACTTTTTTTGGGTTGACTTTTTTGAGTTTGACTTTTTCTGTCTGCTTTCTTAGACTAAGCCTCAGAGTACCACCTGTAGGATAAGAAAAGCCTTTTAGCATTCTGAAACATCAATTTATGAAGAAAATGTACCTTATTTAGGGGCACGGACAAAATTAGGTGTCTACACTGGGTGAATGAGAAAGAAAAAAAAAAGTGAGTAGAAAATCATGTTTAAAAAAAATTGATTAATGGGTAATTTTTTAAAAGAATTGGATAGTTTTTAGAAAAAAGTTGGTAAAACTTTTCAAAATAAAAATTATATAAAAGCTTGAAAAGACATCAATAACCTTATTATGTTATTTGATATAAATATAATAATTTATTTGATCTTTTTGTATTTTCTCTAACTAAATTGCTGTCACTTGATTCAGTGACACCAACTCAGCCACTCTTATTATATATAGTATAGATGGTGGTCAAATCAAAACGTGATTTTTGAAAACCGAATGACTAAAACAAAAACTCTTAAAATGTTAAGTGATCAAATCTATAATTAACACAAACAAAAACTCGTGATGATATGTGATATCAAACAAGACTTGATATGGATTTAAATTACGATCGCGGATTTTTTCGATCGCGTTGGCATTTATGATGGTTACTAACGCAACGGATCTTATTGCGATCATAACAGTCATCGCGATTGTGATTTTTTATTTTATTTTACACAACTTAGTGTAAAACATATAAGTATAATTATAATCATAAAAAAAATTTAATAAATTATAAAATAGTTTATGACATCTATAATATTTTATTTATAAAAAATTTCAAAAATTATAACTTGAATTTATATACATGTAATTCACAATCGTGAACTTAACTACAATGAATCGTTAACCATTCACACCCAATTACAATGAATATCAGTGATGAAAGACCTGAAACCATAAAATAACAACTACTGCTTCATATCACATCCGCTAATTAAATCCCTAGATCTTACTTGAAAATCAGATTTTTTTTTTTTCGTCTTAGGGACATGAATAAACTATAGTAAAATTTCGATTTAGTATCTAAAATAAAAAAATTTTATAGTTATGTACTTATTTTCAAATTCATCAGTTTACATATCTACAAGACTAACATCTTTAATCAAATGTATGACATGCACTACAGTAAAATAGGCCTTTAGTGGCGTTTTTTTTTAATAATAGCGACGTTTTTAATGCCGTTAAAAATTTAGCGGCGTTTTCGAAAAACACCGCTAAAATTGTCAAGAAAAACTGACTTCCGGAATTTTCCCGGCGTTTTAAACAAAAATGACGCTAATGTAGCGGCGTTTATAAATGCCAGCATAGGACTGTAGCGGATGGTATTTGAGAATAAATTAACGGCGTTTGTAGATAAAAACGTCGCTAAATTGAAACATTTAGCGGCGTTTGTCTCGAGAAACGCCACTAATTTTAGAATTTCGATCTTTAATATTCACAAATATAGCGGCATTTGTTTTATAAAAACGCCGCTAAATTTCCAAAATTTGTAAAAAAAAAATATAATTTCTTTTATTAAAAAATTATAATTAATAATATTATTCAATAAATTTACATAATAGTTTACAATCAATACATAATAGAAATATATTAAAATTTAATAGTATATTATAAAGTATCATTATACAGCAATTCTATTAAGAAAGCACAAAATAATCAACATATAACAATTGGAATAAAATTTAAATTAAACAAGATAAGGTAGTATAAAATTTAATTTGTACCTATAACTATATAACAATTGCAAAGTCCAAAACTCTTATTGCCAATCCTGCACTAACATTACAAGTTATTACAATTTTTTTTAAAATTTATAAAACAACTAGTGATTAAAGTTAATGAAAGCAAAAGTAAAAGAATTGACCTCCAAGCTTCATCATTTGTCAAAATGCCTCTTCCAATTCAATGTTTAGAACCTGAAAAAAAAAATGCAAAAACTTAAATTAAAATCTCAAATTTACAAAATGCAAAAATATAAAATTGTTACCTTCAAACAAGAATCTTCTAGGAATGAAAAGAGATTAACAAAATTTTGCTTAAATCTTTTACCTAAAAGCTAGTGGGTGTGAGAGGATGGACAAAAAGAGAGAGAAAAAATGAGTTTTGTATTTTGGGTAAAGAGGAAGAAGGGTATGTTACTGGTTATATTTCCAGCAAATAGCGGTGTTTGTTTCGACAAACGCCGCTAAATTGTAAATCTATTAATCTCATTTTAAAAAAAAAAGGGTAAATTTTGCCGCTCGGTTTTTTTAATATTTAGCGGCGTTTGTATACTAGAAACGCCGTTAAATTTATTCATTTAGCGGCGTTTATGGAGACAAACGCCACTAAATGTTTTCCTCTGATTTTTTTAAATGTAATACATTTAGCGACGTTTCTAAGACAAACGCCGCTAAATTGCAACATTTAGCGGCGTTTATGGAGACAAATGCCACTAAATGTTCTCCTCTAATTTGTTTTGAATGTCATACATTTAGCGGCGTTTCTCAGACAAACGCCGGTAAATTGCAACATTAGCGGCGTTTCTAAGACAAACGCCACTAAATTGCAACATTTAGCGGCTTTTATGGAGACAAACGTCGCTAAATGTTCTCCTCTGATTTTTTTTAAATGTCATACATTTAGCGGCATTTCTCAGACAAACGCCGCTACATGAGAAGATTTAGTGACGTTTCTTATAACAAACGCCGCTAAATACACTAATAAAAACGCTGCATTTCTTTTAATAGAAATGATGGGTAATTTTTTAGCTGTAAAAAAAAAAAAAAACCCACGTAATTTGAGAAATATTTAGGGCGTTTTTTGTTCTAAACGCCAGTAATTGATCTCATTTAGCAGCGTTTCTTCCTTACAAACGCTGCTAAATTAATTTTTAACGGCGTTTAGGGTAGAAACGCCACTTTCTTTCCAAAAACACGGTATCTGACGGCGTTTTTAAGTAAAACGCCGCCAGTAAAATGCCACTAAAACTCAAAATTGCTGTAGTGATGTTCTAAAATAGCCACGAAGAACAATATGCAACATGTTTCAAAATGCCATGTCACAATTTTATTGGATGTTTTTGACATTTCACTTATTTAATTAATGATATTAGTTTCCTGTGGAAAGTAATAGTCGAAAACAAATTTGAGTATTTAATTGCAATTTTTAAAAAAAATTATGCGCCAAATTAAAAATTTACTATATAGTTTTGTGTATCAAATGTGTAATTGATCATAAAATCGATAATTTGACTATAATACAATTAAGGGGATGGACATTGATATCGACTGCTTGAATTAAGTTAATAACCACCTTAGCATCTAACTCATATATCATTTTTCTAAATCACTCTTGGCATGTCAGAATTAATCAAAACTTATTGCGCAATTAAGTTACAATATTTGAACATAATTAAGCCCAAATGAGCTCTAAATCACACAAGCCAACTTCACGTGTTAGATCTAATCCATACTTTTGCTCCCGACATATCTAACAACAACAGAAAAAAAAAGAACTGAAAACATGAGATTAATAGTAAAAAACAAATAACAAAAACACTCTAAACAATTATCAAAATTTTGAAATAATACATATCATCTCGTCAGTTTAAGTTTTGTTGTTTTCAACTTTAATATTATTTTTTGTTTTCAACTTTTGTTGTGCACTATTATTTTTTTTTAAATTGTACAAAACATCAAAATTTATCATATTTTAATCATTAATTGCTATTAATAAAATATAACACTTGCTTTATAACTTTGGAACCAACATCATTATCATTTTACTTTTAATTTCCTCCAAAATTTCAGTTAAAAATATAAAAATAAAAACGTTTCAAAATCCCTTGCAAAATAAAAAAATTACTCATGAAAATTATTTAAAGTTGGGTTAATATATAAATTAGCCCCTGTATTTTATGCCTTTTGTCCGTTTGGTACCTGAAGAAATTTTTTGTCACTTTAGTACTTGAACTTTCATTCCGTCAATCACATTAGCCCTTTGCCCTAACGCCGTTAATTAATGGCTGACTAGACAAAAAACAACCAATCAGAGGCTGAGACGTAGCAAAAATTGCCACATCATTAGTGTCACGTCATCATATAAGAAAAAAATTCAAAAAAATAAAAAAATCCAAAAAAATTATAAAAAAATTATAAAATTCAAAATAATAATAATAAAATTATTATTTTTTTAAATCAAAATAAAAAATTTGAAAATCACATTTTTTAAAAAAAAAAATTCAAAAAAATTATAAAAATCAAAATAAAAAACTGATTTTTTTTTAAAAAAAATCAAAATTTTAAATTTTTTTTAGAAATTAAAAAATTATAAAAATTAAAACAAATTAAAAAAAATCAAAAGATAAATCTAAAAAATTCAAAATTAAAAAGAAAAATAAAAATAATTTTTTAAAATATAGAAATTTCAAATTAAAAAAATATATACGAAAATTCAAAATTAAAAAAAAATAGAAATAATTTAAAATTTAAAATTTAAAATTTAAAATTTAAAAATAGAAATAGAAATAGAAATTTGTTTTTCATTTTTATTAAAAATATTCAAATTTTTTTCTTATTTATTTATTTTTTTTACATATTTTTAAATATATATATAAAGTTTTCAATTTTATAATTTATTTTGATTTTGGTTTTTTATTTTGATTTTGATTTTGATTTTATTTTTATTTTTATTTTTATAATATATATATATGAAAATTCAAAATTAAAAAAAATAGAATTTAAAATTTTATAAATAAATTTTTTTTTTCATTTTTATCAAAAATATTCAGATTTCTTTTTATTATTTTTTAATTTTTAGAGATTTTTGAATATATATATATAATTTTCAATTTTTATAATTTATTTTGAATTTTTGTTTTTTATTTTTATAATTTTTTTTTAAAAAAATGAGATTCTCAAATTTTTAATTTTGATTTTTTAAAAAATATTTAAAACTTTTTTATAGTTTTTTGAAAATTTTTGAATTTTTTTCTTATATGATGACGTGATACTAATGATGTGACAGTTTTGTCACGTGTCAGGCTCTGAATGGGTTGTTTTTTTTTTTGCCTAATCAGCTTTTAACTAACGGTGTTAGGGCAAAGGGCCAATGTGATTGACGGAATGAAAGTTTGAGTACCAAAGTGACAAAAAAAATTCTTCAAGTACCAAACAGACAAAAGATCTAAAGTACAAGGACTAATTTATATATTAACCCCTTAAAGTTCAAACCATCAAATAAATGATTGAAGAGAAAAGATAACAGAAATTAAGTAACAAAAAAAGAAAAAGAAAATACAAGTTAATTTTTAAAGTCCATGACTAATTGACTATACTGTAATTTGAGAGGACCAAAGCGATATGGCTCAAGGTGAGTCATGTATACATTATGCTAAAATTATTGGCCGGGGGGTGCATTTATAGATAAAATAATTACATACAAGGTCGTGTGTATGAAATGCAGTAGAAATATATGAATATTTGATTCAATAATTGATATATGAATTCAATTAACCCACTCGAAATAATTGTTTTTGGACAGGTAAGGATTTTTTTAGGATGAACCTTCATCGATATAATGCTTAAGTTAAGTAGAGGTGTTTAATAAAAGGTAATGGCTCGGCTGGGTGGAATAGCCGAGCCAGAAAAAAAATATTTTAGATATAAAATGAGTAGAAAAGAAAGAAAAACATAAGACTTTTTAAATATCACTTGATTCCTTCAATATATATAGTGTAATCAAATTGATTCCTCTCAGTTAAGAGGAAATACCATTAACTCTATGTGTTTTATCAATATCTCTACTTGCAGTTCGTTGAAATATAAACTTTTATTTTATCTATTCCTTTCGTTCTAGAAAATAAGTTCAATGGATTGAATATATATCTTCGTTTTTTATTATCCTTTAGGTTGATAAACTAAATTAGATAGTTATATATGAGTGAAATAAAGTAGCTTATAAATTCGCAGTAAATTAAACATCTCGAGTCAAGATTGGGCTTATAATTTTAGGCTCGAGAACTCAGCCGTTTCATTAATAAATATTAGATTTTTGTATATTTAATTTTATTTTTAAAACAATTAAAGTATTAAATTATTATTATTATTTGTTATTTTAATAATAAAATAATATATAAATGGAGGAAGAAAGCCAAGCTAGAGTATGGTCATAAAAGTAGAAGGTTTAAAGGGCAAAATTTGCCACCATATTATAGATAGTTTTTGAAATTTGCCTCTATAATTTATTTTGGTTGATATTTATCATTGCACTTTAAAATTAAAGGTAAATTTGTCACTCTATTTTTATTTGATTGAATTTTGTAATTAAATTTTGATTTTTGATTGAATTTGCCACTTAACTTTGATTTTTTATTGATTTTTTTCACTTAACATTTATTTTGGATGATTTGAAAACAAATTCTAACAAAATTTTTTTTTTTCAAATATTTCATTTTAATAATTAACAACAATAAATTAATTTATAAAAAATATTAAAAAATAAAAATTTCATTTTATAAACGAAAGAAGTGAAAAAATAAAAGAAAGACCCAAAAAGAGAAAAAAAAAAACTTAATTTTAGTTTTTTATAAAATAAATTTTTATGTTAATTTTTTAATTTTTAATATTTTTATTAATTAATTTATTATTGTTAATTATTAAAATAAAATATTTGAAATAATAGTTTTTTATTAAATTTTATTTTCAAATCATTCAAAACTAAATTTGAGTTACAAAATTCAATCAAAAATCAAAATTTAGTAGCAAAATTCAATCAAACAAAAGTAAAGTGACAAAATTCAATATTAAGTTAAAGTATAGTGATAAATTTATCCTTAATTCCAAAAATATAATGATAAATATCAATCAAAATAAAAAATAGTGACAAATTTCAATATTCAACTATATAATATGATGATAAATTTATCCTTTTAACTCAAAGTCAAAGGCTCGGCCTATGGATAACTCTGCATATAAATACCATTAAGAAGACACCCTTTCAAGTATTCAAAGTTTGAAACATCTTCTGATCATCTAAAAGCTTAAAAATCAGCATTTAGCAAAATTGAACCTTTATCTACAAAAGTCTAGCACTTTACCAAGACAGTTTATTTAAAAAAAAAAATTGATTTTTAGAAAATATTTTTTGTATTTTTTGTTCAAAATTCAACAGAAAATGATTTATAAATCAACAAAAAAATAGATATTTTTTTGAACATTATTTTCTCCTTTTGAAAAAGAGAACACAATTATTGAAAAACAATTGTTCATAGGCAAGACTACTTGCTAAGCTCGTGAGTTTAGTTCGACTCGAGCCCGATCATGGACTTAATTTTTTAAGTTTGAACTTAACTTTACCCGAGCCGAAACATTATCATATTAATTAATAAAATTATTTTATTTTATTTTAATTTAATTTTAAAATATTAATATAAAAGTCTTTTAATATTTAACTTTAAATACTTCTATTTTGACTATTATTAAACATAAATTTGTTTATATTATAAATAGTATTATATTATTAATTTCATGATAAATAATAAAATATTGATATAATAAATAACATTTTATTATTTTAATAATGAACATTTAATATAACCTTATTAATATCTTAATAATAATTTTTTTAATAATGTAACTATTTTAATTATTTTTTAATATTTTTAAATTTAAAATATATAGTACTTTTAATATTTTAATGACGGGTGCTTTTATATTACTATTTTAATAATATATATTACCTTTTATGATTTAATAATAAAAAATTTCAATATAAAAATGTTATTATTTTAATAGTATAAATATTTCTAATATTTTTATATTAAGAAAAATACTATTTATTAATACTATTTGAAATATTTTAAGATATTAATATAATAATGTATTAATAATAAATAGTATTTTCAAGTATTTAATATTAATAAAGTTTTAATATATTTAATAATTCAATAATAAATATTCTCAATATTTAAATAATAAATCATTTTTAATATTTTAATAATTATGTCAATGTTTCTTTTAAAAAAAGCAAACAAAAAAATATATATATATATTAAATCATCCAAAAAAAAAAAAAAAAATCTTTACTTTTCCACAAAATCTCAACATTTTTTAAATGCATTTTCTGAAAGCCAATTTTCATGAAACAACCAGAGCCTAAATCAAAGATCACATTCAAAGCTAGTAACATTGGCACATTCCTAGTTAACTCATCCTTAAATATCAAGTCAAAGGACATGCTTTCAAGGGCCATAAGTTTAACAACCTTTGAAGCCTTGAACTACATAATCTTCAAGTTCCCATAGCTAAAACAACAAGCTAGTATGGCCTTTTATTTCTTTTACTACCAATAAGGCCTAATTAAAACTTTTAGTGTTAAAAGAATTGCATCTTTACTCAAGCTACTTTTTGGAACGAGCAGCAAAATTAGTAACTAAAATTAGCTTAAACAAGCATATACTTTACCAATGTAACTATTAACCAAACAATTCGTTTATTCATACCGTGTTTACATTAGTTTTTGGAATTATAATTGTGTTTAAGATGTTATATATTTATATAAAATTTGACACATTAATAATTTGTATTATATAAATTATGACACATTCGTATATTCATGTTATATTCGTTGTGTTTGTGTGAAATAATCACATCATGTCCAAAATTACCAGATATAGATAATCATTAGCAATTCTTAAATTGAAAATCCAAACAAAACATAACATACATGAAGCTGCTAAGAGAAACGGTAAGTTTTTATTGGCAGGGAATACAAGCAGAAGGAAGTTTATTTCTTTTGGTTGTCTCAAAAGTTCCCAGTTTCAAAGCAGAAGTATGATTTGTATAGCTGGGAAAAACAAACTAGACTATTAAACTTCCTCAGTGAGTCATAAAATACTAACAAAACAGAACATGTCTTTATAACATGTCAAGGAAATTATCAGCTAAAGTTTTTCAATCATCAAATATCACATTGCAGAGTCATCCATATTATGCAAAATATAGAATTTAAGCCATTAGATGTTTCTGATAATAGAAGCAGCATTTAAAGACTTCCCCCTCTCAGTGCAAGCACAAGATGAAGCACGGAGCCTCCCTCGATATTGTACTCACGAGCGGTCTTGTCATCACCGAGCTGCTTGCCAGCATAAATGAGCCTGCAACCATGGAGCAAATCAAGTGAAATAAGACATCACAATTATACAGTGGATCCGTCAAGTGTCAGACAATTACAAAAGTGAAACAGTAAAGCCAAGTGTTTAATACTCAAAAAGCATCTTTCAGGGTGAATATGTCAGAATTTAAACAAAAATAATAATGTAAAAGGAGTTTGCTTGTTAATCATGAAACCTAGACAGGTCTATTTTAAAAGAAAAACCCAGAGAACAGGATGACTACCTTTGCTGCACAGGTGGAATTCCTTCTTTCTCTTCAACACGTTCTTTAATCCGATCAATGGTATCAGTTGGTTCAATATCAATCTCAATTTCTTTTCCAGTGAGTGTCTTGACCTTGATCATAGTCCCTCCCCTAAGCCTCAAAACCAAGTGAAGAGTCGACTCCTTTTGGATGTTATAATCTGCAAGAGTTCGACCATCTTCAAGCTGTTTGCCGGCAAAAATCAATCTCTGCTGATCAGGAGGTATTCCTTCCTTGTCCTGTAAAGTGCATATAAGTTCATCAACATACAATTAATTACAGGAAGAGAAAAGGAAACGAAAAGAAAAGAAAAAAAAAAAAGCAGTTGAACACAGACCCCTCTCAAGACGAAAATAAATAAAGCACAAATTGGAGAAATTCTTGACAATTTTGTTATCATTATATTGTATCATAAAATAAGGATGACCATCACCATTTTACAAACATTTAATATAAGATAATCCAACAAGCTAAGGAAGTTAAATCAAAGTATCTCATAAACTATGTAACCCAGACTCGAGGGAGAGTGTCGGATACAAGTATGTGTCCAACATGTTTATGCTCAATTTTTTCGAAGCTGCTCCATATATTTGGAGGATCATAACCCGTACCCACATTCGAATATGTGTCAAACACATGTATTTTAGGAAAAATGAAGAGTCCGGTAACATAACTTATAAATGATAATCGATAAAACCTGATATAACTGATAATAATTTTTTTCCAGCATTCTTGGAAATTTTCAAATCCAAGCTTCTTAAGATGTAAATTAGGTAATAACTTTACAAACTTAAACAATACAGCATCATTTACCCACACTGTTAAATAGCAGAAAAGCTATAAGCAAATCAAGAAGACACAATTACACAAATATTACATCATGTTTCGATGTTGGGTGATCATCACAGCTTTTCTACCATTGAATATGAAACTATCCCATCCTAGATAAAATCTGATTAAATTTTTTACAAAATAAAGTTCAGAATTCAAAGTATTTCCATTCCTAGAAAATTTGAATTCAGACTTAGCAGCATCCAATCAATTTGTCCAAACTTGGAACAAGCAAATTTACCATAAAAAAGGAACCAAAAAATTAATAAAACATATTTTTTGTTTACATACCCATCGAGTAATTTAAGTTCGAATTCTTTTTGTTTTGAACTTTCCTTTTCCTTTTCGTGTTCTGTACTTTTCTTCTCAACCAAACAGAAAGGTCAACTAAGAATTCTAAAGTACAATTTTTAAATAAAATTTAAAAAACGAAACCCAGAAAACAAAATCTTAAACCCTTACTACAGTTTTCGTTCACATATTTAAAGTTGTTTTCCCTTATCGGTTACTTCTTTTCTCATCAACCAAACACGAAGTCAGCTACGACAAAAATAACAAGACTAATTCCTTAAAAAAAAAAAAAAAAAAACCCAGATCGAAAAGAATAGCAAAACGAAAAACAAAGAGGGGGAAAAGAAGAAAAACCTGAATCTTGGCCTTGACATTATCGATAGTATCAGAGCTCTCAACCTCGAGAGTAATAGTCTTCCCTGTAAGCGTCTTCACAAAGATCTGCATCTCTTTGCTTCTGAAAAAAAAAACAATTCTTCAAATTAAAATTTTTTTTTTGGCAAAGAAAGATAAGATGCTGAAATCGAATTTTGGGTCTGGTTAATTGAAGGAAAATAGAATAATATTTGAGAGTATATATAGTTGTTTTTTGTGCGAAGGAGAAAGTGGGTGGGATTGGGAATCTGTGTTCTATTTGAAAGAAAAAAAAAAGGAAAAAATTGTTTTATTTGACTATATTTAAATTTAAATTAAAATAAAGAAAAGGAAGAGGCTGAGCACCTCTATTTTTTTTTATTCAAAAGTTTTATTTTTTCAGTAGAGAAAAATAAATGAGTAAATTTTTTTAAATGAAAAATGATTTCTATCATTTTATTATATTTTTTATTTTTTAAAAAGTATTTTATAATATTCAAATTTAATCACTGAAACAGTTTTTAAATTTTTTGCAACTCATTTATCATTTTTTTTTGTTAATAATTTTAACTTTGACTTTAATTTTTACATTTTTTTAATTTATGTTTTGAACCTTAAATATTTTTATTTATTTATTTTATTATTACTTTAAAAATTCTAAGAAAAATAAAAGAAGAACATGATTGAACACATACTATCGTAGGAAATGCTAATATCTATACAAGTTGATAATTAATTTTATTTTAATAATAAATATTTCATATCTTCAAATTCCACATTAATGGATTAGTTCTGAAAAAATATATTTTTGTATAGAAATAATTTCAAGCACATATTCTTTTATGAATTAATTATAAAAATACTCTCTTTAATTGAAATTATTTTTTCTTAAGCTTTCAAAATTATTTAAAATAAATAATCTCAAAATTATTCACATAATAAATAAAATATTTTATTTTGAAAAGGGTATAGTTGAAGCAATGTAATATAATATATCATTTCTTTTTTTTTTCACTGCTTAACCAAACAAAGATTGTAATCAATCTCTTCCATTCCCTTTCCTTATTCCTTTTAGTTATCCAAATAAGGAAATAAAAAAAATATTTTTTTTCGTTTAAAAACTTTATTTTCTTTTTCTTTTTCTTTTCTTTCCTTTCATTTCCTAACCTCAACCCAATCATATCCTAAAGAATATATATAAATATAATATATATTAAAAAAAAAACCCGCGCTACGTTACGGGTGAAACGATTCGTTTTTTATTTTTTTATTAAATTAAATCATTATAATAAATTATACAAAATATGTCATAAATTGAGATACGACACGAACACACAAATTTTTTTCTAAATTGAATCAAAATGTCAAATTATGTAAAATATGAGATGAATTAAGACACAACACTAACACAAAAATGAAAAAATTATTAAAATACAACACGAAAAATATCACGAACACGACACGAATATACGAACGTGTAAAATATACATAAAACGAATTATCAAAATGTAAAAATTTATATAAATTTATAATACTTTGTAAAACAAAAAAATAAAACAAGTACGAATACGAATATGAACACAACATACGAAAAATAATTAAAACACAAAACGAAAAACAACACAAACACGATACAGATATACAAACGTTTTAAAATATATATATATATAAAATGAATTATTAACGTGTAAAAATTTATATAAATTTATAATATTTTTAACACAAAAAATAATAAAAATACATAAATTTTTCCCTTTTTATTTCTTTCTTTCTTTCCTATCATTCTTTTTACCCCTACCAACTTAAAAAGAAGTGAGACCCACCAAAGAAGAAAAGACATGGTTGCACAAAATCTGTGCAAAAAAATTGGGGTTACGTGGCTGCACCATTTTGATGTAAAAAATGTAAAATTTATTTTATGAATTTATTGTGTTTGGAAATAAAGGTGGCAACATGAAGCCGAATTTAAAGAACTATTCGAACAACTTCAAGATTGAACTGGTCATAACTCAATTTGATAAAATAAATAAATAAATAATCCGAACCCGAGATTGAATGCTCCTTTGGCATTCAACATCTTTAGACTCCTCCATACATACCAAAACATAATGGCATGGTTGAGAGAAGACATAGAAGTATAGTAGAGACTGACCTAACCCTGTTATATCAAGCCTCTGTACCTCTTAAATACCGGTCATATGTTTTTTCTACTGCAATTTATCTTTTAAATTGACTTTCATCTTCTGCATTAGCTAATAAGTCTATTTATGAGTATTTGTTTCAACAACAGCCTAATTATCATAAGTTAAAAGTGTTTGGTTGCCTTTGTTATTCATTGTAAAGTCATATGCTAAACATAAACTTGATACAAAATCTTCACATTGTGTTTTCATTGGATATTCAAAGAAACAAAGTGCATATTTTTGTTTAGACACTGTCACTCATAAAATTTTCACTTCAAGACATGTTCTATTTTATGAGACACAGTTTCCTTTCAATATCATGTCCCCTACAGTAAGCACGCTTAGAAGAACATCAACTGATTTAGTAGCGGCTGTTAATGTGCCTGTTTACTTACCTTCATCATCTTCAGTCCCAACCGTTGCTCCATCTTCTTCATCCCATCTACTACTCAACAAGTGGCAGCCTCATGTGATAGACCTCCTTCATCAGAACAGGTATGTTCTTCTCAAACACTACATCCTGCTCAATTCTTAAATATTGTTTCCCTCGACCTATTCCTCAACGAAATCACCCCATGGTAACTAGGTCATAAAATAATATCTTCAAGCATAAACAAACACATGCGGCTATAAGACATCACTTATCACTCTCTATTGAACATTCCTGTGGTACTCATGCTTTAAAAGACTCTAGATGGAAGAAGGTAATACTTGATGAGCTTCAGGCTTTGTATCAAAATGACACTTGGGAACTTGTTCCTAAACCTGATAACATAATTGTGGTGGGATGCCAATGAGTGCTTAGGATTAAAAGGAAGCCAGATGGCTCAATCGCAAGGTATAAAGCTAAGCTTGTTGCAAAGGGTTTTAACCAAAGACTAGGACTTGACTACAATGAAACATTTAGTCCAGTTGTAAAACTTGTAACTATTAGACTTGTGTTATGCTTGGCAATCTCTATCAACCGGTCCTTTCATCAACAAGATGTAAACAATGCTTTTCTCCAGGGACATCTCACTGAAAAGGTCTACATGAAGTAGCCTTCAATCTTTCCATACAAATTTAAACCAGATTATGTTTGTAAATTAAAAAAAAAAAAGCTATTTATGGGTTAAAGCAAGCACCAAGGGCCTGGTATCATGCACTTAGTTCTTTTTCACTTTCCTATGGTTTTCACAATTCCATTGCTGATACTTCATTAATTGTGTTTCATCAGGATGATATTACTGCCTATATTTTGGTATATGTGGATGATAGATTTTTTAACAGGAAACAATCTTTCATTCTTATCCAAGGTTTTTCATGACCTATCTATTAGGTTTTTTATTAAAGATTTAGAGGCAGTTAAGTACTTCCTATGCGTAAAAGTTATCCCATATTCAAAAGGTCTTTTCTTGTCCCAACATAAGTATGTCAATGACTTTCTTCACAAAACAAATATGGCTGGTGCCAAAGAATCTAATACACCACTCTCTACCTCAATATCTTCAAGCTTCATGATGGCTCTGTTAAAGCAAAAGAATTTAGAAAAACAATAGGTGCTCTACAATATTTGTCTTTAACAAGACCTTATATTAGTTTTGCTGTTAATAAACCTTCTCAGTTTATGCACAAGCCCATTCAACAGCATCATACAACCCTTAAACGAGTTCTTGGGTATCTGAAGGGCACTATCTCATGGTTTATTATTAGCAAAGAATCACAACCTATACTCATAGTTAGATTCATATTGGGCTGGCAATCCTGATGACATGACTTCAACTTCAGTTTATATTGATTATCTTGGTAGTACATCGATTTCTTGGAGTTCAACGAAGCAAAAAAAGTAGCTCGGTTATCAAATGAAGCTGACTATCGAGCTATTGCACTAACAGTTTCTGAAGTTACATGGATACAATCTCTATTAACTGAATTGTAGCTTAAACCTATGTCTATTCCAATTGTTTATTATGATAAACTGCATACACTTGTGCAAATCCAGTATTCCATACAAGGATAAAACACCTAGAACTTGATTATGTTTTTGTTTGAGAAAAAGTTAAACAAGGCTAGCTTCAAGTTAAGCATGTTTTCCACACCTAGCAACTAGCCAATGCTCTTATCAAGCCCTTGCCTAGTTCAAGATTTCATCATTTACTGCCCAAAATGATGTCCCCAATGGTTCCACCATCTTGCGAGGACATATTAGAGGTAAAGTCAAACTTGATGATCAAGCCTAATCCAGGAAAATAGGAAACCAAAGTCTAAAAGTTATCAGACAACTTATCCAAGAAGATGGGAAACCAAAGTCTAGAAGTTATAAGATAACAATGCAGTGTTTGAATTCAATATAATCTGTGAATGTTCAATTGTAATTATCTCTATAACCATTATTTACTTATCAACTTATCTGACTGTGTATCACTTGTATAGCAATGATTTAAAAATTGGATCGAACCTGCCAATTCAATTGGGAATCGGCAGGTACAGCGGTTAAATATAATACATATAATCAGAAAAATGTTGAACCGATAAAAATCGGATAAAAACCAAAAATCGAAAACCGATTAAACCGTTAAAAATCCAATAAAACCGGAAATGAAGATTTTTTTGTTGGTTTTAGTTTTTTTTTACCCAAATTGCTTACAATTGATGATGCAATAAAAAAAGTATATCTTATTTAATATTGCATTAAAAATAATCAATTGTAAGTATAGTAGTTAGTAAGGGTCGAGTCCTCAGGGATTGGGTTTTAATTTATAAGTTATTAATTTATTACTTAAGTTCAAAGACAGGAAAAAAAAAGGGTTTTGAAATAATTAAAAGTAAAGAAAACAAGATAAATAAAAAGCAAATAAATAAGAGAAAATCAAATACAAGAGAAGTATGGTTAAGGTTTCATTCTCCACCACTAGAAATTATTGAGAATCAATTTCAGATCTATCAGCATCAATTAGCTATCAAAGTTAACAACCGTAGATAACAACATCCCGTGTTACCCCAATCCTTCCTTAGTTCGTCGTTAAGCAGGACGAACGCCACTACTTAATCCCTAACTATCAAATAACCTAAGATAAACATCTATAGATTCAAAGTGATAGCAGCTTTAAGATGAGAAAGATAGGTTGATCTAAGCAACAAACACATAAACATGGATTCATTCAACTTAGTTTATGTTCCACTTCATAATTCCTGAAAATCCAACATAATCATGAATTACAAATTGCCACTATTGAATAGAAATCAAGATAAGCTACGTAGCAAAACTCATAAACTAGCAGTAGATAATTATCAAGATCTATCTAGTTTGAACCTAAACAAATCAAGACAACATCATGAATAATTTTTATGGAATAACATAAGCAACTTTGATAGAAAACCAATGATAAATAGAATCTGAAAATCAATTACAAAACATGTCTAGGGCTTTGAAATCACCCTTAACCAAAGAGAAGTTTAGCCTAGCATAGGCATAGATAATATATACATAAAACTAAAAAGAAAATAAAAGAATGGAGAAGAAGAAGAAAATTAATGATGATCCTTGAGTCTCCTCAAAAGTTGTCTAGTTTGTGGCTCAAAAGATGGTATGTCATTGTCGCACAAGTGAGTCTAGAGGCATAAAATCACGTTTTTCAGGTTTTTTTTCACGGTTTTTCCTGATTTTTGGGCGCCGCGGCGTCGGGTTCTCTGCCTTCCATTTTTCTACTGCATCGTCTTGCATTTCTTCAGCTGATTTGGATGACCATTTCTTCTCTGATTTGGGCATGTAAACTACCGTTGAAAAGATATTCAAGTCAGCTTCAAAAGTCAAGAAGGAAGTTTCTTCAAATAATAAATTTAACATCATGTTTTCCTTGCAACAAGCTCCGGAGGTCAAATCTACCTTCTTCCTTTGCAACTAGAAATTAATCTTTTTGACTCCCAAGTCTTCTTCCATCTTATGATTTTGTAAGCTCTTTACCATCATTATTGACATCTTTTGACTTCATTATCCTTATTGTACCTAAAATTCAAAAACATAATATAAGTAAACAAAATAAAGATATAAGACATAACTAAAACTAAGAATAGAAAGGGCATAAAATGTGTATTTTATGACTTATCAAGTACCCCCACACTTAACTTTTTGCTAGTCCTCGAGCAAAAACAAAATAAAAATAAAATAAGAAAATCTAATCTAATCCACTTTCATAGGAAATCACGGTGGCACTTAGCATGTGACACAAGCCTTTAAACCCCTAAGTGTCCCTAGTGGACGAGTTTAGTCTCGTGAGAGTTTACTAGAACGATACCCACAAACATTGAAAAACTAAAATAAAAATAAACTAACATACACTAAAAATAGTTACTCCTAATCCTTTCAATATAAATTAGAGACAATCTTTGAACAAGTCTTATAAACTAATCAATAGCTTAAAGAATTTCACAAAAAATCATGCTTGAATGTAAATAGTTTGAGTTAAGCTAACATTAACATAACATATCTCAATCAAAATAGTGCATGTTCAAACTTAATCTCAACTTCTCACATGGGATACTCTCATGATTTTCACTCTTTAAAGTAGTGGTAAAGTGTTTACACTCAATCAATCTCATGAAAACAGTTCTACCATATGCTTGCTTGTCAACCTATTCTCCACTATTTAGATCATGCAACTTCATGAATCAAGAGGTCTTTATTCAAGGTTGTAATGGGGACAAGGGATTGTAATGTGGTTAAAGAATAAAAGGATAAAGATATCACAAAGGTTCCAAAATTTCATAGAGTTTTAGAGACATAATAAGATCTTACAAATAAAACTTCTCAAAACTCTTATAAAGCACCTAATAATATAGGCTAAATATTCATGTTGAGCCTTTACTTCATTCTAACTAACTTTGTAACATCTTTTCTTTAACCAAAAGTTCAAGAGATGGTTCAACTTTTTTTTTCAATATAGGAATGTATTTGACAATGATCCATTTCTTTTTCTCTTGATTTTCTTTTCTTTTCTTTTCTTCCTCCACATTGATCGTTTGTTTTCAACCCAAATTTTCAATAACTATCTCTTGTTTTGCAATATGTCTCAAAATATATAACCCATATTTAGAACAAGGGAAAGGATATAATTACATTTAGGCTAGGGAAAAGATGTGGTTACCAAAGAAATAGCATATTCAATGTAGGCTCAAATTGGCTCACTAGTGGGATGTTCTTGTTGGATTTCGACTTATCAAAATTTGAGAACATTGAGGAAGAGTTTAAGATACTTACTTGTCTGCCTATGCAATGCTCACTTGTTGTGGATATGAGTAATGAACTCAACCGAATACCTAAGGCACTCTTGTAATCAACCGGTTAAGGCAACTACAAGAACCTTCCACAACCTATCTTGCTCGTCCAAACCATAATGCTTTCTGTCTTGCTTCTTGATAATTCAAGCAATCAAGAACTCCTCACTCACTTAGCAATTGCACTTAGCAATCTGCCTCTCAATTGTGTCTATCACAATTGCCTGATTATTAGTGTGTCTTGTCTTGGCCGAATCCTCTCCTATTTATAGCCACTCAAGGGTTGCTTCATGAAAGGGTTAAAGGATACAACCTCTTCTAGAATAGCACCCTTCATTTGGGACATAATAGTTCGATCAACAGAACCATTCTCTTCCTAATGAACATGACCATTCGACTATTAGAAGGGAACCTCTCTTATCCGAAACACCATGTTGTTTCGGTCCATGTGGCAGCCACATGATGTATGATGTCACATGTCACAAACCAATTGGTGACACTTGTGCATGATGGTGCTAATGTGTCATATTTATGTGCCACATCATCTAGGCCATCTAGCTACCATTAGCTAGTGTCACTCCACCTCATAGAGTATCACTCACCTAGCTACCCTTCAGCTACATCTAGCTGAGTGAGCTGGTGTCCAACTCCTTGAGCTAAGCTAGTTGGTGTCCAGGTACCTTGAGCTAAGTAAGCTTTCACTTTGAACTCCTTATGAGCTTTCATAAGCTTATCTCATCTCCTTGCTAGTTTACCATCATCATATATCATTCCTATCAAGTTAATCTTGTGCGTACTTAATGTATTTGTTCACTTATGTCCAAATACATCCAACAGCTCCCACTCGCACATAATGAACTTGATGTTATCATCCACACATATTCAGACCAAAGACTTAATCAAAGCATTCATACATTGGAATAACATATGCAAGTAAGTCGTTTGTCCTTAGGCATTCAATGGAATTCATCTCAATATGCAACTGTTAAGTTAGACATAAGAGATCTTACTCAATCCATAACTCATCCATGGCTTAGCATATATGTCAAATCAGAATAACTCTTAAGTTATTCACGTTAATGATCCATATATCATTAACCATGCCTCATGTGCTCTAAGACTTCTCGATACATAGTTTGGCTACTTTCAATCCCTTTCATGTGAGTTGAAAATACATTTCAAACTCATGAAACGTACCAAACATTAAGTGCACTTGTTTTTCAAGACATTTTTATACTTGAACTCATTTATATTACACAAAGTAATATGCGCACGTCTTTCAAGTATAAATGCCATATGTATCTTAACAATGTCTTTCCTTTTGCACTAACTATCTAACAATCTGAAACTATGCATTTACCCAATAAGGTTCCAACATACCGAATTTACCATAGTCATAGGAGATCCCATCAAAGTAAACACAATACTTTCAAATTATCAAATATTAGTCAATAGTCACTAAGAGCAACAAATCTGATCAAAACTTATTTCAATCATTGAAACTCACACCATAAGGAGACAGGGATCACTCATTTTTTTTTGGTCATCTTATACACACATGATATACGCATGTGCTACGGTATTATCTCCATTTACTTCACAACATGGGTTTGTCAACTCCCACTTAAATCATTTAATCGTGGACATCCCCTCAATGGACTCCCACTTGAATGAACAAGTCTATGTAATTCCCATATGGAATTATCAGCCATTGGGAGTATATGCCAATTCAATAATACTCAAATACCGTACTGGTCTTAATTAATTAAACACATTGGTTAACCTGGATATTCATGTCTTGAATATTCACACCTGGCTACATAGGTTTAATTCATGTATGTGTGGTCATACATGTTCGGTAAATCACACATTACCTCATCTTGATTCTCTTAATCAATGCGACCAATATGCTCAAGTTGTCACATGTTTGGAAGATGTGACTCCCACTAGAATAAGTATACCCTCATTTTAAGAACAACATATGTCCATTAGACAAGGAATGTTTAAACCTCAAGACAACAAATGTCTATTACTTATTCACTTGAGAAGTCTCATCTCTATTCTTACACAAAGAATAGAGGCAGATTGTTCTTGTGAGTGAACTAATCCTCTACTTATGTTTGACATATAATTTTTATTCATGCATATAGAATATGCATAGAATTATATTAAACTCATAAAACACAATTCATTCATTCAATCATAATAAGGTTCAAGTAAATGGCATCAAGAAGTTCATCCAAACGAATTATAATCTACGAAGACCCATTGCCCTAACATGTTTGGCAAACAAGATTGGAGGTATTGGTTTAGTTAAAGGATCCGACACCATCTCATCCGTAGAGATGTATTCCATTTGAACTTCTTTCCCTTCAATTTCATCTCTCATAAAGTTATACTTTAACCCTATATGCTTGGTCTTTCCACGATATTTTGGATCCTTAATATAAGCCAAAGCAGCCATGCTATCACAAAAGATAGTGGTTGGCTTATCATTAAGTGCTACAACACCTAAGTCACGAAGGAAACAACCAAGCCACAAGGCTTCTTGCATAGCAGTTGATTCGGCAAAAAACTCAACTTCCATAGTTGACAAAGACGTGCAAGTCTGCTTCTTGCTACTCCATGAAATAACACCACTAAAAAGCAAAAAACTATAACCTGATGAAGACTTGTATTCATCTCTATCACCACCCTAATCAGCATCCGTGTATCCTTACAACCTTAGGTTACCCTTTTGGTAACACAACCAATAGTCTTTCGTACCTTTAAGGTATCAAAATATTCTTTTGACACACTTCCAATGTTGTTGACTAGGATTAGAGAAATACCTAGCTAACAAACCAACCGCTTGGCTAATGTCCGCCCTAGTACATAACATGGTATACATTAGACTTCCTATGGCATTCAGATATGGAACTCTTTTCATATCTTTCTTTTCTTCAAGACTTTGTGGACACATTGCTTCACCAATTTTACAATTGTGAGCAATAGGAGTGTTCATAGGCTTTGGGTTGTGCATATTGAAGTGTTCATGAATCTTATGGATATAAGGTTCTTGAGACAACACTAACAACCTTTTGGACCTATCTTTTAGAATCTTAACTCCAAGAATGTAAGCCGCTTCTCCCACATCCTTCATATCAAAGGTGGAAGACAACCATGTTTTAATGGTGTGCACAAAACTCAAATCATTACTAACTAACAGTATGTCATCAACATATAATGACATAATTATAAACTTGTTCTTGGAATTTAAGACATAAACACAATGGTCTTCATCCATCATCTTGAAACCAAAGTTCAAGACAGATTCATGGAACTTCAAATACCATTGTCTTGAAGCTTGTTTAAGACCATATATCGACTTCTTTAGTCGACATACCTTGTGTTCCTAACCTTCTACTATAAAACCTTTTGGTTGTTTCATATAGATCTCTTCACTCAAATCACTGTCGCAACCTAAAAAATAACATAACAAGTCTCATATTGATTGGCCTAAGTCATAAATCATGTGGCAATGACATGGAATGCATGAACATACAACAAATGAAATGTATGAAATGCATGGTCTAAAGGTCTAAATGTTAAAGGAAATGCATGATAATTCAAGGCAACCTAAATGCATAGCATGAGTTTGCATGGCAATAAATGCTATCCTAACTTAATATGCATGCAATGCTTGATAATGCAAATATGACTTGGACCTAATATGTTATGAATATGCATGAAAATGCTAATGCAACCTAAGACCTAAGTAGCATAGCAATGCATGGCAATACCAATATGATTTTAAGACCCAACATGCATGGCAATATCAACATGGCCTAGACCTAAAATGTAATGGACATGCATAGCAATACTATGAACATACAATGACTAATGAAACTAATGTCAATGCTGGAACAAACAACAACTAATACACAATTTCAAGATATGATAATGCAAAGCATATTACCTAAAGAAAATGCAAATGCATGACAAGGCAAGGGATGCATGAAGAGGCCGAATGAGGTTACATGATACTTTAATGCAATCCTATCTAGTAAATGACACAAGTACATGACAAATCATATTAAGATGCATATGTCATGACATTTTCATAAGCATATGACATACTAAAATCAAAATGCACAAGCTCATGGCATGGAGATGCAAACAAGTCAAGATGCAAGATAGAAATGCACATGCAAGGCATACTAAGTGGAATAGCGGAATGACCATTAAACAATATGATGGCATTTTATCATAGCATTTTCATAAGCACATGGCATACTAAAATCAAAATGTACAAGTTCATGGCATGAAGATGCAAACAAGTTAAGAAGCAAAATGAAAATGCACATGCAAGGCATACTAAAATGGAGTAACCGAATGACCATATAACAATATATGAAAAATGCAAACATGTTTATAACATAAGACATGATACATAAAAAAAAATACACAATATGAGCATATGACACAATGGACGAATCTTCAAGGATACAATATCAAGCATGGAAATGACATATAGAAACAAATATAGCATAGAAAATAATGTAAAGAACATATAAAAAAAATTAAACATAGCCATGCAAAGCAAATAACAAGCAAAACTAGTAAATAAAACAAGGAAAGTTAAGTTCCATGATTGGTATCAAATGGGCATAGCTTCTCACCTAACCATAATCACTTGGTCTTGCCAAGATCATGAAGCCTTTCCATCTCAATAAAACAGAAAATAAACCATGTTAAACAAAAAAAATTAAGGTGAGCTTCATGGTAGGTAAAAATGGGCATAGCCTCTCCCCTAACCATGGTCACTTGGTATAGCCAAGATCGTGTAGCCATTTCAACCTTTTTGCTTCATCTTTTGTAAAAAATCAAAACCTTAGAATACTATAAAAAACTTTTAAAAAATCAATTTTCACAACAACATCCAAGGAAGGAAGAAAAAGAAAACCAAGGCAAGCAAACATGCCATATTCGGCCAAGCATGAAACCATGTAAAAAAAATTGTTTTCCACCATTTTAATGAAGAAGAAGAGATGAAAACATAAGTAAACATTAAAAAACTTTATTTCTATGAAAAATGTAGTAGGAAAATAAAATAGAAAATCAAGAAAACACCATGAAAAACAAGAAGAAAGCTATGCTAGAGCTTGGTAGAGATGACTACCTTCAAGCTCTCAATTTAAAACCTTTTTTTTTCCTTTCTTTCGAAACCTTTTTCTTTGCTAAATTAGCTACTGACTTCAGCCAAAAAACATATGAAAAAATGAAACCAACCCCCCCTCTTTAGCCTTGGCCGAATGGCCTCTCACCCTTGGATGGGAATTGCATTTTTTTCTCCTCCAATATTGGCCTTTAGATTACGATATTTTGATGACAACATAAAAATGTCATCTAGCAAATTGATAGCAGCCCTTAAGATGTGTACTCAGCCCTTGTGGTAACCTTAGCCCTTAGACGCAGAAGAGGACCAATCCCATGCACTCCCTTGCTTGCCCCCTTGAGTGCCTACCCTTGGATGAGTTGTGCTCTTCCATTCTTGGTCATTGGATGAGGACAACATAAAAATGACATCTTGTAGATTAAATCCAGCCCTCAACATATGTACTCAACCTTTGTAGATGGCCTAAGCCATTGGATGAAAAGAGACAATCCCATGCACTCCCTTGCTTAACCGAATGGATGCTCACCCTTGGATGAATTGTGCTCAGTCTGGCGGTGAAGG
This sequence comes from Fremontodendron californicum, assembly GCA_030761205.1. Classification (NCBI taxonomy): domain Eukaryota; kingdom Viridiplantae; phylum Streptophyta; class Magnoliopsida; order Malvales; family Malvaceae; genus Fremontodendron; species Fremontodendron californicum. The sequence continues at coordinate 9,202,743 of JAULJL010000023.1, read as the reverse complement.
GATAATAATCTTCTTTCAGGGATATGAGCACTGCACCAATTCCGTACCCCATGGCATTGGATGCCCTGTCAAAGTACATATTCCATACTTTCTTCTTCAAGGCAACCTCATCGGCTTACGAAACATACATCAAATCTTTATCTGGGAAATCAAAGTTCAACGGCTCATAATCTTCCACTGCCCGACTTGCTAAAAATTCAACCACTGCACTGCCCTTGATAGCTTTCTGACTCATATATACAATGTCATATTCTGATAACCAAAACTGCCATCTTGCCGTTCTCTCTGACAAAGTAGGTGCTTCCAATATGTACTTGATTGGATCTAACTTAGCGATCAACCACGTTGTGTGGTACAGCATGTACTGTCTGAGTCTTCGAGCAGTCCAAGCTAAGGCACAGCATAACTTTTCTACCGACGAATATTTCAACTCATAATCTGTGAACTTCTTGCTGAGGTAGTAAACCGCCTGTTCTTTCTTTCCAGTCTCATCAAGCTGCCCCAGAACACAACCTATGGATCTTTCAAATACGGATAGATACAATATCATCGGTTTATCAGGAGCCGGTGGCATTAATACTAGTGGGTTTGATAGATAATGCTTAACCTTTTCAAAAGCAATCTGACACCCTTCATCCCACTCTCCTGGATCACGTTTTCGAAGTAACTTGAATATTGGATCACATTTATTGGTTAACTGAGAAATAAACCGAGCAATGTAATTCAATCTCCCTAGAAAACCTCTTACTTTTTTTTTGAGTACGTGGAAGTGGTAAATTATGGATGGCCTTCACTTTATCTGAATCAATCTCAATTCCCATTTTCCTAACAACAAAATCCAACAATTTCGCCGAAGAGACTCCAAAAGTGCATTTTGTTGGGTTTAGCTTGAGTTGAAACTTTCTTAGTCTTTCAAAGAGTTTCCTAAGATTCGCAATATGCTCCTCTTCTCCTTGTGATGAAACCTCAATTCCCTTATGCATCATGTGATGAAACAAGGTCACCATGGCTCTCTGATATGTTGCCCCAGCATTCTTCAACCCAAACGGTATTACCTTGTAGCATAATGTTCCCCGCATTGTAACAAATATGGTTTTCTCCATATCTTTTGGTGCCATCTTAATCTGATTATATCCCGAGAATCCGTCCATGAAAGAAAACAAAGAACTCTTCATCGTATTATCCACCAAAGTATCAATGTGAGGCAAAGGGAAATTATCTTTGGGACTGGCTTTGTTCAAATCTCTGTAATCGACGCACATACGCACCTTGCCATCCTTATTTGGCACTGGAACAATGTTTGCCACCCATTCTGGATATTTTGCCACCTTTAAGAATCTAGCATCAAACTACCTCTTCACCTCTTTTTTTACCTTTACAGCATGTCCGACCTCATTCTTCTCAATTTTTACTGAATTGGCTCGCACTCTGGCCTTAAAGGGAGCTTATGAACCACAATGTCTGGATCCAAACCCGACATGTCTTGGTATGACCATGCAAATACATCTACATATTCCCGGAGCAAGGCTATCAATTCACCTTTTATTGATGACGACAATGTAGTCCTGATTTTAGCCTCTTTTATCTCCTCACTATTTCCCAAATTCAACAATTCCAATAGCTCCTTATGAAGAAGTACTTATTTCTTTTCTTGTTCTATTTTTCTTAATAGGTCCAGAGGTAGACCAAATCTTTAATATCTTCATCGGCCTCAAAATCACCCGTGCAAATGAGTCTCTCAAAATCAATTTCAGAATTACTGACAGGAAGGCCCTCATATTCCGCATCCGTACACTATTAAATAGGTAGGGAAGAAACATTATAGGAAAACATAGATATAATAGAAGCAAAATAAATAGCATAAATGAAAGAATATGGACACATCAATATGAAGGAAATGAATCATGTTTGTTATTTATTGGATGAAAACTTTTAGACAAAAGCCCATTACAAAAAAAAATTCTTAATATCTTTGGGCAAAGATATTTAAGATTTGTTTAGAAGCATTACGTTGGGGTAGACCTAAAAACTATGGGTAGCTCGGTTGCACTCCAATTGGTCGATCTATATCCTGGTGGACAAGGTCGCACCATCCAGTTAGCATTCTCACTTTCAATTCTTTCTTCCCTAGTCGTGCAAATCTCCATATCATACATCTGCTCATCCTTATTCACCTGGAATCTCTCGAAGGCTTGCTCTATCATTACGAGCACATCATCATAATTCTTTTCCCCGAATAAAGAACCGGCTGAGCAAAAGCTGTGAAAGATAGGTGGGAACGTCGTAGGCTCCCATTCAATATCCATACCCGCAAGACGGGCCATCCTCATTTGTCGGTTCTTTTCAACTTGTTTCCTTTTCTCATGGGCCTTCGGAAGATACCTTAGGCCAAACCAATCTTTTTTTTTCCATTACTTCCATTGCTCGGACCATCCCCTAAAGATATTTTTTGAGACTTTTTCCAGCCCTGCAGCCTTTTCCCACCATAATTCTTACCCCCAGTCTTGTGTTCTTGGACAGCCTTGGTTTTGGAATTTTTCGTCTTTTAGCGATGAAAACCACATTTACGAATTCCAAAGATCGAAAAGAACATTCTACGACATCTTTATTGGGTTCAACATAAGGAGATTCAGTAGATGCAGAGGCTATTACGACCTCTTCTCCTGATACAGTGACCAAACGCCCCTTTATCACAAATTTTAGCTTTTGGTAGAGAGATGAAGGTATAGCCCTTGCTGAATGTATCCATGGCTTTCCCAACAGGCAATTATAGGATGGATTAATATCCATGACTTGAAAGTTCACTGTATAGGTGCATAGGCCTAACTCTAGAGGAACCTCAATAGTTCCCATTACATTTCTCCTTGTACCATCAAAGGCTTTGACCACCGTGCAGCTTGGCAGCATATAAGAAATATCCATTGGCAATTTGGACAGGTTTCCAAGGGCATCACATTTAATGAAGAACCATTATCCAAAAGGACCTTTGGTAATATGTGCCTCTTACAAATGGTAGTTATATGGAGAGCCTTTGTTGACCTAATACCTAGGGTGGTATTTCCTCATAGCTGAAATATATATGGTCGTCTGCCATGATGTTTCCCACCAGCCTGTCTAATTTTTCTACCGATATGTTATTAGCCACGTATGCCTGATTCAACACTCTCAACAGGGCATTTTTGTGTGGTTCCAAATTCAAAAGCAAAGATAAGATCGAAATTCTAGCTGGTTGACATTGCAGTTGCTCAACCATGCTATACTCACTATGCTTTATGAATTTTAAGAACTCGTAGGCTTCTTTCTCATTCATCGGCTTTTTTATTCTATTACCGAGGCTGACCCCCTTTCTAGTTCTTTTGACAAATCTATCTCAATATGGATTGGTTCAGCTGCTTTTTTCCCTTTGTCCGTTCCTCTATCTTTTCCTTTTAACCCCTGTTCAACAGCCTCAGGAGCATAACCCCTTCCATTTCGCGTTAAGTGCCCCACACCAGTGATATCTTACTGACTGGAAGACCCTGACATAACCATGTTATAGTCTTATTTCCATGGTGCAGCTTTGTTTTTCTTGTACGAAAAGAAAACAGGCAAATCAATGATTAACTTAGGCGCACTTTCCTCAACGACTGGTATAACTTTCTCCTCTGGTTCATCATAATAGATGATCAAGGATCTTTTTATCCCGTAGCTAGCTGTATTCTCAATAACCTCTATTTCCTCCTTTGTCTCATCGTAAAACTGGGCTTCCCCATCATCCATCATCTTTTGGACTTTAGCCAGAAAGTCCCCGCAGTCCTGTATGATATAACCTCCACACTTATGGAACGGGCACCAATTCTGCACCCTCTTTGTGACCATTTTTAAACTATCTGCATCCCCCACCATTCCTGCCTTAACCATCTTGATCCATACTGTCAACATTGGAGTCTTGACTTCCCTGGTATCCCTTTTTACCCTTCTGACTTCCCCTATCCATACTGCATTTACCCAGTTCTCCGCATGATCTGGCAATGGGTTTCCTGCTACATTCGGCTCATTCTTTGCCCCAAACTTCACAACTCTGACGTTGATCAGGCCTTGGACTTTCTTTTTAAAGGCCAGGAAATCTTCAGTCGGATGTCCTTAAATTCCTACGTGGTACGTGCAGTTAGTATTTGCATTGTACCACTCTGGATATGGTGATGTCAGAGGTTTGAGCTACACGGGTGCAACAAGTTGACCCTGCAACAGTTTGGGTTATAGCTCACCATAGGTGGTAAAAATCGGATCAAATTGGGGTTTTTGATCTTTCCTTGGTGAACGTTGGTCATTGCGCCTGGCTCCCTTAGTGTTTGGGATAGTGTTTCAAGGAAGGTTTATCTGTGGCGATATGCCAGTTGGAAACGGCTGTTGTGGTATATTGGTATAAGGGAAGGGATTTTGGGTAAGGTGGTTCACATTGGGGTAATAAGGATTATACCTTGAGTAAGGTACGTAAGGTGTAGGAGGTGCATAAGATGCAGTAGGAGTATAGGGCCTTGGTGGTGTATGTGGTGTGGGAGGTACATATGTGTATTGGTTGATACTAACTGTGTGGTTCTCCTCTTTCTTCCTAGCAGGGAATACCTTTTTCAGAGTAGAAGACTCTTCCCCTTCCATTTTCCCATTCTTAATGGCCGACTCTATCATCTCCCCAGATATTACCATGTCTGCAAAGTCCTTGGTGGCACTCCCCACCAATTTATCATAATAAGGTGCTTTCAAGGTGTTGATGAAAAGCACTGTAGTCTATTTGCTAGTTAAAAGAGGTTGCACTTGTGTGGCCAGATCCCTCCACCTTTGCGAGTATTCTTTGAAACTCTCATTGGTCCTCTTTTCCATGTTCTGTAGCTACAACCTATCAGGTACCATATCAGATACATGCTTATAATATTCCATGAAAGCCCTTGCTAAATCTGTCCATGAACGAATCTTGGTACGACTTAGTTGGTTGTACCATCAGGTTGCAGACCCTGTCAAGCTATCTTGGAAACAATGGATAAGCAGTTTCTCATTATCATCATGCCCTATCATTCTTCTGTAGTACATGGTCGGATGTGCTGATGGGTTGGTAGTCCCATTATATTTGTCAAAGTCTGGTACTTTGAATTTTGGGGGAATTACCAGATCGTGCACTAAACTCATCTCTTTGGCATCCAGACTGCCAAATAACTCCTCCCCTTCAATGGCCCTCAGCCTTTCCTCCAGCAGTTGATTTTTTTCAGTGATTCTGCCATTTCGACCCTTTTCAGCTTAGTCATCTTTGCTTTTTCCTTTTTAGCTAGTTCCTCAAAGTCTGGAACGTTAACATCATTTAGGTCAGCTCCCATATTACCCTTTCCGGGAACATAGTTCTGTGTCTCAGCAGCTGGCTGGATATAAACATAGGAGGCTGACCTAATTGGCACCTCTTGGCCCTTTTGCTGTATGTTTTCAGGTTGAAATTCTTCAACTACCAACTTTTTCTCGGTGACCGAATTCTCTCCCGGCCCTTTTTGTTTCATCATGGCACTCATCATTTCCATGAGGTTAGTCATCTGTTCTTGAGACTCCTCCTGAGATTTAGCTAACTATTCCTATAGTTCCATTTGAGTTCTTTCCATTCTTTCAATTCTAGCAAGCTGATCGTTTTCCATAGCTCTGGCTTGAGATCGAGTATTGTAAGGGTGTCAGAAATCCGATATGAAGGTGAATCGGTTCTAAGGCCCCGAATTGCTCTTCACTGTCGCCTGTGAAGGCTAGTAAGGCACCCTGATAAAAGCGGGTCCAATTCGTTAGAGTATATTTTCCTATGCCCGTACGGAGGATTATCACAAAGGCATTAGGTACTTTATACTCCGAAAGTGTTTCACTAGCCCATACGGAGGATCATCACGAAGGCCTAGTTACTTTACTCCCACTTAAAAAGACGGAATCCGGGTAGAGAGTTCATGTTATGCAAATACAAATATAGTGTGTGTGGAGGAACAAAGCAAACCTATCACCACCTATTCTACACCCCTTATTCTAAATACCCCACTAAAATCAAACAATGTAAAGCATCAGTGAAGCAGACATATAAATATACGCAACACATAAGCACAAATAATAATATGCAATCATATGAAGATGGACATATTTAAACATTTTATTATTTTCAAAATTCTCTTTATTATTTTAAAAATATGGGAATTAAAGTTAAATACCAACTAAACCAACAAAATCAACACTTAGATAATACACTACTAATTCTAGGCCTGACTCTATAAAAAAGTCCCCATCGGAGTCGCCAAGCTGTTGCAACCTAAAAAATAACATAACAAGTCTCATCGCAAGACTTTATTATTCGTTAAGCAAGTCTCATCGCAAGACTTTATTATTCGTTAAGCGTGACATTAAAAAAACGAGGAAAAGTCGACTTAATTCCTCTAGAAAAATGAAGGTTTTGAAAATAACCTTGAAAAAGACATGGAGTCGCCACCAATCTTTTTTAGCTAGGTGTGATCGGCCACCTATTAAAATCAATTTTATAAAACATTTTAAAATTAATTAAAATATTTTTAAAACCAATTTCAAGTCTGCGTTTTAAACCAGAGAAATCAAAGAAGTGGGTTCGGGACTCGGTTACGTGTGGGGAAGGATTAGCACCCCCACAACGCCAATATAAAACGGTACCTTATTAATCGTGTGTTATTTCAAGTCTCGGTAAAAAAGTCAGTTTTAATTTAGTATTTCAAGTTAATTCCCAATTTGAAGAAAAATAATTCTATTTTTAATTAAAAATGATCCAAAATTTATTAATTCAAAATTTTCCAATATTCCCTGACAAAATCAGCAAATATAGAAATTTTTATTCATTTGGAAAACTTTCCAAAACATTCTCGTTTTTGAAAGAAAGATATTCCTTTATTAATGATAATTGATGATATTCCCTCCAGCAAACCCGGTAGAGAACTCATGAATTATTTTAACTCGAGAATATCTTTATTTTCATTGAAAATCATTATCTTTTTCAAAACATTTAAAAATATGAACATGAACATGTATGACATAAATAATGACATGGCAAAGTCTAGATAATATAATGCAACCTAAATGAAATGACATAATTTAAATGGCATAGTATATTCTAGGTGAAATGAAAAATCCTAAGTATCATGGTATATTCTAAATGAGATAAAATGATTTAAATGACAAGGCAATTTTAAATGATATGGCATATTTTAAATGACATGGCATATTATAAATAAAATAACCTAAATGACATAGAATATGATCTAAATGACAAGAAATGACATGAAACATAAAATAATGCTATCCTAAAATATGCATGAAAATAAAATAAAAATGCATGAACATAGTATGTGCCAAATAATGTTCTAAATAAAAAATATGGGATATCATGAAATACTCAAAATCATATGGAAAACAATATAACATCATAAAATTTAAATCAAAGTAATAATAATACCATGGAAAATATCATAGCAAAAATCACATATTTAAATAAAATGCATAAACATGGAAAATGCAATGCATGGAAATGTTTTTTTTTTTCCTTTAATTAAAGAAATCCATATATCTAAAAAGATATTCGGCTACCTTAGGAAAATAAGCAAAAAAAAATTAAGGTGAGCTTCATGGTAGGTAAAAATGGGCATAACCTCTCCCCTAACCATGGTCACTTGGTCTAGCAAAGATCATGTAGCCATTTCAACCTTTTTGCTTCATCTTTTGTAAAAAATCAGAATCTTAGAATACTCTAAAAAACCTTTTAAAAAATCATTTTTCACAATAACATGCAAGGAAGGAAGAAAAAGAAAACAAAGGCAAGCAAACATGCCATATTCGCCCAAGCATGAAACCATGTAAAAAATTGTTTTCCACCATTTTAAAGAAGAAGAAGAGATGAAAACATAAGTAAACATTAAAAAACTTTATTTCTATGAAAAATGTAATAGGAAAACAAGATAGAAAATCAAGAAAACACCATGGAAAATAAGAAGAAAGCTATGCTAGAGCTTGGTAAAGATAGTCCCTTCAAGCTCTCTATTGAAAACCTTTTTTTTTTCTTTCTTTCAAAACATTTTTCTTTGCTAAATTAGCTACTGACTTCAGCCAAAAAAATATGAAAAAATGAAACCAACCCCCCCTCTTTAGCCTTGGCTGAATGGCCTCTCACCCTTGGATGGGAATTGCACTTTTTTCTCCTCCAATCTTGGCCTTTAGATTAAGATATTTTGATGACAACATAAAAATGTCATCTTGCCAATTGATAGCATCCCTTAAGATGTGTACTCAGCCCTTGTAGTAACCTTAGCCCTTAGATGCAAAAGAGGACCAATCCCATGCACTCCCTTGCTTGCCCTTTTGAGTGCCTACCCTTGGATGAGTTGTGCTCTTCCATTCTTGGTCATTGGATGAGGACAACATAAAAATGACATCTTGTAGATTAAATCCAGACCTCAACATATGTACTTAGCCCTTGTATATGGCCTAATCCATTGGATGAAAAGATACAATCCCAGCACTCCTTTGCTTAACCGAATGGATGCTCACCCTTGGATGAATTGTGCTCAACTTTCTTTTTCCATTCTTGGCCATCAGATGAGGGTTCTTCCATGATAAATAAAAATGTCATCTTGGCATTTAAACTTGGCCATTGGATGGTGCATTCAACTTTCCTACAAGGCACCTAAGCCATTGGATGAAGGAGGGACCATTTGCAAGGTGTTAGTGGTAGCTTGTGGCTTGATAGTGACTAAGGAATTAAATTGATCAAGCTTCCTTCTCTCCTTTATGCTAGATGACCAAGGGAAGAAAAATCCCAGCAATTCTTTCTTCTTTTATATTTTCTTTAATTACAAATTTGCCCTTTTTGGTTTCTTTGGTGAAATAACCTTTTTGCCCCCCGAGCCTAAATAAATAGCAAACGGACTCCAAATTTGAACTTTATTTTTTCAATACTTCCGAAATAATAAAGAATTGAATTCTGGAAGTTTTTAAAATTTTTCGAGTCCATTTGCTATTTATTTCGGACTTATTTCTGAAATTACCCCTTTTATGCATTCAAACTTTACCATTTTTAAACGAGCTTCGATTCCAAATTTTTCTTCACCAATATTTTTCAAATAATTTAAAAATGTGATTTGGAAGTTTTCATAATTTTTGGAGCTCATTTGCTATTTTTTCGGGACTTATCTACTTGAATTACTGCATAGGGGACTAGAGATTTGGCCATTTTGCAAACGAACTCCGAATCAAGATTTTCTTTCGCCAATATCTTCCAAATAATTTAAAAATGAGATTTACAAATTTTTAGAGTTTTTGGAGTTCATTTGCTATTTGTTCGGGATTTATCTTGTTGAATTTCTACATAGTCGACCCGATATTTGGCCATTTTGCAAACGAACTCCGAATCAAGATTTTCTTTCACCAATCTCTTCCAAATAATTTAAAAATATAAATTTGCAAATTTTCAGAATTTTTGGAGTTCATTTTCTATTTTTCTAATATTTATCCTGTTGAATTTTTACATAGTAGGCCCGATATTTGGCCATTTTGCAAATGAACTCCGAATCAAGATTTTCTTTTTCCAATCTCTTAAAAATGATTTAAGAATGAGATTTGAAAAGTTTTAGAATTTTTGGTGTTCATTTGCTATTTTTTCCATATTTTCCAATTTTTGCTATTTTGCCTTCGAAACCCGGTTTTGCTCAAAACAAGTCCGATTTTCAGATTTTCTTCAAACTGAACCTTGGGCTATCCTTGTTTAATCATTTCTCATCAATTAAGGGCTTTAGATCTACCGAATCGGGCCATTTGTAATTCTTCCAAATTTCACCAAAATCCACCGAAAAAACCCTAACTCTCGATTTTCTTTCGAATTGATTTTTCTATCAGTTTTTCTTCCAAGTGGCTTCTCCATTATCCATAGTCAGTACTTATCTTTCATTTGAAACCTTCAATTCCAACCAATTTGATCGTTTAAGCACTTTTCCCCAAATTTTCTGAACTAGGATTTCTTTTCTACTGAGATTCCGTAACCCAACTTCCGACCTCCATATCTTTCAATTTAGACCTCAGATTATCAAAATTCTTTCATTTCAATTGAACCTCAAATCTTGTTTTTGAAAGTGGGTTGACTTTTTCAATAATTGACTTTTTTTGGGGTTGACTTTTTTGAGTTTGACTTTTTTTGTCTGCTTTCTTAGACTAAGCCTCGGAGTACCACCTGCAGGATAAGAAAAGCCTTTTAGCATTCTGAAACATTAATTTAGGAAGAAAATGTACCTAATTTAGGGGTCCGAACAAAATAGGTGTCTACAATCACCATTGAGGAAGGCAGTCTTAACATCCATTTGATGTAATTCCAAGTCAAGATTAGCAACAATAACTAGTATCAACCTGATGGAGTTGAATCTCACAACAGGTGAGAAAGTATCTTTATAATCAATACCTTCTACTTGTGTTTACCCCTTGGCAACTAAACGTGCCTTGTACCTTTCAGTGGTACCATCCATTTTTCTCTTGATCTTGAGAACCCATTTGTTCCCAATAGCCTTTCTATCTTTAGGAAGATCAACTAAGTCCCATACTTTATTCACATGCATAGATTCTAATTCATTTTCCATTGCAACTATCCATTTATCACAATCTGAACTTTCAAGAGCTTCTTCCAAACTTTGAGGTTCATCATCCATAGATGACACCAAATGAGCCTCACTTTCATCCAAAATCCACCACTTACTTGGAGGTTTGAATTTTCTTGAAGAACGTCTAAGAACAGTAAGAGCATTATGTTCTTCTTGATTATGCACATTTAATTCTCATCAAGTTCTTCATGAGGTAACACATCCCTATTAGGCTCTTCATGAGGTAACATATCTTCATGGGGCTTTTCATGAGGTAACACATCCTCATGTTGTTGGACCGACACTTGATCAATGTTTTGATCACCTATTTCATCCATAGGTTTATCTTGGTCATTGTTGCCATTATGACCAACAACTTGTAGAGGGATTAAGCTCCCACTTGGTCCAATACCACTATCACTTTCATTAAGTGATATTAGCACATCATTTGTGCTTGTAAGGCCAGATTCATCAATTTCATATAATGGATAACTCTTATCAACATTCCCTCTTAGGAAACTCATTTTCTAAGAAAGTTGTGTTCCTTGACTCGAATTCAACTTGTCTATCCAAATCCATGAACACATAACCTTTAAAGTGTTCAAAAAAATCGAGAAGAACACATTTCTTCCCTTTTGGTCCTAATTTACCAAGAATATGATTTGGATTATGGACATATGCAGCACAACCCCAAGGCCTTATGATGCACTCAAAAGAGTATATCTTATTTAAAACTTTGCACTAAAAATAATATCAATTGTAAAGTATGGTAGAAGAAAGGGTCGAGTCCACAGAGATTGGTGTTTAATTTAAGAGTTATTAGTTTATACTTAAATTCAATAAAAACAAAATAAGAGGGGAGTTTTTGAAATTAAGTTAAAAATAAAGCAATCAATAAAAGTAAGAAGTAATAAAATAAGATGAAATCAAATATGAGAGAAATATGACTAAAGGTTCATTCTCCACCACTAGACATCATTAAGAATCAAATTCAGATCTATCAACATCAATTAGCTATCAAAGTTAACAACTGTAGATAACAACATTCTGTGTTACCCCAATCCTTCCTTAGTTCGTCGTGAAGTAGGACGAACGCCATTACTTAATCTTAACAATCAAACAACCTAGGATAAACATCTCTAAATTTAATTTGACAACAGCTTTATGATAAGAAAGATAGCTTGATCTAAGCAACAAAAGCATGAACATGAATTGTTTAACTTAGGTTATGTTCCATTTTGCAATTAGCGAAAACTTGACCATAATCATTAATCACAAATTGCCACTTATGAATAGGAAATCAAGAGAATTACATGGATCAATACTCCTAAACTAGAATTAGATAATTATCAAGATCTATCTAGTATACATCCTAAATAAATCAAGATCATAATTTCTTGGTTGGCCCGAAAATCCACCCATAGCATTAACATGTTCGTTTGGATCATCTTGAAGTGTTTGACACATATCAGTTTGGTGCCCCATGTTTGAACATATACCACAAGCCTTAATTTGCTGCATTTGACCTACAGTCATTCGTTCCACAAGAGAAGTCAGTTTATCAATTTTTTGTTCAATGGATGATATACTTACCTCATTCACTTTCTTTGGTTGTGGTGGTAGTTCATCTCTCATGTTGAACTGTTGTGAGTTGGCTACCATATTGGAGATGAGAAGTCTAGCAGCTTCGGGAGTTTTATCAACTAGTGCTCCCCTACTTGCTGCATCTATCATGCATCTCTCCATGGGCAAGAGACCTTCATAGAAATATTGGATGAGCAGTTGTTTACTTATCTGATGGTGCGGACATGATGCACAAAGTTTTTTGAACCTCTCTCAATATTCATACAAGGACTCTTCGTTGTATTGTCGAATCCCACATATTTCTTTTCTAATATTGGCAGCCTTAGATGCTGTGAAATATCTTTCCAAGAATGCTCTTTTAATCCCATTTCATGTAGTGATGGTCCCGGATGGTAGATAGTAGAGCCATTCTTTTGCCGAGTCAGCTAGAGAGAATGGGAATGCTCTTAACTTTATGTGCTCTTCCGTGACCCCGGTTGGTCTCATACTTGAGCAAACTACATGGAATTCCTTGAGGTGTTTATTTGGATCCTCTCCTGCAAAACCATGGAAAGTTGGGAGAAGATGAATCAAACCAGATTTTAATTCAAAAGCTACCTCAAGATTAGCATATTCAATGCGTAAGGGTTGTTGATCCAAATCCGGAGCGGCTAGCTCCTTGAGATTTCGGTTATGAGCAACCATCTCTCTTTGTTCCTCCTGTATAGTTTGGATCAACTCTTCGCTCGTTCTTTGGTGGGAAGCTATGAATTCTCGAATTCTCCTAGGTCCTTAGTGAGGTTCTTCTTCTTTGGAAGATTGGGACATTCACTGAAAAAGAAAATAAGAAAATAAACTAATTAAAATATTAAATAAGATTAAACCAAATAACTAATAAACTAAAAAAAAAAAATCCACAGCAACAACGCCAAAAACTTGATACACTCGAAAGAGTATATCTTATTTAAAACCTTGCACTAAAAATAAAATCAAATGTATAGTAGAAGCAAGGGTCGAGTCCACAGGGATTGGTGTTTAATTTAAGAGTTATTAGTTTATACTTAAATTCAAGAAAAATAAAATAAAAGGGGAGTCTTTGAAATCAAGTTAAAAATAAAGTAATCAATAAAAGTAAGAAGTAATAAAATAAGATGAAATTAAATATGAGAGAAATATGGCTAAAGGTTCATTCTCCACCATTAGACATCATTAAGAATCAAATTCAGATCTATCAACATCAATTAGCTATCAAAGTTAACAACCGTAGATAACAATATCCTGTGTTACCCCAATCCTTCCTTAGTTTGTCGTGAAGCAAGACGAACGCCACTACTTAATCTTAAGTATCAAACAACCTAGGATAAACATCTCTAAATTTAATTTAACAATAGCTTTATGATGAGAAAGATGGGTTGATCTAAGCAACAAAATCATGAACATGAATTGTTTAACTTAGGTTTTGTTCCACTTTACAATTAGCGAAAACTTGACCATAATCATTAATCACAAATTGCCACTTATGAATAGGAAATCAAGACAATTACACGGATCAAGACTCCTAAACTAGCATTAGATAATTATCAAGATCTATCCAGTATGCATCCTACACAAATTATGATCATACTTTCTTGGTTGGCCCGAAAATCCACCCATAGCATTAACATGTTCGTTTTGATCATCTTGAAGTGTTTGACACATATCAGTTTGGTGCCCCATGTTTGAACATATACCACTAGCCTTAATTTGCTGCATTTGACCTATAACCATTCGTTCCACAAGAGAAGTCAGTTTATCAAATTTTTGTTCAAGGCATGATATACTTACCTCATTCACTTTCTTTGGTTGTGGTGATAGTTCATCTCTCATGTTGAACTGTTGTGAGTTGGCTGCCATATTGGAGATGAGAAGTCTAGCAGCTTCGGGAGTTTTATCAACTAGTGCTCCCCCACTTGCTGCATCTATCATGCGTCTCTCCATGGGCAAAAGAACTTCATAGAAATATTGGATGAGCAGTTGTTCACTTATCTGATGGTGCAGACATTATGCACAAAGTTTCTTGAACCTCTCCCAATATTCATGCGAGGACTCTCTGTTGTATTACCGAATCCCACATATTTCTTTTCTAATATTGGCAGCCTTAGATGCTGGGAAATATCTTTCCAAGAATAATCTTTTCATCCCATTTAATGTAGTGTTAGTCCCAGATATATATAGTAGAGCCATTCTTTTGCCGAGTCAGCTAGAGAGAATGGGAATGCTCTTAACTTTATTTGCTCTTCCGTGACCCCGGTTGGTCTCATACTTGAGCAAACTACATGGAATTCTTTGAGGTGCTTATTTGGATCCTCTCCTGGAAAACCATGAAAAGTTGGGAGAAGATGAATCAAACCAGATTTTAATTCAAAAGCTACCTCAAGATTAACATATTCAATGCATAAGGGTTGTTGATCCAAATCCGGAGCGGCTAGCTCCTTGAGAGTTCGGTTATCAGCAGCCATCTCTCCTTGTTCCTCTTGGATAGTTTGGATCAATTCTTCATTCGTTCTTTGGTGGGAAGCTATGAATTCCCGAATTCTCCTAGGTCCTAAGTGAGGTTCTTCTTCTTTGGGAGATTAAGATATTCACTGAAAAAGAAAACAAGAAAATAAACTAATTAAAATAGAAAATAAGATTAAACCAAATAACTAATAAACTGAAAAAAATAATCCCCGACAACGGTGCCAAAAACTTAATGCACTCGAAAGAGTATATCTTATTTAAAACCTTGCACTAAAAATAATATCAATTGTAAAGTATAGTAGAAGCAAGGGTCGAGTCCACAGGGATTGGTGTTTAATTTAAGAGTTATTAGTTTATACTTAAATTCAAGAAAAATGAAATAAAAGGTGAGTTTTTGAAATAAAGTTAAAAATAAAGCAATCAATAAAAGTAAGAAGTAATAAAATAAGATGAAATTAAATATGAGAGAAATATGGCTAAAGGTTCATTCTCCACCACTAGACATCATTAAGAATCAAATTCAGATCTATCAATATTAATTAGCTATCAAAGTTAACAACCATAGATAACAACATCCTGTGTTACCCCAATCCTTCCTTAGTTCGTCGTGAAGCAAGACAAATGCCACTACTTAATCTTAACTATCAAACAACCTAGGATAAACATCTCTAAATTTAACTTGACAACAACTTTATGATGAGAAAGATAGGTTGATCTAAGCAACAAAAGCATGAACATGAATTGTTCAACATAGGTTATGTTCCACTTTGCAATTAGCGAAAACTTGACCATAATCATTAATCACAAATTGCCACTTATGAATAGGAAATCAAGAGAATTACATGGATCAAGACTCCTAAACTAGAATTAGATAATTATCAAGATTTATCTAATATGCATCCTAAACAAGTCAGGATAAAAATCATAAACAATTTTTATGGAAGAACATAAGCAACTTGGATAGAAAATTAATGATAGATAGAATCTAAAAATTAATTACAAAACATGTCTAGGGCTTTGAAATCACCCTTAACCAAAGAAAAGTTTAGCCTTGCATAGGCATTATCAACATAAACATGAATATTAAAAATAAATAAAAAAAACTAAGAAGAAAAATAAAATAAAACTTAGAGAGGAAGAATAAGAAGAAGATTGATAATTAACCAAAAGCATGTCTTTGGTGGCTCAAAAGATGATATTTATAGAGCTTTCAAAGTCTTGGAAACCCTTTCTTGCTCTTCAAGGAACCTAGGAGTCAAAATATGGTAATTTTGGACTTTTCCTGAATTTTTCCCATTTTTACGATTTTTGGGGGTCAGAAACTAAGTACCGCGGCCCCAACTTGCTGTCTTGTGTGATTTTGCTGTCTGACTTCGGTTTCGTGACTGATGCACTGTCTCACACTTCGTTTACTAATTTGGATGACCATCCGTAGTCCGATTTAGGCATGTAAACTATCGTTGGAAAGGTATTCAAGTCAGATTCAAAAGTCAAGTGGGAAGTTTCTTCAAATAATGAATTTAATATAATAATTTTCTTGCAACAAGCTCCAGAGGTCAGATCTGCCTGATCATTTAGCACTAAGAAATTGATCTTTTTGACTCCCAAATCTTCTTATGATTGTGGCTTTATAAGCTCTTTATCATCATAATTGATATGTTTTGACTTCATCTCATCAAAAACACCTATAATTCATAAAAATATAATAATTTGTCAAGGAACTTAAGAATTAAAGCACAAAGTATAGGGAAATAATACATAAAAATGTATGCAATTAAGCACTTATCATCTTAGATTACTTAAATCTGGCTTTCTTTTAGTCCATAACTCATAAGGAGTAGACAAAACAGATTTGGATGGCACTGTATTCAATATATAAACAGTCATGAGTAATGCATCTCCCCAAAAGTAAATGTCCAAGTTGGCCTGAGCCATCATGCATCTTACCATGTCTAGGAAAGTTCTATTCTTTCTCTTTGCCACTCCATTCTGTTGGGGTGTTCTAGGAATATTCAATTTCCTTGATATTCCTTTCTCATCACATAACCCCTTGAATTCATTTGATAAATACTCTCTATCCCGATCAATCCTTAATGACTTAATCTTCCTTTCTCTTTGATTCTCAACTAAAGTCACATAAGTTTTGAAACACCTTAATGCTTCACTTTTGTGCTTTATCAAATAGACATGAGTGAATCGAGTGTAGTCATCCGTGAATGTGATTATGTATCTAAAATTTTTCTAGATGTCACATTCAAGGGACCACAAACATCAGAATGTATAATTTGCAATGGATACTCACTTTTATGAGCTTTTCCAAATGGTTTTCTTGTTGCCTTGCCCGCAAGACATATCTCACAAGTTGGGAGGGATACATTAGATAAAGAACCAAGTAAGCCACATTTAGCTAACTTCTTCGTCCTCTCTTGCCCTATATGTCCCAATCTTGCATGCCAAATGAACTCATCATTTGCATTGGCCAGAAGACAACTACTATTACTTATAACAATATCTAACACAAAGAAATCATCATTTTGGAAACAAGAACTTATTCTTTCTTTATTGAGATAAATATAAACTACATTGTCATGGAAATTTAATTGGAATCCAAAATGCAATAAACAAGTAACGGAGACTAAATTTCTCCAAATATTTGGTACATATAAGACATCAATTAAAATCAGATTGTATCCATTCTTCAAAGATATTGCACAAGTTCCTTTGCCTTCTACTTCAAGTCTTGAATTGTCGTCAACATAGACCCATTTATCTTTTGATAATTGACAAACAAGCTATGATCCCTTATGATGTGGTCGGTGGCACCTAAATCAATAACCCACGAAGAGCCAGATTCAGCCATAAGTGTACATGACGTAACATGCATAACTGAAGTAGAAGACGAGATATGTACCTTAGGCTCTTTGCACTCTTTTGCAAAATGCCCATTCTTATTGCAATTGAAGCACTTAACCTTGCTTATGTTCCTTGGTTCCCAAACTTTCTTGAATTTCCACTTAGAGGTTACATCTCTTATGTTGAATGCCTTTTTCTTGAACCCTTTCTTCATTCTCCCTATAGAAAAGGAAGTCTCAGCAACATATGCCTTAGATGGATTCTTTATATCCATAACTTCTGCCTCGAGAAGTAAATGTCTTGTGATATCATCAAAGGTCTTAATTTCATCATTGTGGGGTAAATTGACCTTCATCAATTGGCATTCATTATCAAGTAGGGATCTTATTACGATTGCACTTGTTGCTCATCCATTAGAGTATGACCAGCTGATTTCAAACAAAAGATCATACGAGACATTTCTCGCAAGTGTCTACTCACGTTATGATCAACCTTCTTTGTATAATTCTCAAATTTGAGAATTAAAGCCCTTTGTTTCTCCAGGGAAATAATACCAAACTTATCCTTTGCCTTGTCCCATATGGCCTTGGCAGTTTTAAGCATGGCAAAGTCCACCATAAGGTCATTGGTCATTGTACTTAATAATGTAATCCGAGCCATGGTGTCTTTTTTTCTAAAGGCATCATACTCCCCTCTTACCTTTTGTGTAGATTCTGAAGTTGGTTCAACCACTTATTCTGATATTATATCTAACAAGTCTTGCTCGGTGAGAATGAATTGAACCTTTTGCTACCATATGGTGTAATTATCACCATCAAGCTTAAGGTTTTTGTTCAATTCGGCTACTATGCCCTTTGTGGCACTAGCCATCTACATCATGCAATTGTGTACCCAAATTAGCATATTCATCACAACAAGATATTTCTAAACACAAATCAAATAAGACAATATCATTATGCCAAAATATACCAAAAACAAACTTAAAGAATGCAATCAAATTCATTTGACAGAAGAGTGACTATCATATTCATTTGTTTTGAAATACCATATGAGGTTTCAAGTTTAATCAAGACATGCATTCGGTTTATAAACATGTGAAAAACAAGTAGAATAACATATTATTCTTACAAGCAAGAGCTGAAAAAACAAAGAACATTAATCATGCAAAACAAATAGCCAAATATAGGGAAAGGCTTAGAACCCTAATCAACATGCATTATATGTTCATTCAGCCAAAGAGCATGCATATCAAACTACCTATAGGCTCTGATACCACTGTTGGATTTTTACTTATCAAAATCCGAGAACATAGAGAAAGAGTTCAAGTTACTTACTTCTCTGCCAATGCAATGCTCACTTGTTGTGGATATGAGTGTAGACACCTAATTTTGTCCGGACCCCTAAATCAGGTAGATTTTCTTCCTAAATTGATGTTTCAGAATGCTAAAAGGCTTTTTTCATCCTGCAGGTGGTAATCCAAGGCTTGGTCTAAGAAAGCGGACAAAAAAAGTCAAACTCAAAAAAGTCAAATCCAAAAAAAGTCAATCCCAAAAAAGTCAACTACTAAAAAAGTCAACCCACTTTCAAAATCAAGATTTGAGGTTCAATTGAAAAACGGTGAAAGAATTTTGATAATCCGAGGTCTACATTGAAAGATATGGAGTTCGAAAGTTGGGTTACGAGATTCACTAGAAAGGAAACCCTAATTCGAGAAATTTGGGGAAAAATGCTTAAACGATCAAATTGGTCAGAATTGAAGGTCTCCAACGAAAGATAAGCACTGACTACGGGTAATGGAGAAGCCATTTGGAAGAAAAACTGATGGAAAAGTCAATTTGGAAAAAAAATCGAGGATTAGGGTTTTTTTTTTTTTTGGATTTCGGTGAAACTTGGAAGAATTGCAAAAATGGCCCAAGTCGGAAGATCTAAAGCTTTAATTGATGAGAAATGATTAAAAAAGGATAGCCAAGATTCAGTTTGAAGAAAATCTGAAAATCAGACTTGTTTTGAGCAAAATCGGGTTTCGAAGTCAAAAGGGCAAAATGGGAAAATATGGAAAAAATAGAAAATGAACTCCAAAAATTCTGAAAATTTGCATACTCATTCTAAAATCATTTCGAAGAGATTGGTGCAAGAAAATCTTGATTCGGAATTTGTTTTCAAAATGGCCAAATACCGAGTCTCCTATGCAGTAATTCAACAGGATAAATCCCGAAAAAATAGCAAACGAGTTCCAAAAATTTTGAAAATTTGTAAATCTCATTTTTAAATTATTTAGAAGATATTGTTAAAAATAAAATCTTGATTCGGAGTTCGTTTGCAAAATGGCCAAATATCGGGTCTCTTATGTAGTAATTCAAGCAGATAAATCCTAAAAAAATAGAAAATGAGCTCCAAAAATCATGAAAACTTCCAGATCACATTTTTAAATTATTTGGAAGAGATTGGTGAAGAAAAATCTGGATTTGGGGCTCATTTAAAAAATGGTAAAGTTCGAGTGCATAAAAGGGGTAATTTCGAAAATAAATCCGAAATAAATAGCAAATGGACTTGAAATTTTTTGAAAACTTCCATAATTCAATTTTTTATTATTTTCGAAGTATTAAAAAAAGAAAATTCAAATTTGGAGTCCGTCTTCTATTTATTTAAGTTCGAGGGACAAAAAGGTCATTTCACCAAGGAAACCAAAAAGGGCAAATTGGTAATTGGGGAAAATATGAAAGAAGAAGGAATTGCTGGGATTTTTTTCTTCCCTTGGTCAGCCAACATAGAGGAGAAGAAGGAAGCTTGAACAATTTAATTCCCTAGTCACTATCATGCCACATGCTACCCCTAACACCTTGCAAATGGTCCCCCTTCATCCAATAGCTTAGCTTCCTTGTAGGAAAGTTTAATGCACCATCCAATGGCCAAGTTTAGATGCCAAAATTAAATTTTTATTTTTCATAAAAGAACCCTCATCTAATGGCCAAGAATGGAAGAAAAAAGATGAGCACAATTAATCCAAGGTGAGCATCAATCCGGTTGAGCAAAGGAGTGCATGGGATTATCTCTTTTCATCCAATGGCTTAGGCCATCTACAAGGGCTCAGTACACATTTTGAGGGCTGGATTTAATCTACAAGATGTCATTTTTATGTTGGCTTCATCTAATGACCAAGAATAGAAGAGCACAACTCATCCAAGGGTAGGCATTCAAGAGGGGAAAGCAAGTGAGTGCATGGGATTGGTCCTCTTTTGCATCAATGGCTAAGGTTACTACAAGGGCTGAGTACACATCTTAAGGGCTGCTATCAATAGGCAAGATGACATTTTTATGTTGTCATCAAAATATCTAAATCTAAAGGCCAAGATTGGAGGAAAAAAAGTGCAATTCCCATCCAAGGGCTAAGGGGGCATTCGGCCAAGGCTAAAGGGATGGGGAGAGTTTCATTTTTTCAGAGGTTTTTGGCTGAAAAACAGTAGCTAATTTGGCAATAAAAAGGGTTTTGAAAGATAGAAAAAAAAAGGTTTTCAATAGAGAGCTTGAAGGTAGTCATCTTTACCAAGCTCTAGCCTAGCTTTCTTCTTCATTTTCATGTTGTTTTCTTGACTTTTCTATCATGTTTTCCTACAACATTTTTCATAGAAATAAAATTTTTTAATGTTTACTTATGTTTTCATCTCTTTTTCTTTTTTAAATGGTGGAAAATATTTTTTTCTTATAGTTTCATGCCATGGCCGAATGGCACTTTTTTTTACCTTGTTTTTTTCTTTTTTTTCTTCCTTGCATGTTGTTGTGAAAAATAATTTTTACAAGTTTTTTTTTAGAGTGTTCTAAGGTTCTAATTTTTACAAAATATGAAGCAAAAAAGGTTGAAATGGCTACATGATCTTGGCTAGACCAAGTGACCATGGTTAGGAGAGAGGTTATGCCCATTTTTACCTACCATGAAGCTCACCGTATTTTCTGTTTTACATGGTTTATTTTCTATTTTATTGAGATGGAAAGGCTTCATGATCTTTGCAAGACCAAGTGATTATGGTTTAGTGAGAGGCTATGCCCATTTGATACCAACCATGGAGCTTAACTTTCCTTGTTCTACTTACTTGTTTTGCTTGTAATTTCTGCATGTCTATGTTAAATCTTGTGTATATATTTTCTTTACATTATTTTCTATGCTATATTTACTTATATTTCATTTCCATGTTTGATATTACATTATATTCATGTTATGCATTTTTTTTTGTACCATGTCTTACATGTTTGCATTCTCAATATTTGTTTCATGCATATTCGGCCATTCCATTTTGTATGCCTTGCATGTGTATTCTTTCCTTTGCTTCTTAACATGTTTGCATCTCCATGCCACGAATTTGCGTATTCTGATTTTAGTATGCCATGTGCTTATGAAAATGCTATGATAAAAATGCCATCATATTGATCCATGACCATTCGACAATTCTATTGTTGTTTGCCTTGAATGTGCATTTTCCTTTTGTTTCTTAACTTGTTTGCATTTCCATGCCATGAGCTTGTGCATTTTGATTTTGGTATGTTATATTCTATTGAAAATTTCATGACATTATGCGTTTTAATATGATTTGTCATGTACTTATGTCATTTACTAAATAGGATTGCATTAGAGTCTCATGTGATCATTTGGCTTCTTCATGCATCCCTTGCCTTGTCATGCATTTGCATTTTGTTTAGGTAACATGCTTTGCATTATCAGATCTTGACAATGTGTATTAGTTTCTGTTTGTTCCAACATTGACATTAGTTTCATGAGTCATTGTATGTTCATAGTATTGCTATGTATGTTCATTACATTTTAGGTCTAGGCCATACTGGCATTGCCATGCATATTGAGTCTTAAATCACATTGGTATTGTCATGCATTAATATGCTATTTAGGTCTTAGGTCACATTCATTTTCATGCATATTCATAACATATTAGGTCCTAGTCACATTTACATTATCAAGCATTGCATGCATGTAGAGTTAGGCTAGCATTTATTGCCATGCAAATTCATGCTAGGCATTTAGGTTGCCATGAATTGTCATGTTTACCATTTAGACCTTTAGACCATGCATTTGATACTTTTCATTTGCTGTATGTTCATGCATTCCATGTCATTGCCACTTGATTTGTGACTTAGGCCAATTAATGGCTCAAAGTCATACTTGTGGAAAATTAAGGAATTGTCAAATTGATTGTTCTACCTTCATGATTTTTTTACTTAGCCAATTTTTGTCTAAGGTTTTTAAATGTTTAGCTACTTTCCTTAGGTCTTTAGGATGATTTCCAATAATTTCTGCTTTGATTTTTGAATGAATTTATCAAATGCAAAAAAATGTGTTTTGACAAACAGTTTTTTTCACCCAGTATTTGACCATCTCCAATTTTTTTGGGTAGTCATCTTTAATCAGAAAATTAAGCCAATTTTTATTGTGTATATTTACATGTTTTCAGCCTCCAATAGTGATTTTAGAATTTTTTGAATTTTTAAAAATAGTCTAAAAAATATTGTGAAAAAACCGGACAGTAGAGGCAGATTTAAAATCAAATGAGGAATAAGGGTTGAATTTGGCTAAGGCATTTAGAGGGGATTGGTTAGAAGATTTAGCAACTGTCTTGGGGTAGTTTCTAAGCCTTTATAAACTCTAAAAATGATTTTATAAATCTCAGGTTAAGGGTAGTTAAGTCCGGGATTTTAAACTTAGGAAATTAGAGCTATTTTAAAAGGGTTTGGTAAGGGTTTTAATTTTTATTCAAATTTTTCTTCTAAATTATTTTCAAACAATCATAAAGTTTTGTGTTTTTAGGAAATCTAATTTGACATATTTTTCTAAGATAGCCGGATATCTTTTTAGATATACGGATTTCTTTAATTAAAGGAAAAAATATATTTTTCATGTATTGCATTTTCCACGTTCATGCATTTTATTTAAATGTATGATTTTTGCTATGATATTTTTCATGATATTATTATTATTTTAATTCACATTTTATGATCTTATATTTGTTTTCCATATGATTTTGAATGTTTCATGATATCCTATGCTTTTTTATTTAGTTATTTTTGTCATATTGTTTAGCATATACCATGTTCATGCATTATTATTTTTATTTTTATTTTCATGCATATTATATGTTAGCATTATTTTAATTTCATGTCATTTCTTGTCATTTACATCATATTCCATGTCATTTAAATTATTTTATCTCATTTAGAATATACCGTGATACTTAGGATTTTTCATTTTACCTAAAATATACTATGTCATTTAAATCATTTAGGTTGCATTATATCATCTAGACTTTGCCATGTCATTTTATTTATGTCATACATGTTCATGTTCATATTTTTAAATGTTTTGAAAAAGATAATCATTTTCAATAAAAATTAAGATATTCCCGAGTTAAAATAATTCATGAGTTCTCTACCGAGTTTTCTCGAGGGAATATCATCAATTATCATTAATAAAGGAATATCTTTCTTTCAAAAAAAAAATGAGAATGATTCGGAAAGTTTTCGAAATGAATAAAAATTTCAATATTTTGCCGATTTTGTCGGGGAATATAGGAAAATTTTGAATTAATAAATTTCGGATCATTTTCAATTAAAAATGGAATTATTTTTCTTAAAATTGGGAATTAACTTGAAATACTAAATTAAAAACCAACTTTTTTACCGAGACTTGAGATAACACACAATTAATAACGTACCGATTTATACGGGCGTTGTGGGAGTGCTAATCCTTCCCCGCACATAACCGATTCCCGAACCCGCTTCTTTGATTTCTTTGGTTTATAATGCAGACTTGAAATTGGTTTTAAAAATGTTTTAGTTAATTTTAAAATATTTTTATAAAACCGGTTTTAATAGGTGGCCGATCACACCTAGCTAAAAAAGATTGGTGGCAACTCCATGTCTTTTTACGATGTCGTTTTCATACCCTCGACCGTTTATTTTATTTCAAGAGGAATTAAGTCGTCTTTTCCTCTGCTTCTGTTTCGTCCCTCACTCGAACGGGTCCCCTGCGATCCGGGATCACGTACGGCAATGAGTAATGAACTCAACCGAATGCCTAAGGCACTCTTGTAATCAACCGGTTAAGGCAACTACAAGAACCTTTCCACAACCTATCTTGCTCGTCCAAACCAGAATGCATTCTGCCTAGCTTCTTGATAATTCAAGCAATCAAGAACTCCTCACTCACATAGCAATTGCACTTACCAATCTGCCTCTCAATTTTTCTATCACAATTTCTTAATTATTGGTGTGTCTTGTCTTGGCCAAATCCTCTCCTATTTATAGCCACTCAAGGGTTGCTTCATGAAAGGGTTAAAGGACACAACCCTTTCTAGAATAGCACCCTTCATTTGGGGCATAATGGTTCGGCCAACAGAACCATTCTCTAACAAATGAACATGACCATTCGGCTATTAGGAGGGAACCTCTCTTATCCAAAACACCATGTTGTTTTGGTCCATGTGGCAGCCACATGATGTATGATGTCACATGTCACAAACCGATTGGTGACACTTGTGCATGATGGTGCTAATGTGTCACACCTATGTGCCACATCATCTAGGCCACCTAGCTACCACTAGCTAGTGTCACTCCACCTCATAGAGTGTCACTCACCTAGCTACCCTTCAGCTACATCTAGCTGAGTGAGCTAGTGTCCAACTCCTTGAGCTGAGCTAGTTGGTATCCAGCTACCTTGAGCTGACTTGAGCTGAGTAAGCTTTCACTTTGAATTCCTTATGAGCTTCCATAAGCTTATCTCATCTCCTTGCTAGTTTACCATCATCATATATCATTCATATCAAGTTAATCTTGTGCGTACTTGGTGTATTTGTTCACTTTTGTCCAAATACATCAACAGTTCTCTTGGAACATCAATAATGGATGATTGTTTGGCCCTGGTTATAATCCTATTGCCACTATCATATTCATGTTGTCATAAGTATCAATATAGTCTTAAATGGTTTAAAGCAAGTTCTAGAAAAACAGGTTATCATAAGAGCACACAAGAAAGAAATTAGATTGATATGTATAATGCATTATTCATATAGGCTCAAAACTCACAAGGATGATTATACAAGTCAATTTAAGTCTAAACATGCTTCTTTCTCAATCAACAAATCATATTAACATTGGCTCATTGAAAAATGATATAAAGCTCAATTCTCATGAAAATCTTTTCACTAATAAACTAGTTTTAGACCTTACAATTCATATCTCATCATTGTATTGAAAGGAACTAAAACATACTAAAAATAAATTAAAAAGACTCAAAATAAAAAAATTGACAACCTAAAATAAGAAATCCTAAATTCTTCCCCCCCCACACTTAATTCTTACATTGTCCTCAATGTAATACTATCACCCCATATGCAAGAATTATATGTAAGAGAAAAAAACTAATAAAAAAATAAAAACAAATAAAAAACATATTAACAACTCAAAACAAACTAATAAAACCTAAACAAACCTAAAACACTACATAAACAATAAAAAAATAAATGGAAAAGGAAAAGGAAAAGAAAGCAAATCTGAATATGGCTGGTTGGCAATTTCTTCATTAATTGGGCTGCCTTCCCAATTATCACTTGAGTTAGTGTTTAGCCTATCCAATACCCCTTCTTGGCTTTTCAGGATCTTTGGGCTCATACATGAAACTTCCCAAATTTTTGCGTTTTGGAGGAAGCTTTCTTTGCAAAATAGCCAATGCATTCTCTATCACAATTATTATTCCATCATCCTTTGTAGTGCATTGCTCATCAAGCAATGGAGCATATTTTGGTACTTGTTGAATGGTATCCACAAACAAGCTGTTTAAGGTTTCCCGTATGTGTTGTTCATATTCCTCCTCCTTGAACTTTGCGACGTTACTAGGAAAAGGTGGAGAATAAACATTAGTAAAAATTGGAACCTTGAAAGTTACCTCAGGTGCCTAACTACTCTCCTTTGGAATTGAAGCTTCATTATCTTTAAAGTTGAATCCATCTTTAGTTTTTTCTCATCCTCGGGTTCCCTTAAATTTTCTAATTCATCCTCAAGTTGTGTGGCACTAACACTCTCCTTTGGATCAATCATAGTTTGGGAAGAGAGTTCTTGAGATCTTTGTTCTACTAATTCCTCCATACTATTAACCAATTGGCTCATTTGCGTTTCCAAACTCTGGATACTTGCTTGACGACTTGCCCTTGTTTCCCTTTGTTCCTGTTGATATTCCAAAGTGTTAGAAACAAGAGAATTGACAAGGTCTTCTAAAGAAATACCTGAGTTTTGAGGTGGGGGCTGAAAAAGAACTAGTTCATGAGACCATGATTGATTCAAGCTCAATGGATGATTGTAGTTGGCATAAGGATCTATTTCTTGATAATTTCTCGAGTAGCCATAATTAGAATGATCCCACCATCCCTCATTGTAAGTGTTTGAGTAATGATCGTACTGTTGGTCTTGGAACCCATGATGGCTTTGGTATCCTTCCACATCATAGGCTGGTTCAAAATTATCTTTTTGGTAGTATAGGCACCAATTGGTTGGATGATCCATCATGAAGCACACTCCACACTGCCTTGATTGTTGCTTATTACCCATGGCCAATTGTTGAATTGGGGAGGTGAGATTGGCTCGATGGTTCTCATGTTCATGTATGCCACCAACTCCTCAAGTGTTAAATTGCTCAAGTCCATCGTGCAGTCCCCGGCAACGGCGCCAAAATTTTGATGCACTTAAAAGAGTATATCTTATTTAACCTTGCATTAAAAATAATCAATTGAAAGTATAGTAGTTAGCAAGGGTCGAGTCCTTAGGGATTGGGTTTTAATTTATAAGTTATTAGTTTATCACTTAAGTTCAAAGACAAGAAAAGAAAATGGGGTTTTGAAATAATTAAAAGTAAAGAAAACAAGATAAGTAAAAAGCAAATAAAAAAGAGAAAATCAAATATAAGAGAAGTAAAGGTTTCATTTGCCACCACTAGACATCGTTGAGAATCAATTTCAGATCTATCAATATCAATTAGCTATCAAAGTTAACAACCGTAGATAACAACATCCTGTGTTACCCCAATCCTTCCTTAGTTCATCGTTAAGCAGGATGAACGCCACTACTTAATCCCTAACTATCAAATAACCTAAGATAAACATCTATAGATTCAAAGTGATAGCAGCTTTCAGATGAGAAAGATAGGTTGATCTAAGCAACAAACACATAAACATGGATTCATTCAACTTAGGTTATGTTCCACTTCGTAATTCCTGAAAACCCAACATAATCATGAATTACAAATTGCCACTATTGAATAGAAATCAAGATAAGCTACGTATCAAAACTCCTAAACTAGCAGTAGATAATTATCAAGATCTATCTAGTTTGCAACCTAAACAAATCAAGACAACATCATGAACAATTTTTATGGAAGAACATAAGCAACTTTGATAGAAAACTAATGATAGATAGAATCTGAAAATCAATTACAAAACATGTCTAAGGCTTTGAAATCACCATTAACCAATGAGAAGTTTAGCCTAGCATAGGCATAGATAATATATACATAAAACTAAAAAGAAAATAAAAGGATAGAGAAGAAGAAGAAAATTAATGATGATCCTTGAGTCTCCTCAAAAGATGTCTAATTTGTGGCTCAAAAGATTGTATTTATAAAGTTTTAAAATCCTGAGAACAAGTCCTTACCGCACAAGTAAGCTTGGAGGCATAAAATCACGTTTTTCAAGTTTTTTTCACGGTTTTTCCTGATTTTTGGGCACCACAGTGCCGGGCTCTCTACCTTTCATTTTTCTGCTACATCATCTCGCACTTCTTTGGCTGATTTGGATGACCATTTCTTGTCCGATTTTGGCGTGTAAACTACCGTTGGAAAGGTATTCAAGTCAAATTCAAAAGTAAAGAAGGAAGCTTCTTCAAATAAGAACTTTACATCATTTTTTTTTACAACAAGCTCCGGAGGTCAAATCTGCCTTCTTGCTTTGCAACCAAAAATTGATCTTTTTGACTCCCAAGTCTTCTTCTATCTTGTGATTATGATTTGAAAGCTCTTTACCATCATTATTGACATCTTTTGACTTCATTCTCCTTATTGTACCTAAAATTAAAAAACATAATATAAGAAAACAAAATAAAGATATAAGACATAACTAAAACTAAGAATACAAAGGGCTTAAAATGTGTATTTTATGACTTATCAATTGAAGAGCCCAAAAATTGGGCTAATACTTACTTCAGAATAGATTTAGGTAGGGGTGAGCAAGATTGTTGGAAAATCGACTAAACCGAAAAAACTGACACAAATCGGTTTTTTTGGTTTGGTTTGTTCGGTTTACGGTACTATTGGTTGGCCTTTTCGGTTTAAACGTGTTTAATCGATCAGTTCGCAGTTTAATTTTTTGAAACCGAACAGACCTATTAAACTAATGGTTTAATTAAAAAAATAAATACAATAATTAATAATATTTAACTTAAACCCAAACCAAAACCGAAATCCAAATCCAAACCCAAACCCAATCCCAAAAACCCAAATGATCAAATCCAATCCAATTACAAAATTTAAACCCAATCCGATTTCTAATCTAAGTTACCCAAGCCCAAGCCCAAACCCAAAACCAACTTACCCAATACTCAATCCAAGTATCCAACCCTTTCAACCTTTGTAAATTCTAATCGTGATTTATTTTTCTTCAATATGAATTTCTATTCTCTCCAATTTTCAGTTTCAGTCACAGTCCCTTAGAACAAACCCTAACCGATCTAAATTCTTCACTTCCTTTTCTTACGTTCTTCAATCTTCCGTTTCAGTCACCGTCCCCTATAAAACCCCTAACCCGATCGTGCACCTAGTCCCCCTACAGCCTCTTGGCTCCAGCGACTGCCACCTCCTTTCTCTCTCAAGGTATCCCATTCACTCTTTTTTTTTTCGTTTGCTTGTTTTGAAAATATTGTACATTTAAGATCAAATGTTTTAGTTGTTCATCATTTTAATGGGTTTTTTTTTTCTTTTCAGGGGAGCTCCAAGTCCGCAAGTCAGTTATCAGTTCTTATCAGGAACTTTATTTGGGACGATAGGAAATCTCACCAATTTCGGCAAATGTAAGAAGACAAAACATTTTGTTTCCTTGTCTTATTTTTTTTCCCTGTTGTTTAATTCATATATAACCTTTAGCTTTTAGAAAATAAAATAGTAGTATTACTATTACTAGTAATTCATGAAATCCCATTATTAGTGCAAAAGAAAGTAGTAGTAACTTTTTTTTTTCTAAGCAAAAGCCGAGAGGCTACATATCTTTAATTTTTTCATTTCAATCCAAAGATAAAGGTGAGTAAGTTTACTCATAACTTTTATTAGATTGGGCAATTTTCAAGCACTCCTCCATGCAGTGGTAATACTTGATAAACATGCTATTATATCAAGAAGGGAATATATTGGATGAGAATCCAATGACCCCTTAGCCGAAGAGTACCAAAACCCAAGAAAAATAAAATAAAAAATAAAGCTAACACCATAGGCCATAGCCAAAGGATGCCAAAACCAAACAAAAAAGAATAGCTAACACGACTAGACCAGACAGTTGGTACACCTCGTACCTCTCAATAAGTGAACCTTGTCACCTACTAGTCTATTGCTTGGTACAAAACAATTATACAAGTATGTTTTAAAATAGTAGTATTGGTATTACTAGTAATTTTTTATCCTCCATTCATATCCTATCTTATCTGTTGCAACCTAAAAAATAACAAGTCTCATCGCGAGATTTTTATTCGTTAGGTGTGACTTTGAGAAAAACAGAGGAAAAGACGACTTAATTCCTCTTGAAATAAAATGAGGGTTTGAAATCAACCTTGAAAAAGACATGGAGTCGCAACCAATCTTTTTTGGCTGGGTGTGATCGGCCACCTATTAAAATCGGTTTTGTAAAACATTTTAAAATTAATTAAAACATTTTTAAAACCAATTTCAAAGTCTGCGTTTGTAAACCAGAGAAATCAAAGAAGCGGGTTCGGAAGTTGGTTACGTGTGGGGAAGATTAACACCCCCACAACTCCCATATAAATTGGTACCTTATTAATCGTATGTTATCTCAAGTCTCGGTAAAAGGTCGGTTTTAAATTTGGTATTTCAAATTAATTCCCAATTTTAAGAAAAGTAATTCCATTTTTAATTGAAAATGATCCGGAATTTATTAATTCAAATTTTTCCTATATTCTCCGACAAACATGGCAAAATATAAAAAAATTTATTTATTTGGAAATTTTTTCGAATCATTCTCATTTTTTGAAGGAAAGATATTCCTTTATTAATGATAATTGATGATATCCACTCCAGCAAACTTGGCAGAGAATTCATGAATTATTTTAACTCGAGAATATCCTTATTTTTATTGAAAATCATTATCTTATTTTAAAACATTTTTAAAAAAATGAATATGAACATGTGTGACATAATAAAAATGACATAGCAAAATCTAAATGATACAATATAACCTAAATGATATGATATAACCTAAGTGACATAGTATATTTTAAATGACCTAATATAATCTAAATGACATAGTATATTCTAAATGACATGGTATATTCTAAATGACATAATATAATCTAAATGACATAGCAGTATAATCTAAGTGACATGAAATAATATGAAACATAAAATAATATTATCATAAAATATGCATGAAAATAAAAATAACAATGCATGAACATAGTAACTCTTAAATGATGTGACAAAAATAAATGACTAAGCAAAAAACATAGGATAACATAGAATATTGACAACCATATAACAAACAATATAACACCATGAAATATAAATCAAAACAATAACATAGTCATAGAAATAGAAATAGAAATATTTCATAGCAAATAAAATCATATATCATATAATATGCTTGAACATGGAAAATGCAATGCATGAAAGTGTATTTTTTCCTTTAAATAAGGAAATCCATATACCTAAAAAGATATCCGACTACCTTAGGAAAAGACATCAAATTAAATTTTTTAAAATCAAAAATACTTTGTGATTGGTTTGAAAAATAATTTGAAAATTTTGGATGAAAATGGCCCATGGTCGAAACCCCATTTGAAAAAAACTCTATTTTCCTAACTTTAAAAACTCGGACTTGACCACCCTTGATCCGAGCTTTATAAAATCATTTTGTAAGATTAAAATGGCTTAGAAATCAACCTAGGACAGTAGCTAAGGTTCTAAATCAACCCTCTCTCAATGCCTTAGCCAAAACAGAAAATTATTTTCTACTTGAAATCAAATCTAACCTTTCTGTCCAGTTTTAAAACCTGATTTTTAACCTATTTTTAATATTTCAAAAAATTCTAAAAAAATTATGGGAGACTCAAAACGTATCGAACTCTACGGGAAAAAGTTGGCTTAACTTTTAGACTAAGGATATCCTACCAGAAAAATCACGAAAGTCAGAACATTGAGTGAAAAACTATTTAGCCAAAAAACATTTTTAAGCCTTTGACAAAATCATTCAAAAATCAAAATAAAAATATTGGAGACTCCTCTAAGGACCTAAAAACAGTAGCAAAAATTTCTAAAAATCTGGACAAAGATTACCTAAGGAAAAAAAAAACCACAAAGGTAGAAAATCTAACTTGACAACTTCTTAATTTTCCACAAGCATGCTCATGTGAGCTTGGCTTTGAGCCATTGATTGGCTTAAGTCAAAAATCAAGTGGGATGATATGAAATGCATGAACAAACAACAAGTTAAATGCATGATCTAAGGCCTAAATGACATAGAAAATGCATGGCAATACCATTTAGGATCGTAGACCTAACATGACATTGCATGGCAATAAATGCAACCTAAACCTAATATGCATGAAATGCATGGCAATGCAAATGTGACTTAGACCTAATGAAAGTGCATGGCAATAACACAAACACAAGGCATAGTAAATCAAATACACAATATCATGGCATAGAGATGCAAGCATGTTAACTAAACGAGATGAAAATGCTCACACAAGGCAAAAACCTAGGGTAGCCGAATGGACATAACAATATGCAAGGAAATTCTAGCATGGCAATAACACAAACACATGGTATAGTATATGCAAGACTCAAAAGGAAACATGTTAGACTAAACAAACATGATGCAAATGCAAAGATGTAGCTAGACAAATACAAAAAACACATAGTATCGTAAAACCTCAAAGCATGGACAACTTAACATGGTGAAAACAGAAAATAAAAAATAGCAAACAAATTAAATAGACATGAAAACAAAATGAAAAAATCAGCAAAATAATAGTAAGTAAATGAAAAAGGTTGAAAACAAACTCCATATCTTAATTATTTTAAAAAGTTAAAACATCAAAGCAAGCCAATATATCACAACCAACATGGAAAATAGATCAAACACAATACATGCACAAACAATGGGGGTTTCGGCCAACATAAAAATATGTAAAAAAAAAAATTTATTTTTTCTTTGAATTTTTTCATGAAAGCATAAGATATGAGCTTTAAGAACTTGTTTTGAAAAACAATTTTATTTCATGAAAGAAAGAAAATAAAATAACAATGAAAATGAAAATAACAAAATCATATGAACAAAGTATGGAGGGGAGCATGAAAAAAATAGCTACCTTGCTTTAGCTTTCCAAATCAAAGAAGAGTAAGAAAACCCTTATTCTTTCTTTTTTTTCCTTTCTTTTTTCTCTCTTTTTAGTTACTGCCCTCTCTATGATCAGCCAAGAACCCCAAAATGAAAATCAAACCCCCCTCCCAAATTGGTAGTCGAATGGTCCATAAAATGGTGTAGGATGTTGTCATTTTTTCCCTACCCAATTTGATCCAAAGGCCACTAATTCAAGATGCTTAAAATCTGAAATTACCATCATTAGATTAAGTGATCAGCCCCTAAATAATACAGTTGTTCAAAAATATGTAGCCATCATGTTGACATCCTTCCTCTTCATGCATTGAACCATGTGGCATAATTACAAAGGCTTGATCAAAAAATAACTACCTTACTATCCACTTTTGGCCTTTGGATGCAAGAACTCAGCAAAATTAATCCTCCTTATAGGTTTGGCCAAATGGCCCTTCATATTCTAGCCCAACCTCTATTTTTAAATTGAAAAATAGGCCCTCTTCGATTTCTTCGGTAAAATTATCTTTTAGCCCTCCAAACTTGATTTAATAGCAAACGGACTCCAAATCCAAAATTTCTTTTTCCAAT
Organism: Fremontodendron californicum; assembly: GCA_030761205.1. Lineage (NCBI taxonomy): Eukaryota > Viridiplantae > Streptophyta > Magnoliopsida > Malvales > Malvaceae > Fremontodendron > Fremontodendron californicum. The sequence goes on along the minus strand of JAULJL010000023.1, from coordinate 9,168,968 downwards.
ACTTCCTAAATAATATAAAATTGAGTTTTGGAAGTTTTCATAATTTTTCGAGCCCATTTGTTATTTTTCCCAGATTTTTCTTCCAAAATTGCCCCTTAATGAACCCGAACTTTTGCCATTTCTCAAATGAGCTCTGATTCTGGATTTTGCTTCACCAATCTCTTCCAAATAATTTAAAATTGAGATCTGGAAGTTTTCATAACTTTTCGAGCTCATTTGCTATTTTTCTGGGATTTATCTTCTGGAATTTCAACTTAGTAGGTCCGAAATTTGCATTTTGCAAACGAGCTCTGATTCCGGATTTCTCTTCGCCAATCTCTTCCAACTGACATAAGATTGAGATCTTGAAGTTTTGGTAATTTTTCGAGCTCATTTGTATTTTTCTCGGATTTTCCAATTTTGCCCTTCATCCTCCTAAGCTTCAGTTTTGCTCAAAACAAGTCCGATTTCCAGGTTTTCTTTTTCCAGGCCTTCGTTATATATTGAATTGGAGTTGGTCCAAAAATCCCAAATTTTTACGATCAAATTCCCCTCCGATTTGATTTTTCCTTTTTTAATATCTGGAATTTCCTTATTTTTTTCTCCAACCGGCTCTTTTCTCGGAATTACTTCAAACTAAGCCTTGGACTATCTTTATTTACCCACTATTCATCACTTAAGGGCTTTCATTTTACCAAATCGATCCATTTCTGCAGTTTTTCCCAATTTCACCAAAAACCCCAATTCCCGGTTTTCTTCCGAATTGACCCTTCATTTAGTTTTGCTTCCAAATGGCCCTTCCAATACCCGTAGTCATTGATTATATTCCCTTTGAAACCTCCAATTTTGACCAATTTGATCATTTAAGCACTTTTTCCCAAATTTTTTGAACTAGGATTTTCTTTCCACTGAATCTCCGTAACCCATCTTCCAGACTCCATATCTCTCGTTGTAGACCTTGGATTATCAAAATTCCTTCACCATTGTTCAATTAAACATTGGATCTTGATTTTGAATGTGGGTTGACTTTTTAATGGTTGACTTTTTAGAGTTGACTTTTTTGAGGTTGACTTTTTCAAGATTGACTTTTTATGCTTGGCTTCTTAAACTAAGTCTCGGAGTACCACCTGCAGGATGAGAAGAGCTTTTTTGTATTCTAAAACATCATTAGGAAGAAAACATACCTGATTTAGCAGTCCGGACAAAATTAGATGTCTACAGCTGCCTCTCTTTGGCTATTACTGAGAATCAGGAATCAGGCAAAGATAAACAAACACTAATTTTGTCCAGTTAGTGAAATCACATGTAAAGGAAAGAAAAGGGGGTTTTCATTCATCATTTTTTCATTTTATTCATTTTTTCAATTTTTTTAAGGAAAAAACTGTAAATAGAAGATTTTGTCCTTAAATTAAGTTCCCTGACTAATCAAGCTCGACCCGTCTTAAGGAAACGAGTTCGATTTGCAAAAAAAGAAAATTGTGCTTAGAGGTCTTATAAAAGGTGTGCTTGGAGGTCTTAAAAATAGTACCCAGAGGTCTTAAAATGATGCCCGGAGGTCTTATCTATGATTTGGAAAATTGTGTCGGATGTGACTTTAAAAATGATGTCTGAAGGTCTTATCTAGGATTTTGAAAAAAATGGTGCCCAGAGGTCTTATCTATGATTTGGAAATTTGTGTTGGATGCGACTTTAAAAATGATGCTCGGAGGACTTATCTATGATTTGGAAAATTGTGCCGGATGCGACTTTAAAAATGATGCCTGAAGGTCTTATCTATGATTTTAAAAATTATGCAGGATGCGACTTTAAAAATGATGCTCGGAGGTTTTATTTATGATTTTGAAAAAAATGGTGCCCAAAGGTCTTAAAAATGGTGCCCGGAGGTCTTATCTATGATTTTGAAAAAAAATGTTGCCCAGAGGTTTTAAAAATGGCGCCCGAAGGTCTTATCTATGATTTGGAAAATTGTGCCAGATGCGACTTTAAAAATGATGCCCGAAGGTCATATCTAGGATTTTGAAAAAAAAGATGGTGCCTAGAGGTCTTAAAAATGGCGCCCGGAGCTCTTATCTGTGATTTGAAAAATTGTGTAAGATGCGACTTCAAAAATGATGCCCAGAGGTCTTATCTATGATTTGAAAAAGTGTGCCAGATGCGACTTTAAAAATGATGCCCGGAGGTCTTATCTATGATTTTGAAAAAAAAAGGTGCCAAGAAGTCTTAAAAATGGCGTCTGGAAGTCTTATCTATGATTTGGAAAATTGTGCCGGATGTGACTTTAAAAATGATTTTTGAATAATTGTTGAAAGTTAACCTGAAGGTTTTGAAAGGATGCAAATGCTTCTTGATGCAGGTGCAGAGATTAACAAGATGCACATACTTCATATTGCAAATGTAAATGTCTTGAATTGATGCAAATGCTTCTTGATACAGATGTAGATGCTTCGTGGTGCATATGCAAATGGCTTAAATTGATGCAAATGCTTTTAAATGATGCAAATACAAAGATCCTCAAATAACGCAACTACTTCATGGAATGATGCAGACGCAAAGATCAATAATATGCAAATGCTTTCTAAATGATGTGAATGCACAAATTTGCGTTGACGCAACTACTTCATAGAATGATGCAGATGCAAAAATTGACATTATACAAATGCTTCTAAATGATGCAAATGCAAGGATTGACAACATGCAAAATGCTTCTACATGATGCAAATGCAAAGATTGACAATGTGCAAAATGCTTCTACGTGATGCAAATGCAAAGATCAATAATTATGCAACTGCTTTATGAAAAGATGCAAATGCTCCTGAACGTTATTCTAGACTTTGGCTTAACCTTTCCAATTCATTTTTCCTCTTCAAATCAGAGTATATCTTCAATTCATTTTTCAATCTTTAGCTATTCTCTTTGCCCCTAACAGTTTTCAAACTTTTATTGACAGAAGTCTGTTTGCCAAATTCTATTTCTTTTTCTCATATTTGGAAGTCAAGGTTAACCCTAGTAGTTCTACACCTTTGGGTTAGAAAAACCCTTGTCTCATGTCAACATCAAAAATGGGTATTTCAAAAATATTTCTATTTTTGCTTTTTGAAAAACAATCTTGCTCTTTTAATGAAATCTTCTGAGCCAAAAATATTAACCCCACAATGTGTGATTTACGAATCTCTTGAAAACTGATGATAACTGTTAGAAATTTTTTGAATGTCAATTTGGGTTTTTTCAATTTGAATTGAAAGGCTTGATACAACAGGATTTATGGTTGATCGAAGAAACTTCTCAACAAAAATGTATGTCCCTTCTAGGCTCACAAATGGAACCGGTTTTATAAATCATGAATTCATTGAGAATCAGACAAATTCAACATTCTTTTAGTTTCCATATCAAGGCAATTTGACAAGTGTCAAGATTGGCCGAGATGTTTAAACTGGAAAGTTGATTTTGGAAGGAAAAAGTCTCAGTTTTTGAAGTCAATCCTCCGAATGAGAGTTGACAGTTTATGAGGTTCAGGAATTCCTAGATGTTCCTCAAAATGACCATTTCTTTTGTTGCCTTGGCACTAACATAGATGGCATAAAAAAAATTCCACTTTACTTTAGACCTCCAGTTTTTGGGTTTTCGCCCTAGAGTCCCATTCTTTCCATTTTTTTCTTTTTTTTTTTATTGTTTTACCATGCACTTGAGAATTCTAAATTCTTCCTTAGTGAAATGATAATTCGATGAGATTGGATGGGATGGGATGGGATAAAATCTGAGCAAAAACCCTTCAAGTTGAATATTCATGCTTGATCAAAATGGACTTTTAAAGCACATAATGTAGGCCATGGTTCAGGGTTCAACAAGAAAGGATAAATAGGCCCAAAATATGTGTTTGAGGATAATTAGATCAAGGATCATTTCTTGACGAGGATTCCCTTTTGAAGAATTGGCCCCTTTTTTGGACTTTTTCTTTCCTTTTGACTTTGCTCATTTTCTTCTTTGTTCTTGGTTTTCATTTGCCAAACTTTTTCACACATTTTTTGTGTTTTTTTTCTCTTCATATTTTTTCTTCATTTCGACAGAGTGAGCCCATATTCATTTTAGGAGCTCAAATTGCTTTGTATTTATCTTCGAATTAGAACTCATTTCTCTGTGATCTTTGAGAAGATCTTTCCTCGCATTTGCCCTCTAGTGTAGAGGGTGATCCTTGATCAGGGTTCAAAGAAGAAAGAATTCTTTCGGCCCAAAAGGGGTGACTATGGATAATTTCTTTTTGTGAAAGGGATAAGAAAGATGGCCATTTCTCATATCAAGCATAAATATTCTCATTGAAAAGCAATGCCCAGGGGGAATAGATAATCAGAATTTCATTTTGTGCTCAAGAATCATCCGAATTTTCATATGCATGATATCATAATTTTTCTTTTTTCTTCTTTTTTTTTGCTTTTTTTTATTTTATTTTTTGTTTCTTTTTTTCGTCGCATCCCCCCAATGATTCATGCATTGGTTCCATCCTTATTCACCATGTATCCATCATTTCCAAATATGATTCCCCAATTTGATCAACCTTGGAAATTTGTATCACTACGAGGAACATAGCAAGTCTAGGTCTATTTTGAAAAGGCTGAGTTTCAATCTTGGGTTTGTTTGAAATACCATGGAAAATATTACCAAAAAACAGGTTCTCTCTAAGACATGGGATAATCTGATTTGGTCGTCGTGCTTCCTGGTGTTAATCATGAAGTGATGTTTGGGGAAATGGTGTTTTGTGGTTATTGGGAAAGGATGTGAATGATTTTGACACAACTTTGACACATACCAAATTACCACAATATAGATTCTTGAAAGAATGTCTCATTTGTTCTACTTTTCGAGGAGCTTGAAAAAATTTCAAAAATTTCCGTTCCTTTGCTCATAGCCTAAACTAGGATCTACATTTTTGCTTAGTGACAAAGGTTTATAAAGTTCAATCATTCATACTCCTTGAAGCATTAGGTCTTCCAAGTGATCTCAGTTCAAAGGATTTAGGCATAGAAAAAGCCCAAAAGAGAGGGGAAGAGGGTATTGGGTCATTTCTAACAATGATCATCACTATTCTCGAGACTTTCCATTATTAGAACTTCCTTAATGCTTGTTTTTGCAAATTCAAATTATTGTTAAAACACAACAAACACAAGGCATTTAAAATTCAAAATTCATTTAATTCATATGAATGTCGACATGAGACAAGTGTTTTCATCATGAGGTATGAAACTACATGCATCAAAATGCTCCTGTTGACATCCTTCAAAGGTAGTAATTCTCTTCCTAAAACCCTGAAAAAAACTAACTTACGGCAAGGTGGACTTCCACTGATCGATAAGCTCCGGTGTCAAAATGCCATCGTGGATAAGACCTTCAATCCTTTCCTTCAGTTGTTTGCATTTTTTAGTTGAATGGCCAACTACCCCTAGGTGATAATCACACTTACTGTCAGGTCGTAACTCCTTACTGATGGATTCTGAGCTGTTTTCAAAGGCACAAGGGTAAGGTACTAATTATTTATTAGTAATGGTAGCAGGTTAGGGACTAGAATTGGAATTCTTTCTTGGTTATCCCGCGATTGTTTTTTGGAAACAGGCCTTGTTGCAAGAACTGGTATAAGATTAGGTGCTTGGGTTGGTATGTAAGGATAAAGGCTTGGAGATACCTCAGTAGGGTAACATGATTGGTATGAGGGGAATTGGGAATATGGGACGAAATCTCCCATAACATGGATATATTCTTCTTTCTTTATAGGTGCCCCATTTCTCTCCATATTGGATGTTCTTTCTCCTTCAAGTCTCCCATCTTTGATAGCATTCTCAATCATCTCCCCTGAGATTACCATATCCGCAAAATTCTTTGAGGCATTGCCGACGAGTCTATCATAGTACGGGGCCTGTAGTGTATTCACAAAAAGGACAGTGATTTCCTTTTGTGTCAAAGGTGATCGTACTTGGACAGCCATGTCTATCCACTGCTGAGCATATTCTTTGAAACTCTCAGTAGCTTTTTTCTCTATATTTTGAAAGCTGAGACGGTCAGGCACCATATCTGATATGTGCTCAACTGACTATACCATCTAATTGCGGACCTGTTGAGGCTATCCTGAAAACAGTGGATCAAAAGCTTATCATTATCTATATGACCCGTCATCTTTCGACATAATATAGTGATGTGGGCTGACGGATCGGTTGTCTCATCATATTTCTCAAAGTCAGTGGCCTTGAATTTAGGAGGAATGACTAAATCGGGGACCAAGTAACGTTCTTTCGCATCTACACTCCCAAATACATTTGTTTCTTCCACTGCCCGAAGCCTTTCATCTAACAACTTATATTTCCCTTGGGAATCTGTCAATTCATCCCTATTCGACTCAACCATTTTTAGTTTTTCTTGTTCACCTAAATCATCTAAACTCAGGATATTGTTGGGATTAACTGTGTTCTGGCCATCCAACCTCATGACCTCATTCTGACCCTTTTGTGTCCCCGACCCTTCTCTGGCGGCAAAGTTTTCGATGTATCCCTTTCCCTTGATTGCAGACATCAGCTCCATCAATTTAGTCATCTAATCTCTAGATTCTGCTTGAGATTTAGCCAGCTGTTCTCGCAATTCTTCCTGTGCCTTTTCCATTTTTTCCATTCGGGCAACTTGTTCATTCTCCATAGCTCTAGCCTGTATTATAAAGATGCTCAGCACTTCTTATACCTCTGATTTGAAATAGGAATTCCTTCAACAACTCTTAAAGCCAAGCCAACTTCCGGTTTATCCCTCTAAATGCATTTCATGATGAATGAGCCATGAACGCCATGAATGCAATATGATACCTATATGATACATGTAAAGAATAAACAAATTAATGCATGGACATTCACAAAGAAATAATGCTGACTATGCTTGTTATGAATACGTCCTAATGATGTATGTAAAGAATGAATAAATTGATACATGGGTATATACAGATAATGACCATGCATGTCAGGACTATAAAAATGATATATGTAAAGAATAAATGAACAAACAAATAAGTACTTAATTTCATATATTTTCATATATTATTTCCTTATACTTTGTGCTTTAATTCTTAAGTTCCTTGATATTTTAATATACTTTTGTGAATTATAGGTATTTTTATGAGATGACGTCAAAACATGTCAAATATGATGTTAAAGAGCTTATAAAGTCACAATCATAAGTTGGAAGAAGATTTTGGTGTCAAAAAGATCAAATTCTTAGTGCTAAGTGATCAGGCAGATCTGACCTCCGGAGCTTGTTGCTAAGAAATCATTATGTTAAAGACTTTACTTGAAGAAACTTCCTTCTTGGAGTTTGAAGCTAACTTGAGTACCTTTCTAATGATAGTTAACATGCCTAAATCGAACAATGGATGGTCATCTAAATCAGCTGACAAAGTGCGAGACCCATGAAACCGAAGTCAGCAGACAAAAAGCTCAAAAGTTAGAAAATCAGCACTACAGCGCTGAGTTGCTATCGTCAAAAACCGCAAAACCAAAAAAAATCCGAAAAAAGTCCAAACTTGCCTTATTTTACCTCCTAGCTTCCTTGATCAACAAGAAAGGGTTTCCAAGGTCTTAAAGCTCTATAAATACCATCTTTTGAGCCACCAACTAGGACATGCTTTTGATTATTTATCAATCTTCTTATTCTTAATCTTTAATCTCTCAAGTTTTATTTTTCTTTTCTTCTTAGTTTCTTTTGAATATTCATGTTTATGTTAACTATGCCTATGCAAGGCTAAACTTTTATTTGGTTAAGGGTGATTTCAAAGCCCTAGACAAGTTGTGTAATTAATTTTTAGATTTATCTATCATTAATTTTTTATCAAAGTTGATTATGTTCTTCCATAAAAATTGTTCACAATATTGTCTTGATTTGTTTAGGTCACAAACTAGATAGATCTTGATAATTATCTATTGCTAGTTTAGGAGTCTTGATCCATGTAATTGTCTTGATTTCCTATTCATAAGTGGCAATTTGTGATTAATGATTATGGTCAAGTTTTCTCTAATTGCAAAGTGGAACATAACATAGGTTAAACAATCCGAGCTTATGTGTTTGTTGCCTAGATCAACCTATCTTTCTCATCATAAAGCTGCCATTACATCAAATCTAGAGAGCTTATTCTAGGTTGTCTAGTGGTTAGAGATTAGATAGAGAGCTTGTTCTATTTAACGACGAACTAAGGAAAGATTGGGGTAACAGAGCTTGCTGTTATCTAAGGTTGATAAATTTGATAGTTAATTGATGTTGATAGATCTGATTATTGATTCTCAATGATGTCTAGTAGTGGAGAATGAAACCTTAACCATACTTTTCTCATATTTGATTACTTCTTATTTACTCACTTTATTTTTTTGATTGTTTGCTTTAGTTTAAACTAATTTTAGAAAACCTCCCCTTTTATTTTGTTTCCTTTGAATTTAAGTATAAATTAATAATTCTTAAACTAAACACCAATCCATGTGGAGAATGACTCTTGCTTATTGCTATATTTTATAATTGATATTTTTAGTGCAATGATTAAATAAGATATACTCATTTGAGTGTATCAAATTGGCGACGTTGTCGGGGATTGCTTTCTTTATTTTATTAATTATTTGGTTTATTCTTATTTTATGTTTTAATTAGTTTATTTTCTTGTTTTATTTTTCAGTGAATGTCCCAATCTCCCAAAGAAGAAGAACCTCACTTAGGACTTAGGAGAATTCGGGAATTTATAGCCGCCCACCAAAGAACAAACGAAGAGTTGATACAAACTATCCAAGAGGAGCAAGGAGAGATGGCAGCAAACAACCGAACTCTTAAGGAGCTAGCCACTTTGGACTTGGATCAACAACCATTATGCATAGAGTATCCTACTCTTGAATAGCATTTGAATTAAAATCTGGCTTGATTCATCTTCTTCCAACTTTTCATGGTTTTGTAGGAGAGGATCCAAATAAGCACCTTAAGTAGTTCCATGTAGCATGTTCTAGCATGAGACCAACTGGAATCAAGGAAGAGAAAATAAAGTTGAGAGCATTCTCATTCTCTCTAGTTGATTCGGCAAAGGAATGGCTTTACTACCTATCATCTGGGACCATCACCACATGGAATGGGATGAAGAAAACATTCTTGGAAAGATATTTCCCAGCATCTAAGGCTACCAAAATTAGAAAGGAAATATGTGGGATTCGGTAATACAACGTAGAATCCTTGTATGAATATTGGGAGAGGTTCACAAAACTTTGTACATTATGTCCAGACCACCAGATAAGTGAACAATTGCTCATCCAATATTTCTACGAAGGTCTCTTGCCCATTGAGAGACACATGATGATGCAGCAAGTGGGGGAGCACTAGTTGATAAAACTCCCGAAGCCGCTAGACTTCTCGTCTCCAACATGGCAGCCAACTCACAAAAATTCAACATGAGAGATGAACCACCATCACAACCACAAAAAGTAAATAAGGTAAGTACATCATCCCTTTCACAACAAATTTCTCAACTAACTTCTCTTGTTCAACAAATGGTTGTTGGTAAAATTTAGCAAAGCAAGGCTTGTGGTATATGTTCAAACATAGGACACCAAACTGATATGTGTCCAACACTTCAAGATGATCCAAATGAACATGTTAATACTATGGGTGGATTTTCGGGCCAACCGAGAAAGTATTATCCCTACTCAAACACTCACAATCCAGGATGAAGGGATCATCCGAACTTTAATTATGGAGGGAACCAATAACAAGTTGCTCCTCCACCCTTTGAGAAGAGACAACGAGGTTTTCAACAAAGAATGCAACAATTATATCAAACCCGCGAGCAAGTGCCACCACCACAAAATTCAGTTGAGTCTCTAGCAGATCTTGTTAAATCCCTTAATACTAACCAATTGCAAATGCAGCAGGATATAAAGGAAACAAACAGACAAATGGCAACAAGGATGAGCCAAATAGAGACTCAAATAGGATAAATGGCAACAGCACTAAGTCAAACCCAAGCAAGGGATTTCGAAAAATTACCTTCTCAAACCATAGTGAATCCCAGAGAAAATGCCAATGCCGTAACTTTAAGAAGTGGAAAACAACTTGAGACACCACAAAAGGATAATGCTCAAAGGGAGGACAACACCATGGCATCATCTTCACATCCTAATGAGCCATTACAAAAGGTTAACTCCTAAACCATCTTTTCCTTCTTATATAACTCTTCCACCTTTCCTAGCAGGTTAGCAAAATCCAAGAAGGAGGAGCAAGAGAAAGAAATTTGGATACCTTCCGAAAAGTAGAGGTGAACATTCATTTACTAGATGCTATCAAGCAAGTGCCAAGGTATGCCAAATTTTTAAAAGAGTTATGCACTTCTAAATGGAAGTTGAAAGGGAATGAAAAGGTAAGTGTAGGAGAGAATGTGTCAGCTGTTCTTCAAAAGAAACTCCCGTCTAAATGCAAGGATCCAGGTATGTTTACCATTCCTTGTAAGATAGGAAATACCAGGTTTGAGCGTGCTATGCTAGATCTAGGAGCATCCATTAATGCTATGTCATATTCAATCTATGATTCATTGAATCTAGGATCATTAGAGGAAACCGGTGTTATATTACAACTTGCTGACCGTTCTAACACATATCCTAGAGGAGTTATAGAAGATGTCCTGGTGCAAGTTAATGAGTTGGTTTTTCCTTTTGATTTTTATGTTCTTGATATGGAAGATGAGATGTCTTCTAATCCAACATCCATTCTATTAGGGAGACCATTCTTAAAAACTACTAGGACTAAAATAGATATGCATGATGGAACCCTCACTATGAAATTTGATGGTGAAATAATTCGTTTTAAAATTTTGGAGGCCATGAGATAACCTAGTAATGTGCATTCTATTTTTTCTATTGACATAATTAACTCTTTGATACAGCAAATTTACGAGTTAGATGGTGAAGATAGTTTGAAAGTAACTATTAGCAACCATCTAAATTCTGTTTGTGCAAAAGAAATAGCCTTGAGTGAACATGTGAAAGAGGAAATTGAATCTCTACAAGTGTTGCCATATCTTGATAAAAGGTATGTTGCTTCTTATATTGACTTGCCTATATCTGATGAGAAACTTCTACCTTCCATTTTGCAGGCACCAACTTTGGAGATGAAACCATTATCGAATCATTTGAAATATGTGTTCTTGGGTGAAAATGACACATTACCAGCCATCATTGCAAAAGAGCTCACGCCTTTGCAAGAAGAATGACTTATCCGGGTGCTTAGAGAGCATAAGACACCAATTGGTTGGACAATTTCCAATATCAAGTGAATAAGCCATTCCATGTGCATGCACCGAATTTTGTTAGAGGAAGGATCAAAACCAACAAGAGAGGCACAACGAAGATTGAAGCCACCTATGATGGAGGTTGTGAAAAAGGAGATACTTAAGCTCCTAGATGTTGGAGTGATCTCCTATCTCGGATAACAAATGGGTGAGCCCGATCCAAGTAGTTCCTAAAAGTTCGGTGTAACTGTTGTTAAAAATAATGAGAATTAACTTATTCCTACTAGAATTCATATAGGGTGACGAGTTTGTATTGACTATCGCAAACTTAATTCAACAACTCGCAAAGACCACTTTTCTTTACTTTTTATTGATCAAATGCTTGAAAGGTTAGCTGGCCATTCTCATTATTGTTTTCTTGATGGATTTTCAGGTTACAATCAGATTACAATTGCTCCGAAGGACCAAGAGAAAACCACTTTCACATGTCCCTTTGGTACCTTTGCTTATAGACGTATGCTGCTTGGTCTTTGTAATGCACCAGCTACATTCCAAAGGTGTATGATTAGTATATTTTTAGATTATGTAGAGAACATCATAGAAGTTTTCATGGATGGTTTTAGTGTCTATGGTGATTCTTTTGATAGATGTCTAGAGAACTTTACCCTTGTACTTAAAAGATGCATGGAAACTAACCTTGTATTGAATTGGGAAAAGTTTCACTTTATGGTAGAACAAGGAATAGTTTTAGGCCATGTTATGTCTTCTAAGGGAATAGTAGATAAATCTAAAATAGATATTATGCATTCTTTACTACCTCCCACAAATGTGAGAAATGTTCGTTCTTTTCTTGGACATGTAGGTTTCTGTAGACGATTTATCAAAGACTTCTCAAAGATAACACTACCTCTTTGCAAGTTGTTACAAAAAAGATGTGGATTTCCACTTTGATGATAAATGCAAAAAGGCGTTTGACACTTTGAAGGGACTCTTGACATCAGCTCCTATCATGCAACCACCAGATTGGAATATACCATTTGAAATTATGTGTGATGTTAGTGACTATGCCATTGGAGCTGTTTTGGGCCAACGGGTTGGCAGAGCCTCACATGCCATATATTATGCCTCCCGAACTCTTAATGATGCTCAATTAAACTATTCCACTACTGAAAAAGAACTTTTGGCTATTGTATTTGCTTTAGAGAAATTTCGTTCTTATTTAATTGGTACTAGAGTAATTATATTTTCTGACCATGCAGCCCTTAGGTATTTGCTCATTAAGAAGGAGGCCAAACCAAGGTTGATTAGATGGATACTTCTCTTACAAGAGTTTGATTTAGAAACAAGATATAAGAGAGGTAAAGACAACGTGATTGCGGACCATCTTAGCCGATTAGTTCATGAAGGGGATGCACTACCATTGCATGAGAACTTTTCGGATGAGAAACTCTTTTCCATAAGCAAAACAACCCCTTGGTATGCTGATATTGTTAATTACTTAGTCACCAAGCAATTGCCACAAGAGTTGACAAGAGCCCAAAGAAATAAGATTAAGAGTGATGCCAAATACTACATTTGGGATGAGCCTTATCTTTGGAAGCATTGCTCTGATCAGATTATAAGAAGGTGCGTACTTGAATCTGAATTTCATTATATTCTGACCTTTCGTCACTTTTATGCATGTAGAGGGCACTATGGACCCAAAAGAACAGCCATGAAAGTGCTTGATAGTGGATTTTATTAGCCTACCTTATTCAAAGATGTATACCTCATTTGCAAGTCATATGATAGGTGCCAAAGAACAGGTAACTTAGGTGCTAGAAATCAAATGCCTCAAACTCCCATGTTAATTGTTGAAATTTTTGATGTATGGGGCATGGATTTCATGGGACCTTTTCATTTTTCTTTTGGTAATCTTTATATATTACTTGCTGTTAATTATGTTTCAAAATGGGTGGAAGCAAAAGCCACTCGGACTAATGATTCTAAAGTTGTTTCAGATTTTGAAAAGACTAACATTTTTGCAAGGTTTGGAACACCAAAGGCCGTAATCAACGATCGAGGTACTCACTTTTGTAATAGATCCATGGAAGCACTTTTAAAAAGGTATAACATCACACATAAGGTTTCCACATCCTATCATCCTCAAACTAGTGGGCAAGCTAAAGTGTCAAATCGAGAGGTAAAATGCATCCTTGAAAAAACTGTCAATCCAAATCAGAAGCATTGGAGTTTACGTCTAGATGATGCACTTTGGGCTTATAGGACAGCATATAAAACACCCATTGGTATGTCTCCTTATCGACTTGTTTATGGTAAGCCTTGTCATCTTCCGGTTGAATTAGAACATAAAGCATATTGGGCTATCAAACAATGCAACATGGAGATGGATGAGGCAGGTAAGTAAAAAAAAAAACTTCAGTTACAAGAACTTGAGGAGATAAGGAATGATGCATATGAGAATTCTAGGTTTTACAAGGAAAAGACTAAGGCATTCCATGACAAGATGATATCAAGAAAGGACTTTGTTGTTGAACAAAAAGTTCTTCTTTTCCATTCACGCCTTAAGTTGTTTCCAGGTAAATTACGTTCTCGTTGGGTTGGACCTTTTGTTATTACTAATGTGTTTACTCATGGTGCAGTTGAAATCAAAAGTTCAAAGACAGATAAAGCATTCAAGGTAAACGGCCATAGATTGAAGCCTTATTATGAGAACATTCCAATGCAAGATATCGAGGAGTTGCCACTTTATGAGCCAAATTATATTGAGTAATGAAGGCATGGGTCTAAGTCAGGCTAAGGACAATAAACCAAGCGCTTCTTGAGAGACAACCCAAAAGGAGGGAGAACACGTATTATAATCAGATTTGCTATTCCTTACTCTCCTTCATTCTATCTTTTATTGTTTTTCTTTAGTTTGTTTTGATTAGTAATTCTTTTCTTTTACACATGATTCTTATATTTGGGGATAATAGAATAACATTGAGGACAATGTAAGAATTAAGTGTGGGGGGGAGAATTTAGGATTTCCTTTTGTTTTGTTTATTAGTTTGTTTTTAGTGTGTTCTAGTTACTTTCCATAATATGATGAGATATGAATTAAATAGGTCTGAAACTGATAATTAGTGGTAAGATTTTCATGAGAATTAAGCTTGATATCACTATTTTTCAAGAGCCATTGTTAATATGATATGTTGATTGAGAAAGAAGCATGTTTAGACTTGATATTGACTTGTATAATCATCCTTGTGAGTTTTGAACCTATACGATTAATGCATTATACATATCAATCTAATTTCTTTCTTTAGTGCTCTTATGATTACATGATTCTCTAGAACTTGCTTTAAACCTTTTTGAGACTATATTGATACATGTAACAACATGAATATGATTGACGCATTAGGATTGTAACCAGGGCCAAACAGCCATCCATTATTGATGTTCCAAGAGAACGTCCCCACTAGTGAGCCAATTTGAGCCTATATTGATTAAGCTATTTCTTTGGTAACCACAACTTACACCTAGCCTAAACACATTTATATCTTTACCATTGTTCTAAAGATGGACTAGAATGTTTGAGACATATTGCAAAACAAGGGGTACTTATTGAAAATTTGGGTTGGAAACAAAAGATAAGTGTGGGGGAAGAAAAGAAAAGAAAAAGTCAAGAGAAAAAAAAAGGGAACATTATAAAAATACATTCCCATATAAAAAAGAATTGAATTATCTCTTGAACTTTTGGTTAAAGAAAAAGATATTACAAATTTGGTTAGAATGAAGCATAGGCTGAACATGAATATTTAGCCTATATTATTTTGTGAGTTTGAGAAGTTTTATTTGTATGATCTTATTATGTCTCTAAACTCTAAGAAATCTTTGGAACCTTTGTGATATCTTTGTCCTTTATTTCCTTAACCACATTACAACCCCTTGGCCCCATTACAACCTTGAATAAAGACCTCTTGATTCATGAAGTTGCATGATCTAAGTAGTGGAGAATAGGTGGACAAGCAAGCATATGGTAGAATTGTTTTCATGAGATTGATTGAGTGTAAACACTTTACCACTACTTTAAAGAATGAAAATCATGAAAGTATCCCATGTGAGAAGTTGAAATTAAGTTTGAACATGCACTATTTTGATTGAGATATATTATGTTGATCTTAGCTTAACTCAAAACCTTTACTATCAAGCATAGTTCTTTGTGAAACTCTTTAAGTTAGTGATTAGTTATAAGACTTGTTTAATGATTGTCTCTCATTTTTATTGAAAGCGGATTAGATTAGATTAGATTTTCTTAAATTTTGTTTTTATTTAATTTTGCTCAAGAACTAGCAAAAGACTAAGTGTGGGAGAATTAGATAGGTGCTTAATTTCATATATTTTCATATATTATTTCCTTATACTTTGTGCTTTAATTCTTAAGTTCCTTGATATTTTATTATACTTTTGTGAATTATAGGTATTTTGGATGAGATGAAGTCAAAACATGTCAAATATGATGTTAAAGAGCTTATAAAGTCACAATCATAAGTTGGAAGAAGATTTTGGATTCAAAAAGATCAAATTCTTAGTGCTAAGTGATCAGGCATATCTGACCTCCGAAGCTTGTTTCTAAGAAATCATTATGTTAACAACTTTATTTGAAGAAACTTCCCTTTAACTTTTGAAGCTGACTTGAGTACCTTTCCAACGATAGTTTACACGCCTAAATCAAACAAAGGATGGTCATCCAAATCAGCTAACAAAGTTTGAGATAGTGCAGAAGCCATGAAACCAAAGTCAGCGGACAAAAAGCCCAAAAGTCAGAAAGTTAGCGATGCAGCTCTGGCCACTGGCACTGCAGCGCTGAGTTGTTGTCTTCAAAAACCGTAAAACTGGAAAAATTCCAAATTTGCCTTATTTTGCCTCCTAGCTTCATTGATCAACAGAAAGGGTTTTCAAGGTCTTAAGGCTCTATCAATACCATCTTTTGAGCCACCAACTAGGATATGCTTTTGATTATTTATCAATCTTCTTCTTCTTATTCTTTAATCTCTCAAGTTTTATTTTTCTTTTCTTCTTAGTTTCTTTTGAATATTCATGTTTATGTTAACTATGCCTATGCAAGGCTAAACTTTTATTTGGTTAAGGGTGATTTCAAAGCCCTAGACAAGTTGTGTAATTAATTTTTAGATTTATCAATCATTAATTTTCTAACAAAGTTGATTATGTTCTTCCATAAAAATTGTTAATGATGTTCTCTTGATTTGTTTAGGTCACGAACTAGATAGATCTTGATAATTATCTATTGCTAGTTTAGGAGTCTTGATCCGTGTAATTGTCTTGATTTCCTATTCTTAAGTGGCAATTTGTGATTAATGATTATGGTCAAGTTTTCTCTAATTGCAAGGTGGAACATAACATAGGTTAAATAATCTGAGCTTATGTGTTTGTTGCCTAGATCAACCTATCTTTCTCATCATAAAGTTGTCATTATATTAAATCTAGAGAGCTTATTATAGGTTGTCTAGTGGATAGAGATTAAATAGAGAGCTTAATCTATTTAACGACGAACTAAGGAAAGATTGGTGTAACAGAGTTGTTATCTACGGTTAATAATTTTGATGGTTAATTGATGTTGATAGTTTTGATTATTGATTCTCAATGATGTCTAGTGGTGGAGAATGAAACCTTAACCATACTTTTCTCATATTTGATTACTTCTTATTTACTCACTTTCTTCTTTTGATTGTTTGCTTTAGTTTAAACTAATTTTAGAAAACTTCCCTTTTTATTTTTTTTCTTTGAATTTAAGTATAAATTAATAATTCTTAAACTAAACACCAATCCCTGTGGACTCGACCCTTTCTTATTGCTATATTTTACAATTGATACTTTTAGTGCAACGATTAAATAAGATATACTAATTTGAGTGCATCACTAACACAAAAGTATATACAAAGAAATTAATCAGTAATTACACGAAATTGGTGGGACCAAATCTCGATTATTCCAAAAATCTCATTATGCAAGTCTTGCCTCTAAATTTAATCTATGATTTTTGTTGAAACATGCTTTCTCTATGAAAAACCAACATATTATTTTCAATAGAATTTCGAGGTAGTGGATCCTACTATGGTATAATGTCCAATTGTTCATTCAACACTACCGGTCTACAATTGTTATTCAACCAATGAATGTTTATGAAATCATCAAATGAAATTATTATCACCTTCCATTTATTGGAAAGAATGAAATAAAAAATACAACCATAAATGTACATGCTCTATTCATATATGCATGAAATATGCAAAAATGTTTGAAAAAAAGAATTTTTATTTTCAATTTCAAAAAGTTAGTGAACATTTGCCTCAACAGTATTTACTTATTTAGACATCACGATGCCTTCGGGGCGAGGTATTATACTTATTACGGGCAATGCACGTACATCATTGCCCGATTTATGCGGACTGTAAAATAAATAGCAAAAGGTCATAAGTGTTCATCCATGTGCTCCTAACTTCGGTGCATCTAACGGATATCCGGCATGGCTTCTCCTAGGTACACTATATGAGGGTGAATCGGTTCTAAAGGCCCCGAATTGTGCCTCACTATCGCCGGTGAAGGCTAGTAAGGCACCCCGATAAAAGCAGGTTCAATTCGTTAGAGTATATTTTCCTAAGCCATACGGAGGGTCAATCACAAAGGCTTTAGGTATTTTATACTCCCAAAGTGTTTCACTAGCCCATGAAGGCGTAGTTACTTTACTCCCACATAAAAGGACGGAACTTGAGTAGAGAGTTCATGTTATGCAAATGCAAGTGCAGTATGTGTGTAAGAACAACAAACCTTTCACCACCTATTCTACAATCTTTATTCTACATGCCAGTAGTTTTTTTTTTAAATCAAGAATAGTGTAACGCGTTAACCAACCAGCAATTGTAATATACAACACTAAATAACTAGAAAACAATAATAAAATGCATGCACATGAGTAGAGGTGGTCATGGGCCGGGCCGCGGCCCGGTTTTTTTTTTCCTCTGCCCAGGCCCGACCCTGGGTAGCCCAAGCCCGCCCGTTTAGGCCCGAATCACTGTTCATTGGAATAAAAAAATAATTTTATTTTTATTTTTTTATAATTAAAATTAAATAAAATAATATTATTATAATAAAAATCACTGCTCCGGGCCGGGCCGGCCCGAAACATAAATTATCCTGCCCGGCCCGTATTGGGCTGGGCCTGCCGGGCCGGGCGGGCTGCCCGGCCCGTGAGCAGGTCTACACATGAGTATGGACATATTAAAAACATTTTATTATTTTCAAAATTTTTCTTATTTTTTTTTTAAAAAGTGGGAATTAAAATTAAATACCAACTAAAAACTGACAAAAATTAGACTTTGATAACATAGGACTAATTCTAGGCCTAACTCTCTAAGTGTCCCCAGCGGAGTCGCCAAGCTGTCGCAACCTAAAAAATAACAAGTCTCATCGCGAGACTTTTACTCGTTAGGTGTAACTTTGAGGAAAACAAAGGAAAAGACGACTTAATTCCTCTTGGAATAAAATGAGGGTTTGGAATCAACCTCAAAAAAGACATAGAGTTACCACCAATCTTTTTTGGCTAGGTGTGATCAGCCACCTATTAAAACTGGTTTTGTAAAATATTTTAAAATTAATTAAAACATTTTTAAAATCAATTTCAAAGTCTACGTTTTTAAACCAGAGAAATCAAAGAAGCTGGTTCGGGAGTCGGTTACATGTGGGGAAGGATTAGCACCCCCACAACGCTCATATAAATCGGTACTGTTTGTTATCTCAAGTCTCGGTAAAAGGACGATTTTGAATTTGGTATTTCAAATTAATTCCCAATTTTAAGAAAAATAATTCCATTTTTAATTGAAAGTGATCCGGAATTTATCAATTCAAAATTTTCCTATATTCTCCGAAAAACGTGGCAAAATATTAAAAAATTTATTTATTTGAAAAAAATTTCGAATCATTCTCATTTTTTGAAGGAAAGATATTCTTTGATTAATGATAATTGATGATATCATCCCCAGCAAAACCCGTCAGAGAACTCATGAATTATTTTAACTCAGGAATATCCTTATTTTTATTGAAAATCATTATCTTATTTTAAAAAAAAAAAATTTAAAAAGATGATTATGAACATGTGTGACATAATAAAAATGACATAGCAAAATCTAAACGATATAATATAACCTAAATGACATGATATAACCTAAATGACATAGTATATTTTAAATGACCTAATATAATCTAAATTACATAGTATATTCTAAATGACATGGTATATTCTAAATGACATTATATAATCTAAATGACATAGCAATATAATCTAAGTGACATGAAATAATATGAAACATAAAATAATATTATCTTGAAATATGCATGAAAATAAAAGTAACAATGCATGAACATAGTAAATCCTAAATGATGTGACAAAAATAAATGACTAAGCAAAAAGCATAGGATAATATAGAATATTTACAACTATATAACAAACCATATAACACCTTGAAATATAAATAAAAACAATAACATAGTCATAGAAATATTTCATAGCAAAAAAAAAAAAAAAATCATATATCATATAATATGCATGAACATGGAAAATGCAATGCCTGAAAGTATATTTTTTCCTTTAAATAAGAAAATCTGTATACCTAAATAGATTTTCGACTACCTTAGGAAAATATGTCAAATTAAATTTTCTAAAATCAAAAATACTTTGTGATTGGTTTGAAAAATAATTTGAAAATTTTGGATGAAAATGGCCCATGGCTGAAACCCCCTTTGAAAAAGACTCTACTTTCCGAACTTTGAAAACCTAGACTTGACCACCCTTGGCCCGAGCTTTATAAAATCATTTTTTAAGATTAAAATGGCTTAGAAATCAACCTAGGACAATAGCTAAGGTTCTAAATCAGCCCTCTCTTAATGCCTTAGCCAAAACAGAAAATTATTTTCTACTTGAAATCAAATCTGACATTTCTGTCCAGTTTTAAAACGTGATTTGTTAACCTATTTTTAAAATTTCAACAAACTATGAAAAAATTATGGGAGACTCAGAACATATCGAAATCTATGGGAAAAAAATTGGCTTAACTTTTAGACTAAGGATAACCTACCAGAAAAATCACGAAAGTCAGAACACTGGTGAAAAATTGTTTAGCCAAAAAACATTTTTAAGCCTTTGATAAAATCATTTAAAAATCAGAATAAAAATATTGGAGACTCCTCTAAGAACCTACAAATAGTAGAAAAAAAATTTCTAAAAATTTGGACAAAGATTGCCTAAGGAAAAAAACCACAAAGGTAGAAAATCTAACTTGACAACTTTTTTGTTTTCCACAAGCATGCTCATGTGAGCTTGGCTTTGAGCCATTGATTGGCTTAAGTCAAAAATCAAGTAGGATAATATGAAATGCATGAACAAACAGCAAGTTAAATGCATGAAATGCATGATCTAAGGACTAAATGACATAGAAAATGCATGGCAATACCAATTATGATCTTAGACCTAACATGATATTGCATGGCAATAAATGCAACCTAGACCTAATATGCATGAAATGCATGGCAATGCAAATGTGACTTAGACCTAATGAAAATGTGTGGTAATAACACAAACACATGGCATAGTAAATAAAATACACAATATCATGGCATAGAGATGCAAGCATGTTAAACAAGATGAAAATGCACACACAAGGCAAAAACCTAGGCGTAGCCGAATGGACATAACAATATGCAAGGAAATTCTAGCATGGCAATAACACAAACACATGGTATAGTATATGCAAGACTCAAAAGGAAACATGTTAGACTAAACAAACATGATGCAAATGGAAAGATGTAGCTAGACAAATACACAAACACACAGTATGGTAAAACCACAAAGCATGGACAACTTAACATGGTGAAAACAGAAAATTAAAAATAGCAAACAAAGTAAATAGACATGAAAACAAAATGATAAAATCAGCAAAATAATCGTAAGTAAATGAAAAAGGTTGAAAACAAGCTCCATATCTTAATTATTTTAAAAAGTTATAACATCAAAGCAAGCCAATATATCGCAACCAACATGGGAAATAGATCAAACACAAAACATGCACAAACAATGGGGGTTTCGGCCAACATAAAAAATAGGTAAAAAAAATTGTTTTTTCTTTGAATTTTTTCATGAAAGCATAAGATAGGAGCTTTAAGAACTTGTTTTGAAAAACAACTTTATTTCATGAAAGAAAATGAAATAACAATGAAAATAACAAAATCATATGAACAAAGTATGGAAGAGAGCATGAAAGAAAATAGCTACCTTGATTTAGCTTTCCAAATCAAAGAGTAGTAAGAAAACCCTTCTTCTTTCTTTTTTTCTTTTTTTTTCCTTTCTTTTTTCTCACCTTTTAGCTACTGCCCTCTCTATGATCAGCCAAGAACCCCAAAATGAAAATAAACCCCCCCCCCCCCCAAAGTGGTAGCCGAATGGTCCTAAAATGGTGTAGGATGTTGTCATTTTTTCCCTAGCCAATTTGATCCAAAGGCCACTAATCCAAGATGCTTAAAATGTGAGATTACCACTCTTAGATTAAATGATCTGCCCCTAACTAATACAGCTATTCAAAAATATGTAGCCATCATGTTGACATCCTTCTTCTTCATGCATTGGACCATGTGGCACAATGATGCACTCAAAAGAGTAAATCTTATTTAATCCTTGCACTAAAAATATCAATTGTAATATATAGCAATAAGCAAGGGTTGAGTCCACAGGGATTGGTGTTTAGTTTAATAATTATTAATTTATACTTAAATTCAAAGAAAATAAAATAAAATGGGAGGTTTTTAAAATCAGTTTAGACTAAAACAAATAATCAAAAGGATCAAGCAAGTAAATAAAAGGTAATCAAATATGAGAAAAGTATGGTTAAGGTTTCATTCTCCACCACTAGACATTATTGAGAATCAATAATCAGATCTATCAACATCAGTTAATTATCAAAATTATCAACCGTAGATAACAACAAGCTCTGCTACCCCAATCTTTCCTTAGTTTGTCGTAAAATAGAATAAGCTCTCTATTTAATCTCTAATTATCAAACAACCTAGAATAAGCTCTCTAAATTCAATTTGATAACAGCTTTATGATGAGAAATATAGGTTGATCTAAGCAACAAATACGTAAGCTCGGATTGTTCAACTTATGTTATGTTCCACATTGTAATTCCTGAAAACCCAACATAATCATTAATTACAAATTGCCACTTATGAATAGGAAATCAAGACAATTACATGGATCAAGACTCCTAAACTAGCAATAGATAATTATCAAGATCTATCTAGTTCGCGACTTAAACAAATCAAGACAATATCATGAACAATTTTTATGGAAGAACATAATCAACTTTGATAGAAAACTAATGATAGATAAATCTGAAAATCAATTACAAAACTTGTCTAGAGCTTTGAAATCACCCTTAACCAAATAAAAGTTTAGCCTTGCATAGGCATTGTCAACATAAACATGAATATTCAAAAGAAATTAAGAACAAAAATAAAATAAAACTAAGAGAAGAATAATAATAAGAAGAAGAAGATTGATAAATAATCAAAAAGCATGTCATAGTTGATGGCTCAAAAGATGGTATTATAGATCTTTAAAGTCTTGGAAACCCTTTCTTGCTCTTCAAAGAAGCTAGGAGTCAAAGAAGTGCAAAATAGGCAAGATTTTGAGTTTTGTAGTTTTTTTCCTGATTTACGGATTTGGGAAGCAGTAAGGGTGGCGCTGCGGCGCCAAGTGGGCTGTCTTGTGAAATTTTGCTTGCTGACTTCGGTTTCGCGACTGATGCACTGTCTCTCACTTCATCGGCTTATTTGGATGACCATATGTTGTCCGATTTAGGCGTGTAAACTATCGTTGGAAAGGTATACAAGTCAGCTTCAAAAGTCAAGAAGGAAGTTTCTTCAAGTAATTATTTTAACATAATGTTTTCCTTGAAACAAGCTCCAAAAGTTAAATTTGCCTCATCATCTAACACTAAGAATTTGATCTTTTTGACTTCCAAGTCTTCTTCCATCTTTTGATTATGACTTTATAAGCTCTTTAACATCATAATTGACATGTTTTGACTTCATCTCTTCCAAAATACCTATAATTCATAAAAATATAATAATTTGTCAAGGAACTTAAGAATTAAAGCACAAAGTATAAGGAAATAATACATGAAAATGTATACAATTACGCACTTAACACACAATTACAAAGGCTTGATCAAAAAAATAACTACCTTACTATCCACTTTTGGCCTTTGGATGCAAGAACTCAGAAAAATTCATCCTCCTTATTTGATTGGCCGAATGGCCTTTCTTATTCCAGCCCAATCTCTATTTTTTAAATTGCAAGAAAGGCTCTGTTCAGTTTTTTCGGTAAAATTCCCTTTTAGGCCCCTAAACTTGATTAAATAGCAAACGGACTCCAAACCTGAATTTTCTTTTTCCAATACTTCCTAAATAATATAAAATTGAGTTTTGGAAGTTTTCAAAATTTTTCGAGCCCATTTGCTATTTTTCCCGGATTTTTCTTCCAAAATTGCTCCTTAGTGCACCTGAACTTTTGCCATTTCTCAAACGAGCTCCGATTTTGGATTTTTCTTCGCCAATCTCTTCCAATTGAGATCTGGAAGTTTTCATAATTTTTCGAGCTCATTTGCTATTTTTCGGGATTTATCTTCTGGAATTTCAGCTTAGTGGGCTCGAAATTTGCCATTTTGCATGAGCTCTGATTCCAGATTTCTCTTTGCCAATCTCTTCCAAATGAAATAAGATCAAGGTCTGGAAGTTTTGGTTATTTTCCGAGCTTATTTGCTATTTTTCTCAGATTTTTTAATTTTGCCCTTCATCCTTCGAAGCGCGATTTTGCTCAAAACAAGTTCGATTTCCAAGTCTTCTTTTTCCAAGCCTTCGTTATATATTGAATTGGGGTTGGTCCAAAAAGCCCAATTTTTACGATCAAATTCCCCTCCGATTTGATTTTTCCTTTTTTCAGGGAATTTTCTTGTTTTTTCGTTTTTCCTCCAACCGACTTTTTTCTCGAAATTACTTCAAACTGAGCCTTGGGCTATCTTCATTTACCCACTCTTCATCACTTAAGGGTTTTAATTTTACCGAATTGGGCCATTTTTGCAATTTTCCCTAATTTTGCCAAAATCCACCAAAACCCTAATTCTCAGTTTTCTTCCGAATTGACTCTTCCTTCAGTTTTGCTTCCAAGTGGCCCTTCCAATACCCGTATTCATTGATCATATTCCCTTCGGAACCTCCAATTTCGACCAATTTGATTGTTTAAGCACCTTTCCTCAAAAATTTTGAATTAGGGTTTCTTTTCCACTTGATCTCCGTACCCATCTTCCAGACTCCATATCTCTCGTTGTAGACCTCGGATTATCAAAATTTCTTCATCATTGTTCAATTAAACCTTGGATCTTGATTTTGAATATGGGTTGACTTTTCAATGGTTGACTTTTTAGTGTTGACTTATCCGAGGTTGACTTTTTTAAGATTGACTTTTTATGCCTGGCTTCTTAAACTAAGTCTCGGAGTACCACCTACAGGATGATAAGAGCTTTTTTGCATTCTAAAACATCATTAGGAAGAAAACATATCTGATTTAGGGGTTCGAACAAAATTAGGTGTCTACATTATCCATATAGATATATATAAATAAAAACATTTAGAAAAACTGTTTCTACGCAAAGTTTAAGTTTCTCAAGATGAATGCTTTGAAGTAGCATAATTCCATCTTTTATTTTTGTTTCTTGGATATTGATGTAGATAATTATTAAACGTGTAAATATAATCTTCATGTTCTTTCCACTTTTGCTTAATATATATAACCTCCAATGGAATGGAATCCTCCTTTTTGGTTTAGTAATTTAATTTTTTTTCTTGAAGATGTCAAATGAAATGGAAATGAGTCATGCCAATCCTGCAGTTGATGATACACAAACGACCCCTCTCCCTCAAGTAGAGACACATGATGGCGCAAAAACTGAAGCTGCCTGCTCTAAAGTGAAAAGGAAATGACCTAACCCAAGGTCGGAAGTATGGGACTACTTTACCAAATTTACCAATGAACAAGGTGATATCAAAGCTAAATGTAATCATTGTGATAGACAATTTTATGCTCAGCCTAAGAAATGGGATAACTGCATTAAAAAATCACATGAGTTCTTGTTCCAAAAGTCATGCTAATGGTGATCCTACCCAAATAGAATTAGTTTTGCAACCAGGAGATGGATGGTGTGGCTGAGATGATTATTATAGATGAGTTTCCTTTCAAATTTGTAGAAGGGAAGGGATTTATACGTTGCATAGCACTTGCATGTCCTAGGTTTCATGTACCATCTAGATCGACTGTTGCTAGGGATGTTTATCAACTTTATATAGATAAAAAAGTTGAGTTAAGGCAACTCTTCATATCATCTACCGTGAGAGTGTCTCTTACCACCTACACATGGACTTCATTGCAAAGAATAAATTATATGTGTCTTACAGCTCATTATATAGATAATGATTGGAAGCTAAATAAGAGAATATTGAACTTTTGTCCCATTTCTAGCAAAATGTGAGGCCATTTGCAAGGCGATTGAGAAATGTTTGCGGGATTGAGGAATTGATAAGGTTTTTACCGTTATAGTTGATAATGCTAGTTCTAATGATGTTGCCATCTCATACTTGAGGAAGAAATGTCATAATGCTAGAACTAGTGTTGTAGAAGGCAAATGTCTTCATTTGAGATGGACTGCACATATAGTTAATCTTATCGTCAATGATGGATTGAAGGAAATGAATGATTCAATTGCTCGTGTTAGAGGGACGATGAAAATGTTAGACAATCTCCCTCTAGGTTAGCCAAGTTTAAAGAGTGTGCTGCAAATGAACATATTGAAAGCAAGAGTTTGTTGTGTCTTGATGTTAGTAGATGGAATTCTACTTACTTGATTTTGGAACAAACTCAAAATTTTGAAAAAGCTTTTGAGGCTTTTTATGTTTAACCTTATTATAGAGGTGAGCTTTTGATAGGAGATGGGGTGCCAGATCAAAATAATTGGGAATGTGTTAGGAGGTTATGTCGTTTCTTGAAAAAAAATTATAACCTCACAGTTAAAGTTTCAAGGTGCTCTTATATCACCTCTAACAATTTTCTTAATGATATTTATGGTGTTTATGCTACTTTAAGATATTGACAATTAAATCCTAATGTTGAGTTGAATTCAATGGCAAAAAGAATGAAAGATAAATATGACAAGTATTAGGGGAATGTGGAGAAAATGAATATGTTGCTTTATATTGGTTATGTTCTTGATCTTAGGAAGAAAATTGCATTTGTGGAATTTTGCTTCATGAAAATTGTAGACACCTAATTTTGTCCGGGCCACTAAACAGGTATGTTTTCTTCCCATATTGATGTTTCCGAGTATAAAAAGACTGTTTTCATCCTGCAGGTGGTACTCCGAGACTTAGTTTAAGAGGGCGAGCATAAAAAGTCAAACTTGAAAAAAGTCAACCCCGAAAAAGTCAACCCAGAAAGTCAACTACTGAAAAAGTCAACCCACTTTCAAAATCAAGATTTTAAGTTCAATTAAAAAATGGAGAAATAATTTTGATAATCCGAGGTCTACATTGAAAGATATGGAGTTCGGAAGTTGGGATTTGGAGATTCAGTAGAAAAGAAACCCTAATCCGAGAAATTTGGGGAAAAGTGCTTAAACGATCAAACTGGTCGAAATTGAAGGTTCCAAATGAAAGATAAGCACTGACTACGGGTAATGGAGAAGTCACTTGCAAGAAAAACCGAAAGAAAAGTCAATCCGGGAGAAAACCGAGAATTAAGGTTTTAGTGGATTTCGGTGAAATCGGGAAGAATCACAGAAATGGCCCGACTTGGTAAGACCAAAGCCCCCAATGGATGAGGAATGATTAAAAAGGATGGCCCAAGGCTCAGATTGAAGAAAATCTGAAAATCGGACTTGTTTTGAGCAAAACCGGGTTTCGGAGGTTAAAGGGCAAAATTGGAAAATTTTGGGAAAATAGCAAATGGACTCCGAAAATTATGGAAAATTTGTCAATCTCATTCTTAAATCATTTGAAAGAGATTGGTAAAAGAAAATCTTGATTCCGAGTTCGTTTGCAAAATGGCCAAATCCCGAGCTTCCTATGCAGTAATTCAAGCCGATAAATCCCGAAAAAATACCAAATGAGCTCCAAAAATTACGAAAACTTCCAGATCACACTTTTTAATTATTTTGAAGATATTGGTGAAGAAAAATCTTGATTTGGAGCTCGTTTAAAAAATGGTAAAAAGTAGGGGCATAAAAGGACATTTTGGGAAGAAAAAAATCCAAATAAATAGCAAACGGACTCGGATAATTTTGAAAACTTCCAGAACTCAATATTTTATTATTTTGGAAGTATTAAAAAAAGAAAAATTGAATTTGGAGCCCGTTTGATATTTATTTTGCATCCGGGAGGGCAAAATGGTCATTTCACCCAAGCAACCGAAAAGGGCTTTTTGGGCCCTTCAAAAAATCAGAGTTGGGCTGGAAAAAAGATGTCAACATTTTTCTTGGACAGCTGTAATTTGAGAGGGCTGAGATGCTAATCTAAGGGTGGTAATTTCATGACTTTTCATCTTGAATTATTGGTCATTTGATGGAAATTAGGTTACACAAAAATGACAACATCTTGGAGTCCATATAAGCATCATTTTCTGCCAGCCCTAAGGAGGGAGGCAGATTTTGTTTTTTCTTTTCCATTTTGGCTGATTTCTCTTAGTTTTTCTTAGTTTTTATCTTCTTGGTTGAGAGCAAAAAAAGAAAAGTTTAGAAAAAAAGGAAAGTTTGAAGAGAAAAGCTTGAAATATTAGCTTCTTGAGGTTGCTCTTGAGCACCAACTCTTGCACTTTCATTTTCTATTCTTATTTTTTGCTATTTTAATCCCTACTTGGTGAGTTTTCATTTTAAAATAATGTTTCTTGTTCTTCCTTCATTTCCTTTCTTAAGTATATTTTTTTTACATTTTGTTTTTACAATAAACTCACCATGGCCAAATGGCCTACATTATTTATTTTAAGTTATTGTTTTTGATTCATTTTACCATATTGTTTATGCTATTTTCTTTGTTTTTGATGCTTTAAATGTTATGTTATTTCATGTTCTTAAGTTATATTTAATTTGGTTGCTTTGTTTATTGCCATTTATGTCTTAGATATCATGTTTTTGCATTTTTAATTTTCTGTTTTTATGTTGTTTAAATTTGAGCATGTTTTAGAGTTAGCACATTAAGTGTTTGTGAAAATGCTTGTGTGATTCTTTGCATGATTCTTGTTTTATATCTTAGTGAGCATGTTTTAGATTTGGTATATTAGGTGTTTGTGAAAATGCTTGTGTGATTTTTGTGTTATGACTTAGTTTTTCATGCTAGCATGCCAAGTGTTTGTGAAAATGCCATGCTTGTTGGAGCTTGGGGGCCATTTGGCTACTCCATGTGTTTTGCATTGTGTGTTGCATTTTTTGTCATGCTAGTTGTTAGGTTTTTGCATTTGCATGATATTTGGTTGGATTTTTGAATTAAGCATGCCTTGTGTTCGTAAAAATGCCATGCATGTTTTAGGTCGAGGTTACATTAAATGCCATGCAAGTTCATGTTAGGTCTAGGCCATATTATTTATGTCATGCATTTTCCTTACATTTAGGTTTAGATCCATGCATTTCATGCATTATGTTTGCTGCATTGTTTCATGCATTTCATGTTCATACCACTTGAATAATGACTTGAGCCAATTAATGGTTCAAAGTTATGCTCTCTTGAGCACACTTGTGGAAAATTAAGTTTGTCAAGTTGATTATTCTACCTTTGTGATTTTTTTTACTTAGCCAATTTTTATTTAACTTTCAAAAAGTCCTAGCTACTGCTTTCAAGTCATTTTATGAGTTTCAAATATTTTTATTTTTATTTTTAAATGATTTTATCAAAGACAAAAAAATGTGTTGGTAAAACATTTTTTTTTAGTTTTTTTTTTCTTCAAAAAATCTCGTAAATTTCTGATTTTTCTGGGAATTCATCTTTGATCAGAAAATTAAGCCGATTTTTTATTGTGTACTTTTACATGTCCTGAGTCTCCAATAATTTTTTCAGAATTTTTGGAATTTTTAAAAATAGGGTAAAAAATCATGGATTAAAACTGGACAGTGGTGTCAGAATTGAATTTAAAGAAAAACAAAGCAGTTTTTTTTTTCTCCTCCAAAAACTCGTACATCTCTGGTTTTTCTGGGAATTCATCTTTGATCAAACAATTAAGCCGATTTTTTCTCGTGTATTTTTACATGTCCTGAGTCTCCAATAAACTTTTCAGAAGTTTTGGAATTTTTAAAAATAGGGTAAAAAATCGTGGATTAAAACTGGACAGTGGTGTCAGAATTGAATTTAAAGAAAAACAAAGCAGTTTTTTTTTTCCTCCAAAAACTCCTACATCTCTGGTTTTTCTGGGAATTCATCTTTGATCAAAAAATTAAGCCGATTTTTTATCGTGTAGTTTTACATGTCTTGAGTCTCCAGTATGTTTTTTAGAATTTTTGGAATTTTTAAAAATAGGATAAAAAATCGTGGATTAAAACTGGACAGTGGAGTCAGAATTGAATTTTAAAAAAAAAACCATTTTTCTGTTTTGGTTAATTTACTTAGAGTGGGCTGATTAGGAGAGTTAGCTACTGACTTAGGGTGGTTTCTAAGCCTTTTCAAATTCTAAAAATGGTTTTTCAAGTCCCGGGTTAAGGGTAGTCAAGTCCGGATTTTTTAAACTTAGGAAATTAGAGCCATTTTAAAATTTTTAGCCCAGTTTTTATTGATAATTCAAGCTTTTCAAAATTGTTTTCAAACAATCACAAAGTATTTTGGTTTTAGAATATTTAATTTGACATATTTTCCTAAGGTAGCCGGATATCTTTTTAGATATACGGATTTCCTTAATTAAAGGAAAAAATACATTTCATGCATTGCATTTTTATTGTCATGCATATTATATGATAGCATTATTTTATTCCATGACATTTAAATTATATGCCATACCATTCATATTTGTCATGTCATTTAGGTTGCATTATATTATTTAGACTGTACTATGTCATTTTATTTATGTCATGCATATACATATTCATTTCTTTTAAATGTTTTCAAAAAAGGATAATGGTTTTCAATAAAAAAATATAAAGATATTCCCGAGTTAAAATAATTCATGAGTTCTCTACCGGGTTTGCTGGAGGGAATATCTTCAATTATCATTAATAAAGGAATATCTTTCTTTCAAAAAAGAGAATGATTCGGAAAGTTTTCCAAAACTAATAAAAATTTCTATATTTTGCCACGTTTGTTGGGGAATATAGGAAAATTTTGAATTTATAAATTCCGGATCATTTTCAATAAAAAAAATGAAATTATTTTTCTTTAAATTGGGAATTAACTTGAAATACTAAATTTAAAACCAACTTTTTACCGAGACTTGAGATAACACATGACTAATAAGGTACCGATTTATACGGGCGTTGTGGGGGTGCTAATCCTTCCCCACACGTAACCGACTCCCGAACCCGCTTCTTTGATTTCTCTGGTTTAAAACGCAGACTTGAAATTGGTTTTTAAAATGTTTTAATTAATTTTTAAAATATTTTATAAAACCGGTTTTAATAGGTGGCCGATCACACCTAGCTAAAAAAGATTGGTGGCGACTCCATGTCTTTTTTAAGGTAATTTTCAAAACCTTCATTTTTCTAGAGGAATTAAGTCGACTTTTCCTCGATTTTTTTTTAATGTCACGCCTAACGAATAATAAAGTCTTGCGATGAGACTCGTCGTTATTTTTTTTTAGGTTGCGACAGCTTGGCGACTCCACTGGGGACATATAAGAGAGTCAGGCCTAGAATTAGTCGTGTGTTATCAAAGTCTCGGTTTTGTTGGTTTAATTGGTATTTAATTTTAATTCCCACATTTTTTTTAATAAGGAGAATTTTGAAAATAATAAAATGTTTTTAAATATGTTCATACTCATGTGCATGCATTTTATTTTTGTTCTCTAGTTATTTAAGGTTGTATATTATAATTGCTTGTCGGTTAATGCGTTACACTATTCTTGAATGTTTTAATTGCTAGGGCATTTAGAATAAAGTTTGTAGAATAGGTAGTGAAAGGTTTGATATTCCTCCACACACACTACACGTGCATTTGCATAACATGAATCCTATACCCGGGTTCCGTCCTTTTAAGTGGGAGTAAAGTAACTACGCCTTCGTGATGATCCTCCGTATGGGCTAGTGAAACACTTTCGGAGTATAAAGTACCTAATGCCTTCGTGATAATCCTCCGTACGGGCATAGAAAAATATACTCTAACGAATTGAACCCGCTTTTATCGGGGTGCCTTACTAGCCTTCACCGGCGACAGTGAGGAACAATTCGGGGCCTTAGAACCGATTCACCCTCATATAGTGAACCTAGGCGAAGCCATCCCGAATTTCCGTTAGATATACCGAAAATAGGAACACATGGAGGGACATTTCTAAACTTTTTGTTACATGTTTTACACTCCGAATAAGTGTGGTAGATCGGGCAACAATGTACGTACATCGCCCGTAATAAATGTGATACTCCGCCTCGAAGGTATCGTGATGCCTAAATAAGCAGATATTGCTGGGGCAGATGTTCATTAGCTATTTTTTTTATAAAAAAAAAAAATCATTTTTCAAGCATTTTTGCATGTTGCACATTTCATGCATGTGTAAATAGAGCATGTACATTTTTGGTTGTATTATTGATCTCATTCTTTGCAATAAACAGTTGGTAATTTAATTTGATGATTTCATAAAATCGGTAGTGTCACATGAACATTTGCATATTGTACCATAGTAAGATCCACCCTGAAATTCTTTTGAAAATGATGTGATTGGTTTATCAAAAAATCAAAAAAAAAAATCAAAAAAAAAATTTGTGCTAATTCATTTATTTTTGCATGTATCATTTTGACATCATGTTATAGTCATAGCATGCATGGTCATTCATTGTAAGATACGTTTATGACATGCATGGTCATTATTTGTATATACTTATGTATGAATTTATTCTTTCTTTACATGCATCATGTTGGCATCAAGTTGCATTCATGCATTCATAGTCAGCATGATTTTTCTATATATATCCATATATCAATTTATTCTTTCTTTACATGCATCATGTTGGCATCAAGTTGCATTCATGCATTCATAGTCAGCATGATTTTTCTGTATATATCCATATATCAATTTATTCTTTCTCTATATGCATCATGTTAGCGTCAAGTTGCATTCATGCATTCATAGTCAGCATGATTTTTCTGTATATATCCATATATCAATTTATTCTTTCTTTATATGCATCATGGTAGCATCAAGTTGCATTCATGCATTCATAGTCAGAAATGATTTTCCTATATATATCCATGCATTAATTTGCTTATTTTTTACATGCATCATGTTGGCATCAGGGTGCATTCATGGCATACATAGTCGTCATGTTATGCTCATGCATTAATTTTTCATATTGGCATCAGGTTGCATTCATGACATACACGGCCAGCATGACTTTCTTTGTATATACTCTGTGTCAGTCATTTATTCTTCACATGCATCATAATTGACATTATGTGGCATTCATAGTGTATATGATCATTCATTGGTAATGCATTTGGAACATACATGGTCATTCATTGTATATATCCATGCATTAATTTGCTTATTTTTTACATGCATCATGTTGGCATCAGGGTGCATTCATGGCATACATAGTCGTCATGTTATGCTCATGCATTAATTTTTCATATTGGCATCAGGTTGCATTCATGACATACACGGCCAACATGACTTTCTTTGTATATACTCTGTGTCAGTCATTTATTCTTCACATGCATCATAATTGACATTGTATGGCATTCATAGTGTATATGATCATTCATTGGGAAATGCATTTGGAACATACATGGTCATTCTGTATATATCTATGCATTAATTTGCTTATTACATACATCATGATTAGCATTAGGTCACATTCATGACACACATGGTTAGTATGATTTTCTTTGTATATACTATGTATCAATCATTCATTGTTTGCATGTATCATAATTGACACCATGTTGCATTCATAGAACATATGAACATTCATTGGGAAATATGCTAAAATGCACATGATCAGTCATTGCATATATCCATGTGTTGATTTGTTTATTATTTGTTTGCAACATGTTGGCATTGTGATTGCATTTATTACATATATGGTCAGCATGTTTCCATTATACATGTCCATACATCATATTGTTTAGGCTTCACATGCATCAAATTGCATTCATGGCTCATTCATCATGACATACATTTAAAAATAAAAAAAAAACAAAAGTTGGCTTGGCTTTAGGAGTCTTTGAAATAATTTCCATTTCAAATCAGAAGAAGTACTGAGTACACTTTTAATACAGGCTGGTGCTATGGAGGATGAACAAGTTGCCCGAATGGAAAAAATGGAAAGAGAACAGAGAGAATTGCGAGAACAGCTAGCAAAATCTCAAGCAGAATCTAAGGATCAGATGACTAAACTGATGGAGCTAATGTCTGCTGTAATCAAGGGAAAAGGATACACCGAAAACTTTGTCGCCGGAGAAGGGTTAGAGGTACAAAAGGGCCAAGATGAGGTCGCAATAAGTGATGCCAAGAACACTGTTAACCCCGTCAATGTCCTAAACTCAGATGATCTAGCTGAACAGGCAAAGTTGAAAAGGGTTGCAGTAAATGAGGTTGAGTTGACAGATTCCCAAGGGAAATATCAGTTGTTAGATGAAAGGCTCCGGGCAATAGAAAGAACAGATGTATTCGGGAGTGTGGAGGCGAAAGAACGATGCTTGGTCCTCGATTTAGTCATTCCTCCTAAGTTCAAGATCCCTGACTTTGTGAAATATGACGGGACGACCGATCCATCAGCCCACATCACTATATTCTGCCGGAAGATGACAAGTCATATAGGTAATGATAAGCTTTTGATTCACTGTTTTCAGGATAGCCTCAGCGGGTCCGCAATTAGGTGGTATAGTCAGTTGAGCAAGGACCAGATACGCTCTTGGAATGATTTGGCTAGGGCTTTTCTAAACCAGTACAAGCATATGACCGACATGGCGCCTGACCGTCTCACATTGCAAAATATGAAGAAAAGAGCTACTGAGAGCTTCAAAGAATATGCGCAACGGTGGATGAGCCTGGTCGTCCAAGTACAACCGCCTTTAACTCAGAAGGAAACCACTGTCCTTTTTGTGAATACACTACAGGCCCCATACTACGATAGACTTGTCGGCAACACCATGAAGAATTTTTCGCACATGGTAATTTCAGGGGAGATGATTGAGAATGCTATCAAGAATGGGAAAATTGAAAGAGAAAGAACATCCAATACCAAGAACAGGGCATCTGAAAAGAAAAAGAAAGATACCCAAGTCGTGGAAGACTTTGCCCCATCTCCCCAATTCTCCTCATATCAGCCATTTTACTCTACCCTGAATAATGTCTCTCATGGTTTTTATCCCTACCAACCAGTGACTGCAACTACACCAGAATTTACATCTGTCTATCAATCGAACATCCTTGGGAATAATCGAAGGGGGCATAAAAAGCGAAAAATAAATCAGATTGACCCAATTCCTGTGACATACAGTGAGCTACTACCTCAACTCATCCAGAATCACCTGGTGACACCCATGCAAATAGCGCCTCTGAAGCCCCCTTATCCGAGCTGGTATGATGCTAATGAGTGTTGTGGGTACCATTCTGGCAATCAAGGTCACTCAACAGAGAACTGCCCCGCTTTGAAGTACAAGGTCAGAGATCTCATCAAGGCTGGTTCGATAAGTTTTGAAGATGGGGAAGTCAAGTGTCATAAGAAACATTGTGCATGATCACATTAGGTTTTTGACACATGTAGTTCTATACACTGTGATGAGGAAAGCACTTGTCTCATGTTAATTAAATGAATTTTGTATTTTAAATGCTTTGTGTTTGTTGTGTTTCAACAATAACTTGAATTTGCAAAAACAAGCATTAAGGAATTTTTAGTGATGGATAGTCTCAAGAAAATTGATGATCATTGTTAGAAATGACCCAATACCTTCAGCCCTTTCTTTTAGGCTTTCCTAAGCCTAAATCTTTTGAACCGAGACCACTTGAAAGACCTAATGCTTCAAGGAATATGAATGATTTGACTTCATAAAACCATTGTCATCACAGAATAAGCAAAGACGTAGATCTTAGTCTAGGCTATGAACAAAGGAACGAACTTTTTGAAAATTTTCAAATTCCTTGAAAATCAAACAAATGAGACATTCTATCAAGAATCCAGATTTTGGTAATTTGATGTGTGTCAAGATTGTGCCAAAACATTAATTGCCCAAACATCACTTCATGATTGACATCCTAGGGCACAATGATTAAACTAGATTATCCCTTGTCCCAGAGAAAACCCGTTTTTGGGTCATATTTTCCTTGTCTCTTCAAAGAACTCAGATTGGAAACTTAGCCTTTTCAAAATAGACCTAGACTTGCCATGTTCCTCGTTGATACAAATTCTCATTGATTAATCAAATTGGGGCATCATATGTGGAAATGATGGATACATGGTGAATAAGGATGGACTAAACGCATGAATCATTGGGGCATGCGACGAAAAAACAAAAAGAAAAAAAAGAAAAAAGAAAAAAGAAAAAAGAAAAAAAAGAGAAAAATTGTGATATCATGCATATGAGAATTCGGATGATTCCAAAGTGCAAAATGAAATTTTGAATATCTATTTCCCCTGGGGATTGCTTTTCAATGTAAATATTCGTGCTTGACATGAGAAATGGCCATCTTTCATATCGCTTTCGCACAAAAAGAAATTATCCATAGTCACCCCTTTTGAGCCAAAAGAATTTTTTTTTTCTTCTTTGAACCCTAATCAAGGGCCACCCTCTACACTGGGGGGCAAATGCGAGGAAAGATCTTTTTAAAGATCATTGTGAAATGAGTCCTAGCTCAAGGACAGACACAAAGCAAATGGAGCCCCGAATAAATACGGGCTTACTCTGTCAAAGAAAAAGAAGAGAAAAAGATGGTGAAATGAAAGCCAAGAAAAACAAAAGAAAAACACAATAAAAAAGAAAACAAAATGTGTGAAAGACATGGCAAATGGAAAGCCAAAAGCAAGGAAGAAAAAGAGCAAAGTCAAAAGGAAAGAAATGTCCGAGAAGGGACAAATGCTTCAAAGAGAATCCTCCTCAAGAAATGATCCTTGATCTGATTACCCTCAAACACATATTTTGGGCCTATTTATCCTTTCTTTCTGAACCCTGAGCTATGGCCTACATTATATGCTTTAAAAGTCCATTTTGATCAAGCATGAATATTTAATTTGAAAGGTTTTTCCTCAGATTTTATCCCATTTCATCGAATTATCATTTCACTAAGGAAGAACTTAGAATTCTCAAGTGCATGGTAAAACAATGAAAAAAAAATGGAAAGAATGGGACTCTAGGGCGAAAACCCAAAAATGGGCGGTCTAGAGTAAATTTGGAAATTTTCGATGCCATCTATGATAGTGTCGATACCCCAAAAGAAAAGATCTTATTAAAAAAGTGGTCATCGAGGAACATCTAGGAATTCCTGAACCCCCCAAATTGTCAGTTCTCATTCAGAGGATTGTCTTCAAAAACTGAAACTTTTTTCCTCCAAAATCAACTTTCCAGTTTAAACATCCTGGCCAATCTTGACGCTTGTCAAAATGCCTTGATATGGAAACTAAAGGAATGTTGAATTTGTTTGGTTCTCAATGAATTCATGATTTATAAAAACTGTTCCATTTGTGAGCCTAGAAGGGATATACATTTTTGTCATGAAGTTTTCCTAGAAAAGCCAGAATCTTGTTATACCAAGCCTTGCCAATCCCAGTTGAAAAAAAACCAGATTGATACTTAGGGAATTTTCTAACAGTGATCATCAGTCATCAAAAGATTTGTACATCATACACTGTGGAGTTAAAATTTTTGGCTTAGAAGTTTTCCTTAAATAAGCAAAATTGTTTTTCAAAACAAAAAAAAAAAAAAAAAAATTTGAAATACCCATTTTTGATGATGACATGTGACAAGGATTTTTCTAACTCAAAGGTATAGAACTGCCAGGATAGGTCCTGACTTCCAGATATGAGAAGAAGATATCGAACCCAGTTCAGATCTCTGTTGATGAAAGTTTGAAAACTGTTGGGGCAAAGAGAATAGCCGAAATGAATTGAAGATATACTCTGATTTGAAGAGGAAAAATGAATTTGAAAGGCTAAGCCAAAGTCTAAAATAACAACCGGGGGCATTTGCATCACTCATGAGCACTCATCTCTTTATCGAGCTTTTGCATCTGCACAGTGTCGGCAAGCATTTGCATCATTCATGGGTATTTGCATTGGCATTATTCCATAAGCATCTGCATTTTACCTTTACATTTACATTCTTCATGGAATTCGCATTTGTGTCATCTCAAGCAATTGCATCATTTCTAGAATCATTGCATTTTCATTATTGTGTGGTAATTGTAGTTATACCATTCATAAACCAGTTACATGAACACAATTAGTAGGGGCATCTGCATCATGAAACATGGGCATCAATCCAGGCCATTTGCATTTGCACTAAGAAATATTTTACATTTGCACCATGAAGCATGAGCACCTTGTTAAAAGACATGTGCATCTGCATCATTTCTCAAAGCTTCTGGTGGGGATATCTAGAATTTTACAGTTTTTAAAAAGTGAACAAGTCTTCGGTGGTGATAGCTGAAGCCTCTGGTGGAGATATCCAGGGTTTTATAATTTTGAAACATGAGAAATCTTCTTCTGAAGGAGTTACCTAGAATTTTACAATGAGCAAGTCTTTGGTGGTGATAGCCAAAGCTTCTGGTGGGGATATCCAGAATTTTACAGTTTTAAAAGTGAACAAGTCTTCGGTGGTGATAGCTGAAGCCTCTGGTGGAGATATCCAGGGTTTTATAATTTTGAAAACATGAGAAATTTTATTCTGAAGGAGTTACCCAGAATTTTACAATGAGCAAGTCTTTGGTGGTGATAGCCAAAGCTTCTGGTGGTGATATCCAGAATTTTGCAGTTTTAAAAGTGAACAAGTCTTCAGTGGTGATAGCTGAAGCCTCTGGTGGAGATATCCAGGGTTTTATAATTTTGAAAAATGAGAAATTTTATTCTGAAGGAGTTACCCAGAATTTTACAATGAGCAAGTCTTTGGTGGTGATAGCCAAAGCTTCTGGTGGGGATATCCAGAATTTTACAGTTTTAAAAGTGAACAAGTCTTCGGTGGTGATAGCTGAAGCCTCTGGTGGAGATATCCAGGGTTTTATAATTTTGAAAAATGAGAAATTTTATTCTGAAGGAGTTACCCAGAATTTTACAATGACCAAGTCTTTGGTGGTGATAGCCAAAGCTTCTGGTGGTGATATCCAGAATTTTGCAGTTTTAAAAGTGAATAAGTCTTCGGTGGTGATAGCTGAAGCCTCTGGTGGAGATATCCAGGGTTTTATAATTTTGAAACATGAGAAATCTTCTTCTAGATGAGTTATCTAGAATTTTATATTGAGCAAGTCTTTGGTGGTGATAGCCAAAGCTTCTGGTGGGGATATCCAAAATTTTACAGTTTTAAAAATGAAGAAGTCTTCGGTGGTGATAGCTGAAGCCTCTGGTGGAGATATCCAGGGTTTTATAATTTTGAAAAATGAGGAATCTTCTTTTGGAGGAGTTATCCAAAATTTTATTCAACATGTGCATCTACATCAAGAAGCATTTGCATCAATCTAAGTTAGTTGAATCTGCATCAAGAAAGTTTGCATCAAATCAAGTCATTTACATTTGCATCAAAGACATTTGCACCAATCTAAGTCATTTGCATCTACATCAAGAAGCGTTTGCATCAACAAAAGACATTTGCATTTGCATCATGAAGCATTTGCATCATCTCTTAAAGCTTTCAGGTATAAACGATTTCGTTTCCTTAAGGCGAGTCGAGCCCCGAAATCATCGTCGAAGTACTTTTTTTATTTATGAACATGTCTTCGGTGGTGATAGCTGAAGCCTCTGGTGGAGATATCCAGAGTTTTTTTTAAAGTCCTTTGAAAAGGTAGAGAGTCTTCGGTGGTGATAGCTGAAGCTTCTCGAGATGATACCCAGAATTTTACATTTTTAAAAATGAGCAAGACTTCGGTGGTGATAGCTGAAGCCTCTGGTGGAGATATCCAGAGTTTTAAAATCCTTTGAAAAGGTAAAAAGTCTTCGGTGGTGATAGCTGAAGTTTCTGGAGGTGATACCCAGAATTTTTACATTTTAAAAAAATGAGCAAGACTTTGGTGGTGATAGCCGAAGCTTCTGGAGGAGATATCCAGAATTTTAAACACAGCTGAGAACAAGAAAGGTTAAGGCCCCGAGAACATCGTCGAGGTCGTTTCCTTTCTTGCAAATCGAATTCGTTTCCTTAAGACGAATCGAGCCTTGATTAGTCAGGGAATTCAATTTAAGGACAAATCTTCAATTTACTGTTTTCAAAAACAAAACAAAACAAAAAAACAAAAAAAAAAATAAAAAAAAAAAGAAAGAGAAAAAATGAGAAAAAATGAAAAAAATAGAAAATAAAAAAAGAAAATAAAAAATGCAAAATGCAAAAATGAATGAAGAAATGAAAAAGAAAGCCCCTTTCCTTTCCATGTGATTTCACTGACCGTACAAAATTAGTGTTGGTTTATCTTTGCCTGATTCCTGATTCTCAGCAATAGCCAAAGAGGGGCAGCTGTAGACACCTAATTTTGTCCGGGCCACTAAACAGGTATGTTTTCTTCCCATATTGATGTTTCCGAGTATAAAAAGACTGTTTTCATCCTGCAGGTGGTACTCCGAGACTTAGTTTAAGAGGGCGAGCATAAAAAGTCAAACTTGAAAAAAGTCAACCCCAAAAAAGTCAACCAGAAAGTCAACTACTGAAAAAGTCAACCCACTTTCAAAATCAAGATTTTAAGTTCAATTAAAAAATGGAGAAAGAATTTTGATAATCCGAGGTCTACATTGAAAGATATGGAGTTCGGAAGTTGGGATTTGGAGATTCAGTAGAAAAGAAACCCTAATCCGAGAAATTTGGGGAAAAGTGCTTAAACGATCAAACTGGTCGAAATTGAAGGTTCCAAATGAAAGATAAGCACTGACTACGGGTAATGGAGAAGTCACTTGCAAGAAAAACCGAAAGAAAAGTCAATCCGGGAGAAAACCGAGAATTAGGGTTTTAGTGGATTTCGGTGAAATCGGGAAGAATCACAGAAATGGCCCGACTTGGTAAGACCAAAGCCCCCAATGGGTGAGGAATGATTAAAAAGGATGGCCCAAGGCTCAGATTGAAGAAAATCTGAAAATCGGACTTGTTTTGAGCAAAACCGGGTTTCGGAGGTTAAAGGGCAAAATTGGAAACTTTTGGGAAAAATAGCAAATGGACTCCGAAAATTATGGAAAATTTGACAATCTCATTCTTAAATCATTTGAAAGAGATTGGTAAAAGAAAATCTTGATTCCGAGTTCGTTTGCAAAATGGCCAAATCCCGAGCTTCCTATGCAGTAATTCAAGCCGATAAATCCCGAAAGAATACCAAATGAGCTCCAAAAATTACGAAAACTTCCAGATCACACTTTTTAATTATTTTGAAGAGATTGGTGAAGAAAAATCTTGATTTGGAGCTCGTTTAAAAAATGGTAAAAAGTAGGGGCATAAAAGGACATTTTGGGAAGAAAAAATCCAAATAAATAGCAAACGGACTCGGATAATTTTGAAAACTTCCAGAACTCAATATTTTATTATTTTGGAAGTATTAAAAAAAGAAAAATTGAATTTGGAGCCCGTTTGATATTTATTTTGCATCCGGGAGGGCAAAATGGTCATTTCACCCAAGCAACCGAAAAGGGCTTTTTGGGCCCTTCAAAAAATCAGAGTTGGGCTGGAAAAAAGATGTCAACATTTTTCTTGGACAGCTGTAATTTGAGAGGGCTGAGATGCTAATCTAAGGGTGGTAATTTCATGACTTTTCATCTTGAATTATTGGCCATTTGATGGAAATTAGGTTACACAAAAATGACAACATCTTGGAGTCCATATAAGCATCATTTTCTGCCAGCCCTAAGGAGGGAGGCAGATTTTGTTTTTTCTTTTCCATTTTGGCTGATTTCTCTTAGTTTTTCTTAGTTTTTATCTTCTTGGTTGAGAGCAAAAAAAGAAAAGTTTAGAAAAAAAGGAAAGTTTGAAGAGAAAAGCTTGAAATATTAGCTTCTTGAGGTTGCTCTTGAGCACCAACTCTTGCACTTTCATTTTCTATTCTTATTTTTTGCTATTTTAATCCCTACTTGGTGAGTTTTCATTTTAAAATAATGTTTCTTGTTCTTCCTTCATTTCCTTTCTTAAGTATATTTTTTTTACATTTTGTTTTTACAATAAACTCACCATGGCCAAATGGCCTACATTATTTATTTTAAGTTATTGTTTTTGATTCATTTTACCATATTGTTTATGCTATTTTCTTTGTTTTTGATGCTTTAAATGTTATGTTATTTCATGTTCTTAAGTTATATTTAATTTGGTTGCTTTGTTTATTGCCATTTATGTCTTAGATATCATGTTTTTGCATTTTTAATTTTCTGTTTTTATGTTGTTTAAATTTGAGCATGTTTTAGAGTTAGCACATTAAGTGTTTGTGAAAATGCTTGTGTGATTCTTTGCATGATTCTTGTTTTATATCTTAGTGAGCATGTTTTAGATTTGGTATATTAGGTGTTTGTGAAAATGCTTGTGTGATTTTTGTGTTATGACTTAGTTTTTCATGCTAGCATGCCAAGTGTTTGTGAAAATGCCATGCTTGTTGGAGCTTGGGGGCCATTTGGCTACTCCATGTGTTTTGCATTGTGTGTTGCATTTTTTGTCATGCTAGTTGTTAGGTTTTTGCATTTGCATGATATTTGGTTGGATTTTTGAATTAAGCATGCCTTGTGTTCGTAAAAATGCCATGCATGTTTTAGGTCTAGGTTACATTAAATGCCATGCAAGTTCATGTTAGGTCTAGGCCATATTATTTATGTCATGCATTTTCCTTACACTTAGGTTTAGATCCATGCATTTCATGCATTATGTTTGCTGCATTGTTTCATGCATTTCATGTTCATACCACTTGAATAATGACTTGAGCCAATTAATGGTTCAAAGTTATGCTCTCTTGAGCACACTTGTGGAAAATTAAGTTTGTCAAGTTGATTATTCTACCTTTGTGATTTTTTTTACTTAGCCAATTTTTATTTAACTTTCAAAAAGTCCTAGCTACTGCTTTCAAGTCATTTTATGAGTTTCAAATATTTTTATTTTTATTTTTAAATGATTTTATCAAAGACAAAAAAAATGTGTTGGTAAAACATTTTTTTTTAGTTTTTTTTTTTCTTCAAAAAATCTCGTAAATTTCTGATTTTTCTGGGAATTCATATTTGATCAGAAAATTAAGCCGATTTTTTATCGTGTACTTTTACATGTCCTGAGTCTCCAATAATTTTTTCAGAATTTTTGGAATTTTTAAAAATAGGGTAAAAAATCATGGATTAAAACTGGACAGTGGTGTCAGAATTGAATTTAAAGAAAAACAAAACAGTTTTTTTTTTCTCCTCCAAAAACTCGTACATCTCTGGTTTTCCTGGGAATTCATCTTTGATCAAACAATTAAGCCGATTTTTTCTCGTGTATTTTTACATGTCCTGAGTCTCCAATAAGTTTTTCAGAATTTTTGGAATTTTTAAAAATAGGGTAAAAAATCGTGGATTAAAACTGGACAGTGGTGTCAGAATTGAATTTAAAGAAAAACAAAGCAGTTTTTTTTTTCCTCCAAAAACTCCTACATCTCTGGTTTTTCTGGGAATTCATCTTTTATCAAAAAATTAAGCCGATTTTTTATCGTGTAGTTTTACATGTCTTGAGTCTCCAGTATTTTTTTTAGAATTTTTGGAATTTTTAAAAATAGGATAAAAAATCGTGGATTAAAACTGGACAGTGGAGTCAGAATTGAATTTAAAAAAAAAAAACCATTTTTCTGTTTTGGTTAATTTACTTAGAGTGGGCTGATTAGGAGAGTTAGCTACTGACTTAGGGTGGTTTCTAAGCCTTTTCAAATTCTAAAAATGGTTTTTCAAGTCCCGGGTTAAGGGTAGTCAAGTCCGGATTTTTTAAACTTAGGAAATTAGAGCCATTTTAAAATTTTTAGCCCAGTTTTTATTGATAATTCAAGCTTTTCAAAATTGTTTTCAAACAATCACAAAGTATTTTGGTTTTAGAATATTTAATTTGACATATTTTCCTAAGGTAGCCGGATATCTTTTTAGATATACGGATTTCCTTAATTAAAGGAAAAAATACATTTCATGCATTGCATTTTTATTGTCATGCATATTATATGATAGCATTATTTTATTCCATGACATTTAAATTATATGCCATACCATTCATATTTGTCATGTCATTTAGGTTGCATTATATTATTTAGACTGTACTATGTCATTTTATTTATGTCATGCATATACATATTCATTTCTTTTAAATGTTTTCAAAAAAGGATAATGGTTTTCAATAAAAAAAATATAAAGATATTCCCGAGTTAAAATAATTCATGAGTTCTCTACCGGGTTTGCTGGAGGGAATATCTTCAATTATCATTAATAAAGGAATATCTTTCTTTCAAAAAAGAGAATGATTCGGAAAGTTTTCCAAAACTAATAAAAATTTCTATATTTTGCCACGTTTGTTGGGGAATATAGGAAAATTTTGAATTTATAAATTCCGGATCATTTTCAATAAAAAAAAATGAAATTATTTTTCTTTAAATTGGGAATTAACTTGAAATACTAAATTTAAAACCAACTTTTTACCGAGACTTGAGATAACACACGACTAATAAGGTACCGATTTATACGGGCGTTGTGGGGGTGCTAATCCTTCCCCACACGTAACCGACTCCCGAACCCGCTTCTTTGATTTCTCTGGTTTAAAACGCAGACTTGAAATTGGTTTTTAAAATGTTTTAATTAATTTTTAAAATATTTTATAAAACCGGTTTTAATAGGTGGCCGATCACACCTAGCTAAAAAAGATTGGTGGCGACTCCATGTCTTTTTTAAGGTAATTTTCAAAACCTTCATTTTTCTAGAGGAATTAAGTCGACTTTTCCTCGATTTTTTTTTAATGTCACGCCTAACGAATAATAAAGTCTTGCGATGAGACTCGTCGTTATTTTTTTTTAGGTTGCGACAAAAATGTATTCTCGTTAGGAAACAATACTGATGATGAAGAAATTACGAGAAGCATTAGTTGAGTTGTTTAATGAATATAAAGCAATGCCGCACCCTTTATGTGAACAAGTTGGAGAAAGTAGTCAATTGAGCCATGTTATAAAATCCACTGATGAACTTGAGAGTGGGTTAAAACAGAAGTATTGGCTTGAAACTGGGGAAAAAAAAAAAGAACAAAACAGAATTGGATA
The DNA here is from genome assembly GCA_030761205.1 of Fremontodendron californicum. NCBI lineage: Eukaryota > Viridiplantae > Streptophyta > Magnoliopsida > Malvales > Malvaceae > Fremontodendron > Fremontodendron californicum. The sequence continues at coordinate 9,124,032 of JAULJL010000023.1, read as the reverse complement.
AATATTTGAATGAGGCGTTTGATGATATTAAGGTAGAGAAGTTTGATGTTCTTATTGGGTGGAAACTCAATAGTCATAGGTTTCCTATCCTTTCCCAACTAGCTCGTGACGTATTGGCGATTCCAATATCCACAGTCGCTTCTGAATCTGCTTTTAGTACCAGTGGTCATGTACTTGATGCATATAGGAGTTCTTTAACTCCTAAGCTCGTGCAAGCCCTTCTATGTGCTCAACATTGGTTACGTGATTCTTCACATTTCGACCCAAATGGCCTCGAAGAAGAAGTGACACAACTTGACAAATTTGATATTGGAAATTATTTTATTCCTATGTTTTTCTTTTTGCAAGTTTGTTTCTTTAAATTTGTTACTTATTTATTTAAAGTTGATTTATTTATTTGTTGTTTATATATATTTTTAGATTTGTCCAAGATTGCATTGGATCCTGTAATTGATCAATGAAAACTGAAAAGTTGAATGGATTAGGTATGGTTTTAATTTTTTAATTCTTAATCTATAATTTATTCCCAAAATCAATAAATCATATTCTAATAAACATGATTTCTTTTCAGGGATGGATGTTTTGAGCTTTGCACTTGGTTTGAGATGACATGATGTTGAGAGTTGATTTGTTTAACTCGACTACTCAAGGACGATTTCTTATCTATGAACTATGAATGTTTTTGTTGGTTCATGGTTTTCAATGTTGTTAGCTTAAGACTTTATGTTTGAACTTTAAGTTGTTTATGAATGTTTAAACTTTATGCAATTATGCTTAGCTTGAATGTTTGAGCTTACTAATGTTATCAATGTTTGAATTTGCTGCTTTTACGTAATCATTGTCCAAGGTTAACTTGACTGAATTATGCATCAATCACTGCTTTTATGCTTTTATGCAATTATATACATATATATATAGGCTATTATTTCTGGTTGTTCTACTGGGGGTTTGGCTTCAATATTGCACTGTGACAGATTTCGAGCTCTCCTTCCTGCTACAACTAAAGTAAAATGCATTTCAGATGCTGGCTTCTTCATCCTTGCATAAGTTTAAATTGAATTTCTACCTTTATCTTTATTATTATATCTAAAACAATGGCAGAATTAATATGTTAAATATGGTTGCATTTTCTATCATTTAACATTACAGAATTATTCTTTATTTCTGGCAGGAAGGATGTTTCTGGAGGGCAGCACATAGAAAACTTTTATGGCCAAGTGGCTAAATTACATGTACTGTCTCTCCCATTTCCTTTTTCTTTTTGGTGGATTTTAGTGAAGATTTTTAAGGATTGTGAGCTGCTAGCTAGATTAGAAATATTGTTCATAAAATGCATTTTTTTTTTCTCAAACAAGACAGAAATGACCCCTTACATTACATGTCTTTTAAATGTAATATGTTGTGCAGGGATGATGGAGACTCAATTAAGAGTTGTAAACCCAAGTGCAGGTTATGTTCAAGTAATAAATTCTCGGGTGTCCGAGGTCGAACCACAGGGAAGCGTATTAGTAAGTATAAGTTTATAAATATATAAGACAAAGAAAGTAAACAAGATATTAGGGAATCAACAACAAAATAAGATAAACAAGATATTAGAGAACAAAATAAACAAAATATAAAAGAAATTAAACAAGATATAAAAAAAACAATAAGAAAAGATGTTGAGGTTAGAGAATCCACTCTTGGTGTTATGCTAAGATTAATCTTGTTTTATTACACAATTGAAATCCACACATAAAGGAGGTTCCAATCGGAAGGTTTAGCAATTCAGTCCAAATTGTCCAACGTCCATAGCATATGATATTATGTTCATTTGGTATCCTCAAAACTCATAAAAAGAGTCCAAGCATTCCTTATGCCAAGGTATATGTCTACAACAAATCAAGGTTATGAAACCAAGCATTTACTGTGCCATTTTCCTTGTCAATAATGAATCAAGATCCCTACTTTGTAAGTATGATTTTAAACCAAAAGAAAATATTATCTATACTAGTGTTTATAAATGATGATTCATTTTAGCTCATGTTTAAGAGACTAACCTTAGCATTTACCAAAAGCTTCACCTCATCACCTCAACAATATGATTAGCAACACATACTAGATATGAATAAAATGAAAAGAAATGTAATAAACATAAGTAAAGAAAAAAAAAAACCTAGAGAAAGGAAAGAAGAAGAAAACTTAGAGAATTTTATTACAATGGCTAATATCCTCCCAATGTATAATGATACTCTTACAATCATCCAAGGCCCTCTATTTATACACATTTTGGAGAGCTAAATGACAAGAGACAAGCTTTATAAATTTCAAAGGTAGGTATAATAGGTGGGTGCATTTTTCTAACAATTTTCGTCATATTGTATGACAATTCTGATCAGCCAGCTTGATGGTCAATTTTGTCAATGTTGGAGGCTCGATCTGATCAAATGGTCTTCTAGAAAAATATACCCCTATCAGTTACGGATCCATAGCCGTTGGAATCAGATCATTTGCTCATGTGGATCGGAAGATATGGTCAAAATACCAAAACAGGTCAGCACAGACGTCATTGCACATCAGCCAACTTGATGGTCGATTTCGCTAGGGAAAACGACTCCGTTTCAAGAAGTGTAAAACATGAAAAAAATAGATATGCCTCTTAACTATGCACTGTAAAATTTTCAGCCTTAATGCTTCAGTGAAACTCCAGATATAGCTTATATGGCAAAAGGTGTCGGAACTGGAACTGAATTGGATTTGCCCTTAATTCTTGATTTAACCTAGTAATCTGAAATCACTCAAAGAAACTCGTGAAAAACACCAAATTACATAAAAATATAAAATATCATAAACACAATTAGACTAAGCAATAATAACTCGTATTTGACACAAAACAATAATAAAACATAACTAAGAACTATATAATTATACGAGTTATCAAGGGACTTGTTAAGAATTTGCCAGCATCTTGCACTTCAAGAATGAGAATGAGACCAAAGTTGGTATGTGTGGCTATTTTGATTCTTGCTATTGCTATATATGCAGAGGTCTAATAATTTATCTGGTTCCTCTCTATGTATTTCCTGCTCCTGCTAATTTCAAGACTGTTTTTGACAAACAGGTATAGCCCCTGATGTAAAACAGGATGAGCGACTAGAGTTTCATGGCAGAGTAGACCACCATGATGATCACAATTTGACTAAACATTGCCTAATATCTTCTTACAATAAGAATATATCCCTGTACTGAAGGCTGATATTAACCAAAACTTGCAAGATTAATCTTTTTCAACAGTAATAATATCATCAAAATCATGTAAGTGAAATATCATTATTGTCTGCTGGAATGTAGCTTCTTTATATTATTTGCAGTGACAGTGAAATTAATTAGTTTTTATATTATATACGCAGGATGCGGTGAGGTTCAATGGAACAGCAGCTAGTGGGAACAATTCAAGGTCTTAGTGAGAAGGGGTTTACAAGAGAGGAGGTATAAACTGAAAGAACCGAAAGAATCGAACCGATTAAGTTCGGTTCGATCGGTTTGATCGGTTCTATTAGTTGTGTCGGTTTAATTGATTCTCGATTCTTATAAACCGAACCAACCAAACCGACCGAATGCTCACCCATAGGTTTAGGCCCTTTAGGCTTTAGGCCTACCTTACTGCCTTAGAGCATCTATATAGGGTTCCCTTCATTCAATTTCGGTTCCCTTCAAGGCTTCAACTGACCAACTCCTCAGAGGCTTCGGGCAGCAAGCAACAGACAGCTCTCTTCTTCGATTCTTTCCATCTTCTTCATTCAGATCAAGTTAGATTTTTGTATGTTTTAATTTACTTCATTTGGTCAAAAGTGAGCTTGGAATCTTCTTGTTTTATTTTACTTCTGTTCATGTAGGAAGTCCAATTTTTCCATATATAAATCATGATAATGACAAACTCAAGATGCACATATTGTTCTTTGTTCCGCCTTTTCTATTTAGGATCGGATGTTCTTGAATAAATTCGAATTTTAATTAAACTTTTGATTTGTGTTTTTTTATATATAATTTTTCTTATTTTTATGATTTTTTTGAATTATTTTTAATTTATGTTATTTAATTCATCTGGCTATAACTGAACCGACCGGTCCAACTGATTGGATCGAGAACCAGAGGTCTGACCGGTTCGACCTCCGGTTTGGTTTTTTTAACATTGTTATTGTAAATAGGTTCAATACCATAATGGAGTTAAGTCTTCTTTCTCCAATCTTCTATCTCATTACTTTAAGCTTATTAGTTTCTTATTATTGGTATGGTTTGACAGTTTTTCAAAGGAACGGTCAAAGACTTGTTGTTATTTTGTAGATCAATTGGAGTTGATTGGATTTGATGAAGAGATGACTTGGTAGCCCTAAAACTTGGGGAGATGACCGATGAATCTTGGAGGCTTGAAAATCTCTTTGGAGACTAGGGTTTCTCTTCTTTAGAATTAGCCCCAATTTTGTTATGAAGACTCTTTATATAGGAGTAGCTTAGAGGAGCTCTCTATTTGCAGTGTTAACTAGGTGAAAGAATTATCAAAGAACTTAATCTCTTCATTTTTATCTCTAAAATATTTTAATTTATGGGTTTAGCTAAGGAGTGCCCTTAAGGAACTCTTTAAGTTTAGTTAATATGTTATTTATAGTAATAACATTGCATTAAATGCAGTAACTGATAATTTTATTCATCATTTTCAATATATTAGATAAAAATATTATTATATCTAATAACCTTAAAGAATACCCGTCGAGCACTTGTTAGCAAAATCCTTAATTTATTTAGAGATAAAAATTGATGACTCACATGTGAATTTTGATTTGCCAAAACCAATATCTTCATTCTGACTTTGATAAATCTTCAATTAATTTATTTAACCAATTAAATATTTAATTTAATTGATAAAAACAGTTTCACCAAATTTTGTTGTCTATAATCAAAATTTTCTTTTCTTAAACTTTATGCATTTCAAAGTTTGATTCAACATGAAATAAGATGGGATAACCTTTTATTTTGTTATGTCAATTTTTTTAAAATTAAAAATATATTGATTCCAAAGTTCAAATGCATATGAGAGTTGAATTTTGACTATTGTTTGTTTGGGTTTTGAGCATTTTTATTTTGGGCTTTTTGATAAGAAGTTTGGGTTTTATTTATTTTTATTACAAGGAGAAGTTTGGCTCTTTTTCTGTTCCATTTATTTTTTATTTCTCTTCTTTTTTCTTTTTTTAATTTTCTTTGTTCCTGTTATAGAGATATAACCTTTTTTCAGTTTTAGTGGAGGCAAAAAATAAAAATTAAAATATTCAGTTTTTTTAATATAATTTAAATGACTTTAATATCTCAGCTTGGGCAATTGCATATACATATATATATATATATATATTCCAAACCCAGAGTCTCCAAATTTATGCTACAATTGATTATAGTTCTGCTATTTTTTATTTTTATTTTGAATGTGACAAAAGTAAAAAGGCCGTTTGGATAAAAAAAAATTAAATAATACTTTGAAGGATATGGATAAAACATATAATTATTTTAGATAACAAAACGGATTATATATTGATATTACATCTATATTGGTTACGAATTATTTTATTCATGTTACTTTTAGTTATTTTTCAAATTTTAATCAATCATGACTTTACTTTAAATTTTTTGTTTTTGTTTATAGCAACTTTTCAAAAAATTGAAATTAAAAAATCAATCAAAATTTTCGACATACTCCCAAAGCTAATCATTAGCAAGGTCAAAAGGATAATGTTAATATACTTTCTCTACCTCAATAAACAATATTTTGATTTTTGTTTGTACAAAATCTTCAACTTTGAACTTTTTATATTTATTTTTTATTATAATATAAAAAATTAAAATTTTTAATGAAGTAGCTTATAAATATCTATTTTATAAAATTAATTAATTAAAATATTTAAAATGATAGAAGAAAAAGTTAGAAAATTTTTATAAATAAATCAACCCTAACAATTAGGTCTATCCATTGGTCGAATTAACCATCTTATTTGTGGGCTTGGTTCAACCCGAGGATAGCCCTAAACTGTTTTTTGAATCTGAACCAGCTCAAGATATTATTTAATTAATAAAAATTTATTTTTATTTAATTTTAATTTTAAAATATATTTTTTTACAATTTATATTTTATATGAATTTCAATACACGTTAATATTAGTATCAGTTATAACAATACTCATCAGAAAGGAAATTATCTTCATAGATGTAATATTTATTCATTAACAAACATTCGTGTTACATTATATTTTAATTAATTTTAAAAATATCAAATTAATCTTAACATTTTTAAGCCATAAAATTAAAATATTAATTAAATTTCTTCACTTAAATAATAAATAATATGATTAAATTATAACTTACAGCTTACGGATATATCATAAAATTATTTATTTCGAAGTCAATGAAAAAATATAAATTTTTAATTCAAAAAAAATTATTTAAGTATTTAAGCTCCACTGCATTATACTAAAATATCACTTAAATAAATGTAAATGTAAAAATAAATAAAAAATCCCTCGTTATTTTCATTTTGTGATGATATATAAATAATGATAGCAAAATTTTACATTCATTGGTATTTTAGTTTGCAATAGTTATCATCATAATTTAAATTAATGTCTTTTTCTCTATTTTCCTTTTTTGCATTGAATTTTTATATTTCTTTTCCTAATTTTGAATATTTATTATTATTTAAACAACTTATTTTTTATTAAGATTTTTTACTATGGAATTTATTATTATAATTGAATTGATTTAAAACAAATATTTGAATAATAGATTTATTTCTTAGATTAAATTAAATAAAAATCAGAAAGTTATATTAGATTAATTTATATTTGTTCATTTTTGTAATTTTTTGAAAATATTTATCCATAAAAAATTTAGAAAAGAGAGAATAAAAAAATTAAGGTTATGCTAAATTTAAACTTTTGCTAGTTATTTTGATTATTTATTTTTGGACCTCATAACTTTGAAAAACAAAAAAACTTGTATATAAAAAAATTTCAAAACAATTTCTAATTTTAAAAATATATTTCATCATATATGTCACTATTTGTTTTTGAAACTAAGTAAAAGAAAGAAAAAAAGTTAACATAATTCTTTGCAAAATGCATAACACAGCAACCTGGTTTTAGTCTTACAATCCTATTTACTAATTTTCATTTAAGAAGCTCGCATGTCTTCTTTAATGTGTTTAAATAGTGCAAATTTTAAGGACGAAAAATTTATCAGTAAGAAATGATAGGCAAATACAAGAGGGCACTTAAGCATTTGGCTCATTAATAAATGCATGTATTTTTCGTTCAAAGAAAATGTTCGAATCTTTTTTTCTTAAAATCAATAAATAGAAAACCTATACAAGAGTGACTGGTGATTTAAAAGGAAAAAGAAAATTGCTAAGAAAAAAATATATATATATATATTTAATTCGAAAAAAAAAATCTATTTTTTTATTGATACATTGAATAACAAATTCAAATTCAAATAATAAAAAAAATCTCAATTAATAATATTTAAATTTTAATACGTGCTTCGTATCCAAATTGATTGAATGAGTTAATGGGCATGCAATAATTTGTATAAAAAAAAAAAAAAATTAAAGAGGCACTGAATTAAGAATGAAGAGTAAAATATACCGATCATCCACGATCTTTATGAATTATCTCATTTTCATTTATAATCTTTAAAATTTAAATTTTAAATCCACAATCTTTATGTATCAAGTTCATCAATTTCGTCAATCGCCATCATAGATTCAACAAAATTTGTTATGTCGGTGTCCACATGGCATAAATTTCAACTCAAAATTAAACGGACTCACACTACAAAATTAAAGAGTAATAGGGACGAGTTTAGGGAACGATAAAGGAAGTCGTCCTTGATATCATAAACTCAACAGTATTTAGGATGATTTAAAAAATCGTCCCCAGTTCATTATATTAACAGGTTTTTGGGACGATCCAGATAATAAGAGAAGAAAGTTTAAAAAAATTTAACCCAAAACTTTGAGCCCAATAATAAAAAAAGGCCATTATCATTTAAAAACAATAAAAAACTAGCAGTGGTAGAAAAAATCTTCAGAATTTAGCTCTTAAGTCTTAACCCTACGTTTCTCTCTCCGCCGCCGACTATCGCCATCGCCGTCGCGTTCACGACGGCTTCTCATCTTCATCGACTCTCTATCTCTTCTCATGCTCTTTCTCTCTCAAAGTTCTCTTTTCTCTATCCCTTTCACCTGTATTGCATCCCCTTTCCAAAATATATGCAGCCCTAACATTTATTAAAAGAAATTGCAATCCCTACAAATCCTTATGGCGAAGAAGGACAAGCGAAAATCAGAAAAATTGGAGATCGAAGAGTACGAATTGGGATCATTAGATTCAAAACCCGTGGTGGAATTAAGCAGCAACGATTATTTGATTTAATAATTTTGAACTTATGTTGATGAGGTTATTGATGAACTTCTCAATAGAGATTATTCTTGCGATATTGCTCTGCCGCGCATTAAGAAAAGGTAATTTTTTTTTCTCCTTGCTAGTTATTGATTTCTTTGGTTATTTGATTAATGTTATCAAATTTGAATCTCTTATGCTATAGGAATTATACGTTAAGAGAGCTACCCGAATATATTTCTGTTCTTAATATGTTGCTTTCTTTGAAGATTACGTTTGTTATGTGACTTTCAACAGATGGACTCTTGACTCGCTTGGTGCACTGGATTCAAGAAAAAGTGTGCTGGAAGATGATTTTGAGGAGAGCGAGAGAAGGATGAGAACGAGCAAGATGGTTCAGAAGAGGAGGTGGCTCATGAAAAGGTTTGTAGCACTATTTTCCTTACAAGATGTTGTGGTTTCTCTTTTTGATATAATTCCTATATTTTTAGCAGGATTATTACTGAGCCAGATTGATCCGGTCTTGTTTGAATTTTAGTTTTTGTCCATGATCTCAAGAAAGTCAAATTTTAAGTTCATTCAAACAAATACTGAATGGCTGGCATTGGCAACCACCTTGAATTTTTTCAGATAGTTAAACGTTTCATCTTATATCTTCTGCATTGGTTTTTTTTTCTCCCTATTGCAATAGATACAAGGCAAAGACTTGCAGAGAGTGACTGAAAACCAGAGGTAGATCATTGGTTTTCCTGATCTTCATCATATATATGATTGATGTCATGAGCGATGCTGGATTAGTACTTTGACCTTTTTTTGTCTTGGCGCAGTCTCAAACTATCAAAGATAAGTAAATATGACCCTGATAATAACTTGACCATTGCTCAAGAGAAATCAGCATGCTGTGGATCTTGATGTTTCTCAAAAGTTAGATCAAATTGTTTGTATTGTACTGTCCTTGCATATGTTAATCTCCAGTTTGCTCAAGGACCAAGGTAGCATCTGTTGCCATTTTTGTTTCTTCATATTCTAAAAGCTATAGCTTTCTAAAACCCAAAGTTTGTTGTGAGATCATGCAGGTCTAAAAGGTTCAACTTAATAAATGCTTCTTCTTTGTTTAGATTATAAACCTGTTCTGGTTATCACACATGGGGATTTACTTTCAATTACTGATCGTGTCCGTGTCCAAGTTCTTTTAGAGAGGTGCTGGGTATTCCATCTGCAAAACAATTTTTTGACATCTAAATTTTGGATTATTCTTTGCATTAGTTTTGACAACTTTTTTTTTTCTTAACTTAAACATCTATTTATTTGTAAATTTCAATCCAAGGTTTTGATCACTTGTGACAAAGGGCTGATTACTTGTCTCTTTTCAGGTATGTGATTATATCCATATTGTTGATTTAGCAGATGGCCACATTGCTGCACTACTTATATTATCTGATCCAAATATAGGTATATTTACATTCTTGATTTTGTTAAACTCAGTCCATTGTTGTTCCTTTTCCTTTTATTTTGTACTTAATTTTCTTCTATGTAATGCTATGTGTGTGACTCTGTTAAAATGCCTCAAGTATTTGGTTTATAGTAGCAGAGACGAGTCATAAATTGAAGTTGTTTTTTGTTATATATATATATATATATATATAACAAAGGCAAAAGAGTCTTGTGATTCCGTTTGCAAGAAACATACTACACATAAAGACCTAGATGCAGGTTGAGAAGAGCATAAAATGGATATGCACATAGCTTAATTGACACATACATTCTGGCATGCTGTAGGGGTTGGATAACTTGCACTAGCTCTCTTTTCTTAGTTTTAGAAATTCTATATAGCTTCCTCTTAAGAAACAAGCTTTTATTTCTCTTTTTTTAAAGAGAAGACAAGCGTTTATTTTCTCTTTGTTACCCTCTTTCTCCTTACCCTATGTGTATGGCCTAAGGCACGAGCATGAGATTCACTACCCTCCCCCAGCTGAGCTTAATTTGGCTTCTTACTAGTTGAAAGGCCAATCAATTAACAAGTAAGCTGTTTAATTTTACAATTACTACATATAATTTTTGGATTTAGGTGACCTTACAAGCATTGAATTGGACTCTCAAGTCAACAGGCAACAACTGGGGCTGAATTGGACTCTCAAGTCATACAAGCTTCGTTTTCCTGCAAACTTGTTTGCTTTGTTATGGCTTAATTTGCTTCCTGTTTCACTTTTAGAAGATTTTATGACATTCAGTAAAATTGAATTGCTTGTTGGACCAAGTTAGAAAAACTATTATGAATAGTTGTAATAATATTTTAAATTTTAATAGAATTTAATATTATAGTTTTTATGGATTTTAGTTTATATTTATTATTTTAAATGAAAATAATTATTTTTCTTGTTTATGGATTTTATTATAAGATTTCAAATAATAATCCTTTTTAACAAATCTCATTTCAAATACTTATATTTTGGGATGTCTGTCGTCTTTAAAAATAAATTTCTATGTTTAATCACTTTTACTTTTGGGGACGTTTATTGTCCCCAAAATTCAGTTTGGGGAAGTAAGTCGTCCTCAAAGAATACTAATTTAGAGATGAAAAACGTCCCTAAAAATTTTTGACATTTTTTATGAGTTTTGGGATGATTTTTGTCTCCAAAGTTTTGGGGATGAATGTCATCCTTAATTATGGGGATGATTTGTGAGCATTTGTCTCCAAAATTTTTCAGCGACATGGTTTTAAAAGATAGTTTTTGGGGACGGTCTAACTTTTAGGAACGATTTCGATCGTCCCCAATACCTCTAAATTTTGTAGTGTCACCTTTATTGCCACGGGAATATTCACTTGGACATCCAAATGATGCTAAGGTGACATATTTTGTCATATTTTAATGCGGTGAAAGAATTAAAATGGATGAAATTAGTTATAACATTTTAAAAGGTCATAATTAAAAAATTAAATTTTAAAAATCGTGATTGAAAATAAAATTTTGCACAAAAGTACATCATGAAAGTATGGTGTAATTTACTCTAAAGAAGGAACAAGAAAACATTAATAGGTAAAGAGATAAATTAAAATGGGATGAGTTTTCCAAGATTCAAACTTGAGACCTATACTAATCTTTGCTCAATTGACTTACTTATCATCCTAAAATTAAGTTTAAATCGATAAAAAAAATTCAAGTATTATATATAACATTTATGACTTTGTATAAATTAAACTTTTCATTCTCTATTTTTTCATTTAAACATAAAATTAAAACAAATTAAGAAATTACTCTAACTTTTGGTATTTTTTACGAATTTCATTTTTCTCCCTATTTTGCAAAGTAAATAGAGCTCAACGGTATGGTCTTTTATAGAATGATAAATTATTAATTTCAGTGATTATGATTTAATTTCTGATAGCCTTAAATATATATATATATATATATATATATATAAAGAAATTTAATTGGATATATGATGCTAGCTTCTATATATTACTTGGAGTCTAAGAGTGACAATGGAGTAATTGCAACTTAATTTCAAAACTTTTAGAAAACAACTCTTTTTATCGGCAAATTTTAATATATTGTTAAAAAAAAATTATCAAACTACAGATTTTTTAAAATTATATATCAAAATACGCCTTTTAAAAAAACCATGGGAAGTCGCCATATGATATGGCGACTTCCCATGGTTAATTTTTTTTAAAAAAATAAAAAACAAAGAAAAGAAGTCGCCATATGATATGGCGACTTCCCTTCTTAAAAAAAAAAAAAAAAATTGAAATATATAGGTCAGAAGTCTCCATATGATATGGCGACTTCTGACCTATGTTTTTATTATTATTATTATTTTTAATTTTAAAATTGTAACGTTATAAAACGGTAAAAAAAAATTAAAATTTTAACCGTTTTAAAAAATTTAAAATTGAAAGGCAACGGTCAAGTGACTGTTGCCATTCCCAACCCCCCACCCCCCCCCCCCCCAAAATTCACCTAAAAATACCCCCTCTTACCTTCATTTTTTTTTCATACAAATTCTCTTCCTTTTATTTCATATAAAAAAAAATCTAAAATTTTCTCTTAGTGTTGATTTCAAAATGGCTTCATCATTATTGAGGTTGCAAGATAATCACATATCCGCGGTTATATATCAAGAGGTTAGTAAGTTTTTTATAATTTTTTATCATATTTTTTATAAATTTTTATAATTTATTAATTATCATTATAATTGTTATTAATTTTGTTATTAATTTTTATAAAATTATTATTTATAATAATAATTTTATAATTAATTATATTTCAAAGAGATTGTATTATTAATTTTTTTAATGATTTTATAATTATTTAATTTAATTAATTATGAATAAGACCCTGTTCGCATCTTACGATCGAGGAATTTTTTTTTTGAAGATCCGCATCCATCTATTATCGACCAGTTAAAGAGTGTCGGATTTTATTATGCAAGTCAAATTCGACAATGTATGCTTCTGTCGGACTTAATTAGTGCGTTGGTTGAACGATGGAGACTCAAGATGCACACTTTTCATTTTTCGTGTGTTGAATGCACGATCACTTTAGAAGATGTTGCACTCCAACTTGGACTACCAGTGGATGACATGCCAGTTACAGGCACAAGTCTTCTAGATTGGAATGAAGAGTGCCAAATTTATTGGGCGCTGTACCTCCAGAAGAGTGTCACAAGGGCTCAATGGTGACAAAAATGTGGCTGTAGTCATTTCAAAATCTCCCCGAACACGCAAGCGAAGAAGAGATAAAATATGCTGCTAGAGCATATATTTTACGTTTGATTGGAGAAATGCTAATGCCCGAAAAATCGAGCAGTTGGGTACATTTAATGTATCTTTCCATTGCTTCGTGATTTAGAGCATGCAGCAAATTATAGTTGGGGTTCTGCGTGTTTAGTGGTTTTGTATAGAGAACTGTGCCGAGCTACAGTTCCCAACTGCCATGACATAAGTGGATGTTTATTGCTTCTACAGTCACGGGCTTGGCACCGACTGCCATTTATTATTCCGCGCGAGAATTTTTCGCTTGTATACCCCTTGCAAGCAGGTAATAATCTTGACTATTTTATTAATTTTGTACGAACTTGTATTTTTATTAAGTCTATTAAGATTTTTTATGCTTTTTAACAGGTGATGTCATCCTAAAGATTGTAGCGATATCCCGCTCGACCTTCGAACTATAAGATCACGACTAGATCGAGAAGGATATCATAAGGTAAATGTTTCGATTGTTACATTCAAGTATTTTTGTATTTAATTCATACGAAACTAATAATTTGTAATAATTGTTTGCAGTTTGTGTGGATGCCATATTCTTCAAATCAAATTATGGCATGTCTTCCATCGGATACAACTAATAATTGTAATATATGGATAGCAAACACATCATTGATATGCTTTGCATATGTAGAGTGGCACGCTACTGATAGGGTGTTGAGACAATTTGGGATGCAACAACAAATTTCGCAACCACCGGTGAACCTTGATAAGGTTCACAAGATTGATATGCATGGGCGCCATGAAGTATTTTGGCCTACGAAGCATCGACAATGGATCCAGTTGTGGAATCTATGTTCTAAACAAATTCCAATAGGTATACCCATTGTTCGTAATACTTTTAACCTATCTGCTAATTACATAAGATGGTTTAAAAATGAAGGTCGGCTTTTTGTTTGTCCACCGTCGGAATTTGAGGATGTTAGGAGTATGTCATTTCCCGGACAGACTTCAAATCCAGCCCGTCCTACACACGAAATAGAAGTTCCTAGACCTAGCCGACAACGTGGGCGGAAGCGTCAATCGGCCTCATCACATGCGGCGAAGTTCACTGCACCGAGGATGTCATTTAGTCATCCTGAACCTCAACCAGAACATAGCGTAGCATCCAGTCATCGTCATTCTGTTAGTCACTCCGAATTTGATGTTAATGAGTGTTACCGACCATCACTGCCAATGACGAGGTTAGATGACCAGCTCCTCATCCCAAGTCCAAGTTCAGCATATCTAACTACAATGTATTAGTTTGGAACCCCTACATCAGCATTTGGTACTACATCATTTGTGGGTCCATCTAGTAGTCAGGTTTCTCTTTATGGGTGGATTAGGTGCTGGCTCCTCGAGCAGTGGATTTCCATTTTTTGATGCAGAACATATGGATCCCTCTAGTAGTGCGTTCCCATCGACTGATGTGGGTAAGCATGCGGATGACATAGAACCAGAACCAGTGGCGATAGGTCGAGGACAAAGTCGACCACGAATACGTGCCACTGACGAGGTTGAATGACAGGTGCAACCACCACGCAATAAGAGAGCTCGACATTGTTGCTCAACACCACGCGATATGAGAGCTCCTCCGTAAATAATTAGAATAAACATACTTTTTGTATAATAATCATGTATTTTTTGTATAATTTTTTTAATAATGTACTTTTTGTATAATAATCATGTACTTTTTGTATTTTTCTTTCATTAAATGTAAAAATTAACCGTTATTTTAAAATTTAAAATTATTATTTATTAATTTTGTATTTAAATTTTATTATTAATTTTTAAATTTATTAAAAAAAAGTTAGTTTGGAAAACGGTATAATTTTTTTTAATTTTTGGACAATTTGTAAATTTAATTTTTTAATTTTATTATTTTAAAATTTAATTTTGTAAAGTTAAATTTAAAAGTTAATTATTTTTTTTACCGTTTTAAAACAGTAACATAATTTTAAAATATTATTTATCTTTATATATATTTTATTATTTTATATATATAAATAAATAAATAATTATATATAAAAAATATTATTAAAAAATATTATTTAGGCTTTTAAAATAATTTTGAAAAAATATATTTTTTTTTTTACAAAAATACTTTAATTATATTAATTTTTAAAATTAAAAAAAATACTTTAATTAGAAAATATAAAATTTTAAAATTAAAAAAAAAATAGTGTTTTGGAAGTCGCCATATCATATGGCGACTTCTTAACAAGATAAAAAAAAAATTAACAAAATGCACTTGGAAGTTGCCATATCATATGGCGACTTTCAAGTGCAATTTTATTTTTTTTAAATAATTTAAAGCTCGAAAGTCGCCATATCTTCTAAGCAGAATTTTTTTTAAAAAAATAAAATTTAAAGTTGGGAAGTCACCATATCATATGGCGACTTTTCAACTGATTTTAAAATCATCGTATTTTGGTATATAATTTGAAAATATAGGTACTTTGATTTTTTTTTTTTAACAATATCTTAATAAATTTGCCCTTTTTATCCCCCACATTAATTACTATTTTCATACACATATAGACCTGTTCATGGGTCGGGTCGAGCCGCAGCCCAATTTTTTTTTCCAAAATCTTTACCCAGGCCCCGCAGGCCCGAATTTAATGTTCATAATATTAAAATTTTTTTTTTATATATTTTTATAATTAAAATTAAAAAAAAATAATATTATTATAATTAAAAAAGCACTGTTTCGGATCGGACCGGGCTGCCTGGATTAAAAATATTCTGTCCAGGCCCGGTCCAATACGGGTCGGACGGGCTGCCCGACCCATGAGCATGTCTATACACGTACCTATTGATCTGAATAAATATAAACCTCCTTTACTAAGGGCAGTTACTACGTTGGAGATTTTAATTTTAATAATAAATAGAATGTCAAAAAAATAAAAAATAGTATTATTTTAAATATTTAATATTAATATAATATTTTAATATTAAATATTATTATTTGAAATATTAATATTTTAGTAATAAATAATTTTAATATTTTAATAATTAATATTTAAGTCAATGTTGCAATTTGAAAAAAAAAATATTTTCAAAAAATAATCAAACAACAGAAAATATTTATAATTTAGTCATCCAAACATCAAAATATGTTTTTTTCGGAAAATCTTGATATTTTTCATAAAATATTATTTAGAAGTCAATTATTGCGAAGCAAACGGAGCCTAAAATATCAAGTTATATGTATAAAAAAATTATCTGATACATTATCAGTGAAATTTAAAATTTTCATCAACAAACTTAGGTGTTGTTTGATAAACTGAAAAATTAAGTGCTGAAAGCTTAAGTACTGAATTTTTAGTATTGAATGTAAAAGCACTGAATTTATATTATAAAAACTGTTTGGTATATTACTGAAAATTAAGTACTGAATTTTTAGTATTGAATTTATAAGCACTGAATTTGTATTATAAAAACTATTTGGTATATTACTGAAAATAAAATATTGAATATAATTATATTGTTGGGAAATGTTAACCAGTGCCATTAGGTGATATATATAAAAATAAAAGTATAATTAATACATTACTTTTTTTTTAATTCAGTAAAAGTTAATATATTAAATGCAAAATATTTTTTTAAAATAGTAAAAAAGTAATCCTTAACCAGTGTCTATAGGCACCGGTTAAGCGAACCCTATATTATTTGATAACTGTAAATCTTAAATTTTGAAAATTATTCATTTCACAATTTTAATCTTATTAACATAATATTTTATATCATTTTAGATAGTTCTAGATACAAATTAAAAAGAGTAATTTAAATATCTCATCTTTTGTAACAAAAAAAAAAAAAAAAAAAGAAGAAGAGATAATTTAATTCAAATATAATTTTTTTTTTTAAAAAAAATCAAATTAATTTAACATTTTTTGCATTAAGTGATAAGTAGCTCCTTACTTACTTATCTTATTCAATATTTTTTTGTTGAAAATTTTTTATTAAATAAAATTTAATATGAATTATCAAACACATTGAAAATTTTCCTTTTCAATGCATATTCCTATAAGATATATTAAAATAAATTAATATAACATAAAAACACTAATAAATTTCTTAACTTCACTTGTAAAATTCTACCGAAGGGGTAAGAAAACAAACTCATATACAAATCACTTCAATTCTCATTAACAAGTATTAATTACTTGACCAATTAAAGGGAAGGCCACAAAAATTAAATAATGTACTGAGGCCTGAGGTATTTATAGTACTAATACAGCAATAATCAAAGTTAACTTGGCAATATCTAATTAAAAGTTGAGTTTAGGTAGCCACTGCACGTGGGACAATTAAATTAAGATATAACGAGAATGATAAAAAGTTAAAAAAAATTCGAATAGTTACGCATAAAATTTTATTATTTATAGATATGATTAAGAGTCTGATTAAACTTTGGATAAGATTTTTTAAATCTCGATCCGAATCAAGTTTATTTTTTAAATAAATATTTTTATTTAAAATTTAAATTTAAAATATATTTAAAATAAAACAAATATAAAAAATTACTTATTTAATATTTAAAAAGTTAAAAAACGGGCCTTAGAGATCTATTATAATTCAAATAATGAAATAAATAAATATATTTATATTGACATATATTAAGCCTATTATTAGTAATTAAAAAGTATCAAAGAGAGACGTAAAAAAAAAAAAAAGGGAACATTGTATTTCAGCTTGGAGTATCTAAGGATTAATTCAAATTGAAATATCTACGGACTTCCGGTGAAGACTACAGTGCAAATTTGTGCAGTGCTTTCTCGTGCTTTCTATGAAAACTATAAAATAGGATAAGGATTAAAAAAAATTATGTTTACACCAATAACAAAAAATATTTCTTAGAAAAATGATTAAAAAAAAAAAAAACTCTTGTTTTGATCTTCCTTTTTAATTGTTTTTTCTTCTGATAGAAAGAATATAAATAAGCACAAGACAAGAACAAAGATTTTATTTTGAAGTTAAGTCAAAATTTTTAATATTAATATTTTGTTTTTTATATTATGTTTTATAAATCATTTATTATTTAGGTAATGCTTATTAAATTAATTAATTACTTGTTCTAAAAATGATTTTAAGTTTAATTTATTTTTATGAATTAATTTTAATTTATTAATTTAATTTTTATTATAACACGTATAAAAAATTAGATTTAAATTTATTTTTTCTTTTGAGATTTGATTCGAGTTAAATTTTATAAAGAATAACTATATCATTTATGATTTAATATGTCAATTTTGAGTTTTTGTGGATATTAGTAATCGGGTTAAGATATTAAACATTAATTTTTAATCAAACTTGAATAGAGTATGAATAGTTAAAATTTTGGTGGAGTTTAAGTTTGGATACTCTGTTATTTCAAATGATAGTCTTCTCTTTGTAAATGAAGAGAGCGAGCGATTGACAAACGGTTTGTGAACAATTCGATTTTTATTCGTTTATGTTTGTTTATCAAGTTAAATAAACGATTATGAACATGATTTTAAAATTTATTTATTAAACGAATCGAACTCGAACAAGGTATGTTCAGTTTATTTATGTTCACGAATAAACTCATTTAAAACTCGTTTATTGTTCGATTATAATATAAAATAATAAAATAATTATTTTTATTTATTTATTTATTTATAATATAATTAATATAATTTGTGTTTTATTATTTTATATTTAATATTAACTTAAGTTTAATAGTTTAATAATTTTTATATTTTATTGTTTATATTTAATAATAACTTAAATTTAATTATATTTGTATTTTATGATTTTATATTTAATAATAACTTAAAATTAATTAATTTATTTGTTTAATTTAAATTTGTTAGATTTGTTTATTTATTGTTTATGAAAATATTTTTAATTGTTCGCGAACATATTCGATTATATGTTTATGAACATGTTCGTTTAGTGTTTGCGAACAAATTCATTTAATTTAAACGAAACGAATTCGAACACAATTTTAAAATTTTTAACGAACATGAGCCAAACAGAAACAGACTCAAAAATACACAAACGAACATGAACAAAAATCTGTTCGTTCTAATCTAGTTCATTTATAGCTAGACTTGTTCATAGATCGAGCCGAGTCTTACAAGATATTAATGCATTTTGTGTCTGTCCGGATCCGATTCGATCCAAAATATAGACAATTTTTTGTGATCAAGCCCGACCCTAACTGTTAAAAAGAATACTCAGGCCCTGCTCAACCTGTCCATATTAAGTGAAAAAAAAATTAATGAACAAAATTTAAAAGTTTAATTAATAATTACCACGTCCATCGAGAGAAGAGAGGAGACAAAAATGAAGAAATATTCTGCCCAACTGGAACTTTCTACAGACATAATAAACAACTGGAACTTTTGGGTTATGCTCATAATACTTGGACGATTTCTCAGTCCAAACTTTGGCTCCCTCTATTTCCGATCCAAACATCGGTTCAAATCCCTAAACAAACACCTTTAAATCTCTAAATCAAAATGAAAATCATGGAGTCTTGCTTTTTTTCTTTAAGTAAATCAGATCTGTGAAGTTAAGTGAAGCATCCAAAGAAAAAAAAACAAAAAGTTTGTGACTGAAAAGGGGAGAGAAAAGAGAATGTGAGTTACGGAGAAAGAAAACGAGTTGATTATGTAAAAAAGAGGAACATAGAAAAACGATTTTTCCTTTTTAAGATAAATTGTAAATATTAAATAATTATATATTATTCGGGCTGGGCCGAATCTAGTCCGAACCTAAAATTTTTTATCCAAAGCCCGGTCCGTTTAGAAAATGAGCTTATTATTTAGTCCAGACCCATTTTTCGAGTCTAAAATTTTTGTCAAAACCCTCCTAAATATCGAACGAGTAATCCGATTTTTGGATAGGTCTATATACAGTCTAATTATAAAGTTTTTTTATTTTATTTTTATTAAATAGTTTTTTTATTATTGTAAAACGCTAAATACTTTTTTGCTGCTTTACCTTATTTGGTAATTGCCATTACTATTTTAATTCTGACAAACCAACAAGAAACCAAACAAAAGAAGAAGAAAAAAAACTATTTTCAGGTTAAAATGAAGGAAAGCATCGGAGTGCATTATAAAAGTTCGTACTACAATCACCGGAATTTTCATTATGTGATTTGTAATTTCATTAATTTCAGCACTGGGGTTTACTTGTGGATTGCATTTTTGTATTAAAGTTGTCTTTGAATCAGATTCAGAATTTCTGGTGAAGCATTTGATGAGTATAGTATAGCTTCAATAGTTTTGACAGGAAATTGCAGGGTGCCAATTAGGAATATTGTTTTCAGGGCATTTGCAAAGTCGTCTTCACTATCAATTTTTTGGTCTGCTTTAAGAGAGGCCTGAGATTGTGACAGCTGAATCTGATGAAAAAAATGGAGAGTTTGTATGGGAAAATGTGTTGAGATCCAAATTGGATTGCAACACTTCCACAAGTTTTCTGCAAACATATTGAAGCATATTCCCAAAATGTGAAAATTATCTATCCATTATGTTAGGGGAGTAGCAGAGTTGTCAATGGATTGGGTTCGGAATATTTTATTTTTGTTTATCAAGTTTGATTTGAGTCGGGTTTGAAAATTTATTTTATTATTTAAAAAGTTATTTTTATATTTTTATAATTAAATTTAAATAAAAAATAATTTTTACTAAATAATTAATAATTTCAACTAGAATGGACCAACCCAAATTACAAAAATCCATACTCAAACTAGGCCCGAACCCATGGAGAGATCTGAGAGTAGGTATGTTTACGTGTCTTTTGTTTTTCAAGGCATAAACAGATGAACTCTAGTTTTAAAAATATATATAAATAAAATTTGGTTTTATTGAGAATAAAATTGTAGAAAAAAAGACAGAAATCAACAATTTTTTTCACAAGTTTTGAATTCAAAACATATAAATCGAAATTAAAAGAATTAATTTCTAATTTTATTGGAATGTTTTATTATAGGAAAGGAAAATAACGGTATTTATTTTAACTATTAGTTAATAGTTTTTTTTTTTATAAAAAAAAACTGAAATGAGAGAGTTATGTAAATGTTTTGACTTTAATTATCCCTTAAGAATTGAAAGACATTAAAAATGGTATGTAAATTTTATGCCCTCAACAGTACCTTTTGACATTGTATTGTAAGTTTGTAACTTAACACATATGGAAGTAAACAAACTTTTTAGATTTTTTTTTGAACAGTTTAAAATTTTTCATTTTGTTTGCAAATAAAGAAAAAGGAAAGGCATTGAATTTCAACATTTAATGCCCTACCAAAGGCAATTCTACAGGCATTAAATTTCGTATTAGCTCACCTAAAAATTAATAATAAAATAAAAACTAGATGAAGAAAAATAAAAAAATATTGGAATGGAAGCTACATTTATATATATTTAGGAATTTGTATATTCGTATCGTCTTTATATTATTTTTATTTGTCATAATTGTGTTTAAGATATTATATATTTATAATAAATTTTAACACATTAATAATTTACGTTGCATAGATTTTGATACGTTCGTATATTCATGTTGTGTTCGTATCATTTTTTATATCGTGTCGTGTTTTAGTTATTTTATTCATGTCGTGTCCAAAATTATCAGATTTACATTTATGCTAAAAATGGTAGGAAAATATTAACCAATGTTACTTGACACTAGTTAACGTGATATATATATATATAAAAAGAAAAATGTAATTAATAGCTTACTCTTTTTTTTTTGAATTTAATAAAAATAATGTATTAAATGTAAAAAAAAAAATTCTTAAACTGATAATTAAATAATGTTTAATTGATGTCTATAGGTATCGATTAAGCGGATCCAAAATTATAAATATCCTTTTCTAAATTATAAGAATCACAAAATTTTACTAATTTTATTATTTAAAAAAAAAAGGGTAGAACATCAAGATTTCGTCATCTTAATGTTTCCATGGTATTAAATGTAGTATACTAGTATTCAAAACTATATGGTGGATCTTCTTCAATGCCTACACCTTCCTTTGCCTAAAAGTTTAAAGATATAAAGACAAATATAAAGACTTAATAGCACTAATACTCCCATAACTATAGGGCATATTTTATATTGATCTCTAAACTTCAAAACGTATCAACTTAGTCCTTAATTACAAGTATCATAATAAATTGGTCCCTTCTGTAAGCTTTTTCGTTACCTTTACTGTAGCAATTAGCTAGTGACACGTGTCACCAGTTGATTGCTCCAATTTGTCTCTTCATTTTTTTTCCTTTTTCCTTTTCCTTTTCCTTTATTTCTTTTTTATTTTTTCTTTGATTTCTTTTTATAAATAAATACAAAGAAAAAATAATTCATATTATAAATTAAAATAATTTTTTTTTAAATATAATTAATTTAAAAAGTATGAAATATTTATTTACTTTAATTTTATAAAAACTATTTTTAATTTTTTCGTTTCTTCCTTTTTTTGTTGTTGCTTTTCTCTTCTTTATAAATAAATATTAAAAACTAAATAATAATTTACATTATAATTTAAATTAATATTGTAATAATCAAATAATTGAAAAAAATATAAAACTATTTATTTACATTAATTTTATAAAAATATTTTTTTATTTTTTTCTTCCCTTTCTTCTTTTTTCTCTTCTTTATAAACAAATACAAAATATATATAAGTATATTATATTATATTTTAAATTAAATTAACATTCTAAAAATTAAATAATTTATAAATATAAAATATTTATTTTATATTTATAAGTTTTATATTTTTTCCTTTCTTATCTTTTTCCTTTTTCTCTTGTTTGTAAATAAATATAAATAATAGTTCATACTAAAATTTAAATTAATTTTTAAAATATAAAATATTTTATTTACATTAATTTTATAAGAAAAGAGGAAAAAAAAGGAAAGAAAAAAGAAAGAAAGAAAAGAAAAATAAAAAAGTAAAAAATATATTTTTAATAAATGAATATAAATAAATAATTTATATTTTATTATTATAAATTATTTAATTTTTACGAAATTAATTTATTTATAAAAAGAAAAAAAGAAAAAAAGAAAGAAAGAAGAAAAAATAAAAGTAAAAGAAAAAATATTTTTTATAAAATTAATGTAAATAAATATTTATATTTTATAAATTATTTAATTATTAAAAAATTAATTTAAATTATTATTTATCTTTTGTATTTATTAATGTTTTCATTTTCCCTTTTTCTTTATTATTCTTTTTAAATAAATACAAAAGATAAATAATAATTTAATTTATTTACATTAATTTTATAAAAAAATATTTATTTACATTTACTTTTTAAAAAATATCAAAGAAAAAATAATAAAGAAATAAACAAAAAGAAAAAAATGAAGAGAAATGTGGTGCAATCAGCTGGTGACACGTGTCACTAAGCTGTTTGCTACAGTAAAAGTAACGAAAAAACTAACGGAAGGGACCAATTTGTTATGATACTTGTAAGTAAGGACCAATTTGATACGTTTTGAAGTTTAGGGACCAATATAAAATATGTTCTATAGTTTGGGGACCATTGGTGCTATTAACTCCAAATATAAATGTATTTTTAGAATATCTACATCTATTCAAAGTAATCAATAATCAATCAGCCTTTTAATTCTAGATAAAGGAAATTATGTCAATGTAGACACCTAATTTTGTCCGGATCTCAAAATCAGGTACATTTTCTTCCTAAATTGATGTTTCAGAATGCTAAAAGGCTTTTCTCATCCTACAGGTGGTACTCTGAGGCTTAGTCTAAGAAAGCAGATAGAAAAAGTCAAACTCAAAAAAAAAGTCAACCCTAAAAGAGTCAACCCCAAAAAAGTCAACTATAAAAAAAGTCAACCCACTTTCAAAATCAAGATTTGAGGTTTAATTGAAAAACGGTGAAAGAATTTTGATAATTCGAGGTCTACATTGAAACATATGGAGTTCGGAATTTGGGTTACGAGATTCAACAGAAAGGAAACCCTAATTCGGGAAATTTGGGGAAAAGTGCTTAAACGATCAAATTGGTCGGAATTGAAGGTCTCAAATGAAAGATAAGCACTGACTATGGGTAATGGAGAAGCTACTTGGAAGAAAAACTGATAGAAAAGTCAATTTAGAAGAAAAACGAGAATTAGGGTTTTTTGGTGGATTTCGGTGAAATTTAGAAGAATTACGGAAATGGCCCTTTTCGAAAGATCTAAAGCCCTTAATTAGTGAGAAATGATTAACCAAGGATAGCCCAAGGCTCAGTTTGAAGAAAATCTGAAAATCGAACTTGTTTTGAGCAAAACCGGATTTCGGAGGCAAAAGGGCAAAATTGAAAAATATGGGAAAAATAGCAAATGAACTCCAAAAATTCTGAACATTTGCAAATATCATTCTTAAATCATTTCGAAGAGATTGACGAAATAAAATCTTGATTCGTAGTTCGTTTGCAAAATGGCCAAATACCGGGTATTCTATGTAGTAATTCAAGCAGATAAATCCCGAAAAAATAGCAAACGAGTTCCGAAAATTCTGAAAATTTTCAAATCTCATTCTTAAATCATTTTGAAGAGATTGGAAAAAGAAAATCTTGACTCGGAGTTCGTTTGCAAAATGGCAAAATACCGGGTCTCCTATGTAGTAATTCAAGCAGATAAATCCCAGAAAAATAGAAAACGAGTTCCAAAAATTCTGAAAATTTGCAAATCTCATTTTTAAATTATTTGGAAGAGATTGGTGAAGAAAAATCTGGATTCGGAGCTCGTTTAAAAAATGGTAAAGTTCGGGTGCATAAAAGGGGTAACTTCGGAAATAAATCCGAAATAAATAGCAAATGGACTTCGAAAATTTTGAAAACTTCCAGAATTTAAATTTTTTATTATTTCAGAAGTATTGAAAAAAGAAAATTCGAATTTGGAGTCCATTTGCTATTTATTTAGGTTCGGGGGGCAAAACGATCATTTTACCAAAGAAACCAAAAACGACAAATTTGTAATTAAGGAAAATATGAAAGAAGAAGGAATTGTTGGGATTTTTTTCTTCCCGTGGTCAGCCAACACAGAGGAGAAGAAGGAAGCTTGAACAATTTAATTCCCTAGTCACTATCAAGCCACATACTACCACTAACACCTTGCAAATGGTCCCCCCTTCATCCAATGGCTTAGGTGGTAGAAAAGTTGAATGCACCATCCAATGACCAAGTTTAAATGCCAAGGTGACTTTTTTATTTGTCATAAAAGAATCCTCATCTAATGGCCAAGAATGGAAGAAAAAAGATGAGCACAATTTATCCAAGGGTGGGCATCCATTCGGTTAAGCAAGGGAGTGCATGGGATTGTCTCTTTTCATCCAATGGCTTAGGCCACCTACAAGGGCTGAGTACACATGTTGATGGCTGGATTTAATCTACAAGATGTCATTTTTATGTTGTCCTCATCCAATGACCAAGAATGGAAGAGAACAACTCATCTAAGGGTAGGTACTCAAGGGAGCAAGCAAGGGAGTGCATGGGATTGGTCCTCTTTTGCATCTAAGGGCTAAGGTTAATACAAGGGCTGAGTACACATCTTAAGGGCTGCTATCAATTGGCAAGATGACATTTTTATGTTGTCATCAAAATATCTTAATCTAAAGGCCAAGATTGGAAGAGAAAAAGTGCAATTCCTATTCAAGGGTTAGAGGGCCATTCGACCAAGGCTAAAGGGAGGGGGGTGATTTCATTTTTTCATAGGTTTTTTGGCTGCAAACAGTAGCTAATTTGGCAAAGAAAAAGGTTTTGAAAGAAAGAAAGAAAAAGGTTTCAATAGAGAGCTTGAAGGTAGTCATCTCTACCAAGCTCTAGCATAGCTTTCTTCTTGTTTTCCATGGTGTTTTCTTGATTTTCTATCTTGTTTTCCTACTACATTTTTCATAGAAATAAAGTTTTTTTAATGTTTACTTATGTTTTCATCTCTTCTTCTTCATTAAAATGGTGGAAAAAAATGTTTTTATGGTTTCATGCTATATGGCCGAATATGGCATGTTCATTTGCCTTGGTTTTCCTTTTTTTTTTCCTTCCTTGCATGTTGTTGTGAAAAATGATTTTTAAAAGTTTTTTTAGAATATTCTAAGGTTCTGATTTTTTACAAAAGATGAAGCAAAAAGGTTGAAATGGCTACATGATCTTGGCTAGACTAAGTGACCATGGTTAGGAGAAAGACTATGCCCATTTTTACTTACCATGAAGCTTACCTTAATTTTTTTGTTTAACATAGTTTATTTTCTGTTTTATTGAAATGAAAAGGCTTCATGATCTTGGAAAGACCAAGTGATTATAGTTAGGTGAGAGTCTATGCCCATTTGATACCAACCATGGAGCTTAACTTTCCTTGTTTTACTTACTAGTTTTGCTTGTTATTTGTTTTGCATGTCTATGTTAAATTTTTTTATATATGTTATTTACATTATTTTCTATGCTATATTTACTTATATATTTCATTTCCATGCTTGATATTGTATCCTTGCATATTCGGCCATTGTTGTTTATATGCTCATGTTGTGCATTTTTTTCATGTATCATGTCTTACATGTTTGCATTTTCTTTATTTTGTTCCATGACCATTCGGCAACTTCATTTTGTATGCCTTGCATGTGCATTTTCCTTTTGCTTCTTAACTTGTTTGCATCTCCATGCCATGAACTTGTACATTTTGATTTTAGTATGCCATGTGCTTATGAAAATGCTATGATAATTGGCATCATTTTTTTCATGACCATTCGGCAACTCCATTTTTTTATGACTTGCATGTGCATTTTCACTTTGCTTCTTGTCTTGTTTGCATCTCCATGCCATGAGCTTGTGCATTTTGATTTTAGTATGTCATATGCTTAAGAAAATTTTATGACATTATGCATCTTAATATGATTTTTTATGTATTTGTGTTATTTACTAGATAGGATACATTAGAGCATCATGTAGCTACATTTGGCCTCTTCATGCATCCCTTACCTTGTCATGCATTTGCATTTTGTTTAGGTAATATGCTTTGCATTACCATATCTTGAAATTGTGTATTAGTTGCTGTTTGTTCCAACATTGACATTAGTTTCATTGGTCATTGTATGTTCATAGTATTACTATGCATGTTCATTACATTTAGGTCTAGGCCATATTGGTTTTGCCATACATATTGGGTCTTAAATCACATTGGTATTATCATGCATTGTAGACACCCGTTTTTATCCGGGTACTTCAATTTGGGCTCGAATATTTCAAGTGCACTTCGATAAATTTTGGGCTTCAATTATTTGATTGAATCTGAAATCATTTCTTTGGGCCTTGGAAACTTTTTGGGCCGATCGGTCTAACCTTTTATTTCTTTTCAAATTCTTTTACTTTATTCCTTTTATTATTATTATTATTATTATTTTTATTATTATTTTTTTTAGATAATTGGAACCTGCTGGCAATGGAAATCGGTTAGGATAAAAACAAAGACTTAGAATTCGGATCAAAAACTCTTTTCAGATTAAGTGTTTGTGTTTGAGTAAAATGCTAACAAAGAAATTGAAACCAAAACAAACTGACATTCTTGACTAAGAATTTCTATAAAACAAACACATAATCACAGAGAAGAGGGGGGCCCCGGACGAAGAAGGCAGCAACGCAATCTCAGCAAGAAAGGGGGATTTTGGAAACACACGATAGAGGGCAGACAAGCAATCGGTGAAAACATTTGCAAAAAAAGGGGGAAGGAGATTCGGTGCTTCAAGAGTGAACCAGTGAATAATGGGTTTGGATTTATTTATTTATTTATTTTTAATGATTCTGGTGATGCTAGCTTCATGGAACAATACTGCTGTGAAGGATAATCGGATAATCTTTCGTTAGTTGGGGATGGATTTGACACTGTGATCAAAGCAAAGGCTGTTGTTGATAGTGTGCTTGAGTGCCGAAACAAGGTTTCATGTGCTGACATCTTAGCCGTGGCTACTAGGGATGTCATTGCTTTGACTGGAGGCCCATCTTATGCAGTAGAACTGGGAAGACTCGATGGTAGGATCTCTACAAAAGTCAGCGGGCAAAGGATGGTATCAGACTATGATCTCAGACAGTGATTACACAGAATTTGAGAACTTCTCTAAGTGGTTGGGCGCGTCGCAGTATTTAGTTTTTACTTTAGAAATTCCCGCAGACAATGTTTGCATCGGTTTTGGTTTGGTGTTGACATTTTATTTGTTTTGCTGTTTCAAATTGCGCATGAGAAAGGGTGGAATGAAAATTAGTGGAATGCATGCTGCCCCATTTTTTTTTTTGGTTTTGTTGTTTTGTTTTGTTTTGTTTTTTTTCTTTTTATTGCTTTTTGTTGTTTGTTTATTATTATTTTATTTATTTATTATTTTCTTTATTATTTACTAATTGGATTTTTTAGTTTTTTTTGCAGGTTTTTATTTTGTGAATTATTTATTATTTGTTTACTAATTAATTATGATTAAATACTTTATTAACCATTATTTTTTTATTTAAAAAAATACTATTTATTTTAATTACTATTATTATATTATATTTTATATTCTTATATTTTATTGATTGTATATTATTATATTTGTTATGAACCATGGATTTATTTATTGATAAAAAAAATATTTTAATTAATTTAGATTAATTTTAATTGAAGATTAGTTATTTTTAAAATTAATAAATTGAGATTTTTCCAATGATGAAATTCAAAAAAATTACGAATGGTTGATTTTTGAGAAATTTCTAGGTGAGAAATTTCTCTTAAAAATTCTCCAGAATGAATGAAATGATTTTTTAAGAGATTTTTTCAATACCAATAAAAATAAAAAATTTATTTTTTTGAATAATTAATTTTCAACATCTTTTTCTCAAGATAATTTTCCATAATAAATGCTTAATTTAAATTGAAGGATAGATTCAGATTTTTTTCGATGATGAATTTCAAGAAAGTTGTGAATGGATGACTTTTAAGAAATTTCTAGGTGAGAAAAATTCTCTTAAAAATTCTCCAGAACGAATGGAAGAATATTTTAAGGGATAATTTTCGATATTAAAGATCATAATTTATTTTTCGAAGATCATAAAATGTGGATTAATTTTCGAAGATTAATTTAAGAGAAATAATTTTGTTAAATAATCTAATTTTTTCGACGACGGAGCCTCTTCAATAGAACGAATGGTTTCTTTTGAATACTCTCGAGGTGAGGAAACATTTTTTAGTAATTTCTCCAGAATGAATGAAAGGAAGACCTAAAAAATAATTTCCAAGATTTCTAACTTTAACAATTAAAATGAAATAGGATAGACATGACCATTTAATTAAGACTTTTTAAGTATCACAAGACTAATTAGGTACTATCTCTTAGATAGGCGTTGTGAGGGTGCTAATATTTCCTTACACGTAACCGTACTCCCGAACCTAGTTCTGATAAGCAGACCAGAACCTATTCTTTTTAAGGTGCCTAGTCAAGCTTAGGATTACTTTAAATAGGATAGAATTGTATAGGTGAATAATCACACCTAGATTAGATGATTAGTGGTGACTCAATGATTTTGTCTAGCATGCTGAATTCATATTTGGCATGTTATGATAGTTTGGCGACTCCACTGGGGACGTTAGAGAGTCGAGCCATAAATTAGTCTTGTGATACCTTAGGTTTTAAATATTGGTCTTTAAGTGTTTAATTTTTTATGTATTTATTTATTTATTTTTATTTTTGATTTTGTTATTTGTACTAACAACTTTTGTTTCTTGTACATTTGTGGGTAAAGGAAGGTTTGAATGTCTGTACATTTGTGGGTAAAGGAAGGTTTGAATGTCCCTTCGCACACACGATACATTGCATATCATAAAGCCCTATACCCGGGCTTGTCCTTTTTAGGAGTGGGTAAAGTACCTACGCCTTCGAGAGGTGAAAACCTCCGCAACGGCTAGCGAAACACCTTCAGAGTGTAAAGTGCCAAAGTTTTTGAGAGGTGATAACCTCCGCCAAAACTTTGGAAAATACTCTCACCTGAATTGAACCCTTCCGGTTGGAGCCTATAATGGGTGAAGAATGGGGTGGGGTGCCTTACTCATTCTACATGGATGATGTTAAGGAACAATTTGGGGACCTTTTTAGCTTGGTCAAGTATCCTAAACCCAACATATAAACAACACTTAAGTGGCCAAACTTTAAGATAGAGCCTTGTCCACCCCTTTCATAGATAATAACCCGAAATAGGACACATGAAGGAATGTCCTTGTATTTTATTTTATTTTTCTTTATTTTCACATTTTCTTGTTAAAATTATTGTGAATATCATTTCATTTTTGTCAAGCTTTGTAAAGTCATTGCGTATGTCATAAACTTCATCATTTAGATATTTTCATCATGCATTTACCATGTACATTTTTTAACCATGCTCATGCATTTACCATGTACATTTTAACCATGCTCATGCATTTACCATGTACATTTTAACCATGCTCATGCATTTACCATCATTTTTTAATAATGCTCATGCATTTACCATGTATATTTTTCATAATGCCTAAACATTCACCATGTATATTTTCATAATACTCATACACTCATCATGTACATTTTTCATAATGTTACTGTTAAACTTTGTGAATATTTTTGGTATTGTCATGTAAATTAATTTCTTTCTTTCGTTTATTTGCATCCATATGCATTTCATAAAGACATGAGACCTGAATTTTAAAATTGTGGTAATGAATGGTTCAAGGATAGCTCAAAAAGATCTTGGGGGCATTCCTACAACATTAGTTCATGGGTTAAAACAATGACAGAGGAACAGGCTGCTAGGATTCGTTCACGGGTTAAAGTAATGGCAGAGGAACAGGTTGCTAGATAAACAAAATAGAAAAAACCCAGGGTGAGATTAGAGAGCAATTAAACTCGTTGTTGAAAATGATGAAGAGTCTGAAAGGGAAAGATAAGACAGATGAATCCGGCATTGAGGGAAAGAATCAGAATATGGGTGAATCTTCGTATCCACCAGGTCTCTAATCTCAAGTTCAAATACCTCAACAAGTGCAGTCGCTACAAGCACTATTCGTAGGAGGATTTAACTATCCGGGACATAATATTCCTGCCCCAGGGGCAAAGATAGATCCTGTCCTAATTCTAGATTTAGATGATCAAGAAAGGCTGAAAGAAGTTGAAGAGATGGACTCTCGTAAGATGAAATTGATTGAAGAAAGACTCCAGGCTATTAAGGGTTTGGATTTCTATGGTTCTATGGATGCTGAAGGGCTTTGTTTGGTTCCAGATGTGGTTATCCCGCCCAAGTTCAAGACTCCTGATTTCGAGAAGTTTGATGGGTCCAAGTGCCCCATATCTCATATCACCATATTTTGCCGGATAATGGCTGCTTATGCGAAAGATGATAAGTTGCTCATCCATGTCTTCCAGTACAGTCTTACAGGTTCTGCTGCCAGGTGGTATGTTCAGCTAGATAAGAACCACGCCCGTACTTGGAAGGAATTAGCAAAGACATTCATTAATCAGTACAAGCACATTGTTGACATGGCCCTAGACCGTTTAACCTTACAGAATATGGAGAAGAAAGCTACTGAAAGCTTCAAAGAGTATGCTCAGAGATGGAGGGATATTGCTGTCGAAGTTCAACCACCTCTCACTGAAAAAGAAACTACAGTCTTGTTTGTTAGTACCCTTAAAGCACCATACTATGAAAGGATGATTGGGAATGCCACCAAGAATTTTGCAGACATGGTAATCTCCGGGGAGATAATTGAGAATGCTATAAAGAGTGGGAAGCTTGAAGATAGAGAGACATCCGATGCAAAGAATGAAGCATCTAAAAAGAAAGAAGAAGATGTTAAAGCTGTGACTTATGGAGGACAACAAACAAGAGATCTTCCCCCATACCATCCATATCTCATGTACCAAAATTATTATCCCATTGTAAATAATGTTGCACCACAACCAACTTTTCGGCCAAACTTTTACTCACAACCATCTACTTTCATGATTGGTCCATCTAAACCTGCAGCTAGGCCTGTTCCCTATAGAAGACCAAGAAACATTCAGGAGAAAATTTCGATCCCAATTTCTGATCTTTTGCCTTTGTTGATAAAAAACCAGTACCTTACTCCTATTCCTTTAAAGACAATTCCAAATCCATCAGCAAGGAATTATGATTCTAATAGCAAGTGCGATTATCATATAGGAGCAATTGGGCATTCAACGGAAAATGCAGGCAGTTGAAAGAAAAGATTGAAGATCTCATTAATGATGGTACCTTGACTTTGGATGTTTTGGAACAATGGAGATCTGGAGTTTGAATATGGGGAATGTCACCTCAAATACTTCGTCTGAATAATTTCAAATTTGTGATGTTTTCATTTTTTCCTAGGCATGGCATTTTTAACATTGATTAGGTGTTTGATAGTTTTGTTGGAAATTGTTTATGTTTGCATGACTTACTTTGGAAAATATTTTGGATCTTAAATAAAATGGTGATTATTGTTAAGAAATGAACTTTGCAACCTATTCCCATGACCAGTTAGTCATAAAAGCTTGATTTCTTTGATGCCTAAATTTAAAATATCGTGAACCTCACCTTTCTTTTGACCAGGAAATGAATCCCAAAAGGTCAATGATCTTCGTCTAAGCAATGAGCAATGAAATGATCATTTGATTTGCAGAACATTTTTTGAGAACCAATTCATGAGGCACTCTTTTGAAAGAATCTAGATTTTGGTAATTTGATAAGTGTCAAGGCTATCTAAGAGCTTTAAACACATCACTCATAAGTTTCTCAACCATGCCCGAACTTTTCTTTTCCTAAATGGTGTCTTTTACACACATATTAGGGGCAAAATTACCTTAAAAGCCATATTTTTCCAGTATCCTTGAATGCTTTGACTTGAGTAACACCCATTTTCACCCATTTATCCTTTGCCATATCTTGGGGCAGGATTACCTAAGAACCAAATGACCTGATGTTTTTCTTTGCACACCATTATCGACTTGTGCAAACTTTGTTTTCCTCTATGATCGAATGAAATTGCATGGACACTTAGAGAAAACCGGAATAAGGAGAATTGTTGGGTTGAGCCTTCATTTGGATAGGTACATTGAGAGGATGCATGAGTTGCCAAAAACAAAAAAAAAAACAGTGATATCATGCATATGAGATATTCAAATGATTTTAATGGCAATTCTTATTATCTACTCCACCTGGGGTTTGCTCTTCAATGGAAATATTCATACTGGAAATGAAAAATGGCCATCTTTCGTATTCTTTTCACAAAATGAGAAATTATACTTTGCTACCCCCTTTGAGCCTATTGGATTCTTGTTTTTTGAATGAACCTTGACCAAGGATCACCCTCCACATCGGGGGGCAAGTGTGAAGAATTATCTTTCTATGGAGGGTCATACGTTTGGATCATATTTCTACACCATGAATGCTTTATGTCAGGGGGGCAAATATTTAAATGGATTGAGTTTCAAATTTTCAAACTCACTTTATGATAGGAAAGTCTGTGAAAAAGAAGGAAAAAAGAGAAGGAAAAAAAAAAGAAAAAAATGAAAAGAAAAGTTCGCAAGATGAAATCCTCATGAAGAGAAATAATCCATGGTTAGATGAGAAGTAGAAATGATGAAATCCTCATGAAGAGAAATGATCTGTGGTTTGATTACCTTCAAAATGAAAAGAAAGATATGAGATATTTTGAGATGAAGAAATGATCCTTGGTTTAATTACCTTTAAACACATTTTTGGGCCGATTGTCCTTTTTTTATAACCCCAAACCTTGGCCTACATTACAAGCTTGAAAAGTCCATTTTGATCAAGTATGAATGTTTAAGTTGAAGAGTTTTTCCTCAAATTTTATCTCATCCTTTTGAATTGTCATTGAAGAAATTTGAATTCTCAAATGCATGGTAGAGCAAAAAAAAAAAAGAGTAAAGAAAAGAATGAAGCTCTAGGGTGAAAACACAAAAACAGGCAGTCTAGAGCAAAAATTTGAAAGCAACTCTGCATAACTGTGCCAAGGCCTAACAAATAGTACAAAAGAAGTGATATTTTGAACCCACCAGGAAACGCCGAA
This sequence comes from Fremontodendron californicum, assembly GCA_030761205.1. Taxonomy (NCBI): domain Eukaryota; kingdom Viridiplantae; phylum Streptophyta; class Magnoliopsida; order Malvales; family Malvaceae; genus Fremontodendron; species Fremontodendron californicum. The sequence continues at coordinate 9,089,799 of JAULJL010000023.1, read as the reverse complement.
CACTTTTGAGAAACTTAAGAAGGTCAACATCATTTGGATGACTTGGAAATCCTTTTCCTTTCTTGTCCAAATTTTGAACCCATCATAGATAGTCTTGACATTTGTTGAATTGCTATTTATCAAGAAACTTAAAAAGAGTGCCAAAATGGATTGTGTTTTCAAAATAAAACTTTTTTGTGAAAACCTGATTGTTGAAGGAAATTCATTGTAAGTTTAGATGAAGAAACATTGATTTTTCCTTTATGTGAAGAAACTTTTCTTTGATAACCAAAACCTTGACAAATTGAAGAGAAATAATTTTGTTAAATAATCTAATTTTTCCGACGATGGAGCCTCTTCAATAGAACGAATGGTTTCTTTTGAATACTCTCGAGGTGAGGAAACATTTTTTAGTAATTTCTCCAGAATGAATGAAAGGAAGACCTAAAAAATAATTTCCAAGATTTCTAACTTTAACAATTAAAATGAAATAGGATAGACAAGACCATTTAATTAAGACTTTTTAAGTATCACAAGACTAATTAGGTACTATCTCTTAGATAGGCGTTGTGAGGGTGCTAATCCTTCCTCACACGTAACCGTACTCCCGAACCTAGTTCTGATAAGCAAACCAGAACCTATTCTTTTTAAGGTGTCTTAGTCAAGCTTAGGATTACTTTAAATAGGATAGATTTGTATAGGTGACTAATCACACCTAGATTAGATGATTAGTGGCGACTCCATGATTTGTGTCTAGCATGCTGAATTCATATTTGACACGTTATGACATGCATTACTATGCTATTTAGGTCTTAGGTTACATTATCATTTTCATGCATATTCCTAACATATTAGTTCCAAGTCATATTTGCATTATCAAGCATTGCATGCATATTGAGTTAGGATAGCATTTATTGCCATGCAAACTCATGCTAGGCATTTAGGTTGTCTTGAATTGTCATGCATTTCCTTTACCATTTAGAACTTTAGACCATGCATTTCATACATTTCAGTTTCTGTATGTTCATGCATTCCATGTCATTGCCATATGATTTATGACTTAGGTCAATCAATGGCTCAAAGTCATGCTCTCTTGAGCATACTTGTGGAAAATTAAGGAATTGTCAAATTGATTATTTTACCTTTGTGATTTTTTTACTTAGCCAATTTTTGTTCAAGGTTTTTAAATGTTTAGCTACTATCCTTAGGTCTTTAGGATGATCTCCAACAATTTTTATATTGATTTTTGAATGACTTTATCGAAGGAAAAAAATGTGTTTTGACAAAACAGTTTTTTTTTTTTTTTTTCAGCCAGTACTCGAACATCTCTGATTTTTTTTGGGAAGTCATATTTAATCAGAAAGTTAAGCCAATTTTTTCTCGTGTAGATTTACATGTTTTGAGTCTCCAGTATGTTTTTTAGATTTTTTTGAATTTTTAAAAATAGGCTAAAAAATCGTGTGGCAAAACCGGACAGTAGAGGCAGATTTGAATTCAAAAGAGAATAATGGTTGAATTTGGCTAAGGCATTTAGAAGGGGTTGGTTAGAAGCTTTAGCTACTGTCTTAGAGTAGTTTCTAAGCCTTTTTAAACTTTAAAAATGATTTTATAAATCTCGGGTTAAGGGTGGTTAAGTCCGGGATTTTAAACTTAGAAAATTAGAGCCATTTAAAAGGGTTTGGTAAGGGTTTTAATTTTAATTGAAGTTTTCCTCAAAATTGTTTTCAAACAATCACAAACTTTTGTTTTTTTTTTTAGAAAATCTAATTTGACATATTTTCCTAAGGTAGCCGGATATCTTTTTAGATATGGTATTATTTTAATTCACATTTTATGTTCTTATATTTGTTTGCCATATGATTTTGAATGTTTCATGATATCCTATGCTTTTTATTTAGTTATTTTTGTCATATTGTTTAGCATATACTATGTTCATGCATTATTATTTTTATTTTCATTTCCATGCATATCATATGTTAGCATTATTTTAAAGATCATATTCCATGTCATTTAGGTTATTTTATTTATAACATGCCATGTCATTTAAAATATGCCATATCATTTAAAATTGCCATGTCATTTAAATCATTTTATCTCATTTAGAATATACCATGATACTTAGGATTTTTCATTTCATCTAGAATATACTATGCCATTTAAATTATGTCTTATCATTTAGGTTGCATTATATTATCTAGACTTTGCTATGTCATTTTATTTATGTCATCATGTTCATGTTCATATTTTTTAAATGTTTTGAAAAAGATAATGATTTTCAATAAAAATAAAGATATTCCCGAGTTAAAATAATTCATGAGTTCTCTACCGGGTTTGCTGGAGGGAATATCATCAATTATCATTATAAAGGAATATCTTTCTTACAAAAAACGAGAATGATTCGAAAAGTTTTCCAAATAAATAAAAATTTCTATATTTTGCCGATTTTGTCGGGGAATATAGGAAAATTTTGGATTAACAAATTTTGGATCATTTTCAATAAAAAATGGAATTATTTTTCTTAAAATTGAGAATTAACTTGAAATACTAAATTAAAAACCAACTTTTTACCGAGACTTGAGATAACACACGATTAATAAGGTACAGATTTATATGGGCATTGTGGGGGTGCTAATCCTTCCCCGCACGTAATCGACTCCCAAACCCTCTTCTTTGATTTCTCTGGTTTATAATGCAGATTTGAAATTGGTTTTAAAATGTTTTATAAAACTTGTTTTAATAGGTGGCCGATCACACCTAGCTAAAAACGATTGGTGGCGACTCCATGTCTTTTTACGAGGCAGTTTTCAAACCTCGACCTTTTATTTCAATCTAGAGGAATTAAGTCATCTTTTTCTCTGCTTCTATCTCCCTCTCACTCGAATGGGTCTCCGCGATCGGGATCACGTATCGACACCTTCTTTTTTCTAGAGGAATTAAGTCGACTTTTTCTCGTTTTCTTTTAATGTCACGCCTAACGAATAATTAAAGTCTTGCAATGAGACTATGTTGACTTATTTTTTTTAGGCTGCGACAGTTTGGCGACTCCACTAGGGACTATTAGAGAGTCAGGCCTAGAATTAGTCGTGTGTTATCAAAGTCTCGGTTTTGTTGGTTTAATTGGTATTTAATTTTAATTCCCATATTTTTTAAAAATAAAAGAGAATTTTGAATATAATAAAATGTTTTAAATATGTCCATATTCATATGTATGCATATTATTTGTTCTCTGGTTATTTTGTTGCGTATATTTATATGTTTGCTTGACTGATACTTTACATTGTTTGATTTTAGTGGGGTATTTAGAATAAGGGGTGTAGAATAGGTGGTGACAGGTTTGTTTTGTTCCTCCGCACACACTATATTTGCATTTGCATAACATGAACTCTCTACCCGGGTTCCGTCCTTTTAAGTGGTAGTAAAGTAACTACGCCTTCGTGATGATCCTCCGTATGGGCTAGTGAAACACTTTCGAGGTATAAAGTACCTAATGCCTTTGTGATAATCCTCTGTACGGGCATAGGAAAATATACTCTAATGAATTGAACCTACTATTATCGGGGTGCCTTACTAGCCTTCACAGGCGACAGTAAGGAGCAATTCGGGGCCTTAGAACCGATTCACCTTCATATAGTGAACCTAGGCAAAGCCATGCCAAATTTCTGTTAGATACCCGAAGTTTAAGAACACATGGAGGAATATTTCCAACCTTTTACCATCTTTCTATATGTTAGATTTTACAAATTGGGTGATGATGAACGAACATCATATCGCTCATAATACATTTATTATTTTTGTCCCTAAGGCGTCATAATGCTGAAACTCTGTTAAAATTTTCGGGACATTTTTTTTAAGCATGTTGTTATTTATGTTATATTTGTGAATTCATTTATTTACTAATTTGTTTCTGTTTTCTTTTCCTTGACATGCTTCATAGACATCATCATAAACTTGAAGTTTATTGGCTCGGGATAGTCATCAACCCAAAAGACTTTCATGGAGTGTCAGGTTATTTCAGTGATAGAAGATCATGCAGTAGTCAGGGCACGATCGAAAAAAGATCAGAGGGAGGATGGTGATTGCCTGAAGAAAGATTATGTGTCAGTATTGCCGGAAAGAGTCAAAGTGGATTCCAGATAGAATAATCTCCGAGGGTTAGTCGACATTTGGAATCAGTGGAATGTATCAGAGAAAGAAGCCTTCACTCATAAATATGGAGATATAGCACTCTTAATTCCGATTAGGGTCAATAGTGGGTTGATTCAGGCTATGGTACAGTTTTGGAATCCTGCTTATAGATGTTTTACTTTTAACAAGGAGGATATGACCCCACTGATTGAAGAATATTCAGCATTGTTACGTATTGAATGTTCTAATCTTGATCGGGTATATTTGAATGAAGTGAAACCTTCAGGTTTTAAGAGGAAAGTGGTTAGAATCACAGGAATGGATACAACATGGGTTGAGAGTCATGTCGATACAAAGCAGAAAAATGGATGCATTCCGTGGGAAACTCTCCAACAGTTGATATTGGTTTGTTCCAACAAAGAAAAAGCCAGGGACATCTTCGCTCTAGCCATCTACGGATTAATCATATTCCTGAAGATATTGGGTCATGTGGATATAGCCATGTTTGATTTCTTTGAAAAGTTGGAACAGAAGATCAACCCATCTCCGGCCATCATAGCTGAAACTATCCGATCTTTGAATTTTTGCAAAAGGGAAGGACAAGGGAGAATTAAGGGGTGTGTAAAACTCCATTATATTTGGATTCAAAGTCACTTTTGGAAGATAGAAAAGGTATCCTTCAAACCGTACATGAAGTCTTTAGTTCCGATTAGGGAATTCCTTCAAAATGATTGGCTTGAATACGGGGATGAAGAGAAATGGGTCAACATGTTTCGGAATCTAAAAAGGGAGATGGTGACTTGGAGAGCTCCATGGATGGTTCCTATGCCGATTATGTACAAATGTGGGGACAACTCGGGAGTTCCACTACTTGAAATTTGGGGGTCTGTTAGTTATGCGCCTTTGTTGGTACAAAGACTGGTTGAGTCTCGACAATTCACACCCGTTACTCATAATCTAGGATCATCAGAGTTCACTTATGGAAAAAACGGATATTCTGAAAAGGTACGGGCAGTGATTGAAGCATGGAGAAAACTCACTGGATAAAAGTTGCCAGATATGCCGACAACGTCACACCTGAATACCTGTTATAGAGGGAATTAAAGGTTAATGATAGGCTATTGACATCAGATGGGGAAGAGGTCCAGTTCATGAATCCGCCATTAGGGAAATGCCATCAGAGTTAGAAATCACAATGGTGGAATTTGAAAAAGAGAAGGCTCAGATGAGCAAGGAGATTGCCCGATTACGGGAAGAACTTGAGGACATGAAAAACAGGGAATCAGCTTGAGAAAGAGAAAAGAAAAAGATTAAGAGAGAAAGGGACGCTGCTAAGGGCGTTCTTCGGGAATTACATTTGGAGAACAAGAGGTACCACTTTGAGCTCAGATTTGAGGGGACCCTCAAGACCTCAGGGGAGTGGGAACATGAGGTCAAAAACCACAAGAAGGAGAATAACTACTAGAAAGAGAGAGCAAAGCATGAGGAAGCCTGAGCCACTCAACTAGAGAAACAAGCTAAGGAAAGCTTACACGGTGATGCTTCTGCTGACACGTCAAGGGGCCGTGAACAAGTAGGGGTCTGACTGAAGAGTAGGGCAATGAAAAGGAGATAGTGAAAGAAAGTCCAAGATCCAAGGAAGTCACTATAGGACTAATTTTTTAATAGAACTTTGAAAGGTGAATTACAGACTTAGGCAGTGATCCTTTTATTCTCTCTGTGATGTATTTTGTTTGTTCATTTTTTAAATTTATAATCATTCATTTTTACATACTCATATTTATACATACTCATTTTTTAAATTTATAATCATTTATTTTTATAATCATTCAAATGCATTCATATTTTACATACTCATATTTATAATCATTCATTTTTTAAATTTGTTTATGTTCATACACTTAACCACTTATTTATTCCTTTTACTTGTTCATTCATTCATTCATATTCATACACTTAACCACTTATTTATTCATTTCATTTGTTCATTCATTTATTCTTTCGTATTCATATACGTAGTCATGTACATATCCATTTTATTTGATTCATTCATTCACATTTATTCATACATTAATTCATTCATTTTTTATAAAACATAAAAAAGATGTGTCAATAATTTCTGATTCATGGTTTTTAAAACTAAAGGTACAATTGGTTGCACTCAGAAAGAATCGTATTTCCGATACCCTTACAATACTCGATCTCAAGCCAGAGCTATGGAAAACGATCAGCTTGCTAGAATTGAAAGAATGAAAAGAACTAAGAGGGAACTCTAGGAACAGTTAGCTAAATCTCAGGAGGAGTCTCGAGAACAGATGACTAAACTCATGGAAATGATGAGTGCCATGATGAAACAAAAAGGGCCGGGAGAGAATTCGACCGCCGGGAAAAGGGTGGTAGTTGAAGAGGATCAACCTGAAAACATACAGCAAAAGGGCCAAGAGATGCCAATTGGGGCTGCCTCCTATGTTTATATCCAGCCAGCTGCTGAGACACAGAACTATGTTCCCGGAAAGGGTAATGTGGGAGCTGACCCAAATGATGTTAACATTCCAAAGTTTGAGGAACTAGCTGAAAAGGAAAAAGCAAAGATGACTGAGCTGAAGAGGGTCGAAATGGCAGAATTACAAAAAAAATATCAACTGCTGGAGGAGAGGCTGAGGGCCGTTGAAGGGGCGGAGTTATTTGGTATTCTAGATGCCAAAGATATGAGCTTAGTACATGATCTAGTAATTCACCCAAAGTTCAAAGTACTAGACTTTGAAAAATATAATGGGACTACCAACCCATCAGCACATCTGACCAGGTACTGCAGAAGGATGACGGGGCATGATGATAATGAGAAACTGCTTATCCATTGTTTCCAAGATAGCTTGACAGGGTCTGCAACTCGATGGTACAACCAACTGAGTCGTACCAAGATTCGTTCATGGACGGATTTAGTCAGGGCTTTCATGGAATATTATAAGCATGTATTTGATATGGTATTTGATAGGTTGTCGCTACAGAACATGGAAAAGAGGACCACTGAGAGTTTCAAAGAATACTCGCAAAGGTGAAGGGATCTGGTCACACAACTGCAACCCCCTTTAACTAGCAAAGAAACTACAGTGTTTTTCATCAACACTTTGAAAGCACCATATTATGATAAATTGGTGGGAAGTGCCACCAAGGACTTTGCGGACATGGTAATATCTAGGGAAATGATAGTCGGCCATTAAGAATGGGAAAATGGAAGGGGAGAGTCTTTTACTCCGAAAAAGGTATTCCCTGCCAGGAAGAAAGAGGAGATCCACGCAGTTAGTATCAACCAATACCCATATGCACCTCCCAGACCACATACACCACCAAGGCCCTATACTCCTACCACATCTTATGCACCTCCTACACCCTACACACCTTACCCGAGGTATAATCCTTATTACCCCAATGTGAACCACCTTACCCAAAATCCCTTCCCTTACATCAATATACCACAATAGCCGTTTCCAACTAGCATATCCCCACAAATAAACCTTCCTTGAAACACTATCCCGAACATTCAGGGAGCCGGGCGCAATGACCAACGTTCACCAAGGAACGATCAAAAACCCCAATTTGATCCTATTCCTACCACCTATGGTGAGCTATATCCCAAACTGTTGCAAGGTCAACTTGTTGCACCCATGTAGCTCAAACCTCTAACACCGCTATATCCAAGGTGGTACAAAGCAAATACTAACTGCGCGTACCACGCAGGAATTCAGAGGACATTCGAGTGAAGATTGCCTGGCCTTTAAAAAGAAAGTCCAAAGCCTGATCAACGCCGGAGTTGTGAAGTTTGGGGCAAAAAATGGGCCGAATGTAGCGGGAAACCTATTGCCAGATCATGCGAAGAATCGGGTAAATGCAGTGTGGACAGGGAAAGTCAGAAGGGTAAAAAGGGACGTTAGGGAAGTCAAGACTCCAATATTGATAGTATGGGTCGAGATGGTTAAGGCAGGAATGATAGGGGATGCTGACAGTTTAAAAATGGTCGCAAAGAGGGTGCATAACTGGTGCCCATTTCATAAGTGTGGAGGTCATGTCATACAGGACTACGGGGACTTTCTGGCTAAAGTCCAAAAGATAATGGATGATGGGAGGCCCAATTTTACGAGGAGGCAGAGGAGGAAATAGAGGTTATTGAGAATATAGCTGGCTACGGGATGTATTATGATGAACCAGAGGAGAAAGTTATGCCAGTCGTTGAGGAAAGTGCACCTAAGTTAATCATTGATTTGCCTATTTTCTTTTCGTACAAGGAAAACAAAGCTGCACCATGAAAATACGACTACAGCATGGTTATGCCTGGGTTTTCGAGTCAGCAGGATATCACAGGTGCGGGGCACTTAACACGAAGTGGAAGGTGTTATGCTCCTGAAGCTGTTGAACAAGAGTTAACAGGGAAAGATAAAGGAGCAGACAAAGGGAAGAAAGCAGCTGAAGCAATCCATATTGAGATGGATTTGTCAAAAGAAATAGGAAGGGGGTCAGCCCCGGTAAACAGAATAAAAGAGCCGGTGACTGAGAAGGAAGCCTGCGAGTTCTTAAAATTCATAAAGCATAGTGAGTATATCGTGGTTGAGCAACTGCAACGTCAACCAGCTAGAATTTCAATCTTATCTTTGATTTTGAATTCAGAGCCACACAGAATTGCCCTGTTGAAAGTGTTGATCAGGCATATGTGGCTAACAACATATCGGTAGAAAAGTTAGACAGACTGGTGGAAAACATCGCGGCAGACGACCATATATATTTCAGTTATGAGGAAATACCACACAATGGAATTGGGTCAACAAAAGCTCTCCACATAACTACCACTTGTAAGGGGCACATATTACCAAGGGTCCTTTTGGATAATGGTTCTTCATTAAATGTGATGCCTTTGGCAACCCTGTCCAAATTGCCAGTGGATATTTCTTATATGCTGCCAAGCTGCACGATGGTCAGAGACTTTGATAGTACCAAGAGAGATGTAATGGGAACTAGTGAGGTTCCTTTGGAGATAGGCCCATGCACCTATACGGTGAACATTCAAGTCATGGATATTAATCCATCCTATAATTGCTTGTTGGGAAGGCCGTGGATACATTCAGCAGGGGCTGTACCTTCATCTCTCCACCAAAAGCTAAAATTTGTGATAGAGGGGCGTTTGGTCATTGTATCAGAAGAAGAGGACGTAATAGCGTCTGCATCTACTGAATCTCCTTATGTTGAACCCAGTGAAGATGCCGTAGAATGTTCCTTTCGGTCTTTGGAATTCGTAAATGCGATTTTCGTCGCTGAAGGGCGAAAGATTCGAAAACCTAGGTTATCCAAGAACTCAAGGCTGGGGGTAAGTACTACCGTGGGAAAAGGCTGCAGGGCTGGAAAAGGTCTTGGAAAATATCTTCAGGGGATGGCCCGAGCAATGGAAGTAATGGGAAAGAAAGACTGGTTTGGCCTAGGTTATCTTTCGAAGGCCCATGAGAAAAGGAAACAAGTTGAAAGGAACCGACAAAGGAAGATGGCCCGTCTTGCGGGTATGGATATTGATTGGGAGCCTATGACATTTCCACCTATCCTTCAAAGCTTTTGCTCAATCGGTTCTCTATTCGGAGAAAAGAATTCTGATGATGTGCTTGTAATGATCTAGCAAGCCTTCGAGAGATTCCAGGTGAATAAGGATGATCAGATGTATCATATGGAAATCTGCACGACTGGGGAAGATAGAATTAAAAGTGAGAATGCTAACTGGATGGTGCGACCTTGTCCACCAGGATATAGACTGACCAATTGGAGTGCAACCGAGCTGCCCATAGTTTTTAGTATTCAAACGTAATGCTTTTAAACAAATCTTAAATATCTTTGCCCGAAGATATTAAGAATTTCTTTTGTAATGGGCTTTTGTCTAAAACTTTTCATCCAATAAATAACAAACATGATGCATTTCCTTCATATTGATGTGTCCATATTTTTTCATTTATGCTATTTATTTTGCTTCAATTATATATATGTTTTCCTATATTGTTTCTTCCCCACCTATTTATAGGTGTACGGATGAGGAATATGAGGACCTTCCTGTCAGTAATTCTAAAATTGATTTTGAGGCCTATTTGCATGGGTGATTTTGAGGCCAACGAAGATATTGAGAATTATGGTCTACCTCCGGACTTATTAAGAAAAATAGAACAAGAAGAGAAACAAGTACTTTCTCATGAGGAGCTATTGGAATTGTTGAATTTGGGAAGTAGTGAGGAGATAAAAGAGGTTAAAATCGGTACTACATTGTCGTCATCGATAAAGGGTGAACTCATAGCCTCCGGGAATATATAGATGTATTTGCATGGTCATACCAAGACATGTCGGGTTTGGACCCAGAGATTGTGGTTCATAAGCTCCCTATAAGACTAGAGTACAAGCCAATTCAGCAAAAGTTGAGAAGAATGAGGCCGGACATGCTGTTAAAGGTAAAAGAGGAGATGAAGAGGCAGTTTGATGCTAGATTCTTAGAGTTGGTAAAATATCTAGAATAGGTGGCAAACATTGTTCTAGTGCCAAAGAAGGATGGCAAGGTGCGTATGTGCGTCGATTATCGAGATTTGAACAAAGCCAGTCCCAAAGATAATTTGCTTTTGCCTCACATTGATACTTTGGTGTATAATACGGCGAAAAGTTCTTTGTTTTCTTTCATGGATGGATTCTTGGGATATAATCAGATTAAGATGGCACGTAAGATATGGAGAAAACCACATTTGTTACAATGTGGAGAATATTCTGCTACAAGGTAATGACGTTTGGCTTGAAGAATGCTGGGGCAACATATCAGAGAGCCATGGTGACCTTGTTTCATGACATGATGCATAAGGGAATCGAGGTTTATGTTGATGATATGATTGCAAAGTCACAAGGAGAAGAGGAGCATATTGCGAATCTTAGAAAACTCTTTGAAAGACTAAGAAAGTTTCAACTCAAGCTAAACCTGGCAAAATGCACTTTTGGAGTCACTTCGGGGAAATTGTTGGGTTTTGTCGTCAGCAAAAGGGGAATTGAGATTGATCCAGATAAAGTGAAGGCCATCTAGAATTTTCCACCTACACGTACTCAAAAAGAAGTAAAAGGTTTTCTGGGGAGATTGAATTACATTGCTCGGTTTATTTCTCAGTTAACCGATAAATGTGATCTAATATTCAAGTTACTTCAAAAACGTGATCCAGGAGAGTGGGATGAAGGGTGTCAGATTGCTTTTGAAAAGGTTAAGCATTATCTATCAAACCCACCAGTATTAATGCCAACGGCTCCAGATAAACCGATGATATTGTAACTATCAGTATTTGAGAGATCCATGGTTTGTGTTTTAGAGCAGCTTGATGAGACTGGAAAGAAAGAACAGGCGGTTTACTACCTCAGCAAGAAGTTCACTGATTATGAGTTGAAATATTCGTCGGTAGAAAAGCTGTGCTATGCCTTAGCTTGGACTACTCGAAGGCTCAGACAATACATGCTGTACCACACAACGTGGTTGATCGCCAAGCTAGATCCAATCAAGTACATGTTGGAAGCACTTTCTTTGTCAGGGAGGACGGCAAGATGGCAGGTTTTGTTGTCAGAATACGACATTGTATACGTAAGTCAGAAAGCTATCAAGGGCAGTACAGTGGCTGAATTTTTAACAAGTCGGGCAGTGGAAGATTACAAGTCGTTGAACTTTGATTTCCCAAATGAACATTTGATGTATGTTTCGTAAGCAGATGAGGTTCTCTTGAAGAAGAAAGTATGGAATATGTACTTTGATAGGGCATCCAATTCCATGGGGCACAGAATCGGTACAGTGCTCATATTCCCAGAAGAAGATTATTATCCCTTCACCGCCAGATTGGATTTTGATTGTACAAACAATACGGCTGAATATGAGGCGTGTACTATGGGCCTTCGTGCAGCAGTGGACAGAAAAATCAAAGTTTTGGAAGTTTTCGGAGACTCAGCCTTAGTGATATACCAGTTACAGGGAGAATGGGAAACCCATGATACAAAGTTAATCAAATACAGAGAACTCATACTGAGTTTATTGGAGGAGTTTGAAGAAGTAAGTTTCAATTACTTCCCCCGAGAAGAAAATCGGATGGCGGATGCTCTGGCTAACTTGTCATCAATGTTTAAAGTGAATGAAGGAGCGGAAGTTGTGCCGATCAAAATGAGCATATATGAGTCTCCAGCCCACTGCTTGAGTATTGAAGAAGAAGCAGATGGTCTCCCTTGGTATAAAGATATCTTACAGTACATCAAGAGTCAACAGTATCCAGAATAGGCAACAGAAAATGACAAGAGGACTCTGAGAAGGCTAGCAATGGGTTTTGTTCTAGATGGGGAAATTCTCTACAAGAAAGGGAAAAATCAAGTCCTACTGAGATGTGTCGGGTCTGTAGAAGCTCGAAGAATCATAGAGGAAGTCCATGCTTGCTAAGTAGATTATGAGGGCAGGGTATTATTGGCTGACGATGGAAGGAGATTGTATCAGTTATTTCTGGAAGTGTCACAAATACCAGATATATGCAGATAAGATTCATGTGCCGCCATCGCCATTGCATGTCATGACTGCACCATGGCCATTTTCAATATGGGGAATGGATATGATTGGGCTTATTACCCCGAAATCTTCAAATGGACATCGTTTCATCCTGGTGGCCATAGACTATTTCACAAAGTGGGTGGAAGCTGCTTCTTATACTAATGTAACGAAGTCGGTGGTATGCAGATTTGTTAAGAAGGAAATCATATGCCAATATGGATTGCCAGCAAGAATTATTTCAGATAATGCCCTCAATCTGAATAATAAGATGATGAGAGAGGTATGTACTCAGTTCAAGATCACGCATCATAATTAGGCACCTTATCGTCCGAAGATGAATGCAGCAGTAGAAGTAGCCAATAAAAAAACAAGAAGATTGTCGAGAAGATGACTGATGTGTACAAGGATTGGCATGAGATCTTTCCTTTTTCTCTTCACGCATATCGCACTTCGGTTCGCACATCTACAAGGGCAACGCCGTTTTCTTTGGTATATGGTATGGAAGCAGTGTTACCCATTGAAGTTGAGATTCCTTTACTTCGGGTTTTGATGGAGGTTGGCCTAGAAGAGGCAGAATGGGTTAGAGCTCATTATGAACAGTTGAATCTCTTCGAGGAGAAAAGATTGAAGGCAATTTGTCATGGGCAGTTGTATCAGAAAAGGATGATTCGAGCCCATAACAAGAAGGTTCGACCCAGATAGTTTCGAGAAGGAGAGTTGGTACTGAGAAAAATTCTCCCCATAGTGAAGGATCCGCGAGAAAAATGGGCTCCAAATTGGGAAGGACCCTATGTGGTAAAAAGAGATTTTTCTAGAGGAGCATTGATTCTAACTCGGATGGACAGGGATGATTTTAGACATCCTGTGAATGCTAATGAATTGAAGAAGTATTATGCTTAAAAAAAAAAAGAGTGTAATGCTATGCACATGGGTATTCGAATGATTCCAAATGTAGAAATAGAAATTCTATATGTCTATCTCCCCTGAGAATTGCTTTTCAAAGAGAATATTCATGCTTGATGTGATAAATGGCCATTTTTCATATTCCCTTCACTAAGAAGAAATTATCCCTAGTCACCCCTTTGAGCCTTAGGAATTATTTCTTTCGTTGAAACCCTGATCAAGGATCACCCTCTACACTGGAGGACAAATACGAGGAAAAATAATCAAAATCATGGCAAAAAAGAGAGTCATTGGAAAATGTGAAATCAAAGAATGGCAAATGAAAGCCAGCAATGAACAAAAAAAAAGAAGAAAAGTCCAAAAAGGGGACAAATGTCTCAAGAATGAATTCTTCTCAAGAAATGATCCTTGATCCAATTACCCTTAAACACATTTTCGGCCTATTTTATCCTTTCCTTCTAAACCCGAACCTTGGGCTACATTACGTACTTTAAAAGTCCATTTTGATCAAGCATGGATATTTAATTTGAAAGGTTTTTTTTCTTAGAATTCATCCCATCTTTTGAATTGACATTTTTACCTTGGAAGCATTTAGAATTCTCAGATGCATGGTAGAAAAAAAAACAAAAAAAAAGGAGAGGTTTAAACCGAAAACTCACAAAGGGCGACTTAATACAGAATGGGGGACACTTGAGTTGAAAACTCGCAAAAGGCGGCTCAAGTACTGATTAAGGTTTGAATCAATGCTCCGTGTAAAGGGAGAGAAAGTATTTGAAAATCAGAGAAAAAGGGAACAACTCAGTATGACGTAACTACGGAAGCCGAGTGATTACCCAAGTAAATTGACCGTTCAAGAGAAATTTCAGATGATTTGAAAAAGGAGGGGTCCAAGATATTCCGCATCTGGGGCATCAACAACCTATAACTTTACATTTGTTTCTTATATCCTTGATATCCACTTTTATCATTTTAAAACATTTTGTTGCAATAAATTCTTGTTATTCTTATGACAATTAGTTGTTTCATACTTTCTTTCATACATTTTTGAAATTGCATTTTGTTTGTTATAAAATTGAATAATGATTAGTAAACCTAAATTTTTAAAATAAAAAGGAGTTTAAAGGTATTACTAAGGAATAGATCTAAATCTTAGAAAAAGCTTGGAAACCAATAATCCTGATGGAAAATTCACCAAGGATAACAGTGAAAGTGGTGGAGACTCCGTCATGAAGTCAGAAATTTGTGAATTTCAGTGAAGTCAAAAACTGGGACTGTTTGACAAATTATCTTGAGTAAAGGGTTCTTTAAGTGGGGCATCAGTGAACAATTGAAGACTCCATCATGAAGTCAGATAATTTGTGAACCTCAAAGAAACCATGGATTAGAAATCAGGACATAATCATTTGACTGCATTCATCCTCAGGAAACATATAAGCATTTGCAAAGCATGTCATTCTCATCATTGCATTTAGCTAACATTGCGGGAATCAAGAAAACTTTGGCTTCCCAAATCGAACTCATTCTGCTTCTCAAATGAGTCGAGCCTTGAGACCATCGTCGAGGTATTTTCTTTTATTTTCTGTTTTATCAAATAAGTCGAGCCTTGAGACCACCGTTGAGGTATTTTCTTTTGTTTTAAATCGAATTCATTTTGTTTTATCAAATGAGTCGAGTCTTGAGACCGTCGTCAATGTATTTTAATCACAGGTAAGACCTTCAGGCACCATTTTTAAAGACCTTCGGGCACCATTTTAAAGACCTTCGGGCACCATTTTAAAGACCTTCGGGCACTATTTTTAAAGACCTTAGGCTCCATTTTTAAAGACCTTCGGGCACCATTTTTAAAGACCTTCGGGCACTATTTTAAAGACCTTCGGGCACCATTTTAAAGACCTTCGGGCACTATTTTTAAAGACCTTAGGCTCCATTTTTAAAGACCTTCGGGCACCATTTTTAAAGACCTTTGGGCACCACTTTAAAGACTTTCGGGCATCACTTTTAAAGACCTTCGGGCACCATTTTTAAAGACCTTCGTGTACCATTTTTAAAAACCTTCTGGCACCATTTTTAAGACCTCCGGGCATCATTTTTAAGACCTTCGAGCACCATTCTTAAGACCTTCGGGCACAATTTTTTCTTTTAAAATCGAACTCGTTTCCTTAAGATGGGTCGAGCCTTGATTAGTCAGAGAATTCAATTTAAGGACAAAATCTTCAATTTACAGCTTTTTCAAAAAAAATGAAAAAAATGAATGAAATGAAAAAAAATGAAAAAAAGACGAAAAGAAAAAAGAAAACCCCTTTCCCTTTCCTTCACATGTGATTTCACTAACCGTACAAAATTAGTGTTTGTTTATCTTTGCCTGATTCCTGATTCTCAGCAATAGCTAAAGAGGGGCAGCTGTAGACACCTAATTTTGTCCGGACCCCTAAATCAGGTACATTTTCTTCCTAAATTGATGTTTCAGAATGCTAAAAGGCTTTTCTCATCCTGCAGGTGATACTCCGAGGGTTAGTCTAAGAAAGTAGACAGAAAAAGTCAAACCCAAAAAAAGTCAACCCAGAAAAAATCAATCCGAAAAAGTCAACCTCAAAAAGGTCAACTACTAAAAAAGTCAACCTACTTTCAAAATCAAGATTTGAGGTTCAATTGAAAAACAGTGAAAGAATTTTGATAATCCGAGGTCTACATTGAAAGATATGGAGTTCGAAAGTTGGGTTACGAGATTTAGTAGAAAGGAAACCCTAATTCAGGAAATTTGGCAAAAAGTGCTTAAACGATCAAATTGGTCGAAATTGATGGTCTAAAATGAAAGATAAGCACTGACCACGGGCAATGGAGAAGCTACTTGGAAGAAAAACTAATAGAAAAGTCAATTCGAAAGAAAATCGAGAATTAGTGTTTTTAGGTGGATTTCGGTGAAATTTCGAAGAATTACGAAAATGGCCCGATTCGGAAGATCTAATGCCTTAATTAATGAGAAATGATTAAACAAGGATAGCCCAAGGCTCAGTTTGAAGAAAATCTGAAAATCGGACTTGTTTTGAGCAAAACAGGGTTTCGGAGGCAAAAGGGCAAAATTAGAAAATATGGGAAAAATAGAAAATGAACTCCGAAAATTCTGAAAATTTTCAAATCTCATTCTTAAATCATTTCAAAGAGATTGGCAAAAGAAAATCTTGATTCGGAGTTCGTTTGCAAAATGGCCAAATACCATGTCTCCTATGTAGTAATTCAAGCAGATAAATCCCGAAAAAATAGCAAACGAGTTCCAAAAATTCTGAAAATTTGCAAATCTCATTCTTGAATCACTTCAAAGATATTAGACAAATAAAATCTTGATTCGGAGTTCGTTTGCAAAATGGCCAAATACCGGGTCTCCTATATAGTAATTCAAGTAGATAAATCCCGAAAAAATAGCAAACGAGTTCCAAAAATTTGAAAATATCATATTTAAATTATTTTGAAGAGATTGGTGAAGAAAAATCTAGATTCAGAGCTCGTTTAAAAAAATGGTAAAGTTCGGGTGCATAAAAGGGGTAATTTGGAAAATAAATCTGAAATAAATAGCAAATGGACTCGAAATTTTTTGAAAACTTCCAGAATTCAATTTTTATTATTTCAAAAGTATTGAAACAAGAAAATTCGAATTTGGAGTCCGTTTGCTATTTATTTAGGTTTAGGGGGCAAAAAGGTTATTTCACCAAAGAAACCAAAAAGGGCAAATTTGTAATTAAGAAAAATATGAAAGAAGAAGGAATTGCTGGGATTTTTTTTTCCCTTGGTCAGCCAACATAGAGGAGAAGAAGGAAGCTTGAACAATTTAATTCCCTAGTCACTATCAAGTCACATACTACCATTAACACTTTGCAAATGGTCCCCCTTTCATCCAATGGCTTAGGTGCCTTGTAGTAAAGTTGAATGCACCATCCAATGGCCAATTTTAAATGCCAAGATGAAATTTTTATTTGTCATAAAAGAATCCTCATCTAATGGCCAAGAATGGAAGAAAAAAGATGAGCACAATTCATCCAAAGGTGGGCATCCATTCGGTTAAGCAAGGGAGTGCATGGGATTGTCTCTTTTCATCCAATGGCTTATGCCATCTACAAGGTCTGAGTACACATGTTGAGGGCTGGATTTAATCTACAAGATTTCATTTTTATGTTGTCCTCATCCAATGACCAAGAATAGAAGAGCACAACTCATCCAAGGGTAGGCACTCAAGGGAGCAAGCAAGGGAGTGCGATTGGTCCTCTTTTGCATCTAAGGGCTAAGGTTACTACAAGGGCTGAGTACACATCTTAAGGGCTGCTATCAATTGGCAAGATGACATTTTTATGTTGTCATCAAAATATCTTAATCTAAAGGCCAAGATTGGAGGAGAAAAAGTGCAATTCTCATCCAAGGGTTAGAGGGCCATTCAGCTAAGGCTAAAGGGAGGGGGGTGATTTCAATTTTTCATAGGTTTTTTGGCTGGAAATAGTAGCTAATTTGGCAAAGATAAAGGTTTTTAAAGAAAGAAAAAAAAAAGGTTTCAATAGAGAGCTTGAAGGTAGTCATCTCTACCAAGCTCTAGCATAGCTTTCTTCTTGTTTTCCATGGTGTTTTCTTGATTTTCTATCTTGTTTTCCTACTACATTTTTCATAGAAATAAAATTTTTTTAATGTTTACTTATGTTTTCATCTCTTCTTCTTCATTAAAATAGTGGAAAACAATTTTTTTTTTATTTTATGGTTTCATGCTATGGCTGAATATGGCATGTTCATTTGCCTTGGTTTTCCTTTTTTTTCTTTCTTGCATGTTGTTGTGAAAAATGATTTTTAGAAGTTTTTTTAGAAGTTTTTTTTAGAGTATTCTAAGGTTCTGATTTTTTACAAAAGATGAAGCAAAAAGGTTGAAATGGCTACATGATCTTGGCTAGACCAAGTGACCATGGTTAGGAGAGAGGCTATGCCCATTTTTACCTACCATGAAGCTCACCTTAATTTTTTTGTTTAACATAGTTTATTTTCTGTTTTATTGAGATGGAAAGGCTTCATGATCTTGGCAAGACCAAGTGATTATGGTTAGGTGAGAGGCTATGCCCATTTGATACCAACCATGGAGTTTAGCTTTCCTTGTTTTACTTACTAGTTTTGCTTGTTATTTGTTTTGCATGTCTATGTTAAATTTTCTTTATATATGTTCTTTACATTATTTTCTATGCTATTTTTACTTATATATTTCATTTCCATGCTTGATATTGTATCCTTGCATATTCGGCTATTGTTGTTCATATGCTCATGTTGTGCATTTTTTTCATGTATCATGTCTTACATGTTTGCATTTTCTTTATTTTGTTCCATGACCATTCGGCAACTTCATTTTGTATGCCTTGCATGTGCATTTTCCTTTTGCTTTTTAACTTGTTTGCATCTCCATGCCATGAACTTGTACATTTTGATTTTAGTATGCCATGTGCTTTTGAAAATGCTATGATAAAATGCCATCATTTTTTTCATGACCATTCGGCAACTCCATTTTTGTAAGCCTTGCATGTGCATTTTCACTTTGCTTCTTGGCTTGTTTGCATCTCCATGCCATGAGCTTGTGCATTTTGATTTAAATATGTCATATGCTTATGAAAATGTCATGACATTATGCATCTTAATATGATTTGTCATGTATTTGTGTCATTTACTAGATAGGATTGCATTAGAGCATCATGTAGCTACATTTGGCCTCTTCATGCATCCCTTGCATTGTCATGCATTTGCATTTTGTTTAGATAATATGCTTTGCATTATCATATCTTGAAATTGTGTATTAGCTGCTGTTTGTTCCAGCATTGACATTAGTTTCATTGGTCATTGTATGTTCATAATATTTCTATGCATGTTCATTACATTTAGGTCTAAGCCATATTTGTGTTGCCATGCATATTGGGTCTTAAATCACATTGGTATTATCATGCATTACTATGCTATTTAGGTCTTAGGTTACATTAGCATTTTCATGCATATTCATAACATATTAGGTCCAATTCATATTTGCATTATCAAGCATTGCATGCATATTGGGTTAGGTTAGCATTTATTATCTTGCAAACTCATGCTAGGCATTTAGGTTGTCTCAAATTGTCATGCATTTCCTTTACCATTTAGACCTTTAGACCATGCATTTCATACATTTCATTTGTTGTATGTATGCATTCCATGTCATTGCCACATGATTTATGACTTAGGCCAATCAATGGCTCAAAGTCATGCTCTCTTGAGCATACTTGTGGAAAATTAAGGAATAGTCAAATTGATTATTCTACCTTTGTGATTTTTTTATTTAGCCAATTTTTGTTCAAGGTTTTTAAATGTTTAGCTACTGTCTTAGGTTTTAGGATGATCTCCAACAATTTTTATATTGATTTTTGAATGACTTTATCAAAAGAAAAAAATGTGTTTTGACAAAAAGTCTTTTTTAACCTAGTACTTGAACATCTCTGATTTTTTTTGGGCAGTCATATTTAATCAAAAAATTAAGAAATTTTTTTCTCATGTAGATTTACATGTTCTGAGTCTCTAGTATTTTTTTTAGATGGTTTTGAATTTTTAAAAATAGGCTAAAAAATTGTGTGGCAAAACCGGACATTAGAGGCAGATTTGAATTCAAAAGAGAATAATGGTTGAATTTGGCTAAGGCATTTAGAGGGGGTTGGTTAGAAGCTTTAGCTACTGCCTTAGGTTAGTTTCTAAACCTTTTTAAACTTTAAAAATGATTTTATAAATCTCGGGTTAAGGGTGGTTAAGTCCGGGATTTTAAACTTAGGAAATTAGAGCCATTTTAAAAGGGTTTGGTAAGGGTTTTAATTTTAATTCAAGTTTTCCTCAAAATTGTTTTCAAACAATCACAAAGTTTTTGTTTTTTTTAGAAAATCTAATTTGACATATTTTCCTAAGGTAGCCGGATATCTTTTTAGATATACGGATTTCTTTATTTAGAGAAAAAATACATTTTCATGCATCGCATTTTCCATGTTCATGCATTTTATTTAAATGTGTGATTTTTGCTATGATATTTTCCATGGTATTATTTTAATTCACATTTTATGATCTTATATTTGTTTGTCATATGATTTTGAATGTTTCATGATATCATATGCTTTTTATTTAGTTATTTTTGTCATATTGTTTAGCATATACTATGTTCATGCATTATTATTTTTATTTTTATTTTCATTTTCATGCATATCATATGTTAGCATTATTTTAATTTCATGTCATTTCTTGTCATTTAGATCATATTCCATGTCATTTAGGTTATTTTATTTACAACATGCCATGTCATTTAAAATTGCCATGTCATTTAAATCATTTTATCTCATTTAGAATATACCATGATACTTAGGATTTTTCATTTCATCTAGAATATACTATGCCATTTAAATTATTTCATATCATTTAGGTTGCATTATATTATCTAGACTTTGCTATGTCATTTTATTTATGTCATACATGTTCATGTTCATATTTTTTAAATGTTTTCAAAAATATAATGTTTTTAAATAAAAATAAAGATATTCCCGAGTTAAAATAATTCATGAGTTCTCTACCGGGTTTGCTGGAGAGAATATCATCAAATATCATTAATAAAGGAATATCTTTCTTTCAAAAAATGAGAATGATTCGGAAAGTTTTCCAAATAAATAAAAATGTCTATATTTTGCCGATTTTGTCGGGGAATATAGGAAAATTTTGAATTAGTAAATTCTTGATCATTTTCAATTAAAAATGGAATTATTTTTCTTAAAATTGAGAATTAACTTGAAATACTAAATTAAAAACCAACTTTTTACCGAGACTTGAGATAACACATGATTAATAAGGTACCGATTTATATGGGCGTTGTGGGGGTGCTAATCCTTCCCCACACCTAACCGACTCCCGAACCCTCTTCTTTGGTTTTCTGGTTTATAACGCAAACTTGAAATTAGTTTTAAAATGTTTTATAAAACCGGTTTTAATAGGTGGCCGATCACACCTAGCTAAAAAAGATTGGTGGCGACTCCATGTCTTTTTACGAGGCCGTTTTCATACCCTCGACCTTTATTTCAATCTAGAGGAATTAATTCGTCTTTTCCTCTGCTTCTGTTTCCCCTTCACTCGAATGGGTCTCTGCGATTGGGATCACGTATTGACACTTTCATTTTTCTAGAAGAATTAAGTCGACTTTTCCTCATTTTCTTTTAATGTCACGCCTAACGAATAATTAAAGTCTTGCAATGAGACTATGTTGAATTATTTTTTTTAGGTTGCGACCGTCAATTTTAACTTTCCTTGTATCCGACTATCCTTTACAATTTACACAATATATGTCTTCTTAATCATATTATGCATTTTAATTTTTGTATTTGATTTTTTTTTTTCATTTTTTACCTTTTCTGATTAGACCTGCTCATGGGCCGGGCCGGGCCGCGACCCGATTTTTTTTCATTTTCTTTGCCCAGGCCCGGCTCATTAGGCCTAAATACACTGTTCATTGGAATAAAAAATATATATTTTTATATTTTTATAATTAAAATTAAATAAAATAATATTATTATAATAAAAAATTACTATTTCGGGCCGGGCCAGCCCGGAACACAAAATATCCTATCCAGGCTCGGCCGAGCGGGCTGCCCGGCCCATGAGCAGGTCTATTTCTAATCTCTTTTGTATATTTTTTTTGGGTTTGTTAACAACTGTATGATTTATTGGTGGAGTGTCAAACTCTTGGTTCTTGCGATAAAGGTTCAATTCATGATAGACTTATATATAAAAAAAAATATTATATTTAATAGAGTATCAACGTATATATTTATACATTATTAGTAAATAACACTTATTTACCATCTAAGTATCAAAATAAGAGTTTTTTTAATAATTTTGACAATGACGTGTCACAAACATTGTATAAATTTATACATTCCAACGGCAAAATATTCCTAACTATAAACTTTCTTAGAATATATTTTACATAAAAAAAATAAATTTAATAGCGTAATAAAAGAAAACATATTATAGGTTAGAGAAATTTGAAATGGTATGAAGAGAATATGTGACAGGTGTCAGGATAATCATTTCATGTATAATAGTAAATAGAAAATTTAAAAAAAAATTGAAGTATTTTAAAAAGGGTTTTGCTAATTAGTGCTCTTAGGATATTCTTTAAGGTTAATTAATATATTATTTATAGTAATAGTATTGAATTAATTACAAAAGTTGACAACTTTATTCATTATTTCCAAGGTATTGGATGAATATATTACTACATATAATAACTTTAAAGAATACCCTTAAGGCATTTGTTAGTAAAATCCTTCTTTTAAAAAAGAGACAATTAAGAAAAAGAAATTCTTGGCTGGTAAAGAGAGATTTTCATGTATAATAAGGTCATGCACATGTCATAAATACGTATAAACTGAATATGCTCCATCAAAAATATAATTTGAAGAAAAAGAAGGGAAAAAAAAAAGTGAACCTAAAGTACATAAAGATTATATATTTTTGAAAATTTGAGTTTAATTATATTTTGATATTATAAAATCTAATAATACGATTTAGATGTCCCATTAGGAACTATTTTCCCTATTTTTAGTCCCCTACCTTCTTCATTTTTCTTTTGTACCAATTGCTTAAGTCAATGCTTAAAATTATGATAAATATTTTTTTTTTTCTAACAAAAAAGGTAGTAACTTGAGATAAGGAAAGAGATTGCGGGTACTGAGATATATATATGTACCCAGATCTATTAGATGTCATATCTTAAAAGTAATTGCATGAATAAACTGAGCTAAGTCTGGATTCATAAATAAGAATATTGTGAAGTTTATAATATGGGAATTTTTTTTTTATGTAATTCAACAATTAATAAGCTTCCATGCATGAAAAAAATAGTATTTATTATTATTTTTTTTTACAAAAGAGGTCGTAGCCTGGGATAAGGAAAAAGCTTGCGGGTGCTAAGATATGAATACAGATCTACTCGATCCCATGTTTTAAGAGTGATTGCATGAACCAACTGAGTTAAGTTTGAATTCATAAATAAGAATATTGTGAAGTTTATAAGATGAGATTTTTCTTTTTTTTTTTATGTAATCCAACAATTAATAAGTTTCCATGCATGAAAAAAAATAGTATTTTTTTTTCTTTTTGTATAAAGGAGGCGGCTTGGGAATAAAATAAAAGGGTTGTAGATGTTGGTATTTAAATTCTAAATATGTTAGATGCTACTTATTAAAATGATTACATGAATCACCTGAATTAAATGGTTCAAAATAATATTTGTTCACATGGTCCAAAGTCAATCCCTTAAACTTTAAATAATATGAAGTGTATAAGTAAATTAAATTCTGTCATTGATAAGTTTCAAGGACGGAGGCGGCCAGAGGAGATTTAATGTAGCCTTTTTATCATTGAATGCCTCCCTCCTTAAAATTAAAACTTTTCATACAAGTATATATGAAATTTAATTTGAAACCCTAAAGCTTTTATTTTAGCAAAAAATATTATCTTTTGATAAGCTCATAAAATATACATTTTATGCATTTCTACCTTTAGTTTTTGTTATGTTTTCGATCTTTATCTTGTTTACTTATATTATATTTTTGAATTTTAGGTACAATAAGGAGAATTAAGTCAAAATATGTCAATAATGATGGTAAAAAGCTTACAAAATCATAATCACAAGAAGTAAGAAGATTTGAGAGTCAAAAAGATCAATTTCTTAGTACTAGATGATTAGGCAGATCTGACATCCGAAACTTGTTGCAAGGAAATCATTATATTAAAGTCATTATTTGAAAAAACTTCCTTCTTGACTTTTGATCTGACTTGAATACCTTTCCAAATATAGTTTACACGCCTAAATCGGACAATGGATGGACATCCAAATTAGCCGACGAAGTGCGAGACAGTGCAGCAGTTGTGAAACCGACGTCAGCGAGCAAAAACGTGCAAATCAGTGTACTTGGCGCCGCGACGCCGACCCTACTGTCCTCAAAACCGGGAAAAACTGCAAAACTCGAAAATATTTTGTCTATTTTGCACTCCTTTGACTCCTAGCTTCATTGATCACCAAGAAAGGGTTTTCAAGGTCAAAAAGCTCTATAAATACCATCTTTTGAGTCACAAACTATCATTATCTTTGGGAAGAGACTCAAAGATCATCATTATTATTATTCTTCTTCTCCATTCTTTTATTTTCTTTTTAGTTTTATGTATATATTATTTATGCTTATGCTAGGCTAAACTTTTCTTTGGTTAAGAGTGATTTCAAAGCCCTAGATATGTTATGTAATTAATTTTTAGATTCTATTATATATTAGTTTTCTATCATAGTTGTTTATGTTTTTCTACAAGAATTATTCATGATATTGTCTTGATTTGTTTAGGTGGCCAACTAGATAGATCTTGATAATCATCTAATGCTAGTTTAGGAATCTTGATCCGTGTAATTATCTTGATTTCTATTCAATAGTGGCAATTTGTAATCCATGATTATGTTGGGTTTACAGGAATTATGAAGTAGAACATAACATAAGTTGAATGAATCTATGTTTATGTGTTTGTTGCTTAGATCAACCTATCTTTCTTATCATAAAGCTGCTACCAGTTTGAATCTAATGATGTTTATCTTAGGTTATTTGATGGTTAGAGATTAAGTAGTGGCATTCGTCTTGCTTAACGACGAACTAAGGAAGGATTGGGGTAACACAGGATATTGTTATCTATGGTTGTTAATTTTGATAGCTAATTGATGTTGATAGATCTGAAATTGAGTCATAATATTGTCTAGTGGTGGAGAATGAAACCTTAACCATATATATTTCTCATATTTGATTGTTTCTTAATTACTTGTTTTCTACTTTTCTTGTTTTATTTACTTTTAAACAGATTTTAAAAACCTTCCCTTTTATTTTGTTTTCTTTGAATTTAAGTTTTAGACTAATAATTCTTAAACTAAAACCCAATACCTGAGGACTCGGCCCTTGCTAAACTATACTTTACAACTGATATTTTTAGTGCAAGTATTAAATAAGATATACTCTTTTGAATGCGTCATCTTTTATTATGTTTTATTGATTGAAAAGTTAAATAGGTAAAACTTATGTTTCATTCCAAATAGATCAACACAACTTGAGAATTAGATGTCTTAGGTCCGCATTTAAAAAGAGGGGAGTTTATTGGGTTCATGTAAGGTTGAGCAAAAAAAAATTGAGAAAACGAAAATCGTTTCGAACTGTAATGTTCGATTCGGTTTCGATTCGATTTTTATTGAATTCAGTTTAATTCGGTTTTCAGTTCATAAGTTAAAAAACTGCAATTATTCAAACCGAACCAAATTCTATTTTTTAATTAGTTTTTATTTTTATAATATAAAAATAAACATTTTATTTTAAATTAGTGAAAAAACTTAAAAATACTATAGAAAATATAATTTTTTAAGAATTTAAAAATCGATGAACTGAACCAATCCGAACTGGTGAAATTTGGTTCAAGTCGATTCGATTATAGATACTATTCGGTTCAATTTTTAAAAAACCAAAATATCGCATATTAATCAATTTTTTTCAAAATCAAACCAAATCATTATCACCCTTAGATCCAAAAAGCTCTATCTTTTTTATTTTTAGCTCAAGTCTAATAGGTTCTCACTTATAGGAGAAAACAAAATGCTTCATTCACTTCAATAATTTAGAAAAAAAAAAAAAAAATTATCCAACTTGCTAAACACTAATCGGAGTTATTAATTAAAATTCAATGCTTGCAATTTAAAAAGTATATATTTCTTTTTTCAAAAAAAAGTTAAAGTAATTTAATTATCTTAGATTTAAAATATAAAATGCTTCAAAACTTTCAAAACCAAAAACTAATAAAAAACCAATATAAATTAAAACTAGATTTGTCCAAAGATAAGATTTCTTACAAAACTTGTAAGTTAAGCTTGACTCGAATTGAACCAAAAACTGAGATTTTAAGGTTCAAACCTAGACCATTGTTCGACCAAAATTATTATTTTATTAATAAAAAGTCTTTTAATTTAAAATTAATTCTAAAACATATTTTATAATATAGTTCGAAGGTCGAGCGGAATATCGCTACAATTTTTAGGATGACTCCACATGTTAAAAGCCATATGAAATCTTAATAGACTTAATAAAAATACAAGTTCGTACAAAATTAATAAAAATAGTCAAGATTATTACCTGCTTCCAATGGGGTATACAGGCGAAAAATTACCACGCGGAGTAATAAATGGCAGTCGATGCCAAGTCCATGACTGCAGAAGCAGTAAACATCCACCTATGTCATGGCAATCGGGAACTGTAGCCCGGCACAGATCTCTATACAAAACCGCCAAATATGGAGAACCCCAACTATAATTTGCTGCATGCTCTAAATCACGAAGCAATGGAAGATACATTAAATGTACCCGACTGCTCGATTTGTCAGGCATTAGCATTTCTCCAATTAAACGTAAAATATATGCTCTAGCAGCATATTGTACCTCTTCTTCGCTTGCGTGTTCGGGGAAATTTTGCAATGACTGCAACCACGTTTTTGTCACCATTGAGCCCTTCAGACACTCTTCTGGAGGTACAATGCCCAATAAATTTTGGCACTCTTCATTCCAATCTAGAAAACTTGCGTCTGTAACTGGCATGCCATCCACTGGTAGTCCAAGTTGGAGCGCAACATCTTCTAAAGTGATTGTGCATTCATCACCCGACAAATGAAAAGTGTGTGTCTCGAGTCTCTATTGTTCAACCAACGCGCTAATTAAGTCTGGCAGAAGCATACATTGTCGAATTTGACTTGCATAATAAAATCTGGCACTCTTTAAGTGGTCGATAATAGATGGATGCAGATCTTCAAAAAAAAAAATTCCTCGATCGTAAGACGCGAACAGTGTCCTGTTCATAATTAATTTAATTAAATAATTATAAAATCATAAAAAAATTAATAATGCAATCTCTTTGAAATATAATTAGTTATAAAATTATTATTATAAATAATAATTTTATAAAAATTAATAACAAAATTAATACAAATTTAATAAAAAATTAATAATGATAAATTATAAAAAATATGATAAAAAAAATTACTAACCTCTTCATATATAACCGCGGATATATGCTTATCTTGCAACCTCAATAACGATGAAACCATTTGAATTCGTACACTAAGAAAAAATTTTAGAGAGAGCGAGAGAGTAGTAAATGAAAATTTGTGTGAAAAAATATGAAAGGAAGGGGGGTATTTATAGGTGGGTGGGGGTGGGCAACAGTCAATTAACCGTTGCTAAATTCAATTTTTTTTTATCCGTTGTTTACAACGAATAAAATTTAATCTTAGTTTTTTTTTTTTTTTTTTTATCGTTAACAACGTTTAAAATTTTAAACAAAACTAGTTCGGAAGTCGCCATATGATATGGAGACTTCTGAACTGAGTTTTTAAAAAAATTTACAAAATATAGGTTAGAAGTCGCCATATCATACAGGTTAGAAGTCGCCATATGATATGGCGACTTCTAACCTATAAAAAACATTTTTTTTTTAAATTAAAAGGGAAGTTGTCATATCATATGGTAAATTCCCTTCTAGTTTTTTCAAAAAAAAGTTAAATTAGCCATAGAAAGTCGTCATATGATATGATGACTCTATGATATTTTTTTTAGCGTATTTCGATACTTAATTTTAAATTATTGATAATTTGATATATATATTTTTACAATTTTTTGACAATTTTTCTGTTGGTTGCATTGCATGAATTGATAATATAAATTTGTTTTGCACATAGTGAGTCCCGCCGGTCTTGAAATTTGAGTTTGTGGCAATTACGAGAAGAGGCGACCAAATCGAATGGACTTGGAAACAGTGAAGAAATACTTGCAGAAAGTAAGTGGCGGTGAAGACGACAACAATGCCCCAACCACCGATGGCATGCCTTCCCGATTCTTTGAAAACTTCATCATGCAGGGTCGACTCCTTTGCTCCATGAAAATCCCTGCTCGTTTGCTGGTTGCTACTCTCAATTTCAATTCATTAGAAAACTCAATTAATTTTGTTTGCTTTTGAAAATTGAAATGCTAAACCAACAAATCAGATTATTGATATTTTGATTGATATGGGTTTTCTGTTAATTGCGCAAAAGAACGCTGGTAATTTGTTGCATGGTGGAGCCACAGCACAAATCCGAACCATCTTGGATAAGGATTTGGAAGTGTCAATCTAGTCTGATCTATGAACACTTTTAATTAAAAACGTCTTAGTAAAATCCAATCAAAGTAAAAGTTAATGAATAGAAAATCGATAAAATTTTTTATTCTTGATTCAATTGATCCAACCAATTTAATCAACCGGTTCAACTTTCCCAAAATATAAAATTTCCAAGATTTCAAAAAAAAAAAAAGTATGGAAAACCCCGAAATTTGGATGCCATAAAGGCATAAATTAAACTAATTAACTAACTATAAGTATAAATTGAAAAGTGAAAATGAGTTTTGGTTTTGAGTCTATAAACTATTAAGTATAAAAGGAATGGAGGCTAATGGATTCGGTAAACGTGTTAAGTTTAGTAAACTTAAGAGTTAAGAGTAAATAATGAAATTTAACTATTTAAGGTATAAAAATAACAAGCTGACCTCTAAAGAGAGGATGAGAGTGGGAAGTAGAGGAACATGGATTTAAATAACGGTCGTAATGTGACGTTACAATTGTTATTTTGTGGTTTTGGCTCTTTTTGTTTTTAATATTTACTATCAATATTTTTTGTAATTGATCGCGATAGTATTCATTATGTTCTCAATTATGAAAAATGCGATGCGACCTAAAACGCATTCACGATCGCAATTTAAATCCATGGTGAAGAATTGAAACAATATTTGATGTCTGAAGAGAAAGCCCGAAGCAAACCAGGTGGGGCGGGCAACAGCAGCAGAAGGCAGAGGTAGAACTCAGAAGCAGCGAATAAAATTAGAAAAGAGAGGAAAAAAAAAAGTACAGAAAAGAAAGAGAGAAAGATGCCCTAAACTAAAGGGCTAAAAGCCTAAAAACATCAAATTAATTAAAACTAAATTATTGTTCATATTGCCATGCATGCCAAATTTCATAAAAAATTTAATAGCATCAAGTTTATAGAATCATTAATTACACTAGTTTTTGTTGAACTTTGGATAAAGGGATCCTGTGCAATTGACTAAAATTTAGTGCTGATTTAGTCGTAGATAAAAATCCATTTTACTAAATTTCGTTTTTGTTTTCTAAAATGACAATTACATATGCACTTTTTTTATCCATTCATTAATAATTTGTTTAAATTTTGTTCATATAAATAACTACGTTATCCAGACTTGAAAATGAGTGTTGAATACGAGTATATATTCGATAGGGGATACTCAATTTTTTTTAAGTTTTTTTATATATTTAGAAGATCATAATCCCTTACTCATATCCGAATATGTTTCGTACACAAATATTGAACACACATATTTTAAAAAACATAAAAAATGTAGATACCATAGATAAACAGTTTTAAAATTTTAAATTTTATAGGAGGAGGGTAACCATATATATTTTATCTTATATAAATTTCATTTCGCCTTTCTTTTTTCTTTATTAAAAGATACCATAATGGGTGAAGGGAGTTTCAGCCTTACTTCTTTGAACTGACTATTAAGCCATATATCCAAGTGCAATATCATTAATTATAATTTTCACATTATAAATAAACTGTCATATACTGATCACTTTTAAGATTGAACAAAAAGTTTTGCCTGTTAATATTTGATTTAGTAATTAGTACATAATCTCTTTTTAAGTAGGTTTGAATTCTTCTTTTCAACTTAAAATAAAAGTTTTAAACTAAAACTAAATAAAAATTTCAAATTTCTAACCCTTTTCAACTTAAAATAATAAAAAAAAAACTAAAATTTTAAACTAAAACAAACAAAAAAATTTCAAAAAATTCTAACCTTTAGACAGTTCAAGATACATACCTAATAATTTATTTCACAAGGTAAAGTTTAAAAGATTGGATATGTTGACAATAACCCAAAACTATATAAATAAAAGAAGATGGAAGGGTGCATATAACTACTTTGAAAATGCTCCTAAGTAGATGAATGAAGCAACAATATTAAACTAGAATTTTAATTGACAAATTACTGGTCGTTGATCTGCCTTCAACTAACACCATCACACCCGCTCTGGCTCTAGCGCGTGTGCCTAAAATATATTAATAAAGTCAAAAATGCTTTTTAGAACCCAATACTTGTACCAAAACCTACTATATTTAATACCTTGATGACACATTATCCAAAAAACAAAAAAAATACCTTGATGACATACCCCATTTAATAATATATGGAGTAAACAAGAAAAATGTTAATCAATATCACTGCTCATTAATTAAGATGATATATATAGAAAAAAAAGTATAATGGATTTTGTTAACGAGTGTTTTAAGAGCATTCTTTAAAATTATTATACATAATAATATTTTCATTCAATGCATCGAAAATGATGAATACAGTTATCGATTTTTGCATTTAATACAATGTTATTACTATAAATAGTATATTAATTAATCTTAAAGAGTACCCTAAAAACACTCGTTAGCAAAACTCAAAATAATTAATGACTTATTTTTTCTTGAATTCAATAAAATTAATGTATTAAATGCAAAATAAACTTTCTTAAACTGATAATTAAATAATCTTTAATTGATGCCCGTAGGTATCGATTAAGCGGACCCAACAACAAATAATGTCATATTATATTATGGGTTTTACTAACGAGTGTCCTTATACCCTCTTTAAGGTTAGTTAATGTTGGAATATGGTATGGCTCAAAGTCACATAGGTGGCTTAGCATCAATAATGGAGCTACCACTTGCACCACTTGCAACACCAATAATGGAAGCTACCACTTGCAAATGGATGGTGGCTATGGTGGCTACCACTTGCAATGTGTTCACACCAAGATAGGTGGTGGAAGGTGGCTATGGTGGCTGCCACTTGCTTAGTGTTCACACCTTGATATTATGGCTATAAATAGCCATGTAGAGATGAGAGAGTAGAGTAGAGTTGAGTAAGTTAGAGCTAAATTGTTGAAGCAAATACTCTGTGTTTATAGAGTAATTCGGTATTGTGTTGAGTTGTGACTTCAGTGCTTGTGTAGCACCTTGAATTCTGTATATGTTTGTACTCTAAACTCCATTAATACAAAGCTTCAAGCTCCTCCTCCCGTGGACGTAGGCACAGTTGCCGAACCACGTAAAATATCGGTGTTTTTTCAGTGTGTTTAAATCGGTTTTAGTAATATCAATTCGCTTCCGCACAACAAATTGGTATCAGAGCCAATTTTTACGTAAAACCGAGTTTGTTCGATTCTGTCCGTTTTTCAAAAGTGCTCCAATTTGTGTTTTGAAAATACCAGGTTGAAGAGGTCGTCGAGAGGAGTGCAGCAGAATCAACCGGAGCACCAGAGGAGGCCGCACGCGCCCACACGCGCCGCCAGAAGAAGCGCCCACGCGCCCCACGCGCCCACGCGCCACACGCGCCTCCAGAGGTTGCAGACGCGTGACACCCACGCGCAGCACGCGCCCCACGCGCCTCCAGAGGTTGAAGACGCGTGAAGCCCACGCGCCCCACGCGCCGGCCACCCAAACAGCTCCACGCGCTCCACGCGCCGCCGCACGCGCCGCCGTACGCCGCCCACGCGCCGCCGCAGGTCCGACCAACTTTTTCGGGCTATTTTTTGAGCCATTTCAGAACACTATTCCGAGACTTTTCCGAGCCGGTTGAGCTAAACCGAGTCCATTTCGAGCCACTTGTAGCAGAATATTCGCAGAATATTCACCGTGTGTCCAAAATTTACACAGTTGGACCCGTTCCTGGCTATTTCGACTATTCCGGACTCAACCGCGGCATCCGTTTTTCCATACAGGTACCGGAAAAACACTTTGTTGGTAATTTTGTTTTATTACCATGGCAGAATCATTAGAGACACATGAAACGACAAGTAGCGCACGATCAAGTTCTTATATCAGAAAGAACTCGATGACCACTGCAAAGTTCGAGGTGGAGAAATTTGATGGCACCACCAACTTTGGCATGTGGCAATGCGAAGTTCAGGATCTGTTATTCCGAGAGGGTTCATATATCGCTCTGGAAGACAGGCCCAGAGATATTTCGGAAGATGACTGGAAATTTGTCAACCGTCAGGCTTGTGGCACAATCCGGTTATGCCTAGCCAAGGACCAGAAGTACTTTGTCATGAGAGAGAATAATGCAAAAACTCTCTGGAAACAACTTGAGGACAAGTACATGACAAAAAGCATGGAGAACAAACTCTATCTGAAGAAGAAGCTGTTCCGCTTCCAGTATATGCAAGGTATCACCATGCAGGAGCATCTAGTAAGTTTTAACAAAATCCTCGCTGATCTTGAAAATCTAGATGCAAATATCTCTGATGAAGATAAGGCTCTTACTTTGTTAAATTCCTTGCCTGATAGCTATGATCATTTAACCACTACACTGTTGTATGGTAAAAATGATATAGAATATGTTAATGTTTGTAATGCTCTGGTGAATAATGAGTATCGGAAAAAGGATCAGCATGATCACCAGAATACTACACCAGAAGCTTTAACTGTGTACAGAGGCAGGACGAGCAACCAAGGAGCCGGAGAAAACAAGCGAGGTAAATCCCGCTCAAGGAGGGGATCATCGAGAACACGACTCTCGAGGGACGAGTGTGCCTTTTGCCATGAGAAAGGGCATTGGAGGAATAACTGTCCCAACATGGAGAGGTCGATTGTGAGTGTAGCTCAAGAATCTGAGGGAGAGGAAGACTCTGCATTTACGATTTCCACAACAACACACTCTTCAGATCAATGGATTCTGGATTCCGGATGTTCCTACCACATGTGTCCGAACCGGAAGTGGTTCTCAAACTTCAAAGAGTTTGATGGAGGAATTGTCCATATGGGCAATGACAATACTTGTCACACTAGAGGCATCGGAACGATCCGACTGAAAATGCATGACGGTACAATCAGACAACTTACAGACGTAAGGTATGTCCCTGATCTCAAGAAGAACCTCATATCACTGGGGGGTCTTAGACTCAAATGGTTACAAGGTGACCATTCAGAATGGAGTCCTGAGAGTTGTACGTGGAGCATTCTTAGCAATGAAGGGTTATATGAAGGGAAATCTGTATCTCCTTGACAGAGAAACCGTGACAGGCAGAGCAGCAGCCTCTCACAGAATGATGGGATAATCCGACACTTCACTGTTCCTAGCACTCCCCAGCAGAATGGAGTTGCAGAAAGGATGAACCGAACTTTGGTTGATAAAGTTCGCTGCATGTTATCCCAGTCGAGCTTGAGCAAAGCATTTTGGGCGGAGGCTTTATTGTTCGCCTCCCACATTATCAACAGACTAACCTCCACCGCAATTGATGGGAAGACTCCCATAGAGGTGTAGTCCGGATATTCTGCCATTGAATATAATCGGCTTCGTAGTAACGGATGCAAAACTGGATCCTAGAGCCAAGAAAGCTGTCTTCATGGGCTTTAGTGAAGGAGTAAAAGCAGTCCGATTGTGGAACCCTGAGTCAAAGAGAGTCATCGTAAGCCGAGATGTTGCCTTTGACGAATCTGTAATGCTGAAACTGTCAACTCCAGAGAATGTGAACCAAGATTCTCTAAAGCAGGTGGAGTTTGAATCAGAAGATGCTGGTCAAAATTCAGATGAATCTGAACCAGAATCTGATGACACCTTAACTGAAGTGGAGGAGTCATCACCAGAAATCTTTCAGCAACTTGAATCAGTTGTCACCAGTAGACCGAATAGACATATTCGGAAACCTGCTCGATACACAGACGTGGTGGCATACGCCCTTCCAGTAATTGATGATGATGTTCTGATCAATTACAAAGAAGCTGTAAACAGCCCTGTGCATGCCCAGTGGAAGGAGGCGATCAGACTTGGAAGTTAGTTCCACTTCCAACACTCAAGAGATCAATTGGGTGCAAATGGGTCTTTGCCAAAAATGAGAGTGCTACCGGCAAAGACAGCATCAGATACAAAGCCAGATTGGTAGCCAAAGGTTAGGCTCAAAAAGAAGGAATAGACTACAATGAGGTATTTTCACCTGTTGTTAAGCATGCATCTATTCGGATCTTATTGGCTTTAGTAGCACTGTATAACCTAGAGATAGTTCAACTTGATGTAAAAACTGCATTCCTCCATGGTTCCGTAGAGGAGGAAATTTGTATGACTCAACCAGATGGTTCTGGAGTCCCCGGTAGCAAAGATTACAAAAGCAAGTTGAACCGATCACTGTATGATCTGAAACAATCCCGTGACAGCTGTACAAACTGTTGGACTGTTTCATGACAGGATGAAAAGTACACACACAGTCAATTTGATCACTGTGTTTATTTCCGGAAACTTCAAGATGGATCATTTGTCTATCTGCTGAAAAAGGCAAGGTGGAGATCGACAGGCTGAAGGCTCAACTGAGCTCAGAGTTCGAGATGATCTTGGAGAAGCTAAGAAAATTCTTGGGAAGTAGACAGAAAAATTGACTCAGGCTCAGTGCATTGATGAATCATGCCAATGCAGTAGGTGCCCTGATATGTGAGTAATGGTGTGTACATTTGAAGGAGAAAGGAGGAAGCTCTGATCTGTGAATTCTCTCTGTGGATTCTCGCCAAGGTGGAGATTGTTGGAATATGGTATGGCTCAAAGTCACATAGGTGGCTTAGCATCAATAATGGAGCTACCACTTGCACCACTTGCACCAACAATAATGGAAGCTACCACTTGCAAATGGATGGTGGCTATGGTGGCTACCACTTGCAATGTGTTCACACCAAGATAGGTGGTGGAAGGTGGCTATGGTGGCTGCCACTTGCTTAGTGTTCACACCTTGATATTATGGCTATAAATAGCCATGTAGAGATGAGAGAGTAGAGTTGAGTAAGTTAGAGCTAAATTGTTGAAGCAAATACTCTGTGTTTATAGAGTAATTCGGTATTGTGTTGAGTTGTGAGTTCAGTGCTTGTGTAGCACCTTGAATTCTGTATATGTTTGTACTCTAAACTCCATTAATACAAAGCTTCAAGCTCCTCCTCCCGTGGACGTAGGCACAGTTGCCGAACCACGTAAAATATCGGTGTTTTTTCAGTGTGTTTAAATCGGTTTTAGTAATATCAATTCGCTTCCGCATACTATTTATAGTAATAACATTGTATTAAATGCAAAATTGATAACTTTATTCATCATTTCCAATGCATTGATTGAATATATTATTATATTTAGTATCTTTTAAGAGTGCCCTTAGAGCACTCCTTAGCAAAATTCTTATATTATTAGGGAGATGTTAATCAATGTTATTAGATACTAATTAAGGTGATAAATATATAAAAAGATGTGTAATTAATGGTTTACTTTTTCTTGAATTCAGTAAAAATAATGTACTAAATGCAAAAAAATTTCCTAAATTGATAATTAAATAATCCTTAAATGATGTCTATAGACACTGATTAAGCAGATCCATATTATTATAGATTTTATTAACGAGTATACTTAAGGCATTT
This sequence comes from Fremontodendron californicum, assembly GCA_030761205.1. Lineage (NCBI taxonomy): Eukaryota > Viridiplantae > Streptophyta > Magnoliopsida > Malvales > Malvaceae > Fremontodendron > Fremontodendron californicum. Next base: position 9,053,594 of record JAULJL010000023.1, on the reverse strand, counting down.
TTGAAAGTTATCTAATAAAGTATTTATAGTAGAAAAATATTAATCAATGTTTAATCCTACTGATTAAGATGATGTTTTAAAAAAGAAAAGTGTAATTAACGAATTATTTCTTTTGAATTTAGTAAAAATAATACATTAAACTCAAAAAGCTTTTCAAAAATAGTAATTAAATAATCCTTAATCAGTGCCTATAGACACCAGTTAACTTAACACTTTATAGTAATAACATTGTATTAAATACAGTAGTATATAATTTCATTCATAATTTTTAATGCATTAGATAAAGGTATTACTATATATATAGTAATCTTAAAAAATACCATTATGGCACTCATTAGTAAAATCCTATCATTAAACACAAAATGCAATAAGAAGAAGATAATTATAAATGAAATGGATTATTATTTATATATTATCAGTGAAATTTTTAAACTCACAAGCTAAGTTAAAATATTAATTTTTTGGTTTTTAATTACATATATTTTAAAAGGTTGCATCAACTTTCTAATTTCGTTGGTAAAATATAAAAACATCATTAACAATGTATTAGATAAATTTTTGAATTAAATTAAAAATAAATAATATCAAATGTGGGTCAAAGAAAAATAATAAAAAGATGGGGTGGTAGAATTATAAATATGTCGAATACAGGTTTTCTAACCGTTGTCTACTTGTATTTCCAAGCAATTAATGTGGTTATTTATTTGCATGCTTTCTCTTCTCTTCTCCTCGAATTTCATTTCCTTTCTCACTCTTCCTCTTACCATAAATAAATGTATGAAAAATGTTAATAGATGTCTAGTAATATTGGTTAAGTTGATATTTAAGAAAAAAAATATAATTAGTAAATTTTTTTTCTTTCTGAATTCAATAAAAATAATACATTAAAGATAAAAAAATTTCTTAAAATAATAATTGAGTCTGGTTAATTAATGCTTATAGGCATTGGATAAAGCTTATGAGAAATGTTGGTACTATGATGCACTCAAAAGAGTATATCTTATTTAACCTTGCACTAAAAAAAATCAATTATAAGTCCTCAGGGATTGGGTTTTAATTTATAAGTTATTAGTTTATCACTTAAGTTCAAAGACAAGAAAAGAAAAGGGAGTTTTGAAATAATTAAAAGTAAATAAAACAAGATAACTAAAAAGCAAATAAATAAGAGAAAATCAAATATATATAAGAGAAGTATGTCTAAGGTTCAATTCTCCACCACTAGACAATATTATGAATCAAATTCAGATATATCAATATCAATTATCTATCAAAGTTAACAACCGTAGATAACAACATCCCGTGTTACCCCAATCCTTCCTTAGTTCGTCGTTAAGCAAGACGAACGCCACTACTTAATCTCTAACTATCAAACAACCTAGGATAAACATCTCTAAATTTAATTTGACAGCAGCTTTATGATGAGAAAGATAGGTTGATCTAAGCAAGAAAAGTATGAACATGAATTGTTTAACTTAGGTTATGTTCCACTTCGCAATTAGCGAAACTTTAACATAATCATTAATCACAAATTGTCACTTATGAATAGGAAATCAAGACAATTACAAGGATCAAGACTCCTAAACTAGCATTAGATAATTATCAAGATCTATCTAGTTTGCAACCTAAACAAATCAAGACAACATCATGAACAATTCTTATAGAAGAACACAAGCAACTTTGATAGAAAACTAATGACAGATAGAATCTCAAAATCAATTTCAAAACATGTCTAGGGCTTTGAAATCACCCTTAACCAAAGAGAAATTTAACTAATCATAGGCATAGATAATATATACATAAAACTAAAAAGAAAATAAAAAATGGAGAAGAATAAGAAAATTGATGATCCCTTGAGTCTCCTCAAAAGATTATGATAGTTTGTGGCTCAAAAGATAGTATTTATAGAGCTTTTTGACCTTGGAAACCCTTTTTTGCTGATCAAGGAAGCTAGGAGTCAAAGGAGTACAAAATAGGCAAGTTTTATGAGTTTTACGGTTTTTCTCGGTTTTGGAGACAGTAAGGTCGGAGCCACGGCGCCACTTTCCGGCACCGCGGGGCCAAGTGCACTGACTTGTGGTTTTTTGTCCGTTGACGTCGATTTCGCGACTGCTGCACTATCTCGCACTTCATTGGATGATTTGGATGAACATCCTTCGTCCGATTTAGGTATGTAAACTATCGTTGGAAAGGTATTCAAATCAGTTTTAAAAGTCAAGAAGGAAGTTTCTTTAAATAATGACTTTAACATAATGTTTTGCATGCAACAAGCTCCGGAGATCAGATCTGCCTGATCATCTAGCACTAAGAAATTGATCTTTTTGACTCCCAAGTCTTCTTCCATCTTATGATTGTAATTTTGTAAGCTCTTTACCATCATTATTGACATCTTTTGACTTCATTCTTTTAAATATACCTATAATTCAAAAATATTATATAAGTAAACAAGATAAAGATCGAAAACCTAATAAAAACTAAAAGTAGAAATGCATAAAATGTATATTTTATGAGCTTATCACACTAGTTAGCAAAACCAAAGATAATGTATATAAAAATAGAAGTGTAATTAATGTATTAATTTTTTTTTGAATTTAGTAAAAGTAATGTATTAAATATAAGAAACTTTCTTAAAATGATAATCAAATAATCCTAAGGATCCAAGGATTATTTAATTATTATTTCAAAAAAAAATTATTCATTTAATACATTATTTTTATTGAATTCAAAAAAAAAAAAAAATTAATGGCAACAATGGTTAACATTTTCCATAGTAATAATAATTCTTAATCAATAATAAATGAAACAATTAATTAGGATAAATTTAATCAGTGGGTGTATTTTAAATCAAAATTTAATTTAATAATAATTAAAAACACCTATTAAGACCTTTCATTTTTATTTTTTTATATTTAATAACGTAACTATAATATTCGCTATAACACTTACAAAATGGCTCATATATATCTATACTTATTGTTACATTACACCAAGAAAAACAAAACGTGTAGACTCTCTCATTCTCTTTCTCTCTTTCTCAAGAAAGAAGAAGAAGCTCTTTGGCTATGGCTGCCGAAGTTAGCTCTTTACATAGAATTTTAAGTGGGTACAAGGATGATCTAACGGTGGGGAATGAATCTGGTGGAGCAAAATCAACGGCTTTGATCACTAGGGACTTGCTTGGAGATGGTGGCTCCGCCTTGATCAATACGAAAGATGATCAATCCCAAGAGCTTGACCTTGACCTTCAAGTCCCTAACGGATGGGAAAAGCGTCTTGACTTGAAGGTATATTTATTTTTTAATCTCAATTCTCATCGAAAGAAAAATAATTTTCTTGGTGTTTTTTTATTTTATGTTTTTTTAGTGATGCTTTCAATTTTGTCGCTGCAATCTCAGTTTTATGTCAAATTGAGTTTTAATTTTCTTTGTTTGAAAATGTTTTTCTAGAAAACAATTTCAAATTCTGAATTTTCTACGTTATTTGATCATAATTGATTCTTTATTATTAGATTTTAGTTATGTTATTAAGATTCTATATATTAATCTACTGTAAAGTTATTACAAGACTTTTTTTTTATTCAATTTTCTTCTTTTCATGCCTTTTGAAATTGAATATTTTTTATTTGAATTAATGTCTTGAAATTTTCTGTTCTAGTTAAATTCCTCTGTTTGGATTCTGAGAAAATGGAGAAGGAATTGGGAGAGTTAAATCAGCTTTTATTTCTCCCAAGTGTAAAAATTGCTATCGCTACAATTTTTAAAGAAATCAATACAATTTGGTTGCCTCATTAATTAGTTTCTTCAACTGAAATAAGGCATTTATTTCTAATCAAATTCTAAATATTAGATGCAAATATAATTCTTTCATTATTTTAACATGAGTTTTTGCTAACAAGTGCCTTAGGATATTTTTTAAGGTTAGTTAATATATTATTTATAGTAATAAGATTGTATTAAATGCAAAAATTGATAACTTTATTTATCATTTTCAATGCATTGATTGAAGATATTATTATATGTAGTAACCTTAAAGAGTGCTCTTAGGGCACTCGTTAGCAAAATGCTTGTTATATTATAACTTCTCTTATTAATTATTGTAACTTCTCTTTGAATCTTCATATTCAGTATATATAACAAAAGTCCGGTTAATTATAATTATTTTTTTTTACATTTAATGCATTATTTTTATTAAATTTAAAAAATATATATATATACATTAATTGCAATTTTTTTCCCTAAAATATCACGCCACTAGGCACTTGATTTTCTCTTCAAGTGCAATTTATTGTTAATTTAATTTTACAGCATTGAATTCTTTTTTAAATATTATTTTGTTTAATTTATTTGCTTCATTTTGTTATTTAATGTATGATTCATTTATTGTTTTGTTAATGGTTGCAGTCTGGTAAAGTCTACTTGCAAAGATGCAATTCAACAAATTCTTCATCATCATCGGATGTAACTAAGCACCAAACTAATCAAACAGTGCAAAAGCTTCAAGATTTAAATTTCCCGCCATCGCCTTCTAAACCTTTGCTAAACCTATTTGATGAGAGCAACTTAGAATTGAAATTAGTCTCATCATCATGCTCAAGCAATTACCAGAGTGTATGCACCCTCGACAAAGTAAAATTCGCGCTCGAAAGGGCCGAGAAAGAGCCGATAAAAAAGCGATCATTGTTGTGGAAATCATCTTTATCGCCTTCGTATTCTTCGTCATCGTCTTCGATCAAAGATTCACAAGAAGGTGAAGGTGAAGACAAGTTATTTGCATCACCGGTTGCAGCTGGCTGCCCCGGATGCTTAACCTATGTGTTGATAATGAAACATAACCCTAAATGCCCTAGATGCAATACCCTTGTTCCAATGCCAGCTGCTAAGAAGCCTCGCATTGATCTCAATATATCAATTTGAGGGACCAGCCGAAGAAACGAAGATTAATTTGTTCTACCTTTAATATCCAATGCTTAATTATAATTTTGTAAATGATAGATGAATTAGGGGTTTAAAGATAGAAATATGTTGGCATAAATTGAGCATATGTATATTGGAAAAGGATGGTGAAGACCAAAAAGAAAGAAAAAAACGTTTGGGTTGGTGGTTTTTATTGGCAAAGCAAATAGAAAATTTTCATTCCTTTATTTTTTTTAGTACAAAAAAAGTTGCAGTTTGGTAATAGAGGAATGAATTGTAAATGCATAGATTCGAACCTTAAACCTGTTAGATACCATCTCTTGAGAGTAGTCGCATGAACAAACCGAATTAAAACCTGAATTCTTTTATCCCTTTCTTTGATTCTCTGTTTTATATCAATTGTTAATGCAAGTTAGGTGAAAATTTAATTTACCCTTTGATTCTCAATTTCCATTATATAGTATCCTTGGATTATGTTTCAAACTCTCTAACTTGTAAGGCCATGTTTATAGTTTAAGATTTATTGGTTTTTAAGCTTTCTTTCATTGAAAAAAAATTAATTGATAAGGAATAAACTTCATTAGAAATGCCCCAAGTTAGGTGTACTTGTTTTTCACCATATATTATATCATTTCCTAGTAAATAATGGTTATAAGTTTCAATATTAAGGAAGCCTAAATGAACTTTATGAACCCTACACTTCAAGGAAGCTGCATCACTATACTCTTCAAATAAGTTTCTTTTTTTTTTTTTTTTTTTTTTTTTTTTTTTTTTTTTTTAAATTTTGTGTAGGCAATAAAATCCAAATTCCAATATTTACTAAGAGAATGCATTAATTTTTATTTTTATATTTGAGGCTTTCAAGGATTAGATCTCGATTATTAAAAATCCGGTACTCTATAAATGGCTGCTAATAAATTTCATCTAAAAAGTAACTTTTTTTTTTACTCGTTTAGAATTTAAGCAATAGAAAGTCCTAATTAAAAGTAAATTGAATTAGTAAATTAATTATATTTGCAACATAATAAACATGGTTCTTGGCTATAAAGTTGTACCATTGACAAGTTTGTTCTACTTAAATAGCCTTTAAAGATTCTGATCCAACTGAAAAGGAAACAAACTCAACAGAAATGCTATAAAGTCTGAAACCATTAATGGAAAATCCATTAATCTTAGATCCTGACTTTCAGTGCTCAACAATTTAGCCTTCTTTCCCATGGATGAACTAATTAATAACTTTTTTTTTTCTTTTGTTTTATGTCCATTTCAACTCAACTTACTCTTTGGCAGATCATAAAAAAGGATAGTGATGTACAAAAATATGGTTGTGTCCTATAAATGTTTGAAAACTGCATTCACCTACACTTTGTCAAATGATGAACTTTATTATGGTTGCTGCATGAAGCTAATTAACAGCCATTTACTAGAGCAATTCATTAATATACCTAACACATAATAAATGAGAATTTAATTTTATCATGGCCTTTAAAGTTTTCTACCTACCTTCTCATTTAATGTTTAGTTTCCATATCAATACTTGTAATTTTTTTTAGTAAAATACATCTAGTTGTCCTGTCAATTAATTATTTCAATACTAATCCTTAATTTTTACAATTAGAAAAATTAATCTCTAATTAATTTGTTATTAAGGTCTAGATTCATTCATACATACATACTTATATGATAATTTATTTTGTTATTTGGAATTATCGAGATTGAATCTTGATCATTGAAATTAAATCAATAACATAATTATTGTCACTTATATAACAATTTTAATTGTGCGTCGTGTTTCGATTTGATGGTTTATAGCTGACGTGGTTGAAAAAAAGATATATAATAATTTCTCAAAAAAGGGAGAGAAATTAAGAACGTGAGAAAAACCAGGAAATTAATTAAAAACCAAGACATAAAATTCATGCGAATGATCCATTAGCAAAGGAAGAGTCTAATTTTAATTACTTTTCTCCGTATTTTTCAAAAGGTAGGTGAGCCTTAATCAAAAGCGTAAAAGAATGGGACCAAAATAATCTACAGCTTCTTAAAATAAAAACTAAAATCAATTTCCGGCTGGTCAAAGGAATTGGCAGAGTTATTCTTTCATTGCATTACAATTTATATATATATATATATATATATATATATATATATAATTGTTAAATATGTGCAATTTTACACAATTTTCTGGAGTAGATTGCCTTAAAAATTTATCAAAACAATGTATATAACTGGATTATATATTGAATTCATTGCTCAATTTGTCGAAATATTATACACAAAAAAGTTATTGAATGGCTTAGATTTATTTATCATTATAGGAGAAAAGAAATTTGAATCAAACAATATCAAAATGAAAAATATTTGTATGCTCTTATCATTAAATCAAATATTCGAATATTAAAATCTACCTATTTTTTCTTTATTGATCTCGAATTATATATATATATATATATTTATATTGGGGTAATCTCGTTATTTCTACTAATCGTACTAGGATATGAATTTCATTAAATGAGCTATACATATATATCGAGATCAAATAAATATACTACATATTATAACATCAAACCATTTTCTATAGGAGTGCGATTTTTTGAACGCAAATCCCCTGCCCCTTTCCCCTCTTTTTGTGCTCCACCCTTTATATAATTACACGTGTTCTTAGTCTAACATTTATGTAAGGCCTTATTTGATGGAGTGAAATAGTAAATAAAAATAAAAAGCTTCTAAACGAAGCACAACAAGGAAAAAAAATTCAGATATTTTCTAATTCTTTTTCATTTTTTTTAATTTGTTTTTATTAAAAAAAAAAAGAAAAATTATTTTTCCCTTGAAGTTTAATAAAAATATATACCTGTTAGATGAAAAAAAATACTTTTTTATTTTTTTTAAGGTTTGGTAAAAATATGCTAATCACCTTGATGTGTTAACTATTAAGTTAAATTTATATGAAAAGATTTATCCATCTTAAATTTAATTTCAAGATAAATATATTTTTTGTTAATTATTAATTAATTTTATTTTTAACTAAAATAAAGAAAAGTGAAAAAAAAAGAAAATATATAGGTTTATTTGCAGTTCATTTAAAGGTAAAATTTATTGTTTTGTTTATTTAAAGCTTAAAACCAAACAAGTCTTTACATGAATGTTAAAATAAGAATACGTGTATGCAGGGCACAAAAGGAGGCAGGGAAAAAGAGGCAGGGGATTTTCATTCGTGATTTTTACTTATTATTAATTGAGTTTTTAAATTTTACAAGCGAATTTAAGAAATTATCATTTATATTTTTTTGTTGTATTAGTTATTTTATTTTTTATTATATACTAAAAGAAATATGTGTTATCTTATTAATTCCATTGGAATTTAAAAACTCTAATATTAGTGAATGAGATAATTTTCCTTTCTATAGTAATCATCACAAATTTATTTGCTTTTAAGGATCCATATTCCATACATTTATGAGTTAAATTTTAATGGCTAAAATAGTAAGGAAGTTTTTGTACTTTTTGAATTTAATTTCCAGGTAAGTTCATATCCTTTTATTAAACTTAATTAATTCCTTAAAGTATTTTTTTTATCTAATTAAACCCTTAAACCCTTAAACTTTTAATTTTTTGTTTAATTAAGTTCTTTTTTTTTTAATTTTTTTATAAAAATTATTAAAATTCATTATTTCATATCACATCAACATCTAAATGATTGTTATCTTTGCCACATGAACATTTAAATGGCATATATATATATATATATCACAAAAAAGACTTTGTAGATGATAATAAGGAATAAAATGTGAGCATCTGCTATGCCATATAAGCACACCAATTCAACATGAATTTTCATAATTTTGCCAAGTGTACACTAATTTGACATGCTAAAAAAATTAATTTTAGTGATTTTCATGCAAAAAGAATTTAATTAAACAAAAGTAATACTTTAATAGTTTAAATGGCATAATAGAGTGTTAAGGCTTACATGAAAACTTTGAGAATGTACACGGACTTGTTTAGTATTTTATTCAATTTTAATTAACATGAACTTTTGCCATCGTCATTTTTAGTGTTTAAAATTGTTTTGATACATATGGCTTTAGATTAGACCTGTCCAAGGGTCGGGTGGGTACCAATCCGGCCCGGCCCCGAATTAAATGGTTAATGTGGCATTAACATCTAATGAGACCATGATACATGGCAAAAAATGCCACATCTATGGTGCAACATTCTCATTAAGAGAAAAATGTTAAAAATTCAAAATATATATAAATCAAAATTAAAAAAGGAAAATAAAAATATGATTTTTTAAAAAAATTCAATCAAAATTTTAAAAAGTCTGAAAGTTTCAAAAACGTTTTAAAAAAAATTCTGAACTTCAAAAGAATTTATAAAATAAAATAAAAAGGAAAAAATTTAAAACTTATTTTTTAAATTTAAAATTAAAAAAAAGGAAATGTAAAAAATATAAACAATTAACAAAATAAAAAAGAAAAAACTCAAAAAAAGAAAGAGAGAGGGGGAAGGGGAATGGGAATGGGAAAAGAGGGGAGGCATCGACCAACGTCGATCGATCGGCTCGGAGTAGGTCGACGCTAATCTGCCCAAACCGGGGCAGATCAGCCTTAGCCGTCCAGTGCCTCCCTCTCCCCTTTCTCCTTTCCTTTCCTTCTCTCCCCGATTCTTCCCTCCCTCTCTCTTTCTAATTTTCTTTATTTTTTATTTTTATTTTTTTGCAATTTCATATATATATTTTTAAATTTCCAAAATTTTTTAAATGTTTAATTAAAAAAATCATTTTTGAATTTCCTTTTTTCTTTTATTTTTTATAATTTTTTTTGAATTTTTTTGAATTTTTAGATTTTTTGATTTTTTTTTGAAATTTTCATTTTGTTTATAATCTTTGGATTTTTTTTTTTGTTTTGATTTTTTAAATCTTTCTATTTTTTTTTAATTTTGAAATTTTTTTCTCTTAATGATGATGTGGCACCATAGATCTGCCATTGACTTTATATTTTTGTCATGTGTCATGATCTTATTAGATGTTAATGTCACATCAGCTATTTTTAATTAACGGTGTTAGTGTAAAGGGCCAACGTGTTTAACGGAATTACAGTAGAAGTACTTGATTGGAAATTTTAATTGAGAAAATAGTATAGTACTAGTGCTAACTATGTATTTAACCCTTTTAATATGTACAAGATCTTGTTTTCTAAGGTGTATAAGAAGAGATGGTAATGAACCTGAATAAAAAAACTCGTATAAAAAATGGGAATCCGAACCCCCCATATTCGATTTGACAAAAAAGTCAAAGACTTAAATCTGAAATGGTCCGAATTCAAAATTCCCGAATTGACCCGATCCGAGACGACTTGAACCCAAAATGATACGTGAAGGGTGTAGACACCTAATTTTGTCCGGACCACTAAACCAGGTATGTTTTCTTCCTAAAGTGATGTTTTAGAATGCAAAAAAGTTTTTCTCATCCTATAGGTGGTACTCCGAGACTTAGTTTAAGAAAGCAGACATAAAAGGTCAATCTTGAAAAAGTCAACCTCGAAAAGTCAACTACTAAAAAAGTCAACCTACTTTCAAAATCAAGATTCAAAGTTCAATTGAACAAGGCTGAAAGAATTTTGATAATCCGAGATCTACAACGAAAGATATGGAGTCTGGAAGTTGGGTTACAGAGATTCAGTGGAAAGAAAACCCTAGTTCGAAAAATTTAGGGAAAAGTGCTTAAATGATCAAATTGGTCGAAATTAGAGGTTCCAAATTAAAAACAAGCAATGACTACGGGTAATGGAAAGGCTACTTGGAAGAAAAACTGAAGGAAAAGTCAATTTGGAAAAAAATCGAGAATTAGGGTTTTTGGTGGATTTTGATGAAATTGAGAAAAATTACAGAAATGGCCCGATTCGGTAAAACTAAAGCCCCTAATAGATGAGTAGTGATTAAACAAGGATAGCCCAAGGCTCAGTTTGAAGTAATTCCGAGAAAAGAGCCGATTGGAGGAAAAACGGAAAAACGAGGAAATCCCCAACAGTGAAAAAAGGAAAAATCAAATCGAAGGGGAATTTGATCGTAAAAATTGGGGATTTTCTGACCAACTCCAATTCCATATATGACAAAGGCACAGAAAAAGAAAATCTAAAAATCGGACTTGTTTTGAGCAAACCGGGCTTTAGAAATAAAAGGACAAAAATTGAAAATTCTGAAAAAATTCCAAATGAGTTCCAAAAATTCTGAAAATTTGCAGATCTCATTCTTAAATTATTTGGAAGGGATTGGAGAAAGAAAATCTGGATTTGGAGTTCATTTACGAAATGGCAAATCCCGGGCCCATTATGTTGAAATTCAAGAAGATAAATCCCTAAAAAATAGCAAATGAGTTCCAAAAATTCTGAAAATTTGCAGATCTCATTCTTAAATTATTTGAAAGAGATTGGTGAAAAAAAATCTGGATTTAGAGTTCATTTGCAAAATGGCAAATCCCGGGCCCACTATGTTGAAATTCAAGCAGATAAATCCCGAAAAATAGCAACTGAGCTCCAAAAATTATGAAAATTTCCAGATCTCACTTTTAAATTATTTGGAAGAGATTGGTCAAGAAAAATTTGGATTTGGATCCATTTGCTATTTAATTTGGTTTGCGGGTCAAAAAGGTCATTTCATCGAAGAAACTGAAGAAAGCCTTTAAAAAAATTGGAGATTGGGCTGGACTTTAAAAGGTAAATCAGCCAAGCCCATAATGGAGAGTGATTTTGATGAGATTTTAGATCAAAGGACTAAGAGTGAAGAGGAAGTTAGTTATTTTTCTTGATCAAGCCTTTGAAATTGTGACACATAGACCAATAGATGGAGAGGGATGACATCCTATTTATGACATCACCTTCATGACCTCATATTTAGGAGCTGATTATTCCAATCTAAGGGTGAGAATTCTACATAGAAAGTGTCTTGGATTAAAGGCCATAGGATCAAGATTTGGCTAAAAAAGCCTAGAACCTTCTATACCATTCCTAGGGCCATTCGGCCACCTTAAGGGGGGAGGGGATATTTTTCATTTTGGGTACTCTTTCTTGGCTGATTACTCTCTATTTTTGAAAACATATAGAAAGTTTAGAAAGGTAAAGAAAGTAAGAAAAGAAAAAAGCTTGCAATATAGCTTTTAGAGGTAGCTAAAAGCACCTTGCTCTTGCATTTTTTTTGCATTTCCATCCTTGATTTGCCATTTTGATTTGATATTTGGTGGGTTTCTATTGATTTTAGTTTTAAATAAGTGTTTTTAAGCTTTCTCTTCAAGTTCTTCTTTTATGCTTTCTTGAAAAACTTTGAAAAACCAATTTTTTTTACATTTTTTTGAAGAAGCCGAATAGACTGTTTTTGAAAAATGATTGGTGTTTGATCTTTATTTCATGTTGTTTGTGATGTCTAGCATGTTTTGATGCTTTTTATATTTTCTTCAAATAACAAAAACGTGGATCTTGTTTAATCTTTTTACTTACCTCCATTTTTGATTTTATCATCTTGCTTCCATGTTTACTTTCTTTGTTTACATTTTTTTTTTTTTTTATTTTTTGTTTTCAACATGTTTGAGTTGTTCATGATTTTCATTTTACTATACTATGTGTTTGTGAAAATGTCTAGTTGTGTTCATGCCTTTACTTCATGTTTGCATGTTTTAGCATGTTTCTTCTTTAGCCTTGCATTTAGTATGTCATGTGTTTGTGAAAATGCCATGCTAGAATACCATCATTGTGAGCATGTGACCATTCGGCCTCCTCCATTTTCTATGCTTTGTATGTGCATTTTCATCTTGTTAGTTGATAGGTTTGCATTTCCATGTTAGAATTTTTGTATCTTGATTTAGTATGCCATGTGTTTGTGAAAATGCCATGATAAAATATCATCATTTTGAGCCTATGTCCATTCGGCCTCTTCCATTTTCTTTGCTTTGTATGTGCATTTTCATCTTGCTTGTTGACTTGTTTGTATTTCCATGCTATGTTTTTGTGTATTTTGATTTTAGTGTGCTATGTGTTTGTGTTATTGCCATGCATTTTTTAGGTCTAGGTTTTATTTGCATTGCCATGCATTTCATGCATGTTAGTCCTAGGTTGCATTTATTGCCATGCAAGTTCATGTTAGGTCAAGGCCATATTCTTTATGCCATGCATTTTCCATGCCATTTAGATTTTAAATCATGCATTTCATGCATTTAACTTGCTGTATGTTCATGCATATCATATCATGCCACATGATTTATGACTTAGGTCAATTAATGGTTCAAAGTCATGCTCATTTGAGCATACTTGTGGAAAATTAATGAATTGTCAAGTTGATTTTACTACTTTTGTGATTTCTTTTACTTAGGCAAATCTTGTCCAGTTTTTTAAAAATTTTAGCTACTGTTTGTAGGTCCTTAGAAGAGTCTTCAATATTTTTACTTTGATTTTTGAATGATTTTATCAAAGGCAAAAAAAATGTTTTGGCAAAACAGTTTTCCACCCAGTGTTCTGACTTTCCCGATTTTTTTGGGAAGTTATCCTTAGTCAAAAAATTAATCCAATTTTTTCCCATAGATTTTTACATGTTCTGAGTCTCCTTAATTTTTTAGATTTTTTTGAAATTTTAAAAATAGGCTAAAAAATCATGCTTTAAAACTGGACAGTAGAGTCAGATTTCAGTTCAAGGGAAAAACAATTGTTAGTTTTGGCTAAGGCATTTAGAGGGGCTTGATTAGGAACCTTAGCTACTGTCCTAGGTTGGTTTCTAGGCCATTTTAATCTTTAAAAATGATTTTATAAAGCTCAGGTCAAGGGTGGTCAAGTCCGGGTTTTCAAACTTAGGAAATAGAGCCTTTTTCGAAGGGGGTTTCGGCCATGTGCTATTTTCATCCAAGAATTTTCAAAATTGTTTTCAAACTAATCACAAAGTATTTTTGATTTTAGAAAATTTAATTTGATGTCTTTTTCTAAGGTAGTCGGATATCTTTTTAGGTATACGAATTTCCTTATTTAAAGGAAAAAATACACTTTCATGCATTGCATTTTTCATATACATGCATACTATATAATATGTGATTTTTGCTATGATAATTTCTATGGTAATATCATTATTTTGATTTATGTTTTATGGTGTTATATTGTTTGTTATATGGTTGTGAATATTCTATGTTACTCTATGCATTTTATTTAATCATTTATTTTTGTCACATCATGTAGCATTTTTACTATGTTCATGCATTATTATTTTTATTATCATGCATATTTCATGATAATGTTATTTTATGTTTCATATTCATTTTATGTCATTTAGAATATATTATTTTACTTAGGTTATATTCATTTCATTTAGAATATCTTATGTCACCTAGGATATTTCATTTTATTTAGAATATATCATGTCACTTAGGATATTTCATTTCACTTAGAATATATCATGATACTTAGGATATTTCATTTCATTTAGAATATATCATGTCACTTGGAATATTTCATTTCATTTAGAATATGCTATGATTAAATTATATCATATCATTTAGTTTGCATTATATTATCTAGACTTTGCTATATCATTTTTATTTTGTCACACATGTTCATATTCATTTTTTTTAAATGTTTTTAAAATAAGATAATGATTTTTCAAGAAAATAAATATATTCCCGAGTTAAAATAATTCATGAGTTCTCTGCCGGGTTTGCTGGGGAAGATATCATCAATTATCATTAATAACGGAATATCTTCTTTAAAATGAGAATGATTCGGAAAATTTTCCAAATTAATAAAAATTTCTATATTTTGCCATGTTTGTTGGGGAATATAGGAAAATTTTGAATTAATAAATTCCGGATCATTTTCAATTAAAAATGAAATTATTTTTCTTTAAATTGAGAATTAATTTAAAATACCAAATATAAAACCAACTTTTTACCGAGACTTGAGATAACGCATGATTAATAAGGTACCATTTTATACGGGCGTTGTGGGGGTGCTAATCCTTTCCCACATGTAATCTAGTCCCGAACCCGCTTCTTTGATTTCTCTGGTTTAAAACGTAGACTTGAAATTGATTTTAAAAATGTTTTAATTAATTTTAAAATGTTTTATAAAATCAGTTTTAATAGGTGGCCGGTCACACCTAGCCAAAAAAGATTGGTGACGACTCTATGTCTTTTTCGATGACATTTTCAAACCCTTATTTTATTTCAAGAGGAATTAAGTCATCTTTTCCTCTGTTTTTCCAATTTCACGCCTAACGAATATTAAGTCTCGCGATGAGACTTGTTATATTTTAGGTTGCGACAGCTTGACGACTCCACTGGGGATATTAGAGAGTAAGACCTAGAATTACTCGTGTGTTATCCAAGTCTCGATTTTTGTTGGTTTATCCGTTACTTAATTTTAATTCCTACATTTTTTTAAAAAATAAAGGAGAATTTTGAAAATAATAAAATGTTTTAAATATGTTCATATTCATTCACATGCATTTTATTTGTTTTCTAGTTATTTAATGTTGTAAATTACTATTGCATTCTTGTTGATTAATGCGTTACACTATTCTTGATCTTTGTTTTAATAAATTGTTGGGGTATTTAGAATAAGGGGTGTAGAATAGGTGGTGAAAGGTTTGTTTTTCCTCCTCACACACCACACGTGCATTTGCATATCATGAGCCCTATACCCGGGTTCCGTCCTTTTAGGTGGGAGCAAAGTAACTAAGCCTTTGTGATTAAAAATCTGCATGGGCTATTGAAACACTTCCGGAGTACTAAATTACCTAAGCCTTCGTGATTAACAATCCACATGGGTTAGGGAAATAAACTCTAACGAATTGAACCCACTTTTATCGGGGTGCCTTACTAGCCTTCACCGGTGACAGTGAGGAATAATTAAGGGCTTTAGAACCGATTCACCCTCATACAGTGAACCTAGGCGAAGCCATGTCGGATTTTCGTTAGATGCACCAAAGCTAGGAACACATGGAGGAATGCTTCCGATCTTTTGCTATTTATTTCTACATTCTGAATAAGCATTACAGGTCAGGCAACAATGAACGTACATTGCCTATAATAAGCTTAATACCCCGCCCCAAAGGCACCGTGATGCCTAAACAAGTAGATACTGTTGGGGCACATTTTCATTAATTTTCTTACTTTGCATTAATTATTCCACTATTTTATTGCTTTACAAGGAATTTGAAAAAAAAAAGAAAAAGAAAAGATGATAAAAAAATATTCTCTCTTTGAAAAGTGAAAAAAAATGAGAATAAAAATGAGGAGAAAATGATGAAAAAAAATCTTTTATAGTGGAGTAGTGATGTGAAAATAAAAATCTCCTTTTAGTTTTAGACTTTTGAGAAAATGAAAAAATATCAAAAAAATAGTTGTCAAGAAAATTCAAGAAAAAATCGAAAGAAGAAAAAAAAAAGTGATGTTAGGATCTTCTTTTTCTTGATCTTTTCATTTGCATTTTTACATAACATGCAAGTAGTTGTAAATATGAAAATTCATCCCCTCAAACATCTTCGCATTTTGTACATTTCATGCATCAATCATCATCACATCCATGTATATGTGAATAAAGCGTGTACATTCATGGTTGTATTTCTATCTCATTCTTTGCAATAAATGAATGGTAATAATAATCTCATTTGATGATTTCATAAATATTCATTGGTTGAATAAGAATTGTAGACCGGTAGTGTTGAATGAACATTTGGACATTGTATACTAGTAGGATCCACTACCCCGAAATTCTTTTGAAAATAATATGTTGATTTTTCATGGAGAACATGTTTCAAAAAATCATAGATTAAATTTGGAGGCAAATCTTGCATAATGAGATTTTTGAATAATCAAAATTTGGTCCCACCAATTTCGTGTAGCCATTGATTTCTTTGTACATACCTTGGTGTTAATTCATTTATTCTTGGCATGTATCATTTTGACATCATGTTACAGTCCTAACATGCATGGTCATTCATTGTAGAATACATTTGTGATATACATGGTCATTTTTTGTTTATACCCTTGTGTAAATTTATGAATTCTTTACATGTATCATATAGACATCATGTTACAGTCATAAGCGTGTATGCTCATTCATTGTAGAATACATTCATGACCAGCATGATTTTTTTGTATATACCAATGTATCAATTTATTTATTCTTTACATGCATCATGTTGGCATCAGGTTGCACACATGGCATACATAGTCATTATAATTTCTTTGAACACTTCATGCATTAATCATCACTACATTCATGCATATAGGAATAGAGCATGTACATTCATAATTGTATTCTTGATCTCATGGTAATAATGTCAATTTCATTTGCATGAAAGGGGTTCGAGACATGAGGAATGAATCGGAGGAACGATTGGGTGCTTTAGAACGCAATCAAGAGGAGTGGAGACATGAAATCCAGGAAGTGAAAGAACAACTAGCTAAATTGATGAAAATAGTTGAGGATATGGGTAAGAGTAAGAGGAAACTTTCTCAGGGCTCTACATTGCCTTCGGATCAACCAAAACTATTAGGTCCAGAACATACAATCCTTGCTGGATACTGCGCTTGCCAATGCCACAATGGTTGCAACCCTGATAAAATTGTGGACAAAATCGTGAAAATGATTAAACCCGAGAGCCTGATACCAAAGATAGAAACCTCGGATCCAGTACCATACCTGCAAACTGTTCTAGGTCCAAACCAGTATCCCCCCTCTACTATGGTCCAATCGTCCATTGGGATGACCATTACGGGATCCCTGAATCCCATTCCATCACCACTAATTGGCAGTTTGTATTGCTTCCCTCGTCAAGAACCTTATCAAGCATCTGGGATAAGAACCTTGAACTATGTACAACCTCCAAGGGTCTCGTGTCCAAATCCATACCCTTACCATGCTGTTCCGCCACCTCTCCATGTAAACACTTCGGTTCAAACCATAGTGCCACCACTAAATGCCCCAACTCCTAGGCCGAGTGTGACTAGGAAATAACCCAAGAACAAGACTCAAGAGCAGTATGATCCCATTCCAATCAGCTACCACGAGCTTCTCCCTATATTGGTATAGGATCACATGGTTGCCTATGTCCCGTTGAAACCCTTGTTACCACCGTATCCCAAGTGGTACAACCCAAGTGCAAAATGTGATTATCATTGCGGAATTGCTGGGCATAGCATTGAAGACTGTATAGCCTTCAAAAGGAAAGTGCAGTCTCTTATAGAGGTCAAGTGGATAGATCCCACGATACTGAATGATAGAAGACTGGGAAAGGGTAATTAGGAGTAGGAGATTTACGGTAATGATGTAGAAAGACTTCGGCTTGGTATGATGTAATAGGATTTCACTTTTTTAGTAGTCGGCTCTTATAGCCTTAGGATGTTAGGAAAAATAAAGTTCTTGTAAAGACAATTTTAACCACTGCTCAGATTTTGTAAACATGGTTTATACCATTGTGAACGTTGATTTGGAATGAATTGATTGTGCTTCAAATTTATGAGATATTGATGATTAAGTTCCTCCGATTCTTGTTTCCTCCGTGATATCTTCCCCTTTGCATTTTTCATCCGATCAATTATTTGTCATACCATACATTCATACATGCATCTTGGTAGCATCAGGTGGTATTCATGACAAACATAGTCAGCATGATTTTTCTGTATATGTTCATGCACTAATTTGCTTATTACATACATCATGTTAGCATTAGGTCACATTCATGACACACATAGTCAGCATGATTTTCTTTGTATATACTCCGTGTCAATCATTCATTATATACATGCATCATATTTGACATTATGTTGCATTCATAATGTATATGATCATTCATTGGAAAATACACTGAAATATACATGGTCATTCATTGCATATATCCATGTGTTGTTGTTTATTGTTTGCTTGTATCATGTTGGCATCGTGATTGCATTTATTACATACATGGTCAGCATGTGTCCACTGTATATGTCCATACATCACATTGTTTCTGTTTCACGGGCATCAAATTGCAGTTATGGCTCATTCATCACGATACACATTTGAAGGGATAAAATGGAAGTTGGTTTTGGCTTTAGGAGTCTTTGAAAGAATTTCCATTTCAAATCAGAGGTATAAGAAGTACTGAGTACCTATTCAATATAGGCTAGAGCTATGCAGAATGAACAAGCTGCCCAAATGGAAAGAATGGAAAGGGCACAGGAAGAATTGCTAGAAAAGTTGGCAAAATCTGAAGCAAAATCTAGAGATCAGATGACTAAATTGATGGAGCTGATGTTCATTGTACTGATGGATGCCAGAACACAGTTAACCCCGTCAATGTCCTAAATTCAGATGATCCAGCGGAATAGGAAAAATTGAAAATGGTTCCAGTAAATGAGGTAGAGTTGGCAAATTCGCAAGGGAAATATCAATTGCTAGATGAAAGGCTCTGGGTAGTAGAAAATACAGACGTATTCGAGATTGTGGATGCGAAGAACGATACTTGGTCCTCGATTTAGTCATTCCTCATAAATTCAAGGTCCTTGACTTTGTGAAATATGACGGGACGACTGATCCGTCAGCCCACATCACTATATTCTGTCGAAAGATGACAGGTCATATAGATAATGATAAGCTTCTGATCCACTGCTTTCAGGATAGCCTCAGCGGGTCCGCAGTTAGGTGGTATAGTCAGTTGAGCAAGGATCAGATTCGCTCTTGGAATGATTTGGCTAGGGCTTTTCTAAACCAGTACAAGCATATGACCGACATGGCACCTGACCGTCTCACCTTGAAAAATATGGAGAAAAGAGCTACTGAGAGCTTCAAATAGTATGCTCAGAGGTGGAGGAACATGTCCACCCAAGGACAACCACCTCTGACACAAAAAAAATACCGTCCTTTTTGTGAGTACACTACAGGCCTCGTACTATGATAGACTCGTCGGTAATGCCTCAAAGAATTTTACGGATATGGTAATCTCAGGAGAGTTGATTGAGAATGCTATCAAGAATGGGAAACTTGAAGGAGAAGGAACATCCAATGCCGAGAGATTTCGTCCCATATTCCCAATTTCCCTCATACCAATCATGTTACCTTATTGAGGTATCTCCAAGCCTTTATCCTTACCTACCGATCCAAGCACCTAATCCTATACCAATCTTTGCAACAAGGCCTACTTCCAGAAAACTACCGCGGGATAACCAAGAAAGAATTCCAATCCCAATCCCTGACCTGCTGCCATTACTAATAAAGAATCAATACCTTACCCCGGTACCTTTGAAAAGAGCTCCGAATCCATCAGCAAGGAGTAATGACCCTGACAGCAAGTGTGATTATCACCTGGGGGTAGTTGGGCATTCAACTGAAAAATGCAGACTATTGAGGGAAAGGATTGAAAGTTTTATCTGTGATGGTATTTTGACACCGAAGCTTATCAATCAGTGGAAGGCCGCTTTGCCGTAAATCAGTTTCTTTCGGGGTTTTAGGAGGAGAATTACTACCTTTGAAAGATGTCAATAGGAGCATTTTGGTGCATGTAGTTTCAGACCTTATGATGAAAACACTTGTCTCATGTCGACATTCATATGAATTAAATGAATTTTGAATTTTATGCTTTGTGTTTGTTGTGTTTTAACAATAATTTGAATTTGCAAAAACAAGCATTAAGGAAGTTTTAATAATGGATAATCTAGAGAATATTGATGATCATTGTTACAAATGACCCAATACCTCCCCTCTCTTTTAGGCTTTCCTATGCCTAGATCCCTTGAACCGAGACCACTTGGAAAACCTAATGCTTTAAGGAATATGAATGACTGAACTTCATAAAGCATTGTCATCATAGAATAAGCAAAGATGTAGATCCTAGTCTACGTTATGAATAAAGGAACGAACTTTTTGAAAATTTTTTGAACTCCTTGAAATTCAAACAAATGAGACATTCTTTCAAGAATTTAGATCATGGTAATTTGGTGTGTGTCAAGGTTGTGACAAAACCATTCATGCCTTTTCCAATAACCACAAAACGCTAATTGCTCAAACATCACTTCATGATTAATACCCCGGGGGCACAATGACCAAACCAGATTAACCCATGTCCTAGAAAAAAACCTGTTTTTGGGTAATATGTTCCTTAGTACTTCAAACAAACCTAAGATTGAAACTCAGCATTTTCATTGTAAACCTAGACTTGCAATATTCCTCGTAATGATACAAATCCTCATGGTTAATCAAATTGGGGCATCATATGTGGAAATGATAGATACATGGTGAAGAAGGAGGGATTAATGCATGAATCATTGGGGGCATGTGGAAAGAAAAAAAAAGAAGGAAAATTGTGATATCATGCATATGAGAATTCCGATGATTCCAAAATGCAAAATGAAATTCTGATTATCTATTCTCCTTGGGGATTGCTTTTCAAATGTGAATATTTGTGCTTGATATGATGAATGGCTATCTTTCATATCCCTTTTGCAAAAAAAGAAATTATCCATAGTCACCCCTTTTGAGCCAAAAGAGCTCTTTCTTCTTTGATCCCTGATCAAGGATCACCTTCTACACTGGGGGGCAAATGCGAGGAAAAATCTTCTCAAAGATCACGAAAAAATGAGTCTAGCTCAAAGAAAGATACAAAGCAAATTGAGCCCTGAATAAATACGGGCTCACTTTATCAAAGTAAAGAAAAAGGAAAAGATGGCGAAATGGAAGCTAAGAACAAAACAAAAGAAAAAGTGTAAAAAAGTATGGCAAATGAAAGCCAAAAGCAAGGAAGAAAAAGAGCAAAAGTCAAAAAAAATTCAAAAAAATTCAAAAAATGACAAATGCTTCAAAAGGAATCCTCTTCAAGAAATGATCTTTGATCCGATTACCCTCAAACAGATTTTAGGCTCATTTATCCTTTCTTTCTGAACCCCAAACCATGGCCTACATTACGTGCTTTAAAAGTCCATTTTGATCAAGCATGAATGTTTAACTTGAAGGGTTTTTCCTCAGATTTTATCCTATCTCATCGAATTATCATTTCACTATGGAAGAATTTAGAATTCTCAAGTGCATGGTAGAACAAAAAAAAAAGAGAAAGAATGGGACTCTAGGGCGAAAACCAAAAAATGGGCGGTCTAGAGTAAAATAGAAATTTGTGATGCCATCTATGTAAGTACCAATGCCACAACAAAAGAAGTGATCATCGAGGAACATTTAGGAATTCCTGAACCTCCCAAATTGTCATCTCTCATTCGAAGGATTGATTTCAAAAATTGACTTTTTTTTTCCTCCAAGATTAAACTTTTCAGTTTAAACATCCTAGCCAATCTTGACGCTTGTCAAAATGCCTTGATATGAAAACTAAAAGAATGTTGAATTTGTTTTATTTTCAATGAATTCATGATTTATAAAACCTGTTCTATTTGTGAGCCTAGAAGGGACATACATTTTTGTTGTGAAGTTTCTTTGATCAATCAAAATCTTGTTATACCAAGCCTTGCCAATTCAAATTGAAAAATTCAGATTGACACTTGGGAAAATTTCTAACAGTGATCATCAGTCTTCAAAAGATTCGTACATCATACACCATGGGGTTAATATTTTTGGATAAGAAGTTTTCATTAAATGAGCAAGATTGTTTTTCAAAAAAGGGAAAACAAAAATGTTTTTGAAATACCCATTTTTGATGTTGACATGGGATAAGGGTTTTTCTAACCCAAAAGTGAGGAACTACTAGGGTTAACCTTGACTCCCAAATATGAGAAGAAGAATCATTTAGAAGCATTTGCATCAATCTAAGCCATTTGCATATACACCATGAAGCATCTGCATCTTATCCAACATCTGCATCAAGAAATATTTGCATCAATTCAAAACATTTACATTTGCAATATGAAGTATGTGCATCCTGTTAATCATTTGCACCAGCATTAAAAAGCATTCGTATCTTCTCAAAATCTTCAGGTTAATTTTCAACAATTCTTCAAAGATCATTTTTAAAGTCGCAATCGGCACAATTTTCTAAATCATAGATCAGACCTCCGGGCACCATTTTTTAAGACCTTTGGGCACCAGTTTTCAAATCCTAAATAAGACCTCTGGGCATTATTTTTAAAGTCGCATTCGGCACAATTTTCTAAATCATAGATCAGACCTCTGGTCACCATTTTTAAATACCTCTGGGCACTAGTTTTCAAAATCATAGATCAGACCCCCGGGCATCATTTTTTAAGAGCTTCGGGCACCAGTTTTCAAATCCTAGATAAGACCTCCGGGCATAATTTTTAAAATCGCATTCGGCATAATTTTCTAAATCATAGATCAGTCCTCCGGGCACCATTTTTTAAGACCTCCGGGCACCAGTTTTCAAAATCATAGATCAGACCTCCGGGCACTATTTTTTAAGACCTCTAGGCACCCGTTTTCAAATCCTAGATAAGACCTTCGGGCATCATTTTTAAAGTCACATTCGGCATAATTTTCTAAATCATAGATCAGACCTCCAGGCACCGTTTTCTAATACCTCTTGGCAACAGTTTTCAAAATCATAGATCAGACCTCCGGGCATCATTTTTAATGTCGCATTTGGCACAATTTTCTAAATCATAGATCAGACCTCCGGGCACCATTTTTTAAAGACCTCCAGGCACCAGTTTTAAAATCCTAGATAAGACCTCCGGGCATCATTTTTAAAGTCGCATTCGGTACAATTTTCCAAATCATAGATCAGACCTCCGAGCACCGTTTAAGATCTCCGGGCATCATTTTTAAGACCTTCGGGCACATCATTTTTAAGACCTCCGGGCATAATTTTTTTTTATAGCAAATCGAACCCGTTTTCTTAAGATGGGTCGAGCCTTGATTAGTCAGGGAACTTAATTTAAGGACAAAATTTTCAATTTGCAGCTTTTCTCAACCAAAAAAAAATGAAAAATGAAAAAAAATGGAAAAAAATGAAAACCCTTTTTTCGTTCCTTCACATATGATTTCACTAACCGGACAAAATTAGTGTTTGTTTATCTTTGCCTCACTCCTGATTCTCAGCAATAGCCAAAGAGGGCCAGCTGTAGACACATAATTTTGTCCGGACCATTAAATCAGGTATGTTTTCTTCCTAAAGTGATGTTTTAGAATGCAAAAAGGCTTTTCTCATCCTGCAGGTGGTACTCCGAGACTTAGTTTATGAAAGCAGACATAAAAACTCAATCTTAAAAAAGTCAACTTCGAAAAATCAACTACTGAAAAAGTCAACCCACTTTCAAAATCAAGATTCAAAGTTCAATTGAACAATGGTGAAAGAATTTTTATAATCCGAGATCTACAACGAAAGATATGGAGTCCGGAAGTTGGGTTACGGAGATTCAGTGGAAAAAAACCCTAGTTCGGAAAATTTGGGGAAAAGTGCTTAAACGATCAAATTGGTCGAAATTAGAGGTTCCAAATGAAAGATAAGCAATGACTACGGGTAATGGAAAGGCTACTTGGAAGAAAAACTGAAGGAAAAGTCAATTTGGAAGAAAACCGAGAATTAGGATTTTTGGTGGTTTTTGGTGAAATTGGGAAAAATTGCAGAAATGGCTTGATTCGGTAAAACTAAAGCCCCTAATAGATGAGGAGTGATTAAACAAGGATAGCCCAAGGCTCAGTTTGAAGTAATTCCGAGAAAAGAGCCTATTAGAGGAAAAAAGGAAAAACGAGGAAATCCCCAATAGTGAAAAAAAGGAAAAATCAAATCGGAGGGGAATTTGATCGTAAAAATTGGGTGTTTTAGGACCAACTCCAATTCCATATATGAAAAAGGCACAAAAAAAGAGAATCTGAAAATCAGACTTGTTTTGAGCAAAATCGAGCTTTGGAGACAAAAGGGCAAAAATGGAAAATTTTGAAAAAATAGCAAATGAGTTCCAAAAATTCTAAAATTTTGCAGATCTCATTCTTAATTATTTGGAAGAGACTGGCAAAATAAAATCTGGATTCGGAGTTCATTTGCAAAATGGCAAATCCTGGGCCCACTATGTTGAAACTCAAGAAGATAAATCTCCGAAAAATAGCAAATGAGTTCCAAAAATTCTGAAAATTTACAGATCACATTCTTAAATTATTTGGAAGATATTGGCAAAAGAAAATCTGGATTCGGAGTTCATTTGCAAAATGGAAAATCTCGGGCCCACTATGTTGAAATTCAAGCAGATAAATCCCAAAAAAATAGCAAATGAGGTCCAAAAGTTATGAATATTTCCAGATCTCAATTTTAAATTATTTGGAAGAGATTGGTGAAGAAAAATTTGGATTTGGAGTCCGTTTGCTATTTAATTTGGTTTGGGGCTCAAAAAGGTCATTTCACCAAAGAAACTGAAGGAAGGGCTTGATTTTAAAAGGGCAATCAGCCAAGCACATAATGGAGAGTGATTTTGCTGAGATTTTAGATCAAAGGGCTAAAAGTGAAGAGGAATGTAGTTATTTTTCTTGATTAAGCCTTTGAAATTGTGACACATGGACCAATGGATGGAGAAGGATGTTGTCATATTTATGACATCCTATTTATGACATCATCTTCATGACCTCATATGTAGGAGCTGATTATTCCAATCTAATGGTGAAAATTCTGCATAGAAATCATCTGGGATCAAAGGCCATAGGATCAAGATTGGCTAACAAAAACTAGAACCTTCTACACTATTCCTAGGGCCATTCGCCAACCTTAAGGGGGGAGGGTATATTTTTCATTTTGGGGACTCTTTCTTGGCTGATTACTCTCCATTCTCGAAAGCAAATAGAAAGTTTAGAAAGGTAAAGAAAGTAAGAAGAGAAAAAAGCTTGCAATATAGCTTTTAGAGGTAGCTAAAAGTATCTTGCTCCTGTACTTTTTTTGCATTTCCATCCTTGATTTGCTATTTTCATTTGATAATTTGTGAGTTTCTATTGATTTTAGTTTTAAAATAAGTGTTTTTAAGCTTTCTCTTCAAGTTCTTCTTTTATGCTTTCTTGAAAAACTTTGAAAAATCAATTTCTTTTTACATTTTTTTGGAGAAGCCGAAATGGACTGTTTTTGAAAAATGATTGGAGTTTGATCTTTATCTCATGTTGTTTGTGATGTCTAGCATGTTTTGATACTTTTATATTTTCTTCAAATAACAAAAACGTGGAGCTTGTTTTAATCTTTTTACTTACCTCCATTTTTGATTTTATCATCTTGCTTCCATGTTTACTTTCTTTGTTTACATTTTTTTTGTTTTCTGTTTTCAACATGTTTGAGTTGTTCATGATTTACATTTTACTGTTGTAGACACCTAATTTTCTCTGGACCCCTAAGTCAGGTACGTTTTCTTCCTAAATTGATGTTTCAGAATGCTAAAAGGCTTTTCTCATCCTACAGGTGGTACTCCAAGACTTGGTCTAAGAAAGCAGACAGAAAAAGTCATACTCAAAAAAGTCAACCCCAAAAAAGTCAATCCCAAAAAAGTCAACTACTAAAAAAGTCAACATACTCTCAAAATCAAAATTTGAGGTTCAATTGAAAACGGTGAAAGAATTTTGATAAACTGAGGTCTACATTGAAAGATATGGAGTTCGGAAGTTGGATTACGGAGATCCAATAGAAAGGAAACCCTAGTTTAAGAACTTTGGGGAAAAATGCTTAAACGATCAAATTGGTCGGAATTGAAGGTTCCAAAAGAAAGATAAGTACTGACTACGGGTAATGGAGAAGACACTTGGAAGAAAAACTGATAGAAAAGTCAATTCGAAAGAAAGCCGAGAATTAGAGTTTTTTGGTGGATTTCGGTGAAATTTGGAAGAATTATAGAAATGGCCCGATTCGGTAGGACTAAAACCCTTACTTGATGAGGAAGGATTAAACAAGGATAGCCGAAGGCTCAGTTTGAAAAAAAATCTGAAAATAGGACTTGTTTTGAGCAAAACCGAGTTTCGGAGGCAAAAGGGAAAATTTGGAAAATTTGGAAAAAAATAGCAAATGAACTCCAAAAATTCTGAAAATTTGCAAATGTCATTCTTAAATCATTTCAAAGAGATTGGTGAAATAAAATCTAGATTCGGAGTTCGTTTGCAAAATGGCCAAATATCGGGCCCACTATGCAAAGATTCAACATGATAAATCCCGAAAAAATAGCAAATGAACTCCAAAAATTTTGAAAATTTGCAAATCTCATTTTTAAACTATTTAGAATAGATTGAAGAAATAAAATATTGATTCAGAGTTCGTTTGCAAAATGGCCAAATCCCGGGTCCCCTACGTAGTAATTCAAGCAGTAAATCCTGAAAAAATAGAAAATGAGCTCCAAAAATTATGAAAACTTCCAGATCACATTTTTAATTTTGAAAATATTGGTGAAGAAAAATCTGGATTCAGAGCTCGTTTAAAAAATGATAAAGTTTGGGTGAATACAAGGGGCAATTTCAAAAATAAATCCCAAATAAATAGCAAATGAACTCGAAAATTTTTGAAAACTTCCAGAATTCAATTTTTTATTATTTTGGAATTATTGAAAAAAGAAAATTCGAATTTGGAGTCCGTTTGCTATTTATTTAGGTTCGGGGGGCAAAAAGGTCATTTCATCGAAGAAACCAAAAAGGGCAAATTTGTAATTGATGAAAATATGAAAGAAGAAGGAATTGATAGGATTTTTCTTCTCTTGGTCAGCCAGCATAGAGGAGAAGAAGGAAGCTTGAACAATTTAATTCCTAGTCACTATCAAGCTATATGCTACCACTAACACCTTGCAAATGGTCCCCCCTTTATCCAATAGCTTAGGTGCCTTGTAGAAAAGTTGAATGCACCATCCAATGGCCAACTTTAAATGCCAAGATGAGATTTTTGTTTTTCATGAAAGAACCCTCATCTAATGGCCAAGAATGGAAGAAAAAAGATAAGCACAATTCATCCAAAGGTGAGCATTCATTCATTCAAGCAAGAGAGTGCATGGGATTGTCTATTTTCATCCAATGGCTTAGGCCATCTACAAGGGCTGAGTACACATGTTCAGGGCTGGATTTAATCTACAAGATGTCATTTTTATGTTGTCCTCATCCTATGACCAAGAATGGAAGAGCATAACTCATCCAAGGGTAAGCACTCAATGGGGCAAGCAAGGGAATACATGGGATTGGTCCTCTTTTGCATCTAAGGGCTGAGGTCACTACAAGGGATGAGTACACATCCTAAGGGCTTCTACCAATTGGCAAGATGACATTTTTATGTTGTCATCAAAATATCTTAATCTAAGGGCCAAGATGGGAGGAAAAAAAATGCAAATTCCATCCAATGGTGGAGAGGCCATTCAGCCAAGACTAAGGGAGAGGGCTTGATTTCATTTTTTCATAGTTTTTTTGGCTGATGTCAGTAGCTAATTTAGCAAAAAAAAAAAAAAAAAAGGTCTTGAAAGAAATAAAAAAAAGGTTTTCAATGGAGAGCTTGAAGGTAGTCATCTCTATCAAGCTCTAGCATGGTTTCTTCTTGTTTTCTATGTTAATTTCTTGATTTTATATCTTCTTTTCCTCCTACATTTTTCATAGAAATAAAGTTTTTTAAATGTTTACTTAAGTTTTCATCTCTTTTTCTTCATCAAAAGAGTTGAAAACAATATTTCTTTTTACATGTCCTTACTTTGGCCGAATGTGGCATGTTTGCTTGCCTTGGTTTTCCTTTTTCCTCTTCCTTGCATGTTGTTGTGAGAAAAATGATTTTTAGAAGGTTTTTTTAGAGTATTTTATATTCTTATTTCTTACAAAAAGATGAAGCAAAAAAATGTTGAAATGGCTACATGATCTTGGCAAGACCAAGTGACCATGGTTAAGGGAGAGGCTATGCCCATTTTACCTACCATGAAGCTCACCTTAATTTTGTTGTTTAACATGGTTTATTTTTTGATTTTTTTGAAATGGAAAGGCTTCATGATCTTGGAAAGACCAAGTGATTATGGTTAGGTGAAAGGCTATGCCCATTTGATACCAACCATGGAGCTTAACTTTCCTTGTTTTGTTTACTAGTTTTGCTTGTTATTTGCTTTGCATGTCTATGTTTAATTTTCTATATGTTCTTCACATTATTTTCTATGCTATATTTTTTTTTATATTTCATTTCCATGTTTAACATTCTTCCATTGAAGATTCGGCCTTTGAGTACATATGCTCATATTGTGCATTTTTTTCATGTATCATGTCTTATATTATAAACTTGTTTGCATTTTTCATATTTTTTCATATGGCCATTCGGCTACTCCATGTTAGTATGCCTTGCATGTGCCTTTTCATCCTGCTTCTGGGCTTGTTCGCATCTCCATGCCATGAGTTAGCATATCTTGATATTTAGTATGGCTTGCATGTACATTTTCATCTTGCTTCTTGACTTGTTTGCATCTCCATGCCATGAGCTTGTGCATTTTGATTTTAGTATGTCATATGCTTGTGAAAATGTCATGACATATGCATCTTGATATGAGTTGTCATGTACTTGTGCCATTTACTAGATAGGATTGCATTAGAGTATCATGTAACTACATTCGTCCTCTTCATGCATCCCTTACCTTGTCATGCATTTGCATTTTGTTTATGTAACATGCTTTGCATTATCATATCTTGAAATTGTGTATTAGTTGCTGTTTGTTCCAACATTAGCATTAGTTTCATTGGTCATTGTATGTTCATAGTATTGCTATGCATTTTCACTACATGTTAGGTCTAGGCCATGTGAAATGGCCATCTTTCATGTCCCTGTCACAAAAAGAAATATCCATAGTCACCCTTTTTAAGCCGAAAGAAGTCTTTCTTCTTTAAACCTTGATCAAGGATTACCCTCTACACTGGGGGCAAATGCGAGGAAGGATCACTCAAAATGAGTCCTAGCTCAAAGACCGATGCAAAGCAAATGGAGCCTCGAATAAATACGGGATCACTTTGTCGAACATAAAGAAAAATGGAGAAATGAAAGCCAAGAAAAACAAAAAGAAAAAAATATGAAAATGTATACCAAATGAAAGCCAAAAGCAAGGAAGAAAAAGAGCAAAAGTAAAGAAAAAAGGAAAGAAAAGTCCAGAAGGGATAAATGCTTCAAAGGACATCCTCCTCAAGAAATGATCCTTGATATGATTATCCTCAAACACATATTTTGGGCCTATTTATCCTTTCTTTCTGAACCCTGAGCCATGGCCTACATTACGTGCTTTAAAAGTCCATTTTGATCAAGCATGAATATTTAACTTGAAAGGTTTTTTCCTCAGATTTTATCCTATCTCATCGAATTATCATTTCACTAAGGAAGAATTTAGAATTCTTAAATGCATGGTAAAACAATGAGAAAAAGGAAAAAAGAAAAAAATTGAGAGAATGGGACTCTAGGGCGAAAACCCAAAAACGGACGGTCTAGAGTAAAATGGGAATTTTCGATGCCATCTATGATAGTGCCAATACCACAAAAGAGAAGATCATCTTAAAGAGGTGGTCATCGAGGAACATCTAGGAATTCCTGAACCTCCAAAATTGTCAACTCTCATTTGGATGATTGATTTCAAAAAATGAAACATTTTTTTCTCCAAAATCAACTTTTCAGTTTAAACATCCCAGCCAATCTTGACGCTTGTCAAAATACCTTGATATGGAAACTAAAAGAATGTTGAATTTGTTTGGTTCTCAATGAATTCATGATTTATAAAAAGAAAAAATGAAAAAAGAAAACTCCTTTTCCCTTCTCTTCACATGTGATTTCACTAACCGAAAAAAATTAGTTTTTGTTTTTCTTTGCCTGATTCCTGTTCTCAGCAATTGCCAAAAAGGGGTAGCTGTAGACAGCCAATTTTGTCCGGAGCCCTAAATTAGGTACGTTTTCTTTCTAATTGATGTTTCAGAATGCTAAAAGGCTTTTCTCATCCTGCAGGTGGTACTCCGAGACTTAGTCAAAGAAAGCAGACAAAAAAGTCAAACTCGAATAAGTTAACCCCAAAAAAGTCAACACCAAAAAAGTCAACTATTGAAAAAGTCAAGCCACTCTCAAAATGAAGATTTGAGGTTCAATTGAAAAACGGTGAAAGAATTTTGATAATTCGAGGTCTACATTGAAAGATATGGAGTTCGGAAGTTGGGTTACGGAGATTCAGTAGAAAGGAAATCCTAGTTCAAGAAATTTAAGGAAAAGTGATTAAACAATCAAATTGGTCAGAATTGAAGGTTCCAAATGAAAGATAAGTACTGACTACGGGTAATGGAGAAGCCACTTGGAAGAAAAACTGATAAAAAAGTCAATTCGGAAGAAAGCCGAAAATTAGGGTTTTTGGTGGATTTTGGTGAAATTTGGAAGAATTACAAAAATGGCTCGATTCGGTAGGACTAAAGGCCTTAATTGATGAGGAATGATTAAACAAGGATAGCCCAAGGCTCAGTTTGAAGAATATCTGAAAATCGGACTTGTTTTGAGCAAAACCGAGTTTCGGAGGCAAAAAGGCAAAATTGAAAATTTTGGGAAAATAGCAAATAAACTCCAAAAATTCTGAAAATTTGCAAATCTCATTCTTAAATAATTTTGAAGAGATTGGAAAAATAAAATATTGATATGGAGGTCGTTTGCAAAATGGCCAAATACCGGGCCCACTATGTAGAGATTCAACAGGATAAATCCCGAAAAAATAGCAAATGAACTCCAAAACTTCTAAAAATTTGAAAATCTCATTATTAAATTATTTGGAAGAGATTGGTGAAAGAAAATCTTGATTCGGAGTTCGTTTGCAAAATGCCAAATCTCGGGTCCCTTACGTAGTAATTCAAGCAGATAAATCCTAAAAAAAAAAAAAATAGAAAATGAGCTCCAAAAATTAGGAAAGTTGAATGCATCATCTAATGGCCAAGTTTAAATGCCAAGATGAAATTTTTATTTGTCATGAAAGAACCCTCATCTAATGGCCAACAATGGAAGAAAAAAGATGAGCACACTTCATCCAAAGGTGAGCATTCATTCGGTTAAGCAAGGGAGTGCATGGGATTGTCTCTTTTCATCCAATGGCTTAGGCCATATACAAGGGCTGAGTACACATGTTGAGGGTTGGATTTAATCTACAAGATGTCAATTTTATGTTGTCCTCATTCAATGACCAAGAATGAAAGAGCACAACTCATCCAACGGTAGGCACTCAAGGGGGCAAGCAAGGGAGTGCATGGGATTGGTCCTCTTTTGCATCTAAGGGCTGAGTACACATCTTAAGGGCTGCTATCAATTGGCAAGATGACATTTTTATGTTGTCATCAAAATATCTTAATCTAAGGGCCAAGATGGGTGGAAAAAAGTGCAAATTCCATCCAATGGTGGATGATTTCATTTTTTCATAGGTTTTTTGGCTGAATTCAGTAGCTAATTTAGCAAAGAAAAAGATTTTGAAAGAAAGAAAAAAAAGATTTTCAATAGAAAGCTTGAAGGTAGTTATCTCTACCAAGCTCTAGCATGGTCTCTTCTTGTTGTCTATGTTGATTTCTTAATTTTCTATCTTGTTTTCCTACTACATTTTTCATAGAAATAAAGTTTTTTAAATGTTTACTTAAGTTTTCATCTCTTTTTCTTCATCAAAAGAGTTGAAAACAATTTTTTTTACATGTCCTTGCATTGGTCGAATGTGGCATGTTTGCTTGCCTTGGTTTTCCTTTTTTTTTCTTCCTAGCATGCTGTTGTGAGAAAATTGATTTTTAGAAGGTTTTTTAGAGTATTTTATATTCTGATTTCTTACAAAAAGATGAAGCAAAAAAGGTTGAAATGGCCACATGATCTTCGCAAGACCAAGTGACCATGGTTAGGGGAGAGGCTATGCCTATTTTTACCTACCATGAAGCTCACCTTAATTTTGTTGTTTAACATGGTTTATTTTCTGATTTTTTAAATGGAAAGGCTTCATGATCTTGGCAAGACCAAGTGATTATGGTTAGGTGAGAGGCTATGCCCATTTGATACCAACCATGGAGCTTAACTTGTTTTATTTACTAGTTTTGCTTGTTATTTGCTTCGCATGTCTATGTTTAATTTTGTATATGTTCTTCACATTATTTTCTATGCTATATTTTTTTATATATTTCATTTCCATGTTTAACATTGTTCCCTTGAAGATTTGGCCTTTGAGTACATATGCTCATATTGTGCATTTTTTTCATGTATCATGTTTTATATTATTAACATGTTTGCATTTTTCATATTTTGTCATATGGCCATTCGGCTACTCCATGTTAGTATGCCTTGCATGTGCATTTTCATCTTGCTTCTTGGCTTGTTTGCATCTCTTTGCCATGAGTTAGCATATCTTGATATTTAGTATGCCTTACATGTACATTTTCATCTTGCTTCTTGACTTGTTTGCATATCCATGCCATGAGCTTTTGCATTTTGATTTTAGTATGTCATATGCTTGTGAAAATGTCATGACATTATGCATCTTGATATGAGTTGTCATGTACTTGTGCCATTTACTAGATAGGATTGCATTAGAGTATCATGTAACTACATTCAACCTCTTCATGCATCCCTTGCCTTGTCATGCATTTGCATTTTGTTTAGGTAACATGCTTTGCATTATCATATCTTGAAATTGTGTATTAGTTGTTGTTTGTTCCAGCATTAGCATTAGTTTCATTGGTCATTGTATGTTCATAGTATTGCTATGAATTTTCACTACATGTTAGGTCTAGGCCATATTGGTATTGCCATGCATATTGGATCTTAAATCATATTGGTATTGCCATGCATTGCTATGCTACTTTGGTTTTAGGTTACATTAGCATTTTCATGCATATTCATAACATATTAGGTTCAAGTCATATTTGCATTATCAAGCATTTCTTGCATATTAAGTTAGGATAGCATTTATTGCCATGCAAACTCATGCTAGGCATTTAGGTTATCTTGAATTGTCATGCATTTCCTTTACCATTTAGGCTTTAGACCATGCATTTCATACATTTCATTTGCTGTATGTTCATGCATTCCATGCCATTGTCACATGATTTATGACTTAGGCCAATCAATGGCTCAAAGTCATGCTCTCTTTAGCATACTTGTGGAAAATTAAAGAGTTGTCAAATTGATTATTCAATCTTTGTGATTTTTTTTACTTAGCCAATTTTTGTCCAAGCTTTTTAAATGTTTTAGCTACTGTCCTTAGGTCTTTAGGATGATCTCCAACAATTTTTGCTTTGATTTTTGAATGACTTTATCAAAGGCAAAAAATGTGTTCTGACAAAATAGTTTTTTTACCCATTACTCAAACTTCTCCGATTTTTCTGGGCAGTCATCTTTAATTAGAAAGTTAAGCCAATTTTTATCATGTATTTTTACATGTTTTGAGTCTCCAATATTTTTTTTATAGATTTTTTTGAATTTATAAAAATAAAAAAAAATCGTGTGTCAAAATCGGACAGTAAAGGCATATTTGAAATCAAAAGAGGAAAAATGGTTGAATATGGATAAGGCATTTAGAGGGGGTTGGGTAGAAGCTTTAGCTACTGTCTTGGGGTAGTTTCTAAGCCTTTTTAAACTTTAAAAATGATTTTATAAATCTCAGATTAAGGGTGGTCAAGTCCGAGATTTTAAACTTAGGAAATTAGAGCCATTTTAAAAGGGTTTGGTAGGGGTTTTAATCTTTATTCAAGTTTTTCCTCAAAATTGTTTTCAAACAATCACAAAGTTTTGTTTTTTTTTTTTTAGAAAATCTAATTTGACATATTTTCCTAAGGTAGCCGGATATCTTTTTAGATATACGGATTTCTTTGTTTAGAGGAAAAAATACATTTTCATGCATTGCATTTCCCATGTTCATGCATTTTATTTAATATGTGATTTTTGCTATGATATTTTCCATGGTATTATTACTACTTTGATTTACATTTTATGATGTTATATTGTTTGCCATATGATTTTGAATATTTAATGCTATCCTATATTTTTTATTTAGTCATTTATTTTTGTCACTTTATTTAGCATATACTATGTTCATGCATTTTTATTTCATTTTCATGCATATTTTATGATAGCATTATTTTATGTTTCATGTCATTTCTTGTCATTTAGATCATATTCCATGTCATTTAGGTTATTTTATTTATAATATGCCATGTCATTTAAAATATGCCATATCATTTAAAATTGCTATGTCATTTAAATCATTTTATCTCATTTAAAATATACCATGATACTTAGGATTTTTCATTTCACCTAGAATATACTATTCCATTTAAATTATGTCTATCATTTAGGTTGCATTATATTATCTAGACTTTGCCATGTCATTTTATTTATGTCATATATGTTTATATTCATATTTTTAAATGTTTTGAAAACGATAATAATTTTCAATAAAAATAAAGATATTCCCGAGTTAAAATAATTCATAAGTTCTCTACCGGGTTTGCTGGAGGGAATATCATAAATTATAATTAATAAAGGAATATCTTTCTTTCAAAAAACGAGAATGACTCGGAAAGTTTTCCAAATGATTAAAAATTTCTATATTTTGCCGATTTTGTCGGGGAATATAGGAAAATTTTGAATTAATAAATTTCGGATCAATTTCAATAAGAAAATGGAATTATTTTTCTTAAAATTGGGAATTAACTTGAAATACTAAATTAAAAACCAACTTTTTATCGAGACTTGAGATAACACATGATTAATAAGGTACCGTTTTATACGGGCGTTGTGGGGGTGCTAATCCTCCCCCGCACGTAACTGAGTCCCAAACCCGATTCTTCGATTTTCTCTGGTTTATAACGCAGACTTGAAATTGGTTTTAAAAATGTTTTAATTAATTTTAAAATGTTTTATAAAACCGATTTTAATAGGTGGCCGATCACACCTAGCTAAAAAAGATTGGTGGCGACTCCATGTCTTTTTACGAGGCCATTTTGATACCTCGACCGTTTATTTCAATCTAAAGAAATTAAGTCGTCTTTTCCTCTACTTATGTTTCCCCCTCACTCGAACGGGTCTCCCCACGAGACGGGATCACGTATCGACAACTATACTATGTGTTTGTGAAAATGTCTAGTTGTATTCATGCCTTTACTTCATGTTTGCATGTTTTAGCATGTTTCTTCTTTAGCCTTGCATTTAGTATGTCATGTGTTTGTGAAAATGCCATGCTAGAATACCATCATTGTGAGCATTTGACCATTTGGCCTCCTCCATTTTCTATGCTTTGTATGTGCATTTTTATCTTGTTAGTTGGTAGGTTTGCATTTCCATGTTATGAATTTTGCATCTTGATTTAGTATGCCATGTGTTTGTGAAAATACCATGATAAAATATCATCATTTTGAGCCTATGTCTATTCGGCCTCTTCCATTTTCTTTGCTTTGCATGTGTATTTTCATCTTGCTTGTTGACTTGTTTGTATTTCCATGCTATGTTTTTATGTATTTTGATTTATTGTGCTATGTGTTTGTGTTATTGCCATGCATTTTTAGGTCTAGGTTTCATTTGCATTGCCATGCATTTCATGCATGTTAGTCCTAGGTTGCATTTATTCCCATGCAAGTTCATGTTTGGTCAATGCCATATTCTTTATGCCATGCATTTTCCATGCCATCTAGGTTTTAAATCATGCATTTCATGCATCTAACTTGCTGTATGTTCATCCATATCATATCATGCCACATGATTTATGACGTAGGCCAATTAATGGTTCAAAGTCATGCTCATTTGAGCATACTTGTGGAAAATTAAAGAATTTTCAAGTTGATTTTACTACCTTTGTGATTTTTTTTACTTAGGCAAATCTTGTCCAGTTTTTTAGAAATTTTAGCTACTGTTTGTAGGTCCTTATAAGAGTCTTCAATATTTTTACTTTGATTTTTGAATGATTTTATCAAAGGCAAATAAAAATGTTTTGTCAAAACAGTTTTTCACCTAGTGTTCTGACTTTCCCGATTTTTCTGAGAAGTTATCCTTAGTCAAAAAATTAAGACTATTTTTTCCCATAGAGTTTTATTTTCTGAGTCTCCTGTATTTTTTTTTTATATTTTTTTGAAATTTTAAAAATAGGCTAAAAAATCACGCTTTAAAACTGGACAGTAGAGTCAGATTTCAATTCAAGGAAAAAACAATTGTTAGTTTTGGCTAAGGCATTAGAGGGGGTTAATTAGGAACTTTAGCTACTATCCTAGGCTTGTTTCTAGGTTATTTTAATCTTTAAAAATGATTTTATAAAGCTCGGGTCAAGGGTGGTCAAGTCCGGGTTTTCAAACCTAGGAAATAGAGCCTTTTTCAAAGGGGGTTTCGGCCATGTGCCATTTTCATCCAAGAATTTTCAAAATTGTTTTCAAACTAATCACAAAGTATTTTTGATTTTAGAAAATTTAATTTGATGTCTTTTCCTAAGGTAGTCAGATATCTTTTTAGGTATACGAATTTCCTTATTTAAAGGAAAAAATACACTTTCATGCATTGCATTTTTCATATACATGCATACTATATAATATGTGATTTTTGCTATGATAATTTCTATGTTAATATCATTATTTTGATTTATGTTTTATGCTGTTATATTGTTTGTTATATGGTTGTGAATATTCTATGTTACTCTATGCTTTTTATTTAATTATTTATTTTTGTCACATCATGTAGCATTTACTATTCATGCATTATTATTTTTATTATTCATGCACATTTCATAATAATATTATTTTATGTTTCATATTCATTTTATGTCATTTAGAATATATTATTTTACTTAGGTTATATTCATTTCATTTAGAATATCTTATGTCACCTAGGATATTTCATTTTATTTATAATATATCATGTCACTTAGGATATTTCATTTTATTTAGAATATATCGTGTCACTTAGGATATTTCATTTCATTTAGAATATGCTATGCCATTTAAATTATATCATATCATATAGGTTGCATTATATTATCTATATTTTGCTATATCATCTTTATTATGTCACACATGTTCATATTCATTTTTTAAAATGTTTTTAAAATAAGATAGTGATTTTTCAAGAAAATAAAGATATTCCCGAGTTAAAATAATTCATGAGTTCTCTACCGGGTTTGCTGGAGAAGATATCATCAATTATCATTAATAACGGAATATCTTCTTTAAAACGAGAATGATTCGGAAAATTTTCCAAATTAATAAAAATTTCTATATTTTGCCACGTTTGTTGGAGAATATAGAAAAATTTTGAATTAATAAATCCCGGATCATTTTCAATTAAAAATGGAATTATTTTTCTTTAAATTGAGAATTAATTTAAAATACCAAATTTAAAATCGACTTTTTACTGAGACTTGAGATAACACACAATTAATAAGGTACCGTTTTATATGGACGTTGCGGGGGTGCTAATGCTTCCCCACACGTAACCGAGTCCCGAACCCGCTTCTTTGATTTCTCTGGTTTAAAACGCAGACTTAAAATTAGTTTTAAAAATGTTTTAATCAATTTTAAAATGTTTTACAAAAACGGTTTTAATAGGTGGCTGATCACACCTAGCAAAAAAAGATTGGTGGCGACTCCATGTCTTTTTCGATCTCATTTTCAAACCCTCATTTTATTTCAAGAGGAAGTAAGTCGTCTTTTCCTCTGTTTTTCAATGTCACGCCTAACGAATATTAAGTCTTGCGATGAGACTTGTTATTTTTTAGGTTGCGATAGCTTGGCGACTCCACTGGGAATATTAGAGAGTCAGGCCTAGAATTAGTCGTGTGCTATCCAAGTCTCGATTTTTGTTGGTTTATCCGGTATTTAATTTTAATTCCCACATTTTTTTTAAAAATAAAGGAGAATTTTGAAAATAATAAAATGTTTTAAATATGTTCATATTCATTCACATGCATTTTATTTGTTTTCTAGTTATTTAATGTTGTAAATTACTATTGCATTCTTGTTGATTAATGCGTTACACTATTTTTGATCTTTGTTTTAATAAATTGTTGGGGTATTTAGAATAAAGGGTGTAGAATAGGTGGTGAAAGGTTTGTTGTTCCTCCTCACACACCACACGTGCATTTGCATATCATGAGCCCTATACTCGGGTTCCGTCCTTTTAGGTGGGAGCAAAGTAACTAAGCCTTCGTGATTAACAATCTGCATGGGCTAGTGAAACACTTTCGGAGTACTAAATTACCTAACTCTTCGTGATTAACAATCCGCATGGTCTAGGGAAATTGACTCTAACGAATTGAACCCGCTTTTATCGGGGTGCCTTACTAGCCTTCACCAACGATAGTGAGAAACAATTCGGGGCTTTAGAATCGATTCACTCTCATATAGTGAACCTAGTGGAAGCCATGCCGAATTTTTTTTAGATGCACCAAAGCTAGGAACATAGGGAGGAATGCTTTCGATCTTTTGCTATTTATTTCTGCATTCTGAATAAGCATTATAGGTCAGGCAATGATTACTTATATTATGTTTTTAAATTTTAGGTATATTTAGGACAATGAAGTGAAAAGATGTCAATAATGATGCTAAAGTGCTTACAAAATCATAATCACAAGATGGAAGAAGACTTGGGAGTCAAAAAGATCAATTTCTGGTTGCAAAGCAAGAAGGCAGATTTGACCTTTGGAGCTTGTTGCAAGTCAAACATGATGTTAAATTCTTATTTGAGAAACTTCCTTCTTGAATTTTGAAGCTGACTTGAATACCTTTCCAACGGTAGTTTACAAGCCAAAATCAGATAAGAAATGATCATCCAAATCAGCTGAGGAAGTGCAAGAAGGTGCATCAAAAAAATCAGCGACTCCGACGCTGTGGCACCCAAATATTTCGAGAGCTAGTGCTGCAGCACTGGTCGACTGTCCAAAAATAACAAAATGTAATTTTTTGCCTCCTAACTTCCATGTACAGCAAGAAAGGTTTCTCAGGGTTTTAAAGCTCTATAAATACCATATTTTGAGCCACAAACTAGACATGTTTTGATTATTATAGATATTCTTATTTTTCTTCTCCATTCTCTTAGTTTTCTTTTAGTTTTTCTTCTTATTTTTTTTTTATATTAATAATGCCTATACTAGGCTAAACTCCTTTTTGGTTAAGGGTGATTTCAAAGCCCTAGACATGTTGTGTAATTGATTTTCAGATTTATCTATCATTGGTTTCTATCAAAGTTTCTTATGTTCTTTTATAAGAATTGTTTATGATATTTGTCTTGATTTGATTAGGTTGCAAACTAGATAGATCTTGATAATTATCGAATGCTAGTTTAGGAGTCTTGATCCGTGTAACTGTCTTGATTTCCTATTCATAAGTGGAAATTTGTAATTCATGATTATGTTGGGTTTTCGGGAATTGCAATGTGGAACATAACATAGGTTAAACAATCCGAGCTTATGTGTTTGTTGCTTAGATCAACCTATCTTTCTCATCATAAGGTTGCTATTGCATCAAATCTAGAGAGCTTATTCTAGGTCGTCTAATAGTTAGAGATTAAATAGAGAGCTTGTTTTATTTAATGACAAACTAAGGAAATATTCGGGTAACAGAGCTTGTGGTTATCTATGGTTGATAGATCTGATTATTGATTATCAGTGATATCTAGTGGTGGAGAATGAAACCTTAACCATGTTTTTTCTCATATTTGATATTCTCTTACTTATTTACTTCTTACTTTTATTATTCGATTTAGTTTTAAAACATCTTAAAACTCCTTTTATTTCATTGTCTTTGAACTTGAATTATAAATTGGTAATTCATAAATTAAAACCCAATCCCTGTGGACTCGACCCTTGCTAACTATATGCTTAACAATTGATTGATGCACCCAAAAGAGTGTATCTTTATTTAACCTTGCACTAAAAAGATCAATTGTAAGTATAGTAGTTAGCAAGGGTCGAGTCCTCAGGGATTGGGTTTTATTTTACAAATTATTAGTCTATAACTTAGATTAAAAAAAAGTAAAGGGGGATTTTTGAAATAGTTTAAAAGTAAATAAAACAAGAAAAGTAGAAAAACAAGTAAATAAGAAACAATCAAATATGAGAAATATGGTTGAGGTTTCATTCTCCACCACTAGACAATATTATGAATCAAATTCAGACCTATCAATATCAATTATCTATAAAAAATAACAACCGTAGATAACAACCTTCCGTGTTACCCAAATCCTTCCTTAGGTCGTCGTTAAGCAGGAAGAACGCCACTACTTAATCTCTAACTATCAAACAACCTAGGATAAAGATCTCTAAATTTAATTTGACAGCAGCTTTATGATGAAAAAGATAGATTGATCTAAGCAACAAAAGCATGAACATGAATTGTTTAACTTAGGTTATGTTCGACTTTGCAATTAGCGAAAACTTTAACATAATCATTAATCACAAATTGCCACTTATGAATAGAAAATCAAGACAATTACACGGATCAAGATTCCTAAACTAGCATTAGATAATTATCAAGATATATCTAGTTTGCAACCTAAACAAATCAATACAACATCATGAACAATTCTTATAGAAGAACACAAGCAACTTTGATAGAAAACCAACGACAGATAGAATATGAAAATCAATACACATGTCTAAGGTTTTGAAATCACCCTTAACCAAAGAAAAGTTTAGCCTTGCATAGGCATAGATAACATATACATAAAACTAAAAAAAAAAAAAAAAAGAATGGAGAATAAGAAGAAGAAGAAGAAGAAGAATACAAATAATCAAAAGCATGTCCTAGTTGGTGGCTCAAAAGATGGTATTTATAGAGTTTTAAAGCCTTGAAAACCCTTTCTTGCTGATCAAGGAAGCTAGGAGGCAAAAGATTGCAAAATAGGCGAGTTTTTGGAGTTTTTCGGTTTTGGAGGCAGTAAGGTCGGCGCCGCGGTGCCAACTTTTGGTGCCACGGCTCCGAGTGCACTGACTTGGTATTTTTGCTTGCTGACTTAGGTTTCTTGGCTGCTGCATCTTCTCTTACTTCGTCGGATGATTTGGATGACCATTTCTTGTCCGTTTTGAGCGTTTAAGATATTTTTGGAAAGGTATTCAAGTCAGATTAAAAAGTAAAGATGGATGTTTCTTCAAATAAAGAATGTATCATAATGATTTCTTAGCAACAAGCTTCAGAGGTCAAATCTTCCTGATCACTTAGCACTAAGAATTTGATCTTTTTGACTCACAAGTCTTCTTCCATCTTATGATTGTGACTTTATAAGCTCTTTAACATCATATTTGACATGTTTTGACTTCATCTCATCCAAAATACCTATAATTCAAAATTTTAATATAAGTAAACAAGATAAAGATAAAAAACATAACAAAAACTAAAGGTAGAGGGCATAAAATGTATATTTTATGAGCTTATCAAATCCCCCCACACTTAGATTTTTGCTACACCTCGAGTAAAACAAAATAAAAATAAAATTTAAGAAAATCTAATCTAATCCACTTTCTTAGGAAATCACGGTGGCACTTAGCATGTGACACAAGCCTTTAAACCCTTTGGTGTCTCTAGTGGACGAGTTTAGTCTCGTGAGGGTTTACTAGGATGATACCCACAAACATTGAAAACATAAGAAAAATAAAAATAAAACTAAAATTAAAAATAAAAATAAAAATAAAAATAATAATTACAACTAATCCTTTCAATATAAGTTAGAGAAAATCAATGGATAGGTCTCATAAACTAATCAATAGTTCAAAGAATTTCACAAATATTCATGCTTAAATGTAAATAGTTTGAGTTAATCCAATATTAACATAACATATTTCAATCAAAATAGTGCATATTCAAATTTAATCTCAACTTCTCACATTGGATACTCTTATGATTTTCACTCTTTAAAGTAGTGGTAAAGTGTTTACACTCAATCAATCTCATGAAAACAGTCCTACCATATGCTTGCTTGTCCACATATTCTCCACTATATAGATCATGCAACTTCATAAATCAAGAGGTCTTTATTCATAGAGTTTAGAGACATAATAAGATCATACAAATAAAACTTCTCAAAACTCTTATAAAGCACATAATAACATAGGCCAATTATTCATGTTGAGCCTTTGCTTCATTCTAACCAACTTTGTAACATAATTTTCTTTAACCAAAAGTTCAAGAGATGATTCAATTTTTTTTTTCATAGGAATGTATTTTTACAATGTTCCCTTTTCTTTTTCTCTTGACTTTTTCCTTTCTCCTCCCCCACACTTATTTCTTATTTCTAACCCAAATTTTCAATAGGTATCCCTTGCTTATGCAATATGTCTCAAATATTCAATCCA
Organism: Fremontodendron californicum; assembly: GCA_030761205.1. Classification (NCBI taxonomy): domain Eukaryota; kingdom Viridiplantae; phylum Streptophyta; class Magnoliopsida; order Malvales; family Malvaceae; genus Fremontodendron; species Fremontodendron californicum. Next base: position 9,010,514 of record JAULJL010000023.1, on the reverse strand, counting down.
TCTTTATAACAAGGGTAAAGATATAAATGTGTTTAGGCTAGATGTAAGTTGTGGTTACCAAAGAAATAGCTTATTCAATGTAGGCTCAAATTGGCTCACTAGGGGGGATGTTCTCTTGGAACATCAATATTGGATGGCTGTTTTGGCCCTGGTTATAATCCTAATGCCTCTATCATATCCATGTTATCACATACATCAATATAGTCTCAAAAATGTTTAAAGCAAGTTCTAGAGAAACATGTTATCATAAGAGCACTCAAGAAAGAAATTAGATTCATATGTATAATGCATCAATAATATAGGCTCAAAACTCACAAGGATGATTATACAAGTCAATTTTAAGTTTAAACATACTTCTTTCTCAATCAACATATCATATTAACAATAGCTCATGAAAAATAGTAATGTCAAGCTTAATTCTCATGAAAATCTTCTCACTAATAACCAATTTTAGACCTATGCAATTCATATCTCATCATTGTATTGAAAGGAACTAAAACACAATAAAAACAACTAAATAGACTCAAAACAAAAAATAAAAAATTGACAATCTAAAATAAGAAATCCTAAATTCTTCCCCCCACACTTAATTCTTACATTGTCCTCAATGTAATACTATCACCCCATATGCAAAAATTATATGTAAGAGAAAAGAACTATTAAATAAAAGAAGAAAAATAACTAAAGAAAATATAAAAAATAGAGGGATGGAGAGTAAGAAATAGCAAATCTGATTATAATATGTGCTCTCCATCCTTTTAGGTTGCCTCCCAAGAAGCGCTTGGTTTATTGTCCTTAACCTGAGTTATTAAAACACAAAAAAAACAAAATTATTAAAAACTCAAAACAAAGCAAAGTAATAACCTAAAAATTAAAACAAAGTAAGAGAGAAAAAGAAAACAAATCTGATATGGCAGGTTGACAATTTCCTCATTAATTAGGCTGCCTCCCAATTAGCACTTGATTTAATGTGTCCAACCTAACCAACACCCCTTGTCTTTTTAGGCTTGTCAAGCTCATACATGAAACTTCCCAAATTTGTGCATTTGATAGGAAGCTTTCTTTGCACAACAGTGGATGCATTCTCCATTACAAGTATTATTCCATCATCCTTTGTGGTGCATATCTCATTGAGGAATGGAGCATATTTGGGTACTTGTTGAATGGCATCCACAAAAAAGCTGTTTAAGGTTTCCCGCATGTTTTGTTCATATTCCTCCTCCTTAAACTTTGCGAATTTACTAGGAAAAGATGGAGAAGAAGCATTAGTAAAAATTGAAACCTTAAAGCTTACCTCAGTTGCCAAAATACTCTCCTTTGGAATTGAAGCTTCATTATCGTCAAGAAGTAAATTCATCTCTAGTTCCTTCTCAACCTCGGGTTCCCTTGGATTTTTTGATTCATCCTCAAGTTGTGTGGCACTAACACTCTCCTTTGGATCAATCAAAGTTTGGGAAGGGAGTTCTTGAGATCTTTGTTCTACTAATTCCTCCATACTATTAACCAATTGGCTCATTTGTGTTTCCAAACTCTGGGTACTTGCCTGAAGACTTGTCCTTGTTTCCTGAATGTTTGCCTCTATTTTCTGTTGAAATTGCAAATTATTAGTAGCAAAAGTATTGACAAGGTCTTCTAAAGATGTACCTGAACTTTGATGTGGGGGCTGCAAAAGATCTGGTTCTTGAGACCATGATTGATTGAAGCTTGATGGATAATTGTAGTTGGCATAAGGATCTATTTCTTAATAGTTTCCCGAGTAGCCATAATTAGTATGTTCTCACCATCCCTCAAGGTATATGTTTGAGTAAGCATCATATTGTTGTCCTTGGAACCCTTGATGGCTTTGGTATCCTTCCACATCATAGGCAGGGTCAAAATTATCTTTTTGGTAGTATAAGCACCAATTGGTTGGATGATTCATCATGAAGCACACTCGACACAGCCTTGATTGTTGAATCTCACTTATGGCCACTTGTTGAACTATGGAGATGAGATTGTCTAGTTGGTTCTGAAGGTTCTGAAGGTTTGATGTAGCACCTGCCATCTCTTCTTGTTTGAAATCTGAAAAGAAAAACTTGTATATACAAGAAAAATAAAATTAATTACAATTGAAAATAAGAATAAACGAAATAACTAATAAACTAAATAAAGCAATCCCCGGCAACGACGCCAAAAACTTGATGCACCCAAAAGAGTGTATCTTTATTTAACCTTGCACTAAAAAGATCAATTGTAAGTATAGTAGTTAGCAAGGGTCGAGTCCTTAGGGGTTGGGTTTTAGTTTATAAATTATTTGTTTATAACTTAGATTCAAAGAAAACAAAGTAAAGGGGGATTTTTGAAATAGTTTAAAAGTAAATAAAACAAGAAAAATAGAAAACAAGTAAATAAGAAACAATCAAATATGAGAAATATGGTTAAGGTTTCATTCTCCACCACTAGACAATATTATGAATCAAATTCATACCTATCAACATCAATTATATATCAAAGTTAACAACCATAGATAACAACCTCCCGTGTTCCCCCGATCCTTCCTTAGTTCATCGTTAAGCAGGAAGAACACCACTACTTAATCTCTAACTACCAAACAACCTAGGATAAACATCTATAAATTTAATTTGACAGCAGCTTTATGATGAAAAAGATAGATTGATCTAAGCAACAAAAGCATGAACATGAATTTTTTAACTTAGGTTATGTTCCACTTTGCAATAAGCTAAAACTTTAACATAATCATTAATCACAAATTGCCACTTATGAATAGAAAATCAAGACAATTACACTGATCAATATTCCTAAACTAGCATTAGATAATTATCAAGATATATCTAGTTTCCAACCTAAACAAATCAATACAACATCATGAACAATTCTTATAGAAGAACACAAGCAACTTTGATAGAAAACCAATGATAGATAGAAAATGAAAATCAATTACACATGTCTAGGGTTTTAAAATCACCCTTAACCAAAGAAAAGTTTAGCCTTGCATAGGCACAGATAATATATACATGAATCTGAAAAGAAAATAAAATAAAATAAAAGAATGGAGAAGAAGAAGAAGAAGAAGAATAGTAATGATAAATAATCAAAAGCATGTCCTAGTTGGTGGCTCAAAAGATGGTATTTATAGAGTTTTAAAACCTTGGAAACCCTTTCTTGCTGATCAAGGAAGCTAGGAGACAAAAGATTGCAAAATAGGCAAGTTTTTGGAGTTTTTCAATTTTTTCCCATTTTGGAGGCAGTAAGGTCGGCTCCGCGGTGCCAACATCCGGCGTCGCGGCATCGAGTGCACTAACTTGGTATTTTTGCTTGCTGAGTTCGTGTTTCTTGGCTGCTACATTTTCTCGTACCTCGTCGGCTGATTTGGATGAACATTTCTTATCCGATTTGGGCATGTAAATTATCTTTGGAAAGGTATTCAAGTCAGCTTCAAAAGTCAAGAGGAAGTTTCTCCAAATAAAGAATTTATCATAATGATTTCTTAGCAACAAGCTCCGGAGGTCAAATCTGCCTGATCACTTAGCACTAAGAATTTGATCTTTTTGACTCCCAAGTCTTCTTCCATCTTATGATTGTGACTTTATAAGCTCTTTAACATCATATTTGACATGTGTTGACTTCATCTCATCCAAAATACCTATAATTTAAAAATATAATATAAGTAAACCAGATAATGATTGAAAACATAACAAAAACTAAAGGTAGAAAGGCATAAAATGTATATTTTATGAGCTTATCATTGATCTTTTTAGTGCAAGGCTAAATACGATATACTCTTTTTGAGTGCATCAAGTTTTTGGCCCCGTTGTCAGGCATTGTTTTCTTTAATTTATTTTTTACTTGGTATATTCTTATTTTCAGTTGTAATTAATTTTATTTTTCTTGTACATACAGGTTTTTCTTTTCAGATTTCAAGCAAGAAGAGATGGCAGGTGCTACATCAAACCTTCAGAACCAACTAGCCAATCTCATTTCCATAGTTCAACAAGTGGCCATAAGTCAGATTCAACAATCAAGGCAGTGTGGAGTGTGTTTCATGATGGATCATCCAACAAATTGGTGCCCATACTTCCAAAAATATAGTTGTGAACCAACCTATGATTTAGAAGGATACCAAAGCCAACAAGGGTTCCAGGAACAACAGTATGATCCTTACTCAAACACTTACAATGAGGAATGGTGGGATCATACTAATTATAACTACTTAGGAAATTATCAAGAAATAGATCCTTATGCCAATTACACTCATCCATCGAGCTTCAATCAATCATGGTCTCAAGAACCAAATCTTTTTCAACCCCCACCTCAAAACTCAAGTACTTCTTTACAAAGTCTTGTCAATTCTCTTTTCATTAATAGTTTGCATCTTCAACAGGAAACAAGGGAAACAAGGGCAAGTCTTCAAGCAAGCATCCAGAGTTTGGAAACACAAATGAGCCAATTGGTTAATAGTATGGAGGAATTAGTAGAACAAGGATCTCAAGAACTCCCTTCCCAAACTATGATTGATCCAAAGGAGAGTGTTAGTGCCATACAACTTGAGGATGAATAAAAAAATCCAAGGGAACCTGAGGATGAGAAAGAAAATATGGATTCAACTATTGAAGATAATGAAGCTACAATTCCAAATCAGAGTACTTCGGCACCTAAGGTAACTTTTAAGGTTTCAATTTTTACTAATGTTTTTTCTCCACATTTTTCTAGTAGATTCGTAAAGTTCAAGGACGAGGAACATGAACAACACATGTTGGAAACCTTAAATAGCTTGTTTGTGAATGCCATTCAACAAATACCAAAATATGCACCATTCCTCGATGAGCTATGCACCATAAAAGATGAGGGAATAATAATTGTTATGGAGAATGCATCCACTATTGTGCAAAGAAACCTCCCTACAAAATGCACAAATCCAGGAAGTTTCATGTCTAAGCCAAAAAATCCTAAAAAGCCAAGAAATGGTATAGGCTAGGTTGAAGAAAATCAATCAAGTGCTAATTAGGAGGCAGTCCAATTGGTGAAGGCATTACCAACCTACCATACTCAGATTTGCTTTCTCTTCCTTTCTCTTTTATTATGTTTATTTGTTAATTGTTTGTTTAGTGTTTTAGGATTATTTAGATTGCATGTTCTGTTTTGAGTCTTAGTTATTTTTATTCTTTTGTTTATTAGTTCTTTTCTCTTACATATAGTTCTTGCATGCGGAAGATAGTATTACATTAAAGACAATGTAAGGATTAAGTGTGGGGGGAAGAATTTAGGATTTTTATGTTAGATTTTTTTTTTTGAGTCTTTTAGTGTGTTTTTAGTTCTTTTCCATACAATGATGAGATATGAATTGTGTAGGTCTAAAACTAGTTTATTAGTGAGAAGAATTTTCATAAGAATTGAGCTTGATATCATTTTTCAATGAGCCAATGTTAATATGATATGTTGATTGAGAAAGAAGCATGTTTAGACTTGATATTGACTTGTATAAACATCCTTGTGAGTTTTTGAGCTTATATGATTGATGCATTATACATATCAATCTAATTTCTTTCTTGAGTGCTCTTATGATTACATGTTTCTCAAGAACTTGCTTTAAACCGTTTTGAGACTATATTGATACATATGACTACTTGGATATGATAGAGACATTAGAATTTATAACCAAGGCCAAATCAGACATCCCTTATTGATGTTACAAGAGAACATCCCCCCTAGTGAGCCAATTTGAGCCTACATTGAATAAGCTATTTCTTTGGTAACCACATCTTACACCTAGCCTAAATATACTTATATCTTTACCCTTGTTCTAAAGATGGATTACATGTTTTGAGACATATTGCAAAAACAAGGATTTCTATTGAAAAATTTGGGTTAGAAACAAGAAACAAGTGTGGGGGGAGGGAAAAAGGCATTAGTCAAGAAAAAAAAAGGGAACATTGTCAAAATACATTCCCAAAGTAAAAAAAAAAAAAAAATCAATCATCTCTTGAACTTTTGGTTAAAGAAAAGATGTTACAAGGTTGGTTAGAATGAAGCAAAGGCTCAACATAAAATATTTAGCCTATGTTATTATGTGCTTTTAAAGAGTATTGAGAAGTTTTTCTTTGCATAATTTTAATATGTCTCTAAACTCTATGAAGTCTTTGGAACCCTTGTCATATCCTTTACTTTTTATTCTTTAACCACATTATTACCCCTTGGCCCCATTACAACCTTGAATAAAGACCTCTTGATTCATGAAGTTGCATGATCTAAATAGTGGAGAATAAGTGGACAAGCAAGCATATGGTATGACTGTTTTCATGAGATTTATTGAATGTAAACACCTTACCACTACTATATTGAGTGAAAATCATGAGAGTATCCCTGTGAGAAGTTGAGATTAAGTTTGAATATGCATTATTTTGATTGAGATATGTTATATTAATGTTGGCTTAATTCAAACCATATATATTCAAGCATGATTTTTTGTGACAATCTTTAACTATTGACTAGTTATAAGACTTGTCCAATGATTTTCTCTAATTTATATTGAAAGGATTAGGAGTAAATATTTAGTGTATTTTAATTTTTCTTATATTTTTAATGTTTGTGGGTATCATCCTAGAAAACCTTCACGAGACTTAAACTCGTCCACTAAGGACACCTATATGTTTAAAGGCTTGTGTACATGCTAAGTGCCATCGTGATTTCCTACGAAAGTGGATTATATTAGATTTTCTTATTTTATTTTTATTTTGTTTTGCTCGAGGACTAGCAGAAAGCTAAGTGTGGGGGTATTTGATAAGCTCATAAAATACACATTTTATGCCTTTTCTATTCTTAGTTTTAGTTATGTTTTCGATCTTTATTTTGATTGCTTATATTATTTTTTTGAATTTTAGGTATATTTAGGAGAATGAAATGAAAATATGTCAATAACGATGGTAAAGTGCTTACAAAATCATAATAAAAAAATGGAAGAAGAGTTAGGAGTAAAAAAGATCAATTTCTGGTTGCAAAGCAAGAAGGCAGATTTGACCTCCGGAGCTTGTTGCAAGGAAACCATGACGTTAAAATCTTTATTTGAAGAAACTTCCTTCTTGAATTTTGAAGCTGACTTGAATACCTTCCCAACGGTAGTTTACAAGCCCAAATTGGACAAGAAATGGTCATCCAAACAATCTGAGGAAGTGCCCAAAGGGTATCAAAAAAATCAGCGACCAGCACCGCGACGCCGATGTTTGGCGCCGCGGCACCCAAATATTTTGAGACCCAGCGCTGCATCGCTGGCCGGCTGTCCAAAAATAAAAAAAGGCAATTTTCTGCCTCTTAACTTCCTTGTGTGGTAAGAAAGGTTTCCCAAGATTTTAAAAGCTCTATAAATACCATCTTTTGAGCCACAAACTAGACATGTTTTGATTATTATCCATATTCTTCTTCTTCTTCTTGATGGATTCAAAAGAGTATATCTTATTTAATTCTTGCACTAAAAATATCAATTGTAAAATATAGCAATAAGCAAGGGTCGAGTCCACAGGAATTGGTGTTTAGTTTAGAATTATTAATTTATACTTAAATTCAAAGAAAACAAAATAAAAGGGGAGGTTTTTGAAATTATTTTAAACTAAAGAAAACAATCAAAAGAAGAAAGCGAGTAAATAAAAAAGTAATCAAATATGAGAAAAGTATAGTTAAGGTTTGATTCTCCACCACTAGACATCATTGAGAATCAATAATCAGATCTATTAATATCAATTAACTATCAAATTTATCAACTGTAGATAACAACAAGCTCTGTTACCCCAATCTTTCCTTAGTTCGTCGTTCAATAGAACAAGCTCTCTATTTAATCTCTAACCACTAGACAACCTAGAATAAGCTCTCTAGATTTAATGTAATGGCAGCTTTATGATGAGAAAAATAGGTTGATCTAGGCAACAAACACATAAGCTCGGATTGTTTAACCTATGTTATGTTCCACTTTGCAATTAGCGAAAACTTGACCATAATCATTAATCACAAATTGCCACTTATGAATAGGAAATCAAGACAAATACACGGATCAAGATTCCTAAACTAGCAATAGATAATTATCAAGATCTATCTAGTTCACGACCTAAACAAAATAAGACAATATCATGAACAATTTTTATGGAAGAACATAATCAACTTGATAGAAAACTAATGATAGATAAATTTGAAAATCAATTACACAACTTGTCTTAGGGCTTTGAAATCACGCTTAACCAAATAAAAGTTTAGCCTTGCATAGGCATAGTTAACATAAACATGAATATTCAAAAGAAACTGAGAAGAAAAATAAAATAAAACTTGAGAGATTAAAGAAGAAGAAGATTGATAAATAATCAAAAGCATCCCCCAGTTGATGGCTCAAAAGATGATATTTATAGAGCTTTAAAGTCTTGGAAACCCTTTCTTACTCTTCAAGGAAGGTAGGAGTCAAAATAAGGCTAGTTTGGACTTTTCACAGATGTTTTCCGTTTTGCAGTTTTTGGGACTTTTGCTGGCAGTAACTCGGCACCTCGATGCCAAATTTCTGTCCCTTGGGCGTCGCGGCGCCGACTTGCTGTCTATTCCTCATTCTGCTGCTGCGCTATCTCATACTTTGTCAGCTGATTTGGGTGACCATACTTTGTCCTATTTAGGCGTGTAAACTATCGTTGGAAAGGTATTCAAGTCAGCTTCAAAAGTCAATAAGGAAGTGTTTTGAAATAAATTCTTTAACATAATTATTTCTTAGCAACAAGCTCTGAGGTCAAATCTGTCTGATCACTTAGCACTAAGAATTTGATCTTTTTGACTCCAAAATCTTCTTCCATCTTATGATTGTGACTTTATAAGCTCTTTAACATCATATTTGACATGTTTTGACTTTGCCTGTTCCAAAATACCTATAATTCATAAAATCATAGTAAAATGTCAAGGAACTTAAGAGTTAAAGCACAAAGTATAAGGAAATAATACATGAAAATGTATGAAATTAAGCACTTATCACTTCTTCATTCTATTAGTTTTTCTTCTTAGTTTCTTTTATGTTTATGTTAATAATGCCTATGCTAGGCTAAACTCCTTTTTGGTTAAGGGTGATTTCAAAAGCCCTAGACATGTTGTGTAATTGATTTTCAGATTTATTAATCATTGGTTTCTATCACAGTTGCTTATGTTCTTCTATAAGAATTGTTTATGATATTGGTCTTGATTTGTTTAGGTTGCAAACTAGATAGATCTTGATAATTATCGAATGCTACTTTAGGAGTCTTGATCCGTGTAATTATCTTGATTTCCTATTCATAAGTGGCAATTTGTAATTCATGATTATGTTGGGTTTTCGAGAATTGCAATGTGGAACATAATATAGGTTAAACAATCCGAGCTTATGTGTTTGTTGCTTAAATCAACCTATCTTTCTCATCATAAGGCTGTTATTACATTAAATCTAGAGAGCTTATTCTAGGTTGTCTAATAGTTAGAAATTAAATAGAGAGCTTGTTCTATTTAACGACGAACTAATGAAAGATTGGGGTAACAGAGCTTGTTGTTATCTACGGTTGATAGTTTTGATAGTTAATTGATGTTGATGCATCTGATTATTGATTCTCAATGATGTCTAGTGGTGGAGAATGAAACCTTAATCATATTTTTCTCATATTTGATATTCTCTTACTTATTTACTTCTTGCTTTTATTATTTGATTTAGTTTTAAAATATCTTAAAACCTCATTTTCTTTTATTGACTTTGAACTTGAATTATAAACTGGTAATTTATAAATTAAAACTCAATCCCTGTGGACTCGACCCTTGCTAACTACTATACTTAACAATTAATCTTTTTAGTGCAAGGTTAAATAAGATATACTCTTTTGACTGCATCATTAGGCCTTTAATAGTAATCCACACAATCCAATCCGTGGACCTTCCTAAGATAGAGGCACTCTCGTGCTAGCAAGATGATTGTTTGAAGTCCAAAGAAAAATCAACAATCATTTATATATAAATTGAAACTAGAGAACTTTTCTCTTTAATGGTGTTTTTCGGCTAAGGTTTTCTTGAAGTACAAGAATCTTGTATTCTTTCTCTTAGGCTTGTGTTTACTCGGAGTGGCTAAAGAGAAAAATAGAGAGAGCAAAGAGGCTAGGATTAAAACTAAGTGCAACTTCAGCTTTTGCATACATACATACATATGTGCGGCAACATGCGTATAAATAGACCACGCATTGCCGCAACCCTTAGTTCACAGGGTTTGTAAATTTTCTCTTTTGCCCTTTTAATTAATTAAATACTTTAATTAATTTCCTTACTATTTTGCTTTTGTTCAATTAAGTCCTACTTAATTGAATCTCAATTTTAATCCCGGATTCAGATTTATTGTGTGTGACTCATTAAGTTTCCAACATGTTGGCAATTAAACATAAGTTGCAATTTAAGTATTAACAAAGATCAAATAACTTATATTCAAGATCTTGAGCGGAATCTAGCAGGCCATCATGACCGTCCAAATGTTAGAAACTCATAGTGATTTGACTTAACCTTTCAGTGATCAGTTTATTAGTGCAATTCAGTCTTTTCACAATATATCTCGAAATGACCATAAGTATGACAAAGTGTCTACTTATTAAACCTTCCATATTAGTTCTTTTAGCCCTCAGGATAAAATTCGTGAATTCGATAATGTTCTCAACATTCTAAATTCGTCATGCTTTGGCCAATGACTTAATCATGTTAACCTAATTCAAGAACTAGTAAAATATGTCTCCTCATTATCACTCGGAGTGGTGAATCCTCTCTTGACTACTCATTTACCTTCATATGTTTCATGTCATACCCAAAATCACCCTATCGTAGGCATCACTTCTTATGACTCATTCGAATGAAATCAAAGCATGACAGTTCTCATATAAGATAAGATGACATCTCAAGTCTGAGGATTATTTACATGAAGATTTTCATAGACACTTGAGTGAGATACCAAGTGGAGTTCTCATAGCGAGTCATGTTTAGTGAACTTGTTCTCTAACATGCACCCACCTGTTATCTCCAAGTATCTCCATACTTCAATCTATGAGATCGATTGCTTATTTTCAAAGTAAGGAGGCTTAACATGTACCAGTCTTTGAGCATTGTCAACATCCTATCATGAAAATACAATGACCAGGAACTAGTTTAGGTACACGACTTTGATGCATAAGGATCTCATAATTATAACCTTCTTAATTCCTTTGCAAAGTCATTGTATTCCATGGACTTTATCCAATTAGCTTACAATAACTCTTTATTTTGTTTAACTAATTGATGAGCGAAAATCTCTATCACATATAACATAAGTGTTTAGTATGCATTATTAGAAGTAAAATCCTTCCAACTTGATCGACCAACCTGATTGGCTCTAGGGCATATCTGATAGAGACTCAATTAAGAGTCGTAAACCCAAGTGCAGGTTATGTTCAAGTAATAAATTCTCGGGTGTCCGAGGTCGAACCACAAGGAAGCGTATTAGTAAGTATAAGTTTATAAATATATAAGAAAAAGAAAGTAAACAAGATATTAGGGAATCAACAACAAAATAAGATAAACAAGATATTAGAGAACAAAATAAACAAAATATAAAAGAAATTAAACAAGATATAAACAACGATAAGAAAAGATGTTGAGGTTAGAGAATCCACTCTTGGTGTTATGCTAAGATTAATCTTGTTTTATTACACAATTGAAATTCACACATAAGGGAGGTTCGAATCGGAAGGTTTAGCAATTCAGTCCAAATTGTCCAACGTCCATAGCATATGATATTATGTTCATTTGGTGTCCTCAAAACTCACAAAAAGAGTCCAAGCATTCCTTATGCCAAGGTATATGTCTACAACAAATCAAGTTTATGAAACCAAGCATTTACTGTGCCATTTTCATTGTCAATAATGAATCAAGATCCCTACTTTGCAAGTATGATTTTAAACCAAAAGAAAATATTATCTATACTAGTGTTTATAAATTTTAGCTCATGTTTAAGAGACTAACCTTAGCATTTACCAAGAGCTTCACCTCATCACCTCAACAATATGATTAGCAACACATACTAGATATGAATAAAATGAAAAGAAATGTAAGAAGCATAAGTAAATAAAGAAAAAGAAAACTAGAGAAAGGAAAGAAGAAGAAAACTTAGAGAATTTTTTTACAATGGCTAATATCCTACCAATGTATAATTTATCCTAATACTCATCCAAGACCCTCTATTTATACACATTTTGGAGAGCTAAATGACAAGAGACAAGCTTTATAAATTTCAAAGGTAGGTATAATAGGTGGGTGCATTTTTCTAACAATTTTCGTCATGTTGTATGACAATTCTGATCAGCCAGCTTGATGGTCGATTTTGTCAATGTTGGAGGCTCGATCTGATCAAATGGTCTTCTAGAAAAATATACCCCTATCAGTTACGGATCCATAGCCGTTGGAATCAGCTCATTTGCTGATGTGGATAAGAAGATATGGGCAAAATACAAAAACAGGTCAGCACAGACGTCATTGCACATCAGCCAACTTGATGGTCGATTTCGCTAGGGAAAACGACTCCGTTTCAAGAAGTGTAAAACATGAAAAAGATAGATATGCCTCTTAGCTTTGCACGGATACAAATTTCAGCCTTATTGCTTCAGTGAAACTCGAGATATAGCTGATATGGAAAACGGTGTCAGAACTGGAACTGAACTGGATTTGCCCTTAATTCTAGTAATCTGAAATCACTCAAAGAAACTTGTGAAAAACACCAAATTACATAAAAATATAAAAGATCATAAACACAATTAGACTAAACAATAATAACTCGTATTTGACACAAAACAATAATAAAACATAACTAAAAACTATATAATTATACGAGTTATCACACCCCCACACTTAGATTGTTGCTAGTCCCTAGCAACGACTCAATAAAAATAAAATAAGAAAATCTAATCTAATCCATTTTCGTAGGAAATCACGGTGGCACTTAGCATGTGACACAAGCCTTTAAACCCCTAGGTGTCCCTAGTGGACAAGTTTAGTCTCGTGAGGGTTTACTAGGACGATACCCACAAACATTGAAGACATAAGAAAAACTAAAAATAATAATTATAACTAATCCTTCCAATATAAATTAGAGATAATCATTGGAAAAGTCTTAAAAACTAATCAATAGCTTAAAGAAATTCACAAAAAATCTTGCTTGAATGTAAATAGTTTGAGTTAAGCCAATATTAACATAACATATTTCAATCAAAATAGTGTATATTCAAACTTAATCTCAACTTCTCACATGGGATACTCTCATGATTTTCACTCTTTAAAGTAGTGGTAAAGTGTTTACACTCAATCAATCTCATGAAAACACTTCTACCATATGCTTGCTTGTCCACCTATTCTCCACTATTTAGATCATACAACTTCATAAATCAAGAGGTCTTTATTCAAGGTTGTAATGGGGCCAAAGGGTTATAATGTGGTTAAAGAACAAAAGGATAAAGATATCACAAAGGTTCCAAAGAGTTCATAGAGTTTAGAGACATAATAAGATCATACAAATAAATTTCTCAAAACTCTTTACAAGTACATAGTCACATAGGCTAAATATTCATGTTGAGCCTTTGCTTCATTCTAACCAACTTTGTAACATCTTTTTCTTCACTTTAACTAGAAGTTCAAGAGAAGATTTTTTTTTTTTTTTTGAATATGGGAATGTATTTAACAATGATCCCTTTCTTTTTCTCTTGACTTTTTCTTTTCTTTTCTTCCCCCACACTTATCTTTTGTTTCTAACCCAAATTTTCAACTAAAAATATCCCTTGTTTTTTTCAATATGTCTCAAAATATATAATCCATCTTTAGAACAAGGGTAAGGATATAAGTATATTTAGGCTAGGTGTAAGTTGTGGTTACCAATAAAACAGCATATTTAATGTAGGCTCAAATTGGCTTACTAGTGGGGATGTTCTCTTAGAACATTAATAATGGATGGCTGTTTGGCTCTGGTTATAATCCTAATGCCTCTATCATATTCATGTTGTCACATGTATCAATATAGTCTCAAACGGTTTAAAGCAAGTTCTAGAGAATCATGTAATCATAAGAGCACTCAAGAAAGAAATTAGATTGATTTGTATAATGCATCAATCATTATAGGCTCAAAAACTCACAAGGATGATTATACAAGTCAGATTAAGTCTAAACATGCTTCTTTCTCAATCAACATATCATATTAACATTGGCTCATAAAAAGGTTGACATCAAGCTCAATTCTCATGAAAATCTTCTCACTAATAAATCTGTTTTAGACTTATGCAATTCATATCTCATCATTGTATTAAAAGGAACTAAAACACACTAAAAAATAATAATAATAATAATAAAGACTCATAAAAAAAATAGTAGACAAAAATTAAAGGAATCCTAAATCGTTCCCCCCACACTTAATTCTTACATTGTCCTCAATGTAAGTCTATTAACCCAAATGAAAGAATCATGTGTAAGAGAAAAGAACTAATAACATAAGAATAGGAATAACTAAGACTCAAAACAAAACAAACTCATGCAACCTAAATAATCCTAAAATACTAAACAAAAATTAACAAGTAAACATAAAAAGATTAAAATCAAACTGACAAGGTATGTCTCAAGTCTCCCTTACTCAGACCTTGTTCAGAATGAATACTTCTAAATTGCTTAAAACACAACAAACTTTTTTTTTTTTTTAAATTAGCGAAATATGTCCCTTACCCCCTACTAAAGGTAGAATTTAGGAGATATTACCTGCAGAGGTTGCTAACCACTTATTATAACTGAGACACAACAAACAAAATGTTAGATAATGTCACAAAGACAAAGTGCAATCCACTCCTTGCTCGTCCATATCTCTTTTTCTTTTTCCGAGCGTTTGCGAAACAACCGTAGCAGATAAATACTCATAAGCTTGGAGCTTTTTGAGTAAATCTTCAATAGTTGTAGCAGAAATTATGGTTCTCCTTGCCTCTGAAAACATGAATCCATTATCCACAGCATTATCTAAATATGAAAGCAAATTACTAAAATAACCATTAATATTAAGCAAACCAATGGGTTTCTTATTTGTGACCAAAGATGACCAAGAAGCCACGCAAGCTATTTCTTCCAATGTACCCAGACCTCCTGGTAAAGCAATGAATGCATCGGCAGAATGGTACATGATTGTCATCCGTTCAGGGATACTCCAGACTTGTATTTCCTTACCCACGGTAGGTCCACAAAAATTTGTGAATAGTTTTGGCACGATTCCTAGAACTGGACTTCCTCCGGCGTGTGCTGCTGTAGCGACTGCTCCCATTAAACCCGTACTACCGCCTCCATAAATCAACTGGATCTTTTGTTGGGCAAGTATTACTCCAACTCTTATGGCTTCATCAGCGAATATGTTATTTTTCCATGGATAAGTACCTCCAAAGACACAAATTTTTTTAATGCGTTGGGACGAAGTACTTTCCATTTTTTTTTTCGAGTGCCTGAAAGAGAATGAGTACATGGTGTAATATATAGAGGACTGAGTAGTGAATCAGACAAGAGTAATAATATCGCCGAAAGTGTATCTGACCTGTCAGAAGAAAATGTTAACCTAACAAAAGATTTTTGCGTGATTTCAGGAAGAAAATCAAAAAGAAAAGAAAAAGCAACCGTAAAAGACCAATGCAAAAAAAAAAATGAGAATAATTACACAAATCGTAAATTAAACCGAAATGAAGTTATTGCAAATCAAACCAAAAGCTGAGAAGTCATTTATTGTAGTTGTGATTGTGGCTCACATCTTCCTCTGGTTTTACGTCCAGAAACGGCTTAAACGCCTTCTATGAGTCGAGGATATGCTTCCCATCCAGTTTTCTTACAAGCTGGCAAACAGGGTCTTTTAACATCAGATTCCCAAGATGTTGCCATTCCCTTTGGAATTGCGGCCATAAATCAAGAATTTCTCTTTGTACGTCTCCACTAGGATGCGTCTCAAGAGAAAGTTGGATATTACCCAAATTCTCCTTACTCAGTCCATCCTTAATGAATTCAATTTTATCATCTCGATTAGAGGACGGAATCCCAATAGAACGACATTTACCGTTACACGTCCATCGTGCACATTTGTGGCAATTTGAACTCATGCGCTTTGCTCGTCGCTTCTTTGCAAAAGTGCTTCTACCTGTACCTGGTAAATGCAAAACAGGAAGATATTCATCTTCACGTACCTTGGCTTCAATTATCCAACGTATGTCTTCAGGAATCCCTTTGTGCATAAGCATTCTTAATCTTTCAAATCGAACTTGGTAAAGCTTCAGTAAAATATTTCGAGGAAAAGGAGGAAATCGTTTCTGCAATCTTGTGAGAATATCATCCATCTTGAAAAAAAAATGAAAAAGAAATTGAAAGAGAAATTTATATACAATATCAGTTTTGTGGGTAGCTGATGGAACCGACTTAAATAATCATGGAGTACCGTTATCCGCCATTTAACCGGAAAAAAAAATTATATTTACATCTAGTTATTTTCAAAACAAGGATCAGAAAGAAAAACAACCTCTTCTTGAGTAACATGATTTTCCAAAAAGAGTTTGAGTCTTTGTCCATTTACCTTGAATACGTTACCATTTTGAGGATTCTCAATGTCAACTGCTCCATAATGATACACATGCTTAACCACAAATGGGCCAGTCCATCTTGATCTCAACTTACCAGGAAATATGTGAAGTCTAGAATTATAAAGTATAACTTTTTACCCAACATCAAATGTTTTTCTTGAAATTAACTTGTCATGAAAGGCTTTAGTTCTTTCTTTATGAATTTTAGAATTCTCATATGCATCATTTCTGAGTTCCTCAAACTTTTGTTTCCAACAATGCTTATCCTGAAAAGAATTTAACAAAGAATCAGTGTGTGAAATTTCTGAAGCATTATCAAACTTACATTCAATTAAATAAGCTTCTAAAGGATCATGGAATGTGGTAGTGGTGAGATGTTCATGAACAAGTTCTTCAATGAAATCCACTTCATGTACTTCTGAATCATCACCAGGTTGCTTGCAAATGTTGAACACATTTAATTCTAAAGTCATATTTCCAAAAGAAATGTTCAACATACCATTCCTGCAATTTATCAGAGTATTAGAAGTTGCAAGAAATGGACGGCCTAATATAACAGGAATTTGAACATTTGGATTTGAAACAGGATGTGTGTCCAAAACAATAAAATCAACAGGGAAGTAAAAATTATCAATTTGAACCAAAACATCTTCAACTATCCCTCGAGGAATTTTTACAGAACGATCAGCTAGTTGAAGTGTAACAGGTGTTTCCTTGAGTTCACCTAAACCTAACTGTTGATAAACAGAAAAAGGCAAAAGATTAACACTAGCACCAAGATCAAGCAATGCACGTTCTATTCTAGTGTTTCCAATGATGCATGAGATTGTTGGACATCCAGGATCTTTGAATTTTGGTGGAGTAATGTGCTGAATGATTGAGCTCACACTTTCCGTCAGAAATGCTTTCTTTTGTACATTATGTT
Organism: Fremontodendron californicum; assembly: GCA_030761205.1. NCBI lineage: Eukaryota > Viridiplantae > Streptophyta > Magnoliopsida > Malvales > Malvaceae > Fremontodendron > Fremontodendron californicum. The sequence continues at coordinate 8,992,970 of JAULJL010000023.1, read as the reverse complement.
TCCTTTTAACTGTGCACATGTCCTTCAAAAATTTAGCATAAGATGGAACTTGTTTGATTGCATCCAATAAAGGAATGTTAATCTTAACTTGTTTGAAAAGTTCATAAATTTCTGCATTTTGATTCAAATTCTTTATTGTTTGCAACCTTTGAGGAAAAGGAGCAGGATGCATACCTTTTTCTTTGTCCAAATTTTCAAGAAGTTCAGACTTACCATCATCCTTACCAATACTTTTCGGAGGGGAAGGAGGATCTTGGTCTTTTGATGGAATCTTTTTGTCAATTGCCTTTCCACTTCGAAGAGTTGTGATAGAACTGGCATTTTCCTGTTGAGTTTCATTGGAGCAAGAAACAAGACATTGAGTAGAAGGGTTAGGCTGAGGTTGAGCAGGAAACTTACCTTTTTCTTGAGTGCGTAATGAAGCTGTCAATGTGGACAAGGTGTTTTTGATCTCATTGATGTCCTGTGAAGTTTGGTTATTCACATTTGCTTGTGTTTGCATGAATGCTTGCAATGTCTCTTCCAAGGTTTGTACACGTGAAGGTCGATAGGAAAAAGTGTTGCCCGGCTTTTGAGATTGTGGTACCTGAACATGATTATTATTCCGCCAACTGAAGTTGGGATGATTTCTCCATTCAGAGTTATACGTTTCAGAGTAAGGAGAAGGAAAAGGCTTTTTAAATGTGTTTATGGAATTTACTTGATCATGCAACGCTTCTTTAAGAATGGGAATGTTTGGACATTCAGAAGTGGAGTGTCCCATGATTTCACAAATTCCACAACTTTTTTCATTTTTAACCGTTTTGACTTCTTTTACTTCTCTAAGTTCCATGGCTTCAATCTTTCTAGCCAAATTAGCTACTTTAGCTTTTATCTCATCTTCTTGACTAAAATGATATTTACCTCTGTTAGAAACAAGATTAGATCTATTGGAACTTTCAGAGGAATTATCTATGTGCCAGGCTTGAGAGTTATCTGCCAAATGGTCTAGGTAGTCAAAGGCTTCTTCAGGTTCTTTTTCTAGAAACTCACCGTTACACATTGTTTCAACAAATTGTTTAGTTTCGGGAGTTAAACTTTCATAAAAGAAACTAATAAGATGCCATTTTTCAAAACCATGATGTGGACAAGAACTTAACAAATCTTTAAAACGCTGCCAGCACTGAAAAAATGCTTCATTTTGATTTTGATTGAAATTTTGAATCTGTTTTTTCAAAGCAGTAGTTTTATGTGCTGGGAAAAATTTCTTTAGAAACTCAGTTTGTAATTCTTGCTATGTGCCAATTGACCTTGGTTTTAAATTATGAAGCCAAATTTTTGCTTTATCTTTTAAAGAAAAAGGAAATAATTTTAGCTTGACAATTTCATTTGTACATTGTTGGTCATTAAAGGTGACACATACATCTTCGAAGTCTTTTAGAAACGAGTAAGCACTTTCCGATTCTAACCCATGGAAATTTGGAAGCAAAGCTATCATACCTGGTTTAAAACGAAAGTTGTTTGCATTGAGAGGAAAAATAAAACAAGAGGGTGATGAGCTTCGAGTTGGTTGCAAGTAGTCACGCATGGTGCGTACTTGTCTGTTCTCATCTTCAGCATGAACACTTTCATTGTCAGCCATGGTAGGAGTTGTATTAGAAAGATTACCTGAAAAAGTTTCACAATAAAATCTAACTAAACGACGAGATCTAAAATCACGTCGCCAAACAAGCATAAAACAAAGTTAATATACAGATTGGGCGGTATAACCAGCCAATAAAAATAAAACAAAGTTAATATACAATATAAATATAAATATATAGAAAATTAGGCGGTATAACCAGCCAATAAAAATAAATATACTTATAAACTTATATACTTAGTATTGCCTCCCCGGCAACGGCGCCAAAAACTTGATGGAGACTCAATTAAGAGTCGTAAACCCTAGTGCAGGTTATGTTCAAGTAATAAATTCTCGGGTGTCCGAGGTCGAACCACAAGGAAGCGTATTAGTAAGTATAAGTTTATAAATATATAAGAAAAAGAAAGTAAACAAGATATTAGGGAATCAACAACAAAATAAGATAAACAAGATATTAGAGAACAAAATAAACAAAATATAAAAGAAATTAAACAAGATATAAACAACGATAAGAAAAGATGTTGAGGTTAGAGAATCCACTCTTGGTGTCATGCTAAGATTAATCTTGTTTTATTACACAATTGAAATCCACACATAAGGGAGGTTCCAATCGGAAGGTTTAGCAATTCAGTCCAAATTGTCCAACGTCCATAGCATATGATATTATGTTCATTTGGTGTCCTCAAAACTCACAAAAAGAGTCCAAGCATTCCTTATGCCAAGGTATATGTCTACAACAAATCAAGGTTATGAAACCAAGCATTTACTGTGCCATTTTCATTGTCAATAATGAATCAAGATCCCTACTTTGCAAGTATGATTTTAAACCAAAAGAAAATATTATCTATACTAGTGTTTATAAATTTTAGCTCATGTTTAAGAGACTAACCTTAGCATTTACCAAGAGCTTCACCTCATCACCTCAACAATATGATTAGCAACACATACTAGATATGAATAAAATGAAAAGAAATGTAAGAAGCATAAGTAAATAAAGAATAAGAAAACTAGAGAAAGGAAAGAAGAAGAAAACTTAGAGAATTTTTTTACAATGGCTAATATCCTACCAATGTATAATTTATCCTAATACTCATCCAAGACCCTCTATTTATACACATTTTGGAGAGCTAAATGACAAGAGACAAGCTTTATAAATTTCAAAGGTAGGTATAATAGGTGGGTGCATTTTTCTAACAATTTTCGTCATGTTGTATGACAATTCTGATCAGCCAGCTTGATGGTCGATTTTGTCAATGTTGGAGGCTCGATCTGATCAAATGGTCTTCTAGAAAACTATACCCCTATCAGTTACGGATCCATAGCCGTTGGAATCAGCTCATTTTCTGATGTGGATAAGAAGATATGGGCAAAATACGAAAACAGGTCAGCACAGACGTCATTGCACATCAGCCAACTTGATGGTCGATTTCGCTAGGAAAAACGACTCCGTTTCAAGAAGTGTAAAACATGAAAAAGATAGATATGCCTCTTAGCTTTGCACAGCTACAAATTTCAGCCTTATTGCTTCAGTGAAACTCGAGATATAGCTGATATGGAAAACGGTGTCAGAACTGGAACTGAACTGGATTTGCCCTTAATTCTAGTAATCTGAAATCACTCAAAGAAAGTTGTGAAAAACACCAAATTACATAAAAATATAAAAGATCATAAACACAATTAGACTAAACAATAATAACTCGTATTTGACACAAAACAATAATAAAACATAACTAAAAACTATATAATTATACGAGTTATCAATATCCCAACAATTTTCACTTGCACTAAGCAAATCACCAAAGCACTCTATATCGAACTCTTTCGATTTGCAATGTTGTCTCTATTGAGGACACAGTTTTAGCATATTCTATTGTGAGAATATGTTTAACTACATATGATTTGATAATATCTATTATCTAGTTATAATACTCATTCGAATCATAGTAAGACTCGAATTCCTTTCTTCATGACTCATAATGTTACTTTAACAACTATAGGATTAATTTGTTAACTCAGTGAGTTAATGATCCAAATATACCACTAGTAGCCTTAAACAAAAGATTTGTATTTGACCAATAATAAAACCTTTCAGTCCTTTCTAATTTGAAACGCTTCCAAATAACTGATTCATTAATGACTTTGATTCATTGACATTTATTAGATTCTCACACTATGTTAAACTCATTTAACATCTATCCAATGCTCAACACAATGTCATTGTAGTTTCTAGTGTTATCGAAAACTTATGTATCTTATACACGTTGTTTATTTGTTACCCTTAGTGCTCCCACTAATCTTCACATATGCACAATTGATATCTTATCATTTGATAAATTCAACTCTTTAAATGCTTGATATCATATTCCAATGTCTCACATTGTTTTGCTTAGTAGACTCATCTCTTCTGAGTAATGCATCAAAATGCATCCTACTAATTCGTTGAATCATTGTGCGATTCATACATCTTATGTATAAATTTTGGATTACAAAGTATGCTTATGATCTTTAACATTTAAAGAGTCATCAAGCTCCCACTGTTTCTAACATGTGTAAGAAACATAACTAAGTAACACATTTACTTTTCTTAGGTTTGATTCAAAACTATTTTGAATTCATAAATGTAATATTAAAATCAAGCATCTCATATCTAATATGAAAGTTTGTTTTACTATTAATATTTGTAATCCTTAGAAAAATTTTAGGTTAATTCCTTTATTGATGTTCGAGAATTTGAGGCATACATAAACATTTTATTTCAATCAATTTATCTTTTATGAATTAGTTAAAAAAATTATCTCTCTTCTAGTTTAAAGCAATCTCAATTAGGATTTTACATTTCAATCAGAATGCTCTTGACACTAAAAGACTTCATAATCATATTATGAATATTTAAGCAGTTACTTATCTCATAAGTGTTCTTAAGTCATACGAATAAGATCCTTTTGATTCATAATAAAGAAGGCTGCAAGTATCTTTATACTCTACTTCTTATTCTTTAAGATTTAAGAAGAACTCACATTGCTTAAAGCATAATTATCTATATTGCAAGTTTTCTAAGTTAACTATAAAAATAAAAAGACCAAAGCATGAAATAAAATCCAACAAAGATATGATTTAAGAGGATAAACTAAAATAGCATAGCATCCAATGCTAGCAAAATATAATATGTCTAAAACATAATAAAGATGGCTCATAAGGCCAAAAACAAAATCCTCAAAAGGATTTGACTATAATGCCAAAACCAAAACATCCAATGTTTAAAACCATAGAAAAAAATAAATAGATTGTCTCCAAAAACAACTAAAACATAGGCCGACAAGCTTGATCCATCATCAACTAAGGTTATCACCTCCTTTGGTTCTTCTTCATTCTCCATTTTCCTTGGTTCCTACAATATTTCATACATATTAGAATATATTATTTTTTTCATAAGATATCATATATTAGATGGAAAGAGAATGAAAAACTTATAGCATACTTGAAGTAGAAACTTCCTTAAGTTTATTTCCTTCATGGCTCAATATAGTCTTTGCAATTTCACCTCCAATGCTCATGTTTGCCACAATGATGCCATGTTCCTTTGACATCCTCTTTGTCCTTCTTTACCCCTCCGACAAGCTTAAGGACTTTGAGATAGAAGTTACATCTTTCTTTGATTTCTTGAAGAACTTCTTATTCTTTTGTTTCATACCTTTAGAGGAGGAATCAAGATTGATGGTAGTATTCTCCTTGTTAATAGTCTTTTCGGCTTATGTAACCATATTCAACAACACCAAAAGAGTTGCCTCTATATGGTTCGTGTTGAAGTTCAACACGAATTATGAATAGCTTTCAGGTAAAGATGCCAACACTAAGTCAATACTTATATCATTATCCATTATCCAACCAAGTTGACCAAGTCCATTGATACATCGAATCATCTTGAGCACATAGGTCTCACTGAATTATATTCAGACATCTTGGTTCAGAACAATTCCTTACAGATGTCGAACCTCTCAGCATGACTTTCCTTGGAGAACAATTCTCCAAGGGGGCGTTTGGTGCCTTCCCAATAATCACATAGATGAATGTGATTCATGATAATGTGATTCTTGGGAATGTGATTCCTGGGAATATAACTTTACAGCGTTTGGTATACATGGGAAAGTGCTGATTAAAATCTTGAGAATGTGATGGTAATTTTCGAAATTACCCTTATAAAAAAATGTAATTTTTATTAATTTTAAAATTTTTCAATGATATTTATTATTAACAAATATTTGTACTAAATATTTAAAAATAATATTTTAATTGATAATTTGAGTTACTTTTAGGATAAAAAAATGTTTATTAATAATAAAATTTTGAAATTACTCTCATATAGTTGAAAAATTAAAAGGTTGATTGCAAATTAAATATTATTTAAGTATTTTAATAATATTTGTACTAAATATTTAAAAATAATATTTTAATTGGTAATTTGAGTTATTTTTATGATAAAAAAATATTTTTTAATAATAAAATTTTGACATTACTCTCATGTAGTTGAAAAATTAAAATACTATATGCAAATTAAATACTATTTAAATATTTTAATGATATTTATTATTAACAAACATTTGTACTAAATATTTAAAAATAATATTTTAATTGATAATTTGAGTTATTTTTATGATAAAATAAATATTTGTTAGTAAGAAATATTTGAAATAATTTTCATGTAGCTGGAAAGTTAAAAGGCTGTATGAAAATTAAATATTATTTAAATATTTCAATGATATTCATTATTAACAAACATTTGTACTAAATATTTATAAATATTATTTCAATTGATAATTTTAAATCAAATAGGAAGAGGATAATTTTGTCTTAAAATTTTTTTAACTTTGTAACTACATGGAAAAATTACATTCTAACCACTTCTTATGGGAATCATATTCCAATGCGTGTAGGAAAGTAACTCGCCAAGGAAAGTTACATTTTCAGAAAAGTGAGCAGTTTTTAGCATACCAAACATGGGAATCACATTCCCATCAATTACTTTCCATGAAAAGTGATCAATTTTCATCATACCAAACGCCTTCTAAGGTTCAAGATGATTTCCTGTGCATTCATGGTTTCATGCTACTTTTGAAGGTCAGGAGCCATACTAGCCAACATCATACATGTGACTTGTTCTAGATCTTCCATGAAGACTTTATAGGCTTCCCTAACTTATTCATCAGCATCCTTAGAGGGATATCAGGGATTTCATCATCAAGGGCATGTGCCTTATTTTCTTGCTTGTAAACAATCTTTATATTGTGGAACCATTCAAGGAAATTTGAGCTAATAAGCTTCTTGCATCTAGAATGCTACGAAGTGACATGTTATTTGCCATGATGATTTATATCCTATATGTAAATCAACACATATATAAGTTACAATGCATGAAATAAAATTATCATGACTAGGTTTTAAATCTTAATAATTTACCTCACTATTTTATCAAAATAATAGCCCTCCCATACTATTTCGAAAAATTTAACTTTTAAACTTATTAGTGAGCTAAAACCCAAAATGATCTGATCCGAACCTGCCCAATTACCACCTTTATGTATAAGCAGAGGTGGTAGGAATTAATGACGTATGAAAATGTTAAGCATAGAGAATTAGTTAAGGTAATATTAAAAAAGGAAAATGTTAATCAATATTTAGTAGCACTGATTAAGATGATATTTAAAGAAAAAAAATTGCAATTAATAAATTTTTTCTTGAATTATGTAAAAATAATATATTAATGTAATTTTTTTAAATAGTAATTAGATAATCCTTAAACATTACCTATAAGTGATGATTAACTGAATTCTTTAAAAAAATGAAAATTGTATTTAATGTATTATCTTTTCTTAAATTTAGTGAAAACAATACATTAAATAAAAAATAAAAAAATCTTTTAAATAATAACACCCATTCATCGAAACCTTTCTCGTAATGCCCTTTACATGCTATAATTATCATCTAAATTATAAAACATAACATTGAATTAAGATGGAACATAGAGCCAGAAGTAGCTATGGTATTAAAGATTTGGTTGGTTTTTGTTGAACTAAATAAAACTCCAACATTAATTTATGATACACAAGATGGAATATGACTAGGAATGTCAATGGAGCGGGACGTGGATTATCTTATCTATTTTCATTTCATTCTTGCATGGATATTAAAAAATCTCATTTTCATGGATGTCGATTACATTCATAATCGCTCTACACCGCTTCACGCCACTCCACCTTACTTTTTTATTAATTATTTTAATTTAATATTATAAAAAATATTATAATTTATTTATGAACATATTTTTAGTATATACTAAAAATAAATTTCCCGTTTCATTTGCAGATTTTTTTAATATTTATAAAATTTTAATTAAATTAAAAATTACAAATAAATTTAAATTAAATAATATTAAATAATTATTCTTTTAATATTTAAGTAAATGAATTTAGAGTTAAGATCAAATTACTATGACAAATTATGTAAAATATGGGATGAATTGAGACACGACACAAACACAACATGAAAAAAAATTAAAACACGACACAAATACACGAACGTGTCAAAACCTATATAAAATGAATTATTAACGCGTAACAATTTATATAAATTTATAATACTTTGAACACACCAAAAAATAACATGAACACGAACACATCACGAACATACAAATTTTTCTCTAAATTGAATCATTATGACAAATTATGCAAAATATGTCATGAATTAAGACACGACACGAACACAAATTTTTTTCTAAATTGAATCACAATGACATGAAATGAATTGAAACACGACACGAATACAACATAAAAAAAATAATTAAAACACAACACGAAAAATAACATAAACATGACACGAATACACGAACGTGTCAAAATATAAATAAAACGAATTATTAACGTTCAAAAATTTATATAAAATTATAATACTTCAAAGTTTAAACACACGAAAAAATAATACAAACAAAGCATGTGATGAATTGATAAACGATATAAACACAACATTGAAAAATAATTAAAATACGACACGATACGAAAAATAACATGAACATGACATGAATACACGAATGTGTCAAAATCTATTTAAAATGAATTATTAATATCTAAAAATTTATTTGAATTTATAATACTTTGAACATAAAAAATAATATGAACACGAACACACAAAATTTTTTCTAAAATGAATCACTATGACAAATTATGCAAAATATGTCATGAATTGACATATGACATGAACACACAAAATTTTCTCTAAATTGAATTACAATGGCAAACTATGCAAAATATCAAATGAGTTGAGACACGACACGAACACAGAATAGAAAAATAATTAAAACACAACACGAATACACGAACGTGTCAAAATATACATAAGATAAATTATTCACGTATAAAAATTTATATAAATTTATAATACTTTAAATACGATAAAATAACACGAACACGAACGTATAAATTTTTCTCATCTTTCTTTTCTTTCTCTTTCTCTTCTCTTCCCTTTCCTTTTCTTTCATTTTATTTTTCTTTCCTTCCTAAAAAAAAAAAAAGAAAGACACATGTCACAACTACATCAATTTATGTAGTTCATCTTATATATATGTTAGATAATTCTTTAGTATATATAATATACATATACTAAAAGTATATATATACAAAATATCAGTATATATATATCTAAAATAGATTAAAAATATAAAGGGAATATATAAAATATTTTAAGCGATAAAAAACTAATTTTAAAAAGCGAAACAAAATAAACATTTATCAAAATCGTTTCATATCACCTCTCCCCCATTTTTCACACACAAAAAAAAAAAAAAAAAATTCTTCTCATTCAGAATAGGATCGATACAAAATCTGTTGGGTGAATCGAATTTTGCTATAACTAAGTCGAGATGGGTTGGAAGTAAGGCTATAATTCGAAAATGGGAGTTGAGATGTCCATGTCCATGGGAACAATAAATGATGAATGTATTAGGTTTCATCAAACTTGGTATTATTATTTTTTATTAAATGTATTGGCTGAACCATACGAAAATGACAAATTTTTTTTTTTTTATCACGTGGAAAAGCACGTGTGTGTGAGTTTCTCTTTCACTTGCCTTCTAGAAAGTAAGAAATTAAGTCTCTTTTTGTAGGTGTTTAAAAAACCAATAAAAATAACAAAAAGCAAAAGCATCAATCAGGAGCGAAATCAAGAATTCTATTTATGGAAGATCGAGATAGCATATATGCATGCATTATGTATATATATTTAAAGTAAAAACATGTATATGAGAATATTTAATTTAAATATTATGATATTAAACTGCAAAATTGAATAAATTTCTTTTAATGAAAAACTTTTCTTAAATTTAAATATTATAATTTATATTGCATATGTAAAAGATTTAATAAGAATTAAGATTTTAATGTCAAAAAAAATCTATAGTTTGACTCAATAATAAAAAAAATCATAGGATTATTTTATATATAAAAAAATAAGATTACATATTTTTAGAAAAAGTTAAAAAAAAAAAAAGTTAAATGCATAATTTGTATTAAATATGGTAGTTGTTTCACTTTCTTTAATTGCTTTTTTTTTTTAGCATAAAATGAAAATTATTAACACAATAATTAATGTCAATGTATCTATTTAATTGATTGAAAAAAAAAATATATAGATTTTACAAAGGGGAGTAAGTTGAAAAACTTTCGAGGGGCCAAACTATAATTTTATCCACTTGAAACATCTTAAAAAACTTAGGGGTCAAGGTTTGCATACTCTTTAGATTCGCCTTTCGCACCAATCAAATGGAGTCTTATGAGGGTGGGCATTCGGTCGGTTCGATTCTAATTGATTAAATTGAATAAACTCATGAAACCGACCGAACAGACTGACAAAAAAGCCTCAAATCGAACCAACCGAACCGAACTTAATCGGTTCGGTTGGTTTGTTCGGTTATTGTTTTATTGGTTTGGTTTATGTGTATTGTTTTTTTTTTTTATAGTTTGGTATCTTATAGGTTATGGATTTGGTTTAAATAAAAATAATATTATTTATCTATTTATTTATTATGTTTTTTAATTAAATATCGGTTTTTTCAGTCGGTTCGCTTTAGTAGAAAAAATCACAAACCGGTCGAATAAACATGTTTAAACCGAACTTGTTAATCGATCACAACCGAAACTGAACAAACGAACCAAATGAACCGAATAGCGTTAATTTCGGTCTGTTTATTGGGTAAACCGACAATTTGCACATCCCTAGAGTCTTAGAAAGTATGAATGAGAAACTAAAGTTCAGATCACATTTAAAATACACAAGAAGAAAATGCATCTTTTCTGACATCTTAAAATACCGATAAAAACATTATAAATACTGGTAAAGGTATTACATACAATTGTTGGACATTGTTCTTTTATATATATATATATATATATATATATATATATATATAAGAGATCGCAGTCTGAAAATATGAAAAAAAATTACAGATATTAAGATTTGAATTTCAAACCTATTGAATGTTATCTCTTATTACCTTAAATCTTTGTTTACATTGTTCTTAAAGTTTAATGTTTACTTTTCTAAATAAATGTTAAAAGAGTACAAAAAATTATCAAACTAAATAGTCTGAATGTGAGACCTTAAATCTTTGTTCTTAAAGTATATTGTTTACTTTTCTAAATAAAAAGTTTATTATATTATTTACACATAATATCATTTTTTTTTTCTCTCCACTTTCGAGTTCGCGCCAATTTAGCCCCATCTCCACAAGAAAAGCTCAAATAATAGAAAATTGTTGGTTTTTACTTTTTATATGTCAATTTAAAGGGATTCGATTCTTTCATTCTAAAATCAACTCTTTATTCTCACATTTTCAACTCCGTTATTTTTTTTTTTTAATCAATGAAGTGTTTCTATCTATCTATATTATATGCTACGTATTTATAAAAGTTCATTTTTGATACTTTAATAATGAAGTTTTTTAATTTTATAAATGAGGTTAAAAGACTGTCACAATTCTCACTTTTTTTAATTAATTTTTTTAATATACCATTTTTTAGTTTATTTTTTATTTTTTAATCCCAAATAGTATGTATCACACTACTAATCCTATTTATGAAATTTAAAAATTCCAACAACAGTATATGAGATAACTAATTTCTCTATTTATAATTTAAGTGAATCTCATACATATATATATATATATATAAATAAGTTCTAATGTTAAATCTATATATAAATAGTAGTGTTTAAATTACTTTTTAGTCATTCAATTTTTGAAAAAGATTTCTATTTTGATCATCTAATTTTTTTTAAAAATGTATAAAAATGTATTGAGAGTCATTGACATTTATAAGTATTGCTATTTTGATCATCCACTCGTTAAAAGATAACAAAATCAAATAATTGTTCATTGGTACGTAGAATTCTATCACACTATTAATGCAACTTAAAAAAAAAAAACTAATTACTGTGCTAACTGCTAAGTTCAAGTCAAAAATAAGTACAAATTCATATAAATTAACTAGGTTCCTTTTTTATATGAAAAATATTAATTAATGTTTAGAGACACGGATTAAGGTAATATTTAATTCAGTAAAAGTATTGTATCAAATGTAAATTTTTTAAAAAATTTTAATTAAATAGTTCTTAACCAATGTCTATATGCACCGATTAATTAATTTTTTTATATTAAAGAAATTACTAAGAAAAAAAAAATGAGAAATTATAAATGCGATGTAAATTAATCTAAACTTTCTTATAAACCATGCCAAATGGCCTTGGCATTTAAGAAAATAGGGTTGGGATTGTGGATTTGTTACTATCAATGACCAAAATGGAAAGGAACTTTTTCCAAACTTTCAAGACTGTGATAAATCCAATCTCTAACCTTGTAACTACATCTTGGTCACCACTTGCAAAATTAACTAAGCTATAAATTTTGAATTTATGCAAAGGTTATCATTTTGTTTAAAGTTTTTAATTCAATGGATACTTTAAGTTAAATTGCAAATATTCATAATCACACGAAAATCAGCTATGAATATTTGTGTATAGATATTAATTTTTCATCATGTTTATATTATTAATCTACTAAATAAGTTCTATCAATCTAATAATTTTGCTTTTAAGTTTTGGAATAATTTGGATCATTGAAAATTTTATTCTTCTATTCTATTATGTTTCATCTTTAAAAAAGCATAAAAAACATTTTTCTTCCTATTTTCTCTGTCATCGAAACAAGTTCTCTTTTCTCTTAACTTTTTCTTGATATATATTTTTTTTTTCAAAATTTTTATTAACGAAACAGAGCCTTAAGAAATTGTACTTAAGTACTGTTAAATGAAAATATCTATTTAAATGATAACTCGAAGAAATCCCTTTAAAAACTCCTATGATTCATGAATCATGAACCAAGTCTTTTATTTAAAGCCCTAGGGAACTCTATGCATGTAAATGTATTATGGTTAGTGATGTATTATGTATTGTAGTTGTCAACGAAATTAAAGTTAGTTCAACTAAATATAACTACCATTTACGATGATATTTATGATGCATTAAATATATAGAAACAATTGTTAAATCAAATGATATTTAGGTAACTTCAATCTTGGTTGTTCAAGAAATTGACCTTGCCCCAAATGCATAGAATTTTTTTTTTTTTTCTCATTTTGATATGTGCCTTCTAATTTGTTTTTGTTTTCATTAGATGATTCACATGAATATATATGGATTAAACTAAGAACCCATATCTAAATAACTAACCAAAGTTGGTCCATACCATTAAGTAGTCCTTATCTATTTAATAGTGGCTAGTTAATTTTATCTCGACTATCACTATAGTAATTTAACTTGAATATGATTCACTAAGATAATATTATCTAAATAATCATTAATTAATTAAACATTTATCTTGGCCTACTAAATTATCATGTAGGCCACATTATTATCCAAATTCTTTCATTTGTCTCATATGTATAACCAAGAACTTGAATATGTGACATTTAAATCAAAACTTAGTATGAGCATAAGTTACTCTAACAAAACTCCTACTTAATTAAAGAGTCAGATAACACAAATAATGGCAATAGCATTCTAATCTAAATATTTTCTTATGTATTATAATGTATGATTCTCTCTAAAAGAGTACTTTATGAGACAATATTTTATGAATGCATTTTCTATAGTCATTTAAGGTCCAAACAAATATATAAACTTCATGTGCACAAATAAAAACATGTCATAAATTCTAAGAATGTGAAAATAACAAAAATTAAGCATGTCAAAGAAGTCAAACCACACTATAGAATAAATTTATTAATGTCATATGATCCACATGACTTTTAAACTGTTTTATCGACAATGTTTAATCATGGTATCTACAACCATTAAATATGTACTAATGTGGATATCCACTTCTTGCTTCTTTACATGATCTCTAACAACAAGGTACTTTATATTAATCTGCTTGCTACAACTTTCACTTTTATCATTCTTAAGAAAAAAAAAACCATAGAAGAGTTGTTAGAATAAGTCCTTAATAGTCTTGTAATGAAACAGACAACTCTGAAACCAGAAATGAAATTTCTCAATCATAATGCTTATGATGTTGCTTCATAGAATGCAATGGACTCAACTTCCATTGTAGATGAAGCAACAATTGTTTGCTTAGCACTTCTACAAGATACAACACCATCAGCTAGGTATCCTGAAGTGAATTTTCTTGTACCAACATCCACCAAATTGTAAATCCTAATATCCAATCACTTCGAGATGATCAGGTTTTCTGTTAAATTTGTTAATGTACGTTTGGTTAGTTGAATAAGATAAAGAGAAAACAAAATAGCTATTCTATAAAAATAACATAAAATCAAAGAACAATAATTATTCCATAATTTAATTCATTGAATGGAATAAGGGAGGAATACAATTAAAATATTTGGTTGACTTAAATTAATCAGGAATGAGTGAGGAATAAGAGTAAAAATACCATCTTACCTATTAGTAAAATAAAAATTCAACTTATATTTTTAATGTTTTACAACATGTCATTTAATTTATTAACTTAAATTATAAAATTATTACTATTCATTATTAAATTAATATAAATTTTCATTTTTCCCTTTATTTCCCTTTTTATTTTTCTTTCTTCGTGGCTGATGACTAGAGATTCGCACGGATGTCGTCGTCGGCGAAACAAATAACCACAATCAACTGTTGGGTCGCTAATCTGGCATGTCTAGACAAAATTCGATCACTTTTGGTGTTAGTCTGCTGCTTTTAAGGCCAAATCAGTACATTTGGTCGTTGATCAAAGCTTCCTCATGGCTTGATTTGGCTAATAAGGCATTGATTTGGTGCTTTCGAGGCCAATTCGGACAGATAAGGGGCCAATATGGTCGTTTCTTGTGTTAAGATCCGACCATATGAACGCCGATTGGAGCTTTCCATGACTTTGAGTCGACCACCAGAGCTTAGATCAAGCGACATTATGGTCCTTCAGTGTCGCCGACGAACATGAGCTTGCAGCTTTTGTGATGAACTTTCTCTCTTCTTAAACCGACACAAGATTCAAATTAAACAAAATATATAAGGGTAAAACGATTCAAAAAATATTATATTTATTCCTGATCACTTGTAATAGGCATTCTTGGGTGATGGTGATTTTAAAAAATAGTCTTGAATGGCTATTCCATGAACCAAACCTTAATATGACTGTTCACTATTAAATAAGGGAATGAATTAGTCATTCTCCAACAAAATGTAAGTGTCAAATTTTGCATTTTTAAAGTTCGAAACTTGATAAGAACGACTTTAACTTGAAGAATAAGTAGAAATGACACAAAAACTTGATTCTGGCAAAGTAAGTTTATGCCGATCGCTAGACCTGATAATTTTAGACACGACACGGAAACACGACACGCGTACGACACGCTTTAACTGTGTATGGATTTTATATAATCGTGTTTCATGTTATAATCGTGTCGACACGTTTATGACATGACAAATTTCATGTCATAAACGTGTTAAACATGAATAACACGCTTAAGACACGCTTAAGACACGATTAACTAATCGTGTCATAAACATATAAACGTATCAACACGTATCTGTTAACTTGTTTAAAACACGATAATCTAACGTGTATACACTTTTAAATTAACACGGTTATATATAAAACACATTTAATTTTTAATATAAGTATATAACATATATAAACTATAAACATTATTTTAAACTTTTAATTATGATACCTATTTAATATATAGTTAAATAAAAACTATTTTAAGCATTTAATTTAATATAACTCTACTCGTTTAGTTAGTAGCAATAATATGATTGTTAAGGTAAAGGATAAGTAGAGCAAACTTAATTTCTCCATATATAATATTCAATCCCAATATTTTTTATAATAAAAAAGTTAATTTAATTAGTATAAATATCATTATAAGAATAATATATCATGATCTTATAAATTAATTAAGTTGTAATTTAAAATAAAAAATTACTTAAAAAAAGAATTTGTAACTTGAACTCTTGAAGTATGAATTATGAATTATGAATAAAGTATGGCTCAATCTTATTAATTAAAATATGCATCATATTTTGTATCTCATATTAAATTATTAATTAAGTTTTGATTTTTAAATTTATTTTATTTGCTTGTATAATAAAAGTTAGTAATACTATTATTATTAAGATGGTTGTAACTCATTGTTATTAGTAATAACTAGTAAATTAGTAAGTAGGAAATAGGAAGTACTAATTAATAAGCTACTACAATCATCCTAACAATAATAGTAATATTACTAACTTTTATAAAAAAAATTAAAGAAAGCAAAACTTGATTAATATGAGATATTAAAATTCTAGTGTTACCCTTTTTCCCTATAAGTAGACTCCTCCATTCACACCACTTCATAACACAATTCACCTAGCAACCCCCTTCTTCTTCTATCTCTATTCTAGCAAATTCTCTTTAATTTTTTGGTTTTTCTCCTAAACCTTAGAGGATTTCTTCCTTTTAGGGTTGCCTCTAATCCTTCCAAAGTCAAACCTTTACTCCCAAAACCTTCCAAACACTTTAATCAATACCGAAGAACCTTAAAAATACAACCTACCTAATCAACCATGTGTTGATCGACAGTCCCTTGTGCCGATCAACACTGTCCTAGCCACATAAAACCTAGTCCTATCTTTGTGACTCTTCCAAAGTTTGATCATAATCCTGCCTCGGATTCTTAAGCCAACCAGAAGCTATTTCATTCGTTTGAAGATCTATTTGCATCTTCGTATAAGCCAAAACTCTATCAAATTCTACACTTCCTCATCTCGATTCTTCAAGGTTTTTTGAATCTATCAACAGGTTAATTAGGTAATCTTTTCTCCCTTTCTTCTCAAGCATCGAGTATGTGACAAATTGTCCATCATCATTCATCATGTAGACCTAGGTATGCATGATGAGTTTAAATTAAAGATATAAATTTACATATAGTTTTCTAAGGTTTTGCATCATAGAGAATCCTATGTAAGTTCTTTTTCTTTGTTGGTTTATTGTGGTTGATTGATTGCTATCTCTTGTGTATGTTATGTAGTAACATGTTTAGGGTATAACCAAAGCATGTCTAACGCCATAGGGGCATTAATAATCTAATCTATCCTATTGCATCTTTTCTATTCGTATTTTATCTTATTTATTTGTTTTCGTATGATTTACCTTTAATTTCTTTACCTAAAATCAACCATCCTCTAACCATGCCTACGTTTGAATCCTTTTCCAACAACCAGAATATGAGTACGCTTCTCCATATCATTGTTCATAAATGTCATTTACCTCGTGGCTGCCTTATCAGTCAAAACTATTTCCAAAACCTCATGGGATTCTTCCCAACCCCTTACTTTACCCCACCACCACTAATCCACACAAGTGCATACGGCTCTATCGCCAGTGATCCCACTGATGACCTAACAGGGCCACAAAATGCTTCCACTAATATAGAATCACAAATTCCTGCAGATTCACCAATACATCAAGAAAATACTAAGGTCCCCCCCAGCCACATCTGGTGAAACCATAGTCCTTAAACATAGTGCAGGAATCCGCCAACCCTCGCTTATACCTCTTTTATACAAATCGCATATAATGCACTATCCCTAATGTATCTACCTGCTTCTGGCTACCCCAACCATGGAGCAGTACAACCAAATACTCCAACAAATCAAACTTTCGAAAGCCTAAGTAGGAAACCAACAAGGTGACATTCAGCACCCAAAACCAACTTGCATGCTCTGAACAACCAACAAGACTAACAAGCCCAAAGCTCTGTCTAATCTGTAAAATACACGCATGAGCTTGTGTTAGCAGAATGGCCACCTTGCTGTTTGATAAGTTGAAAATAAACTTAGTTTTTGGGTTGGTTTTTGGTACTTTTGATTGTAAGCTGAAATAACAGCAGTGGTTGTGATAGTTGTTTAAGTTATGTTTACTAACTTGTAAGTTGATTGAACACAAGACTTGTAGTAGGTGAAAGTTAGTATGTTTTTTTTTTCTATGTATACAAACACAAGTCAATGAAAAATGTGTATTGCAGCCCATTCTTCTTCTTTTTTTACAGCTCTCTGCTCTCATTTTCTTTCCTTCTTCTTCTTTGTGCTTTGTATGTTCATCATCCAACATGGTATCAGAGCTATCTTCTTGAGGGACCTGAGAAATTTAACATAGACCAGAGAGAGTTCTTGAGAGAAAACAAGTCAGAACACCTCCCAAATAGAGCCTGTCACTGTCTTGCTGAAACATGTCAGCAAACAGCTTCTCAACACCTTCTCCGCCTGTGTTTTCAGGTGAAAATTACAACATTTGGGTGGTGAAAACTAAGACATACCTGAGGGCACACGACCTCTAGGATGTAGTGGAGTTAGGAAGGGATCCTACCCCATTGAGAGGCAATCCTACACTGGCTCAGATCAAGCAGCACAGTGAGGAGGTGGCCAAGAAGTACAAAGCCATGTCTTGCCTGCAAAATGGAGTCTCAGATGCTTCACAAGGATCATGGCATGTGACTCACCAAAGCAACCTTGGGACAAGCTTAAGGAGGAGTTTCAAGGTTCTGAGAAGACCAGGCAGCAACAACTCATTAACCTGAGAAGAGACTTTGAAAACCTGAAAATGAAAGACTCTGAAACTGTCAAGCAATATTCAGACAGGATTATGGCCATTGTTAATGGGATCAGGTTACTTGGTGATGAGTTCAGTGATAAAATAGTTGTTGAGAAGGTCCTCACTACTCTTCCAGAAAAGTATGAGGCAAAAATCTCTTATCTTGAAGATTCAAGAGACTTGGGCAGTATCTCCTTGTCTGAGCTGATAAATGCTCTTTATGCTCAAGAGCAAAGAAGAGCAAGTAGGCAGGAGGAGCACACTGAAGGTGCTTTTATGGCCAGAAACAAAGAGAAAGAAGGAAGTTCTTCTGGTAAAGGAAAGAAGAATTATGGTGACAGAAAAGAGAAGCAGAGGAAGGACAGGGAGAGTACTAAGGATGGTGGAAAAAGGAAATATCCAAGATGCTCTCACTGTAAAAAGTCTACACACCTGGAGAGATACTGCTAGTTTAGACTAGACATCTAGTGTCGAGCTTACAAACAAATGGGACATATGGAGAGAGTTTGCAAGAACAAAGGCCAGCAACAACAGAACACATAGGCTCAACTTGGTGATAGGAATCAACAGCAGGAGGAGCAGATGTTTTGTTGCATCCTGTTATGCAACCAGCAGTGAGACCAAGATGAAATGGTTAGTAGACAGTGGCTGTACAAACCACATGATTTCAGATGAATTCATGTTCAAGAGAATTGATAGATCTTGCAGCTCAAGGATCAAAATAGGGAATGGAAGCTACATTGAAGCAAAAGGCAAGGGAGATGTGATAGTAAACACACCATCAGGTACCAAGGTCATTACTGATGTTCTATTTGTGCCTGAATTAGATCAAAACTTACTTAGTGTAGGCCAGTTGTTAGAGAAGAACTATTCTGTTGTCTTTAATAACAAAGTATGCATGATCTATGATCCAATTGGTTGTGAACTTATTTCCACTGAAATGAGTAATAGAAGTTTTGTCCTAGATTGGAGTTCCTTGGTTTCTTCTGCATATACTAGTGTTGTAGATGAAACACCTTTATGGCACAGGAGACTTGGACATGTTAGCTACCATAAATTGAGTCATCTATACAAGAATGATCTTGTCTTAAACATGTCACATGTCTATGAACATAGTGATGTGTGTGAAGTGTGTCAACTAGGAAAATAATCCAGATTACCATTCCCAGTAGGCAAAGCCTGGAGAGCAACAGAAAAGCTGCAGTTGATACACACTGATATATGTGGCCCTATGAGGACTCTATCTCTAAATGGGAGCAGAGACTTCATTCTGTTCATTGATGACTACATCAAAATGTGTTGGGTGTGTTTTTTAAAGCTGAAATCTGAGGTTGCCTCGATGTTTTGGAAGTTTAAAACCTATGCAAAAAAATCAGTCTGAATGTAAGCTGAAAGTCATCAGATCTGATAATGGAACTGAGTATACCTCAGATAAGTTTGAGGAGTTTTGTGCAGTTGCTGGTATTGAGCATCAGCTTACTGTCACTTACAGTCCACAACAGAATGGGGTCAGTGAAAGAAAGAATAGAACTGTGATGGAGATGGCAAGGTGTTTGCTATTTGAAAGGAACTTGCCTAGGAAGTTTTGGGCAGAGGCAGTCAATACTGTAGTGTATTTGCAAAATAGGCTCTTTACAAAAGCTTTGAAGTCCAAGACTCCATATGAAGCTTGGTTTGGATCTAAACCTTTGTGCTTCACCTAAGGGTGTTTGGTTGCATTTGCTATGCCTTTATACCAGGGGTGGAAAGGGACAAGTTAGACAAAAGGTCTCAAGTAGGGATCTTCATTGGTTATAGCAACAACAAAAAAGGATATAGAATTTTCATTCCCTCCAATGAAAAGATCATTGTCAGTAGGGATGTGAAGTTCAATGAAGCTGTTGTTTGGAACTGGGAAACGTCTCAGGTTGATTCTACTGAAACTGAGCCAACTGAAAATGTCTTGTTACAAGAACAAGTCGAAACTGTAAGAGGTGAAGACTCAGATGAAGACCATCCTGTGAGAGGCACCAGACCACTCTTAGATGTTTATGAAAGGTGTAACATTGTTGTCATGGAGCCAGCAGATTATGAGGACGCTTCTAAGACAGATGAGTAGAATAAAGCCATGCAGGAAGAGATGGATATGATTCAAAAGATTCATACTTCGACTTTGGTTGATAGACCAGGCAACAAGAAAGTGATTGGTGTGAAATGGGTTTACAAAACCAAGCAAAATGCTGATGGTTCTGTTAACAAACTAAAGGCCAGACTGGTGGTAAAAGGGTATGCTCAACAATTTGGAGTGGACTTCTCTGAAACCTTTGCTCCAGTGGCAAGGTTAGACACAATTAGATTGCTGATAGCTTTAGCTGCTCAACAGCAGTAGGAAATTCATCAGCTGGATGTTAAATCAACTTTTCTTAATGGTTATTTAAATGAGGAGGTCTATGTTGAATAGCCAGAAGGCTTTATTGTTGATGGTAGTGAATCGAAAGTTTACAAGCTCAAGAAGGCTTTGTATAGGTTAAAACAGGCGCCTAGAGCTTGGTATAAAAGAATTGATAAGCATCTTCTGGAATTGGGATTCAAAATGAGCATTAATGAGCCAACCTTGTATGTGAAACGGTCGAAGGAAGATATAATGATTGTATCCCTATATGTAGATGATCTACTTGTAATAGGTAGCTATGAAAGCTTGGTGTTAGACTTCAAGAAACAGATGCAAGCAGTATTTGAGATGACAGACCTGGGTAAGATGACATATTTTCTTGGAATGGAGATCTATCAGACTCAAGATGGCATACTTATTGGCCAACAAAAGTATTTGTTGAAAGTGTTGAAGAAGTTCAACATGGAGTGTAAGCCAGTGAGTACACCGGCATACCTTGGTGAAAAACTCTCCAAGGATGATGGTTCTGAGAAGTTTGATGAAAGATTCTATAGAAGCTTAGTTGGTTGTTTGTTATACTTAACAGCAACAAGGCCAGATATCATGTTTGCTGTGAGTTTACTATCCAGGTTCATGCATTGTTGCAGCATTGTTCATTTTAAAGCAGCAAAAAGGGTGCTAAGATATGTAAAAGGGACTATAGACTATGGAGTTTGGTTCTTGAGGAGTGACAAACTCAAGCTAACACGCTATACTGATAGTGATTGGGCTGGTTCTGTTGATGACATGAAAAGCACCTCAGGATATCTTTTTACACTTGGTCATGGCTGTTTTGCATGGAGTTCAAAGAAGCAGGACTCGGTTGCTCAATCCACAACAGAAGCAGAGTATATTGCAGCTGCTGCTGCTGTGAATCAAGCTATTTGGTTGAGAAAATTATTAAGTGATCTGAATCTGGCTCAAGCGGAAGCAACAGAGATAAAATGTGACAATCAATCTGCTGTTGCAATTGCAAAGAACCTAGTTTTTCATGGAGGGACCAAGCACTTCAACATCAAGCTTCACCTTGTGAGAGAAGTACAACAAAGCAATGAGATAAAACTGGTCCATTGCAGTTCTGAAAATCAGTTGGCTGATATTTTTACCAAGCCACTCCCTAAGGCCATGTTTGAATACTTAAGGAAGTTAATTGGTGTTGACAACAAAGTAGCCAAGGAGGAGTGTTGGCAGAATGGCCACCTTGCTGTTTGATAAGTTGAAAATGAACTTAGTTTTTGTGTTGGTTTTTGGTACTTTTGATTGTAAGCTGAAATGACAGCAGTGGTTGTGATAGTTGTTTAAGTTATGTTTACTAACTTGTAAGTTGATTGAACATAAGACTTGTAGTAGGTGAAAGTTAGTATGTTTTTTGTTCTATGTATACAAACACAAGTCAATGAAAAATGTGTATTACAGCCCATTCTTCTGGTTTTTTTCACAGCTCTCTGCTCTCGTTTTCTTTCCTTCTTCTTCTTTGTGCTTTGTATGCTTATCATCCAACAGCTTGCTTGCTGCCCCAAGGTAGCTCGCAAAATCCAATCAGGACCACAAGAAATATTATACCTAGAACCTAAACAAGACTTCGTTGCCCAATTAGCAGCATTAAGAAAAGAACTTAAAGACTTGGAGAAAACAAAAGATGAAACAACGTGTTAGATGGTGGCCACAAGTCCACAACCCATTCTCTCGAATTATACATAAAGAAGAAGTTCTTTTGGTATAAACTTACCAAAAGAAATAAATGACGGTACGACTAGCCCTGCTCACCACCTAGAACAATTCAGATCATGGATGCTTCTTCAAAAGATGCCTGGTCTTATAAATGTAGGGCCTTTCCCACCACTCTTAGAGGAGCAACGAGAACATGGTATTATACACCCGCCTCGGGATCTATTGTCAACTTAAACATGCTCAGTGGAGAGTTTATGGCCCACTTCCCTAGTAGTCGTCAAGCTATTCGCAGCCTATATTCGTCAGTTCAACACTGCTACAATCAAAGTCAAAGACCTCAACAAAGAACAAGCAATACAAGTGGAGACACTTAATTTTGTCCAAGCCTTTTCAAAGCAATGCCCAATTAAGGCCGAGTTCAATTTTTAAATACATTTTTTGGTCACAATTTAGCATCTTTAAGGAATTTATAAATCATATCATTTTTTAACTTTAATTGATAAATTAAAATTGGATTTTAAAATTGTTAATTTTAAAATTCAAATTAATACCAATTCAAAGGAAAATTGTTAATAATTATGATCCCAAATTTTAAATGTTTACCCGTATGATTTTTAAAATATAAAATGTTTTAATTAAAGAAACGAAAAAGAAAAAAGAATTGGAAAAAAGAAAAGGAATGTTGGGTAACTTAAAAATTTTGCCCTCCATCTTTCCCATCTTTTAATCTAGCTATCTAGTTTCCATGATCCAAGGGAACACGAAAATTGAGAAGAAAAGGAAAAAAAAGAAAGGAGAAGGATTTAGAGGGATAAAAGCTGACCCTTGGAACAAGGGAAAGAGGCTTTGAAAGGCAGGAAACATGTTAGGTTAAAGGTTTTTTAGGAGAGCATTTTTTTATTTTGGTTACCTTGCAAACCAAGGCAAATAGAAAAAGAGGGACAAAAATAGAGGAAAAAAGAGAAAAAAAAAAAAAGAAAAAGAAAGGAGAAAGGAGAAAGTGTTAAGGTTTTTGTGATCTAAACTAAGGTGGAATCCTGATTTTTTCTTTTTTTTTCTTTTGCTGGGTTTATTGCTTAAAACTTTCTAAGTTTCTTTTTCAAAACCACTTGCATATCAAATAGGCTTATGCTTTCCAAAATCCACAACTAATCAATAGTTGTTTGGATAGAGAGATTTGTCAGTATAAATATCATGGCAACCATGAACTAAGCCAACATTCAAAATATTTTCAAAAACACCTACAGTGTTTCGGCCAAGATTAAGTCTATTGGTCATTGTTGAAATTGTTTTTCAATGTATGCTAGAAAAAAAAATAGATTGAATAGGGAAAAGAAGGGCTACAAATTTTCTTTTTGTGCTTGAGGATAAACAACAATGTCAATCTCTTTTGTCAAAACACCAAATAAAACTTTCGAATGTTTTCACAAATCCAACAGAACAAGGTCTCATTCAACTTTAAAATAACTTAGATTTCATTTTTATTGATTTTTGACTTTCAACTTTGATTTTAAATGATTTTGGAATGGAGTTTTGAAAATGATTTTCAAAGTGCAATAAAGACCATTTGGATGCCCATTCCATGGCATTCAAATGCCCATTGTTTTGAAGATGAAGCTGCCTACATTTTGCACTAAGGCATTCAAATTTCCATTTGTTTTTACGCTGAAAATTGATTTTCCATAATGGGCATTCGGATGCCCTCTCAATGGCATTTGAATATCCCAAATCTATTTTCAATCTATTTTAAAATTGTTCATGGCCATTCGGATGCCCTCTCAATGGCATTTGAATATCCCAAATCTATTTTCAATCTATTTTAAAATTGTTCATGGCCATTCGGATGCCCTCTCAATGGCATTCAAGTGCCCCTTTGATTTCAAGCTAAAATGACTTGTCTAGATCGAGCATTTGAATACCCTTCCCATGACATTCAAGCGCATGACTGATGCACTCAAATTGAGCGTATCTTATTTAACCTTGCACTAAAAAGCTCAACTGTAAGTATAGTAGTTAGCAAGGGTCGAGTCTACAGGATTGGTTTTAATTTATAAATTACTAGTTTATAATTCAAGTTCAAAGACAATAAAAGAAATGGAGTTTTGAAATAATTTTAAAATTAAAGCAAACAATAAAAGTAAAAAGCAAGTAAGTAAGTAAGAAAAATTCAAATATGAGAAAAATATGGTTAAGGTTTCATTCTCCACCACTAGACATCATTGAGAATCAATAATCAGATCTATCAACATCAATTAACTATCAAAACTATCAACCGTAGAAAACAACAAGCTCTGTTACCCCAATCTTTTCTTAATTCGTTGTTAAATAGAATAAGCTCTCTATTTAATCTCTAACTATTAGATAACCTAGAATAAGCTCTCTAGATTTATTGTAACATCAGCCTTATGATGAGAAAGATAGGTTGATCTAAGCAACAAACACATAAGCTCGGATTGTTTATGTCACACCCCAAATTCAGGGCATGTGACCGGCCAAAGACAAGGTATGCCCGTGCCTCTGAAGCCTGAATATACTAACGAAACCAAATCAAACAAAATTTTCGCATAATCTCGCCCTACATGGGGTTTGCCGCTCAATCATCAACATTCGCAATGTAATAATCATCAACACATGACATCTCGGTTTGGACACCTCCGATAGGGAGTAACCAAGATGCTCCACAACAGACTCAACCTTTATGACATCTTATATACAAACATACATTTATATTATATCATAACGACATAAGCATCACCAGATCATACTAGGCCTCCATGGCCGTTATACATCATACATCACTTACATACATTAGTTTACAAAATATAAAGTACATATACATCATACACAAAATGCATAGGACCCATGATACCCTAGTGATTGTAAAATGTATCCCACCATCGCCACTGCTTACCACGTCCTGAGTCAATCCGCTTACCACAAGTAGACGAGCAACTAGCTATCCAAAACCTGGGAAGAGTTGGGTCTATCAGGATCTGAAAAAACAATGAAAATAAACGGAGTGAGCCGAAAGACTCAGTAAGCATAAGGTAACTAGGAAGAGTACTTGGAAGTTTTGTGCTTCCTTTCTTAACTATTAAAGCATAAACATGACATATCAAGTATGTTTAATTAACCAAAAAGTAATATTTTAAAATTGTTCTAGGACATATAAAAATTATTTGTCCCATATGAAATCTTTTATGCTGAGCGCTGAATATAAATGGGCCATTAACCAGCTAGAATCGATAGCCAAAAATATTTAACACTCAATTTTATATGTATACCTCTATAATTATCATTTAGAAAATTTTCATGACTATAACATCAAAACATCCCGGACTTATATCAGTCTGTAATATTTGTCATATCGGACTATCTTGTCCGTATCATCCCGGACTCATCCTGTCCATATCATCCCGGACTCATCCTGTCCGTGCCATCCCAGACTCATCCTGTTCGTACCACAATAGCATTCTAGACATCATCCTGTCCTTAAAACAATAGCATCCGGACATCATCCTGTCCGTAAAACAATAGCATCCCGGACATCACCCTGTCCGTACAAGAATAGCATCCCGGACATCACCCTGTTCGTACAACAATAGCATCCCGGACATCACCCTATCCATACAAGAATAGCATCCCGGACATCACCCTGTCCGTACAACAATAGCATGATGTATTTAGTTTGTTTATCTTGTTAAATGATTTATATAATATGCTAGGTAACAGCTTCTACACTAGCATATTTCTACTTATGTTTACAAGCATTACAATTTCACTTAGACATTTTATCAAAAAACTTGTGTGCATGACATTTAATCTACAATGTCTAACTATCCTTAAATACTCAACCATCCTATACAATATTATTCATCAACCAATTTCACAAATTAGCAACCATAATGCCTCAAACACAATTCCATACTATTGTCTCATTAATCCAACAAGTACAACCATAATCCGTACCTTGTCTAACATCTCAATTAAGAACATTCAAGCATTTAAAATAGCTCACAATCATTATCATTCAACTCTACAATACTTACCTCATGTAACCATATTAGCACCACACTTACGCCATTAATCCGCGTAAGGTTTAAAACTTACCGTTTTCGTGATCCGAGCAATCTTTCGTGTTACAATATCAGTATCAATCAACAATGCATATAAAACAACATCTACCTCCTAGATTAACCTAAATACTCACAGTGTTTTTTCGAGTATTAAAGCGGCACTTTCATGACTTTGTCGTGATCCCGAGCGAACTGCATGATATGGATACCTACGACATCGTCAAGATATTCTATAAATATTTTACAACTACAGGACACTCAAGTTCCCATTATTTATAATAGTTAGCTGCTATCCAAAAATTTTCAGCTTAAAAATTCTTACAAATAAATTTTTACACTTAGCTTGGATTAAAATTTGGAGCAACAATCAACTAGAAAGTTGCTCACACGGTGACAGCAAAGCTAACGGTGGCCTCGAACAACTAAGGAAGATGGCGGCACCACCTCATGGGCAAGCTAGGGTTTCGACTAAACTTGTTTTAGCCTTTAAATTTTGATTCAATGCTATCCGATGCTAATTTATGGTTTAAGGAGGCGCAGGAACACCTCCCGTGGCGAAAAAAATGGTGGCAACATGGTGGTTCACCACCACCAATTTTTAGCCCACATGGTTTCTCATAGCTAAAAGCGAAATCTTCAAAATATAACATCAAAATCAAGCTTATAACATGAAGTTACCTTTGGGTTTGTGAAATCTTTGAAAATTTTGGTGATCTGGCTAGTAAACGGAGGAGAGAGAAAGCTTGGAAGCAAGCTTCCATGGCTTCCCCACTTTCTTTCTCTCTTTTTTGGTTTTTCACATGAAAATGGGGGAGGAAGAAGTCTGATTTTCAGACTTAATAAGTGGGCCATGGTCAAATGACCATTTTGTCCCTGTTTTGTCTTTTATGCTTTAGCGGGCCAACGTGAAATTTTAACGTTCGGAAGCCCTTTTTTCACTTTTATTGACATGGATATGCTCCAAATATGATAATATACTGATCTGCATGTTCGAGTAATTTTTTCATATCCCGAAACCCAAATCCGAGCCTCGGAGCACCAACGGGTCAACATTTTGACTTTTTCGATTTTAGCTCCGATTTTTGTTCTGATTTCAGCAGTAGCTTGCTAACATCATTTTTTATGTCTATATTAATCCAATTGATCCATTTAAAACCTTTTTCGGACCTTCCCGCGATCAGTTCTCGATTTTCATTCCTTTAGGTTACTTAAGGACGTATCCAGTTTCAACAATGTTTTTAATTTTTCTTGTCATATTCATAATCCTCATATGTTATAACATATGTCCATGTGTTTGGATCAGTTCTGAAAAATCCCGAACCATGTTTTCACGGTAATTTACGCCAGCGTCACTAAATGACGAATTAGACAATTTTAGCTATCGGATTTGATTTTATTATCCAATTTTTTATCTAAACATCATATTATGATCCTATATGATCACTTAGTCCATTAGTACCATTTACAGACTAAAAAAAAAATGGGTAAAATGACTAAAATACCCTGATTCATATTTTACCAATTTTTCTACTGATTCTTGTTCTAACACTCCCAAATAATGTTATATCGCATATCAACACTATTTGAAGTTAAATTATCACATTTTACGGACTTTCCCCTATCTCGACTTTTAGTCAATTTGGGGTTAAATCACTTAATCACTCGATTAAACCCCCAACTCTACAATTTATCATACAACATGTGGACCACATGGTAGCCCATCCTTTCTATAGGCATTTTAAAGTTTAACCTCGATCCATCCGCATGTTATAATTGTCTCGAATTGATCTCGTACTTACGAGGGTCTTACAGTTTAACCTATGTTATGTTCCACATTGTAATTCTCGAAAACCCAACATAATCATGAATTTCAAATTGCCACTTATGAATAGGAAATCAAGACAATTACACGGATCAAGACTCCTAAGCTACCATTAGATAATTACCAAGATCTATCTAGTTGCACACCTAAACAAGTCAATAAAAAGATCATAAACAATTCTTATAGAAGAACATAAGAAACTTTGATAGAAAATCAATGATAAATAAAATCTGAAAATCAATTATACAACATGTTCTAGGGCTTTGAAATCACCCTTAACCAAAAAAAAGTTTAGCCTAGCATAGGCATAATTAACATAAACAAAAAGAGAAAATAAAAGAATGGAGAAGAAGAAGAAGAATGATGATCCTTAAGTCTCCTCAAAATATAGATAGCTTGTGGCTCAAAAGATGGTATTTATAGAGCTTCAAAACATTGAAAACCCTTTCTTGTCGCATAAGGAACTTTTAGGGGTCAAATTTACGTTTTTTTTTTCATTTTTGGAAGGCTCGGCCAGCACTGCAGTGCTGGTTTTCGGACTTTGGGGCGCCGCGGCTCCAAACTCCGGTGCCACGGCTCTGGTCGCTGATTTTTTCTGATGCATCTTCTCACACTTCCTTGGCTGATTTGGATTACCATTTCTTGTCCGATTTGGGTGCGTAAACTACCGTTGGAAAGGTATTCCAGTCAGATTCAAAACTTAAGAGGAAGTTTCTTCAAATAAGGAATTTAACATCATGTTTTCCTTGCAACAAGCTCCGAAGGTCAAATCTGCCTTCTTGCTTTGCAACCAGAAATTGATCTTTTTGACTCCCAAGTCTTCTTTCATCTTGTGATTATGATTTTATAAGCACTTTACCATTATTATTGACATTTTTTTCACTTGATTCTCTTAATATACCTAAAATTCAAAAACATAATATAAGTAATCAAAATAAAGATCGAAAACATAACTAAAACTAAGAATAGAAAGGGCATAAAATGTGTATTTTATAAACTTATCAAATACCCCCACACTTAGCTTTTTGCTAGTCCTCAAGTAAAACAAAATAAAAATAAAATAAGAAAATCTAATCGACTTTCGTATGAAATTTCGGTGGCACTTAGCATGTGACACAAGCCTTTAAACCCCTAGGTGTCCCTAATGGACGAGTTTAGTCTCGTGGGGTTTACTAGGATGATACCCACAAACATTCAAAACATAAGAAAAATAAAAATAATAATTACTACTAATCCTTTCAATATAAATTAGAAATAATCATTGGACAAGTCTTATAAACTAATCAATAGCTTAAAGAAATTCACAAAAAATCATGCTTAAATGTAAATGGTTTGAGTTAAGCCAATATTAACATAACATATCTCAATCAAAATAGTGCATATTCAAACTTAATCTCAACTTCTCACATGGGATACTCTCATGATTTTCACTCTATAAAGTAGTGGTAAGGTGTTTACACTCAATCAATCTCATGAAAACAGTCCTACCATATGCTTGTCCACCTATTCTCCACTATTTAGATCATATAACTTCATGAATCAAGAGGTCTTTATTCAAGGTTATAATGGGACCAAGGGGTAGTAATGTGGTTAAAAAATAAAAGTTAAAGGATATTACAAAGGTTCCAAAGACTTCATAGAATTTAGAGACATAATTAGATTTTGCAAAGAAAAACTTCTCAAAACTCTTTAGAAGCACATAATAACATAGGCTGAATATTTCATGTTGAGCCTTTGCTTCATTCTAACCAACTTTGTAACATTTTTTTCTTTAACCAAAAGTTCAAGAGATGATTGATTTTTTTTTTATATGGGAAAATAAATTCACAATGTTCCCTTTCTTTTTCTCTTGACTTTTGCCATACTTCTCCCGCATACTTATTTCTTGTTTCTAACCCAAATTTTCAATAAATATCCTTGTTTTTGCAATATGTCTTTAGAACAAGGATAAGGATATAAGTATATTTATGCTAGGTAAAAGATGTGATTACCAAAGAAATAGGTTATTCAATGTAGGCTTAAATTGGCTTACTAGGGGGTGTTCTCTTGGAACATCAATAGGGGATGGCTGATTTGGCCTTGGTATTAATCCTAATGCCTCTATCATATTCATGTTGTCATATGTATCAATATAGTCTCAAATGGTTTAAAGCAAGTTCTAAAGAAACATGTAATCATGAAAGCACACAAGAAAAAAAAAAATTGTATTGATATGTATAATGCATCAATCATATAGGCTCAAAACTCACAAGGATGTTTATACAAGTCAATATCAAGTCTAAACATGCTTCTTTCTCAATCAACATATCATATTAACATTGGCTCATAAAAAAATGATATTTCAAGCTCAATTCTCATGAAAATTCTTTTCACTAATAAACTAGTTTTAGACCTACACAATTCATATCTTATCATTATATTGAAAGAAACTAAAACACACTAAAATAAATAAATAAAGGCTCAAAGCAAACTAAAACAAACAAAATAACGACCTACGATAAAAGAAATCCTAAATTCTTCCCCCTACACTTAATTCTTACATTGTCCTCAATATAATGCTATTATCCCAAATGAATGAATCATGTATAAGAGAAAAGAACTAATAAATAAAACATTCAAAATAACTAAAGAAAACATTAAAAGATAGAATGATGAAGAGTAAGAAATAGCAAATCTGATTATAATGTGTGCTCTCCATCCTTTTGGATTGCCTCCCAAGAAGCGTTTGGTTTAGTGTCCTCAGCCTGACTTGCTAAAACACACAAAAAAAAAATTAAAACAAATTCAAAACAAAACAAACAAAAAAAAATTAATAACAAAACAAAGAAAGAAAGAAAGAAAGAGAAAGCAAATCTGATATGGCAGGTTGGTTAAACTTTCATCAATTGGGTTGCCTCCCAATTAGCATTTGATTTAATGTCTTCAACCTAACCAATACCCCTTCTTGGCTTTTTGGGATCTTCCAGCTCAAGCATGAGACTTCTCTGATCTTTACGTTTAGGAAGCTTTCTTTGCACAATAGTAAATGCATTATCCACCACAAGTATTATCTCATCACACTTTAATTTTCTCTCGGTGGTACATAGCTCATCAAGGAATGGTGCATCTCTTGGTACTTGCTTAATAGCATCCACAAGCAAGCTATTTAAGGTTTTCAGAATTTGTTGTTCATGTTCCTCCTTCTTGGACTTGGCAAATCTGCTAGGAAAATGTGGAGAAAAAACATTAGTATAAATAGGAACCTTAAAAGTTACCTCAGGTGCCGAAGTACTTTTATTTGGAATTGTAGCTTCATTATCTTCAATAGTTGAATCCATCTTTAGTTCTTTCTCATCCTTGGGTTCCCTTGGATTTTCTGATTCATCCTCAAGTTGTGTGGCACTAACACTCTCCTTTGGATCAATCATAGTTTGGGATGGAAGTTCTTGAGATCTTTGTTCTACTAATTCCTCCATACTATTAACCAATTGGCTCATTTTTGTTTCCAAACTGTAGATACTTGCTTGAAGACTTGCCCTTGTTTCCTGTTGAAGTTGCAAACTATTAATGAAAAGAGAATTGACAAGACTTTGTAAAGAAGTACCTGAGTTTTGAGGTGGGGGCTGAAAAAGATCTGGTTCTTGAGACCATGATTGATTGAAGCTCGATGGATGAGTGTAATTGGCATAAGGATCTATTTCTTGATAATTTTTCAAGTAGCCATAATTAGTATGATCCCATCATTCCTCATTGTAAGTGTTTGAGTAAGGATCATACTGTTGTTCTTGGAACTCTTGTTGGCTTTGGTATCCTCCAAAATCATAGGTTGGTTCACAACTATCTTTTTTGAAGTATGGGCACCAATTAGTTGGATGATCCATCATAAAGCATACTCCATACTTCTTCGATTGTTGAACATTACCCATGGCCAATTGTTGAACTATGGATGTGAGATTGGCTAGTTGGTTTTGAAAGTTTGAGGTAGCCCATGCCATCTCACTTGAAAAGAAAACTTATATATACAAAAAGAAAATTAATTAGATCTGAAAATAAGAATAAATCAAGTAACAAATAAATTAAAGGAAGCAGTCCCCAACAACGACGTCAAAAACTTGATGCACTCAAATTGAGCGTATCTTATGTAACCTTGCACTAAAAACATCAATTGTAAGTATAGTAGTTAGCAAGGATCGAGTCCACATGGATTGGATTTTAATTTATAAATTACTAGTTTATAATTCAAGTTCAAAGACAATAAAAGAAAGGGGTTTTTGAAATAGTTTTAAAATTAAAGCAAACAATAAAAGTAAAAAGCAAGTAAGTAAGTAAGAAAAATTCAAATATGAGAAAAGTATGGTTAAGGTTTCATTCTCCAGCACTAGACATCATTGACAATCAATAATCAGATCTATCAACATCAATTAACTATCAAAACTATCAATCGTTGATAACAACAAGCTCTGTTACCCCAATCTTTCCTTAGTTCGTTGTTAAATAGAATAAGCTCTCTATTTAATCTCTAACTATTAGACAACCTAGAATAAGCTCTCTAGATTTAATGTAATAGTAGCCTTATGATGAGAAAGATAGGTTGATCTAAGCAACAAACACGTAAGCTCGGATTGTTTAACCTATGTTATGTTCCACATTGTAATTCTCGAAAACCCAACATAATCATGAATTACAAATTGCCACTTATGAATAGGAAATCAAAACAATTACACGGATCAAGACTCCTAAATTAGCATTAGATAATTATCAAGATCTATCTAGTTGCGCATCTAAACAAATGAAGACAAAGATCATAAACAATTCTTATAGAAGAACATAAGCAACTTTGATAGAAAATCAATGATAGATAAAATCTGAAAATCAGTTACACAACATGTTCTAGGGCTTTGAAACCACCCCTAACCAAAAAGAAGTTTTGCCTAGCATAGGCATAATTAACATAAACAAAAAAAGAAAATAAAAGAATGGAGAAGAGGAAGAAGAATGATGATCTTTGAGTCTCCTCAAAAGATAGATAGTTTGTGGCTCAAAAGATGGCATTTATAGAGCTTCAAAACCCTGAAAACCCTTTCTTGCCGCACAAGGAAGTTTAGGGGTCAAATTTACGTTTTTATTTTTATTTTTGTAAGGCTCGGCCAGCGCTGCAGCGCTGATTTTCGGATTTTGGGGCACCGCGACGCTGGTCGCTAATTTTTTCTGATGCACCTTCTCACACTTCCTCAGCTGATTTGGATGATCATTTCTTGTCCTATTTGGGCGTGTAAACTACCGTTGGAAAGGTATTCATGTCAGCTTCAAAAGTCAAGAGGAAGTTTATTAAAAAAAGGACTTTAACATCATGTTTTCCTTGCAACAAGCTCCGGAGGTCAAATCTGCCTTCTTGCTTTGCAACCAGAAATTGATCTTTTTGACTCCCAAGTCTTCTTCTATCTTGTGATTATGATTTTGTAAGCACTTTACCATCATTATTGACATTTTTTTCACTTCATTATCCTAAATATACCTAAAATTCAAAAACATAATATAAGTAATCAAAATAAAGATCGAAAACATAACTAAAACTAAGAATAGAAAGGGCATAAAATGTGTATTTTATGAGCTTACCAACGACCCCCTTTTCGATTTGGCTGTCATTTTCTCTATGACATTTGGATGCCCCTTCATGAGCATTCGGATATCCTCATTTGGAAAAAGAAATACATTTATCCAAAATGGACATTCATATGTCCTTAACAAGATATTCAAATGCTTTCATTGGACCCTCTTTAATTTATGTTATTTTACTTATATATGTCATTTAATTGTTTATTTATCTATTTATCATTTACCTTCTTTATTTATAATTGACATTTACTTTATGCAATTTTAATTTTATTTACTTTATTTTGTAATTTACTTATTTTATTCGTTCGTTATTTTGTTTCACCTTTTATTTATTTACTTTATATGCATTTATTTATATTTCTCGGTTATTTTCTGCTATTTAAATTCCCATTTCATTTGCATTTTTTCTTCAATTTATTTATTTATTATTTAATTTCCTTGAATTTATTTATATTTTATTTCAATTGGGGATAATATACAATTTGATTTTTATAAATAAAAAAATGATGATGAGACTTTGTGAAAATGGTTCGAGAACCCTACCTAGACATTTTGGAGGAATCACTTCAATCATATTTTCATGAGAAAATATTATTCTTCATTTTAGGGATTATTGCCAGAGTTCCAAGATGATTTGACTCTTTCATAAATTTTGCCTATGCGTTGTGGAGTTTAGGGGAGCATCACGAAATTAAAGAATCTTACTTTATTCCCTAATAATTTTTTTTAAATGAATTAAATAAATACACCATTGTATTTATTTGTTATTCTTTCAGTTGTTTATGCTAAGTGGGTGCAAGTGAAGAATGGACGGCCAGTAATTCGAAAAGAAACACATATGAGAGGCGTCATGGAAATTGATACGACACCAAAGAATGAAGCACGGAGATTTGGTGGTCGCCTCCACAAGTGATGACACTGACATTATGGTGGATAATAAAAATGATCTAATTGTAGTCTTTACAATAGTTGCAAATTATAAGGTGAAAAGGATATTGAGAGATAATGGTTGTGTAGTTGAACTCATTCAATAACATGCATTCCTCCAAACAGCTTACGCCTAAGACGACCTCAAACCTTCATGATCGATCTATGGGTTCACCAATCAACCTATTACAGTCAAGGACTTCATCACATTGTCAGTTACTTTAGTAGACAACGAGCATAATCTCACCACCTGATAGAATTTATAATTGCTAATCAATCTTCAGCCTACAATGTCATCTTCGATAGGTAATTAATGAAGAAAACCAAATTGATTAATGCAGTGTATTACCTGATAGTGAAATTCCCAACCCTAACTAGTATTGGTTTCTTGAAAACTAAGCAACAACTTACCTAATCAAATCATAAACCTTGAGCTTGGAAATTTTAGATAATAACATGGATTCCAACCAATAAAAAACTCAGCCACTAGAGCAAACTATTCTTATTCGTCTTTATGAAGATGACCCAGATCTAACGACACATATCTGGTCCTTGTTGGATCAAAGGGCCAAGAACTATTTGACATGCCTTTTGTAGAATAATGCTGATGTATTTGCTTGGTCGACAGCAGACATGTTGGGAATAGATACAAGAGTGACAATACACTCGTTCAACGTGGACCTGTCAATAAAATCTATTAAGCAGAAGATGCGTAAATTTGTACCTCACAAATTCCAGGTGATTACAGAAGAAGTTGACAAAATAAAGGTCTTAGGGTACATACGGGAGGTAAAATACCCAGATTGGCTCGCCAATGTGGTCATGGTAAAAAATCTAATAGCAAATGGAAAATGCGTATCGATTTCACAAACCTAGACAAGGCTTGCCCCAAAGAAAGTTCTTAATATATCAGTCACTAATAGGCTCATTGATGCTTTTTTAGGTCAGAAAATTCATGGATGTCTTTTTAGGCTATAACCAAATTAAGCTCAACGCACAAGAACAAAAGAAAACTACCTTCATCACCAAGGATGAACTAACTGTTTACCAAGTCAAGCCTTTTAGTCTAACAATGCATGGGCCATCTATTAGAGGTTGGTGAACAAAATCTTCAAAGAATAAATTGGACGACTGATGAAGGTCTATATTGATGACATGCTAATCAAAAGCCCCATTATCGAGCAACATATTTACGATCTCATAGAAACATTCTAGGTCCTCCGAGATTATGATATGAATTTGAATCCAGCAAAGTGTATCTTTAGGGTAGAAGCTGGAAAATTCCTTGGATTCATGGTCTTTAGTAGAGGCATAGAAGCAAACCCTAAAAATCCAAGTATTCATTAACATGGAAGCCCCTTGAACAACATAAGAAATATAAAGGTTAACTGGAAGAGTTTCAACCTTGAATATATTTGTCTACAAACTTGCAGATAAATGTATGCGCTTCTTTAAAGTATTGCATACTGCAACCAGATTTAAGTGGGACGAAAACTATCAGCAAGCATTTAAGGAACATAAGTGATACCTCTATTCGCCACCAGTTTTGGCAAGTCCATCCTAGGGGAACCATTGTGTATCTACCTTACGGCTTCAAATAAAGTAGTAGCTGCAGTTTTAGTCATATTATAGCAAGGCCACCAAATACCATTTTATTATGCCAGCAGAGCACTACAAAATGG
Organism: Fremontodendron californicum; assembly: GCA_030761205.1. Lineage (NCBI taxonomy): Eukaryota > Viridiplantae > Streptophyta > Magnoliopsida > Malvales > Malvaceae > Fremontodendron > Fremontodendron californicum. The sequence continues at coordinate 8,956,005 of JAULJL010000023.1, read as the reverse complement.
GTAATTACGATTTCTAGTAGTAGAGATCTGTTATAAATGAAAACTCCTCTAAGTTGGGGCATATAAGATTGTGTCATATCTATATATTGAGAATCAAAAGATTGGCAAATGATGAAGTCTTTAAAACTCTTTGTAGCAACCTAAAAAATAACAAGTCTCATTGCAAGACTTTATTACTCATTAAGTGTGACATTAAAAAAAATGAGAAAAAGTCGACTTAATTTCTATTGAAAAATGAAGGTTTTGAAAATGATCTTAAAAAAAATATGGAGTCGCTACCGATCTTTTTTAGCTAGGTGTGATTGGCCACCTATTAAAACCGATTTTGTAAAATATTTTAAAATTAATTAAAACATTTTTAAAACCAATTTCAAGTCTGCGTTATAAACCAGAGAAAATCAAAGAATCGGGTTCGGGACTCGGTTACGTGCGGGGAAGGATTAGCATCCCCACAACGCCCGTAAAAAACGATACCTTATTAATAGTGTGTTATCTCAAGTCTAAGTAAAAAGTCGATTTTAAATTTGGTATTTTAAATTAATTCCCAATTTAAAGAAAAATATTTTTTTTTATTGAAAATGATTCGGAATTTATTAATTCAAAATTTTCCTATATTCCATGAAAATTAAGCAAAATATAGAAAATTTTATTTATTTAGAAAATTTTCCGAATCAATCTCGTTTTAAGAAAGATATTCCGTTATTAATGATAATTGATGATATCCTCCCCGGCAACCCGAAAGAGAACACATGAATTATTTTAACTCGGTAATATATTTATTTTTATTGAAAATCATTATCTTTTTGAAAACATTTTTTTTTAAGAACAATATGAACATGAATATGTATAACAATCAAAGTCTAGATAATGCAACCTAAATGATTTAATTTAGATGACATGATATTCTAAATGAAATAAAATATCCTAAATGAAATGAAATGATTTAAATGACATGATATTCTAAATGATATGATTTAAATGACATGATATTCTAAATGAGATAAAATATCCTAAATAAAATGAAATATCCTAAATGAAATGAAATGTCCTAAGTGACATAATGTATTATATATGAAATGAATTAATCTAAGTAACATGGTATACTCTAAATGGAATGATATAATTTAAATGACATGATATTCTAAATGAAATAAAATATCCTAAATAAAATGAAATATCCTAAATGAAATGAAATGTCCTAAGTGACATAATATATTCTATATGAAATGAATTAACCTAAGTAATATGATATATTCTAAATAGAATGATATAATTTAAATGACATGATATTCTAAATGAAATGAAATATCCTAAGTGACATGAAATGTCATGAAACATTAAATAATGCTATCAAGAAATATGCACGAAAAAAAAAAAAAAAAAACAATAATGCATGAACATAGTATATGCTAAATAATATGACAAAAATAAATGACTAAATAAAAAGCATGGAATAGCATAAAACATTCAAAACCATATAATAAATAACATAACACTAAAAAAAATATATAAATCAAAATAATAACAATACCATAGAAATTATCATAGCAAGAATCACGTATTATAAAATATGCATGGACATGGAAAATGCAATGCGTGAAAGTGTATTTTTTTTCCTTTAATTAAGGAAATCCATATATCTAAAAAGATATCTGGCTACCTTAGGAAAAACATCAAATTAAATTTTATAAAACCAAAAAACTTTGTGATTGTTTGAAAACAATTTTGAAAATATTGGATGAAAAATAATTCATGACTGAATTCCCTTTTAAAAATGGCCTTAATTTTCTAAGTTTAAAATCCCGGACTTGACCAACCTTAACACAAGGTTTATAAAATCATTTTTAAATTTTAAAATAGTCTAAAAACCAAGCTAGGACAGTAGCTAAAAGTTCCTAACCAACCTCTCTAAATGCCTTAGCCAAATTCAGCAATTGTTTTTCTTTTGAATTCAAATCTGCCTCTAACTGTCCAGTTTTAAATCACGATTTTTAACCCATCTTTAAAAATTCAAAAAAAAATCTATAAAAAAATACTGGAGATTCAGAACATGTAAATCTACACGAGAAAAAATTGGCTTAATGTTTTGATTAAAGATGACTTCCCAGAAAAATCGGGAAAGTCTGAGTACTGGATGAAAAAACTGTTTTCCCCAAAACACATTTTTTGCCTTTGATAAAATCATTTAAAAATCAAAGTAAAAATGTTGGAGACTCTCCTAAATACCCACAAATAGTAGATAATACTTTCAAAAAGTTAGACAAAAAATGGCTAAGTAAAAAAATCAAAAAGATAGAATAATCAATTTGACAAACTCTTTAATTTTTCACAAGTATGCTCAAGAGTGCATGACTTTGAGCCATTGATTGGCCTAAGTCAATAATCATGTGGCAAGACATGAGATGCATGAACATACAGCCAATTGAATGCATGAAATGCATGATTCAAAACCTAAGTGGTATGGAAAATGCATGGCATACATAATATGGCCTAGACCTAACAAACTTGCATGGCAATAAATGCAATCTTAACCTAAGCATGTATGAGATGCATAATAATGCAAATGAGACTTAGACCTAAAGTGACATGAAATGTATGGTAATACAAAGTGACCTAAGACCTAAATAGCATAACAATGCATGGCAATACTAATATGATTTAAGACCTTATATGCATGGGAATATGCATGACAATACAAGGATGACCTAGACCTAACAAACTTGCATGGCAATAAATGCAATCTTAACCTAAGTATGCATGAGATGCATAATAATGCAAATGAAACTTAGACCTAAAATGACATGAAATGCATGGCAATACAAAGTGACTTAAGACCTAAATAGCATGACAAATGCATGGCAATACCAATATGATTCTAGACCTTAAATGTCATGAAAATGTATGAAAATGTCATGAACATATAGTGACCAATAAACCTAATACTAAGGCATGAACAAACAGCAACTCAAATACAATTTCATGGCATAATAATGCAAAGCAATGGTACCTAACCAAAATGCAAATGCATACACAAGGCAAGGTTACATGAAGAGGCCGAATGGCCACTAAGCAACCTAGTGTAATCCTATCTAGAAAATGACACAAACACATGGCAAACCAAATCACAATACACAATGTTATGGCATGAAATGCAAACCTATCAACTAACCAAAATGAAAATGCACATGCAAAGCTTAGGAAATGTTAGAGGCCGAATGGTCACATGGTATTCTAACATGACATTTTCACAAACACCTGGCAATAAACATGAGAAATAATGCAAACATGCCCAAAAAATCCATCATGGCCGAATGAAACAACATGAATATGGGATTGTATATATGCATGAAGATCAATGGAAACATATTAAACAAGCAAGCATGATAAAAATGTAAACATACACCAAAAAATCCATCATGGTTGAATGACCTATCATAAACCTAACATGGTATTTCCACAAACACATGGCATGGCATATTGCTAAACTACCATAATCAAGCTAACCTACCACAAATCAAGCTAATCTAACACAAGTAAGCTAACCTACCACAAATATACTCATGAACAAGATCAAAAACAAAATCATTTACCAAAAAAAATCAACCTATTCAGCCATGATGAAAACAAGGATGAAAACTTGTTATTTTTTTTATTTTTTTTTTTAAAAAACAAAATAGTAGCTCTTTATAAACAAGTTTATTTCATAAAAAGAAAAAAATATCAATCAAAAGAGCAAGATCATGTCAATAAAATATGAAAAATAACCATGAAAGAACATAGCTACCTTGCTCTAGCTTTCCAATCAAGAAGAAACAAGCTAAAATCCTTATTTTCTTCCTTATTCCCCTTGGTCGAATGGCCTTCCTTCTAGAAGTAAGGTAGTTATTTTTTCCCATCCAATGGCTATCATTCAAGATGCCTTCTATGTAAACATCCCACCATTAGATTAGAATCATCAGCCGTTAGATTTATGATGTCATAAAGATGTCATAAATAGGATACCTCTCCAACCATTGGTCTATGTGTTGCAAATTCAAAGGCTTGATCACAAAAAATAACTACCTTCCTCTTCACCTGTGGCCCTTTGATGAAAAATCAAAACATATCTGCCCTCCATTGGGTCTTGGCCGGCTGACCCTTCATCTTCCAGCCCATGCTTCATTTTTTTTAAAAGCAAGAAAAGGCCCTTTTTCGATTTTTTGGTGAAATGACTTTTTTGACCCCTGAACCTAAATAAATAGTAAACGGACTCCAAATTCAAAATTTATTTTTTTAATACTTCCAAAATAATAAAAAATTGAATTCTGGAAGTTTTCAAAATTTTCCGAGCCCATTTGCTATTTTTATGGTTTTTTTCTTCCAAAATTGCCCTTTTGTGCACCCGAACTTTCACCATTTTTAAACGAGCTCCGAATCCAGATTTTTCTTCACCAATCTCTTCCAAATAATTTAAAAGTATGATCTAGAAGTTTTCATAATTTTTGGAACTCATTTACTATTTTTTCAGGATTTATCTCTTTCAATTTTTGCATAGTGGACCCGGGATTTGGTCATTTTGCAAACGAACTCCGAATCCAGATTTTTTTTTTCCAATCTCTTCGAAATGATTTAAGAATGAGATCTGCAAATTTTTAGAATTTTTGGAGCTCATTTGCTATTTTCCCAAATTTTCTAATTTTGTCATTTTGCCTCCGAAGCCCGGTTTTGCTCAAAACAAGTCCGGTTTTCAGATTTTCTTTTCCTGGGCCTTTTTCATATATTGAATTGGAGTTGTTCCGAAAACGACCAATTTTTACGATCAAATTCCCTTCCAATTTGATTTTTCCTTTTTATCACTATCGGGAATTTCCTCGTTTTTCCGTTTTTCCTCCAATCCGCTCTTTTCTCGGATTTTCTTCAAACTAAGCCTTGGACTATCCTTGTTTACTCACTCCTCATCAATTAGGGGCTTTAGTTTTACCGAATCGGGCTATTTCTGCAATTTTTCCCAATTTCAACAAAATCCACTAAAAACACTAATTCTCGATTTTCTTCCAGATTGACTTTTCCTTCAATTTTTCTTCCAAGTGGCTTCTCCATTACCCGTAGTCAGTGCTTATCTTTCATTTGGAACCTTCAATTTTGACCAATTTGATCGTTTAAGCACTTTTCCCCAAATTTTCCGAATTCGGGTTTTCTTTCTACTGAATCTTCATAACCCAACTTTCGAACTCAATATCTTTCAATGTAAACCTCAGATTATCAAAATTCTTTCACCATTTTTCAATTGAATTTCAAATCTTGATTTTGAAAGTGGGTTGACTTTTTTAGTAGTTGACTTTTTGGGGTTGACTTTTTGGGAGTTGACTTTTTTAAGTTTGACTTTTTATGTCTACTTTCTTAAACTAAGTCACGGAGTACCACCTGCTGGATGAGAAAAGCCTTTTTGCATTCTGAAACATTAATTTAGGAAGAAAACATACCTGATTTAGTGGTTCAGACAAAATTCGGTGTCTACACTATAGATTTTACTGATTTTGACACTTGTGATAGTCACATTAAGTGAAACCAAACTAACAAATCCATAAATAGAGCTAAAATAAGCACTGAAACTTTAAAGATCATACATACATACATTTGGGGACCCTCTCCCATTGCTTGTTTTAGTAGGCAAAAGTACTTCATCTTTTTTTTATGACCATACAAGATTCATGTAAAGGTTATGAACATAAGGAATAAATATAAAGATTATAAAGTCATATAGAGGTGGAAATATTATGGGAGATATACTTAAGTGGGTCAAATGCCAAGTTTATTTGCAAAGTTCCTGCAAGAAAAGAGCATTGTATCCCAATACACCATGCTTGGCACACCCTAGCAAAAAGGTGTGGTAGAAAGAAGAAACTGCACTCTTATGGACATGGTAAAAAGTATCATAAGTTATAATAATCTTCCCCTAAATTTATGGAGTGATGCCTTAAAAATTGTTGTTTATGTCTTAAATAGAGTTCCAATTAAATCAGTTTTGAAAACTCTTTTTGAATTATGGAACGATAGAAAACCCAACTTAAGACATTTACGAACTTAGGGTTGTCCGGTTGAAGTGAAGGTATATGCCTTAAACATAAGGAAATTGGACTTAAAAATAGTTAGTGGTTGTTTTATAGGCTATGCATAACTCAAATTGGTATAGGTTTTACTGTCCCTCACATTAACCTAAAATTGTTGAAGCTAAAATGCTAAGCTTCCTGAGGATTGTGCATCCTGTGGTAGTAGCTTTCCTTGTAAGATTGATATTGAGGAAGAAATCAAGTTGGATGAATCTCTTGTAGAAAACTTGATTATTTTTTAATGCAAACTTTCAGAATTAATTGGAGAACAATCAAATCAAGAACAACTTTTATAAGAGGACAACAATTCCCTTGACAATGCTACTGAAAATGTACAAGAGATACTAGAATTAAGAAATCCAACAAGACAAGAAAATCAACTATTTCTAATGATTTTGTTGTATACCTGGAAGAGTTTGATTTTGATATTGGACATAAAGATGATCCTACCTCGTTTTCACAAGCCATGAGTAGTGAAAATTCTACACTCTCCATAAAACTATGATAGAAGAGATGTAATCAATAGCTAATAATCGAGTTTGGGACCTCACTAGATTACCAACAGAGGCTTCCACCATTAGGTGTAAATGAGTTTATAAAACCAAAAGAAATGCCTTTAGTAATGTTGAACGATATACGGCTAGACTTGTGGCCAAATGTTTCACTCAAAAGAAAGGTATTGATTACCATGAAATCTTCTCTCTAATTTCTAAAAAGATTCATTTAGAATTATCATAGCTCTTGTAGCTCATTTTGATTTAGAATTACATAAATGGATGTGAAAACAACTTTCTTGAAAAAAGGATCTTGAAGAAGAGGTAAACATGAATCAACTTGAAGGTTTCTCTGAGAATAGTAATTTGGTTTGTAAATTAAAGAAATCAATATACAAACTAAAACAAAATCCCGTCAATGGTATATAAAATTTCACAATATTGTAACAACATATGGTTTCATTGAAAATATTGTTGATTATTGTATATACCTTAGGTCAATGGGACTAAGTTCATATTTTTAGTCATATATGTTGATATTCTCTTTGTAAGAAATGATTTAGTTTTGCTACATGACACAAAAGTTTTTCCTTCACAAAACATTGAGATGAAATATTGGAGTGAAGTCTCTTATGTCATTGACATATAGATCCATATAGATAGATCCCAAAAGAACTAAGTCTATCTCAAATAGCCTATATCGAAAAAAATTTGGAAAGATTTAGGATACAAAACTGTTCACAAACAGTGGCATAAGTTATAAAGGGGATAAATTAAGTTTAAGCTTGTGTCCCCAAAACAATTTGGAAAGAATCAGATGAAGGCATTCCATATGCATATATTGTTGGTAGCTTTTTGTATGCTTAGGTCTGTACAAGACCTGACATAGGGTTTATAGTAGGAATGCTTAACAAATATCAAAGTAATCCTAGCCTTGATCATTGGAAAGCTGCCAAAAGAATCAGGCTTTATCTGCAAGGAACTAAAGACTATAGACTCACATACACATGTAGAAATGAAAATGTCAATACCTATATGGTATTTTGTTTTTTATTTTCTTCTTTTGTCTCCATTATTTTCATCCTTTATCTTCTTTTTTCTTTTTTTATTTTCCTTTTGCATTTTTACCCTTTCTTCTTCTTCCTCTTTTTTGACTCTATTTGCATATCTAGCTTAGCAAGAAGAAATATGATCGTTTTCAATTTGCCTTTTGGGGTGAATTTAACCTCGACATGCCAAATTAAGACACTATGCAAGGTAAAACATATCTTGTTGAATCCAGGGTTTAACCCAGTTGATTCATTCAGTCCCTTTTTAAAAGGTGCTTTTCAGAATGTTTGAAGTTTAAATCCAAACATCTGCAATCTTCTATCCTCAAGTTGCGGCCTCCCTTATACTAAAAAATGAACTTGTTGCACCAACTTGGATTGCCTATCACACTGGCAGAGGTAATTTTTTGCACTTGGTAAACACAAATTAAGCACATTTTTTCCCCTATCAGCATAGGCCAAGTCCAATATCTATCTTTTGCCGCAAGCAACTTGCAACAAATTTTGTCATTGGTAAGGTAGGAGTAAAAGAGAAAAAAAAAAAAAAAAAAAAGAAGAAGAAGAAGAAAGGGTAAAAATGGGAGAAAAAAAAGATAAGGAAATCAAGAATGAAAAAATAAAAATGGAAAGAAATGGAAAATGAGGAGAAAAATAACAAATCAAGTTATATGTCATACTTAGGTGTAATTTGTCATTCATAGGAACAAAATTAATACAAATTGCAAGAATTAATTAAATAAAGTAAGTTATCGAATTGCAATAATATAATGGCTACGAACCAAAAGAAAATATTACCAAAACGATGCATTTTATACCTTTGGATGTTCAAAATTTCCTCCCTCCCTCGATTACTTATACTACCCAAACATCTGATTGCATTTTTCAACTAAAATGGAATATTACTATCGAAATTGAATTATACATCCAAAATAGTCTTAAGAAGACATGATTCCAAGTGATACTTGACATGTCCCTCTCTTCTAAATCCGTCACATGGTCAATACCAAGTATATAAGCAGTGATTTCAAACTCGGAAGTTAATCGTACGTACTCTGACAATTTTATGTAAGATAGAGTTTGGTTTTTTAGGATGATAGTGAAAAAGTTGATAGATAAATCATTATTATTGTCACTCTACATAACCATATATGCGATTTTCACCTCATACGGCTCCTTATTCAATTCTTTCGATTGGATTCTTTTTTTCGTTCGAAAATCTTCACCCTTCTTCCACTCTGTCTCAAAGAGTAATTAAGAAAATTTAGTCACATTTTCATATTTCAATTGAATATAAAATAAAATTAAAACTACTCAACAATAAGTAGCACTACCAGAAATTGCATTTTTAGAGGCAGTGAAAATGGTCAGTAAAGCATTAAATTTAGTCACTAAAATTTATAGTGACGATTTTCTCAAGTCGTACTTGTCGTCACAAATAACTCCATCACCGTTTTAATAGTGACGACTTTCATGAAATCATCACAATTGTTCAATTTTTTAGTGACCACTTTTTTCGACTCAAAAAGGATTAATAGTAGTGACAAAAATTATTGGCACTAGTATTATTCTATTAGTATCAAACATTTCGTCACAAATGTACATTTAAATAGTGTCTAAAATATGTTGTCACATATATATTATTTGTGACAAAAGCTTCCTCATTAAAATATTTAATTAAATGTGACCATTAAGTTTATTACGTCACAAAACAATATCAACTTGACAATATCAACTTTCAATGATGAATATCGTCACTAAAATAATTCTTCAAAGTGGAGTATGTAATCATAATTATTATTATTATTACAATATTAATATGCAAAATAAATAACATAAAAGAATGTGAAAGATTAATTTTCAAATACTCCATGTGTATTTATTAGGATATAAAAAAATAATATCCAAAATACAATTTGAAATATCATTTACATTCCATTAAAATATTTGCAATTTATTCATGTAAAAAATCTTCACTGTACAAGTTCTGAATTCATTGACATGAAAATAAATGAATAAAAATATACACCAAGCTAAATATCCACAGTTCCAAAAAAAAAAAAAAGTCAATTTCCATTTGTTTCCTACAAAATGAGCAAACACAAAGAGAAAAAATAAGTCAATTAATATTATTCAAAAATATATTGTAATACAAAAATAATAAATAACTTTAACTATACCTTTTTTTTCAAATCATGAAACGTACATCAATTGTTAAGCATGTCAACCATTGATATTTGTTTCACTTCTTGACGCCATGTCTCGATACTTAAAATAAGAAACTTGAATGATCAAGTTTCAAGTTTTGCAAGTTGAAGTTGCATTTTTATTTGAAGTATGGAGTTGGCCTCAACAAATGGCTCCTACAGATAATGAGCGATCCATCATGATCATTCACATGAAGTAATTCCAAATGTTTTTAAACAAAAGAAAATAATGGCTAAACAAAGTAACAAATTTGCCTGGTAGATCGTAACACATATGCCAAAGATGCAGGTGTTCAAAGGCCTTCTCGTACAGTCCCTCAATTTGATGCAGAGTTAGAATCTCTATCTCCAGTCCTCATGGAAGCTGTCTGAGGATCATTTTCCCCCAGCTCTAACTGGCAGTCAAATGAGTTGCAAATCTTCAATGAACCAGTATTCTTTGGAGTAACTGACAGAGATAATATAATTACATTTTTTGACAAAAGAAAACTAACCAATGCCATCAAATTCATGCCTTATATGATTCAAATATTGAGACAAAGTAGCCAAAGAATCAAGAATTACCTACAAAATGAAGAACATTAAAAATATAATAACTTAATCCCAAAATAGGTGTAAATAAGATTTATTTCATAAAGAATAACAATCCACTTGGCACATGCAAAGATACAGACAAATTAGTAAGAAAGTAAGGGATTCCAAACTCACAGGAGGCTGCAGCGGCCCCAAGGAAACTGCTACTGGAAGTCCAAAAGTACTAGGTGCTCTATCAGATTGACTTCTCATGCCAGCTTGTTCAGTTTGAGCCTGAGAGCCTGAGATGAATCTAGCATGCCACTACCACCATATGTTCTTCCAGTCTTTGTGAACCATGTTCCTTCGGTATCCAACAACACACAAGAAGTTTGATCATATGAATTTAGGCAAGCGTTAAGATGACTACAGATATTAAAGCATATACAAACCTTTAGATTTTGGAAAAACAAAACCCAAACTTTTTCCAAGTTCTCTAAGAGATTGTCAACCTTTCATCTTTGTTAAGCCATGGCCTAAAATGGAGCTCTCGAAGCTAGAATTTTGATTTTTTACTCTCGTGGGTCCCTTTTTTGAGTTATTTGTTGTAGGCCAATGCAGTCGAAAACTTAGACTCTGATATTTTTATTATATATCAGAGCAACAATAAACTAAGAAATTTCAACCATTACAATAACTGTAATTACATTCCGAAAATTGAAAAACTAAGACTTACCCTGACATCACCCCCAATATTTCCATTCGCCTTATTTGCAAACCCGAAAGAGCCAAGAACGGCAGAGACAATCTGCTGAGAAGGAAAGAAGAAAATTAAAAATTATGAAATCATCGTAAAAAGATATATTTCCCCTGTAGAAATGTTTGTCCATTTCACATCCAGTTGCAATCTTACCCGACTCATTTCAGGAGGAACTCCATCCCCTTGATCAGGCATATTAAAAATTTCTATCACAACACTTGGGATCGACATGATAAAGAAAGCAAAAAAAAAAAAAACTTTTTTTCAGGATTTGGTTTCGGGGTTTCATTGTTTGAGAGAGTTAGGAGCCAAAGGTTTGTTTTGGGACAAGGGTAGGCTAGGATTTGATTTTAGGGCCGATCCAACGGCCGGCTCGAGAGATCAGAAAGAGGGTAATCCGAACCTTTGGCCTTAGATTCGGGGGTTTCGGGGCTGTTTTCGGGAGATCTAGGCTCAGATTTGGGTAGAGGAGGAGGAAAGAGTTACTTTGGTGAGTTTTGTGTTGAAAATTCACCGGCGGCGACACCGGTGGTGGTTCCTGGGTTTGTGGGGGAGAGAAGAGAGCTTAGAGAGAGAGTACGTATTTTAGAGAGAGAATTCAAAATGGAAGAATGAGGATGAGAGGGAAAAAAATAAGCTTTTATTCGTTTTAGAAAAAAAGGAAAAACCGGGAAGGATCCGCTCGGGGCCCCTGTTGGGACCCGACCCTTTTGCAGCCAACCCGGCCAGGGGAAGGCAAAAGAGAAAAAAAGGAAAAGGAAAAAAAAAGTTCACCGAACAAAGGAGTGGACTTTTCGTCGGCACACGACCCGGCGCTTGATCCAGACCTCAAAGTAGTATGATTTTAATATTTATCTATTTATCATTATTTTAACATGCATTTTTAAGATTATAATTTAATAAAAGAATAAATATTTAATATTATAATATAAATATTTAAAAATATATTAAGTTATTCATATTTTATAATTTAATAAAAAAATAAAATTAAATAAAAAATAACATATTTATTTAATTTTTTAAAAAATAACAATATAGATGGACCTAAATGGGTTTTGACTACTCATTTACAAAATATAAACGAATTTTTCAAGAATTTGAATTCTATATTTCGGATTGGATCATGCTTGGATAAGTATATGTGATGTTGATATCATATTTAAGCTCGACCCGACCCATAAACACCTCTAATAAATTAGTATGGCATGATATTTACATTGACAATTCCACTTGGGTATTACATTATATTTTATAGAACAAGCTCAATATTTTTAAACTTAATTTAAAGTTTTGGCCAAAAAACTTAATTTAAATTGCTTGTCAAGAATAATTTATCATTAATCAATTGTAAATATATGTCTAGCTTTACATAAAATTTAATCTTTTAGTTCTAAACTATAAACTAAGTAGTTTCTTACCAAATTCATGTAGTTATACACACATGGAACTTATATGTAAAGTTGAAAAAGAAATGGCGACTTGTTAAATATAATAAAATATTAATATTTATCACTTCTTATAATTAAGTAGAACTTCCAATTGATATTATCAATTTTCTTCTTTACTAAAATTATTAGTTTATAACCAAGTTAAACTAGTAGACACATATTACAAATACCAATTCATTTGTTGATGATAAATAAACCATGTCAAATTGACAAAATACAAATTTATCTATTTCAATTTCAACTATAATTTGGTTTTAAAAAGGTTACAAGTAAGTTCATATATCAATGTTTGAATCAATAAATCATCTTGATATGTGATGATCATTTAGGTTAATGATTAATGTTACCAAATTAATTTGTATGTACCTCACAAAATAAATCTTAAATTTATAATTATTATTTATATACTCTATAGTTTTATTTAAAAAATTAATAAATATTATTTATATAGTTTATAATTTTATTATTAAAATTTTAAATATTTTAATTAACCCATATTAATTCAAATGACCAAACGTTTAACCATTGACCCATGACTTGAAATCTTGAAAGAGTCATTATTTGGTCCAATTCTAATAACTAAAACAACAATTATCATTATAATAGTTAATTTTTAGGATAAATATAATCCAACGTAAGCAACCAAAAAAAAAATTATAAATGACTTAAAACTTATATTATCATAACAATTTTTAATAACTGTGACATGTGTTTTATACTGTCACTACTATATTTTATCACCGCCAACATTTTCTTTTTGCAAATCATATTAATTTTTTAGTGATGACTTTCAAGTGATAAAAATATTCCGACATTATTTACATAGAAAATGAGACTATTTATCAATGAAAAATATTATAGCCTTAGAAATGATATCATAGATATGACGAAATAACAAGCGGTCACAATTACCTATATTATTAATGCCGTAAAGAATTATTGTCACTAAAACTAATAATAGTGACTAAATTTATTTACATCACAAATAAGTCGTCACTATACGGCTTTATAACTGTGACCATTTTATATATTGTCACTTGTATTTTATTAGTGACAATTTTTATTGTGACCAATAACTTTTTGACACATTTAATATATTAACCGATTTAATTGTGAAAAAATCGTCACAGTTTCTAATATAACAGTGACCAAATAACAAAACATCACAATTATATATATCAATAATGTCATGCAAAAATTTCGTCACAAAAAATCTTATATTTGTGACAAAATTACTTATGGTCACAAAAAGATCGTCACCAAAAGTCCTAATAGTTGTAGTGTAGTCCCAAAATTTTTAAGTTCTAAATTTGATTCCTTGTGATAATTTGAATCTAACATGATGATTTTGTTTAGTTTATTTGGCTACTGATTTCTTATACTGGATCTATTATGAGAAATGGTATAATTATTATAAAAAAAAAGTGATATAGACATTTGAGTAGATGTATTTATGAGTTAAGTCAAATCAGCCCAAGCCTCTTAGCCAAGCACGAGTTCAATCCGACTTGTATATTTACATATTACATATTATTTTTTTATTAATAACAAAATATAATTTATATTAATATTTTAAAATTAAATTAAATATCTTATTTATTAGTAATATAATCTCATCGATAAGCTTAAAAAATTATGTCTATATTAATTGAACCACGAACTTGAACAAATAATCGGACTTGTGGATACCTCTACATTTGAGGTAGCAAAAAGTAACCATATTTATTTAATGATTTAATTAGTCATAACTCAAGGATCGAGTAGTTCGTCCGATCTGTCCTATATTGAGTCGGGTCTGAGTAAGTATTTTAGTGATCCGAGTTAGTCCGGTCCAGTTTGGATCACTATTCACACAATAAAAAAATATTATTATTTTAAAATTTAATTATAAAAATATATAAAAATAAATAAATAATTTTTTAATATATGTGAAAAGTAAATATGGACTAACGGACCGACCCGACCCAAGATCGAGCTTGAATAAAAAAATTTAAACCACGACCTGATCCATAAACAGGTCTAATCACAATCAGCATTGAAGTTGGTTCAACTAAGTAAACCTCTAAAATTTATGAGATGCATGGAATATATAATGGGAAGCCATTATCACAAGTGGAGTTGACAACTCTCAAACAACCATAAATAAGAAGAACAAAGCATTTTTTTGGGCTTTTAAATCTTTGAAAATGACTATTTTTGGATCATAAGAAAGGGCACGTGTGCCTTTGAATTTCACAGTTGTGCCGTTTTTATAAAAATTCGCTCAATCGGTATTTATAAAGATTGATTAGCAATTTTTTTTTATATATAATATATTATTTTTATTGAATTTAAAAAATATTACATTAATTAAACGTTTTTTATATATATCATCTTGTTCAATATCATTAGGCACTAATTAATATATAATTTTTTTTTATGGTTTAGTTGGATATATGAGGTGGGTCATCACTCATCATGAGGATTGGGGCTGAGATTTAGAGCCATTTTTAGCTGTAGTTTACCATCCCATGGTAAAAAAATACAAAGCAATTATGTACAAATTGCAATGAGAGTGTGTCAATATACGAAACGTAAAGGATTTTTTTTGTTGATTAAAAAAGTTATAATTTGGAGATAGAGAAAGGAGATATAAATTTTAAATTTTAGATTTTAGATTTATTGAATGCTATTTTTTAAAAGTGATATTATATGAATCAATTGAATTAAATTCCGAAATAAACATAAAAAAATTTTGCTAAATAGCAAAAGTATAAACAAAGTGAAAGTTGTTGTGTTTCAGATTTTTAAAATTGGAATCGTTTTAGAATGTTTTGTTTTAATTTTTTTCTTCTCCATATACCAATGAAAAGGAGACTTTTCATAATATTTAATTTATACCACTTCATGTTTGAAGATTAATCTATCAAGTTGGTAAAATGATGATAGCTTACCTTAAGAAGAAAAAAAATCCTTTTGAGTTTTTTGTTTTTGGCAAAAATCCCTTTTAGTTTGAATCAGATATCAAACTTAAATTTTAAAAACAAAATTAAAAAAAAAAAAAAAAAAACTTGAAATAATATAAACAAATAAAATGTACGAACTATCACTCAATAGTTTAGTTGGTAGAGAAACTACTTTTCTTTGTCAATCAAGGTTGATCTTAGCGGAGAGCACTTAAAAGGAGTAAAATTTTGAATATACTAAATCAATGTGAAAAAAAATATGCTTTTAAGATTATTCAAATAGAGGATTAGGTCTAAACAAAACGTGAAAATATTCTAATTCACGTTATTAAAAAAATACATCAATTCTCAATTTTTTTGTATAATATTTTATTTTCATTCTCAATTTTTAAAACTCAATTAATTTTGGATCCGTAATCTTTTAAAAAAAAAATCAAATCCATTCATTTTATTAATCATCATAAAAATCAACTAAATGTATCATCTAGTAACACATGAAGATCTATGTGGCATAAATCTCCTCCAAAAATCAAATGGGTCCATCTTTACCTACCTCTTGAACATCCAAGTATTTGTGTCCATCTATTTTTGCTATATGCACATCCACATTGTTAGGATTTATGTCACTTGAATATTTACATGGATATTCATATAGTGTTGAAGTGGTAAATTCCGTGTAAGCTGCTGACACACGGCCTTGGCATTTAAGTAGGGGCTATATATACTAATGATTTGTTCCTACTAGACCTATCAATTAGGTGTATCCGATTGGTTTTAGGTCCAATCAATTTGGATTAGATTAATTTTGTTCTTAAAATTTTTGAATTCAGGTCGTTTCGATTTCATATCATTTAAAATTTGGATTATTTTGTATTTTGTCATTTTAGGTCCGGATCATTTGTGTTTGACATTTGAATTATTTGAGTTTATGTCATTTAGGTTTGACAGTCAGGTTATTTGAGTTCAGGTCAGTTTATTAATTTTAAAACCAAATCACATCAAAATTTAAACAAATTATTTAAAAATAAATATTTATCTAACTCGATTTTTTTGAGTTTGGACATAATTCGATAATTTTTCAAATTTGAGTATCCGTTTTACTTAAACGAGTATTATTATATACCTAAAATCGTTATCGCAATCCATTTACATATTTTAAAATATATTGTTATAGCGCAGTGTATAAATCAATATGATACAATATACATATTAATAACCTGTTTTATATACTTTTAAAAATCACATGATAAAACTTAAGATTATATGCTTAAAATAAAAACAACATATTTACCGTAAAAAATAACGTCTATAACATAAGAGATTATATAATTTGATCTTTATTATATGATAAAATATTATTATAACATAACGTATAAATATTATGATAAAATACACTTTATTTTAAATTATATAAGAATGGATTATACTTTTAAAATAAAAATAATATCTTTATTTTAAATAATATATAATATTAAAAAATGTTATAAGATTATCATAAGTATGATCATAATAATTAAAATATATTATTTATTTTAAATCTTATTATAAGATTAACATAATTTATATAACATTTTATTAATTTATTTAAGAGATTATTATATATTTAAAAGATTATTTTAGTCTTTGAACAATTATCTTAAAGTTTTAAACAATTAATTTAAGGTTATTATGGTAATAATACAACAAACTTACGTATAAAAGAATATAAGAAAATATCTGCATAGTGTATATTTTATCATATTTCAAAATAGTAATTACAAGTTATAAAATTAAAATAAATTAATAATTTTTGTTATAGTTATTATTTTTATTAAATTAATGTTTTTAAAATAAAATTATACTTAATTTAAGTTTGGGTCAATTCGGGTTAATTATTTAAGTCAATTCAAGTTCGGATAATTTTGAGTTTGGGTCAATTCGGATTCAGGTCAATTTGGATTATGGTCATTTCGAGTTCGATCATTTTTGGGTTTGGGTTATTGAATTTTCTAATCAAATCGAATTAAATCAAATTTAAATTCAGATGAATTGATCAGGTTTTTTAAATTCAAACAGATCCATTCCGATATGATCTAAATAAGAACAGAACTTACATCCAAAAGCCCATAATTAATTCAATCCCTACAATTAGAACTACATCAGCATCGATCAAAAGTAAGACTTTGAATGTTCCTCACATCAAATGAAATTCGTTGAAAGCAGTTCGAATAGTACTCTTCAAGTAGAATAAGAATCGGGTTATTCCCTTAGCCCAACAAGTCTTACTTGAATGTAAGATATTTTAAATTTGAATTAGTTAAGTCCGATTCAAATTATTATTTAATAAAAAAAATATTTTTATTTAAATTTAATTATAAAAATATATAAATATTAATATAAACATAATTTTTTAATATTTAATATTTTTTAAATAATAATTCGGGCATTTTAGGTCGGCCACATGGACAGCTTTACTCTTAGTCATCTATCTACTTTTGATATATATTATTAATATTTAATAATCATTAAGATTAAAAATTGACTAAAATCCACAAGAAATAAGACATTTTCTTTATTCATTAACATTATTAGGAAGGGTATTTCAAGGTTTTTCTTTTGTGATGGATGTACTGTTGTCATTAAGAATTTTAGTTATTTCAACTAAAAACAATACTACTAACAGTTATGACACATTAAATATATATATGAAGTTATATGTCACTAGCAATTATTGTGGACTAGTTTTTGCCCGTGCGATGTGTTGTGCGGAACTAAAACGAGATTACTAAAACCGATAAAAAACACACTGAAAAAACACCGATAATTTTACGTGGTTCGGCCAATATGCCTACGTCCACGGGAGGAGGAGCAAAGCTTTGTATTTATCGGAGATGGAGTATTACAAGAGATACGTATTACAAGTGCTCTCTATAGCACACACTCAACCGGGAGGGGCTCTCTCTAGAGCTCTCACATCTCTACCGGGAGGGAGCTCTTGGAGCTCACCTTTGGAGCTCTCCAACTCTATCTCACTCACACTCTCTCAACTCACTCATTTTTCTCTCTCACTCTACATGACCTTTTATAGGCACCATCCATGGTGTGAACACATAGCTAGTGGCAAACAAAGTAGCCACCATCCACCAACTATCATGGTGGGAACACATAGCTAGTGGCAAACAAAGTAGCCACCATCCACCAACTATCTTGGTCTACCATCCACCAACTATGGTTGGTGGTAGCCTCCATTATTGACCTTGGTTGGTGGCTTTGGTGGAAGCTTCCTTGGTTAACTTTGAGCCATATTCAACAATCTCCACCTTGGCGAGAATCCACAGAGAGAATTCACAGATCAGAGCTTCCTCCTTTCTCCTTTAGGTGTCATGTACACCATTACACACATCAGGGCACCTACTGCATTGGCATGATCCATCAATGCACTGAGCCTGAGTCAATTTTTCTGTCTACTTCCCAAGAATTTTCTTAGCTTCTCCAAGATCATCTCGAACTCTGAGCTCAGTTGAGCCTTCAGCCTGTCGATCTCCACCTTGCCTTTTTCAGCAGATAGACAAATGATCCATCTTGAAGTTTCCGGAAATAAACACAGTGATCAAATTGACTGTGTGTGTACTTTTCATCCTGTCATGAAACAGTGCAACCGTTTATACAGCTGTCACGGGATTGTTTCAGACCATACAATGACCGGTTCAACTTGCTTTTGTAATCTTTGCGACCGAGGACTCCAAAACCATCTGGTTGAGTCATATAAATTTCCTCCTCTAAGGAACCATGGAGGAATGCAGTTTTTACATCAAGTTGAACTATCTCTAGGTTATACAGTGCTACTAAAGCCAATAAGATCCGAATAGATGCATGCTTAACAACAGGTGAAAATACCTCATTGTAGTCTATTCCTTCTTTTTGAGCCTAACCTTTGGCTACCAATCTGGCTTTGTATCTGATGCTGTCTTTGCCGGTAGCACTCTCCTTTTTGGCAAAGACCCATTTGCACCCAATTGATCTTTTGAGTGTTGGAAGTGGAACCAACTTCCAAGTCTGATTTTGATGAAGTGATGTCATCTCTTCATCCATCGCCTCCTTCCACTGGGCATGCTCAGCGCTGTTTACAGCTTCTTTGTAATTGATCGGAACATCATCATCAATTACTGGAAGGGCGTATGCCACCATGTCTGTGTACCGAGCAGGTTTCCGAATATGTCTATTCGGTCTACTGGTGGCAACTGATTCAGATTGCTGAAAGATTTCTGGTGATGACTCCTCCACTTCAGTTAAGGTGTCATCAGATTCTGGTTCAGATTCATCGGAATTTTGACCAGCATCTTCTGATTCAAACTCCACCTGCTTTAGAGAATCATGGTTCACATTCTCTGGAGTTGACAATTTCAGCATTACAGATTCGTCAAAGGCAACATCTCGGCTTACGATGACTTTCTTTGACTCAGGGTTCCACAGTCGGACTGCCTTTACTCCTTCACTAAAGCCCAAGAAGACAGCTTTCATGGCTCTAGGATCCAGTTAAGCATCCGAAAAATAGCCGATCCGGTTTTAAGACTCTACCTCTAAGGATTTTCCAACCCATGCATCCAATGCTGTAGAGGGTAGTCAGTTGATACTCTAAGAGGCCAAGCCTCTACTCAAAATGCCTCTCTCAAGCCTCACTGAGATAACTCGACCTCCCTCAACCAAAGTTCTAATCATCCGTTCTGCACCTCCATTCTATCGTGGAGTGCCCGGAGCTTCAAAGTGTCTGATCTTCACTTTGAGGAACGGATAATCGCCAATATCAGATCTCAGTATTTTGAGCTTTTGATCACAATCGACCTCTCTGTCAGGACAGCCTTTCCTCTAGTGTCCAACACTAGGCACACTCGTCCCTTGCAGATTGTCGATGATACTTTTCCTAGACATGATCTTCATCCATCTATCGGTCCTTCGCGGATTAACAGGATTCTTCTCCTAGATAGGATATCCACCGCCTACTGGACTGGACTGGACAGGATCTTCACCGTCCACTGGTCCTTCGCGGATTAACAGGATTCTTCTCCTAGATAGGATATCCACCGCCTACTGGACTGGACTGGACAGGATCTTCACCATCCACTGGCCCTTCGCGGATTAACAGGATTCTTCTCCTAGATAGGATATCCACCGCCTACTGGACTAGACTGGACAGGATCTTCACCGTCCACTGGTCCTTCGCGGATTAACAGGATTCTTCTCCTAGATAGGATATCCACCGCCTACTGGACTGGACTGGACAGGATCTTCACCGTCCACTGGTCCATCGCGGATTAACAGGATTCTTCTCCTAAATAGGATATCCACCGCCTACTAGACTGGACTGGACAGGATCTTCACCGTCTACTGGTCCTTCGCGGATTAACAGGATTCTTCTCCTAGATAGGATATCCACCGCCTACTGGACTGGACTGGACAGGATCTTCACCGTCCACTGGTCCTTCGCGGATTACCAGGATTCTTCTCCTAAATAGGATATCCACCGCCTACTGGACTGGACTGGACAGGATCTTCACCGTCCACTGGTCCTTCGCGGATTAACAGGATTCTTCTCCTAAATAGGATATCCACCGCCTACTAGACTGGACTGGACATGATCTTCACCGTCTACTGGTCCTTCGCGGATTAACAGGATTCTTCTCCTAGATAGGATATCCACCGCCTACTGGACTGGACTGGACAGGATCTTCACCGTCCACTGGTCCTTCGCGGATTAACAGGATTCTTCTCCTAAATAGGATATCCACCGCCTACTGGACTGGACTCGACAGGATCTTCACCGTCCACTGGTCCTTCGCGGATTAACAGGATTCTTCTCCTAAATAGGATATCCACCGCCTACTGGACTGGACTGGACAGGATCTTCACCGTCCACTGGTCCTTCGCGGATTAACAGGATTCTTCTCCTAGATAGGATATCCACCGCCTACTAGACTGGACTGGACATGATCTTCACCGTCTACTGGTCCTTCGCGGATTAACAGGATTCTTCTCCTAGATAGGATATCCACCGCCTACTGGACTGGACTGGACATGATCTTCACCGTCTACTGGACGGGATCTTCACTGTCTACTGGACTGGACGGGGTCTTCACCTCCTACAGGACGGGATCTTCATTGTCTACTGGTCCTTTGCGGACTCACAGGTCCAGTACTTCGCACTGCCACATGCCAAAGTTACGTGGTGCCATCAAATTTCTCCACCTCGAACTTTGCAGTGGTCATCGAGTTCTTTCTGATGTAAGAACTTGATGGTGCGTTGCTAGTTGTTTCAGTTGTCTCTAACGATTCTGCTACGGTAATAAAACAAAATTACCAACTCAGAGTTTTTTCCCTTATCTGTATGGAAAAAACGGATGCCGCGGTTGAGTCCGGAATAGTCGAAATAGCCAGGAACGGGTCCAACTGTGTAAATTTTGGACACACGGTGAATATTCTGCGAATATTCAGCTGCAGATGACTCGAAATGGACTCGGTTTAGCTCAACCGGCTCGGAAAAGTCTCGGAATAGTGTTCTGAAATGGCTCCAAAAATGGCCCGAAAAAGTTGGTCGGAGCTACGGCGGCGCGTGCGGTGGCGCGTGCGGCGGCGCGTGGGCGCGTGCAGACTGGTGGTGACCGGCGCGTGGGCTTCACGCGCCTTCAACCTCTGGAGCGCGTGCGGCGCGTGGGCGAGTGAGGCCCACTCGCGATTCTTCTGGCGGCGCGTGTGGGCGCGTGCGGCCTCCTCTGGTGCTCCGGTTGATTCTGCTGCACTCCTCTCAACGACCTCTTCAACCTGGTATTTTCAAAACACAAATTGGAGCACTTTTGAAAAAACGGACAGAATCGAACAAACTCGGTTTTACGTAAAATTTGGCTCTGATACCAATTTGTTGTGCGGAACTAAAACGAGATTACTAAAACCGATAAAAAACACACTGAAAAAACACCGATAATTTTACGTGGTTCGGCCAATATGCCTACGTCCACGGGAGGAGGAGCAAAGCTTTGTATTTATCGGAGATGGAGTATTACAAGAGATACGTATTACAAGTGCTCTCTATAGCACACACTCAACCGGGAGGGGCTCTCTCTAGAGCTCTCACATCTCTACCGGGAGGGAGCTCTTGGAGCTCACCTTTGGAGCTCTCCAACTCTATCTCACTCACACTCTCTCAACTCACTCATTTTTCTCTCTCACTCTACATGGCCTTTTATAGGCACCATCCATGGTGTGAACACATAGCTAGTGGCAAACAAAGTAGCCACCATCCACCAACTATCATGGTGGGAACACATAGCTAGTGGCAAACAAAGTAGCCACCATCCACCAACTATCTTGGTCTACCATCCACCAACTATGGTTGGTGGTAGCCTCCATTATTGACCTTGGTTGGTGGCTTTGGTGGAAGCTTCCTTGGTTAACTTTGAGCCATATTCAACACGATGCACGGATTTTTAATGTTTACAATAATATTAAATTGATCGATTATTTTATTATAGTTTTTTTTATTCAAAAATTTATTATTTAATAATAAATATTTTTTGTTTATTCTATTTGTTTATCTCATTAAGATCAAATTTTTATACTTTTGTTATTCTTTGTTTAGACAAAAGTATTGAAATTTTGATAAAATTGAAGATATCATAAAGATTGAAATTCGTAATTTGTCTCTCTCAAATAAAAAATATAATTTGTAATAATTAGATCAAGTAATTTCAAGTTAATTTAATTATCAAATAATGTCAAACTTATTGAATTTTTTAGTTGCTTCACTTTTCCTCTAATGGTTTTATTGTTGAGTTTTAAGAGCCATTATGAATTTCAAATTTAATAATATTTTTTGAATAAAAATATAATTTTAACTTATTTATGGTTCAATAAACTAAATTTGTACACTTGTTGATTTTTTTTTTTTTGTAAGTATACATGTTGATTTGAATTTAAAGATTTCATTTATATAAATATATCTAACCAAAGTCTTAGATGATAAATGCTTAAATCTTGGCTTCAAAAATTTGCCCAGCTTAAGCACGAAATTCTGTATTTGTCAAGAATTTGAAAAATCTGCTCATTGGTCACAATTATGTATAAAAGCAAAAAAGACATTAATTTATAAAATTAATTCTATTTAAGTCCAAGAAAGCTTATGAATTTTTTTTCACTGATGAAGCATCTAAATGTAAAAAAGAAAGATAAATTTTGAACATATATACTTGTTTTTGTTTTTCATTTGAAAGGAAAAATTCAAACCAATTACTCATTGAACCAATAAAATGCATACACATATATATCGATCATTGAACCAAATGTTGAGATACAAATTTTTGTTTCATTTTCATCAACATATCAAAACATGTCAATGCCATTGGTGGTCTTTTAATTATCATAACAACCATAGAAAAAGAAAGGAAAGATAAATAGTAACAATTCTTAAGAAATCAATTTTTTTTTTGACGAAAATCCATAAACTTACAGTTAAAATAATAACGTAAAAGAAATGAAGAACAATTTGAGACAAAAATAAAGTAAGAAAATTAGTATTATTACTATTTATTAGTTGAATTTTTATTCGAATATCAAAATTATAATGTAAAAGAGAAATGTCAATCAACTATAATGAGAAATAATATACAAAAGTATACTTCTAAAAAATATAGAAAGAATTCTAAAACACAAAAGAAAAAATTCTAGAAAAATTCTCCTACATATATATATATTGTTTTTGGAATGTTTTCGAAGTAGAGATCAAAATTTCATTAATGAAATTATTGGAAGTTACAATAAGAAACAATAATATGTTGCATACAATATTGTCTGGACAGTCTTCTATCAATACCTATCTTCAATCACGTTCACCAATTTTTCTAGTTTGTTTCATGTTAAATTCGTGAAAGGTTTTCTTCTGCATTCTAGCTTCCTTCACCAAGTGTCCAACCAAAGAGAGGTTTGGAGTTTCCGAATAATCTGCTTGATAATCCCTAATGTGTCTCCTAATTAAAGTAAAATCTTTTTGAGACCTATATTCCATGAAAAAAATTGATTATTTCATGATAAAATTAAAAAAAATTTAACAAAATATCAACATAGGATTAAACTATACAAAAAAGAAAAAAAAAAAAAAAACATAGAAACAAAACATGCACAAATAAATTGTATTGAAGTGGAATTAGTATGCAATATTCTAAAGTTATATATTTATAATAGGTTCAATAGACATAATAATAAATACAATTAATAAGGACAATTATTATCTTTTGAAATAATTGTAGGAAAAAAGACATTGATTCAAAGTAATATGACAATTAAAATATAAATTTAATTTTGAAATTATTTAAATACGGAAGGATATTTAATATTTTAAAACATGCTTAAATCATGGCATAAAAAGCTTGCATATCACTTAAAAAATGGAATTTACTCTATAATTTAAATTACTGTCTTCTTAAAAATATATAGAAAGAAAATTAATTTTTTATTTATTTCTATCTATATAAAAAAATAAGTCAATTAAAGTATAAAAATAAATAAAAATAATTTATTATTTGAAACGAAATATTTTAAAATTTAAATCAAATCAAAATAATTAAATGCAGGACATATGGCATTTATTCAAGACTGTACACGTGTCAAAAAATAGATTGTCCACATTAAATATTTTTCTTTTTTGCCAAAAGCTTTGGCTTTTATATTAACTAGTTTTTGACCCATGCGATGCATGGTTTTGTAACATTTACAACAATATTTAATTGATCTATTATTATAATTTTAAATTTCGACATCTCAATTTATTTCTTTTATAATGCCTCTCAAAATTTTAAATGTTTTAATAACGAAACATTTATTTTCAAGTGAAAATTGATTATTTTATTCAATTAAATAATTTTATAATTATTTAAGTATGTGTTACTTTTTCCAAAAATATATAATTAATTTTTTGGCTATTACATACATTATCATAATTTAATTGAAATATGAGAATATTTGATACTTTGTTTTTATAATTTTTTTGAGATATGAGAAATTGAGATATGAGAATATTTCTGTTTATAATATTTCTGTTTAAAAGCGTCATTTTAACAAAGCAGCATAATCAATAGATCAATTATAATTGATATTTTCATTAAATATTGACATATTATCAATTAAATTTGAAATTGGGGTAATAATTTAAACTTTGACTAATTTAAGAATTATAATTGATACTTTCATTAAATAGTGAAGTATTATAAATTAAATTTTAATTGGAATTATTGAAAAATTAGTTTATCATAGTTTAATTAATAATCTTTCAAAAAAAGTTTGCCATAGGTGAATATAAATTAAATTTTATATTCATTTGGCCTTCGGCATAATTATAAATTTTTACCAAATCGAAAATAGAAATTAAACTCATTAAAATTTATTTGTCCATTATTCTTGGTCTACTATAAATAATGGATGTGTTAAAATATAACTATGTATTTATTGCTAATATTAACATTCCAATATTTTACCCATCTCAATTTTTTTTGATCTTAAAAACATTATATAATGAAAATAAATGTGAAAAAAATAACATCCAAATGAAAAAAAAAGAATCTATAATAAAATATAAATATATGCATTTTGAATTTATTAAAATATAAAATAAGTACATTTCATGATTATCTCATTTTTTTTACAAATGATATGATCATTTGTATAATACTAAACTTGATTCAATTGAATCTCATCCTCTACTAGGTCTTCACTTTGAAAATTATTGCTTTTGTTTTCCATCGCTTCAGGAGCGCATTCACGTTTTTTTTTGCATTTTGTTGGGATTAATTTTTAGAGCATTTATTCCACAAAAAAATTGGATAATCCCTAATAATATTATATTTGCTCTTCCGAATTTTTTTTTTTTTTCAATTTTCTTAGACATATTGGATATAGTATTGTTGAAGATCTTTTGATCATAAACTTTTCGGTTGTACTCTTATGATATATACCATCCATTTTAATACAATAAATCAACCAAGAAAAGCCTACAATATAAAAAGAAAAAAAGGTTAATTAAATAAAAAAATATTTTACATAATCAAACTTTAAGAAAATAAAAACGTAGAAAAACATAAACTATATAAAATTGAACTGATATCTCTAAATAATATAGATAAAATATCAATATTATATACCAAAGAATCATTATCAAACTTTAAGAAAATAAAAACGTAGCCTATATAAAAAAAGTAGAAACAAAACCTGCAGAAATGAATCTCTATTGGAGTGAAATTTGTATGCAATATTTTAGACTTATGTATTTATAATAAGTCCAATAGACATAGCAATAAATAAAATTAATAAGGGCCATTATCATCTTTTGAAATTATTATAGGAAAGAATCAATCGTAGTAATGTAGCAATAAAAGTATTTTTATGGAAGACACGAAAAGAAACTAAAAAGGTAAATCAATAAAAAAAATTAAAGTAATTAAAAATAATTTATAATATAAGATATTATTATATATAATCAAAAGTAATTAAATGCAGTACTTGTGACTTTTTTTAAGGCAGTACACGTGTCAAAATAATAGTCTGTCTACTTAAGATTTTTTTTTTTTGTCAAAAGCTTTGGCTTTTTTATATTTATATAAGATATATATAAGATTAAAAAATCTTAAAATCTCCCTATTAATATGGAGAATAAAATCAATTTAAAATCTAAATAGGATTCATTGCAATTCTCTTTTCTTAATTTAAATAGAAAGAAGATAATACAATTCAAAGTAGATTTTTATATACTATAGATTTAGACACATAAAAGTTATAATTTCTTTTTTAACGTAATTGGTGGGTGATTAATTAAGAATTGTACTTTAAGATAAATTACTCTAAATTAGTCAATTTGTCAAAGTATATAACAAATGGTAGATTTAATTTTGATAGTCAATTAATGTAAAAGTTTTAATAGATTAATGAGTATATGACATGGTATCAATTTAGGTAGTCCACGTGTCAAAAGAATAGACTGTCCACATAGGATTTTTTCTGTTTTCCCAAAGGTTTTAGCTTTTATATATTTATATAAAATATAAGATATATAAGATTAAAACATCTTAAAATCTCCCTATTAATATGAAAAATAAAATCAATTTAAAATCTAAATAGGATTCATTGTAATTCACTTTTCTTAATTTAAATAGAAAGAAGATAATACAAATCAAAGTAAATTTTCATATACTATAGATTTAGACACATAAAGTTATAATTTCTTTTTTAACATAATTGGTGGGTGATTAATTATGAATTGTATCTTAAAATAAATTACTTTAAATTAGTCAACTTGTCAAAGTATATAATAAATGATAAATTTAGTATTGATAGTCAATTAATGTAAAAATTTTAATTGATTAATGAGTATATGACATAGCATCAATTTAGGTAGTCCACGTGTCAAAATAATAGACTGTCCACATAAGATTTTTTTTTTCCAAAGATTTTAGCTTTTATAAATTTATATAAGATATGGTATAAGACCAAAATCACTTAAATGAGGGGACCAATTTTTTTTTTTTTTATCAATTCCCCCTTTTTTTTTTTTTACTTGATGTCTAAGTTTTGATATAAAAAAAATATTTACAAAGAGTTTTGATCTCAGAGACTTGATTTCGTGAAAGCTACTACGGATATTTGACATAACCATAATCCTTAAATTTTAATTCATAATAAATAAATAAAAATTATCTAAAATACTTTAATTGAACAAGTCTAACTTTTTTTAATAAAAGTTTAAGAAATGTTAAATTAAATTTACCATAAGTTAATTCAAAACCTCAAAAAAAAAAAAAATTAATAATCACTTTCTTTTTGGCTTCAAATACACTAAGAAACTATAAACTCCGTACCCAAGATTAGACCTGCTTATGGGTAGATCGTCTGACTCAATAGGCCAGGCCCGTATTGGGTCGAGCTTGGGTAAAGTTTTTTTCGATTCGATCTGGTTCGAATCATTGTTTATATAATAAAAAATATTTTTTATTTAAATTTAATTATAAAAAATATAAATATAAATATTAATATAAATATTAATATAAAAATAAAAATAAAAAAGAAATATTTTATTTTATTTTATTTTAATAGTATTTAAACAGTAAAATGGATCGGCCCGGACCCGCCTAGAGCCGGACTTGGATAAAAGAAATAAAAAATTTCATGAACAGGTCGACCCACTTACATAGCATCAAGAACAGAGCCAAAAAAAAGCTCCAAAATAAAATCACATGGCTAAACAAATGTAGAATCATAAAAAAAAAAAATAAAAAAAAAAAGAGTAGAAGCGAATAGTAAGAAAATAAAAAAAAATAAAAAAACAAATTCCAATCACTTAAAAGGCTTTGTTTCCCCAAGAGCTTGAACACTTGTTTCTTTAAGAGCATGAACGGTTTAGTCAGTATTGAGTTTTGAACCGTTTAGTCAGTATTGAGTTTTGAACGGTTTATTAGTCAGCATTGAGTTTTGAGTTTTTATTTCACGGACACAACATAAATTTTCAATCTTTTATAAATAGATAACATTTTTCTAAAATACTTTAATTGAACAAATCTGACTTTTTAATAAAAGTTTTAAAAAAGTTAAATTGTTAACTTCAAAACTTAAATCTAAATTCAAAACAAACATCATAAACATGAAGAAAAAAAAAAACTCATTAAGTCCTGAAAAAAGAAACAGTTTTTGTTAGCAATAATCTCGGAATATTATTTTCATCATTTTATCCAGGGATATGATTTGTATTAATTTTCCGATTACCTTTCTCTATTTTTTGGTAATCCATGTGTATACACTTACTCATTTGATTCAATGCAAAGCAAATCAGAGCTAAAGATCCAAGGTTTTTTTTTGGATGGTGGTTCTGCTCTGATCAATATTGTTCTTTGAACATCTTGCTTGCTCCCCTCGTCATCTCCAGTAATCCAACCAGATCAGTTTATCTACGTCTTCTTTGGGTTATTAGCTTCATTCTTTTCATTAATATTTATTATTTTTTTCTTATTGCAAATATTACTTCTATACTATGGAAAATATCACTAATGAAGTTTCTAGACCCATCAATGTTGAATTAGATGGCTCAAATTATATTTATTGTTTGATAGTTTTGCTACGTTGCATGGATACGGGTACGGTACCGGTACCCGGTACGGGTATGGGATACGGCAAATTCTAAAAAACTAGGGTACGGGTACGTTAATATTATATATATAACTGAAATTTCACATATGACACAACATAATGTAAAAGATAAAACACACAAATTTCACATAAAGGAGCTTAAATTGTTCAACATGACAACATCTCAAAGTAAGAAACTAAAATACTTAAATTGTTCAACATGAAAACATCTAAACATGACTATGAAAATCAAACTCTAACAGTGTCTATATCATTATTTCCTTGCCCATCATCAGTGAAAAGAACAGCCTCCAAATCTGGTTCATCAAGAGAAAGACTAGCAACTTCAAGAATTCCGGCCCCTTCAAATGGATCCCATTCATCTCCACCAATATCCCACATTTTGGTCTCACCCTCATTATAGTTCTTACTCCTCCTTGAAAGGAGACGAAGATTTGTATGTACAAAAACTAAGTCTTCAGCTCTCTTGGGGTTAAGCCTATTTCTTTTCAGGGAATGGATAAAGGAATATGTGCTCCAATTCCTTTCACAAGAAGAGGAAGAGCATGGTTGTGAAAGGAGCTTCAAGGCAATGGATTGAAGTTTGGGGAGTGAAGATCCATACATGACCCACCATTCCTTTGGTTTCAAGTTCCATCTATCTTGCAAGCAATCAAATTGGCCAATTTCTTCTTCAGCACTTGAGAATTTAACAAACTCCATAGTCGCCTTTAGCCTTTCATTTGGATCTGGAAAGTAATTCCCTAGACATTTGTTTCTCCCTATACAAATCTCATTATCTTTATGTGGGGGAACTCGATTTGGAGCTTCCTCAAGCCATTGTCTGCAATAATACCTATTAAACAAAATATAAATTATAATTGGTATAATCCAAAGTACATTTAAGAAAAAGTAAAAGAAGTTGGAACTTGGAACTTGGAAGTTAATTAAATTTACCTAGGATTAAGTGAATGAGCCAAACAATGAAGTGGTGTGTAACTTTTAGTCCATCTATCAATTAGGATGTTATACACCACTCCATAAAAGTATGAATGTTGATTCAACTCCTTGCCCTCATGCTGATATATTGCTAATTTCACTTGCTCAATCATAGAATCCCATTTCTCATAAACCAAATGAAGGTTTGCCTTATCAGTATCACAAGAACGAAGCATTTCATAGATGGGTTTTGTAAAGCTTAGAATATAGTCAACTTGATCCCACAATTGTCATTCAGAATTGTTTCTTTCACAACGGTAGCCTTTTGAACATCATCTTCTCTATAGTGAGACCATTGTTCACTAATGACCATAGATTGGAGACCATGCTTAATGGTTTTCAGCCTTTTAAACATTATAACGGTTGAGGCAAATCTAGTCTCAGCAATAGAAAGTAGCTTCAGATGCACAAATTGATTAAACATAGCTAGCCTCATGGAATGATTCATGATAAAATTTTTAATGAAAAGGGCATCATCAGCAATAGCAATAATCCAATTACACTCAGCATAAACAACCTCATTGTTTGGTGTATGTTTAGGTGCGCAAATGTTTTTCAGAGCAAGATTCAACGTGTGCACCACACACGGTGTCCAAAGAATATGAGGATGGATTGATTCAACAATTGATCCAGCAACATTGCAAACAGGTGCATTATCAGTAATAATTTGGACAACATTTTCTGCTCCAACCTCATCAATGGTGGACAAAATCAGATTGGCAATGTAATGCTTGTCCTTGTATTCACCTGAACCATCAATAGCCTTCAAGAACATAGGTCCCAAATCCGAGGCAGCCATGAAGTTAATCAATGGTCTTCTTTGTGAATCAGTCCAACCATCAGTCACTATACTCACACCTTTTTCTGGCCAAGTGTCTTTAATAGGTTGAAGTAACCTCAATAGGTGGGCTTTTTCTCTTTGCAATAGTGTAGTTCTTATAGCATTATAGCTAGGTGGAAGAAAACCCGAGATAGAGGTGTTTGCAGCATACGTGAATGAACTAACAAAATATGGATTTCTAGCAATATTGAAAGGCAAACCAGCAGAATAAAATAGTCTAGCTATTTCACATGACAAATGCTCTCTTGCCTCATTATTAAATGCCCTTCCTAATGCTCCTTCACTGGCTTTTCTTCTCTTGCTCCCATCAAAAGACATATCAGCTCTAGGTGGGTTCAAACTTGTAGTTCCAGTAGGTAAAGGAATTTGCACTGGCTTTGCTTTTTCAGTAGCCTCTCTATCTATTTGTTTCAGCTCTGCAAGATATTCATTTACTACAGATGAACATACACTTATCCCATTTCCTTTTTCCCTCAATAGATGAGCCCTCACTCTAAAATAATACCCCTTGTAAGTTCCAGTACAGAAATTGCAACGCCAACTTGCATTCCCTCCCCCTGCTTTTTTATTTTGCAACACAGTTACATAAGCCCAAAGGGGACAACTACTTTCAGCTGTTCCAGATGCATATTTACTAGTCAAAGACGTAGAAGAATTGGATGTGCCACTAGCAGACCCACTACTAGATCCAACACTAGATTCTTGTGAAAACATCTGTAGTAAAATAAATCAACAGACTTATAAACCCACATTTATCACTTATCAATACTTCAAGCAAAGAAATCCAATCACATTCTAGATCAAGTAGTAGCCTAAATATTCCTGGCACTAGCAAGCATATTCTTGTGGAAGAGTTAGTTAATGGTGGGTTCGTCGAAGCCTCGAAGGGCACAAGGCATCTTTTGCTGTATCTTTCCAAGTCAAAAGCATAAATATATGAATAGCCAGCCTTATGATTCATGAAGAGCTCATGAAGATTTACTAGATTCAAAAACTAGATTTGAAATCAAAATTTTTCCAGACTAATTACAGCAAGAACAAATTTTATAAAAACTGCAACGTTAACTAAGGACAGTATCACAGTAGCTCAACTCAATCAACACAATCCGAATAATTTGAAACTCAAAAGGCCACATAAATGACAACGTTAACTAATTACTCAGTTAGACAGCATGCAACAAACATCATGTTTGTCCGAAAGCTAAAACAAAAAAAACAACAACAGCTAGTCAATTAGTTGAATATAGCAAATCAAATTTATCAGGGAAAACAAAATCCAAAGTAATACCAATTAATTTGGAACAGTATACTGAAAATTTACTCCTATAAAAATCATGTACAAGAAAAAGTATATTTACCAAGAGAATGATGGTATAAAGCATTTAAACAAACTGATTAATTCGAACAACAAGCACAAGATAGAACACCATCTCTACCTCAATCAAAATCAAAATAGAGGGAGAAAGTCAAAAACATACATTTGGAGGCTATGGGCTATGGGCTATGGCTGTCGAAGTGAGGACTGAGGAGGGATTGAGGGAGCAATCGCCGAACCCACCACTGTCGAAGTGAGGAGGGGCTGAGAAGATTTCCAACTTATCAGAATGGAGGATTTGCAGCAACTTTTTTTGGGTACGGCTGTTAAAGAAATTGGTTTAGGGCAAAATGGTTGTCGACTGTTGATAAAGAAAAAAATGGGTTTAGGGCAAATTTTTTTTGGGTGTGGCTGGGTACGCCGTACCCAATTTTTTTTAAGTTGGGTACGTACCTGGTACGTACCTAGGCGTACCCCTGGCGTACCCGTACCAGGTACATACCTGGTACGGATATGCCTTCAAAAAAGGCGTATCCGTGCTTCATAGTAGTTTTGAAGCTTATCTTTGAGGGCGTGGCTTATGGGAGTATATTGATGGGTCGATTTTTAAACCAACAGAGATACAAATAAATTAAGAGAATGGGATATGAACAACTACAAAATTATCTCTTGGATTCGTGCTACATGTAAGCACTCTATTGCTCTCACCATCAATAAGGGTACCTCTACTAAAGTTGTCTGGGAATTTTTGCGTACTTCCTATCTTCATACTGAGTTTGCTCGCAGTTATCAACTTGAGATTGAAATTCGAAAACTTCACCAACAACCCAACCAGCCTTGTGGGATCAATTGCCTCTGACTGAACCAGAATGGACTTATTCTCACAAAGATTATCAACAACTTTGTGGGCATACTAAATTAGTCTAGTTTCTCCTTCCTTTGACTGATGAATTTGAAAACCTTCGCAGTTCAATCCTTCCTTGCAAGCCTCTTTCCACAGTTCATGACATCATTCCTAAGTTGCTAGCTGAGCAAACTTGAGAAGGCCTCACGATTCCTGTCACTATAGATACTACTCTTGTTGCTTCTTCCGATTCAACTAAACAGAAAAAACCTTTTTGCAATTATTGCAAAAAGTCTTGTACGTCGCAAAGACAATTCTTCTGGTGCAGTAGCATTAGAGAATCCATCCTCTCCATCTCAAATTATAACCGCAGAGGCTGTACAAGAGATGATTCGTCAAGCTCTCACCTCTTCGGGTAATCCTCATCTTTTCGTTTCTGCTTCTGCCTCACGACTTTGTTTGGTTTGTGGACTCTGCAGCGTCAAATCATATGACTTTCAATACTAAAGTTTTCCCTCATTTTTATCCCTTAACATCCTCATTTCCTATTTATACTGCTAATAACACACCACTATCTATAACTCACACTAATTCTGTTCACACTTAATCCTTTACTCTTTATAATATGTTACTTGTTCCAAGACTGTCAATGAATCTTGTTTCCATTACCCAAATATGTGATCAAGGTTTACGTGTTGAATTTACTAACTCTGAATGTCTTGTGAAGGATCCTCAGACAGGGAAATCATATGGGATCGGACATAGAGTTGGTCGTCTTTATCGTCTTGATTCACTTCATTTTCCTAGATGATTACATGTTGCTGCCACTACTACTCCATCTCTTTGGCATTGTCGGTTAGGTCATATTTCTTTTGAACGTCTTAAAACTTTACATTCTAATAGATATTTAGGTACTTTTGGTTTTAATGCTCGTCCTTTATGTACGCATTGCATCCTTGCCAAATTGACTGTATTTTCTTTTCCTATCAGTACTCGCAAAACTCATGCACCATTTGATTAATTCATAGTGATGTGTGGACTTCCACGGATTCTTCTTTAAGTGGTGCTCGCTATTATGTGTTATTCTTTGATGATTTTTTCACAATATACTTGGACTTATGTTATTCATAATAAATTTGATGTTTACCAAGTATACATGTCCTTCACTGCTATGATTTTTACACATTTTAGCAAATGTATCAAAGTTTTTCAGTTTAATTATAGAGGTGAATATATGTCTACCCGTTTTCTAGACCTTTTTAAGTCTCATGCCACTTTGCTTCAACTTTCTTGTACTGATACATCTCAACAAAATGGTGTTACTGAACGCAAACATCGCCATATATCTAAGACTATTCATACATTGCTTCTCTCTTCTCGTCTTCCTAAAGCCTTTTGGGGGGAAGCTATATCCATGGCTACTTCTCTTATCAATCCTATCCCTACCCAACTTCTTCATAAGAAGTCTCCCTATGAAATTCTTTTCGGTAGTGCTCCGAGCTATTCTCACCTTCGTACCTTTGGGTGCACCAGCTTTGGCTTGCTACCAACTACTAAACGCTCTAAACTTTCTACAAAATCTACTATTTGTGTATGGCAGATTGATAATTTCTTTATTAATTGGGCTGCCTTCCCAATTAGTACTTGAGTTAAGTTGTCCAACCTAACCAACACTCTTTCATGGCTTTTTAGGCTTGTCAGGCTCATACATGAAACTTCCCAAATTTGTGCGTTTGATAGGAAGCTTTCTTTGCACAACAGTGGATGCATTCTCCATTACAAGTATTATTCCATCATTCTTTGTGGTGCATAGCTTGTCAAGGAATGGTGCATCTTTTGGTACTTGTTCAATGGAATCCACAAACAAACTGTTTAAGGTTTCTAGCATGTCTTGTTCATGTTCCTCCTTCTTGAACTTTGCGAATCTACTAGGAAAGGTGGAGAAGAAACATTAGTAAAAATTGGAACCTTAAACGTTACCTCAGATGCCGAAGTACTCTTAATTATGGCTTCATTATCCTTAAGAGTTGAATCCATCGTTGGTTTAATCTCATCCTCGGGCTCCCTTGGACCTTCGAATTCATCCTCAAGTTATTCGGGACTAGCTTTTTACTCTTGATCATGTTCATGTAGTTCTTCAGATCTTTGTTCTTCCCATCGCGCCATATCATTAGCCAATTGGTTCATTTTCTTTTCTAAATTCTAGATACTTGCCTTTGCTTCCTGTTGATATGCCCTGTTTTCCTGTTGCATTGCCTTTGTTTCCTGTTGAATTTTCAAAGTATTAGCAACAATAGTATTGACAAGGTCTTCTAAAAAAGTACCTGAGTTTTGAGGTGGGGGTTGAAAAAGATCTTGTTCATGAAACCATGATTGATTGAAGCCAGATGGATGATTTTAATTGGCATAAGGATCAACTTCTTGATAATTGCCCGAGTAGCCATAATTAGAATTATCCCACCATCCCTCATTGTAAGTGTTTGGGAAGGGATCACATTGTTGTTGGTGGAACCCTTGTTGTCTTTGGTATCCTTCCACATCATAGGCTGGTTCAAAATTATCTTTTCGGTAGTATGGGCACCAATTGGTTGGATGATCCATCATGAAGTACATTCCACACTGCCTTGATTGTTGAACATTACCCATGGCCAATTGTTGAACTGGGGAGGTGAGATCGGCTCGTTGGTTCTCCATGTTCATGTATGCCACCAACTCTTCAAGTGTTAGATTGCTCAATTCCATCGTGTTTTGCTCAAAAATTGAAAAGAAAAACCTGTATGTACAAAAAAAAATAATAATAATTACAATTAAAAATAAGAATAAACCAAATAACGAATAAACTAAATAAAACAATCCCCAGCAACGACGCCAAAAACTTGATGCACCCAAAAGAGTGTATCTTTATTTAACCTTGCACTAAAAAGATCAATTGTAAAGTATAGTATATGCAAGGGTCGAATCCACAAGGATTGGTGTCTAGTTTATAAATTATTGGTTTAAAACTTAAATTCAAGGAAAACAAAATAAAAGGGGGGTTTTTGAAATCAGTTTAAACTAAAGCAAACAATATAAGTAAGAAAGCAAGTAAATAAGAAGTAATCAAATATGAGAAAGTTATGGTTAAGGTTTCATTCTCCACCACTAGACATCATTAAGAATCAAATTCAGATCTATCAACATCAATTAGCTATCAAAGTTAACAACCGTAGATAATAACATCCTGTGTTACCCCAATCCTTCCTTAGTTCGTCATTAAGCAGGACGAACGCCACTACTTAATCTCTAACTATCAAATAACCTAAGATAAACATCATTAGATTCAAAGTGATAGCAGCTTTATGATAAGAAAGATAGGTTGATCTAAGCAACAAACACATAAACATGGATTCATTCAACTTATGTTATGTTCCACTTCATAATTCCTAAAAACACAACATAATTATGAATTACATATTGCTACTATTGAATAGAAATCAAGACAATTACATGAATCAAGATTCCTAAACTAGCATTAGATAATTATCAAGATCTATCTAGTTGATCACCCTAAACAAATCAAGACAATATCATGAACAATTCTTGTAGAAGAACATAAACAACTTTGATAGAAAACTAATATATGATAGAATCTCAAAATCAATTACAAAACATGTATAGGGCTTTGAAATCATCATTAACCAAAAAGAAGTTTAGCCTAACATAAGCATAAATAATATATACATAAAACTAAAAAGAAAATAAAAGAATGGAGAAGAAGAAGAAAAAGAAAAAGAATGATGATCCCTTGAGTCTCCTCAAAGATCATGATAGTTTGTGGCTTGAAAGATGGTATTTATAGAGCTTTAAAGTCTTGGAAACCCTTTCTTGCTCTTCAAGGAAGCTAGGAGTCAAAATAAGGCAAGTTTGGACTTTTCCCGGATTTTTCCTGTATTTGCGGTTTTTCTCGGATTTGGGCGAATTTGGAGGTCAGAAACTTGGTGCCAAAGCCCAGGGCCGCTGCCCCAACTTGTTATCTTGTCCGTTTTTTGCTTTCTGACTTCGCTTTCGTGACAGATGTATTGTCTCTTACTTCGTGGGCTGATTTAGATGACCATCCTTTGTCTGATTTAGGTGTGTAAACTATCGTTGGATAGGTATTCAAGTCAGCTTCAAAAGTCAAGTGGGAAGTTTCTTCAAATAATGTCTTTAACATAATAATTTCTTAGCAACAAACTCTGGAGGTTAGATCTGCTTGATCATCTAGCACTAAGAAATTGATCTTTTTGACTCCCAAATCTCCTTCCATCTTGTAATTATGATATTGTAAGATCTTTACCATCATTATTGACATCTTTTGACTTTATTCTACTTATTGTACCTAAAATTTCAAAACATAATATAAGTAAACAAGATAAAGATCGAAAACATAACAAAAACTAAAAGTAGAAGGCATAAAATTTATATTTTATGAACTTATCAATAACTTTAAGAAGAATAGATTCATAAAGGTGACTAATCACACCTAGATTAGATGATTAGTGGCGACTCCAAGTTTGTGTCTAGCTTGCTAAATTCGCATTTGGCACGTTATGACAGTTTGGCGACTCCGCTGGAGAGTTAAGAGGGTCGAGCCATAGGTTAGTCACACGTTATTTCTAGTCTTAAAACTGGTCTTAAATGTTTTTTTTTTGTTTTTTTCCTAATGTTTTAATCTTTTTCTTTTCAGTTTGTTTTTTTTTTTTATATTATTTTTTCAGGAATCTTCGTGAGTCAAAGGTTTGGTATGTTCCTTCGCACAACCACGCGTTCATGAACATAAGCCCTATACCCGGGCTCGACCTTTTGGGTAAAGTAACTACGCCTTCATGGGGTAATAACCTCCATATGGGCTAGGAAAATACTCTCACCCAACTTGAACCTTTCCAATGAGCCTATAACGGGTGAGGATTGGGTGTTTTACTCCTCCTACATGGATGAAGTTAAAGAGCAACTTGGGGACCTTTTCGATGTCCAATATCCTAAAGCCCAACATATAGATAACACTTAAGAGCCCAGCTGATAACTCGTATAATTATATAGTTTTTAGTTATGTTTTATTATTGTTTTGTGTCAAATACGAGTTATTATTGTTTAGTCTAATTGTGTTTATGATCTTTTATATTTTTATGTAATTTGGTGTTTTTCACAAGTTTCTTTGAGTGATTTCAGATTACTAGAATTAAGGGCAAATCCAGTTCAGTTCCAGTTCCGACACCTTTTGCCATATCAGCTATATCTCGAGTTTCACTGAAGCAATAAGACTGAAATTTTAACCGTGCAAATTTAAGAGGCATATCTATCTTTTTCATGTTTTACACTTCTTGAAACGGAGTTGTTTTCCCTAGCGAAATCGACCATCAAGTTGGCTGATGTGCAATGACGTCTGTGCTGACCTGTTTTCGTATTTTGCCCATATCTTCTTATCCACATCAGCAAATGAGCTGATTCCAATGGGTATGGATCAGTAACTGATAGGGGAACATTTTTCTAGAAGACCATGTGATCAGATCAGGCCTCCAATATTGACAAAATCGACCATCAAGTTGGCTGATCAAAATTGTCATACAATATGACGAAAATTGTTAGAAAAATGCACCCACCTATTATACCTACCTTTGAAATTTGTAAAGCTTGTCTCTTGTCATTTAGCCCTCCAAAATGTGTATAAATAGTGGGTCTTGGAGGATTGTAGAGGATCATATTGTACATTGGTAGGATATTAGCCATTGTAATAAAATTCTCTAAGTTTTCTTCTTCTTTCTTTTCTCTAGTTTTCTTTTTCTTTTTCTTTATTTTCTTCTTCTTCTTTCTTTCTTTTATTTCCTTTTTAGATTCTCTTTAATTTTATGTTTATGTTTACAATGCCTATGCTAGGCTAAACTTCTATTTGGTTAAGGGTGATTTCAAAGCCCTAGACATGTTTTGTGATTGATTTTTAGATTCTATCTATCATTAATTTTCTATCAAAGTTGCTTATGTTCTTCTACAAGAATTGTTCATGACGTTGTCTTGATTTATTTAGGTGTACAACTAGATAGATCTTGATAATTATCTATTGCTAGTTTAGGAGTCTTGATCCGTGTAATTGTCTTGATTTCCTATTCATAAGTGGCAATTTGTGATTAATGATTATGGTCAAGTTTTCAATAATTGCAAAGTGGAACATAACCTAAGTTGAACAATCCGAGCTTATGTGTTTGTTGCTTAGATCAACCTATCTTTCTCATCATAAAGCTGCCATTAAATTGAATTTAGAGAGCTTATTCTAGGTTGTTTAATGGTTAGAGATTA
The DNA here is from genome assembly GCA_030761205.1 of Fremontodendron californicum. Taxonomy (NCBI): domain Eukaryota; kingdom Viridiplantae; phylum Streptophyta; class Magnoliopsida; order Malvales; family Malvaceae; genus Fremontodendron; species Fremontodendron californicum. The sequence goes on along the minus strand of JAULJL010000023.1, from coordinate 8,916,065 downwards.
AATAGAGAGCTTGTTCTATTTAACGACAAACTAAGGAAAGATTGGGATAACAGAGCTTGTTGTTATCTACGGTTGTTAACTTTGATAGTTGGTTGATATTGATAGATCTGAAATTGATTCTTAATGATGTCTAGTGGTGGAGAATGAAACCTTAACCATATTTTTCATATTTGATTCTTCTTACTTACTTGTTTTCTTACTTTTCTAGTTTGCTTATTTTTAAAAGTATATTTATTTTTATTGGCTGGTTATACCGCCTAATTTGTATATTAACTTTGTTTTATTTTTATTGGCTGGTTATACCGCCTAATTTAGTATATATATTGGCTGGTTATACCGTCTAATTTAGTATATATATTTTTATTGGCTGGTTATACCGCCTTGCATCTTATTCTTATTATTTACTTTAGTTTAAATCTGGCTTCAAAAACCCCTTTTCTTTTATTGTTTTCTTTGAACGTAAGTTATAAACTAATAACTCATAGATTAAAACCCAATCTCTGAGGACTCAACCCTTGCTAATCATTATACTTACAATTGATATTTTTAGTGCAAGGTTAAATAAGATACACTCTTTTGGGTGCATCAAATTTTTGGCGCCGTTGCCGGGGATTGCTTTCTTTAGTTTATTTGTTACTTGGTTTATTCTTATTTTCAGTTTTAATTAGTTTTATTTTCTTGTACATACAAGTTTTTCTTTTCAAATTTAAAAAAAAAAAAAAAACAATGGAATTGAGCAATCTAACACTTGAAGAGTTGGTGGCATACATGAACATGGAGAATCAACAAGCCAATCTCACCTCCCCAGTTCAACAATTGGCCATGGGAGGATGTCAAGGCCATCAAGTGTTCCAAGACCAACAGTATAATCATTACTCAAACACTTACCATGAGGGATGGTGGGATCATACTAATTATGGCTACTCGAAAAATTACGAAGAAGTAGATCCTTATGCCAATTACACTCATCCATCTAGCTTCAATCAATCATGGTCTCAAGAACCAGATCTTTTTCAACCACCACATATGACTCAAAACTCAGGTACTTCTTTAGAAGATCTTGTCTATTCTCTTGTTACTGATTCTTTGCAATTTCAACAGGAAACAAGGGCAAGCATCCAGAGTTTGGAAAAGCAAATGAGCCAATTGGCTAGTAGTATGGTGGGATGGGTAGCACAAAGATCTGAAGAACTCCCAGCCCAAACGATGGTTAACCCAAAGGAGAATGCTACTATTGTGACCTTGAAGAATGAGGAACAAGATGAGGATGAAACAAAATTAGAGATGGATTCTATTCTTGAGGATAATGAAGCCAAAGATCCAAATAAGAGTATTTCGGCACCTGAGGTAACGTTTAAGGTTTCACTTTTTACTAATGTTTCTTCTCCACCTTTTCCTAGTAGATTTGCAAAGTTCAAGGAGGAAGAACATGAACAACACATGCCGGAAACCTTAAACAACTTGTTTGTGGAGGTCATTCAACAAGTATCAAAATATGCTCCATTCCTCGATGACATATGCACCACAAAGGATGATGGAATAATACTTGTAATGGAGAATGCATCCACTGTTGTGCAAAGAAAGCTTCCTCTCAAACGCATAAATTTGGGAAATTTCATGTATGAGCCTGACAAGCCTAAAATGCCAAGAAGGGGAAATGGCTAGGCTGAAAACAATCAATCAAGTGCTAATTGGGGGAGACAGCCTAATTAGTGAAAGCATTGCCAAACTGCCATCCTCAGATTTGCTCTCTTTTTCTTTATCTTTTTCTTATGTTTCTTTGCTAATTATGTTTAGTGTTTCTAAGTTCATTTAGGCTGCATAAGTTTATTTTGTTTATTAGTTCTTTTCACTTACACATGATTCTTTCATTTGGGATTAATAGCATTACATTAATGACAATGTAAGAATTATGTGTGGGGGGAAGAATTTAGGATTTTATTTAGAGTGTTTTGTTTTTGAGTCTTTTTATGTTGTTTTTCTTTCTGATCCTTGTTTTGAAAATAACTAGATGTAAATATAATTTTTTAACCCCGGTTAAACGGCGAATAACGGTACTCCGTGATTATTTAAGTCGGTTCCATCAGCTACCCACAAAACTGATATTGTATATAAATTTCTCTTCCAATTTCTCTTTCAATTTTTTTCATTTTTTTTTTCAAGATGGATGATATTCTCACAAGATTGCAGAAACGATTTCCTCCTTTTCCTCGAAATATTTTACTGAAGCTTTACCAAGTTCGATTTGAAAGATTAAGAATGCTTATGCACAAAGGGATTCCTGAAGACATACGTTGGATAATTGAAGCCAAGGTACGTGAAGATGAATATCTGCCTGTTTTACATTTACCAGGTACAGGTAGAAGCACTTTTGCAAAGAAGCGACGAGCAAAGCGCATGAGTTCAAACTGCCACAAATGTGCACGATGGACGTGTAACGGTAAATGTCGTTCTATTGGGATTCCGTCCTCTAATCGAGATGATAAAATTTAATTCATTAAGGATGGACTGAGTAAGGAGAATTTGGGTAATATCCAACTTTCTCTTGAGACGCATCCTAGTGGAGACGTACAAAGAGAAATTCTTGATTTATGGCCGCAATTCCAAAGGGAATGGCAACATCTTGGGAATCTGATGTTAAAAGACCCTGTTTGCCAGCTTGTAAGAAAACTGGATGGGAAGCATATCCTCGACTCATAGAAGGCGTTTAAGCCGTTTCTGGACGTAAAACCAGAGGAAGATGCCAAATACACTTTCGGCGACATTATTACTCTTGACTTTTACGGTTGATTTTTCTTCTCTTTTTGATTTTCTTCCTGAAATCACGCAAAAATATTTTGTTAGGTTAACATTTTCTTCTGACAGGTTAGATACACTTTCGGCGACATTATTACTCTTGTCTGATTCACTACTCAGTCCTTTATATATTACACCATGTACTCATTCTCTTTCAGGCACTCGAAAAAAAAATGGAAAGTACTTCGTCCCAGCGCATTAAAAAAATTTGTGTCTTTGGAGGTGCTTATCCAGGGAAAAATAACATATTCGCTGATGAAGCCATAAGAGTTGGAGTAATACTTGCCCAACAAAAGATCCAGTTGATTTATGGAGGTGGTAGTACGGGTTTAATGGGAGCAGTCGCTACAGCAGCACACGTCGGAGGAAGTCCAGTTCTAGGAGTCGTGCCAAAACTATTCACAGATTTTTGTGGACCTACCGTGGGTAAGGAAATACAAGTCTGGAGTATCCCTGAACGGATAACAATCATGTACCATTCTGCCGATGCATTCATTGCTTTACCAGGAGGTCTGGGTACATTGGAAGAAATAGCTTGCGTGGCTTCTTGGTCATCTTTGGTCACAAATAAGAAACCCATTGGTTTGCTTAATATTAATGGTTATTTTAATAATTTGCTTTCATATTTAGATAATGCTGTGGATAATGGATTCATGTTTTCAGAGGCAAGGAGAACCATAACTTCTGCTACAACCATTGAAGATTTACTCAAAAAGCTCCAAGCTTATGAGTGTTTATCTGCTACGGTTGTTTCGCAAACGCTCGGAAAAAGAAAAAGAGATATGGACGAGCAAGGAGTGGATTGCACTTTGTCTTTGTGACATTATCTAACATTTTGTTTGTTGTGTCTCAGTTATAATAAGTGGTTAGCAACCTCTACAGGTAATATATCCTAAATTTTACCTTCAAAAAAAAAAAGAAAAAAAAAAAAGAAATTTGTGTTTTAAGCCATTTAAAAGTATTCATTCTGAACAAGGTCTGAGTAAGGGAGACTTGAGACATACCTTGTCAGTTTGATTTTAATCTTTTTATGTTTACTTGTTAATTTTTGTTTAGTATTTTAGGATTATTTAGGTTGCATGGTTTTGTTTTGTTTTGAGTCTTAGTTGTTCCTATTCTTATGTTATTAGTTCTTTTCTCTTACACATGATTCTTTCATTTGGGTTAATAGACTTACATTGAGGACAATGTAAGAATTAAGTGTGGGGGGAATGATTTAGGATTTCTTTTATTTTTGTCTACTATTTTTTTTATGAGTTTTTATTATTATTATTATTTTTTTTAGTGTGTTTTAGTTCCTTTTTAATACAATGATGAGATATGAATTGCATAAGTCTAAAACAGATTTATTAGTGAGAAGATTTTCATGAGAATTGAGCTTCATGTCAACCTATTTATGAGCCAATGTTAATATGATATGTTGATTGAGAAAGAAGCATGTTTAGACTTAATCTGACTTGTATAATCATCCTTGTGAGTTTTTGAGCCTATAATGATTGATGCATTATACAAATCAATCTAATTTCTTTCTTGAGTGCTCTTATGATTACATGATTCTCTAGAACTTGCTTTAAACCGTTTGAGACTATATTGATACATGTGACAACATGAATATGATAGAGGCATTAGGATTATAACCAGAGCCAAACAGCCATCCATTATTAATGTTCTAAGAGAACATCCCCACTAGTGAGCCAATTTGAGCCTACATTAAATATGCTGTTTTATTGGTAACCACAACTTACACCTAGCCTAAATATACTTATATCCTTACCCTTGTTCTAAAGATGGATTATATATTTTGAGACATATTGCAAAAAAACAAGGGATATTTTTAGTTAAAAATTTGGGTTAGAAACAAGAAATAAGTGTGGGGGGAAAAGAAAAGAAAAGTCAAGAGAAAAAGAAATGGAATACTGGCAAATATATTCCTATGTAAAAAAAAAAATATGAATCATCTCTTGAATTTGTGGAAAAAGAAAAAAATGTTACAAAGTTGTTTAGAATGAAGAAAAGGTCCAACATGAATATCCGGCCTAGGTGACTATGTACTTGTAAAGAGTTTTGAGAAGTTTCTTTGTATGATCTTTTTATGTCTCTAAACTTTATGAACTCTTTGGAACCTTTGTGATATCTTTATCCTTTTGTTCTTCAACCACATTACAAACCCCTTGGCCCCATTACAACCTTGATTAAAGACCTCTTGATTTATGAAGTTGCATGATCTTTTAGTGGAGAATAGATGGACAAGCAAGCATATGGTAGAACTATTTTCATGAGATTGATTGAGTGTAAACACTTTACCACTACTTTAAAGAGTGAAAATCATGAGAGTATCCCATGTGAGAGGTTGAGATTAAGTTTGAATATGCACTATTTTGATTGAAATATGTTATGTTAATATTGGCTTAACTCAAACTATTTACATTCAAGCAAGAATTTTTGTGAATTTCTTTAAGCTATTGATTAGTTTTTAAGACTTGTCCAATGATTATCTCTAATTTATATTGGAAGGATTAGTTATAATTATTATTTTTAGTTTTTCTTATGTCTTCAATGTTTGTGGGTATCGTTCTAGTAAACCCTCACGAGACTAAACTCGTCAACTAGGGACACCTAGGGGTTTAAAGGCTTGTGTCACATGCTAAGTGCCACCGTGATTTCCTACGAAAATGGATTAGATTAGATTTTCTTATTTTATTGAGTCGTTGCTAGGGACTAGCAACAATCTAAGTGTGGGGGTGTGATAACTCGTATAATTATATAGTTTTTAGTTATGTTTTATTATTGTTTTGTGTCAAATACGAGTTATTATTGTTTAGTCTAATTGTGTTTATGATCTTTTATATTTTTATGTAATTTGGTGTTTTTCACAAGTTTCTTTGAGTGATTTCAGATTACTAGAATTAAGGGCAAATCCAGTTCAGTTCCAGTTCTGACACCTTTTTCCATATCAGCTATATCTCGAGTTTCACTGAAGCAATAAGGCTGAAATTTTAACCGTGCAAACTTAAGAGGCATATCTATCTTTTTCATGTTTTACACTTCTCGAAACGGAGTCGTTTTCCCTAGCGAAATCAACCATCAAGTTGGCTGATGTGCAATGACGTCTGTGCTGACCTGTTTTTGTATTTTGCCCATATCTTCTTATCCACATCAGTAAATGAGCTGATTCCAACGGCTATGGATCAGTAACTGATAGGGAAACAATTTTCTAGAAGACTATGTGATCAGATCAGGCCTCCAATATTGACAAAATCGACCATCAAGTTGGCTGATCAAAATTGTCATACAATATGACGAAAATTGTTAGAAAAATGCACCCACCTATTATACCTACCTTTGAAATTTGTAAAGCTTGTCTCTTGTCATTTAGCCCTCCAAAATGTGTATAAATAGAGGGCCTTGGATGATTGTAGAGGATCATATTGTACATTGGTAGGATATTAGCCATTGTAATAAAATTCTCTAAGTTTTCTTCTTCTTTCTTTTCTCTAGTTTTCTTTTTCTTTTTCTTTATTTTCTTCTTCTTCTTTCTTTCTTTTATTTCCTTTTTAGATTCTCTTTAATTTTATGTTTATGTTTAGAATGCCTATACTAGGCTAAACTTCTATTTGGTTAAGGGTGATTTCAAAGCCCTAGACATGTTTTGTGATTGATTTTTAGATTCTATCTATCATTAATTTTCTATCAAAGTTGCTTATGTTCTTCTACAAGAATTGTTCATGATGTTGTCTTGATTTATTTAGGTGTACAACTAGATAGATCTTGATAATTATCTATTGCTAGTTTAGGAGTCTTGATCGGTGTAATTGTCTTGATTTCCTATTCATAAGTGGCAATTTGTGATTAATGATTATGGTCAAGTTTTCAATAATTGCAAAGTGGAACATAACCTAAGTTGAACAATCCGAGCTTATGTGTTTGTTGCTTAGATCAACCTATCTTTCTCATCATAAAGCTGCCATTAAATTGAATTTAGAGAGCTTATTCTAGGTTGTTTAATGGTTAGAGATTAAATAGAGAGCTTGTTCTATTTAACGACAAACTAAGGAAAGATTGGGATAACAGAGCTTGTTGTTATCTACGGTTGTTAACTTTGATAGTTGGTTGATATTGATAGATCTGAAATTGATTCTTAATGATGTCTAGTGGTGGAGAATGAAACCTTAACCATATTTTTCATATTTGATTCTTCTTACTTACTTGTTTTCTTACTTTTCTAGTTTGCTTATTTTTAAAAGTATATTTATTTTTATTGGCTGGTTATACCGCCTAATTTGTATATTAACTTTGTTTTATTTTTATTGGCTGGTTATACCGCCTAATTTAGTATATATATTGGCTGGTTATACCGCCTAATTTAGTATATATATTTTTATTGGCTGGTTATACCGCCTTGCATCTTATTCTTATTATTTACTTTAGTTTAAATCTGGCTTCAAAAACCCCTTTTCTTTTATTGTTTTCTTTGAACGTAAGTTATAAACTAATAACTCATAGATTAAAACCCAATCCCTGAGGACTCGACCCTTGCTAATCATTATACTTACAATTGATCTTTTTAGTGCAAGGTTAAATAAGATACACTCTTTTGGGTGCATCACCAGCCTAAGTTAGAGCCATGTCCATCTGTTTCATAAAGAATAACCCAAGTTAGGACAAATGAAGGAACACCTCTTACCTTTGTCTCACATTTTAAATTTAAATTTTTGTTTTTTTTCCTTTATTTATTTGTTATATAATATACTAACTATTTTCATTCTTTCTTACTCACATCATGCATCATACTAAGACATATTGCCACATAATAGTCTTTGATAAGAAGAATCTTTACTGACATCCATTGAAATCCTAGTAAGATCCGATTATACAAAGTTTGAATCCTCGAGTTGTTCGAAGTTGAGATCCGAAAAGGTTCAGTGAAATAGAGGAGACTGCCTACCAGCTGGCTATGTGTCCATACTCCCCGAGGAGGTTCATCTAGACCTTAGACAGAATGATCTTGCCGATTTAGTTGACATCTAGGGATCTCGGAACGAGGTTAAACAAGAAACTTCCAGCAGAGATATGGTGACCTCGCGTTACTCCTCCAAGTTACAATAGACAGCAACTTAATTCGGGCAATGGTACAATTCTGAGACCCTTCTTATAGATGTTTCATCTTCAATGAGGAAGACATGGTACCCACTATTAAAGAATACTCTGCAATGCTTCGTTTCGACTACCCAAATCCTAACAAAATCTACTTGAAAAATAAAATGGGCTATCACAGGAAATTTACTAGGATAATGGGGATTAGTCTATCTGAAATAGAACACCATGTCGTGTAAAAAGGTGAGTATAGTTACATCGCATGGGATTTTTTGCGGGACTTCATTAGAGGGCATCTGAATGATGAAGAAGGTATGAAAGAAATGGTACTTGCTCTTTATGGGATAGTTGTCTTTCCCAAAATTTTGGGGCATGTCGAGATGGCCGTAGTAGACCTGGTTGATCAGATTGAGCACCGACTGAATGTGGCACCAACAAATTTGGTAGAAACTATTAGGTCGTTGAATCACTGTCGACGATTGGGAAATGGACATTTTACTGGGTGCATACAGTTATTATACATATGGATGAAAAGCCATTTTGAATGCATTAAGTCATACTTCACCTCTGTCGTCCCCATTTAGGAATTCTATAACAGTGTTTGGCCAAACCCAAGGGCAAAACGGGTTTGGATATTGTCTTTCCGCAAGCTCAGAAATCAAGAAGTTGTATGGGTAGCTCATTGGATGAAGCTTGATACTGTGTTGTATAGTTGTGGAAATCAACCTTGGGTACCTCTTCCAGGACTATTGGGGGGGGCGTTAGTTACGCACCTATTTTGGTCCTTAGGTAGACTGAACATGAACAATTTATTCCTATGACGCTAAGGCTTAACCGTTTGGAATTCTCTTATGCGGACGATGGGGCTTCAGAGAAGAAAGAGGATCTCGCCAAAGTCTAGAAACAAACCATCCAAGTCGACCAAGGTTGGCTTTCGAAAGGTGTTACTGCTGAGTATCTTGTGTGGCAAGCTAGGCGTGACAGAGATGTGGTACTTCCTCAGAAAAGAAATTCAGATATCCCAGCTCAGCTTACGTAGTCAGAATCAATGCTGGAATTTGAGTTAACCAAGAGGAAGTCATGCGAAGAAGATAATGAATTAGAGTAGGAAAACCAGAGATTGCGAGTGAAGATAAAGAGAATAGAAGACAGTCAGTCTGAGCAAAAAATTCATGAATTAGATCATGAATGCAAGATATGGAAGACAACCTTTGAGGGATTGGTGATCACCCAAAAGAGTGTATCTAATTTAACCTTGCACTCTAAAAGATATCAATTGTAGAGTATAATGATTAGCAAGGGTCGAATCCACATGGATTGTTGTTTAGTTTAAGAATTATTAATTTATACTTAAATTCAAAGAAAACAAAATAATATGGAGGTTTTTGAAATCATTTTAAACTGAAGCAAACAATCAAAAGAACAAAATAAGTAAATAAGAAGTAATCAAATATGAGAAAAGTATGGTTAAGGTTTCATTCTCCACCACTAGACATCATTGAGAATCAATAATCAGATCTATCAACATCAATTAACTATCAAAATTATCAACCATAGATATCAACAAGCTCTGTTACCCCGACCTTTCCTTAGTTCGTCGTTAAATAGAATAAGCTCTCTATTTAATCTCTAATTATCAAATAACCTAGAATAAGCTTTCTAAATTCAATTTGATAACAGCTTTTTGATGAGAAAGATAGGTTGATCTAAGCAACAAACACGTAAGCTCGGATTGTTCAACTTATATTATGTTCCACACTATAATTCTCGAAAACCCAACATAATCATGAATTACAAATTGCTACTATTGAATAGGAAATCAAGAAAATTACACGATTCAAAACTTCTAAACTAGCATTAGACAATTATCAAGATATATCTAGTTTGCAACCTAAACAAATCAAGACAACATCATGAACAATTCTTATAGAAGAACATAAGCAACTTTGATAGAAAACTAATGATAGATAGATTCTGAAAATTAATTACACAACATGTTTTAGGGCTTTGAAATCACCCTTAACCAAAAAGAAGTTTAGCCTAGCATAAGCATAGATATATCATAAAACTAAAAAGAAAATAAAAGAATGGAGAAGAAGAAGAATAAAGATGATAATTGAGTCTCCTCAAAATATGTCTAGTTTGTGGCTCAAAAGATGGTATTTATAGAGCTTTAAGACCTTGGAAACCCTTTCTTGTTGATCAAGGAAGCTAAGAGGTAAAATAAGGCAAGTTTGGGAAATTTTCGTATTTTTGCGGTTTTGGAGTCAGCAACTCTGTGCTGCAGAGCCAATTTCCAGTGCTACAGTGCCAAGTTTCTACCCATGGGGTGCCACGGCGCCGAGCTCCCTGTCTTGGCCCATCTGGCTGTTGCACCGTCTCGCACATCGTCGGCTGATTTGGATGACCATTTCTTATCCGATTTGGGCATGTAAACTATCTTTGGAAAGGTATTCAAGTCAGATTCAAAAGTAAAGAAGAAAGTTTCTTCAAATAAAGTCTTTAACATAATGATTTCTTAGCAACAAGCTCCGGAGGTCAAATCTGCCTGATCACTTAGCACTAAGAATTTGATCTTTTTTTACTCCCAAGTCTTCTTCTATCTTATGATTGTGACTTTATAAGCTATTTAACATCAATATTGACATCTTTTGACTACATTCTCCTTATTGTACCTAAAATTCAAAAATAATATAAGTAAACAAGATAAAGGTCGAAAACATAACAAAAACTAAAGGTAGAAAGGCATAAAATGTATATTTTATGAGCTTATCAATTGGATGATTTGGTTTCGCAAAGGGTTTTGGAGCTTGAAGATATGGTAGTAGAAAATGAACAGATATGTCTGGAATACATGAAATGGAAAGAGAAGTGCCAAGAGTTAACCTAGAAGTTCGAAAAAATGGAAAGGGAATATGGACAAAAGCAAGATTTCTTCAGGCATATATTCGACCAGATTTGTAAAAACGCTTGCAAGGCAGAAGAAATGAACAACAGGATTGAAAAGCTGAAGGCAAATGTGCATCCAAGAGACACAAGAGGTCAACTGGAAGCACAAATTATTGCTTTAGAGGGAATCGTTGAGGAATTTGGACATGATATTTGAGATATGAAAGAGCAGCTTTTTAAAATGGTTGAAAGTATTCCTCGAGAATCTCCATCACCTTTGGATCAATCACGTGCATTCGATGGCTCGCATGATGAATCAGAGTATCAAGTAGTTGAACTTAAACACCTAATGCCCAGTACAAAGTCTTCCGATTGGATACCCTTTCAGATATCTAAGGTAGAGCCTCTTTGCTTCACATCGTCACCACAAATTGGTCCGCATGCAGATAGATATCATGGTGTCACTTTTCGACCAGTTTTTGGGTCTGTTAATCAGAAAAAATGATGTAGCAATCGGGATAGAACTCCTATTGATCCAATTCCAATGACCTACACGGAGTTACTTCCCTAGCTTTTTCAAGCCAATTTTGTTGGACCAATTTATCCGAAATATTTAAAGCCTCCTTATCCTGAAGGTCACAATGCCATTGCTACCTGTGGTTATCATGTTGGAATTTCGGGCCACTCTACCGAAAATTTTGGAGCTTTGAAGTGAAAAGTACAGAGTCTGATTAAAGCAGGGTTTTTGAGCTTCAAAAATAAGATGAAGCCAAGTATTGAGGGGATCTCATCAATGGCGGAACCTTAACTTTGGAGGTTTTGGAATAATTGGAATTTGAAGTCTGAAGATGAGGGATGTCACTCGGAACTCAATCTGGATGATTTTTTTGATGTTTTCATTTTTGGCATGACATTTTAAGCATTATTTAGGTGTTTTAGGAGATTTGTTTCTTTTGTTAGGAATTGCTTATATTTGCATGATTTATTTTTCGATCTGAAAGAAAATGGTGATTTATTGTTAAGAATGAACTTTGCAATCCATTCCCTTGTCTTGTTTCAAATCATACCACATAAAAGCTTGATTCCTTTGATGGCCTAAGTTTGAAGTTTCATGAACCTCACATTCTTTTGACCAAGAAATGAATCCCAAAAGGTCAATTATCTTCATTTGAGCAATGAACAATGAAATGGTTGATTAATTTGCAAAATATATATTTTTTTAAAATCAATGCATGAGGTACTCTCTTGAAAGAAATCTTGATCTTGGTAATTTGGTAAGTGTCAAGGCTATCTAGAGCTTCAAACAAATCACTTTTAAGTTCCTTAACCATGCCCGAACTTTTCCTTTCCTGAATAGTGTCCTTTACTTGCATCATAGGGCAAAATTATCTTGAAAGTCATATTTTTTCAACATCCTTGAATGCCTTGACTTGAGTGACATACATTTTCACCCAGTTATCCTTTACCATATCTCAAGGCAGGATTACCAAAGAGCAAAATGACCCGATGTTTTTGCACACCATTAACGACTTGTGCAAACTTTGTTTTCCTCTATGACTGAATGAAATTGTATGGACATCTTGAGAAAGCAGGGAAAAGAAGAATTGTTGGGTTGGACCTTTATTTGGATAGGCACATTAAGATGATGTATGAGTTGCAAAAACAAAAAACAAAAAAAAGATTGTGATATCATGCATATGCGATATTCAAATGGTTTTAAAGGAAATTCTTATTATCTACTTCACCTGGGGTTTGCTCTTCACTGGAAATATTCATACTTGACATGAGAGATAGCCATCTTTCATATTCCTTTCACAAAACTAGAAATTATCCTTTGCTACCCTCTTTGAGCCTTTTGATTTCTTTCTTTGAACCTTAACTAAGGATCACCCTCCACACCAAGGGGGTAAATATGAAGAATTATCTTTCTATGGAGGAATGAATGTTTGGATCATATTTCTTCAGTATGAAGAGAAATGCCTTATGTCAGGGGGCAAATGTTGAAATAGATTGAGTCTGTAAAAAAAATGAAAAAAATGAAAAGAAAAGTTCACGAGATGAAATCCTCATGACGAGAAATAATCCATGGTTTGATGAAAAGAGAAATAGGAAATACATGGGAAGTAGAAATTATGAAATCCTCATGAAGAGAAATGATCCATGGTTTGATTACCTTCAAAATAAAGAGAAATATATGAAATATTGAAGACATGATCCTTGGTTTAATTACCTTTAAACATGTTTTTGGGTTGATTATCCTTTCTTTCATAACCCCAAACCTTGGCCTATATTACAAGCTTAAAAAGTCCATTTTGAATAGTATGAATGTTTAAGTTGGAGAGTTTTTCCTCAAATTCTATCCCACATTGAAAAAGTCTGAATTCTCAAATGCATGGTAGGTAAAAAAAAAAGAATGGAGCTCTGGGGTGAAAATCCAAAAACGGGCAGTCTAGAGCAAAAATTTGAAAACAACTCTACATGATTATGCCAAGGCCCAACAAGAAGTACAAAAGAAATGATGGCTTGAACCTACTAGGGAACACCGAACACTCTTAAGAGACTTAAGAAGGACAATTCATTTGGATGACTTGGCCCAAAATTGAAAATATTTTTTTCTTTTATCCAAATTTTGAACCCATCATAGATAGTCTTGACATTTGTTAAATTGCTATATATCAAGAAACTAAGAAAGAGAGCCAAAATGGATTGTGTTTTCAAAATAAAACTTTTCGTGAAAACATGATTGTTGAAGGAAATTCATTGCAAGTTTAGATGAAGAAACATTGATTTTTCCCTTATGTAATGAAAACCTCTCTGGATAATCAAAACCTTGACAAATGAAATACCCAATGCGCCAAATTGTGATTCACCTTGTCCATTATTGTAGTAATCACCAGTTTTTAAGAGATCTAAAGTTTCATTTTTGTTTAGAAAATGAAAACTTGATTTTTGAACATAATGATATGGGGCAATTTTCATTTACCATGGAGGCATTATTGAAAAATGATTTTTGGACAAATTCTTTCTTTTCAAAGGATTTTCAAAAACATAACATGAAAACATTCAGGTTTTTGAACCAGTTTGATAAGAGTGACATTTCTGGGGGCAAGGAATGAGAAGGTTTTTTACCATGATGAGAAAATAGTTTTGAAGAATGGAATCTATTGAGTTGGTAAATGGCAGAGTAGGCTCTTTTGCATCATTGGCATTGAAGATTTTCACTTGGAATTGGAATTTGCTTGAAGTCGATACTCTGGGAAGAAAGAAAAATGAGAACAATTAAAAGTTTGGAAATCTTGGAACTAAAAGAGAGGGTGTTTTGATCAAATGGAGTTAGCAAAGGTTGACCTGGTTCTAAATCTAATCATTTGGAAATTGGAAAATGACGAAATGGTGAACTTAAGTATCCTTTTGTCACAATTAAAAATTCATGATGACATTCATTTCAAGTATTGCATTTCATGCATGGCATTTCATGACATTTATTACATTTCATGATATTCATGGCATTCAGTGCATGTATTCAAATAAGCGGATAAGATTTTGTCATGAATCTCAGTTGAATGAACTCTTTCTTGAACCTCGATAGAGAAGAACTTTTAGTGTGAATCCTTAATTAAGTGAGAATCCTTGGTTAAGTGTGAATCCTTAGTTTAGTGCGAATCCTTTAGCTTAGTGAGAATCCTTATTTTGGGTGCGAATCCCTTATTTTCTTAGTTTGGGTGCGAATTCCTTAGTTTAGTGAGAATCCTTATTTTGGGTGTGAATCCCTTATTTTCTTATTTTAGGTGTGATCCTTTAGCTTAGTGAGAATATTTATTTTCTGTGAGAAATCTCGTATTTTGGTGTGAATCCTTTATTTTCAAGTTATTTTTAAGTTGTGAATGCTTTATATTGTAAATTTTGAAGTTTGTCTTTAAAGTGAAAGATTTCAAAGTTGATGTGTTTTTGAGAGATTTGGTTTGAGAAGAGAAATCTTTAGGTTAAACTAGAGATAGTAAGATTCAATCTATCAGTGTGAAGCCAATTACAGATAGAGATGAATAACGAACTGGAGAACTTTCTATTTGGATTAAAGATTTAGAGAATTGATATTGTTCATACAGAGCATTCATGACATCCATTGTGTGATATGCATCCGCATTTCATTCATGGCATTCATGTACTGCATTGTATTCAAGAATGATTATTGCAGATATTCAATATAATTTGGACAGGAATTTCAATTTGGAATAACAATTTGTGAGAACCATAACAAATCTTTTATGGATCCAAGGTAAGACTTCTAAAATTTCTTTTGAAGAAAGTATCTACTTTTGAGAATTTATAAATTTCGTTGGGTTAATTTAAAGTTGATGCCTTGTTGGGAGGAGTTTTTCTTCGTTTGGAATTTAAAGTTGATGCCTTGTTGGGAGGAGTTTTTTATCGTAGGGAATTTAAAGTTGGTGCCTCGTTGGGAGGAGTTTTTCTTCGTTGGGATATTTAAAGTTTATGCCTCGTTTAGTGGAGCGTTTTTATGATGAGGTTTGCTTTCTAAGTTTTGAGAACATGTAATGTGTTAACGTTTTTGCACATCCCCTGATTCTCAAGAGATGCACAAAGAGAGACAACTGTAGACACCCGTTTTTATCCGGGATGTTTTAATGTTAACTTTAATTTAAATTTATTTTTTATTTTAGCCTAATTTTAATTTTAATCTTATTTTTTATTATTTTTGAAATTAAATAATAATTTAAAAAAAAAAGAAAGAAAAAATAATAATAATAAAATAAAATTTGTGTTTGGCTTAAATTGAATTTCTTCTTTGGATCAAACTGAAACTCTTCCCTGGATCAGGATTAGCTTTTGAAGATTGAAAGAAACTCTTTATCAGATTAGATTTCAAAACTCAAATCAAATTGAAACTCTGTTTGAATTTTCCGTATAAAAGATTGGTGGACTCAACACTCAAAGGTCATGGAGAAGAGAAGAGAAAAAACACGATCTAGCAGGGGAAATTTGGAAGTCAATGGGCAATAAAGAAAGATTTTTTTTTTCTCTTGGGTTCTTAGATTTGAAATTCCAGTGGTTGGAAAGTTAGGAAAGGGTGAGAGGAGTGTTCGGTTTAAGTTAGGTGATCATCCAACGATAAACGGAGCCGGACCGGTAGATTAAAGTTTCGAGATTTTGAATTTTCAAACCTAGATCTAGGATTTTTGGGTGTGATTCGGACGAAACTAACTAGATTTCGGGGTTGAGGGGATCGAGAGAAAAATTTAGGATTTTTTTGGATTTTTCTGGGTAGGTTTGCGGCTGCGATGGTCATCGACGACAGATTGCAGCAGCGGTGGCCGAATTCTGGAAAAGCTGAAGAACATTCATCTGTTCTTGGAGAAGGAAGAAATTAGAGAGAGAAGAGTTTTTTTTTTAAAAAAAAATAATAATAAAAAACTAGGTAAAAAATGAAATCCAAAAATATATATATTTTAAATAAGCCACAACTGGGTTGGGTAGAGTCAGGTTGACTCATGCGCGATCCGCGCGCCTGGCCGATGATGGAGACTCAATTAAGAGTTGTAAACCCAAGTGCAGGTTATGTTCAAGTAATAAATTCTCGGGTGTCCGAGGTCGAACCACAGGGAAGCGTATTAGTAAGTATAAGTTTATAAATATATAAGAAAAATAAAGTAAACAAGATATTAGGGAATCAACAACAAAACAAGATATTAGAGAACAAAATAAACAAAACAACATAAAATAAATTAAACAAGATATAAAAAAAAACAATAAGAAAAGATGTTGAGGTTAGAGAATCCACCCTTGGTGTTATGCTAAGATTAATCTTGTTTTATTACACAATTGCAATCCACACATAAAGGAGGTTCCAATCGGAAGGTTTAGCAATTCAGTCCAAATTGTCCAACGTCCATAGCATATGATATTATGTTCATTTGGTGTCCTCAAAACTCACAAAAAGAGTCCAAGCATTCCTTATGCCAAGGTATATGTCTACAACAAATCAAGGTTATGAAACCAAGCATTTACTGTGCCATTTTCATTGTCAATAATGAATCAAGATCCCTACTTTGCAAGTATGATTCTAAACCAAAAGAAAATATTATCTATACTAAATGATGATTTATTTTAGCTCATGTTTAAGAGACTAACCTTAGCATTTACCAAAATCTTCACCTCATCACCTCAACAATATGATTAGCAACACATACTAGATATGAAGAAAATGAAAAGAAAAATAAAGAAAAAGAAAACTAGAGAAAGGAAAGAAGAAGAAAACTTAGAGAATTACATTGCAATGGCTAATATCCTCCCCATGTATCCTTGATGGAAACTCAATTAAGAGTTGTAAACCCAAGTGCAGGTTATGTTCAAGTAATAAATTCTCGGGTGTCCGAGGTCGAACCACAGGGAAGCGTATTAATAAGTATAAGTTTATAAATATATAAGACAAAGAAAGTAAACAAGATATTAGGGAATCAACAACAAAATAAGATAAACAAGATATTAGAGAACAAAATAAACAAAATAACATAAAAACAATTAAACAAGATATAAAAAACAATAAGAAATGATGTTGAGGTTAGAGAATCCACTCTTGGTGTTATGCTAAGATTAATCTTGTTTTATTACACAATTGAAATCCACACATAAGGGAGGTTCCAATCGGAAGGTTTAGCAATTCAGTCCAACGTCCATAGCATATGATATTATGTTCATTTGGTGTCCTCAAAACTCATAAAAAGAGTCCAAGCATTCCTTATGCCAAGGTATATGTCTACAACAAATCAAGGTTATGAAACCAAGCATTTACTGTGCCATTTTCATTGTCAATAATGAATCAAGATCTCTACTTTGCAAGTATGATTTTAAACCAAAAGAAAATATTATCTATACTAGTGTTTATAAATGATGATTCATTTTAGCTCATGTTTAAGAGACTAACCTTAGCATTTACCAAGAGCTTCACCTCATCACCTCAACAATATGATTAGCAACACATACTAGATATGAATAAAATGAAAAGAAATGTAAGAAGCATAAGTAAAAAAAAAAGAAAACTAGAGAAAGGAAAGAAGAAGAAAACTTAGAGAATTTTACTACAAAGGCTAATATCCTACCAATGTATAATGTATCCCAATACTCATCCAAGGCCCTCTATTTATACACATTTTGGAGGACTAAATGACAAGAGACAAGCTTTACAAATTTCAAAGGTAGGTATAATAGGTGGGTGCATTTTTCTAACAATTTTCGTCATATTGTATGACAATTCTGATCAGCCAGCTTGATGGTCGATTTTGTCAATGTTGGAGGCTCGATCTGATAAAATTGTCTTCTAGAAAAATATACCCCTATCAGTTACGGATCCATAGCCGTTGGAATCAGCTCATTTTCTGATGTGGATAAGAAGATATGGGCAAAATACGAAAACAGGTCAGCACAGACGTCATTGCACATCAGCCAACTTGATGGTCGATTTCACTAGGGAAAACGACTCCGTTTCAAGAAGTGTAAAACATGAAAAAGATAGATATGCCTCTTAGCTTTGCACGGCTTCAAATTTCAGCCTTATTTCTTCAGTGAAACTCGAGATATAGCTGATATGGTAAACGGTGTCGGAACTGGAACTGAACTGGATTTGCCCTTAATTCTAGTAATCTGAAATCACTCAAAGAAACTTGTGAAAAACACCAAATTACATAAAAATATAAAAGATCATAAACACAATTAGACTAAACAATAATAAATCGTATTTGACACAAAACAATAATAAAACATAACTAAAAACTATATAATTATACGAGTTATCACACCCCCACACTTAGATTGTTGCTAGTCCCTAGCAACGACTCAATAAAAATAAAATAAGAAAATCTAATCTAATCCATTTTCGTAGGAAATCACGGTGGCACTTAGCATGTGACACAAGCCTTTAAACCCCTAGGTGTCCCTAGTGGACGAGTTTAGTCTTGTGAGGGTTTACAAGGACGATACCCACAAACATTGAAGACATAAGAAAAACTAAAAATAATAATTATAACTAATCCTTCCAATATAAATTAGAGATAATCATTGGACAAGTCTTAAAAACTAATCAATAGCTTAAAAAAATTCACAAAAAATCTTGCTTCAATGTAAATAAATGAGTTAAGCCAATATTAACATAACATATTTCAATCAAAATAGTGCATATTCAACTTAATCTCAACTTCTCACTATACTCTCATGATTTTCACTCTTTAAAGTAGTGGTAAAGTGTTTACACTCAATCAATCTCATGAAAACAGTTCTACCATATGCTTGCTTGTCCACCTATTCTCCACTATTTAGATCATACAACTTCATAAATCAAGAGGTCTTTTTTCAAGGTTGTAATGGGGCCAAAGGGTTATAATGTGGTTAAAGAACAAAAGGATAAAGATATCACAAAGGTTCCAAAGAGTTCATAGAGTTTAGAGACATAATAAGATCATACAAATAAAACTTCTCAAAACTCTTATAAAGCACATAATAACATAGGCTAAATATTCATGTTGAGCCTTTGCTTCATTCTAACCAACTTTGTAACATCTTTTTCTTTACTTTAACTAGAAGTTCAAGAGAAGATTTTTTTTTTTTTAATATGGGAATGTATTTGACAATGATCCCTTTCTTTTTCTCTTGACTTTTGCCTCTCTCCTCCCCCACACTTATCTTTTGTTTCCAACCCAAATTTTCAACTAAAAATATCCCTTTTTTTTTTTTTTTTTTTGCAATATGTCTCAAAATATATAATACATCTTTAGAACAAGGGTTATATTTAGGCTAGGTGTAAGTTGTGGTTACCAAATAAATAGCTTATTCAATGTAGGCTCAAATTGGCTCACTAGGGGTGTGTTCTCTTGGAACATCAATAAGGGATGGCTGTTTGGCCCTGGCTAAAAATCCTAATGCCTCTATCATATTCATGTTGTCACATGCATCAATATAGTCTCAACAAGGTCTAAAGCAAGTTCTAGAGAATCATGTAATCATAAGAGCACTCAAGAAAGAAATTAGATTGATTTGTATAATGCGTCAATCATTATAGGCTCAAAAACTCACAAGGATGATTATACAAGTCAGATTAAGTCTAAACATGCTTCTTTCTCAATCAACATATCATATTAACATTGGCTCATAAAAAGGTTGACATCAAGCTCAATTCTCATGAAAATCTTCTCACTAATAAATCTGCTTTAGACTTATGCAATTCATATCTCATTATAGTATTGAAAATAACTAAAAAACACACTAAGTCTAAACATGCTTTTTGTTTTTTTTTTTTTTTGAAGAAGATTAAATCAAACTGACAAGGTATGTCTCAAGTCTCCCTTACTCAGACCTTGTTCAGAATGAATACTTCTAAATGTCTTAAAACACAACAAATTTTTTTTTTTAGCAAAATATGTCCCTTACCCCCTACTAAAATATGACATTGTCCCCAATGTCAAATTTTAAAGGTAGAATTTAGGAGATATTACCTGCAGAGGTTGCTAACCACTTATTATAACTGAGACACAACAAGCAAAATGTTAGATAATGTCACAAAGATAAAGTGCAATCCACTCCTTGCTCGTCCATATCTCTTTTTCTTTTTCCGAGCGTTTGCGAAACAACCGTAGCAGATAAACACTCATAAGCTTGCAGCTTTTTGAGTAAATCTTCAATGGTTGTAGCAGAAATTATGGTTCTCCTTGCCTCTGAAAACATGAATCCATTATCCACAGCATTATCTAAATATGAAAGCAAATTACTAAAATAACCATCAATATTAAGCAAACCAATGGGTTTCTTATTTGTGACCAAAGATGACCAAGAAGCCACGCAAGCTATTTCTTCCAATGTACCCAGACCTCCTGGTAAAGCAATGAATGCATCGGCAGAATGGTACATGATTGTCATCCGTTCAGGGATACTCCAGACTTGTATTTCCTTACCCACGGTAGGTCCACAAAAACCTGTGAATAGTTTTGGCACTATTCCTAGAACTGGACTTCCTCCGGCGTGTGCTGCTGTAGCGACTGCTCCCATTAAACCCGAACTACCGCCTCCATAAATCAACTGGATCTTTTGTTGGGCAAGTATTACTCCAACTCTTATGGCTTCATCAGCGAATATTTTATTTTTCCCTGGATAAGCACCTCCAAAGACACAAATTTTTTCAATGCGCTGGGACGAAGTACTTTCCTTTTTTTTTTTTTTTGAGTGCCTGAAAGAGAATGAGTACATGGTGTAATATATAGAGGACTGAGTAATGAATCAGACAAGAGTAATAATGTCGCCGAAAGTGTATTTGACCTGTCAGAAGAAAATGTTAACCTAACAAAAGATTTTTGCGTGATTTCAGGAAGAAAATCAAAAAGAGAAGAAAAATCAACCGTAAAAGACCAATGCGAAAAAAAAAAAACGAGAATAATTACACAAATCTAACAACACGTAAATTAAACCGAAATGAAGTTATTGCAAATCAAACCAAAAGTTGAGAAGTCATTTATTGTAGTTGTGATTGTGGCTCACATCTTCCTCTGGTTTTACGTCCAGAAACGGCTTAAACGCCTTCTATGAGTCGAGGATATGCTTCCCATCCAGTTTTCTTACAAGCTGGCAAACAGGGTCTTTTAACATCAGATTCCCAAGATGTTGCCATTCCCTTTGGAATTGCGGCCATAAATCAAGAATTTCTCTTTGTACGTCTCCACTAGGATGTGTCTCAAGAGAAAGTTGGATATTACCCAAATTCTCCTTACTCAGTCCATCCTTAATGAATTCAATTTTATCATCTCGATTAGAGGACGGAATCCCAATAGAACGACATTTACCGTTACACGTCCATCGTGCACATTTGTGGCAATTTGAACTCATGCGCTTTGCTCGTCGCTTCTTTGCAAAAGTGCTTCTACCTGTACCTGGTAAATGCAAAACAGGAAGATATTCATCTTCACGTACCTTGGCTTCAATTATCCAACGTATGTCTTCAGGAATCCCTTTGTGCATAAGCATTCTTAATCTTTCAAATCGAACATGGTAAAGCTTCAGTAAAATATTCCGAGGAAAAGGAGGAAATCGTTTCTGCAATCTTGTGAGAATATCATCCATCTTGAAAAAAAATGAAAAAGAAATTGAAAGAGAAATTTATATACAATATCAGTTTTGTGGGTAGCTGATGGAACCGACTTAAATAATCACGGAGTACCGTTATCCGCCATTTAACCAGGGTTAAAAAAAATGTATTTTTTTTTTTTGAAGATTAGTAAAAATTATATTTACATCTAGTTATTTTCAAAACAAGGATCAGAAAGAAAAACAACCTCTTCTTGAGTAACATGATTTTCCAAAAAGAGTTTGAGTCTTTGTCCATTTACCTTGAATACGTTACCATTTTGAGGATTCTCAATGTCAACTGCTCCATAATGATACACATGCTTAACCACAAATGGGCTAGTCCATCTTGATCTCAACTTACCAGGAAATATGTGAAGTCTAGAATTATAAAGTAGAACTTTTTGCCCAACATCAAATGTTTTTCTTGAAATTAACTTGTCATGAAAGGCTTTAGTTCTTTCTTTATGAATTTTAGAATTCTCATATGCATCATTTCTGAGTTCCTCAAGTTCATTTATGACTGGAAAAGTTTCATTCTCACCCAAAAAGGAATATTTTAGCTCGGATGGCAATGGTTTTAAATCTAGCTTGGGTGGTTCAATAGTTGATGGTACAGTGACATTTGTGAGTGATGGGAGTTCCTCAAACTTTTGTTTCCAACGATGCTTATCCTGAAAAGAATTTAACAAAGAATCAGTGTGTGAAATTTCTGAAGCATTATCAAACTCACATTCAATTAAATAAGCTTCTAAAGGATCATGGAATGTGGTAGTGGTGAGATGTTCATGAACAAGTTCTTCAATGAAGTCCACTTCATGTACTTCTGAATCATCACCAGGTTGCTTGCAAATGTTGAACACATTTAATTCTAAAGTCATATTTCCAAAAGAAATGTTCAAAATACCATTCCTGCAATTTATCAGAGCATTAGAAGTTGCAAGAAATGGACGGCCTAATATAACAGGAATTTGAACATTTGGATTTGAAACAGGATGTGTGTCCAAAACAATAAAATCAACAGGGAAGTAAAAATTATCAATTTGAACCAAAACATCTTCAACTATCCCTCGAGAAATTTTTACAGAACGATCAGCTAGTTGAAGTGTAACAGGTGTTTCCTTGAGTTCACCTAAACCTAACTGTTGATAAACAGAAAAAGGCAAAAGATTAACACTAGCACCAAGATCAAGCAATGCACGTTCTATTCTAGTGTTTCCAATGATGCATGAGATTGTTGGACATCCAGGATCTTTGAATTTTGGTGGAGTAAGGTGCTGAATGATTGAGCTCACACTTTCCGTCAGAAATGCTTTCTTTTGTACATTATGTTTCCTTTTAAATGTGCACATGTCCTTCAAAAATTTAGCATAAGATGGAACTTGTTTGATTGCATCCAATAAAGGAATGTTAATCTTAACTTGTTTGAAAAGTTCATAAATTTCTGCATTTTGATTCAAATTCTTTATTGTTTGCAACCTTTGAGGAAAAGGAGCAGGATGCATACCTTTTTCTTTGTCCAAATTTTCAAGAAGTTCAGACTTACCATCATCCTTACCATTACTTTTCGGAGGGGAAAGAGGATCTTGGTCTTTTGATGGAATCTTTTTGTCAATTGCCTTTCCACTTCGAAGAGTTGTGATAGAACTGGCATTTTCCTGTTGAGTTTCATTGGAGCAAGAAACAAGACATTGAGTAGAAGGGTTAGGCTGAGGTTGAGCAGGAAACTTACCTTTTTCTTGAGTGCGTAATGAAGCTGTCAATGTGGACAAGGTGTTTTTGATCTCATTGATGTCCTGTGAAGTCCGGCTATTCACATTTGCTTGTGTTTGCATGAATGCTTGCAATGTTTCTTCCAAGGTTTGTACACGTGAAGGTTGATAGGAAAAAGTGTTGCCCGGCTTTTGAGATTGTGGTACCTGAACATGATTATTATTCCGCCAACTGAAGTTGGGATGATTTCTCCATTC
This sequence comes from Fremontodendron californicum, assembly GCA_030761205.1. Lineage (NCBI taxonomy): Eukaryota > Viridiplantae > Streptophyta > Magnoliopsida > Malvales > Malvaceae > Fremontodendron > Fremontodendron californicum. Next base: position 8,892,198 of record JAULJL010000023.1, on the reverse strand, counting down.
AGGGTTATACGTTTCAGAGTAAGGAGAAGGAAAAGGCTTTTTAAATGTGTTTATGGAATTTACTTGATCATGCAACGCTTCTTTAAGAATGGGAATGTTTGGACATTCAGAAGTGGGGTGTCCCATGATTTCACAAATTCCACAACTTTCTTCATTTTTAACCGTTTTGACTTCTTTTACTTCTCTAAGTTCCATGGCTTCAATCTTTCTAGCCAAATTAGCTACTTTAGCTTTTATCTCATCTTCTTGACTAAAATGATATTTTCCTCTGTTAGAAACAACATTAGATCTATTGGAACTTTCAGAGGAATTATCTGTGTGCCAGGCTTGAGAGTTATCTGCCAAATGGTCTAGGTAGTCAAAGGCTTCTTCAGGTTCTTTTTCTAGAAACTCACCGTTACACATTGTTTCAACAAATTGTTTAGTTTCGGGAGTTAAACTTTCATAAAAGAAACTAATAAGACGCCATTTTTCAAAACCATGATGTGGACAAGAACTTAACAAATCTTTAAAACGCTCCCAGCACTGAAAAAATGCTTCATTTTGATTTTGATTGAAATTTTGAATCTGTCTTTTCAAAGCAGTAGTTTTATGTGCTGGAAAAAATTTCTTTAGAAACTCAGTTTGTAATTCTTGCCATGTGCCAATTGACCTTGGTTTTAAATTATGAAGCCAAATTTTTGCTTTATCTTTTAAAGAAAAAGGAAATAATTTTAGCTTGACAATTTCATTTGTACATTGTTGGTCATTAAAGGTGACACATACATCTTCGAAGTCTTTTAGAAACGAGTAAGCACTTTCCGATTCTAACCCATAGAAATTTGGAAGCAAAGCTATCATACCTGGTTTAAAATGAAAGTTGTTTGCATTGAGAGGAAAAATAAAACAAGAGGGTGATGAGCTTCGAGTTGGTTGCAAGTAGTCACGCATGGTGCGTACTTGTCTGTTCTCATCTTCAGCATGAACACTTTCATTGTCAGCCATGGTAGGAGTTGTATTAGAAAGATTACCTGAAAAAGTTTCACAATAAAATCTAACTAAACGACGAGATCTAAAATCACGTCGCCAAACAAGCATAAAACAAAGTTAATATACAAATTAGGCGGTATAACCAGCCAAACAAAATAAATATACTAAATTAGGCGGTATAACCAGCCAATAAAAACAAATATATACAAAATTAGGCGGTATAACCAGCCAATAAAAACAAATATATACAAAATTAGGCGGTATAACCAGCCAATAAAAATAAATATACTTATAAACTTATATACTTAGTATTGCTTCCCCGGCAACGGCGCCAAAAACTTGATAGAAACTCAATTAAGAGTTGTAAACCCAAGTGCAGGTTATGTTCAAGTAATAAATTCTCGGGTGTCCGAGGTCGAACCACAGGGAAGCGTATTAATAAGTATAAGTTTATAAATATATAAGACAAAGAAAGTAAACAAGATATTAGGGAATCAACAACAAAATAAGATAAACAAGATATTAGAGAACAAAATAAACAAAATAACATAAAAACAATTAAACAAGATATAAAAAACAATAAGAAATGATGTTGAGGTTAGAGAATCCACTCTTGGTGTTATGCTAAGATTAATCTTGTTTTATTACACAATTGAAATCCACACATAAGGGAGGTTCCAATCGGAAGGTTTAGCAATTCAGTCCAACGTCCATAGCATATGATATTATGTTCATTTGGTGTCCTCAAAACTCATAAAAAGAGTCCAAGCATTCCTTATGCCAAGGTATATGTCTACAACAAATCAAGGTTATGAAACCAAGCATTTACTGTGCCATTTTCATTGTCAATAATGAATCAAGATCTCTACTTTGCAAGTATGATTTTAAACCAAAAGAAAATATTATCTATACTAGTGTTTATAAATGATGATTCATTTTAGCTCATGTTTAAGAGACTAACCTTAGCATTTACCAAGAGCTTCACCTCATCACCTCAACAATATGATTAGCAACACATACTAGATATGAATAAAATGAAAAGAAATGTAAGAAGCATAAGTAAAAAAAAAAGAAAACTAGAGAAAGGAAAGAAGAAGAAAACTTAGAGAATTTTACTACAAAGGCTAATATCCTACCAATGTATAATGTATCCCAATACTCATCCAAGGCCCTCTATTTATACACATTTTGGAGGACTAAATGACAAGAGACAAGCTTTACAAATTTCAAAGGTAGGTATAATAGGTGGGTGCATTTTTCTAACAATTTTCGTCATATTGTATGACAATTCTGATCAGCCAGCTTGATGGTCGATTTTGTCAATGTTGGAGGCTCGATCTGATAAAATTGTCTTCTAGAAAAATATACCCCTATCAGTTACGGATCCATAGCCGTTGGAATCAGCTCATTTGCGGATGTGGATAAGAAGATATGGGCAAAATACGAAAACAGGTCAGCACAGACGTCATTGCACATCAGCCAACTTGATGGTCGATTTCACTAGGGAAAACGACTCCGTTTCAAGAAGTGTAAAACATGAAAAAGATAGATATGCCTCTTAGCTTTGCACGGCTTCAAATTTCAGCCTTATTGCTTCAGTGAAACTCGAGATATAGCTGATATGGTAAACGGTGTCGGAACTGGAACTGAACTGGATTTGCCCTTAATTCTAGTAATCTGAAATCACTCAAAAAAACTTGTGAAAAACACCAAATTACATAAAAATATAAAAGATCATAAACACAATTAGACTAAACAATAATAAATCGTATTTGACACAAAACAATAATAAAACATAACTAAAAACTATATAATTATACGAGTTATCAATCCTTAATGCTCATCCAAGGCCCTCTATTTATACACATTTTGGAGAGCTAAATGACAAGAGACAAGCTTTATAAATTTCAAAGGTAGGTATAATAGGTGGGTGCATTTTTCTAACAATTTTCGTCATATTGTATGACAATTCTGATCAGCCAGCTTGATGGTCGATTTTGTCAATGTTGGAGGCTCGATCTGATAAAATGGTCTTCTAGAAAAATATGCCCCTATCAGTTACTGATCCATAGCCGTTGGAATCAGCGTATTTTCTGATGTGGATAAGAAGATATGGGCAAAATACGAAAACAGGTCAGCACAGACGTCATTGCACATCAGCCAACTTGATGGTCGATTTCGCTAGGGAAAACGACTCCGTTTCAAGAAATGTAAAACATGAAAAAGATAGATATGCCTCTTAGCTTTGCATGGCTACAAATTTTAGCCTTATTGCTTCAGTGAAACTCGAGATATAGCTGATATGGCAAACGGTGTCGGAACTGGAACTGAACTGGATTTGCCCTTAATTCTAGTAATCTGAAATCACTCAAAGAAACTTGTGAAAAACACCAAATTACATAAAAATATAAAAGATCATAAACACAATTAGACTAAACAATAATAACTCGTATTTGACACAAAACAATAATAAAACATAACTAAAAACTATATAATTATACGAGTTATCACACCCCCACACTTAGATTGTTGCTAGTCCCTAGCAACGACTCAATAAAAATAAAATAAGAAAATCTAATCTAATCCATTTTCGTTGGAAATCACGGTGGCACTTAGCATGTGACACAAGCCTTTAAACCCCTAGGTGTCCCTAGTGGACGAGTTTAGTCTCGTGAGGGTTTGCTAGAACGATACCCACAAACATTGAAAAACTAAAATATAAGTAAACTACATATACTAAAAATATTTACTCCTAATCCTTTCAATATAAATTAGAGACAATCTTTGAACAAGTCTTATAAACTAATCAATAGCTCAAAGAATTTCACAAAAATTCATGCTTGAATGTAAATAAATGAGTTAAGCCAATATTAACATAACATATTTCAATCAAAATAGTGCATATTCAACTTAATCTCAACTTCTCACTATACTCTCATGATTTTCACTCTTTAAAGTAGTGGTAAAGTGTTTACACTCAATCAATCTCATGAAAACAGTTCTACCATATGCTTGCTTGTCCACTTATTCTCCACTATTTAGATCATACAACTTCATAAATCAAGAGGTCTTTTTTCAAGGTTGTAATGGGGCCAAAGGGTTATAATGTGGTTAAAGAACAAAAGGATAAATATATCACAAAGGTTCCAAAGAGTTCATAGAGTTTAGAGACATAATAAGATCATACAAATAAAACTTCTCAAAACTCTTATAAAGCACATAATAACATAGGCTAAATATTCATGTTGAGCCTTTGCTTCATTCTAACCAACTTTGTAACATCTTTTTCTTTACTTTAACTAGAAGTTCAAAAGAAGATTTTTTTTTTTTTAATATGGGAATGTATTTGACAATGATCCCTTTCTTTTTCTCTTGACTTTTTCTTTTCTTTTCTTCCCCCACACTTATCTTTTGTTTCTAACCCAAATTTTCAACTAAAAATATTCCTTGTTTTTTTGCAATATGTCTCAAAATATAAAATCCATCTTTAGAACAAGGGTAAGGATATAAGTATATTTAGGCTAGGTGTAAGTTGTGGTTACCAATAAAACAGCATATTTAATGTAGGCTCAAATTGGCTCACTAGTGGGGATATTCTCGTAGAACATTAATAATGAATGGCTGTTTGGCTCTGGTTATAATCCTAATGCCTCTATCATATTCATGTTGTCACATGTATCAATATAGTCTCAAACGGTTTAAAGCAAGTTCTAGAGAATCATGTAATCATAAGAGCACTCAAGAAAGAAATTAGATTGATTTGTATAATGCATCAATCATTATAGGCTCAAAAACTCACAAGGATGATTATACAAATCAGATTAAGTTTAAACATGCTTCTTTCTCAATCAACATATCATATTAACATTGGCTCATAAAAAGGTTGACATCAAGCTCAATTCTCATGAAAATCTTCTCACTAATAAATTTGTTTTAGACTTATGCAATTCATATCTCATCATAGTATTAAAAGTAACTAAAACACACTAAAAACAACATAAAAAAAAAGACTCAAAAACAAAACACATTCATGCAACCTAAATAATCCTAAAATACTAAACAAAAATTAAGAAGCAAACATAAAAAGATTAAAATCAAACTGACAAGGTATGTCTCAAGTCTCCCTTACTCAGACCTTGTTCAGAATGAATACTTCTAAATGGCTTAAAACACAACAAATTTTTTTTTTTTTTTAAATTAGCAAAATATGTCCCTTACCCCCTACTAAAATATGACATTGTCCCCAATGTCAAATTTTAAAGGTAGAATTTAGGAGATATTACCTGCAGAGGTTGCTAACCACTTATTATAACTGAGACACAACAAACAAAATGTTAGATAATGTCGCCGAAAGTGTATTTGACCTGTCAGAAGAAAATGTTAACATAACAAAAGATTTTTGCGTGATTTCAGGAAGAAAATCAAAAAGAGAAGAAAAATCAACCGTAAAAGACCAATGCAAAAAAAAAAAAAAAAAAAAAAAACGAGAATAATTACACAAATCGAACAACACGTAAATTAAACCCAAATGAAGTTATTGTAAATCAAACCAAAAGCTGAGAAGTCATTTATTGTAGTTGTGATTGTGGCTCACATCTTCCTCTGGTTTTACGTCCAGAAACGGCTTAAACGCCTTCTATGAGTCGAGGATATGCTTCCCATCCAGTTTTCTTACAAGCTGGCAAACAGGGTCTTTTAACATCAGATTCCCAAGATGTTGTCATTCCCTTTTGAATTGCGGCCATAAATCAAGAATTTCTCTTTGTACGTCTCCACTAGGATGCGTCTCAAGAGAAAGTTGGATATTACCCAAATTCTCCTTACTCAGTCCATCCTTAATGAATTCAATTTTTATCATCTCGATTAGAGGACGGAATCCCAATAGAACGACATTTACCGTTACACGTCCATCGTGCACATGGTAGGAGTTGTATTAGAAAGATTACCTGAAAAAGTTTCACAATAAAATCTAACTAAACGACGAGATCTAAAATCACGTCGCCAAACAAGCATAAAACAAAGTTAATATACAGATTAGGCGGTATAACCAGCCAATAAAAATAAAACAAAGTTAATATACAATATAAATATAAATATATAGAAAATTAGGCGGTATAACCAGCCAATAAAAATAAATATAGGCGGTATAACCAGCCAATAAAAATAAATATACTTATAAACTTATATACTTAGTATTGCTTCCCCGGCAACGCGCCAAAAACTTGATGGAGACTCAATTAAGAGTTGTAAACCCAAGTGCAGGTTATGTTCAAGTAATAAATTCTCGGGTGTCCGAGGTCGAACCACAGGGAAGCGTATTAGTAAGTATAAGTTTATAAATATATAAGAAAAATAAAGTAAACAAGATATTAGGGAATCAACAACAAAACAAGATATTAGAGAACAAAATAAACAAAACAACATAAAATAAATTAAACAAGATATAAAAAAAAAACAATAAGAAAAGATGTTGAGGTTAGAGAATCCACCCTTGGTGTTATGCTAAGATTAATCTTGTTTTATTACACAATTGAAATCCACACATAAAGGAGGTTCCAATCGGAAGGTTTAGCAATTCAGTCCAAATTGTCCAACGTCCATAGCATATGATATTATGTTCATTTGGTGTCCTCAAAACTCACAAAAAGAGTCCAAGCATTCCTTATGCCAAGGTATATGTCTACAACAAATCAAGGTTATGAAACCAAGCATTTACTGTGCCATTTTCATTGTCAATAATGAATCAAGATCCCTACTTTGCAAGTATGATTCTAAACCAAAAGAAAATATTATCTATACTAAATGATGATTTATTTTAGCTCATGTTTAAGAGACTAACCTTAGCATTTACCAAAATCTTCACCTCATCACCTCAACAATATGATTAGCAACACATACTAGATATGAAGAAAATGAAAAGAAAAATAAAGAAAAAGAAAACTAGAGAAAGGAAAGAAGAAGAAAACTTAGAGAATTACATTGCAATGGCTAATATCCTCCCCATGTATCCTTAATGCTCATCCAAGGCCCTCTATTTATACACATTTTGGAGAGCTAAATGACAAGAGACAAGCTTTATAAATTTCAAAGGTAGGTATAATAGGTGGGTGCATTTTTCTAACAATTTTCGTCATATTGTATGACAATTCTGATCAGCCAGCTTGATGGTCGATTTTGTCAATGTTGGAAGCTCGATCTGATAAAATGGTCTTCTAGAAAAATATGCCCCTATCAGTTACTGATCCATAGCCGTTGGAATCAGCGTATTTGCTGATGTGGATAAGAAGATATGGGCAAAATACGAAAACAGGTCAGCACAGACGTCATTGCACATCAGCCAACTTGATGGTCGATTTCGCTAGGGAAAACGACTCCGTTTCAAGAAATGTAAAACATGAAAAAGATAGATATGCCTCTTAGCTTTGCATGGCTACAAATTTTAGCCTTATTGCTTCAGTGAAACTCGAGATATAGCTGATATGGCAAACGGTGTCGGAACTGGAACTGAACTGGATTTGCCCTTAATTCTAGTAATCTGAAATCACTCAAAGAAACTTGTGAAAAACACCAAATTACATAAAAATATAAAAGATCATAAACACAATTAGACTAAACAATAATAACTCGTATTTGACACAAAACAATAATAAAACATAACTAAAAACTATATAATTATACGAGTTATCACACCCCCACACTTAGATTGTTGCTAGTCCCTAGCAACGACTCAATAAAAATAAAATAAGAAAATCTAATCTAATCCATTTTCGTTGGAAATCACGGTGGCACTTAGCATGTGACACAAGCCTTTAAACCCCTAGGTGTCCCTAGTGGACGAGTTTAGTCTCGTGAGGGTTTGCTAGAACGATACCCACAAACATTGAAAAACTAAAATATAAGTAAACTACATATACTAAAAATATTTACTCCTAATCCTTTCAATATAAATTAGAGACAATCTTTGAACAAGTCTTATAAACTAATCAATAGCTCAAAGAATTTCACAAAAATTCATGCTTGAATGTAAATAAATGAGTTAAGCCAATATTAACATAACATATTTCAATCAAAATAGTGCATATTCAACTTAATCTCAACTTCTCACTATACTCTCATGATTTTCACTCTTTAAAGTAGTGGTAAAGTGTTTACACTCAATCAATCTCATGAAAACAGTTCTACCATATGCTTGCTTGTCCACTTATTCTCCACTATTTAGATCATACAACTTCATAAATCAAGAGGTCTTTTTTCAAGGTTGTAATGGGGCCAAAGGGTTATAATGTGGTTAAAGAACAAAAGGATAAATATATCACAAAGGTTCCAAAGAGTTCATAGAGTTTAGAGACATAATAAGATCATACAAATAAAACTTCTCAAAACTCTTATAAAGCACATAATAACATAGGCTAAATATTCATGTTGAGCCTTTGCTTCATTCTAACCAACTTTGTAACATCTTTTTCTTTACTTTAACTAGAAGTTCAAAAGAAGATTTTTTTTTTTTTAATATGGGAATGTATTTGACAATGATCCCTTTCTTTTTCTCTTGACTTTTTCTTTTCTTTTCTTCCCCCACACTTATCTTTTGTTTCTAACCCAAATTTTCAACTAAAAATATCCCTTGTTTTTTTGCAATATGTCTCAAAATATAAAATCCATCTTTAGAACAAGGGTAAGGATATAAGTATATTTAGGCTAGGTGTAAGTTGTGGTTACCAATAAAACAGCATATTTAATGTAGGCTCAAATTGGCTCACTAGTGGGGATATTCTCGTAGAACATTAATAATGAATGGCTGTTTGGCTCTGGTTATAATCCTAATGCCTCTATCATATTCATGTTGTCACATGTATCAATATAGTCTCAAACGGTTTAAAGCAAGTTCTAGAGAATCATGTAATCATAAGAGCACTCAAGAAAGAAATTAGATTGATTTGTATAATGCATCAATCATTATAGGCTCAAAAACTCACAAGGATGATTATACAAATCAGATTAAGTTTAAACATGCTTCTTTCTCAATCAACATATCATATTAACATTGGCTCATAAAAAGGTTGACATCAAGCTCAATTCTCATGAAAATCTTCTCACTAATAAATTTGTTTTAGACTTATGCAATTCATATCTCATCATAGTATTAAAAGTAACTAAAACACACTAAAAACAACATAAAAAAAAAGACTCAAAAACAAAACACATTCATGCAACCTAAATAATCCTAAAATACTAAACAAAAATTAAGAAGCAAACATAAAAAGATTAAAATCAAACTGACAAGGTATGTCTCAAGTCTCCCTTACTCAGACCTTGTTCAGAATGAATACTTCTAAATGGCTTAAAACACAACAAATTTTTTTTTTTTTAAATTAGCAAAATATGTCCCTTACCCCCTACTAAAATATGACATTGTCCCCAATGTCAAATTTTAAAGGTAGAATTTAGGAGATATTACCTGCAGAGGTTGCTAACCACTTATTATAACTGAGACACAACAAACAAAATGTTAGATAATGTCGCCGAAAGTGTATTTGACCTGTCAGAAGAAAATGTTAACATAACAAAAGATTTTTGCGTGATTTCAGGAAGAAAATCAAAAAGAGAAGAAAAATCAACCGTAAAAGACCAATGCAAAAAAAAAAAAAAAAAACGAGAATAATTACACAAATCGAACAACACGTAAATTAAACCCAAATGAAGTTATTGTAAATCAAACCAAAAGCTGAGAAGTCATTTATTGTAGTTGTGATTGTGGCTCACATCTTCCTCTGGTTTTACGTCCAGAAACGGCTTAAACGCCTTCTATGAGTCGAGGATATGCTTCCCATCCAGTTTTCTTACAAGCTGGCAAACAGGGTCTTTTAACATCAGATTCCCAAGATGTTGTCATTCCCTTTTGAATTGCGGCCATAAATCAAGAATTTCTCTTTGTACGTCTCCACTAGGATGCGTCTCAAGAGAAAGTTGGATATTACCCAAATTCTCCTTACTCAGTCCATCCTTAATGAATTCAATTTTTATCATCTCGATTAGAGGACGGAATCCCAATAGAACGACATTTACCGTTACACGTCCATCGTGCACATGGTAGGAGTTGTATTAGAAAGATTACCTGAAAAAGTTTCACAATAAAATCTAACTAAACGACGAGATCTAAAATCACGTCGCCAAACAAGCATAAAACAAAGTTAATATACAGATTAGGCGGTATAACCAGCCAATAAAAATAAAACAAAGTTAATATACAATATAAATATAAATATATAGAAAATTAGGCGGTATAACCAGCCAATAAAAATAAATATAGGCGGTATAACCAGCCAATAAAAATAAATATACTTATAAACTTATATACTTAGTATTGCTTCCCCGGCAACGCGCCAAAAACTTGATGGAGACTCAATTAAGAGTTGTAAACCCAAGTGCAGGTTATGTTCAAGTAATAAATTCTCGGGTGTCCGAGGTCGAACCACAGGGAAGCGTATTAGTAAGTATAAGTTTATAAATATATAAGAAAAATAAAGTAAACAAGATATTAGGGAATCAACAACAAAACAAGATATTAGAGAACAAAATAAACAAAACAACATAAAATAAATTAAACAAGATATAAAAAAAAAACAATAAGAAAAGATGTTGAGGTTAGAGAATCCACCCTTGGTGTTATGCTAAGATTAATCTTGTTTTATTACACAATTGAAATCCACACATAAAGGAGGTTCCAATCGGAAGGTTTAGCAATTCAGTCCAAATTGTCCAACGTCCATAGCATATGATATTATGTTCATTTGGTGTCCTCAAAACTCACAAAAAGAGTCCAAGCATTCCTTATGCCAAGGTATATGTCTACAACAAATCAAGGTTATGAAACCAAGCATTTACTGTGCCATTTTCATTGTCAATAATGAATCAAGATCCCTACTTTGCAAGTATGATTCTAAACCAAAAGAAAATATTATCTATACTAAATGATGATTTATTTTAGCTCATGTTTAAGAGACTAACCTTAGCATTTACCAAAATCTTCACCTCATCACCTCAACAATATGATTAGCAACACATACTAGATATGAAGAAAATGAAAAGAAAAATAAAGAAAAAGAAAACTAGAGAAAGGAAAGAAGAAGAAAACTTAGAGAATTACATTGCAATGGCTAATATCCTCCCCATGTATCCTTAATGCTCATCCAAGGCCCTCTATTTATACACATTTTGGAGAGCTAAATGACAAGAGACAAGCTTTATAAATTTCAAAGGTAGGTATAATAGGTGGGTGCATTTTTCTAACAATTTTCGTCATATTGTATGACAATTCTGATCAGCCAGCTTGATGGTCGATTTTGTCAATGTTGGAAGCTCGATCTGATAAAATGGTCTTCTAGAAAAATATGCCCCTATCAGTTACTGATCCATAGCCGTTGGAATCAGCGTATTTGCTGATGTGGATAAGAAGATATGGGCAAAATACGAAAACAGGTCAGCACAGACGTCATTGCACATCAGCCAACTTGATGGTCGATTTCGCTAGGGAAAACGACTCCGTTTCAAGAAATGTAAAACATGAAAAAGATAGATATGCCTCTTAGCTTTGCATGGCTACAAATTTTATCCTTATTGCTTCAGTGAAACTCGAGATATAGATGATATGGCAAACGGTGTCGGAACTGGAACTGAACTGGATTTGCCCTTAATTCTAGTAATCTGAAATCACTCAAAGAAACTTGTGAAAAACACCAAATTACATAAAAATATAAAAGATCATAAACACAATTAGACTAAACAATAATAACTCGTATTTGACACAAAACAATAATAAAACATAACTAAAAACTATATAATTATACGAGTTATCAACCGACCCAGATGATAAACTTTGTTTCAATTGTTTACAATTTGTTTCTTGTTTCTGTTTCCAACTTTTTTTTTTAATTATTTTTCATTTATCAGGTAATATATTTTATGATTAATATATGATATCTAATAATTTCTTTTTTATTTATTTGTTTTATGATTGATAAGATTATTACATGTTTTTTTTTTTTAATTATTTGCTTGGTAATAATTACATGATGATTGTTTTTTTTTTTTTTTGTTAGCTTTGCCTTCCCTTTTTTTTCCTTTATGTTTTAGTGTTATATAATTTTATTTTATTTTATTTTTTTATGATGATTTATTTTATTATTATTATATATTATATAATTATTATTTAATGATTAGTGTTACATAGTGTTTTTCTTTTACGATTAGATATTTATTATGTGATAATTATTTATTTTTTATATTTATTATGTGATTGTATAATTTATTTTATTTTACATGTATGATTTCATTTATTTCATTATTATATATTATTTATTTATTTTATATTACTAATATTATTTTATTTCGTATTTTAGGTTTAGGTTAAATTTTTTTTGATTAATTTATTTATGTAATATTTTATGATTTTTTATTATGATTTTTTCTTGTTTTAGATTATTTTGCATGGTTTAAAATTATTATTTTTATTTTTATTTCGATTATTGCATGATTTAAGTTTTTTGTTTTTTTTTTAGATGGCATGATTAGGTTTTTTTATTATTTTTATTTTTAGATGGCATGATTAGGTTTTTGATTATTATTATTTTGAGATGGCATGATTAGTTTTTTATTTTTATTATTTTTATTTTTAGATAATATGGATTTTAGGATTATTTTTATTTTTAGATTATATGACATGATTATTTTATTATATTGCATGATTAGGATTATATATGATATTATTATTTTATTTTATTTTTTTAGAGATTGCATGTTTAGGAATTTTTATGACATCATATTATTTTTAGATTTTTGCATGAATTAGGAATTGATATGATATGATTTTGTTTTTTTTTTTTAGGTTTTTGCATGCTTTAGGATTTTATATGGTATGGTATGGTATGATATGATATGATTTTATTTTATTTTTGTTTGTTTACATTGCATGTTTAGGAAAATAAATATTGATTTAGGTAGATTAATTAAGACCTTTAAATAAGACCAGTTTAGGATTATATGTTATTGATAATGTGGTACTATTTTTATAGGCGTTGTGGGGGTACTCATCCTTCCTCACACGTAACCGAACTCCCGAACTTTGTTCTGAAACGTAGATTGGAACTTATTCTTTTTAGCGTGCCTTAGTCAAGTTTAGGATAACTTTAAGAAGAATAGATTCATAAAGGTGACTAATCACACCTAGATTAGATAATTAGTGGTGACTCCATGTTTGTGTCTAGCTTACTAAATTCGCATTTGGCACCTTATAACACACATGTTATTATCACCGATCCCTTTTCTTCAAATACCTCTCTTCCTACCCCTATTCAATCATTTCTAACTCTACCTTCTGCTCCAACTGATTCACTGGCTGAGGATTCTCACAAGGTAACCTCTCTATTTCCTTCTCGTTCACATGCTCCTCTATCTTATCTCAATGACTATTATTGTTATGCTACTCACATTTTTTTACCTCCATGAGCCTCAAACCTACAGAGAAGCCAATGGGCATCCAAAAATGGTCTAAGACAATGCAAGCAAAGTTGCAAGATTTAGAGAAAACCCGAACTTGGGAACTGACAAATTTACCTTCTGGGAAGTCTACTATTGGTTGCAAGTGGATTTACAAGATCAAGACTCATGATGATGGATCTCTTGAACGATACAAAGATCGTCTTGTTTTCAAAGGTTATACTCGAGCATATGGACTTGACTATGAGGAGACATTTGCTCCAGTTGCCTGTATGACCACTGTTCGCACTCTTATTGCTATTGCTTCCTTTCGAAATTGGACAATGCATCAACTTGACGTCAAAATTTTTTTTCTTAACGTGATTCATGAGGAAGTCTACAAGGATCTTCCCCCTGGCTTACCTCATTCACCAAGACAAGTTTGTCAATTACGTCATGCTTTTTATGGTCTTAAGAAAACTCCTCGTGCTTGGTTCAAGAAATTTCATTCTATTGTTCAGAGTTTTGTTTTCTGTCAAAGTGCCAATGATTCTGCCTTATTCATTTACCATAGCTCCATCGGTGGTGTGTTTTGCTTTATGTGGATGATATGATCCTGACTGGTAGTGATCTTACTAGTATTTCGATGACAAAGTCTTCCTATCTTAAACTTTTGAGATGAAAGACCTTGGTAACTTATCCTACTTTCTCGGCATTGAAGTTGGCCGAACTCGATAGGGCTATGTTCTCTCTCAAATCAAGTATGCCTCTGACATTCTTGCTATACCTCACTTATCTTATGGTAAAGTTGTTGATACTCCGCTTGCAACAAATGTTAAATTACGCCCTACTGATAGTACTCCTTACAAAATCCCACCTTTAACCGTAAACTTATTGGTATGCTCACCTGCTTGACCATTACTAAGCCCGACATTGCTTATGCTGTCCATATTGTATTGCAGTTCATGGCTGCCCCTCGCATAGATCACTATTCTGTTATTCTTCGCAACGTTCGTTATATACGTGGCACTCTTTCTCGTGGTCTCTTGCTCTCATCCATTGTCTCTCCAACTCTTCGTGCTTATTCTGATGTCGGTTAGGCTGGAGGTGTTACTGATCGCAAGTCTACTACTGGCTTTCTTATTTTTCTTGGTGATTCTCTTTTAACCTGGAAGAGTAAGAAGCAGAGTGTTGTATCTCGCTCCAGTGCTGAGTAGGGGTGTAAATGAGACACCTATACTCGCAAGCTACTCGAGTTCGGCTCGAAAAAAACTCGAATTCGATTCGGTCATTATCGAACCGAGCTCGAGCAGCTCGAGCTATCGAGCGAGCCAAGTTCGAGTATCTTAATACTCGATTCGAGTAGCTCGCGAGCCTAATCGAGCTTTTTATTTATAATATATATTTTAATATTAATTTACTATTTTACCCTTAACATATATATATATATACTTAAAACCCTAAACCAATTTTTTTTTCCTCTTTTCCTCAACCGTGCCTCACCTTCTCCCTCAAAGTCTCACATTCTCTCCCAACTCAGCCACTCCCTCCCACTTATTTTAGTAGACACCTGGATCAAAATCTTCTAGATCTTCTTCACCACTGATTTTTCCTGCAGCTCTCATGCACCAAGGGGAGTCATAGTCTCAAGAGAATCAGGGTCGCAGCCACTGTTTGCACTTTCCTTTAATTTTCAGGTTTACCTTCTTTTAAAAAAATTCAATCTTTTCTCTTTATCCCTCTTTATTATATATAATAAGCTCAATATGAAGATTTTGGACTTCAAGAACCCTGTCTTTCTTATTCCTTCAAAATCTGAATACACGATTTTGCACTCGTGTCTTTCTTATTTCTTTCATCTTAAGGATGTTGTTTTCTTATTGCAGGAGTCTTCTCTGTTTGGGTATTTTGTAGAGATTCTATTATGTATTTTCTGATTTACCTTTTTTGATCGATTGTATCATTTTTCTTATCAATAAAATATTTGTTTAGAAAAAAAAAAGAAATGGCTATTGATAGATGCGAAATCGATGATAATAGTTGTGATTTCATACATGTTACTACCTGGATGCTTATCAGAACCTTTCAAATTTATTTTTAAGTTTAATAATTTGAACTGATTTATTGAGACTTTTATTTTTTTGTGTTTGGAAAATTTTAGATTTGATTGTTGTGTAATTTTTTTTTTTTAATTATTTTTTATATCATCTTAAAAAAATTTGTATATGAAACGAACTCGAACTCGAGTATGTAAATCGAATAAACGACCTTAATCGAGTCGAGCTCGAATAGTTCGATTTTATCTCGAGCCGAGCTCGAGCTTAGAAAATAGTATTCGGTCGAGCTCGAGCCGAGTTTCGAGTAGCGAATTTCGAATCGAGCTCGAGCTCGAGCTTCTCACTATTCGAGCTCGGCTTGACTCGATTACAGCCCTAGTGCTGAGTATGAGTATTGTTCTCTTGTTGATACTAATGCTAAGATTGTGTGGCATATCTTGGTATCTCACAGACCACTCCAACTACTCTATATTGCGACAATAAGAGTGCCATTCATATATCTTATAATCATGTTTTTCATGAAAACACTAAGCATACTGAGCTCGACTGTCTTCTAGTTCGACATCACTTTCATGTTAGTACTATCTCTTTGTCTCACCTTTCCACTGACCTCTAGATATCATATTTACTCACCGGATGGGTGGTGAAATTGACTTCGATAAGATTAAAAATAGTAGTGACGATAAAATTAATTACTGTAACGGTAAGATAAGATGCTTTAGCAGTGAGATTAAAATCACTGGTGGGATATGTGTTTGGATTCAAAAACAGCGATGAGGTGAATTATAGTGATAAAAAAAAATGATCATTAAGGATATTAGATTAAAATGTGTATATATATAATAAATAATTGCAAAATATTAAAATTATTTTTATATTAAATAATAAAATATATATTAAAATTATATTTATGTTAAAAAATAAATTAATAAAATATAATATAATTTAAAAGTAAATAATTTAAAAATTGAATAAAATAAATAAAATTTTAAGGTATAACATTTTTTGTATTTTTTATTAATTATGTAACTACTTATTTTTAATTAACCATATTAATTATATAATAATAAAATATTTATTTATTATATAATAATAATAATAATATTTATTTATTATATTATATTAAATTAAATTAAAAATTATTTATATAAAGTAAAAGAAAATGTCAAAGTTCGAAAATGCCCTCCCACATAAAGAACTAGAGCTTGAAACTTCAGTAAAAAAGCATGCCACAAGCACGGTCAAAACATGCTGCTAAATGGGAAAGGTCATTTTGGGAGCTTACTGAAGCTCAGGGTAATAGTTGGACCTGGAAAAAACTCTTAAAATTGAGGCACTTGGCCAACCAGTTCATTAGCCATCAAGATGGAAGATGGATTTGGAAGTTCCATGGAACCACATTCTCAACTGCAAAAGTGTGGCAGGATATTAGACCAAAGAAGCAGAAGGTTAAATGGGATCGACTTTTGTGGTATTCTCATCATATCCCTAAACATTCCCTTATTTCCTGGATGACCATTTTGAACAGATTGCCTACATGCATGAGACTTCTGAACTGGGGGTTCGAGATTGATGTCACTTGCAAGCTTTGCCACTCTGAACAAGAGACCCGGGATCACTTGTTCTTCGAATGTAGCTTCTCCAAATCTGTTTGGTTACAGGTAATGCAGTCATGTCAGTTGCAATTACAAAGTTGTAGTTGGAACAATGTGCTTGAATGGGCTGTGCAGAAGCTCAAAGGTAGATCATTGCTTGCAACTATTCTCAAGCTTGCTTGGAATGCAACCATTTATCACGTCTGGAAAGAAAGGAATAGAAGGATACATGGAAGTCCCTGCAAATCTCCATTGCAGGTTTTTGAAACCATTAAAGAGGAGATCAGATTCAAGTTGGTAGGCTTAAAAAACTTAGAACTTGATAATGTAAATGCTAACCTTTGTATTGATTGGGGCTTAAGCAACTCTATTTTTCTTTCATCGATGTAAAGCTACCTGAGTAGCTTGTTCTTCAGTTTTGATGTAGCAGAGATATTCTCTGCTTTTTTTGATATATAAACTGACACTTATCAAAAAAAAAAAAAAACATGCTGCTAATGACATGTAAGCCAAACATTATGTGCGGCCCAATTGGGGCCGAAAAGTGCCCCAATCGGGCCGCGCTAAGATTCCGTTTGGATAGTCTTACTATGTTGCTCGGTTCCACTGTCACTTACTTTCAAGCTTCCATTGTTGTCTTTGTCTGCTCGTATAGCTTGAGGGGGTGTTAGCAATAATCCCGGAATATTATTTTCATCATTTCCATCCCTTAATCAAGGGATACGATTTGTATTAATTTCCCGATTACCTTTCTCTATTTTTTGGTAACCCTTATATATATATTCACTCATTTGATTCAATGCAAAGTAACTGTTTTTTCCTAAATTCTATCAGTTTTTTCTGCCGCCTTGCAACGTATGTTTTATTCAACATGTAAAATTGATTTTCCTTTCAAAGATCTTTGAATTGGTTTTTATGTTTACGACAGAGCAACTTGAAAATGTAAGTTTTTATGATAATTGATTTTATTTTAATGCTTATGATGTTTGTTTTGGGTTTAGATTTAAGTTTTGAAGTTAACATTGTAAATTCAATTCAATCTCTATTAAACTTTTATTAAAAAAGTTAGATTTATCCAATTAAAATATTTTAGATAATTTTTTTCTATTTATTAAAATTTGAAATTTAGTAATTGTGGTTATGTCATATTAAATTGTGATAATTTTCACATAACTATTCCATGGGATTATAACTTCTTCTTTTTTCAAAATTATTCGTTCAAATACACCATCAAACAAAATTCAAGATTGAAAAAAAAAAATATATATATATATATATTATCTTAAATATCTTGATCGTTAAAAAATCATTCATAAGTCAAATATTGTAAATTAATATAGACGTGTCTACCGCCTATGCATTAAAGGCCAACGATGTATAAACAACATCAACTTGCGAAAAGTCTTAAACATAATTTAACGGAGACTAACAAAACCTCACATTATATTTTATAAAAAAAAATCCACTTATATTAGTGTAAAATTAAATTAATTTTATATATTTTTATAATTTTTAACATGCTTTATGTTTTAATAAATCGACCGTTAGATTTAATAATATAATTATACTTATCGTGCATGTAAATTTTTGAATTGATTCGATATCTCTATCATATCGATCGAGAATACTGTTTTTTTCAATATATTTAACGATTGAAATTTTTTTTATATCAAACAAATAGTTAAACATTTTTAATTTAATCTAAAATTCGACGTATATGATTTACATTAATATAATATGAAATACGATAGTCGAATTTAACAAATATAAATCGTATAAAAAATTATAAAAATGTGTAAAACTAATTTAATTTTACACCAACATAAATAAATTTGTTCTATATATATATATATATATATATATATATATATACATTTTTCTCTTAAGCAAGAAATTAAAATCTATATTATAAAATGGGAAAACTAACAGTTGCTTGCTGTATAATATAAATTATGTCATAAAAGAATTGTTTATAGAAATTACAAAGTCAACTCTCTCAAAAATAATTACAAATTCAATGGTAAAGCAGAGAAAATTTGTATATAAAAACCCCCAGAAACTTGCAGATCTAGAAAAGCTGAAGAGAAATTTATTATCATTCTTGTCTGAAACAAAATTTCATTTTCATGGATGCCCCCAAGAGGTGATATTCCTTTAATTGTAGAATCTAACCCATAAAAGACTGCAAATTCTTGAACTTCCTAACCCCATATTTTCATAGCTGTAGGCCTGAAGATGTTGCCACTGTCAATGTACATGCTGCAAAAGATTTGCTTGGATCAAATTACTGCTATTTGGATGTAAGGTGAGATCTTAGAACTCAAAATTATTCCTACTAAACTTCTCATTTTGCTGCTTAATTTTCTTGAGTTTTCATGGTCTTTTTTATTTTTTTTTCAGTATTTTAATCATAAACACCCCAATTGTTAAGAACCTGAGACTCCAAATTTGGATGTCTTTTACTCAAATTCTGAAGAAGTGATTTATGGGATTCAAGATAGCTACCTTTATATGTATAATCCACGACCATATACATGGCAAAAAAAAAAGTTACTTTGTTTTTGTGTAGGAATATCGCCTATCAACTGGGGGTGGATTAAGCATGTATTTTTATCCCTATAACTAAGCAATTAAGGATAATTATTTTGTTAATAGGACAACCGAGGAGTTCAATAAAAGCCATATCGACAACGCCTTCAATGTTCCTTACATGTTCATCACACAAGAAGGTAATTTTGGATTGTCTAATATTTATTTAATATTAATTATTAGGATGGCAATGGATAGTTATTAAATGGGTATCTGACACTATTCGACTCGATTATGTCGGGTTCGGGTATCCTACAATTATTGGGTCCGAGTAAGAGATTTAGTATCTGTGTCGGATTTGGATCAGTTTCGGTAGCACTCCTTGGATATTCATACTCATACCCGTTTAAGTTTAAACAAATAATATCGGGTACTAGTACCTAATACCCGTTTATTATCCATTTATATATGTAAAAAAATTATACTTGAGGAGAAGTTTGAACTTTGACAAAATACCTTATACCTTAGATTTTAAAAACTTTACGAATTGAACCAATTTTAGAATCTATTATGACTTACTACAAAATTTATATTTTAGAAATTTTGGTTTCTTATATTTTAGAAGTTGTTTGTTGTTAATTATGAGTGAATTTGAATTTTAAATTTAATTATTATTTGATTTATATTTTTATGTTGTTAAAAAATTTATTTAAATAATCGGATTCAGGTTATAAATTGATAATTAATGAATTCTAATATTATGAAAGTTAATCGAATTTGGATACGGATATCTAAAAGATAACGGATACTCAATCCATTGCCTTCCCTATTAATTATCCCTTTTTGAGAGGATTAAGGTCTATGTATGATTAGAATTAGACTTTTTCATAAATGCCAAAAAAAAATATTTAGGTTCTTTTTTGTTGGTGTTTTTGTTTTTCTATTTTCGGTAACAGAAAAGTAAAAAGCAAAAAATACAAAATGAACTAAAAACAAAGAATAAATAGTAATCAAATGGAGCTTGAATATCTAATTATAAAAAAACTAATTCAACTTGAAGCTTTAGCTATACGAGTTTCAATTTTTTTTTTAAAAAAAATTTACATTAATCTATTGATTATTGAAGCTCTATATATCTTTATTCAAAAACGTTTATTATCATTTTCCAATATAAAGTGTTTTTTTTTTTTTAATTTTCATTTACTTACATCTTTATTTATTGTGGCAATAAATAACTAGGTAGAGTGAAAAACCCAGAGTTCCTGAAGGAGGTCTCCTCAATCTTGAAGAAGGATGAGCACATAGTTGTGGTAAGATATTAATAAGAGTCGTATTTAAAAACTGGGATTGAATTTAAATTAAAAATACAAAGAACAATAAAAAATTTGTCTTTTAACTTTGAAAAATTATTAATTTGATACATAATTGGCAGGGATGCAATAGTGGAGGAAGAGCTCTACGTGCCTGTGTTGATCTTCTCAATGCTGTGAGTATATTAATTTCAATTCTTGTGGCAAAACTTTGTCTTAACAATTTCATACATAATTGCTACTTCTATTAACAATGATCATTAACTCTTTTTGTCATCAATTTTTAAAAAATAAATAATCGAAAATGTTATATCCTTATTCGAAAGTAATAAAAGATTAACCGAAGATTTCGATAAATGTTGGATCCTAAAATTATGAGCATTTAGTTATTCAAATTAGGGATGGCAAAATTCGATCTACTCCACGAATTTTGCATCGATCCGGTCCAAATTGGGAGAATTCTTTTTTGAAAAGTGGAGGCTCTGTTGAGTGGAAAAGTTTTAGTAAATACTTGCCCCATTCCGTCCCGTCTTTTAAAAATATTATTTTACCCTTTGAACATTCTATATATCTTTCTTATATTTTTAGTATATATTAAATATATACTAAAATCATATATATATTAATATTATATATACTTTACATATATATGTATATTATGTATATACTAAAAAATTATATATACTAAAATTATGTTAATAAATAAATTATAGTATTTTTTACAATATTAAATTAAAAATAATTAGTAGAAAAGTGGGGTTGAGTAATGCGGAGCGGTTATGGATGTAATTACATCCATGGAAGTGGATGTTTTCAATATTCATGAAATAATGAGACGAAAGTGGATAAAACAATCTCCACTTCCATCTCGTTCTATTGTCACCCCTAATTCAAACCCAAAACTTTAAAACCATAAATTCTAAAGGTTAATAATAAGTTATTTTCCATTTAAATGCTTGAAAAAGTATTTATTTAGAAATTTTAAATAAATAGAAAGCGATTTTATTGTTGGAGACAGGGGTATGAGCATGTGAGTAACCTGGAAGGTGGTTATTCAACTTGGGTTGACAGTGGACTTGCAGGAGATAAACCAGCTGAGGAGCTCAAAACTTCTTGCAAATTCCGCCCTTAAATAAAAGTTTTTTTTTTTTTTTGGATAATTGCCCTTAAATAAAAGTTCTAGCTTTGTATCAATGTTTGGAAAAATAACAGATTAAGGTCAAATTTGCTATACCATATATGTTATGACTCAATATTATATATCGTTGTTATATGTGCTTTTATTTCATTGAATTTTATTACTATATTTTTAATTTTATTGATTTATAAATAATAAATTACGAAATTAGAATATTTTACGTAATAATCCATTAATATGTGAGCGGCAGATTTTCATAAATTTTGTTATTTTTTTATTCAAAAAATTAATAAAATTAAAAGTATAATGATAAAATTTAATGAAATTGAAATATAGTGATAAAATTTAATATTGGCAAATTTTGACCTAATCCTTAAAAAAATTAAAACTCAATCATTTTTTATATAATTTCATTTGTGTGGTTTCATCAATGCTATGTTGGAGTTGAAATTTATTTTCCTTACCTAATCCCTCGTACCAAAAAAATGTAAAAAAAAGAAGAAAAATGTAATCTAAACTACCATGGAGTTTTGTGATGAAGCTACATTGATTTTCGGTTATCAGAATCCAACCGGATAATGAATCATTCAATATTTCAGGTTCTTGATTAATTGATTCAATTATTGGATTATTCAAATTAATATTAAATTAATAAAAATATTACAAAAAAATTATAAATTATATAAATGTTTTACGTAATTATATAAATTTAAAATTATGATATAAGAATTAGTTATAATTTAAAAAAATAAAAAGAGAACCAAGCTTACAAGGATTTTTTGTACTTTTGATTTTTATAATCTAATTTTATTTTATTTTGATTTATTTAATAAAAATATTTTTTTAACGAAAATGATGAAATAATTATTAATAATTAGTATGAAAAATTAAGTTGACTATGATTTCAAAGTCATTTTTAAAAGTCAATTTTAATTGATCCGGTCAACAATAAACCCAATGAATTATTGATTTTTTTTATATAAATCTGGTGGTTCAATCCAATTTTTTTTAATTAATTACACAAACAATTTGATTAAAAAATCGACCCGATCAAAGTCGGATCATCGAGTAAACCAATTTAACCACTGAACCAATCCGAATTTAATAACTATATTTTCAAGTGTTGAGCAGCTAATTTTTAATTAAATCCAACTTTGAATTCATGTGATACATAAATACTCCTACGGAGTTTTATGCAAATATGAGAATGTTAAAGTGTCCAAAGGTTTAACTATCTACTATTCACAAAAATAAATGTCCATGAAATTATTATTCATTACCTTCATATATCCATTATCTTACGTTTCACTATTTTTTTTTGGGTATATATGATGCATCCAAAAGAGTGTATCTTATTTAACTTTGCACTTAAAAAGAATCAATTGTAGAGTATAGTGATTAGCCAAGGTCGAGTCCTCAGGGATTGGGTTTTAGTTTATAAATTAATAGTTTATTACTTAAAAACAGGTAAACACAAGTAAAGAGGATTTTGAAATCAGATTTAAACTAAAGTTAACAATAACAATGAAAAAACAAATAACTAAAAAAAATCAAATATGAGAAATATGGTTAAGGTTTCATTCTCTACCACTAGACATCATTAAGAATCAATTTCATATCTATCAACATCAATCAACTATCAAAGTTAACAACCGTAGATAACAACAAGCTTTGTTATCCCAATCTTTCCTTAGTTTGTCGTTAAATAGAACAAGCTCTCTATTTAATCTCTAACTATCAAACAACCTAGAATAAGCTCTCTAAGTTCAATTTAATAGCAGCTTTATGATGAGAAAGATAGGTTGAACTAAACAACAAACACATAAGCTCGGATTGTTCAACTTAGGTTATGTTCCACTTTGCAATTATCGAAAACTTGACCATATTCATTAACCATAAATTGCCACTTATGAATAGGAAATCAAGACAATTACAAGATCAAGACTCCTAAACTAGCAATAAATAATTATCAAGATCTATCTAGTTGTACACCTAAACAAATCAAGACATCATCATGAACAATTTTAATGGAAAAACATAAGCAACTTTGATAGAAAACAATGATAGATAGAATCTGAAAATCAATTACAAAACATGTCTAGGGCTTTGAAATCACCCTTAACCAAATAAAAGTTTAGCCTAGCATAGGCTTTATTATCATAAACATCAAATTAAAAAGAATCTAAGAAGAAAATAAAAGAAAGAAAGAAGAAGAAGAAGAATATTAATTATCCAGCCTCTTGTTCTCTCAAAAACTCTAAAACAAAGAAGAAATCAGAACTTTGATGCTTGGAGAAGTGTAAATCTGAAAAACATACTGGAGCCTCAAGACATGTAAAACTACACGGGAAAAAATCATCTTAATTTTCTGATTAAAGACGAATGCCCAAAAAAATCGAAAAATTACGAAAACTGGGTGAAAAAACTGTTTTGCTAAAATACATTTTTGCCTTTGATAAAATCATTTAAAAATCAAAGTAAAAATATTTGAAACTCATGAAATGACTTACAAACAGTAGCTAGGACTTTTTGAAAGTTAGATAAAAATTGGCTAAGTAAAAAAAATCACAAAGGTAAAATAATCAACTTGACAAACTTAATTTTCCACAAGTGTGCTCAAGAGCGCATGACTTTGAACCATTAATTGGCTCAAGTCATTATTCAAGTGGCATGAACATGAAATGCATGAGCTTAAATCTAAATGTCATGAAAAATGCATGGCATTCATATAGTGACCTAGACCTAAATGAGCTTGCATGGCATTTAATGCAACCTAGACCTAAAATGCATGAACATGCATGGCAAATAAACCTAACTTAATAACTAAAATATGCATGGCATTTTCACAAACACAAAGCATGCTTAAACCAAAAACTCAACCAAATATCATGCAAATGCTAACCTATCAACTAACATGGCAAGAATGCACATAAAATGCAAAAATTCCAAGGGTGGCCGAATAGCATAATGTAACTAGCAAACATGGCATTTTCACAAACACTTGGTATACTAGCATGCAAAACTAAATCAAATGTCATGCAAATGCAAAAACCTACCAACTAACATGGCAAAAATGCAACATACAATGCAAAACACATGGAGTAGCCAAATGGCCTCAAGCTCCAACAAGCATGGCATTTTCACAAACACTTGGTATACTAACATGCTCAACTAAAATATAACACTCAAATCATGCAAAAACCACACAAGCATTTTCACAAACACTTAATATACTAAATCTAAAACATGCTCAACTAAGATATAAAACTCAAATCATGCAAAGACCACACAAGCATTTTCACAAACACTTGATATACTAAATCTAAAACATGCTCAAATTTAAACATTATGAAAACAGAAAATTAAAAATGCAAGAACATGATAATTAAATCATAAATGACAACAAACAAAACAACCAAATTAAAATATAACTCAAGAACATGAAGTAAAATAACATTTAAAACACCAAGATCAAAGAAAATAGCATAAACAATATGGTAAAATAAACCAAAACAGCAACTTAAAATAAATAATGTAGGCCATTTGGCCATGGTGAGTTTATTGTAAAAATAAAATTGTAAAAAACATATTCAAGAAGGAGGTGAAGGAAGAACTTAAAAAGAACAATAAAAAACATTTATTTAAAATGGAAACTCACCCAATAGAAATCAAAATAGCAAAAACAAGAATGGAAAATCAAGAAAGTGCAGGAGTTGGTGCTCAAGAGCAACCTCAAGAAGCTATATTTCAAGCTTTATCTCTTCAAACTTTCCTTTCTTTTCTAAACTTTTCTTTTTTGCTTTCAACCAAGGAGAGAAAAACCAAGTAAAAACTCAAAGAACTCAGCAAAATGAAGAAGAAAAATGAAATTTTTGACCCCCCAACAAGTGCTAGCCGAATGGCCCTTTAATTGCCCAAGGATGTTGTCATTTTTCTTGTAACCAATTTTCCATCAAATGGCTAATAATTCAAGGTGAAAAATCATGAAATTACCACCTTTAGATTAGCATCTCAGCTCTCTCAAATTACAGCTGTTCAAGAATAATGTTGACATCTCTCTTGGCCTATGTGGCTTAATCACCATGGCTTGATCAAAGAGAATCTCTAACTAACTCTTGATTTTTAGCCATTTGATTGAAAAATCAGAAGCTTCCTCCTCCCTTTGGGCTTGGGCAGGCCAGCACTTATCTTTTCCAACCCAACTCTGATTTTTTGAAAGGCCCAAAGAAGCCCTTTTCGGTTGCTTGGGTGAAATGACCGTTTTGCCCCCCGAATGCAAATAAATATCAAACGGACTCCAAATTCAATTTTTCTTTTTTTAATACTTAAAAAATAATAAAACATTGAGTTCTGAAAGTTTTCAAAATTATCCGAGTCCGTTTTCTATTTATTTGGATTTTTTCTTCCAAAAATGCCCTTTTATGCCCCCATATTTTACCATTTTTTTAAACGAGCTCCAAATCAAGATTTTTATTCACCAATATCTTCCAAATAATTTAAAAGTGTGATCTGGAAGTTTTCATAATTATTGGAACTCATTTGGTATTTTTCGAGATTTATCGGCTTGAATTACTGCATAGAAGGCCCGGGATTTGGCCATTTTGCAAACAAACTCCGAACCAATATTTTATTTCTCCAATCTCTTCCAAATAATTTAAAAATGATATTTTCAAAATTTCAAAATTTTTGGAGTCCATTTGCTATTTTTTGGGGATTTATCGTCTTGAATTATTGCATAGGAGGCCCGGGATTTGGCCATTTTGCAAACGAACTCCAAATAAAGATTTTATTTTGCCAATATCTTCCAAATAATTTAAAATTGATATTTGCAAAATTTCAAAAGATTTGGAGTTCATTTGCTATTTTTTCGGGATTTTCCTTTTTGAATTACTGCATAAGAAGCCCGGGATTTGGCCATTTTGCAACGAACTCCGAATCAAGATTTTCTTTCACAAATCTCTTTAAAATGATTTAAGAATGATATTGACAAATTTTCAGAATTTTCGGAGTCCATTTGCTATTTTTCCCAAATTTTCTAATTTTGCCCTTTTGCCTCCGAAACCCGGTTTTGCTCAAAACAAGTCCGATTTTTAGATTTTCTTCAAGATGAGCTTTGGGCTATCCTTTTTTAATCATTCCTCATCCATTGGGGCTTTGGTCTTACCCAGTCGGGCCATTTCTGTGATTCTTCCCGATTTCACCGAAATACACTAAAAACCCTAATTCTTGGTTTTCTCTCGAATTGACTTTTCTTTCGATTTTTCTTGCAAGTGACTTCTCCATTACCCGTAGTCAGTGCTTATCTTTCATTTTGAACCTTCAATTTCGACCAATTTGATCGTTTAAGCACTTTTCCCCAAATTTCTCGGATTAGGGTTTTCTTTCTACTGAATCTCCAAATGCCAACTTTCGAACTCCATATCTTTCAATGTAGACCTCGGATTATCAAAATTCTTTCGCCATTTTTTAATTGAACTTAAAATCTTGATTTTGAAAGTGGGTTGACTTTTTCAGTAGTTGACTTTCTGGGGTTGACTTTTTTGGGATTGATTTTTTTCGGGTTGACTTTTTCATGTTTAGCTTTTTATGCTCACCCTCTTAAACTAAGTCTCGGAGTACCACCTGCAGGATGAAAAAACTCTTTTTACACTCGAAAACATCAATTTAGGAAGAAAACATACCTGTTTTAGTGGTCCGGACAAAATTATGTGTCTACAGCTGCCCCTCTTTGGCTATTGCTGAGAATCAGGAATCAGGCAAAGATAAACAAACATTAATTTTGTACGGTCAATGAAATCACATGTGAAGGAAAGGGAAAGGGGTTTCTTCTTCATTCTTCTATCATTTTTTTTCTCTTTTTTTTCTTTTTTTCTTTTTTCATTTTTCATTTTTTTCATTTTTCCTTTTTCCTTTTTCCTTTTTTTTTTATAAAAAAAAAATAGTAAATTGAAGATTTTGTCCTTAAATTGAATTCCCTGACTAATCAAGGCTCGACCCGTCTTAAGGAAACGAATTCGATTTGCAAGAAAAGAAAAAATTATGCCCGAAGGTCTTTAAAATGGTGCCCGGAGGTCTTTAAAATGGTGCCCGGAGGCCTTACCCGTAATTTGAAAAAATATGCCCGGAGGTCTTAAAAATGGTACCCGTAGGCCTTACCCGTGAAAAAAAAAAAGTTATGCCCGGAGGTCTTAAGAATGGTGCCCGGAGGTCTTACCCGCGATTTGAAAATTTATGCCCGGAGGTCTTAAAAATGGTGCCCATAGGCCTTACCCGTGAAAAAACGTTATGCCCGGAGGTCTTAAAAATGATGCCGGTAGGTCTTACCCGCAAAAAAAAGGTTATGCCCGAAGGTCTTAAGAATGGTGCCCGGAGGTCTTACCCGTGATTTGAAAAATTATGCCCGGAGGTCTTAAAAATGGTGCCCATAGACCTTACCCGTGAAAAAAAGTTATGCCCGGAGGTCTTAAAAATGGTGCCCGTAGGCCTTACCCGTGAAAAAAAAAGTTATGCCCGGAGGTCTTAAAAATGGTGCCCGTAAGCCTTACCCGTGAAAAAAAGGTTATGCCCGGAGGTCTTAAGAATGGTGCCCGGAGGTCTTACCCGTGATTTGAAAAATTATGCCCGGAGGTCTTTAAAATGGTCTTTGAAGAATTGTTGAAAATTAACCTAAAGATTTTGAGAAGATGCGAATGCTTTTTAATGCAGATGCAGATGTTGAATAAGATACAAATGACTTAGACTGGTGCAAATGTCTTTGATGCAAATGTAAATAACTTAGATTGATGCAAATTTTTTTTTATGCAGATGCCCTTACTAATTGTGTTCATGTAAATGGTTTATGATTATCACACAATAATGAAAATGCAATAATTCTAGAAATGATGCAATTGCTTGAGATGACGCAAATGCGAATTCCATGAAGAATGTAAATGTAAAGGTAAAATGCAGATGCTTATCGACACTGTGCAGATGCAAAAGCTCGATAAAGAGATGAGTGCTCATGAGTGATACAAATGCCCCCGGTTGTTTTTCTAGACTTTGGCTTAGCTTTTCAAATTCATTTTTCCTCTTCAAATCAGAGTATATATTCAATTCATTTTGGCTATTCTCTTTGCCCCAATAGTTTTCAAACTTTCATCAACAGAGATCTGAACTGGGTTCTATTTTTTCTTCTCATATCTGGAAGTCGAGACCTATTCTGGCAGTTCTATACCTTTGAGTTTAGAAAAATCATTGTCTCATGTCAACATCAAAATGGGTATTTCAAATATATATATATATATATCTTTATTTGTTTTCTCATTTTGAAAACTTCCGAACAAAAATATTAACCCCACAATGTGTGATGTACAAATCTTTTGAAGACTAATGATCATTGTTAGAAATTTCTCTAAGTGTCAATCTGGGTTTTTTAACTGGGATTGGCAAAGCTTGGTATAACAAGATTCTGTCTTTTCCAGGAAAACTTCATGACAAAAATGTATATCCCTTCTAGGCTCACAAATGGAACAGGTTTTATAAATCATGAATTCATTGAGAACCAAACAAATTCAACATTCTTTTAGTTTCCATATCAAGGCATTTTGACAAGCGTCAAGATTGGCCGGGATGTTTAAACCGAAAAGTTTAATCTTGGAGAAAAAAAGTTTCAGTTTTTTTAAGATAATCTTCTGAATGAGAATTGACAATTTGAGAGGTTCAGGCATTCTTAGATGTTCCTCGGTGACCATTTTTTTAAGATGACCTTCTCTTTTTGTGGTATCGGCACTTTCATAGATGGCATCAAAAATTTCCATTTTACTCTAGACCGTCCATTTTTGGGTTTTCGCCCTAGAGTCCTTTTCCTTCCAATTTTTTTCTTCTTTTTTTTGTTCTACCATACATTTGAGGATTCTAAATTCTTCCTTAGTGAAATGATAATTCGAGGAGATGGGATAAAATCTGAGAACAAACCTTTCAAATTAAATATTCATGCTTGATCAAAATGGACTTTTGAAGCACGTAATGTAGGCCATGGCTCAGGGTTCAGAAAGAAAGGATAAATGGTCCTAAAATATGTGTTTGAGGGTAATCAAATCAAGGATCATTTCTTGAGGAGGATTCTCTTTGAAGCATTTGTCCCTTTTGGACTTTTCATTCCTTTTGACTTTTGCGTCTTTTCTTCTTCGTTCTTGGCTTTCAATTTGCCATGTCTTTCACTTTTTTTTTTTTTTTGCTTTCATTTTGCCCTTTTTTTCGATAAAGTGAGACCGTATTTATTCGGGGCTCCATTTGCTTTGCATCTATCTTTGAGCTAGGATTCATTCCTTCATGTTCTCTAAAAGATCTTTTCTCGCATTTGCCCTCCAGTGTAGAGGGTGATCCTTGATCAGGGTTCAAAGAAGAAAGAATTCTTTTGGCTCAAAAAGGGTGACTATTGATAATTTCCTTTTGTGCGAAGGGGATATGAAAGATGGCCATTTCTCATGTCAAGCACAAATATTCACATTGAAAAGCAATCCCCAGGGGAAATAGATAATCAAAATTTTATTTTGCACTTTGGAATCATCCGAATTCTCGTATGCATGATATTACAAAAATGTTTTCATTTTTCATCGCATGCCCCAATGATTCATGCGTTAGTCCATCCTTATTCACCATGTATCTATCATTTCTGCATATGATGCCCCAATTTGATTAACCAATGAGAATTTGTATCAACGAGGAACATAGAAAGTCTAGGTCTGTACTGAAAATGCTGAATTTCAAATCTGAGTTCTTTGAAGAGACAAGGAAAATATGACCCAAAAAACGGGTTTTCTCTGGGACAAGGGATAATCTAGTTTAATCATTGTGCCCCAAGGTGTCAATCATGAAGTGATGTTTGGGCAATTAGTGTTTTGTGGTTTGTTGAAAATGACATGAATGGTTTTGGCACAACCTTGACATAGATCAAATTACCAAAATCTAGATTCTTATAAGAATGTCTCATTTGTTTGAATTTCAAGGAATTCGAAAATTTTCAAAAAGTTCGTTCCTTTGTTCATAGCCTAGACTAGGATTTACATCCTTGCTTATTCTGCAATGACAATGCTTTTTTTTTTTGTTTTTGAAATTCAATCATTCATATTCCTTGAAGCATTAGGTCTTTCAAGTGTTCCTGATTCAAGGTTTAGGTATAGAGAAGCCCAAAAAAAAAGAGGGGGAGGGTGTTGGGTCATTTCTAACAATGATCAACAACATTCTCGAGACTGTCTATTATTAAAACTTCCTTAATGCTTGTTTTTGCAAATTCAAATTATTGTTAAAACACAACAAACACAAAGCATTTAAATTCAAAATTCATTTAATTTATATGAATGTCGACATGAGACAAGTGTTTCCATCATAAGATCTGAAACTACATGCATCAAAATACTCCTATTAACATCCTTCAAAGGCAGTAATTCTCCCTCTAAAACCCTGAAAGAAACTGATTTAGGGCTAAGCGGCCTTCCATTGATTGATAAGCTCTGGTGTCAAAATACCATCACGGATAAGACTTTCAATCCTTTCCTTCAGTTGTCTGCATTTTTCAGTTGAATGCCCAACTACCCCTAGGTGATAATCACACTTGCTGTCAGGGTCATAACTCCTCGCTGATGGATTCGGAGCTATTTTCAAAGGTACCGGGGTAAGGTACTGATTCTTTATTAGTAATGGCAGTAGGTCAGGGATGGGGATTGGAATTCTTTCTTGATTTTCCCGCGGTCGTTTTCTAGAAGTAGGCCTTGTTGCAAGGGCTGGTATAGGATTAGGTGTTTGGGTAGGTAGGTAAGGATAAAGGCTTGGAGATACCTCAGTAGGGTAACATGATTGGTATGAGGGAAATTGGGAATATGGGACGAAATCTCCCATAGTTTGGACATCTTCGTCTTTCTTTCTAGGTGCCTTATTTCTCTCGGCATTGGATGTTCCTTCTCTTTCAAGTTTCCTATTTTTGATAGCATTCTCAATCATCTCCCCTGAAATTACCATGTCCGCAAAATTCTTCGAGGCATTGCCAACGAGTCTGTCATAGTACGGGGCCTGCAGTGTATTCACAAAAAGGATAGTGAATTCCTTTTGTGTCAAGGGCGGTTGTACTTGGGCGGCCAGGCTCATCCACCGTTGTGCATATTCTTTGAAACTCTCAGTAGCTTTTTTCTTCATATTTTGCAAGGTGAGACGGTCAGGCGCCGTGTCGATCATATGCTTGTACTGGTTTAGAAAAACCCTAGCCAGGTCATTCCAAGAGCGAATCTGATCCCTGCTCAACTGACTATACCACCTAATTGCGGACCCGCTGAGGCTATCCTAAAAACAATGAATCAAAAGCTTATCATTATCTATATGACTTGTCATCTTCTGGCAGAACATAGTGATGTGGGCTGACGGATCGGTCGTCCCGTCATATTTCACAAAGTCAGGGATCTTGAACTTAAGTGGAATGACTAAATCGAGGACCAAGCATCGTTCTTTCGCCTCCACACTCCCAAATACATCTATACTTTCTACTGCCCGGAGCCTTTCATCTAACAACTGATATTTCCCTTGGGAATCTGCCAACTCAACCTCAGTTACTGCAACCCTTTTCAACTTTGCCTGTTCAACTGGATCATCTGAGTTTAGGACATTGACGGGGTTAACAGTGTTCTGGGCATCACTCATTACGACCCCATTCTGACCCTTTTGTGCCTCTAACCCTTCTCTGGCAACAAAGTTTTCGGTGTATCTTTTTCCCTTGATTACGGCAGACATCAGCTCCATCAATTTAGTCATCTGATCCTTAGATTCTGCTTGAGACTTTGCTAGCTGTTCTCGCAATTTTTTTTGTTCCCTTTCCATTTTTTCCATTCGGGCAACTTGTTTATCCTCCATAGCACTAGCCTGTATTAAAAGGGTACTCAGTACTTCTTATACCTCTGATTTGAAATGGAAATTCTTTCAAAGACTCCTAAAGCCAAGCCAACTTCTGTTTTATTTCCCCCCAAATGCATGTCATGATGAATGAGCCATGATTGTCATTTGATGCATGTGAAGAATAAAAGCAATGATGTATGGACATATATAGTGGAAACATGCTGACCATGTATGTAATAAATGCAATCACAATGCCAACATGTTGCAAGCAAAGAATAAACAAATCACCACATGGATATATGCAATGAATGATCATGTACATTTTAGCGTATTTCCCAATGAATGATCACATACCCTATGAATGCAACACGATGTCAATTATGATACATGCAAACAATGAACAATTGATACAGAGTATATACAAAGAAAATCATGCTAACCATGTGTATCATGAATGCGACCTACTGTTAACATGATGTATGTAATAAGCAAATTAATGCATAGATATATACAGAAAAATCATGCTGATTATGAATGCATAAATGCAACCTGATGCTAACATGATACATGTATGAATGTATGGTATGACCAATAATTGATCGGATGCAAAATGCAAAAGGGGAAGATATCACGGAGGAAATAAGAATCGGAGGAACTTAATCATCAATATCTCATAAATCGAAGCATAGTCCATTCATTTCCATATCAATGTTCACAATGGTATAAACCATGTTTTACAAAATCTGAGCAGTAGTTAAAACTGTCTTTTACAAGCCCTTTATTCTTCCTAGCATCCTAAGGCTATAAGAGTCGGCTACTGAATAAGTGAAATCCTATTACATCATATAAGACCGAAGTCTTTCCACCTCAATGCTATAAATCTCCTAATCCTAATGACGCTTTCCCAGCCCTCCATCAATCAGTGTCGTTGTATCCAACCACTTAGCATCTATAAGAGTTTGCACTTTCTTTTTGAATGCTATACAGTCTTCAATGTTATGGCCAACAATTCCACAGTGATAATCACATCTTGCATTTGGATTATACCACCTTGGATATGGTGGTAACAGGGATTTCAATGGGACACAGGCAACCATGTGATTTTAGATCAGTATAGGGAGAAGCTCTCGGTAACTGATTGGAAGGGGGTCAAAATGCATTTGGGTTTTATCCTGGGGTGCTTTCTTAGTCACACATGGCCTAGGAGTTGGGGCACTTGGTGGTGGCATTAAGGTCCGAACCAAAGTGTTTACATGGAGATGTGGTGGAACAACATGGTAAGGGTATGGATTTGGACACGGGGCCTTTGGAGGTTGTACATAGCTCAAGGTTCCTATCCCAGATACTGGATAAGGTGATTGATGAGGAAAATAGTATGAACTGGCAGTTGGTGGTGATGGAGTGGGATTCAAGAATCCCGTAGTGGTCATCCCAATGGACGATTGGACCATAGTAGGATGGGGATACTGGTTTGGACCTAGAACAGTTTGCAAGTATGGTACAGGATCCGAGGTTTCTATCTTTGGTATCAGGCTCTCAGGTTTAATCATTTTCACGATTTTGTCCATAATTTCATCAGGATTGCAACCTTTGTGGCATTGACAAGTGCAGGATCTAGCAAGGATTGTATGTTCTGGACCTAATGGTTTTGGTTCATCCTAAGGCGATGCAGAGCTCTGAGAAAGTTCCTCTTTACTCTTACCCATATCCTCAACCATTTTCAGCAATTTGGCCAGCTGTTCCTTCACCTCTCGGATCTCATGTCTACATTCATCTTGATTGTGTTCCAAAGCACTCAATCGTTCCTTCGATTCATTCCTCATATTTCGAACCCCTTTCATGCAAATGAAAATGTCATGAGATTAAGAATACAATTATGAATGTACATACTCTATTCCTATTTGCATGAATATACTGATGAGTAATGCATGAACATATATAGAGAAATTATGGTGACTATGTATGCTATGGATGCAATCTAATGCCAACATGATGCATTTAAAAAAATGAATAAATTGATGCACGAGTATATACACATAATGACCATGTATGTATTCTACAACGAATGACTGTAGACACCTAATTTTGTCCGGACCACTAAACAGGTATGTTTTCTTCCTATATTGATGTTTCTGAGTGTAAAAAGACTGTTTTCATCCTGCAGGTGGTACTCCGAGACTTAGTTTAAGAGGGCGAGCACAAAAATTCAAACTTGAAAAAAGTCAACCCCAAAAAAAAAGTCAACTCCGAAAAAGTCAACCCCAGAAAGTCAACTACTGAAAAAGTCAACCCACTTTCAAAATCAAGATTTTAAGTTCAATTGAAAAATGGCGAAAGAATTTTGATAATCCGAGGTCTACATTGAAAGATATGGAGTTCGAAAGTTGGGATTTGGAGATTCACTAGAAAGAAAACCCTAATCCGAGAAATTTGGGGAAAAGTGCTTAAACGATCAAATTGATCGAAATTGAAGGTTCCAAAAGGAAGATAAGCACTGACTACGGGTAATGAAGAAGTCATTTGCAAGAAAAATCAAAAGAAAAGTCAATCCGGGAGAAAACCGAGAATTAGGGTTTTTAGTGGATTTCGGTGAAATCGGGAAGAATCACAGAAATGGCCCGAATTGGTAAGACCAAAGCCCCAATGGATGAAGAATGATTAAAAAGGATGGCCCAAAGCTCAGATCGAAGAAAATCTGAAAATCGGACTTGTTTTGAGCAAAACCGGGTTTCGGAGGTAAAAGGGCAAAATTGGAAAAATTTGGGAAAAATAGCAAATGGACTCCAAAAATTCTGAAAAATTTGTCAATCTCATTCTTAAATCATTTGAAAGATATTGGTAAAAGAAAATCTTGATTCGGAGTTCGTTTGCAAAATGGCCAAATCCCGGGCTTCTTATGCAGTAATTCAAAAAGGAAAATCCCGGAAAAATAGCAAATGAGCTCCAAATCTTTTGAAATTTTGCAGATCTCATTTTTAAATTATTTGGAAGAGATTGGCGAAATAAAATCTTGATTCCGAGTTCGTTTGCAAAATGGCCAAATCCCGGGCCTCCTATGCAATAATTCAAAAAGATAAATCCCGAAAAAATAGCAAATGGACTCCAAAAATTCTGAAATTTGGAAAATCTAATTTTTAAATTATTTGGAAGATATTGGCAAAAGAAAATCTTGATTCGGAGTTCGTTTGCAAAATGGCCAAATCCCGGGCCTCCTATGCAGTAATTCAAGCCGATAAATCCATAAAAAATACCAAATGAGCTCCAAAAATTATGAAAACTTCCAGATCACACTTTTTAATTATTTTGAAGAGATTGGTGAAGAAAAATCTTGATTTGGAGCTTATTTAAAAAATGGTAAAATGTAGGGGCATAAAAGGGCATTTTGGGAAGAAAAAATCCAAATAAATAGCAAATGGACTCGGATAATTTTGAAAACTTCCAGAACTCAATATTTTATTATTTTGGAAGTATTAAAAAAAGAAAAATTGAATTTGGTGTCCATTTGATATTTATTTGCATCCGGGGGGCAAAATGGTCATTTCACCCAAGCAACCGAAAAGGGCTTTTTGGGCCTTTCAAAAAATCAGAGTTGGGCTGGAAAAGAGAAGTGCTGGCCTGCCCAAGCCCAAAGGAAGGAGGAAGCTTCTGATTTTTCAATCAAGTGGCTAAAAATTAAGAGTTAGTTAGAGATTCTCTTTGATCAAGCCATGGTGATTAAGCCACATAGGCTAAGAAAGATGTCAACATTATTCTTTAACAGCTGTAATTTGAGAGAGCTGAGATGCTAATCTAAAGGTGGTAATTTCATGATTTTTCACCTTGAATTATTAGCCATTTGATGGAAAATTGGTTACACAAAAAATGACAACATCCTAGGGGAGGAGAGAGGTAAAATTCTGCCACCATTAAGGGGAGGGGCAGAATTTCGAATTTGGAGGTTCATTTTGGCTGATTTCTCTTAGTTTTTCTTAGTTTTTATCTTCTTGGTTGAGAGCAAAAAAGAAAAGTTTAGAAAAAAAAAAAGAAAGTTTGAAGAGAAAAGCTTGAAATATTAGCTTCTTGAGGTTGCTCTTGAGCACCAACTCTTGCACTTTCTTCATTTTCTATTCTTGTTTTTGCTATTTTAATCTCTACTTGGTGAGTTTTCATTTTAAAATAATGTTTTTTTTCTTCCTTCATCTCCTTTCTTAAGTATATTTTTTTTACATTTTGTTTTTACAATAAACTCACCATGGCCAAATGGCCTACATTATTTATTTTGAGTTGCTGTTTTGAGTTCATTTTACCATATTGTTTATGCTTTTTTTTTATTTTGATGTTTTAAATGTTATGTTGCTTCATGTTCTTGAGTTATATTTTAATTTGGTT
Organism: Fremontodendron californicum; assembly: GCA_030761205.1. Classification (NCBI taxonomy): domain Eukaryota; kingdom Viridiplantae; phylum Streptophyta; class Magnoliopsida; order Malvales; family Malvaceae; genus Fremontodendron; species Fremontodendron californicum. The sequence goes on along the minus strand of JAULJL010000023.1, from coordinate 8,854,898 downwards.
GCTTTGTTTGTTGCCATTTATGTCTTAGATATCATGTTTTTGCATTTTTAATTTTCTGTTTTCATGTTGTTTAAATTTGAGCATGTTTTAGAGTTAGCATATTAAGTGTTTGTGAAAATACTTGTGTGATTCTTTGCATGATTCTTGTTTTATATCTTAGTTGAGCATATTTTAGATTTAGTATATTAAGTGTTTGTGAAAATGCTTGTGTGATTTTTGCATGATTTAAGTGTTATGACTTCAGTTTTTCATGCTAGTATGCCAAGTGTTTGTGAAAATGCCATGCTTGTTGGAGCTTGAGGCCATTTGGCTACTCCATGTGTTTTGCATTGTGTGTTGCATTTTTTGTCATGCTAGTTGTTAGGTTTTTGCATTTGCATGATATTTGGTTGGATTTTTGAATTAAGCATGCCTTGTGTTTGTGAAAATGCCATGCATATTTTAGGTCTAGGTTACATTAAATGCCATGCAAGTTCATTTAGGTCTAGGTTACTTTATGAATGCCATGCATTTTTTCATGACATTTAGGTTTAAATCCATGCATTTCATGCATTATGTTTGCTGCATTATTTCATGCATTTCATGTTCATGCCACTTGAATAATGACTTGAGCCAATTAATGGTTCAAAGTCATGCTCTCTTGAGCACACTTGTGGAAAATTAAGTTTGTCAAATTGATTATTCTACCTTTGTGATTTTTTTTACTTAGCCAATTTTTATCTAACTTTCAAAAAGTCCTAGCTACTGTTAGCAAGTCATTTTATGAGTTTCAAATATTTTTACTTTGGTTTTTAAATGATTTTATCAAAAGCAAAAATGTGTTGGCAAAGCAGTTTTTTCTCCTCCAAAAACTCGTACATCTCTGATTTTTCTGGGAATTCATCTTTGATCAGAAAATTAAGCCGATTTTTTATTGTGTATTTTTACATGTCCTGAGTCTCCAGTATTGTTTTCAGAATTTTTGGAATTTTTAAAAATAGGTTAAAAAATCGTGAATTAAAACTGGACAGTGGAGTCATAATTGAATTTAAAGAAAAACCATTTTTTGTTTTGGTTAATTTACTTAGAGTGGGCTGATTAGGAGGGTTAGCTACTGACTTAGGGTAATTTCTAAGCCTTTTTAAACTCTAAAAATGGTTTTTCAAGTCTCGGATTAAGGGTAGTCAAGTCCGGATTTTTTAAACTTAGGAAATTAAAGCCATTTAAAAAATTTTAGCCCAGTTTTTATTTTTAATTCAAGCTTCTCAAAATTGTTTTCAAACAATCACAAAGTATTTTGGTTTTAGAATATTTAATTTGACATATTTTCCTAAGGTAGCCGGATATCTTTTTAGATATACGGATTTCCTTAATTAAAGGAAAAAATACATTTCATGCATTTCATTTTTATATTCATGCATTTTATATAATATGTGATTCTTGTTATAATAATTTCTATGATATTGTTATTATTTTGATTTATATTTTTGATGTTATATGGTTTATTATATGATTTGGAATATTTCATGATATCCTATGCTTTTATTTAGTTATTTTTTGGTCATATTATTTAGCATATACTATGTTCATGCATTATTATTTCCATTTTTATTTTCATGCATATTATATGGTAGCATTATTTCATATTCCATCTCATTTAATTTATATGCCATATCATTCATGTTTGCCATGTCATTTAGGTTATTTCATTTCATATAGAATATGTTATGTTACTTAGGTTATTTTATTTCATTTAGAAAATATCATGTTACTTAGGTTATTTCATTTCATATAGAATATGTTTTGCTACTTAGGTTATTTTATTTCATTTAGAATATATCATATGACTTAGGATATTGCATCTCATATTGATTATACTATGTTCCCTAGGTCATTTTATTTTATTTATAATATGTCATATAATTTAGGATATTGTATTTCATTTAGAATATGCTAAGGCATTTATTTCATTTCATTTAGAATATGCTAAGGCATTTACATTATATCATATCATTTAGGAAGCATTATATTATTTAGATTTTGCCATGTCATTTTATTTATGTCATGCATATACATATTCATATCTTTTAAAATGTTTTCAAAAGGATAATGATTTTTCAATAAAAAATAAAGATATTCCCGAGTTAAAATAATTCATGAGTTCTCTACCGGGTTTGCTGGAGGGAATTTCATCAATTATCATTAATAAAGGAATATCTTTCTTTCAAAAAAAAAGAGAATGATTCGGAAAGTTTTTCAAAACTAATAAAAATTTCTATATTTTGCCACGTTTGTTGGGTAATATAGGAAAATTTTGAATTTATAAATTCCGAATCATTTTCAATTAAAAATGGAATTATTTTTCTTTAAATTGGGAATTAACTTGAAATACTAAATTTAAAACCAATTTTTACCGAGAATTGATATAACACACGATTAATAAGGTACCGATTTATACGGGCGTTGTGGGGGTGCTAATCCTTCCCCACACGTAACCGACTCCCGAACCCGCTTCTTTGATTTCTCTGGTTTAAAACGCAGACTTGAAATTGGTTTTTAAAATGTTTTAATTAATTTTTAAAAATATTATATAAAACCGGTTTTAATAGGTGGCCGATCACACCTAGCTAAAAAAGATTGGTGGCGACTCCATGTCTATTTTAAGGCCATTTTCAAAACCTTCATTTTTCTAGAGGAATTAAGTCGACTTTTCCTCGGTTTTTTTTAATGTCACGCTTAACGAATAATAAAGTCTTGCGATGAGACTTGTTATTTTTTTTAGGTTGCGACAATGACCATGCATATTATGATGTCAAAATGAATACATGCGGAGAATAAATGAATTAATACAAAGGTAGGTACAAAGAATGACCATGTATATCACAAATGTATTCTACAATGAAGAACCATGCATGCTATGATGTCAAAATGATACATGCTAAGAATAAATGAATTAATACAAAGGTAGGTACCAAGAATGACCATGTAATCACAAATGTATTCTACAATGAATAACCATGCATGTTAGGACTGTAACACGATGTCAAAATGATACAAATAAAGAATAAATGAATTAACATCAAGGTATATACAAAGAAATCAATGATTACACAAAATTAATGGGACCTTGATGCACCCAAAAGAGTGTATCTTATTTAACCTTGCACTAAAAAGATAAATTGTAAGTATAGTAGTTAGCAAGGGTCGAGTCTTCAGGGATTGGGTTTTAGTTTATAAGTTAATAGTTTAAAACTTAAATTCAAGAACAATAAAAGAAAAGGGGTTTTTGAAGCCAGATTTAAACTAAAGTAAATAATAAGAATAAGATGCAAGGCGGTATAACCAGCCAATAAAAATATATATACTAAATTAGGCGGTATAACCAGCCAATAAAAATATATATACTAAATTAGGCGGTATAACCAACCAATAAAAATAAAACAAAGTTAATATACAAATTAGGCGGTATAACCAGCCAATAAAAATAAATATACTTTTAAAAATAAGCAAACTAGAAAAGTAAGAAAACAAGTAAGTAAGAAGAATCAAATATGAAAAATATGGTTAAGGTTTCATTCTCCACCACTAGACATCATTAAGAATCAATTTCAGATCTATCAATATCAACCAACTATCAAAGTTAACAACCGTAGATAACAACAAGCTCTGTTATCCCAATCTTTCCTTAGTTTGTCGTTAAATAGAACAAGCTCTCTATTTAATCTCTAACCATCAAACAACCTAGAATAAGCTCTCTAGATTCAATTTAATGGCAGCTTTATGATGAGAAAGATAGGTTGATCTAAGCAACAAACACATAAGCTCGGATTGTTCAACTTAGGTTATGTTCCACTTTGCAATTATTGAAAACTTGACCATAATCATTAATCACAAATTGCCACTTATGAATAGGAAATCAAGACAATTACACGGATCAAGACTCCTAGACTAGCAATAGATAATTATCAAGATCTATCTAGTTGTACACCTAAATAAATCAAGACAACATCATGAACAATTCTTGTAGAAGAACATAAGCAACTTTGATAGAAAATTAATAATAGATAGAATCTGAAAATCAATTATAAAACATGTCTAGGGCTTTGAAATCACCCTTAACCAAATAGAAGTTTAGCCTAGCATAGGCATTGTAAACATAAACATAAAATTAAAGAAAATCTAAGAAGAAAATAAAAGAAAGAAAGAAGAAGAGGAAGAATATTAATTATCCAACCTCTTGCTCTCTCTAAAGAAAAAGAAAACTAGAGAAAAGAAAGAAAACTAGAGAAAAGAAAGAAGAAGAAAACTTAGAGAATTTTATTAAAATGGCTAATATCCTACCTATGTACAATATGCTCCTCTACAATCATCCAAGGCCCTCTATTTATACACATTTTGGAGGGCTAAATGACAAGAGACAAGCTTTACAAATTTCAAAGGTAGGTATAATAGGTGGGTGAATTTTTCTAACAATTTTCGTCATATTGTATGACAATTTTGATCAGCCAACTTGATGGTCGATTTCGTCAATGTTGGAGGCCTGATCTAATCACATGGTCTTCTAGAAAAAGGTTCCCCTATCAGTTACGGATCCATAGCCGTTGGAATCAGCTCATTTGCGGATGTGGATAAGCCGATATGAGCAAAATACGAAAACAGGTCAGCACAGACGTCATTGCACATCAGCCAACTTGATGGTCGATTTCGTCAATATTAGAGGCCTGATCTGATCATATGGTCTTCTAGAAAAAGGTTACCGTATCAGTTACGGATCCATAGCCATTGGAATCAGCTCATTTTCTGATGTGGATAAGCAGATATGGGCAAAATACGAAAACAGGTCAGCACAGACGTCATTGCACATCAGCCAACTTGATGGTCGATTTCGCTAGGGAAAACGACTCCGTTTCAAGAAGTGTAAAACATGAAAAAGATAGATATGCCTCTTAGCTTTGCACGGCTACAAATTTCAGCCTTATTGCTTCAGTGAAACTCCAGATATAGCTGATATGGCAAAAGGTGTCGGAACTGGAACTGAACTGGATTTGTCCTTAATTCTAGTAATCTGAAATCACTCAAAGAAACTTGTGAAAAACACCAAATTACATAAAAATATAAAAGATCATAAACACAATTAGACTAAACAATAATAACTCGTATTTGACACAAAACAATAATAAAACATAACTAAAAACTATATAATTATACGAGTTATCACACCCCCACACTTAGCTTTTTGCTAGTCCTCGAGCAAAATCAAATAAAAATAAAATAAGAAAATCTAATCTAATCCACTTTCGTAGGAAATCACGGTGGCACTTAGCATGTGACACAAGCCTTTAAACCCCTAGGTGTCCCTAGTGGACGAGTTTAGTCTCGTGAGGGTTTACTAGAACGATACCCACAAACATTGAAAAACTAAAATATAAATAAACTACATATACTAAAAATATTTATTCCTAATCCTTTCAATACAAATTAGAGACAATCTTTGAACAAGTCTTATAAACTAATCAATAGCTTAAAGAATTTCACAAAAAATCATACTTGAATGTAAATTGTTTGAGTTAAGCCAATATTAACATAACATATTTCAATCAAAATAGTGCATATTCAAACTTAATCTCAACTTCTCACATGGGATACTCTCTTGATTTTCACTTTTTAAAGTAGTGGTAAAGTGTTTACACTCAATCAATCTCATGAAAACACTTCTACCATATGCTTGCTTGTCCACCTATTATCCACTATTTAGATCATACAACTTCATAAATCAAGAGGTCTTTATTCAAGGTTGTAATGGGGCCAAAGGGTTATAATATGGTTAAAGAACAAAAGGATAAAGATATCACAAAGGTTCCAAAGAGTTCATAGAGTTTAGAGACATAATAAGATCATACAAATAAAACTTCTCAAAACTCTTATAAAGCACATAATAACATAGGCTAAATATTCATGTTGAGCCTTTGCATCATTCTAACCAACTTTGTAACATCTTTTTCTTTACTTTAACTAGAAGTTCAAGAGAAGATATTTTTTTTTAATATGGGAATGTATTTGACAATGATCCCTTTCTTTTTCTCTTGACTTTTTTCTTTCTTTTCCCCCCACACTTATTTCTTGTTTCTAACCCAAATTTTCAATAAATCTTCTTTGTCTTTGCAACTTGTCTCAAAACATGCTAATTCATCTTTGGAACAAAGGTAAAGATATAAGTATATTTAGGTTAGGGACAAGTTATGGTTACCAAAGAGATAGCTTATTCAATGTAGGCTCAAATTGGTTCACTAAGGGTGTGTTCTCTTGGAACATTAATAATGGATAGCTGTTTGGCTCTGGTTATAATCCTAATGCCTCTATCATATTCATGTTGTCACATGTATCAATATAGTCTCAAACGGTTTAAAGCAAGTTCTAGAGAATCATGTAATCATAAGAGCACTCAAGAAAGAAATTAGATTGATTTGTATAATGCATCAATCATTATAGGCTCAAAAACTCACAAGGATGATTATACAAGTCAGATTAAGTCTAAACATGCTTCTTTCTCAATCAACATATCATATTAACATTGGCTCATAAAAAGGTTGACATCAAGCTCAATTCTCATGAAAATCTTCTCACTAATAAATCTGTTTTAGACTTATGCAATTCATATCTCATCATTGTATTAAAAAGGAACTAAAACTCACAAAAAAAATAATAATAATAAAGAAAAAATAGTAGACAAAAATAAAAGAAATCCTAAATCATTCCCCCCCACACTTAATTCTTACATTGTCCTCAATGTAAGTCTATTAACCCAAATGAAAGAATCATGTGTAAGAGAAAAGAACTAATAACATAAGAATAGGAATAACTAGACTCAAAACAAAACAAACTCATGCAACCTAAATAATCTTAAAATACTAAACAAAAATTAACAAGTAAACATAAAAAGATTAAAATCAAACTGACAAGGTGTGTCTCAAGTCTCCCTTACTCAGACCTTGTTCAGAATGAATACTTCTAAATTGCTTAAAACATAAATTTTTTTTTTTTTTTTGAAAAGAAGAAATCAAACTCACAAGGTATGTCTCAAGTCTCCCTTACTCAGACCTTGTTCAGAATGAATACTTCTAAATGGCTTAAAACACAACAAATTTTTTTTTTTTTTTTAAATTAGCAAAATATGTCCCTTACCCCCTACTAAAATATGACATTGTCCCCAATGTCAAATTTTAAAGGTAGAATTTAGGAGATATTACCTGCAGAGGTTGCTAACCACTTATTATAACTGAGACAGAACAAGCAAAATGTTAGATAATGTCACAAAGACAAAGTGCAATCCACTCCTTGCTCATCCATATCTCTTTTTCTTTTTCCGAGCGTTTGCGAAACAACCGTAGCAGGTAAACACTCATAAGCTTGGAGCTTTTTGAGTAAATCTTCAATGGTTGTAGCAGAAATTATGGTTCTCCTTGCCTCTGAAAACATGAATCCATTTTCCACAGCATTATCTAAATATGAAAGCAAATTACTAAAATAACCATTAATATTAAGCAAACCAATGGGTTTCTTATTTGTGACCAAAGATGACCAAGAAGCCACGCAAGCTATTTCTTCCAATGTACCCAGACCTCCTGGTAAAGCAACGAATGCATCGGCAGAATGGTACATGATTGTCATCCGTTCAGGGATACTCCAGACTTGTATTTCCTTACCCACGGTAGGTCCACAAAAACTTGTGAATAGTTTTGGCACGATTCCTAGAACTGGACTTCCTCCGGCGTGTGCTGCTGTAGCGACTGCTCCCATTAAACCCGTACTACCGCCTCCATAAATCAAGTGGATCTTTTGTTGGGCAAGTATTACTCCAACTCTTATGGCTTCATCAGCGAATATGTTATTTTTCCCTGGATAAGCACCTCCAAAGACACAAATTTTTTTAATGCGCTGGGATGAAGTACTTTCCATTTTTTTTTTCGAGTGCCTGAAAGAGAATGAGTACATGGTGTAATATATAGAGGACTGAGTAGTGAATCAGACAAGAGTAATAATGTCGCCGAAAGTGTATCTGACCTGTCAGAAGAAAATGTTAACCTAACAAAAGATTTTTGCGTGATTTCAGGAAGAAAATCAAAAAGAGAAGAAAAAATCAACCGTAAAAGACAAATAAAAAAAAACGAGAATAATTACACAAATCGAACAACACGTAAATTAAAACAAAATAAAGTTATTGCAAATCAAACCAAAAGCTGAGAAGTCATTTATTGTAGTTGTGATTGTGGCTCACATCTTCCTCTGGTTTTACGTCCAGAAACGGCTTAAACGCCTTCTATGAGTCGAGGATATGCTTCCCATCCAGTTTTCTTACAAGCTGGCAAACAGGGTCTTTTAACATCAGATTCCCAAGATGTTGCCATTCCCTTTGGAATTGCGGCCATAAATCAAGAATTTCTCTTTGTACGTCTCCACTAGGATGCGTCTCAAGAGAAAGTTGGATATTACCCAAATTCTCCTTACTCAGTCCATCCTTAATGAATTCAATTTTATCATCTTGATTAGAGGACGGAATCCCAATAGAACGACATTTACCGTTACACGTCCATCGTGCACATTTGTGGCAATTTGAACTCATGCGCTTTGCTCGTCGCTTCTTTGCAAAAGTGCTTCTACCTGTACCTGGTAAATGCAAAACAGGAAGATATTCATCTTCACGTACCTTGGCTTCAATTATCCAACGTATGTCTCCAGGAATCCCTTTGTGCATAAGCATTCTTAATCTTTCAAATCGAACTTGGTAAAGCTTCGGTAAAATATTTCGAGGAAAAGGAGGAAATCGTTTCTGCAATCTTGTGAGAATATCATCCATCCTGAAAAAAAAAATGAAAAAAAAAATGAAAGAGAAATTGAAAGAGAAATTTATATACAATATCAGTTTTGTGGGTAGCTGATGGAACCGATTTAAATAATCACGGAGTACCGTTATCCGTCATTTAACCGGGGTTAAAAAAAATTATATTTACATCTAGTGTTTTTCAAAACAAGGATCAGAAAGAAAAACAACATAAAAAGACTCAAAAACAAAACACTCTAAATAAAATCCTAAATTCTTCCCCCCACACATAATTCTTACATTGTCATTAATGTAATGCTATTATCCCCCAATGCAAGAATTATATGTAAGAGAAAAGAACTATTAAACAAAAGAAACTTATGCAGCCTAAATGAACTTAAAAACAGTAAACACAATTAACAAAGAAACATAAGAAATAAAAATAAAAACAATAAAAATAATAAAAGAAAAAGGAAAAGAAAGAGAAAGCAAATCTGAATATGGAAGGTTGGCAATTTCATCTTTAATTGGGCTGCCTTCCCAATTAACACTTGAGTTAGTGTTTTGAATCTAACCAACACCCCTTCTTGGCTTTTTAGGCTTGTCAGGCTCATACATGAAATTTCCCAAATTTATGCGTTTGAGAGGAAGCTTTCTTCGCACAACAGTGGATGCATTCTCCATTACAAGTATTATTCCATCATCCTTGGTGGTGCATATCTCATCGAGGAATGGTGCAACTTTTGGTACTTGTTGAATGACATCCACAAACAAACTGTTTAAGGTTTCCAGCGTGTCTTGTTCATGTTCATCCTCCTTGAACTTTGCGAATCTACTAGGAAAAGGTGGAGAAGAAACATTAGTAAAAATTGGAATCTCAAACGTTACCTCAGGTGCCGAAATACTCTTATTTGGATCATTGGCTTCATTATCCTCAAGAATAGAATTCATCTCTAATTTTGTCTCATCCTCATCTTGTTCCTCATTCCTCAAGGTCACAATAGTAGCATCCTCCTTTGGGTTAATCATCGTTTGGGCAGGGAGTTCTTCAGATCTTTCTGCTACCCATCCCACCATACTACTAGCCAATTGGCTCATTTGCTTTTCCAAACTCTGGATGCTTACCCTTGTTTCCTGTTGAAATTGCAAAGTATCAGTAACAAGAGAATACACAAGATCTTCTAGAGAAGTACCTGAGTTTTGAGTCATATGTGGTTGTTGAAAAAGATCTGGTTCTTGAGACCATGATTGATTGAAGCTAGATGGATGAGTGTAATTGGCATAAGGATCTACTTCTTGGTAATTTTTCGAGTAGCCATAATTAGTATGATCCCACCATCCCTCATGGTAAGTGTTTGAGTAATGATCATACTGTTGGTCTTGGAACACTTGATGAACTTGACATCCTCCCATGGCCAATTGTTGAACTGGGGAGGTGAGATTGGCTTGTTGATTCTCCATGTTCATGTATGCCACCAACTCTTCAAGTGTTAGATTGCTCAATTCCATTGTGTTTTTTTTTTTTTTTTTAAATTTGAAAAGAAAAACTTGTATGTACAAGAAAATAAAACTAATTAGAACTGAAAATAAGAATAAACCAAGTAACAAATAAACTAAAGAAAACAATCCCCGGCAACGGCGCCAAAAATTTGATGCACCCAAAAGAGTGTATCTTATTTAACCTTGCACTAAAAAGATAAATTGTAAGTATAGTAGTTAGCAAGGGTCGAGTCCTCAGGGATTGGGTTTTAGTTTATAAGTTAATAGTTTAAAACTTAAATTCAAGAACAATAAAAGAAAAGGGGTTTTTGAAGCCAGATTTAAACTAAAGTAAATAATAAGAATAAGATGCAAGGCGGTATAACCAGCCAATAAAAATATATATACTAAATTAGGCGGTATAACCAGCCAATAAAAATATATATACTAAATTAGGCGGTATAACCAACCAATAAAAATAAAACAAAGTTAATATACAAATTAGGCGGTATAACCAGCCAATAAAAATAAATATACTTTTAAAAATAAGCAAACTAGAAAAGTAAGAAAACAAGTAAGTAAGAAGAATCAAATATGAAAAATATGGTTAAGGTTTCATTCTCCACCACTAGACATCATTAAGAATCAATTTCAGATCTATCAATATCAACCAACTATCAAAGTTAACAACCGTAGATAACAACAAGCTCTGTTATCCCAATCTTTCCTTAGTTTGTCGTTAAATAGAACAAGCTCTCTATTTAATCTCTAACCATCAAACAACCTAGAATAAGCTCTCTAGATTCAATTTAATGGCAGCTTTATGATGAGAAAGATAGGTTGATCTAAGCAACAAACACATAAGCTCGGATTGTTCAACTTAGGTTATGTTCCACTTTGCAATTATTGAAAACTTGACCATAATCATTAATCACAAATTGCCACTTATGAATAGGAAATCAAGACAATTACACGGATCAAGACTCCTAGACTAGCAATAGATAATTATCAAGATCTATCTAGTTGTACACCTAAATAAATCAAGACAACATCATGAACAATTCTTGTAGAAGAACATAAGCAACTTTGATAGAAAATTAATAATAGATAGAATCTGAAAATCAATTATAAAACATGTCTAGGGCTTTGAAATCACCCTTAACCAAATAGAAGTTTAGCCTAGCATAGGCATTGTAAACATAAACATAAAATTAAAGAAAATCTAAGAAGAAAATAAAAGAAAGAAAGAAGAAGAGGAAGAATATTAATTATCCAACCTCTTGCTCTCTCTAAAGAAAAAGAAAACTAGAGAAAAGAAAGAAAACTAGAGAAAAGAAAGAAGAAGAAAACTTAGAGAATTTTATTAAAATGGCTAATATCCTACCTATGTACAATATGCTCCTCTACAATCATCCAAGGCCCTCTATTTATACACATTTTGGAGGGCTAAATGACAAGAGACAAGCTTTACAAATTTCAAAGGTAGGTATAATAGGTGGGTGAATTTTTCTAACAATTTTCGTCATATTGTATGACAATTTTGATCAGCCAACTTGATGGTCGATTTCGTCAATGTTGGAGGCCTGATCTAATCACATGGTCTTCTAGAAAAAGGTTCCCCTATCAGTTACGGATCCATAGCCGTTGGAATCAGCTCATTTGCGGATGTGGATAAGCCGATATGAGCAAAATACGAAAACAGGTCAGCACAGACGTCATTGCACATCAGCCAACTTGATGGTCGATTTCGTCAATATTAGAGGCCTGATCTGATCATATGGTCTTCTAGAAAAAGGTTACCGTATCAGTTACGGATCCATAGACATTGGAATCAGCTCATTTTCTGATGTGGATAAGCAGATATGGGCAAAATACGAAAACAGGTCAGCACAGACGTCATTGCACATCAGCCAACTTGATGGTCGATTTCGCTAGGGAAAACGACTCCGTTTCAAGAAGTGTAAAACATGAAAAAGATAGATATGCCTCTTAGCTTTGCACGGCTACAAATTTCAGCCTTATTGCTTCAGTGAAACTCCAGATATAGCTGATATGGCAAAAGGTGTCGGAACTGGAACTGAACTGGATTTGTCCTTAATTCTAGTAATCTGAAATCACTCAAAGAAACTTGTGAAAAACACCAAATTACATAAAAATATAAAAGATCATAAACACAATTAGACTAAACAATAATAACTCGTATTTGACACAAAACAATAATAAAACATAACTAAAAACTATATAATTATACGAGTTATCAGACCTAAATCTTGATTATTCAAAAATCTCATTATGCAAGATTTGCCTCCAAATTCATGATTTTTTGAAACATGTTTTTTTTTTCTATAAAAAAAAATCATATTATTTTCAAAAAAAAATCAGGGTAGTGGATCCTACTATGGTACAATGTTCAAATGTTCATGTGACACTACTGGTTTTATGAAATCATCAAATAAAATTACCAACTGTTTATTGTAAAGAATGAGATCAATAATACAACCAAAAATGTACATGCTCTATTCACACATGCATGAAATGTGCAACATGCAAAAAAGCTTGAAAAATGATTTTTTTTTTTTTTTAAAAACAGCTAATGAACATCTGCCCCAACAATATCTGCTTATTTAGGCATCATGATGCCTTCGAGGTGGAGTATCATATTTATTACGGGCGATGTACGTACATCGTTGCCCGATCTACCACACTTATTCGGAGTGTAAAGGTAACAAAAGGTTTAGAAATGTCCCTCCATGTGTCCCTACTTTCGGTATATCTAACGAAAATCCGGCATGGCTTCGCCTAGGTTCACTATATGAGGGTGAATCGGTTCTAAGGCCCCGAATTGTTCCTCACTGTCGCCGGTGAAGGCTAGTAAGGCACCTCGATAAAAACGGGTTCAATTCGTTAGAGTATATTTTCCTATGCCCATGCGGAGGATTATCACGAAGGCATTAGGTACTTTATACTCCGAAAGTGTTTCACTAGCCCATACGGAGGATCAATCATGAAGTCTTAGTTACTTTACTCCCACTTAAAAGGACGGAACCCGGGTATAGGATTCATGATATGCAAATGCACGTGTAGTGTAGTGTAGTGTAGTGTGTGTGGAGGAATAACAAACCTTTCACCACCTATTCTACAAACCTTATTCTAAATGCCCTAGCAATTAAAACATTCAAGAATAGTGTAACGCATTAACCAACAAGCAATTATAATATACAACCTTAAATAACTAGAGAACAATAATAAAATGCATGCACATGAGAATGAACATATTTAAAAACATTTTATTATTTTCAAAATTCTCTTTATTATTAAAAAATGTGGGAATCAAAATTAAATACCAATTAAACCAACATAATCGAGACTTTGATAACACACGACTAATTATTAGGCCTGACTCTCTAATTATTCCCAGTGGAGTCGCCAAGCTGTCGCAACCTAAAAAATAACGAGTCTCATCGCAAGACTTTATTATTCGTTAAGCGTGACATTAAAAAAAACCGAGGAAAAGTCGACTTAATTCCTCTAGAAAAATGAAGGTTTTGAAAATTACCTTAAAAAAGACATGGAGTCGCCACCAATCTTTTTTAGCTAGGTGTGATCGGCCATCTATTAAAACCGGTTTTAAAAATATTTTAAAAATTAATTAAAACATTTTAAAAACCAATTTCAAGTCTGCGTTTTAAACCAAAGAAATCAAAGAAGCGGGTTCGGGAGTCGGTTACGTATGGAGAAGGATTAGCACCCCCACCACGCCCGTATAAATCGGTACCTTATTAATCGTGTGTTATCTCAAATCTCGGTAAAAAAGTTGCTTTTAAATTTAGTATTTCAAGTTAATTCCCAATTTAAAGAAAAAAAATTCCATTTTTAATCAAAAATTATTCGGAATTTATAAATTCAAAATTTTCCTATATTCCCCAACAAACGTGGTAAAATATAGAAATTTTTATTAGTTTTGGAAAACTTTCCAAATCATTCTCTTTTTTTGAAAGAAAGATATTCCTTTATTAATGATAATTGATGATATTCCCTCCAGCAAACCCGGTAGAGAACTCATGAATTATTTTAACTCGGGAATATCTTTATTTTTTATTGAAAACCATTATCTTTTTTTGAAAACATTTAAAAGAAATGAATATGTATATGCATGACATAAATAAAATGACATAGCAAAATCTAAATAATATAATGCAACCTAAATGACATGACATGATTTGAATGCCTTAGCATATTCTAAATGAAATGAAATATCCTAAGTTATATGATATATTCTAAATGGAATTAAATGACCTATGTAACATAATACATTCTATATGAAATGCAATATCCTAAGTCATATGATATAATCTAAACGAAATAAAATATTCTAGATGACACAATATATCCTAAATGAAATGAAATGATTTAAATGACATGACAAATTTGAATGATATGGCATATAATTCAAATGACATGGAATAAGATAATGCTATCATATAATATGCATGAAAATAAAAATAATAATGCATGAACATAGTATATGCTAAATAAAAATAACTAAATAAAAGCATAGGATATCATGAAATATTCAAAGCCATATAATAAACCATATAACATCAAAAAAAATATAAATCAAAATAATAACAATATCATAGAAATTATTATAGCAAGAATCACATATTATATAAAATGCATGAATATGAAAAATGCAATGCATGAAATGTATTTTTTTTCCTTTAATTAAGGAAATCCGTATATCTAAAAAGATATCCGGCTACCTTAGGAAAATATACCAAATTAAATATTCTAAAACCAAAATACTTTGTGATTGTTTGAAAATAATTTTGAAAAGCTTGAATTAAAAATAAAAACTGGGCTAAATCTTTTTTAAATGGCTCTAATTTCCTAAGTTTAAAAAATCCAGACTTGACTACCCTTAACCCGAGACTTGAAAAACCATTTTTAGAGTTTTAAAAGGCTTAGAAACTACCCTAAGTCAGTAGCTAACCCTCCTAATCAGCCCACTCTAGGTAACTTAACCAAAACAGAAAAATGATTTTTCTTTAAATTCAATTCTGACTCCACTGTCCAGTTTTAAGCCACGATTTTTTATCCTATTTTTAAAAATTCAAAAAAATCTGAAAAACATATTGGAGACTCAAGACATGTAAAACTACACGGGAAAAAATCATCTTAATTTTTTGATTAAAGACAAATGCCCAGAAAAATCAAAAAATTACGAAAACTGGGTGAAAAAACTGTTTTGCCAAAATACATTTTTGCCTTTGATAAAATCATTTAAAAATCAAAGTAAAAATATTTGAAACTCATGAAATGACTTACAAACAGTAGCTAGGACTTTTTGAAAGTTAGATAAAAATTGGCTAAGTAAAAAAAAATCACAAAGGTAGAATAATCAACTTGACAAACTTAATTTTCCACAAGTGTGCTCAAGAGAGCATGACTTTGAACCATTAATTGGCTCAAGTCATTATTCAAGTGGCATGAACATGAAATGCATGAGCTTAAATCTAAATGTCATGAAAAATGCATGGCATTCATATAGTGACCTAGACCTAAATGAGCTTGCATGGCATTTAATGCAACCTAGACCTAAAATGCATGAACATGCATGGCAAATAAACCTAACTTAATAACTAAAATATGCATGGCATTTTCACAAACACAAAGCATGCTTAAACCAAAAACTCAACCAAATATCATGCAAATGCTAACCTATCAACTAACATGGCAAGAATGCACATAAAATGCAAAAATTCCAAGGGTGGCCGAATAGCATAATGTAACTAGCAAACATGGCATTTTCACAAACACTTGGTATACTAGCATGCAAAACTAAATCAAATGTCATGCAAATGCAAAAACCTACCAACTAACATGGCAAAAGTGCAACACACAATGCAAAACACATGGAGTAGCCAAATGGCCTCAAGCTCCAACAAGCATGGCATTTTCACAAACACTTGGTATACTAACATGCTCAACTAAAATATAACACTCAAATCATGCAAAAACCACACAAGCATTTTCACAAACACTTAATATACTAAATCTAAAACATGCTCAACTAAGATATAAAACTCAAATCATGCAAAGACCACACAAGCATTTTCACAAACACTTGATATACTAAATCTAAAACATGCTCAAATTTAAACATTATGAAAACAGAAAATTAAAAATGCAAGAACATGATATTTAAATCATAAATGACAACAAACAAAGCAACCAAATTAAAATATAACTCAAGAACATGAAGTAAAATAACATTTAAAACACCAAGATCAAAGAAAATAACATAAACAATATGATAAAATAAACCAAAACAGCAACTTAAAATAAATAATGTAGGCCATTTGGCCATGGTGAGTTTATTGTAAAAAAAAAAAAAAAATTGTAAAAAATATATTCAAGAAGGAGATGAAGGAAGAACTTAAAAAGAACAATAAAAAAAATTTATTTAAAATGGAAACTCACCAAATAGAAATCAAAATAGCAAAACCAAGAATGGAAAATCAAGAAAGTGCAAGAGTTGGTGCTCAAGAGCAACCTCAAGAAGCTATATTTCAAGCTTTATCTCTTCAAACTTTCCTTTCTTTTCTAAACTTTTCTTTTTTTCTTTCAACCAAGGAGAGAAAAACCAAGTAAAAACTCAAAGAACTCAGCAAAATGAAGATGAAAGATGAAATTTCTGACCCCCCAACAAGTGCTGGCCGAATGGCCCTTTAATTGCCCAAGGATGGTGTCATTTTTCTTGTAACCAATTTTCCATCAAATGGCTAATAATTCAAGGTGAAAAATCATGAAATTACCACCTTTAGATTAGCATCTCAGCTCTCTCAAATTACAGCTGTTCAAGAATAATGTTGACATCTCTCTTGGCCTTTGTGGCTTAATCACCATGGCTTGATCAAAGAGAATCTCTAACTAACTCTTGATTTTTAGCCATTTGATTGAAAAATCAGAAGCTTCCTCCTTCCTTTGGGCCTGGGCAGGCCAGCACTTCTCTTTTCCAGCCCAACTCTGATTTTTTGAAAGGCCCAAAGAAGCCCTTTTCGGTTGCTTGGGTGAAATGACCGTTTTGCCCCCCGGATGCAAATAAATATCAAACGGACTCCAAATTCAATTTTTATTTTTTTAATACTTCCAAAATAATAAAACATTGAGTTCTAAAAGTTTTCAAAATTATCCGAGTCCGTTTGATATTTATTTGGATTTTTTCTTCCAAAAATGCCCTTTATGCCCCCATATTTTACCTTTTTTAAACGAGCTCCAAATCAAGATTTTTATTCACCAATCTCTTCCAAATAATTTAAAAGTGTGATCTGGAAGTTTTCATAATTATTGGAACTCATTTGATATTTTTTCGGGATTTATCGGCTTGAATTACTGCATAGGAGGCCCGGAATTTGGCCATTTTGCAAACGAACTCCGAACCAAGATTTTATTTCTCCAATATCTTCCAAATAATTAAAAAATGAGATTTACAAAATTTCAGAATTTTTGGTGTCCATTTGCTATTTTTTCGGGATTTATCGTCTTGAATTATTGCATATGAGGCCCAGGATTTGGCCATTTTGCAAACGAACTCCGAATAAAGATTTTATTTCGCCAATATCTTCCAAATAATTTAAAAATGAGATTTGAATATTTTCAAAATATTTGGAGTTCATTTGCTATTTTTTCGGGATTTTCCTTTTTGAATTACTACATAAGAAGCCTGGGATTTGGCCATTTTGCAAACGAACTCCGAATCAAGATTTTCTTTCGCCAATCTCTTTCAAATGATTTAAGAATGAGATTGACAAATTTTCATAATTTTCGGAGTCCATTTTCTATTTTTCCCAAATTTTCCAATTTTACCCTTTTGCCTCCGAAACCCGGTTTTGCTCAAAACAAGTCCGATTTTTAGATTTTCTTCAAGCTGAGCTTTGGGATATCCTTTTTTAATCATTCCTCATCCATTGGGGCTTTGGTCTTACCTAGTCGGGCCATTTCTGTGATTCTTCCCAATTTCACCGAAATCCACTAAAAACCCTAATTCTCGGTTTTCTCCCGGATTGACTTTTCTTTCGATTTTTCTTGCAAGTGACTTCTCCATTACCCGTAGTCAGTGCTTATATTTCATTTGGAACCTTCAATTTCGACCAATTTGATCGTTTAAGCACTTTTCCCCAAATTTCTCGAATTAGGGTTTCCTTTCTACTGAATCTCCAAATGCGAACTTTCGAACTCCATATCTTTCAATATAGACCTCGGATTATCAAAATTCTTTCGCCATTTTTCAATTGAACTTAAAATCTTGATTTTGAAAGTGGGTTGACTTTTTCAGTAGTTGACTTTCTGGGGTTGACTTTTTTGGGATTGACTTTTTCTGGGGTTGACTTTTTCAAGTTTGACTTTTTATGCTCACCCTCTTAAACTAAGTCTCGGAGTACCACCTGCAGGATGAAAAAAGTCTTTTTACACTCGAAAACATCAATTTAGAAAGAAAACATACCTATTTTAGTGGTCCGGACAAAATTAGGTGTCTACACCTATAGCCAATTGTTGAACAAGGGAAGTCAGTTTATCAAATTTTTGTTCAAGGGATGACATACTTACCTCATTAACTCTCTTAGGTTGTGATGGTGGATCTTGTCTCATTAAGAATTGTTGAGAATTGGCTGCCATGTTGGAGATTAGAGTTCTAGCAGCCCTGGGAGTCTTATCAACTAGAGCTCCCCTACTAGCGACACCTATCATACTTCTCTCCATGGGCATGAGACCTTCATAGAAGTATTGGATGAGAAGTTGTTCACTTATCTGATGGTGTGGACATGATGCACAAAGTTTCTAGAACCTCTCCCAATATTCATATAAGGACTCTCCATTGTATTGCCTAATCCCACATATCTCTTTTCTAATGTTGGCAGCCTTAGATGCTGGGAAATACCTTTCCAAGAATGCTTTCTTCATATCATTCCATGTAGTGATGGTCTCGGATGGTAGATAGTAGAGCCATTCCTTTGCTGAATCAGCTAGAGAGAATGGGAAGGCTCTCAACTTGACTTGCTCTTCTGTGACTCCTGTTGGTCTCATGCTTGAGCAAACTACATGGAATTCCTTGAGGTGTTTATTTGGATCCTCTCCTGCAAAACCATGAAAAGTTAGGAGAAGATGAATCAAACCA
The DNA here is from genome assembly GCA_030761205.1 of Fremontodendron californicum. Classification (NCBI taxonomy): domain Eukaryota; kingdom Viridiplantae; phylum Streptophyta; class Magnoliopsida; order Malvales; family Malvaceae; genus Fremontodendron; species Fremontodendron californicum. The sequence goes on along the minus strand of JAULJL010000023.1, from coordinate 8,835,444 downwards.
GATTTTAATTCAAAAGCTACCTCAAGATTAGCATATTTAATGCATAATGGTTGTTGACCCAAGTCTGGAGCGGCTAGCTCCTTGAGAATTCGGTTGTCAGCTGCTGCCATCTCTCCTTGCTCCTCTTGGATGTTTTGGATCAACTCCTCGATTGGTTGTTGGTGAGAAGTTATAAATTCCCAAATTCTCCTAAGTTTTAAGTCTTCTTCGGGAGCTTGGAACATTCACTAATAAACAAAAAATAAGTAAATAATTAGAACAGAAAATAAGAATAAACCAATAAACTAATAAACTAAACAAAGCAATCCCCGACAACGGCGTCAAAAACTTGATGCACCCAAAAGCGTGTATCTTATTTAACCTTACACTTAAAAAGAATCAATTGTAGAGTATAGTGATTAGCAAGGGTCGAGTCCTTAGGGATTGGGTTTTAGTTTATAAGTTAATAGTTTATCACTTAAAAACAAGTAAACAAAAGTAAATGGGATTTTGAGATCAGATTTAAACTAAAGTTAACAATAAGAATGAGAAAACAAGTAATTAAAAAGAATAAAATATGAGAAATATGGTTAAGATTTCATTCTCCACCACTAGACATCATTAAGAATCAATTTCATATCTATCAACATCAATCAACTATCAAAGTTAACAACCGTAGATAACAACAAGCTCTGTTACCCCAATCTTTCCTTAGTTTGTCGTTAAATAGAACAAACTCTCTATTTAATCTCTAACTATCAAACAACCTAGAATAAGCTCTCTAAGTTCAATTTAATAGCAGTTTTATGATGAGAAAGATAGGTTGATCTAAGCAACAAACACATAAGCTCGGATTGTTCAACTTAGGTTATGTTCCACTTTGCAATTATCGAAAACTTGACCGTAATCATTAATCACAAATTGCCACTTATGAATAGGAAATCAAGACAATTATACGGATCAAGACTCCTAAACTAGCAATAGATAATTATCAAGATCTATCTAGTTGTACACCTAAACAAATCAAGACATCATCATGAACAATTTTAATGGAAGCACATAAGCAACTTTGATCGAAAACAAGGATAGATATAATTTGAAAATCAATTACAAAACATGTCTAGGGCTTTGAAATCACCCTTAACCAAATAAAAGTTTAGCCTAGCATAGGCTTTATTATCATAAACAGAAAATTAAAGAGAATTTAAGAAGAAAATAAAAGAAAGAAAGAAGAATATTAATTATCCAGCCTCTTGTTCTCTCAAAAACTCTAAAACAAAGAAGAAATCAGTACTTTGATGCTTGGAGAAGTGTAAATTTCGTTTGTCCCCTTGTTCTCTATTTATAGGCAATAGCTAGGGCATCAAACAAGTGAATTTCAGCTCTATCCCTTCAATAAATGCTGACTTGTGGCTAAAGTTAAGGAAATGTGGCTGACTTTTGTGTTTTAAGGAAAGATATAATCCTTGGTAGCCAAGTTTGCATAAAGTAGGAAAGTCTTAGTCAAAGCACTCTTTAATGAGGAGAGATTACAAATTTGCAGCCAAAGTGTAAGAAAGGAAAGTCTTGGCTGATTTAATGCTCCTACTTTGACTAAGATTAGCTTTAAGGAAAGATACTTGCAATTAATGCAAGTTTGACAAAGTTGACAGCCAATAATATTAGAAGATGCCACCACCTTTTATTTATCTAAGAAACCATGCAATCAGCTAGGGTATTTAAAGAAAGAATTAAGGTAACCCATAATAATGCAAAAGGAAGGTGGCAGCTGACATTCTTCATGGTGGAATAAAAGTTGTCGCTAGCCTTAATTTGGGTGTGGGAATGGTGTTTTCAGCTAGGGTTTTCATAGATAAAGAGTATATAATACACCACTGGTTTATTTATGGAAGGTATAGCTTAGGTTTAGCCACATAGTGTCTCCTTGATGGGCAATCAGATTTCCTTTGTGCTTAAAGCTTCATTTCTAGTCCAAATTCATTCTTTTCAACTCCATAGCAATCTTTATCTTCCAAAACACCTACAAAACACAAAACCATAATAAACTATCAAGGATTTCAAAGAACTAAGCATAAAATATAAGGAATTGATATATGAAAATATATGAATTTAAGCACTTATCAATATATGATATTCCGTTACACAATTGAAAGTAGTCTTCTCACGTCTCATAAATCTTAATTTATTCAGTTTAAAATTCGAACTTGTAAACTCCGAGACGAAGTCTTAAACTCTAACTACTAAAGGTGTCTCCTATGGACATTTTTGTGTTTCAATATTGCAAACAAGATAAGAAATGCTTATTTAATCTAAACTCAAATTAATTTCAATTATAATGGCCATTCTTTTAGAGGTGTTTATGGATCAGGTTGAGTCGCAACTCAGATTTTTTTCATATTCTTTATCAAAGCTCGACCCATGCCTATTCATAAGTCTGAATCACTGTTTAAAAAATATAAAAATATAAAAAACTTATTTTATATATATTTTTATAATTAAATGTAAATAAAAAATATTTTTTATTAATAAATAGTTATTCGAGCTAGTTTGAATTGGAAAAATGCTTACCCAAATTTGGTTCAATACGAATCAGGCTTGTCGGGTCATGTAGGTAGCCCCGCTACTGAACAGGTCTAATTGCCTTTAACCAAAAATAAAAGGGGGGAAAAAAGAAAATTTTAATTGTAGTGATGTATTAAAAGGGTCGACACCCTAGCATTTGACTCAGTAATTGATGCATGCTCTCATACTAAAAAAAAACAAGATTCGAATCCCCTATCCCCAAATTATCAAAAAATAAATAAATAAAAGGGCCGACACCAAAATGTGGGTTTCAAAGTTCAAATGTCCAAACAGGTCAGCAATTTAAAAGGGCTGGATCCTAGGTTGAGAATTGGATTAGAAGTTAAAGGTTCAATCAGAAGTCCACTAATGTCAAGACCAAATCAACAATTAAAAGCCCAGAAATATTAGATTTTGAATCAAAACTTGAAAACTGGACTTTAAATTAAAAACTCAATTTGGAGCTTAAAACGAATTCCCATAGTCCAAAAAGAAACTGGATTATTTATTGAACTCAGCCGGCTCCATTTGGATGGGTGGTGAGATTAATTTCGGTGAAATTAAAAATAACGGTGGTGTTGAGATTGAGTACTGTAACGCTGAGATTAAAATCAGTGATGGGATATGTGTTTGGATTTAAATGCAGCGATAGCGGTGAGGTGAAGTATATTGAGAAAGTAAAATGACCATTAAAGATATTAAATTAAAATATGTATATATACTAAATAATTAAATTTATTAAAATTATATTTACATTAAATAATAAAATGTACATTAAAATTATATTTATGTTAAATAATAATTATTAAAAATTATTAAAATTATATTTATATTAAAAAAATAAAAATAATTAATTTGCAATTAAAAATAATTAATTTGCAATTAAAAATAAAAAAAATAGTAGAGAGATAAAAATAAAATATACATTAAAAAAGTTAAATAATAATAAAAAATTATATTTATATTTAAAAAATAATAATTTAATAATTTAAAATAATTAATTTACAATTATATATTTTTTTAAAATAGTTGAAGGGTAAAAAGAGTATTTATCTCTCCATCGGGGGTTTAGTGAATCCACTAGACTCTTACCCCTCCAATTTAACTGGAAAGGTCGGTGGGGTTTAAACCTCCACCGGAGGTGCATCCAAATACACCCTAAGAATCAATTCTAATATGAACTCAATTTATTTCGGATAAAATGGGTGTCTAGATTTATTGATTTTACTTTCTTTTTTTGAAAACCTAGCATAAATTTTAGGCAATTTGGCATTTATATTGCCTTTTATAAAAATTTTAAAAAAAGTAAAATTGTCCAAACGTTTTGGCCCAATTTTCTTTGAGCTATACCTTTCCTATTGTTATTTTTTTTCTTTTTTAAATTTCTTGTATTTGTAGACAACTTTTTAGAAATTAAATTTCATAAAAAAATTACGTAATTAATAGCATGATTTAATTTATTTATAACTTGATAGATGCTCGCGCCTTAGTGCGACATATTATTTGATTTAAATTGATACTTTATAATAAATTTAAAAGATAAAAAATCAAGGGGAGTAAAGATTATTTAAAAAATTAATAACTCTCATCATTATACGACATTTAATATAAAATTTAGAATTATTTCATATGATCAATTAGATCTGGTAATTTTCGGACAGAACATAATTATACGATACGAACATAACAAGGGAAAAATAATTAAAATACGATACGACACGAAAAATAAAATGAACACGACACAAATACATGAACGTGTCAAAATTTACATAACACGACTTATTAACGTGTCAAGATTTATATAAATATATAATTGCTTGAATATGATTATAACAGAAAAAATAACACGAACTTGACGACATGTGATATAAAAGTGAAAGTTATTTGAATAGTGTTAATTAGACTTGACAATTTCAGACACAACATGATTATAAGAAACGAACATAATATGGAAAAAATACAAAATGAACTAAAAACAAAGGATAAATAGTAACCAAATGGAGCTTGAATTATCTAATTATAAAAAAACTAATTCAATATGAAGCTTTAGCTATACGAGTTTCAAAAAAAAATTAAATTAAATTAAATTTTTACATCAATCTATTGATTATTGAAGCTCTATATATCTTTATTCAAAAATGTTTATTATCATTTTCCAATATAAAGTGTTTTTTTTTTTTTAATTTTTCATTTACTTGCATCTTTATTTATTGTTGCAATAAATAACTAGGTAGAGTGAAAAACCCAGAGTTCCTGAAGGTCTCCTCAATCTTGAAAAAGGATGAGCACATAGTTGTGGTAAGATATTAATAAGAGTCGTATTTTAAAAAGTGGATTGTATTTAAATTAAAAATACAAAGAACAATAAAAAATTTGTCTTTTAACTTTGAAAAATTATTAATTTGATATGTAATTGGCAGGGATGCAACAGTGAGGGAAGAGCTCTACGTGCCTGTGTTGATCTTCTCAATGCTGTGAGTATATTAATTTCAATTCATGTGGCAAAACTTTGTCTTAACAATTTCATACATAATTGTTACTTCTATTAACAATGATCAATAACTCTTTTTTTTCAACAATTTTTTTAAAATAAATAAAATCGAAAATGTTATATCCTTATTTGGAAGTAATAAAAGATAAACCGAAGATTTTGATAAATATTGGATCCTAAAATTATGAGTATTTAGTCATTCAAATTAAGGATGGCAAAATTCGATCCATTCTACGGATTTTGCATCGATCCACTTTGAATGGGGAGAATTTTTATTTTGAAAAGTGGAGGCTATGTTGAGTGGAATGATTTTAGTAAATGTTTGTCCCGTTTCGTCCCGTCTTTTAAAAATATTATTTTACCTTTAAAACATTCTATATTTTTTTATATTTTTAATATATAATAGATATTTTCTAAAATCATATATATTGATATTATATATACTTTATATATTTATATTATATATATATATTAAAAAATTATCTATACTAAAATTATGTTAATAAATAAATTATAGTATTTTTTTACAATATTAAATTAAAAATAATTAGTAAAAAAATGGGATAGAGTAACGTGGAACGATTATGGATGTAATCACATCCATGAAAATAGATATTTTCAATATTCATACAATAGTGAGACTAAAGTAGATAAAACAATCTCCGCCTTCACCCCATTCTATTGTCATCCCTAATTCAAACCCAAAACTTTAAAACTATAAATTCTAAAGGTTAATAATAAGTTTTTTTCCATTTAAATGCTTGAAAAAGTATTTATTTAGAAATTTTAAATAAATAGAAAGCGATGTTATTGTTGGAGAGAGGGGTATGGGCATGTGAGTAACATGGAAGGTTGCTATTCAGCTTGGGTTGACAGTGGACTTGCAGGAGATAAACCAGCTGAAGAGCTCAAAACTTCTTGAAAATTCCGCCTTTAATAAAAGTTCTTTTTTTTTTTTGGATAATTGCCCTTAAATAAAAGTTCTAGCTTTGTATCAATGTTTGGAAAAATAAAAGATTAAGGTGAAATTTGCTATACCATATATGTTATGACTCAATATTATATATTGTTGTTATATGTACTTTAATTTCATTGAATTTTATTACTATATTTTTAATTTTATTGATTTCTAAATAATAAATTACGAAATTAGAATATTTTACGTAATAATCCATTAATGTGAATGGCAAATTTTCATAAATTTTGTTATTTTTTTATTCAAAAATTAATAAATTAAAAGTATAATGATAAAATTTAATGAAATTGAAATATAGTGATAAATTTTAATATTGGCAAATTTTGATCTAATCCTTAAAAAAATTAAAAATCTTTTTCTATATAATTTCATTTGTGTGGTTTCATCAATGCTATGTTGGAGTTGAAATTTATTCTCCTTACCTTATCCCTCGTACCCAAAAAAAAGTACAAAAAGAAAAAATTAATGGAAACTACCATGGAGTTTTGTACAAAAAAGAAGAAAAAAGTAATCTAAACTACCATGGAGTTTTGTGATGAAGCTACATTGATTTTCGGTTATCAGAATCCAACCGGATAATGAATCATTCAATATTTCAGGTTCTTGATTAATTGATTTAATTAGTGGATTATTCAAATTAATATTAAATTAATAAAAATATTATAAATTATATAAATCTTTACGTAATTATATAAATTTAAAAATTATGATATAAGAATTAGTTATAATTTAAAAAAATAAAAAGAGAACTAAGCTTACAAGGTTTTTTTGTACTTTTGATTTTTATAATCTAATTTTATTTTATTTTGATTTATTTAATAAAAATAATTTTTTAACGAAAATGATGAAATAATAATTAATAACTAGTATGCAAAAATTATGTTGACTATGATTTCGAAGTCATTTTTAAAAGTCATTTTTAATTGATCCGGTCAACAATAAACCCAATGAATTATTAATTTTTTTTATATATAAATCTGATGGTTCAATCCAATTTTTTTTTTTAATTAATTACACAAACAATTTGATTAAAAAATCGACCCAATCAAGAATCGGATCATCGAGTAAACCAATTTAACTACTAAACCGATCCAAATTTAATAACTATATTTTCAAGTTTTCAGCAGCTAATTTTTAATTAAATCCAACTTTGAATTCATGTGATACATAAATACTCCTATGGAGTTTTATGCAAATATGAGAATTTTAAAGTGTCCAATGGTTTAACAATCTACTATTCACAAAAAATAAATGTCCATGAAATTATTATTCATTACTTCATATATCCATTATCTTAATTTTCACTTTTTTTGGGGGGTATATACGATATTCCGTTACACAATTGAAAGTAGTCTTCTCACGTCTCATAAACTTAATTTATTCATTTTAAAATTCGAAGTTGTAAACTCCGAGACGAAGTCTTAAACTCTAACTACTAAAGGTGGCTCCTATGGAACTTTTTGTGTTTCAATATTGCAAACAAGATAAGAAATGCTTATTTGATCTAAACTCAACTTAATTTCAATAATAATGGCCATTCTTTTAGAGGTGTTTATAGATCAAGCCGGGCCGCAATTCGGATTTTTTTCATATTCTTTATCAAAACTTTACTCGGGCCGATTCATAAGCCTGAATCATTGTTTAAAAAATATTAAAAATTTATTATATACATTTTTATAATTAAATATAAATAAAAAAATATTTTTTATTAATAAATAATAATTCGAGCTAGTTCGAATTGGAAAAATGCTTATCCAGACTTGATCCAATACAAATCAGGTTTGTCGGGTCATGCAGGTTGCCCGACTCTTGAACAGGTCTAATTGCCTTTAACCAAAAAAAAAAGGAAAAAAAAAAAAAGAAGGAAATTTTAATTGTAGTGATGTATTAAAAGGGCCAACACCCTATCATTAGACTCAGTGATTGGTATATACTCTCTTACTCAAAAAAGATAGGGTTCGAATAAAAGGGCCGACACCAAAATGTGGGTTTCAAAGTTCAAATGTCCAAACAGGCCAGCAATTTAAAAGGGCTGGATCCTAGGTTGAGAATTGGATTAGAAGTTAAAAGTTCAATCAGAAGTCACTAATGTCAAGACCAAATCAACAATTAAAAGCCCAGAAATATTAGATTTTGAATCAAAACTTGAAAACTGGACTTTAAATTTAAAAACTCAATTTGGATCCAAATTGATGAAGCTTAAAACGAATCCAATAGTCCAAAAAGAAACTGGATTATTTATTGAACTCGGCTCACTCAGAATTAATTCCAACATGAACTCAATTTATTCCGGATAAAATGAGTGTCTAGATTTATTGATTTTACTTTCTTTTTTTTTTTGAAAACCTAGCATAAATTTTAGGCAATTTGGCATTTATATTGCCTTTTATAAAACATTTAAAAAAAGTAAAATTGTCCAAACGTTTTGGCCCAATTTTCTTTGAGCTATACCTTTCCTATTGTTATTTTTTCCATTTTTAAATTTCTTGTATTTGTAGACAACTTTTTAGAAATTAAATTTTATACAAATAATTACGTAATTAATAGCAGGATTTAATTTATTTATAACTAGATAAATGCTCGTTCTTTATTGCGACATATTATTTGATTTAAATTGATATTTTATAATAAATTTAAAAGATAAAAAGCAAGAGGAGTAAAAATAATTTAGAAATAATAACTCTTATCATTATATGACACTTGATATAAAATTAAGAGTTATTTCATATGATCAATTAGATCTGACAATTTTCGAACACAACATAATTATATGATACGAACATAACAAGGAAAAAATAATTAAAACAGAACACAACATGAAAAATAAAACGAACACGACACAAATACACAAATTTATTAAAATTTACATAACACGAATTATTAACGTGTCAAGATTTATATAAATATATAATTGCTTGAATATGATTATGACAGAAAAAATAAAACGAACTTGACGACACATGACACAAAAGTAAAAGTTATTTGAATAGTATCAATTAAACTTGACAATTTCAGACATAACATGATTATAAGACACAAGCATAACATGAAAAAAAAAAAATTAAAACACAACACGAAAAATAACATGAACACGACACAAATACACGAACGTGTCAAAATTTACATAAAACCAATTATTAACTTGTAAAAAATTATATAAACTTATAATACTTTAAACACACGATAAAATAACACAAACACGTTACGAACATGAATTTTTTTCTCTAAATTGAAACATTATGACAAATTATGCAAAATATGAGATGAATTGAGACACGACACGAACACACAAATTTTTTTCTAAATTGAATCATCATGACAAACTATGCAAAATATTTGGATGAATTGAAAACGACACGAATACAACATAAAAGAAATAATTAAAATACGATACGAAACGAAAAATAACATGAACACAAAAAAAAATACAGGAAAATCTTAAAATCTATATAAAACGAATTATTAACATGTAAAAATTTATATAAAATTTATAATACTTTGGACATACGAAAAAATAACACGAACATGATACGAAAAATAACATGAACACGATACGAATGTGTCAAAATCTACATTAAACGAATTATTAACTTTTAAAAATTATATAAATTCATAATACTTTGAACATACGAAAAATAACACGAAAACGAATATTTTGAACACACGAAAAAATAACACGAATACGACACGAAAAATAACACAAACACTACACAAAATATTTGAAACCGAAATGATTTGAAACTGAAAAGATTTGAACCTGAGAAGGTACAAGCCCGAAAAGACCCAAACCCGATATGATCCAAATCGGAAATAATCCCAATGTCCAAAATAATGACCTAACTAAATATTTGAAACCAAAATTATTTGAAACTGAAAAGATTTGAACCCGAGAAGGTACAAACCCGAAAAGACCCAAACCCGATATGATCCAAACCCGAAATAATCCCGAGGTCCAAAATAATGACCTAATTAATCTCAAAATCATGTGACAAAAGTCCAAATCAACTTTACTTTTTTAATTGGATATCACAATTAATCTTTAAACTATAGTTTATAACATGTATTATATGGTAAAAAAAGTATGACTATAATTAACCCCCAAACCATAACTAACGACATATATTATGTGGCAAAAAGAATGTGTTTCAAAATTTCAAATTCTCAATTCTATGCATTTGGGATTGCTTTTAATATAGGTATAAATTTTCTTGCGATTTCTCTGTTTCTCTTGAATTTTTTCTTCATTTCACACTCTCATATTTAATTGATAATAGAAATACTGCACCATGCAACGGGAAGTACAACTATAATAAGAATATAACTTTTTTTGTTCAGTATTAAAAAACATTCTTGATGCTTTTGTGATACCATTTATTTTTGTTAAGCATTTTAAATGTGTATTTAAACAAATTTAATCAGTAAATAAGAGGTAAGAATATTAATTGACATGTCTAAAAGTCGAGCTATTCGTCTGATATCTGTGTAAGTAGTGTGGGTTTCACCCCTTGGACTCTCTAGTATTGATCCGGAATTGATTAAGAGTGCCAATCAATTTATTTATATCCCAAGAATAAATGAAGGTTTCAAGGCAACAATCACGTCTTGACCAGAGAACCTGGTTCGAAAATTTGGTCAAATTTTGTTGGGAATAAATCCAACCTCTACTTTTCACTTCAAATCGTACGCTAATTTGCATACGAATTAAAGGGCATATCTCAACGTTTTGACCTTAATAACACATAATTATGAGCAAATTTTGTGGGGGATAAATCCAACCTCTACTTTTCACTTCAAATCGTATCCTAAATTACATACGGATTAAAGAGCATATCTTAGCGTTTTGACCTTAATAACACATAATTGTGAGCAATTTTAATGTCTAGCGCTATCATGCATGCATCTAAAGAGACTGATAGTCTCGGGTAGTCTATCAACCGTTAAGTGATGCAATCAACATCAAGGTAAAAAAAATTGAATCGGAGGTCAAACCGATTAGACATTCGATTTAATCGGTTGAACTGACCGGTTCACTTAAACGAAAATTTAAATGTTTAAAAATTTATTTTAATATTAAATAAATATTAAATATAGTAAATAATTAATAAAAATATGTATTTGACTTAATGGTATGGTCTTTAATATATAACTAAAAGATTAAAGGTTCAAATCTCATCAATTATAATAAAAAAATTAAGAAAAAATTAAAAGTATATATATCAAACCGGTTTTTACCGATTTTTTTGGTTTTCTATCGGCTAAACCGGTTTTCTATTGGTTCAATTATCACTCGGTTTTATATATTATACCGTATCAAACAAGCTATCAATTTTCGATTCAACCGATTGATCTGATTTTTTAATCCATGGTCAACATGTTATCAATCATGTGCATAAAAATAAAATAGTTCAAGTTGTACACATAAAGTAGAGAAGAGTGATCAACATGTTATCAATCATGTGCATAAAAATAAAATAGTTCAAGTTGTACACATAAAGTAAGAGAAGAGTGATTAGAGAATATGACATGAATGGCCTAATCTACATGACATATTAAATGAAAATTAAAATGTGCAAATGAAAATTTATGCAAAATACGTACTTAATCTAAATGGCAAGAATATACATGTCATACTTAATATGGATTTACAACCAAAAATTATCCATTATCATTGAATATAAACATGATTAAGAATAAAACCTAAATTTAAACTAAATGTCATGTAATCATATATTCCTAAAACTACATGATGAATGATCATAAATAATGGATGTCACATGCTTGTCATACAATAACAAGAGTCCTAGGTTAACTAAAGGATTTAAAATTTACTTGAATAGATCTGCCTGATTCAAGATCCGAGAGGATAATTGGAGATTAGAGTGAAGCCAATAAATTGGACTTTTCTTTTCTGATCTAGTCTGGCCCGGATGACTGGCAATGTAACAGAATGAAGGTATCAACATCAAGGCAGCAATAAGGAAAATTGGGGTATGGATAGCAACGGTGCAACACGAACAGGTAGTCAGCTGTCAACATCAGTAAAAGCACGAGTAGGTCGATCTGTAGTGATGGATGTGATTGACCTGGACCTGAAAAATGTGGATGGCTAATGATTAGGTCTATTTGAATGGGCTTAATTGGCAATGAGATGAGCCAATTGGCGGTAAGTGGAATATTTGGGTTTTCTTTGAGTTTTTGGAGACAGGTAACAATTTGGCCTTACGTGGTAGTTCGAGTAGAGATTGGGACAGACTTTGGTGTTTTGAGTGATTTGATGGAATAGTAAGGGTAAAGGGCGAGGTGACTTGGTTAATCGGGATGATGCTCGGATGGCCGTTTTAGATAGGAGGAGTGATATGGGTATGAAGTAGACTGGAGAGAGGAGAACTGTCGACTGGTAGTGAGGTGTGTCGATCAGTAGAGGCGGTGGAATATGGTTTTTTACTCGAGAAGGTTTGATTCTTTGAGAGAGGCTTAAACAAGGATTCATATACATTTTTGGGGATCTAAGTTAACTAGTAAGTTGATATAAGAGGAAAATATGATGATTTGGTCAAAGGATCAAGTTAAGGATGGACAATTTGGATGAAGAGGTGAGATAAGTGAGTGAAATGGGCTCGACAAGATGGTGATGCCAATCGACGATGTGGTAAGCCGATTAAGGGGTGGTGGTCAGCTAGGGTTCTGTATTTGGGTTGGTAATCAGATGAAGGTTCGGGCTTGTGTCGAAAGTTGGGGCAGAAGGTCAAGGAAGGATTTTCGGTATTCTAGTCGATTAACAAATAGTTTCGTAAAAACAAGATGGTTCGACTAAGGTGGCAAGATTTGAGGGGTCGATTTAGGTGAAAAGGCAGTCTGGAGGGAGGTGCGTGCCGATCGATAGAGGGTGTGCCAATCGACAATGACGATAGGTGGGTTTTTAGGGTTTCGATTATGAAAGTTCAGGACTTGATGGTTATTGGTTTCAAGTATGGCTAGCTTATGGTGTTTAGATCAGCTGAAGAAAGGTTTTGGTGGCTAAAATGAGAAAATTAAAAGAGTTTAGGCCAGAGCTTCATGTTATTTTTCAGGGGAACCAGTTTATCGAAATGAAGACCAGATGTACGTACCTATTTATAGCAAAGGATTGAAGAGGGGTTAAGTGTTGGCTAAGAATTTATAGCAAAGGATTGAAGAGGGGTTAAGTGTTGGCTAAGAATTTATAGCAAAGGATTGAAGAGGGGTTAAGTGTTGGCTAAGAAATAGAGGAAGAGGTGGGGGCTTATAAACCTCGAGAAAATTACTTGGGATTTACCCGAGGAGATAATTCAATCTCTTATCCCTTTGGAATCCGCAAGGTCAATTTATTGGTAGAACCGTAGAAGGGACTGCTGATCGACATTCTACTATTCATTCTCTCCGAAATTGCTCAAAAAATGTCTAGACCTAAATAAAACTCTTTCTCGCTTATCAACGATGGTCTTTGCTGATCGACAAACATGTTTTTGGACTCCAAGGCCCAAAATCACGGCCCAACTCCAAGACAGTTCAATGCTAGCCCATTTGAGCTGCAAAGGGCCTACCAATCGACTGTATTGCTGTCAATCAGCCAACTCCATTAGACTATCCCAATTTCATTTCATTTCATTTTTTGAAAAGTAATTAGCTTACAAATTAACCTGGATGGAAATTTTGGTTCTTACAATTTATGAGAGTTTGGACAAAAATATTAGGCGTATTAAACAATCTTGAACAAAAAATAAGATTCGTTTGAAAAACGGGTTGAGTCTTGGCTCCAATATTTAAGACTTGATAATTATATAATATATTTATATTGATATATATTATATAATTTATATTAATATAAAAGATAAATATATATGATATTATAAACATCACAAAATATGTTAACTTATTCATATTTTATATAAAATTTATAAAAAGGCAAAAAGTGCTAACTATTAAATAAAAAGATCATATTTTATTTTTTTAGAAAAAAAATTATCTGAACGAGCATGGACTGTACCAATTAATAATTTAAACAAACCTGGACAAAATTTGAGATCGAATTATTGGGATGGTTCGAGCTTGGGCAATCATGTAAGCTCTTGATACAATGTGTAAGTTAGATTCGACCGATGAACATCTCTAATACTAAAGACTTATTAGGCTTCGTTTGGTTTTAAATGAAGTACCCCAATCATGCCATTAGTAGCATTTGGGTAACAAAGGTAGCACGGTGAGACAAGGGTCTCACCGTGTTGACCTCTTTTACTCCACCGGAGCTTAAATCTTCAGTGGGAAAAAAAGCCCTATAATAGCCCTATTTGATTTTTTTTATTATAATTTTTTATTATATAATAAGTTAATAAATATATAAATTTTATTATTGTATAAATTTAATAAATATATAAATTTTATTATTATATAATTAATATGAATTAATTAAAAAAATAAATACAAAAATAATATTTGATATATTATTATTTTATAAATTTTTAATATCTATTAATAAAATTATTATTTGATATAAATATAAATATAAATTTTAATTATTTATTATTTATTATTTCATAATATCAAATAATCTAAATTTTTTATTATATATTCACACATTTTAATTTAGGGATAATGTCATGAATAGCCTCTGAAGTTTATCAAATTTGTTAACGTGGTACCTGTACTTTAAAAAAGTTCAATGTGGTACCTCTACTATAATATCGTGTATCAATGTGGTATCTTGACCTAACACCTTTAAATATAAATGATGTGGCATTGACCAATCAGGTGATGACACGTGACAGCACCTGCTTTTTAAAAATTAATGTCTGAATTTTTGTAAAAAAAAATTAAAATTATTTAAAATTATATTTTTAAAAATTAATATCTAATTTTTAAAAATATATATATTAAAAATTTAAAATTATATTAAAAATTTAAAAATTATATTTTTAAAAATTAAATATGTTTTTTTCTTAAAAATTATTTTTAAAATTAAAAAATTTAACCAAAATTATTTTTAAAATATAAAATATTTTAAAATTACTTGTTAAAAAATTTATAATATCTGAAATTTTTTTAAATTTTTTTTTAAAATTTACAAAAATCAAAATATAAAATAAAATTATTTTATTTTATTTTATTGTTTTAATTTTTAAAAAACTATTTATTAAAAATTACAAAAATTAAAATATTTTATTATTATTTTTTTTAAAAAAAATACTTATTAAAATTAAAAGGTGGAGAGAGAAAAAAATTTAAATTTAAAAATAAAATTTTTTATTATTACACGTGGCATCACTATATGGTGCCACGTGTAAAGAAAAAATATAATTTTTATTTTTAAATTAAAATAATAATTTTTTTTGGTAATACACGTGGCATCATTATATGGTGTCACGTGTCAAGTTTTTATTAGATACAAAAGCCATGTCATCAATATTTAACCGTGTTACTGGCAGGTACTACAATAGCACGCGGAGTGAAAACGTTAAGTACCAAAATAGATATTTTTAAAGTACATGTATCAAATTGACAAATTTGATAAATTTCAAGGGCTATTCATGACATTATCCCTTTAATTTAATGCCCTTAATGGTCATTTTTTCTTCTCACTGTAATTCACCTCACCGCCACAACTGCTTTTGCATCCAAACACATATCCCACTACTGATTTTAATTTCACCGTTACAGTATCTAATCTCACCGCTATAGTAATTAAACTCATCGCCATCGCTATTTTTAATTTCATCGGAATCAATCTCACCACTCATCCAAATGGACCCTTAGTGAATTACCCGACTATGCCTAGGTCACACATTTTTTATTTTAAAAGAGTTGAGATAATTTTCTTATGCCACTATTCTTCATTTTTTCATTGCATTTTACATATGTTTAATGACCATTTTCCAAAAGTAATAAAATATTTTTTTTATTGAATGCATAAAATATCATTATAATTTATAGCAAGATTAAAAAAGAAAAAATAAATATTTAAAGTTAATATTCAATCTATTGAGATTATGTTTTAATTGTTCGCTATTTGTGTTATTCAGAGAGTATTGTATTTTTTTTTTCAAACCTATAAACTATTAATCATAAATTATAATTTCGTTTAAAAATTATAACAAAACAAAGGTTATTTTTTTTATAAAAAAAATTACTATCATTTATTAGTATCATAAAACTTAATTTATTACCTCATTACTTTGATTTCTTTTCAAAATGATTTCTTTTTAAAATTATTTTCTTTACTTTGTCATTTTTTGAAATTTTTATAATATTTTGAAAGAGCCCTCCTAGCTTTATTTATGAATATTTATGTATTTTTATTTTAGTATCTGCAATTTGAATGATCAAAGACATATATACATATATATTCTTTTATCTTCAATTTTTAATAAATATTTAGACTTAAAATCTACACATGAACAATAAATATCATAACATAATACAAAAATAGGCTTCGTTCCTTTTTAACCCTAAAAATAAAAATACCCCTCAAATCTTTTTATCTCGTCATGGATATTTTAGTAATTTTCAATGTACTTCAATATATTTTAGATTTAGATGAAGAAATTAGACCTGACAATTCGTGTATCTCGTATCGTGTTCGTGTATTTTGTCGTGTCATAATCGTGTTTAAGGTATTTTATATTTATATAAACTTTGATACGTTAATTGTAGACACCTAATTTTGTTCGGATCACTGAAACAGGTATGTTTTCTTCTTAAAGTGTTGTTTCAGAATGCAAAACGACTTTTCTCATCCTGCAGGTGGTACTCCAAGACTTAGTTTAAGAAAGCAGACATAAAAAGCCAAACTTGAAAAAGTCAATCCCAAAAAAGTCAACATCGAAAAGTCAACTAGTAAAAAAGTTAACCCACTTTCAAAATCAACATTTGAAGTTCAATTGAAAAATGGTGAAAGAATTTTGATAATCCGAGGTCTATATTGAAAGATATGGAGTTCGGAACTTGGGTTATGGAGATTCAGTAGAAAGGAAACCCTAGTTCGGGAAATTTGGGAAAAAGTGCTTAAACGATCAAATTGGTCGGAATTGATGGTTCCAAATGAAAGATAAGCACTGGCTATGGGTAATGGAGAAGCTACTTGGAAGAAAAATTGAAGGAAAAGTCAATCCGGAAGAAAACCGAGAATTAGGGTTTTAGTGGATTTTGGTGAAATTGAGGAAAATTGCAGAAATGACCCGATTCGATAAAACTAAAGCCCTTAATTGATAAGGAGTGATTAAACAAGGATAGCCCAAGGCTCAGTTTAAAGAAAATCCGAGAAAAGAGCCGATTGGAGAAAAAAAAGGAAAAACGAGGAAATTCCCGACAGTGAAAAGAGAAAAAACCAAATTGGAAGGGAATTTGATCGTAAAAATTGGGCGTTTTTTGACCAACTCCAATTCAATATATGACAGAGGCCCAGGAAAAGAAAATCTGAAAATCGAACTTGTTTTGAGCAAAACCGAGCTTCGGAGGTAAAAGGGCAAAATTGGATAATTTGGGAAAAATAGAAAATGAACTCCAAAAATTCTATAAATTTGCAGATCTCATTCTTAAACCATTTCAAAGAGATTGGAGAAATAAAATCCGGATTCGGAGTTCTTTGCAAAATGGCCAAATCCCGGGTCCCCTATGCAAAAATTCAAGAAGATAAATCTCGAAAAAATACCAAATGAGCTCCAAAAATTCTGAAAATTTGTAGATCTCATTCTTAAATTATTTGGAAGAGATTGGCGAAAGAAAATCCAGATTCGGAGTTCGTTTACAAAATGGCCAAATCTCAAGCCCACTATGTAGTAATTTAAACAGATAAATCCCAAAAAAATAGCAAATGAGCTCCAAAAATTATGAAAACATCCAGATCACACTTTTAAATTATTTGGAAGAGATTGGTGAAGAAAAATCTAGATTAGGAGCTCATTTAAAAAATGGTAAAAGTTCGGGTGCACAAAACGGCAATTTTGGAAGAAAAATTCAAAAAAATAGCAAATGGGCTCCAAAAATTATGAAAACTTCCAGAATTCAATTTTTTTATTATTTAGGAAGTATTAAAAAAATAAATTTTGAATTTGGAGCCCGTTTGCAATTTAATTTGGTTTGGGGGTCAAAAAGGTCATTTCATCGAAGAAACCGAAGAAGGCCTTTAAAAAATTGGAGATTGGGCTGGATTTAAAAGGGCAATCAGACAAGCCCATAATGGAGAGTGATTTTGCTGAGATTTTAGATCAAAGGGCCTAAAGTGAAGAGGAAGGTAGTTATTTTTTTTGATCAAGCCTTTGAAATTGTGACACATGGACCAATGGATGGAGATGGATGATGTTATATTTATGGCATCCTATTTATGACATCTTCATGACATCATATTTAGGAGCTGATTATTCCAATCTAATGGTGGGATTTTACATAAAAAGCATCTTGAACTAAAGGCCATTGGATCAAAATTAGTTAGGAAAAAACTAAAACATTCTACACAATTCTTATACCATTTGGCCAAGCCTTTTCGGGAGGGGAATTCTGATTTTTGCTGGGGCTTTAGGGGCTGAATAGAGGCAGTAGCTAAGGGAAAAAAGAGAAAAAAACAAAGGAGAAAGAGAGGAGAAGAAAAAAAAAAGGTTTGGCTTGCTACTTCTTGATTTGAAAGCTAGAGCAAGGTGGCTATGTTCTTTCATGGTTTTCTCATACTTTGTTGACATGATTTTGATATTTTGATTGTCATTTTATTCTTTTTTATGAAATAAACTTGTTTTTTAAAATAAGTTCTAAGGAGCTTCTACTTTGTTTTTTAAAAGAAATCAAGAAAACAAGTTTTTCTCTATTTTTCATCATGGTTGAATGAATCACTCTTGTTTAATGATTTTGTGTTTGATCTTGTTTATGTGATTTGTTGTGGTAGGTTAGCTTACTTGTGGTAGGTTAGCTTACTTGTGGTAGATTAGCTTGATTGTGGTAGTTTAGCTATAGACCATGCCATGTGTTTGTGAAAATGTCTAGCTATATTCATGCATTTGCATTATGATTGCTTAGTTTAGCATGTTTCCTTTTTAGTCTTGTATTTAGTATGCCATGTGTTTGTGTTATTGCCATGCATTTTTTAGGTCTAGGTCTCATTTGCATTACCATGCGTTTCATGCATTTTAGACCTAAGTTGCATTAAATGCCATGCAAGTTCATTTTAGGTCTAGGCCATATTCTTTATGCCATGCATTTTTCATGTCATTCAGGTTTTAAATCATGCATTAAATTTGCTGTATGATCATGCATTTCATGTCGTGCCACATGATTTATGACTTAGGCCAATCAATGGTTCAAAGTCATGCTCACTTGAGCATACTTGTGGAAAATTAAAGAGTTGTCAAATTGATTATTCTATCTTTGTGATTTTTTTTACATAGCCAATTTTTGTCTAACTTTTTAAAAGTGTTAGCTACTGTTTGTGGGCCTTTAGGAGAGTCTCCAACATTTTTACTTTGATTTTTAAATGATTTTATCAAAGGAAAAAAAATTTGTTTTGGCAAAACAGTTTTTCACCCAGTACTCGGACTTTCCTGATTTTTCTGGGAATTCATCTTTAATCAAGAAATTAAGCCAATTTTTTCTCGTGTATTTTTACATGTTCTGTGTCTCCAGTATTTTTTTTAGATTTTTTTGAATTCTTAAAAATAGGTAAAAAAAATCGTGTTTTAAAACCGGACAGTAGAGGCAGATTTGAATTCAAAAGAAAAACAATTGATAAATTTGGCTAAGGCATTTAGAGGGGATTGGTTAGAAACTTTAGCTACTGTCTTAGTGTAATTTCTAAGCCTTTTTAAACTCTAAAAATAATTTTATAAACCTCGGGTTAAGGGTAGTCAAGTCCGGGATTTTAAACTTAGAAAATTAGAGTCATTTTTAAAGGGTTTGGCTAGGGTTTCAATCTTCATTCAAGTTTCTTTCAAAATTGTTTTCAAACAAATCACAAAGTATTTTGATTTTAGAAAATTTAATTTGATATATTTTCCTAAGGTAGCCGGATATCTTTTTAGATATACGGATTTTCTTAATTAAAGGAAAAAATACACTTTCATGCATTGCATTTTTCATATTCATGCATTTTATATAATATGTGATTTTTGCTATGATAATTTCTATGATATTGTTATTATTTTGATTTATTTTATAGTGTTATGTTGTTTGTTATATGATTTTGAATATTACATGCTATCATATGCTTTTTATTTAGTTATTTATTTTTGTCACATTATTTAGCATATATTATGTTCATGCATTATTATTTTATTTTTATTTTCACGCATATTACATGATAACATTATTTTATGTTTCATGTCATTTAGATTATATTCCATGTCATTTAGATTATACTATTTAGAATATATCATGTCATTTAAAATATGCCATATTATTTAAATTTGCCATGTCATTTAAATCATATCATTTCATTTAGAATATCATGTTATTTAAGTTGTTTCATTTCATTTAGAACATATCATGTTACTTAAGATATTTCATTTCATATAGAATATATTATGTCACTTAAGTTATTAAATTTCATTTAGGATATTTCATTTCACTTAGAACATACCATGATACTTAGAATATTTCATTTGATCTAGAATATACTATGCCATTTAAATTATATCATATCATTTAGGTTGCATTATATTTTCTAGACTTTGCTATGTCATTTTATTTATGTCACACATGTTCATATTCATTTTTTTTTTAAAATGATTTGAAAAAGATAATGATTTTCAATAAAATAAAGATATTCCCGAGTTAAAATAATTCATAAGTTCTCTGCCGGGTTTGCTAGGGAGAATATAATCAATTATCATTAATAACGGAATATCTTCTTTAAAATGAGAATGATTCGAAAAAAATTTCAAATAAATAAAAATTTCTATATTTTGCCACGTTTGTTGGGAAATATAGAAAATTTTTGAATTAATAAATTTCGGATTATTTTCAAATAAAAATGGAATTATTTTTCTTTAAATTGGGAACTAACTTGAAATACTAAATTTAAAATCGACTTTTTTACCGAGACTTGAGATAACACACGATTAATAAGGTACCGTTTTATACGGGCGCTGTGGGGGTGCTAATCCTTCCCCACACGTAATCGAGTCCCGAACCCGTTTCTTTGATTTCTTTGGTTTAAAACGCAGACTTGAAATTTATTTTAAAAATATTTTAATTAATTTTAAAATATTTATAAAATCGGTTTTAATAGGCGGCCGATCACACCTAGCTAAAAAAGATTGGTGGCGACTCCATGTTTTTTTTCAAAACCTTCATTTTTCAAGAGGAATTAAGCGACTTTTCCTTGATTTTTTTTAATGTCACGCTTAATGAATAATAAAATCTTGCGATGAGACTTGTTATTTTTTAGGTTGCGACATTAATAATTCATATTAAATAAATTTTGAGACATTCGTGTATTCGTGTCGTGTTCGTGTTATTTTTTCGTGTCGTGTTTTTAGTTATTTTTTTCGTGTCGTGTTCGTGTCGATCATGTCGTGTCCAGTATTGTAAATAGCTAGAATACAATATTAAAATTGTGTATTTTATTTTTAAAAAAATTAATTACTTTTATATTCAGATATTTTTTTTTTCAAAAACAAATACTAACAAATAACAGTTTAAAATATATATATATAAAGTACAGTTAGAGTTGAAGCTTTCTGTCAAATACATTAGTTTAAATATTTTTAAAAATTTTGTTGTTCTATTAAAAAATAAGTTTTCAACACGAATTAAATTTATTTATTTAAATATATGTAAATATATAAATTAATATTATTTAATCTTTAACGTTATCAATGTATAAAAAAATACATATATATTATGATACATATGTTATATATACATAAAAAAAAAAATCAAAAGGAAGTAAAAGTGTAACATAAATAAAAAGATAAATTCCACTTATACAATGTGTTTTTGACGTTTTTTTAGTTAGCTTTGTAAAATTTTATTGCATTTAATCTTAATTTTAAATAAATGTTTTATCTATTTAATAATTCAAATAGACCAAATTTGATCTTTGAAAGTGAAATTTAAATTTTAAAAATTTGATGATAAGTTATTTTGGTAAGATTTATTTTTTAAAATTGAATAATATATAATAAAAATTATATTTGTACTATGTGTCAACATGAGAAGATATCTGCATAAGCTTCCATGTAACCAGATATTTTCATGTAAGCATATACCTTTTTATATTATATATATATATATATATATATATATATATATATATATATATATATATACGATTGAGGTATCAGTTAGATTTGTCTAAAAATCGAATTATTTGTTTGATATGACTTGAATCGAGACGGATTTGAACATGATATTTTAAATTTGAATTGATATGACCAAATTACTATTTAATAAATAAAAATATTTATTTAAATTTAATTATAAAATAATTTTTAAAATTTGTTAGTATATTTTAAATAATATTGAGTTTTTTTGGAGCCGACAAACCAACCGAACTTTAAACAAATAATATATATTTTTTATTATCGGAACCTGATTGAACCGATCCAACTCAAGGCGTGCAAGCCCGACCCGATCGGCCCATGTTGGATTGGACTTGGGCTATGGTTTTGAACATAGCAACAAAAAAACAAAAGGTTAAACCTTAAACCCTAGTCTCCGCTCCTTACTGCAGACACCTATAAATTTCGTATTTCTACTTCAGAAAAAAGAAAAATAAAAAATTTCGCCATGGGGAAGGGCAAGCAGCGGAAGCAGATAATTCTGCCGCCGGAACTCCCACCGGAAATAGCAGATGATGAGATTGAAGTCTCCGACGAGGACCTCCAATTCGTGGACCAAAATAAAGACTACGCTGGCTTCGTCTCTCGCTTGGACACTTATTCTATTACCAAGTCCGTTACTTCTTTCGTTTTCCCCAATTTTCAAACTCAAGTTTTATTTTCATATAACGCTTATTAGTTATAAACAAGAAAATAATTTACTATTTACTGGAAATTGTTTGGATTATAATCTAAACTTAAAATCAGAAATTGTTTTGATTAGAATAGAATTAGACGTGGTTTTCATGTTATTTATCGATTTAATTGTTAATTTTGCTACTTAATTTTTGTCTCCGGAAACAAATTTTTAAAAAAAAATCTTTTTAATTTCAAGAATTAAAATGTAAAAATGAATGCTTTGTTTGGAGAACAAAATGTATGATATTAAATTTATATAGAAAGAAATCGGTGTTACATTTCTAGTAGCTTCTTCAATTTTGATTAATTATATGTTTTTGCTTTCTCTCAGTTAATTTTATGTTAAAACAATTTGTTAGGCTTTAGAAGCAAAAAATACAAATAATGAAAAGAAAGAAGCAAAAATAACATCCAAATGGAATCAGATTATTGCCTTTGTAAATGTGATTGTAGCGTGTCACTGTGTTTATATATATAATGACATATAGTTGTAAAATACGTATTCATTTGTACTACAAATGCCATTTGAGTGCAATAACATAAAGTGAGAATTGATAATCTCAACTTACAACGGGGACTTCCTTTCTTTTCTTTTCTTTTTTTAATGCATTTGATCAATTTCCATTTGTCTTTAGGTATTGTAGTGTGTCATTGTGTTTTCTTGTTGGGTAAGAAATAAATTAGGGTTTTCTGTTGTGGTTATACATGCTGAGATTTAATAATTGGATAGTGGAAATTAGTTAAACTTGAAATGCTATTCAACTGTGGGAACTTGAAATGAGAATTAGTTATCTCAACTTATGATGAGAACTTTCTTTTATGGGTAGGCAAGTCACTCGGGTGGAGGGTTTGAGTGAAGATGCTTTGGAGGCTTTATATGAGAAACGAAGAAGGAAGACATTGGAGCAGAAAGAAAATGAGAAAGGTGTTGTTCAAGTTGATCCTGTTGATGCCCTTCCTGTCAAGACTTTGGATGGAGACATCTACTACCGAACATGTATCTTATCTTTTTTTTTTTTTTGAAAGAAAAAGGAAAAAATAAATTATTTTTACTTTCTTTGGTGCTAAAGAAAGTGTGTTCATTTAAGGCAGAGAATGAAATGGTTTATGTTGTTATATAATGCAGTTTCTAAGACAGCAGAAGTAGCTGAAAATGAAGAAAGTAATGAAGATAAGAGCGTAGTTAAGCTGACGAAAGCTGAAAGGAGGGCAAAGCTTAAAAAAAGTAAGAAAGAGGCTAAGAAACAAGGGAAGGAATTGGCTAAAACTGAAGAAGTGCAACCAACTCAACAAGAAGCTGCACTGGTATGTTGCTACATTACTCCGCTTGATATTTTTCAATGTTAAAAAAGAAAAGCATGAATATCAAATTTTACATTAGCATCTCAAACAATTTTGGTGATTCTTTTTTTACAGAAACCTTTTGAAATCAAAGGGTCCAATTTTTTATTTTATTTTTAAACTCTACATATGATGATGATAATCTGCTTAGTTTCTTCTTAGTTATTTTCAATCATATTAAAACACTATGCATAGTAAAATGGAGCATTCTTGTTGAGCATTAGGGGTGTAGCAGGATTTAGTACGTATATAGCATAACAGGTTTATTGCATGGCTTAAACTTTGCCTGTCACGTACCACTATATGAAACTGGAGCTGGACTGGCCTCCCAGACAATATAACGATCAACCAGCCTAAATTCCATTCTACTCATGTACTAACTTGATTATATGCTGTAGTGCCTTTAGCACAGGAATTAAATGGTGGAAGCTTGACCATTTTGACACTTATTGTTTTTGCTTGTTAACCTCAGTATATCTTTATGACACTTTGTCAATCACCGGAACAAGATGGAAACAGAGTTCATATACTATGAATGTATACAAGTATTATCTTTTGAACTGGATGATATAGGTTGGATTCAAGTAAATTCCCTAGTTAGGTTATGTGCAGTGCTTTGATTTTAAAAGTAGGTTTTCAGGATTGTTGTTAAGTAGAAGCTAGTGCTTAGTGTTCCATTCAATTGGATTTGAACAATAGAGGAGCTGGAATGTAAGAAATATATTGCAGTATTTTCTGGCATCAACAGCCATTTGAATGATATGTTTGGAGGAGTTAATTGGTAGGATATGATGGGAAAATATGTCGAGGCCTTCAGTTGTCAAGTATATAAGAAAGATGTTTAATTTGGCCTATCATAGACAAGGACATTTCAGGTTTATTGGAAGTTTTCTTATGGTTTGATCAATAATTCAGGATATTATAGCTGTCCTGAGGGAACAAGAGAGGGGAAGAAACCAGTGTAAGCTTTAGCAACGGTCACCAATTATCACAAATTCACAATTCTACTTGAATCTAATTAGAACCTAACTCTGGCTGAATCTGCAAATCTAGGGGAAGGGTTTGTTAGTATCTATATGTACATGTATAGGCATGTTTCTTAGAAGGGTTTCCCTTCTCTACATATTAAAATGGTGCAAAGAAAAATTTCCTCTTGGTTTCGTATCTGCATAATAAAGCATTATAATTTTCTGGAAGGTCGCAATCTTAATTTTCTGCATAATAAACCAATTATTACCAAGAACTTTAAAATGCCTATACATGTATATATAGATACTAACAAACCCTTCCCCTAGATTTGCTCATGCTCATATTTTTAAGTTCTTGCTCTGATGTTGTGAATAATCCTTGTTTCGTTCCAATTCAATAAGGGATGACCCCTAAGCAACGGAAATCCCCTCTTGTTTCAAAACCACTAGGCATCGAAAGTTCGAAACAGATATTTTGTAGTACATAAATGGAGAATTTTCCCTTCCATCTATTTGTGTATGCTGTTAGTTATGCTAAATCCTGCTTATATGCTTGTTTGCCTTTGTTCCTACCATCTGGCATTGACAATGGGGAATACCTAGATACTGTATTTTCATTCTCTAGTCATTATCTTTAATATTCAAATGTGCTCTTTGTTTAGGAAGAGGTGAAAGAAGACCTCACGGCTGAGGAAGCATTTGAAACCAAAAAGCGTAAGCTAGCTGAGCTTGGAATGGCACTTCTTGCAGACCCAGAGGCAAGTATTAAGTCTCTGACAGAGATGTTGCAATTTGCCAAAGATGGTGATCACTCTATCGTAAAGCTTGGACTGCTGTCCTTGTTGGCTGTCTTCAAAGACATTATTCCTGGGTACCTATCATTTCTTTTCTTCTCTACTGCCCTTTAATTATTATTTTATAATTAATTTTCCTTTTCTCTGCATTGTATTTGTATTTTTACTCGACTTTTAAATGTGCAAATACAGCTACCGGATTAGACTTCCTACTGAAAAAGAGCTAGAAATGAAAGTTTCCAAGGAAGTTAAGAAAATGCGGTACTATGAATCAACACTTCTATCAGCATACAAGGTTTGAACTGCTATCTTTATATGATCAATATTCTGAAATTTTAATATGATTTGGTTTAGTTCTTGAGTGGAGTTGGCATGGTGTGGGGATTATCATTCATTGATTCACAATTAGAGAAGGGTTTATAATGTATATAATATATTTAGCATACTGTGTCTACCACATGTTCTTTGTAGAAAGGCTCCATTATCTGAAAGCCTTCAACATGGTTTAATTGGCACATGGAGTTGTGCAACCATATTACGTCCTGATGAATATGAAAACATTGTGTAATGCCACTACAATAAGATGAATAAAGTCATGTATTTGAGTAATCATTGGATTTATCTTGTGAAGATATGTTATGGGCTGTATTGGTTGAATCAACTTTTCAATCATGCTTGAGTCTAATGATAAAGATGCTGCTAGTAGGAAATCCTCCTTCTCAAAGATGTTGTTAGCTGGTTTTTTAGGATTTCTAATAAGGCTTTATGTTTTCCACATCACTTGAGTTTATTTTTAGCGCAAGAAATTATTAGAAAGTTGGGATTTCATCTCTTAGCCCCTCATCTTCATACTATTCCCGGGAATGTGCAACAGGGATACCTGCAGAAGTTGCTAGTGCTAGAAAAGCAGCCCACATTTCATCATGTTGTGGTTCGTTGTATTTGTACTTTGCTTGATGCTGTTCCTCACTTCAACTTCTGTGAAAGCTTGTTAGTTGCTGTTGTCAGAAACATAGGCTCCTCAGATGATGTTGTAAGGTATGTACTGAATTGATGTGCTTTGAAATGTTAAATATCCTGCAGTAATCTGTTGAGGGCCTTTAAAGGTTTGACGTTATTAGTGGGAATTTAATATATTAGTAGTATAATTTGAGCTTGGACACCACAATTAAACTCCAAAAGCAGTACGATGACAATTGTAAAATTAATAGAAAAGGTCAGCCTACTTGTTTTGCAGAATTCTAAAACCTACTTTAGGAGATTGAAATACTTAGTCAATGACTTAAACTGTTGTTGAGGAAAATGAAAATTTGTTTCAATGTCAAAATCCTCTTTTAGTTTTTTACTTTAACAATCTTTTGGATTAGTCATGGAAGCAATTTAATACTCTCATCTAGTGTATTTAGTTTACTTCTGTGATGTTTGGGCTTCATTAGTCACCTGGCCTTGTTGCTAATTGGTCTTCTATGTTAGGTCATTCTGAACTTTAACTTGAGATTTTGGAAGATTGATGTCATAGATGGTTTACATTCTCTTCTTTCTTCTTTTCATTTTAGTTCTTATTTTCCATATTTGTAAGATCAGGATTTAGACATAGAACCTATTCAGCACTGCATCTTTTTTGCTACTTTATTCCAGTAAAAAGGAATGGAAACTTGGCTGAAGGAGTCATTTCGTTAGTACATAACCATTTTTTGGTGCTTTTACTCTTGAAACAGAGTTATAAGAAGCATAAATTAACATATTCAAAAAAACTTTCCTTTAGCTTAATTGCTAGACGTGTTTTATCCTAATGTTCTGCTGCTGCACTATTATCATTCATTTCCGGTGGTGTCAGCTCTTAATCAGTTCTTCAACTGCCACCGCTTCCCTGCTCCCTTTCACCTCTTTGCCTTCCTATCACCACCTTCATTATCATAACATTTCATCCTTTCGAACCATTAGAAATTGATATGCTCATCAATAAATAGATTGGCCTTTAAAAAAAAATCTATTGGGTATTTAAGGCATTAAGGTTTCCTAACTGATTAATAGCAAGAGGGGATAGAGATTAGTTTTATTCTAATCATATTAATCAAAATGAATCTTTGAATAAAAGAACTTAAAAACAAACTTGAAAAAAAATGGTGTTTTAAAAACATTTGAGAAGTCAAAGCATAAACCAGATGATAATTTCGTTTTACCATATCAAATGAGCTTGAGCTTATGCTAAAGAAGCTTAATCCTATTAAATATCCAGAGTATGGTCATTTCATGCATAGAGGAATGGTAATTGCTCTGTCGCTTCCTTTTAAAGAAAGCTCCCTGTTACTTGTCTGCTACTCAGCCACTGTGCTAACCTGTTAATCCTTGCCAAAAGACCAATTCCAAGCAAATTATGAAGTAGACTACAGTCTACTGTTTCACTTTATTTCTGACAGATGCAACTTTAATAGAAACTATGAAAGACAATATTATAATGTTCTCCACCATTGCTAGTCAAGTTCCTTGTATCACCCTGGATCACCTTGGATAGTAATTACTTGCCCCCTCCTCAAAACTTGCCACGATTGTTGCTTCAGTGATGACCACATAAAGTACATTTTTGTTGCTTTTTTCTTTTCCAACCAAAGTACCTAATACTTGTTTACAGGAGACTTTGTTGTGCAACTATTAAGTCACTTTTTACCAATGAGGGGAAACACGGTGGTGAAGCTACTGTTGAGGCTGTTCGGTTGATTGCAGATCATGTCAAAGCTCATGATTGTCAACTGCATCCTGATTCTGTTGAGGTATTGGATAGTCTTAAACCCTTCCTATTTCACGCTGCATATATGTTTCTTTAAATATACCTTTTGCTTTTTGTGCAAATATTGGTAAGCTGAACTTATTGGCATGATTAGAATCTGTTTTTATCTCCTTTATCTTCCCAAGTAAATACTATGGTGATCTCCTACACTAAACTCAATAACCTTGCCATAGAAGATAATAACTTTGTTGAAGTTCCTTTTCCTCTTTGTTTTTCCAACTCTTTCCCATATAGAAGGTATTTGAAGTTGTTATAAAGAATGCAAGTTGGAGCTATCAGCAACTGAAGACTTTAGATTGCATTTTGCATGTTTATCTTTAAGATTTTAATAAGACGTGGAAATGCCATCATCAGTTTTTAACTGGTTTATACTTGCAATTGGTAGTTGATCAAATTAGCTACTAAAAATGGGAAGGTAGAATGACTTCTTTATGATAAATGTTCCCCTCCTGGTTCACATTATATGTACTTTTTGTATAACTTTGTCTCTTCCTGCTCCTTAATACCTTTTTCTTTGGTTAATTTTTTATCCGTTTTCAGGTTTTGATGTCTTTGTCATTTGATGATGATCTTGGGAAGCCTAAAGTTCCAGAAAGTAATAACAAAATGAAGTACAAGAAAAATAAAAAGAGAAAGAATTTTGAGGAGTCGAATCAATTGCAAGGAAATGACAGAAAGAAAAGTAAGCAAGAAATGATAGCAAAGATGAAGGACGAGGTATTTATCCCCAAAATAGCAATAATTCTTGATGTTTCCTTTATCTTTCTTGTTATAATTATCACAGCATTTATGTTTGATTGCTTTGCCCAGGTTGCTGCAGACTATAAATCTGTTTCTTATACTCCAGACGTTGAGGAACGGAAGAGGATGCAATCTGAGGCACTTTCTGCTGTATTTGAGACATATTTCCGCATCTTGAGGCATACTATGCAATCATCTGTAGCCAGGTTTG
Source organism: Fremontodendron californicum (assembly GCA_030761205.1). Taxonomy (NCBI): domain Eukaryota; kingdom Viridiplantae; phylum Streptophyta; class Magnoliopsida; order Malvales; family Malvaceae; genus Fremontodendron; species Fremontodendron californicum. The sequence continues at coordinate 8,805,638 of JAULJL010000023.1, read as the reverse complement.
TTTGATCATTACATTATTACAATGATCAGTGTGGTTGGTTAGTGGTATTCTGTGAATTTTTCAGCAACAATTTGTTTAAGGTAGTGAAATATGCTGCCTCTGTATCCTATTGATGAAAGACAGAGGATAAAAGACAACTATAAACATTAAGAATTGAAAAATGCTCATAAGTAGTTGATTTATTCAGTAAGGTGGCAGTGGTTGACAAAAATAAGCCAGAAAAAAATCATATGTATTTTCTATAGTATGTGTCACTCTTTAGTTTGAAGAAAGGCGACTCCCATCAGGTTCTCAAAAGGCAAGGCAGTAAGGAACTTTTTGTTTTTTTAGATATCTCCTCCATGCTATCTAGATTACAGTAACTGTAGATGGGTTTTATCGGTCTTTTGTCCAGATTTGTCCCTAGTTAATTAAAGTTGGGTTCTGTCCAGGCTTTACTCTCTCCTTAAGTTTCGATATGTGTTTCATAAACATAAGAGGGGGAAAATGCATCTCAGTATTTAGTAATATACATGAAATCAGAGTTTTATTTATTAAAAGAGTATAACTTTGTTAACATTGATCGAGATTTCCAAACAATGGTAGATTAGGATGGTTAATACTGAACATAATAAATTGATTACCAGATGAATTTTTTACACCGATCTCTTTTTTATTTAATTTCAACTTGTCTTGTCTTTGTATGATATTTTAAAATCTCGAGCAGACCAGTTAATTCTGTTATTTTCTTTCCAGTTCTGAAGCAAATGGTAATATAACTTCTGGTGCGTCTGGGGCACATCCACTTCTAGCTCCTTGTTTGAGTGGTTTAGGAAAGTTTTCTCATCTGATCGACTTGGATTACATTGGAGATCTTATGAATTATTTGAAAAGGCTTGCTGCTAGAGGTAGCAACTCAGATAGTTCTGCACAAAAAGTGCAAAATTTGACTGTCTCTGAGCGCCTTCGCTGCTGCATTGTTGCTTTTAAAGTTATGAGAATCAATCTTGATGCTTTGAATGTTGATTTACAAGACTTTTTTGTCCAGCTTTACAATCTTGTACTTGAGTACAGGCCTGGAAGGTTAGTAGGATATAGCTGTCCCTTACATTTATCTAATGAAAAGCGTAGCTTAGGAGTAAATGTTAACTTTGTTAAAGTCTTTTCCAGCGGAAAAGCTGGTTGAGACTGGCTTATTGCAAACCTTTTCAAATGCTGAAATCAGCATTCTCAAACAGAACAGATTTTAAATATAAAAAAAAAGCCAGTCACCAGAGGCAATCAAGTTACTCTTGAATCTCTCTCTGTCTAACAAAAGTCTATGCAGCAGAGATCAAGGTGTAGTGTTAGCTGAGGCTCTGAAGATCATGCTATGTGATGATAGGCAGCATGACATGCAAAAGGCAGCTGCATTTGTAAAACGCTTAGCCACATTGTCTTTGTGCTTCGGATCTGCTGAATCCATGGCTGGTGTGTTAATTATTTGAATAGCTGGACTATTTGATTTCAAGTGCTTTATTATGGTACTTTTAAGGCATTTTTCTGTTTTTCTTTTTGAACTTTGCAGCCTTGGTAACGTTAAAGCATCTTCTTCAGAAAAACGTAAAGTGCCGAAATTTATTAGAAAATGATGCTGGTGGTGGCTCCGTGTCAGGATCTATTGCAGTAAGCTATTCTGCTACTCTTCAAATGATAGAATAATTTCTCATATGCATTTGGTTGAAAGTGACACCTGCCGCATTAATGTTCTATTCACATATCTTTGATTCCTTCTTTGCAAATTCATTTGTCATTCTTTTTACACTTTTACATTTTATCTCTTTGACCAAATATTTATGCTTGATTCACATCTTTATTTGGAAAATCTGTTAATTCTGTGCATTGTAAGCTTTGTGAGTCATTAATGGAAGAAAGACTTGAAGTGAGTAGGAGGTAAGAATACAGACTGAGAATAATAAAGAAGCATGAAATTTCTAGTTGCTGAACATATTGTGCCAACTGGTTTGAGGTTAGTCCTTTATATGTTGTATAGAATTTTTAAATTACTATAGTATTAGCCCTTTAATCCGGGGTTTAGCCTAATTGGTTCATGCAGCCACGCTTAAGAAATGGCATCCAGCAAGTCTAGGGTTCGAATCTTGGCGTCTGCAATCCCTTCTTCTATCCCAAAAAACAGAAAAGAAAAAAAAAAGTTAGATTTCTGTTTAGTTGCTATTTTGACATCTTTGAACCAAAATCTTGCATATTTTGTTTCATCGGTATCACAATTATTGCACTGGTTTATGAATTTTGGTTCTTTTAGTAACAGACATGAATGTAATTGTTTTTGAAATTGTAACGAATGCAAAACAACCGTTTGATTTTACAGAAATACCAACCATATGCCTCGGACCCCAGCTTAAGTGGCGCACTTGCTTCGGTACTTTGGGAAGTGAATCTTCTATCTAAACACTATCATCCAACCATATCGACACTGGCTTCAAGCATCTCAAACATGAATACTGCCCAGAACCAGGTTTATCTCAACATTTCTCCTCAACAAGCTTTTAGGAACTTGTCGTTGGAACAGGAGTCATTCAACCCACAGGGCAACACCCAGAAATCAAATAACAAGAGGAAAAGAGGAACTGCGTCCGCCTCGATATTGGCTACTATCGAACCTTCTTCGATAGATGAAAACGAGGTGAGCAAGAAACTCGGTAGGCATTTCATGCTTCTTCGGGACATTAAAGAGAATGAGAGATTAAGGGGCGAGTTGGATCGAACAACGTCAGCCTTGCAGTTATATGAAGAATACAAGAAGCAACGGAAGTCAGCAATGCAGAAAACCAAGAAAAGCAAGAACTTGTTGGCTGTCAACTGAAAATGTGAACTTCATTCATGCAGTCTTTTGCTATTAAAACTCAATTCACTCTAGTTTATTGCCCCGCTTGTAGGTTGGCGTTTGCTAATTCCATTATTACAATATTGGTTTAGTTTTCATGTGGATCATGGTTTTTATTTCACAAAGTAATTTTAATAGATAATTAAAAATTTTGAAATTATTGCAAGAATCAGGCGGGAGGAATATAAAAGTAGCAAGAGCTGATTTTCCAAATAGGGTTGCAATCGAGGAGTTGGGCCTGATTTATTTAGTGTTAGACTTGAGCTTCGTTCACTAGGAAATACGTTGTTCAAACTCCTTAAACATCAAAAGTTTTAAATTATTTCCTTTTGCCTTTTTTTTTTTTCTTTGGATAAATAGTTATTTAATAGTAATTATTGCTTCATGTGAGCACATAACATGGGAAATCCAAAAACCATGTTGCTACCTATATTATTTTATTCAAGACAAAAGAAAAAAAAAAAAAAGTAGTTTTGAGTTTATGGAAGAGAACAAAAAGTATCTTCAAACAAGTAAGAGCTTAAGATCCTTACAGTTTTAACAGTTAGCAAAGCCCATGTGGCTCATGTCTTAGCATTCACATGTTTCCTTTCATTAATTCCATTGCCCTTCTCGGATCTTCAATCATTTCCTTTTAAAGAAATAATGTTAAAAACTCATGTTCCAACTCTCAACACCAAAAATACATTTGTTTCTCCAAAATAATATGTATTCTTTTTATAAGGATAATTAATGTCATATTTGACTCTGTATTATACAAAAATTTTCAATGTAATATCTCTATATTAAAAATATGTAATGTGATATTTGTATTATTTTTTTGTGTATCAATGTAATACTCGAGATTAACATCGTTAAATAGACTCACTGAAGTTATTATTTTATTCGGATACTCTTAAGAGCACACTCTCTTATATCAATTTAATTTATTATCAAGATTTTAATCTTGAAGACCGAAGTGCTCCCCTAAAAAATTGTACTTTGATTAATTAAAAAAAAAAAAAAAAACTGGAGTATCTATTTTCAGTTTCTGCAAATGATATGGATAATAAATATTTGAGAATATTATTCAAAGATTTGTGATGAATAATAATTAGCATTAAGTAATGAAGGTGACTCTGCGTACTTCTAAGATGCATATGCCTTCAGCGTAAATTAAGGGCTTCATGCATTTGCATTTTGCATTTTGCATTCATTCTTGCCTCAAAATTAATGTATAAAATAGAGTCAATCATGAAGACCGCGTTGCATAATGTTAATATACGTGTATATTACTGGAAATATTAATAAAATGCAATATTGACTATTTTTTTCTCAAGTCCGATTAGAAAGTCAGTTTTATTATTTTAAAAGTATTAAAAAATATATTTTATATTATTAATAATTATTTATTAATATAATTAAATTTAAATATTTTTATTATTTAAATAGTAATCTAGTCAGATCAGACTTATTGGATCGAGCGGATAATCCGACCCGTAATTTTTTTTGGTACAAAAGAGACCACAACTTGAGGATAAGAGAAGGAGTTATAAATACTGAGATTCAAAATTCAAACTTATTAGACTGTTAGATGCCATCTTTTAAGAATGATTATATGAATCAATTGAATTAATTGTCGGATTCGTCCTAAACATGTTAGTGTCAAGCTGTAAACAGCTTTATATATATATATATATATATATATATATATATATATATATATATATATATTCTTCAATGCTACTTCTTTTCCAAAAACATGCATACATTATGATTACTAATAACTGAGTTCATACTGCAAAGTCTTAAAAATCCGGATCAGTAGAATATTCCAAGCTTCCACCTCCTTTTTCTTTCTTTTTTTTTCTCTTCATTTTTAATAAAAAAAAAAAAGGTGTAAATTGATGAAATTTCAAGATCAAAAGTGATTCTTTGGAGTAGATTGAACATTCTAAATATTTAATAAAAATATAGAATTGATATAAAAACTTCCGTGGTTCCAACTCATGGTTAAGTCCTCTCTTCATCCAGAGAGCCCCTTTCTTCCTTGCGAAGTTTTTTTTTTTTTCTTTTCTCAGCTATGAGAGCATGATTTCTTCCTTTATCTGTTCTTGATCCTGTTAAATCTTTTCCAGGGATTTCTTTCTAACCTCACTCATCATTCCTTAATCCAATTTTACTTTTCCAACTCTTCTTGCCAAAGGATCTCTCCAAATCCATTTCTGGCGTGAATACACGCCTCTTGTAGGTATTGAATACCTATTTTTAATTTCTTGCCCTATCAGAGTCCGTTTTAATCTCTATCTTCTAAAGCCCATCATCGTAAAATCTCTCACCGTAATAACCACCACTTAGCCGCTGCTTTTTCGTGGAAAACATAAACCAGCTGTCAGATACCAATACCAATCACCCCTCATTTTCCTCTAATGCAAGCCATGACTAGACAAGTAATCTTATCTAGGAAGAAGAAGAACAGTCACACCCACCCCTATTTAGGATATCCCGTAAGTTCATCAGCAAATCTGAAGCAAAAATCTCTGATCTTAATGCCCTTCTTCTAAACCCAAATATGAGCTTTAAACAGGTGAGTGAAAGCAGTGAGAGTATTGCATCAGGCGATGAGAAAGTTAGTAATTAGTCAACTTTTGGTCCTCAACCGACCCCACAAGTCAGAACAAGAGCAAGACGCGGACTGAAGAACTTGAAGATAGCAGACAGTTCTGGCAAAACTGCCTTATCGGATTCCTTCATGATTTCCGTCGCTTCTCTGCCCGTCACCTACAAGGTATTATTAATAGAGCATGGAGGATGCGAGGTAGTATAACTGTTGTTGGAAGGGAAGATAATTTCTATATTTTGCATTTTGAAAACACTCGTGACCTTCATATTATCTGGCAAGAGGGGCCATGGTCTTTGGATGGTGCTCTTCTTATTACTGATATCTAGAGACCAAATCTGGTTCTCAGATCTGTCAATCTCACACGAGTACCGATTTGGATTCAACTCTGGGGTCTCCCTCTGGAATACCAAAGACCGTTTGTTGCTACTAGACTGGCTCAAATCGCTGGATAGGTTACGGCTATAGATTGGGATGATGTGGCCCTTAGAAATATCCGATTCATGAGGGTAAGAGTGTGGATCTGTCCTTGGCATCCACTCATAGCTGGTTGTATGATCAGAAGAGATGATGGAGTTATGATGTGGGTGGAATTTAGGTATGAAAGAGTCTGCAAAGTGTGTCCCAGATGTGGCATAATCGGACACACTTCACCAAATTGTCCGCACCAGAAAAGGATGATCAATGATCAAATGCAAATCATCCATGACAGATATGGCTATTCTACTGGCTACGATCTTCAACATATCCTTTTGAGGAACAGCCTGAGAGCAGCTTACAACAGAGGGTCACGCAGAACTACTTTCATCAAGTTTGTCACAAGATTTCAAGGTGAGTTCAACACTGTCCAAGCTGATCAGCTTAGGAGGGATATCCAGAATCCGAGTACTGATCCTATGAGCCCCAGCCCTGATTACAACGACCCACAAACCCCAAGCTATGGAGACCCGAATTTAACTGAGCAAGTAACCTCGGAGCCTCAAAATCCACCAAATCTGGTTTCCGAAGCCATCAACCTATCCAACCAAGTTGAACATAACCCAAACCATTTTCTGTATGAGTCCTTACGTCGATCGGATGAATCGGCCTTGTTGGATGCTTCAAGGGAATGGGAAAAACAACAACAGTAATTGGATATTTTGTTTGAAGAATTAGCTGAGAATGAAAGCAGGACCTCAGATTACTTTAACAGTAGTCATTTTCATGAAGCAATAATGCAACCTGTTGATAATTCTCCAAGATGGGTAGGGCTGCCTAATGGGGAAATTCTCTTTACAAATGGAAGGATGGATATTTCAACAAATGAGGAATTGCCAGAAAGCAGTGCAATGGGAGAATTGAGAGCTATTAACAGAGGCCTAGGAGGAAATGCAATACACCCGATTGGTTTCTGCTTCGATGTTGAAAATAATCAAGACATAGAGAGGGATACAGTGGATTATAACTTCAGAATTCATAATAAACCTGAACAACCCTCCGCCCAGGGCCTACATGGCAGCTTTATTAATGATAGTGGTGAGCCACCACCAAAATCTGCATCGCCTGGAGCGAACCAAGCACATGATTCAAACACTGCTGTTGAGATACATGGACTTGAGCACAATCTACAGCTGGAACAAATCACTGATCATGCTGCTATCGCAGAGGATTCCTTAAGTTTTAGAGCTCAAGGTCATTACTCTCCAAACTCTAGTGATAACACTAGCCAAAAACGAAAAAGAGAAGAAGACAAACAGTGACCAAGAATCGGAGGGCAGAAGACAAGTACGAAGGCTAATGCAAATGCTCGAAGTTGATGAACAACAAAATCAACAAGGTAATGGAAATACTTTGGGGTTCAGGCAGGCTGTCCCACAACAGCCTCCCCAACAGCCATGATACTCATGAGCTGGAATGTTAGGGGTTTGGGTCAGCCCCTAACATCCTTCCATTGTCAGGAATTGATCCAGAAGTTCAAAGTAAATTTTTGTTTTTTAATGGAGTCCGAAGTCTCGATTATTAAAGGGAAGCAGATTGCAAAAAAATGGGGCTTTGGCTATTGGATGGTGTGTCTAGCATAGGAAAAAGTGTGGGTCTTTTGGTAATGTGGAATGATAGCTTGAATGTATCTATCTTCTATTAAGATAATCACTTTATTTGTGCGTATATTGTGGAAAATGAGCACTGTTGTTGGATCACTTGTATATATGGTCACCCAGATTTGAATCAAAGGCAGACCGTGTGGAACAAATTAATTAGTTTGGCAGAAAACATCAAGGATACTGACAGTTGGTTAGTTCTAGGGGATTTCAACCAAGTGCTTAAATCTAAAGATAAACTGTCCTTTAAGAATTCTTCCATAAAGGGTGCGGATAATCTGAGAGCTTGTCTCAATCAATGCAGCCTTTCAGAAATTCCCTCAAAAGGACAGTACCTAACTTGGACAAATAACAGAGAGGGTAAAGATCTTGTATGGAAAGACTGGATAGAGCTTTTGCAAATCCTCAATGGTTCATTTCCTATGACAAAACATACCTACTCAACCTTCCAGTGTCATTTTCAGACCACGGACCGATGATCCTGTCTACAGAAGTTCAGAGCCGATATAGGAAAAGGCCTTGTAGATTTGAGGCAATGTGGATCACTAACCCACAATGCAGGGATGTCATTAGTGACTCATGGTGTAATAGAGTGAGTGGATCCCCATCCTTTGCTCTTATGCAAAAATTAAAGATTACACAAAACAATCTCAGGTCATGGAATAAAATTGTGTTTGGGAATCTCAAAGAGAGAAGGATGAAACTTGAAAAGGCACTTGCTATGGCTCAACAAATTATTGGTTCAGAAAGTTCTTGCAAAGAAGAGAAAAAATTAAGAGAAGAACTTGAACACTTGGCTGAGCAAGAACAAATCCATTGGATGCAGAAATCTAGAGCCAATTGGATTATTCAAGGAGATAGAAATACCAAGTTCTACCACACTGTAACGGCCAGAAGGAGAATCAGGAATAAAATCTCAAGTCTTCTGATCTCGAACAGATATTGGGAAGAAGATCACCAGAAGATAAAAGACGCATTTATAGAGTTTTACAAGAGTATTCTCTGCACAAAAGACAGATCAGGAGGTGATGAGATCAAAGGCTACTTATATGAATTAGGATTGCCCACATTGAGTGATGGTCACCAAGAAAGGCTTAACAAACCATTCAATGCAGAGGAAATCAAACAGGCAGTATTTCAAATTGGTCCTCTGAAAGCATCAGGAGTGGATGGTAAACCTGTACTGTTTTACCAACAATTTTGGGATATAGTTGGGCCGCTCACAACAAGTTCTGGACTATCGTTCTTGAATTCAGGACATATACTTAAAGAGTTAAATAAAACTCTCATCACTTTGATACCCAAAGTCAAGGATCCTCAAAAAGTTTCGGATTACAGACCTATCAGTCTTTGCAATGTTGCATACAAGATCATAGCAAAAGTCATTGTCAACAGACTGAAGCCAATCATGAAAGATATTACCTCACCTTTTCAGAATGCTTTTGTCAAAGGAAGACACATATCTGATAATATCATCATGGGTGGGGAAATTATTCACACCATTCAAAGGAAGAAAAAAGGTAAAGCAGTGTTAGGAGCTTTAAAAATTGATATGAATAAGGCTTATGACAGGATCAGCTGGACCTTCATACAAGTTGTTATGGAAGTCATGGGTTTTAATAGAAAGTGGATTCAGATAATCAGTGAATGCATAGGCACGGTCAGTTATCAGATCCTGATTAATGGTGAAGCTTCAGAACCTATAATGCCTAATAGAGGACTAAGGCAAGGTGATCCTTTATCACCCTACCTCTTCATTCTCTGCCAAAATGTGTTATCCATCATGCTTAGAAAGGCTGAAGAAGTGGGCAAAATTCAGGGTGTTAGAATAAGCAGAAACGGACCTGCTTTTAGCCACCTCCTCTTTGCAGATGATAGTTTCCTTTTCTTCAAAGTTAATGTCCACTCCTGCAGAACTATTAGAGGTATCCTTAATAAATTCTGTAGTTTATCTGGACAAGTAATCATGGCAGCAAATCTGAATTCTTCATGAGCCCAAACTGCAAAGCAAATGCTAAAAAATGGTTCTGTGGAATTCTGAGGGTTAAAAACACAAACAAGCCAGGAAAATACTCAGGAATTGACTTTGGAAAGATGAAGTCTAAAAGGGATTTCTTCCAACCTCTATTGGAAAAGATCCAAAATAAATTGGCCAGCTGAAAATCGCATTGCCTGTCTCAGGGAGGAAGACTAACCATGGTAAAATCTACTTTAAGTGCCTTGCCAATCTATTCGTTGTCATGCTTTAGAGCTCCTCGATATATTTGCAAGAAGATTGATCAGACGGTGAGAAGTTTCTGTTGGGGTCACAAAATTGGAGAAAGGAAACTTCATTTGAAGAACTGGAACCATCTATGTCAACCCATATACAAAGGTGGACTTGGATTTCGAAAAACAGAAATTATGAACAAAGCTCTTCTCGGCAAGCAAGCATGGAGAATAATGACAAACCGGAATTCTGTAGTACCAAACGCTCTTCAAGAAAAATACTGGGAAGGAATAATTTTGATGAAGTGCAGTCGAAAATTGGGGATTCTTGGATTTAGAAGAGCATTCTGGCGGGAAGAGATGTTTGCCTAAAAGGATTGGATATCCAGATCTGGGGAGGAAACCATACCATCATCAGAAATGGTAATTTATCAGTGGTCCCCTATAGTTCTGATTGCAATCAATATCTGTTGCCCCTTAAAGTCCTCATTTGTCCCATTCAAAAGTCATGGCATACAACCATGACTAGCATCCTGCTAGACTCGGTTAATGCTCAAAACATACATAAGGGAACATTTTCCTTCTTTGGAGGAGAAGACAAACTGGTCTGGAAATTTGATTTCAAAGGAGAATTTTCTGTCAAGTCAGCCTATTGGGAATCATGGAAAGAGGAGCATTCTCAAGATGGTTTAATTGATCGGAATGGTATATGGGAAAAGCTCTGGAAACTAAAACTGCCTTTTAAATTAAATCTATTCCTTTGGAATATCTGTAATGATTGCTTGCCAGTCCGCAGTGAACTCCGGAAGCGTAATATTGAGAACTTGGGGCTCTGTCCCTTTTGTAATCAAGAGGAGGAGACTCTCGAACACCTTTTTGTTCAATGTCAACTGACAAGAGCAGTGTGGTTCGCTTCTGATCTTTCCCTCAGAATGGATGGATTTGCCCCGGATAATCTCAAGACCTGGATCAAACAATGGATTCTCACCATAGATCTTCAACAATGGGAAGCACATAACTTTTATAGTCAGTTCGCAAGTGTCCTATGGTCGGTCTAGAGACATAGGAATGAATGTATTTTTGAAGATATTGCTCCCAACCCCTTAAAGGTTCTCATGCGTCACAAGTATCAATGGACAGGAATAATGGAGGCTTTAACAAATAACAATCAAGGACCTAAATGATCAAGGCTACTAGTGATCATCCAGGGGATGTCTCTACAAGACTTGACCAGCTTGATAAAAATACATGGCTTGTATTTTTGGGAATTCAAAAAAACCGTGATCACAACTGGTTGGAATAAGTGCTTTAGTCAGAGATCCGTCTGGGAACACCATGGTCTTGTGTCGGAGTGTTGGAACTCCAAATGCATGCCAGGCCAGAATTAGCCTCATTAGACAGGTATTATTCAGACTGCTTGACCTAAAAGTTGAAATACTTGTGTGCAAGGATAACAAGAATAAATGGACATCATCCAAGGACGCACAAAAGTTCACTGGACATTAAAACCAGCAATGGAGGATGTACTCAAAATGGTCGGAACTGGCATAAAGGTTGTATTCACCACAGAATGGCATCCAGTCGCTGGAGAAGTATCGAGAATGGCACAAAGCGCAGCAAGAGCAAAGATTTCATTTAGCTGGCCATAGGCTTGAGGCACCTGTTTTCCTTATTAAATGTTCAAACTTTATTGTCTCATTATCAACAAAAAAAAAAAAAAAAAAAAAAGAAGATATAAACACTCTGTAATTCGTAGTATCAAGACTTCTTCTTGCTCTTAATTTTCCCACAAATCATCATCGATTTAAGAAAACAATTAAAATAAGATTTTTAAGTCAAATACAAAATTGGACCCTTTTAGTTAACTACAAGACATGAGCTATAGCCAAAGTCAAGTGAGATTAGGTTGGTCATATATTTCGGTCTGACTTATTAAAGTTTGATCACTATTTTATTACAATTATTTAATTAAATTCATTACTTAATTGATCTTAGCTTGATTTGGATTAAACACATTGCACATCAAATTAAGAATTACTTTTTTCATCACTTTGGCATAATTCTTTGGTGGGCTTAATTAATTATCTATAGCCACAAAGACAATTGTCTAAGTTATTTGTCTGATTAAGCCCATCAAATTAAGAATTACTTTTTTCATCACTTCGGCATAATTCTTTGGTGGGCTTAATTTATTATCTATAGCCACAAAGACAATTGTCTAATTTATTTGTCTGATTAAGCCCTTAATCAATTAATTTAATCTAATCTGTTAAATAAGAATGACACATTTTTCATCGTTTTTGTGAAAAAAGAAAGAAAAAGTTGGATCTGGGATTGGGATCAAAGGGGAGCCAATTTGCAATGTTGGGGGGGTCTTTAATCCAACGTGCAAAACCTAAAGAGAAAAGGACGATTCTCCCACTACTACTTTCTTGTCCAATGTCTGTCTTGCTTTGCTTTGTTTGTGACCTCTCTTAACCTACTCACATGTTTTCTACAAAATTAACATATTTTCTTTTCTTTTTTCTTATAGCAACCTCAACATGAAAAAGTTAATTAAACATGTTGTGATTCCTCCTCCAAATTTGGAACCAAATACTTTTAGAATATTCTATATTTTTTGGCATACAAAAAATACGAAAAATATACGGTATTCCCTCTTTACTTTTGCCGTAAAATGATGATTTGTTTGCCCCCAAGGTTAGATCTGCTCAAGGATCGGATAGTCCGTCCAACTTGATTCGAATTGGACTGAGTTTTGGATAAGAATTTTATAATTTGGATTGGCTCGACTCTATTAAAGAGTTGTCACTAGAGCTGCTAATGGGCCGAGCAGCGACCCGATTTTTTTTTGTTTTCCTAACCCCGGCCCGGCCCGCTAGCTCATATTTACTGTTCATTTATATTAAAAAATATATTTTTTATAATTAAATTTAAAAAATAATATTTTTTTTATTGGGTGAACAGTGATTCGGGCCGGCTCGGATCACTAAAATACTTGCCTAGGCCCGGCCCAATACGGGTCAGGCGGGCTGCTCGGCCATGAGCAGGTCTAGTTGTCACATGTTGTATTACAATATATTTAAGAAAATGGTTATTATATGGTACACTGTCAGTGAAGTTTTTAGATTTCACAAGCAGGGTTAACAAAGTGATACATACCTTTAGTGTATAATAAAAAAAATAAAAACTAATTAAAAAAAATGAAACATGTGACAACCTCTTAATCCGCTTATGGATCGAGTTCAAAAATTTACACTGCCAATATGCTAAAAATAAACTCTTAAAAAAATTAATTAGTTTTATAATAATTAAAAACAGAGCACAGCATTATGTTTTTGCTTTTGGAGATCTTGCCACATCCAGGATTTTTTTGAAAGATGAAAACAAAAGTTTGAAATTAGTGGTAGATTTTTTTAAAGGAAAATATTTATGTGATGGATGTATAGTTTATTTTATTTATTTAAAAATACATGTAAAATAAAAATTATTTTATCAATAAGATATAATTTTTTTTTATTTATATAAATTTTATATTATTTTATTTTAATAATTTTATTATTGAGTAGGTGTCACTTGATTTGTGATACCAAATTCAGTCAAACACTTTAATAATAGTGTTTTTTAAATAAATAAATAAAAAAAACACTTTGATAAAAGATATAAATACCCTTATTTTATATTTTTGTATTATTTTATTTTTAATTTTTTATTACTAAGTTGGTATTACTTGACTCGTGACACTTAACTCAGCCAAACACTTTGATAATGGTACCGGTCCAAAAATATGCACATATATGAGTTTTTATTTGGCTAAATAACAACAAAAAAAAAAACCCCTTAATTACCACTTTACTTGGTTAAGCCCCTATACTTTTATATTATACTCAAATAAGTGTATAATTTTAATTTGCATTAAAACAAGTTTTTAACCTTTAATTTTATCTAAATAAGCTCTTAACTTTTAATTTATATCTAAAAAAGCTTTTACATAAGTCAATTTTTCATTTGAAATAAAAGCTTATTTTGATATAAATAAAATATAAAAACTTATTTTGATACAATAAAAATATATAAAATAATTCAAATTTTTTTTAAAATTTAGACTTTTATTCATACAGATGATAGAACCTAAATCTCACACACCCTTTACTTAACACTTTCAATACAAAGTCACTTAATGGTGGTAAATGTTATTATAAGTTTCAAACAAATTAATTAATTCCAGATTAACAAATATTAATTGGCTCAATTAGCAAATTCGTCCGTCCATCTTGGATTAGAGTGATCTCTTGCTAGCAGTAATATTTTCAAATACACCATCTTGTTGAGTGCAAAACGTCTTGTTCTAATCTAACGGAATTTTACTTACGGCATAGTTTTATTTTTTATTTTTTTTAAAGTGATAGTAAAAAGTTGACAGATAAATCATTTTTATTGCCACTTTCTATGAATATTGGTTGATACTTTCACATATTATGAGTAATATAAGAGACATTTCTAATTATCATTACTTAGCTTTCAATTCATCTCTAACCATTAAATGAAATGTGAGTAACCTGTCTTCTTCTCTTAACTAAACAATCTATGTTAATCTAATGTACTCTTAGATTTGTATATATACAATAGAAAACACCAGATTTTATGAAAATGATATAATACAAAACCTTATAATTTCAAAACTTGTCATGAATTATGTATATACAAATTTTATGACTATTCAAAGATTTTAAACATGACATTTTGTAATCTGGGCTGACCCGGTTTGATCCGAATTACTATTTATTTAATAAAAAAATATTTTTATTTAAATTTAATTATAAAAATATTTAAATATTAATATAAAAATAATATTTGAATATTTTTGAATAGTAATATGGACTTCCAAATTGGCTCGAACTTGAGTAAAAAAAATTCAGACCGCAACTTGATTCGATCCGATTAATAAATAAGTGTACATTTGTATAAATAAAATCATAAATAATCATAAAGAAAATCATAAATACAAATGATTTTATTTATACATAAGTCTACATTATGTTACAATTTTATCGAGTGTTTTAGACTGCTTATCATAAATAAAATAAAAAAACCAAAGTAGAAATAAAATAATTGAGATTAAAAAATAATTTTTGATCTCTTAGAAAATAATAAATAATCTTGGGATTCAAAAATTTCATAACTAAAAGGTACCTAATTAAATGAGTTGGCAGAGAGATGCTTAAGGCATTAATTAATTAATTAATTAATCAATTGATAAGGTCCATATTTGTTTTAATTAAGCATTACGCGTGTAATCTAATCTATTCTGATTTAACATCGATCATATCATAATCTATTGAGTGTAAGCTTGAATAAAGCCGTTGGTTTTTTACAGTTTTTTTCTTTTTAAAATATTTTTTGTTGGCAGATTAACTGCCGGATTATACGCCTCTTTTACTCTCCTCGATTTCCTCAATTTTATGTTTTTCGACGCCATTCAAGCCTATTTACTGTTTCTTAATCAAAATATCGTTGTTTTTAAATTAATTCTCAAAATTCATTTATTTTAGTTGAAAAATCGTCATCCCTCATGACGATTTTCGTCATCCCCCATAACGATTTCTCAGCGTAAAAATTGTAAAAATTACAAAAAACACTAAAGAAAATCGCCATGGGGATTTCCCTTGGTATATATATATATATTTTTTTTACTTAAATTAAAAAAAATTATAAATTTATTTTTAAAATTTGTATTTTAATTTAAAAAATTGTAAATTAAATAAAATAAATTATCTAGGTTTGTTTATTTATTTTTTTAAAATATTTTTTTATTTTTTAAATATATATTAAAATTTTAATTTATGATTAAAATTTTATAAAAAATAAAATTTTATTTCTTATTAAAATTTAAAAAAGAAAATTATATTTCTTATTAAATTTTTATATCAAAAAATTTATTTCTTATAATTTTTTAATTTTATAAAAACTAAAATTTAATTTATTATTAAAATTTTGTAAAAAATACAATTTTATTGCTTATTAAAATTTAAAAAAGAAAATTATATTTCTTATAATTTTTTAATTTTATAAAAAATAAAATTTAATTTACTATTAAAATTTTATAAAAAATAAATTTTATTTCTTATTAAAATTTAAAAAAGAAAATTATATTTCTTATTAAATTTTTATATCAAAAACTTTATTTCTTATTTTAATTTTATATAAATAAAAATTTTGATTTCTTATTTAAATTTTATATGTGAGATCTGTAACAAACAGATATAAAAAAATTTATCTTCGATTTTTTTAATTTTTTAAAAATATATATACTTAAATTTTTTAATTATTTTAATTTTATGCTGTAGAAAATATTGAAATTGGATTCCTTCTGCAATGGATGGGACTAATGATTTAGGGTTAGTGAGAGGTTTCAGCTCATTTTCAGTCAATCAAATGCTGCAGAAAATATTGAAATTGGATTCCTTCTGCAATGGATGTGACTAATGATTTAGGGTTAGGGATTGGTTTCAGCTATTTTCCAGTCAATCAAATGCTGCAAAAAATATTGGAATTGGATTCTTTCTGCAATTGATGAGACTAATGGTTTAGGGTTAGGGATAGGTTTCACTATTTTTTAGTCAATCAAATGCTGCAAAAAATATTGGAATTGGATTCCTTCTGCAATGGATGAGACTAATGATTTAGGGTTAGGGATACGTTTCAGCTATTTTTCAGTCAATCAAATGCTGCAAAAAATATTGGTATTGGATTCCTTCTGCAATGGATGAGACTAATGATTTAGGGTTAGGGATAGGTTTCAGCTATTTTTCAATCAATCAAATGCTGCAGAAAATATTGGAATTGGATTCTTTCTGCAATGGATGGGACTAGTGATTTAGGGTTAGTGATAGGTTTCAGCTATTTTTCAATCAATCAAATGCTGCAAAAAATATTGGAATTGGATTCCTTCTGCAATGGATGAGACTATTGGACAGTCCAGTACAAAGGATGGGATTTATCATCAGTTTTTGCATTGAATGAGTTATCACTTTTTCAGTCAAATAACCCTAGCCAGAATATGAGAATCAGATTCCATCCTATACAAAGGATGGGATTTGTCATCTGGTACAACATATTGAACCATTATAAATTCATAATACTGATGAAGGTTTAAAATACCCCCTACAGCAGTTTTTCAATCAGATTTTTTCTGAATGCTAAAACCTCCTCATTCTCATCCTTCTATATTTTTTCTTTCTTTTGCCGAGTGATAATACCTCCATTCTCATCCTTCTTAGTTTCATTACTACACAACATGAGCAATAGAGTGATCGCATTAGTCTACTATAATAGCCAAATTCATAATACTGACGAAGGTGCTATCTTTGATTGTGAACGTCCTAAAAGTTTTCGTGTGGAAGAAGACGTCACATTAGAGGAACTGAAGCTGCAAATTCATACAAAAATTAAAGCTGGAAATAGAAAAAGAGTTTCAGAGGTTAAGTATAGGCATCCTCTTTCTATTGGTGAAGGATGTGTCCGATATAGAATATTTCCACTTGAAGATGATGATGATGTCAGATGCATGTTTTATGCTCATGAGACATTGGCAAATGTTGGTGTACTTGAGTTATATGCTGACATAGAGGATGTTGACGATGATTGTGGGCCTTCAAATGTTTGCACAACAGAAAACTTTCCCATAGAAGATGATGATTCTGGGCCGTTCTATGTTCACACTACATACGATGTTCCCACAGAATAAGTCGTTCCGTTATCTCAAGCTACAACGTTTCAGAATTCATTAGTCTCACAAACAATTCCTACTACCCTCGAAGATGAGCCAGCTGGTATTGATCCTGTTCCGTCACGTGGAGTCCATGGTGAATATGTTGGTGAATTTAGTGAGCAGGAAGAGGATGCTGAATTCGCAAGTGATGACAACAGTGATTCTGACCCAGATGTCGTCCCTGCTGAGATCAACACTCATGGAGATCTTCCCCCATATGATGCTGCATCCCATAGGCATACCCTGGATCTTGAGGCAATGCAAGTGCCAGAATTTCCTAAGTCTGCTCATACATTAGCTACGCCTCTGACATTTGATCCATCTGCAGTTGATTTGTGTGTTGGGTTACAATTTCCAACGAAAGAAGTTGTGCTTTCAACTATTAAGCACTATAACATCAAAAACTCTGTAGATTACAGAGTAATTGAATCTGAGCTGACAAAATATTATGCCAAGTGCATAATGTATGGAAAATGGTGTAATTGGAGAATAAGGGCAACTTTTATGAAGAAGAAACAGGCATGGGAGATTAGAAAATATGAAGGGCCTCATACTTGCACATCGGGGAGGATTTCACAAGATCATTGCAAGTTAGATTGTAACATGATCTGTTCATGCATTCTGTCATTGGTCCAAGCAAATCCGGAGATCTCCGTTTCAGTTTTGATCGCTGAGATGCGAATCCGGTATGGATACATCATCTCCTACAAGAAAACGTGGAAAGCAAAGCAAAAGACAATTGTTCGAGTTTTTGGCGATTGGGAAAGATCATACAATGAGCTACCTAAATGGTTAGGTGCAATGCAACATTTCGTGCCTGGTACAATTGTGGAATTGCAAACGATACCAGCATATCACGGTGATCGACTGGTCCAGGGTAAGAGAATATTCCATCGACTATTTTGGATATTTAAGTCGTGCATTGAAGGGTATCCGTATTGTAAACCTATTATGCAAATAGTTGGTACTTTCTTATATGGAAAATACAAAGGAACATTACTGTTAGCTATTGCACAAGATGGCAACCGAAACATACTGCCAATTGCCTTTGCCATTGTGGAGGGTGACACAACAGAGGCTTGGTCATTCTTTCTCACTAACTTGCGTACACATGTGACAAAATAGCCTGGCATATGCTTGATGTCTGATCGACATGAAGCCATCAAAGCTGCGATTAGATGCGATGGTAGTGGATGGAATCCTCCACATACATATTCAGTGTACTGCATTCGACACATTGCAGCTAACTTTATGAAAAAGTTTAACAATAAGGAATTGCGTCGACACATTGTTAACATGGGTATGGAATCGAATCATAGTTATTTTATCTCTTATATTTCGTTTAGTATATAAAATAATACTGAAATTCACAAGTCTTTTGTTTTTAATTTTATTAGGATACGAGTTGAGGCGACCGAATTTTCATTCCATGTATGAGAAGCTTCGTGGAGAAAATGCAGAGGCGGCTAATTGACTTGATAGGATCCCCAAGGAGAAGTGGGCCTAATCATATGATCAAGGAAGACGTTATGGCCATATGACAACCAACCTAGCTGAATCTATCAATTTGGTGTTGAAGGGAACGCATCATCTTCCCATTACTGCTTTAGTGCAATCAACATATTATAGGTTGGCTGCACTTTTTGTTAAGGTGGGGAACAAGCAAATTGCAATGATGGAGGGAGGGAGGGCACACATACTGTGAAACAGTCACACAGGCTATGCAAGAAAATCGCAGGAAAGCTAACTCCCACTTTGTTCGTAAGTTTACGCGAGCAAATCAATCTTTTCTGGTTGAAGAGTTAGTTGATCCACAAGAGGGTGTTTCTGCAATGAAGTACAAAGTCAAGCTTAGTGACATGTGGTGTGACTGTGGGAAGTTTCAAGCACAAATGTTCCCTTGTTCACATGTAGTTGCTGCTTGTGCACATGTCCATGTAGATTGCATGCAATATGTGGACAAACTCTATAGACTGGAAACTATATTGAATGTTTATAGCATGAGTTCGAAGCAGTTGGAAATGAAGGTTACTGGCCTCAATATGATGGTCCAGAAGTGTGTCCCAATCAAGAAATGCAGAGAAATCCACATGGTCGGCCAAAATCAAGTCGTATTCGTAATGAAATGGACCTCAGGGAGAAAGACCAACCAAAACGTTGTGAATTATGCAAAAATGAAGGTCATAACCATCGAAATTGTCCGCATCAATCTGGCACATTGGGGGAGATTTCGCATCAACAATAAATGAATTACATGTTTTCATAACCTATAATATTTACATATTTTGCCATTAAGAGAAAATGTTATGCAAGTTTTTGTCAACTTATCAAATAATTTGGATTATTATTTTATTTAAAATTAAAAAATTTATAAAAATATAACTCAATAATATATTTTTTTACAATTTTATAAATTAATAACAACATTAAGATTTTAGTTACACATGCTGAATAAAAAAATTAAAAATAACAATTAATTTCCCAACAAAGTTAAAATAAATAACATGAAATGCAAAACATATAAATTTGTATATTAGAAATTTAAAATAAATTATTCTCGTTATATTGATAAAAGTACATTTATTCTAATTATTGCATGGTGTAGAGCAACAGTGTCGAGCTCTTCTAGTGCGTGATGGTTGCACTCATCGTTCAACCTCGTCAGTGGCACTTATTCGCGGTCGACCACGACCTCTTGCTATAACCGCCACTGGTTTCGGTTGTATGTCATCAGTCATTTCTTCCGTATCAAAAATTTGAAACCCACTGCTGGATGAGCCAACACCTAGTTCACCCATAACGGGAACCTGACTACTAGATGGACCCAGAAATGATGTACCATTAAATGCTGACGAAGGGGTTCCAAACTGATACATTGATGTTAGATATGCTGAACTTGGACTTAGGATGGGGAGCTGGTCATCTAACCTCATTGTTGGCGGTGATGGTCGGTAACACTCATCAACGTCATATCCGGGGTGACTGACGGAATAACGATGACTGGATGGTACTCCATGATCTCGTTCAGGTTCAAGATGATTAAATGACATCCTCGGTGCTGTGAACTCCGATGAGGCCGGTTGACGCGTTCGCCCACGTTGTCGGCTAGGTCTAGGAGCTTCCATATCCTGTTTAGGAGGGACTGGAGCTGAAGTTCGTCCGGTAAATGGCATACTCCTAACATCCTCATACACCGACGGTGGACAAACAAAAGGCCGACCTTCATTTTTATACCATCCTATGTAATCATCAGATGGGTTGAAATTATTATCAACAATCTGATAACCTGTCGGAATTCGTTGAAAACGTATATTCCACCAATGGATCCAATGTTCATGCTTCGCAGGCCAGAATTCCTCATGACGACCACGCATGTCGATCTTGTGAAGCTTATCAAGGTTCACCGGGGCTGCAGGAATTGGTTTTGCATCCCAAATTGTCGCAACACCCTATCAGTTTGGTGCCACTCTACATATGAAAAGCATATCAATGCTGTGTTTGCTTTCCATATATTACAATTATTGTAGGCATCCGATGGGAGGCATGCCATAATTTCACTTAAGGAATATGGCATTCACAGAAACTGCGAATAATTATTACAATAGTTTCATATGGATTAAATAAAAAAAATACTTGAATGTAACAATCGAAATATTTACCTTATCATATCCTACTCGATCTAGTCGCACTCTTATACTTGCAAGGTCGGTCGGAATCTCTGTAAAATCTCTACTCTTACTCCTACTCCTACTCCACCTGTTAAAATGCATATAAAATCTTAATGACCTATAAAAATACAAGTTCGTACAAAATTAATAAAATAGTAAAGATTATTACCTGCTTGCAAGGGGGTATACAGCCGAAATATCCACGCGCGGAGCAAGAAATGGTAGCCGATACCAGGCCCATGATTGTAGAAGCACTAAACATCCACCTATGTCATGGCTTTTTGGAATTGTAGCCCGGCAAAGTTCTCTATACAAAATCGCCAAACACGCAGAACCCCAACTATAATTTGCCGGATGCTCTAAATCACGTAGTAATGGAAGATACATTAAATGTACTCGACTGCTCGATTTGTCAGGCATCAGTAATCCTCCAATCAAACGTAAAATATATGCTCTAGCAGCATATTGTATCTGTTCTTCAGTTGCGTGTAATGGAAGATTTTGAAAGGATTTCAACCAATTTAGTATCACCGTTGAGCCAGATACATATTCATCTGGAGGTACCAAGCCCAATAGATTTTGACACACTTCATTCCAATCTAGCAAGCTTCCGCCTGTAACTGCATCGCCATGGACCGGAAGTCCAAGTTGAAGCACAACATCTTCTAAAGTTACCGTGCATTCACCAAATGAAAAATGAAAAGTGTGCGTCTCGGGTCTTCATCATTCGATCAACGCACTGATTAAGTCGGGTTGTATCAAAAATCGTCGAATTTGAGTTGCGTGATAAAATCCGGCTCTTCTTAAGTGGTCGATAATAGATGGATGCGGGTCCTCCAATGTAAATTTTCTCGAACATAAAACGCGACGAGTTTCCTGTTGATAATTAATTAAATTAAATCAAATAATAATAAAAATTAATATATTATAAAACTATAACAATTAAAAATAAAAAAAATAAAAAACTCTAAAACTATAAAATAACAAAACAATAATAATAATAAATTTAAATTTAAATTTTTTATATAATTATTAAATAATTAAATAATATAAAAAATAAATAACTATAAACTGAAAAAACAATAATAATTATAAAATTATAAAACAATAATAATATAAAATTATATAATATAAAAATTAAAATTAAAATTAAAATTATATAAAACTATAAAATGAAAAAACAATAATAATTATAAAATTATAAAACTATAATAATAAAAAATAATATAATATAAAAATTAAAATTATATAAAACTATAAAATGAAAAAACAATAATAATTAAAAAATTATTATTGTATATAATAATAAAAAAAATAATATAATATAAAAATTAAAATTATATAAAACTATAAAATGAAAAAAAAATAATTAACAAATTAAATAACTATAATAAAAAAAATAAACAATATAAAAAATAAATAATTATAAAACTATGAAATGAAAAAAAAACTAATTAATAAATGATAAAACTATAATAAGCACTATAACATTAAAAATATAAAAATTATAAAACAGTAAAACTATAAATTTACAAAATTATAATAATTAAAAAATAACTAAAAATTGATAATGTAATACAAATAATATTACAACAATTTACTTACCTCTTTAAATATAACCTCTGATATGTGATTTTCTTGCAACCTCAATAATGATGATGAAGCCATTTTTAAATATTGTTGTAGAAAAAAAATTGTTGTAGAAAAAAAAATTGTTGGTAGAAAGAAATTTGATTGTAGAAAGAAGAAAGAAAATATAAATAAGTTGTAGAAAATAAAAGAGTATTTATAGAAGAGTGGTGTGTGGGGGGGGGAGGGGATTTGAAGGCAACGGTCACTTGACCGTTGCCTTCAAAAAAATTTGAAAATTTTTTTAATTTTTTTTGTTTTTAAAGTTTATATAGTAAAAATCAACTAAAAATTTTTTAAAAAATCTTTCATAAATTTTAAATAAAAAAAAAATATACCGTTGGACTTTTAATTTTTTTAAAAAATTTTTTAAATTTTTTTAAAAAAATTTTTAAATTTTTTTTATTTAATTTACAAATTTTAAAATTAAATTACAAATTTTAAAAATAAATTTACAATTTTTTTTTAATTTAAGTAATATATATATATATATATATATATATATATATATATACACCAAGGGAAACCGCCACCCCATGGCAATTTCCCTTGGTGTTTTTTGTAATTTTTACACTGGGAAATCGCCATAGGGGATGGCGATTTCCCAGCTGGACAAAAAAAATGAATTTTGAGAGTTAATTTGAAAACAACGGTATTTTGATATATAATTTTTTTAACTATATTTTGATAAAAAAATCGTTTAAAGAGTGAGCCTCTTCAATAATTCCAAGGAAATGCAATTATTAAAAAACAAAATGTTTGTAAGGGCCCAATATTTCATCATAATTATCTAAAAAAGGTTTGTTTGTGAAAATATAATAAATAAAAAGAGAAAAACAAAATTAACACTATTTGCAACAGTGGAATAAAAATCTTCCATAAAAGCCTACAAGAGAGAGAAAATTATGCTTCTTTTATTTGAATTTTTATGTTAAAGACAAATACCTATATTTATTTTTTTTAATTGAGAGAATGACATTCAAATTCGATTTTTTGAGTAAAGAGTATTTGAAAGAACGGAATTTAAATTCAATTATTTGAGTACGAATAATTAAGAGAACAAGATTCAAATACGATTTTTTTGAGTACGAGCACATATATCATTAAATCAAATGTTAACATACGAGGAAATTACAATTACAAATTTAAGAAAATTAAAATTTACAATTAACCTTACGTTGAGAAGCATTCATTTTAAGAAATACTTGAAGAAGAGGTTAATTAAATATCAACATTTAACAATAAAGAGCTTAATATATATATATATATAAAGGACTGAAATCTTAAAATTTTTTAGGCGAAAATAGACCTGTCCATGGACCGGGTAGTTCGTCCGGCCCGAAATACGGGTCGGGCCTAGACATGATTTTTCATGATCCGGGCCGGCCCAGCCCGAATCACTGTTCAAGTATTAAAATAATATTATTTTATTTAAATTTAATTATAAAAATATAAAAATATTAATAAAAAATGATTTTTTAAATTTTTTATTAATAAATAAATAGTAATTCGGGCCTGCGGGCCGGCCCGAGCCTGGGCAAAAGTTTCAAAAAAATTTCGAGCCGTGACCTAATCCGATCCATCGACGGATCTAAGCGAAAATATCAACATTTTTGAAATAAAAGAAAAAATAAAAAAATAATTAAATAATAAAGATTATTATATTTATATAATTTTGTTCATTGCTTAAAAAAAAAGGAATATTATTATGATTCAATTTTCTAAGATGCTTTCAGCAGCTTAGCAGCATATCCTGTTGGCCACTTGGCCCTCTGTCACTTAACTGAAAACCCAAACCAACCCTCAAATAATATCATTAATGACGCCTGTGCCCCAAATTTCTTATCTTCCCGAAATACCCCTGTCACGACCACCTATTACATCGGAGTAGACAACAACCACCGAATGTTCCGCCAAATTAGATATCCCCCCCCCAAAACACACTCACAGGTCTTGTTTAGTATTGATTTTAAAACAGTTTTTGAAATTAAAAGTTATTTTTTATCGTAAATATAATATTAAATAAATAAATAAAATTATTTTTTGTTGTTAAAATTATAATTTGAAAAACTAAATAAAAAAGTTAAAAAATATAACTTTTAAGATTTAAAAGTTCACATCTCTATCTTTTATTATTTTAAACATATTTTTTTAATATTTCAATTTTTTATAACAATTTTTCATAACAATCCCAAACACTAAAAAAAATTTTAAACCATAATTTTCACTATTTTTTTTAAACATATTTTTTTCTGATCAAATTTTCAATCCAAATTTTTTTCGTAATACTAAACTAGCGCTCACTCTTCCACTGAAACTATAATTCAATCCCTTGTTTGGATGTCAAGAAAATACAGGAAAGAATCAGAAAAAAGAAAATAAAAATTCAAAATTTCCAAAATTTCCAAAATTTTGACACTTTAAACACATGGAGTGAACCAAGAATCTCATTTGGAATTAGAGTCGTTGAATTTTCTTGACATCAGAAGAAAATTAAAAATATATATTGTATTTCCAAATTTTCTAATTTTCCCATTCAGTTTTCCTTGGAACCAAACTGAAAAATTGCAGCATTTTAAAACCGCTTAACACATGAATAACAGCTGTCAGAATCTCAAACTTTACCTTGTCTCACTTTCCTTTCAATATGATTTTCTTAACCACGAAACAGAAAATTAAATCTGAAAAAAAAATTAAATAAAAAATATATAGGGCAAAAAAGGAACAATTCCTCCATTTCTGTTCAGTCCTCTTTACACTGAAGGACTACACAAAAAAGAAAACCCCAAAATTTCTTCACTTTTCCTTTAACATTCTATATTTACACAAACAAAAACGACCTCGTTTTATTTCCTTTTTCTTCCTCCTAGAAATCGAAAAAACAGTCGTCGGAGAAAGAACGAAGGAGATCTTGGAGGTCACGTGAGTCAACCCCAAGTCTCAACGCTTCCATAACCCGTTCAAAAACCAGCACGTGACACGGAATACGAAGCACCCCTTTTTGCTCATACCCATACTCCTGAGCCGACTTATTAAGCAAACCAATAAAAACCGGGTGGTTCAGCAACTCCGCGTTCACAACGAACCGTTCCATCTCTTCCCCTACGTAAACCGGCACGTGACCTTCGGGGACCGACCGGCGTGCCGGTTTTTTCAATGAAGAGACCGCGATACGGAATGAATCGGCTCGCCGCGTGGAGGTGGTGCGATGGCGGGTGGAAGTATCGGAACGGAGGAGGCTGTATTGGGAGGAAGAGTCGGCGACGCGGGAGAGACGGCGGATGAGTTGTTTCATTTGGTGGTTTTATGAAAAGAAAAGAAATCTTCGAGTGTGAAGGTGAAGCTATTATTGTTGTTGTCGTCGCTGTTTGGTTTGATTTGATTTGTTTGGCTAAGAAGGAAGAGAAAGGAAATGAGAGGAAAAGTGGAGAGAGTTGGGACGAAGAAGGAGAGTGAGAGGAGAATTATATAAAGAAGAGGAAAGAGGGAATTAAAGAAAGGATAGTGATTATGAGAGAGAGAAAGAAAGAAGGGTACAAGTAGGAGTACTTGGCAGGTACAATTAGTCACATTATTTTATTAAGTTTTTCTACTTTTTAATATGTTTATTTAAAATTATATTTTATCTAAAAAGTAAATACAAATCCAATTATTCTTTCACTTTTTATTCAAAAAAGTTAATTTTTTTTTATAGTATACCTGTTAATTTTCAAAAAATATATTTTGAAAAATGTGAAGAGTTTTAGAAAATTATTTTTTTTGATGTTTTGATGTTTTAATGAAAAATATTTTTGTTGTTTGATTATTTTTTGAAAAAATCTATTTTTTCAATAATAATATTAACATAAATATTAAATTATTAATTATTAAAATATAAAAATATAAAACTATTTATTATTAAATATTAATATTTTTAATAGTAATATTTTAATAATTGTTTTAATTATTTTTTTCCATCCAAATTTGCTTCAAAGAATTTCTAATTGTTTTCTTAAAAAAAGAATTTATAATTGAAAGTTTTTATTTTTATGAAGAATGTATCATTTTATAAAGTTTTTACTATAAAAGAATCAAAGTAAAATTCCCTGACATCTTAGTATATATTTTATTTTCCACTAAATTGTATTAAAAGTATATGCTAAAATAATAAACTTATGTATTTAACTGATGAGTCGTTGTTTCAATAAAAAAAAAATCTGATTTTTTAGATCTTATGTTCTAATTTTACTGGGTTTTTTATTAGAATATAGTTTTTTATTTTTAATTACCGAAATACCGATACTTCTTTTTTAAATATTAAAATCCGCTCCTTTTAAAAGCTGTTAGAAAATTGCCATGGAGCATGACAATTTCTCAACACAAAAATTATTTTTTTTTTCTTAAAACAATGTTGGGAAATCATCATGGCGATTTCCCAACTACAATTTAAAAAACAAAAAATATAGTTTGAAAATCGTCATGCCCCATGACGATTTTCCAACATAGTTTAAAAAAAAATGTGTTGAAAAATCGTCGTGGACCATAACGATTTTTCAACCATTTTTAAAAAATTTTAACATAAAATATTTTGATAAAACATGGTGGCGATTTCCCTTGAAGAAGAATTCTTCATCTTAATGAAGAATTCTTCTTCAAACTATTTTTTTTATTATTTTTAAAATTATTAAATAATAAAATCTAAATAAAAATTATATAGTTTATAATTTTAAAAAATAAAAATAACAAAATTAACAAAAATAACAATTAACAAAAATTTTAAAAATTATATTCGTAATGTCAATCGTATTCTTTCAACTTGTATTCGTAATAAATGGACCTCCGGGAGAAAGGCCAACCAAAGCGTTGTGGATTATGCAGGAATGAAGATCATAGCTAGACCAATCCAAGGGTCGGGTAGCCCGCCCGGCCCGGTAAGCTCGGATGTGTCCCGATGTACCAGATTGATAAGGACATTTTTTACGGCTATAACTAGAGGTGTCCATTGGTCGGGCCGGGCTGAGGCCCAAATTTTTTTATTCCCCTTGCCCAAGCCCGAAAATAAAAATTATATAATTTATATTTATATATATTTTTACAATTAAAGTTAAATAAAAATATTTTTATTTAATAAATAATAATTCGGGCTAGGCCTGATCGGCCTGAACTACAAAAATATTTGTCCCAGCCATGCCCAATATATATAAATATTAATTTAAAAATATTTTTTGAATAGTAAAACGGGCTTTCGGGTCGGCCCAAGCCTGGACTGAAATGGAGGCAAGGGAAATAAAAAAAATCGGGCCTTGGCCCGGACCATGATACCTCTAGTCAAAGCCGTCGAAAATGGTCTTATCAATCTGGTACATCAATAGGGGAATAAAAAAATTCCGGGCCTCAGCCCGGCCCAACCCATGAACACCTCTAGTCATAGTCGTCGAAAATGTCCTTATCAATCTGGTACATCGGGACACATCCGTGCTTACCGGACCGAGCGGGCTACCCGGCCCGTAGATAGGTCTAGCTATGACCTTTATTCATACATAATCCACAACGCTTTAGTTGGCCTTTCTCTCGGAGATCCATTTATTACGAATACAAGTTGAAAGAATCCGATTGATATTACGAATATAATTTTTAAATTTTTTGTAAGTTGTTATTTTTTTTATTTTGTTATTTAAATTTTATTTTAAAAATTATAAATTATATAATTTTTATTTAAATTTTATTATCGAATAATTTAAAAAAATAATAAAAAAATTAAAAAATTAGTTTGAAGAAGAATTCTTCTTCAAGGGAAATCACCACCATTTGAATTTTATCAAAATATTTTATGCTAAATTTTTTTTTAAAAAAAATGGTTGGGAAATCGCCATGGGCCATGGCGATTTCCCAACACAAAAAATAATTTTGTTTTTTAAAACTATGTTGGAAAATCGTCATGGGCCATGGCGATTTTTCAACTGTAAAATTTAAATCTTTTTAAATTGTAGTTGAGAAATCGCCATGGCCCATGGCTATTTCTCAACAGGTTTGAAAAGGAGCGGATTTTGGTAATTAAAAGAAAAATATCGGTATTTCAGTAATTAAAAAAAAACTATATTCTAATAAAAAAAAACCAATTTTACTGCGTATGTGTGGTTTTCTTTATTATAATATAGCTATTTTTTTTAATTATCAAAATACCATTGTTTTTAAATTATTTCCCAAAATTCATTTTTTTTAACTAATTGGGAAATCGCCATGGTGCATGGCGATTTTTCAACTGTAATTTTTAATTTTTTAAAAAAAATAAGTTGAAAAATCTCTATGGATCATGGCGATCTCTCAACTAAAACTTAATTTTTTTTTCAATTTTTACACTGGGAAATCACCACCGACTGTGGCGAGTTCCCAAGGTGAAATTCTTAACCTTTTGGTTAATTTTTTTTAATTTATTTAATTATTAAATAATAAAATTTAAATAATTTATAATTTTAAAAAATAAAAATTTAATAATTTTTATATATAATTTTTATCCAATGGTGGTAAGTCTAACCCGGTAAACCTGGATCGTATTTATATAATTTTTAAAATTGTTATTATTTAAATTTACCGTTGGGAAACCCCTAGTGGCGATTTCCCAACTCCTTTTTTTAATTATTAAATAAAAATTATATAATTCATAAATTTATAAATTTGATAAAATTTAAATAAAAAAAAATATTAATTTACAAAAAATTTATAAATTATATTCGTAATGTCAATCGAATTCTTTCAACTTGTATTCATAATAAATGGATCTCCGGGAGAAAGGCTACCCAAAGCATTGTGGATTATGTATGAATGAAGGTCATAACTAGACCTATCCACAGGTCGGGTAGCCCGCCCGACCCATTAAGCCCGGATGTGTCCCGATGTACCAAATTGATAAAGATATTTTCGACGGCTATGACTAGAGTTGTCTGGGTCGGACCGAGGCCCGAAATTTTTTTATTTCCCTTGCCCAAGCCCGAAAATAAAAATTATATAATTTATAATTTAATAAAATGTAAAATTAAAATAATAATAATTTACAAAATTTTTAAAAATTATATACATTTTTATATAAATATATATAAATATTAAAAATACATTTTTATTTATATATATATTCTATAATTAAAGTTAAACAAAAAATATTTTTTATTTAATAAATAGTAATTCGGGCTAGGCCGGACCGGCCCGAATTACAAAAACACTTGTCCTGAATTACAAATAATATATATATATAATTAAATTTAAATAAAAAATAATTTTATTTAATAAATAATAATTCGGGCTAGGCCGGTCAGCTCGAATTACAAAAAAACTTGTCCAAGCTCGGTCCAATACGATCCGGGCTTACCAAGCCTGGCGGATACCCCACTCGTGGATAGGTCTAGTTATGACCTTCATTCCTCCATAATCCACAACGCTTTGATTGGCCTTTCTTCCGAAAGTCCATTTATTACAAATACAAGTTGAAAGAATCTGATTGACATTACGAATATAAATTTTAATTTTTTGTAAATTGTTATTTTTGTAATTTTTAATTTTAATTTTATTTTTTAAAATTATATAATTTATTATTTATTATTTAATAACTAAAAAAAAAAAACACAAGTTGAGAAATCGCCAACCGGGGTGGCGATTTCCCAACCTAAAATTATCAAAAAAATTTATTATGATCAAGGGAAATCGCCATGGCCCATGACGATTTTTCAACAGGTTTAAAAAAATGAATTTTGAAAAATAATTTGAAAACAACGGTATTTTAGTAATTAAATTTTTATTTTAGCTATATTAAGATAAAAAAAAGTCGCGTATGTGTTTTCTTTTAACTTTATTTTGATTTTTTCGTTAGTTTTTTAATTTGTTTATATTTTTTTTTCTATATTTTCATAAGTTTTGATCTCCTTTATATATATATATATAAAATCCCCAATCACTTTCATTTATTTATTTTTAAGAAATAAAATAATATTAATCCTATATTTTAACAATAACTAGAAAAAAGACCCACTTTGTCGGGGTACTTTTTATTATTTTTAATTAATTAATAATAATAAATTAATTTTAAATTATATTTTATTAAATTATTTATTTAATTTTGATTTCCAAATTATAATAATATTAATATAATAATATTTTATTAATTATTAAAATTAAATTTATCATAATTGTTTATTTATAAATTACGTAAAAATAAATGCATTTTCAAATATTATTTATATATATATTTAAAAATATTTAGGCTTTATTGTATGTTGTATATTTTTATTTATAGGAGCTAAAAAATAAGAAAATAAAATTTTGGTTTGTATTTTATTCTCCCGTATGATCGATTTTCTCACATAGGTTAGCAGTAAGTTCGTTTTATCCTTTTTTTTTACTTTCCGAACGGATCGGATACGGATCCTAAATCGACCAGCAACTCAACGTGCGAACCTACCCCTTTAAATACATCATTTAAAATTAAAATAAAAATAATTAACAAAATAATTGTTTTTAACTTTTTTCCCTAGCCGATCGGGTACAGATCCTAATCGACTCGCGAGTCAACGTGCGGACGAACCCTTTTATATACATCATTTAAAATTAAAATTAAAATAATTAATAAAATTATTTTTTAACTTTTTTTTTCCGAGATGATTGGGTACGGATCCTAAATCGACTCGTGAGCCAACGTGCGGACTAACCCTTTTAAATACATTATTTAAAAATAAAATAACAAACTAATTAATTAAATAAATTTATTTTTTAACTTTTTTTCCGTACGGGTCGGGTACAGATCCTAAACTGACTCGCAAGTCAATGTACGGATCAATCCCTTTAAATACATCATTTATAAATAAAAATAAAGAAAAAATTAAATTAAATTAAAAATAATTAATAAAATAAATTTTTTAATTTTTTTTTCAAGTGGGTCGATTACAAATCCTAAATCGACCCGCGAGTGAATGTATAGGTCAACCCTTTAAATATACCATTTAGAATTAAAATAAAAGTAATTAATAAAATAAATTTTAATTTTTTTCTCGAGCGGATTGGGTACAGATCTTATTTCGATTCGCGAGTCAATATCCAGACCAACCTCTTTAAATACATCATTTTAAAAAAATAAAAAATAAAAATAATTAATAAAATAAATTTATTTTTTTCCTGAACGAATCGGGTATGAATTCTAAATCGACCCGAATTAACATGCAAACCAATCTCTTTAAATACATAATTTAAATTTTTTAAAAATAATTAATATTTTTTTTCGTGTTGGTAAGGTACAAATCCTAAATGGATCCGCGAGTTAACATGCGGACCAATCCCTTTAAATACATAATTTAAAAATAAAATAAAATAAAATAAACAAACTAAAAACTAAACAAACTAAAAATAATTAATAAAATAAATTTCTTTTTAACATTTTTTCTCGAGCGGGTCGAGTACTGATCCTAAATTGACCTGCGAGTCAACGTACAGACTAGCCCCTTTAAATACATGATTTAAAAAAAAAACAAAATAATTAATAAAATATTTTTTTTCCCGAACGGGTCAGGTACTGATCTTAAATCGATCCGCGAGTGAATGTTCAAACTAACTCCTTTAAATACATTATTTAAAAATAAATAAAAAACTAAAAACTAAAAAATCTTAAAAAAATAAAAAAAAAACTAATAAATAAATAAATTATGTTATAAAAAAGGACAAAATTATCCCTAACTTATTTCAAAAATCTCCCTTAAATCTCAAGTCAAAAATAAATATAAATATATTACTTTTTTACCCCACTATCAAACCAAAAAAAAATCTTTTTATAAAATGTCAACTGAGTCCCTCAGTAGAGATGGCAATGGAGCGGGACGGGGGGCGGATATTGCCTTATCCACCTCCACCCCACTCTTGCATGGATGTTGGAAACATCCACATCCATGGATGTCGGAAACATCCACATCCATGGATGTCGGTTACATCTATAACCGCTTCACGGTGCTCCACTCCGCTACACCCCAATTTATATTAATAATTTTTAACTTAATATTGTAAAAAAATTATATTATAATTTTTTCATGAACATAATTTTAGTATATAAAAATATTTAATATAATATATAATACATATATACTAAAAGTATAGATATAAAATATTAGTATATATATGGTTTTAGTATATATATCTAATATATATTAAAAATATAAGGAAAAATATAAAATATTTTAAAGGATAAAATAGTAATTTCAAAAGTCGGGGCGGAGTGGAGCAAGCATTTACCAAAACCGCTCCGCTCCACCCAGCTCCAAAAAAAAATCTCTCCGTTCGGAGCGGATCGATGCGAAATCCATCGGTCGGATCGGGTTTTGCCATACCTATCCCTCGGACTCAATTTTAATAATAAGAGAGGCACAAATTATTATAATCCACTCTTGTTAGAATATGGGTCGGGTGAAGTGGATTCAAATCCATAAGTACATCTAATAGTTATATCTAACTTTTAATATAAATTGAATTAGAATTCTATTCTTAATAGAACTTCACATATGTATTATTAAATGTCTATTCCGAATGGGATTGAAATATATTTTTAGAGATCTATTCTTAATAGTATTGAAATATGTGCTATATAAATAAACACATATACTCTTAAAAATTAACAAAAAATGTTAATTACAATTATATTTGTAAAAAGTTATCTCATAAGTTATCTCTTATTAATCTTTAAGTAATCCACCTAGAGCCTTAGCTTTTGCCATTTTGGACTGTGGGAATATATGGACAAGTTTAAGTTTTGGATTGCGAAAATATATGGACAACTTTAGTAATTACTGCATAGTTGAGAAGGATTAAAAATTTGTTTAAGAAATAGATTCTTGAAGATTCAAGAAGCAAGTATCGGTAAATCGATCATGATGATTCATATAAGCATTGGTAATCCTAAACCTACTAATTTTTCTTTAGTGGTATCAGAGCTATATTATGCTTGCTTTTACCTCTAAGATTTGCTTGTATGGTTGTTTGACAGATTAAAATAATTTTAATAATCTAGAATGATGTTTAATGGTGAAATTTTTTGAGCACATGCTTTTAGCCCGATATTTTTACATAAATATGTAGCTTAGAGTAGTATGAATTTTGGTAAAAGAAAATGGTATTAAAAGTACTTATGGTTTGATAGAAAAATCAAAATCAAATTAGAAAAACTGAAACTTTGATAGTAGATTTCTATCACAAGGTTCGACTTTAGAGTATGAATTTTATATAGTTAGAGTCCTTGTCTCATAAGCATTGCATACATATACTATTCGAATTTTTTAGATGTGTGATTAATAAGAGTTAAGTATTTAAAGTTTAAGGAACAAAGACCTCAATCAGTAAGAGTGAGAGTTAAGTGTTTTTTTTAGAGGATGGTATTGTTATTTAGAGTGAGAGTGAGAGTAAGAGTGAATGAGGATTAAGGCTCCATTTGAATCCCATTGCATCGGACTAAGGCTCCATTTGGATCCCACCATACCTCCAGTGCGGTGGGATCCCATGGAGTTTTCTGGGAGAATTTCCCCCCACTGACTAGCCACCCTATTGGTAGGGCTGAGCAAAAAAATCGAGAAAACCGAAAACCGATCAGAACCGTAGTGTTAGGTTCGGTTTTGGTTCGGTTTTTTTAATTCGGTTAAAATTCGGTTCGGTTATTAGTTCGTTTTATTCGGTTCGGTTTTCGGTTCATAAATCAAAAAATCGTAATTAACCGAACCGAACCGAATTCTATTTTTTAATTGATTTTTTAATTATTTTTTATTTTTATAAAATAAAAATAAATATTTTATTTCTAAATTAGTGGGAAAAAATTAAAAATACTATTAAAAAAAGAGACAATTTTTAAAATTTTTAAAAACTAAGATACTTTGATTGTGGAAATAGCATGTTAGGCATAAATAACCTGTTAAAATAGTATGTACTAAAGCCCAAAAATTCAAAAGCCCAATAAAATATGGAAAACCGATAACCGAACCGAACCGAGATACGACGGTTCGGTTATAGCTGATCTTTTGGCTATTGCGGTTTGGTTTCGGTTACCCATTTGAAAAAACCGAATTCCTCAGTTCGGTTTGTAAAACCCGAAATAACCGACCCGAATCGAACCGAACTCACTCCTACCTATTGGGGTGCATTCAAATGCACCCCTAGTGGGGTTTCCACTGGATTGGAACTCTAGGGAAAATCCCTTTTTACTTTCCTCCACTATTTTTTCTTTTATTTTTTTAATTAATTTATTTTTTAATACAAATATATTTTTTAATATTTTTAAATTATTATTTAACATAAATGTAATTTTAATATATATTTTATTATTTAATATAAATATACTTTTAATAATTTTATATATACACATTTTAATTTAATGTCCTTAATAGTTATTTTTTTCTCACTATAATTCATCTCATCGCCATCGTTGCTTTTGAACTTAAACACATATCCCACCACTGATTTTTATCTCACCGCTAGAATAACTAATCTCATCACCACTATTTTTAATCTCACCCATCAATCTCACCATCCATATAAATGAAACCTAAGACCTCAATCAGTGAGAGCTCAGAGAAGGATCGAAAGGGAAGGGTGGGTGCAGAGTAGAGAACAATCAAGAGAGGATTTTATGCCTAGGGTTATAAATGTTTTACTTCTACTCTTTTTATTTTAAGAGGTTTTTTTCAATTAAAAGATTTAAAAAAAAAAAACACACATAACCCAAAACAAGTTTAACTTAATTCGATTAAAGATTGATTAATTTGATTATTTTTAATAAATCAAACTGAATTAACCGATAAACAAAACAATTCAAAATCTTGTAAGTATTCAATTTAAAATCAATTGATAATAGCTGAAACTTGAATATAAGATTATAAGTAATTCAAGATTTAATCGATATGGGATAATACCATTTTAACAGGCTCCATCACGTGTAGGCGGAGACAGAAGAGTCTATCACGTGACAAACTCGAAAGGGATAACAAACATGAATAACATAACAGAATCTTGGTTCTGATACTATGTTAAGCATCCAACCTAAAACCAATTGACAATAAGTGAAGAGACCTAACTTGAATATAAAATTACAAACAATTCAAGATTTAACCGAGATAGGGTAATATCACTTTAATATTTTCAATTAAAGATTGATTAATTTGATTAATTTTAATAAACTGACTCTTAGAATTTCATTGCAATACTCTATGAAAAAAAATGGATAGCACTCTGGAATATTTTGACTAGATTCCAAAAATGATTCCTTGAAACTGTAATATGATTCAAAAGTTTCATACTAAAGAAAGAGAACTCTTGGTGAACAATTCCACTAATTAATTAAGAAGTTGAGCCTTTGTTTATTAATTGGATAAGAAAAGTTGTAATCACCGCATCACTATAATTTGACTATTTCATTTTGCATATCTTGGTACTATAACAAAAGCTTTTTTACCGTAGAATCCAAAATTTAGTTCAATTCGTTCATATAATTATTTTTGATGAATAATATTTACTTTTAACTCATAAAGTCTTTGTTGGAATCACCAATGTAGTTTTAAACTAGAGTTCATTTTTTATATATCGGTGGTGGAATTTTTAACTCTCACAAACGAGATTAAAAATCTAACAAGTATTTTTTTTATTATATTAATTATTCAATGTATATTTACATGTGTCATCATGTTAAACCTGTTTCTAAAGTTTTTAATTTCATTAATAGTGTATCAGATAATTTTCCTTTAAATCGTAACCTTTTTGTTGAAATCAGTTTCACATTATGTGTTAATTAAACAAAATCATCCATTATTAATTTTATTAGATAATTGATATCCACAAGTTATACATTTAATTAGTGAAATTGAAATTGAGTCCCAAAGGATGTCATATGATTGAAACTAAGCAACTAAACAATCTTATTTAGTTAATTTAAATTAAAAAATTACATGTGTAGTTGGAAGAATTTTAGTTCTTTCCTAATTTTATAAAAAAAAAAATTAAAAATTTTATTATTTTCTTAGCATGCAATCATGTGCAGTGTGAATGTGTAGAAAACTTGCATCAACTTTCAAACTTTCACAAATAATTAATTTCTGTACACATAAATTCAAACATTTAACAAATAATTTTTTAATTTGAAATTTTTATAAAAAAATATATAATATTTTAACAGCAAAATTAAATGGTTTCCAAAATCAGTACCAATTGGTTAGTTTCTATTAAGGTAACAGAATATTGTGTGAATGCATATTGTTTTTTTTTTTTTTTTTTTTTTTTTTTTTTATAATCTTAACATGTCATGAGTCATGAGACCTTCTCTCCAAGTAAACTTATTAAATAACAAACATTCTCAATTTCTTTATTAAAATATTTTAATCAATTATGTAATGACGTGTTTGAGAATATACTTTTATTCTTTGTTAAAGTATATGTTTTAATTTTGATTTCTTCTCTAATGGGCATGATTCATTTTTTATTGTTTTATAATTAGTAGATTCTTCTATCTTAAGCATCAATACAAGTTTAGTTGATGATGTCATTATTATTTTTGGATATATATATATAGTTCATTTTTTATATATCGTTAGTGAAATTTTTAAATTTTACAAATGAATTAAAAAATTGATAAATATTTTTTTATTATATTAATTTTTAATATTTTTATTATACTTACAGGAACATGTATATCACTCTGTTAAATCTGCTAATGAAACTTTTAAACTCAACCAATAATGTATCAAATAATATATATATATATATATATATATATATAAAAGAAAATCAAAGAGGAGAGATAACAACGGCTAAACCAAATCCTTATTGTTTGTACTTGATTATTAAGCTATATGATTTTGTTTAATTTATTCCGAACCTAGCAAAATTTACTATCATTGTAAGTGTCCCATAACCAAAAGTTAAATAAATTTATAATTAATTTATATTTTTTTATCTATACTTGGTAATTTTGGATTCGACATAAGAAAAATAACTAAAATACGACAGAAATAGACCTGCTCACGGGCCGGGTAGCCCGGCCTGTATTGAGTCGGGCATGGGTAGGAATATTTGTGATCCGGTCCGGCCCGGCCTGGCCCATATCACTATTTATATATTAAAAAAATATTATTTTTTAAAATTTAATTATAAAAAAATATATAATTTTATTAAGGGATGAACAGTAATTCGAGTCTACGAGTCGGGTCTAGGCAAAGAAAATAAAAATGATTCGGGCGCCGACCCGGCCCGGCCCATGAGCACCTCTAGACATAAAACACATGACACAAAAAATAAAACAAACACGACATGAATACACAAATATATCAAAAACTATATAATATAAATTATTAAAATGTCAAATTTATATAAATATATAATATCTTAAATACGATTATGACAAAAAAAATAATACAAACACAAAAATACACAAATTATTAAATCTACTTTTATCTTTGAATGAACAATTGAACACCGCAAATAGTTAAAACTTGAAACTTCAATTTTAAAGTATTTGCTTATCTTTTTCTCCTGTAATCCTAGTGAGTTATTACTGAAAGTTACATTGGTCTAACAAAAAAAAGTTTTGTGTTTTTTTATTCCATTTTTTAAAGACAATTAATTTCTTTAACCTACATTCCCTTAGCATTTCTCTTTTAATTTAATACCTTATTATTATGATAAAATTATTTTTTATATATATAGATGTAATAATTTTTTATCTAACATATTCTAATATACTATATATTATATACTATATAAAAATATACTAATAACGTAGTCATGTAGACCGTTACTAATTAATTTAAGTACAATTAGAATTTGCACACCCATTATGTGGGTGGATATTTTTTCTTTAAGCAAAATAGTTTTTTTTAAGAGTAACATGCAGTTTTTTAGGTAATTTTTTTAATATAAAAATGAATAATATTTTTGTAAATTTTTTAAATCAAAAATATTTTTTTTAAATAATATTAAAAAGATATTAACATTTTTTAATCTATAATAATTATAATTAAAAAAAAAAATTTATAATTTTGTCAACTGAATTGATATCATTTGATTTGTAACATCAATTTAGTCACTCCCATTATATATAGTATAAATGATCTCATTGTATGCACCAATATATTGACTTACAATAATTGCATAATTTTAATCATCACCTTCTCCATCAGTTTAAAATGACTTATATATGTGGCATTTATCATGCAATAAGCAATAATTCAAAGATAGGTGCGAAACATAATGCATCATTTTCATCAATAAGATTTCGCATATCACAAAAAAAAAAAAAAAAAAATTGAAATTACGTTATAATTAATTCCTCTGTCTCATTTTTTTTTTTTTTTGTATAAGTTTAAGTTGGTGTAGAGATTAAGTATTTAATATTAATTTTGGTGTATTTTATATTAAAATTTTCAATTATTTTTTGATAATGACGTTTTTATGCCAAAAAAAATA
This sequence comes from Fremontodendron californicum, assembly GCA_030761205.1. NCBI lineage: Eukaryota > Viridiplantae > Streptophyta > Magnoliopsida > Malvales > Malvaceae > Fremontodendron > Fremontodendron californicum. The sequence continues at coordinate 8,766,379 of JAULJL010000023.1, read as the reverse complement.
AATAATATAATAAAATAAGTAAGAGTATCTAGATGTGTTTAAAAATGAAAAGAATTTGTTTTCAATACATTGTGAATAAAAAAAATTTAATTTAATAAGCAGGATTAAGAGACTGTACATGTCTCATTTTTTAAAATATACCCAAAAAAACATGTTTACCTATTAACTCGTCTGTAAAAATTTAAAATTCTACTAACAATAAATAAAATAATTTCTCGAATAAAAATAGTAAACATTCAAAAAAAATAATAAAAAAAAAGTGAGGGAGAGAGTATTGCACAACCAATTGTCACTAATAGTACGTACTTGTATTTAAAACAATATGGTGATATTTTATTTTGTATTGGGAAATTTATTGAGAAGAAAGGGACGTTGGAATTTTGTGCCTTAGTTTTGGTTGCTTTTGTGCTTTGCCGTTGCGTGGTGAAAATGGCAATCATCAATTAGCGATCAATGCCTTTGGCCTCCTAAACTGTAAACGACGAATAACAAAAATAGTTGTTATAATTAGGTGTTTGATTATCAAATTTATTCAACTTTAAATTAGTTGACAATGACCTAACTAAAAAAGTTGTTCACATTGTTTGACAGATTTTTTTTTTTTTTTGTCAATTAAGATTTAATTTTTGTGAAAAGCATTGAATTCGAGAGTAAAATTTTAAATGCATCAAGTTAATTTGAAGGAGTACATACATTTTTAAAATCATCTGGTGAGAAAATTAGACTTAGATAAAATTTGAGGATACACTAACCTAAGCCTTAACTCAGATAGTTATTTTACTTCTTTTAGGAGCTGAATTCCAACAAAACTACGATTTGATCCTAAATACTTACAAGTTCTCCTTCCCCAATTTTTCATAAATCTTAATCTCTTTTATACCAAAAAAAAAAATTAGGATACACTTCATTGTGCACCTAGGGGTGTTCATTCGGTTAATTCGATTAATAACCGAACTGAATTACCATTAACCGAATTAACCGATTTTTTTTTTCATTAACCGTTAACCGAACCGAAATGTTAAAACGGTTAATTAACCGAACCAAAATGTTAAAACGGTTAATTAATCGAACCGAAATTATTTCGGTTAATTCAGTCGATTTTCGAATTAACCGAAATATTTACCTAATTTATTTTGCAACCTATTTTAATACATGATTTTATATCCAAATAATATATCCAATCAACCAAAATCCAAAAACAAACCATAATAAAACTATTATAAAATCCAAACATCAAACATACTAAACAGCTAAACATACTAAACAACTAAACATACAAGATTTACTATAGTTCGGTTAATTCGTGTAATTCGGTTATTTTCGCTTAACCGAACCGAATTAACCGATAACCGAAATATTCCAAAAGCATTAACCGTTAATCGAACCGAACTTTGTTCGGTTAACCGATTAACCGAACCGAAAAAAATTCGGTCGATTAATTCGGTTAAACCCGAATAGTGAACATCCCTATGTACACCACAAGCAGATTATAGAGTTATTACATGTTCATTTAATTAGTATTTTTTAATTTTTTAATTATAACCTGATAAATATGTGATAATCTTAATAAGAAGTTATGATTTAAAAAGTTGAATTTATTCTTTCCAAAAAAAGTTGAATTTATTTTATTAAAATATCGTAATTATTAATTTACAATGACCCTTTGAGATAGTAAAAAGAAAATAAATAATTTGAATAATATAGTAGATTAAAATTTTCTTTTCAAAAAAATAAAAATTTCATGTGGACTTAGATGGACATACATTTCGTTTTTGTTCTTGGTCACATCTTGTAACAAAAGATTAAAGTTATTTCTTATTTTTGATTAGCAACAATGTTTGATCTGTTATTGTTCACTTATGATGTTCTGTTATGCTTATTATCTTCATATTTCATTATATCTTTATATGTTATAACAATTCAGATTGGACAGGACCGTGAATAGGTCTAATTTCACACTAATTTTCTTAATTATAATCATAATTATTTCCATTATTATATCTTAATTAACATTGCTCAATTAAGATCTAAATTGCTCCTTTGGACCACCTAAAGTTGTCCATTATAACTTTTGACAAATCTTTGCCCACTAGTTAATTTTCACGTTTATAAGGAAAACTATAGATTTGACATAAAATAAAGAGTTCATAAATCCATATCATATGTCAATTTCATTTCACTTTTGCAAATCCAACACTCTCTTACCAACTTTTATCATTACCTTTTAAAACAAGATAAGAAGTAAGGGGTTACTTGATTATTTACTAGTCATCAAAAGAAAGATATTACATAATTAATCGATCTCAATGAGTTTTTTCATTTGATTTTAATTTTTAATAATCATAAAATTAAATAAAATAAAAACAATTATAACTCATTCAAATTTGTTGGAGTTCATTATTAATACACCGTAATTAAAATTTTTAAAATTTTCAAACAGGATTATAAAAAAAATATTCTATGTTTCTTTTTTATTATAATCGTTTTTTATTTTTAATATACTCTAAAAAATATAATATGATAACTTTTTAATATCATAATAAAATTTTAAAATTCACTGATAGCATATAAAATAGTTTTTAATTATTATCTAATTAACAATAAAATATTCAATCGTTAAATCGATTATGAGATTGAAAAAACGAGATTTATGATATTAGAGAAGACTACCTCTTCCGATGTACATCGAATCCAATGAATTGTTGGAATTATATTTAAAAAGAAAATGTATTTAAGAATAAGATTGATGGATTACTTAAACAACACGAAATTATGAAAAGCCAAATCTTTAGTCAAAAAAGAAGATCACCACAAATATGAAAGAGCCGAGGGGTAGACCTCAACTTGTTCATGGCCGCGTCAGATCATGCCTTGGAAATTTTTTTATTTCCTCGTTCAAATACGGTTCAGTTTGAATTCGATTTAAAATTTTATTTTATTATTTAAAAAATATTTTTATATTTAAATTTAAATAATTTTTTTTAATAAATAATAATTTAAATTAAATTAATTTAAATTATAAATTTTTTAAACCAAATCCGATATAATTTTAATCTGATCCGACGGATAGTCGACCCTCGGATAGATCACCAAGTTGATTAAGATTCCCAAATATTCTTTCTTATTGAGTTAAAAGAGGAAACACCGAAACATTCGTATCACTTTCTTTTTCACTGTCTTTCTTTTATATAAACAGCACCATCCATCCATCCTCACTCTCACATAAGAGCGTGTCTTACACGTGCTTAAAATAGACAAACTTCATTGGACAGTGTTCTCACGCAATTAAAAATGGAATGAAAAAGAGAAGAAAGTGACACGTAAGCAAAAGACAAAAGGAGTTAAAGCGAGATGGAAGTAACGAAACTGTACTGCTACGGAGTACGGACTACGGAAAAGAGGGCATTCTCCCCGCAGTTAGGATTGTACAATATTCGGGTAAAATCGAATTAACATATTAAATTAAAAAAATTCAGTTAATTGATCGATAAATCAAAATAATTTTGATTGATTATGGATAAAAGATTTTGGATTGTTTTGGTTACCGGTTAATTCAATCAATTATATATCTAGAAGGAGATTTGAAAGGTTATCAATTATTTTTTGTTTAGTAGTTTTTTATTTTAGTGAAATTTCAAAGGGTGGCCTTTGGATTCTTATGAGAGTTCAAAAGGCTATCATTTAAAAATTTTCTCAAACTTCTTTGCTTGTTTTAATTAAAAGAATGACGCTTGGTTAGGCACTTGAAAGCTCATGCATGTATCATGCATGAAAGCAACATGACTTAATTTCTTCCTTGCAATCCAAAACCAAGGCAAACTTTGTTAAAGGATGTTCTCATCTAAACCTGCTCAAAAGTTGGATAGTCTATTCGGTCCGATCCGTATTGAATCGAATTTTGATAGAGTTATTTATTTATTTGGGCCGGCTCGATCAGACCCAAATTACTATTTATATATATATATAAAATTTTATTTAAATTTAATTATAAAAATATAAAAATATTAATATAAAAATATATATTTTTTAATTTTAATATTATTTAAATAGTAAACGGGTCGAAGGGCTGGCTCGAACCTGCCCAGAACCGGGCTTGGGTAGGGGAAATAGAAATTTTGAGCCACAGCCCTACCTAATTCATAAGCAGATCTATTCTTATCTAGCTATTAACCCACCAACTCCACTAATTTGTTTATGTTTTTCCCCTTTTTTTCTTCTTCATTTTAATTTTACTAAAGATGTGAGTGATTCAAACTATTCATTGATTGCTTTAGTATAGAGGTATCCATAGTTGAACCAGGCTAGACCCGGTTGACACTTTCAAAGCCTTGCCTAAGATCATGCCCCGCTCCCCATTTAGGTTCGAATTAATAAGCTTGGTTACTATTAAAATAATATTATTTTTATATAAATATTTTAAAATTAAATTTAAATAAAAAATTATTAATAAAATAATAATATAAGTTGGGTCGGGCTCGAACTTAAAAATTATTATCCATGACTCGATTTAAATTAGGCCTAGTCGACTAATATAATGAACAGTCTGAACTATGAACAAGTCTACACTATGATATAGTTTATTGAATTAGGATATGGCTTAAACTTCAAATCTAGTTCAAAATATACTAATAGTCGACTAGAAAAAATTATGTACTTAATTACTCGACTATTTGTTTTTCTGTAATACTTGACATATTACTTCATTTCTTAAAAATAATTGTCTTAATTATGATCAACCGCAAAAAATAAAGCATAAGTTTAAAAGAAAAGTACATATAGCTAAAAAGAAACTTGGACATTAAATATGTGATTGAGAGAATAATAATAAATGTGGTTGGTACCATATCGATATTGATCGTACCTGTCGATACGTACTATTTTTAAAGTACACCGAAACGGTATCAGTTTCGCATTGTTTCAATTTTTGTATCGATCCGTACCGATCGTATCGGCTTGTACCGAGCAATATTGATCAGTACTGGTACGTACCGACCCATATCGGTTGGTACAAGATTTTGATTTTTTTAAAATTTTATTTTATAAAAAAATCACTTATTTGATTTTTTAAACCAATTTCAATATTTTTTGTGTCATGATCATTTTTATTTTTCATAATTATATTTAAAAATAAAATATATTCATTAAATTAAGCTATTGAACATAATTAATTATATATTTTTTAATTTTTTAATATTTATTTTACTTATTTGATGTTTAAAAAGTTTAGATATTAAATATTTAAAATTTATATTTGCATAAAAACATAAATATATATATGCATGTAATAGTTGTATATTTACATGTGTATGTAATATATATTTTATTAAAAACTTGAAAATAGGCTATATAGATATATGAAAAAATATTTGAAAAATGTCGGTAAATCCAAAACGGTACGTCGAAACACACCGATATCGATACGTATCATTAACAAAACAAAAACGGTATGCCCACCGATATGGTACTGACTACCTTGATAATAACAAAGTTAAATTTTGGTTGAGATATTTTTTTTTCCAGTCTAATTCTAACAATAAAATCTAGTATTTGGCGAATATTTGTGCTTGACTCGTTGGTTCAAGCTGGGCTCGAGTTACTCGAGTAATGAGTTAAGTCGAGTTTGAATATTTTAATACATAATTCGAGAGATCCAAATAAATGACAAAAACGTAATACGTGTTTATATTTACGATTTTATCAACCTAATCAAACCTATCGAATCGAATTTGAATAATTTGAATAAATTATGAATCGAATTCAAGCTTGATAGAATTAAAATAGAAATTTAAATCTCGAATTTTCGAATTAAACTGAGCTCAAACTTGACATTGAACCGACTTGATTGGATTACACTGTTAATAATCGTTATTTTAGCAATTTTTATTTATCAATTTCTTCTTGACACGTAAACGCGTGTGTGAATGTTATATGCCTGCTGTATGTTGCTGTCATATATATATATATATATATATATATATATATATATATATATATAAAGAGATAAAAAGGAAACGGAAAAAGAAAAAAGAAAAAGATGTTTTGTGGGTGGGATCCAAGTAAAAAGACAGAATGGGAAAAGAAAGAAGAAACATATATAGTGAGCAAGGATGGATGGCTTTCTATTAGCTGATCAGGTAATTTTAAATAAGGTACGATATATAATTATACAATATAAATATAATAAAAAAATAATATAAAATAAATATAATATGAAAAAAAAATATATGATACAAAATATATAAATATATATTTTAAAATTTATATAATATAAATTATTATTATATTAAAATTTATATAAATATATAATATTTTAAATAAAACACAAAAATAACAGAAAAAAAAAACGAATTATCAAATCTACTTTCCACGATACCTTACTGTCATGCAAGGAAAAAAAAAAAAAAGAAAAACGGAGTGAGAGCCCAACAAAGCCAAATAATAACAAAAAAGCATTACTGCAATGCCTGCCAGCGCAGCTCCTCCCTGGCAGGCAGTAGCCCACCCACCCCTATTTATGTTTCCGTACAGAAACACTAACAAAAAAAAAAAACATAATAAAAAAATAAAATTTATTTATAAGAGATTTTACACTTAACAAAATCACTATAGTTTTATCAAATAATGTGTTCTTTTTTTTTTTAAAAAAAAATTTAATGAAATTCTTTTCAATTTGAAAATATGCAATTTTTTAATAAAACTTATTTCATATATCATTTGTAAATTTTTTAGATTTTATCAACAAAGTTAAAGTATTATCACATTTTTTTAATATATTAAAAAAAATATAAGAATTAACATAATAAAAAAATATATGCATGACAACATGACTTGTAAAATTTTAAAATTTAACTAATAGTATATAGAAAATAAAATTTTTAATGGATATTGTAGACACCTAATTTTGTCCGGATCACTAAAACAGGTATGTTTTCTTCATAAATTGATGTTCCAGAATGTAAAAAGATTTTTTTTTCATCCTGCAGGTGGTATTCTGAGACTTAGTTTAAGAGGGCGAGCATAAAAAGTCAAACTTGAAAAAAATCAACCCCAAAAAAGTCAACTACCAAAAAAGTCAATCCACTTTCAAAATCAAGATTTGAAGTTTAATTGAAAAATGACGAAAGAGTTTTGATAATCCGAGGTCTACATCGAAAGATATGGAGTTCGAAAGTTGAGTTATGGAGATTCAATAGAAAGAAAACCCTAATCCGGAAAATTTGGGAAAAAGTGCTTAAACGATCGAATTGGTCGAAATTGAAGGTTCCAAATGAAAGATAAACACTGACTACGGGTAATGGAGAAGCCACTTGAAAGAAAAACTGAAAGAAAAGTCAATCCGAGAGAAAACCGAGAATTAGGGTTTTTGGTGGATTTCGGTGAAATCGGAAAGAATTACAGAAATGACCCGACTCGGTAGGACTAAAGCCCCTAATGGATGAGGAGTGATTAAAAAAGGATAGCCCAAGGCTCAGTTTGAAGAACATTTGAAAATCGAACTTGTTTTGAGCAAAACTGGGTTTCGGAGGCAAAAAGGCAAAATTGGAAAATTTGGGAAAAATAGCAAATGAACTCCAAAAATTCTGAAAAATTGCAAATCTCATTCTTAAATCATTTGGAAGAGATTGGCGAAAGAAAATCTTGATTCGGAGTTCGTTTACAAAATGGCCAAATCTCGAGTCTCCTATACAGAAATTGAAGAAGATAAATCCCAAAAAAATAGCAAATGAACTTCAAAAATTCTGAAAATTTGCAAATCTCATTTTTAAATTATTTGGAAGAGATTGGCAAAATAAAATCTTGATTCGGATTTCGTTTGCAAAATGGCCAAATCCTTGGTCTCCTATGTTGAAATTCAAGAAGATAAATCTTGGAAAAATAGCAAATGAACTCCAAAAATTCTGAAAATTTGCAAATTTCATTTTTAAATTATTTGGAAGAGATTGGCGAAATAAAATCTTGATTTGGAGTTCGTTTGCAAAATGGAAAAATCTCGGGCCCCCTATGCAGTAATTCAAGCAGATAAATCCCAAAAAATACCAAATGAGTTCCAAAATTATGAAAACTTTCAGATCACACTTTTAAATTATTTGGAAGAGATTTGTGAAGAAAATCTTGATTTGGAGCTCGTTTAAAAAATGGTAAAATTTGGGGGCATAAAAGGGCAATTTTGGAAAAAAAATCCAAATAAATAGTAAATGGACTCGGAAAATTTTGAAAACTTCAAAGAATTCAATTTTTTATTATTTTGAAAGTATTGAAAAAATAAAATTTGAATTTGGAGTCCGTTTTCCATTTATTTGCATTCGGGGGGGCAAAAAGGTCATTTTACCCAAGAAACCGAAAAGGGCTTTTCTTGCCTTTCAAAAAAATCAAACATGGGCTGGAAGAAGGAGGGCTGGCCGGCTAAGGCCCAAGGATGGGAAGGAGGTTTCTGATTTTTTAATCAAGAGGCCAAAAATGAAGAATTAGTGATTTTTTGATCAAGCCTTTGCAAAGCCACATGCACCAATGCATGAAGAGGAAAGTGTCAACATAATGGCTTAAGATTCTTGAACAGCTGTAATTGTGGATAGCTGATGGCCTAATCTAAGGGTGATAATTTCATGTTTTAAACATCTTGGATCAATAGCCCTTGGATGAAATTTGGTTGATGGAAAAATGACAACATCCTAGCCTAGAGAGATGGGGGTTTCGGCCACATGAAGAAAAGGGGGGTCTCTCTTTCATTTTTTCAACTACTCACTCTCTATTCTCTCTTGCTTTTGGCTGATTTTCTCTCCATTGTTGAATAGCAAAAAGAAAAGTTTAGAAAAGAAAAGAAAGTTAAAAGAGAAAAAACTTGAAAGATAGCTTCTAGAGGTTGCTTTTAGCACCATACTCTTCACTTTCTTTGATTTTCCATTCTTGATTTGCTGTTTTGATTATTATTTTGGTGAGTTTCTTTTGATTTTTCTTTTTAAATAAGTGTTTTTAATGTTCTTCTTTAAGTTCTTTCTTCATCTTTTCTTATAAAAAGTTCTTGCAATATTTTTTTTTCTTGTTCTTTGACATGGCCGAATGGCCCTTTTTTTGTTTTGTTTTAGTTGCTGTTTTGCCTTGTTATTTCATGTTATTTTTGATATTAAATAAGTCTTGATGCTTTAAATCTTCTTCTACTACATAAGCTTGAAGCTTGTTTTAATTTGGTTGCTTGTTTATTTCCATTTATGAGTCTATTATCATGTTCTTGCATTTTTGATTTTCTGTTTTCAAAATGTTTAAGTTTGTTTATGTTTTGTAATCCATGTGTTTGTGAAAATGCTTGTTAGTTTTCATACCACTACTTAATATTTGCATGATTTGAGTGTTATGTTTTAGTTAAGTATGTTAGTCTATCAAGTGCTTGTGAGAATGTCATGCTCACTTGGAACATGAGGCCATTCGGCCACCTCATTTTATTTGCTTTGTGTGTGCATTTTTCTTATGTTAGTTGATAGGTTTGCATTTTCATGACATTTGGTTGAGTATTTGGTTTAAGCATGCCTTGTGTTTGTGTTATTGCCATGCATATTTTAGATGTTAGGATTGGTTTGTTTTGCCACGCATATCCATGCATTTTAGACCTAGGTTGCATTAAATGCCATGCAAGTTCATTTAGGTCTAGGTCATTTTATTGATGCCATGCATTTTTCAAGACATTTAGGTTTAAACTCATGCATTTCATGCATCATATTTGTTGTATCTTTCATGCATTTCATGTCCATGCCACTTGACTTATGACTTAGGCCAATCAATGGTTCAAAGTCATGCTCTCTTGAGCATACTTATGGAAAATTAAAGAGTTGTCAAATTGATTATTCTATATTTGTGACTTTTTTTACTTAGCCAATTTTTGTCTAACTTTTCAAAGTGTTAGCTACTGTTTGTAAGTCATTTAGAGAGTCATAAATATTTTTACTTTGATTTTTAAATGATTTTATCAAAGGCAAAAATGTGTTTTGGCAAAACAGTTTTTTCACCCACTACTCATACTTTCTCGATTTTACTGAGCAGTCATCTTTAATCAGAAAATTAAGTTGATTTTTCCCATGTAGTGTACATGTCCTGAGTCTCCAGTATTTTTTTTAGAGTTTTTAGAATTTTTAAAAATAGGATAAAAAATCGTGGTTTAAAACTGGACAGTGGAGTCAGAATTGAATTTGAAGGAAAATCATTTTTCTGTTTTTGTTAAGTTATTTAGAGGGGGCGGATTAGGAAGTTTAGCCACTGACTTAGGGTAGTTTCTAAGCCCTTTTAAACTCTAAAAATGATTTTTTAAGTCTCGGGTTAAGGGTGGTCAAGTCCGGGATTTTAAACTTCGAAAATTAGAGCCATTTAAAAAAGGGTTTAGCTAAGTTTTTATTTTTAATCTAAGCTTTTCAAAATTATTTTCAAACAATCACAAAGTATTTTGGTTTTAGAGTATTTAATTTGATATATTTTCCTAAGGTAGTCGGATATCTTTTTAGATATACGGATTTCCTTAATTAAAGGAAAAAATACATTTTCATGCATTGCATTTTCCATATTCTTGCATTTTATATAATATGTGATTTTTGCTATGATAATTCCTATGGTATTGTTATTATTTTGATTTATATTTTTTGATGTTATATTGCTTATTATATGGTTTTGAATATTTCATGATATCCTATGCTTTTTATTTAGTTTTTTTTTGTCATATTATTTAGCATATACTATGTTCATGCATTATTATTTTCATTTTTATTTTCATGCATATTATATGATAGCATTATTATTTTTTTTTATTTCATGTCATTTAAATTATATGCCATATCATTCATATTTGCCATGTCATTTAAATCATTTCATTTCATGTAGAATATATTATGTTACCTAGGTCGTTTCATTTCATTTAGAATATATTATATCACTTAGGATATTTTACTTCATTTAGAATGTATCATATGACTTAGGATATTACATTTCGTATAGAATATATCATGTTACCTAGGTCATTTCATTCAATTTAGAATATATCATATAACTTAGGATATTTCATTTCATTTAGAATATGCTAAGATATTTAAATTATATCATATCATTTAGGTTGCATTATATTATTTAGACTTTGCCATGTCATTTTATTTATGTCATACATATTCATATTCATATTTTTTAAAATGTTTTCAAAAAGGTAATGGTTTTCAATAAAATAAAGATATTCCCGAGTTAAAATAATTCATGAATTCTCTGCCGGGTTTGCTGGGGAGGATATCATCAATTATCGTTAATAACGAAATATCATCTTTAAAATGAGAATGATTCGGAAAGTTTTCCAAACTAATAAAAATTTCTATATTTTGCCACTTGTTGGGGAATATAGGAAAATTTTGAATTTATAAATTCTGGATCATTTTCAATTAAAATTGGAATTATTTTTCTTTAAATTGGGAATTAACTTGAAATACTAAATTTAAAACCGACTTTATATCGAGACTTGAGATATCACATGATTAATAAGGTACCGTTTTATACGGGCGTTGTGAGGGTGCTAATCCTTCCCCACACGTAACCGAGTCCCGAACCTGCTTCTTTGATTTCCCTGGTTTAAAACGCAAACTTGAAATTGGTTTTAAAAATGTTTTAATTAATTTTAAAATATTTTATAAAACCGGTTTTAATAGGTGGCCGATCACACCTAGCTAAAAAAGATTGGTGGCGACTCCATGTCTTTTTCAAGGTCATTTTCAAAACCTTCATTTTTCAAGAGGAATTAAGTCAACTTTTTCTCGATTTTTTTTTAATGTCACGCTTAACGAATTATAAAGTCTTGCCATGAGACTTGTTATTTTTAGGTTGCGACAGCTTGGCGACTCCGCTGGTGACTTTAGAGAGTCAGGCCTAGAATTAGTCGTGTGTTATCAAAGTCTCGATTTTGTCGATTTAATTGGTATTTAATTTTAATTCCCCTAATTTTTTTAAATAATAAGGAGAATTTTTAAATTAATAAAATGTTTTAAATATTTCCATATTCATATGCATACATTTTATTATTGTTCTCTAGTTATTTTAAATTGTATATTATAATTGCTTATTGGTTAATGCGTTACACTATTCTTGGATTTTTTTTATTATAAATTGCTAGGGCATTTAGAATAAGGTTTGTAGAATAGGTGGTGAAAGGTTTGTTGTTCCTCCACACACACCACACGTGTATTTGCATATCATGAGCCCTATACCCGGGTTTCGTCCTTTTAGGTGGGAGCAAAGTAACTAAGCCTTCGTGATTAACAATCCGCATGGGCTAGTGAAACTCTTCCGGATTACTAAATTACCTAAGCCTTCGTGATTAACAATCCGCATGGGCTAGGGAAAGACTCTAACGAATTGAACCCGCTTTTATCAGGGTGCCTTACTAGCCTTCACCGGCGATAGTGAGGAGCAATTCGAGGCCTTTAGAACCGATTCACCCTCATATAGTGAACCTAGGCGAAGCCATGCCGAATTTTCGTTAGATACACCGAAGATAGGAACACATGGGGGGACATTTCTAAACCTTTTGTTACCTATTTTACACTCTGAATAAGTACGATAGATCGGGCAACGATGTACGTACATCGCCCTTAATAAATGTGATAATCCGTCCCAAAGGCACTGTGATACCTATATAAGTAGATATTGTTGGGGAAAATGTTCATTAACTGTTTGAAATAAAAAATAAAAATCATTTTTCAAGTATTTTTGCATTTTGCACATTTCATGCATGTGTGAATAGAGCACGTACATTTTTTTGGTTGTATTATTGATCTCGTTTTTTTGCAATAAATGGATGGTGATAATAATCTCATTTGATGATTTCATAAAACCGGTAGTGTCACATGAACATTTGCATATTGTACCGTAGTAAGATCCACTACTCCAAAATTCTTTTGAAAATAATATGATTGGGTTTTCATAGAAAAAAACATGTTTCAAAAAATCATAAATTTGGAGGCAAATCTTGCATAATGAGATTTTTGAATAATCAAGATTTAGGTCCCACCAATTTCATGTAATCATTGATTTCTTTGTATATACCTTGGTGTTAATTCATTTATTCTTTATTTATTTTGACATCATGTTACAGTCCTAACATGCATGGTTATTCATTGTAGAATACATTTGTGATATACATGGTCATTCTTTGTACTTACCTTTGTGTTAATTTATTTATTTATTTTTTGCATGTATCATTTTGACATCATGTTACAGTCATAGCATGCATGGTCATTCATTGTAGAATATGTTTATGACATCCATAGTCATTATTTGTATATACCTGTGCATCAATTTATTCATTTTTTTAATGCATCATGTTGGCATTAGATTGCATCCATAGCATACATAGTCATCATAATTTTTCTGTATATGTTCATGCATTAATCATCAGTATATTCATGCATATATGCATAGAGCATGTACATTCATAATTGTATTCTTAATCTCATGACATTTTCATTTGCATGAAAGGGGTTCGAGATATGAGGAAAGAATCGAAGGAACGATTGGGTACTTTGGAACGAAATCAAGAGGAATTTGGATATGAACTCCGGGAGTTGAAAGAACAACTCACCAAATTGCTGAAACTGTTTGAGGATATGGGTAAGAGTAAAGGGGAACTTTCTCAGGGCTCTACATCGCCTTCGGATCAATCAAAACCATTAGGTCTAGAACATACAATCCTGGCTAGATCCTGCGTTTGTCAATGCCACAAAGGTTGCAATCCTGATGAGATTGTGGACAAAATCGTGAAAATGATTAAGCCAGAGAGCCTAATACCAAATATAGAAGCCTCAGATCCAGTACTATACCTGTAAACTATTCTAGGTCCAAACCAATATCTCCACCCTACTATTGTCCAATCGTCCATTGGGATGACCACTACAGGATTCCTAAATCCCACTCCATCACCAACAACTGCCAGTTCGTACTATTTCCCTCATCAATCACCTTATCAAACATCCGGGATAGGAACTTCGAGTTATGTACAACCTCCAAAGGCCCCCTGTCCAAATCCATACCCTTGCCTTGTTATTCCTCCATCTCCCTATGTAAACACTCCGGTTTGGACCTTAGTGCCACCACCAAGTGCCCCAACTCCTAGGCCATATGTGATTAAGAAACAACTCAAAAACAAGACTGAAGAGCAGTATGATCCCATTCCAATCAATTACTAGGAGCTTCTCTCTATACTAATCCAAAATCACATGGTTGCCTGTATCCATCTGAAACCCCTGTTACCACCATATCCAAAGTGGTATAATCCAAATGCAAGATGTGATTATCACTGTGGAATTGCTGCCCATAGCATTGAAGACTGTATAGCCTTCAAAAAGAAAGTGCAATCTCTTATAGAGATCAAGTGGATTGATCCAACAACTCTGATTGATAAAGGGCTGGGAAAGTGTAATTAGGAATAGGAGATTTATGGCAATGATGTAGAAAGACTTCAGTCTGATATGATGTAGTAGGATTTCACTTTTTCAGTATCCGGCTCTTATAGCCTTAGGATGCTAGGAAGAAAAAAGTACTTGTAAAAGACAGTTTTAACTACTGCTCAGATTTTGTAAACATGGTTTATACCATTGTGAACGTTGATATGGGAATGAATTGATTATGTTTCAAATTTATGAGTTGTTGATGATTAAGTTCCTCCGATTCTTATTTCCTCCGTGATATCTTCCCCTTTGCATTTTGCATCCGATCAATTGTTTTTCATACCATACATTCATACATGTATCATGTTAGCATCAGGTTGCATTCATGCATTCATAATCAACATGATTTTTCTGTACATATCCATGCATTAATTTGCTGATCTTTTACATGCATCATGTTGACTTTGGGTTGCATTCATGACAAACATAGTCAGCATGATTTTCCTGTATATGCTCATGCATTAATCTGTCATATTAACATCAGGATGTATTCATGACACACATGGTCAGCATAATTTTCTTTGTATATACTCTGTATCAATCATTCATTGTTTACATGTATCATAATTGACATCATGTTGCATTCATAGTGTATATGATCATTCATTGGGAAATACTCTAAAATGTACATGATGATTCATTGCATATATCCATGTGTTGATTTGTTTATTCTTTGCTTGCAACATGTTGGCATCGTGATTGCATTTATTGCATATATGGTCAGCATGTTTTCGCTGTACATGTCCATACATCATATTGTTTAGGCTTCACGTGCATCAAATTGCATTCATGGCTCCTTCATCATGACACGCACTTTGGGGGAATAAAACAGAAGTTGGTTTGGCTTTAAGAGTCTTTGAAAGAATTTCTATGTCAAATCAGAGGTATAAGAAGTACTGAGTACCCTTTTAATACAGGCTAGTGCTATAGAGAATGAACAAGTTGCCCGAATAGAAAGAATGGAAAGGGTACAAGAAGAATTGCGAGAACAGCTGGCAAAGTCTCAAGCAGAATCTAAAGATCAGATGACTAAATTGATGGAGCTAATGTCCACCATAATCAAGGGATACACTGAAAACTTGGCCGCCAGAAAAGGGTTAGAGGCACGAAAGGGTCAGAATGAGGTCATAATGATGGATGCCCAGAACATAGTTAACCCTTCAATATCTTAAATTCAGATGATTCAGTTGAACAAGAAAAGTTGAAAATGGTTAATGAGGTAGAGTTGGCAGATTCCCAAGGGAAATATCAGTTGCTAGATGAAAGGCTCTGGGCAGTAGAAAATACAGAAGTATTTGGGAGTGTGGAGGCGAAAGAACGATGCTTGGCCTTCGATTTAGTCATTCCTCCTAAATTCAAGGTCCCTAACTTTGTGAAATATGATGGGACGACTGATCCGTCAGCCCACATCACTATGTTATGCTGAAAGATGACAAGTCATATAGATAATGATAAGCTTCTGATTAACTACTTTCAGGATAGCCTCAACGGGTCCACAATTAGGTGGTTTAGTCAGTTGAGTAAGGATCAGATTTGCTCTTGGAATGATTTGGCTAGGGCTTTTCTAAACCAGTACAAGCATATGGCCGACAGGACACCTGATCGCCTCACTTTGCAAAATATGGAGAAAATAGCTTCTAAGAGCTTCAAAGAGTATGCTCAGAGGTGGAGGAACATGTCTACCCAAGTACAACCACCTTTGACACAAAAAGAAATCACCGTCCTTTTTGTGAATACACTGCAGGCCCCGTACTATGATAGACTCGTCGGCAATGCCTCGAAGAATTTTGCGGATATAGTAATCTCAGGGGAGATGATTGAGAATGCTATCAAGAATAGGAAACTTGAAAGAGAAGGAACATCTAATGCTGAGAGAAATAAGGCACCTAGAAAGAAAGAGGAAGATTTCCAAGCTATGGGAGATTTCGTCCCATGTTTCCAATTTCCCTCATACCAATCATGTTACCCTACTGAGGTATCTCCAAGCTTTTATCCTTACCTACCTACCCAAGCATCTAATCCTATACCAGCCCTTGCAACAAGGTCTACTTCCAGAAAACGACTGCGGGACAACCAAGAAAGAATTCCAATCCCCATCCCTGACCTGTTGCCATTTCTAATAAAGAATCAGTACCTTACCCCGGTACCTTTGAAAATAGCTCCGAATCCATCACCGAGGAGTTACGACCCTGATAGTAAGTGTGATTATCACCTGGGAGTAGTTGGGCATTCAACTGAAAAATGCAGACAAATGAAGGAAAGGATTGAAAGTCTTATCTGTGATGGTATTTTGACACCGGAGCTTATCAATCAGTGGAAGGCCGCTTTGCCGTAAATCAATTTCTTTCAGGGTTTTAGGAGGAGAATTACTACCTTTGAAGGATGTCAATAGGAGCATTTTGATGCATGTAGTTTCAGACTTTATGATGAAAACACTTGTCTCATGTCGACACTCATAAGAATTAAATGAGTTTTGATTTTTAAATACTTTGTGTTTGTTGTGTTTTAACAATAATCTAAATTTACAAAAACTAGCATTAAGGAAGTTTTAATAATGGATAGTCTCAAGAATATTGATGATCATTGTTACAAATGACCCAAGACCTTCTCCCTCTCTTTTAAGCTTTCCTAGGCCTAAACCCCTTGAATCGAGAACACTTGAAAGACCTAATGCTTTAAGGAATATGAATGATTGAACTTCATAAAACCATTGTCATCATAGAATAAGCAAAGATGTAGATCCTTGTCTAGGCTATGAACAAAGGAACGAAGTTTTCAAAAAAATTTCTAACTCCTTGAAATTCCAACAAATGAGACTTTCTTTCAAGAATTTAGATCATGGTAATTTGGTGTCTGTCAAGGTTGTGCCAAAACCATTCATGTCATTTTCAACAACCACAAAACACCAATTTCCCAAACATCACTTCATGATTGACACCCTGGGGCACAATGATTAAACTAGATTATCCCATATCCTAGAGAAAACCTATTTTTAGGTCATATTTTCTATGTCTCTTCAAAGAACTCAGATTTGAAACTCAGCCTTTTCAAAATAGACCTAGACTTGCTATGTTCCTTGTTGATACAAACTCTCATGGTTAAATTGGGGCATTATATGTGGAAATGATGGATACATGGTGAATAAGGATGGACTAACGCATGAATCATTGGGGCATGTGAGAAAAAAAACACAGCAAAAAAGAAGAAAAATTGTGATATCATGCATATGAGAATTCGGATGATTCCAAAGTGCAAAATGAAATTTTGATTATCTATTTCCCCTGGGGATTGCTTTTCAAAGAGAATATTTGTGCTTGATATGATGAATGGCTATCTTTTATATCCTTTTCGCAAAAAAATAAAATAAAAAATCCATAGTCACCCATTTTGAGCCAAAAGAATTCTTTCTTCTTTGAACCCTGATCAAGGATCAACCTCTATACTGGGGGGCAAATGCGAGGAAAGATTTTTTTTTAAAGATCATGGAGGAATGAGTCCTGGCTCAAAGAAAGATACAAAGCAAATGGAGCGCCGAATGAATATGGGCTCACTCTGTCAAAAAGTGTGTGAAAAAGTATGGCAAATGAAAGCCAAAAGCAAAAAAGAAAATGAGCAAAAGTAAAAAAGGAAAGAAATGTGCAAGAAGGGACAAATGTTTCAAAAACAATTCTCCTTAAGAAATGATCCTTGATCTGTTACCCTCAAACACATATTTTGGGCCTATTTGTCCTTTCTTTTTGAACCCCAAACCATGGCCTACATTACGTGTTTTAAAAGTCCATTTTGATCAAGCATTAATATTTAATTTGAAGGGTTTTTCCTCGAATTTTATCCCATCCCATCTCATCGAATTATCATTTCACTAAGGAAGAATTTAGAATTCTCAAGTGCATGGTAAAACAATGAAAAAAACAAAAAAGAAGAAAGAAAAAGGAGAAAGAATGGGACTCTAGGGCGAAAACCCAAAAATGAGTGGTCTAGAGTAAAATGGGAATTTTCGATGCCATCTATGATAGTGCCGATACCACAAAATAGAAAATCATCTTGAAGAAGTGGTCATCAACGAACATCTAGGAATTCTTGAACTTCCCAAAGTGTCAACTCTCATTCGGATGATTGATTTCAAAAACTGAAACTCTTTTTCTCCAAAATCAACTTTCCAGTTTAAACATACCCACCAATCTTGACGCTTGTCAAACTGCCTTGATATGAAAACTAAAAGAATGTTGAATTTGTTTGATTTTCAATGAATTCATGATTTATAAAACCTATTCCATTTGTGAGCCTAGAAGGGGCATACATTCTTGTTATGAAATTTCCTTTGATCAACCAGAATCTTGTTATACCAAGCATTGCCAATTCAAATTGAAAAACCCAGATTGACACTTAGAGAAGTTTTTAACAATGACCATCAATCTTCAAAAGATTTGTACATCACACACTGTGGGGTTAATATTTTTTGTTCAAAAGTTTTCAAAATGAGAAAACAAATAAAGATATATATATTTTTTGAAGCACCCACTCTTGATATTGACATGAGACAAGGGTTTTTTCTAACCCAAAGGTATAGAACTGCTAGGATAGGTCTTGACTTCCAGATATGATAAGAAGAAATACAACCTGTTTCAGAACTCTGTTGATGAGAGTTTGAAGACTGTTGGGGCAAAGAGAATAGCCAAAATGAATTGAAGATATACTCTGATTTGAAAAGGAAAAATGAATTGGAAACGCTAAGCCAAAGTCTAGAAAAATGATCAGGGGCATTTGCATCTTTTCATGAAGTGTTTGCATCATTATTGATCTTTGCATTTGCATCATGTAGAAGCATTCTGCACGTTGTCAAATCCTTGCATTTGCATAATGCCAATCTTTGCATCTGCATCATTCCATGACGTAGTTGCGTTAACACCAATTTTCGCATTTGCATCATAAATAAGCATTTGCACATTATTGACCTTTGCATTCTTCTGAGAAGTAATTGCGTTATTCGAGGATCATTTGTATTTGCATCATTTAGAAGCATCTGCATCTTATTCAACATCTGCATCTACATCAATAAGGATTTGCATCAATCTAAGCCATTTGCATATATACCATGAAGCATTTGCATTTTATCCAACATCTGCATCTGCATCAAGAAACATTTGCATCAATTCAAAACATTTACATTTGCAATATGAAGTACGTGTATCCTGTTAATCATTTGCACCAACATCAAAAAACATTCGCATCTTCTCAAAATCTCCAGGTTAATTTTCAACAATTGTTCAAAAACCATTTTTAAGACCTCTGGGCATCTTTTTATAAAAGCCGCATACAGCGCATTTTTTCCAAATGACAGGTAAGGCCTTCGGGCACAATGTTTAAGACCTTCGGGCATAATTTTTAAAAGCCGCATACAGCGCATTTTTTCCAAATGACAGGTAAGGCCTCCGGGCACCATTTTTAAGACCTATGGGCATCATTTTTTAAAAGCTGCACACAATGCATTTTTTCCAAATGACAGGTAAGGCCTTCGGGCACCATTTTTAAGACCTCCGGGCATCATTTTTAAAGTCACATATAGTGTATTTTTTTTTTCCAAATGACAAGTAAGGCCTACGGGCACCATTTTTAAAGACCTCTAAGGCATAATTTTTTCCAAATGGCAGGTAAGGCCTCCGGGCACCATTCTTAAGACCTCCGGGGCATCATTTTTAAAGTCACATACAGCGCATTTTTCTTTTTTCACGGATAAGGCCTCCAGGCACCATTTTTAAGACCTTTGGGCATCATTTTTAAGTCGTATACAGCGCATTTTTTTCACGGATAAGGCCTCCGGGCACCATTCTTAAGACCTCTGGGCATCATTTTTAAAGTCGCATACAGCGCATTTTTTTTTCACGGATAAGGCCTCCGGGCATCATTTTTAAAGTCGCATACAACATATTTTTTTTAATGGATAAGGCCTCCGGGCACCATTTTTAAGACCTCCGGGCATCATTTTTAAAGTCGCATACAGCATTTTTTTTCTCGGATAAGGCCTCCGGGCACTATTCTTAAGACTTAGGGCATCATTTTTAAAGTCGCATACAACGCGTTTTTTTTCACGGATAAGGCCTCAGGGCACCATTTTTAAGACCTCCGGGCATCATTTTTAAAGTCGCATACAACGCATTTTTTTCATGGATAAGGCCTCTGGGCACCATTTTTAACACCTCCGGGCATGATTTTTAAAGTCGCATACAACATATATTTTTTTTCACGGATAAAGCCTCCTGGCACCATTCTTAAGACCTCCGGGCATCATTTTTAAAGTCGCATACAACGCATTTTTTTCACGGATAAGGCCTCCGGGCACCATTTTTAAGATCTCAGGGCATTATTTTTAAAGTTGCATACAACGTATTTTTTTCACGGATAAGGCCTCCGAAAACCATTTTTAAGATCTCCGGGCATCATTTTTAAAGTCGCATACAGCGCATTTTTTTCAAGGATAAGGCCTCCGGGCACCATTCTTAAAACCTCCAGGCATCATTTTTAAAGTCGCATACAGAGCATTTTTTTCACGGATAATGCCTCTGGGCACTATTTTTAAGACTTCCGGGCATAAATTTCATTTTGAAAATCGAACTTGTTTCCTTAAGACGAGTCGAGCCTTGATTAGTAAGGGAACTCAATTTAAGGACAAAATCTTCAATTTACAGCTTTTTTCAAAACAAAAAAAAGAAAATGAAAAAAAATGATGAAAAATGAAAAAAATGAAAAAAAAAGAGAAAACCCCTTTCCCTTCTCTTCACATGTGATTTCACTAACCGGACAAAAGTAGTGTTTGTTTATCTTTGCCTGATTCCTGATTCTCAGCAATAGCCAAAGAGGGGCAGCTGTAGACACTTAATTTTGTCCGGACCACTAAAATAGGTATGTTTTCTTCCTAAATTGATGTTTCAGAATGTAAAAAGACTTTTTTCATCCTGCAGGTGGCACTCCGAGACTTAGTTTAAGAGGGCGAGCATAAAAAGTCAAACTTGAAAAAAGTTAACCCCGAAAAGTCAACCCCAAAAAGTCAACTACTAAAAAAGTCAACCCATTTTCAAAATCAAGATTTGAAGTTCAATTGAAAAATGGCAAAATAATTTTGATAATCCGAGATCTACATCGAAAGATGTGGAGTTCGGAAGTTGGGTTATGGAGATTCAATAGAAAGGAAACCCTAATCCGGGAAATTTAGGGAAAAGTGCTTAAAAGATCGAATTGGTCGAAATTGAAGGTTCCAAATGAAATATAAGCACTGAATACGGGTAATAGAGAAGCCACTTGAAAGAAAAACTGAAAGAAAAGTCAATCCGGGAGAAAATCGAGAATTAAGGTTTTTGGTGGATTTCGGTGAAATTGGGAAGAATTACAGAAATGACCCGACTCGGTAGGACTAAAGCCTCTAATGGATGAGGAGTGATTAAAAAAGGATAGCCCAAGGCTCAGTTTGAAGAAAATCTGAAAATCAGACTTGTTTTGAGCAAAACCGGGTTTCAGAGGCAAAAAGCAAAATTAGAAAATTTGGGAAAAATAGAAAATGAACTCCAAAAATTCTGAAAAATTGCAAATCTCATTCTTAAATCATTGCAAGAGATTGGCGAAAGAAAATCTTGATGTGTTCGTTTGCAAAATGGCCAAATCCCGGGTCTCTTATGCAGAAATTCAAAAAGATAAATCCCGGAAAAATAGCAAATGAACTCCAAAAATTCTGAAAATTTGCAAATATCATTTTTAAATTATTTGGAAGAGATTAGCGAAATAAAATCTTGATTCGGAGTTCGTTTGCAAAATGGCCAAATCCCAGGTCTCTTATGTAGAAATTCAAGAAGATAAATCCCGAAAAAATAGCAAATGAGCTCCAAAAATTCTGATAATTTGCAAATCTCATTTTAAATTATTTGGAAGAGATTGGCAAAAGAAAATCTTGATTCGGAGTTCGTTTGCAAAATGGCAAAATCCCGGGCAAATGCAGTAATTCAAGCAGATAAATCCCAAAAACATACCAAATGAGTTCCAAAAATTATGAAAACTTTTAGATCACACTTTTAAATTATTTGGAAGATATTTGTGAAGAAAAAAATATTAATTTGGAGCTCGTTTAAAAAATGGTAAAATTTGGGGGCATAAAAGGGCAACTTTGGAAGAAAAAATCCAAATAAATAGCAAATGGACTCAAAATTTTTTGAAAACTTCCAGAATTCAATTTTTAGTTATTTTGAAAGTATTGAAAAAATAAAATTTTATTTTGGAGTCCGTTTGCCATTTATTTGCATTCGGGGGGAAAAAAGGTTATTTTACCCAAGAAACCGAAAAGGGCTTTTCTTGCCTTTCAAAAAAATCAAACATGGGCTGGAAGAAGGAGGGCTGGCCGGCCAAGGCCCAAGGATGGGAATGAGGTTTCTTATTTTTTAATCAAGAGGCCAAAATTGAAGAGTTAGTTAGTGATTTTTTGATCAGCCCTTTGCAAATAAGCCACATGGACCAATGTATGAAGAGAGAAAGTGTCAACATAATGGCTTAAGATTCTTGAACAGCTGTAATTGTGGATAGCTGATGGCCTAATCTAAGGGTGATAATTTCATGTTTTAAACATCTTGTATCAGTAGCCCTTGGATGAAAATTGGTTGATGGAAAAATGGCAACATCCTAGCCTAGCCCTGGTTTCAGCCATATGAAGAAAAGGGGGGGTCTCTCTTTCATTTTTTCAACTACTCACTCTCTATTCTCTCTTGCTTTTGGCTGATTTTCTCTCTATTGTTGAATAGTAAAAAGAAAAGTTTAGAAAAGAAAAGAAAGTTAGAAGAGAAAAAGCTTGAAAGATAGCTTCTAGAGGTTGCTTTTAGCACCATACTCTTGCACTGTCTTTGATTTTCCATTCTTGATTTGCTGTTTTGATTATTATTTTGGTGAGTTTCTTTTGATTTTTTTTTTAAATAAGTGTTTGTAATGTTCTTCTTTAAGTTCTTTCTTCATCTTTTCTTATAAAAAGTTTTTGCAATATTTTTTTTCTTGTTCTTTGACATGGCCGAATGGCCCATTTTTTGTTTTAGTTGCTGTTTCGCCTAGATATTTCATGTTATTTTTGATATTAAATAAGTCTTGATGCTTTAAATCTTCTTCTACTACATAGGCTTGAAGCTTGTTTTAATTTGGTTGCTTGTTTATTTCCATTTATGAGTCTATTATCATGTTCTTGCATTTTTGATTTTCTGTTTTCAAAATGTTTAAGTTTATTTATGTTTTGTAATCCATGTGTTTGTGAAAATGCTTGTTAGTTTTCATACCTCTACTTTATATTTGCATGATTTGAGTGTTATGTTTTAGTCAAGTATGTTAGTATATCAAGTGTTTGTGAGAATGCCATGCTCACTTGGAACATGAGGCCATTCGGCCACCTCATTTTATTTGCTTTGTGTGTGCATTTTTGTTACGTTAGTTGATAGGTTTGCATTTTCATGACATTTGGTTGAGTAATTGGTTTAAGCATGCCTTGTGTTTGTGTTATTGCCATGCATATTTTAGATGTTAGGATTGGTTTGTTTTGCCATGCATATCTATGCATTTTAGACCTAGGTTGCATTAAATTCCATGCAAGTTCATTTAGGTCTAGGTCATTTTATTGATGCCATGTGATAACTCGTATAATTATATAGTTTTTAGTTATGTTTTATTATTGTTTTGTGTCAAATACGAGTTATTATTGTTTAGTCTAATTGTGTTTATGATCTTTTATATTTTTATGTAATTTGGTGTTTTTCACAAGTTTCTTTGAGTGATTTCAGATTACTAGAATTAAGGGCAAATCCAGTTCAGTTCCAGTTCCGACACCTTTTGCCATATCAGCTATATCTCGAGTTTCACTGAAGCAATAAGGCTGAACTTTGTATCCCTGCAAAGCTAAGAGGCATATCTATCTTTTTCATGTTTTACACTTCTTGAAACGGAGTCGTTTTCCCTAGCGAAATCGACCATCAAGTTGGCTGATGTGCAATGACGTCTGTTCTGCACCGTTTTGGTATTTTGACCATATCTTCCGATCCATGTGCGCAAATGATCTGATTCCAACGGCTATGGATCCGTAACTGATAGGGGTATATTTTTCTAGAAGACCATTTTATCAGATCGAGCCTCCAACATTGACAAAATCGACCATCAAGCTGGCTGATCAGAATTGTCATACAATATGACGAAAATTGTTAGAAAAATGCACCCACCTATTATACCTACCTTTGAAATTTGTAAAGCTTGTCTCTTGTCATTTAGCCCTCCAAAATGTGTATAAATAGAGGGCCTTGGATGAGTATTGGGATACATTATACATTGGTAGGATATTAGCCTTTGTAGTAAAATTCTCTAAGTTTTCTTCTTCTTTCCTTTCTCTAGTTTTCTTTTTTATTTACTTATGCTTCTTACATTTCTTTTCATTTTATTCATATCTAGTATGTGTTGCTAATCATATTGTTGAGGTGATGAGGTGAAGCTCTTGGTAAATGCTAAGGTTAGTCTCTTAAACATGAGCTAAAATGAATCATCATTTATAAACACTAGTATAGATAATATTTTCTTTTGGTTTAAAATCATACTTGCAAAGTAGAGATCTTGATTCATTATTGACAATGAAAATGGCACAGTAAATGCTTGGTTTCATAACCTTGATTTGTTGTAGACATATACCTTGGCATAAGGAATGCTTGGACTCTTTTTATGAGTTTTGAGGACACCAAATGAACATAATATCATATGCTATGGACGTTGGACTGAATTGCTAAACCTTCCGATTGGAACCTCCCTTATGTGTGGATTTCAATTGTGTAATAAAACAAGATTAATCTTAGCATAACACCAAGAGTGGATTCTCTAACCTCAACATCCTTTCTTATTGTTTTTTTATATCTTGTTTAATTGTTTTTATGTTATTTTGTTTATTTTGTTCTCTAATATCTTGTTTATCTTATTTTGTTGTTGATTCCCTAATATCTTGTTTACTTTCTTTGTCTTATATATTTATAAACTTATACTTATTAATACGCTTCCCTGTGGTTCGACCTCGGACACCCGAGAATTTATTACTTGAACATAACCTGCACTTGGGTTTACAACTCTTAATTGAGTCTCCATCAAGTTTTTGGCGCCGTTGCCGGGGAGGCAATATTAAGTATATAAGTTTATAAGTATATTTATTTTTTTTGGCTGGTTATACCGCCTAATTTGTTTATATTTATTTTTATTGGCTGGTTATACCGCCTAATTTTGTATATTAACTTTGTTTTATGCTTGTTTGGCGACGTGATTTTAGATCTCGTCGTTTAGTTAGATTTTATTGTGAAACTTTTTCAGGTAATCTTTCTAATACAACTCCTACCATGGCTGACAATGAAAGTGTTCATGCTGAAGATGAGAACAGACAAGTACGCACCATGCGTGACTACTTGCAACCAACTCGAAGCTCATCACCCTCTTGTTTTATTTTTCCTCTCAATGCAAACAACTTTCGTTTTAAACCAGGTATGATAGCTTTGCTTCCAAATTTCTATGGGTTGGAATCGGAAAGTGCTTACTCGTTTCTAAAAGACTTCGAAGATGTATGTGTCACCTTTAATGACCAACAATGTACAAATGAAATTGTCAAGCTAAAATTATTTCCTTTTTCTTTAAAAGATAAAGCAAAAATTTGGCTTCATAATTTAAAACCAAGGTCAATTGGCACATGGCAAGAATTACAAACTGAGTTTCTAAAGAAATTTTTCCCAGCACATAAAACTACTGCTTTGAAAAGACAGATTCAAAATTTCAATCAAAATCAAAATGAAGCATTTTTTCAGTGCTGGGATCGTTTTAAAGATTTGTTAAGTTCTTGTCCACATCATGGTTTTGAAAAATGGCGTCTTATTAGTTTCTTTTATGAAAGTTTAACTCCCGAAACTAAACAATTTGTTGAAACAATGTGTAACGGTGAGTTTCTAGAAAAAGAACCTGAAGAAGCCTTTGACTACTTAGACCATTTGGCAGATAACTCTTAAGCCTGGCACACAGATAATTCCTCTGAAAGTTCCAATAGATCTAATGTTGTTTCTAACAGAGGAAAATATCATTTTAGTCAAGAAGATGAGATAAAAGCTAAAGTAGCTAATTTGGCTAGAAAGATTGAAGCCATGGAACTTAGAGAAGTAAAAGAAGTCAAAACGGTTAAAAATGAAGAAAGTTGTGGAATTTGTGAAATCATGGGACACCCCACTTCTGAATGTCCAAACATTCCCATTCTTAAAGAAGCGTTGCATGATCAAGTAAATTCCATAAACACATTTAAAAAACCTTTTCCTTCTCCTTACTCTGAAACGTATAACCCTGAATGGAGAAATCATCCCAACTTCAGTTGGCGGAATAATAATCATGTTCAGGTACCACAATCTCAAAAGCCGGGCAACACTTTTTCCTATCAACCTTCACGTGTACAAACCTTGGAAGAGACATTGCAAGCATTCATGCAAACACAAGCAAATGTGAATAGCCGGACTTCACAGGACATCAATGAGATCAAAAACACCTTGTCCACATTGACAGCTTCATTACGCACTCAAGAAAAAGGTAAGTTTCCTGCTCAACCTCAGCCTAACCCTTCTACTCAATGTCTTGTTTCTTGCTCCAATGAAACTCAACAGGAAAATGCCAGTTCTATCACAACTCTTCGAAGTGGAAAGGCAATTGACAAAAAGATTCCATCAAAAGACCAAGATCCTCTTTCCCCTCCGAAAAGTAATGGTAAGGATGATGGTAAGTCTGAACTTCTTGAAAATTTGGACAAAGAAAAAGGTATGCATCCTGCTCCTTTTCCTCAAAGGTTGCAAACAATAAAGAATTTGAATCAAAATGCAGAAATTTATGAACTTTTCAAACAAGTTAAGATTAACATTCCTTTATTGGATGCAATCAAACAAGTTCCATCTTATGCTAAATTTTTGAAGGACATGTGCACAGTTAAAAGGAAACATAATGTACAAAAGAAAGCATTTTTGACGGAAAGTGTGAGCTCAATCATTCAGCACCTTACTCCACCAAAATTCAAAGATCCTGGATGTCCAACAATCTCATGCATCATTGGAAACACTAGAATAGAACGTGCATTGCTTGATCTTGGTGCTAGTGTTAATCTTTTGCCTTTTTCTGTTTATCAACAGTTAGGTTTAGGTGAACTCAAGGAAACACCTGTTACACTTCAACTAGCTGATCGTTCTGTAAAAATTCCTCGAGGGATAGTTGAAGATGTTTTGGTTCAAATTGATAATTTTTACTTCCCTGTTGATTTTATTGTTTTGGACACACATCCTGTTTCAAATCCAAATGTTCAAATTCCTGTTATATTAGGCCGTCCATTTCTTGCAACTTCTAATGCTCTGATAAATTGCAGGAATGGTATGTTGAACATTTCTTTTGGAAATATGACTTTAGAATTAAATGTGTTCAACATTTGCAAGCAACCTGGTGATAATTCAGAAGTACATGAAGTGGATTTCATTGAAGAACTTGTTCATGAACATCTCACCACTACCACATTCCATGATCCTTTAGAAGCTTATTTAATTAAATATGAGTTTGATAATGCTTCAGAAATTTCACACACTGATTCTTTGTTAAAATCTTTTCAGGATAAGCATTGTTGGAAACAAAAGTTTGAGGAACTACCATCACTTACAAATGTCACTGTACCATCAACTATTGAACCACCCAAGCTGGAGTTAAAACCATTGCCATCCGAGCTAAAATATTCCTTTTTGGGTGAGAGTGAAACTTTTCCAGTCATAATTTCTTCACATCTTGATGAACTACAAGAAGGTAAGTTGTTACAACTTTTGAAGATGCACAAAAATGCATTAGGATAGACCTTAGCTGACATAAAGGGAATAAGCCCATTAATCTGCACACATAATATTTATTTAGAGGAAAATGCTAAACCCTCTAGACAAATGCAACGAAGGCTTAATCCTAATATGAAAGAAGTAGTGAGAAATGAAGTCATTAAACTTATAGATAATGGAATCATTTATCCTATCTCTGATAGCAAATGGGTAAGTCCTACTCAAGTCGTACCTAAGAAATCTGGAGTTACTGTAGTTAAAAATGAAAACAATGAATTAATTCCAGCTAGGACTGTTACTGGTTGGCGCATGTGCATTGACTATAGGAAACTTAACTCAGTGACGAGGAAAGATCATTTCCCTTTGCCTTTCATGGATCAAATCTTAGAAAGAGTTGCAGGGCATGAGTTTTATTGTTTTCTAGATGGATATTCTGGGTATAATCAAATAGCCATTGCACTTGAGGACCAAGAGAAAACCACTTTTACATGTCCTTTTGGTACTTTTGCATATCGTAGAATGCCATTTGGATTATGTAACGCCCCTGCCACATTTCAAAGATGCATGCTTAGCATTTTTAGTGACATGATTGAACGTAATCTTGAGATTTTCATGGATGATTTTTCTGTTTCTGGTGATTCATTTGATGATTGCTTAGCCAATTTGAAAAATGTATTGATTAGGTGTGAAGAAAAAAATCTTGTTCTTAATTGGGAAAAATGTCATTTCATGGTCACTAAAGGTATTGTACTAGGTCACATTGTTTCTGCAAAAGGGATTGAGGTAGACAAGTCAAAACTTGAATTGATTGCTAATCTACCCACACCAAAGACAGTAAAGGACATTAGGTCATTCTTGGGACATGCAGGTTTTTATAGAAGATTCATAAAAGATTTTAGCACGATATCTAAACCTCTATGTAATCTTTTAATGAAAGACACTGCATTTGAATGGACTAAAGATTGTGAAGATGCTTTTGAAAAACTCAAAAATATGCTCACTACTGCTCCTATTATGAGATCTCCTGATTGGTCTTTACCATTTGAAATAATGTGTGATGCTAGTGACTATGCTGTTGGTGCTGTGTTAGGACAAAGGAAAGATAATAAACCACATGTAATTTACTATGCAAGTAAAACTTTAAATAGAGCCCAAATGAATTATTCCACTACAGAAAAGGAATTACTTGCAGTTGTTTTTGCATTGGATAAATTCAGATCTTACCTTGTTGGATCATCAATTGTTGTCTTTAGTGATCATGCAGCTTTAAAATATCTTCTCTCTAAGAAGGATGCAAAACCTAGGTTGCTGAGGTGGATCCTTTTGCTGCAAGAATTTGACATCACCATTCCAGATAAAAAAGGAGTAGAAAATGTGGTGGCTGATCATTTATCAAGACTTGTTTGTGATGAATCTTTTGGAACCTCACCAATAAATGATACTTTTCCTGATGAACAACTTCTAATTGTCTCCACGACACCTTGGTTTGCTGACATTGCTAATTTTCTTGCTACAGGAAAAATTCCTTCTCAATGGAGCACACAAGATAAAAGGAAGTTTCTGAATGAGGTAAAGAAGTTCTATTGGGATGACCCTTACTTGTTCAAATATTGTCCTGATCAGATTTTTCGAAGATGCATTCCCGACAATGAGGTAAGTAGTGTAATTAAGTTTTGTCATTCCGAGGCATGTGGTGGTCATTTTTCATCAAAGAAAACTGCTGCAAAAATTTTACAGTGTGGATTTTACTGGCCAACTTTGTTCAAAGATGCACATAATTTTTGCAAGTCATGTGAAAGTTGTCAAAAATTAGGTTCCATTTCGAAAAGAAACATGATGCCTTTGAACCCAATTCTTGTAATTGAAATTTTTGACTGTTGGGGTATTGATTTCATGGGACCATTTCCACCATCTTTTGGTTTCTTATACATTTTAGTTGCAATAGATTATGTTTCAAAGTGGATAGAGGCAATTCCATGTCGAAATAATGATCACAAAACAGTGATTAAATTTTTAAAAGAAAATATTTTGAGTCGATTTGGAATTCCTCGATCTATCATAAGCGATGGGGGAACACATTTTTGCAACAAGGTTTTTGAAACATTAATGAAGAAATATGCCATTACACACAAAGTTGCAACCCCTTATCACCCGCAGACAAATGGACAGGTAGAATTAGCAAATAGGGAGATTAAACAAATTTTGGAAAAGACAGTTAATCCAAATCGCAAAGATTGGTCTCTTAGACTTAACGATGCATTATGGGCCTATCGAACAGCTTTTAAAACAGCATTGGGCATGTCTCCTTATAGGCTAGTTTATGGAAAACCTTGTCATTTACCTGTGGAACTTGAGCATAAAGCATATTGGGCCATTAAAATGTTCAACTCAAACCTTGATGACGCTTCTAATTTACGAAAATTACAAATAAATGAACTTGAGGAACTCAGAAATGATGCATATGAGAATTCTAAAATTCATAAAGAAAGAACTAAAGCCTTTCATGACAAGTTAATTTCAAGAAAAACATTTAATGTTGGGCAAAAAGTTCTACTTTATAATTCTAGACTTCACATATTTCCTGGTAAGTTGAGATCAAGATGGACTGGCCCATTTGTGGTTAAGCATGTGTATCATTATGGAGCAGTTGACATTGAGAATCCTCAAAATGGTAATGTATTCAAGGTAAATGGACAAAGACTCAAACTCTTTTTGGAAAATCATGTTACTCAAGAAGAGGTTGTTTTTCTTTCTGATCCTTGTTTTGAAAATAACTAGATGTAAATATAATTTTTTTTTACCCCGGTTAAATGGCGGATAACGGTACTCCGTGATTATTTAAGTCGGTTCCATCAGCTACCCACAAAACTGATATTGTATATAAATTTCTCTTTCATTTTATTTTATTTCATTTTTTTTCAGGATGGATGATATTCTCAAAAGATTGCAGAAACGATTTCCTCCTTTTCCTCGGAATATTTTACTGAAGCTTTACCAAGTTCGATTAGAAAGATTAAGAATGCTTATGAACAAAGGGATTCCTGAAGACATACGTTGGATAATTGAAGCCAAGGTACGTGAAGATGAATATCTTCCTGTTTTGCATTTACCAGGTACAGGTAGAAGCACTTATGCAAAGAAGCGACGAGCAAAGCGCATGAGTTCAAATTGCCACAAGTGTGCACGATGGACGTGTAACGGTAAATGTCGTTCTATTGGGATTCCGTCCTCTAATCGAGATGATAAAATTGAATTCATTAAGGATGGACTGAGTAAGGAGAATTTGGGTAATATCCAACTTTCTCTTGAGACGCATCCTAGTGGAGACGTACAAAGAGAAATTCTTGATTTATGGCCGCAATTCCAAAGGGAATGGCAACATCTTGGGAATCTGATGATAAAAGACCCTGTTTGCCAGCTTGTAAGAAAACTGGATGGGAAGCATATCCTCGACTCATAGAAGGCGTTTAAGCCGTTTCTGGACGTAAAACCAGAGGAAGATGCCAAATACACTTTCGGCGACATTATTACTTTTGACTTTTACGGTTGATTTTTCTTCTCTTTTTGATTTTCTTCCTGAAATCACGCAAAAATCTTTTGTTAGGTTAACATTTTCTTCTGACAGGTCAAATACACTTTCGGCGACATTATTACTCTTGTCTGATTCACTACTCAGTCCTCTATATATTACACCATGTACTCATTCTCTTTCAGGCACTCGAAAAAGAAAAAAAAAATTGGAAAGTACTTCGTCCCAGCGCATTAAAAAAATTTGTGTCTTTGGAGGTGCTTATCCAGGGAAAAATAACATATTCGCTGATGAAGCCATAAGAGTTGGAGTAATACTTGCCCAACAAAAGATCCACTTGATTTATGGAGGCGGTAGTACGGGTTTAATGGGAGCAGTCGCTACAGCAGCACACGCCGGAGGAAGTCCAGTTCTAGGAATCGTGCCAAAACTATTCACAGATTTTTGTGGACCTACCGTGGGTAAGGAAATACAAGTCTGGAGTATCCCTGAACGGATAACAATCATGTACCATTCTGCCGATGCATTCATTGCCTTACCAGGAGGTCTGGGTACATTGGAAGAAATAGCTTGCGTGGCTTCTTGGTCATCTTTGGTCACAAATAAGAAACCCATTGGTTTGCTTAATATTAATGGTTATTTTAGTAATTTACTTTCATATTTAGATAATGCTGTGGATAATGGATTCATGTTTTCAGAGGCAAGGAGAACCATAATTTCTGCTACAACCATTGAAGATTTACTCAAAAAGCTACAAGCTTATGAGTGTTTATCTGCTACGGTTGTTTCGCAAACGCTCGGAAAAAGAAAAAGAGATATGGACGAGCAAGGAGTGGATTGCACTTTGTCTTTGTGACATTATCTAACATTTTGCTTGTTGTGTCTCAGTTATAATAAGTGGTTAGCAACCTCTGCAGGTAATATCTCCTAAATTCTACCTTTAAAATTTGACATTGGGGACAATGTCATATTTTAGTAGGGGGTAAGGGACATATTTTGCTAAAAAAAAAAAAAAAAAAAAAATTTGTTGTGTTTTAAGACATTTAGAAGTATTCATTCTGAACAAGGTCTGAGTAAGGGAGACTTGAGACATACCTTGTCAGTTTGATTTAATCTTCTTCTTTCCTTTCAAAAAAAAAAAAAAAAAAAAATAAAAAAGCATGTTTAGACTTAGTGTGTTTTTTTTTTTTTTTTAGTTACTTTCAATACAATGATGAGATATGAATTGCATAAGTCTAAAACAGATTTATTAGTGAGAAGATTTTCATGAGAATTGAGCTTGATGTCAACCTTTTTATGAGCCAATGTTAATATGATATGTTGATTGAGAAAGAAGCATGTTTAGACTTAATCTGACTTGTATAATCATCTTTGTGAGTTTTTGAGCTTATAATGATTGATGCATTATACAAATCAATCTAATTTCTTTCTTGAGTGCTCTTATGATTACATGATTCTCTAGAACTTGCTTTAAACCGTTTGAGACTATATTGATACATGTGACAACATGAATATGATAGAGGCATTAGGATTATAACCAGAGCCAAACAGCCATCCATTATTAATGTTCTACGAGAACATCCCCACTAGTGAGCCAATTTGAGCCTACATTAAATATGATGTTTTATTGGTAACCACAACTTACACCTAGCCTAAATATGCTTATATCCTTACCCTTGTTCTAAAGATGAATTTTATATTTTGAGACATATTGCAAAAAAACAAGGGATATTTTTATTTGAAAATTTGGGTTAGAAACAAAAGATAAGTGTGGGGGAAGAAAAGAAAAGAAAAAGTCAAGAGAAAAAGAAAGGGATCATTGTCAAATACATTCCCATATTAAAAAAAAAAAAAATCTTCTCTTGAACTTCTAGAAAAAGATGTTACAAAGTTGGTTAGAATGATGCAAAGGCTCAACATGAATATTTAGCCTATGTTATTATGTGCTTTATAAGAGTTTTGAGAAGTTTTATTTGTATGATCTTATTATGTCTCTAAAATCTATGAACTCTTTGGAACCTTTGTGATATCTTTATCCTTTTGTTCTTTAACCACATTATAACCCTTTGGCCCCATTACAACCTTGAATAAAGACCTCTTGATTTATGAAGTTGTATGATCTAAATAGTGGAGAACAGGTGGACAAGCAAGCATATGGTAGAAGTGTTTTCATGAGATTGATTGAGTGTAAACACTTTACCACTACTTTAAAGAGTGAAAATCAAGAGAGTATCCCATGTGAGAAGTTGAGATTAAGTTTGAATATACACTATTTTGATTGAAATATGTTATGTTATTATTGGCTTAACTCAAACTATTTACATTCAAGCAAGATTTTTTGTGAATTTCTTTAAGCTATTGATTAGTTTTTAAGACTTGTCCAATGATTATCTCTAATTTATATTGGAAGGATTAGTTATAATTATTATTTTTAGTTTTTCTTATGTCTTCAATGTTTGTGGGTATCGTCCTAGTAAACCCTCACGAGACTAAACTCGTCCACTAGGGACACCTAGGGGTTTAAAGGCTTGTGTCACATGCTAAGTGCCACCGTGATTTCCTACGAAAATGGATTAGATTAGATTTTCTTATTTTATTTTTATTGAGTCGTTGCTAGGGACTAGCAACAATCTAAGTATGGGGGTGTGATAACTCGTATAATTATATAGTTTTTAGTTATGTTTTATTATTGTTTTGTGTCAAATACGAGTTATTATTGTTTAGTCTAATTGTGTTTATGATCTTTTATATTTTTATGTAATTTGGTGTTTTTCACAAGTTTCTTTGAGTGATTTCAGATTACTAGAATTAAGGGCAAATCCAGTTCAGTTCCAGTTCCGACACCTTTTGCCATATCAGCTATATCTCGAGTTTCACTGAAGCAATAAGGCTGAACTTTGTATCCCTGCAAAGCTAAGAGGCATATCTATCTTTTTCATGTTTTACACTTCTTGAAACGGAGTCGTTTTCCCTAGCGAAATCGACCATCAAGTTGGCTGATGTGCAATGACGTCTGTTCTGCACCGTTTTGGTATTTTGACCATATCTTCCGATCCATGTGCGCAAATGATCTGATTCCAACGGATATGGATCCGTAACTGATAGGGGTATATTTTTCTAGAAGACCATTTTATCAGATCGAGCCTCCAACATTGACAAAATCGACCATCAAGCTGGCTGATCAGAATTGTCATACAATATGACGAAAATTGTTAGAAAAATGCACCCACCTATTATACCTACCTTTGAAATTTGTAAAGCTTGTCTCTTGTCATTTAGCCCTCCAAAATGTGTATAAATAGAGGGCCTTGGATGAGTATTGGGATACATTATACATTGGTAGGATATTAGCCTTTGTAGTAAAATTCTCTAAGTTTTCTTCTTCTTTCCTTTCTCTAGTTTTCTTTTTTATTTACTTATGCTTCTTACATTTCTTTTCATTTTATTCATATCTAGTATGTGTTGCTAATCATATTGTTGAGGTGATGAGGTGAAGCTCTTGGTAAATGCTAAGGTTAGTCTCTTAAACATGAGCTAAAATGAATCATCATTTATAAACACTAGTATAGATAATATTTTCTTTTGGTTTAAAATCATACTTGCAAAGTAGAGATCTTGATTCATTATTGACAATGAAAATGGCACAGTAAATGCTTGGTTTCATAACCTTGATTTGTTGTAGACATATACCTTGGCATAAGGAATGCTTGGACTCTTTTTATGAGTTTTGAGGACACCAAATGAACATAATATCATATGCTATGGACGTTGGACTGAATTGCTAAACCTTCCGATTGGAACCTCCCTTATGTGTGGATTTCAATTGTGTAATAAAACAAGATTAATCTTAGCATAACACCAAGAGTGGATTCTCTAACCTCAACATCCTTTCTTATTGTTTTTTTATATCTTGTTTAATTGTTTTTATGTTATTTTGTTTATTTTGTTCTCTAATATCTTGTTTATCTTATTTTGTTGTTGATTCCCTAATATCTTGTTTACTTTCTTTGTCTTATATATTTATAAACTTATACTTATTAATACGCTTCCCTGTGGTTCGACCTCGGACACCCGAGAATTTATTACTTGAACATAACCTGCACTTGGGTTTACAACTCTTAATTGAGTCTCCATCACCATGCATTTTTCATAATATTTAGGTTTAAACTCATGCATTTCATGCATCATATTTGCTGCGTCTTTCATGCATTTCATGTCCATGCCACTTGACTTATGAATTAGGCCAATCAATGGTTCAAAGTCAAGCTCTCTTGAGCATACTTGTGGAAAATTAAAGAGTTGTCAAATTGATTATTCTACCTTTGTGACTTTTTTTACTTTAGCCAATTTTTGTCTAACTTTTCAAAGTGTTAGCTACTATTTGTAAGTCATTTAGAGAGTCTTAAATATTTTTACTTTGATTTTTAAATGATTTTATCAAAGGCAAAAATGTGTTTTGGCAAAACAGGTTTTTCACCTAGTACTCGTACTTTCTCGATTTTTCTGAGCATTCATCTTTAATTAGAAAATTAAGCTGTTTTTTTCTCGTGTAGTTTTACATGTCCTGAGCCTCCAGTATTGTTTTTAGAGTTTTTAGAATTTTTAAAAATAGGGTAAAAAATCATGGTTTAAAACTGGACAGTGGAGTCAGAATTAATTTTAAGGAAAATCATTTTTCTGTTTTGGTTAAGTTACTTAGAGGGGGCTGATTAGAAAGTTTAGCCACTGACTTAGTGTAGTTTCTTAGCCCTTTTAAACTCTAAAAATTATTTTTAAGTCTCGGGTTAAGGGTGGTCAAGTCCGTGATTTTAAACTTAGGAAATTAGAGCCATTTAAAAAAGGGTTTAACTAAGTTTTTATTTTTAATCTAAGCTTTTCAAAATTGTTTTCAAACAATCACAAAGTATTTTAGTTTTAGAGTATTTAATTTGATATATTTTCCTAAGGTAGCCGGATATCATTTTAGATATACGGATTTCCTTAATTAAAGGAAAAAAAATATATTTTTATGCATTGTATTTTCCATATTCTTGCATTTTATATAATATGTGATTTTTGCGATGATAATTCCTATGGTATTGTTATTTTTTTTTATTTATATTTTTTGATGTTATATTGCTTATTATATGGTTTTGAATATTTCATGATATCCTATGCTTTTTATTTAGTTATTTTTTTTGTCATATTATTTTGCATATACTATGTTCATGCATTATTATTTTCATTTTTATTTTCATGCATATTATATGATAGCATTATTTTTTTTTATTTCATGTCTTTTAAATTATATGCCATATCATTCATATTTGCCATGTCATTTAAATCATTTCATTTCATGTAGAATATATTATGTTACCTAGGTCATTTCATTTCATTTAGAATATATTATGTCACTTAGGATATTTTACTTCATTTAGAATGTATCATATGACTTAGGATATTATATTTCATATAGAATATATCATGTTACCTAGGTCATTTCTTTCCATTTAGAATATATCATATAACTTAGGATATTTCATTTCATTTAGAATATGCTAAGACATTTAAATTATATCATATCATTTAGGTTGCATTATATTATTTAGACTTTGCCATGTCATTTTATTTATGTCATACATATTCATATTCATATTTTTTAAAATGTTTTCAAAAATGTAATGGTTTTCAATAAAATAAAGATATTTCCGAGTTAAAATAATTCATGAATTCTTTGCCGGGTTTGCCGGGGAGGATATAATCAATTATTATTAATAACGGAATATCTTCTTTAAAATGAGAATGATTCGAAAATTTTTCCAAACTAATAAAAATTTCTATATTTTGCCACGTTTGTTGGGGAATATAGGAAAATTTTGAATTTATAAATTCCGGATCATTTTCAATTAAGAATGGAATTATTTTTCTTTAAATTGGGAATTAACTTGAAATACTAAATTTAAAACCGATTTTTTTATCGAGACTTGAGATAACACATGATTAATAAGGTATCGTTTTATACGGGCGTTGTGGGGGTGCTAATCCTTCCCCACACGTAACCGAGTCCCGAACCCGCTTCTTTGATTTCTCTGGTTTAAAACGCAGACTTGAAATTGGTTTTAAAAATGTTTTTATTAATTTTAAAATATTTTATAAAATCGGTTTTAATAGGTGGCCGATCACACCTAGCTAAAAAAGATTGGTGGCGACTCCATGTCTTTTTGAAGGTCATTTTCAAAACCTTCATTTTTCAAGAGGAATTAGGTCGACTTTTCCTCGGTTTTTTTTAATGTCACGCTTAACGAGTAATAAAGTCTTGCCATGAGACTTGTTATTTTTAGGCAACAAATATTTATTTATATGGCTTGTAAATATAGAAAATGACAATTACACAATTCCTTTCCATATTTATGTGGAGATAATATTATTTTGAAAATTATTTTAATTTAATGTATTATTCTCAACAAATTTAAAAAGATACAAGATACTATTAATTATATATATATTTATAAATATCACTTTTACCCATGCTTAAAACAGTAATTAATTATAACTCTTCTTTTTCGTTTGAAATTTTCTTTGAAGTAGCATATTCTACTCTAAATATAAAATTATGAGTCAATTTATAATCTCACAAAAAAATTAATGACTCTTTTTTATTAATAATTTGAATGAGGTCTATTAAAATAGACCTAATATTAGATTTTGTGAAATTCATATTTGTATTTATAATTTCTTTTTTCATTGATCTTGCCTATTCATTCATCGGTAGACTTGCTCATAGTCGGGCCGCTGATAACTCTATAAAATAGTGTTATCATATTTTATATAGTTAAGTCTTTGTAGTTTAAAGTATTAATTAATTATTTTTATTTATTTTTAATTTATTTATTTTATGTTTAATATGGTTATTAATTTAATATCTTTTATATTTTTGTAGAGTCCTAAAGTAATAAGGAGAATATCAGTTCATATATGAAAAGTCCAAACAGGAGGCTGTTACTTGCCCACAAAGTTTTCCTTCTTCAGGCTTTTGGAGCTCTATAAATAGGAACCCTTTAGGACTTTATAAAGTACCTCTCCCTAGCTTTTACCTAATTAGCTTGTAAATAACCTAATTTTCTTAAGAGGAGAGCAGCCACCAAAGATTTGTAAGGAGCAATAGAGATTTTAAAAAATTGAAAACTGAAGATCTGACAACCTTTTAGTTTTCTCTTATTCCTTATCTTCTTTATCTTTCTTTTAATATTTATGATGGTGAAACTCCTTTATTTTATATTTTTATTAATTAGTATGAATTAAATATATTTTTCTAGGATTGCAATGGAACTCAACATGTAGTTTGAATTATTTTACCCTTTTTCTTGATTTAATGATATTTGATGTTGTTTATTCAATCTTGTGCTTAATGCTTCTAATTGCTTAGCTACCAATTAGATTGATTTGGTAACCTAGATACAACTTGGAAAAGGGAGTTTAGTGTTAGACATGGATTGAATAACACATGTTTCATATTCATTTATTATGATGAATTGATCTGCATGTAGGGTAGGAATACACTTACGTGTCATGTGTAACCAATTTTAGAGTCTAAGCTTAATGAGTTTCTCTTTAATTCAATTATCATAGGAATATAGTTAATTGGTTAAGAGAGATATTTTTATAAGACCATCGGAAGATCCTTATAAATAGATTAGAACTCTAGGTTAACAAATCATTGTCATTAATCAAGTTAAGAGGTAGGAGATGTTCATATGAAGTGTTGAGGAAAATTGTAATCCTAGGCTTTTCTTATTTGATTTAATCTATCTTTTAATTTGCCTTCTTTTATTTATTATTTTCTTTTATTTCGTTTTTACTTTACAACCTTTGATTATTTGTTTGAATAAAATTAAGTTGTTATAATTTTAGTACTTAACGAATTTGGTAACAATTCCTCGTGGGGTCGACACTCTACTTTTCACTTTATTACATGTTAACAATACGTGCACTTGCGTGGTTAAATTCGACAACAAGTTTTTGGTGTCGTTGCCAGGGAATTGTTTTACTATTTTTATTAATATTAATACCAAGCAATCTTAGTCTTAATTCAAACTTTCTTATTTATTTATTTCTTTAATATATTTTATTTTTCTTTTCTTTTCAAGTTTTATTGATCGTTGAACGCAAAAAGGGGTGCACTATGTGGGGTTATGAACAAGATGCAATCACTGCTTTATTTGCATAGATGGCTGCATTGAACAAGAAATTAGACAACTTGGGTGTACATGTCGTCCAAAGCTCGTTTGTAATTTGTGAACTATGTGGGGAAGGATATCATAGTGATTGGTGCCCAACCAATGCTCAATATGTTGGAAATTATAATATGTAGTAGAATAATTTTTATTTCAACGACTACAATCCAGGTTGGGGAGATCACCTAAATTTTTCCAGGAGCAACAATCAATAGTTCTCCTATTCCGAGAATCAAGCATATCTTATTGCAAGCTCAAGCTCCAGTCCCAGAAAAGAAGCCATCATTGGAAGAGATGATGTTGCAATACATGGTGGAAAATGATGCATCAATCAGAAATCTTGAGACACATATAATTCAGCTTGTTACCGCCATTAACAACCAACCTCAAGAAACTCTTCCAAGTGATATTGAAACTAATTCCAGACCAGGTGAGCAAGAGCATTGTAACACCAACACACTTAGGATTGAAAAAGATATAGAAGAGGATAGCAAGAACCCTGAATTGTCAGTCGAGCTTATTAAAGAAGAATTTGTAATAGCTCAAGAAGAAGAGATTCAGTGTGACCCACCTCCAACCAAGCCCATTGAAGAAGAACTAGTGGGTGAAAAAGAAGTTGAAAAGTGCGAATAGAGGAGACCCAGTGTGACCCACCACCACCTTTTTCTCAATGCATCCAACAGCCTAAGCTAGTCAATGTGATAGATAATGCTATGAAAGAAGAGTTTATAGAAATTTATCCCATTGATCCGCTTACAACATTCTTAAATTCTACCATGGAAAGGGACGAATTTCGCTTTCAAGCCTGCAAGACTGCTAAACTGTTCAAAGAAAGGAGAAACAAATGGCATGAAACAAAAATCATCAAGTGGTTAGATACAGGATGATGACCCTGAGATAGTCAAGCCGATGACTATAAATCAAGCGCTTCTTAGGAGGCAACCCAAGCTTTTTACTCTTTACTCTTTGATTTTGATTTTGATTTTCTATTTTAGTTCATTTATTTTTTTCTTTTCTAATATTTTCTTTTTTATTTATTTTTGTAGATAAAGTAAAATAAATAAAAAATTGGGCATGGCACCGCGGCGCCACCCGATTTTTTTCATTTATATTTATATT
Organism: Fremontodendron californicum; assembly: GCA_030761205.1. NCBI lineage: Eukaryota > Viridiplantae > Streptophyta > Magnoliopsida > Malvales > Malvaceae > Fremontodendron > Fremontodendron californicum. Next base: position 8,725,191 of record JAULJL010000023.1, on the reverse strand, counting down.
ATTTATTTATTATTTTTACAAATGTTTAAACCTTTTTATATATATTTTTTATTTTTGAATTCTATTTTTTTTTAGGATATTATTATTAATTTATTTTCTTTGTAGTGACCATTCACCTCACTTGGATAAGCATAATGAGGTCTAAGAGGAAAACTAGAGCTTCTCCTACTTTGCTTGCATCGATAGGGGAGTTTTTTTGTTCTTACTCTTTTTATTTCCAAACATTGAGGACAATATTTGTTTTAAGTTTTGGGGTGTGTCTTTAGATTTATTTTAGTTTGTGTGATTGTCTAATTTTATTATTAGGATTCTAAAAAAAATAATAAAAAAAATTTGGTTTTGCTTGAGATATGATGCACTTATTATGATGGAATCCTTATCCAGTGATGAGAATTACTTATTGATTTGTCTTAACTTTTGGGAACAACATAAGCATGATTTGATTGTATGTTAAATTCTTTTGTTAGTCTTGTTGTTAGGATGTGATTTTCACTAATTGAGCACTTGATCTCTTGCTTAGATTTTCATTGCTTATTTAAAGACTGCTTATGTTGATATGAATTGCTATTATGTCTAGAGCCTAGAATTTGTTTGATTCTCTCTCTCGGCGAAATCCTAGACGACTCTAAGTTGAGGAGATGATTTAGGCCATCTTTGGATCGTTTGAGCCTTTAGCTTACTGATAACTCGTATAATTATATAGTTTTTAGTTATGTTTTATTATTGTTTTATGTCAAATACGAGTTATTATTGTTTAGTCTAATTGTGTTTATGATCTTTTATATTTTTATGTAATTTGGTGTTTTTCACAAGTTTCTTTGAGTGATTTCAGATTACTAGAATTAAGGGCAAATCCAGTTCAGTTCCAGTTCCGACACCGTTTGCCATATCAGCTATATCTCGAGTTTCACTGAAGCAATAAGGCTGAAATTTGTATCCGTGCAAAGCTAAGAGGCATATCTATCTTTTTCATGTTTTACACTTCTTGAAACGGAGTCTTTTTCCCTATCGAAATCGACCATCAAGTTGGCTGATGTGCAATGACGTCTGTGCTGACCTGTTTTCGTATTTTGCCCATATCTTCCGATCCACATAAGCAAATGATCTGATTCCAACGGCTATGGATCCGTAACTGATAGGGGTATATTTTTCTAGAAGACCATTTTATCAGATCGAGCCTCCAACATTGACAAAATCGACCATCAAGCTGGCTGATCAGAATTGTCATACAATATGACGAAAATTGTTAGAAAAATGCACCCACCTATTATACCTACCTTTGAAATTTGTAAAGCTTGTCTCTTGTCATTTAGCCCTCCAAAATGTGTATAAATAGAGGGCCTTGGATGAGTATTGGGATACATTATACATTGGTAGGATATTAGCCATTGTAATAAAATTCTCTAAGTTTTCTTTTTCTTTTTCTTTCCTTTCTCTAGTTTTCTTTTTCTTTATTTACTTATGCTTCTTACATTTCTTTTCATTTTTAGTATGTGTTGCTAATCATATTGTTGAGGTGATGAGGTGAAGCTTTTGGTAAATGCTAAGGTTAGTCTCTTAAACATGAGCTAAAATGAATCATCATTTATAAACACTAGTATAGATAATATTTTCTTTTGGTTTAAAATCATACTTGCAAAGTAGAGATCTTGATTCATTATTGACAATGAAAATGGCACAGTAAATGCTTGGTTTCATAACCTTGATTTGTTGTAGACATATACCTTGGCATAAGGAATGCTTGGACTCTTTTTATGAGTTTTGAGGACACCAAATGAACATAATATCATATGCTATGGACGTTGGACAATTTGGACTGAATTGCTAAACCTTCCGATTGGAATCTCCCTTATGTGTGAATTTCAATTGTGTAATAAAACAAGATTAATCTTAGCATAACACCAAGAGTGGATTCTCTAACCTCAACATCTTTTCTTATTGTTTTTTATATCTTGTTTAATTTCTTTTATATTTTGTTGTTGATTCCCTAATATCTTGTTTACTTTCTTTGTCTTATATATTTATAAACTTATACTTACTAATACGCTTCCCTGTGGTTCGACCTCGGACACCCGAGAATTTATTACTTGAACATAACCTGCACTTGGGTTTACGACTCTTAATTGAGTCTCCATCAAGTTTTTGGCGCCGTTGCCGGGGAAGCAATACTAAGTATATAAGTTTATAAGTATATTTATTTTTATTGGCTGGTTATACCGCCTATATTTATTTTTATTGGCTGGTTATACCGCCTAATTTGTATATATTTATATTTATATTGTATATTAACTTTGTTTTATTTTTATTGGCTGGTTATACCGCCTAATTTGTATATTAACTTTGTTTTATGCTTGTTTGGCGACGTGATTTTAGATCTCCTCGTTTAGTTAGATTTTATTGTGAAACTTTTTCAGGTAATCTTTCTAATACAACTCCTACCATGGCTGACAATGAAAATGTTCATGCTGAAGATGAGAACAGACAAGTACGCACCATGCGTGACTACTTGCAACCAACTCGAAGCTCATCACCCTCTTGTTTTATTTTTCCTCTCAATGCAAACAACTTTCGTTTTAAACCAGGTATGATAGCTTTGCTTCCAAATTTCTATGGGTTGGAATCGGAAAGTGCTTACTCGTTTCTAAAAGACTTCGAAGATGTATGTGTCACCTTTAATGACCAACAATGTACAAATGAAATTGTCAAGCTAAAATTATTTCCTTTTTCTTTAAAAGATAAAGCAAAAATTTGGCTTCATAATTTAAAACCAAGGTCAATTGGCACATGGCAAGAATTACAAACTGAGTTTCTAAAGAAATTTTTCCCAGCACATAAAACTACTGCTTTGAAAAGACAGATTCAAAATTTCAATCAAAATCAAAATGAAGCATTTTTTCAGTGCTGGGAGCGTTTTAAAGATTTGTTAAGTTCTTGTCCACATCATGGTTTTGAAAAATGGCGTCTTATTAGTTTCTTTTATGAAAGTTTAACTCCCGAAACTAAACAATTTGTTGAAACAATGTGTAACGGTGAGTTTCTAGAAAAAGAACCTGAAGAAGCCTTTGACTACCTAGACCATTTGGCAGATAACTCTCAAGCCTGGCACACAGATAATTCCTCTGAAAGTTCCAATAGATCTAATCTTGTTTCTAACAGAGGTAAATATCATTTTAGTCAAGAAGATGAGATAAAAGCTAAAGTAGCTAATTTGGCTAGAAAGATTGAAGCCATGGAACTTAGAGAAGTAAAAGAAGTCAAAACTGTTAAAAATGAAGAAAGTTGTGGAATTTGTGAAATCATGGGACACCCCACTTCTGAATGTCCAAACATTCCCATTCTTAAAGAAGTGTTGCATGATCAAGTAAATTCCATAAACACATTTAAAAAGCCTTTTCCTTCTCCTTACTCTGAAACGTATAACCCTGAATGGAGAAATCATCCCAACTTCAGTTGGCGGAATAATAATCATGTTCAGGTACCACAATCTCAAAAGCCGGGCAACACTTTTTCCTATCAACCTTCACGTGTACAAACCTTGGAAGAGACATTGCAAGCATTCATGCAAACACAAGCAAATGTGAATAATCGGACTTCACAGGACATCAATGAGATCAAAAACACCTTGTCCACATTGACAGCTTCATTACGCACTCAAGAAAAAGGTAAGTTTCCTGCTCAACCTCAGCCTAACCCTTCTACTCAATGTCTTGTTTCTTGCTCCAATGAAACTCAACAGGAAAATGCCAGTTCTATCACAACTCTTCGAAGTGGAAAGGCAATTGACAAAAACATTCCATCAAAAGACCAAGATCCTCCTTCCCCTCCGAAAAGTAATGGTAAGGATGATGGTAAGTCTGAACTTCTTGAAAATTTGGACAAAGAAAAAGGTATGCATCCTGCTCCTTTTCCTCAAAGGTTGCAAACAATAAAGAATTTGAATCAAAATGCAGAAATTTACGAAATTTTCAAACAAGTTAAGATTAACATTCCTTTATTGGATGCAATCAAACAAGTTCCATCTTATGCTAAATTTTTGAAGGACATGTGCACAGTTAAAAGGAAACATAATGTACAAAAGAAAGCATTTCTGACGGAAAGTGTGAGCTCAATCATTCAGCACCTTACTCCACCAAAATTCAAAGATCCTGGATGTCCAACAATCTCATGCATTATTGGAAACACTAGAATAGAACGTGCATTGCTTGATCTTGGTGCTAGTGTTAATCTTTTGCCTTTTTCTGTTTATCAACAGTTAGGTTTAGGTGAACTCAAGGAAACACCTGTTACACTTCAACTAGCTGATCGTTCTGTAAAAATTCCTCGAGGGATAGTTGAAGATGTTTTGGTTCAAATTGAAATTTTTTACTTCCCTGTTGATTTTATTGTTTTGGACACACATCCTGTTTCAAATCCAAATGTTCAAATTCCTGTTATATTAGGCCGTCCATTTCTTGCAACTTCTAATGCTCTGATAAATTGCAGGAATGGTATTTTGAACATTTCTTTTGGAAATATGACTTTAGAATTAAATGTGTTCAACATTTGCAAGCAACCTGGTGATGATTCAGAAGATAAGCATCGTTGGAAACAAAAGTTTGAGGAACTCCCATCACTCACAAATGTCACTGTACCATCAACTATTGAACCGCCCAAGCTGGATTTAAAACCATTGCCATCCGAGCTAAAATATTCCTTTTTGGGAAAAATTCCTTCTCAATGGAGCCCCCAAGATAAAAGGAAGTTTCTGAATGAGGTAAAGAAGTTCTACTGGGATGACCCTTACTTGTTCAAATATTGTCCTGATCAAATTTTTCGAAGATGCATTCCCGACAATGAGGTAAGTAGTGTAATTAAGTTTTGTCATTCCGAGGCATGTGGTGGTCATTTTTCATCAAAGAAAACTGCTGCAAAAATTTTACAGTGTGGATTTTACTGGCCAATTTTATTCAAAGATGCATATGAGAATTCTAAAATTCATAAAGAAAGAACTAAAGCCTTTCATGCCAAGTTAATTTCAAGAAAAACATTTGATGTTGGGCAAAAAGTTCTACTTTATAATTCTAGACTTCACATATTTCCTGGTAAGTTGAGATCAAGATGGACTGGCCCATTTGTGGTTAAGCATGTGTATCATTATGGAGCAGTTGACATTGAGAATCCTCAAAATGGTAACGTATTCAAGGTAAATGGACAAAGACTCAAACTCTTTTTGGAAAATCATGTTACTCAAGAAGAGGTTGTTTTTCTTTCTGATCCTTGTTTTGAAAATAACTAGATGTAAATATAATTTTTAGTAATTTCCAAAAAAACAAAAAAACAAAAAAAAATAATAATATATTTTTTTAACCCCGGTTAAATGGCGGATAACGGTACTCCGTGATTATTTAAGTCGGTTCCATCAGCTACCCACAAAACTGATATTGTATATAAATTTCTCTTTCAATTTCTTTTTCATTTTTTTTTCAAGATGGATGATATTCTCACAAGATTGCAGAAACGATTTCCTCCTTTTCCTCGGAATATTTTACTGAAGCTTTACCAAGTTCGATTTGAAAGATTAAGAATGCTTATGCACAAAGGGATTCCTGAAGACATACGTTGGATAATTGAAGCCAAGGTACGTGAAGATGAATATCTTCCTGTTTTGCATTTACCAGGTACAGGTAGAAGCACTTTTGCAAAGAAGCGACGAGCAAAGCGCATGAGTTCAAATTGCCACAAATGTGCACGATGGACGTGTAACGGTAAATGTCGTTCTATTGGGATTCCGTCCTCTAATCGAGATGATAAAATTGAACTCATTAAGGATGGACTGAGTAAGGAGAATTTGGGTAATATCCAACTTTCTCTTGAGACGCATCCTAGTGGAGACGTACAAAGAGAAATTCTTGATTTATGGCCGCAATTCCAAAGGGAATGGCAACATCTTGGGAATCTGATGTTAAAAGACCCTGTTTGCCAGCTTGTAAGAAACCTGGATGGGAAGCATATCCTCGACTCATAGAAGGCGTTTAAGCCGTTTCTGGACGTAAAACCAGAGGAAGATGTGAGCCACAATCACAACTACAATAAATGACTTCTCAGCTTTTGGTTTGATTTGCAATAACTTTATTTCGGTTTAATTTACGTGTTGTTAGATTTGTGTAATTATTCTCGTTTTTTTTTTTGGTCTTTTACGGTTGATTTTTCTTCTCTTTTTGATTTTCTTCCTGAAATCACGCAAAAATCTTTTGTTAGGTTAACATTTTCTTCTGACAGGTCAAATACACTTTCGGCGACATTATTACTCTTGTCTGATTCATTACTCAGTCCTCTATATATTACACCATGTACTCATTCTCTTTCAGGCACTTGAAAAAAAAAATGGAAAGTACTTCGTCCCAGCGCATTAAAAAAATTTGTGTCTTTGGAGGTGCTTATCCAGGGAAAAATAACATATTCGCTGATGAAGCCATAAGAGTTGGAGTAATACTTGCCCAACAAAAGATCCAGTTGATTTATGGAGGCGGTAGTACGGGTTTAATGGGAGCAGTCGCTACATCAGCACACGCCGGAGGAAGTCCAGTTCTAGGAATCGTGCCAAAACTATTCACAGATTTTTGTGGACCTACCGTGGGTAAAGAAATACAAGTCTGGAGTATCCCTGAACGGATGACAATCATGTACCATTCTGCCGATGCATTCATTGCTTTACCAGGAGGTCTGGATACATTGGAAGAAATAGCTTGCGTGGCTTCTTGGTCATCTTTGGTCACGAATAAGAAACTCATTGGTTTGCTTAATATTAATGGTTATTTTAGTAATTTGCTTTCATATTTAGATAATGTTGTGGATAATGGATTCATGTTTTCAGAGGCAAGAAGAACCATAATTTCTGCTACAACCATTGATGATTTACTCAAAAAGCTACAAGCTTATGAGTGTTTATCTGCTACGGTTGTTTCGCAAACGCTCGGAAAAAGAAAAAGAGATATGGACGAGCAAGGAGTGGATTGCACTTTGTCTTTGTGACATTATCTAACATTTTTCTTGTTGTGTCTCAGTTATAATAAGTGGTTAGCAACCTCTGCAGGTAATATCTCCTAAATTCTACCTTTAAAATTTGACATTGGGGACAATGTCATATTTTAGTAGGGGGTAAGGGACATATTTTGCTAATTTAAAAAAAAAAAAATTGTTGTGTTTTAAGCAGTTTAGAAGTATTCATTCTGAACAAGGTCTGAGTAAGGGAGACTTGAGACATACCTTGTCAGTTTGATTTAATCTTCTTCTTCTTCAAAAAAAAAAAAAAAAAAAAGCATGTTTAGACTTAGTGTGTTTTTTTTAGTTACTTTCAATACTATAATGAGATATGAATTGCATAAGTCTAAAACAGATTTATTAGTGAGAAGATTTTCATGAGAATTGAGCTTGATGTCAACCTTTTTATGAGCCAATGTTAATATGATATGTTGATTGAGAAAGAAGCATGTTTAGACTTAATCTAACTTGTATAATCATCCTTGTGAGTTTTTGAGCCTATAATGATTGATGCATTATACAAATCAATCTAATTTCTTTCTTGAGTGCTCTTATGATTACATGATTCTCTAGAACTTGCTTTAAACCGTTTGAGACTATATTGATACATGTGACAACATGAATATGATAGAGGCATTAGGATTATAACCAGAGCCAAACAGCCATCCATTATTAATGTTCTAAGAGAACATCCCCACTAGTGAGCCAATTTGAGCCTACATTAAATATGCTATTTTATTGGTAACCAGAACTTACACCTAGCCTAAATATACTTATATCCTTACCCTTGTTCTAAAGATGGATTATATATTTTGAGACATATTGCAAAAACAAGGGATACTTTTTGAAAATTTGGGTTAGAAACAAAAGATAAGTGTGGGGGAAGAAAAGAAAAGAAAAAGTCAAGAGAAAAAGAAAGGGATCATTGTTAAATACATTCCCATATACAAAAAAAAAAAAAAAAATCTTCTCTTGAACTTCTAGTTAAAGTAAAGAAAAAGATGTTACAAAGTTGGTTAGAATGAAGCAAAGGCTCAACATGAATATTTAGCCTATGTGACTATATACTTGTAAAGAGTTTTGAAAAATTTATTTGTATGATCTTATTATGTCTCTAAACTCTATGAACTCTTTGGAACCTTTGTGATATCTTTATCCTTTTGTTCTTTAACCACATTATAACCCTTTGGCCCCATTACAACCTTGAATAAAGACCTCTTGATTTATGAAGTTGTATGATCTAAATAGTGGAGAATAGGTGGACAAGCAAGCATATGATAGAAGTGTTTTCATGAGATTGATTGAGTGTAAACACTTTACCACTACTTTAAAGAGTGAAAATCATGAGAGTATCCCATGTGAGAGGTTGAGATTAAGTTGAATATGCATTATTTTGATTGAAATATGTTATGTTAATATTGGCTTAACTCATTTATTTACATTCAAGCAAGATTTTTTGTGAATTTCTTTAAGCTATTGATTAGTTTTTAAGACTTGTCCAATGATTATCTCTAATTTATATTGGAAGGATTAGTTATAATTATTATTTTTATTTTTTCTTATGTCTCAATGTTTGTGGGTATCGTCCTAGTAAACCCTCACGAGACTAAACTCGTCCACTAGGGACACCTAGGGGTTCAAAGGCTTGTGTCACATGCTAAGTGCCACCGTGATTTCCTACGAAAATGGATTAGATTAGATTTTCTTATTTTATTTTTATTGAGTCGTTGCTAGGGACTAGCAACAATCTAAGTGTGGGGGTGTGATAACTCGTATAATTATATAGTTTTTAGTTATGTTTTATTATTGTTTTGTGTCAAATACGAGTTATTATTGTTTAGTCTAATTGTGTTTATGATCTTTTATATTTTTATGTAATTTGGTGTTTTTCACAAGTTTCTTTGAGTGATTTCAGATTACTAGAATTAAGGGCAAATCCAGTTCAGTTCCAGTTCCGACACCGTTTGCCATATCAGCTATATCTCGAGTTTCACTGAAGCAATAAGGCTGAAATTTGTATCCGTGCAAAGCTAAGAGGCATATCTATCTTTTTCATGTTTTACACTTCTTGAAACGGAGTCTTTTTCCCTATCGAAATCGACCATCAAGTTGGCTGATGTGCAATGACGTCTGTGCTGACCTGTTTTCGTATTTTGCCCATATCTTCCGATCCACATAAGCAAATGATCTGATTACAACGGCTATGGATCCGTAACTGATAGGGGTATATTTTTCTAGAAGACCATTTTATCAGATCGAGCCTCCAACATTGACAAAATCGACCATCAAGCTGGCTGATCAGAATTGTCATACAATATGACGAAAATTGTTAGAAAAATGCACCCACCTATTATACCTACCTTTGAAATTTGTAAAGCTTGTCTCTTGTCATTTAGCCCTCCAAAATGTGTATAAATAGAGGGCCTTGGATGAGTATTGGGATACATTATACATTGGTAGGATATTAGCCATTGTAATAAAATTCTCTAAGTTTTCTTTTTCTTTTTCTTTCCTTTCTCTAGTTTTCTTTTTCTTTATTTACTTATGCTTCTTACATTTCTTTTCATTTTTAGTATGTGTTGCTAATCATATTGTTGAGGTGATGAGGTGAAGCTTTTGGTAAATGCTAAGGTTAGTCTCTTAAACATGAGCTAAAATGAATCATCATTTATAAACACTAGTATAGATAATATTTTCTTTTGGTTTAAAATCATACTTGCAAAGTAGAGATCTTGATTCATTATTGACAATGAAAATGGCACAGTAAATGCTTGGTTTCATAACCTTGATTTGTTGTAGACATATACCTTGGCATAAGGAATGCTTGGACTCTTTTTATGAGTTTTGAGGACACCAAATGAACATAATATCATATGCTATGGACGTTGGACAATTTGGACTGAATTGCTAAACCTTCCGATTGGAATCTCCCTTATGTGTGAATTTCAATTGTGTAATAAAACAAGATTAATCTTAGCATAACACCAAGAGTGGATTCTCTAACCTCAACATCTTTTCTTATTGTTTTTTATATCTTGTTTAATTTCTTTTATATTTTGTTGTTGATTCCCTAATATCTTGTTTACTTTCTTTGTCTTATATATTTATAAACTTATACTTACTAATACGCTTCCCTGTGGTTCGACCTCGGACACCCGAGAATTTATTACTTGAACATAACCTGCACTTGGGTTTACGACTCTTAATTGAGTCTCCATCACTTACCTATATATATGAATATCCTTAGTCTACCCTTTTGTGCCTAATTGATATATTTCTTTTCTTTGATTGCCACATCTTTTAGCCTAGCGAAATAAGAAAAACCATGAAAAACCCTCATTACATAGGCATGTGTATGACATACAGGAAATAATTATGAGCTATGTCTAATTTGGATGGAACGATGATATTTATTAAAAAAAAACAAAAAGATTATGATTCTTCAAAAAAAAGAACTGAAAAAAAAATAAAGTAGTGAGTTAAAAGGAAGTGCACTCAAAGAATGAAGTATGTAATTTGAGAAAAAGACTATGGCTCTCAATAATCCTGATAAAAATGTAAAGTGTCTATGGGTGACTTGAACCGAAATATATCTTTATCCTACCTTGACCCTAGCCTTACATTACAAGCTTAATAAAGACCTATTTGATCCTTGATGAAGTGTTAGTCTACATTAGTGGAGAGAGAGATGAAAAGCAAACATATGAGAATCTATTACTATAATTCGTATTTTGCATTGACATAAACTTATTTGGATTGCATGCAATGATTTGCAAAGAGATTATTCACACACACACTGAAAATCCATTCAAAGCATGATGCATACGATTGAATTGAATCATAAAGTTTAATTATGTTGTGTTCTACTTTGAGTTGAGATTTTGAAATAGCTTTTGAGGAGTATTAAGGGAATCATTAGTTAAGTGCATTCATCTCTAGCTATGTTTTGTTTTATTTATTTATTTAGTTTGTTTTGTTTTGCTCAAGGATTAGCAAAATCTTAAGTTTGGGGGTGTGATAACTCTATAAAATAGAGTTATTTTACCATATTTTATATAGCTAAGTCCTTGTAGTTTAAAGTATTAATTAATTATTTTTAGTTATTTTTAATTAACTTTTATTTATTTATTTTATGTTTAATATAGTTATTAATTTAATATCTTTTATATTTTTGTAGAGTCCTAAAGCAATAAGGAGAATATCAGTTCATATATGAAAAGTCCAAGCTGGAGGCTATTACTTGCCCACAAAGTTTCCCTTCTTCAGGCTTTTGGAGCTCTATAAATAGGAACCCTTTAGGACTTTATAAAGTACCTCTCCCTAGCTTTTACCTAATTAGCTTGTAAATAACCTAATTTTCTTAAGAGGAGAGCAGCCACCAAAGATTTGTAAGGAGCAATAGAGATTTTAAAAAATTGAAGACTGAAGATCTGACAACCCTTTAGTTTTCTCTTATTCCTTATCTTCTTTATCTTTCTTGTAATATTTATGATGGTGAAACTCCTTTATTTTATATTTTTATTAATTAGTATGAATTAAATATATTTTTCTAAGATTGCAATGGAACTCAACATGTAGTTTGAATTATTTTACCATTTTTTTTTGATTTAATGATATTTGATGTTGTTTATTCAATCTTGTGCTTAATGCTTCTAATTGCTTAGCTACCAATTTGATTGATTTGGTAACCTAGATACACCTTGGAAAATGGAGTTTAGTGTTAGACATGGATTGAATAACACATGTTTCATATTAATTTATTATGATGAATTGATCTGCATGTAGGGTAGGAATACACTTACGTGTCATGTGTAACCAATTTTAGAGTCTAAGCTTAATGAGTTTCTCTTTAATTCAATTATCATAGAAATATAGTTAATTGGTTAAGAGAGATATTTTTATAAGACCATCGGAAGATCCTCATAAATAGATTAGAACTCAGGTTAACAAATCATTGTCATTAATCAAGTTAAGAGGTAGGAGATGTTCATACGAAATATTGAGGGAAATTGTAACCCTAGGCTTTTCTTATTTGATGTAATCTATCTTTTAATTTGCCCTCTTTTATTTATTATTTTCTTTTATTTCGTTTTTACTTTACAACCTTTAATTATTTGTTTGAATAAAATTAAGTTGTTATAATTTTAGTACTTAACGAATTTGGTAACAATTCCTCGTGGGGTCGACACTCTGCTTTTCACTTTATTACTTGTTAACAATACGTGCACCTGCGTGGTTAAATTCGACAACAGCCGCTGCCTGAAAATTTTCTTCTTTCCTTATCCAAGCTCGATCTTGGGCGAGTTCGGACCGGTTTGTCAGCCCGTTTTCACTATTTAAATAATATTAAGAAATTTAAAAATTTATTTTTATATTTTTATATTTTTAGAATTAAATTTAAATAAAAAATAAATTTTTATTACAAAAATAATAATTTAGGCCGAGCTGATCCGAAATAAAAAAATCCCTACTCAGGCCCAATCCAATAAGAGTCGGGCCTATCGGACCGAGCAAACTATCCAACCCTTAAGCATGTCTATTCATCAATAAGTTAATTACATATTTTCAACCTTTTCATGTTTTTTTTTTTTCTTTTCAAATTTCTTCTTCAATTTGGTTTTCTTCCTAAGTTGTGAAAACGTAGTCAACAACTCTCAATCACACCACCGACCAAAATCGATGAAAAAAATAAATTATAGGACAAGTTTTAGTCCGAGCCTTGACATTTTATTGATTAGAAATTACTTAAAAGGGGAAAATAACCAGTCAGTCCAACCGTACATGCCCCACTACGGACAGAAGTGTTGAGTATTTGTTAAATTGGAAAATTGTAGTTAAGAGCTGTACAACAATTTCTTCTTTCAAATTAGCCCACAAATTTGCAAATGTTGATCTAGCCATTAGCGCAAGTGGGGTCATTCCTTTGTAAAGTTTGGGTCATGGTGGCCCTCCACTTGGGAGGTTATGGAGGTAATGAAAGTCCGCTCAGCAATCAGCATGGTTTTCTAGATTTTTGCTCATATATGGTTAGCAGTTCTACACAAGTAATGAATAAAAAGTCGGATCGAAAATTAAATCGATGAGATTTTTAACAATAAGTACCAAAAAATTACTTATAAATGAAAGTAACAAATACAACATTTATGTAATACCACACACGAATCGATTCTAATGGATTTAATTTGCATAAGAAATTGGACTTAGAATTTGTTCGTTTAATTTGGTTTTGAATCAATTTCTTTAGAATTAGATATACCAATTAGGTTTCGAGTTCAAATTCATTGTTTATTAATAATGGCAAATTTGAAAAGATTGCAAGTTAATGGTCGTCGATATTCCTCAAATTTGGTTATTTGACAATAAAGAAGAAATAGAAAGCAAAAGAATTTTGTTGAATTGACGAGTACGAAGGTGAAGTGGGTGTGTTGGGTAAGGAAATCTAGAGACTAGATGCATGAAAGGTTTAACTTTGGATATAGAAATCAAGTTGGGGGAGAGAGACCGGTCCGAATTGGATCGGGTGTAGATAAGACTTTTTATAATTCGACATGCCTGAATTATTATCCATTAAATAAAAAATATTTTTTATTTAAATTTAAATATATATATATAAGTATTAATATATATATATTTTTTAATATTTTAATAATTTATGAACAGTAAAACGGGCTTATGGACCGATTCGAAACGAGTTTGGGTAAGAAAAAAAATTTATGGATCACGATCCGACCCATGAGCAGGTCTAGGGAGAGTATTCTAAATTCATGTGATTGGCATTTGACATTTTCTTTTCATCCCAAACTTGTATTTTCTGATTGTTATATAAAAATAAAAAATTTGTTTTTGGGTTAGGTTAGATTAAGACATGAGATACCAATTGCTAGGACCCATTGTGTTTTTCATCCAATAAAGCATAATCAAAGATAATTTGAGTTGAAAATGGAATTTAAAGACAAACTAATGTGACAAAGGCTTGGCTTTACATAGAAGCTTAACATCCAAATAGACAATTGTGTTTGGGTTAGGTTAGATTAAGACATGGGATACCAATTGCTAGGACCCATTGTGTTTATCATCTAATAAAGCATAATAAAAGATAATTTGAGTTGTAAATTGAATTTAAAGACAAATTAATGTGACAAAGGATTGGCATTACGTAGAAGCTTCAAGATTCATTTAATTTATGAACTTTTTAATGAATTACAAAGAATAATTAAATTAAACCAGCATGAGAATATTTGGTTCAATAATTGATACATTTTTTTCTCTTTTTAAAGAGTTGGATTTGAATTTTCTCATTTTCAATATCGAAAAAAAAAAAAAAGAATTAGACAAAAGACTATATTAGTACTTTTTTCTTGTGTTACAATTAGAGAATTACTTTTAGAAATATATTAGTAACTCCTTTTTATTCTTGAAGAAAAATTGATCTTTCGGATTAGTAAAACCTTAAGAACTATTGTGGTAAAAAAATTAAATTCTATTTTACTTTGTCATAGGTTCAAATTCGAAAAATATATTCATAATTAAATTATTCGATGATGTATCAAATCATATTTTGATTTAAAAATAATAATGGACGAAAATCGAACGACCCGAAACTTAATTTCATTAAAAAATAGTCTTGTCAAGTTTGAAATTTAGATGAATATTAATTTGGTAGGAAACTTAAGAAGAAACTTGAGAAAATTTTATGTACCAATAGATTATTAATTAGTCTTGTGAATATGGATGGCAAAATCCGATCCGATCGATGGATATTTCGTACCGATTCATATTGAATGGAGAATTTTTTTTTTTGAAAAACGGGAATAGGGTGAAGCGGGACGATTTTGGTAAATACTTGTTCCGTCCCGCTTCACCTCGCCTTCTGATATTATAATCTTACCCCTTAAAATATTTAATATTTTTCCTTATATTTTTAATATATATTAGATATATACTAAAATCATATATATATATACTTTTAGTATATATATATATGTATATTATATATATATTAAAAAATTTTATATATTAAAATTATATTTCTAAATAAATTATAATATTAAGTTAAAAATAATTAATAAAAACTGGGGTGCAACGGAGTGGAGCACCGTGAAGTAGACCTGCTCACGAGCCGAGCAATCTGTCCGGCACGTATTGGGCCGGGCTTGGGCAAGTCTTTTAGTGATCCAGGCCGGGCCGGCCCAGATCACTGTTCATTTAATAAAAAATAATATTTTTTAAATTTAATTTTAAAAATATATAGAAAAAATTTAAAAATATATATATTTTTTAATATAATGAATAGTGAATATGGGCCGGCAAGCCGGCCCGGTCCCATCCAAGGCCGGGCCTGGGCAAGGAAATAAAAAAAATTCGGGCCACGACCCGGCTCGACCATGAGCACCTCTACCGTAAAGCGATTATGAATATAACCGACATCCATGAAAATAAAAATTTTCAATATCTATATAAAAGTGAAACAAAAATAGATAAGATAATCCTCGCCCCGCTATCCCTACTTGTGAATTGTGATTATAAGAAAAATGACCAAAAGGTGGTGATGGTGACTCAATTAAGAGTTGTAAACCCAAGTGCAGGTTATGTTCAAGTAATAAATTCTCGGGTGTCCGAGGTCGAACCACAGGGAAGCGTATTAGTAAGTATAAGTTTATAAATATATAAGAAAAAGAAAATAAACAAGATATTAGGGAATCAATAACAAAGAAAGTAAACAAGATATTAGAGAACAAAATAAACAAAATAACATAAAAGCAATTAAACAAGATATAAAAAAAACAATAAGAAAAGATGTTGAGGTTAGAGAATCCACTCTTGGTGTTATGCTAAGATTAATCTTGTTTTATTACACAATTGAAATCCACACATAAGGGAGGTTCCAACCGGAAGGTTTAGCAATTCAGTCCAAATTGTCCAACGTCCATAGCATATGATATTATGTTCATTTGGTGTCCTCAAAACTCACAAAAAGAGTCCAAGCATTCCTTATGCCAAGGTATATGTCTACAACAAATCAAGGTTATGAAACCAAGCATTTACTGTGCCATTTTCATTGTCAATAATGAATCAAGATCTCTACTTTGCAAGTATGATTTTAAACCAAAAGAAAATATTATCTATACTAGTGTTTATAAATGATGATTCATTTTAGCTCATGTTTAAGAGACTAACCTTAGCATTTACCAAGAGCTTCACCTCATCACCTCAACAATATGATTAGCAACACATACTAGATATGAATAAAATGAAAAGAAATGTAAGAAGCATAAGTAAATAAAAAAAAAAAACTAGAGAAAGGAAAGAAGAAGAAAACTTAGAGAATTTTACTACAAAGGCTAATATCCTACCAATGTATCAATGTATCTCAATACTCATCCAAGGCCCTCTATTTATACACATTTTTGAGGGCTAAATGACAAGAGACAAGCTTTACAAATTTCAAAGGTAGGTATAATAGGTGGGTGCATTTTTCTAACAATTTTCGTCATATTGTATGACAATTCTGATCAGCCAGCTTGATGGTCGATTTTGTCAATGTTGGAGGCTCGATCTGATAAAATGGTCTTCTAGAAAAATATACCCCTATCAGTTACGGATCCATAGCCGTTGGAATCAGATCATTTGCGCACGTGGATCGGAAGATATGGTCAAAATACCAAAACGGTGCAGAACAGACGTCATTGCACATCAGCCAACTTGATGGTCGATTTCGCTAGGGAAAACGACTCCGTTTCAAGAAGTGTAAAACATGAAAAAGATAGATATGCCTCTTAGCTTTACAGGGATACAAGGTTCAGCCTTATTGCTTCAGTGAAACTCAAGATATAGCTGATATGGCGAAAGGTGTCGGAACTGGAACTGAACTGGATTTGCCCTTAATTCTAGTAATCTGAAATCACTCAAAGAAACTTGTGAAAAACACCAAATTACATAAAAATATAAAAGATCATAAACACAATTAGACTAAACAATAATAACTCGTATTTGACACAAAACAATAATAAAACATAACTAAAAACTATATAATTATACGAGTTATCACACCCCCATACTTAGATTGTTGCTAGTCCCTAGCAACGACTCAATAAAAATAAAATAAGAAAATCTAATCTAATCCATTTTCGTAGGAAATCACGGTGGCACTTAGCATGTGACACAAGCCTTTAAACCCCTAGGTGTCCCTAGTGGACGAGTTTAGTCTCGTGAGGGTTTACTAGGACGATACCCACAAACATTGAAGACATAAGAAAAACTAAAAATAATAATTATAACTAATCCTTCCAATATAAATTAGAGATAATCATTGGACAAGTCTTAAAAACTAATCAATAGCTTAAAGAAATTCACAAAAAATCTTGCTTGAATGTAAATAGTTTGAGTTAAGCCAATAATAACATAACATATTTCAATCAAAATAGTGTATATTCAAACTTAATCTCAACTTCTCACATGGGATACTCTCTTGATTTTCACTCTTTAAAGTAGTGGTAAAGTGTTTACACTCAATCAATCTCATGAAAACACTTCTACCATATGCTTGCTTGTCCACCTATTCTCCACTATTTAGATCATACAACTTCATAAATCAAGAGGTCTTTATTCAAGGTTGTAATGGGGCCAAAGGGTTATAATGTGGTTAAAGAACAAAAGGATAAAGATATCACAAAGGTTCCAAAGAGTTCATAGATTTTAGAGACATAATAAGATCATACAAATAAAACTTCTCAAAACTCTTATAAAGCACATAATAACATAGGCTAAATATTCATGTTGAGCCTTTGCATCATTCTAACCAACTTTGTAACATCTTTTTCTAGAAGTTCAAGAGAAGATTTTTTTTTTTTTTTTTTTTTTTTTTTTTAATATGGGAATGTATTTGACAATGATCCCTTTCTTTTTCTCTTGACTTTTTCTTTTCTTTTCTTTCCCCCACACTTATCTTTTGTTTCTAACCCAAATTTTCAAATAAAAATATCCCTTGTTTTTTTGCAATATGTCTCAAAATATAAAATTCATCTTTAGAACAAGGGTAAGGATATAAGCATATTTAGGCTAGGTGTAAGTTGTGGTTACCAATAAAACATCATATTTAATGTAGGCTCAAATTGGCTCACTAGTGGGGATGTTCTCGTAGAACATTAATAATGGATGGCTGTTTGGCTCTGGTTATAATCCTAATGCCTCTATCATATTCATGTTGTCACATGTATCAATATAGTCTCAAACGGTTCAAAGCAAGTTCTAGAGAATCATGTAATCATAAGAGCACTCAAGAAAGAAATTAGATTGATTTGTATAATGCATCAATCATTATAGGCTCAAAAACTCACAAAGATGATTATACAAGTCAGATTAAGTCTAAACATGCTTCTTTCTCAATCAACATATCATATTAACATTGGCTCATAAAAAGGTTGACATCAAGCTCAATTCTCATGAAAATCTTCTCACTAATAAATCTGTTTTAGACTTATGCAATTCATATCTCATCATTGTATTGAAAGTAACTAAAAAAAAAACACACTAAGTCTAAACATGCTTTTTTTTTTTTTTTTTTTTTTGTTTTTTTTTGTTTTTTTTGAAGAAGAAGATTAAATCAAACTGACAAGGTATGTCTCAAGTCTCCCTTACTCAGACCTTGTTCAGAATGAATACTTCTAAATGTCTTAAAACACAACAAATTTTTTTTTTTTTTTTTTTTTTTAACAAAATATGTCCCTTACCCCCTACTAAAATATGACATTGTCCCCAATGTCAAATTTTAAAGGTAGAATTTAGGAGATATTACCTGCAGAGGTTGCTAACCACTTATTATAACTGAGACACAACAAGCAAAATGTTAGATAATGTCACAAAGACAAAGTGCAATCCACTCCTTGCTCGTCCATATCTCTTTTTCTTTTTCCGAGCGTTTGCGAAACAACCGTAGCAGATAAACACTCATAAGCTTGTAGCTTTTTGAGTAAATCTTCAATGGTTGTAGCAGAAATTATGGTTCTCCTTGCCTCTGAAAACATGAATCCATTATCCACAGCATTATCTAAATATGAAAGTAAATTACTAAAATAACCATTAATATTAAGCAAACCAATGGGTTTCTTATTTGTGACCAAAGATGACCAAGAAGCTACGCAAGCTATTTCTTCCAATGTACCCAGACCTCCTGGTAAGGCAATGAATGCATCGGCAGAATGGTACATGATTGTTATCCGTTCAGGGATACTCCAGACTTGTATTTCCTTACCCACGGTAGGTCCACAAAAATTTGTGAATAGTTTTGGCACGATTCCTAGAACTGGACTTCCTCCGGCGTGTGCTGCTGTAGCGACTGCTCCCATTAAACCCGTACTACCGCCTCCATAAATCAAGTGGATCTTTTGTTGGGCAAGTATTACTCCAACTCTTATGGCTTCATCAGCGAATATGTTATTTTTCCCTGGATAAGCACCTCCAAAGACACAAATTTTTTTAATGCGCTGGGACGAAGTGCTTTCCATTTTTTTTTCTTTTTCGAGTGCCTGAAAGAGAATGAGTACATGGTGCAATATATAGAGGACTGAGTAGTGAATCAGACAAGAGTAATAATGTCGCCGAAAGTGTATTTGACCTGTCAGAAGAAAATGTTAACCTAACAAAAGATTTTTGCGTGATTTCAGGAAGAAAATCAAAAAGAGAAGAAAAATCAACCGTAAAAGACCAATGCAAAAAAAAACGAGAATAATTACACAAATCTAACAACACATAAATTAAACCGAAATAAAGTTATTGCAAATCAAACCAAAAGCTGAGAAGTCATTTATTGTAGTTGTGATTGTGGCTCACATCTTCCTCTGGTTTTACGTCCAGAAACGGCTTAAACGCCTTCTATGAGTCGAGGATATGCTTCCCATCCAGTTTTCTTACAAGCTGGCAAACAGGGTCTTTTAACATCAGATTCCCAAGATGTTGCCATTCCCTTTGGAATTGCGGCCATAAATCAAGAATTTCTCTTTGTACGTCTCCACTAGGATGCGTCTCAAGAGAAAGTTGGATATTACCCAAATTCTCCTTACTCAGTCCATCCTTAATGAATTCAATTTTATCATCTCGATTAGAGGACGGAATCCCAATAGAACGACATTTACCGTTACACGTCCATCGTGCACATGGTAGGAGTTGTATTAGAAAGATTACCTGAAAAAGTTTCACAATAAAATCTAACTAAACGACGAGATCTAAAATCACGTCGCCAAACAAGCATAAAACAAAGTTAATATACGGATTAGGCGGTATAACCAGCCAATAAAAATAAAACAAAGTTAATATACAATATAAATATAAATATATAGAAAATTAGGCGGTATAACCAGCCAAAATAAATCAAAGTTAATATACAAATTAGGCGGTATAACCAGCCAATAAATATAAATTAGGCGGTATAACCAGCCAATAAAAATAAATATACTTATAAACTTATATACTTAGTATTGCTTCCCCGGCAACGGCGCCAAAAACTTGATGGTGACTCAATTAAGAGTTGTAAACCCAAGTGCAGGTTATGTTCAAGTAATAAATTCTCGGGTGTCCGAGGTCGAACCACAGGGAAGCGTATTAGTAAGTATAAGTTTATAAATATATAAGAAAAAGAAAATAAACAAGATATTAGGGAATCAATAACAAAGAAAGTAAACAAGATATTAGAGAACAAAATAAACAAAATAACATAAAAGCAATTAAACAAGATATAAAAAAAACAATAAGAAAAGATGTTGAGGTTAGAGAATCCACTCTTGGTGTTATGCTAAGATTAATCTTGTTTTATTACACAATTGAAATCCACACATAAGGGAGGTTCCAACCGGAAGGTTTAGCAATTCAGTCCAAATTGTCCAACGTCCATAGCATATGATATTATGTTCATTTGGTGTCCTCAAAACTCACAAAAAGAGTCCAAGCATTCCTTATGCCAAGGTATATGTCTACAACAAATCAAGGTTATGAAACCAAGCATTTACTGTGCCATTTTCATTGTCAATAATGAATCAAGATCTCTACTTTGCAAGTATGATTTTAAACCAAAAGAAAATATTATCTATACTAGTGTTTATAAATGATGATTCATTTTAGCTCATGTTTAAGAGACTAACCTTAGCATTTACCAAGAGCTTCACCTCATCACCTCAACAATATGATTAGCAACACATACTAGATATGAATAAAATGAAAAGAAATGTAAGAAGCATAAGTAAATAAAAAAAAAAAACTAGAGAAAGGAAAGAAGAAGAAAACTTAGAGAATTTTACTACAAAGGCTAATATCCTACCAATGTATCAATGTATCTCAATACTCATCCAAGGCCCTCTATTTATACACATTTTTGAGGGCTAAATGACAAGAGACAAGCTTTACAAATTTCAAAGGTAGGTATAATAGGTGGGTGCATTTTTCTAACAATTTTCGTCATATTGTATGACAATTCTGATCAGCCAGCTTGATGGTCGATTTTGTCAATGTTGGAGGCTCGATCTGATAAAATGGTCTTCTAGAAAAATATACCCCTATCAGTTACGGATCCATAGCCGTTGGAATCAGATCATTTGCGCACGTGGATCGGAAGATATGGTCAAAATACCAAAACGGTGCAGAACAGACGTCATTGCACATCAGCCAACTTGATGGTCGATTTCGCTAGGGAAAACGACTCCGTTTCAAGAAGTGTAAAACATGAAAAAGATAGATATGCCTCTTAGCTTTACAGGGATACAAGGTTCAGCCTTATTGCTTCAGTGAAACTCAAGATATAGCTGATATGGCGAAAGGTGTCGGAACTGGAACTGAACTGGATTTGCCCTTAATTCTAGTAATCTGAAATCACTCAAAGAAACTTGTGAAAAACACCAAATTACATAAAAATATAAAAGATCATAAACACAATTAGACTAAACAATAATAACTCGTATTTGACACAAAACAATAATAAAACATAACTAAAAACTATATAATTATACGAGTTATCAGGTGGCCCCTTATAGGGTCGTTTACTTGAGTGTGGGGGTCACGGCACGGGGCATTGTTCCGTGGAATGAACGAAACAACTATGGGGTCTTACAGGAAAGCAACTTAGCAACTACTCTTTACAAATAAAGTTTTGTTTGTTTAATGGCTGTCTTTCATTTTCAACCAAGTAAGCAATTAATTGCCTTTTGCCTCTGCTCTCCTGGGATTTGGTCGGCTGCTTTTCTAGCTTTGTCTTTCTTCACCCACATATGGATTCGCTTTATATTTTTATTTTTATTGAAAGGGCAATGCTATGGGAAATATACCGGGATATAGTTAATTTTTTATTTATTTATCGAAATATCGTTGTTTTCAAATTATTGTACAAAATCTGCTTGTTTTAAAATTAGCTAGAAAATCGTCATCCCCATTACGATTTTCCAACATGTTTTTTTTTTTTTTTTTCCAAAATTTTGAAAAAAACACAAGTGAAATCGCCATGGGGGTGACGATTTCCCTTGATGTTTTTCAATTTTTTTTTTTTTTTTTATAAAAAATATACTAAGGGAAACCGCCATGGGAGATGATGATTTTCCTTGTTATTATTATTATTATTATTATTTTTTAATTTATAGACTTTTACTTTTATAATTAATAAATTTTTATAATTTATAAAATTTTGAAATTTTTTATAAAATATAAAAATTTAGTTAGATGATAAAAAAATTAAATTTTAAAATTAATTTATAAAATAAATAAATATATATAATATAACAAAGTACATACTTACATGAAAATATCTGTGGATATCTTCTCATGCTGACACATAGGAAAAATCTAATCTTTATTATTCAATTTTGAAAAATAAATCTTACCATAATAAATTATTATTAAAATTTTAAAATTTAAATTTCATTTTGAAAGACCAAATTTGGGCTATTTGAATTATGAAATAGATAAAATATTTATTTAAAATTAAGATTACATACAACAGAATTTTACAAGACTAATTAAAAAAATCCAAAAACATTGTATAAGTGGAATTGTTTTTTATATTTATTTTAAAATTATATTTTCTTTTGGTTTTTTATGTATATAATATAATATATATTTATTTTATATATTTTGATAATATTAAAAATTAAATAATATTAATTTATATATTTCCTTCTGCAATGGAATCAGATTCCTTCTGCAAAGGATGAGACTATTGATTTAGGGTTCAGCTGATTTCCAGTCAATCAACCATTGCAGAAAATAGTGGAATCAGATTCCTTCTGCAAAGGATGGGACTATTGATTTAGGGTTAGGGTTTCAGTTGATTTCCAGTCAATCAACCATTAGAGAAAATAGTGGAATCAGATTCCTTCTGCAAAGGATGGGACTATTGATTTAGGGTTAGGATTTCAGCTGATTTCCAGTCAATCAACCACTGCAGAAAATAGTGGAATCAGATTCCTTCTGCAAAGGATAAGACTATTGATATATGGTTAGGGTTTCAGCTGATTTCCAGTTAATCAACCATTGCAGAAAATAGTGGAATCATATTCTTTCTGCAAAGGATGGGACTATTGATTTAGGGTTAGAGTTTCAGTTGATTTCCAGTCAATCAACCATTTCAGAAAATAGTTGAATTAGATTTCTTCTGCAAAGGATGGGACTATTATTGATTTAGGGTTAGGGTTTCAGCTTATTTCCAGTCAATCAACCATTGCAGAAAATATTGGAATTGGATTCCTTCTGCAAAGGATTGGACTATTAACCAAATTTAGGGTAAGGGTTAGGGATTCAGCTATTTTCCACCAGACTTAACTCAATCAACCATTATAAGTATAATACTACCTCCTCATTCTCTCCTCATTTTCATCAACTGTTTCCCCTCATCATTCTCATCCTTCTCTATTTTTCTTGTTTCCCCTCGTCATTCTCATCCTTCTCTATTTTTCCTTCGTCATTTTCATCTCTTACTACACAACATGAGCAAAAGATTGGTCGCATTGGTCTATTATAATGGCGAAATTCTTAATACTAATAAAGGTGCTATCTTTGACTGTGAACTACCTAAAAGCTTTCGTGTTGATCAAGACGTCACATTAGAGGAACTGAAGGTGAAAATTCACACAAAAATCAAAGTTGGAAATAGAAAAAGAGTTTCAGAGATTAAGTATACGCTTCCTGTTTCTATTGGCGAAAGATGTGTCCAATATAGGACTTTTCCACTTGAAGATGATGATGATGTGAGATGCATGTTTGATGCTCACGAGACATTTGAAAATGTTGGTGTACTTGAGTTATATGCTGACATAGAGGATGTTCACGATGATTGTGGGCCTTCAAATGTTAGCAATACAGACAACTTTCCCACAAAAGACGATGATTCTGGGTCATTGTATGTTCACACTACATACGACGTTTCCACTGTCTTAACCTAAAAAATAACAAGTCTCATCGCGAAATTTTATTACTCATTAAGCGTGACATTGGAAAACAGAGGAAAAATCGACTTAATTCCTCTTGAAATAAAATGAAGGTTTGAAAACAACCTCGAAAAAAGACATGGAGTCGCCACCAATCTTTTTTAGTTAGGTGTGATCGGCCACCTATTAAAACCGATTTTGTAAAACATTTTAAAATTAATTAAAACATTTTTAAAACCAATTTCAAGTCCGCGTTTTAAACCAGAGAAATCAAAGAAGCGGGTTCGGGACTCAGTTACGTGTAGGGAAGGATTAGCACCCCCACTAAGGGTGTAAACGAGACACCTGTGCTCGCAAGCTACTCGAGTTCGACTCGAAAAAAACTCGAATTCGATTCGGTCATTATCGAGCCGACCTCGAGCTCGAGCCGACCTCGAGCTCGAGCAGCTCGAGCTATCAAGCAAGTCGAGTTCGAGTATCTTAATACCCGATTCGAGCAGCTCGCGAGCCTAATCGAGCTTTTTTCTTTATAATATTTTTATTATTAATTTACTATTTTACCCTTAATATATATATACATACTTAAAAGCCCTTAATTCTAGCTCGAGCTCGAGTATATAAACGAGCCTAATCGAGTCGAGCTCAAATAGTTCGATTTTATCTCGAGCCGAGCTCGAGCTTAAAAAATGATACTCGGTCGAGCTCGAACCGAGCTTCGAGCCTCGAGTTTCGAATCGAGCTCGAGCTTCTCAGTATTCGAGCTCGGCTCGGCTCGATTACAGCCCTAACCCCCACAACGCCCGTATAAAACGGTACCTTATTAATCGTATGTTATCTCAAATCTCAGTAAAGAAGTCGATTTTAAATTTGGTATTTTAAATTAATTCCCAATTTAAAGAAAAATAATTTCATTTTTAACTGAAAATGATCCGGAATTTATTAACTCAAAATTTTCCTACATTCCCCGAAAATTCGACAAAATATAGAAATTTTTATTTATTTAGAAAAATTTTCAAATCATTCTCGTTTTAAGAAAGATATTCCGTTATTAATGATAATTGATGATATCCTCCCCGACAACCCAGAAGAGAAACACATAAATGATTTTAATTTGGGGATAATTTTGTTTTATTTAAAATCATTATCTTTTTCAAAACATTTTAAAAAAAATATGAATATGAACATACGTGCCATAATAAAGATGATATAACAAAGTCTAGATAACATAATGCAACCTAAATGAAATGATAAAATTTAAATTGCATAACATATTCTAATTGAAATGAAATATCCTAAGTATCATGATATATTCTAAGTGAAATGAAATGACCTAGGTAACATGATATATTCTAAATGAAATGAAATGACCTAAGTAGCATGATATATTCTAAATGACATGATATTCTAAATGAAATGAAATATCCTAAATGAAATGAAATATCCTAAGTGACATGAAATGTCATGAAACATAAAATAATGCTATCATGAAATATGCATGAAAATAAAAATAAAAATAAAAATAATAATGCATGAACATAGTACATGCTAAATAATATGACAAAAATAAATGACTAAAAAAAAAGCATAGAATAGCATAAAATATTCAAAACCATATAACAAACAACATAACTCAAAAAAAATATAAACCAAAATAATAACAATATCATAGAAATTATCATAGCAAGAATTACATATTATAAAATATGCGTGGACATGGAAAATGCAATGCATGAAAGTGTATTTTTTCCTTTAATTAAGAAAATCCGTATATCTAAAAGGATATCCGGCTACCTTAGGAAAAGACATAAAATTAAATTTTCTAAAACCAAAAAGAACTTTTTGATTGTTTGAAAACAATTTTAAAAATATTGGATGAAAAATAATTCATGACCGAATTCCTTATTAAAAATGGCTCTAATTTCCTAAGTTTAAAATCCCGGACTTGACCACCCTTAACCCGAGCTTGATAAAATCATTTTTAAAGTTTAAAATAGTCTAAAAACCAAGCTAAGATAGTAGCTAAAGTTCCTAACGAACCCCTCTAAAGTGCCTTAGCCAAATTCAACAATTAATTTTCTTTTGAGTTAAAATTTGCCTCTACTGTCCAGTTTTAGATCACAAATTTTTTTTAACTATTTTTAATAATTCAAAAAAATATAAAAATAATACTGGAGACTCAGAACATGTAAAAATACAATATAAAAAATTGGCTTAATTTTTTGATTAAAGATGACTTCCTAGAAAAATCGAGAAAGTCCGAGTACTGGGTGAAAAACTGTTTTGCCAAAACACATTTTTTGCTTTTGATAAAATCATTTAAAAATCAAAGTAAAAATGTTGGAGACTTTCCTAAAGACCTAAAAATAGTAGCTAATACCTCTAAAAAATTAGACAAAAATTGGATAAGTAAAAAAAATCACAAAGGTAGAAGAGTCAATTTGACAACTCTTTAATCTTCCACAAGTATGCTCAAATGAGCATGACTTTGAACCATTGATTGGCCTAAGTCATAAATCATGTGGCATGTCATGAGATATATTAACATACAACCAATTGAATGCATGAAATGCATGATTTAAAATCTAAATGATGTGAGAAATGCATGGCAATACAAAATAACCTAATGCCTAGCATGAGTTTGCATGGCAATAAATGTAATCCTAACCTAAGTATGCATGACATGCATAATGATGCAAATGAGACTTAGACCTAAAGCGGCATGAAATGCATGATGATACAAAGTGACCCTAGACCTAAATAGAATAACAATGCATAGACCTAAAATGTCATGAGAATGCATGAAAATATCATGAACATATAATGACCAATAAACCTAATACTAATGCATGAAGAAACAACAACTAACACACAATTTTATGGCATAGTGATGCAAAGCAATGGTACCTAAACAAAATGCTGATGCACACACAAGGAAGAAACACATGCAAAGGCCGAATGGCCACCAAATAGCCTAATGCAAACCTATCTAACAAATAACACAAACACCTAGCAACCAAATCAAAATACACAATGTTATGGCATGAAATGCTAACCTATCAACTAATCTAATTGAAAATGCATCTATAAAGCAAAATGAGTCATGTTGACCGAATGGTCCTCAAATCACATAGTATAATCCTAGCTAGCAAATAACACAAACACATGGTAGCAAACATGATAATAATGCAATTATAGTGACTAACATAACTCATGAACATATCAACGACAATATAACAAACACATGGCATGGTCTAAATATGTAAACATAAATGGAAGCATACTAAGTAAGCTAAAAAAAAAAAAAACACAAACATGGTAATTTAAACATGATAGTCGAATGGTCTTATGAACTTGGCATGGTATTTCCACAAACACATAGCATGGTATATTGCTAAACTACCACAATCAAGCTAACCTACCACAAATCAAGCTAATCTAACACAAGTAAGCTAACCTACCACAACAATACTCATGAAAAAGATCAAAAACAAAATTATTTACCAAAAAATCCAACCATTCGGCCATGATAAAAACAAAGGATAAAAACTTGTTGTTTTTTTTATTTTCTTTTTTTAAAAAAAATAGTAGCTCTTTAGAAACAATTTTATTTCATAAAAAAATAACAATCAAAAGAGCAAGATCATGTCAATAAATATGAAAAATAACCATGAAAAAGCATAGCTACCTTGCTCTAGCTTTCCAAATCAAGAAGAAACAAGCCAAAACCCTCTTTTTCCTTCTCATTTTTTCTCCTCTCTTTTTCCTTTCTTTTTTCTCTCCTTTTCTTCTTAGCTACTGCCTCTTTTCAGCCTCCAAACCTTATGAAAAAAACTGCTCAGCCCCCCTTGAATATACCTTGGCCGAATGGTCCCCTTTCTAGAAGCAAGGTGGTTATTTTTCCTTCATCCAATGGCTATCACTTCAAGATGCTTTCTATGTAAAATTTTCACCATTAGATTAGAATGATCAGACCTTGAATTATGATGTCATGAAGATGATGTCATAAATAGAATGATAAATATGACACCATCCCCCTGCATCCATTGGTCCATGTGTCACAATTTCAAAGGCTTGATCAAGAAAAATAACTACCTTCCTCTTCACTTTTGGCCCTCTGATCTAAAATCTCAGAAACATACTTCTCCATTATGGGCTTGAATGATTGCCCTTTTAAAATCCAGCACAATCTCCAATTTTTTAAAGGCCTTCTTCAGTTTCTTCGGTGAAATGACCTTTTTGACCCCCAAACCAAATTAAATAGCAAACGGACTCCAAATCTAAATTTTCTTTTTTCAATACTTCCTAAATAATAAAAAATTGAATTTTGAAAGTTTTCATAATTTTTGGAGCCCTTTTGCTATTTTTTCTGGATTTATTTCCAAAATTGCCCCTTAATGCACCCGAACTTTTACCATTTTTTAAACGAACTCAAAATCTAGATTTTTATTCACCAATCTCTTCCAAATAATTTAAAAGTGTGATCTGGAAGTGTTCATTATTTTTGGAGCTCATTTGCTATTTTTTCGGGATTTATCTTCTTGATTTTCAGCATAGTGGGCCCGAGATTTTTCATTTTGCAAACGAACTCTGAATCTAGATTATCTTTTCCCAATCTCTTCCAAATAATTTAAGAATGAGATCTGAAAATTTTTAGAATTTTTGGAACTCATTTGCTATTTTTTCAGGATTTTTCTTCTAGAATTTTTAGCTTAGTGGGCCCGAAATTTGACATTTTGCAAACGAGCTCCGATTCTGGATTTTTGTTTTCCAATCTCTTCAAAATGATTTAAGAATGAGATCTGCAAATTTTGGGAATTTTTGGAGCTCATTTGCTATTTTTTTTTTTGAATTTTCCAAGTTTGCCCTTTTCTCTCCAAAGCCCGATTTTGCTCAAAACAAGTCTGATTTCCAGATTTTCTTTTTCTGTGCCTTTTTCATATATTGAATTGGAGCTGGTCCGAAAACACCCAATTTTTACGATCAAATTTCCTTCCGTTTTGATTTTTTCTTTTTTCAGTATCAGGAATCTCCTCGTTTTTTCGTTTTTCCTCTAATCGGCTCTTTTGTCGGAATTACTTCAAATTGAGCCTTGGGCTATCCTTGTTTAATTACTCCTCATCAATTAGGGGCTTTAGTTTTACCGAATTAGGCCATTTCTGCAATTTTCCCTAATTTTACCAAAATCCACCAAAAACCCTAATTCTCGGTTTTCTTCCAAAATGAGTTTTCTTTCGGTTTTGCCTCCAAATAGCTTCTCCATTACTCGTAGTCAGTGCTTATCTTTCATTTGGAACCTCCAATTTTGATCGATTTGATCGCTTAAACACTTTTCCCTAAATTTTGCAAACTAGGGTTTCCATTCTACTAAATCTCCGTAACTCAACTTTCGAACTCCATATCTTTCAATGTAAACCTCGGATTATCAAAATTCTTTCACCATTTTTCAATTGAACTTCAAATCTTGATTTTGAAAGTGGGTTGACTATTTCAGTAGTTGACTTTTTGGGGTTGACTTTTCTAGGGTTGACTTTTACAAGTTTGACTTTTTATGTCTGCTTTCTTAAACTAAGTCATGGAGTACCACCTATAGGATGAGAAAAGTCTTTTTACATTCTGAAACATCAGTTTAAGAAGAAAACATACTTGTTTTAGTGGTCCGGACAAAATTAGGTGTCTACAGCTGCCCCTCTTTGACTATTGCTGAGAATCAGGAATGAGGCAAAGATAAACAAACACTAATTTTGTCCGGTTAGTGAAATCACATGTGAAGAAAAAGGAAAGGAAGTTTTCTTTTTTCCAATTTTTCTTTTTCATCATTTTCATTTTTTTTTTCATTTTGTTCATTTTTGTTTTGAAAAAGCTGTAAATAGAAGATTTTGTCCATAAATTGAGTTCCATAACTAATCAAGGCTCGACCCGTCTTAAGGAAACGAGTTCGATTTAGAAGCGAAGAAATGACCTCAACAATGGTCTCGGGGTCTTAACCTATCTTGTTCTCAGCTGTGTTTAAAATTCTGGGTATCACCTCTAGAAACTTCGGCTATCACCACTAAATACTTGCTCATTTTTCAAAAAAAAAAAAATTAAAACTTTGGATATCTCCACAGAGGCTTCGGCTATCACTACCGAAGACTTTCTCACTGTTTAAAATTTGTAAAATTCTGGGTATCTCCTCCAGAAGCTTCAGCTATCACCACCAAAGACTTTCTCACTGTTTAAAATTTGTAAAATTTTGGGTATCTCCTCCAGAAACTTCAGCTATCACTACCAAAGACTTTCTCACTGTTTAAAATTTGTAAAAATTCTGGGTATCACTTCCAGAAACTTTAGCTATCACTACCAAAGACTTTCTCACTGTTTAAAATTTGTAAAAATTCTAGGTATCACTTCCAGAAGCTTCGGCTATCACTACCAAAGACTCTCTCACTGTTTAAAATTTGTAAAAACTATGGGTATCACTTCCAGAAGCTTCAGCTATCACTACCAAAGACTTGTTCATTTTTTAAAAAGTAAAATTTTGGGCTCAGCAGGTTCAAAATAAAAGAAAGTACCTTGACGATGGTCTCGGGGCTCGACTCATTTGAGAAGCAGAACGAGTTCGAATTTAAAACAAAATATCTCGACATTGGTCTCGGGACTTGACTCCTTTGAGAAGCAGAACGAGTTCGATTATACCTGAAAGCTTTGAGAGAGGATGCAAATGCTTCATGATGCAAATGCAAATGTCTTTAGTTGATGCAAATGCTTCTTGATTTAGATGCAAATGACTTAGATTGATGCAAATGTCTTTGATGCATATGTAAATGACTTGATTTGATGCAAATTTTCTTGATGCAGGTTCAAATGACTTAGACTGATGCAAATGCTTCTTGATGTAGATGCAGATGTTGAATAAAATTCTGGGTATCTCCTCCAGAAGCTTTGGCTATCACCAACAAAAATTTGCTCATTTTTAAAACTGTAAAACTCTGGATAACTCCTCCAGAAGAAGATTTCTCGTTTTTCAAAATTATAAAACCCTGGATATTTCCACCAGAAGCTTCAGCTATCACCACTGAAGACTTGTTCACTTTTAAAAAATTTTAAAACTCTGGATATCTCCACAGAGGCTTCGGCTATCACTACCAAAGCTTTCTCCCTTTTCAAAATTTTTAAAACTCTGGATATCTCCACAGAGGCTTCGGCTAACACTACCAAAGACTTTCTCCATTTTCAAAATTTTTTAAAACTCTGGATATCTCCACAGAGGCTTCGGTTGTCACTACCAAAGACTTTCCCTTTTGAAAAAATTTAAAAACTCTGGATATCTCCATATAGGTTTCGGCTATCACTACCAAAGACTTTCTCACTTTAAAAAATCGTGTTGAGAATTATACCCAAAAGCTTTGAGAAGAGATGCAGATGCACATGTCTTTAACAAGGTGCTCATACTTCATGGTGCAAATGTAAATGGCTTGGATTGATGCAAATGTTTCATGGAATGATGCAGATGCCCCGACTAATCATGTTCCCGTAAGTGGTCTATGAATAGTGTAACTGCAGTTACCACACAATAATGAAAATGCAATGGTTCTAGGTGTGATGCAATTGCTTGAGATGAAGCAAATACGAATTCCATGAAGGATTTAAATATAAGGGTAAAATGCATATGCTTATGGAATAATGCCCATGCAAATACCCATGAATGATGCAAATGCTTGCCGACACTGTGTAGGTGCAAAGCTCAATAAAAAGATGATTGCTCATGAGTGATGCGAATGCCCCCAATCATTTTTCTAGACTTTGGCTTAGCCTCTCAAATTTTTTTTTCCTTTTCAAATCAGAGTATATCTTCAATTCATTTTGGCTATTCTCTTTGCCCCAACAGTTTTAAAACTCTCATCAACAGAGGTCTGAAACGGGTTCTATTTCTTCTTCTCATATCTGGAAGTCAAGTCCTATCCTAGTAGTTCTATACCTTTGGGTTAGAAAAACCCTTTTCTCATGTCAACATCAAGAATGGGTGCTTCAAAAAATATCTTTATTTGTTTTCTCATTTTGAAAACTTCTGAACAAAAATATTAACCCCATAGTGTGTGATATACAAATCTTTGGAAGACTGATGATCACTGTTAGAAATTTCTCTAGGTGTCAATCTGGGTTTTTTAACTGGGATTGGCAAGGCTTGGTATAACAAAATTTTGATTGATCGAAGAAAACTTCACAACAAAAATGTTTGTCCCTTCTAGGCTCACAAATGGAACAGGTTTTATAAATTATGAATTCATTGAGAACCAAATGAATTCAACATTCTTTTAGTTTCCATATCCGGGCATTTTGACAAGCGTCAAGATTGGCCTGGATATTTGGACTAGAAAGTTTAGTCTTGGAAGGAAAAAGTCTCAGTTTTTGAAGACAATCTTTCGAATGAGAGCTGACAATTTGGGAGGTTCAGGAATTCCTAGATGTTCCTCGATGACCACTTATTCAAGGTGAACTTTTCTTTTGTGGTATCGGCACTATCATAGATGGCATCGAAAATTCTCATTTCACTCTAGACCACCTATTTTTGGGTTTTCGCCCTAGAGTCCCCTTCTTTCCTATTTTTTTTCATTGTTTTACCATGCACTTGAGATTTCTAAATTCTTCATTTGTGAAATGAGAATTCGATGAGATAGGATAAAATCTGAGGAAAAACCTTTCAAGTTGAATATTCATGCTTGATCAAAATTGGCTTCTAAAGCATGTAATGGCTCGAGGTTCAGAAAGAAAGGATAAATAGGCCCAAAATATGTGTTTGAGGGTAATCAGATCAAGGATCATTTCTTCAGGAGAATTTCCTTTGAAGTATTTGTCCTTTTTGGACATTTTTGACTTTTTACTTCTGCTATTTTTCTTCGTCGCTTTTGGCTTTCATTTGCCATACTTTTTCACACACTTTTTTTTCCTTTGTCTCTTGTATATTCATTTTGACAGAGTGAACCCATATTTATTTGGGAGCTCAATTTGCTTTGTATCTGTTTTTGAGTTAGTACTCATTTCTCAGTGATCCTTTCTCGCTTTTGCCCCCTAGTGTAGAGGATGATCCTTGATTAGGGTTTAAAGAAGAAAGAATTCTTTCGGCTAAAAAAGAGTGACTATGGATAATTTATTTTTGTGACAGGGACATGAAAGATGGCCATTTCTCATATCAAGCACAAATATTATCATTGAAAAGCAATCCCCAGGGGAAATAGATAACCAAAATTTCATTTTGCATTTTGGAATCATCCGAATTCTCATATGCATGATATCACAATTTTTCTTCTTTCTTTTTCTATTTTTTCGTCGCATGCCCCAATGATTCATCATTAATCCATCCTTATTCAACACATATTTATCATTTCCAGATATGATGCCCCAATTTGATCAACCTTGGGAAATTGTATCAACGAGGAACATAGCAAGTCTAAGTTTACACTGAAAAAGCTAAGTTTCAATTCTGAGTTCTTTGAAGAGACAAGGAAAATATAACCCAAAAATGAGTTTTCTCTGGGATATGGGATAATCTAGTTTAATCATTGTGCCCCAGGGTGTCAATCATGATGTGATGTTTGGGCAATTTGTGTTTTGTGGTTATTGGAAAGGACATGAATGGTCTTATCACAACCTTGGCACACACCAAATTACCATGATCTAAATTTTTGAAAGAATGTCTCATTTGTTTGAATTTCAAGGAGTTCAAAATTTTTTCAAAATGTTCGTTCCTTTGTTCATAGTCTAGACTAGGATCTACATCTTTACTTATTCTGCAATGACAATGGTTTATGAAGTTTAATCAATCATATTCTTTGAAGCATTAGGTTTTCCAAATGGTCTCGGTTCAAAGAACTTAAGCATAGGAAAGCCTAAAAGAGAGAAAGTGTTAGGTCATTTCTAACAATGATCATCAATTTTCTCGAGACTGTCCATTATTTCATGTGAAAACCCCTTATTATTGTTTACCATAAATTTTCATGAAGTTTCATTTTTTTTTTTTTTGCAAATTCAAATGAGTGCTAAAATATAATGAACATAAAACATTTAAAATCAAAATTTATTTATATAGATGTCAACATGAGACAAGTGCTTTCATCATCACAGTTTATAGAACTACATGCATCAAAAATCCTAATATGATTATGCACCATGTTTCTTATGAAACTTGGCTTTCCCATCTTCAAAACTTATCGACCTAGTCTTGATGAGATCTTTGACCTTGTACTTCAAAGTAAGGCAGTTATCTGTTGAGTGACCTTGACTGCCAGAATGATAACCACAACACTCATTAGCATCACACCAACTTGGATAAGGGGGCTTCAGAGGCTCTAATTGTATGGGTGTTACAAGGTGATTCTGGATGAGTTAAGGTAGTAGCTCACTGTATGTCACAGGAATTGGGTCAACCTGATTTCTTTTTCGCTTTTTATGCCCCCTTCGATTATTCCCAAGGGTGTTAGATGTATAGGCAGATGTAAATTCTTGTGTGGCTGCAGTCATTGGTTGGTAAGGATAAGAACCTTGAGAGACATTGTTCGGGGTAGAGTAAAATGGTTGATACGAGGAGAATCGGGGAGGTAGGGCAAAGCCTTTCACGACTTGAGTATCTTTCTTTTTCTTTTCAGATGCCCTATTTCTCTCGGTATTGGATGTTCTTTCTCCTTAAATTTTCCAATCCTTGATAGCATTCTCAATCATCTCCCCTGAAATTACCATGTTCGAAAAATTCTTCGTAGTGTTGCCGAAATGTATATCATAGTACGAGGCCTACAGTGTATTCACAAAAAGGACAATGGTTTCCTTCTGAGTTAAAGGTGGTTGTACTTGGGCGGCCAGGTTCATCCACTGCTGCGCATATTCTTTGAAGCTCTCAGTAGCTCTTTTCTTCATATTTTGCAAGGTGAAACGGTCAGGCGCCATGTCAGTCATATGCTTGTACTGGTTTAGAAAAGCCCTAGCCAGGTCATACCAAGAGCGAATCTGATCCTTGCTCAACTGACTATACCACCTAATTGCGGATCCGCTGAGGCTATTCTGAAAGCAGTGAATCAAAAGCTTATCAATATCTATATGACTCATCATCTTCCAGCAAAACATAGTGATATGGGCTGATGGATCGGTTGTCCCGTCAAATTTCACAAAGTCATAGATCTTGAATTTAGGAGGAATGACTAAATCGAGGACCAAACATCATTCTTTCGCATCCATATTCTCTAATACGTCTGTATTTTCTACTACTCGGAGCCTTTCATCTAGCAACTGATATTTCCCTTGGGAATCTGCCAACTCAACCTTATTTGACTCAACCATTTTCAACTTTTCCTGTTCGACTGGGTCGTCTAAGTTCAGGGTGTTGCTGGGGTTAACTGTGTTTTGGCCATCCAACATCATGACCTCACTCTGACCTTTTTGTGCCTCTAACCCTTCTCTGGCGGCAAAGTTTTCAGTGTATCTTTTTACCTTGATTACGACGGACATCAACTCTATCAATTTAGTCATATGATCCTTAGATTCTGCTTCAGATTTTACCAACTTTTCTAGCAATTCTTCATGTGCCCTTTCCATTCTTTCCATTCTGGCAGCTTGTTCATTCTCCATAGCTCTAACTTGTATTGAAAAGGTACTTAGTACTTCTTATACCTCTGCTTTTAAATGGAAATTCTTTCAAAAACTCTTAAAGCCAAACCAACTTCCATTTTATCCTCTCGAGTGCATGTCATGATGAAGGAGCCATGAATGCAATTTGATACACGTGAAGCTTAAACAATATGATGTATGGACATGTACAGTGGAGACATGCTGACCATGTATGTAATAAATGCAATCACGATGGCACCATGATACAAACAAAGAATAAACCAATCAACGCATGGATATATGCAATGAATGACCATGTATATTTCAGTGTATTTCCCAATGATTGATCATATACATTATGAATGCAACACGATGTCAAATATGATGCATGTGAAGAATAACTAAATGATTGACACAGAGTATATACAAATAAAATCATGATGACCATGTGTGTCAGAATGCACCCTGATGTTAATATGACAAATTAATGCATGAGCATATCATGATGACTATGTTTGTCATGAATATGACCTAATGCTAACATGATGCGTGTAATAAGCAAATTAATGTATGTAAAGAGTAATTGAATTAATGCATGAACATATACAGAGAAATCATGCTGACTATGAATGCAACCTCCTCTAATAGTAAAGATAAACCCGCTAGTGGATTTCGAATCTTTAGTATCGGATATCCAGTTTGCATCACTGTACCCTTCAAGCACAACTAGATATCTTGTATAGTGCAGTCCATAACTTGAGGTATATCTCAAATATCTGAGTGCCCTCACAATGGCCTTCCAGTGATCATTTCCATGATTACTTGTAAATCTACTCAGTTTGATAACTGAGTATGCTATGTCTGGTCTTGTGCAGTTCATGAGATACATGAGACTACCAATTATTCATGAATATTCTATTTGAGATATCGCGTCACCAGTATTTTTCCTTAGATGTAAATTAACATCTACGGGTGTTTCGGCTATATTGGTATCATTCTTATTGAATTTCTCAAGAATCTTATTTACATAATGATCTTGAGATATTACCATGCCATCTTATGTTTTAGTAATTTTAATTCCTAAAACCACATCAGCTACACCCATATCTTTCATATCAAATTTACTGCTCAACCAAGTTTTGGTAGCTTTAATGATCTCATTATTACTGCCTAAGATCAACATATCGTCTACGTATAGACAAACAATGACAATTCTCTTATTCGTATTTTGTACGTATACACACTTATCACACTCATTAATACGAAAACCATTTGACAACATTGTATTGTCAAATTTTTGATGCCGTTGTTTAGGAGCTTGTTTTAAACCATATAATGATTTAACAAGCTTACACACCTTCCTTTCCTATCCCGGAACTTTGAACCCTGCGGGTTGTTCCATATATCTAAATCTCCATTCCAGAAAGTTGTCTTAACATCTATTTGGTTTATTTCGAGATTGTTAAGAGCTACTATAGCTATTAACATTCGAATGGATGTTATTCTCGTAACTGGTGAGTACGTATCAAAATAATCGAGCCATTCCTTTTGCTTGTATCCTTTTATTACAAGCCGGGCTTTATATTTATCAATCAATCCATTTGCCTTCATTTTCCTCTTAAATATTCATTTGGATCCTAATGGCTTATGCCCGTGAGGAAGATCCACCAGTTCCCATGTATGATTTTGCATGATGGATTCAATTTCATTATTAACGGCCTTTTTCCAGAATGATGCTTCTGGAGATGACATTGCCTCGTTAAAAGTTTGAGGTTCATTTTCTAATAAATAAGTTAAAAATCCGGACCATAATTAGTTGGTACTTTAGCCCATTTGCTTCTTCTAGGTTCCTCTTGTTCCTCTTCATTCATATTTGGATCACTACTCGAGGACTCATGAGTTCTCTTAGTAGTCTTATTTTCTTGTTTTTCCTTGTAAGGAAGTACATCTTCAAAGAACGAAACATTCCTTGATTCAATTATCGCATTGATATGAATATCAGGAATGTCCGACTTGAACACAAGAAAATGATAAGCAGCACTATTGATTGCATATCCGATGAATACACAGTCAACAGTTTTAGGTCCTATTTTGACCTTCTTAGGTGGAGGAACAACTATCTTCGCAAGACACCCCCACATTTTCATGTATTTGTAGGATGGTCTTCGACCCTTCCACAATTCATACGGTGTCTTATCTGATTTCTTGTGGGGTATTTTATTCAAGATATAATTAGCTGTTAAAATAGCTTTCCCCCACAAGTTCTGAGGTAACCCTAAACTTATCAACAAAGCGTTCATCATTTCTTTCAACGTTCGATTTTTGCGTTCTGTAACACCATTTTGTTGAGGTGAATAAGGAGCAGTGGTTTGATGGACGATACTATTTTCTGAACAGAATTCATTAAACAATGAATCATACTCACCACCTCTATCACTCCTTATTATCTTAATTTTCTTGCTTAGTTGATTTTTGACCTCATTTTTAAAGAAGCTTCTAAGGCCTCGTCATTGCTTCTTAGCAAATAGACGTAACAATATCTTGTGCAATCATCAATAAAAGTAATAAGATACTTTTTACGACCTCTAGTTTGCAAAAATTTTAAATCACAAATATCAGTGTGAATTAAATCTAGAGGTTCACTACTTCTTTCTATCGAATAGAAGAGAGCCTTAGCTAATGATTCTACAGAAATTTCACATTTATGATTTTTTCAATAACAATTTTCGGAAGCAAATCCAAATTGTTGATTCTCTGCAAGGTCTTGTAATTTACATGACCTAATCTACCATGCCATAATTTAGAGGACTCAACCAAATAAACAGAAGAAATATTTTTATTAATAATCTTGTTCTTTGGTACAAAAGTCATAACATTGAGCTTAAAAAGCCCGTCACAAAGATATCCCCTACCCACAAACATCCCATTTTTAGTGAGTACAAATTTATCAGACTCGAATACAAGCCTAAACTCGTTCTTGCTCAACAGAGAACCGAAAACCAAATTCTTACGAATTTCAGGAGCATGAACCACATTATTCAAAGTTAGTTTCTTCTCTAAAGTCATCTTAAGTACCATCTTCCCATGGCCTTGTATCTTGCAAATCGTAGAGTTTCCCATAAATAGTTGCTCAACATCAGCAGCTTCTTTGTACTCGGTGAAACTCTTCCTTTCAGAACAAACATGACAAGTGGCCCCTGTATCAACTCACCTTGTCTTAGGGGTTTCCACCAAGTTCAATTGTGATACTACAGCAGCTAGCTCAATCTCATTATCATCAACTAGGTTGGCTTGAGCTTTCTTCTTTTTGTTCTGGTGGCAGTCCTTTGCACGATGTCCGGGCTTGTTGCACACGGAACAAGTTCTCGTGAACTTCTTGAAATTCGTTCCTTATTAGCTTGGGAAGAACTAGAACCAACATATTTTGATAGGATCCAAGATGGCCCAATTCCATAGCAAGTTCTATATGGGCCAAGATCTAAGAAGATCTAGGAAACATGGCAAGAATAGGTGGAATTCAACTAGGCCATGCTGCAAATTGTTCAATAAAGGCTTCAATATTCAAGATGGGCTTGAACCCATCTTTGGTCCATGTGATTCAAGAAAACAAGGTGGCACATTAAGAGGAATGCAGGGGGGCATCATTATTAGAGAAGAAGTAGTCCTATTTTTAATTCAATATTTCACATGAAGTGGGGACCAATTCATTAATGATGTAGCACCTAATTAGAAGCTTTATTTGGGTCTTGTAATTACTTAGGCTTTTGGGCCTGACTTATGTAATATGTCCAGTAGGCTAAGTGGAGTCTACCTTCATTAAACTTGTTGGACATCCTTTTTAATTTATTAGGTTTGGGCTTGAGCATGTTCAGCCCATAATTTAAGTAGTTTTTCTTATTTAGATTAGAACTAGCCCAATTTACACTTGTAATGGGATTAGGAGTGTGCTTGGCTAATTATTAATCACAAATTGCCACTATTAAATAGAAATCAAGATAAGCTACGTATCAAAACTCCTAAACTAGCATTAGATAATTACCAAGATCTATCTAGTATGCACCCTAAACAAATCAAGACAACATCATGAACAATTCATGTAGAAGAACATAAACAACTTTGATAGAAAACTGATATATGATAGAATCTGAAATTAATTACATAACATGTCTAGGGCTTTGAAATCACCCTTAACCAAAGAAAAGTTTAGCCTTGCATAGGCATTGTCAACATAAACATGAATTTAAAGAGAAAATAAGAAGAAAACTAAAGAAAGAAAGAAGAAGTGGAAGAATATTAATTATTCAACCTCTTGCTCTCTCAAATTCTCTCAAACAAAGAAGAAAACAAAAACTAAAAGCTTGGAGAAGTGTGAATTTCGGCTGGCTCCTTGTCTCTATTTATAGGCAATAGCTAGGGCATCCTTTCTTGTGATTTGCGGTTTTCCCTATCTCTTGTAGGCTGACTTGCGGATCAATTTACATAAATAAGGAAAAGTGGCTGCTGATTTAAATGTGTTTAAGGAAAGATATAATACTTGTCAGCCAAGGGTTACTTATCTAAGGAAAGAAAGGGTTACTTGGGGTCAAAGCATATTTAACAAGGAAAGATATCAAACTTGGCAGCCAAGGCATGTAGAAATAAGGAAAGTCTTAGCTGATTTAAATCTCCTACTTTGACAAGGATTAGCTTTAAGGAAAGATTCTTGCAAATAATGCAAGTTGACAGCCACTAATCATACTTTGATAAGGAAATACATATATTTTAGCTAGGGTATTTATCAAAGGCTAAATTAAAGCATCCCATGCATGGTTAAATGAGGGTGGCGGCTGACATTGTTCATGTTGGAATAAAAGCTGCCGCTAGCCCTCCTTTAGTTATGGGAATGGTTTTTCTAACTAGGGTTTTTATGGAAAATACATGAATTTGGATCCAAAGTCATTTTTGGGGAACTGATAAGGAAAAGCTTCGTCCCTACATAAAGACTTTCATTCCCCTTAAGGAATTTTGCGAGAAAGAATGGCCGAGAAAGGGAGATAAGAAACAATGGATCATGACTCTTCGTCACTTAGCCCGAGAGGACGTCACTTGGAGAGCTCCGTGGATGCCGATGGGATCCATTTTGTATAGTTGTGGAGACAAACCGTGGGTTCCATTAATGGGAATTTGGGGATCTATCAGCTATGCACCACTCTTGGTACGAAGACAGTACGGGTCTGAGCTGTTCATCCCGATGACTCATGAGCTCACTTTGGTAGATTTTACATATAATGGGCCCGGATACATGAGGGAAACACGTGAGCTCATCAAAGCGTGGAGAAAGTTGCACCGATCATAATTAGATAGATATACCGACAACGCTACTCCCAGATACTTGGTTTGGAGAGCCAAGAGGATCCATGACATGGTGCTCCCTGCCGAAGATGCCTCTGTTTATCCGATAATCCTTTAGCTAGAGCAGGTAGTACTATCAGAGATTGAGCTTGTCAGGCAAGAATTAGAAAAAGACAAGGGGAAATTAAAGCTAGAATGTGATAAGCTTCAAGAGGATGTCGAGGATTTGAAGATTAGGCTTGAGATCTAAGAGGTCAAGACACGGATGTAGACACCTAATTTTGTCCGGACCACTAAACAGGTATGTTTTCTTCCTATATTGATGTTTTTGAATGTAAAAAGACTTTTTTCATCCTGCAGGTGGTACTCTGAGACTTAGTTTAAAGGGGCGAGCATAAAAAGTCAAACTTGAAAAAGTCAACCCCGAAAAAAGTCAACCTCGAAAAAGTCAACCCCAAAAAGTCAACTACTGAAAGAATCAACCCACTTTCAAAATCAAGATTTTAAGCTCAATTGAAAAATGGCAAAAGAATTTTGATAATCCGAGGTCTGCAAAGAAAGATATGGAGTTCGGAAGATGAGATTTGGAGATTCAGTAGAAAGAAAACCCTAATCCGAGAAATTTAGGGAAAAGTGCCTAAACGATCAAATTGGTCGAAATTGAAGGTTCCAAATGAAAGATAAGCATTGACTACGAATAATAGAGAAGTCACTTGCAAGAAAAAAATGAAAGAAAAGTCAATTCGGGAGAAAATCGAGAATTAGGGTTTTTAGTGGATTTCGGTGAAATCGGGAAGAATCACAGAAATGGCCCGACTTGGAAAGACCAAAGCCCCCAATGGATGAGGAATGTTTAAAAAAGGATAGCCCAAGGCTCAGTTTGAAGAAAATATGAAAATCAGACTTGTTTTAAGCAAAATCGGGTTTCGGAGGCAAAATGGTAAA
Source organism: Fremontodendron californicum (assembly GCA_030761205.1). Lineage (NCBI taxonomy): Eukaryota > Viridiplantae > Streptophyta > Magnoliopsida > Malvales > Malvaceae > Fremontodendron > Fremontodendron californicum. The sequence goes on along the minus strand of JAULJL010000023.1, from coordinate 8,682,922 downwards.
ATTGGAAAATTTGGGAAAAATAGCAAATGGACTCTGAAAATTATGAAAATTTGCAAATATCATTTTTAAATCATTCTAAAGAGATTGGCGAGATAAAATCTTGATTCGGAGTTCGTTTGCAAAATGGCCAAATCCCGGGCTTCTTATGTAGTAATTCAAAAAGGAAAATCCCGGAAAAATAGCAAATGAGCTCCAAATCTTTTGAAATTTTGAAAATATCATTTTTATACTATTTTGAAGAGATTGGAAAAATAAAATCTTGATTCGGAGTTCGTTTGCAAAATGACCAAATCCCGGGCTTCTTATGCAGTAATTCAAAAAGGAAAATCCCGAAAAAATAGCAAATGAGCTTCAAATCTTTTGAAATTTTGCAAATATAATTTTTAAATTATTTGGAAGATATTGGCGAAATAAAATCTTGATTCGGAGTTCGTTTGTAAAATGGCCAATTCCCGGGCCTCCTATGCAATAATTCAAGAAGATAAATCCCGAAAAAATAGCAAATGGACTCCAAAAATTATGAAATTTTGCAAATCTCATTTTTAAATTATTTGGAAGATATTGGAAAAATAAATCTTGATTTGGAGTTCGTTTGCAAAATGGCCAAATCCCAGGCCTCTAATGAAGTAATTCAAGCCGATAAATCCTGAAAAATTAACAAATGAGTTCCAAAAATTATGAAAAATTCCAGATCACACTTTTAAATTATTTGGAAGAGATTGGTGAAGAAAAATCTTGATTTGGAGCTCGTTTAAAAAATGGTAAAATGTAGGGGCATAAAAAGGCATTTTTGGAAACAAATCCAAATAAATAGCAAACGAACTCGGATAATTTTGAAAATTTCCAGAACTCAATGTTTTATTATTTTGGAAGTATTAAAAAAATAAAAATTGAATTTGGAGTCCGTTTGATATTTATTTGCATCCGGGGGGCAAAACGGTCATTTCACCCAAGCAACCAAAAAGGGCTTCTTTGGGCCTTTCAAAAAATCAGACTTGGGCTGGAAAAGAGAAGTGCTGGCCTGCCCAGGCCCAAAGGAAGGAGGAAGCTTCTGATTTTTCAATCAAATGGCTAAAAATCAAGAGTTAGTTAGAGATTCTCTTTGATCAAGCCATAGTGATTAAGCCACATAGGCCAAGAGAGATGTCAACATTATTCTTGAACAGCTGTAATTTGAGACAGCTGAGATGCTAATCTAAGGGTGATAATTTCATGATTTTTCACCTTGAATTATTAGCCATTTGATGGAAAATTGGTTACAAAAAAATGACAACATCCTTGAGCATTTTAAGGGACCATTCGATCAGCTCTATGGGAGGTTCAGAATTTGCAATTTTCATCTTCATTTTGCTAAGTTCTTTTGGTTTTTTACTTGGTTTTTCTCTCCTTGGTTGAAAGCAAAAAAGAAAAGTTTAGAAAAGAAAGGAAAGTTTGAAGAGATAAAGCTTGAAATATAGCTTCTTGAGGTTGCTCTTGAGCACCAACTCTTGCACTTTCTTGATTTTCCATTCTTGTTTTTGCTATTTTGATTATTATTTGGTGAGTTTCTATTTTAAATAAATGTTTTTTATTGTTCTTCTTAAGTTCTTCCTTCATCTCTTTCTTAAATATATTGTTTACATTTTTTTTATAGTATACTCACCGTGGCCGAATGGCCTACATTATTTATTTAAGTTGCTATTTTGGTTTATTTTATCATATTGTTTATGTTATTTTCTTTGATTTTGATGTTTTAAATGTTATGTTATTTCATGTACTTGAGTTATATTTTAATTTGGTTGCTTTGTTTGTTGTCATTTATGATTTAAATACCATGTTCTTGCATTTTTAATTTTTTGTTTTCATGATGTTTAAATTTGAGCATGTTTTAGATTTAGTATATCAAGTGTTTGTGAAAATGCTTGTGTGGTTTTTGCATGATTTGAGTTTTATATCTTAGTTGAGCATGTTTTAGATTTAGTATATTAAGTGTTTGTGAAAATGCTTGTGTGATTTTTGCATGATTTGAGTATTATATTTTAGTTGAGCATGTTAGTATACCAAGTGTTTGTGAAAATGCCATGCTTGTTGGAGCTTGAGGCCATTTGGCTACTTCATGTGTTTTGCATTGTGTGTTGCATTTTTTCCATGTTAGTTAGTAGGTTTTTGCATTTGCTTGACATTTGATGTAGTTGAGCATGTTAGTATACCAAGTGTTTGTGAAAATGCCATGTTTGCTAGTTACATTATTCCATTCGGCCACCCTTGGAATTTTTGCATTTTATGTGCATTCTTGCCATGTTAGTTGATAGGTTAGCATTTGCATGATATTTGGTTGAGTTTTTAGTTTAAGCATGCTTTGTGTTTGTGAAAATGCCATGCATATTTTAGTTATTAAGTTTGGTTTATTTGCCATGCATGTTCATGCATTTTAGGTCTAGGTTGCATTAAATGCCATGCAAGTTCATTTAGGTCTAGGTCACTTTATGAATGCCATGCATTTTTTCATGACATTTAGGTTTAAATCCATGCATTTCATGCATTATGTTTGCTGTATTGTTTCATGCATTTCATGTTCATGCCACTTGAATAATGACTTGAGCCAATTAATGGTTCAAAGTCATGCTCTCTTGAGCACACTTGTGGAAAATTAAGTTTGTCAAATTGATTATTCTACCTTTGTGATTTTTTTTACTTAGCCAATTTTTATCTAACTTTCAAAAAGTCCTAGCTACTGTTTGTGAGTCATTTTGTGGGTCTTAAATATTTTTACTTTGATTTTTAAATGATTTTATCAAAGGCAAAAATGGATTTTGGGAAAGCAGTTTTTTCACCTAGTACTCGTACTTTCCCGATTTTTCTGGGCATTCGTCTTTAATCAGAAAATTAAGCCGATTTTTCCCGTGTATTTTACATGTCCTGAGTCTCCAGTATTTTTTTCAGAAGTTTTTGAATTTTTAAAAATAGGATAAAAAATCGTGGCTTAAAACTGGACAGTGGAGTCAGAATTGAATTTAAAGAAAAATCATTTTTCTATTTTGGTTAAGTTACTTAGAGTGTGTTGATTAGGAGGGTTAGCTACTGACTTAGGGTAGTTTCTAAGCCTTTTTAAACTCTAAAAATTGTTTTCAAGTCTCGGGTTAGGGTAGTCAAGTCCGGATTTTTAAACTTAGGAAATTAGAGCCATTTAAAAAAGATTTAGCCCAGTTTTTACTTTTAATTCAAACTTTTCAAGGTTGTTTTCAAACAATCACAAAGTATTTTGGTTTTAGAATGTTTAATTTGACATATTTTCTTAAGGTAGCCGGATATCTTTTTAGATATACGGATTTCCTTAATTAAAGGAAAAAAATACATTTCATGCATTGCATTTTTCATATTCATGCATTTTATATAATATGTGATTCTTGCTATAATAATTTCTATGATATTGTTATTATTTTGATTTATTTTTTTTTTTGATGTTATATGGTTTATTATATGGTTTTGAATATTTCATGATATCCTATGCTTTTATTTAGTTATTTTTATTTAGCATATACTATGTTCATGCATTATTATTTTTTATTTTCATGCATATAATATGATAGCATTATTCTGTATTTCATGTCATTTAAATTATTTCATTTCATATAGAATATATTATGTTACTTAGGTCATTTCATTTTATGTAGAATATATTATGTTACCTAGGTTATTTCATTTCATATAGAATAAATTATGTTACTTAGGTCATTTCATTTCATTTAGAATGTATCATGTGACTTAGGATATTTCATTTCATATAGAATATATCATGTGACTTAGGATATTTCATTTCATTTAGAATATATTATGTTACTTAGGATATCTCATTTCACTTAGGATATATCATATAACTTAGAATATCTCATTTCATTTAGAATCTACTAAGACATTTAAATTATATCATATCATTTAGGATTGCATTATATTATTTAGACTTTGCTATGTCATTTTATTTATGTCATGCATATACATATTCATTTCTTTTAAATGTTTTCAAAAAGGTAATGATTTTCAATAAAATAAAGATATTCCCGAATTAAAATAATTCATGAGTTCTCTGCCGGGTTTGCTGGGGAGGATATCATCAATTATCATTAATAACGGAATATTTTCTTTAAAAAGAGAATGATTCGGAAAGTTTTCCAAAACTAATAAAAATTTCTATATTTTGCCACGTTTGTTGGGGAATATAGGAAAATTTTGAATTTATAAATTTCGGATCATTTTCAATTAAAAAAAATGGAATTATTTTTCTTTCAATTGGGAATTAGCTTGAAATACTAAATTTAAAACCAACTTTTTACCGAGTCTTGAGATAACACACGATTAATAAGGTACCGTTTTATACGGGCGTTGTGGGGGTGCTAATCTTTCCCCGAACGTAACCGAGTCCCGAACCCGTTTCTTTGATTTCTCTGGTTTAAACGCAGACTTGAAATTGGTTTTAAAAATGTTTTAATTAATTTTTAAAATATTTTATAAAACCGGTTTTAATAGGTGGCCGATCACACCTAGCTAAAAAAGATTGGTGGCGACTCCATGTCTTTTTCAAGGTCATTTTCAAAACTTTCATTTTTCTAGAGGAATTAAGTCGACTTTTCCTCGATTTTTTTTAATGTCACGCTTAACGAATAATAAAGTCTTGCGATGAGACTTGTTATTTTTTAGGTCGCGACAGCTCGGCGACTCCACTGGAGAATTTTTTTAGAGAGTCAGGCCTAGAATTAGTCGTGTGTTATTTAAGTCTCGATTTTGTTGGTTTAATTGGTATTTAATTTTAATTCCCACATTTAAAAAAAAATAATTTCAAAAAATAATAAAATGTTTTTAAATATGTCCATATTCATGTGCATACATTTTATAATTGTTCTCTGGTTATTTTGGTGCATATATTTATTTATTGATTAATTGATGATTTATGTTGTTTAATTTTGTTGGGGCATTTAGAATAAGGGATATAGAATAGATGGTGAAATGTTTGTCATTTCTCCTCACACACTACAAGTGCATTTGCATATCATGAATCCTATACCCGGGTTCCGTCCTTTTAGGTGGGAGCAAAGTAACTAAGCCTTCGTGATTAATAATCCGCATGGGTTAGTGAAACACTTCCGGAGTACTAAATTACCTAAGCCTTCGTGATTAACAATCTGCATGGGTTAGGGAAATAGACTCTAACGAATTGAACCCGCTTTTATCGGGGTGCCTTACTAGCCTTCACCGGTGACAGTGAGGAACAAGTCGGGGCCTTTAGAACCGATTCACCCTCATATAGTGAACCTAGGCGAAGCCATGACGGATTTCCAATTAGATATCCCGAAGTTAAGAACACATGGAGAAATATTTCCAATCCTTTACCTTCTATTCTACTTTTCGAATAAGTTTATTTTTTCGGACAATGATGAACGTACATCACAATGTCCGTAATAAATGTTGATATTTCATCCCCGGGGTGTTATAATGCTGAAATTTTGTTGGCATCCTCAGGGGTAATTATTGCTTTGAATTATATGTTTTTTTGTATTATTCATATTTATTCCCATTACTAATTCATTTTCTTTTTGTTGTTGTCCTTTGTTTGTGTTTCTTTTGCAATCTTGCCATCATATTTTCACATTTGAAGGTTATTGGTCTCGGGATATTATTCAACCAAAAGGACTTTCATGGAGGGTCAGAATATCTCAGTGGTCGAGAAACATTTAGAGGTTAGGAAACAGTCCGAAAAAGTTCAACAGGATAATGGGGATTGTTTGAAGATGGGATATGTGTCAGCATTGCCAGCCGAGGTTGATCTTATTATCAAGCAAACTGATCTCCGGGATTTGATTGATATATGGAATCAATGGAATATATCGGAAAAAGAATCCTTCACTCAGACATATGGGGACATAGCTCTGTTAGCTCGGGTTAAGGTCAGTGGTGAGGTGATCCGGGCTGTGGTACAATTTTGGAATCCTGCTTATCGGTGTTTTACTTTCAACCGAGAGGATATGACTCCAACCATAGAGGAGTATTCGACCTTGCTGCATATTGAGAATGTTATTCCCGATCGTATTTATTTGAAGGATACAAAGACACCGGCTTTCAAGAAAAATGTGTCAAAGATTTTGGGAGTGGAAAGAAATTGGGTAGAAAGCCATGCTGTCCGAAAAGGAGTAAGCTACTGCATATCATGGGACATTTTACGGGCTTTAATCCATGGCCATTCAAGCAAGGAGACAGTTAGGAATATTTTTGCTTTGGCTATCTATGGTTTAGTTATCTTCCCGAAAACATTAGGGTATGTGGATGAGGCGATATTTGATGTTTTCGAGAGGCTTGAGCAAAGGATAAACCCAGCCCCGGCAATCATAGCAGAAACAATCCGATCCCTGAATTTCTGTAGATGGGAAGGCAAAGGTCGTTTTCTAGGTTGTATACAGCTCCTCTACATATGGGTTCAGAGCCATTTTTGTAAACAGGAGAATTTCCCTCTTCGTTCATATTGGAAATCTTTTGCACCAATTGGTGAATTTCTTAAGAGGGATTGGCTTGAGAATAGGACTGAGGAGCAATGGATCAATATATTTCGGAATATTAAGGTTGAGATGATAGTTTGGAGAGCTCCATGGATAGCTCCTATACCGACATTGTATAAATGCGGAGATAAAGCTTCTGTTCCTTTGTTGGGAGTATGGGGAGGAGTGAGCTATGCACCACTGCCAGTACTGAGGCAATCAGAATCTCGTCAGTTTACTCCAATGACTCATGACCTTGGTAATTTAGAATTTGCTTACGGAGAAGATGGATATTAGGGAAAGGTCCGTGAGATTGTGGTGGCATGGAAGGAAACTCATCGGGTTGAAGTAGCTAGATATGCTGATATCGTCACACCTGACTACCTGACATGGAGGAAATCAAGGGTTAATGATAAGTTGTTGACATCAGATGGGGAAGAAGTTCGGCATTTGAGTTCGCCTCCCATGGAAGCACCATCAGAGTTAGAAATTTCAAGGGCAAAATTTGAAAAAAAAAGGCCCGGATGAACAAAGAGATCGCTCGACTGCAAGAAGAGCTCGAGGACATGAAAGATCGGGAGGTAGCCCGAGAAAAAGAAAAGGAAAAGATCAAGAGAGAGCGGGACACAGTTCAAAGTGATCTTCAGGAATTACACTTGGAGAACAAGAGGTACCTTTTTGAGCTCAAATTCGAGGGGACTCTCAAGACTTCCAGAGAATGGGAACAAGAAGTCAAAAACCTCAAGAAGGAGAAGAACTATTGGGTAGAGAAAGCAAAACACGAGGAAGCCCGAGCCAATCAATTGGAGAAATAAGCTAGGGAAAGCTTACATGGCGATGCTTCTGCTGACACGTCAAAGGGTCGTGAACAAGTAAGGATCAGGTGGAAGAGCAAGGCAGTTAAAAGCGGACATTGAAGAAGGTCCAGGATCCGAGGGAGTTATTATAAGACTAGTATCTTGTAATAGTTTTTTAGGAGAGACAGATTATCATGTTGTCTTAAGCAGGGATCTTTTTTTTGATGTATTTAGTTCCAGGAAATCAATGAAAGACCGTTTGGTTGGAATTATCCCGGGGCCAATACTTTAAATACATTCATCATTCATTAGTGTTTTTTTTCTTTTATATATTTTATTTGTTCATATTCATAATCATTCATTCATTTATTTTTTATAAATTGTTCATACACTTAGTCATTTATTTATTTGTTCATTCATTTATTCTTTATAATTAGTCATCTAAGTTCATACACTTAGTCATTTACTTAGTTGTTCATTCGTTAACACTGATTCATTCATTCATTTATTCATTTATTCATTTTTTATAAAATAAAATAAGAAATGTGTCAATAAATTCTAATCCATGATTTTTTTTAAAAAGGTACAATTGGTCGCAGTCAGAAAGAACCAGATTTCCAACACTCTTACAATACTCGATCTCGAACAAAAGCCATGGAAAACGATCAGCTTGCCAGAATTGAGAGAATGGAAAGAAACCAGAAAGAACTACAAGAACAGTTGACTAAGTCTCAAGAGGAGACACGAGAGCAGATGACAAAGCCCATGGAGATGATGAGCACTATGATGAAGCAGAAGTGGCCCGGAGAGATTTCAGTTGCTGGAATGGAGGCAGTAAATCAGGTGGATAGACCAGAAGTGGTACAGAGAAATGGCCAGACATCCCAACCTGTGGGAAATGAAATCCCAACTGGGGCAGCATCCTACATCTACATCCAGCCGGCGATCGAAGCACAGAATTTCGGTCCAAAAAAGGGTAACATCGGAGTTGATCCAATTGAGGTTGAGGTTCTAGACTTCGAAGAAATGGCAGAGAAGGAAAGGGCCAAAATGATTGAACTGAAGAGGGTCGAAACTGCTGAATCTGAGAAGAAATATCAGTTGTTGGAAGAAAGGCTAAGAGCAGTGGAAGGAGCAGAGTTGTTTGGCAGTCTAGATGCCAAAGAGATGAGCCTGGTACATGATCTAATAATTCCACCGAAGTTCAAAGTACCAGACTTTGAAAAGTATAATGGGACCACTAACCCATCAGGTCATCTGACTATGTACTGTAGAAGGATGACAGGGCATGAGGATAATGAGAAGTTGCTTATTCATTGCTTCCAGGACAGCTTAACAGGGTCAGCCACCCGATGGTACAACCAACTTAGTCGTACCAAGATTCGTTCATGGACGAATTTGGCCAGGGCTTTTATGGAATACTATAAGCACGTTTCTGACATGGTACTGGATAGGCTGTCATTACAGAACATGGAAAAGAGGTCCAATAAGACCTTCAAGGAGTATTCACAGAGGTGGAAGGATCTGGCCACACAAGTGCAACCCCCTTTAAGCAACAAAGAAACCACGATGCTTTTCATCAACACATTGAAAGCACCTTATTATGACAGATTGGTGGGAAACGCTACCAAAGATTTTGCGGATATGGTAATATCTGGAGAAATGATTGAGTCAGCTATTAAAAATGAAAAAATGGAAGGGGGTGAGTCTGCTACCCCGAAGAGAGCTTTTCATACAAAGAAAAAGGAGGAAACCCATGCAATAAGCTTCAACCAATACCCTTATACACCTCCTACACCATACACACCACCGAGGCCTTATACCCCTACCACACCTTATGCACCTCCGACACCTTACACACCATACCCGGGGTATAAACCATATTACCCTAATATCAACCACCTTACCCAAAACCCGTTGCCCTACACCAATATACCACAACAGCCATTCCCAACTGGCATATCCCCTCAAATCACCCTTCCTAGAAATGCTGTTCCAAACATACAAGGGCCTGCGCGTAATGACCAACGTTCACCAAGGAACGATCAAAAAGCCCAATTTGATCCGATTCCCATTACCTACGGTGATCTATATCCAAAACTATTGCAGGGTCAACTTGTTGCACCCGTGTACCTAAAACCTTTGACACCTCCATATCCAAGATGGTACAATGCAAATACCAACTGTGCATACCATGCGGGAATCCAATGACATTCAATTGAAGATTGTCTGGCCTTCAAAAATAAAGTCCAAAGCCTGATTAATGCTGGGGTTGTGAAGTTTGGATCAAAAAATGGGCCGAACGTAGCTGGAAATCCATTGCCCAATCATGCTGGGAATAAGGTGAATGCAATATTGACCGAAGGGGACAGAAGATTAAAAAGGGATATTGGGGAGGTTAAGACTCCGATGATGACAATATGGGATGAAATGGTCAAGGCAGGATTGGTGGAAGGTACGAAAGGTCTGAAAATGGTTGCAAGAAGGGTGCATAATTGGTGCCCGTTCCATAAGGGTGAAGGCCATGATATACAGAACTGCGGGGACTTTCGGGTTAAAGTCCAAAAGATGATGGATAGTGGGGTAGCCCAGTTCTATAAGGAAATAGAAGGGAAAATAGAAGTCATTGAAAATACAGGTGGCTATGGGATAGGAAGACCCTAATCATCTACTATGATGAACCGGAGGAAAAAGTTATGCCAGCCATGGAAGAAAATGCGCCCAAATTAATCATTGATTTACCTGTTTCCTTTCCATACAAGGAAAACAAGGCTACACCATGGAAATATGACTGCATCAAGGTTATGCCCGGGTCTTCAGGCCAGCAGGATATTACAGGTGTGGGGCATTTAACCCGAAGCGGGAGGTGTTATGCTCCGGAGGCCGTTGAACAAGGGGTAGCAGGGAAAGACAGAGGAGTTGATAAAGGGAAGAAGGTCGTCGAGCCAATCCATATTGAGATGGATTTTCTAGAGGAAACAGAGAGGGGATCAGCCCTGGATAACAGAATCAAAGAGCCAGTATGTGAGAAGGAAGCTTTTGAGTTCTTGAAATTTATAAAGCATAGTGAATATAGCGTGGTTGAACAACTGCAACGTCAATCAGCTAGGATCTCAATCTTATCCTTGCTTTTAAATTCAGAACCACACAGAATTGCTTTGTTAAGAGTAGTAAATCAAGCATACATGGCTAATAATATATCAGTGGAAAAGTTGGATAGGTTGGTGGGAAACATCTCAGTTGATGACTACATATTTTTCAGCTATGAGGAGATACCACTGATAACTCGTATAATTATATAGTTTTTAGTTATGTTTTATTATTGTTTTGTGTCAAATACGAGTTATTATTGTTTAGTCTAATTGTGTTTATGATCTTTTATATTTTTATGTAATTTGGTGTTTTTCACAAGTTTCTTTGAGTGATTTCAGATTACTAGAATTAAGGGCAAATCCAGTTCAGTTCCAGTTCCGACACCGTTTGCCATATCAGCTATATCTCGAGTTTCACTGAAGCAATAAGGCTAAAATTTGTAGCCATGAAAATCTAAGAGGCATATCTATCTTTTTCATGTTTTACACTTCTTGAAACGGAGTCGTTTTCCCTAGCGAAATCGACCATCAAGTTGGCTGATGTGCAATGACGTCTGTGCTGACCTGTTTTCGTATTTTGCCCATATCTTCTTATCCACATCAGAAAATACGCTGATTCCAACGGCTATAGATCCGTAACTGATAGGGGTATATTTTTCTAGAAGACAATTTTATCAGATCGAGCCTCCAACATTGACAAAATCGACCATCAAGCTGGCTGATCAGAATTGTCATACAATATGACGAAAATTGTTAGAAAAATGCACCCACCTATTATACCTACCTTTGAAATTTGTAAAGCTTGTCTCTTGTCATTTAGCCCTCCAAAATGTGTATAAATAGAGGGCCTTGGATGAGTATTGGGATACATTGATACATTGGTAGGATATTAGCCATTGTAATAAAATTCTCTAAGTTTTCTTCTTTTTTCCTTTCTCTAGTTTTCTTTTTCTTTATTTACTTATGCTTCTTATATTTCTTTTCATTTTTAGTATGTGTTGCTAATCATATTGTTGAGGTGATGAGGTGAAGCTCTTGGTAAATGCTAAGGTTAGTCTCTTAAACATGAGCTAAAATGAATCATCATTTATAAACACTAGTATAGATAATATTTTCTTTTGGTTTAAAATCATACTTGCAAAGTAGAGATCTTGATTCATTATTGACAATGAAAATGGCACAGTAAATGCTTGGTTTCATAACCTTGATTTGTTGTAGACATATACCTTGGCATAAGAAATGCTTGGACTCTTTTTATGAGTTTTGAGGACACCAAATGAACATAATATCATATGCTATGGACGTTGGATAATTTGGACTGAATTGCTAAACCTTCCGATTGGAACCTCCCTTATGTGTGGATTTCAATTGTGTAATAAAACAAGATTAATCTTAGCATAACACCAAGAGTGGATTCTCTAACCTCAACATCATTTCTTATTGTTTTTTATATCTTGTTTAATTGCTTTTATGTTATTTTATTTATTTTGTTCTCTAATATCTTGTTTACTTTCTTTGTTATTGATTCCCTAATATCTTGTTTATTTTTTTTTTCATATATATTTATAAACTTATACTTACTAGTACGCTTCCCTGTGGTTCGACCTCGGACACCCGAGAATTTATTACTTGAACATAACCTGCACTTGGGTTTACAACTCTTAATTGAGTCTCCATCAAGTTTTTGGCGCCGTTGCCGGGGAAGCAATACTAAGTATATAAGTTTATAAGTATATTTATTTTATTGGCTGGTTATACCGCCTAATTTTCTATATATTTATATTTATATTGTATATTAACTTTGTTTTATTTGTATTGGCTGGTTATACCGCCTAATCTGTATATTAACTTTGTTTTATGCTTGTTTGGCGACGTGATTTTAGATCTCGTCGTTTAGTTAGATTTTATTGTGAAACTTTTTTAGGTAATCTTTCTAATACAACTCCTACCATGGCTGACAATGAAAGTGTTCATGCTGAAGATGAGAACAGACAAGTACGCACCATGCGTGACTACTTGCAACCAACTTGAAGCTCATCACCCTCTTGTTTTATTTTTCCTCTCAATGCAAACAACTTTCGTTTTAAACCAGGTATGATAGCTTTGCTTCCAAATTTCCATGGGTTAGAATCTGAAAGTGCTTACTCGTTTCTAGAAGACTTCGAAGATGTATGTGTCACCTTTAATGACCAACAATGTACAAATGAAATTGTCAAGCTAAAATTATTTCCTTTTTCTTTAAAAGATAAAGCAAAAATTTGGCTTCATAATTTAAAACCAAGGTCAATTGGCACATGGCAAGAATTACAAACTGAGTTTCTAAAGAAATTTTTCCCAGCACATAAAGCTACTGCTTTGAAAAGACAGATTCAAAATTTCAATCAAAATCAAAATGAAGCATTTTTTCAGTGCTGGGAGCGTTTTAAAGATTTGTTAAATTCTTGTCCACATCATGGTTTTGAAAAATGGCGTCTTATTAGTTTCTTTTATGAAAGTTTAACTCCCGAAACTAAACAATTTGTTGAAACAATGTGTAACGGTGAGTTTCTAGAAAAAGAACCTGAAGAAGCCTTTGACTACCTAGACCATTTGGCAGATAACTCTCAAGCCTGGCACACAGATAATTCCTCTGAAAGTTCCAATAGATCTAATCTTGTTTCTAACAGAGGTAAATATCATTTTAGTCAAGAAGATGAAATAAAAGCTAAAGTAGCTAATTTGGCTAGAAAGTTTGAAGCCATGGAACTTAGAGAAGTAAAAGAAGTCAAAACGGTTAAAAATGAAGAAAGTTGTGGAATTTGTGAAATCATGGGACACCCCACTTCTGAATGTCCAAACATTCCCATTCTTAAAGAAGCGTTGCATGATCAAGTAAATTCCATAAACACATTTAAAAAGCCTTTTCCTTCTCCTTACTCTGAAACGTATAACCCTGAATGGAGAAGTCATCCCAACTTCAGTTGGCGGAATAATAATCATGTTCAGGTACCACAATCTCAAAAGCCGGGCAACACTTTTTCCTATCAACCTTCACGTGTACAAACCTTGGAAGAGACATTGCAAGCATTCATGCAAACACAAGCAAATGTGAATAACCAAACTTCACAGGACATCAATGAGATCAAAAACACCTTGTCCACATTGACAGCTTCATTACGCACTCAAGAAAAAGGTAAGTTTCCTGCTCAACCTCAGCCTAACCCTTCTACTCAATGTCTTGTTTCTTGCTCCAATGAAACTCAACAGGAAAATGCCAGTTCTATCACAACTCTTCGAAGTGGAAAGGAAATTGACAAAAACATTCCATCAAAAGACCAAGATCCTCCTTCCCCTCCGAAAAGTAACGGTAAGGATGATGGTAAGTCTGAACTTCTTAAAAATTTGGACAAAGAAAAAGGTATGCATCCTGTTCCTTTTCCTCAAAGGTTGCAAACAATAAAGAATTTGAATCAAAATGCAGAAATTTATGAACTTTTCAAACAAGTTAAGATTAACATTCCTTTATTGGATGCAATCAAACAAGTTCCATCTTATGCTAAATTTTTGAAGGACATGTGCACAGTTAAAAGGAAACATAATGTACAAAAGAAAGCATTTCTGACGGAAAGTGTGAGCTCAATCATTCAACACCTTACTCCACCAAAATTCAAAGATCCTGGATGTCCAACAATCTCATGCATCATTGGAAACACTAGAATAGAACGTGCATTGCTTGATCTTGGTTCTAGTGTTAATCTTTTGCCTTTTTCTGTTTATCAACAGTTAGGTTTAGGTGAACTCAAGGAAACACCTGTTACACTTCAACTAGCTGATCGTTCTGTAAAAATTCCTCGAGGGATAGTTGAAGATGTTTTGGTTCAAATTGATAATTTTTACTTCCCTGTTGATTTTATTGTTTTGGACACACATCCTGTTTCAAATCCAAATGTTCAAATTCCTGTTATATTAGGCCGTCCATTTCTTGCAACTTCTAATGCTCTGATAAATTGCAGGAATGGTAATTTGAACATTTCTTTTGGAAATATGACTTTAGAATTAAATGTGTTCAACATTTGCAAGCAACCTGGTGATGATTCAGAAGTACATGAAGTGGATTTCATTGAAGAACTTGTTTATGAACATCTCACCACTACCACATTCCATGATCCTTTAGAAGCTTATTTAATTGAATGTGAGTTTGATAATGCTTTAGAAATTTCACACACTGATTCTTTGTTAAATTCTTTTCAGGTTAAGCATTGTTGGAAACAAAAGTTTGAGGAACTTCCATCACTCACAAATGTCACTGTACCATCAACTATTGAACCACCTAAGCTGGATTTAAAACCATTGCCATCCGAGCTAAAATATTCCTTTTTGGGTGAGAATGAAACTTTTCCAGTCATAAATGAACTTGAGGAACTCAGAAAAGATGCATATGAGAATTCTAAAATTCATAAAGAAAGAACTAAAGCCTTTCATGACAAGTTAATTTCAAGAAAAACATTTGATGTTGGGCAAAAAGTTCTACTTTATAATTCTAGACTTCACATATTTCCTGGTAAGTTGAGATCAAGATGGACTGGCCCATTTGTGGTTAAGCATGTGTATCATTATGGAGCAGTTGACATTGAGAATCCTCAAAATGGTAACGTATTCAAGGTAAATGGACAAAGACTCAAACTCTTTTTGAAAATCATGTTACTCAAGAAGAGGTTGTTTTTCTTTCTGATCCTTGTTTTGAAAATAACTAGATGTAAATATAATTTTTACTAATCTTCAAAAAAAAAAAAAATACATTTTTTTCCCTGTTAAATGGCGGATAACGGTACTCCGTGATTATTTAAGTCGGTTCCATCAGCTACCCACAAAACTGATATTGTATATAAATTTCTCTTTCAATTTCTTTTTCATTTTTTTTCAAGATGGATGATATTCTCACAAGATTGCAGAAACGATTTCCTCCTTTTCCTCGAAATATTTTACTGAAGCTTTACCAAGTTCGATTTGAAAGATTAAGAATGCTTATGCACAAAGGGATTCCTGAAGACATGCGTTGGATAATTGAAGCCAAGGCACTCGAAAAAGAAAAAAAATGGAAAGCACTTCGTCCCAGCGCATTAAAAAAATTTGTGTCTTTGGAGGTGCTTATCCAGGGAAAAATAACATATTCGCTGATGAAGCCATAAGAGTTGGAGTAATACTTGCCCAACAAAAGATCCAGTTGATTTATGGAGGCGGTAGTACGGGTTTAATGGGAGCAGTCGCTACAGCAGCACACGCCGGAGGAAGTCCAGTTCTAGGAATCGTGCCAAAACTATTCACAGGTTTTTGTGGACCTACCGTGGGTAAGGAAATACAAGTCTGGAGTATCCCTGAACGGATAACAATCATGTACCATTCTGCCGATGCATTCATTGCTTTACCAGGAGGTCTGGGTACATTGGAAGAAATAGCTTGCGTGGCTTCTTGGTCATCTTTGGTCACAAATAAGAAACCCATTGGTTTGCTTAATATTAATGGTTATTTTAGTAATTTGCTTTCATATTTAGATAATGCTGTGGATAATGGATTCATGTTTTCAGAGGCAAGGAGAACCATAATTTCTGCTACAACCATTGAAGATTTACTCAAAAAGCTACAAGCTTATGAGTGTTTATCTGCTACGGTTGTTTCGCAAACGCTCGGAAAAAGAAAAAGAGATATGGACGAGCAAGGAGTGGATTGCACTTTGTCTTTGTGACATTATCTAACATTTTGCTTGTTGTGTCTCAGTTATAATAAGTGGTTAGCAACCTCTGCAGGTAATATCTCCTAAATTCTACCTTTAAAATTTGACATTGGGGACAATGTCATATTTTAGTAGGGGGTAAGGGCCATATTTTGCTAATTTAAAAAAAAAAATTGTTGTGTTTTAAGACATTTAGAAGTATTCATTCTGAACAAGGTCTGAGTAAGTGAGACTTGAGACATACCTTGTCAGTTTGATTTAATCTTCTTCTTCTTAAAAAAAAAAAAAAAAAAAAAAAAAAGCATGTTTAGACTTAGTGTGTTTTTTAGTTACTTTCAATACTATAATGAGATATGAATTGCATAAGTCTAAAGCAGATTTATTAGTGAGAAGATTTTCATGAGAATTGAGCTTGATATCAACCTTTTTAGGAGCCAATGTTAATATGATATGTTGATTGAGAAAGAAGCATGTTTAGACTTAATCTGACTTGTATAATCATCCTTGTGAGTTTTTGAGCCTATAATGATTGATGCATTATACAAATCAATCTAATTTCTTTCTTGAGTGCTCTTATGATTACATGATTCTCTAGAACTTGCTTTAAACCGTTTGATACTATATTGATACATGTGACAACATGAATATGATAGAGGCATTAGGATTATAACCAAAGCCAAACAGCCATCCCTTATTAATGTTCTAAGAGAACATCCCCACTAGTGAACCAATTTGAGCCTACATTAAATATGCTGTTTTATTGGTAACCACAACTTACACCTAGCCTAAATATACTTATATCCTTACCCTTGTTCTAAAGATAGATTTTTTGAGACATATTGCAAAAAACAAGGGATATTTTTAGTTGAAAATTTGGGTTAGAAACAAAAGATAAGTGTGGGGGAAGAAAAGAAAAGAAAAAGTCAAGAGAAAAAGAAAGGGATCATTGTCAAATACATTCCCATATTAAAAAAAAAAAAGAATCTTCTCTTGAACTTCTAGAAAAAGATGTTACAAAGTTGGTTAGAATGATGCAAAGGCTCAACATGAATATTTAGCCTATGTTATTATGTGCTTTATAAGAGTTTTGAGAAGTTTTATTTGTATGATCTTATTATGTCTCTAAAATCTATGAACTCTTTGGAACCTTTGTGATATCTTTATCCTTTTGTTCTTTAACCACATTATAACCCTTTGGCCCCATTACAACCTTGAAAAAAAGACCTCTTGATTTATGAAGTTGTATGATCTAAATAGTGGAGAATAGGTGGACAAGCAAGCATATGGTAGAACTGTTTTCATGAGATTGATTGAGTGTAAACACTTTACCACTACTTTAAAGAGTGAAAATCATGAGAGTATAGTGAGAAGTTGAGATTAAGTTGAATATGCACTATTTTAATTGAAATATGTTATGTTAATATTGGCTTAACTCATTTATTTACATTCAAGCAAGATTTTTTGTGAATTTCTTTAAGCTATTGATTAGTTTTTAAGACTTGTCCAATGATTATCTCTAATTTATATTGGAAGGATTAGTTATAATTATTATTTTTAGTTTTTCTTATGTCTTCAATGTTTGTGGGTATCGTCCTAGTAAACCCTCACGAGACTAAACTCGTCCACTAGGGACACCTAGGGGTTTAAAGGCTTGTGTCACATGCTAAGTGCCACCGTGATTTCCTACGAAAATGGATTAGATTAGATTTTTTTATTTTATTTTTATTGAGTCGTTGCTAGGGACTAGCAACAATCTAAGTGTGGGGGTGTGATAACTCGTATAATTATATAGTTTTTAGTTATGTTTTATTATTGTTTTGTGTCAAATATGAGTTATTATTGTTTAGTCTAATTGTGTTTATGATCTTTTATATTTTTATGTAATTTGGTGTTTTTCACAAGTTTCTTTGAGTGATTTCAGATTACTAGAATTAAGGGCAAATCCAGTTCAGTTCCAGTTCCGACACCGTTTTCCATATCAGCTATATCTCGAGTTTCACTGAAGAAATAAGGCTAAAATTTGTAGCCATGCAAAGCTAAGAGGCATATCTATCTTTTTCATGTTTTACACTTCTTGAAACGGAGTCGTTTTCCCTAGCGAAATCGACCATCAAGTTGGCTGATGTGCAATGACGTCTGTGCTGACCTGTTTTCGTATTTTGCCCATATCTTCTTATCCACATTAGCAAATACGCTGATTCCAACGGCTATAGATCTGTAACTGATAGGGGTATATTTTTCTAGAAGACAATTTTATCAGATCGAGCCTCCAACATTGACAAAATCGACCATCAAGCTGGCTGATCAGAATTGTCATACAATATGACGAAAATTGTTAGAAAAATGCACCCACCTATTATACCTACCTTTGAAATTTGTAAAGCTTGTCTCTTGTCATTTAGCCCTCCAAAATGTGTATAAATAGAGGGCCTTGGATGAGTATTGGGATACATTGATACATTGGTAGGATATTAGCCATTGTAATAAAATTCTCTAAGTTTTCTTCTTTTTTCCTTTCTCTAGTTTTCTTTTTCTTTATTTACTTATGCTTCTTATATTTCTTTTCATTTTTAGTATGTGTTGCTAATCATATTGTTGAGGTGATGAGGTGAAGCTCTTGGTAAATGCTAAGGTTAGTCTCTTAAACATGAGCTAAAATGAATCATCATTTATAAACACTAGTATAGATAATATTTTCTTTTGGTTTAAAATCATACTTGCAAAGTAGAGATCTTGATTCATTATTGACAATGAAAATGGCACAGTAAATGCTTGGTTTCATAACCTTGATTTGTTGTAGACATATACCTTGGCATAAGGAATGCTTGGACTCTTTTTATGAGTTTTGAGGACACCAAATGAACATAATATCATATGCTATGGACGTTGGACAATTTGGACTGAATTGCTAAACCTTCCGATTGGAACCTCCCTTATGTGTGGATTTCAATTGTGTAATAAAACAAGATTAATCTTAGCATAACACCAAGAGTGGATTCTCTAACCTCAACATCATTTCTTATTGTTTTTTATATCTTGTTTAATTGCTTTTATGTTATTTTATTTATTTTGTTCTCTAATATCTTGTTTACTTTCTTTGTTATTGATTCCCTAATATCTTGTTTATTTTCTTTTTCATATATATTTATAAACTTATACTTACTAGTACGCTTCCCTGTGGTTCGACCTCGGACACCCGAGAATTTATTACTTGAACATAACCTGCACTTGGGTTTACAACTCTTAATTGAGTCTCCATCAACCACCCAATGGTATTGGATCAACAAAAGCTCTCCATATAACCACCACTTGTAAGGGGCACATATTACCGAGGGTCTTTTTGGATAATGGTTCTTCACTAAATGTGATGCCTTTAGCAACCTTATCCAAGTTACCAGTGGATTTATCTTATATGATACCAAGTTGCACGGTGGTCAGAGCTTTTGATGGAACAAGGAGGGAGGTTATGGGAACCATTGAAGTTCCTCTGGAAATTGCCCCATGCACATATACAGTGAATTTCCAGGTCATGGATATCAATCCATCTTATAACTGCTTGTTGGGAAGGCCATGGATACATTCAGCTGGGGTTGTACCCTTGTCTCTTCACCAGAAACTAAAATTTGTGATGAAGGGCCGGTTGATCACGGTATCAGGGGAGGAAGACATAATAGCCTCCACATCCACTGAATCTCCTTATGTGGAGCTCAATGAAAAGGCCGTGGAGTGTTCTTTCCGGTCTTTGGAATTTGTAAATGCAGTTTTTGTCGCTGAAGGATAGAAAATTCCGAAATCGAGGCTGTCCAAGAACACAAGGCTGGGGGTAAGAACCACCGTAGGAAAAGGTTGTAGGGTTGGAAAGGGTCTCGGGAAATATCTTCAGGGGATGGCTCGAGCCATAGAAGTAAAAAGAAAGAAGGACCAATTTGGCCTAGGATATCTTTCGAAGGCCCATGAGAAAAGAAGACAAGTTGAAAAGAACCGGCAAAAGAGGATGGCCCATCTTACGGGTATGGATATTGAGTGGGAGCCTATGATATTCCCACCTATCCTTCACAGCTTCCGCTCAGCCGATTCTCTGGTCGAAAAAAAGAATTCTGATGATGTGCTTGTAATGATAGAGAAAGCCTTCAAGAGATTCTAGGTGAATAGTGATGAGCAGATGAATGATGTGGAGATCTGCACAACCGAGAAAGACAGAATTGAAAGAGAGAGTACTAGCCGGATGGTGCAACCTTGTCCACTAGGATATAGACTAAGCAACTGGAGTGCGGCTGAGTTGCCCATAGTTTTTAAGTCTATTCCAAAGTAATACTTTTAAAAAAAAGCAATCTTAATTATCTTTACCCAAAGATATTAAGAGTTTTTTTTGTGTCTATAATGGGCTTTTTTAACTATTTTCATTCAATAAATAACAAGCACAATGCATTATCCATATTGATATGTCCATATTCCTTCATTTTTGTTTTGTTTTCTATATATATTTTCCTATATTGTTTTTTTCTCCACCTATTTACAGGTGTACGGATGCGGAATATGAGCACCTTCCTGTCAGTAATTCTGAAATTGATTTTGAAAGACCCATTTGCACGGGTGATTTTGAGGCTAATGAAGATACTGAGGATTATGGTCTACCTACGGATCTATTGAGGAAAATAGAACAAGAGGAGAAGCAAGTACTTCCTCATAAGGAATTATTGGAAACAATAAATTTGGGAAATGGTCAAGAGATAAAAGAAGTCAAAATTGGAACTTCATTGTCACCATCAATAAAAGGTGAATTGATGGCTTTGCTCCAGGAGTATGTGGATGTATTTGCATGGTCTTACCAAGATATGCCAGGGTTAGATCCGGATATTGTGGTTCATAAGCTCCCTTTGAGGCAAGAATGCAAGCCAATTCAGCAAAAGTTGAGAAGAATGAGGCCTGATATGTTGTTAAAGATAAAAGAGGAGGTGAAGAAACAATTTGATGCTGGATTCCTAGAGGTGGCAAAATATCCAGAATGGGTGGAAAATATTGTTCCAGTACCGAAGAAGGATGGAAAGGTGCAGATGTGCGTTGATTATCGAGATTTGAACAAAGCCAGCCCTAAAGATAATTTCCCTTTGCCCCATATTGATACTTTGGTGGATAATACATCGAAGAGTTCTTTATTTTCTTTTATGGACGGATTCTCAGGATACAATCAGATCAAGATGGCATCGGAAGATATGGAGAAAACCACATTTTTTACAATGTGGGGCACCTTCTGCTACAAAGTAATGCCATTTGGGTTGAAGAATATTGGGGCAACATACCAGAGAGCCATGGTGACCTTGTTTCATGATATGACGCATAAGGGAATTGAGGTCTACGTTGATGATATGATCGCAAAGTCACAAGGAGAAGAGGAGCATATTGCGAATCTTAAAAAGCTCTTTGAACGATTAAGGAAATTTAGACTCAAGCTAAATCCGACAAAATGCACTTTTGGAGTCACCTCGGGGAAGTTGTTGGGTTTTGTCGTCAGCAAAAGAGGAATTGAGATTGACCCGGATAAAGTGAAGGCCATTCAGAATTTGCCACCACCTCGTACTCAAAAGGAAGTAAGAGGCTTTCTGGGGAGATTGAATTATATTGCTCGGTTTATTTCACAGTTAACCGATAAATGTGATCCAATATTTAAGTTACTTCAAAAACGTGATCCAGGAGAATGGGATGAAGGGTGTCAGATTGCTTTCGAAAAGGTTAAGCATTATCTATCAAACCCACCAGTATTAATGCCACCTATTCCGGATAAACCAATGATACTGTATTTATGAGTATTTGAAAGATCAATGGGTTGTGTTTTAGGGCAGCTTGATGAAACTGGAAAGAAAGAACAGGCAGTTTACTACCTTAGCAAGAAGTTCACAGATTATGAGTTGAAATATTCGTCGGTAGAAAAGTTATGTTGTGCCTTAGCTTGGACTGCTCGAAGACTTAGACAGTATATGTTGTATCACACAACGTGGCTGATTGCCAAGTTGGATCCAGTCAAGTACATGTTGGAAGCACCTTCTTTGTCAGGGAGGACAGCAAGATGGCAGGTTTTATTGTCAGAATACGACATTGTATATGTAAGTCAAAAAGCTATCAAGGGCAGTGCAGTGGCTGAATTTTTAGCAAGTCGGGCAGTGGAAGATTATGAGCCATTGAACTTTGACTTCCCAGATAAGGATTTGATGTATGTGTCACAAGCAGATGAGATTCCCTTGAAGAAGAAAGTATGGAAAATGTACTTTGATGGCGCATCTAATGCCATGAGGCATGGAATCGGTGCAATGCTTATATCCCCAGAAGAAGACTGTTATCCTTTCATTGCTAGATTAGATTTTGATTGTACAAACAACACTGCCGAGTATGAAGCATGTACTATGGGCCTTCGTGCTGCAGTGGATAGAAAGATCAAAGTATTGGAAGTTTTTGGAGACTCAGCTTTAGTGATTTACCAGCTACTAGGAGAATGGGAAACCCGAGATACAAAACTAATCCGATATCGAGAACTCATACTGTGTTTATTGGAGGAGTTTGAAGAAGTGAATTTCAATTACTTTCCTCTAGAAGAAAACCGGATGGCGGATGCTCTGGCTACTTTGTCATCAATGTTTAAAGTGAATGAAGGGGCGAAAGTTGTGCCGATCAAGATGAACATATATGAGTCTCTTGCGCACTGTTTGAGTATTGAAGAAGAAGCAGATGGCCTCCCTTGGTATAATGACATCTTGCAGTACATCAAGAGTCAACAGTATCCAGAACAAGCAACAGAGAATGACAAGAGGACTCTGAGAAGGTTTGCAATGGGTTTTGTTCTAGATGGCGAGATTCTCTACAAGAAAGGGAAAGATCAAGTCCTATTGCGATGTGTCGGGTTTCCTGAAGCTCGAAGAATTATAGAAGAGGTCCATGAAGGGATATGTGGCACCCATGCTAATGGTCACATGCTTGTTAAACAGATTATGAGGGCAGGTTACTATTGGCTGACGATGGAAGGAGATTGTATCAGTTATTCCAGGAAGTGCCATAAATGCCAGATTTATGCAGATAAGATTCATGTGTCACCCTCGCCTTTACATGTCATGACTGCACCATGGCCTTTTTCAATGTGGGGAATGGATATGATCGGGCTTATTACCCCGAAAGCTTCAAATGGACATCGTTTCATCTTGGTGGCCATAGATTATTTCACAAAGTGGGTAGAAGCTGCGTCTTATGTAAATGTAACAAAATCGGTGGTATGTAGATTCGTCAAGAAAGAAATCATATGCCGTGAATGCTGATGAACTGAAGAAAGAAATCAAGAAAGTTCGTCTCAGACAGTTCCGAGAGGGGGGTTGGTATTGAGGAAAATTCTCCATATAATGAAGGACCCGAGAGGAAAATGGGCTCCAAATTGGGAGGGACCTTATGTGGTAAAGAGAGCTTTTTCTGGAGGAGCATTGATTCTAACTCGGATGGACGGGGATGATTTTAGACATCCCGTGAATGCTGATGAACTGAAGAAATATTATGCTTAAAAAAAAAGTGTGATGCTGTGCACATGAAAATTCGAATGATTCCAAGTGTAAAAATAGAAATTCTATATATCTATTTCCCCTGAGAATTGCTTCTCAAAGAAAATATTTATGCTTGATATGATGAATGGCCGTTTTTCATATTCCTTCCACTAAGAAGAAATTATCCTTAGTCACCCCTTTGAGCCTTAAGAATTATTTCTTTCTTTAAAACCTTGATCAAGGATCACCCCCTACACTGGAGGGCAAATGCGAGGAAAGATAATCAAAAATCATGGCAAAAAGAAAGCCATCGAAAAATGTGGCAAATGAAAGCCAACAAAGCAAAAAAAAAGGAAGAAAGTCCAAAAAGGGACAAATGTTTCAAGATTGAGTTCTCCTCAAGAAGTGATCCTTGATCCAATCACCCTTAAACACACTTTGGGCCTATTTATCCTTTCTTTCTAAACCTAAACCTTGGCCTACATTACATGCTTTAAAAGCCCATTTTGATCAAGCATGGATATTTAATTTGAAAGGTTATTCTCAGAATTCATCCCATCTTTTGAATTGATATTTTTACCTTGGAAGCATTTAGAATTCTCAGATGCTGGGTAGAATACAAAAAAAAAATGGAAATAAAAAAGAATGAAAAAGGAGAGGTTTAAGCCGAAAACCTGCAAAGGGCGACTTAATACCGAATGGAGGACACTTGAGTTGAAAACCTGTAAAAGACGACTCAAGTACTAATCAAAGCTTGAATCGATGCTCCGTGTAAAGGGGGAGAAAGTATCTGACAATCAGAGAAAAGGGGAACAACTCAGTCTGATGTAACTACAGAAGCTAAGAGGTTACCCAAGTGAATTGCTCATTCAAGAGAAATTTCAGATGGTTTGAAAAAGGGGGGGTCCAAGATATTCCGCATTCGGGGCATCTACAACCTATAACCTTATATTTGTTTCTTATATCCTTAATATTTATTTTTACCATTTTAAAACATTTCTTGCAATAAATTCTTGTTATCCTTTTCATGACAATTTTTGCCTGATTCATACTTTCTTTCATATACTTTTGAGATGCATTATGGTTGTTATTAAATTGAAGGATGATTAGTAATAAAAATCTTTAAATAAAGGGATTTCAAGGTATTACTAAGGAATAGATTTAAATCTTGGGAAAGGTTTGGAAAGTTCACCAAGAAAAGAAAACAGTGAACATGGTGGAGACTCCGTCGCGAAGTCAGAAAATCTGTGAACTTCAGTGAGAGATAGAAGCTGAGACTGTTTGACAAGATATCTTGAGTGAAGAATTCCTTAAGTGGGGCATCAATGAACAATTGAAGACTCTGTCCTGAAGTCATATAATCTGTGAACCTCAAAGAAACCATGGATTAGAAAATATGGCACAATCATTCGATTGCATTTATTTTAGGAAGCATACAAGCATTTGCAAAAGCATGGCAT
Organism: Fremontodendron californicum; assembly: GCA_030761205.1. Lineage (NCBI taxonomy): Eukaryota > Viridiplantae > Streptophyta > Magnoliopsida > Malvales > Malvaceae > Fremontodendron > Fremontodendron californicum. The sequence continues at coordinate 8,657,843 of JAULJL010000023.1, read as the reverse complement.
TCTCATCATTGCATTTAGCTAACAGTGCAGAAATCAGGAAAGCTTGGACTTCCCCAAAGAGAACTTGTTTTGCTTCTCAAAAGATTCAGAGTTTGAGATCGCCATCAAGGTATTTCCTCCGAGCCTTGAGACTGTCGTCAAGGTATTTTCAAACCAGATTTTAAAGACCTCCGGGCACCATTTTAAGACCTCCAGGCACCATTTTGAAGACCTCCGGACACCATTTTAAAGACCTCCGGGCACCATTTTTATGACCTTCGGGCACCATTTTAAAGACATTCGGGCATAATTTTTCTTTTGAAAATCGAATCCATTCTTAAGACCTCCGGGCATAACTTTTTTTCACGGGTAAGGCCTACGGGCACCATTTTTAAGACCTCCGGGCATAATTTTTCAAATCATGGGTAAGACCTCCGTGCACCATTCTTAAGACCTCCGGGCATAACTTTTTTCACGGGTAAGGCCTACGGGCACCATTTTTAAGACCTTCGGGCACCATTTTAAAGACCTTCGGGCACCATTTTAAGACCTCCGGGCACCATTTTAAAGACCTTCGGGCACCATTTTAAAGACCTTCGGGCACAAATTTTCTTTCGAAAATTGAATCCGTTTCCTTAATACGGGTCGAGTCTTGATTAGTCAGGGAATTCAATTTAAGGACAAATCTTCAATTTATAGCTTTTTCAACAAAAAAAAATATTTTGAAGAAAATGATAGAAGAATGAAGAAGAAACATCTTTCCCTTTCCTTCACATATGATTTCACTGACCGTACAAAATTAGTGTTGGTTTATCTTTGCCTGATTCCTGATTCTCAGCAATAGCCAAAGAGGGGCAGCTGTAGACACCAAATTTTGTCCGGACCACTAAACAAGTATATTTTCTTCCTATATTGATGTTTTTTAGTGTAAAAAGACTTTTTTCATCCTGCAGGTGGTACTCCGAGACTTAGTTTAAAGGGGCGAGCATAAAAAGGCAAACTTGAAAAAGTCAACCCCAGAAAGTCAACTACTGAAAGAATCAACCCACTTTCAAAATCAAGATTTTAAGCTCAATTGAAAAATGGTGAAAGAATTTTGATAATCCGAGGTCTGCAAAGAAAGATATGGAGTTCGAAAGATGAGATTTGGAGATTCAGTAGAAAGGAAACCCTAATCCGAGAAATTTGGGGAAAAGTGCTTAAACGATCAAATTGGTCGAAATTGAAGGTTCCAAATGAAAGATAAGCACTGACTACGAATAATGGAGAAGTCATTTGCAAGAAAAAATGAAAGAAAAGTCAATCCGGGAGAAAATCGAGAATTAGGGTTTTTAGTGGATTTTGGTGAAATCGGGAAGAATCACAGAAATGGCCCGACTTGGAAAGACCAAAGCCCCCAATGGATGAGGAATGTTTAAAAAAGGATATCCCAAGGCTCAGTTTGAAGAAAATCTAAAAATCGGACTTGTTTTAAGCAAAACCGAGTTTCGTAGGTAAAAGGGCAAAATTGGAAAATTTGGGAAAAATAGCAAATGGACTTTGAAAATTCTGAAAATTTGCAAATCTCATTTTTAAATCATTTGAAAGAGATTGGCGAAATAAAATCTTGATTCAGAGTTCGTATGCAAAATGGCCAAATCCCGAGCTTCTTATGTAGTAATTCAAAAAGGAAAATCCCAAAAAAATAGCAAATGAGCTCCAAATCTTCTAAAATTTTGCAAATATTATTTTTAAATTATTTGAAAGATATTGGCGATAGAAAATATTGATTCGGAGTTTTTTTGTAAAATGGCCAAATCCCGGGCTTCTTATGTAGTAATTTAAAAAGGAAAATCCCGAAAAAATAGCAAATGAGCTCCAAATCTTTTGAAATTTTGTAAATCTCATTTTTAAATTATTTGGAAGATATTGGAAAAAGAAAATCTTGATTCGGAGTTTGTTTGGAAAATGGCCAATTCTCGGGCCTCCTATGCAATAATTTAAGAAGATAAATCCCGAAAAAATAGCAAATGGACTCCAAAAATTCTGAATTTTTGAAAATCTCATTTTTAAATTACTTGGAAGATATTGGCAAATTAAATCTTGATTTCGAGTTCGTTTTCAAAATGGCCAAATCCTGGGCCTCCTATGCAGTAATTCATGCCGATAAATCCTGAAAAAATATCAAATGAGTTCCAAAAATTATGAAAACTTCCAGATCACACTTTTAAATTATTTGGAAGAGATTGGTGAAGAAAAATCTTGATTTGGAGTGCGTTTAAAAAATGGTAAAATGTAGGGGCATAAAAGGGCATTTTTGGAAGAAAAATCCAAATAAATAGCAAACGGACTCGGATAATTTTGAAAACTTCCAGAACTCAATGTTTTATTATTTTGGAAGTATCAAAAAAATACAAATTGAGTTTGGAGTCCGTTTGATATTTATTTGCATCCGGGGCAAAACGGTCATTTCACCCAAGCAACCGAAAAGGGCTTCTTTAGGCCTTTCAAAAAATTAGAATTGGGCTGGAAAAGAGAAGTTCTGGCCTGCCCAGGCCCAAAGGAAGGAGGAAGCTTCTGATTTTTCAATCAAATGGCTAAAAATCAAGAGTTAGTTAGAGATTCTCTTTGATCAAGCCATGGTGATTAAGCCACATAGGCCAAGAGAGATGTCAACATTATTCTTGAACAGCTGTAATTTGAGACAGCTGAGATGCTAATCTAAGGGTGATAATTTCATGATTTTTCACCTTGAATTATTAGCCATTTGATGGAAAATTGGTTACAAAAGAATGACAACATCCTTGAGCATTTTAAGGGACCATTCGGCCAGCTCTATGGGAGGTTCAGAATTTGCAATTTTCATCTTCATTTTGCTGAGTTCTTTTGGTTTTTTACTTGGTTTTTCTCTCCTTGGTTGAAAGCAAAAAAGAAAAGTTTAGAAAAGAAAGGAAAGTTTGAAGAGATAAAGCTTGAAATATAGCTTCTTGAGGTTGCTCTTGAGCACCAACTTTTGCACTTTCTTGATTTTCCATTCTTGTTTTTGCTATTTATTTTTTATTATTTGGTGAGTTTCTATTTTAAATAAATGTTTTTTATTATTCTTCTTAAGTTCTTCCTTCATCTCTTTCTTAAATATATTTTTTACAATTTTTTTTTTATAATATACTCACCATGGCCGAATGGCCTACATTATTTATTTAAGTTGCTGTTTTGGTTTATTTTGTCATATTGTTTATGTTATTTTCTTTGATTTTGATGTTTTAAATGTTATGTTATTTCATATACTTGAGTTATATTTTAAATTGGTTGCTTTGTTTGTTGTCATTTATGATTTAAATACCATGTTCTTACATTTTTAATTTTCTGTTTTTCATGATGTTTAAATTTGAGCATGTTTTAGATTTAGTATATCAAGTGTTTGTGAAAATGCTTGTGTGGTTTTTGCATGATTTGAGTTTTATATCTTACTTGAGCATGTTTCAGATTTAGTATATTAAGTGTTTGTGAAAATGCTTGTGTGATTTTTGCATGATTTGAGTGTTATATTTTAGTTGAGCATGTTAGTATACCAAGTGTTTGTGAAAATGCCATGCTTGTTGGAGCTTGAGGCCATTTGGCTACTTCATGTGTTTTGCATTGTGTGTTGCATTTTTGCCATATTAGTTAGTAGGTTTTTGCATTTGCATGACATTTGATTTAGTTGAGCATGTTAGTATACCAAAGTGTTTGTGTAAATGCCATGTTTGCTAGTTACGTTATTCCATTCGGCCACCCTTGGAATTTTTGCATTTTATGTGCATTCTTGCCATGTTAGTTGATAGGTTAGCATTTGCATGATATTTGGTTGAGTTTTTAGTTTAAGCATGCTTTGTGTTTGTGAAAATACCATGCATATTTTAGTTATTAAGTTTGGTTTATTTGCCATGCATGTTCATGCATTTTAGGTCTAGGTTGCATTAAATGCCATGCAAGTTCATTTAGGTCTAGGTCACTTTATGAATGGCATGCATTTTTTCATGACATTTAGGTTTAAATCCATGCATTTCATGCATTAAGTTTGCTGTATTGTTTCATGCATTTCATGTTCATGCCACTTGAATAATGACTTGAGCCAATTAATGGTTCAAAGTCATGCTCTCTTGAGCACACTTGTGGAAAATTAAGTTTGTCAAATTGATTATTCTACCTTTGTGATTTTTTTTACTTAGCCAATTTTTATCTAACTTTCAAAAAGTCCTAGCTACTGTTTGTGAGTCATTTTGTGAGTCTTAAATATTATTTCTTTGATTTTTAAATGATTTTATCAAAGGCAAAAATGCATTTTGGCAAAGCAGTTTTTTCGCTTAAAACTGGACAGTGGAGTCAAAATTGAATTTAAAGAAAAATCATTTTTATGTTTTGGTTAACTTACTTAGAGTGGGTTGATTAGGAGGGTTAGCTACTGACTTAGGGTAGTTTCTAACTCTTTTTAAACTCTAAAAATGGTTTTTCAAGTCTCGGGTTAAGGATAGTCAAGTTCGGTTTTTAAACTTAGGAAATTAGAGCCATTTAAAAAAGATTTAGCCCAGTTTTTACTTTTAATTCAAGCTTTTCAAAGTTGTTTTCAAACAATCACAAAGTATTTTGGTTTTAGAATATTTAATTTGACATATTTTCCTAAGCTAGCCGGATATCTTTTTAGATATACGGATTTCCTTAATTAAAGGAAAAAATACATTTCATGCATTGCATTTTTCATATTCATGCGTTTTATATAATATGTGATTCTTGCTATAATAATTTCTATGATATTGTTATTATTTTGATTTATATATTTTTTGATGTTATATGGTTTATTATATGGTTTTGAATATTTCATGATATCCTATGCTTTTATTTAGTTATTTTTATTTAGCATATACTATGTTCATGCATTATTATTTTTTATTTTCATGCATATTATATGATAGCATTATTTTATATTTCATGTCATTTAAATTATTTCATTTCATTTCATATAGAATATATTATGTTACTTAGGTCATTTCATTTCATGTAGAATATATTATGTTACCTAGGTTATTTCATTTCATATAGAATATATTATGTTACTTAGGCCATTTCATTTCATTTAGAATGTATCATGTGACTTAGGATATTTCATTTCATATAGAATGTATCATGTGACTTAGGATATTTCATTTCATTTAGAATATATTATGTCACTTAGGATATCTCATTTTACTTAGGATATATCATATAACTTAGAATATCTCATTTTATTTAGAATATACTAAGACATTTAAATTATATCATATCATTTAGGATTGCATTATATTATTTAGACTTTGCTATGTTATTTTATTTATGTCATGCATATACATATTCATTTCTTTTAAATGTTTTCAAAAAGGTAATGATTTTCAATAAAATAAAGATATTCCCGAATTAAAATAATTCATGAGTTCTCTGCCGGGTTTGCTGGGGAGGATATCATCAATTATCATTAATAACAGAATATTTTCTTTAAAAAGAGAATGATTCGGAAAGTTTTCCAAAACTAATAAAAATTTCTATATTTTGCCACGTTTGTTGGGGAATATAGGAAAATTTTGAATTTATAAATTCCGGATCATTTTCAATTAAAAAAAAGAAATTATTTTTCTTTAAATTGGGAATTAGCTTGAAATACTAAATTTAAAACCAACTTTTTACCGAGACTTGAGATAACACACGATTAATAAGGTACTGTTTTATACGGGCATTGTGGGGGTGCTAATCCTTCCCCGCACGTAACCGAGTCCCGAACCCGTTTCTTTGATTTCTCTGGTTTAAACGCAGACTTGAAATTGGTTTTAAAAATGTTTTAATTAATTTTTAAAATATTTTATAAAACCGGTTTTAATAGGTGGCCGATCACACCTAGCTAAAAAAGATTGGTGGCGACTCCATGTCTTTTTCAAGGTCATTTTCAAAACCTTCATTTTTCTAGAGGAATTAAGTCGACTTTTCCTCGATTTTTTTTACTGTTACGCTTAACGAATAATAAAGTCTTGCGATAAGACTCATTATTTTTTAGTTCGCAACAATTAAAAGTGGCTAGAGAGCGAGACACAGCTCAATTCGATATAAAGAACTTGCATCTAGAGAACAAGAAGCTTAGAGCCAACGGAAAGTTCACTGGAACTAGCAGGTCTCTAGGAGAAAGAGGTAGAAAAGCTTCAGAAAAAATTAGATTTCTAGAAGGGTAAGGCTAAGGAAAGAAAAGAAAAAGAGTCCAGATTTTCTCATGAGCGGCAGAAATGGGGATATGCACGTTCATTAATCTCGGCCAAGTTAGAAAGATGCCTGCAAGAGAATGGGCTATTGAAAGCCAAATTGGGAAATGAGAGGGAAAGGACATCTATGCTACGCAAGGAGAATGAGACGCTCCATGCAACCATTCAGACCCTAGAACATCAGTTGCAAGTCCAGAAAGCTGACATCACCACCATCATTTGGGAATACAGAAAGAGGAAGACCGAATGGAGCCAGGCAAATTACTTAGCTTTAGATGCCAGTACGAGGTGAAAGACCGAAACCTTGGGAAGGCAGCAGTATATAGACCATCTGACTAGGCAGATCCGCAAGGATGTGGTCAAGGCCAGTGAGATGTTGGAGAAAGTGAAGACTCTGAGGTGTGATGTCAACCCGACAGTGGAGCATGGACAATGCCTGCTGAACTTCCTGGAGGAGGCTCAACACCAGTACGAGCAGATCAGATATTTCTATGTAACCCGAGAGTGAGAGATGACTTGTAAAAAGTTTCTATGAATTAATGAAAAACCTTTGTGTTGAAATTTGATCTTAAAGCAAATACTATTATTTGCATCATTTCATGTCATACAATTATAGAAGCATACATTGATTCATTCATTTGTTTGATCAGTCATGAATTGATTCATTTATTAATTCATTCTTGCACACATTTACAAAGCAAAAAAAGGAATAATGTGCCATGAAATTCTAATCCATGGTATTTACACCAAGGTATAAAAATTGGGCGTCCACCGAAACACCCAGAGAGAAGTACCCCGCATCAGTATAATACTCGATCACAAGTCAGGATCATGGAAAATGAACAGACTACCCGGATATAGAGAATGGAAAAAGCAGAAGATGAGTTAAGGGAACAGTTGGCCAAATCTCAGGCCGAATCGAGAGATCAGATGAATAAGTTGATGGAACTAGTGTCCGCCGCGTTTAAGGGAAAGGGACACACGAAAAATTTAGCCTTAGGATTAGAATAAGGAAATCAAGAGGGCAAAAAGGGTCAACAAGAAGCCGTACTGACAAACGACCAATCTTCGCAGAATATAGAAATTCCACCAACGGCAGCTGAAACGCATTTTGTGTATGTTCAAACCAACACAGGGGCATAGAAATAAATGCCAATTGGGGTAAATCTTTAGGCAATTCCAGCAAACCCTATCGATATCCCAGATCTGCATGATCTCGCCGAACAAGAAAATATGAAAACGATAGAGCTGAAAAGGGTTGAAACGGCTGAATCACAAAAGAAGTATCAGCTATTAGAAGAAAGGTTGCGGACCGTGGAAGGGGCTGAGTTGTTTGGAAGCCTCGATGCTAAAGAGATGAGTTTAGTCTCCGATTTAGTGATCCTATCTAAGTTCAAAATGCCAGATTTTGAGAAGTACAACGGGACCACCAATATTTCCGCACATTGATAATGTATTGTCGGAAGATGAACGGACATGATAGTGACGAGAAATTATTTATCCACTGCTTCCAAGACATCCTTATTGGGCCTGTAACTTGATAGTACAATCAGCTCACCCGAAACAAAATCCGATCTTGGACGGACTTGGCTAGGGCCATCCTGGACTACTACAAGCACGTATCTGACATGGTACCTGATAAACTATCCCTGCAAAACATGGAGAAGAAAGCTACTGAAAGCTTCAAACAATATGGCCAGAAATGGAAAGACATGGCTACCCATTTGCAGCCACCTTTGACTGATAAAGAAACTACGGTTCTCTTTATCAATACTCTGAAGGCACCATACTATGAAAAGTTGGTGGGTAATGCCACTAAAAATTTTGCAGATATGGTCATAACTGGAGAGATGATTGAAATCACTGTCAAGAGCGGAAAGATAGATAGTGGGGAACCAGTCGCCCACAAGAAAACAACTCCTGCCAAGAAAAAAGAAGGGGAGGCTCATGCAGTCAATTTCAATAACCGACCTTTTTCACCTCCAGCACCCTATACACCTTACCCAACCTACAATCCATACTATTCGATTATAAACAGCCTCACTCAAAACCCTTTTCCCTATACATCCATACCACAACAACCATATCCAACTGGCATATCTTCTCAGATAGCTATTCCCTCAAACACTATCCCAAACACTCAAAACATTCTCCAAAATGATCAAAGGCCTGTGAGGAATACCCAAAGGCCTCAATATGGCCGTATCCTCACTACTTACAGTGAGTTATACGCAGAGCTTCTACAGGGGCAACTCGTCGCACCTGTTTATCTTCAACATTTAAAACCTCCTTATCCCAAGTGGTACGATTCCAACGCTCATTGTGCGTGCCATGCGGGGATCCAAGGACATTCAACCGAGAACTGCACTGCTTTCAAACGCAAGGTTCAGAGCCTTATTGATGTCAAAATCTTGAAATTCGAATAAAAAATGGGCCTAATGATGCAGATAACCCTTTGCCTAATCACACGAAAGCCAAGGTTAACGCAATCATTTCAGGAGATGTTGAAAGGGTAAAAATGGATATCAGGAAAGTAAAGACACCAATGATCAGAGTCTGGGTAGAGATGGTCAAGGCAGGCTTGATTCGACCAAAATCGGATGTGAGGAACTGCGAAGGGTTTTTGCTAATACCATGAATGTAAGGGGCACGCCACTCATGACTGCGAATAGTTTTTGGCAAAGGTTCAAAAGATGATGGACATGGGCGAGGCCCAGTTTTCTAAAAAGGTAAAGGATCCTGAAATTAGTATGAATAAAACTGATTATGGGGTAGACAGACCCCTGATCATATACTATGATGAGCCTAAGGTAAAGGCTATTCCAGTAGTTGAGGGACTTGCTCCAAAGATGATTATAGAATTTTGTCACCTTTCCTTACAAATGGGATAAAAGGATTCCATGGAACTATGAATGCAGTATGGCAATGCCGGGATCTTTGAACCATCAGACAGCTGCCATAGATATGACTGGAGTGGGGCATCTAACCCGAAGCGGTAGATGCTATGCCCCAGGGATAGTTGAACATGGTCAAATGAGAAAGACAAAAGGACCTAATAAGGGGAAAAAGACATCGAAACCAGGCCCTATAGAGGTAGAACAATCTGGGGGAGTGGAAAAGGATCCAATTCCATCTAGTAAAGTGAAAGAGCTGGTAAATGAGAAAGAAGGATGCGAGTTCTTAAAGTTCATCAAACATAGTGAGTACAGTATGGTATAACAATTGCATCGTCAGCCGGCAAAGATTTCAGTTATTTCACTACTGTTAAACTCAGAGCCACACTGAAACACTTTGTTGAGAATTTTGAACCAGGCTTACGTGGTTAACAACATATCGGTGGAAAAGTTAGACCGATTAGTAAGGAACATCATAGCGGATGATTACATTCAGTTATGATGAGATACTGCCAAATAGAATAGAATCCACCAAGGCTCTTCATATCACCACTACCTATAAGGGCACATTCTACCATGAGTACTCCTCGATAATGGATCCTCTCTGAATGTGATGCCATTGGTAACCTTGTCAAAACTGCCCATTGACATGACCTATATGCTGTCGAGTCATACCATTGTCAGAGCCTTTGATGGCACTCGCTGGGAGGTGATGAGAAGCATCAAAATCCCACTTCAGATAGGCCCCTATACCTATAATGTTGAGTTCCAAGTGATGGACATCACCCCATCTTACAATTGTTTATTGGGAAGGTCGTGGATCCACTCTAGCGAGGCTGTGCCATCATCCTTACATCAAAAGCTAAAATTTGTGATGGAAGAACGCCTAGTCAGTGTGTCAGGAGAAAAAGATATCATAGCTTCTACATCCACCGATTCCTCTTACATAGAAGTGAACGAAGATGCCATAGAGTGCTCGTTCAGGTCGCTGGAATTTTTCAATGCTGTGTTCATCACTGAGGGACATAAAATTCCAGAGCCGAAGTTATCCAAGAGTACCAAGTTAGGAGTGAAGACCACAGTAGGAAAAGGTTGCCGAGCCAAAAAATGACTAGGAAAATATGTCCAAGGAATGGCCAGAGCGATAGAAGTGGCCGAAAAGAAAGACTAATTCGATCTTGGGAATCTTCCTAAAGCCCATGAGAAAAGAAAGCAAGTTGAGAAGAATAGAAAGAAGAGGATGGCCCAACTTTCAGGTGTGGATATGGAATGGGAACCCTTGAATTTCCCTCCAATCCTTCATATTTTTCACTCAGCAGGCTACCACTTTGGTGATAAGAATTCTGAAGATGTGATGGTTATGCTGGAACAAGCCTTTGAGAAGTTCTACGGGGTTGAAGAGAAACAACCACATGGAATGATGGTCTGCATGGCCGAAATAGATGAGTTGGGAAAGGAAAGCACTAGTTGGATGGTGCACCTGTGCCCTCCGTGTTATGAGTTGAACAATTGGAGTGTGACTGAACTTCCTGTAGTTTTTAGGTCCACTCCAGTGTAATGCTCTAAATCAACCTTAATTGCCACTGCCCAAGGGCATTAAGAATCCTTTGTATGGGCTTATGTTTACGACTTATCATTCAATAAATAACAATCACGATGCATTTTGTTCATATTGATGCGTCCGCATTCTTTCATTTTTCATTCTTTCATTATTATTGCCTATATGTCTTCCTATATTGTTTCTACCCCAGGTGCCCGAATACAGAATATGAGGACCGTCCTGTCAATAATTCTGAAATTGATTTTGAAAAACCCATTTGTACGAGTGATTTCGACCCTAACAAAGATGTCGAGGACTGTAATTTGCCTCCGAATTTGTTGAGAATAATAAAACAAGAGAAAAACAAGTCTTTCCCCATAAAGGGCAATTAGAAGTGATAAATTTGAGGAATGGAGAAGAAATAAAAGAATTCAAGATTGGGACTGCCATTTCACATTGATAAAGCAAGATTTAATAATTCTACTCTGGGAATATGCGGATGTGTTTGCATGGTCATACCAAGACATGCCTGGGTTGGACCCTAATATCGTGGTTCACAAACTTTCATTGAAACCAGATTGCAAGCCGATTCAGCAGAAACTGAGAAGAATGAGGCCCGAAATGCTGTTAAAAGTGAAAGAGGAAGTGAAAAAGCAATTCGATGCAGGATTCTTGGAAGTGGCAAAATACCCGGAGTGGGTAGAAAACATTGTCCCAGTTCTGGAGAAAGATGGCAAAGTATGGATGTGTGTCGATTATCGGGATCTGAACAGGGTAAGTGATAAGTGCTTTTCATACATTTTCATACATTATTTTTTTATACTTTGTGCTTTAATTTTTAAGTTCCTTGACATTTTACTATGGTTTTGTGAATTATAGGTATTTTGGAAAAGATGAAGTCAAAACATGTCAAATATGATGTTAAAGAGCTTATAAAGTCACAATCATAAGATGGAAGAAGACTTGGAAGTCAAAAAGATCAAATTCTTAGTGCAAAGCAATCAGGCAGATTTGACCTCTGGAGCTTGTTGCTAAGAAATCATGATGTTAAATTCTTTATTCAAAGAAACTTACTTCTTGACTTTTGAATCTGACTTGAATACCTTTCCAATGGTAGTATACACGCCTAAATCGAAAGAAAAATGGTCACCTAAATCACCCGAAGAAGTGTGAGAAGATGTAGTAGCGGATGACCAAAGATAGAGAGCTCGACGTCGCGACGCCAGAATTGGGCGTCGCGGCGCCACATAAGTCAGAGAAGTTGGCACCACGACACTGAAAGCTTACGCTGCGACGTCGATCTGGATGCCCTAAATCCGCCAAAAACCTCAAAATCCAAAAATTGCCAAATTTTCACTATTCTGCCTCCTAGCTTCCTTGATCAATAAGAAAGGGTTTCCAAGGTTTTAAAGCTCTATAAATACCATCTTTTGAGCCACAAACTAGGACATGTTTTTGACTATTTATCAATATTCTTCTTCTTCTTCTTCTTCTCTATTCTCTTAGTTTTATTTTAGTTTTCTTCTTAGTTTTTTTTAATATTCATGTTTATGTTAGCTATGCCTATGCAAGGCTAAACTTTTCTTTGGTTAAGGGTGATTTCAAAGCCCCAGACATGTTTTGTAATTAATTTTCAGATTCTATCTATTATTAATTTTCTATCAAAGTTGCTTATGTTCTTCCATAAAAATTGTTTATGATTTTTATGTTGATTTGTTTAGGATGCATACTAGATAGATCTTGATAATTATCTAATGCTAGTATAGGAGTTCTGATACATAGCTTATCTTGATTTCTATTCAGTAGTGGCAATTTGTGATTAATGATTATGTTAAAGCTTTCGCTAATTGCAAAGTGGAACATAACCTAAGTTAAACAATTCATGTTCATGCTTTTGTTGCTTAGATCAACCTATTTTTCTCATGTTAAAGCTGCTATTAAATTAAATTTAGAGATGTTTATCCTAGGTGGTTTGATAGGTAGAGATTAAGTAGTGGCGTTCGTCCTGCTTAACGACGAACTAAGGAAGGATTAGGGTTACACGGGAGGTTGTTATCTACGGTTGTTAACTTTGATAGCTAATTGATGTTGATAGATCTGAAATTGATTCTCAATGATGTCTAGTGGTGGAGAATGAAACCTTAACCATACTTCTCTCATATCTGATTACTTCTTGTTTACTTGTTTTCTTACTCTTATTGTTTACTTTAGTTTATATCTAATCTCAAAAACCCTTTTACTTTTGTTTACTTGTTTCTAAATGATAAACTAATTATTTATAAACTAAAACTCATTCCATGAGGACTCAACCCTTGCTTCTACTATACTTAACAACTGATTTAGTGCAAGGTTATAATAAGATACACTCTTTTGGGTGCATCATGTTTTTGGAGCCGTTGCCGGGGATTGCTTTATTTAGTTTATTAGTTATTTGGTTTATTCTTATTTTTGTTTTAATTAGTTTATTTTCTGTTTTAATTAGTTTATTCTCTTGTTTTCTTTTTCAGTGAATGTCCTAATCTTTCAAAGAAGAAGAACATCACTTAAGATTTAGGAGAATTCTGAAATTCATAGCTTCCCACTATAGAATAAACGAAGAGTTGATCCAAACCATCCAAGAGGAACAATGAGAGATGGTTGTTGACAACCGAACTCTCAAGGAGCTAGCCGCTCCGGACTTAGGTCAACAACCATTATGCATTGAATATGCTAATCTTGAGGTAGCTTTTGAATTAAAATCTAGTTTGATTCATCTTCTCACAACTTTTCATGGTTTTGCAGGAGAGGATCCAAATAAGCATCTAAAGGAATTCCATGTAGTTTGCTCAAGCATGAGGCCAACTGAGGTCACGGAAGAGCAAATTAAGTTGAGAGCCTTCCCATTCGCTCTATTTAATTTGGCGAAGGAATGGCTCTACTATCTACCATTCGAGACCATAACTACATGGAATGGTATGAAGAGAGCATTCTTAGAAAGGTATTTCCCAGCATCTAAGGCTGCCAACACTAGAAAAGAGATATATGGGATTTGGCAATACAACGGAGAGTCCTTATATGAAGATTGGGAGAGGTTCAAGAAACTTTGTGCATCATGTCCACACCATCAGATAAAACTTCTCATCCAATATTTCTATGAAGGACTCATGCCCATGGAGAGAAGTATGATAGATGCAACAAGTGGGGGAGCTCTAGTTGATAAAACTCCTGGAGCTGCTAGATCTCTCATCTCCAACATGGCAGCCAACTCCCAGCAATTCTCAATGAGACAAGATCCACCACCACAACCCAAGAAAGTCAATGAGGTAAGTAAATCATCCATTGAACAAACAATTTCTCAACTATCTTCTCTTGTGCAACAATTGGCTGTAGGTAATATACAGCAAATTAAGGCTTGTGGCATATGCTCTACCATGGGGCATCAAACTGATATGTGCCCAACACTACAAGAGGATACCAATCAACATGTGAATGTCATGGGTAGATTTCAGAACAAACCAAGGAAGTATGATCCCTACTCTAACACTTACAATCCAGGATGGAGGGATCATCCAAACTTCAATTATGGAGGAAACCAATCACAAGTTGCTCCTCCACCATTTGACAATAAACCATCGAGTTTTCAACAAAGGGTTCAACAACCATATCAAACCCGAGAACAAGTGCCACCCACTTAAATTAAGGTACTTCTCTTGAAGATCTTGTTAAAGCCCTTTCTACTAATATAATTCAATTTCATCAGGAAACAAAGGCAAGTATCTAAAATTTGGAGATTCAAATGGGGCAAATGGCAACAACAATAAGTCAAATGCAAGCAAGGGATTCCGAAAAATTACCTTCCCAAACTATAGTGAATCCTAGAGAAAATGCCAAAGCCATAACTTTAAGAAGTGAGAAACAGCTTGAGACACCACAAAAAGATAATATTCAAGGGGAGGAAAACACCATGGCATCATCTTCACATCCCAATGAGCCACTACAAAAGGTAACTCCTAAACCAACTTTTCCTTCTTATATAACTCCTCTACCTTTTCCTAGCAGGTTAGCAAAGTCTAAGAAGGAGGAGCAAGAGAAAGAAATTTTGGAAACCTTCTAGAAAGTAGAGATGAACATTCCTTTACTAGATGCTATCAAGCAAGTGCCAAGATATGCCAATTTTCTAAAAGATTTGTCCACTTCTAAACGGAAGTTGAAAGGGAATGAAAAGGTAAGTGTGGGGGAGAATGTGTTAGCTGTTCTTCAAAAGAAACTCCCTTCTAAATGCAAGGATCCAGGTATGTTTACCATTCCTTGTAAGATAGGCAACATCAGGTTTGAGCGTGCTATGCTAGATCTAGGAGCATCCATTAATGTAAGGGTAAAAGACACTTACCACTTAGGGTTTAGTGAAAATTCCACTTATCCCCTAAAGTTTTGAAAATTCCACTGTAGCCCCTATTCAAGTTATAAAAGAATCAAATGACAATTTTATCCTTTAATATTTTTTAGATAACCCACGATTAGGAGGTTTGGTTAGGTTCAGTTTTAGCCAAAAATTACGGTTAATATGCAGTATTTTGGTTTTTAACACTTTGCGGGCTACAGAACCGAATAAATCAAAAATCGAACAGACCCGAACCGAATTCCATCAGTTTGGACCCGAACCCGATTTTATTTAAAATTTTAGCCCTCGACTCGACCTCTGTTTAGATATACTCGAAACCGCCCCGAACTCGATTTTATTTAAAATTTTAGCCCCTGACCTCGATCCCATCCCGAATAGACTGAACTAACCGACCCTTTTAATTTTATTTTATATAATAATTTTAAATTATATATAATACAATATATCATTTATATTATATAATATATAATAAATAAATTACTTTTTAAATAATTAAAATCGATTAAACAGAACGACTTAAGTCGGTTTCAGTTTTTTCGATTTTAGAATCTTTGTCGATCGGTTCGGTCGGTTTAATCGATTTTCAAAATTTTGGAACCAAACCAACTGAACCGACTGAATGCTCACCCCTAATAATATATAGAATTAACATATATAAAAAATTAAAAGTAAGAAAAATAAAAAATAAAAATAATCGGGGCGGGAGAAGTATTCTATTATGAATGTGCAGATTTTTTAGGTGTTCAGTGACTGTCCTTTCTCTTGTTGTTGTCGAGTGCCTGCAGCTTGACTTCTTTCTTCCACATAGGCCTCGCTTGCATGCCTTGTGGAAAATTAGACTGAAGTTGAAAAAAGAGTTTGTCCTTCTTCAAAGAGAGCTAACCCCTGTTCTATTGGTTTGGTGTCGGGTTTATGGTAAATTCGAACCTGAACCCTAACCCGTTATTTTTTGAAATTACCTACCTGACCCGACGGTTCAGATTATTTTACCAACCCTAGACATGTTCTATGCCATAGAAGGGCAGTTTTGCATGACATTAATTTTTAGGGGGGAAAGAGGCTATTATCCAAACTATAGGGGATATCTGAAATTATGATCAAACCTCAAGGGGTTTTAATACTTTTCCCTATAAAGGGTCTGTTTAGATATACTCAAAATCGTCCTGAACCCAATTTTATTTAAAAATTTTGCCTCTGACCCCGAAAAGACCCCCCCATCCCATCCCAAATAGACTGAACTAACGATCCTTTTAATTTTATTTTAAATATAACTATTTATATAATAATTTAAAATTATATATAATATAATATCATTTATATTATATAATATATAATATACAATAAATAAATTATTTTTTAAACAGTTAAAACCGATTAAATTGACCGAATCGACCGACTTAAGTCGGTTTTGATTTTTTCGATTTTAGAATCTTTGTCGGTCGATTTGGTCGATTTTATAAGTTTAATCGAAATTTTGGAACCGAACCAACTGAATCGACTAAATGCTCATCCCCAATAATGTATAGAATTAACATATATAAAAAATTAAAAGTAAGAAAAATAAAAAAAAAAGTTTCGGGGTGGGTCAATTCGGGTTTATGATAAACCCGAACCCGTTATGTTTTGAAATTACCTGCCTCCGACGGTTCGGATCATTTTGCCAACCCTAGACATGTTCTATGCCATTGAAGGGCAGTTTTGGCATGATATTAATTTTCAAGGGGGAAAGAAGGTATTATCCAAACTATAGGGGGTAACTGGAATTATCATCAAACCTCAGGGGGATTATAATACTTTTCCCTTAATGTAATGCCATATTCAATTTATGCTTCATTGAATCTAGGACAGTTAGAGGAAAAGGGTGTTATAATACAACTTGTTGTCCGTTCTAACACTTATCCTAGAGGAGTTATAGAAGATGTCCTTGTGCAAGTTAATGAGTTGGTTTTTCCCGCTGATTTCTATGTTATTGAGATGGAAGATGAGATATCTTCTAAACCAACACCTATTCTATTAGGGAGACCATTCTTAAAAACAGCTAGGACTAAAATAGATGTGCATGATGGCACCCTTACTATGGATTTTGATGGCGAGATAATTCACTTTAATATTTTTGAGGCCATGAGATACCCTAGTGGTGTACACTATATTTTTCTATTGATATAATAGATTCTCTAATGCAGCAGGCTTATGAGTTAGACGGTGAAAATAGTTTGGAAACAGCCATTTGCAATCACCTCGGCATGGAAAATTCTGAATGTAAAGAGGGCTTAATGTTGATTGAACATGTGAAAGAGGCAGTAGCATCTCTCCAAGTGTTACCACCTCTTGAGGAAAGGTTTGGTGTTTCATTTATTGATTTGCCTTTATCTAATAAGAAACTTCTATCTTCCATTTTGCAGGCACCAACTTTGGAATTGAAACCATTGCCGGACCACTTGAAATATGTGTCCTTAGGTGAAAAGAACACACTACCTGTTATCATTGCCAAAGAGCTCACACCATTGCAAGAAGAGAGACTTATCCGGGTGCTTAGAGAGCATAAGACAACAATTGGGTGGACAATTACCGATATCAAGGGAATAAGCCCATCTATGTGCATATACCGAATTTTGTTAGAGGAAGAGTCAAAACCAACAAGAAAACCACAACGTAGATTGAATCCTCCTATGATGGAGGTGGTGAAAAAAAAGATACTAAAGCTCCTAGATGTTGGACTGATCTATCTCATCTTGGATAGCAAATGGGTGAGCCCGGTCCAAGTAGTTCCTAAAAAGTCTGGTGTAACTATTGTAAAAAATAATGAGAATGAACTAATTCCTACTAGAATTCAAATAGGGTGGTGAGTTTGTATTGACTATCGAAAACTTAATTCAATAACTCGCAAAGACCACTTCCTTTACCTTTTATTGATCAAATGCTTGAAAGGTTAGCTGACCATTCTCATTATTATTTTGTTGATGGTTTTTCAGGTTATAATCAGATTGCAATTGCTCCAGAGGACCAAGAGAAAATAACTTTTACATGTCCGTTTGGAACCTTTGCATACCGATGCATGCCGTTTGGTCTTTGTAATGCACCAGCTACATTCCAAAGGTGTATGGTTAGTATATTTTCAGATTATGTAGAGAACATCATAGAGGTTTTCATGGATGATTTTAGTGTCTATGGTGATTCTTTTGATTGATGTCTAGATAACCTTACACTTGTACTTGAAAGATGCAAGTAAACTAACCTTGTATTGATTTGGGAAAAATGTCACTTTATGGTAGAATAAGGAATAGTTTTAGGCCATGTTATTTCTTCTAAGGGAATAGAAGTAGATAAATCTAAAATAGATATTATGCATTCTTTACCACCTCCCACAAATGTGAGAGAGGTTCGTTCTTTTCTTGGACATGTAGGTTTCTATAGAAGATTTATCAAAGACTTCTCAAACATAACACTACCTCTTTGCAAGCTGTTACAAAAAGATGTGGATTTCTACTTTGATGATAAATACAAAGAGGCGTTTGAAACATTGAAGGGACTCTTGACATCAGCTCCTATCATGCCACCACCAGATTGGAATGTACCTTTTAAAATCATGTGTGATGCTAGTGACTATGTCGTTGGAGCTGTTTTGGGCCAACGGGTTGGCAAAGCCTCACATGCCATATATTATGCCTCTCGAACTCTTAATGATGCTGAATTAAACTATTCCACTACTAGAAAAGAACTTTTGGTTGTTGTATTTGCTTTAGAGAAATTTCTTTCTTATTTAATTGGTAGTAAAGTAATTGTATTTTCTGACCATGCAGCCATTAGGAATTTGCTCACTAAGAAGGAGGCTAAACCAAGGTTGATTAGATGGATACTTCTCTTACAATAGTTTGATTTGGAGATAAGAGAGGTAGGGAAAACCTGGTTGCGGACCATCTTAGCTGTTTAGTTCATGAAGAGGATGCACTACCGTTGCATGAGAACTTTTCGGGTGAGCAACTCTTTTACATAAGCACAACATCCCCTTGGTATGCTAATATTGTTAATTACTTAGTCACTAAGTAGTTTCCACAAGAGTTGACCATAGCCCAAAGAAATAAGATCAACAGTGATGCCAAATACTACATTTGGGATGATCCTTACTTTTGGAAGCATTGCTCTGATCAGATTATAAGAAGGTGCGTACTTGAATCTGAATTTCATTCTATTCTGACCTTTTGTCACTCTTATGCATGTGGAGGGCACTTTGGACCCAAAAGAGCAGCCATGAAAGTACTTGATAGTGGATTTTATTAGCCTACCTTATTCAAAGATGCATACCTCTTTTGCAAGTCATGTGATAGGTGCCAAAGAACAGGTAACTTAGGTGCTAGAAATCAAATGCCTCAAACTCCCATACTAATTGTTGAAATTTTTGATGTATGGGGAATGGATTTTATGGGACCTTTTCCTTATTCTTATGGCAATCTTTATATATTACTTGTTGTTGATTATGTCTCAAAATGGGTGGAAGCAAAAGCCACTCGGACTAATGATTCTAAAGTTGTTTCAGATTTTGTGAAGACTAATATTTTTGCAAGGTTAGGAACACCAAAGGCCATAATCAGCGATCGAGGTACCCACTTTTGTAATAGGTCCATGGAAGCACATCCTATCATCCTCAAACTAGTGAGCAAGCTGAAGTGTCAAATTGAGAGGTAAAATCCATCTTTGAAAAGACTGTCAATCCAAATCAGAAGGATTGGAGTTTACGTCTAAATGATGCACTTTGGGCTTATAGAACAACATACAAGACACCCATTGGTATGTCTCTTTATCGTCTTGTTTATGGTAAGCCTTGTCATCTTCCGGTTGAATTAGAACATAAAGCATATTGGACTATCAAACAATGCAACATGGAAATGGATGAGGTAGGTAAGCAACGAAAACTTGACCTACAAGAATTAGAGGAGATAAAGAATGATGCTTTTGAGAATTCTAGAATTTACAAGGAAAAAACTAAGGCTTTTCAAGATAAGATGATTTAATAAAGAATTTTGTTGTTGGACAAAAAGTTCTTTTTTATTCTCGCCTTAAGTTATTTCTTGGTAAGTTACATTCTAGATGGATGGGACCTTTTGTTATTACTAATGTTTTTACTCATGGTGCAGTTGAAATTAAGAATCTAAAAACAGGTAATGCTTTCAAAGTGAATAGACATAGGCTGAAACCTTACTATGAGAACTTTCCAATACAAGATGTAGAGGAATTACCACTTTATGAGCCAAATTATGTTGAATAATGAAGGCATGGGTCTAAGTCGGGCTGAGGACAATAAACTAAGCGCTTCTTGGAAGGCAACCCAAAAGGATGGAGAGCACATATTATAATTAGATTTGCTATTCCTTACTCTCCATCATTCTATTTTTTATTATTTTTCTTTAGTTTGTTTTGACTAGTAATTCTTTTCTTTTACACATGATTCTTATATTTGGGATAACAGTATTACATTGGGGACAATGTAAGAATTAAGTGTGGGGGGAAGAATTTAGGATTTCCTTTAGTTTTGTTTTGTTTTTAGTGTGTTTTAGTTACTTTCAATACTATGATGAGATATGAATTGCATTGGGTCTAAAACTGATCATTAGTGATAAGATGTTCATGAGAATTAAGCTTGACATTACTATTTTTCACTAAGCCAATGTTACTATGATATGTTGATTGAGAAAGAAGAATGTTTAGATTTAAATCTGACTTGTATAATCATCCTTGTGAGTTTTTGAGTCTATATGATTGATGCATTATACATATCAATCCAATTTCTTTCTTGAGTGCTCTTATGATTACATGATTCTCTAGAACTTGCTTTAAACCTTTTGGGACTATATTGATGCATGTGATTACATGAATATGATAGAGGCATTAGGACTATAACGAGGGCCAAACAGCCATTCCTGATTGATGTTCCAAGAGAACATCCCTCTAGTGAGCCAATTTGAGCCTACATTGAATAAGCTGTTTCTTTGGTAACCACATCTTTTCCCTAGCCTAAATGTACTTATATCCTTACCCTTGTTCTAAAGATGAATTACATATTTTGAGACATATTGCAAAACAAGGAATACTTATTGATAATTTGGGTTAGAAATAAGAAATAAGTGTGGGGGGAAAGAAAAGAAAAGTCAAGAGAAAAACAAAGGGAATATTGCCAAATACATTCCCATGTGAAAAAAAAATATGAATCATCTCTTGAACTTGTGGAAAACCAAAAAGATGTTACAAAGTTGTTTAGAATGAAGAAAAGGCCCAACATGAATATTCGGCCTATGTATTATATGCTTTGTAAAGAGTTTTGAGAAGTTTTCTTTGTATGAATCTTATTATGTCTCTAAACTCTATGAAATCTTTGGAACCCTTTTCCTTTTATTCTTTAACCACATTACAACCCCTTGGCCCCATTACAACCTTGAATAAAGACCTTTTGGTTCATGAAGTTGCATGATCTAAGTAGTGGAGAATAGGTGGACAAGCAAGCATATGGTAGAACTGTTTTCATAAGATTGATTACCACTACTTTAAAGAGTGAAAATCATGAGTATCCCATGTGAGAAGTTGAGATTAAGTTTGAACATGCACTATTTTGATTGAGATATGTTATGTTAATGTTAGCTTAACTCAAACCCTTTACTATCAAGCATGATTCTTTGTGAAACTCTTTAAGTTATTGATTAGTTATCTGGCTTGTTCAATGATTATCTCTCATTTTTACTGAAAGTGGACAAGATTAGGTTTTCTTATTTTGTTTTTATTTGATTTTGCTCGAGGACTAGCAAAAGACTAAGTGTGGTGGAATTTGATAAATGCTTAATTTCATACATTTTCATATATTATTTCCTTATACTTTGTGCTTTGATTCTTAAGTTCCTTGACATTTTACTATGGTTTTGTGAATTCTAGGTATTTTGGAATATGAAGTCAAAACATGTCAAATATGATGTTAAAGAACTTATAAAGTCACAATCATAAGATGGAAGAAGACTTGGGAGTCAAAAAGATCAAATTCTTAGTGCAAAGCAGTTAGGCAGATTTGACCTCTAGAGCTTGTTGCTAAGAAATCATGATGTTAAATCTTTATTCAAAAAAACTTCCTTCTTGACTTTTAAAGCTGACTTGAATACCTTTCCAACGGTAGTTTACACGCCTAAATGGACAAGGAATGGTCACCCAAATCAGCCAAAGAAGTGTAAGAAGATGCAGCATCGAACAATCAAAGACAGAGAGCTTGGCGTCGCGGCGCCCCACAAGTCAGAGAAGTTGGCATCGCGACCCTGAAAGCTGGCGCTGCGGCACCGGCTGTGCTGCCCTAAATTCGCCAAAAATTGCAAAAATCCAAAAATTACTAAATTTGCACTATTCTGCCTCCTAGCTTCCTTGATCAATAAGAAAGGGTTTCCAAGGTTTTAAAGCTCTATAAATACCATCTTTTGAGCCAAAAACTAGGACATGTTTTGATTATTTATCAATATTCTTCTTCTTCTTCTTTTCTATTCTATTAGTTTTATTTTAGTTTTCTTCTTAGTTTTTTTAATATTCATGTTTATGTTAACTATGCCTATGCAAGGCTAAACTTTTCTTTGGTTAAGGGTGATTTCAAGCCCCAGACATGTTTTGTAATTAATTTTCAGATTCTATCTATTATTAATTTTCTATCAAAGTTGCTTATGTTCTTCCATAAAAATTGTTTATGATTTTTATCTTGATTTGTTTAGGATGCATACTAGATAGATCTTGATAATTATCTAATGCTAGTTTAGGAGTTTTGATACATAGCTTATCTTGATTTCTATTCAGTAGTGGCAATTTGTGATTAATGATTATGTTAAAGTTTTCGCTAATTGCAAAGTGGAACATAACCTAAGTTAAACAATTCATGTTCATGCTTTTGTTGCTTAGATCAACCTATCCTTCTCATGTTAAAGCTGCTATTAAATTAAATTTAGAGATGTTTATCCTAGGTTGTTTGATAGTTAGAGATTAAGTAGTAGCGTTCGTCTTGCATAACGACGAACTAAGGAAGGATTGGGGTAACACGGGAGGTTGTTATCTACGGTTGTTAACTTTGATAGCTAATTGATGTTGATAGATCTAAAATTGATTCTCAATGATGTCTAGTGGTGGAGAATGAAACCTTAACCATACTTCTCTCATATCTGATTACTTCTTGTTTACTTGCTTTCTTACACTTATTGTTTACTTTAGTTTAAATATGATCTCAAAAACCCCTTTACTTTTGTTTACTTTTTTCTAAGTGATACACTAATTATTTATAGACTAAAACTCAATCCCTAAGGACTCGACCCTTGCTTCTACTATACTTAACAACTGATTTAGTGCAAGGTTATAATAAGATACACTTTTTTGGGTGCATTAGCAAGTCCTAAGGATAATTTCCCGTTGCCTCACATTGATACTCTAGTCGATAATACCACCAAGAATTTTGTGTTTTCCTTCATGGACAGGTTCTCAAAGTATAATTAGATTAAGATGGACCAGAAAATATGGAGAAAACCACATTCGTGACGATGTATGGAACCTTTTGCTAAAAAGTAATGTCGTTCGGGTTGAAAAAAGCTAGGGCAACATATCGAATAGCCATGGTAACTTTGTTCCATGACATGATGCATAAGGGAATCGAAGTTTATGTCGATGATATGATCGCAAAGTCACAAGGAGAGAACGAACACATTGCGAATCTTAAAAAGCTCTTTGAAAGGTTGAGAAAATTCTAACTTAAACTCAACCCGGCAAAGTGTACTTTCGGAGTCACCTCAGGAAAGCTACTAGGCTTCGTTGTTAGCCAGAAAGGATTGAGATTGATCCAGATGAAGTGAAAGCTATTCAGAGCTTGCCTCCACCTCGTACTCAGAAGAAAGTAAGAAGCTTTTTGGGTAGGCTGAATTATATCGCTTGGTTTATTTCTCAATTGACCGATAAGTGCGACACGATCTTCAAGTTACTCCGAAAGCGTGACCCAGGGGAATGGGATGAAGAATGTTAGATAGTCTTTCATAAGGTTAAGCATTATCTGTCAAACCCACCAATACTAATGCCGCTAGTCCTAGGGAAACCGCTGATATTGTATTTGTCAGTATTTGAAAGGTCCATGGGATGTGTGTTGGGTCAACATGATGAAACCGGAAAGAAAAAACAAGCCATCTACTATCTCAGCAAAAAGTTCACTGAGTACGAGTTGAAGTATTCATTAGTAGAAAGGCTTTGTTATGCCCTAGCCTGGACAGCCAAGGGGCTCAGGCAGTACATGTTGTATCACACGACATGGCTGATTGCAAAACTAGATCCCCTCAAATATGTATTCGAGACGCCTTCGTTGTTAGGAAGAACGACGAGGTGGCAAGTGTTGCTTTCCGAATATGATATTGTGTATGTGAGCCAAAAGGCTATAAAGGGTAGCGTAGTAGCCGAATTCCTAGCAAGCCAAGCGGTGGAGGATTACGAGCCTCTAGACTTTGATTTCCCTAACGAAGACTTAATGTGTGTTTCGTAAGAAGAAGGGATTTCCACTGAGAAGAAAACCTGGAAAATGTATTTTGATGGAGCATCTAATGCCATGGGGCACAGGATCGATGCAGTACTCATACCCCCTGAGGAAGATTAATATCCTTTCACTGCCAGATTTGATTTTGATTGTACAAACAATACCGCTGAGTATGAAGCATGTACTATGCCGCTAGAGAAAGAAAGATAAAAAATAGAGGTCTTCAAAGATTCAGCCCTGGTGATATACCAACTGTACAGAGAATGGGAAACCCGGGAGCAAAGTTAATCTGATATCAAGAGCTTATACTGAGCTTGATTGAGGAGTTTGAAGAGGTGGTTTTCAATTACTTGCCCTGAGAAGAGAATCGAATGGCAGATGCTTTAGCCACTTTATCATCAATGTTTAAAGTGAATGAAGGGGCTGAAGTTATACCAATCAAGATGAGCATATATGAGTCTCCTGCCCACTGCTTGAGCATCGAAGAAGAAGCGGATGGTCACCCTTGGTATTACGACATCTTGCAATACATCAAGAGTCAACAGTATCCAGAGCAAGCAACGAAAAATGATAAGAGAACCCTGAGAAGAATGGCGGTGGGTTTTGTCTTGGATGGTGAAATCCTTTACAAGAAAGGGAAAGACGAGGTTCTGTTAAGATATGTTGTTTCTGTTAAAGCTAAGAGAATCCTCGAAGTGGTCCATGAATGGATATGCAGCACTCACACCAATGGCCACATGCTAGCTCAACAGATTATAAGGGCAGGATACTATTGGCTAACCATGGAAGGTGATTGCATTAATTATTCCCGAAAATGCCATAAATGCCAAATATAGGCCGACAAGATTCATGTGCCGCCGTCACCACTGCATGTCATGATAGTTCCATGGTCATTTTCGATGTGGGAAATGGATATGATCGGGCCTATTACCTTGAAAGCTTCAAACGAATACCGCTTTATCTTGGTGACCATAGATTACTTCACCAAGTGGGTAGAAGCAGCTTTATATGCCAATGTAACAAAGTCAGTGGTGTGTAGATTCGTCAAGAAAGAGATTGTGTGCCGATATGGACTACCGAAAAGAATAATTTCGGACAATCCTCTCAACCTGAACAATAAGATGATGAGGGAAATATGTACCCAGTTCAAAATCAAGCATCATAATCCGGTGCCTTATCGTCCAAAAATGAATGGGGCAGTAGAAACAACCAATAAGAACATCAAGAAGATTGTTGAAAAGATGACTGATGTGTACAAAGATTGGCATGAGATCTTGCCTTTTACTCTCCACGCATACCGTACTTCAGTTCGCACATCTACGGGTGCCATGCCATTTTCATTGGTATACGGGATGGAGGCAGTGCTGTCTATTGAGGTTGAAATGCCTTCACTTCGTGTCTTGAAAGAAATGGACCTAGAAGAGGTAGAATAGGTTAGAGCTAGCTATGAACAGTTGAATCTCATCGAGAAGAAAAAGGCTGAAGGCAATTTGTCATGGGTAGATGTATCAGAAAAAGATTATTCGATCCCATAATAACAAGGTTTGCCTCAGGCAGTTTCAAGAGGGAGAGTTGGTATTACAAAAAGTTCTCCCTATCGTGAAAGATACTCGCAGAAAATGGGCTCCAAATTGGGAAGAACCCTTATGGTAAAAAGAGCTTTTTCTGGAGAAGCATTGATCTTAACTCGGATGGACGGTGATGACTTGAAAAATCTCGTGGACACCGACTAATTGAAGAAATACTATGCTTGAAGAAAAAAAGAAAAAAAAAAGTGTGATACTGTGCAATTGAGAATTCAAATTATTCCAAATGTAAAAAGGAAAATTCTATATATCTATTTCCTCTGAGAATTGCTTTTCAACGAGAATATTCGTGCTTGATATGAGAAATGGCCATCTTTCATATTCCTGTCACTAAGAAGAAATTATCTCCAATCACCTCTTTGAGCCTTAGAAATTATTTCTTTCTTTGAAACTTGATCAAAGATCACCCTCCATACTGGGGAGCAAATGCAAGAAAAAATCTCCTTCAAAAAAAAATCATGGAAAAAGAAGCCACTGAAAACAACAAAAAAAAAAAAAAGAAGAAAAAGACACAAAAAAATGTGTGAAATCAAAGAATGGCAAATGAAAGTCAAGAATGAAAAGAAACAAAAATCAAAGATTCAAAGGAGAGAAAAGTCCAAAAGGATGAATGTTTCGAAAATGAATCCTTTTCATGAAATGATCTGATCACCCTTAAACACACTTTGGGCCTATTTATCTTTTTTTTTCTAAACCCGAACCTTGGCCTACATTACATGCTTTTTAAGTCCATTTTGATCAAGCTTGGGTATTTAATTTGAAGGTTTTTCTCAGATTTTATCCCATCTTTTGGAATTTTCATTTTTACCATGGAAGAATTTAGAATTCTCACATGCATGGTGGAACACGAAAAAAGAAAAAAAAAATGAAAAAAGAATGTAAAATGAGAGGTTTAAGCCGAAAACCTGAGAAAGGCGACTTAAAATCGAATGGGGGACATTTGGGGGTTGATGTGGGAAATGGATATGATCGGGCCTATTACCTTGAAAGCTTCAAACGAATACCGCTTTATCTTGGTGACCATAGATTACTTCACCAAGTGGGTAGAAGCAGCTTTATATGCCAATGTAACAAAGTCAGTGGTGTGTAGATTCGTCAAGAAAGAGATTGTGTGCCGATATGGACTACCGAAAAGAATAATTTCGGACAATCCTCTCAACCTGAACAATAAGATGATGAGGGAAATATGTACCCAGTTCAAAATCAAGCATCATAATCCGGTGCCTTATCGTCCAAAAATGAATGGGGCAGTAGAAACAACCAATAAGAACATCAAGAAGATTGTTGAAAAGATGACTGATGTGTACAAAGATTGGCATGAGATCTTGCCTTTTACTCTCCACGCATACCGTACTTCAGTTCGCACATCTACGGGTGCCATGCCATTTTCATTGGTATACGGGATGGAGGCAGTGCTGTCTATTGAGGTTGAAATGCCTTCACTTCGTGTCTTGAAAGAAATGGACCTAGAAGAGGTAGAATAGGTTAGAGCTAGCTATGAACAGTTGAATCTCATCGAGAAGAAAAAGGCTGAAGGCAATTTGTCATGGGTAGATGTATCAGAAAAAGATTATTCGATCCCATAATAACAAGGTTTGCCTCAGGCAGTTTCAAGAGGGAGAGTTGGTATTACAAAAAGTTCTCCCTATCGTGAAAGATACTCGCAGAAAATGGGCTCCAAATTGGGAAGAACCCTTATGGTAAAAAGAGCTTTTTCTGGAGAAGCATTGATCTTAACTCGGATGGACGGTGATGACTTGAAAAATCTCGTGAACACCGACTAATTGAAGAAATACTATGCTTGAAGAAAAAAAGAAAAAAAAAGTGTGATACTGTGCAATTGAGAATTCAAATTATTCCAAATGTAAAAAGGAAAATTCTATATATCTATTTCCTCTGAGAATTGCTTTTCAACGAGAATATTCGTGCTTGATATGAGAAATGGCCATCTTTCATATTCCTGTCACTAAGAAGAAATTATCTCCAATCACCTCTTTGAGCCTTAGAAATTCTTTCTTTCTTTGAAACTTGATCAAAGATCACCCTCCATACTGGGGAGCAAATGCAAGAAAAAATCTCCTTCAAAAAAAAATCATGGAAAAAGAAGCCACTGAAAACAACAAAAAAAAAAAGAAGAAAAAGACACAAAAAAATGTGTGAAATCAAAGAATGGCAAATGAAAGTCAAGAATGAAAAGAAACAAAAATCAAAGATTCAAAGGAGAGAAAAGTCCAAAAGGATGAATGTTTCGAAAATGAATCCTTTTCATGAAATGATCTGATCACCCTTAAACACACTTTGGGCCTATTTATCTTTTTTTTTCTAAACCCGAACCTTGGCCTACATTACATGCTTTTTAAGTCCATTTTGATCAAGCTTGGGTATTTAATTTGAAGGTTTTTCTCATATTTTATCCCATCTTTTGGAATTTTCATTTTTACCATGGAAGAATTTAGAATTCTCACATGCATGGTGGAACACGAAAAAAGAAAAAAAAAATGAAAAAAGAATGTAAAATGAGAGGTTTAAGCCGAAAACCTGAGAAAGGCGACTTAAAATCGAATGGGGGACATTTGGGGGTTGATGTGGGAAATGGATATGATCGGGCCTATTACCTTGAAAGCTTCAAACGAATACCGCTTTATCTTGGTGACCATAGATTACTTCACCAAGTGGGTAGAAGCAGCTTTATATGCCAATGTAACAAAGTCAGTGGTGTGTAGATTCGTCAAGAAAGAGATTGTGTGCCGATATGGACTACCGAAAAGAATAATTTCGGACAATCCTCTTAACCTGAACAATAAGATGATGAGGGAAATATGTACCCAGTTCAAGATCAAGCATCATAATCCGGTGCCTTATCGTCCAAAAATGAATGGGGCAGTAGAAACAACCAATAAGAACATCAAGAAGATTGTTGAAAAGATGACTGATGTGTACAAAGATTGGCATGAGATCTTGCCTTTTACTCTCCACGCATACCGTACTTCAGTTCGCACATCTACGGGTGCCATGCCATTTTCATTGGTATACGGGATGGAGGCAGTGCTGCCTATTGAGGTTGAAATGCCTTCACTTCGTGTCTTGAAAGAAATGGACCTAGAAGAGGTAGAATAGGTTAGAGCTAGCTATGAACAGTTGAATCTCATCGAGAAGAAAAAGGCTGAAGGCAATTTGTCATGGGTAGATGTATCAGAAAAAGATTATTCGATCCCATAATAACAAGGTTTGCCTCAGGCAGTTTCAAGAGGGAGAGTTGGTATTACAAAAAGTTCTCCCTATCGTGAAAGATACTCGCAGAAAATGGGCTCCAAATTGGGAAGAACCCTTATGGTAAAAAGAGCTTTTTCTGGAGAAGCATTGATCTTAACTCGGATGGACGGTGATGACTTGAAAAATCTCGTGAACACCGACTAATTGAAGAAATACTATGCTTGAAGAAAAAAAGAAAAAAAAAGTGTGATACTGTGCAATTGAGAATTCAAATTATTCCAAATGTAAAAAGGAAAATTCTATATATCTATTTCCTCTGAGAATTGCTTTTCAACGAGAATATTCGTGCTTGATATGAGAAATGGCCATCTTTCATATTCCTGTCACTAAGAAGAAATTATCTCCAATCACCTCTTTGAGCCTTAGAAATTCTTTCTTTCTTTGAAACTTGATCAAAGATCACCCTCCATACTGGGGAGCAAATGCAAGAAAAAATCTCCTTCAAAAAAAAATCATGGAAAAAGAAGCCACTGAAAACAACAAAAAAAAAAGAAGAAAAAGACACAAAAAAATGTGTGAAATCAAAGAATGGCAAATGAAAGTCAAGAATGAAAAGAAACAAAAATCAAAGATTCAAAGGAGAGAAAAGTCCAAAAGGATGAATGTTTCGAAAATGAATCCTTTTCATGAAATGATCTGATCACCCTTAAACACACTTTGGGCCTATTTATCTTTTTTTTTCTAAACCCGAACCTTGGCCTACATTACATGCTTTTTAAGTCCATTTTGATCAAGCTTGGGTATTTAATTTGAAGGTTTTTCTCATATTTTATCCCATCTTTTGGAATTTTCATTTTTACCATGGAAGAATTTAGAATTCTCACATGCATGGTGGAACACGAAAAAAGAAAAAAAAATGAAAAAAGAATGTAAAATGAGAGGTTTAAGCCGAAAACCTGAGAAAGGCGACTTAAAATCGAATGGGGGACATTTGGGGGTTGAAAACCCGTAAAGTGCGACCCAAGTACTGATCAAAGATTGAATCAATGCTCTGTGAAAAGAGGGAGAAAATATCAAGAATTCAGAGATAGGGATAAAGCTCAGTCTGAAGCAACAGCGAAACCCGAGAAGTCACCCCAAGCAATTGGCTTGATTCAAAAGATATTTCAGAGGAACTAAAATAGGATGGGTCCATGATATTCCTCGTCTAGGGCATCTATACCTTCTCTTTTGCATTTTACTTTTAATCCTTGATATTCATCTGTGTCACCTAAACCCTTTTGCGATGAACTCATGTTGGCCCTTTTGAGGCATTTGGCTATTTCATACCATCTTTCATGCATGTTGTGATGCATTTTGAATGTTATCAAATTGAATGATGATTAGTAAACATAAAAATCTTTAAGTATAAGGATTTCTTTGCATTACTGTGGAGTAGATTTAGATTTTAGAAGAGGTTTGGAAACCACTAAATTTTGGAGAAAACTCGCGACAATCCATAATGCTGAAAAGCTCATCAAGCGGGGCAAACATTGGATGGACTAAATGCATCAACCCACGATAGAGAAGATCTCATCAAGTAGAGCAAACCATGAATAGGCTGGAAACACCATCACGAATTCAAAACTTGTGGATCACGGTGAAACCATAAAAGAGAGCTCATCAAGTGGAGAAAATCATGGATAGGTTGAAGACACCGCCACTGAGTCAAGAAATTTTTGAGTCTCAGCGAATCCCTAACGATGAAAAGCACATCAAGTAGAGCAAACAGTGGAGTTGAGAAGATTCGTGAACCTCAATGAATTCATGGATTAAAAATCATAACAATCATAGAATTGCATTCATCCCTAGGGAACATGCATCTTACAAACATTTGCAAAACCTATCATCAACATCACTACATTTGATTAACATTGCATAAATCATTGAAAGTTTTTTTTCTTAAGTCCAATACAGCTGGCACAAAAGGAAGCAAGACATCCAAATTTTCCTGGACAAGACAACCAGATTTCTCAGACAAGACAACCAAATTTTCCTGGACAAGACAACCAGATTTCTCGGACAAGACACCTAGACTTTTCGGACAAGAAATCCAAGTTTTAAGGAAATCGAACTCATTTCCTTAAGACGAGTCAAGCCTTGATTAGTTAGGGAACTCAATTTAAGGACAAAATCTTATCGTTTTTTATCAAGCTTCACCAAGACGAGGTAAGGCCCAGGGACTTACGCCAAGGTATTGTCTTCTCTTACAAATCGAACTCGTTTCCTTAAGATGGGTCAAGCCTTGATTAGTCAAGGAACTCAAGTTAAGGATAAATCTTATGTTTCAAACAAAGCTACACCAAGATGAGGTAAGGCCCTGGGACTTCCGCCGAGGTATTATCTTCTCTTGCAAATAAAACTCATTTCCTTAAGATGAGTCGAGCTTTGATTAGTCAGGGAACTCAAGTTAAGGGCAAATCTTTTTGTTTTAGTCAAAGCTGCACCAAGATGAGGTAAGGCCCCTGGACTTTCGTCAAGGTATTGTGTTTTCTTGCAAATCGAACTCGTTTCCTTAAGACGGGTCGAGCCTTGATTAGTCAAGGAACTCAATTTAAGGACAAATTTCCTTTATTTTATTTTACTGTTCACAAAAAAAAAAATCAAAAAAGGAATAGAAAAGGAAGAATGAAATTTCCCCTCCTATCCTTCACATGTGATTTCACTAACCAGGCAAAATTATTGTCTATTTTATTTTTGCCTGATTCCTGATTCTCAACAATAGTCAAAGAGGGGGCAGCTGTAGACACCTAATTTTGTCCGGGCCCTCTAATTCAGGTGAATTCTTCTTTCAACTTCATGGAACGCAGAGAGACTTCCACCATTCCACAGATGGGTATCCAAGACTTCATTTCGGAGGTCAACGAAAAAATTCAACACTGAAAAGTCAACCACTAAAAAAGTCAACTCCTAATCAAAATCAAGATCCGAAGTTGAACTGAACAATTGTGAAGGAATTTTGATAATCCGAGGTCTACAACAAAAGATATAGAGTTTGGAAGACCGATTGCAAAAATTCAGTGCAGAGAAATACCTAATTACGCAAATTTGGGGAAAAGCGTGAAAACGATCAAATTGGACGAAATTGAGGTCTCAAATGGAATAAGATCAGGAACTACAGATATTGGAAGGTCCAATTTGGAAGTAGAGTTGAAAGAAGAATTGCTTTGAAGAAAAAAGGAAAATGAAGATTTAAATCAATAAATAGAAAAATTAAAAAATTTGGGAGAAACTGCAGGGACGGCCTGATTCGGTGAAAATGAAGCCCCCAACTGATAAAGGACAAATAAACAAAAATATCCCAAGTCCCAGTTTGAAGTGGATCCCAAGGAAGAGCCGATTTGAGGAAAAAACGAGAAAATTTTCGATGTTGAAAAGGGGAAAACTAAATCGGAGAGGAATTCGATTGTAAAATTTGGGTGTTTTAGGACCAACTCCAATTCAATATATAACAAAGGCAGTGGAAAAATAAAATTCAAAAATCGGACCCGTTTTGAGTAAAATCGAGGTTTCGGGGATTAAAGGGCAATCTTGGAAAATCTGGGAAAAATAAAATATGAGCTCAAAAAATTATGAAAACTTTCAGATCTGAATTATATATCATATGGAAGGGATTGGAGAAGAAAACTCCGGAATTGGAGCTCAAAGAAAAAAAGGCAAAGTTCGGGTGCACTAACCCAAAATTCCAAAAGAAAATTCCACGAATAATAGGAAACGAGCTCGAAAAATTATGAAAACTTCCAGATCTAGGTTTTATATTTTTTGGAAGGTATTAGAGAAGAAAAATCAGGAATCTGAGTTCAAATGAAAAAAGCAAAGTTCTGTTGCACTGACCCGAAATTCCAAGAGAAAATTCCATGAAAAATAGGAAACGAGCTCGAAAAAATAATAAAACTTCCAGATCTGAGTTTTATATTTTTTGGAAGGTATTGGAGAAGAAAAATCCATAATAGGAGCTCAAATGAAAAAAGGCAAAGTTTGGGTTCACTAACCCGAAATTGCAAGAGAAAATTCTAGGGAAAAAAAAAAAGAAACGAGCTTGAAAAAATATGAAAACTTCTAGATCTGAGTTTTATATTTTTTTTGGAAGGTAATGGAGAAGAAAAATCCAGAATCGAAGCTCATATGAAAAAAGACAAAGTTTGGGAGGCACTAAACCTAAACTTTAGAGAAAAATTCGGGAAAAATAGAGAATGAGCTCGTAAAAATGTAAAAACCTCCAGAACTAAGTTTTATATTGGATGGGATGAATTGGAAAAGAAAAATCTGAAATTATGGTCCATTTGCAATTAGTTTAAGTTTGGGGCCCAAAATATAATTTTACCAAAGAAATCGAAAAAGGCCAATTTGTAAATAAAAAAAAAGGATGAATGGCTAGGAAATTTCCAAGCCATTTTCGTCCAGCAGCTGATCAAAGGGAGGGAGTGTGATCATCATGGATCAAATAGCCAAGGATGGATAGCAAGATGACATTTTTAAAAGAAAAAGATTCTCTACTACTTTGCCTACATGGCATTTTAAGCTAATGGGAGGTCTCCAAATTGCAAAGCCATGTGAAGAGCATGTGAAGTATAGGAGATGATGCCAAGTAGGATTCAAAAAGCCACCTAGGAAGATATTTTAATAGAGGGCCATATGATTTTGACAAATGGCCTATATTTTGTAGAAACAAGGAGACTAGAATAATCTAGGTGGCATTGTTGGCCAATGGGAGGCTAAGAAACCCTATTTTTAAAGAAAACATCATGCAAATAGGGGACAAGCACCCTATTTTTAAGGAAAACACCATGCTAGGGGGAACATTTTTTAGCCATGTAGCAAGGGATGTTGGAGGAGCATGAGAAGCATGACAAGGGTAAAAAAATAAAAGACACTATCTCTCATATTATTTAGAGGCAGCCGACCATACCAAGAAGAGGAAGGGGATTCATTTTTTTTCTTAAGGCATTTCACTCTTGAGAGAAAAAGAAGAAGAAAAAGAAAAGAGAAGAGAAGAATTTGGCAATCTTGATTTGGAAAGCAATAGCTAGGTAGCTATTATCTCCCTTCTTCTTCTTTAATGTTTTTCTTTGATGTTGTGATTCTTTTTCTTCTCTTTTTGTTCATGTGATTTGTAAACTATTTGATGAATAAAAAGGTTTTCATTTTAAAGGTTTTCTATCCTTTATTCCTCATACTTTATCAAATAACCAAGTTGTCAAATTGTTTTTGCATGTTTTGTGGCCTTAGCCGAACCTACTTGGATGATTTTGTGCTTGTTCTTGCTTGGTTGGTTGTGTTCATATTTTTCACTCATGATTTATCTATTGTCATATGATTGTGGGCTGTAAAACCATCCATTTCATTACATTTCAACTAGGATTTTGGCCAAGATCAACCAATGATCTCAAGCCAAAAATTCCTTGTCTCTACCAGTTGAGAGAGTGATAGTTTAGATTGGGTATTCTGACTTTGGGATTTTATTCACTATCAGCCATGGTCAAAATAAAATGATTTTTTTACCACATGCAGTAGTCATTTAGAGGATGCCATGGTATTTTTCTCAAGATTTTAGATTTTTTTTTTTTATCATGGTTGAAAAAATGGATTTTGACAAAGCAGTTTTTAACTCACTGTCTTGATTTTGGCAAAATTCGGTCACGGTATCCTTGATCCAAAAATTAAGCTGATTTTTTCCCATGTAGATCAACATGTTCTAGGTCTACCCTAATTTTTACAGATTTTTTTGAAATTGTTTAGATGGGCAAAAAATAGGTTTTCAAAATTGCCTGCGAGAGTCAGATTTATTTTTAAGAACTAATAATCTTCTGTTTTTGTTAGGATACAAAGAGGGGGCTGATTTGGGACATTGGTTATTGTCTTAGGTTAATTTCCATGTCATTTCAATCATAAAATTTGATTTTATAAAAGTCGGGTCAAGGGTGGTCAACCCGGGTTTCAAAACTAGGAAAATAAAGCCTTTTAAAGAGGGGGTTCGGCAATGAGGCCTTTTTCATCCCAAAAATTTTAAATCTGAGCCCAATGTTTTTTTATTTTGAAAATCCGATTTAAGTCTCTTCCAAAGGTAGTCGGATACCTTTTTAGGTATACGGATGTCCTTATTTCAAGGAAGAAATACATCTTCATGCATAGCATATTTTAAAATGTTTTTACTTAATTTGGCATAAAAATGTATTTTTCAGTTTCCTAAACATTTGGCGAGAATTAGTTCCCAATCTTTGCCGGGTTTGTCGGGGGGGTTAGAAAATTATTCAACGCACGTTTTTATGGAATCGAAATGTATGGTTTTCGTTTTACTCGGAACCATGTAAATGTCATATGAAAGAATTATTTTCCAAGCTTTGCCGGGAAGCACGGTAACATTTTTCGACATATGCGATTTATATGATTCCTCACATGAATAATCCATTTCAAATAATGATGTGTGCATGTGATCATGAAGTGATTATGAATATTTTATGATGATGCCATTTTGTGATTTTGCCATATCATTCATTTGCATGCCATTCATTCACATGCCATGTCATTCATATGCCATGCCATTCATTCACATGCCATGTCATTCATTCATTTGCCATGTCATTCATATGCCATGCCATTCATTCACATGCCATGTCATTCATATGCTATGTCATTCATTCGCATGCCATGTCATCAAGAATTTTCCATGTCATTCATATGCCATGTCATTCATCAAGAATTTGCCATGTCATTCATATGCCATGCCATTCATTCACATGCCATATGCTATGTCATTCATTCGCAAGCCATGTCACCAATAATTTATCATGTTCCATTCATATGCCTTGTCATTCATTCACATGCCATGTCATCAAGAATTTGCCATGTCATTCATACGCCATGTCCTTCACTCACATCCCATTTCATTCATTCACATACCATGTCATTTCATGTGCCATATCATTTAGAGCATGATAAGCCATTCATTCATATGTCATGTCATCCATTTCCTTATGCCATGTCATTTAGATTTTTGCCATGTCTTTCCATTATTTCTTTTACCATGTTATAATAAAATGTTTGTCATACCATGATAAATATGCATGCTTATTTAATTTTTATCTTGGTAACATTTCTACATATTCATGATCATTTTATATAATTTTTAAAAAACATGAAAAATAAATAATATTTTTATAAATCAAGATCATTCCCGAGTTAAAATAATTCATGAATTCTCTGCTAGGTCTGTCGAGGAGGATATCATCAATTATCATAAACTGAATATCCTTTTTCCAAAAAACGAGGATGATTCGGAGAATTTCAAAATCAAGGAAAAATTTCATGTTTTGCCGAGTCTGTCGAAAAATATGAAAAATTTTATGTTAGTAAATTCCGGATCATTTTCAAAATAGAATATGAATTTTTATATAGGGAATTATTTTCAAAACGCCAAATTTTAAAACCGACTTTTCACTGAGACTCAAGATAATACACGACTAATAAGGTATTGTTTGATAAGGGGCGCTGTGGGGGTGCTAATCCTTCCCCATACGTAACCGACTCCCGAACCCGCACTTGTTTTCTCTAGTTCAAAGCGCAGACTACAAAATTGGTTATAGAAATGTTTTAATGAATTTTAAAATGTTTTATAAACATTGGTTTTAATAGGTGGCAATCACACCTAGCCAAAAAAGATTGGTGGCGGCTCCATTACTTTTTGAGGTCATTTTCATACCCTCGACCTTTTATTTCAAGAGGAATTAAGTCGTCTTTTCCTCTATTTTTTTTAATGTCACACTTTAGCGAAGCTGATGTCCCTCGACAGGCCAGATTTTTCAAACACTTTTTTGATGGTTGCAACAATTATCTAATAATAATAATGGTCCATCAACCTTAATACCTTAAGTTGGGCCAACCATCCTTATTAGACAGTCTTAAATTAGAATAGTCTCTTTAGACCCATTCTAATTTATCATGCTTATTTATTGGATAGATTAATTCTAAACGAAAGTAATTTAATTCTCAAATAAATTTCTTTCTCCTCAGGAACAATTCATGACATTAATCTATTAATATCATCTCATGACATTAATCCAATATAGCATAGTCATTTGAAATTCACCTTGTACATCACTATGTTAAAGTCGACTATACTAGTTTATATAAGACTTCTTGATTCCTCTTATCTCATTAAGACATTGTCTTTGGATTTCTCAAATCTCAATTATGTCTTAATCTTTCTTAATTGAACTTCTTCAATTAAGTCCTCAATATAGATCTTTTATTCCAATAAGTTTTACCTTAGTATAATACCATTTTTAATCCATACGTATATGTTCTTATGTGTGTGACACTCTAGGTTCCCAATATGTTGGCAATGAAAAAAGTTAATCTCATTAACTTGTTTCCATAGATCATGAGCGGGATCTAGCAACTCATCATGACCACCCAAATATTGTAAAGTCAGCGTGACCTTTTTAGAAACCTTTCAGCAACCAGCCTGTCAGTCTAATACGATCCTTTCACCATATATCCCGGATAGCGCATGAGCATGGTGCAGTGTCTACTCATGATCAATCCATATTAGACTGTCTCCCAAATTCATCATGCTTTGGCGAAAGACTTAATGAAGTTAATCGTAGTCAAGAACAAACGAGATATGTCTCCTTTATCATAGGGAGTGGTGAATCCTCTTTGGATCACTCATTCATCTTCGTATGGTTCATGTCATACCCAATAACACCCTACTATAAGCATCATTGTTGGGACCTGTTCGTGATGAAATCTAATTATGACACTCCCTATACAAGATGAACTGGTATCACAAGTCTGAGAACTAATTTACACGACTGGTACTAAGAGAACATTATCATAGACACTGGAGTGATATTACGAAATGAAGTTCTCTTGGCGGGCCATGTTCAGTGAACTTGTTCAGTAGACAAGCACCTATATGTTATCCCAAGTATCTCATACTTCAACTTATATGAGATCGGCTGCTTACTTCATAAATAAGAAGGCTTAACATATACTAGTCTTTGAGCATTGCCAATGCCCCATCTTGGCAATACGATGACCAAGAACAGTTTGAGGAACAAGGCTTTGATGCATAAGGACCTCATTACTATAACTCCTTATAATTCTTTTACAAGGCCATTATGTTCCATGGGCTTCATCCGGTTAGTACTTAATAACTCCTTATTATTGTACTAACATGAAGGAAAACCTTGTATCAATATCTTCATAGTGAAGGGTTTGCTTTATTGACTGTGTATCCCATGCTCAATATGATTGGCTCAAGGGCATACACCAACAATCTCCCACTTGCACTAAGCCAATCACTAACGCATCCAATGCCAAACTCTTTCGATTAGCAATTGTTCTCTACAAGGACATAGCTTAAGTGCATTGAGAATATGCTTTGTCATATTCATGATAATCTCATTATCAAGGTTAATAATTCAGATCACAACGAGACCTTGATTCCATTCTTATGGCTCAATTGTTTCTATAACAACTATTGGAATCAACTTATTAGCAAATAGCTAATGATCCAAATATAACTCCTTTTGCAAGACAAAACAAAAGAGTTAGTCTTAAAAACCTTTAATATAAACGTGCAATCCTTTCAAGTTTGGAATATTTCCAACTAATTGCATTTTCAAAAATGGCAATTTATCATAACCTTTTATCATTCAAAGAGTTATTAATAACTCCCACTACATCCTTCATATGTAGATGTTAAGGGATTATTTCAATAACAATTCGAATTACATATCACAAAGCTAAATAGTATTCATAATACTTTGTAAGTTGTATAATATAAGACTATGTTATAGAACAATTTTATAACTGATTTATTTAAGAGGAAATTAAATAAGCATGGCATCCTATGCCAGCAAAGCAATATGTTTCGAAAACATAAATTAAATATCCTCAACATTGGCCCATAATGCCAATAAAACATCAAATGTTTTTAAATAAATCATATATAAATGTCTTATTAAAAATCCATAAGATCGGCAAGCTCTGATGTAGCATTAAACTCGGTTGCCATCTTCATGGTCCAGCTTCACTGCTCATTTCCTTTGGTCCCTACAATATGTCATACATATTTAGTACCAAATGATAGGTATCATATGCTAAGAGGAGTGAATCATATTATACCTAAAGTTGAAACTCCTTTCAGCTTCTTTCCCTTGTTAGATTCAAGGTACTCCTTGCAATTGCGCCTCCAATGACAAGTTTTCCCACAATGAAAACAAGCTTTGTTAGCATTATGTTTAT
The DNA here is from genome assembly GCA_030761205.1 of Fremontodendron californicum. Taxonomy (NCBI): domain Eukaryota; kingdom Viridiplantae; phylum Streptophyta; class Magnoliopsida; order Malvales; family Malvaceae; genus Fremontodendron; species Fremontodendron californicum. The sequence continues at coordinate 8,618,204 of JAULJL010000023.1, read as the reverse complement.
CCTTTACTTCATTCACAACACCATCATCGGGCTTCAAACTCTTTGAAGCAGGAGGTACATCCTATCTAGTCTTTCTTTTCTTCTTACCTTTCGATTCAGAGGAAGAAACTAAATGGACAGATGACTTGTCCTTAACAATGGTTTCCTCAGCCTGTGTGAGCATATTCAGCAACCCAGAAGGGGTAGCCTCCAAGTGGTTCATGTTAAAGTTCAACACAAACATCGAATAGCTCTCAAGTAGTGAAGTAAGGGTTAGATCAATGATTAGATAATGATCCATAACCCATCCAATCAGCTCCAAACAAATAATATACCCTATCATCTTAAGCACATGAGGCCTTACTAGGCTTCCCTCTGACATCTTTGTTTGGAACAATTCCTTTGAGATGTCAAATCTCTCATTGCGATTCTCCTTAGCGAACAGTTCTCTAAGGTTAAGAATGATATCCTGAGCATTCATGGCCTCATGCTGCTTTTGGAGTTCGGGTGCCATACTAGCCAACATCACACATGTTGCTTGTACGAAATCATCTCTATGAACTCTATAGGCCACCCTTTCCTCCTCAGTTGCATCATCAGTAGGCTCATCTGGAATAGGCTCATCAAGAACATAAGCCTTCTTTTCCTGTGTCAAGACAATCTTGACATTGCGAAACTAGTCAACAAAGTTTGGCCCAGTTAATTTATTAGCATCAAGTATGCTTCTCAGTGATAATGCATTTGCCATTTTAGCGTTTATATCCTATATGAATCAAAACATTTAACAGTGAATAATTAGCAAGTAGTAATGAAGTATGTACTTAAATTATTATTCTCATTATTTTAACAAAATAATATCCCTCAACTACTATCTCGAGAAATTTAACTCTTAAACTTCTTAATGAGCTAGGACCCCTTTCATTCTAGCATAACCTTAAGTGACTCAACAAGCTATGTTGAAACTAATTGAGTAGGTAACTTAATTTACCAATTACATCTCTATGCAACTCCTAGATCTAGTTAGGTGACAACTCTTTGCCTAAATACATCATACGCATTTTGCCTAACTTTGCCTTTAAATGTCATGCGATCAAGTTTTAAAGCATCTAGATAACATAACACTTAGTTGAGTAAGATCCACCTTCAATAACTCAAACATGTTCATACATAAGTTTGACCTTGAGTGACTCAACAAGCCTCCAAATGGAAGAACTCTGGTTATCTTGTTATGATGGTGGAAGACAACTTATCATGCGTAACATGGACTCAATATAATTTAATAAGGGATTTCATTTAACTCTTATGTAGGTCTCATTGATTTCATACTTGATTGGCATGAATAGCATTCATTTAATTACATACATCACATATATACATAATTCAAAATAAATCTATCATATGCAATCTACTAGGATAATTATGGACTTAATTCTAATCTAGTTTCCTTAAGCCATTAGGAAACTAGTTCGTCAAATTCCTAGGGGATACCATACATAGTCTTCGAAAGCTTTGTTGGTGATCTCCTTAGTTACTTCTTCTTAACGCCATATCTCCTTACAACTCGGAATTTACATAAATTCAACTTCCTATCCTAAATCTAAATCTAAATCTATAAAGAATATAACAATTACATTGCTTTATCAGAAACCTCGAGTTACATTCGAGGGGATTTAGATGAGAAGAGAATTTACAACTCTGGATGAAAAAGAGAAGGCAGGGTGCGTAGATCCTATTTTTAAAATACCAATAAGAAAATTCAACCATACATTCCCTAGTCATACTAAGGTCTAGTCCATAACCATCCTTCATGCATACGTAATCATATTATAAGCATGAATTAAAAACACACATAGTCAATATCACTTGGTGATCTTGTGTACATATTTGCATAAATGTCACCAAATAAATTTGAGATAATCTATCAAATCATTCTAGCAATTTTGGTTCCATCTATTAAAACACTTTTATTAAAATCTTAACAATTAAGAAAGCTATCTTAAAATCGGACTTTACCTAACTTTTAGGTTCCTTGTCTTAATTAGGACAAAACATTCTAACATGCTCAACATCCTAAACATTTTAGGACATATTATTGTCTTATACCGAGTCTATAAGTTTGCAATCCATCCTAAGTTTGCAATCCATCCTAACTCTTAAGGAACTTAAAATCTCGTTAGGTAACTCTTACCTAATCATACTACAAGTCTCTCCTACAATTTAGAATTCACATTGCCACTAGGAAACAGTTTCCTTGTTGAAGTAGGACTCTAACTCTTAGTGTCCTAGGCGCAGGCAATCTCTTTAGCCATCGAATAGCCGCTGTGAGCCCATCATCAGACTATTGTATGCCATCTACTATGGCTACTGGATACCCTAAAAAGAGCTTGCTGACCACCCCTTACAGCTGCACTCAATTCGGCAACAATTGCCTCCATGGTGCTGCGGTTCGGCTTACTAGCGTGCAGCAACAGTTGCCGCTTAATCCAGTCATGTTCCATGCCCAAACCAGCCATCATAGATGAATCATATTCACCTTAGATGCTACCCAAAATTCCTAGCAAACATATGAAACGTTTCCATACTCATGCTCGAATTTTTTTGCACGTAAACACCTATAAAACAGTCCAAAAAATCTTAGCATTGTAGTAACAATGTTTCATGCCCAAAAACAACTTTGCTTAAATGTTTTAAGCTCAAATCAATTTTGTAACTGCAATGGCAGCATGTAATATAAAATTTTCAGATCTGAAACATCTAAAAAATTAATTTTATATCACCCCCAAATTAGCTTACAAAACTTGACTCAAAACTATGTTTTTGACATCAAAACTTGTCGGGTTTCCTAAGACATGTCATGGCTTTAATCCTTGTTGATTAAAACAATTTTAATCTAACGTTTAAACAATTTTAAACATCATTAAAGTTATTATATAGCTGCTGTCCAGATTTAACAAAATTAAAGAAAACAAATTTTCTTTTAAATCCTTAAGAACCGAAAACATGCCAAAATCAACACACAAAACAATAACATGTTTATCACCAAGAATTGACATGCACAAACCTCATGCAAACAACAGAACCTGGCTCTGATACCACTGTTGGTTATGCTACTCTCGGGTTCATGCTTAAACAAAATTATCAAAGTGCAGTGAAAGTAAACAAAGAAGCACCCGAAGTACAACAGGATCTTAGGCTTCCGTTTAGCATAGGTTTATAGCATTCAAAACAAAATAAATCACCCATATGATTTAGAAGTTACCTACTTAAGATATCGTAACCTTAAGTTGCAGATCCAAATTGCAAGTTGCTCTCAAGTCCAAGATCCAATTAGAACAAGATCATAAGAAGCACAATTGTCCTTCTTTTAGAGCTAGTCCACACGAACAGCTGATGGATCCTTCTCTAAGGTATGATGATTCACTTGTGCTAGTAAATTGATCCTAAGATCACAATCAAAAGATCTATCTTTTGTGTTTGTCTCCCTAAATCAATCTCACTCAACAAGGAACAGAAGCGGCAAGAACACACCAAAAACAAGAGGAATTGCGGCAAGCACAGTTCTTACAGGGAGGTGGCGATGTGTCTATTTTGCTAGGGTAGGGTTCTCTTCTTGAAACCAAACTTATCTTAAGCAAAAATCAGAATATCTCAAGTAGAATGAATGTCTCATGGGTGGCTATAGCCTCTATATCTGATATATATGCAGGCATAAACCCTGACCCCCTCTCTCTAAGCTTGGTCGGCCCCCTGTAGCTTGTTGCACAAGATTTTCATTAATCCACTTGGACTTAAACAATTTAATTCTAAGATGGATCAATAGGCCCATTATATTATCTAATAATAATAATGGTCCATCAACCTTAATGCCTTAAGTTGGGCCAACCATCCTTAGTAGACAGTCTTAAATTAGAATAGTCTAATTTATCATGCTTATTTATTGGATAGATTAATTTCTAAACGAAAGTAATTTAATTCTCAATTAAATTTATTTCTCTTCATGAATAATTCATGACATTAATCTATTAATATCATCTCATGACATTAATCCAATATAGCATAGTCATTCGAAATTCACCTTGTACATCACTATGTCAAAGTCGACTATACTAGTTTATATAAGACTTCTTGATTCCTCTTATCTCATTAAGACGTTGTCTTTGGATTTCTCAAATCTCAATTATGTCTTAGTCTTTCTTAATTGAACTTCTTCAATTAAGTCCTCAAATATAGATCTTTTATTCCAATAAGTTTTACCTTAATAGAATACCATGTTTAATCCATGCATATTTGTTCTTATGTGTGTGACCCTCTAGGTTCCCAATATGTTGGCAATGAACAAAAGTTAATCTCATTAACTTGTTTTCATAGATCATGAGCGGGATCTAGCAACCCATCATGATCACCCAAATATTGTGAAGTCAGCGTGACCTTTTTAGAAACCTTTCAGCAACTAGCTTGTCAGTGTATTACGGTCCTTTCACTATATATCCTGGATAGTGCATGAACATGGTGCAGTGTCTACTCATGAGCAATCCATATTAGTTCTTCGCAACTTATGATTAACCTTATGAATTTAGAGAAACAACTTTCTCCCAAATTCATCATGTTTTGGCCAAAGACTTAATGAAGTTAATCATAGTCAAGAACAAACGAGATATGTCTCCATTATCATAGGGAGTGGTGAATCCTCTCTGGATCACTCATTCATCTTCATATGGTTTATGTCATAACCCAATAACACCCTACTATAAATATCCTTTTGTTGGGACCCGTTCGTGATGAAACCTAAGTATGACACTTTCCATACAAAATGACCTGGCACGAGTCTGAGGACTATTTACACGACTGGTACTAAGAGAAGATTATCATAGACACTGGAGTGATATTACCAAATGAAGTTTTCTTGGTGGGCCATGTTCAGTGAACTTGTTCAACAGACAAGCACCTATATGTTATCCCAACTATTCCGTACTTCAACCTATATGAGATCGGTTGCTTACTTCATAAGTAAGATGGCTTAACATATACTAGTTTTTGAGTATTGCCAATGCCCCGTCTTCGCCATACAATGACCAAGAATAGTTTGAGGAACAAGGCTTTGATGCATAAGGATCTCATAATTATAACTCTTTATAATTCCTTTACAAGGCCATTATGTTCCATAGGATTCATTCGATTAGTACTTAATAACTCTTTATTATTGTACTAACATGAAGGAAAACCTTGTATCACTTTCCTCATAGTGAAGGATTTGCTTTATTGACTGTGTATCCCATGCTCAATCTGATTGGCTCTAGGGCATACACCAACACTCCCCTCGTCCTAATTCACCTATTGGCCGTTGGATTTTCCCAGCCGAGGCCTAGAACGCCTTGAACCAAACTATGATCGAACTCACAAAGACCATTTTTTGTTTTTTTTTGTTTGCCATCCTTGTTGCTGTGTTTGTGATGTTTTTTTTGTTTTTGGTTGATGTCGTTTTTGGTTGATGTCGTTTTTGGTTGTGGGTCGTAGTGGTAGTGGTGTTTTTTTTGCTTCTGATCCCCACCCTTTTTTTGGTTTTGTGGAGGGTTTTTATGGTGGTGGGGGTTTTGCGTGTGGGAGAAGAGATGGGTAGTTGATGGGTGGTGGTTGGTAGGTTTCTTGCGTGGGGGAAAGGGTTGGCTAGGGTGGCTGGCAGGGGTGGAGTGTGTAGGGGTTGCCGTGCGGGTGGCCTGCTACAGTGGGGGTGGCATGCTATAGGTGAGGGTGGCAGTGGTCTGTTGCTAGGCCTGCTGCCAAGGGGTAGGGGCTATGGAGGGTGTTGGGCTAGGCCACCAGGGTTGGGTGGCCTGCTGCCTAGCAGGCCTGGTTGGCCTGTTGGCATGCAAGTGGGCATGTTGCTTGGTAGGCCTAAATTGGGTAAGGGTAGGGGTACTTGGGTGCAAATTTTGAGCCTCCGGGCCCATAAAACTAAAAGCTTCAAAATAATAAAAATAAAATAAAATCAGAATAAAACAACAAGGTCTGAAATAGACTCGAAAGCCAATTTGACAAGGCCAAGCCCAATACAGGTCGAATTTACCAAGATTCGAATCAAAACGTAAATCCATTTCGAACAATCCAACAGTACCAGACTTAGTTCAACGAGTGAGTGGACCGTGAATAAAATTTTGAATAATCTAATGTTTCACTTGAATCGCTTCTGAAATTCTTGATTTGAGACTCGAGTCGGGATATGATATGGACCTAACTCGGGTTTGATTCGAACCTAGCTTGACGCATGACTCGGACAAAATTAGATTGCTACATAATAAACATACGATAAAAACATGTAATTTTGCTCAATAATAAGATAATTATTGAAATTGTAAAATGGTCAAGGGATTCAAACTCAACACTTCAGCAAACTTGTTGAAAGTTTTAATGTTAAAATAATTGTTCAAAACTCTTTCAATCCTGATCTGGTCCGGATTAATACGGTTCGATATGATTTTTTTTTTAACTTTTAGTTTTTCTTTTTTTAATTTAGTATTCATTTTTTATATAGTTTTAAATTTTTTTATTTTATTTTATTTTATATTATAATTTATTTTTAGAGATGGTAGCAGATTAGATATCTGTAACTTTTTAAATATTTGAATTTGAATCCGTTTATTATCTCTTTACTATTTGAATCTGCATTCGCTTTAATGAGCAATATCCGTCGAATATCTGAATCTGCTAAATATCCGAATTTATTAAATTAATTTTTTTAAAATATAAAATTAAATAAGAATTAAATATTTAAATATTATCAGATTCGAATATCCAAATCTGTTACCCATATAAATAAAGCGGATTCGGAAAACGAATTCGGATATCCGACATTATCCGAACCAAAACTAAAGCAGATTCAGATAATGGATATCCATGGGTTCATATCCGGATCCACTCCAAATCCGCTGCGGATAGTAAATCTAATAGCTGAATCCGTAAAAAACGGATTGGATAGTATCGAATATCCAATTTTTTATTATCCATTGTCATCCCTATTTATTTTTATTTTATTTTTAAATGATTATTTAAAGGGCTTAGTTTGCACGTTGACTCGCATGTCAATTTGGGATCCATATCCAACCCGTTCAGAAAAAAAATAAAGAAAAAAAAGGAAAAAACAAAACTTGCTGCTAACTAGTATGAGAAAGTCGATCCAACGAAAGAATTAAATATAAACTAAAATTTTATTTAGTTATTTTTTATTTGAATAATTAAATAGGCAAAATAAAATATAAAAAGTTGGTAGTTCATTAATTTAACAAAAAAAAAGAAAAAAATGAACTTGTTACTAACCTACGTGAGAAAGTTGATCCAATGACAGAATAAAATACAAACACTAGTAATAATTATTTATTTAAATAAATTTTTAATTAATTAATGAAAAAAAATAATTTTAAATTAAATTTTATTCAATAATTATTATTTATTTAAATATTTGGGTCAACTTTGTTAAATAATTTGGTCAACGACATAATAATACTTATTTAAATATTTTAAATAATTAATTAAAAAAATATTAAAAATATACCAGCAAAGCGGGACTTAATTAGACTTGCTCATGGGTCGGGCCGGGCCACGGCCCGAAAGTTTTATTTTCTTACCGGCCCGAGTTACCATTCATAAGCCGGTCTGGGTTACTATTCATAATATTAATAAAAAATTAAAAAATTATTTTTATATTTTAATTAAATTTAAAAATATATATTTTTTAATGATTAAATAGTGATTCGGGTAGGCATTAAAACTCCTATTCAGGGCCTACCCATGAGCATTGAGCAAGTGTAGGCTTAATCCTACTAATACGTTAAAAACTAGAGTAAGACACTTACTCCCCTTAGGTTTGATAAAAAAATACACTTACCCCCCTCAGGTTTGAAAAACACCCACTTATCCCCTAAGGTTTGGCACAAAATACATTAACCCCCTGATGTATTATTTCTAGGTTAATTTTGAATAAAAAACAAATATACTCTTTGTTAATTATTAATCATTTATTTTTTATTATTTCTTTTCATTTTGTTTATTCAAAAGTTTTTTTTAACTACAAAATAATGAGAATTTATTTAATTTTAAAATTATCTTTAATTACTATTAAATTAAATTCTAATTAAGTTATATTATAATTCAAGTGCATGTTAAATAATTTAAACTTATCTTTAATTCAATTATATATTAACTATGAAATGAATTTATTAAAATATCTTTATTCAATTAATTAATTACTGTTATTTAAAATATTTAAGGATAATAAAATTAATTAAAGAAAAAAATGAAAAAAGAGAAGAAAGAAGAATAAAAAAGTATATAATTATTTTTCATGAGATTTTATTGAAAATAAACTTAGTCCTATTATTGTGAAAAACACATTTTATCTATTAAAAAAGTAGCTATATTAGCATTTTGTTAATCGAATTAATATTTAATCAAAATTTACATTAAATATTAAAAATACGATCATTTTTATTATTATTTTTGTCTATTTTTCAAATAATTGTAATTGATTTATTTTAAAATAATAATAACATAATATATTAATATCAAAGTTAATTTATATAATTGAATTAAAGATAAGTTTAAAATTTTGTTTAGTACAAAAAAGTTTAGGGGAGGGGAGGTTACCTAGTCCAAGGCCAGGGCATGCCACAGGCCTCAAAGAGGGCTAACAGTGGTACTTACAGATCACCTACCAAGTGGAACTGCTGATGAGACGTGAATCATGATACTTGCCAATGCGCTAATGAATACTCAACGAACCAATCCACGTTGGCATAAGTTTAAAATCTTTAATATGTATACTTGAATTAGAATAGAATTTAATTAGAATTTAATTTGATAGTAATTAAAGACAAATTTGCAGTTAAAAAAGATTTTTGTAAAAAATAGAATGAAAAACATTAAAAAATAATTAATAATTAATTAAGGGTATATTTGTCTTTTTATTTAAAATTAACCTAGAAATAATACTTTAGGAGTGTCGCAACCTAAAAAAAAAATAACAAGTCTCATAGCAAGACTTTATTATTCGTTAAGAGTGACATTTAAAAAAAAAAAAAACCGAGAAAAAGTCGACTTAATTCCTCTTGAAAAATGAAGGTTTTAAAAATGACCTTGAAAAAGATATGGAGTCGCCACCAATCTTTTTTAGCTAGGTGTGATCGGACACCTATTAAAACCGGTTTTATAAAATATTTTAAAATTAATTAAAACATTTTTAAAACCAATTTCAAGTCTGCGTTTTAAACCAGAGAAATCAAAGAAGCGGGTTCGGGACACGGTTACGTGTGGGGAACGTTTAGCACCCCCACAATGCCCGTATAAAACGGTACCTTATTAATCATGTGTTATCTCAAGACTCGGTAAAAAGTCAGTTTTAAATTTAGTATTTCAAGTTAATTCCCAAATTTAAAGAAAAATAATTCCATTTTTAATTGAAAATGATCCGGAATTTATAAATTCAAAATTTTCCTATATTCCCCAACAAACGTGGCAAAATATAGAAATTTTTATTAGTTTAAAAAAATTTCCAAATCAATCTCATTTTAAAGAAGATATTCCGTTATTAATGATAATTGATGATATCCTCCCCAGCAAACTCGGCAGAGAATTCATGAATTATTTTAACTCGTGAATATCTTTATTTTATTGAAAATCATTACTTTTTTGAAAACATTTTAAAAAAAATATGAGTATCAATATGTATGACATAAATAAAATACATAGCAAAGTCTAAATAATATAATGCAACCTAAATGATATGATATAATTTAAATGGCTTAGCATATTCTAAATGAAATGCAATATTCTGTGTTATATGATATATTCTAAATGGAATGAAATGACCTAGGTAACATGATATATTCTATATGAAATGTAATATCCTAAGTCATATGATACATTCTAAATGAAATAAAATATCCTAAGTGACATAATATATTCTAAATGAAATGAAATGACCTAGGTAACATAATATATTCTACATGAAATGAAATGACCTACGTAACATAATATATTCTATATGAAATTAAATAATTTAAATGACATGGCAAATATAAATGATATGCCTTATAATCTAAATGACATGAAATAGAAAATAATGCTATCATATAATATGCATGAAAATAAAAATAAAAATAATAATGCATGAACATAGCATATGCTAAATAATATGACAAAAATAACTAAATAAAAAGCATAGGATATCATGAAATATTCAAAACCATATAACAAATAATATGATATCAAAAATTTAAATTATAGATAATAACACCATCATGAAAATTAAACATAGCAAAAATTACCCTTAACCAGAGAATTAAAAAATCATTTTTAGAGTTTAAAAAGGCTTAGAAACTACCCTAAGTAGCCAAACTTCCTAATTAGCCCCCTCTAAGTAACTTAACCAAAACAGAAAATGATTTTCCTTCAAATTCAATTCTGACTGGACTGTCCAGTTTTAAAGCATGATTTTTAACAATATTTTTAAGAATTCAAAAAAATCTAAAAACAATACTGGAGACTCAGAACATGTAGAACTACACAGGAAAAAATCGACTTAATCTTTTGATTAGAGATGACTGCCCAAAAAAATTGAGAAAGTACGAGTACTGGATGAAAAAACTATTTTGTCAAAACGCATTCTTTTACCTTTGATAAAATCATTTAAAAATCAAAGTAAAAATATTAGAGACTCTCTAAATGACTCACAAACAGTAGCTAATACTTTTGAAAAGTTAGGCAAAAAATAGGCTAAGTAAAAAAAATCACAAATTTAGAATAATCAATTTGACAACTCTTTAATTTTCTACAAGTATGCTCAAGAGAGCATGACTTTGAACCATTGATTGGCCTAAGTCATAAGTCAGGTGGCAAGGATATGAAATGCATGAAAAATACAGCAAATATGATGCATGAAATGCATGATTTAAAACCTAAATTACATGAAAAATGCATGGCATCAATAAAATGACCTAGACCTAAATGAACTTGCATGGCATTTAATGCAACCTATGTCTAAACTGCATGAATATGCATGGCAAAACAAACCAATCCTACACCTAAAATATGCATGGAAATAACACAAACACATGGCATGCTTAAACAAAATACTCAACCAAATATCCTGAAAATGCAAACCTATCAACTAACATAACAAAAATGCACACACAAAGCAAACAATATGAAGTGGCCGAATGTGGTGGATGCTTAAAATGAGAATGGCATTTTCACGAACACATGATATACTAACATGCATAGCTAAAGAATAATGCTCAAATCAGGCAAATATAAAGTAAAAGCATGAAAACCAATAGGCATTTTCACAAACACATGGATTCAAAAATATAAAACATAAACAAACTTAAACATTTTGAAAAGAGAAAATCAAAAATGCAAGACAAGTAAAATAAACATGATAACAAGATAATAGATTCAAAAATAGAAACAAGTAAGCAACCAAATTAAAACAAGCTTCATATTTATGTATTAGAAGAAGATTTAAAGCATCAAAACTTGTTAAATATCAAGAATAACATGAAATAAAAAATGCAAATAGCAACTACTCAAAAACTAGGCCATTCGGCCATCTCAAAAACAATAGAAGAAAAAAAAATTCAAGATCTTTTTACAAGAAAGAATGAAGAAGAACTTGAAGAAGAATATTAAGAACACTTATTTTAAAAGAAAAATCAAAAGAAACTCACCAAAATAGTAATCAAAACGGAAAATCAAGAATGGAAAATCAAAGAAACTGCAAGAGTAAGGTGCTTAAACAACCTCTAGAAGCTATCTTTCAAGCTTTTACTCTTCTAACTTTCTTTTCTTTTCTAAACTTTTCTATTTGCCTTTCAAAAATGGAGAGAAAAATCAGCTAAAACCAAGAGAGAATTGAGAGTGAATAGCTGAAAATGAAAAAGAGAATGCCCCCCTTGTAGTGTGGCCGAATGGCCCCCTAGACTAGGATGTTGTCATTTTCCATTCAACCAATTTTCATCCAAAGGCTATTGATTCAAGATTATTAAAACATGAAATTATCACCCTTAGATTAGGCCATCAGCTATCCACAATTACAGCTGTTCAAGAATCTTAAGCCATTATGTTGACACTCTCCCTCTTCATGCATTGGTCCACGTAGCTTATTTGCAAAGACTTGATCAAAAAATAACTAACTTCCTCTTCATTGTTGACTTTTTGATTAAAAATCAGAAACTATATAGCTATCCTTGGGCCTTGGCCGGCCAGCCCCTTTTCTTCATGCCCATGTTTCATTTTTTAAAAGGCAAGAAAAGTCATTTTCGTTTTCTTGGGTAAAATGACCATTTTGCCCCCAAACATAAATAAATGGCAAACGGACTCCAAATTCAAATTTTCTTTTTTCAATACTTTCAAAATAATAAAAACTTGAATTCTTGAAGTTTTCTAAAATTTTTGAGTTCATTTGCTATTTATTTGGATTTTTTCTTCCAAAATTGCCCTTTTATGCCCCCAAAACTTTACCATTTTTTAAACAAGCTGCAAATCCAGATTTTTCTTCACCAATCTCTTCCAAATAATTTAAAAGTGTGATCTAGAAGTTTTCATAATTTTTGGAACTCATTAGGTATTTTTTCGGGATTTATCTGCTTGAATTACTGTATTAGGGGCCCGAGATTTGGCCATTTTGCAAACGAACTCCGAATCCATATTTTATTTCGTCAATCTCTTCCAAATAATTTAAAATGAGATTTGAAAATTTTTAGAATTTTTGGAGTTCATTTGCTATTTTTTCGGGATTTATCTTCTTGAATTTCTACATAAGGGACTTGGGATTTGGCCATTTTGCAAACGAATTCCGAATTAAGATTTTCTTTCGCCAATCTCTTTGAAATGATTTAAGAATGAGATTTACAATTTTTCAGAATTTTTGGAGTTTATTTGCTATTTTTTCCAAATTTTCCAACTTTGCCCTTTTACCTCCGAAACCCGGTTTTACTCAAAACAAGTTTGATTTTTAGATTTTCTTCAAATTGAGCTTTGGGCTATCCTTTTTTAACCACTCCTCATCTATTAAGGGCTTTAGTCCTACCAAGTCGGGCCATTTTTGTAATTCTTCCCAATTTCACCAAAATCCACCAAATACCCTAATTCTCGATTTTCTTCCGGATTGACTTTTCTTTCAATTTTTCTTTCAAGTGGCTTCTCCATTACCTGTATTTAGTGCTTATCTTTCATTTGGAACCTTCAATTTCACCAGTTCGATCAATTAAGCACTTTTCTCCAAATTTCTTGGGTTAGGGTTTCCTTTCTACTGACTCTCCATAATCCATCTTTCGAACTCCATATCTTTCGATGTAGACCTCGGATTATCAAAATTCTTTCGCCATTTTTTAATTGAACTTCAAATCTTGATTTTGAAAGTGGGTTGACTTTTTCAGTAGTTGACTTTTTGGGGTTGACTTTTTTCAAGTTTGACTTTTTATGCTCGCCTTCTTAGACTAAGTCCCGGAGTACCACCTGCAGGATGAAAAAAGTCTTTTTACATTCTGAAACATCAATTTAGGAAGAAAACATACTCGTTTTAGTGGTCCGGACAAAATTAGGTGTCTAAAGTTGCCCCTCTTTGGCTATTGCTGAGAATCAGGAATCAGGCAAAGATAAACAAATTCTAATTTGGTCTGATTAGTGAAATAACATGTGAAGGGAATGGAAAGGGATTTTCTTTTTTTCATTTTCTCATTTTTTTCAATTTTTTTTCTAAAAAAAAAACTGTAAATAGAAGATATTGTCCTTAAATTGAATTCCCTGACTAATCAAGGCTCGACCCGTTTTAAGGAAATAAGTTCGATTTGCAAGAGAAGAAAAGACCTCGACGATGGTCTCGGGGGCTTAACCTGTCTTGTGCTAAGCTGTGTTTAAAATTCTGGGTATCTCCTCCAGAAGCTTCGGCTATTAACACTAAAGAATTGCTCAAGCAAATGTAAAACTCTGGATATCTCCACCAGAGGCTTTGGCTATTACAACCAAAGACTTGTTCAAGCAAATGTAAAACTCTAGATATCTCCACCAGAGGCTTTGGTTATCACCACCAAAGACTTGTTCAAGCAAATGTAAAAACTCAGGAAACTTATGCCTGGAGGTCTTAAAAATAGTGGCCGGAGGCCTTACCCGTGATTTGAAAAAATATGCTGTATCCGATTTTAACAATAATGCCCGGAGGTCTTAAGAATGGTACCCGGAGGCCTTACCCGTGATTTGGAAAAAAATGCACTGTATGCGACTTTAAACATGATGCCCGAAGGTCTTAAGAATGGTGCCCGGAGGCCTTACCCATGATTTGAAAATACCTTGACGACAGTCTCAAGGCTTGACTCATTTGATAAACAGAATGAATTCGATTTAAAAAAGGAAATACCTCAACGGTGGTCTCAAGGCTCGACTCATTTGATAAAATAGAATGAATTCGATTTAAAACAAAAGGAAATACCTTGACGGTGGTCTCAAGGCTCAACTCATTTGATAAAACAGAATGAATTCGATTTAAAACAAAAAGGAAATACGTCGACGGTGGTCTCAAGGCTCGACTCATTTGATAAAATAGAATGAATTCAATTTAAAACAAGAGGAAATACCTCGACGGTGGTCTCAAGGTTCGACTCATTTGATAAAACAGAATGAATTCGATTTAAAACAAAAGCAAATACTTCGACGATGGTCTCAAGGCTCGACTCATTTCATAAAACAGAATGAATTCGATTTAAAACAAAAGGAAATAACTCGACGGTGGTCTCAAGCCTCGACTTATTTGAGAAGCAAAATAAGTTTGATTTGGAAAGGAAACGTACCTCAACGGTGATCTCAGGGCTCGACTTGTTTGAAAAACAGAATGAGTTCACTTTGGGGAAGTCCAAGTTTTCCTGATTTCTGCAATGTTAGCTAAATGCAATATGAGAATGACATGCTTTGCAAATGCATGTATGTTTCCTAAGAATGAATGCAATCAAATGATTGTGTCATGATTTCTAATCCATGGTTTCTTTGAGGTTCACAGATTATCCGACTTCATGACGGAGTCTTCAATTGTTCATTGATGCCCCACTTATGGAATCCTTCATTCAAGATAACTTGTCAAAAAGTCTCAGTTTCTGACTTTCGCTGAAATTTACAAATTTTCTGACTTCGTGATGGAGTCTCCAACACGTTCACTTCTTTCTTTTCTTGGTGAACCTTCCAAACCTTTCACAAGATTTAAATCTATTCCTTAGTAATACTTTGAAATCCTTCTATTTAAAGATTTTTTATTACTAATCATCATTCAATTTAATAACAATTATAATGCATCTCAAAAATGTATGAAAGAAAATATGAATCAAGCAAAAATTGTCATGAAAAGGATAACAAGAATTTATTGCAAGAAATGTTTTAAAATAGTAAAAATAAATATCAAGGATATAAGAAACAAATGTAAAGTTATAGGTTGTAGATGCCCCGGATGCGGAATATCTTGGACCCCTCATTTTCAAACCATCTAAAATTTCTCTTGAACAAGCAATTTACTTGGGTAACCTCTCGGCTTCCGTAGTTACATCAGACTGAGTTGTTCCCCTTACTTCTGGTTTTATCAGACTGAGTTGTTCCCCTTTCTTCTGATTTTCAGATACTTTCTCCCCCTTTACATGGAGCATTGATTCAAACTTTTAATCAGTACCTGAGTCGCGCTTTGCGGGTTTTCAACTCAAGTGTCTTCCACTCGGTATTAAGTCACCCTTTGCGGGTTTTCAGCTTAAACCTCTCATTTTCCATTTTTTTCATCATTTTTTTGTTTTCTCTTTTTTCTTGTATTCTACCATGCATCTAAGAATTCTAAATGCTTCCAAAGTAAAAATATCAATTCAAAAGATGGGATAAATTCTGAGAACAACCTTTCAAATTAAATATCTATGCTTGATCAAAATGGACTTTCTAAAGCACGTAATGTAGGCCAAGGTTTAAGTTTAGAAAGAAAGGATAAAATAGGCTCAAAATGTGTTTAAGGGTGATTGAATCAAGGATCATTTCCTGAGGAGAACTTATTCTTGAAATATTTGTCCCTTTTTTGGACTTTCTTTTTTCTTTTTCTTTTTTGCTTTGCTAGCTTTTATTTGCCACATTTTTCGATGGCTTTCTTTTTGCCATGATTTTTGATTATTTCTCCTCGCACTTACCCTCCAATGTAGAGGGTAAAGAAAGGAATAATTCCTAAGGCTAAAAAGGGTGACTAAGATAATTTCTTCTTAGTGAAAGGAATATGAAAGATGGCCATTCATCATATCAAGGATGAATATTCTCATTAAAAAGCAATCCATAGGGGAAATAGATATATAGAATTTCCATTTTCACGCTTGGAATCATTCGAATTTCCATTTGCACAGCATCACACACATTTTTTTTTCAAGCATAATACTTTTTCAGTTCATCAGCATTCATGGGATTTCTGAAATCCTCCCCGTCCATTCTAGTTAAAATCAATGCTCCTCCAGAAAAAGCTCTTTTTACCATATAGGGTCTTTCCCAATTCGGAGCCTATTTTCTTCTCGGGTCCTTCACTATAGTGAGAATTTTCCTCAGTACCAACTCCCCCTCTCGGAACTGTCTGGGACGAAACTTCTTGTTGTGGGCTAGAATCATCCTTTTCTGATACAACTGCCAGTGACAAATTGCTTTCAATCTTTTCTCCTCAATGAGATTCAACTGTTCATAACGAGCTCTAACTCATTCTGCTTCCTCTAGGGCAACTTCCATCAAAACTCGAAGTGAAGGGATTTCAACTTCAATAGGTAGCACTGCTTCCATCCTGCATACCAAAGAAAACGGCGTTGCCCCTGTAGATGTACGGACCGAAGTACGATATGCATGAAGAGCAAAAGGCAAGATCTCATGCCAATCCTTATACACATAGGTCATCTTCTCAATAATCTTCTTGATGTTCTTATTGGCTGCTTCTACTGCCCCATTCATCTTCGGATGGTAAGGTGCCTAATTATGATGTGTGATCTTGAATTGAGTACACACTTCTCTCATCATCTTATTGCTCAAATTGAGAGCATTATCCGAAATAATTTTTGCTGGCAACCCATAATGGCATATGATTTCTTTCTTAACAAATCTACATATCACCGACTTTGTTACATTTGCATAGGACGCAGCTTCTACCCACTTTGTAAAATAATCTATGGCCACCAAGATGAAACGATGTCCATTTGAAGCTTTCGGGGTAATAGACCTCATGATGTCCATTCCCCACATTGAAAAAGGCCATGGTGCAGTCATGACATGTAATGGCGATGGCGGCACATGAATCTTATCTGCATATATCTGGCATTTATGGCACTTCCGAGAATAACTGATACAATCTCCTTCCATTGTCAACCAATAGTACCCTGCCCTCATAATCTGTTTAGCAAGCATGTGACCATTAGCATGAGTGCTATATATCCCTTCATGGACTTTTTCTATAATTCTCCGAGCTTCGGCAGATCCGACACATCTCAATAAGACTTGGTCTTTTCCTTTCTTGTAAAGAATCTCACTGTCTAGAAAAAAACCCATTGCTAGCCTTCTCAGAGTCCTCTTGTCATTTTCCGTTGCTTGTTCTGGATACTGTTGACTCTTGATGTACTGCAAGATGTCGTTATACCAAGGGAGGTCATCTACTTCTTCTTCAATACTCAGACAATGGGCAGGAGACTCATATATCCTCATCTTTATTGGTACAACTTCAGCCCCTTCATTCACCTTAAACATTGATGACAAAGTAGTCAGAGCATCTGCCATTTGATTTTTTTCTCGAGGAAAGTAATTGAAATTCACTTCTTCAAATTCCTCCAATAAATTCAATATGAGTTCTCAGTATCGGATTAGCTTTGTATCTCGGGTTTCCCATTCTCCTCGTAGCTGGTATATCACTAAGGCTGAGTCTCCGAACACTTCTAATACTTTGATCTTTCTGTCCACTGCAGCACGAAGGCCTATAGTACACACTTCATACTCGGCAGTATTGTTTGTACAATCAAAATCCAATCTAGCAGTGAAAGGATAATAATCTTCTTTTAGGGATATGAGGACTACACCGATTCTATGCCCCATGGCATTAGATGCGCCATCAAAATACTTTTTCCACACTTTCTTCTTCAGGGGAATCTCATCTGCTTGTGAAACATACATCAAATCTTCATTCGGGAAGTCAAAGTTCAACGGCTCATAATCTTCCACTACCCGACTTGCTAAGAATTCAGCTACTGCACTACCTTTGATAGCTTTCTAACTCACATATACAATGTTGTACTTTGACAATAAAACCTGCCATCTTGATGTTCTCCCTGATAAAGAAAGTGCTTCTATCATGTACTTGATTGGATCTAGCTTGGCAATCAACCACGTTGTGTGGTACAACATGTATTGTCTGAGTCTTCAAGCAGTCCAAGCTAAGGCACAGCACAACTTTTCTACCGACGAATATTTCAACTCATAATCTGTGAACTTCTTGCTGAGGTAGTAAACTGCCTATTCTTTCTTTCCAGTCTTATCAAGCTGCCCCAAAACACAACCCATGGATCTCTCAAATATTGATAAATACAGTATCATTGGTTTATCCGGAACAAGTGGCATTAATACTGGTGGGTTGGATAGATAACGTTTAACCTTTTCAAATGCAATCTGACAACCTTCATCCCATTCTCCTGGATCACATTTTTGAAGTAACTTAAATATTGGATCACATTTGTCGGTTAACTGAGAAATAAACCGAGCAATGTAATTCAATTTCCCTAAAAAGCCTCTTACTTCCTTTTGAGTACGAGGTGGTGGCAAATTCTGAATGGCCTTCACTTTATCTGGGTCAATCTCAATTCCTCTTTTGCTGACAGCAAAACCCAACAATTTTCCCGAGGTGACTCTAAAAGTGCATTTTGTCAGATTTAGCTTGAGTCTAAACTTCTTTAGTCGTTCGAAAAGCTTCTTAAGATTCTCAATATGCTCCTCTTCTCCTTATGACTTTCCGATCATATCATTAACATAGACCTCAATTCCCTTATGCATCATATCATGAAACAAGGTCACCATGGCTCTCTGATATGTTGCCCCAGCATTCTTCAACCCAAATGGCATTACCTTGTAGAAGAAGGTCCCCCACATTGTAACAAATATGGTTTTCTCCATATCTTTTGGTGCCATCTTAATCTGATTGTATCCTGAGAATCCTTCCATGAAAGAAAATAAAAAACTCTTTGCAGTATTATCCACCAGAGTATCAATATGGAGCAAAGGGAAATTATCTTTAGGGTTGGCCTTATTCAAATCTCGATAATCAACGCACATCCGTACCTTGCCATCCTTCTTTGGTACTGGAACAATATTCGCCACCCATTCTGGATATTTTTCCACCTCTAAGAATCCAGCATCAAATTGCTTCTTCACCTCCTCTTTTATCTTTAACAGCATGTCCGGCCTCATTCTTGAATTGGCTTGCATTCTGGCCTTAAAGGGAGATTATGAACCACAATATCCGGATCCAACCCTGGCATGTCTTGGTAAGACCATGCAAATACATCAACATATTCCTGGAGCAAGGCTATCAATTCACCCTTTATTGATGATGACAATAAAGTTTCGATTTTGATTTCCTTTTTCTCTTCACCATCTCTCAGATTTATCATTTCCAATAATTTCTTATAAGGAAGTATTTGTTTCTCCTCTTGTTCTATTTTCCTTAATAGATCCAAAGGTAGACCATAATCCTCAGTATCTTCGTTAGCCTCAAAATCACCCGTGCAAATGAGTCTTTCAAAATCAATTTTGGAATTACTGACAGGAAGGTCCTCATATTCCACATCCGTACACCTATAAATAGGTGGAGAAGAAACAATATAGGAAAATATATATAATGACAACAAAATAAATAACAAAAATGAAAGAATATGGACACATCAATATGAATAAAATGCATTGTGCTTGTTATTTATTGAATGAGAATGTTTAAACAAAAAGCCCATTACAGAAAAAACTCTTAATATCTTTGGGTAAAGATAATTAAGATTGTTTTTTAAAGTATTACGTTGGAATAGACTTAAAAACTATGGGCAACCCAGTCGCACTCCAATTGGTTATTTTGTATCCTGGTGGACAAGGTCGCACCATCCAGTTTGCACTGTCACTTTCCATCCCTTCTTTCCCAATCATGCAAATCACCATATCCTGAATCTGCCCCCTTTTATTCACATGGAATTTTCCAAAAGCTTGCTCGATCATTATGAGTACATCCTCTGAATTCCTTTCTCCGAATAGAAGACCAGCAAAGCGGAAGTTGTGAAGGATTGGTGGGAAAGTCATGGGTTCCCATTCAATATCCATACCTGCGAGACGGGCCATCATCCTTTGTCGATTCCTTTCAACTTGTTTCCTCCTCTCATAGGCCTTTGGAAGATATACTAAGCCAAACCGGTCTTTCTTTCCCACTGCTTCCATTGCTTTAGCCATCCCTTGAAGATATTTTCCAAGACCTTTTCTAGCCATGCAGCCCTTTTCCATTGTGGTTCTTACTCCCAGCCTTGTGTTCTTGGACAACCTTGGCTTTGGAATTTTTCGTCCTTCAGCGACGAAAACCGCATTTACGAATTCCAAAGATCTAAAAGAATATTCTACGGCATCTTCATTGGGTTCAACATAAGGAGATTCAGTAGATGCGGAGGCTATTATGTCTTCTTCTCCTGATACAGTGACCAAACGGCCCTCCATCACAAACTTCAGCTTTTGGTGGAGAGTCGAGGGTACAGCCCCTGCTGAATGTATCCACGGCCTTCCCAACAAGCAATTATATGATGGATTAATATCCATGACCTGGAAGTTCACCGTATAGGTGCATGGGCCTATCTCCATAGGAACCTCAATAGTTCCCATTACCTCTCTCCTGGTACCATCGAAAGCCCTTACTACTGTGCAACTCGATAACATATAAGACATATCAACTGGAAACTTAGACAGGGTTGCCAAGGGTATTACATTTAATGAAGAACCATTATCCATAAGCACCCTGGGTAGTATATGCCTCTTGCAAGTGGTTGTTATGTGAAGAGCCTTTGTGGACCCAATACCATTGGGTGGTATTTCATCATAACTGAAAAATATATGGTCGTCTGTCGCAATGTTTCCCACCAGCCTGTCCAACTTTTCCACTGATATGTTGTTAGCCACGTATGCCTGATTCAACACTCTTAACAGGGCATTTATGTGTGGCTCTGAGTTTAATAGCAAAGATAAGATGGAGATTCTTGCTGGCTGACGCTGCAATTGCTCAACCACACTATACTCACTATGTTTTATGAACTTTAAAAACTCGCAGGCCTCCTTCTCGTTTACCGGCTCTTTAATCCTGTTTATCGGTGCTAATCCCTTATCTGCTTCTTTTGACAAATCAATCTCAATATGGATTGGTTCAACTGTTTTCTTCCATTTGTCCATTCCTCCATCCTTTCTTGTTGATCCCTGTTCAACAACCTCAGGGGCATAGCACCTTCTACTTCGTGTTAAGTGCCCCACACCTGTAATATCTTGCTGACTTGAAGACCCGGGCATAACCATTCTGCAGTCATATTTCCATGGTGTAGTTTTGTTTTCCTTGTATGAAAAGAAAGAAGGCAAATCTATGATGAGCTTAAGCATAATTTTCTCAATAATCGGAGTAGTCTTCTCTGGGTCATCATAATAAATGATCAAAGGTCTTCCTATTCCATAGCCATCCGCATTCTCAATGACCTCTACTTCATCCTCTGTCTCCTCGTAAAATTGGGCCTCTCTATTATCCATCATCTTTTGGATTTTAGCTAGAAAGTCCCCACAGTCCTGTATGTTATGACCTGAACATTTATGGAATGGGCACCAATTCTGCACCCTTTTTGCAACCATTTTTAAACTGTCTGCATCCCCCACCATTCCTGCCTTAACCATCTCGACCCATACTGTTAACATTGGAGTCTTGACTTCATTGGCATCATTTTTCAACCTTCTGGCTTCCCCTGTCAATACTGCATTTACCCGGTTCTCAGCATGATCAGGCAATGGGTTTCCCGCTATATTCGGCCCATTCTTTGACCCAAACTTCACAACTCCGGTATTGATTAGACTTTAGACTTTCTTTTTGAAGGCAATGCAATCCTCCGTTGAATGCCCCTTAATTCCTGCATGATATGCACAGTTGGTATTTGCATTGTACCACCCTGGGTATGGTGGGGTCAAAGGTTTAAGATATACGGGCGCGACAAGTTGGCCTTGTAGTAGTTTAGGATATAGCTCACCATAGGTGGTAGAAATGGGATCAAACTGAGGTTTTTGATCGCTCCTTGGTGAACGATAATCATTACGCTATGGACCTTGAGTGTTTGGGATAGTGTTTCGAGGAAGGGTTATTTGTGGAGATATACCAGTTGGAAACGGCTGTTGTGGTATATTGGTATAGGGGAATGGATTTTGGGTAAGGTGGTTCACATTGGGATAGTAAGGATTGTACCCCGGGTAAGGTGTGTAAGGTGTCGGAGGTGCATAAGATGTAGTAGGAGTATAATGCCTGGGAGGTGTGTATGGTGTATGAGGTGTATAGGGGTATTGATTGAAACTGACTTTATGTGTCTCCTCCTTCTTCTTTGCAGGAAAAACTCTCTTCGGAGCAGCAGACTCACCCCCTTCTATTTTCTCGTTCTTAATAGCAGACTCTATCATCTCCCCAGATATCACCATATCTGCAAAGTCCTTGGTGGCACTTCCTACCAATTTATCATAATAAGGTGCTTTCAGGGTATTATTTATATATGAAAAGCACTGTAGTTTCCTTGTTGGTTAAAGGGGGTTGCACTTGTGTAGCCAGGTCTCTCCATCTCTAAAAATATATTCTTTAAAACTTTCAATAGCTTTCTTTTCCATGTTTTGGAGAGTTAGACGGTCAGGCACCATGTCTGTCACATGCTTGTACTGTTCCATAAAAGCTTTGGCTAGATCCATCCAAGAACGGATCTTAGAACGGGTAAGCTGGTTATACCATCGAGTTGCGAACCCTATCAAGCTATCTTGGAAACAGTGGATCAGTAATTTTTCATCTTCATCATGTTCGGTCATCTTCCGACAATACATGGTCAGATGCGCTGATGGATTGGTAGTTCTATTATATTTTTCAAACTCTGGTACTTTGAACTTTGGAGGAATCACCAGACCATGCACTAAACTCATCTTTTTGGCATCTAGACTGCCAAATAGCTCTGCTACTTCAATTGCCCTCAGTCTTTCCTCCAGCAGCTGATATTTTTTCTAGGATTCTGCCGTTTCAACCCTCTTCAACTCAGTCATCTTTGCCCTTTCCTTTTCAGCCATTTCTTTAAAGTTTGGAACATCCACATCAATTGGATCAACCCCAATAGTACCCCTTTTAGGACCAAAATTCTGTGCTTCATCCGTTGGTTCGATGTAAATATAGGATACTGTCCCAGTCGGAAGTTCATTTCCCACAGGCTGGGATGTCTGGCCATTCTTCTGTACCACCTCTGGTCGATCTTCCTGCTTTACTGCCCCCGTTCCGGTAACTGAATTTTCTACTGGCCACTTTTGCCTCATCATGGTACTCATCATCTCCATGAGTTTGGTCATTTGTTCCCGTGACTCCTTTTGAGACTTAGCCAACTGTTCCTGCAGTTCCTTTTGAATTCTTTCTATCTTTTCAATTCTAGCAAGCTGATCGTTCTGCATAGCTCTTGCTTGAGATCGAGTATTGTAAGGGTGTCGAAAGTCTGATTCTTTCTGAGTGCGACCAATTGTACCTTTAGTTTTAAAGACCATGGATTAGAAATTATTGACACATTTTTTATTTTATTTTATAAAAATGAATAAATGAATAGATGACTAAATGTTAATGAATGAACAAATAAGTAAATGACTAAGTGTATGAACATGAATGACTAATTATAAAGAATAAATGAATGGACAAATAAATAAATGACTAAGTATATGAACAATTTATAAGAAATAAATGAATGAATGATTATAAATATAAATTAATGAACAAACAAAATATATAAAGGAAAGAACAGATGAATGATGAATGCATTTAAAAGTATTGGCCCCGAGATAATTCCAACCAAACGGTCTTTCATTGATTTCCTAGAACTAAATACATCAAAGAAAAGATCACTGCTTAAGACAATCTGATAATCTGTCTATCCTAATTTAAAAATGCTATTACAAAACACTGGTCCTATAGTAACTCCCTCGGATCTTGGACCTTTTTTTCACTATCCCCTTTTGATTGCCTTGCTCTTCAATCTGACCCCTATTTGTTCACGGCCCTTTGACATGTCAGCCGAAGCATCACCATGTAAGCTTTTCTTTTCTTCAGTTGATTGGCTCGGGCTTCCTCATGCTTTGCTCTCTCTGTCCAATAGTTCTTCTCCTTCTTGAGGTTTTTGACTTCTTGCTCCTATTCCCAGAAGTCTTGAGAGTCCCCTCAAATCTGAGCTCGAAATGGTACCTCTTGTTCTCTAAGTGTAATTCCTGAAGATCGCTTTTAGCAGTGTCTTTTTCTCTCTTAATCTTTTTCTCTTTCTCGTGTTGATTCCCTATTTTTCATATCCTCAAGCTCTTTTTGCAATCGAGCAATTTCCTTGCTCATTTGGGCCTTTTCTTTTTCGAATTCTGCCTTTGCAATTTTTAACTCCGATGGCGCTTCCTTGGGCGACGAACTCAAAAGCTGAACTTCTTCCCCATCTGATGTCAACAACCTATCATTGATCCTCAATTCCCTCCATGTCAGGTAATCCGATGTGATGATGTCGGCATATCTGGCTACCTCCACCCGATAAGTTTTCTTCCATGCTACTACAATCTCACGTACCTTTCCCGAGTATCCATCTTCTTCATAAGAAAATTCCAAATTACTAAGGTCATGGGTCATAGGAGTAAACTGACGGGATTCCGATTGTCTTAGTACCAGCAGTGGTGCATAGCTCACTCCTCCCCATACTCCCAATAATGAAACAGAAGCTTTATCTCCGTACTTGTACAATGTCGGCATAGGAGCTATCCATGGAGCTCCTCAAATTATCATCTCAGCCCTGACATTCCGGAATATGTTGATCCATTGTTCCTCAATCCTATTTTCAAGCCAATCTCTCTTAAGAAATTCAGCAATTGGTGCAAAAGACTTCCAATACGAGCGAAGAAGGAAATTCTCCTGTTTACAAAAATGGCTCTGAACCCATACGTAAAGGAGCTGTATACAACCTATAAAACGCCATTTTCCTTCCCATCTACAGTAATTCAACGATCGGATTTTTTCTGCTATAATTGCCGGGGCTGGGTTTATCCTTTGCTCAAGCCTCTCAAAAACATCAAATATCGCCACATCCACATACACTAATATCTTTGGGAAGATAACTAAACCATAGATAGCCAAAGAAAAAATATTCCTAACTGTCCCCTTACTTGAATGGCTATGGATTAAGGTCCATAAAATATCCCATGATATACAATAGCTTACCCTTTTTTGGACAACATGGCTTTCGACCAAATTTCTTTCCACTCCCAGAATCTTAGACACCTTTTTCTTGAAACCCGACGTCTTTGTATCCTTCAAATAAATACGGTCGGGAATAACGTTCTCAATATGCAGCAAGGTTAAATATTCCTCTATGGATGGAGTCATATCCTCTCGGTTGAAGGTAAAACATCGATAAGCGGGATTCCAGAATTGCACCACAGCCCGGATCACCTCACCACTGACCTTAACCTGAACTAACAGTGCTATGTCCTCATAAGTCTGAGTGAAGGCCTCTTTTTCTGATATGTTCCATTGATTCTATATATCCATCAATTCCCAGAGATCATTTTGCCTGATAGTAAGATCAACCTCAGCTGGAAATGCTGACACATATCCCATCTTCAAACAATCCCCATTATCGTACTGACCTTTCTCGGACTGTTTCCTAACCTCTAAATGCTTTTCGACCACTGAGACACTCTGAGCCTCCATGAAAGCCCTTTTGGTTGAATAATATCCCGAGACCAATAACTTTCCATGTGCAAAAAATGATGACAAGAATACTAAAAAAAAAAACAACAACAAAAAGAAAAAGAAAATGAATTAGTAACGGGAATAAATACGAATAATACAAAAAAAAACATATAATTCAAAACAATAATTATCCCTGAGGATGCCAATAAAATTATAACACCCCTGGACTAAATACCAACACATATTACGGGCATTGTGATGTACGTTCATCATTGTCCGATTTTCAAAAATAAACGTATTCAGAAAGTAGAATAGAAGGTAAAAGGATTGGAAATATTCCTCCATGTGTTCTTAACTTCGGGATATCTAATTGGAAATCTGGCATGGCTTCACCTAGGTTTACTATATGAAGGTGAATTAGTTCTAAAAGCCCCGAATTGTTCCTCACTGTCGCCGGTGAAGGCTAGTAAGGCACCCCGATAAAAGCGGGTTCAATTTGTTAGAGTCTATTTTCCTAGCCCATGCAGATTGTTAATCACGAAGGCTTAGGTAATTTAGTACTCCAGAAGTGTTTCACTAGCCCATGAGGATTGTTAATCACGAAGCCTTAGTTACTTTGCTCCCACCTAAAAGGACGGAACCCGGGTATAGGACTCATGATATGCAAATATACGTGTAGTTTGTGAGGAGAAATAACAAACCTTTCACCACCTATTCTACATCCCTTATTCTAAATGCCCCAACAAGATTAAAGAACATAAGTCATCAATTAATCAATAAATGAATATATGCACCAAAATAACCAGAGAACAATTATAATATGTATGCACATGAATATGGACATGTTTAAAAACATTCTATTATTTTCGAAATTATCCTTATTTTTTTTTAAAAAATATATATGGGAATTAAAATTAAATACCAATTAAACCAACAAAACCGAGACTTTGATAATACATGACTAATTATAGGCCTGACTCTCTAATATGTCCCCAGCGAAGTCGCCAAACTGTTGCAACCTAAAAAAAATAACAAGTCTCATCACAAGACTTTATTATTCGTTAAGCGTGACATTTAAAAAAAAATCGAGGAAAAGTCGACTTAATCCCTCTTGAAAAATGAAGGTTTTGAAAATGACCTTAAAAAAGATATGGAGTCGCCACCAATCTTTTTTAGCTAGGTGTGATCGGCCACCTATTAAAACCGGTTTTATAAAATATTTTAAAATTAATTAAAACATATTTAAAACCAATTTCAAGTCTGCGTTTCAAACCAGAGAAATCAAAGAAGCGGGTTCGAGACTCGGTTACGTGTGGGGAAGGATTAGCACCCCCACAACGCCCGTATAAAACTGTACCTTATTAATCGTGTGTTATCTCAAGTCTCGGTAAAAAGTCAGTTTTAAATTTAGTATTTCAAGTTAATTCCCCAATTTAAAGAAAAATAATTCCATTTTTAATTGAAAATGATCCGGAATTTATAAATTCAAAATTTTCCTATATTCCCCAATAAACGTGGCAAAATATAGAAATTTTTATTAGTTTGAAAAATTTTCCAAATCATTCTCATTTTAAAGAAGATATTCCTTTATTAATGATAATTGATGATATCCTCCCCAGCAAACCCGGCAGAGAATTCAAGAATTATTTTAACTTGAGAATATCTTTATTTTATTGGAAATCATTACCTTTTTGAAAATATTTTTAAAAATATGAGTATGAATATGTATGACATAAATAAAATGACATAGCAAAATCTAAATAATATAATGCAACCTAAATAATATGATATAATTTAAATGGCTTAGCATATTCTAAATGAAATGCAATATCCTAAGTTATATGATATATTCTAAATGGAATGAAATGAAATGACCTAGGTAACATGATATATTCTATATGAAATGTAATATCCTAAGTCATATGATACATTTTAAATTAAATAAAATATCCTAAGTGACATAATATATTCTAAATGAAATGAAATGACCTAGGTAACATAATATATTCTACATGAAATGAAATGGCCTAGGTAACATAATATATTCTTTAAGAAATGAAATAATTTAAATGACATGGCAAATATAAATGATATGGCATATAATCTAAATGACATGAAATATAAAATAATGCTATCATATAATATGCATGAAAATAAAAATAATAATGCATGAACATAACATATGCTAAATAATATGACAAAAATAACTAAATAAAAAGCATAGGATATCATGAAATATTCAAAACCATATAACAAATAATATAATATCAAAATTTTAAATTATAGATAATAACACCATCATGAAAATTAAAAATAGCAAAAATTACATATTATATAATATGCATGAATATGGAAAATGCAATGCATGAGAATGTATTTTTTCCTTTAATTAAGGAAATCCGTATATCTAAAAAGATATCCGGCTACCTTAGGAAAATACATCAAATTAAATATTCTAAAATCAAAATAACTTGTGATTGTTTGAAAACAATTTTGAAAATCTTAGATTAAAAATAAAAACTTAGCTAAACCCTTTTTAAATGGCTCTAATTTCCTAAGTTTAAAATCCCGGACTTGACCACCCTGAACCCGAGAATTAAAAATCATTTTTAGAGTTTAAAAAGGCTTAGAAACTACCCTAAGTCAGTAGCTAAACTTCCTAATCATCCCCTGATGGAGACTCAATTAAGAGTTGTAAACCCAAGTGCAGGTTATGTTCAAGTAATAAATTCTCGGGTGTCCGAGGTCGAACCACAGGGAAGCGTACTAGTAAGTATAAGTTTATAAATATATATGAAAAATAAAATAAACAAGATATTAGGGAATCAATAAAAAAGAAAGTAAACAAGATATTAGAGAACAAAATAAACAAAATAACATAAAAGCAATTAAACAAGATATAAAAAACAATAAGAAAGGATGTTGAGGTTAGAGAATCCACTCTTGGTGTTATGCTAAGATTAATCTTGTTTTATTACACAATTGAAATCCACACATAAGGGAGGTTCTAATCGGAAGGTTTAGCAATTCAGTCCAAATTGTCCAACGTCCATAGCATATGATATTATGTTCACTTGGTGTCCTCAAAACTCATAAAAAGAGTCCAAGCATTCCTTATGCCAAGGTATATGTCTACAACAAATCAAGGTTATGAAACCAAGCATTTACTGTGCCATTTTCATTGTCAATAATGAATCAAGATCTCTACTTTGCAAGTATGATTTTAAACCAAAAGAAAATATTATCTATACTAGTGTTTATAAATGATGATTCATTTTAGCTCATGTTTAAGAGACTAACCTTAGCATTTACCAAAAGCTTCACCTCATCACCTCAACAATATGATTAGCAACACATACTAGATATGAATAAAATGAAAAAAAATGTAAGAAGCATAAGTAAATAAAGAAAAAGAAAACTAGAGAAAGGAAAGAAAAAGAAAACTTAGAGAATTTTATTACAATGGCTAATATCCTACCAATGTATAATGTTTTCCAATACTCATCCAAGGCCCTCTATTTATACACATTTTGGAGGGCTAAATGACAAGAGACAAGCTTTACAAATTTCAAAGGTAGGTATAATAGGTGGGTGCATTTTTCTAACAATTTTCGTCATATTGTATGACAATTCTGATCAGCCAGCTTGATGGTCGATTTTGTCAATGTTGGAAGCTCGATCTGATAAAATTGTCTTCTAGAAAAATATACCCCTATCAGTTACGGAACCATAGCCTTTGGAATCAGCTCATTTTCTGATGTGGATAAGAAGATATGGGCAAAATACGAAAACAGGTCAGCACAGACGTCATTGCACATCAGCCAACTTGATGGTCGATTTCTCTAGGGAAAACGACTCCGTTTCAAGAAGTGTAAAACATGAAAAAGATAGATATGCCTCTTAGCTTTGCACGGCTACAAATTTCAGCCTTATTGCTTCAGTTAAACTCGAGATATAGCTGATATGGCAAACGGTGTCGGAACTGGAACTGAACTGGATTTGCCCTTAATTCTAGTAATCTGAAATCACTCAAAGAAACTTGTGAAAAACACCAAATTACATAAAAATATAAAAGATCATAAACACAATTAGACTAAACAATAATAACTCGTATTTGACACAAAACAATAATAAAACATAACTAAAAACTATATAATTATACGAGTTATCACACCCCCACACTTAGATTGTTGCTAGTCCCTAGCAACGACTCAATAAAAATAAAATAAGAAAATCTAATCTAATCCATTTTCGTAGGAAATCACGGTGGCACTTAGCATGTGACACAAGCCTTTAAACCCCTAGGTGTCCCTAGTGGACGAGTTTAGTCTCGTGAGGGTTTACTAGGACGATACCCACAAACATTGAAGACATAAGAAAAACTAAAAATAATAATTATAACTAATCCTTCCAATATAAATTAGAGATAATCATTGGACAAGTCTTAAAAACTAATCAATAGCTTAAAGAAATTCACAAAAAATCTTGCTTGAATGTAAATAAATGAGTTAAGCCAATATTAACATAACATATTTCAATCAAAATAGTGCATATTCAAACTTAATCTCAACTTCTCACATGGGATACTCTCTTGATTTTCACTCGTTAAAGTAGTGGTAAAGTGTTTACACTCAATCAATCTCATGAAAACACTTCTACCATATGCTTGCTTGTCCACCTATTCTCCACTATTTAGATCATACAACTTCATAAATCAAGAGGTCTTTATTCAAGGTTGTAATGGGGCCAAAGGGTTATAATGTGGTTAAAGAACAAAAGGATAAAGATATCACAAAGGTTCCAAAGAGTTCATAGATTTTAGAGACATAATAAGATCATACAAATAAAACTTCTCAAAACTCTTATAAAGCACATAATAACATAGGCTAAATATTCATGTTGAGCCTTTGCATCATTCTAACCAACTTTGTAACATCTTTTTCTAGAAGTTCAAGAGAAGATTCTTTTTTTTTTTTAATATGGGAATGTATTTGACAATGATCCCTTTCTTTTTCTCTTGACTTTTTCTTTTCTTTTCTTCCCCCACACTTATCTTTTGTTTCTAACCCAAATTTTCAACTAAAAATATCCCTTATTTTTTATTTTATTATTTTTTTTATATGTCTCAAAATATAAAAATCCATCTTTAGAATAAGGGTAAGGATATAAGTATATTTAGGCTAGGTGTAAGTTGTGGTTACCAATAAAACAGCATATTTAATGTAGGCTCAAATTGGCTCACTAGTGGGGATGTTCTCTTAGAACATTAATAAGGGATGGCTGTTTGGCTCTGGTTATAATCCTAATGCCTCTATCATATTCATGTTGTCACATGTATCAATATAGTATCAAACGGTTTAAAGCAAGTTCTAGAGAATCATGTAATCATAAGAGCACTCAAGAAAGAAATTAGATTGATTTGTATAATGCATCAATCATTATAGGCTCAAAAACTCACAAGGATGATTATACAAGTCAGATTAAGTCTAAACATGCTTCTTTCTCAATCAACATATCATATTAACATTGGCTCATAAAAAGGTTGATATCAAGCTCAATTCTCATGAAAATCTTCTCACTAATAAATCTGTTTTAGACTTATGCAATTCATATCTCATTATAGTATTGAAAGTAACTAAAAAAAACACACTAAGTCTAAACATGCTTTTTTTTTTTTTGAAGAAGAAGAAGAAGATTAAATCAAACTGACAAGGTATGTCTCAAGTCTCCCTTACTCAGACCTTGTTCAGAATGAATACTTCTAAATGTCTTAAAACACAACAATTTTTTTTTTTTTTTAATTAGCAAAATATGTCCCTTACCCCCTACTAAAATATGACATTGTCCCCAATGTCAAATTTTAAAGGTAGAATTTAGGAGATATTACCTGCAGAGGTTGCTAACCACTTATTATAACTGAGACACAACAAGCAAAATGTTAGATAATG
Organism: Fremontodendron californicum; assembly: GCA_030761205.1. NCBI lineage: Eukaryota > Viridiplantae > Streptophyta > Magnoliopsida > Malvales > Malvaceae > Fremontodendron > Fremontodendron californicum. The sequence continues at coordinate 8,586,263 of JAULJL010000023.1, read as the reverse complement.
TCACAAAGACAAAGTGCAATCCACTCCTTGCTCGTCCATATCTCTTTTTCTTTTTCCGAGCGTTTGCGAAACAACCGTAGCAGATAAATACTCATAAGCTTGGAGCTTTTTGAGTAAATCTTCAATGGTTGTAGCAGAAATTATGGTTCTCCTTACCTCTGAAAACATGAATCCATTATCCACAGCATTATCTAAGTATGAAAGCAAATTACTAAAATAACCATTAATATTAAGCAAACCAATGGGTTTCTTATTTGTGACCAAAGATGACCAAGAAGCCACGCAAGCTATTTCTTCCAATGTACCCAGACCTCCTGGTAAAGCAATGAATGCATCGGCAGAATGGTACATGATTGTTATCCGTTCATGGATACTCCAGACTTGTATTTCCGTACCCAAGGTAGGTCCACAAAAACCTGTGAATAGTTTTGGCACGATTCCTAGAACTGGACTTCCTCCGGCGTGTGCTGCTGTAGCGACTGCTCCCATTAAACCCGTACTACCGCCTCCATAAATCAACTGGATCTTTTGTTGGGCAAGTATTACTCCAACTCTTATGGCTTCATCAGCGAATATTTTATTTTTTCCTGGATAAGCACCTCCAAAGACACAAATTTTTTCAATGCGCTGGGACAAAGTACTTTCCATTTTTTTTTTCGAGTGCCTGAAAGAGAATGAGTACATGGTGTAATATATAGAGGACTGAGTAGTGAATCAGACAAGAGTAATAATGTCGCCGAAAGTGTATCTGATCTGTCAGAAGAAAATGTTAACCTAACAAAAGATTTTTGCGTGATTTCAGGAAGAAAATCAAAAAGAGAAGAAAAAGCAACCGTAAAAGACCAATGCAAAAAAAAAAAAAAAAAAAAAAACGAGAATAATTACACAAATCGTAAATTAAACCGAAATGAAGTTATTGCAAATCAAACCAAAAGCTGAGAAGTCATTTATTGTAGTTGTGATTGTGGCTCACATCTTCCTCTGGTTTTACGTCCAGAAACGGCTTAAACGCCTTCTATGAGTCGAGGATATGCTTCCCATCCAGTTTTCTTACAAGCTGGCAAACAGGGTCTTTTAACATCAGATTCCCAAGATGTTGCCATTCCCTTTGGAATTGCGGCCATAAATCAAGAATTTCTCTTTGTACGTCTCCACTAGGATGCGTCTCAAGAGAAAGTTGGATATTACCCAAATTCTCCTTACTCAGTCCATCCTTAATGAATTCAATTTTATCATCTCGATTAGAGGACGGAATCCCAATAGAACGACATTTACCGTTACACGTCCATCGTGCACATTTGTGACAATTTGAACTCATGCGCTTTGCTCGTCGCTTCTTTGCAAAAGTGCTTCTACCTGTACCTGGTAAATGCAAAACAGGAAGATATTCATCTTCACGTACCTTGGCTTCAATTATCCAACGTATGTCTTCAGGAATCCCTTTGTGCATAAGCATTCTTAATCTTTCAAATCGAACTTGGTAAAGCTTCAGTAAAATATTTCGAGGAAAAGGAGGAAATCGTTTCTGCAATCTTGTGAGAATATCATCCATCTTGAAAAAAAAATGAAAAAGAAATTGAAAGAGAAATTTATATACAATATCAGTTTTGTGGGTAGCTGATGGAACCGACTTAAATAATCACGGAGTACCGTTATCCGCCATTTAACCGGGGTTAAAAAAATGTATTTTTTTTTTAGAAGATTAGTAAAAATTATATTTACATCTAGTTATTTTCAAAACAAGGATCAGAAAGAAAAACAACCTCTTCTTGAGTAACATGATTTTCCAAAGAGAGTTTGAGTCTTTGTCCATTTACCTTGAATACGTTACCATTTTGAGGATTCTCAATGTCAACTGCTCCATAATGATACACATGTTTAACCACAAATGGGCCAGTCCATCTTGATCTCAACTTACCAGGAAATATGTGAAGTCTAGAATTATAAAGTAGAACTTTTTGCCCAACATCAAATGTTTTTCTTGAAATTAACTTGTCATGAAAGGCTTTAGTTCTTTCTTTATGAATTTTAGAATTCTCATATGCATCATTTCTGAGTTCCTCAAGTTCGTTTATGACTGGAAAAGTTTCATTCTCACCCAAAAAGGAATATTTTAGCTCGGATGGCAATGGTTTTAAATCCAGCTTGGGTGGTTCAATAGTTGATGGTACAGTGACATTTGTGAGTGATGGAAGTTCCTCAAACTTTTGTTTCCAACAATGCTTAACCTGAAAAGAATTTAACAAAGAATCAGTGTGTGAAATTTCTGAAGCATTATCAAACTCACATTCAATTAAATAAGCTTCTAAAGGATCATGGAATGTGGTAGTGGTGAGATGTTCATGAACAAGTTCTTCAATGAAATCCACTTCATGTACTTCTGAATCATCACCAGGTTGCTTGCAAGTGTTGAACACATTTAATTCTAAAGTCATATTTCCAAAAGAAATGTTCAAAATGCCATTCCTGCAATTTATCAGAGCATTAGAAGTTGCAAGAAATGGACGGCCTAATATAACAAGAATTTGAACATTTGGATTTGAAACAGGATGTGTGTCCAAAACAATAAAATCAACAGGGAAGTAAAAATTATCAATTTGAACCAAAACATCTTCAACTATCCCTCGAGGAATTTTTACAGAACGATCAGCTAGTTGAAGTGTAACAGGTGTTTCCTTGAGTTCACCTAAACCTAACTGTTGATAAACAGAAAAAGGCAAAAGATTAACACTAGCACCAAGATCAAGCAATGCACGTTCTATTCTAGTGTTTCCAATGATGCATGAGATTGTTGGACATCCAGGATCTTTGAATTTTGGTGGAGTAAGGTGCTGAATGATTGAGCTCACACTTTCCGTCAGAAATGCTTTCTTTTGTATATTATGTTTCCTTTTAACTGTGCACATGTCCTTCAAAAATTTAGCATAAGATGGAACTTGTTTGATTGCATCCAATAAAGGAATGTTAATCTTAACTTGTTTGAAAAGTTCATAAATTTCTGCATTTTGATTCAAATTCTTTATTGTTTGCAACCTTTGAGGAAAAGGAGCACGATGCATACATTTTTCTTTGTCCAAATTTTCAAGAAGTTTAGATTTACCATCATCCTTACCATTACTTTTCGGAGGGGAAGGAGGATCTTGGTCTTTTGATGGAATGCTTTTGTCAATTGCCTTTCCACTTCGAAGAGTTGTGATAGAACTGGCATTTTCCTGTTGAGTTTCATTGGAGCAAGAAACAAGACATTGAGTAGAAGGGTTAGGCTGAGGTTGAGCAGAAAACTTACCTTTTTCTTGAGTGCGTAATGAAGCTGTCAATGTGGACAAGGTGTTTTTGATCTCATTGATGTCCTGTGAAGTTTGGTTATTCACATTTGCTTGTGTTTGCATGAATGCTTGCAATGTCTCTTCCAAGGTTTGTACACGTGAAGGTTGATAGGAAAAAGTGTTGCCCGGCTTTTGAGATTGTGGTACCTGAACATGATTATTATTCCGCCAACTGAAGTTGGGATGACTTCTCCATTCAGGGTTATACGTTTCAGAGTAAGGAGAAGGAAAAGGCTTTTTAAATGTGTTTATGGAATTTACTTGATCATGCAACGCTTCTTTAAGAATGGGAATGTTTGGACATTCAGAAGTGGGGTGTCCCATGATTTCACAAATTCCACAACTTTCTTCATTTTTAACCGTTTTGACTTCTTTTACTTCTCTAAGTTCCATGGCTTCAATCTTTCTAGCCAAATTAGCTACTTTAGCTTTTATCTCATCTTCTTGACTAAAATGATATTTACCTCTGTTAGAAAAAAGATTAGATCTATTGGAACTTTCAGAGGAATTATCTGTGTGCCAGGCTTGAGAGTTATCTGCCAAATGGTCTAGGTAGTCAAAGGCTTCTTCAGGTTCTTTTTCTAGAAACTCACCGTTACACATTGTTTCAACAAATTGTTTAGTTTCGGGAGTTAAACTTTCATAAAAGAAACTAATAAGATGCCATTTTTCAAAACCATGATGTGGACAAGAACTTAACAAATCTTTAAAACGCTCCCAGCACTGAAAAAATTCTTCATTTTGATTTTGATTGAAATTTTGAATCTGTCTTTTCAAAGCAGTAGTTTTATGTGCTGGGAAAAATTTCTTTAGAAACTCAGTTTGTAATTCTTGCCATGTGCCAATTGACCTTGGTTTTAAATTATGAAGCCAAATTTTTGCTTTATCTTTTAAAGAAAAAGGAAATAATTTTAGCTTGACAATTTCATTTGTACATTGTTGGTCATTAAAGGTGACACATACATCTTCGAAGTCTTTTAGAAACGAGTAAGCACTTTCCGATTCTAACCCATGGAAATTTGGAAGCAAAGCTATCATACCTGGTTTAAAACGAAAGTTGTTTGCATTGAGAGGAAAAATAAAACAAGAGGGTGATGAGCTTCGAGTTGGTTGCAAGTAGTCACGCATGGTGCGTACTTGTCTGTTCTCATCTTCAGCATGAACACTTTCATTGTCAGCCATGGTAGGAGTTGTATTAGAAAGATTACCTGAAAAAGTTTCACAATAAAATCTAACTAAACGACGAGATCTAAAATCACGTCGCCAAACAAGCATAAAACAAAGTTAATATACAGATTAGGCGGTATAACCAGCCAATAAAAATAAAACAAAGTTAATATACAATATAAATATAAATATATACAAAATTAGGCGGTATAACCAGCCAATAAAAATAAATATAGGCGGTATAACCAGCCAATAAAAATAAATATAGGCGGTATAACCAGCCAATAAAATAAATATACTTATAAACTTATATACTTAGTATTGCCTCCCCGACAACGGCGCCAAAAACTTGATGGAGACTCAATTAAGAGTTGTAAACCCAAGTGCAGGTTATGTTCAAGTAATAAATTCTCGGGTGTCCGAGGTCGAACCACAGGGAAGCGTACTAGTAAGTATAAGTTTATAAATATATATGAAAAATAAAATAAACAAGATATTAGGGAATCAATAAAAAAGAAAGTAAACAATATATTAGAGAACAAAATAAACAAAATAACATAAAAGCAATTAAACAAGATATAAAAAACAATAAGAAAGGATGTTGAGGTTAGAGAATCCACTCTTGGTGTTATGCTAAGATTAATCTTGTTTTATTACACAATTGAAATCCACACATAAGGGAGGTTCTAATCGGAAGGTTTAGCAATTCAGTCCAAATTGTCCAACGTCCATAGCATATGATATTATGTTCATTTGGTGTCCTCAAAACTCATAAAAAGAGTCCAAGCATTCCTTATGCCAAGGTATATGTCTACAACAAATCAAGGTTATGAAACCAAGCATTTACTGTGCCATTTTCATTGTCAATAATGAATCAAGATCTCTACTTTGCAAGTATGATTTTAAACCAAAAGAAAATATTATCTATACTAGTGTTTATAAATGATGATTCATTTTAGCTCATGTTTAAGAGACTAACCTTAGCATTTACCAAAAGCTTCACCTCATCACCTCAACAATATGATTAGCAACACATACTAGATATGAATAAAATGAAAAAAAATGTAAGAAGCATAAGTAAATAAAGAAAAAGAAAACTAGAGAAAGGAAAGAAAAAGAAAACTTAGAGAATTTTATTACAATGGCTAATATCCTACCAATGTATAATGTTTTCCAATACTCATCCAAGGCCCTCTATTTATACACATTTTGGAGGGCTAAATGACAAGAGACAAGCTTTACAAATTTCAAAGGTAGGTATAATAGGTGGGTGCATTTTTCTAACAATTTTCGTCATATTGTATGACAATTCTGATCAGCCAGCTTGATGGTCGATTTTGTCAATGTTGGAGGCTCGATCTGATAAAATTGTCTTCTAGAAAAATATACCCCTATCAGTTACGGATCCATAGCCTTTGGAATCAGCTCATTTGCTGATGTGGATAAGAAGATATGGGCAAAATACGAAAACAGGTCAGCACAGACGTCATTGCACATCAGCCAACTTGATGGTCGATTTCGCTAGGGAAAACGACTCCGTTTCAAGAAGTGTAAAACATGAAAAAGATAGATATGCCTCTTAGCTTTGCACGGCTACAAATTTCAGCCTTATTGCTTCAGTTAAACTCGAGATATAGCTGATATGGCAAACGGTGTCTGAACTGGAACTGAACTGGATTTGCCCTTAATTCTAGTAATCTGAAATCACTCAAAGAAACTTGTGAAAAACACCAAATTACATAAAAATATAAAAGATCATAAACACAATTAGACTAAACAATAATAACTCGTATTTGACACAAAACAATAATAAAACATAACTAAAAACTATATAATTATACGAGTTATCATCCCCCTCTAAGTAACTTAACCAAAAAAGAAAAATGATTTTCCATCAAATTCAATTCTGACTCCACTGTCCAGTTTTAAAGAATGATTTTTTACCCTATTTTTAAAAATTCAGAAAAATCTAAAAACAATAATGGAGACTCAGAACATGTAAAACTACACGGAAAAAAAACGGCTTAATTTTCTGATTAAAGATGACTATCCAAAAAAATCGGGAAAGTACGAGTACTGGGTGAAAAAACTGTTTTGTCAAAACACATTCTTTTACCTTTGATAAAATCATTCAAAAATCAAAGTAAAAATATTAGAGACTCTCTAAATGACTCACAAACAGTAGCTAACACTTTTGAAAAGTTAGGCAAAAAATTGGCTAAGTAAAACAAATCACAAAGGTAGAATAATCAATTTGACAACTCTTTAATTTTCCACAAGTATGCTCAAGAGAGCTTGACTTTGAACCATTGATTAGCCTAAGTCATAAGTCAAGTGGCAAGGACATGAAATACATGAAAAATACAGCAAATATGATGCATGAAATGCATGATTTAAAACCTAAATGACATGAAAAATGCATGGCATCAATAAAATGACCTAGACCTAAATGAACTTGCTTGGCATTTAATGCAACCTATGACTAAAATGCATGAATATGCATGGCAAAACAAACCAATCCTAAACCTAAAATATGCATGGCAATAGCACAAACGCATGGCATGCTTAAACAAAATACTCAACCAAATATCATGAAAATGCACACACAAAGCAAACAATATGAAGTGCCGAATGTAGTGGATTCTTAAAATGAGCATGTCATTTTCACAAACACATGATATACTAACATGCATAGCTAAAGAATAATGCTCAAATCATGAAAATATAAAGTAAAGGCATGAAAACCAATAGGCATTTTCACAAACACATGGATTACAAAATATAAAACATAAACAAACTTAAACATTTTGAAAACAAAAAATCAAAAATGCAAGACAAGTAAAATAAACATGATAACAAGATAATAGATTCAAAAATAGAAACAAGCAAGCAACCAAATTAAAACAAGCTTCATATTTATGTATTAGAAGAAGATTTAAAGCATCTAAACTTGTTAAATATCAAGAATAACATGAAATAAAAAATGCAAATAGCAACTACTCAAAAACTAGGCCATTCGGCCATCTCAAAAACAAGAGGAGAAAAAAAAAATTCAAGAGCTTTTTACAAGAAAGAATGAAGAAGAACTTGAAGAAGAATATTAAAAACACTTATTTTAAAAGAAAAATCAAAAGAAACTCACCAAAATAGTAATCAAAACAGCAAATCAAGAATGGAAAATCAAAGAAAGTGCAAGAGTATGGTGCTTAAAGCAACCTCTAGAAGCTATCTTTCAAGCTTTTTCTTTTCTAACTTTCTTTTCTTTTCTAAACTTTTCTTTTTGCCTTTCAACAATGGAGAGAAAAATCAGCCAAAACCAAGAGAGGATAGAGAGTGAATAGCTGAAAATGAAAGAGAGAATGCCCTTTTGTAGTGTGGCCGAATGGCCCCCCTAGGATAGGATGTTGTCATTTTCCATTCAACTAATTTTCATCCAAAGGCTATTGACCCATGATGTTTAAAACATTAAATTATCACCCTTAGATTAGGCCATCAGCTATCCACAATTACAGTTGTTTAAGAATCTTAAGCCATTATGTTGACACTCTCCCTCTTCATGCATTGGTCCATGTGGCTTATTTGCAAAGGCTTGATCAAAAAATAACTAACTTCATCTTCATTGTTGGCCTTTTGATTAAAAATCAGAAACTATCTAGCTATCCTTGGGCCTTGGCCGGCCAGCCCCTTTTCTTCCAGCCCATGCTTCATTGTTTAAAAGGCAAGAAAGCCCTTTTCTGTTTCTTGGGTAAAATGACCTTTTTGCCCCCCGAATATAAATAAATGGTAAACGGACTCCAAATTCAAATATTATTTTTTCAATACTTTCAAAATAATAAAAAATTGAATTCTGAAAGTTTTCAAAATTTTTCGAGTCCATTTACTATTTATTTGGATTTTTTTTTCCAAAATTGCCCTTTTATGCCTCCCAAACTTTACCATTTTTTAAACGAGCTCCAAATCCAGATTTTTATTCACCAATATCTTCCAAATAATTTAAAAGTGTGATCTGGAAGTTTTCATAATTTTTGGAACTCATATGGTATTTTTTCGGAATTTATCTGCTTGAATTACTGCATAAGGGGCCCGGGATTTGGCCATTTTGCAAACGAACTCCGAATCCAGATTTTCTTTCGCCAATCTCTTTCAAGTAATTTAAAAATGAGATTTGAAAATTTTTAGAATTTTTGGAGTTCATTTGCTATTTTTCCGGGATTTATCTTCTTGAATTTCTACATGAGGGACCCGGGATTTGGCCATTTTGCAAACGAACTCCGAATCAAGATTTTCTTTCGCCAATCTCTTTGAAATGATTTAAGAATGAGATTTTCAATTTTTCATAATTTTTGGAGTTCATTTGCGATTTTTCCCAAATTTTCCAATTTTGCCCTTTTACCTCCGAAACCCGGTTTTGCTCAAAACAAGTCCGATTTTCAAATTTTATTCAAATGAGCTTTCGACTATCATTTTTTAACCACTCCTCCATCCATTAGGAGCTTTAGTCTTACCAAGTCGGGCCATTTCTGTAATTTTTAACAATTTCACCGAAATCCACCAAAAACCCTAATTCTCGGTTTTCTTCCGGATTGACTTTTCTTTCAGTTTTTCTTTCAAGTAGCTTCTCCATTATCCGTAGTCAGTGCTTATCTTTCATTTCGAACCTTCAATTTCGACCAATTCGATCGTTTAAGTACTTTTTCCCAAATTTCCCGGGTTAGGATTTCCTTTCTACTGAATCTCCATAACCCAACTTTCGAACTCCATATTTTTTGATGTAGACCTCGGATTATCAAAATTCTTTCGCCATTTTTCAATTGAACTTCAAATCTTAATTTTGAAAGTGGGTTTACTTTTTTAGTAGTTGACTTTTCAAGGTTGACTTTTTTCAAGTTTGACTTTTTATGCTCGCCTTCTTAGACTAAGTCCCGGAGTACCACCTGTAGGATAAAAAAAGTCTTTTTACATTCTGAAACATCAATTTAGGAAGAAAACATACATGTTTTGTGGTCCGGACAAAATTAGGTGTCTACAAGGAGGTTAGTGTATTTTGTGTCAAACTTTAAGGGGCTAAGTGGGTGTTTTCCGAACTATAGGGGGTAAATGTATTTTTATCAAACCTTAAGGGTTAATATACTTTTCCCTAAAAACTAAACCTACTACCAAGGTCTGGAATCTCTATTGCTTAAGCTAAGATATATATTGCCACCTTAAAGTCAGATTCGAGGACAAAAACTCGTTTCTTAACCCAAGAAGACAGAGAATACCTGCAAAGCAATAGTTTAATAGCCATGCATGAGATGATGATGTCGGCAGCATTAGAACCTTGAATGCCGAGAGGTCCATAAAGAATCCCAAGGACAAACCTTGATGAATCAATCCCTTAAGACACCCCCACATGCATCTTGCTGGACATAGGCCTGAAAAATGTACGTACCGGTCTCTGAGACAGATCATGATTTAAAGATTAAGAGTGAATCGTAGGGCCAAACTGATCGAGAGTGACCAAGCAACATTTGAAGGCATCCAACACGTCAAAATTTTTCCCTCTGACAGCAATACGAGGATGCTTGCTACAATTCTCAGTGAATTGGGATCTTCAAATCTGTGGAGGAGAGTGGATCTCATTAATTAATTGTTCTACAAAAGGAATAGATTGCAACTGAATTAGATAACTGTGCATTTTGCTTGTCAGTTGAAAAATACTTCTCAAGATGAAAACTTCCAAACATCTGTACAAGTATCATGTTCATCGCAGTTGCGAATTTAACGAATACTATTATCGCAGTCAATTATGGTGTATATAACTTCACGTTATGACTGCTATTTAAATCTCTGCACTAAAGCATTCATAAAATGCAATCTTAATGAATCCGCTTTACTAGATCCCAATATTAATGCAATTTCCTTGAAGCTTCTTCGGGGAGAAACAGAACTTTATCGTCTTACAGAAATAACAGCATCTTGCAGAATGATATTTTGGCAACAACGTTAATAATATGGTTCAATGAATTGTCAACTGAATTAAATCTATTTCAATAACATTGCAATCAAGCAGTTCTCATTTCTTGCAGAACATGTGAAAATGGAACTAAAACGCTCCAATCGCTTTTTCAGTTTCAAAGAGATATTCTCAACAAATTGAATTGCTTTCCCAAGAAGACTTCCATCAACCAGATTAAAAAGTTCTTCAGCATAAGATGGCAGGGATTTAACTAGTTGTCGTTGCAGTCGTTATTTTGCGATTTTAGTTTTTTTTATCGTCAATATTTATCGCAATTGATCGTGATAATATCCATTATATTAACAATCAAAAACATATCCACAACCTCAATTTAAATCCCTGATGGCAAGAACTCGCTGCACTCCTCCTGAGAGACTTCTTTCATCAAAACGCCATCGGAAAGAAATTTTCTGTTTAAGATACTTAAAAATAATTGCTCAAAGATTGATGGATGCTGGGGACTCACCTCAATAAAAAGATGCAACAGTTTAGCTTTTGCAATGCTGGTCCTACAAATGCAATGAGAAACCATTTCTACTGGAGTGCTCATTGTTAGCAATTTAAATTGTGGTCGTGAACACATTTCCGAATCTATCGTATTTATTACGGTTGCAGATATAACAAATGTTATGACGGTCATTGCGGTCATCGTGATCGTGAATTTTTTTTTTGCTCAACTTAGTGGAAAATATAGCAATTATAATTATAATGATAAAAATATTTTTAATAATTTCTAAAATAGTTTATGACATTTTATGATTTTTTATTTATAAAAAAAAAAAATTATTTACAAGTTATAAATCAAATCTATATACATGTAACTTATGGTCATGAGTTTAACCATTACAGATCGTTAACCATTCACACTTCAACTACGATAAATATCAACGATGGAAAAAATTAAAACCGTAAAATAATGACTGTAACATCTTGTTACGTCCGTTATTTAAATCAATGCTCATTATAACCCTTGATATTGCTGCACTTAGATGGATGAAATTCACCATGATGTGTGTTTTTTTGCCTATACACAGCACCAACAGCTCTTAGCAAACACGTATTAGCAAAATCCAATTTGAAATTACAGGCAAATTTACAAACTTTAACATAGATATCCTCCAAAAGATTAACATCAAAAGTCTTCTCTTCCACTTCCCATAAGAAAATCATATGGTGCTCTCTTCATTAGAGGCTGCTGCAAATAAGTGGACAGAACTTCCAAAGCACCATCAGCAATGGAAAAACCAACAGATAGAGCTTATATTACATGAAAAGTTTCAACTGCAGTTCATTCACATCAATTCTTCTAAACATCCAATGCCCCAATTCAAGAAGCTCAAAGGGGGATATAAATCGAATCAAAACTTGTATGCCATAAAATGATGACAGAAGTGGCTGCAAATCTCCACTAGCACTGCACACATCAAACAAAAACGATCCAACGTCGACTAGTCAAAGTTTGGACTGTGATTTTATAAAACAAAGGCCATCCTACCCCTACCGATGCGCCTTTTCTTAAAGGAAAAAATCGTGAGGCGGTCTTTAGACCTTCAAAGCAAATAATACCTCGTAACAGGCTCAGTCCGATAATTCTTGCATCAACAAAACCTGTCCCTTAGGTCTAGAAACAGCCTTTGTACCAGGGAACTGAAGGCATTCCGAAATGCCCTCTTTGCCCCATCTTCAATGATAGAATCCAGGACATGATGGTCTAATTTATGAACTCTCTGCCTAGATAAACTCAGAAAAGTCTCCGAAGTCCGAACCATAGCCTAAGAGTCCTGTTTGTCACCTGACTCGCCTCCTTATTACAACTCAAAGGGCAAGTCAGTGATGATATCATTGCCGGATGACATAAGATAGTTTGTGCCACTTCTCTTATGGTTTCTGCTGACAAAGGGGAAACACAATCAATTGAACATTCAAAATCAGGCTTTAAAGCCACTTCTCTTATGTTCTTTACAAGAATCAAACACATATCAGAAAGTTGTTCCAGTTCATTTAATACTTCAGGTCATTCCTTCAGCATCTTGCCTTTCTGATGGATCTTTATAAAAGCCATTTCCAGACCAGGAAAAAACACTTCAGGCCATTAGAAAGACCAACAAGAAAATTTTGCTCAATAAATATTATTGATGACTATAGTGGGACTGCTATTTCAATTTCCAAGCTTAAGAGAAACTCATTACTGAGGGAAAATTCATTAATATATCCTTACGTGTTGCACATTACATTGCAAAATAAAAGGCTTTAACTATTCCAGCTAGTCCACCATGGTGCTCATTTCAACTTCACTAAAGTTATGTTTGGAAACTTGGATTTCAAATATAATGTAAATTGTGTAATAAAACATATGTAAATATAACATTCATGACTATTTTTCAAACTCATGAATTTGTTAGATGCCTATTTAGTGACGAATTTGAAATATCTATAAATATTTATGAATTTGAAATTCATATTTTTATATCTTCCAAATATATAATCATATTAAAACTTAACTAATTTATACATTATACATTTCATTCTCACATATAACAAATGAAATTCAAATTTTCAAATTCATGTTTTCAAAAGTATTTGCAAAAGGACTATCAATCTATCAATTATCAGTAGGGATACCAGTTTTGTCAATTGAAAGAAAGTACTGAGGTTGTTGATACACTGCATTTTGTGAAAAGTACAATAAGCTCTTCAATGGCCTGCACTCACATAAGAAATAATCCCCCAGAATCATAAACCATAGGAACAGCGATCAACCAGTCTCGCGTACAAAACTGATTGAATTAAATCAGATAATAGCCCTGCATTTGTTAATAGTTGAAAATTTGAAAATAAGAACATGGGTTTAACCCAAATGATTCACCGGAAGGTGGAGTCCCACAAAAAAGTTCTCTTTTCCAATTTGTCATTTTGATAAAAAATTAAAAAAGCGAAAATCAAGACAAAATAGCACTACTTCTTTCAAGAGAAAAATTGATAAAAAAGAACTTTTTGGAGTATGAGAAAGCTCGATTTTAAAATGTCATTCACTTTGTTTTATTTAATTAAGTGGTTGAATTGGTTTCCATCTCAAACATTATGCCCGAATAGCATTGGGCAAAATTTTCGGAATATAGTCAATTTTTTATTTATTTATCGAAATATCGTATTGTTTTCAAATTATTATCCAAAATCCGTTAATTTTAAAATTAGCTGAGAAATCGCCATCCCCATGGCGATTTCTCAGCATGTCTTTTCCAAAATTTTGAAAAAAACACATTGGAAATCACCAATGTGTGTGGCGATTTCCTTGGTGTTTTACAAAAAATTTTGTAAAAACACCAAGAGAAATCGCCACCCCCATGGCTATTTTTCTTGGTGTTTTTCAAATTTTTTTTATAAATATACCAATGGAAATCTCCATGGGGATGGCGATTTCCCTTGTTATTATTATTTTTTTAATTTTTATAATTTATAAATTTTTGTAATTTTATAAAGTTTTATGAATTTATGAATTATTTTAATTTTATAAAAAATAAAAACTATATGATATGATATGATAAAAAAAATTATTTTAAAATTTATATATAAAATAAAACAATTATATATAATTCATGGCGGTTTTTTATCTGAATATAGCTTCTTCTTTTTTATCGAAATATCGATGTTTCAAAATTAATGACCGAAATACCGATGGCGATTTCCCAGCATGTTTTTAATTTATTTATAAAATTTCATAATTTTATATAAAATAAAAATAATATTACATGATAAGTAGAAAAAAACTTGCATAACATTTTTCCTTAATGGCAAAATATGTAAATATTACAGGTTATGAAAACATGTAATTGTATTATTGTTGATGCGAACTCTCCCCCGATGTGTCAGATTGATACAGACATTTTCGACGGCTATGACCTTCGTTTTTGCATAATCCACAACGTTTTGGTTGGCCTTTCTCCCTGAGATCCATTTCATTACGAATACGACTTGATTTTGGCCGACCATGCGGATTTCTCCGCATTTCTGGATTGGGGCACACTTCTGGACCATTATATTGAGGCCAATAACTTTCATTTCCAATTGGTTGAAACTCATGTCTATAAACATTCAATATAGTTTCCAATTTATAGACATTGTCCACATATTGCATGCAATCTACATGGACATGTGCACAAGCAGCAACTACATGTGAACAAGGGAACCTTTGTGCTTGAAACTTCCCACAGTCACACCACATGTCACTAAGCTTGACTTTGTACTTCATTGCAGGAACTCCCACTAATGGATCAACTAACTCTTCAATCAGAAAAGATTGATTTGCTCGCGTAAAATTACGAACAAAGTGGGAGTTAGATTTTCTACGATTTTCTTGCATAGCCTCTATGACTGTTTCACAGTATGTGTGCCCTCCCTCCATCATTGCAATTTTCTTGTTCCCCATCTTAACAAAAAGTGCAGCCAACCTATAATATGTTGATTGCATTAAAGCAGTAATGGGAAGATGACGTGTCCCCTTCAACACTGAATTGATAGATTCAGCTAGGTTGGTTGTCATATGCCCATAACGTCTTCCTTGATCATATGATTGGGCCCACTTATCCTTGGGGGTCTTATCAAGCCAATTAGCCGCCTCTGCATTTTCTCCATGAAGATTCTCATACATCAAATGAAAATTGGGTCGCCTCAACTCGTATCCTGATAAAATTAAAAACAAAAGACTTGTGAATTTCAGTATTATTTTATATACTAAAGGAAATATAAGAGATAAAATAACTATGATTCGATTCCATATCCATGTTAACAACGTGTCAACGCAATTCCTTATTGTTAAACTTCTTTATAAAGTTAGCTGCAATGTGTCGGATGCAGTACACTAAATATGCATGTGGAGGATTCCATCCACTACCATCGCGTCTGATCGCAGCTTTGATGGCTTCATGTTGATCAAACATCAAGCATATGCCAGGCTGTCTTGTCACATGTCTACGTAAATTATTGAGAAAGAAAGACCAAGCCTCCGTTGTCTCACCCTCAACAATGGCAAAGGCAATTGGCAGTATGTTTCGGTTGTCATCTTGTGCAATAGCTAACAATAATGTTCCTTTGTATTCTTCATATAAGAAAGTATCGTCTATTTGCACAATAGGTTTACAATATGGAAACCCTTCAATGCACGACTTGAATGTCCAAAAGAGTCGATGGAATATCCTTTTACCCTGGACCAGTTGATCACCATGGTACGCAACTACCGTTTGCAATTCCACAATTTTACCAGGAAAGAAATGTTGCATTGCACCTAACCATTTAGGTAGCTCATTGTACGATCTATCCTAATTGCCAAACACTCGAACAATTGCCTTTTGCTTTGCTTTCCACGCTTTTTTACAGGAGGTAGGAGGTGGTGTATCCATACCAAATTCGCATCTCAGCGATCAAAACTGAAAAGGAGATCTCCGGATTTGCTTGGACAAATGACAGAATGCATGAACAGATCATGTTAGAATCTACTTGAAATGATCTTGTGAAATCCTTCCCAATGTGCAAGTATGAGGCCCTTCATGTTTTCTAATCTCCTATGCCTGTTTCTTTTTCATAAATGTTGCCTTTATTCTCCAATTGCACCCTTTCCCATACATTATACATTTGGCATAATATTTGGTCCGCTCAGATTCAATTACTCTCTAATCTACAGAGTTTTTGATGTTATAGTGCTTAATAGCTGAAAGCATAGCCTCTTTCGAAGGAAATTGTAACCCAACACAGAGATCAACAGTAGATGGATCCGTAGTCAAAGGCGTAGCAAATGTATAAGCATACTCAGGAAATTCTGGCACTTGCATTGCCTCCAAATCCAGGGTGTGCATATGAGATGCATCCTCATATGGGGGAAGTTCTCCATGAGTGTTGATCTCAGCAGCGGCGGCATATGGGTCAGCATCCTCTTCCTGCTCACTAAAGTCACCAACATATTCACCATGGACTCCACATGATGGAACAGGATCAACACCAGCTGGCTCATCTTCGAGGGCAGTAGGAATTGTTTGTGAGACTAATGAATTATGAAACGTTGTAGCTTGAGATAGCGGAACAACTTCTTCTGTGGGTGTAGACACCTAATTTTGTCCGGACCACTGAAACAGGTATGTTTTCTTCTTAAAGTGATGTTTCAGAATGCAAAAAGACTTTTCTCATCTTGTAGATGGTACTCCGTGACTTAGTTTAAGAAAGCAGACATAAAAAGTCAAACTTGAAAAAGTCAACCTCGAAAAAAGTCAACCTCAAAAAAGTCAACTACTAAAAAAGTCAACCCACTTTCAAAATCAAGATTTGAAGCTCAATTGAAAAATGGTGAAAGAATTTTGATAATCCGAGGTTTACATTGAAAGATATGGAGTTCGAAAGTTGGGTTACGGAGATTCAGTAGAAAAGAAATCCTAGTTCGAAAAATTTGGGAAAAAGTGCTTAAACGATCAATCGTTCGAAATTGGAGGTTCCAAATGAAAGATAAGCACTGACTACGGGTAATGGAGAAGCCATTTGGAGGCAAAACCGAAGGGAAAGTCAATTTGGAAGAAAACCGAGAATTATGGTTTTTGGTGAAATTGGGGAAAATTATAGAAATGGCCTGATTCGGTAAAACTAAAGCCCTTAATTGATGAGGAGTGATTAAACAATGATAGCACAAGGCTCAGTTTGAAGTAATTCCGAGAAAAGAGCCGATTGGAGGAAAAACGAGGAGATTCCCGATACTGAAAAGAGAAAAAATCAAAACGGAAGGGAATTTGATCGTAAAAATTGGGTGATTTCGGACCAGCTCCAATTCAATATATGAAAAAGGCATAGAAAAAGAAAATCTGAAAATCGGACTTGTTTTGAGCAAAACTGGGCTTTGGAGACAAAAGGGCAAACTTGGAAAATTCAGAAAAAATAGCAAATGAACTCCAAAAATTTGCAGATCTCATTCTTAAATCATTTGGAAGAGATTGGCAAAAGAAAATCCGAAAACAGAGCTCGTTTGCAAAATGTCAAATTCCGGGTCCACTAAGCTGAAAATTCCAAAAGGAAAATCCTGAAAAAATAAAATAGCACGAGTTCCAAAAATTCTGAACATTTTCAGATCTCATTCTTAAATTATTTGGAAGATATTGGCGAAAGAAAATATGGATTCGAAGTTCGTTTGCAAAATGGCAAATCTCGGGCCCACTATGTTGAAAATCAAGAAGATAAATCTCAAAAAAATAGCAAATGAGCTACAAAAATTATGAAAACATCCAGATCACACTTTTAAATTATTTGGAATAGATTGGTGAATAAAAATATGGATTTGAAGTTCGTTTAAAAAATGATAAAAGTTCAGGTGCATTAAGGGGCAATTTTGGAAATAAATCCGGAAAAAATAGCAAAAGGGCTCCAAAAATTATGAAACTTCTAGAATTCGATTTTTTATTATTTAGGAAGTATTGAAAAAATAAAATTTGGATTTGGAGTCCGTTTTCTATTTAATTTGGTTTGGGGGTCAAAAAGGTCATTTCATCGAAGAAACTGAAGAAGGCCTTTAAAAAATTGGAGATTGGGCTGGATTTTAAAAGGGCAATCAACCAAGCCCATAATGGAGAAGGATGTTGCTAAGATTTTAGATCAAAGGGCCAAAAGTGAAGCAGGAAGGTAGTTATTTTTCTTGATCAAGCCTTTGAAATTGTGACACATGGACCAATGGATAGAGGGGATGATGTCATATTTATCATCCTATTTATGACATCATCTTTATGATATCATAATTCAAGGGCTGATCATTCTAATCTAATGGTGAAAATTTTACATAGAAAGCATCTTGAAGTTATAGCCACTGGATGAAGGAAAAATAACCACCTTGCTTCTAAAAGGAGGGCCATTCGGCCAAGGTATATTCAATGGGGGTTGAGTAGTTTTTCATAAGGTTTGGAGGCTGCAAAGAGGCAGTAGCTAAGGAGAGGAAAAAAAAAAGGAGAAAGAGAGGAGAAAAAAGAAGAAGGAAAATGAGGGTTTTGGCTTGTTTTTTCTTGATTTGGAAAGCTAGAGCAAGGTAGCTATGCTCATTCATGGTTATTTTTCATATTTTATTGACATGATCTTGATCTTTTGATTGTTATTTTTTCCTTTTTATGAAATAAACTTATTTCTAAAGAGCTACTATTTTGTTTTTTTAAAAGAAAATAAAAAAAAAACAAGTTTTTATCCTTGTTTTTATCATGGCTGAATGGTTGGATTTTTTGGTAAATGATTTTGTTTTTGATTTTGTTCATGAGTATTGTTGTGGTAGGTTAGTTTACTTGTGTTAGATTAGCTTGATTTGTGGTAGGTTAGCTTGATTGTGGTAGTTTAGCAATATACCATGCTATGTGTTTGTGGAAATACCATGCCAAGTTCATAGGACCATTCGGCTATCATGTTTAAATTACCATGTTTGTGTTTTTTTTTTTTTTTTTGTGTGTGTGTTAGCTTGCTTAGTATGCTTTCATTTATGTTTACATATTTAGACCATGCCATGTGTTTGTTATATTGTCATTGATATGTTCATGAGTTATGTTAGTCACTAAAATTGCATTATTATCATGCTTGCTACCGTGTTTTTGTGTTATTTGCTAGCTAGGATTATACCATGTGATTTGAGGACCATTCGGCCAACATGACTCATTTTGCTTTGTGGATGCATTTTCAATCTGTTTAGCTGATAGGTTAGCATTTTATGCCATAATATTGTGTATTTTGATTTGGTTTGCCATGTGTTTGTGTTATTTGTTAGATAGGTTTGCATTAGGCTATTTGGTGGCCATTCGGCCTTTGCATGTGTTTCTTCCTTGTGTGTGCATTTGCCTTTTGGTTAGGTACCATTGCTTTGCATCACTATGCCATAAAATTGTGTATTAGTTGCTGTTTGTTCATGCATTAGTATTAGGTTTATTGGTCATTATATGTTCATGATATTTTCATGCATTCTCATGACATTTTAGGTCTAGGCCATCTTTATATTGCCATGCATATTCCCATGCATATAAGGTCTAGAATCATATTGGTATTGTCATGCATTGCTATGCTATTTAGGTATAGGGTCACTTTGTATTACCATGCATTTCATGTCACTTTAGATCTAAGTCTCATTTGCATCATTATGCATTTCATGCATACTTAGGTTAGGATTACATTTATTGCCATGCAAACTCATGCTAGGCAATAGGTTATTTTGTATTGCCATGCATTTCTCACATCATTTAGATTTTAAATCATGCATTTCATGCATTCAATTGGCTGTATGTTCATGCATCTCATGTCATGCTACATGATTTATGACTTAGGCCAATCAATGGTTCAAAGTCATGTTCATTTGAGCATACTTGTGGAAGATTAAAGAGTTGTCAAATTGACTATTCAACCTTTGTGATTTTTTTACTTAGCCAATTTTTTCTAACTTTTTAGAGGTATTAGCTATTGTTTGTAGGTCTTTAGGAAAGTCTCCAACATTTTTACTTTGATTTTTAAATGATTTTATCAAAAGCAAAAAATGTGTTTTGGCAAAACAGTTTTTCACCCAATACTCGGGCTTTCACGATTTTTCTGGGAAGTAATATTTAATCATAAAATTAAGCCATTTTTCTCTTGTAGTTTTACATGTTTTGAGTCTCCAGTATTTTTTTTTAGATTTTTTTGAATTTTTAAAAATAGTTAAAATAAAATCGTGATTTAAAACTAGACAGTAGAGGCAGATTTTAATTCAAAAGAAAAACAATTGTTGAATTTGGCTAAGGCATTTTAGAGGGGTTGGTTAGGAACTTTAGCTACTGGTTATCAACCTCGGGTTAAGGGTGGTCAAGTCCGAGATTTTAAACTTAGGAAATTAGAGCCATTTTTAAAAGGGAATTCTGTCATGAATTATTTTTCATCCAATATTTTCAAAATTGTTTTCAAACAATCACAAAGTTCTTTTTGGTTTTAGAAATTTTAATTTGATGTCTTTTCCTAAGGTAGCTGGATATCTTTTTAGATATACGAATTTCCTTAATTAAAGGAAAAAATACACTTTCATGCATTGCATTTTCCATGTCCATGCATATTTTGTAATATGTGATTCTTGCTATGATAATTTCTATGATATTGCTATTATTTTGATTTATATTTTTTTTGGTGTTATGTTGTTTGTTATATGGTTTTGAATATTTTATGCTATTCTATACTTTTTATTTAGTCATTTTTTTTGTCATATTATTTAGCATATACTATGTTCATGCATTATTTTTTATTTTTATTTTCATGCATATTTCATGATAGCATTATTTTATGTTTCATGACATTCCATGTCACTTAGGATATTTCATTTCATTTAGAATATCATGTCATTTAAATTATATCATTCCATTTAGAATATATCATGCTACTTAGGTCATTTAATTTCATTTAGAATATATCATGTTACCTTTCACTTAGAATATATCACGATACTTAGAATATTTCATTTCATTTAGAATATGTTATGCAATTTAAATTTTATCATTTCATTTAGGTTGCATTATGTTATCTAGACTTTGTTATATCATCTTTATTATGTCACATATATTCATATTCATATTTTTTATAAATGTTTTGAAAAAGATAATGATTTTAAATAAAACAAAATTATTCTCGAATTAAAATATTCATGTGTTCTCTTCTGGGTTGCCGGTGAGGATATCATCAATTATCATTAATAACGGAATATCTTTCTTAAAACGAAAATGATTTGGAAAATTTTCTAAATAAATAAAAATTTCTATATTTTGCCGAATTTTTGGGAATGTAGAAAAATTTTGAGTTAATAAATTCCGGATCATTTTCAGTTAAAAATGAAATTATTTTTCTTTAAATTGGGAATTAATTTAAAATACCAAATTTAAAACCGACTTCTTTACTGAGATTTGAGATAACACATGATTAATAAGGTACCGTTTTATACAGGCGTTGTGGGGGTGCTAATCCTTCCCCACATGTAACCGAGTCTCGAACCCGCTTCTTTGATTTCTCTGGTTTAAAACACGGACTTGGTTTTAAAAATGTTTTAATTAATTTTAAAATGTTTTACAAACCCTGTTTTAATAGGTGACCGATCACACCTAACTGAAAAAGATTGGTGGCGACTCCATGTTTTTTTCGAGGTTGTTTACAAACCCTCATTTTATTTCAAGAGGAATTAAGTCGACTTTTCCTCTGTTTTCCAATGTCACGCTTAACGAGTAATAAAATTTCGCGATGAGATTTGTTATTTTTTAGGTTTCGACAGCTTGGCGACTCCACTGGGGACATTAGAGAGTCAAGCCTAGAATTAATCGTATGTTATCAAAGTCTCGGTTTTGTTGGTTTAATTGGTATTTAATTTTAATTCCCACATTTTTTTTAATAATAAGGAAAATTTTGAAAATAATAAAATGTTTTTAAATACGTTCATATTCATGTGCATACATATTATTATTGTTCTCTGGTTTATTTTCTTGTATATTCTTTGCTAATAGTTGACGTTATCTTGTTTTTAATGTTTTGTCAGGTTATTTAGGATAGAGGTTAGGATAGTTGGTGAAAGGTTTGATTGTTCCTCCTCACACACTACACGTGCATTTGCATCTCATGAGCCCTATACCCGAGTTTCGTCCCTTTAAGTGGAAGTAAAGTACCTACGCTTCGTGTGGCTATAGCCTCCGCTTAAGCTAGTGAAACACTTTCAGAGTATCAGATTCCCTATGCTTCGTGTGGTAATAGCCTCCGCATAAGTCGGGAAAATAAACTCTAACGAATTGAACCCGCTTTTATGGGGGTGCCTTACTAGCCTTCACTGGCGACAGTGAGGAACAATTCGGGGCCTTAGAACCAATTCACCCTCATATAATGAACCTAGGCGAAGCCATGTCGGATTTTCGATTAGATATCCCGAAGCTAGGAAACACTCGAAGGAGCACTTCTTACTTTTAACTATGTATTTATTTAATTTTATTATTATTATGATTTTTTATTTTGTTATCCTATTACTGACTCGTGTTTTTTGTTTTGTTTTGTTTTTGTTTTCATTTCATGCATCATGATCATTTAAGGATATTTGCCTTAAACTAGGTGCCAACCGAAGAGTTTTTGTTATAGTCATGGAACGCCGAGACATTCTATCAATATCAGTGGTTAGCAAGACATATCAGGAGGTCAGAACGGAGTCTGAAGCGAATCAGGGTGACAAAGGAGACTGTTTGGCCGTGGGTTTTACATTTACACTTCTCGAGTTAGTTCACTTGGATTTTGTTCGAAATGATTTAATGGAATTAAGGGAAATTTGGAGACAATGGGGATTTGATAGGAAGAATGAATTCACTAAGAAATATGGTGATATAGCTTTACTTCTCCCGATCGAGGTGGACGAACAGCTGATTAGGGCCATAGTACAGTTTTGGGATCCTTCATATCGGTGTTTCACTTTTAATCAGGAGGAGATGGTGCCTACCCTTGAGGAATATTCTACCTTGCTCCGTATTGAGTCAGCAAATCTGGATAAGTTCTATTGGAAGGAGCAGAAAACAACGAGCTGTCGGAAGAAACTTTCTAAAGTGATGGGTATAGATATTCCGGTAGATTCTCCATAAATAAAGAAGAAGGGTTCGAGTGACTGCATTCCTTGGGTATTCTTGCGGAATTATATCAAGAGCAACCTAGATGGTGATCACATGTTGGACGTATTTGCTTTGGCAATTTATGGGTTGGTTATATTTCCAAAGGTGGAAGGTCATGTCGAGGTAGCTGTAGTGGATTTCTTTGATCGATTAGACAAGCATATTGATCCTTCTACTACTATTCTTGCTGAGACGATTAGGTCACTTAGTTAATGTCGGAGGAAAAAAAAAGACGCTTCGAAGGTTGTGTACAACTTCTATATGTTTTGATTCAGAGTCATTTCTGTGGGAATGATAACGGGAAGCTTCAGCCCTATATGAAGACATGTAATCCTCTTACCAAATTCAACAACAAGAAATGGTCCAAGAAAGGGGATAAGAAACAATGGATTAAGACTCTCCGTCACTTAGGAAGAGAGGATATAACTTGGAGGGCTCCGTGGATGCCACTTGGGTCGATTTTATACCGTTGTGGTGAGAACTCATGGGTTCCATTTTTGGGAACTTGTGGAGCCGTTAGCTATGCACCCTTACTAGTGCGGAGGCAGTATGGATCTAAACAGTTTATGCCGATGACTCATGAGCTTATCTCGATGGACTTCTCTTATGGTGAGCCCGGATTTATGGGGAGAATAAGTCAAGTCATCGTGGCATGGAAGGAATTATACCGTTCACAAGTAGGTAGGTATACCGACAATGCTACTCCAGCTTATCTGGTATGGAGGGCCAAGAAGCTTCGTGACATTGCGCTTCCCTTTGAAGATCCTTCTGTTAGTCCAGTTATCCTTCAGCCTGAACCAGTAATATCGTCAGAAGTTGAGCTAGTTAGGCAAGAATTAGAAAAAGACAAAGGGAAGTTGAAGCTAGAATGCGATAAGCTTCAGGAAGATGTCGAGGATTTGAAGACTAAGCTTGAGATTCAAGAGACTAAGACAAGAAAGGTGGTCACAGAGAGGGATACAGCATTGGCCGATATACTAGATCTAAATCAAGAAAACAAGAAGATAAGGGCCACGAGAAGGTTTATGGGAGCCAATATTTCTTTCAAAGCACATGAGAAAGAAATGAAGAAACTTCAAATGGAGTTGGATTATTGGAAGAATAAGGCCAAGGAAAGTAAAGAAAAAGAGTTCGGGTTTTCTCAGGTGCGGCAGAAATGGAAGGATACACATTCTTTGTTGTCAACCAAGTTCGAGAAATGCCAACAAGAAAATGAACAGTTGAGGTTTAGGTTGGGAAACGAGAAAGGAAGAATGTCCTTGATATGCAAAAAGAATGAGTAACTGCTTGCGGCTATAGAGCAGCAACCGCCAGCCAAGAAAGTCGACATCGCAGATATCGTCCGAGAATACTGATAGGGCAAGTGAAATGGCTGAAAGGGTGAAGACTTTGAGAAGCATGATCAGTGACTGTGGCATCTCTTGGAAGAAGTTTAAGACTAGTATGAGCCAGTATTTCTATGTAATTTGATTGTTGTATGAAGTTTTCCATGAATTAATGAAAAACCTTTGGCTTCGGGATTCGATTTTAAGGCAAATATCATTAATTTCATTTTCATAAAAGCATTCTCCGTTGACCAATTCATTCATCCATTCATCTTATTTATTTATTTATTTGTTGATAGACATGTATCATTTTGACATAATGTTACAGGCCTAACATATGTGGTTATTTATTGTAGAATACATTTGTGAAATACATGATTATTTTTTGTATATACCTTTGTGTTAATTCATTTATTCTTTACATGTATTATTCTGATGTCATGTTACAATTCTAACATGCATGGTCATTTATTGTAGAATACATTTGTGATATACGTGGTCATGCTTTGTATATACCCTTGTATTAATTTATGAATTCTCTACATATGGACATAATGTTACAATCATAGCATGCATGCTCATTCATTATAGAATACATTTATGACATGCGTGGTCATTATCTGTATATACTCATGTATCAATTTATTCATTCTTTACATGTATCATGTTAGCATCAAGTTGCATTCATAGTCAGCATGATTTCTCTGTATGTCCATGCATTGATTTATTCATTCTTTACATGCATCATGTTAACATCAAGTTGCATTCATAGTCAGCATGATTTCTCTGTATATCCATGCATTGATTTATTTATTCTTTACATGCATCATGTTAGCATCAGGTTGCATTCATAGTCAGCATGATTTCTCTTTATATCCATGCATTGATTTATTCATTCTTTACATGCATCATGGAAATCTTCTAAACAAACATGTATTGCCAGATCCACTATGGAATCTGAGTTTATAGCTTTAGATAAAGCTGGAGATGAAGAACAATGGCTTCATAATTTTTTAAAAGATATTCCATGTTGGCCGAAACCTGTGCCTGCAATTTGTATACATTGCGATAGCCAATCTGCAATTGGTATGGCATAGAGTAGTTTGTATAACAGTAAATCTCGACAAATTCGTTGGAGACACAATATCGTTAAAAGTTGCTCTAAAATGGAATTACCTCTATTGATTATGTACAATCAAAGGATAATATTACAGATCCACTTATGAAAGGTTTAACAAGAGAGCAAGTAAATAAATCATTGAGGGGAATGGGTCTTAAGCCTATAAATTAAAGTTACATAATGGCAACCTAACCTAGCTGACTGGAGATCTCAAGATCTAGGTTCAAAGGGACAACCGAGTTATGTTAACTTAGTGTGAGCACTAGTAGAGTTAAACACTCTTATCCATTTCTATGATGAATTAGTGGTTCATGCAAAGGAGTTAGGATAAGCTATGCTTTTAATGATTCTTATAACTTGATAAAATCAAGTGGGATATTGTAGGATACTCTTGATAAGAAATCACCTATATGAGTATGAAAGATAGTCATTTCTATGAGATTTGATTAGGCTAAATTCTCTAGAGTACTCATAGAAACCAGGAAGTGTTCGGGGCCAAAATGGACACAACTGTTGAACGAAAGATGTTCGAAGAGGAATTGTGTGATACCTATTGTCTTGGTTTACACGAAAGGCTGAATAGTTCAAGACATCATGTTCACTAGTTAGCCGAGTAAATACGATAGTTGTCACAATGGAAGGTTCAAAGCCAAAAGCTACCTATCCTGATGCAATAACTCTTCAAAGTTATTCTCTCTCTCAGATTTCGAATCAGTTTATCGTTTTAACCAGACAATTTCCATTCATGTGGGGGATTGTTAGATATCAAGTATTAATTTGGGTATATAAATACGAAATACTATACCAATACATAGGTTGTCTTAACTAGATACACGGTGTATAATTAACGTACACAATTGATATCAAAATTGAAAGAGAAATTGATCTCATAAACACCCACTTGAAGAGAAAGAAAGTTGGTTGAAGTTGTGTTTGGTATTCAATCCCACATAGAACAAAGAATGGCTTTAGCTTGTTGTTTATATAAGCTAGTGTTCTATGTTGGGTTCGGCCCCAAGGGGCACCTAAGTTTTGTGGTGGGTGAGGATCTATAAAAAACTGGGCTGGACCACACACGCGCGCGCGCCAAGCTGGACTGGGTTGGGTCGGACCGGACTTGGGCTTGGGCTTGGGTCAACAATTAATTTTTTGCTACCCAGCCCGACCAACCAACCAGTTAATTCGGTACGATTAATTCAAGCTTGTTCGATCCAGGATCGAACCGGTCCGTGTACAGTTTCTAGAATCTGTCTTTTAGGGTAAAGACATGTCGTTTCGGTTTCGTGCCTGACCGAACCGGTTCACCCCAATTTGTGTGCCTGTTTTGATCAAACAGGTTCCTTCCAATTGGTACGTCTTTTTGAACAAGCATATTAGCTCCTATAATTCAGACTTCCAAAGTCTGTTTTCTACACTAATTCACTGAGTAATAAATCTCTTCCTTCTCGTCTTTGCCTATTGTCTTCTGAGAGAGACTGCTCCATCTTTTGGTTCGGATGTGTTGCATTTTCGAGTGTGCTCTCATCTGCAATGATTATTGAGGAAACCTGGGAGATGATTTGCATCAAAACTGTAAGCACCATTTAGACAGGAAAAATTCGTCTTAAGGTCAGAGGTTCTACCTTGACTCGATATTCTTTTCTGTTTGATTAAAGTCTGTAACCATTATTGTAATATTTGGTTCTGTTTGTGTTCTTTAATTTGTTCGTGTTTATATATATATATATATCAAATTTCTATTTTTAGATTATCTGTTATATATATATATTTTCTGTTTATAATATAATATATAGCAAACTACGTAAAGTTCATTCTCTTCTTAAAAATATATGAGTATATGAATATTTGATAAGAATGGCAATGGAACTAAGTAAACCTTACACTTTTGCCTCTAGTATTTGTTCTTCTTGTGTAGCAAAAAGTCAGTACTTTCATTTTAAACATTGTATAAGTTGGCTTACCATAAATTAGTAAATCTCAATTTTAAATTATCCAATAAATATTTTATAAACCAAGAGAAAAAATTATTAGGTAGATTCTTCTTATCATGTAAGATATGAGTTCGTCTAATACTATTTCAACACAAAAGCATTGGTCTTCATATCAAATTGAGACGGACTTGAGATAAGATATTTTAAATCCGAATTGACTCGATTTGATTTAGATTACTATTTAATAATAAATTTTTAATTTAAATTTAATTATATAAATATAAAATTATTAATATAAATTTTTTTTTTATTTTTATATTTTAACATATTTTAAATAATATTTCTGATAGAAAGTAAAGGTGTAACCAGAAGTTTGACCCTTTGTAAAATCAAATGAACACTTTTCAAACTGACACTTGAGGACAAGAGTGAATGGGCAAACTAGGAAGTCAATATAATATGCCTTTTTAAAGGGGAAAAAAAAAGAGGTTAAATATTTGGGACAATACAAAATTTAGCTGTTCAACTTTTTTCCAAAACTTGAATGATTTTGTTAAATCAAGCAATCCAACTTTTACTTTGGTGGAAAAAAACACACTATGATCCTTGAAGAATTTAATGTTCCGTATTCCCTAAAAAACAAATTTGCAGCTTCTAAGTCGCAATTTTTATTATTCACTTTTTTTTCACAACATAATTTTTATTTTTTTATGTCAATATAGTAGTAAATGTTCAATTCATAATTTGCATAATGTCTAATTTCGATGATCGAACGACTTACAATTTACACAAAAATAAAAGATTAGATAGTTTGATTTCATAAAAAAAGTTGAATGGCTAAACATAGCATTTCGAAAAAGTTTGATAGCACCGTCAAAATATGCACCATCTATTATCTATAAAAAAATTTATTGTTTAACCTTGGTTGATTTATATTTATCTTTTATCGTTTATTTTCAGTAGTTTTTATCTCGAAAATTTATAATTATTTGATGCTTATTTTATGAGTAGACCTATTTACAGATCGAGTTATCCATTCAATTCGACAAGTCCAACTCGAATTAAGTTGAGCTTAGAATAGGTTTTTTTGTAATGTGAGTCAACCCGAATTGAGCCAGATTGAAGATAAGTTTTTTATAACACGGATCAATCCAACTCGAATTACTATTTAACCAATAAAAAATATTTTTATTTAAATTTAATTATAAAAATATAAAATATATTTTAAATAATAAAATGAATTTTAAGACCGGACCAAACCTGAGCAAGCAAATTTTTTATAAAAGATATAGTAAGTATATCATTTGAATTCCTTTTCCTCTTGGCAATAATATATTTAAAAAAAAAAGAAATTCACATAAAATACAAGAAACAAT
This sequence comes from Fremontodendron californicum, assembly GCA_030761205.1. NCBI lineage: Eukaryota > Viridiplantae > Streptophyta > Magnoliopsida > Malvales > Malvaceae > Fremontodendron > Fremontodendron californicum. Next base: position 8,557,382 of record JAULJL010000023.1, on the reverse strand, counting down.
TTGCCTGTCAAAGTTTCTATATATGTTCCAGCCAATGGGATTTACATTTCCATGAATGCATTCATTTTCCATTAAGAAGTAATAGTATGACATTCCATGAAAACTTTGATAAAAAGAACAAGAAATGTATCCAAAACTAAAGGCCTACTTAACATGATACAAGCCTACAAGGGCTAACTTAGAGAACTAATCACCATGAATTGCAATTAGCAACCGAAACAAAAAAATGAATACCTAGTCGTATAAATGTGGCAAACATCATGGAACGAAATAGGAGAGCGATGAAAGGAAAGGAAAGCACACCTAAGCAATGGCATACGTGATCGTCTCCACCTCTTTAGGTCGCCACATGGATTTCTGGACACAAAGCAAGCCCTCCTTGTCCTTAGAGTAAGTCGTGCGGACTTCCCACCGCATAGACCTTAACATATTCTCGAGCTCACTAATGGTCTCAACGTTGTCCCGAACAATAAGCTTCCCTTCTGGCCTTAGCATTCGATCAACCTCTGCTACCACAGCCACTAATTTGCACCTACAAGCCCATAAACCATAGCAAGGTTAGGCTGAAGCAAGACAATGGATAGCATATTAGGGGAAATGCCCTTTAGGACAAATCTAACACTGGTAACAGGGACTCTGGTCCTAAACCTTAGGATAAAAAGGTAAATGCAATTTTCTTTTATAAAAAAAGAAAAAAAAACACATTAACAGAATTCGAAGAAATATAAAAAATGACAATCTGAAAGTAACACAAATACAAATCAAGATCATAGCTAAACAGTGATAATTATTTTAATCTAAGAACTTTGCTAGGAGTCGTCAACATAATCTTGGAGAACAAGAGTAATATATATTTTTACCTAGTGAAGGACAACATAAGTTATCCATAAAGGAGTGTGTAAAGATTGGAGTGGGGAAAAGGAAAATATTTATACAAACCTCTTTTTAACCTTGGAGAATAGATGGTCAGCATGGAGAAGATCGTAAGACCTCGGATAGGTGCTAAATGATTCACACCAATCATGATACATACCAAATAGACCTCTCTCATATATTATAGGAAGTGTATTCGGAGAGTCAATTGGGACCACATTCATGACCCACAAATTCAAATCTTTGAGTGCCGCAGCAAATCTGTGAGCATACCACAGTCATAGTCAAGGAAACCAAGATGAAGCAAAAAACAACGAAAAATTAACCTGCCAAACCATTATATCTTTCCCACTTCACAGAAAGAAAAAAAATTTGTTTCTTACCCTCCATAAACAGCTCTCATGTCCATGACATTTCTAACAGATGACGAGTTTATTCCCATCCCATTTATATATGACTTGACCACGAGTTTCCAGTGTTCAGTGTCTGCAGCAAAATCCTCTGGTGCTGCTTTGCCATAAACTCCGACTTGGGAACTCAACAACCAATAAGGTGATTTTTCCAACCTTGCTGGCCATTGCTCGGGCCACTGAGACCCACGTTCTGATGCATCTACAGGCACTTTGTGCATGCATGTTTGCAGTGGCACATTCCTATAAATAACTTATTATGTTAAAGTTTTCACTAATTGCAAAGTGGAACATAACCTAAGTTAAACAATTCATGTTCATGCTTTTGTTGCATAGATCAACTTATCTTTATCATCATAAAGCTGCTGTCAAATTAAATTTAGAGATGTTTATCCTAAGTTGTCTGATAATTAGAGATTAAGTAGTGGCGTTCGTCCTGCTTAATGACAAACTAAGGAAGGATTGGGGTAACACGGGAGTTATCTACGGTTGTTAACTTTGATAGATAATTGATGTTGATAGGTCTAAATTTGATTCATAATATTGTCTAGTGGTGGAGAATGAAACCTTAACCATATTTCTCATATGTGATTACTTCTTGTTTACTTGCTTTCTTACTTTTATTGTTTACTTTATTTTAAATCTGATCTAAAAAAATTCCCCTTTACTTTGTTTTCTTTGAATCTAAGTTATAAACTAATAATTTATAAACTAAAACCCAATCCCTGAGGATTCGACCCTTGCTAACTACTATACTTTACAATTGATCATTTTAGTGCAAGGTTAAATAAGATATACTCTTTTGAGTGCATCAAACATGAAGAAGATGTGCACATCTCTCGAAACGTCCCTCGCCTTTTCTTCGACAAAAATTGAGTGACCTAAACGTCTCGACAAGGATAGTAGGAGAAGGATCAATTTGTTTGCTCAGACACTCAAAGAAATCCACTACGGCCATCTCAATGTGCCCCAAGATCTTCGAAACTATCACCAAACCATAAATCGCCAAGGCAAATACATCCACCACATGATCACTCTCTGGGTTGCTCATGATATAGTCTCGCAAGAATACCCATGGGATACAAACACTTGAACCGTTCTTCTTAATATTCTGGGAGTCGATCGGAATCTCAATACCCAATATGTCGGATAGCTTCTTCCTAAAACTAAGTGTCTTTTGCTTCTTGCAATAGATCTTATCAGGGGTGGATGACTCAATACGGAGCAAGATTGAGTACTCCTCGATGGTGGGTGTCATATCTTCCCAATTGAACGTGAAGTATCGGTAAGAGGGATCCCAAAACTGTACCATTGCCTTAATCAACTGCTTATCTATCTGGATTGGGAGAAGTAATGCTATGTCACCATACTTCTTAGTGAACTCATTTTTCTTTGTAGTTCCCCATCGTCCCCAAATCTCTTCTAATTCTGTCAAATCATTCTGACCCAGGTATAAATGAAACAACTCAAGAAGAACAGACACGAAGTCTCTAGTCAAGCAGTCTCCCTTATCAACCTGATGCTTCTCTGACTCTATTCGGACCTCTCGTATGTCTTGGAAGTAACTGACACTGGTGCGAGATCTCGGTGTTCCATAACCATAATGAAAAACTCCTCTGATTGGAATTCGGCTTAAGGCAAACACTCCTAAACGATCATGATGCATGCGATGAAAACAAAGAAAACAAAACAAAAGAGAACGAGTCAGTACAAGGGTATAATAATAAAATCCATGCCATATTGAAATAAATAGCTAAAGGTAAGAAAGGTTCCTCCGAGTTTTCCTAACTTCGGTACCTCTAATGGAAATTCGATATGGCTTTGCCTAGGTTCTCTATATGAGGTTGCATTAGGTTCTAAAAAGGCTCCAAATTGCTCCTCACTATCGCCGGTGAAGGCTAGTAACGCACCTCGATAAAAGCGGGTTCAATTTGTTAGAGTGTATTTTCCAGGCCTATACGAAGGTTATCACCTCATGAAAGCGTAGGTAGTCTACTACTCCGGAAGTGTTTCGCTAGCCCATGCGAAGGTTAACACCTCACGAGAGCGTAGTTACTTTACTTCCACCTAAAGGACGAAACCTGGGTAGAGAGCTCATGTTATGAAAATGCAAGAATAGTGTGTGAGGAGGAACAAACAAACCTTTCACCATTTATTCTATACCCTTATTCTAAAACCCAAGCAATTTAATAAAGACAAAATTAAACAATGTAAAACATTAGTTAAACAAAGAATAATAATGACATATAAAGCTGAGTAAATAGAGAATAATAAAATATGCATGCACATGAGAATGAACATATTTAAGAACATTTGGTTATTTTCAAAATTTTCTTTATTAGAAAATGGGAATTAACACCAACCAAAACGACAAAACCGAGACTTTTGATTAACACACGACTAATTCTAGGCCTGACTCTCTAAGTGTCCCCAATGGAGTCGCCAAGCTGTCGCAACCTCCTTAAAAAGGGTCCAAATATTATCTGCCCTGTCATGGGACAATCGGCATCGTTAAAGGGTGGTGACATTGGGAAAAATATAGGAAAAGACGACTTAATTCCTCTAAAGCAAAGGTTGGGGGTATGAAAACGACCTCTAAAGCAAAGGTGAAATTTGTTAGGTGTGATTGGCCACCTATTAAATTCGGTTTTTATAAAACATTTTAAAATTAATTAAAACATTTCTAAAACCAATTTTGTAGTCTGCGCTTTGAACCAGAGAAAACAAGTGCGGGTTCGGGAGTCGGTTACATGCGGAGAAAGATTAGCACCCCCACAACGCCCGTATAAAACAGTACCTTATTAATAGTGTGTTATCTTGAGTTTCAGTGAAAAGTCGATTTTAAAATTTGGTGTTTTGAAAATAATTCCCTATATGAAAAATTCATATTCTATATTGAAAATGATCCTGAATTTACTAACATAAAATTTTTCATATTTTTCGATAGACTCGGCAAAACATGGAATTTCACCTTGATTTTGAAATTCTCCGAATCATCCTCGTTTTTTGGAAAAAAGATATTCCGTTGTTAATGATAATTGATGATATCTTCCTCGGCAGACCCAGCAGAGAATTGATGAATTATTTTAACTCGGGAATAATCTTGATTTATAAAAATATTATTTATTTTTCATGTATTTTAAAAATTATATAAAATGACCATGAATATGCAAAAATGTTACTAAGATAAAAATTAAATAAGCATGCATATTTATCATGGTATGATAAACATTTTATTATAACATGGTAAAAGAAATAATGGCATGCTTGACATGGCAAAAATCTAAATGACATGGCATAAGGAAATGGATGACATGGTAGATGAATGAATGAATGACTTATCATGCTCTAAATGATATGGCACATGAAATGACATGGTATGTGAATAAACGACATGGCAATATGAATGACATGGCATGTGAATGAAGGACATGGCGTATGAATGACATGGCATATGAATGGCACATGACAAATTCTTGGTGACATGGCATGCGAATGAATGACATAGCATATGAATGACATGGCGTGTGAATGAATGGCATGGCATATTAATAACATGGCAAATTCTTGATGAATGACATGGCATGTAAATGAATGGCATGGCATATGAATGACATGGCAAATTCTTGATGACATGGCATGGGAATGAATGACATGGCATATGAATGACATGGCATGTGAATGAATGGCATGTCATATGAATGACATGGCATATGAAAGACATGGCATGTGAATGAATGGCATGGAAATGAATGATATGGCAAAATCACAAAATGACATCATCATAAAATATTCATAATCACTTCATGATCACATGCACACATCATTATTTGAAATGGATTATTCATGTGAGGAATCATATAAATAGCATATGTTAGAAAATGTTACTGTGCTTTTCGGCAAACCCGGCAAAGCTTGAAAAATAATTCATTCCTATGACATTTACATGGTTCCGAGTAAAACGAAAATCATACGTTTTGATTCCATAAACATGTGCGTTGAATAATTTCCTAACCTCCTCGGCAAACCCGACAAAGATTAGGAGCTAATTCTCGCCAAATGTTTAGGAAATCGAAAAATATGTTTTTATTCCAAATTAAGTAAAAACATTTTTAAATATGCAATGCATGAAGATGTATTTCTTCCTTGAAGTAAGGACATCCGTATACCTAAAAAGGTATCTGACTACCTTTGGAAGAGACTTAAATCAGATTTTCAAAATCAAAAGACTTTGGGCTCAGATTTAAAAATGTTGGAATTTTTGGGATGAAAAAGGCCTCATGGCTGAACCCACCTCTTTAAAAGGCTCTATTTTCCTAGTTTTGAAACCCGGGTTGACCACCCTTGATCTAACTTTTATAAAATCAAATTTTATGATTGAAATGACATGGAAATTAACCTAAGACAGTAACCAATGTCCCAAATCAGCCCCCTCTTTGTATCCTAACAAAAATAGGAAATTATTAGTTCTTAAAAACAAATCTAACTCTCACAGGCAGTTTTGAAAACCTATTTTTTTGCCCATCTAAAAAATTTCAGAAAAGTCTGTAAAATTTAGGGTAGACCTAGAACATGTTGATCTCCATTGGAAAAAAATCATCTTAATTTTTGGACCAAGGATACCATGACCGAATTTTACCAAAATCAAGACAGTAAGTTAAAAACTGCTTTGACAAAAATCCATTTGTTCAACCATGATAAAAAAATCTAAAAAACTTGAGAAAAATACCATGGCATCCTCTAAATTACTACTGCATGTGGTAAAAAAATCATTTTATTTTGACATGGCTGAGTAGTGAAAAAAATCCAAAGTCAGAATACCCAATCTAAACTATCACTCTCTCAACTAGTAGAGACAAGGGATTTTTGGCTTGAGATCATTGGTTGATCTTGGCCAAAATCCTAGTTGAAATGTCATGAAAGCATGGTTTTACAGCCCATAATCATATGACAATAGATAAATCATGAGTGAAAAATATGAACACAACCAACCAAGCAAGAAATATCAAGCAAGAGCAAGCACAAAATCATCCAAGTAGGTTCGGCTAAGGCCACAAAACATGCAAAAAATTTTGACAACTTGGTTATTTGATAAAGAATAAGGAATAAAGGATAGAAAACCTTTAAAATTTATTTTATGCATCCCTTGCCTTGTCATGCATTTGCATTTCGTTTAGGTAATATGCTTTGCATTATCATATCTTGAAATTGTGTATTAGTTTCTGTTTATTCCAGCATTGACATTAGTTTCATGGGTCATTGTATGTTCATAGTATTGCTATGCATGTTCATTACATTTTAAGTCTAGGCCATGTTGATATTGCCATGCATATTGGGTCTTAAATCACATTGGTATTGTCATGCATTACTATGCTACTTAGACCTTAGGTACATTAGCATTTTCATGCATATTCATAACATATTAGGTCCAAGTCATATTTTTATTATCAAGCATTGCATGCATATTGAGTTAGGATAGCATTTATTGCCATGCAAATTCATGATAGGCATTTAGGTTGTCTTGAATTGTCATGCATTTCCTTTACCATTTAGACCTTTAGACCATGCATTTCATACATTTCATTTGCTGTATGTTCATGCATTCCATGTCACTGCCACTTGATTTGTGATTTAGGCCAATTAATGGCTCAAAGTCATGCTCTCTTGAGCATACTTGTGGGAAATTAAAGAATTGTCAAATTGATTATTCTACCTTTGTGAATTTTTTTTTTTTACTTAGCCAATTTTTGTCCAAGGTTTTTAAATGTTTAGCTACTGTCCTTAGGTATTTAGGATGATCTCCAACAATTTCTACTTTGATTTTTGAATGAATTTATCAAAGGTAAAAAATGTGTTTTGACAAAACAGTTTTTTTTTTTTTTACCCAGTACTCGAAATTCTCTGATTTTTTTGGGTAGTCATCATTAATCAAAAAATTAAGACAATTTGTTTTTGTATAGTTTTAGATGTTCTGAGTCTTCACTATTTATTTTAGATATTTTTGAATTTTTAAAAATAGGCTAAAAAATCATGTGGCAAAACCGGACAGTAGAGGGAAATTTGAAATCAAAAGAGGAATAATGGTTGAATTTGTCTAAGGCATTTAGAGGGGGTTGGTTAGAATATTTAGTTACTGTCTTAGGCTAGTTTCTAAGCCTTTTTTAAACTTTAAAAATGATTTTATAAATCTCGGGTTAAGGGTGGTTAAGTCCGGGATTTTAAACTTAGGAAATTAGAGCCATTTTAAAAGGGTTTGGTAAGGGTTTTAATTTTTATTCAAGTTTTCCTCAAAATTGTTTTCAAACAATCACAAAGTTTTTTTTTTAGAAAATCGAATTTGACATATTTTCCTAAGGTAGCCGGATATCTTTTTAGATATACGGATTTCTTTATTTAGAGGAAAAAATACATTTTCATGCATTGCATTTTCCATGTTCATGCATTTTATTTAAATGTGTGATTTTTGCTATGATATTTTCCATGATATTATTATTATTTTAATTCACATTTTATGATCTTATATTTGTTTGCCATATGATTTTGAATGTTTCATGATATCCTATGCTTTTTATTTAGTTATTTTTGTCATATTGTTTAGCATATACTTTTCATGCATTATTATTTTTATTTTTATTTTCATTTTCATGCATATTATATGTTAGCATTATTTTAATTTCATGTCATTTCTTGTCATTTAGATCATATTCCATGTCATTTAGGTTATTTTATTTATAACATGCCATGTTATTTAAAATATGCCATATCATTTAAAATTGCCATGTCATTTAAATCATTTTATCTCATTTAGAATATACCATGATACTTAGGATTTTTCATTTTACCTAGAATATACTATGTCATTTAAATTATGTCATATCATTTAGGTTGCATTATATTATCTAGACTTTGCCATGTCATTTTATTTATGTCATACATGTTCATGTTCATATTTTTAAATGTTTTGAAAAAGATATGATTTTCAATAAAAATAAAGATATTCCTAAGTTAAAATAATTCATAAGTTCTCTATCGGGTTTGCTGGAGGGAATATCATCAATTATCATTAATAAAACAATATCTTTCTTTCAAAAAACGAGAATGATTCAGAAAGCTTTCCAAATGAATAAAAATTTCTATATTTTGCCGATTTTGTCGGGGAATGTAGGAAAATTTTGAATTAATAAATTCCGGATCATTTTCAATTAAAAATGGAATCATTTTTCTTAAAATTGAGAATTAACTTGAAATACTAAATTAAAACCGATTTTTTTTTACCGAGACTTGAAATAAGACACGATTAATAAGGTACCATTTTACACGGGCGTTGTGGGGGTGCGAATCCTTCCCCACACGTAACTGACTCCCAAACTCGCTTCTTTGATTTCTCTGGTTTATAACGCAGACTTGAAATTGGTTTTAAAAATATTTTAATTAATTTTAAAATGTTTCACAAAATCGATTTTAATAGGTGGTCAATCACACCTAGCTAAAAAAGATTGGTGGCAACTCCATGTCTTTTTACGAGGAAATTTTCATACCCTTGATTGTTTATTTTATTTCAATTTCTAGAGGAATTAAGTCGTCTTTTCCTCTGCTTCTGTTTCCCCCCTCACTCGAACGGGTCTCCGCGATCGGGATCATGTATCGACGACACCTTCATTTTTCTAGAGGAATTAAGTTGACTTTTCCTCTTTTTTTTTTAATGTCACGCCTAACGAATAATAAAGTCTTGCGATGAGACTTGTTATGTTATTGTTATTTTTTTAGGTTGTGACATACGTTTTTATGCTAAATTTTGTAAAAAAAAAATATTTTTAAAATATGCAATGCATGAAAGCGGGAGCGGGACCATTATCGGAATGTGTTTCTCTCTTGAAAAGAGGATATTCGAACACCTAAAAAGATGTCCGACTACCTATTAAGGGGCATCTGAATGCTGTGGTTTGACATCCAAATACCTCTAAACAAGACTTAAATACAAACATTTTGAAAATCAAAACAAATTAAAAGATGCAATTTTGAAGAGAAAAGGCCAAAACGGCCGAATTGCCTAAGGGTGAAAAACCAAGTTTTTGCTCCTTTTTGAAGTTCGTTTTAACTACCCATGACCATATATTTTAGAAACCCATTTTTAAACTTTAAAAGGCCATGAAAAAGACCCCTAAACAGTAGCTCATGGTTTCGGCCAGCCCTCTAAAGAGAGACAAAAAAATTTGGCCTTGAACTTGTTTCAAAGGTTGTTTTTAACCACCACCGGTTTTATCAAACTATTTTCTTAAACCCTTAAGGAAAATTTAAAAAAAAAAAAAATCTAAAATTTTAACCATGGACACATCTAAGGGTATACTAAATGAGGTTAAAACAGTTTTTTATTTGGACAAAAAATGCATGGGTCGAAATTGCCCCAAATTTAGCATATCCCACTAAAACTAGTTTTGTCAAAACTATTTTTAAAACCCATCAAGGGTAGCTCAAAAAAATCTGAAATTTTAACCATGGGCTCATCTAAGGGTGTAATAAATGAGGTTAAAACAATTTTTTTATTTGGACAAAAAATGCATAGGAAAAATATTTCCCGAAATCAGCAACTCCAACTTTTTAAACATTATTTTTTTCCAACTAGTTTGAAATAAAGATTTTGGCTATGGACCATTGGTTGATCTTAGCCAAAATCAAGCTGGAAATGATTTGAAAACATGATTTTCAGCAAGCAAAAATGATTGGCTCAAAGCTAGCCTCTTCGATATAAATTCGGCTTAGCCATCTCTTGGTGGGAAGCCAAGGTCATCAAGCACATAATCATTTTCCCAAAGAAAAAAAATACAATATGCAAAACATCGTGGATCATTTTCAGCATGGTAAACACATGAAGATGACAAAATATAAGCTAGAAACATAAACAAACAAGAAAAGAAAGGTTGACTCAAGGTTTGGCCTCTTAGATGCTAAATCCGGCTCAAAGCATCACTTGGACATAGCCAAGATCATCAAGCTCATAACCTTTTATTTTTTAAGGAAAACAAAAGGGAAAAATCTACCCTACCACAATAGCACAACCCACAAAAAAATCAACCAAGAAGCATGATCAAAATGCAAGCACAATAGAGCCTTTAAGGTGGCGGCAAACAAGAAAAATGGAGGAGAAATATTGTAAAACTTGTTTTCTTTTAAAAAGAATAAGAGGAAAAGAAAAGTATTTAGAAAAACCATTTGTTTTTAAAGAAATGAAGATCATATAGCAAAGAAAATAAGTTGAAAATGATGATAAAGCAAAGAAAAAGCAAGGAGAAGAAACTACCTTAAGCAAACTTCAAAGAAAAACTCTCAACTTCCTCATTTTTCTCTCTCTATTTCCTTTCCTCCTTAGGTGATTTTGCCTACTTCCCTAAGCCCTCAAAAATGAGTAGTCAATCTGAAAAAATGACACTCCCACTTGCCTAATACCTCTTGGCCGAATGGCCCCCTATCTCCACCCTTCATCTTATTTTTTTAGCCACCTGGCTTCATCATGTTGCTTAGTCAAAAATACCTCCCTCATATACACCTAGTGTCATATTTTTTAGCCATTTGGCTTCATCACATGGCCTTAATATGGCCTTATCCAATGAGCTTTCATCCTTACCTATTAAGAGTGCTCCTCATTGGCCAAATATGCCAACTCATGTATTAGACAAGGTGACTCATGTCCTTTACTTCTGATAGCTATCCACCTATTTACAAACATGCCATTTGATCATCTTATCCCCCCCTTGGCCGAAAATGTGCATGAATATTCTAGTGTCTTCCTCTTCTTTTTTTAGCCATTTGGTCTCTCATCGGATTTTGGTATATTTGCATTTTAACCCCTCGAATTTAGGCTATTTGCATTTTGGTCTCAATTTGGGTTTTTTCTCATCCAATTCATCCTATCCAATATTAAACTCAATTATGGAAAGTTTCACAACTTTTTGAGCTCGAATTCCATTTTTCCTGATTTTTTCAAAATTGCATTTTGGCCCCTCGAATTTAGCCTATTTTCATTTTGGCCCCAGTTTTGGGTTTTTCTCTCTCCTTTCCTTCTTTCCATCCTAAAACTTAATTCTAGAAAGTTGCGCAACTTTTCGAGCTCAAATTCTATTTTTTCAAAATTTTCCAAAATTGCAGTTTAGTTCTTGAAATCTCGTATTTGCTTGAATTGGACCAATTTTTTAGATTTTCTTTTTCCATCCCCTTTGCCCCATATTGAATTGGATTTGATCCCATTTTGACCAATTTTTGTTCCCGAATTCCTTTCTAATTTGATTTTCTACCGTTCAACTTTTTTTTTTATTATTTAGTCCCTCCACCATTAACCATTAACCTTTAACCTCAACTTTCAATTTTCTTTCCATTTTCAATTGTAGCTCTCCAATATCAAGATTGCTTCATCATCATTCAATTCTCCTTCCAAATCTTGATTTTTTTTAAGTTGACTTTTTCTCGATTTTGACTTTTTAGCGTTGACTTTGACTTTTCCATGTTGACCTCCGAATCAAAGTGTCACAAACCAAATTATGGAATTAGGGGAGATTCTTGGAATTTTGGGGAATTAGGGAAAAAATATGCCTTGTTTTGGGGGTCCAGACAAAATTAGGTGTCTACAATCTCGTTTTTCTAATCTGCATCTTAAAGAAAAAAAAAATGCATACATCACTTCTCTCAATTGCTTTAGTTGCTCTATTTGTTAGATATAACTTTAAACATGATGAGTTGGGAGTCAATTCATGTAGTTAATACACATACATATATATATTCAAGATTATATTACAAGTGAAAATCGCAATCACAATGGAACGATTCTCGATAGATTGATTACCAACTATCTACTATATATTAATTTTGAACCCTATGGACTCAAGAGGTATTTTTGAGGTATTTTAGCTCTATTTTGTCTTTTTGCAGGGGCAAAATTGTCAATTTAAATTTGTTTAAAAAAAAGGAGAGGAGAGGAAAGGATAGAGAAATAAGATGAGATGAGAGGACAAAGAAAAGGAGAGGAGAGGAGAGAGGAAATGAAGGTTGAAGGTAGAGGGAAGAAAGAGATGGTTGAGGGAAGGATGAGCTATCGGTGAGTAACCGGCAGGGTGTCTGGCTGAGGGAAAAGGAAAGGAAATGGAGGAGAGAAAAGGAAAGGGAAAAGGAGATGAGATCGTCGACGATGGGAGGAAGAGAGAAGGAGGAGAGTGAGCAATGTCGGCCCGACTGCCTTGACGCTGCCGATGATGGCGCAGGCAACCGATCGGCCGAAAAAATGGAGAAGAAGAAAAAGAAAAAGAACCAAAAAAGAAAAAGGAATAAAAAAGTTTTAGTTTTTCTTTTTTTTTTATTATTGTTGTTTTACTTTTTATAATTATTATTTTCACCAAAAAAGAAATATATATATATATATATTTAGTAAAGTTATTTACATGATTTTGGATTTTTATGTATGAAATTTTTTAAATATTTTGTATTTAAAATCATGATTTAAAAATAATTTTAAAAGTTGATCTATCACTTTATTTTTAAAATTGAATAAAAATTATTAGAAAAATAAAAAAGATAATGAAAAAAAGTATTAAATCATTTATTTCTTATTTTTTAAATTTTATTTCGCTAATTATTTTTTTAATTTAAAATAATATAATATAATAAAATTTTTTGTATATATATTTTTAATAAATTATAACTTCCACTGCATTGCGCGGGAAAATTTTCTAATTACATCTTATATATAAGAATCAACGTACAAAACTGCTTATACATACGTCAACTAGAAGATATTGATCAAAATCAAACAAAATAGCATAATTTCCCTTTGTTGCTAAAGTGAAAACTAGCGTTCATCATATTAGAGAATCCGTGGGTGCGAGAGTGCTGTTGGTGATGGAAGTAGTCGACTGATGTGGGGCAGATCGAGTGCTCAAATGATTCTTCTCTGAACAGTTAAAAAATACTATTCAAATTTAATAATTCAAAATTTTTAACAAAAAAATTATATAATTTATAGTAATTTTTATTGATAGGAGTTATATTTATTTTTTTAAAATTGAGTTTTTAAAAAATAAATTAGTTTTTTAAAATTATTTTTTTGAAAAAATTATTTTTTATCAAATATATTTTTTTTATTCTAAAAAGAAAAAAAAAAATAACTAGACAAGAAAAGGAGGGAAAAAAGAAAAAAATAATAGCTTAGGTTAATCAATCAAACAATGGCACTTGTCATCCTATCAAATATTTAAGTCAATTTTTAATGTAAATTTTATGGGTAAACTAGATAGTGTATCAATCTATTATTTGAGAATGCAATCCAATCCACCTATATGCGTGCACAAACATAGGATATCCTATCAATCATTTTATGCACCAAACAAGTTCATAAGTCCTTTAGAATACTTTGCATATTGCGAAGTCCTGCTGAAATTAGTTATCTTGCATCGTCAGAATCTTCTAAGTTTATTGCTACTAAAGTGACATCCGATAGTCAGTTGAATTTTAACCAAGGATTGTTCGCACTTTTTCTGATCGAGTTTCTTTACTTGTTGTAGATGTCTACAAGATCTTCGATGCAATGAAACAATCAAGTCCGTTGATTCATCTTCATTGAAAGGCATGGTGGAAGACTCATTTACACTAGTCCAGAAGTTTAATGACCTTGAATCTTCACTTGAGACGAATTGAAAGGCCAAAAGGTTAACACCTCCAAATTTCATGAAGAGATGAGTTCCATTGTGTCTTCTACTATCCATAGTGAGAATGAAGCCAAAAGCTTTAGATTTGTTGCAAAATATGTTGGAAACCTCTCGAGAAGACTTGAAGAATTTCAAATGGAAGCCTTGAATCCCTTTTGATGTAATTTCTTTTTTTAGAAATTTTTCTTAGTTCTCAGGATTGTTAGGGATTTTTCCCTACATTGTAATCTCTTTTCAAATTTGGAATGAAGTTAATTTTTTTTACTCCATACATCATCTTAGAAGACAATCTTTTGCACTTTCTAAAGTAATTTTGTATCAAAGCTTTGTATTGACTACAAATTAAATTCCAAAGGATATTAAATTTGTAAAAGATTTGTTTTACTTGAAAAACAACTTGACTCATGACATTTGTATAGGGAATTATCATGATACTTTCAAGTAAACAAAAGATAATATTTGAATCAAACAAATATATATTTTTTTGTTTGGATTGAACTTGGCAATGAAACCAAGATGCCTACGTACCTTCGAATTTGAAAGATCAAGTCATAACGTAGTTCATCATTTTTTTTTGTGCCTAACTTTTGCCTAAGTTGTCCTAGAAAGGATTTTCAACCTAACGGGTTTTTTTATTTTTTTGAATATGCAGTTTAAGCGTGCTTAGGAGCAATATGACAATTTAAGCTCTTGCTTAGGAGCAACATACGACAGTTTAAGCTCTTGCTTAGGAGCAACATACAACAGTTTAGGCTCTTGCTTAGGAGCAACATTTTTTTTGAATGAACAGTTTAATCTCGTGCTTAGGAGCAACATACGACAGTTTAAGCTCTTGCTTAGGAGCAACATCTTCTTTAAGCATAGTAATGCTTCAAAAACTTGCCATTAATCGGTCCAACATTGACACCATCTTGATCGACGATATTGTATGCACCATTCTCGAACAACATATGGTCCACCCATTTTGAAAGGAACTTGTTGCCAATACAATGTGAAGTATTTATGGGTCTTCTCACTGCAAGGACTAAATCTCCAACTTGGGAAGATCGCTGCTTGACTTTCTTATTAAAGGCTTTAGATTGTTGAGCTTGATAGCACTCCAAGCGTTGTTGGGCTTCCAACCTTTTCTCATCCAGTGCTTCTATTTCTTCCAAACGTAAGCGTACATTGTCTTCACTAGAAAGATCTTCCTGGATTGCAATCCTTAATGACGAAATTTGTCGCTCAAGTGGTAGAACAACTTCTACACCATAAAGAAGTGCATATGGAGTGGCTTGAGTTGGTGTGCGATATGTAGTTCGATAAGCCCACAGAGCTTCTCCCATCCTTTCATGCCAATCTTTGAACGATTTACAACTTTCTTGAGAAGTTGCACAAAGTCTTGTTAAAAGCTTCTGCTAATTCGTTTGCTGGAGCATGGTACATTGAAGACTTGTACTACTTGAAGTCAAACTGTGCACATAATTTGCTCCTGTCAAAATGCTTCCTATTATCAGTTATGATGTAACGAGGTACACCATACCGATAAATGATGTTTGTCCTGATGAAAGTTGCAACGATTTCTTTCTTCACTTCCTTGTAAGGTGCCACTTCTGCCCACTTTGAAAAGTAATCTGTAGCAGCAAGTATATACATATGCCCAGTGAACTCTTAGGTAATGGTCCTACCAAATCAAGTCCCCAAGCATCTAATAGCCAAGATGTGACTATCGGATGTAATGGCTCAGGAGGTTGATGGATGAAGTTAGCATGAAACTGACAAGCTTGACATTTCTTGGCGTAGTCCATGCTGTCCTTTACCATTGTTGGCCAATAGTATCCCATTCTTTTAATTTGAAAGTGCAACTTAGCCCCAGATTGATGTGCACCACAAACTCCAGAATGAGCTTCTTGTAAAGCTTTGGATGCTTCATCTTCTCCTAAACATCGAAGAAAGACTCCATCAAAAGAGCGATGATAAAGCGTACCCGTGAAGCAAATAAACCGAGGATCTCGATGTTTCACTTTTGTTTTATGCCTTGGATTATTGGGTAGCCTCTCATGCTCTAAATAGTCAATCAATGGTTGTCTCCAATCTTCTTTTTCAATTTCATAGACTGAAACAACATTGGATTCTGTATCAGAGCAAAATCCATCGTTTGTAAAGAGGGACTTTTACTTCCGCACTTAGCATGGCAAGAGCTGATGCTAGATTAGCTAAAGAATCTACTTGCTTGTTCTCTCTTCTTGGTACATGCTCCAAGCTTACATTGTCAAACCATTACAAAATCTTCTTCGCATAGTTGACATATGGTAAAAGGTCTGGCTTCTTAACTTCATAAAGTGAAAGAAGTTGGTTGATGACCAATTTGGAATCCCCAAACACTTTAAGTTGAGTGGTCTTCATATCCACTGCCATTTCCAATCCAATGATCAGAGCTTGGTATTCTGCTACATTGTTGGAATAATTTTCAGTGAGAGTGAACGCATAAGGCAATACATCTCCTTCTGAAGTGACAAAGACAACACCTGCTCTAGCTCCATCTTGACGAGAGCCCCATCGAAGAATAATTTCCATGGCCTAGGAATTTCAATGAAAAGAACATCTTTATCTGGGAGATCTTCAGAGAATTCCCAATCATCTAGAACCGGATGGTTTGCAAGAAAATCGACAAGTGCTTGCCCTTTAACAGCCTTTTGTGGAATATAAGTAATATCGAACTCTTGTAACAAAAGAGCCCATTTTGCCAGTCTTCCACTAAGCACAAACTTGGATTTGAGATACTTGAGAGGATCTGCTCGCGAAATCAAACGAACAAAGTGAGCTTGTAAATAATGCCTCAATTTCTTAACTGCAAACATCAATGACAAGCAAGTCTTTTCAATGGGAGAATAATTTAATTCAGCGCCATTGAGAGTTCTACAAAGATAGTTGAGCACAGTTTCTTTTCCTTCATCATTCTCTTGTGCCAACAATGCTCCTAAGGAACGTTCTTGTGCAGCAATATAAAGGATCAACAGCCGTCCTGGCATGGGTGCCTTTAGGACAGGTGGTCGCAACAAAAAAGTTTTAATACTTTTAAAAGCATTACTGCAAGCCTAGTCCCAAGCAAAAGGGACATCCTTCTTCATTAGCCGGCTGAATGGTATACATTGACCAGCCAAGTTTGATATGAAGCGTCAGATATATGCCAATCTCCCTTTGCGGACATTTAAGTTCATGCAGATTGCGCGATTCAGGCATTTCCATGATTGCATCTATTTTTGATTGATCGATCTCAATCCCACGATGTCGTACGATGAACCCCAAAAACTTACCCGAAGATACATCAAATGTATACTTTAGCGGATTCATCTTCAATTGGTATCTGTGCAATTTCTCAAACACTTGGTGAAGATCAACAAGATGATCAGATTTTTTCTTTGACTTCACTGCCAAGTCATCAACAAAGCATTCAACATTTTTGTGAAGTATATCATCGAAGATCTTTTTGCATTGCTCTTTGATAAGCAGCGCTTCCATTCTTTAACCCAAAAGGCATAACTTTGTAACAGTATATTCCTTTTGAAGTTCGAAATGCAATAAAGTTCTTCATCTCTTGGACCTATGCGAATTTGATTATAGCCAGACGATCCATCCATAAATGACAAAGCTTCATGGCCAGTTGTAGCATCAACCATTATTTCTGTCAAAGGGAGAGGAAACTCATCCTTTGGACAAGCATTGTTCAAATCTCGAAAATCCACACAAACTCGAAGTTTGACCATTTTTCTTTCTCATTGGAATAATATTTGAGATCCAAGTGGGATACTTGACTTCTCTAATAAAGCCAGCTTCGATGAGCTTATTGACCTCAGCTTCAATTTGGGGAATCATGTCAAGATGAAAACACCGTTGAGCTTGCTTGATAGGCCAATCACTCTTCTTAACAGTCAGTTGATGCACAACTACTTTTGGATCAAGTCTCGGGATTTCCTTGTGTCCAAGCAAAAACATCTCGATACTCTATCAAAAGATCAAGATAAGTTTTCTCTTCTTCTGGAGGCAAGCAAGCATTAATAAAAGACCGGACGTGGATCTTCACTAATACTGATGCACCTAAAAGAGTGTATCTTTATTAAACCTTGCAATTAATATGATCAATTATAGTAAAATAGCATGCAAGGGTCGAATCCACAAATATTGTTTTTTAGTTTAAAAATTACTAGTTTAAAACTTAAATTCAAGAACAATAAAAGAAATGGGGTTTTTGCAAGAGTTTTAAAAATTAATAAAACAATAAAAGTAAGAAGCAAATAAATAAGATGAAATCAAATATAAGAGAAATATGGTTAAGGTTTCATTCTCCACCACTAGACATCATTGAGAATCAATAATCAAATCTATCAACATCAATTAACTATCAAAATTATAAACCGCAGATAACAACAAGCTCTGTTACCCCAATCTTTCCTTAGTTCGTCGTTAAATAGAACAAGCTCTCTATTTAATCTCTAACCACTAGACAACCTAGAATAAGCTCTCTAGATTTAACGTAATGGCAGCTTTATGATGAGAAAGATAGGTTGATCTAGGCAACAAACACATAAGCTCGGATTGTTTAACCTATGTTATATTCCACTTTGCAATTAGCGAAAACTTGGCCATAATCATTAATCACAATTTGCCACTTATGAATAAGAAATCAAGACAATTACACGGATCAAGACTCCTAAACTAGCATTAGATAATTATCAAGATCTATCTAGTGTGCACCCTAAACAAATCAAGACAACATCATGAACAATTATTATGGAAGAACATAATCAACTTTAATAGAAAACTAATGATAGATAAAATCTAAAAATCAATTACAAAACATGTCTAGGGCTCCGAAATCACCCTTAACCAAAGATATTTTTAGCCTTGCATAGGCACAGATAATATATACATAAAAATAAAAATAAAATAAAAGAATAGAGAAGAAGAAGAAGAAGAAGAAGAATGATAATCCTTGAGTCTCCTCAAAACATGTCTAGTTTGTGACTCAAAAGATGGTATTTATAGAGCTTTAAAACCCTAAGAATAAGTCTTTGCCGCACAAGTAAGTCTGGAGGTAGAAAAATCACGTTTTTGCCTTTTTTTCATATTTGCGGCTAGGGTTTTTCTGCCCGCAAGGTTCTTTACGGAGATCTTCTAGTGCCAATTTGGATGCCCATTTATTATCCAATTTGGGACCATAATATATCGTTGGAAAGATAATCAAGTCAACTTCAAAAGTCAAGAGGAAGTTTCTTCAAATAAAGACTCTAACATCATGTTTTCCTTGCAACAAGCTCCGGAGGTCAAATCTGCCTGATTGTTTTTCAACCAGAAATTGATCTTTTTGACTCCCAAGTTTTCTTGCATCTTGTGATTATGATTTTGTAAGCTCTTGACCATCATTATTGACATCTTTTGACTTCATTCTCCTTATTGTACCTAAAATTCAAAAACATAATATGAGTAAACAAGATAAAGATCGAAAACATAACAAAAACTAAAGGTAGAAAGGTATAAAATGTATATTTTATGAGCTTATCAAATACCCCCACACTTAGCTTTTTGCTAGTCCTCGAGCAAAACAAAATAAAAATAAAATAAGAAATCTAATCTAATCCACTTTCGTAGGAAATCACGGTGGCACTTAGCATGTGACACAAGCCTTTAAACCCCTAGATGTCCCTAGTGGACGAGTTTAGTCTCATGAGGGTTTACTAGAACGATACCACAAACATTGAGAAACTAAAATAAAAATAAACTAACATATACTAAAAATTTTTACTCTTAATCCTTTCAATATAAATTAGAGACAAGCTTTGAACAAGTCTTATACACTAATCAATAGCTTAAAGAATTTCATAAAAAATCATGCTTGAATGTAAATAGTTTAAATTAAACCAACATTAACATAACATATCTCAATCAAAATTGTGCATATTTAAACTTAATCTCAACTTCTCACATGGGATATTCTCATGATTTTCACTTTTTAAAGTAGTTGTAAAGTGTTTACACTCAATCAATCTCATGAAAACAGCTTTACCATATGCTTGTTTGTCCACCAACTCTCCACTATTTAGATCATGCAACTTCATAAATCAAAAGGTCTTTATGCAAGGTTGTAATGGGGCCAAAGGGTTCTAATGTGGTTAAAGAATAAAAGGATAAAGATATCACAAAGGTTCCAAAGATTTCATAGAGTTTAGAGACATAATAAGATCGTACAAAAAGCACATAATAACATAGGCTAAATATTCATGTTGAGCCTTTGCTTCATTCTAACCAACTTTGTAACATCTTTTCTTTAACCAAAAGTTCAAGAGATGATTTTTTTTTTCTTTCAAGATGGGAATATATACATATATATTTTTCTTTTGTTCAATGTTCCCTTTTCTTTTTCTCTTGACTTTTGCCATTCTTCCCCCCCACACTTATCTTTCTAACCCAAATTTTCAAATAGTATCCCTTGCTTTTTCAATATGTCTCAAACATTCTAGTCCAACTTTAGAACAAGGGTGAAGATATAAATGTGTTTAAGCTAGGTGTAAGATGTGGTTACCAATAAAAAAGCTTTATCAATATAGGCTCAAATTGGCTCACTAGGGGGATGTTATCTTGGAACATCAATAATGGATGGCTGTTTGGCCCTGGTTATAGTCCTAATGCCTCTATCATTTTCAAGTTGTCACATGCATCAATGTAGTCTCAAATGGTTTAAAGTAAGTTCTAGAGAATCATGTAATCATAAGAGCACTCAAGAAGGAAATTAGATTGATATGTATAATGCATCAATCATATAGGCTCAAAACTCACAAGGATGATTATACAAGTCCATTTTAAGTCTAAACATGCTTCTTTCTCAATCAACATATCATATTAACATTGGCTCATAAAAAAAATGATATCAAGCTCAATTCTCATGAAAATTCTTCTCACTAATAAACCAGTTTTAGACCTACACAATTCATATCTCATCATTGTATTCAAAGGAACTAAAACACACTAAAAACCAATTAAAAGACTCAAAATAAAAAAATTAACAATCTAAAATAAGAAATCCTAAATGCTTCCCCCCACACTTAATTCTTACATTGTCCTCAATACAATACTATCACCCCACATGAAAGAATTATGTGTAAGAGAGAAGAACTAAAAAAAAATACAGAAATGAAAAAATATATATTAACAACTCAAAACAAACTCATAAAACCTAAACACTACATAATATAAACAATAAAAAAATAAAAGGAAAAGAAAGAAAATTTGAATATGGCAGGTTGATAATTTCTTCATTAATTGGGCTGCCTTCCCAATTAGTACTTGAGTTAGTGTTTTGAACCTAACCAACACCCCTTCTTGACTTTTTAGGCTTGCCAGGCTCATACATAACACTTCCAAATTTGTGCGTTTGATTGGAAGCTTTCTTTGCACAATAGTGGATGCATTCTCCATTACAAGTATTATTCCATCATCTATTGTAGTGCATTGCTCATCGAGGAATGGATCATATTTTGGTACTTGTTAAATGACATCCAAAAACAAGCTGTTTAATGTTTTCGGCATGTGTTGTTCATGTTCCTCTTGCTTGAACTTTGTGAATCTACTAGGAAAAGGTGGAGAAGAAACATTAGTAAAAATTGAAACCTTAAAAGTTACCTCAGGTTCCGAAATACTCTCCGTTGAAATTGAAGCTTCATTATCTTTAAAAATAGAATCCATCTCTAATTTTGTCTCATCCTCATCTTGTTCCTCATTCCTCAAGGTCACAATAGTAGCATTCTCCTTTGGGTTAATCATCGTTTAGGTAGGGAGTTCTTCAGATCTTTGTGCTACCTATCCCACCATACTACTAGCCAATTGGCTTATTTGCTTTTCCAAACTTTGAATACTTTCTCTTGCTTCCTGTTGAAAATGCATAAGTATCAGTAACAAGAGAATAGACAAGTTTTTCTAAACAAGTACCTGAGTTTTGAGTCATATGTAGTGGTTGAAAAAGATCTAGTTTTTGATACCATGATTGATTGAGGCTAGATGGATGAGTGTAATTGGCATAAGGATCTACTTCTTGGTAATTTTTCGAGTAGCCATAATTAGTATGATCCACCATCCCTCATGGTAAGTGTTTGAGTAATGATCATACTGTTGGTCTTGGAACCCTTGATGGCCTTGACATCCTCCCATGGCCAACTGGGGAGGTGAGATTGGCTTGTTGATTCTCCATGTTCATGTATGCCACCAACTCTTAAAGTGTTAGATTGCTCAATTCCATCGATTTTTTTTCTTTTCAAAATTTGAAAAGAAAAATCTGTATGTACAAGAAAATAAAACTAATTAGAACTGAAAATAAGAATAAACCAAGTAACAAATAAACTAAAAAAAGTAATCCCCGGCAACGGCGCCAAAAATTTGATGCACCCAAAATAGTGTATCTTTATTAAACCTTGCAATTAATATGATCAATTATAGTAAGTAGCATGCAAGGGTCGAATCCACAGAGATTGATTTTTAGTTTATAAATTACTAGTTTAAAACTTAAATTCAAGAACAATAAAAAAGAAGGGGGTTTTTGAACTGCCGACCCAAAATAGTGTATCTTTATTAAACCTTGCAATTAATATGATCAATTATAGTAAGTAGCATGCAAGGGTTGAATCCACAGAGATTGGTTTTTAGTTTATAAATTACTAGTTTAAAACTTAAATTCAAGAACAATAAAAAAGAAGGGGGTTTTTGAAAGAGTTTTAAAAATTAATAAAACAATAAAAGTAAGAAGCAAATAAATAAGATAAATCAAATATAAGAGAAATATGGTTAAGGTTTCATTCTCCACCACTAGACATCATTGAGAATCAATAATCAGATCCATCAACATCAACTAACTATCAAAATTATCGACCGTAGATAACAACAAGCTCTGTTACCCCAATCTTTCCTTTGTTCGTCGTTAAATAGAACAAGCTCTCTATTTAATCTCTAACCACTAAACAACCTAGAATAAGCTCTCTATATTTAATGTAATGGCAGCTTTATGATGAGAAAGATAAGTTGATTTAGGCAACAAACACATAAGCTCGGATTGTTTAACCTATGTTATGTTCCACTTTGCAATTAGCGAAAACTTGACCATAATCATTAATCACAAATTGCTACTTATGAATAGGAAATCAAGACAATTACACGGATCAAGACTCATAAACTAGCATTAGATAATTATCAAGATCTATCTAGTTGTACACATAAACAAATCTAGATAAAAATCATAAACAATTCTTATGGAAGAACATAAGAAACTTTGATAGAAAATTAATGATAGATAGAATCTGAAAATCAATTAGAAAACATGTTTAGGGCTTTAAAATCACCCTTAACCAAATAGAAGTTTAGCCTTGCATAGGCATAATTAATATATACATAAAACTAAAAAGAAAATAAAAAAATGGAGAAGAAAAAGAAAAGTAATGATGATCCTTGAGTCTTCTCAAAAGATAGATAGTTTGTGACTCAAAAGATGGTATTTATAGAGTTTTAAACCCTTGGGAACAAGTCCTTGCCGCACAAGTAAGTCAAGAGGCAAAAAATCACGTTTTTGGGCAGTTTACCCCAATCTTTCCTTAGTTCGTTGTTAAATAGAACAAGCTCTCTATTTAATCTCTAACCACTAGACAACCTAGAATAAGCTCTCTAGATTTAATATAATGGTAGCTTTATGATGAGAAAGATAGGTTGATATAGGCAACAAACACATAAGCTCGGATTGTTTAACCTATGTTATATTCCACTTTGCAATTAGCGAAAACTTGGCCATAATCATTAATCACAAATTGCCACTTATGAATAGGAAATCTAGACAATTACATGGATCAAGACTCCTAAACTAGCATTAGATAATTATCAAGATCTATCTAGTGTGCACCCTTATCAAATCAAGACAACATCATGAACAATTCTTATGGAAGAACATAATCAACTTTGTTAGAAAACTAATGATAGATAAAATCTAGAAATCAATTACAAATTATGTCTAGGGCTTTGAAATCACCCTTAACCAAAGAGAAGTTTAGCCTTGCATAGGCACCGATAATATATACATAAAACTAAAAATAAAATCAAATAATGGAGAAGAAGAAGAAGAAGAAGAAGAAGAATGATGATCCTTGAGTCTCCTCAAAATATGTTTAGTTCGTGGCTCAAAAGATGGTATTTATAGAGCTTTAAAACCCTAAGAATAAGTCCTTGCTGTACAAGTAAGTCTGGAGGTAGAAAAATCACGTTTTTGCCTTCTTCTTTTTTTCAGATTTGCGGTTAGGGTTTTTCTAGCCGTAGGGTTCTTTAGGGAAATCTTCTAGCGCCAATTTTGATGCCCATTTATTATCCGATTTGGGCCCATAATATATCGTTGGAAAGATAATCAAGTCAAATCCAAAAGTCAAAAGGAAGTTTCTTCAAATAAATACTCTAACATCATGTTTTCCTTGCAACAAGCTCCGGAGGTCAAATCTGCCTGATTGCTTTTCAACCAGAAATTGATCTTTTTGACTCCCAAGTCTTCTTCCATCTTTGATTATGATTTTGCAAGCTCTTTACCATCATTATTGACATATTTTTACTTCATTCTCCTTATTGTACCTAAAATTCAAAAACATAATATAAGTAAACAAGATAAAGATCGAAAACATAACAAAAACTAAAGGTAGAAAGGCATAACATTTATATTTTATGAGCTTATCAAATATCGATGTTATCCTCCTTTAGCTCGTCAATAGAAGCTTGATTTCCTTCTTCAAATGATGATGGGGCTTCTTGGGCTTCTTCCTCTTGAGGTTCTTCATCAGCTTCTTTTACAGATACATGATTAGAAGCAAAGATTTCTGTTTCTTCAGGTCCTTCTTCCTCTGAGTATGGAACCTGTTTGGTTATTGTCACACCCAAAATTTAGGGCATGTGACCGGCCAGAGACAAGGTATGCCCCTGCCTCCGAAGCCTGAATATACCAACGAAACCAAATCAAACAAAATTTCGGCATAATCTCGCCCTACATGGGGGTTTGCCTCTCAATCATCAACATTTACAATGTAATAATCATCAACACATGACATCTTGGCTTGGACACCTCCAATAGGGAGTAACCAAGATGCTCCGCAGCAGACTCAACCTTTATGACATCTTATATACAAACATACATTTACATTATATCATAACGGCATAAGCATCACCAGATCATACTAGGCCTCCGTGGCCGTTATACATCATACATCACTTAGATACATCAGTTTACAAAATATAAAGTACATATACATCATACACAAAATGCATAGGACCCATGATACCCTAGTGACTGCAAAATGTATCCCACCACGTCCTGGATCAATCCGCTTACCACAAGTATACGAGCAGCTAGCTATCCGAAATCTGGGAAGAGCTGGGTCTACCAGGATCTGAAAAAGAATGAAAATAAACGAAGTGAGCCAAAAAACTCAGTGAGCATAAGGTAACTAGGAAGAGTACTTGGAAGATTCAAGCTTCCTTTCTTAACCATTAAAGCATAAACAAGACATATCAAGTATGTTTAGTTAACCAAAAAGTAATATTTAAAAATTGTTCTGGACATATAAAAATTATTTGTCCCATATGAAATCTTCTATGCTGAGCGTTGAATATAAATGGGCCATTGGCCAGCTAGAATCGATAGCCAAAAATATCTAACACTCGATTTTACGTGTGTATACCTCTATAATTAGCATTTAGAAATTTTTCATGACTATAACATCAAAATATCCCGGACTTATACCAGTCCGTAATATTTGTCATCCTCGACTATCTTGTCCATATCATCCCGGACTCATCCCGTCCGTATCATCCGGGACTCATCCTATCCGTACCATCCCGGACACATCCTGTCCGTACCATCCCGGACTCATCCTGTCTGTACCACAATAGCATTACGGACATCATCCTGTCCGTAAAACAATAGCATCCCGGACATCATCTTGTCCATACAATAATAGCATCCTAGACATCACCTTGTCCGTACAATAATAGCATCCCGGACATCACCTTCTCCATACAATAATAGCATCCCGGACATCACCGTGTCCGTACAATAATAGCATCCCGGACATCTCCCTGTCCGCACAATAAAAGCATCCCGGACATCACCCTATCCGTACAACAATAGCATCCCGGACATCACCCTCTCCTTACAACAATAGCATGATGTGTTAAATTTCTTAATCTTATTAAATTATTTATATAATATGCTAGGTAACAGCTTCTACACTAGCATATTTCTACTTATTTTTACAAGCATTACAATTTCACTTAAGACATTTTATCAAACAACTCGTGTGCATAACATTTAATCTACAATGTCTAACTATTATTAAATACTCAACCATCCTATACAATATCATTCATCAACCAATTTCACAAATTGGTAACCACAATGCCTCAAACACAATTCCATACTATTGTTTCTTAATTCGACAAGTACAACCATAATCCGTACCCTGCCCAACATCTCAATTAAGCATATCCGAGCATTTCAAATAGCTCACATTCATTATTATTTAATTCCACAACACTTACCTAATGTAACCATATTAACACCACACTTACGCCTTTGATCCGCGTAAGGTTCGAAACTTACCATTTTCGTAATCCGAGCAATCTTTCATGTTTCAATATCCATATCAATCAACAATGCATATAAAACAACAACTACCTCCTAGATTAGCCTAAATACTCATTGTGTTGTTTCGAGTATTAAAGCGGCACTTTCGTGACTTTGTCGCGATCCTGGGCGAACTCCACAATATGGGTACCTACGACATCGTCAGGATATTCTGTAAATATTTTACAACTACGGGACACTCAAATTCCTATTATTTATAATAGTTAGCTGCTATCCAAAAAATTTCAGCTTAAGAATTTTTTACAAATAAATTTTTACACTTAGCTTGGATTAAAATTCGGAGCAACAATCAACTAGAAAGTTGCTCACACGATGACAGCAAAGCTAACGGTGGCCTCGAACAACCAAGGAAGATGGCGGCACCATCTCATGGGCAAGCTAGGGTTTCAGCCAAACTTGTTTGAACCTCTAAATTTTGATTCAAAGCTATCCGATACTAATTTATGGTTTAAGGAGGCGGAGGAACACCTCCAATGGCGGAAAAAAAATGGTGGCAGCATGGTGGTTCACCACCACCAATTTTTAGCCCACATGGTTTCTCATAGTTAAAGGAAAAATCTTCAAAATATAGCATCAAAATCAAGCTTAGAACATGAAGTTACCTTTGGGTTTGTGAAATCTTTGAAAAGTTTGGTGATTTGCCTAGTAAACGGAGGAGAGAGAAAGCTTTGAAGCAAGCTTCCATGGCTTTCCCTCTTTCTTTCTCTCTTTCTAGTTTTCACGTGAAAATGGGGGAGGAAGAAGTCCTGATTTTCAGACTTAATAAGTGAGCTATGGCCAAATGACCATTTTGCCCCTGTTTTGTCTTTTAGTACCTTAGCGGGCCAACGTGTAATTTTAAAGTTCGGAAGCTTGTTTTTCACTTTTCTTGACACAGATATGTTCCAAATATGATAATATACTGATATGCATGTTCGAGTAATCTTTTGACATCCTGAAACCTAAACACGGGCCTCGGAGCACCAACGGGTCAACATTTTGACTTTTTTAGTTTTAGCTTCGATTTTTGTTCTGATTTCACCAGGAGCTTGCTAACATCATTTTATGTCTATATTATCCATTGATCCATTTAAAACCTTTTCCGGACCTTCCCGCGGTCAGTTCTCGATTTTCATTCCTTTAGGTTACTTAAGGACGTATCCAGTTTCAACTCTGTTTTTTATTTTTCTTGTCATATACATAATCCTCATATGTTATAACATATGTCCATGTGTTCGGATCAGTTTGGAAAAATACTGAACCATGTTTTTACAGTAATTTACGTCAGCGTCACTAAATGACAAATTAGACAATTTTAGCTATCGGATTTGGTTTTAATGTCCAATTTTTTATCTAAACATCATATTATGATCCTATATGCTCACTTAGTCCATTGGTACCATTTACGGACTAAAAACAAAATTTTGGATAAAATGACCAAAATACCCCTGGTTCATATTTTACCTATTTTTCTGTCGATTCTTGTTCTAACACTCCCAAATAATGTTATATCATATATCAACACTATGTGAAGTTAAATTATCACATTTTGCGAACTTTACCCTATCTTGACTTTTAGTCAATTTGGGATTAAATCACTTAATCACTCGATTAAACCCCCAACTCTACAATTTATCATACAACATGTGTACCACATGATAGCCTATCCTTTATATAGGCATTTCAAAGTTTAACCTCGAGCCATCCACATGTTATAATTGTCTCAAATTGATCTCGTACTTACGAGGATCTTACAATTCTCCCCCTTAATAAAATTCGTCCTTGAATTTTGCATAAAGTCAACTTATATAAAAGTACAGGTACTATCTGTGATTGTCTCACATGAAAATCGTCTGACATGAATCTCCACATCATAAGTACATGAAACATAGAGTGTACACCATTCAGCTCAGGTGGTAGGTCTAACTCAATATCTGAAATGGTCCGATATACCTCGGACTCAGCTTGGCCCATCCGCCAAAGCTCATAACATTCTTGAAAGGTGAAACTTTCAAGAATACTTAGTCACATGCTATTGGCGTATAACTTCTGCCTACTCTAGCAGTTACTAATATATCTTTGATTAACTACACCTTTTTATAGGTGTACCGTACCATATCTGAACTGAACAACTGATATCCTCCTGTCTCAAATCAACTGACAGGATATTGGCACATCCGGCCACACAATGTCTCGGTCCTAGTTTTGCAATGACCAACAACAAACAAACTCGGGTCGCAATCCGAAATAGTCAATAAGATAAGCCCGAAACTAAACCGAAATACCAGAAAAAGGTATCATCTACTTACTGTACTGAAAACTATTAATATATACAAACTCAATCAATGATAGGTATCGATCCCGATTCTCCTTGGAATCTAGTATATTAACACATAACATGTCCTCAAGGACTGATCATCTGTCCGTAAATGAAATACGATACTAAATCGCAACTGTATTTCAGAAGCTACTTGGAATGATCTCTAGAATTTAACTGTAAACTTGATGTCTCAATCAAGCACAATAAACACGAAAACTTCACAAAGACCCAATCTAGTCTATATAGAGTCTAGAACACTGACTTATGTTAAAAGGAATTTTACCCGGAATCAAGTGTGCTAATTTAGTCAGTCTATCGACAATCAATCAAATAAAATCACATTCCTTGCCTACCATAGGCAAGCCTATACCTAGGCCCCATAATGACTTTATCTCAATCCCATTATTATGTATTCAACTTTGTACCCTATTTGAATCTCATTATTGTACATTAAACTCTGTAGCATTACTGATGGCTTCTGATGCTCAGCTTAAACTGCAAGCACAGTAAACATTTAATCACCACTCCGTAACAATGTGTTCCATACTCTATCACTATTAGAACTATTTGAACTCACGATAAATCATAATTGTATCGAGGTACAACACATAAGAAAAATTGGGTGCCACTTTGAGAATTTTACCTCGAACACCTTCTATCTCGAGGACTACTAATAGATTATATAAATGGGGGGTTTCCCTTACTATTAACTATCAGTAATATTTTAAAACATTGCCACAATATTGGCTTTATTCAATGATAGAAAAATAATACACTCATAGTCTTTTAATATTTCCAACATCAATCCTGTTTCAATCAATTTTTCCTCTGATCACACTACATTTCCGCTGCACAACTCTGACTCATTCTTTCAACTATACATGCTTAATAAATAACATTGTGTCTCGTATGTTCACTACATTCGTTCACTAAACCATTCATTTATACCATATCAATAGATGTAACTTCAGACCAACACTATCATCAAATTATGCTCAAGTACAATCCAAATATTAAATAACTGGTACTAGGACAATATGTCTCAATCAAGTACAATAACCAAAAAACTCCATATTTCACATAGTCACGAGATTAATGTAATAATTCATGATCAAATCCCTCGCATCTAGTTCCACGTGCACATAACCCAGACAAAGTTCGTGTGGTGATGATATGCCAAGCATAGCCCCTCAATTCATCTAAGATATATGATGATCTCCGCCTGTTAAGGCCTATCATCTTAAACTCAGGAACTAGTGTGAGAATGAAATCTCAAAACTCCCTGGTGTACAGGGGAAACATAAACATCCACATCTGTATATTCATCCGTCTAGATTACCAGTAGGCAACAACAACCATATAATCAATATAACCCGCTTAGAAACTATACTAGGCTATCATGACTATATCATCAGTTTTATCTGCCTAGGTATGCTACTAGGCTAGCCACAATAAGTATACATCAATCTTACGGCATTGGCATCCATGCCAAATCATATTCTTATCTTGGTTACTTAGGATCTTCCAAGGCTATATATTTTCATTCAAGCATTAAATCAAACACCTTATAGGCATAATAATCGCCTTCCTCCTAGGCATTTTCACAAGCACCTTCTGTGTGATTTATAATCCAACTTAAAATGTATCCTTTAGCACTCAAGAATTACCCAGCCTACAAGTTCAGTTTAATATCCAACCACCACCATTTCACAACATCCTCAACATCAATAACAAATCTCGGAACTAGGTCGAAATACTTCAAAGGTCCTTGAAATACAACTTAATATATAGTGCTTAAATTAAATGAAATCAGTTTGCCGAGACTAGACTAAGGTTATACCTGTCACCATGGAAATAGATGCAAAATCACGGGCTTGTCCTCTATTGCCCATAGTATGTTCTCTGCCCATAGACTGTTGGTCCCTACCCTAGGAACCCTGACCCGTCTGTAGTGTTAATAACCCTGCTGATTGCCCTGGATATGCTGTAGCTGGATGTAGAGCTTGCACTAATGGGGATGAACCTGGACCTAATGGGCAATCTCTCCTGAAATGCCCTGACCTGCCACATCTATAACATACACCAGTCGATCTCCTCCTCCGACTACTGACTTCTCTATCCCTCCACATCCATGATTCTAGGGTTGTTCTAACCCTTAGTCCATATGGCCTTGT
The DNA here is from genome assembly GCA_030761205.1 of Fremontodendron californicum. Classification (NCBI taxonomy): domain Eukaryota; kingdom Viridiplantae; phylum Streptophyta; class Magnoliopsida; order Malvales; family Malvaceae; genus Fremontodendron; species Fremontodendron californicum. The sequence goes on along the minus strand of JAULJL010000023.1, from coordinate 8,526,246 downwards.
TTGCCTAGATGTTTGTCTTTCATATCTCACTCTCTCCCGTGACCTATCCTCGAATCGTCTTAACCTCTCGTATTCATGAATTCCTAAATCCTTTTCACTTTCTGGTAAAAATTCTCGAAGAAACTCAACACTAAATTCTGACCACTCGAGGGGAGGGTCATCAATCCGGCTTCTGGCTACTAAAGGGATTTACCATGCATATGCCCTACCATACAGCTGAAATCTCACTAATTGTATGGCTCTAGTCGACGAGCACCCTAAGCCTACACACCGTTGGTCGCACTCTTCTAAAAACCTTCTAGGATCAAAATCGGATTCCACCCCTGCAAAACTAGGTGGTAACGTTCCTCCAAAGTAGGTAAGGTTATATGCTGATAGGGTGTATGTTATCCCAACAACCACTCATTACTAACAACACCTAGCTGAAGGAATTTGGTCGAACAGTCGTGGTTGTCATTGTTCTATCACCAGCCCTACCAGCGCCTGAATATATTAATATGTTATGTTTACTATATCCAACAACTATTCATATGTGTTGTCATCTAATACTACTCCAGCAATCCTATCTATTTTTCTAGTAGCAGACCTACTACTACCCTCACTCTGGCCTCTAATCTCAGGGCCAATAAAAATATTATCCAGGACCTCAGGCTCTCGGTCCCCCAATACGTCTCTATATCTATGAGATCATGATCGTGACAGCATTGTATTTAGAAAATAAATAATCTGTCAGTAATTCCACAATATTCTCGAAATAATTCTATATGTAATAGCTGGCTTATAGATTACCCGACGTAACCGCATGTGACGATAGACATCTATAGGGGCAGTACACTACTTACCGATACCCCAAGTTTACCTGTAAGCAATGTACTACTACCCTACCCCCTTTGCAGTCATTGACCTCTAGACCAAGCTCGGATACCACCTTTGTCACACCACAAATTCAGGGCATGTGACTGGCCAGAGACAAGGTATGCCCCTGCCTCTGAAGCCTAAATATACCCACGAAACCAAATCAAACAAAATTTTGGCACAATCTCACCCTACATGGGGGTTTGCCTCTCAATCATCAACATTTGCAATGTAATAATCATCAACACGTGACATCTCGATTTGGACACCTCCGATAAGGAGTAACCAAGATGCTCCGCAGCAGACTCAACCTTTATGACATCTTATATACAAACATACAGTTATATTATATCATAACGGCATAAGCATCACTAGATCATACTAGGCCTCCATGGCCGTTATACATCATACATCACTTAGATATATCAGTTTACAAAATATAAAGTACATATACATCATACACAAAATGCATAGGACCCATGATACCCTAGTGACTGCAAAATGTATCCCACCACATCTTGGATCAATCCGCTTACCACAAGTATACAAGCATCTAGCTATCCGAAATCTGGAAAGAGGTGGGTCTACCAAGATTTGAAAAAGAATGAAAATAAACGAAGTGAGCCGAAAGACTCAGTGAGGATAAGGTAACTAGGAAGAGTACTTGGAAGATTCATGCTTTCTTTCTTAACCATTAAAGCATAAACAAGACATATCAAGTATGTTTCATTAACCAAAAAGTAATATTTAAAAATTGTTTCGGGACATATAAAAATTATTTGTCCCATATGAAATCTTCTATGCTCAGGGCTGAATATAAATGGGCCATTGGCCAGCTGGAATCGATAGCCAAAAATATCTAACACTCGATTTTATGTGTATACCTCTATAATTATCATTTAGGAATTTTTCATGACTATAACATCAAAACATCCCGGACTTATACCAGTCCGTAATATTTGTCATCCCGGACTATCTTGTCCATATCATCCCGGACTCATCCCGTCTGTATCATCCGGGACTCATCCTGTCCTTACCATCCCAGACTCATCCTGTCCGTACCATCCCGGACTCATCCTGTCCGTACCACAATAGCATTCCGGACATCATCGTGTCCATAAAATAATAGCATCCTAGACATCACCTTGTCTGTACAATAATAGCATCCCGAACATCACCTTGTCCATACAATAATAGCATCCCGGACATCACCCTGTCCGTACAACAATAGCATCCCGGACATCACCCTGTCCGTACAGTAATAGCATCCCGGACATCACCCTATCCGTACAATAATAGCATCCCGGACATCACCCTGTCCGTACAATAATAGCATGATGTGTTAAATTTGTTTATCTTATTAAATGATTTATATAATATGCTAGGTAACAACTTCTACACTAGCATATTTCTACTTATGTTTACAAGCATTACAATTTCACTTAGACATTTTATCAAACAACTCGTGTGCATGACATTTAATCTACAATGTCTAACTATCCTTAAATACTCAACCATCCTATACAATATCATTCATCAACCAATTTCACAAATTAGTAACCATAATGCCTCAAACACAATTCCATACTATTGTTTCTTTAATCCTACAATTACAACCATAATCCGTACCTTGCCCAACATCTCAATTAAGCATATCCGAGCATTTCAAATAGCTCACATTCATTATTATTCAATTCCACAACACATACCTCATGTAACCATATTAACACCACACTTACGCCTTTGATCCGCGTAAGGTTCGAAACTTACCATTTTCGTAATCCGATCAATCTTTCATATTTCAATATCCTATCAATCAACAATGCATTTAAAACAACAACTACCTCTTAGATTAACCTAAATACTCACTGTGTTGTTTCGAGTATTAAAGCGACACTTTCGTGACTTTGTCGCTATCCCAGGCGAACTCCGCGAATGGGTACCTATGACATCGATAGGATATTCTGTAAATATTTTACAACTACGGGACACTCTGATTCCCAATATTTATAATAGTTAGCTGCTATCCAAAAATTTTCAGCCTAAGAATTTTTTACAAATAAATTTTTACACTTACCTCGGATTCAAATTCGGAGCAACAATCAACTAGAAAGTTGCTCACACGATGACAGCAAAGCTAACAGTGGCCTCGAACAACCAAGGAAGGTGGCGGCACTACCTCATGGGAAAGCTAGGGTTTCGGCCAAACTTGTTTTAACCTCTAAATTTTGATTCAAAGCTATCCGATACTAATTTATGGTTTAAGGAGACGGAGGAACATCTCCCGTGGCAGAAAAAAAAATGGTGGCAACATGGTGGTTCACCACCACCAATTTTTTGCCCACACGGTTTCTCATAGTTAACGGAAAAATCTTCAAAATATAGCATCAAAATCAAGCTTAGAACATGAAGTTATCTTTGGGTTTGTGAAATCTTTGAAAATTTTGGTGATTTGCCTAGTAAACGGAGGAGAGAAAAAGCTTGGAAGCAAGCTTCCATGGCTTCCCCTCTTTCTTTCTCTCTTTTTTTGGTTTTCACGTGAAAATGGGGGAGGAAGAAGTCTGATTTTCAAACTTAATAAGTGAGCCATGGTCAAATGACCATTTTGCTCCTGTTGTGTCTTTTAGTACCTTAGTGGGCCAACATGTAATTTTAACGTTCGGAAGCCTGTTTTTCTCTTTTCTTAACACATATATGTTCCAAATATGATAATATACTGATCTGCATGTTCGAGTAATTTTTCGATATCCTGAAACCCAAACTCGGGCCTCGGAGCGCCAACGTTTCAACATTTTGACTTTTTTAGTTTTAGCTTCGAGTTTTGTTCTGATTTCACCAGTAGCTTGCTAACATCATTTTATGTCTATATTAATCCATTGATCCATTTAAAACCTTTTTCGAACCTTCCCGCGGTCAGTTCTCGATTTTCATTCCTTTAGGTTACTTAAAGACGTATCCGGTTTCAACTCTATTTTTTATTTTTCATGTCATATACATAATCCCCATATGTTATAACATATGTCCATGTGTTCGGATCAATTTCGAAAAATCTCAAACCATGTTTTTACGGTAATTTACGCCAGCGTCACTAAATGATGAATTAGACAATTTTAGCTATCGGATTTGATTTTAATGTCCAATTTTTGTTCTAAACATCATATTATGATCCTATATGATCACTTAGCCATTGGTACCATTTACGAACGAAAAACAAAACTTTGGGTAAAATGACCAAAATACCCCTGGTTCACATTTTACCTATTTTTCTGTCGATTCTTGTTTTAACACTCCCAAATAATGTTATATCATATACCAACACTATGTGAAGTTAAATTATCACATTTTACGGACTTTCCTCTATCTTGACTTTTAGTCTATTTGGGGTTAAATCACTTAATCACTCGATTAAACCCCCAACTCTACAATTTATCGTACAACATGTGTACCACATGATAGCCCATCCTTTATATAGGCATTTCAAAGTTTAACCTCGAGCCATCCCCATGTTATAATTGTCACGAATTGATCTTGTACTTACGAGGGTCTTACAGTTATAACCATTATGTGTTTTCTAGCCTTCAAGACTTCTCCAATAGTTATCTACCATTCACTTTGCCTTTTCATTCGAGAAGGAATTTCACTATGAAAATCCCTAAATTCCATTGAAGTAGAAGCTTTTCTCTTTCGACTAGTGTTAGCCTCTTCCGAGTATGGACTTCCAAGCCTTGACTGAATGGGAATTGGCTTACTCAAAGAAACTTCATTGCATTTTCCACTCATTCGTTCAAAAACTGACCTTCTTGATGATTGAGTGCTCAAACGATCAAACACTGAACCTCGTGTTGGGCGTGTTCCCAAGCTATCAAATATAGAAGGTCTTGATGGCTCTATTGAATCTTCTTGCTCATCGAGAACTTCCTCTAGATTTATGTATCTTGAAGTTTCTTTATGAATCTTCAATTTTAATGGCGAATATCCAAGTCCCTCCCTAGAAGTTTCGACATGATCAATTTTCTTTCTCCAGACCTGATAGATCTTGAATGAACTTTTAGGCTTTTCTTTGCTAGACTCTTTTGTCTCGTGAGCCAATTTTGAAACATCCTCTTGTTTATATCCAGCTTTGACAAGCAATCTATAAGCATTAGGATCAAAATTGATGTGAACCCATGGGGTGAAACCCTTTGAACCCACTAACAAATTGAAATACCCTAACCCCTAGAAAGCCAAGATTCAGGCAATGGAACTTAAACCCATAGAAATCTTGTTTCAAAGAACCTAGATTAGCTAAGCTAACTAAACCCCAAGAACATTTGTTTCTAGAGCCTAAGTTCGATAGGAAGAACGTCACAAAGAAAGGATTTGTTTGATAAGTTCACTTGTTCTGTCAAGAACTAAAAAGAGTGAAACTCTCACTGAATAAAATCAGATTTAATTGATCAAAAGATAATTGAAGTAGGCGGCTAAGACATATATTTATAGCCTCCTACAATAACCCTAATCCGCTAACGTATTGTATTCTAACCCAAATGCAAGTCGTTGTCAGCCAAGTACTCCTAACCTAAGTGCAAGACTTAATAATCAGCCAAGTACACTACCAATCCCATTACAAGTGTAAATAAGAAATACTACTTAAGTTATGGGCTGAACATGCTCAAGTCCAAACCTAATAAATTAAAAAGGATGTCCAACAAGTTTAATGAAGGTAACTTAGCCTATTGGACATATTACATAAGTCAAGCCCAAAAGCCTAAGTAATTACAAGACTTAAAATATGCCCAAATAAGCCCTCTTAATGTGCCACCTTGTGTTCTTGAATCACATGGACCAAACTTGTATGCAAGCCCATCTTGCATGTTGAAGCCTTTCTTGAATAACTTGCAACATGGCCCAAGTGAATTACACCCATTCTTGCCATGTTTCCTAGATCTTCTTGGTTCTTGTCCCATATAGAAATTGCCATGGGATTGGGCCATCTTGGATCCTATCAAAAATCTTTGGTTCGATGAGAAGGAAGATCTTGATGTTCAAAAAGAGGTTCCTCTAATGGCCTAACAAATCCTTTCAGTGGAGGTTTAAGACCTTTTGATTCTTCCAAGTTAGTGAGGGGAAGAGTCAAATTCTTTAAACCTTGAGTAATTTCATCTTCTCCAGCTGTGGAGGAAGCCAAATTCTTTCCCTTTTGCTTCGAATCTTGCATCAGGTTGGACATTACTTCTTCTATAAATACACCTTCCAGATAAAACTTTGCATCTGTGAAATGTGCTTCTGTTGTAATAAATGGCTTAGCGTTTGCAAGGATCGTTTTGACTTGACCGTTTCTACAATACTTGAGGCATTGGTGAAGAGTTGAGGAGACTACACCATTTTGATGTATCCACGGTCGTCCTAACAACATATTGTACGTCGTCTTGGCATCGATCACATGGAAAAGTAGATTTGACTCCATACCTCCAATGAAAAGTTGAAGTCTAAGTTTTCCAAGTGCTCTTTGCCCCCTTGGTTGAATCCTTGGATCATCAAGCGGCTTTGCATCAATTCATAAAAAAGGAACTCCCAATTCTTTCATTGTCATCAAAGGGAGTATGTTGACAGCAGAACCATCATCGACCAAGATTCGGTTGATCTTCTGTTCAAGAGCATATCCTACGACGAACAACGATCGATTATGAAGAGTTGATCCCAACAACAGATTCTCATCAGAAAAGTTAATTTTTATAGCAAAAGAATGATCACCAACTTCAAATTCAATGTTGTCTCCATTTTCAACATCTTCATTGCCACTGATATGGTAACAAGTCATGGAAACCAAATGTTCATTTCTGAGCTGAATTGGCATGAATTCACTTAAAGTGATTGGCCTTCTTGACTTTCTCCTAGCTGAAGTTTCACTCTAGATGGGATTGTTGCTTCTTGAGGTACTTTGGGCTTTGGAGTCCGAGTTGGTTGCTTGATCATCTTAGCTCTTATTTTCACGAGCTTCGAAAGATTCCTTTTTTGCTTTTTTGCCGTGTGACTAGAGTCCAACCATCATTATCTTGACTTTTTTTTTTGAAGCAAATGGTTGCCCTCATTCCCTTAAAGATCCACCATTGTACTTGTGCTTAGAACCAATATGATAGGATCAAAAGAGCCGAATATAATGGTTCTATCCAATAAATTAGAGTGAGAAACCATACTATTGATGCCAGATTTGATGACATCGCTTCCTCTTCAAACTCGATTTTCCCTTCTTCGTAGAGTCGGATGATTTTATCCTTCAAAACAAAGCACTTCTCCAGAGGGTGGCTAATTAAGCGATGATACATGCAATAGTTGGGGTCATCCAATTTATCAGCTTCTTCAGGTCACTTCATTTCTGGCAACTAAATCAACTTAGTCTTTAGAAGTTCTTCAAGTATGCTTGAAACATCAGAATCAGGAAATAGATACTTCTTTTCTTGCATTTCCTTCAAAGTGATTGTCGCAACCTAAAAAAAATAACACGTCTCATCGCAAGACTTTATTATTCGTTAACTGTGACATTAAAAAAAAAACCGAGGAAAAGTCGACTTAATTCCTCTAGAAAAATGAAGGTTTTGAAAATGACCTTGAAAAAAACATGGAGTCGCCACCAATCTTTTTTAGCTAGGTGTGATCGGCCACCTATTAAAACCTGTTTTATAAAATATTTTAAAATTAATCAAAACATTTTTAAAACCAATTTCAAGTCTACATTTTAAACCAGGGAAATCAAAGAAATGGGTTCGGGACTCGGTTACGTGTGGGGAAGGATTAGCACCCGCACAACGCCCGTATAAAATGGTACCTTATTAATCATGTGTTATCTCAAGCCTCGACAAGAAAATAAAAAAAAATCGGTTTTAAATTTAGTATTTCAAGTTAATTCCCAATTTAAAGAAAAATAATTCCATTTTTTTTATTGAAAATGATCCGGAATTTATAAATTCAAAATTTTCCTATATTCCCCAACAAACGTGGCAAAATATAGAAATGTTTATTAGTTTGGAAAACTTTCCGAATCATTCTCATTTTAAAGAAGACATTTCGTTATTAATGATAATTGATGATATCCTCCCCAGCAAACCCGGCAGAGAACTCATGAATTATTTTAATTCGGGAATATCTTTATTTTATTGAAAATCATTACCTTTTTGAAAACATTTTAAAAAAATATGAATATGAATATGCATGACATTAATAAAATGACATAGCAAAATCTAAATAATCTAACGCAACCTAAATGATATGATATAATTTAAATGTCTTAGCGTATTCTAAATGAAATGAAATATCCTAAGTTATATGATATATACTAAATGAAATAAAATATCCTAAATGACATAATATATATCCAAAATGAAATGAAATAACCTAGGTAACATAATATATTCTACATGAAATGAAATGACCTAGGTAACATAACATATTCTATATGAAATGAAATGATTTAAATGACATGGAAAATATGAATGATATGGCATATAATTTAAATGACATGGAATATAAAATAATGCTATCATATAATATGCATGAAAATAAAAATGAAAATAATAATGCATGAACATAGTATATGCTAAATAATATGACAAAAAAATAACTAAATAAAAAACATAGGATATCATGAAATATTCAAAACCATATAATAAACAATATAACATCAAAAAATATAAATCAAAATAATAACAATACCATAGGAATTATCATAGCAAAAATCACATATTAGATAAAATGCATGAATATGGAAAATGCAATGCATGAAAATCTATTTTTTCCTTTAATTAAGGAAATCCGTATATCTAAAAAGATATCTGGCTACCTTAGGAAAATATGTCAAATTAAATATTCTAAAACCAAAATACTTTGTGATTGTTTGAAAACAATTTTGAAAAGCTTAGATTAAAAATAAAAACTTAGCTAAACCTTTCTTTAAATGACTCTATTTTCCTAAGTTTAAAATCGCGAACCTGACCACCCTTATCCCGAGACTTAAAAAATCATTTTCAGAGTTTAAAAAGGCTTAGAAACTACCCTAAGTCAGTAGCTAAACTTCCTAATCAGCCCCTTCTAAATAACTTAACCAAAACAGAAAAATGATTTTCCTTCAAATTCAATTCCGACTCCACTGTCCAGTTTTAAGCCACGATTTTTTACCCTATTTTTAAAAATTCAAAAAAATCAAAGAAAATACTGGAGACTCAGGACATGTAAAACTACACGGGATAAAATTGACTTAATTTTCTGATTAAAGATGAATGCCCAAAAAAATCGAGAAAGTACAAGTACTGGGTGAAAAAAAAACAGTTTTGCCAAAACACATTTTTTCCTTTGATAAAATCATTTAAAAATCAAAGTAAAAATATTTAAGACTCTCTAAATGACTCAAAAACAATAGCCAGCACTTTTGAAAAGTTAGACAAAAATTGGCTAAGTAAAAAACATCACAAAGGTAGAATAATTAATTTGACAACTCTTTAATTTTCCACAACTATGCTCAATAGAGCATGACCTTGAACCATCAATTGGCCTAAGTCATTAGTCAAGTGGCATGGACATGAAATGCATGAAAAAAAATGATGCATGAAATGCATGATATTAAACCTAAATGTCATGAAAAATGCATGGCATTAATAAAATGACCTAGACCTAAATGAACTTGCATGGCATTTAATGCAACCTAGGTCTAAAATGCATGGACATGCATGGCAAAACAAATCAATTCTAACATCTTAAATATGCATGGCAATAACAAAAACACAAGGCATGCTTAAACCAAATACTCAATCAAATGTCATGCAAATGCCAACCTATCAACTAACATAACAAAAATGCACACACAAAGCAAAATACATGAAGTGGCCGAATGGCGTCAAGTCCAAAGTAAGCATGGCATTTTCACAAACACTTGATATACTTAAACCAAATACTCAATCCAATGTCATGCAAATGCAAACCTATCAACTAATATAGCAAAAATGCACACACAAAGCAAAATACATGAAGTGGCCGAATGGCCTCATGTTCCAAGTGAGCATGGCATTTTCACAAACACTTAATATACTAACATACTTAACTAAAATATAACACTCAAATCATGCAAATATAAAGTAGAAGTATGAAAAATAACAAGCATTTTCACAAACACATGGATTTCAAAATATAAAACATAAATAAATTAAAACATTTTGAAAACAGAAAATCAAAAATGCAAGAACATGATAATAGACTCATAAATGGAAGTAAACAAGCAACCAACATAAAAGAAGCTTCAAGTATATGTAGTAGAAGAAGATTTAAAGCATCAAGACTTTATTTAATATCAAAATAACATGAAAAATCAAAGCAAAACAGCAACAACAAAAAAACATGGGCCATTTGGCCAAGTCAAGGAATCAAAAGAAAAAAAATTGCAAGAACTTTTTTAAGAAAAGATGAAGAAAGAACTTAAAAAGAACATTAAAAAACACTTATTTAAAAAGAAAAATCAAAAGAAAACTCACCAAAATAATAATAAAAAAAGCAAAAACAAGAATGGAAAATCAAAGAAAGTGCAAGAGTTGGTGCTAAAAGCAACCTCTAGAAGCTATCTTTCAAGCTTTTTCTCTTCAAACTTTCTTTTCTTTTCTAAACTTTTCTTTTTCTTTGCAACCATGGAGAGAAAACTCAGCCAAAACCAGAGAGAATATGAAAAATGAAAGTGAGCTGAAAATGAAAGAGAGCCCTCCTTTAGGGTGGCCGAAACTTCCCTCTCTCATGACTAGGATGTTGTCATCTTTCCTCCAACCAATTTTCATCCAAGGGCTAATGATCCAAGAGGATTAAAAAATGAAATTATCACCCTTAGATTAGGCCATCAGCTGTCCATAATAACAGCTATTCAAGAATTATGTTAACACTCTCCCTCTTCATGCATTGGCCCATGTGGCTTATTTGCAAAGGCTTGATCAAAAAACACTAACTAACTCTTCATTTTTGGCCTCTTGATTGAAAAATCAGAAAATCCTTCCCCCCTATGGGCCTTGGCCGGCCAGCCCTCCTTCTTTCAGCCCAAGTCTGATTTTTTTTAAAGGCAAGAGAAGCCCTTTTTTCCCCCCGGATGCAAATAAATGGTAAACGGACTCCAAATTCAAATTTTATTTTTTCAATAATTTAAAAATAATAAAAAATTGAATTCTGGAAGTTTTCAAAATTTTCCGAGTCCGTTTGCTATTTATTTGGATTTTTTCTTCCAAAATTGCCCTTTTATGCCCCCACATTTTTACCATTTTTTAAACGAGCTCTAAATCAAGATTTTTCTTCACCAATATCTTCCAAATAATTTAAAAGTTTGATCTGGAAGTTTTCATAATTTTTGGAACTCATTTGGTATTTTTCGGGATTTATCTGCTTGAATTACTACATAGGAGGCTCGGGATTTGGCCATTTTGCAAACGAACTCCAAATCAAGATTTTATTTTTCCAATCTCTTCAAAATAATTTAAAAATTATATTTGCAAATTTTTAGAATTTTTGGAGTTCATTTTCTATTTTTCCTGGATTTATCTTCTTGAATTACTACATAGGAGACCCGGGATTTGGCCATTTTGCAAACGAACTCCGAATCATGATTTTCTTTTGCCAATCTCTTCCAAATAATTTAAAATTGATATTTACAAATTTTCAGAAGATTTGGAGTTCATTTGCTATTTTTTCGGGATTTATCTTCCTGAATTACTGCATAGGAGACCCGGGATTTGGCTATTTTGCAAACGAACTCCGAATCAAGATTTTATTTTGCCAATATCTTTCAAATAATTTAAAAATGAGATTTTCAATTTTTCAGAATTTTTGGAGTTCATTTGCTATTTTTCCCAAATTTTCCAATTTTGCCCTTTTGCCTCTGAAACTCGGTTTTGCTCAAAACAAGTCCAATTCTTAGATTTTCTTCAAATTGAGCCTTGCGCTATCCCTTTTTAAACACTCATCCGTTAGGGACTTTTGTCTTACCAAGTCGGGCCATTTCTGTAATTCTTCCCAATTTCACCGAAATCCACCAAAAACCCTAATTCTTGGTTTTCTCCCGGATTGACTTTCCTTTCAGTTTTTCTTTCAAGTGGCTTCTCCATTACCCATAGTCAGTGCTTATCTTTCATTTGGAACCTTCAATTTCGGCCAATTCGATCGTTTAAGCACTTTTCCCCAAATTTCTCGGATTAGGATTTCCTTTCTACTGAATCTCCATAACCCAAATTCCGAACTCCATATCTTTCAATGTAGACCTCGGATTATCAAAATTCTTTTTCCATTTTTCAATTGAACTTCAAATCTTGATTTTGAAAGTGGGTTGACTTTTTTAGTAGTTGACTTTTCGAGGTTGACTTTTTCAAGTTTGACTTTTTATGCTCGCCCTCTTAAACTAAGTCTCGGAGTACCACCTGTAGGATGAAAAAAGTCTTTTTACATTCTGAAACATCAATTTAGGAAGAAAACATACTTGTTTTAGTGGTCCGAACAAAATTAAGTGTCTACAGTTGCCCCTCTTTGGCTATTGCTGAGAATCAAAAATCAGGCAAAGATAAACAAACACTAATTTTGTTTGGTTAGTGAAATCACATGTGAAGGAAAGGGATTTTTTTTTCTTTTTTCATTTTTTTCATTTTTCATTTTTCATTTTTTCATTTTTTCATTTTTTTTCATTTTTTCATCAATTTTCATTTTTTTTCATCATTTTTTCATTTCTCTTTTCATTTTTTTTTTAAAAAAAAAAGCAGTAAATTGAAGATTTTGTCCTTAAATTGAATTCCCTGACTAATCAAGGCTTGACCCGTCTTAAGGAAACAGGTTCGATTTCAAGAGAAAAAATTGTTCCCGAAAGTCTAAAGAATGGTGCCCGAAGGTCTTAAAAATGGTGCCCGGAGGTCTTTAAAATAGTGCCCGGAGGTCTTTAAAATGGTGCCCAGAGGTCTTTAAAATGGTGCCCGAAGATCTTAAAAATGGTGCCCGGAGGCTTTACCCGTGATGAAAAATTATGCCTGAAGGTCTTTAAAATGGTGCCCGGAGGTCTTAAAAATGGTGCCCGGAGGTCTCTAAAATGGTGCCCGGAGGCCTTACCCGTGATGAAAAATTATGCCCGAAGGTCTTTAAAATGGTGCTCGAAGGTCTTAAAAATGGTGCCCGAAGGTCTTAAAAATGGTGCCCGGAGGCCTTACCCGTGATGAAAAATTGTACCCGAAGGTCTTAAAAATGGTGCCCGAAGGTCTTAAAAATAGTGCCCGGAGGTCTTTAAAATGGTGCCAGGAGGCCTTACCCATGATGAAAAATTATGCCCGAAGGTCTTAAAAATGGTGCCCAAAGGTCTTAAAAATCGTGCCCGGAGGCCTTACCCGTGATGAAAAATTATACCTGATGGTCTTAAAAATGGTGCCTGAAAGTCTTAAACATAGTGTCCGGAGGTCTTTAAAATGGTGCCCGGAGGCCTTACCCATGATGAATAATTATGCCCGGAGGTCTTAAAAATGGTGCTTGAAGGTCTTAAAAATAGTGCTCGGAGGTCTTTAAAATGGTGCCCGGATTCCTTAACCGTGATGAAAAATTATGCCCGAAGGTCTTTAAAATGGTGCCCGAAGGTCTTAAAAATGGTGCCCGAATGTCTTAAAAATGGTGCCCGGAGGTCTTAAAAATGGTACCCGTAGGCCTTACCCGTGATTTGAGAAAAAATGCGCTGTATGCTACTTTAAAAATGATGCCCGGAGGTCTTAAAAATGGTCTTTGAAGAATTGTTGAAAATTAACCTAAAGATTTTGAGAAGATGCGAATGCTTTTTGATGCTGGAAATGATTAACAGGATACACATACTTCATATTGCAAATGTAAATGTTTTGAATTGATACAGATGTTTCTTGATGCAGATACAGATGTTGGATAAAATGCAAATGCTTCGTGGTGTATATGCAAATGGCTTAGATTGATGAAAATGCTTATTGATGCCGATGCAGATGTTTAATAAGATGTAGATGCTTCTAAATGATGCAAATGCAAATGATTCTCAAATAACGCAATTACTTCTCAGAAGGATGCAAAGGTCAATAATGTGTAAATGCTTCTTTATGATGCAAATGTGAAAATTGGTGTTAACGCAACTACTTCATGGAATGATGCAGATGCAAAGATTGGCATTATGCAAATGCTTTTAAATGATGCAAATGCAAGGATTTGACAATGTGCAAAATGCTTCTACATGATGCAAATGCAAAGATCGATAATGATGCAAACGCTTCATGAAAAGATGCAGATGCCCCTGATCATTTTTCTAGACTTTGGCTTAGCCTTTCCAATTCATTTTTCCTTTTAAAATCAGAGTATGTCTTCAATTCATTTTGGCTATTCTCTTTGCCCCAACTGTTTTCAAACTTTCATCAACAGAAATCTGCTTGCCGAGTTTTATTTCTTCTTCTCATATTAAGATAAACCCTAGTAGTTCCACACCTTTGGGTTAGAAAAATCCTTATCTCATGTCTACATAAAAAATGGGTATCTTCAAAAATATCTTTATTTGTTTTCTCATTTTGAAAACTTCTGAACAAAAAAATATTAACCCCACAGTGTGTGATGTACAAATCTTTTGAAGACTGATGATCATTGTTAAAAACTTCTCTAAGTGTCAATCTGGGTTTTTCAATTTGAATTGGCAATGCTTGGTATAACAAGATTTTGGTTGATCAAAGGAAATTTCATAACAAAAATGTATGTCCTCTCTAGGCTCACAAATGGAACAGGTTTTATAAATCATGAATTCCTTGAGAATCAAACAAATTCAACATTCTTTTAGTTTTCATATCAAGGCATTTTGACAAGCGTCAAGATTGGCTAGGATGTTTAGAACGAAAAGTTTAATCTTGGAAGGAAAAAATCTCAATTTTGAAGACAATCCTCCGAATAAGAGCTGATAATTTGGGAGGTTCAGAAATTTCTAGATGTTCCTCGATTACCACTTTTCCAAGATGACCTTCTCTTTTGTGGTATTGGTACTAACATAAATGGTATCCAAAATTCCCATTTTACTCTAGACTGCCCATTTTTGGGTTTTCGCCCTAGAGTCTCATTCTTTCCATTTTTCTCTTTTTTCATTTTTTCATTGTTTTACCATGCACTTGAGAATTCTAAATTCTTCCTTAGTGAAATCATAATTCAATGAGATGGGATAAAATTCGAGGAAAAACCCTTCAAATTAAATATTCATGCTTGATCAAAATGGACTTTTAAAGCACGTAATGTAGGCCATGGTTTGGGGTTCAAAAAGAAAGGATAAATATGACCAAAATATGTGTTTGAGGGTAATCAGATCAAAGGATCATTTCTTGAGGAGAATTCTTTTTGAAGCGTTTGTCCCTTCTTGGACATTTCTTTCCTTTTTACTTTTGCTCTTTTTCTTCTTTGCTTTTGGCTTTCATTTGCCATACTTTTTCACACACTTTTTTTGTTCTTGGCTTCCATTTCGCCATCTTTTCCCTTTTTTTTTTGACAGAGTGAACCCATATTCATTCGGCGCTCCTTTTGCTTTGTATCTGTCTTTGAGCCAGGACTCATTCCTCCATGATCTTTAAAAAGATCTTTCCTCGCATTTGCCCCCCAGTGTAGAGGGTGATCCTTGATCAGGGTTCAAAGAAGAAAGAATTCTTTTGGCTCAAGATGGGTGACTATGGATAATTTCTTTTTTTTTTTAATGGAATATAAAAGATGGCCATTTCTCATATCAAGCACAAATATTCTCATTAAAAAGCAATCCTCAGGGGAAATAGATAATCAAAATTTCATTTTGCACTTTGAAATCATCCGAATTCTTATATGCATGATATCACAATTTTTCTTCTTCTTTTTTTTCATCGCATGCCCAAATGATTCATGCGTTAGTCCATCCTTCTTCACCATGTATCCATCATTTCCACATATGATGCCCCAATTTACTTAACCATGAGATTTTGTATCAACAAGGAACATAGCAAGTCTAGGTCTATTTTGAAAAGGCTGAGTTTCAAATTTGAGTTCTTTGAAGAGACAAGGAAAATATAACCTAAAAACGGGTTTTCTCTGGGACATAGGATAATCAGTTTAATCATTGTGCCCCAGGGTGTCAATCATGAAGTGATGTTTGGGCAATTAGTGTTTTGTGGTTGTTGAAAATGACATGAATGGTTTTGGCACAACCTTGACACGCACCAAATTACCATGATCTAAATTCTTAAAATAAAGTCTCATTTGTTTGAATTTCAAGGAGTTCAAAAAAATTTCGAAAAGTTTGTTCCTTTGTTCATAACCTAGACTAGGATCTACATTTTTGCTTATTCTATGATGACAATGGTTTTATGAAGTTCAATCATTCATATTCCTTGAAGAATTAGGTCTTTCAAGTGTTCTGGATTCAAGGGGTTTAGGCCTAGGAAAGCTTTAAAGAGAGGGGAGAAGGTATTGGGTCATTTTTAACAATGATCATCAATATTCTCGAGAATATCCATTATTAAAACTTCCATAATGCTTGTTTTTGCAAATTCAAATTATTGTTAAAACACAACAAACACAAAGCATTTAAAAATCAAAATTCATTTAATTCTTATGAATGTCGACATGAGATAAGTGTTTTCATCACAAGCTCTGAAACTACATGCATCAAAATGCTCATATTGGCATCCTTCAAAGGTAGTAATTCTCCCCCTAAAACCCTGAAAGAAAATGATTTAGGGCAAAACGGCCTTCCACTGATTGATAAGCTTCGGTGTCGATATACCATCACAGATAAGACTTTCAATCCTTTCTTTCAGTTGTCTGCATTTTTCAGTCGAATTCCCAACTACCCCTAGGTGATAATCACACTTGCTGTCAGGATCATAACTCCTCGCTGATGGATTCAGAGCTATTTTCAAAGGTATCGGGGTAAGGTACTAATTCTTTATTAGTAATGGCAGCAGGTCAGGGATGGGGATTGGAATTGGAATTCTTTCTTGGTATTCCCACGGTCGTTTTCTCGAAGTAGGCCTTGTTGCAAGGGCTGGTATAGAATTAGGTGCTTGGGTTGGTAGGTAAGGATAAAGGCTTGGAGATACCTTAGTAGGGTAACATGATTGGTATGAGGGAAATTTGGAATATGGGACGAAATCTCCCATAGTTTGGACATCTTCCATTTTCTTTCTAGGTGCCTTATCTCTCGTCATTGGATGTTCCTTCTGTTTCAAGTTTCCCATTCTTGATAGCATTCTCAATCATCTCCCCTAAGATTACTATATCCGCAAAATTCTTCAAGGTATTGCCGACGAGTCTATCATAGTACGGGGCCTGCAGTGTATTCACAAAAAGGACGGTGATTTCCTTTTGTGTCAAAGGTGGTTGTACTTGAGTAGACATGTTCCTCCACCTCTGAGCATACTCTTTGAAGCTCTCAGTAGCTCTTTTCTCCATATTTTGCAAAGTGAGATGATCAGGTGTCCTGTCGGTGCTTGTATTGGTTTAGAAAAGCCCTAGCCAAATCATTCCAAGAGCGAATCATCCTTGCTCAACTGACTATACCACCTAATTGCGGACCCGTTGAGGGTATCTTGAAAGTAGTGAATCAGAAGCTTATCATTATCTATATGACTTGTCATCTTTCGGGAGAACATGGTGATGTGGGCTGACGGATCAGTCGTCCCGTCATATTTCACAAAGCCAGGGACCTTGAATTTAGGAGGAATGACTAAATCGAGGACCAAGCATCATTATTTCGCCTCCACACTCCCGAATACGTCTGTATCTTCTACTGCCTGGAGCCTTTCATCTAGCAACTGATATTTCCCTTGGGAATCTGCCAACTCTACCTCATTAACCATTTTCAACTTTGCCTGTTCAGCTGGATCATCTGAATTTAAGACATTGACGGGGTTAACTATGTTCTGGGCATCCATCTTTACGACCTCATTCTGACCCTTTTGTGCCTCTAACCCTTCTCTAGCGGCCAGGTTTTCAATGTATCCCTTGATTACGGTGGACATTAGCTCCATCAATTTAGTCATCTGATCTTTAGATTCTGCTTGAGACTTTGCCAGCTGTTCTCGCAATTCTTCCTATACCCTTTCCATTCGGGCAACTTGTTCATTCTCCATAGCACTAGCCTATATTAAAAGGGTACTTAGTACTTCTTATACCTCTGATTTGAAATGGAAATTCTTTCAAAGACTCTTAAAGCCAGGCCAATTTCTGTTTTATTCCCCCCAAAGTGCGTGTCATGATGAAGGAGTCATGAATGCAATTTGATGCACGTGAAGCCTAAACAATATGATGTATGGACATGTACAGTGGAAACATGCTGACCATGTATGTAAAAATACAATCACGATGCCAACATGTTGCAAGCAAAGAATGAACAAATCAAAGCATAAATAAATGCAATGAATGATCATGTACATTTCAGCTTATTTCCTAATGAATGATCATATACACTATGAATGCAACGCGATGTCAATTATGATGCATGTAAACAATGAATGATTGATACAGAATATATACAAAGAAAATCATTCTGACCATGTGTGTCATGAATGCATCCTGATGTTAATATGACAGATTAATGCATGAGCATATACAGGGAAATCATGCTAACTTTGTTTGTCATGAATGCAACCCAAAGTCAACATGATGCATGTAAAGAATAAGCAAATTAATGCATGGATATATACTGAAAAATCATGCTGATTATGAATGCATGAATGCAACCTGATGCTAACATGATACATGTATGAATGTATGGTATGACAAATAATTGATCGGATGCAAAATGCAAAGGGGAAGATATTATGGAGGAAATAAGAATCGGAGGAACTTAATCATTAACATCTCATAAATTTGAAGCATAGTCAATTCATTCCCATATCAACGTTCACAATGGTATAAACCATGTTTACAAAATCTAAGCAGTAGTTAAAACTGTCTTTACAAGTATTTTATTCTTCCTAGCATCCTAAGGCTATAAGAGCCGGCTATTGAAAAAGTGAAATCCTATTACATCATATAAGACCGAAACCTTTCCACCTCAATGCTGTAAATATCCCAATCCTAATGACGCTTTCCCAGCCCTCTATCAATCAGTTTCGTTGGATCCAACCACTTGGCACCTATAAGAGATTGCACTTTCTTTTTGAATGCTATACAGTCTTCAATGTTATGGCCAACAATTCCACAGTGATAATCACATCTTGCATTTGGATTATACCACTTTGGATATGGTGGTAACAGGGGTTTCAATGGGACATATGCAACCATGTGATTTTGGATCAGTATAGGGAGAAGCTCTCGGTAGCTGATTGGAAAGGGATCAAAATGCCTTTGGGTCTTATCCTGGGGTCGTTTCTTAGTCACACATGGCCTAGGAGTTGGGGCACTTGGTGGTGGCATTAAGGTCCGAACCAGAGTGTTTACATGGAGACGTGGCGGAACAGCATGGTAAGGGTATGGATTTGGACACGGGGCCTTTGGAGGTTGTACATAGCTCAAGGTTCCTATCCCAGATGCTGAATAAAGTGATTGATGAGGGAAGCAATATGAGCTGCCAATTGGTGGTAATGGAGTGGGATTCATAGGTCCAGTAGTGATCATCCCAATGGGCGATTGGACCATAATAGGGTGAGGATATTGGTTTAGACCTAGAACAGTTTGCAGGTATGGTACAGGATCCGAGGTTTCTATCTTTGGTATCAGGCTCTCGGGCTTAATCATTCTCATGATTTTGTCCACAATTTCATCAGGATTGCAACCTTTGTGGTATTGACAAGCGCAGGATCCAGCAAGGATTGTGTGTTCTGGACCTAATGGTTTTGGTTGATCCGAAGGCGATGCAGAGCCCTGAGAAAGTTCCCCTTTACTCTTTCCCATATCCTCAAACATTTTCAGCAATTTGACCAGCTGTTCCTTCAACTCCCGGAGTTCATGTCCAAATTCCTCTTGATTTCGTTCCAGAGCACCCAATCATTCCTCCGATTCTTTCCTCATATCTCGAACCCCTTTCATGCAAATGAAAATGTCATGAGATTAAGAATACAATTATGAATGTACATGCTCTATTCCTATGTGCATGAATATACTGATGATTAATGCATGAACATATTCAGAGAAATTATGATGACTATGTATGCTATGGATGCAATCTCATGCCAACATGATGCATAAAAAAAATGAATAAATTGATGCACAAGTATATACAAATAATGACTATGCATGTCATAAATGTATTCTACAATGAATGACCATGCATGCTATGATGTCAAAATGATATATGCGAAGAATAAATGAATTAATACAAAGGTAAGTGCAAAGAATGACCATGTATATCACAAACAATGAATAACCATGCATGTTAGGACTGTAACATGATGTCAAAATGATACAAATAAATTATCCAATGATTACATGAAATTGATGGGACCTAAATCTTGATTATTCAAAAATCTCATTATGCAAGATTTGCCTCCAAATTTAATCCCTGATTTTTTTTAAACATGTTTCCTTTATGAAAAACCAAACACATTATTCAAAAGAATTTCGGGGTAGTGGATCCTACTATGGTACAATATGCAAATGTTCATGTAACACTACTGGTTTATAGAAACCATCAAGTAAAAATATTACCACCATCCGTTTATTGCAAAAAAAAATGAGACCAACAATACAACCATAAATGTACATGCTCTATTCACTCATGCGTGAAATGTGCAAAATGCAAGAATGTTTAAAAAAGAATGTTTTGATTTTGAAATTCAAAAAAAATAATGAACACTTGCCCCAACCATATCTTCTTATATAGGTATCACAGTGCCTTTAGGGTGGATTATCACATTTATTACGGGCGATGTATGTACATCGTTGCTCGATCTACCACAGTTATTCTGAGTGTAAAATAGGTAATAAAAGGTTTAGAAATGTCCCTCCATGTGTTCCTATCTTCGGTATCTAATCGAAAATGGCTTCGCCTAGGTTCATTATATGAGGGTGAATCGGTTCTAAAGGCCCTGAATTGCTCCTCACTGTCGCCGGTGAAGGCTAGTAAGGCACCCCGATAAAAGCGGGTTCAATTCGTTAGAGTCTATTTCCCTAGCCCATGCGGATTGTCAATCACAAAGGCTTAGGTAATTTAGTACTCTGGAAGTGCTTCACTAGCTCATATGGATTGTTAATCACGAAGGCTTAGTTATTTTGCTCCCACCTAAAAGGACGAAACCCGGGTATAGGGCTCGTGATATGCAAATGCACGTGTGGTGTGTGTGGAGGAACAACAAACCTTTCACCACCTATTCTACAAACCTTATTCTAAATGCCTTAGCAATTTAAAAAAACATTCAAGAATAGTGTAACGCATTAACCAACAAGCAATTATAATATACAATTATTAAATAACTAGAGAACAATAATAAAATGTATGCACATGAATATGGACATATTTAAAAACATTTTATTATTTTCAAAATTCTCCTTATTAAAAATGTGGGAATTATAATTAAATATCAATTAAACCAACAAAACTGAGACTTTGATAACACACGACTAATTCTAGGCCTGACTCTCTAATGATCCCCAGTGGAGTAGCCAAGCTGTCGACCTGAAAAAAATAACACGTCTCATCGCAAGACTTTATTATTAGTTAACTGTGACATTAAAAAAAACCGAGGAAAAGTCGACTTAATTCCTCTAGAAAAATGAAGGTTTTGAAAATGACCTTGAAAAAGAAATTGAGTCGCTACCAATCTTTTTTAGCTAGGTGTGATCGGCCACCTATTAAAACCGGTTTTATAAAATATTTTAAAATTAATTAAAACATTTTTAAAACCAATTTCAAGTCTACATTTTAAACCAAAGAAATCAAAGAAACAGGTTCGGGACTCGGTTACGTGTGGGGAAGGATTAGCACCCCCACAACGATACCTTATTAATCATATGTTATCTCAAGCCTCGGTAAAAAAAAAAGTCAGTTTTAAATTTAGTATTTCAAGTTAATTCCCAATTTAAAGAAAAATAATTTCATTTTTTATTGAAAATGATCCAGAATTTATAAATTCAAAATTTTCCTATATTCCCCAACAAACGTGGCAAAATATATAAATTTTTATTAGATTGGAAAACTTTCCGAATCATTCTCATTTTAAAGAAGACATTCCGTTATTAATGAAAATTGATGATATCCTCCCCAGCAAACCCGGTAGAGAACTCATGAATTATTTTAACTCGAGAATATCTTTATTTTATTGAAAATCATTACCATTTTGAAAACATTTTAAAAAAATATGAATATGAATATGCATGACATTAATAAAATGACATAGCAAAATCTAAATAATATAATGCAACCTAAATGATATGATATAATTTAAATGTCTTAGCATATTCTAAATGAAATGAAATATCCTAAGTTATATGATAGATTCTAAATGAAATAAAATATCCTAAATGACATCATATATATCCAAAATGAAATGAAATAACCTAGGTAACATAATATATTCTACATGAAATGAAATGACCTAGGTAACATAACATATTCTATATAAAATGAAATAATTTAAATGACATGGCAAATATGAATGATATGGCATATAATTTAAATGACATGGAATATAAAATAATGCTATCATATAATATGCATGAAAATAAAAATGAAAATAATAATGCATGAACATAGTATATGCTAAATAATATGACAAAAAATAACTAAATAAAAAACATAGGATATCATGAAATATTCAAAACCATATAATAAACAATATAACATCAAAAAATATAAATCAAAATAATAACAATACCATAGGAATTATCATAGCAAAAATCACATATTATATAAAATGCATGAATATGGAAAATACAATGCATGAAAATGTATTTTTTCCTTTAATTAAGGAAATCCGTATATCTAAAAAGATATCCGGCTACCTAGAGAAAATATGTCAAATTAAATATTCTAAAACCAAAATACTTTGTGAATGTTTGAAAACAATTTTGAAAAGCTTAGATTAAAAATAAAAACTTAGCTAAACCCTTTTTTAAATGGCTCTATTTTTCTAAGTTTAAAATCCCGGACTTGACCACCCTTAACCCGATATTTAAAAAATCATTTTTAGAGTTTAAAAAGGCTTAGAAACTACCCTAAGTCAGTAGCTAAACTTCCTAATCAGCCCCCTCTAAATAACTTAACCAAAACAGAAAAACGATTTTCCTTCAAATTCAATTCTGACTCCACTGTCCAGTTTTAAGCCACGATTTTTTACCCTATTTTTAAAAATTCAAAAAAATCTAAAAAATGTACTGGAGACTCAGGACATGTAACAATACAGGGAGAAAAATCGGCTTAATTTTATGATTAAAGATGAATGCCCGAAAAAATCGGGAAAGTATAAGTACTGGGTGAAAAAAACTGTTTTGCCAAAACACATTTTTGCCTTTGATAAAATCATTTAAAAATCAAAGTAAAAATATTTAAGACTCTCTAAGTGACTAACAAATAGTATCCAGCACTATTGAAAGGTTAGACAAAAATTGGCTAAGTAAAAAAAAATCACAAAGGTAGAATAATTAATTTGACAACTTTTTAATTTTCCACAATTATGCTCAAAAGAGCATGACTTTGAACCATTAATTGGCCTAAGTCATTAGTCAAGTGGCATGGATATGAAATGCATGAAAAATACAGCAAATATGATGCATGAAATGCATGATTTTAAACCTAAATGTCATGAAAAATGCATGGCATTAATAAAATGACCTAGACCTAAATGAACTTGCATGGCATTTAATGCAACCTAGGTCTAAAATGCATGGACATGCATGGCAAAACAAATCAATTCTAACATCTAAAATATGCATGGCAATAACACAAACACAAGGCATGCTTAAACCAAATACTCAATCAAATTTCATGCAAATGCCAACCTATCAACTAACATAACTAAAATGCACACACAAAGCAAAACACATGAAGTGGCCGAATGGCCTCAAGTCCAAAGTAAGCATGGCATTTTCACAAACACTTGATATACTTAAACCAAATACTCAATCAAATGTCATGAAAATGCAAACCTATCAACTAATATAGCAAAAATACACACACTAAGCAAAATACATGAAGTGGTCGAATGGCCTCATGTTCGAAGTGAGCATGGCATTTTCACAAACACTTAATATACTAATATACTTAACTAAAATATAACACCCAAATCATGCAAATATAAAGTAGAAGTATGAAAACTAACAAGCATTTTTACAAACACATTGATTTCAAAATATAAAACATAAATAAATTAAAACATTTTGAAAACAGAAAATCAAAAATGCAAGAACATGATAATAGACTCATAAATGAAGTAAACAAGCAACCAACTTAAACAAGCTTTCAAGTATATGTAGTAGAAGAAGATTTAAAGCATCAAGACTTTATTTAATATCAAAATAACATGAAAAATCAAAGCAAAATAGCAACAACAACAACAACAAAAAAAACATGGGGCATTCGGTCAAGTCAAGGAATCAAGAGAAAAAAAAAATTGCAAGAACTTTTTTAAGAAAAGATGAAGAAAGAACTTAAAAAGAAAATTAAAAAACACTTATTTAAAAAGAAAAATCAAAAGAAAACTCACCAAAATAATAATCAAAACAGCAAAAACAAGAATGGAAAATCAAAGAAAGTGCAAGAGTTGGTGCTAAAAGCAACCTCTAGAAGCTATCTTTCGAGCTTTTTCTCTTCAAACTTTCTTCTCTTTTCTAAACTTTTCTTTTTGGTTTGCAACCATGGAGAGAAAACTCAGCCAAAACCAGAGAGAATATGAAAAATGAAAGTGAGCTAAAAATGAAAGAGAGCCCTCCTTTAGGGTGGCCGAAACTTCCCTCTCTCATGACTAGGATGTTGTCATCTTTCCTCCAACCAATTTTCACCCAAGGGCTAATGATCCAAGAGCTTTAAAACATGAAATTGTCACCCTTAGTTTAGGCCATCAGCTATCCATAATTACAGTTGTTCAAGAATTATGTTGACACTCTCCCTCTTCATGCATTAGCCCATGTGGCTTTTTTGCAAAGGCTTGATAAAAAAACACTAACTATCTCTTCATTTTTGGCCTCTTGATTGAAAAATAAAAAAATCCTTCCCCTCTATGGACCTTGGCCAGCCAGCCCTCCTTCTTTCAGCCCAAGTCTGATTTTTTTTGAAAGGCAAGAGAAGCCCTTTTCGGTTTCTTGGGTAAAATAACCTTTTTGCCCCCCGGATGCAAATAAATGGTAAACGGACTCCAAATTCAAATTTTATTTTTTCAATACTTTCAAAATAATAAAAAATTGAATTCTGGAAGTTTTCAAAATTTTCTGAGTCCGTTTGCTATTTATTTGGATTTTTTCTTCTAAAATTGCCCTTTTATGCCCCCACATTTTACCATTTTTTAAACGAGCTCTAAATCAAGATTTTTCTTCACCAATCTCTTCCAAATAATTTAAAAGTGTGATTTGGAAGTTTTCATAATTTTTGGAACTCATTTGGAATTTTTTCGGGATTTATCTGCTTGAATCACTACATAGGGGGCTCGGGATTTGGCCATTTTGTAAACGAACTCCGAATCAAGATTTTCTTGGCCCAATCTCTTCCAAATAATTTTAAAATGATATTTGCAAATTTTTAGAATTTTTGGAGTTCATTTGCTATTTTTCCGGGATTTATCTTCTTGAATTATTGCATAAGAGACCCGGGATTGGCCATTTTGCAAACGAACTCCGAATCAAGATTTTCTTTTTCCAATCTCTTTCAAATAATTTAAAAAATGATATTTTCAAATTTTTCAAACGATTTGGAGTTCATTTGCTATTTTCCGGGATTTATCTTCCTGAATTACTACATAAGAGACCCGGGATTTGGCCATTTTGCAAACGAACTCCGAATCATGATTTTCTTTTTCCAATATCTATCAAATAATTTAAAAATGATATTTTCAATTTTTCAGAATGTTTGGAGTTCATTTGCTATTTTTCCCAAATTTTCCAATTTGGCCCTTTTGCCTCCGAAACCCGGTTTTGCTCAAAATAAGTTCGATTTTTAGATTTTTTTCAAACTGAGCCTTGGGCTATCCTTAAACACTCCTCATCCATTAGGGGCTTTTGTCTTACCAAGTCGGGTCATTTCTGTAATTCTTCCCAATTTCACCGAAATCCACCAAAAACCCTAATTCTCGATTTTTTCCCGGATTGACTTTCCTTTCAGTTTTTCTTTCAAGTGGCTTCTCCATTACCCGTAGCCAGAGCTTATCTTTCATTTGGAACCTTCAATTTCGGCCAATTTGATAATTTAAGCATTTTTCCCCAAATTTCCCGGATTAGGGTTTTCTTTCTACTGAATCTCCATAACTCAACTTCCGAACTCCATATCTTTCGATGTAGACCTCAGATTATCAAAATTCTTTCACCATTTTTCAATTGAATTTCATATCTTGATTTTGAAAGTGGGTTGACTTTTTCAATAGTTGACTTTTCGGGGTTGACTTTTCGAGGTTGACTTTTCGAGGTTGACTTTTTTCAAGTTTGACTTTTTATGCTCGCCCTTTTAAACTAAGTTTCGCAGTACCATCTGCAGGATGAAAAAAGTCTTTTTACATTCTAAAACATCAATTTAGGAAGAAAACATACCTATTTTAGTGGTCCGGACAAAATTAGGTGTCTACAGTGATCTTACCTTTACCTTTGTCTGGGGTAGGAGCAGATTTCGTCTCTTGAGACTTGTTTGATTTGGAAGATATCTTAAGCGGCTTGGTACTCACAGCCATAGATTGTTTGCTTTCTTCCTTGTTAGGTAAAAGTTTTCCCTCTTTTGCGGGTATCCTATTTTTCCTTGCATTTCTTTGGCTCTTGCACAAGAGGTTCTTGATTTCCAGCAGTTGTCATACTCAACTCCATATCATGAGCACTAGTGGCTAATTCTTCAAAGGTCTTAGGCTTGATGCCATGAAGAATGTAACGCAGGCCCCAATGCATGCCTTGGATGCACATATCAAGGGCAGAAGACTCAGACAGTCTTTCTTTGCAGCTAAGGCTTAGATTCCTCCATCTGTGGATGTAGTCAATGATTGGCTCATCCTTCAATTGGAGTGAGCTTGTGAGTTTGATCATGTTGACTATGCGACGAGTGCTGTAGAATCGATTGAGGAATTCATGCTCAAGTTGTTCCTAGCTGTCAATCGTCCCTGGCTCAAGATCAGTGCACCAATCAAAAACGTTGCTTTTGAAAGAGAGAACGAACTGCTTCACCATGAGATCTCCATAAGTGCCAGCATTATTGCAAGTTTCCACGAAGTGTGCAACATGTTGGTGTGGATTTCCTTTGCCATCAAACTGCTGAAACTTTGGAGGTTGATAATTCCCAGGCATTCTCAGACGATCAATCCTTTGAGAATATGGCTTTGCATATGTATATGAAGGTTGAGTGACGCTTTCAACTTGATATTTGAATAGCTTCCTAGATAAGATCCTTGAGCTGACGGGTAGTGACGAGTTCATTGATCTTTTCTTCAGAATCCTTAGCAACTTCCTTGTCAGAGTTTTCACCATCATCTTGAAAGATTGATTGCCAATTTTGGTTTGAAGCTTCGGGACCTTTTCTAGTGGGATCGGCGATCTTTGCCATCATGGAAGCGATTTGGTTATCCTTCTCTTTGATGCTTGTCAAAAGAATTTCAACAGATTTTGCTAGAAGCACAACTTGTTCTTCCAATGATCTGGTTATACACATTTTATGCCCTTTCTATTCTTAGTTTTAGTTATGTTTTCGATCTTTATCTTGATTATTTATGTTATATTTTTGAATTCTAGGTATATTTAAGAGAATGAAGTGAAAAGATGTCAATAATTATGGTAAAGAGCTTACAAAATCATAATCACAAGATGGAAGAAGACTTGGGAGTCAAAAAGATCAATTTCTGGTTGCAAAGCAAGAAGGCAGATTTGACCTCCAGAGCTTGTTGCAAGGAAAACATGATGTTAAATTATTTATTTGAAGAAACTTCCTTCTAGACTTTTGAATCTGACTTGAATACCTTTCCAACGGTAGTTTACATGCCCAAATCGGACAAGAAATGGTCATCCAAATCAGTCAAGGAAGTGCGAGAAAGTGCGTCAGAAAAATTAGCGACCAGCGCCGCGACGCTGGAGAGCTGGCGCTGCAGCGCTGGCTGGCTGTCCAAAGTTGCCAAAAAATGCAAATTTGATCCCTTTTTGTTACTTTTGTGGCAATAAAGGGTTTTCAAGGTTTTAAAGCTCTATAAATACCATCTTTTGAGTTATAAACTAGACATCTTTCGAGGAGACTCAAAGATCATCATTAGTTTTCTTCTTCTTCTTCTCTATTCTTCTAGTTTTCTCTTTTAACTCTATGTTTATGCTAACAATGGCTATGCAAGGTTAAACTTTTCTTTGGTTAAGGGTGATTTCAAAGCCCTAGACATGTTTTGTAATTGATTTTCATATTCTATCTATTATTGGTTTTCTATCAAAGTTGCTTATGTTCTTCTATAAGAATTGTTCATGATGTTGTCTTGATTTGTTTAGGTGGCCAACTAGATAGATCTTGATAATTATCTACTGCTAGTTTAGGAGTTTTGATACGTAGCTTATCTTGATTTTTATTCAATAGTGACAATTTGTGGTTAATGATTATGTTAAAGTTTTCGCTAATTGTAAAGTGGAACATAACCTAAGTTGAATGAATCCATGTTTATGTGTTTGTTGCTTAGATCAACTTATCTCTCTCATCTTAAAGCTGTTATCACTTTGAATCTATAGATGTTTATCTTAGGTTATTTGATAGTTAGGGATTAAGTTGTGGCGTTTGTCCTGCTTAACGACGAACTAAGGAAAGATTGGGGTAACGCTGGAGGTTGTTATCTACAGTTGTTAACTTTGATAGATCATTGATATTGATAGGTCTAAAATTGATTCTTAACATTATCTAGTGGTGGAGAATGAAACCTTAACCATACTTTCTCATATTTGATTACCTCTCTTTATTTACTTGCTTGCTTTTTATTTTCTTGTTTATTTTAGTTTCAAGATTATTTTAAAAATCTCTTTTTTCTTTGTTTCTCTTGAATTTAATTATAAACCAATAATTTATAAATTAAAACCCAATCCCTGTGGGTTTAATCCTTGCTAACTACTATACTTATAATTCATCTTTCTAGTGCAAGGTTTTAATTAAGATACACTCTTTTGGGTGCATCAAGTTTTTGGCGTCGTTGCCGGGGATTGCTTTATTTAGTTTATTAGCTATTTCGTTTATTCTTAATTTCATTTGTAGTTAATTTTATTTTTCTTGTACATACAAGGTTTTTTTTCTTTTTCAATTTTTGAGCGAAACACGATGGAATTGAGCAATCTAACACTTGAGGAGTTGGTGGCATACATGAACATTGAGAACCAACGAGCCAATCTCACCTCCCCAGTTCAAAATTGGCCATGGGTAATATTCAACAATCAAGGCAGTGTGGAATGTGCTTCATGATGGATCATCCAACCAATTGGTGCCTATACTACCGAAAAGATAATTTTGAACCAGCCTATGATGTGGAAGGATACCAAAGCCAACAAGGTTCCCACAAACAACAGTATGATCCTTTCCCGAACATTTATAATGAGGGATGGTGGGATCATCCTAATTATGGCTACTCGAAAAATTATCATGAAATAGATCCTTATACCAATTACAATCATCCATCGAGCTTCAATCAATCATGGTCTCAAGAACCAGATCTTTTTCATCCCCAATCACAAAACTCAGGTGAGTCTCTAGCAGATCTTGGAAAATCCCTTGCTATTAACCAATTGTAAATGCAACAGGACATAAGGGAAACAAACAAACAAATGGCAACAAGG
This sequence comes from Fremontodendron californicum, assembly GCA_030761205.1. Classification (NCBI taxonomy): domain Eukaryota; kingdom Viridiplantae; phylum Streptophyta; class Magnoliopsida; order Malvales; family Malvaceae; genus Fremontodendron; species Fremontodendron californicum. The sequence goes on along the minus strand of JAULJL010000023.1, from coordinate 8,496,510 downwards.
ATGAGTCAATTGCAGAGTTAAATGGGACAAATGGTAACAACAATAAGCCAATTAGTAGAACAAAGATCTCAAGAACTCTCTTCCCAAACGACGATTGATCCAAAGGAGAGTGTTAGTGCCACACAACTTGAGGATGAATCAGAAAATACAAGGGAACCCGAGGATGAGAAAGAACTAGAGATGGATTCTACTCTTAAAAATGATGAAGCCACAATTCCAATTGAGAATAATTCGGCACCTGAGGTAACTTTTAAGGTTCCTGTTTCTACTAATGTTTCTTCTTCACTTTTTCCTACCAGATTTGCAAAGCCCAAGAAACAGGAACATGAACAACAAATGCTGGAAACCTTAAATAGCTTGCTTATGGATGCTATTAAGCAAGTACCAAAAGATGCATTATTCCTCAAACAACAATGCACCACCAAAAGTAATGGAATAATAATTGTGGTGGAGAATGTATCTGCTGTTGTACACAGACAACTTTCAACAAAATCCAAAAATCCTGAAAGTCTCATGCCTAGAACAGAAAAGCCTAAAAGCCAAGAAGGGATGTTGGTTAGGTTGGACAACTTAACTCAAGTACTAATTGGGAAGGCAACCCAATTAATGAAGAAATTACCAACCTGCCATACTCAGATTTGCTTTCTTTTCCTTTTTCTTTTATTATTTTTATTGTTTATATTGTTTATGTAGTGTTTTAGGTTTTATTAGTTTGCTTTGAGTTGTTAATATAGATATATATATATATATATATATATATATTAGTTCTTTTCTCTTACACATAATTCTTGCATATGGGATTATAGTATTACATTGAGGACAATGTAAGAATTAAGTGTAGAGGGAAGAATCTAGGATTTCTAATTTAGGATTTCTTATTTTAGGTTGTAAATTCTTTTTTTGAGTCTGTTTTAGTGTGTTTCTAGTTCTTTTCAATACAATGATGAGACATGAATTGCATAGGTCTAAAACTAGTTTAGTAGTGAGAAGATTTTTCATGAGAATTAAGCTTGATATCATTTTTCATGGAGCCAATGTTAATATGATATGTTGATTGAGAAAGAGGCATGTTTAGACTTGACATTGACTTGTATAATTATCCTTGTGAGTTTTTGAGCCTATATGATTGATGCATTATACATATCAATCTAATTTCTTTCTTGTGTGCTCTTATGATTACATGATTCTCTAGAACTTGCTTTAAACCGTTTTGAGACTATATTGATACATATGACTACATGGATATGATAGAGGCAATAGGATTATAACCAGGGCCAAATCAACCATCCCTTATTAATGTTCCAAGAGAACATCCCCACTAGTGAGCCAATTTGAGCCTACATTGAATAAGCTATTTCTTTGGTAACCACATCTTTTCCTAGCCTAAATATACTTATATCCTTATCCTTGTTCTAAAGATGGATTACATGTTTTGAGACATATTGCAAAACAAGAGATACTTACTGAAAATTTGGGTTGGAAACAAAAGATAAGTGTGGGGGAAGAAAAGAAAAAAAAAAAGTCAAGAGAAAAGAAAAGGGGATCGTTGTCAAATACATTCCTATATTGAAAAAAAAAAATTGAACCATCTCTTGAATTTTTGGTTAAAGAAAAAGATGTTACAAAGTTGGTTAGAATGAAGCAAAGGCTCAACATGAATATTTAGCCTATGTTATTATGTGCTTTATAAGAGTTTTGAGAAGTTTTATTTGTATGATCTTATTATGTCTCTAAACTCTATAAAATCTTTGGAACCTTTGTGATATCTTTATCCTTTTATTCTTTAACCACATTACAACCCCTTGCCCCCATTACAACGTTGAATAAAGACCTCTTGATTTATGAATTTGCATGATCTAAATAGTGGAGAATAGGTGGACAAGCAAGCATATGATAGAACTGTTTTCATGAGATTGATTGAGTGTAAACACTTTACCACTACTTTAAAGAGTGAAAATCATGAGAGTATTCCATGTGAGAAGTTGAGATTAAGTTTGAATATGCACTATTTTGATTGAGATATGTTATGTTAATATTGGCTTAACTCAAATTATTTACATTCAAGCATGATTTTTTTATGAATTTCTTTAAGCTATTGATTAGTTTATAAGATCTATCCATTGATTTTATCTAATTTATATTGGAAGGATTACTTGTAATTATTATTTTTAGTTTTTTTAGTTTTTCTTATGTCTCCAATGTTTGTGTGTATCATCCTAGTAAACCCTCACGAGACTAAACTCGTCCACTAGGGACACCTAAGGATTTAAAGGCTTGTGTCACATGCTAAGTGCCACCGTGATTTCCTACGAAAGTGGACTAGATTAGATTTTCTTATTTTATTTTTATTTTGTTTTGCTCGATAACTATCAAAAAGCTAAGTGCGGGGGTATTTGATAAACTCATAAAATACACATTTTATGCCCTTTCTATTCTTAGTTTTAGTTATGTTTTCGATCTTTATCTTGATTACTTATGTTATATTTTTTAATTCTAGGTATATTTAAGAGAATGAAGTGAAAAGATGTCAATAATGATGGTAAAGAGCTTACAAAATCATAATTACAAGATGGAAGAAGACTTGGGAGTCAAAAAGATCAATTTCTAGTTACAAAGCAAGAAGGCAGATTTGACCTCCGGAGCTTGTTGCAAGGAAAACATGATGTTAAATTATTTATTTGAAGAAACGTCCATCTTGACTTTTGAATCTGACTTGAATACCTTTCCAAAGGTATTTTACACGCCTAAATCAGACAAGAAATGGTCATCCAAATCAGTCGAAGAAGTGCGAGAAAGTGCATTAGAAAATCAGCGACAAACGCCGCAGCGCTAAAGAGCTGGCGCTGCAGCACTGGGCAGCTGTCCAAAGTTGCCAAAAGTTGCAAATTTGATCCCTTTTTGTTACTTGTGCAGCAAGAAAGGGTTTCTAGGGTTTGAAAGCTCTATAAATACCATCTTTTGAGCCACAAACTAGACATCTTTTGAGGAGACTCAAAGATCATCATTAGTTTTCTTCTTCTTCTCCATTCTTCTAGTTTTCTCTTTTAATTCTATGTTTATGTTTAAAATGCCTATGCAAGACTAAACTTTTCTTTGGTTAAGGGTGATTTCAAAGCCCTAGACATGTTTTGTAATTGATTTTCATATTCTATCTATTATTGGTTTTCTATCAAAGTTGCTTATGTTCTTCTATAAGAATTGTTCATGATGTTGTCTTGATTTGTTTAGGTGGCCAACTAGATAGATCTTGATAATTATCTACTACTAGTTTAGGAGTTTTGATACGTAGCTTATCTTGATTTCTATTCAATAGTGACAATTTGTGGTTAATGATTATGTTAAAGTTTTCGCTAATTGCAAAGTGGAACATAACCTAAGTTGAATGAATCCATGTTTATGTGTTTGTTGCTTAGATCAACTTATCTCTCTCATCTTAAAGTTGTTATCACTTTGAATCTATAGATGTTTATCTTAGTTATTTGATAGTTAGGGATTAAGTTGTGGCGTTTGTCCTGCTTAACGACGAACTAAGGAAAGATTGGGGTAACACTGGAGGTTATTATCTACAGTTGTTAACTTTGATAGATCATTGATATTGATAGGTCTAAAATTGATTTTTAACATTGTCTAGTGGTGGAGAATGAATTCTTAATCATACTTTCTCATTATTTTAGTTTTAAAATTATTTAAAAAAACCCCTTTTTTCCTTTTTTTTTCTTGAATTTAATTATAAACCAATAATTTATAAATTAAAACCCAATCCCTGTGAATTCGACCCTTGCTAACTACTATACTTATAATTGATCTTTTTAATGCAAGGTTTTAATTAAGATACACTCTTTTGGGTGCATCACTAGGGTAGATGTAGGATTATTTTGGTTTTTTAGAGTTTTGTGGTTTATGTAGAGAACGGAAGCTTTTTTTAAAAACAAAACTAATATGAAAAAGAGGAGCATTTACTGAAAGTGGAGAAGAGTTTTTTTTTATATATAAAGAAGATGGAGGAAGCGATAAGTAGCAGGGGACTAGAGGAGGGGTACTAGTTTTAGTGAAAGAATGGATGAGCTGTGTAAGAGAAAAATAAGATTAAAAAAATTAAGTAAAGTGTTTTTTTATCTTTTATTTGGAGTTGTTTCTTTCTTTTGACAAATAATTTTTTTTAATATTTTACAAATAGATGAATGTCACGTAAGCTTCACATGTGATTCATTATATGCGATGTAAGCTTTTCATATAAACTTTCATTTAGAGCTTCCGTTTGAAGAGCCATCAAAAGACTAATTTTTAACATATTAATAACTTTTAGGATTGAATATTTACAAATAAAAATTTGAGGATTGATATGAAAAAAATGTGTATGTTTTCAGAATAAAATTATAATTACCTTAAAAATAAAAAAATAAAAAATAAAAAGAAAGAGGTGGGGCTGGGGTGATAAGGCTGCCTAGTCTCAGGTAGGGGCAAGGGTGATAATGTTTCGGTTTGGTTTTAGATAAAATTTGTGGTTAATATAGTATTCTTATTTTTTTTAAAATCGAATCAAATAATATCTTTAATTGAATTGACTTAAATCGAATTTCACCTGTTCGGATTCGTTCATCAAATTTTTTAAAATGTTAAAAATTTATCTTTTTGTAGTATTTTTAATTTTTTCTTTATTTTATAAATCAAACATTTATTTTTATATTATGAAAAATAAAGTAATTTAAAAATTAATTAAAAATCGATCTCGATTTGATTCGAATAATTACAGTTTTAAATTTGTGAATCGAAATTGAATCGAATAAATTTAATTATTATTTGAGCCAAAATCAAACCAAATTCAATAAAAACCGAATCAAAACCAAACCAAACATTATGGTTCAAATCGATTTTCAATTTTTTTTTTTTTTTCTCAATCTTAATCCTAGATGGCATATCCTTTATAAAAGAAAAAAAGAGAAGTGAATTTTTTTGGATATTTCAGGTGGCATCTCAACAAGTTAATCAAGTTGCTTTTTGAGCAGCCAAAAATTGAAGAATATTACAAGCTGAGCTGGGCTTTTAAGCTTTGTTATTATTATTCCATGACATGATGATAAATTTAAGGACTAAGGAGGTTGTGCTTATTCTTTCTTCCTCTGCTCTTCTTCATCTTTAACCACTTTTTTTATTTATTCTGAAAATGCTCTCAAAATAACTATAATTAACCAAGTTGGGGCATCCACTTCTTTTTAAAATCCTTGGACTTATGCTAATTCAACACCCATGAACATCTTCCTTTTTGTTTTTGACTTCTGATCTAATTCCAATTTGGTGGATCACCACTCACTAGATTTGAAAATTTGTGTATTCATATAGTATTTATGTATTTTTTGTGTCATAATCGTGTTTAAAGTGTTATATATTTAAATAAATTTGAACACGTTAATACTTCGTGTTATATAGATTTTGACATGTCTTGTTGTGTTTTAATTATTTTTTTCGTGTCATGTCTAATATTATCAAGTCTACCACTCACCATACCCTAAATAGAACCCAATTTTTTCTATAATAATTTTCATATTTTGTTTCGATTTATTTTTTTTTAAAAAAAAAATTAAGGGTATATTCTTTTAATCGATCTGATATATTTAAGAATTTTCTTTCAAAATACTTCTTATAATAATTAAATCCTGATTAATAAATAAAGGAAATTGCTTTCTTTACTAACTGAATTGCATAGCAAAACTCTCCAAATTAAAATTGGCATATTTTATAGCTGAATTTTGAAACTTGTTAATTACTTGAATGCTGATTCCGTGTATTTGCACAATGCTTCTTCCCTCTAATTATTTATAATTAATGGGATCTAAGTTAATGATTAGAAGTTTGTGACTAAGCTATATGCTAAAAGAAATATTAAAAAATAAAAAGGGGCTAAGGTATTATAATTATTTGATTTTAAATAATTTGTGAATTAGTTTTAGGAATGGATGGATACATTGTAACCTATTAAAGAGAAGAGAGATGAAGGTTGGATGTCGGCCCTTTATTGTTATTTTTGTCCTTTGCCTTGCTTGCTTGCAACAAACAAAACAATCACTTATTATTATTATATGAAAATGAATGTTTAGATATTTGTGTTCTCTATGCTATTTATTTAGGAGTGGAGCCATTACACAAAAAATATTTAGACTTTTCTTGTGCTTTGGAGTGGATCAAAAACTCCATGCCCTTTCGCTATCCTTATCTAGTTTTCTTAATTTTTATACATTTAATTTTTGGATCAATCTAGACATGATATATTGATATGACACGATTACATGATACAAAAAAAATAATTAAAACCACGACACTATACGAAAAAATAACACGAATACACGAATATGTCAAAATCAATATAATACGAATTATTAACGTGTCAAATTTATATAAATATACATCACCTTAAACACGCTTATGAAACGAGAAAATGTACGAACACGAAACGGATACACGAATTATCAGTCTATATTAATCAATAAGAAATAGTTATTTTTCGTTTCATAAATTTTATCTTTTTTATTGATGTCCAAATTTGTCGTGATATTTTTGGTAACAATCGAAAAGAGGACCTACAAAACAAAGACGATTATGGAGGTTGCAATTGATGCTCCGGTGTGTGATCCGACTCTTAAGTCAGTCTTTGATTAATAGATTGAAAGATGATATAAATGAATAAGAGAAGAATATAAAAAGAGAATACCTTCATTGTCTCTATGAAGGCTCTTACTTTTATATACAAAGCATATAGGCAATGTCATTATTAAAAGAGTTTGTTTTTGATGCATTGTCAGTGTATAGACTCTATACATTGACAGTGAATCCTATACTGATACCTCATTAAAAAGCTAACTCTTAACCCTAACCACTAACCCCTAACCCTAACTCCTAACCCCTAACTATTAATCTTAACCACTAACCTCTAACCCGACAGGTGGTATCGTAGGATGCACTGACAGTGTATAACCCTATACACTGACAGTGCATCAAATATTAATTCTTATTAAAATACTCTTAAGGTAATTTATGAGCATAACACTTTCATCTCAAAATTTTAACTTAAAATCTTGAATTAATCAGGTTTCAAGTTTTCATCTTAAAATTTCAAGCGTTCGGTACAAAGAAAAAATGGACCAAAAAAAATATAATCTAATAGTTAAGTTTCGTAATAATATATATGTGCTACTTTGCAACTCAATCATTAAAGTAATTTTCTTTTTCTTCTTACCAAGCTGAGATGAGATCTCAATTATATAGTTGAAATTTAACAATAAAATTATGGTTTGAGCAATCAAGCGATTGGTTTTTATTGATACAAACTAGACAGCAATTTAAGCATAGGGAAAAAAGATTGCAGATATTGAGATTCGAATTCAAACTTACTAGATATCACCTCTTAAATATGACTGCATAAACTAATTGAATTAAGCTCCCGTTTCATCGAGCAATTAGTTAAGATATCATAAAAGCCTAATATAAATCTTTTGATGATAAAACTAGTAAAAAGAAATATCCAAAAAATAATTAAAAGAATTGAGTATGTGATAGAATTAATTACGAAAAATTATCCAATGCACCGTTGCCGAAATCTCCAACGATGTGATTATAAAATTGCCATATAACCCATTAGGTATATTTAAATAATAATCCATTAATAAAACTTAGCATTGTATTTCTATAGCAAACAAATTCTTAACATTTTGGCTAAAAAGTCAATTTTTAAAAATGAAGGTGCAAAATCCTCCTCAGGTGGTAATGTCGTTATAGCCAAGATATGTTCGTAATGCTCTAGAAAGTTTTAATATCCGATATGTTGGTGATGTAGACACCTTTACTCCCAATTGGCTCACATGGCTGATGGCTAAGTCTTAAATTAGGGAGGGACACGTTTAGATCTAGTAATTTTGGATACGATACGATAACATGATAAGAATACTATACGAGAAAATAATGAAAATATGATACAAAAAAATAACATGAACACGACACGAATACACAAACGTATCAAAATCTATATAACACAAATTATTAACGTATCAAATTTATATAAATATATAACACCTTAGACACAATTATAATACAAAAAAAAAATAACAAAAACACGACACAAATACATGAATTATCAAATCTACTCTTTACTTACATATAAGATTATATATCCTAGAGGCACATGAACTTGCCATCAGACCCTACGATCTCTCAATTGAAAATGAAGAAATTCTAAGGCTTATTTCTTTAGTACCAACCTTGCAGACGAAAAACTATTATATTGATGTTTTCTACTTCATCATCACCACTTATGAAAATAGCAAATATATTATTATTTGAAGATTATAATTTCAAGGATTGATTCGAGTGATGTATTATGTTGGAATATGGCTCAATATGGCTCAAAGTCACCTATGGTGGCTTACCACCATTATTGGAGCTACCACTTGCACCACTTGCACCACCAATAATGGAAGCTACCACTTGAAATGTGTTCACACCAAGATAGGTGGTGGATGGTGGCTATGGTGGCTGCCACTTGATGCATGTTCACACCTTGATATTATGGCTATAAATAGCCATGTAGAGATGAGTGAGTAGAGAAGAGTTGAGAGTAAGTTAGAGCTAAATTGTTGAAGCAAATACTCTGTGTTTATAGAGTAATTCGGTATTGTGTTGAGTTGTGAGTTCAGTGCTTGTGTAGCACCTTGAATTCTGTATATGTTTGTACTCTAAACTCCATTAATACAAAGCTTCAAGCTCCTCCTCCCGTGGACGTAGGCACAGTTGCCGAACCACGTAAAATATCGGTGTTTTTTCAGTGTGTTTAAATCGGTTTTAGTAATATCAATTCGCTTCCGCACAACAAATTGGTATCAGAGCCAATTTTTACGTAAAACCGAGTTTGTTCGATTCTGTCCGTTTTTCAAAAGTGCTCCAATTTGTGTTTTGAAAATACCAGGTTGAAGAGGTCGTCGAGAGGAGTGCAGAAGAATCAACCGGAGCGCCAGAAGCCGCCGCACGCGCCGCCACGCGCCACCAGAAGAGGAGCTCACGCGCCCCACGCGCCCACGCGCCCCACGCGCCTCTGGAGCTTGAAGACGCGTGAAACCCACGCGCCACACGCGCCGCACGCGCCAGCCAGAGGTTGAAGACGAGTGGGCCTCACGCGCCCCACGCGCCGCACGCGCCGGTGAGCCAGCAGCCTTCACGCGCCCACGCGCCGCCGCACGCGCCGCCGCGGCTCCGACCAACTTTTTCGGGCTATTTTTTGAGCCGTTTCAGAACACTATTCCGAGACTTTTCCGAGCCGGTTGAGCTAAACCGAGTCCATTTCGAGCCACTTGTAGCAGAATATTCGCAGAATATTCACCGTGTGTCCAAAATTTACACAGTTGGACCCGTTCCTGGCTATTTCGACTATTCCGGACTCAACCGCGGCATCCGTTTTTTCCATACAGGTACCGGAAAAACACTTTGTTGGTAATTTTGTTTTATTACCATGGCAGAATCATTAGAGACACATGAAACGACAAGTAGCGCACGATCAAGTTCTTATATCAGAAAGAACTCGATGACCACTGCAAAGTTCGAGGTGGAGAAATTTGATGGCACCACCAACTTTGGCATGTGGCAGTGCGAAGTTCAGGATCTGTTATTCCGAGAGGGTTCATATATCGCTCTGGAAGACAGGCCCAGAGATATTTCGGAAGATGACTGGAAATTTGTCAACCGTCAGGCTTGTGGCACAATCCGGTTATGCCTAGCCAAGGACCAGAAGTACTTTGTCATGAGAGAGAATAATGAAAAAACTCTCTGGAAACAACTTGAGGACAAGTACATGACAAAAAGCATGGAGAACAGACTCTATCTGAAGAAGAAGCTGTTCCGCTTCCAGTATATGCAAGGTATCACCATGCAGGAGCATCTAGTAAGTTTTAACAAAATCCTCGCTGATCTTGAAAATCTAGATGCAAATATCTCTGATGAAGATAAGGCTCTTACTCTGTTAAATTCCTTGCCTGATAGCTATGATCATTTAACCACTACACTGTTGTATGGTAAAAATGATATAGAATATGTTAATGTTAGTAATGCTCTGGTGAATAATGAGTATCGGAAAAAGGATCAGCATGATCACCAGAATACTACACCAGAAGCTTTAACTGTGTACAGAGGCAGGACGAACAACCAATGAGCCGGAGAAAACAAGCGAGGTAAATCCCGCTCAAGGAGGGGATCATCGAGAACACGACTCTCGAGGGATGAGTGTGCCTTTTGCCATGAGAAAGGGCATTGGAGGAATAACTGTCCCAACATGGAGAGGTCGATTGTGAGTGTAGCTCAAGAATCTGAGGGAGAGGAAGACTCTGCATTTACGATTTCCACAACAACATACTCTTCAGATCAATGGATTCTGGATTCCGGATGTTCCTACCATATGTGTCCGAACCGGAAGTGGTTCTCAAACTTCAAAGAGTTTGATGGAGGGATTGTCCATATGGGCAATGACAATACTTGTCACACTAGAGGCATCGGAACGATCCGACTGAAAATGCATGACGGTACAATCAGACAACTTACAGACGTAAGGTATGTCCCTGATCTCAAGAAGAACCTCATATCACTGGGGGTCTTAGACTCAAATGGTTACAAGGTGACCATTCAGAATGGAGTCCTGAGAGTTGTACGTGGAGCATTCTTAGTAATGAAGGGTTATATGAAGGGAAATCTGTATCTCTTTGACAGAGAAACCGTGACAGGCAGAACAGCAGCCTCTCACAGAATGATGGGATAAATCCGACACTTCACTGTTCCTAGCACTCCCCAGCATAATGGAGTTGCAGAAAGGATGAACCGAACTTTGGTTGATAAAGTTCGCTGCATGTTATCCCAGTCGAGCTTGAGCAAAGCATTTTGGGTGGAGGCTTTATTGTTCGCCTCCCACATTATCAACAGACTAACCTCCACCGCAATTGATGGGAAGACTCCCATAGAGGTGTAGTCCGGATATTCTGCCATTGAATATGATCGGCTTCGTAGTAACGGATGCAAAACTGGATCCTAGAGCCAAGAAAGCTGTCTTCATGGGCTTTAGTGAAGGAGTAAAAGCAGTCCGATTGTGGAACCTTGAGTCAAAGAAAGTCATCGTAAGCCGAGATGTTGCCTTTGACGAATCTGTAATGCTGAAACTGTCAACTCCAGAGAATGTGAACCAAGATTCTCTAAAGCAGGTGGAGTTTTGAATCAGAAGATGCTGGTTAAAATTCTGATGAATCAGAACCAGAATCTGATGACACCTTAATTGAAGTGGAGGAGTCATCACCGGAAATCTTTCAGCAACTTGAATCAGTTGTCACCAGTAGACCGAATAGACATATTCGGAAACCTGCTCGATACACAGACGTGGTGACATACGCCCTTCCAGTAATTGATGATGATGTTCTGATCAATTACAAAGAAGCTGTAAACAGCCCTGTGCATGCCCAGTGGAAGGAGGCGATCAGACTTGGAAGTTAGTTCCACTTCCAACACTCAAGATATCAATTGGGTGCAAATGGGTCTTTGCCAAAAAGGAGAGTGCTACCGGCAAAGACAGTATCAGATACAAAGCCAGATTGGTAGCCAAAGGTTAGGCTCAAAAAGAAGGAATAGACTACAATGAGGTATTTTCACCTGTTGTTAAGCATGCATCTATTCGGATCTTATTGGCTTTAGTAGCACTGTATAACCTAGAGATAGTTCAACTTGATGTAAAAACTGCATTCCTCCATGGTTCCGTAGAGGAGGAAATTTGTATGACTCAACCAGATGGTTCTGGAGTCCCCGGTCGCAAAGATTACAAAAGCAAGTTGAACCGATCACTGTATGGTCTGAAACAATCCCGTGACAGCTGTACAAACGGTTGGACTGCTTCATGACAGGATGAAAAGTACACACACAGTCAATTTGATCACTGTGTTTATTTCCGGAAACTTCAAGATGGATCATTTGTCTATCTGCTGAAAAAGGCAAGGTGGAGATCGACAGGCTGAAGGCTCAACTGAGCTCAGAGTTCGAGATGATCTTGGAGAAGCTAAGAAAATTCCTGGGAAGTAGACAGAAAAATTGACTCAGGCTCAGTGCATTGATGAATCATGCCAATGCAGTAGGTGCCCTGATATGTGAGTAATGGTGTGTACATTTGAAGGAGAAAGGAGGAAGCTCTGATCTGTGAAATCTCTCTGTGGATTTTCGCCAAGGTGGAGATTGTTGGAATATGGCTCAATATGGCTCAAAGTCACCTATGGTGGCTTACCACCATTATTGGAGCTACCACTTGCACCACTTGCACCACCAATAATGGAAGCTACCACTTGAAATGTGTTCACACCAAGATAGGTGGTGGATGGTGGCTATGGTGGCTATGGTGGCTGCCACTTGATGCATGTTCACACCTTGATATTATGGCTATAAATAGCCATGTAGAGATGAGTGAGTAGAGAAGAGTTGAGAGTAAGTTAGAGCTAAATTGTTGAAGCAAATACTCTGTGTTTATAGAGTAATTCGGTATTGTGTTGAGTTGTGAGTTCAGTGCTTGTGTAGCACCTTGAATTCTGTATATGTTTGTACTCTAAACTCCATTAATACAAAGCTTCAAGCTCCTCCTCCCGTGGACGTAGGCACAGTTGCCGAACCACGTAAAATATCGGTGTTTTTTCAGTGTGTTTAAATCGGTTTTAGTAATATCAATTCGCTTCCGCACAACAAATATTCAACTGTTTTTACGTAATCAGGAATTCTTAAAGTTACAAAAATGCATGCATATTGTGGAAAGTGGGTATAAGAATTGAGATAGAACATGTTGGTCAAAGAAGGGTCATATATATAAAGATCACCTGATGATCCAAGTTGGGCATATTCCACGATCTGTGTTTTAAGCTTATGGAAACTGATTGATTTTAGGATATTACTAGTATTTGTAATCACATGTATTTGCATATGAATGCTAGTTGGTTTATTTATTTTTGAATACATAATTGTATATTTGAAAAATAAATAAAAATAATAAAATGCATATACTAACTAAAATTTGCATGTAAAATTTGTTTCATGTACAGATGATATCAAATTATTATATTATTTTTAATATTAATACAAATTTTAACTTTTTATTTATATCAAATAAATTAATTCACTTTTTAAAATTAGTGAATTTTTTAAAGATAAAGCAATTCTATCTAACTTTTTAGTTTTTTAGTTATTATCAAGTTAATCTATTTAACAAAAATGTTTTAATGAAATTAAACTTCTTACTTATAAATTAGATAAATCCTATTAATAAAAAAATATTTATAATTACAATTTAGAAATATAGTGAACAACGATGACTATTTTCGCCAATTCCAGAGATTCTCCATATTCGTGCTTTTATATATATTATAGATACAATGCATGGAATGTAGGTGTTTATGGGCCGGACCGGGCCGCAACCCGAATGTTTTTGAGATCCCTTATTCAAGTCGGACCCAGCTTGATTCAAAAGCCCATTTCAGTGTTTAAAAAATATTTAAAAAACATTATATATTAATTTTATATCTTTTTATAATTCACAAAATATTTTTTACTAATAAACAGTAATTCGGGTCTGGTCGGGCCAGCTCGAATTAGAAAAATCTATATTCAAACTCGACCTAATATGGACTTGACTTGTCGAGCCGGACTACTCACCCAACGTTTGAACTGGTCTAGCATGAAAGTTCTTCCTCCATTTTTATCTTTTTTTTAGTATGAAACCTACCTCTCATTATCGAAAATCTAGAATTAAACCAATATTGAACCTAATTTTTGGTTTTTTAAAAAAAAAAGGTTAATCATATATAACATGCTTCATTTAGCAATTTCATATATCATGTAATAATATATATGTACTAAACTTTGAGAAATTATTTCATATACCATCACAGAAGTTTTAGATTTCACAAGTAGAGCAATTAGCATGACCACACGTATCCCTTAGGGCTGGTTTGGTTCGGTCAATCTTTCATTACAGGTCGTAATCTTACATTTCGTCATGAGATTACCATGTTTGGTTCACTAACATTCCGCAATCTCGGTAATATGATATTAGCTACAGTGTCAAAATTGGGTCTTATTGGGTATAATGTCATACCCACCTCTCTCTAAGGTTATGTTACATTATGCCCGTAATGTAACATTTTTGCCACTTTTTCCCCCCAATAACTAATGAAATAACATCCAATAACACGACATTTGTTTTAGCCGACAGTGCCTCTTCCTTTGATCTCCATTTTTCTCTGGACCGTTGCCTCTCTCTCTTGACTTCTCTCAAATTGTTGCCTCTCCGATTCTTCTTCCCCTTTCTTGATCTCGTCGGTCAATTCAGGTATGATTTCATTTCGATATCTTTGATTCATATTATTTTAGATTATTGATTTTGTGTGTGCATGTCAGATTGAAGATTTAGGATTTTGATTTTGGTATTAATTTTTGGGATTTCGAATATTGTGGATTTGGGTCTGGGGTTTTGGGTTTTGGGTTTTGGGTTAGCCTGATTATTTGGGGTTTCGAATATTGGGGGTTTTAATTTCTGGGGTTTAGGTCTGGAATCTTTCTTTCCTCTCATCTCCGTCCTCCTTCCTTCCCTTCCCAATCACATTCTTTTTCAAAGCCCTTTCTCTTTCTTTCCTCTCTCCTCTTCGAACCCTAGAAAATTCCCCAAAACCCCTCTCCTTGCTTTATCTTCCAATAATTCCAATACCTCTCCTTTCCATGATGGCTTCGATTCCAATCCTACTCCCTATAAGGTCAGCTTTTTCAAGTCAGTTTTAATTTTGGAATGTTACTTTTTCTTTTTTTATGAATTTGAAGTTGTGAGGATTTGGCAAATTGCTCACTTTAGATTCAAATTTCTGGTTTTAGTATAAGTATTTCTGCTTTACTCAGCTGATAATGCAACATGGATGGTTTTATTTTCAATATCGTTTTACTTGTTAGGATGAGAATTCGGGGTTTTCTAATTGCAGCAAGTGGACGAGAAAATTTTGTTTTTGGATTTGATTGAATTGTTTTAGGATTATTTGAGATTTACCTTTTCATTGTTTATTGAGAAAATATGGGAAATTGTGCAAAATAATGCTACCAAATTTACGTTTTTACATATAGGATGAGGAAAACAGGGTTTGTATAGAGAACTGAAACCAATGTAATATTACATTTTAGTTGTTGTCTTAAGTAGACCTGCTCAAGGGCCGGGAAGCCTGCCCGGCCCAACCCGTATAGGCCGAGCTTGGGTAGGAATATTTGTGATCCGGGCCGGCCCAGCCCAACTCGGATCAGTGTTCACATATTTAAATAATATTATTTTTTAAAATTTAATTATAAAAATATATAAAAATTAATAAAAAAAAATAAAAACTTATTTTTTTATTAAGGGATGAACAGTAATTCGGGCCGGGCCTAGGCAAGAAAAATGAAAATGTTCCGAGTCACGGCCCGGCCCATAAGCACCTCTAAGTCTTAAGTTACAATAATTTAAGTTCTGGCTTTTTGTTTTTTCTTATTTTCTCTTTAAATTAGATGCTCATGTTATGTTTGTAGATTAACTATATAGTTATAGCTGATGTAAATTATGTTTTGCTAATTGTGATAGTTTCTTGAATTTTTTTATTTTTTTTTTTGTTCATAATTGTTGTGTTGTTTGATCACAAATATATACTTTGGGTTTAGTAATTTCTACAAGATTTTGTGTATGTTTTGAAAATATTTCCTAATATTTTGTTGGTTATAACAGCTATGCCTCGTTTAGCAATAAAAAAAAAGATGCGACTGGTTACAATTCTAATTTTACGATTGCAGATGATGGATACTATGTTCAAAATGCAATTGTTTGTGGCTATATCACTTGTGGTTAGGAATTATAGAAGTAGACGTAAAATATCCTATGCTGGTCAAACACTTCATAGGCATAATATTAGGGCAATCAACTTACATAAAATGCTGTTTGGGAGTGATAGGCAGAGCATAGATAATTGCAGAATGGATAGGAGATCTTTTGTAAGATTATGCCATTTGTTAAAAAGTCGAGGAGGATTAAAAGAAAATAGAAATATGGGTATATAAGAAATGGTTATCAGTTTCCTTCGCATTATATCCCACCATACCAAGAATAGGGTTCTTTAAGCATCAAACAAGGTAAATTTCTTCTTTTCTTTTCTTTGCCAAGGGAATTTAGAAGGGATTACATTCTTAAGCAATTAAGTGAATGTAATCCGTATCGACCCTTCTTTGACTTCAACCCTTCTGAAGATGTGTAGCTTCTGTTTCTGCTTAGAGTTTCTATGAAGATATTGGCAACTTTTTGTAATTGCATACGCTAATATTTTGACTTCGTGGCTTATGTTTTGAGATGCCACGAAAAACACTTTTGTAAAACTGTTTATGACTTGCTTGGTAAAATAGTTGTGCATATGTTAACAGCTCTAGTTCATGTTTAGTTTAGCTACTAATGTACTTCAATTCGAAATATGTTAACAAGTTTATTGCTTTTGGCATCTAATAGCATTTTTTGAGTATGGGCTTATTACCATTTTTTGGCATTTCTGCTTTCTCTTTCTCTTTTATTGCATGAATTTGTAGTAGAATATGGAGAATTTGTAGCATGCTGCATGAATTAGCTCCAAGGAGAATTTGTAGCATGCGCTTGGTTGGATGTGCATGTTTATAAGGAAGCCATTGGGTTCCATTTGCTGTTGAAATTATTCCTTGGAAAAAAAAAATTATTGCTTGATATATTGTAAATCAGGTGATAAGTTCTGAAACTTTTAGTACTCACAAACTAAACTTAAATGACATTTTATAAATAAAAAAAAAACAACAATCATGGAAGAACTCTTCTAAATCAGTGAATCAAACATTTATGGATCCAAATAATTTCCATTGGGGTTGGAGTTGGTTAGAGCAATGGATGGCAGTTTGGTGAAGGGAGATCCGAAGCACAACAGATAACAAGCATGCTGCATGTCCCCACCTACTATTGGCTTGTACAAAGGCAAGGGCATTTTAGTAATGTGAGGATTCCGGAATGTTACATACCTACCAACCAAACATGATCATCTTAAATGAAGGGACGGTCAACCAAACGCATGCATGTAAGATTCACGGGAATGAGACTTCGTCATCTTATAAGGGGTAATCCTATTACCAACCGCAATGTAAGATTCACCGAACCAAACCTGCCCTTAGAGTAATTAAATAAAAATATTTCACTATTAACGTATCAAAATCAAACTTAAAGTTTTTACCTCGTTAATGAGAAAATATTGTTAGTAGGGTTGGTATATATTGTACAACTTATCTATATATACCATATTATTATTATTATTATTATTATTATTATTATTATTATTCACAGTACACCTATTATTTATTTAATTAGGCATATGAAATTTGAAAATAATAAATGAGTGTTATAAATATAAAAGTGGTAGTAAGTGTATTAATAATGAAAATACTTTGAGGATATCTCATCCTAGTGTTTTATGTTCTTGCTACTGTTATCACTTGCTTCAGCTTTGTCTATTATGGCTTCAGCTTTTTACTGCTGTTCTTGTTGTACCTTAAGTTCTATTCTTTTAGTATTAAAAGGAAAAAGAAAAGGGAAAAAGCATAATTTTGGCATAGTTAATGCCATTAATATAAAATCAGTTCAATCCCTTTTTTTTAACATAGTTAAAGCTATGTTTAAGTTTTACTTGAATTTAATTTTTATTTTTAAATTATAAAATATATTTTTCTATATCGATTTAGTATATTTAAAATTTTACTTTAAAAAATTGGTTTTTTTAATTGAAAGAACATAATTTGAACATGTATAAATTTTCTCTTTAAAAGATCATAAATCGTGACGCATTAAAAAGAATTCTAAAAGGACCAAAACTTTATATATATATATATATATATATATATGTCCCTAAAACATTTTTGGAAAATGCTTTTATCACTCAAAATTTATAAAAACTTAAAATAACCCCTAACCTAGAAACTAATCTAAGCTTCAATTTTCAATAATACTATGTAATTGGTATATATATTATTTTAAGTTGGAACTACACAAACTAATTCCAATATATATATATATATATATATATACATCCGGATGAGGAGGAAAAGGACAGGTCTTTTTATCACAATATAGCTAAAAAAAAATTATTTACCAAAATACCGTTGTTTTCAGATTAATTCTCAAAATCCGCTTGTTTTAAAACTAGCTGGGAAATCACCATCCCTCATGGTGATTTCTCAATGCAAAATTTTCAAAATTTTCAAAGTACACCAAGAGAAATCGCCATCCCCCATGGTGATTTCTCTTGGTGTATTTTGAAATTTATGAAATTTTTTTCAATTTCACCAAGGGAAATTGCCATGGGGAGTGGCGATTTCCCTTGGTGGTATTTTTTTTTTTTAACTTTTACTTAAATTTAAAAAAAAAAGCAAATTTGTTTTTAAAATTTGTATTTTAATTTTAAAAATTACAAATTAAATAAAAAACAATTATCTTGGTTTGTTTTTTATTTTTTAAAATATATATATATATATATGAAAACTTTTTAATTTTTTAATTTTATAAAAAATAAAATTTAATTTATTATTAAAATTTTATAAAAAAATAAAATTTTATTTCTTATTTAAATTTTATATAAATAAAAATTTTGATTTCTTATTCAAATTTTATATGTGAGATCTGTAACAAACAGGTATAAAAAATTTTATCTTGGTTTGTTTTTATTTTTTTAAAATATATATACTAAAATTTTTTTAATTTTTTAATTTAGTAAAAAATTTAATTTAATTTTTATTGAAATTTTATAATAAATAAATAAAATAAAATAAAATTTCTTATTTTAATTTTATAAAAGTAAAATTTTATTTTTTATTAAAATTACAAAAAAAAATTTCTTATTAAAATTTTATATAAAAAATTTTATTTTTATTTAAATTTTATATAAAATACAATTTTATTTCAAAAAATATATTTCTTATTTAAATTTTATATAAATTAAAATTTGATTTCTTATTTAAATTTTATATAAATTAAAATTTGATTTGTTATTTAAATTTTATATAAAAATTAAATTAATTTCTTATTTGAATTTTATATAAAATTAAATTTTTATTATTTTAATTTTAATTTTATGCTGTAGAAAACATTAGAATTGGATTCCTTCTGCAATGGATTAGACTAATGATTTAGGGTTAGGGTTTCAGCTATTTTTCAGTGAATCAAATCCTACATAAAATATTGGAATTGGATTCCTTCTGCAATAGAGGTGACTATTGACCAGATTTAGGGTTAGGGTTAGGGTTTCAGCTATTTCCCAGTCAATAAAATGCTAAAGAAAATATTGGAACTAGATTCCTTCTGCAATGGATGGGACTAATGATTTAGGGTTAGGGATAGGTTTCAGCTATTTTCCAGTCAATCAAATGTTGCAGAAAATATTGGAATTGGATTTCTTCTGCAATGGATGGGACAAATGATTTAGGGTAAGGGATAGGTTTCAGCTATTTTCCAGTCAATCAAATGCTGCAGAAAATATTGGAATTGGATTCCTTCTGCAATGGATGGGACTATTGGACAGTCCTGTACAAAGGATGGGATTTATCATCAGTTTTTGCATTGAATGAGTTATCAGTTTTTCAGTCAATTAACCCTAGCCAAAAAATGGGAATCAGATTCCATCCTGTACAAAGGATGGGATTTGTCATCCGGTACAACATAATGAACCATTATAAATTCATAATACTGATGAAGGTTTACAATACCCCCTGCAGTAGTTTTTCAATCAGATTTTTTCTGAGTGCTAATACCTCCTCATTCTCATCCTTCTTTATTTCTTCTTTCTTTTGTCGAGTGATAATACCTCCATTCTCATCCTTCTTAGTTTCATTACTACACAACATGAGCAACAGAGTGATCGCATTGGTCTACTATAATGGCCAAATTCATAATACTAATGAAGGTGCTACCTTTGATTGTGAACGTCCTAAAAATTTTCGTGTTGATGAAGACGTCACATTAGAGGAATTGAAGGTGCAAATTCATACAAAAATTAAAGCTGGAAATAGAAAAAGAGTTTCAGAGATTAAGTATAGGCATCCTCTTTCTATTGATGAAGGATGTGTCTGATATAGAACATTTCAACTTGAAGATGATGATGATGATGTCAGATGCATGTTTTATGCTCATGAGACATTTGCAAATGTTGGTATACTTGAGTTATATGCTGACATAGAGAATGTTCATGATGATTGTGGGCCTTCAAATGTTTGCACTATAGAAAACTTTCCCACAGAAGATGATGATTCTGGGCCATTCTATGTTCACACTACATACGACGTTCCCACAGAAGAAGTCATTCCGCTATCTCAAGCTACAACGTTTCATAATTCATTAGTCTCACAAACAATTCCTACTACCCTCGAAGATGAGCCAGCTGGTGTTGATCCTGTTCCGCCATGTGGAGTCCATGGTGAATATGTTGGTGACTTTAGTGAGCAGGAAGAGGATGCTAAATTCACAAGTGATGACAACAGTGATTCTGACCCAGACGTCGTCCCTACTGAGATCAACACTCATAGAGATCTTCCCCCATATGAGGCTGTGTCCCATATGCATACTCTGGATCTAGAGGCAATGTAAGTGCCAGAATTTCCTGAGTATGCTCATACATTAGCTACGCCTCTGACGTTTGATCTATCTACAGTTGATCTGTGTGTTGGGTTACAATTTCCAACGAAAGAGGTTGTGCTTTCAGCTATTAAGCACTATAACATCAAAAACTCTGTAGAATACAAAGTAATTGAATCTGAGCGGACCAAATATTATGCCAAATGTCTAATGTATGGGAAAGGGTGCAATTGGAGAATAAGGGCAACTTTTATGAAGAAGAAACAGGCATGGGAGATTAGAAAATATGAAGGGCCTCATACTTACACATCGGGGAGGATTTCACAAGATCATTTCAAGTTAGATTCTAACATGAACTGTTCATGCATTCTATCATTGGTCCAAGCAAATTCGGAGATCTCCTTTTTAGTTTTGATCGCTGAGATACGAATCCGGTATGGATACAGCACCTCCTATAAGAAAGCGTAGAAAGCAAAGCAAAAGGCAATTGTTCGAGTTTTTGGTGATTGAGATAGATCGTACAATGAGCTACCTAAATGGTTAGGTGCAATGCAACATTTCGTGCCTGGTACAATTGTGGAATTGCAAACGGTACCTGCATATCACGGTGATCGACTGGTCCAGGGTAGAGAATATTCCATCGACTCTTTTGGACATTTAAGTCGTGCATTGAAAGGTATCCATATTGTAAACCTATTGTGCAAATAGACGGTACTTTCTTATATGGAAAATACAAAGGAACATTATTGTTAGCTATTGCACAAGATGGCAACCGAAACATACTGCCAATAGCCTTTGCCATTATGGAGGGTGAGACAACAGAGGCTTGGTCATTCTTTCTCACTAATTTGCGTAAACATGTGACAAAACAGTCTGGCATATGCTTGATGTCTGATCGACATGAAGCCATCAAAGCTGCGATTAGACGCGATGGTAGTGGATGGAATCCTCCACATGCATATTCAGTGTACTGCATTCGACACATTACAGCTAACTTTATGAAGAAGTTTAACAATAAGGAATTGCGTCGACACATTGTTAACATGGGTATGGAATCGAATCATAGTTATTTTATCTCTTATATTTCCTTTAGTATATAAAATAATACTGAAATTCACAAGTCTTTTGTTTTTAATATTATTAGGATACGAGTTGAGGCGATCGAATTTTCATTTCATGTATGAGAATCTTCATGGAGAAAATGCAAAGGCGGCTAATTGGCTTGATAGGATCCCCAAGGAGAAGTGGGCCCAATCATATGATCAAGGAAGACGTTATGGCCATATGACAACCAACCTAGCTGAATCTATCAATTCGGTGTTGAAGGGAATGCGTCATCTTCCCATTACTGCTTTAGTGCAATCAACATATTATAGGTTGGCTGCACTTTTTGTTAAGATGGGGAACAAGCAAATTGAAATGATAGAGGGAGGGCACACATACTGTGAAACAGTCACACAGACTATGCAAGAAAATCGCAGGAAAGCTAACTCCCACTTTGTTCGTAATTTTACGCGAGCAAATCAATCTTTTCTGATTGAAGAGTTAGTCGATCCACAAGAGGGTGTTTCTGCAATAAAGTACAAAGTCAAGCTTACTGACATGTGGTGTGACTGTGGGAAGTTTCAAGCACAAAGGTTCCCTTGTTCACATGTAGTTGCTGCTTGTGCACATGTCCATGTAGATTGCATGCAACATGTAGACAATGTCTATAGACTAGAAACTATATTGAATGTTTATAGACATGAGTTCGAAGCAGTTGGAAATGAAGGTTATTGGCCTCAATATTATGGTCCATAAGTGTGTCCCAATCAAGAAATGCGGAGAAATTCACATGGTCGGCCAAAATCAAGTCGTATTCGTAATGAAATGGACCTCAGGGAGAAAGGCCAACCAAAACGTTGTGGATTATGCAGAAATGAAGGTCATAGCCGTCGAAAATGTTCGCATCAATCTGGCACATCGGGGGAGAGTTCGCATCAACAATAAAGGAATTACATGTTTTCATAACCTGTAATATTTACATATTTTTCCATTAAGGGAAAATGTTATGCAAGTTTTTTTATACTTATCATGTAATTTGGATTATTATTTTATATAAAATTAAGAAATTTTATAAAAATATATTGAATAATATATTTTATTACATTTTTGTAAATTAAATAACAACATTAACATTTTAGTTAGATATGCTTAAAAAAATTAAAAATAACAATTACTTTCCCAACAAATTTAAAATAAATAACATGAAATGCAAAACATATAAATTTATATATTACAAATTTAAAATACATTATTCTCGTTATATTGATAAAAGTACATTTATTCTAATTATTGCGTGGTGTAGAGCAACAGTGTCGAGCTCTCCTAGTGCGTGGTGGTTGGACCCGTCGTTCAACCTCGTCAGTGACACGTATTCGCGGTCGACGACGACCTCTTGCTGTAACCGCCACTGTTCTGGTTGTATGTCATCCGCCATTTCTTCTGTATCAAAAATTTGAAACCCACTGTTGGATAAGCCAACACCTAGTTCACCCATAAAGGGAACCTGACTACTAGATGGACCCAGAATGATGTACCATCAAATGCTGACGCAGGGGTTCCAAACTGATGCATTGATGTTAGATATGCTGAACTTGGACTTAGGATGGAGAGCTGGTCATCTAACCACGTCATTGGTGGTGATGGTCGGTAACACTCATCAACGTCATATCCGGGGTGACTGACGAGATAACATGACTGGATGGTACTCCATGATCCGGTTCAGGTTCAGGATGACTAAATGACATCCTTGGTGCTGTGAACTCTGATGATGCCGGTTGACTCGTCCGTCCACATTGTCGGCTAGGTCTAAGAGCTTCCATATCCTGTGTAGGAGGGACTGGAGTTGAAGTTCGTCTGGTAAATGACATACTCCTAACACCCTCATACACCGACGGTGGACAAACAAAAGGCCGACCTTCATTTTTATACCATCCTATGTAATCATCAAATGGGTTGAAATTATTACCAACAATCGGATAACCTGTCGGAATTCGTTGACAACGTATATTCCACCAATGGATCCAATGTTCATGCTTCGCAGGCTAGAATTCCTCATGACGGCCACGCATGTCGATCTCGTGAAGCTTATCAAGGTTCACCGGTGCTTGCGGAATTGGTTGTTGCATCCCAAATTGTCGCAACACCCTGTCAATTTAGTGCCACTCTACATATGAAAAGCATATCAATACTATGTTTGCTTTCCATATATTACAATTATTGTAGGCATCCGATGGGAGGCATGCCATAATTTCACTTGAGGAATATGGCATCCATAGAAACTGCGAATAATTATTACAAATTATTAGTTTCATATGGATTAAATACAAAAATACTTGAATGTAACAATTGAAATATTTACCTTATCATATCCTACTCGATCTAGTCGCAATCTTATACTTGCAAGGTCGGTCGGAGTCTCGGTAAAATCTCTACTCCTACTCCACCTGTTAAAATGCATATAAAATTTTAATAGACCTATAAAAATACAAGTTCATACAAAATTAATAAAATAGTAAAGATTTTTACCTACTTGCAATGGGGTATACAGCCGAAACATCCACGTGTGGAGCAAGAAATGGCAGCCGATACCAAGCCCATGATTGTAGAAGCACTAAACATCCACCTATGTCATGGCTTTTTGGAACTGTAACCCGACACAGTTCTCTATACAAAACCGCCAAACATGCAGAACCCCAACTATAATTTGCCGCATGCTCTAAACCACGTAGTAATGGAATATACATTAAATGTACCCGACTGCTCGATTTGTCAGGCATTAGTAATCCTCCAATCAAACGTAAAATATATGCTCTAGCAGTATATTGTATATGTTCTTCAGTTGCGTGTAATGGAAGATTTTGAAATGATTTCAACCAATTTAGTCTCACTGTTGAGCCAGATACATACTCATCTGGAGGTACCGCGCCCAATAGATTTTGACACTCTTCATTCCAATCTAGCAAGCTTCTGCCTATAACAGCATCGCCATGGACCGGAAGTCCAAGTTGAAGCGCAACATCTTTTAGAGTTACTGTGCATTCACCAAATGAAAAATGAAAAGTGTGCATCTCGGGTCTCCATCGTTCGATCAACACACTGATTAAGCCGGATTGTATCAAAAATCGTCGAATTTGATTTGCGTGATAAATCCGGCTCTTCTTAAGTGGTCGATAATAGATGGATGCGGGTCCTCCAATGTAAATTTCCTCGAACGTAACACGCGACGAGTATCTTGTTGATAATTAATTAAATTAAATTAAAAAATTATAAAAATTAATATATTATAAAACTATAATAATTAAAAAAATTAAACAATATAAAAATTCTAAAATTCTAAAACTATAAAATAACAAAACAATAATATTATAAAATTTTAAAATTATTTATATAGTTATTAAATAATTAAATAATATAAAAAATAAATAACTATAAAATGAAAAAACAATAATAATTATAAAATTATAAAAAAATATAATAATAAAAAATAAAATTATATAAAACTATAAAATGAAAAAAAAATAATAAAAAAAATAAAAAAAAACTATAATAATAAAAAAATAAATAATATAAAAAATAAATAATTATAAAACTATAAAATGAAAAAATAATAATAATAAAAAATGATAAAACTATAATAATTAAAACATTAAAAATTATAAAATTATAAAACTATAAAATTACAAAATAATAATTAAAAAATTACTAAAAATTGATAATATAATGCAAATAATATTACAACAATTTACTTACCTTTTTAAATATAACCGAGGATATGTGATTTTCTTGCAATATCAATAGTGATGATGAAGCCATTTTTAAATATTGTTGTAGTAAAAAAAAATTTGTTGGTAGAAAAAAATTAATTGTAGAAAGAAGAAAGAAAATTAAAATAAGTTGTAGAAAATGAGGGGGGTTATTTATAGAAGAGTGGTGTGTGGGGGGAGGGGAGGGGATTTTGAAGGCAACGGTCAAGTTACCATTGCCTTCAAAAAAATTTGAACTTTTTTTTCTAAATTTTGTATTTTATTATTATTTTTTTGTTTCAAAAGGTTATATAATAAAATTTAACTAAAATTTTTTAAAAAAAAAAAATCATAAAATTTAAAATTTGAATAAGAAATATACCGTTGAACTTTTAAATTTCTTTAAAAAAAATTCAATTTAAATTTTTTTATTTAATTTGTAATTTTTAAAATTAAAATACAAATTTTAAAAATAAATTTGTAATTTTTTTTTAACTGTTGGACTTTTAAATTTAAAAAAAATATATATACCACCAAGGTAAATCGCCACCTCCCATGGCGATTTCCCTTGGTGTATTTTGAATTTTTTTTTTAAATACATTAAGGGAAATGTCACCCCCTGTCGGTTTTTCTTAATGTTTTTTGAAAATTTTACGCTGGAAAATCGTCATGGGGGATGACGATTTTTCAGCTGATTTTAAAACAAGCGGATTTTGAGAATTAATCTGAAAACAACGGTATTTTGATAAATATTTTTTTAGTTATATTGTGATAAAAAACCGAAAAGGACATGCATGCCTCGTTTATTTGTTTGCCTCCATTATTAGCATTAAACTTAAATAGTTAAGAAGTTGAGATGATGAAAATTATTGAATGAATTATTATTTATTATTATTATCTAACATTAAAGTTTTTTTTTTTTTTGTAATTAAGGAAAGAATTATTTTGGGGGGACCACTGGTTGATCACGTGGCAGACAGCATCATTTGGTGTTGGTCTTCCACGTGGGTCCCATCCCGACCCAACCCTAGTGAGATGCGGTAATCTTGGCTCCTACACGTGCCAGCCAGCCAGCCTACCCCCACCTTCCACTTATCACCATTTCTCACATTGCATTAATTTTTTAATAATTTCAACTATACTATACATACCACTTACAAGTTTCTTTGTCAATCTTATAACGGTAAAAAGGGTATTTTATTACGTAAACTAGAATTATGCTCCTTTTTCATTGGAAAATTTTTAATTAATTAATAATAATTAAATAAATTTTTATTAATAATTTTTTTTTAATTTTTTAATTTTAATAATATTAATATAATTATATTTTGTTAATTATGAAAATTAAATTTATGATAATTGTTTATTTATAAATTACGTAATACAAATATATTTTTTTTCTTTTTTTCTTTTTTCTCTTGGATAAATAATACAAATGTATTTTCAATTGTTAGTTATATGCATTTTTTAAACATATCAATAGTGTATTATTTTTATTTATAAGAGGTAAAAAAAAATAAATAAAACTAACAAAATAAAATTATAGTTTGTATTTTATTATCTCGTTGGATCGAATTTCTCACATAGGTTAGCAAGAAATCCATTTTTTTTTTGTTAAATTAATGAACTACTAACTCATTTTTATATTTTATTTTGCAAATTTAATTATTCAAATAATAAATAACAAAAATAAAATTTTGGTTTATATTTAATTCTCTTATTTGATCAGCTTTCTTACTCTGGTTAGCAGCAAGTTTATTTTCTTCTTTATTAAACTTTTTTTCAAGCGGGTCGGGTAAGGATCCTAAATCAATATGCGAGTCAACGTTCAGACCAACCCCTTTAAATACATCATTTAAAAATAAAATAAAAATAATTAATAAAATAAATTAATATAAACTATAAAAACTAAAACTAAAATATTGAATTAAAACTTTAAAAAAAGTTTGTCACATATCAAGCATTTACCCCATTAAGAAATTTTTTCAGCTTTCTCACACTGATTATCACCAAATTCATTTTTTTTAATTTTTTTAAATTTTTCTCGAGCGAGTCGAGTATAGATCCTAAATCGATCCGTGAGTCAACATGCGGATCGATCTCTTTAAATATATCATTTAAAAGTAAAATAATTAATTAATTAATTAAAAAAATTAATATTAATTAAGAAAAATAAAACTAAAAAAATTTAAATTTAAATTTAAATAATAATAATAATAAATAAAAAAAGCTTGCCACATGTCAAGCAAAAGAGCTTGACATGTGGCAAGCAATGACCCCATTAGGGGATTGTTTTTAATGAGTTGTATAGATTATGATTTAGAAGGTCTTGTATAGATCTGTTCAAGGGTCAGGTTATCTGTCTGACCCGTCAGGTCCGATTCGTATTGAATTAAATTTGAGTAAGTTTTTTTATTTGGGCTAGCCCGGCTCGGCCCAAATTATTATTTATTAATAAAAAATATTTTTATTTAAATATAATTATAAAAATAACTTTTTAATATTTTTTTAAATAATAATTTGAGCTTACGGGCCGGCTCGAGCCCAGACTTGGATAAAGAATGTGGAAAAAATCTAGATCGCGACCTGACCTGATCCATGAACACCTCTTATTATATATATATATATATATATATATATATAATCCTCTCAAAATCCTTAAAGAAGTTAAATGATATAGTGGGAGTCTGGGAGATTTATGAGATTTATAATGTTTAATGATTATCAAGATATTAATTAAGCGTTTTAATTATTTTGTATGTTGCCTCAATTAACAAAATAGTTTCTTATTCTTCCCTAAAGCTTGAATTTCTTTTTTTTCTTTTTTTTTATAAAAAAACTCTAAATGTCTAATGGGAATTAAATATATGTCATGCAAAACCATCTAGCTTGGCATTTTATGCTTTTTATGTGTAAAGTATGTATATCATATATATATATATATATATATATATATATATATATATAGTTAGAAGTTTGATGCATGTGTGTATATATATATCATATATTATGTATGTATATGTATATTTGTATTCAATGTATGTACATATATATATATATATAGTATACAATGTACAAAGTGATAACATATCAATTTGGTTGAGGCTTTAATTAGATGTAGGAGATTGGTTCATGGTAGCTGATGGTGACTCAATTAAGAGTTGTAAACCCAAGTGCAGGTTATGTTCAAGTAATAAATTCTCGGGTGTCCGAGGTCGAACCACAGGGAAGCGTATTAGTAAGTATAAGTTTATAAATATATAAGAAAAAGAAAGTAAACAAGATATTAAAGAATCAACAACGAAACAAGATAAACAATATATTAGAGAACAACATAAACAAAATAACATAAAAGAAATTAAACAAGATATAAAAAAAACAATAAGAAAAGATGTTGAGGTTAGAGAATCCACTCTTGGTGTTATGCTAAGATTAATCTTGTTTTATTACACAATTGAAATCCACACATAAAGGAGGTTCCAATCGGAAGGTTTAGCAATTCAGTCCAAATTGTCCAACGTCCATAGCATATAATATTATGTTCATTTGGTATCCTCAAAACTCATAAAAAGAGTCCAAGCATTCCTTATGCCAAGGTATATGTCTACAACAAATCAAGGTTATGAAACCAAGCATTTACTGTTCCATTTTCCTTGTCAATAATGAATCAAGATCCCTACTTTGTAAGTATGATTTTAAACCAAAAGAAAATATTATCTATACTAGTGTTTATAAATGATGATTCATTTTAGCTCATGTTTAAGAGACTAACCTTAGCATTTACCAAAAGCTTCACCTCATCACCTCAACAATATGATTAGCAACACATACTAGATATGAATAAAATGAAAAGAAATGTAAGAAGCATAAGTAAATAAAAAAAGAAAACTAGAGAAAGGAAAGAAGAAGAAAACTTAGAGAATTTTATTACAATGGCTAATATCCTACCAATCTACAATAATACTCTTACAATCATCCAAGGCCCTCTATTTATACACATTTTGGAGAGCTAAATGACAAGAGACAAGCTTTATAAATTTCAAAGGTAGGTATAATAGGTGGGTGCATTTTTCTAACAATTATCGTCATATTGTATGACAATTCTGATCAGCCAGCTTGATGGTCGATTTTGTCAATGTTGGAGGCTCGATCTGATCAAATGGTCTTCTAGAAAAATATACCCCTATCAGTTAAGGATCCATAGCCGTTGGAATCAGATCATTTGCTCATGTGGATCGGAAGATATGATCAAAATACCAAAACAGGTCAGCACAGACATCATTGCACATCAGCCAACTTGATGGTCGATTTCGCTAGGGAAAACGACTCCGTTTCAAGAAGTGTAAAACATGAAAAAGATAGATATGCCTCTTAAATATGCACTGTAAAAATTTCAGCCTTAATGCTTCAGTGAAACTCCAGATATAGCTGATATGGAAAAAGGTGTCGGAACTGGAACTGACTTGGATTTGCCCTTAATTCTTGATTTAACCTAGTAATCTGAAATCACTCAAAAAAACTCGTGAAAAACACCAAATACATAAAAATATAAAATATCATAAACACAATTAGACTAAGCAATAATAACTCGTATTTGACACAAAACAATAATAAAACATAACTAAGAACTATATAATTATACGAGTTATCACACCCCCACACTTAGATTGTTGCTAGTCCCTAGCAACGACTCAATAAAAATAAAATAAGAAAATCTAATCTAATCCATTTTCGTTGGAAATCACGGTGGCACTTAGCATGTGACACAAGCCTTTAAACCCCTAGGTGTCCCTAGTGGACGAGTTTAGTCTCGTGAGGGTTTGCTAGAACGATACCCACAAACATTAAAAAACTAAAATATAAGTAAACTACATACACTAAAAATATTTACTCCTAATCCTTTCAATATAAATTAGAGACAATCTTTGAACAAGTCTTATAAACTAATCAATAGCTCAAAGAATTTCACAAAAATTCATGCTTGAATGTAAATAAATGAGTTAAGCCAATATTAACATAACATATTTCAATCAAAATAGTGCATATTCAACTTAATCTCAACTTCTCACTATACTCTCATGATTTTCACTCTTTAAAGTAGTGGTAAAGTGTTTACACTCAATCAATCTCATGAAAACAGTTCTACCATATGCTTGCTTGTCCACTTATTCTCCACTATTTAGATCATGCAACTTCATAAATCAAGAGGTCTTTTTTCAAGGTTGTAATGGGGCCAAAGGGTTATAATGTGGTTAAAGAACAAAAGGATAAAGATATCACAAAGGTTCCAAAGAGTTCATAGAGTTTAGAGACATAATAAGATCATACGAATAAAACTTCTCAAAACTCTTATAAAGCACATAATAACATAGGCTAAATATTCATGTTGAGCCTTTGCTTCATTCTAACCAACTTTGTAACATCTTTTTCTTTACTTTAACTAGAAGTTCAAGAGAAGATTTTTTTTTTTTTTTAATATGGGAATGTATTTGACAATGATCCCTTTCTTTTTCTCTTGACTTTTGCCTCTCTCCTCCCCCACACTTATCTTTCGTTCTAACCCAAATTTTCAAAAAGTATCCCTTGTTTTTGCAATATGTCTCAAAATATATAATCCATCTTTAGAACAAGGGTAAGGATATAAGTATATTTAGGCTAGGTGTAAGTTCTGGTTACCAATAAAATAGCATATTTAATGTAGGCTCAAATTGGCTCACTAGTGGGGATGTTCTCTTAGAACATTAATAATGGATGGCTGTTTGGCTCTGGTTATAATCCTAATGCCTCTATCATATTCATGTTGTCACATGTATCAATATAGTCTCAAACGGTTTAAAGCAAGTTCTAGAGAATCATGTAATCATAAGAGCACTCAAGAAAGAAATTAGATTGATTTGTATAATGCATCAATCATTATAGGCTCAAAAACTCACAAGGATGATTATACAAGTCAGATTAAGTCTAAACATGCTTCTTTCTCAATCAACATATCATATTAACATTGGCTCATAAAAAGGTTGACATCAAGCTCAATTCTCATGAAAATCTTCTCACTAATAAATCTGTTTTAGACTTATTCAATTCATATCTCATCATTGTATTAAAAAGGAACTAGAACACATTAAAAATAATAATAATAATAATAAAGACTCATAAAAAAAAATAGTAGACAAAAATAAAAGAAATCATAAATCGTTCCCCCCACACTTAATTCTTACATTGTCCTCAATGTAAGTCTATTAACCCAAATGAAAGAATCATGTGTAAGAGAAAAGAACTAATAACATAAGAATAGGAATAACTAAGACTCAAAACAAAACAAACTCATGCAACCTAATTAATCCTAAAATACTAAACAAAAATTAACAAGTAAACATAAAAAGATTAAAATCAAACTGACAAGGTATGTCTCAAGTCTCCCTTACTCAGACCTTGTTCATAATGAATACTTCTAAATTGCTTAAAACACAACAAACTTTTTTTTTTTTTTTTGAAAGAAGAAATCAAACTGAAAAGGTATGTCTCAAGTCTCCCTTACTCAGACCTTGTTCAGAATGAATACTTCTAAATGGCTTAAAACACATCAATTTTTTTTTTTTTAAATTAGCAAAATATGTCCCTTACCCCCTACTAAAGGTAGAATTTAGGAGATATTACCTGCAGAGGTTGCTAACCACTTATTATAACTGAGACACAACAAACAAAATGTTAGATAATGTCACAAAGACAGAGTGCAATCCACTCCTTGCTCGTCCATATCTCTTTTTCCTTTTCCGAGCGTTTGCGAAACAACCGTAGCAGATAAATACTCATAAGCTTGGAGCTTTTTGAGTAAATCTTCAATGGTTGTAGCAGAAATTATGGTTCTCTTTGCCTCTGAAAACATGAATCCGTTATCCACAGCATTATCTAAATATGAAAGCAAATTACTAAAATAACCATTAATATTAAGCAAACCAATGGGTTTCTTATTTGTGACCAATGATGACCAAGAAGCCACGCAAGCTATTTCTTCCAATGTACCCAGACCTCCTGGTAAAGCAATGAATGCATCGGCAGAATGGTACATGATTGTTATCCGTTCATGGATACTCCAGACTTGTATTTCCGTACCCAAGGTAGGTCCACAAAAACCTGTGAATAGTTTTGGCACGATTCCTAGAACTGGACTTCCTCCGGCATGTGCTGCTGTAGCGACTGCTCCCATTAAACCCGTACTACCGCCTCCATAAATCAACTGGATCTTTTGTTGGGCAAGTATTACTCCAACTCTTATGGCTTCATCAGCGAATATGTTATTTTTCCCTGGATAAGCACCTCCAAAGACACAAATTTTTTCAATGTGCTGGGACGAAGTACTTTCCATTTTTTTTTCGAGTGCCTGAAAGAGAATGAGTACATGGTGTAATATATAGAGGACTGAGTAGTGAATCAGACAAGAGTAATAATGTCGCCGAAAGTGTATTTGACCTGTCAGAAGAAAATGTTAACCTAACAAAAGATTTTTGCGTGATTTCAGGAAGAAAATCAAAAAGAGAAGAAAAATCAACCGTAAAAGACCAATGCAAAAAAAAAAAAAAACGAGAATAATTACACAAATCGAACAACACGTAAATTAAACCGAAATGAAGTTATTGCAAATCAAACCAAAAGCTGAGAAGTCATTTATTGTAGTTGTGATTGTGGCTCACATCTTCCTCTGGTTTTACGTCCAGAAACGACTTAAACGCCTTCTATGAGTCGAGGATATGCTTCCCATCCAGTTTTCTTACAAGCTGGCAAACAGGGTCTTTTAACATCAGATTCCCAAGATGTTGCCATTCCCTTTGGAATTGCGGCCATAAATCAAGAATTTCTCTTTGTACGTCTCCACTAGGATGCGTCTCAAGAGAAAGTTGGATATTACCCAAATTCTCCTTACTCAGTCCATCCTTAATGAATTCAATTTTATCATCTCGATTAGAGGACGAAATCCCAATAGAACGACATTTACCGTTACACGTCCATCGTGCACATTTGTGGCAATTTGAACTCATGCGCTTTGCTCGTTGCTTCTTTGCAAAAGTGCTTCTACCTGTACCTGGTAAATGCAAAACAGGAAGATATTCATCTTCACGTACCTTGGCTTCAATTATCCAACGTATGTTTTCAGGAATCCCTTTGTGCATAAGCATTCTTAATCTTTCAAATTGAACTTGGTAAAGCTTCAGTAAAATATTTCGAGGAAAAGGAGGAAATCGTTTCTGCAATCTTGTGAGAATATCATCCATCCTGAAAAAAAAATAAAAAAATGAAAGAGAAATTGAAAGAGAAATTTATATACAATATCAGTTTTGTGGGTAGCTGATGGGACCGACTTAAATAATCACGGAGTACCGTTATCCGCCATTTAACCGGGGTTAAAAAAAATTATATTTACATCTAGTTATTTTCAAAACAAGGATCAGAAAGAAAAACAACCTCTTCTTGAGTAACATGATTTTCCAAAAAGAGTTTGAGTCTTTGCCATTTACCTTGAATACGTTACCATTTTGAGGATTCTCAATGTCAACTGCTCCATAATGATACACATGCTTAACCACAAATGGGCCAGTCCATCTTGATCTCAACTTACCAGGAAATATGTGAAGTCTAGAATTATAAAGTAGAACTTTTTGCCCAACATCAAATGTTTTTCTTGAAATTAACTTGTCATGAAAGGCTTTAGTTCTTTTTTTATGAATTTTAGAATTCTCATATGCATCATTTTTGAGTTCCTCAAACTTTTGTTTCCAACCATGCTTAACCTGAAAAGAATTTAACAAAGAACCAGTGTGTGAAATTTCTGAAGCATTATCAAACTCACATTCAATTAAATAAGCTTCTAAAGGATCATGGAATGTGGTAGTGGTGAGATGTTCATGAACAAGTTCTTCAATGAAATCCACTTCATGTACTTCTGAATCATCACCAGGTTGCTTGCAAATGTTGAACACATTTAATTCTAAAGTCATATTTCCAAAAGAAATGTTCAAAATACCATTCCTGCAATTTATCAGAGCATTAGAAGTTGCAAGAAATGGACGGCCAAATATAACAGGAATTTGAACATTTGGATTTGAAACAAGATGTGTGTCCAAAACAATAAAATCAACAGGGAAGTAAAAATTATCAATTTGAACCAAAACATCTTCAACTATCCCTCGAGGAATTTTTACAGAACGATCAGCTAGTTGAAGTGTAACAGGTGTTTCCTTGAGTTCACCTAAACCTAACTGTTGATAAACAGAAAAAGGCAAAAGATTAACACTAGCACCAAGATCAAGCAATGCACGTTCTATTCTAGTGTTTCCAATGATGCATGAGATTGTTGGACATCTAGGATCTTTGAATTTTGGTGGAGTAAGGTGCTGAATGATTGAGCTCACACTTTCCGTCAGAAATGCTTTCTTTTGTACATTATGTTTCCTTTTAACTGTGCACATGTCCTTCAAAAATTTAGCATAAGATGGAACTTGTTTGATTGCATCCAATAAAGGAATATTAATCTTAACTTGTTTGAAAAGTTCATAAATTTCTGCATTTTGATTCAAATTCTTTATTGTTTGCAACCTTTGAGGAAAAGGATCAGGATGCATACCTTTTTCTTTGTCCAAATTTTCAAGAAGTTCAGACTTACCATCATCCTTACCATTACTTTTTGGAGGGGAAGGAGGATCTTGGTCTTTTGATGGAATGTTTTTGTCAATTGCCTTTCCACTTCGAAGAGTTGTGATAGAACTGGCATTTTCCTGTTGAGTTTCATTGGAGCAAGAAACAAAACATTGAGTAGAAGGGTTAGGCTGAGGTTGAGCAGGAAACTTACCTTTTTCTTGAGTGCGTAATGAAGCTGTCAATGTGGACAAGGTGTTTTTGATCTCATTGATGTCCTGTGAAGTTTGGTTATTCACATTTGCTTGTGTTTGCATGAATGCTTGCAATGTCTCTTCCAAGGTTTGTACACGTGAAGGTTGATAGGAAAAAGTGTTGCCCGGCTTTTGAGATTGTGGTACCTGAACATGATTATTATTCCGCCAACTGAAGTTGGGATGATTTCTCCATTCAGGGTTATACGTTTCAGAGTAAGGAGAAGGAAAAGGCTTTTTAAATGTGTTTATGGAATTTACTTGATCATGCAACGCTTCTTTAAGAATGGGAATGTTTGGATATTCAGAAGTGGGGTGTCCCATGATTTCACAAATTCCACAACTTTCTTCATTTTTAACCGTTTTGACTTCTTTTACTTCTCTAAGTTCCATGGCTTCAATCTTTCTAGCCAAATTAGCTACTTTAGCTTTTATCTCATCTTCTTGACTAAAATGATATTTATCTCTGTTAGAAACAAGATTAGATCTATTGGAACTTTCAGAGGAATTATCTGTGTGCCAGGCTTGAGAGTTATCTGCCAAATGGTCTAGGTAGTCAAAGGCTTCTTCAGGTTCTTTTTCTAGAAACTCACCGTTACACATTGTTTCAACAAATTGTTTAGTTTCGGGAGTTAAACTTTCATAAAAGAAACTAATAAGACGCCATTTTTCAAAACCATGATGTGGACAAGAACTTAACAAATCTTTAAAACGCTCCCAGCACTGAAAAAATGCTTCATTTTGATTTTGATTGAAATTTTGAATCTGTCTTTTCAAAGCAGTAGTTTTATGTGCTGGGAAAAATTTCTTTAGAAACTCAGTTTGTAATTCTTGCCATGTGCCAATTGACCTTGGTTTTAAATTATGAAGCCAAATTTTTTCTTTATCTTTTAAAGAAAAAGCAAATAATTTTAGCTTGACAATTTCATTTGTACATTGTTGGTCATTAAAGGTGACACATACATCCTCGAAGTCTTTTAGAAACGAGTAAGCACTTTCCGATTCTAACCCATGGAAATTTGGAAGCAAAGCTATCATACCTGGTTTAAAACGAAAGTTGTTTGCATTGAGAGGAAAAATAAAACAAGAGGGTGATGAGCTTCGAGTTGGTTGCAAGTAGTCACGCATGGTGCGTACTTGTCTGTTCTCATCTTCAGCATGAACACTTTCATTGTCAGCCATGGTAGGAGTTGTATTAGAAAGATTACCTGAAAAAGTTTCACAATAAAATCTAACTAAACGACGAGATCTAAAATCACGTCGCCAAACAAGCATAAAACAAAGTTAATATACAAATTAGGCGGTATAACCAGCCAATAAAAATAAAACAAAGTTAATATACAATATAAATATATAGAAAATTAGGCAGTATAACCAGCCAATAAAAATAAAAATAAATATACTTATAAACTTATATACTTAGTATTGCCTCCCCGGCAATGGCGCCAAAAACTTGATGGTGACTCAATTAAGAGTTGTAAACCCAAGTGCAGGTTATGTTCAAGTAATAAATTCTCGGGTGTCCGAGGTCGAACCACAGGGAAGCGTATTAGTAAGTATAAGTTTATAAATATATAAGAAAAAGAAAGTAAACAAGATATTAAAGAATCAACAAACAAGATAAACAATATATTAGAGAACAACATAAACAAAATAACATAAAAGAAATTAAACAAGATATAAAAAAAAAAATAAGAAAAGATGTTGAGGTTAGAGAATCCACTCTTGGTGTTATGCTAAGATTAATCTTGTTTTATTACACAATTGAAATCCACACATAAAGGAGGTTCCAATCGGAAGGTTTAGCAATTCAGTCCAAATTGTCCAACGTCCATAGCATATGATATTATGTTCATTTGGTATCCTCAAAACTCATAAAAAGAGTCCAAGCATTCCTTATGCCAAGGTATATGTCTACAACAAATCAAGGTTATGAAACCAAGCATTTACTGTTCCATTTTCCTTGTCAATAATGAATCAAGATCCCTACTTTGTAAGTATGATTTTAAACCAAAAGAAAATATTATCTATACTAGTGTTTATAAATGATGATTCATTTTAGCTCATGTTTAAGAGACTAACCTTAGCATTTACCAAAAGCTTCACCTCATCACCTCAACAATATGATTAGCAACACATACTAGATATGAATAAAATGAAAAGAAATGTAAGAAGCATAAGTAAATAAAAAAAGAAAACTAGAGAAAGGAAAGAAGAAGAAAACTTAGAGAATTTTATTACAATGGCTAATATCCTACCAATCTACAATAATACTCTTACAATCATCCAAGACCCTCTATTTATACACATTTTGGAGAGCTAAATGACAAGAGACAAGCTTTATAAATTTCAAAGGTAGGTATAATAGGTGGGTGCATTTTTCTAACAATTATCGTCATATTGTATGACAATTCTGATCAGTCAGCTTGATGGTCGATTTTGTCAATGTTGGAGGCTTGATCTGATCAAATGGTCTTCTAGAAAAATATACCCCTATCAGTTAAGGATCCATAACCGTTGGAATCAGATCATTTTCTCATGTGGATCGGAAGATATGGTCAAAATACCAAAACAGGTCAGTACAGACGTCATTGCACATCAGCCAACTTGATGGTCGATTTCGCTAGGGAAAACGACTCTGTTTCAAGAAGTGTAAAACATGAAAAAGATAGATATGCCTCTTAACTATGCACTGTAAAAATTTCAGCCTTAATGCTTCAGTGAAACTCCAGATATAGTGATATGGCAAAAGGTGTCGGAACTGGAACTGAATTGGATTTGCCCTTAATTCTTGATTTAACCTAGTAATCTGAAATCACTCAAAGAAACTCGTGAAAAACACCAAATACATAAAAATATAAAATATCATAAACACAATTAGACTAAGCAATAATAACTCGTATTTGACACAAAACAATAATAAAACATAACTAAGAACTATATAATTATACGAGTTATCAGTAGCTTATTTTACAATATACAACAAACAATTAATTCCTTGTAAATGTTTAATTTGTTCACAATGTGAAGATACATTGGATGTAGAAATGAAAACATCATTAATATAATACATATAATGTTTATATTTGTTTATGAGAGTACTTATGATGTTGGAGTTACACAATAATAAATAACCATTTCCTATTCCAAGCATGAATCTCTTTTTCTCTTTTTTATATTTAAATCTAAAATCTCCAAATTAAAATCTCGAAATTTACATATTGTTTTAAATTATTACTGAATTAATGGGGTATCAAGAGAACACCTTTTTTATTTTATTTTTCTTTTCGTGGATGAAGGATATACTATCAAATTTTGTAATTGTAATTATAAATTTGACAAAGCTCAATTATGTTAGTAACTAATTAAAGGTGTATACTGAATTTGCTAGCTTTATGCTAAGTTGTTAGCTTCTCTTACATAGTTTTTAAAATTTAGTGAAGTGTAGCTTATATTTATGTTAATCGGATTTTTTATTTAAATATTTGTGTTTAACATTTAAATCCGACATATATTCGATTATGAATATGAAATATGATCTTTCAAATATATAAAAAATTTAAGTGTACCATATTTAAATACATAAACATATCCGACACTTAACTCAAATCCAGATATCATAGGTATCTACATATCTTTCCATCCAAACCGCCACAATCGACTTCTTAATTTAATTTTCATCCATTTTAACAACTTCTATAATCAAACCTTGCTGACAATTCATTGTTCTGATCAGATTAATATAAACAACCAGTCGTTAAACACACCTTAATTTGTCTACACTCCAACTCTCACAACTATATATGGATAATAAAAAGCTTACTAGCTGCGCCTACACGCCTGCCGACTACCCTTAGCTTCTCTCTCTCCCTTTCATCTCATTTATTTTGACATTAACTCGATTTAAATAGCGGCCTCAACGCGACGCTACGGTCGTTATTTAGCGGTTGCGGCTCTCTCCGCCGTCGATATTCGCGGCCGATATTTACCGCAATTGATCGCGGTAACATTCATTACGTCCGCAACCGCGATAAATACAATGCGATCGAAAACGCGTCCGCGACCGCACTTTAAATCCCTGCTCAACTGAGCAACCTCTCTAGGGTTAAACAAAAAGGTGTTGTTTCCCATTTTCAGCTATTTTCAACTCACTCAACTCAACCAATAATTTAAATTATAGTCATGAGTGTATTTTCAATTATTATTACGGTTACGGTTGCGGATGAATATCATTAGTAAATATCAATGATAAAAAAAAAAAAAAAATTTGAAATCACAAAATAACGATCATAATATTACGTTGTGATGCTATCCAAATCCATCAACTCAGCCACCCTCTTGTATTTTTATTCCGTGCAAGTCCATGCATTTTTTTTATTACGTAGAAAAACCCTAATGGGTCAACCAAACACCTTCCTTTGTCTCCCGAATCCTCTCATTCTCTCTTTTTAATTTGTTCTAAAGATTTTTTTTTTAGTGTACAGTTTGGTCAACCAAACGGCTTATATATAGAGGAATCAGAGGTGAAAACCCTTACCTCTAAACGAATTAGTCATGGACGAAGAAACTTATTTTCCAGACACCGATCTGGACTTCAGCTTCACTTCCACCACCACCGACAGAACCTTCCCTTCCTCTAGTGCTCGTTCCAGTTTAGCACGATCTAGCCTCACCCTCAGCTTCAATGAATCCCGTCTTTCCTGTTCCACAACCACCACTAGCACCACCAATATCACCACCCTCCACCACCGCAAATGGGATCCATGTTGGTCAGCCATTAAAGCAGCCACCAACCTCTCCTCCGACGGCAACCTCCACCTTCATCACCTCAAGCTCATTCGCCATTTGGGTACCGGAAACCTTGGTCGAGTCTTCCTCTGTCAGCTTAGAGATTGTAACAGCGCCACCTTTGCTCTAAAGGTAATAGATAGGGATGCATTAAGCAACAAGAAACTCTCCCACGTTCAAACGGAAGCGGAAATCTTATCCATGCTGGACCATCCATTTCTTCCGACGCTTTACGCCCATATTGAAGCTTCTCATTATACTTGTCTCCTCATAGACTTTTGCCCCAACGGAGACCTCCATTCTCTTCTAAGTAAACAACCCGGAAATCGCTTTTCTTTAGCGGCGGTCCGATTTTTCGCCGCGGAAGTGTTGGTTGCTTTAGAATATTTACATGCTTTAGGGATCGTTTACAGGGATCTTAAACCTGAAAACATTTTGTTACGTGAAGATGGGCATATAATGTTGTCGGATTTCGATTTGTGTTTCAAGGCTGATGTGGTCCCCACCTTAAAATTCATCCGCCGCAAGAGTGGAAAGTCAAAGCGGAATTGTTTCGCCGGTGGTTGTTTTGGCTCCGCCGCGGGCTCGGAAGATGAAGAAGAAGTTGTTCCTGAATTTGTAGCTGAGCCAGTAACGGCGTTCTCACGGTCCTGCGTTGGAACCCACGAGTATTTAGCACCGGAGCTTGTCTCCGGTAACGGCCACGGTAACGGAGTCGACTGGTGGGCGTTTGGGGTGCTTATTTACGAATTGTTATATAGAACGACGCCGTTCAAAGGAGCTAGTAAGGATAGTACTCTTCGGAACATAGCTTCCAGCAGGCAAATGAGATTCCTCCACGTGGCGAAAGTAGAAGTGGCGGGAATTGCGGAGGCAAAGGATTTGATTGAGAAACTGCTGGTAAAAGACCCAAGGAGGAGGCTAGGGTGCATGAGGGGTGCGCAGGATATTAAACGGCACCCGTTCTTTGATGGGATCAGGTGGCCCTTGATAAGGCACTACAAGCCGCCGGACGTGGTGGGTGGGGTGGCGAGGAAAACGGGGCAGGTGGGCCATGTGAAGCGGAGGCATTGTTTTGAGAAAGGACTTGATTGTTTGATGATGAGAAATAGAAATAAAGGGTCTCCTCCATATTGTTTTTTGGGGTCTAATATTAAACATAATAATTACTATGATTATGTTCATAATAATAGTAATAATAAACCTAGGAAGAATGCTTAGTTTTTTTTTTTTTAATAAAAACTTTTTTGTGAGGATTATATTGTAAATTAAAGAGGAGAGATGATAATGAGGCTTTGATATTTAGTAGTTTTATGGAGTTGTTATTTAGTTATTATACGAGTTTAACTCAATTGGTTCATATAAACACTCTTTAGAGATGCATTCAGTAGATTTAGAGTTCGAATCTCGGCATCTGCAACTGCAATCTTTCTCCTTATACTACGACTTTTTTTGTACCCAAAATAAATTTAGTTTTTTATACACATAATTTCTTATATATGAATCCAAATATAGTATTAATCAAAAGATTCATACTCTTTTCCTTTTTTTCTATAAAAAGAATATTTTAAGTTTTCCGTCTTGATTTCATAAGGTAAAAACTTGTAAAATAATGTATGTTTTCTCACATTTGGAGTTTTCAGGCCCTATTTCATAGCTAAATTCTACCCAATCGGTCACTGGATTGGTAGGCCTTAATTACTTATTATATGAATGATATTTGGAAACAAGCCGGCAATAGTTATTTTATTTTTAAATAATTTAATATGTTAAAATTATTTTTAAAAAAGAAATGAAAAAATTAAAAATTATTACGAAAGATATTGCAAAGACAAAATTCTCCTTAATAAAAAAAATTCTCTTTTTACTTTCTCCTCCTATTAAGGAAATATTATTTTTTTAAAATTTTAATTGAAAATAAATTTAAAAAATAAAATATTTAAATATTTATTTTATTAAAAATTTAAAAAATTTAATTTAAAAAATTTAATTTTTATTATTTTTTATTTTTAAAATTTTTTAATTAAAAAAACTAAAAATTATTTTAATATTTATTTTTTAAAATAAAAAAAAATATTTTCAAAAGTTTTATTTTTTAATTAAAAAAGTAAATTAAAAAATAAGAGGAGAAGGGAGAAGAAAATTGTTTTTATCTACGGTAATTTTGTCTTTACAATTTTCTTTCTAATAATTTTTTATTTTTTAATTTCTCTTTTTCAAATAATTCTTACTTATTATACAATTTAGAAATTATTATATTGTTGATGATATGTTTTTTAAATTTACCTATGATATTTTATTATTTTTTTTCTTTTTCTGGATTGGATTGGATAAAGAGATTCAAAATTATGTTAAAACTGTAATATTGTATCTGCCCTTTGTGATGTTTTTGATAAAATGCAATCTTGAAAAAATCGGTATATCGAATTGATTTAATCAATAATCTATTCGGTCTGATGCATATAAAAAATCAAAGAATCTAATAAATCGGTAAAAACCGACAAAAAATAGATTAAACCGGTAAAAAATTGGGTTTATGTTAATTTTTTTATTTTTTTATTAATTTTTTTTATAAGTGATGAGATTTGAATATTTAATTTCTTAGTCATATATTAAACATCATACTATTAAATCAAATACATATTTTTGTTAAGTAATTATTATATTTAATATTTATTTAATATCAAAATCATATACTTAATATTTTATTTATTTTTTAATCTCAATCGGGCCGCACTTTGTGTTTGACATGCAAGACGAAAAATGGCCTCAAGTGGAAGGGCATTTTCCAATTCTATCCATCTTTTATATATTAAAGGAACAGTGCACTGCAGGGACAAAAAATGTCCCTGCCATTCTTTTTTTTTTATGATTTTTTATTTAAAAATATAAAATATTTTTAAAGTTTAATATAATAACTAAAATTTATTATTATATAATAAATATATTTTATTATATAATTAATATGAATTAATTAAAAATAATAATTACATAAATGATAAAAAATAAATACAAAAATATTATTTGATATATTACTATCATTTTTATTAATTTTCAATATTTTATTAGTAAAACTATTATTTGATATAAATATAATTATTAATTATTTATTAATTTTATAAATGTCAAATAATTTAAAATTTTCATTATATACATATTTTTATCTAATATCCTTAGTAGTCATTTTTCTTTTTCACTATAATTCACTTCACCTCCACCGTAGTGTTTGCATCCAAACACATATCCCACCGCTAATTTTAATTTCACCGCTACAATATCCAATCTCATCGCTACAGTAACTAATCTCACCTCCACCACTATTTTTACTCTCACCGGAGCCAATCTCACCGCCCATCCAAATGGAGCCTCAATCTATTAAGGGTCCATTTGGATGAGCGGTGAAATTGGCTCCGATGAGATTAAAAACAACGGTGGCAGTGAGATAAGGTATTGTAGCAGTGAGATTAAAATCAGTAATGAGATATGTGTTTAGATTTAAAATGACTATTAAGTGCATTAGATTAAAATGTGCATATATATAATAAATAATTAAAAATAATTAGTATTATATTATATTAAATAATAAAATATATATTAAAATTATATTTATGTTAAATAATAATTTAAAAAATTTAAAAT
The DNA here is from genome assembly GCA_030761205.1 of Fremontodendron californicum. Lineage (NCBI taxonomy): Eukaryota > Viridiplantae > Streptophyta > Magnoliopsida > Malvales > Malvaceae > Fremontodendron > Fremontodendron californicum. Next base: position 8,452,732 of record JAULJL010000023.1, on the reverse strand, counting down.
ATATTTATGTTAAAAATAAATTAAAAACCTAAAATTAAAAAATAAATAATTTAAAATTTAAGAAAATTAAAAAGAAAAAATAGTGAAGAGGATAAAAGGAGAATTTTCTCCTCCACTGGGGTCCAGTCGGTGAGGGGAATTTTCCCCCACAAATTTGCTTTGGATTCCATAGGGCCAATGAAATCCAAAAATAGCCTGAATCGATAATCCAAAAATTTTACCGGTTTAACCTTCGATCCGATTTTTTATTCATCGATAAAATGGGATTTCAGCTTTCAACTTCTTTATGAATATTTTCAAGCATTGAGAAGCACATAATTCCAAACTTCTGGTTTAGTAATTAAATACCATTTAAAATTAGCAATCACAAGAATCCAAACAGATGATTAGCATCATCTTGAAGATCCACACACTTTTTTGTTTTTGCTTTTGCTTTTTTGGTTGTTGCCTATGCAACAAAGGAATTTATATGTACATGGCAAAAATAAAATAATCTTCAGCTGTTAGATGCAGTCCTCCCAACTGTACTTATATTCCACCCTCTCAACTTTTCCTTCTGGTTTTATTTCTGCTGAATTTCCTTGGTTCCTCCTCTTCTGCCATTGCCTACCATCCTCCCTCGACTTCCTATTGAAACCCTAACCCTCTCCATCCCTACATTTACACCTCTTCTCATATGTTGCTGCAATGGAGACTTTAGTTGAACTTTCTTTTGAAGGCTTCGTCTCAACATGCTGCTGCTCAGCTTCTTACCACCATTTTTCATTCCTTTAGGACTGTTACATACCGTTTGTTCAGGAATGAACTCATTTACCTCTTCCTTTATATATAAGGTACTGTAGCAAATGATGGTATTTACCTCTTCCTTGGAGCTGAGGATACTGTTAGGTACCAGAGTGACGGAATAGTGTCTCACAACTAAAATAAGAGATGAGAAAATAGGAACTGAACACACAAAAGAAACACAGATATTTTACGTGGTTCGGCCAATATACCTACGTCCACGGGAGGAGGAGCAAAGCTTTGTATTTAATCGGAGATGGAGTACAAACCGGATACAAACCGGCTACATATTACAAGTGCTCTTTCTAGCACACACTCAACACCTCAATACACAAGCATCTAACAAGCAGCTACTGCCTCTAAACTCTCTCATCACCTCTACCGGGAGGGGCTCCCTCTGGAGCTCTCACTATACCTCAACCGGGAGGGAGCTCATGGAGCTCACCTTTGGAGCTCTAGCTCATTTCTCCTCTGCTCTCCTCTCAACTCCTCTCAACCTCATGCCTATTTATAGGCAAGGCTTATGGTGTGAATACACCATATCCACCAGCCACCAGTATGTTCTAGCTGCTGCCAAGCTTGAATTTTGCTATGCAATTACGTGATGAAATTGCTTTGGCCATTTCATGAAGACTAGCAGCCATTGTGGACTTTTTAGCCACTTTTCCAACAAATCTCCCACTTGAAGATTTGATTAAACCAATCATATCTTCACACCACTCTTTCTGTCTTGCCATTCCATGTTGCTTACGTTTCTGATAGACCATAGGAGGATCGACACCAAATAAACTTGTCAGTGTTGATTGGCTTTGTCATAACATCTGCTAGGTTGTCTTTGGTGTGAATCTTTTGCATATCCACACTTTCTTCTTCTACTACTTCTCGAACAAAGTGATACTGTATACCTATATGCTTTGTCCTGGAATGAAAGGCTGGATTCCTTGCAATGTGCAAGGCACTCTGACTGTCACAATACACAATAATCTTCTGCTGCTTGTGCCCGAGTTCTTCCATTAACCTTTGTATCCATATTGCTTCCTTGCATGCTTGGGTAGCTGCCATGTACTCAGCTTCTGTAGTAGACAAAGCTACAACAGTCTGTAACTTAGATAACCAGCTTACCGCTCCTCCTGCAAGTGTGAACACATAGCCAGTAGTGGATTTCCTTTTATTAAGATCACCTGCAAAATCTGAATCAACATAACCCCTGACAACAAGTTCTGATCCTCCAAAACATAATGCAACATCTGAGGTTCCTTTAATGTATCTAAGGATCCTCTTAACAACATTCCAATGCTCTCTACCAGGATCTGCCATAAATCGACTGACCGCTCCCACTGCTTGTGCAATGTCTGGTCTTGTACATATCATAGCATACATAAGGCTTCCCACCGCTGATGCATACGGTACTCGAGACATTTCCATCCTCTCTGCTTCATTGCTAGGACTCATACCTGAGGATAATTTACAATTGACAGGAAGTGGGGTAGATATTGGCTTACAGTCTTGCATGTTGAAGCGTCGCAAGACCTTCCTCAGATAATTCTTTTGAGAAAGCCAAATTTTCCTGTCTTTTCTGTCTCGGTGAATTTGCATCCCTAAAATCTTGTTTGCGGGTCCCAAGTCCTTCATATCGAACTCCCTAGCCAACTGTGCCTTCAAATCTTGGATTCGATCTTTGTTGGGGCCTACCACCAACATGTCATCCACATACAACAGCAAAATAATGAAATCATTATCATCAAACCTCTTGTAGTACGTACAATGGTCTGAACTCAGTCTGTTGTATTCAAGGCTAATTATGAAAGAATCAAATCTCTTGTACCAACATCTGGGCGCCTGCTTTAGACCGTACAGAGATTTGGTCAACCTGCAAACCAAGTTCTTTTTGCCTGTTTCAACAAAACCTTCTGGTTGGAGCATATAAATTTTTTCTTCAAGCTCTCCATGTAGAAAAGCCGTCTTTACATCTAGTTGTTCAAGATGTAAATCAAATGCAGCACACATAGCCAACACTACTCTGATAGTAGTAAGTCTGACAACTGGAGAAAATATCTCGTTGAAGTCAATACCTTCTTTCTGAGCATATCCTTTTACAACCAATCTAGCACGATATCGTTCTACTTGATCATTGCTATCCCGCTTGATCTTGTAGACCCATTTGTTACCAATGGCTTTTCTGCCACGTGGTAATTCCACCAGTTCCCATGTCTCGTTCTTGTGAAGAGCTTCAATTTCTTCCTGCATTGCTGTCATCCACAGAGAAGCATCTGGGCTACTAGTAGCTTCATGAAAAGTTGATGGCTCTCCATCCTCTGTTAAAAGACAGTATGCAACATTGCTCTCCGTAACATACTCCGTGTGCCAATTTGGAGGCCTTCTCTCACGAGTTGACCGTCGAACTTCTACAGCCTCGGACTCAACTGGTTCTGGTACCTCATGCTCTGGTTCTGCTTCAGAAGAATCATCTTCTTGAGAATTTCTATCCATCTGCACTGTAGCAGTCTCTTTTGAAGTGTTGTCATTTGTTTGCTCACTTTGCAGTTCATTTTCTGCAAAAAATACATCTCTGCTGACAACAACCTTGCGGGCAGTGGGATCCCACAGGCGATACCCCTTAACACCGTCAGCATAACCCAAGAATATACATTTTCTGGATTTTGGATCCAGCTTTGTTCTTTCTTGGGAGTTGTACATCACGTACACAGGACATCCAAACACATGTAGAGAAGAATAATCAGCTGGCTTTCCTTTCCACATCTCCATAGGCGTCTTCAAACCAATCGCCGTTGATGGTGATCGATTTATCACATAACAGGTGGTTTTGACTGCTTCTGCCCAGAAAGATTTGGCCAATCCCGCTGTTCTCAGCATGGCTCTTGTTCTATCTAGGAGAGTTCTGTTCATCCGCTCTGCTACACCATTCTGTTGAGGCGTATGTGCAACCGTGAATTGTCTCATAATACCCTCTTTCTTACAGAATGCTAGAAAGTTACCGTCTACATATTCTCCTCCATTGTCTGTCCTCAAGCACTTGATTCTTTTCCCAGTTTCAAGCTCTACTTGTGCTTTGAACTCCTTGAATACTGGAAACACATCTGACTTCTTCTTGATTGGGTACACCCATAATCTCCTGGAATAGTCATCAATGAATGATACAAAATACTTTGCTCCACCCAGGGATATTTCTGGTGACTCCCACACATCAGAATGGATTAAGTCCAGTATGTGTTTGCTTCTTGTAGTTACTTTAGCAAACTTCAATCTATGCTGCTTGCTTATCACACAGTGCTCACAGAAAGGTAAATTGACCATCTTGAGCCCGGGCAGGAGATTGCGTTCTGCAAGGACTTTCAAGCCTCGCTCTGACATATGGCCTAATCTGCGATGCCACATCATCGTCGTTTCTTCTTGGCTGGCTGCTGCAACTGATGCATCTGCCTCTTGCAACGTCTCTCCCAAAAGCATGTATAGATTGCTTGTGATCTTCTCTGCTTTCATCACCACAAGGTTTCCTTTCACTACTTTCAATATTCCACAAGGAGAAATTTCTCCCACTGAACTTCTCTATCTCGAATTTTGCTGCCATGGTTGTACACGAACTGAAGCGAGTTACACTATTTCACCGTGAATAGTACCGTATACGTGAACAGTATTGTACGTATGTCGTACACTAGAACAAATCCAGTATACGTTAACAATTACTGCAAAAGTATACAACCACACGTATGAATAGTAACCGTATACGTGAATAGTGACCGTATACTGGAACAGTGACCGTAGCCCGTGAATAGTGCACCAGGTAGGTTCCCAGGAAAGAGAGGTGGGTCACTGATAGACACACTTAAATACCAAGTCTTTCCTAGCCAGAACTTCCCTAGACACTTTCACACTACCACACTTTATTTCCAGCAACAAGAATAATTCTTTTCTGATGTGGAAGATCAGACAATACTGCAACCACAGAGCATACTAAGAATCAACACTTTCACTGCAGCGGAATAAGGACCACGAACCAATGGCTCTGATACCACTGTTAGGTACCAGAGTGACGGAATAGTGTCTCACAACTAAAATAAGAGATGAGAAAATAGGAACTGAACACACAAAAGAAACACAGATATTTTACGTGGTTCGGCCAATATACCTACGTCCACGGGAGGAGGAGCAAAGCTTTGTATTTAATCGGAGATGGAGTACAAACCGGATACAAACCGGCTACATATTACAAGTGCTCTTTCTAGCACACACTCAACACCTCAATACACAAGCATCTAACAAGCAGCTACTGCCTCTAAACTCTCTCATCACCTCTACCGGGAGGGGCTCCCTCTGGAGCTCTCACTATACCTCAACCGGGAGGGAGCTCATGGAGCTCACCTTTGGAGCTCTAGCTCATTTCTCCTCTGCTCTCCTCTCAACTCCTCTCAACCTCATGCCTATTTATAGGCAAGGCTTATGGTGTGAATACACCATAGCCACCAGCCACCAGTATGTTCTAGCTGCTGCCAAGCTTGAATTTTGCTATGCAATTACGTGATGAAATTGCTTTGGCCATTTCATGAAGACTAGCAGCCATTGTGGACTTTTTAGCCACTTTTCCAACAGATACTGACATTCGTCGTGCTGTTGGTATTTACCTCTTGGCAATGGTATTTACCTCTTCTTACTGTCCTCTTTTGTAGTCGCAGCAGTTGTTGTTCAGCCACCTCGGGATTGTTTTCTTTTTCTGCTGCATCAATGTGGTTGATGGAACCATCATTTGTTGCAGAAAGAGGCATAGCAGGCCTCAAACTATTCTCCATTTTCATCAATGTACCATTTGTAACTTCATTTAAATTCTTGTTAGCTCCCAAAAGTCGAGTTGCCAATGGTGGTCTAATTGCTGAATTATTATTAACCTCCTCATTCTGATGTTTCATTTGCTGCTGCTGCTGTTCAGCTATCTTTGTATCGACATGCTGACGTGCTAGCTTCCTTTCAATGAGTAGCTGCGACTCCAGTTCTTTCACCTGGAAAAATGAAATTGATGAGGACCAAAATTTACATAAAAAAGAATAGCTAATGAATATTTTCAAGATAACAGATTAGTTGCAGACTTGCAGCTAGATGAGTAACAAATTGAATATTTTCAAGATTGTTTGATAAGTTTACAGTATGCAATACCTTGTCTTGCAGGTTCTTGTTTTTTAGGTCTTTATCCTTCATTTTCAAGTCTAATCCATGAATTGTTTCCTCCATCTTCCTGATTTGCAAATCTTTGATCTTCATGTTTTGCTTTGATTTCTCAATCTTTTAAGGAATTGGTCATTAGTAACATTAATTAAAATGATAAATAGGCTCAAAAAACATATTTGCCAATAAGTTGCCGGTTGTACCATCTGTTTCCATCTCAGAAGTTCTGAACTATTATCCATTTGCTTCTTTACTGGACCCAACTCTAACCCTCTTAACTCTACTTGCAAAATTCAGAGAGCATAGGGTCTCACCGAGGTCATTCTCGTGAGGACTGATTTGTACAAACATGAGTGTCTTTGAATCTCCTCCTAACAAACAGAAACCTAATTGTCAGGTTTTCAATGTCGGGCATGAATATGTGTCCGACACCGACACGGGTATATTCAAATTTTTTTTTTAAGATTTCCATGTATTTAGAGGATCTTTGGAGGATCATATCCCCATACCTATGTCAGGATATGGGTCGGACACGGGGTACTTCAAGAAAAATGAAGAGTCGGAGCAACATAGTTTTTTACTTCTATCTCTATAGAAATTCTATGAAAAGAAACAACTGAAGTTTGAATAATAAAAGTAAAGAGTATAAAGGAAGTTTTCAACTGACTTGTTTTTGTCATTTATATCAGTAATTTCACTATAGGGGAATAATAAAGATAAAAGTGTACCTAAAGAGTCTTGAAGCAAATGTGTAAGCTTTGAATTCCTGCATGATTAAAAGTACAGTCGAGTTTAAAACCTAGCTATGAAACAATGCTGATTTCTAAGTTCTTGATAGTTTAAAAGTACTCATCTCTTATAACCTGAAAGGAATTTGAGGGCTTTTAGTAGCAAGAGCAGATATGACATCACCAAGTGCAGACAAGGATCTGTTGATATTTTGAGTTTCCTTAAGTCTTTCTCCATGCACTTCTGATTTTGCTACTCGTTCACTTCCAGCTAGGTCCACCAGCTTGCTTTTTGTGCATTCTCCATTCAACAAATTCTCTCCCTTAACCATCACACAGTGTATGCTGCATCAAGAGAGACCCCTAAGCTGTCATTTAGCTGTGTTTAAAGCTAGGTTACTCGGACTCGGGTGTGAGTGTCAGACACGGGTATGTTCAATTTTTTTTTCAAGATTTTCATGTATTTGGAGGGTCCGTGGAGGATCATATCATCATATCCATGTCCGGATATGTGTCGGACACGGGTGTCGTACATGAGTACTTCAAGAAAAATGAAGAGTCAGAGAGTAACATAGGTTTAAAGACACTCTGTGCAATGAGAACTTAATTAATTTAAATTAAAACGTGATAGACAGACCAGTGGGATCTACTGCTATGCTCATTGGCATTGGTTGAGCCAACAGCTTTTGCATTACTGCCAGTCTGTAGAACTTCCCAGACCTCATTCATGTTGTTTACATGTGCTTCAACCAGCCCCGGGACATGATGCATTCCTTCACCCACTTGCCTTATTTCAAGTCTACAAGTAGCCACATCAATGTAAAGAGATATTAGCCTTTTGAAAATTCCCAAGAATGTCCTAATAGCAGTCATCATATCGTAATCATCAGAAAGTAAAGGAAAAATGTTTACACAAGATTTTTGATTTAGAGAATACTTACCTAAAAACGTTTTTTGGTGGGCTTTGAATAAAAAGGCAGTTCATATCAAATATGTTAGTATAATGCGAGATATGTACTAAAGAGTAGTTACGTACGTAAAAACTTGTGGTGGATTGACGGATGAGTTTCTGATTATAATAGGGGTGTATTAAGGATTGGCATCGAGTCTTTTTCTTTTTGCCATATTAATGAATGAGATAACCAAGGCATTCAAGATTAAATACCTTGGTATATGCTATTCGTAGATGATATTGTATTAGTTGACGAGACTAAAATGTGGTTAATACAAAATTAGAGTTGTGAAGATAAACACTAGAAGCTCAGGGTTTAGATTGAGTAGATTAAAGACCGAGTATATGGAGTGTAGGTTAGTTAAAGAAGGAATAACGATCAAGACATAATCACACTCAATAGTCAAGTGATACCAGTAGCGGAGTGCTTTAAGAACCTAAGGGCGATATAATTCAAAAAGATGAGGAGATGTTAACCATAGGATCAAGATTGAGTCACTTAAGTGGATAAGTGTGATAGGAATTTTGTGTGATCTCAATATACCTTTGAGTTTGAAGGAGAAGTTCTATAGGACAGTTATCAGACTTACTTTGCTATATGAGTGTAGCCAAGATGCAAATGTTATGATGGATGTCTAGTAACACTAGGAAGGACAAAGTCAGAAATGATGATATTCATCTCAAGTTAGGATAGCTCCTATAGAGATAAGGCGAGGGAAAATCGTTTAGGGTGATTTGGTCACATAGGACGCAAATTGAGGTATGCACCTGTTAGAAGTACGGAGCAAATTAACGTTGCACATGGTAAAAGGTTGAAGGGGAGACAAAAAAAGTGATAAATATTGATATGAAACTATTAGAACTTGAAGAGAGGATGTTGGTAGATAAGAATGATTAGAAGAGGAGGATTTGTGTACTCGATGTAAATATTTTTATGTCTTGGTTCTTGTAGCCGACCCCAAATATATTAGAATTAAAGCTTGTTGGTTTGATTTGATTTAACGTCAGTCAGCCAAAAGTCCTAAAGTTTAGATAAAAAAATTTTACAATGAATTTTGTTAAGCACAAGCACATAATTTTATTAGTTTATGATTGATTGCCCGTGGAAAATTCTTCCTTTAAGACCTGATATTAAACATAAAAAAAATGAGACTGTGCTAGCAACATTTTAGCATGAGAATAACCAAAAAGTATCATTCTAGCTACTTTGACGCAGGTTGATCTCTCATCAGGATTAATTAGCAACAAAATGATGCATGAAACTTATGTGACAAAACTACTCTGGAAAAGTAAAAGAAAAAGGGCTAAAACAAATTTGCATACCTTTTTGCCACCATGCCTTGCTGAGAGCCTGTCACCAGTAAATCTCTTATCTGTTCATTGTAGACTTCTAAGGCACTGACAGATATCTCATATCGATATAATTTCTGTCGCTCCTTAATTATGCGGAACAGTTCCTCAAGAGTCTTATAATTAACTCCACGGGCTTCTTTTGTACCCTCCATTGTAAACGTTTTTCCAGTGCCTGTCTGCCCATAAGCGAAAATGCATACATTGTACCCATCTAGAACTGAGGTAGCAAATGGAGCTGTGTCTTGAAATACAACAGCTAAACAAAACAAGCAATGTAAATAAATAGATAAAAAATATCATTCATATTATCATTGTAATGAGTCCAAAACAGCTATTAGCCATGGCATTACCTTGCTCAGCTTGAGGGCCAAAAACAGCATCAAACTTAAAGGTTTTCTTGGGAGCACCATTTGATACCACAGTGAGTTCACCGTCTTTCGCAGATTCAATGTCAATAGCCATTTAAGCTCGTGCAGCTATTTCTTCATAATTTAGACGCCTGCACCGGCAAAAGACTCTTATGTTTCCTGCAAGAAGTTGAAAATTTCAGTTAGTCTCAAAACTTACAACCTATTTCAGATTTTTAAATCTAGAATAACCAATTTGACTAACCTTTCAATTCTAGAACCTTGTTGTAGAGTTCTTTCTTTTCTTTGGCCCCTTTGATAAATTTAATCTTGAGATCTTCATGCAAATCTGCTTGCTGGTTTACTTTATGAAAGATAAATAGGATTATGAAAGAGGGAAGCAAAGATCCATGAGGTGATTAAAAGACGCAAAGTCTGATCAGATGTGCATATACTTGTAATTGCTAACTTACTTCTCGAGAGAATTGTAGTGCCAGTTTCATTGATATCCATAATGCAGTTCTTATAAAGTGATACCTCCTCTAATAGCTTGATGTGTTCCGTTTTCATTATCTGCAAATTGGAACTTTTCAAAACTTTTGTGATCATAGTTATAGCTTTGTATTGGTTCATTATGCATCATTCAATTCCAATTTGTACCTTTAATTTTCTTGTCATGGCCCTCAATAATGAGAACCATCTGCTCTTCTCTTTCAGTTGTCCCTCGATTGCAAAGGCTACATATAAAAGTAACATCATTCAATTCCATATACAAGTAACTATTAGGTGGTTAAAACTTATCGAAAGGAAAAAGAAAAGGAAATCCTTACCCAATGAACCAACATGCATTGATTTGCGCATAAGCTCATTTTGGAGTTCCTGTAAAGATTTGCAAGCTTCTTGACACTCTTTACTCTTTAGTTGGTTCTCCATTTTAAGCCCTTCCAAGGCTCTCTTCATCTCTGCTAATTCCTTATTTTGGAATTCATAATCCCTTAGCAGCTTTTGGTACTTTACTTCTACCTCACAGTCACTAATATCCTGCAAGTAATCATTTTTAAATGATCTCGAATTTTCTTAACTCCCTATTTTGAGCTGTTCCATTCAAACATTGCAAAAACTATAGGAAGTTCCATTACTCTTGGTGACTCATGGCCTCCCAATTTAGCCATTCCCATGACTTCCGCTGATTCAGCTTCTTTAAAACCTGTTGCACAATTTTGTTCAGCAAAACTTTGAGTTCCTCTTGACTTAAAATTTGATGGCAGGAATTTTTTTCATAAGAAACAATAAATAAATGGTTTGCAGGAAATTATATCTTATCAAGAATGTTGCAAACACTTCTAGCTTGTAACATGAGGTTTATCCTTTAGATCCTTAAAACAAGTATGCCTACATTTTAAGTTTTAAGTCAAAATAAATAAGCAGAGAGAACAGAGATAAGTAGTCAATCTGTAAACTTACTTGCATGAGAATCTTTCCTTAAGAGTAATGCCACATACAATTGGACTCCTCATTAATCCTTCAAATCTAATAAGTAAGCCCCCACCGCTATCAACAAAAGTTCTAATGTTAGATATAACTAGAGGCTTATTTGCACCTACCTGGCCATATATGTCTAGGCTGGACACAACCTACAATATGTTCAATCAACCTTGATCAAATAATACTACCAACTCATTTACTATAATGTAAATCAAAAGCTTAAACTCGGGTTTTCTCACCTTCTCTTCTTAAACTCGGGTTTTCTCATTTACTATAAATGGCCTCCCAATTTAGCCATTCCCATGACTTCCGCTGATTCAGCTTCTTTAAAACCTGTTGCACAATTTTGTTCAGCAAAACTTTGAGTTCCTCTTGACTTAAAATTTGATGGCAGGAATTTTTTTCATAAGAAACAATAAATAAATGGTTTGCAGGAAATTATATCTTATCAAGAATGTTGCAAACACTTCTAGCTTGTAACATGAGGTTTATCCTTTAGATCCTTAAAACAAGTATGCCTACATTTTAAGTTTTAAGTCAAAATAAATAAGCAGAGAGAACAGAGATAAGTAGTCAATCTGTAAACTTACTTGCATGAGAATCTTTCCTTAAGAGTAATGCCACATACAATTGGACTCCTCATTAATCCTTCAAATCTAATAAGTAAGCCCCCACCGCTATCAACAAAAGTTCTAATGTTAGATATAACTAGAGGCTTATTTGCACCTACCTGGCCATATATGTCTAGGCTGGACACAACCTACAATATGTTCAATCAACCTTGATCAAATAATACTACCAACTCATTTACTATAATGTAAATCAAAAGCTTAAACTCGGGTTTTCTCACCTTCTCTTCTTGTATATATACATCAAATACTCTAACCCCAGATGGACCGCTAGTGAAAACTGTTTCTGCAAAATGCAGATCAACAGTATAAAAACCAGACTCGAATGTCAAAAACTTGTATGAGAATTCGCCAAATCGCGCTGTGTTGTATAATGAATTTCCCATTCCATTTCCAACCATATTATCAGTCCCTATAACATCACCACCAACATAACAATTGTCATCTGAATAAATTAAATCATCTAACTTCACTGCTCCATTTAAGGACCCGGCATTGATGCTTATAACAGGAAGGTGTCCATGTTCCTTCTGCAGATAGTCTGCAGTTTCTGGTAAAGGAAGTAGCTCAAAGGAAGAGTCCGGGGACAATTCTTTATCGAAAGTTTGGCACACGGACGAGAACTTTACAGTGGGGGTTTTGTGCTTAACTTTATCATCATATCCATCAATGCCGTTCTCTAAAGAAAGCTCAATTGAACACCTAAGTTTCTCCAAGAACTCAGGGGAATCTCCATAGGCATTTGATGGAATTCCGGGTGATCCAGTGCATATAACAAGGTCTGGCGATGTTAAAGAAAATCCCAACATGGACCGTCCTGAAACCAAATTTTCATAAAAAAAAAATTACATCCTTACAACCCTTAGATTGGATGCACAGGGGGAAAAAATTCATTTCTAAGCAAAGGGTTTTTAGTTTTACCATCAAATTCTCTAATTGGCGTACTAATTTCATTTGAGCTTCGGGTTTTCCCAGGATCGTCTACATCAATGAAAACAACCCAAATTGAATATAGATGAAGGCGAGTAAAATGGATTCGAACCCATTTTTGAAACCATTGAATTATAAAGAAAACCAAATTCTTGAAAAGGAAAAGAAACTACCAGAATATATCTTAGGAGAAGAATCTGAATCCGAGATTGATGGGTTTTTTGAGCGGGATGGCATGGCTGCATCAGTATCTGCCAAGGAAGAAGAAATAAATAAATAAATAAAATGAAGTGGGAAATTGATGTGTTTGATTTGTTGGTTGGATTAAATAGTGAAATCTTACAGTTAGAGGAGTTTTGTAGCCAAGAAACGTCAGTAAGGAGAAGTGTGTCAGTCCATAGTTGAAAATTGTTAGTATCTTCCATTGCTAAAAGAAAACAAAGGAACTGTGATTTGAAATCAGAAAGTAATCAAAAGAGTGATTAAAAGAAAAGAAAAAGGGAAATATGCTTTTGAAACAATCAATTAGAGAAAGAGATAGAGAAAGGAAAGGTGTGTTATTGGGTTGGGGCGTTGATTTCTCGTTTAAGGGAAAAGAAAGAGAAAAAGAGCTTCAATTTTGCGTTACCGTTGGCTTTTTCAAATTCGAATTTCGATAGCGGACAATGGAGTCATGTGCTGCTCACGTGCCGTAGATTTCCTCTTTCTCATGAATTTTTTTTTTAGATCCAACTTCATGAAATTTTGTGGAGAGAAAAATTACTATTTTCTTAATTTTTAACTTATTTTATTGCTCATTTTATATTTACTTTTTTAATTATAAGTAATTCTTTTTATAATTTGACATATATTTATGTATTAAAAATTTATACTTTGTGTTTCTTATCAAAAATTGTTTAAGTTTTATTAAAGTGAAGAAAACAAAGTGGATAGTGTTAACAACTAAACTTGTTTATGGATATGGATAACCGTTCAAGTCCGAAGGTTCATCTGATACTTGAGAAAATTTGGACAAAAATAATATGCTCGAAAAATGGATTTGAACAAAAAAATAAGGTCCATTTAAAAAACGAATCGGTCATGACTCACGAGCATAGCCTTTTTTACTTAGGTTCGATGCGACTCAACTTGTTTTACTATTAGTAATATAAAGTTTTGAGAATGATTAATCCTTTTTTAAAGAGGATTAATCCTTTTTTAAGAGGGATTGATGCTTTTTTAAGAGGGCTTGATCTTTTTGTGTAAAAATTTGAATGGATTTATGCGAGCATGAATAGTGTCTCTCCATAACCGAATCGAGTCTGGATGGGCCAGGCCAAGCCTAAAGAATCATAAAATTCGTTAATATATTGCCTGGACCTGATCCGATTCGACTCATGAATAAGTCTATTAACAACGATAAAGAAATTAAAGTATATTATCATTGTAGAAAGTTGGATATATGAATTTAATCATGTACCTTCTCATTAATTTTAGGATTCATTAAGTAAATATAAATTAAATAAATAATATTATAATATATCAAAAATATAATTTGTTACTTACAAATATGCAAATATATAATGATTATTTTTTTAGGAAAATATGTATTACGATTAATTTATATATTTGATATTATTTTAATATCTAAATAATTTGTAATTATTTCCATTGATTGTTTCAAGAATTTTGTTGCGGGTGAAAATATCAACGTCTGCAACTGTGAGAGTCTGCTGGAGTGGATGTGGCCGTTGTAATGGCAGAGACCAAGATTGAACACTAATGGACACTAGAGTTCTAATGTGTTGGGTGTGCTTGGACCAAAGTAAGTGGCACTTAGGTGGACATCGGACACATGGGGCCGAAGTCAACGGATGTGCGTGGCACTTGGGAACCGAAGTGGTTAGTCTCTGGCCGAGTGTACAAGGAACTTGATGTGATCAACCTTCTGCTAGAGGTGCGAGGCACATCGGGACTCATCGGCACGGAAGTGATCTTCACTAGTTGGATGGTTTCCTGCAAGGAAGCAACGAGGTGAGAGGGTCGCCGGAGGTTTACCTCCGGGGCGAGCTCCGATGCTCAAGTCAGTATCACCTCAAGTGTTTGGCACATAAAGACGTAGGATCACTTAAGATCACTTAGGATCACTTAGGATATCTGAAATTTAAAATGTAGAGTGAGATAGGGAAAACTAATCTGGTTAGAGAACTTTCTCTCTCTAGTCTGAATTTTAGGCCTATGACCATGTGTTAGAGTAGGCTAGGGGTAGCCTATTTATAGGCTGACGGACGATCCAAATTGTGCCACGTGTCAGCATCTGAGTGAGAGTGCATGATAGGTGGTGTAGCTGTATTGCACCCAATCCGAACCCATTTCTGTTGGGATAGCTGTTTCGGTGTTTCGATTTCGCGTCCGGTTCGGACAACTAGACAACAGTGGGCCTGGTTCTAGGTCCTCCCTAACATTCAGTCCCCCTTCAAGATCGAAAGTGTGTATCCATTCCGGTTACTTGAGGAGGATTGGGTCCAATGATGACTGGGTTGAGCGGGGCGCGTCTCTTGGGGCGATGAAGAGTCCGATGGGCACTTTGCGACTCTCAGCTTGGGCGTGCGAGAGCTCTTCATGCCCTGCGTGCAAATTTTTGGTAGGACATCTTCACTTCTGGTGATTGAGTCATCACATATGGAGCTTTGTTGTAAAGCTCGGACTTGGGTTATCCTTGGTGTGTATCCTCATCCGTTTTTCTTGTTCGTGAAGGGTGGTGCCATGCTTGGGAGACAAGCATCCGTTAGTTGCTATTTTTTGCACGTTCCGATTTCAGCTTTGCGACTCGTCGTGTGTTTAGCAAGTTTAGCTTGTTTTTGTGCATGTGGAGGAGTTTCCTTTGCACATTTGGAGGCCAGCGTTGTGGCTTTTCCTTGTGAGTTGGTCAGATGTGTTTTGCTACACCTTTGTTTGGAGGACCCTTGCCCGTTCAAGCGATTTGTAGAACGGTGGACGTCTGGCCTCATTTGTTCCACAGCGTGTTATAATCTGATTGTATCACTTTTTGCTATGCTGAAATGAGCGTTGGTTTGTCACATCTTCCAGGGGTGTCCGACCATTTTGGAGATGAAATGTGTTTGGTTGAGGTGTGGAACACATCTACGAGATGTGTTTTAACATCTCCTTCTGTCCGTCTGTTCATGGTATGCCTCTAAGTGATCTTTTTGAGGTGCGAGGCATGCCTAGGAGGTGTATTTAACATCTTCTCCTGTTTGTATGCTCGGACTTCCTTATGATCTCCTTTGAAGAAGGGCTCGAATTGCTTTGCACGTTTAGGAGGTTGGACTCCTATTGGAACGTGTATACAATTGTCGTGGCCGCCTCCCTTCTTCTTTATCCTTTACACGTTCGCGGATGTGTTGTGTATCTTTGACTTCACTTCTTGACATAGGGATGGATGTCGAGATTGTGCCTTATGATTGTACCTTCTTCGACTCCATCTTTTTGTTGGAAGTGAGCTATAGATTCGGCGATTGTTGCCTACATCCTATTTCATTCTTCATAGAATGCCATGGCTCTTTGGGATATCTTGTGATGCCTTTAACATCTGCTAAGTCGTGCGCCATATCTCTTGTCCGACCATATTGTGGCGTGGGAGTGTCTTGGTTTTTTCCAAGTTGTGCGCCACACTTGTAATTGTTGTGGAGTAGGGGCACTACTCCCTCCTTCGAGAAATTGAGCGTGTTTGCTCAAGTGTCATCTTCTTGTCCGAAGTGGTTGAATGGCGCGTCTTGACTTGTTTAGAGACATCCAAGATCTTCTATGGTTTCAGACTTAATTCTGAGAAAGTGATGACTATCACGGTTTTTAGATGTGAGTTTGGCTTCTCTCTCTTGTCGTGGTTTAAGTCCTGGCCATGTAGTGCGTTCTCCTCCTCAGTGGGAGGTGTTGTTGGCTATTTCAAAGCTTGTGCTTCCTTCTTTGACTTAGGAGCCAACGTCCGAATCTTCAAGCTTGCATTAGCTTCTTCAACTTAGGGGGCCAATGTCCGCATCTTTAAGCTTGCGTTAGCTTCTTCAACTTAGGGGCTGATGTGCAAATGTTCGTATGGAACCTGCTCTCTTTTTCAAGATTGAGCAAAAGGTCTTTGCTCAAGCTATGCTCATCCTCTACCTTGTTCGATTGTGGCAAATTGGAGGTGGAGTTCATGATTTTGTTGCTCTACACCACTTTGGGAGGAAGGCGATGTTCGTAATTTGCTCTACTTTCTTTCTTCTTAAATGGTAATGTCATTGGTCACATAAGTTCACATAGGTGGGCATTGGCGATTCTTATTGTTACATAGAGGGTCTTACTCCCTCCTTCAAGACTTTGGATGAAGTTGTGAATACTTTGTCCGCGTCTATTTGTTGTGAAGGTAGCTCACTACTTAGTCATTTCTTCAGACTTCCATTCTTTTCGGACTTTTGCTTTTTCTCCAACTGGTCTTGATGTGAGGTCCGGCCGTTTCAATCCCTTTCTATTATTTTTCCTCTGCAATTTCTTTTGTCCGCGGTTATTGTGTATTTATGCTTGTCACTCCCTTCCTTCTTTAGCGCGAGTTATGGAACTCGTGCGTGTTTCATGGAGGTGAGTATTCACATAAGTTCTTGTGTGTGAAGAAAGTTGTTGTGGTGTTGCTTCAGCATGTCACGTAGAGCTATTATGCTGAGGACGTGTGTACTTGTTTGCGCATGTTTTTGCGAGGGACAACGTGTTGCCCGTTGTTGTGCTCTTGGTCGTACAACTTAGTTCTTGTGAGCGGACATGCTTTTCGAGGCGCGGACGTCTTTGAGGTCTCTTCAAGGATGCTCTTTGTGATTTTTCATTCATCCAAGGCTTTTTTCTCTTTCTCTTCCGATGTGGATTTTTCATGTCTTCCTGAGTCCGAGGCCACATGGATGGCCGGCCATGTATCTGTGCTTGGCGCCACTTCTCTTCATTTCCCAAGTGTTTTTGGAGCATGTGGAGTCTACTTGCTTGATTTCTCAAGTGGGGGACATATGTCAACTGATGTGACTTAAAGCTTATTTTCTTGTCTCCTTTTAACTTTGGCCTTTGGATTTTCCCTCCCATTTGCTAGACCACTTCAAATTTTTCCCTTCTTTCTCCCACACATGCCTCTATAAAAAGTGGGTTGTTGTCTTCTTCTCCTCATTTGTGAGCTTTGAGGTAAGAGTAGAGAGAAGTTGGTGAGAGGAGCTTTTATCGTTCCCTTGAGCTTTTTGCTTGAGTTTTTTTGGACATCTCCTTTTTTCGAACTTCAGGAACGGATTTTCACATATGGAGGAGGTTGGCATATGCATCGAGTTACCAAGTAAGTGATTTCCTCTTGTTTTCTTGTGTTTGCCCTTTGGTCTCCCCAAGTGTTTTGTTGTTTTGAACATGCTTTCCTAAGTGTTTCGACTTCTTCACATGCTTTTCGAAGTGTTTTAGGCTTTCAGACATGTCTCCCCAAGTGTTCGGACTGGTGTCCAAGCTTTCCCAAGTGTTTTGGCTTTCAGACATGTTTCCCCAAGTGTTTGGACTTGTCTCTAGGCTTTTTGGCTTTCGAACATGTTTCCCCAAGTGTTTGGACTCATGTCCAGGCTTTCCCAAGTGTTTTGGCTTTTGGACATGATTCCCCAAGTGTTTTGACCCTCGAGCATGCTTCCCCAAGTGTTTGGAGATTTTCGGCCAAGTTTTCCTAAGTGTAGTTGTTGTTGCCTAGTCCTTACTTTGGGGACACTTAGGGTCACTTGAGGGCA
Organism: Fremontodendron californicum; assembly: GCA_030761205.1. NCBI lineage: Eukaryota > Viridiplantae > Streptophyta > Magnoliopsida > Malvales > Malvaceae > Fremontodendron > Fremontodendron californicum. The sequence continues at coordinate 8,434,600 of JAULJL010000023.1, read as the reverse complement.
CTTAGGATGCACCTTGGAATTCTGGCTTGATCACTTGGAAACACTTGGGATCACTTAGGATGCACCTTAGAAATCCGTCTTGACAACTTGGAGAACACTTGGGAACACTTGGGATCACTTGGGAACACTTGGGATCACTTAGGATACACCTTAGAAATCCGTCTTGACAACTTGGAGAACACTTGGGAACACTTTGGATCGCTTAGGATGCACCTTAGAAATACGTCTTGACAACTTGGAGAACATTTGGGATCACTTGGGAACACTCGGGGTCACTTAGGATGCACCTTAGAAATCCGTCTTGACAACTTGGAGAACACTTGGGATCACTTAGGGGCACTTAGGATTCACCTTAGAAATCCGTCTTGACCACCTTGGAGAACACTTGGGACACTTGGGATCACTTAGGGGAACTTAGGATTCACCTTAGAAATCCATCTTGACCACCTTAGAAATCCATTTTGATCACTTGGAGTGTGCCTTGGAAACTTGTTTATTGTTTTTGCACTCTCAACCCATGTCTATGGCGTCTTTCTCATGCTTTTAACTTTGTTCTCCATGTGTTTTTCGGACAAGAGTATGTGGAGATGTTGTGGATTTCTTCCGTTCTTCTTCTTGGTCCGGAACCCATGTCATCCTCTCTTATTTATTCTTGACATGTTCTTGCTAGCTTCAACGTGCTTGCGGTAGCCATTTGTGACGCTTTGTAGCGATACTTAGTTTCTCTCCTTCGATGGTTTTGGACGTGCAACCCGTAGTGATGTGCCACTTAATTATCTAACTTATCTTAACTTTTCGTTGTAGATTGGAGTGGTGGCTCGTTGCTTTCCATTCTCAAATTTGTTTTTTATCCAAGTTTGGCGAGTCCGATGCCTTCATTGACTTCTTATAGTGATAGTTCCTCGGACGACAACTCTAATTCGTCAAGTTACTCATCCTCCTCATCGTCGGATAACGCCAATGTTGGTGAGGATGTCGTAGGTGGCACCCACTATGATTCTAGGGAGGTAGAGGTTGATATTCTTGCTTCGGACAACAATTATCCTTATGTGATAGCCCTTACTGCCATGTCGGGTCGATCTGATGTTACCACTCAAAGTAATTCGTCTAGAGGGTGTAGTTCTAGTTGTCTACCTCCAAGAAAAAGGGCACCCATGGAAGATGTAGGCGAGAGACAAGGTTTTTCCACCCTGAATGTAGAGTTCCTGTCCCAACCTATGATACCTTTGTCCGACCTTCCCCATGGCCGTCGATCATGGGGTGTCCCAGATGTCTGCCTTAGTTCGTTACCACCTAGGTGGTTACCGCAGATAAAGAAACTTTTCAATTTTCCTTCTTCCTATAGGCTTAGGAGTCCGGACAACACCGAGATGGTCTTGCAAAGTCCCTACGAAAGTTATCTTTTTGTTTATGTCGACACTTTGAAGGCCGGACTTAGATTCCCCCTTCATCCGTTTGTGATTAATCTCCTTAACTCCTATAACCTTACCATTACTCAATTTCCTCCCAATTTGTGGAGGGCGGTTATTGCCTTCCTAGTTTTGTGCAAGTTGAAGAAGGTAGAGCCGTCCGTGAATCTCTTTAAAGAGTTCTTCATGATTAAGGTAAATAGGGAGAGAGAGTATGTCACCTTCTATGCTCTCCGGGCATGAAGTCGTTTGGGACTCCCAACACTTCGTGGAAGAAGTGGAAGCATGGTTTTTTCTCCATTCCTCCCCTTGTCGACGCAGGCAAGTGGCCAATTCGGACTACCTGGGGGGATTTTAAGAGCATAGACGCCTCACATTTGTCTGCTGCAGAGATGAGGGATTTTGAAGTGCTTAATCTTTATAGGGGATAGATGTAAAGAAACTCTTATCCGAGAGTTTCGTAAGAGCTTTGACAGTCGATGAGGACTTAGATAGTGCAATTTTACTTCTCCATATCCCTTTTCTTTGATGTTGTCCGATGCTCCTATATTACTAACCATTTTGTGTCTTTGATTTTAGATATGGCCTCGTTCCAGTCGAACGTCTATCTTAATGCTTTTATTGTTGGCGATGGTTCATCCGGGAGACCCTTGAGTAAGGCAGATCGAACGTCCATGTCACCTCCTCCCGATGTTATTCCAAGCAAGAAGAGGAATAAAGAGGTCGCCAAGCCTCCTTCTCCTGTCCGTGTGCTGGCTTCTCCACGAACTGAAGGTAGTGTTTTTCATACTTAGTTTTTCCACACTTAGTTGTTTAACTTGGATCTTCGAACATGTTTTCTGATGCTGTCTTGCTTTCTATTTCAGATCCTCCTCTTTCGAGTCTAGAGGGAATGGGAGTTTGGAAAGAGATTTCGGACTCTCAACTTAGCATCAATTTCCCTCTCCAACTGGAGGAGAGCGCGATTTCTAGTATTCGTGTCGCGTGCTTATTATCCCAAAGGATGGTACTTCCCGTGGACCAAGAGTAGATCCTTCATTCGTTTCCTTTCATGCTTACTTCTTATTTTGCTTGTTTATAGGCTCTTCTCAACTCCGTCGCGGTTATGGCGAAGTGTGATAAACCTGTTGCCCGGAATTCGCACCTAGAGAGCATTCGTTCTCAAATAGCCAAAGAGACTAAAGAGGCCAAGATGAAGCAAGCTGAGACCTTTGCCCACTGTTCTCATCTTCAGAAGGCTTATGACGAAGCGAAGTCCGAGCTTGCCGATCTGAAGAAAAGGGATGGCAACCACGAGCAACAAATCAAGAAGCTTTCGAAGAAGGTGAGAAAGTTGAAGGAGGAGAGATCGAAGGTCGTTTTGGACTACAAGAACTCTTCTGCCTTTGTGCAAGATGCAGCATTTGTAAGCGCTGGTGCATTTCGGGCTGGTTTTGAGCTCTGTCTTAGTCAAGTGAAAGACGATTTTCCCAACGTCTAGTATCCGAAATACTCAGCCCTTGACTTGGCCAGAGCGAGACGTGGTGCATCTGCACCTCCCGCGAAACCAGCTGCTTCCCCTAGTTCGAATGTGCCCGAGCCAGAATGTTCAGGGGAGCACGAGCGTGAGAATGGTGAGAACTGATAACTCTAGAAAATATAGTTATTTTGCCACCTTTTATGCTTTTGAATCGGCTAAGTCCTTGAGGATTTTATTAGGATTTGATTAGTTTTAGATATTTTTATATTTATTTTAATTATCCATTTTATGTTTAAAAATAGTTATTCAATTGTTATTTATGTGTTTTTATAGGTCCAAGGTGATCTGGAGTTTCGAGGTGCAAAATGACAAAAATCGGTGCATTCCAATGAGCAGGCAGATTCGACCTCTGGAGCTTCTTTCAAGAAAAACTCGATCTTAAAGACTTCAAATTAGAAAATTTCCTTCTTGACGTTTGAATCTGACTTCCATACCTTTCCAACGGTATAAGACGCGTCAAAATCGGACAAGATTTGCCCAGTCAAAATAGCTTACGTAGTTTGAGAAGATGGCAGGAACCAATTCAGACAAATGGAGGAGAAACACCAAGGAGGCAGTAGTAGTGGCATGAACAGTACCCGTGAAAATGGGAAAAAATGCAAAAACTCAAGTCTTACCTGTTTTGCTTGGGAACGAAGTTTCGTACTCCAAGAGGCCTTGGACACTTTAAATAGGACTCTTTTAGGTCAGAATAAAGAGGTTAGACATCTAGAAACCTAATTCTCTCAAGAAGATAGTTGTCACCACAAGCTCTCAAGAAGATTTGAAGATTGGTAGATTCCAGATTCAAGAACTGACAACTCTTAGTTTTCTCTTTTCTCTTCTTTATTTTTCTTGTGATGTTGATGATGGTGAAACTATTTGATTATTTGTTTTCATTAATTATCATGAACTAAATCTCTTTTACTAGGATTTCAATGGAACTCAACACATAGTTTGAATTTACTTTCTCTCTCTAGCTTGATTTAATGGTTTGTTGAGTTGTTTGTTCATTCTTGTTCTTAATGCTTCTAGTTGATTGGCCACCAATTAGATTGATTTGTTAACCTAAATACAACTTGGAAAAGTGAGTTTAGTGTTAGACATGGATTGAATGACACATGTTTCATATTCATTTATTAGGATGAATTGATCTGTATGTAGGGTAGGAATACACTTACTTGTCATGTGTAACCATTGTTAGAGCCTAAGCTTAATGAGTTCTTCTTTAATTCAATTATCATAGGAATATAGTTAATTGGTTAAGAAGGATATTTTTATGAGACCATCGGAAGATCCTTATAAATAAGATAGAACTCTAGGTTAACAACTCAAGATCATTAATTAAGTGAAGAGGTAGAGAGAGATTCAAGCGAAGTATTGAGGGAAGTTGTAATCCTAGGCTTTTATAATTAATTGAATTCATCTTTTTAATTTACTTGCTTTTAATATTAGTTTCTTTTAATTTTAGTTTTTAATTACCATCTCTATTTAATTGCTTAGATAAGATTAAGTGTGTAATTTTAGTATTTAGCAAAATTAATAACAATTCCTCGTGGGTTCGACACTTTACTTTCACTTTATTACTTGTTTGCGATACGTGCACTTGCATAGTGAAATCTGACAACAAGAACCCGGAAGAGGCTGCTAATAAAGAGGATAGCGTTGGCAAGGATGATGGCGAGGAAGCCCCGTCTGGAGATGTTACCGGTGGAGTTGATGTGTAGGCTTCCTTTGTTGATGCTTTGTGTATTTTGAGTACTTGACCTATTTTTTGAAGGCGTTCAAGCTTTTGTTGTTGCTTGCGCCTTGATGTAATTATTCGTCCAGGTCCGATGTTGGCACGGCAAACACTTAACTTATTTTTTGAAAGCATCCAAGCTTTTGTTGTTGCTTGTGCCTTGATGTAACTATCTTGTTTTCATCACTTGTGAATAAGGGTCCTCTTTTGCATGTCGGACTCTTTTCCTTAGTGATGCTTTGTGATTGAAGATGTAGTAAAATGAAGTCCGTGCTCTTTGCTTTGTAGAAAAATTTTCATTTTTTTCTCTTTACTTTATTTTTCTTTTCTTTCTTCTCTCTTTTCTTCCTCTCCTCTTGTCATTATGGCGTGTGCCCCTTTATCCGACGTTTGGTGTGTCCGTGTATGTTTGGCTTGCTGGTGGGATTTATCTAAGGGGCTCTACTCCCCCTTCAGAGACCAATCTCGTATAAGGTTGGTCTGATGCTTGTCTTCGTTGGGATTTATCTAAGGGCTTTTTTGAGGAGAAGAGTGTGGGTGTGCATTTTTATGCCATGCCTGTTGCAATTCGCCCATCTTGAGAGTTTGTGGGCTTGCGCGGACCTAGTTCATGATTTGCTAGTGGTGGGTCGAGCTTGTGTTTTTTAGTGGAGTCATTTTCTTTGAATTCCACTAATGCCAGCTGACGAGATTTGTAGAGATTGCTCTTTATGAGTTGTGTTCTCATAAGGATCTTAGGTCGGACTTCATTCTTGCAATGCTTTTTGTAGTAAGGATAGGACGTTGGGACATTGGTCCAAATGTGTTTTGCTCGTGTTTGTAAGGAGGCCAACACTTCTTTATCCTTTTGATGTGTTCTCTTCCTTAGTGTTGTAGTCATAGTAAGATGTTTCATTGATGGTTCTTTGTCGGACAGCATCTCCAAATGTGTTTGTATTTTGGAGGGTAATCTATTGATGGTTCTTTGGTGGACCGCACCTTTGGATGTGTTTTTACATCAGAGGGTCCCTTGTCCAAGCTTTAAGCTCGTACTCTTTGAGCCGTATGTGGTGTGTAGTCTTTGAGTGTAAGCTTTAACCTCTTTTCATGGGAGGTGTTGAGGCTTGTGTTGGTTACTCTCATCCGATTTGTTCTTTCTAAGAAAAATCAAGAGATTTTAGTGTAAATCTAATTGACAAAACTTACCTCAGAGAAACCGTAGTAGATTTCTTTTGTCTTTTGATTTGCTTGCTCATGCCCTGCCTTCTAACATTGTTTTTGATATCGGGTGTCGCCTCCTATTGGTGAGCCTTCCCTCTTTGGCCGAAAACCCATTTAAGAGGCTTGAGGGGCATAAAATCGTTGGTCTTGGTTTAGAACTTCGAACGTGGGTGATCAGAGGATGTTTAGTGATCCTATGAGTTCTCACCAGTTCGGGACTTCGGATCGGATGTCCGACATCAAGCGTGTGTGGCTTGGCATCAAACCTTTATGTAGGTCTTAGCTATCTGCTTGGTGTTTCCATGGTTTGGCACCGGATCTTATAGGAGTCCGGGTTGTGTTTTGGTTTATCAAACTCCGTTGTTATGTTGAAGTGATGATGTTGATGGAAGATATGGAGTTTGGTTGTCCTTGAGGTTAGTCATCATGTTCGTTGTAGAGTAATTTGTTTCTCAAGGACCCCTCTTGGTCGGCTCTCAAGGAGGGCTTCAGGCTGTCGGTTTGGTCCTGGCAATGAGGGCGTAATGAGGACGACCCTCGGCATCGGACACGTCACGTGGTCGGGGCATCAGCTATGATTTCGCTAGCATCAAGCCGCAATATAGGAGGTCATTGTATTAGTCTTTAGGAGACTTGTTTGGCGCTCCTACTGCTTGGCATCAGACCGTTTAGTAGTCCTATTGTAGGTGAGCATTTTGGTGAGTTGTTCGTCACTATAAGAATGATGTAAGGGTCCAAGACTTCTCCTTATTTGAGGTATCCCTCAGTGGCGGAGCTTTGTTCCTCGTCGTTCTCTTCTTAAAACATAGGGAGACATCACAAAGGGAGGTTGATCAGGCCTCTTCTTTGGACACCATCTCCCCATGTGTTAAGGAGAGCTCAAGACGATCGGTCTCTCATCCTTACATGTAAGAAAAGAGGGTGGAAGCTGCACTTCCCCTTGTTATTTTTCCTCATGGCTCATCCGACGTCAGTGCGTGGTCATGTAGCCTTATATGCGCTATGGGAGTTATTGTAAGACCACTTCATTTCGTGGTGTTCTTCTTAGCCAATTGTTGAGCGGGCTCAACTTTTTATGATGGCATTTTTGATTCACTCCTTTGTACGAGTGTAGTTGTTCACTTCTTTGGTGCAGGTTGATCCTTTTGTGATGTTTGATATTTGCATGTAGAGAGGATGCTTTGAAACCATCATGCACCTGAGGGACATAGTCTCCTCGTGTTAGTGGCGTGGGAGCCTTTTTAAGGAGTATTCTCGTTTGTCCACCATGCTTTGCACTTAGGTTTCTTATGTAACTAGCGCAGGAACCTGATGTTGCCTTTTCAGGTGAGTGGGGTGAGAGCCTTTTCAAGAAAGGCTCTTCGTTTGTCAGCACTGTTGAGTTTTAAGAGCTCACGTTTCCTTTCTTGCGGACGCCATTCTCACTTTTCCACCAGATTCAATTTATTCGTTTCTTTGTTATGGACGCGCTTAATGACGGGCTTTATAGACCCTTGTTAGTGCCATCATCACGGTTTTGGTCATATGTAGTGATTTTTCACTTCCATGTGAGCTCAAATCTCGTCCGTGACGGTGTAGTTATGCTTCCATCAAAGAGACTAATGTGTCCTCCAGAGACCTTATGAGGGAGGACGTCCGGGTTGTTTTGTGGCTAGGAGCAAGAGTGGCATACCCAAAGGGGGTTCTTGCTCTAGGTTTCATGCTCATTTTTCACCATTAAACCTTGTCTTCGAGGTGTAGCCCAAGTGTTTTTACTTGAGGGTCGATGTCAACTTTTGTCAAGTCGAACTTCTCCACTTAAAGCCTGAAGTGTTTGAATTTATTTACTTTCAGCACCAAAGTTGGACCTTGTTTTAGGATGTGGTTGTATTACAAGTTTTTCCACCTAGGGACCTATGTCAAGGTTGGCCGATCTCGAAGGTTTATTTAGTGGCTTTGGACAGATGTTGTATTATGAGATGAAAAAATTGAGTCATGTTTTGTTTGTAGGAGAAGAGAGTTTAAGAGCGTTATTTCAAAAGAAGATGTGTTTTCATTCGTATCCTTTGAAAGGAGAAGTTTTACATCTTTTAGGTTTTATAGGACTATGGATGCCTAAGTGTGGACGTATAAGTCTCACTACAAAAGTTTCCTACTTAGGATAATATGTGTTTGGTTGAGCGTTCTTTTCTCTCCTCTTTTCTCCATAATTGAAATAAAAAGCAAAAGACTTAACCTAACCTAGAGCTTGAGTTTGGTGGACTAGTCGGACAAGAGCGACTCTTAGGGTGATGTTGCCATAATTTGAGTTCAAGTGGCGCCGTCTGAGACCTTCTCGGAGTAGCATGCATGCACATCTCCTACCAAGCATCCCAACGACTCCTTTACTCCTCTCAAGCCGCTCCAAGGTGGATCTCAAAGGATCACATAAGGCTCTATCGCCTTAGTCTTCATCTTCATGGTGGTGTTGAAACATTGTCTTGCTGCTACTTGGACCCCTTGACCTCGCCGATGCCGTGAGGTGTTAGGAACTTCACTTTCAGGTGAAGGGATGATCCAACCGCTCCTAAGATGTTTTGATTTGGACGGCCTAGGAGGATGTTGTAGGCGGAAGAAACCTTTACTACCAAGAAGTCAACCATTATAGTAGTTTTACGTGGTTCTGCTCCAAGTGTGAGTGACAAGCTGATGGTCCCTTCAACCTTAACTTCCTCATTATCGAATCCTATGAGTGGGGTGTGGAAAGGATTTACTTGATCATCTGATATCCCAAGTTTTAGCATCGCGTCATAGTATAGGACATCACAAGCACTTCCGTTGTCAAAGAGAACTCTCTTCACAAGGTGATTGCACATAGTAACTGTGATCACTAGGGCATCGTCGTGGGGGGTTTGGATGTCTTTCAAATCTTCAGGTCCGAACAAGATAGGCTCATCCTTCCATGTCTTTGGTTTCTTTTCACTGGATTTATGAGGATGTGAATCTTGGCATGTCTCTTCCGCCCTGATGAGGTCGGCCCCCCTGAGGAGTTTCCTCCTGTTATGACATGAATCACACCAGCCAAAGGTCTTGGCTCGTTCTCTTAAGGGCGTGGCTCTTGGTTGGTCGGCCTAGGCTCGGGCTGGCAAGGTCCCCTATTATCCCTTGGCTCTCTCGCCCTTTATTCATTGCGTCCTTCACGCCTTCCTCCATAATTCCTTTGACTGCCTTCTTTTGGACGCTTAGACACAAACTTCCTCAAGTGACCTCTCTTGAAAAGGTCCTCAATCTGATTTTTCAGCTGGATACAATCTTCAGTATCGTGTTCGCGATCTTTGTGGAAGGCGCAGTACTTTGACACATCTCTACTGGGGGCGTCGGGCTTCATCCTCTTTGGGGGGTTGGCGAGGTTTTCTCTTTCTATTGTGAATAGAATTTCCCTTCATGGTTTGTTGAGGATTCTGTAGTGATCATACCTCCTTGGAGGTGGGCTTCTTCTTCTTTTTCCCCTTCGGTCTCGAGGGGACCTTGATCTAGATGTGTCTCCATTCTCTTTCTTTGCTTGTCTCTCAATTCCTTGATACTTTGCCACCATTGTCTCTTCAGTGCTGATATATTTTTTAGCCCTTAGAAGCAGGTCCGCAAAGACCTTTGGTGGCTTTTTGGATAAAGACTTAGTGAAATCCTTATCCTTTAGTCCGTTGATGAAGGCGGCTATAGCAACAGTATGGTCAAGATCTCTCACTTGGAGTGTTTCATTGTTGAACCTTGTCACGTACTCCCTAAGTGATTCCTCGAACCTCTGTTTGACTGTCATCAAGTTAATTGAAGTTTTCTTATGAGCGATGCTGCTGATGAAGTGACTCACGAATTTCTGGCCTAGTTCTTTGAAGTTTGAGATGGTCCGTGGCTTAAGTGATGAGTACCACGACCTTTCTGCCTTTTTGAGCGTCGCTGGGAATGCGTTATACATGATTGCATCGCTAGCACCTTGGATAGACATGTTTGTGTGAAACATCTCCAAGTGGTCTACAGGATCTGAAATGCTGTCGTAGGACTCCATTGTGGGAAGTTTGAATCCTTGTGATGGTTTAGCGGCTTCAATTTCTGATGTAAATGGAGAGTTTCCTAGAGCTTCAAGATCGAAGAGCGACACATTGGTCACCATTCGTCACTCCATGACTTCCATCTTTGTTCTCATGTCTTCCCATTTTCGATCGAAGTCCGAAAGGTTTCTTTGTCTTCCCAACTTCTCTCTCAAGTCGACTTCTTCTCTCTCACCCTCTTCGGCAAGCTCTTTGTTGAGCTCCCTGATGTCACGTCTAGCATTGAGCCTCTCCCTCAGGTCCAGGAGACGGGCGGCCCTTGGTCTTCTCTCAGCCAGGCTTGCTTCCTCGCTTGATACCAGAAGCTCGGAAGGGATGAGCGAGATACTTGGTGACGTTTCTGTGAAGAGAGAACTCTCAAGTTCCCAAGTCTCATCCGTCTCGCTCCCTTCTCTTGTGTTGTTTACAGCGGGGGCGTCCTCCCCATATGGAGGGTTTCTGGAGGCCAATTCCCTTACTATTTCAGTTAGGTTGTGGACATCATTCCTCAGTTGGTCGAGGCTGTCATCCTCCTTAAGTCCCTCTTGGTGTCTAACTGAGGGGGTAGTCATGCTACCTCCTTCCTTGTTGCCTTGAGAGGGGCGTGTACCAGACATTTGCGCGGCCTCCACATTAGTCTTTGGAGTGAAGTCCTTGGGGCCAGAAGAGCGTGCGCTCCTCTTCCTCTCCTGGGAGGTGGATCACTTCGGGGTGGCCGACGAGGCCCATACCTTGCAGCCACTCTCCTTTTATGAGCCATACTTCTTGTTGGCTCTCTTAATGAAAGCACCAAATGTTGCGGGTGAAAATATCAATGTCCGCAACTGTGAGAGTCTGCTAGAGTGGATGTGGCCGTTGTAATGGCAGAGACCAAGATTGAACACTAATGGACACTAAAGACTGATGTGTTGGGTGTGCTTGGGTCAAAGTAAGTGGCACTTAGGTGGACATCTGACACATGGGAGCCGAAGTCACCGGATGTGCGTGGCACTTGGGAACCGAAGTGGTTAGTCTCTCGCCGAGTGTACAAGGCACTTAGGAACTGATGTGATCAACCTTCTGCTAGAGGTGCGAGGCACATCGGATCACATCGGGGGACATCGGGACTCATCGGGACCGAAGTGATCTTCACTAGTTGGATGGTCTCCTGCAAGGAAGCAACGAGGTGAGAGGGGCTCAGAGGTTTACCTCCGAGGCGCGCTCCGACGCTCAAGTCAGTATCACCTCAAATGTTTGGCATATAAAGACGTAGGATCACTTAGGATATCCGAAATTTAAAATGTATAGTGAGATAGGGAAAATTGATCTGGTTAGAGGACTTTCTCTCTCTAGTCCGAATTTTAGGCCTATGATGGGATGTGTTGGAGTATGCTAGGGGTAGCCTATTTATAGGCTGACGGACGGTCCAGATTGTGCAACGTGCCAGCATCTGAGCGAGGGTGCATGATAGGTGATGTAGCTGCATTGCACCCAATCCGAACCCATTTCTATTGGGATAGCTGTGTAGGAGCTGTTTCGGTATTCTGGTTTCACGTCTGGTTCGGACAGCTGGACAATAGTGGACCTGGTTCCAGGTCCTCCCTAACAAATTTCAAATATAAAATATATGGTAATATTTTGCAATATACCTAATTTTACTTACAAATAGTGTCTTTAGTCATCATTTTTATTTTCTCGCAACATCTTCACTAAATGGACAAAAACACACTTGCATCGTCACTATACACTTAATTCACATTTCATTTAAATTAAATAAATGTAATTTTTAAGGGGCTTTATCAAATTGACCCAAAAATCTGAAAAATATTATTTTTGCTCTTACCTGACCAATTTTTTTTTATGAAATAGTTTATTATGTTAATATGATTTAATATTAATTAATTATTATGTAATAATTATAGATGATATGTTCTGATTGATTAAATGTACACTTAAAATGTTTAATAGTAGACATAATGAATAATCAATATGTCTTAACTAAATTTGTTCATGGATTGGACTGCAGTCCAAATTTTTTTTATTTTTTGGGTTGAGTCGGATTCGAACCGGCCCAATAGTCCATATCACTGTTTAAAATAATATTAAAGTATTAAAAAATTATTTTTATATTAATATTTATAATTAAATTTTAATAAAAAAATATTTTTTTATTGAATAACAGTAATTCAGGTCAAATCTGCCCTACCCGAATTTTAAAAAATTCATGTCAAGACCCGGTCCAATACAAGTCGGGCCTACCAAACCGAACGGATAACTCAATCCTTGAACAAGTCTAGTCTCAACGTCAAAAATAACTTAATAGATAATAAAAGACCACGAATATTAAATATAAACATTTACATCGATTGATCAAATGTTTCATTTAAATAATATATTGTTAAAAAGTATCGATTAGGCAATTATCGTTCATTAAAAGATAATGGGTAAATTAATTGGATTAATCTAAATAGTTAATATTTAGAAAATGGGTTTTACTAACTAGTGCCCTAAGAATATTTTTTAAGTTTAGTTAATATACTATTTATAGTAAAAACATTATATTAAATGTAAAAATTGATAACTTTATACACCATTTTCAATATATTGAATAAAGATATTACTATATATAATAACTTTAAAAAATACTATTAAGACACTCATAAGCAAAATCCTTAGAAAATTTAGGAAGTCATGATAAAAAAAAGTTTGTATTTTGCCTTAATAACATGATATTTTCTTATATTTTGGATGATTTTATTTTATTTTATTTTATTTATGGAGTAAGATTTATTTTATTTGATGAGAGAAAAATGAAAACCTAAAATGATTTAAGATAATCTCTAAATATCATAACATGATCCCCGAATGGAAGAAACAAAGTAATTTTATTATAACATGATATTTTATACATTTTAGATGAAATTCTTTTAGTGATGGCGGAATGATATTTATTTTATTTGATGTAGATCTTATAATTTGTGTATTCGTGTTATATTAGTATTGTTTTTACGTATTATAATTGTATTTAAGGTATTATATATTTATATAAATTTTGATACGTTAATAATTTGTGTTATATATTTTGATATGTTCGTGTATTCGTGTTCGTGTTATTTTTCGTGTTGAATATGTTTTTTGTCATATTTTAATTATTTTTTTATGTCATATAATTATGTCGTATCCAAAATTATCTGATCTAATTTGATGAATGGAAAAAAATAAATAAATAAAACGATTTAAGTGGATGAAGTTGTTCATGGAAAAGAACAAAAATTGGCAATTTCGAGCAAATAATGCATAATTCCCCAATATTAAAGTATGATCTCAAATAGAAGTAACTACATAACTATTTTATTATAACATTAAAATAATTGTTAAAGATAATGGTTTTTGTTCTAAAATATTAAACACTTATATTTTGAGTTATAATTTTTATTAATAATTTTTAAATATTATTTTATCTATTTTGTATTGTTATAATTTTATTAATATTTTTTAAATACTATTATTTTATTTATTGTATATTTTTCTTAATAAAACTTTTTGTTTTTATAAAATAATTGTTAAAAAATGTGTTTTGTTCTAAATTCTTAAAGCTTATTTTTGCTTTCTACCTCTCCTAACTTTTCTTTATCTTATAAGTTTTTTTAATTTAAATTATTTTATAATCAAGGACAAAAATAAAAAGGTTTAATTTCCAATTACAAGGAGCTTTTAGTTTTACCTACCACCAAAATATTTTTCCTTAAGATATTTTATTTTTTGTCACTTCAATGATTTGACTTAAAGTTGAGTATTGGTAAAAGAGTTTTGAAGCCCTTAGAAAAATATTTTGGACCTTCAGTTAGTAATTTAAATCCTAAAATTCATAAAAATATATATATATATATATATATTAGAATATAATCATATCATTTTTATAATGAGTCTTCCTGTACAATTTATTCTCTACATATGAAATTCAAATCTTTCCTTTTAGATCTAAAAACCCAAGTTCAGGCACAACAAAATTGGATATTCATATAATACAAGCTTATAGGGTGAAAGCTTTATAACGTGATCATTATCTTCTTCTCGCAAAATTAATTTATTAAAGTATGCAATGTTTACTTTTATATATGCAAAGATTTTTTTTTTGTTTTTATGTAGGATTAATGAAATGTTTGGTATGACATTCTCTTTCATCTAATCATCTTATGATGTTCACATCATAAATTAGCTCATCCTACCTACCCCTATTAAGATGCTCGACTTGACTTATTACTGGCCCACCATACTTATCTCTCATTAAGACACTTGATGTACCATACTTATCTCTCATTAAGACATTTGATGTGAAATCAAATAGTCAAATATTGATTCAAATATTGATTTTGAAATCACGTGACCATTATTCTCGTCTCGCAAAATCAATTTATTAAAATATACAACATTGACATTTATATATCTAAAGATTTTTTTATTTTCAATATGAGAGTGAAACACTCCACCTATTTTGTCCCTAGAGCGCTTTGGATGACAAATGCATCCCATTTGTCCAAGAAAGTTTCAAAACACTATATCCCACATTTTTCAGGTATATATATTCCTTTCCCCTTTTTGGTTAAAAATGTTGCAATGTATTTTCTACATTGAATCTTGTGGATTGTAACTGTCCAGTCTTTACATAAGCAAAGCTGGAGTGAGATGTTAAATATATACAGCCAAAAAAAAAAAAAAGGCAAATTCTGGAAGACCAGAAACCTCAAAATGCTGCACTTGAAAATAAATTGCATGGGCGAAAACTCTTATATCATGCACATTAAGCAATGCCCAAAGCAGCAGTAGAGACACTGAATGGTTGTTTGCCTCTGTCATGAAAATTTGATTCCCTAAAAGGCCAATAAAGCCGATTTTACAACCCTGTGCCCTTCTATAACTCAATTCCTACTCCTTCCACTGCAGCTGCCATGGAAGCAGATGCCTCTTCAAGGGTTCGCCTCTTTTGAACCGAGTTGAAGGCCTCGAGAATATCTCCTTCTTGCCATTCGTCATAGTTGTCCATTCCCATACCGCAGTCCAAACCAGCATTTACCTGTCCAGTAGAGAGAGAGATGATGTTGATCCATATCGTAGAAGAAAATGAAATTATCGTGACCATGTCACTAAACAAGAAAGCAAGAATCATTCTAGCAATCCCCTAAATATCTTCAAGATCAACACTTGAAACATTTATCAACCAGATATATTAAGTAGAAAAGCTGAAGACATATTTAATGCTGGTTCAGCCATGTTGCCTATTAAATCATAGACCTAGTCTATGTTACCCGGACTCGGGAGTGAGTGTGGGATACATGTGTCCGACACAGGTATTCTCAAATTTTTTAAGTTTTTCCATATATTTAGAGAATCATACCCTCATACCCATGTCCGAATATGTGTCGGACATAGGTGTAGGATTGATACGGGTAACATAGGACCTAGTATCTCTCTAAAAAGCATCTCATATACATGATCTAGAAGTACAAGACCAAAATCCAACTTTCCCAAACATTTAACCTTCTGTAAGAGAAAAACCTCCCACAAACATATCTCAACATAAAGAAAAGGATTAACCAAACCAAGGAGAAGGCTATGCCACAGAATCTTAAATTAGATAAATCAGGACATAGAATGCATCATGCATAGGATCAGTGACAAGTGAAAAACTAAAAAGAAAAGATGCACCATTATCCAATATTTATTAAGGCCTCGTATTTATATTAAGCTCCAAAGTACAACATACAATCTGTTTCAACCAATTAATAAGATCAAACTCAAGTCTTTATCTGTCTATCATTTACCCCTCTTCAGTTCAAATTGCTGCACTCGAGAACTACGATATCTAGACAAAGTTTGAAAAAGGGTGGACAAAAGGAAACCAGGATGCAGAAGAGAAGGAAAAAGGAATCAAGAAATTGTTACAATTTCATTGATTTGGAAGCATTTCATTTGAATAAAGCAAATGAACCAAAAGAAGCTCTGCCCACTACAATCAGATGCATGCATCTCTTGTTGCTAAAATATACCATAATCATAAACTATCCCCAAATCGCAAAATTCCAATTATTATGGAAAATAAAGTAGTAAACAAAATAGACTTAAATAATTGTCAATCATATCATTCATTATCCAAGATAGAAAAAGCACCTCAAATGAACAACATAACCAAACCATAACTCGATTCACTTAACAACTTCTGAAACCCTTTTTTATGCTCTTTTATTTGGTCTAGAAAAAAGACCCAAAAGTGCACTTGAAGGCAAACAATTTCAATCACAAATGCAACCAAATAAGAAGATAAGTTTGCAACCAAAGTTCTTTCTATCATTCAAAATTTCATCTGAGAATCACCATCTTCTCTGAACTTTGTCTATGCAAGTTCCTATCTTTACAAAATAAAACTTGCCACATTTTGAATTGTCCAAGATGGAAACAACTGCAACCATAGAATTCAATAGTTTGTTCATCCCACTGCTTAGCTAAACTTTAACTTACTAATCAAACATATATCGATCTCAGATCTAATTAGTCAACACAGAAGAACTTCAGCTTGCAGGTTTCTTTATGTGCAATTTGAACTTTTATTTTGACTAGTTTTTTTTCCACTATGTCACATAACTAGGCAGAACATCAAACCCATCAAATCCTCCTAAGCACAATTATTAGATAATTTACACAAATACTTATCTGTAGTCCCGATACATCACAGATACATATGAGCAAGAAAACAAGGAACAAAATACTGGTAGAGCATGCATCAAAATTTCACATTAAAGAGAAGGGTTGGGGATGGGGAATGCGAACAAAGAAAGAAGTAGTACTGGCAATCAACATTATACCTCTTTCACAATTTCCTTAACCCTTCGCAATGAATCAAGAACACCGACATGGACTGTTCGACCATTTCGAATGACACGAATGCCACAATCTTTAACTACCTTTCCTTCAGTTACCATACATCCAGCAACACGACCACTGCCACTGCTGAAAACAGCCCGAACCTTTGCAGAGCCAATTGGTACTTGCTCCTATCAACAGAGAAGCAGTAACTGTCAACTCTGAATCTATAACGTGAAAATCTTAAACATTTGAAAGCAAAAGCAAGTACACGACCCAAGAATTTAAAGCCTAAGAGTTCCAAGCTTACAACAGATCAAATACATTGAACGTTCAGTGTAGTAGAGATTAACAAGAACAGTGTAAAAGAAACAAAAATATAAAAAAATGAAGATGAGAGAGAGAAGGATCAATGCCTCGGCATACTTCTACAGACATTCAACAAATTAGAGGTAGAAGACAATGGTCAAAGTAATTGACGAAAAATATGACTACCAGGGATTTGAAGATATGTAACCATAGGTGGGAGTAAATATTGCAGAAGTATGCATGTAGCTGATTCGGGCAATTATAGTTAAAGGCTTCTTCAATGAAATTAAAAACAGATGGAATCCATTAGAGGACTATGTTATTAAAGGGATAAATGTTTCCCTCCATATCCCTCTCTTTTCATTTTCTCCTCTTCCAAACAAGAGCAAGGTCACTTCCTTCCCCCTTTTTCTCTTCATTCTTCCTATTTCCCTCAATCAATGTACATTTTAACTTGCGAACCGAAGGGAATGCCAAACAGCTCGATGTACTCATCCACCCACACATCATCTACAACCCCGATATCAAAAATGCAAATATTTAGACATTAAACTAACCTCAACAGGCTCTAGGAGTCCTTCCATTGCATTCCTCACATCATCAATGAGTTCATAGATGACTCTGTAAAGCCGAATCTCAACACCTTTATTTTCTGCATAGCTCTTGACAGAACCTGGTGTCTTCACATTAAATCCCAATATAATGGCTTTGCTAGCAACCGCAAGATCGACATCACTGGAGCTTACATCCCCCGTTGCTTCCAAGAGAAACTTCAAAGTGACATTGTCTCGTGGAAGCACCTGTAATGCTTGCCTGACAGCCTCTATGGATCCCTAGTTGTGGAAAACAAATACGGTTTAGAAATTATAATGCTCACAGGAAATAGGTAGAAAATGTCAACAAGAATGTTCAAGGATGTTTATTTCTGTTCAAGGAATCAGCACCACAGCACAAACACCAAGCAGTAGACTAATAGGTTAGAAATGCAATACCGAGATGAATACTGGGTACTTTCTCATACAAAGAGTTTCAACTGCCAAAGACAAGTATTTCTTTTTTATTTTTTTCAGACAGACAAGTTTCTTTTTGGTACATAAATGAAGACAAGTTAATAGACTCAGTTCTAATGTTTGGCCCATACTCCCCTATCACCTGTGTCCCTATGCTCCCTATCCTCGGCTTTTAGTACCATCACAAGGGAAAAGCCTCTCTTTTGGCCCCATGTCAGTCTCATGCAATTCACATGCACCCAATGTGTCTCATTAACCTGTTTATAATATTGGTCAACTGTCACACACAAAGTATGTGCAATTCAAACAGATGGCTTATGATGCATGTTTGTTTCCTCGCACAAAATTTTGATATAACTATTACACATACCAACAACATTTTTTTCATTCTCTTCACCCTTTTCCCCTAACAGAAGGATGAGATCTGACCAATAACCTTTTAGCAGCAGCATCATGTATTCAATAGAAGCCAAGTCATCCATATGCATTTTCAAATTTTATTATAATTCAAATTAACAATGTTATGAATGAGATGGCCTTGAATGTTGTTTTCCTTTGTGTAAATCTAATGTGCATACCTGTAAATCAACCTTCAAGATAATATTGAGCTGGTGCAAGTCTAACCCAGAAAGCTTTCCAGATGACACAGCAGAAGCTAAAGAAGAAAGTGTGACCTTTCCATCCCCAGCCTTGGCTGACATACGTTCATTTCGAAACAACTCTGCACATGCCTCTGCCTTTTCACGTGCAACATCAAGGGAAGCAACAACCTCAAATTCATCACCAGCAATTGGAACATTATTCAATCCAATGACCTGAAGACATACACACCAGATCTCTCAGGAGAGGAAAGTTCTAAACCTAGAGTATGCTTTACAAATTGGAGCAAAGAAAGCCAATGTATGGAAACCATGGCACAGAAATTCAACTTGCTCCTGGTTTAGTTTCAAAACATGTTGGCAACATAAATCCAAAAACAATACATTCTGCATGTTATTAAGTTCGGAAAATGCCACTTCATAGAAACTATACAGCAAATAGTAGTTCATGTCATTTTCTTTTATGTATTTTCCTTTTTCCTTTTCCCTTTTGTATTCTCTATTCTACATGGGGCTGAGGATGATTGGAATTTTCTTAGAAGAGAGAGAGAGAGAGAGAAACTACAGGTCAAGCCCCATATTCAAAAGAAACAGTATAGCCTAAGGCATCACACAAATGCTTTAGGAAATGCTTTAGATGAGTAGTCAAAGGAGTCATGAATTTGTGAATCTTTCAATTCCCAAATTGGAACTCCAACACAGATTTTCCTCAAAGAAAAAAAAAAGGTGAGGGGAGACAAGCAGTTTATTGTTGATCAATTATGATTTGTCTACTTGTTTCTGTCTAGAGGAACTCTTAACAAGCCAATCTCTAAAGTCAATGCTATTTGTTATCCACTAAAATTGATGTTTATATCATCACCATCAATGAAAAACAATTGTGTAATTTCAGGGTACCTTAATAAACAATTTTCACATCTTACTTATGATGTTAGACAAAATAAATGCATAAAGAAAGTACATTTTAACTAGATCTACTAGAAATATCATCTTTCTTCCATAAAAGCAGATAACCAAGGTGTTCCATTTATGATGTCATTTAGCTTCTTTAACAAGCTTCTTTAATGTACCCAGTAGCCTTATGATGGATGGCCTTAGATAGTCAAGATAATTTGGGAGTGTGGAACCTAAGCAATAAAACAAGCAGAAAAATTAGAGATTAAATTTAAATTATTTTAAAAAAACAAAAGGTGATTCTGTGATTCTAATTGAAGACAGAGGTGGAAGCAATACTAAAAAGGGGGCAAGAACGATGTTTTTTCTCTTTCTGTTGTATTAACAGCCCAAATACAGAGAACTTTTAACAATCTAACACCACGTGTTACTAATTTCCAATTACAAGGGCCACATTAGGAAATCAAGCTGCGTATCGAAATGTTAACTGTTTTGCCATGAGTCCAACAAACAGTTCAATATCTGTGCTCAACTTAATAATTTGCTAACCTGTACGGGTATGGAGGGTCCAGCCTCATCAACACGGTTTCCACTATCATCAAATAGAGCACGCACCTGATCATGGACATAGTGGAACCCTCAGAGATAGGTTCATAATATTAAGCATTTATGCCATATAGTAGGCAGAGATTTTCATATTAGAACAATCTAGATTTTGACTCTAATTTACCAACCTTTCCAAAGGCTTCTCCAGAAACAACAACATCCCCTCTTTTAAGGGTTCCATTCTGCACAATAAAAGTAGCTACAGGTCCCTTAGATTTATGAAGACCTGCCTCGATAACAGTGCCTTTTGCATTTCGATCAGGATTAGCCTTTAACTCTTGTAACTGAAACAATCAGGGTGAAGGTCATATTGCAAGTAACAACAAGCAAGACAGATATGTATTTATAGTTGGACACAAAAACTCACATTATTTGAAATATTTCACCAAATATATCACTACTTAGACCTAAAATCATATTGAATTTGTAAGCTTTAGTGATATCTTGTTGTTTCTCAAAAAAAATTGCCTCAAAAGTGCCTACTGACATCATTAATTGGTCCGGTTAGTAGAATTCAGAAAGGTTAAATCCTTGAGACATATATTTCTCAATTTGCTATTTTAAGAAGGAAAATAAACCAGAGAGAAAATTCAAAATGATTTGAAATCTTAGAAAGACAAGAAAAAGGAACCACTGCTGCATATTTTGACAGCCAAAACTGGTAACAAGCAAGATTATAAGTGGTACAGTAAGAATTTCACAGCAAAATGGTCAAGATGCAGGAAAGTGAAAAATAGTACACACCTCAGCAACTAGCATAACAGTCTCCAATAGATCATCTATATTCTGCCCTTTGAGAGCACTGATCTGTAATAACAGATGCAAAAATATAAGCATCCACAAAGCACATGAATCAACAAAGAAGCTGCATATATGATATATCATTAAAGAATAAAACCTGAACCATAGGGATGTCACCACCCCAGTCTTCTGGCATCAGACCAATTGAAGAAAGCTCTTGCATGACTCTTTCTGGGTTAGCTCCATCTTTATCTATCTGTTACAGAGGAATGAATAATATTAGCTGTATCTCAATGACAACACTTAGAGCATTGCCAAGCACCAGAAATTTCCTGTAGAGTATATTTGCTTTCTGATTGTCAGAACTCAGAACAGAAAATGACATAACTAACACACCTTATTTATAGCAATGACAATCGGTACTCCAGCTGCTTTGGCATGAGCTATGGCCTCATTTGTTTGAGGACGGATCCCATCATCAGCAGCCACCACAATGACCCCAATGTCTGTCACACGTGCCCCACGAGCTCTCATTGCCCCAAATGCCTACAGGAATGGATATAAATCATCTAAGAGCAAGACAATGCAAACAAGTTATAGTTTAGAATTTACACTATAACAGCAATCTTGTGAGAGGTTATTAGTTGTTGAAGCAACTAACAACAAATTGAAAGGGGATGCAAGAGCTATTCCTAGTTGATGAAGAACTTTAAAGTTGAAAGTTCCTAATGATTATTTTACCTCATGTCCAGGAGTATCAAGAAAAACACATGGTTGTGACTTGCCATCAATTGGTACTAGAACCCTATATGCTCCAATTCCTTGTGTTATACCACCTGCTTCTGAGGCAACCACCTGTCAATATCCAGCAATCAGGCTTCAGTTTGATCATGCGTATGTTTTGCTAGTTAGTAACTGCAAATAGCTTTGAGTATCAATTAACTTAATTGTTAATTATTTTTGTGCAGAGAATCATTCTATCACAAGCCTGCCACCTTAAAATGAAAAAAAAAAATGAAAAAAAAGTTCACCGAGAACAAGTAAAACCTATGACCAGAGGTTTCTATTAATTTCAGATGAAAAATAAATTCATAAGGAGCATTAGACTGATCAAGGCTCCACGCACCTTGCTCTTTCGAATAACATCCAGAAGAGTTGTCTGCCAAGCATATATAACCAAAACACATTAGTAAGTCTAGTGTTTAAGATAAGTTTCTTACTTCTTAAATTCAAATTAAAATAAAATAACAGGATAAATTCTATTTGAAGAGGATTACATCCAACCTTCCCATGGTCAACATGACCCATTATAGTGAGAACAGGAGGCCTGTCTTGTAGCTTGTCTAAGTCATCTTCATCGAGAATTTCCTTCTTTTTTGCCATTTCTTCTACCTTAACAGGATCGGCGTCTATGACTTCCACCTCATACTCCTTACAAACCATCTTTACCATGTCTTTGTCCAAAGTTTGCACTCCATCTGGCTTAATCCCCTTGGAGTACAGATATCCAAGAATTTCCCCCTCACCAATGGTCAAATTGTAGGCTAAATCCTCTACTGACATGCCTTTTTCTCCAACCTCCAAAATTTCCACTTTAACAGGCGCTGCCTCTTTGGCAGCCTGGAGTCTGGCTGCCTTCCTTCTAGCTTTACTCCATTTCCTCCCTTTCCTTGCAGTGGCAGCACCAGGTATTGGCACATTCAATTCTGATGTCTCCTCATCTGGAATTTCAAGATCATCATCATTAATAATGCGCCTCCTTGGACCTCCAGCGGAAACATTTTTCTTGCGATAATCATCCTTGAACTTTCCAGGGGCAGGGCCCTTCCCTGGCTTTTTAGGGGCTAATACAGCTTGAGCAATGATAGGGTCAACCACAGGCTTCTTCGATGCAAATTTATCAATCAGAATAGGCTTTCTTTCTTTACTCTTCCCATCTGAATCAGACTCATTAACAACTGCTGACTTTCGAGCTGCCCCAACATCTTTCAAGATTACCGGCTTCTTCACCATAGGTGGAGGCGCTACAGATGGCTTAGCTTGTAACTTAGGTTGAGGTCTTAAAGGTGGTTGTGGAGGTCTCAAAGGTGCAACACCACTTCCACCTTGAGACTCTACCTTTCCCTCTCCTCCTCCTCCTCTCTTATCATTGCTATTAACCTTAGTAGACTCCTTAACAACCTTTTGCACAGTCCCAACACTATCCCCTTTCCTCCACACACTCTTCAAAGTCTTAGTCTTTTTACCACCACCAGCAGTCTCTTTGGCTTTATTTACATTCACATTAACATTTACATTTGAAGTTTCCAACTTTTCAGCTTTCTCCAATACTTCACCTAATGACTCAATTACTTTATTCCTCTCATTTTGTTCTTCATCCTCACCCTCACTAAATTCACCATTCCAAGACAAACCCTTATCGTTTTTCGCCTCTTCGGACTTTAATACGGGCTTGGGGGCAGGTTTAAGAACAATTTCAGCATCAGTATCTTTATAATAAGAAGAGGAAGAAGCATTGTTTGCCTCAGCAACAAAATCAGTGGCTGCCACGGAGTATTTACATTTACATTTACATTTCCTACTAAAACTCCTTTTAGACAATGAAACTCTTCTAATACAAGAATAATAAGATGATGAAACTGGTTCAGAGCAATAATTAATGAAAGTAGCATTAAGAGTTCCCAAATTAACAAGGGAAGCTAAAGACGAAGAAGAAGGCATTGTTCCTACAACAATTACCATTGTACACTCAATCTGTTCATCTGAATTTGGAGAAAAAGGAAAAGAAAAAGAAACCCAGAAAAATTACCTCTTTCTTCTTTCAGGGAATTGGGCAAAATGATAAAATTGTGAGGTGGTGCTTACGGGTGGCGGGCAAAGCTAAAAACAATGGGGCAAAGCTAAAAACATTGGAGTCTGGGTAATGTCATGTGTGGCTGATTCTCCGCCTGTCGATTTATTTTTCTTGGTTTTTTTTGTGATAAGGCTAATAAGCGGCTTCCTTTAAAAAATAAAAAATTTAATTGGTAAACCTATTATTTAAATCCGAAATTTTATTTAATATTGAATAAATTACACGTATAATCATCTAACTATTCAAGATTTTTTATTTTGATCATTCAATTATAAAAAATATCAATTTAATCACTCAATAAAAATATTATAGAGATCAAAATATTAATAAAATAAATTTGGGATAATATCATGAATAACCCCTGAAGTTTATCAAATTTATCAATACGATACATGTATTTTAAAAATGTTCAATGTGATACCTGTATTATAAAATCGTGTATCAATATGGTACATTGACTTAACACAGTTAAATATAGATGATGATGTGGCATTGGCCAATAGGTGATGACACGTGGCAGCACCTGATTTTTTAGAAATTAATATCCAATTTTTTTATAAAAAAAAAACATAAAATATTTTTAAAATAAATAAAAAATATTTTAAAAATTAATATCTAATTTTTTAAAAAACTTAAAAATTATATTAAAATAATAATAAATTTTAAAATTATATTTTTTAAAACTAAATTCTATTTTTTAAATTCAAAATTATAAAAAATAACAAAATTAAAATATTTAACTAAAATTATTTTTAAAATATAAAATATTTTAAAATTAAATATTAAATCATTTATAATATCTAAAAAATTTTAAAATATTTTTTAAAAAAAAAGTTATTTTTGAAAGTTACAAAAATTAAACTATGAAATTATTTTAATTCTTTTAAAAATATATTTTTAAAATAATATTATTTTTATTTTTAAAATTAAAATTAAAATTAAAATTAAAATTAAAATAATAATTTTTTAGTTAGTACAAGTGGCATCGTTATATAGTGTCATGTGTCAAGTTTTCATTGGATACAAAAGCCACGTCATTAATTTTTAACGGTGTTACTGACAGGTACTACAATAGCATACGTAGTGTAAACTTTAAGTACCAAAATAGACATTTTTAAAGTACATGTACTACATTGACAAATTTGGTAAACTTCAGGGATGATGTGAACCCTAGGAGTTAAACCCTTTGAACTCACTAACAAATTGAAATCTTAACCCAGAAAAGCCAAGATTCAGGCAAAGAAAACTTAAACCCTTAAAAGCCTGTTTCAAAGAACCTAGATTAAGCATGTAAGCTAGACCCTAAGAACTCTCGTTTCAAGAACCTAAGTTTGATAGGTTGAACGCCACAAAGAAAGAATTCTTTGATAAGTTCCTAAGTTCTGTCAAGAACTAAAAAGAGTGAAACACTCACTTTGAATAAATTCAAACTCAATTGATCAAAAGATAATTGAAGTAGGCGGCTAAGACATATATTTATAGCCTCCCTACAATAAACCTAATCTACTAAGTAATAATATGTAAAATATGGGCTGAACATACTCAAGCCCAAACCTAAATAATTAAAAGATGTCCATGTTACATAATATAGGCCCAAATGCCTAAGTAATTATAAGAATTAAAATAAGCCCAAATAAGTCCTCTTAATGTGCCACCTTGTGTTCTTGAATCACATGGACCAAACTTGGATGCAAGCCCATCTTGCATGTTGAAGTCTTTCTTGAATAACTTGCAACATGGCCCAAGTGAATTCCACCTATTCTTGCCATGTTTCCTAGATCTTCTTGGATCTTGACCCATATAGAAATTGCCATGGGATTGGGTCATCTTGGATCCTATCAAGGGACCATTCATGACATTATCCCAATAAATTTTGACAAACGTAAAATATTGATGATCAAATTGTAAAAGTTTCAAAGTTGAATGACCAAAATAAAAATTTTTGAAAAGTTAAGTGATCAAAAGTCTAATGTATCTTTTTTTTTTAATTTTTTTTTCAAAATTCATAATGTCGCTTGGCATGTGACATAAAAATGCTATGTGTCATCTGATAGATGATATGATAATGCCATGTCATCCAACAATTAGTCTCTAATGACTTGGTGACCAAAAAGTGATTTTTTATAACATTAATGATTAAATTGATATTTTTTTATAGTTTGATGGCTAAAATAAAAAATTTCTAAAAATTAAGTATTTATCTATATAATTTATCCTTTAATATTTGAGAGGACTTGAATTGAGTTAAATGATCCGAGCACAAATAAGAGATCCATTTTCTAAATGATCTCGGCTTTAGACATCTATCTACTATTATGATTTTTGAGTCCTTAAGGACACAAGAGATTTTTTTCAAATTGGTTAGGGACAATTTTGTCCTTCTTTATATATAATATACTAAAAAAATTAATGGGTGGTTTTTTTAAGATTTTTAGATGTATAGTTTTTTATTTTTAAATGATGCATTTAAAGGGGTTGGTCCGCACGTTGATTCGCAGGTCGATTTAAGATCATTTGGAAAAAAATAAAAAAATTAAATTTTTTTATTTTATTTTTAAATCATATATTTAAAGTGGTTGGTTTGCACGTTGACTCGTAGGTCGATTTAGGATCCGTACTCGATTCGTACGAATTTTTTATTATTTTTTTATTATTTTAATTTTAAATGATGCATTTAAAGGAGTTGGTCTGTATGTTAACTCGCGGGTCGATTTAGGATCTGTACCCGATCCGCTCGGAAAAAAAATTAAAAAATAAATTTATTTGTTAATTATTTTTAATTTTATTTTTAAATGATGTATTTAAAAATATTGGTCTGCACGTTGACTCACGGATCGATTTAGGATCCATACCCGACCATTTCAGGGAAAAAATTAAAAAAAAAAGAATTTTATTTTAAATAATGTATTCAAAAGGTTGGTTTGTACATTAACTCGCGGGTCAATTTAGGATCCGTAACCGATCTGCTCGAGAAAAAAATAAAAAAAAAATTATTTTATTAATTATTTTTATTTTTTATTTTTAAATGAGAATAAAATACAAATCACAATTTTATTTTGAGGTAATTACTAATTTGGTCCTAAAATATTGGCATTTTTAACATTTCAATTCTAAAACTTTCAAATGTAAATTTTCAGTCCTAAAACTTATCAATTTTGTTAAACGTTACTCTTTTCGTTACATTTCAAACAAAAACAAACAAAAAGCTTAATTGGCATCTGACCTAGCATTTAACAGAATATTTTTTTCTTGCGTGGCATTCCACTACTGGTTGATATTGATTGATACAGACCGGCACTAATCGGTACAAAAATCAAAACGGTACGGTTTACCTTAATATCAATTCGTATCGATCGGTACAGTTGGTTACTGTACGATACCGACTTCAATGATCTCAACAATATTTTCCTTATTTTTTAGATTTTTTTTTTGTTTTATTTTTTGAACAAAGAATACATTGTGTTACTACTAATATGTCATTTTGATTGTATTATCATGGCTTTTTGGTTATACATTGTAAAATGTCTGTTTGACCAAACTAGAAACATAAGTTATGGTTTTGATTTTTTTAGTGATCATTATAATTTATTGGTTGCAAAATTGAACTTTATAACAATTTTATAACAAATGATTTATTTTGTTATATTATTTATATTTTTATTATAATTTTTCTTCCGTTAATTTTGTCTATTTTTAAATCTTTGAAGATAATGTATTGTATACAATATATATTATATTGATTTATTATTTTTATTTTATTTTCAATTAATGGAAATAAATGACAGTTAAATTTCCTCCCAAGTACTGAATGCCATGTAAGAAAAAAATATTCTATTAAATGCTAGGTAAGACGTCAATTAAGTTTTTTTGGTAGTGTTTTTGTTTGAAATGTAACGAAAGGACTAACGTTTAACAAATATATAAGGGTTTTTTTACTATAATATAGTAAAAAAAAAAAAAAAAACCAAATTACCGTTGGTTTTTGATTATTTCCCAAAATACGGCTTTTTTTTCCTAGCTGGGAAATCGCCATCCCCCATGACGATTTCCCAGCGTTTTTTTTTGAAAATTTGTAAAAAACACCAAGGGAAATCGCCATGGGGGGTGGCGATTTCCCTTGGTGTTTTTTGCAAATTTGAAAAAAAAATACCAAGGGAAATCGCCACCCCCCATGGCGATTTCCCTTGGTAAATTTAGCAAAATTTGCTAAAATCATGAAGGAAAATCGCCATGGGGGGTGGCGATTTCCCTTCATGAATTTTTTTTTTTTAATTAATAAACAAAAATTATATTTAAACAAAAATTTATTTTTATTTGATAAATTTATTTTTAAAAATTATAAATTAAATTAAAATATTTTTTTATAATTTTAAAAAAATTAAAAATTCGTAAAATATATTTTAGGTTTTTTTTATAATTTAATATTTTGAATTTTTTTTTTAAATTTTAAATTTGAAATAAAAAAAAAAACAAATTAGAAAAAAAAAATTTTTTGAAAGGGGGCAACGGTCATATGACCGTTGCCCCCCCTCCCCACGTCCCCCCACACCCCCCTCCCCCTACACCCCCCACCCCACTCATTTTATCTATAAATACCCCCCTCCTCTCCTTCAAATTTTCATTCCTCTCATTCAAATTTTCATTTTCTTTCAACAATTTTTCATTTTTCTACAAAAAAAAATCTCTTTCTACAATTTTTTTTTCTACAACAATATTTTGAAATGGCTTCACTATTGAGGTTACAAGAAAATCACATCTCGGAGGTTATATTTAACGAGGTAAGTAAATTGTTATATTATTATTGTTTTTTATATTATTATTATTTTTTATATTATTATTGTTTTTTATATTATTATTATTTTTTATATTATTATTGTGTTATATTATATTATATTATTATTGTTTATATTATATTATATTATTATTGTTTTTTATATTATTATTGTTTTATATTATATTATATTATTATAGTTTTATATTATATTATTATAGTTTTTTATATTATTATTGTTTTATATTATATTATATTATTATTGTTTATATTATATTATATTATTATTGTTTTTTATATTATTATTGTTTTATATTATATTATTATTGTTTATATTATAATATATTATATTATATTATTATTGTTTTATATTATATTATATTATATTATTATTGTTTATATTATATTATATTATATTATATAATATTATATTATTATTATTTTGTTATTTTATAGTTTTATTTATTAATTTTTAATTGTTATAGTTTTTTAATATATTAATTTTTATTATTATAACAGGAAACTCGTCGCGTATTACGTGCGAGAAAATTTACATTGGAGGACCCGCATCCTTATATTATCGACCACTTAAGAAGAGTCGGATTTTATCACGCAAGTCAAATTCGACGACTTGTGATACAACCCGATTTAATCTCTGCGTTGGTCGAACGATGGAGACCCGAGACGCACACTTTTCATTTTCCATGTGGTGAATGCACGGTCAGTCTCGAAGATGTTGCGCTGCAACTTGGACTTCCGATCCATGGCGATGCAGTTACAGGCGGAAGCCTGCTAGATTGGAATGAAGTGTGTCAAGATCTATTGGGTGAGGTACCTCCAGAAGACTATGTATCTGGCTCAACGGTGAGACTGACTTGGTTGAAATCGTTTCAAAATCTGCCATTACATGCAACCGAACAACAAATACAATATGCTGCTAGAGCATATATTTTACGTTTGATTGGAGGATTACTGATGCCTGACAAATCGAGCAGTCGGGTACATTTAATGTATCTTCCATTGCTACGTGATTTAGAGCAAGCAGTAAATTATAGTTGGGGTTCTGCGTGTTTGGCGGTTTTGTATAGAGAACTTTGCCGAGCTACAGTTCCAAAAATCCATGACATAGGTGGATGTCTAGTGCTTCTACAATCATGGGCTTGGTATCGGCTACCATTTCTTGCTCCGCGCGTGGATATTTCGGCTGTATACCCCCTTGCAAGCAGGTAATAATCTTTACTATTTTATTAATTTTGTACGAACTTGTA
The DNA here is from genome assembly GCA_030761205.1 of Fremontodendron californicum. Taxonomy (NCBI): domain Eukaryota; kingdom Viridiplantae; phylum Streptophyta; class Magnoliopsida; order Malvales; family Malvaceae; genus Fremontodendron; species Fremontodendron californicum. The sequence continues at coordinate 8,404,820 of JAULJL010000023.1, read as the reverse complement.
TTTTTATAGGTCATTAAGATATTATATGCATTTTAATAGGTGGAGTAGGAGTACGGGTAGAGATTTTACAGAGACTCCGACCGATCTTGCAAGTATAAGACTACGACTAGATCGACTAGGATATGATAAGGTAAATATTTCGATTGTTACATTGAAGTTTTTTTTTTATTTATTTAATCCATATGAAACTAATAATTTGTAATAATTATTCGCAGTTTCTGTGGATGCCATATTCCTCGAGTGAAATTATGGCATGCCTCCCATCGGATGCCTACAATAATTTCAATATATGGAAAGCAAACACAGCATTGATATGCTTTTCATATGTAGAGTGGCACCAAACTGACCGGGTGTTGCGACAATTTGGGATGCAACAACCAATTCCTGCAGCCCCGGTGAACCTTGATAAGCTTCACAAGGTCGACATGCGTGGTCGTAATGATGAATTCTGGCCTGCGAAGCATGAACATTGGATCCAATGGTGGAACATACGTTTTCAACGAATTCCGACAGGTTACCCGATTGTTGGTAATAATTTCAACCCATCTGCTGATTACATAAGATGGTATAGAAATGAAGGTCGGCCTTTCGTTTGTCCACCGTCGATGCACGAGGATGTTAGGAGTATGCCATTTACCGGACAAACTTCAGCTCCAGTCCCTCCGACACAGGATATGGATGCTCCTAGACCTCGCCGACAACGTGGGCGAACGCGTCAACCGACCTCATCGGAGTTCACAGCACCGAGGATGTCATTTGATCATCCTGAACCTGAACGGGATCATGGAGTACCATCCAGCCATCGTTATTCCGTAAGTCACCCCGGATATGACGTTGATGAGTGTTACTGACCATCACCGCCAAGAACGAGGTTAGATGACCAGCTCCCCGTCCTAAGTCCAAGTTCAGCATATTTAACATCCATGTATCAGTTTGGAACCCCTTCGTCAGCATTTGATGCTACATCATTTATGGGTGCATCTAGTAGTCAGGTTCCCGTTATGGGTGAACTAGGTGTTGGCTCATCCAGCAGTGGGTTTCAAATTTTTGATACGGATGAAACGACTGATGACATACAACCGGAACCAGTGGCGGTTATAGCAAGAGGTCGTGGTGGACCGTGAATACGTGCCACTGACGAGGTTGAACGACGGGTGCAACCACCACGCACTAGAAGAGCTCGACACTGTTGCTCTACACCACGCAATAATTAGAATAATTGTAATGTGTTTTAAATTTCTAATATAAATTTATATGTTTTGCATTTCATGTTATTTATTTTAAATTTGTTCGGAAATTAATTGTTATATTTTATTTTAATTTATATCTTAATGTTGTTATTTAATTTTAATATAATAATCCAAATTACATGATAAGTTGCTTTTCTTTTTTTTCATTTTAATTTAATTTTCTTTTTAAATTTTAATAAGAAATAAAATTTTAATCATAAATTAAATTAAAATTATTTTATCAAATATCTAGTTTTAAACTGTAACAATATATACTATTATTAAAAACAATGATTTTAAATTGATGTCACGAGTTAATCGAATACCAACTCAAAAAAACTAATCAAATTAAAAATTTTTTTTTACGATACCAACTTAAAAATAACTTCTTTATTTAAAAAAGTGACTCGATAAATTTCTTTAAAATTTTTTTTTTTAACATTTTACATCATTAAATTATTTTTGATATAAATTAAATTTTCTTTTTTATAATATTACAAAATTATAAAAAATAAAATTTTTGATATAAAATTTTAATAAAAAATATAATCTTCTTTTAAAATTTTAATAAGAAATATATTTTTATTTTTATAAAATTGTAATAATAAATTAAATTACATTTTTAATATATATTTTAAAAAAATAAATAACCAAACCTATAAAAAATATTTTAATTTAATTTATAATTTTTAAAAATAAATTTATCAAATTAAATTAAATTTTTGTTTAAATTTTAATTTTTGTTTATTAATTAAAAAAAAAATTATACATGAAGGGAAATCGCCACCCCCCATGGCGATTTCCCTTCATGATTTTAGCAAAATTTGCTAAAAATACCAAGGAAAATCGCCACATTTTTTTGAAAATTTGCAAAAAACACCAAGGGAAATCGCCACCCCCATGGCGATTTCCCTTGGTGTTTTTTACAAATTTTCAAAAAAAAAAAACGCTGGGAAATCGCCATGGGGGATGGCGATTTCCCAGCTAGAAAAAAAATAGCCGTATTTTGGAAAATAATCTAAAACCAACGGTAATTTCGTAATTTTTTTTTTGCTACATTGTAATAAAAAAACTAATTTATAAGTTTTAGAACTAAAATTTACATGTGAAAGTTTTCGAACTTAAATGATAAAAACGCTTATCTTTTAGGACCAATTTAATAATTACCTCTTTTATTTTTTTATTTATTATTTTTTACCTCCTACAAATAAAAATATACAGTATATAATAAAATCTAAATATTTTAAAATATATATATATAAATAACATTTGAAAATGTATTTATACTGCGTAATTTATAAATAAACAATTATAATAAATTTAAATTTCATAATTAACAAAAAATAATTACAATTTAAAATTTTAAAAATTATTATTATTTAATAAATTAAATTTTTTATTATTAATTAATTAAAAATTTTATTAAAAATATTTTAAAATACCCCGATGAGATGGGATCTTTTTTCTAGACCTGCTCACGGGCCAGGCAGCCCGCCCGGCCCGGCAGGCCCGACCCATATTGGGCCGGGCTTGGGTCTCAATATTTGTGATCCGGATCGGCCCAGATCACTGTTCATGTATTAAAAATATATTATTTTTTAAAATTTTAATTATAAAAAAATTAAAAAAGTATTTTTTTTATTCAGAGATGAACTGTGATTCGGGCTCGCGGCCCAGCCCATAAACACTTTTACTTTTTTCTAATAATATGTAAGGTTCAGGCTGATTCGGTAATTATATATCTTTTATATAAATTATATTTATAGGTATAATATTTTAAAAAATTATATATTAACATTGATATAAAACATAATTTTTAATTTTGAAACTTAAACTTATATTGTATGATGTAATTTTGTTAATCCAATGTTGTTATTCATTTTGAGTTACTTAATATTCAATATAATCATTATTTTTATTTTTTTATTTGAAAGAAAAATTAGACGGATTTGGAAGGGCTTAGATTACCACTTCAAAAATATGAATGGGCATAAACAAATAATGAGGTCTATATTTCGAATCTGATTAAACTTAGAAAGCCATAAAGATTGTTAATACCCTATTTGAGTTGGATGCCAACTTGATATGACCCTTACACAAATCTAGTTATTGGCCCACGATAGAAATAAACTTGGAAAATTTCTTGTTTCTCTATAATTCATATTTTTATGTGAAAAGGTGAATTTTAGAGGTTCAAGCTAATTTGCCAGTCAGTCTCAAATAATTCTCAAGCTCTTGGTGTCTAATTTTATTTTAGTAATTAATTATAGAAATTTCATGCTAGCGTATTTAAAGAAAAAAGTAATTAAATAAAAATAACAAAATAAATACCATAATTTTTTTATAAAAAAAAATTGGATTACAAAGTAAGTAAAAAAAAATTTCCATCCATAAATATACTCCTTATTAGTCTGACGATTCAAAACTCATGAATACAACAAAATAATATATATATATATATATAAGTAAATTATCCAAAATATATATATATAAGTAATAAAATAAGAGACACTTCTACGAAATTGTACCAAATGATTCAAATTTTCAAGAGAGGAAATAAAAATAAGGGCCGTCCTGTATATATAAATTTAAGAAAAAGTTTTATGTGTTTTATTTGAATAATTATATTTTTAGATTATTTATCATTTTCCATGTTATTATTTATAAATTAAAAAATCAAAATATCTTTAAGAATATTTATTAAATAAACATGTTTCATGTCCTGGATCTGTAACTAATTCCCATATATTTGCAATCCTCTAAATAAATCGAGATTGAACGAATATATTTTTATCCGTATTTATTTATTTATTAGTCTATTTATGTTTGGTTCGTGTTCGTTAAAAAATTTTAAAATAGTGTTCGAGCTTGATTCGTTTAAAATTGAGTGTGATTGAGCTCGATTCGAGCTCGGTTCGTTTAAATTAAATGAACTTGTTCACAAACATTAAACGAACATATTCATGAACATATAATCGAACATGTTTGCGAACAAGTAAAAACTTATTCATGAACAATAAACAAATTTAAACAACCATACAAACAAGTAAAAACGATAAAACAATAAATTAAATTAAATATTAATAAATAAATGAAATAATACAATAAACGATTTTTAAAAGAGTTTTAAACGATCTCTTAAACAAGTCATAAACAAGCTTGTCTGAACACATCTTATTTGAGATCGGCTCATTTAATAAATGAATCTTAAAATCTTGTTCACAATAATTTGTTTAGCTTGATAAACGAATAGAAATGAATAGAAATTGAACATGTTCATGAACTATTCGTCGAACGTTTTGTTCATCTACAGCTGTAAAGTCAACTGCTAATCTGTTTCAAGAATGATATTAGATAGACCCATATCTAAAGCAATCCTTAAACCATCTCAAATCCCCTACAGGATTCGAACCCAAAGTTTAACTCAGTTGGTTCATGCAGCCACCCTTAAGAGGTGGCATCCAGCAGGTTTAGGGTTCAAATCTCAGCGTCTACAACCCCTTCCCCTATCTCTAGATTGCGGCCTCTTTTGAATCAAAAAAAAAAAAAATCCCCCATAGGTCAGCACAAATGCCAATAGCAGTTACAATATGTTTGGACAATGAAGCTAACACCAAAATAGTTAGTAATGTATTGTGGGTGTATTATTTTTGTTTTGATATCGGTACGTACTAATATTGATATCTGTGTGTTTCGACATATCATTTTAGATTTATAGATATTTTTTAAATATTTTTCTATAATATAGCTCATTTTCAAATTCTCTAATAAAATATATATTATATACACATGCAAATATACATAAATTATATGTTATTATATGCACTAGAGCCAATCATATTGGATAAAGGATATATAGTTAATAATGCAAACTTATCACTATACTTTAGTAATACAAAGTTTTCTTTCATGTTAGTACAATAATAAAGAGTTATTAAGTACTAATTGGATGAAATCCATGGAACATAAAGGCTTTGCAAAGGAATTATAAAGGATTATAATAGTGAGATCCTTATGCATCAAAGCCATATTCCTAAAACTGTTCTTAGCCATAGTATTGCAAAGTCAGGGCATTGGCAATGCTAAAAAATTAGTACATGTTAAGTCTTCTTACTTATCAAGTAAGAAATCAATCTCATAAGTTGAAATATGAGGATACTTGGGATAACATATAAGTGCTTGTTAGTTGAACAAGTTCACTGAACATTGTTCGCTGTGAGAACTTCATTTGGTATATTCACTCAAGTGTCTATGAAAATGTTCTCACGTGCCAGTCGTGTAAATAGTCCTCTGACTTGTGATACCAGGTCATCTTGTGTGTGAATTGTCATGCTTTGATTTCATCTAAATGAGTCCCAAGAAGGGATACTTATGGTAGGGTGATTTTGGGTACGCCATGAAGCGTACGAAAGCGGATGATTGATCCAAAGAGGATTCACCACTCCAAGTGACATTGGGAGACATATCTCATTTGTTCTTGGCTTAGGTTAACTAGATAAAGTCTTTGATCAAAGCACGATGAATTTAGGTGAAACATTTTCTTTAAATTTATAAGGTTATCAATAAGCTGAAAGAACTAATAAGGATTGATTACATGAGTAGAAATTGCATCATGCTCATGGTCTTTCCAGAATATTTGGTGAAAAGACTGAATTACACTGATAGGCTGGTTCAAAAGGTTTCAAAGAGATCATCTTGGCTTTTCAATATTTGGGTGATCATGATGTAGTGCTAAATGTCGCTCACGATCTATGTTTATAAATTATAAGCTATGTTGAAAAACATAGATTATCATTTATACTCATTGCCGACATGTTGGGAACCTAATAGGTCACACACAATAGATCAAATTGTTGGATTAAATTTAGGATTTAATTAAGTATGACTTAATTGAATAAAATGTTAAATTTTGGGGGACTTAATTAAATTGTTCAATTAAGATTGAATTAAGACATAATTTGGATTTGAGAAATCTAAATAGGGATGTCTTATTTACATTTTGGATAAGCTTGTCTTGACAAGGTATTGTCTAAATGTAGACATGTCCTAAGATAAGGTGTCCTGGACGAATATTGAGTTGTCCAAAAAGAGAAAGAATTTCTCTTCTTCAAGGAATTTGATTATGAATAAAATTCTATCTTCTCATATTTTAAGCTAACCGAGCATTGCCTTAATTATGTCTAAAGTTCGGTCATTGACATTAAGAGTTAGTATGTGACTGAAACTCTGAGGCTTTCAAGGTGAAAGAGTTTCACTTGTGCAATGAGTTTAATTGAGAATCAAACTCTAACCTCATCTATCTTAGGCTGGCCGAATGCTATAAGGACTCTTAGAGATTGATTTTGAATAAAAAGCTTCCTCCTTTGAGATAACATGACCGACCAATGTACCTAGACTAATTAGAGGGAGGATTCGGCTATGCACTCTAAAGGTTAGATTTATAGTTTAACTATGAAGCTTGATGAGAAAGAGTTTCTCCAACTAGAACTTTGATTGAAAATCAAACTCCTATCTTCCTATCCCTTGGCAACCGAATATGGATATCATCTAGGGAAGATTCAGCCAGCAACTAAGTGTTAGTAGTTGGCCAAAACTTAGACTCTTGAGAGAGGAAGAGTTCCTCTTATACTATGAGTTTAAATTAAGTTTAAACTCTATCATAATTGTCCCCAATGCTGGTCGATTATGTAGGTTGTTGTGAGAGTTCATTCCATAGTGAAAATTGCTTTTCCTAAGTGTGAATTTGGTGAGAATTATTTGACCTAGATAGTGATTAAAGCTGCTGCACACCTTATTATCCTCCCCTTGCTTCTCCTTGATGTTGCACCCTTGAAAATTATTCTAGTAAGATTTGGCCTAGAGGTAAAATCAAATGAGATAACCTTTTTGATTTAGATCGAGTTGGCTATCAATTAGCATTGGTAAATCCCCAAGTCTTGAGAAGGCTCCAATAGTCTGTTTGTGTGGATCACCGTTGTAGGCAGTGCACTTGTGCTGCTCGAGACCTTGGAGATCCTTTTGGTGATCATTTTGTTGTAGCATTCGTTTGAAAAACGACACACCCTTGATTACGATAACTTGAGTAGGTATGATCACTAAAACACATAGGTGAAATTTTAAATGACTGTTTTTAACCACATGTACATCACAACCTAGATCCTTAGGGAACCGACTCTTCTCTGATTTATTATTTCCACTGCGTTTAGTTATTATGTTTTATTTCTGTATATTGTGATATGCATGAAGTCGAGTTTCCCAAAATTACATACATAATACATATATATGTTTATATGCAAATATAAAATTTCAAAATTATAAATATTTAATATTTAATATTTTAAATTTTAAACATCAAATAATAAAAGAAATATATAAATATTAGAAAAATAAGTAAATTATTATTTAATCAGATTCAATAACCTAATTTAATAAACATATTTTATTTTTGAATGAAATTATGAAAAAATAAAATTGTCATGAGAGAAAAAATATTAAGAATTGATTAAAAGAATCAAATAAGTGGAAAGATTTATAGAAAAGTAAAAATAAAATCTTTTATTGATCGTTACGGACATTACTGATATTTTATTGATTTTCTTCAAAACTAGTACTTACCGACCGATACACGATAATGATAACATTGGCTAAAACCCTTCCATCATGGTCAGAGATAAGTCCTCTAGCTCTAGCAGGACCAAGAAATTTATAACTAGCGCATATGCTTCCAATCATGGTTATCAGTATCATATCAATATTGGTGGTATCGATCGGTACGTATCAGTTTTGAAGAAAATCAATATGGTATCAATATTGTACAGTTTCTCATTTTTATATCGGTTCATATTGGTTTGTACAGGTCTGTACCAGTTTGTATCATCCGTACCAGTTGATACCATTCCATACCAATCGATACAAGATTTTGATTTTTTTTTTATTTTTCAAAAATCTTTTCACTTATTTGATTATTTTAACCAATTACTAATGTTTTTTCTCGAGATCATTTTTATATTTTTATAATTTCATTTTTAAATAAAATATGTTTATTAAATTAGATTATTGAGTTTGATTAATAATAATTTACTATATTTTCTAACATTATTATATTTATTTTATTTATTTGATATTTAAAAAATTTGGATATTTTTGAAATTTTATATTCACAAATAAACATATAGATATATGTAATGGAGGTATATTTGCATGTGTATATAATATATATTTTATTAGAAAACTTGAAAATGAGTTATATATATGAAAAAATATTTTAAAAATATCGATATACTCAAAATAGTACGCCAAAACTAGACCTATTCAAGGGCCGGGTTACTCGCCCAAATTCGAAGGCTTGCCTGATATTTGAGAGGGTTTGGACAAAATTATTAGGCCCGAAATATGGGCTTGGGCAAAAAAATGAGACCGTTTAGAAAATGGGTTGGGTCTTGACTCCAACAATCAAGGCTCGAGCCTGGCCCGGCTTGACCCGTTTTTCATTTATATAGCATATTATTTTATATTTTTATATATTATGTCATTTATATCATATAAAAAACAAATATATAGAATATTATAGTGTGAACAGTTAAAAATATGCTAAGTTATCCATGTTTTAAAATTTAATAAAAGAAAAAAAAAGATAAAATTAAATAAAAATAACATATTTATTTTATTTTTTTTAAAAAAATAAATATGGGCGGGTCTGTTTAGACTATTCATTTATAAATATGGACAGGTTTAGACAAAATTTGAAACTCATATTTCGGACCGGGTAGGGTTTGGACAAGTATATGTGTTGTTGATATCATACTTAGGTCCGATCCATAAACACCTCTAATCAAAACACATCAATAATGATACATACCAATACCAAAATAAAAATAATTCGCTCACTAATACGACATTGCTTCCTGTTCAAGTTTGGCGAAATTGCTAAGGAGGGTGTAAAAAGAAATCTAAATATTGATAGCAACGATTCTTAACAGACATGTCCATGGTTCAGAGTGGTCCACTAAACTTGCGAGCTTGGCTCTATCCAAAAATTTTAAATTCAAGCTTGCTTTTTAATATTAAATATTTATTTTATTTAATTATAATTTTAAAATAGACATACAAATATTATAATATTAATACAAAATATTTTAATATTTTAAATGAATCTAAATAAGCTTTCACGAGTGACTCAAAAGGGTTTTGGACGAAATTTTTAAAGAGCCAATCGATCTAAATTTAACGGTCAAAATATGTGAGAAGTTTCTGTACTATATCATCTAATGTAAATTAGTCATTTTATTATAAAATTAAGTAATTTAGTCTCTGTACTTTTAAAATTTAAGCAAAAAGGTTAAATCACTAACTAATGTAACGAAAACTGTTAAAAAAACTAACATGACATTTAATCTTGTGTTTATTTGATGATGTGGAACTAATAAAATATATTATTTTAAGATGACGTAGACAAAATAACAAATTAAGTTGGTAAAAATAATTTGATGTAACATTTTGCCAACTTAATTTGTTATTTTGTCTACGTCAGCTTAAAATAATATATTTTATTGATGTCACGTCAGCATTTGACATCCATGTCATCAAATAAACACAAAATTAAATATCACGTCAGTTTTTTTAACAGTTTCTGTTACACTAGTCAGTGATTTTACCTTTTTGCTTCAATTTTAAAACTACATGGATTAAATTACTCAGTTTTATAGTAGAGAGACTAATTTGCACTAGATGATATAGTACAAAGATTTTTTTAGGTAATTTGACCAAATTTAACCTAGCTAGCTCAACGTATGAACATGTCTCATTAAACCTTCAACACAAGATCAAGTTATTTTTTATTATTGATGAACTTTAAAAATCAATTTTAATGTAGAGAAATTGATTTTATTTTGGTAGAGGTGATTGATCTTTCTCCAACATTTTCGTATCTCAATCTAAGAAATAAAATGTAAATTTGGATAAAATATAAATGTTCTTGCAAAAGCTCCATTTTTTGTACCATGTTAGGAACAATATTCCAAGCAAAAGAAATTAAATGTAGCATCTTTGATATTTTATATATGTTTCAAATGGACACCATTGATTAGAATTTTAAACTCCGATATATTGGACGGTTTTAAATTCGAAATGAAATAAAACTATTTTTCACGGTTAACTCAAGATGGCATGCATAAAAAAAAAAAAAAAAAAATCCCATATATTTTATGTTGGGCGTTTAAGTTTTATAAACCTTCTTAACTCGTTTTCAAGTTGGAATTTGAGATTAGACATGTACATGAGTGGGACGACAGGCTTGACTCGAATTAGATCAAGTTTGGAATGAATTTTTAGTAATTTGGATTGGTTTAGCTGAATTACTATTTAAATAATAAAAATGATTTTTTATTTAAATTTAATTATAAAAATATATAAATATTAATAGTAAAATATGCTTTCAAGTCTGGCTTGACTCGAATCAGGCCTATGCAAATAAAAAAAAATATTCGAATTCGCCTCAACCCATAAACACTTTTATTTGACACCTGGATTAGAGAAGAGAAAAAAGGAAAAAAAAAAAAAAAAGAAGAAAAGCATCATGTAATATGCTTTGTTCTTCGTTGGTTATGATTTCATCATTGCAAATACAAAAGTTTATTGATTGGTTATTCCGTCAACTAAATTTGATAATTTATGTATTCGTATCATATCATTTTTAATTATTTTTTATATTGTATTTAAAATTATTAAATTTACTGTCAACTTTAAACATAACAAACTTAAATTAACCTTATGACTTTTTACTTTAGTACATTTATCAATAAATCGAGTTACCTGTTTTAAGTCTGAAAATCCTTCTCATATATTTGAAGATCAAACAAAAATTTAAGACCCGATAAATGACCTTTTAGGCCCATTTAAAATTCAGACCGAAAATATTGCATAAAGATTTTGAAATCCAAGCCCACCTTGACCTTGCATGAGTATATTAGATGATTATTTCTTATGTTTTATATTATTTAAATTAAATGTTTGATAATTTATGTATTCGTATCATATTATGTTTTAATTATTTTTTATATTGTATTTAAAATTATTAAATCTACTGTCAACTTTAAACATAACAAACTTAAATTAACCTTATGACTTTTTACTTGAGTACATTTATCAATAAATCGAATTACCTGTTTAAGTCTAAGTCTGAAAATCCTTCTCATATATTTGAAGATCAAACAAAAATTTAAGACCCGATAAATGACCTTTTAGGCCCATTTAAAATTCAGATCGAAAATATTGCATAAAGATTTTGAAATCCAAGCCCAGCTTGACTTTGCATGAGTATATTAGATGATTATTTCTTATGTTTTATATTATTTAAATTAAATGTTTTTTTTTTTTTATAAATACGATAAATCTTTTATTCATTACTCATCAACATTACAATCCTCAGCAACAATACTCTTAATGATATCAGGACATTCACACACCCAATATTCATCTGACAGTAACTCTAGACCCAATTTGGCTAGTCTATGTGACACAGCATTCCCTTCTCGACCCATGTGACTAAAAGAGCAAGAAAGGAAATTTAAAGCCAATGCTTTCGCTTCTTCAATTAGAGTACCCATCGGGGACAGGTCTTGTTCTTCTGTTTAGAGCTTTTTTATTACACCAAGTGCATCGCCTTCCACCTCCAGTCTGGTATAGCCTAACTCCCGTGCAAATGATAGAGCTTTAACTGCTGCATGTGTTTCCACTATGAATGGGTCTGCCACAAAGTTTAGCTTTATTGAACAAGCTCCCAAAACTTGCCCTGTTGAGTCCCTTATCACCACTCCTACTCCACCTTCACTGTTAGCTAAATCCATAGCTCCATCAAAATTCACCTTTACCTCGCCTGAACGTGGTGGTCTCCATCTTTGTCGCTGGCTTGTGTTTCTCATCACAATCGACGTCTGGGAACCGGACAAATCCTGTAAGTATGACATTATAAAGTTAGCTTCCTGTTGTGGATTACTCTTAACCCCCTCATGATATTCTCTGTTCCTGATCCACCATATTCGCCATATTGCTATCATAAACAACTCAAATTTTTTTTTTCCGGCTATGGTGAATAGATTACTTACCCATTCTTTCACATCATCAACAGCCATATTGGCTGTGTTCCACATAAAACCCACCATTTCCCATATGGTAATTACTGCTGGACAGTCCCGTATAGCATGAACAAGGGACTCTTCTCCTTCTCCACAGCGTGACAGAGGCTGTCTATTCCAATATGTCGACGCCTGAGATTTACTTTGGTGGGTAGAAGGTTGTTGTAAATTCTCCATACTAGCACTTTGATCTTGTTCGGAACTGTTGTCGACCATATACTCTTGAAAATATTGCTCGATGCAGCTTGATTCTGCAATGTGTGGTCCGCCTGGGGTTATGCCAGTCTTTGAGAAGCTCCCTATAACCGCTCTTGACCGTGTAGATGCCCTGATTGTTAAAATGCCACACCAAGGTGTCCGCCGTGTCTAGTTTGCTGATGGGGATTAAGCTTATGAGATCTACCTCCCTTTGGTCAAACAATCTATGCAACTCCTCATGGCGCCATTGTTTTGTATTGTAGTCAATAAGTTCACATACCAGGTTAACTTCCTCTTGCGGATCCTTTGGTGTTTGGATTTGAAAAGAACTGGAACAAGGAAGCCATCGATCCTCCCAAACCCGTATGTCTGTTACCCACCCTCCATCTGATCCCCATATTAAAGAAAGAAATTTGGCATTGAAAATACAGTGAAACAACATGCAAAATGAGATGTTAGTTGAATAGTTGTAGGGAAACATTAGATTTTTTCATGGATCGCGCCGGACTCCGGTTTTGAATTTTTTTTTTTTAATTTTTTTACTCAAATCCGGATACTGATTATGATCGATGCAGAAAAGCGCATTCCATTGTTCACAAAATATTAAAAAAATTATTTTATATTAATATTTATATATTTTATAATTAAATTTAAATAAAAAATATTTTTTATTTAATAATTCAGATCGGATTGAACATACATGACTGTTGAACCGATCTAAGTAACATCATCTCATTAGGGTTTTGTCTTCTTTCTCGAGTCTCTCTCAACAATATATAGCCGCCTTTTGCAACCAAGAATCTAGCAACCCAACTTCACTCTCTTGCAATTCCATTTCCTTTTTTTTTTCATTGTCTTTCATCTTCAAATTATTCTTCCCACTTTGCTTCTTTCTTACTAAAGCAATTTCTTAATTTCTATCTCTTTTGTACGTATTTATATGCTTGGTAATATTTGTGTTGGGACTTGTGAGTATGAATTTTAGATCTTCAATTTGCATTTAGATTTAATAAATTCATGAATTGATTTGTTGTTGTATTTGATTTCGGTTTCTTGAAATTTGACTATTGATCATTTGATTGTGGTTTTTTGAATCTTTAAATAAAAGGTTTTGTAAATTCATGAATTGATTTGTTTTTGTATTTGATTTCGGTTCTTCAAATTTGACTATTGATCATTTAATTTTGTTTTTTTGAATCTTTAAATAAAAGGTTTTGTATATTTGATATAACTTTTTTTTAGTATGAAGAATACAATTTCTTTTTGTAATGAAAAATGGTATTAAATTATTCTATATTCAATTTAACGTGGCCTTTCATGGATTAAGCTTGGGCATCACTCATTAAGTTAGAGTCGGACTTAGACAAGATTTATGTCCTAAATTTTCGGATCGAATCAGGTTTTAGGTAAAATATATGAATTGTTAAAGCCATACCTAAGTCTGAAAAAAAGAAAATAACACAAACTAAATGTATTATAGAAAAAAAAAAAAAACAAATTACAGAGTACTCCTATAAATTTCACATATTAACTTTGTATTAAAACTCTTTAAAAAATTGGAAATAAGAGAAGATTTGAAGATTCAACTATATAGAATGAAATAAGCTCTTCTTTTTTCTCAGCCAAAAGTAAAAGTTCGAAGATTGGGACCATATATAGCTAGAAACAAAAAAATAAAAAAAAATTCAAAGCAAAAATACAAAATTGTTATGAGCAGTCTTAACCCTTAAGCTAAGAAACCCACACCTCAGAGAAACACAAATAAATCAAAAGAGAAGAACATAGTGAACCACAAATTATGGAAGTCACAAATAAATTAGTCTTAATTCTTTTTTTTTCTCATAAAATAGAAAATTTATTTCTTTTTTGGATTTTGGCATTAGCTAAGGTGCTAATTATTCTTGCATTAGGTGCATTAATTGACAGCTAATGTGAATTTTTTATTTATTGGTTAAAAATTCTAATTAAGTGTTTTTAGAACATTTGTTAATATTTTTATTGAAAAATGAAGAATTTATTTTAAATAATTAATTATAAGTATTAATCATAGTTATAAAAGAAAAAATAATTATTTACACTCAATTTGGTAAGAATGAAAGAAATGAGAAATTAAGAAGAAAAAAAAAATTAATTTAATAGCTGAATCAGTTACATAACAAAAAATGTTATTTTGTAACTCAATCATTAGATTATAATTTTTTTTTTTGTTTTTTTCTTTTCTTATCAAGTTGAAATTCAACAAAAAAAGAAAAAATAACAAAAATTAAATAGAGGCAGAATATTAAAATAGAAAACGAAAATGAAAAAATATGGTGTCGATGGTGCTATTTCAACTTGAATGATTATATTACTTCATGAGTCATGACTTTGAAAGTTCAAAATCAGTTTTTTTTTTTTTTATGTTTCTTTTGTTGGATATCAATATATTATTTGGTGTATAAATACGAAATACATATTCTAATACGTAGGTTGTCGTAAGTAAATACACGGTGCATAATTTATGTACACAATTCATAATTTATGTACACAATTGATATCATGTTTGAATGAGAAATTAATCTCTTTATACCCACTTGAAGAGGAAAAAAGTTGGTTGATGTTAGTGATTAGTGTGGAACCCCACATAGGATGAACAAAGGCATAAACTTGTGGAATTTATAAGCCTTGTTTCCATGTGGGGTTGGGCCCCAAGGGGCACCCAAGTTTTGTGGTTGATGAAGACCTACACAACTTGAGCTGGACCACACGCGTGCCGCCGAGCCGGGTTAGGTCGGGTTGGGTTTGGGCAGTAATTAATTTTTTACTGCCCAACCGATATTTTTATTCAGTCCAAACCGAACCGGTTCAATATTCTCCAACCAAGAGACTTGTCTGTTTAAGAAGTATCCTTTCGGATCGAACCTTTTTGTTTATTAAAAGTTTTGTCTGTTCGGTTTAAAATAAGAACCTTTTTATTTTCAAAAGCTGCCTGTTTGGCCGAACAGGTTTTGTCCCAAATGATGTGTCCGTTCCGAAAAGTCATCTGTTTTTCTATATAAACCTGAGCAGTGCCTGTCTTTTTAATAGTACTTAAAATTTCTCCTAATTTTTCTATACTGCTCTTGTCTTTTCCTGTGTCTTCTGTGAGAGAGACCGGCATTTTTCTGGTTCGCCGTGTTGCTAAAAGTGTGCTCTTGATTGCAACGTAATCGAGGAGACCTGGGAGACGAATTGCGACATACTGTTAGCACCTGAGAGACAGGCAATAATCGTCTTAAGGTCAAAGGTCCAACCTTGACTCGTTTATCCTTTTTCTGTATTCGAATTAACCTGTAAGTGTTGTCAATTTCCATTCTGGATTGTTCGTATTTATTTTTATATGCTGTTCTGCCGGAATTACAGATAAGTAATCTGTTCTTTTATCTTTTAATTTATATTTAGTAGTAATGAAATATTGCTTATTACTTACAAGATTGCCAACAATCTTAAGACGATTATCTTTTTGATTTGATTATTTGTTATATATTATTGTTATATATACTGTTGTTTGAACCGAATTAGTAATGGTATACAGATATATACATACTGCCAATATATTTGTTTCATTTTGTGAAAAAGTGTGAAAAGTGTTAAATCCTTTACCCTTTTATGTGAACGTGTTATCAATAGACATATGATACTTGGCGGTTTGTTTTGGATGATTTGTAAAGGTTCATTGACTTTGGTGACTGTCATAAAAAGTTTTCAGTTTGTTAAATGTTATCAGTTTTGTTAATATATTTATATTAACTAATTTGTTAGAATACGTCATTCAATCTGCTTGTTCATATATATATATATATATATATATATATATATATATATATATGCGTGTTGCTTGATTGAGGACATGTTTATTGATATTTGATTAACTTGTGACTTTGATAAGTCTGTCCAAAAAGAAATTTATATAGCACTCTTCAGATAGAACATCATCTTGGTTAGGCGAAGAGATTAAAGCTCCACAATGATATCTTGGTTTTTTGCCCAACCGGGACCACCAATATGATATCATATTTTTATTCATAATTTTTTATGGATTTCTAATTTTCATATCAAGAAGGAATATTTGGCATGTTAAATTTGTCTGCTTTGGTTCGGTTTTGATAAAGATTTTTGATACCACCGCTCCATGAAAAGGTGAGAGATTTTGTTATCCCTTACTTTGATATTTGGTAATATATATATATATATATATAATATTAAATATTATTTAATATATATATATATAGTTACTTGTTATATTACTTGCTGTTTAGTAATATATATATAATATTTACTGTTTATATTGAAAGCTTTGAGGGCTTTTATTTACGTTATATATATATAGTTTAATAATATATTTTATATGAATATATTACATGGTTTTACGTGTTATATTTTTATAACACATATAGATCGATATATAGTTTGTAATCATATTGATTAAATACATATTATTTATGTATTGATTTGATATATTATTCTATAAACTGTATAAAAATTGATCATGTTATTTTTGAGATAACAGATGGCCGAACGATCTATCGGTAATGCTAGTGTGCTTGTAGCACCACAACCTCTACATATTACACATGGAGAGAGACCCGAAAAGTTTAGTGGTCTGGACTTTAAATGATGGCAACAAAAGAAATTGTTCTATTTGACCACTCTGAATCTAGCCCGGTTCTTACGAGAGGAGGCTCCGACTCTGAACGAGGGAGAGACCGATTCTACGGTTGTAGTCTCGGTGGAAGCATGGAAGCATTCTTACTTCCTATGCAAGAACTATATCCTCAACGGATTGGACAACACGTTATACAACGTGTATAGCCCATAAAAACAGCAAGAGAGCTGTGGGAGTCCTTAGAGAGAAAATACAAAACCGAGGATGCCGGCACAAAAAAAAAATGTGTGGTTGGCCGGTTTCTGGATTTCAAAATGGTGGACTCGAAAACTGTGATTAGTCAAGTCTAAGAGTATCAATTGATCCTCCATGAAATTGGTGCCGAAGGAATGATTCTTAGTAAATCATTTGAAACGGCGGCTTTGATAGAGAAATTGCCTCCTTCTTGGAAGAATTTCAAGTACTATCTAAAGCACAAGAGAAAGGAGATGACTTTAAAGGACTTGATTATTCGGTTAAGAATCGATGAGGATAACTGTGGTTCAGAAAAGAGGGTTAAAGCTCAGACCATGGAAGCCAAGGCAAATGTTGTAGAACATTCGCACAAGACCAACAAGAGAAAATTTGTTGGTTCTAGTTATTCCCAAGTTAATAAGGGAACGGATTTCAAGAAGACCACGGGAACTTGTTTCACATGTAACATGCCCGATCATCGAGCAAAGGACTGCCGTCAGAACAAGAAAAGAGCTCAAGCCAACTTAGTTGATGATAATGAGATTGAGCTCGCTGTTGTAGAGTCACAAGTGAACATGGTAGAAAACCCTAAGACATGGTGGGTTTATACCGATGTCACTTATCATATTTGTTCTGATAGAAAGAGTTTCTCCGAGTATAAAAATAAATAAATAAATATATATATATATATATATATTTATGAGAAACTCTTCGGTACGAGGCCATGAATAAGGTGGTGCTCAAGATGACATCTGTTAGAGAACTAACTTTGAATAATGCGGTTCATGCTCTTGAAATTCGTAAGAATTTGGTTTTCGGCTCTATGTTGAGCAATAACGGGTTTAGACTTGTAATTGAGTAGGATAAATGTGTACTCACTAAATGTGGCATGTTTGTGGGTAGAAGATATCTATGTGATGAGCTTTTTTAGCTCAATATTATGGATGTTATGCCAAAGAACAAGAATAATAATTAAATTATTTCTTCTGATTATTTGGTGGTGTCCTCTAATTATGCCATGGTATATTAGGCCATGTGTAGGACAAGACCTTGTAGAGAATCAACAATTTGGATTTGGATTTGCTTCCGCAAATTGTTATTGATAAAAAACCACAAATGAGAAATTTGTGTGGAATCCAAATTGGCTAAAGCTCCTTTCTATTCGGTAGAAAGAAGTAGTAAACCTCTAGATTTAATTCACACTGATATATGTGACTTAAAGTTTGTGCAAACTAGAGGTGGTAAAAAGTATCGTATACTTTTATTGATGATTGCACAAGATACTGTTATGTCTATTTGCTAAGAAGCAAAGGCGAGGCCTTGGAAGTTTTTAAGCTCTTTAAAAATGAGGTCGAAAATCAACTAAGCAAGAAAATAAAGAGTGATAGAGGTGGTGAATATGATTCAATGAATTTTATTCAAAATATGGAATCAATATTCAAACCACTTCTCCTTATTTACCTCAACAATACGGTATTGCAAAACGCAAGAATTGAATGTTGAAAGAAATGATGAATGCTTTGTTGATTAGTTCAGGGTTATCTCAGAACTTGTGGGGGGAAGCTATTTTAATAGCTATTTACTTTTTAAATAAATATACCCCACAAGAAATAAGACAAGACACCGAATGAATTATGGAAGGGTTAAGGACCATCCTATAAATACACGAAAGTGTGGGGGTGTCTTACGAAGGTATCAGTTTCTCCGGCTTAAAATGTCATAATAGGACCTAAAACTATGTTTGGTGCCTCATTCGAATGATCATGACCCAGTCCTTGAGGGCAAGAGAAGGACATGTGAGAATATGTCAACTTTATGCAACAAGGGTACTCGGGTGTGATCTTGGCATCAATGAGGGTATCGACATAGTAAGTGGGGAAGAGTTTCATGGTATGGTATCAGCATGCCTTGGTGCTACCATGACTACCCCATTGTGAAACGGAGGATGAGACTTTGTCCATGGGATCAGTGATCCCTGTTGGTGCCAAGAGTGGCACGGATCCTGAAAGTAAACCATTAGGTTGTAAAGACATAACGTACTCAGTTAGCAAACTGAGTAGATTTACAAGTATTCCTAGAAAGGAAACTGGAAGGCCATTGTGGGGGGTACTTAGATATTTAAGATATACCTCAAGTTATGGACTGCACTATACAAGATATCCAGATGCAAAATGGATATTCAATACAAAAGATTTCAAATCCACTAACGGATTTATCTTTATTATTGGAGAAGCTGCAGTGTTTTGAAAATCTTCTAAACAAACGTGAATAGCCAGATTTATCATGGTATCTGAAGTTATAGCTTTAGATAAAGCTGAAGAATAAGCGGAATGGCTTCAAAAGTTTAGAAGATATTCTAAGATGGCCGAAACCTGTGCCTGCAATTTGTATACATTGTGATAGCCAATCTGCAATTGGTAGAGCACAGAGTTGCTTGAATAACGGTAAATCTCGATACATTCGTCGAAGACATAATACCGTTAAACAGTTGCTCTCAAATGAAATTATCACTACTGATTATGAAAAATCAAAGGATAATGAAGCGCGCTTACGAAATGTTTTAACAAGAGAGCAAGTATATCATCGAGGGGAATGGGTCTTAAGCCTATAAATTAAAGTTACAAAGTGGAAACCCAACCTAGCTGACTGGAGATCCCAAGATCTAGGTTCAAAAGGGACAACTAAATTATGTAACTGTGTGTAAGCACTAAAAGAGTTAAACGCTCTTATCCATTCCTATGATGATTTAGTGCTGCCTGCAAGGTAGGATAAGCTATGCTTTTAATGATTCTTATAGCTTGATAAATAATCAAGTGGGGTATTGCAGGATACTCTTAATGAGCAATCACCTATTATGAGTAAGAAACGTGGCCACTTCTATGAGAATTGATCAGGCTAAATTCTCTAGAGTACTCATAAGAAACCAGGCAGTGTCCGGGGCCAAAATGGACACAATCGTGAGAACCGAAGATGTTCGAAGGGGAATTGTGTGATATCTATTGTCTTGGTTTACACAAAAGGCTGAATAGTTCAAGACATCATGTTCACTAGTTAGCCGAGTAAATCCGATAGTTATTCACTATGGAAGGTTCAAAGCCAAAAGCTACCTATCTTGATGCAATAACTCTTCAAGGTTTAACTCTCTCATATTCCGAGTCAGTTCGTCGTTTTAATCAGACAATTTCCATTCATGTGGGGGATTGTTGGATATCAATATATTATTTGGTGTATAAATACGAAATACATATTCTAATACGTAGGTTGTCGTAAGTAAATACACGGTGCATAATTTATGTACACAATTCATAATTTATGTACACAATTGATATCATGTTTGAATGAGAAATTAATCTCTTTATACCCACTTGAAGAGGAAAAAAGTTGGTTGATGTTAGTGATTAGTGTGGAACCCCACATAGGATGAACAAAGGCATAAACTTGTGGAATTTATAAGCCTTGTTTCCATGTGGGGTTGGGCCCCAAGGGGCACCCAAGTTTTGTGGTTGATGAAGACCTACACAACTTGAGCTGGACCACACGCGTGCCGCCGAGCCGGGTTAGGTCGGGTTGGGTTTGGGCAGTAATTAATTTTTTACTGCCCAACCGATATTTTTATTCAGTCCAAACCGAACCGGTTCAATATTCTCCAACCAAGAGACTTGTCTGTTTAAGAAGTATCCTTTCGGATCGAACCTTTTTGTTTATTAAAAGTTTTGTTTGTTCGGTTTAAAATAAGAACCTTTTTATTTTCAAAAGCTGCCTGTTTGGCCGAACAGGTTTTGTCCCAAATGATGTGTCCGTTCCGAAAAGTCATCTGTTTTTCTATATAAACCTGAGCAGTGCCTGTCTTTTTAATAGTACTTAAAATTTATCCTAATTTTTCTATACTGCTCTTGTCTTTTCCTGTGTCTTCTGTGAGAGAGACTGGCATTTTTCTGGTTCGCCGTGTTGCTAAAAGTGTGCTCTTGATTGCAACGTAATCGAGGAGACCTGGGAGACGAATTGCGACATACTGTTAGCACCTGAGAGACAGGCAATAACCGTCTTAAGGTCAAAGGTCCAACCTTGACTCGTTTATCCTTTTTCTGTATTCGAATTAACCTGTAAGTGTTGTCAATTTCCATTCTGGATTGTTCGTATTTATTTTTATATGCTGTTCTGCCGGAATTACAGATAAGTAATATGTTCTTTTATCTTTTAATTTATATTTAGTAGTAATGAAATATTGCTTATTACTTATAAGATTGCCAACATCTATTTTATTGCACGTGAATTATGGTTAATTTAAATTATTGTGATATATATATATAAATATATATATATATAAATATATATATATATATATATATATACATGTAAAGTAGGGGAATAAATTAATTCTTGAAATGCATTGGTTTGAAAAGTTGTGAGTTTGGTAAATTAAAGGAAGGAAAGATTAGAATATTAGATTTGGTAATTTGTGTATGTTTATTGAGTTTTATATATTTTTTTGTTAATCATGTAAATATAAATACAAAATAAATTATTGTGTCAAAATTTTAAATATGAATGCGATACGTGTACTAACGTATCGTGTTAATCATGTTAAAACGTGTCGTATTGTGTTTATTATATTATTTTTGTATTATTTAAACGTGGTCTATTTGTTTCGTATTTTCATATCGTTTTTAAAAGTATCAAATTATAAAATATGCTACTTCCTACGTTCCAAATGGTTTTTCATTATTGATTTTTTAGGTAAAATTAATTCAATTTTGATTATTATTTTTATTGAAACTTTAAAAAAAAATTTAAAAATAAGCTCAAAATTTTCAAAATATGTTTTTTAAAATTTTAATTTAATATAATATTTTAAAAATAAAAATAAAAGTTAAGTTTGTTTGAAAAAAAAAAAATTAAACATGGATAAATAAAATGAGACAAGAAAATAAATATTTTTTTTGGTACATAAAAAAATAATAAATATTTTGTTTTGGTGAAATTGATGTTAGTCCCATCCTCTCTCATGGAATTACGGCATGTCCACCGCATATGCTTAGATTTGTTAATTCATTAAAAACTAAAAGCGAATTAATTAATTGAATTTATTTGTAAAATTTTGAATGTCAAGCAAATTTTTTTTTTTTTTTTGCCATTCACACTATATTAGGTGCCATGCATAAGTAATGTATTTGATCCTATAATTTTGACCTTTTTCGTTTTATATTGAGGATTAAGGATTCGAATCCTCAAATTTTTAAGTTAAGTATTTAGATGAAATCTTTTATCTTTTAGAGGTGTTCATGAATCCAACCGAATCAGTCTTGTTGGCACCTCTAAATGTTAAGCCCAAGTGAAGATTTGGCTTGCACAAACTTGTCCATAGACCTCCTCAAGGGTCGGATTTGGGTAAGCATTTTCATGATTCAAGTCGATCCGGCTCGGTTCGAATCATTGTTCACATAATAAAAAATATATATTATTTTTAAAAAAATTTAATTATAATAATAGAAAATATATATATATTTTTATATATATAGTGAACAATGTATTCGGGTCCGCCCAGGGCCAGGCTTGGACAAAGAAATTCAAAAAATTTCGGGCTGCGGCCCAACTTATGAGCAGGTTTAGTGTCCATTTAGACATGGTATTATTTAAAAATTATTAAATTATTAAAATATTTTTACACTAATATTTTAATATCTTAAATTATATTTTAAAACAATTAAATAAAAATATTTTTTGTTAATCAAAATAATGTTCTAAAATTGATCGAGTTGAAACCAAATTTAAAAATTAATATCCAAAATTCGATCCAAATCAAGATCAATCCATGAATTAAGTAAACTGCTTAAATTCATGAACAGATCTAATCACTTTTAATATTGTAAAAGACATACATAGATGAATTTATTCATAAATGCAATATTTAAATTTAAATCAATGAAATTTTATCAAGTGATGAGAAATAAATAGTTGGGACTTGGGAGTAAGGACAAAAGTATAGGGTTTTTTGGCAAACAGGAAAAAGTATAGGATCAAGAAGTATTTTCTATGCATATATTCATGCTTTCTTGCAACGTTTCAATTAATTAAGTTTCCTTTATTACGTTCAAGTTGATTTCTTATTTCTTATATTATTCTTTTTTTATTATTATTATAAGTAATTGTGAAGTTTTCAAAACTTATGTATTGACGGATTTACAAGATTATCATATGTGCATTTAGTAATTATTAGTATTTTACACTTGAATGCTCGTTATTTTATTTATTTTTAAATATATAATTATATATTTTAAAAATAAAAAAAGTAATAAAGAGTATATTAATTAAAATTTGCATTAACATGTAAAGTTTATTTTATTTGTATAAGTTTATTATTTTTAATATTAATGCAAAATTAATTATGAATATAAAAAAATTAATGTAAATTTCAAGTGTTTTTTATTTATATCAAATAAATTGATTTACTTTTTAAAGTTAGTGAAAAATTAAAACTTTTACTTACGAAGATAAAAAAATTTAATGTAAAATTTAATTTTTTTTATTTATATCAAATAAATTGATTTACTTTTTAAAGTTAATGAAAATTAAAATTTTTAAGATAAAATAATTCAATATAAACTTTTAATTTTTTATTTATTAGCAAATTAATTCATTTAACACAAGTATTTTAGTGAAATTAAACTTCTTACTTATAAATTAGATAAATATTATTAATAATAAGAAATATTTATAATGATAATTTAAAAATATAGTGAACAACAATTACTACTTTTGTCAGTTCAAAAAAATTTTCAAATTCATAATTTTTATTTATTATATTGTTATAATATTATAGATATATATTATATATAGATTATAGATATGTTAGCTTTTTTTTACCATAATCTATACTAAACCATTAAAAACAATCCCCTAATGGGGTCTATGCTTGACACGTGTCAAGTTTTTGTTTAAGTTTTATTTTTGTTTTAATTTTTTATATTACTTTTATTAATTTTATTTTTAAATGATGTAATTAAATGGATCGTTCGGCATATTGACTCACGGGTCGATTTAGAATCTGTATCAGACCCACTTGAAAAAGAATTAAAAAAAAACGAATTTCCTGCTAACCATTGTGAGAAAGCTGAAAAAATTCCCTAATAGAGACGTGACAAACTTTTTTTTTTTTAGATATATATTTTTAGATTTTTAGTTTTAGTTTTTATAATTTTAAGTTTTTTTTTTGTTAGTTTCAGTTTTTTAATTTATATTATTTTATTTTTAAATGATGTATTTAAAGGGATTGGTCCGAATGTTGACTCGCAGATTAATTTAGGATCCGTACCCGACCCGTTTCGAAAAAAGTTTAAAAAAGAAAAAAATAAACTTACTGTTAACCAAAGTGAGAAAACTGATCAATCGAGAGAATTAAATATAAACTATAATTTTATTTTAGTTATTTTTATTTGAATAGTTAAATACGCAAAATAAAATATAAAAATGAGTTAGTAGTTCATTAATTTAACAAAAAAGAAAAGAAAAAACGAACTTGCTGCTAACCTATGTGAAAAAGTTGACCCAATGATAAAATAAAATACAAACCACAGTTTATTTTGTTATTTTTCATTTAATATTTTTTATCTCATATAAATAAAAAAATACACTATACAACTATACAATAAGATTTAAATTATTTAAAAAATGCATATAAATAACAATTAAAAATGCATTTGTATTACCTAATTTATAAATAAAAAATTATTATAAATTTAATTTTCATAATTAACGAAATATAATTATATTTATATTAATATTATTAAAATTTAAAAATAAATAATAAATAATAAAAAACTAAATAAATAATAATAATTTAATAAAATTTAATTTAAATATATTTTTTTATTATTAATATATTTTTTATTTTTTTACCTCTTATATATAAAAATATACACTACATAATAAGATCTAAATATGTTTAAAAATGCATATAAATAACAATTGAAAATAAATTTATATTACCTAATTTATAAATAAATAATTTTCATAATTAAAAAAATATAATTATATTAATATTATTATAATTTTAAAATAAAATATTTAATAAAAAAATGCTATAATTATTGGCCATCAATGCATAGATCTAATGGTAATGCAAGATTAGTACATGATAATGCTATAATTATTGGCCATCAATGCATACTTTTACATATTTTAAAATATATAAAGTATTTTTATATGATAAGATTTATAACACTACATGTCAAATGCTTTTAAATTTTTTAAAAATGCTATAATTATTGGCTATTATAATATATAACAGCAATATGCAAAATGCTGTCAAAATGTTGTTTTTGTTATTTTTAACAATATTTGAAAAATGTTATAAAAAAATACTGTTTAAAACTAATTTTGGCGTAGTGATTATAGAGAAAGTGTTGGGCAAAGTAAGGAAAATTAAATTTAAACAAAAGTTGCTTTGAGTGTTTTTTTGTAGTTTGTCTAAGATATTTTCTTGTGGTTTTTCCATAGTATTTTGATATGGTGATTTCGAGCTTTTTGTTATTTTTGGTACATAAAATTGCATTTCATCCATCTAAAATTGGCTCAACTAATTATTAAATATGATAAAAGTTTTAAAAAAAATACGTTACATATTTTAAATATATTATGTTAATCATATTTAAATGTGTTATATCATATTTTTTCTATTACTTTCATATTTATTAAATATGTAGTATCATATTTTTTTTAGTATTTTTAAAATTATCAAATTTATTTTTTCTTCACTTAAAGTTCATCAATGACGTGATGTTTTCATGATTTGAAGGGTTAGCCTTGCCATATATTGACTATTTTCTTAAAAAAGATTTCTTTATTTAAAATTGTAAAAGTTCAAATAGAGAAAACTGAAAAAGCAATACATTATTAATTTGTTTTAATATAATTAAATATTTCAAACTTAAGAATATTTATTTTTAAATTTTTTTGATAATAATATGACAATTCCTGTGCATCGATAATGCATAACATTTATATAGTGACAATACATCAAATATAAATATATTATTTAAACCTAAAAAAAAAAATTTGGATGATATAAGTGACAACTTAGTGATCCCTGAAGCAACTGACCCCTACTTTTTATTTTTCAAATATATGGCGTTAGCTACTTAATCTTGCTAAGTTTTGGAATTATAAAAAAGATTATTATCTTGTAAAGTGACAGTCGAGTTTTTTAACTTCTTAAACGGAGTTAAAAAATTGTTCAATGTCTTTAGGTTATATTTAAAAAAATAAAAAATAAATAAATGAGACTTGTGACAGTTTTTTAACCTCGTTTGTGGAGTTAAAAAATAAAATAAATAAATGGGACATTTGTAATTTTTTAATTCCATCTGTGAAATTTAAAAACTCTACTGTTAGTGTACATGATAATAATAAAAAAAAGATTATACATCAACTCCTATTTTAGTTAAATAAAACAAGGTATTATTAACTATTTATGGTTTGATTTGGAGAATATAACAATGCATAGTTTCCTTTAAAGAATGAATTTAATTTTTGACACATGAAATTAAATAATATAGAATATTTATTTTATTAATTAATTTTGAAATTTCAATATAAAATGCACTAAAATCAAATATTTTTAAAATTTTCCTAAAACCAAATAAGGAAAAAGAATTAGTGAGCGGGAGAGTATGCCTCTACAATCTACATGTACCTTTAAGGTAGTATTTGACATCAATTTCAAGATCATCATAGGAACTTAATCACGAGATGATCTTATTAGTACGATATCTTATCACTTGTGATTTGAAATCGTATTATTTAATTAATAATTATTAATTTTCGTAATTAAAGATCATTGTATTTGATATTAGTAAAAAACAAATATTATTTTGTTTGAAAGCATGAGAATGATCATAATATAATAGTTACACAAATTAATAATTTCAATATTGTTTAAAAATAATAATTTGTAAATTAGTACTAATATTTTACTTCGTAATAAGGTGTATATTTATTACTAAATTAAAAAATATATTTATTGTCAGGTAAACTAACTTTATAATATAAAATACGTAAAAGGCATTTGAATTAAAAAAAAAATATTAAAATTATAATAAAAAGAAATTATATAGTATAAAGTATAAACATTGAAAAAGTTAAAAGAAAAGCCCACAAAACTTTTTTTTTTAATTTGGTACAATGAATATTATTTTAAAATTAAATTTTATTATATTAAATAATTATAATTTTTTAGAGGAAGCAAGCTTTTAATTTACACATTGGATGTGTAGTATTGATTTTATTTATCACTTCACTCTAGTGATAATAATTTTTTAACTTTTTATATGAAAATTAGATCACACTCTAATACAGTAATCAACACTTTCGATGATTTAAAATTATTATCACATAAAATCACTGAGTTCTCTCGAAATACGGTGATCTAATTATCATAGATAAATCACCATAATTTTTTAGATGATCAACTTATATTAAACATCACTTAAAAGATTCTATACCACTAGGAAAAAAGGTTTTTTAACTTCACAATCAAATTTTTACGTGTACTTTTAGTAATTAATAACAATTAATTATTTTACTTATAACGTTAAAAAGCTCTACTATTGGTATTGGGTATAATATAATCCTAATTTTTAAGGATTAATATTTGATGCATTGACAGTGTAAAAGGTTATACACCTTCAGTATATCCTACGATGCCACGTGTCAAAATTAGGTTGTAGAGGTTAGAGGTTAGTGGTCAGGGTTAGGAATTAGTGGTTAGAGTTAGGGATTAGTTGTTAGTTTTTTATAACGTGTCAGTATAAGATTTACTGTTAGTGTATGAAGTTTATACACTGACAGTGCATAAAAAAACGAACTCAATTTTTTATAGGTATGTAGTAATTTACTATCTTACAAATCGTGAAAATTTTAAATTTCACAAATCAACTTATAAGATTATCACAAATCATTATGATATATTTAAAAAAACAAAAAATGAACGAAAATATCTAAAAATATTTTAATTTTATTTGTGAAATTTAAAAATTCCATCAACTTTATATAAAAAATAATTCATATAATTAGACATAACAATTCGTGTATCTGTGTTGTGTTTGTATATTTTCTCATGTTTTAATTGTGATTAAGGTATTTTATATTTGTATAAATTTTGACGTGTTAATAATTTGTGTTATATAGATTTTGACATATTTGTATATTCGTATTGTATCCGTGTTTTTTTTCGTATCGTGTCATTTTTCTTATTGTGTTTTAATTACTTTTTTATATCATATTCGTATCGTATCCAATATTACCATATCTACATATAATAATATCTAAAAAGTAAAATCTGAATATTTGGCTCTGGTTCATGTATCTTTTCCTCAAATAGTCATGTTTGGAATCACGTTTATCGTCTATAGAAAAAAGCTTATCCAGTAGTCAGTTTTATGACAACGTTACCCAGCACGTGGTCATTGTATTTCAAAGAAATTAATTCTCATCTTCAAAGTTCAAACAATATGCAATATTTATAGTTTCATAATCCAAAAAGAAGCTGAAGTTTCAATTTGCTGACGGCAAGGTAAAGCTTCTGTCAACTCCCGCATGTTTTTTCATATATAGAATCAATCTGCTAAGCTTTTTTCCTTGTCTGCTAAGCTTTATTAAAAGTCTTACTTTTGAATGGGATGTTTCAGCAACAATTACTTACTGCATACCTCCAATTACCTTGCTCAACACATAACTCTATAAATATCCCAATCTTTTCCAGCCTTTTGGAAGCCATATATCTCATTCTCAAGCTTTGTTTCATCAGTCTCCGTCTCTCTCGAGTCTCGACCATGGCGATTTACAAGCTAGGGAACTGCTTCTTTTCTTTTCTTTCAATCGTTTCGCCTCTGAAATGGGCTTGGAACTTCTTGCTTCATTACTCTTTGTTCCCTTATCACATGCATGAAGATTTTAAGTTAGGGAGGTGCAATTACAACTGCAAGCAAGAGTCGGGTGAGGAAGTTTTGGAATGCGCTATTTGTTTATGTAAGATCGACGAAGACGATGAGATTAGAGAGTTGAGATGTGACCATCTTTTCCATAAAGTTTTCTTGGATAGATGGATTGGATACCGGCGTTCTACTTGCCCCATTTGTCGCACTTCTCTAATTCCTCGGAGACTGGTTCCCGGAATGGAAGTTATACTTTTCAATTATTGCTCTTTTGATGATTCTAGCCACCGCGAAACCTGGTGGCTGCGCTAAGAATATAAATACTAAGTCATGTGACAGATTAAAGTTCTAGGTATTGGTATTACTTACAGTAATAAACAAATTTGTTGTCAAAAAAAAAAAAAATTGTAAATGTTGTTTAATTTGAGGTATTGCAAGTAATGCCAATCCCATGAATTTTATTAGCTATCTTCTAGAGAATTAATGGAGGATTCTTCTTCTTTGTTGAGACTAGCTATTCAAGCTATGGCAGATTGCTTGATTTAATCTTCTTTTCTTGTTATTTTAAGTTGTATCATGAGGAATGAAGATAATCTTAACTCTTTTCAGTTTTTAATGAACTCCATCATTGTACCTTGACCCTACTGAAGAAGTGGAACATGATTTCAGATAAAACTATTAACTAAACTAGTTACGACATGCATTTGAGTTCAAAGAATAAGAAGAAGCAATCACTGGTTATGAACTGTCTTAAATGGTGTAATCTCATATCTGTCATGTTTTGGATTGTTATGATCTTATGTTAAATTTGGATATATGCGTCTATCGTCAATTAATTTTAGGATGAACTCTTATCAAAGCCGAAGTTTGTTATGTTTCTCCTGCCTATGTTTGTTCTGCTCCCCAACTATTCTTAAGTAATTTTAGGTTAGATGTTTAATAGACCTGTTAGATTGGGTTATCCGTCCAATCTTGAAAGTCAGCCTAATATTTGGAAAGGCTTGAATTGAAATATGAGGTATGAAAAACGAGCTTAGATAAAAAAATGATACTCATTTTAAAAATGTGTCTTGGCTTGGACATAACATTTTTGTTCGGTCTAGTCAGGCACGACCCATTTTACTATATATATATATAAATATTCAAAGAATCGATTCTTTTTAAAAGTTATAGATAATTTTGTTTAAAAATTTAAGCGGGTTTATTTAAATCCGAGTGTATTTTGCATATACGGACTAAGCTTAAACATAAAATTTTGTTCATATTTTGCGCTGAATTGAACTTGAACAATTATAAAATCCATTGATATCCTACCTAAATTCAACACAATCTCGACTCATGGACAGATGTAATGCTTTTAACATACTAAATCAAAGTATTTGATACAATGTTATCAAAGTGGCGGTAAAAGATAATCTCATATTAATCTCTAAAGTTAAGGATACATAAATGTAATAGAAATGCTAAACTTTTCGACTAATAAGACAGTTAGAGGTGCTCATGGGTCGGGCCGGGCTGCGGCCCGGAACATTTCTATTTTTCTTGCTCAGGCTCGGCCCGCGGATCCGAATTACTATTTATTCCTTAATAAAAAAATAAAATTTTTAATTAATTTTTAAATATTTTTATAACTAAAATTTTAAAAAATAATATTATTTTAATATGTGAACAGTAATCCGAGCCGGACCAACCCAGATCACAAATTAATATGCCTAAACCCGACCTAGTATGGGCCGGATCTATCGGACTGAACGGATTACCCGACCCGTGAGCAGGTCTAACGAACAAGTCGAGCAGTCTCAATATTTATATAAATATGCACTCTCTTTAAATTTAATAAAACTGGGGTCATACGAGGTTACCATTAAGTTCAATATATCCACCTAACTGATTGAAATAGACATATGCATGTATTTATTTTGTTAGAAATTACTGAGAAGATATCAACCTTACACTTCAACAAATCTTATATTCAACTCCTGTCCTGACATAAGTTGTTTGAATTTAAGCTTCATGTATAAGGTCTTTTCATTAAAGAATTAACATTAATATTATAGACGAAAAATATTAAATTCAATTAAAAAATCGAGAATGACCACACTAATGATCTAATCTTACCCTTTTTGCTTTCCAATATATTATTTATTTTTGAGAAATGATTATAATTTCTAATATTTAATTAAGATTTATATTTGATATATTGGTAGTGTATACATATTATACACTGTCATTGAAATCATATAATGTCACATTATTAATAAATAAATATAAAATTTTAAAAATTTGAAAAATAAATATAAATAATCTTTTTTTGTTTTGTTTTGGAGATCACAACTTATGAATAGAAGAGAAAACTGCTAAGATTTGAATCCTAGACTTACTGAATGTTAACTCTTAAAAGTGAATTAAATTTTAAATTCAAATATATAAATAAATTTATTTATTAATATATAACATCATAATATAAAAATTTATACGTTAGAATACAAAATTAGTGTGCATGCAGGTGAGAGAGTCAAGAGTAAAGAACGGCGTCTATATTCTTTGTTGTTTAATAGAGAGCTGATTCCTTTTCTCAACCTTTTGGGATGATTGTTTCCTAATTTAATTTTGGTGGCTACATTATATAATTGAAGAAATTCTGAAATATTCAATATTCATTTATTTTTTCCTAGGCATAATTAATGATGAAATTGCATGTAAAGGTAGCTAAAAGCTTACATTTTTTATCCTACATATGAGGAAGTTTAATGGAGAAGGATGATTTGAACCTTCAACCTTTGTGTTATATTTCATTTTTATCTATAATTTTTAAAATTCATTTTTTGTTCATCTAAAAAATATTTTAAATTCTTTCATTTCATTAACCATTGTTAAAATTTGACAAAATTTATCACTTTCGAATTACGTGCATGTCCATGTAAATGACGAAATGGCAAAAAAGTGGACTTTTTTTTTTTTTTATAACTTTTTTCAACAAGATCGATTAAATAAAATTAAAATCGAGAGATTGATAGAATTTAACGAAAAGATTAACAACATGTAAAAATTTAATTAAAAAGAACATCTTTTCAGAAAATATAATTGATGTTTAGATGAAAACTTATTAGAATTTTCGATGAAAGAACTTATTTAAATATACTATCAAAACATATTCAAATTATTTGAAATTTCTATCCATTTGGATTTTCAAATTTAAATTTTATTTTGTTATTTTTAATAAAAAACTTTACGAACTTTGATCTAAGGAACCTGACCTAAGTTTTGTCCCTCAAATTTTGAACCATCTAACTTTTCCTTTTCCTTATCATTATCATGTGTGTTGGTGTCTATATCCAACCTTAATTTATGGGCAGTTGCATATAGTTTCTACATCATTAGCGACAAATGAAATAAGACTTGAACTCAAAGTTTAATCCGATTAATAGTAATTTTTAAGAGATGATAATTAATAGGTTTAGTGTTTAAATTTCAATATTTGTAATTATTTTTTTATTCTCAGGTAGACCTACTCATGAGTCGAGTTGCGACCCGGAACTTTTTTATTTCTCTTACCTAGGCCCGACCTGATTTATAAATTAAATAATATTAAAAAATTATTTTTATATTAATATTTACATATTTTTATAATTAAATTTAAATAAAAAATATTTTATTATTATTTAAACAGTGATTTGGGCTGTGCTAACCCGAATAAAAAAATACTCTGTCCAGGCCCAACCTAATGCGGGCCGGGTTTGTCGGGCCGGACGAGCTATCCGACCCTTGAGCAGGTTTATTCTCAAGTTACGACCTCTTTTTTTTTTTTTTTTTTATATAAAAGAAGTTGTAGTTTGAGGATAGGGAAAAAAATTACAGATGTTAAAACTCGAAGTCCAAACATACCTTTTAAGCATAACTATAACTAAATTTCGAATTCCTCAGATTTTTTTTTTTATATTTTTTTCCAAAAAAGAAATAAGACTTGGTGTTGATGCTTAAGATTGTTTGTCAAAATCAGTCTATATAGTTAGAGTGCTTTATATAGATCTACTAGAGAAATATTTTAGACTTTTCAAATTTGTAAGAGCAAAGGTAAAAAAGAAACGTGGGAGGGGGGTTACGGGCTGCAGTAGCAATCCGCTGTTATTTTCTATTTTTCTCCCATTCTAAATCTTGACTGCAGAATTTGAATCCATGTTTTGAATTGGGTTCTTTTTGGTTCCCAAAAATATGCTAATTTAAGCGATGGAGCGAGAGAGTGGAAAAGTTGAATCATGTCATGAACTAGATAAGAAAATAGGTTTAATTTGTGGACTGTCTAGTGGTGACAACTACTGTCATAATGTGCAAAATACGAATTCAGCATGCTAGACACAAATCAATGGAGTCGCCACTAATCATCTAATCTAAGTGTGATTAGTCACCTATACGAATCTATCCTATTTAAAGTAATCCTAAACTTGACTAAGACACCTTAAAAAGAATAGGTTCTGGTCTACTTATCAGAACTGGGTTCGGGAGTACAGTTACGTGTGAGGAAGGATTGGCACCCTCACAACGCCTATCTAAGAGATAGTACCTAATTAGTCTTGTGATACTTAAAAAGTCTTAATTAAATGGTCTTGTCTATCCTATCTTCATTTTAATTGTTAAAATTAGAAATCTCGAAAATTATTTTCTTAGGTCTTCCTTCCATTCATTCTGGAGAAATTACTAAAAAAAACGTTTCCTCACCTCAAGAGTATTCAAAGGAAACCATTCGTTCTATTGAAGAGGCTCCGTCATCGGAAAAGTTAGATTATTTAACAAAGTTATTTCTCTTAAATTAATCTTCCAAAATTAATCCACATTTTATTAATGTTTGTTCGAAAAATAAATTCTGATCTTAATATCGAAAATTATAAAATTAATTATTTAAAAAGAATAAATTTTGATCTTTATTGATATCGAAAATAATCTCTTAAAAAATCATTCCATTCATTCTGAAATTTTTTTAAGAGAATTCTCTCACCTAGAAATTCTTTGGAATTCAACCAAACGTGAACTCCTCGAATTTCATCATTAGAAAAGATCTCTATTTATTATTTTCAAACTAATTAATCATCAATTAAAAAAAAAACTTAATTAAAAAAATATATATCTTACTAATAATAATCAAATTAATAATTAATAAATAATAACAAAATATAATTAAAATAATAGTTAAAAATAATTAATAATAAATAATAATGGTTAAAAATAATAGTAAAATAATAATAATAATAATAATAATAATCCAATCAAAGTTGATTCGTAAAAATATACCTGTAAACACCAAAACTAAAACTAAAATTAGTCATAATAAATAATTAATTAACATTTAAACAAATAATATATATAAAAAAAGTACTCAAGTAAAAAAAAAAAAAAACGTAAAAGGTATAACAAAAAGGATACAAAAGGAAATAAAAAAGAAATGAAAAAAAAAAAAAAAAATAACACAACCAGCAACTGGGTCGGGCCCAAGCGCGGGCTGGGCACGGGCCGACCCTACCCGTTGCTGGTTCCATTCAAAACCAGAAAAAAAATTTTTGTTTCATTTTTTACCTTTCTAAAAAAAAATCTTCTCTTTTCTCTCAACTTCTTCTTCTCTAAGAACACCAAGAACATCAAGAACAAAACCCAAAAAAATTCCCAGATTTCGGTCACTGCCAACTGCCGCCCCGCTGCTCCTCGCCGCAGCCGTTGCCGTCGCCGATCTCCAGGCTCAGAAAAATCCTAAAAAATCTCTAAAAATTTCTTTCGATCTCCTTTTTCCAAAAATCAACTTAGTTTTTCTCGAATCTAACCCGATAATCCTAGATCTGAGTTTGAAAGTCGCAACTTCAACCTCTCCGATCTTCTCCGTAGGCCGTCGAACGATCACCAACCTTCAACCTAAGCTTCGTCTAATTAAAACCAAGATTTCCCACTACTAAACACTCTTCGAAACAACTCCTAGCACTAAGAATCAAAATTTTCGAAATTCACCAAAAAAAAAAAAATTCTTCTACTGATCTTGCTTGCTTTTTTCGAAAATTATATATTTTCTGATGTGTTCTTTGTGGTTGAGGCATGGGTTCATTATATAGGAAAGGAATTTAGATTTTAATCTAGTTAGGAGTCTTTAATCTGATCAAGAAATGATTTTTTGTTCCAACCATAATTCTTAGAGTCCAAGTTCAATCCAAAGAAGAGTTTTAGTTCAACCCAAACTTTTTTTTTCTTTTTTTTTTTAATTTCGAATTTATCCTTTTTTTTTTCTTTTTTTTTTGGTTTTTTTATTTAATTCGAAAATAAAATTCAAATTACAATCCAGATAAAATTCGGTGTCTACAGTTGCCTCTCTTTGTGCATTCTCTGAGAAACAGGGGATGTGCAAAGACTTGACAGCCACTAATCCTTCTTTGACAAGGATAAACATAAATGTAAGCTAGGGTATAAAGAAAAAGATGTGATTTACGGCTAGGGTTTTTCTGCCACTAGGGTTGTTTAAGGAGATATTCCAATGCCGATTTGGATGACCATTTCTTATCCGATTTAGGCCCATGACCAACCGTCGGAAAGGTAATAAAGTGATCTTCAAAAGTCAAGAAGGAAGTTTCTTCGAATAATGAGTCTAACATCATGTTTTATTAGAAACAAGTTCCGGAGGTCAAATCTGTCTTCTTGCTTTGCACCAAGAATTTGATCTTTTTGACTCCCAAGTCTTTTTCAATCTTGTGATTGTGATTTTGTAAACTCTTTAATATCCTAATTGACATGTTTTGACTTCATCTCTTCGAAAATACCTACAAAGCATAAAAACCTAGTAAAATGTCAAGAAACTTAAGAATCAAAACACAAAGTATAAGGAAATTCAATAGGAAAATGCATGAAATTAAGCACTTATCAAATTCCCCCACACTTAATCTTTTGCTAGTCCTCAAACAAAAAATCATGCTTGATAGTAAATGGTTTGAGTTAAGCTAAAATTAACATAACATATCTCAATCAAAATAGTGCTTGTTCAAACTTAATCTCAACTTCTCAAATGGGATACCCTCATGATTTTCACTCTTTAAAGTAGTGGTGAAGTGTTTACACTCAATCAATCTCATGAAAACAGTTTCTACCATATGCTTGCTTGTCCACATATTCTCCACTACTTAGATCATGCAACTTCATGAATCAAGAGGTCTTTATGCAAGGTTATAATGGGGCCAAGGGGTAATAATGTGGCTAAAGAATAAAAGATAAAGGATATTACAAAAGTTCCAAAGAGTTTATAGAGTTTAGAGACATAATAAGATTCATACAAAGAAACTTCTCAAAACTCTTTACAAGTACATAATCACATAGGCCGAATATTCATGTTGGGCCTTTTCTTCATTCTAAACAACTTTCTAACATCTTTTTCTTTTCCTTAACTAGAAGTTCAAGAGATTATTCATTTTTTTTTTCACATGGGAATGTATTTGGCAATATTCCCTCTATTTTTCTCTTGACTTTTGCCTTTCTCCTCCCCCACACTTATTTCTTGTTTCTAACCCAAAATTTGAATAGATCTTCCTTGTCTTTGCAATATGTCTCAAAACATGCTAATTCATCTTTAGAACAAGGGGAAGGATATAAATAAGTATATTTAGGTTAGGGACAAGATATGGTTACCAAATAAATAACTTATTCAATGTAGGCTCAAATTGGCTCACTAAGGGGGATGTTCTCTTGGAACATCAATAAGGGATGGCTGTTTGGCCCTGGTTAAAAATCCTAATGCCTCTATCAAATTCATGTTGTCACATGCATCAATATAGTCTCAACAAGGTTTAAAGCAAGTTCTAGAGAATCATGTAATCATAAGAGCACTCAAGAAAGAAATTAGATTGATATGTATAATGCATCAATCATATAGGCTCAAAAACTCACAAGGATGATTATACAAGTCAGATTTAAGTCTAAACATGCTTCTTTCTCAATCAACATATCATATTAACATTGGCTCAAAAAAATGATATCAAGTTCAATTCTCATGAAAATCTTCTCACTAATAAATCAGTTTTATACTTATGCAATTCATATCTCATCATAGTATTGAAAGTAACTAAAACACACTAAAAACAACATAAAAAGAATAAAAAACAAAACACACTAAAGAAAATCCTAAATTCTTCCCCGCACACTTAATTTTTACTTTGTCCTCAATGTAATGCTGTTATCCCCAATGCAAGAATTATATGTAAGAGAAAAGAACTACTAAACAAAACAAACTAAAGAAAAACAATAAAAGATAGAATGATGGAGAGTATGGAATATGCAAATCTGATTATAATGGATGCTCTCCATCCTTTTGGGTTGCCTCCCAAGAAGCGCTTGGTTTATTGTCCTCAGCCTGACTTAGACCTATGCCATTATTATTCAACATAATTTGGCTAAAAAAGTGGTAACTCCTCCACATCTTGTATTGGAACATTCTCATGTAAGGCTTCAATCTATGACCATTCACTTAGAATGCCTTATCTATTTTTGGGCTTTGGATTTCAACTGCACCATGAGTAAATACATTAGTAATAACAAAAGGTCCAACCCAATGAGAACGTAACTTACCTGGAAATAACTTAAGGCGTGAATGGAAGAGAAGAACTTTTTGTCCAACAACAAAGTCCTTTCTTGATATCATCTTGTCATGGAATGCCTTAGTCTTTTCCTTGTAAATCCTAAAATTCTCATAGGCATCATTCCTTATCTCCTCTAATTCTTGTAGGTCAAGTTTTCTTTGCTTACCTGCCTCATCCATCTCCATGTTGCATTGTTTGATAGCCCAATATGATTTATGTTCCAATTCAACCGGAAGATGACAAGGCTTACCATAAACAAGTCGATAAGGAGACATACCAATGGGTGTCTTATATGCTGTCCTATAAGCCCAAAGTGCATCATCAAGTCGTGAACTCCAATCCTTCCTATTTGGATTTACTGTCTTTTCAAGGATGGACTTTACTTCTCGATTTGACACTTCAGCTTGCCCACTAGTTTGAGGATGGTATGAGGTGGAGACCTTGTGTGTGATGTTATACTTCATCAAAAGTGCTTCCATAGTCCTATTGCAAAAGTGAGTACCTCTATTGCTGATTATGGCCTTTGGTGTTCCAGACCTAGCAAAGATGTTAGTCTTGACAAAATCTGAAACAACTTTAGAGTCATTAGTCCTAGTGGCTTTTGCTTCCACCTACTTCGAAACATAATCAACGGCAAGTAAAATATAAAGATTACCAAAAAAAGAAGGAAAAGGTCCCATGAAATCCATGCCCCATACATAAAAAATTTCAACAATAAGTATTGGAGTTTGAGGCATTTGATTTCTAGCATCTAAGTTACCTGTTCTTTGGCAACGATCACATGACTTGCAAAAGAGGTATGCATCTTTGAATATAGTAGGCTAATAAAATCCAGAATTAAGAACTTTCATGGCTGTTCTTTTGGATCCAAAGTGTCCTCCACATGCATAAGAGTGACAAAAGGTGAGAATAGATTGAAATTCAGGTTCGAGTACACACCTTCTTATAATCTGATCGGAGCAATGCTTCCAAAGGTAAGGATCATCCCATATGTAGTATTTGGCATCACTCTTGATCTTATTTCTTTGAGCTTGTGTCAACTCTTGTGGCAACTTCTTGGTAACTAAGTAATTAACAATATCGGCATACCAAGGAGTTGTTGTACTTATAAAAAAAAGTTGCTCATCCGAAAAGTTCTCATTCAAGGGTAGTGCATCCTCTTCATGAACTAAACGGCTAAGATGGTCCGCAACCAGGTTATCACTACCTCTCTTATCTTTTATCTCCAAATCAAATTCTTGTAAGAGAAGTATCCATCTAATCAACCTTGGTTTGGCCTCCTTCTTAGTGAGTAAGTACCTAAGGGCTGCATGGTCAGAAAATACGATTACTTTAGTACTAATTAAATAAGATCGAAATTTTTCTAGAGCAAATACAACAGCCAAAAGTTCTTTTTCAGTAGTGGAATAGTTTAATTGAGCATCATTAAGAGTTTGGGAGGCATAATAAATGGCATGTGAGGCTTTGCCAACCCGTTGGCCCAAAATAGCTCCAATGGCAAAGTCACTAGCATCACACATGATTTCAAAAGGTATATTCCAATCCGGTGGTCGCATGATAGGAGCTGATGTCAAGAGTCCCTTCAATGTTTCAAACGCCTCTTTGCATTTATCATCAAAGTTAAAAACGACATCTTTTTGTAGTAGCTTGCAAAGAGGTAGTGTGATCTTTGAGAAGTCTTTGATAAATCTCCTATAGAAACCTGCATGTCCAAGAAAAGAATGAACCTCTCTCACATTTGTAGGAGGTGGTAAAGAATGCATAATATCTATTTTAAATTTATCAACCTCTATTCCTTTAGAAGAAATAACATGGCCCAAAACTATTCCTTGTTCTACAATAAAGTGACATTTTTCCCAATTCAAAACAAGGTTAGTTTCAATGCATCTTTCAAGTACAAGTGTGAGGTTCTCTAGACATCTATCAAAAGAATCACCATAGACACTAAAATCATCCATAAACACTTCTATGATGTTCTCTACATAATCTGAAAAATGCTAACCATACATCTTTGGAATGTAGCTGGTGCATTACAAAGACCAAATGGCATACGACGGTATGCAAAAGTACCAAATGGACATGTAAATGTTGTTTTCTCTTGGTCCTCCGGAGCAATGGCAATCTGATTATAACCTGAAAAACCATCAAGAAAATAATAATGAGAATGGCCAGCTAACCTTTCAAGCATTTGATCAATAAAAGGTAAAGGAAAGTGGTCTTTGCGAGTTGTGGAATTAAGTTTACGATAATCAATACAAACTCGCCACCCTGTTTGAATCCTAGTAGGAACAAGTTCATTCTCATTATTTGTTACCACCGTTATACCTGATTTCTTTGGAACCACTTGGACCGGGCTCACCCATTTGCTATCCGAGATAGGATAGATCACTCCAACATCTAGGAGCTTCAGTATCTCCTTTTTCACAACCTCCATCATAGGAGGGTTCAATCTTCTTTGTGCTTCTCTTGTTGGTTTGGACGCCTCCTCTAACAGAATCCGGTGCATGCACATGGATGGGCTTATTCCCTTGATATCGGCAATTGTCCAACCAATTGCTGTTTTATGCTCTCTAAGCACCCGGATAAGTCGCTCTTCTTGCAAAGGTGTGAGCTCTTTGGCAATGATGATCGGTAGTGTGTCATTTTCACCTAAGAACACATATTTCAAGTGGTTCGGTAGTGGTTTCAACTCTAAAGTTGGTGCCTGCAAAATGGAAGGTAGAAGTTTCTCATTAGATAAAGGCAAATGAATAAATGAAACATCAAACCTTGCATCTTTAGGTGGCAGCGAGTGTAAAGATTCTAGTGCCCCTTCCACATGGTCACTCAAGGCTAGTTCCCCTTTAGCATTCCCCATTCTGAGATGTTTGCTAAGGACTATCTCCACACTATCTTCACCATCTAGCTCATAAGCTTGCTGTACTAGTGAGTCAATTATATCAATATTAAAAACAGAATGCACATCACTAGGATATCTCATGGCCTCAAAAATGTTAAAGCGAATGATTTCACCATCAAATTCCATAGTTAAAGAGCCATCATGTACATCTATTTTAGTTCCTGCTGTTTTCAAGAATGGTCTCCCTAATAGAATAGGTGTGGGATTAAGAGACATCTCATCTTCCATCTCAATAACATAAAAGTTAGCGGGAAAAACCAATTCATTAACCTGTACAAGAACGTCTTCTATAACTTCTCTTGGATAAGTGTTAGAACGGTCAGTGATAACTCGTATAATTATATAGTTTTTAGTTATGTTTTATTAATGTTTTGTGTCAAATACGAGTTATTATTGTTTAGTCTAATTGTGTTTATGATCTTTTATATTTTTATGTATTTTGGTGTTTTTCACAAGTTTCTTTGAGTGATTTCAGATTACTAGAATTAAGGGCAAATCCAGTTCAGTTTCAGTTCCGACACCTTTTGCCATATCAGCTATATCTCGAGTTTCACTGAAGCAATAAGGCTGAAATTTGTAGCCATGCAAAGCTAAGAGGCATATCTATCTTTTTCATGTTTTACACTTCTTAAAACGGAGTCGTTTTCCCTAGTGAAATCGACCATCAAGTTGGCTGATGTGCAATGACGTCTGTGCTGACATGTTTTCGTATTTTGCCCATATCTGCTTAACCACATCAGAAAATGAGCTGATTCCAACGGCTATGGTTCCGTAACTGATAGGGGAACCTTTGTCTAGAAGACCATGTGATCAGATCAGGCCTCCAATATTGACGAAATCGACCATCAAGTTGGCTGATCAAAATCGTCATATACCTACCTTTGAAATTTGTAAAGCTTGTCTCTTGTCATTTAGCCCTCCAAAATGTGTATAAATAGAGGGCCTTGGATGATTGTAGGGGATCATATTGTACATAGGTAGGATATTAGCCATTTTAATAAAATTCTCTAAGTTTTCTTCTTCTTTCTTTTCTCTAGTTTTCTTTCTTTTCTCTAGTTTTCTTTTTCTTTAGAGAGAGCAAGAGGTTGGATAATTAATATTCTTCCTCTTCTTCTTTCTTTCTTTTATTTTCTTCTTAGATTTTCTTTAATTTTATGTTTATGTTTACAATGCCTATGCTAGGCTAAACTTCTATTTGGTTAAGGGTGATTTCAAAGCCCTAGACATGTTTTGTGATTGATTTTCAGATTCTATCTATCATTAATTTTCTATCAAAGTTGCTTATGTTCTTCTACAAGAATTGTTCATGATGTTGTCTTGATTT
The DNA here is from genome assembly GCA_030761205.1 of Fremontodendron californicum. Taxonomy (NCBI): domain Eukaryota; kingdom Viridiplantae; phylum Streptophyta; class Magnoliopsida; order Malvales; family Malvaceae; genus Fremontodendron; species Fremontodendron californicum. The sequence goes on along the minus strand of JAULJL010000023.1, from coordinate 8,362,653 downwards.
ATTTAGGTGTACAACTAGATAGATCTTGATAATTATCTATTGCTAGTTTAGGAGTCTTGATCCGTGTAATTGTCTTGATTTCCTATTCATAAGTGGCAATTTGTGATTAATGATTATGGTCAAGTTTTCAATAATTGCAAAGTGGAACATAACCTAAGTTGAACAATCCGAGCTTATGTGTTTGTTGCTTAGATCAACCTATCTTTCTCATCATAAAGCTGCCATTAAATTGAATTTAGAGAGCTTATTCTAGGTTGTTTAATGGTTAGAGATTAAATAGAGAGCTTGTTCTATTTAACGACAAACTAAGGAAAGATTGGGGTAACAGAGCTTGTTGTTATCTACGGTTGTTAACTTTGATAGTTGGTTGATATTGATAGATCTGAAATTGATTCTTAATGATGTCTAGTGGTGGAGAATGAAACCTTAACCATATTTTTCATATTTGATTCCTCTTACTTATTTGTTTTCTTACTTTTAGTTTGCTTATTTTTTATATTTATTTTTATTGGCTGGTTATACCGCCTAATTTGTATATTAACTTTGTTTTATTTTTATTGGCTGGTTATACCGCCTAATTTAGTATATATATTTTTATTGGCTGGTTATACCGCCTAATTTAGTATATATATTTTTATTGGCTGGTTATACCGCCTTGCATCTTATTCTTATTATTTACTTTAGTTTAAATCTGGCTTCAAAAACCCCTTTTCTTTTATTGTTCTTGAATTTAAGTTTTAAACTATTAACTTATAAACTAAAACCCAATCCCTGAGGACTCGACCCTTGCTAACTACTATACTTACAATTTATCTTTTTAGTGCAAGGTTAAATAAGATACACTCTTTTGGGTGCATCAAATTTTTGGCGCCGTTGCCGGGGACTGTTTTCTTTAGTTTATTTGTTACTTGGTTTATTCTTATTTTTAGTTCTAATTAGTTCTATTTTCTTGTACATACAAGTTTTTCTTATCAAATTTTGAAAAAAAAAAAAAAATAAATAAAACGATGGAATTGAGCAATCTAACACTTGAAGAGTTGGTGGCATACATGAACATGGAGAATCAACAAGCCAATCTCAACTTCCCAGTTCAACAATTTGCCATGGGAGGATGTCAAGGCCATCAAGTGTTCCAAGACCAACAGTATGATCATTACTCAAACACTTACCATGAGGGATGGTGGGATCATACTAATTATGGCTACTCGAGAAATTACCAAGAAGTAGATCCTTATGCCAATTACACTCATCCATCTAGATTTAATCAATCATGGTCTCAAGAACCAGATCTTTTTCAGCCACTACATATGACTCAAAACTCAGGTACTTCTTTAGAAGATCTTGTCGATTCTCTTGTTACTAATACTTTGCAATTTCAACAGGAAACAAGGGCAAGTATCGAGAGTTTGGAAAGGCAAATGAGCCTATTGGCTAGTAGTATGGTGGTATGGGTAGCACAAAGATCTGAAGAACTCTCTGCCCAAACAATGATTAACCCAAAGGAGAATGCTACTATTGTGACCTTGAAAATTGAGGAACAAGATGAGGATGCGACAAAATTAGAGATGGATTCTATTCTTGAGGATAATGAAGCCACAAATACAAATAAGAGTATTTCGGCACCTGAGGTAACGTTTAAAGTTCCACTTTTTACTAATGTTTCTTCTCCACCTTTTCCTAGTAGATTTGCAAAGTTCAAGGAGGATGAACATGAACAAGACACGCTGGAAACCTTAAACAGTTTGTTTGTGGATGTCATTCAACAAGTACCAAAAGATGCACCATTCCTCGATGAGATATGCACCACCAAGGATGATGGAATAATACTTGTAATGGAGAATGCATCCACTGTTGTGCAAAGAAAGCTTCCTCTCAAACGCATAAATTTGGAAAATTTCATGTATGAGCCTGACAAGCCTAAAAAGCCAAGAAGGGGTGTTGGTTAGATTCAAAACACTAACTCAAGTGTTAATTGGGAAGGCAGCCCAATTAAAGATGAAATTGCCAACCTTCCATACTCAGATTTGCTTTCTTTTCCTTTTCCTTTTCCTTTTATTATTTTTTATTGTTTTTATTTATTTATTTTTATGTTTATTTGTTTAGTAATTTAGGATTTTATTTAGAGTTTTTGAGTCTTTTTAGGTTGTTTTTCTTTCTGATCCTTGTTTTTAAAATAACTAGATGTAAATATAATTTTTATTTTTTTTAACCCCGGTTAAATGGCGGATAACGCACTCCGTGATTATTTAAGTCGGTTCCATCAGCTACCCACAAAACTGATATTGTATATAAATTTCTCTTCCAATTTCTCTTTCAATTTTTTTTTCATTCTTTTTTTCAGGATGGATGATATTCTCACAAGATTGCAGAAACGATTTCCTCCTTTTCCTCGAAATATTTTACTGAAGCTTTACCAAGTTCGACTTGAAAGATTAAGAATGCTTATGCACAAAGGGATTCCTGACGACATACGTTGGATAATTGAAGCCAAGGTACGTGAAGATGAATATCTTCCTGTTTTGCATTTACCAGGTACAGGTAGAAGCACTTTTGTAAAGAAGCGACGAGCAAAGCGCATGAGTTCAAATTGCCACAAATGTGCACGATGGACGTGTAACGGTAAATGTCGTTCTATTGGGATTCCGTCCTCTAATCGAGATGATAAAATTGAATTCATTAAGGATGGACTGAGTAAGGAGAATTTGGGTAATATCCAACTTTCTCTTGAGACGCATCCTAGTGGAGACGTACAAAGAGAAATTCTTGATTTATGGCCGCAATTCCAAAGGGAATGGCAACATCTTGGGAATCTGATGTTAAAAGACCCTGTTTGCCAGCTTGTAAGAAAACTGGATGGGAAGCATATCCTCGACTCATAGAAGGCGTTTAAGCCGTTTCTGGACGTAAAACCAGAGGAAGATGTGAGCCACAATCACAACTACAATAAATGACTTCTCAGCTTTTGGTTTGATTTGCAATAACTTTATTTTGGTTTAATTTACGTGTTGTTCGATTTGTGTAACTATTCTCGTTTTTTTTTATTTGTCTTTTACGGTTGATTTTTTTTTTCTTTCTCTTTTTGATTTTCTTCCTGAAATCACGCAAAAATCTTTTGTTAGGTTAACATTTTCTTCTGACAGGTCAGATACACTTTCGGCGACATTATTACTCTTGTCTGATTCACTACTGAGTCCTCTATATATTACACCATGTACTCATTCTCTTTCAGGCACTCGAAGAAAAAAAAAATGGCAAGTACTTCATCCCAGCGCATTAAAAAAATTTGTGTCTTTGGAGGTGCTTATCCAGGAAAAAATAACATATTCGCTGATGAAGCCATAAGAGTTGGAGTAATACTTGCCCAACAAAAGATCCACTTGATTTATGGAGGCGGTAGTACGGGTTTAATGGGAGCAGTCGCTACAGCAGCACACACCGGAGGAAGTCCAGTTCTAGGAATCGTGCCAAAACTATTCACAAGTTTTTGTGGACCTACCGTGGGTAAGGAAATACAAGTCTGGAGTGTCCCTGAACGGATAACAATCATGTACCATTCTGCCGATGCATTCATTGCTTTACCAGGAGGTCTGGGTACATTGGAAGAAATAGCTTGCGTGGCTTCTTGGTCATCTTTGGTCACAAATAAGAAACCCATTGGTTTGCTTAATATTAATGGTTATTTTAGTAATTTGCTTTTATATTTAGATAATGCTGTGGATAATGGATTCATGTTTTCAGAGGCAAGGAGAACCATAATTTCTGCTACAACCATTGAAGATTTACTTAAAAAGCTCCAAGCTTATGAGTGTTTATCTGCTACGGTTGTTTCGCAAACGCTCGGAAAAAGAAAAAGAGATATGGACGAGCAAGGAGTGGATTGCACTTTGTCTTTGTGACATTATCTAACATTTTGCTTGTTGTGTCTCAGTTATAATAAGTGGTTAGCAACCTCTGCAGGTAATATCTCCAAAATTCTACCTTTAAAATTTGACATTGGGGACAATGTCATATTTTAGTAGGGGGTAAGGGACATATTTTGCTAATTTAAAAAAAAAAAAAAAAAAAATTTAAGAAATATTCATTCTGAACAAGGTCTGAGTAAGGGAGACTTGAGACATACCTTGTCAGTTTGATTTCTTCTTTTCAAAAAAAAAAAAAAAAAAAAAAAAAAGTTTGTTGTGTTTTAAGCAATTTAGAAGTATTCATTCTGAACAAGGTCTGAGTAAAGGAGACTTGAGACACACCTTGTCAGTTTGATTTTAATCTTTTTATGTTTACTTGTTAATTTTTGTTTAGTATTTTAAGATTATTTAGGTTGCATGAGTTTGTTTTGTTTTGAGTCTTAGCTGTTCCTATTCTTATGTTATTAGTTCTTTTCTCTTACACATGATTCTTTCATTTGGGTTAATAGACTTACATTGAGGACAATGTAAGAATTAAGTGTGGGGGGAATGATTTAGGATTTCTTTTATTTTTGTCTACTATTTTTTTTTATGAGTCTTTATTATAATTTTTAGTGTGTTTTAGTTCCTTTTTAATACAATGATGAGATATGAATTGCATAAGTCTAAAACAGAGTTATTAGTGAGAAGATTTTCATAAGAATTGAGCTTGATATCATTTTTTTTTTATGAGCCAATGTTAATATGATATGTTGATTGAGAAAGAAGCATGTTTAGACTTAATCTGACTTGTATAATCATCCTTGTGAGTTTTTGAGCCTATAATGATTGATGCATTATACAAATCAATCTAATTTCTTTCTTGAGTGCTCTTATGATTACAGGATTCTCTAGAACTTGCTTTAAACCGTTTGAGACTATATTGATACATGTGACAACATGAATATGATAGAGGCATTAGGATTTTTAGCCAGAGCCAAACAGCCATCCCTTATTGATGTTCCAAGAGAACACACCCTTAGTGAACCAATTTGAGCCTACATTGAATAAGCTATCTCTTTGGTAACCATAACTTGTCCCTAACCTAAATATACTTATATCTTTACCTTTGTTCCAAAGATGAATTAGCATGTTTTGAGACAAGTTGCAAAGACAAGGGATATTTTTAGTTAAAAATTTGGGTTAGAAACAAGAAATAAGTGTGGGGGGAAAAAAAATGGAATACTGGCAAATACATTCAAAAAAAAAAAATATGAATCATCTCTTGAATTTTGGGAAAAAGAAAAAGATGTTACAAAGTTGTTCAGAATGAAGAAAAGGCCCAACATAAATATCCGGCCTAGGTGACTATGTACTTGTAAAGAGTTTTGAGAAGTTTCTTTGTATGATCTTTTTATGTCTCTAAACTTTATGAACTCTTTGGAACCTTTGTGATATCTTTATCCTTTTGTTCTTCAACCACATTACAAACCCCTTGGCCCCATTACAACCTTGATTAAAGACCTCTTGATTCATGAAGTTGTATGATCTAAATAGTGGAGAATAGGTGGACAAGCAAGAATATGGTAGAACTGTTTTCATGAGATTGATTGAGTGTAAACACTTCACCACTACTTTAAAGAGTGAAAATCATGAGGGTATCCCATGTGAGAAGTTGAGATTAAATTTGAACATGCAATATTTTGATTGAGATATGTTATGCTAATATTGGCTTAACTCAAACAATTTACATTCAAGCATGATTTTTTGTGAAATTCTTTAAGCTATTGATTAGTTTATAAGACTTGTTCAAATATTGTATCTAATTTGTATTGAAAGGATTAGGAGTAAATATTTTTAGTATATGCAGTTTATTTATATTTTAGTTTTTCAATGTTTGTGGGTATCGTTCTAGTAAACCCTCACGAGACTAAACTCGTCCACTAGGGACACCTAGGGGTTTAAAGGCTTGTGTCACATGCTAAGTGCCACCGTGATTTCCTACGAAAATGGATTAGATTAGATTTTCTTATTTTATTTTTATTGAGTCGTTGCTAGGGACTAGCAACAATCTAAGTGTGGGGGTGTGATAACTCGTATAATTATATAGTTTTTAGTTATGTTTTATTAATGTTTTGTGTCAAATACGAGTTATTATTGTTTAGTCTAATTGTGTTTATGATCTTTTATATTTTTATGTATTTTGGTGTTTTTCACAAGTTTCTTTGAGTGATTTCAGATTACTAGAATTAAGGGCAAATCCAGTTCAGTTTCAGTTCCGACACCTTTTGCCATATCAGCTATATCTCGAGTTTCACTGAAGCACATCAGAAAATGAGCTGATTCCAACGGCTATGGTTCCGTAACTGATAGGGGAACCTTTGTCTAGAAGACCATGTGATCAGATCAGGCCTCCAATATTGACGAAATCGACCATCAAGTTGGCTGATCAAAATCGTCATATACCTACCTTTGAAATTTGTAAAGCTTGTCTCTTGTCATTTAGCCCTCCAAAATGTGTATAAATAGAGGGCCTTGGATGATTGTAGGGGATCATATTGTACATAGGTAGGATATTAGCCATTTTAATAAAATTCTCTAAGTTTTCTTCTTCTTTCTTTTCTCTAGTTTTCTTTCTTTTCTCTAGTTTTCTTTTTCTTTAGAGAGAGCAAGAGGTTGGATAATTAATATTCTTCCTCTTCTTCTTTCTTTCTTTTATTTTCTTCTTAGATTTTCTTTAATTTTATGTTTATGTTTACAATGCCTATGCTAGGCTAAACTTCTATTTGGTTAAGGGTGATTTCAAAGCCCTAGACATGTTTTGTGATTGATTTTCAGATTCTATCTATCATTAATTTTCTATCAAAGTTGCTTATGTTCTTCTACAAGAATTGTTCATGATGTTGTCTTGATTTATTTAGGTGTACAACTAGATAGATCTTGATAATTATCTATTGCTAGTTTAGGAGTCTTGATCCGTGTAATTGTCTTGATTTCCTATTCATAAGTGGCAATTTGTGATTAATGATTATGGTCAAGTTTTCAATAATTGCAAAGTGGAACATAACCTAAGTTGAACAATCCGAGCTTATGTGTTTGTTGCTTAGATCAACCTATCTTTCTCATCATAAAGCTGCCATTAAATTGAATTTAGAGAGCTTATTCTAGGTTGTTTAATGGTTAGAGATTAAATAGAGAGCTTGTTCTATTTAACGACAAACTAAGGAAAGATTGGGGTAACAGAGCTTGTTGTTATCTACGGTTGTTAACTTTGATAGTTGGTTGATATTGATAGATCTGAAATTGATTCTTAATGATGTCTAGTGGTGGAGAATGAAACCTTAACCATATTTTTCATATTTGATTCCTCTTACTTATTTGTTTTCTTACTTTTAGTTTGCTTATTTTTTATATTTATTTTTATTGGCTGGTTATACCGCCTAATTTGTATATTAACTTTGTTTTATTTTTATTGGCTGGTTATACCGCCTAATTTAGTATATATATTTTTATTGGCTGGTTATACCGCCTTGCATCTTATTCTTATTATTTACTTTAGTTTAAATCTGGCTTCAAAAACCCCTTTTCTTTTATTGTTCTTGAATTTAAGTTTTAAACTATTAACTTATAAACTAAAACCCAATCCCTGAGGACTCGACCCTTGCTAACTACTATACTTACAATTTATCTTTTTAGTGCAAGGTTAAATAAGATACACTCTTTTGGGTGCATCAAATTTTTGGCGCCGTTGCCGGGGACTGTTTTCTTTAGTTTATTTGTTACTTGGTTTATTCTTATTTTTAGTTCTAATTAGTTCTATTTTCTTGTACATACAAGTTTTTGTATTATAACACCGGTTTCTTCTAATGGTCCTAGATTCAATGAAGCATAAATTGAATATGGCATGACATTAATAGATGCCCCTAGATCTAGCATAGCACGCTCAAACCTGGTGTTGCCTATGTTACAAGGAATGGTAAACATACCTGGATCCTTGCATTTAGGTGGGAGTTTATTCTGAAGAACAGCTGACACATTCTCCCCCACACTTACCTTTTCATTCCATTTCAACTTCCGTTTAGATGTGCACAACTCTTTTAGGAACTTGGCATATCTTGGCACTTGCTTGATAGCATCTAGTAAAGGAATATTCACCTTTACTTTCCGAAAGGTTTCCAAAATTTCCTTCTCTTGCTCCTCCTTCTTGGACTTTGCTAACCTGCTAGGAAAAGGTGGAGGAGTTATATAAGAAGGAAAAGATGGTTTAGGAATTACCTTTTTTAGTGGCTCATTGGGATGTGAAGAGGATGCCATGGTGTTGTTCTCCCCTTGAGTACTATCCTTTTGTGGTGTCTCTAGCTGTTTCCCACTTCTTAAAGTTATAGCATTGACATTCTCTCTTGGATTCACTATGGTTTAGGAAGGTACTTTCCCAGAATCCCTTGCTTGCATTTGACTCATGGTTGTTGCCAATTGCCCCATCTGAGCCTCTAAGTTTCGAATACTTACCTTTGTCTCCCTCGATTCCTGTTGAAGTTGAATTGTATTAGTAGTAAGGGTTTTGACAAGATCTTCAAGAGTCTCACCTGAATTTTTTTGTGGTGGCACTTGTTGTCGAGTTTGATATGGTTGTTACACTCTTTGCTGAAAACCCGGTGGCCTGTTGTCAAATGGTGGAGGAACAACTTGTGATTGGTTCCCTCCATAATTGAAGTTTGGATGATCCCTCCATCCTAGATTGTATGTGTTTGAGTAGGGATCATATTTCCTTGGTTGGTTCTGAAATCCACCCATGGCATTCACATGTTCATTGGTGTCTTCTTGAAGTGTTGGACACATATCAGTTTGGTGCCCCATGTTTGAACATATGCCACAAGCCTTTATTTGCTGTATATTACCTACAACCAATTGTTGAACAAGAGAAGTCAGTTTATCAAATTTTTGTTCAAGGGATGATATACTTACCTCATTAACTCTCTTGGGTTGTGGTGGTGGATCTTGTCTCATTGAGAATTTTTGAGAATTGGCTGCCATGTTGGAGATTAATGTTCTAGCAGCCCCGGGAGTCTTATCAATTAGAGCTTGATAACTCGTATAATTATATAGTTTTTAGTTATGTTTTATTATTGTTTTGTGTCAAATACGAGTTATTATTGCTTAGTCTAATCGTGTTTATGATTTTTTATATTTTTATGTAATTTGGTGTTTTTCACGAGTTTCTTTGAGTGATTTCAGATTACTAGGTTAAATCAACAATTAAGGGCAAATCCAGTTCAGTTCCAGTTCCGACACCTTTTGCCATATCAGCTATATCTGGAGTTTCACTGAAGCAATAAGGCTGAAATATTAACCGTGCAAAGTTAAGAGGCATATCTATCTTTTTCATGTTTTACACTTCTTGAAACGGAGTCGTTTTCCCTAGCGAAATCGACCATCAAGTTGGCTGATGTGCAATGACGTCTGTGCTGACCTGTTTTCGTATTTTGCCCATATCTTCTTATCCACATCAGCAAATGAGCTGATTCCAACGGCTATGGATCAGTAACTGATAGGGGAACATTGTTCTAGAAGACCATGTGATCAGATCAGGCCTCCAATATTGAGAAAATCGACCATCAAGTTGGCTGATCAAAATTGTCATACAATATGACGAAAATTGTTAGAAAAATGCACCCACCTATTATACCTACCTTTGAAATTTGTAAAGCTTGTCTCTTGTCATTTAACCCTCCAAAATGTGTATAAATAGAGGGCCTTGGATGATTGTAGAGGATCATATTGTACATTGGTAGGATATTAGCCATTGTAATAAAATTCTCTAAGTTTTCTTCTTCTTTCTTTTCTCTAGTTTTCTTTTTCTTTATTTTCTTCTTCTTCTTTCTTTCTTTTATTTCCTTCTTAGATTCTCTTTAATTTTATGTTTATGTTTACAATGCCTATGCTAGGCTAAACTTCTATTTGGTTAAGGGTGATTTCAAAGCCCTAGACATGTTTTGTGATTAATTTTCAGATTCTATCTATCATTAATTTTCTATCAAAGTTGCTTATGTTCTTCTACAAGAATTGTTCATGATGTTGTCTTGATTTATTTAGGTGTACAACTAGATAGATCTTGATAATTATCTATTGCTAGTCTAGGAGTCTTGATCCGTGTAATTGTCTTGATTTCCTATTCATAAGTGGCAATTTGTGATTAATGATTATGGTCAAGTTTTCAATAATTGCAAAGTGGAACATAACCTAAGTTGAACAATCCGAGCTTATGTGTTTGTTGCTTAGATCAACCTATCTTTCTCATCATAAAGCTGCCATTAAATTGAATTTAGAGAGCTTATTCTAGGTTGTTTAATGGTTAGAGATTAAATAGAGAGCTTGTTCTATTTAACGACAAACTAAGGAAAGATTGGGATAACAGAGCTTGTTGTTATCTACGGTTGTTAACTTTGATAGTTGGTTGATATTGATAGATTTGAAATTGATTTTTAATGATGTCTAGTGGTGGAGAATGAAACCTTAACCATATTTTTCATATTTGATTCTTCTTACTTACTTGTTTTCTTACTTTTCTAGTTTGCTTATTTTTAAAAGTATATTTATTTTTATTGGCTGGTTATACCGCCTAATTTGTACATTAACTTTGTTTTATTTTTATTGGCTGGTTATACCGCCTAATTTAGTATATATATTTTTATTGGCTGGTTATACCGCCTTGCATCTTATTCTTATTATTTACTTTAGTTTAAATCTGGCTTCAAAAACCCCTTTTCTTTTATTGTTTTCTTTGAACGTAAGTTATAAACTAATAACTCATAGATTAAAACCCAATCCCTGAGGACTCGACCCTTGCTAATCATTATACTTACAATTGATCTTTTTAGTGCAAGGTTAAATAAGATACACTCTTTTGGGTGCATCAAATTTTTGGCGCCGTTGCCGGGGATTGCTTTCTTTAGTTTATTTGTTACTTGGTTTATTCTTATTTTCAGCTCTAATTAGTTTTATTTTCTTGTACATACAAGTTTTTCTTTTCAAATTTAAAAAAAAAAAAACAATGGAATTGAGCAATCTAACACTTGAAGAGTTGGTGGCATACATGAACATGGAGAATCAACAAGCCAATCTCACCTCCCCAGTTCAACAATTGGCCATGGGAGGATGTCAAGGCCATCAAGTGTTCCAAGACCAACAGTATGATCATTACTCAAACACTTACCATGAGGGATGGTGGGATCATACTAATTATGGCTACTCGAAAAATTACCAAGAAGTAGATCCTTATGCCAATTACACTCATCCATCTAGCTTCAATCAATCATGGTCTCAAGAACCAGATCTTTTTCAACCACCACATATGACTCAAAACTCAGGTACTTCTTTAGAAGATCTTGTCTATTCTCTTGTTACTGATTCTTTGCAATTTCAACAGGAAACAAGGGCAAGCATCCAGAGTTTGGAAAAGCAAATGAGCCAATTGGCTAGTAGTATGGTGGGATGGGTAGCACAAAGATCTGAAGAACTCCCAGCCCAAACGATGGCTAACCCAAAGGAGAATGCTACTATTGTGACCTTGAAGAATGAGGAACAAGATGAGGATGAAACAAAATTAAAGATGGATTCTATTCTTGAGGATAATGAAGCCAAAGATCCAAATAAGAGTATTTCGGCACCTGAGGTAACGTTTAAGGTTTCACTTTTTACTAATATTTCTTCTCCACCTTTTCCTAGTAGATTTGCAAAGTTCAAGGAGGAAGAACATGAACAACACATGCCGGAAACCTTAAACAACTTGTTTGTGGAGGTCATTCAACAAGTATCAAAATATGCTCCATTCCTCGATGACATATGCACCACAAAGGATGATGGAATAATACTTGTAATGGAGAATGAATCCACTGTTGTGCAAAGAAAGCTTCCTCTCAAACGCTTAAATTTGGGAAATTTCATGTATGAGCCTGACAAGCCTAAAATGCCAAGAAGGGGTGTTGGTTAGGTTCAAAACACTAAATCAAGTGCTAATTGGGGGAGGCAGCCTAATTAGTGAAAGCATTGCCAAACTGCCATCCTCAGATTTGCTCTCTTTTTCTTTATCTTTTTCTTATGTTTCTTTGCTAATTGTGTTTAGTGTTTCTAAGTTCATTTAGGCTGCATAAGTTTATTTTGTTTATTAGTTCTTTTCACTTACACATGATTCTTTCATTTGGGATTAATAGCATTACATTAATGACAATGTAAGAATTATGTGTGGGGGGAAGAATTTAGGATTTTATTTAGAGTGTTTTGTTTTTGAGTCTTTTTATGTTATTTTTCTTTCTGATCCTTGTTTTGAAAATAACTAGATGTAAATATAATTTTTTAACCCCGGTTAAACAGCGGATAACGGTACTCCGTGATTATTTAAATCGGTTCCATCAGCTACCCACAAAACTGATATTGTATATAAATTTCTCTTCCAATTTCTCTTTCAATTTTTTTTCATTTTTTTTTTCAGGATGGATGATATTCTCACAAGATTGCAGAAACGATTTTCTCATTTTCCTCGAAATATTTTACTGAAGCTTTACCAAGTTCGATTCGAAAGATTAAGAATGCTTATGCACAAAGGGATTCCTGGAGACATACGTTGGATAATTGAAGCCAAGGTACGTGAAGATGAATATCTTCCTGTTTTGCATTTACCAGGTACAGGTAGAAGCACTTTTGCAAAGAAGCGACGAGCAAAGCGCATGAGTTCAAATTGCCACAAATGTGCACGATGGACGTGTAACGGTAAATGTCGTTCTATTGGGATTCCGTCCTCTAATCGAGATGATAAAATTGAATTCATTAAGGATGGACTGAGTAAGGAGAATTTGGGTAATATCCAACTTTCTCTTGAGACACATCCTAGTGGAGACGTATAAAGAGAAATTCTTGATTTATGGCCGCAATTCCAAAGGGAATGGCAACATCTTGGGAATCTGATGTTAAAAGACCCTGTTTGCCAGCTTGTAAGAAAACTGGATGGGAAGCATATCCTCGACTCATAGAAGGCGTTTAAGCCGTTTCTGGACGTAAAACCAGAGGAAGATGTGAGCCACAATCACAACTACAATAAATGACTTCTCAGCTTTTGGTTTGATTTGCAATAACTTTATTTTGGTTTAATTTACGTGTTGTTCGATTTGTGTAATTATTCTCATTTTTTTTTATTTGTCTTTTACGGTTGATTTTTTCTTCTCTTTTTGATTTTCTTCCTGAAATCACGCAAAAATCTTTTGTTAGGTTAACATTTTCTTCTGACAGGTCAGATACACTTTCGGCGACATTATTACTCTTGTCTGATTCACTACTCAGTCCTCTATATATTACACCATGTACTCATTCTCTTTCAGGCACTTGAAAAAAAAAAAAAATGGAAAGTACTTCGTCCCAACGCATTAAAAAAATTTGTCTTTGGAGGAGCTTATCTAGGGAAAAATAACATATTCGCTGATGAAGCCATAAGAGTTGGAGTAATACTTGCCCAACAAAAGATCCAGTTGATTTATGGAGGCGGTAGTACGGGTTTAATGGGAGCAGTCGCTACAGCAGCACACGCCGGAGGAAGTCCAGTTCTAGGAGTCGTGCCAAAACTATTCACAGATTTTTGTGGACCTACCGTGGGTAAGGAAATACAAGTCTGGAGTATCCCTGAACGGATAACAATCATGTACCATTCTGCCGATGCATTCATTGCTTTACCAGGAGGTCTGGGTACATTGGAAGAAATAGCTTGCGTGGCTTCTTGGTCATCTTTGGTCACAAATAAGAAACCCATTGGTTTGCTTAATATTAATGGTTATTTTAGTAATTTGCTTTCATATTTAGATAATGCTGTGGATAATGGATTCATGTTTTCAGAGGCAAGGAGAACCATAATTTCTGCTACAACCATTGAAGATTTACTCAAAAAGCTCCAAGCTTATGAGTATTTACCTGCTACGGTTGTTTCGCAAACGCTCGAAAAAAGAAAAAGAGATATGGACGAGCAAGGAGTGGATTGCACTTTGTCTTTGTGACATTATCTAACATTTTGCTTGTTGTGTCTCAGTTATAATAAGTGGTTAGCAACCTCTGCAGGTAATATCTCCTAAATTCTACCTTTAAAATTTGACATTGGGGACAATGTCATATTTTAGTAGGGGGTAAGGGACATATTTTGCTAATTTAAAAAAAAAAAAAAAGTTTGTTGTGTTTTAAGCAATTTAGAAGTATTCATTCTGAACAAGGTCTGAGTAAGGGAGACTTGAGACATACCTTGTCAGTTTGATTTTAATCTTTTTATGTTTACTTGTTAATTTTTGTTTAGTATTTTAGGATTATTTAGGTTGCATGAGTTTGTTTTGTTTTGAGTCTTAGTTGTTCCTATTCTTATGTTATTAGTTCTTTTCTCTTACACATGATTCTTTCATTTGGGTTAATAGACTTACATTGAGGACAATGTAAGAATTAAGTGTGGGGGGAATGATTTAGGATTTCTTTTATTTTTGTCTACTATTTTTTTTTTATGAGTCTTTATTATTATTATTATTATTTTTTTTGTGTGTTTTAGTTCCTTTTTAATACAATGATGAGATATGAATTGCATAAGTCTAAAACAGATTTATTAGTGAGAAGATTTTCATGAGAATTGAGCTTGATGTCAACCTTTTTATGAGCCAATGTTAATATGATATGTTGATTGAGAAAGAAGCATGTTTAGACTTAATCTGACTTGTATAATCATCCTTGTGAGTTTTTGAGCCTATAATGATTGATGCATTATACAAATCAATCTAATTTCTTTCTTGAGTGCTCTTATGATTACATGATTCTCTAGAACTTGCTTTAAACCGTTTGAGACTATATTGATACATGTGACAACATGAATATGATAGAGGCATTAGGATTATAACCAGAGCCAAACAGCCATCCATTATTAATGTTCTAAGAGAACATCCCCACTAGTGAGCCAATTTGAGCCTACATTAAATATGATGTTTTATTGGTAACCACAACTTACACCTAGCCTAAATATACTTATATCCTTACCCTTGTTCTAAAGATGGATTATATATTTTGAGACATATTGCAAAAAAACAAGGGATATTTTTAGTTAAAAATTTGGGTTAGAAACAAGAAATAAGTGTGGGGGGAAAAGAAAAGAAAAGTCAAGAGAAAAAGAAATGGAATACTGGCAAATACATTCCTATGTAAAAAAAAAATAAAATGAATCATCTCTTGAATTTGTGGAAAAAGAAAAAGATGTTACAAAGTTGTTTAGAATGAAGAAAAGGCCCAACATGAATATCCGGCCTAGGTGACTATGTACTTGTAAAGAGTTTTGAGAAGTTTCTTTGTATGATCTTTTTATGTCTCTAAACTTTATGAACTCTTTGGAACCTTTGTGATATCTTTATCCTTTTGTCCTTCAACCACATTACAAACCCCTTGGCCCCATTACAACCTTGATTAAAGACCTCTTGATTCATGAAGTTGTATGATCTAAATAGTGGAGAATAGGTGGACAAGCAAGAATATGGTAGAACTGTTTTCATGAGATTGATTGAGTGTAAACACTTCACCACTACTTTAAAGAGTGAAAATCATGAGGGTATCCCATGTGAGTAGTTGAGATTAAGTTTGAATATGCACTATTTTGATTGAAATATGTTATGTTAATATTGGCTTAACTCAAACAATTTACATTCAAGCATGATTTTTTGTGAAATTCTTTAAGCTATTGATTAGTTTATAAGACTTGTTCAAAGATTGTCTCTAATTTGTATTGAAAGGATTAGGAGTAAATATTTTTAGTATATGTAGTTTATTTATATTTTAGTTTTTCAATGTTTGTGGGTATCGTTCTAGTAAACCCTCACGAGACTAAACTCGTCCACTAGGGACACCTAGGGGTTTAAAGGCTTGTGTCACATGCTAAGTGCCACCGTGATTTCCTACGAAAATGGATTAGATTAGATTTTCTTTTCTTTTCTTATTTTATTTTTATTTGTTTTGCTCGAGGACTAGCAAAAAGCTAAGTGTGGGGGTGTGATAACTCGTATAATTATATAGTTTTTAGTTATGTTTTATTATTGTTTTGTGTCAAATACGAGTTATTATTGCTTAGTCTAATCGTGTTTATGATTTTTTATATTTTTATGTAATTTGGTGTTTTTCACGAGTTTCTTTGAGTGATTTCAGATTACTAGGTTAAATCAACAATTAAGGGCAAATCCAGTTCAGTTCCAGTTCCGACACCTTTTTCCATATCAGCTATATCTGGAGTTTCACTGAAGCAATAAGGCTGAAATTTTAACCGTGCAAAGTTAAGAGGCATATCTATCTTTTTCATGTTTTACACTTCTTGAAACGGAGTCGTTTTCCCTAGCGAAATCGACCATCAAGTTGGCTGATGTGCAATGACGTCTGTGCTGACCTGTTTTCGTATTTTGCCCATATCTTCTTATCCACATCAGCAAATGAGCTGATTTCAACGGCTATGGATCAGTAACGGATAGGGGAACATTGTTCTAGAAGACCATGTGATCAGATCAGGCCTCCAATATTGAGAAAATCGACCATCAAGTTGGCTGATCAAAATTGTCATACAATATGACGAAAATTGTTAGAAAAATGCACCCACCTATTATACCTACCTTTGAAATTTGTAAAGCTTGTCTCTTGTCATTTAGCCCTCCAAAATGTGTATAAATAGAGGGCCTTGGATGATTGTAGAGGATCATATTGTACATTGGTAGGATATTAGCCATTGTAATAAAATTCTCTAAGTTTTCTTCTTCTTTCTTTTCTCTAGTTTTCTTTTTCTTTATTTTCTTCTTCTTCTTTCTTTCTTTTATTTCCTTCTTAGATTCTCTTTAATTTTATGTTTATGTTTACAATGCCTATGCTAGGCTAAACTTCTATTTGGTTAAGGGTGATTTCAAAGCCCTAGACATGTTTTGTGATTAATTTTCAGATTCTATCTATCATTAATTTTCTATCAAAGTTGCTTATGTTCTTCTACAAGAATTGTTCATGATGTTGTCTTGATTTATTTAGGTGTACAACTAAATAGATCTTGATAATTATCTATTGCTAGTCTAGGAGTCTTGATTCGTGTAATTGCCTTGATTTCCTATTCATAAGTGGCAATTTGTGATTAATGATTATGGTCAAGTTTTCAATAATTGCAAAGTGGAACATAACCTAAGTTGAACAATCCGAGCTTATGTGTTTGTTGCTTAGATCAACCTATCTTTCTCATCATAAAGCTGCCATTAAATTGAATTTAGAGAGCTTATTCTAGGTTGTTTAATGGTTAGAGATTAAATAGAGAGCTTGTTCTATTTAACGACAAACTAAGGAAAGATTGGGATAACAGAGCTTGTTGTTATCTACGGTTGTTAACTTTGATAGTTTGTTGATATTGATAGATTTGAAATTGATTTTTAATGATGTCTAGTGGTGGAGAATGAAACCTTAACCATATTTTTCATATTTGATTCTTCTTACTTACTTGTTTTCTTACTTTTCTAGTTTGCTTATTTTTAAAAGTATATTTATTTTTATTGGCTGGTTATACCGCCTAATTTGTACATTAACTTTGTTTTATTTTTATTGGCTGGTTATACCGCCTAATTTAGTATATATATTTTTATTGGCTGGTTAGACCGCCTTGCATCTTATTCTTATTATTTACTTTAGTTTAAATCTGGCTTCAAAAACCCCTTTTCTTTTATTGTTTTCTTTGAACGTAAGTTATAAACTAATAACTCATAGATTAAAACCCAATCCCTGAGGACTCGACCCTTGCTAATCATTATACTTACAATTGATCTTTTTAGTGCAAGGTTAAATAAGATACACTCTTTTGGGTGCATCAGAGCTCCCCCACTAGCGGCATCTATCATACTTCTCTCCATGGGCATGAGACCTTCATAAAAGTATTGGATGAGAAGTTGTTCACTTATCTGATGGTGTGGACATGATGCACAAAGTTTCTTGAACCTCTCCCAATATTCATATAAGGACTCTCCGTTGTATTGTCGAATCCCACATATCTCTTTTCTAATGTTGGCAGCCTTAGATGCTGGGAAATACCTTTCCAAGAATGCTTTCTTCATATCATTCCATGTAGTGATTGTCTTGGATGGTAGATAGTAGAGCCATTCCTTTGCTGAATCAGCTAGAGAGAATGGGAAGGCTCTCAACTTAACTTGCTCTTCCGTGACCCCTGTTGGTCTCATGCTTGAGCAAACTACATGGAATTCCTTGAGGTGCTTATTTGGATCCTCTCTTGCAAAACCATGAAAAGTTGGGAGAAGATGAATCAAACCAGATTTTAATTCAAAAGCTACCTCAAGATTAGCATATTCAATGCATAATGGTTGTTGACCCAAGTCTGGAGCGGCTAGCTCCTTGAGAGTTCGGTTGTCAGCTGTTGCCATCTCTCCTTGCTCCTCTTAGATGTTTTGGATCAACTCCTCGATTGGTTGTTGGTGAGAAGTTATAAATTCCCGAATTCTCCTAAGTCTTAAGTCTTCTTCGGGAGCTTGGAACATTCACTAATAAAAAAAAAAGAAAGTAAATAATTAGAACAAAAAATAAGAATAAACCAATAAACTAAAGAAAGCAATCCCCGGCAACGACGCCAAAAACTTGATGCACTCAAAAGAGTATATCTTATTTAACCTTGCACTAAAAAGATCAATTGTAAAGTATAGTGATTAGCAAGGGTCGAGTCCTCAGGGATTGGGTTTTAGTTTATAAGTTAATAGTTTAAAACTTAAATTCTAGGAAAACAAAAGAAAAGGGGGTTTTGAAATAGTTTTAAAAATAAGCAAACAAGAAAAGTAAGATGCAAGTAAGAAAAAAGAAATAAAATATGAGAGAAATATGGTTAAGGTTTCATTCTCCACCACTAGACATCATTAAGAATCAATTTCAAATCTATCAATATCAACCAACTATCAAAGTTAACAACCGTAGATAACAACAAGCTCTGTTACCCCAATCTTTTCTTAGTTTATCATTAAATAGAACAAGCTCTCTATTTAATCTCTAACCATCAAACAACCTAGAATAAGCTCTCTAAATTCAATTTAATGGAAGCTTTATGATGAGAAAGATAGGTTGATCTAAGCAACAAACACATAAGCTCGGATTGTTCAACTTAGGTTATGTTCTGCTTTGCAATTATCGAAAACTTGACCATAATCATTAATCACAAATTGCCACTTATGAATAAGAAATCAAGACAATTACAGGGATCAAGACTCCTAAACTAGCAATAGATAATTATCAAGATCTATCTAGTTGTACACCTAAATAAATCAAGACAACATCATAAACAATTCTTGTAGAAGAATATAAGCAACTTTGATAGAAAATTAATGATAGATAGAATCTAAAAATCAATTACAAAACATGTCTAGGGCTTTGAAATCACCCTTAACCAAATAAAAGTTTAGCCTAGCATAGGCATTGTAAACATAAACATAAAATTAAAGAGAATCTAAGAAGAAAATAAAAGAAAGAAAGAAGAAGAAGAAGAATATTAATTATCCAGCCTCTTGCTCTCTCAAAAACAAAGAAACAAAGAAGAAATCAGAACTTTGATGCTTGGAGAAGTGTAAATTTCCTTTGCCCCCTTGATCTCTATTTATAGGCAATAGCTAGGGCATCAAACAAGTGAATTTCAGCTCTCTCTTCAATAAATACTGACTTGTGGCTAAAGTTAAGGAAAATTGGCTGACTTTTGTGTTTTAAGGAAAGATATAAGCCTTGGCAGCCAAGTTTGAATAAAGTAGGAAAGTTTTGGTCAAAGCACTCTTTAATGAAGAGAGATTACAAACTTGCAGCCAAAGCAAGTGTAAGGAAGGAAAGTCTTGGCTGATTTAATTCTCCTACTTTGACTAGGATTAGCTTTAAGGAAAGATACTTGCAGTTAATGAAATTAATACAAGTTGACAGCCACTAATCCTTCTTTGGCAAGGATAAACATAAATGTAAGCTAGGGTATAAAGAAAAAGATGTGATTTACGGCTAGGGTTTTTTCTGCCACTAGGGTTGTTTAGGGAGATATTCCAATGCCAATTTGGATGACCATTTCTTATCCGATTTAGGCCCATGACCAATCGGTGGAAAGTTAATCAAGTGATCTTCAAAAGTCAAGAAGGAAGTTTCTTCGAATAAAGAGTCTAACATCATGTTTTCTTAGCAACAAGTTCCGGAGGTCAAATCTGTCTTCTTGCTTTGCACCAAGAATTTGATCTTTTTGACTCCCAAGTCTTTTTCAATCTTGTGATTGTGATTTTGTAAGCTCTTTAATATCCTAATTGACATGTTTTGACTTCATCTCTTCCAAAATACCTACAAAGCATAAAAACTTAGTAAAATGTCAAGGAACTTAAGAATCAAAACACAAAGTATAAGGAAATTCACTAGAAAAATGCATGAAATTAAGCACTTATCAAAAGACGTAGACACCCTACTAAGTTCTCAAACACTAAAAAGACTTATGTACTTAAAAAAAATCCCATCGTAGAAAAGCTACTCTAAGCGAGGCGTAAACTTTAAATAAATCCAACATTGAAATATACTCCTCCACTGAGGCTTCAACTTTAAATAAACCTAACATGAAAACATACTCCTCCACCGAGGCTTCAACTTTAAATAAACCTAATCATGAAAACATACTCCTCCACCGAGGCTTCAACTTTAAATAAACCTAATCATGAAAACATACTCCTCCACTGAGGCTTCAACTTTAAATTCCCAACGAAGAAAAACTCCTCTCTACGAGGCATCAACTTTAAATTCCCAACGATGAAAAACTCCTCCTAACGAGGCATCAACTTTAAATACCAAACGAAATTTGTAAATTGACCAAACGTAAATGTCCTCTTCAAATAAACTTCAAAAATCTTACCTTGAATCCCAAAAGAAATCGCTAACCTTGCAAATTAGCATTACAAATTAAAATTCATGTCCAAATCATACTGAATACCTGAAATAAACTTTCTTGGGTGCAAATACATGAATGCAATGCAGTACATGAATGCCATGAATGCAGATGCATATCGTGCAATGGATGTCATGAATGCTCTATAATAAACAATATCAACTCCCTGAATCTCTTAATCAAAATAAAAGGTTCTCAAGCTCATAATTCATCTCTGTTTGTTATTGGCTTCAAACTAGTAGAACGAATCTTACTATCTCTTTCCTTTTTCAAAATTTGCTGAATATGAACAATTTCTTTTCTCGAAAGTTTCAAAACATCGATCATTATATATCTCGTCTTACGCCAGCTTAACTGGGCTTAAAATCTCATCATGGACATTCTCATCTTAAAAAAAATTCACTTTTAAAATTTCTCATTTCATTTCATCTCATCTCCCTACTTTTCTGTTCGGTTATCCATAGATTTCTCATAAAAATAAATGCAGGGATCTCTTAAGATTATATTCCAATTTATCAATCATTATTCTAATTTCATAGCAAACGCAATACATGATGCATTCCCTCTATTCAATGCAAAGGTATACAATTGAGAATGGAAGGCAAAAATAAGCTGGAAAGAAAGATCTTTATCAACAAAATAAAGAAAAGAACTCATCTCAAGGAATAAAAAAACATCTCAAAAGGTTTACCACAAAGGTGTTAGGATAACAAAACCAGTATCCAAACAATGAATACTTAGACAACCTTAACAGTCATTCAAAATTCTCATCCAAAAACCAATCCCAATCGATGTCTTCAATCCCTTAGAGTTCATCAAACTAGACATTGTCTCCATCTTCATGAAATTTTATAAACGATGCTAATCCTCCTCATATCTAAGCCACCCTTTCGGGTTTTCAACTTAGACAACCCCATTGACCCAAACCGCCATTTTCGGGTTTTCAATTTGAGTCCTCCTTTTTTTTTTAAAGCAAAATACTTCTTCACAGCGTTTGAATTAATCGGGTTTGGCAAAACATTCCCATCCATTTCAGCCAAAATCAAAGCTCCACCTGAAAAAGCTTTTTTCACCATATAAGGACCCTGCCAATTCGGCGTCCTCTTCCCTCGATGATCATGCTGATACGGAAGAATCTTTTTCAAGACTAACTCTCCTTCTCTGAAGTGTCTGGGACGGACTTTCTTATCATGCGCTCGCATCATTCGCTTCTGGTAGAACTGACCATGGCACAACACTGCAAGTCTCTTTTCCTCAATGAGATTCAACTGCTCAAAACGATCCCGTATCCATTCTGTTTCTTCCAGATCAACCTCTTTCAGTACCCTTAAAGGAGGGATTTCTACCTCGACTGGTAATACAGCCTCCATCCCATATACCAACGAAAACGGGGTTGCCCTTGTGGATGTGCGAATCGAAGTTCTATAAGCATGCAAGGCAAAAGGCAACTTTTCATGCCAATCTTTGTAGACATCGGTCATCTTCTCTACAATCTTTTTGATGTTCTTATTGGCTGCTCCCATTGCTCCATTCATCTTTGGATGATATGATGCTGAGTTGTGATGCCTGATCTTAAACTGTTGACAAACCTCTTTCAACATCTTGCTATTCAAATTACGAGCATTATCAGAAATGATTCTCTCCGGTAGTCCATATCGACAAATTATCTCTTTCTTTATGAACTTAGAAACCACTACCTGTGTTACACTCGCATATGAGGCTGCCTCTACCCACTTTGTGAAATAATCGATCATCACGAAAATGAACCGATGCCCATTCGTCGCCTTTGGGGTGATAGGTCCAATCACATCCATGCCCCACATTGAGAATGGCCACGGAGGTGCCAAAACATGCAACTCATTCGGAGGAGCATTGATCTTATCCGTATAGATCTGGCATTTATGACATTTTCGAGCATAGTCAATACAGTCTTTCTCCATCATCAACCAATAATAACCCGCCCTCATTATCTGCCTAGCCATCATGTGACCATTCACATGTGCCCCACAAACTCCATCATGCACTTCCTCCAGTATCCTCTTTGCTTCTACGGCGTCAACACATCTCAAAAGCACCATATCTCAGCCTCTTATACAATATTTCTCCGTCAAGAAAGAAACCCATAGCTAATCTTCGGATGAATCGTTTATCATTATCCGAGGCGTATTCTGGGTATCGTTGATATTTGACGTATTGCATGATGTCGAAATACCAAGGTTGACCATCAATTTCATCTTCAACATCTAAACAATGTGCCGGAGATCCTTTCACACCCAACTTGATTGGTTGAATCTCAGCTTTTGCATCCAGCTTAAACATCGCAGCTAAAGTAGCTAAAGCATCGGCCATATGATTTTCCTCCTGGGGCAAGTGTTGAAATTGAATCTTCTCAAAATGCTTGATTAATTGAGTTGTGTATTTCTGGTATAGGATCAACTTTGAATCTCTTGTTTCCCACTCTCTTTTCAACTGACAAATAACCAAAGCTGAATCACCATATACCTCCAACACATCAATCTTTCTTTCAATCGCTGCTTGCAAGCCCATGACGTATGCCTCATATTCAGCCATATTGTTGGTGCAATTAAAATCCAATCTTGCCGTAATCGGATAATATTGACCATGTGGGGATATCAAGACTACTCCAATTCCATGCCCAAAAGCGTTAGAAGCTCCATCAAAGAACATCTTCCAGGGTTTTTCTTCACATTCTTCATCATCTCCTCTTGAAATAGCCATCAAATCCTCATCTGGGAAATCAAATTGCATTGACTCATATTCTTCGGAAGTTCGATCTGCCAAGAATTCGGCTATCACACTTCCTTTTATTGCTTTCTGAGTCACATAAACAATGTCATACTCGGATAAAATGACTTGCCATCTTGCAATTCTTCCTGATAACGACGGCTTCTCAAAAATGTACTTCAGAGGATCTAACCTTGCTATGAGCCATGTTGTATTGTACAACATGTACTGTCTGAGTCTATGAGCCGTCCATACTAGAGCACAACACATCTTTTCTAGTGATGAGTATCTAGATTCATAGTTAGTAAACTTTTTACTCAGATAATAGATGGCATATTCCTTCTTTCCCGTCTCATCTTGTTGCCCTAGAACACATCCCATGGATTTCTCCGACACCGTCAAATACAGAATCAATGGCTTTCCTGGAATTGGAGGAACTAACACTGGTGGATTCAACAGGTACTCTTTAACTTTATGAAAAGCTTCCTGACATTCTCCAGTCCATTCACCAGTATCCTGTTTGCGAAGAAGCTTGAAGATAGGATTACATTTGAAGGTGAGCTGGGAAATAAAGCGTGATATGTAATTCAGCCTTCCCAAGAAACCTCTCACTTCTTTTTGCGTACGAGGGGGAGACAGATTTTGAATCGCCTTTATTTTATCTGGATCCACTTCAATTCCTCTACCACTAACCACAAAACCCAACAACTTGTCAGATTTGACACCGAACGTACACTTGGCAGGATTCAATCTCAGCTGAAACTTTCTCAATCTTTCAAACAACTTCCTGAGATTAACCAAATGATCTTCACCTTCACGGGATTTTGCTATCATGTCATCCACATATACTTCAATCTCTTTATGCATCATGTCATGAAACAGAGTTACCATTGCCCTTTGGTAAGTAGCTCCTACATTTTTCAACCCAAAAGGCATGACCTTATAACAGAAGGTTCCCCACATTGTAACAAATGTAGTTTTCTCCATATCCTCCGAAGCCATCTTAATCGGGTTATACCTTAAAAAGCCATCCATGAATGAAAACGTGGAATGTCTAGCAGTGTTGTCCACGAGGGTGTCAATATAAGGCAAAGAAAAGTTATCCTTTGGACTTGCCTTGTTCAAATCTCGGTAATCGACGCACATTCTCACCTTTCCATCTTTCTTAGGAACTGGGACTATGTTGGCTACCCACTCCAAGTACTTAGCTACCTCTAGAAAGCCTGCATCAAACTGTTTTTTTACTTCTTCTTTAATCTTTAACAGCATTTCTGGCTTCATCCGCCTTAACTTTTGTTGCACTGGCTTGCATTCTGGCCTCAAAGGCAATTTATGCTCCAAAATATCTGTATCCAAACCCAGCATGTCTCTGTATGACCATGCGAACACATCCACAAATTCTCTAAGAAAATCTTCTAATCTCTTCTTTTGAGCAGGTGGTAATGACGCGCCAATTTTTACTTCTTTCTTATTTTCTTCATCTCCCAAATTGATTATCTCAACAGCCTCTTGATGTGGTTCAATCGATTTCTTTTCCTGTTCCATTAATCTCAACAAATCCGAAGACAAAGTATAATCATCTGATTCCTCTTCATTATCAAATTCATCAACATGAATTGTGTTTTCAAAATCGAATCCAAAATTATTATTAAGATTGTCTTGTATTCATTACTTGGAATCCTGAAATTGAATTGAATCGAAAGAATATATATTGGCATACGAAGAAAGAATGGCAACAATGAAAGAAAAGAAAAATGACAACCATGAATGAAAGAGGGAATGAAAATGCATCTTGTTCCTAATTTATTAAAATAATAAGAAATAAACTAGCCCATACATAAAAGACCATCCCCAATGCCCTTGGGCATGAGCTACTAGGGACTTGACTTACTGCATTACATTTTATGAGATTCAAGGATAACCGACAGCTTCGTCACTTTCCAATTACCCAGCTCCATTTCAGATGAGCATGGGTACACCAACAACTCTTCTTCAACATTAGACTTCACTCCTGCTTTCTCTATCATTTGAATGGAAAGCTCAGAAAAAGCTTCTTCTAAATTTGGTGGAGGTGCATCGAGATAAATACATTCCCCCAAACAAAAAGTGGAATAAAGATAAGGAAAAACCATCTTCCTCGGCTCCCACTCATACCCTTTCACACGAGCCAATCTTTTCTTCTTCTTCTTCTTCTCGAACTCGATCACCTCCCAATCCCTCTTGGTTGGCTGTAACCTAACCCAAACCTTTCTCTATTTTCTTGTATCTCTGGCATTTTCCTGATTCCTTCTAGATCCTTCCCAATCCAAATCCAACACGCCAACCCATTCCAACGGTCTGTTTGAACAACATGCTAACTGTTCGAGAAAAACGTGGAGCAGGCACTTTTGACCCTTCACCAACATATGTCGCATTGATGAATTCCAACGATCTGAATGAACACTCCAATGCTTCATCAACTGCCTCGACATAAGGCGTGGTTGGGGACTTGGTTACCAACAAATCCTCTTCCCCGTTAACACATACCAGATGATCCTCCATAAAAAACTTGATTTTTTGGTGTAATGATGATGGAACTGATCCTGCCATGTGAATCCATGGCCTTCCCAACAGATAACTGTAAGATAGTGAAATCTCCATAACCTAAAATTTTATTTTGAAAGTGCAAGGCCCAATCTACAGAGGCATTTCAATATCTCCCAAAATCGTCCGGCAGGTCCCATCAAAGGCCCTCACAATCATGTGACTAGTTTGAATGTGAGACACATCAATGGTCAGCTTGGATAATGTAGTCATCGGCATAACATTAATGGAAGAACCATTATCAATAAGTACTTTATCCGTAACATGACTTTTGCATTTTACCGTGATATGGAGGGCCTTAGTACTGCCCTTGCCTTCCAGAGGAATCTCATCATCATTAAAAATTATAAAATTGATAGCCACCAGATTTCCTGCAATATGATCCATATTCTTCACGAAAATATTGTGAGGCACATGTGCCTTGTTCAAAACTTTCAACAAAGCTTTCTATGAGGCTTGAAATTCAACAACAGTGACAACAGTGAAATTCGAGCAGGCATTTTATTCAACTGTTCAACCACACTATATTCACTGTGTTTGATCAGCTTTAAAAATTCACAAGCTTCCCTCTCAGTCATAGGCTCCTTATACTCCGTATCTCGAACCACCAATGGGTTCGTCTTGTTTCCTGGCTCTTCATTCTTTTCCTCTTCCCTTCCCTTTCCTTTCCTGTCACTATCGAGTATTTCAGGCGAATAAAAACGCCCACTCCTAGTCACTCCTCCTACTCCAGTTAGATTTGCTGTCTCGGCAGCTTCAGAATTAATCACGACTGAACTACCAAGCGTTTCTCGGGTTATGACGTCGCACCCATACCTCCACGGTACTGCCTTATCGCTTCGGTAGGGGAATGGGCTCGGGACATTGATCGTAACAACAAGATTCTTGATCCCCACTGGCTTCTCATCTTCGGACTGACTCGTCTTTTTCTCATAAAAGAATGTGATTGGTTTCACAATAGGCAATGAAGATTCTCCAATTATCACATTAATTTCATCTGCCCCAAACTCTGTGTAAAACTCAATCTGGGAGAGATCCATCAGTTTCTGTAACTCCTGTCGAAATTCAACACAACTTTGAACTGAATGGCCAACTATCCTTTGGTGATATTTGCAAACCTCGCTTGAATCATATTTGCCAAGATGACTATCTGAATTAGCCGACATAGGACGAATCATGCTAGCTTTGACCAAGACATCGAAAATGCAATCCATTGATGTCGTAACTTCATCCAATTTTCTCTTGATTACGGTAATCTTATCATCTCCAAAAGCATTTACCGCTGGTCTTGCATGGTTTGGTAAAGGATTGCTGTTGACGTTCGGGCCACCCTTCTCTTCAAAGTTTATCAATCCTCCTTAACCAGACTTTGCACTTTGTACTTCAAAGCTGTGCAGTTTTCGGTGGAGTGTCCAACGTTCCCTGAATGGTAGTCACACCTGGCATTAGGATCATACCACCTAGGGTATGGAGGTTTCAAGGGTTCCAAATGTACCAGTGCAACCAGATGGTTCTTGATAAGATCTGGAAGTAAGTCTGCATAGGACATGGGAATCGGATCAATAGGCGTTCTTTCCTGGCTGGCTCATGGTCCCCTCGGATTAATTGGGGGTTGATTGGTTTGTACGAGTGGCCCGACTGGAGGAGCCAATGGTCTGTGGTGGAAATTAGGTTGGAATACCTGTGGTGGTGTGGGTGGATAAGCATATGAGCCCGAATTGATGGCATTGGTATTCGGGTAGTATGGTTGGTACACGGGATTGTGGAAAATGCGGGATGTAACCTCCCATTTGTTGCCCTCCATATGCAACAGTCTGGACATCAACTTTCTTCTTTTTCGTCACACTGTTCTTCTTTATAACAGATTTTCCTCCTTCAATCTTGCCATTCTTGATGGCATTCTCTATGATTTCACCGAAAATCACCATATCAGCAAAGTTCTTCGTGGAGTTCCCAATCATCCTGTCGTAGTACGGAGCCTTAAGAGTACTAACAAACAGCACTATAGTCTCTTTCTCAGTCAGAGGTGGTTGGATCTGGGTAGCAACATACCTCATTCTCTGGGCATAGTCCTTAAAACTTTCGGTGGACTTCTTCTCCATATTTTGTAGAGATAAACGGTCTGGGGCCATATCAACAATGTGCTTATACTGGTTGATGAATGCCTTAGTCAGTTATTTCCAAGTACGAACCCGATTCCTATCGAGTTGAACATACCACCTAACAGCGGACCCTGTAAGACTGTCCTGAAAGACATGGACAAGCAACTTGTCATCTTTGATGTGGGCGGCCATTTTTCGGCAGTACATGGTGATATGGGATATGGGACACTTGGACCCATCAAACTTTTCGAAATCAGGAGTCTTGAACTTAGGTGGGATCACTACATCCGGCACTAAACAAAGCCCCTCAGCATCCATAGAACCATAGCAGTCTAACCCCTCAACAGCCTGAAGCCTTTCTTCAAACAATTTCATTTTTCGAGACTTGATCTCTTTTGCCACTTTTAGCTTCTCTAGCTTTATGGGATCATCTAAGTCTGGAATTTGGACTGGGTCTATCTTTGTCCCAGGAACAGGAATGGTGAATTCCGAGACTTGAGGTTGGCCGTATGGGTAAGTGAATCCTTCCATGTATGGCACCTGTTGTGATTGTTCCTGTTGAGCTTGAGATCGAAACCCGGGCGGACATAAAGATTCGCCCACATTCTGCTCTTTCCCTTGAGAACCAGATTCATCTTCCTTATTTTTCCCTTTCAGACTCTTCATCATTTCCAACAAAGAACTTAATTGCTCTCTAATCTCATCCTAAGCTTTTTCTACCTTATCTATCCTTGAGGATTACTCTTCGGCCATTTCTCTAACCCTTGATCTGGTATTGTAAGAGTGACGAGAAGACTGTCTCGAAGATTCTGACTGTCGAGCTATCCTTGAACCTTTATCAAAATTTCTTAAATCAGGATGATGTGTTTAAAATTTAAAACTAAACTGATAATGTTTATGCACATATGGATGAGATGTATGAAAGAACACCAGCCACATAACAAATGTAAATAAAAAGAATCTTATAAATAAAATTACCAAATCCATAGAAATCCTAAAAACCAAAGCGATCCTAAAAACATAAAAATAAAAAACTTCAACTGGTCCTAAAGCATGAAAATATGAAAATTCTTACAAAAGATCCTAAAAACATAAATCTAAAATCCTAACGTCTCCAAAGAAACTTGACAATCTGACGGTAATGAGACTGAGCTTCATCCAAAAGTTCATATATGAGCTGGCCGTTTTCATGGAATGAATGTACTTTCGCCTTAATCTCCATAATTCTATCATACATGTCTTCTGCCTTGCGGGATGCCATATCGAAGTGGTCAAACATATTCTTCAAAAGATTCTGCTTTTTAGAGTCCGCCTCTCGGAGTTGCGAGCATTCTTCCTTCAAGTTCATTAATTTGATAACCAATTCTTGGCAATCAGCTTTCTTCCTTTCTTGATCAAACAATAACTCTCCATTTTCTTCTTCTAGGCGTCCGACCTCAGTAGTCAAAAGAGAATATTTCTTTTCCATACCTGTCAAGGATTCTTTCAAAGTGTCACCATCTTCGGTAAGTTTCTGAATAATGCCATCTCTTTCCACTAAACCGTTCTCCAACTTTCGAACTTTTAATCGAAGTTTCTTGGCCTTGCTTTTTTCTTTGTTCAAACCCTCTTCTAACTCATCTATCCTTGATTGCAGTTTCTGGTTTTATTCTCCCAATTCATCTTTTTCTTCTTGTAGCTTCCTTTTAGCCTTCTCTATCCTCATCATAGGATCCGAGATTATAACCTTGGCTGGACCATCTAGACTTCTTTCATAAGGAATCATAACATCTTTTGCTCTTCTGGCCTGCCATACAGAGTATTCAGGAGTAGTCTTCCATGAGATACTACCCCCTTCAACTCTAATCGTTAGTTTCCAAGCCTTTGTAAGTTCCCCTATCCTGTTGATAACCCCTTTATCTGAATAAGAGAAATTCACCTGGTTAAGTCCATGAGTATTGGTATGAACTACTTATACCCTGCATGTCTCCGTACCATTATGGGAGAGTAGCTAATGACACCCCAAAGTCCTAAGAGAGGAACCCAAGGTTGATCACTACAGCTAAATAATATTAATCCATGGGGCATCCATGGTGCTTTCCAAATCACTTGTCGGCTTATAAGTTCTCACAACATCATTACCCAGTCTTCTTTTGACCTTGATTCAGGCCATGTACTCTCACAGAACTCCTTGATAGGGATGCTAGTGGTGAAGTATGGTTTTTGAAACTTCAACTCTTGGCACTCAAAATGACTTTTCATCCAGATATAGAGCAACTGTAAACATCCTGATAGTCTCGGGAAAACCACAAGTCCGTAGATAGCCAAAGCCATCACCTCCAAACCTTTACCATCATCTGAGTGACAATGAAGTTTCAAAGAACACTCCATGGAATACAAGTGCTCTTACCCTTTGTCTTCTCAATTTTGTCAGCTTTTATCAAGCTGATTCCCATGATCTTTGCTAACTTTTTTCGATAACCTGTCTTGTTCTTCTTGTAAACTTTGTCCGGATTAGGAGGGTCCAAACGAAGTAATGCTGAATATTCTTCTATAGTTGGAACCATATCTACTTCATTGAACACGAAGCACCTGTATGATGGGTCCCAAAACTGTATCATGGCCCTTACCAAGTTATTATCGACTTCAACAGATAGGAGCAAAGCCAGATCCCCATATTTTCGTCCGAATGCCTCTTGTCGAGTTTCATCCCAAGAATGCCAAATACTGATCAAACCTTCGAGGTTGTTCTGTGCCAGATCCATGCGAACTTTCTCGGGAAGAGTAGTGATAACTCGTATAATTATATAGTTTTTAGTTATGTTTTATTATTGTTTTGTGTCAAATACGAGTTATTATTGTTTAGTCTAATTGTGTTTATGATCTTTTATATTTTTATGTATTTTGGTGTTTTTCACAAGTTTCTTTGAGTGATTTCAGATTACTAGAATTAAGGGCAAATCCAGTTCAGTTCCAGTTCCGACACCTTTTGCCATATCAGCTATATCTCGAGTTTCACTGAAGCAATAAGGCTGAAATTTGTAGCCGTGCAAAGCTAAGAGGCATATCTATCTTTTTTATGTTTTACACTTCTTGAAACGGAGTCGTTTTCCCTAGCGAAATCGACCATCAAGTTGGCTGATGTGCAATGATGTCTGTGCTGACCTGTTTTCGTATTTTGCCCATATCTACTTATCCACATCAGCAAATGAGCTGATTCCAACGGCTATGGATCCGTAACTGATAGGGTAACATTTTTCTAGAATACCATGTGATCAGATAAGGCCTCCAAAATTGACAAAATCGACCATCAAGTTGGCTGATCAAAATTGTCATGTATGACGAAAATTGTTAGAAAAATGCACCCACCTATTATACCTACCTTTGAAATTTGTAAAGCTTGTCTCTTGTCATTTAGCCCTCCAAAATGTGTATAAATAGAGGGCCTTGGATGATTGTAAGGGATCATATTGTACATAGGTAGGATATTAGCCATTTTAATAAAATTCTCTAAGTTTTCTTCTTCTTTCTTTTCTCTAGTTTTCTTTCTTTTCTCTAGTTTTCTTTTTCTTTAGAGACAGCAAGAGGTTGGATAATTAATATTCTTCCTCTTCTTCTTTCTTTCTTTTATTTTCTTCTTAAATTTTCTTTAATTTTATGTTTATGTTTACAATGCCTATGCTAGGCTAAACTTCTATTTGGTTAAGGTGATTTCAAAGCCCTAGACATGTTTTGTGATTGATTTTCAGATTCTATCTATCATTAATTTTCTATCAAAGTTGCTTATGTTCTTCTACAAGAATTGTTCATGATGTTGTCTTGATTTATTTAGGTGTACAACTAGATAGATCTTGATAATTATCTATTGCTAGTTTAGGAGTCTTGATCCGTGTAATTGTCTTGATTTCCTATTCATAAGTGGCAATTTGTGATTAATGATTATGGTCAAGTTTTCAATAATTGCAAAGTGGAACATAACCTAAGTTGAACAATCCGAGCTTATGTGTTTGTTGCTTAGATCAACCTATCTTTCTCATCATAAAGCTGCCATTAAATTGAATTTAGAGAGCTTATTCTAGGTTGTTTAATGGTTAGAGATTAAATAGAGAGCTTGTTCTATTTAACGACAAACTAAGGAAAGATTGGGGTAACAGAGCTTGTTGTTATCTACGGTTGTTAACTTTGATAGTTGGTTGATATTGATAGATCTGAAATTGATTCTTAATGATGTCTAGTGGTGGAGAATGAAACCTTAACCATATTTTTCATATTTGATTCTTCTTACTTATTTGTTTTCTTACTTTTAGTTTGCTTATTTTTAAAAGTATATTTATTTTTATTGGCTGGTTATACCGCCTAATTTGTATATTAACTTTGTTTTATTTTTATTGGCTGGTTATACCGCCTAATTTAGTATATATATTTTTATTGGCTGGTTATACCGCCTAATTTAGTATATATATTTTTATTGGCTGGTTATACCGCCTTGCATCTTATTATTATTATTTACTTTAGTTTAAATCTGGCTTCAAAACCCCCTTTTCTTTTATTGTTCTTGAATTTAAGTTTTAAACTATTAACTTATAAACTAAAACCCAATCCCTGAGGACTCGACCCTTGCTAACTACTATACTTACAATTTATCTTTTTAGTGCAAGGTTAAATAAGATACACTCTTTTGGGTGCATCAAATTTTTGGCGCCGTTGCCGGGGATTGCTTTCTTTAGTTTATTTGTTACTTGGTTTATTCTTATTTTCAGTTCTAATTAGTTTTATTTTCTTGTACATACAAGTTTTTCTTATCAAATTTTCAAAAAAAAAATAAAAAATAAAAAAACGATGGAATTGAGCAATCTAACACTTGAAGAGTTGGTGGCATACATGAACATGGAGAAAGCCTCCTTTTCTTTTACCGTCTCTTTTATCTTGTTAACCTGGGCTGACCCCCTTTCTACTTCTTTTGACAAATCCATCTTAATATGGATTGGTTCAACTGCCTTTTTCCCTTTATCCATTCCTCCATCATTTTTTCTTGATCTCTGTTCAACAACCTCTGGGGCATAACACCTTCCACTTCGTGTTAAGTGCCCCACTCCTCTGATATCTTGCTAACTCGAAGACCCTGGCATAACCATGCTACAATCATACTTTCTCGGTACAGCTTTTTTTTCCTTGTATGAAAAGGAAGAAGGCAATTCTATGATTAACTTAGGCGCAATTTCCTCAACAACTGGCATAACTTTCTCCTCGGGTTCATCATAGTAGATGATCAAAGGTCTTCTTACCCCGTAGCCAGCTACATTCTCAATCACCTCAACTTCCTCCTCTATTTCCTCGTAAAACTGGGCCTCGCCCTCATCCATCATATTTTGGACTTTAGCCAGAAAGTCCTCGCATTCCTGTATGATATGACCTTTACATTTATGGAACGGACACCAATTCTCCACCCTGTTTGCAACCATTTTTAAACTGTCTCCATCCTCCACCATTCCTGCTTTAACCATTTCGATCCATACTTTTATCATTGGAGTCTTGACTTCATTGACATACCTTTTTACTCTTCTGACTTCCCCTGTCAATACTGCATTTACCCGATTCTCAGCATGATTAGGCAATGGATTTCTCGCTACATTTGGCCTATTCTTTGACCCAAATTTCACAACCCCGAAATTGATCAAGCTTTGGACTTTCTTTTTTAAGGCAATGCAATCCTCAGTCAAATGCCCCTGAATCCGCGCGTGATATGCGCAGTTAGCATTTGCATTGTACCACCTTGCGTATGGCGGTGTTAGAGGTTTAAGGTATACAAGTGCAACAAGTTGACCCTGCAACAATTTGGGATATAGTTCACCATAAGTGGTAAGACTCGGGTCAAATGAGGGTTTTTTTATCATTCCTTGGTGAACTTTGGTCATTGTGCACGATACTCTGAGCGTTTGGGATAGTGTTTCGGGGAAGGTTTTTTTGTGGGGACACCTCAGTTGGAAATGGCTGTTGTGGTATATTGGTATAAGGGAATGAATTTTGAGTAAGGTGGTTCACATTGGCGTAGTAAGGATTATACCCCGGGTAAAGTGTATAGGGTGTAGGAGGTGCATAGGATGTAGAAGAAGTATAGGGCCTGGGAGGTGTAGGAGGTGTAGGAGGTGCATAGGGATATTGGTTGATGCTAACTGCGTGAGTTTCCTCTTTCTTTTTAGCAGGAAATACCTTCTTTGGAGTGGCAGACTCACTCCCTTCCATTTTTCCATTTTTGATGGCAGTCTCAATCATTTCGCCTGATATAACCATATTCGCGAAACTTTTAGTGGCACTCCCCACCAATTTTTCATAATACGGTTCCTTTAAAGTATTGATAAAAAGCATCGTTGTTTCTTTGTTGGTTAAAGGGGTTTCACTTGAGTGGCCAAGTCCTTCCACCTTTGAGAGTACTCCTTGAAACTCTCAGTAGTCTTCTTCTCCATCTTCTGCAGTGACAGCCTGTCAGGTACCATATCAGATACATGCTTATAATGCTCCATAAAGGCCTTGGCTAAATCCATCCAAGAACAAATCTTAGTCCGAGTCAGTTGATTATACTATCGGGTTGCAAACCCCGTCAAGCTATCCTAAAAGTAGTGGATAAGCAATTTTTCCATCATCATCATGTCCTGTCATTTTTCTACAGTACATGGTCAGGTGAGCTAATGGGTTGGTAGTCCCATTATATTTCTCAAAATCGGGTACTTTAAACTTGGGAGAAATTACCAAGCCATGTACCAAGCTCATTTCTTTGGCATCCAGACTGCCAAATAACTCTACCCCCTCTATTGCTCTTAATCTCTCTTCCAGCAACTGATACTTCTTCTGGGATTCTGCAGTTTCCATCTTTTTCAACTCAGCCAACCTTGCCTTTTCTTTCTCAGCCAGTTCTTCAAAGTCTGGAACATCAATAATATCACTTGGGTCAGCCCTAATATTACCTTTTCCAGGAGCATAATTATGTGCTTCAGCAGCTGGTTGGATATAAACATAGGAGGCTTCCCCAATTGGCAGCTCATTTCCCACATGCTGGGATGTTTGGCCCTTCTATTGCACGATTTCAGGTTAATCTTTCTCATTTACCGCCCGTTTTCCTGTGACCGAATTCTCCTCTGGCCCTTTCTGTCTCATCATGGCGTTCATCATTTCCACGAGTTTAGCCATTTGTTCCCTTGATTCCTTCTGAGACTTAACCAACTGTTCTTGTAGTTCCCTTTGAACCCGTTCCATCCTCTCTATATGAGCAAGATGATCATTCTCCATGATCCTAGCTTGAGATCTAGTGTTGTAGCGGTGTCGAAAATCCGTTTCTTTTGGAGTGCGCCCAATTTTTCCTTACGTTTTAAAAAACCATGGATTAGAATTTATTGACACATTTTTTATATTTTATTAAAAATGAATGAATAACTAATGTGAATGAATAAACCAATAAAATGAATAAATAAATGACTAAGTATATTAATATGAAAGAATAAATGAATGAACAAGTAAAATGAATAAATAAGTGGCTAAGTATATGAATGAATAATCATAAAAAAAAATGAATGATTATAACTATGAATAAATGTACGAATGAACAAACAAAATATATAAAAAAATATGGATGCATTTGAAAGCATTGGGCCCGGGATAATTCCAACCGAACGGTCTTTCACTGATTTCCTGAAACTAAATACATCAAAGATAAAAAAAAAAAGATCACTGCCTAAGACAAGTCCATAATTCGCCTATCTACTTCAAAGTGCAGTTATAAAATATTAGTCCTATAGTAACTCCCTCGGATCTTGGACTTTCTTTCACAGTCCTCTTTTGATTGCCTTGCTTTTCAATCTGACCCCTACTTGTTCATGGCTCTTAGACATGTCAACAGAAACATCACTATGTAAACTTTCCTTAGCTTGCTTCTCCAATTGATTGGCTCGAGCTTCTTCATGCTTCGTTCTCTCTTTCCAATAGTTATTCTCCTTCTTAAGGTTTTTGACCTCTTGCTCCAATTCCCCGAAAGTCTTCAGGGTCCCTTCAAATCTGAGCTCGAAGCGATACCTTTTGTTTTTCAAGTGCAAATCCCTGAGATCTCCCTTGACAGTGTCCCTTTCTCACTTGATCTTTTTCTTTTCTCTTTCCTGAGCTGATTCCCTATTTTTCATGTCCTCAATCTCTTCTTGCAGTCGGGCAATCTCTTTGCTCATTTGGGCCTTTTCTTTTTTGAATTCCGCCCTTGCAATTTCTAACTCTGATGTCGGCATATCGAGCCACTTTTATCCGGTGAGTTTTCTTCCATGCTTCAATCACTGCCCGCACCTTTCCAGAATACCCATCCTCTCCATAAGTGAACTCTGATAATCCTAGCTTATGAGTCGCGGGGGTGAATTGTTGAGACTCAACCTTTCTTTGCACCAACAGAGGTGTATAACTCACAGACTCCCAAATTCCGAATAGTGGAACTCCCGAGTTGTCCCCACATTTATACATAATCGGCATAGGAACCATCCATGGAGCTCTCCAAGTTACCATCTCCCCTTTTAGATTTCAGAACATGTTGACCCATTTCTGTTCATCTCTGTCTTCAAGCCAATCATTTCTAGAGAATTCCCTAATTGGAACTAAAGACTTCATATAGGTTTGAAGGAAACCTCTTCTATCTTCCAAAAGTGACTTTGAATCCAAATATAAAGGAGTTGTACACACCCCTTGATTCTCCCTTGTCCTTCCCTTTTACAAAAATTCAAAGATTGGATAGTTTCAGCTATGATGGCCGGATATGGGTTAATTTTTTGTTCCAACTTTTCAAAGAAATCAAATACGGCTATATCCACATGACCCAATATCTTTGGGAATATGATTAATCCATTTATGGCTAAAGCAAAGATATCCCATGCTTTTTCTTTATCGGAATGACCTAATATCAGTTGTCAGAGAGTTTCCCATGGAATGCATCCATTTTTCTGCTTTCTATCCACATGACTCTCAACCCATGTTGTATCCATTCCCGTGATCCTAGCCACTTTCCTCTTAAAACCTGAAGGTTTCACTTCCTTCAAATATACCCAATCAGGATTAGGACACTCAATACGTAACAGTGTTGAATATTCTTCAATAAGTGGGGTGATATCCTCCTTGTTAAAGGTAAAACATCTATAAGCAGGATTCCAAAATTGTACCATAGCCTGAATCAACCCACTATTGACCCTAATCGGAATTAAGAGTGCTATATCTCCATATTTTTAAGTGAAGGTTTCTTTCTCTGATACCTTCCACTGATTCCAAATGTTGGCTAATCCTCGGAGATTATTCTATCTAAAATCCATTTTTACCCTTTCCAGCAATACTGACATATAATCTTTCTTTAGGCAATCACCATCCTCCCTCTGATCTTTCTCCTATCGTGCCCTAACTATTGCATGATCTTCTATCACTGAAATAACATGACACTAAATGAAAGTCCTTTAGGTTGATGACTATCCTGAGGCTAATAAACTTCAAGTGTATGATGGTGTCTATGATGCATGTCAAAGAAAAGAAAACAAAAAGAAATAAATTAGTAAAGAAATGAATTCACAAGTATAACATAAATAACAATATGCTTAAAAAATGTCCTGAAAATTTTAATAAAGTTTCGGAATTACGACGCCTTTGAGACGAAATAACAAACTTATTACGAGTGACATGATGTTCGTTCATCATCACCCAAATTGTAAAATCTAACATATAGAAAGATGGTAAAAGGTTGGAAATGTTCCTCCATGTGTTCTTAACTTCGGGTATCTAATAGAAATCCGGCATGGCTTCGCCTAGGTTCACTATATGAAGGTGAATTGGTTCTAAAGGCCCCGAATTGTTCCTCATTGTCGCCTGTGAAGGCTAGTGAGGCACCCCGATAAAAGCGGGTTCAATTTGTTAGAGTATATTTTCCTATGCCCATACGAAGGATCATCACGAAGGCATTAGGTACTTTATACTCTGGAAGTGTTTCATAGCCCATACGGAGGATCATCACGAAGGCGTAGTTACTTTACTCCCACTTAAAAGGACGAAACCCGGGTAGAGAGTTCATGTTATGCAAATGTAGTGTGTGCGGAAGAATAAAACAAACATGTCACCACCTATTTTACTCTTATTCTAACTACCCCACTAAAATTAAACAATGTAAAGCATCAATTAGACAAACATATAAATATATGCAACAAAATAACCAGAGAACAACTAATAATATGAATGCATATGAAAATGGACATATTTAAAATATTTTATTATTTTCAAAATTCTCCTTATTATTGAAAAATGTGGGAATTAAAATTAAATAACAATTAAACCAACAAAATGAGACTTTGATAACACACGATTAATTCTAGGCTTGACTCTCTAATAGTCCCCAGTGGAGTCGCCAAGCTGTCGCAACCTAAAAAATAACAAATCTCATCGCAAGACTTTATATTCGTTAAGCGTGACATTAAAAAAACCCGAGAAAAAGTCGACTTAATTCTTTTTGAAAAATGAAGGTTTTGAAAATGACCTTGAAAAAGACATGGAGTCGCCACCAATCTTTTTTAGCTAGGTGTGATCGGCCACCTATTAAAACCTGTTTTGTAAAATATTTAAAAATTAATTAAAACATTTTTAAAACCAATTTCAATTCTACGTTATAAACCAGAGAAAATCGAAGAATCGGGTTCGGGACTCGGTTATGTGCGGGGAAGGATTAGCACCCCCACAACGCCCGTATAAAACGGTACCTTATTAATCATGTGTTATCTCAAGTCTGGATAAAAAGTCGGTTTTTAATTTAGTATTTCAAGTTAATTCCCAATTTAAAGAAAAATAATTTCATTTTTAATTGAAAATGATCCGGAATTTATTAATTCAAAAATTTCCTATATTCCCCGACAAAATCGGGAAAATATATAAATTTTTATTTATTTGAAAAAATTTTCGAATCATTCTCATTTTTTGAAAGAAAGATATTCCTTTATTAATGATAATTGATGATGTCCTCTCTAGCAAACCCGGTAGAGAACTCATGAATTATTTTAACTCGAGAATATCTTTATTTTATTGAAAATCATTATCTTTTTCAAAACATTTTAAAAAATATGAACATGAATATGTATGACATAGTAAAGATGATATAACAAAGTCTAGATAATATAATGCAACCTAAATGATATAATATAATTTAAATAACATAGCATATTCTAGATGAAGTGAAATAACCTATGTGACATAATATATTCTGATGAAATGATTAACCTATGTGACATAATATATTCTAAATGAAATGAATAACCTATGTGACATAATATATTCTAAATGAAATGATTAATCTATGTGACATAATATATTGTAAATGAAATGAATAACCTATGTGACATAAGATATTCTAAATGAAATGATATGTCCTAAGTAACATTAAATATTCTAAATGAAATAATATATCCTAAGTGATATGAAATGATATGAAACATAAAATAATGCTATCATGAAATATGCATGAAAATAAATATAATAATGTATGAACATAGTATATGCTAAATGATGTGACAAAAATATATGACTAAATAAAAAGTATAGGATAACATGAAATATTCAAAACCATAAGACAAACAATATAACATCATAAAATATAAATCAAAATAATAACAATACCATAGAAATTATCATAGCAAAAATCACATACTATATGGTATGCATAAATATGGAAAATGCAATGCATTAAAGTGTATTTTTTCCTTTAAATAAGAAAATCCGTATATCTAAAAAGATATCCGACTACCTTAGGAAAAGACATCAAATTAAATTTTCTAAAATCAAAATACTTTGTGATTGTTTGAAAACAATTTTTTAAATATTGGACGAAAATTAAACCCTAGCCGAATTCCCTTTAAAAATGGCTTTAATTTCTCAAGTTTAAAATCCCGGACTTGACCACCCTTGAACCGAACTCTATGAAATCATTTTTTAAGTTTAAAATGGCCTAGAAACCACCCTAAGATAGTAGCTAAATTTCCTAATCAGCCCCCTCTAAGTAACTTAGCCAAAACAGAAAAATAATTTTCCCTCAAATTCAAATCTGACTCTATTGTCCAGTTTTAAAACATGATTTTTTAACCTATTTTTAAAATTTCAAAAAAATCTAAAAAAACTAATGGAGACTTAGAACATGTAAAACTACACGGAAAAAATTTGGCTTAATTTTCTGATTAAAGGTAACTTCCCAAAAAAATTAGGAAAGTTAGAAAACTAGGTGAAAACTGTTTTGTCAAAACACATTTTTTTTGCCTTTGATAAAATTATTTAAAAAAATAAAGTAAAAATATTGGAGACTCTCTTAAGGACCTACAAACAGTAGCTAAAAATTCTAAAAACTTGGACAAAAATTGGCTAAAGTAAAAAAAAAAAAAATCACAAAGGTAGAATAATCAATTTGACAACTCTTTAATTTTTCACAAGTATGCTCAAGTGAGTATGACTTTAAGCCATTGATTGGCCTAAGTCATAAATCATGTGGCATGATATGATATGCATGAACATACAGCAAACTGAATGCATGAAATGCATGATTTAAAACCTAAATGACATGGAAAATGCATGGCATAAAGAATATGGCCTAGACCTAACATGAACTTGCATGGTAATAAATGCAACCTAAGTCTAAACATGCATGAAATGCATGGCAATACTAATGAAACCTAGACCTAAAGAATGCATGGCAATAACACAAATACATAGTATGCTAAATCAAAATACACAAACTCATGGCATGGAAATGCAAACAAATCAACAAGCAAGATGAAAATGCACATGCAATACAAAGAAAATGGAAGTAGCCGAATGGTCATGAGCTCCAAATGATGATATTCTATCATGGCAGTTTCACAAACATATGGCATACTAGATCAAGATATACAAACTCATGGCATAGAAATGCAAACAAGTCAACAAGCAAGATGAAAATGGACATGCATAGCAAAGAAAATGGAGGTGGCCGAATGGACTCATGCTCACAATGATGATATTTTAGCATGGTATTTTCACAAACACATGACATACTAAAGTGCAAGGCTAAAAAGAAACATGTTAAACCATGTAAATATGAAGTAAATGCATGTACAAGACTAGACATTTTCACAAACACATAGTAAGATGCAAACCATGAACAACTCAAACATGTTGAAAACAGAAAATGAAAAATGGTAAAAACAAGCAAAGTAAACATGAAAACAAGATAATAAAAAAAATGGAGGTAGGTAAGCAACAAAATTAAAACAAACTCCATATTTTGTTATTCGAAGAAAATATAAAACATCAAAAACATGCTAGATGTCACCAACAACATGAAACAAAAAAAAAAAAAAAACCAACCATTTAGAAAAAAAATACCATTCGGCCACTTCAATAACATGTAAAAAAAAAATTGGTTTTTCAAAGTTTTTTCAAGAAAGCATAAAAGAAGAACTTGAAGAGAAAGCTTAAAAACACTTATTTTAAAATTAAAATCAAAAGAAACTCACCAAATATCAAATGAAAATAGCAAACCAATGATGGAAATGCAAAAAAAGTGCAAGAGTATGGTGCTTTTAGCTACCTCTAAAAGCTATATTGCAAACTTTTCCTCTTCTTACTTTCTTTGCCTTTCTAAACTTTCTATTTGCTTTCGAAAATGGAGAGAAATCAGCCAAGCAAGAGTGAAAAATGAAAGAGACTCGCCCTCCCCTTGTAGTGGCCTGTTGGTGTATAATAGGCTAAGAGGTTCTAGAATTTTTTCTAACCAATTTGATCCTATGGCCTTCAATCCAAGATGCTTTTCTATGTAGAATTCTCACCCTTAGATTGGAATAATCAACTCCTAAATATATGATATCATGAAGATGATTTCATAAATAGGATCATAAATATAACATCATCCCTCTCCAAACATTGGTCCATGTGTTGCAAATTCAAAGGCTTGATCACAAAAATAACTACATTCCTCTTCTCTCTTGGCCCTTAGATGAAAAAATCAGAAAATATCCAATCCTCTATGGGCCTGGGCCGGCTGCCCCTTCACCTTCTCAGCCTACACTTCAATTTTTTAATTGCAAGAAAAGGCTTTTTTGGTTTCTTCGATAAAATGACCTTTTTGACCCCCGAACCTAAATAAATAGCAAACGGACTCCAAATTCAAATTTTATTTTTTCAATACTTCTGAAATCATAAAAAAATTGAATTCTGGAAGTTTTCAAAAATTCTTGAGCCCATTTGCTATTTTTTAGATTTTTTCTTCCAAAATTGCCCTTTTGTGCACCCGAACTTTTACCATTTTGTAAACGAGATCCAAATCCGGATTTTTATTCACCAATATCTTTCAAATAATTCAAAATTTAGATCTGAAAATTTTCAAAAATTTTAGAGCTCATTTGCCATTTTTTGGGATTTATGTGCTTGAATTTTTGCATAGTGGGTCCGGGATTTGCCATTTTGTAAACGAACTCCGAATTTAGATTTTATTTCTCCAATCTCTTCCAAATAGTTTAAGAATGAGATCTACAAATTTTCAAAATTTTTGGAGCTCATTTGCTGTTTTTTCGAGATTTATCCTCTAGAATTTCAGAATAGTGGGCTCGAGATTTGCCATTTTGCAAACGAGCTCCGAATCCGGATTTTTCTTCTCCAATCTCTTCCAAATGATTTAAGAATAAGATCTACAAATTTTTAGAATTTTTGGAGCTCATTTGGTATTTTTCCTAAATTTTCCAGTTTTGCCCTTTTGCCTCCGAAGCCCGATTTTGCTCAAACCAAGTCCGATTTTTACATTTTCTTTTTCTGGGCCTTTGTCATATAATGAATTGGAGTTGGTCCAAAAACACTCAATTTTTACAATCAAATTCCCCTCCTTGATTTTTCCTTTTTTCACTGTCAGAAATTTTCTCGTTTTTTTATTTTTTTTCTCCAATCGGCTATTTTCTCATAATTTCTTCAAACCGAGCCTTGGGCTATCCTTGTTTACTCACTCCTTATCAATTAAGGGCTTTAGTTTTACCGAGTCGGGCCGTTTCTACAATTTTCCCAATTTCACCAAAATCCACTAAAAACACTAATTCTCGGTTTTCTTTCGAATTGACTTTTCCTTCAGTTTTTCTTCCAAGTAGCTTCTCCATTACCCGTAGTCAGTTCTTATCTTTCATTTGGAACCTTCAATTCTGACCAATTTGATCGTTTAAGCACTTTTCCCCAAATTTTTAACTAGGGTTTCCTTTCTACTGAATCTCCGTAACCCAACTTCAGAATTCCATATCTTTCAATGTAGACCTCGGATAATCAAAATTCTTTCACCATTTTTCAATTAAACTTCAAATATTGATTTTGAAAGTGGGTTGACTTTTTTAGTAGTTGACTTTTTGGGGTTGACTTATTCGGGTTGACTTTTTCAAGTATGACTTTTTATGCTTACCTTCTTAGACTAAGTCTCGAAGTACCACCTGCAGGATGAGAAAAGACTTTTAGCATTTTGAAACATCAATTTAGGAAGAAAACATACCTGTTTTAATGGTCCAGACAAAATTAGGTGTCTACAGCACCAATAACAAAAGATATTTATTAAAAAAAATTAAAGAAATAAAAAAAAAGTTGTTTTTATCTCCATTTTAAATTAATTTTTTCATGATAGAATGAGTATAGATAAAAATATTACAAGAATTTTTTTTTTATTTCCATGTAATGGGGTTTTTAAGTTAAAAATTAATTTAATTATCCAATTAAATTTAACAACAAGATTTCTACGACCATATATAACTCAAAAGTTGTTAAATCTAGCAACAAGATTATCAGATGGACCTGTCAACCTTGACTCGAACCCGAAAAGCTCGATCAACCCAAATGATCTGAACCCAAAAAACTCAAGTGTCAAACCCGATTGATCAGAATCTAAAATAATTCGAACCCGAAATGACCCGACTGACCCGTCCCGGAATCAGCTCGACCCG
Organism: Fremontodendron californicum; assembly: GCA_030761205.1. Taxonomy (NCBI): domain Eukaryota; kingdom Viridiplantae; phylum Streptophyta; class Magnoliopsida; order Malvales; family Malvaceae; genus Fremontodendron; species Fremontodendron californicum. The sequence goes on along the minus strand of JAULJL010000023.1, from coordinate 8,318,420 downwards.
CCTAATTGACAAGTCTCGTGGCTTGAAGAAGAAACAAAAAAATAATTTGAAGTAAAATGATAATAACAGTTACAGATGATAATGGATATTTTAATATCAAATACCCTCATACTATTCAACTCAACTTTTAAATAATAATATTTAATATTTTGTTATAAATTATTTATTATTAATATAATACTTACTAAATTAATTCATTAATTTTTGGCAAAAGAATTTAATTCCGTAATGGTTCTAAATATGATTTTAAGTTTAATTATTTTCTATGAGTTAACTTAATTTTTTAATTTAAGTTCCATTAATAATATGTATAAAAATTCATTTTAAATTTACTTTTTATTATAAATTTCGTTATTTGAGTTGGATAAAATAAAAATATATATATTATTTATGATTTAATATGTTAAATTTAGTAATTGAATTTATTAAATATTAATTTTTGATCGAATTTGAATAAAATATTGATCGAATCTGGATATCTCAACTCGCTGTCATTTCTAATGATAATTTTTTCTTTAGCAATTATCAAGTTTTTCTTTCATTTTTATTAAATAATTTTTTTATTAATGCAAGCATTAAATATTTTTTATGTTGCTTTACCTTATTTTGTAATTTTCATCATTGTCTAATTGAAGCCAAGCAACCAAAAGTCAAGAAAAAGACAAATGAAAAAATTGAAGCCAAGCAACCAAAAGTCAAGAAAAAGACAAATGAAAAAAGTAAGTCATTTTTAAGTAAAAAAATCTAAAAATTTGTGTAAAATAAAAGTTTGCATGAGTTCTCATCAAATAAATTTGCATTGTAGTAGTCACACTGTTTAGTTCAACAATTTGACTATAAAATTTATCATCTTTCCATTTTTATTCTCAACTACCAAATTAGAAAATTTTATAGTTTCCAATATCTATAATCTGTATTATTTGCGCAGTTTTTTCTTTTGTCCTGTTAGGCTGTTTTTGTTTGTTCTTCTCCTTTGTATTTTTTGCAAATTAGAAAATTAATTATATGCATGGGTACTAAAAATTAGAATAATCAAATAATTTTTAACATTAAGAAACATAATAAAAAAGTTAAAAAAAAAAAAAAAAAAAAAAAAAAAAAAAAAAACAAATCACCATAAATTAGCTAGATGAAGCTCACATATGATGATTTGAAACCTAAAGTTTTAGGATCTCATCCTTATTTACCATTGGAGAGCAGAGCAAGTTCGGCTCTTTGTCTTCCACAAACCCAGCAGAGTTAGTTGTGGAACCTGGAACCATATACAAAAGGAAGACGACAAATTTGGCATCGACAACGGTTTTTGTCAACAATATTCCTCCCAGAGTTCATTGGAGATGGTTGTGGTGTATTTTTCAAAATCATGGTAGTGTAGTCGATGTGTTCATTCTGCAAAAAGAGAAATAGAAATGGTAAGAAATTTGGTTTTGTACGTTTTTCTGACTTTGAAGGAGCCAAGAGAGCTATTAATAGATTAAGTGGAGCATGGCTTATGGAATTCCGCATCGGAGTTAATATGGCAAGGTATAATGTGAGATCTTCATACTGGAAAATGATGAATACTCAAAAGGATTCGAGTCAATTGGGTGTGTCCACTTCAGAGACTCATGTGTTAAATCATTTGAATGCTGGTGCTTATGAAGTTTGCATTGATAAACAGGACATTGGATTTAAAAAAACATATCTTAAAGCTCTTATGCAAGAAGTGAAGCAGAGTTCAGGGGATATCAAGAACAGGACTATGTCGGAATGAAAGGGATTGAAAGAGCGTCAAAGGAAATTAAATCATGTGTTGGAGTGGTCGAAGAAGAGGCAATCCACAAACTAGAAAATTGTTGGGTGGGTTCAGCAAAAGGAGTTTACGAAGTGAATAAGCTAATGGAGGTCTTAAAATTAGAAGGGATTACGGAGTTGAATCTAAAGAAAATTTCTAGCAAACACTTTCTAATTGAATTTGAGGAAGATGAGCTTTTAACCACTATGAAGAACCGAGGCTGGCCTTGCTTGAAAGATTGATTTGAAGATATTCAACCATGGTCTGAGAAGTTTAGCCCAAAAGTTAGAACAACCTGGTTGATATGTATAAGGGTTCCCCTGCATGTTTGGAATTATGCAACGTTCAAAAATATTGCTAGTGTTTGGGGAAATCTATTAAGCTTGGATGGTAAAACTCTTAGTTATCAGGATTTTAGTAGAGCAATTCTTGTTAATACAGAACATCTTGAAAGAATTGATGAATTGATGAATTGATTAATCTCAAATATGGTGGTGATTATGTTCGAATCAGAGTCACGGAAGTAGGTTCAGATATCATGTCTATTTCTCGGTGTTGTTGTAAGATTGCTCAGAACAATCTGACTGAGAACAAGGCTATTTATCATCCAAGTTGTAATGGAAGCTCAAGTTCTGACGATGAGATGAACAGATCAGACGAACAGACACCTTGGGAAGAGAATGTTGAGGTTGAGGATGAAAGAGTTAATGTTGTAGGCAATGAGGTTGCAGATTCTGAGACAGCCTGCATGGATCTCGATTTAGCCAAAACAAGCATTTTGATAATGGTGTAGAAGTAAATGAAAAAGTAGGGGAGGCTTCTGACGGTGACAGGTTGGATATGGCTAATAGGTATTTAGGCTCTAAGGAGCAATGGGAATTGGGGAAGGATACGGGACCTATACAGGATACAACCCGAGGTTTTGGGCCTTTACAAGATGTGGGGGATATGGGACCTATGCAGGATGATGCCCAAGATTTTGGGTCTTCAGAAGATGTGGGGGATGGCCTAAGGAGTGTTGGGTCCTCACATGAGGTGGAGGCCTCATCCCCTAATAACAATATTAATAAGAAGAATGTAGAAGAAATCAGTGAACAGACTCTGGATAGAAAAGTGACAAGAGTGAAGACTTTAGAGGAAATTGATGAGAGTATATTAGTGAAGATTTCGAAGACTGGGTCGACCAAAGGAAAAGATTGAAAAAGAAAAAACAGATTGACAAACCTAAATTCTTAAAGAATAGTAGCAGAACCTTAAGAACTTCTGTTACAGTTTGCGCTGCTCGTCAAATGAAGAAGGATCGGCTTAGAGAAGAGGCCCAGTCGACCTGGGAGATAGGAAAAATGTTGGGTCTGCGGGCAAATGGCAATGAGGAAGAAATAATCCAAAAACTCATGGATTTAGAGGATAAGGATTAGTGATTTTGTAGGGGTTCTAAGCAGTTTTTCATCGCCTTTTTCGGCTTCTTGTAATGGGTACAACAATGATGCAGTGATGATGCTGCTGTCAGTGATGCAATTTGGGAGAACCGAGCAGCTTGCGGGAGAAAATACGAACTTAGATGCTTAGGCGCAACCAACCAATGTATGGTGATTTGAGATGGGCTCTTCTCTTCTCTGCTTTGGTATTGTTTTGTTCCCTTTTATTAGTTTTTTTTCTATACTTTGAAGAAAATCGTAATTTTAGAATTCTGGGATGCTTTATTTGTTGTACAATGGTTGTGCAGGAAGTTCTTGTTTTGGTATGGAATTTTAGTATGTAAACTTTGGCTTCTGAGGTGCTGGATTATGGGTGTTATTATTATGGTTTGAAGGATGTGATTTTGTATTTTGGGTTTTCGGAGGATATGAGTAGTCTCAAAAAACTTGAATCTTTGGTAAGCTGGAATTTGCTTTACATGAAAATATCATTTGGAATTTCAATAACTCCTGGCTGTTTGCATTATGTTTAGTTATGATATTCTCGTTTGTTTTGGGGTTGGTATTTTTTGGAATGAAGCTGTGGAGTTAATGACTTGGGGCTTGGCTTCTCAATTCCTACCCGAAGATTGCACTTTTATTGGCTGAAGTGGTGAAATTCATTTCTCATGGAAGTTTCAGATTTCTGTTGATATCCTGAAGGTGATGGCTTGTGGATGTTCTATCCCATGTTCAAGTGAATTAGCTTTTTTCTCATCTGTTGTGTTTGGCTTTGTCAGGGACTGTTTTTGGCTTGTTGTTCCTTGTTGTTTGATGTCAGTTGGTGTTGGTGTTGGTGTTGATGTTGATTATTTTCTTTGTTGTCTGGTTTCTTTTAAGATCCTTTAGGTGGGGGTTGTTGTCATGCCTCAAGCTTTAGGTGCTTGAGTTTTGGTGAATTTTCTGATGGTTCTGCTAGTTAATTCTAGCTTTGCAATCTTTTGATTTCTTAATAAAATTGATTTGACTTAAAAAAAAAAATTTACCATTGGAGATGATAGTTAAAACCCTCATGAGGTTTGGGGTAATTGCTTTTAATTCTGATGTTTGAAAAACGTCTTATTATCCTCTGAGATTTGGCAAAAACTTCACTTACTCTCCTAAAGTGTTAATAGTTGAATAATTTATTTATTTTTGATAAAAAAAAAAAAAAATCATTATAACTAAGAATCAGGATTATAAAAGATTGCGGTAAAGACCTCCACCACACTTTTTGTTCTCCCACGACACTCTCTATTGTAGCTAACATATGAGCAAACAAATTAGCCTCTCTCTTAACATAAAAGAAGAGACAAGATCTAAAATCCAAGACTAAATCTAGAATATCCCTGACAATGCCGTCTCCCTCCCAAAAGGTTGCATCTAGCCATCAGACCGTCACTTTCCACATGTATCTTCTCGAAAGCCTTGTCTTTTGCTAATTGAACACCAATTTTTCCATTTATTTTCTTTCTTTTTTTGTTTTGTTTTGTTTTTTTTTTTTACTTAAGACATATTTTAACTACAAAATTGAAATTATGAAAATTAATTTAATTAGAGATAAATTTAATACTAATTAAATTCTCATAATTTTTTAAATTAAATAAATCTTAGGAAAAGGAAGGAAAGAAAGAATGAATGAAAATACATGTAAAAAAAATAACTAACAAATTAAGGTATAATAATTACCTTTTAATTTAAAATTATTCAACTATTAACACCTTAAGGAATTAGTGAAACTTTTGCCACTCAAACCTTATAGAGGACAGGAGGGTATGTTTCAAACATGGGAGTAAGAGGAATTACCCCTAAATTCAGTATTTGTCCTTACCATTGAAATAAGGCCTAATTAAAAACAAAAGAGCATCAAATTATATATACTCATGGGTCATGAGTAAAGATGGCAAAACCCGATTCGATCGATGGATTTCGTACCGATCCACTTCGAATGAAAAGGTTTTTTTTTTTGAAGAGCGGGGGCAGAGTGGAGCAGGGCGGTTTTGGTAAATGCTTGCTCCGCTCCGCCCTACTCCGACTTTTGAAGCTACTATCTTACCCTTTAAAATATTTTATATTTTTCCTTATATTTTTAGTATATATATTAGATATATATACTAAAATTATATATATACTAATATTTTATATATATACTTTTAGTATATATATGTATATTATATATATTAAAGAATTTTATATACTAAAATTATGTTTATGAATAAATTATAATATCATTTTTTATAATATTAAGTTAAAAAAAATTAATTAAAATTGGAGTATTGCAGAGTGGAGCACCGTGGAGCGATTATGAAAGTAACCGACATCCATGGAGGTGGATGTTTTCAACATCCATGCAAGAGTGGGGCGGAGGTGGATAAGGCAATCCCCGCCCCCGCCCCGTCCCGCTCCATTGCCATACCTAGGCATGAGTAGAGGTGTAAACGAGACACTTGTGCTCGTAAGTTACGCGGGTTTCACTAAAAAAAAACTCAAATTTGGCTCGGTCATTGTCGAGCCGAGCATCGAGTAAGCCGAATTCGAGTATCCTAATGCTTGGCTCGAGTAGCTCGCGAGCCTAATCCACCTTTTTATTTTTAATATATATTTTTATTATTTTCAATTAGTATTTTAAAAAAATCTCAACTTCAACTCAAACTCGAGCATAAATAATCGAGTTTGACGAGCATAAGAATCAAGCTCATTTTTTATTAAGTAAATGAGTCTAATCGAGCAAACTCAAGTAATTAGATTTTTATCTCGAATCTAATTTGAATTTCGAGTGGAGCTCGAATTTCTTACTGATTGAACTCAGCTTATCACAGTTCGATTACACCTCTAGTCATGAACAACTATCTTAATTTGATTTTTCATTCAATTTTTATTACCATTACTTCATTTTTTCTTAAAAATTACATTATTTTTATCAATATATGGCTCTCCCTAGATTTTGTTGATGATCATTGTGATGTCATCGCTATATCTTTATAGTATTTCTATTTGGCTTTTAAGTACACAATAATAGTTTTGTCCTACGTCTACGTTTCAGGTTCATTTAGATATTATTTTCTATTGCTACTTTATACATACAAATTTCTTGTTCTATGTTGATTAGCATATATAGAAGTCATTGCGAACATGCGCAATTACAAAGCATCTTCCAGCTTTCAAAAAGTTGAAACAGTTTTAACTTTAATTTAGGGTTAACTCACATGGGTTGATTATAGGGAAAGTAGGTTGACTCACTGCCTTCTATAAAGTATAAACATTGAGATGTTGTTTGATCAACTGAAAAAAAAATAAATATTAAATTTGTATTATAAAAATTGTTTAATATATTATTGAAAATTAAGTATTGCATATAATTATATTGTTTGATAACTATAAATCTTAAATTTTGAAAATTATTCATTTCACAATTTTAATCTTATTAACATAACATTTTTAAATTATTTTGAATAGTTTTGAATAAAAATTAAAAGAGGTAATTTAAATATCTCATCTTTTGTAACATAAAAAAAAGAGAAGAGATAATTTAGTTTAAATATATTTTTAAGAAAAATAAATAAAATTGACTTAACATTTTATGTATTAAGTGATAAGTAGCTCTCTATTTATTTATCTCATTCAACATTTTTTTGTTGAAAACTTTCTATTAAGTAAAATTTTACATAGGTTATCAAACACATTGAAAGAAATTAAATATTGAATTTTTTCTCAATGCTTTATCAAACACACCCTAATTTAATTAGTCCTATATTTACACTGTGTTTGTATACACAAAAATTTCGTGTTTGAAAATTAAGACAAATAAATTTGAACTGAAAAACAATTTCAATTTATAATGAATGTGAAATACAATCATTAAATTTTTTTAAATAAAAGAAACTCTTTTGATTATTTAATCATCTGATTCTTTTATATATATATATAAATAAATTCGCTTCAAGGATATTGATAACTTGATCTTGAATTAAATAAATTTGGATCCTAAATTTAGTAATTCTTGGACCTTGAAATTTGGTCTAAAATTTAGGGATTCTTAGATCTTGAAATTTAATTACAAAATTTAATAATTTTTGGAATTTGATCCCAAAATTTAGAGTGTTGAAAATCTCATGATTGATTCAAGATTTAAGGATTCTTAAAAGTTAATCCCATTTAGAGATTTTTGGATTTTTAGACTTTGACTTGGATTTGTTTGTTGGAACTTTCAAGACTTTGTTCTTTAGATCTTTGTTCATGGACTTGTGGGAGCTTTGGAGACTTGATTCTTCAAATCTTTAGCGTAGACCTCAAAATTTGGCCAAAAATTTGTGATTTTTGTGTTTTAAGATGACGATAGCAGTAGCTTTGTTGGTTCATAATTTTTGTACTCAATCCTTATTATGATATAGTTTTTACGTACTTTTATCTAGAAACATTTTTTGAAAAGAAAAAATCTGATCACTAAGAAAAGATAAGTGAAAAAATGTCCCTATAAAAAAAAAAAAAAAACACAAAATTTATTTTTTGGTAGGTTATTTTGGATATTTTATACTTGGTAATCTTTTTTTTTTCTTGTAATACCAAACATTGTGGTTTAAAATCATTAGTGAGTTATAAATATTATACCAAATATGATAATATAAAATCACTAGTGATCAAATCACTTTGACAGTCTTATCACCAATAATTAAATCACCACGGTGATATTGTAAGTGATACCAAACACTAAGAGATTTTATTCTATACCACTAGCGAAAATAATTTTTTAACTTCACAATCAAATTTATACGATTGCACATGTACTTTTAATAATTAATAAACAATTAATTATTTCACTTGTAATGTTAAAAAACTCGACTGTTGGATATAATATAATCCTAATTTTTAATAGGTATGTAGTAATGGATTATTATCTTAAATTTCACAAACCAACTTAGAAGATTATCACATACTCATTATGATATATTTAAAAAAAAAATTTAAAAATTAATATGATGAACAAAAAAAATATAAAAATATTTTAATTTTATTTATGAAATTTAAAAATTCTATAAACTTTATATATAAAAGAAGATCATATAATAATATCTAAAAAACTAAAGAGTTTGTATTTTTTTTTTGGCTAAAGCATTCACTTTATTAATAAAGGAAGGGAAACACAAAAGAATACAACCTCTAACACCGACCGTAGAGGATGACTCAAATCCCAGACCCATATGCAAAACCTTAAAACTGAGAAACACTCCTCTACCCCACCCACAAACATTAAACTGACTTTAGCAACCCCAGCACCTTTAAACAAAACCACCAGAACATACAACATTACCATTTCTAGAGATTACAGTTACCACCAAGCTATGAAGTTATCGTACCTCTCCACCCCTAATTTGCCAAAAAATCCGCCATACCGTTGGCTTCTCTGTAGATCTTCTTCAAAGTGACACTCCTACATTTACCAAGCATACTATCAATGTTATTCAGAGTGCTCCATAACTTCCATGGTTTGGCATCAGTCTTTGAACACCACGTTAGAGCCACTGCCGAATCTGACTCAATCACCAAATCGAAGGTTTCATATCTGCCTATGTTCAAAAAAACTCCAATGCCCACTTAATCCCCATTAACTCAGCAACATTAGAATCACAATGTTCAAAGGGGCAAGAAAATAATGCCACAACATTACCCCCTGCATCTCTCAGCACACCTCCACATCCTGCCGGTCCAGGCTTCCCCCGTGCAGACCCGTCAACATTAAATTTAACATAACCAACCAATGAGGGAGACCATATAAAAACTTGTCTTGACCCTTTAGTGGCATTGGCTATAATGCTCTTGCCAGGATACGACCACCAAGACGCTTCATCCAGCCCCTCATATCCGCGTGCAGCTTTAGCCCACAAAACGACCTCATTTTCACCAAGAAAATTGCATCCACAAGATTCACAGAACTAGCGCGAAAAACCACATCATTTTTCAGCAACCATATAGTCCATAGAGCCGCCATCCATGAGATAAGCCACAATTCTCTCACAGAACCAAAGAACAGGGAATCCAAACCAAACTCAATAAACAGTGTAAAAGATGAAGAAGCACACCAACTAATCTTCCACCATTGTAAGAAAAGACACCAGAACTTAAAAACCCAATTACTAGAGAAAAAAACATGATTAATATCCTTTATACCCATTTTGCACCATGGATAGGCTCTTTAGTTATCAAGAATTGGAAGACCTCTTTCGACCAGGAACGCTTTTGTAGGAATTCTTCCCTGGAACAACATCCAAAGAAAACACTGAACTTTAGGTGGGATCTTCACCTTCCATAGCAGACTCCAATATACAATTCCTTCATGTTTATAGGACTTATCCAACAAAGATGATAACTTCTTAACCGAGAACCACCCAAACTTGTCAAATTCCCATATGATTTTATCAGCCCTTGACTCAACAAGTTCAACCCCCTTAAGAAGATTCCAGATTTCCAAAAGCCACACTTGTTCCCTATCCAACAAAGGACGCGAAAATACCCAACTCCACTCCCGATGATCAAATATGTTATAATGAGCATAGTCCGCCACCTTAGCATGTTGATTTGACGCCAAGCAAAGTAATCTAGGGGACACCACTCGTAACGGTTTATCCGAAATCCATTTGTCGTACCAAAATAGGACATCCTTTCCATTACCTGCAACCCACCTACAGCCCTCAAAACCAACAAATCTTTTAACCTTCGGATCTTCACCAACCCTTATCACCTCCTTCTAGATTGCAGACATATTTCTCTTATTTTTAACATTCGAAATCCACTTCGGACAACCCTGCCCATACTTGACACCAATAATTTTTTTCCATAACGAATTATCTTTCGTCGCATATCTCCACCGCCATTTAGCCAATAGAGAATAATTCTTCACCTGTAAATTAGAAATACCCAGCCCCCCCCCCCCCCCCCCCCCCTTTTCTTCGTTGCGCACACTCTCCCCCAGTGGACTTTCGCCATTTTTCTCTTCTCATTATTACCCCCATAAGAACTCTTTACGAATTTTATCGATTCTCTTAATCACACCAATAGGGGCCTTAAAAATTGACATGTAATAAAGTGGCAAACTGGACAAAGCAGAATTAATTAACGTGACCCTACCACCAAACGATAGATATTTCCTCTTTCACATCGATAATCTATATTGAAACCTTGGAATCACTGGTTCCCATACAATAGTTCTTTTCGGATTCACACCAATTGGAACCCCCAAGTACTTCAAAGGAACTTGACCATTCCACATCCACATGCTACTGCCAACCTCTCCGTAGATTCCATAACCTCACCAATCGAGATAATAAAAGACTTTCTAAAATTAATTTTAAATCCTGAGCACAACCAAAAATAATCAAAGTCCTCTTTACATTTTCAAGCACTTCCACTAAAGCCTACAACATTAAAATTGTATTATCTGCAAACTGTAAATGTGACAACACCAATGAGTTACCAAAGCAAGATGCCCCTTTTATCAACCCCATTTCTTTCGGCTTACCTAATAACAGATGAAGCGCCTCAATCACTAAGATAAACAGGAAAGGTGACAACAGATCTCCTTGACGTAACCCCTTGCTCATTTTAAATTCAGGCGTTGTTGACCATTAACCAATAGAGAGACTCTAGCTGTGGATAAACACTCTGTAATCCAACTTCTCCATTTCTGCCCAAAGTTCATACGAATCGTCACAAACTCCAAAAAGCCCCAATCTACACAATAATATGCTTTTTCAAAATTCTAGTTTTAAAATCACCCCTCCCCTTCCTTCCCATTCCTATCTTTTCTCATAGCATCCATCATTTCATTCACCAGTAAAATACTATCCAAAATCTGCCTACCCGGAACAAAGGCCGATTTTGTATCACTCACAATATTTCCTACAACTGATTTGAGCCTTTTAGACAAAATTTTCGACAAAATCTTATACAAGGAATTGACTAAGCTGATTGGCCTAAAATCATTCAGGCCCTCTAGACACTCCACTTTCGGGATCAAAGTGATAAAAGAGGAGTTACACCCTTTTTTCAATTTACCTGATCTATGGAACTCCATTAAGAATGCCATCAGTTTATCCTTAAAGAGCTCCCATGTCTTCTTATAAAACTGAAAATTGAACCCATCAGGACTTGACGCCTTAGACCTCTCACCATCCCAAATAGCAGCCTTTAACTCTTCAATGGTGAACTGATTTTCCAGTATCTCAGCATCACGTCTCCTTTGATAGATGATCTCTACAAAAATTAAATACCGCCTCTTTAACAGATTTCGGATCCGAAATCTATCTATCATTAACTTCTAGTCCCAAAATAGGATTTCTTTTAGCTATTACCTTTGCCTTACAATGAAAAAAATGAGTATTCCTATCCCCCATTTAAGCCACAATTCTCTTGATTTTTGTCTCCACATATTTTCTCTATTTTTCACTACTCTCCCCAACTCCACTTGCAGCTTCTTTTTTTCTTCGATCTCCCTCGATTCCAAGTCTCTACTATAACCCACCCTATCCCACAAATCCAATTTCTCATCAAGTTTAGCAATTGTTGAGTCCATATTCCCAAAAACCTCTTTATTCCACTTTTTTAAAAACGTTTTTAACTTGCTGAGTTTAACTTTCAAGCAATACCCAGCCAACCCATGCACCCCCATCCTCATCCATTCCTCACCAATTGCTTTCAACAGCTCCGAATCCTCTAGCCAACAGTCAAATATTTTGAATGGTTTTGGACCCCAATTGAACTTCTCTGAAGTAAGGATGATCGGACAGTGATAATGTTCTCTTCAACCCTCTTAGACTCAAATCATTAAATTTTGTAATCCAATCTGGCATCACAAAACATCTATCTAATCGACTCCTCCTGTTCCCCCAACGATACCATGTGAACTTCTTTCCACATAATGGTAACTCAATGACTTCAGCAGTAGATATGAAACTATTAAAATCCAGCATTTCCCTATTCGCAGAAATGCCCCCACTTCTTTTGGCCTCATCTCTAACAGCATTGAAATCACCCATTAAGCACCAGTTTCCCCTCATATCTTGCATCATCTTTAAAATCTCTTCCCACCAAGCTCACAAGGAGCGTACACATTGCATATGATGTATTCAAATTCCACTTCAGCCATCTTTCTTTTACCACTCCAAGAAAACACTACTGACATACTCAAAACAACTCTTATCCCAAACTATCAACAAGCCACCCGATCTACCATTAGACGCTGAGAACATCGATTTAAAATTACTATGTCCCCAAAAACTTAATACCTTCGTATCATCCATTTTTTCAATCATTAATTCTTGAATCAACACCATATCCACCTCAAATTCAAACACCATTTTCTTTAGCACAACACATTTTGATAAATTTCCTAACCCGCGCACATTACAACTTAATATCTTCATGGAAAACACCTCACCACCCAAATTATAAAAGACGCATGTAAAACCAAAACTTAGACCCACTTCACACAAAGCACACTAGCAAACTTTGATACAAAACCCCAACACATCGACCCCACAAACAGAATCAAGCTATTCTACCCTGACCCCTCATTCTAAACTACCTCGAACAAATAAACATCACCCATCCTCTCTGCCTCTAAAAACAAACAACTTTTACACCTAACCCCTCATACACAAAACCTTAAACACTACCTATGCATAACTTGGAGAAATCAAATACAACCTTAAATTAAATTACCTGCGCGCCTCGAGCTCCTTAATTCTCTCAACCATTGTTTTGTCTCCACACTCAGCATGACAACCCAAGATTTTCCCTAACTGCCACGTAGCTGCTGCATCCTCATCAAACAATCTTCTTACATCTCAAAAATCACCATCAGACAATGACTCATTTGCCACCTTTTCCTGTTGAGTTTTGGATTGGAACTTCTCCTCTTTCTTTGTTTTCTACCTCTCTTCTCTGTTTTTATTTTATCAATTTTACAAAGCCACTCTTCCTCCGAGTCCTCCACGTATTTCATTTTTCCTACTAGAGCCATGTCCACCTGATTTCATAAAGCCCTGGGGGGTCTCCTTCTCAAACGAAGCCTTTTTAGACAAAGGACTAGATGGGCCACAATCCCTCGAAAAACCACTAGATTTATTAGACGACTCTTGCCCATCCGTCAACACATGGTATATGTCGTTCAAACTATCAGGCCCATTACCCCCCACAAACTGGTCCCTACTACTATTAAAAACCTTTGTAGGCCCACTACTACCACTTCAATACAAGAATTTAAATATTTTTCCAAAAGGTTTGGCTCATCATCTGACAACAAGGAAGTCGACTCACACCCCTGTTCCCCACTTTTAATGGACTCCAACCAATCACTATCCATCTTGGCTACATCCCCTCTTTCTTCATCATCGTCATTTAATACCACTGTACTAATTGTCCCCCACCGGTCTCCTACGAGACTTTTCCACTTCCACCCTACTGTCTTCCTTCATCAGTCTACCGCCATTAGAGCCACTTTTGCTTCTCTCGCCACCGCTCATCGGACTAAGCACTGGACTCACCCAATCTTGGTTATAGGATTCCAGTATTTCCGGGTTAGAATCAACTTCAACCACCCTTATTGTAAACTTCTTCTCATCACAAGAAATAACGATTTCTTCATTAATGCTAGTAGGAAACTCTGTTTGAATCAATAAGGCACCTTTGATAAATTTCGCAAAACAAAGTGTTTTGCTATCAACCTACGGCAATATTCTGGAATGTTGAAAAATTCCAAGCCTGGATGGGGACACCATAAAATAAGACCCATGTATATCTACTTTTCACAACAAAATCCTCAGACCATGGTTTAACTTCCGATAACCACGCATTAAACCAAGACCAGTTATCCGTTCTCAGCATATCCATCTTCTCTTCATCTTTAAACTCAATCAAGAAATAATCACCTGCCAATTTTTTTTTTTTTGTAGTAATAAAAGAACAACCCAATCTGTGAAAATTCTCTTATAGCCAAGCACTATCAAAAACATCTCTGGCTTTACCCACCACACACCTTTTCAAACAACATAGAGTGTCTTCCTCAAACACCATAGGACATGATTTTATCCCCTTATCAATAACAGATTCCTCTTTTTCACCTGCCTTCACCAATGTTCCCTCCTCCACTGGCTTAACACCCTTCAATAGGACATCTTTAAAAGACATCATCCCAACACCGTCAGAGTTACGCAGATATCTATGGGTATTACTATCTGATGGTTTACTGCTTGTCCCAACCATCATTGCGCCGTCCCCATTTATCGGCTCCTTCAAGCTTGTTTTCTGACTAACCTCCTGATTCGATACATGATTCACCTTTCTCCAAAATGACTCCCTCCCTCTGAACTTGGCAATATTGACTCTTAATCTATAATCGAGAATCCAAGCTCTATTTAGTTTCAACACATCTCTCCTAGCATCTTGAAAGTTGACAAATCTGACAAAACCGAACTTCCTACCTCTCACATTTCTCTTTCTGGGGATGAAAACGTCAGCAACAGAACCATGATACGAGAATATCTTCTGCAACCATCTCCAATGCACACATGGAGTAATATTGTTCACAAACACAGAGAAAACCGCAATGAAGGAAGAGTTCTTAACAATCTTATGTGACACATGAAAGAATTTGTATTTGATACGTCTATACACTCTGAGTGTATTAAATATAAATCCAAAAATAAATACTCAATTTTAAAATATCTGAATATTTGGCTCTGGTTCATGTATCTTTTCCTCAAATAGTCATGTTTGCCTTGGAATCACGTGAACCTTTTTGTCGTCTAAAGAAAAAAAAGCTTATCCAGTACGTAGTCAGTTTTATGTCACCGCTACCCAGCACGTGGTCAT
Organism: Fremontodendron californicum; assembly: GCA_030761205.1. NCBI lineage: Eukaryota > Viridiplantae > Streptophyta > Magnoliopsida > Malvales > Malvaceae > Fremontodendron > Fremontodendron californicum. The sequence goes on along the minus strand of JAULJL010000023.1, from coordinate 8,303,345 downwards.
TGTATTTCAAAGAAATTAATTCTCATCTTCAAAGTTCAAACGGTATGTAATAAATATAGTTTCATAAACCAAAAAGAAGCTAAAGTTTCAATTTGCTGACGGCAACGTAAAGGTTCTGTCAACTCCCGCATGTTTTTTCATATATAGAATCAGTCTTTTTTTTTTTTTTTTTTCCTTTTTTTAGTTAAGCCAAGATATTTTATTAAAAATAAAGTTAGTCCATACAAAGTCTGAGAAGCAACCAAAGTTAACTTAACAGAACAACCAAGCTTCAAAAGCCACCCCTAAACCGAATAACAAGGAGCAAAGACATTCTAGATACAATGAACAAAAACAACACCCAAGCCATAAACATATAATAATGGTTGACACCCTCTTTAACTAAAGCACCAGCCATACAATTTGCTTCTCGTCAGGCATTCACCAAGAAAATCATACCAGCTTCAGTCCATAGATAATCAATTTGTTTGAGAATATCCAAGAGTCCAAAGATCAAGCATCCACATTTTTAAATCTGCTAAGTTGGATTGAAAGAAACCTCACTTCAAGAACCAGCTCTAGTTGAGAGGCTGAATCACCAAAGCAGTGCCAAAAAAAAACTTAAATCGTCGAGACTACAGCAGACACACAAATGCAGTCTGACTCTGAAACAATAAAACCAGAGAAAACCTGACTAGACTACACTTCAAAGCCTCAAGAGCAGCAGATCACCATACAAGAAAACACCCTACAACAAATACAAGAACCCCAACACAATAAGATATCTGAGGTGATCCTTCAGACCATGAACTCCTCCACTATCCGTACTATTTGCCACAATGGAAATATCCAGATACTTAACAGACGATGCTTCTTTTTTACATTGACAAACATTGGCCAAAAACTTCACCACCACATCCTGAACATCAATCTCATAAATATTGATTTGCTAAAGTTGAAAGTCAGACTTGGGTATGTCTCAAGCAAAAATTAAGCCAGAATTTTATCCAGTAAAAACTTATACCAGTAACAATTAATTCAAAATTTCAAAACCAACTAAACTTGGGTATGTCTCAAGCTTTAAGACCCATCCAAAACTTCCAAGTGTCACTGTATCCAAACGCAATAAACTCATTCAGAAAATACCATCTGTGTATAAATCTCAATCCTCAAACCATCTTTCTCAAAGTCCTTACTAATAAGGGATAAGCTCAATTTGCACTTTCATTTCGCAACCTTATAAGCAAACTACGAAACTCCCTCAATAACATACCCAAATGATTAATCCAGCAGGTGGGTCACCACCAGAGGTGACAATTAGGCGGGTTCGGACGGATTCGGGTCGGGTTCGAGCCCATTCGGGTTTGGGTTCAATCGGGTTCGGGCCCATTCAGGTTCGGGTCCGTTCGGGTTCGGATCCGATCGGGTCCGGGTCGTCCGGGTTCGGGTCCGTTCGAGTTCGGACCCAGTCGGGTTCGGGTTCGGTTCGGGTTTGGGTTTGTTTTACATCATTTTTATTTTATGTTAGATGTAATTATTTTTACATAATTTAAATATTTACTTTTTAAAATAATTTTATAATTATTTTTAAAAAGAATCTTTTATTATAATATGATATTTTTAATTATATTTATTTATTAAAATCAATATTTGTTAGCACCAAAAGAATATAAAATTAATTTTTATATAAAATAAATTTTTAAAATAATTTATTATAAAAAATATGATATATTATAAATTAATCATATTAATATTTAAAATAATTGATTTGATGAACTCGAATTTCAACATGTAAATACATTATAAATTATATTCACTACAAAATAAGAGATTTTTAAGGATGAACCCTGACATTCAACTTTGAGGTCTAAACGGACTTGGACTATCCATTTACAAATATGGGCGAATTTTGGCAGAATTTGATGCTTATATTTCGAATAGATCCGGGCTTGGGCAAGTGAATATGGTGTTGATGACTTAATTTAATAATATGCCTAAGAAAACTATATATATGTTGCAAAGAGCAATACATTTTTTTTTAAAAGTAGTTTTTATTTATTTTTTAATATAAGAAATACTATTATACTAGAGATAAGTTAAAATGAATGAATTACTATTAATTAATTTTAATATATAGAAAATACTATTATACTATTATAAGGGTGCCCTTAAAATAACATAAATAAAGGATAAGTAATATTTTATGTCAAAAAAGTTTACATTTCTAAAATTGTCATGAGTTTAGAATTTTTAAATAGTGGATTCATCAAGATATGGGACATTAAAGTTATAAGCACAAAATATAATTTATTTTTGATAAAATTATTATTTTATCATATATATAATATAATATAAATTTTAATTAAATTAAATTATTAAAAAAGATATTAAAATAAAATTGATAAATAAAGTTCTTGCTTTATAAAAAAATTATTTAATTACAATTTGATAATTTTTATTTTTAGTATTAAATTCGGATTCGGTTTCGGGCCGGGCTCGGGCTCGGGTTCGGGTTCGAGTTTTTTCGGGTTCGGGTTTTTCGGGTTCGGGCTCGGGCCATTTTGGGTTCGGGTTTTTTTGGGTTCGGGTTTTTGACTTTTTGGTCAAATCGGGTTTGGACGGGTTCGGGTTCGGGTTTTTCTGGACGGGTTTTCGGGTTCGGGTTTATTTTGCCACCTCTAGTCACCACCACCAAAAGTCCCTACACCCATTCGGAAATCATGCACCTAGAAATCATGCTCAAGAAAAGTTATGAAGAAGATCAATGAATTTGCTCAATACTTGACTGAAGATGACAACAAGGACACCCCAATAAAACAAAACTGAGCAGCACCTAAAACAATCCAAATTCATAAAGCCAAACAAAGATACCTAGACATCCGCCTTCCATTGGAACCAAAATAGAGAATTTGCTATCAAGACTAGCATTAATGTACCTAAGCCAGAGCATAGTAGTCTCATATTCACAAGAACACCCCCACAATAACCATAATCACCTCAGCAACAAAGGTAAAGGAAAGGAACAAGACAAGATAATAGACCTGCGTCGATTAGGGGTCACACACACCCTTGCCTCCAAAGCCATCAACTTGCAAACACTTTATGGGCAGAATGACAAATAATTTAAGAATCCCTCTTGCTTCTTAATCATATGGTTGAGATTAGGAGGCCCTTTGGTTGCCCTTCAGAATCACTAAAAAACCACTCATAATTTCCACCCCCAAAGTTTTAAGGCTTCCTATTCCGAAATTGTTTCCACCTTTTTATCCGTATCTTTTTTCTTTTTATTCTTCTCACACTGCATGAGACCCCAACCAGACACAATCCCAGATCAGGCTACTAAACCTCTCATACCCAATCCTCTCAATAATAGAAAACACATCACATACTTAGTCACCGACACCAATAGTAATCACAGTCCCCCAAACTTCTCTTTTCAATAGTAATCTCCCAAACTCTGTTAATTAGTCACAATCTCCACAAACAACTCAATATTTAAAATTAAAGCACTAAAAGAACTGGATCTTACCTATTTTATATTTCTGGTTTCTTCATGTCCATTAATTTTCTAATAATCAATTCCTCATCGCCTACCGCCATTAATCCAAGTTGCTTGCCCATGTTCCATGTCGCCCCAGCTTCCTCCCATAGTCTCTTTTCCTCATCATTCCTCACAAAAACTTTATTTCGATTTGAGAAATCACCATCCGAAATGGACCAGTTGGCAATTCGTTCTTCCTTGCTCTTGCTTATCCGTCGGATCTCTCTTTTCTTTTTTTTTTACAAATTCTTCTGTTTTTTTCAACTTCCCCAACTATTTGTTCCTCGATCTCTTCATACAGTTTCCATTTTTTATTAAACCCGTTTACTGTGTTTCTGATACACACACTGACTTCCTCATCTCCAGACTCGGTTGGATTATCAAAACAGTCCTCACTTAACCCCTTTTCCTTATTCACCTCCAAGCTTTCTTAAGCCCAAAACAGGCCTTACATCCACTCCATCCGCATTCGGCCCTACATCTCATTCATCAGTCAACAGCCCAACACACTCTTCAGAGCCTCTTGTTATTATATTATCAGAACAATCCACTAGAAAATTGGCCTATTCCCCCTTTTTTGAATCCCAAACACAATCTGAAAGTACACCCCCACATTTAATAGTTGTTCTTTAGTGCTCTGCGCCACCCTCTTTAATTTTTTTTCAATCTCGACACTATCATTATTCTCAATTGTTGTGATAACTTTTTCACCATTCTCCAGACCACTCTCATTTCTTTGCCATTCCATGTCATCATCTTCTTTGTTTCTCTGATCAGAGTCCACCTCTTCATCTTCTCGGGAGTAAGAGTTTTTTGTTTCTCCAGAATTGCCCACTTTTTTATCTTCAGGGTTCATACTCGACTCTACACAGTCTGATGATGTCAAGCTTTCTTTCTCACAACAGCAAGAGTATCTTGACATCACAACTGGATCAACTTCGGATACCCTAATATCATATTCAAAATTTCCCACTTGTAATTTTATACGTTCATCAATCTTTCTCATCTGTCTTGTAATAATTTGCATATTCCCTCTAAAAAAAAATGGTTATTAAGAGTCTCCCCATCCATTCCAATAAATTCACTCCATTTTCTAGCAATATTTTGGAATGTAGTAGTATTCCAAGCATGTATGGGGACCCCGTAGCATGCAATCTAGGTCCTTCTGCTATCAACAATCACCTGATCTGTCCAAGATTCAATTTTTTCAAACCATTTTGTTACACCTTCCCAGTTCTGACCCTTCAGTTGATCAATCAATTCCTTATCTTCATATGGGATTAACACCATCTTCCCTGTTTTTTTTTTTTTTTTAAATCAACCCATTCAGATTATCGTACTGTATCTGTTCAGATTTTTTATTTATTTTTTAATATCAGAATATTCTTTACACCATCCAACAAAACAATTCTCTAACCAATGGAGCTTCTCAACATCAATAAATCCTTGAATAATAGCCTCGTTTTCTGGATCGTTTGATATCACTTCGTCGGTGTTTTGAATCGTATTGTCTTCTATCACCGCTTGACAATAGGATTTCTTATTGATTTCTTCCTGCCCCCTTTGGTTTCCTACTTTACCATACCTATACAATGGTTTGACATAAACTTCTTTCTGTATTTCTTCACTCGATATATTTCCTGTTTTCCTCCAAAAAGAATCCCTGGGACAGAATCTTGCAATGTTAACCCCAACTTTAAAATCTAATACCCACACTCCATTCAAATTCCATACCGCCTTCCTAGCTTGGACAAGTGTTGCAAATCTAACAAATCCAATTCTTCTTCCCCTAGCCGATTTCTTCTGGGGAATGAAGACGTCCAACACCTTCCCAAACCTGCTACAAACTTTCTCTAGCCATTTCCAATTCATCGATGGAAGGAGATTGTTAACAAAAATCGTAGTCACCATAACTTTAGGAAACTGAAACTCTGTCCGAGATCACCACCTTAAAATGTTGAAAAAATCTGGCTCTTGCAGTAGCTCCAACAGGGGATAACTTTTAGAACGATGCATTAATTCTCATAATTGTAAAAGTATAATTCATATATAGAATCAATCTGCTAAGCTTTATTAAAAGTCTTCCTTTTGAATGGGATGTTTCAGCAACAATTACATACTCCATACCTCCAATTACCTCGCTCATGACATAACTCTATAAATATCCCAATCGTTTCCAGCCTTTTGGAAGCACATATATCTCATTCTCAAGCTTTGTTTCATCAGTCTCCGTCTCTCTCGAGTCTCGACCATGGCGATTTACAAGCTAGGGAACTGCTTCTTTTCTTTTCTTTCAATCGTTTCGCCTCTAAAATAGGCTTGGAACTTCTTGCTTCATTACTCTTTGTTCCCTTATCACATGCCTGAACTTGGTGGTGAAGATTTTAAGCTAGGGAGGTGCAATTACAACTGCAAGCAAGATCAGTCGGGTGAGGAAGTTTTGGAATGCGCTATTTGTTTATGCAAGATCGACGAAGACGATGAGATTAGAGAGTTGAGATGTGACCATCTTTTCCATAAAGTTTGCTTGGATAGATGGATTGGATACCGGCGTTCTACGTGCCCCATTTGTCGTACTTCTCTAATTCCTCGAAGACTAGTTGCCGGAATGTAAGTTTTACTTTTCAATTATTGCTCTTTTGATGACTCTAGCCACCGCAAAACCTAGTGGCTGCGTTAAGAATATAAACACTAAGTCATGTGACAGATTAAAGTTCTAGGTATTGAAATTACTTACAGTAATAAACAAATTCGTTGTCAGAAATAAAAACTTGTAAATGTTCTTTAATTTGAAGTACTGCAAGTAATGCCAATCCCATGAATTTTATTAGCTATCTTCTAGAGAATGAATGAAGGTTTCTTTTTCCTTGTTGAGACTAGCAATTAAAGCTATGGCAGAAGAGTTTCCATGGAGATTGCTTGATTTAATCGTCTTTTCTTGTTATTTTAAGTTGTAACATGAGGAATGAAGATAATCTTAACTCTTTTTAGTTTTAAATGAACTCCATCCTTGTACCTTGACCCTACTGAAGAAGTGGAACATGATTTCAGATAAAAACTATTAACTAAACTAGTTACGACATGCATTTGAGTTCAAAGAATAAGAAGAATTATGAACTGTCTTAAATGGTGTAATCTCATATCTGCCATGTTTTTGGATTGTTGTGATCTTATGTTAAAGTTGGATATCTGCGTTTATTATCAATTAATTTTACGTTAACTCTTATCAAAACAGAAGTTTGTATGTTTGTTCTCCTCCCTAAATATTCTTAAATAATTTAGGTTAGATGCTTAACAGACTTGTCAATGAATTGGGTTATTCGTCTAAACTTAAAAGTCAGGTCACCCGATATTTGAAGAGGCTTGAACTGAAATATTAGGCATGAAAAACGGGCTTGGGCCAAAATTGATGCCTATTTTAAAAATAAATGGGGCCTTGGACATAACATTTTTGCTCGGTCTAACTCGACACGATCCATTTTATCATTAGTAATATAAATATTCAAAGGATTGATTTTTTTAAGAGGGATCGACCATTTTGTGTAAAAATTTAAGCGGGCTTGTGCAAATTTGAGTGTGTTTTGTGTCGCAACCTAAAAAAATAACAAGTCTCATCGCAAGAATTTATTATTCATTAAGCGTGACATTAAAAAAAATCGAGGAAAAGTCGACTTAATTCCTCTAGAAAAATGAAGGTTTTGAAAATGATCTTGAAAAAGACATGGAGTCGCCACCAATTTTTTGAGCTAGGTGTGATCGGTCACATATTAAAATCGGTTTTATAAAATATTTTAAAATTAATTAAAACATTTTAAAAACCAATTTTAAGTCTGCGTTTTAAACCAAAGAAATCAAAGAAACGGGTTCGGAACTCGGTTAGGTGTGGGGAATGATTAGCACCCCACAATGCCCATATAAAACGGTACCTTATTAATCGTGTGTTATCTCAAGTCTCGGTAAAAAGTGGGTTTTAAATTTAGTATTTCAAGTTAATTCTCAATTTAAAGAAAAATAATTTCATTTTTAATTGAAAATTATCCGGAATTTATAAATTCAAAATTGTCCTATATTTCCCAACAAACGTGGCAAAATATAGAAATTTTTATTAATTTGGAAAACTTTCCGAATCATTCTTATTTTAAAGAAGATAGTCCCGTTATTAATGATAATTGATGATATCCTTCCCAGCAAACCTGGCAGAAAACTCATGATTATTTTAACTCGAAAATATCTTTATTTTATTGAAAATCATTACATTTTTGGAAACATTTTAAAAAATATGTATGACATAAATAAAATGACATAGCAAAGTCTAAATAATATAATGCAACCTAAATGATATGATATAATTTAAATGTCTTAGCATATTTTAAATAAAATGAAATATCCTAAGTTATATGATATATTCTAAATGAAATGAAATGGCCTAGGTAACATAATATATTCTATATAAAATGTAATATCCTAAGTCATATGATATATTCTAAATGAAATAAAATATCCTAAATGACATAATATATCCTAAATGAAATGAAATGACCTAAGTAACATAATATATTCTATATGAAATGAAATGACCTAGGTAACATAATATATTCTATATGAATGAAATAATTTAAATGACATAGCAAATAGAAATGATATGGCATATAATTTAAATGACATAGAATATAAAATAATGCTATCATATAATATGCATGAAAATAAAAAATAATAATGCATGAACATAGTATATGCTAAAAATATGACAAAAAATAACTAAATAAAAAGCATAGGATATCATGAAATATTCAAAATCATATAATAAACAATATAACATCAAAAATATAAATCAAAATAATAACAATACCATAGGAATTATCATAGCTAAAATCACATATTATATAAAATGCATGAATATGAAAAATGCAATGCATGAAAATGTATTTTTTTCCTTTAATTAAGGAAATCCGTATATCTAAAAAGATATCCGGCTATCTTAGGAAAATATATCAAATTAAATATTATAAAACCAAAATAATTTGTGATTGTGTGAAAACAATTTTGAAAAGCTTAGATTAAAAATAAAAACTTAGCTAAACCCTTTTTTAAATGGCTCTAATTTCCTAAGTTTAAATCTCGGACTTGACCACCCTTAACCCGAGAATTAAAAAAATCATTTTTAAAGTTTAGAAAGGCTTAGAAACTACTTAAGTCAGTAGCTAAACTTCCTAATCAGCCCCCTCTAAGTAACTTAACCAAAATAGAAAAATGATTTTCCTTCAAATTCAATTCTGACTCCACTGTCCAGTTTTAAACCACGACTTTTTACCCTATTTTTATAAATTCAAAAAAATCTAAAACAACTACTGGAGACTCAGGACATGTAAAACTATACGGGAAAAATTTGGCTTAATTTTTTGATTAAAGATGACTGCCCAGAAAAATCGGGAAAGTACGAGTACTGGGTGAAAAAAACTGTTTTGCCAAAACACATTTTTGCCTTTGATAAAATCATTTAAAAATCAAAGTAAAAATATTTAAGACTCTCTAAATGACTCAGAAACAGTAGCTAGTACTTTTGAAAAGTTAGACAAAAATTGGCTAAGTAAAAAAATCACAAAGGTAGAATAATCAATCTAACAACTCTTTAATTTTCCACAAGTATGCTCAAGAGAGCATGACTTTGAACCATTGATTAGCCTAAATCATAGTCAGGTGGCAAGGACATGAAATGCATGAAAAATACAGCAAATATGATGCATGAAATGCATGATTTTAAACCTAAATGTCATGAAAAATGCATGGCATCAATAAAATGACCTAGACCTAAATGAACTTGCATGGCATTTAATGCAACCTAAGTCTAAAATGCATGGATATGCATGGCAAAACAAATAAATGCTAACATCTAAAATATGCATGGCAATAACACAAACACAAGGCATGCTTAAACCAAATACTCAATCAAATGTCATGCAAATGCAAACCTATCAACTAACATAACAAAAATGCACACATAAAGCAAAATAAATGAGGTGGGCGAATGGCCTCATATTCCAACTGAGCATGGCATTTTCACAAACACTTGATATACTAACATACTTACCTAAAACATAACACTCAAATCATGCAAATATAAAGTAGAGGTATGAAAACTTAACAAGCATTTTCACAAACACATGGGTTTCAAAATATAAAACATAAACAAACTTAAACATTTTGAAAACAGAAAATAAAAAATGCAAGAACATGATAATAGACTCATAAATGGAAATAAACAAGCAACCGAATTAAAACAAGCTTCAAGCCTATGTAGTAGAAGAAGATTTAAAGCATCAAAACTTATTTAATATAAAAAATAACATGAAAAATCAAAGCAAAACAGCAACTAAAATAACAACAACAAAAAGAATCCATTCGGCCATGTCAAAGAACAAGGGAAAAAAACATTTCAAGAACTTTTTTAAGAAAAGATGAAGAAAGAACTTAAAGAAGAACATTAAAAACACTTATTTAAAAAGAAAAATCAAAAGAAACTCACCAAAATAATAATCAAAACAGCAAATCAAGAATTGAAAATCAAAGAAAGTGCAAGAGTATGGTGCTAAAAGCAACCTTTAGAAGCTATCTTTCAAGCTTTTTCTCTTCTAACTTTCTTTTCTTTTCTAAACTTTTCTTTTTGCTATTTAAAAATGGGGGGAAAATCAGCCAAAAGCAAGAGAGAATAGAGAATGAGAGTGTGCTGAAAATCAAAGAATAAGGATCCTTGTAGTGGCCGAAACCCCGCTCTCTCTAGGCTAGCATGTTGTCATTTTTCCTCCAACCAATTTTCATCCAAGGGCTATTGATCCAAGATGTTTAAAACATGAAATTATCACCCTTAGATTAGGCCATCAGTTGTCCATAGTTACAGCTGTTCAAGAATCTTAAACCATTATGTTGACACTCTCCCTCTTCATGCATTGGTCCATGTGGCTTATTTGCAAAGGCTTGATCAAAAAATCACTAACTCTTCCTTTTTGGCCTCTTGATTAAAAAATCAGAAACCTCCTTCCCCTCCTTGGGCCTTGGCCGGTCCGCCCTCCTTCTTTCAGCCCAAGTTTGATTTTTTTGAAAGGCAAGAAAAGCCCTTTACGGTTTCTTGGGTAAAATGACCTTTTTGCCCCCCGAATGTAAATAAATGGCAAACGGACTCCAAATTCAAATTTCATTTTTTCAATACTTTAAAAATAATAAAAAATTGAATTATGGAAGTTTTCAAAATTTTTCGAGTCCGTTTACTATTTATTTGGATTTTTTTCTTCCAAAATTGCTCTTTTATGCCCCCAAATTTTACCATTTTTTAAACGAGCTCCAAATCAATATTTTTATTCACCAATCTCTTCCAAATAATTAAAAAGTGTGATCTGATAGTTTTCATAATTTTTGGAACTCATTTGATATTTTTTCGGGATTTATCTGCTTGAATTACTTCATAAGGGGCCTGGGATTTGGCCATTTTGCAAACGAACTCCGAATCAAGATTTTCTTTTGCCAATCTCTTCCAAATAATTTAAAAATGAGATTTTCCAATTTTCAAAATTTTTGGAGTTCATTTGCTATATTTTCGGGATTTATCTTCTTGAATTACATGTGAGACCCGGGATTTGGCCATTTTGAAAACGAACTCCAAATCAAGATTTTCTTTCGCCAATCTCTTCCAAATAATTTAAAAATGATATTTGCAAATTTTCAGAATTTTTGGAGTTCATTTTATCTTCTTGAATTACTGCATAGGAGACCCGGGATTTGGCCATTTTGCAAACGAACTCTGAATCAAGATTTTCTTTCGTCAATCTCTTCCAAATGATCAAATAATGAGATTTGCAATTTTTCAGAATTTTTGGAGTTCGTTTGCTATTTTTCCCAATTTTTCCAATTTTGCCCATTTGCCTCCGAAACTCGATTTTGCTCAAAACAAGTCCGATTTTTAGATTTTCTTCAAACTGAGCCTTGGTCTATCCTTTTTTAATAACTTCTCATCCATTAGGGGCTTTAGTCTTATCAAGTTGGGCTATTTCTGTAATTCTTCCCAATTTCACCGAAATCCACCAAAAACCCTAATTCTCGGTTTTTTCCCGGATTGACTTTTCTTTCAGTTTTTCTTTCAAGTGGCTTCTCCATTACCCGTAGTCAGTGCTTATCTTTCATTTGGAACCTTCAATTTTGACCAATTCGATCGTTTAAGCACTTTTCCCTAAATTTCCCGGATTAGGGTTTTCTTTCTACTGAATCTCTATATCCCAACTTCCGAACTCCATATCTTTCGATGTAGACCTCGGATTATCAAAATTCTTTTGCCATTTTTCAATTGAACTTCAAATCTTGATTTGAAAGTGGGTTGACTTCTTTAGTAGTTGACTTCTCAGGGTTGACTTTTTTCAAGTTTGACTTTTTCCAAGTTTGATTTTTTATGCTCGCCCTCTTAAACTAAGCCTCGGAGTACCACCTGCAGGATGAAAAAAGTCTTTTTACATTCTGAAGTATCAATTCAAGAAGAAAACATACCTATTTTAGTGGTCCGGAAAAAATTAGGTATCTACAGCTGCCCCTCTATGGCTATTGCTGAGAATCAGGAATCAAGCAAAGATAAATAAACACTAATTTTGTCCGGTTAGTGAAATCACATGTGAAGAGAAGGAAAGGGGTTTCCTTTTTTTTCATTTCATTTTTTTTTTGTTGAGAAAAACTCTAAATAGAAGATATTGTCCTTAAATTAAATTCCCTAACTAATCAAGGCTCGACCCGTCTTAAGGAAACGAATTCGATTTGCAAGAAAAAAAAATGCTTGGAGGTCTTAAGAATGATGCCCGGAGGTCTTAAGAATAATGCCCGAGGTCGTAAGAAATGGTGCCCGGAGGCCTTACTCGTGATTTAAAAAAAAAGCGCTATATGCGGCTTTAAAAAAATGATGCCCGAAGGTCTTAAGAATGGTGCCCGAAGGCCTTACCCGTGATTTGAAAAAAATACGCTGTATGCGGCTTTAAAAAAATGATTTCCGAAGGCCTTACCCATGATTTGAAAATACCTTGACGACGGTCTCAAGGCTCGACTCATATGATAAACAGAATGAATTCGATTACAAACAAAAGGAAATACCTCAACGGTGGTCTCAAGGCTCGACTCATTTGATAAAACAGAATGAATTCTATTTAAAAGAAAAGAAAATACCTCGACGGAGGTCTCAAGGCTCGACTCATTTGATAAAACAGAATGAATTCGATTTAAAACAAAAAGAAATACCTCGAAGGAGATCTCAAGGCTCGACTCATTTGATAAAACATAATGAATTCGATTTAAAAAAAAAAAAATACCTCGACGGAGGTCTGAAGGCTCGACTCATTTGATAAAACAGAATGAATTCGATTTAAAACTAAAAGAAATACCTCGACGGAGGTCTGAAGGCTCGACTCATTTGATAATACAGAATGAATTCAATTTAAAACAAAAAGAAATACCTCGGCGGAGGTCTCAAGGTTCGACACATTTGATAAAACAGAATGAATTCGATTTAAAACAAAAGGAAATTCCTTGACGGTGGTCTCAAGGTTCGACTCATTTGATGAAACAGAACGAATTCGATTTTAAACAAAAAGAAATACTAGAACGATTCTGGGTTTGGTTCATTTGGAAAAAATAAATTTAACTTGAAAATGAAAGGAACATACCTCGACGGCTGTCTCGGGGCTTGACTTATTTGAGAAGCACAACGAGTTCAATTTGGAAAGGAAACGTATCTCGACGGTGATCTTGGGGTTCGACTCGTTAAAAAAAAGGGACGAGTTTACTTTGGGGAAGTCAAAGTTTTCCTAATTTCTGCAATGTTAACTAAATGCAATGATGAGAATGACATGCTTTGCAGATGCTTGTATGTTTCCTAAGAATGAATGCAATCAAATGATTGTGTCATGATTTCTAATCCATGGTTTCTTTGAGGTTCACAGATTATCCAACTTCATGACGGAGTCTTCAATTGTTCACTGATGCCCTACTTAAGGAATCCTTCACCCAAGATAACTTGTCAAACAGTCTCAGTTTCTGACTTTCGCTGAAATTCACAGATTTTCTGACTTCATGATGGAGTCTCCAACATGTTTACTGTTTTATTTTCTTGGTGAACTTTCCAAACCTTTCCCAAGATTTAAATCTATTCCTTAGTAATACTTTGAAATCCTTTTATTTAAAGATTTTTTATTACTAATCATCATTCAATTTAATAAAAATCATAATGCATCTCAAAAATGTATGAAAGAAAATATGAATCAAGCAAAAATTGTCATGAAAAGGATAACAAGAATTTATTGCAAGAAATGTTTCAAAATTGTAAAAATAAATATCAAAGATATATGAAACAAATGTAAGGTTATAGGTTGTAGATGCCCCGAATGCGGAATATCTTGGACCCTTCCCTTTTCAAACCATCTGAAATTTCTCTTGAACGAGCAATTTACTTGGGTAACCTCTCAGCTTCCGTAGTTACATCAGACTGAGTTGTTCCCCTTTCTTCTGATTGTCAAATACTTTCTCCCCCTTTACACGGAGCATTGATTCGATCTTTTAATCAGTACCTGAGCTGCCCTTTGCGGGTTTTCAACTCAAGTGTCCTCCATTCGGTATTAAGTCGCCCTTTGCGGGTTTTCGGCTTAAACCTCTCCTTTTACATTCTTTTTTCATTTCCATTTTTTTGTTTTCTACCATGCATTTGAGAATTCTAAATGTTTCCAAAGTAAAAATATTAATTCAAAAGATAGGATGAATTCTGACAATAACCTTTCAAATTAAATATCCATGCTTGATCAAAATGGGCTTTTAAAGCACGTAATGTAGGCGAAGGTTTAGGTTTAGAAAGAAAGGACAAAATAGGCCCAAAGTGTGTTTAAGGGTGATTGGATCAAGGATCATTTCCTGAGGAGAACTCATTCTTGAAACATTTGTCCCTTTTAGGACTTTCTTTTCTTCCTCTTTTTGCTTTGTTGGCTTTCTTTTGCCACACTTTTCGATGGCTTTCTTTTTGCCATGATCTTTTGATTATTTTTCCTCGCATTTTCCCTCCAGTCTAGAGGGTGATCCTTGATCAAGGTTTAAAGAAAGAAATAATTCTTAAGGCTCAAAGGGGTGACTAAGGATAATTTCTTCTTAGTGAAAAGAATATGAAAGATGGCCATTCATCATATCAAGCATGAATATTCTCATTAAAAGGCAATCCACAGGGGAGATAGATATATAGAATTTCCATTTTTACATTTGGAATCATTCGAATTTCCATGTGCACAGCATCACAATTTTTTTTTTTAAGCATAATACTTCTTCAGTTCATCAGCATTCACAGGATTTCTGAAATCCTACCCGTCCATTTAGTTAAAATCAATGCTCCTCCAGAAAAAGCTCTTTTTACCACATAGGGTCCTTCCCAATTCGGAGCCCATTTTCTTTTCGGGTCCTTCACTATAGGGAGAATTTTCCTCAATACCAACTCCCCTTCTCGGAACTGTCTAAGACGAACCTTCTTGTTGTGGGCTCGAATCATTTTTTTCTGATACAACTGCCCATGACAATTTGCTTTCAATCATTTCTCCTCGATGAAATTCAACTGTTCATAACGAGCTCTAACCCATTCTACTTCCTCTAGGCCAACTTCCATCAAAACCCGAAGTGAAAGGATCTCAACTTCAATAGGTAGCACTGCTTCCATCCCGTATACCAAAGAAAATGGCGTTGCCCTTGTAGATGTGCGGATCGAAGTACGATATGCATGAAGAGAAAAAGGCAAGATCTCATGCCAATCCTTGTACACATTGGTCATCTTCTCAACAATCTTCTTGATGTTCTTGTTAGCTGCTTCTATTGCGCCATTCATCTTCGGATGGTAAGGTGCCGAATTATGATGTGTGATCTTGAATTGAGTACACACTTCTCTCATCATCTTATTGTTCAAATTGAGAGCATTATCCGAAATAATTCTTGCTGGCAACCCATAACGGCATATGATTTCTTTCTTAACGAATCTGCATACCATCGACTTTGCTACATTTACATAGGAAGCAGCTTCTACCCACTTTGTGAAATAATTTATGGCCACCAAGATGAAACGATGTCCATTTGAAGCTTTCGGGGTAATAGGCCCTATCATATCCATTCCCCGTATTGAAAAGGGCCACGGTGCAATCATGACATGTAATGGTGATGGCGACACATGAATCTTATCTGCATATATCTGACATTTATGGCACTTCTGGGAATAACTGATGCAATCTCCTTCCGTCGTCAACCAATAGTACCCTGCCCTCATAATCTGTTTAGCAAGCATGTGACCATTAGCATGAGTGCCACATATCTCTTCATGGACCTCTTCTATAATTCTCCGAGCTTCAGCAGATCCGACACATCTCAACAAGATTTGGTCTTTTCCTTTCTTGTAGAGAATCTCATTGTCTAAAACAAAACCCATTGCTAGCCTTCTCAGAGTCCTCTTGTCATTTTCTGTTGCTTGTTCTGGATACTGCTGACTCTTGATGTACTGCAAGATGTCGTTATACCAAGGAAGGCTATCTGCTTCTTCTTCAATACTCAGACAGTGAGTAGGAGACTCATATATACTCATCTTTATTGGTACAACTTCAACCCTTCATTCAATTTAAACATTGATGACAAAGTAGCCAGAGCATATGCCATTCGATTTTCTTCTCGAGGAAAGTAATTGAAATTCACTTATTCAAATTCCTCCAATAAACTCAGTATAAGTTCTCGGTATCGGATTAGCTTTGTATCTCGGGTTTCCCATTCTCCTCGTAGCTGGTAAATCACTAAGGCCGAGTCTTTGAAAACTTCCAATACTTTGATCTTTCTATCCACTGCAGCACGAAGGCCCACAGTACACGCTTCATACTCGGCAATATTGTTTGTACAATCAAAATCCAA
This sequence comes from Fremontodendron californicum, assembly GCA_030761205.1. Taxonomy (NCBI): domain Eukaryota; kingdom Viridiplantae; phylum Streptophyta; class Magnoliopsida; order Malvales; family Malvaceae; genus Fremontodendron; species Fremontodendron californicum. Next base: position 8,286,886 of record JAULJL010000023.1, on the reverse strand, counting down.
TCTAGCAGAGAAAGGATAATAATCTTTTTCTGAGGATATAAGCACTGCACCGATTCCATGCCCCATGGCATTAGATGCGCCATCAAAGTACATTTTCCATACTTTCTTCTTCAGGGGAATCTCATCTGCTTGTGAAACATATATTAAATCTTCATCCGGGAAATCAAAGTTCAACGGCTCATAATCTTCCATTGCTCGACTTGCTAAGAATTCAGCCACTGCACTGCCCTTGATAGCTTTTTGACTTACATATACAATGTCGTACTCTGACAATAAAACCTGCCATCTTGCCATCATCCATGACAAATAAGGTGCTTCCAACATATACTTGATTGGATCCAGCTTGGCAATCAACCACGTTGTATGGTACAACATGTACTGTTTGAGTCTTCGAGCAGTCCAAGCTAAAGCACAACACAACTTTTCTACCGAAGAATATTTTAACTCATAATCTGTGAACTTCTTGCTGAGGTAGTAAACTGCCTGTTCTTTCTTTCCAGTTTCATCAAGCTGCCCCAAAACACAACTCATGAATCTCTCAAATACTGATAAATACAGTATCATTGGTTTATTCGGAACATGTGGCATTGATACTGGTGGGTTGGATAAATAATGTTCAACCTTTTCAAATGCAATCTGACACTCTTCATCCCATTCTCCTGGATCACGTTTTCGAAGTAATTTAAATATTGGATCACACTTGTCAGTTAATTGAGAAATAAACCGAGCAATGTAATTCAATCTCCCCAGAAAGCCTTTTACTTCCTTTTGAGTACGAGGTGGTGGCAAATTCTGAATGTCCTTCACTTTATCTGGGTCAATCTCAATTCCTCTTTTGCTGACGACAAAACCCAACAATTTTCCCAAGGTGACTCCAAAAGTGCATTTTGCCGGATTTAGCTTTAGTCTAAACTTCCTTAATCGTTCAAAGAGCTTCTTAAGATTCGTAATATGCTCTTTTTCTCCTTATGACTTTGCATGATATCATCAACATAGACCTCAATTCCCTTATGCATCATATCAGAAAACAAGGTCACCATGGCTCTTTGGTATATTGCCCCAGCATTCTTCAACCCAAATGGCATTACCTTATAGCAGAAGGTTCCCCACATTGTAACAAATGTGGTTTTCTCCATATCTTCCAATGCTATCTTGATTTGATTGTATCCTGAGAATCCGTCCATGAAAGAAAATAAAGAACTTTTCGCCGTATTATCCACCAGAGTATCAATATGGGGCAAAGGGAAATTATCTTTACGGCTGGCCTTATTCAAATCTTGGTAATCAACGCACATCCGCACTTTGCCATCCTTCTTTGGTACCGGAACAATATTTGCCACCCATTCTGGATATTTTGCCACCTCTAAGAACCCAGCATCAAATTGTTTCTTCACCTCCTCTTTTATCTTTAACAGCATGTCTGGCCTCATTCTTCTCAACTTTTGCTGAATTGGCTTGCATTCTGGCCTTAAAGGGAGCTTATGAACCACAATATCCGGATCCAACCCTGGCATGTCTTGGTAAGACCATGCAAATACATCCACATATTCCTGGAGCAAGGCTATCAATTCACTCTTTATTGATGATGACAATGAAGTTCCGATTTTGACTTCCTTTATCTCTTCACCATCTCCCAGATTTATCATTTCTAATAATTCCTTATGAGGAAGTACTTGTTTCTCCTCTTGTTCTATTTTCCTTAATAGATCCGGAGGTAGACCATAATCCTTAGTATCTTCATTAGCCTCAAAATCACCCGTGCAAATGGGTCTTTCAAAATCAATTTCAGAATTACTGACAGGAAGGTCCTCATATTTCCGTATCTGTACACCTGTAAATAAGTGGAGAAAAAACAATATAGGAAAATATATAATGAAAACAAAATAAATAACAAAAATGAAAGAATATGGACACATCAATATGGATAAAATGCATTGTGCTTGTTATTTATTGAATGAAAATGTTTAAACAAAAAGCCCATTACAGAAAAAAAAACTCTTAATATCTCTGGGTAAAGATAATTAAGATTGTTTTTTTTTTTTTAAAGTATTACGTTGGAATAGACTTAAAAACTATGGGCAACTCAGTCGTACTCCAATTAGTTAGTCTATATCCTGGTGGACAGGGTCGCACCATCTAGTTCGCACTGTCACTTTCCATCCCTTCTTTGTCATGCAAATCACCATATCTTGAATCTGCCCCCTTTTATCCACATGGAATTTTTCAAAAGCTTACTCGATCATTACAAGTACATCATCTGAATTCTATTCCCCGAATAAAAAACCAGTAGAGCGGAAGTTGTGAAGGATTGGTGGGAAAGTCATGGGTTCCCATTCAATATCCATACCCGTGAGACGGGTCTTCTTCTTTGTCTGTTCCTTTCAACCTGTTTCCTCCTCTCATGGGCCTTCGGAAGATACCCTAAGCCAAACCGATCTTTCTTTCCCACGGCTTCCATTGCTCGAGCCATCCCTTGAAGATATTTCCCCAAACCTTTTCCAGCCCTGCAACCTTTTCCCACTGTGGTTCTTACTCCCAGCCTTGTGTTCTTGGACAACCTTGGCTTTGGAATTTTTTGTCCTTCAGCGACGAAAACCATATTTACGAATTCCAGAGACCGAAAAGAACATTTTACGACATCTTTGTTGGGTTCAACATAAGGAGATTCAGTAGATACCGAGGCTATTATGTCTTCTTATCCTGATACAGTGATCAAACGGCCCTCCATCACAAATTTTAGCTTTTGGTGAAGAGACGAGGGTACAGCCCCTGCTGAATGTATCCATGCCCTTCCCAACAAGCAATTATAAGACGGATTAATATCCATGACCTGGAAATTCACCATATAAGTGCATGGGCCTATCTCCAGAGAAACCTCAATAGTTCCCATTCCCTCTCTCCTGGTACCATCGAAAGCCCTGACTATTGTGCAACTCGATAACATATAAGACATATTCACTGGCAACTTAGACAACCCAAAGGCATTACATTTAATGAAGAACCATTGTCCAAAAGCACCCTTAGTAGTATATGCCCCTTGCAGGTAGTTGTTATGTGAAGAGCCTTTGTGGACCCAATAGCATTAGGTGGTATTTCATCATAACTGAAAATATATGGTCGTCCGCTGTGATGTTTCCCACCAGCCTGTCTAACCTTTCTACTGGTATGTTGTTAGCCACGTATGCCTGATTCAACACTCTTAACAGGGCATTTCTGCGTGGCTCTAAATTCAAAAGCAAAGATAAGATTGAAATTCTAGCTGGTTGACGTTGCAGTTGTTCAACCACGCTATACTCACTGTGCTTTATGAATTTTAAGAACTCGCAAGCTTTCTTCTCACTTACCGGTTCTTTTATTCTGTTAACCGAGGTTGATCCTCTTCTGCTTTTTTTTGACAAATCCATCTCAATATGGATTGGTTCAGCTGCTTTCTTCCCTTTGTTTGCTCCTTTGTCTTTCCTTGTTAACCCCTATTTAGCAGCCTCAAGAGCATAACACCTTCCACTTCGTGTTAAATGCCCCACACTTGTGATATCTTACTGACTCGAAGACCTAGGCATAACCATGCTGCAGTCGTATTTCCATGGTGCAGCTTTGTTTTCCTTGTATGAAAAGGAAACAGGCAAATCAATGATTAACTTACGTGCACTTTCTTCAACGACTGTCATAAATTTCTTCTCTGGTTCATCATAATAGATGATCAAGGGTCTGCCTATCCCGTAGCCAGCTGCATTCTCAATAACTTCTATTTCCTCCTCTGTCTCTTCGTAAAACTAGGCCTCCCCATTATCCATCATCTTTTGGACCTTAGCCAGAAAGTCCCCGAAATCTTGTATGATATGACCTGAATATTTATGGATTGGGCACCAATTCTTCACCCTTCTTGCAACCATTTTTAGATTGTTTGCATCTCCCACCATTCCTGCCTTGACTATCTCGACCCATACTGTCAACATTGGAGTCTTGACTTCCCTGACATCCCTTTATACCTTTATGACTTCCCCTGTCAATATTGCATTTACCCGATTCTCAGCACGATCGGGCAATGGGTTTCCAGCTACATTCGGCCCATTCTTTGACCCAAACTTCACAACCCCGATATTAATTAAGCTTTGGACTTTCTTTTTGAAGGTAATGCAATCCTTCGTTGAATGCCCCTGAATTCCTACATGATATGCACAGTTGGTATTTGCATTGTACCATCTTGGGTATGGTGGGGTCAAAGGTTTAAGATATACGAGCGCGATAAGTTGGCCTTGTAGTAGTTTAGGATATATCTCACCATAGATGGTAGGAATGGGATCAAATTGGGGTTTTTGATCATTCCTTGGTGAACGATAGTCATTGCGCTCGGGACCTTGAGTGTTTGGGACAGTATTTCGAGAAAGGGTTATTTGTGGGGATATACCAGTTGGGAACGACTGTTGTGGTATATTGGTATAAGAGAATGGATTTTGGGTAAGGTGGTTTACATTGGGGTAGTAAGGATTATACCCCGGGTAAGGTGTGTAAGGTGTCGGAGGTGCATAAGATGTAGTAGGAGTATAAGGTCTGGGAGGTGTGTATGGTGTAGGAGGTGTATAGGGGTATTGATTGAAACTTACTACATGTGTCTCCTCCTTCTTTGCAGGAAAAACTCTCTTCGGGGTAGCAGACTCACCCCTTCCATTTTCCCGTTCTTAATAGCGGACTCTATCATCTCCCTAAATATCACCATATCTGCAAAGTCCTTGGTAGCACTCCCCACCAATTTATCATAATAAGGTGCTTTCAGGGTATTGATGAAAAGCACTGTAGTTTCCTTGTTGGTTAAAGGGGGTTGCACTTGTGTGGCCAGATCCCTCCACCTTTACGAGTATTCTTTGAAGCTCTCATTGGACCTCTTTTCCATATTTTGTAGCGACAGCCTATCAGGTACCATGTCAGACACATGCTTATAATATTCCATGAAAGCCTTGGCTAAATCCGTCCATGAACGAATCTTGGTACGACTCAGTTGATTGTACCATCTAGTTGCTGACCTTGTCAAGCTATCTTGGAAACAATGGATAAGCAGTTTCTCATTATCATCATGCCCCGTCATCCTTCTGCAGTACATGGTCAGATGTGCTGATGGGTTGGTAGTCCCATTATACTTTTCAAAGTCTGGTACTTTGAACTTTGGGGGAATTACTAGATCGTGTACTAAGCTCATTTCTTTGGCATCCAGACTTCCAAATAACTCTGCCACTTCAACTGCCCTTAACCTTTCTTCCAGCAGCTGATATTTTTTTTAGGATTCAGCAGTTTCAACCCTTTTCAATTCAGTCATCTTTACCCTTTCCTTTTCAGCTATTTCTTCAAAGTCTAGAACTTCCATATCAATTGGATCAACCCCAATATTACCCCTTTTAGGACCAAAATTTTGTGCTTCAGCCACTGGTTGGATGTAAATATAGGATGCTGCCCCAGTCGGAAGTTCATTTCCCACAGGCTGGGATGTCTGAACATTCTTCTATACCACCTCTGGTCGGTCTTCTTGGTTCACTGCCCCATTCCTGTAACTGGATTTTCTCCTAGCCACTTCTGCCTCATCATGGTACTCATCATCTCTATGAGTTTGGTCATTTGTTCCCATGACTCCTCTTGAGACTTAGCTAACTGTTCCTGCAGTTCTTTTTGAATTCTTTCCATCCTTTCAATTCTAGAAAGCTGATCGTTCTCCATAGCTCTTGCTTGAGATCGAGTATTGTAAGGGTGTCGAAAGTCTTATTCTTTCTGAATGCGACCAATTGTACCTTTAGTTTTAAAAACCATGGATTAGAAATTATTGACACATTTCTTATTTTATTTTATAAAAATGAATGAATGAATAAATGACTAAATGTTAATGAATGAACAAATAAGTAAATGACTAAGTGTATGAACCTAAATGACTAATTATAAAGAATAAATACAAATAAATAAATGACTAAGTGTATGAACAATTTATAAAGAATAAATGAATGAATGATTATGAATATAAATGAATGAACAAATAAAATATATAAAAGAAAGAACAAATGAATGATGAATGCTTTTAAAAGTATTGGCCCCGGGATAATTCCAACCAAACGGTCTTTCATTGATTTCCTGGAACTAAATACATCAAAGAAAAGATCACTGCTTAAGACAATATGATAATATGTCTCTCCTAAAAAATGCTATTACAAAATACTGGTCCCATAGTAACTCCCATCTTGAACCTTTTTCACTGTCCTCTTTTGACTGCCTTGCTCTTCCATCTGACCCCTACTTGCTCATGACCCTTTGACATGTCAGCAGAAGCATCACCGTGTAAGCTTTCCTTAGCTTGTTTCTCCAGTTGATTGGCTCGGGCTTCCCCATGCTTTGCTTTTTCTGCCCAATAGTTCTTCTCCTTCTTGAGGTTTTTGACTTCTTGTTCCCATTCCCCAGAAGTCTTGAGAGTCCCCTCGAATTTGAGCTTGAAACGGTACCTCTTGTTCTCCAAGTATAATTCCTGAAGATCGCTTTTAGCAGTGTCCCTTTCTCTCTTGATCTTTTCCTTTTCTCTTTCTCAGGCTGATTCCCTATTTTTCATATCCTCAAGCTCTTCTTGCAAACGGGCAATTTCTTTGCTCATTTGGGCTTTTTCTTTTTCGAATTCTGCCCTTGTAATTTCTAACTCCGATGGCGCTTCCTTGGGCGGCGAACTCAAATGCTGAACTTTTTCCCCATCTGATGTCAACAACCTATCATTAACCCTCAATTCCCTCCATGTCAGGTAATCAGGTGTGACGATGTCAGCATATCTAGCTACCTCCACTCGATGAGTTTCCTTCCATGCTACTACAATCTCACATACCTTTCCCGAATATCCATCTTCCCCATAAGCAAATTCCAAATTACTAAGGTTATGGGTCATAGGAGTAAACTGACGGGATTCTGATTGTCTCAGTACTAGCAATAGTGCATAGCTCACTCCTCCCCATACTCCCAATAATGGAATAGAAGCTTTATCTCCGCATTTGTACAATGTCGGCATAGGAGCTATCCATGGAGCTCTCCAAATTATCATCTCAGCCCTGATATTCCAGAATATGTTGATCCATTGTTCCTCAGTCCTATTTCCAAGCCAATCCCTCTTAAGAAATTCACCAATTGGTGCAAAAGATTTCCAATATGAGTGAAGAGGGAAATTCTCCTGTTTACAAAAATGGCTCTGAACCTATATGTAAAGGAGCTGTATACAACCTGGAAAACTCCCTTTTCCCACCCGTCTACAGAAATTCAGGGATCGGAGTGTTTCTGCTATAATTGCCGACGCTGTGTTTATCCTTTGCTCAATCCTCTCAAAAATATCAAATATCGCCACATCCATATACCCTAATGTCTTTAGGAAGATAACTAAACCATAGATAGCCAAAGCAAAAATATTCCTAACTGTCTCCTTACTTGAATGGCTATGGATTAAGGTCCATAAAATGTCCCATGATATACAGTAGCTTACCCCTTTTCGGACAACATGGCTTTTGACCCAATTTTTTTCCACTCCCAGAATTTTTGACACCTTTTTCTTGAAACTCGGCGTCTTTGTATCCTTCAAATAAATACGGTCGAGAATAAAGTTCTCAATATGCAGCAAGGTCGAATATTCCTCTAAGGTTGGAGTCATATCCTCTTGGTTGAAGGTAAAACACCGATAAGCGGGATTCCATAATTGCACCATAGCCCGGATTACCTCACCACTAACCTTAAACCTGAACTAGCAGTGCTATGTCCCCATAAGTCTGAGTGAAGGCTTCTTTTTCTGATATGTTCCACTGATTCCATATATCCTTCAATTCCTGGAGATCATTTTGCTTGATAGTAAGATCAACCTCGGCTAGCAATGCTGACACATATCCCATCTTCAAACAATCCCATTATCCTGCTGACCTTTCTCGAACTGTTTCCTAACCTCTAAATGCTTCTTGACCACTGAGACACTCTGACCCTCCATGAAAGCCCTTTTGGTTGAATATTATCCCGAGGCCAATAACTTTCCATGTGCAAAAAATGATGACAAGAATGCAAAAACAAAAAACAACAAAAAAAAAGAAAATGAATTAGTAACGGGAATAGATACGAATAATATAAAAAAAACATATAATTCAAAACAATAATTATCCCCAAGGATACCAACAAAATTTCGGCATCACCCCTGGGATGAAATACCAACACTTTTATTACGGGCATTGTGATGTACGTTCATCATTATCCGATTTTCAAAAATAAAATTATTCGAAAAGTAGAATAGAAGGTAAAAGGATTGGAAATATTCCTCCATGTGTTCTTAACTTCGGGATATCTAATTGGAAATTCGGTATGGCTTCGCCTAGGTTTACTATATGAAGGTGAATTAGTTCTAAAAGCCCCGAATTGTTCCTCACTGTCGCCGGTGAAGGCTAAATGCAAACCTATCGACTAACATAACAAAAATGCACACATAAAGCAAAATAAACGAGGTGGCCGAATGGCCTCATATTCCAACTAAGCATGGCATTTTGACAAACACTTGATATACTAACATACTTAACTAAAACATAACACTCAAATCATGCAAATATAAAGTAGAGGTATGAAAACTTAACAAGTATTTTCACAAACACATGGATTTCAAAATATAAAACATAAACAAACTTAAACATTTTGAAAACAGAAAATAAAAAATGCAAGAACATGATAATAGACTCATAAATGGAAATAAACAAGCAACCAAATTAAAACAAGCTTCAAGCCTATGTAGTAGAAGAAGATTTAAAGCATCAAGACTTATTTAATATAAAAAATAACATGAAAAATCAAAGCAAAACAGCAACTAAAACAAAAAAAAAAAAAAGAAGCCATTCGGCCATGTCAAAGAACAAGGGAAAAAAATTTATTTCAAGAACTTTTTTAAGAAAAGATGAAGAAAGAACTTAAAGAAGAACATTAAAAAAACTTATTTAAAAGAAAAATCAAAAGAAACTCACCAAAATAATAATCAAAACAGCAAATCAAGAATGGAAAATCAAAGAAAGTGCAAGAGTATGGTGCTAAAAGCAACATCTAGAAGCTATCTTTCAAGATTTTTCTCTTCTAACTTTCTTTTCTTTTCTAAACTTTTCTTTTTGCTATTCAACAATAGGGAGAAAATTAGCCAAAAGCAAGAGAGAATAGAGAATGAGAGTGTGCTAAAAATGAAAGAATAAGGATCCTTGTAGTGGCCGAAACCCCGTTCTCTCTAGGCTAGCATGTTGTCATTTTTCCTCCAACCAATTTTCATCCAAAGGCTATTGATCCAAGATGTTTAAAACATGGAATTATCGCCCTTAGATTAGGCCATCAGCTTTCCATAATTACAGTTTTTCAAGAATCTTAAGCCATTATGTTGATACTCTCCTTCTTCATGCATTGGTCCATATGGCTTATTTGCAAAGGCTTGATTAAAAAATCACTAACTAACTCTTCATTTTTGGCCTCTTGATTAAAAAATCAGAAACCTCCTTCCCCTCCTTGGGCCTTGTCCGGACAGCCCTCCTTCTTTCAGCCCAAGTTTGATTTTTTTGAAAGGCAAGAAAAGCCCTTTTCGGTTTCTTGGGTAAAATGACCTTTTTGCCCCCCGAATGCAAATAAATGGCAGACGGACTCCAAATTCAAATTTTATTTTTTCAATACTTTCAAAATAATAAAAAATAGAATTCTGGAAGTTTTCAAAATTTTTCCAAGTCAGTTTGCTATTTATTTGGATTTTTTTCTTCCAAAATTGCCCTTTTATGCCCCCAAATTTTTTCATTTTTTAAACGAGCTCAATATCAAGATTTTTCTTCACCGATCTCTTCAAAATAATTTAAAAGTGTGATCTGGATGTTTTCATAATTTTTGGAACTCATTTGGTATTTTTTCGGGATTTATATGCTTGAATTACTACATAAGGGGCCCGGGATTTGGCCATTTTGCAAACGAACTCCGAATCAAAATTTTCTTTTTCCAATCTATTAAAAATAATTTAAAAATAAGATTTGAAAATTTTCAGAATTTTTGGAGTTCATTTGCTATTTTTTCGGGATTTATCTTCTTGAATTACTACATAGGAGACCCGAGATTTGACCATTTTGCAAACGAACTCCGAATCAAGATTTTATTTCACCAATCTCTTCCAAATAATTTAAATATGATATTTACAAATTTTCAGAGTTTTTGGAGTTCATTTTCTATTTTTCCGGGATTTATCTTCTTGAATTACTGCATAGGAGACCCGGGATTTGGCCATTTTGCAAACGAACTTCGAATCAAGATTTTATTTCGCCAATATCTTCCAAATGATTTAAGAATGAGATTTGCAATTTTTCAGAATATTTGGAGTTCATTTGCTATTTTTTCCAAAATTTCCAATTTTGCCTTTTTGCCTCCGAAACTCGGTTTTGCTCAAAACAAGTTCGATTTTCAGATTTTCTTCAAACTGAGCCTTGGGCTATCCTTTTTTAACCACTCCTCATCCATTAGGGGCTTTAGTCTTATTAAGTCGGGCCATTTCTGTAATTCTTTCCAATTTCACCGAAATCCACCAAAAACCCTTATTCTCGGTTTTCTCCCGGATTGACTTTTCTTTCAGTTTTTCTTTCAAGTGGCTTCTCCATTAACCATAGTCACTGCTTATCTTTCATTTGGAACCTTCAATTTTGACCAATTCGATCGTTTAAGCACTTTTTCCCAAATTTCCCGGATTAGGGTTTCATTTTTTATTAAATCTTCATATCCCAACTTCCGATCTCCATATCTTTCGATGTAGACCTCGGATTATCAAAATTCTTTCACCATTTTTCAATTGAACTTCAAATCTTGATTTTGAAAGTAGGTTGACTTTTTCAATAGTTGACTTTTTGAGGTTGACTTTTCGGGGTTGACTTTTTTCAAGTTTGACTTTTTATGCTCGCCCTCTTAAACTAAGTCTCGGAGTATCACCTGTAGGATGAAAAAAGTCTTTTTACATTATGAAACATCAATTCAAGAAGAAAACATACTTGTTTTAGTGGTCTAGACAAAATTAGGTGTCTAGATTTTGCATATATGAACCAGTCTTAGACATAAAATTATGTCCATATTTTAGACTAAATCAAACCTAAACAGTCATAAATCCATTAATATCTTACCTAAACTCAACCCAATCTCAGCCCATGGACAGATGTAATGCTTTAAAATAATAAATCAAAGTATTTGATACAATATTATCAAAGTGGCGATAAAAGATAATCTCATATTAATCTCTAAAGTTAGGGATACATATATAAATGTAATAGAAATGCTAAACTTTTTGAGTAATAGGGCAAGTCGAAAAGTCTCAATATTCAACAAAATATAACATAAATCACTATTAAATGTGATTTTAGATTGGATATATATGCACTCTCTTTAAATTTAATAAAACTGGGGTCATACGAGGTTACCATTAAGTTCAATATATTCATCTAACCCTGACTGAAATGAAATAGACATATACGAGGTTAACCTTACACTTCAACAAATCTTAAATTAATCTACTCCTGACATAAGTTGTTTGAATTTAAGCTTCATATATAAGGTTTTCTCATTAAAGAATTAACATTAATATTATAGATGAAAATATTAAATTCAAGATTATCAAAAATATATATATATATATATATAAAGCCGTCGGAGTAAAAAATCGAGAATGACCACACTAATGAGCTAATCTTACCCTTTTTGCTCTTCAATATATCATCTATTTTTGAGAAATGATTATAATTTTTAATATTTAATTAGGGTTTATATTTGATACATTGTCAATATATAAATTTATATGTTGTCAGTGAACCCCATAATGTCACCTCATTAATAAGAAATATAAAATTTTAAAATATTTATATTTGATACACAGCTAGCATATAGATCTAGGGACGAAGCCAGAAATATTGACGAGGGGGCTAAAATTAGATCTGTTCATGGATCGGCCACGGCCTGGAATTTTTTCCCCATACCCAGGTCCGGCCCGTCGACCTGGATCACTATTAACAAATATATTAAAAATTACTTTTTATTAATATTTATATATTTTTATAATTAAATTTTAAATACATTATATTTTTTATAGATGAAAAGTGATTCGGGCCGGCCCGAATCATAAAAATTTCTGCCCAGGACTAGTCCAATACACGCCTGCCGGGTCGGATGGCCTACCGGACTCATGAGCAGGTCTAGTCGGAATATACATATAAAGATTTAAAGTAAAAATAAAAATCGTGTATGAAATAAACCCGTCCAAGGATAAGGTTATTCGTCGGCTCGAATCGGACCGGGCCTTGGGCAAGTAAGATATTAAATTCAAAATATTAACTTTAAATATTATATAAGATATTAAATTTTCAAACAATAAATAAATTCCTTATAATGAAATAATTTTTTTTTTTAATTTTTAAATATTATAATTCATGTTACATATTAAAAAAAATTTAACAAAAAATAAAGTCTCAACGTCAAAATTTTTTTATTGTTTAATTAAAATATGCATAAAATTATTTCATATTATAAAATAAAATCATAAGATTACATATATTTTAAAGAAATAAAATAAGTTAAATGCACAATTCGTATTAGATATTGTAATTGTTTAACTTTATTTATTTATTTTTCCCTTATGAGCATAGAATGAAAAATATTAAGCAACATAATTAATATAAATGTATCTATTTAATTGATTGAAAAGGTAAATAGAGAGAATTATGCTAATAATAATGACTGGGCTTTAAACTAAAAGTGTTACCAGATTTATTATATCAAACAAATTCTACAAATAGAGGGGCCAAATAAAATTTGGAGGGGTCAAACATAATTTTACTATATTTCAAAAGTCTTAAAAAATTTAAGGAGGGGCCAAATTGAAAGTCAAATAAAATTTGGAGGGTCAAAACATAATTTTACATTAATAAAAATAAACTTAAAAAATTTAAGGGGGAGCTGAGGCCCCTGCCTGCCCCCCTCCCTTCGCCCCTGTATAGATCTATATACTTTCGGTGAACCACATGATGTCACCTATTAATAAGTTAAATTATTTGTATTTATTTTTAAGATTTTATATTTGCTTTATTTATGATGCGGTATCATATAATTTATTCACAGTGTATAGATTTATACATTGATAATGAATCAAATAAAAATCCAATTTTATTTTATTTTTTAAAATAAATATAAATAACTTTATTTATTAATATATAATATCATATATTTTCTAATAATATATAAATTTATACGATAATAATGCAACAAAGAACGGCGTCTATATTTCTTTGTTGTTTAATAGAGAGCTGATTCCTTTTCTCAACCTTTTGGGACGGTACAGCTTGTCTGTTTCTGTTTGCTTCCTAATTTAATTTTGGTGGCTACATATAATTGGAGAAATTCTGAAATATTCAATATTAATTTATTTTTTTCCTAGGCATAATGATGAAATTGCATGTAAAAGTAGCTAAAAGATTACATTTTTTATCCTACATATGAGGAAGTCTAACGGCGGAGGATGATTTGGATCTTGAACCTTATTCCTTGAGTAAATTTCATCATACATTTATGACATTTTTGTTATCTTACATTTTCGTTTTCAAGTTTTAAAATTCAATTTTTTCATAATTTTTTTTGTTTTAAAAATATTTAAAATTCATTCATTCATTCCATCAACTGTCAATAATTTATCATCTCAAAATCTCGTTTATGTTCGTATGGATGATGTCATGGCAAAAGAGTGAAATTTTTTGATTTTTTGAGCTAAACTAAATATATCTTTGGATGTTCACGTGGTTTGACGTGACATATTTCGTTAATTTTTAAAAATATTGACGGAATAGATGAATTTTAAATGTTTTTAAAATTATGAATAAAAAATTAAATATTAAATTTTTTTAATAAAAATAAAATATTATGCAAAAATCATAAATGTTTGATGCATTTTACTCCCTCTTTGCCCTTAAGAGGAGTCAAATTTTGTTATAATTAATGGACAAAAAAAGTATAGTCCGAACATGTCGAATACACAGTTATCTACACCTCTTTGGCGAATGTCTTTAATTTTTTTTTCTTTACACAGTGTTTTGTTATTTTATTTGGTAAGGCTTAGGTGAAGTTCTTTAAATCAAGTTCATAAGGTCTTTCAATAAGATCGATTAAATAAAATTAAAAGCGATAGATTTGATAGAATTTAATGAAAAAATCAATAACATGTAAAAGTTTAATTAAAAAGAACATCTTTGAAGAAAATATGATTGATGTTTATTGAATGATGAAAACTTTATTAGAATTTTCAATAAAAGTACTTATTTAAATATACTATCAAAACACATTCAAATTATTTGAATTTTGTATATTTTATTCATGTGACTAAATCTTCTAAATTCTAATCTATCCATTTGGATTTTCAAATTTAAATTTTATTTTATCGTTTTTAATAGAAAACTTTACAAACTTTGATCTAAAGAAACTGACCTAAGTTTTGCCCTAGAATTTTGGACCATCTAACTTTTCCCTATCATTATTATGTGTGTTAGGGTTTATCTCAATACTTGTACTTTTTTTTTACAAAAGGTGTCATAATCTGAAGATAGGAAAGAGGTTGCAGATACTGAGATTCGAACTCTAAATTTATTGAATGTCATACCTTAAAAGTGTCTGTATAAATCAATTAAACTAAACTCCGCGTTCCTACTATCTTCTTTGTAAGAAAAATAAAGTAAGACTTGATGTTAAGGCTTAAGATTGTTTGTCAAAAATAAGTCTAGCTAGTGTGCTTCATTTAGATCTGCTTGAGAAATATTTTAGCCTTTTTTCAAATTTGTAACAGCAAAGGTAAAAAGAAACGTGGGGGAGTGGGTGAGTTACGGGCTGCAGTAGCAATGCACCATTATTTTCTCCCATTCTAAAGCTTGACCGCAGACTTTGAATTGGGTAATTTTTTGTTCCCAAAAATATGCTATTTTAATGCTAGAAGCTATCGAGCGAGACAGTGGAAAAGTTGAATCATGTATAAGAAAATAAGTTTAATTGTGGACTGTTTAGTTTAACAATTTGACTATAAACTTTGACATCATTCCATTTTTATTCTCAATTACCAAATTAGAAATTTATAGTTTGGAAATTGGAATTATCTATCTATAATCAGTATTATTTGCGCAGCTTTTTCTTTATTCCTGTTAGGCTGTTTTTTTTGTTCTTCTCCTTTGTATTTGTACGTATTTTGCAGCGTCTGGTATCGGTATCTATTTGATGAAAATTTATGCATGGATACTAAAAATTATAATTATAATCAAACAACTTCTAACATAACATACAAGTTTGGTAAAAGAAACATAATAAAAAAGTTATAAAAAAAAAACCAACAATTACCGTAAAGCTGGATGAAACTCACATGATGTTCTAAAATTAATCGAAACCTAAAGTTTTAGGATCTCATCCTTAATCACCGTTGGAGTTAATAATTAAAACTCTCACGAGGTTCGGGGTAATTCCTTTTATCCCTGATGTTTGAAAAACGTTCTCTTATCTTTTGAGATTTGACAAAAAATTTACTTACCTTCATAAAGTGTTAATAGTTGAATAATATTATATTATTGACTCATGTTTCTGGCTATCGGTGGAAATGGATTAATTGTTTCTTGGTTTCTTCAATTTGTTTGAGGATTTCTTGACTGGTTTGCATGTTGTATTCTCATTCATATGAGGTTTCTCTTGTTGATATTCGGTTTTACTGAAGTGGATCAAGAAGACTTGGTTATGCCCTTAGCCTTATTTTGACTACTTCAGTAAGATTAAATTCTAGTTGCAGAAGTTGGACCCGACTCTTTTTTATTGGTAAATGGTCTTGTTGATTTCATTACATTTATGGGGCTTTTAGGAGATGAATTATATTAGGCATGGGTTGGTTAATGATGTGTTGTCTAATATCTTAGGTCTCTTTGAGAGCTGTGTTGTGTGTGGTTGCAGCTCCTCTCTTGTTCTACTTGTTCTTGGATTTTGAGAGGCTTTGTTCTGACCTTTTATGTAGTATCTTCAATACTAATAAAAAAATTTTGGCTTAGCAAAAAAAAAAAAAAATGAATAATTTTAAGCAAAAGATAAATATATCCACTTCAAGAGAGAGTTTTTGGAAATTTCGTCGAAAAAAAAGTCTAATTTCCTTTAGAAAAATTTGTCGAAAATATTCAAATCGCTGATACTTTTCCGTCGAAAAAAATTCAGTCGAAAATAATGATATTTTTGACAAAATATTCTGTCGGAAATAACATTTTCGACGAAATTAGTGTTATTTCGGACGAAAAATTCTGTCGAAAAAAAATTTGTGGGTGCCATAATATATTATTTTTCGTTAGTAATACTATTTGCGACAATATTAATATTATGCCAGATTTATTATTTTCATAGCAAATAGTTATTACCGATGAAAATTTCTGTCAGTAATATTTTTTATAATTTTATTTATATAATTATAACTATAATAATCAAATATATATATATAAAATAATAATTATTTTGCAATTAAATGAAATAAAATAATTAATATTATAATTAAATAAAATTTTATTAAAAATGTAATAATATTCGAATAACAAATTGTTTAAATATTGTATAAAAAACAACCAATAAAAGTCTCGGATCGTGACCGGATCACCTAGCACCACTACCTCTGCCAGCTCTGCTTTCGGCATCAATGCCTCCAACACCAGAAATTCCAACTCCCTGTGATTGCATAAAAGGTTCAAACATCATCCTCATAGCAAACAAGACATCATTCATTTCCCTGATGTCATTTTTCAATGTTCAAAATATCGGATTTCAATTCTTGCACTTCCTCGGGCTGAACTGTCGATGACTGTTGTGAAGTCGAAGGATCAAATGGAGTGAAGCTAGCCGCATCTGAATTGTAGTGGGTGTGGGCAGAGGGGAAAACATGTCGAATCTTCAGTCTTGTTCCAGACCCATAAATATGCGTCCGAGTAGTCTCAATACCTTTAATAGCTTGAGACCAGGCCTGATGATTGAAATCTGGATATGTAGACGCAACGTCACCATATTTTTGCTACAAAGAAGTAGCATAGTTTGCCTACAATTACAATATTAAAATATATATACTTAATATAGGAGACATTATAATTTCGTATATACAAACTATTCAATTATATAAATCACCAAATGTAATAGACATTTTTATAGTTAAAGACTTACACTAACAACTCTAGACTTGTTGTCTACGTAATCACTACTACCCTTAACACTTTTATTAGTTTTGTTAAATACTTCCAAAAAGCTCACTTCGTGCTGCAAATCTTGTGACTGCATAAAACAAAATTCCAAAATTATGTTAATGAAACAATTAACATAATATAACTTAAGATTGAACTTTTAAATATAAAATTATCGGAAATAGAAAAACATCTTACCATCCGATGAGCTGTAAGTAGAAAAGAAACTAATCCTCCTGTATGTTTCGTAATACCTCCATATTTTTTCGTGTTCCTATTAGCTTTGGTCTTTTCAAACTTGCTTTTCCAAGCATCAGTACTCCAGATGCTGTCAATAAGTTGATCCCAAACATCAACAGCTATCCAGTCACATTTGTAACTTTTGCATTCTTCTATTTTATCAGTCCCAAATAAGGCTATAGCATTTCTCCTCTCAATTCCCAGCATGTCTTTCATTCGTTTTTTACATGTGGTCTCCCATATGTTTCTAACCAGAGGTGTTTGCTCAAGAGACCACTGGCATTTTCCCTACAATTAGACAATACGAATTAATATATAAGATTAAACATATTTGGTTAAGTAAATTAAATTAAAATTTGATATTTATAAAACCAAAATCATACCTCAAATAAATGCCATATAGATTCTTTCATCTTAGACATGACCTTTTTCTAAGTAAGCCACGGTCCGTTAGAGTGTTTTCTTATCAATACGATCATGGTTGATTTCACACAACTCTCCATTAAATTCCTAAAAGAAAACGAAGCATGTCAGTCCACAATAATTAACTGTTATTAAATAATAAAATTAACAAAATGTAATGAACTTAGATGTTTTGTAGAAGTGACAATCGAAACCTGTTGTCCAGATTACTCGATGTCAGTAACCCTTTTATTCGACCTCTACCTTGTTTTCTTGCCTGGGCGGAAGGAGTGGGTACCTGAGGAGGTTGTGATTCAAGTATCTCTGTCTTTGGGTCATTTACACTAGGGACATACATCTGTGGTGGCTCATTCACGAGATACTGCTCAATGTCTGACACAAGCATCAAAAGGAAAGGTACTGATAGAGTCGCTTGAGTCACTATATGGGGTGACCGGTGCCGAAGGAGCTGGCCGAGGTAGCAAATATGGGCTACAAGGCCCCTCGGACAATCCACATGGCATGTTAGCTGCTTTGAAAGCATATCATATTCCACCTCACGGTTGTTTCTTACCACTTTTACCCACTTGTCGCATTTTATCTGTAACATGAACAATATAAAATTTATTAGTAAATAGACAAACAAAATATAAATTTATTAATGTACAAAATGAATAAACATATAATATGTTATTATATTACAAAACATAACATAATACTAGCATAAACACTATTTTTCTAACATTTACTTTCTAATCATTATTATCATTGTCGTCGTCGTCGTCATCATCATCATCATAATATCCTTTTACATCTTCATCTGAAGTCACTTCTTTTTCTTTTTCTTCTTCTTCTTCTTTGTCATCATCGTTTTGTTCTTGATTGGTTCTCACAATATTATTTACTTCTTCGAATTCACCATGAACAAGAACTCGAGGATTATCAAGATCCTCCGAATATGTTATAATGGTGGGAATAGGCACATCCATTTCTTGATAAACCCTTTCGTGTAGATAAGTTATTTCTCCTGCACAAGGTCAAATGTCAAATCTACTCCTAGACTCTGTTATGAAGACAACCAACCAATCCCGATGTTCTCTTCTATTCAAAGGATAAGAACTGTAGTAGACTTGTTGACATTGATGGGCTAAAACAAAATGTTCATTAGTAGCAAGTATTGACCTATACTTTACTTCAACTAGACCATTATGAGGATTTACCCGAATTCCTTTGTCCGTATCAAACAATCGATATTTAAAAGTTACAACCCGATTTCCCCTACCAAAATATTTCAACTCGATAATATCGAACAACATTCCATAAAAGTCATGCTCACAATCATTATAACAATTGCTTTTCACGCATGCATCGCTATTCATGTTTTTTCGGTTTTGTCCATAATTCAATGTATGAAACTTGGAACCATTTACGAAATATCCAGAATAACACCAAGCCATATGTCCCAGACCATGAGATAACTCAATTATACGAGAGTCAGCTTGAATAGAACTTTGTTGAACCTATGAACAATAATGAAAATTATTAAAAAACACCAAATTTGAAATATAACATGATGTTTGAAACCATTATTTTTTACCTAACATATTCCTTAAACCATTTTCTAAATCTAGCTGCACGAACTTTCTCCAACTCTCCATCAGTAATGTTTGGTGCATCGCTTTTTACTATCTCATCAAATGTCCTAAAATGGGTTAATACATGAATTAAAATATTTACTATATAACGTCATGCATTATATGTAGGTAAACTTTTTTTTTACACAATGTAAGGTATGACTTCCTCGCAATTCATTAATACATATAATTCAGTCACATCGTACTCATCGTGGTTTAGATAACGAGCCTTAGTTTTTTTAGGCCAAAAGATTTCCCTGGATGTGTGAAAATTGAAAGTCATCCCATTGGATCAACATCTCCCCCATCATCATTTTGTGGCACCTGAGTAAATATTGTTTCTACATTTGGTTCAAAATACAAGGCTCAAAATGATGAAATTTCTTCCATGATATATGCCTCAACTATTAACCCTTCCACACATGCGAGATTTTTCACTTTTCGTTTTAGATGATGTAAGAACCTAAGAATCATAAACGGAAAATAAATTAATTCATATATTAGACGTATAGGACAAATGTTATATATATATATCAAATCGACTTACATCCTTTAGTACTTTTCGAATGGATACATCCATCGATAATGGATTGGTCTACCAACTTTTGCCTCATAAGGTAGGTAAATATGCAAATTTTCCATTGAATAAAAAATTAAGAGAGGAAAAATCTTTTCCAACTTGCAAATATTTCAACAATATTTGTTTCCAACAACTCCATCTGTTCGACATGAATTTCGGTTGAGCATAGATCTCTGAAGAAGTGAGATAGCTCCGTAATTGCATACCAAATTGTGTTAGGTACCAAATCTCGAAACACAATTGGAAGTAGTCGCTGCATAAAAAAATGACAATTATGACTTTTCATGTCATAAAACCTCTTATCAACCACATTTGCACAACGTCCAATATTCGATGCAAATCCATCGGGAAGTCATAATTTTTTAACCCATGCACAAACTCTTTTTTGATTTTTCCTGTTTAATGTGTAAGTAGCTTTAGGCTTGTATGTTTTTTCATTGCTTTACACCAATTCTAATTCGACTCATTTTTTAAGGCAATGATAAATCCATTTCAGCCTTCATATTGTCTTTTGTTTTGCCTTTACATCCATCATTGTGTTGAAAATATTATCGAACGTATTTTTCTCAATATGCATAGCATCCAAATTATGACGAATGAAATTGGTATGCCAATAAGGCAACTCCCAAAATATACTTTTTTCGTCTAATTATGACTTTGCTCGATTCCAATCAACTTCTCTTCACTACATTTAGTCCCAAATGTGATGTTCAGAATGCAATCTATTCTTTTCAAAATCGCCTCACCGGATAATCGTTCAATTGGAGAGTCATGTTCAACTATTCGACAAAATTTATCTATTTGCCTTTTAAAGGGATGATTTAAGGGCAAGAAATAATGATGGCAATTAAAAAAACATGGTTTCTTGCTATAATGCAATTTGAATGACTTCACTTGTTTTATACAATAAGGAGAAGCTAATCTTTCGTGTGTACTCCATCCTGATAACATGCCGTAAGCAGGAAGTCATTAATTTTCCATAATAATGCAGTCATTAATGTTCCATAATAATGCAGCCTTTAATACAAAATTTTTCTTCCTATACCCATCATAATTTGGAATACCATGTTTACACAATAATTTCAACTCATCTATAAAAGGTTTGAGGAAAATATCAATGTTCTTCGATGGACTATTCGGACCCTAAATTACCATATTAAGAAACAAATATGGTTGCTTCATACATATCCATGGTGGTAAATTGTATACAACAAGAATACTACCGGCCAATAAGAGTATGGTTTGGCTTCCTGAGTAAACGGACAAAAACCATCTACACATAAACCCAATCTCATATTTCAAGCTTCAGCTACAAAAGATGGGTGATTATGATTGAAGTCTTGCCAAACCTTAGCATCAACTAGGCAACACTCCATCATCCTTTGGTTTGATTAGTACGATTGAAGGGACCCTAATTCAAGTGATTAAGAATCTTAGGATATGTCGATACTGTCATGTTGTGATTAATCTTATATCAAAGGTATATGAGAGAACAAATTATTGCGAGGGATCGAGTTCGGTTTCATAAGATTTAAAGATGGATTTTGTTCTTGTAGAGATTACTGGTGATCTTTCTTTTTTGAATTCTTCATCAGAGAAATAAGTAACACTTGCCAAAAAAAATATTTTAATTGATCATTTAATAGATTTTTTTCTCCCATTCTAAGACTAATCATACATGTTAGAGTGGGGAGTTTTAACCCTAAACTATTATTGTTTGTGCATTTCGTATCATTCATTAATCTACTATGGAAATTAATTTACACATGTTAGCATCGACGAAATGCAAGAGAATATCAACAATATGGTTGGACAGATTGCTGTTTACCAAAAAGCAATGCATTTATCTAATGCATCACAACACAGAATTTAAGCAAGAAATCAAATTAGACAATAATGCAATATGATACATAATAAGAACTTGAAATCAGTAATTTAAGCACCGTAAATTATATATAATAATCTTGTAGACCAATTCTAGCCCTCTTGCTCATCAGCTAGTCCCAAACAAATTACCAACATGATCTAGATTCCGGATAACATAAACAAATATTCAGTAGTTACTGTTGACATTGGTTAACAATCATTAATTTTTAAGTGCACTTTATTCTCGAGGATTATGAGAACCACCATGTTTTTATTTTTATTTTTTATTCTGTTTTACTAGCATAAAGAAACCCGCCACTATTTACAAAGTTTAAAAAGGCACTATAAACCAGCTCTGTTACTCACCTTGCATATAACCTGATTTTATTTTCTCTATATATTCATTTGGCATAAGGAAGACCCACGATTCCCTTTTGCTATATCATTTTTCTCTAAATTTGCTTATTTTCTCTCTATCTCAAATCAAAATAATTTTTTTCAAATCATTTTTTTTTTCAAATAAAATTTCCTCTAATTTGAACGCCAAATCCTAAGGTTCCCACCATCGTCATCGTCAGCTCTGATCTCACCATCGTCATAA
The DNA here is from genome assembly GCA_030761205.1 of Fremontodendron californicum. Taxonomy (NCBI): domain Eukaryota; kingdom Viridiplantae; phylum Streptophyta; class Magnoliopsida; order Malvales; family Malvaceae; genus Fremontodendron; species Fremontodendron californicum. The sequence continues at coordinate 8,264,320 of JAULJL010000023.1, read as the reverse complement.
TCACTCACTATTCACTTTGATTTTGATTTTTTATTGTTGGTTTTCTAATAAACCAAATGAAAATTTGATTTTCAAAAGATACCTAGCTAATAATTTTCTTATTAGTCTCTAATTCATAGTTTTGATTTTAAGGTATGTTGTGGTGGAGTTCTCTGGCTCATTGGTAGGTTGCTAGTCCTGCACTTTGAGAACTTGCTAAATAACTTTATCACTGTACTTTTTCTTAATAATTTTACCCCAATTTTCTTTTTTCCTATTTTGTGGTTGACATTTTTATTGTTGCATAAGTGAAGGGATAAATTTGGCATGGGACCAATTTGGAATTTCTGTTCTTGGTATACCACATGAGGATGGGTACAAGCAAATAGGCAGAGTTTAGCCTATGTTTGGATTGGAGTAAGGGGAAAGAAAGGAAAGGAAAGTAAAGTAAAGGAAAAAGGGAAACTTTTCCCTTGTTTTTCCCTTATTTGGATAAAAAAAAATTTAAATATGGGAAAGTGAAGGGAGTTGAGTATCCCTTGCTTTCCCTTGAAATGCTCATTTTTTTATACCCCAATTTGGGAGAAATAGAGAGGAAAGCAAAGTTAAAATATGTTTTAATATGCAAATGATCTTTTTTACCCTCTTCATGTTTTATATAAATTAGGATTCTTTCTTTTTTATTTATCTTTGTATCTTATAAACCTAGTCGTCAAAATTTTTTCCTACATTCTCTTAGTTTTCAGCAGTCAAAATTCTTTTCTACACTTTCTTGGTTGCTTTCAAAGGTAAGTTTGGTTTGTACTTTTTTATATTTAATTAATTTTTGTTTGATATGAATATTTGTTTCATATATAATTTTTTTATATTTTGCATTTTATCTTGTACTTTTTGATTATTTTTGTTTTCTGCAATTGAATATATATATATATATATATATCAATCATTATGAGAATTTATCTCTTTTTATTTTTGATTGATCAAGTATAGTCGTAACTATCCAAAAAGAAAAATATATAAAACAGGCTTAGCAGTAAGTAAAAAGTACTTTAGCCGGTTAGGTAATTATTCATTTTAATTAGATGTTAGGTAGCCAATTAAAGCCAACTTAGCATAGTATTAGTATGTATTATTTGACCAAAGCTGAAATGATTGTAATTCAATTATATAATTAATTGTTACATATACATCTTGCTAAAAGAAGAAAACATGGTATTCTGATTAGTTGTATTCTAGAGTATTTGATTTGCTAGATCACAAATTCAATTTCAAAGATGTCAATTAACTAAGGCGTTTGGTTCCTCTGGTCAGTGAAGATGTTGAAAACATTTTTGCTACATATATTTTTGATCTGTTGAAATAAAATATTTTGGTTAGGATGAATATATTTATTTTTTTATTTTGGTAAAATAAGCTTGTGTTAGACAAGTATATGTTGATATCTTATTGGTCAACATACTCTCTAATTATGAATTATTATTATTAGCTTATTATGGTTTTTATGAATAATTTTGGTATTTGGTATAATTTTTTTTTTTTAATTTATAAACAATTTTGATATTATATGTAAAAAGGCTATAATTGGAAAAAAATTATTATAATAAATCATTTCTTTTCCTTTTCACTCATTAACCAAACAATGGTTGTTAGAATTCCTTTGATTTTCTTTATTAATTTTAACTATCCAAACAAGAGGTACATGTATCCTTTTCTTTTCTCAACCTTATTTTCTTTTCCTTTACTATTGTCTATCCAAACACAGTGTTAGTGTTAGATTGTGTTTCTTCCAAGTTCGTACTATTAGAACAACAATTTCATTTTTCTAAATGTATTCTTGTCTCTCCTCTCCTACCGGACTTTCTCTTTTCCTCCAAAGTTCTTGAGCTTTGGTTTTGTTTAGTTTATAAATAGCCTCCAAAGTCTCTCCCCTTTCTTTTCATAATATAGTTAACATAAGACTTATTATTATTATTACTTAAAAGGAGCTGATCATGATCCAATCATGAGCATGATGTTGTTATGTTTGCTCAACGAAGCAATTTAACTGAACATGACAAAGACTAAAGAGCATTTTTGTATTGCATGGCCACTATGAGCTAGGGAGGATCTAGTACACTTTTTTTCTGAGTACTTTCAAGATGATCTGATTGTCATTCTTGTGAACATGGTAGTTACTTCAAAGACTTGAATATGGTTTCAACCCCTTTGCAATTTACTTTTTTTCCATATTGATAAGTGCTTAATTTCATACATTTTCCTATTTAATTTTCTTATACTTTTTGCTTTGATTCTTAAGTTCCTTGACATTTTACTAGGTTTTATGCTTTGTAGGTATTTTGGAAGAGATGAAGTCAAAACATGTCAATTAAGATGTTAAAGAGCTTAAAAATCACAATCACAAGATGGAAAAAGACTTGGGAGTAAAAAAGATCAAATTCTTGGTGCAAAGTAAGAAGGCTGATTTGATCTCCGGAGCTTGTTGCTAAGAAAACATGATGTTAGACTCTTTATTTGAAGAAACTTCCTTCTTAAATTTTGAATCTGACTTGAATACCTTTCCAAAGGCATCTCATGGGCCTAAATCGGATAAGAAATGGTCATCCAAATCGACATTAGAATATCTCCCTAAACAATCCTAGCGGCAGAAAAAACCCTAGCCGCAAATCACCTTTCTTTATTAAAACCCTAGCCGTAAATCACAAGGAGAGAAGCCCTAGTTGCTGCCTATAAATAGAGACAAGGGGGGATAGCCACAACACACTTCTACTAGAATTATATTATGATTTTTTTTTATTTTTTATAGAGTTTGAGAGAGCAAAAGGCTGAATAATTAATATTCTTCTTCTTCTCCTCCATTCTTTTAGTTTTCTTTTTTATTTTATGTTTATGTTAACAATGCCTATGCTAGGAAAAATTCCTTTTTGGTCAAGGGTGATTTCAAAGCCGTAAAACATGTTTTGTAATTAATTTTCAGAATCTATCTATCATTGGCTTTCTATCAAAGTTGATTATGTTCTTCCATTAAAATTGTTCATGACGTTGTCTTGATTTTTTTAGGATGCATACTAGGTATATCTTGATAATTATATAATGCTAGTTTAGGAGACATGATATGTAATTGTCTTGATTTCCTATTCAATAGTGGCAATTTGTGAATAATGATTATGGTCAAGTTTTTGCTAATTGCAAAGTGGAACATAACCTAACTTGAATGAATCCATGTTTATGTGTTTATTGCTTAGATCAACCTATCTTTCTTATCATAAAGCTGCTATCACTTTGAATCTAATGATGTTTATCTTAGGTTATTTGATGGTTAGAGATTAAGTAGTGGAATTCGTCCTATTTAACAACAAAGGAAGGATTGGGGTAACACGGGAGGTTGTTATCTACGGTTGATGACTTTGATAGCTAATTGATGTTGATAGATATGAAATTGATTCTCATTGATGTCTAGTGGTGGAGAATGAAACCTTAACCATACTTTTCTCTTATTTGATTTCATCTTACTTACTTGCTTCTTACTTTTCTTGTTTGCTTATTTTTAAAACTATTTCAAAACCCATTTTGTTTTGTTTTCTTTGAATCTAAGTTATAAACTAATAACTTATAACTTAAAACCCAATCCCTGTGTACTCGACCCTTGCTAACTACTATACTTATAATTGATCTTTTTAGTGCAAGGTTTAATAAAGATATGCTCTTTCGAGTGCATCACATATACAAGAAATTTATCTAAATATTTATGTACTTTTGCTTTTAGATCTCAGATGTGAGCAGTATTGATAAAGCAACTCATGGATTAACTAATGATAGGATTCTTGAAGCAAAGGGTGTTGTAAAGGTTGACGTAGTTGGAGGCTTTGCTTTGCAGAATGTGGAAAATGAAATAAGCTACTTTAAGTGAGTTGTAATACTTTAAGTTGTCATATGAAAATAGTAAAGTAAATGTTGTTGTATGCATTTCAATTAGCGAAAGACTATTTATATTATAAGAGTAGTGTACTGGAGAAGTGGCAGGTTGTGCCCTATTTATATTATAAGAGTAATTGGTTTAAGAGTAGGATGTTCCACAAATATATATTTTTGTCTATTCAAGAATATGTTGCCAAATGGGTGTAAAGCATTTCAAGTTGAAGTTTTTTTTTTTATTTGCTTTTGTATAATACAACTTCAAATTTGACATATTGAGAACTTTATAAAGCACCAAACTTGTTATTGCTTCTTGAAATTGGTATAATGGTTCTACTCATCATAAAATGAGTGATAGAATCAAAAGCTGGATCTTAGCTTCTTTAATGTTCAGCGAAATTTGTATATGGATAGTACTTGATCCAATTTCTAGTTCAATCTGATTTGTAATTTCACTTTCTTGTTTGAAAATTCCTTTTCAATTTGCTAAATTTATTTCAAATGTTTATCCATTGCTCTATGCAGATCTTGAAGATGTATACATCAAGGAAGAAGATCCACAAAGAAAAAGATGTTGAACCAACAAAATTCGAGTAGTTGGTTGCCCAGGTTTTGAAATGTTCTTCCGTTTGTTGCACTTGAAAAGTTCCTGAAAATGTGTAATCCTGGGTATGATTTCATTACCTGTGCATGTATTTTTGTAACATGTATTCTTTGAATTGGAGAATACCAATCAGGATATGAAAAGTGACCTCAAAGATCTCTACATTAATTCAACAGTGTAAGAATGATTCATTAGGTTGCATTAACAGTAAAGTCACTTATGTATTTTTTTTCCATCATATCATAAATAAGCTCTCTTAGATGTTGGTATCCTTGGTTTGAAGGTAAGTATCTAATGAGGGTAGTGATAATTTAGCTATACATCATTTGCATAGAACATAGTATCTATTTCCTTTTGAATTTCTGAGATAGTTATGCCACCAATAATATTGTATGAATAATCTTGATGTCATCTATGAACTTAAGTAATTCCCAATCAGTGGATGCTACTCTGGATCCTAGACATAATGTGCATAATATGTTGTCAATATGTGAGTTGAGAACTCGTTGACACCATTAGAACTTAACTCTCTTCTTTTCTCCATCCATTTTTCGCCAAACAAAAAATAGGGGTGATATTCTGTAATACGTGGTGTTAATCATTTTTTATATTGAAATTTTATCTTTCAACTTTTATGTTCTTGCTTTGCAGTCTTTTCTGTGCCCTGGCATAATGATCTCGCGACCGCTAAGACGTTGGGGGTTAAAAAGATAATAAGTCCTCAAAAATAAATTTGGATTTTGAAAAACCTCGAAAAAGGGGAATCACCATCAATCTTTTTTGGCTAGATGTGATTGGCACCTATTAAAATTGGTATTTTCAAAAAATTTAAATTAAATAAAATCTTTAGGAAACCAATTTTAAAGTCTGCGCTTAAAACTAGAGAAAAAGTCAAAGCATGTTCGGGAGTCGGTTACGTGCGAGGAAGGTATTAACACCTCCACAATACTTGTATAAAATGGTATTTATTAACTACGTGTTATCATTGGTCTTGATTAAAATTGGATTCGATATCGGTATTTAAAAATAATTCCCTTTTTATTATTAAAACTAATCATTTTCTTTAAAAGTGAACCAGAATTAAATGCTGAAATTTTTTCCATACTTTTAGGAAAACCCTACAAAATATGGAATTTTGATTTTTGAAATAATCTGATTCATTTATTTTGAAGAGGGTATTTCGTTGTTAATGATAATCGATGGGATCCTCCCCAGCAGCCTGACAGAAAATCCATGAATTATAACATTGCCTTGTTTTAGAATTAAAAAAAAAGGTTTTTATGCATACGTTTAAAATCGCTAATCATAAATATGGAGATGTAAAACCATAATGCAACAGAAACGCGAATTTAGGCATATTGAGTGACAAACATGAAAATGGAAAAAAGAGACAAATATCATGGAAAATGTATTTCCCCTTTCCACGAGGGACATTTGAATACCCATAGGGATATCCGACAATCCTAGAGGAAATTTTGATCGGACTTGCAAATAGTGACCATGAGATTTAAAAAAAAATGATGACCGGAGGTCTTGAAAAAAAATGGTGCCCTGAGGTCTTGAAAAATGGTGCCCGGAGGTTTGAAAAACGGTAACCTCCATAGGTTTTAAAAACGGTGCTAGGAGGTCTTAAAATATGGTGCTCGGAGGTTTTAAAAAAAGGTAACTCAAAGATTTGAAAGACGGCAATTCGGAGGTTTTAAAAATGGTTTGAGACACGGTTTTTGGATTTACAAAAAACGTTTTCGAGAAAACAAATGGTGGTTAGGAAATTTTAGTCCGTAATCACGTAATGCGGCCTAAGAGAGTTTGATATACCCCAGTACATCAAGAGAACAAAAAAGGACTTGGTTATGAACTATTACTCAATCTGAACCAAGAATTCCTAGGGTTTTTTATTAAAAAAAAAAACTGTTTTTGTATGACAACAGGGCGAAGAGAAAAATTTAGCACGTACTTACATTATCCAACCTATGAGTAAATTCAATATTCCCGGTATATTATGAGAATCCAAAAGGATCTTGGTTACGAACCATTACTTAATTTGAACCAAGAATTACCAAGAACATTTTTCAAAATTTTTTTTTGTTAACAAAATGGTTGGCTCAAAGTTGGCCTCATGAATTGTTAATCCAGCTCAACTATCACCTAAAATCGAAATGACCAAGGATCATTAAGCTCATAACCATCTTTGTTTTTAAGAAAAGATCAACACAATCACAACAAACATGCACCACAATAAACCATATCCAAGGCAAGGATATGAGAATAAAAACAAACTTTTGAAAAATCTTTTTTCTTACAAAAACAGAAATTCTTTTTCTTCTAAAAAGAGAAAACCAAAGATGGCAAAAATAGAAACAAGCATAAAAGAAAAATGAAAAAAAGCAAAAAAAATGGAAAACTAACTTGAAAATGAAAAAAAATCATACTATATTTTATCTGAAAAATGAAAAAAAAAGAAAAAACTTTTCCCAACACTTTTGAAAATCTTTTTCTCTTTTTTCTTAAGAAACCTTTTTGAACAATTTCAAAAGCAAAGAAAAGAGAGTAGCCACTAAAACAAAATCAAGAAGGAAAAATAAAATTTTGAAAAACCATTTTTTTCTCTACAAAATCGAAAATTCCCTTTTTTAAGAAAAGAAATTCAAAGATAGAAACAATGGAAAACATTTGAAAGGAAAAGTGTAGAGAAAAAAATGTAGAGAACAATGATCAAAGCAAGAAAACCACCTATTTTTTTCTTGTTTTTCTTCTCTTCCTCATTTTTTCCTCCTCATGGCCGAATGGCCTCTAGAATGCTCCCCATGCCTTGGGGCGAAATTCCCCCTTCATATTCCCCAAAGCTATTATCTTTTTTTGCCACTTGGCATTCTCTCTTTCACTAACCCGGAGGTTTGAAAAACGGCAACCCGAAGGTTTTAAAAATGGTTTGAGAAATGGTTTTTGGATTTACAAAAAAAGTTTTCGGAAAAATAAATGGTGGTTAGGAAATTTTAGTTTGTAATCACGTAATCCGGTCTAAGAGAGCTTGATATACCCCAATACATCAAGAGAACAAAACAGACTTTGTTACGGACTATTACTTATTTCGAACCAAGAATTCTCGGGGGGTTTAAAAAAACTGTTTTTGTATGATAACAGGGCGGAGAGGAAAATTTAGCTCGTAATCACATTATAAAACCTAGGAGTAAGTTTAATATACTCGTTATATCATAAAAATACAAAAGGATCTTGGTTACAGATCATTACTTAATCCAAACCAAGAATTACCGGGAGCATGTTTCAAAACTTTTTTTTTTGTTAACAAAGTGAATAGCTTAAAGTTGGCCTCATGGATTGTTAATCTGGCTCAACTATCACCTAAAAACGAAATGGAAAAGGATCATCAAGCTCATAACCATCTTTGTTTTCAAGAAAAGATCAATACAATCACAACAAACATGTACCACAATAAACCATATCCAAGGCAAGCATATGAGCATGAAAATAAACTTTTGAAAAACCTTTTTTTATACAAAAATCTAAATTCTTTTCTTTTAAAAAGAGAAAACCAAAGATGGAAACAATAGAAACAAGCATAAAAGAAAAATATAGAAGAGAAGAAAAACATGGAAAACTACCATGAAAAAAAAAAAAAAAGTCATACTATATTTTATTTGAAAAATGAAAAAATGAAAGAACTTTTCCCAACACTTTTAAAAAATTTTCTCTTCTTTTTCAAGAAACCTTTTTTAAAAATTTCAAAAGAGAAGAAAATAGAGTAGCCACTAAAACAAAATCAAGAAGGAAAAATAAGCTTTTGAAAGCCCATTTCTTTCTCTATAAAATCGAAAATTCCCTTCTTTAAGAACAGAAATCCAAAGATGGAAACAATGGAAAAACATTTGAAAGGAAAGTGTAGATAACAACGACCAAAACAAGAAAACTAATTCCTTTATTTCTTTTTATTTTCCTTTTTCCTTTTTTTTTCTCTTCTTTTTTTTTCTTCTATTGCTCATTTTTTCCTCCTCATGGCCTCTAGAATGCTCCCCATGCCTTGGCCGAAATTCCTCCATCATATTCCCCAAAGTTATAATCTTTTTTAGCCACTTGGTATTCTCTTCTTCACTAACTCAGGGGTTTGAAAAACGGCAACCTGAAGGTTTTAAAAATGGTTTGAGAAACGGTTTTTGGATTTACGAAAAACGTTTTCGTGAAAACAAAGGGTGGTTAGGAAATTTTAGTCTGTAATTTCATAATCTGGCCTAAGAGAGTTTGATATACCTCGGTACAAAAAAGGACTTGGTTATGGACTATTACTTAATCCGAACCAAAAATTCTCGAGGGTTTTTAAAAAAAATTCTTTGTATGACTACAGGACGGAGAGAAAAATTTGGCCCGTAATTACATTATCCAACTTAGGAGTAAGTTTAATATACCCGGTATATCATGAGAATACAAAAAAATCTTGGTTACGGACCATTGCTTAATATGAACAAAGAATTATCAGGAGTGTTTTTCAAAAGTGTTTTTTGTTAACAAAATGGTTGGCTCAAAGTTGGCCTCATGGATTGTTAATCCGGCTTAACTATCACCTAAAACTGAAATGACCAAGGACCATTAAGCTCATAACCATATTTGTTTCAAGAAAAGATCAACACAATAACAAGAAACATGCACCACAATAAACCATATCCAAGGCAAGCATATGAGCATGAAAACAAACTTTTGAAAAACCTTTTTTCTTACAAAAATCGAATTTTTTTTTTTTTAAAAAAAAAGAGAAAACCAAAGATGGCAACAATAGAAACAAGCATGAAAGAAAAATGTAGAAAAGAAAAAAAACATGGAAAACTAACTTGAAACTGATAAAAAAAATCATAATATATTTTATTCGAAAAATGAAAAAAAAAAGAAAAAACTTTTTCCAACACTTTTGAAAAAAAATTCTCTTCTTTTTTAAGAAACCTTTTTAAAAATTTTTAAAAGAGAAGAAAAGAGAGTAGCCACTAAAACAAAATCAAGAAGGAAAAATAAGCTTTTGAAAACCCATTTTTTCTCTACAAACCCGAAAATTCCTTTTTCTAAGAAAAGAAATCCAAAGATGGAAACAATGGAAAACATTTGAAAGAAAAAGTGTGGAAAAAAATGTAAAGAACAATGATCAAAGCAAGAAAACTACTTTTTTTTTTTTTTTCTCTTTTTCTTTTCTTCTCTTTCTCCCTTTTTTCCTCCTCATGGCCAAATGGCCTCTGGAACGTTCCCCATACGTTGGCCGAAATCCCCCCTTCATATTCCCCAAAGCTATAATCTTTTTTAGCCACTTGGCATTCTCTCCTTCACTAACCAATGGCCTTCAAGCCTTCCTCAGTGAATCATGTCCTTACTTGGTGAATCATGTCCTTCATTGTGTAACCCATTGATTTATTTACCAAGTTGTCATTTGGCCTGCCAAGAGTATCCTTCACTCCTCCATTTTATTACAACTTTACCTTAGGCATATTTCCACATTTTTCCTCCAACTTTTCACTTGTTTCTAATTCACTCCTCCACCTTCCACCAATTTTCTACTCGGACTTTCAACATTGGCCTTCCACCAAATTTTCCTCTACTTGGACTTCCAAGATTGGGTCTTTTATCATATTTTTATAAATTGGGATTCCAACTTCTACCCAACTTCTTACCAATTGGATTTTTAAAAAAAAAAAAAAATAGGCTTTCAATTTCCACCAAATTTTCTATTACTTGGTCCTCAAAATTGGGCCTCCAACCTTTCACCAAATTTCCTATCAATTTGACTTTTAACTTGGACTCCTAATTTCCACCAAATTCTACCAATTAGATTTCTAAGTTGGGCTTCCAACTCCCACCAAGTTCTTACAAATAAATTGGTTCTCCCAAAATTGTCTTAAATTTTTCATCCAATCTCTTTCCACCATTTTTCCTCTTTAATCTTTTCAATTTCACCCCTCCACTATTCAAAGTTGACTTTTCCAACTTTGACTTTTCCTGTGTTTATTGTTTTTAACCCAAAGCATCAAAATCGAATCACGGGATTAGGGAAAATTTCAGAAGCCCGGGGAATTAAGGGAAAATCATACCTTTTAAGGGGGCCTGGACAAATTAGGTGTCTACATGCCCTTTATCGTCAATGACTTTCCTATGACAGATGTCAGTCATATTAAGGTTCATTTATAATACTTGAATTTAACTCAATTGATAGTAAAGCTGGTCTTCCTTTTGAAATAGAGCACATTTGCATTTCTGTCCACTCTTTTCCAGTGTTCGTTTGTCTTGTAATAATGCATAAATAATGAAGTCTTTTGATGAAGTTATTTTGTCACTTGAATCAGTTTTTGAAACATTGATAATGTTTAGGCTATGAAATTCATATCAATTTGCTGCTTTAGGCAGGGCTGTCTGTATTGGCCAAATACAGAAGACTTTTACTTGTACATTCTAAGATTCAAAAAGTTGTCGAAAGCCACTTAAAAAAATGAAGATGGTGGTGATGATCCTTGATCATATTCAACTTATCTTAAGACAAGGCTACCTTCTTGGTAAGTTGAATTTTCTTTTATTTTCTTTAGGAAGGGGTATAAAGTATAGAGTTCCGAATCTCATGCTATTGATGTTTCATTGGGAGAAGGGTTTATTAGTTGCCCACCTTTGCCTGCTTTTATGAACTGTAGTAACAGGGTGAATTGATCCCTTGTTTGGATGTTCTAAAAATGTGAGTAGAAACAAACAAGAGGGATATAGCACTCATCGTGTTTGCTTGAGTAGTGGAAATAAAGGAAAGAAATATAACTTAGGTAATGCCTTCTACAATTTTGCATTCATTAGTCAAAAGATATGCAAACATGTAAATTAAAAGAGTGGTGTAATTTCCAGTATATTAATATAATAAGAAGTCATAAATTGGGTTTTAATTGTTTTAGAGGGATAACATCTTCACTCCATGTTGTTCCCTACAAGAAAAATGACTACTCCTTTCACTTCACTTCACTTCATTTCATTTTCACTTGTTCTTCTTTATACAAGCATAATCTGGTGTCTTAAAGCCCCACCATTGTTCTTTATCTTGAGAAAGCTGTCAGAGTGATGGATCAACTTCTGTCTCAGTCATAATTTGATATAATTCCTTATAAATTAGATTGCATTCTTCAAAGATTGAAGGATCATCTTTCTTGAAATACTCAGTAAATGCTCTACTACCAAATTTATTTAACTTGAGTTCAGTATTTGGGTTTGCTTGTTATTTAAGGCCTTGCTTATGTTTTATTTTATTTTATTTTATCGTCATTGTGTTTCTTTTAACAATTATTTTTGTCAATCTGATGTTCCATAAGAATTGAAGGAGCTTACAGTGCTTTGGATAGTAACTAGAAAGTTGAGTGTTTGATTGATGCTACATAGATAACCTTATCTTGGTAAAATTGATTCCAAAAGAACTTATGGCCATGATTGCTTCCTCTTTCATTCAGACTTAGAAAAAATTTGGGAGCATGTCTGTTGAATAGGGAATTAGTAAAGAGGATATTCTCTTGATTTTCCTTAGAAATGAGCCTTTTCCCAACAATATCTTCTGGAAAATAGTTTTAAACAATTTTCCTAACTGTTAGGTAGGGTAGTGGCCTTGTAACATGCAAATGGTTGCATAATTGTATTTCCTGATGAATTTGATGTCTCCAGACTAGTTATAAAGATATTTAGGAAAATTGAGGCATTTTATCTTTTGGACATATATGGTTATAAGGATCTCTCTTTCTAAAATATATGAAATTTCAAAGATGACTTGTTAGCAGTTTTATTGTTTATTTGCTCTTATTCTGAAATCTTCAATCTGTATGGTGTGGCTTATTTTTCATGCCTGTTAAGAATACTCTTCAATCAGAGGCCCCATGTCTAGAGCTGGAACTTTTGTTTTGTCATTAGAATGTAATATGATAGCATAATTGGAAACACGTGATGTCAAGCTAAAAGAGGTAACACTGCCAAATATTGTATAAGTGCTAGCCATTTTTTGGGTACAGTATTTGGGTTTGCTTGTTGTAGACACGTGTTTTTGGTCAATAACATGTCATGCAGGCAATACTCTCATATGCAGGGGCCTTAGTAGTAGGCTTCCTGTCACGGAGCTCCTTGGCACGTCGCTTCTTGGCACGTCGCCCCTTGGCACGATGCTTCCTGGCACGACGCTCCCTGGCACGTCGCTTTCTGGCACAGCGCTCCCTGGAACGACACTCCTTGACAACAAGACTCTCTGTAGTAATACACAACTACATGAAGACTGTGGAGCTAACCCCGGAAGGTTGGCAGGATTCTTGTGTTTGCTCCATTCTTGGGATGTATTGGAGAGCATGGCTTAGAGGCTCAGATATGGAGATTGTTAAGGATTCCGCTTCTTAACCTTTCCCTGAAACACAAGTTTTTCCCTTCCCAACTGAACATGCAATGCATTCCTAAGCGTTCTGTCAATAACCTTTCTTCACTACATGTGACTAAGGCACTTCTCATGATGTAACCACCCATGGCTGAGACGAGTCTCATATAAAATAACTTCCCAATCTTTTAGTAACTTCTCCTGGTAACTTCCTAGGAAAGGCTATAAATAGTGGTCCTCGAGTTTCATTTATGATATTTTGGCTATTTGACAAACTTTTAGCCAATTAAGAATTCTCTGCAACCTTTTCCCTGCAATTGCTACAACAACCGTACCCTTAACCATCCTTAGCCACTTACAACCTTCATCACCACCACCTGCCACCGCACTTGTTCTTCAGGGTCTGCTCCAATCTTTCTCTCCCTCGTCTCCCTATGATATCTCGTTTTACTGGTTTGCAACGTTTCCTCACCCAATCAAAAGAACCCTCTACACTTGCTTATTTAACTTGAATTAAAACTTTTATTTGAAATTTTATTTGATTTTAATTGCTTATTTAACTTGAGTTTAAATTTTTATATAGCGGGTTTTGAATGCATCGAATTCATTGGGGTCAATATGTGCAAATAACTAAGGAAAGATGGAAGCTTTGTGAATGAAGTTACTGCATCAGATTTGTTTTCTAATTGGGTCAATCCTAAGGTTGTTCTCTTATGAGAATTAGGATGTTATACTCTCTTATGAGGTTACTTTTTTTGTTAACTTTGATTACATGAGGATAGTCTCTTTGTTGGTTTTTGATACTTTAAAATGACCTTATATAAATAAAATAATTTTAGGTTGGCAATCAATAGCTTGAACTTCAATTTGTTGTGCTCTTTAAATTCAATTTGCAAAAAGCAAGAAAAAAAATATATAATACTTTCAAGAGTAATTTAAAATGTTAAAAAAGCTTATAAAATAATTTTATAATATTTATGTAAATTATAATTTTTAACGGTAATTTAAATTGCCTTTAAAGGTTATTAACTTGTAAGGGTAGTTTTAAGTGTCAACATAATTCATTCAACAAATATTGATAAGTTCATAAATTACACATTTTATGCCATTTCTATTCTTAATTTTCATTATGATTTCTATCTTTATTCTAGTTAATTATATTATGTTTTTGAATTTCAGGTATATTTAGGAGAATGAAGTCAAAACATGTCAATAATGATGGTAAAGAGCTTACAAAATCAAAATCACAAGATGGAGGAAGACTTGAGAGTAAAAAAGATCAATTTCTTGTTGCCAAGCAACAAGGAAGATTTGACCTCCGGAGCTTGTTGCAAGGAAAACATGATGTTAAAATCTTTATTCAAAGAAACTTCTTATCTTTACTTTTGAAGCTGACTTGGATACCTTTCCAACGATATATCATACGCCCAAATCGGACATGAAATGGTCATCCAAATCAGCTGAAGAAGTGCGAGAAGATGCAGTAGAAAATTTAGCGACCAGCGCCACAGCATTGGACTCTGGCACCGCAGCACCCAAATATGTCGAGAGCCAGCGCTGCAGCACTGGCCAAACTTTCCAAAAATTAAAAAACCACAAATTCTGCCCATTTTTGTTACTTGTGCAGGAAGAAAGGGTTCTCAGGATTTGAAATCTCTATAAATACCATCATTTGAGCAACAAAGTAGTCATTTTTTATTATTATCAATCTACTTCTTCTTCTTCTTTTTCATCTCCATTTTCTTATTTTCTTTTTAGTTTTATGTATATATTATCTATGCCTATTCTAGGCTAAAGTTTTCTTTTAGTTAAGGGTGATTTCAAAACCCTAAACATGTTTTATAATTGATATTCAGAATTTATCTATTATTGATTTTCTATCAAAATTGCTTATGTTCTTCTATAAGAATTGTTCATGATATTTGTCTTGATTTGTTTAGGTTGCAAACTAGATAGATCTTGATAATTGTCTACTGCTAGTTTAGAAGTCTTGATCCGTAATTATCTTGATTTCCTATTCATAAGTGGCAATTTGTGATTAATGATTATTGTCAAGTTTTCAATAATTGCAAAGTGAAACATAATCTAAGTTGAACAATTCGAGCTTATGTGTTTGTTGCTTAGATCAACCTATCCTTCTCATCATAAAACTGCCATTAAGTTGAATCTAGAGAGCTTATTCTAGGTTGTTTGATGGTTAGAGATTAATAGAGAGCTTGTTCTATTTAACGACGAACTAAGGAAGGATTGGGGTAGCAGAGCTTGTTGTTATCTACGGTTGATAGATTATTGATGTTGATAAATCTGATATTGATTCTTAATGATGTTTAGTGGTGGCTAATGACACCTTAACCATATTTTCTCTTATTTGATTTTATCTTATTTTTTTGCATCTTACTCTTCTTGTTTGCTTTAATTTCAAAACAACTTAAAACCCCTTTTATTTTCTTAGATCTAAGGTTATAAACTAGTAACATTTAAATTAAGAACAATCTCTATGGAATCGACCCTTGCTTACTATTATACTAAACAATTGATCTTATTTAGTGCAAGGTTTAATAAGATATACTATTCTGAGTGCATCAAATATGCAAATTAATATATAAATTCAATGCAAATAAGACTTTTACAAGCATTTTAAAATGCCTAGAAAAACTTTTTAAATGTAACGATATTTTAAAGCGTTGGTAAAACCCATGTCGGCAAATACAAACACTATTCCGGCATTGGTGGTCAGGCCTCTAGGAAACTTTACACCGGCACACGCCTAGACGGCAGTCAATGAACTTTCGGCGATATCAACAAGGGTAGTTTTTTGGTCTTTTACTAGCACTTATAAATGCTGATAAAAGTGAGTTTTCTTGTAGTGTATTAAAACGGGTTGTTCCGGGCCAGACTGAGCAAAAATGTTATGTCTAAGGCCCGATCCATTTTTAAAATGGCCATCATTTTTTTACTCAAGCCCTTTTTTCGACCCTAATATTTCAGTTCAAGCCTTCCAAATATCGGGCCGACCTTCGGACTTGGACGGATAACCCTATCTATGGAAAAGGCTATTATAAATTCAATCTAAAATTACTTAGGAATAGTTAAGAGCAAAACAAACACAGGCGGGAGAAACAAAACAAACTTCGGTTTGATAAGGGTTCAACCTAAAATCAATTGACAATTACAGACAATCCAAAACATGACAAATATAAGATTACACCATGTAACACAGTTCATAACCAGTGATTGCTTCTTCTATTCTTTGAACTCAAATGCATGTCTTAACTAGTTTAGCCAATAGTTTTATCTAAAATCATGTTCCACTTCTCAAGAGTACGAGAATGGAGTTCATTAAAAATTAAAAAGAGTTAAGATTATCTTCATTCCTCATATTACAACTTCAAATAACAAGAAAATGAGGAACAAAGGGTTTAAATAGAGAGCACAGCTAAATTTTCATGGCAATTTTCTAAGTGTTCGTGAATAATATCCCACCGAGAGTTCATTGGAGGTGGTTACAAAGGATATTTTCGAATCGGGGTAGAGTAGTGGATGTTTTCATACCCAGGAAGAGGAGTGGCAATGGAAGGAAATTTGGCTTCGTGCGATTTGGTAATTACGAAAATGCAATGAGAGCAGTGAATAAGCTTAATGAGGCATGGATCTGGGACTACCGATTAGGGGTGAATATGGCAAGATTTAATGGAAGAAAATCGTATTGGAAAAAAGTTCATCCGGCGGATAATAGTATTACTGAAAGGTTATCTGAATAGAATCTTAAGTTTAGGAATTCCAAGTTGAAAAGAACGAATCTTATTGCCCCAGGTTTTGAATTGTGGTCAACGTTCCTTCAAACAAGCTTTGTTGCATGATAGATTCTCGGAGGAAAAATAAATGATGGCAGAGGTTCAGGCAGTGTATTAGAATGCGGCCGCTACGTTACGTAACGGCCGCATCATAACAGAAAATGAAGTTACCGAACCGCGATATCGGCGTTACGCGTTGGAGAAAATGAATCACGACCGAAACGGCTGAAACACGTTACGTAACGCCGCAACAGCGACTTAAAAGCGGTGTAACGGCCCACGACACCTTGCTCTGCTCTGTTCTGTTTTGTCTTTTGTGTGCAACAACAATTCTATTGTTTTGGTGGCTTTGATCTCCCACTTTTACATCTTTTATTTATTTATTTATTTTAAATGTTCATGGCTATATATCAACTTAGTTTTTATGTTTCAGACGCTGTTGTGTTTGACATGGAGTATACAAGATGGCTAGAAGAAGAGATAGCATTTGGTGTTCATTGTAGTCCGCTTGGTGGTCGAGAGCCGAGACATCTTGAATCTAAGGGCATTGATGGAGGTGGCTTAAGAGGATCTAAACCAGTACTTAGAGGAACTGGGGGCAAGTGTTGAGGTTGTGCCTACTAGGTGGCTGTTTAGACTACAACTGGTTTATATTTTTTGAGAACTTGTATCTTGTTGTGCAATTTGCTGTGTTTTTTTTTTACCTTTATTTATTGTTAGATCATAGTTAGCTTAATCAATTGTTGTTTAGATAGTTGTTAGTTTAATTAAATGTTCTTCGTAATACTTTTATTTGTGATGTACTCCAACTGTTTGAAATTAATTCTGAGTGAATATCAATTTGCATTTTTTTCAATGTTGTCTTGTTCTTTTGTTCTGCTCCTTTTGTTTTGAGCCTAAGCCTAATTGTTATGTTTCTTGTTTTAGTATAGTTTGATCATCTCCAAAGGTTTTGAATAAGTAGTTTAGTGAGAGATTTTATTTCCTCAACTGTGAGGCTATCTTTGGCATGGGTACTTCTTGAACTTATATTTGTTGTTATTCATAATTTTATTTATATGACTTAGTTTGATAATACTTGAATGATATTATTAATTATCCGTATTACGTTTTTTTATAAAATTAGAGTTTTTTTTTTTTTTTTTTTTTTATAAATCAAATAAAATTCATATAAAATCATGATAAATATTAGAATTATAAAATATGATATTAATATGTATAAATATATTATTTTTTAAGAAAATGTGAATTTTGAACGAAAATTCACATACGCGATGACCGCGACACGTTACGTAATGCTCGCGACACCCGCAACCGTGACACCGTGACGGTGTCCGCGACGAAATCCGCAACCGCGATTTAAAACACTGAGTTCAGGGCGTTCAAATATATGGCTCGTCTATGGATAGAAAATCATGTATTGCAGTTACTAATGATGAAACCTTGCTTAACTTGGAACGATGCATGATTGGTAAGGCTAGAGGTGTTTTTGATAAAAAAAAAAAATGGCTTCAGGAGTTATCACCAACAAGGAGTTTTTTATGTGTTTGTCAAGAAACTAGCTGGTGGATATTTTTTGGTTGAGTTTGAACATCGTCATAAAATGGAGTTGTTAAAGAAGGATGATTGGGTTTAGCTCAAACAATGGTTGAGCGAGATTGTTCCATGGTCAGAAAATGTCAGTGTTTGTGATTGATTTACTTGGGTTTTTTGTTATAGGATCCCGATTCATGTCTGGAACCTAAGCACTTTCCAAAATATTGCTAACATATGAGGATCATTTATTCATACGGGTAGTGATACGTTGAGATTTCCCGACTTTAGTAGAGGAGCAATGCTCATTCAAACCAAGCAAATGGAGAAGATCGATGAAGTAATCAACGTCAATTATGGAGATAAAGATGTCGCAGTTCATGTTTGCAAATGTAATTATAATCCGGATGTTTTTTTATTCTGGTTTTAAGGATTTCTCTGAATTGAACGATAGTCCTAAGGCTGCTATTTCTCATAATGGCTTAGAGTCATCAGGAAAAAGAGAACCGGTGAAGGTAAAGAGATGGAATACGAATTGTCACTTGGGTTGGGAAGTAACAAAAAGTTTGAAGCAAACGAGGAGAATGTCGAGAACTCTAAAAATTCTATGGCGGCTAGCAGCGGTTTCGAGATGGACGCCATTAGTTGTGAGGATAAGGATGCCAATGGGGCTGTGGAATCTTTGCATTTATTGACAGTGGGTAAGGTAGAGTCTCCAAGTGATAAAAGTGAGTCTAATGGACAGTGCAAGGTTGGTGGGCTATCAACTTTGCATAATGAAGGTGAGTTTGGGCCGACATTTATTGTAAATGGGATATTGGGGGGTGTAGGGCCTTATAGCGAGGAGAAGGATTCAAGGCCTATAGAGAACAGGTCATGTGCGTCTATGTCTTCCTATGAGGAGTCAGATATTGAAAGTGTTCTTAATTAACACACTCGAACAGAAAGAGAGAAAATACCTGGAAGAAGGAAAGTAAGTGAGCTTGAAGATTTGGAGGAAGAGTTGTTAAGTAAAATCAATTAGAAAGCGAGTAAAAGAGGCATGAGATCATTAAAGAAAAGGGGGCTGTGTTGAAAAAGAAAAACAGTAAAATAGTGATGCGTGTATAAAAATAACAACCAGGAAGTTAAGGCAGTTAGTGAAGTTAGCTGGGCAGTTAAGGCAGTTAGCTGATGTGGTAGTAGTCAATCTGTTAGTTTGTTAGTTGTTACACCATAATGAATACAAAATTGATTCTATTGCTTAGTATAAATTGTACAATTGTATAGGATTACAATCATGAATGAACTCAGTACAATTTTCACTCTGTCTCTATTCTTTTTCTTTCTTTTCTCTGCATTCCTTTTGCCAGATTATTCTCGAGAATTTTTCTTGCTTCTTCCCAATTCTCCTGAATTCTTGGATTAGATCATTATAGCGTGCATCAAGTGGTATCAGAGCTTCCTTCTTGGCACCTGAAAATGGCAGACAACACCAGATCACAAGACTTTAAGAAGTTTGAAGAGGCTGTCAAAGATTCTTTGAAAGAAATCTCAGCCAAGATCCATGGTCAAGAACTCAGTCAGGAACGGATCATTGCTGCATTGAGACAGGATATCTCTGCTCTCAACCTCCAACAGAACCTCATTATGAGCCAATTTCAAGGGGCAGAATCCAAGGCACCTGCTACAACAGCTTCTCAAGGGAGGGGACAGTACATGGCCACTCGACAGGCCAAAGTGGATTTTCCCAGGTTTACAGGGGATGATCTAGGGGTGGATTTATAGATGCCAACAATTCTTTGAAGTAGATGGAACTCCAGAAGCAGCCAAAGTCAAGTTGGTAGTCATCAATTTGGAAGGTAGGGCATTGAAATGGCATCAAAATTGGACCAGATACAAGGGAGGCAATGCATTCGTTTCTTGGGAAGATTACATCCAAGCTTTGGAGGCACGTTTTGGGGATAAGTTGTATGGAGACCCTATGACCGAGCTCCTCAGCTGTAAACAAATTGGTACTGTTTCTCAATTCCATGACCATTTTGAATTCTTGCTTGGTAGAGTTGATCTCTCTGAAGAGTATGCCATTAGTTTCTTTTTGAAAGGACTTAAAGATACCATACAGAAACTTGTTAGGATGTTTATGCCTAAGACCTTACAACATGCCTTTGCCTTAGCTCAGTTACAAGAATCAACCCTAGTAACCTTACAAAATGAGTTTACTGCCTTACCCAAGAAACAACCTTCAGTAACTCCTCCTGCTTCCTTCAGCAAACCACCACCCCTACTACCAACTCCCAACTATACACAGAAACCAACATCAAGAAACCAACCATTACCAACACATCTTGCCAGACCAAATAACAATATGCCAAGAAACCATAACCCACCATATAAACCTACCAACCTCAGAACCAATACAAATTTTGATGAAAAAAGAGCAAAAGGATTATGTTTCTGGTGTGATGAAAAATATGACCAGGGGCATAAGTGTCAAAGCAGACAGCTGTATCAGATTGAACTCAATGAGGTGGAAGAAGAATCACTAGTTGAGGACAGTACTGAGAGTGCAGAATGGTAAGAAGAAACTCCCCAAATTTCTGTCCATGCTATGAATGGCCATGTTGACAAAGGTTATAAAACCATGAGAGTCACTGTTTTTGTTAAGAAGAAACCCCTCCATATCTTGATTGATTCAGGAAGTACCCACAACTTCCTAGATGTGGAAGTAGCCAAGAAATTGGGGTGCCAAATTATGGACATTAGTCCCCTTAAGGTAGATGTAACAGATGGCAACAGTGTGCATTGTAATGCTGCACGTAAGGGACTAGCATGGACACTGCAAGGAACCATTTTCACCACAGATATGCTATTGTTACCACTGAGTAACTGTGATATGGTACTTGGAATACATTGGTTAGAAACCTTGGGCGTTATACAATGGGATTTCAAACAATTGAGAATGGAATTTACTGTTGATGGGAAGAAACATGTTCTCAGAGGTGGTCAACCTCAACCAACTGTCAAAACTGTTACCAGTAAACAGATGGGCAAGCTGTTACCCCATTCTTCACAGTGTTCACTAATACAACTGTGTTGCATGATGATCAAACCAGAATCTGAGAGTACACTACAAACGATCAGCCCTACTATGGATGAAGCAACGACTATTCCCCAAGAGATTCAACAACTTTTACTCAAATATGCTAGTCTATTTGAGGAACCTAGGGAGCTTCCTCCTCACAGAGGACATGATCACCAGATCTTGCTAAAGGAGGGTATTGCAACAGTAAACTTGAGGCCCTATAGACATTCTGCACTTCAAAAGGATGTGATAGAACAAATGACTCAGGTGATGTTGACAGCAGGCCTCATTCAGTATAGTAACAGTCCTTTTTCTTCTCCTGTGGTTTTAGTCAAGAAGAAAGATGGCACCTGGAGGATGTGTATTGACTACAGGGAACTGAATAGAGGGACCATTAAGACAAATACCCTATTCCTATCATTGAGGAGTTATTGGAGGAGCTTCATGGAGCTGCCTGGTTCTCCAAGATTGACTTGAGGTCAGGATATCATCAGATTAGAATGCACCCTTCTGATGTGCATAAAACAGCATTCAGAACCCATGATGGCCACTATGAGTTCTTAGTCATGCCTTTCGGCCTTACAAATGCTCCTTCTACCTTTCAGAGCTTGATGAATGATATTTTCTAACCTTATTTGAGGAAATTCACCTTGTTATTCTTTGATGACATCTTGGTGTATAGCAAGGACCTCACTGCACATGTGCAGCACTTAGAGATGGTTTTTTTTGAAGCTACAACAACACTCCCTGCTGGCCAAGAGGAGCAAATGTTACTTTGCTCAACCCAAGGTAGAGTATTTGGGACACTTCATCTCTGCTGCAGGAGTCTCCACTGACCCCAAAAAGATTGCAGCAGTGCAACAATGGCCAATTCCCAGGAATGTCAAACAGTTGAGAGGATTTTTGGGTCTCACAAGGTACTATAGGAGATTTGTAAAGAATTATTGGCTTATTAGTAAGCCACTCACAGAATTATTGAAGAAGGACCAATTTGTTTGGAATGACCAGGCTACTACAGCTTTTCAAGCGCTCAAATTGGCCATGACTTCTTCACTTGTGCTAATCTTACCTAATTTTTCCCACCCCTTTGTCATCGAGACTGATGCATCCGGTAATGGCATTGGAGCAGTGTTGATACAGCAAGGGCATCCAATTGCTTACATTAGCAAGACACTTTCCCTTAGGCATCAAGGGCTTTCAGTGTATGAAAAGGAACTTTTAGCCATTGTGTATGCAGTAACAAAATGGCACCATTACCTGGTGGGAAAATGTTTCAGCATTAAGACTGATCATCAAAGTTTGAAACACTTGCTGCAACAGAGGATCACCAATCCTGGCCAACATGCTTGGCTCACCAAGTTAATGGGGTACGATTATGAGATCAGCTATAAAAAAAGAAAGGAAAATATAGCAGCAGGTGCCCTTTCCAGGGTCCAATCCCATGAATTAATGCTTATGGCTATCACCAGTGTTTCATCAAAGTTATGGCCCTTAATACAAGCTAGTTGGAGGGATGATCCTGACTTGAGCAGAGTGATTCTGCAGTTATAGCTCCAACCACTGTCTGACATTCCTTATACATGGATGGATGGACAGCTGAGGCGAAAGGGACGAGTAGTGATAGGAAAGGACCCTGCACTGCAAACTCGAATCATCTAGCTGTATCACACCGGGGGAATTGGAGGTCACTCTGGTATGCAAGCTACCACAAAAAGACTCATGGCAATGTTCTACTGGAAGGGGTTAGCTAAGCAAGTGAGGCAATTCATACGAGAATGTGATGTATGCCAGAGATTTAAATATGACCCTAGTGCTTCTCCAAGTTTGCTTCAACCTTTGCCAATACCTGCTGAAGCATGGTCACAGGTGAGCATGGATTTCATCGAAGGATTACCCAACTCTTTTGGTAAAGATGTCATCTTAGTAGTAGTTGATCGTTTAACTAAATATGCTCACTTCCTCAGCATGGTTCATCCTTACACAGCAATGACAGTGGCCCAAGCTTATATGGATTTTGTATTCAAACTCCATGGTCTTCCTACCATCATTATCAGTGACAGGGATCCCATCTTTCTTAGCCATTTTCGGCAAGAACTCTTTAAGATCCAGGGGGTCTCTTTACATATGTCCACTGCTTACCACCCTCAAACTGATGGTCAGACAGAGGTAGTTAACCGTTGCCTGGAAACTTACCTCAGATGTGTATCTGAGGAACAACCTAAAGCTTGGAGCAAGTGGTTACCTTTGGCTGAATGGTGGTATAACACCAACCATCACTCAGCTATCAACATCACTCCTTTTGAAGCACTTTATGGGTACCCTCCTCCATTGCATGTTCCCTATTTTCCTGGAGATTCTCTGGTGCATTCAGTTGATACCAGCTTGCAGGCCAGAGAGGACATGATGCAGCTCTTGAAACATCATTTAATTCGAGCTCAAAAGAGAATGAAAGTACAAGCTGATAGACATATAAGTGACAGACAGTTCCAAATTGGGGACTTAGTCTATTTGAAATTGCAGCCCTATAGACAGAATTCTTTGAATGATAGGCAATTTCAAAAGCTGGCTCTAAGGTATTTTGGTCCTTATAGGATTGTAGACAGGATAGGGTTGGTGGCTTATAGGTTAGCTCTACCTGACAGTGCAAAAATACATCCTGTCTTCCATGTTTCTCAACTGAAGAAAAAGGTAGGTACTAGTCCTATGGTACACTCCCAACTTCCGTTGCCTGGTCCCTCTCCCACTCTCGAACCCTTAGCTATTTTGGAAAAGAGAATGGTAAAACGAGGGCAGCGAGTTGCAACTCAGGTTTTGGTTCATTGGTCCAATTCCTTTCCTGAGGATGCTACTTGGGAATACCTGTATGATCTAAAACAGAAGTTCCCCGATTTCCAACCTCGAGGTCAAGGTTTTTGTTATGGGAAGGGGATTGATGCGTGTATAAAAATAACAACCATGAAGTTAAGGCAGTTAGTGCAGTTAGCTGGGCAGTTAAGGCAGTTAGCTGATGTGGCAGTAGTCAATCTGTTAGTTTGTTAGTTGTTACACCAGAATGAATATAAACTTGATTCTATTGCTTAGTATAAATTGTACAATTGTATAGGATTACAATCATGAATGAACTCAGTACAATTTTCACTCTGTCTCTATTCTTTTTCTTTTCTCTGCATTCCTTTTGCCAGGTTACTCTCGAGAATTGTTCTTGCTTCTTCCCAATTCTCTCGAATTCTTGGATTAGATCATTACAGCGTGCATCAAATAGCCAATGATTCTTTATCGGATGGCGACTTTAGAAATTTAAAAGAAATCTTAGAGGAAGATTCTAAAGCCACTTTGAAACTAGGGAAACTGTTGGGATGTTTGGCTAATTGTGATGATGGTAAAGTAATCGATCGAATTATGGATCTAGAAGACTGACAGTGACCCTTGGGATTTAAGGTCTGAGCTCTATATGCCTTTACTCCTCTGTTTAATTGATATGGGGTGCTTGTAGTGGTTGTCATTATCTTGGGCAGAATCAATTTCTTGTTGTGTGAGTGTTTTAATTGGGTTAGCGAGAAGTGTGTGGGATAGTTTTTATAGAAATTTTGTGGGTGTCTGGGTGGATTTGCAGGGAACTTCAATGAAGGTTCTTTGGTGGAACATTAGAAGGATGGCTATCGTCTCTAAGTGTGACTTTTTAAAAAAAAAAGTTTCCTGTCAACATATAAGATTTCCCATGGATTTTTAATTTATGGTGCTTTTGTAAGCAATGGTAGGATGTTAAATGGGTTTCATGCCTTCCCTATCCAGTGTGGTTATGTCCTGTTAAGAGTTTCCATTGGTTGGTTGTGTGCAATTTTGGTGGTTTGCTTCATGGACCACTGCATTATGGTCAGTATGGTTAATCTGAAATGAACGAGTGTTTGAGAATAAAGTGGCTAAAGCGGAGGAGATCATGTTTCTGGTAAAACTACGATCTTTTCGTGGATTTAAGCGCCAAGTGATAAAGTGAATATCATAGAATCTAAATGGTGGTCTAATCCTGTCGAATGTGCGGCCTCGATACCGAAACTATGTGGCAATCTGGTCTTTGGAATCCGTTGGAAATCGGTTTCTTGAAATTTAATATCAATGATCAGCCAAAGGCAAACCGGGGCTTGCTGGATATGGTGGTGTATTGAGAGTTTCTAGTAGTAATGTTGTGGCTATTTTCTCTTGTCCATTAGGAGTTGTGATTCTAACGAGGCTGAATTAAGGGCGATGAAAACCGTTTTAGATATTTTTGTTAACTCAGGGAAACATGTGAGTTCTTGTTTGATTATTGAAGCAGACTCCATCATTGCATTGAGTTGGTGTAAAAGTAAGAAGGAGCGACCATGGAAATTGTGGAATATTTTGGAAGCGGTTGATAATATACCGGCGAACATTAGTAATATCAGAGGGTCCAAGATTTTCAGGGAAGCTAACGATATGGTTTGATTAACTGGCAAAGGCTGGCGTCGGAAGATCAGAGGACTTTGTTGCGTGGTGGTGAGATAATTCGTCGGTTAAGAATACCAGGTTGTAGAAGCTATTTGTTAGGGTGATTTAGTGTGGTTTAATCATTTAGCGGGTGTCGTAACCTAAAAAAATTACAAGTCTCATCGCAAGACTTTATTATTCGTTAAGCATGACATTAAAAAAAACCGAAAAAAGTCAACTTAATTCCTCTAGAAAAATGAAGGTTTTGAAGATGACCTTAAAAAAGACATGGAGTCGCGACCAATCCTTTTTAGCTAGGTGTGATCGACCACCTATTAAAATCGGTTTTATAAAATATTTTAAAATTAATTAAAACATTTTTAAAACCAATTTCAAGTCTGTGTTTTAAACCATAGAAATCAAAGAAACGGGTTCGGGACTCGGTTACGTGTGGGGAAGGATTAGCACCCCCACAACGCCCATATAAAACAGTACCTTATTAATTATGTATTATCTCAAGTATCGGTAAAATGTCGGTTTTAAATTTAGTATTTCAAGTTAATTCCCAATTCAAAGAAAAAATAATTCCATTTTTAATTGAAAATGATCCGGAGTTAAATTTTTTTTTTCTATATTCCCCAATAAACGTGGCAAAATATAGAAATTTTTATTAGTTTTGAAAAACTTTCCGAATCATTCTCATTTTAAAGAAGATATTCCGTTATTAATGATAATTGATGATATCCTCCCCAGCAAACCCGACAGAAAACTCATGAATTATTTTAACTCGATAATATCTTTATTTTATTGAAAATCATTACCTTTTTAAAAAACATTTTTAAAAAAATATGAATATGAATATGCATGACATAAATAAAATGACATAGCAAAAACTAAATAATATAATGCACCCTAAATGATATGATATGATTTAAATGTCTTAGCATATTCTAAATGAAATGAAATATCCTAAGTTATATGACATATTCTAAATGAAATGACATGACATGACCTAGGTAACATAATATATTCTATATGAAATGTAATATCCTAAGTCATATGATATAAAATATCCTAAATGACATTATATATATCCTAAATGAAATGAAATGACCTAGGTAACAATATATTCTACATGAAATGAAATGTCCTAGGTAACATAACATATTCTATATGAAATGAAATAATTCAAATGACGTGGCAAATATGAATGATATAGCATGTAATTTAAATGACATGAAATATAAAATAATGCTATCATATAATATGTATGAAAATAAAAATAAAAATAATAATGCATGAACATAGTATATGCTAAAGAATATAAAAATAACATAACTAAATAAAAAGCATAGGATATCATGAAATATTCAAAACCATATTCAAAACCATATAACCTCAAAAAATATAATTCAAAATAATAACAATATCATAGGAATTATCATAGCAAAAATCACATATTATATAAAATGCATAAATATGGAAAATGCAATGCATGAAAATGTATTTTTTCCTTTAATTAAGGAAATCCGTATATCTAAAAAGATATCCGGCTACCTTAGGAAAATATGTCAAATTAAATATTCTAAAACCAAAATACTTTGTGATTGTTTGAAAACAATTTTGAAAAGCTTAGATTAAAAATAAAAACTGGGCTAAACCTTTTTTAAATGGCTCTAATTTCCTAAGTTTAAAATCCCAGACTTGACCACCCTTAACCCGAGACTTAAAAAATCATTTTTAGAGTTTAAAAAGGCTTAGAAACTACCATAAGTCAGTAGCTAAACTTTCTAATTAACCCCTCTCTAGGTAACTTAACCAAAACAGAAAAATAATTTTCCTTCAAATTCAATTCTGACTCCACTGTCCAGTTCTAAGCCACGATTTTTTATCCTATTTTTAAAAATTCAAAAAAAATCTAAAAAAAATACTGAAGACTCAGGACATGTAAAAATACACAGAAAACAATCAGCTTAATTTTCTAATTAAAGATGAATGCCCAAAAAATCGGAAAAGTACGAGGTGAAAAAACTGTTTTGTCAAAACACATTTTTTGCCTTTGATAAAATCATTTAAAAATCAAAGTAAAAATATTTAATACTCACAAAATGACTCACAAACAGTAGCTAGGACTTTTGAAAAGTTAGACAAAAATTGGCTAAGTAAAAAAAATCACAAAGGTAGAATAATCAATTTGACAAACCTTAATTTTCCACAAGTGTGCTCAAGAGAGCATGACTTTGAACCATTAATTGGCCTAAGTCATTAGTCAAGTGGCATGGACATGAAATGCATGAAAAAATACAGCAAATATGATGCATGAAATGCATGGTTTTAAACCTAAATGTCATGAAAAATGCATGGCATTAATATAGTGACCTAGACCTAAATGAACTTGCATGACATTTAATGCAACCTAGGTCTAAAATGCATGGACATGCATAGCAAAATAAACCAAACCTAATAACTAAAACATGGATGGCAGTAACACAAACACAAGGCATGCTTAAACCAAAAACTCAACCAAATGTCATGAAAATGCAAACCTATCATCTAACATATCAAAAATGCAAACACAAGGCAAAATAATGAGGTAGCCGAATGGTCTAAGGTTCCAAACAAGCATGGCATTTTCACAAACACTTGATATACTTAAACTAAATACTCAATCAAATGTCATGCAAATGCAAACCTATTAACTAACATGGCAAAAATACACACACAATGCAAGATACATGAAGTGGCCGAATGGCCTAAGGTTTCCAACAAGCATGGCATTTTCACAAACACTTGATATACTAACTTGCTCAACTAAAATATAACACTCAAATCATGCAAACACAAAGTAGAGATACTAAAACTAACAAGCATTTTCTCAAACACTTGATATACTAACATGCTCAACTAAAATATAATACTCAAATCATGCAAACACAAAGTAGAGATATTAAAACTAACAAGCATTTTCACAAACACTTGATATACTAAATATAAAACATCAACAAATTTAAACATTATGAAAACAGAAAATTAAAAATGCAAGAACACGATATTTAACTCATAAATGGCAACAAACAAAGCAACCAAATTAAAACATGATTCAAGTATATGAAGTAGAAGAACACTTAAAGCATCAAGATTAAAGAAAATAACATGAATAACATGACAAATTAAAGCAAAAACAACAACAATAATAAAAAAATATAGGCCATTTGGCCATTAAAGAAAAATAAGGAAAAAAATTTGTAAAAATTATTTAAAAAAGAGATGAAGAAAGAACTTAAGAAGAACATAAAAAAACACTTATTTAAAAAGAAAACTCACCAAATAATAATAAAAATAGCAAAAACAAGAATGGAAAATCAAGAAAGTGCAAGAGTTTGTGCTAAAAGCAACCTCAAGAAGCTATATTTCAAGCTTTATCTCTTCAAACTTTCCTTTCCTTTCTTTTCTAAACTTTTTCTTTTTGCTTTCAATCAAGGAGAGAAAATACTAAGCAAAACAAGAAGAAATCTGAAAAAATCAAGTGAAAATAAATATCTGGATCCCCCCTTAAGGCTGGCCGAATTCCCCTTAAAATAAGCTAGGATGTTGTCATTTTGGTTCCAACCAATTTCCATCCAAGGGCTAGTGATTCAAGGTGAAAAATCATGATATTATCACCCTTAGATTAGTGTATCAGCTGTCCATAATTACAGCTGTTCAAGAATAATGTTTACACTCTCCCTCTTCATGCATTGGCCTATGTGGCTTAATCACAATAGCTTGATAAAAAAAAACTCTAACTAACTCTTAATTCTTGGCCTTTTGATTAAAAAACAGAAGATTCCTCCTTCCTTTGGGCCTTGGAAGGCCAGCACTCTCTTTTCCAGCCCAAGTCTGATTTTTTAAAGGCCAAAAGAAGCCCTTTTCGGTTGCTTGGGTAAAATAACCATTTTGCCCCCCGGATGCAAATAAATGGCAAACGGACTCCAAATTCAAATTTTATTTTTTTAATACTTTCAAAATAATAAAATATTGAATTCTGGAAGTTTTCAAAATTTTCTGAGTCCGTTTACTATTTATTTGGATATTTTCTTCCAAAATGCCCTTTCATGCCCCCACATTTTACCATTTTTTAAACGAGCTCCAAATCAATATTTTTCTTCACCAATATCTTCCAAATAATTTAAAAGTATGATCTGAAAGTTTTCATAATTTTTGGAACTCATTTGGTATTTTTTCGGGATTTATCTTCTTGAATTATTGCATAGGAGGCCCGGATTTGGTCATTTTGCAAACAAACTCCGAATCAAGATTTTATTTAACCAATCTCTTCCAAATAATTTAAAAAAGAGATTTGAAAATTTTCAGAATTTTTGGAGTCCATTTGCTATTTTTCCGGGATTTATCTTCTTGAATTATTGCATAGGAGGCCCGGGATTTGACCATTTTGCAAACGAACTCCGAATCAAGATTTTCTTTCACCAATCTCTTCGAAATGACTTAAGAATGAGATTTGCAATTTTTTAGAATTTTTGGAGTTCATTTGCTATTTTTCCCAAATTTTCCAATTTTGCCCTTTTGCCTCCGAAACCCGGTTTTGCACAAAAACTAGTCCGATTTTCAGATTTTCTTCAAATTAAGCCTTGGGCTATCCCTTTTTAATCATTCCTCATCCATTAGGGGCTTTGGTTTTACCAAGTCGGGCCATTTCTGTAATTCTTCCCAATTTCACCGAAATCCACCAAAAACCCTAATTCTCGGTTTTCTCCCGGATTGACTTTTCTTTCAGTTTTTCTTTCAAATGGCTTCTCCATTATCCGTTTTCAGTGCTTATCTTTCATTTGGAACCTTCAATTTTGACCAATTCGATCGTTTAAGCACTTTTCCCCAATTTCCCGGATTAGGGTTTCCTTTCTACTGAATCTCCATAACCCAACTTCCGAACTCCATATCTTTCGATGTAGACCTCGGATTATCAAAATTCTTTCGCCATTTTTCAATTGAACTTCAAATCTTGATTTTGAAATTGGGTTGACTTTTTTAGCAGTTGACTTTTCGGGGTTGACTTTTGTCAAGTTTGACTTTTTATGCTCGTCCTCTTAAACTAAGTCTCGGAGTACCACCTGCAAGATGAAAAAAGTCTTTTTACATTCTGAAACATCAATTTAGAAAGAAAACATACTTGTTTTAATGGTCCGCACAAAATTAGATGTCTACAACGAGTAATTCTGGAGGGTTACTGATGACATGGGACAGAGGTAGTTTTAATTGTGAGGAATGCTTTTGTTATAGTAGGTTTATGGCGGTGAAAGGAAAGTGAATTTGAGCATCATAATTGGGGTTGGATGTTCTGTAGACCTCTGCTGGAGCGGGAGCAAATATGGATTAAAGAGCTTAATTCACTCATTATTGGTGTGAAACTAATGGAGTCAAAAAACGAGAGAATCATATGGGAGTTCAATGTGGTCTTTATGGTTTGTCAGAAATGAAGTGTTGTTCAAGCTAAAAAAAGGTAGATGTGGGGATTTGCGATTCTAATGTTGCGGTATTGACGGTAATTAAAATTGCGTTAGAGATTTTTGTTAACTCTGGAAGACAAGCTGGTTCAAGACTTATCATTAAAGTTGATTCCATTGCTGTTTCCTGGTGCAAGAAGAAAATTCCAAACCATGGAAATTGAGGAGTTCATTTAATATTATTGATAACCTGATGGAAAAGATAAATGAAGTTAAGATTATGA
Source organism: Fremontodendron californicum (assembly GCA_030761205.1). Taxonomy (NCBI): domain Eukaryota; kingdom Viridiplantae; phylum Streptophyta; class Magnoliopsida; order Malvales; family Malvaceae; genus Fremontodendron; species Fremontodendron californicum. The sequence continues at coordinate 8,232,898 of JAULJL010000023.1, read as the reverse complement.
AGATTTTCAGAGAAGCTAAGAATATGGCAGATGCTTTAACGAGGGTAGATAGGCTTGAGAGTGATACTGTATAGTGGTAATTAGATTGTCATGATGCTATTGAGGGACTGTGTGTTAATTTTTCAGATTGGATATGCTATGTTTTCTGGCGTTGTAATTTGGTGTTATCATTTTCAATAAAATGATTGGCTTAGCAACAAAAAAAAAAAAAAGATTAAATCAAGTAATCTCCATGGAAACCCTTCTGCCATAGCTTTAATAGCTAGTCTCAAGAAAGAAGAAGAATCCTACATTAATTCTCTAGAAGATAGCTAATAAAATTCATGGGATTGGCATTACTCGCAGTACTTCAAATTAAACAACATTTACAAACTAAGCCACATCAATGAAGTACTACAACTTTTTCTTTTTGACAACAAATATGTTTAAAACTGTAAGTAATACCAATACAATAGAACTATAATCTATCATATGACTTAGTATCTATATTCTTAGCGCAGCCACCAGGTTTCGCGGTGGCTAGAATCATCAAAAGAACAATAATTGAAAAGTAAAACTTCCATTCCGGCAACTAGTCTCCGAGGAATTAGAGAAGTGCGACAAATGGGGCACGTAGAACGCCGGTATCCAATCCATCTATCCAAGCAAACTTTATGGAAAAGATGGTCACATCTCAACTCTCTAATCTCATCGTCTTCGTCGATCTTGCATAAACAAATAGCACATTCCAAAACTTCCTCACCCGACTCTTGCTTGCAGTTGTAATTGCACCTCCCTAGCTTAAAATCTTCACCACCAATTTCAGGCAGGTGATAAGGGAACAAAGAGTAATGAAGCAAGAAGTTCCAAGCCCATTTCAGAGGCGAAACAATTGAAAGAAAAGAAACGAAGCAGTTCCCTAGCTTGTAAATTGCCATAGTCGAAACTCGAGACTCGGGAGAGACAGAGACTGATGAAACAAAGATTGAGAATGAGATATATGGCTTCCAAAAGGCTGGAAAAGATTGGGATATTTATAGAGTTATGTGTTGAGCAAGGTAATTGGAGGTATGCAGTACGTAATTGTTGCTGAAACATCCCATTCAAAAGGAAGACTTTTAATAAAGCTTAGCAGAAAAAGAAAAAAAGCTTAGCAGATTGATTCTATATACAAAAAAAAACATGCGGGAGTTGACAGAAGCTTTACGTTGGCGTCAGCAAATTGAAACTTCAGCTTCTTTTTGGATTATGAAACTATAAATATTTCATACCGTTTGAACTTTGAAGATGAGAATTAATTTCTTTGAAATACAACGACCACGTGCTGGGTAGCGTCGATATAAAACTGACTACTGGATAAGCTTTTTTTTCTTTAGACGACCAAAAGGTGTATGTGATTCCAAGGCAAACATGACTATTTGAGGAAAAGATACATGAACCAAAGCCAAATATTCAGATTTAGTATTGGGTATTTATTTTTTTGGATATTATTATATGAACTAGTTTTAATATAAAGTGGATGGAATTTTTAAATTTTACAATTAAAATTAAAATATTTTTATATATTTTTTGTTCATCATATTAATTTTTTAATTTTTTTAAATATATCATAATGGGTATGTGTAATGTTCTAAGTTGCACCCGATCCTTTGACTCAGTAATTGGTACATGCTCTCCTACTCAAAAGAGCAGGGTTCGAATCCCCATCCCCAAACTATAAAAAAAAAAAAAAAAATTAATGTTCTAAGTTGGTTTGTGAAATTTAAAAAGTTCACATTACATTAGATAGTAATCCATTACTACATACCTATTAAAAATTAGGATTATATTATATGCAATAGTTGAGTTTTTTAACATTACAAGTGAAATAATTAATTGTTTAATAATTATAATTAAAAGTATACGTGCAATCGTATAAATTTGATTGTGAGTTAAAAAAATCTTTTTCCTAGTCGTATAGAATAGTAACTCTTAGGTGATATTTGATATATTAATAATATAAATATGCAAATGCTCAGTCTATTTTATGAGATCCATCATTTGGAGTAAAAATTTGAGTGGATTGTGCAGGTCTCAGGTGTTTTGCATATAGGGATCACGTTTAGATAAGAAATTCTATTCATATTTTGTACTGAATTGAACCTAAAAAATCATAAAACCTATTAATATCCTACTTAAATTCAACACAGTCTCTATGTTAAGTATTTGATACAATATTAAGTATTGTAAAAGATAATCTCATATCAGATTAAGTATTTGATACAATGTTATCAAAGTGGCTGTAAAAGATAATCTCATATTAATCTCTAAAGTTAGGGATACATAAATGTAAGAAAAATGCTAAACTTTTCGAGTAATATGACAAGTCGAAAAGTCTTAATATTCAACAAAATAAATCATTCATTACTCTTAAATATGATTTTAGATTGGATATAAATATGTACTCTCTTTAAATTAAATAAAACTGGGGTCATACCATTAAGCATTGACGGATGATAATAGGAGCATAAAGGGCCTATGTCTCCCAAATTTTTTGAAAAGTCCTATATATATATATATATTTTTTTTTTTGATATGGAATAAATTTAAATTAGCACTTTGCAAATTAAAATTGTTATTTTATTCATTTATTAAGAAATTTCATTACCTAATTTTATGTATTACAATTTAAAAAAAAAAAAAAAACTTAAAATTATACTGTTATTTTTTATTTATTGTACTCACCTATCATTACTTACAAATTCAATAAGCTTATCACAAGTGTTAAATGAAAATCATGTAAATTTAACAAGTCAAATTTACATTTTAACTTTCTCTAATAATCCAAGTATCCAACCAAGTACAAAATGTGTTTTTTTTTTTTAAGCTGACTATAACTTTTTCTTTTCATATAATTTTGTGAACTTATTCTTTTTTGTTAGTATATCGTCTACATATATATAAATATATTTTTTATATTAATAAATATAATAAGATACATAAATCTTATAAAAAAAATAAATTCAAAGATATACAATATTAATCGACTCCCCAAAATTAAATGTCATCTATAATATTAATGTCAAAATAAATTCAAAGATATACAATAAGTTCAACATATCCATCTAACCCTGACTGAATGAAATAAACATATGCATGTATTTATTAATTTTGCGAGAAATTACTTAGAAGAGATCAACCTTACACTTCAGCAAATCGTAAATTCTACTCCTGTCCTGACATAAGTTGTTTGAATTTAAGCTTCATATATAAGGTTTTTTCATTAAAGAATTAACATTAATATTATAGATGAAAATATTAAATTCAAGATTATCAATATATATATAATTCAAGGGAAAGTTAAGCCGTCAGACTAAAAAATGGAGAATGACCACACTAATGAGCTAATCATTTATTTTTGAGAATGATAATATTTGATGTATCGTCAATATATAAATATTATATATTATCAGTAAATCACATAATATCATATTAATAAATAAACATAAAATTTAAAAAATATATAAATAATTTTTTTTTTTTTTTTTTTACAAAAAAAATCATTACCTATAAATAGGGAAAAAAATTGTAGATACTAGGATTTGAACTCAAACCTATTAGATATTAATTTTTAAATGTGATTGTATGAATTAATTAAATTAAATTCTGAATTTAAATATATAAATAAATTTATTTATTAATATATAATATCACGTAATTTATTAAAAATATATAATTTTATACGTTATAATCACGTATAAATCCTTTTTTCGACCTTTTTTTTTATGAGCTGCGCCGTCAGGTAAAACAAAATTAGTGTGCATGCAGGTGAGAGAGTCAAGAGTAAAGAACGGCGTCTATATTTCTTTTTGTTTAATAGAAGATCCAATTCCTTTTCTCAACCTTTTGGGATGAGAGAGCAATTGTCTGTTTCTGTTTGCTTCCTAATTTAATTTTGGTGGCTACATTATATAATTGGATAAATTCTGAAATATTCAATATTCATTTATTTTTTTCCTAGGCATAGTGATGAAATTGCATGTAAAGGTAGCTTGCTTACATTTTTTATCCTACATATGAGGAAGTCTAATAGAGGAGGATGATTTGAATCTTCAACCTTTGCGTTAAACTTGTTTATGGGTCGAATTAGATTTAGATTATAATTCAATTTTTTTATTTTTTTATCCAAATCTGGATCGGGTCGGATCCAAGTTAACCCAAAATTTTATATCATTGTTTAAAATAATATTAAAATATTTTTATATTAATATTTATAATTAAATTTAAAAAAAAATATTTTTTATTGATGAATAGTAACTCGAGTCAAGATCGGCTCGAATTAAAAAATAATCATGTCCAAATCCGACCCATTACAAGTTGAACCTGTCGGACCGGACAGATAATCTGACTCTTAAACATGTTTACTTTTGCATTATCTTTCATTTTTATCGATAATATTTAAATTCAATTTTTTTCATCTTAAAAGTGTTTTGAATTTGTTCATTTTATTAACGATCACTAAAATTTGACATATTTTATCACTTCAGAATCACGCGCATGTTCATGTAGATGACGAAATGACAAAAAAATGGATTATTTTTAAAACTTTTTTATCTAAAATTCAGTATATCATATGAATATTCACATGACGTTAACGTAGAATATTTCATTAAGTTTTTAATAAATGATTGACGAAATGAATAAATTTAAAATTTTTTTAAAAGTTGTGATGAAAATTTTGATTTTTAAAAATTGTTAATAAAAATAAAATATTACATAAAAATCGTGAATGTTTGATGCATTTTACTCCACGTTCACAGAGCCAAATGTTGTTATAATTGTGAACCATGCTAACTAATGGCAAAAAAAAAAGTGTAGTCCGAACATGTCGAATACACAGTTATCTATAATTCTTTAGTGAATGTCTTTATTTAATTTTTTTTTCTTTACACAGTTTTTTGTTAGCTTTATAAATGGTTGTTTAAAAAATTATTTTAGGTTAGTAAAAATAAAAGTCAAATACGCATAAAACAAAATTTACCTTCGCATGAAATTCCAAACAATATATCATTGTAAGTATTCGGCCTATTCAGATTTAGTTAAGGCTTAGTTTATAAGGTTTTTAAACAAGATCGATTAAATAAAAATTAAAATCGATAGATTGATAGAATTTAAAGAAAAGATTAATAACATGTAAAATTTTAATTAAAAAGAACATCTTTGCAGAAAATATAATTGATGTTTACTGAACGATGATTAGAAGTTTCAATGAAAGAACTTATTTAAATATACTATCAAAACATATTCAAATTCTTTGAAAGTTCTATCCATTTGGATTTTCAAATTTAAATTTTATTTTATTATTTTTAATAGAAATTTTTACGAACTTTGATCTAAGGAACCTGACCTAAGTTTTGTCCCTCAAATTTTGTACCATATAACTTTTCCTTATCATTATTTTCATGTGTTTTGGTATCTATATCCAACAGTTGCATATAGTTTCTTCATCATTAGCGACAAATGAAATAAACACTTACTCAAAGTTTAATCCTATTGATAGTCATTTTTAATAGATGACATTTAACAACTTTGGTATTTAAGTCTTAACACTTATAATTATTTTTTATTCTCAGATAGACCTGCTCATGGACTGGGTTGCGACTCAGAACTTTTCTATTTCTCTTACCCAAGCCCGGTCCTAGGCGAGTCTAGACTGGTTCGTCGACCCGATTTACTGTTTAAATAATATAAAAAATTTTAAAAATTATATTTATATTTATATTAATATATTTTTATAATTAAATTTAAATAAAAAATAATTTTTTATTATTTAAACAGTGATTTGGATCGAACTGGGCTAGCTCGAATTGAAAAAAAAACTCTGTCTAGGCGACCCAATACGGGCCGGGCCTATTGACCCGAGCAGGCTACCAGGCCCTAGAACAGGTCTATTCTCATGTTATGACCTCTTTTTTTATATATATACAAAAAATATCACAATCTAGATATAAAAAAAATTATAAATATTAAATTCGAAGTCTAAATATATTGAATGCTACTTTTTAAGTGTAGTTATATGAATCAACTTAATTAAATTTAAGAGTTCCTACTATCTTTTTTGTTATATGAATCAACTTAATTAAATTTAAGAGTTCCTACTATCTTTTTTGTTCAAAAAAATAAATAAGACTTGGTTTTCATGCTTAAGATTGTCAGTCAAACTCAGTCTAGCTAGTGTCCTATAATATAGATCTACTAGAGAAATATTTTAGGCTTTTCAAATTTGTAACAGCAAAGGTAAAAAGAAACGTGGGGGGGCGGGGGTTACGGCCTGCAGTGGCAATGCGCTATTATTTTCTATTTTTTCTCCCATTCTAAAGCTTGACCGCAGACTTTGAATTCTTGTTTTAATTTGGGTTAAAAAAAATGCTAATTAAATGCTAGAAGCGATGGAGTGAGAGAGTTGGAAAAGTTGAATCATGCTATGAACTAGATAAGAAAATAGGTTTAATTTGTGGACTGTTTAGTTCAACAATTTGACTATAAAATATGTCATCTTTTCATTTTTATTCTCAACTACCAAATTAGAAAATTTTATATATAGTTTGCATATCTATAATCTGTATTATTTGCGCAGCTTTTTCTTTTGTCCTGTTAGGCTGTTTTTGTGTTTTCTTCTCCTTTGTATTTGTACCTATTTGATGAAATTATATATATGGGTTTTTTTTATATAAATATAGCAAAAAAAAAAAAAAATTCTCAAAATACCGATCATTTTAGATTATTTCCCAAAATACGCTGGTTTTAAAATTAACTGGGAAATCGCCACCCCCCATGGCGATTTCCCAGCATGAAAAAATTGATTTTGACTAAAAATAACAAGGGAAATCGCCATGGGGGTGGCGATTTCCCTTGGTGTTTTTTTCAAAATTTGCTAAAAATACCAAGGGAAACAGCCACCCCCCATGGCGATTTCCCTTGGTATTTTTAACCAAATTTGTAAAATAGATGAAGGGAAATCGCCATGGGGGGTGGCGATTTCCCTTCATGTAAATTTTTCTTTTTAATTAATAAACAAATTTTAATTTTTTTTTTTTTTTTAATTTGTAAATTTTATTTTTTAAATTTAAATTTAAAAATTATAAATTAAATTAAATTAAATTTCTTATTAAATTAAAATATGGAAAATTTTGTTTCTTATAAAAATTAAAAAAACAAAATAATATTTCTTCTTAAATTTGTATATCAAAAATTATATTTGTAAGTTTTGTTTTAATTTTAAAAATTTGTAAGTTTTGTTTTTTAATTTTAAAATTTATAAATTAAATTAAAATAATTTTTTTATAATTTTAAAAATAAAGAAATTTTGTAAGGTATATTTTATTATTTATGAACAAATTTTTTTAAATTTTGTTAATTGATTTGTATTAGATAAAAACAAAAAACAAACAAAAAAACTTGCATTACATTTTCATAAGCAAACAAGTGAAATTCTGGAAAGCAGAAAAAAAATTTTCTGGATAAGACTGATGATATAGGTTTTTAGACAGGTTTCAGCTATTTTTCAGTCCATCAAATGCTGCAAAAAATATTGGAACTTGATTTTTTCTGCAATGGATAAGACTGATGATATAGGTTTTTAGACAGGTTTTAGCTATATTTCCAGTCCATCAAATGCTGCAGAAAATATTGGAACTTGATTCTTTCTGCAATGGATAAGACTGATGATATAGGTTTTTAGGCAGGTTTCAGCTATTTCCAGTCCATCAAATGCTGCAGAAAATATTGGAACTTGATTCTTTCTGCAATGGATAAGACTGATGATATAGGTTTTTAGACAGGTTTCAACTATTTTCCAGTCCATCAAATGCTGCAGAAAATATTGGAACTTGATTCTTTCTGCAATGGATGAGACAAATGATGGGATTTATCAATCACATTTTGCATTGAATAAGTTATAACTTTTTCAGTCAAATAGTCCTAGGCAGAATATCAGAATCAGATTCCATCCTATACAAAGGATGGGATTTGTCATCTGGTACAACATAATGAACCATTATAAATTCATAAATACTTATGAAGGTTTACAATACCCCCTACAACAGTTTTTCAATCAGATTTTTCCTGAGTGCTAAAACCTCCTCATTCTCATTCTCATCCTTCTATATTTCTTCTTTCTTTTGCTACACAATATGAGCAATAGAGTGATCGCATTGGTCTACTATAATGGCCAAATTCATAATACTGACGAAGGTGCTACCTTTGATTGTGAACGTCCAAAAAGTTTTCGTGTTGAAGACGACGTCACATTAGAGGAACTGAAGCTGCAAATTCATACAAAAATTAAAGCTGGAACTAGAAAAAGAGTTTCAGAGGTTAAGTACAGGCATCCTCTTTCTATTGGTGAAGGATGTGTCCGATATAGAACATTTCCACTTGAAGATGATGATGATGTCAGATGCATGTTTTATGCTCATGAGACATTTGCAAATGTTGGTGTCCTTGAGTTATATGCTGACATAGATGATGTTGACGATGATTGCGGCCCTTCAAATGTTCGCACAACAGAAAACTTTCCCATAGAAGATTATGATTCTGGGTCGTTCTATGTTCACACTACATACGACGTTCCCACAGAAGAAGTCGTGCCCTTATCTCAAGCTACAACTTTTCAGACTTCATTAGTCTCACAAATCCTAATTCCTACTACCCTCGAAGATGAGCCAGCTGGTGTTGATCCTGTTCGTCCACGTGGAGTCATGGTGAAGATGTTGGTGAATTTAGTGAGCAGGAAGAGGATGCTGAATTCGCAAGTGATGACAATACTGATTCTGACCCAGACGTCGTCCCTGCTGAGATCAACACTCATGGAGATATCAACACTCATGGAGATATCAACACTCATCGAGATATTCCCCCATATCAGGCTGCATCCCATATGCATACACTGGATCTGGAGGCAATGCATGTGCCGGAATTTCCAGAGTATGCTCATATATTAGCTATGCCTCTGACATTTGATCCATCTGCAGTTGTGATAACTCGTATAATTATATAGTTTTTAGTTATGTTTTATTATTGTTTTGTGTCAAATACGAGTTATTATTGTTTAGTCTAATTGTGTTTATGATCTTTTATATTTTTATGTAATTTGGTGTTTTTCACAAGTTTCTTTGAGTGATTTCAGATTACTAGAATTAAGGGCAAATCCAGTTCAGTTCCAGTTCCGACACCTTTTGCCATATCAGCTATATCTCAAGTTTCACTGAAGCAATAAGGCTGAACTTTTAACCGTGCAAAGTTAAGAGGCATATCTATCTTTTTTATGTTTTACACTTCTTGAAACGGAGTCATTTTCCCTAGCGAAATCGACCATCAAGTTGGCTGATGTGCAATGACGTCTGTGCTGACCTGTTTTCGTATTTTGCCCATATCTTCTTATCCACATCAGAAAATGAGCTGATTCCAATGGCTATGGATCAGTAACTGATAGGGGAACATTTTTCTAGAAGACCATGTGATCAGATCAGGCTTCCAAAATTGACAAAATCGACCATCAAGTTGGCTGATCAAAATTGTCATACAATATGACGAAAATTGTTAGAAAAATGCACCCACCTATTATACCTACCTTTGAAATTTGTAAAGCTTGTCTCTTGTCATTTAGCCCTCCAAAATGTGTATAAATAGAGGGCCTTGGATGATTGTAGAGGATCATATTGTAGATTGGTAGGAAATTAGCCATTGTAATAAAATTCTCTAAGTTTTCTTCTTCTTTCTTTTCTCTAGTTTTCTTTTTCTTTATTTTCTTCTTCTTCTTTCTTTCTTTTATTTCCTTCTTAGATTCTCTTTAATTTTATGTTTATGTTTACAATGCCTATGCTAGGCTAAACGTCTATTTGGTTAAGGGTGATTTCAAAGCCCTAGACATGTTTTGTGATTGATTTTCAGATTCTATCTGTCATTAATTTTCTATCAAAGTTGCTTATGTTCTTCTACAAGAATTGTTCATGATGTTGTCTTGATTTATTTAGGTGTACAACTAGATAGATCTTGATAATTATCTATTGCTAGTTTAGGAGTCTTGATCCGTGTAATTGTCTTGATTTCCTATTCATAAGTGGCAATTTGTGATTAATGATTATGGTCAAGTTTTCAATAATTGCAAAGTGGAACTGATGCACCCAAAAGAGTGTATCTTATTTAACCTTGCACTAAAAAGATAAATTGTAAGTATAGTAGTTAGCAAGGGTCGAGTCCTCAGGGATTGGGTTTTAGTTTATAAGTTAATAGTTTATAACTTACGTTCAAAGAAAACAATAAAAGAAAAGGGGTTTTTGAAGCCAGATTTAAACTAAAGTAAATAATAAGAATAAGATGCAAGGCGGTATAACCAGCCAATAAAGATATATATACTAAATTAGGCGGTATAACCAGCCAATAAAAATATATATACTAAATTAGGCGGTATAACCAGCCAATAAAAATAAAACAAAGTTAATATACAAATTAGGCGGTATAACCAGCCAATAAAAATAAATATAAAAAATAAGCAAACTAAAAGTAAGAAAACAAGTAAGTAAGAAGAATCAAATATGAAAAATATGGTTAAGGTTTCATTCTCCACCACTAGACATCATTAAGAATCAATTTCAGATCTATCAATATCAACCAACTATCAAAGTTAACAACCGTAGATAACAACAAGCTCTGTTATCCCAATCTTTCCTTAGTTTGTCGTTAAATAGAACAAGCTCTCTATTTAATCTCTAACCATTAAACAACCTAGAATAAGCTCTCTAAATTCAATTTAATGGCAGCTTTATGATGAGAAAGATAGGTTGATCTAAGCAACAAACACATAAGCTCGGATTGTTCAACTTAGGTTATGTTCCACTTTGCAATTATTGAAAACTTGACCATAATCATTAATCACAAATTGCCACTTATGAATAGGAAATCAAGACAATTACACGGATCAAGACTCCTAAACTAGCAATAGATAATTATCAAGATTTATCTAGTTGTACACCTAAACAAATCAAGACAACATCATGAACAATTCTTGTAGAAGAACATAAGCAACTTTGATAGAAAATTAATGATAGATAGAATCTGAAAATCAATCATAAAACATGTCTAGGGTTTTGAAATCACCCTTAACCAAATAGAAGTTTAGCCTAGCATAGGCATTATAAACATAAACATAAAATTAAAGAAAATCTAAGAAGAAAATAAAAGAAAGAAAGAAGAAGAGGAAGAATATTAATTATCCAACCTCTTGCTCTCTCTAAAGAAAAAGAAAACTAGAGAAAAGAAAGAAGAAGAAAACTTAGAGAATTTTATTAAAATGGCTAATATCCTACCTATGTACAATATGATCCCTTACAATCATCCAAGGCCCTCTATTTATACACATTTTGGAGGGCTAAATGACAAGAGACAAGCTTTACAAATTTCAAAGGTAGGTATAATAGGTGGGTGCATTTTCTAACAATTTTCGTCATACATGACGATTTTGATCAGCCAACTTGATGGTCGATTTTTCAATTTGGAGGCCTTATCTGATCACATGGTCTTCTAGAAAAATGTTACCCTATCAGTTACTGATCCATAGCCGTTGGAATCAGCTCATTTGCTGATGTGGATAAGAAGATATGGGCAAAATACGAAAACAGGTCAGCACAGACGTCATTGCACATCAGCCAACTTCATGGTCGATTTCGCTAGGGAAAACGACTCCGTTTCAAGAAGTGTAAAACATGAAAAAGATAAATATGCCTCTTAGCTTTGCACGGCTACAAATTGCAGCCTTATTGCTTCAGTGAAACTCGAGATATAGCTGATATGGCAAAAGGTGTCGGAACTGGAACTGAACTGGATTTACCCTTAATTCTAGTAATCTGAAATCACTCAAAGAAACTTGTGAAAAACACCAAAATACATAAAGATCATAAACACAATTAGACTAAACAATAATAACTCGTATTTGACACAAAACAATAATAAAACATAACTAAAAACTATATAATTATACGAGTTATCACACCCCCACACTTAGATTGTTGCTAGTCCCTAGCAACGACTCAATAAAAATAAAATAAGAAAATCTAATCTAATCCACTTTCGTAGGAAATCACGGTGGCACTTAGCATGTGACACAAGCCTTTAAACCCCTAGGTGTCCCTAGTGGACGAGTTTAGTCTCGTGAGGGTTTACTAGAACGATACCCACAAACATTGAAAAACTAAAATATAAATAAACTACATATACTAAAAATATTTACTCCTAATCCTTTCAATACAAATTAGAGACAATCTTTGAACAAGTCTTATAAACTAATCAATAGCTTAAAGAATTTCACAAAAAATCATGCTTGAATGTAAATTGTTTGAGTTAAGCCAATATTAACATAACATATTTCAATCAAAATAGTGCATATTCAAACTTAATCTCAACTACTCACATGGGATACCCTCATGATTTTCACTCTTTAAAGTAGTGGTGAAGTGTTTACACTCAATCAATCTCATGAAAACAGTTCTACCATATTCTTGCTTGTCCACCTATTCTCCACTATTTAGATCATACAACTTCATGAATCAAGAGGTCTTTAATCAAGGTTGTAATGGGGCCAAGGGGTTTGTAATGTGGTTGAAGAACAAAAGGATAAAGATATCACAAAGGTTCCAAAGAGTTCATAAAGTTTAGAGACATAAAAAGATCATACAAATAAAACTTCTCAAAACTCTTATAAAGCACATAATAACATAGGCTAAATATTCATGTTGAGCCTTTGCATCATTCTAACCAACTTTGTAACATCTTTTTTTTTTTTACTTTAACTAGAAGTTCAAGAGAAGTTTTTTTTTTTTTTTTTTTTTTTAATATGGGAATGTATTTGACAATGATCCCTTTCTTTTTCTCTTGACTTTTTTCTTTCTTTTCCCCCCACACTTATTTCTTGTTTCTAACCCAAATTTTCAATAAATCTTCCTTGTCTTTGCAACTTGTCTCAAAACATGCTAATTCATCTTTGGAACAAAGGTAAAGATATAAGTATATTTAGGTTAGGGACAAGTTATGGTTACCAAAGAGATAGCTTATTCAATGTAGGCTCAAATTGGTTCACTAAGGGTGTGTTCTCTTGGAACATTAATAATGGATGGCTGTTTGGCTCTGGTTATAATCCTAATGCCTCTATCATATTCATGTTGTCACATGTATCAATATAGTCTCAAACGGTTTAAAGCAAGTTCTAGAGAATCATGTAATCATAAGAGCACTCAAGAAAGAAATTAGATTGATTTGTATAATGCATCAATCATTATAGGCTCAAAAACTCACAAGGATGATTATACAAGTCAGATTAAGTCTAAACATGCTTCTTTCTCAATCAACATATCATATTAACATTGGCTCATAAAAAGGTTGACATCAAGCTCAATTCTCATGAAAATCTTCTCACTAATAAATCTGTTTTAGACTTATGCAATTCATATCTCATCATTGTATTAAAAAGGAACTAAAACTCAAAAAAAAAAAAATATAATAATAATAATAATAATAAAGACTCATAAAAAAAAATAGTAGACAAAATAAAAGAAATCCTAAATCATTCCCCCCACACTTAATTCTTACATTGTCCTCAATGTAAGTCTATTAACTCAAATGAAAGAATCATGTGTAAGAGAAAAGAACTAATAACATAAGAATAGGAAAAGCTAAGACTCAAAACAAAACAAACTCATGCAACCTGAATAATCTTAAAATACTAAACAAAAATTAACAAGTAAACATAAAAAGATTAAAATCAAACTGACAAGGTGTGTCTCAAGTCTCCCTTACTCAGACCTTGTTCAGAATGAATACTTCTAAATTGCTTAAAACACAACAAACTATTTTTTTTTTTTTTTTTGAATAGAAGAAATCAAACTGACAAGATATGTCTCAAGTCTCCCTTACTCAGACCTTGTTCAGAATGAATACTTCTAAATGGCTTAAAACACAACAAATTTTTTTGTTTTTTTTTTTTTTTAAATTAGCAAAATATGTCCCTTACCCCCTACTAAAATATGACATTGTCCCCAATGTCAAATTTTAAAGGTAGAATTTAGGAGATATTACCTGCAGAGGTTGCTAACCACTTATTATAACTGAGACACAACAAGCAAAATGTTAGATAATGTCACAAAGACAAAGTGCAATCCACTCCTTGCTCGTCCATATCTCTTTTTCTTTTTCCGAGCGTTTGCGAAACAACCGTAGCAGATAAATACTCATAAGCTTGGAGCTTTTTGAGTAAATCTTCAATGGTTGTAGCAGAAATTATGGTTCTCCTTGCCTCTGAAAACATGAATCCATTATCCACAGCATTATCTAAATATGAAAGCAAATTACTAAAATAACCATTAATATTAAGCAAACCAATGGGTTTCTTATTTGTGACCAAAGATGACCAAGAAGTCACGCAAGCTATTTCTTCCAATGTACCCAGACCTCCTGGTAAAGCAATGAATGCATCGGCAGAATGGTACATGATTGTTATCCGTTTAGGGATACTCCAGACTTGTATTTCCTTACCCACGGTAGGTCCACAAAAACTTGTGAATAGTTTTGGCACGATTCCTAGAACTGGACTTCCTCCGGCGTGTGCTGCTGTAGCGACTGCTCCCATTAAACCCGTACTACCGCCTCCATAAATCAACTGGATCTTTTGTTGGGCAAGTATTACTCCAACTCTTATGGCTTCATCAGCGAATATGTTATTTTTCCCTGGATAAGCACCTCCAAAGACACAAATTTTTTTAATGCGTTGGGACGAAGTACTTTCCATTTTTTTTTTCTTTTTTTTTTCGAGTGCCTGAAAGAGAATGAGTACATGGTGTAATATATAGAGGACTAAGTAGTGAATCAGACAAGAGTAATAATGTCGCCGAAAGTGTATCTGACCTGTGAGAAGAAAATGTTAACCTAACAAAAGATTTTTGCGTGATTTCAGGAAGAAAATCAAAAAGAGAAGAAAAATCGACCGTAAAAGTCAAGAGTAATAATGTCGCCGAAAGTGTATCTGACCTGTCAGAAGAAAATGTTAACCTAACAAAAGATTTTTGCGTGATTTCAGGAAGAAAATCAAAAAGAGAAGAAAAATCAACCGTAAAAGACAAATAAAAAAAACGAGAATAATTACACAAATCGAACAACACGTAAATTAAACCAAAATGAAGTTATTGCAAATCAAACCAAAAGCTGAGAAGTCATTTATTGTAGTTGTGATTGTGGCTCACATCTTCCTCTGGTTTTACGTCTAGAAACGGCTTAAACGCCTTCTATGAGTCGAGGATATGCTTCCCATCCAGTTTTCTTACAAGCTGGCAAACAGGGTATTTTAACATCAGATTCCCAAGATGTTGCCATTCCCTTTGGAATTGCGGCCATAAATCAAGAATTTCTCTTTGTACGTCTCCACTAGGATGCGTCTCAAGAGAAAGTTGGATATTACCCAAATTCTCCTTACTCAGTCCATCCTTAATGAATTCAATTTTATCATCTCGATTAGAGGACGGAATCCCAATAGAACGACATTTACCGTTACACGTCCATCGTGCACATTTGTGGCAATTTGAACTCATGCGCTTTGCTCGTCGCTTCTTTGCAAAAGTGCTTCTACCTGTACCTGGTAAATGCAAAACAGGAAGATATTCATCTTCACGTACCTTGGCTTCAATTATCCAACGTATGTCTGCAGGAATCCCTTTGTGCATAAGCATTCTTAATCTTTCAAATCGAACTTGGTAAAGCTTCAGTAAAATATTTCGAGGAAAAGGAGGAAATCGTTTCTGCAATCTTGTGAGAATATCATCCATCCTGAAAAAAAAAAAAAAAGAAATTGAAAGAGAAATTTATATACAATATCAGTTTTTTGGGTAGCTGATGGAACCGATTTAAATAATCACGGAGTACCGTTATCCGCCATTTAACCGGGGTAAAAAAAATTATATTTACATCTAGTTATTTTCAAAACAAGGATCAGAAAGAAAAACAACATAAAAAGACTCAAAAATGAAACACTCTAAATAAAATCCTAAATTCTTCCCCCCACACATAATTCTTACATTGTCATTAATGTAATGCTATTATCCCCCAATGCAAGAATTATATGTAAGAGAAAAGAACTATTAAACAAAAGAAACTTATGCAGCCTAAATGAACTTAAAAACAGTAAACACAATTAACAAAGAAACATAAGAAATAAAAATAAAAACAATAAAAATAATAAAAGAAAAAGGAAAAGAAAGAGAAAGAGAAAGCAAATTTGAATATGGAAGGTTGAAAATTTCATCTTTAATTGGGCTGCCTTCCCAATTAACACTTGAGTTAGTGTTTTGAATCTAACCAACACCCCTTCTTGGCTTTTTAGGCTTGTCAGGCTCATACATGAAATTTTCCAAATTTATGCGTTTGAGAGGAAGCTTTCTTTGCACAACAGTGGATGCATTCTCCATTACAAGTATTATTCCATCATCCTTTGTGGTGCATATCTCATCGAGGAATGGAGCATATTTTGATACTTGTTGAATGGCATCCACAAACAAGTTGTTTAAGGTTTCTGGCATGTGTTGTTCATGTTCTTCCTCCTTGAACTTTGCAAATCTACTAGGAAAAGGTGGAGAAGAAACATTAGTAAAAAGTGGAACCTTAAACGTTACCTCAGGTGCCGAAATACTCTTATTTGGATTTGTGGCTTCATTATCCTCAAGAATAGAATCCATCTCTAATTTTGTCTCATCCTCATCTTGTTCCTCATTCCTCAAGGTCACAATAGTAGCATTCTCCTTTGGGTTAATCATCGTTTGGGCAGAGAGTTCTTCAGATCTTTGTGCTACCCATCCCACCATACTACTAGTCAATTGGATCATTTGCTTTTCCAAACTCTGGATGCTTGCCCTTGTTTCCTGTTGAAATTGCAAAGTATCAGTAACAAGAGAATAGACAATATCTTCTAAAGAAGTACCTGAGTTTTGAGTCATATGTGGTGGTTGAAAAAGATCTGGTTCTTGGGACCATGATTGATTGAAGCTAGATGGATGAGTGTAATTGGCATAAGGATCTACTTCTTGGTAATTTTTCGAGTAGCCATAATTAGTATGATCCCACCATCCCTCATGGTAAGTGTTTGAGTAATGATCATACTGTTGGTCTTGGAACACTTGATGGCTTTGACATCCTCCCATGGCAAATTGTTGAACTGGGTAGGTGAGATTGGCTTGTTGATTTTCCATGTTCATGTATGCCACCAACTCTTCAAGTGTTAGATTGCTCAATTCCATCGTTTTTCTTTTCTTTTTTTTTTTTTTTCAAAATTTGATAAGAAAAACTTGTATGTACAAGAAAACAAAACTCATTAGAACTGAAAATAAGAATAAACCAAGTAACAAATAAACTAAAGAAAACAATCCCCGGCAACGGCGCCAAAAATTTGATGCACCCAAAAGAGTGTATCTTATTTAACCTTGCACTAAAAAGATAAATTGTAAGTATAGTAGTTAGCAAGGGTCGAGTCCTCAGGGATTGGGTTTTAGTTTATAAGTTAATAGTTTATAACTTACGTTCAAAGAAAACAATAAAAGAAAAGGGGTTTTTGAAGCCAGATTTAAACTAAAGTAAATAATAAGAATAAGATGCAAGGCGGTATAACCAGCCAATAAAGATATATATACTAAATTAGGCGGTATAACCAGCCAATAAAAATATATATACTAAATTAGGCGGTATAACCAGCCAATAAAAATAAAACAAAGTTAATATACAAATTAGGCGGTATAACCAGCCAATAAAAATAAATATAAAAAATAAGCAAACTAAAAGTAAGAAAACAAGTAAGTAAGAAGAATCAAATATGAAAAATATGGTTAAGGTTTCATTCTCCACCACTAGACATCATTAAGAATCAATTTCAGATCTATCAATATCAACCAACTATCAAAGTTAACAACCGTAGATAACAACAAGCTCTGTTATCCCAATCTTTCCTTAGTTTGTCGTTAAATAGAACAAGCTCTCTATTTAATCTCTAACCATTAAACAACCTAGAATAAGCTCTCTAAATTCAATTCAATGGCAGCTTTATGATGAGAAAGATAGGTTGATCTAAGCAACAAACACATAAGCTCGGATTGTTCAACTTAGGTTATGTTCCACTTTGCAATTATTGAAAACTTGACCATAATCATTAATCACAAATTGCCACTTATGAATAGGAAATCAAGACAATTACACGGATCAAGACTCCTAAACTAGCAATAGATAATTATCAAGATTTATCTAGTTGTACACCTAAACAAATCAAGACAACATCATGAACAATTCTTGTAGAAGAACATAAGCAACTTTGATAGAAAATTAATGATAGATAGAATCTGAAAATCAATCATAAAACATGTCTAGGGTTTTGAAATCACCCTTAACCAAATAGAAGTTTAGCCTAGCATAGGCATTATAAACATAAACATAAAATTAAAGAAAATCTAAGAAGAAAATAAAAGAAAGAAAGAAGAAGAGGAAGAATATTAATTATCCAACCTCTTGCTCTCTCTAAAGAAAAAGAAAACTAGAGAAAAGAAAGAAAAAGAAAACTTAGAGAATTTTATTAAAATGGCTAATATCCTACCTATGTACAATATGATCCCTTACAATCATCCAAGGCCCTCTATTTATACACATTTTGGAGGGCTAAATGACAAGAGACAAGCTTTACAAATTTCAAAGGTAGGTATAATAGGTGGGTGCATTTTCTAACAATTTTCGTCATACATGACGATTTTGATCAGCCAACTTGATGGTCGATTTTGTCAATTTTGCAGGCCTTATCTGATCACATGGTCTTCTAGAAAAATGTTACCCTATCAGTTACTGATCCATAGCCGTTGGAATCAGCTCATTTGCTGATGTGGATAAGAAGATATGGGCAAAATACGAAAACCGGTCAGCACAGACATCATTGCACATCAGCCAACTTCATGGTCGATTTCGCTAGGGAAAACGACTCCGTTTCAAGAAGTGTAAAACATGAAAAAGATAAATATGCCTCTTAGCTTTGCACGGCTACAAATTGCAGCCTTATTGCTTCAGTGAAACTCGAGATATAGCTGATATGGCAAAAGGTGTCGGAACTGGAACTGAACTGGATTTACCCTTAATTCTAGTAATCTGAAATCACTCAAAGAAACTTGTGAAAAACACCAAAATACATAAAGATCATAAACACAATTAGACTAAACAATAATAACTCGTATTTGACACAAAACAATAATAAAACATAACTAAAAACTATATAATTATACGAGTTATCAGGAACATAACCTAAGTTGAACAATCCGAGCTTATGTGTTTGTTGCTTAGATCAACCTATCTTTCTCATCATAAAGCTGCCATTAAATTGAATTTAGAGAGCTTATTCTAGGTTGTTTAATGGTTAGAGATTAAATAGAGAGCTTGTTCTATTTAACGACAAACTAAGGAAAGATTGGGATAACAGAGCTTGTTGTTATCTACGGTTGTTAACTTTGATAGTTGGTTGATATTGATAGATCTGAAATTGATTCTTAATGATGTCTAGTGGTGGAGAATGAAACCTTAACCATATTTTTCATATTTGATTCTTCTTACTTACTTGTTTTCTTACTTTTCTAGTTTGTTTATTTTTAAAAGTATATTTATTTTTTTTGGCTGGTTATGCCGCCTAATTTGTATATTAACTTTGTTTTATTTTTATTGGCTGGTTATACCGCCTAATTTAGTATATATATTTTTATTGGCTGGTTATACCGCCTAATTTAGTATATATATTTTTATTGGCTGGTTATACCGCCTTGCATCTTATTCTTATTATTTACTTTAGTTTAAATCTGGCTTCAAAAACCCCTTTTCTTTTATTGTTTTCTTTGAACGTAAGTTATAAACTAATAACTCATAGATTAAAACCCAATCCCTGAGGACTCGACCCTTGCTAATCATTATACTTACAATTGATCTTTTTAGTGCAAGGTTAAATAAGATACACTCTTTTGGGTGCATCAAGTTTTTGGCGCCGTTGCCGGGGATTGTTTTTTTTTTAGTTTATTTGTTACTTGGTTTATTCTTATTTTCAGTTCTAATGAGTTTTATTTTCTTGTACATACGGGTTTTTCTTATCAAATTTTGAAAGAAAAAAAAAGAAAAAAAAAACGATGGAATTGAGCAATCTAACACTTGAAGAGTTGGTGGCATACATGAACATGGAGAATCAACAAGCCAAGCTCACCTCCCCAGTTCAACAATTGGCCATGGGAGGATGTCAAGGCCATCAAGTGTTCCAAGACCAACAATATGATCATTACTCAAACACTTACCATGAGGGATGGTGGGATCATACTAATTATGGCTACTCGAAAAATTACCAAGAAGTAGATCCTTATGCCAATTACACTCATCC
This sequence comes from Fremontodendron californicum, assembly GCA_030761205.1. NCBI lineage: Eukaryota > Viridiplantae > Streptophyta > Magnoliopsida > Malvales > Malvaceae > Fremontodendron > Fremontodendron californicum. Next base: position 8,212,467 of record JAULJL010000023.1, on the reverse strand, counting down.
ATCTAGCTTCAATCAATCATGGTCTCAAGAACCAGATCTTTTTCAACCACCACATATGACTCAAAACTCAGGTACTCCTTTAGAAGATCTTGTACATTCTCTTGTTACTGATACTTTGCAATTTCAACAGGAAACAAGGGCAAGCATCCAGAGTTTGGAAAGGCAAATGAGCCTATTGGCTAGTAGTATGGTGGAATTAGTAGCAGAAAGATCTCTAGCACTCCCTTCCCAAACGGTGATTAACCCAAAGGAGAATGCTACTATTGTGACCTTGAGAAATGAGGAACAAGATGAGGATGAGACAAAACCAAAGATGGATTCACTTCTTGAGGATAATGAAGCCACCATTCAAATTGAGAGTACTTTGACACCTCAGGTAGCTTTTAAGGTTCTTATTTCTACTAATGTTCCTTCTCCACTTTTTCCTAGCAGATTTGCAAAGTCCAAGAAGGAGGAACATGAACAACAATTTTTGGAAACCTTAAACAGCTTGCTTGTGGATGCCATTAGACAAGTACCAAGATATGCACAATTCCTCAAAGAGCTATACCCCACCAAGAATGATGAAATAATACGTGTGGGGGAGAATGCATTGGCTGTTTTGCAAAGAAAACTTCCTCCAAAACGCAAAAATCCGAGAAGTTTCATGTCTAAGACAAAAGATCCTAAAAAGCCAAGAAGGGGAATTGGCTAGGCTGAAAACAATCAATCAAGTGCTAATTGGGGGAGGCAGCCTAATTAGTGAAAGCATTGCCAAACTGCCATCCTCAGATTTGCTCTCTTTTTCTTTATCTTTTTTTTATGTTTCTTTGCTAATTGTGTTTAGTGTTTCTAAGTTCATTTAGGCTGCATAAGTTTATTTTGTTTATTAGTTCTTTTCACTTACACATGATTCTTTCATTTGGGATTAATAGCATTACATTAATGACAATGTAAGAATTATGTGTGGGGGGAAGAATTTAGGATTTTATTTAGAGTGTTTTGTTTTTGAGTCTTTTTATGTTGTTTTTCTTTCTGATCCTTGTTTTGAAAATAACTAGATGTAAATATAATTTTTTAACCCCGGTTAAACGGCGGATAACGGTACTCCGTGATTATTTAAATCGGTTCCATCAGCTACCCACAAAACTGATATTGTATATAAATTTCTCTTCCAATTTCTCTTTCAATTTTTTTCATTTTTTTTTCAGGATGGATGATATTCTCACAAGATTGCAGAAACGACTTCCTCCTTTTCCTCGAAATATTTTACTGAAGCTTTACCAAGTTCGATTTGAAAGATTAAGAATGCTTATGCACAAAAGGATTCCTGACGACATACGTTGGATAATTGAAGCCAAGGTACGTGAAGATGAATATCTTCCTGTTTTGCATTTACCAGGTACAGGTAGAAGCACTTTTGCAAAGAAGCGACGAGCAAAGCGCATGAGTTCAAATTGCCACAAATGTGCACGATGGACGTGTAACGGTAAATGTCGTTCTATTGGGATTCCGTCCTCTAATCGAGATGATAAAATTGAATTCATTAAGGATGGACTGAGTAAGGAGAATTTGGGTAATATCCAACTTTCTCTTGAGACGCATCCTAGTGGAGACGTACAAAGAGAAATTCTTGATTTATGGCCGCAATTCCAAAGGGAATGGCAACATCTTGGGAATCTGATGTTAAAAGACCCTGTTTGCCAGCTTGTAAGAAAACTGGATGGGAAGCATATCCTCGACTCATAGAAGGCGTTTAAGCCGTTTCTAGACGTAAAACCAGAGGAAGATGTGAGCCACAATCACAACTACAATAAATGACTTCTCAGCTTTTGGTTTGATTTGCAATAACTTCATTTTGGTTTAATTTACGTGTTGTTCGATTTGTGTAATTATTCTCGTTTTTTTTATTTGTCTTTTACGGTTGATTTTTTCTTCTCTTTTTGATTTTCTTCCTGAAATCACGCAAAAATCTTTTGTTAGGTTAATATTTTCTTCTGACAGGTCAGATACACTTTCGGCGACATTATTACTCTTGTCTGATTCACTACTCAGTCCATTATATATTACACCATGTACTCATTCTCTTTCAGGCACTCGAAGAAAAAAAAAATGGAAAGTACTTCGTCCCAGCGCATTAAAAAAATTTGTGTCTTTGGAGGTGCTTATCCAGGGAAAAATAACATATTCGCTGATGAAGCCATAAGAGTTGGAGTAATACTTGCCCAACAAAAGATCCACTTGATTTATGGAGGCGGTAGTACGGGTTTAATGGGAGCAGTCGCTACAGCAGCACACGCCGGAGGAAGTCCAGTTCTAGCAGTCGTGCCAAAACTATTCACAGATTTTTGTGGACCTACCGTGGGTAAGGAAATACAAGTCTGGAGTATCCCTGAACGGATAACAATCATGTACCATTCTGCCGATGCATTCATTGCTTTACCAGGAGGTCTGCGTACATTGGAAGAAATAGCTTGCGTGGCTTCTTGGTCATCTTTGGTCACAAATAAGAAACCCATTGGTTTGCTTAATATTAATGGTTATTTTAGTAATTTGCTTTCATATTTAGATAATGCTGTGGATAATGGATTCATGTTTTCAGAGGCAAGGAGAACCATAATTTCTGCTACAACCATTGAAGATTTACTCAAAAAGCTCCAAGCTTATGAGTGTTTATCTGCTACGGTTGTTTCGCAAACGCTCGGAAAAAGAAAAAGAGATATGGACGAGCAAGGAGTGGATTGCACTTTGTCTTTGTGACATTATCTAACATTTTGTTTGTTGTGTCTCAGTTATAATAAGTGGTTAGCAACCTCTACAGGTAATATATCCTAAATTTTACCTTCAAAAAAAAAAAAAAAAGAAAAGAAAGAAATTTGTGTTTTAAGCCATTTAAAAGTATTCATTCTGAACAAGGTCTGAGTAAGGGAGACTTGAGACATACCTTGTCAGTTTGATTTTAATCTTTTTATGTTTACTTGTTAATTTTTGTTTAGTATTTTAGGATTATTTAGGTTGCATTGTTTTGTTTTGTTTTGAGTCTTAGTTGTTCCTATTCTTATGTTATTAGTTCTTTTCTCTTACACATGATTCTTTCATTTGGGTTAATAGACTTACATTGAGGACAATGTAAGAATTAAGTGTGGGGGGAATGATTTAGGATTTCTTTTATTTTTGTCTACTATTTTTTTTTTATGAGTCTTTATTATTATTATTATTATTTTTTTAGTGTGTTTTAGTTCATTTTTAATACAATGATGAGATATGAATTGCATAAGTCTAAAACAGATTTATTAGTGAGAAGATTTTCATGAGAATTGAGCTTGATGTCAACCTTTTTATGAGCCAATGTTAATATGATATGTTGATTGAGAAAGAAGCATGTTTAGACTTAATCTGACTTGTATAATCATCCTTGTGAGTTTTTGAGCCTATAATGATTGATGCATTATACAAATCAATCTAATTTCTTTCTTGAGTGCTCTTATGATTACATGATTCTCTAGAACTTGCTTTAAACCGTTTGAGACTATATTGATACATGTGACAACATGAATATGATAGAGGCATTAGGATTATAACCAGAGCCAAACAGCCATTCATTATTAATGTTCCAAGAGAACACACCCTTAGTGAACCAATTTGAGCCTACATTGAATAAGCTATCTCTTTGGTAACCATAACTTGTCCCTAACCTAAATATATTTATATCTTTACCTTTGTTCCAAAGATGAATTAGCATGTTTTGAGACAAGTTGCAAAGACAAAGAAGATTTATTGAAAATTTGGGTTAGAAACAAGAAATAAGTGTGGCGGGAAAAGAAAGAAAAAAGTCAAGAGAAAAAGAAAGGGATCATTGTCAAATACATTTCCATATTAAAAAAAAAAAAAAAAAATTTCTCTTGAACTTCTAGTTAAAGTAAAGAAAAAGATGCTACAAAGTTGGTTAGAATGATGCAAAGGCTCAACATGAATATTTAGCCTATGTTATTATGTGCTTTATAAGAGTTTTGAGAAGTTTTATTTGTATGATCTTTTTATGTCTCTAAACTTTATGAACTCTTTGGAACCTTTGTGATATCTTTATCCTTTTGTTCTTCAACCACATTACAAACCCCTTGGCCCCATTACAACCTTGATTAAAGACCTCTTGATTCATGAAGTTGTATGATCTAAATAGTGGAGAATAGGTGGACAAGCAAGAATATGGTAGAACTGTTTTCATGAGATTGATTGAGTGTAAACACTTCACCACTACTTTAAAGAGTGAAAATCATGAGGGTATCCCATGTGAGTAGTTGAGATTAAGTTTGAATATACACTATTTTGATTGAAATATGTTATGTTAATATTGGCTTAACTCAAACAATTTACATTCAAGCATGATTTTTTGTGAAATTCTTTAAGCTATTGATTAGTTTATAAGACTTGTTCAAAGATTGTCTCTAATTTGTATTGAAAGGATTAGGAGTAAATATTTTTAGTATATGTAGTTTATTTATATTTTAGTTTTTCAATGTTTGTGGGTATCGTTCTAGTAAACCCTCACGAGACTAAACTCGTCCACTAGGGACACCTAGGGGTTTAAAGGCTTGTGTCACATGCTAAGTGCCACCGTGATTTCCTACGAAAGTGGATTAGATTAGATTTTCTTATTTTATTTTTATTGAGTCGTTGCTAGGGACTAGCAACAATCTAAGTGTGGGGGTGTGATAACTCGTATAATTATATAGTTTTTAGTTATGTTTTATTATTGTTTTGTGTCAAATACGAGTTATTATTGTTTAGTCTAATTGTGTTTATGATCTTTTATATTTTTATGTAATTTGGTGTTTTTCACAAGTTTTTTTGAGTGATTTCAGATTACTAGAATTAAGGGCAAATCCAGTTCAGTTCCAGTTCCGACACCTTTTGCCATATCAGCTATATCTCAAGTTTCACTGAAGCAATAAGGCTGAAATTTTAACCGTGCAAAGTTAAGAGGCATATCTATCTTTTTTATGTTTTACACTTCTTGAAACGGAGTCGTTTTCCCTAGCGAAATCGACCATCAAGTTGGCTGATGTGCAATGACGTCTGTGCTGACCTGTTTTCGTATTTTGCCCATATCTTCTTATCCACATCAGAAAATGAGCTGATTCCAATGGCTATGGATCAGTAACTGATAGGGGAACATTTTTCTAGAAGACCATGTGATCAGATCAGGCTTCCAAAATTGACAAAATCGACCATCAAGTTGGCTGATCAAAATTGTCATACAATATGACGAAAATTGTTAGAAAAATGCACCCACCTATTATACCTACCTTTGAAATTTGTAAAGCTTGTCTCTTGTCATTTAGCCCTCCAAAATGTGTATAAATAGAGGGCCTTGGATGATTGTAGAGGATCATGTTGTAGATTGGTAGGAAATTAGCCATTGTAATAAAATTCTCTAAGTTTTCTTCTTCTTTCTTTTCTCTAGTTTTCTTTTTCTTTATTTTCTTCTTCTTCTTTCTTTCTTTTATTTCCTTCTTAGATTCTCTTTAATTTTATGTTTATGTTTACAATGCCTATGCTAGGCTAAACGTCTATTTGGTTAAGGGTGATTTCAAAGCCCTAGACATGTTTTGTGATTGATTTTCAGATTCTATCTATCATTAATTTTCTATCAAAGTTGCTTATGTTCTTCTACAAGAATTGTTCATGATGTTGTCTTGATTTATTTAGGTGTACAACTAGATAGATCTTGATAATTATCTATTGCTAGTTTAGGAGTCTTGATCCGTGTAATTGTCTTGATTTCCTATTCATAAGTGGCAATTTGTGATTAATGATTATGGTCAAGTTTTCAATAATTGCAAAGTGGAACATAACCTAAGTTGAACAATCCGAGCTTATGTGTTTGTTGCTTAGATCAACCTATCTTTCTCATCATAAAGCTGCCATTAAATTGAATTTAGAGAGCTTATTCTAGGTTGTTTAATGGTTAGAGATTAAATAGAGAGCTTGTTCTATTTAACGACAAACTAAGGAAAGATTGGGATAACAGAGCTTGTTGTTATCTACGGTTGTTAACTTTGATAGTTGGTTGATATTGATAGATCTGAAATTGATTCTTAATGATGTCTAGTGGTGGAGAATGAAACCTTAACCATATTTTTCATATTTGATTCTTCTTACTTACTTGTTTTCTTACTTTTCTAGTTTGTTTATTTTTAAAAGTATATTTATTTTTTTTGGCTGGTTATGCCGCCTAATTTGTATATTAACTTTGTTTTATTTTTATTGGCTGGTTATACCGCCTAATTTAGTATATATATTTTTATTGGCTGGTTATACCGCCTAATTGAGTATATATATTTTTATTGGCTGGTTATACCGCCTTGCATCTTATTCTTATTATTTACTTTAGTTTAAATCTGGCTTCAAAAACCCCTTTTCTTTTATTGTTTTCTTTGAACGTAAGTTATAAACTAATAACTCATAGATTAAAACCCAATCCCTGAGGACTCGACCCTTGCTAATCATTATACTTACAATTGATCTTTTTAGTGCAAGGTTAAATAAGATACACTCTTTTGGGTGCATCAAGTTGATCTGTGTGTTGGGTTACAATTCCCAACGAAAGAGGCTGTGCTTTCAGCTATCAAGCACTATAACATCAAAAACTCTGTAGATTACAGAGTAATTGAATCTGAGCCGATGAAATATTATGCCAAGTGCGTAATGTATGGGAATGGGTGTAATTGGAGAATAAGGGCAACTTTTATGAAGAAGAAACATCTATGGGAGATTAGAAAATATGAAGGGCCTCATACTTGCACATCGGGGAGGATTTCACAAGATCATTGCAAGTTAGATTGTAACATGATCTGTTCATGCATTTTGTCATTGGTCCAAGCAAATCCGGAGATTTCTGTTTCAGTTTTGATCGCTGAGATGCGAATCCGGTATGGATACATCACCTCCTACAAGAAAACATGGCAAGCAAAGCAAAAGGCAATTGTTCGAGTATTTGGCGATTGGGAAAGATCGTACAATGAGCTACCTAAATGGTTAGGTGCAATGCAACATTTCGTGCCTGGTACAATTGTGGAATTGCAAACGGTACCTGCATATCACGGTGATCGACTGGTCTAGGGTAAGAGAATATTCCATCGACTATTTTGGACATTTAAGTCGTGCATTGAAGGGTATCCGTATTGTAAACCTATTGTGCAAATAGACGGTACTTTCTTATATGGAAAATACAAAGGCACATTATTGTTAGCTATTGCACAAGATGGCAACCGAAACATACTGCCAATTGCCTTTGCCATTGTGGAGGGTGAGACAACAGAGGCTTGGTCATTCTTTCTCAGTAACTTGTGCAGACACGTGACAAAACAGCCTGGCATTTGCTTGATGTCTGATCGACATGAAGCCATCAAAGCTGCGATTAGACGAGATGGTGGATGGAATCCTCCACATGCATATTCAGTGTACTGCATTCGACACATTGCAGCGAACTTTATGAAAAAGTTTAACAATAAGGAATTGCGTCTACAAATTGTTAACATGGGTATGGAATCAAATCATAGTTATTTTATCTCTTATATTTCGTTTAGCATATAAAATAATATTGAAATTCACAAGTTTTTTGTTTTAAAATTTACTAGGATACGAGTTGAGGCGACCGAATTTTCATTTCATGTATGACAATCTTCGTGGAGAAAATGCAGAGGCGGCTAATTGGCTTGATAGGATCCCCAAGGAGAATTGGGCGCAGTCATATGATCAAGGAAGGCGTTATGGCCATATGACAACCAACCTAGCTGAATCTATCAATTCGGTGTTGAAGGGAACGCGTCATCTTCCCATTACTGCTTTAGTGCAATCAACATATTATAGGTTGGCTGCACTTTTTGTTAAGATGGGGAACAAGCAAATTGCCATGATGGAGGGATGGCACACATATTGTGAAACAGTCACACAAGCTATGCAAGAAAATCGCAGGAAAGCTAACTCCCACATTGTTCGTAATTTTACGCGAACAAATCAATCTTTTCTGGTTGAAGAGTTAGTTGCTCCACAAGAGGGTGTTTCTGCAATGAAGTACAAAGTCAACCTCAGTGACATGTGGTGTGATTGTGGAAAGTTTCAAGCACAAAGGTTCCCTTGTTCACATGTAGTTGCTGCCTGTGCACATGTCCATGTAGATTGCATGCAATATGTGGACAAAGTCTATAGACTGGAAACTATATTGAATGTTTATAGACATGAGTTCGAAGCTGTTGGAAATGAAGGTTACTAGCCTCAATATGATGGTCCAGAAGTGTGTCCCAATCAAGAAATGCGGAGAAATCCACATGGTCGGCCAAAATCAAGTCGTATTCGTAATGAAATGGACCTCAGGGAGAAAGGCCAACCAAAACGTTGTGGATTATGCAGAAACGAAGGTCATAACCGTCGAAATTGTCCGCATCGATTTGGCACATTGGGGGAGGCTTCGCATCAACAATAAATGAATTACATGTTTTTCTCAACTTATCATGTACTTTGGATTATAAGGGAAAATGTAATGCAAGTTTTTTTGTTTGTTTTTTGTTTTTATCTAATACAAATCAATTAACAAAATTTAAAAAAATTTGTTCATAAATTTTAAATAATAAAATATACCTTACGAAATTTCTTTATTTTTAAAATTATAAAAAAATTATTTTAATTTAATTTATAAATTTTAAAATTAAAAAACAAAACTTACAAATTTTTAAAATTAAAACAAAACTTACAAATATAATTTTTGATATACAAATTTAAGAAGAAATATTATTTTGTTTTTTTAATTTTTATAAGAAAAAAAATTTTCCATATTTAAATTTAATAAGAAATTTAATTTAATTTATAATTTTTAAATTTAAAAAATAAAATTTACAAATTAAAAAAAAAATAAAATTTGTTTATTAATTAAAAAAAAAAATTTACATGAAGGGAAATCACCACCCCCCATGGCGATTTCCCTTCATCCTTTTTACAAATTTGGTTAAAAATACCAAGGGAAATCGCCATGGGGGGTGGCGATTTCCCTTGGTATTTTTATCAAAATTTGAAAAAAAACACCAAGGGAAATCGCCACCCCCCATGGCGATTTCCCTTGGTATTTTTAGCCAAAATCAATATTTTGATGCTGGGAAATCGCCATGGGGGGTGGCGATTTCCCAGCTAGTGTTAAAACCAGCGTATTTTGGGAATTAATCTAAAAGCATCGGTATTTTGGGATTTTTTTTTGGCTATATTTATATAAAAAAACCTATATATATGCATGGTTACTAAAAATTATAATTATAATCAAATAATTTTTAACATACAAATTTGGTAAAGTAAGAAACATAATAAAAAAGTTAAAAAAAACAAACCAACAAATCACCACCATAAAGCTAGATGACACTCACATATGAAGATTCTAAAACTATTGAAACCTAAAGTTTTAGGATCTCATCCTTATTTATCATTGGCGATAATAGTTAAACCCTCATGAGGTTTGGGGTAATTCCTTTTAACTCTGATGTTTGAAAAACGTTTTCTTATCCTCTGAGATTTGACAAAAAAATTTAACTTACACAACCTAGGACATATTTAACTACAAAATTGAAATTATGAAAATTAATTTAATTAGAGATAAATTTAATACTAATTAAATTCTCATAATTTTATAGTTAAAAAAATCTTAGGTAAAAGAAAGAATAATAACTAAAATACATGGAAAGAAAGAATAAAAGAATGAATGAAAATACATGAAAAAAAAAAAAATTAACAAAAAGTATAATTATCTTTTCATTTAAAATTATTCAACTATTAACACCATAGTGAAACTTTTGTCACTCAAACCTTAGAGGACAAGAGAGTATGTTTCAAACATGGGGGAGTAAGAGGAATTACCCCTAAATTTAAGTATTTGTCCTTACCATTGAAATAAGTCCTAATTAAAAATAAAAGAGCGTGAAATTATGTAGATCTAAAAATTTAGATATCGTGTATTCGTGTTATGTTCATTTATTTTTATGTGTTATAATTTTATTTAAAGTATTATATATATTTATAATAAACTTTGACACATTAATAATTCGTATTATATAGATTTTGACATATTCGTGTATCTGTGTCATGTTATATTATTTTTCTATATCGTGTTCATATCATATAATTATATCGTATCCAAAATTATTAGATCTAAAATTATATACACTCATGGGTCATGAGCAGCATCTTAATTTGTTTTTTAATTTAATATTTATTTATTACCATTACTTTATATTTTTCTTAAAATACATATATTATTTTTATAAATATATGGCTCTCCGTAGATTTTGTCGATGATCATTGTGATCTCATCGCTATATCTTTATAGTATTTCTATTTGGCTTTTAAGTACACAGTAATAGTTTTGTCCTAAGTCTAAGTTTCAGATGCACTTATTAGATATTATTTTCTATTGGTACTTTATACATACAAATTTCTTTTTCTATGTTGATTAGTATAAAAGAAGTCATTTAAGAAGCATCTTCTAGCTTTCAAAAAGTTGAAAAAGTTTTAGCTTTAATTTAGGGTTAACTCACATGGGTTGATTATAGGGATAGTAGGTTGAATTACTCCCTTCTATAAAATACTGAATTTGTTTGATCAACTAAAAAATTAATTAAGTATTGAATTTGTATTATAAAAATTATTTATTATATTATTAAAAATTAAATACGGAATATAATTATATTGTTTGATAACTATAAATTTTGAATTTTGAAAATCATTCATTTCACAATTTAATCTTATTAATATAACATTTTTATATTATTTTGGATAGTTTTGAATAAAAATTAAAAGGTATAATTTAAATATCTCATCTTTTGCAACAAAAAAAAGAGATAATTTAGTTCAAATATAAATTTTTTTAAAATATTCGACTTAACCTTTTTTGCTTTAACTAATAAGTAGCTCTCTATTTACTTATCTCATTCAATTTTTTTTATTGTTCAAAACTTTCTATTAAGTAAAATTTGATATGGGTCATCAAACACATTAACAACAATTAAATATTGATTTTTTTTCTTCAATGCATTGAAAAGTTTCAATGTTTTATCAAACACACCCTAATTTACCAATATTTCAATCCTATATTTACACTGTGTTTGTATACAAAAAAAAAAAAAAAATCATGTTTGAAAATTAAGACAAATAAATTTGAACTCAAAAACAATTTCAATTTATCAAGAATGTGAAATACAATCATTGAATTTTTTTAAATAAAAGAAAATCCTTTGATTCTTTAATCCTCTGATTCTTTACTTTAAAATAAATTCGCTTCAAGGATATTGATAACATGATCTTGAATTTGTTGTATGCTATATACTGAAAACAAAAGCAGAATATAAATATAAACAAATAATATGAAAATGAACTAGATATATATACGTACAATGCTTACAGACTTCAATCGAACAACAAAGAAACAAAATCGAGTCAAGGTTGGACCTCTGATCTTAAGATGTTTTTTGCCTATCTAAAGGTGCTTACAGTTTGATGCAAATCGTCTCCCAGGTTTCCTCGATAATCGTTGCAAATGAGAGCACACTCGAATGCAACACAGCGAACCAGAAGAATCTTTTGTCTCTCTCTCACAAGACGGGAATTATTTAAGTGAATTAGAGAGTCTAAACAGATACAAAACTCTGGTATTTATAAAGAAGTAGAAGTATGTTCAGTCAGACACATCTGTAGGATAGGAACCGGTTCGGTCAACAGACAAGTCTATAACAACGAACCAACAGACACAAACCGGTTCTATATAAACTGAACGGACACAAAACGGTTCGCTCCTTGACCGAACAGACAAACTTATTCGGACAAAATAAAAGCTGGTTGGTTGAGCTGGTTTGGTTTGAACTGAAAAAAATTAAGTCGGTTGGGCAGTAAAAAATAATTACTGATCCAAACCCGACCCAGCCCAGCCCGACCTGGCTCTGCGGGGTGCTCGCGCGTGTGGTCTAGCCCAAGTTGTGTAGGTCCTCACCCACCACAAAACTTGGGTGCCCTTTGAGGCCCAACCTAACATGGAACACAAGCCTTTATAAATAACAAGCTAAGGCCAAACATTGTTCTATGTGGGATTGAATATCACAAACAACTTCAATCAACTTTTTTTCCTCTTCAAGTGGGTGTAAAATGAGACCAATTTCTCATTCACTTTTTGATATCAATTGTGTACGTTAATGTACATCGTGTATCTAGCTACGACAACCTATGTATTAGAATACGTATTTCGTATGTATACACAAAATATATGCTATGATATCCAACAATCCCCCACATCATTGGAAATTGTCTGAATAAAATGACGAACTGACTCGGAGTACGAGAGAGACTTTCTTTGAAGAGTAATTACATCATGATAGGTAGTTTTTGGCTTTGAACCTTTCATAGTGAATAACTATTGGATTTACTCGGCTAACTAGTGAACATGATGTCTTGAACTATTCCACCTTTCGTGTAAACCAAGACAATAGGTATCACACAATTCGCCTTCGAACATCTTCGTTTCTCACGGTTGTGTCCATTTTGGCCCCGAACACTTCCTGGTTTCTTATGAGTACTTTAGAGAATTTAGCCTGATCAATTCTCATAGAAATGGCCACGTTTTTTACTCATAATAGGTGATTGCTTATTAAGAGTATCCTGCAATACCCCACTTGATTTTTATCAAGCTATAAAAATCATTAAAAGCATAGCTTACCCTAACTCCTTTGCAGGCAGCACTAAATCATCATAGGAATGAATAAGAGTGTTTAACTCTTTTAGTGCTCACACTCAGTTAACATAATTTAGTTGTCCCTTTTGAACCTAGATATTGGGATCTCCAGTTAGCTAGGTTGGGTTTCCACTATGTAACTTTAATTTATAGGCTTAAGACCCATTCCTCTCGATAATATATTTACTTGCTCTCTCGTTAAACCTTTAGTAAGCGGATCCACAATAATATCCTTTTATTTTACATAATCAATAGAGATAATCCCATTTGAGAGCAACTGTCTAATGGTATTGTGTCTTCGATGAATGTGTCGAGATTTACCGTTATACAAACTACTTCGTGCCATACCAATTGCAGATTGGCTATCGCAATGTATACTAATTGTCGGCACAGGTTTCGGCCAACATGGAATATCTTCTAAAAAGTTCTGAAGCCATTCTGCTTCTTCACCAGCTTTATCTAAAGCTATAAACTCAGATTTCATAGTGGATCTGGCAATAAATGTTTGTTTAGAAGATTTCCATGACACTATAGCTCCTCTAATAGTAAAGATAAATCCGCTGGTGGATTTTGAATCTTTAGTATCGCATATCCAGTTTGCATCATTGTACCCTTCAAGTACAGCTGGATATCTTGTATAGTGCAGTGCATAACTTGAGGTGTATCTCAAATATCTGTGTCGCAACCTAAAAAATAACGAGTCTCATCGCAAGACTTTATTATTCGTCAAGCGTGACATTAAAAAAACCGAGGAAAAATGGACTTAATTCCTCTAGAAAAATGAAGGTTTTGAAAATGACCTTAAAAAAGACATGGAGTCGCCACCAATCTTTTTTAGCTAGGTGTGATCGGCCACCTATTAAAACCGGTTTTATAAAATATTTTAAAAAATTAATTAAAACATTTTAAAAACCAATTTCAAGTATGCGTTTTAAACCAGAGAAATCAAAGAAGCGGGTTCGGGAGTCGGTTACGTGTGGGGAAGGATTAGCACCACCACAACGCCCGTATAAATCGGTACCTTATTAATCGTGTGTTATCTTAAGTCTCGGTAAAAATTGGTTTTAAATTTAGTATTTCAAGTTAATTCCCAATTTAAAGAAAAATAATTCCATTTTTAATTGAAAATGATCCGGAATTTATAAATTCAAAATTTTCCTATATTCCCCAACAAACGTGGCAAAATATAGAAATTTTTATTAATTTTGGAAAATTTTCCGAATCATTCTCTTTTTAAAGAGGATATTCCGTTATTAATAATAATTGATGATATCCTCCCCAGCAAACCGGGCAGAGAACTCATGAATTATTTTAACTCGGGAATATCTTTATTTTATTGAAAACCATTATCTTTTTTGAAAATATTTAAAAGAAATGAATATGTATATCCATGACATAAATAAAATGACATAGAAAAATCTAAATAATATAATGCAACCTAAATGACATGATATGATTTGAATGCCTTAGCATATTCTAAATGAAATGAAATATCCTAAGTTATATAATATATTCTAAATGAAATTAAATGACCTATGTAACATAATACATTCAATATGAAATGCAATATCCTAAGTCATATGATATAATCTAAATGAAATAAAATATTCTAGATGACATAATATATCCTAAATGAAATGAAATGAAATGACCTAGGTAATATAATATATTCTACATGAAATGCAATATCCTAAGTCATATGATATAATCTAAATGAAATAAAATATTCTAGGTGACATAATATATCCTAAATGAAATGAAATAATTTAAATGACATGACAAATATGAATGATATGGCATATAATTTAAATGACATGGAATAAAATAATGCTATCATATAATATGCATGAATATAAAAATAATAATGCATGAACATAGTATATTCTAAATAAAAATAACTAAATAAAAGCATAGGATATCATGAAATATTCAAAACCATATGATAAACCATATAACATCAAAAAATATAAATCAAAATAATAACAATATCATAGAAATTATTATAGCAAGAATCACATATTATATAAAATGCATGAATATGAAAAATGCAATGCATGAAATGTATTTTTTCCTTTAATTAAGGAAATCTGTATATCTAAAAAGATATCCGGCTACCTTAGGAAAATATGTCAAATTAAATATTCTAAAACCAAAATACTTTGTGATTGTTTGAAAACAATTTTGAAAAGCTTGAATTAAAAATAAAAACTGTGCTAAATCTTTTTTTAAATGGCTCTAATTTCCTAAGTTTAAAAATCCGGACTTGACTACCCTATAACTCGAGACTTGAAAAACCATTTTTAGAGTTTAAAAAGGCTTAGAAACTACCCTAAGTCAGTAGCTAACCCTCCTAATCAGCCCACTCTAAGTAACTTAACCAAAACAGAAAAATGATTTTTCTTTAAATTCAATTCTGACTCCACTGTCGAGTTTTAAGCCACGATTTTTTACCCTATTTTTAAAATTTCAAAAAATTCTGAAAACAATACTGGAGACTCAGGACATGTAAAACTACACGGGAAAACATCGGCTTAATTTTCTGATTAAAGATGAATTCCCAGAAAAATCGGAGATGTACGAGTACTGGGTGAAAAAAACTGCTTTGCCAAAACACATTTTTGCCTTTGATAAAATCATTTAAAAATCAAAGTAAAAATATTTGAAACTCATAAAATGACTTACAAACAGTAGCTAGGAATTTTTGAAATTTAGATAAAAATTGGCTAAGTAAAAAAATCACAAAGGTAGATAATCAACTTGACAAACTTAATTTTCCACAAGTGTGCTCAAGAGAGCATGACTTTGAACCATTAATTGGCTCAAGTCATTATTCAAGTGGCATGAACATGAAATGCATGAAACAGTATAGCAAACATAGTGCATGAAATGCATGAGCTTAAATCTAAATGTCATGAAAAAATGCATGGCATCCATATAGTGACCTAGACCTAAATGAACTTGCATGGCATTTAATGCAACCTAGACCTAAAATGCGTGAACATGCATGGCAAATAAACCAAATTTAATAACTAAAATATGCATGGCATTTTGACAAACACAAAGCATGCTTAAACCAAAAACTCAACCAAATATCATGAAAATGATAACCTATCAACTAACATGGCAAGAATGCACATAAAATGCAAAAATTCAAGGGTGGCCGAATGGAATAATGCAACTAGCAAACATGGCATTTTCACAAACACTTGGTATATTAGCATGCAAAACTAAATCAAATGTCATGCAAATGCAAAAACCTACCAACTAACATGGCAAAAATGAAACACACAATGCAAAACACATGGAGTAGCCAAATGGCCTCAAGTTCCAACAAGCATGGCATTTTCACAAACACTTTGTATACTAACATGCTCAACTAAAATATAACACTCAAATCATGCAAAAACCACACAAGCATTTTCACAAACACTTAATATACTAAATCTAGAACATGCTCAACTAAGATATAAAACTCAAATCATGCAAAGACCACACAAGCATTTTCACAAACACTTGATATACTAAATCTAAAACATGCTCAAATTTAAATATTATAAAAACAGAAAATCAAAAATGCAAAGACATGATATTTAAAACATAAATGGCAACAAACAAAGCAACCAAATTAAAATATAACTCAAGATTATAAAGTAAAATAACATTTAAAACACCAAGATCAAAGAAAATAACATAAACAATATGGTAAAATAAACCAAAACAGCAACTTAAATAAATAATGTAGACCATTTGGCCATGGTGAGTATATTATAAAAAAAAATGTAAAAAATATATTTAAGAAAGAGATGAAGGAAGAACTTAAGAAGAACAATAAAAAAACATTTATTTAAAATGGAAACTCATCAAATAGTAATCAAAATAGCAAAAACAAGAATGGAAAATCAAGAAAGTGCAAGAGTTGGTGCTCAAGAGCAACCTCAAGAAGCTATATTTCAAGCTTTATCTCTTCAAACTTTCCTTTCTTTTCTAAACTTTTCTCTTTTGCTTTCAACCAAGGAGAGAAAAACTAAGTAAATACCCAAAATAATTCAGCAAAATGAAATCTAAAAATGAATTTTCTGACCCCCCAACAAGTGCTGGCCAAATGGCCCATTAATTCTCCAAGATATTGTCTTTTTTTTTTATAACCAATTTTCCATCAAATGGCTAATAATTCAAGGTGAAAAAATCATGAAATTACCACCTTTAGATTAGCATATCAGCTATCTCAAATTACAGCTATTCAAGAATAATGTTGACATCTCTCTTGGCCTATGTGGCTTAATCACCATGGCTTGATCAAAGAGAATCTCTAACTAACTCTTGATTTTTAGCCATTTGATTGAAAAATCAGAAGCTTCCTCCTTCCTTTGGGCTTGGGCAGGCAAGCACTTCTCTTTTCGAGCCCAAGTCTGATTTTTTGAAAGGCCCAAAGAAGCCCTTTTCGGTTGCTTGGGTGAAATGACTATTTTGCCCCCCCGGATGCAAATAAATATCAAACAGACTCCAAATTAAAATTTTCTTTTTTTAATATTTCCAAAATAATAAAACATTGAGTTCTGAAAGTTTTCAAATTTATCCGAGTCCATTTGCTATTTATTTGGATTTTTTCTTCCAAAAATGCCTTTTTATGCCCCTACATTTTACCATTTTTTAAACGAGCTCCAAATCAGGATTTTTCTTCACCAATCTCTTCAAAATAATTAAAAAGTGTGATCTAGAAGTTTTCATAATTTTTGGAGCTCATTTGGTACTTTTTCGGGATTTATCGACTTGAATTACTGCATAGGAGGCTCGGGATTTGGCCATTTTGCAAACGAACTCCGAATCAAGATTTTCTTTCGCCAATCTCTTCCAAATAATTTAAAAATGAGATTTGAAAAATTTCAGAATTTTTGGAGTCCATTTTCTATTTTTTCAAGATTTATCTTTTTGAATTATTGCATAGGAGGCCCGGGATTTGGCCATTTTGCAAACGAACTCCGAATCAAGATTTTATTTCGCCAATCTCTTCCAAATAATTTAAAAATGAGATTTGAAAATTTTCAAAAGATTTGGAGCTCATTTGCTATTTTTTCGGGATTTTCCTTTTTGAATTACTACATAAGAAGCCCGGGATTTGGCCATTTTGCAAACGAACTCCGAATCAAGATTTTATTTTACCAATCTCTTTAAAATGATTTAAGAATTAGATTGACAAATTTTCAGAATTTTCGGAGTCCATTTGCTATTTTTCCCAAATTTTCAAATTTTGCCCTTTTGCCTCTGAAACCCAGTTTTGCCCAAAACATGTCCGATTTTCAGATTTTCTTCAAGCTGAGCCTTGGGCTATCCTTTTTAATCATTCCTCATCCATTGGGGGCTTTGGTCTTACCAAGTCGGGCCATTTCTGTGATTCTTCCCGATTTCACCGAAATCCACTAAAAACCATAATTCTCGGTTTTCTCCCGGATTGACTTTTCTTTCGATTTTTCTTGCAAGTGACTTCTCCATTACCCGTAGTCAGTGCTTATCTTTCATTTGGAACCTTCAATTTTGACCAATTTGATCATTTAAGCACTTTTCCCCAAATTTCTCGGATTAGGGTTTCCTTTCTATTGAATCTCCAAATGCCAACTTCCGAACTCCATATCTTTCAATGTAGACCTCGGATTATCATAATTCTTTCGCCATTTTTCAATTGAGCTTAAAATCTTGATTTTGAAAGAGGGTTGATTTTTTAAGTAGTTGACTTTCTGGGGTTGACTTTTTTGGGGTTGACTTGTTCCGAGGTTGACTTTTTCAAGTTTGACTTTTTATGCTTGCCCCTTTAAACTAAGTGTTGGAGTACCACCGGAAGGATGAACAAAGTCTTTTTACACTCGGAAACATCAATTTAGGAAGAAAACATACCTGTTTTAGTGGTCCGGACAAAATTAGGTGTCTACAGCTGCCCTCTTTGGCTATTGCTGAGAATCAGGAATCAGGCAAAGATAAACCGACACTAATTTTTTACGGTCAGTGAAATCACATTTTAAGGAAAGGGAAATGGGTTTTCTTTTTCATTCTTCTATCATTCTTCATTTTCTATTTTTTCATTTTTTTTAAACAGTAAATTGAAGATTTTGTCCTTAAATTGAATTCCCTGACCAATCAAGGCTCGACCTATCTTAAGGAAACGAATTCGACTTGCAAGAAAGGAAATGACCTCGACGATGGTCTTGGGGCCTTAACCTGTCTTGTTCTCAGCTGTGTTTAAAATTCTGGGTATCTCCTCCAGAAGCTTTGGCTATCACCACCAAAGTCTTGCTCATTTTTAAAACTGTAAAAATTCTGGGTATCACCTCCAGAAGCTTTAGCTATCACCACAGAAGACTTTTTACCTTTTCAAAGGATTTTAAAACTCTGGATATCTCTACCAGAGGCTTCAGCTATCACCACCGAAGACTTGCTCATAATAAAAAAACGTACCTCGACGATGATCTCGGGGCTCGACTCGTCTTAAGAAAACGAATTTGATTTGTAAGAAAAGAAATGACCTCGACGATGGTCTCGGGGCCTTAACCTGTCTTGTTCTCAGTTGTGTTTAAAATTCTAGGTATATCCTCCAGAAGCTTCGGCTATCACCACCAAAGTCTTGCTCATTTTAAAATTGTAAAAATTCTGGGTATCACCTCCAGAAGCTTCAGCTATCACCACCGAAGACTTTTTACCTTTTCAAAGGATTTTAAAACTTTGGATATCTCTACCAGAGGCTTCAGCTATCACCACCGAAGACTTGTTCATAATAAAAAAAAAGTACCTCGACGATGATCTGGGGCTCGACTCGTCTTAAGGAAACGAATTCGATTTGTAAGAAAAAAAATGACCTCGACGATGGTCTCGGGGCCTTAACCTGTCTTGTTCTCAGTTGTGTTTAAAATTCTAGGTATCTCCTCCAGAAGCTTCGGCTATCACCACCAAAGTCTTGCTCATTTTAAAACTGTAAAAATTCTGGGTATGACCTCCAGAAGCTTCAGCTATCACCACCGAAGACTTGTTCATATAAAAGAAAGTACCTCGACGATGATCTCGGGGCTCGACTCATTTGAGAAGCAGAACGAGTTCGATTATACCTGAAAGCTTTAAGAGATGATGCAAATGCAAATGTCTTTAGTTGATGCAAACGTTTCTTGATGTAGATGCAAATGACTTAGATTGGTGCAAATGTCTTTGATGCAAATGTAAATGACTTGATTTGATGCAAACTTTCTTGATGCAGATTCAACTAACTTAGATTGATGCAAATGCTTCTTGATGTAGATGCACATGTTGAATAAAATTCTGGGTAACTCCTCCAAAAGAAGATTTCTCATTTTTCAAAATTATAAAACCCTAGATATCTCCACCAGAGGCTTCAGCTATCACCACCGAAGACTTGTTCATTTTTAAAACTGTAAAATTCTGGATATCCCTACCAGAAGCTTTGGCTATCACCACCAAAGACTTGCTCATTGTAAAATTCTGGGTAACTCCTCCAGAAGAAGATTTATCATTTTTCAAAATTATAAAACCCTGGATATCTCCCCCAGAGGCTTCAGCTATCACCACCGAAGACTTGTTCACTTTTAAAACTCTAAAATTCTAGATATCCCAACCAGAAGCTTTGGCTATCACCACCAAAGACTTGCTCATTGTAAAATTCTGGGTAACTCCTCCAGAAGAAGATTTCTCATTTTTCAAAATTATAAAACCCTAGATATCTCCACCAGAGGCTTCAGCTATCACCACCGAAGACTTGTTCACTTTTAAAACTGTAAAATTCTGGATATCCCCACCAGAAGCTTTGGCTATCACCACCAAAGACTTGCTCATTGTAAAATTCTGGGTAACTCCTCCAGAAGCTTTGAGAAATGATGCAGATGCACATGTCTTTTAACAAGGTTCTCATGCTTCATGGTGCAAATGTAAATGCTTGGATTGATGTAAATGTTTCTTAATGCAAATGCAAATAGCCTGGATTGATGCCCATGTTTCATGATGCAGATGCCCCTACTAATTGTATTCATGTAACTGGTTTATAAATGGTGTAACTATAATTACCGCACAATAATGAAAATGCAATGATTCTAGAAATAATGCAATTGCTTGAGATGACACAAATGCGAATTCCATGAAGAATGTAAATGTAAAGGTAAAATGCAGATGCTTATGGAATAATTCCAATGCAAATACCCATGAATGATGCAAATGCTTGCCGATACTGTGCAGATGTAAAAGCTTGATAAAGAGATGAGTGCTCATGAGTGATGCAAATGCCCCCGATTGTTTTTCTAGACTTTGGCTTAGCCTTTCAAATTCATTTTTCCTCTTCAAATAAGAGTATATCTTCAATTCATTTTAGCTATTCTCTTTGCCCCAACAGTTTTCAAACTTTCATCAACAAAGATTGAACCGGGTTCTATTTCTTCTTCTCATATCTGGAAGTCAAGACCTATCCTAGCAGCTCTATACCTTTGGGTTAGAAAAATCCTTGTCTCATGTCAACATCAAAATGGGTATTTCAAAAAATCTATTTATTTATTTTCGCATTTTGAAAACTTCTGAACAAAAAATATTAACCCCACAATGTGTGATGTACAAATCTTTTGAAGACTGATGATCATTGTTAGAAATTTCTCTAAGTATCAATCTGGTTTTTTCAACTGGGATTGGCAAGGATTGGTATAACAAGATTCTGGCTTTTCCAGGAAAACTTCATGACAAAAATGTATATCCCTTCTAGGCTCACAAATAGAACAGGTTTTATAAATGATGAATTCATTGAGAACCAAGCAAATTCAACATTCTTTTAGTTTCCATATCAAGGCATTTTGACAAGCATCAAGATTGGCCAGGATGTTTAAACCGGAAAGTTTAATCTTGAAAAAAAAAGTTTCAGTTTTTGAAGACAATCCTCTGAATGAGAATTGACAATTTTGGGAGGTTCAGGAATTCTTAAATGTTCCTCGATGACCACTTTTTTAAGATGACCTTCTCTTTTTGTGGTATCGGCACTTTCATAGATGGCATCAAAAATTTTCATTTTACTCTAGACCGCCCATTGTTGGGTTTTCGCCCTAGAGTCCCATTCTTTCCAATTTTTCTATTTTTTTTCTACCATACACTTGAGAATTCTAAATTCTTCCTTAGTGAAATGAGAATTCGATAAAATGGGATAAAATCTAAGGAAAAACCTTTCAAATTAAATATTCATGCTTGATCAAAATGGACTTTTAAAGCACGTAATGTAGGCCATGGCTCAGGGTTCAGAAAGAAAGGATAAATAGGCTCAAAATATGTGTTTGAGGGTAATCAGATCAAGGATCATTTCTTGAGGAGGATTCTCTTTGAAGCATTTGTCCCTTCTTGGAGATTTCTTTCCTTTTGACTTTGCTCTTTTTCTTCTTTGCTTTTGGCTTTCAATTTGCCATGTCTTCCACACACTTTTTTTTTTTGTGTTTTTCTTTTGTTTTTCTTGGCTTTCATTTCGCCATCTTTTCCTCTTCTTTTTCTTTGACAGAGTGCGCCCGTATTTATTCGGGGTTCCATTTGCTTTGTATATGTCTTTAAGCTAGGACTCATTTCTCAATGATCTTTAAAAAGATCTTTCCTCACATTTGCCCCCCAGTGTAGAGGGTGATCCTTGATCAGGGTTCAAAGAAGAAAGAATTCTTTTGGCTCAAAAGGGGTGACTATGAATAATTTCTTTTTGTGTGAAAGGGATATGAAAGATGGCCATTCCTCATGTCAAGCACGAATATTCACATTGAAAAGCAATCCCAAAGGGAAATAGATATTCAGAATTTCATTTTGCACTTTGGAATCATCCGAATTCTCATATGCATGATATCACAAAAAAATTTCTTCTCTTTTTTTACATCGCATGCCCCAATGATTCATGTGTTAGCCCATCCTTCTTCACCATGTATCCATCATTTCCACATATGATGCCCCAATTTGATTAACCATGAGAATTTGAATCAACGAGGAACATAGCAAGTCTAGGTCTGTTTTGGAAAGGCTGAGTTTCCAATCTGAGTTCTTTGAAGAGATAAGGAAAATATGACCCAAAAACGGGTTTTCTCTAGGACAAAGGATAATCTAGTTTAATCATTGTGCCCCAAGGTGTCAATCATGAAGTGATGTTTGGGCAATTAGTGTTTTGTGGTCATTGGGAAAAGTCATGAATGGTTTTAGCACAATCTTGACACACACCAAATTATCAAAATCTAGATTCTTGAAAGAATGTCTCATTTGTTTGAATTTCAAGGAATTTGAAAATTTTCAAAAAGTTCGTTCCTTTGTTCATAGCCTAGACTAAGATCTACGTGTTTTCTTATTCTGTGATGACAATGGCTTTATGAAGTCAAATCATTCATATTCCTTGAAGCATTAGGTCTTTCAAGTGTTCTTGGTTTAAGAGATTTAGGCTTAGGAAAACCTAAAGAGAGGGGAGAAGGTATTGGGTCATTTGTAACACTGATCATCAATCTTCTTGAGACTATCCATTATTAAAAATTCCTTAATGCTTGTTTTTGCAAATTCAAATTATTGTTAAAACACAACAAACACAAAGCATTTAAAATTCAAAATTCATTTAATTCATGTAGATGTTAACATGAGACAAGTGCTTTCATCATCATAGTGTATCGAACTACATGCGTCAAAAACCTAATGTGATCGTGCACCATGTTTCTTATGACACTTGGCTTTCCCATCTTCAAAACTTATCGAACCAGCCTTGATGAGATCCCTGACCTTGTACTTCAAAGCGGGGCAGTTCTCTGTTGAGTGACCTTGATTGCCAAAATGATAACCACAACACTCATTAGCATCATACCAGCTTGGATAAGAGGGCTTCAGAGGCTCTATTTGGATGGGTGTCACAAGGTGATTCTGGATGAGTTGAGGTAATAGCTCACTGTATGTCACAGGAATCGGATCATCCTGATTTCTTTTTCGCTTTTTATGCCCCCTTCGATTATTCCCAAGGGTGTTCGATTGATAGTCAGATGTAAATTCTGGTGTAGTTGCAGTCATTGGTTGGTAAGGATAAAAACCTTGGGAGACATTGTTCAGGGTAGAGTATAATGGCTGATATGAGGAGCATTGGGGAGGTGGGGCAAAGTCTTCCACGACTTGGGTATCTTCCTTTTCCTTTTCAGATGCCCCTTTTTTCTTGGTATTGGATGTTCTTTCTCATTCAATTTTCCCATCCTTGATAGCATTCTCAATCATCGCCCCTGAAATTACTATGTTCGAAAAAGTCTTCGTGGTGTTGCCGACAAGTCTATCGTAGTATGGGGCCTGTAGTGTATTCACAAAAAGGACAGTGGTTTCCTTCTGAGTTAAAGGCGGTTGTACTTGGGCAGCCAGGCTCATCCACCATTGCGCATATTCTTTGAAGCTCTCAGTAGCTCTTTTCTTCATATTTTGCAAGGTGAGACGGTTAGGCGCCGTGTCGGTCAAATGCTTGTACTGGTTTAGAAAAACCCTAGCCAGGTCATTCCAAGAGCGAATCTGATCCTTGCTCAACTGACTATACCACCTAATTGCGGATCCGCTGAGGCTATCCTGAAAGCAGTGAATCAAAAGCTTATCATTATCTATATGACTTGTCATCTTCCGGCAGAACATAGTGATGTGGGCTGATGGATCAGTCGTCCCGTCATATTTCGCAAAGTCAGGGATCTTGAACTTAGGAGGAATGAATAAATCGAAGACCAAACATCGTTCTTTCGCATCTAAACTCCTAAATACATCTGTATTTTCTACTACCCGGAGCCTTTCATCTAGCAACTGATATTTCCCTTAGGAATCTGCCAACTCAACCTCATTTACTGCAACCTTTTTCAACTTTTCCTGTTCAGCTGGATCATCTGAGTTTAGGACATTGATTGTGTTCTGGGCATCAATCATTACGACCTCATTCTGACCTTTTTGTGCCTCTAACCCTTTCCTGGCGACAAAGTTTTCTGTGTATCCTTTTCTCTTGATTACGACAGACATTAGCTCCATCAATTTAGTCATCTGATCCTTAGATTCTGCTTGAGACTTTGCCAGCTGTTCTTGCAATTCTTTCTGTTCTCTTTCCATTTTTTCCATTCGGGCAACTTGTTCATCCTCCATAGCACTAGCCTGTATTAAAAGGGTATTCAGTACTTCTTCTGATTTTAAATGGAAGTTCTTTCAAAGACTCCTAAAGCCAAGCCAACTTCTGTTTTATTTCCCCCAAATGTATGTCATGATGAATGAGCCATGAATGCAATTTGATGCATATGAAGCCTAAACAATATGATGTATGGACATATATAGTGGAAACATGCTGACCATGTATGTAATAAATGCAATCACAATGCCAACATGTTGCAAACAAAGAATAAACAAATCAACACATGGATATATGCAATGACTGATCATGTGCATTTTAGCATATTTCCCAATGAATGATCATATATCCTATGAATGCAACACGGTGTAAATTATGATACATGCAAACAATGAATGATTGATACAGAGTATATACAAAGAAAATCATGCTAACCATGTGTGTCATGAATGTGACCTAATGCTAATCATGATGTACGTAATAAGCAAATTAATGCATGGATATATACAAAAAAATCATGCTGATTATGAATGTATAAATGCAACCTGATACTAACATGATACATGTATGAATGTATGGTATGACCAATAATTGATTGGATGCAAAATGCAAAAAGGGAAGATATCACAGAGGAAATAAGAATCGGAGGAACTTAATCATCAACCTCTCATAAATTTGAAACATAATCAATTCATTCTCATATCAACGTTCACAATGGTATAAACCATGTTTTACAAAATTTGAACAGTGGTTAAAACTGTCTTTACAAGCACTTTATTCTTCCTGGCATCCTAAGGCTATAAGAGCCGGCTACTGAAAAAGTGAAATCCTATTACATCATATAAGACCGAAGTCTTTCCACCTCAATGCTGTAAATCTCCCAATCTTAGTGGCGCTTTCCCAGTCCTTTATCAATCAGTGTCGTTGGATCCAACCACTTGGCATTTAAGAGTTTGTACTTTCTTTTTGAATGCTATACAGTCTTCAATGTTATGGCCAACAATTCCACAGTGATAATCACATCTTGGATTTGGATTATACCCATTTGGGTATGGTGGTAATAGGGGTTTCAATGGGATACAGTCAACCATGTGATTTTGGATCAGTATAGGGAGAAGCTCTCTGTAGCTAATTGGAAGGGGATCAAAAGGCCTTTGGGTCTTATCCTGGGGTCGTTTCTTAGTCACACTGAACCTAGGAGTTGGGGCACTTGGTGGTGGTACTAAGGTTCGAACCGAAGTGTTTACGTAGGGAGATGGAGGAATAACAAGGTAAGGGTATGGATTTGGACACGGGGCCTTTGGAGGTTGTACATAGCTCAAGGTTTCTATCCCATATGCTAGATAAGGTGATTGATGAGGGAAGCAATATGAACTGGGAGTTGGTGGTGATAGAGTGGGATTCAGGAATCCTATAGTGGTCATTCCAATGGACGATTGGACCATAGTATGGTGGGGATACTGGCTTGGAACTAGAACAGTTTGCAGGTATGGTACTGGATTCGAGGTTTCTATCTTTGGTATCAGGCTTTCAGGTTTAATCATTTTCACGATTTTGTCCATAATTTCATTAGGATTGCAACCTTTGTGGCATTGACAAGTGCAGGATCCATCAAGGGTTGTATATTCTGGACCTAATGGTTTTGGTTGATCCGAAGGCAATGCAGAGCCCTGAGAAAGTTCCTCTTTACTTTTAACCATATCCTCAACCATTTTCAGCAATTTGGCCAGCTGTTCCTTCACCTCTCGGATTTCATTTCCACATTCCTCTTGATTGCGTTCCAAAGCACCCAATCGTTCCTCCGATTCATTCCACATATCTTGAACCCCTTTCATGCAAATGAAAATGTCATGAGATTAAGAATACAATTATGAATGTACATGCTTTATTCCTATGTGCATGAATATGCTGATGATTAATGCATGAACATATACAGAGAAATTATGATGACTATGTATGCTATGGATGCAATCTAATGCCAACATGATGCATTAAAAAAAAAATTGATGCACAGGTATATACAAATAATGACTATGCATGTCGTAAACGTGTTCTACAATGAATGACCATGCATGCTATGATGTCAAAATGATACATGCTAAGAATAAATGAATTAATACAAAGGTAGGTACAAAGAATGACCATGTATATCACAAATGTATTCTACAATGAATAATCATGCATGTTATGACTGTAACACGATGTCAAAATGATACAAATAAAGAAACCAATGATTACACGAAATTGGTGGGACCTAAATCTTGATTATTCAAAAAATCTCATTATGCAAGATTTTCCTCCAAATTTATGATTTTTTTTTAAACATGTTTTTTCTATGAAAAACCAACCATATTATTTTCAAAAGAATTTCGGGGTTGTGGATCCTACTATGGTACAATGTTCAAATGTTCATGTGAGACTATCGGTTTTATGAAATCATCAAATGAAATTACCAACTGTTTATTGCAAAGAATGAGATCAATAATACAACCAAAAATGTACATGCTCTATTCACACATGCATGAAATGTGCAAAATGCAAAAATGCTTGAAAAAGGATTTTTTTTTTTTTTTTTAAAACAGCTAATAAACATCTGCCCCAACAATATCTGCTTATTTAGGCATCACGATGCCTTCGAGGCGGAGTATCACATTTATTACGGGCGATGTACGTACATCGTTGCCCGATCTACAAAACTTATTCAGAGTGTAAAATAGGTAACAAAAGGTTTAGAAATGTCCCTTCATGTGTTTCTATTTTCGGTATATCTAACGAAAATCTGGCATGGCTTCGCCTAGGTTCACTATATGAAGGTGAATCGATTCTAAGGCTCCGAATTGGTCCTCATTGTCGCCGGTGAAGGCTAGTAAGGCACCCCGATAAAAGCGGGTTCAATTCGTTAGAGTCTATTTCCCTAGCCCATGCAGATTGTTAATCAAAGAAGGCTTAGGTAATTTAGTACTCCGGAAGTGTTTCACTAGCCCATGCAGATTGTTAATCACGAAGGCTTAGTTACTTTGCTCCCACCTAAAAGGACGAAACCCGAGTATAGGACTCATGATATGAAAATGCACGTGTAGTGTGTGTTGAGGAACAACAAACCTTTCACCACCTATTCTACACATCTTATTCTAAATGCCCCAACTATTTATAAAAAAAAATAATCAAGAATAGTGTAACGCATTAACCAACAAGCAATTATAATATACAACCTTAAATAACTAGAGAAAAAAAAAAAGAAAATGCATGCACATGAGAATGAACATATTTAAAAGCATTTTATTATTTTCAAAATTCTCCTTATTAAAAAAAATGTGGGAATTAAAATTAAATACCAATTAAACCAATAAAACCGAGACTTTGATAACACACGACTAATTCTAGGCCTGACTCTCTAAAAAAAGTCTCCAGTGGAGTCGCCAAGCTGTCGCAACCTAAAAAATGACGAGTCTCATCGCAAAACTTTATTATTCGTTAAGCGTGACATTAAAAAAACCGAGGAAAAGTGGACTTAATTCCTCTAGAAAAATGAAGGTTTTGAAAATGACCTTAAAAAAGACATGGAGTCGCCACCAATCTTTTTTAGCTAGGTGTGATCGGCCACCTATTAAAATCGGTTTTGTAAAATATTTTAAAAATTAATTAAAACATTTTAAAAACCAATTTCAAGTCTGCGTTTTAAACCAGAGAAATCAAAGAAGCAGGTTCGGGAGTCGGTTACGTGTGGGGAAGGATTAGCACCCCCACAACGCCCGTATAAATCGGTACCTTATTAATCGTGTGTTATTTTAAGTCTCGGTAAAAATTGGTTTTAAATTTAGTATTTCAAGTTAATTCCCAATTTAAAGAAAAATAATTCCATTTTGAATTAAAAATGATCCGGAATTTATAAATTCAAAATTTTCCTATATTCCCCAACAAACGTGGCAAAATATAGAAATTTTTATTAATTTTGGAAAATTTTCCGAATCATTCTCTTTTTAAAGAGGATATTCCGTTATTAATAATAATTGATGATATCCTCCCCAGCAAACCCGGCAGAGAACTCATGAATTATTTTAACTCGGGAATATCTTTATTTTATTGAAAACCATTATCTTTTTTGAAAACATTTAAAAGAAATGAATATGTATATGCATGACATAAATAAAATGACATAGTAAAATCTAAATAATATAATGCAACCTAAATGACATGATATGATTTGAATGCCTTAGCATATTCTAAATGAAATGAAATATCCTAATTTATATGATATATTCTAAATGAAATTAAATGACCTATGTAACATAATACATTCTATATGAAATGCAATATCCAAAGTCATATGATATAATCTAAATGAAATAAAATATTCTAGATGACATAATATATCCTAAATGAAATGAAATGAAATGACCTAGGTAATATAGTATATTCTACATGAAATGCAATATCCTAAGTCATATGATATAATCTAAATGAAATAAATATTCTAGGTGACATAATATATCCTAAATGAAATGAAATAATTTAAATGACATGACAAATATGAATGATATGGCATATAATTTAAATGACATGGAATAAAATAATGCTATCATATAATATGCATGAATATAAAAATAATAATGAATGAACATAGTATATGCTAAATAAAAATAACTAAATAAAAGCATAGGATATCATGAAATATTCAAAACCATATGATAAACCATATAACATCAAAAAATATAAATCAAAATAATAACAATATCATAGAAATTATTATAGCAAGAATCACATATTATATAAAATGCATGTATATGAAAAATGAAATGCATGAAATGTATTTTTTCCTTTAATTAAGGAAATCCGTATATCTAAAAAGATATCCGGCTACCTTAGGAAAATATGTCAAATTAAATATTCTAAAACCAAAATACTTTGTGATTGTTTGAGAACAATTTTGAAAAGCTTGAATTAAAAATAAAAACTGGGCTAAATCTTTTTTTAAATGGCTCTAATTTCCTAAGTTTAAAAATCCGGACTTGACTACCCTTAACCCGAGACTTGAAAAACCAATTTTAGAGTTTAAAAAGGCTTAGAAACTACCCTAAGTTAGTAGCTAACCCTCCTAATCAGCCCACTCTAAGTAACTTAACCAAACTAGAAAAATGATTTTTCTTTAAATTCAATTCTGACTCCACTGTCCAGTTTTAAGCCACGATTTTTTACCCTATTTTTAAAAATTCAAAAAATTCTGAAAAAATACTGGAGACTCAGGACATGTAAAACTACACAGGAACAAAATCGGCTTAATTTTCTGATTAAAGATGAATTCCCAGAAAAATCGGAGATGTACGAGTACTGGGTGAAAAAAACTGCTTTGCCAAAACACATTTTTGCCTTTGATAAAATCATTTAAAAATCAAAGTAAAAATATTTGAAACTCATAAAATGACTTACAAACAGTAGCTAGGACTTTTTGAAAGTTAGATAAAAATTGGCTAAGTAAAAAAAAATCACAAAGGTAGAATAATCAACTTGACAAACTTAATTTTCCACAAGTATGCTCAAGAGAGCATGACTTTGAACCATTAATTGGCTCAAGTCATTATTCAAGTGGCATGAACATGAAATGCATGAAACAATATAGCAAACATAGTGCATGAAATGCATGAGCTTAAATCTAAATGTCATGAAAAAATGCATGGCATCCATATAGTGACCTAGACCTAAATGAACTTGCATGGCATTTAATGCAACCTAGACCTAAAATGCGTGAACATGCATGGCAAATAAACCAAATTTAATAACTAAAATATGCATGGCATTTTGACAAACACAAAGCATGCTTAAACCAAAAACTCAACCAAATATCATGCAAATGCTAACCTATCAACTAACATGGCAAGAATGCACATAAAATGCAAAAATTCAAGGGTGGACGAATGGAATAATGCAACTAGCAAACATGGCATTTTCACAAACACTTGGTATATTAGCATGCAAAACTAAATCAAATGTCATGTAAATGCAAAAACCTACCAACTAACATGGCAAAAATGCAACACACAATGCAAAACACATGGAGTAGCCAAATGGCCTCAAGTTCCAACAAGCATGGCGTTTTCACAAACACTTGGTATACTAACATGCTCAACTAAAATATAACACTCAAATCATGCAAAAACCACACAAGCATTTTCACAAACACTTAATATACTAAATATAGAACATGCTCAACTAAGATATAAAACTCAAATCATGCAAAGACCACACAAGCATTTTCACAAACACTTGATATACTAAATCTAAAACATGCTCAAATTTAAACATTATGAAAATAGAAAATTAAAAATGCAAAAACATGATATTTAAAACATAAATGGCAACAAACAAAGCAACCAAATTAAAATATAACTCAAGATTATGAAGTAAAATAACATTTAAAACACCAAGATCAAAGAAAATAACATAAACAATATGGTAAAATAAACCAAAACAGCAACTTAAATAAATAATGTAGGCCATTTGGCCATGGTGAGTATATTATAAAAAAAATGTAAAAAATATATTTAAGAAATAAATGAAGGAAGAACTTAAGAAGAACAATAAATAAAACATTTATTTAAAATGGAAACTCACCAAATAGTAATCAAAATAGCAAAAACAAGAATGGAAAATCAAGAAAGTGCAAGAGTTGGTGCTCAAGAGCAACCTCAAGAAGCTATATTTCAAGCTTTCTCTTTAAACTTTCCTTTCTTTTCTAAACTTTTCTCTTTTGCTTTCAACCAAGGAGAGAAAAACTAAGTAAATACCCAAAAGAACTCAGCAAAATGAAATCTAAAAATGAATTTTTTGACCCCCCCAACAAGTGCTGGCCGAATGGCCCTTTAATTGTCATTTTTTTTAACCAATTTTCCATCAAATGGCTAATAATTCAAGGTGAAAAAAATCATGAAATTACCACCTTTAGATTAGCATATAAGCTATCTCAAATTACAGTTGTTCAAGAATAATGTTGACATCTCTCTTGGCCTATGTAGCTTAATCACCATGGCTTGATCAAAGAGAATCTCTAACTAACTCTTGATTTTTAGCCATTTGATTGAAAAATCAGAAGCTTCCTCCTTCCTTTGGGCTTGGGCAGGCCAGAACTTCTCTTTTCCAGCCCAAGTCTGATTTTTTGAAAGGCCCAAAGAAGCCTTTTTTTGGTTGCTTGGGTGAAATGACCATTTTCACCCCGGATGCAAATAAATATCAAAAGGACTCCAAATTCAAATTTTCTTTTTTTAATACTTCCAAAATAATAAAACATTGATTCTGGAAGTTTTCAAATTTATCCGAGTCCGTTTGCTATTTATTTGGATTTTTTCTTCTAAAAATGCCCTTTTATGTCCCTACATTTTACCATTTTTTAAACGAGCTCCAAATCAGGATTTTTCTTCACCAATCTCTTCAAAATAATTAAAAAGTGTGATCTGGAAGTTTTCATAATTTTTGGAGCTCATTTGGTATTTTTTCGGGATTTATCGGCTTGAATTACTATATAGGAGGCCCAGGATTTGGCCATTTTGCAAACGAACTCCGAATCAAGATTTTCTTTTTCCGATCTCTTCCAAACAATTTAAAAATGAGATTTGCAAAATTTCAGAATTTTTGGAGTCGGTGTGCTATTTTTTCGGGATTTATCTTTTTGAATTATTGCATATGAGGCCCGGGATTTGGCCATTTTGCAAACGAACTCCGAATCAAGATTTTATTTCTCCAATATCTTCCAAATAATTTAAAAATGATATTTTCAAAATTTCAAAAGATTTGGAGCTCATTTGCTATTTTTTCGGGATTTTCCTTTTTGAATTACTACGTTAGAAGCCCGGGATTTGGCCATTCTGCAAACGAACTCCGAATCAAGATTTTCTTTTACCAATCTCTTTCAAATTATTTAAGAATGAGATTGACAAATTTTCAGAATTTTCGGAGTCCATTTGCTATTTTTCCCAAATTTTCCAATTTTGCCCTTTTGCCTCCAAAACCCGGTTTTGCCCAAAACAAGTCCAATTTTTAGATTTTCTTCAAGATGAGCCTTGGGCTATCCATTTTAATCATTCCTCATTCATTGGGGGCTTTGGTCTTACCAATTCGAGCCATTTCTGTGATTCTTCCCGATTTCACCGAAATCCACTAAAAACCCTAATTCTCGGTTTTCTCTCGGATTGACTTTTCTTTCGATTTTTCTTGCAAGTGACTTCTCCATTACCTGTAGTCAGTGCTTATCTTTCATTTGGAACCTTCAATTTTGACCAATTTGATCGTTTAAGCACTTTTCCCCAAAATTCTCGGATTAGGGTTTCCTTTCTACTGAATCTCCACATGCCAACTTTCAAACTCCATATCTTTCAATGTAGACCTCGGATTATCAAAATTCTTTTTCCATTTTTCAATTGAGCTTAAAATCTTGATTTTGAAAGTGGGTCGATTTTTTCAGTAGTTGACTTTCTGGGGTTGACTTTTTTGGGGTTGATTTTTTTTGGGGTTGACTTTTTCAAGTTTGACTTTTTATGCTTGCCCCTTTAAACTAAGTCTCGGAGTACCACCTGCAGGATGAAAAAAGTCTTTTTACACTCGAAAACATCAAGTTAGGAAGAAAACATACCTGTTTTAGTGGTCCGCATAAAATTAGGTGTCTACAATCTGAGTACCTCACAATTGCCTTCCAGTGATCCTTTCCAGGATTACCTATAAATCTACCCAGTTTGCTAACTGAGTAAGCTATATCTGGTCTTGTGCAATTCATAAGATACATAAGACTACCAATTATAAGCAAATATTCTAATTGAGATATTGCGTCACCAGTATTTTTCTTTAGATGTAAATTAACATTTACGGGTGTTTTGGCTATATTGGTATCATTCTTACTGAATTTCTCAAGAATATTATTTATATAATGATCTTGAGATATTACCATGCCATCTTGTGTTTTTGAAATTTTAATTCCTAAAATCACATCAGCTACACCCATATCTTTCATATCAAACTTACTGGTCAACCATGCTTTGCTAGCTTTAATGATCTCATCATTACTACCTAAGATCAACATATCGTCTACGTATAAACAAACAATGACATATCCCTTATTCGTATTTTTTACATATACGCATTTATCGCATTCATTAATACGAAAACCATTTGACAACATTATATTGTCAATTTTTTGATGCCATTGTTTAGGAGCTTGTTTTAAACCATATAATGATTTAACAAGTCTACACATCTTCCTTTCCTGTCCCGGAACTTTGAACCCTTCGGGTTGTTCCATGTAGATTTCTTCGTCTAAATCTCTATTCAGGAAAGCTGTCTTAACATCCAATGGTGTATATCGAGATTGTTAAGAGCTGTTATAGCTATTAACATCCGAATGGATGTTATTCTCGTAACTAGTGAATACGTATCAAAATAATCAAGCCCTTCCTTTTGTTTGTAACCTTTTATTACAAGCCAGACTTTATATTTATCAATTGATCCATCTGCTTTCATCTTCCTCTTAAATATCCATTTGGATCCTAAAGGCTTATGCCCGTGAGAAAGATCCACCAGTTCCCATGTATGATTCTGCATGATGGATTCAATTTCATTGTTAACGGCCTCTTTCTAGAATTTTTTTTTCTGGAGATGACATAGCCTTATTAAAAGTTTGAGGTTCATTTTCTAACAAATATGTTAGAAAATCTGAACCATAAGTAGTCGGTACTTTAGCTCGTTTTCTCCTTCTAGGTTCCTCTTATTCCTCTTCATCTATATGTGGATCACTACTCGAGGACTCATGACTTCTCTTAGTAGTCTTGTTTTCTTGTTTTTCCTTGTAAGGAAGAACATTTTCAAAAAATAAAGCATTCCTTTATTCAATTATCGTATTGATATGAATATCGGGAATGTCCAACTTAAACACAAGAAAACGATAAGCAACACTATTGTTTGCATATCCAATGAATACGCAATCAACAGTTTTAGGTCCTATTTTGACTTTCTTAGGTGGAGGAACAACTACCTTCGCAAGACACCCTCACACTTTCATGTGTATGTAGTTTGGTCTTAGACCCTTCCACAATTCATATGTTGTCTTGTCTAACTTTTTGTGGGGTATTTTATTTAAAATATAATTAGCTGATAAAATAGTTTCCCCAGCAAGCTCTGAGGTAACCCTGAACTTATCAACAAAGCGTTCATCATTCCTGTCAACGTTCGGTTCTTGGGTTCTGCAATACCATTTTGTTGAGGTGAATAAGGAGTAGTGGTTTGATGGATGATTCCATTTTTCGAACAGAATTCATTAAACAATGAATCATATTCACCATCTCTATCACTCTTTCTTTTCTTTATTTTCTTGCTTAGTTGACTTTCGACCTCATTCTTAAAGAGCTTAAAAGCTTCCAAGGCCTCGTCTTTGTTTTTTAGCAAATAGACATAACAATATCTTGTGCAATCATCTATAAAAGTAATAAAATACTTTTTATCACCTCTAGTTTGCACAAATTTTAAATCACAAATATCAGTGTGAATTAACTCTAGAGGTTCACTACTTCTTTCTATTGAATAGAAAGGAGCCTTAGCTAATTTGGATTCCAAACAAATTTCACATTTGTGATTTTTGTCAATGACAAATTTCGGAAGCAAATCCAAATTGCTGATTTTCTTCAAGGTCTTGTAATTTACATGACCTAATCTACCATGCCATAGGGACTTAACCAAGTAAACAGAAGAATTATTATTATTAATAATCTTGTTCTTTGGTACAATTGTCATAACATGGAGCTTAAAAAGCCCATCACAAAGATATCCCCTTCCCACAAACATCCCACTTTTGGTAAGTACAAATTTATCAGACTCAAATATGAGCCTAAACCCATTCTTACTCAACAGAGAGCCGAAAACCATATTCTTTCGGATTTCAGGAGCATGAACAACATTGTTCAAAGTAAGTTCCTTCCCAGAGGTCATCTTGAGTACCACCTTTCCATAGCCTCGTACTTTGCAAACTGTAGAGTTTCCCATAAATAGTTGCTTATCATCAGCAGCTTCTTTGTATTCGGAGAAACTCTTCATTTCAGAACATATGTGACAAGTGGCCCCGGTATCAACCCACCAAGTTTTAGGTTCTCCACTAGGTTCACTTGTGACACTATAGCAGCGAGCTCAATCTCATAATCATCAACTAGGTTGGCTTGAGCTTTGTTTTTCTTGTTCTATTGGCAGTCCTTTGCACGATGTCTGGGCTTGTTGCACACGAAATAAGTTCCCGTGAACTTCTTGAAATCTATTCCTTTCTTAGCTTGGGAAGAACTGGAACCAACAAATTTTCTCTTGTTGGTCTTCTTCGAATGTTCAACAACATTCGCCTTGGTTTCCATGGTCTGAACCTTAGCCTTCTTCTCTGAACAACGGTTATCCTCCTCGATTCTCAACCAAACTATCAAGTCCTCTAAAGTCATCTCCTTTCGTTTGTGCTTTAGATGATTCTTGAAATCCTTCCACGAAGAAGGGAGTTTCTCTATCAAAGCCGTCGTTTCAAATTATTCACTAAGAGTCATTCCTTCGACAAAAATCTAATGGAGGATCAACTGAAACTCTTGGACTTGACTTATTATGGTTTTCAAGTCCACCATTTTGAAATACAAAAATCGGCCAACCACAAATTTCTTTGTGCCGGCATGTATTTCCTTTCTAAAGACTCCCACAGCTCTCTAGCTGTCTTGATCGGACTATACACGTATAATGTATTGTCCAAACCGTTGAGGATGTAGTTCTTGCATAAGAAGTCAGAATGCTTCCATGCTTCTACCGAGGCTACAATCATAGTATCGATCTCTCTCTCATTTAGAGTCGGGGCCTCCTCCCGTAAGAACTTGGCTAGGGTGAGGGTGGTTAGATAGAACAGCATCTTTTGCTGCCATCGTTTAAAGTCCAGACCACTGAACTTTTCGGGTTTCTCACCATGTGTTACATGTAGAGGTTGTGGCGCTACGGGCGCTCTAACAGTACTAGTAAATGTTTCGGCCATCTGTTATTTCAAAAAATAACAGGATCAACTTTCATAAAATTTTATAACAGAAATATTACACTACTAATACAAAGTAGTGTACCAAATAATCAAAAACGTTTTATATATATAAATATATATATTAGAACAGTAATAATATTATAACAAATATATAACAAATATATATGTTATAAAACAATATATATGTAATATATATATATATGTGATAATAAGTAGCAAAAGATAGATCAAAAGAAAACTAATATATATAAATTATATTAGTTCAATAAATAGTAACGAAACAGTATATAACAAAAACGAACAAAAAAATGTCTTAAGATTGTTGTATGCTCTATACTGAAATTAAAAGCAGAATATAAATATAAACAAATAATATGAAGATGAACTAGATTTGTATATACGAACAATGCTTACAGACTTCAATCGAACAACAAAGAAATAGAATCGAGTCAAGGTTGGACCTCTGACCTTAAGACATTTTTTGTCTGTCTAAAGATGCTTATAGTTTGATGCAAATCGTCTCCCAAGTTTCCTCGATAATCGTTGCAAATGAGAGCACACTCGGATGCAACCCAGCGAACCAGAAGAATGCTTAGTGTAGACACCTAATTTTGTCCGGACCACTAAAACAAGTATGTTTTCTTCCTCAATTGATGTTTTCGAGTGTAAAAAGACTTTTTTCATCCTGCAGGTGGTACTCCGAGACTTAGTTTAAGAGGGCGAGCATAAAAAGTCAAACTTGAAAAAAAGTCAACCCCGAAAAAAGTCAATCTCGAAAAAGTCAACCCTAAAAGTCAACTACTGAAAAAATCAACCCACTTTCAAAATCAAGATTTTAAGCTCAATTGAAAAATGGCGAAAGAATTTTGATAATCCGAGGTATACATTGAAAGATATGGAGTTCGGAAGTTGGCATTTGGAGATTCAGTAGTAAGGAAACCCTAATCCGAGAAATTTGGGGAAAAGTGCTTAAACGATCAAATTGGTCGAAATTGAAGGTTCCAAATGAAAGATAAGCACTGGCTACGGGTAATGAAGAAGTCACTTGCAAGAAAAATTGAAAGAAAAGTCAATCCGGGAGAAAACCGAGAATTAGGGTTTTTAGTGGATTTCGGTGAATTCGGGAAGAATAAAATCTTGATTCGGAGTTCGTTTGCAAAATGGCCAAATCCCGGGCCTCCTATGTAGTAATTCAAGCCGATAAATCACGAAACAATACCAAATGAGCTCCAAAAATTATGAAAACTTCCAGATCACACTTTTTAATTATTTTGAAGAGATTGGTGAAGAAAAATCTTGATTTGGAGCTCGTTTAAAAAATGGTAAAATGTAGGGGCATAAAAGGGCATTTTTGGAAGAAAAAATCCAAATAAATAGCAAACGGACTCGGATAATTTTGAAAACTTCCAGAACTCAATGTTTTATTATTTTGGAAGTATTAAAAAAAGAAAAACTGAATTTGGAGTCCGTTTGATATTTATTTGCATCCGGGGGGCAAAACGGTCATTTCATCCAAGCAACCGAAAAGGGCTTCTTTGGGCCTTTCAAAAACCAGTGTTGGGCTGAAAAAGAGAAATGTTGGCCTGCCCAGGCCCAAAGGAAGGAGGAAGCTTCTGATGTTTCAATCAAATGGCTAAAAATCAAGAGTTAGTTAGAGATTCTCTTTGATCAAGCCATGGTGATTAAGCTACATAGGCCAAGAGAGATGTCAACATTATTCTTGAACAGCTATAATTTGAGAGAGCAGATATGCTAATCTAAAGGTGGTAATTTCATGATTTTTTCACCTTGAATTATTAGCCATTTGATGGAAAATTGGTTACAAAAAAAACGACAACACCTTGAGAATATTAAGGGCCATTCGGCCAGCATGTTTGAGGGGGTCAGAAATTTCATTTGTCATCTTCATTTTGCTGAGTTCTTTGAGTTTTTACTTGGTTTTTCTCTCCTTGGTTGAAAGCAAAAAAAGAAAAGTTTAGAAAAGAAAGGAAAGGAAAGGAAAGTTTGAAGAGATAAAGCTTGAAATATAGCTTCTTGAGGTTGCTCTTGAGCACCAACTCTTGCAGTTTCTTGATTTTCTATTCTTGTTTTTTCTATTTTGATTTCTATTTGGTGAGTTTCCATTTTAAATAAATGATTTTTATTGTTCTTTTCAAGTTCTTCCTTCATCTCCTTCTTGAATATATTTTTTTTTTACATTTTTTTTACAATAAACTCACCATGGCCAAATGGCCTACATTATTTAGTTAAGTTGCTATTTTGATTTATTTTACCATATTGTTTCTGTTATTTCCTTTGATCTTGGTGTTTTAAATGTTATGTTACTTCATATTCTTGAGTTATATTTTAATATGGTTGCTTTGTTTGTTGCCATTTATGTTTTAAATATCATGTTTTTGCATTTTTAATTTCCTGTTTTCATGATGTTTAAATTTAAGCATGTTTTAGATTTAGTATATCAAGTGTTTGTGAAAATGTTTGTGTGGTCTTTGCATGATTTGAGTTTTATATCTTAGTTGAGCATGTTTTAGATTTAGTATATTAAGTGTTTGTGAAAATGCTTGTGTGGTTTTTGCATGATTTGAGTGTTATATTTTAGTTGAGCATATTAGTATACCAAGTGTTTGTGAAAATGCCATGCTTGTTGGAGCTTGAGGCCATTTGGCTACTCCATGTGTTTTGCATTGTGTGTTGCATTTTTGCCATGTTAGTTGGTAGGTTTTTGCATTTGCATGACATTTGATTTAGCTTTGCATGCTAGTATACCAAGTGTTTGTGAAAATGCCATGTTTGCTAGTTACATTAGTCTATTCGGCCACCCTTGAATTTTTGCATTTTATGTGCATTCTTGCCATGTTAGTTGATAGGTTAGCATTTGCATGATATTTGGTTGAGTTTTTGGTTTAAGCATGCTTTGTGTTTGTGAAAATGCCACGCTATTTTAGTTATTAAGTTAGGTTTATTTTCCATGCATGTTCATGCATTTTAGGTCTAGGTTGCATTAAATGCCATGCAAGCTCATTTAGGTCTAGGTCACTATATGAATGCCATGCATTTTTCCATGACATTTAGGTTTAAACTCATGCATTCCATGCACTATGTTTTCTGTATTGTTTCATACATTTCATGTTCATGCCACTTGAATAATGACTTGAGCCAATTAATGGTTCCAAGTCATGCTCTCTTGAGCATACTTGTGGAAAATTAAGTTTTGTCAAATTGATTATTCTACCTTTGTGATTTTTTTTACTTAGCCAATTTTTTATCTAACTTTCAAAAAGTCCTAGCTACTGTTTGTGAGTCATTTTATGAGTTTCAAATATTTTTACTTTGATTTTTAAATGATTTTATCAAAGGCAAAATTGTGTTTTGGCAAAACAGTTTTTTCACCCAGTTTTCGTACTTCTCCGATTTTTCTGGGAATTCATCTTTAATCAGAAAATTAAGCCGATTTTTTCCCGTGTATTTTTACATGTCCTAAGTCTCCAGTATTTTTTTTTTCAGAATTTGATGAATTTTTAAAAATAGGATAAAAAATCGTGGCTTAAAACTGGATAGTGG
Source organism: Fremontodendron californicum (assembly GCA_030761205.1). NCBI lineage: Eukaryota > Viridiplantae > Streptophyta > Magnoliopsida > Malvales > Malvaceae > Fremontodendron > Fremontodendron californicum. Next base: position 8,172,039 of record JAULJL010000023.1, on the reverse strand, counting down.
AGTCAGAATTGAATTTAAAGAAAAATCATTTTTCTGTTTTGGTTAAGTTACTTAGAGTGGGCTAATTAGGAGGGTTAGCTACTGACTTAGGGTAGTTTTTTGCCTTTTTAAACTCTAAAAATGGTTTTTCAAGTCTCGGGTTAAGGGTAGTCAAGTCCGGATTTTTAAACTTAGGAAATTAGAGCCATTTAAAAAAAGATTTAGCCCAGTTTTTATTTTTAATTCAAGCTTTTCAAAATTGTTTTCAAACAATCACAAAGTATTTTGGTTTTAGAATATTTAATTTGACATATTTTCCTAAGGTAGCCGGATATCTTTTTAGATATACGGATTTCCTTAATAAAAGGAAAAAATATATGTCATGCATTGCATTTTTCATATTCATGCATTTTATATAATATGTGATTCTTGCTATGATAATTTCTATGATATTGTTATGATTTTGAATTATGTTATATTGTTTATTATATGATTTGGAATATTTCATGATATCCTATGCTTTTTATTTAGTTATTTTTTTGGTCATATTATTTAGCATATACTATGTTCATGCATTATTATTTTCATGCATATTATATGATAGCATTATTTCATATTCCATCTCATTTAATTTATATGCCATATCATTCATGTTTGCCATGTCATTTAAATTATTTCATTTCATATAGAATATGTTATGTTACTTAGGTTATTTTATTTCATTTAGAAAATATCATGTTACTTAGGTTATTTCATTTCATATAGAATATGTTATGTTACTTAGGTTATTTAATTTCATTTAGAAAATATCATGGTACTTAGGTTATTTCATTTCATATAGAATATGTCATATAACTTAGGATATTTTATATCATTTAGAATATGCTAAGGCATTTATTTCATTTCATTTAGAATATGCTAAGGCATTTACATTATATCATATCATTTAGGAAGCATTATATTATTTATATTTTGCTATGTCATTTTATTTATGTCATGCATACACATATTCATATCTTTTAAAATGTTTTCAAAAGGATAATGATTTTTCAATAAAAAATAAAGATATTCCCGAGTTAAAATAATTCATGAGTTTTCTACCGGGTTTGCTGGAGGGAATATCATCAATTACCATTAATAAAGAAATATCTTTCTTTCAAAAAAGAGAATTATTTGGAAGGTTTTCCAAAACTAATAAAAATTTCTATATTTTGCCACGTTTGTTGGGGAATATAGGAAAAATTTGAATTTATAAATTCCGGATCATTTTCAATTAAAAATGGAATTATTTTTCTTTAAATTGGGAATTAACTTGAAATACTAAATTTAAAACCAACTTTTTTACCGAGACTTGAGATAACACACGATTAATAAGGTACCGATTTATACGGGCGTTGTGGGGGTGCTAATCCTTCCCCGCACGTAACCGACTCCCGAACCCGCTTCTTTGATTTCTCTGGTTTTGAAACGCAGACTTGAAATTGGTGTTTAAAACGTTTTAATTAATTTTTAAAATATTTTATAAAACCGGTTTTAATAGGTGGCCGATCACACCTAGCTAAAAAAGATTGGTGGCGACTCCATATCTTTTTCAAGTCATTTTCAAAACCTTCATTTTTCTAGAGGAATTAAGTCGACTTTTCCTCGATTTTTTTTAATGTCACGCTTAATGAATAATAAAGTCTTGCGATGAGACTCGTTATTTTTTAGGTTGCGACAGCTTGGCGACTCCACTGGGGACATTAGAGAGTGAGGCCTAGAATTAGTCGTGTGTTATCAAAGTCTCGGTTTTGGTTGGTTTAATTGGTATTTAATTTTAATTCCTGCATTTTTTTTAAATAAGGAGAATTTTGAAAATAATAAAATATTTTTAAATATGTTCATACTCATGTGCATGCATTTTATTATTGTTCTCTAGTTATTTAAGGTTGTATATTATAATTGCTTGTTGGTTAATACGTTACACTATTCTTGAATGTTTTAATTGCTAGGGCATTTAGAATAAGGTTTGTAGAATAGGTGGTGAAAGGTTTGTTATTCCTCCACACACACTACACGTGCATATGCATATCATGAATCCTATACCCGGGTTCCGTCCTTTTAAGTGGGAGTAAAGTAACTAAGCCTTCGTGATTGATCCTCCGTATGGGCTTGTGAAACACTTTCGGAGTATAAAGTACCTAATGCCTTCGTGATAATCCTCCGCATGGGCATAGGAAAATATACTCTAACGAATTGAACCAGCTTTTATCGGGGTGCCTTACTAGCCTTCACCGGCGACAGTGAGGAACAATTCGGGGCCTTAGAACCGATTCACCTACATATAATGAACCTAGGCGAAGCCCTGCCGGATTTCCGTTAGATATACCGAAGATATGAACACATGGAGGGACATTTCTAAACCTTTTGTTACCTATTTTACATTCTGAAGAAGTTTTGTAGATCGGGCAACGATGTACGTACATCGCCCGTAATAAATGTGTTAATCCGTCCCAAAGGCACTGTGATACCTATATAAGTAGATATTTGTCGGGGCAAAATATTCATTAACTGTTTTTTTTTATTTTTCAAAAACATTTTTCAAGCATTTTTGCATTTTGCACATTTCATACATGTGTGAATAGAGCATGTACATTTTGGTTGTATTATTGATCTCGTTTTTGCAATAAATGGATGGTGATAATAATTTCATTTGATGATTTCATAAAACCGATAGTGTTGCATGAACATTTGGATATTGTACCATAGTAGGATCCACTACCCCGAAATTCTTTTGAAAATAATGTGATTGTTTTTCATAGAAAAAAAAATCATAAATTTGGAGGCAAATCTTGCATAATGAAATTTTTGAATAATCAAGATTTAAGTCCCACCAATTCCGTGTAATCATTGGTTAGTTTATTTGTATCATTTTGACATCATGTCACAGTCCTAACATGTATGGTTATTCATTGAAGAATTCATTTGTGATATACATGGTCATTCTTTGTACCTACCTTTGTATTAATTCATTTATTCTCTGCATGTATTCATTTTGACATCATAACATGCATGGTCATTCATTGTAGAATACATGCATAGTCATTATTTGTATATACTTGTGCATCAATTTATTTATTTTTTTAAATGCATCATGTTGGCATTAGATTGCATCCATAGCATACATAGTCACCATAATTTCTCTGTATATGTTCATGCATTAATCATCAGTATATTCATGCACATAGGAATAGAGTATGTACATTCATAATTGTATTCTTAATCTCATGACATTTTCATTTGCATGAAAGGGGTTCGAGATATGAGGAATGAATCGGAGGAACGATTGGGTGCTTTGGAATGCAACCAAGATGAATGTAGACATGAAATCCGAGAGGTGAAGGAACAGCTGGCCAAATTGTTGAAAATGTTGGAGGATATGGGTAAGAGTAAAGAGGAACTTTCTCAAGGTTCTGTATTGTCTTCGGATCAACCAAAACCATTAGGTCCAGAACATACAATCCTTGCTGGATCCTGCGCTTGTCAATGCCACAAAGGTTGCAATCCTGATGAAATTGTGGACAAAATCATGAAAATTATTAAACCTGAGAGCCCGATACCAAAGATAGAAACCTCGGATCCTGTACCATACCTGCAAACTGTTCTAGGTCCAAACCAGTATCCCCACCCTACTATGGTCCAATCGTCCATTGGGATGACCACTATGGGATTCCTGAATCCCACTCCATCTCCACCAACTCCCCGTTCATATTATTTCCCTTATCAATCACTTTATCCAGCACCTGGGATAGGAACCTCTAGCTATCTACAACCTCCAAAGGCCCAGTGTCCAAATCCATACCCTTACCATGCTGTTCCGCCACATATCCATGTAAACACTCCGGTTCGGACCTTAGTGCCACCACCAAGTGCCCCAACTCCTAGGCCATGTGTGACTAAGAAACGACCCCAGAATAAGACCCAAATGCATTTTGATCCCATTCCAATCAGCTACCAAGAGCTCCTCCCTATACTGATCCAAAATCACATGGTTGCCTATTTCCCATGGAAACCCCTGTTACCACCATATCCAAGGTGGTATAATCCAAATGCAAGATGTGATTATCACTGTAGAATTGTTGGTCATAGCATCGAAGATTGTATAGCAGTCAAAAAGAAAATGCAAACTCTTATAGATGCCAAGTGGTTGGATCCAACGACACTGATTGATAGAGGACTGGGAAAGCGTCATTAGGATTGGGAGATTTACAGCATCAAGATGGAAAGACTTCGGTCTTATATGATGTAATAGGATTTCAGTTATTCAGTAGCCGGCTCTTATAGCCTTAGAATGCTAGGAAGAATAAAGGGCTTGTAAAAGACAGTTTTAACCATTGTTCAAATTTTGTAAAACATGGTTTATACCATTGTAAACGTTGATATGGGAATGAATTGATTATGTTTCAAATTTAGAAGATGTTGATGATTAAGTTCCTCTGATTCTTATTTCCTCCGTGATATCTTCCCCTTTGCATTTTGCATTTGATCTATTATTTGTCCTACCATACATTCATACATGTATCATGTTAGCATCAGGTTGCATTCATGCATTCATAATCAGCATGATTTTTCTGTATATATCTATGTATTAATTTGTTTATTCTTTACATGCATCATGTTGACTTTAGGGTTGCATTCATGACAAACATAGTCAGCATGATTTTTTCATATATGCTTATGCATTAATCTGTCATATTAACATCAGGATGCATTCATGACACACATGGTTAGCATGATTTTCTTTGTATATACCCTGTATCAATTATTCATTGTTTGCATGTATCAGACACCGTGTTGCATTCATAGTGTATATGATCATTCATTGGGAAATATGGTAAAATGTACATGATCAGTCATTGCATATATCCATGTGTTGATTTGTTTATTCTTTGCTTGCAACATGTTGGCATTGTGATTGCATTTATTACATATATGGTCAACATGTTTCCATTGTACATGTCCATACATCATATTGTTTAGGCTTCACATGCATCAAATTGCATTCATGGCCCATTCATCATGACATATATTTGGGGAAAATAAAACAGATTTGGCTTGGCTTTAGGAGTCTTTGAAAGAATTTTCATTTCAAATCAGAGGTATAAGAAGTACTGAGTACCCTTTTAATACAGGCTAGTGCTATGGAGGATGAATAATCCGAATGGAAAAAATGGAAAGGGAATAGAAAGAATTGCGAGAACAGCTAGCAAAGTCTCAAGCAGAATCTAAGGATCAGATGACTAAATTGATAGAGCTGATGTCCGCCGTAATCAAGGGAAAAGGATACACTGAAAACTTTGTCGCCAGGAAAGGGTTAGAGGCACAAAAGGGTCAGAATGGGGTCGTAATGAGTGATGCCCAGAACACTGTTAACCCCGTCAATGTCCTAAACTCAGATGATCCAGCTGAACAGCAAAATTTGAAATGGGTTGCAGTAAATGAGGTTGAGTTGGCAGATTCCCAAAGGAAATATCAGTTGTTAGATGAAAAGCTCCGGGCAGTAGAAAGTACAGATGTATTTGGGAGTTTAGATGCGAAAAAACAATGTTTGGTTCTCGATTTAGTCATTCCTCCTAAGTTCAAGATCCCTGACTTTGTGAAATATGACGGGACGACCGATCCATCAGCCCACATCACTATGCTCTGCCGGAAGATGACAAGTCATATAGATAATGATAAGCTTTTGATTCACTGCTTTCAGGATAGCCTCAGCGGGTCCGCAATTAGGTGGTATAGTCAGTTGAGCAGGGATCAGATTCGCTCTTGGAATGACCTGGCTAGGGTTTTTCTAAACCAGTACAAGCATATGACCGACATGGCGCCTGACCGTCTCACCTTGCAAAATATGAAGAAAATAGCTACTGAGAGCTTCAAAGAATATGCGCAACGGTGGATGAGCCTGGCCGTCCAAGTACAACCGCCCTTAACTCAGAAGGAAACCACTGTCATTTTTGTGGATACACTGCAGGCCCCATACTACGATAGACTTGTCGGCAACACCATGAAGAATTTTTCGAACATGGTAACTTAAGGGGAGATGATTGAGAATGCTATCAAAAATAAGAAACTTGAAAGAGAAGGAACATCCAATGCCGAGAGAAATAAGACACCTAGAAAGAAAGAGGAAGATGTCCAAACTATGGGAGATTTCGTCCCTTATTTCCAATTTCCCTCATACCAATCATGTTTCCCTACTGAGGTATCTCCAAGCCTTTATCCTTACCTACCTACCCAAACACCTAATCCTATACCAGCCCTTGCAACAAGGCCTACTTCTAGAAAATGACCGCGGGAAAATCAAGAAAGAATTCCAATCCCCATCCCTGACCTACTGCTATTACTAATAAAGAATCAGTACCTTACCGCGGTACCTTTGAAAATAGCTCTGAATCCATCAGCGAGGAGTTATGACCCTGACAGCAAGTGTGATTATCACCTAGGGGTAGTTGAGCATTCAACTGAAAAATGCAGACAACTGAAGGAAAGGATTGAAAGTCTTATCCATGATGGTATTTTGACACCGGAGCTTATCAATCAATGGAAGGCCGCTTTACCCTAAATCAGTTTCTTTCAGGGTTTTAGGGGGAGAATTACTACCTTTGAAGGATGTCAATAGGAGCATTTTGATGCATGTAGTTTCAGATCTTATGATGAAAACACTTGTCTCATATCGACATTCATATAAATTAAATGAATTTTGAATTTTAAATGCTTTATGTTTTAACAATAACTTGAATTTGCAAAAACAAGCATTAAGGAATTTTTAATAATGGATAGTCTCAAGAAGATTGATGATCAGTGTTACAAATGACCCAATACCTTCTCCCCTCTCTTTAGGTTTTCCTAAGCCTAAATCTCTTAAACCAATAACACTTGAAAGACCTAATGCTTCAAGGAAGATGAATGATTTGACTTCATAAAAGCATTTTCATTGTAGAATAAGCAAGGATGTAAATCCTAGTCTAGGCTATGAACAAAGGAACGAACTTTTTGAAATTTTTCGAATTCCTTGAAATTAAAACAAATGAGACATTCTTTCAAGAATCTAGATTTTGGTAATTTGATCTGTGTCAAGGTTGTGCCAAAACCATTCATGTCATTTTCAACAAAACACTAATTGCCCAAACATCACTTCATGATTGACATCCTGGAGCACAATGACTAAACCAGATTATCCCATATCCCAGAGAAAACCCATTTTAGGTCATATTTTCCTTGTCTCTTCAAAGAACTCAGATTTGAAGCTCAGCCTTTTCAAAATAGACCTAGACTTGCTATGTTTCTCGTTGATACAAATTCTCATGGTTAATCAAATTGGGGCAACATATGTGAAAATGATGGTTATATGGTGAAAAAAGGATAGGACTAACGCATGAATCAGTGGGGCATACGACAAAAAAATGCGAAAAAATTGTGATATCATGCATATGAGAATTCAGATGATTTCAAGTGCAAAATGAAATTTTGATTATCTATTTCCCCTGAGAATTGCTTTTCAATGAGAATATTTGTGCTTGATATGAGAAATGGCCATCTTTCATATCCCTTTCTCATAAAAAAGAAATTATCCATAGTCACCCCTTTGGAGCCAAAAGAATTCTTTCTTCTTTGAACCCTGATCAAGGATTACCCTCTACACTGGGGGGCAAATGCGAGGAAAGATCTTTTTAAAGATCATTGAGAAATGAGTGACAGCTCAAAGACAGACACAAAGCAAATGGAGCTCCGAATAAATATGGGCTCACTCTGTCAAAGAGAAAAAAAAAGGAAAAGATGGTGAAATGAAAGCCAAGAAAAACAAAAAAGAAAACAAAATGTGTGAAAGACATGGCAAATTGAAAGCCAAAAGCAAGAAAGAAAAAGAGCAAAGTCAAAAGGAATGAAAAATCCAAAAGGGACAAATGCTTCAAAGAGAATCCTCCTCAAGAAATGATCCTTGATCTGATTACCCTCAAACACATATTTTGGGCCTATTTATCCTTTATTTCTGAACCCTGAGCCATGGCCTACATTACGTGCTTTAAAAGTCCATTTTGATCAAGCATGAATATTTAATTTGAAAGGTTTTTTCCTCAGATTTTATCCCATCTCATCGAATTATCATTTCACTAAGGAAGAATTTAGAATTCTCAAGTGTATGGTAGAACAAAAAAAAGAGAAAGAAAAATTGGAAAGAATGGGGCTCTAGGCGAAAACCCAAAAATGGGCGGTCTAGAGTAAAATGGAAATTTTTGATCCATCTATGAAAGTGCCGATACCACAAAAAGAGAAGGTCATCTTAAAAAAGTGGTCATCGGGGAACATCTAGGAATTCCTGTACCTCCCAAATTGTCAATTCTCATTCAAAGGATTGTCTTCAAAAACTGAAACTTTTTTCTTTTAAGATTAAACTTTCCGTTTAAACATCCCAGCCAATCTTGACGCTTGTCAAAGTGCCTTGATATGAAAACTAAAAGAATGTTGAATTTGTTTGGTTCTCAATGAATTCATGATTTATAAAACCTATTCCATTTGTGAGCCTAGTAGGGATATACATTTTTGTCATGAAGTTTTCTGGAAATGAAAGAATCTTTATCCCAAGCTTTGCCAATCCCAGTTAAAAAACCCAGATTGACACTTAGAGAAATTTCTAACAATGATCATCAGTCTTCAAAAGATTTGTACATCACACATTGTGGGGTTAATATTTTTTGTTCAGAAGTTTTCAAAATGAGAAAACAAATAAAGATATATTTTTTTGAAATACCTATTTTGATGATGATATGAGACAAGGATTTTTCTAACTCAAAGGTATAGAATTGCCAGAATAGGTCCTGACTTCCAGATATGAGGAGAAGAAATAGAACCCAGTTCAGATCTCTGTTGATGAAAGATTGAAAACTGTTGGGGGCAAAGAGAATAGCCAAAATGAATTGAAGATATACTCTGATTTGAAGAGGAAAAATGAAAGGCTAAGCCAAAGTCTAGAAAAACAACCGGGGGCATTTGCATCACTCATGAGCACTCATCTCTTTATCGAGTTTTTGCATTTGCACAGTGTCGGCAAGCATTTGCATCATTCATGGGTATTTGCATTGGCATTATTCCATAAGCATCTGCATTTTACCTTTACATTTACATTCTTCATGGAATTCGCATTTGCGTCATCTCAAGCAATTGCATCATTTCTAGAATCATTGCATTTTCATTATTGTGTGATAATCATAAACCATTTACATGAACACAATTAGTAAGGGCATCTGCATCAAGAAAATTTGCATCAATCTAAGTTATTTGAATCTACATCAAGAAGCATTTGCATCAATCTAAGTTATTTACATTTGCATCAAAGACATTTGCACCAGTCTAAGTCATTTGTATCTTATTCAACATCTGCATCTGCATCAAAAAGCATTCGCATCTTCTCAAAATCTTTAGGTTAATTTTCAACAATTCTTCAAAGACCATTTTTAAGACCTCCGGGCATAATTTTTCAAATCGCGGGTAAGATCTCCGGGCACCATTCTCAAGACCTCCGGCCATAACTTTTTTCTTTTCACGGGTAAGACCTCTGGGCACCATTTTTAAGTCCTCCGGGCATAACTTTTTTTTCACGGGTAAGGCCTATGGGCACCATTTTTAAGACCTCCGGGCATAATTTTTCAAATCACGGGTAAGACCTCCGGGCACCATTCTTAAGACCTCCGAGCATAACTTTTTTCACGGGTAAGGCCTCCGGGCACCATTTTTAAGACCTCCGGGCATAACTTTTTTTCACGGGTAAGGCCTATGGGCACCATTTTTAAAACCTCCGGGCATAATTTTTCAAATCGCGGGTAAGACCCCCGGGCACCATTCTTAAGACCTCCTGGCATAACTTTTTTTCACGTGTAAGGCCTACGGGCACCATTTTTAAGACCTCTGGGCATAACTTTTTTCACGGGTACGGCCTATGGGCACCATTTTTAAGACCTCCGGGCATAACTTTTTTCACGGGTAAGACCTCCGGGCACCATTCTTAAGACCTTTGGGCATAACTTTTATTCACGGGTAAGGCCTATGGGCACCATTTTTAAGACCTCCGGGCACCATTCTTAAGACCTCCGGGCATAACTTTTATTCACGGGTAAGGCCTATGGGCACCATTTTTAAGACCTCCGGGCACCATTTTAAGACCTCCGGGCACCATTTTTAAGACCTCCGGGCACCATTTTTAAGACCTCTAGGCACCATTTTAAGACCTCCTAGCATCATTTTTAAGACCTTCGAGCACCATTTTAAAGACCTTCGGGCACAATTTTCTTTTGAAAATCGAACTCGTTTCCTTAAGACGGATCGAGCCTTGATTAGTCAGGGAACTCAATTTAAGGACAAATCTTCAATTTACAGCTTCATCTCAAAATATATATATATATATATATATATGAAAATGAAAAATGAAAAATGAAAAATGAAAAAAAGAAAAAAAAGGAAAAAAGAGAAAAAAGGAAAAAAAGAAAAAATGAAAAAAATGAAAAAATAGAAAATGAAAAATGATAGAAGAATGAAAAAGAAAACCCCTTTCCTTCACATGTGATTTCACTGGTCGTACAAAATTAGTGTCGGTTTATCTTTGCCTGATTCCTGATTCTCAGCAATAGCCAAAGAGGGGCAGTTGTAGACACATAATTTTGTCCGGACCACTAAAACAGGTATGTTTTCTTCCCAAATTGATGTTTCCGAGTGTAAAAAGACTTTTTTCATCCTGCAGGTGGTACTCCTATACTTAGTTTAAGAGGGCGAGCATTAAAAGTCAAACTTGAAAAAAAAAGTCAACCCCAAAAAAAGTCAACCCCGAAAAAAGTCAACCCCAGAAAGTCAACTACTAAAAAAATCAACCCACTTTAAAAATCAAGATTTTAAGCTCAATTGAAAAATGGAAAAAGAATTTTGATAATCCGAGGTCTACATTGAAAGATATGGAGTTCGGAAGTTAGCATTTGGAGATTCAGTAGAAAGGAAACCCTAATCCGAGAAATTTGGGGAAAATACTTAAACGATCAAATTGGTCGAAATTGAACGTTCCAAATGAAAGATAAGCACTGAATACGGGTAATGAAGAAGTCACTTGCAAGAAAAATCGAAAGAAAAGTCAATCCGGGAGAAAACCGAGAATTAGGGTTTTTAGTGGATTTCGGTGAAATCGGGAAGAATCACAGAAATAGCCCGACTTGGTAAGACCAAAGCTTCCAATGTATGAGGAATGATTAAAAAGGATATCCCAAGGCTCAGCTTGAAGAAAATCTAAAAATCGGACTTGTTTTGGGCAAAACCGAGTTTCGGAGGCAAAAGGGCAAAATTGGAAATTTTGGAGAAAATAGCAAATGGACTCCGAAAATTTTGAAAATTTTTCAATCTCATTTTTAAATTATTTGGAAGATATTGGCGAAATAAAATCTTGATTCGGAGTTCGTTTGCAAAATGGCCAAATCCCGGGCTTCTTATGTAGTAATTCAAAAAGGAAAATCCCGAAAAATAGCAAATAAGCTCCAAATCTTTTGAAATTTTTAAAATATCATTTTTAAATTATTTGGAAGAGATTGGCGAAAGAAAATCTTGATTCGGAGTTCGTTTGCAAAATAGCCAAATCTCGGGTTTCCTATGTAATAATTCAAAAAGATAAATCCCGAAAAAATAGCAAATGGACTTAAAAAAATCTGAAATTTTGCAAATCTATTTTTTAAATTATTTGGAAGAGATTGGCAAAAGAAAACCTTGATTCGGAGTTCGTTTGCAAAATGGTAAAATCCCGGGCCTCCTATTCAGTAATTCAAGTTGATAAATCCCGAAAAAAATACCAAATGAGCTCCAAAAATTATGAAAACTTCCAGATCACACTTTTTAATTATTTTGAAGAGATTGGTGAAGAAAAATCTTGATTTGGAGCTCGTTTAAAAAATGGTAAAATGTAGGGGCATAAAAGGGCATTTTTGGAAGAAAAAATCCAAATAAATAGCAAACGGACTCGAATAATTTTGAAAACTTCCAGAACTCAATGTTTTATTATTTTTGAAGTATTAAAAAAATAAAAATTGAATTTGGAGTCCGTTTGATATTTATTTGCATCCGGGGGGCAAAACGATCATTTCACCCAAGCAACCGAAAAGGGCTTCTTTGGGCCTTTCAAAAAATCAGAGTTGGGCTGGAAAAGAGAAGTGCTGGCCTGCCCAGGCCCAAAGGAAGGAGGAAGCTTCTTATTTTTCAATCAAATGGCTAAAAATCAAGAGTTAGTTAGAGATTCTCTTTGATCAAGCCATGGTGATTAAGCCACATAGGCCAAGAGAGATGTCAACATTATTCTTGAACAGCTGTAATTTGAGAGAGCTGATATGTTAATCTAAAGGTGGTAATTTCATGATTTTTTCACCTTGAATTATTAGCCATTTGATGGAAAATTGGTTACAAACAAAATGACAACACCTAGAGAACATTAAGGGCCATTCGGCCAGCATGTTTGAGAGGGTCAGAAATTTCATTTTTCATCTTCATTTTGCTGAGTTCTTTGAGTTTTTACTTGGTTTTTCTCTCCTTGGTTGAAACCAAAAAAGAAAAGTTTAGAAAAGAAAGGAAAGTTTGAAGAGATAAAGCTTGAAATATAGCTTCTTGAGGTTGCTCTTGAGCACCAACTCTTGCACTTTCTTGATTTTCTATTCTTGTTTTTGCTATTTTGATTTCTATTTGGTGAGTTTCCATTTTAAATAAATGATTTTTATTGTTCTTTTCAAGTTCTTCCTTTATCTCCTTCTTGAATATATTTATTTTACATTTTTTTTTACAATAAACTCACCATGGCCAAATGGCCTACATTATTTAGTTAAGTTGTTGTTTTGATTTATTTTACCATATTGTTTATGTTATTTTCTTTGATCTTGGTGTTTTAAATGTTATGTTACTTTCATATTCTTGAGTTATATTTTCATTTGGTTGCTTTGTTTGTTGCCATTTATGTTTTAAATATCATGTTTTTGCATTTTTAATTTTCTGTTTTCATGATGTTTAAATTTGAGCATGTTTTAGATTTAGTATATCAAGTGTTTGTGAAAATGCTTGTGTGGTCTTTGCATGATTTGAGTTTTATATCTTAGTTGAGCATGTTTTAGATTTAGTATATTAAGTGTTTGTGAAAATGCTTGTGTGGTTTGTGCATGATTTGAGTGTTATATTTTAGTTGAGCATGTTAGTATACCAAGTGTTTGTGAAAATGCCATGCTTTTTGGAGCTTGAGGCCATTTGGCTACTCCATGTGTTTTGCATTGTGTGTTGCATTTTTGCCATGTTAGTTGGTAGGTTTTTGCATTTGCATGACATTTGATTTAGTTTTGCATGCTAGTATACCAAGTGTTTGTGAAAATGCCATGTTTGCTAGTTACATTAGTCTATTCGGCCACCCTTGAATTTTTGCATTTTATGTTCATTCTTGCCATGGTAGTTGATAGGTTAGCATTTGCATGATATTTGGTTGAGTTTTTGGTTTAAGCATGCTTTGTGTTTGTGAAAATACCATGCATATTTTAGTTATTAAGTTAGGTTTATTTGCCATGCATGTTCATGCATTTTAGGTCTAGGTTGCATTAAATGCCATGCAAGCTCATTTAGGTCTAGGTCACTATATGAATGCCATGCATTTTTCCATGACATTTTGGTTTAAACTCATGCATTCCATGCACTATGTTTGCTGTATTGTTTCATACATTTCATGTTCATGCCACTTGAATAATGACTTGAGCCAATTAATGGTTCCAAGTCATGCTCTCTTGAGCATACTTGTGAAAAATTAAGTTTTGTCAAATTGATTATTCTACCTTTGTGATTTTTTTTACTTAGCCAATTTTTTATCTAACTTTCAAAAAGTCCTAGCTACTGTTTGTGAGTCATTTTATGAGTTTCAAATATTTTTACTTTGATTTTTAAATGATTTTATCAAAGGCAAAAATGTGTTTTGGCAAAACAGTTTTTTCACCCAATTTTCGTACTTCTCTGATTTTTCTGGGAATGCATATACATATTCATATATTTTAAAATGTTTTCAAAAGGAATATCTACCGGGTTTGCTGGAGGGAATATCATTCATGAGTTCTCTACCGGGTTTGCTGGAGGGAATATCATCAATTATCATTAATAAAGGAATATCTTTCTTTCAAAAAAGAGAATGATTCGGAAGGTTTTCCAAAACTAATAAAAATTTCTATATTTTGCCACGTTTGTTGGGAAATATAGGAAAATTTTGAATTTATAAATTCCGGATCATTTTCAATTAAAAATGGAATTATTTTTCTTTAAATTGGGAATTAACTTGAAATACTAAATTTAAAACCAACTTTTTTACCGAGACTTGAGATAACACACTATTAATAAGGTACCGATTTATACGGGCGTTGTGGGGATGCTAATCCTTCCCCGCACATAACCGACTCCAAACCCGCTTCTTTGATTTCTCTGGTTTTAAAACGCAGACTTGAAATTGGTGTTTAAAATGTTTTAATTAATTTCTAAAATATTTTATAAAACCGGTTTTAATAGGTGGCCGATCACACCTAGCTAAAAAAGATTGGTGGCGACTCCATGTCTTTTTCAAGGTCATTTTCAAAACCTTCATTTTTCTAGAGGAATTAAGTCGACTTTTCCTCGATTTTTTTTAATGTCACGCTTAACGAATAATAAAGTCTTGCTATGAGACTCGTTATTTTTTAGGTTGCGACACTTAGTCTCTCTCTCAGAATAAAGGAAATATTTAAGTGAATTAGTGAGTCTAAACAGATACAAAACTCTAGTATTTATAGAGAAGTAGAAGTCTGTTCGGTCAGACACATCTGTAGGATAGGAACCGTTTCGGTCAACAGGCAAGTCTGTAGCAACGAACCGACAGACACAAACCGGTTCGATATAAACCGAATGGACACAAAACAGTTCAATACTTGACCAAACAGACAAACTTATTCAAACAAAATAAAAGCTAGTTGGCTGAGCTGGTTCGGTTTGGACTGAAAAAAAATTAAATCAGTTGGACAGTAAAAAATTAATTACTGACCCAAACCCAAACCCGACATGACCCAGCCCAAGCACAGCCCAGCTTGGCGGTGGCGACAGGCGCGCGTGTGGTCCAGCCCAAGTTGTGTAGGTCCTCACCCACCACAAAACTTGGGTGCCCCTTAGGGCCCAACCCATCATGGAACACAAGCCTTTATAAATAACAAGCTAAGGCCAAACGTTGTTCTATGTGGATTGAATATCACACACAACTTCAACCAACTTTTCTTCCTCTTCAAGTGGGTGTAAAATGAGACCAATTTCTCATTCACTTTTTTATATCAGTTGTGTACGTTAATGTACACCGCGTATCTAGCTACGACAACCTATGTATTAGAATACGTATTTCATATGTATACACAAAATATATGCTATGATATCCAACAGAATTAAATAAATTTGGATCCTATATTTAGTGATTCTTGGACCTTGAAATTTGGTTCAAAATTTAGGGATTCCTAGATCTTGAAATTTAATCCCAAAATTTAAGAATTCTTGGAATTTGATCCCAAAATTTAAAGAGTCTTAAGATCTCATGATTGATCCCAAATTTAGGGATTCTTAGAATTTAATCCCAATTTAGAGATTTTTGGATTTTCAAACTTTGGTTGTCAGATCTTTCTTCTTAGATTTGTTTGTTGGAACTTCCGAGACTTTGTTCTTCAGATCTTAGTTCATGGACTTGTGGGAGATTTGAGACTTGATTCTCCAGATCTTCTTCTTTCCCAATTATCTTCTTGATATTCTTTCATGGAGTTGTATGAGCTCTAGAGATTTTAATTCTTCACATTTTCTTTATTCCAAATTGTCTTCTTGATTCTTTCTCTAAATTGTCTTCATGTCTTCTTTCTCCAAAATCATGTGTCAAATGACTTGGAGGAGATCTCTATTTATAGTGTTAGATTAGGGAGTTCTTAAATAACTCAATCGTTTCAATTTTAACTCTAAATTATCTTAATTCAACCAGAGATAACGAATATGACTCATAAATGGAATTTGATTAGATGATCCATAGAATCTTGGAAATTTGATTGGTCAGAATTTGATTTTATCTCTAAATTATTTTAATTACAACTGAAAATAAGAATAAACCAAATAACTAATAAACTAAATAAAGCAATCCCGGGCAACGGCGCCAAAAACTTGATGCACTGAAAATAGTGTATCTTTATTTAACCTTGCACTAAAAAGAATAATTGTAAGTATAGTAGTCAGCAAGGATCGAATCCACAGGGATTGGGTTTTAATCTATGAGTAACTAGTTTATAACTTAAGATTCAAAGAAAACAAAAGAAAAGGGGTTTTGAAATAGTTGTAAAAAATCAAAGAAGAAAAGTAAGATGCAAGTAAGTAAGAAGAAATCAAAGATGAGAAATATGGTTAAGGTTTCATTCTCCACCACTAGACACCATTGAGAATCAATTTCAGATCTATCAACATCAATTAGCTATTAAAATTAACAACCGTAGATAACAACCTCCGTTGTTACCCCAATCCTTCCTTAGTTCGTCGTTAGGCAGGACAAACGCCACTATTTAATCTCTAACTATCAAATAACCTAAGATAAACATCATTAGATTCAAAGTGATAGCAGCTTTAAGATGAGAAAGATATGTTGATCTAAGCAAGAAACACATAAACATGGATTCATTCAACTTAGGTTATGTTCTACTTTGCAATTAGTGAAAACTTTAACATAATCATTAGTCACAAATTGCCACTATTGAATAGAAATCAAGATAAGCTACGCATCGAAACAGCTAAAATAGAAGTAGATAATTATCAAGATCTATCTAGTTGGCCACCTAAAAAAATCAAGACAACATGATGTGAACCCTAGGGGTTAAACCCTTTGAACCCACTAACAAATTGAAATACCCTAACCCCAAGAAAGCCAAGATTCAGGTAAAGAAAACTTAAACCCTTAGAAAGCCTGTTTCAAAGAACCTAGATTAAGCATGTAAGCTAGACCCTAAGAACTCTCGTTTCAAGAATGTAAGTTTGATAGGTTGAAGGCCACAAAGAAAGAATTCTTTGATAAGTTCCTAAGTTCTGTCAAGAACTAAAAAGAGTGAAACACTCACTTGAATAAATTCAATTCAATAGATTAATAATGGTTGCTGTAGTAGATGGCTAAACAAGGGTATTTATAGCCTCTCTACTAACCCTAATTCAACTAGCCTAAGAACTCTTATTACAAATGAAACTCCTTGGCAGCCAAGGCTTACTACTTACATAATTAAATGAAAGCTTAACTATGGGCTGAACATGCTCAAGCCCAATCCTAATAAATTTAAAAGATGTCCAATAGTTTTAATTTAGGTACTCCCCACAAGATTATTGGACATGTTACATAAATTAAGCCAAAATGCCTAAGTAATTACAAGCCCCAAATAATTACAAGACCTAAATAACACTTCTAGGTAGGCGCCACCTCATTAATGAATTGGTGCCCACTTCATGTTAAATAGGCGTCACTTGTATTCTTCTAAGGCAGCCTATGTGAAGCTTGGATCACATGGACCAAGTCTTGTTCTCCCTTATTCAAGCAGCCCAACTTGAATGACTTAAGATTGCTTAAGGGACTTATAGAATTTGCCCAAGTCCTTTCCTTGCTTCTCTTCATTGATTCGGCCCAAGTAGTCTTCTCCTTGCCTTTCTTCCTTGGTTCGGCCCAAGTAGATTCCTTGCTTAGCCTCTTGAAATCTTAATGGATCTTGGATCTCATCAAATTCAATTCAATAGATTAATAATGGTTGCTGTACTAGATGGCTAAACAAGGGTATTTATAGCCTCCCTACTAACCCTAATTCAACTAGCCTAAGAACTCCTATTACAAAATGAAACTCCTTGGCAACCAAGGCTTACTACTTACATAATTAAATGAAAGCTTAACTATGAGGCTGAACATGCTCAAGCCCAATCCTAATAAATTTAAAAGATGTCCAATAGTTTTAATTAAGGTAGTCCCCACAAGCTTATTGGACATGTTACATAAATTAAGCCCAAATGCCTAAGTAATTACAAGCCCCAAATAATTACAAGACCCAAATAACCCTTCTAGGTAGGCGCCACCTCATTAATGAATTGGTCCCCACTTCATGTTAAATAGGCGCCACTTGTATTCTTCTAAGGCAGCCCATGTGAAGCTTGGATCACATGGACCAAGTCTTGTTCTCTCTTATTCAAGCAGCCCAACTTGAATGACTTAAGATTGCTTAAGGGGCTTATAGAATCTGACCAAGTCATTTCCTTGCTTCTCTTCATGGATTCGGCCCAAAAAGTCTTCTCCTTACCTCTCTTCCTTTGTTCGGTCCAAGTAGACTCCTTGCTTAGCCTCTTGAAATCTTGATGGATCTTGGATCTCATCATTCCCCCTTTCCTAGAAAGGATTCGACCTCGAATCATGGCCTGCACCAAAAGGAGAAAGATCAGAAACATTAAAAGTAGTAGAAATATTAGACTTACCTTGAAGATCCACTTTAGAAGCATTAGCATTAATGTTCTCAAGGATTTGGACAGCTTCTCTTTGAAGAAATCTATGGAACATCTATAATGCAACAAAACGAGTCCAATCCCTATCCATGTCACATCACATTCAATCTTAAAAGACTTATTAAAGTTTGGTAATGCTAACACAAGTGTAGAACATAACCTTTCTCTAATAGTAGCAATTACACATAGTTCCCTAAAACATAAATCAGATTTATCATATGCCATGTATAAATAAGAAAAATCAGTATTATTGACATACAAACCTTGCATGTATTCAAAACTAAGTATTTGAGCACTCTTAAAAGCATGAAATACATACCTCATTGGTAAACATCAGAATCAATGTTCCCCTTACCTTGCTTGTAACAAGTAGCATAGGAAGTAAATACCTTGCTTGTATCAATGTTAGGTAGTACAAAATCAAGTGAATGCTAAATCTCAATTGGATGCCCAATACCTTGTATGGAAGGCAACCCATTCGGCTTCCCCTTTGGAAATACATGCTTGAACACCTGCAATAAAGAAAAAGACAAACTAGGAAAAGGGTTGTTAGTTTGATCATTAGTAAAAACCTCACTCTCTTTTGCATAGAAACTCTTCTTTGTCTTTTTTTTTCTCTCTTGTGGCATCATTCTCTTTTTTTCAGCCACTACTATTTTTTTCTCATGTGTTTCGGCCACACTCTCTCCTTTCTTTTCTCTCATGTTTCTTTCTTGTGTTTCGGCCTCACTCTTTCTTTTTTGCTCACTCTCATTTTTCAGCTTCAATTTCAATTGGTCCTCATAGACTTGTTTTGGAGTTAAAGGAACAAGCTTGATTGTTTTTCCATCCTTTACAAAGCTATATCTATTCCTAAACTCATCATGAATTACCCTCCTATTATACTGCCACGGCCTCCCCAACAAAATATGGCTAGTATGCATAGGTACTACATCACAAAGCACCTCATCACTATACCTCCCAATGGTAAAAGCTACCAAAACCTGCTTATTAACCTCTACCTTCCCACATTCAGTCAACCATTGCAACTTATAAGGTTTGGTATGTTCTAGTAAAGGTAAGGTCAACTTATCAACTAGGATGGTACTAGCTATATTATTGCAACTTTTCCCATCAATAATCATACTACATACCCTGTCATTTACAAAAAATCTAGTACGAAATATGTTCTCTCTTCGCTGCTCCATATCATCTATATTAAATTGCTTATTGAGAGAATACCTTGCAACAAGAGACTCACCTACCACGGGATCTTGTAGATTTATATTCACTACCTCTTGTTGACCCATCCTATCTCTCATCTCCTCCAACACCAAATTTAAGCGTTCAGATTCTTGTTGCATAGCATGCAACATAGAGGATAAACTATCCACCTTCTTCTTAGGTGTTGAGTCACTCTTGTGATACATCTTTGAAGTTGCTACAAAACAAATTATTAATGATAAAAAAAAATAAACTCACACACTCCCTTAGTGTTTACACTCAATTATGATATCACTCCAACTCTTGTTTGCACTATTTTAGGCTTTTTCTTTAATAAACTTACTTACTCTTGCCTTTTACCACTCTATTTCCTCTTTCAAGTTCTTTAGGAACTAGAAGAACTCTTCAAGAACTCCCCTTGCTTAATTCTACCTAGCAAAAGACTCATGAAACAAAAAACAATTAGTGAGAAGGTAAAACAAGTAAAAAACAAGAACAAGATTACCAAGAATTCAAATCTTTCCTATTTCCCTTGATCTTTTTCGAATATTTCTTTCTTTTTCTTGTTGTTCGAACACTTTTATTATTTTCTTTTTTTCTTTTTTTTTCAAGAACGAGACTTCTTGATTTTCTTGAAATCTCGGATGAACTTCTTTTTTTCTTTCTTGGGACTGTTCGAATGCCTTCTGAATTCTTGAATTATTTTTTTCAAGATTCGGATCAAGAATCAACAAGAAGAAATTTTAATTGATCAAGAATTCAAGAAATGAAATCTTGATTCAAATCACTTTTCAAGACTGAAACCCCAAACTTAGACTGCCTAAAAACTATAACCCTAAGGCAAAAGAATGCCTAAAACTATAACCCTAAGACAAGAATATTTGAAACCCCAAAATCTTGTTACAGATTTTGTTATGATAGTATCTAAACCAACTTCCAATAATGAAATTCCAAACGAAAACTGCCCTAAAAATTATAACTATTAGACAAAAAATGCCTAAAGCTATAACCCCTATGACAAGTATGTCTGAAACCCCAAAACCAAAAAAAAAATTGAGAGAAACTCCAATACCCTATGGTAAAGAAGATAAAAAAATTTAACCTGATTGGTCCCTAAGCTCTGATACCAACTGATGTGAACCCTAAGGGTTAAACCCTTTGAACCCACTAACAAATTGAAATACCCTAACCCCAAGAAAGCCAAGATTCAGGTAAAGAAAACTTAAACCCTTAGAAAGCCTGTTTCAAAGAACCTAGATTAAGCATGTAAGCTAGACCCTAAGAACTCTCGTTTCAAGAACCCAAGTTTGATAGGTTGAAGGCCATAAAGAAAGAATTCTTTGATAAGTTCTGTCAAGAACTAAAAAGTGTGAAACACTCATTTGAATAAATTCAATTCAATGGATTAATAATGGTTGCTGTAGTAGATGGCTAAACAAGGGTATTTATAGCCTCCCTACTAACCCTAATTCAACTAGCCTAAGAACTCCTATGACAAATGAAACTCCTTGGCAGCCAAGGCTTACTACTTACATAATTAAATGAAAGCTTAACAATGGGCTGAACATGCTCAAGCCCAATCCTAATAAATTTAAAAGATGTCCAATAGTTTTAATTAAGGTAGTCCCCACAAGCTTATTGGACATGTTACATAAATTAAGCCCAAATGCCTAAGTAATTACAAACCCCAAATAATTACAAGACCCAAATAACCCTTCTAGGTAGGCGCCACCTCATTAATGAATTGGTGCCCACTTCATGTTAAATAGGCGCCACTTGTATTCTTCTAAGACAGCCCATGTGAAGCTTGGATCACATGGACCAAGTCTTGTTCTCCCTTATCCAAGCAACCCAACTTGAATGACTTAACATTGCTTAAGGGACTTATAGAATTTGCCCAAGTCCTTTCCTTGCTTATCTTCAAGGATTCGGCCCAAGTAGTCTTCTCCTAGCCTTTCTTCCTTGGTTCGGCCTAAGTAGACTCCTTGCTTAGCCTCTTGAAATCTTGATGGATCTTGGATCTCATCACAACATCATGAACAATTCTTATAGAAGAACATAAGCAACTTTGATAGAAAACCAATAATAGATAGAATGTGAAAATCAATTACAAAACATGTATAGGGCTTTGAAATCACCCTTAACCAAAGAAACGTTTAGCCTTGCATAGGCATTATTAACATAAACATAAAAGAAACTAAGAAGAAAAACTAAAAGAAAACTAAGAGAATAGAGAAGAAGAAGAAGAAGAATGATGATCCTTGAGTCTCCTCAAAAAATGTCTAGTTTGTGGCTCAAAAAATGGTATTTATAGAGTTTTAGAACTTTGAGAACAAGTTCTTGCCGCACAAGTAAGTTAGGAGGCAGAAAATTGCATTTTTATTGCTATTTTCATAGTTTTTCCCGAATCTCAAGCGTCGCAGCGTCGAGCTTCTACCTTGTCTCTTCCGCTACTGCATCTTCTCACATTTCTTTGGCTGATTTGGATGATCCTTTCTTATTCGATTTGGGTGTGTAAACTACCTCTAGAAAGGTATTCAGGTCAGTTTCAAAAGTCAAGAAGGAAGTTTCTTCAAATAAGGACTCTGACATCATGTTTTCCTTACAACAAGCTCCGGAGGTCAAATCTGCCTTCTTGCTTTGCAACCAGAAATTGATCTTTTTGACTCCCAAGTCTTCTTTCATCTTGTGATTATGATTTTTTAAGATCTTTACCATCATTATTGACATATTTTCACTTTATTCTCTTAAATATACATAGAATTCAAAAATATAACATAAGTAATCAAGATAAAGATCGAAAACATAACTAAGAAAGGGCATAAAATGTGTATTTTATGAGCTTATCACATTGACTTGAGAAATTTTGCAAGCTTCAATTCAAACTTGTGACTTTCGAAGAATAGAACCAAAATTTAGTTCAAATGATTTTTTTTTTGCTTGAACTTGATAATTTGGACGAAGCTGCCTACGTGTCCTCAAATGTGAAGGATCAAGTTATAATGTAGATTGTTTCGCTTTCAACTTGTTTAGTAAAAAATTTGCCTCTTTTTAGAGTGTCATGCTTTTTCTTGCTTTCATTGGCTCTTGAATTGGTTTAATGTCATGTGCGCGAATGGATAATTATTTAAAAATTTTAGGTTTAAGGCCTTAGAGAATGTAGCAAAAAGTCTAACTCGTGCCTTGGATGTACATATCTAATGCATATGCTTCAGACATTTTGCTTTAGAATTGAGACTTAGATTTCTCCACCTAAGAATAATGTAGTCAATCACAAGTTCATCTTTCCATTATCTTGAGCTTGTGAGTTCAATCATACTGACTATGTGTCCAGTTCTATAGAAACGATTTAGGAATTCATGCTCAAGTTGTTCCTAATTATCAATTAATCCAGGTTCAAGATTTGTGTACCAATCGAAAGCATTGCCCTTGAGAAAGTAAACAAGTTCCTTGACCATAATATCTCCATCAATGCCAGCATTGTTGCAAGTTTCCATAAAGTGGAAACATGTTTTCTTGGATTGCCTTTGCCATCAAACTGTTAGAACTTTGGTGGTTGATAGTTTCCAAGCATCTTCATGCAATCAATCCTTTGAGAATAAGGTTTTGCATAAATGTAGAAAGACGAAGCAACACTTCCAGCTTGACCTTTGATAGCTTCTTTGATAAGCTCCTCAAGTTGGTCAAAAGTAACTTTTTGAAGATCTTCAGTAGCTGCCTTGGTGGAAATTTCACCAACTTCTTGAAAAAATTGATGTTTGTTTTGGCTTGCAGCAACTTGGTTGTTTTCACTTAAACCTTTAATTCTTGTCATCATGAAAGCAATTTGGTCATATGTTTCTTTTGTACTCATTGCAAGGGATATCACAGATTTTACAATAAGTGCAACCTGTTCTTCTAGGAAAGTTGTGCTCATTGTAATGATAGCCACCACCTCAGAATTTGCATTTAATGATGAATTTTGAAAAAATGGTGTTGCAAAAATTTCTACCTAAAATTTATTTGAGGGCCATTGAAATTTGAAAACTTGGACTTTGAAGAAAAGAAATGAAAGGTAGAGATTATTCCATTGGGTGTGCCAAAAATTTGAAATTTCTTACCATGAATGTGAGTACAATCTCTGAAATTTTTTAAATAAATGAAAATCTTCTAATTTTTTCTTCAGTGGAAATTTACTTCAAGGGTCTTGATGGCTTGTTCTTGAATAGAATAAATTTGTATCCAAAATTTAGGGTTTGCTTGAAATCTTATGAGTCTTGAAAATTTAGGAATTTGATCTCAAATTTAGGAATTCTTAAAATTTGTCCCAAATTTAGAAAATTTTGAAATTTGGTCACAGTTTAGAGATTTTTGAAATTTGGATCATCAAACTTTTGTCCCAATTTAGGGATTTTTGGAATTTGATCCCAAATTTAGGGATTCTTGGAATTTGGATATTCAAACTTTGGTCCCAATTTAAGAATTCATGGTTGTAAGCATAAGACCCTTCAAGGCATACAATGATTTCAAAAAAAAAGTTAGGAAGAAGGAAAAGAAAAAGCAAAATCTCTTTGAAGGAAAAGAAAGATAAGCAATATTTATTCTCTGACTCTGACATCACAAAGATGTTGGGAGAACTTTTGAAATCCAAACTCATTCAATTACCAAAAATGCAACGGCCTAAAGAAGTTGATCAAGTGAATGATCCAAACTACTGCAAATTTCATTGCTTGATTAGCCACCTAGTTAGAAAGTGCTTTATTTTGAAAGACAAAATCATGGAGCTTAAGAGATGGAAAAACTGAGTTTGAAGAAGTGGCAACTTCTGACATGGCCATGATAAGAACTTCAACTTCTTTGGCTCCTACTCCAATCATCAAATTTGAATCTTTTGATCCTAAAGAAGCGAAAGTCATGCTAACTCCAAGTAAAGATGCACAACATGCCAATGGGGGCAATGCTCGCTCCTAAGCAAGTGCCTAAATTGCACATTAAAAAGCCAAAAAAAAAAAGGCCACTAGATTGAAAATCCTACAAAAGATAGTCTAGGCAAAAGTTGGGGTGCAAGAAATTTTTTTTGAACTATGTTATAACTTGATCCTTCAAATTTAAGGGTATATAGGTAAATTGTTCTAGATTATTAAGTTCAATCAACAAAAAAAAAAATTCTTTGAACTAAATTTTGATTCGATTCCTCTAAAGTCACAAGTTTGAAAAAGTTGAAGCTTGTAAATCTTCTCAAAGTCAATGCAAAGATACAAACAAAATTTGCACCAAAAGCAAATTAAGTTTCAAGACTTGTCTACTTACTACACTCAAAAAATCATGTACCTAACCAAGTCTTGAGGGGGTATTTGTTGGAGAAATTTGTTGACCAATGTGGCACATGTCCTTCAATTTTTTTATTTTATTTTATTTAGTGATCAATTAAATTTTGTTATGTGTTAATAAATTAATTGAAGATTTATCAGGTCATTTGGTAAATCAAGATAAAACATGTAGTGTGGCCAATCAAAATTAAAAAATTTTATAGTCCAGTCAATCAAAATTCACTTGTAAGTCATCATTTTTATCTTCAGATAAATTAAAATAATTTAGAAATAAAATCAAATTCTAATTAACCAAATTTTCAAAATTCCTTAAATGAAACAATTGAAAGATTAGGAATCAAAAGTACTAAATTAATTTTACTAAATGATTATGTATTTAGGTTCATTTTATTACTCACATGATTAATCTTGTGCAATGAATTAAGCATATTGATGTTTAGCTCATGTGGGAACTATAATTCTTAACTAGAAATATGCCTTTGTTATGCAATAGGTTTACATATTTATATGTTTAAGTTAATTATTTGTGTAAGTTTTGAACATGATATTTATATTAATGAATGGCAGATGCAATGATCCAATTCTTAAGTCAATGAACTTAAAGTTTAAATTGAATCTGTATGACAAACTATGTAAAATATCTCCACTTAGGGACAACTTTTAAAGTAAGTTATAGTTGTCTAATCTAGACAAACAATAATTTACAATCATTATACGACACATGACACTATATTGGGAGTTATTTGAATAGTACCAATTAGACCTGATAATTTTGGACACAACGTGATTATATGACACGAACACAACATGGAAAAATAATTAAAATACGACATAATACGAAAAATAACATGAACACGACACGAATACACTAACATGTCAAAAAATCTACATAAAATGAATTATTAACGTGTCAAAATTTATATAAATATATAATACTTTGAATACGATTATGACACGAAAAGATAATACGAAAACGAACACAACATGAATACACAAATCTTTTTTTTTTCTCTTTCTTTCTTCTTTTCGTTTCTTCCCTCTTTATTTTCCTCTATTTCTCTTTATTTTTTTTCTTTCTTCACCATAATAAAAATAAAAAAATGACTTGCCACATGGCAAGCCAAGGAAAGCAATCTCCACAATTGACAATGCAATTCATGGTGATTGCTTTTAATATATAGATAGATAGGTAAATATATAGATTTATCGAAATGTCACATTGCTTGGGATGATTATTTAAATCTATGGTCTCAATGTAAGCCTATTTCATCTTAAATCCTCACAATGTGAAGAAAAGTCAATAAGAATTACACGTGGATGAGTTCATTTTTCACCATTCTTTAGTCACTATGTTTCATCAGAAATGATTAAAGTTATACTTTTTTGGTGAGCAAAAGCAAGCCCAAAAAAAAAACCCAAATTTGAATTTTCAACCCACGTTTAATGACTTCTGTTTATTTATCCAAGACATTGGTAATGGTTCATCAC
The DNA here is from genome assembly GCA_030761205.1 of Fremontodendron californicum. NCBI lineage: Eukaryota > Viridiplantae > Streptophyta > Magnoliopsida > Malvales > Malvaceae > Fremontodendron > Fremontodendron californicum. Next base: position 8,145,481 of record JAULJL010000023.1, on the reverse strand, counting down.
CCCTTTGAAAATTCCCCCAACGCCAGTTTCTACCGGGTTTCTCCTTCTTAATTCCTTTTTTGTCTGTCAAATTCAACACTGGTGGCTCACTACTTGGAAAAAGCCTGGGGAAGCTGGAATAGATGCCGTGGTGTTTCTATCTAAAGAGAGAGATAATGAAGAAAATTAAATAATATTGCAGAGAGTAATAATGTTGAAGAAAAATATATATTTATATATATATATATATATATATATATATATATATATCCTTAATTTGCGGATATAGAAGACTCTGACTCTGTTTCTTTCTAAGCCTTGACCTCCCCTCTACTTGATTGAGTCCTGACCAGCTCATTATTATTTTGACAGTGATTTCAGCTGTTGTCAAATCTTAACTGAAGAACAAATTAAAAGGAAAAACGTGAGGAGGCGTTTGAAAGTTTATACCCATGATTTGAACAATCAAACCAGAAAATCAGTCGCCTATTTTTATTCTCACTCCCATCGAAAGTGATGTTATAGGATACAAAATGTTGTTTTGTATTTTTTAAGATGAATGTATTTTAAGTTATCAAAATCTCGTTTTGAGATCAAATTTGAAAAATACATGATTTGATAAGTTGACAAAATATATCGGTATTTCCAACTCAATACATGATGCAGTTTGTCTCTACAGCAGAAACAGTACAATTAAGCATGTCTGAATTGTCACATGATGTATATGTTGATATATATGTTAGCAACCCTAGATGTGTTACTTAAGACAGCTCATATGATGTGATTTGTTGAAAGTATTTTATTTATAATTTTTTTTACTATAATTTCATAATTATTTAATCATAATACAAAATTATGTAAAGATTCACTATTTAAATATATATATGAATTTCATATAATATTTTGATGAGCTTATACAATTCAAGATTATAATTGATTAATTATAATGTAATAATTGTAAGTGATATGCTCCCGGTTTATTTGGCTCTCATCGGATGTCTTATATCATTTTTCATCAATCACTTTTTAATAAGTTTATTATTTACGTGTATAAAATTTATTTATAAATTTAAAAATTTATAAGTAAATGATAATTAAAAGTATATTTAAAAATAATGAATAAAAAATATGGAAGAAAAGTCTAACAAAATTTTATTTTTAATTAATGATAGATTATATTAATCCAAGAATGGCATAACTCCTTGCTCTATTTCGCATTTGTTTGCTTTTTATATTTTTTTAATTTTGAAAATGAATTGTCATCTCTAACTATGCTCAATACTGCAAATAACCCTTCATTTTGAAAAATACAATGTACAATCTACCTAATGCTTGGTGGGAATTTACTTTTATAAAAAATGTATACTCTAAAAAATAGAAGTGCCCACTATTATTAAAATTGATTCCTGAGGGACTAAATTAGAAATTTTTAAAAAGTTAAAAATTTTCATTTTATTTTATTTTTTAATAAGGGTAAAAAAATATATTTTATATTATTTTTGAGGAATTTTTTTTAAAAAAATTAAAGATAATTTTGTCCTACCATATAACCAAAAAAAAAAAACTCTAATCGGTCTACTGGAGTTTTTTTATTTTTTTATTTTAAAATAATATATTTAAAAGGGTTGGTCTGCACGATAACTCACGGATCAATTTAAGATCTGTACCCGACCCGTTTAGAAAAAAAATATTAAAAAATAAATTAAATTAAATTTATTTTATTAATTATTTTTATTTTTTTAGTTTTAAGTTTTTTATTTTTATTTTATTTTTAAATGACGTATTTAAAGGGATGGGTCAGCACATTGATTCGTGGGTCGATTTAGGATTCATACTCGACCCGTACGAAAAAGTTTTAAAAAATTTATTAATTAATTAATTATTTTATTTTTAAATAATGTATTTAAATGAGTTGGTCCACAAGTAGACTCGCGGATCGATTTAAGATCCGTGTCCAACCCGCTCGGTAAAAAAATAAAAAAATAAATTTATTCTATTTAATTTTTTAATTTTTAATTTTTTTAATTTTTATTTTATTTTTAAATGATAAATTTAAAGAGGTTGGTCTGCACGTTGACTCGCAGGTCGATTTAGGATCAATACCCGACATGCTTGAGAAAAAAAATGTTAAATAAGAAATTTCTTTTATCGATTACTTTTATTTTATTTTTAAATAATGTATTTAAAGGGCTGGTCCGTACGTTGACTTACGAGTCGATTTAGGATCCGTACACGACCCGTTCTGGGAAAAAGTTAAAAAATAAATTTATTTTATTAATTATTTTTATTTTAAATGATGTATTTAAAGGGGTTATTCTGCACGTTAACTCGCGGACCGATTTAGGATACATACCCAACCCGCTCGGGGAAAAGTTAAAAAAAAATTATTTTATTTAATTTTAACTGATGATTTTAAAGTGGTTGATCCGCATGTTGACTCGCAAGTCGATTTAGGATCCGTACCCGATTCGCTCCTTAAAAAAAGTTAAAAAAAAAAAGAAAAGAAAAAATGAACTTGCTGCTAACCTATATGAGAAAATCGATCCTACGAGAGAATAAAATACAAGTCACAAATTTTATTTTCGTATTTTTCATTTATTATTTTTTACCTCCTATAAATATAAATATAAAGTATACAATAAGGTTTAAATATTTTTCAAAAATAAATATAAATAATGTTTGAAATGTATTTGTATTATATAATTTATAAATAAACAATTATCATAAATTTAATTTTTATAATTAAAAATATAATTATATTAATATTATTACAATTTAAAAAAATAATTTAAATAAATAATTATTATTTAATAAAATATAAATTGAAATTAATTTTTTATTATTAATTAATTAAAATTTTATAAAAAAGATTAAAAATACCCCAACGAAACGGAACTTCTTTCTAGTCTTTTCCTAACTTTTCAGTCCAATTTACTTTTATTTTAATAAAATATCTTATCACCTACCTTTTTTCAGTTTGACAATAATTTAAAAATAATTTAGTATATTAATTTTCGAAATTCCTATAAATTAAATTAAAATATTTCATCTTAATTAATGTTTATTTGATAATTAATAATTAAAGCTGATTTTAAATTTAATTAAAATCTTTGAAAAGAATATAAAACTAATTAAATTCATAATTTTGTAATTAAACAAAACTCTCATGAGAAGGAAAAAAAAAGTACAAAAAGAAATTATAAACTGGAAACGAAAAACTAAATAATAAAAGGTATGTACTTGTAAGTTGTCTCGCACTTTTTAGGTTAAATACATATTTGCCCTTAAATTATACCACTTCTATCATATTAGTATCTAAAAAATAAAAATTCATAATTAGGTATCAATGATTTCATTTCGTCAAGTACTTTGTTCTTTTTTATTAACATGTTAGTCCAATGATTGACGTGGCATAAACGTTCAACAAAATTATGGCATATGATAAAAATATCATGCAATCATGACACATGATAAAAAATGTCATGTCATGTCATGCCATAACATTTTTATTTTTATTATTTTTTACTTTTTAAAATTTTTAAACTTAAAAATAAAAAAGTAAGTTACTAAAAAAAACTCAAATTGGAAAGAGAAAATGTGGGAGAGAGAAGAAAAAGAGCAAAGAAAGGAAGGGGAGGGGCGATGATCGGCCAAAGACATGTCATCATTAATCTTCCTCGGACAAGACAGATTGGAGGCAGGTCGACCTTTTGCCCCCTACCTTTCCTCCTTTTCCCTTCTCCTTTCTTCCGTCCCTGTCTCTCTTCGATTTTGCCCACCTTTCTTTTTTTTTTTTGAATTTTTCTTTTTTAAATTTTTATTATTTTTCCTTTTGAATTTTAAAAAAAAGTTTTCCATGTTTTATTTTTGAAAAAAATCCATTTTAAAATTTAAAAAAAAAAATTCATTTTTTGAAATTGATTTTTGGAATTTTTACAAAGAAAGTATTTTTTTTGAATTTTTTTTAATTTTTTTTTTTTTTTAATTTTTACTATTTTTTTCCATGTGGCGGTGGACCTACTATGATGTGACGATGATATATATACTTGCTTGGCTTTTTTACCATGTGTAATGAAACGCGACATTAGTTAAAAGAGGTAAAATATTGGACGGAATAAAACTTTAGATATTTAATTGGAATTTTTTTAAGATAACAATGACAGAAGTGATATAGTTCAAGAGACAAATATGTATTTAATCTTTTTTTTTTTAATAAAGCTTATTTGTTTTAACATGGTAATCAACACCATAACCTTTTAAAAAAACTATCGATTTATATATACTCGATTATGAAAATTTTAAATTTTATAAGTGAAGTTAGACCGTTGGCACATGTTATATTATCATATCATATATTTATAAAAATTATATTTTCCATATATAAAATATAAATGAGAAAAAAATACATGGGAAGACATAAGAGGAAATATAAGATAAATTAGTTTTTAAAATTGGGGTAATATAAGTGAAATTTCCAAAAATAATAGAGCCTTCACAAAAAAATTGGAAAGATTAAGAAGTTAAGAAATTTGCAAAAAAAAATAAAAATTAAATAAAGGACCAAGCAAGAATAAGCAATGAAGGAAAGTTGCAAAAACCTAAGAATGGTTAAAAATTCAATTTTGGAAAATTCAGGAGGCAATGGAGGGCCTAGGTCCCTTGGCCCGGTCCATGAGAGCCATACTTATTTATCAAACATTATTTTTGATAATTTGGAAAAATGGGATTTTGAACTGAGCCAAAGACACAAATGCTTTATCAAACATTATTTGGTAGGCATGTGTGTAGTGTGAATTGGGGAAGTTTTTGAAGCAAAATAATAAAAAAGAGAAAGTGAGGAGAGGCTGAATCATCAAAAGAGAAAAAGAAAGAAATGGAAAGATAATGAAAGGGAGGAGAAAGAGTTGATATGAAAGCAATGAAGTGGTTTTGATAAATGCTTGTTTCGTTTTATCTCGTTTTATCTTTTGAAATTATTATTTTATCTCTTAAAATATTATATATATCTCTTTTATATTTTTAATATATTAGATATATATGCTAAAATCATATATATATATATATACTAATATTATAGGATTTATATTTGATGCACTCACAGCATATAAATCAATACACTATCAGTGAATCAGATGATGCCACTTTATTAGAATAAAATTATCTGTATTTATTTTTAAAAACTTTTAATAAGGTGGCATCATCTGGATCACTAGTAATGTATAGATATATACACTGTCAGTACATTAAATATAAACCCAATATTATATATATATACTTTTTTTATATATATTTATATATACTAAAAACTTATTTATAATATATATAAATATATAAATGTGAAAAATCTTTTGAACTGGCGAAAATAAGCATTGTTGTTCACTATATTTCTAAATTACCATTATAAATAATTTTTTTATTATTAATAAGAGTTATCTAAGAAATTTAATTTGACTAAAACACTTTCGGATTAATTTAAAATCAAATAGAAAAGTATTAAAAGTTTATATTGAATTGCTTTATCTTAAAAGTTTTAAGTTTTTTTACTAATAAATCAATTTTGTGATATAAATAAAAAAGAATTAAAATTTATATTGAATTATTTCATATTTGTAAATATTTTTGTATAATTTGATATAATTTGGATATGAAACAAACTTTACATGTTGCAAAATTTAGTTAATCTACATTTTATCAGTTTTATTTATTTTTAAGATATATAATTATATATTAAAAAATAAATAAATCAACGAGTATTAACGTGTGACGGCATGTGATAACAAATACTAGCATATACTAAAATTATGTTCATTAATAAATTATAATATATTTTTTATATTATTAAATTAAAAATAATTAGTATAAAAAATATGGTGGAGCAATGTGGAGTGGTTATGGATATAACCGCTATCCATGGAGACGGATGTTTCAGCATCCATGCAAGAGTGGGACGAATGTGGATAAGGAAATCTCCGTCCCCGCTCACTCCATTGCCATCCCTAGGTCTAAGGGTCGAGCTACCCGTCCAAGCTCGAAAGCCCATCTATATTTGGAAGGGTTTGGACAAAAAATATTAGGCTCGAAAAAATAGGTTTGGGCAAAAAAATGAAGCCCATTCAAAAAATAGGCCGGGCCTTGGCTCCAACATTCAAGTTCGGAGCCCGGCCCGGCCCTTTTTTAATTAAATAATATATTATTTTTATTTTTATATATTATGTAATTTATGTTATATAAAGATTAAATATATATAATATTATAGTGTAAACATTAAAAAAAATATGTTAAGTTGTTCATGTTTAAAAACTTAATTAAAAAAAAAAACATAAAATTACTAAAGATTTAATAAAAAATAATATGTTCTTTTAAAAAAATTAAAAAAAATAATATGGACGAGCCTAAACGGGTTTGGATTTTTCATTTACAAATATGGGCGGCCTTGGGCAAAATTTGAGACCGATATTTCGAGCCGGGCCGGGTTTGGGCAAGCATATATAGTGTTGATACCATACATAGGTCCAGCTCGAACCCGACCCAGCACGACCCATAAATACCTCTAGCTGGATCAGGTTCGAATAATAAAAAAAAAATTTACCCAAAATTCAACCCAACTTGTTGGATTCGAAAAACTTATTTCATTGCTTAAAAAATATATTAAAATGCTAAAAATTGTTTTTGTATTTTTATATTTAAATTTAAATAAAAAATATTTTTATTTATTAAATAATAATTTGAGTTAAACCAAACTGATCCAAAAACATCATATTTCAAATTCTGTCGAGCCGAAAAGGTAAACCGATCCTTACACACATCTACTTCAAAACATTGTTGCTTTTTAGGTGAAAACAAAGAGGAGATGGACAATAATGGAAAGGAAACAGTTGGGGTTGTTGCATCAGGCCCAACGAGGAGCATTTTCGAAGCTGATTATTGCTAACCAAGGCCCAAACATAGAAGAAGAAAAAATGTAATAGAATTACAAAAACTTACATCTAATATTTTACTCTTTTATTTCCAAAATCTAGGTATTCCTCTTTTATGTGCATTTTATTTATTGATTGCAATATATATATATATATTTATTTATTTATTTATTTAAATTTAAGGTGGAGTTTGACATGACGATCACCCAAAAATTCATGGTAATTTGCAATTGGTGATTAGATTACTATATTTCATAACTTAATGATTTTATGTGATGGTGATTTTAAATTATCAAAAGTGATCAAATCACTACATTAAAATGTGATTTAATTTCTATTCCAAAGGAAAAGTTCTTTTTAACCAAAATGATTAAAGTAAATCTATAAAATTAATTATGGACAACACTGTCCTATTAGTTTTACACTACAAGAAAAGATTTCATTTTTGATAAAAAATTTCGTCAGAAATGGTCTAAATTCCGACGTAAGAGATTTTTCTAACGGAATTTTCTATTAAAATGTGGAGGACAATAATGGGTTTCCGTAGGAAATAAAAAAATTCATTGAAAATTTTATGAAAATTTTTAATGAAAAATTCCGTCGAAAATATTCATAGATTTTGTCACAAAATTAAAATTTTGATTTATTAAAAAATTAGTTTAATTTTTTAATTCCATTGATATTGGCATAATTTCCAACGGACTGTTAATACCGATAGAATATTCCATTGGTAATGTATTAAAAATAATTTTTTTTTGGATTTTTTTGGATTTTTCTGACGAAGTTTCACCGATACTTGATCCAAAATCCATTGAAAATTACTATTTTAAATTCTTTAAATTTTTATTTGGGTTTTTAATTTTTTTCAATGAATTATAGAAAAATATGATTTGGCTTTTTTTTATTTATATATATTATGTTTTAAGGTTAAATTATAAGAAATAATATATATATATCATGTTTACAAAAATCTTATTTTATTTATGGATTATTTTAGTTATGGAGTATTTGAAGATAATAAGCATAGTTCATGAACAGCAAAATATATATATATATATATCATTTTTTTTAAGATTTATTTTGGTTCATGAACAGCAAAAATGATATATATATTTATTTTGCTGTTCATGAACAAAAATTCCACCTTAACTAAAAGATATTTTGGAGGCCGGAAAGAGATATGTGTTGATCTTAGATGATGTTTGGAAATGGTTTTCTCTATTAAATGTGGGAATTCTTGAATCAAGAAATTTAATAACGGTGGCAACGCGATATTACGATCAAGGAGTAGGCAGGACCTTGCACCCCCTAAATTGTTTTGAAATACCTTCCATTATTATTAGAAAATAAGGTATATTTATGTTTGGCCCCTTCTAAATTTAAGTTTCTTCCAATGTATTGCATCATTATTTCAAAATAATGTATATTTATATTTAGCCCTTCCAAAAAAATTTAATTTGATCATTTTTAAAATTTATAGTTTGATATGATAAATTTGGTAACACTTTTGGTTTAAACTTTCATCATTATTTTTAGTTTAATTCTCTCTATTTACCTTTTTAATCAATCAAATAGATATATTTACATTAATTTTTAAGTTGATATTTTTCATTATATACTTATAAGGAAAAAATAAAGAAAGAAAAACCATTACTACAATATTTAATACGAATTATACATTTAATTTATTTTACTTTTTTAAATGTATATATAATTTTATGTTTTTATTTTGTAATATCAAGTAATTCTATACATATTTTAATTAGACTATAAATTTTTTTGACATTGAAACTTTAATTCTTATTAAATTTTTTACATATGCAACATGAATTATAATATTTGAAAATTGAATTTTTTTTATATTTTATTATAAGGAATTTCTATATTATTTGTAATATGAATATATATATATATATATAATATTCAAATTTAATATTTTCATACTAAAGTTGTTCATGAATCGGGTTAGGCCAAGTTCGGATAGCAAAAAATTTTGCTTACCCAAGCCCAGTCCAGCTCGTCTAGCCTTTAAGGCTCTTTTTTTTTATATTAAAAAATAATTTTTTTATATTCTATTTTTAAAGATGTTTTATAATTAAAATTAATTAAAAATATTTTTAAATTTAAAAATAAACCCGAGTTGGGTCCAGACGTTAAAAACCTATTCGGACCGGATCTATCGAGCTAAACAGATAACTCGACTCTTGAATATGTCTATCTCATAACAACTTTTATTTTACTTTAAATCTTTATATATATATATATATATATATATATATATATATATATCGGCTAGATATGTTCATGGATCAGGCCGCGACTAGGAAATCTCTTAACCAGGCCCGACCCTGGGCGGCCCGAGGTTACTAATCATTTATTATTAAAAATAAAAAATTATTTTTATATTAATATTTATATATTTTTATAATTAAATTTAAATAAAATAACAATATTTTACTGCATGAACAGTGATCTGGACTCGGTCGGGCAGACCAAGATCATGAAAAATCCTGTCTCGACCTGGCTCAATACAGGCTGGGCCTACCGGGTGGGCTATCCAACTCTTGAGTAAATCTAATCTCGAGCCCCCCTTAACAACATTTCTAGCTTCGCCTTGATTACAATCGTTATTTTGTGATTCCGATTTTTTTCATCCGTCGATATTTACCACAATTAACCGTAATAGTATTTGTTACGTTTGCGAAAAACGCGACGCGATCGAAAACGGATCCGCAACTGCAATTTAAATCGCTACCCTAAACCAACATTAGGTAAGAGAAGGAAAGTGATACTGATCGATTGATGTTTGTAAAACTATGGGTTGTGAAGTGGTCAAACTGTAGTTGCTTATAAAAAAGAGTCGATGAATTTATTCTTAGATCATGTGGGTTATGGTGTTGTATAAAATCAAGATTTAGAGGACATTGTCAAGAAAACTGTTGAGCAATGTTGTGGTTTACCACTTAGCATTGTGACAATATCCAGTAGCATGAAGGAGGTAAATATTTCTGAGTGGAGAAATGCAACAAATGAATTAGACGAGCGGGTGGAAAGTGTGAAAGAATCAGATATTTAAACATTTGAACGTTTAAACTTAGTTATGATCGTTCGAGCGATCCAAAATTGTTTCTTATATTGTTCCTTGTTATCTTGAAGATTTAAGAATTGAAAAAGTGAGAGCAGTTGAAAGTTGGAGAGATAAGGTACTCCTTGACGGTTTAGAGACCAGACAAGCAATGCATGACAGAGGTCAGAGGCCATAGCATTTTAAATAAACTTGAAAAATAATTGCTTGTTACAGAGGGCTTCAAATTATTATGGGGAAAAAGTTAAGATGCATGATGTTTTGAGAGACATGACATTGTATAAAATTTTACGATTTGTGTATTTGTATCGTATTATTATTTGTGTCATAATTGTGTTTAAAATATTATATATTTATATAAATTTTAACACATTAATAATTTGTGTTATATAAATTTTGACATATTGGTGTATTCGTATCATATTCGTATTATTTTTTATATCGTGTTATGTTTTGTGTCGTATTTTAATTATTTTTTAATATCATATTCGTTTCGTATAATAAAAAATATCCAAAATTACTAAATCTATTTGTATGCTATAAGTTGTGGTCATCAATTCACGGTAAAAGCCGGTATGCAATTAAAGGAACTATCAGGTGAGCACTTCGAAAAGTAAAAAAGTGGAAGGATGGAAAGAGGATGGTGAAAAAGTGAAAAGAAAATGAATTTTGAATGTGTTTAATAGAAAAGAAAAGTAAAAAAAATAAAAATATGAAAGATAATTATTTTTCACCTTAATGTAAAAACAAATCATTTCAAATTGGAATGATAAGAGGAGAGAAATGAGAGAGATATGAGTCAATGATGCACCCAAAAGAGTGTATCTTATTTAACCTTGCACTAAAAAGATCAATTGTAAGTATAGTAGTTAGCAAGGGTCGAGTCCTCAGGGATTGGGTTTTAGTTTATAAGTTGATAGTTTAAAACTTAAATTCAAGAACAATAAAAGAAAAGGGGTTTTTGAAGCCAGATTTAAACTAAAGTAAATAATAAGAATAAGATGCAAGGCGGTATAACCAGCCAATAAAAATATATATACTAAGCAAGGCGGTATAACCAGCCAATAAAAATATATATACTAAATTAGGCGGTATAACCAGCCAATAAAAATAAAACAAAATTAATATACAAATTAGGCGGTATAACCAGCCAATAAAAATAAATATACTTTTAAAAATAAGCAAACTAGAAAAGTAAGAAAACAAGTAAGAAGAATCAAAAATGAAAAATATGGTTAAGGTTTCATTCTCCACCACTAGACATCATTAAGAATCAATTTCAGATCTATCAATATCAACCAACTATCAAAGTTAACAACCGTAGATAACAACAAGCTCTGTTATCCCAATCTTTCCTTAGTTTGTCGTTAAATAGAACAAGCTCTCTATTTAATCTCTAACCATCAAACAACCTAGAATAAGCTCTCTAGATTCAATTTAATGGCAGCTTTATGATGAGAAAGATAGGTTGATCTAAGCAACAAACACATAAGCTCGGATTGTTCAACTTAGGTTATGTTCCACTTTGCAATTATTGAAAACTTGACCATAATCATTAATCACAAATTGCCACTTATGAATAGGAAATCAAGACAATTACACGGATCAAGACTCCTAAACTAGCAATAGATAATTATCAAGATCTATCTAGTTGTACACCTAAACAAATCAAGACAACATCATGAACAATTCTTGTAGAAGAACATACGCAACTTTGATAGAAAATTAATGATAGATAGAATCTGAAAATCAATCACAAAACATGTCTAGGGCTTTGAAATCACCCTTAACCAAATAGAAGTTTAGCCTAGCATAGGCATTGTAAACATAAACATAAAATTAAAGAAAATCTAAGAAGAAAATAAAAGAAAGAAAGAAGAAGAGGAAGAATATTAATTATCCAACCTCTTGCTCTCTCTAAAGAAAAAGAAAACTAGAGAAAAGAAAGAAAACTAGAGAAAAGAAAGAAGAAGAAAACTTAGAGAATTTTATTAAAATGGCTAATATCCTACCTATGTACAATATGATTCTCTACAATCATCCAAGGCCCTCTATTTATACACATTTTGGAAGGCTAAATGACAAGAGACAAGCTTTACAAATTTCAAAGGTAGGTATAATAGGTGGGTGAATTTTTCTAACAATTTTCGTCATATTGTATGACAATTTTGATCAGCCAACTTGATGGTCGATTTCTTCAATGTTGGAGGCCTGATCTGATCACATGGTCTTCTAGAAAAAGGTTCCCCTATCAGTTACGGATCCATAGCCGTTGGAATCAGCTCATTTGCTGATGTGGATAAGCAGATATGGGCAAAATACAAAAACATGTCAGCACAGACGTCATTGCACATCAGCCAACTTGATGGTCGATTTCGTCAATATTAGAGGCCTGATATGATCATATGGTCTTCTAGACAAAGGTTCCCGTATCAGTTACGGATCCATAGCCATTGGAATCAGCTCATTTTCTGATGTGGATAAGCAGATATGGGCAAAATACGAAAACAGGTCAGCACAGACGTCATTGCACATCAGCCAACTTGATGGTCGATTTCGCTAGGGAAAACGACTCCGTTTCAAGAAGTATAAAACATGAGAAAGATAGATATTCCTCTTAGCTTTTCACGGCTACAAATTTCACCCTTATTGCTTCAGTGAAACTCCAGATATAGCTGATATGGCAAAATGTGTCGGAACTGGAACTGAACTGGATTTGCCCTTAATTCTAGTAATCTGAAATCACTCAAAGAAACTTGTGAAAAACACCAAATTACATAAAAATATAAAAGATCATAAACACAATTAGACTAAACAATAATAACTCGTATTTGACACAAAACAATAATAAAACATAACTAAAAACTATATAATTATACGAGTTATCACACCCCCACACTTAGATTGTTGCTAGTCCCTAGCAACGACTCAATAAAAATAAAATAAGAAAATCTAATCTAATCCACTTTCGTAGGAAATCACGGTGGCACTTAGCATGTGACACAAGCCTTTAAACCCCTAGGTGTCCCTAGTGGACGAGTTTAGTCTCGTGAGGGTTTACTAGAACGATACCCACAAACATTGAAAAACTAAAATATAAATAAACTACATATACTAAAAATATTTACTCCTATTCCTTTCAATATAAATTAGAGACAATCTTTGAACAAGTCTTATAAATTAATCAATAGCTTAAAGAATTTCATAAAAAATCATGCTTGAATGTAAATTGTTTGAGTTAAGCCAATATTAGCATAACATATCTCAATCAAAATAGTGCATGTTCAAATTTAATCTCAACTTCTCACATGGGATACTCTCTTGATTTTCACTCTTTAAAGTAGTGGTAAAGTGTTTACACTCAATCAATCTCATGAAAACACTTCTACCATAAGCTTGCTTGTCCACCTATTCTCCACTAAAAGATCATGCAACTTCATAAATCAAGAGGTCTTTAATCAAGGTTGTAATGGGGCCAAGGGGTTTGTAATGTGGTTGAAGAACAAAAGGATAAAGATATCACAAAGGTTCCAAAGAGTTCATAAAGTTTAGAGACATAAAAAGATTATACAAAGAAACTTCTCAAAACTCTTTACAAGTACATAGTCACCTAGGCCGGATATTCATGTTGGGCCTTTTCTTCATTCTAAACAACTTTGTAACATCTTTTTGTTTTTCCACAAATTCAAGAGATGATTCTTTTTTTTTTATATAGGAATGTATTTGCCAGTATTCCATTTCTTTTTCTCTTGACTTTTCTTTTCTTTTCCCCCACACTTATCTTTTGTTCTAACCCAAATTTTCAAAAAGTATCCCTTGTTTTTGCAATATGTCTCAAACATTCTAGTCCATCTTTAGAACAAGGGTAAGGATATAAGTATATTTAGGCTAGGTGTAAGTTGTGGTTACCAATAAAACATCATATTTAATGTAGGCTCAAATTGGCTCACTAGTGGGGATGTTCTCTTAGAACATTAATAATGGATGGCTATTTGGCTCTGGTTATAATCCTAATGCCTCTATCATATTCATGTTGTCACATGTATCAATATAGTCTCAAACGGTTTAAAGCAAGTTCTAGAGAATCATGTAATCATAAGAGCACTCAAGAAAGAAATTAGATTGATTTGTATAATGCATCAATCATTATAGGCTCAAAAACTCACAAGGATGATTATACAAGTCAGATTAAGTCTAAACATGCTTCTTTCTCAATCAACATATCATATTAACATTGGCTCATAAAAAGGTTGACATCAAGCTCAATTCTCATGAAAATCTTCTCACTAATAAATCTGTTTTAGACTTATGCAATTCATATCTCATCATTGTATTAAAAAGGAAAACACACTAAAAAATAATAATAATAATAAAGACTCATAAAAAAAAAAATAGTAGACAAAAATAAAAGAAATCCTAAATCATTCCCCCCACACTTAATTCTTACATTGTCCTCAATGTAAGTCTATTAACCCAAATGAAAGAATCATGTGTAAGAGAAAAGAACTAATAACATAAGAATAGGAAAAGCTAAGACTCAAAACAAAACAAACTCATGCAACCTGAATAATCTTAAAAGAATAAACAAAAATTAACAAGTAAACATAAAAAGATTAAAATCAAACTGACAAGGTATGTCTCAAGTCTCCCTTACTCAGACCTTGTTCAGAATGAATACTTCTAAATTGCTTAAAACACAACAAACTCTTTTTTTTTTTTTTGAAAAGAAGAAATCAAACTGACAAGGTATGTCTCAAGTCTCCCTTACTCAGACCTTGTTCAGAATGAATACTTCTAAATTGCTTAAAACACAACAAACTTTTTTTTTTTTTTTTAAGAAGGTAAAATTTAGGAGATATTACCTATAGAGGTTGCTAACCACTTATTATAACTGAGACACAACAAACAAAATGTTAGATAATGTCACAAAGACAAAGTGCAATCCACTCCTTGCTCGTCCATATCTCTTTTTCTTTTTCCGAGCGTTTGCGAAACAACCGTAGCAGATAAATACTCATAAGCTTGGAGCTTTTTGAGTAAATCTTCAATGGTTGTAGCAGAAATTATGGTTCTCCTTGCCTCTGAAAACATGAATCCATTATCCACAGTATTATCTAAATATGAAAGCAAATTACTAAAATAACCATTAATATTAAGCAAACCAATGGGTTTCTTATTTGTGACCAAAGATGACCAAGAAGCCACGCAAGCTATTTCTTCCAATGTACCCAGACCTCCTGGTAAAGCAATGAATGCATCGGCAGAATGGTACATGATTGTTATCCGTTCAGGGATACTCCAGACTTGTATTTCCTTACCCAAGGTAGGTCCACAAAAATCTGTGAATAGTTTTCGCACGATTCCTAGAACTGGACTTCCTCCGGCGTGTGCTGCTGTAGCGACTGCTCCCATTAAACCCGTACTACCGCCTCCATAAATCAACTGGATCTTTTGTTCGGCAAGTATTACTCCAACTCTTATGGCTTCATCAGCGAATATGTTATTTTTCCCTGGATAAGCACCTCCAAAAACACAAATTTTTTTAATGCGTTAGGACGAAGTACTTTCCATTTTTTTTTTCTTTTTTTTTTCTTTTTTTCGAGTGCCTGAAAGAGAATGAGTACATGGTGTAATATATAGAGGACTGAGTAGTGAATCAGACAAGAGTAATAATGTCGCCGAAAGTGTATCTGACCTGTCAGAAGAAAATGTTAACCTAACAAAAGATTTTTGCGTGATTTCAGGAAGAAAATCAAAAAGAGTAGAAAAATCAACCGTAAAAGTCAAGAGTAATAATGTCGCCGAAAGTGTATTTGACCTGTCAGAAGAAAATGTTAACCTAACAAAAGATTTTTGCGTGATTTCAGGAAGAAAATAAAAAAGAGAAGAAAAATCAACCGTAAAAGACAAATAAAAAAAATGAGAATAATTACACAAATCGAATAACATGTAAATTAAACCGAAATAAAGTTATTGCAAATCAAACCAAAAGCTGAGAAGTCATTTATTGTAGTTGTGATTGTGGCTCACATCTTCCTCTGGTTTTACGTCCAGAAACGGCTTAAACGCCTTCTATGAGTCGAGGATATGCTTCCCATCCAGTTTTCTTACAAGCTGGCAAACAGGGTCTTTTAACATCAGATTCCCAAGATGTTGCCATTCCCTTTGGAATTGCGGCCATAAATCAAGAATTTCTCTTTGTACGTCTCCACTAGGATGCGTCTCAAGAGAAAGTTGGATATTACCCAAATTCTCCTTACTCAGTCCATCCTTAATGAATTCAATTTTATCATCTCGATTAGAGGACGGAATCCCAATAGAACGACATTTACCGTTACACGTCCATCGTGCACATTTGTGGCAATTTGAACTCATGCGCTTTGCTCGTCGCTTCTTTGCAAAAGTGCTTCTACCTGTACCTGGTAAATGCAAAACAGGAAGATATTCATCTTCACGTACCTTGGCTTCAATTATCCAACGTATGTCTCCAGGAATCCCTTTGTGCATAAGCATTCTTAATCTTTCAAATCGAACTTGGTAAAGCTTCAGTAAAATATTTCGAGGAAAAGGAGGAAATCGTTTCTGCAATCTTGTGAGAATATCATCCATCCTGAAAAAAAATGAAAAAAAAAATGAAAGAGAAATTGAAAGAGAAATTTATATACAATATCAGTTTTGTGGGTAGCTGATGGAACCGATTTAAATAATCAAGGAGTACCGTTATCCGCCATTTAACCGGGGTTAAAAAAATTATATTTACATCTAGTGTTTTTCAAAACAAGGATCAGAAAGAAAAACAACATAAAAAGACTCAAAAACAAAACACTCTAAATAAAATCCTAAATTCTTCCCCCCACACATAATTCTTACATTGTCATTAATGTAATGCTATTATCCCCCAATGCAAGAATTATATGTAAGAGAAAAGAACTATTAAATAAAAGAAACTTATGCAGCCTAAATGAACTTAAAAACAGTAAACACAATTAACAAAGAAACATAAGAAATAAAAATAAAAACAATAAAAATAATAAAAGAAAAAGGAAAAGAAAGAGAAAGCAAATCTGAATATGGAAGGTTGGCAATTTCATCTTTAATTGGGCTGCCTTCCCAATTAACACTTGAGTTAGTGTTTTGAATCTAACCAACACCCCTTCTTGGCTTTTTAGGCTTGTCAGGCTCATGCATGAAATTTCCCAAATTTATGCGTTTGAGAGGAAGCTTTCTTTGCACAACAGTGGATGCATTCTCCATTACAAGTATTATTCCATCATCCTTGGTGGTGCATATCTCATCGAGGAATGGTGCATCTTTTGGTACTTGTTGAATGACATCCACAAACAAACTGTTTAAGGTTTCCAGCGTGTCTTGTTCATGTTCATCCTCCTTGAACTTTGCGAATCTACTAGGAAAAGGTGGAGAAGAAACATTAGTAAAAATTGGAATCTCAAACGTTACCTCAGGTGCCGAAATACTCTTATTTGGATCATTGGCTTCATTATCCTCAAGAATAGAATTCATCTCTAATTTTGTCTCATCCTCATCTTGTTCCTCATTCCTCAAGGTCACAATAGTAGTATTCTCCTTTGGGTTAATCATTGTTTGGGCAGGGAGTTCTTCAGATCTTTGTGCTACCCATCCCACCATACTACTAGTCAATTGGATCATTTGCTTTTCCAAACTCTGGATGCTTGCCCTTGTTTCCTGTTGAAATTGCAATGTATCAGTAACAAGAGAATAGACAAGATCTTCTAAAGAAGTACCTGAGTTTTGAGTCATATGTGGTGGTTGAAAAAGATCTGGTTCTTGGGACCATGATTGATTGAAGCTAGATGGATGACTGTAATTGGCATAAGGATCTACTTCTTGGTAATTTTTCGAGTAGCCATAATTAGTATGATCCCACCATCCCTCATGGTAAGTGTTTGAGTAATGATCATACTGTTGGTCTTGGAACACTTGATGGCCTGGACATCCTCCCATGGCCAATTGTTGAACTGGGAAGGTGAGATTGGCTTGTTGATTCTCCATGTTCATGTATGCCACCAACTCTTCAAGTGTTAGATTGCTCAATTCCATCGTTTTTTTTTTTTTTTTTTTAATTTTTTTTTTCAAAATTTGATCAGAAAAACCCGTATGTACAAGAAAATAAAACTCATTAGAACTGAAAATAAGAATAAACCAAGTAACAAATAAACTAAAGAAAACAATCCCCGGCAACGGCGCCAAAAATTTGATGCACCCAAAAGAGTGTATCTTATTTAACCTTGCACTAAAAAGATCAATTGTAAGTATAGTAGTTAGCAAGGGTCGAGTCCTCAGGGATTGGGTTTTAGTTTATAAGTTGATAGTTTAAAACTTAAATTCAAGAACAATAAAAGAAAAGGGGTTTTTGAAGCCAGATTTAAACTAAAGTAAATAATAAGAATAAGATGCAAGGCGGTATAACCAGCCAATAAAAATATATATACTAAGCAAGGCGGTATAACCAGCCAATAAAAATATATATACTAAATTAGGCGGTATAACCAGCCAATAAAAATAAAACAAAATTAATATACAAATTAGGCGGTATAACCAGCCAATAAAAATAAATATACTTTTAAAAATAAGCAAACTAGAAAAGTAAGAAAACAAGTAAGAAGAATCAAAAATGAAAAATATGGTTAAGGTTTCATTCTCCACCACTAGACATCATTAAGAATCAATTTCAGATCTATCAATATCAACCAACTATCAAAGTTAACAACCGTAGATAACAACAAGCTCTGTTATCCCAATCTTTCCTTAGTTTGTCGTTAAATAGAACAAGCTCTCTATTTAATCTCTAACCATCAAACAACCTAGAATAAGCTCTCTAGATTCAATTTAATGGCAGCTTTATGATGAGAAAGATAGGTTGATCTAAGCAACAAACACATAAGCTCGGATTGTTCAACTTAGGTTATGTTCCACTTTGCAATTATTGAAAACTTGACCATAATCATTAATCACAAATTGCCACTTATGAATAGGAAA
Source organism: Fremontodendron californicum (assembly GCA_030761205.1). NCBI lineage: Eukaryota > Viridiplantae > Streptophyta > Magnoliopsida > Malvales > Malvaceae > Fremontodendron > Fremontodendron californicum. Next base: position 8,126,482 of record JAULJL010000023.1, on the reverse strand, counting down.
TCAAGACAATTACACGGATCAAGACTCCTAAACTAGCAATAGATAATTATCAAGATCTATCTAGTTGTACACCTAAACAAATCAAGACAACATCATGAACAATTCTTGTAGAAGAACATACGCAACTTTGATAGAAAATTAATGATAGATAGAATCTGAAAATCAATCACAAAACATGTCTAGGGCTTTGAAATCACCCTTAACCAAATAGAAGTTTAGCCTAGCATAGGCATTGTAAACATAAACATAAAATTAAAGAAAATCTAAGAAGAAAATAAAAGAAAGAAAGAAGAAGAGGAAGAATATTAATTATCCAACCTCTTGCTCTCTCTAAAGAAAAAGAAAACTAGAGAAAAGAAAGAAAACTAGAGAAAAGAAAGAAGAAGAAAACTTAGAGAATTTTATTAAAATGGCTAATATCCTACCTATGTACAATATGATTCTCTACAATCATCCAAGGCCCTCTATTTATACACATTTTGGAAGGCTAAATGACAAGAGACAAGCTTTACAAATTTCAAAGGTAGGTATAATAGGTGGGTGAATTTTTCTAACAATTTTCGTCATATTGTATGACAATTTTGATCAGCCAACTTGATGGTCGATTTCTTCAATGTTGGAGGCCTGATCTGATCACATGGTCTTCTAGAAAAAGGTTCCCCTATCAGTTACGGATCCATAGCCGTTGGAATCAGCTCATTTGCTGATGTGGATAAGCAGATATGGGCAAAATACAAAAACATGTCAGCACAGACGTCATTGCACATCAGCCAACTTGATGGTCGATTTCGTCAATATTAGAGGCCTGATATGATCATATGGTCTTCTAGACAAAGGTTCCCGTATCAGTTACGGATCCATAGCCATTGGAATCAGCTCATTTGCTGATGTGGATAAGCAGATATGGGCAAAATACGAAAACAGGTCAGCACAGACGTCATTGCACATCAGCCAACTTGATGGTCGATTTCGCTAGGGAAAACGACTCCGTTTCAAGAAGTATAAAACATGAGAAAGATAGATATGCCTCTTAGCTTTTCACGGCTACAAATTTCACCCTTATTGCTTCAGTGAAACTCCAGATATAGCTGATATGGCAAAATGTGTCGGAACTGGAACTGAACTGGATTTGCCCTTAATTCTAGTAATCTGAAATCACTCAAAGAAACTTGTGAAAAACACCAAATTACATAAAAATATAAAAGATCATAAACACAATTAGACTAAACAATAATAACTCGTATTTGACACAAAACAATAATAAAACATAACTAAAAACTATATAATTATACGAGTTATCAGTCAAGTGTACATATTTACAAAATTATCAATCATTTTTTAAAATTTATCTGTTTATCTTAATTTACAAAAGGTATAATGGTAAACTATAATTTTCATTTTCTGTCCTCTCATTTTTCAACTCTTTCAAGTAATGGATGAAAAGAAAATTATTATTATTATTATTTTTTTTCTTTTCACTTTTTTATATTTCCTACCAAACACATAAAATGAAAGAAAACATATATTTTCTATCTTTTTTCTTTTCTCCTTTTTTAATTTTACATCTTTTCAATTTTTTTTTCACTAGGGCAGTAAATGAATCGGGCTTGAACGAATAGACTTCTGTTCGTGTTCGTTCATTTATTTTTTAACATGTTCGTGTTCGGTTCATGTTCATTAAGAATTTTAAAATTGTGTTCGAACCCGATTCGTTTAAAATTAGGTGCGTTCGTGTTCGTTCGTTTAGAATAAGTAAACTTGTTCTCGAACATTAAATTAACTTGTTCATTAACATATAATCGAACATGTTTGCGAACGATTAAAAATTTGTTCATGAATAATAACCAAACAAATTTAAACAAACAAACAAATAAACAAATAAGTCAAATTTAAGTTATTATTAAATATAAAATAATAAAATAAAAATATTATTAAATTTAATCTATTATGACATATAAAACAATAAAACACAAATATTATTAAATTATTAAATTTAAGTTATTATTAAATATAAAATAATAAAATATAATACTATTAATTATATTTAAAATAATAATATTATTATATAATTGAACAATAAACGACTTTTAAACGATTTATCAAATGAGTTTTAAACGATTCATAAACAAGTTTGTTTGTGAACATAAATGAACTGAACATAGTTTGTTCGAGTTCGGTTTGCTAATAAATGAACATTAAAATCTTGTTCATTATCATTTATTTAGCTTTATAAAGAAACATAAACGAACAGAAATCGAACTGTTTACGAACCGTTCGTCGAACGCTCTGTTCATTTACGATTTTTTTTCACCCTACCAAATAAAACCTAAATCTTGAGGAGGTTTCTTTGATAGGAATTTCCTATCAAAGAAAATCGTTGTTTGCTGCAAGAAAATCGAGAATCCCTATTAAAGGAAATCGAGAATTCATATGGAAGAAAATTCCTATGCAATTAAATCTCAAAATACTTGGAAATTTGATATCTTTCTTTTGAACACAATAGTTACATAATGCAAAAAAAAAAAATACAATTATAACACATACATATATCTTTTCATATCTAAATAAAGAATAAACTAAGGTTAAATTTATCATTGGGATAATTAATTATTATTTTTCACTTTCTTCTTAATCTTGAAAAACTATTTTACCCTTCTTATTCTCTCCCACCCCTACCTTTTTTTTCTTCTTACCCTCCTTTTTACTTTCTTCTTGATCTTGAAAAACTATATTGTTACAAGCCATTATAGTATTAGGTCTTAGTCAGTCAATGGACTGGTCAATTTAATTATTAAAATTATGGCTTAAATATATATATATATATAAAAAAAAACTATGAGCTAAAACTAAATAATCATCTAAACCCCTATCGTTTTATTGCAATCAATTAAGCTTTCAAATATCTATTTTCACCCAATTAAGCATTTGGTTGGATAAAAATTAGTTAAAGAACATCATTAATTTTCGTCCAATCAAAGACTCAATTTGATGAAAATAGATATTTGAAAACTTAAATTGATGAAAATAAACGTTTAAGAGTTCAAATAGATAAAAATAAATGTTTGAGGATTTAATTAATTGCAATAAATAATAAAGATTTAGACGATTATTTAATTTTAGTTTAAGGATTTTTTATACTTAAGCCTAAAACTATTTAATTATGTTTTGCTAATGATTGATTAAGTAATTTTAAATCAATAATTAGTTATCGTTGGAGGTACACAACTCTATTATAAAAAATGACAGCTGCTTATCATTAAAGGGGAAAAAAAAAAAAACAGCTGCCCGACTCTGCTCAGAAAGAAATTGCTAATGAAGAATATCTTCCATCTCAAAACGGTTTTCTTCCTTATCTCTCTTTGAAATCTCTTTCTCTAATTTTCTTCTTCTTAATTAATACTGCTAAATTCTATTTGTTGTGACTAAACAATTGTGATTATGTTGGATATCAATTGATTTATTTATGTATATAAATACGAATACATAAGTTGTCGCAAGTAGATACACGGTGTATTATTAATGTACACAGTTTATATCAATATTGAATGAGAAATTGATCTCAAAGGTACCCACTTGAAGAGGAAGAAGATGGTTGATGTTTAGTTTGGTATCGAATCCCACATTGGAAAAAGAATAACCGTATGCTTGTATTTATGTAGGCTAAGGTTTAATGTGAGTTTGGGCCCCAAGGGGCACCCAAGTTTTTGTAAAGGGTGAGAACTTACACAAACATGGGCTAGACCACACACGTGCGTTGAGCCGGGTCGGGTCGAGCTTGGGTCAATAATTAAGTTTTTACTCTCCAACCAACTAATTTTTTATTGCCCAACCAACCAACCTGTCTGATTTAAGACATGTCTTTTCGGACCAAACAAAACCGCTGTCCTAACGGTTTTTACCAACTGTTGTGTCTTGTCCGAACAGTCTTCTGGTTACTTCTACTATCTTGTGAGAGCAACCAACTAATTTTTTACTACCCAACCAACTAATTTCTTACTATCCAACCAACTAATTTTTACTGCCCAACCAACCAACCTGTTTGATTTAAGACATGTCTTTTTGGACCAAACAGAACCGCTGTCCGAACGGTTCTTACCAACTGTTGTATCTTGTCCGAACGATCTTCTGGTTACTTCTACTATCTTGTGAGAGCAGTGTCTGTTTACTCGCTGAATTTTCTCTCCCTTGCTTTCGATTTTTTATACTATCTTGTGAGAGAGACCGACTTCATCTTTTCTGGTTCACTGTGTTGCCCTTGAGTGTGCTCTCAATAGTACGTGATTGAGGAGACCTGGGAGACGATTTGCATCCATTCTATAAGCACCTAAGAGACAGGCAAAATTCGTTTTAAGGTCAGAGGTTCTACCTTGACTCAATCTTGATTTTTTGCGTACAAATCAATTCTGTAAAGTATATGATCTTTGTTATGTTCATATATTGAAATTCGATTCTACTGAATAAAGCATAATCTGTTTTGCTAGTTGTTTAATTCTTTTTTTATGTTTATACAATATCGAAACTAAAACCTGCTTATGTTCGAAATAAATTTTAGATAATATATTATTGGATTGTATCATTTTAGCTTAATTTTTTTAATATATATATTCCTTGCCCTTTTTTTTTCCTCTCTCATTTGCTACAAGTTTGTCTTGGCATCAAGTAAGGTCAAAGGTGTACCAAATAACACATTGTCATGGCAAGATCCTATCTTGACAGGTTAAGTTTAGGCACATGATAATATTGAACACGACACGAATATGATTAAAAAAATAATTAAAATACGATAGGACATGAAAAATAAACACGAACGCAACACGAATGTGTCAAAATTTATATAACACATATTATTAACATGTCAAAATTTATATTAATATAAAATATCTTAAACACGATTATGACACAAAAAATATACGAATACGACACGAACACGGATATGCGAATTATTAAATTTAAGTTAGCCTTTTTGTGGGAAAATAAATAATAATCCAATCTTTGACGGGCCAATCATGGCTTTTGATAAGTGCTTAAATTCATGTATTTTCATATATCAATTTCTTATATTTTATGCTTAGTTCCTTGAAATCCTTGATAATTTACTATGGTTTTGTGTTTTGTAGGTGTTTTGGATAATAAGGATTGCTATGGAGTTAAAAAGAATGAATTTGGACAAGAAATGAAGCTTCAAGCACAAAGGAAAGTAGACTGCCCATCAAGGAGACACTATGTGGCTAAACCTAACCTAAACCTTCCATAAATAAACTAGTGGCTTATCATATACTCTTCATTCATAAAATTCCTAGTTGAAAAACCATTCCCACACCTAAAAGAGGGCTAGCGACAGCTTTTATTTCACCTTGAAGAAGTCAGCCGCCACCTTCAATTAACCATTCATGGGTTGCCCTAATAAATACCTTAGCTGAATTATATTTGTCCTAGTCAAACAAGGAGTGGCGGCAAGCTATTATTGGCTGTCAACTTTGTAAACTTGCATTAATTGCATTAATTGCAAGAATCTTTCCTTAAAGCTAATCCTTGTCAAAGTAGGAGATTTAAATCAATTATGACTTTCCTTATTTCTACATGCTTTGGCTGCAAATAAAACATCTTTCCTTGTTTAAGAGTCCTTTGACTACAAGTAATTCTTTCTTTCCTTATGTAATTAAACCTTGGCTGCCAAGTCTTGTATCTTTCCTTAAATAAGTCAAACAAGTCAACCACCTTTCCTTAATACCCTAACCTTAGCCGCAAGTTAGCAAAACACAAGGGAATAGCCGCAAATCTCTTCTTGGATGCCCTAGCTATTGCCTATAAATAGAGAAAAGATGGGGAGCAGCAAATCACACTACACCAAGCTTTTAGTTTCTGTTTTCTTCTTTGTTTGAGAGAATTTGAGAGAGCAAGAGGTTGAATAATTAATATTCTTATTCTTATTCTTATTCTTCTTCTTTCTTCCTTTAATTTTCTTCTTATTTTCTCTTTAATTTCATGTTTATGTTTATAATGCCTATGCAAGGCTAAACTTTTCTTTGGTTAAGGGTGATTTCAAAGCCCTAGACATGTTATGTAATTGATTCTCAGATTCTATCTATCATTAGTTTTTTTTATCAAAGTTGTTTATGTTCTTCTACATGAATTCTTGATGATTTTTGTCTTGATTTGTTTAGGATGCATACTAGATATATCTTGATAATTATCTAATGCTAGTTTAAGAAACTTGATACGTAACTTGTCTTGATTTCTTATTCAATAGTAGCAATTTGTAATTCATGATTATGTTGGGTTTTCAAGAATTATGAAGTGGAACATAACCTAAGTTGAATAAATCCATGTTTATGTGTTTATTGCTTAGATCAACCTATCTTTTTCATCTTAAAGCTGCTATCACTTTGAATCTATAGATGTTTATCTTAGGTTATTTGATAGTTAGAGATTAAGTAGTGGCGTTTGTCATATTTAACTACAAACTAAGGAAGGATTGGAGTAACACGGGAGGTTGTTATCTACGGTTGTTAGCTTTGATAGATAATTGATATTAATAGGTCCGAATTTGATTCTTAATAATGTTTAGTGGTGGAGAATGAACCTTTAGCCATATTTCTCATATCTGATTACTTATTGTTTATTCTTATTCTTATTTTTATTGTCTGCTTAAGTTTAAACTAATTTCAAAACCCCCTTTTAACTTTTGTTTTCTTTGAATTTAAGTTTTAAACTAGTGATTTATAAACTAAAGCCCAATCCCTGTGTACTTGACCCTTGCTAATCACTATATTCTATAATTGATTCTTTTTAAGTGCAAGATTAAATAAGATACACTATTTTTAGTGTATTAACTTTACATAACTTTAAGAAAAAAAAAGTTAAAATGAGAAGGAAACGACAAGAAAAAAAACAAACATTGATAAGATTGAAATGACCTTTTGGTAATACATAGCATTATAAGTTTGAGAATCAATAAGTGACATTTCAAACTATTGTGATCAATATATGATATATAACTCAAATATTACAATCACTAATGCTATTTACTAAAAAAATAATTAAAATCTCATCGTACATGAAAATTTGAAAAATTTATTTTGAACATAATTGTTACACATACATATCTTTTCATACCTAAATAAAAATAAATTAAGGTAAAATTTATCATTCACATATACTCCTCTTCTTGACAAACTTTCTTTCCATTCTTATTCTCTCCCACCCCTACGCCCTTTTTCTTCTTACTGATCTTCTTGTCTATATATATATATATATATATATATATATATATATATATATATATTTCATTTGCCTTCCTTTTTCTCTCTTTTGTTGGTGGACTTGTCTTGATAGGAGTGAGCATTCAATCGGTTCGGTCGAATCTGTTCTAAAATTTTAAAAATCGAATAAACTAATTGAACTTGAAAAATCGACTGAACCAACAAAACTCTATACAAAAAATCGAAATAACTAAACCGAAATTAATCGATTCAGTTCGATTGATTTTGTCGGTTATGAACCGATTATGATCAATTTTGGTCGGTTTAGTCGGTTCACCGACTAATACTCACCCCTATGTCTTGGCATCAAGTGAGGTTAGAGGTGTAGTAGATAACACATTGTCATGGCAAGATCCTATATTCAGGGGTTAGGTTTAGCCTTCTCGTTGGCCAATAATCCAATCCTTGACGGGCCAAATCTAGCCAGTCATGGCTTTATCTAGCCTTGATGAGTTAGGTCTAGCCTCCAATTGCCAAATTGATCTCGTTAAAAAAAAAAAAAAAAAAAGGAAAAGGAAGTATGAAGTAGTATGCCAATTTTTTTTTGATAAGATATAACTTATAGCTAAAGCAAAATTTGAAAAGTAAAAATGGGACCTTTAGAAATTATAGAAAGGAAAAATAAGTAAATGATACTCAAAAGAAATAATGACAAATAAGAAGAAAAAAAAAAAAAAGATACAAAACAAAACATGAACACTATGTAAGGTTGTTTTAGAGATTTGTACTCTTTCAAATCGTTAGGGTTAAGATGTGAATTTATTATTTTATTTATGTGAGTGATTTAAATTTATCGTTAATATTTCTAATTGATGCAATTTTATCATAATACTTTTAATTCTGGAGAAAATCTACCATAATATTTATAATTTTGAAGCAAATTTGATTAAGATGTTATAATTGAAAAATATTTCGTAGAATATTTCAATAAAAACTGCTTTATAACTAAAAAAAATAAAATGAAAATGACATTGTAGGGAAAAATAGTCACGAAGCTAAAATATGAGTATTTTTTTTTATCATGACACTGTTTTAATAAATATAATGACAAATCAATGATATTTTTATTCAAAATTAGAAATACGAAAGTCAATTTGCTTCAAAATTTAAAGTATAATGGTAAAATTAAAATTTTAAAACAGCTTCTAAAGAATTATTTTACGAAATATTCTCCAACTATTATATATTAATCAAATTTACTCTAAAATTAAAAATATAGTGATAAATTTACTCTAAAATTAAAATTATGATGCTAAAATTTCACTAGTTAAAAAATTAATAATGAATTTGAACCACCCACATAAACCAAATCGCTAAAGTGTGACATCATATTTGTTTTATCGTAATGTAAGAGGGCATTATTAAAGTAAAATACTTCATATTACCAACAAAAAAAGAAGTAAAATACTTCAATTGTTTATTGTTACTAAAAAATAAATAAAAGTGCAGCTGAACATTCGTTGATTTAATGATTAATATATATATTTTTTCAAAAATTTGATATCAAATATATTCTTACCTCAAATAAATAAAACGTTTAATTCGAATAAAAAATAATTTTTTTTCATAAAAATATCAATTGAAAGTATATTATGGACCAAACCACAAATTAAATAATAAAAATTTATCTTATACATCGTCAGTGAAATTTTTAAATTTCACAAACGAAATTTATAAGATGACACATATTTCTTAAGAATATATTAAAAAATTTAAAAAATAAAACTTATTACAAATTCTTTACACTGCTTATAAAATTAAAAAAATTATAACACCAATATATCATAAACCAACTATTAAATAAATCCCACATTGTTTTCCATCCTTTTCTTATGTAATTTCCTTTTTCCTCCCACGAGGAATTTAATCTTCAATTTGAGGCCCCAAGAAAGACACGTATAATTCCAAATAATGTTCACTTATAAATGGGAATTGGGTTGAAGGCCTTGAACAACATAACCATGAAAAGACAAACAATTATACGTATCCTATCATCTTTTCTACATTTATGACTCATGTCTTCTGAACGACTCAACTACAAACTTAAAATAGTAGACAAACTCAATGAAAAATGACATCAACTTGTCACAACTTAAAAAATAACAAATTTCATCGTAAAATTTTATAATTTGTTAAGCGTGACATAAAAAAAACTAGAAAAAGTCGACTTAATTCCTCTAGAAAAACAAAGGTTTTGAAAATAACCTTGAAAAAGACATGCAGTCGCCACCAATCTTTTTTGGCTATATGTGATCGGTCACCTATTAAAACCGATTTTATAAAATATTTTAAAATTAATTAAAATATTTTTTTAAAACCAATTTCAAGTCTGCATTTTAAACCAGAGAAATCAAATAAGCGGGTTCGGGACTCGGTTACGTGTGGGGAAGGATTAGCACTCCCACAACGTCCGTATAAAATGGTACCTTATTAATCGTGTGTTATCTCAAGTCTTGGTAAAAAGTCGATTTTTAATTTGGTATTTCAAGTTAATTCTCAATTTAAGAAAAATAATTCAATTTTTAATTGAAAATGATACGGAATTTATTAATTCAAAATTTTTCTATATTCCCCAACATACGTGGCAAAATATAGAAATTTTTATTAGTTTGGAAAACTTTCCGAATCATTCTTATTTTAAAGAAGATATTCCGTTATTAATGATAATTGATGATATCCTCCCCAACAAACCCGACAGAGAACTCATGAATTATTTTAACTCGGGAATATCTTTATTTTATTGAAAATCATTACTTTTTTCAAAACATTTAAAAAAATATATGAATATGAATATGTGTGACATAAATAAAATGATATAGCAAAGTCTAGATAATATAATGCAACATAAATGGTATGATATAATTTAAATGCCTTAGCATATTTTAAATGAAATGAAATATCCTAAGTCATATGATATATTCTAAATGAAATAAAATATCCTAAGTGACATAATATATTCTAAATGAAATGAAATGACCTAGGTAACATAATATATTCTATATGAAATGAAATATCTTAAGTTATGATATATTCTAAATGGAATAAAATGATTTAAATGACATGGCAAATATAAATGATATGGCATATATAATCTAAATGATATGAAATGACATGAAATTAAAATAATGCTAACATATAATATGCATGAAAATAAAAATAAAAATAAAAATGTATGAACATAGTATATGCTAAATAATATGACAAAAATAACTAAATAAAAAGCATAGGATATCATGAAATATTCAAAACCATATAACAATTAATATAATATCAAAAATTTAAATCAAAGACAATAACACCATCATGAAAATTAACATAGCAAAAATCACATATTATATAGTATGCATGAATATGGAAAATGCAATGCATGAGAATGTATTTTTTCCTTTAATTAAGAAAATCCGTATATCTAAAAAGATATCCGGATACCTTAGGAAAATATATCAAATTAAATATTCTAAAACCAAAATACTTTGTTATTGTTTGAAAACAATTTTGAAAAAGCTTAGATTAAAAATAAAAACTTAGCTAAACCCTTTTTAAATGGCTCTAATTTCTTAAGTTTAAAATCCCGGACTTGACCACCCTTAACCCGAGATTTAAAAAAAATCATTTTTAGAGTTTAAAAAGTCTTAGAACCCTAAGTCAGTAGATAAACTTCCTAATCAGCCCCCTCTAAGTAACTTAACCAAAACAGAAAAATGATTTTCCTTCAAATTCAATTCTGTCTCTACTGTCCAGTTTTAAAGCACAATTTTTTACCCTATTTTTAAAAATTCAAAACAATCTAAAAAAATATACTGGAGACTCAGGACATGTAAAACTACACGAAAAAAAAAATCGTCTTAATTTTCTGATTAAAGATGACTACCTAGAAAAATCGGGAAAGTATGAGTATTGGGTGAAAAAATTGTTTTGCCAAAACATATTTTTTTGCCTTTGATAAAATCATTTAAAAATCAAAGTAAAAATGTTAGAGACTCTTCTAAGGACTCACAAACAGTAGCCAACACTTTTGAAAAGTTAGGCAAAAATTGGTTAAGTAAAAAAAACCACAAAGGTAGAATAATCAATTTGACAACTCTTTAATTTTCCACAAGTATGCTCAAAATGAACATGACTTTGAACCATTGATTGGTCTAAATCATAAATCATGTGGCAATGACATGAAATGCATGAAAATACAGCAAATATGATGCATGAAATGCATGATTTAAAACCTAAATGACATGAAAAATGGATGGCTTCAATAAAATGACCTAGACCTAAATGAACTTACATGGCATTTAATGCAACCTAGTCTAAAATGCATGAATATGCATGGCAAAGCAAGCCAAACCTAAACCTAAAGAATGCATGGCAATAACACAAACATATAGCATGCTTAAACAAAATACACAACCAAATATCATGAAAATGCAAACCTTTCAACTAGCATGACGAAAATGCACATACAAAGTATACAATATGAGGGGTGGCCGAATGGTCCCATACTTTAAAATGAGCATGTCATTTTCACAATCACTTAACACAATAACATGCATAGCTAAAGAATAATACTCAAATCATGCAAATATAAAGTAAAGGCATGAATACCAATAGGCATTTTCACAAACACATGGATTAACAAAATGTAAAACATAAACAAACTTAAACATTTTGAAAACAGAAAATCAAAAATGCAAGACAAGTAAAATTAACATGATAACAAAGTAATAGACTCAAAAATGGAAACAAGTAAGCAACCAAATTAAAACAAGCTTCGTGTTTATATATTTGAAAAAGATTTAAAGCATCAAAACTTGTTAAATATCACTAGTAACATGAAATAAAGAAGCAAAACATCAACTATACCAAACAATAGGCCATTCGGCCAACCCAAAAATAAAAGAAATTTCTCAAAGCTTTTTCTAGGAAAGTATAAAGAAGAACTTAAAGGAGAAACTTAAAAACACTTATTTTAAAGAAGAAAATCAAAAGAAACTCACCAAAATAGCAATCAAAACAACAAATCAAGAATATAAAATCAAGGAAAGTGCAAGAGTATGGTGCTTAAAGCAACCTCTAGAAGCTATATTGCAAGCTTTTTCTCTTCTAACTTTCTTTTCTTTTCTAAACTTTTTTTTTGTGCCTTTCAAAAATGTAGAGAAAATCAGCCCAAACAAGAGAGTGAATAGCTGAAAATGAAAGAGAGACCCCCTTCCCCTTGTAGTGGCCGAATGGCCTTCTAGATAGCTAGGATGTTGTCATTTTTTCTCCGACCAATTTTGATCCAATGGCTATTAATCCAAGATGTTTAAAATGTGAAATTATCACCCTTAGAATAGGTAATCAGCTATCCACAATTACAGCTGTTCAAAAATCTTAAGCTATTATGTTGACATTCTCCGTCTTCATGCATTGGTCCATGTGGCTCAATTACAAAAGCTTGATAAAAAAATAACTACATTCCTCTTCAATGTTGGCATTTTGATTAAAAATCAGAAAATATTTGCCTACCATTGGGCCTTAGCCGGCTGACCCCTCATCTTCCAGTCCATGCTTCATTTTTTTAAAAGGCAAGAAAAGCCCTTTTCGATTTCTTGGGTAAAATGACCTTTTTGCCCCCCGAACATAAATAAATAGCAAACGGACTCCAAATTCAAATTTTCTTCTTTCAATACTTCCAAAATAATAAAAAATTGAATTCTGGAGGTTTTCAAAATTTTTCGAGCCCATTTGCTATTTATTTGGTTGTTTTCTTCCAAAATTGCTCTTTTGTGCTCCCAAACTTTACCAATTTTTAAACGAGCTCCAAATCCAGATTTTTCTTCACTAATCTCTTCTAAATAATTTAAAAGTATGATCTGAAAGTTTTCATAATTTTTTGAACTCATTTGGTATTTTTTTCGGGATTTATCTGCTTGAATTACTACATAGTGGGCTCGGGATTTGGCCATTTTGCAAACGAACTCCGAATCCGGATTTTCTTTCGCCAATCTCTTCAAAAAAATTTAAGAATGAGATCTGCAAATTTTCATAATTTTTGGAGTTCATTTGCTATTTTTTCGGGATTTATCTTCTTGAATTTCTGCATAGGGGACCCTGGATTTGGCCATTTTGCAAACGAACTCCGAATCCGAATTTTCTTTAGTCAATCTCTTCAAAATAATTTAAGAATGAGATCTGAAAATTTTCAGAATTTTTGGAGTTCATTTGCTATTTTTTCAGGATTTATCTTCTTGAATTTCTGCATAGGGGACTCGAGATTTCGCCATTTTGCAAACGAACTTCGAGTCCGGATTTTCTTTCGCCAATATCTTCGAAATGGTTTAAGAATGAGATCTGCAATTTTTCAGAATTTTTTGAGTTCATTTGCTATTTTTCCCAAATTTTCCAATTTTGCCCTTTTGCCTTCGAAACCCGGTTTTGCTCAAAACAAGTCCGATTTTCTTCAAGCCCTTTTGCCTTGGGCTATCCTTCTTTAATCACTCCTCATCCATTAGGGGCTTTAGTCTTACCGAATAGGGCCATTTCTGTAATTCTTCCAAATTTCACCGAACCACTAAAACCCTAATTCTCGGGTTTCTTCCGGATTGACTTTTCCTTCAAATTTTCTTCCAAGTAGCTTCTCCATTACCCATAGCCAGTGTTTATCTTTCATTTGGAACCCTCAATTCTGACCAATTTGATCGTTTAAGCACTTTTTTCAAATTTCTCGAATTAGGGTTTCCTATCTACTGAATCTCCGTAACCCAATTTTCAAACTCCATAACTTCAAATCTTGATTTTGAAAGTGGGTTGACTTTTTCAGTAGTTGATTTTTCGGGATTGACTTTTCTGTGGTTGACTTTTTTGAGTTTGACTTTTTATGTCTGCTTTCTTAAACTAAGTCACGGAGTACTACCCGCAGGATGAGAAAAGTCTTTTTGCATTCTGAAACATCAATTTAGGAAGAAAACATACCTGTTTTAGTGGTCCGGACAAAATTAGGTGTCTACAAACTTTGAGAGTGAGATTAAGATCTATCAATTTTAGACATCAACCATTATATAATATGAATATGATACAAAAAAATAATTAATATATGACCCGCGATATAAAAAATAATACGATCACGATACAAATACATAAACATGTCAAAATTTATATAACACGAATTATTAACGTATTAAAATTTATATAAATATATAATACTTTAAATACTTTTATGATATATAAAAATACACAAACATAATACGAATACACGGATTATCGATAAAACTTTTAAGTTATGGATTTCAAATCTCAACCCCCAACTGTCCATCTCCATCACACTTTAACTTGTTTGAAACTAGTTCACCATCCTTTATTGCTCTCATTTATTAAAAACGACAGCAAGCAGCAAATTATCATTCAGGATTTTCTTCATATACATGGCGTGTCCAATCCTTGTCTTTTAAATTTGAGTTGAAATTGACATGAGCAAAAGCTATAAGGCCAAGTTGCCAACTCCCTGGCTATGCCTATACATATAATTTTAGATTTATCACATCAGCTTGCTTGATTGCCTTTTTTTTAATTATTGATGGATGGAGCTAGAGGAACAAAATTTATGAAATAAGAAATTTTTTTTTATTATATAACTTAAAAAGTTTTTTTTTTTTTTGTTTACAAACTCAAAAGGCTTTTATTAAATCATTGTTCGAACTTTAACGATGACTCTCTTTCATCACTTCACTCTTTCACTCAAAAACACATTTATATTGTGCAAATATTAAGGGAGGAGACTTGACACGAACATTTGCGAAAAATTATCTCGTCCACCCTCAATTGAAATTTTTAATGTTACAAGTGATGTTATCAGAGTAACACATATCTGTTAGGATATATTAAAAAAATTAATTAAAAAAGTGAGATATGTAACAATATCGTAATTTTACTTGTGAAATTAAAAAAAAATTTACGGTCAGTGTATAAAATCCGAACTCATTCGTTTTTTATATATTGATAATAGAGTTTTTTAATTTCATAAGCGAAATTTAGAGACTCACAAATCATATATATATTTTTTAATTATATTTTTTTCATAAAATATATTTTAAGGGATATGTGTCATCTTAAGAATCTCGTTTCTAAAATTTAAAAACTTCAATAAAAATATATGAATTTCTTATATATATATATATATATATATATATATATATATATATTCAGCCACAAAGTAGCTCTTCTTTCTCATTGGTTTTATCATATCTCTGTTAGCTAGAATAAAGCAGCATGTATTATCTATCTCTGGTGGCCTATCACATATTCTTCAATTCAACTAAGTATCTATATTTTCTTCTTCTGCTTGTCTTTGCTTTGCTTTACATCTTCATGTTTCCCAAAGAAATGGGAAATATACAAGAATGGGGAGCTTTAGATTCAGCAGGTAATAATGATGGAAACAAGACTTCTTTCAGGGAATTATTATTTCAAGCTCTTGATTCAAACCAATCCTATTTCAAGGTCTCAACTAGGGTTTCAACTTTTTATCACTTGACCTAATTAAGTAATTCTTACATGTTTTACTAAATAATTTATGTTTATGTTTCTATATATATGTTGTGAGATCACATCATCTTAGATGTTAATGTAAAATTGTGATTTTTTATAATCTTTTGATTTCTTTTTCTTTTTCAATTTTAGTTATTTTCTTTCTCTTATTTTTCTCTTAATTTCATATTAAAAGACTTTTCAGTTAATATATCAACATACATAAAAATGCTTTTTTACTAAGAGATAGTACTTTGTTTGGAATCTAAGATCTTTTCCTAGATCTTCTCTCACAGTCCCATTTCAGCTAAGTCCAATACGGTATTTTATCTGGAAAAATTATCTCATTTATCATAGTCGAGTTTTAAAACACATATCCTCAAGATATATTTTTTTTTTTAAAAAAAATTAAAAAAATAAAATATTTCGTAGATTCTTATTTAAAAATTTTATCATTATTATATCAAAAATGAACTTATTTTACTAGAAACATCATGGTTCGGTTTGATAAACACGTTTAGTAAACTGAACCTATATTTTGGTGATAAAGCCTATTTTCACTTTACCAATTTTGCTTTTGAAGCATGCTTCAAATTTGGAACTAAAAGTTATTGTTATAAAAAGAAATTGCTGAATTAAATACACCTACAAAATTGATCAACTGTAAATGAATTAACAATATTTTCACTAATAAAAAAAAAAAAAGCACATACGCAAATTGTTCGATTTGTCACGATTTAAATTCTTCAACGAGCAAAGAATTTTGCTTTATTTGAGAGAATTGTTTAACCGTACTTTTTGTTCTTTATCTTTTTTGTGGAGTTGTATTGCCGAATTATTCATTACATCCTTCTTCTTTGATATGGCTGGAATCCAATTATTATTATTATTAATTATTATTTTGGTCAAGGTATCATTTATTATGAACGAATTCGAATTCAACAACCTTAAGTCATGTTTTATCTGCTGAAATTATCTGAATTGGAAAAACCTGAATTTGAAGTTATCAAATGAAAAAAATATTTGAATCCGAGATTATTCGAATTCAAAATAAATCTAAATTTAAAATAATCTGAATCCAAAGATAACTCGATTTAAGCCGGCTCGTTTGCCACTCTTAATAATCGGGTCCATTTGAGACGAAATCAAGTAAACTTGGATTATTTGTAAAAATAATATTAATAAAATTCAGGACTTAAATATTCGAATTCCAGCAATAGTTTGGTGATCAAAACCAAAAGAAGAAAAATACTAATTTCTTCCCATTTATGTTTCTTTCAAGACGACTTAAATAAAAAGAAAAATCCATGAAATTAATGTTGACATCCAAGATTCAGGGTTGCCAAATTAAACATCCTTAATGGCTTGGAATTTGTAATCTCGACGCTCAACTTCTCATCCAGTTTCTTTAACATTAATTTATTGAAATCCCGCAACCAAAATTTTCCACGTTTGACACTCATTTTGCTTCAACTTTAAGTTGATATTGACATGCTAAAACTTTTGACTAAGAATCCAAAATTTAATTTAATTGATTCATGTAACTATCTTTTTAAAATGTGATATCTAGCAGATTTGGATTCGAATCACAACATTTACAATCTTAGGCTGCGATCTCCTTTGTACAAAAAAAAAAAATCTCACTAAGGTTTTTTACCGGTATCCATCATTATTATTTTTTTTTTATACAAAGTAGATCGCGATCTGAGGATAGAAAAAAGGGTTACAGATGCTAGGATTTGAACTTCAGACCTGTTAGATACCATCTTTTAAAGGTAACTGTATGAATCAATTGAGATAAACTCCAAATTCTATCCATCATTAAAAAAATAAAATTTAGCCACTTGGATTTACTTCCAGTGACAAAGGTGAGATAGAAATATTGGTGAAAATATATTAAGTTCAAGTTATAATACTATCTTCTCTATAAATTTTACTTAGAAGTTAGAACAATCCATAAATTCAAATAAAGTAGAAAACGAAGCATTCATAAAGACAATGTTGAGAAAGAAATCAATATTTAAGAAAACAAGCTACAATGCAAACACTATTTTTCTCTGACATGGTTTATAGATCTGGACTTTGGTTATACATTTCTGTAGACATTTATTAATCTGATCCATAAATATATGATTTTATAAAATATTAAGGTTAATTAAATTATTATTTTAAAAAATAAATTGAATCTATTTTTTTCACCAAATTTTTTTAAAAAAGAAATACATTAACTGTAAACTTTTTTTTTTATATAAATATTAGCTTAATCAATAACTTATAATATTTTCCTATATATAAATAAAAAGAAATCTTAGAGGATTATCTACTTAAACTTTATTCTTCTTTTTTTACACATAAAAAGACTATTGCAAATAGATATCTTCTACCCTTATTCTTTATCTCGTTTGATGTTCTTTTATTATAATCCTATCACGTATTCAATTAATTAATTGTTTAATGTTAAAATTAATCTATAATAAACTCATGTCACAAAATTATTGAAGGAGCAATAATGGAGACATAAAAAGAGCAGAAGAAATTTGTTCAACTGTTGCTTTATTGAGGTTGGAAAAATATAAATGGAAAAGACGCCTTAGATGTGGAGCTGAGAATTACAAATGGTCAAGTTCGGAATTGAATAATTTTTGGAGAACAGTTATGTAATTTGAACACCACAATTTGAATCTCAACAAAGAAAAGAAGACTTTATCAAATCTTACACGCTCCCAACGTTCCAATCACCGCTCGAGGACATTGCTGGAAAACAAATATAGAATTTTAAATTCCCAATTCGACCGTTGCTAAGATTTAAATTAATAAAAATAAAATAAAATCTTACCGTTGGAGAAAACAAAAAAAAAACACCCTAACCTGCTATTTCTCCCTTCATAAATTCTCTTTCTTTTAATTTTTTTATGGGTTTGCTAAGGATTATTTAATTATTAATTTAGAATTTTTTTTTTGCATTTAATATATTAATTTTACTAAATTTAAGAAAAAATAAATTATTAATTACACTTTTCTTTCTAAATATATCATCTTTTAAAATTTTATTTTCTTTATTTTCGGTTTGTTTGTTTTAAGAAAAATGATTTCTACAATTGATAGATTGTATTAATGATTCTGTGTAAAATATTTTTTTGATTGTTTGGCTACTTTTTCAAAAAATATGTACTAATATCAAAAAGATTGATTTCTAAAATTGATAGATTTTTTTTTTTTTGCTTTGCTTCAACATCTATCTTAGGGAATCATCCCGATACGTAAGGGATCGACTTTTTTTGCTTCCTTTAGTTTCTATACAAGAAGGGATCGATCCCTATACTTAAGGAGTCGATCCTTCTTGTTTTGCTTCAGCTTCCAAAAAATGTCTTACGCTTTTCAAAAGCATAAAACATTTTCACGAAACAAACATTTTCACTGACCAAACTATTTTTTTCGAAACAAACACCAAAAAATACGAAAATCATATTCTGAAAGTTATTTTGCACGAAACAAATCGACCTTTCGTTCAATCTCTATCTTCCTCTTGTACATATCCATGACGGATCAAAACTCAAACCCATCAATTATAGTGCCGAAACAACCACACCCACTTCAGCAAACTACAGAAACACCAACCCGCGCATGTTGCTTTTGAAACAATGGTCGAAAGAAGAAGAACTAATTCTCAACAGAGCATCCCTTAAGAAGGCTCAAATCGATAAAATCATTTAAAAATCAAAGTAAAAGTGTTGGAGACTCTCCTAAAGACCCACAAACAGTAGCTAACACTTTTATAAAGTTAGAAAAAAATTGGCTAAGTAAAAAAAAAAAGAAAATCACAAAGGTAGAATAATCAATTTGATAACTTTTTAATTTTCCACAAGTATGCTCTAGTGAGCATGACTTTGAACCATTGATTGGTCTAAGTCATAAATCATGTGGCATGACATGAAATGCATGAGAATACAGCAAATATGATGTATGAAATGTATGATTTAAAACCTAAATGACATGAAAAATGCATGGAATAGAGAATATGACCTAGACCTAACATGAACTAACATGACATTTAATGCAACCTAGGTCTAAAATGCATGAAATGCATAGCAATGCAAGCAAAACCTAAACCTAAAGAATGCATGGCAATAACACAAACATATAGCATGCTTAAATAAAATACACAACAACACATCATGGAAATGCAAACCTATCAACTAGCATGAAGAAAATGCACATACAAAGCATACATCATGGGGTAGCCGAATGGTCCTAAATGCAAGATAGTCATGGCATTTTCACAAACACATTACATACTAACAGGCAAGGCTAAAGCATAAACATGCTAAAACATGCAAATATGACATAGAAGTACGAACACAACTAGACATTTTCACAAACACATGAAATAGTAAAATACAAATTATGAGCAAACCAAACATTTTGAAAACAAAAAATTAGAAATGCAAGACAAGGAAAATAAACATGAAAACAAGATAGTAAACTCAACAAAAGAGCTAAGTAAGCAACAAGATCAAAACAAGCTTCATATTTTTTGTATTTGAAGAAGATTTAAAGCATCAAAAACTTGTTAAATACCACTAAAATCATGAAATAAAAAACAAAATAGCAACTATAAGAAAAAAAAGGGCCATTCAGCCACCTTAGAAATATGTAAATTTTTTTTTTGGTTTTTTAAGGTTTTCCAAGAAAGTATCAAGAAAGAACATGAATAAGAAACTTAAAAACATTTATTTTCAAATTAAAATCAAAAGAAACTCGCCAAAATATCAATGAAAATAGCAAAATCAAGAATGGAAATGCAAGGAAAGTGCAAGAGTATGGTGCTTTAAGCAACCTCTCAAAGCTATATTGCAAGCCTTTCCTCCTCTTACTTTCTTTGCCTTTCTAAACTTTTCTTTTTGCTTTTCAAAAATGGAGAGAAAATCAACCAAGCAAGAGTCCATGAAAAATGAAGAAGAGACCCCTCCTCTATAGCCTTGGCCGGTTGGCCTCTTATCTAGAAGCTAGGTGGTTATTTTTTATTTCATCCAATGGCTATCACTCAAGATGCCTTCTATGTAAAAATCCCACCATTAGATTAGAATAATCAGCCCTTGAATTATGATGTCATGAAGATGATGTCATAAATAAGATTATAAATATGACATCACTCCTTTCCAACAATTGGTCCATTTGTTGCAAATTCAAAGGCTTGATAATAAAAATAACTACCTTCCTCTTCACCTTTGGCCCTCTAATTGAAAAATCAGAAAATATCTGCCCACAATTGGGCCTTGGCCGACTGACCCTTCCTCTTCCAGCCCATGCTTCAATTTTTAAACCACAAGAAAAGGCCCTTTTCGATTTCTTCGATAAAATGACCTTTTTGACCCTCAAACCTAAATAAATAGCAAACGGACTCCAAATTCAAGTTTTCTTTTTTCAATACTTTCGAAATAAAAAAAAAATTGAATTCTGGAAGTTTTCAAAATTTTATGAGCCTATTTTTTATTTTTTATATTTTTTCTTCCAAAATTGCCCTTTTGTGCACCTGAACTTTTACCATTTTGTAAACGAGCTCCAAATCCGGATATTTCTTCACCAATATCTTTAAAATATTCTAAAAATGAGATCTACAAATATTCAAAATTTTTGGAGCTTATTTGCTATTTTTTCGGGATTTATCTGCTTGAATTTATGCATAGTGGGCCCAGGATTTGGCCATTTTGCAAACGAACTCCGAATCTGAATTTTCTTTTTCCAATCTCTTCCAAATAATTTAAGAATGAGATCTGCAAATTTTCAGAATTTTTGGAACTCATTTGCTATTTTTCCCAAATTTTCCAATTTTGCTCTTTTGCCTCCGAAGCCCGGTTTTGCTAAAACAAGTCCGATTTTTAGATTTTCTTTTCCTGGGCCTTTTTCATATATTGAATTGGAGTTGGTCTGAAAACGTCCAATTTTTACGAACAAATTCCCTTCCGATTTGATTTTTCATTTTTTACTGTCGGGAATTTCCTCGTTTTTTCATTTTTCCTCCAATCGGCTCTTTTCTCAGATTTTCTTCAAAATGAGCCTTGGGCTATCCTTGTTTACTCATTCCTCATCAATTTTTTTGCAATTTCTGCAATTTTCATTCATCATTTTTGTCTGGTTAGTGAAATCACATGTGAAGAGAAGGGAAAGGGGTTTTCATTCATCATTTTTCATTCATTCATTCTTTTTATTTTTTTTTTCATTTTTCATTTTTCATTTTTTAATATTTTTTTATTTTTGTTTTTTCAATTTTTTTTTTTATTTTTTTTTATAAAAAAACTGTAAATAGAAGATTTTGTTCTTAAATTGAGTTTCCTAACTAATCAAGGCTCGACCTGTCTTAAGGAAACGAGTTCGATTTTTAAGAGAAGAAATGACCTCGACGATGGTCTCGGGGTCTTAACCTGTCTTGTTCTCAGTTGTGTTTAAAATTCTGGGCATCTCCTCCAGAAGCTTCGACTATCACCACCAAAGACTTGCTCATTTTTAAAACTGTAAAACTCTGGCTATCTCCTCCAGAGGCTTTGACTATCACTACCAAATACTTTCTCCCTTTTAAAAAAATTTTAAAACTCTGGATATCTCCACAGAGGCTTCAGTTATCACTACCAAAGAATTTCTCTCTTTTCAAAAAATTTAAAACTGTGGATATCTCCACAGAGGCTTAGGCTATCACTACCAAAGACTTTCTCCCTTTTCAAAACATTTTAAAACTCTGGATATCTCCACAGAGGCTTCGGCTATCACTACCAAAGACTTTCTCCCTTTTCAAAAAATTTTAAAACTCTGGATATCTCCACAGAGGCTTCGGCTAACACTACCAAAGACTTTCTCTCTTTTCAAAAAATTTTAAAACTCTGGATATCGGTTCTTGAAAACATGTTGAAGATTCTACTTGAAAGCTTTGAGAAGGGATGCAAATGCTTTTTGGTGCAGATGGAGATGTTAAATAAAATGCAAATGTCTTTGACGCAAATGTAAATGACTTGATTTGATGCAAATATTTCTTGATGCAGATTCAAATGACTTAGACTGATGCAAATGCTTCTTGATGCAGATGTTGAGTAAAATTCTAGGTATCTCTTCCAAAAACTTCGGCTATCAAAACTGTAGACACCTAATTTTGTCTAGACCACTAAAACAGGTAAGTTTTCTTCCTAAATTGAGGTTTCAGAATGTAAAATAACTTTTTTCATCCTGCAGGTGGTACTCCGAGACTTAGTTTAAGAGGGCGAGCATAAAAAGTCAAACTCAAAAAAAAAGTCAACCCCAAAAAAAGTCAACCATAAAAAGTCAACTACTGAAAAAGTCAACCCACTTTCAAAATCAAGATTTGAAGTTCAATTGAAAAATGGTGAAAGAATTTTGATAATCCGAGGTCTACATTGAAAGATATGGAGTTCGGAACTTGGGTTATGGAGATTCAATAGAAAGTAAACCCTAATCCGAGAAATTTGGGGAAAAGTGCTTAAACGATCGAATTGGTCGAAATTGAAGGTTCCAAATGAAAGATAAGCATTGATTACGGGTAATGGAGAAGCCACTTGAAAGAAAAACTGAAAGAAAAGTCAATCCGGGAGAAAATCAAGAATTAAGGTTTTTGGTGGATTTCGGTGAAATCGGGACAAATTACAGAAATGGCCCAACTTGGTAAGATTAAAGCCCCAATGGATGAGGAATGATTAAAAAGGGATAGCCCAAGGCTCAGCTTGAAGAAAATCTGAAAATCGGACTTGTTTTGAGCAAAACCGGGTTTCGGAGGCAAAAGGGCAAAATTGGAAAATTTGGGAAAAATAGCAAATGGACTCCGAAAATTCTAAAATTTTGCAAATCTCATTTTTAAATTAATTGGAAGAGATTGGAGAAATAAAATCTTGATTCGGAGTTCGTTTGCAAAATGGCCAAATCGCGGGTCTCTAATGTAGAAATTCAAGAAGAAAAATCCCGAAAAAAGAGCAAATGGACTCCAAAAATTCTGAAATTTTGAAAATCTCATTTTCAAATTATTTTAAAGAGATTAGCGAAATAAAATCTTGATTCGGAGTTCGTTTGCAAAATGGCTAAATCTCGGGCCTCCTATGTAGTAATTCAAGCAGATAAATCCCGAAAAAAAAATACCAAATGAGTTCCAAAAATTATGAAAACTTCCAGATCACACTTTTAAATTATTTGGAAGAGATTGGTGAAGAAAAATCTTGATTTGGAGCTCGTTTAAAAAATGGTAAAATGTAAGGGCATAAAAGGGCATTTTTGGAAGAAAAAATCCAAATAAATAGCAAACGGACTCGAAATTTTTTGAAAACTTCCAAAATTCAATATTTTATTATTTTGAAAGTATTAAAAAAAGAAAATTTGAATTTGGAGTCCATTTGCCATTTATTTGCATCTGGGGGGCAAAACGATCATTTCACCCAAGCAACCGAGAAGGGCTTCTTTTGGCCTTTCAATAAATCAGAATTGGGCTGGAAAACAGAGTGCTGGCCTGCCAAGGCCCAAAGGAAGGAGGAAGCTTCTGATTTTTCAATCAAATGGCCAAGAATTAAAAGTTAGAGATTTTTTTGATTAAGCCATTATGATTAAGCCACATAGACCAAGGGAGAGTGTCAACATTATTCTTGAACATCTGTAATTATGGACAGCTGATATGCTAATCTAAGGGTGATAATTTCATGATTTTTTACCTTGAATCACTAGCCCTTGGATGGAAATTGGGGGGAACCAAAATGACAACATCCTAGCTCATTTTAGGGGGGTTCGGCCAGCACTAATGGGGGATCCAAAATTTTCATTTTGAGACTTCATTTTCAGATTTCTTCTTAGTTTTTCTTAGTTTTTTCTCTCCTTGGTTGAAAGCAAAAAGAAAAAGTTTAGAAAAGAAAGGAAAGTTTGAAAAGATAAAGCTTGATATGTAGCTTCTTGAGGTTGCTCTTGAGCACCAACTCTTGCACTTTCTTGATTTTCCATTCTTATTTTTGCTATTTTGATTATCATTTGGTGAGTTTTCTTTTTAAATAAGTGTTTTTTTTTTTACATTCATTTTAAGTTCTTTTTTCATCTTTTTCTTAAACAAGTTTTATTTCACATTTTTTTTTACTTCCTCACCATGGTCGAATGGCCTACATTTTTATTATTGATGCAGTTTTTTGCTTTAATTTATCATGTTATTAATGTTATTTTATTTAATCTTGATGTTTTAAGTGTTATTCTACTTCATATACTTGAGTCATATTTTAATTTGGTTGCTTTGTTTGTTGCCATTTATGATTTAAATATCATGTTCTTGCATTTTTAATTTTCTGTTTTCATAATGTTTAAATTTGTTGATGTTTTATATTTAGTATATCAAGTGTTTGTGAAAATGCTTGTGGGTATCTCTACCTTGTGTTTGCATGATTTGAGTGTTATATTTTAGTTGAGCATGTTAGTATATCAAGTGTTTGTGAAAATGCTTGTTATTTTTAGTATCTCTACTTTGTGTTTGCATGATTTGAGTGTTATATTTTAGTTGAGCATGTTAGCATATCAAGTGTTTGTGAAAATGCCATGCTTGTTGGAGCTTGAGGCCATTCGGCTACTCCATGTGTTTTACATTGTATGTGCATTTTTGCCATGTTAGTGGATAGGTTTTGCATTTGCATGACATTTGATTGACTATTTAGTGTAAGTATACCAAGTGTTTGTGAAAATGCCATACTTGTTAGAAACCATAGGCCATTCGGCCACTCCTTGTATTCTAGCATTATGTGTGCATTTTTGCTATGTTAGGTGATAGGTTGGCATTTGCATGATATTTGGTTGAGTTTTTGGTTTAAGCATGCCTTGTGTTTGTGTTATTGCCATGCATATTTTAGATGTTAGGTTAGGTTTATTTTGCCATGCATGTCTATGCATTTTAGACCTAGGTTACATTAAATGCCATGCAAGTTCATTTAGGTCTAGGTCACTATATTGATGCCATGAATTTTTTCATGACATTTAGGTTTAAACTCATGCATTTCATGCACTATACTTTTTGTATTTTTTTCATGCATTTCATGTCCATGCCACTTGACTAATGACTTAGGCCAATTAATGGTTCAAAGTCATGCTCTCTTGAGCACACTTGTGGAAAATTAAAGTTTGTCAAATTGTTTATTCTACCTTTGTGATTTTTTTTACTTAACCAATTTTTGTCTAACTTTTAAAAAGTCTTAGCTACTGTTTGTGAGTCATTTTGTGAGTTTTAAATATTTTTATTTTGATTTTTAAATGATTTTATCAAAGGCAAAAATGTATTTTGGCAAAACAGTTTTTTCACCCAGTACTCGCACTTTCCCGATTTTTATGGGCATTCATCTTTAATCAGAAAATTAAGCTGATTTTTTCCCGTGTAGTTTTACATGTCCTGAGTCTCCAGTATTTTTTTTAGATTTTTTTTTGAATTATTAAAAATAGGGTAAAAAATCGTGGATTAAAATTGGACAGTGGAGTCAGAATTGAATTTAAAGAAAAGTCATTTTTCTGTTTCGGTTAAGTTACTTAGAGGGATCTGATTAGGAAGTTAATCTACTGACTTAGGGTAGTTTCTAAGCCTTTTTAAACTCTAAAAATGATTTTTTAAGTCTCGGGTTAAGGATGGTCAAATCCGGGATTTGAAATTTAGGAAATTAGAGCCATTTTAAAAAAAGGTTTAGTCCAGTTTTTATTTTTAATCTAAGCTTTTCAAAATTGTTTTCAAACAATCACAAAGTATTTTGGTTTTAGAATATTTAATTTGACATATTTTCCTAAGGTAACCGGATATCTTTTTAGATATACGGATTTCCTTAATTAAAGGAAAAAAATACATTTTCATGCATTGCATTTTCCATATTCATGCATTTTATATAATATGTGATTTTTGCTATGATAATTTCTATGATATTGTTATGATTTTGAGTTATGTTATATTGTTTATTATATGCTTTGGAATATTTCATGATATCCTATGCTTTTTATTTAATTATTTTTTTTGTTATATTATTTAGCATATACTATGTTCATGCACTATTATTTTCATTTTTATTTTCCATGCATATTATATGATAGCATTATTTTATATTCTATGTCATTTAAATTATATGCCATATCATTCATATTTGCCATGTCATTCAAATTATTTCATCTCATAATATATTATGTGACCTAGGTCATTTCATTTCATGTTGAATATATTGTGTTACCTAGGTCATTTCATTTCATTTAGGATATATTATGTCATTTAGGATATTTTATTTCATTTAAAATATATCATATGATTTAGGATATTACATTCCATATAGAATATATTATGTTACCTAGGTCATTTCATTTCTTTTAGAATATGTCATATAACTTAGGACATTTCATTTAGAATATGCTAAGGCATTTAAATTATATCATATCATTTAGGAAGCATTATATTATTTAGATTTTTCTATGTCATTTTATTTATGTCATGCATATACATATTCATATCTTTTAAAATATTTTCAAAAGGATAATGATTTTTCAATAAAAAATAAAGATATTCCCGAGTTAAAATAATTCATGAGTTCTCTACCGGGTTTGCTGGAGGGAATATCATCAATTATCATTAATAAAGGAATATCTTTCTTTCAAAAAAAAAAAAAAAAAGAGAATGATTCGGAATGTTTTCCAAAACTAATAAAAATTTCTATATTTTGCCACGTTTGTTGGGGAATATAGGAAAATTTTGAATTTATAAATTCCGGATCATTTTTAATTAAAAATGGAATTATTTTTCTTTAAATTGGGAATTAACTTGAAATACTAAATTTAGAACCAACCTTACACTGAGATTTGAGATAACACACGATTAATAAGGTATCATTTTATACGGGCGTTTTGGGGGTGCTAATCCTTCCCCATACGTAACCGAGTCCCGAACCCGTTTCTTTGATTTCTCTGGTTTAAAACGCATACTTGAAATTGGTTTTAAAAATGTTTTAATTAATTTTAAAATACTTTAAAAAACCAGTTTTAATAGGTGGCCGGTCACACCTAGCTAAAAAAGATTGGTGGCGATTCCATCTCTTTTAAGGTCATTTTCAAAACCTGCATTTTTTCTAGAGGAATTAAGTCGACTTTTCCTCGGTTTTTTTTAATGTCACGCTTAACGAATAATAGAGTCTTGCGATGAGACTCGTTATTTTTTAGGTTGCGACAGCTTGGCGACTCCACTGGGGACGTTTTTTTAGAGAGTCAGGCCTAGAATTAGTCGTGTGTTATTTAAGTCTCGGTTTTGTTGGTTTATTTGGTATTTAATTTTAATTCCCATATTTTTAAAATAAAAGAGAATTTTGAAAATAAAAAATGTTTTAAATATGTCCACCGTCATGTGCATTCATATTATTATTTGTTCTCTGGTTATTTTGTTGCCTATATTTATATGTTTGCTTGACTGATGCTTTACATTGTTTGATTTTAGTGGGGTATTTAGAATAAGGGGTGTAGAATAGGTAGTGATAGGTTTGTTTTGTTCCTCCGCACACATTGTATTTGCATTTGCATAACATGAATCCTCTACCCGGATTCCATCCTTTTAAGTGGGAGTAAAGTAACTACGCCTTCGTGATGATCCTCCATATGGGCTAGTGAAACACTTTCGGAGTATAAAGTACCTAATGCCTTCGTGATAATCCTCCGTACAGGCATAGGAAAATATACTCTAACGAATTGAACCCGCTTTTATTGGGGTGCCTTACTAGCCTTCACCGACGACAGTGAGGAACAATTCGGGGCCTTAGAACCGATTCACCCTCATATAGTGAACCTAGGCGAAGCCATGCCGGATTTCCGTTAGATATACCGAAGATAGGAAGACATG
Source organism: Fremontodendron californicum (assembly GCA_030761205.1). Lineage (NCBI taxonomy): Eukaryota > Viridiplantae > Streptophyta > Magnoliopsida > Malvales > Malvaceae > Fremontodendron > Fremontodendron californicum. The sequence continues at coordinate 8,097,859 of JAULJL010000023.1, read as the reverse complement.
GAGGGACATTTCTAAACCTTTTGTTACCTATTTTACACTCTGAATAAGTTTTGTAGATCGGGCAACGATGTACGTACATCGCCCGCAATAAATGTGATAATCCGTCCCAAAGGCACTGTGATACCTATATAAGTAGATATTTGTCGGGGCAAAATATTCATTAATTGTTTGAAAAAATAAAAATCCTTTTTCAAGCATTTTTGCATTTTGCACATTTCATACATGTGTGAATAGAGCATGTACATTTTTGGTTGTGTTATTGATCTCATTCTTTGCAATAAGCAGTTGGTAATTTCATTTGATGATTTCATAAAACCGGTAGTGTTACATGAACATTTGGATATTGTACCATAGTAGTAGGATCCACTACCCCGAATTTCTTTTGAAAATAATATGATTGGTTTTTCATAGAAAAAAAAACATGTTTCAAAAAGTCATAAATTTGGAGGCAAATCTTGCATAATGAGATTTTTGAATAATCAAGATTTAGGTCCCACCAATTTCGTGTAATCATTGGTTAATTTATTTTTATCATTTTGACATCATGTCACAGTCTAACATGCATGGTTATTCATTTTAGAATACATTTGTGATATACATGGTCATTTTTTGTACCTACCTTTGTATTAATTCATTTAGTCTTAGCATGTATCATTTTGACATTATAGCATGCATGATCATTCATTGTAGAATACGTTTATGACATGCATAGTCATTATTTGTATATACCTATGCATTAATTTATTCATTTTTTTAAATGCATCATGTTGGCATTAGATTACATTCATAGCATACATAGTCATCATAATTTCTCTGTATATGTTCATGCATTAATCATCAGTATATTCATGCACATAGGAATAGAGCATGTACATTCATAATTGTATTCTTAATCTCATGACATTTTCATTTGCATGAAAGGGGTTCGAGATATGAGGAATGAATCGGAGGAACGATTGGGTGCTTTGGAACGCAATCAAGAGGAATGTGGACATGAAATCCGGGAAGTAAAAAAACAACTCGTCAAATTGTTGAAAATGTTTGACGATATGGGTAAGAGTAAAGAGGAGCTTTCTCAGGGCTTTGCATCGCCTTCGGATCAACCAAAACCATTAGGTCCAGAACATACAATCCTTGCTGGATCTTGCACTTTTCAATGCCACAAAGGTTGCAATCCTAATGAAATTATGGACAAAATCGTGAAAATAATTAAACCTGAGAGCCTAATACCAAATATAGAAACCTCAGATCCTATACCATACCTGTAAATTGTTCTAGGTCCAAGCCAATATCCCCACCCTACTATGGTCCAATCGTCCATTGGGATGACCACTACGGGATTCCTGAATCCCACTCCATCACCAACAACTTCCAGTTTATACTATTTCCCTTATCAATCACCTTATCCAGCATCTGGGATAGGAACCTCGAGTTATGTACAACCTCCAAAGGCCCCGTGTCCAAATCCATACCTTTTCCATGTTGTTCCGCGACATCTCCATGTAAACATTCCAGTTCGGACCTTAGTGCCACTACCAAGTGCCCCAACTCCTAGGCCATGTGCGACTAAGAAACAACCTAAAAACAAGACTCAAGAGTAGTATGATCCCATTCAAATCAGCTACTGAGAGCTTCTCCCTATACTGATCCAAAATCACATGGTTGCATGCATCCCATTGAAACCCCTATTACCACCATATCCAAGGTGGTATAATCCAAATGCAAGATGTGATTATCACTGTGGAATTGTTGGCCATAGCATTGAAGACTGTATAGCATTCAAAAAGAAAGTGCAATCTCTTATAAATGTCAAGTGGTTGGATCCAACGACACTGATTGATGGAGGGCTGGGAAAGCGTCATAAGGATTGAGAGATTTATAGCATTGAGGTGGAAAGACTTCGGTCTTATATGATGTAATAGGATTTCACTTTTTCAGTAGCCGGCTCTTATAGCCTTAGGATGCTAGGAAGAATAAAGTGCTTGTAAAAGATAGTTTTAACCACTGTTCAAATTTTGTAAAACATGTTTTATACCATTGTGAACGTTGATGTGGGAATGAATTGGTTATGTTTGAAATTCATGAGAGGTTGATGATTAAGTTCCTCCGATTCTTATTTCCTCCGTGATATCTTCCCCTTTCCATTTTGCATCCGATCAATTATTTGTCATACCATACATTTATACATGTGTCATGTTAGCATCAGGTTGCATTCATGCATTCATAATCAGCATGATTTTTTCTATATATCCATGCGTTAATTTGTTTATTCTTTACATGTATCATGTTGACTTTAGGTTGCATTCCTGACAAACATAGTCAGCATGATTTCTTTGTATATGCTCATGCATTAATCTGTCATATTAACATTAGGATGCATTCATGACATACATGGTCAGCATGATTTTCTTTGTATATACTCTGTATCAATCATTCGTTGTTTACATGCATCATAATTGACATCATGTTGAATTCATAGTGTATGATCATTCATGGGGAAATACGCCGAAATGTACATGATCATTCATTGCATATATCCATGAGTTGATTTGTTTATTCCTTGCTTGAAACATGTTGGCATCATGATTGCATTTATTACATACATGGTCAGCATGTTTCCACTATATATGTCCATACATCATTTTTTTATTATTCTTCACATGCATCAAATGACAATCATGGCTCCTTCATCATGACATGCACTTTGGAGGAATAAAACAGAAGTTGGCTTGGCTTTAAGAGCCTTTGAAAAAATTCCCATTTCAAATCAGAGGTATAAGAAGTACTGAGTACCCTTTTAATATAGGCTAGTGCTATGGAGAATGAACAAGTTGCCCGAATGGAAAGAATGAAAAGGGTACAGGAAGAATTGCGAGAACAGCTGGTAAAGTCTCAAGCAGAATCTAAAGATCAGATGATTAAATTGATGGAGCTAATATCCACCGTAATCAAAGGACACACTGAAAACTTGGCCGCCAGAGAAGGGTTAGAGGCACAAAAGAGTCAGAATGAGGTCGTAATGATTGATGCCCAGAACACAGTTAACCCCGTCAATGTCCTAAACTCAGATGATCCAGTTGAACAGGCAAAGTTGAAAATGGTTGTAGTAAATGAGGTTGAGTTGGCAGATTCCCAAGAGAAATATCAGTTGTTAGATAAAAGGCTCCGGGCAGTAGAAAGTACAGATGTATTTGGGAGTTTAGATGCGAAAGAACGATGGTCGGTCCTCGATTTAGTCATTCCTCCTAAGTTCAAGATCCCTAACTTTGTGAAATATGACGGGATGACCGATCCATCAGCCCACATCACTATATTCTGCCGAAAGATGACAAGTCATATAGATAATGATAAGATTCTGATTCACTGCTTTCAGGATAGCCTCAGCGGGTCCTCAATTAGGTGGTATAGTCAGTTGAGCAAGGATCATATTCGTTCTTGGAATGACCTGGATAGGGTTTTTCTAAACCAATACAAGCATATGACCGACATGGCGCCTGACCGTCTCACCTTGCAAAATATGAAGAAAAGAGCTACTGAGAGCTTCAAAGAATATGCGCAACGGTGGATGAGCCTGGCCGTCCAAGTACAACCGCCCTTAACTCAGAAGAAAACCACTGTCATTTTTGTGAATACACTACAGGCCCCGTACTATGATATACTTGTCGGCAACACCACGAAGAATTTTTCAGACATGGTAATTTAAGGGGAAATGATTGAGAATGCTATCAAGGATGGGAAAATTGAAGGAGAAAGAACATCCAATACCAAGAAAAATGGGGCATCTGAAAAGAAAAAAGAAGATACCCAAGTCGTGGAAGGCTTTGCCTCACCTCTCCAATTCTCCTCGTATCAGCCATTTTACTCTACCCTGAATAATGTCTCTCAAGGTTTTTATCCCTACCAACCAATGACTGCAACTACACCAGAATTCACATTTGTCTATCAATCGAACACCCTTGGGAATAATCGAAGGGGGCATAAAAAGCAAAAAAAAATCAGGTAGACCCGATTCCTGTGACATGCAGTGAGCTATTACCTTACCTTATCCAGAATCACCTTGTGACACCCATGCAATTAGAGCCTCTAAAGCCCCTTATCCGAGCTGGTATGATGCTAATGAGTGTTGTGGTTATCATTCTGGCAATCAAGGTCACTCAACAGAGAACTGCCCTGCTTTGAAGTACAAGGTCAGAGATCTCATCAAGGTTGGTTCGATAAGTTTTGAAGATGGAGAAGCCAAGTGTCATAAGAAACATGGTGCATGATCATATTAGGTTTTTGACGCATGTAGTTCTATACATTGTGATGATGAAAGCACTTGTCTCATGTTAACATCTACATGAATTAAATGAATTTTGAATTTTAAAATGCTTTGTGTTTGTTATGTCTTAACGATAATCTGAATTTGCAAAAACAAGCATTAAGGAAGTTTTAATAATAGATAGTCTCAAGAATATTGATGATCATTGTTACAAATGACCCAATACCTTCTCCCCTCTCTTTAGGTTTTCCTAAGCCTAAATCTCTTAAACCAAGAACACTTGAAAGACCTAATGCTGCAAGGAATATGAATGATTTAACTTCATAAAACCATTGTCATCACAGAATAAGCAAAGACGTAGATCTTAGTCTAGGCTATGAACAAAGGAATGAACTTTTTAAAAAAAAAATCGAACTCCTTGAAATTCAAACATGTGAGACTTTCTTTCAAGAATTTATATCATGGTAATTTGGTCTGTATCAAGGTTGTGCCAAAACCATTCATGTCATTTTCAACAAACCACAAAACACTAATTGCCCAAACATCACTTCATGATTGACACCCTGGGGCACAATGATTAAACTAGATTATCCCTTGTCCCAAAGAAAACCCGTTTTTGGGTCATATTTTCCTTGTCTCTTCAAAGAACTCAGATTTGAAATTCAGTCTTTTCAGTACAGACCTAGACTTGCTATGTTCCTCGTTGATACAAATTCTCATGGTTAATCAAATTGGGGCATCATATGTGGAAATGATGGATACATGGTGAATAAGGATGGACTAACGCATAAATCATTAGGGCATGCGATGAAAAATGAAAAAGTAAAAATTTGTGATATCATTCACATGAGAATTCGGATGATTCCAAAGTGCAAAATGAATTTTGATTATCTATTTCCCCTGGGGATTGCTTTTCAATGTGAATATTCATGCTTGACATGGGGAATGGCCATCTTTCATATCCCTTTCGCACAAAAAGAAATTATCCATAGTCACCCATTTTGAGCCAAAAGAATTCTTCTTCTTTGAACCCTGATCAAGGATCACCCTTTACACTGGGGGCAAATGCAAGGAAAGATCTTTTTAAAGATCATTGAGAAATGAGTCCTATCTCAAAGACAGATACAAAACAAATGGAGATTCGAATAAATGCAGGCTCACTCTGTCAAAGCAAAAAAGAAGAGGAAAAGATGGCGAAATGAAAGCCAAGAAAAAAAAAAAGAAAAACACACAAAAAAAAGTGTGTGAAAAAGCGATGGCAAATGAAAGTCAAAAGCAAGGAAGAAAAAGAGCAAAGTCAAAAGGAAATAAATGTCCAAGAAGGGACAAATGCTTTTAAGAGAATCCACCTCAAGAAATGATCCTTGATCTGATTACCCTCAAACACATATTTTGGGCCTTTTATCCTTTCTTTCTAAACCCTGAGCCATGGCCTACATTACGTGTTTTAAAAGTCCATTTTGATCAAGCATGAATATTTAATTTGAAAGGTTTTTCCTCAGATTTTATCCCATCTCATTGAATTATCATTTCACTAAAGAAGAATTTAGAATTCTCAAGTGTATGGTAGAACAAAAAAAAAAAGAGAGAAAAATTGGGCGGTCTAGAGTAAAATGAAAATTTTTGATGCCATCTATGAAAATGCCGATACGACAAAAAGAGAAGGTCATCTTAAAAAAGTGGTCATCGAGGAACGTTTAAGAATTCCAGAACCTCCCATATTGTCAACTCTCATTCGGAGGATTGTTTTCAAAAACTGAAACTTTTTTTCCTCCAAGATTAAACTTTCCGTTTAAAAATCCCAGTTAATCTTGATGCTTGTCAAAATGTCTTGATATGGAAACTAAAAGAATGTTGAATTTGCTTGGTTCTCAATGAATTCATGATTTATAAAAACCTGTTCCATTTGTGAGCCTAGAAGGGATATACATTTTTGTCATGAAGTTTTCCTGGAAAAGCCAGAATCTTGTTATACCAAGCCTTGCCAATCCCAGTTGAAAAAACCCAGATTGATACTTAGAGAAATTTCTAACGATGATCATCAATCTTCAAAAGATTTGTACATCACACATTGTGGGGTTAATATATATATATTTTTCTTTCAGAAGTTTTCAAAATGAGAAAACAAATAAAGATATTTTTTTGAAATACCCATTTTGATGTTGACATGAGACAAGGATTTTTCTAACCCAAAGGTATAGAACTGCCAGGATAGGTCTTGACTTCCAGATATGAGGAGAAGAAATAGAACCTGGTTCAGATCTCTGTTGATGAAAATTTGAAAACCATTGGGGCAAAGAGAATAGCCAAAATGAATTGAATATATACTCTGATTTGAAGAGGAAAAATGAATTTGAAAGGCTAAGCCAAAGTCTAGAATAACAACCGGGGGCATTTGCATCACTCATGAACACTCATCTCTTTATCGAGCTTTTGCACCTGCACAGTGTCGGCAAGCATTTGCATCATTCATGGGTATTTGCATTGGCATTATTTCCATAAGCATCTGCATTTTACATTTACATTTACATTCTTCATGGAATTCGCACTTGTGTCATCTCAAGCAATTGCATAATTTCTAAAATCATTGCATTTTCATTATTATGTGGTAGTTGCAGTTACACCATTCATAGACCAGTTACATGAACACAATTAGCAGGGGCATCTGCATCATGAAACATGGGCATCAATCCAAGCCATTTGCATTTGCACCAAGAAACATTTACATCAATCCAAGCCATTTACATTTGCACCATGAAGCATGAGCACCTTGTTAAAGACATGTGCATCTGCATCATTTCTCAAAGCTTTTGGGGTATAATTTTCAACATGATTCTTAAAATGAGCAAGTCTTCGGTGGTGATAGCTGAAGCTTCCCAGAATTTTTACAAATTTTATACAGTGAGAAAGTCTTCGGTGGTGATAGCTGAAGCCTTTGGTGAAGAAATCCAGGGTTTTATAATTTTGAACAATGAGAAATCTTCTTCTGGAGGAGTTACCCAGAATTTTACAATGAGCAAACCTTTGGTGGTGATAGCCAAAGCTTCTGGAGGTGATACCCAGAATTATACAAATTTTAAAAGAGAAAGTCTTCGGTGGTGATAGTTGAAGCCTCTGGTGAAGAAATCCAGGGTTTTATAATTTTGAACAATGAGAAATCTTCTTTTGAAGGAGTTACCTAGAATTTTACAATGAGCAAACCTTTGGTGGTGATAGCCAAAGCTTCTGGAGGTGATACCCAGAATTTTACAAATTTTAAAAGAGAACAAGTCTTCGGTGGTGATAGCTGAAGCCTCTAGTGGAAATATCCAGGGTTTTATAATTTTGAAAAATGAGAAATCTTCTTCTGGAGGAGTTCCAGAGTTTTACAATTTTAAAAAATGAGCAAGTCTTTGGTGGTGATAGCCGAAGCTTCTGGAGGAGATACCCAGAATTCTAGTCAACATCTGCATCTACATCAAGAAGCATTTGCATCAACTAAAGACATTTGCATTTGCATCATGAAGCATTTGCATCATCTCTTAAAACTTTCAGGTATAATCGAACTCGTTCTGCTTCTCAAATGAGTCGAGCCCCGAGATCACCGTCGAGGTACTTTCTTTTATTGTGAACTCGCCGAACCCATAATTTTAACACATTTTTTAAAAAAAAATAAACAAGTCTTCGATGGTGATAGCTGAAGCTTCTGGAGGAGATACCCAGAATTTTATAAATTTTAAAGAGTGAGAAAATCTTTGGTAATGATAGCTGAAGCCTCTGTGGAGATTCCAGTTTTTTTTTTTTTTTTTTTTTTAAATCTTTTGAAAAGGTAGAAAGTCTTCGGTGGTGATAGCTGAAGCTTTTGGAGGTGATACCCAGAATTTTTACAAATTTTAAACAGTGAGAAAGTCTTCGGTGGTGACAGCTGAAGCTTTTGGAGGAGATACCCAGAATTTTACAAATTTTAAACAGTGAGAAAATCTTCGGTTGTGATAGCTGAAGCCTCTGTGGAGATATCCAGAGTTTTAAAATCCTTTGAAAAGGTAGAAAATCTTTGGTGGTGATAGCCAAAGCCTCTGGTGCAGATATTCAGAGTTTTACAGTTTTAAAACTGAGCAAGACTTTGGTGGTGATAGCCGAAACTTCTGGAGGAGATACCCAGAATTTTAAACACAGCTGAGAAAAAGACATGTTAAGACCCCGAGACCATCGTCGAGGTCATTTCTTTTCTTGCAAATCGAATTCGTTTCCTTAAGACGGGTCGAGCCTTGATTAGTCAGGGAATTTAATTTAAGGACAAAATCTTCAGTTCACAGCCTTTTCAAAAAAAAAAATGAAAAAATGAAAAAAATGAAGAAATGATAAAATGAAAAATCGAAAAGAAAAAAAAAAGAAGAAGAAAAGAAAAAAGAAACCCCCTTCCCTTTCCTTCACATGTGATTTCACTGACCGTACAAAATTAGTGTTTGTTTATCTTTACCTGATTCCTGATTCTCAGCAATAGCCAAACAGGGGCAGCTGTAGACACCTAATTTTGTCCGGACCACTAAAACAGGTATGTTTTCTTCCTAAATTGAGGTTTCAGAATGTAAAAGAACTTTCATCCTGCAGGTGGTACTCCAAGACTTAGTTTAAGAGGGCGAGCATAAAAAGTCAAACTTAAAAAAAAAAAGTCAACCCCAAAAAAGTCAACCCCAAAAAAAAGTCAACTACTAAAAAAGTCAACCCACTTTCAAAATCAAGATTTGAAGTTCAATTGAAAAATGGTGAAAGAATTTTGATAATCCGAGGTCTACATTGAAAGATATGGAGTTCGGAAGTTGGGTTATTGAGATTCAGTAGAAAGAAAATCCTAATCTAGGAAATTAGGGGAAAAGTGCTTAAACGATCGAATTGGTCGAAATTGAAGGTTCTAAATGAAAGATAAGCACTGATTACGGGTAATGGAGAAGCCACTCGAAAGAAAAACTGAAAGAAAAGTCAATCCGGGAGAAAACCGAGAATTAGGGTTTTTGGTGGATTTCGGTGAAACCGGGACAAATTACAGAAATGGCCCGACTTGGTAAGATTAAAGCCCCAATGGAAGAGGAATGATTAAAAAGGGATATCCCAAGGCTCAGCTTGAAGAAAATCTGAAAATCGGACTTGTTTTGAGCAAAATCGGGTTTCGAAGGCAAAAGGGTAAAATTGGAAAATTTGGGAAAAATAGCAAATGGACTCCGAAAATTCTGAAATTTTGCAAATCTCATTTTTAAATTATTTGGAAGAGATTGGCGAAAGAAAATCTTGATTCGGAGTTCGTTTGCAAAATGGCCAAATCGCGGGTCTCTTATGTAGAAATTCAAGAAGTAAAATCCCGAAAAAATAGCAAATGAACTCCAAAAATTCTGAAATTTTGCAAATCTCAATTTTAAATTATTTGGAAGAGATTGGAAAAATAAAATATTGATTCTGAGTTCGTTTGCAAAATGGCTAAATCCTTGGCCTCTTATGTAGTAATTCAAGCAGATAAATCCCGAAAAAATACCAAATGAGTTCCAAAAATTATGAAAACTTCCATATCACACTTTTAAATTATTTGGAAGAGATTGGTGAATAAAAATCTTGATTTGGAGCTCGTTTAAAAAATGGTAAAATTAGGGGCATAAAAGGGAATTTTTGGAAGAAAAAATCCAAATAAATAGCAAACGGACTCGAAAAGTTTTAAAAACTTCTAGAATTCAATATTCTATTATTTTGAAAGTATTAAGGAAAGAAAATTTGAATTTGGAGTCCGTTTGCCATTTATTTGCATCCGGGGGGCAAAACGGTCATTTCACCCAAGCAACCGAGAAGGGCTTCTTTTGGCCTTTCAATAAATCATACTTGGGCTGGAAAACAGAGTGCTGGCCTGCCAAGCCCCAAAGGAAGGAGGAAGCTTTTGATTTTTCAATCAAATGGCCAAGAATTAAAAGTTAGAGATTTTTTTGATCAAGCCATTATGATTAAGCCACATAGACCAAGGGAGATTGTCAACATTACTCTTGAACAGCTGTAATTATGGACAGCTGATATGCTAATCTAAGGGTGATAATTTCATGATTTTTCACCTTGAATCACTAGCCATGGATGGAAATTGGGGGGAACCAAAATGACAACATCCTAGCTCATTTTAGGGGGGTTCGGCCAGCCCTAATGGGGGATCCAGAATTTTATTTTGAGACTTCATTTTCAGATTTCTTCTTAGTCTTTCTTAGTTTTTTCTCTCCTTGGTTGAAAGCAAAAAGAAAAAGTTTAGAAAAGAAAGTTTGAAGAGATAATAAAGCTTGAAATATAGTTTCTTGAGGTTGCTCTTGAGCACCAACTCTTGCACTTTCTTGATTTTCCATTCTTATGTTTGCTATTTTGATTATCATTTGGTGAGTTTTCTTTTTAAATAAGTGTTTTTTTTTTTTACATTCATTTTAAGTTCTTTCTTCATCTTTTTCTTAAACAAGTTTTATTTTACATTTTTTTTTTACTTCCTCACCATGACCGAATGGCCTACATTTTTATTATTGATGCAGTTTTTTGCTTTAATTTATCATGTTATTCATGTTATTTTATTTAATCTTGATGTTTTAAGTGTTATTCTACTTCATATACTTGAGTCATATTTTAATTTGGTTGCTTTGTTTGTTGCCATTTATGATTTAAATATCATGTTCTTGCATTTTTAATTTTCTATTTTCATAATGTTTAAATTTGTTGATGTTTTATATTTAGTATATCAAGTGTTTGTGAAAATGCTTGTGGGTATCTCTACCTTGTGTTTGCATGATTTGAGTGTTATATTTTAGTTGAGCATGTTCGTATATCAAGTGTTTGTGAAAATGCTTGTTATTTTTAGTATCTCTACTTTGTGTTTGCATGATTTGAGTGTTATATTTTAGTTGAGCATGTTAGCATATCAAGTGTTTGTGAAAATGCCATGCTTGTTGGAGCTTAAGGCTATTCGGCTACTCCATGTGTTTTACATTGTATGTGCATTTTTGCCATGTTAGTGGATAGGTTTTGCATTTGCATGACATTTGATTGAGTATTTAGTGTAAGTATACCAAGTGTTTGTGAAAATGCCATACTTGTTAGGAACCATAGGCCATTCGTCCACTCCTTGTATTTTAGCATTATGTGTGCATTTTTGCTATGTTAGGTATAGGTTGGCATTTGCATGATATTTGGTTGAGTTTTTGGTTTAAGCATTCCTTGTGTTTGTGTTATTGCCATGCATATTTTAGATGTTAGGTTAGGTTTATTTTGCCATGCATGTCCATGCATTTTAGACCTAGGTTACATTAAATGCCATGCAAGTTCATTTAGGTCTAGGTCACTATATTGATGCCATGCATTTTTTCATGAAATTTAGGTTTAAACTCATGCATTTCATGCACTATACTTGCTGTATTTTTTTCATGCATTTCATGTCCATGCCACTTGACTAATGACTTAGGCCAATTAATGGTTCAAAGTCATGCTCTCTTGAGCACACTTGTAGAAAATTAAAGTTTGTCAAATTGATTATTCTACCTTTGTGATTTTTTTTACTTAACCAATTTTTGTCTAACTTTTAAAATGTCTTAGCTACTGTTTGTGAGTCATTTTGCGAGTTTTAAATATTTTTATATTGATTTTTAAATGATTTTATCAAAAGGAAAAATGTATTTTGGCAAAACAGTTTTTTCACCCAGTACTCGTACTTTCCCAATTTTTCTTGGCATTTATCTTTAATCAAAAAATTAAGCTGATTTTTTGTCGTGTATTTTTACATGTCTTGAGTCTCCAATATTTGTTTTAGATTTTTTTGAATTTTTAAAAATAGGGTAAAAAATCATGGATTAAAATTGGACAGTGGAGTCAGAATTGAATTTAAAGAAAAGTCATTTTTCTGTTTTGGTTAAGTTACTTAGAGGGATTTGATTAGGAAGTTTTGCTACTGACTTAGGGTAGTTTCTAAGCCTTTTTAAACTCTAAAAATGATTTTGTAAGTCTCGGGTTAAGGGTGGTCAAATCCGGGATTTTAAATTTAGGAAATTAGAGCCATTTTAAAAAAGGGTTTAGTCCAGTTTTTATTTTTAATCTAAGCTTTTCAATATTGTTTTCAAACAATCACAAAGTATTTATTGTTTTTATTTTGGTTTTAAAATATTTAATTTGACATATTTTCCTAAGGTAACCGGATATCTTTTTAGATATATAGATTTCCTTAATTAATGGAGAAAATACATTTTCATGCATTGCATTTTCCATATTTATGCATTTTATATAATATGTGATTTTTGCTATAATAATTTCTATGACATTGTTATGATTTTGAGTTATGTTATATTGTTTATTATATGATTTGGAATATTTCATGATATCCTATGCTTTTTATTTAATTTTTTTTTGTTATATTATTTAGCATATACTATGTTCATGCACTATTATTTTCATTTTTATTTTCCATGCATATTATATGATAGCATTATTTTATATTCTATGTCATTTAAATTATATGCCATATCATTCATATTTGCCATGTCATTCAAATTATTTCATCTCAATAAGAATATATTATGTGACCTAGGTCATTTCATTTCATGTTGAATATATTGTGTTACCTAGGTCATTTCATTTCATTTAGGACATATTATGTCATTTAGGATATTTTATTTCATTTAAAATATATCATATGATTTAGGATATTACATTTCATATAGAATATATTATGTTACCTAGGTCATTTCATTTCATTTAGAATATGTCATATAACTTAGTACATTTCATTTCATTTAGAATATGCTAAGGCATTTAAATTATATCATATCATTTAGGAAGAATTATATTATTTAGATTTTGCTATGTCATTTTATTTATGTCATGCATATACATATTCATATCTTTTAAAATGTTTTCAAAAGGATAATGATTTTTCAATAAAAATAAAGATATTCTCGAGTTAAAATAATTCATGAGTTCTCTACCGAGTTTGCTGGAGGGAATATCATCAATTATCATTAATAAAGGAATATCTTTCTTTAAAAAAAAAAAAAAAGAGAATGATTCAGAAAGTTTTCCAAAACTAATAAAAATTTCTATATTTTGCCACGTTTGTTGGGGAATATAGGAAAATTTTGAATTTATAAATTTCGGATCATTTTTAATTAAAAATGGAATTATTTTTCTTTAAATTGGGAATTAACTTGAAATACTAAATTTAAAACCAACCTTGCACTGAGATTTGAGATGACACACGATTAATAAGGTACCGTTTTATACGAGTGTTTTGGGGGTGCTAATCCTTCCCCATACGTAACCGAGTCCCAAACCCATTTTTTGATTTCTCTGGTTTAAAACACAGACTTGAAATTGGTTTTAAAAATGTTTTAATTAATTTTAAAATATTTTATAAAATCGGTTTTAATAGGTGGCCGATCACACCTAGCTAAAAAAGATTGGTGGCGACTCCATGTCTTTTAAGGTCATTTTCAAAACCTGTATTTTTTAGAGAAATTAAGTCGAATTTTCCTCGATTTTTTTAATGTCCCGCTTAACGAATAATAAAGTCTTGCGATGAGACTCGTTATTTTTTAGGTTGCAACAACCACCAAAGACTTGCTCATTTTTTTAAAAAATTGTAAAACCCTGACTATCTCCACCAGAGGCTTCGACTATCATCACCAAAGACTTTCTCATCATTTTTTTTAAACTGTAAAACTCTGGGTAACTCCTCCAGAAGAAGATTTCTCATTGTTCAGAAATTATAAAACCCTGAATATCTCCACTAGAGGCTTTAGCTTTCACCACCGAAGACTTTTTCACTTTTAAAATTTATAAAATTCTGGATATCTCCTCCAGAAGCTTTTGCTATCACCACCAAAGGTTTGCTCATTGTAAAATTATGAGCAACTCCTCCAGAAGCTTTAGCTATCACCACCAAAGACTTTCTCACTTTTAAAAATTTGTAAAATTCTGGGTATCTCCTCCAGAAGCATCAACTATCACCATCGAGGACTTGCCCATTTTTAAAAATCGTGTTGAATATTATACCCAAAAGCTTTGAGAGAGGATGCAGATACAAATGTCTTTAACAAGATGCTCATGCTTCATGGTGCAAATGTAAATGGCTTGGATTGATGTACATGCTTCTTGGTGCAAATGCAAATGGCTTGGATTGATGCACATGCTTGCAGATACAGATGTTGAATATGATGCAGATCCTATTGGAAATACGAATGGCTTAGATTGATACACATGCTTCTTGATGCAGATGCCTCTACTAATCATGTTCATGTAAGTGGTCTATGAATGGTGTAACTGCAATTACCACACAATAATGAAAATGCAATGTTTCTAGAAATGATGCAATTGCTTGAGATGACGCAATATGCAAATATCCATGGAGGATGTAAATGTAAAGGTAAAATGCAGATGCTTATGGAATAGTGCCAATGCAAATACCCATGAATGATGCAAATGCTTGCCGACACTGTGCAGATGCAAAAGCTCAATAAAGAGATGAGTGCTCATGAGTGATGCAAATGCCCCCCGATCATTTTTCTAGATTTTGGCTTAGCCTTTCAAATTCATTTTTTCCTTTTCAAATCAGAGTATATCTTCAATTCATTTTTGCTATTCTCTTTGCCCCAACAGTTTTCAAATTCTCATCAACAGAGGTGTGAAACAAGTTCTATTTCTTCTTCTCATATCTGGAAGTCAAGACCTATCCTAGCAGTTCTATACCTTTTGGTTAGAAAAACCCTTGTCTCATGTCAACATCAAGAATAGGTGTTTCAAAAAAATATCTTTATTTGTTTTCTCATTTTGAAAACTTCTGAACAAAAAAATCAACCCCACAGTGTGTGATGTACAAATCTTTTGAAAACTGATGATCACTATTAGAAATTTCTCTAAGTGTCAATCTGGGTTTTTTTTTTTTTTTTTTTAAAACTGGGATTGGCAAGGCTTGGTATAACAAGATTTTGGTTGATCGAAGAAAACTTCACAACAAAATGCATGTCCCTTCTAGGCTCACAAATGGAACATGTTTTATAAATCATGAACTCATTGATAGTCAAACAAATTCAACATTTTTTTAGTTTTGATATCAAGGCATTTTGACAAGCATCAATATTGGCCGGGATGTTTAAACTAGAAAGTTTAATCTTGGAGGGAAAAAGTCTCAGTTTTTGAAATCAATCCTCCTAATGAGAGCTAACATTTGGGAGGTTTAGGAATTCCTAGATGTTCCTCGATGACCACTTTTTCAAGATGACCTTCTCTTTTGTGGCATCGGCACTAACATAGATGGTATCAAAAATTCCCATTTTACTCTAGACGGCATTTTTGGGTTTTCGCCCTAGAGCCCTATTCTTTCCATTTTTTTCTTTCTCTTTTTTTTTGTTCTACCATGCACTTGAGAATTCTAAATTCTTCCATAGTGAAATGATAATTCGATGAGATGGGATAAAATCTGAAAAAGAAAAACCCATCAATTTTAATATTCATGCTTGATCAAAATGGACTTTTAAAGCACGTAATGTAGGCCATGGTTTGGGGTTCAGAAAGAAAGGATAAATGGGCCCAAAATCTGTGTTTGAGGGTAATCAGATCAAGGATCATTTTTTGAGGAGAATTCTCTTTGAAGCATTTGTCCCTTCTTAGACATTTCTTTCCTTTTTTACTTTTGCTCTTTTTCTTCTTTGCTTTTGGCTTTCATTTGCCATACTTTTTCACACACTTTTTTGTGTGTTTTTCTTTTGTTTTTGGCTTCCATTTCGCTATCTTTTCCTTTTCCTTTTGACAGAGTGAGCCCATATTCATTTAGGAGCTCAATTTGCTTTGTATCTATCTTCGAGCTAGGACTCATCTTTGAGAAGATCTTTCCTCACATTTTCCCCCCAGTGTAGAGGGTATCCTTGATCAAGGTTCTAAGAAGAAAGAATTCTTTTGGCTAAAAAAAGGGTGACAATAAATAATTTCTTCTTGTGAAAGGGATATGAAAGATGGCATCATATCAAGCAAAATATTATCATTGAAAAGCAATCCCCAAGGGAAATAGATAATCAAAATTTCATTTTGCACTTCGAAATCATCCGAATTCTCATATGCATGATATCACAAATTTTTTCTTTTTTTTTTTCGCATGCCCCAATGATTCATGCGTTAGTCCATCTTTATTCACCTTGTATCCATCATTTCCGCATATGATGCCTCAATTTGATTAACCATGAGAATTTGTATCGATGAGTAACATAGCAAGTCTAGGTCTATTTTGAAAAGGCTGAGTTTCAAATCTGAGTTCTTTGAAGAGACAAGGAAAATATGACCCAAAAATGGGTTTTCTTTGGGACATGGGATAATCTAGTTTAATAATTGAGCCCTAGGGTATCAATCATGAAGTGATGTTTGGGCAATTAGTGTTTTTTTGTTTGTTGGAAAAGGTATTAATGGTTTTGGCACAACCTTGACACACACCAAATTACCAATGATCTAAATTCTTGAAAGATGTCTCATTTGTTTGAATTTCAAGGAGTTCGAAAAAATTTCAAAAAGTTCGTTCCTTTGTTCATAGGCTAGACTTGGATCTACATCTTTGCTTATTCTATAATGAAAATGGTTTATGAAATTTAATCAATCATATTCTTTGAAGTATTAGGTTATCCAAATGGTCTCGGTTCAAGGGACATAGGCATAGGAAAGCCTAAAAGAGAGAGGAGAAAGTATTGGGTCATTTGTAACAATGATCATCAATATTCTCGAGATTGTCCATTATTTCATGTGAAAACCCCTTATTATTGTTTACCACAAATTTTCATGAAGTTTCATTTTTTTGCAAATTCAAATTATTATTAAAACATAAATAACACAAAACATTTAAATTCAAAATTTATTCCATGTAGATGTCAACATGAGACAAGTGCTTTCATCATCACAGTGTATAAAACTACATGCATAAAAAAACCTAATATGATTATGCACCATGTTTCTTATGACACTTGGCTTTCCCATCTTCAAAACTTATCGAACCAGCCTTGATGAGATCCCTGACTTTGTACTTCAAAGCGAGTAAGTTCTCTGTTGAGTGACCTTGATTGCCAGAATGATAACCACAACACTCATTAGCATCATACCAGCTCGAGGGGGCTTTAGAGGCTCTAATTGCATGGGTGTCACAAGGTGATTCTAGATGAGTCGAGGTAGTAGTTCACTATATGTCACAGGAATCGGGTCAGCCTGATTTCTTTTTCGCTTTTTATGCCCCCTTCGATTACTCCCAAGGTGTTAGATTGATAGACAGATGTAAATTCTGGTGTGGTTGTAGGCATTGGTTGGTAAGGATAAGCACCTTGAGAGACATTGTTCAGGGTAGAGTAAAACGGCTGATACGAGGAGAATTGGGGAGGTGGGGCAAAGCCTTCCACGACTTGGGTATCTTTATTTTTCTTTTCAGATGCCCCATTTCTCTTGGTATTGGATGTTCTTTCTCTTTCAATTTTCCTATCCTTGATAGCATTCTCAATCATCTCCCCTGAAACTACCATGTCCGAAAAATTCTTCGTGGTGTTGCCGACAAGTATATCATAGTACGGGACCTGCAGTGTATTCACAAAAAGGATAGTGGTTTTCTTCTGAGTTAAGGGCGGTTGTACTTGGGCGGCCATGCTCATCCACCGCTGCGCATATTCTTTGAAGCTCTCAATAGCTCTTTTATGATCTTTTATATTTTTATGTAATTTGGTGTTTTTCACAAGTTTCTTTGAGTGATTTCAGATTACTAGAATTAAGGGCAAATCCAGTTCAGTTCCAGTTCCGACACCTTTTGCCATATCAGCTATATCTGAAGTTTCACTGAAGCAATAAGGCTGAAATTTTAACCGTGCAAAGTTAAGAGGCATATCTATCTTTTTCATGTTTTACACTTCTTGAAACGGAGTCGTTTTCCCTAGCGAAATCAACCATCAAGTTGGCTGATGTGCAATGACGTCTGTCCTGAGCAGTTTTCGCATTTTGACCATATCGTCCGATACACAGCAGAAAATGAGCTGATTCCAACGGCTATGGATCACTAACTGGCAGGGGAACATTTGTCTAGAAGACTATGTGATCCGATAAAGCCTCCAATATTGAAGAAATCGACCATCAAGTTGGCTGATGTGCAATGACGTCTGTGCTGACCTGTTTTCGTATTTTGCCCATATCTTCTTCTCCACATCAGCAAATGAGCTGATTCCAACGGCTATGAATCAGTAACTCATAGGGGAACATTTTTCTAGAAGACCATGTGATCAGATCAGGCCTCCAAGATTGACAAAATCGACCATCAAGTTGGCTGATCAAAATGGTCATACAATATGACGAAAATTGTTAGAAAAATGCACCCACCTATTATACCTACCTTTGAAATTTGTAAAGCTTGTCTCTTGTCATTTAGCCCTCCAAAATGTGTATAAATAGAGGGCCTTGGATGATTGTACAGGATCATATTGTACATAGGTAGGGTATTAGCCATTTTAATAAAGTTCTCTAAGTTTTCTTCTTCTTTCTTTTCTCTAGTTTTCTTTCTTTTCTCTAGTTTTCTTTTTCTTTAGAGAGAGCAAGAGGTTGGATAATTAATATTCTTCCTCTTCTTCTTTCTTTCTTTTATTTTCTTCTTAGATTTTCTTTAATTTTATGTTTATGTTTATAATGCCTATGCTAGGCTAAACTTCTATTTGGTTAAGGGTGATTTCAAAGCCCTAGACATGTTTTGTGATTGATTTTCAGATTCTATCTATCATTAATTTTCTATCAAAGTTGCTTATGTTCTTCTACAAGAATTGTTCATGATGTTGTCTTGATTTATTTAGGTGTACAACTAGATAGATCTTGATAATTATCTATTGCTAGTTTAGGAGTCTTGATCCGTGTAATTGTCTTGATTTCCTATTCATAAGTGGCAATTTGTAATTAATGATTATGGTCAAGTTTTCAATAATTGCAAAGTGGAACATAACCTAAGTTGAACAATCCGAGCTTATGTGTTTGTTGCTTAGATCAACCTATCTTTCTCATCATAAAGCTGCCATTAAATTGAATTTAGAGAGCTTATTCTAGGTTGTTTAATGGTTAGAGATTAAATAGAGAGCTTGTTCTATTTAACGACAAACTAAGGAAAGATTGGGATAACAGAGCTTGTTGTTATCTACGGTTGTTAACTTTGATAGTTGGTTGATATTGATAGATCTGAAATTGATTCTTAATGATGTCTAGTGGTGGAGAATGAAACCTTAACCATATTTTTCATATTTGATTTTTCTTACTTCTTTTCTTACTTTTCTAGTTTGCTTATTTTTAAAAGTACAATTATTTTTATTGGCTGGTTATACCGCCTAATTTGTATATTAACTTTGTTTTATTTTTATTGGCTGGTTATACCGCCTAATTTAATATATATATTTTTATTGGCTGGTTATACCGCCTAATTTAGTATATATATTTTTATTGGCTGGTTATACCGCCTTGCATCTTATTCTTATTATTTACTTTAGTTTAAATCTGGCTTCAAAAACCCCTTTTCTTTTATTGTTCTTGAATTTAAGTTTTAAACTATTAACTTATAAACTAAAACCCAATCCCTGAGGACTCGACCCTTGCTAACTACTATACTTACAATTTATCTTTTTAGTGCAAGGTTAAATAAGATACACTCTTTTGGGTGCATCAAATTTTTGGCGCCGTTGCCGGGGATTGTTTTCTTTAGTTTATTTGTTACTTGGTTTATTCTTATTTTCAGTTCTAATTAGTATTATTTTCTTGTACATACATGTTTTTTCTTTTCAAATATTAAAAAAAAAAAAAAACGATGGAATTGAGCAATCTTACACTTGAAGAGTTGGTGGCATACATGAACATGGAGAATCAACAAGCCAATCTCACCTCCCCAGTTCAACAATTGGCCATGGGAGGATGTCAAGGCCATCAAGTGTTCCAAGACCAACAGTATGATCATTACTCAAACACTTACCATGAGGGATGGTGGGATCATACTAATTATGGCTACTCGAAAAATTACCAAGAAGTAGATCCTTATGCCAATTACACTCATCCATCTAGCTTCAATCAATCATGGTCTCAAGAACCAGATCTTTTTCAACAACCACATATGATTCAAAACTCAGGTACTTATTTAGAAGATCTTGTACATTCTCTTGTTACTGATACTTTGCAATTTCAACAGGAAACAAGGGCAAGTATCCAGAGTTTGGAAAGGCAAATGAGCCTATTGGCTAGTAGTATGGTGGTATGGGTAGCACAAAGATCTGAAGAACTCCCTGCCCAAACGATGATTAACCCAAAGGAGAATGCTACTATTGTGACCTTGAAGAATGAGGAACAAGATGAGGATGAGACAAAATTAGAGATGGATTCTATTCTTGAGGATAATGAAGCCAATGATCCAAATAAGAGTATTTCGGCACCTGAGGTAACGTTTAAGATTCCAATTTTTACTAATGTTTCTTCTCCACCTTTTCCTAGTAGATTTGCAAAGTTCATGGAGGAAGAACATGAACAACACATGCCAAAAACCTTAAACAACTTGTTTGTGGATGCCATTCAACAAGTATCAAAATATGCTCCATTCCTCGAAGAGATATGCACCACAAAGGATGATGGAATAATACTTGTAATGGAGAATGCATCCACTGTTGTGCAAAGAAAGCTTCCTCTCAAACGCATAAATTTGGAAAATTTCATGTATGAGCCTGACAAGCCTAAAAAGCCAAGAAGGGGTGTTGGTTAGGTTCAAAACACTAACTCAAGTGTTGATTGGGAAGGCAACCCAATTAAAGAAGAAATTGCCAACCTTCCATATTCAGATTTGCTTTCTCTTTCTCTTTCTTTTCCTTTTCCTTTTCTTTTCTTTTATTATTTTTATTTTTATTTTTATTTTTATTTTTATTTTTATTGTTTTTATTTTTATTTTTTATGTTTACTTGTTAATTTTTGTTTAGTATTTTAGGATTATTTAGGTTGCATGAGTTTGTTTTGTTTTGAGTCTTAGTTGTTCCTATTCTTATGTTATTAGTTCTTTTCTCTTACACATGATTCTTTCATTTGGGTTAATAGACTTACATTGAGGACAATGTAAGAATTAAGTGTGGGGGGAATGATTTAGGATTTCTTTTATTTTTGTCTACTATTTTTTTTATGAGTCTTTATTATTATTATTTTTAGTGTGTTTTAGTTCCTTTTTAATACAATGATGAGATATGAATTGCATAAGTCTAAAACAGATTTATTAGTGAGAAGATTTTCATGAGAATTGAGCTTGATGTCAACCTTTTTATGAGCCAATGTTAATATGATATGTTGATTGAGAAAGAAGCATGTTTAGACTTAATCTGACTTGTATAATCATCCTTGTGAGTTTTTGAGCCTATAATGATTGATGCATTATACAAATCAATCTAATTTCTTTCTTGAGTGCTCTTATGATTACATGATTCTCTAGAACTTGCTTTAAACCATTTTGAGACTATATTGATGCATGTAACAACATGAATATGATAGAGGCATTAGGACTTTTTAACTAGGGCCAAACAACCATCCCTTATTGATGTTCCAAGAGAACATCCCTCTAGTGAACCAATTTGAGCCTACATTGAATAAGCTATTTATTTGGTAACCACATCTTACACCTAGCCTAAACACATTTATATCTTTACCCTTGTTCTAAAGATGGACTAGAATGTTTGAGACATATTGCAAAAACAAGGGATATTTTTTGAAAATTTGGGTTAGAACAAAAGATAAGTGTGGGGGAGGAGAAAGGCAAAAGTCAAGAGAAAAATAGAGGGAATATTGCCAAATACATTCCCATGTGAAAAAAAAAAATTTTTTTTTGAATAATCTCTTGAACTTCTAGTTAAAGAAAAGAAAAAGATGTTCGAAAGTTGGTTAGAATGAAGTAAAGGCTCAACATGAAATATTCAGCCTATGTGATTATGTACTTCTAAAGAATATTGAGAAAGTTTTATTTGCAAAATCTTATTTTGTCTCTAAATTCTATGAAGTCTTTGGAATGTTTGTGATATCTTTTCCTTTTTATTCTTTAACCACATTATTACCTCTTGGCCCCATTACAACCTTGATTAAAGACCTCTTGATTTATGAAGTTGCATGATCTTTTAGTGGAGAATAGGTAGACAAGCAAGCATATGGTAGAACTATTTTCATGAGATTGATTGAGTGTAAACACTTTACCACTACTTTAAAGAGTGAAAATCATGAGAGTATCCCATGTGAGAAGTTGAGATTAAGTTTGAATGTGCACTATTTTGATTGAAATATGTTATGTTAATATTGGCTTAACTCAAACAATTTACATTCAAGCATGATTTTTTGTGAAGTTCTTTAAGCTATTGATTAGTTTATAAGACTTGTTCAAAGATTGTCTCTAATTTATATTGAAAGGAATAGGAGTAAATATTTTTAGTATATGTAGTTTATTTATATTTTAGTTTTTCAATGTTTGTGGGTATCGTTCTAGTAAACCCTCACGAGACTAAACTCGTCCACTAGGGACACCTAGGGGTTTAAAGGCTTGTGTCACATGCTAAGTGCCACCGTGATTTCCTACGAAAATGGATTAGATTAGATTTTCTTATTTTATTTTTATTGAGTCGTTGCTAGGGACTAGCAACAATCTAAGTGTGGGGGTGTGATAACTAGTATAATTATATAGTTTTTAGTTATGTTTTATTATTGTTTTGTGTCAAATACGAGTTATTATTGTTTAGTCTAATTGTGTTTATGATCTTTTATATTTTTATGTAATTTGGTGTTTTTCACAAGTTTCTTTGAGTGATTTCAGATTACTAGAATTAAGGGCAAATCCAGTTCAGTTCCAGTTCCGACACCTTTTGCCATATCAGCTATATCTGAAGTTTCACTGAAGCAATAAGGCTGAAATTTTAACCGTGCAAAGTTAAGAGGCATATCTATCTTTTTCATGTTTTACACTTCTTGAAACGGAGTCGTTTTCCCTAGCGAAATCAACCATCAAGTTGGCTGATGTGCAATGACGTCTGTCCTGAGCAGTTTTCGCATTTTGACCATATCGTCCGATACACAGCAGCAAATGAGCTGATTCCAACGGCTATGGATCATTAACTGGTAGGGGAACATTTGTCTAGAAGACTATGTGATCCGATAAAGCCTCCAATATTGAAGAAATCGACCATCAAGTTGGCTGATGTGCAATGACGTCTGTGCTGACCTGTTTTCGTATTTTGCCCATATCTTCTTCTCCACATCAGAAAATGAGCTGATTCCAACGGCTATGAATCAGTAACTCATAGGGGAACATTTTTCTAGAAGACCATGTGATCAGATCAGGCCTCCAAGATTGAATAAATCGACCATCAAGTTGGCTGATCAAAATGGTCATACAATATGACGAAAATTGTTAGAAAAATGCACCCACCTATTATACCTACCTTTGAAATTTGTAAAGCTTGTCTCTTGTCATTTAGCCCTCCAAAATGTGTATAAATAGAGGGCCTTGGATGATTGTACAGGATCATATTGTACATAGGTAGGGTATTAGCCATTTTAATAAAGTTCTCTAAGTTTTCTTCTTCTTTCTTTTCTCTAGTTTTCTTTCTTTTCTCTAGTTTTCTTTTTCTTTAGAGAGAGCAAGAGGTTGGATAATTAATATTCTTCCTCTTCTTCTTTCTTTCTTTTATTTTCTTCTTAGATTTTCTTTAATTTTATGTTTATGTTTATAATGCCTATGCTAGGCTAAACTTCTATTTGGTTAAGGGTGATTTCAAAGCCCTAGACATGTTTTGTGATTGATTTTCAGATTCTATCTATCATTAATTTTCTATCAAAGTTGCTTATGTTCTTCTACAAGAATTGTTCATGATGTTGTCTTGATTTATTTAGGTGTACAACTAGATAGATCTTGATAATTATCTATTGCTAGTTTAGGAGTCTTGATCCGTGTAATTGTCTTGATTTCCTATTCATAAGTGGCAATTTGTAATTAATGATTATGGTCAAGTTTTCAATAATTGCAAAGTGGAACATAACCTAAGTTGAACAATCCGAGCTTATGTGTTTGTTGCTTAGATCAACCTATCTTTCTCATCATAAAGCTGCCATTAAATTGAATTTAGAGAGCTTATTCTAGGTTGTTTAATGGTTAGAGATTAAATAGAGAGCTTGTTCTATTTAACGACAAACTAAGGAAAGATTGGGATAACAGAGCTTGTTGTTATCTACGGTTGTTAACTTTGATAGTTGGTTGATATTGATAGATCTGAAATTGATTCTTAATGATGTCTAGTGGTGGAGAATGAAACCTTAACCATATTTTTCATATTTGATTTTTCTTACTTCTTTTCTTACTTTTCTAGTTTGCTTATTTTTAAAAGTACAATTATTTTTATTGGCTGGTTATACCGCCTAATTTGTATATTAACTTTGTTTTATTTTTATTGGCTGGTTATACCGCCTAATTTAATATATATATTTTTATTGGCTGGTTATACCGCCTAATTTAGTATATATATTTTTATTGGCTGGTTATACCGCCTTGCATCTTATTCTTATTATTTACTTTAGTTTAAATCTGGCTTCAAAAACCCCTTTTCTTTTATTGTTCTTGAATTTAAGTTTTAAACTATTAACTTATAAACTAAAACCCAATCCCTGAGGACTCGACCCTTGCTAACTACTATACTTACAATTTATCTTTTTAGTGCAAGGTTAAATAAGATACACTCTTTTGGGTGCATCAAGTGCTTTGACTAAAACTTTCCTACTTTATTCAAACTTGGCTGCCAAGGCTTATATCTTTCCTTAAAACACAAAAGTCAGCCACTTTTCCTTAACTTTAGCCACAAGTCAGCATTTATTGAAGGGAGAGAGCTAAAATTCACTTGTTTGATGCCCTAGCTATTGCCTATAAATAGAGACCAAGGGGGCATACGAAATTGACACTTCCCCAAACATCAAATTCTGATTTCTTCTTTGTTTCTTTGTTTTTGAGAGAGCAAGAGGCTGGATAATTAATATTCTTCTTCTTTCTTTCTTTTATTTTCTTCTTAGATTCTATTTAATTTTATGTTTATGTTTACAATGCCTATGCTAGGCTAAACTTTTATTTGGTTAAGGGTGATTTCAAAGCCCTAGACATGTTATGTAATTAATTTTCAGAATCTATCTATCATTGTTTTCTATCAAAGTTGCTTATGTTCTTCTACAATAATTGTTTATGATGTTGTTTTGATTTGTTTAGGTGGCCAACTAGATAAATCTTGATAATTGTCTAATGCTAGTTTAAGAGTCTTGATCCGTGTAATTGTCTTGATTTCCTATTCATAAGTAGCAATTTGTGATTAATGATTATGGTCAAGTTTTCAATAATTGCAAAGTGGAACATAACCTAAGTTGAACAATCCGAGCTTATGTGTTTGTTGCTTAGATCAACCTATCTTTCTCATCATAAAGCTGCCACTAAATTGAATTTAGAGAGCTTATTCTAGGTTGTTTGATGGTTAGAGATTAAATAGAGAGCTTGTTCTATTTAACGACGAACTAAGGAAAGATTGGGGTAACAGAGCTTGTTGTTATCTACGGTTGTTAACTTTGATAGCTAATTAATGTTGATAGATATGAAATTGATTCTTAATGATGTCTAGTGGTGGAGAATGAAACCTTAACCATATTTTTAATATTTGATTATTCTTAATTACTTGTTTTCTCATTCTTATTATTTACTTTAGTTTAAATCTGATTTCAAAAACCCCTTTTCTTTTATTGTTCTTGAATTTAAGTTTTAAACTATTAACTTATAAACTAAAACCCAATCCCTGAGGACTCGACCCTTGCTAACTACTATACTTACAATTGATCTTTTTAGTGCAAGGTTAAATAAGATATACTCTTTTGGGGTGCATCAACCTAAGTGACATGATATGTTCTAAATGAAATGAAATAACTTAAATAACATGATATTCTAAATGAAATGATATGATTTAAATGGCATGGCAAATTTAAATGATATGGCATATTTTAAATGACATGGCATATTCTAAATAATATAATCTAGATGACATGGAATATAATTTAAGTGACATGAAATGACATAAAACATAAAATAATGCTATCATGTAATAATAATAATAATAATAATAATAATAATAATAATGCATGAATATAGTATATGCTAAATAATATGACAAAAATAAATAACTAAATAAAAAGTATAGGATATCATGAAATATTCAAACCATATAACAAACAACATAACACCAAAAATATAAATAAAAAATAATAACAACTAGCAAAATCACATATTATATAGTATGCAAGAATATGGAAAATGCAATGCATGAGAATGTATTTTTTCCTTTAATTAAGGAAATCCGTATATCTAAAAAGATATCCGACTATCTTAGGAAAATATATCAAATTAAATATTCTAAAACCAAAATACTTTGTGATTGTTTGAAAACAATTTTGAAAAGCTTGAATGAAGATTAAAACCCTAGCCAAACCCTTTTAAAAATGGCTCTAATTTCTTAAGTTTAAAATCCCGGACTTGAACACCCTTGATCCGAACTCTATAAAAATAATTTCTTAAGTTTAAAATGGCCTAGAAACCACCCAAAATAGAAGCTAAATTTCCTAATCAGCCCCTTCTAAGTAACTTAGCCAAAACAGCAAAATGATTTTCCCTCAAATTCAAATCTGACTCTACTGTCCAGTTTTAATGCATGATTTTTTAACCTATTTTTAAGAATTCAAAAAAATCTAAAAACAAATACTAGATACTAGAACATGTAGAAAAACATGGGAAAAATTGGCTTAATTTTCTGATTAAAGGTGACTGCCCAGAAAAATCGAGAAAGTACGAGTACTAGGTAAAAAAAAAACTGTTTTGCCAAAACACATTTTTTGCCTTTGATAAAATCATTTAAAAATCAAAGTAAGAATGTTGGAGACTCTCCTAAAGACCCAAAAACAGTAGCTAACACTTTTAAAAAGTTATACAAAAATTGGATAAGTAAAAAAAAAAAATCACAAAGTAGAATAATCAATTTGACAACTCTTTAATTTTCCACAAGTATGCTCTTGTGAGCATGACTTTGAACCATTGATTGGTCTAAGTCATAAACCATGTGGCATGACATGAAATGCATGAGAATACAGAAAATATGATGTATGAAATGTATGATTTTAAACCTAAATGACATGAAAAATGCATGGCATAGAGAATATGACCTAGACCTAACATGAACGTACATGGCATTTAAATCAATCTAGGTCTAAAATGCATGAAATGCATGGCAATGCAAGCAAAACCTAAACCTAAAAAATGCATTGCAATAACACAAACATATAGCATGCTTAAAAAAAATACACAACAACACATCATGGAAATGCAAACCTATCAACTAGTGATAAGTGCTTAATTTCATGCATTTTCCTATTGAATTTCCTTACACTTTGTGTTTTGATTCTTAAGTTCCTTGACATTTTACTAGGTTTTTATGCTTTGTAGGTATTTTGGAAGAGATGAAGTCAAAACATGTCAATTAGGATGTTAAAGAGCTTACAAAATCACAATCACAAGATGGAAAAAGACTTGGGAGTCAAAAAGATCAAATTCTTGGTGCAAAGCAAGAAGACAGATTTGACCTTCGGAGCTTGTTGCTAAGAAAAATGATGTTAGATTCTTTATTCAAAGAAACTTGCTTCTTGACTTTTGAAGATCACTTGATTACCTTTCCAACGATTGTTTAGGTCATGGGCCTAAATCGGATAAGAAATGGTCATCCAAACCGGCATTGGAATATCTCCTTAAACAACCCTAGTTGCAGGAAAAACCCTAGCCGCAAATCACATTTTTTTCTTAATACCCTAGCTGACATTTATGTTTATCCTTGTCAAAGAAGGATTAGTGGTTGTCAACTTGCATTAATTGTTAGAATCTTTCCTTAAAGCTAATCCTAGTCAAAGTAGGAGAATTAAATCAGCCAAGACTTTCCTTCCTTACACTTACTTTTGCTCATTAAAGAGTGCTTTGACTAAGACTTTCCTACTTTATTAAAACCTTGGTTGCCAAATATTCATTCTTTCCTTAAAACACAAAAGTCAGCCACCTTTCCTTAACCTTAGCCACAATTTAGCATTTATTGAAGGGAAAGAGCTGAAATTCACTTGTTTGATGCCCTAGCTATTGCCTATAAATAGAGATCAAGGGGGCAAACGAAATTTACACTTCTCCAAGCATCAAAGTTCTAATTTCTTCTTTGTTTTTGAGAGAGCAAGAGGCTGGATAATTAATATTCTTCTTCTTCTTTGTTCTTTCTTTTATTTTCTTCTTAGAGTCTCTTTAATTTTATGTTTATGTTTACAATGCCTATGCTAGGCTAAACTTTTATTTGGTTAAGGGTGATTTCAAAGCCCTAGACATGTTATGTAATTAATTTTCAGAATCTATCTTTGTTTTCTATCAAAGTTGCTTATGTTCTTCCATTAAAATTGTTCATGATGATGTTTTGATTTGTTTAGGTGGCCAACTAGATAAATCTTGATAATTGTCTAATGCTAGTTTAGGAGTCTTGATCCATGTAATTGTCTTGATTTCCTATTCATAAGTAGCAATTTGTGATTAATGATTATGGTCAAGTTTTCAATAATTGCAAAGTGGAACATAACCTAAGTTGAACAATCCGAGCTTATGTGTTTGTTGCTTAGATCAACCTATCTTTCTCATCATAAAGCTTCTATTAAATTGAACTTAGAGAGCTTATTCTAGGTTGTTTAATAGTTAGAGATTAAATAGAGAGCTTGTTCTATTTAACGACGAACTAAGGAAAGATTGGGGTAACAGAACTTGTTATCTACGGTTGTTAACTTTGATAGTTAATTGATGTTGATCGATATGAAATTGATTCTTAATGATGTATGGTGGTGGAGAATGAAACCTTAACCATATTTCTCATATTTGATTCTTCTTAATAACTTGTTTTCTCATTCTTATTGTTAACTTTAGTTTAAATCTGATCACAAAATCCTCTTTACTTTTGTTTACTTGTTTTAAGTGATAAAATATTAACTTATAAACTAAAACCCAATCCTTGAGGACTCGACCCTCGCTAATCACTATACTCTAAAGCTGATTCTTTTTAAGTGCAAGGTTAAATAAGATACACTCTTTTGGGTGCATCAACTAGCATGAAGAAAATGCACATAAAAAACATACATCATGGGGTAGCCGAATGGTCCTAAATGCAAGATAGTCATGGCATTTTCACAAACACATTACATACTAACATGCAAGGCTAAAGAATAAACATGCTAAAACATGCAAATATGATATAGAAGTAAAAACAGAACTAGAAATTTTCACAAACACATGAAATAGTAAAATACAAATAATGAGCAAACCAAATATTTTGAAAATAGAAAATTAGAAATGCAAGACAAGGAAAATAAACATGAAAACAAGATAGTAAACTCAACAAATGAGGTAAGTAAGCAACAAGATCAAAACAAGCTTCATATTTTTTGTATTTGAAGAAGATTTAAAGCATCAAAAACTTGTTAAATACCACTAAAATCAAGAAATAAAAAACAAAACAGCAACTATAAGAAAAAAAAAAAGGGCCATTCGGCCACCTTAGAAATATGTAAACAAAAATTTGTTTTTTAATGTTTTTCAAGAAAATATCTAGAAAGAAAGTGAATAAGAAACTTAAAAACATTTATTTTCAAATTAAAATCAAAAGAAACTCACCAAAATATCAATGAAAATAGCAAAATCAAGAATGGAAATGCAAGGAAAGTGTAAGAGTATGGTGCTTTAAGCAACCTCTCAAAGCTATATTTTAAGCCTTTCCTCCTCTTACTTTCTTTGACTTTCTAAACTTTTCTTTTTGCTTTTCAAAAATGGAGAGAAAATCAACCAAGCAAGAGTCCATGAAAAATGAAGAAGAGACCCTTCCTCTATAGCCTTGGCCGGTTGGCCTCCCATGTAGAAGCTAGGTGTTTATTTTTTATTTCATCCAATGGTTATCACTCAAGATGCCTTCTATGTAAAACTCTCACCATTAGATTAGAATAATCATCCCTTGAATTATGATGTCATGAAGATGATGTCATAAATAGGATTATAAATATGACATCACTCTTTTCCAACCATTGGTCCATTTGTTGCAAATTCAAAGGCTTGATCACAAAAATAACTACCTTTCTCTTCACTTTTAGCCCTTTGATTAAAAAATTAGAAAATATCTTCCCAACATTGGGCCTTGGCTGGCTGACCTTTCCTCTTCTAGCCCATGCTTCAATTTTTAAACCACAAGAAAAGGCCATTTTTGGTTTCTTCGGTAAAATGACCTTTTGACCCCCGAACTTAAATAAATAGCAGACGGACTCCAAATTCAAATTTTCTTTTTTAAATACTTCCAAAATGATTAAAAATTGAAGTTTGGAAGTTTTCAAAAAAATTCGAGCCCATTTGCTATTTTTTAGATTTTTTTCTTCCAAAATTGCCCTTTTATGCACCCGAACTTTTACCATTTTGTAAACGAGCTCCAAATCTGGATTTTTCTTCACCAATCTCTTTCAAATAATTTAAAAATTAGATCTGCAAATTTTCAGAATTTTTGGAGCTCATTTTCTATTTTTTCGAGATTTATCTGCTTGAATTTTTGTATAGTGGGCCCGAGATTTGGCCATTTTGCAAAACGAACTCCGAATCCAGATTTTATTTCACCAATATCTTCCAAATAATTTAAAAATGAGATTTACAAATTTTTAGAATTTTTGGAACTCGTTTGCTATTATTCCCAAATTTTCCAATTTTGCCCTTTTGCCTCCGAAGCTCGATTTTGCTCAAAACAAGTCCGATTTTTAGATTTTCTTTTCCTGGGCCTTTTTTATATATTGAATTGGAGTTGGTCCGAAAATGCCAAATTTTTATGAACAAATTCCCTTTCGATTTGATTATTCCTTTTTCACTATCGAGAATTTCCTCGTTTTTCCGTTTTTCCTCCAATCGGCTCTTTTCTTAGATTTTCTTCAAACTGAGCCTTGGGATATCCTTGTTTACTCATTCCTCATTAATTAGGGGCTTTAGTTTTACCGAATTGGGCCATTTCTGCAATTTTTCCCAATTTTACCAAAATCCACCAAAAATCCTAATTCTCTATTTTCTTCCGGATTGACTTTTCTTTCAGTTTTTCTTCCAAGTATCTTTTCCATTAGCCATAGTCAGTGCTTATCTTTCATTTGGAACCTTCAATTTCGCAATTTGATCGTTTAAGCACTTTTCCCCAAATATCCCGAACTAGGGTTTCCTTTATACTGAATCTCCGTAACCCAACTTTCGAACTCCATATCTTTCAATGTAGACCTCGGATTATCAAAATTCTTTCACCATTTTTCAATTAAACTTCAAATCTTGATTTTGAAAGTGGGTTGACTTTTTCAATAGTTGACTTTTTGGGGTTGACTTTTTGGGGTTGACTTTTTTAAGTTTGACTTTTTATGCTTGCCTTCTTAGACTAAGTCTCGGAGTACCACCTGCAGGATGAGAAAAGCCTTTTTGCATTCTAAAACATCACTTTAGAAAGAAAACATACCTGTTTTAGTGGTCTGGACAAAATTAGGTGTCTATAGGCCCGTCTCTCGGGTATGGATATAGAGTAGGAGCCCATGACTTTCCCACCAATCCTTTCGTTCGGTTGGTTTTGAGTTTGGGAAGAAGGATTCCGATGATGTGTTGGTAATGATGGAACAAGCCTTTGAGAAGTTCTACTTGAGCAAGGAAGAGCAGATGCATGAAATGGTAATCTGCATGGCCGGGGAAGAAGAAATTTGAAATGGAAATGCAAGTTGGATGGTGCGACCATGTCCACAGGGTTATGAATTAACAAACTGGAGTGCGACCGAGCTTTCTATAGTTTTTAGGTCTACTCCAGAGTAATACTCTAAACAATCTTAATTATCTTTGCCCAAGGATATTAAAAAAAATTCTGTATGGGTTTATGTTTAAAAATCTTCATTTAATAAATAACGAGCACGATGCATTTTCTTCATATTGATGTGTTCATATTCTTTCATTTTTGTTCTTTCATTTTCTTCCATTGCTTATATGCCTTCCTATATTATTTCTTCCTCATCTATTTACAGGTGTACGGATGCGGAATATGAGGACCATCCTGTCAATAATTCTAAAATTGATTTTGAAAGACCCATTTGCACGGGTGATTTCGGCGTCAACAAAGATGCTGAAGATTTTGGTCTACCTCAGGATTTATTGAGAAAAATAGAACAAGATGAGAAGCAATTATTACCTCATAAGGAGCTGTTAGAAATTATAAACCTGGGAAGTGGAGAATAAATAAAAGAGGTCAAAATTGGGACCTCATTGTCACCATCAACAAAGTGTGAACTGATAGCTTGACTCCGAGAATATGTCGATGTATTTTCATGGTCATACCAAGACATGCCAGGGTTGGATCCTGATATTGTGGTTCATAAGCTCCCGCGAAGACCAGATTGCAAGCCAATTCAGCAGATTTTGAGAAGAATAAGGCATGACATGCTGTTAAAGATAAAAAAAAAGAGGTGAAAAAGTAGTTCGACGTCGGGTTCTTGGAAGTGGAAAAATATTCGGAATGGGTAGCGAATATTATCCCAATTCCAAAGAAGGATGGCAAAGTACGGATGTGTGTTGTTTACCGGGATCTAAATAAGGCCAGTCCTGAAGATAATTTCTCTTTGCCTCATATTGATACCTTGGTGGGTAATACCGCAAAGAGCTATTTGTTTTCCTTCATGGACGGATTCTCAGGGTACAATCAGATTAAGTTGGCATCGGAGGATATGGATAAAACCACGTTTGTGACGATGTGGGGAACGTTTTGCTATAAGGTAATGTCGTTTGGATTGAAAAATGCCGGGGCAACATACCAGAGGGCCATGGTAACTTTGTTTCATGATATGATGCACAAGGAGATTGAAGTCTATGTTGATGACATGATCGCAAAGTCACATGGAGAAGATTATCATATTGCGAATCTTAAAAAGCTCTTCGAAAGACTAAGAAAGTTTCGACTCAAACTAAACCCGACAAAATGCACGTTCGGAGTCACTTCGGGGAAGTTGTTAGGTTTTTTCGTCAGTAAGAGGGGGAATCGAGATTGATCCAAATAAAGTAAAGGCCATCCAGAACTTGCCACCTGATGCACCCAAAAGAGTGTATCTTATTTAACCTTGCACTAAAAAGATAAATTGTAAGTATAGTAGTTAGCAAGGGTCGAGTCCTCAGGGATTGGGTTTTAGTTTATAAGTTAATAGTTTAAAACTTAAATTCAAGAACAATAAAAGAAAAGGGGTTTTTGAAGCCAGATTTAAACTAAAGTAAATAATAAGAATAAGATGCAAGGCGGTATAACCAGCCAATAAAAATATATATACTAAATTAGGCGGTATAACCAGCCAATAAAAATAAAACAAAGTTAATATACAAATTAGGCGGTATAACCAGCCAATAAAAATAAATATAAAAAATAAGCAAACTAAAAGTAAGAAAACAAATAAGTAAGAAGAATCAAATATGAAAAATATGGTTAAGGTTTCATTCTCCACCACTAGACATCATTAAGAATCAATTTCAGATCTATCAATATCAACCAACTATCAAAGTTAACAACCGTAGATAACAACAAGCTCTGTTACCCCAATCTTTCCTTAGTTTGTCGTTAAATAGAACAAGCTCTCTATTTAATCTCTAACCATTAAACAACCTAGAATAAGCTCTCTAAATTCAATTTAATGGCAACTTTATGATGAGAAAGATAGGTTGATCTAAGCAACAAACACATAAGCTCGGATTGTTCAACTTAGGTTATGTTCCACTTTGCAATTATTGAAAACTTGACCATAATCATTAATCACAAATTGCCACTTATGAATAAGAAATCAAGACAATTACACGGATCAAGACTCCTAAACTAGCAATAGATAATTATCAAGATCTATCTAGTTGTACACCTAAATAAATCAAGACAACATCATGAACAATTCTTGTAGAAGAACATAAGCAACTTTGATAGAAAATTAATGATAGATAGAATCTGAAAATCAATCACAAAACATGTCTAGGGCTTTGAAATCACCCTTAACCAAATAGAAGTTTAGCCTAGCATAGGCATTATAAACATAAAATTAAATATAATCTAAGAAGAAAATAAAAGAAAGAAAGAAGAAGAAGAAGAATATTAATTATCCAACCTCTTGCTCTTTCTAAAGAAAAACAAAACTAGAGAAAAGAAAGAAGAAGAAAACTTAGAGAATTTTATTACAATGGCTAATATCCTACCTATGTACAATATACAATATGATCCTCTACAATCATCCAAGGCCCTCTATTTATACACATTTTGGAGGGCTAAATGACAAGAGACAAGCTTTACAAATTTCAAAGGTAGGTATAATAGGTGGGTGCATTTTTCTAACAATTTTCGTCATATTGTATGACAATTTTGATCAGCCAACTTGATGGTCGATTTCGTCAATGTTGGAGGCCTGATCTGATCACATGGTCTTCTAGAAAAATGTTCCCCTATCAGTTACGGATCCATAGCCGTTTGAATCAGCTCATTTGCTGATGTGGATAAGAAGATATGGGCAAAATACGTAAACAGGTCAGCACAGACGTCATTGCACATCAGCCAACTTGATGGTCGATTTCGTCAATATTGGAGGCCTGATCTGATCATATGGTCTTCTAGACAAAGGTTCCCGTATCAGTTACGGATCCATAGCCATTGGAATCAGCTCATTTTCTGATGTGGATAAGCAGATATGGGCAAAATACGAAAACAGGTCAGCACAGACGTCATTGCACATCAGCCACTTTGATGGTCGATTTCGCTAGGGAAAACGACTCCGTTTCAAGAAGTGTAAAACATGAAAACGATAGATATGCCTCTTAGCTTTGCACGACTATAAATTTCAGCCTTATTGCTTCAGTGAAACTCCAGATATAGCTGATATGGCAAAAGGTGTCGGAACTGGAACTAAACTCGATTTGCCCTTAATTCTAGTAATCTGAAATCACTCAAGATAACTTGTGAAAAACACTAAATTACATAAAAATATAAAAGATCAAAAACACAATTAGACTAAACAATAATAACTCGTATTTGACACAAAACAATAATAAAACATAACTAAAAACTATATAATTATACGAGTTATCACACCCCCACACTTAGATTGTTGCTAGTCCCTAGCAACGACTCAATAAAAATAAAATAAGAAAATCTAATCTAATCCATTTTCGTAGGAAATTACGGTGGCACTTAGCATGTGACACAAGCCTTTAAACCCCTAGGTGTCCCTAGTGGACGAGTTTAGTCTCGTGAGGGTTTACTAGAACGATACCCACAAACATTGAAAAACTAAAATATAAATAAACTACATATACTAAAAATATTTACTCCTAATCCTTTCAATACAAATTAGAGACAATCTTTGAACAAGTCTTATAAACTAATCAATAGCTTAAAGAATTTCACAAAAAATCAAGCTTGAATGTAAATTGTTTGAGTTAAGCCAATATTAACATAACATATCTCAATCAAAATAGTGCATGTTCAAATTTAATCTCAACTTCTCACATGGGATACCCTCATGATTTTCACTCTTTAAAGTAGTGGTGAAGTGTTTACACTCAATCAATCTCATGAAAACAGTTCTACCATATTCTTGCTTGTCCACCTATTCTCCACTATTTAGATCATACAACTTCATGAATCAAGAGGTCTTTAATCAAGGTTGTAATGGGGCCAAGGGGTTTGTAATGTGGTTGAAGAACAAAAGGATAAAGATATCACAAAGGTTCCAAAGAGTTCATAAAGTTTAGAGTCATAAAAAGATCATACAAAGAAACTTCTCAAAACTTTTTACAAGTACATAGTCACCTAGGCCGGATATTCATGTTGGGCCTTTTCTTCATTCTAAACAACTTTGTAACATCCTTTTCCTTTTCCACAAATTCAAGAGATGATTCATATATTTTTTTTTTTACATAGGAATATATTTGCCAGTATTCCATTTCTTTTTCTCTTGACTTTTCTTTTCTTTCCCCCCCACACTTATTTCTTGTTTCTACCCCAAATTTTCAATAGATCTTCCTTGTCTTTGCAACTTGTCTCAAAACATGCTAATTCATCTTTGGAACAAAGGTAAAGATATAAGTATATTTAGGTTAGGGACAAGTTATGGTTACCAAAGAGATAGCTTATTCAATGTAGGCTCAAATTGGTTCACTAAGGGTGTGTTCTCTTAGAACATCAATAAGGGATGGCTGTTTGGCCCTGGCTAAAAATCCTAATGCCTCTATCATATTCATGTTGTCACATGCATCAATATAGTCTCAAATGGTTTAAAGCAAGTTCTAGAGAATCATGTAATCATAAGAGCACTCAAGAAAGAAATTAGATTGATATGTATAATGCATCAATCATATAGGCTCAAAAACTCACAAGGATGATTATACAAGTCAGATTAAGTCTAAACATGCTTCTTTCTCAATCAACATATCATATTAACATTGGCTCATAAAAAAAATGATATCAAGCTCAATTCTCATGAAAATCTTCTCACTAATAACTCTGTTTTAGACTTATGCAATTCATATCTCATCATTGTATTAAAAAGGAACTAAAACACACTAAAAATAATAATAAAGACTCATAAAAAAAATAGTAGACAAAAATAAAAGAAATCCTAAATCATTCCCCCCACACTTAATTCTTACATTGTCCTCAATGTAAGTCTATTAACCCAAATGAAAGAATCATGTGTAAGAGAAAAGAACTA
This sequence comes from Fremontodendron californicum, assembly GCA_030761205.1. Taxonomy (NCBI): domain Eukaryota; kingdom Viridiplantae; phylum Streptophyta; class Magnoliopsida; order Malvales; family Malvaceae; genus Fremontodendron; species Fremontodendron californicum. The sequence goes on along the minus strand of JAULJL010000023.1, from coordinate 8,060,724 downwards.
ATAACATAAGAATAGGAACAGCTAAGACTCAAAACAAAACAAACTCATGCAACCTAAATAATCTTAAAATACTAAACAAAAATGAACAAGTAAACATAAAAGGATTAAAATCAAACTGACAAGGTGTGTCTCAAGTCTCCCTTACTCAGACCTTGTTCAGAATGAATACTTCTAAATTGCTTAAAACATAACATTTTTTTTTTTTTGAAAAGAAGAAATCAAACTGACAAGGTATGTCTCAAGTCTCCCTTACTCAGACCTTGTTCAGAATGAATACTTCTAAATGGCTTAAGACACAACAAATTTTTTTTTTTTTTTATTAGCAAAATATGTCCCTTACCCCCTACTAAAATATGACATTGTCCCCAATGTCAAATTTTAAAGGTAGAATTTAGGAGATATTACCTGCAGAGGTTGCTAACCACTTATTATAACTGAGACACAACAAGCAAAATGTTAGATAATGTCACAAAGACAAAGTGCAATCCACTCCTTGCTCATCCATATCTCTTTTTCTTTTTCCGAGCGTTTGCGAAACAACCGTAGCAGATAAACACTCATAAGCTTGGAGCTTTTTGAGTAAATCTTCAATGGTTGTAGCAGAAATTATGGTTCTCCTTGCCTCTGAAAACATGAATCCATTATCCACAGCATTATCTAAATATGAAAGCAAATTACTAAAATAACCATTAATATTAAGCAAACCAATGGGTTTCTTATTTGTGACCAAAGATAACCAAGAAGCCACGCAAGCTATTTCTTCCAATGTACCCAGACCTCCTGGTAAAGCAATGAATGCATCGGCAGAATGGTACATGATTGTTATCCGTTCAGGGATACTCCAGACTTGTATTTCCTTACCCACGGTAGGTCCACAAAAATCTGTGAATAGTTTTGGCACGATTCCTAGAACTGGACTTCCTCCGGCGTGTGCTGCTGTAGCGACTGCTCCCATTAAACCCGTACTACCGCCTCCATAAATCAACTGGATCTTTTGTTGGGCAAGTATTACTCCAACTCTTATGGCTTCATCAGCGAATATGTTATTTTTCCCTGGATAAGCACCTCCAAAGACACAAATTTTTTTAATGCGCTGGGATGAAGTACTTTCCATTTTTTTTTTCTTCGAGTGCCTGAAAGAGAATGAGTACATGGTGTAATATATAGAGGACTGAGTAGTGAATCAGAAAAGAGTAATAATGTCGCCGAAAGTGTATCTGACCTGTCAGAAGAAAATGTTAACCTAACAAAAGATTTTTGCGTGATTTCAGGAAGAAAATCAAAAAGAGAAGAAAAAATCAACCGTAAAAGACAAATAAAAAAAAAACGAGAATAATTACACAAATCGAACTACACGTAAATTAAACCAAAATAAAGTTATTGCAAATCAAACCAAAAGCTGAGAAGTCATTTATTGTAGTTGTGATTGTGGCTCACATCTTCCTCTGGTTTTACGTCCAGAAACGGCTTAAACGCCTTCTATGAGTCGAGGATATGCTTCCCATCCAGTTTTCTTACAAGCTGGCAAACAGGGTCTTTTAACATCAGATTCCCAAGATGTTGCCATTCCCTTTGGAATTGCGGCCATAAATCAAGAATTTCTCTTTGTACGTCTCCACTAGGATGCGTCTCAAGAGAAAGTTGGATATTACCCAAATTCTCCTTACTCAGTCCATCCTTAATGAATTCAATTTTATCATCTCGATTAGAGGACGGAATCCCAATAGAACGACATTTACCGTTACACGTCCATCGTGCACATTTGTGGCAATTTGAACTCATGCGCTTTGCTCGTCGCTTCTTTGCAAAAGTGCTTCTACCTGTACCTGGTAAATGCAAAACAGGAAGATATTCATCTTCACGTACCTTGGCTTCAATTATCCAACGTATGTCTCCAGGAATCCCTTTGTGCATAAGCATTCTTAATCTTTCAAATCGAACTTGGTAAAGCTTCAGTAAAATATTTCGAGGAAAAGGAGGAAATCATTTCTGCAATCTTGTGAGAATATCATCCATCCTGAAAAAAAAATAAAAGAGAAATTGAAAGAGAAATTTATATACAATATCAGTTTTATGGGTAGCTGATGGAACCGACTTAAATAATCACGGAGTACCGTTATCCGCCATTTAACCGGGGTTAAAAAATTATATTTACATCTAGTTATTTTCAAAACAAGGATCAGAAAGAAAAACAACATAAAAAGACTCAAAAACAAAACACTCTAAATAAAATCCTAAATTCTTCCCCCCACACATAATTCTTACATTGTCATTAATGTAATGCTATTAATCCCAAATGAAAGAATCATGTGTAAGTGAAAAAACTAATAAACAAAATAAACTTATGCAGCCTAAATGAACTTAGAAACACTAAACACAATTAGCAAAGAAACATAAGAAAAAGATAAAGAAAAAGAGAGCAAATCTGAGGATGGTAGTTTGGCAATGCTTTCACTAATTAGGCTGCCTCCCCCAATTAGCACTTGATTTAGTGTTTTGAACCTAACCAACACCCCTTCTTGGCATTTTAGGCTTGTCAGGCTCATACATGAAATTTCCCAAATTTATGCGTTTGAGAGGAAGCTTTCTTTGCACAACAGTGGATGCATTCTCAATTACAAGTATTATTCCATCATCCTTTGTGGTGCATATGTCATCGAGGAATGGAGCATATTTTGATACTTGTTGAATGACCTCCACAAACAAGTTGTTTAAGGTTTCCGGCATGTGTTGTTCATGTTCTTCCTCCTTGAACTTTGCAAATCTACTAGGAAAAGGTGGAGAAGAAACATTAGTAAAAAGTGAAACCTTAAACGTTACCTCAGGTGCCGAAATACTCTTATTTGGATCTTTGGCTTTATTATCCTCAAGAATAGAATCCATCTCTAATTTTGTTTCATCCTCATCTTGTTCCTCATTCTCCAAGGTCACAATAGTAGCATTCTCCTTTGGGTTAACCATCGTTTGGGCTGGGAGTTCTTCAGATCTTTGTGCTACCCATCCCACCATACTACTAGCCAATTGGCTCATTTGCTTTTCCAAACTCTGGATGCTTGCCCTTGTTTCCTGTTGAAATTGCAAAGAATCAGTAACAAGAGAATAGACAAGATCTTCTAAAGAAGTACCTGAGTTTTGAGTCATATGTGGTGGTTGAAAAAGATCTGGTTCTTGAGACCATGATTGATTGCAGCTAGATGGATGAGTGTAATTGGCATAAGGATCTACTTCTTGGTAATTTTTCGAGTAGCCATAATTAGTATGATCCCACCATCCCTCATGGTAAGTGTTTGAGTAATGATCATACTGTTGGTCTTGGAACACTTGATGGCCTTGACATCCTCCCATGGCCAATTGTTGAACTGGGGAGGTGAGTTTGGCTTGTTGATTCTCCATGTTCATGTATGCCACCAACTCTTCAAGTGTTAGATGGCTCAATTCCATTGTTTTTTTTTTTTTTTTTTTAATTTGAAAAGAAAAACTTGTATGTACAAGAAAATAAAACTAATTAGAACTGAAAATAAGAATAAACCAAGTAACAAATAAACTAAAGAAAGCAATCCCCGGCAACGGCACCAAAAACTTGATGCACCCAAAAGAGTGTATCTTATTTAACCTTGCACTAAAAAGATAAATTGTAAGTATAGTAGTTAGCAAGGGTCGAGTCCTCAGGGATTGGGTTTTAGTTTATAAGTTAATAGTTTAAAACTTAAATTCAAGAACAATAAAAGAAAAGGGGTTTTTGAAGCCAGATTTAAACTAAAGTAAATAATAAGAATAAGATGCAAGGCGGTATAACCAGCCAATAAAAATATATATACTAAATTAGGCGGTATAACCAGCCAATAAAAATAAAACAAAGTTAATATACAAATTAGGCGGTATAACCAGCCAATAAAAATAAATATAAAAAATAAGCAAACTAAAAGTAAGAAAACAAATAAGTAAGAAGAATCAAATATGAAAAATATGGTTAAGGTTTCATTCTCCACCACTAGACATCATTAAGAATCAATTTCAGATCTATCAATATCAACCAACTATCAAAGTTAACAACCGTAGATAACAACAAGCTCTGTTACCCCAATCTTTCCTTAGTTTGTCGTTAAATAGAACAAGCTCTCTATTTAATCTCTAACCATTAAACAACCTAGAATAAGCTCTCTAAATTCAATTTAATGGCAGCTTTATGATGAGAAAGATAGGTTGATCTAAGCAACAAACACATAAGCTCGGATTGTTCAACTTAGGTTATGTTCCACTTTGCAATTATTGAAAACTTGACCATAATCATTAATCACAAATTGCCACTTATGAATAAGAAATCAAGACAATTACACGGATCAAGACTCCTAAACTAGCAATAGATAATTATCAAGATCTATCTAGTTGTACACCTAAATAAATCAAGACAACATCATGAACAATTCTTGTAGAAGAACATAAGCAACTTTGATAGAAAATTAATGATAGATAGAATCTGAAAATCAATCACAAAACATGTCTAGGGCTTTGAAATCACCCTTAACCAAATAGAAGTTTAGCCTAGCATAGGCATTATAAACATAAAATTAAATATAATCTAAGAAGAAAATAAAAGAAAGAAAGAAGAAGAAGAAGAATATTAATTATCCAACCTCTTGCTCTTTCTAAAGAAAAACAAAACTAGAGAAAAGAAAGAAGAAGAAAACTTAGAGAATTTTATTACAATGGCTAATATCCTACCTATGTACAATATACAATATGATCCTCTACAATCATCCAAGGCCCTCTATTTATACACATTTTGGAGGGCTAAATGACAATAGACAAGCTTTACAAATTTCAAAGGTAGGTATAATAGGTGGGTGCATTTTTCTAACAATTTTCGTCATATTGTATGACAATTTTGATCAGCCAACTTGATGGTCGATTTCGTCAATGTTGGAGGCCTGATCTGATCACATGGTCTTCTAGAAAAATGTTCCCCTATCAGTTACGGATCCATAGCCGTTTGAATCAGCTCATTTGCTGATGTGGATAAGAAGATATGGGCAAAATACGTAAACAGGTCAGCACAGACGTCATTGCACATCAGCCAACTTGATGGTCGATTTCGTCAATATTGGAGGCCTGATCTGATCATATGGTCTTCTAGACAAAGGTTCCCGTATCAGTTACGGATCCATAGCCATTGGAATCAGCTCATTTGCTGATGTGGATAAGCAGATATGAGCAAAATACGAAAACAGGTCAGCACAGACGTCATTGCACATCAGCCACTTTGATGGTCGATTTCGCTAGGGAAAACGACTCCGTTTCAAGAAGTGTAAAACATGAAAAAGATAGATATGCCTCTTAGCTTTGCACGACTATAAATTTCAGCCTTATTGCTTCAGTGAAACTCCAGATATAGCTGATATGACAAAAGGTGTCGGAACTGGAACTGAACTCGATTTGCCCTTAATTCTAGTAATCTGAAATCACTCAAGATAACTTGTGAAAAACACTAAATTACATAAAAATATAAAAGATCATAAACACAATTAGACTAAACAATAATAACTCGTATTTGACACAAAACAATAATAAAACATAACTAAAAACTATATAATTATACGAGTTATCACCACCACCTCGTACTCAAAAGAAAGTGAGAGGTTTTCTAGGAAGATTGAATTACATTGCTTGGTTAATTTCTCAGCTAACCGACAAATGTGATCCAATATTTAAGCTACTCTAGAAGTGTGATCAGGGAGAATGGGATGAAGGGTGTTAGATCGCCTTTGATAAAGTTAAGCACTATCTATCTAACCCACCATTGCTAATATCGCCTGTTCCAAAGAAACCAATGATATTGTATTTATCAGTATTTGAGAGATCTATGGGTTGTGTATTGGGGTAGCATGATGAGACCAAGAAGAAAGAACAAGCAATTTATTACCTCAGCAAGAAGTTCACGGAGTATGAGTCAAAGTATTCATCGGTAGAAAAGCTTTTTTGTGCCTTAGCTTGGACTGCTCGAAGGGCTCAGACAATACATGTTGTACCATACGACGTGGTTGATTGCCAAGCTAGATACCGTCAAGTATATGCTAGAAGCACCTTCCCTGTCAGGAAGAACGATAAAATGGCAAGTTTTGTTGTCAGAGTACAACATTGTGTATGTGAGTCAGAAAGCTATAAAGGGCAGCGAAGTAGCCGAGTTCTTAGCAAGTCGGGCGATTGAAGATTATGAGCCTTTGAACTTTGATTTCCCTGATGAAGACCTGATGTTTATCTCGCAAGAAGATGGGATTTCCCCGAAGAAGAAAATATGGAAAATGTACTTTGATGGTGCATCTAATGCCATGGGGCACGGGATCGACGTAGTGCTCATATCCCCAGAGGAAGATTATTATCCTTTCATTGCCATATTGGATTTTGATTGTACAAACAATACCGCTGAATATGAGGCATGTATTATGGGCCTTCGTGCTGCTATAGACAGAAAGATCAAAACACTAGAAGTTTTCGGAGATTCAGCCCGAGTGATATACCAATTACGGGGAGAATGGGAAACCCGAGATGCAAAGTTAATCTGATACCGAGAGCTCATACTGAGTCTGATAGAGGAATTCGAAGAAGTGAGTTTCAACTATTTCCCCTGAAAAGAAAACCGAATGACGGATGCTTTAGCCACTTTATCATCAATGTTTAAAGTAAATAAAGGGGTTGAAGTTGTGCCAATAAAGATGAGCATATACGAGTCTCCTGCCCAATGCATGAGTATTGAAGAAGAAGCGGATGGCCTCACTTGGTATTACAACATCTTGTAATACATCAAGAGTCAATGGTATCCTGAACAAGCAACAGAAAATGATAAGAGGAAACTAAGATGATTGGCAATGGGTTTTGTCCTAGATGGTGAGATTCTCACCAGAAAGGGAAAGACCAGGTTCTATTGAGATGTGTCGGGTCTGTCGAAGCCCAGAGAATCATTGAAGAAGTCCACAAAGGGATATGTGGCACTCATGCCAATAGTCGCATGCTTGCTAAACAGATTATGAGTGCAGGATATTATTGTCTAACGATGGAAGGAGATTGCATTAGTTATTCCCGAAAGTGCCATAAATGTTAGATATATGCGGATTAGATTCATGTGCCTCTATCACCATTGTATGTCATGACTGCACCATGGCCATTTTCAATATGGGGAATGGATATGGTCGAGCCTATTACCCTGAAAGCTTCAAACGCACACCATTTTATCCTAGTGGCCATAGATTACTTCACAAAGTGGGTGGAAGCTGCTTCTTATGCTAATGTAATGAAGTCAGTGGTATGCAGATTCGTCAAGAAGGAAATCATATGTCGGTATGGATTACCAGAGAGAATCATTTCAGATAATGCTCTCAATCTGAACAATAAGATGATGAAGGAAGTGTGTACTCAATTCAAGATCACGCATCATAATTCGGCACCTTATCGTCCAAAAATGAATGGGGCAGTAGAAGCAGCCAATAAGAACATAAAGAAGATCGTTGAAAAGATGACGAATGTGTACAAAGATTGGCATGAGATCTTGCCTTTTGCTCTTCATGCATACTGTACCTTAGTCCGCACATCTACGGGTGCCACTTCATTTTCTTTGGTATATAGAATGGAGGCAGTGTTGCTTATTGAGGTTGAAATCCGTTCCCTTCGTGTTTTGATAGAGGTTGGTTTAAAAGAAGTAGAGTGGGTTAGAGCTCACTATGAACAGTTGAATCTTATCGAAGAAAAAAGGATGAAAGCAATTTGCCATGGGTAGATGTATCAAAAAAGTATGATTCAAGCTCACAACAAGAAGGTTCGTCCTAGGCAATTTCGAGAAGGAGAGTTGGTACTAAGGAAAGTTCTCCCTATAGTGAAGGATCCGCGAGGGAAATGGGCTCCAAATTGGGAAAGACCCTACGTGGTAAAGAGAGCTTTTTCTAGAGGAGCATTGGTTCTGACTCGGATGGATGGGGATGACTTGAGAAATCCCGTGAATGCTGACGAATTGAAGAAGTACTATGCTTGAAGAAGAAAAAATAGAATAAAAAAATAAAAAGAGAAAAGAAAAATGTGATACTGTGCACATGGAAATTCGAATGATTCCAAATGTAAAAATGAAAATTCTATATATCTATTTCCCCTGAGGATTGCTTTTCAATGAGAATATTCGTGCTTGATATGATGAATGACCATCTTTCATATTTCTTTCACTAAGAAGAAATTATCCTTAGTCACCCCTTTGAGCCTTAGGAATTCTTTCATATTCCAATGTAGAGGGTGATCCTTGATCAAGGGGAAAACTCAGTCTGACGCAACTACAGAAGCCGTGAGATTATCCAAGTGAATTGATCATTCAAGAGAAATTTCAGATGAATTGAAGAATGAAGGGTCTAAGATATTCCATATCTGGGGCATCTACAATCTACAACTCTACATTTGTTTCTTGTATCCTTGATATTTACCTCTGTCATCTTGATTATCCTTTTTTATGACATTTGGTTGTTTCATACCATCTTTCATACATTTTGTGATGCATTTTGATTGTTATTAAAATTGAATGATGTTTAGTAAACATAAAATCTTTAAACAAAAGGATTTCAATGTATTACTAAGGAGTAGATTTAAATTTTAGAAGAGGTTTGGAAACACAACAGCATATCATGATGGGAAAATTCATCAAGTAGAGTTAAACAGTTAATGTGTTGAAGACTCTGTCATGAAGTTAGAAAATTTATGAATTTCAGTGAAGTCATAAACTTGGACTTTTTTGATAAATTATCTTGATTGGAGGTTCCTCGAGTGGGGGCATCAGTGAAAACTTGAAAACTCCATCATGAGGTCAAATAGTCTGTGAACCTCAAAGAAACTATGGATTAGAAATCATGACACAATCATTTGATTGCATTCATCCTTAGAGAACATACATCCTATACGCATTTACAAAACATGTCATTCGGCTGACATTGCAGGAATCATGGAAATTTCGCTTCCCAAAATCGAACTTGTTCTGCTTCTTAAATAAGTCGAACCCCGAGACCACCGTCGAGGTATTTTGTCCCCAAATCGAACTCGTTCTGCTTCTCAAATAAGTCGAACCCCAAGACCACCGTCGAGGTATTTTGTTTTTAAATCAAACTCGTTCTGCTTCTCAAATGAGTCAAACCCCGAGACCACCGTCGAGGTATTTTGTTTTTAAATCGAACTCATTCTACTTCTCAAATGAGTCGAACCCCGAGACCACTGTCAAGGTATTTTGTTTTTAAATTGAACTAGTTCTGCTTCTTAAATGAGTCGAGCACCGAGACCACCGTCGAGGTATTTTTCTTTTGTTTAAAAATCAAACTCGTTCTACTTCTCAAATGAGTCGAACCCTGAGACCACCGTTGAGGTATTCTCCTTTTGTTTAAAAATCGAACTCGTTCTACTTCTCAAATGAGTCGAACCCCGAGACCACCGTCGAGGTATTTTCCTTTTATTTTTAAATCAAACTCGTTCTGCTTCTGAAATGAGTCGAGTCCCGAGACCACCGTCGAGGTATTTTCCTTTTGTTTTCAAATCAAACTTGTTTTCTAAATGAGTCAAACCCAGGATCGTTGTTAAGGCATTTCTTTTGTTTCTAAATTGAACTCATTCTACTTCTGAAATGAGTCGAGCCCCGAGACCACCATCAAGGTATTTTTCGTTTAAACCCGAGAAATTCCAATTTCTGACTTCATCTAGATAACTTTTCGAGTTTTGGTTCCGCCCAAGTCATCTCTTTGAAAACTTATCTACGGTTTCGCCTAGATAATTTTTTCGACTTCTGGTTTCACCCAAGTCATCTTTTTGAAAACTTATCTACGGTTTCGCCTAGATAACTTTTTTGACTTCTGGTTTCACCCAAGTCATCTCTTTGAAAGTCATGGATAAGACCTTCGGGCACCATTTGTTAAGACCTCCGGGCACCATTTGTTAAGACCTCCGGGCATAATTCTCAAAAAAATCATGGATAAGACCTTGGGCACCATTTGTTAAGATCTCCGGGCATAATTTTCAAATCATGGATAAGACCTCCGGGCACCATTTGTTAAGACCTATGGGCACCATTTGGATAAGACCTCTAGGCACAATTCTTCAAAATCATGGATAAGACCTCTAGGCACCATTTTTTAAGACCTTCGGGCATAATTTTCAAGATCACGTATAAGACATTCGGGCACCATTTTTATAGACCTTCGGGCGCCATATTCAGAAAATATCCCTGGTTTCACCCAAGTCTTTTTTTTCGACTTCTGGTTTTTCCCAAGTCACATCTTTGAAAACTTATCTACGGTTTCGCCTCGAAAACTTTTTGACTTTTGGTTTCGCCCAAGTCATCGCTTTGAAAAATTATCTATGGTTTCGCCTGGATAACTTGTTGACTTCTGGTTTCGCCCAAGTCATCTCTTTAAAAAATTATCTATGGTTTCGCCTAGATAACTTTTCAACTTCTGGTTTCGTCCAAGTCATCTCATTGAAAATTATCTATGATTTCGCCTAGATAACTTTTTGACTATTGGTTTTGCCCAAGTCATCTCTTTGAAAATTATCTATGGTTTAGCCTAGTTAACTTTTCGACTATTGGTTCCGCCCAAGTCATCTCTTTGAAAATTATTTATAGTTTCTCCTAGATAACTTTTCGACTTTTGGTTTCGCCCAGGTCATTTCATGTCAACTTTTGGGTTCCGTCCGGATCACTTTCAACTACTAGTTTCACCCAGGTTGTTTAATTTCTAGTTTTGCCAGTAAAGTTAGTACAAGACAAGATAAGGCCCCGAGACCACCGTCGAGGTATTTTCTTCACTTGCAAATCAAACTTGTTTCCTTAAGACAGGTCGAGCCTTGATTAGTTAGGCAACTCAATTTAAGGACAAAATCTTCTATTTACATCTTTTTAAAAAAAAAAATGATGAAATAAATGGAAATAAAGAATAAAGATTCCTTTTCTTTACATATGATTTCACTGACCGAACAAAATTATTGTTATTTATCTTTGCCTGATTCTTGATTCTCAGCAATAGCCAAAGAGGGGCAGCTGTAGACACCTAATTTTGTTCGGGCCCCTAAATCAGGTAAATTCTTGCTTGTGCTTTTTTTAGAATGCATAAAATATCTTTCCATCCTGCAGATGGTATTCCAAGACTTTGTTTAGGAGGTCAGCATGAAAAGTCAATCTGAAAAAAGTCAATCCGGAAAACTCAACCTCGAAAAGTCAACCACTAAAAAAGTCAACCCTTAATCAAAATCAAGATTTGAAGTTGAATTGAATAATGGTGAAAGAATTTTGATAAACCGAGGTCTACAACGAGAGATATAGAGTTCGGAAGATGGGTTATAGAAATTCTGTGAAAAGGAAACCCTAATTCGATAAATTTAGAGAAAAGTGCTTAAACGATCAAATTGGTCGAAATTGAAGGTTGCAAATGGAATATAATCAATGAATACAGGTATTGGAAGGGCTAATTGGAAGCAGAACCAAAGGAAGAGTTAATTTGGAAGGAATACCGAAAATTAGGGTTTTTGGTGAATTTTGCAAAATTAGGAAAAACTGCAGAGATGACCCGATTCGATAAAATTGAAGCCCCTAATTGATGAAGAGTGAGTAAACAAAGATACCCCAAGGCTCAGTTTGAAGTAATTCCGAGAAAAGTGCCGGTTGGAGGAAAAATGGAAAAACGAGGAAATTCTCGATATTGGAAAAAGGAAAAATCAAATCAGAGAGGAGAGGAGAGGAATTTCATCGTAAAAATTGGCATTTATGGACCAACTCTAATTCAGTATATAACAAAGGCAATAGAAAAAGAAAATCTCGAAATCGGGACCTGTTTTGAGTAAAACCGAGGTTTCAGTAGTTAAAGGACAATCTTGGAAAATTCGAGAAATATAGGAAACAAGCTCGAAAAATTATGAAAACCTCCAGATCTGAGTTTTATGTCATTTGGAAGAGATCGGCAAAGAAAAATTCAGAATTGGAGTTCATTTGAAAAATGGCAAAGTTCGAATGCACTAAGTTGAAACTCCAGAAGATAATTCTAGGAAAAATAGGAAACGAACTCGAAAAATTACCAAAATTTTCAGATCTCAGTTTTATATTATTTGGAAGGTATTGGTGAAGAAAAATATGGAATCGAAGCTCAAATGAAAAATGGCAAAATTCGGGTGCATAAAGCTAAAATTCCAGAAGATAATTCCGAAAAATTAGGAAACGAGCTCAAAAATTTACCAAAACCACTAGATCTGAGTTTTATATTATTCTGAAGAGATTGGAGAAGAAAAATCCAAAATCGAAGCTCAAATGAAAAATGACAAAATTTGGGAGGCACTAATCCGCATTTTTAAAGAAAATTTCGAGAAAAATAGGAGACGAGCTCGAAAAATGTTGAAATCTTTCAAAACTGAGATTTATATTGATTAGGAGGTATTGGAGAAAGAAAATCCGGATTTGCGGTCCATTTGCAATTTAATTAAGTTTAGAGGCTAAAATGCAATTTTATCAAAGAAATCGAAAAAGGGTCTTTTTTGCAATTTAAAAAATAGAAAAGCTACTGGAATTTTTAAGGCTGTTCGGCCAGCCCATGAAGAGGGGAAGGAATGGCTGATTTCTCTCATCCAAGGGCCAAAATTGAATAGCAAGGTGGTATTTTTATTTGATTGAGCCCTTGTGATCATGCCAAGTGGCCAAATGGATGAAGAGAAAGGATGAGCACATTATGGTTAGGATTCTTGGATAGCTGGTTATGGTTAGGGGCTAATCACTTCAACCTATGGTTGCAAATTCACATTTTTATCATCTTTGATTAGTAGCCTTTAGATCTTGCTAGCTAGGAAAAAAATGACAACATTATGACAACATCTATGTCCATTCGGCTGCGTATAAACGGGAGGGGGTTTTCATTTTTTTAGAGGGTTTTTTGGCTGATCATTTCATGTACGAGCAATAGCTAAAGTGGTAGAAAAGCAAAGAAACTTTTTGGAGAGAAGTAAGCTTGAAATGTAGCCTTTTGGCACCTATTTCTTGCATTTTTCTTTCTTTTTCTATGCTGATTTGCTTATTTTCCATGTGATTTCTTGTTATTTTCTTATGAAATAAAGGTTTTTAAAGCTTTCTTTTAAGGCTCCTATCTTGTGTTTTCATAAAAAATATCAAAAACATTTTTTTCATTACATTTTTACTAATGGCCGAATGCCCCCTTTTGAGTATGATTGTCTTGTGTTTTATTTTATTCCTATGTTGGTTGTGGTAGGTTAGTTTGTTTTGATGATTTAGCTTTCTACAATAATCAAAATATGGAGCTCATTTCTATTTTCTTTACTTACTCTTAATTTTCTGTTTTTATTATTCATTTTTATGTTTGCTTTCTTTACTCACTAACTTTAATTTTTTGTTTTTGCTATACCAAGTCATTCATGCTTTGCATTATTACCATACCATATGTTTGTGTATTTGCTTAGCTATCTTTGCATTTTCATCATGATTATTTGGCTACCATGCTTTCATTCATATATTGCATATTTGCCATGCCATATGTTTGTGTTATTGCCTTGTCATATTCTTACATTTTCAAGATAACCATTTGGTTGCCATGTTTTTTTGCCTTGTGTATTTGCATTTTCATCATGATTATTTGGCTACCATGCTTTCATTCATGCTTTGCATCATTATGCCATGTTATTGTGTATTTGTTTTTCCATATTCTTGCATTATTATTATATCCATTTGATCATTATATGTTCATGTTACTTCCATGCATATTTACATGTCATATTATTGCATTAGGTCATCATTTATTGCCATGCATATTTCCTATGTCATTTTAGGTCTTAGGTCATATTTTATTTGCCACGCATATTTCATGTCATATTAGGCATTAGGTTATCATTTTATGCCATGCATATTTCTTATCTTATGTTAGGTCTTAGGTTATCATTTATTGCCATGCATATTTTTATCTCATGTTAGACATTAGGTTATTATTTATTGCCATGCATATTTCTATCTCATGTTAGGCATTAGGTCATTTTTATGCCATGCATATTTTTGTCATTTAGGCATTAGGTCATGCATTTCATGCATTTAACTTGCTGTTTGTTCATGCATTTCATCTCATCCCACTTGATTTTTGACTTAAGCCAATCAATGGCTCAAAGCCAAACTCTCATGAGCATGCTTGTGGAAAATTAAGATTTGTACAAGTTGGATTTTCTACCTTTGTGATTTTTTTTATTAAGCCATCCTTGTCCAAAAATTAGAAATTTTTACCAATGGTTTTAGGATCTTAGAGGAGTCTCTAATATTTTTATTCTGATTTTTGGATATTTTTATCAAAGGTTTAAAAATGCTTTTTGGTTAAATAGTTTTTTACCCAGTGTTCTGTCTTTCATGAATTTTCGGGTAGGTCATCCTTAGTCCAAAAATTAAGCTGATTTTTTTCCCATAGAGGTCGGCATGTTCTAAGTCTCCCATAAGTTTTTCAGATTTTTTTGAAAATTTTTAAATGAGTAAAAAAATCACGTTTTAAAACTGGTCAGAAAAGTCAGATTTGTTTTCAAGAAGAAAATAATAATCTGTTTTGGTTAAGGCATTAAGAGGGGGCTGATTTAGAACCATATCTATTGTCTTAGGTGAATTTCTAAGTCATGTTAATCATAGAATTTGATTTTATAAAAGTCGGGTCAAGGGTGGTCAAACCTAGGTTTTCAAAGTTAGGAAAATAGAGCCTTTTTAAAAGGGGGTTTCAGCCATAATGCCATTTTTATCCAAAAATTTTCAAATTGTTTTCAATCCATCACAAAGTATTTTTGATTTAGAAAAATCTAATTTAAGTATTTTTCTAAGGTAGTCGGATATCTTTTTAGGTATACGAATGTCCTTATTTAAAGGAATAAATACACTTTCATGCATTGCATTTTCCATGTTCATGCATATTCTATGATATATAATTTTTGCTATGAATATTCTATAGTGATGTTATTGTTTTGATTTAGATTTCTTGGTGTTGTCATGGTGGTTACATGGTTATGGATATTCTATGTTATTCTATGTTTTTTGCTTAGTCATTAATTATTTTGCCATATATTTAGGGTTTATTATTTTCATGCATTGTTTTTTTATTTACATGCATATTTTATGATAATGTTATTTTATGTTTCATATCATGTCATGTTATTAATTCTATTGCTATGTCATTTTGATTATGCCATTTCATTTAGATTATATCATGTCATTTAGATTTTGCCATGTCTTTTAGATTATATCATGTCATTTAGATTCTACCATGTTATTTAGATTATGCTATGTCATCTTTTGCCATGTTATACATGTTCATATTCATCTTTTTTAAAATGTTTTTAATAAAGATAATGATTTTCAACAAAAAATAAAGATATTCCCGAGTTAAAATAATTCATGATTTCTCTGTCGAGTTTGCTGGGAGGATATCATCAATTATCATTAATAAAGGAATATCTTTTTTCAAAAAAATAAAAATGATTCGGATATTTTCCAAATAAATAAAAATATCTATATTTTACAGGGTTTCCCGAAAAATATAGAAAAATTTTGAATTAATAAATTTCGGATTATTTTCAATTAAAAATGGAATTATTTTTCTTTAAATTGGGATTTATTTTAAAATGCTAGTTTCAAAACCAACTTTTTTACCGAGACTTGAGATAACACACGATTAATAAGGTACCGTTTTATACGGGCGTTGTGGGGGTGCTAATCCTTCCCCGCACGTAATCGACTCCCGAACCCTCTTCTTTGATTTATCTGGTTTAAAAGAGCAGACTTCGAAATTGGTTTTAAAAAATGTTTTAATTAATTTTAAAATGTTTTACAAACCGGTTTTAATAGGTGGCCGATCACACCTAGCAAAAAACATTGGTGGCGACTCCATTTCTTTTTTGAAGTTTTTTTCAAACCCTCATTTTATTGCAAGAGAAATTAAGTCATCTTTTCCTCTGTTTCCCTAATGTCACACTTAATGAGTAATGTCTCGCGATGAGACTTGTTATTTTTTAGGTTGCGACACATGATATTTTGATTAATGTGCATACTTCCATGATTATGTCATTTAATGATTGATGTTTATGTTGATATGTTGATTATGTTATTTGGTGAATAATGTAGGTAATTCTTTAAGTATGCCATCTCATGAATTGATTGTTATGTCATGTATGCCATGTCATGTATTGATTGCTATTGGTGTCACTTTCTGTCGAGGAGGTGATCTTGATGGTCTGAGGCCCTATAAGCAAAGGAAAAGGGTCAAAGGGCACCGGAGGTTGAGCTTCGGGGCACGCTCCAATGCCTAAGTCAGTGTTTGGAGGAGATGGACTGGGAAAGAGAGGGAGAGAGATATAGAGTATGTAGGGAGTTTTTAGAGAGAGTGCAAGTGTGTATACCCTTGGGCTATCCCCGAGATGACCATTTATACCCGTTTGGGTGACCTGCCCGATTCCACGTGTTCGACTCTGATTGGACATTGGGAGTAAGCAATCTGGGGGGCCTCGCCAAGGAGGCTACTGCATTTAACGTTCGTCGAAGAGAGGCTGCAGCATTTAATGACTTACACTACCCCTGGTGAGCACCGAGGTGACTAATGACGTGACCGCTAGGGAAAATGAGGCATCCACATCTCCTGGGATTTGGCACTGGTGGTTATTGGGCTCGTCGGGTTGGACCTTGGTCTTGGGCCGACTTGCTGGGCTCATATGATCTCTCATAGGCTTATGACTAAGTGGCCGGGCGGGCCTGACAGGCTCAACAATTACCTCCTAGGCGAGGTGTAGGTTATAAAGTGATCGACAACGAGCCTGTAGGAGTGGCTGCAATGGTTGTGGCGAGCTCTTGCAAAGTGGCGAGGTGGTACATTTTGCTTTGTTGCCGATTGATGTGTTCGACGTGACGTTTGATGTGGCCGTGATTAATGGTAGCCTTAATTGTTTAGCATGTTGCTCAAGGTCTGGCCACGTGTTGACCGTCTGTTGGCGGACCTACTACTCGGTACGACTTCCTGAGCAGCTGTTTATTTTCCCTCTACTATAAATAGGGGGCCTGGGTTGAGGTTTGGCATCCATTATTTTTTGCCTTTGTCGAAGTGCTTTTGTGTTTGTTTTCTTGTTTTTCTTTTGTGTTTGTTTGTGGCGTTTTGTGATGGATGTCAAGGTTTTACAAGACAGTCATGACTGATAGTGACGGTTTTGAAGCGTTGGAGGCAATAAAGGGGAGGTCTTGGGCCGGTGGTGCTTGGGAGGTTGATGAGGTGTTAGATGAAATCGATCGGGAAATCGAGGAGGGGGCTAGAATAGTTGTTGTTGGTAGTGCTACTGAAGAGGTGGACCAACGGCCTTTTGGGGAAAGTAAGGGTCCTGACGGTGGCGAGGAGTGGGATTATGACTTCCTTGTACCATGACCGAATAGGAGATCGTGCCAATTCTGTTGGTTCGTGGGATGTATCTTTCCAACTACCGCTATGAGTTTTCTTTGCCTGAGTTGGGTCGTGGTCCTAGTCAAGTTGAGAACGATGGGAAGAATGTGTGCTTTTTCGAGCATATGTTCAGGGGGCCTTCCACTTGCCTTTGAATCCCTTCTTCTTCATTTGTCTAGAGGGATACGGGGTCACCGCTGCTCGGTTTATAAGCTCAGCGTGGCCTGTAATGGTGGCCTATTTCGTTGATTGCTGCGACAGGAACCAGGCTCCTCTGTATGTCCCGTTCCAAACCTTGTACCAATTGAAGATGAAGAGTTCTTACGCTTACCTCAGTGCTCGCAACGTGAGGGTGGTGTTAAATGCTCCCAATAATAACCACATCTCTACGTCCAAGTTTTTTGTTGTCGAGCTAAAAATAGAGAATGAATGGCCTTTCAAGGTCAAGTGGTCCTCACCTCCGAAAGGATAAAAAGAAGAACATACTGGTGACGGGTGAGGAGGAGTAAGAGCAATATGACTACTATCTGAGCCATACCATAGATTGGGAGAAGGCCATGACGGATACTAAGATATACCGTCATTGCTTGAATAATGTCAGCCCTAATAGGGTGGTGACCTAGTTTACTGATACTTTGAAGCCACAAGAAGGTGAGGTCTGGCCTGAGGGTGGTGAGGATGAGTTGGCGAAGATCTTGACGGGTCGTCTTTCTCTTGTCAAGTAGGGTAAAAAGACGACGCTGCCTGCAAGGGTAAGGATTCTGCCGGCACTGTTTCTCGGGGCGAGGCAGGCACTGTGTCTCAAGGTGAGATAGGCACTACTCCACAAGGTGAGGCGAGCACGATTCTTGTCGCTGGTGGCACTGGGTTAGAAGGGGTTGGCGCAGAAAAAGGTAATGGCTTTAGAGCATTTGGTAATATGCTCGCCTTAATGCCTTTGGTTCCTGATCCAGTTCCCATTGATGTTGCTCCTGTTGTGATAGAACTGCCATCCTCTTCGAGTTTTCGAGAGAGTGGGGTTGGTGAACACCGAGTAGTTCCAGAGATGGAGATTATTATTATAGATGATGACAATGATTGGATGCCTAGTGTCGAGAGTTTCATCAGTTCTGACACAAAGAGTGATAGTTCTGCCACGACGTTTGTGTTTGGGGGGTGGCGAGTTGGTATAGTTTTTTCTTTCCTTGTATCGTATTTTGATGTGGTTTCATCTTCATAGTTTATTATTTCCTAGATATGAACACCCTCAGAGAGAAAATCATGGCGAGGCGTAGCCAGAAGGTTCCCAGCTTGGCTAAGCAGCCTCCTGCTCCCGTTCCTCTAACCGTCACTGCCAGTAAGCATGTGGCATTGAAGAAGAATAGGGATGGTGGTAGTAGTAACAAGCCTTCATCGAAGAAGCATAAAGTAGGCGAGGACCCCCTGCCCTCCCTGCTGCCACTGGGTCGAAGGAGAAAGGAGCCATGGTCACCACGACTGGTATAGTGGCAAAGACGAAGGAAGTCCTGCGGGCTGATTCGTCGCAGAAGATGAAGAAAGATCTTCCAGTCTCTATTCCCAGTATTTTTGTTCCTGGCGAGGACAGAGCCTCACCTTCTTCAGCCCTTAATCCTCGAAAAGGGTTGACGGCGAGGTGTTCTAGGTACTTTTCCCCTCGTCCGAGGAAAGATGGGCCCCACAACGTTGTTCTGGGCTCCACCTCTTATTTTGGATGGCAAAGGCGTATGTCTTTGGACATATTTTTGGGGGATGCTGACAAATCCATTGACTTGGTCCGCGACCACTATTTCGTCCGTGAAGTTAGGGTTATGGAGGGGGTACACTCCTAGCATCCAGCATAGCATGATTGCTCAGCTACTGGAGGTAGGTGATTGGTTGGTTGTTGTGTTTTTTCTAACGGTGTTGGTAATTTCTGACCTTAGTTCTTTGCTTTCGCAGGTATTGGGCACTAGTATTGCCGCCTATAATCGTAGTGGTGAAGCTGATGCTTGTCTCCGTAGTGTTGAGAGCAAGGCGAGCTTGTCTACCTCCCGCTTCGAAGAGCTGGAGGCCTTGTTGCTAATGAGCGGGCAAACACTACAGATGTAAAGGCAAAGGTTGGAGATGTAAAGGCAAAGGCTACTGAGGATAAGGTGGTGGACAATGATAAAATCTTGTCCTGCCAAAGTGGGTGAGGCTAACCGCCAACTGGGTATCGCTTATTGGAAGCTCGCCACGCTGCACGAGAAACTCTCCAAGATGTAGGGAGAGTTAGCCCAGCTGAGACAACGTTATCTAGAGGTTGGCGTAGAGAGGGAGAACGTCATTGCCAAGGCTGTTGATGATGAGAAGAGGAAGTTTGCCGCTACCTTGGAGATGGAGACCAATAAGGTTCTGGATGAGGCAGCATCTATGGCCGATCTATTTCAAGAGATCACTCTCACTGGGGTTCAACTAGTTCATGGCCCCTTAGACTGCAGTGAGATAGAATTCGCCTCTGTCTAGGCTGTTCCTGAGTTTAACCCTTACAAACCCGATCTGGCCTCCGTCGAGAAGCAAAGGGGGAGGTTTGGGATGGGCATGCCTCCCTCTGTACCTCCATCTCTTGCTGCTGGTCCTCCTATGTTCGCTTCCCTAACTCTAGTGGGTGGGGTGCCTCCAACTTCCTCGACTATGGAAGAGACCGCTGTTGCTGGTGCCCTCATTCTTGACGCCCCTGTAGGTGATAATGTTGAAGGCCATCAACTTGTTGTTGGCGGTGATGGGAATGTAACTGAGCTGGGTGATAGTCCCGTAATCGAGGGCCCTGTAAATATAGCCTAGGGTTTTGTAATAGTTTTTCTCATGAATGAAAGTTGTGGATTTCTTCCATTGTTTGCCTTGTCTTGCTTGTTTGTGCCTCTTTGTATTGAGTTTACCTAATTGAATTTGTCGATATCCTCTGTTGAGTTTGTTTCTTGAACAACACATGTTTTTAGTATGTTGGTGAGGTGTTCTGGTTTGTTGTAGGTGTTGCTTCACTAATTGTGGGGTAGAGAGGTTCGCCAGTGCGTGGGATAGCCAGTTAGAGGCTGTTGAGCGTGTTACATGATGCTTATGACGAGCACGCATGGTTGAATGCATGGAAGAGTCGATTAGAGGTTGTTGAGCATGTTACACGGTGTTGCGCGAGCACACATGCGTGAACGCATGAGAGAGCAAGTTAAAGGCTATTGGGCGTGTTACACAGTGCCGTAGGGCAAGCACACGTGCATGAACGCATGGAAAAGCCAGTTAGAGGCTGTTGAGCATGTTACACGGTGTATTATGGCGAGCACACATGGTTGAACGTACGAAAGAGCCAATTAAAGGCTGTTGAGAGTGTTACATGGTGTCGCGAGACGAGCACACGTGCGTGAACGTATGAGAGAGCCAGTTAGAGACTCTTGAGCGTGTAACACGGTGTCGCAAGGCGAGCACTCATGTGTGAACAAAGAGCCTGTTAGAGCCTATTGAGCATGTTACACGGTGTCTTATGGCAAGCACACGTTGGTTGAACGCATGGAAAAGCCATGTAGACACCTAATTTTGTCCGGACCCCTAAATCAGGTAATTTTCTTCCTGGTGATGTTTTAGAATGCTGAAAAGCTCTTCTCATCCTGCAGGTGGTACTCTGAGACTTTGTTTAAGAGGACAAGCATGAAAAGTCAATTCGAAAAAGTCAACCTCGAATAGTCAACCACTAAAAAAGTCAACCTTTAATCAAAATCAAGATTTGAAGTTGAATTGAACAATGGTGAAAGAATATTGATAATCCGAGATCTACAACGAGAGATATGGAGTTTGGAAGATGGGTTATAAAGATTTAGTGGAAAAGAAACCCTAATTCGGTAAATTTGGGGAAAAATGCTTAAACGATCAAATTGGTCGAAATTGGAGGTTCTGAATGGAATATAATCAATAACTACGGGTATCGAAAAGGCCATTTGGAAGCAAAATCAAAGAAATAGTCAATTTGGAAGGAAATCGAAAATTAGGGTTTTTTGTGAATTTGGGGAAAACTGCAGAAATGGCTCGATTCGATAAAATTAAAGCCCCAAATTGATGAAGAGTGAGTAAGCAAAGACAGTCTAAGGCTCAGTTTCAAGTAATTCTGAGAAAAGAGCCGGTTGGAGGAAAAACGAAAAAACGAGGAAATTCTCGATATTAGAATAAGGAAAAATCAAATCGGAGGGGAATTTGATCGTAAAAATTGGGCATTTTTGGACCAACTCCAATTCAATATATAACAAAGGCAATGGAAAAAGAAAATCTAGAAATCGGACCTGTTTTGAGTAAAAACGAGGTTTCGAGGGTTAAAAGGCAATCTTGGAAAATCCAAAAAAATAGGAAACAAGCTCAGAAAATTATGAAAACCTCCAGATCTGAGTTTTATGTCATTTGGAAGAGATCAGCGAAGAAAAATATGGAATCGGAGCTCATTTGAAAAATGGCAAAGTTCGGGTGCACTAAGTTGAAATTCCAGAAGATAAATCTGAGAAACATAGGGAACGAGCTCGGAAAATTACCAAAACTTCCAGATCTCAAGCTTATATTATTTGGAAGAGATTAGCAAAGAAAAATGCTGAATCGGAGCTCATTTGAAAAATGGCAAAATTTGGGCCCACTAAGCTGAAATTCCAGAAAAAAAAATCCGGGAAAAATAGCAAATGAGCTCAGAAAATTATGAAAACTTCCAGATCTCAAATTTATATTATTTGGAAGAGATTGGCGAAGAAAAATCCAGAATCGGAGAAAAAGGCTAAATTTGGGAGGCATCAAACCGAAATTCCAGAAGATAAATCCACGAAAAATAGCAAACGGGCTCAAAAAATTGTGAAAACGTCCAGAACTCAATTTCATAATATTTAGGAAGTATTGGAAAAAGAAAATTCGGATTTGGGATCCTTTTGCAATTTAATCAAGTTTTGGGGGCTAAAATGCAATTTCACCGAAAAAACCGAAGAGGGCCATTTTTGCAATTTAAAAAATAGAGAAGTGGCTGGAATTTGAAGGGCCATTTGGCCAGCCCATGAAGATAGGAAGGTTGGCTGAGTTCTTTCATCCAAAGGTCAAAATTGGATAGCAAAATGGTATCTTTATTTGATTGAGCCTTTGTGATCTTGCCACATGGTCAAATGAATGAAGAGGAAGGATGTCAACATTATGGTTACATATTTTAGGCCAGCTGTATTTGTTAGGAGATGATCACTTCATCTTATGGTTGTAATTTCACATTTTTATCATCTTTGATTATGGCCTTTGGATCTAGCTAGCTAGGAAAAAATATGACAACATTATGTGCACACAATGAACATTCGGCTGGCCTATTTTAAGGGGAGGTTTTCATTCTTTTTGGAGATTCTTAATTTTTCATGTTGGAGCAATAGCTAAGTGATAGAAAAGCAAAGAAAAATTTAGAAGAGAAAGAAGCTTGAAAGATAGCTTTGAAAGGTAGCCTATTGGCACCTAACTCTTGCATTTTTCTTTCTTTTTCTATGCTGATTTTGCTCATTTTCCATATGATTTCTTGTTATTTTATTATGAAACAAAGGTTTTTAAAACTCCCTTTTAAGGCTCATATCTTGTGTTTTCATAAAAAATCAAAAAAAAAAAAAAAACTGTTACTACCTTTTCTAAAATGGCCGAAAGGTATTGCCTTGAGTGGTGATTGTCTTGTGTTTGATTTTATTCCTAGGTTGGTTGTGGTAGGTTAGCTTGTTTAGATGTTTTAGTTTTCTACAACAATCAAGATTTAGAGCTTATTTCTAACTTTCTTTACTTACTTGTTCTTATTTTGTTGTTTTTATCATTTATTTTCATGTCTACTTGCTTTATTTACTAACTTTAATTTTCTGTTTTTACTATATCAAGTTGTTATGCTTTCCATTATTGCCATACCATGTGTTTGTGTATTTGCCTAGCTATGTCTTTGCATTTTCACTATGACTATTTGTCTACCATGTTTTTATTTATGCCTTGCATATTTGTCATGCCATAAGTTTGTGTTATTGTCGTGCTAGGATTTCACATATTTTTCTATGTCCATTCGATTTCCATCTTATTTTTGCCTTGTGTATTTCCATTTTTATCTTGATTATGTGACTACCATGCTCTCATTCAAGCTTTACATCATTATGTCATGTTATTGTGTATTTGTTTTGCCATGTTCTTATTGGTAATACTACGCTACCTCGGGCTCATGCAAAAACATGATTATCGAAGTGCAGCGAAAATAAACAAAGAAGCACCCGAAGTACAACAGGATCTTAGGCTTGTGTTTGCATAGGTTTATAACATTCAAAAACAATTAAATCATCCATATGATTTAGAAGTTACCTACTTAAGATATCGTAACCTTAAGTTGCATATCCTAATCTTGAATCCAAGATCTACAAAGCTTCAAACTCGTTCAAGACCACAAGAAGCACAATTGTCCTTCCTCTAGAGCTAGTCTACACGAACAGCTGATGGATCCTTCTCTAAGGTATGGCAATTCACTTATGCTAGCAAGTTGATCCTAAGATCACAATCAAAATATCTATATTCTTGTGTCTTTCTCCCTTAATCAATCTCACTCAACTAGGTGAAGAAGCGGCAAGGAGAACACCAAGGTAGGAGAAATTGCGGCAAGCCTTAGGCAGCTTAGGGAGGCTGTGATTTCACTGTTTTGCTAGGTTAGAGTTCTCTTCTTGAAACCAAACTTTTTCTTAAGAAAAATCAGAATATCACAAATAGAATAGAGCTAGCTTCGGCGGCTACAACCTCTAAAATAGATTATATAGTGGTGCACACCCAAATCCCTATCTCCCTATGCTTGGCCGGCCACTTGTAACTTGTTGCCCAAGATTTTCATTAATCCACTTGGACTTAAACTATTTAATTCTAAGATGGATCAATAGACCCATTATATTATCTGATAATGATCATGGTCCAACAATCTTAATGCCTTAAGTTGGGCCAACCATCGTTAGTGGACAGTCCTAAATTAGAATAGTCGCTTTGGACCCTTTCTAATTTTGTCATGCTTATATATTGGATAGATTAATTTCTAAATGAAAGTAATTTGATTCTCAATTAAATTTTTTTCTCCTCATGAAACAATTCATGTCATTAATCTATTAATATCATCTCATGATATTATTCCAATATAGTATAGTCAATCGCAATTCACTTTGCACATCTATATGTCAAAGTCCACTAGTACACTAGATAAGACTTCTTGATTCCTCTTATCTTATTAAGAAATTGTCCTTGGATTTCTCAATCTCAATTATGTCTTAATTCATCTCAATTGAACTTCTTTAATTGAGTCCTTAATATAAATCTTATATTCCATTAAGTTTTACCTTAATAGAATACCATGTTTAATCCATATATATCTGTTCTTATGTGTGTGACCCTCTAGGTTCCCAATATGTTGGCAATGATTATAAGTTAATCATATTAACTTGTTATCATAGATCAAGAGCGGGATCTAGCAACCCATCATGACCACCCAAATACTGTGAAGTCAACGTGATCTTTTAGAACCTTTCAACAACCAGCCTGTCAGTGTAATACGGTCCTTTCACCATATATCCCGGATAGCGCATGAGCATGGCGCAGTGTCTACTCATGATCAATCCATATTAGCTCTTCACAACTTATGATTAACCTTATGAATTCGGAGAAACAACTTTCTCCTAAATCCATTATGCTTTGGCCAAAGTCTTAATCAAGTTAATCGTAGTCAAGAACAAATGAGATATGTCTCCAATATCATAGGGAGTGGTGAATCCTCTCTGGATCACTCATTCATTTTCGTATGGTTCATGTCATACCCAATAACACCTTACTTTAAGCATCCTCGTGATTGGGACCCGTTTGTGATGAAATCTAAGTATGACACTATCCATACAAGATGACCTGGTATCACAAGTTTGATGACTAATTTACACAACTGGTACGAAGAGAACATTATCATAGACACTAGAGTGATATATTTCCAAATGATGTTCTCTTGGCGGGCCATGTTCAGTGAACTTATTCAACAGACAAGCACTTATATGTTATCGCAAGTATCCCATACTTCAATCTGTATGAGATCGGTTACTTACTCTATAAGTAGGAAGGCTTAACATATACTAGTCTTTGAGCATTGCCAATGCCCCGTCTTGGCAATACAATGACCAAGAACAGTTTGAGGAACAAGGCTTTGATGCATAAGGATCTCATAATTATAACTCTTAATAATTCCTTTGCAAGGCCATTATTGTACTATAATCATAGCTAAGGGTATGCATTATTGACTGTGTATCCCAAGCTCAATCTGATTGGCTTTAGGGCATACACCAATAATCTCCCACTTGCACAAGCCAATCACTAACGCATCTGATGCCGAACTCTTTCGATTAGTAATTGTGTCTCTACAAGGACATTGCTTAATTGCATCGAGAATATGCTTTGTCATATACATGATATCTTATTATGAAGGTTAATAATTCGGATCACAATGAGACCTAGATTCCATTCATATGGCTCAGTTGTATCTTAAACAACTATTGGAATCTATTTGTTAGCTAGTAGCTAATGATCCAAATATAACTCCTTTTGCAAGCCTAAACAAAAGAGTTAGTCTTAAAAACCTTTAATATAAACGTGCAATCTTCTCAAGTATGGAACATTTCCTACTAATTGCATTTTTTTTCAAAAATGACAATTTATCATAACATTTTATCATTCAAAAAGTTATTAATAGCTCTCACTAAATCCTACATATGTAGATGTTAAGGGATTAATTCAATAACATTTTGAATTTCTATCACTAACCTAAACGGTATTCAAAATACTTTGCAAGTTGTATAACATATAAGACTAAGTTATAGAACTATTCAATAACCGATTTATTTAAGAGGGAATTAAATAAGCATGCCATCCTATGCCAGCAAAACAATATGTTTCGAAAACATAAATAAATTATCCTCAACATTGGCCTGTAATGCCAATGAAAACATCAAATGTTTCTAAATAAATCCTAACTAAATAGTCTTATTAATAAACACATAAGATCGGCAAGCTCTGATGTAGCATCAAACTTGGTTGCCATCTTCATGGTCCAGCTTCACTACTCTTTCCTTTGGTCCCTACAATATGTCATACATATTTAGTACCAAATGATAGGTATCATATACCAAGAGGAGTGAATCAGATTATACCTGAAGTTGAAACTCCTTTCAGCTTCTTTCCCTTGTTAGATTCAACGTACTCCTTGCAATTGCGCCTCCAATGACTAGTTTTCCCACAATGGAAGCAAGCTCTGTTAGTATTGTCCTTATCCTTTGCTTTCTTTGCAACACCATCATTAGGCTTCAAACTCTTTGAAGTAGGAGGTACATCCCATCTAGTCTTCCTTTTCTTCTTACCTTTCGGTTTAGAGGAAGAGACTAAATGGACAGATGACTTGTCCTTAACAATGGTTTGCTCGGCCTGTGTGAGCATATTCAATAACCTAGAAAGGGTTGCTTCCAAGTGGTTAATGTTGAAGTTCAACACAAACTGCAAATAGCTCTCAGGCAGTGAAGAAAGAATTAGATCAACACTTAGATCATGATCCATAACCCATCTGACATCTTTGTTTGGAACAATTCCTTTGAGATGTCAAATCTCTCAGTGCGATTCTCCTTAGCGAACAGTTCTCTAAGGTTAAGGATGATATCTTGAGCATTCATAGCCTCATGCTGCTTTTAGAGATCGGGTGCCATACTAGCCAATATCACACATGTTGCTTGTACGAGATCATCTCTATGAACTCTATAGGCCATCCTTTCCTCCTCAGTTGCATCAGCAGCAGGCTCATCCAGGATGGGCTCATTAAGAACATAAGCTTTCTTTTCCTGTGTCAAGACAATCTTAACATTGCAAAATCAATCAATGAAGCTCGGTCTAGTTAACTTATTAGCATCAAGTATGCTTCTCAGTGATAATGCATTTGTCATTTTAGCGTTTATATCCTATATGAATCAAAACAATTAACAGTCAATAAATAGCAAGTAGTAATCATTTATTTTAGGCTTTAATACTTAAATGATTATTCTCATAATTTTAACAAAATAATAGACCTCTGTTACTATTTCGAGAAATTTAACTTTTAAACTTCTTAATGAGCTAGGACCCCTTTCATTCCAGCATAACCTTGAGTGACTCAACAAGCTATGTTGAAACTAATTGAGTAGGTAACTTAGTTTACCAATTACATCACTATGCAACTCCTAGATCCAGTTAGGTGACAACTCTTTGCCTAAATACATCATATGCATTTCGCCTAACTTTGCCTCTAAATGTCATGTGATCAAGTTTGACGCATCCGGATTACATAACACTTAGTTGAGTAAGACCCACCTTCTATAACTCAAACATGTTCGTACATAAGTTTGACCTTGAGTGACTCAACAAGCCACTGAATGGAAGAACTCTGGTTATCTTGTTATGATGGTGGAAGGCAACTTATCATGCGTAACATGGACTCAATATAATTTAATGAGGAATTTCATTTAACTTTTATATAGGTCTCATTGATTTTATACTTGATTGACATGCATAGCATTCATTCAATTACATACGTAGCATATATATAATTCTGAATAAATCTATCACATGCAATCTACTAGGATGATTATGGATTTTATTCTAATCTAGTTTCCTTGAGCCATTAGGAAACTAGTTGGTCAAATTCCTAGGGGATACCATACATAGTCTTCGAAAGCTTTGTTGGTAATCTCCTTGTTCACTTCTTCTTGGCGCCTTATCTCCTTACAAACTTGAAATTTACATAAATTCTACTTCCTATCCAAAATCTAAATCTATAAAAAAATATAACTGTTACATTGCTTTATCAGAAACCTCGAGTTGCATTCGAGGGGAGTTAGATGAGAAGAGAATTTACAACTCCGGAATGAAAAAGAGAAGGCAGGGTGCGCAGACCCTATTTATATAATACCAATAAGAAAATTCAACCATACATTCCCTAGTCATACTAAGGTCTAGTCCATAACCATCCTTCATGCATACATAATCATATTATAAGCATGAAATAAAAACATGCATAGTCAATATCACCTGGTGATCTTGTGTACTATTTGCATAAAATGTCACCAAACAAATTTAAGACAATTTATCAAATCATTCTAGCAGTTTCGATTCCAACTATTAAAACACTTTTAATAACATCTTAACAATTAAGAAAGCTATCTTGAAATCGGACTTTACCTAACTTTTAGGTTGCTTGTCTTAATTAGGACAAAACATTCTAGCATGCTCAAAATCCTAAACCTTTTAGGACTTTTATTTTTTTATCTTATACCAGATCTTTAAGTTTGCAATCAATCCTAACTCTTTAGGAACTTAAAGTCTCATTAGGTAATTCTTACCTAATCATACTACATGTATCTCTTAACCTTTAGGATTCACACTCCCACTAGGAAACAGTTTCCTTGTTGGAGTAGGACTCTAACTCTTAGTGTCCTAGACGCAGGCAATCTCTTTGGCCATCGAATGGCCGCTGCCAGCCTGTGATCAGACTATTGTATGCTATCCACAGTGGCTATTGGATGCCCTAAAAGAGCTTAATGGCCACTCCTTTTAGCTGCACACAATTCGGCAACAATTGTCTCCTTGGTGTGGCGGTTCGGCCAACATGTTTGCAGCAACTATTGCCGCTTTGTCCAGTCATGTTCCATGCCAAAGACAGCCATCATAGATAAATCATATTCACCTTAGATGCTATTCAAAACTCCTAGCAAACATGTGGAACGTTTCCACACTCATGCTTGAATTTTATGGCATGCAAACACCTATAAAATAGTCCAGAAAATTTCAGCATTGTAGTAACAACGTTTCATGTTCAAAACCAACTTTGCTTAAACTTTTTAAGGTTAAATCAATTTTGTAACTTCAATGGCAGCATATAATATAAAATTTCCAGATCTAAAACATCTATAAAATAAATTTTATATTATCTCCAAATCAGTTTACAAAACTTGACTCAAAACTATGTTTTTGACGTCAAAAACTTGTCGGGTTTACTAAGACATGCCATGGCTTTAATCCTTCTTGATTAAAACAATTTTAATCTATCATTTAAACAATTTTAAACATGATTAAAGTCATTATATAGATGCTGTCCAGATTTAACAAAATAAAGAAAATAATATTTCTTTTAATCATTGGAACCGATATCATACCAAAATCAATACACAACACTTTAACTTGTATATCACCAAGAATTGACATGCACTAACCTCATTCAAACAACATAACCTTGGCTATGATACCACTGTTGGTAATACTACGCTACCTTGGGCTCATGCAAAAACATGATAATCAAAGTGCAGCGAAAATAAACAAAGAAGCACCCGAGGTACAACAGGATCTTAGGCTTGTGTTTGCATAGGTTTACAACATTCAAAAACAATTAAATCATCCATATGATTTAGAAGTAACAAACTTAAGATATCATAACCTTAAGTTGCAGATCCTAATCTTGAATCCAAGATCTACAAAGCTTCAAACTCGTTCAAGACAACAAGAAGCACAATTGTCCTTCCTCTAGAGCTAGTCCACACGAACAGTTGATGGATCCTTCTTTAAGGTATGGGATTCACTTGTGCTAGCAATTTGATCCTAAGATCACAATCAAAAGATCTATATTCTTGTGTCTTTCTCCCTTAATCAATCTCACTCAACTAGGTGAAGAAGCGGCAAAGAGAATACCAAGGTAGGAGGAATTGCGGCAAGCCTTAGAGAGCTTAGGGAGGCTGCGATTTCATTGTTTTGCTAGGTTGGAGTTCTCTTCTTGAAACCAAACTTTTTCTTAAGCTAAAACAGAATATCACAAATTGAATAGAGCTAGCTCCGGCGGCTACAACCTCTAAAATACAATAATAGTGGCGCACACCCAAATCCCTATCTCACTATGCTTGGCCGACCACCTGTAACCTGTTGCACAAGATTTTCATTAATCCACTTGGACTTAAACTATTTAATTCTAAGATGGATCAATAGGCCCATTATATTATCTAATAATGATAATGGTTCAACAATCTTAATGCCTTAAGTTGGGCCAACCATCCTTAGTGGACAGTCTTAAATTAGAATAGTCGCTTTGGACCCTTTCTAATTTTGTCATGCTTATATATTGGATAGATTAATTTCTAAATGAAAGTAATTTAATTCTCAATTAAATTTTCTTTCTCCTCATGAAACAATTCATGTCATTAATCTATTAATATCATCTCATGATATTATTCCAATATAGTACAGTCAATCGCAATTCACTTTGCACATCTATATGTCAAAGTCGACTACTACACTAGATAAGATTTCTTATCTTATTAAGACATTGTCCTTGGATTTCTCAATCTCAATTGAACTTCTTCAATTGAGTAATATAGATCTTTTATTCCATTAAGTTTTACCTTAATAGAATACCATGTTTAATCCATACATATATGTTCTTATGTGTGTGACCCTCTAGGTTCCCAATATGTTGGCAATGATTATAAGTTAATCATATTAACTTGTTATCATAGATCAAGAGCGGGATCTAGCAACCCATCATGACCACCCAAATACTGTGAAGCCAGCGTGACCTTTTAGAACCTTTCAGCAACCAGCCTGTTAGTGTAATACGGTCTTTTCACCATATATCCCGGATAGCACATGAGCATGGCACAGTGTCTACTCATGATCAATCCATATTAGTTCTTCGCAACTTAGGATTAACCTTATGAATTTAGATAAACAACTTTCTCCTAAATCCATTATGCTTTGGCCAAAGACTTAATCAAGTTAATCGTAGTCAATAACAAATGAGATATGTCTCCAATATCACAGGGAGTGGTGAATCCTCTCTGGATCACTCATTCATCTTCGTATGGTTCATGCCATACCCAATAACATCCTACTTGTTAACATCCTCGTGATTGAGACCCGTTCGTGATGAAATCTAAGTATGACACTCTACATACAAGATAACCTGGTATCACAAGTCTGAGGACTAATTTACATGACTGGTACTAAGAGAACATTATCATAGACACTATCGTGATATATTACCAAATGAAGTTCTCTTGGAGGGCCATGTTCTGTGAACTTGTTCAATAGACAAGCACCTATATGTTATCCCAAGTATCCCATACTTCAACCTGTATAAGATCGGTTGCTTACTTCATAAGTAAGAAGGCTTAACATATACTAGTCTTTGAGCATTGCCAATGCCCCGTCTTGGCAGTACGATGACCAGGAACAGTTTGAAGAACAAGGCTTTGATACATATCTCATAATTATAACTCTTTATAATTCCTTTGCAATGCCGTTATGTTCCATGGGCTTCATCCAATTAGTACTTAATAACTCCTTATTATTGTACTAACATGAAGGAAAACCTTGTATCACTATAATCATAGCGAAAGGTATGCATTATTAACTGTGTATCCCAAGCTCAATTTGATTGGCTCTAGGGCATACACCAACAGTTCTTGCATTCATTTGGTCATTATATGCTCATGTTACTTCCATGCATATTTCATGTTCATATTAGGTATTAGGTCATGTTATATTGCCATGCATATTCTCATGACATTTTGGGCATTAGGTCATCTTTGTATACCATGCATAATTTCATGCTTATTAGGTCTTAGATCATCTTTTATTTTCATGTTTCATGTCCATTAGGTCTAGGGTCATATTTATTGCCATGCATATTTCATGCATATTAGGTCTAGGATTGCATTTATTGCCATGCATATTTCTATCTAGGCATTAGGTCATCTTTTTTGCTATGCATATTTTCTATGTCATTTAGGCATTAGGTCATGCATTTCATGCATTTAACTTGCTGTTTGTTCATGCATTTCATCTTATCCCACTTGATTTTTGACTTAAGCCAATCAATGGCTCAAAGCCAAGCTCTCATGAGCATGCTTGTGGAAAATTAAGATGTTGTCAAGTTGGATTTTATACCTTTGTGATTTTTTTCCATTAGGTAATCCTTCTCCAAGTTTTTAGAAATTTTTACTACTATTTGTAGGACCTTAGAGGAGTCCCCAATATTTTTATTCTGATTTTTGAGTGTTTTTATCAAAGGTTTAAAAATGTTTTTGGTTAAATAGTTTTTCACCCAACGTTCTTACTTTCATGAATGTTTTGGTAGGTCATCCTTAGTCTAAATATTAATCTGAATTTTTTTCCATATAATTCGACATGTTCTGAGTCTCCCATAATATTTTCAGATTTTTTTGAAAATTTTAAAATAGGTAAAAAAATCACGTTTTAAAACTGGTCAGAAAAGTCAGATTTGATTTCAAGAAGAAAATAATTTTCTGTTTTGGCTAAGGCATTAAGAGAGGGGTGATTTAGAACCATAGCTACTATCCTAGGTTGATTTCTAAGTCATTTTAATCCTAAAATTTGATTTTATAAAGGTCAGGTCAAGGGAGGTCAACCCGGGTTTTCAAAGTTAGGAAAATAGAGCCTTTTAAAGGGGGTTTCAGCCCTAGTGCCATTTTCATCCAAAATTTTCAAAATTATTTTCAATCCAATCACAAAGTATTTTTTTTTTTTATAGAAAAATCTGATTTAATGTCTTTTCCTAAGGTAGTCGGATATCGTTTTAGGTATACAGATGTCCTTATTTAAAGAAACAAATACACTTTCATGCATTGCATTTTCCATATTCATGCATATTATATGATATATGATTTTTGCTATGAATATTTCTATGGTGATGTTATTGTTTTGATTTATATTTCATGATGTTATATTGATTGTTATATGTTTGTGAATATTTTATGTTATTCTATGCTCCTTGCTTAGTCATTATTTATTTTGTCATATCATTTAGGATTTATTATGTTCATGCATTGCCTTTTTTATTTTCATGCGTATTTTATTATAAGGTTATTTTATGTTTTTTTATCATGTCATGTTATTAAATTATGCTATGTCATTTAGAATATACCATATCACTTAGATTTTGCCATGTCATTTAGATGATATCATGTCATTTAGAATATACTATGTCATTTAGATGTTGCCATGTTATATAGATTATACTATGTTATCTAGATTTTGTTATGTCATCTTTTATAATGTCATACATGTTCATATTCATCTTTTTAAAATGTTTTTAAAAAAGATAAATTATTTTCAATAAAAATAAAGATATTCCCGAGTTAAAATAATTCATGAGTTCTCTGCCGAGTTTGTTAGGGAGGATATCATCAATTATCATTAATAAAGGAATATTTTTTTCTTTCAAAAATGAAAATGATTCAGAGATTTTCCAAATAAATAAAAATTTCTATATTTTGTCGAGTTTGTCAGGGAATATAGGAAACTTTTGAATTAATAAATTCTGGATCATTTTCAATTAAAAATGTAATTATTTTTCTTTAAATTGAGAATTATTTTAAAATGCCAAATCTAAAACCAACTTTTACCGAGACTTGAGATAACACACGATTAATAAGGTACCATTTTATACGGGCTTTGTGGTGGTGCTAATCCTTCCGTGCACGTAATCGACTCCCGAACCCGCTTCTTTGATTTCACTAATTTAAAAGCGCAGACTTTGAAATTGGTTTTAAAAATATTTTAATTAATTTTAAAATGTTTTACAAAACTGGTTTTAATAGGTGGCCGATCACACCTAGCAAAAAAGATTGGTGGCGACTCCATTTCTTTTTCGAGATTGTTTTCAAACCCTCATTTTATTTCGAGAGGAATTAAGTCATTTTTTCCTCTGTTTTTCTCAATGTCACGCTTAACGAATAAAATGTCTCGCGTTGAGACTTGTTATTTTTTAGGTTGCGACAGCTTGGTGATTCCACTGGGGACATTTAGAGAGTCAGGCCTAGAATTAGTTGTGTGTTATCAAAGTCTCGGTTTTGTTGGTTTTTATTTGGTATTTAATTTTAAATCCCACATTTTTCAATAATAAGGAGAATTTTGAAAATAATAAAATGTTTTAAAATATATCCATACTCATGTGCATGCATATTATTATTGTTCTCTGGTTATTTTGTTGCATATATTTATTCGTTGCTTAACTGATGTTTTACATTGTTTAATCTTATGTATTTAGAATAAGGGTTGTAGAATAGGTGGTGAAAGGTTTGTTATGTTCCTCCACACACACTACACTTGCATTTGCATAACATGAACTCTCTACCCGGGTTTCGTCCTTTTTAAGTGGGAGTAAAGTAACTACGCCTTCATGATTGACCCTCTGTATGAGCTAGTGAAACACTTTCGAAGTATA
The DNA here is from genome assembly GCA_030761205.1 of Fremontodendron californicum. Taxonomy (NCBI): domain Eukaryota; kingdom Viridiplantae; phylum Streptophyta; class Magnoliopsida; order Malvales; family Malvaceae; genus Fremontodendron; species Fremontodendron californicum. The sequence continues at coordinate 8,025,984 of JAULJL010000023.1, read as the reverse complement.
AAGTACCTAAAGCCTTCATGATTGATCCCCAGTATGGGCTTAGGAAAATATACTCTAACAAATTGAATCTGCTTTTATCGGGGTGCCTTACTAGCCTTCACCGACGACAGTGAGGAACAATTTGGGGCCTTTAGAACCGATTCACCTTTATATAGTGAACTTAGGTGAAGCCATGCCAGATTTTCGTTAGATACCCGAAGTTAAGAACACATGGAGGAACATTTCCAACCTTTTACTATCTTTCTATATCTTGGATTTTACAATCAGGTGATGATGAACGAATATCGTATTGCCTGTAATAAGCTTTTTATTTCGTCCCGAAGGTGTCATAATGCCAAAATTCTGTTAATATTGTCGGGACAATTATTTGATTAGCATACTGTTATTTGTTTCATACTTGTGAATTCATTTTCTTACTAATTTTCTTTTTTTGTTTTCTTTTCTTTGTCATGCATCATTGACACCATCATGCACTTGAAGTTTATTGGTCTCAGGATAGTTTTCAACCTAAAGGACTTTCATGGAGTGCCAGGTCATTTCAGTAACAGAGGATCATGCAGTAGTTAGGGCACGATCGAAAAAAGCTCAGAAGGAGGATAGGGATTGCTTAAAGAAAGGTTATGTGTCGGTGTTGCCAGAAAAGGTAAATATGGATCTTCGACAGAATAATCTCTGAGGGTTAACCGATATTTGGAATCAGTGGGATGTATAAAAAATAGAGCCTTCACCTAGAAATATAGAGACATAGCACTGTTAATCTCGATCAGGGTCAGTAGTGGATTGATTCAAGCTATGGTGCAATTCTGGAATCTGCTTATAGGTGTTTCACTTTCTTCTTGAATTGCACCACAGGTTTCAAGAAGAAAGTGGCTAGGATCATGGGAATGGATACAAAATCGGTTGAGAGTCATGTGGATAAGAAGCAGAAGAATGAATGTATCCCATAGGAGATTCTCCGACAATTGATATTGAGTCACTCCGATATAGAAAAAGCCAGAGACATCTTTTCTTTAGCCATCTACGGGTTAGTTATCTTCCCAAAGATATCGGGGCATGTGGATGTGGCTGTGTTTGATTTCTTCGAGAAGTTGGAACAAAAGATCAACCCATCTCCAAACATCATAGTATAAACTATCCGATCTTTGAATTTTTGTAAAAGGGAAGGAAAAGGGAGATTCAAAGGATGTGTGCAAATCCTCTACGTTTGGATTCAAAGTCACTTCTGGAAAATAGAGGATGTTTCTTTCAAACCATACATGAAGTCCCTAGTACCGATCAGTGAGTTCCTTAAAAAGGATTGGCACGAGGACATAAATGAAGAGCAATGGATCAACATGCTTCGGAATCTTAAAGGTGAGATGGTCACTTGGAGAGCTACGTGGATGGTTCCTATGCCGATTATGTATAAATGTGGGGGTAACCTGGGGGTTCCACTACTTGGAACTTGGGGAGTCGTGAGTTATACACCTCTGTTGGTGTAAAGACAGGTCGAATCTCGACAATTCACACCCGCGACTCACGAACTAGGTTTATTAGAGTTTACCTACGGAAATGAGAGGTATTCTGGAAAGGTGCGGGAGATAATTGAAGAATGGAAGAAGACTCATTGGATAAAGGTGGCTCGATATGCCTACATCGTCACACCTGACTACATGGTATGGAGAGAAAGGAGGGTTAATGATAGATTGTTGACATTTGATGGGGAAGAAGTTCAACTCATGAATTCACCACCAAATGAAGCACCATCGGAGCTAGAAATTGCAAGGTCAGAATTTGGAAAACAAAAAGTCCAAATGAGCAAAGAGATTGCCCGACTTCAAGAAGTGATCGATGACCTGAAGGATAGAGAATCAGTTTAGGAAAGAGAAATGGAAAAGGTCAAGAGAGAAAGGGACACCGTCAAGGGCAATCTCAAGAAATTACACTTGGAAAAAAAAAGGTTCCATTTTGAGCTAAAATTTGAAGGGACCATCAAGACTTCCGAGGTATGGGAGAAAGAAGTCAAAAACCTCAGAAAAGAGAATGGCTACTAGAAAGAGAGAGTGAAGCAGGAAGAAGCCCGAGCCGATAGACTTGAGAAAGAGAAGCAAGCTAGGGAAAGCTCATACACTGCTGTTTCTGCTGAGCTATCAAGATGTCAGCTGGAAAATGAAAGATTATGGGCCAAATTGAAAGGCAAGGCAATCCAAAGGGAGACTGTGAAGGAAAGTCCAAGATCCGAAGGGGTTACTCTAGGACCGACACTTTGTAATGACACTTTGAAATAGATGGGAAACTGTTGGATTGCCTTAGGTAATGATCTTGTTATTTTGTCCTTGATGTATTTAATTTCAGAAATCAATGAAAGACCGTTTGGTGGAAATTATCCCGGGGCCAATACTTTCAAATTCATTCATACATATTTATAATCATTCTTTTATTCATTCCTTTATATATTTATACATTTATTCATATTCATACTTAGTCATTCATTTATTCCATTTATACATATTCATGTACTTATTTATTTATTCATTCCATTTTTCATTCATTCATACTTAGTCATTCATTCATTTTTAATAAAACAAAAATAATGTGTCAATAAATTCTAATCCATGGTTTTTAAAACTTAAGGTAAAATTGGGCGCACTCCAAAATAATGAAATTTTCGACACCGTTATAATACCAGATCTCAGGCCAGAATTATGGAGAATGACCAGATTGCCCGCATTGAAAGTATGGAACGGGCTTCGAGGGAACTGCAAGAGTAATTGGCTAAGTCTCAAGAAGAGTCAAGAGAGCAGATGGCCAAGCTTATGGAAATGATGAATGACATGCTTAGGCAGAAAGGACCGGGTGAGAATTTAGCTACGGGAAAAAGGGTAGTGAATCAAGAGGGCCGACCTAAAGTTGTGCAGCTAAATGGCCAAACATCCCAGAATGCTGGAAATGAGCTTCCAACAGGGGCAGCATCTTTTGTTTACATCCAACCGATGGCAGAAGCATAGAACTATGCTCCCAGAAAGGTTAACATTGGGGCTGACCCAACTGATCTTTTGGATGTTCCGGACTTTGAAGAACTTGCTAAGAAGGAGAAGGAAAAGATGGCCGAACTGAAAAAGATTGAATCTGCTGAATCACAGAAAAAGTAACAGATATTGGAAGAGAGGTTAAGGGCTGTAGAAGGTGCAAAATTGTTTGGCACTCTAGATGCCAAGGAGATGAGTCTGGAAGATGGCCTGGTAATTCATCCTAAGTTTAAAGTGCCAGACTTCGAGAAGTATGATGGGACCACTAACCCATCAGCACATTTAACTATGTATTGTCGGAAAATGACGGGGCATGAAGAGGATGAAAAGATACTTATTCATTACTTTCAAGACAGCTTAACAGGTTCTGCAACCTGTGGGTACAGTCAGTTAACCCGAACTAAGATCCGCTCCTAGATGGATCTGGCCAGGGCTTTTATGGAACATTACAAACATATGACAAATATGGTGCCTGACCGTCTTACTTTGCAGAACATGGAGAAAAAAACTACTGAAAGCTTTAAGGAGTACTAAAGGTGGAGAGACTTGGCTATTCAGTGCTACCCCCTCTGACCAGCAAAGAAACTACGGTGCTTTTCATCAACACTTTAAAGGCACCGTACTATGACAAATTGGTGGGGAGTGCCACTAAAGATTTTGCGGATATAGTTATATCTGAAGAAATGATAGAATCTGACATTAAGAGTGGAAAGATTGAAGGGGGAGAATTTGCTACTCCAAAAAAGATATTTCCCGCCAAGAAGAAAGAAGAAGCTCATGCAGTTAGCTATAACTATTATCCCTATACATCTCCTAGACCCTATACATCTCCTACACCATATACACCTCCTGCTCCCTATACACCTTACCCGACATGCAATCCTTACTACCCTACCATGAACCACCTCACCCAAAACCCATTCCCTTACATAACCATATCGCAACAGCCATACCCAACTAGCGTATGCCCACAAATAGCCATTCCCCAAAACACTATCCAGAATACCCAGGGTATCATTCGCAATGACCAAAGATCACCAAGGAATAATCAAAAGCCTCAATTTGATCCCATTTCTACAACTTATGGTGAATTATACCCCCAAACTGTTGCAGGGGCAGCTTGTTGCACCCATTTACCTTCAATCCTTGAAACCACCATATCCCAAATGGTATAATGTAAATACTAACTGCGCATATCATTGGGGAATTCAGGGGCATTCGATCGAGGATTGTATTGCTTTTAAGAGGAAGGTCCAAAGCTTGATCGACATCGGGGTTGTAAAGTTCAGATCAAGGAACGAGCCTAATGTTGCGGGTAACCCATTGCCCAATCATATTGAGGCCAAGGTGAATGCAGTGTTGTCAGGGGAAGTTGGTAGGGAGAAAAGACACATCAGTGAGGTGAAGATTTCGATGATAAAGGTGTGGTTTGAAATGGTTAGAGAGGGAATAGTTCAGGATAAAGATAGTCTGAAAATGGTTGCAAGTAGGATGGAGGATTATTGTCCGTTCCATAGATGCAAGGGACACACTATACAGGAGTGTAGAGATTTTTTTAGCTAAAGTTCAGCAAATGATGGATGAAGGCAAGGCCCAATTTTATGAAGAGAAAGAGGAAGAAGTGGATGCTACAGAGAATATAGCTGGTTATGGGGTGGGTAGACCTTTGGTGATCTACCATGATAAGCCAGAAAGGAAGGCTACCCCGGTTTATGAAGAAATCATGGCAAAGTTTATTATAGAGCTGCCATCTTCTTTCTCGTACAAGAAGAACAAGACTGCACCTTGGAGATATGATTGCAGCGTGGTTACATTGGCTCTTCAAGTCAACAAACAGCAACTGATATAACGGGTGTAGGACATTTAACTCGCAATGATAGATGTTATGCCCCCGAAATTGTTGAGAAAAGTCCAGTGGGAAAAGAAGGAGAAATTGATAAAGGAAAGAGAATAGCAGAACCGGTACATATAGAGATGGAACAGTCAAAAAGAGTGAAAAAGAATTAAACCCCGGTGAAAGAGCCAGTAAATGAAAAAGAGGCTTGTGAATTCTTGAAATTTATAAAGCACAGCGAGTACAGTGTGATAGAACAACTACACCGTCAACCAGCAAGGATTTCAATCCTTTCGCTGTTGCTGAACTCTATTTCGGAGGTAAACAGTGAATGTTTGAAAATTCTATTTCGGAGTCAGAAAATTTATGGATTTCAAAGAAGTCATAAACTGAGACTTTTTTATCTTGATTGAAAGATCCTCAAGTTGGGCATCAGTGAAAATTTAAGGATTTCATCATGAAGTCAGACAGTCCGTGAACCTCAAAGAAACCATGGATTAGAAATCATGACACAATCATTTAATTACCTTCATCCTTAAGGAACATACATCCTACAAACATTTGCAACGCATGTCATTTTCATCATTGCATTTGACTAATATTACAGGAATCGTGGAAATTTTGCTCTCCTAAATCGAACTTGTTTTTCTTCTTAAATGAGTCGAATCCCGAGACCAACATTGAGGTATTTCCCTTTTGTTTTTTTTAAATCGAACTTGTTTTTCAAATGAGTCGAGCCCCGAGACCACCGTCGAGATATTTCCCTTTTTTTTAAATCGAACTTGTTTTTCAAATGAGTCGAGCCTCGAGACCACCGTCGAGGTATTTTCTTTTTTAAATCGAACTTGTTTTTCAAATGAGTTGAGCCCCGAGACCACCGTCGAGGTATTTTATTTTATTTTTTTAAAATCGAACTTGTTTTCCAAATGAGTCGAGCCCCGAGACCACCGTCAGGGTATATTCCTTTTGTTTTCAAATCAAATTTATTTTCCAAATGAGTCAAACCCAAGATCATTGTTAAGGCATTCCTTTTGTTTTAATCGAACTCATTTTGCTTCTCAAACGAGTCGAGCCCCGAGACCACCGTCAAGGTATTTTGTTTTAAAATCGAAACTCGTTCTGCTTCTCGAATAAGTCGAGCCCCGAGACCACCATCGAGGTACTTTCTTCTATTTTTAAATTGAACTTGCCGAACCCAGAATTTTACAATTTTAAAATGAACAAGTCTTTGGTGGTGATAGACAAAGCCTCTGGCGAAGATATCCAGGGTTTTACAGTTTTAAAAGTGAACAAGCCTTTGGTGGTGATAGCCGAAGCCTCTGGTGGAGATATCCAGGGTTTTACATTTTAAAAATAAACAAATCTTTGGTGGTTATAGCCAAAGCCTCTGAAAGACACCATTTTTAAAAGTCGCCTCCGAGAACAATTTTCTAGAGTCATGGATAAGACCTTCGGACACCATTTTTAAAGTCGCCTCTAAGTACATTTTTCCAAAATCATGGATAAGCACCATTTTTAAAAGTTGCCTCCGAGCACAATTTTCCAAAGTCATGGATAAGACCTGGCACCATTTTTAAAGTCGCCTCCGAGCACAATTTTCCAAAGTCACGGATAAGACCTTCGGGCACCATTTTTAAAGTTGCCTTCAAGCATAATTTTCCAGGTCACGGATAAGACCTCCGGACACCATTTTTAAGACCTTCGGACATAATTTTTAAGAACTCCGGGCACAATTATTCAAAATCATGGATAAAAACTTCGGGCACCATATTTAGACAATACCTTGGTTTCACCCAGGTCTTTTTCGACTTCTGGTTTCGCCCAAGCCATCACCTTGAAAATTATCTATGGTTTCACCTAGATAACTTTTCGACGTCTGGTTTTGCCCAATGATAAGTACTTAAATTCATTATTTTCATATATCAATTCCTTATATTTTATGCTTAGTTCCTTGAAATCCTTGATAATTTACTATGGTTTTGTGTTTTGTAGGTGTTTTGGAATAGAAGAATTGCTATGGAGTTGAAAAGAGTGAATTTGGACAAGAAATGAAGCTTCAAGCATAAGGAACACTTCAAAAAGACTAGATGTGGTTGCCTACATCTCATTCCCTAAAAACCCTAGTTGAAAAACCTATTTTCAAGCTCAAAATAACCCTAGCGTCAAATTTTATTTAACCTTGAAGAATTTCAGCCGCCACTTCCTTTTGCACTATATGGGTTACCCTAATTCTTCCTTTAAATACCATAGCTGATTACATGGTTTCTTAGATAAATAAAAGATGGCGGCATCTCCTAGTATTATTGGCTGTCAACTTTGTCAAACTTGCATTAATTGCATTAATTGCAAAGATCTTTCCTTAAAGCTAATCCTAGTCAAAGTAGGAGAATTAAATCAGCCAAGACTTTTCTTCCTTACACTTACTTTGGCTGCAAGTTTGTAATCTCTCCTCATTAAAGAGTGTTTTGACTACAATTAATTATTTATTTCCTTATATCTACATGCCTTGGCTGCCAAGCATTCCTTCTTTCCTTAAAACACAAAAATCAGCCACCTTTCCTCAGCTTTAGCCGTAAGTCAGCATTTATTGAAGGGAGAGAGCTGAAATTCACTTGTTTGATGCCCTAGCTATTGCCTATAAATAGAGAACAAGGGGCCAAACGAAAATCACACTTCTCCAAGCATTAGAGTTCTGATTTCTTCTTTGTTTCTTTGTTTTTGAAAGAACAAGAGGTGGATAATTAATATTCTTCTTCTTCTTCTTTCTTTCTTTAATTTTCTTCTTAGATTCTCTTTAATTTTATGTTTATGTTTACAATGCCTATGCTAGGCTAAACTTTTATATGGTTAAGGGTGATTTCAAAGCCCTAGACATGTTATGTAATAAATTTTCAGAATCTATCTATCATTGTTTTCTATCAAAGTTGCTTCTATTCTTCCATTAAAATTGTTCATGATGATGTTTTGATTTTTTTAGGTGGCCAACTAGATAAATCTTAATAATTGTCTAATGCTAGTTTAGGAGTCTTGATTCGTAATTGTCTTTGATTTCCTATTCATAAGTAGCAATTTGTGATTAATGATTATGGTCAAGTTTTCAATAATTGCAAAGTCGAACATAATCTTAGTTGAACAATCCGAGCTTATGTGTTTGTTTCTTATATCAACCTATCTTTCTCAACATAAAGCTTCTATTAAATTGAACTTAGAGAGCTTATTCTAGGTTGTTTGATAGTTAGAGATTAAATAGAGAGCTTGTTCTATTTAACGATGAACTAAGGAACGATTGGGGTAACAGAACTTGTTGTTTTCTACGGTTGTTAACTTTGATAGCTAATTGACGTTGATAGATATGAAATTGATTCTTAATGATGTCTAGTGGTGGAGAATGAAACCTTAACCATATTTACCATATTTCTCATATTTGATTCTTCTTAATTACTTGTTTTCTCATTCTTATTGTTAACTTTAGTTTAAATTTGATCTCAAAATCTCCTTTACTTTTATTTACTTGTTTTTAAGTGATAAACTATTAACTTATAAACTAAAACCCAATCCCTGAGGACTAGACCCTTGCTAATCACTATAATTTACAATTGATTCTTTTTAAGTGTAAGGTTAAATAAGATATACTCTTTTGGATGTATCAAGTTTTTGACGCCGTTGCCGAGGATTGCTTTCTTTAGTTTATTAGTTTATTGGTTTATTCTTATTTTTTGTTCTAATTATTTACTTTCATTTTTTTTTAGTGAATGTTCCAAGCTCCTGAAGAAGACTTAAGACTTAGGAGAATTCGAGAATTTATAACTTCTCAACAACAACCAAACGAGGAGTTGATCTAAAACATCCAAGAGGAGCAAGGAGAGATGGCAGCAGCTGACAACCGAACTCTCAAGGAGCTAGCCACTCCGGACTTGGGTCAACAACCATTATGCATTGAATATGCTACTCTTGAGGTAGCTTTTGAATTAAAATCTGGTTTAATTCATCTTCTCCCAACTTTTCATGGTTTTACAGGAGAATATCCAAATAAGCATCTCTAGGAATTCCATGTAGTTTGCTCAAGCATGAGACCAACCGGGGTCACGGAAGAGCAAGTTAAGTTGAGAGCCTTCCCATTCTCTCTAGCTGGTTCAGCAAAGGAATGGCTCTACTATCTACCATCCAGGACCATCACTACATGGAATGATATGAAGAAAGCATTCTTGGAAAGGTATTTCCCAGCATCTAAGGCTGTGAACATTAGAAAAGAGATATGTGGGATTAGGCAATACAACAGAGAGTCCTTATATGAATATTGGGAGAGGTTCAAGAAACTTTGTACATCATCTCCACACCATCAGATAAGTGAACAACTTTTCATCCAATACTTCTATGAAGGTCTCATGCCCATGGAGAGAAGTATGACAGATGCCACTAGTGAAGGAGCTCTAGTTGATAAGACTCCCAGGGCTGCTAAAACTCTAATCTCCAACATGGCAGCCAATTCTCAACAATTCTCAATGGGACAAGATCCACCACCACAACCCAAGAGATTTGATGAGGTAAGTATATCATCCCTTGAACAAAAATTTGATAAACTGACTTCTCTTGTTTTACAATTGGCTATAGGTAATATACAGCAAATAAAACGTGTGGCATATGTTCAAACATGGGGCACCAAACTAATATGTGTCCAACACTTCAAGAAGACACCAATGAACATGTGAATGCCAAGGAATTATGATCCCTATTCGACCATTTACAATCCAGGATGAAGGGATCATCCAAACTTCAATTATGGAGGGAACCAATCACAAACTGCTCCTCCACCATTTGACAATAGGCCATCGGGTATTCAGAAAAGAGTGCAACAACCATACCAAACCCGACAACAAGTTCCACCCACCCAAAATTCATGTACTTCTCTTGAAGGTCTTGTTAAAACTCTTTCTACTAATACAATTCAATTTCAACAGGAAACAAAGACAAGTATCCAAATTTTGGGAAAATGGCAACAACAATAAGTCAAATGCAAGCAAGGGATTCCGGGAAATTACCTTGCCAAACCATAGTGAATCCAAGAGAGAATGCCAATGCTATAACTCTAAGAAGTGGGAAACAGCTTGAGACACCACAAAAGGATAGTGCTCAAGGGGAGGACAACACCATGGCATCATCCTCACATCCCAATGAGCCACTACAAAAGGTAGCTCCTAAACCATCTTTTCCTTCTTATATAACTCCACCAACTTTTTCAAGCAGGTTAGCAAAGTCCAAGAAGGAGGAGCAAGAGAAGGAAATTTTGGAAACCTTTCGGAAAGTAGAGGTGAACATTCCTTTACTAGATGCTATCAAGCAAGTGCCAAGATATGCCAAGTTCCTAAAAGAGTTGTGCATATCTAAACGGAAGTTGAAAGGGAATGAAAAGGTAAGTGTAGGGGAGAATGTGTCAGTTGTTCTTCAAAAGAAACTCCCTCCTAAATGCAAGGATCCAAGACCACTAGAGGAAACCGATGTAATAATACAACTTGCTGACCGTTATAACACTTACCCAAGAGAAGTTGTAGAAGACGTTCTTGTGCAGGTTAATGAATTAGTTTTCCCGCTGACTTTTATGTTATTGAGATGGAAGATGAGATGTCTTCTAATCCCACACCTATTCTATTAGGGAGACCATTTTTAAAAACAACAAGAACTAAAATAGATGTGCATGATGGCATTTTAACGATGGAATTTGATGGTGAAATAATTCGCTTTAACATTTTTGAGGCCATGAGATATCCTAGTGATGTGTATTCTATTTTTAATATTGATATATTTGACTCACTAGTGCAGCAAGCTTACGAGCTAGATGGTGAAGATAGTTTGGAGATAGTCCTTAGCAAACATCTCGGAATAAGGAATGCTAAAGGGGGATTAGCCTTGAGTGACCATGTGGAAGGGACACTAGAATCTTTACACTCGCTGCCACCTAAAGATGCAAGGTTTGATGTTTCATTTATTGATTTGCCTTTATCTAATGAGAAACTTCTATCTTTCATTTTGCAGGCACCAACTTTAGAGTTGAAACCACTACCGGACCATTTGAAATATGTGTTCTTAAGTGAAAAGGACACACTACCGGTCATCATTGTCAAAGATCTCACACCTTTCCAAGAAGAGCGACTTCTCCCGGTGCTTAGAGAGCATAAAACAGCAATTGGTTGGACAATTTCCGATATGAACGGAATAAGCCCATCCATGTGCATGCACCGAATTTTATTAGAGGAGGGATCCAAACCAACAAGAGAAGCACAAAGAAGATTGAAACCTCTTATGATGGAGGTTGTGAAAAAAGAGATATTGAAGCTCCTAGATGTTGGAGTGATCTATCCTATCTATAGGAGATTTATCAAAGACTTCTCAAAGATCACATTACCTCTTTGCAAGCTACTACAAAAAGATGTGGTTTTCCACTTTGATGATAAATGCAAAGAGGCATTTGAAACATTGAAGGGACTCTTGACATCAGCTCCTATCATGCAACCTCCAGATTGGAATGTACCTTCTGAAATCATGTGTGATGCTAGTGACTATGCCATTGGAGCTGTTTTGAGCCAACGGGTTGGCAAAGCCTCACATGCCATTTATTATGCCTCTCGAACTCTTAATGATACTCAATTAAACTATTCCACTACTGAAAAAGAACTTTTGGTTGTTGTATTTGCTTTAGAAAAATTTCGGTCTTATTTAATTGGTACTAAAGTAATTGTATTTTCTGACCATGCAGCCCTTAGGTACTTACTCACTAAGAAGGAGGCCAAACCAAGGTTGATTAGATGGATACTTCTCTTACAAGAGTTTGATTTGTAGATAAAAGATAAGAGAGGTAGTGACAACCTAGTTGCAGACCATCTTATTCGTTTAGTTCATGAAGAGGATGCACTACCCTTGAATGAAAACTTTTCGAATGAGCAACTTTTTTTTATAAGTACAACAACTCCTTGGTATGCCGATATTGTTAATTACTTAGATACCAAGAAGTTGCCACAAGAGTTGACACAAGCTCAAAGAAATAAGATCAAGAATGATGCCAATACTACATATGGGATGATCCTTACCTTTGGAAGCAATGCTCCGATCAGATTATAAGAAGGTGTGTACTCGAATCTGAATTTCAATCTATTCTCACCTTTTGTCACTGTTATGCATATGGAGGACACTTTGGATCCAAAAGAACAGCAATGAAAGTTCTTGATTCTGGATTTTATTAGCCTACTATGTTCAAAGATGCATACCTCTTTTGCAAGTCATGTGATCGTTGCCAAAGAACAGGTAATTTAAGTGCTAGAAATCAAATGCCTCAAACTCCAATACTTATTGTTAAAATTTTTGATGTATGGGCATATATTTCATGGGACCTTTTCCTTCTTCTTTTGGTAATCTTTATATTTTACTTGTCGTTGGTTATGTTTCAAAATGGGTGGAAGCAAAAGCCACTAAGACTAATGAGTCTAAAGTTGTTTCAGATTTTGTCAAGACTAACATATTTGCTAGGTTTGGAACACCAAAGGCCATAATCAGCGATAGAGGTACTCACTTTTGCAATAAGACTATGGAAGCACTTTTGAGGAAATATAACATCACACATAAGGTCTCCACCTCATACCGTCCTCAAACTAGTGGGCAAGCTGAAGTGTCAAATCGAGAAGTAAAGTCCATCCTTGAAAAGACAGTTAATCCAAATAGAAATGATTGGAGTTTACGATTTGATGATGCACTTTGGGCTTATAGGACAGCATATAAGACACCCATTGGTATGTCTCCTTATCGACTTGTTTATGGTAAGCCTTGTTATCTTCCGATTGAATTAGAACATAAGGCATATTGGGCTATCAAACAGTGCAACATGGAGATAGATGAGGCAGGTAAGCAAAGAAAACTAGACCTACAAAAATTAGAGGAGATAAGGAATGATGCTTATGAGAATTCTAGGATTTACAAGGAAAAGACTAAGGCATTCCATGACAAAATGATATCAAGAAAGGACTTTGTTATTGGACAAAAAGTTCTTCTCTTTCATTCACGCCTTAAGTTATTTCCAGGTAAGTTACGTTCTCGTTGGGTTGTACCTTTTTTTATTACTAATGTGCTTACTCATGGTGCAATTGAAATCAAAAGCCCAAAAACAGATAAGGCATTCAAAGTGAATGGTCATCGATTGAAGCCTTACTATGAGAACTTTCCAATACAAGATGTGGAGGAGTTACCACTTTTTGAGCCAAATTATGTTGAATAATAATGGCATGGGTCTAAGTCAGGCTGAGGACAATAAACCAAGCGCTTCTTGGGAGGCAACCTAAAAGGATAGAGAGCATCCATTATAATTAGATTTGCATATTCCTTACACTCCATCATTCTATCTTTTATTTTTTTCTTTAGTTTGTTTTGTTTTGTAATTCTTTTCTTTTACATATAATTCTTGCATTGGGGATAATAGCATTACATTGAGGACAATGTAAAAATTATGTGTGGGGGAAATAATTTAGGATTTTATTTAGTGTGTTTTGTTTTTGAGTCTTTTTATGTTGTTTTTAGTGTGTTTTAGTTACTTTCAATATTATGATGAAATATGAATTCCATAAGTCTAAAACTGATTTATTAATGAGAAGATTTTCATGAGAGTTGAGCTTGAATACTATTTTTTATGAGCCAATGTTAATATGATATGTTGATTGCGAAAGAAAAATGTTTAGACTTAAATCTGACTTGTATAATCATCCTTGTGAGTTTTAAGCCTATATGACTGATGCATTATACATATCAATCTAATTTCTTTCTTGAGTGCTCTTATGATTACATGATTCTCTAGAACTTGCTTTAAACCTTTTTGAGACTATATTAATGCATGTGATAACATGAATATGATAGAGGCATTAGGATTTTTAACTAGGGCCAAACAGCCATCCCTTATTGATGTTCCAAGAGAACATCCCTCTTTGTGAACCAATTTGAGCCTACATTGAATAAGCTATTTCTTTGGTAACCATATATTGTCCCTATCCTAAATATACTTATTTATATTCTTACCCTTGTTCTAAAGATGAATTAACATGTTTTGAGACATATTGCAAAGACAAGGAAGATCTATTCAAAATTTGGGTTAGAAACAAGAAATAAGTGTGGGGGGAAAGAAAAGAAAAGTCAAGAGAAAAAGAAAGGGAATATTTCCAAATACATTCCCATGTAAAAAAAGAAAAAGAAATATGAATCATCTCTTGAACTTGTGGAAAAAGAAAAAGATGTTACAAAGTTGTTTAGAATGAAGAAAAGGCCCAACATGAATATACGGCCTATGTATTATATGCTTTGTAAAGAGTTTTGAGAAGTTTTCTTTGTATGAATCTTATTATGTCTCTAAACTTTATGAAATCTTTGGAACCTTTGTAATATCCTTTTCCTTTAATTCTTTAACCACATTTATAACCCCTTGGCCCTATTACAACCTTGAATAAAGACCTCTTGATTTATGAAGTTGCATGATCTAAATAGTGGAGAATAGGTGCATAAGCAAGCATATGGTAGAACTGTTTTCATGAGATTGATTGAGTATAAACACTTTACCATTACTTTAAAGAGTGAAAATCATGAGAGTATCCCATGTGAGAAGTTAAGATTAAGTTTAAAAATGCACTATTTTGATTGAGATATGTTATGTTAATGTTAGCTTAATTCAAACCCTTTTACTATCAAGCATGATTCTTTGTGAAACTCTTTAAGCTATTGATTAGTTTATAAGACTTGTTCAATGATTATCTATAAGTTGTACTGAAAGTGAGCTAAATCAGGTTTTCTTTACTTTGTTCTCTATTTGATTTTGCTCGAGGACTAGCAAAAGACTAAGTGTGGGGGAATTTGATAAGTGCTTAAATTCATCATTTTCATATATCAATTCCTTATATTTTATGCTTAGTTCCTTGAAATCCCTGATAATTTACTATAGTTTTGTGTTTTGTAGGTGTTTTGGAAGATAAGAATTGCTATGGAGTTGGAAATAGTGAATTTGGACAAGAAATGAAGCTTCAAGCACAAGGAACACTTCAAAAAGACTAGATGTGATTGCCTACATCTCATTCCCTAAAAACCCTAGTTGAAAAACCTATTTTCAAGCTCAAAAGAACCCTAGCGGCAAGTTTTATTTAACCTTGAAGAATTTCAGCCGCCACTTCCTTTTGCAGTATTATGCGTTACCCTAATTCTTCCTTTAAATACCCTAGCTGATCACATGGTTTCTTAGATAAATAAAAAGTGGCGACATCTCCTAGTATTATTGGCTCTCAACTTTGTCAAACTTGCATTAATTGCAATAATTGCAAAGATCTTTCCTTAAAGCTAATCCTAGTCAAAGTAGGAGAATTAAATCAGCCAAGACTTTCCTTCCTTACACTTACTTTGGCTGCAAGTTTGTAATCTCTCCTCATTAAAGCGTGCTTTGACTACAATTAATTATTTCTTTCCTTATATCTACATGTCTTGGCTGCCAAGCATTCCTTCTTTCCTTAAAACACAAAAATCAGCCACCTTTCCTTAGCTTTAGCCGCAAATCAGCATTTATTGAAGGGAAAGAGCTGAAATTCACTTGTTTGATGCCCTAGCTATTGCCTATAAATAGAGAACAAGGGGGCAAACGAAAATCACACTTCTCCAAGCATTAGAGTTCTGATTTCTTCTTTGTTTCTTTGTTTTTGAGAAAACAAGAGGTGGATAATTAATATTCTTCTTCTTCTTCTTTCTTTCTTTAATTTTCTTCTTAGATTCTCTTTAATTTTATGTTTATGTTTACAATGCTTATGCTAGGCTAAATTTTTATTTGGTTAAGGGTGATTTCAAAGCCCTACAGATGTTATATAATCAATTTTTAGAATCTATCTATCATTGTTTTCTATCAAAGTTGATTACGTTCTTCCATTAAAATTGTTCATGATGATGTTTTGATTTGTTTAGGTGGCCAACTAGATAAATCTTGATAATTGTCTAATGCTAGTTTAGGAGTCTTGATCTGTAATTGTCTTGATTTCCTATTGATAAGTAGCAATTTGTGATTAATGATTATGGTCAAGTTTTCAATAATTGCAAAGTGGAACATAACCTAAGTTGAACAATCCGAGCTTATGTGTTTGTTGCTTAGATCAACCTATCTTTCTCAAAATAAAGCTACTATTAAATTTAACTTAGAGAGCTTATTCTAGGTTGTTTGATAGTTAGAGATTAAATAGAGAGCTTGTTCTATTTAACAACGAACTAAGGAACGATTGGGGTAACAGAACTTGTTGTTATCTACAGTTGTTAACTTTGATAGCTAATTGATGTTAATAGATATGAAATTGATTCTTAATGATGTCTAGTGGTGGAGAATGAAACCTTAACCATATTTACCATATTTCTTATATTTGATTCTTCTTAATTACTTGTTTTCTCATTCTTATTGTTAACTTTAGTTTAAATCTGATATCAAAATCCCCTTTACTTTTGTTTACTTGTTTTTAAGTGAGAAACTATTAACTTATAAACTAAAACCCAATCCCTGAGGACTCGACCCTTGCTAATCACTATACTTTACAATTGATTCTTTTTAAGTGCAAGGTTAAATAAGATACACTCTTTTGGGTGCATCACCCAAGTCATCACCTTGAAAATTATCTATGGTTTCGCCTAGATAACTTTTCGACATCTGGTTTAGCCCAAGTCAACACCTTGAAAATTATCTACGGTTTCGCCTAGATAACTTTTCGATTATTGGTTCCGCCTAAGTCATCACTTTGCAAATAGAACTCGTTTCCTTAAGACGGGTCGAGCCTTGATTAGTCAGGAAACTAAATTTAAGGACAAAATCTTCTATTTACATCTTTTTTGAAAGAAAAAAAAAATTGAATGAATGAATGAAAATGATGAAAAACGAAAAATGAAAACTCCCTTTCCTTTTCTTCACATGTGATTTTACTAATCGGACAAAATTAGTATTTGTTTATCTTTGCCTGATTCCTTATTCTTAGCAATAGCCAAAGAGAGGCAGCTGTAGACACCTAATTTTGTCCGGACCTCTAAATCAGGTAATTTTTTTCCTGATGATGTTTTGGAATGTAGAAAAGCTCTTCTCATCCTGCAAGTGGTACTCCGAGACTTTGTTTAAGAGGACAACATGAAAAGTCAATCCGAAAAAAGTCAACCACTAAAAAAGTCAACTCTTAATCAAAATCAAGATTTGAAGTTGAATTGAACAATGGTGAAAGAATTTTGATAATCCTAGATCTACAATGAGAGATATGGAGTCCGGAAGATGGGTTATGCAGATTCAATGAAAAGGAAACCTTATTTCAGTAAATTTGGGAAAAATGCTTAAACGATCAAATTGGTCGAAATTGGAGGTTCTGAATGGAATATAATCAATGACTACGGGTATCGGAAAGGCCATTTGGAAGCAAAACCAAAGGAAAAGTCAATTTGGAAGGAAATTGGAAATTATGGTTTTTGGTGAATTTTGGCGAAATTGGGGAAAACTGTAGAAATGGCCCGATTCAGTAAAATTAAAGCCCCTAATTGATGAAGAGTGAGTAAACAAAGACAGCCCGAGGCTCAGTTTGAAGTAATTCTGAGAAAAAAGCCGCTTGGAGGAAAAACGAGGAAAGTCCCAATATTAGAAGAAGGAAAAATCAAATCAGAGGGGAATTTGATCGTAAAAATTGGGCGTTTTCGGTCCAACTCCACTTCAATATATAACAAAGGCAATGAAAAAAGAAAATCTGCAAATCGGACCTATTTTGAGTAAAATCGAGGTTTCGGGGGTTAAAAGGCAATCTTGGAAAATTTGGAAAAAATAGGAAACGAGCTCCAAAAATTATGAAAACCTCCAGATCTGAGTTTTATGTCATTTGCAAGAGATCGGCGGAGGAAAATCTGGAATCGGAGCTCATTTGAAAAATGGCAAAGTTCGATGCACTAAACTGAAATTCCAGAAGATAAATCCGGGAAACATAGGAAATGAGCTCAGAAAATTACAGAAACTTCCAGATCTCAATATTATATTATTTGGAAGAGATTGGGGAAGAAAAATGTGGAATCAGAGCTTATTTGAAAAATGGCAAAATTCGGATCCACTAAGCTAAAATTGCAGAAGATAAATCCGAGAAAAATAGCAAATGAGCTCGAAAAATTATGAAAAATTCCAGATCTCAATTTTATATTATTTGGAAGAGATTGGCGAAGAAAATCTGAAATTGGAGCTCAATTGAAAAATGCTAAATTTCGGAGGCATCAAACCGAAATTCCAGAAAATAAATCCAGGAAAAATAACAAACGGGCTCAAAAAATTATGAAAACTTCAATTTTATATTATTTAGGAAGTATTGGAAAAAGAAAATGTGGATTTGGGGTCCATTTGTAATTTAATCAAGTTTGGGGGGCTAATGTGCAATTTTACCGAAAAAATCGAAGAGAGCCATTTTTGCAATTTAAAAAATAGAGAAGTGGCTGGAATTTGAAGGGCCATTAAGACAGCCCATGAAGAGAGGAAGGTTGGCTGTGTTATTTCATCCAAAGGCCAAAATTGGATAGCAAAATGGTATCTTTATTTGATTGAGCCTTTGTGATCTTGCCACATGGTCAAATGAATGAAGAGGAAGGATGTCAACATTATGGTTACATATTTTAGGCCAGCTGTATTTGTTAGGAGCTGATCACTTCATCTTATGGTTGCAATTTCACATTTTTAGCATCTTTGATTAGTGGCCTTTGGATCTAGCTAGCTAGAAAAAAATATGACAACATTATGTGCACACAATGACCATTAGGCTGGCCTATTTTAAGGGGAGGTTTTCATTCTTTTTGGAGGTTCTTTTGGCTGAATATTTTTCATGTTGGAGCAATATCTAAGTGATAGAAAAGCAAAGAAAAATTTAGAAGAGAAGAAAGCTTGAAAGATAGCTTTGAAAGGTAGCCTATTGGCACCTAACTCTTGCATTTTTCTTTCTTTTTCTATGCTAATTTTGCTCATTTTCCATATGATTTCTTGTTATTTTATTATGAAATAAAGGTTTTTAAAACTCCCTTTTAAGGCTCCTATCTTGTGTTTTCATAAAAAATCAAAAAACAAATTTTTTACTACCTTTTCTAAAATGGCCGAATGGTATTCCCTTGAGTGGTGATTGTCTTGTGTTTGATTTTATTCCTATGTTGGTTGTGGTAGGTTAGATTGTTTTGATGTTTTAGTTTTCTACAGTAATCAAGATATGGAGCTTATTTCTAACTTTCTTTACTTACTTGTTCTTATTTTGCTGTTTTTATCATTTATTTTCATGTCTACTTGCTTTATTTACCAACTTTAATTTTTTTTTTTGTACTATATCAAGTTGTTCATGCTTTCGATTATTGCCATACCATGTGTTCGTGTATTTACCTAGCTATATCTTTGCATTTTCACCATGACTATTTGTCTAACATGCTTTCATTTAAGTCTTGCATATTTGCCATGCCACATGTTTGTGTTATTGCCTTGCTAGGATTTCACATATTTTTCTATGACCATTCGGTTTCCATCTTATTTTTGCCTTGTGTATTTGCATTTTTATCTTGATTATGTGACTACCATGCTTTCGTTCATGTTTTACATCATTATGTCATGTTATTGTGTATTTGTTTTGCAATGTTCTTGCATTCATTTGGTCATTATATGCTCATGTTACTTCCATGCATATTTCATGTTCATATTAGGTATTAGTTCATGTTATATTGCCATGCATATTCTCATGACATTTTAGGCATTAGGTCATCTTTGTATACCATGCATAATTTCATGCTTATTATGTCTTAGATCATCTTGTATTTATGCATGTTTCATGTCCATTAGTTCTAGGGTCATATTTATTGCCATGCATATTAGGTCTACGAATGCATTTATTGCCATGCATATTTCTATCTAGGCATTAGGTCATCTTTTGTGCCATACATATTTTCTATGTCATTTAGGCATTAGGTCATGCATTTCATGCATTTAACTTGCTGTTTGTTCATGCATTTCATCTCATCCCACTTGATTTTTGAATTAAGCCAATCAATGGCTCAAAGCCAAGCTCTCATGAGCATGCTTGTGGAAATTTAAGATGTTGTCAAGTTGGATTTTCTACCTTTGTGATTTTTTCCGTTAGGCAATCCTTGTCCAAATTAAGCTGATTGTAGGACCTTAGAGGAGTCCCCAATAGATTTTCTACCTTTGTGATTTTACTACTGCTTGTAGGACCTTAGAGGAGTCCCCAATATTTTTATTCTGATTTTTGAGTGTTTTTATCAAAGGTTTAAAAATGTTTTTGGTTAAACAGTTTTTCACCCAGTGTTCTGAATTTCATGAATTTTCTAGTAGGACATCCTTAGTCTAAAAATTGAGCTGATTTTTTCGTATAGAGGTTGACATGTTATGAGTCTCCCATAATTTTTTCAGATTTTTTTGAAATTTTTAAAATCGGTAAAACAATCACGTTTTAAAACTAGTTAAAAAAGTCAAATTTGATTTCAAGAAGAAAATAATTTTCTGTTTTGGCTAAGGCATTAAGAGAGGGCTGATTTAGAACCATAACTACTGTCCTAGGTTGATTTCTAAGTCATTTTAATCCTAAAATTTGATTTTATAAAGGTCGGGTCAAGGGAGGTCAACCCGGGTTTTTAAAGTTAGGAAAATAGAGCCTTTTAAAGGGGGGTTTCGGCCCTAGTGCCATTTTCATCCAAAATTTTCAAAATTGTTTTCAATCCAATCACAAAGTATTTTTGATTTAGAAAAATCTGATTTAATGTCTTTTCCTAAGGTAGTCTGATATCTTTTTAGGTATACGGATGTTCTTATTTAAAGGAAAAAATACACTTTCATGCATTGCATTTTCCATATTCATGCATATTATATGATATATGATTTTTGCTATGAATATTTCTATTGTGATGTTATTGTTTTGATTTATATTTCATGATGTTATATTGATTGTTATATGGTTGTGAATATTTTATGTTATTCTATGCTCCTTGCTTAGTCATTATTTATTTTGTCATATCATTTAGGATTTATTATGTTCATGCATTGCCTTTTTTATTTTCATGCATATTTTATTATAAGGTTATTTTATTTTTTTTTATCATGTCATGTCATTAAATTATGCTATGTCATTTAGAATATACCATGTCACTTAGATTTTGCCATGTCATTTAGATGATATCATGTCATTTAGAATATACTATGTCATTTAGATGTTGCCATGTTATTTAGATTATACTATGTCATCTAGATTTTGTTATGTCATCTTTTACCATGTCATACATGTTCATATTTATCTTTTTAAAATGTTTTTCAAAAAAATAATTTTCAGTAAAAATAAAGATATTCCCGAGTTAAAATAATTCATGAGTTCTCTGCCGGGTTTGCTGGGGAGGATATTATCAATTATCATTAATAAATGAATATTTTTTCTTTCAAAAAACAAAATGATTCGGAGATTTTCCAAATAAAAAAAATTTCTATATTTTGCCGAGTTTGTCGATGAATATAGGAAAATTTTGAATTAATTAATTTTGGTTCATTTTCAATTAAAAATGGAATTATTTTTCTTTAAATTGGGAATTATTTTAAAATGCCAAATCTAAAACCAACTTTTACCGACACTTGAGAAAACACACGATTAATAAGGTACCGTTTTATACGGGCGTTGTGGGGGTGCTAATCCTTCCCCGCACGTAACCGACTCCCGAACCCGCTTCTTTGATTTCTCTGGTTTAAAAGCGCATACTTTGAAATTGGTTTTAAAAATGTTTTAATTAAAATGTTTTACGAAACCAGTTTTAATAGGTGGCCGATCACACCTAGCAAAAGAGATTGGTGGCGACTCCATTTCTTTTTCGAGGTTGTTTTCAAACCCTCATTTTATTTCAAGAGGAATTAAGTCGTCTTTTCCTCTGTTTTCCTCAATGTCAAGCTTAACGAATAAAATGTCTCGTGATGAGACTTGTTATTTTTTAGGTTGCGACAAGCCAATTAGAGGCTGTTGAACGTGTTACATGGTGCCGCGAGACGAGCACACGTACGTGAAAGCATGAGAGAGCCAATTAGAGGCTGTTGAGCATGTTATACGGTGACGCGAGACGAGCGCACGTGAGCAAATGCATGAGAGAGCCAGTTAGAGGCTGTTGAGGGTAAGTCCGACGAGCTACTTGGGAGAAATAATGCCTGCAAATGCGACTTGTATTATTGCTGAAATAAAAGAAAGTAGAAATTTACAGGAAGTAATTTTTCAGGTGAATCACATTCCAGGTTCTTGGTATTGTCTTCCATCCATTCGTTCGAGTGCATAGGCTCCAAATCCAATCTTCTTGGTTACTTTGTATGGTTCTTCCCAGTTCAAAGCCATTTTTCCCTATTCACCTGCTAGTCTGCTAGCTTCGCAATTTCTAAAGACAAGGTCGCCAACTTAGAATTGTCTGCCCTTCACCTTTGAATTGTAGTAATTGGCGACCTGGTGTGATCTGGCAACCTGTTTTACATGTGCCCAATCTCTGGTTTATTCTAGGAGATCCAGATTTGCTCTCAGTGCTATTTCATTTAGGGCGAGGTCGTAGTGGGCCGTTCTTAAGGGGTTGATGTGAATCTCTGCTGGTATCATAGCCTCCATCTCGTACATTAGGTTAGAGGGTGTCTCGTCCGTGCCTGAATTGGACGTTGTTTCGGTGACCCACAAAATTCCTAGCATTTCCTCTAGCCAAGCCCATTGGTGTCGTCGAGATTCTTCTTCAACCCCTGGAGGATCTTCTTAGTCATCGCTTCCACTTGTCCGTTCGTTTAGGGGTGCTTCACAGAGCTGTTAGCAGGATTTTGAAGTCGTCACAAAACTTCTTCAGCTTGCCCCTTGAAACTGTGCATCATTTTCCGCCAAAGTGGTGTTGGGGATCCCATATCTACATACCATCGACTTTCAGACGAAGTTCTCTATCACCCTTTCCGTAATGGTCGCCACAGCTTCCGCTTCCACCTACTTGGTGAAGTATTCGCAGGTGACAACTGCAAATTTCTTTTGATCGATGGCGATAGGGAATGGTCCCAAGATGTTGATGCCCCACATTGTGAACGAGTAAGGGCTCGACAGCTCTGTGGCACTTTCACATTTTTTGACCAGCTCTGTGGTATTTTTCTTCATTGTCGGCCAATAAAAACCATGTCTCAGTACCTTCTGTGCTAGTGACTTGCCCCCATGTGATTTCCACATACATCTTCGTGGATTTCACGGAGGATGTAGTAAGCCTCTGTCAGTTCCAAACATCTCAGTAAAGGCTCACTTAACGACTTCTTGTACAAGGCATCACCTATTATTGTGTACTTGGCTGTCTTTCTTCTTAGCTTAAGCTGTTCTCTAGGATCGTCTGGCAAGGTCCCATTTGTGAGGAAATCTGCGATGTGTTAACCAACTCTGGCCGTCTGTTAGTTGGAGGATTTCTTCCCCATCTTGGTTGCTTGGTAACGGGCGATGTTCAAGGAGGATCTGTCCTCTCTGTCTGATCTCAATAGCGGAGGCGAGCTTGGATAACGAGTCAGCCCTGGTGTTTTCTACTTTAGCGATCTGTTTCATCGTTAGGTGATTGAACTATTGCTTCAAATCCAGCGCCCGTTTATGATACTTTACCAGGCCTAGGTCCCTGACCTTGTACTCCTCATTTACTTGTTTCG
Organism: Fremontodendron californicum; assembly: GCA_030761205.1. Lineage (NCBI taxonomy): Eukaryota > Viridiplantae > Streptophyta > Magnoliopsida > Malvales > Malvaceae > Fremontodendron > Fremontodendron californicum. The sequence goes on along the minus strand of JAULJL010000023.1, from coordinate 8,002,433 downwards.
CAACCAGCTAGGAGTCAGTTGATACAAGCAACTTCCTTGCACCGAGTTTAAGTGCCAGCTCTAACCCCGCTAAGAGGGCTTCGTACTTCGCTGCATTGTTTGAGGCGGGGAAGTCGAAGGATAATCCATACTGCTATTCGCTTCCCTGGGGGTCTATCAGCAGGATTACAGCCCATAATCTCTTTTTTTCTTGAGGATTCATCTACATATATTGTCCAAGTGTCGTCAGGGACGGGCTCTGTATATTGGGATTTCTTTATTAAGGTTGGCTCTACGGGTAGAAGCGGTGACTCTTTATTATTGGGATTAGGTGAGGGCTCTTTCGGGCAGCGAACTGGCACTGGTGAAGGAACATTCGACTATAAAGTTCGCCAGGGTCTGGGCTTTGATGGCCTTCCTTAGCCTGTACTCCAAACCAAACTCGCTGAGCTCGACACTCCACTCAGCCATCCTGCCCGGCGTGTCTACCTTCTGTAAAACTTCCCTAAGCGGTTGATCTGTCAACAATATGATATAGTGGGCTTAGAAATACTACCTAGACGCCTAGCCGCTACTACCAGGGCAAATGTTGTTTTTTCAGCCGGGTGTAGTTAATTTCCCTGTTTTGTAGGGCTCGGCTAACATGATAAATAGGGGTCTGGCTAGCCTTTTCCTCCTTAAGTAGCATAGGTGCTTCGGTCTCATCTGAAGCTGCCAGGTAGATACACAGCTGGTCTCCTGGCAAGGGGCTAGTTAGCAAAGGTGGACAGCATAGATACTTCTTCAATTCTTCGAATGCCTTTTAGAATTCTCATTCCATTGATACTTGGAGGCTCCCCTGAGCACCTTGAAGAAGGGTAGGCACTTGTCGTCCAATTTGGAGAAAAATCTGTTCAAGGCGACCACTCTGGCCTTGAGTCTTTGTATCTCCTTGGTATTTTTCAGAGGGAACATGCCCAAGATCCCTAAATCTTTTCTGGGTTGGCCTTTATTCCTCTGCTGGAAACCATAAAGTAGAGGAGCTTTCCTGCCCCTACTGCGAATGCGCACTTCTCTGGGTTTAACCTCATGTTGTGCTTCTTGAGGACGCTGAAGACTTCGTCAAGGTCGAGGACATACTGGTCTAAGGAGGGCCATTTTACCAACATGTCATCTATATAAACCTCCATATTTCGCCCAATCTGGTCTCAAAAGAGTCTGTTCACCAACCTCTGGTAGGTAGCTCCTTCGTTCTTTAGCCCAAATGGCATCACTTGGTAACAAAACAAACCCTCTTATGTGACGAATGAAGTTTTATCCTAATCGTCCAGGTTCATTCTGATCTGGTTATAGACGTCCATAAAGCTTAGATATTTATGCCCTGCTGAGGAATCAACCAGCCGATAAATGGAGGGCAGGGGGAAATTGTCCTTAGGGCAAGTTTTGTGTAAATCCATGAAGTCTACACACATTCATCACTTTCCATTGGCCTTCTTCACCATCACAATGTTGGATAACCAATTTGGATAATTTACTTCTGTAGACACCTAATTTTGTCCGGACCACTAAACAGGTATGTTTTCTTCCCATATTGATGTTTCCAAGTATAAAAAGACTGTTTTCATCCTGCAGGTGATACTCCGAGACTTAGTTTAAAAGGGCGAGCACAAAAAGTCAAACTTGAAAAAAGTCAACCCAAAAAAGTCAACCCCGAAAAAGTCAACCCCAAAAAGTCAACTACTGAAAAAGTCAACCCACTTTCAAAATCAAGATTTTAAGTTCAATTGAAAAATGGCGAAAGAATTTTGATAATCCGAGGTCTACATTGAAAGATATGGAGTTCGGAAGTTGGGATTTGGAGATTCAGTAGAAAAGAAACCCTAATCCGAGAAATTTGGGGTTGACTTTTTTGGGTTGACTTTTCTTTCATTTGAAACCCTAAACCCTAAACCCTAAACCGAAAAAAAAGTCAATGCGGGAGAAAACCGAGAATTAGGGTTTTTAGTGGATTTCGGTGAAATCGGGAAGAATCGCAGAAATGGCCCGACTTGGTAAGACCAAAGCCCCCAATGGATGAAGAATGGTTAAAAAGGATGGCCCAAGGCTCAGATTGAAGAAAATCTGAAAATCGGATTTGTTTTGAGCAAAACCGGGTTTCGGAGGTAAAAGGGCAAAATTGGAAAAATTTGGGAAAAATAGCAAATGGACTCCGGAAATTCTGAAAAATTTGTCAATCTCATTCTTAAATCATTTGAAAGAGATTGGTAAAAGAAAATCTTGATTCGGAGTTCGTTTGCAAAATGGCCAAATCCCGGGTTTCTTATGCAGTAATTCAAAAAGGAAAATCCCGGAAAAATAGCAAATGGACTCCAAAAATTCTGAAATTTTGCAAATCTCATTTTTAATTATTTGGAAGAGATTGGCGAAAGAAAATCTTGATTCCGAGTTCGTTTGCAAAATGGCCAAATCTCGGGCCTCCTATGCAGTAATTCAAGCCGATAAATCCTGAAAAAATACCAAATGAGCTCCAAAAATTATGAAAACTTCCAGATCACACTTTTTAATTATTTTGAAGAGATTGGTGAAGAAAAATCTTGATTTGGAGCTCGTTTAAAAAATGGTAAAAAGTAGGGGCATAAAAGGACATTTTGGGAAGAAAAAATCCAAATAAATAGCAAACGGGCTCGGAAAATTTTGAAAACTTCCAGAACTCAATATTTTATTATTTTGGAAGTATTAAAAAAAGAAAAATTGAATTTGGAGTCCGTTTGATATTTATTTGCATCCGGGGGGGGGCAAAATGGTCATTTCACCCAAGCAACCGAAAAGGGCTTCTTTGGGCCTTTCAAAAATCAGAGCTGGGCTGGAAAAGAGAAGTACTGGCCTGCCCAAGCCCAAAGTAAGGAGGAAGCTTATGATTTTTTTCAATCAAGTGGTTAAAAATCAAGAGTTAGTTAGAGATTTTTTGATCAAGCCATGGGTATTTTTTCCCAATCCCACATCCCTTTGTAATGTCAAGCCAAGGAGGTGCTCACCTTATAAATAAGGATTCTTGGCCTTTGGTTGAGATCACCCACTACCCCTTGTGAGATAGTCTATACACTTGTATTAGGATTATCCGGGTGGTGAGTCATAGTGTTTTTGTTGAGAGGGTTTGTAGCTTAATCCGTTCAAAAGCTACTCTGAGGGTTTGTAGCTTAATCCGTTCAAAAGCTACTCTGAGGGTTTATAGCTTAATCCGTTCAAAAGCTACTTGTGAGAGGGTTTGTGGCTTAATCCGTTCAAAAGCTACTCTGAGGGTTTATAGCTTAATCCGTTCAAAAGCTACTTGTGAGAGGGTTTGTGGCTTAATCCGTTCAAAAGCTACTCTGAGGGTTTATAGCTTAATCCGTTCAAAAGCTACTTGTGAGAGGGTTTGTGGCTTAATCCGTTCAAAAGCTACTCTGAGGGTTTATAGCTTAATCCGTTCAAAAGCTACTTGGTGAGTTTTCATTTTAAAATAATGTTTCTTGTTCTTCCTTCATTTCCTTTCTTAAGTATATTTTTCTTACATTTTGTTTTTACAATAAACTCACCATGGCCAAATGGCCTACATTATTTATTTTAAGTTGTTGTTTTTGATTCATTTTACTATATTGTTTATGCTATTTTCTTTATTTTTGATGTTTTAAATATTATGTTATTTCATGTTCTTAAGTTATATTTAATTTGGTTGCTTTGTTTGTTGCCATTTATGTTTTAGATATCATGTTTTTGCATTTTTAATTTTCTGTTTTCATGTTGTTTAAATTTGAGCATGTTTTAGAGTTAGCATATTAAGTGTTTGTGAAAATGCTTGTGTGATTCTTTGCATGATTCTTGTTTTATATCTTAGTGAGCATGTTTTAGATTTGGTATATTAGGTGTTTGTGAAAATGCTTGTGTGATTTTTGTGTTATGACTTAGTTTTTCATGCTAGCATACCAAGTGTTTGTGAAAATGCCATGCTTGTTGAAGCTTGGGGCCATTTGGCTACTCCATGTGTTTTGCATTGTGTGTTGTATTTTTGTCATGCTAGTTGTTAGGTTTTTGCATTTGCATGATATTTGGTTGGATTTTTGAATTAAGCATGCCTTGTGTTTGTGAAAATGCCATGCATGTCTTAGGTCTAGGTTACATTAAATGTCATGCAAGTTCATGTTAGGTCTAGGCCATATTATTTGTGTCATGCATTTTCCTTACATTTAGGTTTAGATCCATGCATTTCATGCATTATGTTTGCTGCATTGTTTCATGCATTTCATGTTCATGCCACTTGAATAATGACTTGAGCCAATTGATGGTTCAAAGTCATGCTCTCTTGAGCACACTTGTGGAAAATTAAGTTTGTCAAATTGATTATTCTACCTTTGTGATTTTTTTTACTTAGCCAATTTTTATCTAACTTTCAAAAAGTCCTAGCTACTGTCTTCAAGTCATTCTATGAGTTTCAAATATTTTTATTTTGGTTTTTAAATGATTTTATCAAAGACAAAAAAAAAATGTGTTGGCAAAGCAGTTTTTTTCCACCCAAAACTCGTACATCTCCGATTTTTCTGGGAATTCATCTTTGATCAGAAAATTAAGTCGATTTTTTCCCGTGTATTTTTACATGTCCTGAGTCTCCAATAATATTTTTAGAATTTTTGGAATTTTTAAAAATAGGGTAAAAAATCGTGGATTAAAACTGGACAGTGAAGTCAGAATTGAATTTAAAGAAAAACAAAGCAGTTTTTTCTCCTCCAAAAACTCGTACATCTCTAGTTTTTCTGGGAATTCATCTTTGATCAAAAAATTAATCCAATTTTTTCTCGTGTAGTTTTACATGTCCTGAGTCTCCAGTATTTTTTTTAGAATTTTTGGGATTTTTAAAAATAGGGTAAAAAATCGTGGATTAAAACTGGACAGTGGAGTCAGAATTGAATTTAAAGAAAAACCATTTTTCTGTTTTGGTTAATTTACTTAGAGTGGGCTGATTAGGAGGGTTAGCTACTGACTTAGGGTGATTTCTAAGCCTTTTAAACTCTAAAAATGGTTTTTCAAATCCCGGGTTAAGGGTAGTCAAGTCCGGATTTTTTAAACTTAGGAAATTAGAACCATTTAAAAAATTTTAGCCCAGTTTTTATTGTTAATTCAAGCTTTTCAAAATTATTTTCAAACAATCACAAAGTATTTTGGTTTTAGAATATTTAATTTGACATATTTTCCTAAGGTAGCCGGATATCTTTTTAGATATACGGATTTCCTTAATTAAAGGAAAAAAATACATTTCATGCATTGCATTTTTATTTTCGTGCATATTATATGATAGCATTATTTTATTCCATGTCATTTAAATTATATGCCATACCATTCATATTTGTCATGTCATTTAGGTTGCATTATATTATTTAGACTTTACTATGTCATTTTATTTATGTCATGCATATACATATTCATTTATTTTAAATGTTTGCAAAAGATAATGGTTTTCAATAAAAATAAAGATATTCCCAAGTTAAAATAATTCATGAGTTCTCTACCGGGTTTGCTGGAGGGAATATCATCAATTATCATTAATAAAGGAATATCTTTCTTTCAAAAAAAGAGAATGATTCGGAAAGTTTTCCAAAACTAATAAAAATTTCTATATTTTGCCACGTTTGTTGGGGAATATAGGAAAATTTTGAATTTATAAATTTCGGATCATTTTCAATAAAAAATGGAATTATTTTTAAATTGGGAATTAACTTGAAATACTAAATTTAAAACCAACTTTTTACCGAGACTTGAGATAACACACGATTAATAAGGTACCGATTTATACGGCGTTGTGGGGGTGCTAAATCCTTCCCCACACGTAACCGACTCCCGAACCCGCTTCTTTGATTTCTCTGGTTTAAAACGCAGACTTGAAATTGGTTTTTAAAATGTTTTAATTAATTTTTAAAATATTTTATAAAACCGGTTTTAATAGGTGGCCGATCACACCTAGCTAAAAAAGATTGGTGGCGACTCCATGTCTTTTTTAAGGTCATTTTCAAAACCTTCATTTTTTTAGAGGAATTAAGTCGACTTTTCCTCGGTTTTTTTTAATGTCACGCTTAACGAATAATAAAGTCTTGCGATGAGACTCGTCGTTATTTTTTTTAGGTTGCGACAACTTCAGTTATAGAGTCTGCGGCAAGCAATTTTTCAACTTCTTCTCTGATCGCTCGAACTCGCTCAGGGGCGAACTGGCGTATCTTTTGTCTAACTGGTTTTACTGCTGGATTTACATTTAGGGAATGGGTAATGATTCTCGGGTCTATGCTTGGCATGTCAGCTGCTGACCATGCAAAGATATCAGCGTTTTCTTATAGCATGCTGACCAAGGGTTGCCTTTCTATATTTTTGAGGGATGACCCAATCTGGGTTATTCTGGTGGGGTTTGTCGGGCACAAAGGGACTATCTTCGTCTGTTCTGCGGGCTCTGCTTTATACTAGCCAATCTCTACCCTGTTATCTAAGCTTTCCAGGGTAAGTGTGCTCTTGTCGATCAAGTTGACCTGAGCTTCTATTAGTTGCCCCCAGTCTCCGTAACATGTCCGATAGTCTTTGAGATTTTCCCCCTAGTCTCGGTGTTTTCAAAACTAATATTAATAGTTGATTATTGTTCACCCTGGTTCTTTTTGGTGAGCTAAATAGATAGTATGTGGCACTGGTGTGCTATTTGTTGATCTATTTTCATATAGCCGATTCTCATGGGTGTTGGGAATTTCACTATTAAATAGTAAACAACGGCCACCATCCTCGCCTTTCTCAATTACATGCCTCCCCATGATGGCATTATACACGAAGGGTTGGTCGACTACTAAAAAATCAGTGATCACAGTGAGAGTGTGGTTGTCATCCCCCATTGTCACTGGTAGGGTGAGTGAGCCCTTCATATTGACTGGATGGCTAGCAAAGCCAAAGATCGAGCTTGCGGGCTTTAAATCTTTTTCTAGGATGCCCATCTTCTTGAAGGCTTCCCACTAGATAACTTCGATTGCACTACCACTGTCGACGAGAACCCGTTTTACTTTGAAATTTTTGATAGTGATGGAGATGACGATTGGTTCGTTTCTGTTGTCTTCTAAGATATCCACGTCGTTGTCTGTGAAGTCTACCATTTAGTCTTTGCCCTGCTTGACTTTCTTGGGAGTTACATCGACAAACATCATGCTTCTGAGATGTGTCTTTCTTTTGGAATTACTGATGGTCCATTCGTCGATGCCCCCCACTATCATGTTTATTACTCCTTGCACAGGTTTCTTCCCTTCGGCTCTGCCTTGGTTTCTTTGGTTATTCACCGACGACTGCCCCTAATGGGCGCCTGTTCATGAACTGCTTGATCTGGCCCTTTCTGATGGCAGTTTTTATTGCATCTTTCAAAAACCTGCAATCCTCGATTTTGTGTCCCACGTCATAATGGTATTGACACTTCTCCTTGGAGTTAAGGTGGGTTGGGTACTCCTTCATAGGGTATGGTGCGCCGAGGATGCCTTCATGAGCCACTGCATTTAGGATGTACGCCTTGGAGGCATTGAGGAGGTATACTCCTCAAACTTAAAGTATGGAGCTCTTTCAGTTCTTCGCCCTCGGGCCTGACCTGAACGACCCTGGTCATTCTGGCGAAAAGCTCTATCTGGCGACCTCGATCTCAGACGACGTAACTAAAACCCTGATTTTCTTCTGCTGTCTTAGTACCCCGACTTACTTTTTGAAGGCCTTTCCTAATTTTGTTGGCAATCTATTTTCTCTTAGGTTTCCTCGGCCAGTTTTATTTCCTCTGTTTCTGCGTACCTCTGGGCCTTCTCGTATAGGTTGTACAATTTTCCAGCTTTTCGTCTGTCAAGGCGTACTTGAGGTATTCGTGGAGGACACTTGAAATGAACATCTGTATGGCCCAATGGTCGTGTAGATCCTTGATTTCCATAGTGGCAGAGTTGAACCGGCGAATGTATTCCCTCAACGTTTTGCTCTCCATCTGTCTCACTGCAAGGAGGCTCGCCGATATCTTGAAAGTCGCCTTATTGGCAAGGAAATGGGCGATGAATGTTCTTCCCAACTTCTGAAAGCTTTCTGGACGCTGTCAATAGAGTCCGCCAGAAGGGAGTGGTACCACATCCTGGCGTGTACCCTGAGCATCATAGGAAACACTCGGCACTTGAGGGCATCGCTTGCTCCCAGCAGGTTCATATAGGTTTAATACTGGTTGAGATGATCTGCGGGGTCCTTGGTGCCGTCATAGGTTTTCTTTGGGAGTTTGATGGTTTTAGGCACCTACTCCCGTCGGATCTCTAGAGTCAGTGGGCTATTGTCATCCATTATCCATTAAACTTCTTCCATCTTGTTCTTCATCATACCATGGACCTCTTTCCTAAGGGCCGCCATTTGGGCCTCGACGGTACCAATGGTAGATTCCTTTTGTGTGGCAAGGACCTCCTCATTCTGAGGTCTCAATTCAGAGCGTTGTTTACAATTTTGTCTGTGTGCCCTACTTATCGCAGTTCAAGATTGCCTCGGTAAGAGAAGCTGGCACTATTTTCTTCTTGGGCATTGTGGCTATTTTGGATTTCCTTAAGATGTTGGTTGGTCTGTCGCACAGCCTGTTGTTGCTCGGCCAACTGAGCTTGGCGAGCTTGTATCTGGCTCATGAGCATTTGGTATGTTGGGTCGATATACGACAGTGTTGGAGGGTGAAAGGTATTATTGGGGGGTTGTATAGTTGGGTCGGCTGCTGGCTGCTGTCCAGGAGGGGTTTCTAATTACGTGGTTAGAAAGGGTGATGTCCTCTCTTGGCTGGCTCGTGGGGGGTTGGTGTCGGGGGTGAGGGAAATACTTGCGTGCTTCATGGCTCTAGACTGGAAACTGCTCTTGGACAACAGCCACGAGTTAGATTGGGTTTCCATCGGGTTGTCTTTTGCTGGATACTGGCCTTCTTAGGTTGTCAGGGGGATCTTACGCTAGGCTTGGGGGTGGAAAATATCGGGGAAGTGGTTGTGAGTAAGTTTTGGTAATAGTTGTGAGGGAAGTACGGTTGTGGGAACCAGAAGCTTTGTACTGGGGGTGTCTGGTGGCTGGTGTTGGGTGACGAGTGGAGGAGGGTTCGTGGGGGTGGAGACTGGAAACTGCTCGTAATTGAGGGCATGGTTGTGTTGGTATTGGAGGGGTGATTCCTGGCCCTCCAGGTGAGGTGATTTGTTGAGATGATGGTAAAGACATGGCTTGTTGTTTCCCACAGACGACGCCAAATGTTGATGTCTCTTTCTGTCGAGGAGGTGATCCTGGTGGTCTGAGGCTGATGCACCCAAAAGAGTGTATCTTATTTAACCTTGCACTAAAAAGATCAATTGTAAGTATAGTAGTTAGCAAGGGTCGAGTCCTCAGGGATTGGGTTTTAGTTTATAAGTTGATAGTTTAAAACTTAAATTCAAGAACAATAAAAGAAAAGGGGTTTTTGAAATCAGATTTAAACTAAAGTAAATAATAAGAATAAGATGCAAGGCGGTATAACCAGCCAATAAAAATATATATACTAAATTAGGCGGTATAACCAGCCAATAAAAATATATATACTAAATTAGGCGGTATAACCAGCCAATAAAAATAAAACAAAGTTAATATACAAATTAGGCGGTATAACCAGCCAATAAAAATAAATATACTTTTAAAAATAAGCAAATTAGAAAAGTAAGAAAACAAGTAAGTAAGAAGAATCAAATATGAAAAATATGGTTAAGGTTTCATTCTCCACCACTAGACATCATTAAGAATCAATTTCAGATCTATCAATATCAACCAACTATCAAAGTTAACAACCGTAGATAACAACAAGCTCTGTTACCCCAATCTTTCCTTAGTTTGTCGTTAAATAGAACAAGCTCTCTATTTAATCTCTAACCATTAAACAACCTAGAATAAGCTCTCTAAATTCAATTTAATGGCAGCTTTATGATGAGAAAGATAGGTTGATCTAAGCAACAAACACATAAGCTCGGATTGTTCAACTTAGGTTATGTTCCACTTTGCAATTATTGAAAACTTGACCATAATCATTAATCACAAATTGCCACTTATGAATAGGAAATCAAGACAATTACACGGATCAAGACTCTTAAACTAGCAATAGATAATTATCAAGATCTATCTAGTTGTACACCTAAATAAATCAAGACAACATCATGAACAATTCTTGTAGAAGAACATAAGCAACTTTGATAGAAAATTAATGATAGATAGAATCTGAAAATCAATCACAAAACATGTCTAGGGCTTTGAAATCACCCTTAACCAAATAGAAGTTTAGCCTAGCATAGGCATTATAAACATAAAATTAAATAGAATCTAAGAAGAAAATAAAAGAAAGAAAGAAGAAGAAGAAGAATATTAATTATCCAACCTCTTGCTCTTTCTAAAGAAAAAGAAAACTAGAGAAAAGAAAGAAGAAGAAAACTTAGAGAATTTTGTTAAAATGGCTAATATCCTACCAATCTCCAATATGATCCCTTACAATCATCCAAGGCCCTCTATTTATACACATTTTGGAGGGCTAAATGACAAGAGACAAGCTTTACAAATTTCAAAGGTAGGTATAATAGGTGGGTGCATTTTCTAACAATTTTCGTCATATATGACGATTTTGATCAGCCAACTTGATGGTCGATTTTGTCAATTTTGGAGGCCTTATCTGATCACATGGTCTTCTAGAAAAATGTTACCCTATCAGTTACTGATCCATAGCCGTTGGAATCAGCTCATTTGCTGATGTGGATAAGAAGATATGGGCATAATACGAAAACAGGTCAGCACAGACGTCATTGCACATCAGCCAACTTGATGGTCGATTTCGCTAGGGAAAAAGACTCCGTTTCAAGAAGTGTAAAACATGAAAAAGATAGATATGCCTCTTAGATTTGTATGGCTACAAATTTCAGCCTTATTGCTTCAGTGAAACTCGAGATATAGCTGATATGGCAAAAGGTGTCGGAACTGGAACTGAACTGGATTTGCCCTTAATTCTAGTAATCTGAAATCACTCAAAGAAACTTGTGAAAAACACCAAAATACATAAAAATATAAAAGATCATAAACACAATTAGACTAAACAATAATAACTCGTATTTGACACAAAACAATAATAAAACATAACTAAAAACTATATAATTATACGAGTTATCACACCCCCACACTTAGATTGTTGCTAGTCCCTAGCAACGACTCAATAAAAATAAAATAAGAAAATCTAATCTAATCCATTTTCGTAGGAAATCACGGTGGCACTTAGCATGTGACACAAGCCTTTAAACCCCTAGGTGTCCCTAGTGGACGAGTTTAGTCTCGTGAGGGTTTACTAGAACGATACCCACAAACATTGAAAAACTAAAATATAAATAAACTGCATATACTAAAAATATTTACTCCTAATCCTTTCAATACAAATTAGAGACAATATTTGAACAAGTCTTATAAACTAATCAATAGCTTAAAGAATTTCACAAAAAATCATGCTTGAATGTAAATTGTTTGAGTTAAGCCAATATTAGCATAACATATCTCAATCAAAATATTGCATGTTCAAATTTAATCTCAACTTCTCACATGGGATACCCTCATGATTTTCACTCTTTAAAGTAGTGGTGAAGTGTTTACACTCAATCAATCTCATGAAAACAGTTCTACCATATTCTTGCTTGTCCACCTATTCTCCACTATTTAGATCATACAACTTCATGAATCAAGAGGTCTTTAATCAAGGTTGTAATGGGGCCAAGGGGTTTGTAATGTGGTTGAAGAACAAAAGGATAAAGATATCACAAAGGTTCCAAAGAGTTCATAAAGTTTAGAGACATAAAAATATTATACAAAGAAACTTCTCAAAACTCTTTACAAGTACATAGTCACCTAGGCCGGATATTCATGTTGGGCCTTTTCTTCATTCTAAACGACTTTGTAACATCTTTTTCTTTTTCCACAAATTCAAGAGATGATTCATATTTTTTACATAGGAATGTATTTGCCAGTATTCCATTTCTTTTTCTCTTGACTTTTCTTTTCTTTTCCCCCCACACTTATTTCTTGTTTCTAACCCAAATTTTTAACTAAAAATATCCCTTGTCTTTGCAACTTGTCTCAAAACATGCTAATTCATCTTTGGAACAAAGGTAAAGATATAAGTATATTTAGGTTAGGGACAAGTTATGGTTACCAAAGAGATAGCTTATTCAATGTAGGCTCAAATTGGTTCACTAAGGGTGTGTTCTCTTGGAACATCAATAAGGGATGGCTGTTTGGCCCTGGCTAAAAATCCTAATGCCTCTATCATATTCATGTTGTCACATGTATCAATATAGTCTCAAATGGTTTAAAGCAAGTTCTAGAGAATCATGTAATCATAAGAGCACTCAAGAAAGAAATTAGATTGATTTGTATAATGCATCAATCATTATAGGCTCAAAAACTCACAAGGATGATTATACAAGTCAGATTAAGTCTAAACATGCTTCTTTCTCAATCAACATATTATATTAACATTGGCTCATAAAAAGGTTGACATCAAGCTCAATTCTCATGAAAATATTCTCACTAATAAATCTGTTTTAGACTTATGCAATTCATATCTCATCATTGTATTAAAAAGGAACTAAAACTCACAAAAAAATAATAATAATAATAATAAAGAAAAAAAAAATAGTAGACAAAAATAAAAGAAATCCTAAATCATTCCCCCCCACACTTAATTCTTACATTGTCCTCAATGTAAGTCTATTAACTCAAATGAAAGAATCATGTGTAAGAGAAAAGAACTAATAACATAAGAATAGGAACAACTAAGACTCAAAACAAAACAGAACCATGCAACCTAAATAATCCTAAAATACTAAACAAAAATTAACAAGTAAACATAAAAAGATTAAAATCAAACTGACAAGGTATGTCTCAAGTCTCCCTTACTCAGACCTTGTTCAGAATGAATACTTCTAAATTGCTTAAAACACAACAAACTCTTTTTTTTTTTTTTTTTTAAATTAGCAAAATATGTCCCTTACCCCCTACTAAAATATGACATTGTCCCCAATGTCAAATTTTAAAGGTAGAATTTAGGAGATATTACCTGCAGAGGTTGCTAACCACTTATTATAACTGAGACACAACAAGCAAAATGTTAGATAATGTCACAAAGACAAAGTGCAATCCACTCCTTGCTCGTCCATATCTCTTTTTCTTTTTCCGAGCGTTTGCGAAACAACCGTAGCAGATAAACACTCATAAGCTTGGAGCTTTTTAAGTAAATCTTCAATGGTTGTAGTAGAAATTATGGTTCTCCTTGCCTCTGAAAACATGAATCCATTATCCACAGCATTATTTAAATATAAAAGAAAATTACTAAAATAACCATTAATATTAAGCAAACCAATGGGTTTCTTATTTGTGACCAAAGATGACCAAGAAGCCACGCAAGCTATTTCTTCCAATGTTCCCAGACCTCCTGGTAAAGCAATGAATGCATCGGCAGAATGGTACATGATTGTTATCCGTTCAGGGACACTCCAGACTTGTATTTCCTTACCCACGGTAGGTCCACAAAAACTTGTGAATAGTTTTGGCACGATTCCTAGAACTGGACTTCCTCCGGCGTGTGCTGCTGTAGCGACTGCTCCCATTAAACCCGTACTACCGCCTCCATAAATCAAGTGGATCTTTTGTTGGGCAAGTATTACTCCAACTCTTATGGCTTCATCAGCGAATATGTTATTTTTTCCTGGATAAGCACCTCCAAAGACACAAATTTTTTTAATGCGCTGGGATGAAGTACTTTCCATTTTTTTTTTTCGAGTGCCTGAAAGAGAATGAGTACATGGTGTAATATATAGAGGACTCAGTAGTGAATCAGACAAGAGTAATAATATCGCCGAAAGTGTATCTGACCTGTCAGAAGAAAATGTTAACCTAACAAAAGATTTTTGCGTGATTTCAGGAAGAAAATCAAAAAGAGAAGAAAAAAATCAACCGTAAAAGACAAATAAAAATAAAACGAGAATAGTTACACAAATCGAACAACACGTAAATTAAACCAAAATAAAGTTATTGCAAATCAAACCAAAAGCTGAGAAGTCATTTATTGTAGTTGTGATTGTGGCTCACATCTTCCTCTGGTTTTACGTCCAGAAACGGCTTAAACGCCTTCTATGAGTCGAGGATATGCTTCCCATCCAGTTTTCTTACAAGCTGGCAAACAGGGTCTTTTAACATCAGATTCCCAAGATGTTGCCATTCCCTTTGGAATTGCGGCCATAAATCAAGAATTTCTCTTTGTACGTCTCCACTAGGATGCGTCTCAAGAGAAAGTTGGATATTACCCAAATTCTCCTTACTCAGTCCATCCTTAATGAATTCAATTTTATCATCTCGATTAGAGGACGGAATCCCAATAGAACGACATTTACCGTTACACGTCCATCGTGCACATTTGTGGCAATTTGAACTCATGCGCTTTGCTCGTCGCTTCTTTGCAAAAGTGCTTCTACCTGTACCTGGTAAATGCAAAACAGGAAGATATTCATCTTCACGTACCTTGGCTTCAATTATCCAACGTATGTCGTCAGGAATCCCTTTGTGCATAAGCATTCTTAATCTTTCAAGTCGAACTTGGTAAAGCTTCAGTAAAATATTTCGAGGAAAAGGAGGAAATCGTTTCTGCAATCTTGTGAGAATATCATCCATCCTGAAAAAAAGAATGAAAAAAAAATTGAAAGAGAAATTGGAAGAGAAATTTATATACAATATCAGTTTTGTGGGTAGCTGATGGAATCGATTTAAATAATCACGGAGTACCGTTATCCGCCATTTAACCGGGGTTAAAAAAAAAATTATATTTACATCTAGTTATTTTCAAAACAAGGATCAGAAAGAAAAACAACATAAAAAGACTCAAAAACAAAACACTCTAAATAAAATCCTAAATTCTTCCCCCCACACATAATTTTTACATTGTCCTCAATGTAATGCTATTATCCCCCAATGCAAGAATTATATGTAAGAGAAAAGAACTATTAAACAAAAGAAAAGAAAAACAATAAAAGATAGAATGATGGAGAGTAAGGAATATGCAAATCTGATATAATAGATGCTCTCCATCCTTTTGGGTTGCCTCTCCAAGAAGCGCTTGGTTTATTGTCCTCAGCTTGACTTAGACCCATGCCATTATTATTCAACATACTTTGGCTCAAAAAGTGGAAACTCCTCCACATCTTGTATTGGAAAGTTCTCATAGTAAGGCTTCAATCTATGACCATTCACTTTGAATGCCTTATCTGTTTTCGGGCTTTGGATTTCAACTGCACCATGAGTAAATACATTAGTAATAACAAAAGGTCCAACCCAACGAGAACGTAACTTACCTGGATATAACTTAAGGCGTGAATGGAAGAGAAGAACTTTTTGTCCAACAACAAATTCTTTTCTTGATATCATCTTGTCATGGAATGCCTTAGTCTTTTCCTTGTAAATCCTAGAATTCTGATAGGCATCATTCCTTATCTCCTCTAATTCTTGTAGGTCAAGTTTTCTTTTCTTTCCTATCTCATCCATCTCCATGTTGCATTGTTTGATCGCCCAATATGATTTATGTTCCAATTCAACCGGAAGATGACAAGGCTTACCATAAACAAGTCGATAAGGAGACATACCAATGGGTGTCTTATATGCTGTCCTATAAGCCCAAAGTGCATCATCAAGTCGTGAACTCCAATCCTTCCTATTTGGATTAACTGTCTTTTCAAGGATGGACTTAACTTCTCGGTTTGACACTTCAGCTTGCCCACTAGTTTGAGGATGATATGAGGTGGAGACCTTGTGTGTGATGTTATACTTCCTCAAAAGTGCTTCCATAGTCCTATTGCAAAAGTGAGTACCTCTATCGCTGATTATGGCCTTTGGCGTTCCAAACCTAGCCAAGATGTTAGTCTTGACAAAATCTGAAACAACTTTAGAGTCATTAGTCCTAGTGGATTTTGCTTCCACCCACTTTGAAACATAATCAACGGCAAGTACAATATAAAGATTACCAAAAGAAGGAGGAAAAGGTCCCATGAAATCCATGCCCCATACATCAAAAATTTCAACAATAAGTATTGGAGTTTGAGGCATTTGATTTCTAGGACCTAAGTTACCTGTTCTTTGGCAACGATCACATGACTTGCAAAAGAGGTATGCATCTTTGAATATGGTAGGCCAATAAAATCCAGAATCAAGAACTTTCATGGCTGTTCTTTTGGATCCAAAGTGTCCTCCACATGCATAAGAGTGACAAAAGGTGAGAATAGATTGAAATTCAGTTTCGAGTACACACCTTCTTATAATCTGATCGGAGCAATGCTTCCAAAGGTAAGGATCATCCCATATGTAGTATTTGGCATCACTCTTGATCTTATTTCTTTGAGCTTGTGTCAACTCTTGTGGCAACTTCTTGGTAACTAAGTAATTAACAATATCAGCATACCAAGGAGTTGTTGTACTTATAAAAAGAAGTTGCTCATCCGGAAAGTTCTCATTCAAGGGTAGTGCATCCTCTTCATGAACTAAACGGCTAAGATGGTCCGCAACCAGGTTGTCACTACCTCTCTTATCTTTTATCTCCAAATCAAACTCTTGTAAGAGAAGTATCCATCTAATCAACCTTGGTTTGGCCTCCTTTTTAGTGAGCAAGTACTTAAGGGCTGCATGGTCAGAATATACAATTACTTTAGTACCAATTAAATAAGATCGAAATTTTTCTAAAGCAAATACAACAGCCAAAAGTTCTTTTTCAGTAGTGGAATAGTTCATTTGAGCATCATTAAGAGTTCGGGAGGCATAATAAATGGCATGTGAGGCTTTGCCAACCCGTTGGCCCAAAACAGCTCCAATGGCATAGTCACTAGCATCACACATGATTTCAAAAGGTACATTCCAATCTGGTGGTTGGATGATAGGAGCTGATGTCAAGAGTCCCTTCAATGTTTCAAACGCCTCTTTGCATTTATCATCAAAGTGGAAAACCACATCTTTTTGTAGTAGCTTGCAAAGAGGTAATATGATCTTTGAGAAGTCTTTGATAAATCTCCTATAGAAACCTGCATGTCCAAGAAAAGAACGAACCTCTCTCACATTTGTGGGAGGTGGTAAAGAATGCATAATATCTATTTTAGACTTATCAACCTCTATCCCTCTAGAAGAAATAACATGGCCCAAAACTATTCCTTGTTCTACCATAAAGTGGCATTTTTCCCAATTCAAAACAAGGTTAGTTTCCATGCATCTTTCAAGTACAAGTGTAAGGTTCTCTAGACATCTATCAAAAGAATCACCATAGACACTAAAATCATCCATAAATACTTCTATGATGTTCTCTACATAATCTGAAAATATGCTAACCATACACCTTTGGAATGTAGCTGGTGCATTACAAAGACCAAATGGCATACGCCGGTATGCAAAAGTACCAAATGGACATGTGAATGTTGTTTTCTCTTGGTCCTCCGGAGCAATGGCTATCTGATTATAACCTGAAAAACCATCAAGAAAACAATAATGAGAATGGCCAGCTAACCTTTCAAGCATTTGATCAATAAAAGGTAAAGGAAAGTGGTCTTTGCGAGTTGTGGAATTAAGTTTACGATAATCAATACAAACTCGCCATCCTGTTTGAATCCTAGTAGGAACAAGTTCATTCTCATTATTTGTTACCACCGTTACACCTGATTTCTTTGGAACCACTTGGACTGGGCTCACCCATTTGCTATCCGAGATAGGATAGATCACTCCAACATCTAGGAGTTTCAGTATCTCCTTTTTCACAACCTCCATCATAGGAGGGTTCAATCTTCTTTGTGCTTCTCTTGTTGGTTTAGACCCTTCCTCTAACAAAATCCGGTGCATGCACATGGATGGGCTTATTCCCTTGATATCGGCAATTGTCCAACCAATTGCTGTTTTATGCTCTCTAAGCACCTGGATAAGTCGCTCTTCTTGCAAAGGTGTGAGCTCTTTGGCAATGATGATCGGTAGTGTGTCCTTTTTACCTAAGAACACATATTTCAAGTGGTTCGGTAGTGGTTTCAATTCTAAAGTTGGTGCCTGCAAAATGGAAGGTAGAAGTTTCTCATTAGATAAAGGCAAATCAATAAATGAAACATCAAACCTTGCATCTTTAGGTTGCAGCGAGTGTAAAGATTCTAGTGCCCCTTCCACCTGGTCACTCAAGGCTAGTTTAGCATTCCCCATTTCGAGATGGTTGCTAATGACTATTTCTACACTATCTTCACCATCTAGCTCATAAGCTTGCTGCACTAGTGAGTCAATTATATCAATATTAAAAACAGAATGCACATCACTAGGATATCTCATGGCCTCAAAAATGTTAAAGCGAATTATTTCACCATCAAATTCCATAGTTAAAGTGCCATCATGTACATCTATTTTAGTTCTTGCTGTTTTCAAGAATGGTCTCCCTAATAGAATAGGTGTGGGATTAGAAGACATCTCATCTTCCATCTCAATAACATAAAAGTCAGCGGGAAAAACCAATTCATTAACCTGTACAAGAACGTCTTCTACAACTCCTCTTGGATAAGTGTTAGAACGGTCAGCAAGTTGTATTATAACACCGGTTTCCTCTAATGGTCCTAGATTCAATGAAGCATAAATTGAATATGGCATGACATTAATAGATGCCCCTAGATCTAGCATAGCACGCTCAAACCTGGTGTTGCCTATCTTACAAGGAATGGTAAACATACCTGGATCCTTGCATTTAGGTGGGAGTTTCTTTTGAAGAACAGCTGACACATTCTCCCCCACACTTACCTTTTCATTCCATTTCAACTTCCGTTTAGATGTGCACAACTCTTTTAGGAACTTGGCATATCTTGGCACTTGCTTGATAGCATCTAGTAAAGGAATGTTCACCTCTACTTTCCGGAAGGTTTCCAAAATTTCCTTCTCTTGCTCCTCCTTCTTGGACTTTGCTAACCTGCTAGGAAAAGGTGGAGGAGTTATATAAGAAGGAAAGGATGGTTTAGGAATTACCTTTTTTAGTGGCTCGTTGGGATGTGAAGAGGATGCCATGGTATTGTTCTCCCCTTGAGCACTATCATTTTGTGGTGTCTCTAGCTGTTTCCCACTTCTTAAATTTATAGCATTGGCATTCTCTCTTGGATTCACTATGGTTTGGGAAGGTAATTTCCCAGAATCCCTTGCTTGCATTTGACTCATGGTTGTTGCCAATTGCCCTATTTGAGTCTCCAAATTTCGAATACTTGTCTTTGTTTCCTGTTGAAATTGAATTGTATTAGTAGAAAGAGCTTTAACAAGATCTTCAAGAGAAGTACCTGAATTTTGGGTGGGTGGTAGTTGTTGTCGGGTTTGGTATGGTTGTTGCACTCTTTGCTGAAAACCCGGTGGCCTGTGGTCAAATGGTGGAGGAATAGTTTGTGATTGGTTCCCTCCATAATTGAAGTTTGGATGATCCCTCCATCCTGGATTGTAAGTGTTTGAGTAGGGATCATATTTCCTTGATTGGTTCTGAAATCCACCCATGGCATTCACATGTTCATTGGTATCCTCTTGAAGTGTTGGACACATATCAGTTTGGTGCCCTATGTTTGAACATATGCCACAAGCCTTTATTTGTTGTATTTTACCTACAGCCAATTGTTGAACAAGAGAAGTCAGTTTATCAAATTTTTGTTCAAGGGATGATATACTTACCTCATTAACTCTCTTGGGTTGTGGTGGTGGATCTTGTCTCATTGAGAACTGTTGAGAATTGGCTGCCATGTTGGAGATTAATGTTCTAGCAGCCCTGGGAGTCTTATCAACTAGAGCTCCCCCACTAGCGGCATCTATCATACTTCTCTCCATGGGCATGAGACCTTCATAGAAGTATTGGATGAGAAGTTGTTCACTTATCTGATGATGTGGACATGATGCACAAAGTTTCTTGAACCAATCCCAATATTCATATAAGGACTCTCCGTTGTATTGCCGAATCCCACATATCTCTTTCCTAATGTTGGCAGCCTTAGATGCTGGGAAATACCTTTCCAAGAATGCTTTCTTCAAATCATTCCATGTAGTGATGGTCCCGGATGGTAGATAGTAGAGCCATTCCTTTGCTGAATCAGCTAGAGAGAATGGGAAGGCTCTCAACTTAACTTGCTCTTCCGTGACCCCTGTTGGTCTCATGCTTGAGCAAACTACATGGAATTCCTTGAGGTGCTTATTTGGATCCTCTCCTGCAAAACCATGAAAAGTTGGGAGAAGATGAATCAAACCAGATTTTAATTCAAAAGCTACCTCAAGATTAGCATATTCAATGCATAATGGTTGTTGACCCAAGTCCGGAGCGGCTAGCTCCTTGAGAGTTCGGTTGTCAGCTGCTGCCATCTCTCCTTGCTTCTCTTGGATGTTTTGGATCAACTCCTCGATTGGTTGTTGGTGAGAAGTTATAAATTCCCGAATTTTCCTAAGTCGTAAGTCTTCTTCGGGAGCTTGGAACATTCACTAATAAAAAAAAATAAGAAAGTAAATAATTAGAACAGAAAATAAGAATAAACCAATAAACTAATAAACTAAAGAAAGCAATCCCCGGCAACGGCGCCAAAAATTTGATGCACCCAAAAGAGTGTATCTTATTTAACCTTGCACTAAAAAGATCAATTGTAAGTATAGTAGTTAGCAAGGGTCGAGTCCTCAGGGATTGGGTTTTAGTTTATAAGTTGATAGTTTAAAACTTAAATTCAAGAACAATAAAAGAAAAGGGGTTTTTGAAATCAGATTTAAACTAAAGTAAATAATAAGAATAAGATGCAAGGCGGTATAACCAGCCAATAAAAATATATATACTAAATTAGGCGGTATAACCAGCCAATAAAAATATATATACTAAATTAGGCGGTATAACCAGCCAATAAAAATAAAACAAAGTTAATATACAAATTAGGCGGTATAACCAGCCAATAAAAATAAATATACTTTTAAAAATAAGCAAATTAGAAAAGTAAGAA
This sequence comes from Fremontodendron californicum, assembly GCA_030761205.1. NCBI lineage: Eukaryota > Viridiplantae > Streptophyta > Magnoliopsida > Malvales > Malvaceae > Fremontodendron > Fremontodendron californicum. Next base: position 7,981,407 of record JAULJL010000023.1, on the reverse strand, counting down.
AACAAGTAAGTAAGAAGAATCAAATATGAAAAATATGGTTAAGGTTTCATTCTCCACCACTAGACATCATTAAGAATCAATTTCAGATCTATCAATATCAACCAACTATCAAAGTTAACAACCGTAGATAACAACAAGCTCTGTTACCCCAATCTTTCCTTAGTTTGTCGTTAAATAGAACAAGCTCTCTATTTAATCTCTAACCATTAAACAACCTAGAATAAGCTCTCTAAATTCAATTTAATGGCAGCTTTATGATGAGAAAGATAGGTTGATCTAAGCAACAAACACATAAGCTCGGATTGTTCAACTTAGGTTATGTTCCACTTTGCAATTATTGAAAACTTGACCATAATCATTAATCACAAATTGCCACTTATGAATAGGAAATCAAGACAATTACACGGATCAAGACTCTTAAACTAGCAATAGATAATTATCAAGATCTATCTAGTTGTACACCTAAATAAATCAAGACAACATCATGAACAATTCTTGTAGAAGAACATAAGCAACTTTGATAGAAAATTAATGATAGATAGAATCTGAAAATCAATCACAAAACATGTCTAGGGCTTTGAAATCACCCTTAACCAAATAGAAGTTTAGCCTAGCATAGGCATTATAAACATAAAATTAAATAGAATCTAAGAAGAAAATAAAAGAAAGAAAGAAGAAGAAGAAGAATATTAATTATCCAACCTCTTGCTCTTTCTAAAGAAAAAGAAAACTAGAGAAAAGAAAGAAGAAGAAAACTTAGAGAATTTTGTTAAAATGGCTAATATCCTACCAATCTCCAATATGATCCCTTACAATCATCCAAGGCCCTCTATTTATACACATTTTGGAGGGCTAAATGACAAGAGACAAGCTTTACAAATTTCAAAGGTAGGTATAATAGGTGGGTGCATTTTCTAACAATTTTCGTCATATATGACGATTTTGATCAGCCAACTTGATGGTCGATTTTGTCAATTTTGGAGGCCTTATCTGATCACATGGTCTTCTAGAAAAATGTTACCCTATCAGTTACTGATCCATAACCGTTGGAATCAGCTCATTTGCTGATGTGGATAAGAAGATATGGGCATAATACGAAAACAGGTCAGCACAGACGTCATTGCACATCAGCCAACTTGATGGTCGATTTCGCTAGGGAAAACGACTCTGTTTCAAGAAGTGTAAAACATGAAAAAGATAGATATGCCTCTTAGCTTTGCATGGCTACAAATTTCAGCCTTATTGCTTCAGTGAAACTCGAGATATAGCTGATATGGCAAAAGGTATCGGAACTGAAACTGAACTGGATTTGCCCTTAATTCTAGTAATCTGAAATCACTCAAAGAAACTTGTGAAAAACACCAAAATACATAAAAATATAAAAGATCATAAACACAATTAGACTAAACAATAATAACTCGTATTTGACACAAAACAATAATAAAACATAACTAAAAACTATATAATTATACGAGTTATCAGAGGCCGTGCGAGATAAGGAAAAGGGTCAGAGGGCACCGGAGGTTGAGCTTTGGGGCATCCTTTGATAGATGGACCGGGAAAGAGAGGGGGAGAGAGTATGTAGGGAGTTTTTAAAGAGAGAGTAAGTGTGTACCCCCTTGGGCAGTCCCCGAAAGGACCATTTATACCCATTTGGGCAACCTGCCCGGTTCCACGTGTCCGACTCCGATTGGACATTGGGAGTAAGCGGTCTAGGGGGCCTCTCCAAGGAGGTTGCTGATTTAATGTCCAGAGGATGCGGCATTTAATGCCTTGCACTGCCCCAGGTGGGCGCCGAGGTGACCGATGACGTGATCGCTAGGGGAAAAAGAGACGTCCACGTGTCCTAGGATTTGGCACTGGTGGTTATTGGGCTCGCCGGGTTGGACCTTGGTCTTGGGCCGACTTTTTGGGCTCGTATGATTTCTCCTGGGCTTTATTACTTAGTGGCCTGGCGGGCCTGACAAGCTCAACAATTACTATGTCATGTATGTCATGTCATGAATTATTTGTCGTGCCATGTATGCCATGTCATGAATTCTTTTGTCATGAGTATGCCATGAATTATTTTGCCATGTCATGAATCATTTTGCTATGTCATGTATGCCATGAATTATTTTTCCATGTCATGAATCATTTTGCTATGTCATAATAAGTACATGCCATGTCATTATTTATTTGCCATGTTATATATGCCATGTCATGAATTCTTTTGCCATGTCATAGATGCCATGTCATGAACCATCTGCCACGTTATAATAAAATGTATGCCATGTCATGAGTCATATACCATAAGATAATTAGTGGTCATATTATTTCTTTCATGTTGCATATGAACAATGTTTGCATATTCATATTCATAATAAATAAATTTCAAAGCAGATAGATGTTTTAATAAAATAAGGTAATATTACCGAGTTAAAATAATTCATGAGTTCTCTGATGGGTCTGTCAGGGAGGATCTCATCAATTATCATTAACAACAGAATATCCTTCTTAAAAAATGGTCCGGAGAATTTTAGAATTAAGAAAACTTCTATGTTTTGCCGGGTTTGCCGGGGAATATAGAAAATTTTATGATAATAAATTCCGGACAATTCTCAAAATAAAACGATTATTTTAAAGAGAATTATTCTAAAATACCAAAGCTAAAACCGACTTTCACCGAGACTAATAATAACACGTGGTTAATAAGGTACAAATTTATACAGGCATTGTGGGGGTGCTACTCCTTCCCCGTGACGTAACCGACTCCCGAACCCGCTTTTGTTTTCTCTCTAGTTCAAAGCGCAAACTTCAAAATAGGTTTTAAAAATATTTTAATTAATTTTAAAATATTTTACAAAAATCGGGTTTTAATAGGTGATCGATCATACCTAACCAAAAAAGATCAATGGCGACTCCATTTTTTTCGAGATTGTTTTAAAACCCTCAAATTATTTTCTTTTCCTTTTCCCTCATTTTAACGTCATTTAGACGAGTCCGCGAGGACACGTTATGACAAAGATATGATTAAACTGACTGAAGCAATTGAGTTAAGTCAGAAGCCTTAGCAAAATTGCCTTCTTGCTGTTCCTTGAAGATGTTAAACATGAGAGTAGGCGGATTTGAGTGATAGCACTTCGCTGGATTATATAGTTAGTTTCTTCACTTAGTTGATCGCTTTTTTGTGCAAAAAAGGCTGCAGTCTGGGAATAAAGGAAGATGGAATTCAAAGCTCAAACTTACTAGATACCACCTCTTAAGGATGGCTGCATGAACCAATTAAGATAAACCTTGGATTTTCGGGCTCTAGTTGTTGGAAAAACATTAGAACATGAAACGATAAAAAGAAAATAATGTTAAGAGATATGAATAAAATAAGATGGCTTTGAGGCGTGTAAAACACTTTTCCTTAAGGATTTAATATGCCTCCAAGACACAACAAAACTCTCAACACTCCAAGCAGAATAGTGAGAATGACTGAACAGAAAAGTCCTTTATATAGATAACGAACAGATGTATCTTTCAATGAAATATCTTCTTGTAAGAGTTGTGTTGTTTTGTAAGACAACTTTACATATAAAAGTTATGCCTTTATAAGATAACTTTACATGTAAAAGTTATGTTTTTACAAGATAACTTTTACAATACAAGAGTTGTGTATTTATAAGACAACTAATCATGAACAATTATAATTTTCAGAATTTAATTATTCTGAAATTATAATTATGATAAAATTAATTGTTTTATATGCTCTATAAATTTGACTTTCTTAATAATATAAGATCGGTTACTAACTAACATTATAAACTACTAACACTGATCGAATTCTTTTTCCTTGGTTGATATCCAATCCTCAATTATTAGTTTCATACAAGCATATCATATATACCATTCTCCAAATACAGGTACCAAAAGTAAAAATCTTTTGAATAAATAAATTATGAACTTATTGGTATGTATGTATATATCACACCCGAAATTCTGTGTCCCACACATTATTATTAGAATCAACAACGAACGAGTTGGAGGAGGTCATCTCGACGTAGCTGCACTTACGAGAAAAGTTGCAGCAAAAAATCAATTTGTGGTTCTTGAATATCATGAATATAGTCGTTTTTTTATCTGAATATAGCCAAAAAATTATTTACTGAAATATCGATGTTTAAAAATTAATTACCGAAATGCGCTTATTTTAAAATATGCTAAGAAATCGCCATGGCTGATGGCGATTTTCCAGCATGTTTTTAAAGAAAATTGTAAAAAACTACAAGGAAAATCGCCATCCCCCATGACGATTTTCCTTGTATATTATTTACAAATTTTGAAAAAAAAAACCCACAAGGAAAATCGTCATAGGGGATGGTGATTTCTCTTGGGTTAACATAAAAAAAAAAAATTTCATTTTATGTGAAGGGAAATCGCCACCTTGTGTGACGATTTCCCTTCACAATTTTTTTTTAATATTAAATATTAAATTTTAAATAAAAATTATATAATTTATAATTTTAAAAAATAAAAATTAGTAAATTATAAAATTAAAATAATTATATAAATTAATTTTTTATTTAAATTTAATTATAAAATATATAAAAATATTTTTTTTTATATTTTAATTTTTTTAATAGTGAAATGGACTTTCAGGCAAAATATGTATAACGGTATTATTATTGATGCGAACTCTCCCCCGATGTACCAGATTGATAAGGCATTTTTGACGGCTATGACTACAGGTGTCCATGGGCCGGGCCAAGGCTCGAAATTTTTTTATTTCCCTTGCCCAAGCCCATTTCAGGCCAGGCTCGGGCTGGCCCGAAAACTCGTTTTACTATTCAGAAAATATTAAAATAAAAAAAAAATTAATATTGGGCCCGGATCGTATTTGGTCGGGCTTGGACAAGTGTTTTTATAATTCGAGCTGACTGGCCTAGCCCGAATTAGTATTTATTAATATAAAAAATTTATTTAATTTTAATTATAAAATATATATAAATATAAAAATGTATTTTTAAAATTTTTTGAATAGTGAAACGGGCTTCTGGGGCGGCCCGACCCAAAATGAGCTTGGGCAAGGGAAATAAAGCGTTGTGGATTATGCAGGAATAAAGGTCATAGCTAGACCTATCCACGGGCCGAGTAGTCCGCCCGGATGTGTCCCGATGTACCAGATTGATAAGGACATTTTCGACGGCTATGACTAGAGGTGTTCATGGGTCGGGCCGAACTGAGGCCCGAAATTTTTTTATTTCTCTTGCCTAAGCCCAAAAAAAAATTATATAATTAAAAAAACATTTTAAATATTTTATAATTAAATTTAAATAAAAAAATAAATTACATTGGGAGAGAGTTCGCATCAACAATGTTATACATATTTTGCCCGAATGTCCATTTCACTATTCAAAAAATATTAAAATATTAAAAAGAAATTATATATTTTATAATTAAATTTGAATAAAAAATTAATTTTTATAAATTAATTTTATTATTATTTTAACTTTAATTTTATAATTTACTAATTTTTACTTTTTTAAAATTATAAATTATATAATTTTTATTTAAAATTTAATATTTAATATTTAAAAAAAAAAACTTGTGAAGGGAAATTAACTCAAAATAAAAAAATTTTAAGTTAAACCAAGGGAAATCGCCATCACCCATGGCGATTTCCCTTGTGTTTTTTTTTTAATTTGTAAAAGATGGCGATTTTTCCTATAGTTTTTTACAAATTTTTTTAAAAACATACTGGGAAATCGCCATCAGCCATGGCGATTTCCCAGCATATTTTAAAACAAACAAATTTCGGTCATTAATTTTGTAACATTAATATTTCGGTAAATAAAATTTTTTTTGGCTATATTCAGATAAAAAAAAACAGAATATAGCTACCAAAAATACAACTCCTCCAAATATGTGTTGGGTATATTTAATCCAAGTCTCACCACATTGCTTAACTTAATTAACTCAAGTAGAGTACTCATCCCACATTGAGTAATTAGGATGAGCCAATGAGGGTGCTCACCTATAAGTAGAAGTCTTAGCTTTTGAAACAGAACCACCACCACCTCTTGTGAGAGAGAGTCTATACACTTAAGTAGAAATTGTATTGGAATTTTTTGGGTGATGAGTCAAGTTTGTTTGTAAGAAGGTTTGTAACTTTATCCGTGTAAAAGTTACAATATTTGTAAGAGAATTTATAACTTTATTCGTGTAAAAGTTATAAATTAAAATATTTTTTTTACGTAGGCCAAGAAGCATTCGTAGGTTGCCACGCTATTCCTAACTATATGTACTTGGAGGCTGATCCGCTGTCTCTTGGCAGTTTATTACATTCACAGCAGCAGGAGTGTTGAACGGTCCGAAAGCTGCCCTAGAATTATCCATGTGAAGCCTAGCTTTGCCAAATAGCAACCTGCCAACAGAGAAATGAGAGAGAAAAATAATACTAATACATATACTGGCAATTATATATGCAGAATATTGGTTCGCAGGGAGAACTATAAATATCGACGGGGGCAAAGTTACATCATGCTTTTAGCAGGTTCAAGTTTACCTAAATGATTTTTTTATTTTATTTGTGTAAATGTTTGGATGCTTGACTAAATGTTTGTTTCCATTAGGGATGGCAATGGAGCGAGGCGGGGGCGGATTTGAAGTATCTGCCTCCGCCCCCGTCCTATTGCCATAGCACTGCTCTGCCCCGCCCCCCGCTCTGCCGTGGATGTTGAAATTTCAATGCCACTACCACCTCTATGGATGTCGGTTACATCCATAACCGTCCCGCTCCGCCCATTTGATATTTATTAATTATTTTTATTTTTTTCAAATAATAAAGCATTTTTAAAAAATTTAAATATAAATTAAATATAAACATGTTTCTAATATAGGAAGAGAAAAAAATAAAGTATTAGGTTTAAGTTTTTAAAAAGAAAAATAAAAATAATAAGTTTAATTATATTATTTTATTATTCTTTTAAAAGCTAAATATTTAAGGGTAAAATTGTAATTTCAGTATTTGGGACGGGGCGGTGCGGAGCAGGCAATTACCATGACTGCTCCATCCTTACCTTTCAAACAAAAAAAAACGCACCGCCCCGCTCCGCCTCCATTGTTCAAAAAAGAAAAAAACCTCTCCATTTGGATCGGATCGGTACGAAATCCATCGGTCAGATCGTGTTTTGCCATCCCTAGTTTCCATCCGCCTCTTGATTTCGTCCTTGAATATAAGAGTCATGGTTGTCAAATTAATTCACTTTTAGTATATCATATAATTAACTTATGCAGTATTGAAAAAATCATATTGGATCGATTAATTGGATTGGTTCAATGGAAAATTTGTGGTCTATCTGATTTGATAGGTATTTTAAAATCGGATTTTTATCAAACTCGTAAAAAATCAAATTAAGTCGGTAAAAAATTGGTTTTATATATGTATTTTTTTTTTCAAATTTTTTTTTAAGTGACCAGATTTGAATTTTTAACCTATTAATTTTATATTAAAAATCATATTATTAAACCAAATATATATTTTTATTAATTATTTATTATATTTATTATTTATTTAATATTAAAATAATTTATTTTAATATTTAATTTTTTTATTTGAATCGGTTGATTCAACCGATTAAATCAATTAAATAAAAAAATAAAACTAATTTGACGTTTGATCTGATTTTTTCAACCTTAACTTTATGCTGAAAAACTTTGTAAGCTTTGTGAGCTTTGACAAGAAATAAAAAAAAAAATCTCTTTCTTAATGGTTATGGCTAACTTCTCTCAACAAAGGTTTGGACAAACAAAGATTCGTGGAATTGTTGGGGAGTTCTACCATGAGCTCCTTAAAATAGGCTTTTGGTAGGCTCCAAGATTAGAAAACTTGAATAGCAGGTTATCAGGTTACCAATTTTTACATATAAACATGACCAAAATTACATATAAACATGACAATTTACATATAAATATGATAATTTACATATAAACATGACAAACATGATAAATTACATATAAACATGACAAATTACATATAAATATGACAAATTACATATAAACATGACAAATTACATATAGACATGAAAAATTACATATAAACATAACAAATGACATATTACATATAAACATGACAAATTACATATAAATATGACAAATTACATATAAACATGAGAAATTACATATAAACATGATAAATGAAAAATTACATATAAACATGACAAATTACATATAAATATAACAAAGTACATATATACATGACAGTTAACATATAAACATGAGAAATTACATATAAACATGACAAAATTACATATAAACATGACAAATTACATATAAACAAGACAAATTACATATAAACATGACAAAATGATAAATTACATATAAACATGACAAGTTACATATAAACATAACAAATTACATATAAACATGACAAAATGACAAATTACATATAAAGATGACAAATTACATATAAAGATGACAAATTACATATAAATATGACAAACATGAAAAATTACATATAAACATGACAAATTACATATAAAGACGACAAATTACATATAAACATGACAAATTACATATAAACATGATAAATTACAAATTACATATAAACATGACAAATTACATATGAACATGACAAATTATATATAAACATGACAAATTACATATAAACATGACAAATTACATATAAACATGACAAATTACATATAAATATGACAAATTACATATAAACATGACAAATTACATATAAACATGACAAAATGTCAAATTACATATAAAGATGATAAATTACATATAAACATGACAAATTACATATAAACATGACAAAATGATAAATTACATATAAAGATGATAAATTACATATAAACATGACAAATTACATATAAACATAACAAATTACATATAAATATAACAAAATGACAAATTACATATAAAGATGACAAATTGCATATAAAGATGACAAATTATATATAAACATAACAAATTATATATAAACATGACAAAATGACAAATTAAATATAAACATGACAAATTAAATATAAACATGACAAATTACATATAAACATGACAAACATGAAAAATTACATATAAACATGACAAATTACATATAAACATGACAAATGAAAAATTACATATAAACATGACAAATTAAATATAAACATGACAAATGACAAATTACATATACACATGACACATTTGTAATTTTCAATCTTTTGTAAAAATTAAATTAGAAAAGAAATACATATTTAATTAATATAATGCAAGCATCAATTAATTTAGATATTGGGTTAATAAAAATTTCATATAGACTATCATTTTTTTTACATCTAATGAAAGTTAATTAAAAAACACTCGCATATAAAATCTTGCAAATGATGCATCGACAAGTTAAATTTTTTAGTCCTTTACTTTGGATATTGGGATAATAAGAATTTCATATAAGTATTATTTTCTTTACTTTGGTGATAAAAACAATATAAAACATCCATGCTAGAAAAGCAGTTATTTTGGAGTGTATGGATTCGTAACTCAACATGCATTTTATCTTCATGCATGTACAAAATAACAATAATCTTTAATTTATGACAAATAATTCATCCGTATATATTTGCCTTCAATTAACACATGAAATTAATATAATTTAATTTCGATGCAAACTTTCAATCCATAAAATTAAACATTAGTAAAATTTTAATTTTAATCTTTTTATATTGCTGCAAAAATTTTATATATGAGAGGAAAAAAAACCTCAAACTTTCAATCCATAAAATTAAACATTAAAGGATATTGTCATGTATTTATGTATTTATTTTTAAATATAAACATGACCGAAATTACATATAAACATGATAAAGTATATAAATCATTAAAGGATATTGTCATGTATTTATGTAATTGAAAAAAGGAAATCAAATGACCGAAATGCACTTTAATTTTACACAATTTTCCTTTAAATCAATTATTATACCCAAATTCATTAACTTTTAATACATTTTAATTTTCCTAACTTTTCTGAGAAAATCTAGTCTTGGACTATAAATATCCATGATTCTAGAAAATGCTTTATTTATTTATTGACTATTAGTGTTCATAATGGAAGTGTAGCAAGGACCACATATAAAAAAAAAATTGACTATTCTTTTTGTCAATTGATAAACATAGGAGGAAGATGAGAGCAAGAAAAAATGGTTGTTGCATTAATTAATTAATAGCCATTTAATTAGTTTTGCTACATTTTTTACATTTATATACTTGGTTTTAACCTTTAAACAACACATTTTCATATTTAATTTGAATTATTAGTAAATTATAAGTATACAATGTTTGTATATATATATATATATATAAGTAATTTATAAACTCCACAAGTTTAGTTTTTTTTTTTTTTTTTACACTAATGGTTAATTTTAGTTTTGCATGAATGCTGACAATTTCCATCTTGCAAAATATCGAAGAAAACATTCTTGCTCATTTTAGTCAACAATTTTGACAAGTCACAAGTTTATAGAAGAGCTTCATCAAGTGTTCAGATTGATACATATGACAACAGTTAATTTTACAACTCATTTGTTGTGGTCTCAGTATTAAATTTTACAACTTATTTGTGGTAAGAGAAATAAAATAGAGCATCCCTCAATGTGATGCCTTGAATCATGCTTACTACCTGAGTATTTGCCACTAGAAGTCGTGTGATAACTCTGTCACCTACACCTACTGTAGTATGATCAGAATCACTGTCTAGACCAAGAATATGTCTATGAATCCTCAACAAGCCATCCATGGCTGGAGGAATAGGGCATCAAGCCCTTCTTTTGCAGAAACCATGACCTTATGCGAAAAAAAGAGTAAACCATTAAGTTACCAATTTCACACTCATCGACTAAGTAGAGATAAGCCATGGAATTTTAAATTAGAAAACACAGAGGATTATATATTGCCAATCTTGAATAATCTTTAAAGTCAATCATTCACAAAGAAAATTCAACTAATAACATTGAGAGCTTTAAAATTAAAATAAAACCATTGTCATCAAATAATAATATTATTTATAGAGAGATAAGAATGAGCATCATTATGATTGAAGACAATTGTTAAATTGAATTTATAGAGAGATAAGAATCAACAAAAATATGGGGTGTTTAAAGCAGTGAAGATTTCCTTGCCCCTTCAAGGGCCTTTCTACTCCACACCTCTAATTTCACCACAAGTGGAAGCCAATGCAACAACACTACAAATCGCCACAACAGATTTTGCTGCACCTAGTAGGGTCTCAGCCCTCAAATTTTCAACCAATTTTGGTGCACATAGTAGTGCCTTAACTCAGTCTTTATCACCACTACCAATCTCTGCCCACTTAATCTTTGTCAATCCTTGCCCAACAACTTTTGAGGATAAATTAAAGCCATCTTATCTTTTTCAAATTATGAGGATTCAAATAAATGACATTGCATAACTTTCTGATATGCCCAAGGCAGACAGGAATATGAAGGTAATTTTAGAACAATGTAAAACATAGGATTTCAAAACACAAACCAGATATAAACTACTGCCAACCAAAATGAGATCTACTACACCAATTGATATAATCACAACAGTCAAAAATAAAGAGAAATCTATTTACCTTTACCAGATATGACTTCCTTCTCTGTCCTCCACTTCAAACCAATCTATAACATCAAAAAGAAAATTCTTAAAAAGGAAAAATAACTTAAAGTGTAGTAAATTCCTCATGGGAAAAAAAAGCATCTAAAGCAGACAATTCAACAAATATAGACACTCGTATGATTATAACAAAAAACAAACAAGATGCAATAGAAGATAATTATGGATGTGGTTTTTGCATATTTCAGCAACAACCTGTGCTTGTCACTATTGCAGATGAATTTAGAGCGAGATCCCCAAGAGACAACTTCCCTCCTTTTTTCAGGTTGGTTCCAATTTATACTCGAATTATAGCTAACCAAAATTACATTACATAAAATGCAGAAAGCATTACAAGTGAACATTTTTCCATAAACCATATAAGAGAACAAAAAAACTACCATGAAATAGACAAGTTTCTTAAGACATCAAACAAACATAGTAACCACATACCTTACCACTCTTATATTGTGACATATCAGCTATGCAGTACCTTAAAAATGAGCTTAAGGGAACAACTGAAAAATCAGAACTAATTTTCATTTAAATTACTGTTACAGGTGCAACAGGCTATTCTTCTAAGAAATGGGTCTAGTCAATATTTTAATTGATCCACTAGCTGTCTAAATTTCTACAGAAACCAAAGTCATGGATGAATTCTTTTGTTCTACATTGAATAGACCTGCCACTGCCTATGACCCCATTTTCCAATTGAGATTTACTAAGATTTTCCATTAGGAAAAAAGAAGACAGGGGTTTGGGGGAGAGCATGTCCTAAATATGTTGAGGTTCTAAATTTTCAATATCCCAAAGTATGCTAAAAATTGATATAGCAAAGGATACTCTTTAAAAAGCTTATCATAGTAATGCCTTCACCAACCTCTGCTCCCGGGATACGTTTCATAACTATGCATCCACACCACAAAGCACATTTAGCCTGACATCGGTTTCAAGATTCTCTATTTGATATGAGAATGATTGATCAAAAATTCATTTCATGAGTATTTATCAACCTACTCAATCAGCTCCGAATCAATTTGTCTTCTACAGTCTTATGTTAAATGTTTAACATGTGACAATAAGGACACTCATCTAGTCACTTTTACATTTGTGTCTGAAAAGGAAATTATAACAAAGCAAGATAAATAGACCCTATCGTGTCTGTTCTCTTCACTACAAAGAGACGGTGGTGGGCAGATTGCACAGATTAATAATGATAAGTGCTTAATTTCATACATTTTCCTATTTAATTTCTTTATACTTTGTGCTTTGATTCTTACTTCCTTGACATTTTACTAGGTTTTTATGCTTTGTAGGTATTTTGGAGGAGATGAAGTCAAAACATGTCAATTAGGATGTTAAACAGCTTACAAAATCACAATCACAAGATGGAAAAAGAGTTGGGAGTCAAAAAGATCAAATTCTTGGTGCAAAGCAAGAAGACAGATTTGACCTCCGGAGCTTGTTGCTAAGAAAACATGATGTTAGACTCTTTATTCGAGGAAACTTCCTTCTTGACTTTTGAAGATCACTTGATTACCTTTCCAACGGCTGGTCATGGGCCTAAATCGGATAAGAAATGATCATCTAAATCGGCATTGGAATATCTGCCTATAAACCCTAGTGGCAGAAAAAAAAACCCTAGCCGTAAATGACAAATTTTTCTTAATACCCTAGTTGACATTTAAGTTTATCCTTGCCAAAGAAGGATTAGTGGCTGTCAACTTGCATTAATTGCATTAATTGCAAGTATCTTTCCTTAAAGCTAATCCTAGTCAAAGTAGGAGAATTAAATCAGCCAAGATTTTCCTTCCTTACACTTACTTTGGCTGCAAGAATATAATCTCTCTTCATTAAATAGTGCTTTGACTAAAACTTTCCTACTTTATTCAAACTTGGCTGCCAAGGCTTATTTCTTTCCTTAAATCACAAAAGTCAGCCACTTTTCCGTAACTTTAGCCACAAGTCAGCATTTATTGAAGGGAGAGAGCTGAAATTCACTTGTTTGATGCCCTAGTATTGCCTATAAATAGAGACCAAGGGGGCATACGAAATTGACACTTCCCCAAGGATCAAGTTCTGATTTCTTCTTTATTTCTTTGTTTTTCAGAGAGCAAGAGGCTGGATAATTAATATTCTTCTTCTTCTTCTTTCTCTCTTTTATTTTCTTCTTAGATTCTCTTTAATTTTATGTTTATGTTTACAATGCCTATGCTAGGCTAAACTTCTATTTGGTTAAGGGTGATTTCAAAGCCCTAGACATGTTTTGTAATTAATTTTCAGAATCTATCTATTATTGTTTTCTATCAAAGTTGCTTATGTTCTTCCATTAAAATCGTTCATGATGATGTTTTGATTTGTTTTGGTGGCCAACTAGATAAATCTTGATAATTGTCTAATGCTAGTTTAGGAGTCTTGATCCGTGTAATTGTCTTGATTTTCTATTCATAAGTAGCAATTTGTGATTAATGATTATGGTCAAGTTTTCAATAATTGCAAAGTGGAACATAACCTAAGTTGAACAATCCGAGCTTATGTGTTTGTTGCTTAGATCAACCTATCTTTCTCATCATAAAGCTGCCATTAAATTGAATTTAGAGAGCTTATTCTAGGTTGTTTGATGGTTAGAGATTAAATAGAGAGCTTGTTCTATTTAACGACAAACTAAGGAAAGATTGGGATAACAGAGCTTGTAGGACAGCATATAAGACACCCATTGGTATGTCTCCTTATCGACTTGTTTATGGTAAGCCTTGTCATCTTCCGGTTGAGTTGGAACATAAATCATATTGGGCTATCAAACAATGCAACATGGAGATGGATGAGACAGGTAAGCAAAGAAAACTTGACCTACAAGAATTAGAGGAGATAAGGAATGATGCCTATGAGAATTCTAGGATTTACAAGGAAAAGACTAAGGCATTCCATGACAAGATGATATCAAGAAAGGACTTTGTTGTTGGACAAAAAGTTCTTCTCTTCCATTCACGCCTTAAGTTATTTCCAGGTAAGTTACGTTCTCGTTGGGTTGGACCTTTTGTTATTACTAATGTATTTACTCATGGTGCAGTTGAAATCCAAAGCCCAAAAACAGATAAGGCATTCAAAGTGAATGGTCATAGATTGAAGCCTTACTATGAGAACTTTCCAATACAAGATGTGGAGGAGTTACCACTTTTTGAGCCGAATTATGTTGAATAATAATGGCATGGGTCTAAGTCAGGCTGAGGACAATAAACCAAGCGCTTCTTGGGAGGCAACCCAAAAGGATGGAGAGCATTTATTATATCAGATTTGCATATTCCTTACTCTCCATCATTCTATCTTTTATTGTTTTTCTTTTTTTTGTTTAATAGTTCTTTTCTCTTACATATAATTCTTGCATTGGGGATAATAGCATTACATTGAGGACAATGTAAAAATTAAGTGTGGGGGGGGGAAATTTAGGATTTTCATTAGTGTGTTTTGTTTTTTATTCTTTTTATGTTGTTTTTAGTGTGTTTTAGTTACTTTCAATACTATGATGAGATATGAATTGCATATGTCTAAAACAGATTTATTAGTGAGAAGATTTTCATGAGAATTGAGCTTGATATCAACTTTTTATGAGCCAATGTTAATATGATATGTTGATTGAGAAAGAAGCATGTTTAGACTTAAATCTGACTTGTATAATCATCCTTGTGAGTTTTTGAGCCTATATGATTGATGCATTATACATATCAATCTAATTTCTTTCTTGAGTGCTCTTATGATTACAAGATTCTCTAGAACTTGCTTTAAACCTTGTTGAGACTATATTGATGCATGTGACAACATGAATATGATAGAGGCATTAGGATTTTTAACCAGGGCCAAACAGCCATCCCTTATTGATGTTCCAAGAGAACATCCCCTTAGTGAACCAATTTGAGCCTACAATGAATAAGCTATTTCTTTGGTAACCATAACTTGTCCCTAGCCTAAATATACTTATTTATATCCTTACCTTTGTTCTAAAGATGAATTAGCATGTTTTGAGACATATTGCAAAGACAAGGAAGATCTATTCAAATTTTGGGTTAGAAACAAGAAATAAGTGTGGGGAAGGAGAAAGGCAAAAGTCAAGAGAAAAATAGAGGGAATATTGCCAAATACATTCCCATGTGAAAAAAAAAATTGAATAATCTCTTGAACTTCTAGTTAAAGAAAAGAAAAAGATGTTCGAAAGTTGTTTAGAATGAACAAAAGGCCCAACATGAATATCCGGCCTACGTGATTATGTACTTGTAAAGAGTTTTGAGAAGTTTCTTTGTATGAATCTTATTATGTCTCTAAACTCTATAAAATCTTTGGAACTTTTTTTTAATATCCTTTATCTTTTATTCTTTAGCCATATTATTACCCCTTGGCCCCATTATAACCTTGCATAAAGACCTCTTGATTCATGAAGTGGCATGATCTAAGTAGTGGAGAATAGGTGGACAAGCAAGCATATGGCAGAAACTGTTTTCATGAGATTGATTGAGTGTAAACACTTCACCACTACTTTAAAGAGTGAAAATCATCAGGGTATCCCATTTGAGAAGTAGAGATTAAGTTTGAACATGCACTATTTTGATTGAGATATGTTATGTTAATTTTAGCTTAACTTAAACCATTTACTATCAAGCATGATTTTTTGTGAAACTCTTTAAGCTATTGATTGGTTTATAAGACTTGTTCAATGATTATCTATAAGTTGTATTGAAAGTGAACTAGATTCGGTTTTCTTACCTTGTGTCTATTTGATTTTGCTCGAGGACTAGCAAAAGATTAAGTGTGGGGGAATTTGATAAGTGCTTAATTTCATACATTTTCCTATTTAATTTCTTTATACTTTGTGCTTTGATTCTTACTTCCTTGACATTTTACTAGGTTTTTATGCTTTGTAGGTATTTTGGAGGAGATGAAGTCAAAACATGTCAATTAGGATGTTAAACAGCTTACAAAATCACAATCACAAGATGGAAAAAGAGTTGGGAGTCAAAAAGATCAAATTCTTGGTGCAAAGCAAGAAGACAGATTTGACCTCCGGAGCTTGTTGCTAAGAAAACATGATGTTAGACTCTTTATTCGAGGAAACTTCCTTCTTGACTTTTGAAGATCACTTGATTACCTTTCCAACGGCTGGTCATGGGCCTAAATCGGATAAGAAATTGTCATCTAAATCGGCATTGGAATATCTCCCTAAAAACCCTAGTGGCAGAAAAAAACCCTAGCCGTAAATGACAACTTTTTCTTAATACCCTAGTTGACATTTAAGTTTATCCTTGCCAAAGAAGGATTAGTGGCTGTCAACTTGCATTAATTGCATTAATTGCAAGTATCTTTCCTTAAAGCTAATCCTAGTCAAAGTAGGAGAATTAAATCAGCCAAGACTTTCCTTCCTTACACTTACTTTGGCTGCAAGAATATAATCTCTCTTCATTAAATAGTGCTTTGACTAAAACTTTCCTACTTTATTCAAACTTGGCTGCCAAGGCTTATTTCTTTCCTTAAAACACAAAAGTCAGCCACTTTTCCTTAACTTTAGCCACAAGTCAGCATTTATTGAAGGGAGAGAGCTGAAATTCACTTGTTTGATGCCCTAGCTATTGCCTATAAATAGAGACCAAGGGGGCATACGAAATTGACACTTCCCCAAGCTTCAAGTTCTGATTTCTTCTTTATTTCTTTGTTTTTGAGAGAGCAAGAGGCTGGATAATTAATATTCTTCTTCTTCTTCTTTCTTTCTTTTATTTTCTTCTTAGATTCTCTTTAATTTTATGTTTATGTTTACAATGCCTATGCTAGGCTAAACTTCTATTTGGTTAAGGGTGATTTCAAAGCCCTAGACATGTTTTGTAATTAATTTTCAGAATCTATCTATTATTATTTTCTATCAAAGTTGCTTATGTTCTTCCATTAAAATCGTTCATGATGATGTTTTGATTTGTTTTGGTGGCCAACTAGATAAATCTTGATAATTGTCTAATGCTAGTTTAGGAGTCTTGATCCGTGTAATTGTCTTGATTTTCTATTCATAAGTAGCAATTTGTGATTAATGATTATGGTCAAGTTTTCAATAATTGCAAAGTGGAACATAACCTAAGTTGAACAATCCGAGCTTATGTGTTTGTTGCTTAGATCAACCTATCTTTCTCATCATAAAGCTGCCATTAAATTGAATTTAGAGAGCTTATTCTAGGTTGTTTGATGGTTAGAGATTAAATAGAGAGCTTGTTCTATTTAACGACAAACTAAGGAAAGATTGGGATAACAGAGCTTGTTGTTATCTACGGTTGTTAACTTTGATAGTTGGTTGATATTGATAGATCTGAAATTGGTTCTTAATGATGTCTAGTGGTGGAGAATGAAACCTTAACCATATTTCTATCATATTTGATTTCTTATTTCTTACTTGTTTTCTTACTTTTCTTGTTTGCTAATTTTTAACACTATTTCAAAACCCCCTTTTGTTTTGTTTTCTTTGAACGTAAGTTATAAACTAATAACTCATAGATTAAAACCCAATCCCTGAGGACTCTACCCTTGCTAATCACTATACTCTACAATTGATTCTTTTTTAAGTGCAAGGTTAAATAAGATACACTCTTTTGGGTGCATCAAATTTTTGGCGCCGTTGCCGGGGATTGCTTTCTTTAGTTTATTAGTTTATTGGTTTATTCATATTTTCAGTTCTAATTATTTACTTTCTTTTTTTTTTTTTTTATTAGTGAATGTTCCAAGCTCCTGAAGAAGACTTAAGACTTAGGAGAATTCGGGAATTTATAACTTCTCACCAACAACCAATCGAGGAGTTGATCCAAAACATCCAAGAGGAGCAAGGAGAGATGGCAGCAGCTGACAACCGAACTCTCAAGGAGCTAGCCGCTCCGGACTTGGATCAACAACCATTATGCATTGAATATGCTAATCTTGAGGTAGCTTTTGAATTAAAATCTGGTTTGATTCATCTTCTCCCAACTTTTCATGGTTTTGCAGGAGAGGATCCAAATAAGCACCTCAAGGAATTCCATGTAGTTTGCTCAATCATGAGACCAACAGGAGTCACGGAAGAGCAAGTTAAGTTGAGAGCCTTCCCATTCTCTCTAGCTGATTCAGCAAAGGAATGGCTCTACTATCTACCATCCGGGACCATCACTACATGGAATGATATGAAGAAAGCATTCTTGGAAAGGTATTTCCCAGCATCTAAGGCTGCCAACATTAGAAAAGAGATATGTGGGATTCGGCAATACAATGGAGAGTCCTTATATGAATATTGGGAGAGGTTCAAGAAACTTTGTGCATCATGTCCACACCATCAGATAAGTGAACAACTTCTCATCCAATATTTCTATGAAGGTCTCATGCCCATGGAGAGAAGTATGATAGATGCCGCTAGTGGGGGAGCTCTAGTTGATAAGACTCCCGGGGCTGCTAGAACTCTAATCTCCAACATGGCAGCCAATTCTCAACAATTCTCAATGAGACAAGATCCACCACCACAACCCAAGAGAGTTAATGAGGTAAGTATATCATCCCTTGAACAAAAATTTGATAAACTGACTTCTCTTGTTCAACAATTGGCTGTAGGTAATATACAGCAAATAAAGGCTTGTGGCATATGTTCAAACATGGGGCACCAAACTGATATGTGTCCAACACTTCAAGAGGACACCAATGAACATGTGAATGCCATGGGTGGATTTCAGAACCAATCAAGGAAATATGATCCCTACTCAAACACTTACAATCCAGGATGGAGGGATCATCCAAACTTCAATTATGGAGGGAACCAATCACAAACTATTTCTCCACCATTTGACAACAGGCCACCGGGTTTTCAGCAAAGAGTGCAACAACCATACCAAACCCGACAACAACTGCCACCCACCCAAAATTCAGGTACTTCTCTTGAAGATCTTGTTAAAGCTCTTTCTACTAATACAATTCAATTTCAACAGGAAACAAAGACAAGTATTCGAAATTTGGAGACTCAAATTGGCCAATTGGCAACAACCATGAGTCAAATGCAAGCAAGGGATTCTGGGAAATTACCTTCCCAAACCATAGTGAATCCAAGAGAGAATGCCAATGCTATAACTTTAAGAAGTGGGAAACAGCTAGAGACACCACAAAATGATAGTGCTCAAGGGGAAAACAACACCATGGCATCCTCTTCACATCCCAACGAGCCATTAAAAAGGGTAATTCTTAAACCATCCTTTACTTCTTATATAACTCCTCCACCTTTTCCTAGCAGGTTAGCAAAGTCCAAGAAGGAGGAGCAAGAGAAGGAAATTTTGGAAACCTTCCGGAAAGTAGAGGTGAACATTCCTCTACTAGATGCTATCAAGCAAGTGCCAAGATATGCCAAGTTCTTAAAAGAGTTGTGCACATCTAAAAGGAAGTTGAAATGGAATGAAAAGATAAGTGTAGGGGAGAATGTGTCAGCTGTTCTTCAAAAGAAACTCCCACCTAAATGCAAGGATCCAGGTATGTTTACTATTCCTTGTAAGATAGGGAACACCAGGTTTGAGCGTGCTATGCTAGATCTAGGGGCATCTATTAATGTCATGCCATATTCAATTTATGCTTCATTGAATCTAGGACCATTAGAGGAAACCGATGTTATAATACAACTTGCTGACCGTTCTAACACTTACCCAAGAGGAGTTGTAGAAGACGTTCTTGTACAGGTTAATGAATTGGTTTTTCCCGCTGACTTTTATGTTCTTGAGATGGAAGATGAGATGTCTTCTAATCCCACACCTATTCTATTAGGGAGACCATTCTTGAAAACAGCAAGAACTAAAATAGATGTACATGATGGCACTTTAACTATGGAATTTGATGGTGAAATAATTCGCTTTAACATTTTTGAGGCCATGAGATATCCTAGTGATGTGCATTCTGTTTTTAATATTGATATAATTGACTCACTAGTGCAGCAAGCTTATGAGCTAGATGGTGAAGATAGTGTGGAAATAGTACTTAGCAAACATCTCGGAATGGGGGATGCTAAAGGGGAACTATCCTTGAGTGACCATGTGGAAGGGGCACTAGAATCTTTACACTCGCTGCCACCTAAAGATGCAAGGTTTGATGTTTCATTTATTGATTTGCCTTTATCTAATGAGAAACTTCTACCTTCCATTTTGCAGGCACCAACTTTAGAGTTGAAACCACTACCGAACCACTTGAAATATGTTTTCTTAGGTGAAAAGGACACACTACCGGTTATCATTGCCAAAGAGCTCACACCTTTGCAAGAAGAGCGACTTATCCGGGTGCTTAGAGAGCATAAAACAGCAATTGGTTGGACAATTACCGATATCAAGGGAATAAGCCCATCTATGTGCATGCACCGGATTTTGTTAGAGGAGGCGTCCAAACCAACAAGAGAAGCACAAAGAAGATTGAACCCTCCTATGATGGAGGTTGTGAAAAAGGAGATACTGAAGCTCCTATATGTTGGAGTGATCTATCCTATCTCGGATAGCAAATGGGTGAGCCCGGTCCAAGTGGTTCCAAAGAAATCAGGTGTAACGGTGGTAACAAATAATGAGAATGAACTTGTTCCTACTAGGATTCAAACAGGGTGGCGAGTTTGTATTGATTATCGAAAACTTAATTCCACAACTCGCAAAGACCACTTTCCTTTACCTTTTATTGATCAAATGCTTGAAAGGTTAGCTGGCCATTCTCATTATTGTTTTCTTGATGGTTTTTCAGGTTATAATCAGATTGCCATTGCTCCGGAGGACCAAGAGAAAACAACATTCACATGTCCATTTGGTACTTTTGCATACCGGCGTATGCCATTTGGTCTTTGTAATGCACCAGCTACATTCCAAAGGTGTATGGTTAGCATATTTTCAGATTATGTAGAGAACATCATAGAAGTGTTTATGGATGATTTTAGTGTCTATGGTGATTCTTTTGATAGATGTCTAGAGAACCTTACACTTGTACTTGAAAGATGCATGGAAACTAACCTTGTTTTGAATTGGGGAAAATGTCACTTTATGGTAGAACAAGGAATAGTTTTGGGCCATGTTATTTCTTCTAGAGGGATAGAGGTTGATAAATCTAAAATAGATATTATGCATTCTTTACCACCTCCCACAAATGTGAGAGAGGTTCGTTCTTTTCTTGGACATGCAGGTTTCTATAGGAGATTTATCAAAGACTTCTCAAAGATCACATTACCTCTTTGCAAGCTACTACAAAAAGATGTGGTTTTCCACTTTGATGATAAATGCAAAGAGGCGTTTGAAACATTGAAGGGACTCTTGACATCAGCTCCTATCATGCAACCACCAGATTGGAATATACCTTTTGAAATCATGTGTGATGCTAGTGACTATGCCATTGGAGCTGTTTTGGGCCAAAGGGTTGGCAAAGCCTCACATGCCATTTATTATGCCTCCCGAACTCTTAATGATGCTCAATTGAATTATTCCACTACTGAAAAAGAACTTTTGGCTGTTGTATTTGCTTTAGAAAAATTTCGATCTTATTTAATTGGTACTGATAACTCGTATAATTATATAGTTTTTAGTTATGTTTTATTATTGTTTTGTGTCAAATACGAGTTATTATTGCTTAGTCTAATTTTGTTTATGATCTTTTATATTTTTATGTAATTTGGTGTTTTTTTACGAGTTTCTTTGAGTGATTTCAGATTACTAGGTTAAATCAACAATTAAGGGCAAATTCAGTTCAGTTCCAGTTCCGACACCTTTTCCATATCAGCTATATCTGGAGTTTCACTGAAGAAATAAGGCTGAAATTTTAACCGTGCAAAGTTAAGAGGCATATCTAACTTTTTCATGTTTTACACTTCTTGAAACGGAGTCGTTTTCCCTAGCGAAATCGACCATCAAGTTGGCTGATGAGCAATGACGTCTGTGCTGACCTGTTTTGGTATTTTGCCCATATCTTCTGATCCACATCAGAAAATGAGCTGATTCCAACGGCTATGGATCACCGACTGATAGGGGAACATTTTTCTAGAAGACCATTTGATCAGATCAAGCCTCCAATATTGACAAAATCGATCATCAAGCTGGCTGATCAGAATTGTCATACAATATGACGAAAATTGTTAGAAAAATGCACCCACCTATTATACCTACCTTTGAAATTTATAAAGCTTGTCTCTTGTCATTTAGCTCTCCAAAATGTGTATAAATAGAGGGCCTTGGATGATTGTAAGAGACATTGTACATTGGTAGGATATTAGCCATTGTAATAAAATTCTCTAAGTTTTCTTCTTCTTTCTTTTCTCTAGTTTTCTTTTTCTTTATTTTCTTCTTCTTCTTTCTTTCTTTTATTTCCTTCTTAGATTCTCTTTAATTTTATGTTTATGTTTACAATGCCTATGCTAGGCTAAACTTCTATTTGGTTAAGGGTGATTTCAAATCCCTAGACATGTTTTGTGATTGATTTTCAGATTCTATCTATCATTAATTTTCTATCAAAGTTGCTTATGTTCTTCTACAAGAATTGTTCATGATGTTGTCTTGATTTATTTAGGTGTACAACTAGATAGATCTTGATAATTATCTATTGCTAGTCTAGGAGTCTTGATCCGTGTAATTGTCTTGATTTCCTATTCATAAGTGGCAATTTGTGATTAATGATTATGGTCAAGTTTTCAATAATTGCAAAGTGGAACATAACCTAAGTTGAACAATCCGAGCTTATGTGTTTGTTGCTTAGATCAACCTATCTTTCTCATCATAAAGCTGCCATTAAATTGAATTTAGAGAGCTTATTCTAGGTTGTTTAATGGTTAGAGATTAAATAGAGAGCTTGTTCTATTTAACGACAAACTAAGGAAAGATTGGGATAACAGAGCTTGTTGTTATCTACGGTTGTTAACTTTGATAGTTGGTTGATATTGATAGATCTGAAATTGATTCTTAATGATGTCTAGTGGTGGAGAATGAAACCTTAACCATATTTTTCATAGTTGATTCTTCTTACTTACTTGTTTTCTTACTTTTCTAGTTTGCTTATTTTTAAAAGTATATTTATTTTTATTGGCTGGTTATACCGCCTAATTTGTATATTAACTCTGTTTTATTTTAATTGGCTGGTTATACCGCCTAATTTAGTATATATATTTTTATTGGCTGGTTATACCGCCTAATTTAGTATATATATTTTTATTGGCTGGTTATACCGCCTTGCATCTTATTCTTATTATTTACTTTAGTTTAAATCTGGCTTCAAAAACCCCTTTTCTTTTATTGTTTTCTTTGAACGTAAGTTATAAACTAATAACTCATAGATTAAAACCCAATCCCTGAGGACTCGACCCTTGCTAATCATTATACTTACAATTGATCTTTTTAGTGCAAGGTTAAATAAGATACACTCTTTTGGGTGCATCAAATTTTTGGCGCCGTTGCCGGGGATTGCTTTCTTTAGTTTATTTGTTACTTGGTTTATTCTTATTTTCAGTTCTAATTAGTTTTATTTTCTTGTACATACAAGTTTTTCTTTTCAAATTTAAAAAAAAAAAAAAAAAAAAAAAAACAATGGAATTGAGCAATCTAACACTTGAAGAGTTGGTGGCATACATGAACATGGAGAATCAACAAGCCAATCTCACCTCCCCAGTTCAACAATTGGCCATGGGAGGATGTCAAGGCCATCAAGTGTTCCAAGACCAACAATATGATCATTACTCAAACACTTACCATGAGGGATGGTGGGATCATACTAATTATGGCTACTCGAAAAATTACCAAGAAGTAGATCCTTATGCCAATTACACTCATCCATCTAGCTTCAATCAATCATGGTCTCAAGAACCAGATCTTTTTCAACCACCACATATGACTCAAAACTCAGGTACTTCTTTAGAAGATCTTGTCTATTCTCTTGTTACTGATTCTTTGCAATTTCAACAGGAAACAAGGGCAAGCATCCAGAGTTTGGAAAAGCAAATGAGCCAATTGGCTAGTAGTATGGTGGGATGGGTAGCACAAAGATCTGAAGAACTCCCAGCCCAAACGATGGTTAACCCAAAGGAGAATGCTACTATTGTGACCTTGAAGAATGAGGAACAAGATAAGGATGAAACAAAATTAGAGATGGATTCTATTCTTGAGGATAATGAAGCCAAAGATCCAAATAAGAGTATTTCGGCACCTGAGGTAACGTTTAAGGTTTCACTTTTTACTAATGTTTCTTCTCCACCTTTTCCTAGTAGATTTGCAAAGTTCAAGGAGGAAGAACATGAACAAGACATGCCGGAAACCTTAAACAACTTGTTTGTGGAGTTCATTCAACAAGTATCAAAATATGCTTCATTCCTCGATGACATATGCACCACAAAGGATGATGGAATAATACTTGTAATGGAGAATGCATTCACTGTTGTGCAAAGAAAGCTTCCTCTCAAACGCATAAATTTGGGAAATTTCATGTATGAGCCTGAGAAGCCTAAAATGCCAAGAAGGGGTGTTGGTTAGGTTCAAAACACTAAATCAAGTGCTAATTGGGGGAGGCAGCCTAATTAGTGAAAGCATTGTCAAACTGCCATCCTCAGATTTGCTCTCTTTTTCTTTATCTTTTTCTTATGTTTCTTTGCTAATTGTGTTTAGTGTTTCTAAGTTCATTTAGGCTGCATAAGTTTATTTTGTTTATTAGTTCTTTTCACTTACACATGATTCTTTCATTTGGGATTAATAGCATTACATTAATGACAATGTAAGAATTATGTGTGGGGGGAAGAATTTAGGATTTTATTTAGAGTGTTTTGTTTTTGTGTCTTTTTATGTTGTTTTTCTTTCTGATCCTTGTTTTGAAAATAACTAGATGTAAATATAATTTTTAATTTTTTTAACCCCGGTTAAATGGCGGATAACGGTACTCCGTGATTATTTAAATCGGTTCCATCAGCTACCCACAAAACTGATATTGTATATAAATTTCTCTTCCAATTTCTCTTTCAATTTTTTTCATTTTTTTCAGGATGGATGATATTCTCACAAGATTGCAGAAACGATTTCCTCATTTTCCTCGAAATATTTTACTGAAGCTTTACCAAGTTCGATTTGAAAGATTAAGAATGCTTATGCACAAAGGGATTCCTGAAGACATACGTTGGATAATTGAAGCCAAGGTACGTGAAGATGAATATCTTCCTGTTTTGCATTTACCAGGTACAGGTAGAAGCACTTTTGCAAAGAAGCGACGAGCAAAGCGCATGAGTTCAAACTGCCACAAATGTGCACGATGGACGTGTAACGGTAAATGTCGTTCTATTGGGATTCCGTCCTCTAATCGAGATGATAAAATTGAATTCATTAAGGATGGACTGAGTAAGGAGAATTTGGGTAATATCCAACTTTCTCTTGAGACGCATCCTAGTGGAGACGTACAAAGAGAAATTCTTGATTTATGGCCGCAATTCCAAAGGGAATGGCAACATCTTGGGAATCTGATGTTAAAAGACCCTGTTTGCCAGCTTGTAAGAAAACTGGATGGGAAGCATATCCTCGACTCATAGAAGGCGTTTAAGCCGTTTCTGGACGTAAAACCAGAGGAAGATGTGAGCCACAATCACAACTACAATAAATAACTTCTCAGCTTTTGGTTTGATTTGCAATAACTTCATTTCGGTTTAATTTACGTGTTGTTCGATTTGTGTAATTATTCTCATTTTTTTTTATTGGTCTTTTACGGTTGATTTTTCTTCTCTTTTTGATTTTCTTCCTGAAATCACGCAAAAATCTTTTGTTAGGTTAACATTTTCTTCTGACAGGTCAAATACACTTTCGGCGACATTATTACTCTTGTCTGATTCACTACTCAGTCCTCTATATATTACACCATGTACTCATTCTCTTTCAGGCACTCGAAAAAAAAAATGGAAAGTACTTCGTCCCAGCGCATTAAAAAAATTTGTGTCTTTGGAGGTGCTTATCCAGGGAAAAATAACATATTTGCTGATGAAGCCATAAGAGTTGGAGTAATACTTGCCCAACAAAAGATCCAGTTGATTTATGGAGGTGGTAGTACGGGTTTAATGGGAGCAGTCGCTACAGCAGCACACGCCGGAGGAAGTCCAGTTCTAGGAATCGTGCCAAAACTATTCACAGATTTTTGTGGACCTACCTTGGGTAAGGAAATACAAGTCTGGAGTATCCCTGAACGGATAACAATCATGTACCATTCTGCCGATGCATTCATTGCTTTACCAGGAGGTCTGGGTACATTGGAAGAAATAGCTTGCGTGGCTTCTTGGTCATCTTTGGTCACAAATAAGAAACCCATTGGTTTGCTTAATATTAATGGTTATTTTAGTAATTTGCTTTCATATTTAGATAATGTTGTGGAAAATGGATTCATGTTTTCAGAGGCAAGGAGAACCATAATTTCTGCTACAACCATTGAAGATTTACTCAAAAAGCTCCAAGCTTATGAGTGTTTATCTGCTACGGTTGTTTCGCAAACGCTCGGAAAAAGAAAAAGAGATATGGACGAGCAAGGAGTGGATTGCACTTTGTCTTTGTGACATTATCTAACATTTTGCTTGTTGTGTCTCAGTTATAATAAGTGGTTAGCAACCTCTGCAGGTAATATCTCCTAAATTCTACCTTTAAAATTTGACATTGGGGACAATGTCATATTTTAGTAGGGGGTAAGGGACATATTTTGCTAATAAAAAATAAAAAAAAATTTTTGTTGTGTTTTAAGACATTTAGAAGTATTCATTCTGAACAAGGTCTGAGTAAGGGAGACTTGAGACATACCTTGTCAGTTTGATTTAATCTTCTTCAAAAAAAAAAAAAAAAAGCATGTTTAGACTTAGTGTGTTTTTAGTGTGTTTTAGTTACTTTCAACACTATGATGAGATATGAATTGCATAAGTCTAAAACAGATTTATTAGTGAGAAGATTTTCATGAGAATTGAGCTTGATATCAACCTTTTTATGAGCCAATGTTAATATGATATGTTGATTGAGAAAGAAGCATGTTTAGACTTAATCTGACTTGTATAATCATCCTTTTGAGTTTTTGAGCCTATAATGATTGATGCATTATATAAATCAATCTAATTTCTTTCTTGAGTGCTCTTATGATTACATGATTCTCTAGAACTTGCTTTAGACCTTGTTGAGACTATATTGATGCATGTGACAACATGAATATGATAGAGGCATTAGGATTTTTAGCCAGGGCCAAACAGCCATCCCTTATTGATGTTCCAAGAGAACACACCCTTAGTGAACCAATTTGAGCCTACATTGAATAAGCTATCTCTTTGGTAACCATAACTTGTCCCTAACCTAAATATACTTATATCCTTACCTTTGTTCCAAAGATGAATTAGCATGTTTTGAGACAAGTTGCAAAGACAAGGAAGATCTATTGAAAATTTGGGTTAGAAACAAGAAATAAGTGTGGGGGGGAAAGAAAAGAAAAGTCAAGAGAAAAAAAAAATGGAATACTGGCAAATACATTCCTATGTAAAAAAAAAAAAAATATGAATCATCTCTTGAATTTGGGGAAAAAGAAAAATATGTTACAAAGTTGTTTAGAATGAAGAAAAGGCCCAACATGAATATTCGGCCTAGGTGACTATGTACTTGTAAAGTGTTTTGAGAAGTTTCTTTGTATGATCTTATTATGTCTCTAAACTTTATGAACTCTTTGGAACCCTTGTGATATCTTTATCCTTTTGTTCTTCAACCACATTACAAACCCCTTGGCCCCATTACAACCTTGATTAAAGACCTCTTGATTCATGAAGTTGTATGATCTAAATTGTGGAGAATAGGTGGACAAGCAAGAATATGGTAGAACTGTTTTCATGAGATTGATTGAGTGTAAACACTTCACCACTACTTTAAAGAGTGAAAATCATGAGGGTATCCCATGTGAGAAGTTGAGATTAAATTTGAACATGCACTATTTTGATTGAAATATGTTATGTTAATATTGGCTTAACTCAAACAATTTACATTCAAGCATGATTTTTTGTGAAATTCTTTAAGCTATTGATTAGTTTATAAGACTTGTTCAAAGATTGTCTCTAATGTGTATTGAAAAGATTAGGAGTAAATATTTTTAGTATATGTAGTTTATTTATATTTTAGTTTTTCAATGTTTGTGGGTATCGTTCTATTAAACCCTCACGAGACTAAACTCGTCCACTAGGGACACCTAGGGGTTTAAAGGCTTGTGTCACATGCTAAGTGCCACCGTGATTTCCTACGAAAGTGGATTAGATTAGATTTTCTTATTTTATTTTTATTTGTTTTTGCTCGAGGACTAGCAACAATCTAAGTGTGGGGGTGTGATAACTCGTATAATTATATAGTTTTTAGTTATGTTTTATTATTGTTTTGTGTCAAATACGAGTTATTATTGCTTAGTCTAATTTTGTTTATGATCTTTTATATTTTTATGTAATTTGGTGTTTTTTTACGAGTTTCTTTGAGTGATTTCAGATTACTAGGTTAAATCAACAATTAAGGGCAAATTCAGTTCAGTTCCAGTTCCACACCTTTTGCCATATCAGCTATATCTGGAGTTTCACCGAAGCAATAAGGCTGAAATTTTAACCGTGTAAAGTTAAGAGGCATATCTAACTTTTTCATGTTTTACACTTCTTGAAACGGAGTCGTTTTCTCTAGCGAAATCGACCATCAAGTTGGCTGATGAGCAATGATGTCTGTGCTGACCTGTTTTGGTATTTTGCCCATATCTTCTGATCCACATCAGAAAATGAGCTGATTCCAACGGCTATGGATCACCGACTGATAGGGGAACATTTTTCTAGAAGACCATTTGATCAGATCAAGCCTCCAATATTGACAAAATCGATCATCAAGCTGGCTGATCAGAATTGTCATACAATATGACGAAAATTGTTAGAAAAATGCACCCACCTATTATACCTACCTTTGAAATTTATAAAGCTTGTCTCTTGTCATTTAGCTCTCCAAAATGTGTATAAATAGAGGGCCTTGGATGATTGTAAGAGACATTGTACATTGGTAGGATATTAGCCATTGTAATAAAATTCTCTAAGTTTTCTTCTTCTTTCTTTTCTCTAGTTTTCTTTTTCTTTATTTTCTTCTTCTTCTTTCTTTCTTTTATTTCCTTCTTAGATTCTCTTTAATTTTATGTTTATGTTTACAATGCCTATGCTAGGCTAAACTTCTATTTGGTTAAGGGTGATTTCAAAGCCCTAGACATGTTTTGTGATTGATTTTCAGATTCTATCTATCATTAATTTTCTATCAAAGTTGCTTATGTTCTTCTACAAGAATTGTTCATGATGTTGTCTTGATTTATTTAGGTGTACAACTAGATAGATCTTGATAATTATCTATTGCTAGTCTAGGAGTCTTGATCCGTGTAATTGTCTTGATTTCCTATTCATAAGTGGCAATTTGTGATTAATGATTATGGTCAAGTTTTCAATAATTGCAAAGTGGAACATAACCTAAGTTGAACAATCCGAGCTTATGTGTTTGTTGCTTAGATCAACCTATCTTTCTCATCATAAAGCTGCCATTAAATTGAATTTAGAGAGCTTATTCTAGGTTGTTTAATGGTTAGAGATTAAATAGAGAGCTTGTTCTATTTAACGACAAACTAAGGAAAGATTGGGATAACAGAGCTTGTTGTTATCTACGGTTGTTAACTTTGATAGTTGGTTGATATTGATAGATCTGAAATTGATTCTTAATGATGTCTAGTGGTGGAGAATGAAACCTTAACCATATTTTTCATATTTGATTCTTCTTACTTACTTGTTTTCTTACTTTTCTAGTTTGCTTATTTTTAAAAGTATATTTATTTTTATTGGCTGGTTATACCGCCTAATTTGTATATTAACTCTGTTTTATTTTTATTGGCTGGTTATACCGCCTAATTTAGTATATATATTTTTATTGGCTGGTTATACCGCCTAATTTAGTATATATATTTTTATTGGCTGGTTATACCGCCTTGCATCTTATTCTTATTATTTACTTTAGTTTAAATCTGGCTTCAAAAACCCCTTTTCTTTTATTGTTTTCTTTGAACGTAAGTTATAAACTAATAACTCATAGATTAAAACCCAATCCCTGAAGACTCGACCCTTGCTAATCATTATACTTACAATTGATCTTTTTAGTGCAAGGTTAAATAAGATACACTCTTTTGGGTGCATCAGGTACTAAAGTAATTGTATTTTCTGACCATGCAGCCCTTAGGTACTTACTCACTAAGAAGGAGGCCAAACCAAGGTTGATTAGATGGATACTTCTCTTACAAGAGTTTGATTTGGAGATAAAAGATAAGAGAGGTAGTGACAACTTGGTTGCGGACCATCTTAGCCGTTTAGTTCATGAAGAGGATGCACTACCCTTGAATGAGAACTTTCCGGATGAGCAACTTCTTTTTATAAGTACAACAACTCCTTGGTATGCCGATATTGTTAATTACTTAGTTACGAAGAAGTTGCCACAAGAGTTGACACAAGCTCAAAGAAATAAGATCAAGAGTGATGCCAAATACTACATATGGGATGATCCTTACCTTTGGAAGCATTGCTCCGATCAGATTATAAGAAGGTGTGTACTCGAATCTGAATTTCAATCTATTCTCACCTTTTGTCACTCTTATGCATGTGGAGGACACTTTGGATCCAAAAGAACAGCCATGAAAGTTCTTGATTCTGGATTTTATTGGCCTACTATATTCAAAGATGCATACCTCTTTTGCAAGTCATGTGATCGTTGCCAAAGAACAGGTAACTTAGGTGCTAGAAATCAAATGCCTCAAACTCCAATACTTATTGTTGAAATTTTTGATGTATGGGGCATTGATTTCATGGGACCTTTTCCTTCTTCTTTTGGTAATCTTTATATTTTACTTGCCGTTGATTATGTTTCGAAGTGGGTGGAAGCAAAAGCCACTAGGACTAATGACTCTAAAGTTGTTTCAGATTTTGTCAAGACTAACATCTTTGCTAGGTTTGGAACACCAAAGGCCATAATCAGCGATAGAGGTACTCACTTTTGCAATAGGACTATGGAAGCACTTTTGAGGAAGTATAACATCACACACAAGGTTTCCACCTCATACCATCCTCAAACTAGTGGGCAAGCTGAATTGTCAAATCGAGAAGTTAAGTCCATCCTTGAAAAGACAGTTAATCCAAATAGAAAGGATTGGAGTTCACGACTTGATGATGCACTTTGGGCTTATAGGACAGCATATAAGACACCCATTGGTATGTCTCCTTATCGACTTGTTTATGGTAAGCCTTGTCATCTTCCGGTTGAGTTGGAACATAAATCATATTGGGCTATCAAACAATGCAACATGGAGATGGATGAGACAGGTAAGCAAAGAAAACTTGACCTACAAGAATTAGAGGAGATAAGGAATGATGCCTATGAGAATTCTAGGATTTACAAGGAAAAGACTAAGGCATTCCATGACAAGATGATATCAAGAAAGGACTTTGTTGTTGGACAAAAAGTTCTTCTCTTCCATTCACGCCTTAAGTTATTTCCAGGTAAGTTACGTTCTCGTTGGGTTGGACCTTTTGTTATTACTAATGTATTTACTCATGGTGCAGTTGAAATCCAAAGCCCAAAAACAGATAAGGCATTCAAAGTGAATGGTCATAGATTGAAGCCTTACTATGAGAACTTTCCAATACAAGATGTGGAGGAGTTACCACTTTTTG
Source organism: Fremontodendron californicum (assembly GCA_030761205.1). Classification (NCBI taxonomy): domain Eukaryota; kingdom Viridiplantae; phylum Streptophyta; class Magnoliopsida; order Malvales; family Malvaceae; genus Fremontodendron; species Fremontodendron californicum. The sequence goes on along the minus strand of JAULJL010000023.1, from coordinate 7,949,078 downwards.
AGCCGAATTATGTTGAATAATAATGGCATGGGTCTAAGTCAGGCTGAGGACAATAAACCAAGCGCTTCTTGGGAGGCAACCCAAAAGGATGGAGAGCATTTATTATATCAGATTTGCATATTCCTTACTCTCCATCATTCTATCTTTTATTGTTTTTCTTTTTTTTGTTTAATAGTTCTTTTCTCTTACATATAATTCTTGCATTGGGGATAATAGCATTACATTGAGGACAATGTAAAAATTAAGTGTGGGGGGGGGAAATTTAGGATTTTCATTAGTGTGTTTTGTTTTTTATTCTTTTTATGTTGTTTTTAGTGTGTTTTAGTTACTTTCAATACTATGATGAGATATGAATTGCATATGTCTAAAACAGATTTATTAGTGAGAAGATTTTCATGAGAATTGAGCTTGATATCAACTTTTTATGAGCCAATGTTAATATGATATGTTGATTGAGAAAGAAGCATGTTTAGACTTAAATCTGACTTGTATAATCATCCTTGTGAGTTTTTGAGCCTATATGATTGATGCATTATACATATCAATCTAATTTCTTTCTTGAGTGCTCTTATGATTACAAGATTCTCTAGAACTTGCTTTAAACCTTGTTGAGACTATATTGATGCATGTGACAACATGAATATGATAGAGGCATTAGGATTTTTAACCAGGGCCAAACAGCCATCCCTTATTGATGTTCCAAGAGAACATCCCCTTAGTGAACCAATTTGAGCCTACAATGAATAAGCTATTTCTTTGGTAACCATAACTTGTCCCTAGCCTAAATATACTTATTTATATCCTTACCTTTGTTCTAAAGATGAATTAGCATGTTTTGAGACATATTGCAAAGACAAGGAAGATCTATTCAAATTTTGGGTTAGAAACAAGAAATAAGTGTGGGGAAGGAGAAAGGCAAAAGTCAAGAGAAAAATAGAGGGAATATTGCCAAATACATTCCCATGTGAAAAAAAAATTGAATAATCTCTTGAACTTCTAGTTAAAGAAAAGAAAAAGATGTTCGAAAGTTGTTTAGAATGAACAAAAGGCCCAACATGAATATCCGGCCTACGTGATTATGTACTTGTAAAGAGTTTTGAGAAGTTTCTTTGTATGAATCTTATTATGTCTCTAAACTCTATAAAATCTTTGGAACTTTTTTTTAATATCCTTTATCTTTTATTCTTTAGCCATATTATTACCCCTTGGCCCCATTATAACCTTGCATAAAGACCTCTTGATTCATGAAGTGGCATGATCTAAGTAGTGGAGAATAGGTGGACAAGCAAGCATATGGCAGAAACTGTTTTCATGAGATTGATTGAGTGTAAACACTTCACCACTACTTTAAAGAGTGAAAATCATCAGGGTATCCCATTTGAGAAGTAGAGATTAAGTTTGAACATGCACTATTTTGATTGAGATATGTTATGTTAATTTTAGCTTAACTTAAACCATTTACTATCAAGCATGATTTTTTGTGAAACTCTTTAAGCTATTGATTGGTTTATAAGACTTGTTCAATGATTATCTATAAGTTGTATTGAAAGTGAACTAGATTCGGTTTTCTTACCTTGTGTCTATTTGATTTTGCTCGAGGACTAGCAAAAGATTAAGTGTGGGGGAATTTGATAAGTGCTTAATTTCATACATTTTCCTATTTAATTTCTTTATACTTTGTGCTTTGATTCTTACTTCCTTGACATTTTACTAGGTTTTTATGCTTTGTAGGTATTTTGGAGGAGATGAAGTCAAAACATGTCAATTAGGATGTTAAACAGCTTACAAAATCACAATCACAAGATGGAAAAAGAGTTGGGAGTCAAAAAAATCAAATTCTTGGTGCAAAGCAAGAAGACAGATTTGACCTCCGGAGCTTGTTGCTAAGAAAACATGATGTTAGACTCTTTATTCGAGGAAACTTCCTTCTTGACTTTTGAAGATCACTTGATTACCTTTCCAACGGCTGGTCATGGGCCTAAATCGGATAAGAAATTGTCATCTAAATCGGCATTGGAATATCTCCCTAAAAACCCTAGTGGCAGAAAAAAACCCTAGCCGTAAATGACAACTTTTTCTTAATACCCTAGTTGACATTTAAGTTTATCCTTGCCAAAGAAGGATTAGTGGCTGTCAACTTGCATTAATTGCATTAATTGCAAGTATCTTTCCTTAAAGCTAATCCTAGTCAAAGTAGGAGAATTAAATCAGCCAAGACTTTCCTTCCTTACACTTACTTTGGCTGCAAGAATATAATCTCTCTTCATTAAATAGTGCTTTGACTAAAACTTTCCTACTTTATTCAAACTTGGCTGCCAAGGCTTATTTCTTTCCTTAAAACACAAAAGTCAGCCACTTTTCCTTAACTTTAGCCACAAGTCAGCATTTATTGAAGGGAGAGAGCTGAAATTCACTTGTTTGATGCCCTAGCTATTGCCTATAAATAGAGACCAAGGGGGCATACGAAATTGACACTTCCCCAAGCTTCAAGTTCTGATTTCTTCTTTATTTCTTTGTTTTTGAGAGAGCAAGAGGCTGGATAATTAATATTCTTCTTCTTCTTCTTTCTTTCTTTTATTTTCTTCTTAGATTCTCTTTAATTTTATGTTTATGTTTACAATGCCTATGCTAGGCTAAACTTCTATTTGGTTAAGGGTGATTTCAAAGCCCTAGACATGTTTTGTAATTAATTTTCAGAATCTATCTATTATTATTTTCTATCAAAGTTGCTTATGTTCTTCCATTAAAATCGTTCATGATGATGTTTTGATTTGTTTTGGTGGCCAACTAGATAAATCTTGATAATTGTCTAATGCTAGTTTAGGAGTCTTGATCCGTGTAATTGTCTTGATTTTCTATTCATAAGTAGCAATTTGTGATTAATGATTATGGTCAAGTTTTCAATAATTGCAAAGTGGAACATAACCTAAGTTGAACAATCCGAGCTTATGTGTTTGTTGCTTAGATCAACCTATCTTTCTCATCATAAAGCTGCCATTAAATTGAATTTAGAGAGCTTATTCTAGGTTGTTTGATGGTTAGAGATTAAATAGAGAGCTTGTTCTATTTAACGACAAACTAAGGAAAGATTGGGATAACAGAGCTTGTTGTTATCTACGGTTGTTAACTTTGATAGTTGGTTGATATTGATAGATCTGAAATTGGTTCTTAATGATGTCTAGTGGTGGAGAATGAAACCTTAACCATATTTCTATCATATTTGATTTCTTATTTCTTACTTGTTTTCTTACTTTTCTTGTTTGCTAATTTTTAACACTATTTCAAAACCCCCTTTTATTTTGTTTTCTTTGAACGTAAGTTATAAACTAATAACTCATAGATTAAAACCCAATCCCTGAGGACTCGACCCTTGCTAATCACTATACTCTACAATTGATTCTTTTTTAAGTGCAAGGTTAAATAAGATACACTCTTTTGGGTGCATCAAATAACAATTAAAAGTTTCATTCAAGCTCTGGAGAGTCAGAGGTAATGACTTCTGCTACTGATGACAAACTCAAAAAAAAATAAAAAAATAACTTTTTACTTATATATTGCAGTAACACTAATATGACTCACACATGGAATCCTCAAAGAGAATGTAACAAAGGCAGATAATAGAATGGAAGAAGGTCGGCATTAATTGTAAATAACATGCTTAACTGCTTAACAAATTATTTTTTGGATGCTACGCCTACAGTACTAAGTTCATCAAGGCAAGACAAGAAAAGAAGTAGAGAGCTTCATTTGGCAAGACTCCCATAAGGTACTGAAAAAAGTGACATTGAGACGTGCAAGTCCACGAAGTGCAAACGATGATAGCATACCGATATCCCTCCCTCAGGGTATCATGGTCAGTTTTAACTGGCAACTTTACATCTATAGATTGGGAAAGCTTAATATGAACAATAGATTGGGAAAGCTTAACAAGTTCTATATCAAACAGTTAACGTGTATTATAGGTGCAATTAAAGGAGCTGCAAATTACAATCATGGATAATATCTTTAATCTTTGTCTAAGAGAGGAAGAGAACTACCGTTTCCGAAGAAGACAAAAAGGGGGCTTCTTGATGATTTAGCTTGTAGTTAAGATAGCCTAATGTGGTAATTCCTCATTTATCAAAATCAGGTTCACATTATGGCAGCAAATATCTGTAAATAAAGCAAATGCATTACTAACAATTCAAAATCTTTAAAGCAAATAAAGCAAATGCATTACTAACATGTCAGAAGAGACGTTTAAACAAAATGGGTAAATTATTACCTTCGAAAGTCCCTTCAAAAACTCATAGAATTTCATTATACACTTTAAGGAGCAATATGAGTATAAATATACACGAATATGGCGAAATATACGATAAGCGCGATAAACTGATAAAAATAGTGCAGAAGGCTAAAAGAGTGACGTACTGAGCCGAAGAAAAAGGCATTGCAGGAGAGGCCTAGACTCGAACATTATGAGGGCTTTTCTTGGAGTCGAACCGCCAGTCCTCTAGCTTCTCATTGCTCTTGACCGAAACGGTGGCTCTTTGGATAAGGACCATCGGGTCGGAGCAGCAGCAACTGATTCAGCTCAACATAGTGAATCGATCAAGTGGAAAGCACATTTTTTTCCTACTCGGTGCCAATCCATGGGAGACATAGAGCTTGAACTCAAGCTGAGTCGCGAATCCTCTAGAACTCGTCGCCATAGAATAAGAAAACGCCATGGACAGGCCAAAAAAACCCTAGAAGTTTACTCTCATCATCAAACCCTTTTTCTGGAATCAAAGCAACCACTCCATCATCTTCTGCCTCATTCCTCTTCTACCGCACAACTACCTCCAACTCTGCTGTCGCCACCACTGCCATCGTCCCATCTTCTTCCTCTTCACATCTTGGCGATGTCAAGCGGTGATTCGTTTGAGGGAAAGAAATGGCATTGGGCAACGGCTGAAATGAACAAAAGATAAAAATTGAAGACTTTTCTTTTAGGTTAAATGTTACTCGGTTAACCGGTAAACAAAGTTTTTCTTTTCATTTTTGTAATCGACGGTTGAGATGAAATATTTTTCATCTAATGGCTCAAGTTTATCTAAGCCCATATGAAGCTTATATTAAGGCACCTTCTTTAGAATTTTCCGGAATTGTTGGCTTAATTTCCATTAAAGCTATTCGAATCTTCTCTCCCTTTTTTGCACTACAGGGTAAGGGAATTAATTAAGGTCCTAAAATGAATTTTTTATTTTATATATATTTTTTATACTCTGAGTTGCATGCAGCTGCCCTTGTTGCAAGAAAAGTTGCACCCAAAAACAGATTTTATTTTATCCAAAAAATTTGTAAGGAAACTATCTTCGTGTTTGGTCTATTTTATTTTATTTTTTCTCTTAAATAAAAAAGTCAGTATGTTAATATTTATATTATATTTATAATATATATAAAAAAACGAATGTGAAAAATCTTTTGAACTGACGAAAATACTTATTGTTTTATATTATATTACAAATTTGCCATTTTAAGTATTTTTTATTATTAATAAGATTTATCCAATTTATAAATAAGAATTCTAATCCTAAAATTATATTGAATTATTTTATTTTTAAAATTATAATTTTTTATTAACCTTTAAAATAAATAAAAATTCTAGTAATCTAAGTTTAAATGTTAATGCAAATTTTGATTATTTATGTAATATGTAATTTTATGCTCAATATCTTTTTTTATATAAATAAATAAGTTTTTATAATATAAATATTTTATATTATTAATAGTAATAGATTTATTCCATTCTTATTTACGATTTTGTATTATAAATATTGATAAAATTTATAATTGAAATTTTCAATATCATGATATAATTGTTTAAAAAAAAAATTATTAGAACATTTAAGATAGTGTATTTAAGAATTAAATTATGTGTAGAACTCTTAGTTAAATTTTATCAAACAATAATTGCAAAGTTAGGATTACTAAGTAACTAAATATCATGTGATTATAACTTTTTATTTTAATCTATTTCTCGCATAAATTGTGAAAAAAGTTTGGGAATTTTGATTTTTTAAGAATAGATAAATGTTCATGGTTTTTTTATTTGGTTTGTTAAATATAAATTATTTAATAAATATAAAATAATTAACGTGTAATATCACGTGCAACGCATGTGAATGTGGAGAATCTTTTGAACTAACAAAAATAGTCATTGTTGTTCAATATATTTTTAAATTGTCATTATAAATATTTTTTGTTATTAATAAAATTATCTAATTTATGAGTAAGAAGTTCAATTTTATTAAAACACTTTTTTTAAATGGATTAATTTGATAGTAAATAAAAAGAATTTAAATTTTATATGAAATTGTGTATGAAAGAGGGAAGAAAAGAAAGAGAAAAAAGGATGAGAAAAATTTGTGTGTTCATGTTCATGTTCGTGTTATTTTTTTGTTTGTTTAAAGTATTATAAAGTTATATAAATTTTTATACGTTAATAATTTGTTTTATTTATATTTTGACACGTTCGTGTATTCGTGTAATGTTCATGTTATTTTTCATGTTGTGTTTTAATTATTTTTTCTATGTTGTGTTCGTGTCATGTCTCAATTCATTTCATATATTTGCATAGTTTGTAATTGTAATTCAATTTAGAAAAAAAATTATGTGTTTGTGTTATGTCTCAAGTCATGACATATTATCATAGTGGTTCAATTCAAAGAAAATTTTGTGTATTTGTGACATGTTCGTGTTATTTTTTTATGTGTTCAAAGTATTATAAATTTATATAAAATTTTATACATTAATAATTCGTTTTATATAGATTTTGACACATTCCTATATTCGTTTCGTGTTCATGTTATTTTTCGTGTCATGTCGTGTTTTAATTATTTTCTCATATTGTGTTTGTGTCGTATCTCAATTCATCACATATTTTGTTCGTTTTTTTTTTGTTTAAAATATTATAAATTTATATAAATTTTTACACGTTAATAATTCGCTTTATTTATATTTTGACACGTTTGTGTATTCGTGTCTTGTTCATATTATTTTCCGTGTTGTGTTTTTATTATTTTTCCTATGTTGTGTTCGTATCGTGTCTCAATTCATTTCATATTTTCCATAGTTTGTTTTTGTGATTCAGTTTTGAGAAATGTTTTTGTTCGTATCATGTCTCAATTCATAACATATTTTGCATAATTTTTCATAGTGGTTCAATTTAGAGAAAAAATTGTGTGTTCGTATTCGTGTTACTTTTTTATGTTTTCAAAGTATTATAAATTTATACAAATTTTTACGCCTTAAAATTCATTTTATATAGATTTTGACACGTTCGTGTATTCGTGTCGTGTTCATATTATTTTCCGTGTTGTGTTTTTATTATTTTTTCTATGTTGTGTTCGTATCGTATCTCAATTTATTTCATATTTTTCATAGTTTGTTTTTGTGATTCAGTTTTGAGAAATTTTTTTGTTCGTATCATGTCTCAATTCATGACATATTTTGCATAATTTGTCATAGTGGTTCAATTTAGAGAAAAAATTGTGTGTTCGTATTCGTGTTACTTTTTTGTGTTTTCAAAGTATTATAAATTTATATAAATTTTTACGCTTTAAAATTCGTTTTATATATATATTGACACGTTCGTGTATTCGTGTCATGTTCATATTATTTTTTGTGTCGTATTTTCATTATTTTTTGATATTGTGTTGTGTCGTGTCTCAATTTATCCCATATTTTGCATAATTTGTCATAGTGATTCAATTTTAACTCTAAATTCATTTATTTAAAATATTAAAACATAAAAAAAAAAATTTAAATAAGTGATAATTATGTAATGTGATTCAACTTAAATTTATTTGTGATAGTTAACTTAATTAAAAATTTATAAATATTAAAAAAAATCCCCCAAACGAAGCCGGAGAAAAAATTTAATCTAACTATAATATAAAATTGACTACATTAATTGCTTAAGTGATGACAAGTGTTTCTTTTAGGATGAAGAAAAAAAGAAAGAAGAAAAAAAAAGAAAAAAAGATGTGAAAATTTTGTGTATTCATATTCATATTATTTTTTGTGCATTTAAAGTATTATAAAATTTATATAAATTTTTACACATTAATAATTTGTTTTATGTATATTTTGACACATTTGTGTATTTGGGTCGTATTCATGTTATTTCTCGTGTCGTGTTGTATTTTAATTACTTTCTCATGCTGTGTTTAAATCGTGTCTCAATTCATCTTATATTTTGTATAATTTGTCATCGTGATTCGATTTTAACTTTTTAAATTTATTTATTTAAAATATTAAAACATAATAAATTATTAAAATAAATGATCATTATTTAATATGATTTAACTTAAATTTATTTATAATTGTTAACTTAATTCAAAATTTATAAATATTGAAAAAAAAAATTCCCAACAAAACGGAAGAAAAATTTTAGTGTCGCTAAAATGGTCGATAGATTGGGCCTAACACAGCATATGAACGGGAGTATGTCACATATAATTATTATAATTATTAATTATAATTTTAAATTATATAAAATTTATTAAAATATCACGTGAAATTTATGTTTTTAAATAATAAATTTTTACATAATTATATGTTATGATTAAATAATTACAAAATTAAACGCTAAAGCTCGTTTATATTAAAAATTGACTTAAACATCTTATACGATGACAAGTTTCATTGTTTGATTGGTTAATCCAAACTACTATTTTTCTCTTTTTCTTATTTTTTCTTATTTTTTTGAATAAAAATATAACTTTAATAAATAAAAAAATTTTGAAAAATCAATTATAAAAAAATCAATTTTCTAAAAGTAAATTTCACTCCTAACAATTAAATTAGTATAAATTATATGTTTTTTTGTTAAAAAGCTTTGAATTATTAAATTTAAATAGTATTTTTTATTTCTTTTCATTTTTTAATTTTTTTCTTCTCTCTTTTCATTTTTCATTTTTTTCTTTTGCCCTCTTGCTGGCAGGAAAAAAAATGTAGTGGAAAGAAAAACAAGAAAATGAAAAATAAAAAAAATAAAAATAAAAATAAAAAATAGATAAAATTATGTTTTTGATTTTTTTCTTGAAAAAATTCAATGTAGTTTTTATATTTTGAAAATTTTAACTATTGAACAAAAATTAGTTTTCAATCAATGAAATTATTGTAAATTTAAATTATATAAAGAAAGAAAAAAAGGACAAGATAGAGAAAAAAATATTATTACAAAAATTACTTTTAAAAAATAACTTAATATTTGAAAAATAACTTAATATTTGAAAAATATTTTTTTGTGAAAAAATATATATATATTTTTAAATAGCTCTTAACTATAAAAATTACGATAAATTATATATTTTTTGAGTTAAAAATTTTAAATTATATTTTTAACAAAAAATTATAATCCTAAATTATATTTACTTTAAAAAAAGATAATTTTGACTCATAAAAAATCATTCTATCCTACTTTTAATCTTGAAGATAACAAACAAGGCGAAAGATAAAAATAATTTTTTACTCTTTATCCTTACACACATGACACGCCAAACATAAAATATAGAATGATATCATCGAATCTAATCCTATTCAAAATCTTATTTATCCTATCTTATTTTATAATTTTGTGCACCAAGCTTGCTTATATGTATTAATTATCCTATCTTATTTTATAATTGGAGAAAACAGACGCAAATAAATTCTGAATCAATCACACTTTGATCGTTTACATACATCATACAGTGCCAGAATATGTATAGACGATACTTGGAACAACCTTCCAAGTATAGGGAATTTCATATATAAAAAACAGTCTTTATTAAATATTATTTAAATTTGATACATCTGATAATTTTAAATACAATCCGAAAATACAACATGAACATAACGCGATTAACGCGTCACCTCTTTGAAAAAGAAAGTTGGAATCTGATGTTTGAAATACTACTGCAGGGATGCTTCATTTTTGCAATTATCTCTGTCTACTATTTCAGTGGCAAAAAAAAATGAAAATAATATAAGGGAAATTGCATCAAAAGTTGTCAATTGAAAAGAAAAAGAAATAAAAACGAGAAATGATTGTATGAAACGGTTATTTTATGTCAGCATATTTTCTTTTTATTCAAATCATGCATGTAATCAGAATTTTGAAAAAAAAAATTATTTATTATCAGAATCATTAATAAATTACTGAAATAAATATTTATCATTTAATTATTACATATAATGTGTAATAAATAATTAATTTTCTTCAAAAGTCTGATTAGATTTGAATAGAAGAAATATATGCTGACGTGGAGTAACCATTTCATGCAATCCTTTCTCTCGCCTTTACTTACCGGAGTAATCGAGTTAATTGAGCAGCCTTGCCGAAATCGCCTTGTTCTCTTGCCTTCAGGATGTTGAACATCAGGCCGAGACGGATTCGAGTGTTGGTACTTTGTCGGATAATTTTGGTTAGTTTCATTCCGAAGCTGCTCGCATTCTTCTTCGATTGCTTTGAACTTTGATCGAACTTGCCTTTGCCCTTCCTTAATGCTTTGCTGCTCTTTGCTGATTTCTTCCATCTCTACTTTCAACCTTTTAAACCTCTTCCTCATATCTTTTGCTGAATTCTTTCTCTTAACTCCCACATAATTAAACAGTCCACATTAATAAGAAACACAGCTACTAATTTGCTAGAATCTTTATCAAAATTGTAAAACTTGTGGACTTGTATTTTCTAAATTCTAAAACTATATATTATTATAACAACAATAATGATATAGTAGCATGTAGTAACCAAAATCTATAATATTAAAATTATATTAAAATTATATACCTAATATATTATATTAAAATTATCCCCAAGGGTTCAGAGAGTACGACAAGTGTTTTTTTTTTATTATTTAGTTTTATAAGAAAATTACAAAATAGGTTAATCACTTTCTATACCTAATATATTAAAACTATCCTTAAGGGTTCAGAGAGTACGACAAGTGTCTTTTTCTTTTAGTTTTATAAGAAAATTACAAAATAGGTTAATCACTTAAAAATATTTATAATTTCTTATTATTATAATAAATAATTATTAATAAGAAAATATATATTTTTTTCTATCCAATCTCTTTTTCTCATATTTGGATATTATGGATTCAGATAATTTATGGATACGGATACTAAATTTACTATCCTCATTGGATTCAAAGCGATTTGGATATGAATCCTCGGATATCCGTTATCCAAATACGTTTTAATTTTGATCATTATAATAAATAATTATTAATAAAAAAATATTTTTTTTTAACTTTTGTGATCCAATCAGTTTTTTTCGGATTCGGATATTACGAATTCGGTAATTTACGAATTCAGATATTGAATTTACTATCCTCATCGGATTTGAACGGATTCAGATATGAACCATTAGATATTCGTTATCTGAATTCGCTTTAATTTTGGTTCGAATAATGTCGGATATCTGCATCTGTGATCACTACAATTATATATTTAAAGCGATATCGATCTTTTTTTCAGTGTTTTAGGAAAATTACAAACTAGATTGATCAATTAAAAATATTTGTAATTTATAACCATTATAATAAATAATTGTTAATAAGGAAATAATTTTTTTACTTTTGTGATTCGATCCATTTTTTCGAATTCGGATATTACGAATTCAGATAATTTACGGATTCATATATTAAATTTACAATCCGCAGTGAATTCGAAAAAAATTCAGATATGAACCCTTCGATATCCGTTATTCAAATCCGCTTTAATTTTGGTTCGGATAGTGTCGGATATCCGAATCTGTTATCCGCTCCATTTACATATTTAGTTTTTATTTAATTTTATATTTTTATTTAAAAATGATTTAATAAATCCAGATTGTAGCGAATTCAGATGTTCGGTGGATATTGCTCTTTAAATCGAATGCGGATTCGGATAGTAAGCAGATAATAAACATATTCGAATTTAGGATAAATTAAGCGAATTCTTATTGAGATATATAAAAAATTGTAGATATCCAATCAATTGTCATCCTTATTTGTAACAAAATATTTTTGAAAAAAATTATAAAATTAACAAATAAACCAAACATCTTTTGATATTATATATATATATATATATATTAAAACGTGTAATCAAGAGAGAAAAAGCTTTAAAAAAATTATAAAATGAATCAATTAACTAAAAATATTTATTATCTACTATTATTATAATAAATAATTATTAATAAGAAAATATAAAAAAAAAATTATATGAAAATAAGATTTTGCAATTATTTTTTTATCTTTTGAGAAGAAAAAAAATACCAACAAAGGTAATTGATCGATTTAGATTCCAACAACCGAAAAAAGTAAAATCTGATTTTAAAAAAATCGTTTTAAGTTTTATTTTTCTTTGATGAATTTGTCACTTGATTTTTTTTTAAAAAAGTTAAATTTTATGTTTTTTATTTAAAACTGATTTAATAATAAAAAAAATTTATTTGTGAAAAAAATGTAATTTGAAATATTTAATTTTTATATTAAAAAATATAATTATTTTAATATATAAATATTTTAAAAAATAATTACTAATTAATATAATTAAATTATATAAAATAATCCAAACCCCTAACGAAGTGGGGCAAATATTCTAGTGTAAAGATAAAAGCAAAGCGGAGATAGGAGTTCTGAAGTGGAGATATCCATGAATCGAACCGGACCAAATAGAAAAAATTACTTGTCCAAATTTGAATAAAATGTCACATTTCTATTTACTCGAAAACCTTTGCAACAAAATTAGAAAGTTGATATTCAAAAATAAAAACATGTAATAATTTTTTAATTTTGTTTGTAAAATTAAAAAAAAAAATTCATTATCGATGTATAAAAATGAATTCTTTTTAATGGATAAAATGTCACGTTTCCATTACTCAAAAACCTTTGCATGCATGCACTTCAAACGAATTTAAAAACTTAGCACACAAAAAGAGAAAAATAAAAAGGAAATATAAGGAAAGAGAAACAAAATTATGAAAGGATAGTTTAGAGTTGCCTACCTTTTGCTTTTTACGCAAAATGAAGAGTCTTTTGGATGGCTCGACTGAAGATTGAAAACGAGACAACAAAAAAGAACACATATCATATAGTAGTAGGTTTTTACGGTAGCTGTTAATTGCAAAGGGCGGCCAAGGTTTTAATGCAAGCAGGCGTACCTATTTATAGAAGAATTGCTTGGAAATAAGTCGGCTGAGCTGGGGGTAATGATTAAATTTTAGTCAGCTTTCGTAACCGCGTCGACAAGCGGCGCCGCCCATTGGCCATCGCGCGATTGCCCAACGATTCAAAGCCGGCGTGGCGTGTTCATGGTCGAGCACAGTATTTAATATTTAATGCAATGAATCAATGATATTACGTGTATCTCACGACTCAGATTAGATATAAAAAAAAATTAATTAACAAAGAAATTTAGTAGTATAATAAAATTTCGATAATGAATATTGAAAAATTAATAATCTCGATTAATTAATATAATTTTTCAAATTTTACTTGAATTAGTATATTAAAATAATAATTTCATTAAATGCATAAGATAATATTATTTTACAATTTTTAAAATTCAAAAAATATATAAATTAATAATTCTTAAAAATAAAAAAAATATATAAAAATTCATATAATACTATAAAAAATTTCATTTAACAATTTTTATCTTTTCATTTATTTTTTTTTTTCAAAATATGCATTTAAAATTGTGTTTTTTACCTAAATTAAACTAAACATTCTTTTTATTTTTTTTTATAATATACACATCACATTCTATACTCTTTTTTTATATTATAACGAGTAATTATTTAAAATGACTATTCCTTGAAATATCGTTTTAAATTTTATTTTAATAAAATACAACTGTTATATGAATTTTGGTCATCATTAGTAATCATATTCATGATTTATATTGAATATTTTTTTTATTTGTAGATGATTCTATATCTAATTTTTTTTTTTTTTATAAATCATTCATATATTTTAGTAAAAAGATAATATATAAGTATAAAAATTAAAAATAAATTTTTATTTATTAATAAATAAATTATTTATTTATTTATCGATAATTAAATATATATATTTTTTAATTCTATTAGTATTATTTATTATATAAATTTACTGTATATTCTTTTTATGTTTGACCAGAAAAAACAAAAATATATGCTGTAAAAAACCAAAAAATTCTTCGAATTTGAAGAAAAAAAAAAAAAAACTTCCAGACTTTATTTTTTAATAAAAAGTAAACTTCCAGATTCTTCTCTTTTAATTTCCCTGAAACTCCGTCTTTTTTTCCCTTTCTTTACAATGAATTTACAGGACTTTTACTGAATAAAAGGATACATTAAGGTGAAATCTGCATACAATTTCCACAAAATTAAACTACTTAATGAAGAAATCCAACAAAATAGTCACAATAATAAACAAAGATTACAAGTATTGGTTGAGGAAACTCGGATTCTTACAAGTATTGGTCGAGGAAACTCGGATTCTTACGTAGGCGCGTTGTTGATCGAAATCTGGGCATCCATCGGGCTTTCGGACTCTTACTCGATCTGGTGTCGATGGACAGAAAAACAGAAAGAAGACATCCGACAAGAAACAGGGAGAGGAACAAATTACAAGGAAAAAAAAAAAGAGGCAGAAGATCAGAGAAACGAAGAGTGTCCACTACAATAAGAACAATTTTAGTAAGAACGGTGAGAACGATTTCTTTTATAACCGTTAGATCAAGTATATTATCATCCAACCGTTTATATGTCCATGTCATTTACAACATCATCAGTTTGTTTGGTCTCTTTGGTGGTGTTTTTATAAATTATAATCTCAGGCTATGCCCGTGAGAAATCTTCTCTCTAAGAAAATCATAGAGCCCTACATCAATGGCCAATCAAATTCTCATTTCTCAATCCTCCTTTGTACTAGATGAAAAAACAAAACAATTAATAAAATCTGGGTTCTTTGTTTATTTTTTTTAGAGCTTTTTCAGACTTCAGTTTGATGAAACGAAGGCTTTTCTCAAAGCATATAGCCGAAGTTAATGTTTTTTTCCTTGTTGAACTCAAAATTGAGGCTTTTTGGGTTCAAAATCCATTTCCCATCATAAAAAATAAAAAAATAAAATAAGAGAAAATGAAAGATTTTTGGGTTAGAACTCTAGCTAAGGGATGCTCGATTTGTTGAAGATTCTTCCCTCTCGCTTCTGTCTCGTCCTTCTCGCTTTGCTTTGGCTTACGAACTGGCAACTGATAACGTAGCCGATCTTGCAGCTCTTCTCTTGTCTGCTTCTGCTACTGATTCAGTCTCGATGAAATCTCTCTCCGTTGGAGATGAAGAAGCTTTGAAACTTGTTTTATTTTATTTTTTCATTTGAATACTTAAAAATACAAGTCACGCTTTGACATATCAACGGTACAAAGATAATATACTTAATCTAACGGTTACAAAGGAAACTGACCGTTTCTACCTAAATTGTTCTTATTGTAGTTGATACCGAAGACACAAAGAAATAACAGAGAAACTGAGAAAGATATCAGACCGCAACCGCATAAAAAGGCCAATAGAAATAGGCTATAGATAGCCTAAGCTACTGGAGACTGAAAAACAAGCGCTATAAAATTGAGACGTCCGCAGTCACTTTACTCATTTAATCAATTCTTTTTGTTTTTTATTTGTACTTTTTGCTTAAAAAACTAATAAAGACACTCATTTAAGCGATTTTTTTATCTAAATATAACTAAAAAAATTATATATCAAAATATCGTTCTTTTCAAATTAATTTTCAAATCATTTTTTTTTAGCTGGGAAATCGTCATCCCATTGCGATTTCCCAGTTTAAAAATTACAATTTTTGCAAAAAACACCAAAAAAAATCGTCATTGGGGATGGCGATTTCCTTTGGTGTTTTTTGCCAAAAATGAAAAAAACACCAAGGGAAATCGTCACCTCCCATGATGATTTTCCTTGATATTTTTTGCAAAAATTGTAAAATATATCAAGGAAAATCGCCATGGGGGTGGCGATTTCCCTTGGTATATATATATATATATATATATATATATATATATATTTTTTACTTAAATTAAAAAATAAAAATTGTAAATTTATTTTTAAATTTTGTATTTTAATTTAAAAAATTGTAAATTAAATTTAAAAAATTATCTAGGTTTGTTTATTTATTTTTTTTAAATATTTGTTTATTTTTTAAATATATATTAAAAATGTAATTTAATTTATTATTAAAATTTTATAAAAAATAAAATTGTATTTCTTATTAAAATTTAAAAAAGAAAATTATATTTCTTATTAAATTTTTATATCAAAAATTTTATTTCTTATAATTTTTTAATATTATAAAAAGTAAAATTTAATTTATGATTAAAATTTTATAAAAATAAAATTTTATTTCTTATGAAAATTTAAAAAAGAAAATTATATTTCTTATTAAATTTTTATATCAAAACATTTATTTCTTATACTTTTTTAATTTTATAAAAAATAAAATTTAATTTATTATTAAACAATTATAAAGTATACTATTTTATTGCTTATTAAAATTTTAAAAATAAAATTATATTTCTTATTAAATTTTTATATCAAAAATTTTATTTCTTATAATTTTTTAATTTTATAAAAAAAAATTTTAATTTATTATTAAAAATTTATAAAATATACAATTTTATTGCTTATTAAAATTTAAAAAAGAAAATTATATTTGTTATACAATTTTAATTTTATGTTGTAGAAAATATTGGAATTGGATTCCTTCTGCAATGGATGGGACTAATGATTTAGGGTTAGGGAGAGGTTTCAGCTATTTTCCCGTCAATCAAATGCTGCAGAAAATATTGAAATTGGATTCCTTCTGCAATGGATGAGACTGATGGTTTAGGGTTAGGGATAGGTTAGAACTATTTTTCAGTCAATCAAATGCTGCAGAAAATATTGGAATTTGATTCCTTCTGCAATGGATGAGACTAATGGTTTAGGGTTAGGGATAGGTTTCAGCTATTTTCCAGTCAATCAAATGCTGCAGAAAATATTGGAATTGGATTCCTTCTGCAATGGATGAGACTAATGATTTAGGGTTAGTGATAGGTTTCTGTTATTTCCAGTCAATCAAATGCTGCAGAAAATATTGGAATTGGATTCCTTCTGCAATGGATGGGACTAATGATTTAGGGTTAGGGATAGGTTTCAGCTATTTTTCAATCAATAAAATGCTGCAGAAAATATTGAAATTGGATTCCTTCTGCAATTGATGGGACTATTGGACAGTCTAGTACAAAGGATGAGATTTATCAATCAGATTTTGCATTGAATGAGTTATCACTTTTTCAGTCAAATAACCCTAGCCAGAATATGAGAATTAGATTCCATCCTATACAAAGGATGGGATTTGTCATATGGTACAACATAATGAACCATTATAAATTCATAATACTGATGAAGGTTTACAATACCCCCTACAGCAGTTTTTCAATCAGATTTTTTCTGAGTGCTAAAACCTCCTCATTCTCATCCTTCTATATTTCTTCTTTCTTTTGCCGAGTGATAATACCTCCACTCTCATCCTTCTTAATTTCATTACTACACAACATGAGTAATAGAATGATCGCCTTGGTCTACTATAATGGCCAAATTCATAATACTGACGAAAGTGCTACCTTTGATTGTGAACGTCCTAAAAGTTTTCGTGTTGAAGAAGACGTCACATTAGAGGAACTGAAGCTGCAAATTCATACAAAAATTAAAGTTGTAAATAGAAAAAGAGTTTCAAAGGTTAAGTATAGGCATCCTCTTTCTATTGGTGAAGGATGTGTCCGATATAGAACATTTCTACTTGAAGATGATGATGATGTCAGATGCATGTTTTATGCTCATGAGACATTTGCAAATGTTGGTGTACTTGAGTTATATGATGACATAGAGGATGTTGACGATGATTGTGGGCCTTCAAATGTTCGCACAACAGAAAACTTTCTCATAGAAGATGATGATTCTGGGCCGTTCTATGTTCACACTACATATGACGTTCCCACAGAAGAAGTCGTGCCGTTATCTCAAGCTACAACGTTTCAGACTTCATTAGTCTCACAAACAATTCCTACTACCCTCGAAGATGAGCCAGCTGGTGTTGATCCTGTTCCGCCACGTGGAGTCCATGGTGAATATGTTGGTGAATTTAGTGGGCAAGAAGAGGATGCTGAATTCGCAAGTGATGACAACAGTGATTCTGACCAAGACGTCGTCCCTGCTGAGATCAACACTCATGGAGATCTTCTCCCATATGAGGCTGCATCCCATATGCATACCCTGGATCTGGAGGCAATGCAAGTGCCGAAATTTCCTGAGTATGCTCATACATTAGCTACGCCTTTGACATTTGATCCATCTACAGTTGATCTGTGTGTTGGGTTACAATTTCCAACGAAAGAGGCTGTGCTTTCAGCTATTAAGCACTATAACATTAAAAACTCTGTAGATTACAAAGTAATTGAATCTGAGCGGACCAAATATTATGCCAAGTGCGTAATGTATGGAAAAGGGTGTAATTGGAGAATAAGGGCAACTTTTATGAAGAAGAAACAGGCATGGGAGATTAGAAAATATGAAGGGCCTCATACTTGCACATCGGGAAGGATTTCACAAGATCATTGCAAGTTAGATTGTAACATGATCTGTTCATGCATTCTGTCATTGGTCCAAGCAAATTCGGAGATCTCCGTTTCAGTTTTGATCGCTGAGATGCGAATCCGGTATGGATACATCACCTCTTACAATAAAACATGGAAAGCAAAGCAAAAGGCAATTGTTCGAGTTTTTGGCGATTGGGAAAGATACAATGAGCTACCTAAATGGTTAGGTGCAATGCAACATTTCGTGCCTGGTACAATTGTGGAATTGCAAACGGTACCTGCATATCACGGTGATCGACTGGTCCAGGGTAAGAGAATATTCCATCGACTATTTTGGATATTTAAGTCGTGCATTGAAGGATATCCGTATTGTAAACCTATTGTGCAAATAGACGGTACTTTCTTATATAAAAAATACAAAGGAACATTATTGTTAGCTATTGCACAAGATGGCAACCGAAACATACTGCCAATTGCCTTTGCCATTGTGGAGGGTGAGACAACAGAGGCTTGGTCTTTCTCACTAACTTGCTTACAGACGTGACAAAACAGCCTGGCATATGCTTGATGTCTGATCGACATAAAGCCATCAAAGCTGCGATTAGACGCGATGGTAGTGGATGGAATCCTCTACATGTATATTCAGTGTACTGCATTCGACACATTGCAGCTAACTTTATGAAAAAGTTTAACAATAAGGAATTGCGTCGACACATTGTTAACATGGGTATGGAATCAAATCATAGTTAATTTATCTCTTATATTTCATTTAGTATATAAAATAATATTGAAATTCACAAGTCTTTTGTTTTTAATTTTATTAGGATACGAGTTGAGACGATCGAATTTTCGTTTCATGTATGAGAATCTTCGTGGAGAAAATGCAGAGGCGGCTAATTGGCTTGATAGATCTCCAAGGAGAAGTGGGCCCAATCATATGATCAAGGAAGACGTTATGGCCATATGACAACCAACCTAGCTGAATCTATCAATTCGGTGTTGAAAGGAACGCGTCATCTTCCTATTACTGCTTTAGTGCAATCAACATATTATAGGTTGGCTGCACTTTTTGTTAAGATGGGGAACAAGCAAATTGCAATGATGGAGGGAGGGCACACATACTGTGAAACAGTCACACAGGCTATGCAAGAAAATCGCAGGAAAGCTAACTCCCACTTTGTTCATAATTTTACGCGAGCAAATCAATCTTTTCTGGTTGAAGAGTTAGTTGATCCACAAGAGGGTGTTTCTGCAATGAAGTACAAAGTCAAGCTTAGTGACATGTGGTGTGACTGTGGGAAGTTTCAAGCACAAAGGTTCCCTTGTTCACATGTAGTTGCTGCTTGTGCACATGTCCATGTAGATTGCATGCAATATGTGGACAAAGTTTATAGACTGGAAACTATATTGAATGTTTATAGACATGAGTTCGAAGCTGTTGGAAATGAAGGTTACTGGCCTCAATATGATGGTCCAGAAGTGTGTCCCAATCAAGAAATGCGGAGAAATCCACATGGTCGGCCAAAATCAAGTCGTATTCGTAATGAAATAGACCTCATGGAGAAAGGCCAACCAAAACGTTGTGGATTATGCAGAAATGAAGGTCATAACCGTCGAAATTGTCCGCATCGATCTGGCACATTGGGGGAGAGTTCGCATCAACAATAAATGAATTACATGTTTTCATAACCTGTAATATTTACATATTTTGCCATTAAGGGAAAATGTTATGCAAGTTTTTGTCAACTTATCATGTAATTTGGATTATTATTTTATTTAAAATTAAAAAAAATTTATAAAAATATAACTGAATTATATTTATTTTTACAATTTTATAAATTAAATAACAACATTAAGATTTTAGTTACACATGCTGAATAAAAAAATAAAATATAACAATTAATTTCCCAACAAATTTAAAATAAATAACATGAAATGCAAAACATATAAATTTATATATTAGAAATTTAAAATACATTATTCTCGTTATATTGATAAAAGTACATTTATTCTAATTATTGCGTGGTGTAGAGCAACAGTGTCGAGCTCTTCTAGTGCGTGGTGGTTGCACCCGTCGTTCAACCTCGTTAGTGGCACGTATTCGCGGTCGACCACGACCTCCTGCTATAACCGCCACTGGTTCCGGTTGTATGTCATCAGTCATTTCTTCCTTATCAAAAATTTGAAACCCACTGCTGGATGAGCCAACACCTAGTTCACCCATAACGGGAACCTGACTACTAGATGGACCCAGAAATGATGTACCATCAAATGCTGACGAAGGGGTTCCAAACTGATACATTGATGTTAGATATGCTGAACTTGGACTTAGGATGGGGAGCTGGTCATCTAACCTCATTGTTGGCGGTGATGGTCGGTAACACTCATCAACGTCATATCCGGGGTGACTTACGGAATAATGATGACTGGATGGTACTCCATGATCCCGTTCAGGATGATTAAATGACATCCTCGGTGCTGTGAACTCCGATGAGGTCGGTTGACGCGTTCGCCCACGTTGTCGGCTAGGTCTAGGAGCTTTTATATCCTGTGTAGGAGGGACTAGAGCTGAAGTTCGTCCGGTAAATGGCATACTCCTAACATCCTCATACATCGACGGTGGACAAACGAAAGGCCGACCTTCATTTTTATACCATCATATGTAATCATCAGATGGGTTGAAATTATTACCAACAATCAGATAACCTGTCGGAATTCGTTGAAAACGTATATTCCACCAATGGATCCAATGTTCATGCTTCGCAGGCCAGAATTCCTCATGAGGACTACGCATGTCGATCTTGTGAAGCTTATCAAGGTTCATCGGGGCTGCAGGAATTGGTTGTTGCATCCCAAATTGTCGCAACACCCTGTCAGTTTGGTGCCACTCTACATATGAAAAGCATATCAATGTTGTGTTTGCTTTCCATATATTACAATTATTGTAGGCATCTGATGGGAGGCATTCCATAATTTCACTTGAGGAATATGGCATCCACAGAAACTGCGAATAATTATTACAAATTATTAGTTTCATATGGATTAAATAAAAAAAATACTTGAATGTAACAATCGAAATATTTACCTTATCATATCCTACTCGATCTAGTCGTACTCTTATACTTGCAAGGTCGGTCGGAGACTCTGTAAAATCTCTACTCCTACTCCTACTCTACCTGTTAAAATGCATATAATATCTTAATGACCTATAAAAATACAAGTTCGTACAAAATTAATAAAATAGTAAAGATTATTACCTGCTTGCAAGGGGGTATACAGCCGAAATATCCACGCGCGGAGCAAGAAATGGTAGCCGATACCAAGCCCATGATTGTAGAAGCACTAAACATCCACCTATGTCATGGCTTTTTGGAACTGTAGCCCGGCAAAGTTCTCTATACAAAACCGCCAAACACGCAGAACCCCAACTATAATTTGCCACATGCTCTAAATCACGTAATAATGGAAGATACATTAAATGTACCCGACTGCTCGATTTGTCAGGCATCAGTAATCCTCCAATCAAACGTAAAATATATGCTCTAGCAGCATATTGTATTTGTTGTTCAGTTGCGTGTAATGGAAGATTTTGAAAAGATTTCAACCAATTTAGTCTCACCGTTGAGCCAGATACATACTCATCTTGAGGTACCGAGCCCAATAGATTTTGACACACTTCATTCCAATCTAGCAAGCTTCCGCCTGTAACTGCATCGCCATGGACCGGAAGTCCAAGTTGAAGCGCAACATCTTCTAGAGTTACCGTGCATTCACCAAATGGAAAATAAAAAGTGTGCGTCTCGGGTCTTCATCGTTCGATTAACACACTGATTAAGTCGGGTTGTATCAAAAATCGTCGAATTTGAGTTGCGTGATAAAATCTGGATCTTCTTAAGTGGTCGATAATAGATGGATGCGGGTCCTCCAATATAAATTTCCTCGAACGTAACACGCGACTAGTTTCCTGTTATAATAATAAAAATTAATATATTATAAAACTATAACAATTAAAAATTAAAAAAAAAAAACTCTAAAACTATAAAATAACAAAACAATAATAATAAAAAATTTAAAAATTTTTATATAATTATTAAATAATTAAATTATATAATAAATAAATAACTATAAAATGAAAAAACAATAATAATTAAAAAATTATAAAACAATAATAATATAAAATTATATAATATAAAAATTAAAATTAAAATTATATAAAACTATAAAATGAAAAAACAATAATAATTAAACAATTATAAAACTAGAATAATAAAATATAATATAAAAATTATAATTATATAAAACTATAAAATGAAAAAACAGTAATAATTAAAAAATTATTATTGTACATAATAATAAAAAAAACAATATAATATAAAAAATTAAAATTATATAAAACTATAAAATGAAAAAACAAAAATAATTAACAAATTAAATAACTATAATAATAAAAAATTAAACAATATAAAAAATAAATAATTATAAAACTATGAAATGAAAAAACAATACTAATTAATAAATGATAAAACTATAATAAGCACTATAACATTAAAAATATAAAAATTATAAAACAATAAAACTATAAATTTACAAAATTATAATAATTAAAAAATAACTAAAAATTGATAATGTAATACAAACAATTTACTTACTTCTTTAAATATAACCTCCGATATGTGATTTTCTTGCAACCTCAATAGTGATGATAAAGCCATTTTTAAATATTGTTGTAGAAAAAAAATATTGTTGTAGAAAAAAAAAATTGTTGTAGAAAAAACATTTGTTGGTAGAAAGAAATTTGATTGTAGAAAGAAGAAAGAAAATATAAATAAGTTGTAGAAAATGAGGGGGTATTTATAGAAGAGTGGTGTGTGTGTGGGGGGGAAGGGATGGGATTTGAAGGCAACGGTCACTTGACCGTTGCTTTCAAAAAAAATTGATTTTTTTTTTTTTAAAAATTTTATATACTAAAAATCAACTAAAAAATTTTAAAAAAATCTTTCATAAATTTTAAATAAAAAAAAATATACCGTTGGACTTTTAATTTTTTTTAAAATTTTTAATTTAATTTACAATTTTTAAAATTAAAATACAAAATTTAAAAATAAATTTACAATTTTTTTTTAATTTAAGTAAAAATATATATATATATACCAAGGGAAATCGCCACCCCCCCATGGCGATTTCCCTTGATATATTATTGCAATTTTTGCAAAAAATACCAAAGAAAATCGCCATGGTGGTGGCGATTTCCCTTGGTGTTTTTTTCATGTTTTGGCAAAAAACACCAAGAGAAATTGCCACCGCCATGGCGATTTCCCTTGGTGTTTTTTTGCAAAAATTGCAATTTTTACACTGGGAAATCGCCATGTGGGATGGCAATTTCCCAGCTAGAAAAAAAAAAAGCGAATTTTGAGAATTAATTTGAAAAGAACGGTATTTTGGTATATAATTTTTTTTAGCTATATTTGGATTAAAAAACCCATTTAAGCATCTTAATTAAAATCTTATTCCGAGATTTAAAAATTAATTTATTTTATTATTTTTAAAAAGCGATATCTAGTAAATTTGAAGTTCGAATTTCAACATCTGTAATCTTTTTTCTTATTCTCAAGTTGTGACCTCCTTTGTACCCCCAAAAAAAAAAACTATTTGACTTCATATTAGACCTGTCCAAGAGTCAGGCTACCCGCTCAAACCCAAAGGCCCGTCCATATTTAGAAGGACTTGGACAAAAATATTAGGCCTGAAAAATGGGTTTGGGCAAAAAAATGAGGCCTGCTTAAAAAATGGACCGAGCCTTGGTTCCAATATTCAAGGCTGGAACCCGGCCCAGCCCGTTTTCCAATTATATAATATAACATAATATTTTTATTTTATATATATTATATAATTTATATCATAAAAAAATTAAATATATATAATATTATAGTGTAAATATTGAAAAATATATTAAGTTGTCCATGTTTAAAAATTTAATAAAAAAAAATTATTAAAGATTGAATAAAAATAAAATATTTTTAAAAAAATAGAAAAAAATATGGACTAGCCTAAAAGGGTTTGGATTATCCATTTCCAAATATCGACGGGTTTGGACAAAACTTGAGATCCATATTTCGGGCCAGGCCGGATTTGGACAAACAAATATGGTGTTGATACCATACATAAGCCCGGCCCGACCCGACCCATGGACACCTCTACTTCATATATACTTGTTAAATTTTACTCGAACTTAAAAAATTTGTTCAACTCATTTAAATTTGTATCCGATTCAATTTGATTTGATTAGAAAATCAATAATCCGAACTCGTCCCAAATCGAATTTGAAAACAACTCAAACCTGAAATGATCCGAACTTGAGAAAATTTGAACATGAATGACTTAAAAATTCACCCTAAATAACCCGAACATAAATTAAATATAATTTTATTTTTAAAAATATTAATTTAATAAAATAATAAATATAACACAAATTATTTTAATTTAAATTAATAATTTTAAATTATCTTTCAAATTTTTTTCTTTACTATTACAATTTTATATAATCTTAATATTATCCTTTTTAATTATGAGTAAAAAAGAATAATTTTTTTATTATAATTGAATTTAATTTATTAGATATAATAAATAAAGTTTTTTATTTTTCTTGTTATTAATCTAGCAACCACATGAAAGAGTGCAAGACAATAAATTCCATATTAACTTGTTTTTCCCATTTTTGATTTTACCATTTTGTTTTTCCTCTAAAAATCTTTAATTAGGTGCCATCACCAATGTGAATTGAAAATTATTTTCTTCAATTCCTCAATTGTTAATTTTATCATTGTGAAAGTATGATATGATAAAATATTTATACATAAGTAGGCAATTAGCCAAGTATTCAATATAAAACATAACTAAATATGTTTTATAAAAAAAAATTAGCAATTGAAATGAATATAATTACTAAGACTTAATTGGATATTAAAAAACTTTATTATTCTTTATATATAAATAGTATCTTTGTACTAATAAGTCTAATATAATTAATAATTGTCTAATGAATAACTATTCCCTTCCAATTTTTATTTATTTTATATTCAAATCATATAAAATAAAAACAATAAATCTAGATTCAACCAATTAAGTTTTTTTTAACTATTATATGTTTCTCTATAAATCATGATTTAATATATATAGTTAAATGATTGTATGGACATATCATAATATTATATATGACTATATGAGGTTTTAGTCGTAATTTGTAGTTGTAAGTTGTAAACATTAAGATTTAAGCTTTTTAAATATTTACTATTTGGATTTTTCATTTTAAACTTATTAGGTAATAATTTTATTTTAGTAACAATATTATATCACATTGATATGGTATAGACTATAGTGGTATAGTCGTATAGGCATAGTAAGTAATTTGAATTAATTTAAAACATTAATGACTCGTTAATTAAGATCCACATGCAAAAAGGACTTTAAGCCAAGGTAGGGGCCTTGCCTTCCCAAGAATTTTGAAAATTCTCTATTATATATACATAAATTTTTATATACATTTATATTAAATAAATTTAAATTGGCTTTCCCAAATTAAAAGATGTTAA
Organism: Fremontodendron californicum; assembly: GCA_030761205.1. Classification (NCBI taxonomy): domain Eukaryota; kingdom Viridiplantae; phylum Streptophyta; class Magnoliopsida; order Malvales; family Malvaceae; genus Fremontodendron; species Fremontodendron californicum. The sequence goes on along the minus strand of JAULJL010000023.1, from coordinate 7,922,861 downwards.
AATTGTATTAATATTTATTTATTTATTTATTTTACCTACCAATCATTATTCACCAATCCTTAAAATCAATTGATATTAAATCACATTAATGTGAACTTTAAAAAAACTCGATTTAACTTTTTAAGTTTTAGCTTCCTCGACAAAACTTTAAACAAACGGACGTGGGGTATTTTTTTTTCTTTTACCCATCGACTGTAGCTTTTCTCTTCTATTCTAAATTTTTTCGATCATTTTCCACTTTTGTCTATCGCTTGGATTGTCTTGTGACTTGCCAGCCATTCCCTCGAAAGCAAAATTAGCAAAATTGTTAAGGTTTGTTTGTTGCTTTGTTTTTTTTTTTTTTTAAAAATATATGTTTATATTTCTTACCATTATCTGCATGAGTAATGATAAAAAATTTATGTTTAGTCAAAATTTTGGGATAATTCTTTGTTAATTTCTATTATAGTACAACCTTATATTCACGTCTCTTAACCACTTCTGAAGAATTATTCTTTCACAAATTTTGCAATTTTTTCAACACCACACTACAGTAAAAGGGAGTTCCAACGGCTTTTTTTCTTCTTCTTACGTTAGGGGCGTTTATAAACGACGCTAAATAGGCTGTGGCGCTTAAACAAAATACCGCCAAAAGTGCCGCTGAAAGTCTCGTCGGGGATTTTACCGGCTTTAAATGTCGGGGATTTTACCGGTGTTAAACGCCAGTAAAATAGCGGCGTTTGTATGTACATCAGCGGCATTTCAAAACGCCTTAATAGGACTTTGAAATCTGGTATAATATGATCTTTTAGCGGCGTTTGTCAAAAAATTTACCGGCGTTTCTTTTCAACAAACGCCGTTATATAAAATTGTTTAGCGGCGTTTGGTTGCCCATAAACGTCATTAATAGGCATGATTTAGTGGCGTTTTGTTCATGAAATGCCTCTAACGTTTGTATGTATTTGTTATGAAAATGATAGATTTAGCGACGTTTTGTTCTTGAAACGCCGCTATCTGAGTAGAATAATTTTTTTTATTATTTATTTTATTTAAAAATTTATACTTATCAATTATACCTGCAACATTATTTAGAGAACTATCCAATAATACACAAACAACACGAAATTATATATTAAAAAAAAAAACATAATATAAAGATATATTTAATTTAAAGTATCAGTATACAACAATTTTATTACTTAACACATCCACAAGTTCGAGGACAGCTGTCAGCAGAACGTTTTTCCGCAGCAAGTTTATTCCTATGTTACGAACCCTACAAAAAAAGTTAAAATACGTAATTAATATATAATATATGAAGTTATGAAAGTAAAATAATTAAGAACGAATATATTATATTACCTGAGATGGAGGATTTTGTAAACTCGTTGAACCTCTTGGGCAACTGTTGCTACACTAAATTCATCAACGACGCAAACTGTGTGTGCAACTCCTGATATCTTTGTTGCTCTTCTTCTTTCTCTGCTTGTCTCTTTGCCATCTCTGCTTCAAGCCTTGTCATCTGTGCCTGTCTCTCTACCTTCATTCTCCTCAAAACGTTGATGAATATTTTTCATTTCCTCTCTCAGCATCTAAACTTCATATGCAGAGCTGTTTTGTGAAGAAGAAGAAGTAAATCGCTAAGAACCAATTCCATAGTAGCTAGATGGTGTTGGACCCAGTCCGAGATTTCGAACCCGTCCATGTCTTTATTTCCCAGCAACTTTAGTGAAAACTTGATTCTCGACATCTTGCATATTGACTGAGGCATATGATGATCCGTCTTGATACTCAGCAATTTTTTATTTTGCTCTCTCCTATAAAACAATATAATTAATAATATTTTCGTGTAATATATTTGTGAATGAAAACAAGTTTGAACAAAATATGCCATAATTTCCTGAGTCTCGATGTTCAAATAGGATCCATCCTTCTTAGTATGAGTTAACTGACACAGCTCAACTCGTCCAATTCCCCCCCCCCCCCCCCCCCCGCGCTCAGCTTCCTACAAAATAATAATAATTAATACTAAATTGTAATAAAACAATTGAGAACTAATATAATATATTATGAATGAAAACTTACTTTTTCATTAGCTTTTCTAGCAAAGCTTTTTGAACCATTGATATGACTATATTTCTGTTGCTTTCTACTGCTTATCCTTATCTTTTCTCGTTCCTGTATATTGGACAAAGAACATTATTAATGTATACATATTTCATACAATTGTATTATATCAAGTACTATAAGTAAATGACCAAAATAAATTATAAATGATACTTCTCCTTTTTTTTAATACCAAAATCTAACCAATCTCTCATACTGCCACATAACCACTCCACGCGGTATGTTTCGTACTAAGACATTAGGATCAGTATTTTGATCGAAATACTTTTTCTTCAAGTCATGCTTATAGTCTTTCCATTTTTTTTCCCAGTGACTTAAGACCAAATGATGTTGGAATCTGCAAAGAAAATCTTGACTAAAATGGAAAAGTTGTACAAAGTTAGATTCGATCATAAACAAAATTCTTAAATTAATGCAATACTAATTTAACACGCTTATACCTCAATAAACTTTAACATCTAGACCTTCTCAGTATTCGGCACGTCATGCCATGACTCATAATGAATTGGACACTTCATCCCATTTCGAGCAATCAGGCCAAGAAAGCTAGCCAATAGTGTGCTTCCGGACCAATTGGTTGTTGCTTATTATTTGCTGCGACAACAATACGCTCTTCAGGAGGTAGTGCCCATAACTCCTTTAATATTATACGACCACGAGTTTTGCGTTGTTCAGCATTATCAACTACACAACACCAAATATATTAGCAATTTTCCAACTTGTTTTGGTCAAACTATTTTGTGTACTTTTAACACCTCTGTAACACGATACTTGTATTCAAGTTCGTATGAACTACAATTTCTGCAGCCTTGGAGGCAGTAGGCAACTCAGGCTTAGCATCTACAATAGACACATTCGGTATCTCTGAAGGCGTCACTCTAGTGTCGCCCTTAACAGTAGCACGTACCGATTCTAAACCGGTCTGAATGATATTGATATCTCTTAATCTTCTCCTCGGCATGCTATCTGCATCAATTTTAAGTAAACAACATTAGTATAAGAATAAAATACTATAATGTAAAGAACATTAATAATAATATTTAAAGTATAAAAGCATATTATACACACAGTATTTGTGTCAAAATAATCTTACTAAATTCAGTTTTTTCATCAAGTTTCATAAATGTCTTCATCAACATCTCCGTGAACCCACTGAACATCTATATTGGTACTAGAGATATTTTCATCCAAGTTTTCATCGGTAAAAGTCAAGCATTCAATTCTTTGTTCAATATCATCTCTACATTGATCACCCATATCAAACAAGTCTCTAGGTGTGTTATAGAGTACAACATACCAACCCGCATCATTCGGATTTTCGAAATAAAAGACTTGTTTGACTTGAGATAAAAAAACATAAGACTCGTCAATCAGTTGTTGTCCGGTGTGAATTAATCGAGAAAAATTCACCATTGTAAATCCGAACTGATCTTTTTTAACACCTTTACTTGTATTCACATCAACCCAATCATATTGAATAACACGACCTTCCACTTGCCATAATAATCCAACTCAATAATATCATTAAGAATTCCATAATAATCAAGATCCCCCTCCACAATATTACTATCCCTAGCACTTGCATAGCTTGTTGTTGAAGAAGAAACAACAACTCCACAGTTTTTTGTTCTCCTAAATCTTTCACGGGATTTAGTATGAAATCTAAATCCATTAATGATGTAAGTACTGTATCTTCTTATTCGGTCCTTGTGAAAGACACTTAACTTCTTCACTAACATCCCTTTTACTCCAAACCTATTACAAGAAACTCAAAGGCAAAATATAACTTTATTTATATATTAAACAATAGATTGATCGTAATAAAATCACAAACAGTTGTGTTACTTACAACTTCTCCTAACCATTCGTGAAAATTTTTCGTAAATAACTTGCGAAGTTGTGATCTTCAAGAACGTAAACAGCCTCTCATGTAGCTTCTATACTCACTATCATAAAAAGTATTCATTTTAGGTGAGAAAGCAAAAAAATTATAAACTGTTTGTTAAATTAAAAATTATACTGAAACTTACGTGTGTAATGATTCCAGTGAATCACTATAGAAAGCACATATTGATGCACTTGTGCCCAAGATTTATCATCTAGCTCAACCACTTCAACTTTGCCGATTGGTTGTCCAAAACTTTCAAATAAGTATGTCTCGGCTAAGTTGTTATGTGTGAGCCCATCATTTCTTCCTAGTCTGTTAAATCTTGTTTCAACATCTTTCAAATATTTTGCACAAAATGTCATACACTCTTTCGCTAAATATCCTTCAGCAATTGAACCTTCTAGATAGCGTTTGTTCTGACAATAAGATTTTAACTTTCCTAAAAACCTAAAACAGAATACATAACAATCTTAATGTGTAATTAAACGCTATGTTTAAGATAAAAGTATAATAAGCTAATTAGCAAAGTATACCTCTCTAATGGGTACATCCATCGATAAAAAACTAGTCCACCGACTTTTGCTTCTTAAGGAAGATGGATAACCAAATGCACCATTATAGTGAAGAATGATGGAGGAAAAATCTTCTCTAAGTGGCATAAAGTTAGAGCCGCTCGATCTTGAAGTTTTTCAAGCTCTTCAACCTTGAGAACTTTGCCACAAATAGCTTTCATTATATTACTAAGTTCAATTATGGAAGAAGTCACTTGCTTTGACATAGAACAATGTAAAGCAACTGGAAGTAAGTCTTGCATCAAGATGTGGTAATCATGTGACTTTAAGGAAGAAAGTTTTCGATCCTTCACATTCACACATCTTGATATATTTGAGGCATACGCATCCGGGACCTTCACATCTTTCAACATCTTACAGAAGAAGTCCTTCTCTTTTTTAGGCATCCCAAAACAAGCAGAGGCAACCGTGATTTTCCTTTAGGAAGTAATTTCGGATGAAGATCACGGCGAATTCTCATGTCAACTAGGTCAAACCGACTCTTTAAGTTGTCTTTTGATATTCTATCCACATTAAGAATTGTCCCGATGATATTTTCACAAACATTCCTCTCTATATGCATCATATCAAGGTTATGATGCAATAAATTATGCTCCCAATAAGGTAACTAAAAAAAATACTTCTTTTTTTTTTTCACAAATCCGCCTAATTTGGATCATCTTTTTCATCTTCCTCCTTATCACTCTGAATATCAACATCACCTTCTAACATATCCCTCAATTTTTTCCTTAACTGTGTGCTACTTGTTTAATTCATCTTTCCATAAGTGAAATTGATATCTTTCAACATCAAGAATATATCCGACCCAATCGTGGTCTCAGGTGTTTCTCTTAACTCTTCAGTGCCATCAAAGACATGTTTTTGGAATCTAAATCTATGATTTTCATCTAACCACTGACGATGTCCTATATAACTGAATTTTTTTACCCATTATATAACCATTTCAAACATGTTTGCGCAACACAGCAAGGACAAGCATAACGACCTTTGGTGCTCCAACCAGATAGATTTGCATAAGCAGGAAAATCGTTTATAGTCCATAGCAAAGCTACACGCAAATTAAAGTTTTCCCTTTTTGATGCGTCATATGTTTCAACCCCTTCCCATAACTGCTTCAACTCTTGAATCAGAGGTTGCATATAAATGTCAATATCATTTCCTGGACCTTTCTCTCCAGGAATTATCATGGACAAGATAAAAGAGGATTGTTTCATGCAAATCCATGGAGACAAATTATAAGGAATCAAGACAACCGGCCAAGTACTATAACAAGTAATCATTATTTTGAACGGATTAGAACCGTCAAAACCAAGTCCAAGCCTGATGATAACTCTATGAAATATAGTTATTTTACCATATTTTGTGCATTCAAATCGGCTAAGTCCTTGAAGTTTTTATTCGAAATTGATTAGTTTTAATTGTTTTTAGATTAATTTTATTTATTTATTTCATGTTTAAATTAGTTATTAAGTTAGTATTTTTGTATTTTTATAGGTCCAAAGTGAGAAGAAGCTTTGAGGTGCGAAAAGACGAAAAAAGGTGCAAAGCAACGCATGGGCAGATTTGACCTTCGGAGTTTGTTGCTAGCAAAACATGATCTTAAATTCTTTATTCAAGAAAACTTCCTTCTTGACTTCTGAAACTGATTTCATATCTTTCCAACAGTATTTCATTTGCCCAAATCGGATAAGATTTGCCTATCCAAATCAGTCGAGGAAGTGCGAGAAGACGATGGAGCCTACATGCAGCAAAAGAGGGGCTGGCGCCGCGGCGTCAGAAACCAGTGCTGCAGCGCCAGCAAGGTCGAGGCATGAGTTCCGCGGCACCCAAAACTAGTGCAGTGGCGCCCGTGCGGCTGCTGAAATAATGACGAAAAAACACTTACCTGTTGCTTGGACGCGAAGTTTCTGACTCCAGGGGTCTAAAACTCTATAAATAGGACCTTTTAAGGCTCAAATAAAGGGGAAATTAAATTCTAAAAACGTAATTTTATTAAGAGGAGAGTAGCCACCAAAATATTTCAAGGAGCTAGGAGATTTTGGAGGATTGAAGACTGAAAACCTGACAAACCTTAGTTTTCTCTTTTCCTTTACTCTTCTTTATCTTTCTTGTAACATTGATGATGGTGAAACTCCTTTGTTATTTGTTTTCATTATTTAGCATGAACTAAATTTATTTTTCTAGGATTGCAATGGAACTCAACATGTAGTTTGGATTATTTTACTCTCTTGCTTGATTTAATGATAGTTGAGTTGTTTATTCAATCTTGTTCTTAATGCTTCTAATTATTTGGCCACCAATTGGATTGGTTTTGTAACCTAGATACAACTTGGAAAAGGGAGTTTAGTGTTAGACATGGATTGAATAACATATGTTTCATATTCATTTATTATGATGAATTGATCTGCATGTAGGGTAGGAATACACTTACGTGTCATGTGTAATCAATTTTAGAGTCTAAACTTAATGAGTTTCTCTTTAATTCAATTATCATAGGAATATAGTTAATTGGTTAAGAGGGATATTTTTATAAGACCATCGGAAGATACTTATAAATAGATTAGAAATCTAGGTTAACATCTCAATGTCATTAGTCAAGTTAAGAGCGTAGGAGAGGTTCATACGAAGTGTTGAGAGAAATTGTAATCCTAGGCTTTTCTCAATTGATTTGATTCACCTTTTAATTTGCTTTCTTTTATTAGTTTTTGATTACAACTTTTAATTAATTGTTTGAATAAGATTAGGTTGTTTTTATTTTAGTACTTAGCAAATTTAGTAGCAATTCCTCGTGGGATCGACACGTTACTTTTCATTATATTACTTGTTAACGATACATGCACTTGCTTGGTTAAATCCGACAACACCTCATAATCCGGGGATCATTAGCAAAAGATGAGAACTTATTGTCGAATGATTTCCAAGACAAAGAATATGTAGGATGTCTTAATAAGCCATCATTAGTCCTTTCATCATGATGCCACCTCATAGAATCAGATGTTTTTGAAGACATGAAATTTCGTTGAAGTCTTGGTATTAATGGGAAATATTGCAAAATCTTTGTAGGCTTCTTTTTTAAATGTGCGTCACCATCGTCCTCGTTCAGATTTTCTTTTGTATTTCTGTCCAACCACCGAGATTTTATCGTAGACATGAAAAAATTGTTGATTTGTTCTATCACCCCAATACAACATACAATCATTCGGGCAACTATGAATTTTCTCATATCCAAGGCCTAGATCCTTTATCATCTTCTTCGAATCCTTACAAAACGGAGGGGTTTTTGCAAAAGGAAACATTCCTTTTAAAAATTCTAATAATAGTGTCAAAGAATTTCCTGTCCACCCGCATAAGCATTTTAAGTGAAAAAGACGGACACAGAAAGACAATCTTGAATGCTTGGATCCCTTGTAAAGTTCTTCATTCATATCATCAAGCAACTTATAAAACTTTTCTGCTTCTCCATTGGGTTCTTTGATCACCCACACCTCTTCTTGTTTCAGCAAAGTCATTTATGCCAACATTGAACCCATCATTTCCTCCAAGAACTTTTGGTGAAGATGTTTGGAAACTGTGGTTACGCATGTTAAATGCATCTCGCAACATGCCTTCCATGTCATCTTGTCTAATAGACTGATGTTGATTGTTAGAATAATTTGGAGTAACTCTAGAAGGTGACCTAGAAGTTGCGGACTCTCCATGAAAAACTATTGTCTGTAACCCAGGAGAAATCGTTCACAAATTAAATGTTCGAAAACAACTTCACGCATATGTCAATCAATATTAGCATACCTCGAACATGTACATAATATCATATTATCTTCGCTTGTTCTGAAAAGTGAAATCGAGAAAACTATCTATTTCGAGATGGTACTCTTGACTTACTCTCGATTTTTGCATCCAACTCTTGTCCATTTCGTACATAAGTCTAAATTATAAAATAATATATTATAAGTTATACAAAATTTTAGTAAATGATCAATAAACATGGAGCTACGTTCTACTCAGTCATGATTGCCTGGACTTCATACTCTATAACAGATCAATTCGTGTTTAAGGCTTTAAGTCTAAACTTGAAGTTCATTTAAGGCTCTTTAACAAATCTTATTCGTGCATATCCTCAGAAATTTGTAGAAAATTCAGACAATTCATGAATCAATACAGTTTGACAGATATCAATTAATCATCAATTTGTATAAACGCAAGGCAATTCATATGCATACGGTCAAATTGTATAAACTCAATATAAATTATTAAACATAAACACGACTATGATACTAAATCGTACCTTGAAGTTGTTTCTTCTATAGCAATTGTTACAAGAATTGCACTTTCCACTGCCTCCTGAACCTTGTAGTTGTTTCTTCTATAGCAGATGTTAGAAGATGGATAACCAAAGAGAAGCAAAATCCTTGAACAAATGATCCAAGTAAATAGGTGCAATAGCTTACCTTGAAGTTAGACGAAATGAGGATAGAATTACATTTTCCACTGCCTCTCGAACCTAATCACCAATGATATGTAGAAATATTAAATTACAAAGATCTAAACTAAAAAATTTGTGTGCTAAGAATTTCAGGCAATTCAATTCAAGATTCAAGTATAAAGAGACACATTCAGCTAATAAATCATTGATCAATATCATGGATGTCGTGTTACTATTATAAGCTTTGACAACTAATAACCAAACCTATTTTGGACAGATGTTTTACCTAAACTCCTTGGAAACCATCATGTGGTCCCATAATTAACACTCTACATGTTCATGTACCCTAAGGGAACAAAGGCTAATTATAGATTTGATCTAAGTAAGTTTAGCAATTGCTGGTAGTGGGCCAGGCACATGTTTCCCTTTTTGAATAACATGATCCTAGAGCAAAAGGAGGGAAATCGAAAGTAGCCACCTTGATCATATGTTGAATTGACCCAAGATGGAGTATAAACAAACTGACTATTCCAGTAATATTAATATAATTAATTTTAGCTTGGAAGAAAAATTGGAGTCATGATTTATAAGACCATTATATATATGCTGCAATGCTATCGGCCAGAGAGCCATGCTTGCACCCGGTACCTCTTTATAGCTTACTGCCAAACTTGGCAGGCTACTACATAGCACACTTCCATTATAACCCAACAACTATTTAAACACAGAATAGAAAAGATTCTTGAAAAACAAATTGATCAGAAAAGAAATGGTTTATTTTGTATGAAATGGCATCTCGCTTTAAATGTGAGTTAACTATATGAAATATCAATAAAGTATAATAGGTCATGGGAATTAGCCTAGCAGCACCCAGCAACAGGTGCTAGGTGCACCAGCAGCAACTGCCCCAAACCCTAAACCCAACAAACACAAACCCTAAATATAACCCCAGCCTAGAAAAATTAATCCCCCAAACCAAAAATCTTAAAACCCTAAACCCAAATTCAGATTTCCCAATTCAATCCCAAACAAAATTCACAACAAAAAATTAAATAACAAGATAAACCCTAAAATATAACAATAAAATCATAATAATCGCATCAAATTCAATAAAAATCTAAAGTATTCAAACTAATTAAAAACCCTAATATTCTAAATTATAAAACTTAAAATTCATACCTAAATTCGAGAATACTGAAGCAAAAAACGTGGACACTCCAATTGGACACAGAAACTTGGTTGCGAATGAAGAGCTAGAGAGAGAGAGAGAGCGAGAGGATTTGGGAAGGGAGAGATTCTGAGATGGGAAATAAGGGTTTTCTGTCCTGATTGTTATTTGTAATTACAAACGCCGCTAATTCGTGTAGCATTACGCTGCATTTCAGTTTTTCTGATTAATGAAACCACATAAAAGCGTTTTATTTAATAAACGCCGCTAATATTGTATTATCGCAGCGTTTTACAAACAAATGTCGGTATTAAAATTTATTTACTTGCATTTTATACTGTAAACGTCGCTATATATACCTATGAAAACGCAGCGTTTAGATTATAACAATTTTGGCGGTATAATCTTTGAGAAAAATCTAAATTTTCAAATTAAAATTTGTGGCGGCGTTTTCGAAACACAAATGTCACTGAAGGACATAACTGCTAAAGAGTTATCGGCATTTGTCCACAAAAACGTCGCTGTGTATATTGATAAAACTTATCGTTTCTTTAGATAGAAATGACGGGTAAACTTTTTGGCGGTAAATAAAGGAATCGCGTAATTTAAGGCTCATTTATCAGCGTTTGTAGTTTAAAACGCCGGCAAATGATATTATTTAGCAGCGTTTAGGGCTTAGAAATGCTGCTAAATTATGTTATGACGGCATTTGGACTAGAAACTCCACTACAGTTTCAAAAACACGGTACCTTGTGTCGGTTGTTAAGGAAATGCTGCTAGAAAAATACCACTAAAACTCAAAATTGCTATAGTGCCATAATTAGATTGTGACCACTTTATAATAGGTTAGAAAAACACATAATTTCAAAGTTTCAATTTTATTATTTTAAAGGTATATTTTTTGTTTTGATTAAAATATAATTTTAATAATTAATTTTTTATTTTTTTATTTTAAATTGTCAAATGAATTAATTAAGAAACTTCACCCGTATATCGTTTTATTGAAAGATTGTGTAAATATATTTGAAAGTCATGTTATTCTTTAAAAGTTTAATGTTGTTGTAGTAATATTTTTTTATGATTTATAATACTTATTTATAAATTATAAATTTTATTAGAAGAATATAAATGTGTTAGGAATTTATTATGAAAATTAAACTAATAAATTTATATAATTAAAAGTCTTGTTGATTCATCATTCATGGACAAACAAAAAAGATTAGACTCGTTTTTAAAAGAAACATAATGATAATTTAAAAAGTACACTACAAACAAATTGCCATATACTGACACTTACCTATACCGACGGTAGAAATCCGTAGGTAAAAAAGATCTATTGCGATAGATTTTTGTTACCATCAGAATATATATAACATATACCGACGCTCGAACTATCCATTGCTATAGATATACATATACAGACGGTGAATGAAAAACCGTTGGTATAGGTGTACCTTTTACCAACGAATTTCTTCTTTCCGTTGGTATATTTCTTAAATGACCCACTTTTTTTTTAATTGGCAGGAAATTTCTTTTACTTTTACTTTTTTTTTTTTCTTTTTTCTTTATTCTTTTAATTTTATTTTTTATTAAATGAACTTTTAGCAACGGATTATTAATTTTGTCCGTTGGAATAGACATATATTAGATTAAGGGTTTTATTTTAGTTTCTCGTAAGTTCTCTCTTTTTTTCTTCTGAGGTTTTGTTTTAGTTTCTCTTCCGTCCGAATCTCCCAAAGCTCAGCCGACCTTGCCCATCGGCATCGGTATGTTTCTCTCTTTTGCTCTTTCTATTCTACTTGATTTTATGAAATCAATAAATTTTCCCTTTTAATCTTACGCGTTCATCATCTATGGGTTGATTGGATGCCTAAATTTTGCTATTATTTTTTAAATTCATCAGTTTACTGTGAACCTAACCTAAGTCCCTATCTTCAAATCTTTATCAGTTAGCCGAGAGTTTTCTCTAGCTTTGAAAGTTCATACTGCAGAGTTTCAGAGTGCGCTTCGACCTTTTCCTTCTCATAAAAAAACAGGTTTAGGAAGGCATCTTCCAAGTTTGCTTATGATTGAGTAAAAGGAAGATGTCTAAAAAAAGCACAACAAACAAATCCCCATATGTTTGTCATTTTTAGGTTGCACATTCATAATTTTGCAGCAAAAGTCCAAAAAGGAATAAGAAGGAGACAAATATTATCATTTTGAGCTTAAAGTAGTAGTCTTCTTTTCCTTCTTCTTGGGTTAGTTTTGGTAATCGAATCATCCTTTAATTTTATTTATTTTCTTTTGAGAAGAAGGTTTCAATTGTAATTGAAGCTTTGATTGTTGTTGTTTTTGGGTCAACGTGGATAACAGAATACATGTAAATGTGGGTTTAATTTTAGCTAACTTTATGGCTTCTTAATCCTTCTAATAAATGGCTTTCATAATCTGCTGCTATATTTCATCTGTGTTTTTCAAATGTTTTACAAGTGAAACGTGAAGACTTCTTTAGTGGTAACTAACTTATCTGTTTCATTTGTGTGGATTCTTGGCTTATGCAGAGTCGAAGCTCCGAAAGTCAAAGCTTCAAGTTAAATTGAGTAGCAATTGCTAATTTCTTTCATTAATTCATTTGATTAATATTGCAGGCATGACGAATCTTGCTTTGCATTGTGTGTTCCTTACCTTATTTTTTTTGTGTGTCATTGTTAATTCAATTTTGCATGCTAATTTTTTTTTTTTTTTTTTTGCTGCAGTAAAAACGAAGAAGCCAAAAATATGAATGTGCAACCTAAAAATGACAGACAACTTAAGGTTTTGGCTAAATTGCAAAGTGATTAGCTATTGTAAAAAATTCATTTTGCAGGTCTGATAAGAGAAAGAGCAAAAGAAATACAAGTGCCAATGCCAAGAATTTGTTGTTTGAGGTGATTTACCATTATAAGAGACCTCCTTAACATTGTTGACTTCAGATTGCACCACCACGTAGTTAACATTGTGGAGATTTTGACCCAAAACAGCAAATGGATGTCTTAGCTGCTGATTGATTATTATTGCAGACACTGTATGTCTCTATCTCCAAAGTTGCAATTTCTAGAGAGATCAATCTTGTATCTTAGATATCAATCTTGAGTCTGAGTGGGTTGTTCATACTTGTTTAATGATCATAGAAATTGGTTATTTTGTTCTGCTTACTAGTGGGCTGAAATTTTAGTGGATGTAGAAGGAAATTTTGAGCCTCTCAAATATTTTGCAGTGAACTTCTTTTCATTGGTAGGTCCATAGGAGAAATGTTTTAACATATTGATCTCTTTCTTCCATTCAAGGTCTGTTCATTTATCCTTGTATTCATTTCGTATCTTGCAGGTTGGAGGTTTTGAGTTGTCCTATAGGTTGGAGGTTCTGATCAGCTGTCCTATTCTTCATTTCTTAGTGCAAAAGCAGACAAGGTACTTTAAGAGCTATTATCGAGTTTGTGAAAATTGTATAAAATTGTAAAATTATATTTGGCACTAAACTTAAGATTATTTGTATTATTTTCCATTTTTTTCTTAATATGGCTCCATGAAAGTTTGATGATAAGTATCTTTTTAGGTACTGATGCTGCTAGTGCTCCAAATTTGTCAGGAAAGTATATAAAAATAATTGCAGGAAGTGGTCAATTTCTATCGCAGATTCCTCCTGACTGTGAACCGAGATGCATTTTGCAACAAAAGCTTAATCTTGTTATTAATGATGTCAAGTAAATATATTGAGTTTATTTGATGGCTATTTGCTTCAAAGGAATTTTCCAAATATTACATTGTTTTGTTATTGGAAGCTAACTAAGTAATTGTGTATATTATTAAGGGCTGAACTGGAGAACAAGAATGAGAAATATGATATCATAGTTGGAGCTTAGCAGATCCTGTTGAGGGAGGACCTTGCTCAATGAAAATGGCATTTTTGTTACTCAGGTTGGTTTTCTCGTGTAGGGTCATACTCCTGTCAAGTCATAGCCGTACTCTTTTTTTTCTTAAACATCAGAATAAAACAAATTATAATGAAATCTAAGACAATTTCTATTCTATAGGCTGAACTAATTTTATAGTCTGAACTACACAGTCAAGGTGGAAACTTAGTAAGTGTTTTCAATGTGCATTTCTCCAGGATGATATCTGTATGGAGACAGATGAAGGACTTAAACATTGTAAATTGATTGCTATACATGCTGGTATAGAGACAGTCGTGTGGCCAAGGTAACAGATCTCAGCGGGAGGAAAGATGTTTGGGATATCCCCAAGGTATTGAATGGTTCACTACCCATGAGTCATGACACAACTCTTATCCATCTTTGACATTGTTTATCTTATACACACACACACTTGATATTCAACTTCTTAATTCGTACTTTGTAGCTTAATTTTGGGGGCTTAATAACATGATTCTCATGATACGAAGTTGACTGATATAAGTGTTTGGTGTTGAATATCTTGCAGGAGCTAACTAAGACAATCGTGGTAAGTGGTCACCATGGGAAACATCACATAGAAGAGCTTAGGCTGATTATTGATGAAGGCGGAGGACTGGAGAGTAATCCGGTGGCTGCATCGTGCTTCCTTCAATGAAGATAGTCCATGACACAAATAATTTTTCTTAGTTTCAAGTTTTTAGAAGATAGTCATCATATACTCATTTGCTTTCTGAATTTAAAAAAGCATATAATTAAGACAATTTATTATGACTGCTAATTTTCAATTTTAAGATTATATTATGACTTTAGTTTGCGATTTCTATTTAGTTTTTGAAACTTATATAATTAAGACAATTTATTTGTAATTTTATTTTTAATATTATTAAATATTTTGTACTTTCTTACGATGGTTTTTCTTTATATGAAATATGTTGGATTAAATTATAAACAAATCAATATTAATAATTAAATATATAGTACAATTTTATTTTTAACGACGCTTTGAACTCTATACTGACAGTTCATATAACAACAAAAATATATAGTATACTAACGGAGTAGACCGTCGGTAAAATTACCATAAAGTGTCATTATAGGTTAATTACATATTTTAGAATTACATATATACTGACGGGCACAGAAAAAAGGTCTGTCGGTATATGTATACCAACAGACAAAACAAGCGTTGGTATATGTATATCAACGGTATCTATATCAACGGACTAAAGTAACCGTCGGTATAGGTAAAAATAAAAGTGTCTAATCCAACATAGTCTATACCGATGCTAATAACATTAGTGACGCTTACAACCGTCGGTATAGGCTATGAACCTTGTCACTTTTTCGTCGGTATAGGTCTATACCAACGAGGGTCTTACCGATGCTTAAATTTTTGTCGGAATAGCTATTTTGACCGTCGTTATAAGGTTTTTGGACCTATAACGACGGTTTTTTGGGTTTTACCAACGGTTTTTTGACCGTCACTATATGGCAATTTGTTTGTAGTGGTAGTATATCGTCCAAATCTCCAAGGTTTAAGCTCCAAAGTCCTAGTCAATCTCCTCCGAAGTCTCATGTTATTGGTGTTGAAGAAGTTAATATTCCCTTTTATTACGTCGACCAATGTTGGAACATCCAATTAATTAATGGGATGAAACCTGACAAGCTTATTTAAGAGCATGCCACATCAAAGTCATCTCTTTAGCTATCTATATTCATTTAAAAAAAATCCTAGGTGTTTTCAATATTCTTGGTTTACTCTATTCTTTTTTTTTTTTTTTGGCTTGAATTTTCTCCTACTAAAGATGCTGTATATTGTTTACCATGTTACCTTTTTAGCATGAAACCAAACAGGCGACTCGAATGGGATACGTTCACTATTAGATTCATTTCTCTAGTTATCCATATTCATTAAAAAAGCATCTTACGCGTTCTCAATATTCTTGGTTTACTCAATTTTCTTCTTGGCTTGCGTATTCTCCAACTAAAGATGCTACATATTGTTTGCCATTTTACCTGTTTAATATGAATTTCAACGAGTGATTCAGATGGGATGCATTCACTATTAAAGGATTAAAAGTTGGAGAAAAGTTAGTACTGATAAGGATTGTACTTTTCTTAATCATATTGGAGATTATCCATGTTCACCACATAATAATGCCATGAGATTTTGTGTGAATTTGAGGAAACAATCTGGGCACATTGGAAAAGTAATGTATGCACAAAGTTCACAAAATTTTTTAAATAACAAGCTACGAGTTAAGACTTCTACAGATGTTGTTCAATGGCTTGCATTTCAAGCTTGTACTTTTAGAGATCATTGATTAAAAAAATAGGGAAATTGAGTTGATTGAACTTTTTGCTTTATATAATGGTTATTTAAGAAAGTTTTACTAGAAAATGCTTATATCGACCAAGTATATTTCTCATTCAATTCCAAAAGAGATTTTACATGTTCTTGCTAATAAAGTGCGAAACAAGATTGGTGAAGATATTAGAGATTTGAAAATTTTCATTCTTTTTTATGAGGCTCATGATGAATCCAAAAGAGTATAAATGGCTCTTGTTTTGAAATTTATTGATAAAGATGGCTTTATTAGGGAGCGTTTATTTGATCTTATTCACGTTAAAAATATATATACATTAACTCTTAAGAACTAAATATGTGTTATTCTCTCTTGTCATATTCTTGATGTTCAGAATATTTGTGGCCAAAATTATGATAGGGCTAGTAATATCTGCATAGAATGGAAAGGATTGAAAGCATTATTCCTTAATGATTATTCTTCTGTTTATTATGTGCATGTTTAGCTCATTGGCTACAATTAGATCTTGTTGTTGCATCTAGAGAGATACACGCAATTCATAAGTTTTTCCATAATTTGACTTTCATTATCAATTTTGTTGATGCCTCGTGCAAATGTCATGAAAAATTACAAGCTGCTCAAGCACCTAAAATTGTACGCATGCTAACTGTTAATGATCTTGAGATTGAAAAAGATTCCAATCAAATTGGCACTTTAAAACGAGGTGGTAATACTCGTTAAGGTTCTAACTTTATTCAATATGTAGTCTTATAACAATGTTTGATGCAACTTATTTAGTGCTTGAAAATATTGAACGAGAAGGATCCATTTATTCTCAACAAGGGGATGCCAATGTTGTATCCAAGTTGATTCAATCATTTCAATTCATTTTTATTTTGCACTGGATGAAAGAGGTCATCGACGTTACTGATGTAGTATGCCAAGCTTTGTAGCAAAATTTTAAGATATATTGAATACTATGCATTTGGTTTCAATTACAAAGATATTGATTCAAAATTGAGAGAATATGGTTGGAATAGTTTACTCGAGAATGTACTAACATTTTGTGAAAAGCATGATTTGAGTGTTCCAGTTTGAGTGCTCAATATTTTGAAGTTGACGTCGACACTAACAAAGTCAAATCACTATGGAGCACCATTTTTATTTTGACATATTTAATGAAATCATTGGTTTTCAATTGCAAGAACTAAATAAATAGGTTTAGTAGACATGCAACTGATTTTTTGACACTTTGCTTTGGATCTAAAGGAAAAGTATAAATCTTTCAATATTGATGATATTTGCCTCTTGCAGAAAAGTATTATCCTTTTGATTTTGTTGAGCAAGAGATTAAATTTGAAATTTCAATTAAAGCATTTTGAGTATGATATGCATAATGATGTGAAATTGCAAAATTTGTCTTGTTTATCACAGTTGTGCCTTGTTATGACAGAGACAGGAAAATAAAAAATATATTATCTTATTGAGAGATTGATCAGACTTGTTTTAATCTTTCATTGTCTACAGTAACTAGTGAGCCATCATTTTCAACTATGAAGATCATCAAAACAAGACTATGAAACAAGATGAAAGATGAGTTTTCTTGCAAATAACTTGGTTGTCAACATCGAAAGAGAGATTGTTGGGACTTGTTTTAATCTTATGTTGTGCAAGAGAAATGTAAAACATAAAACTTATGCCAAAATTAACTAACTGAACTTTGTTTTTAGTTAAAGGTTTATCTATGATGAAATTGAGATTAGATGTACTAGAAAGGGTGATTGTAAAATCATGGCAAAATTATTGATGTTCCATGCTCTCTTGCTGAACCTTTTAACCTATTGAATATATTAGCTGACATTTTCATGGCATGTGATTTGTGAGATAGAATTCTGGTTTTTGTTAGCTGTCTACATTAGATAATTCTATCTTAATTAGAAGAATGAAGTCAAATTAAACTTTGTCACGACTGATGGCAGCCATTCATTTAATTGTGCACATTCCTTTTCATCCTATTTAATATTTATTTTGACATAAATTTAAGCTTTTAAAAATATTTGGAGTGATTTTAGTGATTTATTTAAACAATTCAAATTATTTTATACTCATATAGTTTCAATATATTTACAAGTATGTGTACAAAATACAATTGATTTTTTGATAAAATTATTATTTTACCATATATATATATAATTTTAACTTTTGATTAAAAAGTAAAAAAGAGATTAGAATAAAATTGATAATTAAAGTTTTGTTTTATAAAAAGATTATTTATTTACAATTCGATCATTCTTATTTTTAGTATAAATTCGAGTTATTATGGGTTTATGATCAGGTCGGTCTCTGGTCCAGATTGTTTCGGATCATTTCGGGTTCAAGTCATTTCGGGTTCGGATCGTTTTGAGGTCGAGTCATTTCAAGCTCAGGCCATTTTCGGTTCAAGTTTTCTCAGGTTCGGGTCTTTGACTTTTTAGATCAAATCGGGTTTGGGTGGATACGAGTTCGAGTTTTTTCGAGCAGGTTTTCAACTTCAAGTTTATTTTGCCACCTCTACCTTTACCCTTACCATAATGACCACCCTTTAGTCTTTTTGGAGCTTTCCCCTCCCACCAAATGGCTTATGTTTGAAGCTTGAAGCTTCTTTTGAACTAGCCATGTACATGTTAGCATCAAGATTATATGCCTTAATGCGACCTTCTTCCAATTGCAAGTGGCATGAAGCATTATCTAGAGTCTTGATGCTTTCATTGTGGGTAAGGTGCACCTTTATGTGCTCCAACTATATGGCAAGGATAGAATAATAGTCTGAATCTATTATCCATCTGTCATAGTGTGACCAACCCTTTTAGCTCACTAATCGTATTTGACATTTCCTTACATGCTGCTTCATGTTGTAATTTGGGCGTTTATTATAAGTATCAAACTTGATTGTGAGCTATCTAAGCTTGGTAATTCAAGTTTCACTAAACCTCGCTTTCAAAGTTGTCTACATCTCTTTAGCAATATCATGCTTTCTGAATTCACGCTTCATATCATTCTCCATACTACTCAGCAACGAAATATATGCAATGTGGTTTTTTTTTTCAAGGCTTCATAAGCCTCTCGGCCCCTTTTTATGTTAGTCGTATTCCATTCTTCTGGCTCATCTAGGACATTATTGAGAACTTCAAGAACTTTTTGTTCTTTCGGCACATATCATAATTCTTCCCATTCAACTTTTCATTTTTGTTCAACTCAGCTACAATGTTCTTAGTAGCAATAGCTATTTCAAAAGAATAGTTAGTGAGACATATATGAACAAAATTAACGCATGACATTAAAAATATTTATTTTGTCACAATTTTGAAAGTAAATTAATGTTTTTAATTTATTAATTTCATTCATTGTGCAAAATTGTACCTAAAATGTCATGCAATATACATGATTCGTAACAATTCATTTTGACTGTACATTTATCATATTAAACTGAAAATCAAGTATAAAGAGTTTTGATACCAATAAAGGATATTGCTATAAATATAAAATATGAAATTAAACATACTTGAAGTGAAAAATCAATTTCTCTTGATTTACTGATTTGGAACAAAATCAAGAATAAAAATTGTTCGACAATTTCACAACCTAAAATTCCTACAAATGTAGAGTTTGCCTTTGAGTATTATTTCCCTTTACTTCTTCACGTTTATCTTTCTTTCTTTACTCTTGCTTTTCTTTTATTTCTTACTCTTGGTCGAATGCTTTTACTTCTCAAAATGGAAAATTTTCTCCTTTTCACTCCTGTCTACCTTTTGTTATTTTGGCCCAATAAAAAATACTAAGAGTCTATTTGTTTCACGAAAAATGATTTTCAAAAAATATTTTTCGTATTTTTTAATGTTTGTTTCATGAAAAATAGCTTGGTCAACGAAAAATTAACCCATTTTTCAAAAAATATCTTACGAAAAACGTAAGATATTTTCCGAAAACTAAAAGAAAGCAAAAAGAATCGACCCTAAGATTAAAGACCAATCCCTTATTGAATCAAAGAAAAAAAGATCGATCCTTTACATATAGGGATCGATCTCCTAAGAATAGAAGTTAAAGCAAAATAAAAAAGAATCAATCCCTTAACGCTATGTTTGGATTGGGGTAGTGGGAGGAAAGGAAAGCAAAGCAAGGGATAAAGGAAATCCTTTCCCTTACTTTCCCTTATTTGGATTAAAAAATATAATTAATAAATGAAAGTGAAGGGAGTTGAGTATCCCTCACTTTCCTTCAAATGTTCAGCTTTTCAGTTACCCCAAGTTGGGAGAATTGCTAGGGAAAGGAAAGGATTAAAAAAGATTTAATTATAAAATGACTTTTAATACCCTTAGTAATTTTTTTTTTCAATTTTCAAAAATAATTATTAGCAATTGCATCTGTAATTCATTTAGTAACTTTTTTCTTTATTTTGTGCTTGATCTTAATTTTCTTTTCTTTTCTTTTCTTTTCTTTTCTTTTCTTTTCTTTCATTTCATTTTATTTTATTATTTCATTTTCTTATTTTAAAAAAAAAGAGAGACAAAAACACATGTAACAATAAAGAATTAATACCTATAATAATAAAGCTTTTTAAAACTATAATAAAATATTAATAATACTTATACAAATTTATAATAAATTTTATCTTCAAAATAAATATTTAGGTTTTTGAATTTTCTCATTGGAATTAAATTTTAAAAAATTATATTATTTGTCTTAAAATAATTTCAATCATATCTTTTTATGAATTCATAAATAATACATCTTTTTAATTGAAAATTCTTTTTCTTTTTCTAACATTTCAAATGTAATTATAACAATTAATTTTATTATTCATATAATAAATTAATTAAACATTTAATTTTAAAAGGGTATAATTGGAATAATAATATATCATAATATATCCATTCCTTTTCATTCCTTAAACAAACAAAGAATTTTCATAAATCCATTCTTTTTCTTTCATTTCCTTTACTCATTTTAGCTATACAAACAAGTGAATTGAACATATTTTTCTTTCCTTTAAAAACCTCTACTTTCCTGTCCTTTACTTTCATTTTCTTTCCTTTACTATCTTCAATCCAAACATAGGCTAAGTGTAGGGCTCGATTCATTTTATATCAATACAGATTTATTTTTGAAAAATTGCGAAACAACAAAAATATTTTACAAAGAATCATTCAAACAACAAAAAATAAATTCATTTTCCAAAAATCATTTTTTAAAAATATTTTTTTGCTAAATAAACGGATCCTAAAATTAAGAAGTTATCTCCAAAAAGTTAACTTCCTTTTCAAATTTAATTGAAGAATTATAGTTTTTGGAATGTGAATGAGAATTTAAATATGTGCAGCTAAAATGTAAAACTGCCTTAGACAGTTATTTGATCCATTGCATCAAATTTCAATTATGGGCAAACCCTCCAATATTTATCCATTTTTTTAGTAATATTTGAGAGATTATTAAGCTTTTTTCTTTTTTGGTTTACAATAGTTTAAGGTTATAATAATATTTATAGATCATTTATTAAAAGAAACGGTTGATAAAACTCGTATTTTGATACTTGCTAAAACACTAATGAATAATGAACCAATTCATGTTGGCATTATTAAGCTTTAACCTATGCTTGTTAATTGTTTCGAGAAAATTCAATTCAAAGGAAAAAAAACAGCTCACGTGCAAGTCACGTGTCATCGACCAAACAATAGTCCAATAAAAATTGTTATAGAGTGCAAGTAGTCAGTACCGTATTGGTGGACGTACCGTTTTTGTTCTAGTACTGATACGTATCGGTATCGATGTGTTTCGACGTACCGTTTTGGGTTTACCGACAATTTTCAAATATTTTTTCATATATCTATATGTATAGCCTATTTTCAAGTTTCTTAATAAAATATATATATATATATATATTATATACACATGTAAATATACATCCATTACATGGATATATATGTTTTTATATAAATATAAATTTTAAATATTTAATATCTAAAATTTTTAAACATCAAATAGGTAAAATAAATGTTAAAATATTAAAAAAAATATAGTAAATTATTATTAATTATGTTAAATAGCTTAATTTAATGAACATATTTTATTTTTAAATATAATTATGAAAAAAATAAAAATGATATTGACACAAAAAATATTGAAATTGGTCTAAAAAATCAAATAAAAATTTTTTAAAAAAAAAAATTTTAAAAAATCAAAATCTTGTACCAACCGGTACAGACTGATAGTACCGATATTGATCGATACAGATCAGTATGACCGATACAAAAATGAAAACGATATAAAATTGATACGACTTTGATTTACCTTAAAAACAACAGGGTCGATACCGATACCGTTACTGTACCGATAACACTAATAGAGTGCCATTTAAGATAAACCCCTCAAAACCCCTATCAAAAGAACTCTCAGTCCTAAAAACCTCACTTCAAATTCTCTCTCATGTGATGTTAACAACAAAAATGGAGGTTTCAATCCTTTGCACACGAAACCCTCTTCTCTTTTCTTCCTTACCAATCACTCAAAACCCTCACTTTCTCTCAACTCCCCACAAGGCGCAGGCTCAAAATCAGAGCTTCTTCTTCCTCTGCCAATCCCAGTGGGTCTGGCTCCAATGGCTTCTCTTGGTTCAGCCTGGCTCGCTCCCTCCGGCTCGGGTCGGAGCAGTTCTGGTCCAAATTTGGGGAGTCGGTTAAGAAGGAAACGAGATTTGATTTGGATAAGGCGAATGTGAAGGTTGGTGAGCTGGTGGGACGAGTTAACCAAGGGTTCAGGAAGGGTGAGGGTGAGTTCAATCGGTTTAGGACTGAGTTGCTTCCCGAGTTTGTTAGCTGGAACCGGTAGGAGTGTTGGAAGGTTAGTTTGTTTTTTTTTTGGGTTATTGCATTTTTCTTTTCAAGTTTTTGAGTTATTGAAAATTATGTGGTACTAACTTAGCAAATGCTGAAATTTAGTTTTGTTGTTACCCTTCATAGTTTCGAAAACAATTTGCTGCTGTTGATCAATATCTGCATTAATTAGGGTGAACATCCAATGGTTTAGTTGGAGTGTCTTCTACGATGTTTGGCCTTTGTGGTTCCGTAGAGTTTTGCATTGGGAGACATGATAAGGGGTAACATAGGATGAAGGTCATAAAAATGACAACATTCTTAGAATTACATGAAGTATATGAATTTAGAGATAATGTGAATATGGAATCAAAGTTTAGTTTATATGTGAAACATAGGATATATGTGTCCAGGTCCAGCTGCTTTTTGTTCATGCTATTGTATATTCTGAGTTCTGAAATAGGATAAGGCTTTCCCAGTTGGCCCATTTTGAAGAAGAGCTGATGCCTTGTGGTGCATAACCTTTTCTGAATAAGGCTTTAATCATCTTCAACAATTTTCTTTGAGAATGCTTGAAACGTAACTTAATGCTGAGTTACACATTCTTATCTTTTCAAATTTGATTTTGCCTATAACTTTCCTTTTCTTTCAACATAGTTGGGTAGCAATCTGATGAGATATTAATTGCCCCCAATGTGGTTGCCACTATTAACAGAGCATTCTCTCCTAGTTTAACATTGAAGGAGAGGTTTAAACCAACCTGGAAAGAGACTTGTTGTCTAAGATAATGATTTTTAATCTGAAATGGAGAAAGTTCATGCAAAGTTTAAGGTTAAGGTAGTTTCCTTGCCTCTTTCAGAACATGATGGTCTAATAAACAGAGAAAAATCTAGTAGATTTAATTAAACAAACTCTTAGAAATGGGACAGAGTTTGGACCATGCAAGATCATGGATAAAGTCCTTAGGTTGAAGCAGATCCAAGAGAAACCTGAATAATGGTCCTAGGTACAAATTGACAAGAAAAAAATGTATACCTTTTAGTTGAAAGAGATGAATTATGATTTTAATGTGTGAACATATTCTGACAAGAAAGAACTGCTTTCTTGAGGTTATGTTGATAGAT
Source organism: Fremontodendron californicum (assembly GCA_030761205.1). Taxonomy (NCBI): domain Eukaryota; kingdom Viridiplantae; phylum Streptophyta; class Magnoliopsida; order Malvales; family Malvaceae; genus Fremontodendron; species Fremontodendron californicum. The sequence goes on along the minus strand of JAULJL010000023.1, from coordinate 7,898,495 downwards.
TTTCTTTTTGTTTAATTTAATCATATCAAGCATTTCTTTTATGATTTTCCTTTTTTCTTGCAATCATGATTTTCCCTTTTCTAATTTGAAGTCATGAGCGCAATTTAGAGATTTCACTCATGATACTTATCATAATGATGGAGGTGGATGAAGGGAAACGTGAGAACTGAATTAGCCATAGGGTTGTGATAAAAAATTGGGGTTTGATGGGAAGCAAGATTGGGAATCAAGAATCCTTATTGAGGTTCAGTTAATGATTAGTTAAGATGGTGAAAACAACAAACAAGTGAAATATTTTTTGACCTTGTACAAGTAGGTGTGAATCACTTGTAAGGAAAGATAGTATCACACCTCCTATGATTTGTAGCACCAAGCTGCTGTGAGATTCTTATTGCTTCATACCTGTGCAAAGTGGGTCTATATAATTTGATCCTAATAATTATAAATCTTAACCGAAGAATAAAATAAGACCCTATATATGGTATGACACATTATAATCTAAATAACATGAATTAAAGAATCCAAAGTCTATTTTAATTCTACAATGAGCAGCGCCATGGGTCCATGGATAATGCCTTGTTAATACACTATAAATAGTAGCTCTACTGAAAAGTTTGGCATATGTTTTGAGCGGGACATGATTCAAAATCATCCACCAAATTAATGCTTGGGGCTTGTAAATCTGCCCTTTTTTCTTTCTACTACAAATTTTTATGTTTGAATTCAATCATGTAATATATATGAACTCATTATTGTAGAACCTTGATTAACATAAATATAAAAATTTTAACTAGTAAGCAATAGGACATTTTTTAATGATGTGAACCCTAGGGGTTAAACCCTTTGAACCCACTAACAAATTGAAATACCTAACCCAGAAAAGCCAAGATTCAGGCAAAGAAAACTTAAACTCTTAGAAAGCTTGTTTCAAAGAACCTAGATTAAGCATGTAAGCTAGACCCTAAGAACTCTCGTTTCAAGAACCTAAGTTTGATAGGTTGAACGCCACAAAGAAAGAATTCTTTGATAAGTTCCTAAGTTCTGTCAAGAACTAAAAAGAGTGAAACACTCACTTGAATAAATTCAATTCAATTGATTAATAATGGTTGTTGAAGTAGATGGCTAAACAAGGGTATTTATAGCCTTTCTACTAACCCTAATTCAACTAGCCTAATAACTCCTAGTACAAATGAAACTCCTTGTCAGCCAAGGCTTACTACTTACATAATTAAATGAAAACTTAACTATGGGCTGAACAAGCTCAAGCCTAAACCTAATTAAATTAAAAGGATGTCCAATAAGTTTAATGAAGATAGACCCCACTTAGCCTAATGGACATATTACATAAGTTACATAAGTTAGGCCCAAATGCCTAAGTAATCACAAGACTTAAAATAAGCCCAGATAAGCCCTCTTAATGTGCCACCTTGTGTTCTTGAATCACATGGACCAAACTTGGATGCAAGCCCATCTTGCATGTTGAAGCCTTTCTTGAATAACTTGCAACATGGTCCAAGTGAATTCCACCCATTCTCGCCATGTTTCTTGGATCTTCTTGGATCTTGGCCCATATAAAAATTACCATGGAATTGGGTCATCTGGGATCCTATCATTTAGGATTGATATTAGGATGGCAGGGGGATGTGGTTTTTGTTAGGGTTATTTTTTCTCCTTCTAGTATTGGGATGGGAGAGAAGAGGGGGGTTGTGGTTTTAATGATGAAAGGTAAAGTTTTTATTAGAAGAAAAATTAAATTAAACTTGGAGAATTTTGCTGCTAAACTTCCAAGGAAGAGGGAAGAATTTGGCTTCGCTCCAAGAATTGTTTACACTTCAAACTTCAGACTTGTGTGAGTCAAATTCAGCATTGAGTCGTGGTTGCTGGAAAAGTCTCATAAGTTATTCCCTTCACTTGAGAGGAAATTTCATGCATATATTAAGTCTCTAAAAATGCTTTAAAAGGTGAAGGTGTAAGGTGAGGTGCTTGCTATTAATGAGTTCAAGTGTAAGCCTCAAAGTGCTGGAGTGAAAGCCGTTCTTGTATTAAGTTTTGATATTTTAAAGATTATAACTAATGAATTACAAATTAAAAATAGTTTTAAAAATAACTACTGAAATATATAACAGACTGAATTATCATTATTACAAAGCCTGCAAATTTCTCAAACAAAAAACTAAATAAGCCACATATTATCCGTGGAAGGATACAACTAGTCTCTACAATCCAGTTTCTCTTCTTTTATAGTTTCGAAGTGGGGCTATGCCTAGTAAAGGTCTATTGGTCTTGTTTGAACCAATACGATCTATGCCTAACCAAATAGAGCACCAAAGGCTAACATATTTCTAGAAGGCATATGCATTATTAGATAGTTACAAGCTTTTATAAAAAGGCTTCTAGGATTTTTCACCACCATGCCTTGAGGTATGCCTCTATTCAGTTTTTTTGGAATACTGGCCTTATTAATTGTACTTCTACATAAAATTGTTCTCCAAGTTAGAAATTTTGTAAGTTCACTGCCGAACAACTGTTGGACCTCTAATATAAGTTAGAGTAATATGTTAAAGGTCAAAAATAGTTGATGGACAACAGATGCGACAATTTTCAGCACATCTTCAGGTTATTAGTTTTGAATTAAAAAAATTAAAAAACTTCTGTGAAAATAAATCAACATAACAGTATTGTAAGAATCTTTAAATAGGAATTGGGAATTGCATCAGAACGCCTTTCTGCTTAATCTTGCTCTTTCATTGTTATCCTATTACCTGCTCAAGGAAGTTGAGTTTCAGGATATATAGCTCATTATGCACCAAATTTACTGTAGCTTTCTGCTTTTCTAATTTTTTTCTCAATCATTTCATTGTTCTTAAGCTGATAATTGGTTACCTATTTTCAGGATTTAAAAAATTGGGAGCTCAAACGGATTACTGCCTTGATCCTCTATATTTTTGTTGCAATAATTTCTTGTCTAAAATTATATGCTGTCGTGCGAGCTCCTCAACAAGATAGAGAAAGAAAACAATTAACAGATTGATATTATAAAGTAAATGCATTTCTTTTATTACTTGCAAATGCAGTTTACTAATTTCTTTATATTCTAATAATATACCAGGCATGACTATCTAATTGTGCTTTGCTGCATGATTATCAACCAACATCTAAGTTCATGTTTGAATGGAAGATTTAATTGCTTCCTATATAATTTTCATTCGACCTTTTAGACATTGCTGCTTATTGTTATTTATTTTCTTGATTTTGAAGCAAGTTGATTACTTTCATGTGTTTGCAGGGATTTTCTAAAATATCAATCTTTTGAATATAAAAATGTTGCTAAATGTCTTTCTACGAATCTAATTTTTGACAATGCGCATAGTATCATCTGAGTAAAGGTCTAGATACTCGTAGGTGATTGTGGACATATGTGGTTTGTTGTGTTAAAAAGAATGTGTTGTGCTTAAATTTACTAAATTCTTGAAGGAAATGCAAGTGGTATCTTCTGCGTATAGTCAGACTATTACCAATTATTTTGTCTAGCGTCTAGTGTTTTTGAGAAACGAGTAGCATGCATCTTATGATGTAGTTTATTGCTGGTTTATCATAAAGTATTTGTTTGGCCTATAAATACTCACATGCTGCTATAATCTACGTTTCTTTCCCATTTCTATTGTCTCTGAACTTTGTTAACTTGAATTCTTTCTTGATATACAAATATTGAAAATGGTAAAAACAATGTAGAGATTTGGCAGCATGGAAACCTTTCCAACTTTAATTCTTATATTCTCTAGTTTTCATGTAATTACAGGTTTAAGAAGAGTTTATGGAGGAAGACAACACCCAAAGGCCTCAAATTGAAGAAGTTCATTGAAGGACCTAATGGAATGCTTATTCGTGATAGTTCTTATGTTGGAGAAAATGCATGGGATGACGATCCAAAGCCTTCTAAGGAGAATGTGAAACAAATTATTGACAGTGATGCAAGATTAAATGCAGAAGGAAAGGAGGAACTAAGAAAAGACTTGGGCATTTCAGGTCAGTTAATGTATATGCATGTACATAACCGTCAATCATAAATGCAAGCCTTTTATTTGTTTCAATACAAAATAGTTTTCTTGCATTGTATTTTGAGTCTTTTCTTTTTCAATGCAAACTTTGCATTCTAGTATATTAATTTAGTTCATCACCAGTACATGAGTAATAACTTGCTTCCTGCTTTAGTATTTTTTGCATGTCAGGTATATAACTTGTGGTTAATTTATGAGAACTGGTGTCTTTTTAAAGTCATGTAGGTTTGTGGGGGATTTGGCTTGCAATTTACCTGTCTATAATGGTTGAATATTCTTGCCTTACACCATGTTCTATTCATGCTTGCTCTGTCAGGTGAAGGTCGAGAAAGTATGGGAACATGGCGTGAAAGGCTTCAAGCATGGAAAGAGATCCTCAGAAAGCAATTAGATTCCATAAATGCCAAGTATGTAGTTGAATTTGCATGAAAGAGGTGGAAAACAGCCTTCGTAAGGATGTAGTTTTGAAAAGGTAACAGAAACACAGGGAACTAGAGCTCTATGGATATCTAAGAGATGGTGTTGTTACCGTCCTAATCTTCCTTATACTTATTTTCTTCAAAAACTTGAGTCCTCTGAGGTAAGTTGGTGTCCAATCTTGTTTATTCTTGCACTGCTTTTTGAGGAAATAACTAGTATACTTTTTGCATTCCATTGCTTGAATATTTTTTCTTGTTTTTTCTCCCTTACTAGGTGGAGTTTATTTAGTATTTCATTGGTGAATTTCATATTGTTACACCCAAAATACGTGCACACATATTAATATCATAGTTTTCCGGATAGGAGTACAAGCTGGTACATTCCATTTTGCTTTATGTACCCCTCAGTCTCAGTTTATTTCAATGTACTGGCATGTTTCAACTAGTTGAAACATTATGTTTCGGTGAGCTCAAATCTCTTGCTGTTTTTTTTATTATGTTTTTCCTTTTCAAAAACTATTGCTACAAATCTCATAAAATCACTTGAGAACCACTGCCTTATAGCTCCAAAAGCCGCAAACCCAAACAAATATACAGTTAGAGAAAGAATTCGTATTGTAGAGAGATAAAAGTGCTTCAATTTTCTTTTCAGAAAGCTAGCGAGCTATTGAGAGATTTGCAAAATGAAAGCCCATGAGGAAGGAAAGAATACCTCCATAAAAACTGATACTGCAGAAACATAGACAGAATGGGTCAATAAATGCCATTGGTCATCCATAATGAAACATAGACTTTTTGTGCTTAGTGTAAACTAGAGCTTGGTGTTTTGTCTTTAAGATGAGCATTTTATGGTTTTCTTATTCTAGAAAGTAAATGGTTCCACATTTTTCACTTCCAATTTTATCCTCTAGGTGCTTGGTGATAATGGGCTGGTCATTTGCCTACTAAAAAATTAAAATGTCTTCACCTGTATGTTCAGTTTTACTAAGCGAGAAGTAAGGTTTTATTTGGTGGCGTATTTATTAATTACGTTATTTTAAGAAGTTTATTTTTACTGTTTAGAGGAATCTGATATTATGTCAATTTACATTTTGATATTGTTATAATCAAAGAGCATTATCATTTATATTCTCTCTATTATGAATATTATTCAAATTATTTTGAATTATGTAACTTGAGTTAAATTTGTTGTTTTTATCTTCATGCATATAAACATTTTGGAATTTATTTAATTATATATGTCATAAAATTGAAATGGTACCTCGAAATACATTGGTACCAGTATGTACCACTTTTATGAGAAAAATGGAATGTTTATCAGTATGGTACTTACAACCTTTATATATGTGTTGTCTGTGTGTGTGTACATATATATTTGTATACATACACATGTGTACCTCTGTCATGTATGCATGTAAGCATGAGCATCGCAAATGCGCTTGCATTTGCACACACATCTTCATAAGCATATTCCTTTTTATTTTCTGTTTAGGGCAAAGGACTTAGATGGTTGTATCGTATTCCTTTAAATTTTAAAATGGTGTGAATCCAACATAAAAGAAAGGGAGTGGAAACATTGTGATGCAAAATTCAGGGGTTTAAATACATGCCACTATCATAATATTTGTTGTTAAAACTATTATTACTGTATGAATTTTGCGGGGCACCAAAATAGCAATGGAGGAAGTTTTGATTATGCATTCTTTTTAAAACAGGTTGCTGCTGTTGTCTTCCCAGAGGACTTGAAAAGATTGTATGTAACAAAGAAAGAAGGTCTAACATTTCTTTCTTGTTGCTTCTGAAACAGAGTCACGTGTATCATTTTCTTAAAATTTCTTGTTGTTGTACCTATTTGGCAGGTTGATATTCCCTTTGATCCTCACTTATTTAAGATTATCTCAAGTTCTAGAGTTGAAGTAGACCTCTTTCAGAAGAGACAGATCCATTACTTTCTGAAAGTTGTGATTACACTAGTTCCTGGAATATTAATTTTATGGTTTATTAGGGAGTCTGCAATGCTTCTCCATGTCACCTCTAAGCATTTTCTTTACAAAAAGTATAACCAACTATTTGATATGGCTTATGCGAAAAACTTCATCTTGGTAAAATTTTCAAAATTCCTTTTGTTTCTCCCCTGCTGTCAAATTTTTTATATTTTTAAATTGTATTGCATTTTGTACTTATTCAGCCAGTTGGAGATGTTGGTGAAACAAAATCCATGTATAAAGAAGTGGTATTGGGTGGTGATGTTTGGGATCTTCTTGATGAGCTGATGATTTATATGGGAAATCCTATGAAATACTATGAAAAAAGCGTTCAGTTTGTTAGGGTAAACTTTTTATCCTCAATAGATGTTTTCTCAGTCTTCTACCATTGATTGGATAATAAGGTAAGCATGTCATTGATATGTCATGACAGGGTGTTCTTCTCTCTGGACCTCCTGGGACAGGCAAAACACTTTTTGCTAGAACACTAGCAAAAGAAAGTGGGCTGCCTTTTGTTTTTGCTTCTGGTGCGGAGTTTACAGATAGTGAAAAAAGTGGTGCAGCTAGGATCAATGAGATGTTTCTATTGCAAGGAGAAATGTAAGCCTTCTCCTTCCTTCCTCCTCCCCTCCCCTCCTTTCAATTTTTGAAATTTTGTTGATTGAGTTTCACTGGTAGATTTAGAGTTTCATTAGGGCTCATTTATTTATTTACCTTTTGACATTTTGTAGCTCATTTATTTTATGCTGTTGCAAATCTGGTTGCTGTAGTGCTTTAGATCTACTTTACTCATCGAAATCATGAAAATGAATTGGTAATTTTCACTGAAAATTAGTTCCAAGTGTTTTCTTGGTCTGACTCTATTGAAGTTTCTCTATAAACTATCTTGAAACTTAAATATGTTGGATTCCAAGTGCACTCCGAAAATAGCTCCTTCAATTTTTGCTCTTATTGTACTCCATGGATCAGCTGTTCAAATGTTTTAAGAAATAGAGTAGTGAAGCAAAAACCATAAATGGTTTGTAGACAATTAACTAGTCATGTAAATGCACTTCTTTTTGCCAAAAATAATGATGCTTTCTACTGATAATTGGAATAATTGATGGATAAAGCGGTTGTCTGCTGTGTTGTCATTTTGTCCTTTTCTTTTTGTTTTTCTATTCAAAATAAGTAAAAAAGTAAAAAAAAAAAAATTTGATGTTTTTATTTTTTAAAATCTAAAGAAAAAGTTTGATTTAATGTGGAAAATAGAAGAAAGATATCTTTTATGCTTTCAAAAGTTTTAGAAACAAGAGAAAAAAGTTAACTTTTTTTTGGTAACATATGACATTCTACCAATACCCTTTCATTCACCACCTTTTCATGAGAACCACCATCGAGAGTGACTTCCAAGTTTTCAACACGTTCACGGCTCTTCCACTTTTCCCAGTTCGCACCATCTCAATTGTGCATTATCACACAACTATCCAATTTTATCATACACTAGTTATCAACCACCACATTGTCACTACAACATTGTAGGACTAACATTACTCTAGTTGCTGCTAGTATTTGAGCCAACCACCACATTTTTAAATACCACCATCATTTTTTGTATTCCATGACTACACCACAACTTAGCATCATAATTGCCTTCAATCATGACTAATTTTCAATTTTATTGTAACTCATCATCATCACCATTATCACAATCATCACCACTATCAATACCTACATCATCTAGTTGTCAACCTATACTTTTGTTTTGAACTATATATACATGTTCTGCAACCACAAGAATGCATGTATATATCATTGAATATAATATTTTAGTTTGATAATTTTTAAATTTTGTTATGAGCAAACATGTTCCACTTTTTAAAACTATAACTTAAGACATGTTAGTTATTATTATCATTCTAGAAAATTAAAACCAAAACAGGCAACAGCTCAAGACAATTGCAGCAACATCTCAGTTACTAAAAGAAAGACAGTCGAAACTGCAGCAAACACTCGATTATAGTTGATGGATAATGATAAAAGTTCTCTGCCTTCTATTCAAAAGAGTCCTTGAATAAGAGATAAGAAGGCTTCTTAACAATTTAGTAATTATTTGTTTTAGTTGACGGATCTTATTTTATCATGATTCATAAATGATTGACATGACTCCACTAGAAATTATTACTTAAAAAGAAAAGAAAAACAAAATTTAATATTCCTACCTAAAACGTGCATGTCTCACTCAGTCATGAATAAAACTTCTAACTTCATCCCCAAGGTTAAAAAATTAATTCGGCTATAAGTCTTCCTTAGAATGCTAATCAATTATTTCTTAATATCTGAATCTAGTTATTGTTTCTTTCTAGTTTTTACTTGATTTTCTATGCTTTAGTGTAGCAGCGTTTCTGTTGTTGAATAAGATACCAGTCATCCTTGATTAATAATCTAAACAATTGCCAATCATTCCGTACATCTTTGATATTTATCAATAAGCATGTTGTCTGGTTTACTTCTGGTTCCTCAAAGTCCCTTTCGTGGAAAAGGTGAGTACAAGCTAGCCAGTTTCTGTGTTCCACTTTTGTTTCATGCTGTACTTTACTTCTTGTGGGACTCAATTTTGAGCATTTTGAAAATCTCCTAAGATTGGTTAGAAAGCTAGTTATTGGGAATTGAATGTGCTTTTTCTTCTTTTAATACCTATATCACTCTCTATATTCATCTCCCCCTTGGCCATAGAAGAATGTATAATTTTATTAATGAAAAGGAGAGGCCTACTATAATACCAATGAAATCTGCTTTTCTGGTTGGGAGTAGGGGAACCGATCAAAGTCGACTGACCATCCTACCTTAAAGGTTATAATCTGATTTATTAGCACGAGTAATGATGTCAAAAAGTTGCTTTTATTTATTTATTTATTTTTCTCTTCAAATTTTCAACCAATCATTTTGTTGAGAAAAAAAAACCAGAGAGAAACCAGAAAGTTTGTTTTTCTATTCAGTGTAATTTTTAATTTACAGCAGCCTACACATATTTATATACAAGCTAACCCTAAAACATCAACTCTAGAAAAAGAAAATATCACAATATAGAAAGCATGATATTAGGCATTAATTACTGATACAAAAGACAATAATTACTCCTAAAATTACTCTACCAAACACCACCAGTCAACACTCCCCCTTAGTAAACACATCAGCTAGTTGTTCTTCTAAAGTCACATGAGAATCATTTAAACAGCAATCTATTATTTTCTCTTTTATGAAATGCCGATCAATCTCTATGTGTTTTGTTCGATCATGTTGCACCGGATTGTGAGCTATACTAATAGCAGCCTTGTTATCATAGAACAAGGATAGAGATTTCCCTTCTGACAATCGCAATTCTTCCATCACTTTCTGTAGCCATAGTAATTCACAAACACCCTGTGCCATAGCTCTGTATTCTGCTTCTGCACTTGATCGTGCAACCACATTCTGTTTTTTGCTTCTCCAAGTAACTAAATTTCCGCCTACAAATGTGCAATAACCAGATGTTGACCTCCTATCATCAGGAGATCCAGCCCAATCTGCATCCGTAAAAGCTTCTATTTTTAGCGGACCATGCTTAGAGAAGAGCAGTCCTTTACCGGGTGCAGATTTCAGGTATCTTAAAATGCGGAAAACAGCCTCTAGTGGGAATCACGAGGATCATGCATATACCGACTCACCAAACTCACAGCATAGGCTATGCTGGTCAGGTGTGTGAAAGATAAATTAATTTCCCAACTAACCTCTGATATCGGCCTAAATCAACTGACTCACCAACTCCTCGTAGCTTGTGATTAGCTTCGATAGGAGTGTCTGCAGGTTTACATCCCAACATACCAGTTTCTTCAAGAAGATCTAAAATATATTTCCTTTGAGAAATAAAGATTCCCTTATCTGATCTGGCAACTTCTATTCCAAGGAAATATCGTAGCTCACCAAAATCCTTAATCTCAAACTCCTGAGCTAAAAGTTTTCAGAGTTGGGCAATCTCCCTTATCATCCCCCGTCACAACTATATCATCAACATAAACAATAAGTAATGTGATCTTACCATCACTGTGTTTAATAAACAAGGTATGATCAGCATTATTTTGATGATATCCAAATGAAACAATGGCTTTACTGAATCTGTCAAACCATGCCCTGGGTGACTGTTTCAAGCCATATAACGCTTTTTTCAATCTACAAATCTTCTCTTTAGTTTTCTCATCACCAAATCCTGGAGGAATTTCCATATACACCTCTTCCTCCAAGTCTCCATGTAGAAAGCCATTCTTGACATCAAACTGTTGTAGGTCCCAATCAAGATTAGCTGCACATGATAACAGGATTCTGATAGTATTCATTTTTGCAACAGGAGCAAAGGTCTCTTGATAGTCCACCCCATAGGTTTGAGTAAAGCCCTTTGCCACTAGTCTAGCCTTGTACCTTTCGACTAAACCATGTACCTTATGTTTCACTGTAAATACCCATTTGCATCCAACTGGTTTCTTTCCCAATGGTGGAGTAACAAGTTCCCATGTCTCATTTTTTGCCAAAGCCTTCATCTCTTCAACCATTGCCTCTTTCCATTTTGGATCATGATATGCTTCTTGCCAACCCTGTGGAATAGAAACGGAGGAAACAGACAATACAAAGGCTCTATAGGAAGGGGACAAAGAATCATAGGAGACAAAGTTATAAATAGGGTGTTTAGTACAAGTTCTGACTCCTTTTCTGATAGCAATAGGAACATCAAGATCATTAGCAGTGGAAGTAGAATTAGGACAATCAAGAGGTAAAGAAGACTCACCACATGTATCTTTAGGGACAGAATTCAAAGATGGCGATTGACCTGGTATAACATGCTTAATGGCTTTATCCATCTTGTCCCGTCGTGTGTAGGTTTTCAAGTCTGGCCTATCTAGTCGTCTAGTTTGAGGTTGTTCCTTGTCATCACTAGGATTTTGGCTAAAAAATTGGATGGAGGCAGGCTTTATTACCTCCACCTCTTCCTCCTTATTCTCCCCCTGAAGAGGTGATTGAGGTGTATAAAAGTAAGACTCGGACTCCCTAAAGGTAACATCCATACTCACAAAATACTTCCTTGAAGGAGGATGATAGCACTTATATCCCTTTTGAGTGGCAGAATAGCCAACAAACACACATTTAAGAGCCCTAGGTTTTAACTTACCTACATTCCTCTTATGAATAAAACACACACATCCAAATATTTTTGGAGAAATAGTATATGAATTACTACCTTGTAGAACTTCTAAAGGACTTTTAAAATTCAGAGTTTTAAGGGGCATTCTGTTAATAAGGTATGCAGCTGAAAGCACTGCATCTCCCCAGTAAACTTTTAGAACATTCATAGTAAACATGAGAGATCTAGCCACTTCTAATAAATGCCTGTTCTTTCTCTCAGCAAAACCATTTTGTGCACTAGTGTTCACACAGCTAGTTTGGTGCAAAATTCCATTGGAATCGAGATATGCACGAAACACACCATCTATGTATTCTGTAACATTGTCGGTTCTCGGAATCTTAACCTTGGCATCAAATTGTGTACAAATCATTTTGTGAAATAGTTGAAAACAAGAAAAAACTTCACTTTTTGATTTCATCAAATAATCCCAAGTTAATCTAATACAACAATCAATAAAGGTAACAAACCATCGGTAGCCGGATAGAGAAACTGTTCTAGTGGGTCCCCAAACATCAGAGTGAATAGTCATAAAAGGAACTGAAATTTTATTATTGATTGAGGGATAAGAACTTCTGGTGTGTTTAGCAAACTCACAAGCATCACAAAACAACAAATCTGACTTGCATTGTTTAAACAAACTAGGATATAATCTTTCTAAAACAGAAAATGATGGGTGTCCTAATCTTCTATGCCACCTGATTATTTCTTGGTTGACATCCATAGACTCTCCTAACAAGGCTTGGGTTATACCAGGAATCAGGTTACTACAATCTTCCTCTAGTAGATATAAGCCATCTCGCAGTCTACCATTGCCAATCATTTTCCCTGTTTTCAGATCCTGAAAGACACAATGAGTAGGAAAGAATTCAATTTTGCAATTAAGTGCTTTTGTAATTGAGCTAACAGATAAAAGGTTAACAGGAAAACTAGGAACATGAAGGACTGAAGATAGATTAATGGTAGGAGAACATTTAACAGAACCTGTTCCAGATATAGAAGCTAAGGATCCGTCCGCTATACGGACTTTATTATTGCCTGGACAAGGAGAATAAGTTGAGAATTTTTTGGAAGAGCCTGTTATATGTTCGTTTGCTCCAGAATGTATAACCCATAAATCATTATTAGTATCAGGATTGGCAAGGAGAGCAGTACCTGTTTTCACAAAATTGGATGAAGCGGTTGGTTGGGAGTCGAGCTGGGACAAAAGATGCCTTAGGGTTTGTACTTCGTCCTTGGAAAAGATCCCAGTATTAGTTGCTTCTCTGGGTATTTTTGTTGCTTCGGATAGGTTTGCTTGTGGTCTGGTTGAGCCCATCCATTTACCCCACGACCCCTAGTTGGTCGACCATTCAGCTTCCAACACGTCTCCTTAGTATGCCTTGGCTTTCCACAATAATCACAATGTAAATGATCCTTGTTTGATGGACCATGGTTACTGACTTTCAGCTGCTCACGAAAGGAATTGGCAGCTAATCCTGCCTTGTCAACTGGAACTGTGTGTATCATGGCACTCCTTCAACTTTCTTCTTGTTGCACATATGAGTAGGTTTGCCTCAAAAAAGGCAAAGGGTCCTTACCAAGTACTTGAACCCGTATTTAATCATATTCCATATTCAAACCAGCAAGAAAATCATATATGCGCTCGTTTTCCACTAATTTCTGGAATTTTGCCGCATCTTCAGAACATATTGCTTGGAAATCTTGGTAATAATCAAGTTCCTGCCATAGACCACTCAATTCAGCAAAGTATTGAGCAATACCCATCTCACCTTGTTTCATCTCATGCACCTTATTTCGTAATTCATAAATCTGTGCGTCGTTACCCACTTGAGAATAGGTTTGAGATGCTGCATTCCAAATCTTAGATGCAGTATTTAATAGTAGATAACCTCGGGCAATTTGAGGTTGCATGGAATTAATGAGCCATGACATGACAAGAGAGTTTTCAGATTCCCACTGGTTGTAGGTGGAATCGGTGACCTCTGGTTTTTGTTTATCTCCAGTAACATAACCTTGCAGACCTCTAGCTTGGATGAACAAGAGACAAGATCTTGACCACGCAAGATAATTAGTTCCATCAAGCTTTACGGGATTGATTTGTAATGAGGGATTTTCACCAATCAGACCAACCTTATTTTCAACAACCTTTCTTTTCCCATCAGCCATGCTTTGAAGAACCGCAGGAAACACTGCACAACTTCTTCGCCAAATACTGAGTCACGCAAGGCTTCTAGCGGCTGTTAAGGACAGCCAGCAAGATCCCCTACTGTCGAGCAAGAAAAAATACAGCTACTTTAATCGACAGTAGCTCTGATACCATGTTGAGAAAAAGAAACCAGAGAGAAATCAGAAAGTTTGTTTTTCTATTCAGTGTAATTTTTAATTTACAGCAGCCTACACATATTTATATACAAGCTAACCCTAAGACATCAACTCTAGAAAAGGAAAATATCACAATATAGAAACCATGATATTAGGCATTAATTACTGATACAAAAGACAATAATTACTCCTAAAATTACTCTACCAAACACCACCGGTCAACACATTTCCTGATTTTTTAAGGTCCATGAGCACTTTCATTTCCAAAGGTTCTATTGGAAAATATTTAGGAGAATCTAATTCTCCTGTTGTTGACATTCTTATATGCTTTTAGTTGAACAGCATATTGGGTGAATGAAACCAAATGCTACATTGGAATTTATCCTCTCTATATACATAATTTTGCTTGCTGAGTACTGACAGCATTGTCATTTCATCGTTCAAGTACCAGATCCAATATACCAGCATTCTCATTCTAATTTTCTTGTAATAATTGTTGATTTTCTTACTCTAGATCTAGTTGTTTTTCACTTTTCAGAATTACATACATATCCTTTGGTCCAGGCACCTGCATTTGTGTTTGTTGATGAAATCGATGCCATTGCTGGAAGGCATGCAAGAAAAGATCCACGCAGAAGGGCAACATTTGAAGCGCTCATCGCTCAGCTTGATGGGGAGTAAATTTAGTAGTTTACCTCAATGCATATGCCAATATTTGCTCCCATAACTACTTGTTTTCCTTTGGATTTGTTGGAGAATAACTAGAATTCTAAAACAAGGTTTAGATACTTTTTATATTTAGTAATACTCACTAATTGTTCATTTCAAACTTCCTTTAGTGAAATAATAATTGGTCATCTTATCTAAATTTATTGTTTTCATTTTCTTTTATATTAGTAAACAATCAAATCATTTTAACAGAGATCAATTTATTATGAGTTCTGGGCCTCCAAGATGGTGGGATTGACTTGGTAGAGTTTGTTCGGCTAATGTGCCTTTTTTGCCTTTTAGTTCACAATTCTCTTTTATTTTTCACTTTTCCCCCATTTTTCTTGTTTACTCTATGAACGATGCTCACTACTCTCTTTTTGGTGCTGTACTGGAGCATCTGGTCAACTTAGTCTGAATCCTAAAATGGCCATATTTTTAATTATTGAAAGGATCTCCATAGTCTGTTGTTCTGTTGACTTTGCAGACTAAACTACTTTTTTCAGGCCTTTTTATGTTTTCAAATTAGTTTTCTTATTAAGCTCAACGTCATGTAGCAAGAAAAAAAACTGTTGTTGATCGGTTTTCACTCAGACAAGCAGTGATATTCATCTGTGCTACCAATAGGCCAGATGAACTGGACCTCGAATTTGTTCGGCCTGGACGCATTGATTGCCGTCTATACATTGGTTTGCCAGATGCAAAGCAACGAGTGCAAATATTTGGTGTTGCATAGTGTAGGAAAGCAGCTAGCTGAAGATGTGAACTTTGAATAGGTAAGTTAATTCATTGTAATTTGAGCATGGGTCTAAGTATTTGTGGTTGGTCTGTTTTTGTTCATTTGTGTTTCTTAAACTTGCTCAAATTCATGTTAACTCTATTTTCATGTATTATACAGCTGTAGATATAAAGGGATAAAACGTCTGCTGTTGGTAAATAAATAGCATTTTCTTATCATCATCATTGCATGTAACACTTATCTGATGTTTTTCTAAACTCTGATTCTGTGTTAAAGCACCCAACCTAAAAGGCTAAAACTAACTGGCATGAAGCGGGGATGCCCAATTTGAATTTAAGGACAAGGCAATCTCCAAAGCTAATTGATGTGGAATATAATACCACTTAATCCACCAGGAAGCTCTATGATCCATCAGTTATGCACTTAGATGTCATTTTTTGAACCTTGTACATCTTCAATAAACACCAATTATGCCTTCTTGAAGCACGAATCAATCTTCATAATAAGTCACAACTCTTGACATGCTGAAGAATAGGTTCAAAAGCTGCCAAGATTGGTCCACTTATACCTAGAATTTTCACGTTGTAGCTGTTTTGGTCAGGTTACAAGATTCTCTAACCAGCTTTTATTTCTATGTGAAATTAGGTGAGAAGGCAATGGCAGCTGCCTTCTAAAGTTTATTTTAATGGAATAAGTAATTTTAGTAGTTAGCAAATTTAAGAAATTACTTTCTTTTCCTTTATTGAACTTGCCAATAACTCATGCATCATCTATAAGAAATGTCATACCATTTTTTCTTTCAGTTCGAAGGTTCTGCAGGATTTTATGGAGTTCTATCTTCTGCATCTACTGCACTGAGAAAAATCATTGAAAATGTCTATTATCTAAATATTTTTAAAGTTCTTATAAGTTAGGTCAGCTGTTTTTACCAATTTATATTGTTCAACTTATTTGGGTGGTTGCTTTGCTTCACTGTAATGAAGGAGACAAGCAAACAAGCATATCTTTATGTCATCATTTTTGAGAAATAAAGGTTGACATGTAATTTGATTGAGCAAGATTTGTCTTCTGTTGCTTTCTCACATTATCATTATTATTAAAAGAACCCCATTAGTATGTGACTGGATAGTTGCACAACCCACACTCTGTTTATAAGGATTAAATAGGCAAATAATTTTAAGAAATTAAAATTTTAAAATAAATGTAAGAATGAGAAGAGAAAACATGTTAGCTGTTAATGTGCAAATGGTATTTCAGGGATGAAGAGAGAGAAAAAGAAGAAGAAGAGGAATGTGAGTTTTAAGTGTAGGATCAGAGTTCTTCCCTTAGAGAAATGGAATGCAGCCTTTTGGGTGCAGTAATGTGCACAATATGGCATATCCATTTTCTTCTGGTTTCAATTAGACACACTAATTGTTTGAGTTTGAATTATAAAAGACTAATTTGGTTTTGGGCTAATTGTTGTCTCATCTTATCCCATGCTACAGCTTGTATTTCGCACGGTTGGTTTTTCTGGGGCAGATATCCGAAATCTTGTCAATGAAGCAGCAATAATGTCAGTAAGTATTCATTTTGTCATTAATCCAAAAATAAATGCTTTATAATATGATTCTAATGAAATATATGTTTTTAGTCTACTCTCAAGTATGTCTCAAGCCTTCATGACAGCTCTCTTTGAGATATAGTTGTTTCCATGTTTGTAGATGCTTAATTGTTAAGCACGTCATACTGATTGTTACTTCCAGTGTTAATTATCGTGCTTGTGTGTAATATAAATGAGTAATTAACTTTTTCATAACCTCCTTAAAGCTATATGTTGTCTAACTTTATGGTTCGTACAATTCAACAAACCCAAAATATAAATCATATAGAAAGCATACCAAAAATCCCAAATCCTTTCAACCTTTAGCACCAAAAAGGAAAAATGTTTTGTAAGCAGGTTATGTTAACCTGTCTATTCTCTGTAGTTGCCTAGAAATATGTAGTTTCTTTGTCTCCTAAGTTGATCCTATCTCATTCGTTAGTCTGTAGGAATAAAAGAACTGCAATAAGGTAAAAGAAAGCAGGTTTGTAAATGTTGTTTGAATCATGTGAATTATAAATCTAGGTTTTTCTGGTTTGTGTCTCTATGAAGCTATGTAGCATTGACATGGCTCTATTCACATATCCATGTCAAATATGGTTAAATGTCTAACATGGCTGGATACATGTCAGATACTGCCAAATATGTCAAAACTGTTAAATAACAAAATTATTTTTTCCGGCATGAGACAGACACACAGTGGACATGCTGTGGATATGCTGGTGAAGCAACAAATTATTTTTGCCACCATATTAGTGAAAAGAGAGAGAGATTGCGATGACTGTTCAATCATACCTTGGTTTTGCCTCACATATCAATCTTCGTAGCTGAGGTTCAGAGTAGAGCTGAACACATTATAGATGATGCAATAAGGGAGTGGAAGGTGATGCAATGATGTTCAAAAGTAGCTTGTGACAGCTGCTATGAAAGAAAAAGATGAGTTTAAATAGTGAGGCACTAGGTTTTAAATGTTCTAGGTCAAGTGAGCTTTTTTAGTCAAAAGATTTCAAGCCTATTGGTGATAAGCTCATAAAATATACATTTTATGCCTTTCTATCTTTAGTTTTTGTTATGTTTTCGATCTTTATCTTGTTTACTTATATTATGTTTTTGAATTTTAAGTACAATAAGGAAAATGAAGTCAAAAGATGTCAATAATGATGGTAAAGAGCTTACAAAATCATAATCACAAGATGGAAGAAGACTTGAGAGTCAAAAATATCAATTTCTGGTTGAAAAGCAATCAGGCAGATTTGACCTCTGGAGCTTGTTTTAAGAAAAACATGATGTTCGATTCTTTATTTGAAGAAACTTCCTTCTTGACTTTTGAAGTTGACTCGATTATCTTTTCAATAATATATTATGAGCCCAAATCGGATTAGAAATGTGCATTCAAAATGGCGTTAGAAGATCTCTCTAAAGAACCCTATGGTCAGAAAAATCCTAACCGCAAATCTGAAAAAAAAGGCAAAAACGTGATGTTTCTGCCTCTAGGCTTACTTGTGCGTCAAGGACTTATTCTCAGGGTTTTAAAGCTCTATAAATACCATTTTTTGAGCTATAAACTAGACATCTTTTGAGGAGACTCAAGGATCATCATTCTTCTTCTTCTTCTTCTTCTTCATTTTTTTATTTTCTTTTTAGTTTTATGTATATATTATCTATGCCTATGCTAGGCTAAACTTTTATTTTGTTAAAGGTGATTTCAAAGCCCTAGACATGTTATGTAATTAATTTTCAGAATCTATCTATCATTGTTTTCTATCAAAGTTGATTATGTTCTTCCATTAAAATTGTTCATGATAATGTTTTGATTTGTTTAGGTGGCCAACTAGATAAATTTTGATAATTGTCTACTGTTAGTTTAGGAGTCTTGATCCGTGTAATTGTCTTGATTTCCTATTCATAAGTGGCAATTTATGATTAATGATTATGGTCAAATTTTCAATAATTGCAAAGTGGAACATAACCTAAGTTGAACAATTCGAGCTTATGTGTTTGTTGCTTAGATAAACCTATCTTTCTCATTATAAAGCTGCTATTAAATTGAACTTAGAGAGCTTATTCTAGGTTGTTTGATAGTTAGAGATTAAATATAGAACTTGTTCTATTTAACGACGAAGTAAGGAAAGATTGGGGTAACAGAGCTTGTTGTTATCTACGGTTGTTAACTTTGATAGCTAATTAATGTTGATAGATATGAAATTGATTTTTAATGATGTCTAGTGGTAGAGAATGAAACCTTAACCATATTTCTCATATTTGATTCTTCTTAATTACTTAGTTTCTCATTCTTATTGTTAACTTTAGTTTAAATCTGATCTCAAAATACCCTTTTCTTTTATTGTTTTTGAATTTAAGTTTTAAACTATTAACTTATAAACTAAAACCCAATCTCTGAGTATTCGACCCTTGCTAATCACTATACTTTACAATTGATTCCTTTTAAGTGCAAGGTTAAATAAGATACACTCTTTTGGGTGCATCGAATTTTTGGCGTCGTTGCCGGGGACTGCTTTATTTAGTTTATTAGTTTATTGGTTTATTCTTATTTTCAGTTGTAATTGATGCACCCAAAAGAGTGTATCTTATTTAACCTTGCACTAAAAAGATCAATTGTAAGTATAATGATTAGCAAGGGTCGAGTCCTCAGGGATTGGATTTTAATCTATGAGTTATTAGTTTATAACTTACGTTCAAAGAAAACAATAAAAGAAAAGGGGTTTTTGAAGCCAGATTTAAACTAAAGTAAATAATAAGAATAAGATGCAAGGCGGTATAACCAGCCAATAAAAATATATATACTAAATTAGGCGGTATAACCAGCCAATAAAAATAAAACAAAGTTAATATACAAATTAGGCAGTATAACCAGCCAATAAAAATAAAAATACTTTTAAAAATAAGCAAACTAGAAAAGTAAGAAAACAAGTAAGTAAGAGGAATCAAATATGAAAAATATGGTTAAGGTTTCATTCTCCACCACTAGACATCATTAAGAATCAATTTTAGATCTATCAATATCAACCAACTATCAAAGTTAACAACCGTAGATAACAACAAGCTCTGTTATCCCAATCTTTCCTTAGTTTGTCGTTAAATAGAACAAGCTCTCTATTTAATCTCTAACCATTAAACAACCTAGAATAAGCTCTCTAAATTCAATTTAATGGCAGCTTTATGATGAGAAAGATAGGTTGATCTAAGCAACAAACACATAAGCTCGGATTGTTCAACTTAGGTTATGTTCCACTTTGCAATTATTGAAAACTTGACCATAATCATTAATCACAAATTGCCACTTATGAATAGGAAATCAAGACAATTACACGGATCAAGACTCCTAAACTAGCAATAGATAATTATCAAGATCTATCTAGTTGTACACCTAAATAAACAAGACAACATCATGAACAATTCTTGTAGAAGAACATAAGCAACTTTGATAGAAAATTAATGATAGATAGAATCTGAAAATCAATAACAAAACATGTCTAGTGCTTTGAAATCACCCTTAACCAAATAGAAGTTTAGCCTAGCATATGCATTGTAAACATAAACATAAAATTAAAGAGAATCTAAGAAGGAAATAAAAGAAAGAAAGAAGAAGAAGAAGAAAATAAAGAAAAAGAAAACTAGAGAAAAGAAAGAAGAAGAAAACTTAGAGAATTTTATTACAATGGCTAATATCTTACAAATGTACAATGTCTCTTACAATCATCCAAGACACTCTATTTATACACATTTTGGAGAGCTAAATGACAAGAGACAAGCTTTATAAATTTCAAAGGTAGGTATAATAGGTGGGTGTATTTTTCTAACAATTTTCGTCATATTGTGTGACAATTCTGATCAGCCAGCTTGATGGTCGATTTTGTCAATATTGGAGGCTTGATCTGATCAAATGGTCTTCTAGAAAAATGTTCCCCTATCAGTCGGTGATTCATAGCCGTTGGAATCAGCTCATTTGCTGATTTGGATCAGAAGATATGGTCAAAATACCAAAACTTGTCAGCACAGACGTCATTGCACATCAGCCAACTTGATGGTTGATTTCGCTAGGGAAAACGACTCCGTTTCAAGAAGTGTAAAGCATGAAAAAGATAGATATGCCTCTTAACTTTGCACTGTTAAAATTTCAGCCTTATTGCTTCAGTGAAACTCCAGATATAGCTGATATGGCAAAAAGTGTCGGAACTGGAACTGAATTGGATTTGCCCTTAATTCTTGATTTAACCTAGTAATCTGAAATCACTCAAAGAAACTCGTGAAAAACATCAAATTACATAAAAATATAAAAAATCATAAACACAATTAGACTAAGCAATAATAACTCGTATTTGACACAAAACAATAATAAAATATAACTAAAAACTATATAATTATACGAGTTATCACACCCTCACACTTAGATTGTTGCTAATCCCTAGCAACGACTCAATAAAAATAAAATAAGAAAATCTAATCTAATCCATTTTCGTAGGAAATCACGGTGGCACTTAGCATGTGACACAAGCCTTTAAACCCCTAGGTGTCCCTAGTGGACGAGTTTAGTCTCGTGAGGGTTTACTAGGACGATACCCACAAACATTGAAGACATAAGAAAAACTAAAAATAATAATTATAACTAATCCTTCCAATATAAATTAGAGATAATCATTGGACAAGTCTTAAAAACTAATCAATAGCTTAAAGAAATTCACAAAAAATCTTGCTTGAATGTAAATAGTTTGAGTTAAGCCAATATTAACATAACATATTTCAATCAAAATAGTGCATATTCAAACTTAATCTCAACTTCTCACATGAGATACTCTCTTGATTTTCACTCTTTAAAGTAGTGGTAAAGTGTTTACACTCAATCAATCTCATGAAAACACTTCTACCATATGCTTGCTTATCCACCTATTCTCCACTATTTAGATCATACAACTTTATGAATCAAGAGGTCTTTAATCAAGGTTGTAATGGGGCCAAGGGGTTTGTAATGTGGTTGAGGAACAAAAGGATAAAGATATCACAAAGGTTCCAAAGAGTTCATAAAGTTTAGAGACATAATAAGATCATACAAAGAAACTTCTCAAAACACTTTACAAGTACATAGTCACCTAGGCCGAATATTCATGTTGGGCCTTTTCTTCATTCTAAACAACTTTGTAACATCTTTTTCTTTTTCCACAAATTCAAGAGATGATTCATATTTTTTTTTCATAGGAATGTATTTGCCAGTATTCCATTTCTTTTTCTCTTGACTTTTCTTTTCTTTCCCCCCCACACTTATTTCTTGTTTCTAACCCAAATTTCCAATAGATCTTCCTTGTCTTTGCAACTTGTCTCAAAACATGCTAATTCATCTTTGGAACAAAGTTAAAGATATAAATAAGTATATTTAGGTTAGGGACAAGTTATGGTTACCAAAGAGATAGCATATTCAATTTAGGCTCAAATTGGTTCACTAAGGGTGTGTTCTCTTGGAACATCAATAAGGGATGGCTGTTTGGCCCTGGCTAAAAATCCTAATGCCTCTATCATATTCATGTTGTCACATGCATCAATATAGTCTCAACAAGGTTTAAAGCAAGTTCTAGAGAATCATGTAATCATAAGAGCACTCAAGAAAGAAATTAGATTGATTTGTATAATGCGTCAATCATTATAGGCTCAAAAACTCACAAGGATGATTATACAAGTCAGATTAAGTCTAAACATGCTTCTTTCTCAATCAACATATCATATTAACATTGGCTCATAAAACGATTGATATCAAGTTCAATTCTCATGAAAATCTTCTCACTAATAAATCTGTTTTAGACTTGTAATTCATATCTCATCATAGTATTGAAAAGGAATTAAAACACACTAAAAATAATAATAAAGACTCATAAAAAAAAAAATAGTAGACAAAAATAAAAGAAATCCTAAATCATTCCCCCCACACTTAATTCTTACATTGTCCTCAATGTAAGTCTATTAACCCAAATGAAAGAATCATGTGTAAGAGAAAAGAACTAATAATATAAGAATAGGAACAACTAAAACTCAAAACAAAACAAACTCATGCAACCTAAATAATCCTAAAATACTAAACAAAAATTAACAAGTAAACATAAAAAGATTAAAATCAAACTGACAAGGTATGTCTCAAGTCTCCATTACTCAGACCTTGTTCAGAATGAATACTTCTAAATTGCTTAAAACACAACAAACTTTTTTTTTTTTTTTTTGGAAAAGAAGAAATCAAACTGACAAGGTATGTCTCAAGTCTCCCTTACTCAGACCTTGTTCAGAATGAATACTTCTAAATGGCTTAAAACACAACAAATTTTTTTTTTTTTTAAATTAGCAAAATATGTCCCTTACCCCCTACTAAAATATGACATTGTCCCCAATGTCAAATTTTAAAGGTAGAATTTAGGAGATATTACCTGCAGAGGTTGCTAACCACTTATTATAACTGAGACACAACAAACAAAATGTTAGATAATGTCACAAAGACAAAGTGCAATCCACTCCTTGCTCGTCCATATCTCTTTTTCTTTTTCCGAGCGTTTGCGAAACAACCGTAGCAGATAAATACTCATAAGCTTGGAGCTTTTTGAGTAAATCTTCAATGGTTGTAGCAGAAATTATGGTTCTCCTTGCCTCTGAAAACATGAATCCATTATCCACAGCATTATCTAAATATGAAAGCAAATTACTAAAATAACCATTAATATTAAGCAAACCAATGGGTTTCTTTTTTGTGACCAAAGATGACCAAGAAGCCACGCAAGCTATTTCTTCCAATGTACCCAGACCTCCTGGTAAAGCAATGAATGCATCGGCACAATGGTACATGATTGTCATCCGTTCAGGGATACTCCAGACTTGTATTTCTTTACCCACGGTAGGTCCACAAAAACCTGTGAATAGTTTTGGGACGATTCCTAGAACTGGACTTCCTCCGGCGTGTGCTGCTGTAGCGACTGCTCCCATTAAACCCGTACTACCGCCTCCATAAATCAACTGGATCTTTTGTTGGGCAAGTATTACTCCAACTCTTATGGCTTCATCAGCAAATATGTTATTTTTCCCTGGATAAGCACCTCCAAAGACACAAATTTTTTCAATGCGCTGGGACGAAGTACTTTCCATTTTTTTTTTCGAGTGCCTGAAAGAGAATGAGTATATGGTGTAATATATAGAGGACTGAGTAGTAAATCAGACAAGAGTAATAATGTCGCCGAAAGTGTATTTGACCTGTCAGAAGAAAATGTTAACCTAACAAAAGATTTTTGCGTGATTTCAGGAAGAAAATCAAAAAGAGAAGAAAAATCAACCGTAAAAGACCAATGCAAAAAAAAATAATAATAAAAATAATTACACAAATCGAACAACACGTAAATTAAACTGAAATGAAGTTATTGCAAATCAAACCAAAAGCTGAGAAGTCATTTATTGTAGTTGTGATTGTGGCTCACATCTTCCTCTGGTTTTACGTCCAGAAACGGCTTAAACGCCTTCTATGAGTCGAGGATATGCTTCCCATCCAGTTTTCTTACAAGCTGGCAAACAGGATCTTTTAACATCAGATTCCCAAGATGTTGCCATTCCCTTTGGAATTGCGGCCGTAAATCAAGAATTTTTCTTTGTACGTCTCCACTAGGATGCGTCTCAAGAGAAAGTTGGATATTACCCAAATTCTCCTTACTCAGTCCATCCTTAATGAATTCAATTTTATCATCTCGATTAGAGGATGAAATCCCAATAGAACGACATTTACCGTTACACGTCCATCGTGCACATTTGTGGCAATTTGAACTCATGTGCTTTGCTCGTCGCTTCTTTGCAAAAGTGCTTCTACCTGTACCTGGTAAATGCAAAACAGGAAGATATTCATCTTCACGTACCTTGGCTTCAATTATCCAACGTATGTCTTCAGGAATCCCTTTGTGCATAAGCATTCTTAATCTTTCAAATCGAACTTGGTAAAGCTTCAGTAAAATATTTCGAAGAAAAGGAGGAAATCGTTTCTGCAATCTTGTGAGAATATCATCCATCCTGAAAAAAAAATGAAAAAAAATTGAAAGAGAAATTTATATACAATATCAGTTTTATGGGTAGCTGATGGAACCGACTTAAATAATCACGGAGTACCGTTATCCGCCATTTAACCGGGGTTAAAAAAATTATATTTAAATCTAGTTATTTTCAAAACAAGGATCAAAAAGAAAAACAACATAAAAAGACTCAAAAACAAAACACTCTAAATAAAATCCTAAATTCTTCCCCCCACACATAATTCTTACATTGTCATTAATGTAATGCTATTAATCCCAAATGAAAGAATCATGTGTAAGTTAAAAGAACTAATAAACAAAATAAACTTATGCAGCCTAAATGAACTTAGAAACACTAAACACAATTAGCAAAGAAAGATAAGAAAAAGATAAAGAAAAAGAGAGCAAATCTGAGGATGGCAGTTTGGCAATGCTTTCACTAATTAGGCTGCCTCCCCCAATTAGCACTTGATTGATTGTTTTCAGCCTAGCCAATTCCCCTTCTTGGCTTTTTAGGATCTTTTGGCTTAGACATGAAACTTCTCGGATTTTTGCGTTTTGGAGGAAGTTTTCTTTGCAAAACAGCCAATGCCTTCTCCCCCACACGTATTATTTCATCATTCTTGGTGGGGTATAGCTCTTTGAGGAATTGTGCATATCTTGGTACTTGTCTAATGGCATCCACAAGCAAGCTGTTTAAGGTTTCCAAAAATTGTTGTTCATGTTCCTCCTTTTTGGACTTTGCAAATCTGCTAGGAAAAAGTGGAGAAGGAACATTAGTAGAAATAAGAACCTTAAAAGCTACCTGAGGTGTCAAAGTACTCTCAATTTGAATGGTGGCTTCATTATCCTCAAGAAGTGAATCCATCTTTGGTTTTGTCTCATCCTCATCTTGTTCCTTATTTCTCAAGGTCACAATAGTAGCATTCTCCTTTGGGTTAATCACCGTTTGGGAAGGGAGTGCTAGAGATCTTTCTGCTACTAATTCCACCGTACTACTAGCCAATAGGCTCATTTGCCTTTCCAAACTCTGGATGCTTGCCCTTGTTTCCTGTTAAAATTGCAAAGTATCAGTAACAAGAGAATATACAAGATCTTCTAAAGAAGTACCTGAGTTTTGAGTCATATGTGGTGGTTGAAAAAGATCTGGTTCTTGAGACCATGATTGATTGAAGCTAGATGGATGAGTGTAATTGGCATAAGGATCTACTTCTTGGTAATTTTTCGAGTAGCCATAATTAGTATGATCCCACCATCCCTCATGGTAAGTGTTGGAGTAATGATCATGCGGTTGGTCTTGGAACCATTGATGGCCTTGACATCCTCCCATGGCCAATTGTTGAACTGAGGAAGTGAGATTGGCTTGTTGATTCTCCATGTTCATGTATGCCACCAACTCTTCAAGTGTTAGATTGCTTAATTCCATCTTTTTTTTTTTTTTTTCAAAATTTGAAAAGAAAAACATGTATGTACAAGAAAATAATACTAATTAGAACTGAAAATAAGAATAAACCAAGTAACAAATAAACTAAAGAAAACAATCCCCGGCAACGGCGCCAAAAACTTGATGCACCCAAAAGAGTGTATCTTATTTAACCTTGCACTAAAAAGATCAATTGTAAGTATAATGATTAGCAAGGGTCGAGTCCTCAGGGATTGGGTTTTAATCTATGAGTTATTAGTTTATAACTTACGTTCAAAGAAAACAATAAAAGAAAAGGGGTTTTTGAAGCCAGATTTAAACTAAAGTAAATAATAAGAATAAGATGCAAGGCGGTATAACCAGCCAATAAAAATATATATACTAAATTAGGCGGTATAACCAGCCAATAAAAATAAAACAAAGTTAATATACAAATTAGGCGGTATAACCAGCCAATAAAAATAAAAATACTTTTAAAAATAAGCAAACTAGAAAAGTAAGAAAACAAGTAAGTAAGAGGAATCAAATATGAAAAATATGGTTAAGGTTTCATTCTCCACCACTAGACATTATTAAGAATCAATTTCAGATCTATCAATATCAACCAACTATCAAAGTTAACAACCGTAGATAACAACAAGCTCTGTTATCCCAATCTTTCCTTAGTTTGTCGTTAAATAGAACAAGCTCTCTATTTAATCTCTAACCATTAAACAACCTAGAATAAGCTCTCTAAATTCAATTTAATGGCAGCTTTATGATGAGAAAGATAGGTTGATCTAAGCAACAAACACATAAGCTCGGATTGTTCAACTTAGGTTATGTTCCACTTTGCAATTATTGAAAACTTGACCATAATCATTAATCACAAATTGTCACTTATGAATAGGAAATCAAGACAATTACACGGATCAAGACTCCTAAACTAGCAATAGATAATTATCAAGATCTATCTAGTTGTACACCTAAATAAATCAAGACAACATCATGAACAATTCTTGTAGAAGAACATAAGCAACTTTGATAGAAAATTAATGATAGATAGAATTTGAAAATCAATCACAAAACATGTCTAGGGCTTTGAAATCACCCTTAACCAAATAGAAGTTTAGCCTAGCATAGGCATTGTAAACATAAACATAAAATTAAAGAGAATCTAAGAAGGAAATAAAAGAAAGAAATAAGAAGAAGAAAATAAAGAAAAAGAAAACTAGAGAAAAGAAAGAAGAAGAAAACTTAGAGAATTTTATTACAATGGCTAATATCCTACAAATGTACAATGTCTCTTACAATCATCCCAGGCCCTCTATTTATACACATTTTGGAGAGCTAAATGACAAGAGACAAGCTTTATAAATTTCAAAGGTAGGTATAATAGGTGGGTGCATTTTTCTAACAATTTTCGTCATATTGTATGACAATTCTGATCAGCCAGCTTGATGGTCGATTTTGTCAATATTGGAGGCAGTGTGGAGTGTGCTTCATGATGGATCATCCAACCAATTGGTGCCCATAGTACCAAAAAGATAATTTTGAAGCAGCCTATGATGTGGGAGAATACCAAAGCCATCAAGGGTTCCAAGGACAACAGTATGATGCTTTCCCAAACACTTACAATGAGGGATGGTGGAATCATACTCATTATGGCTACTCAGGAGATTATCAAGAAGTAGATCCTTATGCTAATTACACTAATTAATTTATCTTCAATCAACCATGGGATCAACAACAAGATCTTTTTGAGCCACCACCTCAAAACTCAGGTGATTCTTTAGAAGAACTTGTCAATTCTCTTGTTATTAATACTCTGCAACTTCAACAGGAAATAAGGAAAACAAAGGCAAGTATCCAGAGTTTGGAAAGGCAAATGAGCCTATTGGCTAGTAGTACGGTGGAATTAGTAGCACAAAGATCTCAAGTACTCCCTTCCCAATCGATGATTGATCCAAAGGAGAGTGTTAGTGCCACACAACTTGAGGATGAATCAGAAAATCCAAGGGAACCCGAGGATGAGTAAGAACTAAAGATGGATTCAACTATTGAAGATAATGAAGCTTCAATTTCGACAGAGAGTACTTCGGCACCTAAGGTAACGTTTAAGGTTCCACTTTTCACTAATGTTTCTTCTCCACCTTTTTCTAGTAGATTTGCAAAGTTCAAGGAGGAGGAACATGA
This sequence comes from Fremontodendron californicum, assembly GCA_030761205.1. Classification (NCBI taxonomy): domain Eukaryota; kingdom Viridiplantae; phylum Streptophyta; class Magnoliopsida; order Malvales; family Malvaceae; genus Fremontodendron; species Fremontodendron californicum. The sequence continues at coordinate 7,869,851 of JAULJL010000023.1, read as the reverse complement.
ACAACACATACCGGAAATCTTAAACAACTTGTTTGTGGATGCCATTCAACAAGTATCAAAATATGCTCCATTCCTCGATGAGATATGCACCATAAAGGATGATGAAATAATACTTGTAATGGAGAATGCATCCACTGTTGTGCAAAGAAAGCTTCCTATCAAACGCATAAATTTGGGAAATTTCATGTATGAGCCTGACAAGCCTAAACAGCCAAGAAGGGGTGTTGGTTAGATTCAAAACACCAACTCAAGTGTTAATTGGGAAGGCAGTCCAATTAAAGAAGAAATTGCCAACCTGCCATATTAAGATTTGCTTTCTCTTTCTTTTCCTTTTCCTTTTCCTTTTCCTTTTCCTTTTATTATTTTTATTTTTATTGTTTTTATTTTTATTTTTATTGCTTTTATTTTTATTTTTATTTATTATGTTTATTTGTTAATTTTTTGTTTAGTATTTCAGGATTATTTAGATTGCATGAGTTTTTTTTTGTTTTGAGTCTTAGTTGTTCCTATTCTTATGTTATTAGTTCTTTTCTCTTACACATGATTCTTTCATTTGAGTTAAGAGAATTACATTGAGGACAATATAAGAATTAAGTGTGGGGGAAAAGATTTAGGATTTCTTTTATTTTTGTCTATTATTTTTTTTATCAGTCTTTAATATTATTATTATTATTATTAGTGTGTTTTAGTTCCCTTTTAATACAATGATGAGATATGAATTGCATAGGTCTAAACTTGTTATTAGTGAGAAGATTTTCATAAGAATTAAGCTTGATACTAATTTTTATGAGCCAATGTTAATATGATATGTTGATTGAGAAAAAGCATGTTTAGACTTGATATTGACTTGTATAATCATCCTTGTGAGTTTTTTAGCCTATATGATTGATACATTATACATATCAATCTAATTTCTTTCTTGAGTGCTCTTATGATTACATGATTCTCTAGAACTTGCTTTAAACCTTGTTAAGACTATATTGATGCAGGTGACAACATGAATATGATAGAGGCATTAGGATTTTTAACCAGGGCCAAACAACCACCCCTTATTGATGTTGCAAGAGAACATCCCCCTTAGTGAACCAATTTGAGCCTACATTGAATAAGCTATTTCTTTGGTAACCATAACTTGTCCCTAACCTAAATATACTTATTTATATCCTTACCCTTGTTCTAAAGATGGATTATATATTTTGAGACATTGCAAAAAAAAAGGGATATTTTTAGTTGAAAATTTGGGTTGGAATCAAAAGATAAGTGTGGGGGGAAGAAAAGAAAAGAAAAAGTCAAGAGAAAAAGAAAGGGATCATTGTCAAATACATTCCCATATTGAAAAAAAAAAATCACCTCTTAAACTTTTGGTTAAACAAAAAGATGTTACAGAGTTGGTTAGAATGAAGCAAAGGCTCAACATGAATATTTAGCCTATATTATTATGTGCTTTATAAGAGTTTTGATAAGTTTTATTTGCAAAATCTTATTGTCTCTAAATTCTATGAAGTCTTTGGAACCTTTGTAATATCTTTTATCTTTTATTCTTTAACCACATTACAACCCCTTGGCTCCATTACAACCTTGATTAAAGACCTCTTGATTTATGAAGTTGCATGATCTAAATAGTGGAGAATAGGTGGACAAGCAAGCATATGGTATAACTGTTTTCATGAGATTGATTGAGTAAATACTTTACCACTACTTTAAAGAGTGAAAATCATGAGAGTATCCTAGTGAGAAGTTAAGATTAAGTTTGAATATGCACTATTTTGATTGAAATATGTTATGTTAATATTGACTTAACTCAAACTATTTACATTCAAGGAAGATTTTTTTGTGAATTTCTTTAAGCTATTGATTAGTTTATAAGACTTGTCCAATGATTATCTCTAATTTATATTAGAAGGATTTGTTGTAATTATTATTATTATTTTATTTAGTTTTTCTTATGTCTTCAATGTTTGTGGATATCGTCCTAGTAAACCCTCACGAGACTAAACTCGTCCACTATGGACACCTAAGGGTTTAAAGGCTTGTGTCACATGCTAAGTGCCACAGTGATTTCCTACGAAAGTTGATTAGATTAGATTTTTTTAATTTTAATTTAATTTTGTTTTGCTCGAGGACTAGCAAAAAGCTAAGTGTGGGGGTATTTGATAAGCTCATAAAATATACATTTTATGCCTTTCTACCTTTAGTTTTTGTTATGTTTTCGATCTTTATCTTGTTTACTTATATTATGTTTTTGAATTTTAGGTACAATAAGGAGAATGAAGTCAAAAGATGTCAATAATGATGGTAAAGAGCTTACAAAATCATAATTACAAGATGGAAGAAGACTTGGGAGTCAAAAATATCAATTTCTGGTTGAAAAGCAATCAGACAGATTTGACGTTTGGAGCTTGTTATAAGGAAAACATGATGTTAGAATCTTTATTTAAAGAAACTTCCTTCTTGACTTCCTTCTTGACTTGATTATCTTTCCAACGATATGTTATGGGCCCAAATCGGATAAGATATGGGCATTCAAAATGGCGCTAGAAGATCTCTCTAAAGGATCCTACGGTCAGAAAAAACCTAACCGCAAATCTGAAAAAAATAGCAAAAACGTGATTTTTCTACCTCCAGGCTTACTTGTGAGGCAAGGACTTATTCTCAGGGTTTTAAAGCTCTATAAATACCATTTTTTGAGCCACAAACTAGATATCTTTTGAGGAGACTCAAGGATCATCATTATTCTTCTTCTTCTCCATTCTTTTATGTTCTTTTTAGTTTTATGTATATATTATCTATGCCTATGCTAGGCTAAACTTTTATTTGGTTAAGGGTGGTTTCAAAGCCCTAGACATGTTATGTAATTAATTTTCAGAATCTATCTATCATTGTTTTCTATCAAAGTTGATTATGTTCTTACATTAAAATTGTTCATGATGATGTTTTGATTTGTTTAGGTGGTCAACTAGATAAATCTTGATAATTGTCTAATGCTAGTTTAGGAGTCTTGATCCGTGTAATTGTCTTGATTTCCTATTCATAAGTGGCAATTTGTGATTAATGATTATGGTCAAGTTTTCAATAATTGCAAAGTGGAACATAACCTAAGTTGAACAATCCGAGCTTATGTGTTTGTTGCTTAGATGAACCTATCTTTCTCATTATAAAAGCTGCTATTAAATTGAACTTAGAGAGCTTACTCTAGGTTGTTTGATAGTTAGAGATTAAATAGAGAGCTTGTTTATTTAACGACGAACTAAGGAAAGATTGGGGTAACAGAGCTTGTTGTTATCTACGGTTGTTAACTTTGATAGCTAATTAATGTTGATAGATATGAAATTGATTCTTAATGATGTCTAGTGGTGGAGAATGAAACCTTAACTATATTTCTCATATTTGATTCTTCTTAATTATTTATTTTCTCATTCTTATAGTTAACTTTAGTTTAAATCTGATCTCAAAATACCCTTTTCTTTTATTGTTCTTGAATTTAAGTTTTAAACTATTAACTTATAAACTAAAACCCAATCCTGAGGACTCGACCCTTGCTAATCACTATACTTTACAATTGATTCCTTTTAAGTGCAAGGTTAAATAAGATACACTCTTTTGGGTGCATCATTTGGGCTAGAGGTTTTAGATGAAGAAAGCTATTGGGTTAGATAAATTTGAAGATCATCAACCCTATGGAAAATTTGTGCATGATAATAGAATTACCTTAAGAATTTGTTAACAGTGACAATACTCAATATGTGTATATTGTTTTCTCTTTATGTCAAACCAACAGTGAAATTTTAAATAATACATACGCACATAGAAACATATTTATATGTGTCATATCGTGTCCGTGTCCATGTCCATGCCCTAATTCGTGTAGCTATGCCCATGTCTTTTTTGATATTTGAGGCTGCCAGGAATTAAACCCTGGTCATTAAAACTACTCTACCAATAGACCACACGGCTATTGGCACGTGCCACTTTCCCATGTCTGTGTTTGTGTCCATGCTTCCTAGCCCTGAAACTTGGTTGAAAACCTTTGGACAACTGTGGTGATCTCTAGTGCAATTTCAGCGAAAGTTATTTGTTGAATGGTTTCCTAAGCTCTTGAGTTTCTGTTACATTTAATTACATATCTTATTGCAGGTAAGAAAAGGACATTCCAAGATCTTCTAGCAAGATATTGTTGATGTGTTAGATAAACAATTGCTTGAAGGTATGGGTGTACTCCTTACAGAGGAAGAGCAACAGAAATTTGAAGCAAGTGTAAGTGCTGAAATCTATCATTCTGAAATAGTGCTATCAGACTAAATATGCAACTGCTTTGTTGTAATATTCCACAAACTTTAAGAAGTTTGATTTCATATCTTCTGTTCCTAAGGTGCATTATACATATAGAGATATGGTTACTGGTTATAAAATTGCTGGAAAAATCTCCTCCTAGAAGCCTGAAACTGGCTAGCTCTAAAAGCATGTAACAACAAGAAGAAAAACGATTTTCAAGTTTTATGAGAATCTCCTAGGGTACTCATTTTTTGGAGAGTAATAGAAGCATGTGAAATAACTAGTATTGCCTTTTTAAGTTACTTCCTATTGTTTATTGGACATTTGACAATGAAAGGAAGCTGATCATTATGTACTAAAGAATGTTGTAGCTTATTTTTCTGACTTTTAGTTAATGTAATATAGGCATCTTTTGAAAAGAAGAGACTTCTGGCTGTTCATGAAGCTGGTCACATAGTTTTAGCTCACTTGTTTCCTCGATTTGATTGGCATGCATTTTCTCAGGTCCTTCCTGGTGGCAAGGTACAAATGTCATATCAGCAATTGGTTTCTATTTGATGTCTTGTTATGGATTTTCCATTTGTATTTTCTCTTCTTTTTTTTTTCTCCCAACATGAGTAGGAAACTGAAATATCTGTATTCTACCCCCGTGAAGACATGGTAGACCAAGGTTATACAACATTTGGCTACAAGAAAATGCAAATGGTGGTAGCTCACGGTGGACGTTGTGCTGAACTTGTTGTGTTTGGTGATGACATAACTGATGGTGGAAGGGATGATTTGGAAAAGATAACAAAGGTGATTGCATTCGCTTTTTGATAGCATAGTTTAAATGCAATGCTCATTTTGAGGAAAATTAACAAATATAACTCTTGTCAAGTTAGTCTGTTCTCCTCCCCCTCCTTTTTTTTTTGTTTTTGGTTTGGTGAATTTTGAAGTCAAAGCTTTCTTCCGACATCTGTTTAATATGAGTTTAGGATAATTTCTCTTTTATCAGTAGCATGTGCCTGACTGCTACTGTACTTTGTATGGGAACCTTGAGGAAAATGTTTCAATCTGAGAAAGTTGTCTGCACTAATTTGGTTTATTTCAGAAGGATCAAAAAAAAGGAAGCTTTCTCAAAAGACGAAGAAATGTTTTACCAAAGTTAAATAGAATTTCAAAATCCTTAATTTTTTATATGGCTCCCTATCTTTTCTCTTGCACTGGATCAGACTAATGTGAGCTGAGAAGCTAGTTGAGGTACCTGCCACCATACTACTGCCTAAGAGCTAAATTGACCGATATCTGATCTCTAGGCTCATGGTCTAGTTTTACCTTTGTTCCACTATGCACTTTACTGAGGAAGTCTTATGGAAATGGAGCAAATGAAGATTTAATGCTCTAGCTCTGTTCTGAATTTTTTTTTCTCAAATTTTAGCACTGATTTTATTCATAGTTTATTTCGTTAAAGTCTTGTTAAAAGCTCTTCTAGTTGCATAAGAACAGTATGTGTTAGTCACAACTTGGTGCACATTCAGTACTCACAAATGCCCCAAGTAAGAACTAGATCAAATTGAACTCAAGAACAGGCATGCATACTTCTGTTAAGAATAATAAAGAGAATGATTGTTTTCAGTATTTTCTGATTTTTTGTTTGACTCTTGTGCAACCTTTTGGTGTCTAACTATTGCTCTAGCACATGGTTAGCCTCATGGCATTTTACATTTTCACAACTCACTTTTCAGGTATTAAGAGGGCATTTTTCACTTCGTTTTTGGCTCCAAGAAATCATGTCTATGAAGTATGAGCTGATAATAAGAGTATATTTGATTCATATTTTTAGATGCACCTTATTTTAACATCATATTTCTTTTTTAGGGGTGAAAGTATCTAAACTAATTGCATTTAGGGGTGTCTTAATTTTACAATGGTCTATATCTTTGTTTTTTTCATATGAAAAGTACCCTCCAAATTTGTTTTTCTCACTCAACATGTCTCTTTAGATTGCAAGGGAAATGGTGATCAGTCCACAAAATGCAAGGTTAGGGCTTACTGATGCACCCAAAAGAGTGTATCTTATTTAACCTTGCACTAAAAAGATAAATTGTAAGTATAGTAGTTAGCAAGGGTCGAGTCCTCAGGGATTGGGTTTTAGTTTATAAGTTAATAGTTTAAAACTTAAATTCAAGAACAATAAAAGAAAAGGGGTTTGTGAAGCCAGATTTAAACTAAAGTAAATAATAAGAATAAGATGCAAGGCGGTATAACCAGCCAATAAAAATATATATACTAAATTAGGCGGTATAACCAGCCAATAAAAATAAAACAAAGTTAATCTACAAATTAGGCGGTATAACCAGCCAATAAAAATAAATATACTTTTAAAAATAAGCAAACTAGAAAAGTAAGAAAACAAGTAAGTAAGAAGAATCAAATATGAAAAATATGGTTAAGGTTTCATTCTCCACCACTAGACATCATTAAGAATCAATTTCAGATCTATCAATATCAACCAACTATCAAAGTTAACAACCGTAGATAACAACAAGCTCTGTTATCCCAATCTTTCCTTAGTTTGTCGTTAAATAGAACAAGCTCTCTATTTAATCTCTAACCATCAAACAACCTAGAATAAGCTCTCTAAGTTCAATTTAATGGCAGCTTTATGATGAGAAAGATAGGTTTATCTAAGCAACAAACACATAAGCTCGGATTGTTCAACTTAGGCTATGTTCCACTTTGCAATTATTGAAAACTTAACCATAATCATTAATCACAAATTGCCACTTATGAATAGGAAATCAAGACAATTACACGGATCAAGACTCCTAAACTAGCAATAGATAATTATCAAGATCTATCTAGTTGTACACCTAAACAAATCAAGACAACATCATGAACAATTCTTGTAGAAGAACATAAGCAACTTTGATAGAAAATTAATGATAGATAGAATCTGAAAATCAATTATAAAACATGTCTAGGGCTTTGAAATCACCCTTAACCAAATAGAAGTTTAGCCTAGCATAGGCATTGTAAACATAAACATAAAATTAAAGAGAATCTAAGAAGAAAATAAAAGAAAGAAAGAAGAAGAAGAAGAATATTAATTATCCAGCTTCTTGCTCTCTCTAAAGAAAAAGAAAACTAGAGAAAAGAAAGAAGAAGAAAACTTAGAGAATTTTATTACAATGGCTAATATCCTACCTATGTACAATATGATCCTCTACAATCATCCAAGGCCCTCTATTTATACACATTTTGGAAGGCTAAATGACAAGAGACAAGCTTTACAAATTTCAAAGGTAGGTATAATAGGTGGGTGAATTTATCTAACAATTTTCGTCATATTGTATGACAATTTTGATCAGCCAACTTGATGGTCGATTTCGTCAATGTTGGAGGCCTGATCTGATCACATGGTCTTCTAGAAAAAGGTTCCCCTATCAGTTACGGATCCATAGCCGTTGGAATCAGCTCATTTTCTGACGTGGATAAGCAGATATGGGCAAAATACGAAAACATGCAGCACAGACGTCATTGCACATCAGCCAACTTGATGGTCGATTTCGTCAATATTAGAGGCCTGATCTGATCATATGGTCTTCTAGACAAAGGTTCCCGTATCAGTTACGGATCCATAGCCATTGGAATCAGCTCATTTGCTGATGTGGATAAGCAGATATGGGCAAAATACGAAAACAGGTCAGCACAGACGTCATTGCACATCAGCCAACTTGATGGTCGATTTCTTCAATATTGGAGGCTTTATCTGATCACATGGTCTTCTAGACAAATGTTCCCCTATCAGTTAGTGATCCACAGCCGTTAGAATCAGCTCATTTGATGATGTGTATCGGACGATATGGTCAAAATGCGAAAACTGCTCAGGACAGACGTCATTGCACATCAGCCAACTTGATGGTTGATTTCCCTAGGGAAAACGACTCCGTTTCAAGAAGTGTAAAACATGAAAAAGATAGATATGCCTCTTAACGTTGCACTGTTAAAGTTTCAGCCTTATTGCTTCAGTGAAACTCCAGATATAGCTGATATGGCAAAAGGTGTCGGAACTGGAACTGAACTGGATTTGCCCTTAATTCTAGTAATCTGAAATCACTCAAAGAAACATGTGAAAAACACCAAATTACATAAAAATATAAAAGATCATAAACACAATTAGACTAAACAATAATAACTCGTATTTGACACAAAACAATAATAAAACATAACTAAAAACTATATAATTATACGAGTTATCACACCCCCACACTTAGATTGTTGCTAGTCCGTAGCAACGACTCAATAAAAATAAAATAAGAAAATCTAATCTAATCCATTTTCGTAGGAAATCACGGTGGCACTTAGCATGTGACACAAGCCTTTAAACCCCTAGGTGTCCCTAGTGGACGAGTTTAGTCTCGTGAGGGTTTACTAGAACGATACCCACAAACATTGAAAAACTAAAATATAAATAAACTACATATACTAAAAATATTTATTCCTAATCCTTTCAATACAAATTAGAGACAATCTTTGAACAACTCTTATAAACTAATCAATAGCTTAAAGAATTTCACAAAAATTCATGCTTGAATGTAAATTGTTTGAGTTAAGCCAATATTAACATAACATATTTCAATCAAAATAATGCATATTCAAACTTAATCTCAACTACTCACATGGGATACCCTCATGATTTTCACTCTTTAAAGTAGTGGTGAAGTGTTTACACTCAATCAATCTCATGAAAACAGTTCTACCATATTCTTGCTTGTCCACCTATTCTCCACTATTTAGATCATACAACTTCATGAATCAAGAGGTCTTTAATCAAGGTTGTAATGGGGCCAAGGGGTTTGTGATAACTCGTATAATTATATAGTTTTTAGTTATGTTTTATTATTGTTTTGTATCAAATACGAGTTATTATTGTTTAGTCTAATTGTATTTATGATCTTTTATATTTTTATGTGATTTGGTGTTTTTCACAAGTTTCTTTGAGTGATTTCAGATTACCAGAATTAAGGGCAAATCCAGTTCAGTTCCAGTTCCGACACATTTTGCCATATCAGCTATATCTGGAGTTTCACTGAAGCAATAAGGCTGAAATTTGTAGCCGTGCAAAGCTAAGAGGCATATCTATCTTTTTCATGTTTTATACTTCTTGAAACGGAGTCGTTTTCCCTAGCGAAATCGACCATCAAGTTGGCTGATGTGCAATGACGTCTGTGCTGACCTGTTTTCGTATTTTGCCCATATCTGCTTATCCACATCAGCAAATGAGCTGATTCCAATGGCTATGGATCCGTAACTGATACGGGAACCTTTGTCTAGAAGACCATATGATCAGATCAGGCCTCTAATATTGACGAAATCGACCATCAAGTTGGCTGATGTGCAATGACGTCTGTGCTGACATGTTTTCGTATTATGCCCGTATCTTCTTATCCACATCAGCAAATGAGCTGATTCCAACGGCTATGGTTCCGTAACTGATAGGGGAACCTTTGTCTAGAAGACCATGTGATCAGATCAGGCCTCCAATATTGAATAAATCGACCATCAAGGTGGCTGATGTGTAATGACATCTGTGCTGACATGTTTTCGTATTTTGCCCATATCTGCTTAACCACATCAGCAAATGAGCTGATTCCAACGGCTATGGTTCCGTAACTGATAGGGGAACCTTTTTCTGGAAGACCATGTGATCAGATCAGGCCTCCAATATTGACGAAATCGACCATCAAGTTGGCTGATCAAAATCGTCATATACCTACCTTTGAAATTTGTAAAGCTTGTCTCTTGTCATTTAGCCCTCCAAAATGTGTATAAATAGAGGGCCTTGGATGATTGTAAGGGATCATATTGTACATAGGTAGGATATTAGCCATTTTAATAAAATTCTCTAAGTTTTCTTCTTCTTTCTTTTCTCTAGTTTTCTTTTTCTTTAGAGAGAGCAAGAGGTTGGATAATTAATATTCTTCCTCTTCTTCTTTCTTTCTTTTATTTTCTTCTTAGATTTTCTTTAATTTTATGTTTATGTTTACAATGCCTATGCTAGGCTAAACTTCTATTTGGTTAAGGGTGATTTCAAAGCCCTAGACATGTTTTATAATAGATTTTCAGATTCTATCTATCATTAATTTTCTATCAAAGTTGCTTATGTTCTTCTACAAGAATTGTTCATGATGTTGTCTTGATTTGTTTAGGTGTACAACTAGATAGATCTTGATAATTATCTATTGCTAGTTTAGGAGTCTTGATCCGTGTAATTGTCTTGATTTCCTATTCATAAGTGGCAATTTGTGATTAATGATTATGGTCAAGTTTTCAATAATTGCAAAGTGGAACATAACCTAAGTTGAACAATCCGAGCTTATGTGTTTGTTGCTTAGATCAACCTATCTTTCTCATCACAAAGCTGCCATTAAATTGAATCTAGAGAGCTTATTCTAGGTTGTTTGATGGTTAGAGATTAAATAGAGAGCTTGTTCTATTTAACGACAAACTAAGGAAAGATTGGGATAACAGAGCTTGTTGTTATCTACGGTTGTTAACTTTGATAGTTGGTTGATATTGATAGATCTGAAATTGATTCTTAATGATGTCTAGTGGTGGAGAATGAAACCTTAACCATATTTTTCATATTTGATTCTTCTTACTTACTTGTTTTCTTACTTTTAGTTTGCTTATTTTTAAAAGTATATTTATTTTTATTGGCTGGTTATACCGCCTAATTTGTATATTAACTTTGTTTTACTTTTATTGGCTGGTTATACCGCCTAATTTAGTATATATATTTTTATTGGCTGGTTATACCGCCTAATTTAGTATATATATTTTTATTGGCTGGTTATACCGCCTTGCATCTTCTTCTTATTATTTACTTTAGTTTAAATCTGGCTTCAAAAACTCCTTTTCTTTTATTGTTCTTGAATTTAAGTTTTAAACTATTAACTTATAAACTAAAACCCAATCCCTGAGGACTCGACCCTTGCTAACTACTATACTTACAATTTATCTTTTTAGTGCAAGGTTAAATAAGATACACTCTTTTGGGTGCATCAAATTTTTGGCGCCGTTGCCGGGGATTGTTTTCTTTAGTTTATTTGTTAATTGGTTTATTCTCATTTTTCAGTTCTAATTAGTTTTATTTTCTTGTACATACAAGTTTTTCTTTTCAAATTTAAAAAAAAAAAAAAAAAAAACAATGGAATTGAGCAATCTAACACTTGAAGAGTTGGTGGCATACATGAACATGGAGAATCAACAAGCCAATCTCACCTCCCCAGTTCAACAATTGGCCATGGGAGGATGTCAAGGCCATCAAGTGTTCCAAGACCAACAGTATGATCATTACTCAAACACTTACCATGAGGGATGGTGGGATCATACTAATTATGGCTACTCGAAAAATTACCAAGAAGTAGATCCTTATGCCAATTACACTCATCCATCTAGCTTCAATCAATCATGGTCTCAAGAACCAGATCTTTTTCAACCACCACATATGACTCAAAACTCAGGTACTTCTTTAGAAGATCTTGTCTATTCTCTTGTTACTGATACATTGCAATTTCAACAGGAAACAAGGGCAAGCATCCAGAGTTTGGAAAAGCAAATGATCCAATTGACTAGTAGTATGGTGGGATGGGTAGCACAAAGATCTGAAGAACTCCCTGCCCAAACGATGATTAACCCAAAGGAGAATGCTACGATTGTGACCTTGAGGAATGAGGAACAAGATGAGGATGAGACAAAATTAGAGATGGATTCTATTCTTGAGGATAATGAAGCCACAAATCCAAATAAGAGTATTTCGGCACCTGAGGTAACGTTTAAGGTTCCACTTTTTACTAATGTTTCTTCTCCACCTTTTCCTAGTAGATTTACAAAGTTCATGGAGGAAGAACATGAACAACACATGCCAGAAACCTTAAACAACTTGTTTGTGGATGCCATTCAACAAGTATCAAAATATGCTCCATTCCTTGATGAGATATGCACCACAAAGGATGATGGAATAATACTTGTAATGAAGAATGCATCCACTATTGTGCAAAGAAAGCTTCCTCTCAAACGCATTAATTTGGAAAATTTCATGTATGAGCCTGACAAGCCTAAAAAGCCAAGAAGAGGTGTTGGTTAGGTTCAAAACATTAACTCAAGTGTTAATTGGGAAGGCAACCCAATTAAAGAAGAAATTGCCAACCTTCCATATTCAGATTTGCTTTCTCTTTCTCTTTCTTTTCCTTTTCCTTTTTCTTTTCTTTTATTATTTTTATTTTTATTTTTATTGTTTTTATTTTTATTTTTTATGTTTACTTGTTAATTTTTGTTTAGTATTTTAGGATTATTTAGGTTGCATGAGTTTGTTTTGTTTTGAGTCTTAGTTGTTCCTATTCTTATGTTATTAGTTCTTTTCTCTTACACATGATTCTTTCATTTGGGTTAATAGACTTACATTGAGGACAATGTAAGAATTAAGTGTGGGGGGAATGATTTAGGATTTCTTTTATTTTTGTCTACTATTTTTTTTTTTATGAGTCTTTATTATTATTATAATTTTTTAGTGTGTTTTAGTTCCTTTTTAATACAATGATGAGATATGAATTGCATAAGTCTAAAACATATTTATTAGTGAGAAGATTTTCATGAGAATTGAGCTTGATGTCAACCTTTTTATGAGCCAATGTTAATATGATATGTTGATTGAGAAAGAAGCATGTTTAGACTTAATCTGACTTGTATAATCATTTTTGTGAGTTTTTGAGCCTAAAATGATTGATGCATTATACAAATCAATCTAATTTCTTTCTTGAGTGCTCTTATGATTACATGATTCTCTAGAACTTGCTTTAAACCGTTTGAGACTATATTGATGCATGTGACAACATGAATATGATAGAGGCATTAGGATTTTTAGCCAGGGCCAAACAACCATCCCTTATTGATGTTCCAAGAGAACACACCCTTAGTGAACCAATTTGAGCCTACATTGAATAAGCTATCTCTTTGGTAACCATAACTTGTCCCTAACCTAAATATACTTATATCTTTAACTTCGTTCCAAAGATGAATTAGCATGATTTGAGACAAGTTGCAAAGACAAGGGATATTTTTTGGTTAGAAACAAGAAATAAGTGTGGGGGGAAAAGAAAAGAAAAGTCAAGAGAAAAAGAAACGGAATACTGGAAAATACATTCCTATGTAAAAAAATATATATGAATCATCTCTTGAATTTGTGGAAAAAGAAAAAGATGTTACAAAGTTGTTTAGAATGAAGAAAAGGCCCAACATGAATATCCGGCCTAGGTGACTATGTACTTGTAAAGAGTTTTGAGAAGTTTCTTTGTATAATCTTTTTATGTCTCTAAACTTTATGAACTCTTTGGAACCTTTGTGATATCTTTATCCTTTTGTTCTTCAACCACATTACAAACCCCTTGGCCCCATTACAACCTTGATTAAAGACCTCTTGATTTATGAAGTTGCATGATCTTTTAGTGGAGAATAGGTGGACAAGCAAGCATATGGTAGAAGTGTTTTCATGAGATTGATTGAGTGTAAACACTTTACCACTACTTTAAAGAGTGAAAATCAAGAGAGTATCCCATGTGAGAAGTTGAGATTAAATTTGAACATGCACTATTTTGATTGAGATATGTTATGCTAATATTGGCTTAACTCAAACAATTTACATTCAAGCATGATTTTTTGTGAAATTTTTTAAGCTATTGATTAGTTTATAAGACTTGTTCAAATATTGTCTCTAATTTGTATTGAAAGGATTAGGAGTAAATATTTTTAGTATATGTAGTTTATTTATATGAAGTTTATTTATATTTTAATTTTTCAATGTTTGTGGGTATCGTTCTAGTAAACCCTCACGAGACTAAACTCGTCCACTAGGGACACCTAGGGGTTTAAAGGCTTGTGTCACATGCTAAGTGCCACCGTGATTTCCTACGAAAGTGGATTAGATTAGATTTTCTTATTTTATTTTTATTGAGTCGTTGCTAGGGACTAGCAACAATCTAAGTGTGGGGGTGTGATAACTCGTATAATTATATAGTTTTTAGTTATGTTTTATTATTGTTTTGTATCAAATACGAGTTATTATTGTTTAGTCTAATTGTATTTATGATCTTTTATATTTTTATGTGATTTGGTGTTTTTCACAAGTTTCTTTGAGTGATTTCAGATTACCAGAATTAAGGGCAAATCCAGTTCAGTTCCAGTTCCGACACATTTTGCCATATCAGCTATATCTGGAGTTTCACTGAAGCAATAAGGCTGAAATTTGTAGCCGTGCAAAGCTAAGAGGCATATCTATCTTTTTCATGTTTTATACTTCTTGAAACGGAGTCGTTTTCCCTAGCGAAATCGACCATCAAGTTGGCTGATGTGCAATGACGTCTGTGCTGACCTGTTTTCGTATTTTGCCCATATCTGCTTATCCACATCAGCAAATGAGCTGATTCCAATGGCTATGGATCCGTAACTGATACGGGAACCTTTGTCTAGAAGACCATATGATCAGATCAGGCCTCTAATATTGACGAAATCGACCATCAAGTTGGCTGATGTGCAATGACGTCTATGCTGACATGTTTTCGTATTATGCCCGTATCTTCTTATCCACATCAGCAAATGAGCTGATTCCAACGGCTATGGTTCCGTAACTGATAGGGGAACCTTTGTCTAGAAGACCATGTGATCAGATCAGGCCTCCAATATTGAATAAATCGACCATCAAGGTGGCTGATGTGTAATGACATCTGTGCTGACATGTTTTCGTATTTTGCCCATATCTGCTTAACCACATCAGCAAATGAGCTGATTCCAACGGCTATGGTTCCGTAACTGATAGGGGAACCTTTTTCTAGAAGACCATGTGATCAGATCAGGCCTCCAATATTGACGAAATCGACCATCAAGTTGGCTGATCAAAATCGTCATATACCTACCTTTGAAATTTGTAAAGCTTGTCTCTTGTCATTTAGCCCTCCAAAATGTGTATAAATAGAGGGCCTTGGATGATTGTAAGGGATCATATTGTACATAGGTAGGATATTAGCCATTTTAATAAAATTCTCTAAGTTTTCTTCTTCTTTCTTTTCTCTAGTTTTCTTTTTCTTTAGAGAGAGCAAGAGGTTGGATAATTAATATTCTTCCTCTTCTTCTTTCTTTCTTTTATTTTCTTCTTAGATTTTCTTTAATTTTATGTTTATGTTTACAATGCCTATGCTAGGCTAAACTTCTATTTGGTTAAGGGTGATTTCAAAGCCCTAGACATGTTTTATAATTGATTTTCAGATTCTATCTATCATTAATTTTCTATCAAAGTTGCTTATGTTCTTCTACAAGAATTGTTCATGATGTTTTATAATTTTCTATCATTAATTTTCTATCAAAGTTGCTTATGTTACTTGTTTTCTCATTCTTATTATTTACTTTAGTTTAAATCTGATTTCAAAAACCCCTTTTCTTTTATTGTTCTTGAATTTAAGTTTAAACTATTAACTTATAAACTAAAACCCAATCCCTGAGGACTCGACCCTTGCTAACTACTATACTTACAATTGATCTTTTTAGTGCAAGGTTAAATAAGATATACTTCGTTTGAGTGCATCAAGTTTTTGGCGCCGTTGCCGGGGACTGCTTTCTTTAGTTTATTTGCTACTTGGTTTATTCTTATTTTTAGTTCTAATTAGTTTTATTTTCTTGTACATATATGTTTTTCTTTTCAAATTTAAAAAAAAAAAAAGAAGATGGAATTGAGCAATCTAACACTTGAAGAGTTGGTGGCATACATGAACATGGAGAATCAACAAGCCAATCTCACCTCCCCAGTTCAACAATTGGCCATGGGAGGATGTCAAGGCCATCAAGTGTTCCAAGACCAACAGTATGATCATTACTCAAACACTTACCATGAGGGATGGTGGGATCATACTAATTATGGCTACTCAGCAAATTACCAAGAAGTAGATCCTTATGCCAATTACACTAATCAATCTAGATTTAATCAATCATGGTCTCAAGAATCAGATCTTTTTCAGCCACCACATATGACCCAAAACTCAGGTACTTCTTTAGAAGATCTTGTCTATTCTCTTGTTACTAATACTTTGCAATTTCAACAGGAAACAAGGGCAAGCATCCAGAGTTTGGAAAATCAAATGAGCCAATTGGCTAGTAGTATGGTGGGATGGGTAGCACAAAGATCTGAAGAACTCCCTGCCCAAACGATGATTAACCCAAAGGAGAATGCTACTATTGTGACCTTGAGGAATGAGGAACAAGATGAGGATGAGACAAAATTAGAGATGGATTCTATTCTTGAGGATAATGAAGCCACAAATCCAAATAAGAGTATTCCGGCACCTGAGGTAACGTTTAAGATTCCAATTTTTGCTAATGTTTCTTCTCCACCTTTTCCTAGTAGATTCGCAAAGTTCAAGGAAGAGGAACATGAACAAGACTTGCTGGAAACCTTAAACAGTTTGTTTGTGGATGCCATTCAACAAGTGCCAAAAGATGCACCATTCCTCGATGGGCAATGCACTACAAAGGATGATAGAATAATATTTGTAATGGAGAATGCATCCACTTTTGTGCAAGGAAAGCTTCCTATCAAACGCTCAAATTTGGAAAGTTTCATGTATGAGCCTAACAAGCCTAAAAAGCCAAGAAGGGGTGTTGGTTAGGTTGGACAACTTAAATCAAGTACTAATTGGGAAGGCATCCCAATTAAAGAAGAAATTGCCAACCTGCCATATTCAGATTTGCTTTCTTTTTCTTTTCCTTTCTCTTTTATTATTTTTATTGCTTTTCTTTTTCTTTTTTATGTTTATTTGTTAATTATTTGTTTAGTATTTTAGGATTATTTAGGTTTCATGAATTTATTTTGTTTTGAGTCTTAGTTATTTATATTCTTATGTTATTAGTATTTTTCTATTACACATGATTCTTTCATTTGGGTTAATAGCATTAAATTGAGGACACTGTAAGAATTAAGTGTGGGGGGAAGGATTTAGGATTTCTTTTACTTTTTCCTATTATTTTTTTTATGAGTCTTTAATATAATAATTATTATTCTTTTTAGTGTGTTTTAGTTCTTTTTAATACAATGATGAGATATGAATTGTATAGGTCTAAAACTAGTTATTAGTGAGAAGATTTTCATGAGAATTGAGCTTGATACTATTTTTTATGAGCCAATGTTGATATGATATGTTGATTAAGAAAGAAGCATGTTTATACTTAAAATTGACTTGTATAATCATCCTTGTGAGTTTTGAGCCTATATGATTGATGCATTATACATATCAATCTAATTTCTTTCTTGAGTGTTCTTATGATTACATGTTTCTCTAGAACTTGCTTTAAACCGTTTGAGACTATATTGATACATGTGATAACATGAATATGATAGAGGCATTATGATAACTCGTATAATTATATAGTTTTTAGTTATGTTTTATTATTGTTTTGTGTCAAATACGAGTTATTATTGCTTAGTCTAATTGTGTTTATGATCTTTTATATTTTTATGTAATTTGGTGTTTTTTTACAAGTTTCTTTGAGTGATTTCAGATTACTAGGTTAAATCAAGAATTAAGGGCAAATCCAGTTCAGTTCTAGTTCCGACACCTTTTGCCATATCAGCTATATCTGGAGTTTCACTAAAGCAATAAGGCTGAAATTTTAACCGTGCAAATTTAAGAGGCATATCTAACTTTTTCATGTTTTACACTTCTTGAAACGGAGTCGTTTTCCCTAGCTAAATCGACCATCAAGTTGGCTGATGTGCAATGACGTCTGTGCTGACCTGTTTTGGTATTTTGCCCATATCTTCTGATCCCCATCAGCAAATGAGCTGATTTCAACGGCTATGGATCACTAACTGATAGGGGAACATTTTTCTAGAAGACCATGTGATTAGATCAAGCTTCCAATATTGACAAAATCGACCATCAAGTTGGCTGATCAAAATTGTCATACAATATGACGAAAATTGTTAGAAAAATGCACCCACCTATTATACCTACCTTTGAAATTTGTAAACCTTGTCTCTTGTCATTTAGTCCTCCAAAATGTGTATAAATAGAGGGCCTTGGATGATTGTATGAGACATTGTACATTGGTAGGATATTAGTCATTGTAATAAAATTCTCTAAGTTTTCTTCTTCTTTCTTTTCTCTAGTTTTCTTTTTCTTTATTTTCTTCTTCTTCTTTCTTTCTTTCTTTTATTTCCTTCTTAGATTCTCTTTAATTTTATGTTTATGTTTACAATGCCTATGCTAGGCTAAACTTCTATTTGGTTAAGGGTGATTTCAAAGCCCAAGACATGTTTTGTGATTGATTTTTAGATTCTATCTATCATTAATTTTCTATCAAAGTTGCTTATGTTCTTCTACAAGAATTGTTCATGATGTTGTCTTGATTTATTTAGGTGTACAACTAGATAGATCTTGATAATTATCTATTGCTAGTTTAGGAATCTTGATCCGTGTAATTGTCTTGATTTCCTATTCATAAGTGGCAATTTGTGATTAATGATTATGGTCAAGTTTTCAATAATTGCAAAGTGGAACATAACCTAAGTTGAACAATCCGAGCTTATGTGTTTGTTGCTTAGATCAACCTATCTTTCTCATCATAAAGCTGCCATTAAATTGAATTTAGAGAGCTTATTCTAGGTTGTTTAATGGTTAGAGATTAAATAGAGAGCTTGTTCTATTTAACGACAAACTAAGGAAAGATTGGGATAACAGAGCTTGTTGTTATCTACGGTTGTTAACTTTGATAGTTGGTTGATATTGATAGATCTGAAATTGATTCTTAATGATGTCTAGTGGTGGAGAATGAAATCTTAACCATATTTTTCATATTTGATTGTTCTTACTTACTTATTTTCTTACTTTTAGTTTGCTTATTTTTAAAAGTATATTTATTTTTATCGGCTGGTTATACCGCCTAATTTGTATATTAATTTTGTTTTATTTTTATTGGCTGGTTATACCGCCTAATTTAGTATATATATTTTTATTGGCTGGTTATACCGCCTAATTTAGTATATATATTTTTATTGGCTGGTTATACCGCCTTGCATCTTATTCTTATTATTTACTTTAGTTTAAATCTGGCTTCAAAAACCCCTTTTGTTTTATTGTTATTGAATTTAAGTTTTAAACTATTAACTTATAAACTAAAACCCAATCCCTGAGGACTCGACCCTTGCTAACTACTATACTTACAATTTATCTTTTTAGTGCAAGGTTAAATAAGATACACTCTTTTGGGTGCATCAAATTTTTGGCGCCGTTGCCGGGGATTGTTTTTTTTAGTTTATTTGTTACTTGGTTTATTCTTATTTTCAGTTCTAATGATATTTATTTTCTTGTGCATACGGGTTTTTCTTATCAAATTTTGAAAAAAAAAAAAAAAAATCGATGGAATTAAGTAATCTAACACTTGAAGAGTTGGTGGCATACATGAACATGGAGAATCAACAAGCCAATCTCACCTCCCCAGTTCAACAATTGGCCATGGGAGGATGTCAAGGCCATCAAGTGTTCCAAGACCAACAGTATGATCATTACTCAAACACTTACCATGAGGGATGGTGGGATCATACAAATTATGGCTACTCGAAAAATTACCAAGAAGTAGATCCTTATGCCAATTACACTCATCCATCTAGCTTCAATCAATCATGGTCTCAAGAACCATATCTTTTTCAACCACCACATATGACTCAAAACTCAGGTACTTCTTTAGAAGATCTTGTATATTCTCTTGTTACTGATACTTTGCAATTTCAACAGGAAACAAGGGCAAGCATCCAGAGTTTGGAAAGGCAAATGAGCCTATTGGCTAGTAGTACGGTGGAATTAGTAGCAGAAAGATCTCTAGCACTCCCTTCGCAAACGGTGATTAACCCAAAGGAGAATGCTACTATTGTGACCTTGAGAAATGAGGAACAAGATGAGGATGAGACAAAACCAAAGATGGATTCACTTCTTGAGGATAATGAAGCCACCATTCAAATTGAGAGTACTTTGACACCTCAGGTAGCTTTTAAGGTTCTTATTTCTACTAATGTTCCTTCTCCACTTTTTCCTAGCAGATTTGCAAAGTCCAAAAAGGAGGAACATGAACAACAATTTTTGGAAACCTTAAACAGCTTGCTTGTGGATGCCATTAGACAAGTACCAAGATATGCACAATTCCTCAAAGAGCTATACCCCACCAAGAATGATGAAATAATACGTGTGGGGGAGAAGGCATTGGCTGTTTTGCAAAGAAAACTTCCTCCAAAACGCAAAAATCCGAGAAGTTTCATGTCTAAGCCAAAAGATCTTAAAAAGCCAAGAAGGGGAATTGGCTAGGTTGAAAACAATCAATCAAGTGCTAATTGGGGGAGGCAGCCTAATTCGTGAAAGCATTGCCAAACTGCCATCCTCAGATTTGCTCTCTTTTTCTTTATCTTTTTCTTATGTTTCTTTGCTAATTGTGTTTAGTGTTTCTAAGTTCATTTAGGCTGCATAAGTTTATTTTGTTTATTAGTTCTTTTCACTTACACATGATTCTTTCATTTGGGATTAATAGCATTACATTAATGACAATGTAAGAATTATGTATGGGGGGAAGAATTTAGGATTTTATTTAGAGTGTTTTGTTTTTGAGTCTTTTTATGTTGTTTTTCTTTCTGATCCTTGTTTTGAAAATAACTAGATGTAAATATAATTTTTTTAACCCCGGTTAAATGGCTGATAACGGTACTCCGTGATTATTTAAGTCGGTTCCATCAGCTACCCATAAAACTGATATTGTATATAAATTTCTCTTTCAATTTTTTTTCATTTTTTTCAGGATGGATGATATTCTCACACGATTGCAGAAACAATTTCCTCCTTTTCCTCGAAATATTTTACTGAAGCTTTACCAAGTTCTATTTGAAAGATTAAGAATGCTTATGCACAAAGGGATTCCTGAAGACATACGTTGGATAATTGAAGCCAAGGTACGTGAAGATGAATATCTTCCTGTTTTGCATTTACCAGGTACAGGTAGAAGCACTTTTGCAAAGAAGCGACGAGCAAAGCGCATGAGTTCAAACTGCCACAAATGTGCACGATGGACGTGTAACGGTAAATTTCGTTCTATTGGGATTCCGTCCTCTAATCGAGATGATAAAATTGAATTCATTAAGGATGGACTGAGTAAGGAGAATTTGGGTAATATCCAACTTTCTCTTGAGACGCATCCTAGTGGAGACGTACAAAGAGAAATTCTTGATTTATGACCGCAATTCCAAAGGGAATGGCAACATCTTGGGAATCTGATGTTAAAAGACCCTGTTTGCCAGCTTGTAAGAAAACTGGATGGGAAGCATATCCTCGACTCATAGAAGGCGTTTAAGCCGTTTCTGGACGTAAAACCAGAGGAAGATGCCAAATACACTTTTGGCGACACTATTACTCTTGACTTTTACGGTTGATTTTTCTTCTCTTTTTGATTTTCTTTCTGAAATCACGCAAAAATCTTTTGTTAGGTTAACATTTTCTTCTGACATGTCAGATACACTTTCGGCGACATTATTACTCTTGTCTGATTCACTACTCAGTCCTCTATATATTACACCATGTACTCATTCTCTTTCAGGCACTCGAAAAAAAAATGGAAAGTACTTCGTCCCAGCGCATTAAAAAAATTTGTGTCTTTAGAGGTGCTTATCCAGGGAAAAATAACATATTCGCTGATGAAGCCATAAGAGTTGGAGTAATACTTGCCCAACCAAAGATCCAGTTGATTTATGGAGGCGGTAGTACGGGTTTAATGGGAGCAGTCGCTACAGCAGCACACGCCGGAGGAAGTCCAGTTCTAGGAATCGTGCCAAAACTATTCACAGATTTTTGTGGACCTACCTTGGGTAAGGAAATACAAGTCTGGAGTATCCCTGAACGGATGACAATCATGTACCATTCTGCCGATGCATTCATTGCTTTACCAGGAGGTCTGGGTACATTGGAAGAAATAGCTTGCGTGGCTTCTTGGTCATCTTTGGTCATGATAACTCGTATAATTATATAGTTTTTAGTTATGTTTTATTATTGTTTTGTGTCAAATACGAGTTATTATTGTTTAGTCTAATTGTGTTTATGATCTTTTATATTTTTATGTAATTTGGTGTTTTTCACAAGTTTCTTTGAGTGATTTCAGATTACTAGAATTAAGGGCAAATCCAGTTCAGTTCCAGTTCCGACACCTTTTGCCATATCAGCTATATCTCGAGTTTCACTGAAGCAATAAGGCTGAAATTTTTACCGTGCAAAGTTAAGAGGCATATCTATCTTTTTCATGTTTTACACTTCTTGAAACGGAGTCGTTTTCCCTAGCGAAATCAACCATCAAGTTGGCTGATGTGCAATGACGTCTGTGCTGACCTGTTTTCGTATTTTGCCCATATATTCTTCTCCACATCAGAAAATGAGCTGATTCCAACGGCTATGAATCAGTAACTCATAGGGGAACATTTTTCTAGAAGACCATGTGATCAGCTCAGGCCTCCAAGATTGACAAAATCGACCATCAAGTTGGCTGATCAAAATGGTCATACAATATGACGAAAATTGTTAGAAAAATGCACCCACCTATTATACCTACCTTTGAAATTTGTAAAGCTTGTCTCTTGTCATTTAGCCCTCCAAAATGTGTATAAATAGAGGGCCTTGGATGATTGTAGAGGATCATATTGTACATAGGTAGGATATTAGCCATTTTAATAAAATTCTCTAAGTTTTCTTCTTCTTTCTTTTCTCTAGTTTTCTTTCTTTTCTCTAGTTTTCTTTTTCTTTAGAGAGAGCAAAAGGTTGGATAATTAATATTCTTCCTCTTCTTCTTTCTTTCTTTTATTTTCTTCTTAGATTTTCTTTAATTTTATGTTTATGTTTACAATGCCTATGCTAGGCTAAACTTCTATTTGGTTAAGGGTGATTTCAAAGCCCTAGACATGTTTTATAATTGATTTTCAGATTCTATCTATCATTAATTTTCTATCAAAGTTGCTTATGTTCTTCTACAAGAATTGTTCATGATGTTGTCTTGATTTGTTTAGGTGTACAACTAGATAGATCTTGATAATTATCTATTGCTAGTTTAGGAGTCTTGATCCGTGTAATTGTCTTGATTTCCTATTCATAAGTGGCAATTTGTGATTAATGATTATGGTCAAGTTTTCAATAATTGCAAAGTGGAACATAACCTAAGTTGAACAATCCGAGCTTATGTGTTTGTTGCTTAGATCAACCTATCTTTCTCATCATAAAGCTGCCATTAAATTGAATCTAGAGAGCTTATTCTAGGTTGTTTGATGGTTAGAGATTAAATAGAGAGCTTGTTCTATTTAACGACAAACTAAGGAAAGATTGGGATAACAGAGCTTGTTGTTATCTACGGTTGTTAACTTTGATAGTTGGTTGATATTGATAGATCTGAAATTGATTCTTAATGATGTCTAGTGGTGGAGAATGAAACCTTAACCATATTTTTCATATTTGATTCTTCTTACTTACTTGTTTTCTTACTTTTCTAGTTTGCTTATTTTTAAAAGTATATTTATTTTTATTGGCTGGTTATACCGCCTAATTTGTATATTAACTTTGTTTTACTTTTATTGGCTGGTTATACCGCCTAATTTAGTATATATATTTTTATTGGCTGGTTATACCGCCTAATTTAGTATATATATTTTTATTGGCTGGTTATACCGCCTTGCATCTTCTTCTTATTATTTACTTTAGTTTAAATCTGGCTTCAAAACCCCTTTTCTTTTATTGTTCTTGAATTTAAGTTTTAAACTATTAACTTATAAACTAAAACCCAATCCCTGAGGACTCGACCCTTGCTAACTACTATACTTACAATTTATCTTTTTAGTGCAAGGTTAAATAAGATACACTCTTTTGGGTGCATCAGGTCACAAAAAAGAAACCCATTGGTTTGCTTAATATTAATGGTTATTTTAGTAATTTGCTTTCATATTTAGATAATGCTGTGGATAATGGATTCATGTTTTCAGAGGCAAGGAGAACCATAATTTCTGCTACAACCATTGAAGATTTACTCAAAAAGCTCCAAGCTTATGAGTATTTATCTGCTACGGTTGTTTCGCAAACGCTCGGAAAAAGAAAAAGAGATATGGACGAGCAAGGAGTGGATTGCACTTTGTCTTTGTGACATTATCTAACATTTTGTTTGTTGTGTCTCAGTTATAATAAGTGGTTAGCAACCTCTGCAGGTAATATCTCCTAAATTCTACCTTTAAAATTTGACATTGGGGACAATGTCATATTTTAGTAGGGGGTAAGGGACATATTTTGCTAATTTAAAAAAAAAAAAAAATTTGTTGTGTTTTAAGCCATTTAGAAGTATTCATTCTGAACAAGGTCTGAGTAAGGGAGACTTGAGACATACCTTGTCAGTTTGATTTTAATCTTTTTATGTTTACTTGTTAATTTTCGTTTAGTATTTTAGGATTATTTAGGTTGCATGAGTTTGTTTTGTTTTGAGTCTTAGTTGTTCCTATTCTTATGTTATTAGTTCTTTTCTCTTACACATGATTCTTTCATTTGGGTTAATAGACTTACATTAAGGACAATGTAAGAATTAAGTGTGGGGGAATGATTTATGATTTCTTTTATTTTTGTCTACTATTTTTTTTTTTATGAGTCTTTATTATTATTTTTAGTGTGTTTTAGTTCCTTTTCAATACTATGATGAGATATGAATTGCATAAGTCTAAAACAGATTTATTAGTGAGAAGATTTTCATGAGAATTGAACTTGATATCAATCGTTTTATGAGCCAATGTTAATATGATATGTTGATTGAGAAAGAAGCATGTTTAGACTTAATCTGACTTGTATAATCATCCTTGTGAGTTTTTGAGCCTATAATGATTGACGCATTATACAAATCAATCTAATTTCTTTCTTGAGTGCTCTTATGATTACATGATTCTCTAGAACTTGCTTTAGACCTTGTTGAGACTATATTGATGCATGTGCCAACATGAATATGATAGAGGCATTAGGATTTTTAGCCAGGGCCAAACAGCCATCCCTTATTGATGTTCCAAGAGAACACACCCCTAGTGAGCCAATTTGAGCCTACATTGAATAAGCTATTTATTTGGTAACCACAACTTACACCTAGCCTAAATATAACCCTTGTTCTAAAGATGGATTATATATTTTGAGACATATTGCAAAAAAACAAGGGATATTTTTAGTTAAAAATTTGGGTTGGAAACAAACGATAAGTGTGGGGGAAGAAAAGAAAAGAAAAAGTCAAGAGAAAAAGAAAGGGATCATTGTCAAATACATTCCCATATTAAAAAAAAAACAAAATCTTCTCTTCAACTTCTAGTTAAAGTAAAGAAAAAGATGTTACAAAGTTGGTTAGAATGATGCAAAGGCTCAACATGAATATTTAGCCTATGTTATTATGTGCTTTATAATAGTTTTGAGAAGTTTTATTTGTATGATCTTATTATGTCTCTAAACTCTATGAACTCTTTGGAACCTTTGTGATATCTTTATCCTTTTATTCTTTAACCACATTATAACCCTTTGGCCCCATTACAACCTTGAATAAAGACCTCTTGATTTATGAAGTTGTATGATCTAAATAGTGGAGAATAGGTGGACAAGCAAGCATATGGTAGAAGTGTTTTCATGAGATTGATTGAGTGTAAACACTTTACCACTACTTTAAAGAGTGAAAATCAAGAGAGTATCCCATGTGAGAAGTTGAGATTAAGTTTGAATATGCACTATTTTGATTGAAATATGTTATGTTAATATTGGCTTAACTCAAACTATTTACATTCAAGCAAGATTTTTTGTGAATTTCTTTAAGCTATTGATTAGTTTTTAAGACTTGTCCAATGATTATCTCTAATTTATATTGGAAGGATTAGTTATAATTATTATTTTTAGTTTTTCTTATGTCTTCAATGTTTGTGGGTATCGTCCTAGTAAACCCTCACGAGACTAAACTCGTCCACTAGGGACACCTAGGGGTTTAAAGGCTTGTGTCACATGCTAAGTGCCACCGTGATTTCCTACGAAAATGGATTAGATTAGATTTTCTTATTTTATTTTTATTGAGTCGTTGCTAGGGACTAGCAACAATCTAAGTGTGGGGGTGTGATAACTCGTATAATTATATAGTTTTTAGTTATGTTTTATTATTGTTTTGTGTCAAATACGAGTTATTATTGTTTAGTCTAATTGTGTTTATGATCTTTTATATTTTTATGTAATTTGGTGTTTTTTTACGAGTTTCTTTGAGTGATTTCAGATTACTAGGTTAAATCAAGAATTAAGGGCAAATCCAGTTCAGTTCCGATTCCGACACCTTTTGCCATATCAGCTATATCTGGAGTTTCACTGAAGCAATAAGGCTGAAATTTTAACCGTGCAAAGTTAAGAGGCATATCTAACTTTTTCATGTTTTACACTTCTTGAAACGGAGTCGTTTTCCCTAGCGAAATCGACCATCAAGTCGGCTGATATGTAATGACGTCTGTGCTGACCTGTTTTGGTATTTTGCCCATATCTTCTGATCCACATCAGCAAATGAGCTGATTCCAACGGCTATGGATCACTAACTGATAGGGGAACATTTTTCTAGAAGACCATGTGATCAGATCAAGCTTCCAATATTGACAAAATCGACCATCAAGTTGGCTGATCAAAATTGTCATACAATATGACGAAAATTATTAGAAAAATGCACCCACCTATTATACCTACCTTTGAAATTTGTAAAGCTTGTCTCTTGTCATTTAGTCCTCCAAAATGTGTATAAATAGAGGGCCTTGGATGATTGTATGAGACATTGTACATTGGTAGGATATTAGCCATTGTAATAAAATTCTCTAAGTTTTCTTCTTCTTTCTTTTCTCTAGTTTTCTTTTTCTTTTTCTTTATTTTCTTCTTCTTCTTTCTTTCTTTTATTTCCTTCTTAGATTCTCTTTAATTTTATGTTTATGTTTACAATGCCTATGCTAGGCTAAACTTCTATTTGGTTAAGGGTGATTTCAAAGCCCTAGACATGTTTTGTGATTGATTTTTAGATTCTATCTATCATTAATTTTCTATCAAAGTTGCTTATGTTCTTCTACAAGAATTGTTCATGATGTTGTCTTGATTTATTTAGGTGTACAACTAGATAGATCTTGATAATTATCTATTGCTAGTTTAGGAATCTTGATCCGTGTAATTGTGTTGATTTCCTATTCATAGGTGGCAATTTGTGATTAATGATTATGGTCAAGTTTTCAATAATTGCAAAGTGGAACATAACCTAAGTTGAACAATCCGAGCTTATGTGTTTGTTGCTTAGATCAACCTATCTTTCTCATCATAAAGCTGCCATTAAATTGAATTTAGAGAGCTTATTCTAGGTTGTTTAATGGTTAGAGATTAAATAGAGAGCTTGTTCTATTTAACGACAAACTAAGGAAAGATTGGGATAACAGAGCTTGTTGTTATCTACGGTTGTTAACTTTGATAGTTGGTTGATATTGATAGATCTGAAATTGATTCTTAATGATGTCTAGTGGTGGAGAATGAAATCTTAACCATATTTTTCATATTTGATTGTTCTTACTTACTTGTTTTCTTACTTTTAGTTTGCTTATTTTTAAAAGTATATTTATTTTTATTGGCTGGTTATACCGCCTAATTTGTATATTAATTTTGTTTTATTTTTATTGGCTGGTTATACCGCCTAATTTAGTATATATATTTTTATTGGCTGGTTATACCGCCTAATTTAGTATATATATTTTTATTGGCTGGTTATACCGCCTTGCATCTTATTCTTATTATTTACTTTAGTTTAAATCTGGCTTCAAAAACCCCTTTTCTTTTATTGTTATTGAATTTAAGTTTTAAACTATTAACTTATAAACTAAAACCCAATCCCTGAGGACTCGACCCTTGCTAACTACTATACTTACAATTTATCTTTTTAGTGCAAGGTTAAATAAGATACACTCTTTTGGGTGCATCACATTAGGATTTTTAACCAGGGCCAAACAGCCATCCCTTATTGATGTTCCAAGAGAACATCCCCCTTAGTGAACCAATTTGAGCCTACAATGAATAACTTGTCCCTAACCTAAATATACTTATTTATATCCTTACCCTTGTTCTAAAGATGAATTAGCATGTTTTGAGACATATTGAAAGACAAGGAAGATCTATTCAAATTTTGGGTTAGAAACAAGAAATAAGTGTGGGGGAGGAGAAAGGCAAAAGTCAAGAGAAAAATAGATGGAATATTGCCAAATACATTCCCATGTGAAAAAAAAAATTGAATAATCTCTTGAACTTCTAGTTAATGAAAAGAAAAAGATGTTTGAAAGTTGTTTAGAATGAAGAAAAGGCCCAATATGAATATTCGGCCTACGTGATTATGTACTTGTAAAGAGTTTTGAGAAGTTTCTTTGTATGAATCTTATTATGTCTCTAAACTCTATAAAATCTTTGGAACTTTTGTAATATCCTTTATCTTTTATTCCTTAACCACGTTACAACCCCTTGGCCCCATTACAACCTTGAATAAAGACCTCTTGATTTATGAAGTTGTATGATCTAAATAGTGGAGAATAGGTGGACAAGCAAGCATATGGTAGAAGTGTTTCCATGAGATTGATTGA
Source organism: Fremontodendron californicum (assembly GCA_030761205.1). Taxonomy (NCBI): domain Eukaryota; kingdom Viridiplantae; phylum Streptophyta; class Magnoliopsida; order Malvales; family Malvaceae; genus Fremontodendron; species Fremontodendron californicum. Next base: position 7,840,849 of record JAULJL010000023.1, on the reverse strand, counting down.
GTGTAAACACTTTACCACTACTTTAAAGAGTGAAAATCATGAGAGTATAGTGAGGAGTTGAGATTAAGTTTGAATATGCACTATTTTGATTGAAATATGTTATGTTAATATTGGCTTAACTCAAACTATTTACATTCAAGCAAGATTTTTTGTGAATTTCTTTAAGCTGTTGATTAGTTTATAAGACTTGTCCAATGATTATCTCTAATTTATATTGCAAGGAATAGTTGTAATTATTATTATTATTATTATTATTTTTAACTTTTTTTAGTTTTTCTTATGTCTTCAATGTTTGTGGGTATCGTCCTAGTAAACCCTCACGAGACTAAACTCGTCCACTAGGGACACCTAGGGGTTTAAAGGCTTGTGTCACGTGCTAAGTGCCACCGTGATTTCCTACGAAAGTGGATTAGATTAGATTTTCTTATTTTATTTTTATTTTGTTTTGCTCGAGGACTAGCAAAAAGCTAAGTGTGGGGGTATTTGATAAGCTTATAAAATATACATTTTATGCCTTTCTACCTTTAGTTTTTGTTATGTTTTCGATCTTTATCTTATTTACTTATATTATGTTTTTGAATTTTAGGTGCAATAAGGAGAATGAAGTCAAAAGATGTCAATAATGATAGTAAAGAGCTTACAAAATCATAATCACAAGATGGAAGAAGACTTGGGAGTCAAAAATATCAATTTTTGGTTGAAAAGCAATCAGGCAGATTTGACCTCCGGAGCTTGTTGCAAGGAAAACATGATGTTATATTCTTTATTTGAAGAAACTTCCTGCTTGACTTTTGAAGCTGACTTGATTATCTTTCCAACGATATATTATGGGCCCAAATCGGATAAGAAATGGACATTCAAATTGGCGCTAGAAGATCTTCCTAAAGAACCCTACGGCTAGAAAAACCCTAACCGCAAATCTGAAAAAAAAGGCAAAAACGTGATTTTTCTGCCTCCAGGCTTACTTGTGCGGCAAGGACTTATTCTCAGGGTTTTAAAGCTCTATAAATACCATCTTTTGAGCCACAAACTAGACATCTTTTGAGGAGACTCAAGGGATCATCATTGTTCTTCTTCTTCTTCTTCTTCTTCTCCATTCTTTTATTTTTATTTTTCTTTTTAGTTTTATGTATATATTATCCATGCTTATGTTATGCTAAACTTATTTGGTTAAAGGTGATTTCAAAGCCCTAGACATGTTATGTAATTAATTTTCAAAATCTATCTATCATTGTTTTCTATCAAAGTTGCTTATGTTCTTCCATAAAAATTGTTCATGATGATGTTTTGATTTGTTTAGGTGGCCAACTAGATAAATCTTGATAATTGTTGATAACTCGTAAAATTATATAGTTTTTAGTTATGTTTTATTATTGTTTTGTGTCAAATACGAGTTATTATTGTTTAGTCTAAATTGTGTTTGTGATCTTTTATATTTTTATGTAATTTGGTGTTTTTCACAAGTTTCTTTGAGTGATTTCAGATTACTAGAATTAAGGGCAAATCCAGTTCAGTTCTAGTTCCGACACCTTTTGCCATATCAGCTATATCTGGAGTTTCACTGAAGCAATAAGGCTGAAATTTTAACCGTGCAAATTTAAGAGGCATATCTATCTTTTTCATGTTTTACACTTCTTGAAACGGAGTCGTTTTCCCTAGCGAAATCGACCATCAAGTTGGCTGATGTGCAATGACGTCTGTGCTGACCTGTTTTCTTATTTTGCCCATATCTTCTTATCCACATCATCAAATGAGCTGATTCTAACGGCTATGGATCAGTAACTGACAGGGGAACATTTTTCTAGAAGACCATGTGATCAGATCAGGCCTCTAATATTGACAAAATCGACCATCAAGTTGGCTGATCAAAATTGTCATACAATATGACGAAAGTTGTTAGAAAAATGCACCCACCTATTATACCTACCTTTGAAATTTGTAAAGCTTGTCTCTTGTCATTTAGCCCTCCAAAATGTGTATAAATAGAGGGCCTTGGATGATTTTAGAGGATCATATTGTAGATTGGTAGGAAATTAGCCATTGTAATAAAATTCTCTAAGTTTTCTTCTTCTTTCTTTTCTCTAGTTTTCTTTTTCTTTATTTTCTTCTTCTTCTTCTTTCTTTTATTTCCTTCTTAGATTCTCTATAATTTTATGTTTATGTTTACAATGCCTATGCTAGGCTAAACTTCTATTTGGTTAAGTGTGATTTCAAAGCCCTAGACATGTTTTGTGATTGATTTTCAGATTCTATCTATCATTAATTTTCTATCAAAGTTGCTTATGTTCTTCTACAAGAATTGTTCATGATGTTGTCTTGATTTATTTAGGTGTACAACTAGATAGATCTTGATAATTATCTATTGCTAGTCTAGGAGTCTTGATCCGTGTAATTGTCTTGATTTCCTATTCATAAGTGGCAATTTGTGATTAATGATTATGGTCAAGTTTTCAATAATTGCAAAGTGGAACATAACCTAAGTTGAACAATCCGAGCTTATGTGTTTGTTGCTTAGATCAACCTATCTTTCTCATCATAAAGCTGCCATTAAATTGAATTTAGAGAGCTTATTCTAGGTTGTTTAATGGTTAGAGATTAAATAGAGAGCTTGTTCTATTTAACGACAAACTAAGGAAAGATTGGGATAACAGAGCTTGTTGTTATCTACGGTTGTTAACTTTGATAGTTGGTTGATATTGATAGATCTGAAATTGATTCTTAATGATGTCTAGTGGTGGAGAATGAAACCTTAACCATATTTTTCATATTTGATTCTTCTTACTTACTTGTTTTCTTACTTTTCTAGTTTGCTTATTTTTAAAAGTATATTTATTTTTATTGGCTGGTTATACCGCCTAATTTGTATATTAACTTTGTTTTATTTTTATTGGCTGGTTATACCGCCTAATTTAGTATATATATTTTTATTGGCTGGTTATACCGCCTTGCATCTTATTCTTATTATTTACTTTAGTTTAAATCTGGCTTCAAAAACCCCTTTTCTTTTATTGTTTTCTTTGAACGTAAGTTATAAACTAATTACTCATAGATTAAAACCCAATCCCTGAGGACTCGACCCTTACTAATCATTATACTTACAATTAATCTTTTTAGTGCAAGGTTAAATAAGATACACTCTTTTGGGTGCATCAAATTTTTGGCGCCGTTGCCGGGGATTTTTTTTTAGTTTATTTGTTACTTGGTTTATTCTTATTTTCAGTTCTAATGAGTTTTATTTTCTTGTACATACGGGTTTTTCTTATCAAATTTTGAAAGAAAAAAAAAAGAAAAAAAAAACGATGGAATTGAGCAATCTAACACTTGAAGAGTTGGTGGCATACATGAACATGGAGAATCAACATGCCAAGCTCACCTCCCCAGTTCAACAATTGGCCATGGGAGGATGTCAAGGCCATCAAGTGTTCCAAGACCAACAGTATGATCATTACTCAAACACTTACCATGAGGGATGGTGGGATCATACTAATTATGGCTACTCGAAAAATTACCAAGAAGTAGATCCTTATGCCAATTACACTCATCCATCTAGCTTCAATCAATCATGGTCTCAAGAACCAGATCTTTTTCAACCACCACATATGACTCAAAACTCAGGTACTTCTTTAGAAGATCTTGTACATTCTCTTGTTACTGATACTTTGCAATTTCAACAGGAAACAAGGGCAAGCATCAAGAGTTTGGAAAGGCAAATGAGCCTATTGGCTAGTAGTATGGTGGAATTTGTAGCAGAAAGATCTCTAGCACTCCCTTCCCAAACGGTGATTAACCCAAAGGAGAATGCTACTATTGTGACCTTGAGAAATGAGGAACAAGATGAGGATGAGACAAAACCAAAGATGGATTCACTTCTTGAGGATAATGAAGCCACCATTCAAATTGAGAGTACTTTGACACCTCAGGTAGCTTTTAAGGTTCTTATTTCTACTAATGTTCCTTCTCCACTTTTTCCTAGCAGATTTGCAAAGTCCAAGAAGGAGGAACATGAACAACAATTTTTGGAAACCTTAAACAGCTTGCTTGTGGATGCCATTAGACAAGTACCAAGATATGCACAATTCCTCAAAGAGCTATACCCCACCAAGAATGATAGAATAATACTTGTAATGGAGAATGCATCCAGTTTTGTGCAAAGAAAGCTTCCTATCAAACGCTCAAATTTGGGAAGTTTCATGTATGAGCCTAACAAGCCTAAAAAGCCAAGAAGGGGAATTGGCTAGGCTGAAAACAATCAATCAAGTGCTAATTGGGGGAGGCAGCCTAATTAGTGAAAGCATTGCCAAACTGCCATCCTCAGATTTGCTCTCTTTTTCTTTATCTTTTTCTTATGTTTCTTTGCTAATTGTGTTTAGTGTTTCTAAGTTCATTTAGGTTGCATAAGTTTATTTTGTTTATTAGTTCTTTTCACTTACACATGATTCTTTCATTTGGGATTAATGGCATTACATTAATGACAATGTAAGAATTATGTGTGGGGGGAAGAATTTAGGATTTTATTTAGAGTGTTTTGTTTTTGAGTCTTTTTATGTTGTTTTTCTTTCTGATCCTTGTTTTGAAAATAACTAGATGTAAATATAATTTTTTTTAACCCCGGTTAAATGGCGGATAACGGTACTCCGTGATTATTTAAGTCGGTTCCATCAGCTACCCATAAAACTGATATTGTATATAAATTTCTCTTTCAATTTTTTTTCATTTTTTTTCAGGATGGATGATATTCTCACAAGATTGCAGAAACGATTTCCTCCTTTTCCTCGAAATATTTTACTGAAGCTTTACCAAGTTCGATTTGAAAGATTAAGAATGCTTATGCACAAAGGGATTCCTGAAGACATACGTTGGATAATTGAAGCCATGGTACGTGAAGATGAATATCTTCCTGTTTTGCATTTACCATGTACAGGTAGAAGCACTTTTGCAAAGAAGCGACGAGCAAAGCGCATGAGTTCAAATTGCCACAAATGTGCACGATGGACGTGTAACGGTAAATGTCGTTCTATTGGGATTCCGTCCTCTAATCGAGATGATAAAATTGAATTCATTAAGGATGGACTGAGTAAGGAGAATTTGGGTAATATCCAACTTTCTCTTGAGACGCATCCTAGTGGAGACGTACAAAGAGAAATTCTTGATTTATGGCCGCAATTCCAAAGGGAATGGCAACATCTTGGGAATCTGATGTTAAAAGACCCTGTTTGCCAGCTTGTAAGAAAACTGGATGAGAAGCATATCCTTGACTCATAGAAGGCGTTTAAGCCGTTTCTGGACGTAAAACCAGAGGAAGATGTGAGCCACAATCACAACTACAATAAATGACTTCTCAGCTTTTGGTTTGATTTGCAATAACTTTATTTTGGTTTAATTTACGTGTTGTTCGATTTGTGTAATTATTCTCGTTTTTTTTTATTTGTCTTTTACGGTTGATTTTTTCTTCTCTTTTTGATTTTCTTCCTGAAATCACGCAAAAATCTTTTGTTAGGTTAACATTTTCTTCTGACAGGTCAGATACACTTTCGGCGACATTATTACACTTGTCTGATTCACTACTCAGTCCTCTATATATTACACCATGTACTCATTCTCTTTCAGGCACTCGAAAAAAAAAAAATGGAAAGTACTTCATCCCAGCGCATTAAAAAAATTTGTGTCTTTGGAAGTGCTTATCCAGGGAAAAATAACATATTCGCTGATGAAGCCATAAGAGTTGGAGTAATACTTGCCCAACAAAAGATCCACTTGATTTATGGAGGCGGTAGTACGGGTTTAATGGGAGCAGTCGCTACAGCAGCACACGCCGGAGGAAGTCCAGTTCTAGGAATCGTTCCAAAACTATTCACAGGTTTTTGTGGACCTACCGTGGGTAAGGAAATACAAGTCTGGAGTATCCCTGAACGGATGACAATCATGTACCATTGTGCCGATGCATTTATTGCTTTACCAGGAGGTCTGGGTACATTGGAAGAAATAGCTTGCGTGGCTTCTTGGTCATCTTTGGTCACAAAAAAGAAACCCATTGGTTTGCTTAATATTAATGGTTATTTTAGTAATTTGCTTTCATATTTAGATAATGCTGTGGAAAATGGATTCATGTTTTCAGAGGCAAGGAGAACCATAATTTCTACTACAACCATTGAAGATTTACTCAAAAAGCTCCAAGCTTACGAGTATTTATCTGCTACGGTTGTTTCGCAAACGCTCGGAAAAAGAAAAAGAGATATGGACGAGCAAGGAGTGGATTGCACTTTGTCTTTGTGACATTATCTAACATTTTGCTTGTTGTGTCTCAGTTATAATAAGTGGTTAGCAACCTCTGAAGGTAATATCTCCTAAATTCTACCTTTAAAATTTGACATTGGGGACAATGTCATATTTTAGTAGGGGGTAAGGGACATATTTTGCTAATTTAAAAAAAAAAAAAAAATTGTTGTGTTTTAAGCCATTTAGAAGTATTCATTCTGAACAAGGTCTGAGTAAGGGAGACTTGAGACATACCTTGTCAGTTTGATTTCTTCTTTTCAAAAAAAAAAAAAATTTGTTTGTTGTGTTTTAAGCAATTTAGAAGTATTCATTCTGAACAAGGTCTGAGTAAGGGAGACTTGAGACATACCTTGTCAGTTTGATTTTAATCTTTTTATGTTTACTTGTTAATTTTTATTTAGAATTTAAGGATTATTTAGGTTGCATGAGTTTGTTTTGTTTTGAGTCTTAGTTGTTGCTATTCTTATGTTATTAGTTCTTTTCTCTTACACATGATTCTTTCATTTGGGTTAATAGACTTACATTGAGGATAATGTAAGAATTAAGTGTGGGGGGAATGATTTAGGATTTCTTTTATTTTTGTCTACTATTTTTTTTTATGAGTCTTTATTATTATTTTTAGTGTGTTTTAGTTCATTTTCAATACTATGATGAGATATGAATTGCATAAGTCTAAAACAGATTTATTAGTGAGAAGATTTTCATGAGAATTGAACTTGATATCAATCGTTTTATGAGCCAATGTTAATATGATATGTTGATTGAGAAAGAAGCATGTTTAGACTTAATCTGACTTGTATAATCATCCTTGTGAGTTTTTGAGCCTATAATGATTGATGCATTATATAAATCAATATAATTTCTTTCTTGAGTGCTCTTATGATTACATGATTCTCTAGAACTTGCTTTAGACCTTGTTGAGACTATATTGATGCATGTGACAACATGAATATGATAGAGGCATTAGGATTTTTAGCCAGGGCCAAACAGCCATCCCTTATTGATGTTCCAAGAGAACACACCCCTAGTGAGCCAATTTGAGCCTACATTGAATAAGCCATCACTTATTGATGTCCATTCTTGAGAAGATTTTTTTTTTAATATGGGAATGTATTTGACAATGATCCCTTTCTTTTTCTCTTGACTTTTTTTCTTTCTTTTCCCCCCACACTTATTTCTTGTTTCTAACCCAAATTTTCAATAGATCTTCCTTGTCTTTGCAACTTGTCTCAAAACATGCTAATTCATCTTTGGAACAAAGGTAAGGATATAAGTATATTTAGGTTAGGGACAAGTTATGGTTACCAAAGAGATAGCTTATTCAATGTAGGCTCAAATTGGCTCACTAGGGGTGTGTTCTCTTGGAACATCAATAAGGGATGGCTGTTTGGCCCTGGCTAAAAATCCTAATGCCTCTATCATATTCATGTTGTCACATGCATCAATATAGTCTCAACAAGGTCTAAAGCAAGTTCTAGAGAATCATGTAATCATAAGAGCACTCAAGAAAGAAATTAGATTGATTTATATAATGCATCAATCATTATAGGCTCAAAAAACTCACAAGGATGATTATACAAGTCAGATTAAGTCTAAACATGCTTCTTTCTCAATCAACATATCATATTAACATTGGCTCATAAAAATTAGTATCAAGCTTAATTCTCATGAAAATTTTCTCACTAATAAATCTGTTTTAGACTTATGCAATTCATATCTCATCATAGTAAAAAGGAACTAAAACACACTAAAAATAATAATAAAGACTCATAAAAAAAATAGTAGACAAAAATAAAAGAAATCCTAAATCCTTCCCCCCACACTTAATTCTTACATTGTCCTCAATGTAAGTATATTAACCCAAATGAAAGAATCATGTGTGAGAGAAAAGAACTAATAACATAAGAATAGGAACAACTAAGACTCAAAACAAAACAAAACCATGCAACCTAAATAATCCTAAAATACTAAACAAAAATTAACAAGTAAACATAAAAAGATTAAAATCAAACTGACAAGGTATGTCTCAAGTCTCCCTTACTCAGACCTTGTTCAGAATGAATACTTCTAAATTGCTTAAAACACAACAAACTTTTTTTTTTTTTTTTTGAAAAGAAGAAATCAAACTGACAAGGTATGTCTCAAGTCTCCCTTACTCAGACCTTGTTCAGAATGAATACTTCTAAATTGCTTAAAACACAACAAACTTTTTTTTTTTTTTGAAAAGAAGAAATCAAACTGACAAGGTATGTCTCAAGTCTCCCTTACTCAGACCTTGTTCAGAATGAATACTTCTAAATTGCTTAAAACACAACAAACTTTTTTTTTTTTTTTTTAAGAAGGTAAAATTTAGGAGATATTACCTGTAGAGGTTGCTAACCACTTATAATAACTGAGACACAACAAACAAAATGTTAGATAATGTCACAAAGACAAAGTGCAATCCACTCCTTGCTCGTCCATATCTCTTTTTCTTTTTCCGAGCGTTTGCGAAACAACCGTAGCAGATAAATACTCATAAGCTTGGAGCTTTTTGAGTAAATCTTCAATGGTTGTAGCAGAAATTATGGTTCTCCTTGCCTCTGAAAACATGAATCCATTATCCACAGCATTATCTAAATATGAAAGCAAATTACTAAAATAACCATTAATATTAAGCAAACCAATGGGTTTCTTATTTGTGACCAAAGATGACCAAGAAGCCACGCAAGCTATTTCTTCCAATGTACCCAGACCTCCTGGTAAAGCAATGAATGCATCGGCAGAATGGTACATGATTGTCATCCGTTCAGGGATACTCCAGACTTGTATTTCCTTACCCACGGTAGGTCCACAGAAATTTGTGAATAGTTTTGGCACGACTCCTAGAACTGGACTTCCTCCGGCGTGTGCTGCTGTAGCGACTGCTCCCATTAAACCCGTACTACCGCCTCCATAAATCAACTGGATCTTTTGTTGGGCAAGTATTACTCCAACTCTTATGGCTTCATCAGCGAATATGTTATTTTTCCCTGGATAAGCACCTCCAAAGACACAAATTTTTTTAATGCGTTGGGACGAAGTACTTTCCATTTTTTTTCTTTTTCGAGTGCCTGAAAGAGAATGAGTACATGGTGTAATATATAGAGGACTGAGTAGTGAATTAGACAAGAGTAATAATGTCGCCGAAAGTGTATCTGACCTGTCAGAAGAAAATGTTAACCTAACAAAAGATTTTTGCGTGATTTCAGGAAGAAAATCAAAAAGAGAAGAAAAATCAACCGTAAAAGTCAAGAGTAATAATGTCGCCGAAAGTGGATTTGACCTGTCAGAAGAAAATGTTAACCTAACAAAAGATTTTTGCGTGATTGCAGGAAGAAAATCAAAAAGAGAAGAAAAAATCAACCGTAAAAGACAAATAAAAAAAAAACGAGAATAATTGCACAAATCGAACAACACATAAATTAAACCAAAATAAAGTTATTGCAAATCAAACCAAAAGCTGAGAAGTCATTTATTGTAGTTGTGATTGTGGCTTACATCTTCCTCTGGTTTTACGTCCAGAAACGGCTTAAACGCCTTCTATGAGTCGAGGATATGCTTCCCATCCAGTTTTCTTACAAGCTGGCAAAGAGGGTCTTTTAACATCAGATTCCCAAGATGTTGCCATTCCCTTTGGAATTGCGGCCATAAATCAAGAATTTCTCTTTGTACGTCTCCACTAGGATGCGTCTCAAGAGAAAGTTGGATATTACCCAAATTCTCCTTACTCAGTCCATCCTTAATGAATTCAATTTTATCATCTCGATTAGAGGACGGAATCCCAATAGAACGACATTTACCATTACACGTCCATCGTGCACATTTGTGGCAATTTGAACTCATGCGCTTTGCTCGTCGCTTCTTTGCAAAAGTGCTTCTACCTGTACCTGGTAAATGCAAAACAGGAAGATATTCATCTTCACGTACCTTGGCTTCAATTATCCAACGTATGTCTTCAGGAATCCCTTTGTGCATAAGCATTCTTAATCTTTTAAATCGAACTTGGTAAAGCTTCAGTAAAATATTTCGAGGAAAAGGAGGAAATCGTTTCTGCAATCTTGTTGAGAATATCATCCATCCTGAAAAAAAAAATGAAAGAGAAATTGAAAGAGAAATTTATATACAATATCAGTTTTGTGGGTGGCTGATGGAACCGACTTAAATAATCACGGAGTACCGTTATCCGCCATTTAACCGGGGTTAAAAAAATATATATTTACATCTAGTTATTTTCAAAACAAGGATCAGAAAGAAAAACAACATAAAAAGACTGAAAAACAAAACACTCTAAATAAAATCCTAAATTCTTCCCCCCACACATAATTCTTACATTGTCATTAATGTAATGCTATTAATCCCAAATGAAGGAATCATGTGTAAGTGAAAAGAACTAATAAACAAAATAAACTTATGCAGTCTAAATGAACTTAGAAACACTAAACACAATTAGCAAAGAAACATAAGAAAAAGATAAAGAAAAAGAGAGCAAATCTGAGGATGGCAGTTTGGCAATGCTTTCACTAATTAGACTGCCTCCCCCAATTAGCACTTGATTTAGTGTTTTGAACCTAACCAACACCCCTTCTTGGCATTTTAGGCTTGTCAGGCTCATACATGAAATTTCCCAAATTTATGCGTTTGAGAGGAAGCTTTCTTTGCACAACAGTGGATGCATTCTCCATTACAAGTATTATTCCATCATCCTTTGTGGTGCATATGTCATCGAGGAATGGAGCATATTTTGATACTTGTTGAATGACCTCCACAAACAAGTTGTTTAAGGTTTCCGGCATGTGTTGTTCATGTTCTTCCTCCTTGAACTTTGCAAATCTACTAGGAAAAGGGTGGAGAAGAAACATTAGTAAAAAGTGAAACCTTAAACGTTACCTCAGGTGCCGAAATACTCTTATTTGGATCTTTGGCTTCATTATCCTCAAGAATAGAATCCATCTCTAATTTTGTCTCATCCTCATCTTGTTCCTCATTCTTCAAGGTCACAATAGTAGCATTCTCCTTTAGGTTAATCATCGTTTGGGCAGGGAGTTCTTCAGATGTTTGTGCTACCCATCCCACCATACTACTAGTCAATTGGATCATTTGCTTTTCCAAACTCTGGATGCTTGCCCTTGTTTCCTGTTGAAATTGCAAAGTATCAGTAACAAGAGAATAGACAAGATCTTCTAAAGAAGTACCTGAGTTTTGAGTCATATGTGGTGGTTGAAAAAGATCTGGTTCTTGGGACCATGATTGATTGAAGCTAGATGGATGAGTGTAATTGGCATAAGGATCTACTTCTTGGTAATTTTTCGAGTAGCCATAATTAGTATGATCCCACCATCCCTCATGGTAAGTGTTTGAGTAATGATCATACTGTTGGTCTTGGAACACTTGATGGCCTTGACATCCTCCCATGGCAAATTGTTGAACTGGGAAGGTGAGATTGGCTTGTTGATTCTCCATGTTCATGTATGCCACCAACTCTTCAAGTGTTAGATTGCTCAATTCCATCGTTTTTTTTTTTAATTTGAAAAGAAAACTTGTATGTACAAGAAAATAAAACTAATTAGAACTGAAAATAAAAATAAACCAAGTAACAAATAAACTAAAGAAAGCAATCCCCGGTAACGGCGCCAAAAATTTGATGCACCCAAAAGAGTGTATCTTATTTAACCTTGCACTAAAAAGATAAATTGTAAGTATAGTAGTTAGCAAGGGTCGAGTCCTCAGGGATTGGGTTTTAGTTTATAAGTTAATAGTTTAAAACTTAAATTCAAGAACAATAAAAGAAAAGGGGTTTTTGAAGCCAGATTTAAACTAAAGTAAATAATAAGAATAAGATGCAAGGCGGTATAACCAGCCAATAAAAATATATATACTAAATTAGGCGGTATAACCAGCCAATAAAAATATATATACTAAATTAGGCGGTATAACCAGCCAATAAAAATAAAACAAAGTTAATATACAAATTAGGCGGTATAACCAGCCAATAAAAATAAATATAAAAAATAAGCAAACTAAAAGTAAGAAAACAAATAAGTAAGAAGAATCAAATATGAAAAATATGGTTAAGGTTTCATTCTCCACCACTAGACATCATTAAGAATCAATTTCAGATCTATCAATATCAACCAACTATCAAAGTTAACAACCGTAGATAACAACAAGCTCTGTTACCCCAATCTTTCCTTAGTTTGTCGTTAAATAGAACAAGCTCTCTATTTAATCTCTAACCATTAAACAACCTAGAATAAGCTCTCTAAATTCAATTTAATGGCAGCTTTATGATGAGAAAGATAGGTTGATCTAAGCAACAAACACATAAGCTCGGATTGTTCAACTTAGGTTATGTTCCACTTTGCAATTATTGAAAACTTGATCATAATCATTAATCACAAATTGCCACTTATGAATAGGAAATCAAGACAATTACACGGATCAAGACTCCTAAACTAGCAATAGATAATTATCAAGATCTATCTAGTTGTACACCTAAATAAATCAAGACAACATCATGAACAATTCTTGTAGAAGAACATAAGCAACTTTGATAGAAAATTAATGATAGATAGAATCTGAAAATCAATCACAAAACATGTCTAGGGCTTTGAAATCACCCTTAACCAAATAGAAGTTTAGCCTAGCATAGGCATTATAAACATAAAATTAAATAGAATCTAAGAAGAAAATAAAAGAAAGAAAGAAGAAGAAGAAGAATATTAATTATCCAACCTCTTGCTCTTTCTAAAGAAAAAGAAAACTAGAGAAAAGAAAGAAGAAGAAAACTTAGAGAATTTTATTACAATGGCTAATATCCTACCTATGTACAATATGATCCTCTACAATCATCCAAGGCCCTCTATTTATACATATTTTGGAGGGCTAAATGACAAGAGACAAGCTTTACAAATTTCAAAGGTAGGTATAATAGGTGGGTGCATTTTTCTAACAATTTTCGTCATATTGTATGACAATTTTGATCAGCCAACTTGATGGTCGAATTCGTCAATGTTGCAGGCCTGATCTGATCACATGGTCTTCTAGAAAAATGTTCCCCTATCAGTTACGGATCCATAGCCGTTTGAATCAGCTCATTTGCTGATGTGGATAAGAAGATATGGGCAAAATACGAAAACAGGTCAGCACAGACGTCATTGCACATCAGCCAACTTGATGGTCGATTTCGTCAATATTGGAGGCCTGATCTGATCATATGGTCTTCTAGACAAAGGTTCCCGTATCAGTTACGGATCCATAGCCATTGGAATCAGCTCATTTGCTGATGTGGATAAGCAGATATGCGCAAAATACGAAAACAGGTCAGCACAGACGTCATTGCACATCAGCTACTTTGATGGTCGATTTCGCTAGGGAAAACGACTCCGTTTCAAGAAGTGTAAAACATGAAAAAGATAGATATGCCTCTTAGCTTTGCACGACTACAAATTTCAGCCTTATTGCTTCAGTGAAACTCCAGATATAGCTGATATGGAAAAAGGTGTCGGAACTGGAACTGAACTCGATTTGCCCTTAATTCTAGTAATCTGAAATCACTCAAAGAAACTTGTGAAAAACACCAAATTACATAAAAATATAAAAGATCATAAACACAATTAGACTAAACAATAATAACTCGTATTTGACACAAAACAATAATAAAACATAACTAAAAACTATATAATTATACGAGTTATCACTACCCCTAGTTTTGTACATGTGGAAGGTGTAAGTTACGATGAAACTGATAAGGCTGAGAATGAGGGTAAAGAGTAGGAGGATGAAGAGTATGTGGAAGTTACAAGGATTGAAGATGGATATGAGACTGAATACTATGATTCCTCTGATCATGGGAGCTTAATAGGTATTGGTTCAAGTGAAGAGCATGAAGATGCTGAAAGGAGGAAAAAAAAGGTATCCTTAGTACAATCCAAATGAAGAAGTTCCTGAGTTTTGTTTAGGAATGTTGTTTAAGGATAACAAAGAATTCAAGGATGACATACGTAAGTACTCTAGGGTTGTTAGAAAAGAGTTGAAGTTGGTGAGGAATGAACTTAAAAGAATTAGGGTTCGGTGCATTGCTTTTGCAAAATGTCCTTAGGCAATATTTGCTAGTTATAGTAAGGAGTCTAAGTTTCTCCAAGTAAAGAGCTTTCAAGAGGCGCATAATTTTTGCGAGCTTCAAGAACAAGATGATCAATGTAGCTGTGATTGCAGAGCATTTTGAAGCAACTATCAGGGACCATCCGAAAATGAAATTAAAGGAGATTCAAAGGAGGGTAGCTTCTGAGTTGCATGTTAATGTTAACATGACTCGATGTAGAAGGGCAAAGAAAAATGTGAATGACAAGTTGGATGAAAACTACATAGAAGAGTTTGCTCAATTGTGGGACTACTGATAAGTGCTTAAATTCATGTATTTTCATATATCAATTTCTTATATTTTATGCTTAGTTCCTTGAAATCCTTGATAGTTACTATGGTTTTGTGGTTTGTAGGTGTTTTGAAAGATAAGGACTGCTATGGAGTTGAAAAGAATGAATTTGAAAAAGAAATGAAGCTTCAAGCACAAAGGAAAGCTAACTGCCCGTCAATGAGACACTATGTGACTAAACCTAACCTAAACCTTCCATAAATAAACTAGTGGCTTATCATATACTCTTCATTCCTAAAAACCCTAGTTGAAAAACCCACTCCCATGGTTAAATTAGGGCTAGCGGCAACTTATTTCTCCTTGTGAAGTTGTGCAGCCACCACCCTTTATTTAAACAATATGGCTACCTCAATTTCTCCTTTGATAAATACCTTAGCTGAAATATATGTCTTTCATTGTCAAAGTAGGATTAGTGGCTGTCAACTTGCATTAATTGCAAGAATCTTTCCTTAAAGCTAATCCTCGTCAAAGTAGGAGATTTAAATCAGCTATGACTTTCCTTATTTCTACATGCTTTGGCTGCAAGTAAAGCATCTTTCCTTGTTTAAGAGTCCTTTGACTGCAAGTAACCTTTTCTTTCCTTAGGTAATTAAACCTTGGCTGACAAGTAGTATTTATTTCCTTAAAAACCTTAAGTCAGCCACTACCTTTCCTTGCAAGGAAAGAAAGCCCCAAGTCAGCATTAATTAAAGGGAGTCAGCCACAACTCACCTATGGGATGCCCATAAGTTTGCCTATAAATAGAGAACAAGGGGGAGCTGATCTCTACACTTCTTGTACTCTTGTATTCTGATTTTCTTCTTCTTTCATTTAGTTTTCTTCTTAGTTTCTTTAGTTTAATGTCTATGTTAATAATGCCTATGCTAGGCTAAACTTTTCTGTGGTTAAGGGTGATTTCAAAGCTATAGACAAGTTTTGGAATTGATTTTCATATTTATATATCATTGATTTTCTATCAAAGTTGCTTATGTTCTTCTATAAAAATTGTTTGTGATATTTGTCTTGGTTTATTTAGGTTGCAAACTAGACAGATCTTGATAATTGTCTATTGCTAGTTTAGGAGTCTTGATCCATGTAATTGTCTTGATTTCCTATTCATAAGTGGCAATTTTTAATTAATGATTATGGTCAAGTTTTCGATAATTGCAAAGTGGAACATAACCTAAGTTGAACAATCCGAGCTTATGTGTTTGTTGCTTAGATCAACCTATCTTTCTCATCATAAAGCTGCCATTACATTAAATCTAGAGAGTTTATTCTAGGTTGTCTAATGGTTAGGGATTAAATAGAGAGCTTGTTCTATTTAACGACGAACTAAGGAAAGATTGGGGTAACATATATTATTGTTATCCACGGTTGATAGTTTTGATAGTTAATTGATGTTGATAAATCTGATATTGATTCTCAATGATGTCTAGTGGTGGCAAAGGATACCTTAACCATACTTCTCATATTTGACATTCTCTTACTTATTTGCTTCTTACTTTTATTATTTGCTTTAGTTTTAAAACACCTTAAAACCCCTTTTTTTTCTTCTTATCTTTGAACTTAAGTTATAAACTAGTAACTTATAAACTAAACACCAATCTCTATCGATTCGACCCTTGCTAACTACTATACTTTACAACTGATATTTTTAGTCCAAGGTTAAATAAGATACGCTCTTTTGAGTGCATCAAGTTTTTGGCGCCGTTGCCGGGGATTGCTTCCTTTAGTTTATTTGTTACTTGGTTTATTCTTATTTTCAGTTATAATTAATTTTCTTTTTGTATATATAGGTTTTCTTTGCAACCCAATCAAATAGAGATGGCATGGGCTACATCAGACATTCAAAACCAACTAGCCAATCTCACATCTATAGTTCAACAACTGGCCATGGGTAATGTTCAACAATCAATGAAGTGTGGCATGTTGGATGTATTTGGACATAAGTGAACAAATACACCAAGTACGCACAAGATTAACTTGATATGAATGATGTATGATGATGGTAAACTAGCAAGGAGATGAGATAAGCTTATGGAAGCTCATAAGGAACTCAAAGTGAAAGCTTGCTCAGCTCAAGTCAGCTCAAGATAGCTGGACACCAGCTAGCTCAGCTCAAGGAGCTGGGCACCAACTCAATCAGCTAGATGTAGCTGAAGGGTAGCTAGGTGAGTGACACTTTATGAGGTGGAGTGACACTAGCTAGTGGTAGCTAGGTGGCCTACATGATGTGGCACATAGGTGTGACACATCAGCACCATCATGTACAAGTGTCACCAATCGGTTTGTGACATGTGGCATCATACATCATGTGGCTGCCACATGGACCGAAACAACATGGTGTTTCGGGTAAGAAAGGTTCTCTCCTAATAGCCGAATGGTTGTGATCATTTGGAAGGTATTGGTTCTGTTGACCGAACCATTATGTCCCAAATGAAAGGTGCTATTTTAGAAGGGGTTGTGTCCTTTAACCCTTTTGTGAAGCAACCTTTGAGTGGCTATAAATAAGAGATGATTCAGCCAAGATAATATACAAGTGTGTAACACCAATAATCAGAGGCACATTGCTAAGTGAGTGAGGGGTTCTTGATTGCTTGAATTATCGAGAATCAAGGTAGAAAGTATTTTGGTTTGGACGAGCAAGATAGGTTGTGGAAAGGTTCTTGTAGTTGCCTTAACCGGTTGATTACAAGAGTGCCTTAGGCATTCGGTTGAGTTCATTACTCATATCCACAACAAGCGAGCATTGCATAGGCAGACAAGTAAGTGACTTGAACTCTTCCTCTATGTTCTCGGATTTTGATAAGTCGAAATCTAACAGTGGTATCAGACCTATAGGTTGTTTGATATGCATGCTCTTTGGCTGAATGAACATATAAATGCATGTTGATTAGGGTTCTAAGCCTTTTCCCTATTCGGCTGTTTGTTTTGCATGATTAATGCTTTTTGATTTTTCAGCCCTTGCTTGTTAGAATAATGTGTTATTCTACTTGTTTTTGACATGATTATAAACTGAATGCATGTGTTGATAAAGCTTGTAACCTTGTAAGGTATTTCAAAGCAAATTGAACAAGATAGTCACTCTTATGTCCGAATGGATTTTATTGCATTCTATAAATTTATTTTTCTTACATTTTGGCATAATGATGTTGTCTTATTTATTTTGTGTTTGGAAATATCTTGTTGTGATGAATATGCTAATTTGGGTACACAATTGCATGATGTAGATGGCTAGTGCCACAAAGGTCATAGTAGCCGAATTAAGCAAAAACCTTAAGCTTGATGGTGATAGTTACACCATATGGCAGCAAAAGGTTCAATTCATTCTCACAGAGCAACATTTGTTAGATATAATATCAAAAGAAGTTGTTGAACCAACTTCAGAATCTACACAAGAGGCAAGAGATGAGTATGATGCCTTTAGAAAGAAAGACACCATGGCTCAGATTACATTGTTGAGTACAATGATCGATGACCTTATGGTGGATTTTGCCATGCTTGAAACTAACAAGGCCATATGGGACAAGGCAAAGGATAAGTTTGGTACTGTTTCCTTGGAGAAATAAATGGCTTTAGTTGATCATAACATGAGTAGACACTTGCGAGAAATGTCTCGTATGATCTCTTGTTTGAAATCAGCTGGTCATACCCTCACGGATGAGCAACAAGTGCAATCTGTAATAAGATCCTTACCTGATGATAAGTGGCAATTGATGAAGGTCATTAATTTATGCCACAATGTTGAAATTAAGACCTTTGATGATATCAAAAGACATTTGCTTCTTGAGGCAGAAGTTATAGATATCAAGAATCCATCAATGGTGATCTGAAAATCAATCACAAAACATGTCTAGGGCTTTGAAATCACCCTTAACCAAATAGAAGTTTAGCCTAGCATAGGCATTGTAAACATAAACATAAAATTAAAGAGAATCTAAGAAGGAAATAAAAGAAAGAAAGAAGAAGAAAATAAAGAAAAAGAAAACTAGAGAAAAGAAAGAAGAAGAAAACTTAGAGAATTTTATTACAATGGCTAATATCCTACCAATGTACAATGCCTCATACAATCATCCAAGGCCCTCTATTTATACACATTTTGGAGGACTAAATGACAGGAGACAAGCTTTACAAATTTCAAAGGTAGGTATAATAGGTGGGTGCATTTTTCTAACAATTTTCGTCATATTGTATGACAATTTTGATCAGCCAACTTGATGGTCGATTTTGTCAATATTGGAAGCGTGATCTGATCACATGGTCTTCTAGAAAAATGTTCCCCTATCAGTTAGTGATCCATAGCCGTTGAAATCAGCTCATTTGCTGATGTGGATCAGAAGTGATAACTCGTATAATTATATAGTTTTTAGTTATGTTTTATTAATGTTTTGTGTCTGATAACTCGTATAATTATATAGTTTTTAGTTATGTTTTATTATTGTTTTGTGTCAAATACGAGTTATTATTGTTTAGTCTAATTGTGTTTATGATCTTTTATATTTTTATGTAATTTGGTGTTTTTCACAAGTTTCTTTGAGTGATTTCAGATTACAAGAATTAAGGGCAAATCCAGTTCAGTTCCAGTTCCGACACATTTTGCCATATCAGCTATATCTGGAGTTTCACTGAAGCAATAAGGCTGAAATTTGTAGCCGTGCAAAGCTAAGAGGCATATCTATCTTTTTCATGTTTTATACTTCTTGAAACGGAGTCGTTTTCCCTAGCGAAATCGACCATCAAGTTGGCTGATGTGCAATGACGTCTGTGCTGACCTGTTTTCGTATTTTGCCCATATCTGCTTATCCACATCAGCAAATGAGCTGATTCCAATGGCTATGGATCCGTAACTGATACGGGAACCTTTGTCTAGAAGACCATATGATCAGATCAGGCCTCTAATATTGACTAAATCGACCATCAAGTTGGCTGATGTGCAATGACGTCTGTGCTGACATGTTTTCGTATTTTGCCCATATCGGCTTATCCACATCAGCAAATGAGCTGATTCCAACGGCTATGAATCCGCAACTGATAGGGAACCTTTTTCTAGAAGACCATGTGATCAGATCAGGCCTCCAACATTGACGAAATCGACCATCAAGTGGCTGATCAAAATTGTCATACAATATGACGAAAATTGTTAGAAAAATTCACCCACCTATTATACCTACCTTTGAAATTTGTAAAGCTTGTCTCTTGTCATTTAGCCTTCCAAAATGTGTATAAATAGAGGGCCTTGGATGATTGTAGAGGATCATATTGTACATAGGTAGGATATTAGCCATTTTAATAAAATTCTCTAAGTTTTCTTCTTCTTTCTTTTCTTTAGTTTTCTTTTTCTTTAGAGAGAGCAAGAGGTTGGATAATTAATATTCTTCCTCTTCTTCTTTCTTTCTTTTATTTTCTTCTTAGATTTTCTTTAATTTTATGTTTATGTTTATAATGCCTATGCTAGGCTAAACTTCTATTTGGTTAAGGGTGATTTCAAAGCCCTAGACATGTTTTGTGATTGATTTTTAGATTCTATCTATCATTAATTTTCTATCAAAGTTGCTTATGTTCTTCTACAAGAATTGTTCATGATGTTGTCTTGATTTATTTAGGTGTACAACTAGATAGATCTTGATAATTATCTATTGCTAGTTTAGGAGTCTTGATCCGTGTAATTGTCTTGATTTCCTATTCATAAGTGGCAATTTGTGATTAATGATTATGGTCAAGTTTTCAATAATTGCAAAGTGGAACATAACCTAAGTTGAACAATCCGAGCTTATGTGTTTGTTGCTTAGATCAACCTATCTTTCTCATCATAAAGCTGCCATTAAATTGAATTTAGAGAGCTTATTCTAGGTTGTTTAATGGTTAGAGATTAAATAGAGAGCTTGTTCTATTTAACGACAAACTAAGGAAAGATTGGGATAACAGAGCTTGTTGTTATCTACGGTTGTTAACTTTGATAGTTGGTTGATATTGATAGATCTGAAATTGATTCTTAATGATGTCTAGTGGTGGAGAATGAAACCTTAACCATATTTTTCATATTTGATTCTTCTTACTTACTTGTTTTCTTACTTTTCTAGTTTGCTTATTTTAAAAGTATATTTATTTTTATTGGCTGGTTATACCGCCTAATTTGTATATTAACTTTGTTTTATTTTTATTGGCTGGTTATACCGCCTAATTTAGTATATATATTGGCTGGTTATACCGCCTAATTTAGTATATATATTTTTATTGGCTGGTTATACCGCCTTGCATCTTATTCTTATTATTTACTTTAGTTTAAATCTGGCTTCAAAAACCCCTTTTCTTTTATTGTTCTTGAATTTAAGTTTTAAACTATTAACTTATAAACTAAAACCCAATCCCTGAGGACTCGACCCTTGCTAACTACTATACTTACAATTTATCTTTTTAGTGCAAGGTTAAATAAGATACACTCTTTTGGGTGCATCAAATTTTTGACGCCGTTGCCGGGGATTGTTTTCTTTAGTTTATTTGTTACTTGGTTTATTCTTATTTTCAGTTCTAATTAGTATTATTTTCTTGTACATACATGTTTTTCTTTTCAAATTTTGAAAAAAAAAAAAAAAAAAAAAAAACGATGGAATTGAGCAATCTAACACTTGAAGAGTTGGTGGCATACATGAACATGGAGAATCAACAAGCCAATCTCACCTTCCCAGTTCAACAATTGGCCATGGGAGGATGTCAAGGCCATCAAGTGTTCCAAGACCAACAGTATGATCATTACTCAAACACTTACCATGAGGGATGGTGGGATCATACTAATTATGGCTACTCGAAAAATTACCAAGAAGTAGATCCTTATGCCAATTACACTCATCCATCTAGCTTCAATCAATCATGGTCTCAAGAACCAGATCATTTTCAACCACCACATATGACTCAAAACTCAGGTACTTCTTTAGAAGATCTTGTCTATTCTCTTGTTACTGATTCTTTGCAATTTCAACAGGAAACAAGGGCAAGCATCCAGAGTTTGGAAAAGCAAATGAGCCAATTGGCTAGTAGTATGGTGGGATGGGTAGCACAAAGATCTGAAGAACTCCAGCCCAAACGATGGTTAACCCAAAGGAGAATGCTACTATTGTGACCTTGAAGAATGAGGAACAAGATGAGGATAAAACAAAATTAGAGATGGATTCTATTCTTGAGGATAATGAAGCCAAAGATCCAAATAAGAGTATTTCGGCACCTGAGGTAACGTTTAAGGTTTCAATTTTTACTAATGTTTCTTCTCCACCTTTTCCTAGTAGATTCGCAAAGTTCAAGGAGGATGAACATGAACAAGACACGCTGGAAACCTTAAACAGTTTGTTTGTGGATGTCATTCAACAAGTACCAAAAGATGCACCATTCCTCGATGAGATATGCACCACCAAGGATGATGGAATAATACTTGTAATGGAGAATGCATCCATTGTTGTGCAAAGAAAGCTTCCTCTCAAACGCATAAATTTGGGAAATTTCATGTATGAGCCTGACAAGCCTAAAAAGCCAAGAAGGGGTGTTGGTTAGGTTCAAAACACTAACTCAAGTGTTAATTGGGAAGGCAACCCAATTAAAGTAGAAATTGCCAACCTTCCATATTCAGATTTGCTTTCTCTTTCTCTTTCTCTTCCTTTTTCTTTTATTATTTTTATTTTTATTGTTTTTATTTTTATTTTTTATGTTTACTTGTTAATTTTTGTTTAGTATTTTAGAATTATTTAGGTTGCATGAGTTTGTTTTGTTTTGTTTTGAGTCTAGTTATTCCTATTCTTATGTTATTAGTTCTTTTCTCTTACACATGATTCTTTCATTTGGGTTAATAGACTTACATTGAGGACAATGTAAGAATTAAGTGTGGGGGGGATGATTTAGGATTTCTTTTATTTTTGTCTACTATTTTTTTTTATGAGTCTTTATTATTATTATTTTTTTTTGTGAGTTTAGTTCCTTTTTAATACAATGATGAGATATGAATTGCATAAGTCTAAAACAGATTTATTAGTGAGAAGATTTTCATGAGAATTGAGCTTGATGTCAACCTTTTTATGAGCCAATGTTAATATGATATGTTGATTGAGAAAGAAGCATGTTTAGACTTAATCTGACTTGTATAATCATCCTTGTGAGTTTTTGAGCCTATAATGATTGATGCATTATACAAATCAATCTAATTTCTTTCTTGAGTGCTCTTATGATTACATGATTCTCTAGAACTTGCTTTAAACCGTTTGAGACTATATTGATACATGTGACAACATGAATATGATAGAGGCATTAGGATTATAACCAGAGCCAAACAGCCATCCATTATTAATGTTCCAAGAGAAAACACCCTTAGTGAACCAATTTGAGCCTACATTGAATAAGCTATCTCTTTGGTAACCATAACTTGTCCCTAACCTAAATATACTTATATCCTTACCCTTGTTCTAAAGATGGATTATATATTTTGAGACATATTGCAAAAAAAAAAAAAAAAACAAGGGATATTTTTAGTTAAAAATTTGGGTTAGAAACAAGAAATAAGTGTGGGGGGAAAAGAAAAGAAAAGTCAAGAGAAAAAGAAATGGAATACTGGCAAATACATTCCTATGTAAAAAAAAATATGAATCATCTCTTGAATTTGTGGAAAAAGAAAAAGATGTTACAAAGTTGTTTAGAATGAAGAAAAGGCCCAACATGAATATTCGGCCTAGGTGATTATGTGCTTTATAAGAGTTTTGAGAAGTTTTATTTGTATGATCCTATTATGTCTCTAAACTCTATGAACTCTTTGGAACCTTTGTGATATCTTTATCATTTTGTTCTTTAACCACATTATAACCCTTTGGCCCCATTACAACCTTGAATAAAGACCTCTTGATTTATGAAGTTGTATGATCTAAATAGTAGAGAATAGGTGGACAAGCAAGCATATGGTAGAAGTGTTTTCATGAGATTGATTGAGTGTAAACACTTTACCACTCCTTTAAAGAGTGAAAATCAAGAGAGTATCCCATGTGAGAAGTTGAGATTAAGTTTGAATATGCACTATTTTGATTGAAATATGTTATGTTAATATTGGCTTAACTCAAACAATTTACATTCAAGCATGATTTTTTTTGTGAAATTTTTTAAGCTATTGATTAGTTTATAAGACTTGTTCAAATATTGTCTCTAATTTGTATTGAAAGGATTAGGAGTAAATATTTTTAGTATATGTAGTTTATTTATATGAAGTTTATTTATATTTTAATTTTTCAATGTTTGTGGGTATCGTTCTAGTAAACCCTCACGAGACTAAACTCGTCCACTAGGGACACCTAGGGGTTTAAAGGCTTGTGTCACATGCTAAGTGCCACCGTGATTTCCTACGAAAGTGGATTAGATTAGATTTTCTTATTTTATTTTTATTGAGTCGTTGCTAGGGACTTGCAACAATCTAAGTGTGGGGGTGTGATAACTCGTATAATTATATAGTTTTTAGTTATGTTTTATTATTGTTTTGTGTCAAATACGAGTTATTATTGTTTAGTCTAATTGTGTTTATGATCTTTTATATTTTTATGTAATTTGGTGTTTTTCACAAGTTTCTTTGAGTGATTTCAGATTACAAGAATTAAGGGCAAATCCAGTTCAGTTCCAGTTCCGACACATTTTGCCATATCAGCTATATCTGGAGTTTCACTGAAGCAATAAGGCTGAAATTTGTAGCCGTGCAAAGCTAAGAGGCATATATATCTTTTTCATGTTTTATACTTCTTGAAACGGAGTCGTTTTCCCTAGCGAAATCGACCATCAAGTTGGCTGATGTGCAATGACGTCTGTGCTGACCTGTTTTCGTATTTTGCCCATATCTGCTTATCCACATCAGCAAATGAGCTGATTCCAACGGCTATGGATCCGTAACTGATAGGGGAACCTTTTTCTAGAAGACCATGTGATCAGATCAGGCCTCCAACATTGACGAAATCGACCATCAAGTTGGCTGATCAAAATTGTCATACAATATGACGAAAATTGTTAGAAAAATTCACCCACCTATTATACCTACCTTTGAAATTTGTAAAGCTTGTCTCTTGTCATTTAGCCCTCCAAAATGTGTATAAATAGAGGGCCTTGGATGATTGTAGAGGATCATATTGTACATAGGTAGGATATTAGCCATTTTAATAAAATTCTCTAAGTTTTCTTCTTCTTTCTTTTCTTTAGTTTTCTTTCTTTTCTCTAGTTTTCTTTTTCTTTAGAGAGAGCAAGAGGTTGGATAATTAATATTCTTCCTCTTCTTCTTTCTTTCTTTTATTTTCTTCTTAGATTTTCTTTAATTTTATGTTTATGTTTATAATGCCTATGCTAGGCTAAACTTCTATTTGGTTAAGGGTGATTTCAAAGCCCTAGACATGTTTTGTGATTGATTTTTAGATTCTATCTATCATTAATTTTCTATCAAAGTTGCTTATGTTCTTCTACAAGAATTGTTCATGATGTTGTCTTGATTTATTTAGGTGTACAACTAGATAGATCTTGATAATTATCTATTGCTAGTTTAGGAGTCTTGATCCGTGTAATTGTCTTGATTTCCTATTCATAAGTGGCAATTTGTGATTAATGATTATGGTCAAGTTTTCAATAATTGCAAAGTGGAACATAACCTAAGTTGAACAATCCGAGCTTATGTGTTTGTTGCTTAGATCAACCTATCTTTCTCATCATAAAGCTGCCATTAAATTGAATTTAGAGAGCTTATTCTAGGTTGTTTAATGGTTAGAGATTAAATAGAGAGCTTGTTCTATTTAACGACAAACTAAGGAAAGATTGGGATAACAGAGCTTGTTGTTATCTACGGTTGTTAACTTTGATAGTTGGTTGATATTGATAGATCTGAAATTGATTCTTAATGATGTCTAGTGGTGGAGAATGAAACCTTAACCATATTTTTCATATTTGATTCTTCTTACTTACTTGTTTTCTTACTTTTCTAGTTTGCTTATTTTTAAAAGTATATTTATTTTTATTGGCTGGTTATACCGCCTAATTTGTATATTAACTTTGTTTTATTTTTATTGGCTGGTTATACCGCCTAATTTAGTATATATATATTGGCTGGTTATACCGCCTAATTTAGTATATATATTTTTATTGGCTGGTTATACCGCCTTGCATCTTATTCTTATTATTTACTTCAGTTTAAATCTGGCTTCAAAAACCCCTTTTCTTTTATTGTTCTTGAATTTAAGTTTTAAACTATTAACTTATAAACTAAAACCCAATCCCTGAGGACTCGACCCTTGCTAACTACTATACTTACAATTTATCTTTTTAGTGCAAGGTTAAATAAGATACACTCTTTTGGGTGCATCAGTGTCAAATACGAGTTATTATTGTTTAGTCTAATTGTGTTTATGATCTTTTATATTTTTATGTATTTTGGTGTTTTTCACAAGTTTCTTTGAGTGATTTCAGATTACTAGAATTAAGGGCAAATCCAGTTCAGTTTCAGTTCCGACACCTTTTGCCATATCAGCTATATCTCGAGTTTCACTGAAGCAATAAGGCTGAAATTTGTAGCCATGCAAAGCTAAGAGGCATATCTATCTTTTTCATGTTTTACACTTCTTAAAACGGAGTCGTTTTCCCTAGCGAAATCGACCATCAAGTTGGCTGATGTGCAATGACGTCTGTGCTGACATGTTTTCGTATTATGCCCATATCTTCTTATCCACATCAGAAAATGAGCTGATTCCAACGGCTATGGTTCCGTAACTGATAGGGGAACCTTTGTCTAGAAGACCATGTGATCAGATCAGGCCTCCAATATTGAAGAAATCGACCATCAAGGTGGCTGATGTGTAATGACGTCTGTGCTGACATGTTTTCGTATTTTGCCCATATCTGCTTAACCACATCAGCAAATGAGCTGATTCCAACGGCTATGGTTCCGTAACTGATAGGGGAACCTTTTTCTAGAAGACCATGTGATCAGATCAGGCCTCCAATATTGACGAAATCGACCATCAAGTTGGCTGATCAAAATCGTCATATACCTACCTTTGAAATTTGTAAAGCTTGTCTCTTGTCATTTAGCCCTCCAAAATGTGTATAAATAGAGGGCCTTGGATGATTGTAAGGGATCATATTGGAGATTGGTAGGATATTAGCCATTTTAACAAAATTCTCTAAGTTTTCTTCTTCTTTCTTTTCTCTAGTTTTCTTTTTCTTTAGAAAGAGCAAGAGGTTGGATAATTAATATTCTTCTTCTTCTTCTTTCTTTCTTTTATTTTCTTCTTAGATTCTATTTAATTTTATGTTTATAATGCCTATGCTAGGCTAAACTTCTATTTGGTTAAGGGTGATTTCAAAGCCCTAGACATGTTTTGTGATTGATTTTCAGATTCTATCTATCATTAATTTTCTATCAAAGTTGCTTATGTTCTTCTACAAGAATTGTTCATGATGTTGTCTTGATTTGTTTAGGTGTACAACTAGATAGATTTTGATAATTATCTATTGCTAGTTTAGGAGTCTTGATCCGTGTAATTGTCTTGATTTCCTATTCATAAGTGGCAATTTGTGATTAATGATTATGGTCAAGTTTTCAATAATTGCAAAGTGGAACATAACCTAAGTTGAACAATCCGAGCTTATGTGTTTGTTGCTTAGATCAACCTATCTTTCTCATCATAAAGCTGCCATTAAATTGAATCTAGAGAGCTTATTCTAGGTTGTTTGATGGTTAGAGATTAAATAGAGAGCTTGTTCTATTTAACGACAAACTAAGGAAAGATTGGGATAACAGAGCTTGTTGTTATCTACGGTTGTTAACTTTGATAGTTGGTTGATATTGATAGATCTGAAATTGATTCTTAATGATGTCTAGTGGTGGAGAATGAAACCTTAACCATATTTTTCATTTTTGATTCTTCTTACTTGTTTTCTTACTTTTCTAGTTTGCTTATTTTTAAAAGTATATTTATTTTTATTGGCTGGTTATACCGCCTAATTTGTATATTAATTTTGTTTTATTTTTATTGGCTGGTTATACCGCCTAATTTAGTATATATATTTTTATTGGCTGGTTATACCGCCTTGCTTAGTATATATATTTTTATTGGCTGGTTATACCGCCTTGCATCTTATTCTTATTATTTACTTTAGTTTAAATCTGGCTTCAAAAACCCCTTTTCTTTTATTGTTCTTGAATTTAAGTTTTAAACTATCAACTTATAAACTAAAACCCAATCCCTGAGGACTCGACCCTTGCTAACTACTATACTTACAATTGATCTTTTTAGTGCAAGGTTAAATAAGATACACTCTTTTGGGTGCATCAAGTTTTTGGCGCCGTTGCCGGGGATTGCTTTCTTTAGTTTATTAGTTTATTGGTTTATTCTTATTTTCTGTTCTAATTATTTACTTTCTTATTTTTTTTTATTAGTGAATGTTCCAAGCTCCCGAAAAAGACTTACGACTTAGAAAAATTCGGGAATTTATAACTTCTCACCAACAACCAATCGAGGAGTTGATCCAAAACATCCAAGAGAAGCAAGGAGAGATGGCAGCAGCTGACAACCGAACTCTCAAGGAGCTAGCCGCTCCGGACTTGGGTCAACAACCATTATGCATTGAATATGCTAATCTTGAGGTAGCTTTTGAATTAAAATCTGGTTTGATTCACCTTCTCCCAACTTTTCATGGTTTTGCAGGAGAGGATCCAAATAAGCACCTCAAGGAATTCCATGTAGTTTGCTCAAGCATGAGACCAACAGGGGTCACGGAAGAGCAAGTTAAGTTGAGAGCCTTCCCATTCTCTCTAGCTGATTCAGCAAAGGAATGGCTCTACTATCTACCATCCGGGACCATCACTACATGGAATGATTTGAAGAAAGCATTCTTGGAAAGGTATTTCCCAGCATCTAAGGCTGCCAACATTAGGAAAGAGATATGTGGGATTCGGCAATACAACGGAGAGTCCTTATATGAATATTGGGAGAGGTTCAAGAAACTTTGTGCATCATGTCCACACCATCAGATAAGTGAACAACTTCTCATCCAATACTTCTATGAAGGTCTCATGCCCATGGAGAGAAGTATGATAGATGCCGCTAGTGGGGGAGCTCTAGTTGATAAGACTCCCAGGGCTGCTAGAACATTAATCTCCAACATGGCAGCCAATTCTCAACAGTTCTCAATGAGACAAGATCCACCACCACAATCCAAGAGAGTTAATGAGGTAAGTATATCATCCCTTGAACAAAAATTTGATAAACTGACTTCTCTTGTTCAACAATTGGCTGTAGGTAAAATACAACAAATAAAGGCTTGTGGCATATGTTCAAACATAGGGCACCAAACTGATATGTGTCCAACACTTCAAGAGGATACCAATGAACATGTGAATGCCATGGGTGGATTTCAGAACCAATCAAGGAAATATGATCCCTACTCAAACACATACAATCCAGGATGGAGGGATCATCCAAACTTCAATTATGGAGGGAACCAATCACAAACTATTCCTCCACCATTTGACCACAGGCCACCGGGTTTTCAGCAAAGAGTGCAACAACCATACCAAACCCGACAACAACTACCACCCACCCAAAATTCAGGTACTTCTCTTGAAGATCTTGTTAAAGCTCTTTCTACTAATACAATTCAATTTCAACAGGAAACAAAGACAAGTATTCGAAATTTGGAGACTCAAATAGGGCAATTGGCAACAACCATGAGTCAAATGCAAGCAAGGGATTCTGGGAAATTACCTTCCCAAACCATAGTGAATCCAAAAGAGAATGCCAATGCTATAAATTTAAGAAGTGGGAAACAGCTAGAGGCACCACAAAATGATAGTGCTCAAGGGGAGAACAATACCATGGCATCCTCTTCACATCCCAACGAGCCACTAAAAATGGTAATTCCTAAACCATCCTTTCCTTCCTATATAACTCCTCCACCTTTTCCTAACAGGTTAGCAAAGTCCAAGAAGGAGGAGCAAGAGAAGGAAATTTTGGAAACCTTCCGGAAAGTAGAGGTGAACATTCCTTTACTAGATGCTATCAAGCAAGTGCCAAGATATGCCAAGTTCCTAAAAGAGTTGTGCACATCTAAACGGAAGTTGAAATGGAATGAAAAGGTAAGTGTGGGGGAGAATGTGTCAGCTGTTCTTCAAAAGAAACTCCCACCTAAATGCAAGGATCCAGGTATGTTTACCATTCCTTGTAAGATAGGCAACACCAGGTTTGAGCGTGCTATGCTAGATCTAGGGGCATCTATTAATGTCATGCCATATTCAATTTATGCTTCATTGAATCTAGGACCATTAGAGGAAACCGGTGTTATAATACAACTTGCTGACCGTTCTAACACTTATCCAAGAGGAGTTGTAGAAGACGTTCTTGTACAGGTTAATGAATTGGTTTTTCCCGCTGACTTTTATGTTATTGAGATGGAAGATGAGATGTCTTCTAATCCCACACATATTCTATTAGGGAGACCATTCTTGAAAACAGCAAGAACTAAAATAGATGTACATGATGGCACTTTAACTATGGAATTTGATGGTGAAATAATTCGCTTTAACATTTTTGAGGCCATGAGATATCCTAGTGATGTGCATTCTGTTTTTAATATTGATATAATTGACTCACTAGTGCAGCAAGCTTATGAGCTAGATGGTGAAGATAGTGTAGAAATAGTCCTTAGCAACCATCTCGGAATGGGGAATGCTAAACTAGCCTTGAGTGACCAGGTGGAAGGGGCACTAGAATCTTTACACTCGCTGCAACCTAAAGATGCAAGGTTTGATGTTTCATTTATTGATTTGCCTTTATCTAATGAGAAACTTCTACCTTCCATTTTGCAGGCACCAACTTTAGAGTTGAAACCACTACCGAACCACTTGAAATATTTGTTCTTAGGGGAAAAGGACACACTACCTGTCATCATTGCCAAAGAGCTCACACCTTTGCAAGAAGAGTGATAACTCGTATAATTATATAGTTTTTAGTTATGTTTTATTAATGTTTTGTGTCAAATACGAGTTATTATTGTTTAGTCTAATTGTGTTTATGATCTTTTATATTTTTATGTATTTTGGTGTTTTTCACAAGTTTCTTTGAGTGATTTCAGATTACTAGAATTAAGGGCAAATCCAGTTCAGTTTCAGTTCCGACACCTTTTGCCATATCAGCTATATCTCGAGGTTCACTGAAGCAATAAGGCTGAAATTTGTAGCCATGCAAAGCTAAGAGGCATATCTATCTTTTTCATGTTTTACACTTCTTAAAAAGGAGTCGTTTTCCCTAGCGAAATCGACCATCAAGTTGGCTGATGTGCAATGACGTCTGTGCTGACATGTTTTCGTATTATGCCCATATCTTCTTATCCACATCAGCAAATGAGCTGATTCTAACGGCTATGGTTTCGTAACTGATAGGGGAACCTTTGTCTAGAAGACCATGTGATCAGATCAGGCCTCCAATATTGAAGAAATCGACCATCAAGGTGGCTGATGTGTAATGACGTCTGTGCTGACATGTTTTCGTATTTTACCCATATCTGCTTAACCACATCAGCAAATGAGCTGATTCCAACGGCTATAGTTCCGTAACTGATAGGGGAACCTTTTTCTAGAAGAACATGTGATCAGATCAGGCCTCCAATATTGACGAAATCGACCATCAAGTTGGCTGATCAAAATCGTCATATACCTACCTTTGAAATTTGTAAAGCTTGTCTCTTGTCATTTAGCCCTCCAAAATGTGTATAAATAGAGGGCCTTGGATGATTGTAAGGGATCATATTGGAGATTGGTAGGATATTAGCCATTTTAACAAAATTCTCTAAGTTTTCTTCTTCTTTCTTTTCTCTAGTTTTCTTTTTCTTTAGAAAGAGCAAGAGGTTGGATAATTAATATTCTTCTTCTTCTTCTTCTTTCTTTCTTTTATTTTCTTCTTAGATTCTATTTAATTTTATGTTTATAATGCCTATGCTAGGCTAAACTTCTATTTGGTTAAGGGTGATTTCAAAGCCCTAGACATGTTTTGTGATTGATTTTCAGATTCTATCTATCATTAATTTTCTATCAAAGTTGCTTATGTTCTTCTACAAGAATTGTTCATGATGTTGTCTTGATTTGTTTAGGTGTACAACTAGATAGATCTTGATAATTATCTATTGCTAGTTTAGGAGTCTTGATCCGTGTAATTGTCTTGATTTCCTATTCATAAGTGGCAATTTGTGATTAATGATTATGGTCAAGTTTTCAATAATTGCAAAGTGGAACATAACCTAAGTTGAACAATCCGAGCTTATGTGTTTGTTGCTTAGATCAACCTATCTTTCTCATCATAAAGCTGCCATTAAATTGAATCTAGAGAGCTTATTCTAGGTTGTTTGATGGTTAGAGATTAAATAGAGAGCTTGTTCTATTTAACGACAAACTAAGGAAAGATTGGGATAACAGAGCTTGTTGTTATCTACGGTTGTTAACTTTGATAGTTGGTTGATATTGATAGATCTGAAATTGATTCTTAATGATGTCTAGTGGTGGAGAATGAAACCTTAACCATATTTTTCATTTTTGATTCTTCTTACTTGTTTTCTTACTTTTCTAGTTTGCTTATTTTTAAAAGTATATTTATTTTTATTGGCTGGTTATACCGCCTAATTTGTATATTAATTTTATTTTATTTTTATTGGCTGGTTATACCGCCTAATTTAGTATATATATTTTTATTGGCTGGTTATACCGCCTTGCTTAGTATATATATTTTTATTGGCTGGTTATACCGCCTTGCATCTTATTCTTATTATTTACTTTAGTTTAAATCTGGCTTCAAAAACCCCTTTTCTTTTATTGTTCTTGAATTTAAGTTTTAAACTATCAACTTATAAACTAAAACCCAATCCCTGAGGACTCGACCCTTGCTAACTACTATACTTACAATTGATCTTTTTAGTGCAAGGTTAAATAAGATACACTCTTTTGGGTGCATCAAGTTTTTGGCGCCGTTGCCAGGGATTGCTTTCTTTAGTTTATTAGTTTATTGGTTTATTCTTATTTTCTGTTCTAATTATTTACTTTCTTATTTTTTTATTAGTGAATGTTCCAAACTCCCGAAAAAGACTTACGACTTAGAAAAATTCGGGAATTTATAACTTCTCACCAACAACCAATCGAGGAGTTGATCCAAAACATCCAAGAGAAGCAAGGAGAGATGGCAGCAGCTGACAACCGAACTCTCAAGGAGCTAGCCGCTCCGGACTTGGGTCAACAACCATTATGCATTGAATATGCTAATCTTGAGGTAGCTTTTGAATTAAAATCTGGTTTGATTCACCTTCTCCCAACTTTTCATGGTTTTGCAGGAGAGGATCCAAATAAGCACCTCAAGGAATTCCATGTAGTTTGCTCAAGCATGAGACCAACAGGGGTCACGGAAGAGCAAGTTAAGTTGAGAGCCTTCCCATTCTCTCTAGCTGATTCAGCAAAGGAATGGCTCTACTATCTACCATCCGGGACCATCACTACATGGAATGATTTGAAGAAAGCATTCTTGGAAAGGTATTTCCCAGCATCTAAGGCTGCCAACATTAGGAAAGAGATATGTGGGATTCGGCAATACAACGGAGAGTCCTTATATGAATATTGGGAGAGGTTCAAGAAACTTTGTGCATCATGTCCACACCATCAGATAAGTGAACAACTTCTCATCCAATACTTCTATGAAGGTCTCATGCCCATGGAGAGAAGTATGATAGATGCCGCTAGTGGGGGAGCTCTAGTTGATAAGACTCCCAGGGCTGCTAGAACATTAATCTCCAACATGGCAGCCAATTCTCAACAGTTCTCAATGAGACAAGATCCACCACCACAATCCAAGAGAGTTAATGAGGTAAGTATATCATCCCTTGAACAAAAATTTGATAAACTGACTTCTCTTGTTCAACAATTGGCTGTAGGTAAAATACAACAAATAAAGGCTTGTGGCATATGTTCAAACATAGGGCACCAAACTGATATGTGTCCAACACTTCAAGAGGATACCAATGAACATGTGAATGCCATGGGTGGATTTCAGAACCAATCAAGGAAATATGATCCCTACTCAAACACATACAATCCAGGATGGAGGGATCATCCAAACTTCAATTATGGAGGGAACCAATCACAAACTATTCCTCCACCATTTGACCACAGGCCACCGGGTTTTCAGCAAAGAGTGCAACAACCATACCAAACCCGACAACAACTACCACCCACCCAAAATTCAGGTACTTCTCTTGAAGATCTTGTTAAAGCTCTTTCTACTAATACAATTCAATTTCAACAGGAAACAAAGACAAGTATTCGAAATTTGGAGACTCAAATAGGGCAATTGGCAACAACCATGAGTCAAATGCAAGCAAGGGATTCTGGGAAATTACCTTCCCAAACCATAGTGAATCCAAAAGAGAATGCCAATGCTATAAATTTAAGAAGTGGGAAACAGCTAGAGGCACCACAAAATGATAGTGCTCAAGGGGAGAACAATACCATGGCATCCTCTTCACATCCCAACGAGCCACTAAAAAAGGTAATTCCTAAACCATCCTTTCCTTCCTATATAACTCCTCCACCTTTTCCTAACAGGTTAGCAAAGTCCAAGAAGGAGGAGCAAGAGAAGGAAATTTTGGAAACCTTCCGGAAAGTAGAGGTGAACATTCCTTTACTAGATGCTATCAAGCAAGTGCCAAGATATGCCAAGTTCCTAAAAGAGTTGTGCACATCTAAACGGAAGTTGAAATGGAATGAAAAGGTAAGTGTGGGGGAGAATGTGTCAGCTGTTCTTCAAAAGAAACTCCCACCTAAATGCAAGGATCCAGGTATGTTTACCATTCCTTGTAAGATAGGCAACACCAGGTTTGAGCGTGCTATGCTAGATCTAGGGGCATCTATTAATGTCATGTCATATTCAATTTATGCTTCATTGAATCTAGGACCATTAGAGGAAACCGGTGTTATAATACAACTTGCTGACCGTTCTAACACTTATCCAAGAGGAGTTGTAGAAGACGTTCTTGTACAGGTTAATGAATTGGTTTTTCCCGCTGACTTTTATGTTATTGAGATGGAAGATGAGATGTCTTCTAATCCCACACCTATTCTATTAGGGAGACCATTCTTGAAAACAGCAAGAACTAAAATAGATGTACATGATGGCACTTTAACTATGGAATTTGATGGTGAAATAATTCGCTTTAACATTTTTGAGGCCATGAGATATCCTAGTGATGTGCATTCTGTTTTTAATATTGATATAATTGACTCACTAGTGCAGCAAGCTTATGAGCTAGATGGTGAAGATAGTGTAGAAATAGTCCTTAGCAACCATCTCGGAATGGGGAATGCTAAACTAGCCTTGAGTGACCAGGTGGAAGGGGCACTAGAATCTTTACACTCGCTGCAACCTAAAGATGCAAGGTTTGATGTTTCATTTATTGATTTGCCTTTATCTAATGAGAAACTTCTACCTTCCATTTTGCAGGCACCAACTTTAGAGTTGAAACCACTACCGAACCACTTGAAATATTTGTTCTTAGGGGAAAAGGACACACTACCTGTCATCATTGCCAAAGAGCTCACACCTTTGCAAGAAGAGCGACTTATCCGGGTGCTTAGAGAGCATAAAACAGCAATTGGTTGGACAATTGCCGATATCAAGGGAATAAGCCCATCCATGTGCATGCACCGGATTTTGTTAGAGGAAGGGTCTAAACCAACAAGAGAAGCACAAAGAAGATTGAACCCTCCTATGATGGAGGTTGTGAAAAAGGAGATACTGAAGCTCCTAGATGTTGGAGTGATCTATCCTATCTCGGATAGCAAATGGGTGAGCCCAGTCCAAGTGGTTCCAAAGAAATCAGGTGTAACGGTGGTAACAAATAATGAGAATGAACTTGTTCCTACTAGGATTCAAACAGGATGGCGAGTTTGTATTGATTATCGTAAACTTAATTCCACAACTCGCAAAGACCACTTTCCTTTACCTTTTATTGATCAAATGCTTGAAAGGTTAGCTGGCCATTCTCATTATTGTTTTCTTGATGGTTTTTCAGGTTATAATCAGATAGCCATTGCTCCGGAGGACCAAGAGAAAACAACATTCACATGTCCATTTGGTACTTTTGCATACCGGCGTATGCCATTTGGTCTTTGTAATGCACCAGCTACATTCCAAAGGTGTATGGTTAGCATATTTTCAGATTATGTAGAGAATATCATAGAAGTGTTTATGGATGATTTTAGTGTCTATGGTGATTCTTTTGATAGATGTCTAGAGAACCTTACACTTGTACTTGAAAGATGCATGGAAACTAACCTTGTTTTGAATTGGGAAAAATGTCACTTTATGGTAGAACAAGGAATAGTTTTGGGCCATGTTATTTCTTCTAGAGGGATAGAGGTTGATAAGTCTAAAATAGATATTATGCATTCTTTACCACCTCCCACAAATGTGAGAGAGGTTCGTTCTTTTCTTGGACATGCAGGTTTCTATAGGAGATTTATCAAAGACTTCTCAAAGATCACATTACCTCTTTGCAAGCTACTACAAAAAGATGTGGTTTTCCACTTTGATGATAAATGCAAAGAGGCGTTTGAAACATTGAAGGGACTCTTGACATCAGCTCCTATCATCCAACCACCAGATTGGAATGTACCTTTTGAAATCATGTGTGATGCTAGTGACTATGCCATTGGAGCTGTTTTGGGCCAACGGGTTGGGAAAGCCTCACATGCCATTTATTATGCCTCAAGAACTCTTAATGATGCTCAATTGAACTATTCCACTACTGAAAAAGAACTTTTGGCTGTTGTATTTGCTTTAGAAAAATTTCGATCTTATTTAATTGGTACTAAAGTAATTGTATTTTCTGACCATGCAGCCCTTAAGTACTTACTCACTAAAAAGGAGGCCAAACCAAGGTTGATTAGATGGATACTTCTCTTACAAGAGTTTGATTTGGAGATAAAAGATAAGAGAGGTAGTGACAACCTGGTTGCGGACCATCTTAGCCGTTTAGTTCATGAAGATGATGCACTACCCTTGAATGAGAACTTTCCGGATGAGCAACTTCTTTTTATAAGAACAACAACTCCTTGGTATGCTGATATTGTTAATTACTTAGTTACCAAGAAGTTGCCACAAGAGTTGACACAAGCTCAAAGAAATAAGATCAAGAGTGATGCCAAATACTACATATGGGATGATCCTTACCTTTGGAAGCATTGCTCCGATCAGATTATAAGAAGGTGTGTACTCGAAACTGAATTTCAATCTATTCTCACCTTTTGTCACTCTTATGCATGTGGAGGACACTTTGGATCCAAAAGAACAGCCATGAAAGTTCTTGATTCTGGATTTTATTGGCCTACCATATTCAAAGATGCATACCTCTTTTGCAAGTCATGTGATCGTTGCCAAAGAACTGGTAACTTAGGTGCTAGAAATCAAATGCCTCAAACTCCAATACTTATTGTTGAAATTTTTGATGTATGGGGCATGGATTTCATGGGACCTTTTCCTCCTTCTTTTGGTAATCTTTATATTTTACTTGCCGTTGATTATGTTTCAAAGTGGGTGGAAGCAAAATCCACTAGGACTAATGACTCTAAAGTTGTTTCAGATTTTGTCAAGACTAACATCTTTGCTAGGTTTGGAACGCCAAAGGCCATAATCA
The DNA here is from genome assembly GCA_030761205.1 of Fremontodendron californicum. Lineage (NCBI taxonomy): Eukaryota > Viridiplantae > Streptophyta > Magnoliopsida > Malvales > Malvaceae > Fremontodendron > Fremontodendron californicum. The sequence goes on along the minus strand of JAULJL010000023.1, from coordinate 7,803,423 downwards.
GCGATAGAGGTACTCACTTTTGCAATAGGACTATGGAAGCACTTTTGAGGAAGTATAACATCACACACAAGGTCTCCACCTCATATCATCCTCAAACTAGTGGGCAAGCTGAAGTGTCAAACCGAGAAGTTAAGTCCATCCTTGAAAAGACAGTTAATCCAAATAGGAAGGATTGGAGTTCACGACTTGATGATGCACTTTGGGCTTATAGGACAGCATATAAGACACCCATTGGTATGTCTCCTTATCGACTTGTTTATGGTAAGCCTTGTCATCTTCCGGTTGAATTGGAACATAAATCATATTGGGCTATCAAACAATGCAACATGGAGATGGATGAGATAGGAAAGAAAAGAAAACTTGACCTACAAGAATTAGAGGAGATAAGGAATGATGCCTATCAGAATTCTAGGATTTACAAGGAAAAGACTAAGGCATTCCATGACAAGATGATATCAAGAAAAGAATTTGTTGTTGGACAAAAAGTTCTTCTCTTCCATTCACGCCTTAAGTTATATCCAGGTAAGTTACGTTCTCGTTGGGTTGGACCTTTTGTTATTACTAATGTATTTACTCATGGTGCAGTTGAAATCCAAAGCCCAAAAACAGATAAGGCATTCAAAGTGAATGGTCATAGATTGAAGCCTTACTATGAGAACTTTCCAATACAAGATATGGAGGAGTTTCCACTTTTTGAGCCAAAGTATGTTGAATAATAATGGCATGGGTCTAAGTTAGGCTGAGGACAATAAACCAAGCGCTTCTTGGGAGGCAACCCAAAAGGATGGAGAGCATCTATTATATCAGATTTGCATATTCCTTACTCTCCATCATTCTATCTTTTATTGTTTTTCTTTTTTTTTGTTTAATAGTTCTTTTCTCTTACATATAATTCTTGCATTGGGGGATAATAGCATTACATTGAGGACAATGTAAAAATTATGTGTGGGGGGAAGAATTTAGGATTTTATTTAGAGTGTTTTGTTTTTGAGTCTTTTTATGTTGTTTTTCTTTCTGATCCTTGTTTTGAAAATAACTAGATGTAAATATAATTTTTTTTTTAACCCCGGTTAAATGGCGGATAACGGTACTCCGTGATTATTTAAATCGGTTCCATCAGCTACCCACAAAACTGATATTGTATATAAATTTCTCTTCCAATTTCTCTTTCATTTTTTTCATTTTTTTTTTCAGGATGGATGATATTCTCACAATATTGCAGAAACGATTTCCTCCTTTTCCTCGAAATATTTTACTGAAGCTTTACCAAGTTCGACTTGAAAGATTAAGAATGCTTATGCACAAAGGGATTCCTGACGACATACGTTGGATAATTGAAGCCAAGGTACGTGAAGATGAATATCTTCCTGTTTTGCATTTACCAAGTACAGGTAGAAGCACTTTTGCAAAGAAGCGACGAGCAAAGCGCATGAGTTCAAATTGCCACAAATGTGCACGATGGACGTGTAACGGTAAATGTCGTTCTATTGGGATTCCGTCCTCTAATCGAGATGATAAAATTGAATTCATTAAGGATGGACTGAGTAAGGAGAATTTGGGTAATATCCAACTTTCTCTTGAGACGCATCCTAGTGGAGACGTACAAAGAGAAATTCTTGATTTATGGCCGCAATTCCAAAGGGAATGGCAACATCTTGGGAATCTGATGTTAAAAGACCCTGTTTGCCAGCTTGTAAGAAAACTGGATGGGAAGCATATCCTCGACTCATAGAAGGCGTTTAAGCCGTTTCTGGACGTAAAACCAGAGGAAGATGTGAGCCACAATCACAACTACAATAAATAACTTCTCAGCTTTTGGTTTGATTTGCAATAACTTTATTTTGTTTTAATTTACGTGTTGTTCGATTTGTGTAATTATTCTCGTTTTTTTTATTTGTCTTTTACGGTTGATTTTTTCTTCTCTTTTTGATTTTCTTCCTGAAATCACGCAAAAATCTTTTGTTAGGTTAACATTTTCTTCTGACAGGTCAGATACACTTTCGGCGACATTATTACTCTTGTCTGATTCACTACTCAGTCCTCTATATATTACACCATGTACTCATTCTCTTTCAGGCACTCGAAAAAAAAATGGAAAGTACTTCATCCCAGCGCATTAAAAAAATTTGTGTCTTTGGAGGTGCTTATCCAGGGAAAAATAACATATTCGCTGATGAAGCCATAAGAGTTGGAGTAATACTTGCCCAACAAAAGATCCACTTGATTTATGGAGGCGGTAGTACGGGTTTAATGGGAGCAGTCGCTACAGCAGCACACACCGGAGGAAGTCCAGTTCTAGGAATCGTGCCAAAACTATTCACAAGTTTTTGTGGACCTACCGTGGGTAAGGAAATACAAGTCTGGAGTGTCCCTGAACGGATAACAATCATGTACCATTCTGCCGATGCATTCATTGCTTTACCAGGAGGTCTGGGTACATTGGAAGAAATAGCTTGCGTGGCTTCTTGGTCATCTTTGGTCACAAATAAGAAACCCATTGGTTTGCTTAATATTAATGGTTATTTTAGTAATTTGCTTTTATATTTAGATAATGCTGTGGATAATGGATTCATGTTTTCAGAGGCAAGGAGAACCATAATTTCTGCTACAACCATTGAAGATTTACTTAAAAAGCTCCAAGCTTATGAGTGTTTATCTGCTACGGTTGTTTCGCAAACGCTCGGAAAAAGAAAAAGAGATATGGACGAGCAAGGAGTGGATTGCACTTTGTCTTTGTGACATTATCTAACATTTTGCTTGTTGTGTCTCAGTTATAATAAGTGGTTAGCAACCTCTGCAGGTAATATCTCCTAAATTCTACCTTTAAAATTTGACATTGGGGACAATGTCATATTTTAGTAGGGGGTAAGGGACATATTTTGCTAATTTAAAAAAAAAAAAAAAAAAAAATTTAAGAAGTATTCATTCTGAACAAGGTCTGAGTAAGGGAGACTTGAGACATACCTTGTCAGTTTGATTTCTTCTTTTCAAAAAAAAAAAAAAAAAAAAAAAAAAAAAAAAAAAAGTTTGTTGTGTTTTAAGCAATTTAGAAGTATTCATTCTGAACAAGGTCTGAGTAAGGGAGACTTGAGACACACCTTGTCAGTTTGATTTTAATCTTTTTATGTTTACTTGTTAATTTTTGTTTAGTATTTTAAGATTATTTAGGTTGCACGAGTTTGTTTTGTTTTGAGTCTTAGCTGTTCCTATTCTTATGTTATTAGTTCTTTTCTCTTACACATGATTCTTTCATTTGGGTTAATAGACTTACATTGAGGACAATGTAAGAATTAAGTGTGGGGGGAATGATTTAGGATTTCTTTTATTTTTGTCTACTATTTTTTTTTTTATGAGTCTTTATTATAATTTTTAGTGTGTTTTAGTTCCTTTTTAATACAATGATGAGATATGAATTGCATAAGTCTAAAACAGAGTTATTAGTGAGAAGATTTTCATGAGAATTGAGCTTGATATCATTTTTTTTTTATGAGCCAATGTTAATATGATATGTTGATTGAGAAAGAAGCATGTTTAGACTTAATCTGACTTGTATAATCATCCTTGTGAGTTTTTGAGCCTATAATGATTGATGCATTATACAAATCAATCTAATTTCTTTCTTGAGTGCTCTTATGATTACAGGATTCTCTAGAACTTGCTTTAAACCGTTTGAGACTATATTGATACATGTGACAACATGAATATGATAGAGGCATTAGGATTTTTAGCCAGAGCCAAACAGCCATCCCTTATTGATGTTCCAAGAGAACACACCCTTAGTGAACCAATTTGAGCCTACATTGAATAAGCTATCTCTTTGGTAACCATAACTTGTCCCTAACCTAAATATACTTATATCTTTACCTTTGTTCCAAAGATGAATTAGCATGTTTTGAGACAAGTTGCAAAGACAAGGGATATTTTTAGTTAAAAATTTGGGTTAGAAACAAGAAATAAGTGTTGGGGGGGAAAGAAAAAAAAAAAAAAAAAAAAAAAGAAATGGAATACTGGCAAATACATTCAAAAAAAAAAATATGAATCATCTCTTGAATTTTGGGAAAAAGAAAAAGATGTTACAAAGTTGTTCAGAATGAAGAAAAGGCCCAACATAAATATCCGACCTAGGTGACTATGTACTTGTAAAGAGTTTTGAGAAGTTTCTTTGTATGATCTTTTTATGTCTCTAAACTTTATGAACTCTTTGGAACCTTTGTGATATCTTTATCCTTTTGTTCTTCAACCACATTACAAACCCCTTGGCCCCATTACAACCTTGATTAAAGACCTCTTGATTCATGAAGTTGTATGATCTAAATAGTGGAGAATAGGTGGACAAGCAAGAATATGGTAGAACTGTTTTCATGAGATTGATTGAGTGTAAACACTTCACCACTACTTTAAAGAGTGAAAATCATGAGGGTATCCCATGTGAGAAGTTGAGATTAAATTTGAACATGCAATATTTTGATTGAGATATGTTATGCTAATATTGGCTTAACTCAAACAATTTACATTCAAGCATGATTTTTTGTGAAATTCTTTAAGCTATTGATTAGTTTATAAGACTTGTTCAAATATTGTATCTAATTTGTATTGAAAGGATTAGGAGTAAATATTTTTAGTATATGCAGTTTATTTATATTTTAGTTTTTCAATGTTTGTGGGTATCGTTCTAGTAAACCCTCACGAGACTAAACTCGTCCACTAGGGACACCTAGGGGTTTAAAGGCTTGTGTCACATGCTAAGTGCCACCGTGATTTCCTACGAAAATGGATTAGATTAGATTTTCTTATTTTATTTTTATTGAGTCGTTGCTAGGGACTAGCAACAATCTAAGTGTGGGGGTGTGATAACTCGTATAATTATATAGTTTTTAGTTATGTTTTATTAATGTTTTGTGTCAAATACGAGTTATTATTGTTTAGTCTAATTGTGTTTATGATCTTTTATATTTTTATGTATTTTGGTGTTTTTCACAAGTTTCTTTGAGTGATTTCAGATTACTAGAATTAAGGGCAAATCCAGTTCAGTTTCAGTTCCGACACCTTTTGCCATATCAGCTATATCTCGAGTTTCACTGAAGCAATAAGGCTGAAATTTGTAGCCATGCAAAGCTAAGAGGCATATCTATCTTTTTCATGTTTTACACTTCTTAAAACGGAGTCGTTTTCCCTAGCGAAATCGACCATCAAGTTGGCTGATGTGCAATGACGTCTGTGCTGACATGTTTTCGTATTATGCCCATATCTTCTTATCCACATCAGCAAATGAGCTGATTCCAACGGCTATGGTTCCGTAACTGATAGGGGAACCTTTGTCTAGAAGACCATGTGATCAGATCAGGCCTCCAATATTGAAGAAATCGACCATCAAGGTGGCTGATGTGTAATGACGTCTGTGCTGACATGTTTTCGTATTTTGCCCATATCTGCTTAACCACATCAGCAAATGAGCTGATTCCAACGGCTATAGTTCCGTAACTGATAGGGGAACCTTTTTCTAGAAGAACATGTGATCAGATCAGGCCTCCAATATTGACGAAATCGACCATCAAGTTGGCTGATCAAAATCGTCATATACCTACCTTTGAAATTTGTAAAGCTTGTCTCTTGTCATTTAGCCCTCCAAAATGTGTATAAATAGAGGGCCTTGGATGATTGTAAGGGATCATATTGGAGATTGGTAGGATATTAGCCATTTTAACAAAATTCTCTAAGTTTTCTTCTTCTTTCTTTTCTCTAGTTTTCTTTTTCTTTAGAAAGAGCAAGAGGTTGGATAATTAATATTCTTCTTCTTCTTCTTCTTTCTTTCTTTTATTTTCTTCTTAGATTCTATTTAATTTTATGTTTATAATGCCTATGCTAGGCTAAACTTCTATTTGGTTAAGGGTGATTTCAAAGCCCTAGACATGTTTTGTGATTGATTTTCAGATTCTATCTATCATTAATTTTCTATCAAAGTTGCTTATGTTCTTCTACAAGAATTGTTCATGATGTTGTCTTGATTTGCTTAGGTGTACAACTAGATAGATCTTGATAATTATCTATTGCTAGTTTAGGAGTCTTGATCCGTGTAATTGTCTTGATTTCCTATTCATAAGTGGCAATTTGTGATTAATGATTATGGTCAAGTTTTCAATAATTGCAAAGTGGAACATAACCTAAGTTGAACAATCCGAGCTTATGTGTTTGTTGCTTAGATCAACCTATCTTTCTCATCATAAAGCTGCCATTAAATTGAATCTAGAGAGCTTATTCTAGGTTGTTTGATGGTTAGAGATTAAATAGAGAGCTTGTTCTATTTAACGACAAACTAAGGAAAGATTGGGATAACAGAGCTTGTTGTTATCTACGGTTGTTAACTTTGATAGTTGGTTGATATTGATAGATCTGAAATTGATTCTTAATGATGTCTAGTGGTGGAGAATGAAACCTTAACCATATTTTTCATTTTTGATTCTTCTTACTTGTTTTCTTACTTTTCTAGTTTGCTTATTTTTAAAAGTATATTTATTTTTATTGGCTGGTTATACCGCCTAATTTGTATATTAATTTTGTTTTATTTTTATTGGCTGGTTATACCGCCTAATTTAGTATATATATTTTTATTGGCTGGTTATACCGCCTTGCTTAGTATATATATTTTTATTGGCTGGTTATACCGCCTTGCATCTTATTCTTATTATTTACTTTAGTTTAAATCTGGCTTCAAAAACCCCTTTTCTTTTATTGTTCTTGAATTTAAGTTTTAAACTATCAACTTATAAACTAAAACCCAATCCCTGAGGACTCGACCCTTGCTAACTACTATACTTACAATTGATCTTTTTAGTGCAAGGTTAAATAAGATACACTCTTTTGGGTGCATCAAAGAGCGACTTATCCGGGTGCTTAGAGAGCATAAAACAGCAATTGGTTGGACAATTGCCGATATCAAGGGAATAAGCCCATCCATGTGCATGCACCGGATTTTGTTAGAGGAAGGGTCTAAACCAACAAGAGAAGCACAAAGAAGATTGAACCCTCCTATGATGGAGGTTGTGAAAAAGGAGATACTGAAGCTCCTAGATGTTGGAGTGATCTATCCTATCTCGGATAGCAAATGGGTGAGCCCAGTCCAAGTGGTTCCAAAGAAATCAGGTGTAACGGTGGTAACAAATAATGAGAATGAACTTGTTCCTACTAGGATTCAAACAGGATGGCGAGTTTGTATTGATTATCGTAAACTTAATTCCACAACTCGCAAAGACCACTTTCCTTTACCTTTTATTGATCAAATGCTTGAAAGGTTAGCTGGCCATTCTCATTATTGTTTTCTTGATGGTTTTTCAGGTTATAATCAGATAGCCATTGCTCCGGAGGACCAAGAGAAAACAACATTCACATGTCCATTTGGTACTTTTGCATACCGGCGTATGCCATTTGGTCTTTGTAATGCACCAGCTACATTCCAAAGGTGTATGGTTAGCATATTTTCAGATTATGTAGAGAATATCATAGAAGTGTTTATGGATGATTTTAGTGTCTATGGTGATTCTTTTGATAGATGTCTAGAGAACCTTACACTTGTACTTGAAAGATGCATGGAAACTAACCTTGTTTTGAATTGGGAAAAATGTCACTTTATGGTAGAACAAGGAATAGTTTTGGGCCATGTTATTTCTTCTAGAGGGATAGAGGTTGATAAGTCTAAAATAGATATTATGCATTCTTTACCACCTCCCACAAATGTGAGAGAGGTTCGTTCTTTTCTTGGACATGCAGGTTTCTATAGGAGATTTATCAAAGACTTCTCAAAGATCACATTACCTCTTTGCAAGCGACTACAAAAAGATGTGGTTTTCCACTTTGATGATAAATGCAAAGAGGCGTTTGAAACATTGAAGGGACTCTTGACATCAGCTCCTATCATCCAACCACCAGATTGGAATGTACCTTTTGAAATCATGTGTGATGCTAGTGACTATGCCATTGGAGCTGTTTTGGGCCAACGGGTTGGGAAAGCCTCACATGCCATTTATTATGCCTCAAGAACTCTTAATGATGCTGATGCACCCAAAAGAGTGTATCTTATTTAACCTTGCACTAAAAAGATCAATTGTAAGTATAATGATTAGCAAGGGTCGAGTCCTCAGGGATTGGGTTTTAATCTATGAGTTATTAGTTTATAACTTACGTTCAAAGAAAACAATAAAAGAAAAGGGGTTTTTTGAAGCCAGATTTAAACTAAAGTAAATAATAAGAATAAGATGCAAGGCGGTATAACCAGCCAATAAAAATATATATACTAAATTAGGCGGTATAACCAGCCAATAAAAATATATATACTAAATTAGGCGGTATAACCAGCCAATAAAAATAAAACAAAGTTAATATAAAAATTAGGCGGTATAACCAGCCAATAAAAATAAATATAAAAAATAAGCAAACTAAAAGTAAGAAAACAAATAAGTAAGAAGAATCAAATATGAAAAATATGGTTAAGGTTTCATTCTCCACCACTAGACATCATTAAGAATCAATTTCAGATCTATCAATATCAACCAACTATCAAAGTTAACAACCGTAGATAACAACAAGCTCTGTTACCCCAATCTTTCCTTAGTTTGTCGTTAAATAGAACAAGCTCTCTATTTAATCTCTAACCATTAAACAACCTAGAATAAGCTCTCTAAATTCAATTTAATGGCAGCTTTATGATGAGAAAGATAGGTTGATCTAAGCAACAAACACATAAGCTCGGATTGTTCAACTTAGGTTATGTTCCACTTTGCAATTATTGAAAACTTGACCATAATCATTAATCACAAATTGCCACTTATGAATAGGAAATCAAGACAATTACACGGATCAAGACTCCTAAACTAGCAATAGATAATTATCAAGATCTATCTAGTTGTACACCTAAATAAATCAAGACAACATCATGAACAATTCTTGTAGAAGAACATAAGCAACTTTGATATAAAATTAATGATAGATAGAATCTGAAAATCAATCACAAAACATGTCTAGGGCTTTGAAATCACCCTTAACCAAATAGAAGTTTAGCCTAGCATAGGCAATGTAAACATAAACATAAAATTAAAGAAAATCTAAGAAGAAAATAAAAGAAAGAAAGAAGAAGAGGAAGAATATTAATTATCCAACCTCTTGCTCTCTCTAAAGAAAAAGAAAACTAGAGAAAAGAAAGAAAACTAGAGAAAAGAAAGAAGAAGAAAACTTAGAGAATTTTATTAAAATGGCTAATATCCTACCTATGTACAATATGATCTCTACAATCATCCAAGGCCCTCTATTTATACACATTTTGGAAGGCTAAATGACAATAGACAAGCTTTACAAATTTCAAAGGTAGGTATAATAGGTGGGTGAATTTTTCTAACAATTTTCGTCATATTGTATGATAATTTTGATCAGCCAACTTGATGGTCGATTTCGTCAATGTTGGAGGCCTGATCTGATCACATGGTCTTCTAGAAAAAGGTTCCCCTATCAGTTACGGATCCATAGCCGTTGGAATCAGCTCATTTGCTGATGTGGATAAGCAGATATGGGCAAAATACGAAAACATGTCAGCACAGACGTCATTGCACATCAGCCAAATTGATGGTCGATTTCGTCAATATTAGAGGCCTGATCTGATCATATGGTCTTCTAGACAAAGGTTCCCGTATCAGTTACGGATCCATAGCCATTGGAATCAGCTCATTTGCTGATGGGGATAAGCAGATATGAGCAAAATACGAAAACAGGTCAGTACAGACGTCATTGCACATCAGCCAACTTGATGGTCGATTTCGCTAGGGAAAACGACTCCGTTTCAAGAAGTATAAAACATGAAAAAGATAGATATGCCTCTTAGCTTTGCACGGCTACAAATTTCAGCCTTATTGCTTCTGTGAAACTCCAGATAGAGCTGATATGGCAAAATGTGTCGGAACTGGAACTGAACTGGATTTGCCCTTAATTCTAGTAATCTGAAATCACTAAAAGAAACTTGTGAAAAACACCAAATTACATAAAAATATAAAAGATCATAAACACAATTAGACTAAACAATAATAACTCGTATTTGACACAAAACAATAATAAAACATAACTAAAAACTATATAATTATACGAGTTATCACACCCCCACACTTAGATTGTTGCTAGTCCCTAGCAACGACTCAATAAAAATAAAATAAGAAAATCTAATCTAATCCACTTTCGTAGGAAATCACGGTGGCACTTAGCATGTGACACAAGCCTTTAAACCCCTAGGTGTCCCTAGTGGACGAGTTTAGTCTCGTGAGGGTTTACTAGGACGATACCCACAAACATTGAAAACATAAGAAAAACTAAAAATAATAATTATAACTAATCCTTCCAATATAAATTTGAGATAATCATTGGACAAGTCTTAAAAACTAATCAATAGCTTAAAGAAATTCACAAAAAATCTTGCTTGAATGTAAATAGTTTGAGTTAAGCCAATATTAACATAACATATTTCAATCAAAATAGTGCATATTCAAACTTAATCTCAACTTCTCACATGGGATACTCTCTTGATTTTCACTCTTTAAAGTAGTGGTAAAGTGTTTACACTCAATCAATCTCATGAAAACAGTTCTACCATATTCTTGCTTGTCCACCTATTCTCCACTATTTAGATCATACAACTTCATGAATCAAGAGGTCTTTAATTAAGGTTGTAATGGGGCCAAGGGGTTTGTAATGTGGTTGAATAACAAAAGGATAAAGATATCACAAAGGCTCCAAAGAGTTCATAAAGTTTAGAGACATAATAAGATCATACAAAGAAACTTCACAAAACTCTTTACAAGTACATAGTCACCTAGGCCGAATATTCATGTTGGGCCTTTTCTTCATTCTAAACAACTTTGTAACATCTTTTTCTTTTTCCACAAATTCAAGAGATGATTCATAATTTTTACTTAGGAATGTATTTGCCAGTATTCCATTTCTTTTTCTCTTGACTTTTCTTTTCTTTTCCCCCCACACTTATTTCTTGTTTCTAACCCAAATTTTCAACTAAAAATATCCCTTGTTTTTTGCAATATGTCTCAAAATATATAATCCATCTTTAGAACAAGGGTAAGGATATAAGTATATTTAGGCTAGGTGTAAGTTGTGGTTACCAATAAAACAGCATATTTAATGTAGGCTCAAATTGGCTCACTAGTGGGGATGTTCTCTTAGAACATTAATAATGGATGGCTGTTTGGCTCTGGTTATAATCCTAATGCCTCTATCATATTCATGTTGTCACATGTATCAATATAGTCTCAAACGGTTTAAAGCAAGTTCTAGAGAATCATGTAATCATAAGAGCACTCAAGAAAGAAATTAGATTAATTTGTATAATGCATCAATCATTATAGGCTCAAAAACTCACAAGGATGATTATACAAGTCAGATTAAGTCTAAACATGCTTCTTTCTCAATCAACATATCATATTAACATTGGCTCATAAAAAGGTTGACATCAAGCTCAATTCTCATGAAAATCTTCTCACTAATAAATCTGTTTTAGAATTATGCAATTCATATCTCATCATTGTATTAAAAAGGAACTAAAACACACAAAATAATAATAATAATAATAAAGACTCATAAAAAAAATAGTAGACAAAAATAAAAGAAATCCTAAATCATTCCCCCCACACTTAATTCTTACATTGTCCTCAATGTAAGTCTATTAACCCAAATGAAAGAATCATGTGTAAGAGAAAAGAACTAATAACATAAGAATAGGAACAACTAAGACTCAAAACAAAACAAACTCATGCAACCTAAATAATCCTAAAATACTAAACAAAAATTAACAAGTAAACATAAAAAATAAAAATAAAAACAATAAAAATAAAAATAATAAAAGAAAATAAAAAGGAAAAGAAAGAGAAAGCAAATCTGAATATGGAAGGTTGGCAATTTCTTCTTTAATTGGGTTGCCTTCCCAATTAACACTTGAGTTAATGTTTTGAACCTAACCAACACCCCTTCTTGGCTTTTTAGGCTTGTCAGGCTCATACATGAAATTTTCCAAATTAATGCGTTTGAGAGGAAGCTTTCTTTGCACAACAGTGGATGCATTCTCCATTACAAGTATTATTCCATCATCCTTTGTGGTGCATATCTCATCGAGGAATGGAGCATATTTTGATACTTGTTGAATGGCATCCACAAACAAGTTGTTTAAGGTTTCTGGCATGTGTTGTTCATGTTCTTCCTCCATGAACTTTGCAAATCTACTAGGAAAAGGTGGAGAAGAAACATTAGTAAAAAGTGGAACCTTAAACGTTACCTCAGGTGCTGATAACTCGTATAATTATATAGTTTTTAGTTATGTTTTATTATTGTTTTGTGTCAAATACGAGTTATTATTGTTTAGTCTAATTGTGTTTATGATCTTTTATATTTTTATGTAATTTGGTGTTTTTCACAAGTTTCTTTGAGTGATTTCAGATTACTAGAATTAAGGGCAAATCCAGTTCAGTTCCAGTTCCGACACCTTTTGCCATATCAGCTATATCTCGAGTTTCACTGAAGAAATAAGGCTGAACTTTGTATCCCTGCAAAGCTAAGAGGCATATCTATCTTTTTCATGTTTTACACTTCTTGAAACGGAGTCGTTTTCCCTAGCGAAATCGACCATCAAGTTGGCTGATGTGCAATGACGTCTGTTCTGCACCGTTTTGGTATTTTGACCATATCTTCCGATCCACGTACGCAAATGATCTGATTCCAACGGCTATGGATCCGTAACTGATAGGGGTATATTTTTCTAGAAGACCATTTTATCAGATCGAGCCTCCAACATTGACAAAATCGACCATCAAGCTGGCTGATCAGAATTGTCATACAATATGACGAAAATTGTTAGAAAAATGCACCCACCTATTATACCTACCTTTGAAATTTGTAAAGCTTGTCTCTTGTCATTTAGCCCTCCAAAATGTGTATAAATAGAGGGCCTTGGATGAGTATTGGGATACATTATACATTGGTAGGATATTTGCCATTGTAATAAAATTCTCTAAGTTTTCTTCTTCTTTCCTTTCTCTAGTTTTCTTTTTCTTTACTTATGTTTCTTACATTTCTTTTCATTTTATTCATATCTAGTATGTGTTGCTAATCATATTGTTGAGGTGATGAGGTGAAGCTCTTGGTAAATGCTAAGGTTAGTCTCTTCAACATGAGCTAAAATGAATCATCATTTATAAACACTAGTGTAGATAATATTTTCTTTTGGTTTAAAATCATACTTGCAAAGTAGAGATCTTGATTCATTATTGACAATGAAAATGGCACAGTAAATGCTTGGTTTCATAACCTTGATTTGTTGTAGACATATACCTTGGCATAAGGAATGCTTGGACTCTTTTTATGAGTTTTGAGGACACCAAATGAACATAATATCATATGCTATGGACGTTGGACAATTTGGACTGAATTGCTAAACCTTCCGATTGGAACCTCCTTTATGTGTGGATTTCAATTGTGTAATAAAACAAGATTAATCTTAGCATAACACCAAGAGTGGATTCTCTAACCTCAACATCCTTTCTTATTGTTTTTTTATATCTTGTTTAATTGCTTTTATGTTATTTTGTTTATTTTGTTCTCTAATATCTTGTTTACTTTCTTTGTTATTAATTCCCTAATATCTTGTTTACTTTCTTTGTCTTATATATTTATAAACTTATACTTATTAATACGCTTCCCTGTGGTTCGACCTCGGACACCCGAGAATTTATTACTTGAACATAACCTGCACTTGGGTTTACAACTCTTAATTGAGTTACCATCTAGTTTTTGGCGCCGTTGCCGGGGAAGCAATACTAAGTATATAAGTTTATAAGTATATTTATTTTTATTGGCTGGTTATACCGCCTATATTTATTTTTATTGGCTGGTTATACCGCCTAATTTTCTATATATTTATATTTCTATTGTATATTAACTTTGTTTTATTTTTATTGGCTGGTTATACCGCCTAATCTGTATATTAACTTTGTTTTATGCTTGTTTGGCGACGTGATTTTAGATCTCGTCGTTTAGTTAGATTTTATTGTGAAACTTTTTCAGGTAATCTTTCTAATACAACTCCTACCATGGCTGACAATGAAAGTGTTCATGCTGAAGATGAGAACAGACAAGTACGCACCATGCGTGACTACTTGCAACCAACTCGAAGCTCATCACCCTCTTGTTTTATTTTTCCTCTCAATGCAAACAACTTTCGTTTTAAACCAGGTATGATAGCTTTGCTTCCAAATTTCCATGGGTTAGAATCGGAAAGTGCTTACTCGTTTCTAAAAGACTTCGAAGATGTATGTGTCACCTTTAATGACCAACAATGTACAAATGAAATTGTCAAGCTAAAATTATTTCCTTTTTCTTTAAAAGATAAAGCAAAAATTTGGCTTCATAATTTAAAACCAAGGTCAATTGGCACATGGCAAGAATTACAAACTGAGTTTCTAAAGAAATTTTTCCCAGCACATAAAACTACTGCTTTGAAAAGACAGATTCAAAATTTCAATCAAAATCAAAATGAAGCATTTTTTCAGTGCTGGGAGCGTTTTAAAGATTTGTTAAGTTCTTGTCCACATCATGGTTTTGAAAAATGGCGTCTTATTAGTTTCTTTTATGAAAGTTTAACTCCCGAAACTAAACAATTTGTTGAAACAATGTGTAACGGTGAGTTTCTAGAAAAAGAACCTGAAGAAGCCTTTGACTACCTAGACCATTTGGCAGATAACTCTCAAGCCTGGCACACAGATAATTCCTCTGAAAGTTCCAATAGATCTAATCTTGTTTCTAACAGAGGTAAATATCATTTTAGTCAAGAAGATGAGATAAAAGCTAAAGTAGCTAATTTGGCTAGAAAGATTGAAGCCATGGAACTTAGAGAAGTAAAAGAAGTCAAAACGGTTAAAAATGAAGAAAGTTGTGGAATTTGTGAAATCATGGGACACCCCACTTCTGAATGTCCAAACATTCCCATTCTTAAAGAAGCGTTGCATGATCAAGTAAATTCCATAAACACATTTAAAAAGCCTTTTCCTTCTCCTTACTCTGAAACGTATAACCCTGAATGGAGAAATCATCCCAACTTCAGTTGGCGGAATAATAATCATGTTCAGGTACCACAATCTCAAAAGCCGGGCAACACTTTTTCCTATCAACCTTCACGTGTACAAACCTTGGAAGAGACATTGCAAGCATTCATGCAAACACAAGCAAATGTGAATAGCCGGACTTCACAGGACATCAATGAGATCAAAAACACCTTGTCCACATTGACAGCTTCATTACGCACTCAAGAAAAAGGTAAGTTTCCTGCTCAACCTCAGCCTAACCCTTCTACTCAATGTCTTGTTTCTTGCTCCAATGAAACTCAACAGGAAAATGCCAGTTCTATCACAACTCTTCGAAGTGGAAAGGCAATTGACAAAAACATTCCATCAAAAGACCAAGATCCTCTTTCCCCTCCGAAAAGTAATGGTAAGGATGATGGTAAGTCTGAACTTCTTGAAAATTTGGACAAAGAAAAAGGTATGCATCCTGCTCCTTTTCCTCAAAGGTTGCAAACAATAAAGAATTTGAATCAAAATGCAGAAATTTATGAACTTTTCAAACAAGTTAAGATTAACATTCCTTTATTGGATGCAATCAAACAAGTTCCATCTTATGCTAAATTTTTGAAGGACATGTGCACAGTTAAAAGGAAACATAATGTACAAAAGAAAGCATTTTTGACGGAAAGTGTGAGCTCAATCATTCAGCACCTTACTCCACCAAAATTCAAAGATCCTGGATGTCCAACAATCTCATGCATCATTGGAAACACTAGAATAGAACGTGCATTGCTTGATCTTGGTGCTAGTGTTAATCTTTTGCCTTTTTCTGTTTATCAACAGTTAGGTTTAGGTGAACTCAAGGAAACACCTGTTACACTTCAACTAGCTGATCGTTCTGTAAAAATTCCTCGAGGGATAGTTGAAGATGTTTTGGTTCAAATTGATAATTTTTACTTCCCTGTTGATTTTATTGTTTTGGACACACATCCTGTTTCAAATCCAAATGTTCAAATTCCTGTTATATTAGGCCGTCCATTTCTTGCAACTTCTAATGCTCTGATAAATTGCAGGAATGGTATGTTGAACATTTCTTTTGGAAATATGACTTTAGAATTAAATGTGTTCAACACTTGCAAGCAACCTGGTGATGATTCAGAAGTACATGAAGTGGATTTCATTGAAGAACTTGTTCATGAACATCTCACCACTACCACATTCCATGATCCTTTAGAAGCTTATTTAATTGAATGTGAGTTTGATAATGCTTCAGAAATTTCACACACTGATTCTTTGTTAAATTCTTTTCAGGTTAAGCATTGTTGGAAACAAAAGTTTGAGGAACTTCCATCACTCACAAATGTCACTGTACCATCAACTATTGAACCACCCAAGCTGGATTTAAAACCATTGCCATCCGAGCTAAAATATTCCTTTTTGGGTGAGAATGAAACTTTTCCAATCATAAATGAACTTGAGGAACTCAGAAAAGATGCATATGAGAATTCTAAAATTCATAAAGAAAGAACTAAAGCCTTTCATGACAAGTTAATTTCAAGAAAAACATTTAATGTTGGGCAAAAAGTTCTACTTTATAATTCTAGACTTCACATATTTCCTGGTAAGTTGAGATCAAGATGGACTGGCCCATTTGTGGTTAAGCATGTGTATCATTATGGAGCAGTTGACATTGAGAATCCTCAAAATGGTAACGTATTCAAGGTAAATGGACAAAGACTCAAACTCTTTTTGGAAAATCATGTTACTCAAGAAGAGGTTGTTTTTCTTTCTGATCCTTGTTTTGAAAATAACTAGATGTAAATATAATTTTTTTTTAACCCCGGTTAAATGGCGGATAACGGTACTCCGTGATTATTTAAGTCGGTTCCATCAGCTACCCACAAAACTGATATTGTATATAAATTTCTCTTTCATTTTATTTTATTTCATTTTTTTTCAGGATGGATGATATTCTCAAAAGATTGCAGAAACGATTTCCTCCTTTTCCTCGGAATATTTTACTGAAGCTTTACCAAGTTCGATTAGAAAGATTAAGAATGCTTATGAACAAAAGGATTCCTGAAGACATACGTTGGATAATTGAAGCCAAGGTACGTGAAGATGAATATCTTCCTGTTTTGCATTTACCAGGTACAGGTAGAAGCACTTATGCAAAGAAGCGACGAGCAAAGCGCATGAGTTCAAATTGCCACAAGTGTGCACGATGGACGTGTAACGGTAAATGTCGTTCTATTGGGATTCCGTCCTCTAATCGAGATGATAAAATTGAATTCATTAAGGATGGACTGAGTAAGGAGAATTTGGGTAATATCCAACTTTCTCTTGAGACGCATCCTAGTGGAGACGTACAAAGAGAAATTCTTGATTTATGGTCGCAATTCCAAAAGGAATGGCAACATCTTGGGAATCTGATGTTAAAAGACCCTGTTTGCCAGCTTGTAAGAAAACTGGATGGGAAGCATATCCTCGACTCATAGAAGGCGTTTAAGCCGTTTCTGGACGTAAAACCAGAGGAAGATGTGAGCCACAATCACAACTACAATAAATGACTTCTCAGCTTTTGGTTTGATTTGCAATAATTTCATTTCGGTTTAATTTACGTGTTATTCGATTTGTGTAATTATTCTCGTATTTTTTGCATTGGTCTTTTACGGTTGATTTTTCTTCTCTTTTTGATTTTCTTCCTGAAATCACGCAAAAATCTTTTGTTAGGTTAACATTTTCTTCTGACAGGTTAAATACACTTTCGGCGACATTATCTAACATTTTGTTTGTTGTGTCTCAGTTATAATAAGTGGTTAGCAACCTCTGCAGGTAATATCTCCTAAATTCTACCTTTAAAATTTGACATTGGGGACAATGTCATATTTTAGTAGGGGGTAAGGGACATATTTTGCTAAAAAAAAAAAAAAAAAAAAAATTGTTGTGTTTTAAGACATTTAGAAGTATTCATTCTGAACAAGGTCTGAGTAAGGGAGACTTGAGACATACCTTGTCAGTTTGATTTAATCTTCTTCTTTCAAAAAAAAAAAACAAAAAAAAAAAAAAAAAAAAAAAAAGCATGTTTAGACTTAGTGTGTTTTTTTTAGTTACTTTCAATACAATGATGAGATATGAATTGCATAAGTCTAAAACAGATTTATTAGTGAGAAGATTTTCATGAGAATTGAGCTTGATGTCAACCTTTTTATGAGCCAATGTTAATATGATATGTTGATTGAGAAAGAAGCATGTTTAGACTTAATCTGACTTGTATAATCATCTTTGTGAGTTTTTGAGCCTATAATGATTGATGCATTATACAAATCAATCTAATTTCTTTCTTGAGTGCTCTTATGATTACATGATTCTCTAGAACTTGCTTTAAACCGTTTGAGACTATATTGATACATGTGACAACATGAATATGATAGAGGCATTAGGATTATAACCAGAGCCAAACAGCCATCCATTATTAATGTTCTACGAGAACATCCCCACTAGTGAGCCAATTTGAGCCTACATTAAATATGATGTTTTATTGGTAACCACAACTTACACCTAGCCTAAATATACTTATATCCTTACCCTTGTTCTAAAGATGAATTTTATATTTTGAGACATATTGCAAAAAAACAAGGGATATTTTTATTTGAAAATTTGGGTTAGAAACAAAAGATAAGTGTGGGGGAAGAAAAGAAAAGAAAAAGTCAAGAGAAAAAGAAAGGGATCATTGTCAAATACATTCCCATATTAAAAAAAAAAAAAAAAAATCTTCTCTTGAACTTCTAGAAAAAGATGTTACAAAGTTGGTTAGAATGATGCAAAGGCTCAACATGAATATTTAGCCTATGTTATTATGTGCTTTATAAGAGTTTTGAGAAGTTTTATTTGTATGATCTTATTATGTCTCTAAAATCTATGAACTCTTTGGAACCTTTGTGATATCTTTATCCTTTTGTTCTTTAACCACATTATAACCCTTTGGCCCCATTACAACCTTGAATAAAGACCTCTTGATTTATGAAGTTGTATGATCTAAATAGTGGAGAATAGGTGGACAAGCAAGCATATGGTAGAAGTGTTTTCATGAGATTCATTGAGTGTAAACACTTTACCACTACTTTAAAGAGTGAAAATCAAGAGAGTATCCCATGTGAGAAGTTGAGATTAAGTTTGAATATACACTATTTTGATTGAAATATGTTATGTTATTATTGGCTTAACTCAAACTATTTACATTCAAGCAAGATTTTTTGTGAATTTCTTTAAGCTATTGATTAGTTTTTAAGACTTGTCCAATGATTATCTCTAATTTATATTGGAAGGATTAGTTATAATTATTATTTTTAGTTTTTCTTATGTCTTCAATGTTTGTGGGTATCGTCCTAGTAAACCCTCACGAGACTAAACTCGTCCACTAGGGACACCTAGGGGTTTAAAGGCTTGTGTCACATGCTAAGTGCCACCGTGATTTCCTACGAAAATGGATTAGATTAGATTTTCTTATTTTATTGAGTCGTTGCTAGGGACTAGCAACAATCTAAGTATGGGGGTGTGATAACTCGTATAATTATATAGTTTTTAGTTATGTTTTATTATTGTTTTGTGTCAAATACGAGTTATTATTGTTTAGTCTAATTGTGTTTATGATCTTTTATATTTTTATGTAATTTGGTGTTTTTCACAAGTTTCTTTGAGTGATTTCAGATTACTAGAATTAAGGGCAAATCCAGTTCAGTTCCAGTTCCGACACCTTTTGCCATATCAGCTATATCTCGAGTTTCACTGAAGCAATAAGGCTGAACTTTGTATCCCTGCAAAGCTAAGAGGCATATCTATCTTTTTCATGTTTTACACTTCTTGAAACGGAGTCGTTTTCCCTAGCGAAATCGACCATCAAGTTGGCTGATGTGCAATGACGTCTGTTCTGCACCGTTTTGGTATTTTGACCATATCTTCCGATCCACGTACGCAAATGATCTGATTCCAACGGCTATGGATCCGTAACTGATAGGGGTATATTTTTCTAGAAGACCATTTTATCAGATCGAGCCTCCAACATTGACAAAATCGACCATCAAGCTGGCTGATCAGAATTGTCATACAATATGACGAAAATTGTTAGAAAAATGCACCCACCTATTATACCTACCTTTGAAATTTGTAAAGCTTGTCTCTTGTCATTTAGCCCTCCAAAATGTGTATAAATAGAGGGCCTTGGATGAGTATTGGGATACATTATACATTGGTAGGATATTTGCCATTGTAATAAAATTCTCTAAGTTTTCTTCTTCTTTCCTTTCTCTAGTTTTCTTTTTCTTTACTTATGTTTCTTACATTTCTTTTCATTTTATTCATATCTAGTATGTGTTGCTAATCATATTGTTGAGGTGATGAGGTGAAGCTCTTGGTAAATGCTAAGGTTAGTCTCTTCAACATGAGCTAAAATGAATCATCATTTATAAACACTAGTGTAGATAATATTTTCTTTTGGTTTAAAATCATACTTGCAAAGTAGAGATCTTGATTCATTATTGACAATGAAAATGGCACAGTAAATGCTTGGTTTCATAACCTTGATTTGTTGTAGACATATACCTTGGCATAAGGAATGCTTGGACTCTTTTTATGAGTTTTGAGGACACCAAATGAACATAATATCATATGCTATGGACGTTGGACAATTTGGACTGAATTGCTAAACCTTCCGATTGGAACCTCCTTTATGTGTGGATTTCAATTGTGTAATAAAACAAGATTAATCTTAGCATAACACCAAGAGTGGATTCTCTAACCTCAACATCCTTTCTTATTGTTTTTTTATATCTTGTTTAATTGCTTTTATGTTATTTTGTTTATTTTGTTCTCTAATATCTTGTTTACTTTCTTTGTTATTAATTCCCTAATATCTTGTTTATTTTCTTTTTCATATATATTTATAAACTTATACTTACTAGTACGCTTCCCTGTGGTTCGACCTCGGACACCCGAGAATTGATTACTTGAACATAACCTGCACTTGGGTTTACAACTCTTAATTGAGTCTCCATCAGGTGCCGAAATACTCTTATTTGGATTTGTGGCTTCATTATCCTCAAGAATAGAATCCATCTCTAATTTTGTTTCATCCTCATCTTGTTCCTCATTCCTCAAGGTCACAATCGTAGCATTCTCCTTTGGGTTAATCATCGTTTGGGCAGGGAGTTCTTCAGATCTTTGTGCTACCCATCCCACCATACTACTAGTCAATTGGATCATTTGCTTTTCCAAACTCTGGATGCTTGCCCTTGTTTCCTGTTGAAATTGCAATGTATCAGTAACAAGAGAATAGACAAGATCTTCTAAAGAAGTACCTGAGTTTTGAGTCATATGTGGTGGTTGAAAAAGATCTGGTTCTTGGGACCATGATTGATTGAAGCTAGATGGATGAGTGTAATTGGCATAAGGATCTACTTCTTGGTAATTTTCCGAATAGCCATAATTAGTATGATCCCACCATCCCTCATGGTAAGTGTTTGAGTAATGATCATACTGTTGGTCTTGGAACACTTGATGGCCTTGACATCCTCCCATGGCCAATTGTTGAACTGGGTAGGTGAGATTGGCTTGTTGATTTTCCATGTTCATGTATGCCACCAACTCTTCAAGTGTTAGATTGCTCAATTCCATCGTTTTGTTTTTTTTTTTTTTTTTTCAAAATTTGATAAGAAAAACTTGTATGTACAAGAAAATAGAACTAATTAGAACTGAAAATAAGAATAAACCAAGTAACAAATAAACTAAAGAAAACAATCCCCGGCAACGGCGCCAAAAATTTGATGCACCCAAAAGAGTGTATCTTATTTAACCTTGCACTAAAAAGATCAATTGTAAGTATAATGATTAGCAAGGGTCGAGTCCTCAGGGATTGGGTTTTAATCTATGAGTCATTAGTTTATAACTTACGTTCAAAGAAAACAATAAAAGAAAAGGGGTTTTTTGAAGCCAGATTTAAACTAAAGTAAATAATAAGAATAAGATGCAAGGCGGTATAACCAGCCAATAAAAATATATATACTAAATTAGGCGGTATAACCAGCCAATAAAAATATATATACTAAATTAGGCGGTATAACCAGCCAATAAAAATAAAACAAAGTTAATATAAAAATTAGGCGGTATAACCAGCCAATAAAAATAAATATAAAAAATAAGCAAACTAAAAGTAAGAAAACAAATAAGTAAGAAGAATCAAATATGAAAAATATGGTTAAGGTTTCATTCTCCACCACTAGACATCATTAAGAATCAATTTCAGATCTATCATTATCAACCAACTATCAAAGTTAACAACCGTAGATAACAACAAGCTCTGTTACCCCAATCTTTCCTTAGTTTGTCGTTAAATAGAACAAGCTCTCTATTTAATCTCTAACCATTAAACAACCTAGAATAAGCTCTCTAAATTCAATTTAATGGCAGCTTTATGATGAGAAAGATAGGTTGATCTAAGCAACAAACACATAAGCTCGGATTGTTCAACTTAGGTTATGTTCCACTTTGCAATTATTGAAAACTTGACCATAATCATTAATCACAAATTGCCACTTATGAATAGGAAATCAAGACAATTACACGGATCAAGACTCCTAAACTAGCAATAGATAATTATCAAGATCTATCTAGTTGTACACCTAAATAAATCAAGACAACATCATGAACAATTCTTGTAGAAGAACATAAGCAACTTTGATATAAAATTAATGATAGATAGAATCTGAAAATCAATCACAAAACATGTCTAGGGCTTTGAAATCACCCTTAACCAAATAGAAGTTTAGCCTAGCATAGGCAATGTAAACATAAACATAAAATTAAAGAAAATCTAAGAAGAAAATAAAAGAAAGAAAGAAGAAGAGGAAGAATATTAATTATCCAACCTCTTGCTCTCTCTAAAGAAAAAGAAAACTAGAGAAAAGAAAGAAAACTAGAGAAAAGAAAGAAGAAGAAAACTTAGAGAATTTTATTAAAATGGCTAATATCCTACCTATGTACAATATGATCTCTACAATCATCCAAGGCCCTCTATTTATACACATTTTGGAAGGCTAAATGACAATAGACAAGCTTTACAAATTTCAAAGGTAGGTATAATAGGTGGGTGAATTTTTCTAACAATTTTCGTCATATTGTATGACAATTTTGATCAGCCAACTTGATGGTCGATTTCGTCAATGTTGGAGGCCTGATCTGATCACATGGTCTTCTAGAAAAAGGTTCCCCTATCAGTTACGGATCCATAGCCGTTGGAATCAGCTCATTTGCTGATGTGGATAAGCAGATATGGGCAAAATACGAAAACATGTCAGCACAGACGTCATTGCACATCAGCCAAATTGATGGTCGATTTCGTCAATATTAGAGGCCTGATCTGATCATATGGTCTTCTAGACAAAGGTTCCCGTATCAGTTACGGATCCATAGCCATTGGAATCAGCTCATTTGCTGATGTGGATAAGCAGATATGGGCAAAATACGAAAACAGGTCAGTACAGACGTCATTGCACATCAGCCAACTTGATGGTCGATTTCGCTAGGGAAAACGACTCCGTTTCAAGAAGTATAAAACATGAAAAAGATAGATATGCCTCTTAGCTTTGCACGGCTACAAATTTCAGCCTTATTGCTTCTGTGAAACTCCAGATATAGCTGATATGGAAAAATGTGTCGGAACTGGAACTGAACTGGATTTGCCCTTAATTCTAGTAATCTGAAATCACTAAAAGAAACTTGTGAAAAACACCAAATTACATAAAAATATAAAAGATCATAAACACAATTAGACTAAACAATAATAACTCGTATTTGACACAAAACAATAATAAAACATAACTAAAAACTATATAATTATACGAGTTATCAGATGCTCAATTGAACTATTCCACTACTGAAAAAGAACTTTTGGCTGTTGTATTTGCTTTAGAAAAATTTCGATCTTATTTAATTGGTACTAAAGTAATTGTATTTTCTGACCATGCAGCCCTTAAGTACTTACTCACTAAAAAGGAGGCCAAACCAAGGTTGATTAGATGGATACTTCTCTTACAAGAGTTTGATTTGGAGATAAAAGATAAGAGAGGTAGTGACAACCTGGTTGCGGACCATCTTAGCCGTTTAGTTCATGAAGATGATGCACTACCCTTGAATGAGAACTTTCCGGATGAGCAACTTCTTTTTATAAGAACAACAACTCCTTGGTATGCTGATATTGTTAATTACTTAGTTACCAAGAAGTTGCCACAAGAGTTGACACAAGCTCAAAGAAATAAGATCAAGAGTGATGCCAAATACTACATATGGGATGATCCTTACCTTTGGAAACATTGCTCCGATCAGATTATAAGAAGGTGTGTACTCGAAACTGAATTTCAATCTATTCTCACCTTTTGTCACTCTTATGCATGTGGAGGACACTTTGGATCCAAAAGAACAGCCATGAAAGTTCTTGATTCTGGATTTTATTGGCCTACCATATTCAAAGATGCATACCTCTTTTGCAAGTCATGTGATCGTTGCCAAAGAACTGGTAACTTAGGTGCTAGAAATCAAATGCCTCAAACTCCAATACTTATTGTTGAAATTTTTGATGTATGGGGCATGGATTTCATGGGACCTTTTCCTCCTTCTTTTGGTAATCTTTATATTTTACTTGCCGTTGATTATGTTTCAAAGTGGGTGGAAGCAAAATCCACTAGGACTAATGACTCTAAAGTTGTTTCAGATTTTGTCAAGACTAACATCTTTGCTAGGTTTGGAACGCCAAAGGCCATAATCAGCGATAGAGGTACTCACTTTTGCAATAGGACTATGGAAGCACTTTTGAGGAAGTATAACATCACACACAAGGTCTCCACCTCATATCATACTCAAACTAGTGGGCAAGCTGAAGTGTCAAACCGAGAAGTTAAGTCCATCCTTGAAAAGACAGTTAATCCAAATAGGAAGGATTGGAGTTCACGACTTGATGATGCACTTTGGGCTTATAGGACAGCATATAAGACACCCATTGGTATGTCTCCTTATCGACTTGTTTATGGTAAGCCTTGTCATCTTCCGGTTGAATTGGAACATAAATCATATTGGGCTATCAAACAATGCAACATGGAGATGGATGAGATAGGAAAGAAAAGAAAACTTGACCTACAAGAATTAGAGGAGATAAGGAATGATGCCTATCAGAATTCTAGGATTTACAAGGAAAAGACTAAGGCATTCCATGACAAGATGATATCAAGAAAAGAATTTGTTGTTGGACAAAAAGTTCTTCTCTTCCATTCACGCCTTAAGTTATATCCAGGTAAGTTACGTTCTCGTTGGGTTGGACCTTTTGTTATTACTAATGTATTTACTCATGGTGCAGTTGAAATCCAAAGCCCAAAAACAGATAAGGCATTCAAAGTGAATGGTCATAGATTGAAGCCTTACTATGAGAACTTTCCAATACAAGATGTGGAGGAGTTTCCACTTTTTGAGCCAAAGTATGTTGAATAATAATGGCATGGGTCTAAGTTAGGCTGAGGACAATAAACCAAGCGCTTCTTGGGAGGCAACCCAAAAGGATGGAGAGCATCTATTATATCAGATTTGCATATTCCTTACTCTCCATATTCTATCTTTTATTGTTTTTCTTTTTTTTTGTTTAATAGTTCTTTTCTCTTACATATAATTCTTGCATTGGGGGATAATAGCATTACATTGAGGACAATGTAAAAATTATGTGTGGGGGGAAGAATTTAGGATTTTATTTAGAGTGTTTTGTTTTTGAGTCTTTTTATGTTGTTTTTCTTTCTGATCCGTGTTTTGAAAATAACTAGATGTAAATATAATTTTTTTTTTTAACCCCGGTTAAATGGCGGATAACGGTACTCCGTGATTATTTAAATCGGTTCCATCAGCTACCCACAAAACTGATATTGTATATAAATTTCTCTTCCAATTTCTCTTTCATTTTTTTCATTTTTTTTTTTCAGGATGGATGATATTCTCACAAGATTGCAGAAACGATTTCCTCCTTTTCCTCGAAATATTTTACTGAAGCTTTACCAAGTTCGACTTGAAAGATTAAGAATGCTTATGCACAAAGGGATTCCTGACGACATACGTTGGATAATTGAAGCCAAGGTACGTGAAGATGAATATCTTCCTGTTTTGCATTTACCAGGTACAGGTAGAAGCACTTTTGCAAAGAAGCGACGAGCAAAGCGCATGAGTTCAAATTGCCACAAATGTGCACGATGGACGTGTAACGGTAAATGTCGTTCTATTGGGATTCCGTCCTCTAATCGAGATGATAAAATTGAATTCATTAAGGATGGACTGAGTAAGGAGAATTTGGGTAATATCCAACTTTCTCTTGAGACGCATCCTAGTGGAGACGTACAAAGAGAAATTCTTGATTTATGGCCGCAATTCCAAAGGGAATGGCAACATCTTGGGAATCTGATGTTAAAAGACCCTGTTTGCCAGCTTGTAAGAAAACTGGATGGGAAGCATATCCTCGACTCATAGAAGGCGTTTAAGCCGTTTCTGGACGTAAAACCAGAGGAAGATGTGAGCCACAATCACAACTACAATAAATGACTTCTCAGCTTTTGGTTTGATTTGCAATAACTTTATTTTGTTTTAATTTACGTGTTGTTCGATTTGTGTAATTATTCTCGTTTTTTTTATTTGTCTTTTACGGTTGATTTTTTCTTCTCTTTTTGATTTTCTTCCTGAAATCACGCAAAAATCTTTTGTTAGGTTAACATTTTCTTCTGACAGGTCAGATACACTTTCGGCGACATTATTACTCTTGTCTGATTCACTACTCAGTCCTCTATATATTACACCATGTACTCATTCTCTTTCAGGCACTCGAAAAAAAAAATGGAAAGTACTTCATCCCAGCGCATTAAAAAAATTTGTGTCTTTGGAGGTGCTTATCCAGGGAAAAATAACATATTCGCTGATGAAGCCATAAGAGTTGGAGTAATACTTGCCCAACAAAAGATCCACTTGATTTATGGAGGCGGTAGTACGGGTTTAATGGGAGCAGTCGCTACAGCAGCACACACCGGAGGAAGTCCAGTTCTAGGAATCGTGCCAAAACTATTCACAAGTTTTTGTGGACCTACCGTGGGTAAGGAAATACAAGTCTGGAGTGTCCCTGAACGGATAACAATCATGTACCATTCTGCCGATGCATTCATTGCTTTACCAGGAGGTCTGGGTACATTGGAAGAAATAGCTTGCGTGGCTTCTTGGTCATCTTTGGTCACAAATAAGAAACCCATTGGTTTGCTTAATATTAATGGTTATTTTAGTAATTTGCTTTTATATTTAGATAATGCTGTGGATAATGGATTCATGTTTTCAGAGGCAAGGAGAACCATAATTTCTGCTACAACCATTGAAGATTTACTTAAAAAGCTCCAAGCTTATGAGTGTTTATCTGCTACGGTTGTTTCGCAAACGCTCGGAAAAAGAAAAAGAGATATGGACGAGCAAGGAGTGGATTGCACTTTGTCTTTGTGACATTATCTAACATTTTGCTTGTTGTGTCTCAGTTATAATAAGTGGTTAGCAACCTCTGCAGGTAATATCTCCTAAATTCTACCTTTAAAATTTGACATTGGGGACAATGTCATATTTTAGTAGGGGGTAAGGGACATATTTTGCTAATTTAAAAAAAAAAAAAAAAAAAAATTTAAGAAGTATTCATTCTGAACAAGGTCTGAGTAAGGGAGACTTGAGACATACCTTGTCAGTTTGATTTCTTCTTTTCAAAAAAAAAAAAAAAAAAAAGTTTGTTGTGTTTTAAGCAATTTAGAAGTATTCATTCTGAACAAGGTCTGAGTAAGGGAGACTTGAGACACACCTTGTCAGTTTGATTTTAATCTTTTTATGTTTACTTGTTAATTTTTGTTTAGTATTTTAAGATTATTTAGGTTGCATGAGTTTGTTTTGTTTTGAGTCTTAGCTGTTCCTATTCTTATGTTATTAGTTCTTTTCTCTTACACATGATTCTTTCATTTGGGTTAATAGACTTACATTGAGGACAATGTAAGAATTAAGTGTGGGGGGAATGATTTAGGATTTCTTTTATTTTTGTCTACTATTTTTTTTTTTATGAGTCTTTATTATAATTTTTAGTGTGTTTTAGTTCCTTTTTAATACAATGATGAGATATGAATTGCATAAATCTAAAACAGAGTTATTAGTGAGAAGATTTTCATGAGAATTGAGCTTGATATCATTTTTTTTTTTTATGAGCCAATGTTAATATGATATGTTGATTGAGAAAGAAGCATGTTTAGACTTAATCTGACTTGTATAATCATCCTTGTGAGTTTTTGAGCCTATAATGATTGATGCATTATACAAATCAATCTAATTTCTTTCTTGAGTGCTCTTATGATTACAAGATTCTCTAGAACTTGCTTTAAACCGTTTGAGACTATATTGATACATGTGACAACATGAATATGATAGAGGCATTAGGATTTTTAGCCAGAGCCAAACAGCCATCCCTTATTGATGTTCCAAGAGAACACACCCTTAGTGAACCAATTTGAGCCTACATTGAATAAGCTATCTCTTTGGTAACCATAACTTGTCCCTAACCTAAATATACTTATATCTTTACCTTTGTTCCAAAGATGAATTAGCATGTTTTGAGACAAGTTGCAAAGACAAGGGATATTTTTAGTTAAAAATTTGGGTTAGAAACAAGAAATAAGTGTGGGGGGGAAAGAAAAGAAAAGTCAAAAAAAAAAAAAAAAAAAAAAAAAAGAAATGGAATACTGGCAAATACATTCAAAAAAAAAAAAATGAATCATCTCTTGAATTTTGGGAAAAAGAAAAAGATGTTACAAAGTTGTTCAGAATGAAGAAAAGGCCCAATATCCGGCCTAGGTGACTATGTACTTGTAAAGAGTTTTGAGAAGTTTCTTTGTATGATCTTTTTATGTCTCTAAACTTTATGAACTCTTTGGAACCTTTGTGATATCTTTATCCTTTTGTTCTTCAACCACATTACAAACCCCTTGGCCCCATTACAACCTTGATTAAAGACCTCTTGATTCATGAAGTTGTATGATCTAAATAGTGGAGAATAGGTGGACAAGCAAGAATATGGTAGAACTGTTTTCATGAGATTGATTGAGTGTAAACACTTCACCACTACTTTAAAGAGTGAAAATCATGAGGGTATCCCATGTGAGAAGTTGAGATTAAATTTGAACATGCAATATTTTGATTGAGATATGTTATGCTAATATTGGCTTAACTCAAACAATTTACATTCAAGCATGATTTTTTGTGAAATTCTTTAAGCTATTGATTAGTTTATAAGACTTGTTCAAATATTGTATCTAATTTGTATTGAAAGGATTAGGAGTAAATATTTTTAGTATATGCAGTTTATTTATATTTTAGTTTTTCAATGTTTGTGGGTATCGTTCTAGTAAACCCTCACGAGACTAAACTCGTCCACTAGGGACACCTAGGGGTTTAAAGGCTTGTGTCACATGCTAAGTGCCACCGTGATTTCCTACGAAAATGGATTAGATTAGATTTTCTTATTTTATTTTTATTGAGTCGTTGCTAGGGACTAGCAACAATCTAAGTGTGGGGGTGTGATAACTCGTATAATTATATAGTTTTTAGTTATGTTTTATTAATGTTTTGTGTCAAATACGAGTTATTATTGTTTAGTCTAATTGTGTTTATGATCTTTTATATTTTTATGTATTTTGGTGTTTTTCACAAGTTTCTTTGAGTGATTTCAGATTACTAGAATTAAGGGCAAATCCAGTTCAGTTTCAGTTCCGACACCTTTTGCCATATCAGCTATATCTCGAGTTTCACTGAAGCAATAAGGCTGAAATTTGTAGCCATGCAAAGCTAAGAGGCATATCTATCTTTTTCATGTTTTACACTTCTTAAAACGGAGTCGTTTTCCCTAGCGAAATCGACCATCAAGTTGGCTGATGTGCAATGACGTCTGTGCTGACATGTTTTCGTATTATGCCCATATCTTCTTATCCACATCAGAAAATGAGCTGATTCCAACGGCTATGGTTCCGTAACTGATAGGGGAACCTTTGTCTAGAAGACCATGTGATCAGATCAGGCCTCCAATATTGAAGAAATCGACCATCAAGGTGGCTGATGTGTAATGACGTCTGTGCTGACATGTTTTCGTATTTTGCCCATATCTGCTTAACCACATCAGCAAATGAGCTGATTCCAACGGCTATGGTTCCGTAACTGATAGGGGAACCGTTTTCTAGAAGACCATGTGATCAGATCAGGCCTCCAATATTGACGAAATCGACCATCAAGTTGGCTGATCAAAATCGTCATATACCTACCTTTGAAATTTGTAAAGCTTGTCTCTTGTCATTTAGCCTTCCAAAATGTGTATAAATAGAGGGCCTTGGATGATTGTAAGGGATCATATTGGAGATTGGTAGGATATTAGCCATTTTAACAAAATTCTCTAAGTTTTCTTCTTCTTTCTTTTCTCTAGTTTTCTTTTTCTTTAGAAAGAGCAAGAGGTTGGATAATTAATATTATTCTTCTTCTTCTTTCTTTCTTTTATTTTCTTCTTAGATTCTATTTAATTTTATGTTTATAATGCCTATGCTAGGCTAAACTTCTATTTGGTTAAGGGTGATTTCAAAGCCCTAGACATGTTTTGTGATTGATTTTCAGATTCTATCTATCATTAATTTTCTATCAAAGTTGCTTATGTTCTTCTACAAGAATTGTTCATGATGTTGTCTTGATTTGTTTAGGTGTACAACTAGATAGATTTTGATAATTATCTATTGCTAGTTTAGGAGTCTTGATCCGTGTAATTGTCTTGATTTCCTATTCATAAGTGGCAATTTGTGATTAATGATTATGGTCAAGTTTTCAATAATTGCAAAGTGGAACATAACCTAAGTTGAACAATCCGAGCTTATGTGTTTGTTGCTTAGATCAACCTATCTTTCTCATCATAAAGCTGCCATTAAATTGAATCTAGAGAGCTTATTCTAGGTTGTTTGATGGTTAGAGATTAAATAGAGAGCTTGTTCTATTTAACGACAAACTAAGGAAAGATTGGGATAACAGAGCTTGTTGTTATCTACGGTTGTTAACTTTGATAGTTGGTTGATATTGATAGATCTGAAATTGATTCTTAATGATGTCTAGTGGTGGAGAATGAAACCTTAACCATATTTTTCATTTTTGATTCTTCTTACTTGTTTTCTTACTTTTCTAGTTTGCTTATTTTTAAAAGTATATTTATTTTTATTGGCTGGTTATACCGCCTAATTTGTATATTAATTTTGTTTTATTTTTATTGGCTGGTTATACCGCCTAATTTGTATATTAATTTTGTTTTATTTTTATTGGCTGGTTATACCGCCTAATTTAGTATATATATTTTTATTGGCTGGTTATACCGCCTTGCTTAGTATATATATTTTTATTGGCTGGTTATACCGCCTTGCATCTTATTCTTATTATTTACTTTAGTTTAAATCTGGCTTCAAAAACCCCTTTTCTTTTATTGTTCTTGAATTTAAGTTTTAAACTATCAACTTATAAACTAAAACCCAATCCCTGAGGACTCGACCCTTGCTAACTACTATACTTACAATTGATCTTTTTAGTGCAAGGTTAAATAAGATACACTCTTTTGGGTGCATCAAGAAGCTATGGGCAAAATACCAAAACAGGTCAGCACAGACGTCATTGCACATCAGCCAACTTGAGGGTCGATTTCGCTAGGGAAAACGACTCCGTTTCAAGAAGTGTAAAACATGAAAAAGTTAGATATGCCTCTTAACTTTGCACGGTTAAAATTTCAGCCTTATTGCTTCAGTGAAACTCCAGATATAGCTGATATGGCAAAAGGTGTCGGAACTGGAACTGAACTGAATTTGCCCTTAATTGTTGATTTGACCTAGTAATCTGAAATCACTCAAAGAAACTCGTAAAAAAAAACACCAAATTACATAAAAATATAAAAGATCATAAACACAATTAGACTAAGCAATAATAACTCGTAATTGACACAAAACAATAATAAAACATAACTAAAAACTATATAATTATACGAGTTATCGTCACTTAGGTGTTGTAGCACCTAATGATAAGCCAACCACTATCTTTTGTGATAGCATGGCTGCTTTGGCTTATATTAAGGATCCGAAATATCATGGAAAGACCAAGCATATAGGGATTAAGTATAACTTTATGAGAGACGCAATTGAAGGGAAAGAAGTTCAAATGGAATACATCTCTACGGATGAGATGGTGGCGGATCCTTTAACTAAACTATACCACCAATCTTGTTTGCCAAACATGTTAGGGCAATGGGTCTCCATAGATTATAATTCGTTTGGTTGAAATTCTTGATGTCATGTACTTGTACCTTATTTTGATTGAATGAATGAATTGTGTTTTTTGAGTTTAATACAATTCTATGCATATTCTATATGTTTCACAATGAATAAAAAATTATATGTCAAACATAGGCAGAGGATTGGTTCACTCACACAAACAATTTGCCTCTATTCTTTGTGTAAGAATAGAGATGAGACTGCTCAAGTGGATAAGTAATAGACATTTGTTGTCTTGAGGTTTAGACATTGGTTGTCTAATGGCAATTTGTTGTTCTTAAAATGAGAGTATACTTATTCTAGTTGGAGTCACATCTTCCAAACATGTGACAACTTGAGCATATTGGTTGCCTTGATTAAGAGAGTCAAGATGAGGTAACGTGTGATTTACCGAACATGAATGACCACACATACATGAATTAAACCTATGTAGCCAGGTGTGAATGTTCAAGACGTGAATATTCAGGTTAATCAATGTGTTTGATTAATTAAAAGCTGTACAGTATTTAAGTATTATTGAATTGGCATATACTCCTAATGGCTGATAATTCCATATGTGAACTACATAGACTTGTTTATTCAAGTGGGAGTCCATTGAGGGGATGTCCACTATTAAATGATTTAAGTGGGAGCTGACAAACCCATGTTGTGAAGTAAATCATTTAAGTGGAAATAATACCGTAGCACATGCGCATATCATGTGTGTATAAGATGACCAAAAAGAAAACAAGGAGTGATCCCTATCTCCTTGTGGTGTGAGTTTCTTTGATCAAAATAAGTTTTGATCAGATTTGTTGCTCTTAGTGACTATTGAATAATATTTGATAATTTGAAAGTATTGTGTTTACTTTGATGGGATCTCCTATGACTATGGTAAATTCGGTCTGCTGGAACCTTATTGGGTAAATGCATAGTTTCAGATTGTTAGATAGTTAGTGCAAAAGGAAAGACATTGTTGAGATACATATGGCATTTATACTTGAAAGACGCGCACATATTACTTTGTGTAATATTAATGAGTTCAAGTATAAGAATGTCTTGAAAAACAAGTGCACTTGGTGTTTGGTACGTTTCATGAGTTTGAAATGTGTTTTCAACTCACATGAAAGGGATGGAAAGTAGCCAAACTATGTATCGACAAGTCTTAGAGCATATGAGGCATGGTTAATGATATATGGATCATTAAAATGAATAACTTAAGAGTTATTTTGATTTGATATCTATGATAAGTCATGGATATGTTATATGGATTGAGTAAAATCTCTTATGTCTAACTTAACAGTTGCATATTGAGATGAATTCCATTGAATGCCTAGGGTCACACGACTTACTTGCATATGTTATTCCAATGTTTGAATGCTTTGCTTTGATTATTTCTTTGGTCTGAATATGTGTGGATGATAGCATCAAGTTCATAATGTGCGAGTGGGAGCTGTTGGATGTATTTGGACATAAGTGAACAAATACACCAAGTACGCACAAGATTAACTTGATATGAATGATGTATGATGATGTTAAACTAGCAAGGAGATGATATAAGCTTATAGAATCTCATAAGGAGCTCAAAGTGAAAGCTTACTCAGCTCAAGTCAGCTCAAGGTAGCTAGACACCAACTAGCTCAGCTCAAGGAGCTGGACACCAGCTCAATTAGCTAGAACTAGCTGAAGGGTAGCTAGGTGAGTGACACTCTATGAGGTGGAGTGACATTAGCTAGTGGTAGCTAGGTGGCCTACATGATGTGGCACATAGGTGTGACACATCAGCACCATCATGTACAAGTGTCACCAATCGGTTTGTGACATGTGACATCATACATCATGTGGCTGCCACATGGACCGAAACAACATGGTGTTTCTAGTAACAAAGGTTCCCTCCTAATAGCCGAATGGTTGTGATCATTTGGAAGGTATTGGTTCTGTTGACCGAACCATTATGTCTCAAATGAAGGGTGCTATTCTAGAAGGGGTTGTGTCCTTTAACCCTTTCATGAAGCAACCCTTGAGTGGCTATAAATAGGAGAGGATTCGGCCAAGACAATATACAAGTGTGTAACACCAATAATCAGAGGTAGATTGCTAAGTGCAATTGCTAAGTGAGTGAGGGGTTCTTGATTGCTTGAATTATCAAGAAGCAAGGCAGAAAGCATTCTGGTTTGGACGAGCAAGATAGGTTGTGGAAAGGTTCTTGTAGTTGCCTTAATCGGTTGATTACAAGAGTGTCTTAGGCATTCGGTTGAGTCCATTACTCATAACCACAACAAGCGAGCATTGCATAAGCAAACAAGTAAGTGACTTGAACTCTTCCTCTATGTTCTCGGATTCTGATAAGTCGAAATCCAACATGGAGTATGCTTTATAGTGGATCATCCAACCAATTTGTGCCCATACTTCCGATATGATAATTTTGAACAAGCCTATGATTTAGGAGGATGTCAAGGCCATCAAGGGTTTCAAGGACAACAGTATGATCCTTACTCAAGCACTTACAATGAAGGATGGTGGGATCATACTAATTACGGCTACTCGAAAAATTATCAAGAAGTAGATCCTTGTGCCAATTACACTCATCAATCTATCTTTAATCAACAATGGGATCAACAACAAGATCTTTTTAAGCCACCACCTCAAAACTCAGGTAATTCTTTAGAAGAACTTGTCAATTCTCTTGTTATTAATACTTTGCAACTTCAACAGGAAATAAGGGAAACAAAGGCAAGTATCTAGAGTTTGGAAACACAAATGAGCTTATTGGACAGTAGTATGGTGGGATGGGTAGCACTAAGATCTGAAGAACTCCTTGCCCAAACGGTGATTAACACAAAGGAGAATGCTAATATTGCGACCTTGAGGAATGAGGAACAAAATGAGGATGAGACAAAACCAAATATGGATTCACTTCTTGAGGATAATGAAGCCACCATTCATATTGAGAGTACTTCGGCACCTGAGGTAACTTTTAAGGTTCCAATTTTTACTAATGTTTCTTCTCCATATTTTCCTACTAGATTCGCAAAGTTCAAGGAGGAGAAACATGAACAACACATGCTGAAAACCTTAAACAGCTTGTTTGTGGATGCCCAACAATGGCGCCAAAAACTTGATACAATTTAGAGACAAAATAAGATTTTGCAAATAGAACTTTCTCAATATTCTTTAGAAGTATATAATCACATAGGCTAAATATTTCATGTTGACCCTTTGCTTCATTCTAATCAACTTTCTAACATCTTTTTCTTTTCTTTTTACAAAACTTCAAGAGGTGATTCGTATATTTTCTTTTTTTTTTCTATGGGAATGTATTTTTACAATGTTCCCTTTTCTTTTTCTCTTGACTTTTGCCTTTCTCCTCCCCCACACTTGTCTTTTGTATCTAACCCAACTTTTCAATAAAAATCCCTTGTTTTTGCAATATGTCTCACACATTCAATTTATCTTTAGAACAAAGGTAGAGATATAAATGTGTTTAGGCTAGGTGTAAGATGTGGTTACCAAAGAGCTCACTCAATGTAGGCTCAAATTGGCTCACTAAGGGGGATGTTCTCTTGGAACATCAATAGAGGATGGTTGATTTGGCCCTAGTTAAAAATCCTAATGCCTCTATCATATCCATGTTGCCACATTGATAAGCTCATAAAATATACATTTTATGCCTTTCTACCTTTAGTTTTTGTTATGTTTTCGATCTTTATCTTGTTTACTTATATTATGTTTTTGAATTTTAGGTACAATAAGGAGAATGAAGTCAAAATATGTCAATAATGATGGTAAATATCTTACAAAATCATAATCACAAGATGGAAGAAGACTTGGGAGTCAAAAATATCAATTTCTGGTTGAAAAGCAATCAGGAAATTTGACCTCCGGAGCTTGTTGTAAGACAAACATGATGTTAGATTCTTTATTTGAAGAAACTTCCTTCTTTACTTTTGAAGTTGACTTGATTATCTTTCCAACGATATATTATGGGCCCAAATCGGATAAGAAATGGGCATTCAAAATGGCGCTAGAAGATCTCACTAAAGAACCCTGCGGCCAGAAAAACCCTAACCGCAAATCTGGAAAAAAGGCAAAAACGTGATTTTTCTGCCTCCAGGCTTACTTGTGCGGCAAGGACTTATTCTCAGGGTTTTAAAGCTCTATAAATACCATCTTTTGAGCCACAAACTAGACATCTTTTGAGGAGACTCAAGGATCATCATTCTTCTTCTTCTTCTTCTTCTTCTTCTCCATTCTTTTATTTTTCTTTTTAGTTTTATGTATATATTATCTATGCCTATGCTAGGCTAAACTTTTATTTGGTTAAGGGTGATTTCAAAGCCCTAGACATGTTATGTAATTAATATTCAGAATCTATCTATCATTGTTTTCTATCAAAGTTGCTTATGTTCTTCCAATAAAATTGTTCATGATGATGTTTTGATTTGTTTAGGTGGCCAACTAGATAAATCTTGATCATTATCTATAGCTAGTTTAGGAGTCTTGATCCGTGTAATTGTCTTGATTTCCTATTCATAAGTAGCAATTTGTGATTATGATTATGGTCAAGTTTTCAATAATTGCAAATTGGAACATAACCTAAGTTGAACAATCCGAGCTTATGTGTTTGTTGCTTAGATCAACCTATCTTTCTCATCATAAAGCTGCTATTAAATTGAACTTAGAGAGCTTATTCTAGGTTGTTTGATAGTTAGAGATTAAATAGAGAGCTTGTTCTATTTAACGACGAACTAAGGAAAGATTGGGGTAACAGAGCTTGTTGTTATCTACGGTTGTTAACTTTGATAGCTAATTAATGTTGATAGATATGAAATTGATTCTTAATGATGTCTAGTGGTGGAGAATGAAACCTTAACCATATTTTTCATATTTGATTCTTCTTAATTACTTGTTTTCTCATTCTTATTGTTAACTTTAGTTTAAATCTGATTTTAAAATCCCTTTTACTTTTGTTTACTTGTTTTTAAGTGATAAACTATTAATTTATAAACTAAAACCCAATCCCTGAGGACTCGACCCTTGCTAATCACTATACTCTACAATTGATTTTTTTAAGTGCAAGGTTAAACAATATACACTCTTTTTGGTGCATCACACATGCATCAATATAGTCTCAAATGATTTAAAGCAAGTTCTAGAGAAACTTGTAATCATAAGAGCACAGAAGAAAGAAATTAGATTGATATGTATAATGCATCAATCATATAGGCTCAAAATTCACAAGGATGATTATACAAGTCAAAACCAAGTCTAAACATGCTTCTTTCTCAATCAACATATCTTATTAACATTGGCTCATGAAAATAGTATTCAAGCTCAATTCTCATGAAAAATCTTCTTACTAATAAACCAGTTTTAGAGCTATACAATTCATATCTCATCATTGTATGGAAAGGAACTAAAAACACACTAAAAAAATAATAATATTATTAAAGACTCGAAAAAGAAACAACCTAAAAGAAATCCTAAATCCTTCCCCCCACACTTAATTCTTACATTGTCCTCAATGTAATGCTATTACCCATATGAAAGAATTATGTGTAAGAGAAAAGAACTAATAACATAAGAATAAAAATAACTAAAACTCAAAACAATACAAACTCATGCAACCTAAATAATTCTAAAACACTAAACAAAAAATTAACAAATAAACATAATAAAAAGAGAAAGGGAAAGGGAAAGAAAGCAAATCTAAGTATGGCAGGTTGGTAATGCCTTTACCAATTGGGCTGCCTCCCAATTAGAACTTGGTTGATTGTCTTCAACCTAGCCTATACCCCGTTTTGGCTTTTTAGGATCTTTGGGCTTAGACATGAAATTTCCCAAATTCGTGCTTTTTGTAGGGCGGTTTCTTTGCACAACAGTGGATGCATTCTCCATCACAATTATTATTCCATCATCCTTTTGTGGTGCATAGCTCATCGAGGAATGGTGCATATTTTAGTACTTGTTCTAAAGATGAATTGAATGTATGAGACATATTGCAAATGAGCTATTTCTTTGGTAACCACATCTTACACCTAGCCTAAACACATTTATATCTCTACCCTTGTTCTAAAGATGAATTGAATGTATGAGACATATTGCAAAAACAATGGATTTTTATTGAAAAGTTGGGTTAGATACAAAAGATAAGTTTGGGGGAGGAGAAAGGCAAAAGTCAAGAGAAAAAGAAAAGGGAACATTGTAAAAATACATTCCCATATTGAAAAAAATATATATATGAATCATCTCTTGAACTTTTGGGAAAAGAAAAGAAAAAGATGTTAGAAAGTTGATTAGAATGAAGCAAAGGGTCAACATGAAATATTTAGCCTATGTGATTATGTACTTCTAAAGAATATTGAGAAAGTTATATTTGCAAAATCTTATTTTGTCTCTAAATTCTATATAGTTGCCCGGCATTGGCGCCAAAAACTTGATGCACTCGAAAGAGTATATCTTATTTAATCTTGCACTAAAAATATCAATTGTAAAGTATAGTAGCTAGCAAGGGCCGAGTCCTTAGGGATTGAATTTCAATTTGTTAGTTATTAGTTTATAACTTCAGTTCAAAGAAAATAAAAGAAAATAAAGGAAAAGGGGGTTCTTGAAATAGTTTTAATTAAAACAAATCAGAATAATAAGAGTGCAAGTAATTAAATAGAAGGAATCAAATATGAGAAAAGTATGGTTAAGGTTTCATTCTCCACCACTAGACATCATTAAGAATCAATTTCATATCTATCAACAGTTAAGGGCAAAGAATCCTGGCAGTACTATTAAAATGGCAGTTGAAAGGGTTACTTCAGATTCGTCCCCATATTTTAAAAGGTTTTATGTATGCTTTGAGGCCTTAAAAAAGGGTTGGAAAGAAGGTTGTAGGCCAATACTTGGTTTAGATGGTTGTTTCTTAAAGGGTTTATTTAAGAGTGAGCTTTTAACAGTTGTAGGGAGAGATGGCAACAATCAGATGTTCCCTGTGGCATGGGCTGTGGTGGAGGTCGAATGTAGAGATTCAAGTGCCTGGTTTCTTAGTCTTCTGACCATGGATCTGGAACTTAATGATGGTTATAGATATACCATTATCAGTGACCAACAAAAGGTAACCATAATAACTTGGTGTATACAACTTTTGGTTATGGATATCACATCTTTGTTAATTATGTTCTATTTTCTATACAAGGTTTAGAGGTGGCTATTTGATAAGTGCTTAAATTCATATATTTTAATATATCAATTCTTTAGATTTTATGCTTAGTTCCTTGAAATCCTTGATAGTTTACTATGGTTTTGTGTTTTGTAGGTGTTTTGGATGATAAGGATTGCTATGGAGTTGAAATGAATGAATTTGGACAAGAAATGAAGCTTCTAGCACAAAGGAAAGTTGAATGCCCATCAAGGAGACACTATGTGGCTGAACCTAACCTAAACTTTCCATAAATAAACTAGTGGTTGATCATATACCATTTATCCCTAAAAACCCTAGTTGGAAAACCCACTCCCTTCAAGATTAACTTGATATGAATGATATATGATGATGGTAAACTAGCAAGGAGATG
The DNA here is from genome assembly GCA_030761205.1 of Fremontodendron californicum. Taxonomy (NCBI): domain Eukaryota; kingdom Viridiplantae; phylum Streptophyta; class Magnoliopsida; order Malvales; family Malvaceae; genus Fremontodendron; species Fremontodendron californicum. Next base: position 7,763,370 of record JAULJL010000023.1, on the reverse strand, counting down.
AGATAAGCTTATGAAAGTTTATAAGGAGCTCAAAGTGAAAGCTTACTCACCTCAAGTCAGCTGGACATCAACTAGCTCAGCTCAAGGAGCTGGACACCAGCTCATTTGGCTAGATGTAGCTGAAGGGTAGCTAGGTGAGTGACACTCTATGAGGTGGAGTGACATTAGCTAGTGGTAGAAAGGTGGCCTAGATGATGTGGCACATAGGTGTGACACATTAGCACCATCATGCACAAGTGTCTCCAATGGGATTGTGACATATGACATCATTCATCATGTGGCTGCCACATGTGACCGAAACATCATGTAGTTTCAGGTAAGAGAGATTCCCTCCTAATAGCCGAGTGGTTGGGATCATTTGTAAGGGAATGATCCTGTTGACTGAACCATTGTGTCCAAATGAAGGGTGCTATTCTAGAAGGGTTGCCTTGAGAGGCTATAAATAGGATAGGGATTAGGCCAAGACACACATAATGTGTAAGACACAAGAGAACCAATAATCAGACAATTGTGTAAGACACAATTGAGAGGCATATTGCTAAGTGCAATTGCTTAGTGAGTGAGGAGTTATTGATTGCTTGAATTATCAAGAAGCAAGGCATAAAGCATTCTATTTTGGACGAGCAAGATAGGTTGTGGAACGGTTCTTGTAGTTGCCTTAACCGATTGATTACAAGAGTGCCCTAGCCATTCGGTTGAGTTCATTATTCATATCCACACAAGTGAGCATTGCATAGGAAGACAAGTAAGTAACCTGAACTCTTCCTCAATGATCTTGGATTTGATAAGTCAAAATCCAACAGATTTATTAAGGACTTCTCAAAGATTACACTACCTCTTTGCAAGCTATTACAAAAAGATGTGGATTTCCACTTTGATGATAAGTGCAAAGAGGCGTTTGAAACATTGAATGTACCTTTTGAAATCATGTATGATGCTAGTGACTATGCCATTGGAGCTGTTTTAGGCCAACGGGTTGGCAAAGCCTTACATGCCATATATTATGCCTCCCGAACTCTTAATGATGCTCAATTAAACTATTCCACTACTGAAAAAGAACTTTTGGCTGTTGTATTTGCTTTAGAGAATTTTCGTTCTTATTTATTTGGTACTAAAGTAATTGTATTTTCTGACCATGCAGTCCTTAGGTACTTGCTCACCAAGGAAAAGGCCAAACCAAGGTTGATTAGATGGATACTACTCTTACAAGAATTTGACTTGGAAATAAGAGATAAGAGAAGTAGTGACAATCTGGTTAAGAACCATCTTAGCCGTTTAGTTCATGAAGAGGATGCACTACCATTACATGAGAACTTTCCGGATGAGCAACTCTTTTCCATAAGCACAACAACCCCTTGGTATGCTGATATTGTTAATTACTTAGTCACCAAGCAGTTGTCATAAGAGTTGACCATAGCCCAAAGAAATAAGATCAAGAGTGATGCCAAATACTATATTTGGGATGATCCTTATGTTGGAAGTTTGGACATAAGTGAACAAAAACACCAAATACACACAAGATTAACTTGATATAAATGATATATGATGATGGTAAACTAGCAAGGAGATGAGATGAGATAAGCTTATGGAAGTTCATAAGGAGCTCAAAGTGAAAACTTACTCAGCTCAAGGTAGCTGGACACCAACTAGCTCAGCTCAAGGAGCTGGACACCAGCTCATTTACTAGATGTAGCTGAAGGGTAGCTAGGTGAGTGACACTCTATGAGGTGGAGTGACACTAGCTAGTGGTAGCTAGGTGGCCTAGATGATGTAGCACATAGGTGTGACACATCAGCACCATAATGCACAAGTGTCTCCAATGGGATTGTGACATGTGACATCATTCATCATGTGGCTGCCACATGTGATCGAAACATCATGTTATTTCGGGTAAGAGAGATTCCCTCCTAATAGCCGAATGGTTGTGATCATTTGGAAGTGAATGGTTCTGTTGACCGAACCATTGTGTCCAAATGAAGGGTGCTATTCTAGAAGGGGTTGTGTCCTTTAACCCTTTCATGAAGCACCCTTGAGAGGCTATAAATAGGAGAGGGATTCAGCCAAGACACACATAATGTGTAAGACACAAGAGAACCAATAATCAGACAATTGTGTAAGACACAATTGAGAGGCAGATTGCTAAGTACAATTGCTTAGTGAGTGAGGAGTTCTTGATTGCTTGAATTATCAAGAAGCAAGGCATAAAGCATTCTGGTTTGGATGAGCAAGATAGGTTGTGGAACGGTTCTTGTAGTGGCCATAACCGGTTGATTACAAGAGTGCCCTAGCCATTTGGTTGAGTTCATTACTCATATCCATAACACGTGAGCATTGCATAGGCAGATAAGTAAGAAACTTGAACTCTTCCTCTATGTTCTCGGATTTTGATAAGTCAAAATCCAAAAGTAGTATCAGAGCCTATAGGTTGTTTGATAGGCATGCTCTTGGCTGAATGAACATATTAATGCATGTTGATTAGGGTTATAAGCCTTTCCCTTATTCGGCTGTTTGAAATGCATGTTTCTGTTCTTTGTTTTTTCAGCCGTTGCTTGTTAGAATAATGTGTTATTCTACTTGTTTTTTGACATGTTTATAAACCGAATTGTGAGACCGTCATAAGCCAGATATAACTCGGGTCTCCTATAACATTTTGATGGCTCGGAACTACACATGTAAAAGCCACTAGGAAGGACGGGCTATCATGTGGTATACATGTTGTATGATAGATTATAGAATTGGAGGTTAAATCGGGTGGTTAAGGGATTTGAACCCTAAAGTAGTTTAAAAATTCAGACTAAAATTGGGAAGGGGAAAAGTCCATAAAATATGATAAATTGAGTGGATATGATGATAATATACGATATAGAACCCATACCTATTATCAGAACAACAATCGGCATCAAATTCGAAAAAAATATACACTAGGGGTATTTTAGTCATTTTACACCCTTTTTCATTTTTAGTTCAAAAAATGTTATAAATGGACTTTTTGACTATATAATATATTAATATGACATTTGGATAAAATATTTGGCATTATAACGAAAAAACGAGACTAGAATCGGTAAAATTGGAAAATTGTGACGTTGTTGTACTTAGTCGAAAAAACGTGGTTCAAAAATTCTTGTAATTGATCTGAACACATGGATAGATGTTTTAACACCCAAGGAACATGAATATGTTGAGAAAAAATGAAAAATGAAATCCCGAACATCACGTTCTATAGGGTATGTGCAAAAAGTCAAAGTTGGTCAACTTTTTTGACCAAGCTTAGGCAAGATTAAGAACATGGGATAATTTCCCATAAATTTTCAGCCAAAAATAAGAAGACATCACGTCTTCTTCTTACTCTTTATGCCTTAGGCATTTTCTCACCAAAAACTTCATTAAAGCTTACGAAAGCTTTTCTCTCCTCCAAATTTCAAGGGAAATCACCAAATTTTGCAAGGATTTCACTAACCCATAGGTAATTTCATGTTCTAAGCCTTATTTTGATATTAGATTTTGAAGAATTTATCTCTATCTATGAGAAATCATTTTGGCTAAAAATTGGTGGTGGTGAACCACCATGTTGCCACCACTTTTTCCATTACGGGAGGTATTACTCCGCCTCCTTAAAATGTAAATTATTATCGGATAGCTTTGAATCAAAATTTAGAGGCTAAAACAAGCTTGGCTAAAACCCTAGCTTTCCCATGAGGTGGTGCTGCCACCTTCCTTGGTTGTCCGAGGCCACCGTTAGCTTCGTTGTTATTGTGTGAGCAACTTTTCAGTTGATTGTTGCTCCGAATTTTGACCCGAGCTAAGTGTAGGAATTTATTTGCAAAAATTCTTAAGTTGGAAAATTTTGAATAGCAGCTAACTAGAATAAATAGTTAGAATTTGAATGTCCTGTAGTTGAGAAATATTCACAGAATATCCTGATGATGCCACAGGTACTCATATTGCAGAGTTCGCCTGGGATCGCGACAAAGCCACGAAAGTGCCGCTTTAACACTCGGACTAACACTGTGAGTATTTAGGTTAATCTAGGAGGTAGTTGTTATTTTATATGCATTGTTGATTGATATGGATATTAAAACACGAGATTACGAAAATGGTAAGTTTCGAACCTTACGCGGATCAAAGGCGTAAGTGATAACTCGTATAATTATATAGTTTTTAGTTATGTTTTATTAATGTTTTGTGTCAAATACGAGTTATTATTGTTTAGTCTAATTGTGTTTATGATCTTTTATATTTTTATGTATTTTGGTGTTTTTCACAAGTTTCTTTGAGTGATTTCAGATTACTAGAATTAAGGGCAAAATCCAGTTCAGTTTCAGTTCCGACACCTTTTGCCATATCAGCTATATCTCGAGTTTTACTGAAGCAATAAGGCTGAAATTTGTAGCCATGCAAAGCTAAGAGGCATATCTATCTTTTTCATGTTTTACACTTCTTAAAACGGAGTCTTTTTCCCTAGCGAAATCGACCATCAAGTTTGCTGATGTGCAATGACGTCTGTGCTGACATGTTTTCGTATTATGCCCGTATCTTCTTATCCACATCAGCAAATGAGCTGATTCCAACGGCTATGGTTCCGTAACTGATAGGGGAACCTTTGTCTAGAAGACCATGTGATCAGATCAGGCCTCCAATATTGAATAAATCGACCATCAAGGTGGCTGATGTGTAATGACATCTGTGCTGACATGTTTTCGTATTTTGCCCATATCTGCTTAACCACATCAGCAAATGAGCTGATTCCAACGGCTATGGTTCCGTAACTGATAGGGGAACCTTTTTCTAGAAGACCATGTGATCAGATCAGGCCTCCAATATTGACGAAATCAACCATCAAGTTGGCTGATCAAAATCGTCATATACCTACCTTTGAAATTTGTAAAGCTTGTCTCTTGTCATTTAGCCCTCCAAAATGTGTATAAATAGAGGGCCTTGGATGATTGTAGGGGATCATATTGGAGATTGGTAGGATATTAGCCATTTTAACAAAATTCTCTAAGTTTTCTTCTTCTTTCTTTTCTCTAGTTTTCTTTTTATTTAGAAAGAGCAAGAGGTTGGATAATTAATATTCTTCTTCTTCTTCTTTCTTTCTTTTATTTTCTTCTTACATTCTATTTAATTTTATGTTTATAATGCCTATGCTAGGCTAAACTTCTATTTGGTTAAGGGTGATTTCAAAGCCCTAGACATGTTTTGTGATTGATTTTCAGATTCTATCTATCATTAATTTTCTATCAAAGTTGCTTATGTTCTTCTACAAGAATTGTTCATGATGTTGTCTTGATTTATTTAGGTGTACAACTAGATAGATCTTGATAATTATCTATTGCTAGTTTAGGAGTCTTGATCCGTGTAATTGTCTTGATTTCCTATTCATAAGTGGCAATTTGTGATTAATGATTATGGTCAAGTTTTCAATAATTGCAAAGTGGAACATAACCTAAGTTGAACAATCCGAGCTTATGTGTTTGTTGCTTAGATCAACCTATCTTTCTCATCATAAAGCTGCCATTAAATTGAATTTAGAGAGCTTATTCTAGGTTGTTTAATGGTTAGAGATTAAATAGAGAGCTTGTTCTATTTAACGACAAACTAAGGAAAGATTGGGGTAACAGAGCTTGTTGTTATCTACGGTTGTTAACTTTGATAGTTGGTTGATATTGATAGATCTGAAATTGATTCTTAATGATGTCTAGTGGTGGAGAATGAAACCTTAACCATATTTTTCATATTTGATTCTTCTTACTTACTTGTTTTCTTACTTTTCTAGTTTGCTTATTTTTAAAAGTATATTTATTTTTATTGGCTGGTTATACCGCCTAATTTGTATATTAACTTTGTTTTATTTTTATTGGCTGGTTATACCGCCTAATTTAGTATATATATTTTTATTGGCTGGTTATACCGCCTAATTTAGTATATATATTTTTATTGGCTGGTTATACCGCCTTGCATCTTATTCTTATTATTTACTTTAGTTTAAATCTGATTTCAAAAACCCCTTTTCTTTTATTGTTCTTGAATTTAAGTTTTAAACTATCAACTTATAAACTAAAACCCAATCCCTGAGGACTCGACCCTTGCTAACTACTATACTTACAATTGATCTTTTTAGTGCAAGGTTAAATAAGATACACTCTTTTGGGTGCATCAGTAAGTGTGGTATTAATATGGTTACATGGGGTAAGTGTTGTGGAGTTGAGTAATAATGAATGTGAGCTATTTGAAATGCTCGGATATGCTTAATTGAGATGTTGGGCAAGGTACGGATTATGGTTGTACTTGTCGGATTAAAGAAACAATAGTATGGAATTATGTTTGAAGCATTATGGTTACTAATTTGTGAAATTGGTTGACGAATGATATTGTATAGGATGGTTGAGTATTTAAGGATAATTAGATATTGTAGACTAAAAGGTGATGCACATAATTTGTTTGATAAAAAATCTAAGTGAAATTGTAATGATTTGAAAAACATAAGTAGAAATATGTTAGTGTAGAGATTGTTTCCTAACATAGTATATATATATATATATATATATTACTCCATGATATAAGAGAATTTATATATCATGTTGATATTATACGGACAGGGTGATGTCCGGTGATAACTTGTATAATTATATAGTTTTTAGTTATGTTTTATTATTGTTTTGTGTCAAATACGAGTTATTATTGCTTAGTCTAATTGTGTTTATGATCTTTTATATTTTTATGTAATTTGGTTTTTTTTTTTCACGAGTTTCTTTGAGTGATTTCAGATTACTAGGTTAAATCAAGAATTAAGGGCAAAGCCAGTTCAGTTCCAGTTCCGACACCTTTTGCCATATCAGCTATATCTGGAGTTTCACTGAAGCATTAAGGCTGAAATTTTTACAGTGCAAAGTGATGCACCCAAAAGAGTGTATCTTATTTAACCTTGCACTAAAAAGATAAATTGTAAGTATAGTAGTTAGCAAGGGTCGAGTCCTCAGGGATTGGGTTTTAGTTTATAAGTTAATAGTTTAAAACTTAAATTCAAGAACAATAAAAGAAAAGGGGTTTTTGAAGCCAGATTTAAACTAAAGTAAATAATAAGAATAAGATGCAAGGCGGTATAACCAGCCAATAAAAATATATATACTAAATTAGGCGGTATAACCAGCTGATAACTCGTATAATTATATAGTTTTTAGTATGTTTTATTAATGTTTTGTGTCAAATACGAGTTATTATTGTTTAGTCTAATTGTGTTTATGATCTTTTATATTTTTATGTATTTTGGTGTTTTTCACAAGTTTCTTTGAGTGATTTCAGATTACTAGAATTAAGGGCAAATCCAGTTCAGTTTCAGTTCCGACACCTTTTGCCATATCAGCTATATCTCGAGTTTCACTGAAGCAATAAGGCTGAAATTGGTAGCCATGCAAAGCTAAGAGGCATATCTATCTTTTTCATGTTTTACACTTCTTAAAACGGAGTCGTTTTCCCTAGCGAAATCGACCATCAAGTTGGCTGATGTGCAATGACGTCTGTGCTGACATGTTTTCGTATTTTGCCCATATCTGCTTAACCACATCAGCAAATGAGCGGATTCCAACGGCTATGGTTCCGTAACTGATAGGGCAACCTTTGTCTAGAAGACCATGTGATCAGATAAGGCCTCCAATATTGACGAAATCGACCATCAATTTGGCTGATGTGCAATGACGTCTGTGCTGACATGTTTTCGTATTTTGCCCATATCTGCTTAACCACATCAGAAAATGAGCTGATTCCAACGGCTATGGTTCCGTAACTGATAGGGGAACCTTTGTCTAGAAGACCATGTGATCATATAAGGCCTCCAATATTGACGAAATCGACCATCAAGTTGGCTGATCAAAATCGTCATATACCTACCCTTGAAATTTGTAAAGCTTGTCTCTTGTCATTTAGCCCTCCAAAATGTGTATAAATAGAGGGCCTTGGATGATTGTAAGGGATCATATTGGAGATTGGTAGGATATTAGCCATTTTAACAAAATTCTCTAAGTTTTCTTCTTCTTTCTTTTCTCTAGTTTTCTTTTTCTTTAGAAAGAGCAAGAGGTTGGATAATTAATATTCTTCTTCTTCTTCTTTCTTTCTTTTATTTCCTTCTTAGATTCTCTTTAATTTTATGTTTATGTTTATGATGCCTATGCTAGGCTAAACTTCTATTTGGTTAAGGGTGATTTCAAAGCCCTAGACACGTTTTGTGATTGATTTTCAGATTCTATCTATCATTAATTTTCTATCAAAGTTGCTTATGTTCTTCTACAAGAATTGTTCATGATGTTGTCTTGATTTATTTAGGTGTACAACTAGATAGATCTTGATAATTATCTATTGCTAGTCTAGGAGTCTTGATCAGTGTAATTGTCTTGATTTCCTATTCATAAGTGGCAATTTGTGATTAATGATTATGGTCAAGTTTTCAATAATTGCAAAGTGGAACATAACCTAAGTTGAACAATCCGAGCTTATGTGTTTGTTGCTTAGATCAACCTATCTTTCTCATCATAAAGCTGCCATTAAATTGAATCTAGAGAGCTTATTCTAGGTTGTTTGATGGTTAGAGATTAAATAGAGAGCTTGTTCTATTTAACGACAAACTAAGGAAAGATTGGGATAACAGAGCTTGTTGTTATCTACGGTTGTTAACTTTGATAGTTGGTTGATATTGATAGATCTGAAATTGATTCTTAATGATGTCTAGTGGTGGAGAATGAAACCTTAACCATATTTTTCATTTTTGATTCTTCTTACTTGTTTTCTTACTTTTCTAGTTTGCTTATTTTTAAAAGTATATTTATTTTTATTGGCTGGTTATACCGCCTAATTTAGTATATATATTTTTATTGGCTGGTTATACCGCCTTGCTTAGTATATATATTTTTATTGGCTGGTTATACCGCCTTGCATCTTATTCTTATTGGCTGGTTATACCGCCTTGCATCTTATTCTTATTATTTACTTTAGTTTAAATCTGGCTTCAAAAACCCCTTTTCTTTTATTGTTCTTGAATTTAAGTTTTAAACTATCAACTTATAAACTAAAACCCAATCCCTGAGGACTCGACCCTTGCTAACTACTATACTTACAATTGATCTTTTTAGTGCAAGGTTAAATAAGATACACTCTTTTGGGTGCATCAAGTTTTTGGCGCCGTTGCCGGGGATTGCTTTCTTTAGTTTATTAGTTTATTGGTTTATTCTTATTTTCTGTTCTAATTATTTACTTTCTTATTTTTTTTTTTATTAGTGAATGTTCCAAGCTCCCGAAGAAGACTTACGACTTAGGAAAATTCGGGAATTTATAACTTCTCACCAACAACCAATCAAGGAGTTGATCCAAAACATCCAAGAGGAGCAAGGAGAGATGGCAGCAGCTGACAACCGAACTCTCAAGGAGCTAGCCGCTCCGGACTTGGGTCAACAACCATTATGCATTGAATATGCTAATCTTGAGGTAGCTTTTGAATTAAAATCTGGTTTGATTCATCTTCTCCCAACTTTTCATGGTTTTGCAGGAGAGGATCCAAATAAGCACCTCAAGGAATTCCATGTAGTTTGCTCAAGCATGAGACCAACAGGGGTCACGGAAGAGCAAGTTAAGTTGAGAGCCTTCCCATTCTCTCTAGCTGATTCAGCAAAGGAATGGCTCTACTATCTACCATCCGGGACCATCACTACATGGAATGATTTGAAGAAAGCATTCTTGGAAAGGTATTTCCCAGCATCTAAGGCTGCCAACATTAGGAAAGAGATATGTGGGATTCGGCAATACAACGGAGAGTCCTTATATGAATATTGGGAGAGGTTCAAGAAACTTTGTGCATCATGTCCACACCATCAAATAAGTGAACAACTTCTCATCCAATACTTCTATGAAGGTCTCATGCCCATGGAGAGAAGTATGATAGATGCCGCTAGTGGGGGAGCTCTAGTTGATAAGACTCCCAGGGCTGCTAGAACATTAATCTCCAACATGGCAGCCAATTCTCAACAGTTCTCAATGAGACAAGATCCACCACCACAATCCAAGAGAGTTAATGAGGTAAGTATATCATCCCTTGAACAAAAATTTGATAAACTGACTTCTCTTGTTCAACAATTGGCTGTAGGTAAAATACAACAAATAAAAGCTTGTGGCATATGTTCAAACATAGGGCACCAAACTGATATGTGTCCAACACTTCAAGAGGATACCAATGAACATGTGAATGCCATGGGTGGATTTCAGAACCAATCAAGGAAATATGATCCCTACTCAAACACATACAATCCAGGATGGAGGGATCATCCAAACTTCAATTATGGAGGGAACCAATCACAAACTATTCCTCCACCATTTGACCACAGGCCACCAGGTTTTCAGCAAAGAGTGCAACAACCATACCAAACCCGACAACAACTACCACCCACCCAAAATTCAGGTACTTCTCTTGAAGATCTTGTTAAAGCTCTTTCTACTAATACAATTCAATTTCAACAGGAAACAAAGACAAGTATTCGAAATTTGGAGACTCAAATAGGGCAATTGGCAACAACCATGAGTCAAATGCAAGCAAGGGATTCTGGGAAATTACCTTCCCAAACCATAGTGAATCCAAGAGAGAATGCCAATGCTATAAATTTAAGAAGTGGGAAACAGCTAGAGAAACCACAAAATGATAGTGCTCAAGGGGAGAACAATACCATGGCATCCTCTTCACATCCCAACGAGCCACTAAAAAAGGTAATTCCTAAACCATCCTTTCCTTCTTATATAACTCCTCCACCTTTTCCTAGCAGGTTAGCAAAGTCCAAGAAGGAGGAGCAAGAGAAGGAAATTTTGGAAACCTTCCGGAAAGTAGAGGTGAACATTCCTTTACTAGATGCTATCAAGCAAGTGCCAAGATATGCCAAGTTCCTAAAAGAGTTGTGCACATCTAAACGGAAGTTGAAATGGAATGAAAAGGTAAATGTGGGGGAGAATGTGTCAGCTGTTCTTCAAAAGAAACTCCCACCTAAATGCAAAGATCCAGGTATGTTTACCATTCCTTGTAAGATAGGCAACACCAGGTTTGAGCGTGCTATGCTAGATCTAGGGGCATCTATTAATGTCATGCCATATTCAATTTATGCTTCATTGAATCTAGGACCATTAGAGGAAACCGGTGTTATAATACAACTTGCTGACCGTTCTAACACTTATCCAAGAGGAGTTGTAGAAGACGTTCTTGTACAGGTTAATGAATTGGTTTTTCCCGCTGACTTTTATGTTATTGAGATGGAAGATGAGATGTCTTCTAATCCCACACCTATTCTATTAGGGAGACCATTCTTGAAAACAGCAAGAACTAAAATAGATGTACATGATGGCACTTTAACTATGGAATTTGATGGTGAAATAATTCGCTTTAACATTTTTGAGGCCATGAGATATCCTAGTGATGTGCATTCTGTTTTTAATATTGATATAATTGACTCACTAGTGCAGCAAGCTTATGAGCTAGATGGTGAAGATAGTGTAGAAATAGTCCTTAGCAACCATCTCGGAATGGGGAATGCTAAACTAGCCTTGAGTGACCAGGTGGAAGGGGCACTAGAATCTTTACACTCGCTGCAACCTAAAGATGCAAGGTTTGATGTTTCATTTATTGATTTGCCTTTATCTAATGAGAAACTTCTACCTTCCATTTTGCAGGCACCAACTTTAGAGTTGAAACCACTACCGAACCACTTGAAATATTTGTTCTTAGGGGAAAAGGACACACTACCTGTCATCATTGCCAAAGAGCTCACACCTTTGCAAGAAGAGCGACTTATCCGGGTGCTTAGAGAGCATAAAACAGCAATTGGTTGGACAATTGCCGATATCAAGGGAATAAGCCCATCCATGTGCATGCACCGGATTTTGTTAGAGGAAGGGTCTAAACCAACAAGAGAAGCACAAAGGAGATTGAACCCTCCTATGATGGAGGTTGTGAAAAAGGAGATACTGAAGCTCCTAGATGTTGGAGTGATCTATCCTATCTCGGATAGCAAATGGGTGAGCCCAGTCCAAGTGGTTCCAAAGAAATCAGGTGTAACGGTGGTAACAAATAATGAGAATGAACTTGTTCCTACTAGGATTCAAACAGGATGGCGAGTTTGTATTGATTATCGTAAACTTAATTCCACAACTCGCAAAGATCACTTTCCCTTACCTTTTATTGATCAAATGCTTGAAAGGTTAGCTGGCCATTCTCATTATTGTTTTCTTGATGGTTTTTCAGGTTATAATCAGATAGCCATTGCTCCGGAGGACCAAGAGAAAACAACATTCACATGTCCATTTGGTACTTTTGCATACCGGCGTATGCCATTTGGTCTTTGTAATGCACCAGCTACATTCCAAAGGTGTATGGTTAGCATATTTTCAGATTATGTAGAGAATATCATAGAAGTGTTTATGGATGATTTTAGTGTCTATGGTGATTCTTTTGATAGATGTCTAGAGAACCTTACACTTGTACTTGAAAGATGCATGGAAACTAACCTTGTTTTGAATTGGGAAAAATGTCACTTTATGGTAGAACAAGGAATAGTTTTGGGTCATGTTATTTCTTCTAGAGGGATGGAGGTTGATAAATCTAAAATAGATATTATGCATTCTTTACCACCTCCCACAAATGTGAGAGAGGTTCGTTCTTTTCTTGGACATGCAGGTTTCTATAGGAGATTTATCAAAGACTTCTCAAAGATCACATTACCTCTTTGCAAGCTACTACAAAAAGATGTGGTTTTCCACTTTGATGATAAATGCAAAGAGGCGTTTGAAACATTGAAGGGACTCTTGACATCAGCTCCTATCATGCAACCACCAGATTGGAATATACCTTTTGAAATCATGTGTGATGCTAGTGACTATGCCATTGGAGCTGTTTTGGGCCAACGGGTTGGCAAAGCCTCACATGCCATTTATTATGCCTCACGAACTCTTAATGATGCTCAATTGAACTATTCCACTACTGAAAAAGAACTTTTGGCTGTTGTATTTGCTTTAGAAAAATTTCGATCGTATTTAATTGGTACTAAAGTAATTGTATTTTCTGACCATGCAGCCCTTAGGTACTTACTCACTAAGAAGGAGGCCAAACCAAGGTTGATCAGATGGATACTTCTCTTACAAGAGTTTGATTTGGAGATAAAAGATAAGAGAGGTAGTGACAACCTGGTTGCGGACCATCTTAGCCGTTTAGTTCATGAAGATGATGCACTACCCTTGAATGAAAACTTTCCGGATGAGCAACTTCTTTTTATAAGAACAACAACTCCTTGGTATGCTGATATTGTTAATTACTTAGTTACCAAGAAGTTGCCACAAGAGTTGACACAAGCTCAAAGAAATAAGATCAAGAGTGATGCCAAATACTACATATGGGATGATCCTTACCTTTGGAAGCATTGCTCCGATCAGATTATAAGAAGGTGTGTACTCGAAACTGAATTTCAATCTATTCTCACCTTTTGTCACTCTTATGCATGTGGAGGACACTTTGGATCCAAAAGAACAGCCATGAAAGTTCTTGATTCTGGATTTTATTGGCCTACCATATTCAAAGATGCATACCTCTTTTGCAAGTCATGTGATCGTTGCCAAAGAACTGGTAACTTAGGTGCTAGAAATCAAATGCCTCAAACTCCAATACTTATTGTTGAAATTTTTGATGTATGGGGCATGGATTTCATGGGACCTTTTCCTCTTTCTTTTGGTAATCTTTATATTTTACTTGCCGTTGATTATGTTTCAAAGTGGGTGGAAGCAAAATCCACTAGGACAAATGACTCTAAAGTTGTTTTAGATTTTGTCAAGACTAACATCTTTGCTAGGTTTGGAACGCCAAAGGCCATAATCAGCGATAGAGGTACTCACTTTTGCAATAGGACTATGGAAGCACTTTTGAGGAAGTATAACATCACACACAAGGTCTCCACCTCATATCATCCTCAAACTAGTGGGCAAGCTGAAGTGTCAAACCGAGAAGTTAAGTCCATCCTTGAAAAGACAGTTAATCCAAATAGGAAGGATTGGAGTTCACGACTTGATGATGCACTTTGGGCTTATAGGACAGCATATAAGACACCCATTGGTATGTCTCCTTATCGACTTGTTTATGGTAAGCCTTGTCATCTTCCGGTTGAATTGGAACATAAATCATATTGGGCTATCAAACAATGCAACATGGAGATGGATGAGATAGGAAAGAAAAGAAAACTTGACCTACAAGAATTAGAGGAGATAAGGAATGATGCCTATCAGAATTCTAGGATTTACAAGGAAAAGACTAAGGCATTCCATGACAAGATGATATCAAGAAAAGAATTTGTTGTTGGACAAAAAGTTCTTCTCTTCCATTCACGCCTTAAGTTATATCCAGGTAAGTTACGTTCTCGTTGGGTTGGACCTTTTGTTATTACTAATGTATTTACTCATGGTGCAGTTGAAATCCAAAGCCCAAAAACAGATAAGGCATTCAAAGTGAATGGTCATAGATTGAAGCCTTACTATGAGAACTTTCCAATACAAGATGTGGAGGAGTTTCCACTTTTTGAGCCAAAGTATGTTGAATAATAATGGCATGGGTCTAAGTTAGGCTGAGGACAATAAACCAAGCGCTTCTTGGGAGGCAACCCAAAAGGATGGAGAGCATCTATTATATCAGATTTGCATATTCCTTACTCTCCATCATTCTATCTTTTATTGTTTTTCTTTTCTTTTGTTTAATAGTTCTTTTCTCTTACAAAGATGTAAATATAATTTTTAATTTATTTTTTTTAACCCCGGTTAAATGGCGGATAACGGTACTCCGTGATTATTTAAATCGGTTCCATCAGCTACCCACAAAACTGATATTGTATATAAATTTCTCTTCCAATTTCTCTTTCATTTTTTTTTCATTTTTTTTTTCAGGATGGATGATATTCTCACAAGATTGCAGAAACGATTTCCTCCTTTTCCTCGAAATATTTTACTGAAGCTTTACCAAGTTCGACTTGAAAGATTAAGAATGCTTACGCACAAAGGGATTCCTGACGACATACGTTGGATAATTGAAGCCAAGGTACGTGAAGATGAATATCTTCCTGTTTTGCATTTACCAGGTACAGGTAGAAGCACTTTTGCAAAGAAGCGACGAGCAAAGCGCATGAGTTCAAATTGCCACAAATGTGCACGATGGACGTGTAACGGTAAATGTCGTTCTATTGGGATTCCGTCCTCTAATCGAGATGATAAAATTGAATTCATTAAGGATGGACTGAGTAAGGAGAATTTGGGTAATATCCAACTTTCTCTTGAGACGCATCCTAGTGGAGACGTACAAAGAGAAATTCTTGATTTATGGCCGCAATTCCAAAGGGAATGGCAACATCTTGGGAATCTGATGTTAAAAGACCCTGTTTGCCAGCTTGTAAGAAAACTGGATGGGAAGCATATCCTCGACTCATAGAAGGCGTTTAAGCCGTTTCTGGACGTAAAACCAGAGGAAGATGTGAGCCACAATCACAACTACAATAAATGACTTCTCAGCTTTTGGTTTGATTTGCAATAACTTTATTTCGGTTTAATTTACGTGTTATTCGATTTGTGTAATTATTCTCATTTTTTTTTTTTTTGTCTTTTACGGTTGATTTTTTCTTCTCTTTTTGATTTTCTTCCTGAAATCACGCAAAAATCTTTTGTTAGGCTAACATTTTCTTCTGACAGGTCAGATACACTTTCGGCGACATTATTACTCTTGTCTGATTCACTACTCAGTCCTCTATATATTACACCATGTACTCATTCTCTTTCAGGCACTCGAAAAAAAAAAAATGGAAAGTACTTCAGCCCAGCGCATTAAAAAAATTTGTGTCTTTGGAGGTGCTTATCCAGGGAAAAATAACATATTCGCTGATGAAGCCATAAGAGTTGGAGTAATACTTGGCCAACAAAAGATCCACTTGATTTATGGAGGCGGTAGTACGGGTTTAATGGGAGCAGTCGCTACAGCAGCACACACCGGAGGAAGTCCAGTTCTAGGAATCGTGCCAAAACTATTCACAAGTTTTTGTGGACCTACCGTGGGTAAGGAAATACAAGTCTGGAGTGTCCCTGAACGGATAACAATCATGTACCATTCTGCCGATGCATTCATTGCTTTACCAGGAGGTCTGGGTACATTGGAAGAAATAGCTTGCGTGGCTTCTTGGTCATCTTTGGTCACAAATAAGAAACCCATTGGTTTGCTTAATATTAATGGTTATTTTAGTAATTTGCTTTTATATTTAGATAATGCTGTGGATAATGGATTCATGTTTTCAGAGGCAAGGAGAACCATAATTTCTGCTACAACCATTGAAGATTTACTTAAAAAGCTCCAAGCTTATGAGTGTTTATCTGCTACGGTTGTTTCGCAAACGCTCGGAAAAAGAAAAAGAGATATGGACGAGCAAGGAGTGGATTGCACTTTGTCTTTGTGACATTATCTAACATTTTGCTTGTTGTGTCTCAGTTATAATAAGTGGTTAGCAACCTCTGCAGGTAATATCTCCTAAATTCTACCTTTAAAATTTGACATTGGGGACAATGTCATATTTTAGTAGGGGGTAAGGGACATATTTTGCTAATTTAAAAAAATAAATAAATAAAAAATAAAAAAAAATAAAAATTAAGAAGTATTCATTCTGAACAAGGTCTGAGTAAGGGAGACTTGAGACATACCTTGTCAGTTTGATTTCTTCTTTTCAAAAAAAAAAAAAAAAAAAAAAAAAGAGTGTGTTGTGTTTTAAGCAATTTAGAAGTATTCATTCTGAACAAGGTCTGAGTAAGGGAGACTTGAGACATACCTTGTCAGTTTGATTTTAATCTTTTTATGTTTACTTGTTAATTTTTGTTTAGTATTTTAGGATTATTTAGGTTGCATGAGTTTGTTTTGTTTTGAGTCTTAGCTGTTCCTATTCTTATGTTATTAGTTCTTTTCTCTTACACATAATTCTTTCATTTGGGTTAATAGACTTACATTGAGGACAATGTAAGAATTAAGTGTGGGGGGAATGATTTAGGATTTCTTTTATTTTGTCTATTATTTTTTTTTTAGTCTTTATTATTATTATTATTATTATTATTTTTTTTTTAGTGTGTTTTAGTTCCTTTTTAATACAATGATTAGATATGAATTGCATAGGTCTAAACTGGTTATTAGTGAGAAGATTTTCATGAGAATTGAGCTTGATGTCAACCTTTTTATGAGCCAATGTTAATATAATATGTTGATTGAGAAAGAAGCATGTTTAGACTTAATCTGACTTGTATAATCATCCTTGTGAGTTTTTGAGCCTATAATGATTGATGCATTATACAAATCAATCTAATTTCTTTCTTGAGTGCTCTTATGATTACATGATTCTCTAGAACTTGCTTTAAACCGTTTGAGACTATATTGATACATGTGACAACATGAATATGATAGAGGCATTAGGATTTTTAGCCAGGGCCAAACAGCCATCCCTTATTGATGTTCCAAGAGAACACACCCTTAGTGAACCAATTTGAGCCTACATTGAATAAGCTATCTCTTTGGTAACCATAACTTGTCCCTAACCTAAATATACTTATATCTTTACCTTTGTTCCAAAGATGAATTAGCATGTTTTGAGACAAGTTGCAAAGACAAGGGATATTTTTAGTTAAAAATTTGGGTTAGAAACAAGAAATAAGTGTGGGGGGGAAAGAAAAGAAAAGTCAAGAGAAAAAGAAATGAAATACTGGCAAATACATTCCTATGTAAAAAAAAAATATATATATATATATATATATGAATCATCTCTTGAATTTGTGGAAAAAGAAAAAGATGTTACAAAGTCGTTTAGAATGAAGAAAAGGCCCAACATGAATATCCGGCCTAGGTGACTATGTACTTGTAAAGAGTTTTGAGAAGTTTCTTTGTATGATCTTTTTATATCTCTAAACTTTATGAACTCTTTGGAACCTTTGTGATATCTTTATCCTTTTGTTCTTCAACCACATTACAAACCCCTTGGTCCCATTACAACCTTGATTAAAGACCTCTTGATTCATGAAGTTGTATGATCTAAATAGTGGAGAATAGGTGGACAAGCAAGAATATGGTAGAACTGTTTTCATGAGATTGATTGAGTGTAAACACTTCACCACTACTTTAAAGAGTGAAAATCATGAGGGTATCCCATGTGAGAAGTTGAGATTAAATTTGAACATGCAATATTTTGATTGAGATATGTTATGCTAATATTGGCTTAACTCAAACAATTTACATTCAAGCATGATTTTTTGTGAAATTCTTTAAGCTATTGATTAGTTTATAAGACTTGTTCAAATATTGTCTCTAATTTGTATTGAAAGGATTAGGAGTAAATATTTTTAGTATATGCAGTTTATTTATATTTTAGTTTTTCAATGTTTGTGGGTATCGTTCTAGTAAACCCTCACGAGACTAAACTCGTCCACTAGGGACACCTAGGGGTTTAAAGGCTTGTGTCACATGCTAAGTGCCACCGTGATTTCCTACGAAAATGGATTAGATTAGATTTTTTTATTTTATTTTTATTGAGTCGTTGCTAGGGACTAGCAACAATCTAAGTGTGGGGGTGTGATAACTCGTATAATTATATAGTTTTTAGTATGTTTTATTAATGTTTTGTGTCAAATACGAGTTATTATTGTTTAGTCTAATTGTGTTTATGATCTTTTATATTTTTATGTATTTTGGTGTTTTTCACAAGTTTCTTTGAGTGATTTCAGATTACTAGAATTAAGGGCAAATCCAGTTCAGTTTCAGTTCCGACACCTTTTGTCATATCAGCTATATCTCGAGTTTCACTGAAGCAATAAGGCTGAAATTGGTAGCCATGCAAAGCTAAGAGGCATATCTATCTTTTTCATGTTTTACACTTCTTAAAACGGAGTCGTTTTCCCTAGCGAAATCGACCATCAAGTTGGCTGATGTGCAATGACGTCTGTGCTGACATGTTTTCGTATTTTGCCCATATCTGCTTAACCACATCAGCAAATGAGCGGATTCCAACGGCTATGGTTCCGTAACTGATAGGGCAACCTTTGTCTAGAAGACCATGTGATCAGATAAGGCCTCCAATATTGACGAAATCGACCATCAATTTGGCTGATGTGCAATGACGTCTGTGCTGACATGTTTTCGTATTTTGCCCATATCTGCTTAACCACATCAGCAAATGAGCTGATTCCAACGGCTATGGTTCCGTAACTGATAGGGGAACCTTTGTCTAGAAGACCATGTGATCAGATAAGGCCTCCAATATTGACGAAATCGACCATCAAGTTGGCTGATCAAAATCGTCATATACCTACCCTTGAAATTTGTAAAGCTTGTCTCTTGTCATTTAGCCCTCCAAAATGTGTATAAATAGAGGGCCTTGGATGATTGTAAGGGATCATATTGGAGATTGGTAGGATATTAGCCATTTTAACAAAATTCTCTAAGTTTTCTTCTTCTTTCTTTTCTCTAGTTTTCTTTTTCTTTAGAAAGAGCAAGAGGTTGGATAATTAATATTCTTCTTCTTCTTCTTTCTTTCTTTTATTTCCTTCTTAGATTCTCTTTAATTTTATGTTTATGTTTATGATGCCTATGCTAGGCTAAACTTCTATTTGGTTAAGGGTGATTTCAAAGCCCTAGACACGTTTTGTGATTGATTTTCAGATTCTATCTATCATTAATTTTCTATCAAAGTTGCTTATGTTCTTCTACAAGAATTGTTCATGATGTTGTCTTGATTTATTTAGGTGTACAACTAGATAGATCTTGATAATTATCTATTGCTAGTCTAGGAGTCTTGATCAGTGTAATTGTCTTGATTTCCTATTCATAAGTGGCAATTTGTGATTAATGATTATGGTCAAGTTTTCAATAATTGCAAAGTGGAACATAACCTAAGTTGAACAATCCGAGCTTATGTGTTTGTTGCTTAGATCAACCTATCTTTCTCATCATAAAGCTGCCATTAAATTGAATCTAGAGAGCTTATTCTAGGTTGTTTGATGGTTAGAGATTAAATAGAGAGCTTGTTCTATTTAACGACAAACTAAGGAAAGATTGGGATAACAGAGCTTGTTGTTATCTACGGTTGTTAACTTTGATAGTTGGTTGATATTGATAGATCTGAAATTGATTCTTAATGATGTCTAGTGGTGGAGAATGAAACCTTAACCATATTTTTCATTTTTGATTCTTCTTACTTGTTTTCTTACTTTTCTAGTTTGCTTATTTTTAAAAGTATATTTATTTTTATTGGCTGGTTATACCGCCTAATTTAGTATATATATTTTTATTGGCTGGTTATACCGCCTTGCTTAGTATATATATTTTTATTGGCTGGTTATACCGCCTTGCATCTTATTCTTATTGGCTGGTTATACCGCCTTGCATCTTATTCTTATTATTTACTTTAGTTTAAATCTGGCTTCAAAAACCCCTTTTCTTTTATTGTTCTTGAATTTAAGTTTTAAACTATCAACTTATAAACTAAAACCCAATCCCTGAGGACTCGACCCTTGCTAACTACTATACTTACAATTGATCTTTTTAGTGCAAGGTTAAATAAGATACACTCTTTTGGGTGCATCACCAGCCAATAAAAATATATATACTAAATTAGGCGGTATAACCAGCCAATAAAAATAAATATACTTTTAAAAATAAGCAAACTAAAAGTAAGAAAACAAGTAAGTAAGAAGAATCAAATATGAAAAATATGGTTAAGGTTTCATTCTCCACCACTAGACATCATTAAGAATCAATTTCAGATCTATCAATATCAACCAACTATCAAAGTTAACAACCGTAGATAACAACAAGCTCTGTTATCCAATCTTTCCTTAGTTTGTCGTTAAATAGAACAAGCTCTCTATTTAATCTCTAACCATTAAACAACCTAGAATAAGCTCTCTAAATTCAATTTAATGGCAGCTTTATGATGAGAAAGATAGGTTGATCTAAGCAACAAACACATAAGCTCGGATTGTTCAACTTAGGTTATGTTCCACTTTGCAATTATTGAAAACTTGACCATAATCATTAATCACAAATTGCCACTTATGAATAGGAAATCAAGACAATTACACGGATCAAGACTCCTAAACTAGCAATAGATAATTATCAAGATCTATCTAGTTGTACACCTAAATAAATCAAGACAACATCATGAACAATTCTTGTAGAAGAACATAAGCAACTTTGATAGAAAATTAATGATAGATAGAATCTGAAAATCAATCACAAAACATGTCTAGGGCTTTGAAATCACCCTTAACCAAATAGAAGTTTAGCCTAGCATAGGCATTATAAACATAAAATTAAATAGAATCTAAGAAGAAAATAAAAGAAAGAAAGAAGAAGAAGAAAATAAAGAAAAAGAAAACTAGAGAAAAGAAAGAATAAGAAAACTTAGAGAATTTTATTACAATGGCTAATATCCTACCTATCTACAATATGATCCTCTACAATCATCCAAGGCCCTCTATTTATACACATTTTGGAGGGCTAAATGACAAGAGACAAGCTTTACAAATTTCAAAGGTAGGTATAATAGGTGGGTGCATTTTTCTAACAATTTTCGTCATATTGTATGACAATTTTGATCAGCCAACTTGATGGTCGATTTTGTCAATTTTGGAGGCTTGATCGGATCACATGGTCTTCTAGAAAATGTTCCCCTATCAGTTACTGATCCATAGCCGTTGGAATCAGCTCATTTTCTGATGTGGATAAGAAGATATGGGCAAAATACGAAAACAGGTCAGCACAGACGTCATTGCACATCAGCCAACTTGATGGTCGATTTCGCTAGGGAAAACGACTCCGTTTCAAGAAGTGTAAAACATGAAAAAGATAGATATGCCTCTTAACTTTGCACTTAAACATTTTTCTAGAACAAGCTCTCTATTTAATCTCTAACCATTAAACAACCTAGAATAAGCTCTCTAAATTCAATTTAATGGCAGCTTTATGATGAGAAAGATAGGTTGATCTAAGCAACAAACACATAAGCTCGGATTGTTCAACTTAGGTTATGTTCCACTTTGCAATTATTGAAAACTTGACCATAATCATTAATCACAAATTGCCACTTATGAATAGGAAATCAAGACAATTACACGGATCAAGACTCCTAAACTAGCAATAGATAATTATCAAGATCTATCTAGTTGTACACCTAAATAAATCAAGACAACATCATGAACAATTCTTGTAGAAGAACATAAGCAACTTTGATAGAAAATTAATGATAGATAGAATCTGAAAATCAATCACAAAACATGTCTAGGGCTTTGAAATCACCCTTAACCAAATAGAAGTTTAGCCTAGCATAGGCATTATAAACATAAAATTAAATAGAATCTAAGAAGAAAATAAAAGAAAGAAAGAAGAAGAAGAAAATAAAGAAAAAGAAAACTAGAGAAAAGAAAGAATAAGAAAACTTAGAGAATTTTATTACAATGGCTAATATCCTACCTATCTACAATATGATCCTCTACAATCATCCAAGGCCCTCTATTTATACACATTTTGGAGGGCTAAATGACAAGAGACAAGCTTTACAAATTTCAAAGGTAGGTATAATAGGTGGGTGCATTTTTCTAACAATTTTCGTCATATTGTATGACAATTTTGATCAGCCAACTTGATGGTCGATTTTGTCAATTTTGGAGGCTTGATCGGATCACATGGTCTTCTAGAAAATGTTCCCCTATCAGTTACTGATCCATAGCCGTTGGAATCAGCTCATTTTCTGATGTGGATAAGAAGATATGGGCAAAATACGAAAACAGGTCAGCACAGACGTCATTGCACATCAGCCAACTTGATGGTCGATTTCGCTAGGGAAAACGACTCCGTTTCAAGAAGTGTAAAACATGAAAAAGATAGATATGCCTCTTAACTTTGCACTTCTTAAAACATGAAAAAGATAGGTATAATAAGGCTGAAATTTTAACCGTGCAAAGCTAAGAGGCATATCTATCTTTTTCATGTTTTACACTTCTTGAAACGGAGTCGTTTTCCCTAGCGAAATCGACCATCAAGTTGGCTGATGTGCAATGACGTCTGTGCTGACCTGTTTTCGTATTTTGCCCATATCTTCTTATCCACATCAGCAAATGAGCTGATTCCAACGGCTATGGATCAGTAACTGACAGGGGAACATTTTTCTAGAAGACCATGTGATCAGATCAGGCCTCCAATATTGACAAAATCGACCATCAAGTTGGCTGATCAAAATTGTCATACAATATGACGAAAATTGTTAGAAAAATGCACCCACCTATTATACCTACCTTTGAAATTTGTAAAGCTTGTCTCTTGTCATTTAGCCCTCCAAAATGTGTATAAATAGAGGGCCTTGGATGATTGTAGAGGATCATATTGTACATTGGTAGGATATTAGCCATTGTAATAAAATTCTCTAAGTTTTCTTCTTTTTTCTTTTCTCTAGTTTTCTTTTTCTTTATTTTCTTCTTCTTCTTCTTTCTTTCTTTTATTTCCTTCTTAGATTCTCTTTAATTTTATGTTTATGTTTACAATGCCTATGCTAGGCTAAACTTCTAATTGGTTAAGGGTGATTTCAAAGCCCTAGACATGTTTTGTGATTGATTTTTAGATTCTATCTATCATTAATTCTCTATCAAAGTTGCTTATGTTCTTCTACAAGAATTGTTCATGATGTTGTCTTGATTTATTTAGGTGTACAACTAGATAGATCTTGATAATTATCTATTGCTAGTTTAGGAGTCTTGATCCGTGTAATTGTCTTGATTTCCTATTCATAAGTGGCAATTTGTGATTAATGATTATGGTCAAGTTTTCAATAATTGCAAAGTGGAACATATCCTAAGTTGAACAATCCGAGCTTATGTGTTTGTTGCTTAGATCAACCTATCTTTCTCATCATAAAGCTGCCATTAAATTGAATTTAGAGAGCTTATTCTAGGTTGTTTAATGGTTAGAGATTAAATAGAGAGCTTGTTCTATTTAACGACAAACTAAGGAAAGATTGGGATAACAGAGCTTGTTGTTATCTACGGTTGTTAACTTTGATAGTTGGTTGATATTGATAGATCTGAAATTGATTCTTAATGATGTCTAGTGGTGGAGAATGAAACCTTAACCATATTTTTCATATTTGATTCTTCTTACTTACTTGTTTTCTTACTTTTCTAGTTTGCTTATTTTTAAAAGTATATTTATTTTTATTGGCTGGTTATACCGCCTAATTTGTATATTAACTTTGTTTTATTTTTATTGGCTGGTTATACCGCCTAATTTAGTATAAATATTTTTATTGGCTGGTTATACCGCCTTGCATCTTATTCTTATTATTTACTTTAGTTTAAATCTGGCTTCAAAAACCCCTTTTCTTTTATTGTTCTTGAATTTAAGTTTTAAACTATTAACTTATAAACTAAAACCCAATCCCTGAGGACTCGACCCTTGCTAACTACTATACTTACAATTTATCTTTTTAGTGCAAGGTTAAATAAGATACACTCTTTTGGGTGCATCAAATTTTTGAGGATAGTGGTGAGTATTTATTATTATTATTATTATTATTTTTAGTGTGTTTTAGTTCCTTTTTAATACAATGATGAGATATGAATTGCATAAGTCTAAAACAGATTTATTAGTGAGAAGATTTTCATGAGAATTGAGCTTGATGTCAACCTTTTTATGAGCCAATGTTAATATGATATGTTGATTGAGAAAGAAGCATGTTTAGAGTTAATCTGACTTGTATAATCATCCTTGTGAGTTTTTGAGCCTATAATGATTGATGCATTATACAAATCAATCTAATTTCTTTCTTGAGTGCTCTTATGATTACATGATTCTCTTGAACTTGCTTTAAACCGTTTGAGACTATATTGATACATGTGACAACATGAATATGATAGAGGCATTAGGATTATAACCAGAGCCAAACAGCCATCCATTATTAATGTTCTAAGAGAACATCCCCACTAGTGAGCCAATTTGAGCCTACATTAAATATGCTGTTTTATTGGTAACCACAACTTACACCTAGCCTAAATATACTTATATCCTTACCCTTGTTCTAAAGATGGATTATATATTTTGAGACATATTGCAAAAAACAAGGGATATTTTTAGTTGAAAATTTGGGTTAGAAACAAGAAATAAGTGTGGGGGGAAAAGAAAAGAAAAGTCAAGAGAAAAAGAAATGGAATACTGGCAAATACATTCCTAAGTAAAAAATATGAATCATCTCTTGAATTTGTGGAAAAATAAAAAGATGTTACAAAGTTGTTTAGAATGAAGAAAAGGCCCAACATGAATATTCGGCCTAGGTGACTATGTACTTGTAAAGAGTTTTGAGAAGTTTCTTTGTATGATCTTATTATGTCTCTAAACTTTATGAACTCTTTGGAGCCTTTGTGATATCTTTATCCTTTTGTTATTCAACCACATTACAAACCCCTTGGCCCCATTACAACCTTGATTAAAGACCTCTTGATTCATGAAGTTGTATGATCTAAATAGTGGAGAATAGGTGGACAAGCAAGAATATGGTAGAACTGTTTTCATGAGATTGATTGAGTGTAAACACTTCACCACTACTTTAAAGAGTGAAAATCATGAGGGTATATCATGAGATTGATTGAACTGTTTTGTATGATCTTATTATGTCTCTAAACTTTATGAACTCTTTGGAGCCTTTGTGATATCTTTATCCTTTTGTTATTCAACCACATTACAAACCCCTTGGCCCCATTACAACCTTGATTAAAGACCTCTTGATTCATGAAGTTGTATGATCTAAATAGTGGAGAATAGGTGGACAAGCAAGAATATGGTAGAACTGTTTTCATGAGATTGATTGAGTGTAAACACTTCACCACTACTTTAAAGAGTGAAAATCATGAGGGTATATCATGAGATTGATTGAACTGTTTTGTATGATCTTATTATGTCTCTAAACTTTATGAACTCTTTGGAGCCTTTGTGATATCTTTATCCTTTTGTTATTCAACCACATTACAAACCCCTTGGCCCCATTACAACCTTGATTAAAGACCTCTTGATTCATGAAGTTGTATGATCTAAATAGTGGAGAATAGGTGGACAAGCAAGAATATGGTAGAACTGTTTTCATGAGATTGATTGAGTGTAAACACTTCACCACTACTTTAAAGAGTGAAAATCATGAGTGAAAATCATGAGATTGATTGAACTGTTTTCAAAAAAAAAATAATAATAAAAAATAAAAAAACGATGGAATTGAGCCACCCCCACACTTAGATTGTTGCTAGTCCCTAGCAACGACTCAATAAAAATAAAATAAGAAAATCTAATCTAATCCATTTTCGTAGGAAATCACGGTGGCACTTAGCATGTGACACAAGCCTTTAAACCCCTAGGTGTCCCTAGTGGACGAGTTTAGTCTCGTGAGGGTTTACTAGGACGATACCCACAAACATTGAAAAACTAAAATATAAATAAATTACATATACTAAAAATATTTATTCCTATTCCTTTCAATATAAATTAGAGACAATCTTTGAACAAGTCTTATAAACTAATCAATAGCTTAAAGAATTTCACAAAAAATCATGCTTGAATGTAAATTGTTTGAGTTAAGCCAATATTAACATAACATATTTCAATCAAAATAGTGCACATTCAAATTAATCTCAACCTCTCACATGGGATACTCTCATGATTTTCACTCTTTAAAGTAGTGGTAAAGTGTTTACACTCAATCAATCTCATGAAAACAGTTCTACCATATTCTTGCTTGTCCACCTATTCTCCACTATTTAGATCATACAACTTCATGAATCAAGAGGTCTTTAATCAAGGTTGTAATGGGGCCAAAGGGTTTGTAATGTGGTTGAAGAACAAAAGGATAAAGATATCACAAAGGTTCCAAAGAGTTCATAAAGTTTAGAGACATAAAAAGATCATACAAAGAAACTTCTCAAAACTCTTTACAAGTACATAGTCACCTAGGCCGGATATTCATGTTGAGCCTTTGCATCATTCTAACCAACTTTGTAACATCTTTTTCTTTACTTTAACTAGAAGTTCAAGAGAAGATTTTTTTTTTTTTTAATATGGGAATGTATTTGACAATGATCCCTTTCTTTTTCTCTTGACTTTTTCTTTTCTTTTTTTTCCCCCACACTTATCTTTTGTTTCCAACCCAAATTTTTAACTAAAAATATCCCTTGTTTTTTTGCAATATGTCTCAAAATATATAATCCATCTTTAGAACAAGGGTAAGGATATAAGTATATTTAGGCTAGGTGTAAGTTGTGGTTACCAATAAAACAGCATATTTAATGTAGGTTCAAATTGGCTCACTAGTGGGGATGTTCTCTTAGAACATTAATAATGGATGGCTGTTTGGCTCTGGTTATAATCCTAATGCCTCTATCATATTCATGTTGTCACATGTATCAATATAGTCTCAAACGGTTTAAAGCAAGTTCTAGAGAATCATGTAATCATAAGAGCACTCAAGAAAGAAATTAGATTGATTTGTATAATGCATCAATCATTATAGGCTCAAAAACTCACAAGGATGATTATACAAGTCAGATTAAGTCTAAACATGCTTCTTTCTCAATCAACATATCATATTAACATTGGCTCATAAAAAATGATATCAAGCTCAATTCTCATGAAAATCTTCTCACTAATAACCAGTTTATACCTATGCAATTCATATCTCATCATTGTATTAAAAAGGAACTAAAACACACTAAAAATAATAATAATAATAATAAAGACTCATAAAAAAAAAAGTAGACAAAAATAAAAGAAATCCTAAATCATTCCCCCCACACTTAATTCTTACATTGTCCTCAATGTAAGTCTATTAACCCAAATGAAAGAATCATGTGTAAGAGAAAAGAACTAATAACATAAGAATAGGAACAACTAGACTCAAAACAAAACAAAACAAACTCATGCAACCTAAATAATCCTAAAATACTAAACAAAAATTAACAAGTAAACATAAAAAGATTAAAATCAAACTGACAAGGTATGTCTCAAGTCTCCCTTACTCAGACTTTGTTCAGAATGAATACTTCTAAATTGCTTAAAACACAACAAACTTTTTTTTTTTTTAAATTAGCAAAATATGTCCCTTACCCCCTACTAAAATATGACATTGTCCCCAATGTCAAATTTTAAAGGTAGGATTTAGGAGATATTACCTGCAGAGGTTGCTAACCACTTATTATAACTGAGACACAACAAACAAAATGTTAGATAATGTCACAAAGACAAAGTGCAATCCACTCCTTGCTCGTCCA
This sequence comes from Fremontodendron californicum, assembly GCA_030761205.1. Taxonomy (NCBI): domain Eukaryota; kingdom Viridiplantae; phylum Streptophyta; class Magnoliopsida; order Malvales; family Malvaceae; genus Fremontodendron; species Fremontodendron californicum. The sequence continues at coordinate 7,735,008 of JAULJL010000023.1, read as the reverse complement.
TATCTCTTTTTCTTTTTCCGAGCGTTTGCGAAACAACCGTAGCAGATAAATACTCATAAGCTTGGAGCTTTTTGAGTAAATCTTCAATGGTTGTAGCAGAAATTATGGTTCTCCTTGCCTCTGAAAACATGAATCCATTATCCACAGCATTATCTAAATATGAAAGCAAATTATTAAAATAACCATTAATATTAAGCAAACCAATGGATTTCTTATTTGTGACCAAAGATGACCAAGAAGCCACGCAAGCTATTTCTTCCAATGTACCCAGACCTCCTGGTAAAGCAATGAATGCATCGGCAGAATGGTACATGATTGTTATCCGTTCAGGGATACTCCAGACTTGTATTTCCTTACCCACGGTAGGTCCACAAAAATCTGTGAATAGTTTTGGCACGACTCCTAGAACTGGACTTCCTCCGGCGTGTGCTGCTGTAGCGACTGCTCCCATTAAACCCGTACTACCGCCTCCATAAATCAACTGGATCTTTTGTTGGGCAAGTATTACTCCAACTCTTATGGCTTCATCAGCGAATATGTTATTTTTCCCTGGATAAGCACCTCCAAAGACACAAAAAATTTTTAATGCGTTGGGACGAAGTACTTTCCATTTTTTTTCTTTTTCGAGTGCCTGAAAGAGAATGAGTACATGGTGTAATATATAGAGGACTGAGTAGTGAATCAGACAAGAGTAATAATGTCGCCGAAAGTGTATCTGACCTGTCAGAAGAAAATGTTAACCTAACAAAAGATTTTTGCGTGATTTCAGGAAGAAAATCAAAAAGAGAAGAAAAAATCAACCGTAAAAGACAAATAAAAAAAAAACGAGAATAATTACACAAATCGAAGAACACGTAAATTAAACCAAAATAAAGTTATTGCAAATCAAACCAAAAGCTGAGAAGTCATTTATTGTAGTTGTGATTGTGGCTCACATCTTCCTCTGGTTTTACGTCTAGAAACGGCTTAAACGCCTTCTATGAGTCGAGGATATGCTTCCCATCCAGTTTTCTTACAAGCTGGCAAACAGGGTCTTTTAACATCAGATTCCCAAGATGTTGCCATTCCCTTTGGAATTGCGGCCATAAATCAAGAATTTCTCTTTGTACGTCTCCACTAGGATGCGTCTCAATAGAAAGTTGGATATTACCCAAATTCTCCTTACTCAGTCCATCCTTAATGAATTCAATTTTATCATCTCGATTAGAGGACGGAATCCCAATAGAACGACATTTACCATTACACGTCCATCGTGCACATTTGTGGCAATTTGAACTCATGCGCTTTGCTCGTCGCTTCTTTGCAAAAGTGCTTCTACCTGTACCTGGTAAATGCAAAACAGGAAGATATTCATCTTCACGTACCTTGGCTTCAATTATCCAACGTATGTCTCCAGGAATCCCTTTGTGCATAAGCATTCTTAATCTTTCAAATCGAACTTGGTAAAGCTTCAGTAAAATATTTCGAGGAAAGGGAGGAAATCGTTTCTGCAATCTTGTGAGAATATCATCCATCCTGAAAAAAAAAATGAAAAAAAATTGAAAGAGAAATTGGAAGAGAAATTTATATACAATATCAGTTTTGTGGGTAGCTGATGGAACCGATTTAAATAATCACGGAATACCGTTATCCGCCATTTAACCGGGGTTAAAAAAAATAAAAATTATATTTACATCTAGTTATTTTCAAAACAAGGATCAAAAAGAAAAAACAACATAAAAAGACTCAAAAATAAAACACTCTAAATAAAATCCTAAATTCTTCCCCCCACACATAATTCTTACATTGTCATTAATGTAATGCTATTATCCCCCAATGCAAGAATTATATGTAAGAGAAAAGAACTATTAAACAAAAGAAACTTATGCAGCCTAAATGAACTTAAAAACAGTAAACACAATTAACAAAGAAACATAAGAAATAAAAATAAAAACAATAAAAATAATAAAAGAAAAAGGAAAAGAAAGAGAAAGCAAATCTGAATATGGAAGGTTGGCAATTTCATCTTTAATTGGGCTGCCTTCCCAATTAACACTTGAGTTAGTGTTTTGAATCTAACCAACACCCCTTCTTGGCTTTTTACGCTTGTCAGGCTCATACATGAAATTTCCCAAATTTATGCGTTTGAGAGGTAGCTTTCTTTGCACAACAGTGGATGTATTCTCCATTACAAGTATTATTCCATCATCCTTGGTGGTGCATATCTCATCGAGGAATGATGCATCTTTTGGTACTTGTTGAATGACATCCACAAACAAACTGTTTAAGGTTTCCAGCGTGTCTTGTTCATGTTCATCCTCCTTGAACTTTGCGAATCTACTAGGAAAAGGTGGAGAAGAAACATTAGTAAAAATTGGAATCTCAAACGTTACCTCAGGTGCTGAAATACTCTTATTTGGATCATTGGCTTCATTATCCTCAAGAATAGAATTCATCTCTAATTTTGTCTCATCCTCATCTTGTTCCTCATTCTTCAAGGTCACAATAGTAGCATTCTCCTTTGGGTTAATCATCGTTTGGGCAGAGAGTTCTTCAGATCTTTGTGCTACCCATACCACCATACTACTAGCCAATAGGCTAATTTGCCTTTCCAAACTCTGGATACTTGCCCTTGTTTCCTGTTGAAATTGCAAAGTATTAGTAACAAGAGAATCGACAAGATCTTCTAAAGAAGTACCTGAGTTTTGAGTCATATGTAGTGGCTGAAAAAGATCTGGTTCTTGAGACCATGATTGATTAAATCTAGATGGATGAGTGTAATTGGCATAAGGATCTACTTCTTGGTAATTTTTCGAGTAGCCATAATTAGTATGATCCCACCATCCCTCATGGTAAGTGTTTGTGTAATGATCATTGATGCACCCAAAAGAGTGTATCTTATTTAACCTTGCACTAAAAAGATAAATTGTAAGTATAGTAGTTAGCAAGGGTCGAGTCCTCAGGGATTGGGTTTTAGTTTATAAGTTAATAGTTTAAAACTTAAATTCAAGAACAATAAAAGAAAAGGGGTTTTTGAAGCCAGATTTAAACTAAAGTAAATAATAAGAATAAGATGCAAGGCGGTATAACCAGCCAATAAAAATATATATACTAAATTAGGCGGTATAACCAGCCAATAAAAATATATATACTAAATTAGGCGGTATAACCAGCCAATAAAAATAAAACAAAGTTAATATACAAATTAGGCGGTATAACCAGCCAATAAAAATAAATATAAAAAATAAGCAAACTAAAAGTAAGAAAACAAATAAGTAAGAAGAATCAAATATGAAAAATATGGTTAAGGTTTCATTCTCCACCACTAGACATCATTAAGAATCAATTTCAGATCTATCAATATCAACCAACTATCAAAGTTAACAACCGTAGATAACAATAAGCTCTGTTACCCCAATCTTTCCTTAGTTTGTCGTTAAATAGAACAAGCTCTCTATTTAATCTCTAACCATTAAACAACCTAGAATAAGCTCTCTAAATTCAATTTAATGGCAGCTTTATGATGAGAAAGATAGGTTGATCTAAGCAACAAACACATAAGCTCGGATTGTTCAACTTAGGTTATGTTCCACTTTGCAATTATTGAAAACTTGACCATAATCATTAATCACAAATTGCCACTTATGAATAGGAAATCAAGACAATTACACGGATCAAGACTCCTAAACTAGCAATAGATAATTATCAAGATCTATCTAGTTGTACACCTAAATAAATCTAGACAACATCATGAACAATTCTTGTAGAAGAACATAAGCAACTTTGATAGAAAATTAATGATAGATAGAATCTGAAAATCAATCACAAAACATGTCTAGGGCTTTGAAATCACCCTTAACCAAATAGAAGTTTAGCCTAGCATAGGCATTATAAACATAAACATAAAATTAAAGAAAATCTAAGAAGAAAATAAAAGAAAGAAAGAAGAAGAGGAAGAATATTAATTATCCAACCTCTTGCTCTCTCTAAAGAAAAAGAAAACTAGAGAAAAGAAAGAAGAAGAAAACTTAGAGAATTTTATTAAAATGGCTAATATCCTACCTATGTACAATATGATCCTCTACAATCATCCAAGGCCCTCTATTTATACACATTTTGGAAGGCTAAATGACAAGAGACAAGCTTTACAAATTTCAAAGGTAGGTATAATATGTGGGTGAATTTTTCTAACAATTTTCGTCATATTGTATGACAATTTTGATCAGCCAACTTGATGGTCGATTTCGTCAATGTTGGAGGCCTGATCTGATCACATGGTCTTCTAGAAAAAGGTTCCCCTATCAGTTATGGATCCATAGCCGTTCGAATCAGCTCATTTGCTGATGTGGATAAGCAGATATGGGCAAAATACGAAAACAGGTCAGCACAGACGTCATTGCACATCAGCCAACTTGATGGTCGATTTCGTCAATCTTAGAGGCCTGATCTGATCATATGGTCTTCTAGAAAAAGGTTCCCGTATCAGTTACGGATCCATAGCCGTTCGAATCAGCTCATTTGCTGATGTGGATAAGCAGATATGGGCAAAATACGAAAACATGTCAGCACAGACGTCATTGCATATCAGCCAACTTGATGGTCGATTTCGCTAGGGAAAACGACTCCTTTTCAAGAAGTATAAAACATGAAAAAGATAGATATGCCTCTTAGATTTGCACGGCTACAAATTTCAGCCTTATTGCTTCAGTGAAACTCCAGATATAGCTGATATGGAAAAATGTGTCGGAACTGGAACTGAACTGGATTTGCCCTTAATTCTAGTAATCTGAAATCACTCAAAGAAACTTGTGAAAAACACCAAATTACATAAAAATATAAAAGATCATAAACACAATTAGACTAAACAATAATAACTCGTATTTGACACAAAACAGTAATAAAACATAACTAAAAACTATATAATTATACGAGTTATCACACCCCCACACTTAGATTGTTGCTAGTCCCTAGCAACGACTCAATAAAAATAAAATAAGAAAATCTAATCTAATCCACTTTCGTAGGAAATCACGGTGGCACTTAGCATGTGACACAAGCCTCTAAACCCCTAGGTGTCCCTAGTGGACGAGTTTAGTCTCGTGAGGGTTTACTAGAACGATACCCACAAACATTGAAAAATTAAAATATAAATAAACTTCATATAAATAAACTACATATACTAAAAATATTTACTCCTAATCCTTTCAATACAAATTAGGGACAATATTTGAACAAGTCTTATAAACTAATCAATAGCTTAAAAAATTTCACAAAAAATCATGCTTGAATGTAAATTGTTTGAGTTAAGCCAATATTAGCATAACATATCTCAATCAAAATAGTGCATGTTCAAATTTAATCTCAACTTCTCACATGGGATACTCTCTTGATTTTCACTCTTTAAAGTAGTGGTAAAGTGTTTACACTCAATCAATCTCATGAAAACACTTCTACCATATGCTTGCTTGTCCACCTATTCTCCACTAAAAGATCATGCAACTTCATAAATCAAGAGGTCTTTAATCAAGGTTGTAATAGGGCCAAGGGGTTTGTAATGTGGTTGAAGAACAAAAGGATAAAGATATCACAAAGGTTCCAAAGAGTTCATAAAGTTTAGAGACATAAAAAGATTATACAAAGAAACTTCTCAAAACTCTTTACAAGTACATAGTCACCTAGGCCGGATATTCATGTTGGGCCTTTTCTTCATTCTAAACAACTTTGTAACATCTTTTTCTTTTTCCACAAATTCAAGAGATGATTCATTTTTTATATAGGAATGTATTTGCCAGTATTCCATTTCTTTTTCTCTTGACTTTTCTTTTCTTTTCCCCCCACACTTATTTCTTGTTTCTAACCAAAAAATATCCCTTGTCTTTGCAACTTGTCTCAAATCATGCTAATTCATCTTTGGAACAAAGGTAAAGATATAAGTATATTTAGGTTAGGGACAAGTTATGGTTACCAAAGAGATAGCTTATTCAATGTAGGCTCAAATTGGTTCACTAAGGGTGTGTTCTCTTGGAACATCAATAAGGGATGGTTGTTTGGCCCTGGCTAAAAATCCTAATGCCTCTATCATATTCATGTTGTCACATGCATCAATATAGTCTCAAACGGTTTAAAGCAAGTTCTAGAGAATCATGTAATCATAAGAGCACTCAAGAAAGAAATTAGATTGATTTGTATAATGCATCAATCATTTTCGGCTCAAAAACTCACAAGAATGATTATACAAGTCAGATTAAGTCTAAACATGCTTCTTTCTCAATCAACATATCATATTAACATTGGCTCATAAAAAGGTTGACATCAAGCTCAATTCTCATGAAAATCTTCTCACTAATAAATATGTTTTAGACTTATGCAATTCATATCTCATCATTGTATTAAAAAGGAACTAAAACACACTAAAAAATAATAATAATAATAAAGACTCATAAAAAAAATAGTAGACAAAAATAAAAGAAATCCTAAATCATTCCCCCCACACTTAATTCTTACATTGTCCTCAATGTAAGTCTATTAACCCAAATGAAAGAATCATGTGTAAGAGAAAAGAACTAATAACATAAGAATAGGAATAACTAGACTCAAAACAAAACAAACTCATGCAACCTAAATAATCCTAAAATACTAAACAAAAATTAACAAGTAAACGTAAAAAGATTAAAATCAAACTGATAAGGTATGTCTCAAGTCTCCCTTACTCAGACCTTGTTCAGAATGAATACTTCTAAATTGCTTAAAACACAACAAACTTTTTTTTTTTGTTTGAAAAGAAGAAATCAAACTGACAAGGTATGTCTCAAGTCTCCCTTACTCAGACCTTGTTCAGAATGAATACTTCTTAATTTATTTATTTTTTTTTAAATTAGCAAAATATGTCCCTTACCCCCTACTAAAATATGACATTGTCCCCAATGTCAAATTTTAAAGGTAGAATTTAGGAGATATTACCTGCAGAGGTTGCTAACCACTTATTATAACTGAGACACAACAAACAAAATGTTAGATAATGTCACAAAGACAAAGTGCAATCCACTCCTTGCTCGTCCATATCTCTTTTTCTTTTTCCGAGCGTTTGCGAAACAACCGTAGCAGATAAACACTCATAAGCTTGGAGCTTTTTGAGTAAATCTTCAATGGTTGTAGCAGAAATTATGGTTCTCCTTGCCTCTGAAAACATGAATCCATTATCCACAGCATTATCTAAATATGAAAGCAAATTACTAAAATAACCATTAATATTAAGCAAACCAATGGGTTTCTTATTTGTGACCAAAGATGACCAAGAAGCCACGCAAGCTATTTCTTCCAATGTACCCAGACCTCCTGGTAAAGCAATGAATGCATCGGCAGAATGGTACATGATTGTTATCCGTTCAGGGATACTCCAGACTTGTATTTCCTTACCCAAGGTAGGTCCACAAAAATCTGTGAATAGTTTTGGCACGACTCCTAGAACTGGACTTCCTCCGGCGTGTGCTGCTGTAGCGACTGCTCCCATTAAACCCGTACTACCGCCTCCATAAATCAAGTGGATCTTTTGTTGGGCAAGTATTACTCCAACTCTTATGGCTTCATCAGCGAATATGTTATTTTTCCCTGGATAAGCACCTCCAAAGACACAAATTTTTTTAATGCGCTGGGACGAAGTACTTTCCATTTTTTTTTTCTTCGAGTGCATCTTCCTCTGGTTTTACGTCCAGAAACGGCTTAAACGCCTTCTATGAGTCGAGGATATGCTTCCCATCCAGTTTTCTTATAAGCTGGCAAACAGGGTCTTTTAACATCAGATTCCCAAGATGTTGCCATTCCCTTTGGAATTGCGGCCATAAATCAAGAATTTTTCTTTGTACGTCTCCACTAGGATGCGTCTCAAGAGAAAGTTGGATATTACCCAAATTCTCCTTACTCAGTCCATCCTTAATGAATTCAATTTTATCATCTCGATTAGAGGACGGAATCCCAATAGAACGACATTTACCGTTACACGTCCATCGTGCACATTTGTGGCAATTTGAACTCATGCGCTTTGCTCGTCGCTTCTTTGCAAAAGTGCTTCTACCTGTACCTGGTAAATGCAAAATAGGAAGATATTCATCTTCACGTACCTTGGCTTCAATTATCCAACGTATGTCTTCAGGAATCCCTTTGTGCATAAGCATTCTTAATCTTTGAAATCGAACTTGGTTAAGCTTCAGTAAAATATTTCGAGGAAAAGGAGGAAATCGTTTCTGCAATCTTGTGAGAATATCATCCATCCTGAAAAAAAGAAAAAAATGAAAGAGAAATTGAAAGAGAAATTTATATACAATATCAGTTTTGTGGGTAGCTGATGGAACCGACTTAAATAATCACAGAGTACCGTTATCCGCCATTTAACCGGGGTTAAAAAAAAAATTATATTTACATCTAGTTATTTTCAAAACAATGATCAGAAAGAAAAACAACATAAAAAGACTCAAAAACAAAACACTCTAAATAAAATCCTAAATTCTTCCCCCCACACATAATTCTTACATTGTCATTAATGTAATGCTATTATCCCCCAATGCAAGAATTATATGTAAGAGAAAAGAACTATTAAACAAAAGAAACTTATGCAGCCTAAATGAACTTAAAAGCAGTAAACACAATTAACAAAGAAACATAAGAAATAAAATAAAAACAATAAAAATAATAAAAGAAAAAGGAAAAGAAAGAGAAAGCAAATCTGAATATGGAAGGTTGGCAATTTCATCTTTAATTGGGCTGCCTTCCCAATTAACACTTGAGTTAGTGTTTTGAATCTAACCAACACCCTTTCTTGGCTTTTTAGGCTTGTCAGGCTCATACATGAAATTTTCCAAATTTATGCGTTTGAGAGGAAGCTTTCTTTGCACAACAGTGGATGCATTCTCCATTACAAGTATTATTCCATCATCCTTTGTGGTGCATATCTCATCGAGGAATGGAGCATATTTTGATACTTGTTGAATGGCATCCACAAACAAGTTGTTTAAGGTTTCTGGCATGTGTTGTTCATGTTCTTCCTCCTTGAACTTTGCAAATCTACTAGGAAAAGGTGGAGAAGAAACATTAGTAAAAAGTGAAACCTTAAACGTTACCTCAGGTGCCGAAATACTCTTATTTGGATTTTTGGCTTCATTATCCTCAAGAATAGAATCCATCTCTAATTTTGTTTCATCCTTATCTTGCTCCTCATTCCTCAAGGTCACAATAGTAGCACTCTCCTTTGGGTTAATCATCGTTTGGGCAGGGAGTTCTTCAGATCTTTGTGCTACCCATACCACCATACTACTAGCCAATAGGCTCATTTGCCTTTCCAAACTCTGGATACTTGCCCTTGTTTCCTGTTGAAATTGCAAAGTATTAGTAACAAGAGAATCGACAAGATCTTCTAAAGAAGTACCTGAGTTTTGAGTCATATGTAGTGGCTGAAAAAGATCTGGTTCTTGAGACCATGATTGATTAAATCTAGATGGATGAGTGTAATTGGCATAAGGATCTACTTCTTGGTAATTTTTCGAGTAGCCATAATTAGTATGATCCCACCATCCCTCATGGTAAGTGTTTGAGTAATGATCATACTGTTGGTCTTGGAACACTTGATGGCCTTGACATCCTCCCATGGCAAATTGTTGAACTGGGTAGGTGAGATTGGCTTGTTGATTTTCCATGTTCATGTATGCCACCAACTCTTCAAGTGTTAGATTGCTCAATTCCATCGTTTTTCTTTTTTTTTTTTTTCAAAATTTGATAAGAAAAACTTGTATGTACAAGAAAACAAAACTCATTAGAACTGAAAATAAGAATAAACCAAGTAACAAATAAACTAAAGAAAACAATCCCCGGCAACGGCGCCAAAAATTTGATGCACCCAAAAGAGTGTATCTTATTTAACCTTGCACTAAAAAGATAAATTGTAAGTATAGTAGTTAGCAAGGGTCGAGTCCTCAGGGATTGGGTTTTAGTTTATAAGTTAATAGTTTAAAACTTAAATTCAAGAACAATAAAAGAAAAGGGGTTTTTGAAGCCAGATTTAAACTAAAGTAAATAATAAGAATAAGATGCAAGGCGGTATAACCAGCCAATAAAAATATATATACTAAATTAGGCGGTATAACCAGCCAATAAAAATATATATACTAAATTAGGCGGTATAACCAGCCAATAAAAATAAAACAAAGTTAATATATAAATTAGGCGGTATAACCAGCCAATAAAAATAAATATAAAAAATAAGCAAACTAAAAGTAAGAAAACAAATAAGTAAGAAGAATCAAATATGAAAAATATGGTTAAGGTTTCATTCTCCACCACTAGACATCATTAAGAATCAATTTCAGATCTATCAATATCAACCAACTATCAAAGTTAACAACCGTAGATAACAATAAGCTCTGTTACCCCAATCTTTCCTTAGTTTGTCGTTAAATAGAACAAGCTCTCTATTTAATCTCTAACCATTAAACAACCTAGAATAAGCTCTCTAAATTCAATTTAATGGCAGCTTTATGATGAGAAAGATAGGTTGATCTAAGCAACAAACACATAAGCTCGGATTGTTCAACTTAGGTTATGTTCCACTTTGCAATTATTGAAAACTTGACCATAATCATTAATCACAAATTGCCACTTATGAATAGGAAATCAAGACAATTACACGGATCAAGACTCCTAAACTAGCAATAGATAATTATCAAGATCTATCTAGTTGTACACCTAAATAAATCTAGACAACATCATGAACAATTCTTGTAGAAGAACATAAGCAACTTTGATAGAAAATTAATGATAGATAGAATCTGAAAATCAATCACAAAACATGTCTAGGGCTTTGAAATCACCCTTAACCAAATAGAAGTTTAGCCTAGCATAGGCATTATAAACATAAACATAAAATTAAAGAAAATCTAAGAAGAAAATAAAAGAAAGAAAGAAGAAGAGGAAGAATATTAATTATCCAACCTCTTGCTCTCTCTAAAGAAAAAGAAAACTAGAGAAAAGAAAGAAGAAGAAAACTTAGAGAATTTTATTAAAATGGCTAATATCCTACCTATGTACAATATGATCCTCTACAATCATCCAATGCCCTCTATTTATACACATTTTGGAAGGCTAAATGACAAGAGACAAGCTTTACAAATTTCAAAGGTAGGTATAATATGTGGGTGAATTTTTCTAACAATTTTCGTCATATTGTATGACAATTTTGATCAGCCAACTTGATGGTCGATTTCGTCAATGTTGGAGGCCTGATCTGATCACATGGTCTTCTAGAAAAAGGTTCCCCTATCAGTTACGGATCCATAGCCGTTCGAATCAGCTCATTTGCTGATGTGGATAAGCAGATATGGGCAAAATACGAAAACAGGTCAGCACAGACGTCATTGCACATCAGCCAACTTGATGGTCGATTTCGTCAATCTTAGAGGCCTGATCTGATCATATGGTCTTCTAGAAAAAGGTTCCCGTATCAGTTACGGATCCATAGCCGTTCGAATCAGCTCATTTTCTGATGTGGATAAGCAGATATGGGCAAAATACGAAAACATGTCAGCACAGACGTCATTGCACATCAGCCAACTTGATGGTCGATTTCGCTAGGGAAAACGACTCCGTTTCAAGAAGTATAAAACATGAAAAAGATAGATATGCCTCTTAGATTTGCACGGCTACAAATTTCAGCCTTATTGCTTCAGTGAAACTCCAGATATAGCTGATATGGAAAAATGTGTCGGAATTGGAACTGAACTGGATTTGCCCTTAATTCTAGTAATCTGAAATCACTCAAAGAAACTTGTGAAAAACACCAAATTACATAAAAATATAAAAGATCATAAACACAATTAGACTAAACAATAATAACTCGTATTTGACACAAAACAATAATAAAACATAACTAAAAACTATATAATTATACGAGTTATCAATCATACTGTTGGTCTTGGAACACTTGATGGCCTTGACATCCTCCCATGGCCAATTGTTGAACTGGGGAGGTGAGATTGGCTTGTTGATTCTCCATGTTCATGTATGCCACCAACTCTTCAAGTGTTAGTGATAACTCGTATAATTATATAGTTTTTAGTTATGTTTTATTATTGTTTTGTGTCAAATACGAGTTATTATTGTTTAGTCTAATTGTGTTTATGATCTTTTATATTTTTATGTAATTTGGTGTTTTTCACAAGTTTCTTTGAGTGATTTCAGATTACTAGAATTAAGGGCAAATCCAGTTCAGTTCCAGTTCCGACAGCTTTTGCCATATCAGCTATATCTCGAGTTTCACTGAAGCAATAAGGCTGAAATTTTAACCGTGCAAAGTTAAGAGGCATATCTATCTTTTTCATGTTTTACACTTCTTGAAACGGAGTCGTTTTGATTAGCGAAATCAACCATCAAGTTGGCTGATGTGCAATGACGTCTGTCCTGAGCAGTTTTCGCATTTTTACCATATCGTCCGATACACATCAGCAAATGAGCTGATTCCAACGGCTATGGATCACTAACTGATAGGGGAACATTTTTCTAGAAGACCATGTGATCAGATAAAGCCTCCAATATTGAAGAAATCGACCATCAAGTTGGCTGATGTGCAATGACGTCTGTGCAGACCTGTTTTCGTATTTTGCCCATATCTTCTTCTCCACATCAGCAAATGAGCTGATTCTAATGGCTATGAATCAGTAACTCATAGGGGAACATTTTTCTAGAAGACCATGTGATCAGATCAGGCCTCCAAGATTGACAAAATCAACCATCAAGTTGGCTGATCAAAATTGTCATACAATATGACGAAAATTGTTAGAAAAATGCACCCACCTATTATACCTACCTTTGAAATTTGTAAAGCTTGTCTCTTGTCATTTAGCCCTCCAAAATGTGTATAAATAGAGGGCCTTGGATGATTGTAGAGGATCATATTGTACATAGGTAGGATATTAGCCATTTTAATAAAATTCTCTAACTTTTCTTCTTCTTTCTTTTCTCTAGTTTTCTTTCTTTTCTCTAGTTTTCTTTTTCTTTAGAGAGAGCAAGAGGTTGGATAATTAATATTCTTCCTCTTCTTCTTTCTTTCTTTTATTTTCTTCTTAGATTTTCTTTAATTTTATGTTTATGTTTATAATGCCTATGCTAGGCTAAACTTCTATTTGGTTAAGGGTGATTTCAAAGCCCTAGACATGTTTTATGATTGATTTTCAGATTCTATCTATCATTAATTTTCTATCAAAGTTGCTTATGTTCTTCTACAAGAATTGTTCATGATGTTGTCTTGATTTGTTTAGGTGTACAACTAGATAGATCTTGATAATTATCTATTGCTAGTTTAGGAGTCTTAATCCGTGTAATTGTCTTGATTTCCTATTCATAAGTGGCAATTTGTGATTAATGATTATGGTCAAGTTTTCAATAATTGCAAAGTGGAACATAACCTAAGTTGAACAATCCGAGCTTATGTGTTTGTTGCTTAGATCAACCTATCTTTCTCATCATAAAGCTGCCATTAAATTGAATTTAGAGAGCTTATTCTAGGTTGTTTAATGGTTAGAGATTAAATAGAGAGCTTGTTCTATTTAACGACAAACTAAGGAAAGATTGGGATAACAGAGCTTGTTGTTATCTACGGTTGTTAACTTTGATAGTTGGTTGATATTGATAGATCTGAAATTGATTCTTAATGATGTCTAGTGGTGGAGAATGAAACCTTAACCATATTTTTCATATTTGATTATTCTTACTTACTTGTTTTCTTACTTTTCTAGTTTGCTTATTTTTAAAAGTATATTTATTTTTATTGGCTGGTTATACCGCCTAATTTGTATATTAACTTTGTTTTATTTTTATTGGCTGGTTATACCGCCTAATTTAGTATATATATTGGCTGGTTATACCGCCTAATTTAGTATATATATTTTTATTGGCTGGTTATACCGCCTTGCATCTTATTCTTATTATTTACTTTAGTTTAAATCTGGCTTCAAAAACCCCTTTTCTTTTATTGTTCTTGAATTTAAGTTTTAAACTATTAACTTATAAACTAAAACCCAATCCCTGAGGACTCGACCCTTGCTAACTACTATACTTACAATTTATCTTTTTAGTGCAAGGTTAAATAAGATACACTCTTTTGGGTGCATCAGTTAGATTGCTCAATTCCATCGTTTTCTTTTTCTTTTCTTTTTTTTTTTTTCAAAATTTGATAAGAAAAACTTGTATGTACAAGAAAATAGAACTGAAAATAAGAATAAACCAAGTAACAAATAAACTAAAGAAAACAATCCCCGGCAACGGCGCCAAAAATTTGATGCACCCAAAAGAGTGTATCTTATTTAACCTTGCACTAAAAAGATCAATTGTAAGTATAATGATTAGCAAGGGTGAGTCCTCAGGGATTGGGTTTTAATCTATGAGTTATTAGTTTATAACTTACGTTCAAAGAAAACAATAAAAGAAAAGGGGTTTTTGAAGCCAGATTTAAACTAAAGTAAATAATAAGAATAAGATGCAAGGCGGTATAACCAGCCAATAAAAATATATATACTAAATTAGGCGGTATAACCAGCCAATAAAAATATATATACTAAATTAGGCGGTATAACCAGCCAATAAAAATAAAACAAAGTTAATATACAAATTAGGCGGTATAACCAGCCAATAAAAATAAATATACTTTTACAAATAAGCAAACTAGAAAAGTAAGAAAACAAGTAAGTAAGAAGAATCAAATATGAAAAATATGGTTAAGGTTTCATTCTCCACCACTAGACATCATTAAGAATCAATTTCATATCTATCAGCATTAATTAGCTATCAAAGTTAACAACCGTAGATAACAACAAGCTCTGTTACCCCAATCTTTCCTTAGTTCGTCGTTAAATAGAACAAGCTCTCTATTTAATCTCTAACTATCAAACAACCTAGAATAAGCTCTCTAAGTTCAATTTAATAGCAGCTTTATGATGAGAAAGATAGGTTGATCTAAGCAACAAACACATAAGCTCGGATTGTTCAACTTAGGTTATGTTCCACTTTGCAATTATTGAAAACTTGACCATAATCATTAATCACAAATTGCCACTTATGAATAGGAAATCAAGACAATTACACGGATCAAGACTCCTAAACTAGCAATAGATAATTATCAAGATCTATCTAGTTGTACACCTAAATAAATCAAGACAACATCATGAACAATTCTTGTAGAAGAACATAAGCAACTTTGATAGAAAATTAATGATAGATAGAATCTGAA
The DNA here is from genome assembly GCA_030761205.1 of Fremontodendron californicum. Classification (NCBI taxonomy): domain Eukaryota; kingdom Viridiplantae; phylum Streptophyta; class Magnoliopsida; order Malvales; family Malvaceae; genus Fremontodendron; species Fremontodendron californicum. The sequence goes on along the minus strand of JAULJL010000023.1, from coordinate 7,719,764 downwards.
AATCAATTATAAAACATGTCTAGGGCTTTGAAATCACCCTTAACCAAATAGAAGTTTAGCCTAGCATAGGCATTGTAAACATAAACATAAAATTAAAGAGAATCTAAGAAGGAAATAAAAGAAAGAAAGAAGAAGAAGAAAATAAAGAAAAAGAAAACTAGAGAAAAGAAAGAAGAAGAAAACTTAGAGAATTTTATTATAATGGCTAATATCCTACCAATGTACAATATGATCCTCTACAATCATCCAAGGCCCTCTATTTATACACATTTTGGAGGGCTAAATGACAAGAGACAAGCTTTACAAATTTCAAAGGTAGGTATAATAGGTGGGTGCATTTTTCTAACAATTTTCGTCATATTGTATGACCATTTTGATCAGCCAACTTGATGGTCGATTTTGTCAATATTGGAGGCCTGATCTGATCACATGGTCTTCTAGAAAAATGTTCCCCTATGAGTTACTAATTCATAGCCGTTGGAATCAGCTCATTTGCTGATGTGGAGAAGAAGATATGGGCAAAATACGAAAACAGGTCAGCACAGACGTCATTGCACATCAGCCAACTTGATGGTCGATTTCTTCAATATTGGAGGCTTGCTCTGATCACATGGTCTTCTAGACAAATGTTTCCCTATCAGTTAGTGATCCATAGCCGTTGGAATCAGCTCATTTTCTGATGTGTATCGGACGATATGGTCAAAATGCGAAAACTGGTCAGGACAGACGTCATTGCACATCGGCCAACTTGATGGTTGATTTCGCTAGGGAAAACGACTCCGTTTCAACAAGTGTAAAACATGAAAAAGATAGATATGCCTCTTAACTTTGCACGGTTAAAATTTCAGCCTTATTGCTTCAGTGAAACTCCAGATATAGCTGATATGGCAAAAGGTGTCGGAACTGGAACTGAACTGGATTTGCCCTTAATTCTAGTAATCTGAAATCACTCAAAGAAACTTGTGAAAAACACCAAATTACATAAAAATATAAAAGATCATAAACACAATTAGACTAAACAATAATAACTCGTATTTGACACAAAACAATAATAAAACATAACTAAAAACTATATAATTATACGAGTTATCACACAAAAATTTGATGCACCCAAAAGAGTGTATCTTATTTAACCTTGCACTAAAAAGATAAATTGTAAGTATAGTAGTTAGCAAGGGTCGAGTCCTCAGGGATTGGGTTTTAGTTTATAAGTTAATAGTTTAAAACTTAAATTCAAGAACAATAAAAGAAAAGGGGTTTTTGAAGCCAGATTTAAACTAAAGTAAATAATAAGAATAAGATGCAAGGCGGTATAACCAGCCAATAAAAATATTTATACTAAATTAGGCGGTATAACCAGCCAATAAAAATAAAACAAAGTTAATATACAAATTAGGCGGTATAACCAGCCAATAAAAATAAATATACTTTTAAAAATAAGCAAACTAGAAAAGTAAGAAAACAAGTAAGTAAGAAGAATCAAATATGAAAAATATGGTTAAGGTTTCATTCTCCACCACTAGACATCATTAAGAATCAATTTCAGATCTATCAATATCAACCAACTATCAAAGTTAACAACCGTAGATAACAACAAGCTCTGTTATCCCAATCTTTCCTTAGTTTGTCGTTAAATAGAACAAGCTCTCTATTTAATCTCTAACCATTAAACAACCTAGAATAAGCTCTCTAAATTCAATTTAATGGCAGCTTTATGATGAGAAAGATAGGTTGATCTAAGCAACAAACACATAAGCTCGGATTGTTCAACTTAGGTTATGTTCCACTTTGCAATTATTGAAAACTTGACCATAATCATTAATCACAAATTGCCACTTATGAATAGGAAATCAAGACAATTACACGGATCAAGACTCCTAAACTAGCAATAGATAATTATCAAGATCTATCTAGTTGTACACCTAAATAAATCAAGACAACATCATGAAGAATTCTTGTAGAAGAACATAAGCAACTTTGATAGAGAATTAATGATAGATAGAATCTAAAAATCAATCACAAAACATGTCTAGGGCTTTGAAATCACCCTTAACCAATTAGAAGTTTAGCCTAGCATAGGCATTGTAAACATAAACATAAAATTAAAGAGAATCTAAGAAGGAAATAAAAGAAAGAAAGAAGAAGAAGAAAATAAAGAAAAAGAAAACTAGAGAAAAGAAAGAAGAAGAAAACTTAGAGAATTTTATTACAATGGCTAATATTCTACCAATGTACAATATGATCCTCTACAATCATCCAAGGCCCTCTATTTATACACATTTTGGAGGGCTAAATGACAAGAGACAAGCTTTACAAATTTCAAAGGTAGGTATAATAGGTGGGTGCATTTTTCTAACAATTTTCGTCATATTGTATGACAATTTTGATCAGCCAACTTGATGGTCGATTTTGTCAATATTGGAGGCCTGATCTGATCACATGGTCTTCTAGAAAAATGTTCCCCTGTCAGTTACTGATCCATAGCCGTTGGAATCAGCTCATTTGCTGATGTGGATAAGATGATATGGGCAAAATACGAAAACAGGTCAGCACAGACGTCATTGCACATAAGCCAACTTGATGGTCGATTTCGCTAGGGAAAACGACTCCGTTTCAAGAAGTGTAAAACATGAAAAAGATAGATATGCCTCTTAGCTTTGCACGGTTAAGATTTCAGCCTTATTGCTTCAGTGAAACTCGAGATATAGCTGATATGGCAAAAGGTGTCGGAACTGGAACTGAACTGGATTTGCCCTTAATTCTAGTAATCTGAAATCACTCAAAGAAACTTGTGAAAAACACCAAATTACATAAAAATATAAAAGATCATAAACACAATTAGACTAAACAATAATAACTCGTATTTGACACAAAACAATAATAAAACATAACTAAAAACTATATAATTATACGAGTTATCACACCCCCACACTTAGATTGTTGCTAGTCCCTAGCAACGACTCAATAAAAATAAAATAAGAAAATCTAATCTAATCCACTTTCGTAGGAAATCACGGTGGCACTTAGCATGTGACACAAGCCTTTAAACCCCTAGGTGTCCCTAGTGGACGAGTTTAGTCTCGTGAGGGTTTACTAGAACGATACCCACAAACATTGAAAAACTAAAATATAAATAAACTACATATACTAAAAATATTTATTCCTAATCCTTTCAATACAAATTAGAGACAATCTTTGAACAAGTCTTATAAACTAATCAATAGCTTAAAGAATTTCACAAAAATTTATGCTTGAATGTAAATTGTTTGAGTTAAGCCAATATTAACATAACATATCTCAATCAAAATAGTGCATGTTCAAATTTAATCTCAACTTCTCACATGATATACCCTCATGATTTTCACTCTTTAAAGTAGTGGTGAAGTGTTTACACTCAATCAGTCTCATGAAAACAGTTCTACCATATTCTTGCTTGTCCACCTATTCTCCACTATTTAGATCATACAACTTCATGAATCAAGAGGTCTTTAATCAAGGTTGTAATGGGGCCAAGGGGTTTGTAATGTGGTTGAATAACAAAAGGATAAAGATATCACAAAGGCTCCAAAGAGTTCATAAAGTTTAGAGACATAATAAGATCATACAAAGAAACTTCTCAAAACTCTTTACAAGTACATAGTCACCTAGGCCGAATATTCATGTTGGGCCTTTTCTTCATTCTAAACAACTTTGTAACATCTTTTTATTTTTCCACAAATTCAAGAGATGATTCATATTTTTTACTTAGGAATGTATTTGCCAGTATTCCATTTCTTTTTCTCTTGACTTTTCTTTTCTTTTCCCCCACACTTATTTCTTATTTCTAACCCAAATTTTCAACTAAAAATATCCCTTGTTTTTTGCAATATGTCTCAAAATATATAATCCATCTTTAGAACAAGGGTAAGGATATAAGTATATTTAGGCTAGGTGTAAGTTGTGGTTACCAATAAAACAGCATATTTAATGTAGGCTCAAATTGGCTCACTAGTGGGGATGTTCTCTTAGAACATTAATAATGGATGGCTGTTTGGCTCTGGTTATAATCCTAATGCCTCTATCATATTCATGTTGTCACATGTATCAATATAGTCTCAAACGGTTTAAAGCAAGTTCTAGAGAATCATGTAATCATAAGAGCACTCAAGAAAGAAATTAGATTGATTTGTATAATGCATCAATCATTATAGGCTCAAAAACTCACAAGGATGATTATACAAGTCAGATTAACTCTAAACATGCTTCTTTCTCAATCAACATATCATATTAACATTGGCTCATAAAAAGGTTGACATCAAGCTCAATTCTCATGAAAATCTTCTCACTAATAAATCTGTTTTAGACTTATGCAATTCATATCTCATCATTGTATTAAAAAGGAACTAAAACACACTAAAAAAATAATAATAATAATAATAAAGACTCATAAAAAAAAATAGTAGACAAAAATAAAAGAAATCCTAAATCATTCCCCCCACACTTAATTCTTACATTATCCTCAATGTAAGTCTATTAACCCAAATGAAAGAATCATGTGTAGGAGAAAAGAACTAAGAACATAAGAATAGGAACAACTAAGACTCAAAACAAAACAAACTCATGCAACCTAAATAATCCTAAAATACTAAACAAAAATTAACAAGTAAACATAAAAAGATTAAAATCAAACTGACAAGGTATGTCTCAAGTCTCCCTTACTCAGACCTTGTTCAGAATGAATACTTCTAAATTGCTTAAAACACAACAAACTTTTTTTTTTTTTTTTTTTTTGAAAAGAAGAAATCAAACTGACAAGGTATGTCTCAAGTCTCCCTTACTCAGACCTTGTTCAGAATGAATACTTCTTAATTTTTTTTTTTTTTAAATTAGCAAAATATGTCCCTTACCCCCTACTAAAATATGACATTGTCCCCAATGTCAAATTTTAAAGGTAGAATTTAGGAGATATTACCTGCAGAGGTTGCTAACCACTTATTATAACTGAGACACAACAAGCAAAATGTTAGATAATGTCACAAAGACAAAGTGCAATCCACTCCTTGCTCGTCCATATCTCTTTTTCTTTTTCCGAGCGTTTGCGAAACAACCGTAGCAGATAAACACTCATAAGCTTGGAGCTTTTTGAGTAAATCTTCAATGGTTGTAGCAGAAATTATGGTTCTCCTTGCCTCTGAAAACATGAATCCATTATCCACAGCATTATCTAAATATGAAAGCAAATTACTAAAATAACCATTAATATTAAGCAAACCAATGGGTTTCTTATTTGTGACCAAAGATGACCAAGAAGCCACGCAAGCTATTTCTTCCAATGTACCCAGACCTCCTGGTAAAGCAATGAATGCATCGGCAGAATGGTACATGATTGTCATCCGTTCAGGGATACTCCAGACTTGTATTTCCTTACCCACGGTAGGTCCACAAAAATCTGTGAATAGTTTTGGCACGACTACTAGAACTGGACTTCCTCCGGCGTGTGCTTGATGCACCCAAAAGAGTGTATCTTATTTAACCTTGCACTAAAAAGATAAATTGTAAGTATAGTAGTTAGCAAGGGTCGAGTCCTCAGGGATTGGGTTTTAGTTTATAAGTTAATAGTTTAAAACTTAAATTCAAGAACAATAAAAGAAAAGGGGTTTTTGAAGCCAGATTTAAACTAAAGTAAATAATAAGAATAAGATGCAAGGCGGTATAACCAGCCAATAAAAATATATATACTAAATTAGGCGGTATAACCAGCCAATAAAAATATATATACTAAATTAGGCGGTATAACCAGCCAATAAAAATAAAACAAAGTTAATATACAAATTAGGCGGTATAACCAGCCAATAAAAATAAATATAAAAAATAAGCAAACTAAAAGTAAGAAAACAAATAAGTAAGAAGAATCAAATATGAAAAATATGGTTAAGGTTTCATTCTCCACCACTAGACATCATTAAGAATCAATTTCAGATCTATCAATATCAACCAACTATCAAAGTTAACAACCGTAGATAACAACAAGCTCTGTTACCCCAATCTTTCCTTAGTTTGTCGTTAAATAGAACAAGCTCTCTATTTAATCTCTAACCATTAAACAACCTAGAATAAGCTCTCTAAATTCAATTTAATGGCAGCTTTATGATGAGAAAGATAGGTTGATCTAAGCAACAAACACATAAGCTCGGATTGTTCAACTTAGGTTATGTTCCACTTTGCAATTATTGAAAACTTGACCATAATCATTAATCACAAATTGCCACTTATGAATAGGAAATCAAGACAATTACACGGATCAAGACTCCTAAACTAGCAATAGATAATTATCAAGATCTATCTAGTTGTACACCTAAATAAATCTAGACAACATCATGAACAATTCTTGTAGAAGAACATAAGCAACTTTGATAGAAAATTAATGATAGATAGAATCTGAAAATCAATCACAAAACATGTCTAGGGCTTTGAAATCACCCTTAACCAAATAGAAGTTTAGCCTAGCATAGGCATTATAAACATAAACATAAAATTAAAGAGAATCTAAGAAGAAAATAAAAGAAAGAAAGAAGAATAAGAAAATAAAGAAAAAGAAAACTAGAGAAAAGAAAGAAGAAGAAAACTTAGAGAATTTTATTACAATGGCTAATTTCCTACCAATGTACAATATGCTCCCTTACAATCATCCAAGGCCCTCTATTTATACACATTTTGGAGGGCTAAATGAAAAGAGACAAGCTTTACAAATTTCAAAGGTAGGTATAATAGGTGGGTGCATTTTCTAACAATTTTCGTCATACATGACGATTTTGATCAGCCAACTTGATGGTCGATTTCGTCAATGTTGGAGGCCTGATCTGATCACATGGTCTTCTAGAAAAAGGTTCCCCTATCAGTTACGGATCCATAGCCATTGGAATCAGCTCATTTGCTGATATGGATAAGCAGATATGGGCAAAATACGAAAACAGGTCAGCACAGACGTCATTGCACATCAGCCAACTTGATGGTCGATTTCGCTAGGGAAAACGACTCCGTTTCAAGAAGTGTAAAACATGAAAAAGATAGATATGCCTCTTAGCTTTGCACGGCTACAAATTTCAGCCTTATTGCTTCAGTGAAACTCCAGATATAGCTGATATGGCAAAAGGTGTCGGAACTGGAACTGAACTGGATTTGCCCTTAATTCTAGTAATCTGAAATCACTCAAAGAAACTTGTGAAAAACACCAAATTACATAAAAATATAAAAGATCATAAACACAATTAGACTAAACAATAATAACTCGTATTTGACACAAAACAATAATAAAACATAACTAAAAACTATATAATTATACGAGTTATCAGTGCTGCTGTAGCGACTGCTCCCATTAAACCCGTACTACCGCCTCCATAAATCAACTGGATCTTTTGTTGGGCAAGTATTACTCCAACTCTTATGGCTTCATCAGCGAATATGTTATTTTTCCCTAGATAAGCACCTCCAAAAACACAAATTTTTTAATGCGTTCGGACGAAGTACTTTCCATTTTTTTTCTTTTTTTTTTTTTTCGAGTGCCTGAAAGAGAATGAGTACATGGTGTAATATATAGAGGACTGAGTAGTGAATCAGACAAGAGTAATAATGTCGCCGAAAGTGTATCTGACCTGTCAGAAGAAAATGTTAACCTAACAAAAGATTTTTGCGTGATTTCAGGAAGAAAATCAAAAAGAGAAGAAAAATCAACCGTAAAAGTCAAGAGTAATAATGTCGCCGAAAGTGTATCTGACCTGTGAGAAGAAAATATTAACCTAACAAAAGATTTTTGCGTGATTTCAGGAAGAAAATCAAAAAGAGAAGAAAAAATCAACCGTAAAAGACAAATAAAAAAAACGAGAATAATTACACAAATCGAACAACACGTAAATTAAACCAAAATAAAGTTATTGCAAATCAAACCAAAAACTGAGAAGTCATTTATTGTAGTTGTGATTGTGGCTCACATCTTCCTCTGGTTTTACGTCCAGAAACGGCTTAAACGCCTTCTATGAGTCGAGGATATGCTTCCCATCCAGTTTTCTTACAAGCTGGCAAACAGGGTCTTTTAACATCAGATTCCAAAGATGTTGCCATTCCCTTTGGAATTGCGGCCATAAATCAAGAATTTCTCTTTGTACGTCTCCACTAGGATGCGTCTCAAGAGAAAGTTGGATATTACCCAAATTCTCCTTACTCAGTCCATCCTTAATGAATTCAATTTTATCATCTCGATTAGAGGACGGAATCCCAATAGAACGACATTTACCGTTACACGTCCATCGTGCACATTTGTGGCAATTTGAACTCATGCGCTTTGCTCGTCGCTTCTTTGCAAAAGTGCTTCTACCTGTACCTGGTAAATGCAAAATAGGAAGATATTCATCTTCACGTACCTTGGCTTCAATTATCCAACGTATATCTCCAGGAATCCCTTTGTGCATAAGCATTCTTAATCTTTCAAATCGAACTTGGTAAAGCTTCAGTAAAATATTTCGAGGAAAAGGAGGAAATCGTTTCTGCAATCTTGTGAGAATATCATCCATCCTGAAAAAAAAAATGAAAGAGAAATTGAAAGAGAAATTTATATACAATATCAGTTTTGTGGGTAGCTGATAGAACCGATTTAAATAATCACGGAGTACCGTTATCCGCCATTTAACCGGGGTTAAAAAAAAATTATATTTACATCTAGTGTTTTTCAAAACAAGGATCAGAAAGAAAAACAACATAAAAAGACTCAAAAACAAAACACTCTAAATAAAATCCTAAATTCTCCCCCCCACACATAATTCTTACATTGTCATTAATGTAATGCTATTATCCCCCAATGCAAGAATTATATGTAAGAGAAAAGAACTATTAAACAAAAGAAACTTATGCAGCCTAAATGAACTTAAAAGCAGTAAACACAATTAACAAAGAAACATAAGAAATAAAATAAAAACAATAAAAATAATAAAAGAAAAAGAAAAAGAAAGAGAAAGCAAATCTGAATATGGAAGGTTGGCAATTTCATCTTTAATTAGGCTGCCTTCCCAATTAACACTTGAGTTAGTGTTTTGAATCTAACCAACACCCCTTCTTGGCTTTTTAGGCTTGTCAGGCTCATACATGAAATTTCCCAAATTTATGCGTTTGAGAGGAAGCTTTCTTTGCACAACAGTGGATGCATTCTCCATTACAAGTATTATTCCATCATCCTTGGTGGTGCATATCTCATCGAGGAATGGTGCATCTTTTGGTACTTGTTGAATGGCATCCACAAATATACTGTTTAAGGTTTCCAGGATGTCTTGTTCATGTTCCTCCTCCTTGAACTTTGCGAATCTACTAGGAAAAGGTGGAGAAGAAACATTAGCAAAAATTGGAATCTTAAACGTTACCTCCGGTGTCGAAATACTCTTATTTGGATCTGTGGCTTTATTATCCTCAAGAATAGAATCCATCTCTAATTTTGTCTCATCCTCATCTTGTTCCTCATTCCTGAAGGTCACAATAGTAGCATTCTCCTTTGGGTTAATCATCGTTTGGGCAGGGAGTTCTTCAGATCTTTGTGCTACCCATCCCACCATACTACTAGCCAATTGGCTCATTTGCTTTCCCAAACTCTGGATGCTTGCCCTTGTTTCCTGTTGAAATTGCAAAGTATTAGTAACAAGAGAATAGACAAGATCTTCTAAAGAAGTACCTGAGTTTTGAGTCATATGTGATGGCTGAAAAAGATCTGATTCTTGAGACCATGATTGATTGAAGATAGATGGATGAGTGTAACTGGCATAAGGATCTACTTCTTGGAAATTTTTTGAGTAGCCATAATTAGTATGATCCCACCATCCCTCATGGTAAGTGTTTGAGTAATGATCATGCAGTTGGTCTTGGAACACTTGATGGCCTTGACATCCTCCCATGGCAAATTGTTGAACTGGGAAGGTGAGATTGGCTTGTTGATTCTCCATGTTCATGTATGCCACCAACTCTTCAAGTGTTAGATTGCTCAATTCCATCGTTTTTTTTATTTTTATTTTTATTTTTTAAATTTGAAAAGAAAAACTTGTATGTACAAGAAAATAAAACTAATTAGAACTGAAAATAAGAATAAACCAAGTAACAAATAAACTAAAGAAACAATCCCCGACAACGGCGCCAAAAATTTGATGCACCCAAAAGAGTGTATCTTATTTAACCTTGCACTAAAAAGATAAATTGTAAGTATAGTAGTTAGCAAGGGTCGAGTCCTCAGGGATTGGGTTTTAGTTTATAAGTTAATAGTTTAAAACTTAAATTCAAGAACAATAAAAGAAAAGGGGTTTTTGAAGCCAGATTTAAACTAAAGTAAATAATAAGAATAAGATGCAAGGCGGTATAACCAGCCAATAAAAATATATATACTAAATTAGGCGGTATAACCAGCCAATAAAAATATATATACTAAATTAGGCGGTATAACCAGCCAATAAAAATAAAACAAAGTTAATATACAAATTAGGCGGTATAACCAGCCAATAAAAATAAATATAAAAAATAAGCAAACTAAAAGTAAGAAAACAAATAAGTAAGAAGAATCAAATATGAAAAATATGGTTAAGGTTTCATTCTCCACCACTAGACATCATTAAGAATCAATTTCAGATCTATCAATATCAACCAACTATCAAAGTTAACAACCGTAGATAACAACAAGCTCTGTTACCCCAATCTTTCCTTAGTTTGTCGTTAAATAGAACAAGCTCTCTATTTAATCTCTAACCATTAAACAACCTAGAATAAGCTCTCTAAATTCAATTTAATGGCAGCTTTATGATGAGAAAGATAGGTTGATCTAAGCAACAAACACATAAGCTCGGATTGTTCAACTTAGGTTATGTTCCACTTTGCAATTATTGAAAACTTGACCATAATCATTAATCACAAATTGCCACTTATGAATAGGAAATCAAGACAATTACACGGATCAAGACTCCTAAACTAGCAATAGATAATTATCAAGATCTATCTAGTTGTACACCTAAATAAATCTAGACAACATCATGAACAATTCTTGTAGAAGAACATAAGCAACTTTGATAGAAAATTAATGATAGATAGAATCTGAAAATCAATCACAAAACATGTCTAGGGCTTTGAAATCACCCTTAACCAAATAGAAGTTTAGCCTAGCATAGGCATTATAAACATAAACATAAAATTAAAGAGAATCTAAGAAGAAAATAAAAGAAAGAAAGAAGAGTAAGAAAATAAAGAAAAAGAAAACTAGAGAAAAGAAAGAAGAAGAAAACTTAGAGAATTTTATTACAATGGCTAATTTCCTACCAATGTACAATATGCTCCCTTACAATCATCCAAGGCCCTCTATTTATACACATTTTGGAGGGCTAAATGACAAGAGACAAGCTTTACAAATTTCAAAGGTAGGTATAATAGGTGGGTGCATTTTCTAACAAATTTCAAAGGTTGCTAACCACTTATTATAACTGAGACACAACAAGCAAAATGTTAGATAATGTCACAAAGACAAAGTGCAATCCACTCCTTGCTCGTCCATATCTCTTTTTCTTTTTCCGAGCGTTTGCGAAACAACCGTAGCAGATAAACACTCATAAGCTTGGAGCTTTTTAAGTAAATCTTCAATGGTTGTAGCAGAAATTATGGTTCTCCTTGCCTCTGAAAACATGAATCCATTATCCACAGCATTATCTAAATATGAAAGCAAATTACTAAAATAACCATTAATATTAAGCAAACCAATGGGTTTCTTATTTGTGACCAAAGATGACCAAGAAGCCACGCAAGCCATTTCTTCCAATGTACCCAGGCCTCCTGGTAAAGCAATGAATGCATCGGCAGAATGGTACATGATTGTCATCCGTTCAGGGATACTCCAGACTTGTATTTCCTTACCCAAGGTAGGTCCACAAAAATCTGTGAATAGTTTTGGCACGATTCCTAGAACTGGACTTCCTCCGGCGTGTGCTGCTGTTATCCCAAACAAGTAAGTAAGAAGAATCAAATATGAACAATATGGTTAAGGTTTCATTCTCCACCACTAGACATCATTAAGAATCAATTTCATATCTATCAACATTAACCAACTATCAAAGTTAACAACCGTAGATAACAACAAGCTCTGTTATCCCAATCTTTCCTTAGTTTGTCGTTAAATAGAACAAGCTCTCTATTTAATCTCTAACCATCAAACAACCTAGAATAAGCTCTCTAAGTTCAATTTAATGGCAGCTTTATGATGAGAAAGATAGGTTGATCTAAGCAACAAACACGTAAGCTCGGATTGTTCAACTTAGGTTATGTTCCACTTTGCAATTATTGAAAACTTGACCATAATCATTAATCACAAATTGCCACTTATGAATAGGAAATCAAGACAATTACACGGATCAAGACTCCTAAACTAGCAATAGATAATTATCAAGATCTATCTAGTTGTACACCTAAACAAATCAAGACAACATCATGAACAATTCTTGTAGAAGAACATAAGCAACTTTGATAGAAAATTAATGATAGATAGAATCTGAAAATCAATTATAAAACATGTCTAGGGCTTTGAAATCACCCTTAACCAAATAGAAGTTTAGCCTAGCATAGGCATTATAAACATAAAATTAAATAGAATCTAAGAAGAAAATAAAAGAAAGAAAGAAGAAGAAGAAGAATATTAATTATCCAACCTCTTGCTCTTTCTAAAGAAAAAGAAAACTAGAGAAAAGAAAGAAGAAGAAAACTTAGAGAATTTTATTACAATGGCTAATATCCTACCTATCTACAATATGATCCTCTACAATCATCCAAGGCCCTCTATTTATACACATTTTGGAGGGCTAAATGACAAGAGACAAGCTTTACAAATTTCAAAGGTAGGTATAATAGGTGGGTGCATTTTTCTAACAATTTTCGTCATATTGTATGACAATTTTGATCAGCCAACTTGATGGTCGATTTTGTCAATATTGGAGGCCTGATCTGATCACATGGTCTTCTAGAAAAATGTTCCCCTATGAGTTACTGATTCATAGCCGTTGGAATAAGCTCATTTTCTGATGTGGAGAAGAAGATATGGGCAAAATACGAAAACAGGTCAGGACAGACGTCATTGCACATCAGCCAACTTGATGGTTGATTTCGCTAGGGAAAACGACTCCGTTTCAAGAAGTGTAAAACATGAAAAAGATAGATATGCCTCTTAACTTTGCACGGTTAAAATTTCAGCCTTATTGCTTCAGTGAAACTCCAGATATAGCTGATATGGTAAAAGGTGTCGGAACTGGAACTGAACTGGATTTGCCCTTAATTCTAGTAATCTGAAATCACTCAAAGAAACTTGTGAAAAACACCAAATTACATAAAAATATAAAAGATCATAAACACAATTAGACTAAACAATAATAACTCGTATTTGACACGAAACAATAATAAAACATAACTAAAAACTATATAATTATATGAGTTATCACACCCCCACACTTAGATTGTTGCTAGTCCCTAGCAACGACTCAATAAAAATAAAATAAGAAAATCTAATCTAATCCATTTTCGTAGGAAATCACGGTGGCACTTAGCATGTGACACAAGCCTTTAAACCCCTAGGTGTCCCTAGTGGACGAGTTTAGTCTCGTGAGGGTTTACTAGGACGATACCCACAAACATTGAAAACATAAGAAAAACTAAAAATAATAATTATAACTAATCCTTCCAATATAAATTTGAGATAATCATTGGACAAGTCTTAAAAACTAATCAATAGCTTAAAGAAATTCACAAAAAATCTTGCTTGAATGTAAATAGTTTGAGTTAAGCCAATATTAACATAACATATTTCAATCAAAATAGTGCATATTCAAACTTAATCTCAACTTCTCACATGGGATACTCTCTTGATTTTCACTCTTTAAAGTAGTGGTAAAGTGTTTACACTCAATCAATCTCATGAAAACACTTCTACCATATGCTTGCTTGTCCACCTATTCTCCACTAAAAGATCATGCAACTTCATAAATCAAGAGGTCTTTAATCAAGGTTGTAATGGGGCCAAAGGGTTATAATGTGGTTAAAGAACAAAAGGATAAAGATATCACAAAGGTTCCAAAGAGTTAATAGAGTTTAGAGACATAATAAGATCATACAAATAAAACTTCTCAAAACTCTTATAAAGCACATAATAACATAGGCTAAATATTCATGTTGAGCCTTTGCATCATTCTAACCAACTTTGTAACATCTTTTTCTTTACTTTAACTAGAAGTTCAAGAGAAGATTTTTTTTTTTTTTAATATGGGAATGTATTTGACAATGATCCCTTTCTTTTTCTCTTGACTTTTTCTTTTCTTTTCTTCCCCCACACTTATTATTTGTTTCCAACCCAAATTTTTAACTAAAAATATCCCTTGTTTTTTTTTTGCAATATGTCTCAAAATATATAATCCATCTTTAGAACAAGGGTTATATTTAGGCTAGGTGTAAGTTGTGGTTATGTTGCACCCAAAAGAGTGTATCTTATTTAACCTTGCACTAAAAAGATAAATTGTAAGTATAGTAGTTAGCAAGGGTCGAGTCCTCAGGGATTGGGTTTTAGTTTATAAGTTAATAGTTTAAAACTTAAATTCAAGAACAATAAAAGAAAAGGGGTTTTTGAAGCCAGATTTAAACTAAAGTAAATAATAAGAATAAGATGCAAGGCGGTATAACCAGCCAATAAAAATATATATACTAAATTAGGCGGTATAACCAGCCAATAAAAATATATATACTAAATTAGGCGGTATAACCAGCCAATAAAAATAAAACAAAGTTAATATACAAATTAGGCGGTATAACCAGCCAATAAAAATAAATATAAAAAATAAGCAAACTAAAAGTAAGAAAACAAATAAGCAAGAAGAATCAAATATGAAAAATATGGTTAAGGTTTCATTCTCCACCACTAGACATCATTAAAAATCAATTTCAGATCTATCAATATCAACCAACTATCAAAGTTAACAACCGTAGATAACAACAAGCTCTGTTACCCCAATCTTTCCTTAGTTTGTCGTTAAATAGAACAAGCTCTCTATTTAATCTCTAACCATTAAACAACCTAGAATAAGCTCTCTAAATTCAATTTAATGGCAGCTTTATGATGAGAAAGATAGGTTGATCTAAGCAACAAACACATAAGCTCGGATTGTTCAACTTAGGTTATGTTCCACTTTGCAATTATTGAAAACTTGACCATAATCATTAATCACAAATTGCCACTTATGAATAGGAAATCAAGACAATTACACGGATCAAGACTCCTAAACTAGCAATAGATAATTATCAAGATCTATCTAGTTGTACACCTAAATAAATCTAGACAACATCATGAACAATTCTTGTAGAAGAACATAAGCAACTTTGATAGAAAATTAATGATAGATAGAATCTGAAAATCAATCACAAAACATGTCTAGGGCTTTGAAATCACCCTTAACCAAATAGAAGTTTAGCCTAGCATAGGCATTATAAACATAAACATAAAATTAAAGAAAATCTAAGAAGAAAATAAAAGAAAGAAAGAAGAAGAAGAAGAAGAATATTAATTATCCAACCTCTTGCTCTTTCTAAAGAAAAAGAAAACTAGAGAAAAGAAAGAAGAAGAAAACTTAGAGAATTTTATTACAATGGCTAATATCCTACCTATGTACAATATGATCCTCTACAATCATCCAAGGCCCTCTATTTATACATATTTTGGAGGGCTAAATGACAAGAGACAAGCTTTACAAATTTCAAAGGTAGGTATAATAGGTGGGTGCATTTTTCTAACAATTTTCGTCATATTGTATGACCATTTTGATCAGCCAACTTGATGGTCGATTTTTTCAATCTTGGAGGCCTGATCTGATCACATGGCCTTCTAGAAAAATGTTCCTCTATGAGTTACTGATTCATAGCCGTTGGAATCAGCTCATTTGCGGATGTGGAGAAGAAGATATGGGCAAAATACGAAAACAGGTCAGCACAGACGTCATTGCACATCAGCCAACTTGATGGTCGATTTCTTCTAGGGAAAACGACTCCATTTCAAGAAGTGTAAAACATGAAAAAGATAGATATGCCTCTTAAATTTGCACGGTTAAAGTTTCAGCCTTATTGCTTCAGTGAAACTCCAGATATAGCTGATATGGCAAAAGGTGTCGGAACTGGAACTGAACTGGATTTGCCCTTAATTCTAGTAATCTGAAATCACTCAAAGAAACTTGTGAAAAACACCAAATTACATAAAAATATAAAAGATCATAAACACAATTAGACTAAACAATAATAACTCGTATTTGACACAAAACAATAATAAAACATAACTAAAAACTATATAATTATACGAGTTATCACACCCCCACACTTAGATTGTTGCTAGTCCCTAGCAACGACTCAATAAAAATAAAATAAGAAAATCTAATCTAATCCATTTTCGTAGGAAATCACGGTGGCACTTAGCATGTGACACAAGCCTTTAAACCCCTAGGTGTCCCTAGTGGACGAGTTTAGTCTCGTGAGGGTTTACTAGAACGATACCCACAAACATTGAAAAACTAAAATATAAATAAACTACATATAAATAAACTACATATACTAAAAATATTTACTCCTAATCCTTTCAATACAAATTAGAGACAATATTTGAACAAGTCTTATAAACTAATCAATAGCTTAAAGAATTTCACAAAAAATCATGCTTGAATGTAAATTGTTTGAGTTAAGCCAATATTAGCATAACATATCTCAATCAAAATAGTGCATGTTCAAATTTAATCTCAACTTCTCACATGGGATACCCTCATGATTTTCACTCTTTAAAGTAGTGGTGAAGTGTTTACACTCAATCAATCTCATGAAAACAGTTCTACCATATTCTTGCTTGTCCACCTATTCTCCACTATTTAGATCATACACTTCATGAATCAAGAGGTCTTTAATCAAGGTTGTAATGGGGCCAAGGGGTTTGTAATGTGGTTGAAGAACAAAAGGATAAAGATATCACAAAGGTTCCAAAGAGTTCATAAAGTTTAGAGACATAAAAAGATTATACAAAGAAACTTCTCAAAACTCTTTACAAGTACATAGTCACCTAGGCCGGATATTCATGTTGGGCCTTTTCTTCATTCTAAACAACTTTGTAACATCTTTTTCTTTTTCCACAAATTCAAGAGATGATTTATTTTTTTTTTATATAGGAATGTATTTGCCAGTATTCCATTTCTTTTTCTCTTGACTTTTCTTTTCTTTTCCCCCCACACTTATTTCTTGTTTCTAACCAAAAAATATCCCTTGTCTTTGCAACTTGTCTCAAATCATGCTAATTCATCTTTGGAACAAAGGTAAAGATATAAGTATATTTAGGTTAGGGACAAGTTATGGTTACCAAAGAGATAGCTTATTCAATGTAGGCTCAAATTGGTTCACTAAGGGTGTGTTCTCTTGGAACATCAATAAGGGATGGCTGTTTGGCCCTGGCTAAAAATCCTAATGCCTCTATCATATTCATGTTGTCACATGCATCAATATAGTTTCAAACGGTTTAAAGCAAGTTCTAGAGAATCATGTAATCATAAGAGCACTCAAGAAAGAAATTAGATTGATTTGTATAATGCATCAATCATTATAGGCTCAAAAACTCACAAGGATGATTATACAAGTCAGATTAAGTCTAAACATGCTTCTTTCTCAATCAACATATCATATTAACATTGGCTCATAAAAAGGTTGACATCAAGCTCAATTCTCATGAAAATCTTCTCACTAATAAATCTGTTTTAGACTTATGCAATTCATATCTCATCATTGTATTAAAAAGGAACTAAAACACACTAAAATAATAATAATAATAATAATAATAAAGACTCATAAAAAAAATAGTAGACAAAAATAAAAGAAATCCTAAATCATCCCCCCCACACTTAATTCTTACATTGTCCTCAATGTAAGTCTATTAACCCAAATGAAAGAATCATGTGTAAGAGAAAAGAACTAATAACATAAGAATAGGAACAACTAAGACTCAAAACAAAACAAAACAAACTCATGCAACCTAAATAATCCTAAAATACTAAACAAAAATTAACAAGTAAACGTAAAAAGATTAAAATCAAACTGACAAGGTATGTCTCAAGTCTCCCTTACTCAGACCTTGTTCAGAATGAATACTTCTAAATTGCTTAAAACACAACAAACTCTTTTTTTTTTTTTTTTTTGAAAAGAAGAAATCAAACTGACAAGGTATGTCTCAAGTCTCCCTTACTCAGACCTTGTTCAGAATGAATACTTCTAAATTGCTTAAAACACAACAAACTTTTTTTTTTTTTTTTAAGAAGGTAAAATTTAGGAGATATTACCTGTAGAGGTTGCTAACCACTTATTATAACTGAGACACAACAAACAAAATGTTAGATAATGTCACAAAGACAAAGTGCAATCCACTCCTTGCTCGTCCATATCTCTTTTTCTTTTTCCGAGCGTTTGCGAAACAACCGTAGCAGATAAATACTCATAAGCTTGGAGCTTTTTGAGTAAATCTTCAATGGTTGTAGCAGAAATTATGGTTCTCCTTGCCTCTGAAAACATGAATCCATTATCCACAGCATTATCTAAATATGAAAGCAAATTACTAAAATAACCATTAATATTAAGCAAACCAATGGGTTTCTTATTTGTGACCAAAGATGACCAAGAAGCCACGCAAGCTATTTCTTCCAATGTACCCAGACCTCCTGGTAAAGCAATGAATGCATCAGCAGAATGGTACATGATTGTTATCCGTTCAGGGATACTCCAGACTTGTATTTCCTTACCCACGGTAGGTCCACAAAAACTTGTGAATAGTTTTGGCACGATTCCTAGAACTGGACTTCCTCCGGCGTGTGCTGCTGTAGCGACTGCTCCCATTAAACCCGTACTACCGCCTCCATAAATCAACTGGATCTTTTGTTGGGCAAGTATTACTCCAACTCTTATGGCTTCATCAGCGAATATGTTATTTTTCCCTGGATAAGCACCTCCAAAAACACAAATTTTTTTAATGCGTTGGGACGAAGTACTTTCCATTTTTTTTTTCTTTTTTTTTTTTTTTTCGAGTGCCTGAAAGAGAATGAGTACATGGTGTAATATATAGAGGACTGAGTAGTGAATCAGACAAGAGTAATAAAGTCGCCGAAAGTGTATCTGACCTGTCAGAAGAAAATGTTAACCTAACAAAAGATTTTTGCGTGATTTCAGGAAGAAAATCAAAAAGAGAAGAAAAATCAACCGTAAAAGTCAAGAGTAATAATGTCGCCGAAAGTGTATTTGACCTGTCAGAAGAAAATGTTAACCTAACAAAAGATTTTTGCGTGATTTCAGGAAGAAAATAAAAAAGAGAAGAAAAATCAATCGTAAAAGACAAATAAAAAAAATGAGAATAATTACACAAATCGAATAACACGTAAATTAAACCGAAATAAAGTTATTGCAAATCAAACCAAAAGCTGAGAAGTCATTTATTGTAGTTGTGATTGTGGCTCACATCTTCCTCTGGTTTTACGTCCAGAAACGGCTTAAACGCCTTCTATGAGTCGAGGATATGCTTCCCATCCAGTTTTCTTACAAGCTGGCAAACAGGGTCTTTTAACATCAGATTCCCAAGATGTTGCCATTCCCTTTGGAATTGCGGCCATAAATCAAGAATTTCTCTTTGTACGTCTCCACTAGGATGCGTCTCAAGAGAAAGTTGGATATTACCCAAATTCTCCTTACTCAATCCATCCTTAATGAATTCAATTTTATCATCTCGATTAGAGGACGGAATCCCAATAGAACGACATTTACCGTTACACGTCCATCGTGCACATTTGTGGCAATTTGAACTCATGCGCTTTGCTCGTCGCTTCTTTGCAAAAGTGCTTCTACCTGTACCTGGTAAATGCAAAACAGGAAGATATTCATCTTCACGTACCTTGGCTTCAATTATCCAACGTATGTCTTCAGGAATCCCTTTGTGCATAAGCATTCTTAATCTTTCAAATCGAACTTGGTAAAGCTTCAGTAAAATATTTCGAGGAAAATGGGGAAATCGTTTCTGCAATCTTGTGAGAATATCATCCATCCTGAAAAAAAAAAATGAAAGAGAAATTGAAAGAGAAATTTAGATACAATATCAGTTTTGTGGGTAGCTGATGGAACCGACTTAAATAATCACGGAGTACCGTTATCCGCCATTTAACCGGGGTTAAAAAAATTATATTTACATCTAGTTATTTTCAAAACAAGGATCAGAAAGAAAAACAACATAAAAAGACTCAAAAACAAAACACTCTAAATAAAATTCTAAATTCTTCCCCCCACACATAATTCTTACATTGTCATTAATGTAATGCTATTAATCCTAAATGAAAGAATCATGTGTAAGTGAAAAGAACTAATAAACAAAATAAACTTATGCAGCCTAAATGAACTTAGAAACACTAAACACAATTAGCAAAGAAACATAAGAAAAAGATAAAGAAAAAGAGAGCAAATCTGAGGATGGCAGTTTGGCAATGCTTTCACTAATTAGGCTGCCTCCCCCAATTAGCACTTGATTTAGTGTTTTGAACCTAACCAACACCCTTTCTTGGCATTTTAGGCTTGTCATGCTCATACATGAAATTTCCCAAATTTATGCGTTTGAGAGGAAGCTTTCTTTGCACAACAGTGGATACATTCTCCATTACAAGTATTATTCCATCATCCTTTGTGGTGCATATGTCATCGAGGAATGGAGCATATTTTGATACTTGTTGAATGACCTCCACAAACAAGTTGTTTAAGGTTTCCGGCATGTGTTGTTCATGTTCATCCTCCTTGAACTTTGCGAATCTACTAGGAAAAGGTGGAGAAGAAACATTAGTAAAAATTGGAATCTCAAACGTTACCTCAGGTGCCGAAATACTCTTATTTGGATCATTGGCTTCATTATCCTCAAGAATAGAATTCATCTCTAATTTTGTCTCATCCTCATCTTGTTCCTCATTCCTCAAGGTCACAATAGTAGCATTCTCTTTTGGGTTAATCAATGTTTGGGCAGGGAGTTCTTCAGATCTTTGTGCTACCCATACCACCATACTACTAGCCAATAGGCTCATTTGCCTTTCCAAACTCTGGATACTTGCCCTTGTTTCCTGTTGAAATTGCAAAGTATTAGTAACAAGAGAACAGACAAGATCTTCTAAAGAAGTACCTGAGTTTTGAGTCATATGTGGTGGTTGAAAAAGATATGGTTCTTGAGACCATGATTGATTGAAGCTAGATGGATGAGTGTAATTGGCATAAGGATCTACTTCTTGGTAATTTTTCGAGTAGCCATAATTAGTATGATCCCACCATCCCTCATGGTAAGTGTTGGAATAATGATCATGCGGTTGGTCTTGGAACCATTGATGGCCTTGACATCCTCCCATGGCCAATTGTTGAACTGAGGAAGTGAGATTGGCTTGTTGATTCTCCATGTTCATGTATGCCACCAACTCTTCAAGTGTTAGATTGCTTAATTCCATCTTTTTTTTTTTTCAAAATTTGATAAGAAAAACTTGTATGTACAAGAAAATAAAACTAATTAGAACTGAAAATAAGAATAAACCAAGTAACAAATAGACTAAAGAAAACAATCCCCGGCAACGGCGCCAAAAATTTGTTGCACCCAAAAGAGTGTATCTTATTTAACCTTGCACTAAAAAGATAAATTGTAAGTATAGTAGTTAGCAAGGGTCGAGTCCTCAGGGATTGGGTTTTAGTTTATAAGTTAATAGTTTAAAACTTAAATTCAAGAACAATAAAAGAAAAGGGGTTTTTGAAGCCAGATTTAAACTAAAGTAAATAATAAGAATAAGATGCAAGGCGGTATAACCAGCCAATAAAAATATATATACTAAATTAGGCGGTATAACCAGCCAATAAAAATAAAACAAAGTTAATATACAAATTAGGCGGTATAACCAGCCAATAAAAATAAATATAAAAAATAAGCAAACTAAAAGTAAGAAAACAAATAAGCAAGAAGAATCAAATATGAAAAATATGGTTAAGGTTTCATTCTCCACCACTAGACATCATTAAAAATCAATTTCAGATCTATCAATATCAACCAACTATCAAAGTTAACAACCGTAGATAACAACAAGCTCTGTTACCCCAATCTTTCCTTAGTTTGTCGTTAAATAGAACAAGCTCTCTATTTAATCTCTAACCATTAAACAACCTAGAATAAGCTCTCTAAATTCAATTTAATGGCAGCTTTATGATGAGAAAGATAGGTTGATCTAAGCAACAAACACATAAGCTCGGATTGTTCAACTTAAGTTATGTTCCACTTTGCAATTATTGAAAACTTGACCATAATCATTAATCACAAATTGCCACTTATGAATAGGAAATCAAGACAATTACACGGATCAAGACTCCTAAACTAGCAATAGATAATTATCAAGATCTATCTAGTTGTACACCTAAATAAATCTAGACAACATCATGAACAATTCTTGTAGAAGAACATAAGCAACTTTGATAGAAAATTAATGATAGATAGAATCTGAAAATCAATCACAAAACATGTCTAGGGCTTTGAAATCACCCTTAACCAAATAGAAGTTTAGCCTAGCATAGGCATTATAAACATAAACATAAAATTAAAGAAAATCTAAGAAGAAAATAAAAGAAAGAAAGAAGAAGAAGAAGAATATTAATTATCCAACCTCTTGCTCTTTCTAAAGAAAAAGAAAACTAGAGAAAAGAAAGAAGAAGAAAACTTAGAGAATTTTATTACAATGGCTAATATCCTACCTATGTACAATATGATCCTCTACAATCATCCAAGGCCCTCTATTTATACATATTTTGGAGGGCTAAATGACAAGAGACAAGCTTTACAAATTTCAAAGGTAGGTATAATAGGTGGGTGCATTTTTCTAACAATTTTCGTCATATTGTATGACCATTTTGATCAGCCAACTTGATGGTCGATTTTTTCAATCTTGGAGGCCTGATCTGATCACATGGCCTTCTAGAAAAATGTTCCTCTATGAGTTACTGATTCATAGCCGTTGGAATCAGCTCATTTGCGGATGTGGAGAAGAAGATATGGGCAAAATACGAAAACAGGTCAGCACAGACGTCATTGCACATCAGCCAACTTGATGGTCGATTTCTTCTAGGGAAAACGACTCCATTTCAAGAAGTGTAAAACATGAAAAAGATAGATATGCCTCTTAAATTTGCACGGTTAAAGTTTCAGCCTTATTGCTTCAGTGAAACTCCAGATATAGCTGATATGGCAAAAGGTGTCGGAACTGGAACTGAACTGGATTTGCCCTTAATTCTAGTAATCTGAAATCACTCAAACAAACTTGTGAAAAACACCAAATTACATAAAAATATAAAAGATCATAAACACAATTAGACTAAACAATAATAACTCGTATTTGACACAAAACAATAATAAAACATAACTAAAAACTATATAATTATACGAGTTATCAGGTTACCAAATAAATAGCTTATTCAATGTAGGCTCAAATTGGCTCACTAGGGGTGTGTTCTCTTGGAACATCAATAAGGGATGGCTGTTTGGCCCTGGCTAAAAATCCTAATGCCTCTATCATATTCATGTTGTCACATGCATCAATGTAGTCTCAACAAGGTCTAAAGCAAGTTCTAGAGAATCATGTAATCATAAGAGCACTCAAGAAAGAAATTAGATTGATTTGTATAATGCATCAATCATTATAGGCTCAAAAACTCACAAGGATGATAATACAAGTCAGATTAAGTCTAAACATGCTTCTTTCTCAATCAACATATCATATTAACATTGGCTCATAAAAATTAGTATCAAGCTTAATTCTCATGAAAATCTTCTCACTAGTAACCAGTTTAGACCTATGCAATTCATATCTTATCATTGTATTAAAAAGGAACTAAAACACACTAAAAATAATAATAATAAAGACTCATAAAAAAAATAGTAGACGAAAATAAAAGAAATCCTAAATCATTCCCCCCACACTTAATTCTTACATTGTCCTCAATGTAAGTCTATTAACCCAAATGAAAGAATCATGTGTAAGAGAAAAGAACTAATAACATAAGAATAGGAACAACTAGACTCAAAACAAAACAAAACAAACTCATGCAACCTAAATAATCCTAAAATACTAAAGAAAAATTAACAAGTAAACATAAAAAGATTAAAATCAAACTGACAAGGTATGTCTCAAGTCTCCCTTACTCAGACCTTGTTCAGAATGAATACTTCTAAATTGCTTAAAACACAACAAACTTTTTTTTTTTTTTTTGAAAAGAAGAAATCAAACTGACAAGGTATGTCTCAAGTCTCCCTTACTCAGACCTTGTTCAGAATGAATACTTCTAAATGGCTTAAAACACAACAATTTTTTTTTTTTAAATTAGCAAAATATGTCCCTTACCCCATACTAAAATATGACATTGTCCCCAATGTCAAATTTTAAAGGTAGGATTTAGGAGATATTACCTGCAGAGGCTGCTAACCACTTATTATAACTGAGACACAACAAACAAAATGTTAGATAATGTCACAAAGACAAAGTGCAATCCACTCCTTGCTCGTCCATATCTCTTTTTCTTTTTCCGAGCGTTTGCGAAACAACCGTAGCAGATAAATACTCATAAGCTTGGAGCTTTTTGAGTAAATCTTCAATGGTTGTAGCAGAAATTATGGTTCTCCTTGCCTCTGAAAACATGAATCCATTATCCACAGCATTATCTAAATATGAAAGCAAATTACTAAAATAACCATTAATATTAAGCAAACCAATGGGTTTCTTATTTGTGACCAAAGATGACCAAGAAGCCACGCAAGCTATTTCTTCCAATGTACCCAGGCCTCCTGGTAAAGCAATGAATGCATCGGCAGAATGGTACATGATTGTCATCCGTTCAGGGATACTCCAGACTTGTATTTCCTTACCCAAGGTAGGTCCACAAAAATCTGTGAATAGTTTTGGCACGATTCCTAGAACTGGACTTCCTCCGGCGTGTGCTGCTGTAGCGACTGCTCCCATTAAACCCGTACTACCGCCTCCATAAATCAACTGGATCTTTTGTTGGGCAAGTATTACTCCAACTCTTATGGCTTCATCAGCGAATATGTTATTTTTCCCTGGATAAGCACCTCCAAAGACACAAATTTTTTTAATGCGTTGGGACGAAGTACTTTCCATTTTTTTTTTCGAGTGCCTGAAAGAGAATGAGTACATGGTGTAATATATAGAGGACTGAGTAGTGAATCAGACAAGAGTAATAATGTCGCCGAAAGTGTATCTGACCTGTCAGAAGAAAATGTTAACCTAACAAAAGATTTTTGCGTGATTTCAGGAAGAAAATCAAAAAGAGAAGAAAAAATCAACAGTAAAAGACAAATAATAAAAAAAAAAACGAGAATAATTACACAAATCGAACAACACGTAAATTAAACCAAAATAAAGTTATTGCAAATCAAACCAAAAGCTGAGAAGTCATTTATTGTAGTTGTGATTGTGGCTCACATCTTCCTCTGGTTTTACGTCCAGAAACGGCTTAAACGCCTTCTATGAGTCGAGGATATGCTTCCCATCCAGTTTTCTTACAAGCTGGCAAACAGGGTCTTTTAACATCAGATTCCCAAGATGTTGCCATTCCCTTTGGAATTGCGGCCATAAATCAAGAATTTCTCTTTGTACGTCTCCACTAGGATGCGTCTCAGGAGAAAGTTGGATATTACCCAAATTCTCCTTACTCAGTCCATCCTTAATGAATTCAATTTTATCATCTCGATTAGAGGACGGAATCCCAATAGAACGACATTTACCGTTACACGTCCATCGTGCACATTTGTGGCAATTTGAACTCATGCGCTTTGCTCGTCGCTTCTTTGCAAAAGTGCTTCTACCTGTACCTGGTAAATGAAAAACAGGAAGATATTCATCTTCACGTACCTTGGCTTCAATTATCCAACGTATGTCTGCAGGAATCCCTTTGTGCATAAGCATTCTTAATCTTTCAAATCGAACTTGGTAAAGCTTTAGTAAAATATTTCGAGGAAAAGGAGGAAATCGTTTCTGCAATCTTGTGAGAATATCATCCATCCTGAAAAAAAAAAATAAAAGAGAAATTGAAAGAGAAATTTATATACAATATCAGTTTTTTGGGTAGCTGATGGAACCGATTTAAATAATCACGGAGTACCGTTATCCGCCATTTAACCGGGGTTAAAAAAAATAAAAATTATATTTACATCTAGTTATTTTCAAAACAAGGATCAGAAAGAAAAACAGCATAAAAAAAAAACTCAAAAACAAAACAAACTCATAAATAAAATCCTAAATTCTTCCCCCCACACATAATTCTTACATTGTCATTAATGTAATGCTATTAATCCCAAATGAAAGAATCATGTGTAAGTGAAAAGAACTAATAAACAAAATAAACTTATGTAGCCTAAATGAACTTAGAAACACTAAACACAATAAGCAAAGAAACATAAGAAAAAGATAAAGAAAAAGAGAGCAAATCTGAGGATGGCAGTTTGGCAATGCTTTCACTAATTAGGCTGCCTCCCCCAATTAGCACTTGATTTAAGTTGTCCAACCTAACCAACACCCCTTCTTGGCTTTTTAGGCTTGTTAGGCTCATACATGAAACTTCCCAAATTTGAGCGTTTGATAGGAAGCTTTCTTTTCACAAAAGTAGATGCATTCTCCATTACAAGTATTATTCCATCATCCTTTGTAGTGCATTGCTCATTGAGGAATAAAGCATATTTTGATACTTGTTGAATGGCATCCACAAACAAGTTGTTTAAGGTTTTCGGCATGTGTTGTTCATGTTCTTCCTCCTTGAACGTTGCAAATATACTAGGAAAAGGTGGAGAAGAAACATTAGTAAAAAGTGGAACTTTAAACGTTACCTCAGGTGCCGAAATACTCTTATTTGTATTTGTGGCTTCATTATCCTCAAGAATAGAATCCATCTCTAATTCTGTCTCATCCTCATCTTGTTCCTCATTCCTCAAGGTCACAATAGTAGTATTCTCCTTTGGGTTAATCATTGTTTGGGCAGAGAGTTCTTCAGATCTTTGTGCTACCCATACCACCATACTACTAGCCAATAGGCTCATTTGCCTTTCCAAACTCTGGATACTTGCCCTTGTTTCCTGTTGAAATTGCAAAGTATTAGTAACAAGAGAATCGACAAGATCTTCTAAAGAAGTACCTGAGTTTTGAGTCATATGTAGTGGCTGAAAAAGATCTGGTTCTTGAGACCATGATTGATTAAATCTAGATGGATGAGTGTAATTGGCATAAGGATCTACTTCTTGGTAATTTTCTGAGTAGCCATAATTAGTATGATCCCACCATCCCTCATGGTAAGTGTTTGAGTAATGATCATACTGTTGGTCTTGGAACACTTGATGGCCTTGACATCCTCCCATGGCCAATTGTTGAACTGGGTAGGTGAGATTGGCTTGTTGATTTTCCATGTTCATGTATGCCACCAACTCTTCAAGTGTTAGATTGCTCAATTCCATCGTTTTTTTTTTTTTTTTCAAAATTTGATAAGAAAAACTTGTATGTACAAGAAAATAGAACTAATTAGAACTGAAAATAAGAATAAACTAAGTAACAAATAAACTAAAGAAAACAATCCCCGGCAACGGCGCCAAAAATTTGATGCACCCAAAAGAGTGTATCTTATTTAACCTTGCACTAAAAAGATCAATTGTAAGTATAGTAGTTAGCAAGGGTCGAGTCCTCAGAGATTGGGTTTTAGTTTATAAGTTAATAGTTTATAACTTACGTTCAAAGAAAACAATAAAAGAAAAGGGGTTTTTGAAGCCAGATTTAAACTAAAGTAAATAATAATAATAAGATGCAAGGCGGTATGACCAGCCAATAAAAATATATATACTAAATTAGGCGGTATAACCAGCCAATAAAAATATATATAATAAATTAGGCAGTATAACCAGCCAATAAAAATAAAACAAAGTTAATATACAAATTAGGCGGTATAACCAGCCAATAAAAATAAATATACTTTTAAAAATAAGCCAACTAGAAAAATAAGAAAACAAGTAAGTAAGAAGAATCAAATATGAACAATATGGTTAAGGTTTCATTCTCCACCACTAGACATCATTAAGAATCAATTTCATATCTATCAACATTAACCAACTATCAAAGTTAACAACCGTAGATAACAACAAGCTCTGTTATCCCAATCTTTCCTTAGTTTGTCGTTAAATAGAACAAGCTCTCTATTTAATCTCTAACCATCAAACAACCTAGAATAAGCTCTCTAAGTTCAATTTAATGGCAGCTTTATGATGAGAAAGATAGGTTGATCTAAGCAACAAACACGTAAGCTCGGATTGTTCAACTTAGGTTATGTTCCACTTTGCAATTATTGAAAACTTGACCATAATCATTAATCACAAATTGCCACTTATGAATAGGAAATCAAGACAATTACACGGATCAAGACTCCTAAACTAGCAATAGATAATTATCAAGATCTATCTAGTTGTACACCTAAACAAATCAAGACAACATCATGAACAATTCTTGTAGAAGAACATAAGCAACTTTGATAGAAAATTAATGATAGATAGAATCTGAAAATCAATTATAAAACATGTCTAGGGCTTTGAAATCACCCTTAACCAAATAGAAGTTTAGCCTAGCATAGGCATTATAAACATAAAATTAAATAGAATCTAAGAAGAAAATAAAAGAAAGAAAGAAGAAGAAGAAGAATATTAATTATCCAACCTCTTGCTCTTTCTAAAGAAAAAGAAAACTAGAGAAAAGAAAGAAGAAGAAAACTTAGAGAATTTTATTACAATGGCTAATATCCTACCTATCTACAATATGATCCTCTACAATCATCCAAGGCCCTCTATTTATACACATTTTGGAGGGCTAAATGACAAGAGACAAGCTTTACAAATTTCAAAGGTAGGTATAATAGGTGGGTGCATTTTTCTAACAATTTTCGTCATATTGTATGACAATTTTGATCAGCCAACTTGATGGTCGATTTTGTCAATATTGGAGGCCTGATCTGATCACATGGTCTTCTAGAAAAATGTTCCCCTATGAGTTACTGATTCATAGCCGTTGGAATAAGCTCATTTTCTGATGTGGAGAAGAAGATATGGGCAAAATACGAAAACAGGTCAGGACAGACGTCATTGCACATCAGCCAACTTGATGGTTGATTTCACTAGGGAAAACGACTCCGTTTCAAGAAGTGTAAAACATGAAAAAGATAGATATGCCTCTTAACTTTGCACGGTTAAAATTTCAGCCTTATTGCTTCAGTGAAACTCCAGATATAGCTGATATGGCAAAAGGTGTCGGAATTGGAACTGAACTGGATTTGCCCTTAATTCTAGTAATCTGAAATCACTCAAAGAAACTTGTGAAAAACACCAAATTACATAAAAATATAAAAGATCATAAACACAATTAGACTAAACAATAATAACTCGTATTTGACACAAAACAATAATAAAACATAACTAAAAACTATATAATTATATGAGTTATCAGGAAGGTAATTTCCCAGAATCCCTTGCTTGCATTTGACTCATGGTTGTTGCCAATTGCCCTATTTGAGTCTCCAAATTTCGAATACTTGTCTTTGTTTCTTGTTGAAATTGAATTGTATTAGTAGAAAGAGCTTTAACAAGATCTTCAAGAGAAGTACCTGAATTTTGGGTGGGTGGTAGTTGTTGTCGGGTTTGGTATGGTTGTTGCACTCTTTGCTGAAAACCCGGTGGCCTGTGGTCAAATGGTGGAGGAATAGTTTGTGATTGGTTCCCTCCATAATTGAAGTTTGGATGATCCCTCCATCCTGGATTGTAAGTGTTTGAGTAGGGATCATACTTCCTTGATTGGTTCTGAAATCCACCCATGGCATTCACATGTTCATTGGTATCCTCTTGAAGTGTTGGACACATATCAGTTTGGTGCCCTATGTTTGAACATATGCCACAAGCCTTTATTTGTTGTATTTTACCTACAGCCAATTGTTGAACAAGAGAAGTCAGTTTATCAAATTTTTGTTCAAGGGATGATATACTTACCTCATTAACTCTCTTAGGTTGTGGTGGTGGATCTTGTCTCATTGAGAACTGTTGAGAATTGGCTGCCATGTTGGAGATTAATGTTCTAGCAGCCCTGGGAGTCTTATCAACTAGAGCTCCCCCACTAGCGGCATCTGTCATACTTCTCTCCATGGGCATGAGACCTTCATAGAAGTATTGGATGAGAAGTTGTTCACTTATTTGATGGTGTGGACATGATGCACAAAGTTTCTTGAACCTCTCCCAATATTCATATAAGGACTCTCCGTTGTATTGCCGAATCCCACATATCTCTTTCCTAATGTTGGCAGCCTTAGATGCTGGGAAATACCTTTCCAAGAATGCTTTCTTCAAATCATTCCATGTAGTGATGGTCCCGGATGGTAGATAGTAGAGCCATTCCTTTGCTGAATCAGCTAGAGAGAATGGGAAGGCTCTCAACTTAACTTGCTCTTCCGTGACCCCTGTTGGTCTCATGCTTGAGCAAACTACATGGAATTCCTTGAGGTGCTTATTTGGATCCTCTCCTGCAAAACCATGAAAAGTTGGGAGAAGATGAATCAAACCAGATTTTAATTCAAAAGCTACCTCAAGATTAGCATATTCAATGCATAATGGTTGTTGACCCAAGTCCGGAGCGGCTAGCTCCTTGAGAGTTCGGTTGTCAGCTGCTGCCATCTCTCCTTGCTTCTCTTGGATGTTTTGGATCAACTCCTCGATTGGTTGTTGGTGAGAAGTTATAAATTCCCGAATTTTCCTAAGTCGTAAGTCTTCTTCGGGAGCTTGGAACATTCACTAATAAAAAAAAATAAGAAAGTAAATAATTAGAACAGAAAATAAGAATAAACCAATAAACTAATAAACTAAAGAAAGCAATCCCCGGCAACGGCGCCAAAAATTTGATGCACCCAAAAGAGTGTATCTTATTTAACCTTGCACTAAAAAGATAAATTGTAAGTATAGTAGTTAGCAAGGGTCGAGTCCTCAGGGATTGGGTTTTAGTTTATAAGTTAATAGTTTAAAACTTAAATTCAAGAACAATAAAAGAAAAAGGGTTTTTGAAGCCAGATTTAAACTAAAGTAAATAATAAGAATAAGATGCAAGGCGGTATAACCAGCCAATAAAAATATTTATACTAAATTAGGCGGTATAACCAGCCAATAAAAATAAAACAAAGTTAATATACAAATTAGGCGGTATAACCAGCCAATAAAAATAAATATACTTTTAAAAATAAGCAAACTAGAAAAGTAAGAAAACAAGTAAGTAAGAAGAATCAAATATGAAAAATATGGTTAAGGTTTCATTCTCCACCACTAGACATCATTAAGAATCAATTTCAGATCTATCAATATCAACCAACTATCAAAGTTAACAACCGTAGATAACAACAAGCTATGTTATCCCAATCTTTCCTTAGTTTGTCGTTAAATAGAACAAGCTCTCTATTTAATCTCTAACCATTAAACAACCTAGAATAAGCTCTCTAAATTCAATTTAATGGCAGCTTTATGATGAGAAAGATAGGTTGATCTAAGCAACAAACACATAAGCTCGGATTGTTCAACTTAGGTTATGTTCCACTTTGCAATTATTGAAAACTTGACCATAATCATTAATCACAAATTGCCACTTATGAATAGGAAATCAAGACAATTACACGGATCAAGACTCCTAAACTAGCAATAGATAATTATCAAGATCTATCTAGTTGTACACCTAAATAAATCAAGACAACATCATGAACAATTCTTGTAGAAGAAGATAAGCAACTTTGATAGAGAATTAATGATAGATAGAATCTAAAAATCAATCACAAAACATGTCTAGGGCTTTGAAATCACCCTTAACCAATTAGAAGTTTAGCCTAGCATAGGCATTGTAAACATAAACATAAAATTAAAGAGAATCTAAGAAGGAAATAAAAGAAAGAAAGAAGAAGAAGAAAATAAAGAAAAATAAAACTAGAGAAAAGAAAGAAGAAGAAAACTTAGAGAATTTTATTACAATGGCTAATATCCTACCAATGTACAATATGATCCTCTACAATCATCCAAGGCCCTCTATTTATACACATTTTGGAGGGCTAAATGACAAGAGACAAGCTTTACAAATTTCAAAGGTAGGTATAATAGGTGGGTGCATTTTTCTAACAATTTTCGTCATATTGTATGACAATTTTGATCAGCCAACTTGATGGTCGATTTTGTCAATATTGGAAGCCTGATCTGATCACATGGTCTTCTAGAAAAATGTTCCCCTGTCAGTTACTGATCCATAGCCGTTGGAATCAGCTCATTTGCTGATGTGGATAAGAAGATATGGGCAAAATAAGAAAACAGGTCAGCACAGACGTCATTGCACATCAGCCAACTTGATGGTCGATTTCGCTAGGGAAAACGACTCTGTTTCAAGAAGTGTAAAACATGAAAAAGATAGATATGCCTCTTAGCTTTGCACGGTTAAAGTTTCAGCCTTATTGCTTCAGTGAAACTCCAGATATAGCTGATATGGCAAAAGGTGTCGGAACTGGAACTGAACTGGATTTGCCCTTAATTCTAGTAATCTGAAATCACTCAAAGAAACTTGTGAAAAACACCAAATTACATAAAAATATAAAAGATCATAAACACAATTAGACTAAACAATAATAACTCGTATTTGACACAAAACAATAATAAAACATAACTAAAAACTATATAATTATACGAGTTATCATGGACTCATGCGCTTTGCTCGTCGCTTCTTTGCAAAAGTGCTTCTACCTGTACCTGGTAAATGCAAAACAGGAAGATATTCATCTTCACGTACCTTGGCTTCAATTATCCAACGTATGTCTCCAGGAATCCCTTTATGCATAAGCATTCTTAATCTTTCAAATCGAACTTGGTAAAGCTTCAGTAAAATATTTCGAGGAAAAGGAGGAAATCGTTTCTGCAATCTTGTGAGAATATCATCCATCCTGAAAAAAAAATGAAAGAGAAATTGAAAGAGAAATTTATATACAATATCAGTTTTGTGGGTAGCTGATGGAACCGATTTAAATAATCACGGAGTACCGTTATCCGCCATTTAACCGGGGTAAAAAAAATAAAAATTATATTTACATCTAGTTATTTTCAAAACAAGGATTAGAAAGAAAAACAACATAAAAAAAAAACTCAAAAACAAAACACTCTAAATAAAATCCTAAATTCTTCCCCCCGCACATAATTTTTACATTGTCATTAATGTAATGCTATTAACCCAAATGAAAGAATCATGTGTAAGTGAAAAGAACTATTAAACAAAATAAACTTATGCAGCCTAAATGAACTTAAAAACACTAAACACAATTAACAAAGAAACATAAAAGAAAGATAAAGAAAAAGAGAGCAAATCTGAGGATGGCAGTTTGGCAATGCTTTCACTAATTAGGCTGCCTCCCCCAATTAGCACTTGATTGATTGTTTCCAGTCTAGCCAATTCCCCTTCTTGGCTTTTTAGGATCTTTTGGCTTAGACTTGAAACTTCTCGGATTTTTGCGTTTTGGAGGAAGTTTTCTTTGCAAAACAGCCAATGCATTCTCCCCCACACGTATTATTTCATCATTCTTGGTGGGGTATAGCTCTTTGAGGAATTGTGCATATCTTGGTACTTGTCTAATGGCATCCACAAGCAAGCTGTTTAAGGTTTCCAAAAATTGTTGTTCATGTTCCTCCTTCTTGGACTTTGCAAATCTGCTAGGAAAAAGTGGAGAAGGAACATTAGTAGAAATAAGAACCTTAAAAGCTACCTGAGGTGTCAAAGTACTCTCAATTTGAATGGTGGCTTCATTATCCTCAAGAAGTGAATCCATCTTTGGTTTTGTCTCATCCTCATCTTGTCCCTCATTTCTCAAGGTCACAATAGTAGCATTCTCCTTTGGGTTAATCACCGTTTGGGAAGGGAGTGCTAGAGATCTTTCTGCTACTAATTCCACCATACTACTAGCCAATAGGCTCATTTGCTTTTCCAAACTCTGGATGCTTGCCCTTGTTTCCTGTTGAAATTGCAAAGTATTAGTAACAAGAGAATCGACAAGATCTTCTAAAGAAGTACCTGAGTTTTGAGTCATATGTGGTGGTTGAAGAAGATCTGGTTCTTGAGACCATGATTGATTGAAGCTAGATGGATGAGTGTAATTCGCATAAGGATTTACTTCTTGGTAATTTTTCGAGTAGCCATAATTAGTATGATCCCACCATCCCTCATGGTAAGTGTTTGAGTAATGATCATACTGTTGGTCTTCGAACACTTGATGGCCTTGACATCCTTCCATGGCCAATTGTTGAACTGGGGAGGTGAGCTTGGCTTGTTGATTCTCCATGTTCATGTATGCCACCAACTCTTCAAGTGTTAGATTGCTCAATTCCATCGTTTTTTCTTTCTTTTTTTTTTTCTTTCAAAATTTGATAAGAAAAACCCGTATGTACAAGAAAATAAAACGCATTAGAACTGAAAATAAGAATAAACTAAGTAACAAATAAACTAAAAAAAACAATCCCCGGCAACGGCGCCAAAAATTTGATGCACCCAAAAGAGTGTATCTTATTTAACCTTGCACTAAAAAGATAAATTGTAAGTATAGTAGTTAGCAAGGGTCGAGTCCTCAGGGATTGGGTTTTAGTTTATAAGTTAATAGTTTAAAACTTAAATTCAAGAACAATAAAAGAAAAGGGGTTTTTGAAGCCAGATTTAAACTAAAGTAAATAATAAGAATAAGATGCAAGGCGGTATAACCAGCCAATAAAAATATATATACTAAATTAGGCGGTATAACCAGCCAATAAAAATATATATACTAAATTAGGCGGTATAACCAGCCAATAAAAATATATATACTAAATTAGGCGGTATAACCAGCCAATAAAAATAAAACAAAGTTAATCTACAAATTAGGCGGTATAACCAGCCAATAAAAATAAATATACTTTTAAAAATAAGCAAACTAGAAAAGTAAGAAAACAAGTAAGTAAGAAGAATCAAATATGAAAAATATGGTTAAGGTTTCATTCTCCACCACTAGACATCATTAAGAATCAATTTCAGATCTATCAATATCAACCAACTATCAAAGTTAACAACCGTAGATAACAACAAGCTCTGTTATCCCAATCTTTCCTTAGTTTGTCGTTAAATAGAACAAGCTCTCTATTTAATCTCTAACCATCAAACAACCTAGAATAAGCTCTCTAAGTTCAATTTAATGGCAGCTTTATGATGAGAAAGATAGGTTGATCTAAGCAACAAACACATAAGCTCGGATTGTTCAACTTAGGTTATGTTCCACTTTGCAATTATTGAAAACTTGACCATAATCATTAATCACAAATTGCCACTTATGAATAGGAAATCAAGACAATTACACGGATCAAGACTCCTAAACTAGCAATAGATAATTATCAAGATCTATCTAGTTGTACACCTAAATAAATCAAGACAACATCATGAACAATTCTTGTAGAAGAACATAAGCAACTTTGATAGAAAATTAATGATAGATAGAATCTTAAAATCAATCACAAAACATGTCTAGGGCTTTGAAATCACCCTTAACCAAATAGAAGTTTAGCCTAGCATAGGCATTATAAACATAAAATTAAATAGAATCTAAGAAGAAAATAAAAGAAAGAAAGAAGAAGAAGAAAATAAAGAAAAAGAAAACTAGAGAAAAGAAAGAATAAGAAAACTTAGAGAATTTTATTAAAATGGCTAATATCCTACCTATCTACAATATGATCCTCTACAATCATCCAAGGCCCTCTATTTATACACATTTTGGAGGGCTAAATGACAAGAGACAAGCTTTACAAATTTCAAAGGTAGGTATAATAGGTGGGTGCATTTTTCTAACAATTTTCGTCATATTGTATGACAATTTTGATCAGCCAACTTGATGGTCGATTTTGTCAATTTTGGAGGCTTGATCTGATCACATGGTCTTCTAGAAAAATGTTCCCCTATCAGTTACTGATCCATAGCCGTTGGAATCAGCTCATTTGCTGATGTGGATAAGAAGATATGGGCAAAATACGAAAACAGGTCAGCACAGACGTCATTGCACAACAGCCAACTTGATGGTCGATTTCGCTAGGGAAAACGACTCCGTTTCAAGAAGTGTAAAACATGAAAAAGATAGATATGCCTCTTAACTTTGCACGGTTAAAATTTGAGCCTTATTGCTTCAATGAAACTCGAGATATAGCTGATATGGCAAAAGGTGTCGGAACTGGAACTGAACTGGATTTGCCCTTAATTCTAGTAATCTGAAATCACTCAAAGAAACTTGTGAAAAACACCAAATTACATAAAAATATAAAAGATCATAAACACAATTAGACTAAACAATAATAACTCGTATTTGACACAAAACAATAATAAAACATAACTAAAAACTATATAATTATGCGAGTTATCACAAAGTTAAGAGGCATATCTATCTTTTTCATGCTTTACACTTCTTGAAACGAAGTCGTTTTCCCTAGCGAAATCAACCATCAAGTTGGCTGATGTGCAATGACGTCTCTGCTGACAAGTTTTGGTATTTTGACCATATCTTCTGATCCACATCAGCAAATGAGCTGATTCCAACGGCTATGGATTACCGACTGATAGGGGAACATTTTTCTAGAAGACCATTTGATCAGATCAAGCCTCCAATATTGACAAAATCGACCATCAAGCTGGATGATCAAAATTGTCATACAATATGACGAAAATTGTTAGAAAAATGCACCCACCTATTATACATACCTTTGAAATTTATAAAGCTTGTCTCTTGTCATTTAGCTCTCCAAAATGTGTATAAATAGAGGGCCTTGGATGATTGTAAGAGATATGGTAGATTGGTAGGATATTAGCCATTATAATAAAATTCTCTAATTTTTCTTCTACTTTCCTTTCTCTAGTTTTCTTTTTCTTTATTTTCTTCTTCTTCTTTCTTTCTTTTATTTCCTTCTTAGATTCTCTTTAGTTTTATGTTTATGTTTACAATACCTATGCTAGGTTAAACTTCTATTTGGTTAAGGGTGATTTCAAAGCCCTAGACATGTTTTGTGATTGATTTTCAGATTCTATCTGATAACTCGTATAGTTATATAGTTTTTAGTTATGTTTTATTATTGTTTTGTGTCAAATACGAGTTATTATTGTTTAGTCTAATTGTGTTTATGATCTTTTATATTTTTATGTAATTTGGTGTTTTTCACAAGTTTCTTTGAGTGATTTCAGATTACTAGAATTAAGGGCAAATCCAGTTCAGTTCCAATTCCGACACATTTTGCCATATCAGCTATATCTGGAGTTTCACTGAAGAAATAAGGCTGAAATTTGTAGCCGTGCAAAGCTAAGAGGCATATCTATCTTTTTCATGTTTTATACTTCTTGAAACGGAGTCGTTTTCCCTAGCGAAATCGACCATCAAGTTGGCTGATGTGCAATGACGTCTGTGCTGACCTGTTTTCGTATTTTGCCCATATCTGCTTATCCACATCAGCAAATGAGCTGATTCCAACGGCTATGGATCCGTAACTGATAGGGGAACCTTTTTCTAGAAGACCATGTGATCAGATCAGGCCTCCAACATTGACGAAATCGACCATCAAGTTGGCTGATCAAAATTGTCATACAATATGACGAAAATTGTTAGAAAAATTCACCCACCTATTATACCTACCTTTGAAATTTGTAAAGCTTGTCTCTTGTCATTTAGCCTTCCAAAATGTGTATAAATAGAGGGCCTTGGATGATTGTAGAGGATCATATTGTACATAGGTAGGATATTAGCCATTTTAATAAAATTCTCTAAGTTTTCTTCTTCTTTCTTTTCTCTAGTTTTCTTTATTTTCTCTAGTTTTCTTTTTCTTTAGAGAGAGCAAGAGGTTGGATAATTAATATTCTTCCTCTTCTTCTTTCTTTCTTTTATTTTCTTCTTAGATTTTCTTTAATTTTATGTTTATGTTTATAATGCCTATGCTAGGCTAAACTTCTATTTGCTTAAGGGTGATTTCAAAGCCCTAGACATGTTTTGTGATTGATTTTCAGATTCTATCTATCATTAATTTTCTATCAAAGTTGCTTATGTTCTTCTACAAGAATTGTTCATGATGTTGTTTAGATTTATTTAGGTGTACAACTAGATAGATCTTGATAATTATCTATTGCTAGTTTAGGAGTCTTGATCCATGTAATTGTCTTGATTTCCTATTCATAAGTGGCAATTTGTGATTAATGATTATGGTCAAGTTTTCAATAATTGCAAAGTGGAACATAACCTAAGTTGAACAATCCGAGCTTATGTGTTTGTTGCTTAGATCAACCTATCTTTCTCATCATAAAGCTGCCATTAAATTGAATTTAGAGAGCTTATTCTAGGTTGTTTAATGGTTAGAGATTAAATAGAGAGCTTGTTCTATTTAACGACAAACTAAGGAAAGATTGGGGTAACAGAGCTTGTTGTTATCTACGGTTGTTAACTTTGATAGTTGGTTGATATTGATAGATCTGAAATTGATTCTTAATGATGTCTAGTGGTGGAGAATGAAACCTTAACCATATTTTTCATATTTGATTCTTCTTACTTATTTGTTTTCTTACTTTTAGTTTGCTTATTTTTTATATTTATTTTTATTGGCTGGTTATACTGCCTAATTTAGTATATATATTTTTATTGGCTGGTTATACCGCCTAATTTAGTATATATATTTTTATTGGCTGGTTATACCGCCTTGCATCTTATTCTTATTATTTACTTTAGTTTAAATCTGGATTCAAAAACCCCTTTTCTTTTATTGTTCTTGAATTTAAGTTTTAAACTATTAACTTATAAACTAAAACCCAATCCCTGAGGACTCGACCCTTGCTAACTACTATACTTACAATTTATCTTTTTAGTGCAAGGTTAAATAAGATACACTCTTTTGGGTGCATCAAATTTTTGGCGCCGTTGCCGGGGATTGTTTTCTTTAGTTTATTTGTTACTTGGTTTATTCTTATTTTCAGTTCTAATGAGTTTTATTTTCTTGTACATACGGGTTTTTCTGATCAAATTTTGAAAAAAAAAATATAAAAAAAAAAAAAAAACGATGGAATTGAGCAATCTAACACTTGAAGAGTTGGTGGCATACATGAACATGGAGAATCAACAAGCCAATCTCACCTTCCCAGTTCAACAATTGGCCATGGGAGGATGTCAAGGCCATCAAGTGTTCCAAGACCAACAATATGATCATTACTCAAACACTTACCATGAGGGATGGTGGGATCATACTAATTATGGCTACTCGAAAAATTACCAAGAAGTAGATCCTTATGCCAATTACACTCATCCATCTAGCTTCAATCAATCATGGTCCCAAGAACCAGATCTTTTTCAACCACCACATATGACTCAAAACTCAGGTACTTCTTTAGAAGATCTTGTCTATTCTCTTGTTACTGATACATTGCAATTTCAACAGGAAACAAGGGCAAGCATCCAGAGTTTGGAAAAGCAAATGATCCAATTGACTAGTAGTATGGTGGGATGGGTAGCACAAAGATCTGAAGAACTCCCTGCCCAAACAATGATTAACCCAAAGGAGAATACTACTATTGTGACCTTGAGGAATGAGGAACAAGATGAGGATGAGACAAAATTAGAGATGAATTCTATTCTTGAGGATAATGAAGCCAATGATCCAAATAAGAGTATTTCAGCACCTGAGGTAACGTTTGAGATTCCAATTTTTACTAATGTTTCTTCTCCACCTTTTCCTAGTAGATTCGCAAAGTTCAAGGAGGATGAACATGAACAAGACACGCTGGAAACCTTAAACAGTTTGTTTGTGGATGTCATTCAACAAGTACCAAAAGATGCATCATTCCTCGATGAGATATGCACCACCAAGGATGATGGAATAATACTTGTAATGGAGAATACATCCACTGTTGTGCAAAGAAAGCTACCTCTCAAACGCATAAATTTGGAAAATTTCATGTATGAGCCTGACAAGCGTAAAAAGCCAAGAAGGGGTGTTGGTTAGATTCAAAACACTAACTCAAGTGTTAATTGGGAAGGCAGCCCAATTAATGAAGAAATTACCAACCTGCCATACTCAGATTTGCTTTCTTTTCCTTTTCCTTTTATTATTTTTTATTGTTTTTATTTATTTATTTTTATGTTTATTTGTTTAGTAATTTAGGATTTTATTTAGAGTTTTTTGTTTTTGAGTCTTTTTAGGTTGTTTTTCTTTCTGATCCTTGTTTTTAAAATAACTAGATGTAAATATAATTTTTATTTTATTTTTTTTAACCCCGGTTAAATGGCGGATAACGGTACTCCGTGATTATTTAAATCGGTTCCATCAGCTACCCACAAAACTGATATTGTATATAAATTTCTCTTTCAATTTCTCTTTCATTTTTTTTTTTCATTTTTTTCAGGATGGATGATATTCTCACAAGATTGCAGAAACGATTTCCTCCTTTTCCTCGAAATATTTTACTGAAGCTTTACCAAGTTCGATTTGAAAGATTAAGAATGCTTATGCACAAAGGGATTCCTAGAGACATACGTTGGATAATTGAAGCCAAGGTAGGTGAAGATGAATATCTTCCTGTTTTGCATTTACGAGGTACAGGTAGAAGCACTTTTGCAAAGAAGCGACGAGCAAAGCGCATGAGTTCAAATTACCACAAATGTGCACGATGGACGTGTAACGGTAAATGTCGTTCTATTGGGATTCCGTCCTCTAATCGAGATGATAAAATTGAATTCATTAAGGATGGACTGAGTAAGGAGAATTTGGGTAATATCCAACTTTCTCTTGAGACGCATCCTAGTGGAGACGTACAAAGAGAAATTCTTGATTTATGGCCGCAATTCCAAAGGGAATGGCAACATCTTGGGAATCTGATGTTAAAAGACCCTGTTTGCCAGCTTGTAAGAAAACTGGATGGGAAGCATATCCTCGACTCATAGAAGGCGTTTAAGCCGTTTCTGGACGTAAAACCAGAGGAAGATGTGAGCCACAATCACAACTACAATAAATGACTTCTCAGCTTTTGGTTTGATTTGCAATAACTTTATTTTGTTTTAATTTACGTGTTGTTCGATTTGTGTAATTATTATCGTTTTTTTTATTTGTCTTTTACGGTTGATTTTTTCTTCTCTTTTTGATTTTCTTCCTGAAATTACGCAAAAAATCTTTTGTTAGGTTAACATTTTCTTCTGACAGGTCAGATACACTTTCGGCGACATTATTACTCTTGTCTGATTCACTACTCAGTCCTCTATATATTACACCATGTACTCATTCTCTTTCAGGCACTCGAAAAAAAAAATGGAAAGTACTTCATCCCAGCGCATTAAAAAAATTTGTGTCTTTGGAGGTGCTTATCCAGGGAAAAATAACATATTCGCTGATGAAGCCATAAGAGTTGGAGTAATACTTGCCCAACAAAAGATCCACTTGATTTATGGAGGCGGTAGTACGGGTTTAATGGGAGCAGTCGCTACAGCAGCACACGCCGGAGGAAGTCCAGTTCTAGGAATCGTGCCAAAACTATTCACAGATTATTGTGGACCTACCTTGGGTAAGGAAATACAAGTCTGGAGTATCCCTGAACGGATAACAATCATGTACCATTCTGCCGATGCATTCATTGCTTTACCAGGAGGTCTGGGTACATTGGAAGAAATAGCTTGCGTGGCTTCTTGGTCATCTTTGGTCACAAATAAGAAACCCATTGGTTTGCTTAATATTAATGGTTATTTTAGTAATTTGCTTTCATATTTAGATAATGCTGTGGATAATGGATTCATGTTTTCAGAGGCAAGGAGAACCATAATTTCTGCTACAACCATTGAAGATTTACTCAAAAAGCTCCAAGCTTATGAGTGTTTATCTGCTACGGTTGTTTCGCAAACGCTCGGAAAAAGAAAAAGAGATATGGACGAGCAAGGAGTGGACTGCACTTTGTCTTTGTGACATTATCTAACATTTTGTTTGTTGTGTCTCAGTTATAATAAGTGGTTAGCAACCTCTACAGGTAATATCTCCTAAATTCTACCTTTAAAATTTGACATTGGGGACAATGTCATATTTTAGTAGGGGGTAAGAGACATACCTTGTCAGTTTGATTTCTTCTTTTCAAAAAAAAAAAAAAAAAAAAAAAAAAAAAAGAGTTTGTTGTGTTTTAAGTAATTTAGAAGTATTCATTCTGAACAAGGTCTGAGTAAGGGAGACTTGAGACATACCTTGTCAGTTTGATTTTAATCTTTTTACGTTTACTTGTTAATTTTTGTTTAGTATTTTAGGATTATTTAGGTTGCATGAGTTTGTTTTGTTTTGAGTCTAGTTATTCCTATTCTTATGTTATTAGTTCTTTTCTCTTACACATGATTCTTTCATTTGGGTTAATAGACTTACATTGAGGACAATGTAAGAATTAAGTGTGGGGGGAATGATTTAGGATTTCTTTTAT
The DNA here is from genome assembly GCA_030761205.1 of Fremontodendron californicum. NCBI lineage: Eukaryota > Viridiplantae > Streptophyta > Magnoliopsida > Malvales > Malvaceae > Fremontodendron > Fremontodendron californicum. The sequence continues at coordinate 7,677,123 of JAULJL010000023.1, read as the reverse complement.
TTTTGTCTATTTTTTTTTTTATGAGTCTTTATTATTATTATTATTTTTTAGTGTGTTTTAGTTCCTTTTTAATACAATGATGAGATATGAATTGCATAAGTCTAAAACATATTTATTAGTGAGAAGATTTTCATGAGAATTGAGCTTGATGTCAACCTTTTTATGAGCCAATGTTAATATGATATGTTGATTGAGAAAGAAGCATGTTTAGACTTAATCTGACTTGTATAATCATTCTTGTGAGTTTTTGAGCCTAAAATGATTGATGCATTATACAAATCAATCTAATTTCTTTCTTGAGTGCTCTTATGATTACATGATTCTCTAGAACTTGCTTTAAACCGTTTGAGACTATATTGATGCATGTGACAACATGAATATGATAGAGGCATTAGGATTTTTAGCCAGGGCCAAACAACCATCCCTTATTGATGTTCCAAGAGAACACACCCTTAGTGAACCAATTTGAGCCTACATTGAATAAGCTATCTCTTTGGTAACCATAACTTGTCCCTAACCTAAATATACTTATATCTTTACCTTTGTTCCAAAGATGAATTAGCATGATTTGAGACAAGTTGCAAAGATAAGGGATATTTTTTGGTTAGAAACAAGAAATAAGTGTGGGGGGAAAAGAAAAGAAAAGTCAAGAGAAAAAGAAATGGAATACTGGCAAATACATTCCTATATAAAAAAAAATGAATCATCTCTTGAATTTGTGGAAAAAGAAAAAGATGTTACAAAGTTGTTTAGAATGAAGAAAAGGCCCAACATGAATATCCGGCCTAGGTGACTATGTACTTGTAAAGAGTTTTGAGAAGTTTCTTTGTATAATCTTTTTATGTCTCTAAACTTTATGAACTCTTTGGAACCTTTGTGATATCTTTATCCTTTTGTTCTTCAACCACATTACAAACCCCTTGGCCCCATTACAACCTTGATTAAAGACCTCTTGATTTATGAAGTTGCATGATCTTTTAGTGGAGAATAGGTGGACAAGCAAGCATATGGTAGAAGTGTTTTCATGAGATTGATTGAGTGTAAACACTTTACCACTACTTTAAAGAGTGAAAATCAAGAGAGTATCCCATGTGAGAAGTTGAGATTAAATTTGAACATGCACTATTTTGATTGAGATATGTTATGCTAATATTGGCTTAACTCAAACAATTTACATTCAAGCATGATTTTTTGTGAAATTTTTTAAGCTATTGATTAGTTTATAAGACTTGTTCAAATATTGTCTCTAATTTGTATTGAAAGGATTAGGAGTAAATATTTTTAGTATATGTAGTTTATTTATATGAAGTTTATTTATATTTTAATTTTTCAATGTTTGTGGGTATCGTTCTAGTAAACCCTCACGAGACTAAACTCGTCCACTAGGGACACCTAGCGGTTTAAAGGCTTGTGTCACATGCTAAGTGCCACCGTGATTTCCTACGAAAGTGGATTAGATTAGATTTTCTTATTTTATTTTTATTGAGTCGTTGCTAGGGACTAGCAACAATCTAAGTGTGGGGGTGTGATAACTCGTATAATTATATAGTTTTTAGTTATGTTTTATTATTGTTTTGTGTCAAATACGAGTTATTATTGTTTAGTCTAATTGTGTTTATGATCTTTTATATTTTTATGTAATTTGGTGTTTTTCACAAGTTTCTTTGAGTGATTTCAGATTACTAGAATTAAGGGCAAATCCAGTTCAGTTCCAGTTCCGACACATTTTGCCATATCAGCTATATCTGGAGTTTCACTGAAGAAATAAGGCTGAAATTTGTAGCCGTGCAAAGCTAAGAGGCATATCTATCTTTTTCATGTTTTATACTTCTTGAAACGGAGTCGTTTTCCCTAGCGAAATCGACCATCAAGTTGGCTGATGTGCAATGACGTCTGTGCTGACCTGTTTTCGTATTTTGCCCATATCTGCTTATCCACATCAGCAAATGAGCTGATTCCAACGGCTATGGATCCGTAACTGATAGGGGAACCTTTTTCTAGAAGACCATGTGATCAGATCAGGCCTCCAACATTGACGAAATCGACCATCAAGTTGGCTGATCAAAATTGTCATACAATATGACGAAAATTGTTAGAAAAATTCACCCACCTATTATACCTACCTTTGAAATTTGTAAAGCTTGTCTCTTGTCATTTAGCCTTCCAAAATGTGTATAAATAGAGGGCCTTGGATGATTGTAGAGGATCATATTGTACATAGGTAGGATATTAGCCATTTTAATAAAATTCTCTAAGTTTTCTTCTTCTTTCTTTTCTCTAGTTTTCTTTATTTTCTCTAGTTTTCTTTTTCTTTAGAGAGAGCAAGAGGTTGGATAATTAATATTCTTCCTCTTCTTCTTTCTTTCTTTTATTTTCTTCTTAGATTTTCTTTAATTTTATGTTTATGTTTATAATGCCTATGCTAGGCTAAACTTCTATTTGGTTAAGGGTGATTTCAAAGCCCTAGACATGTTTTGTGATTGATTTTCAGATTCTATCTATCATTAATTTTCTATCAAAGTTGCTTATGTTCTTCTACAAGAATTGTTCATGATGTTGTTTAGATTTATTTAGGTGTACAACTAGATAGATCTTGATAATTATCTATTGCTAGTTTAGGAGTCTTGATCCGTGTAATTGTCTTGATTTCCTATTCATAAGTGGCAATTTGTGATTAATGATTATGGTCAAGTTTTCAATAATTGCAAAGTGGAACATAACCTAAGTTGAACAATCCGAGCTTATGTGTTTGTTGCTTAGATCAACCTATCTTTCTCATCATAAAGCTGCCATTAAATTGAATTTAAAGAGCTTATTCTAGGTTGTTTAATGGTTAGAGATTAAATAGAGAGCTTGTTCTATTTAACGACAAACTAAGGAAAGATTGGGGTAACAGAGCTTGTTGTTATCTACGGTTGTTAACTTTGATAGTTGGTTGATATTGATAGATCTGAAATTGATTCTTAATGATGTCTAGTGGTGGAGAATGAAACCTTAACCATATTTTTCATATTTGATTCTTCTTACTTATTTGTTTTCTTACTTTTAGTTTGCTTATTTTTTATATTTATTTTTATTGGCTGGTTATACCGCCTAATTTAGTATATATATTTTTATTGGCTGGTTATACCGCCTAATTTAGTATATATATTTTTATTGGCTGGTTATACCGCCTTGCATCTTATTCTTATTATTTACTTTAGTTTAAATCTGGATTCAAAAACCCCTTTTCTTTTATTGTTCTTGAATTTAAGTTTTAAACTATTAACTTATAAACTAAAACCCAATCCCTGAGGACTCGACCCTTGCTAACTACTATACTTACAATTTATCTTTTTAGTGCAAGGTTAAATAAGATACACTCTTTTGGGTGCATCACTATCTATCATTAATTTTCTATCAAAGTTGCTTATGTTCTTCTACAAGAATTGTTCATGATGTTGTCTTGATTTATTTAGGTGTACAACTAGATAGATCTTGATAATTATCTATTGCTAGTCTAGGAGTCTTGATCCGTGTAATTGTCTTGATTTCCTATTCATAAGTGGCAATTTGTGATTAATGATTATGGTCAAGTTTTCAATAATTGCAAAGTGGAACATAACCTAAGTTGAACAATCCGAGCTTATGTGTTTGTTGCTTAGATCAACCTATCTTTCTCATCATAAAGCTGCCATTAAATTGAATTTAGAGAGCTTATTCTAGGTTGTTTAATGGTTAGAGATTAAATAGAGAGCTTGTTCTATTTAACGACAAACTAAGGAAAGATTGGGATAACAGAGCTTGTTGTTATCTACGGTTGTTAACTTTGATAGTTGGTTGATATTGATAGATCTGAAATTGATTCTTAATGATGTCTAGTGGTGGAGAATGAAACCTTAACCATATTTTTCATATTTGATTCTTCTTACTTACTTGTTTTCTTACTTTTCTAGTTTGCTTATTTTTAAAAGTATATTTATTTTTATTGGCTGGTTATACCGCCTAATTTGTATATTAACTTTGTTTTATTTTTATTGGCTGGTTATACCGCCTAATTTAGTATATATATTTTTATTGGCTGGTTATACCGCCTAATTTAGTATATATTTTTATTGGCTGGTTATACCGCCTTGCATCTTATTCTTATTATTTACTTTAGTTTAAATCTGGCTTCAAAAACCCCTTTTCTTTTATTGTTTTCTTTGAACGTAAGTTATAAACTAATAACTCATAGATTAAAACCCAATCCCTGAGGACTCGACCCTTGCTAATCATTATACTTACAATTGATCTTTTTAGTGCAAGGTTAAATAAGATACACTCTTTTGGGTGTACCATCCGGGATGCTATTATTGTACGGACAGGATGATATCCGGGATGCTATTATTGTACGGACAGGGTGTTGTCCGGGATGCTATAATTGCACATACATGGTGATGTTCGGGATGCTATTATTGTACGGACGGGTGATGTCCGAGATGCTATTATTATATGGACAGGGTGATGTCCGGGATGCTATTATTTTACGGGCAGGGTGATGTCCGGATGTTATTATTATATGCATGGGGTGATGTCCGGGATGCTATTATTGTACGGACAAGGTGAAGTCCGGGATGCTATTGTTGTACGGACAGGATGAGTCCGGGATGATATGGACATCTTAGTCAAGGATGACAAATATTACGGACTGGTATAAGTCCGGGATGTTTTGATGATATAGACATGAGAAATTCTTAATTAATAATTGTGGAGGTATACACGTAAAATCGATTGTTAAATATTTTTAGCTATCGATTTTGGTAAGCACTCAGCATAGAAGATTTCATATGGGACAAATAATTTTTATAAGTCCCAGAACAATTTTTAAATATTACTTTTCGGTTAATTAGTCATACTTGATATGTCATGTTTATGCTTTAACGGTTAAGAAAGGAAGCACGAAACTTCCAGGTACTCCTCCTAGTTACCTTATGCTCACTGAGTTTTTCGACTCACTCCGTTTATTTTCATTTTTTTCAGATTCTGATAGACCCAGCTCTTCCCAGATTTCGAATAGCTAGCTGCTCACATACTTGTGGTGAGCAGATTGACCTATAACGTGGTAAGCAGTGACGATGGTGCGATACATTTTTGCAGTCACTAGGGTATCATGGGTCCTCTGCATTTTGTGTATGATGAATATGTATTGTATATTTTGTAAATGGATGTAGTTAAGTGATGTATGACGTATATCGGTCTTAGAGGCCTAGTATGAGATGGTGATGTTTATTTTGTTATGATATAATATAAATGTATGTTTGTATATAAGATGTCATAAAGGTTGAGTTTGCTGCGGAGCATTTCGGTTACTCCCTACCGGAGGTGTCCAAACCATGATGTCATGTGTTGATGAATTATTACCTTGTGAATATTGATGATTGAGCGGCAAACCCCCATGTAGGGCGAGATTATGCCAAAATTTTGTTTGATTTGATTTAATGAGTATACCCAAGCTTCGAAGGCAGGGGCATACCTTGTCTCTGGTCGGTCACATGCCCTGAGTTTGGGGTGTGACACAAATGCATGTCTTGATAAAGCTTGTAACCTCGTAAGGTATTCCAAAACAAATTGAACAAGATAGTCACTCTTATGTCTGAATGAATTTGATTGCATTCTATAAGTTTGTTTTTGGCATAATGATATTATCTTATTTATTTTGTCTTTAAAAATATCTTATTGTGATGAATATGCTAATTTGGGTACACAATTGCATGATGTAGATGGCTAGTGCCACAAAGGGCATAGTAGCTAAATTAAACAAAAACCTTAAGCTTGATGGTGATGGTGATAATTACACCATATGGCAGCAAAAGGTTCAATTCATTCTCACCGAGTAAGACTTGTTGGATATAATTTCAAAAGAGGTTGTTGAACCAACTTCAGAATCTACACAAGAGGTAAGAGGGGAGTATGATGCCTTTAGAAAGAAAGACACCATGGCTCAGATTACATTGTTAAGTACAATGACCGATGACCTTATGGTGGACTTTGCCATGCTTGAAATTGCCAAGGCTATATGGGACAAGGCAAAGGATAAGTTTGGTATTGTTTCCTTGGAGAAATAAAGGGCTTTAATTCTCAAATTTGAGAATTACACAAAGAAGGTTGATCATAACATGAGTAAACACTTGCGAGAAATGTCTCGTATGATCTCTTTTTTGAAATTAGCTGGTCATACTATAATGGATGAGCAACAAGTGCAATCCGTAATAAGATCCCTACATGATGAAGAGTGGCAATTGATGAAGGTCAATTTGCGCCACAATGTTGAAATTAAGACCTTTGATGATATCACTAGACATTTGCTTCTCGAGGCAAAAGTTATGGATATCAAGAATCCATCCAAAGCATACGTTGCCGAGACTTCCTTTTCCATAAGGAGAAAGAAGAAAGGGTTCAAGAAAAAGGCATTCAACATAAGGGATGTAACCTCAAAGGGGAAATGCAAGAAAGTTTGGAAACCAAGAAACAAAAGCAAGGTTAAGTGCTTCAATTGCAATAAGAAGGGGCATTTTGCAAAAGGGTGCAAAGAGCCTAAGGTACATATCTCTTCTTCTACTTCATTTGTGCATGTTATTCATGTACACTTATGGCTGAATCTGACTCTTCGTGGGTTATTGATTCAGCTGCCACCGACCACATCATAAGGGATCATGGCTTGTTAGTTAATTATCGAAAGATACCAGCTCGGACTAAATGGGTCTATGTGTTGACAACTCAAGGCTTGAAGTAGAAGGCAAATGAACTTATGGACACAATCTGATTTTAATTGATGTCTTATATGTACCAAGTATTCGGAGAAATTTGGTCTCCGTTACTAGTTTTTGCGTTTTAGATTGCAATTAAATTTCCATGACAATGTAGTTGATATTTATCTCAATAAAGTAAGAATAAGTTCTTGTTTCCTAAATGGTGATTTCTTTGTGTTAGATACTGTTATAAGTACTAGTAGTTGTCTTATGGCCAATGCAAATGATGAGTTCATTTGGCATCCAAGATTGGGACATATAGGATGAAGAAGTTAGCTAAAAGTGGCTTACTTGGTTCTTTATCTAATGTATCCCTCCCAACTTGTGCGATATCTCTCGCAGGCAAGGCAACAAGAAAACCATTTGGAAAGGCTCATAGAAGTGAATATCCCTTGCAAATTATACATACTGATGTTTGTGGCCCCTTGAATGTGACATCTAGAAAAAGTTTTAGATACATAATCACATTCACGGATGACAATACTCGATTCACCCATGTCTATTTGATAAAGCACAAAAGTTGAGCATTAAGGTGTTTGATGCACCCAAAAGAGTGTATCTTATTTAACCTTGCACTAAAAAGATCAACTGTAAGTATAATGATTAGCAAGGGTCGAGTCCTCAGGGATTGGGTTTTAATCTATGAGTTATTAGTTTATAACTTACGTTCAAAGAAAACAATAAAAGAAAAGGGGTTTTTGAAGCCAGATTTAAACTAAAGTAAATAATAAGAATAAGATGCAAGGCGGTATAACCAGCCAATAAAAATATATATACTAAATTAGGCGGTATAACCAGCCAATAAAAATAAAACAAAGTTAATATACAAATTAGGCGGTATAACCAGCCAATAAAAATAAATATACTTTTAAAAATAAGCAAACTAGAAAAGTAAGAAAACAAGTAAGTAAGAAGAATCAAATATGAAAAATATGGTTAAGGTTTCATTCTCCACCACTAGACATCATTAAGAATCAATTTCAGATCTATCAATATCAACCAACTATCAAAGTTAACAACCGTAGATAACAACAAGCACTGTTATCCCAATCTTTCCTTAGTTTGTCGTTAAATAGAACAAGCTCTCTATTTAATCTCTAACCATTAAACAACCTAGAATAAGCTCTCTAAATTCAATTTAATGGCAGCTTTATGATGAGAAAGATAGGTTGATCTAAGCAACAAACACATAAGCTCGGATTGTTCAACTTAGGTTATGTTCCACTTTGCAATTATTAAAAACTTGACCATAATCATTAATCACAAATTGCCACTTATGAATAGGAAATCAAGACAATTACACGGATCAAGACTCCTAGACTAGCAATAGATAATTATCAAGATCTATCTAGTTGTACACCTAAATAAATCAAGACAACATCATGAACAATTCTTGTAGAAGAACATAAGCAACTTTGATAGAAAATTAATGATAGATAGAATCTGAAAATCAATCACAAAACATGTCTAGGGCTTTGAAATCACCCTTAACCAAATAGAAGTTTAACCTAGCATAGGTATTGTAAACATAAACATAAAATTAAAGAGAATCTAAGAAGGAAATAAAAGAAAGAAAGAAGAAGAAGAAAATAAAGAAAAAGAAAACTAGAGAAAAGAAAGAAGAAGAAAACTTAGAGAATTTTATTACAATGGCTAATATCCTACCAATATACAATGCCTCATACAATCATCCAAGGCCCTCTATTTATACACATTTTGGAGGACTAAATGACAAGAGACAAGCTTTACAAATTTCAAAGGTAGGTATAATAGGTGGGTGCATTTTTCTAACAATTTTCGTCATATTGTATGACAATTTTGATCAGCCAACTTGATGGTCGATTTTGTCAATATTGGAAGTTTGATCTGATCACATGGACTTCTAGAAAAATGTTCCCCTATCAGTTAGTGATCCATAGCCATTGGAATCAGCTCATTTGCTGCTGTGGATCAGAAGATATGGGCAAAATACCAAAACAGGTCAGCACAGATGTCATTGCACATCAGCCAACTTGATGGTCGATTTCGCTAGGGAAAACGACTCCGTTTCAAGAAGTGTAAAACATGAAAAAGTTAGATGTGCCTCTTAAATTTGCACGGTTAAAATTTCAGCCTTACTGCTTCAGTGAAACTCCAGATATAGCTGATATGGCAAAAGGTGTCGGAACTGGAACTGAACTGAATTTGCCCTTAATTGTTGATTTAACCTAGTAATCTGAAATCACTCAAAGAAACTCGTAAAAAAACACCAAATTACATAAAAATATAAAAGATCATAAACACAATTAGACTAAACAATAATAACTCGTATTTGACACAAAACAATAATAAAACATAACTAAAAACTATATAATTATACGAGTTATCAGTGTTTCAACACTTATGTGACTTTAGTTGAGAATCAAATAGAAAGGAAGATTAAGTCATTAAGGACTGATCGGGGTGGAGAGTATTTGTCAAATGAATTCAAGGGGTTATGTGATGAGAAAGAAATATCAAGGCAATTGACTATTCCTAGAACACCCCAAGGAATGGAGTGGCGGAGAGAAAGAATAGAACTCTCCTAGACATGGTGAGATGCATGATGGCTGATAACTCGTATAATTATATAGTTTTTAGTTATGTTTTATTATTGTTTTGTGTCAAATACGAGTTATTATTATTTAGTCTAATTGTGTTTATGATCTTTTATATTTTTATGTATTTTGGTGTTTTTCACAAGTTTCTTTGAGTGATTTCAGATTACTAGAATTAAGGGCAAATCCAGTTCAGTTCCAGCTCCGACACCTTTTTCCATATCAGCTATATCTCGAGTTTCACTGAAGCAATAAGGCTGAAATTTGTAGCCATGCAAAGCTAAGAGGCATATCTATCTTTTTCATGTTTTACACTTCTTGCAACGGAGTCGTTTTCCCTAGCGAAATCGACCATCAAGTTGGCTGATGTGCAATGACGTCTGTGCTGACCTGTTTTCGTATTATGCCCATATCTTCTTATCCACATCAGCAAATGAGCTGATTCCAACGGCTATGGATCAGTAACTGATAGGGTAACATTTGTCTAGAAGACCATGTGATCAGATAAGGCCTCCAAAATTGACAAAATCGACCATCAAGTTGGCTGATCAAAATCGTCATACATGACGAAAATTGTTAGAAAATGCACCCACCTATTATACCTACCTTTGAAATTTGTAAAGCTTGTCTCTTGTCATTTAGCCCTCCAAAATGTGTATAAATAGAGGGCCTTGGATGATTGTAAGGGATCATATTGGAGATTGGTAGGATATTAGCCATTTTAACAAAATTCTCTAAGTTTTCTTCTTCTTTCTTTTCTCTAGTTTTCTTTTTCTTTAGAAAGAGCAAGAGGTTGGATAATTAATATTCTTCTTCTTCTTCTTTCTTTCTTTTATTTCCTTCTTAGATTCTCTTTAATTTTATGTTTATGTTTATGATGCCTATGCTAGGCTAAACTTCTATTTGGTTAAGGGTGATTTCAAAGCCCTAGACACGTTTTGTGATTGATTTTCAGATTCTATCTATCATTAATTTTCTATCAAAGTTGCTTATGTTCTTCTACAAGAATTGTTCATGATGTTGTCTTGATTTATTTAGGTGTACAACTAGATAGATCTTGATAATTATCTATTGCTAGTTTAGGAGTCTTGATCCGTGTAATTGTCTTGATTTCCTATTCATAAGTGGCAATTTGTGATTAATGATTATGGTCAAGTTTTCAATAATTGCAAAGTGGAACATAACCTAAGTTGAACAATCCGAGCTTATGTGTTTGTTGCTTAGATCAACCTATCTTTCTCATCATAAAGCTACCATTAAATTGAATTTAGAGAGCTTATTCTAGGTTGTTTAATGGTTAGAGATTAAATAGAGAGCTTGTTCTATTTAACGACAAATTAAGGAAAGATTGGGATAACAGAGCTTGTTGTTATCTACGGTTGTTAACTTTGATAGTTGGTTGATATTGATAGATCTGAAATTGATTCTTAATGATGTCTAGTGGTGGAGAATGAAACCTTAACCATATTTTTCATATTTGATTCTTCTTACTTTCTTGTTTTCTTACTTTTAGTTTGCTTATTTTTTATATTTATTTTTATTGGCTGGTTATACCGCCTAATTTGTATATTAACTTTGTTTTATTTTTATTGGCTGGTTATACCGCCTAATTTAGTATATATATTTTTATTGGCTGGTTATACCGCCTAATTTAGTATATATATTTTTATTGGCTGGTTATACCGCCTTGCATCTTATTCTTATTATTTACTTTAGTTTAAATCTGGCTTCAAAAACCCCTTTTCTTTTATTATTTTCTTTGAACGTAAGTTATAAACTAATAACTCATAGATTAAAACCCAATCCCTGAGGACTCGACCCTTGCTAATCATTATACTTACAATTGATCTTTTTAGTGCAAGGTTAAATAAGATACACTCTTTTGGGTGCATCAAATTTTTGGCGCCGTTGCCGGGGATTGCTTTCTTTAGTTTATTAGTTTATTGGTTTATTCTTATTTTCTATTCTAATTATTTACTTTCTTATTTTTTTTTTATTAGTGAATGTTCCAAGCCCCCGAAGAAGACTTACGACTTAGGAAAATTCGGGAATTTATAACTTCTCACCAACAACCAATTGAGGAGTTGATCCAAAACATCCAAGAGAAGCAAGGAGAGATGGCAGCAGCTGACAACCGAACTCTCAAGGAGCTAGCCGCTCTGGACTTGGGTCAACAACCATTATGCATTGAATATGCTAATCTTGAGGTAGCTTTTGAAATAAAATCTGGTTTGATTCATCTTCTCCCAACTTTTCATGGTTTTGCAGGAGAGGATCCCAATAAGCACCTCAAGGAATTCCATGTAGTTTGCTCAAGCATGAGACCAACAGGGGTCACGGAAGAGCAAGTTAAGTTGAGAGCCTTCCCATTCTCTCTAGCTGATTCAGCAAAGGAATGGCTCTACTATCTACCATCCGGGACCATCACTACATGGAATGATTTGAAGAAAGCATTCTTGGAAAGGTATTTCCCAGCATCTAAGGCTGCCAACATTAGGAAAGAGATATGTGGGATTCGGCAATACAACGGAGAGTCCTTATATGAATATTGGGAGAGGTTCAAGAAACTTTGTGCATCATGTCCACATCATCAGATAAGTGAACAACTTCTCATCCAATACTTCTATGAAGGTCTCATGCCCATGGAGAGAAGTATGATAGATGCCGCTAGTGGGGGAGCTCTAGTTGATAAGACTCCCAGGGCTGCTAGAACATTAATCTCCAACATGGCATCCAATTCTCAACAGTTCTCAATGAGACAAGATCCACCACCACAACCCAAGAGAGTTAATGAGGTAAGTATATCATCCCTTGAACAAAAATTTGATAAACTGACTTCTCTTGTTCAACAATTGGCTGTAGGTAAAATACAACAAATAAAGGCTTGTGGCATATGTTCAAACATAGGGCACCAAACTGATATGTGTCCAACACTTCAAGAGGATACCAATGAACATGTGAATGCCATGGGTGGATTTCAGAACCAATCAAGGAAATATGATCCCTACTCAAACACTTACAATCCAGGATGGAGGGATCATCCAAACTTCAATTATGGAGGGAACCAATCACAAACTATTCCTCCACCATTTGACCACAGGCCACCAGGTTTTCAGCAAAGAGTGCAACAACCATACCAAACCCGACAACAACTACCACCCACCCAAAATTCAGGTACTTCTCTTGAAGATCTTGTTAAAGCTCTTTCTACTAATACAATTCAATTTCAACAGGAAACAAAGACAAGTATTCGAAATTTGGAGACTCAAATAGGGCAATTGGCAACAACCATGAGTCAAATGCAAGCAAGGGATTCTGGGAAATTACCTTCCCAAACCATAGTGAATCCAAGAGAGAATGCCAATGCTATAAATTTAAGAAGTGGGAAACAGCTAGAGACACCACAAAATGATAGTGCTCAAGGGGAGAACAATACCATGGCATCCTCTTCACATCCCAACGAGCCACTAAAAAAGGTAATTCCTAAACCATCCTTTCCTTCTTATATAACTCCTCCACCTTTTCCTAGCAGGTTAGCAAAGTCCAAGAAGGAGGAGCAAGAGAAGGAAATTTTGGAAACCTTCCGGAAAGTAGAGGTGAACATTCCTTTACTAGATGCTATCAAGCAAGTGCCAAGATATTCCAAGTTCCTAAAAGAGTTGTGCACATCTAAACGGAAGTTGAAATGGAATGAAAAGGTAAGTGTGGGGGAGAATGTGTCAGCTGTTCTTCAAAAGAAACTCCCACCTAAATGCAAGGATCCAGGTATGTTTACCATTCCTTGTAAGATAGGCAACACCAGGTTTGAGCGTGCTATGCTAGATCTAGGGGCATCTATTAATGTCATGCCATATTCAATTTATGCTTCATTGAATCTAGGACCATTAGAGGAAACCGGTGTTATAATACAACTTGCTGACCGTTCTAACACTTATCCAAGAGGAGTTGTAGAAGACGTTCTTGTACAGGTTAATGAATTGGTTTTTCCCGCTGACTTTTATGTTATTGAGATGGAAGATGAGATGTCTTCTAATCCCACACCTATTCTATTAGGGAGACCATTCTTGAAAACAGCAAGAACTAAAATAGATGTACATGATGGCACTTTAACTATGGAATTTGATGGTGAAATAATTCGCTTTAACATTTTTGAGGCCATCAGATATCCTAGTGATGTGCATTCTGTTTTTAATATTGATATAATTGACTCACTAGTGCAGCAAGCTTATGAGCTAGATGGTCAAGATAGTGTAGAAATAGTCATTAGCAACCATCTCGGAATGGGGAATGCTAAACTAGCCTTGAGTGACCAGGTGGAAGGGGCACTAGAATCTTTACACTCGCTGCAACCTAAAGATGCAAGGTTTGATGTTTCATTTATTGATTTACCTTTATCTAATGAGAAACTTCTACCTTCCATTTTGCAGGCACCAACTTTAGAATTGAAACCACTACCGAACCACTTGAAATATGTGTTCTTAGGTAAAAAGGACACACTACCGATCATCATTGCCAAAGAGCTCACACCTTTGCAAGAAGAGCGACTTATCCAGGTGCTTAGAGAGCATAAAACAGCAATTGGTTGGACAATTGCCGATATCAAGGGAATAAGCCCATCCATGTGCATGCACCGGATTTTGTTAGAGGAAGGGTCTAAACCAACAAGAGAAGCACAAAGAAGATTGAACCCTCCTATGATGGAGGTTGTGAAAAAGGAGATACTGAAACTCCTAGATGTTGGAGTGATCTATCCTATCTCGGATAGCAAATGGGTGAGCCCAGTCCAAGTGGTTCCAAAGAAATCAGGTGTAACGGTGGTAACAAATAATGAGAATGAACTTGTTCCTACTAGGATTCAAACAGGATGGCGAGTTTGTATTGATTATCGTAAACTTAATTCCACAACTCGCAAAGACCACTTTCCTTTACCTTTTATTGATCAAATGCTTGAAAGGTTAGCTGGCCATTCTCATTATTGTTTTCTTGATGGTTTTTCAGGTTATAATCAGATAGCCATTGCTCCGGAGGACCAAGAGAAAACAACATTCACATGCCCATTTGGTACTTTTGCATACCGGCGTATGCCATTTGGTCTTTGTAATGCACCAGCTACATTCCAAAGGTGTATGGTTAGCATATTTTCAGATTATGTAGAGAACATCATAGAAGTATTTATGGATGATTTTAGTGTCTATGGTGATTCTTTTGATAGATGTCTAGAGAACCTTACACTTGTACTTGAAAGATGCATGGAAACTAACCTTGTTTTGAATTGGGAAAAATGCCACTTTATGGTAGAACAAGGAATAGTTTTGGGCCATGTTATTTCTTCTAGAGGGATAGAGGTTGATAAGTCTAAAATAGATATTATGCATTCTTTACCACCTCCCACAAATGTGAGAGAGGTTCGTTCTTTTCTTGGACATGCAGGTTTCTATAGGAGATTTATCAAAGACTTCTCAAAGATCACATTACCTCTTTGCAAGCTACTACAAAAAGATGTGGTTTTCCACTTTGATGATAAATGCAAAGAGGCGTTTAAAACATTGAAGGGACTCTTGACATCAGCTCCTATCATCCAACCACCAGATTGGAATGTACCTTTTGAAATCATGTGTGATGCTAGTGACTATGCCATTGGAGCTGTTTTGGGCCAACGGGTTGGCAAAGCCTCACATGCCATTTATTATGCCTCCCGAACTCTTAATGATGCTCAATTGAACTATTCCACTACTGAAAAAGAACTTTTGGCTGTTGTATTTGCTTTAGAAAAATTTCGATCTTATTTAATTGGTACTAAAGTAATTGTATATTCTGACCATGCAGCCCTTAAGTACTTGCTCACTAAAAAGGAGGCCAAACCAAGGTTGATTAGATGGATACTTCTCTTACAAGAGTTTGATTTGGAGATAAAAGATAAGAGAGGTAGTGACAACCTGGTTGCGGACCATCTTAGCCGTTTAGTTCATGAAGAGGATGCACTACCCTTGAATGAGAACTTTCCGGATGAGCAACTTCTTTTTATAAGTTCAACAACTCCTTGGTATGCTGATATTGTTAATTACTTAGTTACCAAGAAGTTGCCACAAGAGTTGACACAAGCTCAAAGAAATAAGATCAAGAGTGATGCCAAATACTACATATGGGATGATCCTTACCTTTGGAAGCATTGCTCCGATCAGATTATAAGAAGGTGTGTACTCGAAACTGAATTTCAATCTATTCTCACCTTTTGTCACTCTTATGCATGTGGAGGACACTTTGGATCCAAAAGAACAGCCATGAAAGTTCTTGATTCTGGATTTTATTGGCCTACCATATTCAAAGATGCATACCTCTTTTGCAAGTCATGTGATCGTTGCCAAAGAACAGGTAACTTAGGTCCTAGAAATCAAATGCCTCAAACTCCAATACTTATTGTTGAAATTTTTGATGTATGGGGCATGGATTTCATGGGACCTTTTCCTCCTTCTTTTGGTAATCTTTATATTTTACTTGCCGTTGATTATGTTTCAAAGTGGGTGGAAGCAAAATCCACTAGGACTAATGACTCTAAAGTTGTTTCAGATTTTGTCAAGACTAACATCTTGGCTAGGTTTGGAACGCCAAAGGCCATAATCAGCGATAGAGGTACTCACTTTTGCAATAGGACTATGGAAGCACTTTTGAGGAAGTATAACATCACACACAAGGTCTCCACCTCATATCATCCTCAAACTAGTGGGCAAGCTGAAGTGTCAAACCGAGAAGTTAAGTCCATCCTTGAAAAGACAGTTAATCCAAATAGGAAGGATTGGAGTTCACGACTTGATGATGCACTTTGGGCTTATAGGACAGCATATAAGACACCCATTGGTATGTCTCCTTATCGACTTGTTTATGGTAAGCCTTGTCATCTTCCGGTTGAATTGGAACATAAATCATATTGGGCTATCAAACAATGCAACATGGAGATGGATGAGATAGGAAAGAAAAGAAAACTTGACCTACAAGAATTAGAGGAGATAAGGAATGATGCCTATCAGAATTCTAGGATTTACAAGGAAAAGACTAAGGCATTCCATGACAAGATGATATCAAGAAAAGAATTTGTTGTTGGACAAAAAGTTCTTCTCTTCCATTCACGCCTTAAGTTATATCCAGGTAAGTTACGTTCTCGTTGGGTTGGACCTTTTGTTATTACTAATGTATTTACTCATGGTGCAGTTGAAATCCAAAGCCCGAAAACAGATAAGGCATTCAAAGTGAATGGTCATAGATTGAAGCCTTACTATGAGAACTTTCCAATACAAGATGTGGAGGAGTTTCCACTTTTTGAGCCAAAGTATGTTGAATAATAATGGCATGGGTCTAAGTCAAGCTGAGGACAATAAACCAAGCGCTTCTTGGAGAGGCAACCCAAAAGGATGGAGAGCATCTATTATATCAGATTTGCATATTCCTTACTCTCCATCATTCTATCTTTTATTGTTTTTCTTTTCTTTTGTTTAATAGTTCTTTTCTCTTACATATAATTCTTGCATTGGGGGATAATAGCATTACATTGAGGACAATGTAAAAATTATGTGTGGGGGGGAAGAATTTAGGATTTTATTTAGAGTGTTTTGTTTTTGAGTCTTTTTATGTTGTTTTTCTTTCTGATCCTTGTTTTGAAAATAACTAGATGTAAATATAATTTTTTTTAACCCCGGTTAAATGGCGGATAACGGTACTCCGTGATTATTTAAATCGGTTCCATCAGCTACCCACAAAACTGATATTGTATATAAATTTCTCTTCCAATTTCTCTTTCAATTTTTTTTCATTTTTTTTTTCAGGATGGATGATATTCTCACAAGATTGCAGAAACGATTTCCTCCTTTTCCTCGAAATATTTTACTGAAGCTTTACCAAGTTCGACTTGAAAGATTAAGAATGCTTATGCACAAAGAGATTCCTGACGACATACGTTGGATAATTGAAGCCAAGGTACGTGAAGATGAATATCTTCCTGTTTTGCATTTACCAGGTACAGGTAGAAGCACTTTTGCAAAGAAGCGACGAGCAAAGCGCATGAGTTCAAATTGCCACAAATGTGCACGATGGACGTGTAACGGTAAATGTCGTTCTATTGGGATTCCGTCCTCTAATCGAGATGATAAAATTGAATTCATTAAGGATGGACTGAGTAAGGAGAATTTGGGTAATATCCAACTTTCTCTTGAGACGCATCCTAGTGGAGACGTACAAAGAGAAATTCTTGATTTATGGCCGCAATTCCAAAGGGAATGGCAACATCTTGGGAATCTGATGTTAAAAGACCCTGTTTGCCAGCTTGTAAGAAAACTGGATGGGAAGCATATCCTCGACTCATAGAAGGCGTTTAAGCCGTTTCTGGACGTAAAACCAGAGGAAGATGTGAGCCACAATCACAACTACAATAAATGACTTCTCAGTTTTTGGTTTGATTTGCAATAACTTTATTTTGGTTTAATTTACGTGTTGTTCGATTTGTGTAATTATTCTCATTTTTTTTATTTGTCTTTTACGGTTGATTTTTTCTTCTCTTTTTGATTTTCTTCCTGAAATCACGCAAAAATCTTTTGTTAGGTTAATATTTTCTTCTGACAGGTCAGATACACTTTCGGCGACATTATTACTCTTGTCTGATTCACTACTCAGTCCTCTATATATTACACCATGTACTCATTCTCTTTCAGGCACTCGAAAAAAAAAAAATGGAAAGTACTTCGTCCCAACGCATTAAAAAAATTTGTGTCTTTGGAGGTGCTTATCCAGGGAAAAATAACATATTCGCTGATGAAGCCATAAGAGTTGGAGTAATACTTGCCCAACAAAAGATCCAGTTGATTTATGGAGGCGGTAGTACGGGTTTAATGGGAGCAGTCGCTACAGCAGCACACGCCGGAGGAAGTCCAGTTATAGGAATCGTGCCAAAACTATTCACAAGTTTTTGTGGACCTACCGTGGGTAAGGAAATACAAGTCTGGAGTATCCCTGAACGGATAACAATCATGTACCATTCTGCCGATGCATTCATTGCTTTACCAGGAGGTCTGGGTACATTGGAAGAAATAGCTTGCGTGGCTTCTTGGTCATCTTTGGTCACAAATAAGAAACCCATTGGTTTGCTTAATATTAATGGTTATTTTAGTAATTTGCTTTCATATTTAGATAATGCTGTGGATAATGGATTCATGTTTTTAGAGGCAAGGAGAACCATAATTTCTGCTACAACCATTGAAGATTTACTCAAAAAGCTCCAAGCTTATGAGTGTTTATCTGCTACGGTTGTTTCGCAAACGCTCGGAAAAAGAAAAAGAGATATGGACGAGCAAGGAGTGGATTGCACTTTGTCTTTGTGACATTATCTAACATTTTGCTTGTTGTGTCTCAGTTATAATAAGTGGTTAGCAACCTCTGCAGGTAATATCTCCTAAATTCTACCTTTAAAATTTGACATTGGGGACAATGCCATATTTTAGTAGGGGGTAAAAAAAAAAAATTAAGAAGTATTCATTCTGAACAAGGTCTGAGTAAGGGAGACTTGAGACATACCTTGTCAGTTTGATTTCTTCTTTTCAAAAAAAAAAAAAAAGAGTTTGTTGTGTTTTAAGCAATTTAGAAGTATTCATTCTGAACAAGGTCTGAGTAAGGGAGACTTGAGACATACCTTGTCAGTTTGATTTTAATCTTTTTATGTTTACTTGTTAATTTTTGTTTAGTATTTTAGGATTATTTAGGTTGCATGGTTTTGTTTTGTTTTGAGTCTTAGTTGTTCCTATTCTTATGTTATTAGTTCTTTTCTCTTACACATGATTCTTTCATTTGGGTTAATAGACTTACATTGAGGACAATGTAAGAATTAAGTGTGGGGGGAATGATTTAGGATTTCTTTTATTTTTGTCTACTATTTTTTTTTTCTTTATTATTATTATTATTTTTTTTTTGTGAGTTTTAGTTCCTTTTTAATACAATGATGAGATATGAATTGCATAAGTCTAAAACAGATTTATTAGTGAGAAGATTTTCATGAGAATTGAGCTTGATGTCAACCTTTTTATGAGCCAATGTTAATATAATATGTTGATTGAGAAAGAAGCATGTTTAGACTTAATCTGACTTGTATAATCATCCTTGTGAGTTTTTGAGCCTATAATGATTGATGCATTATACAAATCAATCTAATTTCTTTCTTGAGTGCTCTTATGATTACATGATTCTCTAGAACTTGCTTTAAACCGTTTGAGACTATATTGATACATGTGACAACATGAATATGATAGAGGCATTAGGATTTTTAGCCAGGGCCAAACAGCCATCCCTTATTGATGTTCCAAGAGAACACACCCTTAGTGAACCAATTTGAGCCTACATTGAATAAGCTATCTCTTTGGTAACCATAACTTGTCCCTAACCTAAATATACTTATATCTTTACCTTTGTTCCAAAGATGAATTAGGATGTTTTGAGACAAGTTGCAAAGACAAGGGATATTTTTAGTTAAAAATTTGGGTTAGAAACAAGAAATAAGTGTGGGGGGAAAAGAAAAGAAAAGTCAAGAGAAAAAGAAATGGAATACTGGCAAATACATTCCTATGTAAAAAAAAAAAAAAAATATGAATCATCTCTTGAATTTGTGGAAAAAGAAAAAGATCTTACAAAGTCGTTTAGAATGAAGAAAAGGCCCAACATGAATATCCGGCCTAGGTGACTATGTACTTGTAAAGAGTTTTGAGAAGTTTCTTTGTATGATCTTTTTATATCTCTAAACTTTATGAACTCTTTGGAACCTTTGTGATATCTTTATCCTTTTGTTCTTCAACCACATTACAAACCCCTTGGCCCCATTACAACCTTGATTAAAGACCTCTTGATTCATGAAGTTGTATGATCTAAATAGTGGAGAATAGGTGGACAAGCAAGAATATGGTAGAACTGTTTTCGTGAGATTGATTGAGTGTAAACACTTCACCACTACTTTAAAGAGTGAAAATCATGAGGGTATCCCATGTGAGAAGTTGAGATTAAATTTGAACATGCAATATTTTGATTGAGATATGTTATGCTAATATTGGCTTAACTCAAACAATTTACATTCAAGCATGATTTTTTGTGAAATTCTTTAAGCTATTGATTAGTTTATAAGACTTGTTCAAATATTGTCTCTAATTTGTATTGAAAGGATTAGGAGTAAATATTTTTAGTATATACAGTTTATTTATATTTTAGTTTTTCAATGTTTGTGGGTATCGTTCTAGTAAACCCTCACGAGACTAAACTCGTCCACTAGGGACACCTAGGGGTTTAAAGGCTTGTGTCACATGCTAAGTGCCACCGTGATTTCCTACGAAAATGGATTAGATTAGATTTTCTTATTTTATTTTTATTGAGTCGTTGCTAGGGACTAGCAACAATCTAAGTGTGGGGGTGTGATAACTCGTATAATTATATAGTTTTTAGTTATGTTTTATTATTGTTTTGTGTCAAATACGAGTTATTATTGTTTAGTCTAATTGTGTTTATGATCTTTTATATTTTTATGTATTTTGGTGTTTTTCACAAGTTTCTTTGAGTGATTTCAGATTACTAGAATTAAGGGCAAATCCAGTTCAGTTCCAGTTCCGACACCTTTTGCCATATCAGCTATATCTCGAGTTTCACTGAAGCAATAAGGCTGAAATTTGTAGCCATGCAAAGCTAAGAGGCATATCTATCTTTTTCATGTTTTACACTTCTTGAAACGGAGTCGTTTTCCCTAGCGAAATCGACCATCAAGTTGGCTGATGTGCAATGACGTCTGTGCTGACCTGTTTTCGTATTATGCCCATATCTTCTTATCCACATCAGCAAATGAGCTGATTCCAACGGCTATGGATCAGTAACTGATAGGGTAACATTTGTCTAGAAGACCATGTGATCAGATAAGGCCTCCAAAATTGACAAAATCGACCATCAAGTTGGCTGATCAAAATCGTCATACATGACGAAAATTGTTAGAAAATGCACCCACCTATTATACCTACCTTTGAAATTTGTAAAGCTTGTCTCTTGTCATTTAGCCCTCCAAAATGTGTATAAATAGAGGGCCTTGGATGATTGTAAGGGATCATATTGGAGATTGGTAGGATATTAGCCATTTTAACAAAATTCTCTAAGTTTTCTTCTTCTTTCTTTTCTCTAGTTTTCTTTTTCTTTAGAAAGAGCAAGAGGTTGGATAATTAATATTCTTCTTCTTCTTCTTTCTTTCTTTTATTTCCTTCTTAGATTCTCTTTAATTTTATGTTTATGTTTATGATGCCTATGCTAGGCTAAACTTCTATTTGGTTAAGGGTGATTTCAAAGCCCTAGACACGTTTTGTGATTGATTTTCAGATTCTATCTATCATTAATTTTCTATCAAAGTTGCTTATGTTCTTCTACAAGAATTGTTCATGATGTTGTCTTGATTTATTTAGGTGTACAACTAGATAGATCTTGATAATTATCTATTGCTAGTTTAGGAGTCTTGATCCGTGTAATTGTCTTGATTTCCTATTCATAAGTGGCAATTTGTGATTAATGATTATGGTCAAGTTTTCAATAATTGCAAAGTGGAACATAACCTAAGTTGAACAATCCGAGCTTATGTGTTTGTTGCTTAGATCAACCTATCTTTCTCATCATAAAGCTGCCATTAAATTGAATTTAGAGAGCTTATTCTAGGTTGTTTAATGGTTAGAGATTAAATAGAGAGCTTGTTCTATTTAACGACAAATTAAGGAAAGATTGGGATAACAGAGCTTGTTGTTATCTACGGTTGTTAACTTTGATAGTTGGTTGATATTGATAGATCTGAAATTGATTCTTAATGATGTCTAGTGGTGGAGAATGAAACCTTAACCATATTTTTCATATTTGATTCTTCTTACTTTCTTGTTTTCTTACTTTTAGTTTGCTTATTTTTTATATTTATTTTTATTGGCTGGTTATACCGCCTAATTTGTATATTAACTTTGTTTTATTTTTATTGGCTGGTTATACCGCCTAATTTAGTATATATATTTTTATTGGCTGGTTATACCGCCTAATTTAGTATATATATTTTTATTGGCTGGTTATACCGCCTTGCATCTTATTCTTATTATTTACTTTAGTTTAAATCTGGCTTCAAAAACCCCTTTTCTTTTATTATTTTCTTTGAACGTAAGTTATAAACTAATAACTCATAGATTAAAACCCAATCCCTGAGGACTCGACCCTTGCTAATCATTATACTTACAATTGATCTTTTTAGTGCAAGGTTAAATAAGATACACTCTTTTGGGTGCATCAATGGCTCAGGCCAACATGGACATTTCCTTTTGGGGAGATGCATTACTCACAGCTATCTATATATTGAATAGAGTGCCATCCAAATCTGTTTTGTCTACTCCTTATGAGTTATGGACTAAAAGAAAGCCAGATTTAAGTAATCTAAAGCCTTGGGTTGTGTTGCCTATGTCCATAATCCAAATCATATTCTTGGTAAATTAGGACCAAGAGGGAAGAAATGTGTTCTTCTCGATTATACTGAACACTCTAAGGGTTATGTGTTTATGGATTTGGATAGACAAGTTGAATTCGAGTCAAGGGACGCAACTTTCTTAGAAAATGAGTTTCCTAAGAAAGGGAATGTTGACAAGATTTATCCTTTATATGAAATTGATGAATCTGGACTAACAAACACAAATGATGTGCTAATATCACTTAATGAAAGTGCTAGTGGTATTGGATCAAGTGGGAGCTTAGTGCCTCCACAAGTTGTTGGTCATAGTGGCAACAATGACCAAGATCAGCCTACAGAAGAAATAGGTGATCAAAACGTTGATCAAGTTATGATCCAACAAAATGAGGATGAGTTGATAAGTGCTTAAATTCATAATTTTCACATATCAATTCCTTATATTTTATGCTTAGTTCCTTGAAATCCTTGATAGTTTATTATGGTTTTGTGTTTTGTAGGTGTTTTGGAAGATAAGGATTGCTATGGAGTTGAAAAGAATGAAGTTTGACAAGAAATGAAGCTTCAAGCACAAAAGAAAGCTGACTGTCCATCAAGGAGACACTATGTGGCTAAAGTAACCTAAACCTTGCATAAATAAACTTGTGGTGTATCATATACTCTATCCATAAAAACCCTAGTTGGAAAAACCATTCCCACACCTAAAGGAGGGCTAGCGGCAGCTTTTATTCCACCAAGAAGAATGTCAACCACCACCTTCATTTAACCATGAATGGGATGCTTTAATTTAGCCTTTGATAAATAACCTAGCTGAAATATGTCTTTCCTTGTCAAAGTAAGATTAGTGGCTGTCAACTTGCATTAATTGCAAGAATTTTTCCTTAAAGCTAATCCTTGCCAAAGTAGGAGACTTAAATCAGCTAAGACTTTCTTTATTTCTACATGCCTTGGCTGCCAAGTTTGATATCTTTCCTTATTAAATATGCTTTGACCCCAAGTAGTGATGAGAACCAAGCTGGTATTGGACTTCAAGATCCATTGCATGTTCCTATTGGGCCTATTACAAGGTCAAGATCCAAGAAGCTCAAGGAAGCTATGCAAGGATTGGTAAAAAGGACTTGGGAAGAATCTACAAGTCTTTTAAGCAATGTCAATCCATTCAAGTTGGGCTGCTTGAATGAGAAAGACCAAGAATTGGTCCATGTGATCCAAGATTCACATGATGGGCCATAGAGGAATTCAAGGGGGCGGCAATCTTAATGAATTAGTGGGCCTGTTTTTAGTTCATTATCTAATATGAAGTGGGGACCAATTCATTAATGTTGTGGCACCTAAATTAGAAGCTTTAGTTGGGTCTTTTAATTACTTAGGCTTTTGGGCCTGCTTTATGTATTATGTCCATTAAGCTTGTGGGGTCTATCTTCATTAAACTTGTTGTACATCCTTTTAATTATTTAGTTTTTGGGCTTGAGCATGTTCAGCCCGTATTTTATATATTATTACTTAGTAGATTAGGGTTTTTGTAGGGAGGCTATAAATATGTCTTAGCCGCCTACTTCAATTATCTTTTGATCAATTAAGTCTGATTTTATTCAGTGAGAGTTTTCTCTTTTTAGTTCTTGAAAGAACTTAGGAACTTATCAAAGAATTCCTTCTTTGTGGCGTTCAACCTATCAAACTTAGGTTCTTGAAACGAGAGTTCTTAGGGTTTAGATTACATGCTTAATCTAGGTTCTTTGAAACAGGCTTTTAAGGGTTTAAGTTTTCTTTGCCTGAATCTTGGCTTTTCTGGGTTAGGTATTTCAATTTGTTAGTGGGTTCAAAGGGTTTCACCCCTAGGGTTCACATCAGTTGGTATCAGAGCTTAGGGACCAATCAGGTCAAATCTTTTTATCTTCTTTACCATAGGGTATTGGAGTTTTTTCTCAACTTTTTTTGTTTTGGGGTTTGATGCACCCAAAATAGTGTATCTTATTTAACCTTGCACTAAAAAGATCAATTGTAAGTATAATGATTAGCAAGGGTCGAGTCCTCAGGGATTGGGTTTTAATCTATGAGTTATTAGTTTATACCTTACGTTCAAAGAAAACAATAAAAGAAAAGGGGTTTTTGAAGCCAGATTTAAACTAAAGTAAATAATAAGAATAAGATGCAAGGCGGTATAACCAGCCAATAAAAATATATATACTAAATTAGGCGGTATAACCAGCCAATAAAAATAAAACAAAGTTAATATACAAATTAGGCGGTATAACCAGCCAATAAAAATAAATATACTTTTAAAAATAAGCAAACTAGAAAAGTAAGAAAACAAGTAAGTAAGAAGAATCAAATATGAAAAATATGGTTAAGGTTTCATTCTCCACCACTAGACATCATTAAGAATCAATTTCAGATCTATCAATATCAACCAACTATCAAAGTTAACAACCGTAGATAACAACAAGCTCTGTTATCCCAATCTTTCCTTAGTTTGTCGTTAAATAGAACAAGCTCTCTATTTAATCTCTAACCATTAAACAACCTAGAATAAGCTCTCTAAATTCAATTTAATGGCAGCTTTATGATGAGAAAGATAGGTTGATCTAAGCAACAAACACATAAGCTCGGATTGTTCAACTTAGGTTATGTTCCACTTTGCAATTATTGAAAACTTGACCATAATCATTAATCACAAATTGCCACTTATGAATAGGAAATCAAGACAATTACACGGATCAAGACTCCTAGACTAGCAATAGATAATTATCAAGATCTATCTAGTTGTACACCTAAATAAATCAAGACAACATCATGAACAATTCTTGTAGAAGAACATAAGCAACTTTGATAGAAAATTAATGATAGATAGAATCTGAAAATCAATCACAAAACATGTCTAGGGCTTTGAAATCACCCTTAACCAAATAGAAGTTTAGCCTAGCATAGGCATTGTAAACATAAACATAAAATTAAAGAGAATCTAAGAAGGAAATAAAAGAAAGAAAGAAGAAGAAAAAAATAAAGAAAAAGAAAACTAGAGAAAAGAAAGAAGAAGAAAACTTAGAGAATTTTATTACAATGGCTAATATCCTACCAATGTACAATGTCCCATACAATCATCCAAGGCCCTCTATTTATACACATTTTGGAAGGCTAAATGACAAGAGACAAGCTTTACAAATTTCAAAGGTAGGTATAATAGGTGGGTGCATTTTTCTAACAATTTTCGTCATATTGTATGACAATTTTGATCAGCCAACTTAATGGTCGATTTTGTCAATTTTGGAGGCCTGATCAGATCACATGGTCTTCTAGAAAAATGTTCCCCTATCAGTTACTGATCCATAGCCGTTGGAATCAGCTCATTTTCTGATGTGGATATGGGCAAAATACGATAACAGGTCAGCACAGACATCATTGCACATCAGCCAACTTGATGGTCGATTTCGCTAGGGAAAACGACTCCGTTTCAAGAAGTGTAAAACATGAAAAAGATAGATATGCCTCTTAACTTTGCACGGTTAAAATTTCAGCCTTATTGCTTCAGTGAAACTCGAGATATAGCTGATATGGCAAAAGGTGTCGGAACTGGAACTGAACTGGATTTGCCCTTAATTCTAGTAATCTGAAATCACTCAAAGAAACTTGTGAAAAACACCAAATTACATAAAAATATAAAAGATCATAAACACAATTAGACTAAACAATAATAACTCATATTTGACACAAAACAATAATAAAACATAACTAAAAACTATATAATTATACGAGTTATCAGTCCTCGAGCAAAAACAAATAAAAATAAAATAAGAAAATCTAATCTAATCCACTTTCGTAGGAAATCACGGTGGCACTTAGCATGTGACACAAGCCTTTAAACCCCTAGGTGTCCCTAGTGGACGAGTTTAGTCTCGTGAGGGTTTACTAGAACGATACCCACAAACATTGAAAAACTAAAATATAAATAAACTACATATACTAAAAATATTTACTCCTAATCCTTTCAATACACATTAGAGACAATCTTTGAACAAGTCTTATAAACTAATCAATAGCTTAAAGAATTTCACAAAAAATCATGCTTGAATGTAAATTGTTTGAGTTAAGCCAATATTAACATAACATATTTCAATCAAAATAGTGCATATTCAAACTTAATCTCAACTACTCACATGGGATACTCTCATGATTTTCATTCTTTAAAGTAGTGGTAAAGTGTTTACACTCAATCAATCTCATGAAAACAGTTCTACCATATTCTTGCTTGTCCACCTATTCTCCACTATTTAGAGCATACAACTTCATGAATCAAGAGGTCTTTAATCAAGGTTGTAATGGGGCCAAGGGGTTTGTAATGTGGTTGAAGAACAAAAGGATAAAGATATCACAAAGGTTCCAAAGAGTTCATAAAGTTTAGAGACATAATAAGATCATACAAAGAAACTTCTCAAAACTCTTTACAAGTACATAGTCACCTAGGCTGAATATTTCATGTTGAGCCTTTACTTCATTCTAACGAACCTTGTAACATTCTTTTTCTTTTCTTTAACTAGAAGTTCAAGAGATGATTCATTATATATATATATATATTTCATAATATTCCCTTTCTTTTTCTCTTGACTTTTCTTTTCTTTCCCCCCACACTTATTTCTTGTTTCTAACCCAAATTTTCAATAGATCTTCCTTGTCTTTGCAACATGTCTCAAAACATGCTAATTCATCTTTGGAACAAAGGTAAAGATATAAGTATATTTAGGTTAGGGACAAGTTATGGTTACCAAAGAGATAGCTTATTCAATGTAGGCTCAAATTGGTTCACTAAGGGTGTGTTCTCTTGGAACATCAATAAGGGATGGCTGTTTGGCCCTGGCTAAAAATCATAATGCCTCTATCATATTCATGTTGTCACATGCATCAATATAGTCTCAACAAGGTCTAAAGCAAGTTCTAGAGAATCATGTAATCATAAGAGCACTCAAGAAAGAAATTAGATTGATTTATATAATGCATCAATCATTATAGGCTCAAAAGCTCACAAGGATGATTATACAAGTCAGATTAAGTCTAAACATGCTTCTTTCTCAATCAACATATCATATTAACATTGGCTCATAAAAAGGTTGATATCAAGCTCAATTCTCATGAAAATCTTCTCACTAATAAATCTGTTTTAGACTTATGCAATTCATATCTCATCATAGTATTGAAAGTAACTAAAACACACTAAAAACACACTAAGTCTAAACATGCTTTTTTTTTTTTGAAGAAGAAGAAGATTAAATCAAACTGACAAGGTATGTCTCAAGTCTCCCTTACTCAGACCTTGTTCAGAATGAATACTTCTAAATGTCTTAAAACACAACAAATTTTTTTTTTTTTTTAAATTAGCAAAATATGTCCCTTACCCCCTACTAAAATATGACATTGTCCCCAATGTCAAATTTTAAAGGTAGAATTTAGGAGATATTACCTGCAGAGGTTGCTAACCACTTATTATAACTGAGACACAACAAGCAAAATGTTAGATAATGTCACAAAGACAAAGTGCAATCCACTCCTTGCTCGTCCATATCTCTTTTTCTTTTTCCGAGCGTTTCCGAAACAACCGTAGCAGATAAACACTCATAAGCTTGGAGCTTTTTGAGTAAATCTTCAATGGTTGTAATAGAAATTATGGTTCTCCTTGCCTCTGAAAACATGAATCCATTTTCCACAGCATTATCTAAATATGAAAGCAAATTACTAAAATAACCATTAATATTAAGCAAACCAATGGGTTTCTTATTTGTGACCAAAGATGACCAAGAAGCCACGCAAGCTATTTCTTCCAATGTACCCAGACCTCCTGGTAAAGCAATGAATGCATCGGCAGAATGGTACATGATTGTTATCCGTTCAGGGATACTCCAGACTTGTATTTCCTTACCCAAGGTAGGTCCACAAAAATCTGTGAATAGTTTTGGCACGATTCCTAGAACTGGACTTCCTCCGGCGTGTGCTGCTGTAGCGACTGCTCTCATTAAACCCGTACTACCACCTCCATAAATCAACTGGATCTTTTGTTGGGCAAGTATTACTCCAACTCTTATGGCTTCATCAGCAAATATGTTATTTTTCCCTGGATAAGCACCTCCAAAGACACAAATTTTTTTAATGCGCTGGGACGAAGTACTTTCCATTTTTTTTTCGAGTGCCTGAAAGAGAATGAGTACATGGTGTAATATATAGAGGACTGAGTAGTGAATCAGACAAGAGTAATAATGTCGCCGAAAGTGTATTTGACCTGTCAGTAGAAAATGTTAACCTAACAAAAGATTTTTGCGTGATTTCAGGAAGAAAATCAAAAAGAGAAGAAAAATCAACCGTAAAAGACCAATAAATAAAAAAAAAACGAGAATAATTACACAAATCGAACAACACGTAAATTAAACCGAAATGAAGTTATTGCAAATCAAACCAAAAGCTGAGAAGTTATTTATTGTAGTTGTGATTGTGGCTCACATCTTCCTCTGGTTTTACGTCCAGAAACGGCTTAAACGCCTTCTATGAGTCGAGGATATGCTTCCCATCCAGTTTTCTTACAAGCTGGCAAACAGGGTCTTTTAACATCAGATTCCCAAGATGTTGCCATTCCCTTTGGAATTGCGGCCATAAATCAAGAATTTCTCTTTGTACGTCTCCACTAGGATGCGTCTCAAGAGAAAGTTGGATATTACCCAAATTCTCCTTACTCAGTCCATCCTTAATGAATTCAATTTTATCATCTCGACTAGAGGACGGAATCCCAATAGAACGACATTTACCGTTACACGTCCATCGTGCACATTTGTGGTAGTTTGAACTCATGCGCTTTGCTCGTCGCTTCTTTGCAAAAGTGCTTCTACCTGTACCTGGTAAATGCAAAACAGGCAGATATTCATCTTCACGTACCTTGGCTTCAATTATCCAACGTATGTCTTCAGGAATCCCTTTGTGCATAAGCATTCTTAATCTTTCAAATCGAACTTGGTAAAGCTTCAGTAAAATATTTCGAGGAAAAGGAGGAAATCGTTTCTGCAATCTTGTGAGAATATCATCCATCCTGAAAAAAAAAATGAAAAAAATTGAAAGAGAAATTGGAAAAGAAATTTATATACAATATCAGTTTTGTGGGTAGCTGATGGAACCGATTTAAATAATCACGGAGTACCGTTATCCGCCATTTAACCGGGGTTAAAAAAATTAAAAATTATATTTACATCTAGTTATTTTCAAAACAAGGATCAGAAAGAAAAACAACATAAAAAGACTCAAAAACAAAACACTCTAAATAAAATCCTAAATTCTTCCCCCCACACATAATTCTTACATTGTCATTAATGTAATGCTATTAATCCCAAATGAAAGAATCATGTGTAAGTGAAAAAGAACTAATAAACAAAATAAACTTATGCAGCCTAAATGAACTTAGAAACACTAAACACAATTAGCAAAAAAAAACATAAGAAAAAGATAAAGAAAAAGAGAGCAAATCTGAGGATGGCAGTTTGGCAATGCTTTCACTAATTAGGCTGCCTCCCCCAATTAGCACTTGATTGATTGTTTTCAGCCTAGCCAACACCCCTTCTTGGCATTTTAGGCTTGTCAGGCTCATACATGAAATTTCCCAAATTTATGCGTTTGAGAGGAAGCTTTCTTTGCACAACAGTGGATGCATTCTCCATTACAAGTATTATTCCATCATCCTTTGTGGTGCATATGTGATAACTCGTATAATTATATAGTTTTTAGTTATGTTTTATTATTGTTTTGTGTCAAATACGAGTTATTATTGTTTAGTCTAATTGTGTTTATGATCTTTATGTATTTTGGTGTTTTTCACAAGTTTCTTTAAGTGATTTCAGATTACTAGAATTAAGGGCAAATCCAGTTCAGTTCCAGTTCCGACACATTTTGCCATATCAGCTATATCTCGAGTTTCACTGAAGCAATAAGGCTGAAATTTGTATCTGTGCAAAGCTAAGAGGCATATCTATCTTTTTCATGTTTTACACTTCTTGAAACGGAGTCGTTTTCCCTAGCGAAATTGACCATCAAGTTGGCTGATGTGCAATGACGTCTGTGCTGACCTGTTTTCGTATTTTGCCCATATCTGCTTATCCACATCAGCAAATGAGCTGATTCCAACGGCTATGGATCCGTAACTGATAGGGTAATATTTTTCTAGAAAACCATGTGATCAGATAAGGCCTGCAAAATTGACAAAATCGACCATCAAGTTGGCTGATCAAAATCATCATGTATGACGAAAATTGTTAGAAAATGCACCCACCTATTATACCTACCTTTGAAATTTGTAAAGCTTGTCTCTTGTCATTTAGCCCTCCAAAATGTGTATAAATAGAGGGCCTTGGGTGATTGTAAGGGATCATATTGTACATAGGTAGGATATTAGCCATTTTAATAAAATTCTCTAAGTTTTCTTCTTCTTTCTTTTCTCTAGTTTTCTTTCTTTTCTCTAGTTTTCTTTTTCTTTAGAGAGAGCAAGAGGTTGGATAATTAATATTCTTCCTCTTCTTCTTTCTTTCTTTTATTTTCTTCTTAGATTTTCTTTAATTTTATGTTTATGTTTATAATGCCTATGCTAGGCTAAACTTCTATTTGGTTAAGGGTGATTTCAAAGCCCTAGACATGTTTTGTGATTGATTTTCAAATTCTATCTATCATTAATTTTCTATCAAAGTTGCTTATGTTCTTCTACAAGAATTGTTCATGATGTTGTCTTGATTTATTTAGGTGTACAACTAGATAGATCTTGATAATTATCTATTGCTAGTTTAGGAGTCTTGATCCGTGTAATTGTCTTGATTTCCTATTCATAAGTGGCAATTTGTGATTAATGATTATGGTCAAGTTTTCAATAATTGCAAAGTGGAACATAACCTAAGTTGAACAATCCGAGCTTATGTGTTTGTTGCTTAGATCAACCTATCTTTCTCATCATAAAGCTGCCATTAAATTGAATTTAGAGAGCTTATTCTAGGTTGTTTAATGGTTAGAGATTAAATAGAGAGCTTGTTCTATTTAACGACAAACTAAGGAAAGATTGGGATAACAGAGCTTGTTGTTATCTACGGTTGTTAACTTTGATAGTTGGTTGATATTGATAGATCTGAAATTGATTCTTAATGATGTCTAGTGGTGGAGAATGAAACCTTAACCATATTTTTCATATTTGATTCTTCTTACTTACTTGTTTTCTTACTTTTAGTTTGCTTATTTTTTATATTTATTTTTATTGGCTGGTTATACCGCCTAATTTGTATATTAACTTTGTTTTATTTTTATTGGCTGGTTATACCGCCTAATTTAGTATATATATTTTTATTGGCTGGTTATACCGCCTAATTTAGTATATATATTTTTATTGGCTGGTTATACCGCCTTGCATCTTATTCTTATTATTTACTTTAGTTTAAATCTGGCTTCAAAAACCCCTTTTCTTTTATTGTTTTCTTTGAACGTAAGTTATAAACTATTAACTTATAAACTAAAACCCAATCCCTGAGGACTCGACCCTTGCTAACTACTATACTTACAATTGATCTTTTTAGTGCAAGGTTAAATAAGATACACTCTTTTGGGTGCATCAAATTTTTGGCGCCGTTGCCGGGGATTGCTTTCTTTAGTTTATTAGTTTATTGGTTTATTCTTATTTTCTGTTCTAATTATTTACTTTCTTATTTTTTTTTTATTAGTGAATGTTCCAAGCTCCCGAAGAAGACTTACGACTTAGGAAAATTCGGGAATTTATAACTTCTCACCAACAACTAATCGAGGAGTTGATCCAAAACATCCAAGAGGAGCAAGGAGAGATGGCAGCAGCTGACAACCGAACTCTCAAGGAGCTAGCCGCTCCGGACTTGGGTCAACAACCATTATGCATTGAATATGCTAATCTTGAGGTAGCTTTTGAATTAAAATCTGGTTTGATTCATCTTCTCCCAACTTTTCATGGTTTTGCAGGAGAGGATCCAAATAAGCACCTCAAGGAATTCCATGTAGTTTGCTCAAGCATGAGACCAACAGGGGTCACGGAAGAGCAAGTTAAGTTGAGAGCCTTCCCATTCTCTCTAGCTGATTCAGCAAAGGAATGGCTCTACTATCTACCATCCGGGACCATCACTACATGGAATGATTTGAAGAAAGCATTCTTGGAAAGGTATTTCCCAGCATCTAAGGCTGCCAACATTAGGAAAGAGATATGTGGGATTCGGCAATACAACGGAGAGTCCTTATATGAATATTGGGAGAGGTTCAAGAAACTTTGTGCATCATGTCCACACCATCAAATAAGTGAACAACTTCTCATCCAATACTTCTATGAAGGTCTCATGCCCATGGAGAGAAGTATGATAGATGCCGCTAGTGGGGGAGCTCTAGTTGATAAGACTCCCAGGGCTGCTAGAACATTAATCTCCAACATGGCAGCCAATTCTCAACAGTTCTCAATGAGACAAGATCCACCACCACAATCCAAGAGAGTTAATGAGGTAAGTATATCATCCCTTGAACAAAAATTTGATAAACTGACTTCTCTTGTTCAACAATTGGCTGTAGGTAAAATACAACAAATAAAGGCTTGTGGCATATGTTCAAACATAGGGCACCAAACTAATATGTGTCCAACACTTCAAGAGGATACCAATGAACATGTGAATGCCATGGGTGGATTTCAGAACCAATCAAGGAAATATGATCCCTACTCAAACACATACAATCCAGGATGGAGGGATCATCCAAACTTCAATTATGGAGGGAACCAATCACAAACTATTCCTCCACCATTTGACCACAGGCCACCGGGTTTTCAGCAAAGTGTGCAACAACCATACCAAACCCGACAACAACTACCACCCACCCAAAATTCAGGTACTTCTCTTGAAGATCTTGTTAAAGCTCTTTCTACTAATACAATTCAATTTCAACAGGAAACAAAGACAAGTATTCGAAATTTGGAGACTCAAATAGGGCAATTGGCAACAACCATGAGTCAAATGCAAGCAAGGGATTCTGGGAAATTACCTTCCCAAACCATAGTGAATCCAAGAGAGAATGCCAATGCTATAAATTTAAGAAGTGGGAAACGGCTAGAGACACCACAAAATGATAGTGCTCAAGGGGAGAACAATACCATGGCATCCTCTTCACATCCCAACGAGCCACTAAAAAAGGTAATTCCTAAACCATCCTTTCCTTCCTATATAACTCCTCCACCTTTTCCTAACAGGTTAGCAAAGTCCAAGAAGGAGGAGCAAGAGAAGGAAATTTTGGAAACCTTCCGGAAAGTAGAGGTGAACATTCCTTTACTAGATGCTATCAAGCAAGTGCCAAGATATGCCAAGTTCCTAAAAGAGTTGTGCACATCTAAACGGAAGTTGAAATGGAATGAAAAGGTAAGTGTAGGGGAGAATGTGTCAGCTGTTCTTCAAAAGAAACTCCCACCTAAATGCAAGGATCCAGGTATGTTTACCATTCCTTGTAAGATAGGCAACACCAGGTTTGAGCGTGCTATGCTAGATCTAGGGGCATCTATTAATGTCATGCCATATTCAATTTATGCTTCATTGAATCTAGGACCATTAGAGGAAACCGGTGTTATAATACAACTTGCTGACCGTTCTAACACTTATCCAAGAGGAGTTGTAGAAGACGTTCTTGTACAGGTTAATGAATTGGTTTTTCCCGCTGACTTTTATGTTATTGAGATGGAAGATGAGATGTCTTCTAATCCCACACCTATTCTATTAGGGAGACCATTCTTGAAAACAGCAAGAACTAAAATAGATGTACATGATGGCACTTTAACTATGGAATTTGATGGTGAAATAATTCGCTTTAACATTTTTGAGGCCATGAGATATCCTAGTGATGTGCATTCTGTTTTTAATATTGATATAATTGACTCACTAGTGCAGCAAGCTTATGAGCTAGATGGTGAAGATAGTGTGGAAATAGTCCTTAGCAACCATCTCGGAATGGGGAATGCTAAACTAGCCTTGAGTGACCATGTGGAAGGGGCACTAGAATCTTTACACTCGCTGCAACCTAAAGATGCAAGGTTTGATGTTTCATTTATTGATTTGCCTTTATCTAATGAGAAACTTCTACCTTCCATTTTGCAGGCACCAACTTTAGAGTTGAAACCACTACCGAACCACTTGAAATATTTGTTCTTAGGGGAAAAGGACACACTACCTGTCATCATTGCCAAAGAGCTCACACCTTTGCAAGAAGAGCGACTTATCCGGGTGCTTAGAGAGCATAAAACAGCAATTGGTTGGACAATTGCCGATATCAAGGGAATAAGCCCATCCATGTGCATGCACCGGATTTTGTTAGAGGAAGGGTCTAAACCAACAAGAGAAGCACAAAGAAGATTGAACCCTCCTATGATGGAGGTTGTGAAAAAGGAGATACTGAAGCTCCTAGATGTTGGAGTGATCTATCCTATCTCGGATAGCAAATGGGTGAGCCCAGTCCAAGTGGTTCCAAAGAAATCAGGTGTAACGGTGGTAACAAATAATGAGAATGAACTTGTTCCTACTAGGATTCAAACAGGATGGCGAGTTTGTATTGATTATCGTAAACTTAATTCCACAACTCGCAAAGACCACTTTCCTTTACCTTTTATTGATCAAATGCTTGAAAGGTTAGCTGGCCATTCTCATTATTGTTTTCTTGATGGTTTTTCAGGTTATAATCAGATAGCCATTGCTCCGGAGGACCAAGAGAAAACAACATTCACATGTCCATTTGGTACTTTTGCATACCGGCGTATGCCATTTGGTCTTTGTAATGCACCAGCTACATTCCAAAGGTGTATGGTTAGCATATTTTCAGATTATGTAGAGAATATCATAGAAGTGTTTATGGATGATTTTAGTGTCTATGGTGATTCTTTTGATAGATGTCTAGAGAACCTTACACTTGTACTTGAAAGATGCATGGAAACTAACCTTGTTTTGAATTGGGAAAAATGTCACTTTATGGTAGAACAAGGAATAGTTTTGGGCCATGTTATTTCTTCTAGAGGGATAGAGGTTGATAAGTCTAAAATAGATATTATGCATTCTTTACCACCTCCCACAAATGTGAGAGAGGTTCGTTCTTTTCTTGGACATGCAGGTTTCTATAGGAGATTTATCAAAGACTTCTCAAAGATCACATTACCTCTTTGCAAGCTACTACAAAAAGATGTGGTTTTCCACTTTGATGATAAATGCAAAGAGGCGTTTGAAACATTGAAGGGACTCTTGACATCAGCTCCTATCATCCAACCACCAGATTGGAATGTACCTTTTGAAATCATGTGTGATGCTAGTGACTATGCCATTGGAGCTGTTTTGGGCCAACGGGTTGGCAAAGCCTCACATGCCATTTATTATGCCTCAAGAACTCTTAATGATGCTCAATTGAACTATTCCACTACTGAAAAAGAACTTTTGGCTGTTGTATTTGCTTTAGAAAAATTTCGATCTTATTTAATTGGTACTAAAGTAATTGTATTTTCTGACCATGCAGCCCTTAAGTACTTACTCACTAAAAAGGAGGCCAAACCAAGGTTGATTAGATGGATACTTCTCTTACAAGAGTTTGATTTGGAGATAAAAGATAAGAGAGGTAGTGACAACCTGGTTGCGGACCATCTTAGCCGTTTAGTTCATGAAGATGATGCACTACCCTTGAATGAGAACTTTCCGGATGAGCAACTTCTTTTTATAAGAACAACAACTCCTTGGTATGCTGATATTGTTAATTACTTAGTTACCAAGAAGTTGCCACAAGAGTTGACACAAGCTCAAAGAAATAAGATCAAGAGTGATGCCAAATACTACATATGGGATGATCCTTACCTTTGGAAGCATTGCTCCGATCAGATTATAAGAAGGTGTGTACTCGAAACTGAATTTCAATCTATTCTCACCTTTTGTCACTCTTATGCATGTGGAGGACACTTTGGATCCAAAAGAACAGCCATGAAAGTTCTTGATTCTGGATTTTATTGGCCTACCATATTCAAAGATGCATACCTCTTTTGCAAGTCATGTGATCGTTGCCAAAGAACTGGTAACTTAGGTGCTAGAAATCAAATGCCTCAAACTCCAATACTTATTGTTGTAATTTTTGATGTATGGGGCATGGATTTCATGGGACCTTTTCCTCCTTCTTTTGGTAATCTTTATATTTTACTTGCCGTTGATTATGTTTCAAAGTGGGTGGAAGCAAAATCCACTAGGACTAATGACTCTAAAGTTGTTTCAGATTTTGTCAAGACTAACATCTTTGCTAGGTTTGGAACGCCAAAGGCCATAATCAGCGATAGAGGTACTCACTTTTGCAATAGGACTATGGAAGCACTTTTGAGGAAGTATAACATCACACACAAGGTCTCCACCTCATATCATCCTCAAACTAGTGGGCAAGCTGAAGTGTCAAACCGAGAAGTTAAGTCCATCCTTGAAAAGACAGTTAATCCAAATAGGAAGGATTGGAGTTCACGACTTGATGATGCACTTTGGGCTTATAGGACAACATATAAGACACCCATTGGTATGTCTCCTTATCGACTTGTTTATGGTAAGCCTTGTCATCTTCCGGTTGAATTGGAACATAAATCATATTGGGCTATCAAAAAATGCAACATGGAGATGGATGAGATAGGAAAGAAAAGAAAACTTGACCTACAAGAATTAGAGGAGATAAGGAATGACAAGATGATATCAAGAAAAGAATTTGTTGTTGGACAAAAAGTTCTTCTCTTCCATTCACGCCTTAAGTTATATCCAGGTAAGTTACGTTCTCGTTGGGTTGGACCTTTTGTTATTACTAATGTATTTACTCATGGTGCAGTTGAAATCCAAAGCCCAAAAACAGATAAGGCATTCAAAGTGAATGGTCATAGATTGAAGCCTTACTATGAGAACTTTCCAATACAAGATGTGGAGGAGTTTCCACTTTTTGAGCCAAAGTATGTTGAATAATAATGGCATGGGTCTAAGTTAGGCTGAGGACAATAAACCAAGCGCTTCTTGGGAGGCAACCCAAAAGGATGGAGAGCATCTATTATATCAGATTTGCATATTCCTTACTCTCCATCATTCTATCTTTTATTGTTTTTCTTTTCTTTTGTTTAATAGTTCTTTTTTCTTACAAGATGTAAATATAATTTTTAATTTATTTTTTTAACCCCGGTTAAATGGCGGATAACGGTACTCCGTGATTATTTAAATCGGTTCCATCAGCTACCCACAAAACTGATATTGTATATAAATTTCTCTTCCAATTTCTCTTTCATTTTTTTCATTTTTTTCATTTTTTTTTCAGGATGGATGATATTCTCACAAGATTGCAGAAATGATTTCCTCCTTTTCCTCGAAATATTTTACTGAAGCTTTACCAAGTTCGACTTGAAAGATTAAGAATGCTTATGCACAAAGGGATTCCTGACGACATACGTTGGATAATTGAAGCCAAGGTACGTGAAGATGAATATCTTCCTGTTTTGCATTTACCAGGTACAGGTAGAAGCACTTTTGCAAAGAAGCGACGAGCAAAGCGCATGAGTTCAAATTGCCACAAATGTGCACGATGGACGTGTAACGGTAAATGTCGTTCTATTGGGATTCCGTCCTCTAATCGAGATGATAAAATTGAATTCATTAAGGATGGACTGAGTAAGGAGAATTTGGGTAATATCCAACTTTCTCTTGAGACGCATCCTAGTGGAGACGTACAAAGAGAAATTCTTGATTTATGGCCGCAATTCCAAAGGGAATGGCAACATCTTGGGAATCTGATGTTAAAAGACCCTGTTTGCCAGCTTGTAAGAAAACTGGATGGGAAGCATATCCTCGACTCATAGAAGGCGTTTAAGCCGTTTCTGGACGTAAAACCAGAGGAAGATGTGAGCCACAATCACAACTACAATAAATGACTTCTCAGCTTTTGGTTTGATTTGCAATAACTTTATTTCGGTTTAATTTACGTGTTATTCGATTTGTGTAATTATTCTCATTTTTTTTATTTGTCTTTTACGATTGATTTTTCTTCTCTTTTTTATTTTCTTCCTGAAATCACGCAAAAATCTTTTGTTAGGTTAACATTTTCTTCTGACAGGTCAAATACACTTTCGGCGACATTATTACTCTTGACTTTTACGGTTGATTTTTCTTCCTCTTTTTGATTTTCTTCCTGAAATCACGCAAAAATCTTTTGTTAGGTTAACATTTTCTTCTGACAGGTCAGATACACTTTCGGCGACATTATTACTCTTGTCTGATTCACTACTCAGTCCTCTATATATTACACCATGTACTCATTCTCTTTCAGGCACTCGAAAAAAAGAAAAAAAAATGGAAAGTACTTCATCCCAGCGCATTAAAAAAATTTGTGTCTTTGGAGGTGCTTATCCAGGGAAAAATAACATATTCGCTGATGAAGCCATAAGAGTTGGAGTAATACTTGCCCAACAAAAGATCCACTTGATTTATGGAGGCGGTAGTACGGGTTTAATGGGAGCAGTCGCTACAGCAGCACACGCCGGAGGAAGTCCAGTTCTAGGAATCGTGCCAAAACTATTCACAAGTTTTTGTGGACCTACCGTGGGTAAGGAAATACAAGTCTGGAGTATCCCTGAACGGATGACAATCATGTACCATTCTGCCGATGCATTCATTGCTTTACCAGGAGGTTTGGGTACATTGGAAGAAATAGCTTGCGTGGCTTCTTGGTCATCTTTGGTCACAAATAAGAAACCCATTGGTTTGCTTAATATTAATGGTTATTTTAGTAATTTGCTTTCATATTTAGATAATGCTGTGGAAAATGGATTCATGTTTTCAGAGGCAAGGAGAACCATAATTTCTGCTACAACCATTGAAGATTTACTCAAAAAGCTCCAAGCTTATGAGTGTTTATCTGCTACGGTTGTTTCGCAAACGCTCGGAAAAAGAAAAAGAGATATGGACGAGCAAGGAGTGGATTGCACTTTGTCTTTGTGACATTATCTAACATTTTGCTTGTTGTGTCTCAGTTATAATAAGTGGTTAGCAACCTCTGCAGGTAATATCTCCTAAATTCTACCTTTAAAATTTGACATTGGGGACAATGTCATATTTTAGTAGGGGGTAAGGGACATATTTTGCTAATTTAAAAAAAAAAAAAAAAAAAAAAAATTTGTTGTGTTTTAAGCCATTTAGAAGTATTCATTCTGAACAAGGTCTGAGTAAGGGAGACTTGAGACACACCTTGTCAGTTTGATTTTAATCTTTTTATGTTTACTTGTTAATTTTTGTTTAGTATTTTAAGATTATTTAGGTTGCATGAGTTTGTTTTGTTTTGAGTCTTAGCTGTTCCTATTCTTATGTTATTAGTTCTTTTCTCTTACACATAATTCTTTCATTTGGGTTAATAGACTTACATTGAGGACAATGTAAGAATTAAGTGTGGGGGGAATGATTTAGGATTTCTTTTATTTTGTCTATTATTTTTTTTTTTAGTCTTTATTATTATTATTATTATTTTTTTTTTTTTGAGTTTTAGTTCCTTTTTAATACAATGATGAGATATGAATTGCATAAGTCTAAAACAGATTTATTAGTGAGAAGATTTTCATGAGAATTGAGCTTGATGTCAATTTTTTTATGAGCCAATGTTAATATGATATGTTGATTGAGAAAGAAGCATGTTTAGACTTAATCTGACTTGTATAATCATCCTTGTGAGTTTTTGAGCCTATAATGATTGATGCATTATACAAATCAATCTAATTTCTTTCTTGAGTGCTCTTATGATTACATGATTCTCTAGAACTTGCTTTGAACCGTTTGAGACTATATTGATACATGTGACAACATGAATATGATAGAGGCATTAGGATTATAACCAGAGCCAAACAGCCATCCATTATTAATGTTCTAAGAGAACATCCCCACTAGTGAGCCAATTTGAGCCTACATTAAATATGCTGTTTTATTGGTAACCACAACTTACACCTAGCCTAAATATACTTATATCCTTACCCTTGTTCTAAAGATGGATTATATATTTTGAGACATATTGCAAAAAAACAAGGGATATTTTTAGTTGAAAATTTGGGTTAGAAACAAGAAATAAGTGTGGGGGGAAAAGAAAAGAAAAGTCAAGAGAAAAAGAAATGGAATACTGGAAAATACATTCCTATGTAAAAAATATATATATATATATGAATCATCTCTTGAATTTGTGGAAAAAGAAAAAGATGTTACAAAGTTGTTTAGAATGAAGAAAAGGCCCAACATGAATATCCGGCCTAGGTGACTATGTACTTGTAAAGAGTTTTGAGAAGTTTCTTTGTATAATTTTTTTTATGTCTCTAAACTTTATGAACTCTTTGGAACCTTTGTGATATCTTTATCCTTTTGTTCTTCAACCACATTACAAACCCCTTGGCCCCATTACAACCTTGATTAAAGACCTCATGATTTATGAAGTTGCATGATCTTTTAGTGGAGAATAGGTGGACAAGCAAGCATATGGTAGAAGTGTTTTCATGAGATTGATTGAGTGTAAACACTTTACCACTACTTTAAAGAGTGAAAATCAAGAGAGTATCCCATGTGAGAAGTTGAGATTAAGTTGAACATGCACTATTTTGATTGAGATATGTTATGTTAATATTGGCTTAACTCAAACAATTTACATTCAAGCTTGATTTTTTGTGAAATTCTTTAAGCTATTGATTAGTTTATAAGACTTGTTCAAAGATTGTCTCTAATTTGTATTGAAAGGATTAGGAGTAAATATTTTTAGTATATGTAGTTTATTTATATTTTAGTTTTTCAATGTTTGTGGGTATCGTTATAGTAAACCCTCACGAGACTAAACTCGTCCACTAGGGACACCTAGGGGTTTAAAGGCTTGTGTCACATGCTAAGTGCCACCGTGATTTCCTACGAAAGTGGATTAGATTAGATTTTCTTATTTTATTTTTATTGAGTCGTTGCTAGGGACTAGCAACAATCTAAGTGTGGGGGTGTGATAACTCGTATAATTATATAGTTTTTAGTTATGTTTTATTATTGTTTTGTGTCAAATACGAGTTATTATTGTTTAGTCTAATTGTGTTTATGATCTTTATGTATTTTGGTGTTTTTCACAAGTTTCTTTAAGTGATTTCAGATTACTAGAATTAAGGGCAAATCCAGTTCAGTTCCAGTTCCGACACATTTTGCCATATCAGCTATATCTCGAGTTTCACTGAAGAAATAAGGCTGAAATTTGTATCTGTGCAAAGCTAAGAGCCATATCTATCTTTTTCATGTTTTACACTTCTTGAAACGGAGTCGTTTTCCCTAGCGAAATTGACCATCAAGTTGGCTGATGTGCAATGACATCTGTGCTGACCTGTTTTCGTATTTTGCCCATATCTGCTTATCCACATCAGCAAATGAGCTGATTCCAACGGCTATGGATCCGTAACTGATAGGGTAACATTTTTCTAGAAGACCATGTGATCAGATAAGGCCTGCAAAATTGACAAAATCGACCATCAAGTTGGCTGATCAAAATCATCATGTATGACGAAAATTGTTAGAAAATGCACCCACCTATTATACCTACCTTTGAAATTTGTAAAGCTTGTCTCTTGTCATTTAGCCCTCCAAAATGTGTATAAATAGAGGGCCTTGGGTGATTGTAAGGGATCATATTGTACATAGGTAGGATATTAGCCATTTTAATAAAATTCTCTAAGTTTTCTTCTTCTTTCTTTTCTCTAGTTTTCTTTCTTTTCTCTAGTTTTCTTTTTCTTTAGAGAGAGCAAGAGGTTGGATAATTAATATTCTTCCTCTTCTTCTTTCTTTCTTTTATTTTCTTCTTAGATTTTCTTTAATTTTATGTTTATGTTTATAATGCCTATGCTAGGCTAAACTTCTATTTGGTTAAGGGTGATTTCAAAGCCCTAGACATGTTTTGTGATTGATTTTCAAATTCTATCTATCATTAATTTTCTATCAAAGTTGCTTATGTTCTTCTACAAGAATTGTTCATGATGTTGTCTTGATTTATTTAGGTGTACAACTAGATAGATCTTGATAATTATCTATTGCTAGTTTAGGAGTCTTGATCCGTGTAATTGTCTTGATTTCCTATTCATAAGTGGCAATTTGTGATTAATGATTATGGTCAAGTTTTCAATAATTGCAAAGTGGAACATAACCTAAGTTGAACAATCCGAGCTTATGTGTTTGTTGCTTAGATCAACCTATCTTTCTCATCATAAAGCTGCCATTAAATTGAATTTAGAGAGCTTATTCTAGGTTGTTTAATGGTTATAGATTAAATAGAGAGCTTGTTCTATTTAACGACAAACTAAGGAAAGATTGGGATAACAGAGCTTGTTGTTATCTACGGTTGTTAACTTTGATAGTTGGTTGATATTGATAGATCTGAAATTGATTCTTAATGATGTCTAGTGGTGGAGAATGAAACCTTAACCATATTTTTCATATTTGATTCTTCTTACTTACTTGTTTTCTTACTTTTAGTTTGCTTATTTTTTATATTTATTTTTATTGGCTGGTTATACCGCCTAATTTGTATATTAACTTTGTTTTATTTTTATTGGCTGGTTATACCGCCTAATTTAGTATATATATTTTTATTGGCTGGTTATACCGCCTAATTTAGTATATATATTTTTATTAGCTGGTTATACCGCCTTGCATCTTATTCTTATTATTTACTTTAGTTTAAATCTGGCTTCAAAAACCCCTTTTCTTTTATTGTTTTCTTTGAACGTAAGTTATAAACTATTAACTTATAAACTAAAACCCAATCCCTGAGGACTCGACCCTTGCTAACTACTATACTTACAATTGATCTTTTTAGTGCAAGGTTAAATAAGATACACTCTTTTGGGTGCATCAATATGTCATCGAGGAATGGAGCATATTTTGATACTTGTTGAATGACCTCCACAAACAAGTTGTTTAAGGTTTCCGGCATGTGTTGTTCATGTTCTTCCTCCTTGAACTTTGCAAATCTACTAGGAAAAGGTGGAGAAGAAACATTAGTAAAAAGTGAAACCTTAAACGTTACCTCAGGTGTCGAAATACTCTTATTTGGATCTTTGGCTTCATTATCCTCAAGAATAGAATCCATCTCTAATTTTGTTTCATCCTCATCTTGTTCCTCATTCTTCAAGGTCACAATAATAGCATTCTCCTTTGGGTTAACCATCGTTTGGGCTGGGAGTTCTTCAGATCTTTGTGCTACCCATCCCATCATACTACTAGCCAATTGGCTCATTTGCTTTTCCAAACTCTGGATGCTTGCCCTTGTTTCCTGTTGAAATTGCAAAGAATCAGTAACAAGAGAATAGACAAGATCTTCTAAAGAAGTACCTGAGTTTTGAGTCATATGTGGTGGTTGAAAAAGATCTGGTTCTTGAGACCATGATTGATTGAAGCTAGATGGATGAGTGTAATTGGCATAAGGATCTACTTCTTGGTAATTTTTCGAGTAGCCATAATTAGTATGATCC
The DNA here is from genome assembly GCA_030761205.1 of Fremontodendron californicum. Classification (NCBI taxonomy): domain Eukaryota; kingdom Viridiplantae; phylum Streptophyta; class Magnoliopsida; order Malvales; family Malvaceae; genus Fremontodendron; species Fremontodendron californicum. The sequence continues at coordinate 7,632,747 of JAULJL010000023.1, read as the reverse complement.
CACCATCCCTCATGGTAAGTGTTTGAGTAATGATCATACTGTTGGTCTTGGAACACTTGATGGCCTTGACATCCTCCCATGGCCAATTGTTGAACTGGGGAGGTGAGCTTGGCTTGTTGATTCTCCATGTTCATGTATGCCCCCAACTCTTCAAGTGTTAGATTGCTCAATTCCATTGTTTTTTTTTTTTTAAATTTGAAAAGAAAAACTTGTATGTACAAGAAAATAAAACTGATTAGAACTAAAAATAAGAATAAACCAAGTAACAAATAAACTAAAGAAAGCAATCCCCGGCAACGGCGCCAAAAATTTGATGCACCCAAAAGAGTGTATCTTATTTAACCTTGCACTAAAAAGATCAATTGTAAGTATAATGATTAGCAAGGGTCGAGTCCTCAGGGATTGGGTTTTAATCTATGAGTTATTAGTTTATAACTTACGTTCAAAGAAAACAATAAAAGAAAAGGGGTTTTTGAAGCCAGATTTAAACTAAAGTAAATAATAAGAATAAGATGCAAGGCGGTATAACCAGCCAATAAAAATATATATACTAAATTAGGCGGTATAACCAGCCAATAAAAATAAAACAAAGTTAATATACAAATTAGGCGGTATAACCAGCCAATAAAAATAAATATACTTTTAAAAATAAGCAAACTAGAAAAGTAAGAAAACAAGTAAGTAAGAAGAATCAAATATGAAAAATATGGTTAAGGTTTCATTCTCCACCACTAGACATCATTAAGAATCAATTTCAGATCTATCAATATCAACCAACTATCAAAGTTAACAACCGTAGATAACAACAAGCTCTGTTATCCCAATCTTTCCTTAGTTTGTCGTTAAATAGAACAAGTTCTCTATTTAATCTCTAACCATTAAACAACCTAGAATAAGCTCTCTAAATTCAATTTAATGGCAGCTTTATGATGAGAAAGATAGGTTGATCTAAGCAACAAACACATAAGCTCGGATTGTTCAACTTAGGTTATGTTCCACTTTGCAATTATTGAAAACTTGACCATAATCATTAATCACAAATTGCCACTTATGAATAGGAAATCAAGACAATTACACGGATCAAGACTCCTAGACTAGCAATAGATAATTATCAAGATCTATCTAGTTGTACACCTAAATAAATCAAGACAACATCATGAACAATTCTTGTAGAAGAACATAAGCAACTTTGATAGAAAATTAATGATAGATAGAATCTGAAAATCAATCACAAAACATGTCTAGGGCTTTGAAATCACCCTTAACCAAATAGAAGTTTAGCCTAGCATAGGCATTGTAAACATAAACATAAAATTAAAGAGAATCTAAGAAGGAAATAAAAGAAAGAAAGAAGAAGAAGAAAATAAAGAAAAAGAAAACTAGAGAAAAGAAAGAAGAAGAAAACTTAGAGAATTTTATTACAATGGCTAATATCCTACCAATGTACAATGCCTCATACAATCATCCAAGGCCCTCTATTTATACACATTTTGGAGGACTAAATGACAAGAGACAAGCTTTACAAATTTCAAAGGTAGGTATAATAGGTGGGTGCATTTTTCTAACAATTTTCGTCATATTGTATGACAATTTTGATCAGCCAACTTGATGGTCGATTTTGTCAATATTGGAAGCTTGATCTGATCACATGGTCTTCTAGAAAAATGTTCCCCTATCAGTTAGTGATCCATAGCCGTTGAAATCAGCTCATTTGCTGATGTGGATCAGAAGCTATGGGCAAAATACCAAAACAGGTCAGCACAGACGTCATTGCACATCAGCCAACTTGAGGGTCGATTTCGCTAGGGAAAACGACTCCGTTTCAAGAAGTGTAAAACATGAAAAAGTTAGATATGCCTCTTAACTTTGCACGATTAAAATTTCAGCCTTATTGCTTCTGTGAAACTCCAGATATAGCTGATATGGCAAAAGGTGTCGGAACTGGAACTGAATTGAATTTGCCCTTAATTGTTGATTTAACCTAGTAATCTGAAATCACTCAAAGAAACTCGTAAAAAAAAAACACCAAATTACATAAAAATATTAAAGATCATAAACACAATTAGACTAAGCAATAATAACTCGTATTTGACACAAAACAATAATAAAACATAACTAAAAACTATATAATTATACGAGTTATCAGGGTTTCAGACATACTTGTCATAGGGGTTATAGCTTTAGGCTTTCTTTGTCTAATAGTTATAGTTTTTAGGGCAGTTTTTGTTTGGGGTTTCATTCTTAGAAGTTGGTTTAGATACTATCATAACAAAATCAATAACAAGATTTTGGGGTTTCAGATATTCTTGTATTGGGGTTATAGCTTTAGGCATTTTTCCTAGGGTTATAGTTTTTAGGCAGTCTAAGTTTGGGGTTTCAGTCTTGAAAAGTGGTTTAAATCAAGATTTCGTTTCTTGAATTCTTGATCAATTAAAATTTCTTCTTATTGATTCTTGATCCGAATCTTGAAAAAAAAAATTCAAGAATTCAGAGGGGCATTCGAACAGTCCCAAGAAAGAAAAAAGAAGTTCATCCGAGATTTCAAGAAAATCAAGAAGTCTCGTTCTTGAAAAAAAAAAGTGTTCGAATAGGCAGAAAAAGAAAGAAAGATTCGAAAAAGATTGAAAAGAAGAAAGAATCGACATTCATCTTTTTTATTTTTATTTTTACTAACCAAAGTTGTTTTGCAGCGACTTTAAGATGTCTCTCACATTATGCGACGAAGTAAAGCAGGCTCTACAAGAGATGAAAGAGATCACCTTATCGTTTGAGGGGTTTGTGCAACAAGAGGAAGAAAGATGAAGGTGGAAAGGCAATTGAAAAGAAAGGGGGCAGCAAGGTATTCTTCGGTTTCTAGCACTCCTTGGAAACCAAAGTGGGACAAAGACCGGGCTGTTGTTAAGGGCAAAATCGAACCACAAAAGGGGAAAGAAGAGAGCACTAGCAAAGACAAACCCAAGGTATTTCAAAATTCCAATTCTTCAAGGAATAGAGATATTAAATGCTTTAAATGTTTGGGTTCAGGCCATATTGCATCTCAATGTCCAAACAAAAGGGCGATGATCATGCATGCTAATGGTGAAGTCGTGACAGAAAGTGAGGATGATTGTGATGACATGCCAGAATTGGAGGATGCTAGTGATTGTGTTGGTGATGATGCTGATTTGGACTACCCCGTGGAAGGTAAATCTCTTGTTGCTAGGCGTGCTTTGAATGCACAAATTAAAATAGATGATGTAGAGGAACAAAGGGAAAACATTTTTCATACTAGATGTTTTGTGAATAATAAAGTATGTAGTATGATAATTGATGGGGGGAGTTGCACCAATGTAGCTAGTACTACCTTAGTAGAAAAGTTGGGTTTACCTATGCTTAAACATCCTAAGCCTTACAGATTGCAATGGTTGAATGATTGTGGGGAGGTTAAGGTGAATAGGCAAGTAAGGGTAGCTTTTACTATTGGGAGGTATAGTGATGAGGTGCTTTGTGATGTAGTGCCTATGCATGCTGGCCATCTATTGTTGGGGAGGCCATGGCAGTATGATAGGAGGGTAACACATGATGGGTTTAGGAATAGATATAGCTTTGTAAAAGATGGAAAAACCATCAACCTTGTTCCTTTAACACCAAAGCAGGTCTATGAAGACCAAATGAAATTGAAATCTTTTTTTTGAGAAAAAAGAATTGAGGGTGGCCGAATCTAATGAGGAAAAAAGGAGAGAACAAAAAAAAAAGAGATTGGCCGAAAAAGGGGAGGAAAAAGAAAGTGACAAAAACAGAGAAGTGGCTGAAAAAAATAAAGTGATGCCACAAGAAAGAAAAGCAAAAACAAAGATGAGCTTTTATGCAAAAGAGAGTGAGGTTAAGAAGGCTTTTTTAGAAGATCAGCCCATGATCTTCCTTGTTTATAAAGAATCATATCTTAATCTTGATGAATCTAACCAAGCTCTTCCTAGTGTTGCTATTTCTTTGTTACAGGAATTTGAAGAGTTATTCCCGGACGAGATGCCAAGTGGGTTGCCTTCCATAAGAGGCATTGAGCATCAGATTGATTTTGTACCCGGAGCAGTCATTCCAAACCGACCAGCCTATAGAAGTAATCCGGAGGAGACAAAGGAACTTCAAAGGCAAGTTGAAGACTTGATGAGTAAAGGGTACTTATGCACCCAAAAGAGTGTATCTTATTTAACCTTGCACTAAAAAGATAAATTGTCAGTATAGTAGTTAGCAAGGGTCGAGTCCTCAGGGATTGGGTTTTAGTTTATAAGTTAATAGTTTAAAACTTAAATTCAAGAACAATAAAAGAAAAGGGGTTTTTTGAAGCCAGATTTAAACTAAAGTAAATAATAAGAATAAGATGCAAGGCGGTATAACCAGCCAATAAAAATATATATACTAAATTAGGCGGTATAACCAGCCAATAAAAATATATATACTTTTAAAAATAAGCAAACTAAAAGTAAGAAAACAAATAAGTAAGAAGAATCAAATATGAAAAATATGGTTAAGGTTTCATTCTCCACCACTAGACATCATTAAGAATCAATTTCAGATCTATCAATATCAACCAACTATCAAAGTTAACAACCGTAGATAACAACAAGCTCTGTTATCCCAATCTTTCCTTAGTTTGTCGTTAAATAGAGCAAGCTCTCTATTTAATCTCTAACCATTAAACGACCTAGAATAAGCTCTCTAAATTCAATTTAATGGCAGCTTTATGATGAGAAAGATAGGTTGATCTAAGCAACAAACACATAAGCTCGGATTGTTCAACTTAGGTTATGTTCCACTTTGCAATTATTGAAAACTTGACCATAATCATTAATCACAAATTGCCACTTATGAATAGGAAATCAAGACAATTACACGGATCAAGATTCCTAAACTAGCAATAGATAATTATCAAGATCTATCTAGTTGTACACCTAAATAAATCAAGACAACATCATGAACAATTCTTGTAGAAGAACATAAGCAACTTTGATAGAAAATTAATGATAGATAGAATTTGAAAATCAATCACAAAACATGTCTAGGGCTTTGAAATCACCCTTAACCAAATAGAAGTTTAGCCTAGCATAGGCATTGTAAACATAAACATAAAATTAAAGAGAATCTAAGAGGGAAATAAAAGAAAGAAAGAAGAAGAAGAAAATAAAGAAAAAGAAAACTAGAGAAAAGAAAGAAGAAGAAAACTTAGAGAATTTTATTACAATGGCTAATATCCTACCAATGTACAATATGATCCTCTACAATCATCCAAGGCCCTCTATTTATACACATTTTGGAGGGCTAAATGACAAGAGACAAGCTTTACAAATTTCAAAGGTAGGTATAATAGGTGGGTGCATTTTTCTAACAATTTTCGTCATATTGTATGACAATTTTGATCAGCCAACTTGATGGTCGATTTTGTTAATATTGGAGGCCTGATCTGATCACATAGTCTTCTAGAACAATGTTCCCCTATCAGTTACTGATCCATAGCCGTTGGAATCAGCTCATTTGCTGATGTGGATAAGAAGATATGGGCAAAATACGAAAACAGGTCAGCACAGACGTCATTGCACATCAGCCAACTTGATGGTCGATTTCGCTAGGGAAAACGACTCCGTTTCAAGAAGTGTAAAACATGAAAAAGATAGATATGCCTCTTAACTTTGCACGGTTAAAATTTCAGCCTTATTGCTTCAGTGAAACTCCAGATATAGCTGATATGGCAAAAGGTGTCGGAACTGGAACTGAACTGGATTTGCCCTTAATTGTTGATTTAACCTAGTAATCTGAAATCACTCAAAGAAACTCGTGAAAAACACCAAATTACATAAAAATATAAAAAATCATAAACACGATTAGACTAAGCAATAATAACTCGTATTTGACACAAAACAATAATAAAACATAACTAAAAACTATATAATTATACGAGTTATCACACCCCACACTTAGCTTTTTGCTAGTCCTCGAGCAAAACAAATAAAAATAAAATAAGAAAATCTAATCTAATCCATTTTCGTAGGAAATCACGGTGGCACTTAGCATGTGACACAAGCCTTTAAACCCCTAGGTGTCCCTAGTGGACGAGTTTAGTCTCGTGAGGGTTTACTAGAACGATACCCACAAACATTGAAAAACTAAAATATAAATAAACTACATATACTAAAAATATTTACTCCTAATCCTTTCAATACAAATTAGAGACAATCTTTGAACAAGTCTTATAAACTAATCAATAGCTTAAAGAATTTCACAAAAAATCATGCTTGAATGTAAATTGTTTGAGTTAAGCCAATATTAACATAACATATTTCAATCAAAATAGTGCATATTCAAACTTAATCTCAACTACTCACATGGGATACCCTCATGATTTTCACTCTTTAAAGTAGTGGTGAAGTGTTTAAACTCAATCAATCTCATGAAAACAGTTCTACCATATTCTTGCTTGTCCACCTATTCTCCACTATTTAGATCATACAACTTCATGAATCAAGAGGTCTTTAATCAAGGTTGTAATGGGGCCAAGGGGTTTGTAATGTGGTTGAAGAACAAAAGGATAAAGATATCACAAAGGTTCCAAAGAGTTCATAAAGTTTAGAGACATAAAAAGATCATACAAATAAAACTTCTCAAAACTCTTATAAAGCACATAATAACATAGGCTAAATATTCATGTTGAGCCTTTGCATCATTCTAACCAACTTTGTAACATCTTTTTCTTTACTTTAACTAGAAGTTCAAGAGAAGATTTTTTTTTTTTTTTAATATGGGAATGTATTTGACAATGATCCCTTTCTTTTTCTCTTGACTTTTTTCTTTCTTTTCCCCCCACACTTATTTCTTGTTTCTAACCCAAATTTTCAATAAATCTTCCTTATCTTTGCAACTTGTCTCAAAACATGCTAATTCATCTTTGGAACAAAGGTAAAGATATAAGTATATTTAGGTTAGGGACAAGTTATGGTTACCAAAGAGATAGCTTATTCAATGTAGGCTCAAATTGGTTCACTAAGGGTGTGTTCTCTTGGAACATTAATAATGGATGGCTGTTTGGCTCTGGTTATAATCCTAATGCCTCTATCATATTCATGTTGTCACATGTATCAATATAGTCTCAAACGGTTTAAAGCAAGTTCTAGAGAATCATGTAATCATAAGAGCACTCAAGAAAGAAATTAGATTGATTTGTATAATGCATCAATCATTATAGGCTCAAAAACTCACAAGGATGATTATACAAGTCAGATTAAGTCTAAACATGCTTCTTTCTCAATCAACATATCATATTAACATTGGCTCATAAAAAGGTTGACATCAAGCTCAATTCTCATGAAAATCTTCTCACTAATAAATCTGTTTTAGACTTATGCAATTCATATCTCATCATTGTATTAAAAAGGAACTAAAACTCACACACAAAAAAAATAATTATAATAATAAAGACTCATAAAAAAAAAATAGTAGACAAAAATAAAAGAAATCCTAAATCATTCCCCCCACACTTAATTCTTACATTGTCCTCAATGTAAGTCTATTAACTCAAATGAAAGAATCATGTGTAAGAGAAAAGAACTAATAACATAAGAATAGGAACAACTATGACTCAAAACAAAACAAAACCATGCAACCTAAATAATCCTAAAATACTAAACAAAAATTAACAAGTAAAAATAAAAAGATTAAAATCAAACTGACAAGGTATGTCTCAAGTCTCCCTTACTCAGACCTTGTTCAGAATGAATACTTTTAAATGGCTTAAAACACAAATTTCTTTCTTTTTTTTTTTTGAAGGTAAAATTTAGGAGATATTACCTGTAGAGGTTGCTAACCACTTATTATAACTGAGACATAACAAACAAAATGTTAGATAATGTCACAAAGACAAAGTGCAATCCACTCCTTGCTCGTCCATATCTCTTTTTCTTTTTCCGAGCGTTTGCGAAACAACCGTAGCAGATAAACACTCATAAGCTTGGAGCTTTTTGAGTAAATCTTCAATGGTTGTAGCAGAAATTATGGTTCTCCTTGCCTCTGAAAACATGAATCCATTATCCACAGCATTATCTAAATATGAAAGCAAATTATTAAAATAACCATTAATATTAAGCAAACCAATGGGTTTCTTATTTGTGACCAAAGATGACCAAGAAGCCACGCAAGCTATTTCTTCCAATGTACCCAGACCTCTTGGTAAAGCAATGAATGCATCGGCAGAATGGTACATGATTGTTATCCGTTCAGGGATACTCCAGACTTGTATTTCCTTACCCACGGTAGGTCCACAAAAATCTGTGAATAGTTTTGGCACGACTCCGAGAACTGGACTTCCTACGGCGTGTGCTGCTGTAGCGACTGCTCCCATTAAACCCGTACTACCGCCTCCATAAATCAACTGGATCTTTTGTTGGGCAAGTATTACTCCAACTCTTATGGCTTCATCAGCGAATATGTTATTTTTCCCTTGATAAGCACCTCCAAAGACACAAATTTTTTTAATGCGTTGGGACGAAGTACTTTCCATTTTTTTTTCTTTTTTTTTTTTCGAGTGCCTGAAAGAGAATGAGTACATGGTGTAATATATAGAGGACTGAGTAGTGAATCAGACAAGAGTAATAATGTCGCCGAAAGTGTATCTGACCTGTCAGAAGAAAATGTTAACCTAACAAAAGATTTTTGCGTGATTTCACGAAGAAAATCAAAAAGAGAAGAAAAATCAACCGTAAAAGACAAATAAAAAAAATGAGAATAATTACACAAATCGAATAACACGTAAATTAAACCGAAATAAAGTTATTGCAAATCAAACCAAAAGCTGAGAAGTCATTTATTGTAGTTGTGATTGTGGCTCACATCTTCCTCTGGTTTTACGTCCAGAAACGGCTTAAACGCCTTCTATGAGTCGAGGATATGCTTCCCATCCAGTTTTCTTACAAGCTGGCAAACAGGGTCTTTTAACATCAGATTCCCAAGATGTTGCCATTCCCTTTGGAATTGCGGCCATAAATCAAGAATTTCTCTTTGTACGTCTCCACTAAGATGCGTCTCAAGAGAAAGTTGGATATTACCCAAATTCTCCTTACTCAGTCCATCTTTAATGAATTCAATTTTATCATCTCGATTAGAGGACAGAATCCCAATCGAACGACATTTACCATTACACGTCCATCGTGCACATTTGTGGCAGTTTGAACTAATGCGCTTTGCTCGTCGCTTCTTTGCAAAAGTGCTTCTACCTGTACCTGGTAAATGCAAAACAGGCAGATATTCATCTTCACGTACCTTGGCTTCAATTATCCAACGTATGTCTTCAGGAATCCCTTTGTGCATAAGCATTCTTAATCTTTCAAATCGAACTTGGTAAAGCTTCAGTAAAATATTTCGAGGAAAAGGAGGAAATCGTTTCTGCAATCTTGTGAGAATATCATCCATCCTGAAAAAAATGAAAAAAAAAAAAATTGAAAGAGAAATTGGAAGAGAAATTTATATACAATATCAGTTTTGTGGGTAGCTGATGGAACCGATTAAAATAATCACGGAGTACCGTTATCCGCCATTTAACCGGGGTTAAAAAAATTAAAAATTATATTTACATCTAGTTATTTTCAAAACAAGGATCAGAAAGAAAAACAACATAAAAAGACACAAAAACAAAACACTCTAAATAAAATCCTAAATTCTTCCCCCCACACATAATTCTTACATTGTCATTAATGTAATGCTATTAATCCCAAATGAAAGAATCATGTGTAAGTGAAAAGAACTAATAAACAAAATAAACTTATGCAGCCTAAATGAACTTAGAAACACTAAACACAATTAGCAAAGAAACATAAGAAAAAGATAAAGAAAAAGAGAGCAAATCTGAGGATGGCAGTTTGGCAATGCTTTCACTAATTAGGCTGCCTCCCCCAATTAGCACTTGATTTAGTGTTTTGAACCTAACCAATACCCCTTCTTGGCATTTTAGGCTTGTCAGGCTCATACATGAAATTTCCCAAATTTATGCGTTTGAGAGGGAGCTTTCTTTGCACAACAGTGGATGCATTCTCCATTACAAGTATTATTCCATCATCCTTTGTGGTGCATATGTCATCGAGGAATGGAGCATATTTTGATACTTGTTGAATGACCTCCACAAACAAGTTGTTTAAGGTTTCCGGCATGTGTTGTTCATGTTCTTCCTCCTTCAACTTTGCAAATCTACTAGGAAAAGGTGGAGAAGAAACATTAGTAAAAAGTGAAACCTTAAACGTTACCTCAGGTGCCGAAATACTCTTATTTGGATCTTTGGCTTCATTATCCTCAAGAATAGAATCCATCTCTAATTTTGTTTCATCCTCATCTTGTTCCTCATTCTTCAAGGTCACAATAGTAGCATTCTCCTTTGGGTTAACCATCGTTTGGGCTGAGAGTTCTTCAGATCTTTGTGCTACCCATCCCACCATACTACTAGCCAATTGGCTCATTTGCTTTTCCAAACTCTGGATGCTTGCCCTTGTTTCCTGTTGAAATTGCAAAGAATCAGTAACAAGAGAATAGACAAGATCTTCTAAAGAAGTACCTGAGTTTTGAGTCATATGTGGTGGTTGAAAAAGATCTGGTTCTTGAGACCATGATTGATTGAAGGTAGATGGATGAGTGTAATTGGGATAAGGATCTACTTCTTGATAATTTTTCGAGTAGCCATAATTAGTATGATCCCACCATCCCTCATGGTAAGTGTTTGAGTAATGATCATACTGTTGGTCTTGGAACACTTGATGGCCTTGACATCCTCGCATGGCCAATTGTTGAACTGGGGAGGTGAGATTGGCTTGTTGATTATCCATGTTCATGTATGCCACCAACTCTTCAAGTGTTAGATTGCTCAATTCCATTGTTTTTTTTTTTTTTTTTTAATTTGAAAAGAAAAACTTGTATGTACAAGAAAATAAAACTAATTAGAACTGAAAATAAGAATAAACCAAGTAACAAATAAACTAAAGAAAGCAGTCCCCGGCAACGGCGCCAAAAATTTTATGCACCCAAAAGAGTGTATCTTATTTAACCTTGCACTAAAAAGATAAATTGTCAGTATAGTAGTTAGCAAGGGTCGAGTCCTCAGGGATTGGGTTTTAGTTTATAAGTTAATAGTTTAAAACTTAAATTCAAGAACAATAAAAGAAAAGGGGTTTTTTGAAGCCAGATTTAAACTAAAGTAAATAATAAGAATAAGATGCAAGGCGGTATAACCAGCCAATAAAAATATATATACTAAATTAGGCGGTATAACCAGCCAATAAAAATATATATACTAAATTAGGCGGTATAACCAGCCAATAAAAATAAATATACTTTTAAAAATAAGCAAACTAAAAGTAAGAAAACAAATAAGTAAGAAGAATCAAATATGAAAAATATGGTTAAGGTTTCATTCTCCACCACTAGACATCATTAAGAATCAATTTCAGATCTATCAATATCAACCAACTATCAAAGTTAACAACCGTAGATAACAACAAGCTCTGTTATCCCAATCTTTCCTTAGTTTGTCGTTAAATAGAACAAGCTCTCTATTTAATCTCTAACCATTAAACGACCTAGAATAAGCTCTCTAAATTCAATTTAATGGCAGCTTTATGATGAGAAAGATAGGTTGATCTAAGCAACAAACACATAAGCTCGGATTGTTCAACTTAGGTTATGTTCCACTTTGCAATTATTGAAAACTTGACCATAATCATTAATCACAAATTGCCACTTATGAATAGGAAATCAAGACAATTACACGGATCAAGATTCCTAAACTAGCAATAGATAATTATCAAGATCTATCTAGTTGTACACCTAAATAAATCAAGACAACATCATGAACAATTCTTGTAGAAGAACATAAGCAACTTTGATAGAAAATTAATGATAGATAGAATTTGAAAATCAATCACAAAACATGTCTAGGGCTTTGAAATCACCCTTAACCAAATAGAAGTTTAGCCTAGCATAGGCATTGTAAACATAAACATAAAATTAAAGAGAATCTAAGAGGGAAATAAAAGAAAGAAAGAAGAAGAAGAAAATAAAGAAAAAGAAAACTAGAGAAAAGAAAGAAGAAGAAAACTTAGAGAATTTTATTACAATGGCTAATATCCTACCAATGTACAATATGATCCTCTACAATCATCCAAGGCCCTCTATTTATACACATTTTGGAGGGCTAAATGACAAGAGACAAGCTTTACAAATTTCAAAGGTAGGTATAATAGGTGGGTGCATTTTTCTAACAATTTTCGTCATATTGTATGACAATTTTGATCAGCCAACTTGATGGTCGATTTTGTCAATATTGGAGGCCTGATCTGATCACATAGTCTTCTAGAACAATGTTCCCCTATCAGTTACTGATCCATAGCCGTTGGAATCAGCTCATTTGCTGATGTGGATAAGAAGATATGGGCCAAATACGAAAACAGGTCAGCACAGACGTCATTGCACATCAGCCAACTTGATGGTCGATTTCGCTAGGGAAAACGACTCCGTTTCAAGAAGTGTAAAACATGAAAAAGATAGATATGCCTCTTAACTTTGCACGGTTAAAATTTCAGCCTTATTGCTTCAGTGAAACTCCAGATATAGCTGATTTGGCAAAAGGTGTCGGAACTGGAACTGAACTGGATTTGCCCTTAATTGTTGATTTAACCTAGTAATCTGAAATCACTCAAAGAAACTCGTGAAAAACACCAAATTACATAAAAATATAAAAAATCATAAACACGATTAGACTAAGCAATAATAACTCGTATTTGACACAAAACAATAATAAAACATAACTAAAAACTATATAATTATACGAGTTATCAGGTACATAAGAGAAAGCATGAGTCCATGTGCTGTTCCAATTCTTCTAGTGCCAAAGAAGGATGGGTCTTGGAGGATGTGTGTTGATTGTAGAGCAGTCAACAATATCACGGTAAAGTATCGTCATCCCATTCCTAGATTAGATGATATGCTAGATGAATTGTATGGATCTTGTGTTTTTAGTAAGATAGATCTTAAAAGTGGTTACCATCAGATTAGGATGAAAGAAGGTGATGAATGGAAAACAGCTTTTAAGACTAAATATGGGTTGTATGAATGGTTAGTCATGCCATTTGGACTTACTAATGCACCTAGTACTTTTATGAGACTAATGAATCATGTTTTGAGAGAGTTTCTAGGTAAATTTGTAGTAGTCTACTTTGATGACATTTTAGTGTACAGCAAAAGCTTAGATGAGCATGTTGAACATTTGCGATTTGTGTTTAATGTGTTGAAAACTGAAAAGTTGTATGCTAATTTTAAGAAGTGTACCTTTTGCATGGATAGAGTTATATTTCTTGGATATGTTGTTAGCTCAAAAGGTATTGAGATGGATGAAGAGAAAGTCAAGGCCATCAAGGACTGGCCAACGCCTAAAGGGGTAAGTGAGGTAAGAAGCTTTCATGGTTTAGCTAGTTTTTATAGGCGTTTTGTTAAAGACTTTAGCACTATTGCTGCACCACTTACTTAAGTTATTAAAAAGAATGTTGGTTTTCATTGGGGCAATGAACAAGAGAAAGCATTTGTTAATCTTAAAGATAGGTTATGTTCAGCACCTGTTTTAACATTACCTAACTTTGACAAAGCTTTTGAGATTGAATGTGATGCCTCAGGAATAGGAATTGGAGCTGTTTTAATGCAGGAAAAGCGTCCAATCGCATTCTTCAGTGAGATGCTTAGTGGAGCGGCGTTGAACTATCCAACTTATGACAAGGAGCTCTATGCACTTGTTAGAGCTTTGGAGACATGACAGCATTACTTATAGCCTAAGGAATTTGTGATACATACTGATCATGAGTCATTGAAACATCTCAAGGGTCAAGGTAAGTTGAATAAGAGACATGCTAGGTGGATGGAATACATAGACACCTTTCCTTATGTCATTAGATATAAGCAAGGTAAGGAAAATATTGTGGCTGATGCTTTATCTAGGAGGTATGTATTTCTCACATCTATGAATGCTAAGATGCTTGGATTTGAATATATAAAGGATGAATATGCCAATGATGCTGATTTTTGTGATGTATACATAGCATGTGATAAGACAACATTTGGTAAATTTTACAAGCATGATGGTTTTTTGTTTAGACAAGATAAACTATGTGTGCCTAATTGTTCTATGAGAGAGTTATTAGTGCGTGAGGCACATGGTGGTGGTTTAATGGGACACTTTGGTGTCAAGAAGACCTTAGAAATATTGTATGAACATTTCTTTTGGCCTAAAATGAAAAGGGATGTTATTCGCATATGTAATAGATGCATTACATGTAGAAAGGCCAAATCTAAGGTTTTACCTCATGGGTTGTATACACCCTTACCAGTTCCTAGTGAACCATGGGTAGACATATCTATGGACTTTGTATTGGGTTTACCTAGGACGAAAAGGGGTAGGGATTGATGCACCCAAAAGAGTGTATCTTATTTAACCTTGCACTAAAAAGATCAATTGTAAGTATAATGATTAGCAAGGGTCGAGTCCTCAGGGATTGGGTTTTAATCTATGAGTTATTAGTTTATAACTTACGTTCAAAGAAAACAATAAAAGAAAAGGGGTTTTTGAAGCCAGATTTAAACTAAAGTAAATAATAAGAATAAGATGCAAGGCGGTATAACCAGCCAATAAAAATATATATACTAAATTAGGCGGTATAACCAGCCAATAAAAATATATATACTAAATTAGGCGTTATAACCAGCCAATAAAAATAAAACAAAGTTAATATACAAATTAGGCGGTATAACCAGCCAATAAAAATAAATATACTTTTAAAAATAAGCAAACTAGAAAAGTAAGAAAACAAGTAAGTAAGAAGAATCAAATATGAAAAATATGGTTAAGGTTTCATTCTCCACTACTAGACATCATTAAGAATCAATTTCAGATCTATCAATATCAACCAACTATCAAAGTTAACAACCGTAGATAACAACAAGCTCTGTTATCCCAATCTTTCCTTAGTTTGTCGTTAAATAGAACAAGCTCTCTATTTAATCTCTAACCATTAAACAACCTAGAATAAGCTCTCTAAATTCAATTTAATGGCAGCTTTATGATGAGAAAGATAGGTTGATCTAAGCAACAAACACATAAGCTCGGATTGTTCAACTTAGGTTATGTTCCACTTTGCAATTATTGAAAACTTGACCATAATCATTAATCACAAATTGCCACTTATGAATAGGAAATCAAGACAGTTATACAGATCAAGACTCCTAGACTAGCAATAGATAATTATCAAGATCTATCTAGTTGTACACCTAAATAAATCAAGACAACATCATGAACAATTCTTGTAGAAGAACATAAGCAACTTTGATAGAAAATTAATGATAGATAGAATCTGAAAATCAATCACAAAACATGTCTAGGGCTTTGAAATCACCCTTAACCAAATAGAAGTTTAGCCTAGCATAGGCATTGTAAACATAAACATAAAATTAAAGAGAATCTAAGAAGGAAATAAAAGAAAGAAAGAAGAAGAAGAAAATAAAGAAAAAGAAAACTAGAGAAAAGAAAGAAGAAGAAAACTTAGAGAATTTTATTACAATGGCTAATATTCTACCAATGTACAATGCCTCATACAATCATCCAAGGCCCTCTATTTATACACATTTTGGAGAACTAAATGACAAGAGACAAGCTTTACAAATTTCAAAGGTAGGTATAATAGGTGGGTGCATTTTTCTAACAATTTTCGTCATATTGTATGACAATTTTGATAAGCCAAATTGATGGTCGATTTTGTCAATATTGGAAGCTTGATCTGATCACATGGTCTTCTAGAAAAATGTTCCCCTATCCGTTAGTGATCCATAGCCGTTGGAATCAGCTCATTTGCTGATGTGGATCAGAAGATATGAGCAAAATACCAAAACAGGTCAGCACAGACGTCATTGCACATCAGCCAACTTGATGGTCGATTTCTCTAGGGAAAACGACTCTGTTTCAAGAAGTGTAAAACATGAAAAAGTTAGATATGCCTCATAACTTTGCACGGTTAAAATTTCAGCCTTATTGCTTCAGTGAAACTCCAGCTATAGCTGATATGGCAAAAGGTGTCGGAACTGGAACTGAACTGAATTTGCCCTTAATTGTTGATTTAACCTAGTAATCTGAAATCACTCAAAGAAACTCGTAAAAAAAAACACCAAATTGCATAAAAATATAAAAGATCATAAACACAATTAGACTAAGCAATAATAACTCGTATTTGACATAAAACAATAATAAAACATAACTAAAAACTATATAATTATACGAGTTATCAGGGATTCAATTTTTGTGGTAGTGGATAGGTTTAGCAAGATGGCACATTTTATCCCATGCCATAAAACTGATGATGCAACTAACATTGCTGAATTGTTCTTTAGGGAGATAGTGCGCCTACATGGTGTTTCTAGAAGCATTGTATCTGATAGAGATGTTAAGTTCCTTAGTTACTTTTGGAAGGTTTTGTGGGGGAAATTGGGTACTAAACTTTTGTTTTCTACTACTTGTCATCCACAAACTGATGGGCAAACTGAAGTAGTTAATAGGACTTTAACGCAACTTTTGCGCACTGTTATACAAAAGAACTTGAAAACTTGGGAAGAATGTTTGCCATTCATAGAGTTTGCATATAATAGGACTGTGCATTCTACTACTTCTTATTCTCCATTTGAGATTGTTTATGGTTTTAATCCATTAACTCCCTTAGATTTAATGCCTTTACCTGTTGATGCAAGGAATAGTTTTAATGGGAGTAAGAAAGCTGAATTGGTGAAGTCTCTTCATGAAAAAGTAAAGCTTCAAATTGAGAAAAAGAATGCAAAAGTTGCTTCACAAGCAAACAAAGGCAGGAGGCGAGTTACTTTCGAACCAGGTGATTGGGTTTGGGTTCATATGCGCAAGGAAAGATTTCCAGCCCATAGGAGAACCAAGTTGCATCCTCGAGGAGATGGGCCTTTCCAAATCCTTGAGAAAATTAATGACAATGCTTACAAAGTAGACTTACCAGGTGAGTATAACGTTTCTGCTTCATTTAACGTTTCTGATCTTTCCCTTTATGATGTAGGTGATGATTCGAGGTCGAATCCTTTTGAGGAAAGGGGGAATGATGAGAACCAAGCTGGTATTGGACTTCAAGATCCATTGCATGTTCCTATTGGGCCTATTACAAGGTCAAGATCCAAGAAGCTCAAGGAAGCTATGCAAGGATTGGTAAAAAGGACTTGGGAAGAATCTACAAGTCTTTTAAGCAATGTCAATCCATTCAAGTTGGGCTGCTTGAATGAGAAAGACCAAGAATTGGTCCATGTGATCCAAGATTCACATGATGGGCCATAGAGGAATTCAAGGGGGCGGCAATCTTAATGAATTAGTGGGCCTGTTTTTAGTTCATTATCTAATATGAAGTGGGGACCAATTCATTAATGTTGTGGCGCCTAAATTAGAAGCTTTAGTTGGGTCTTTTAATTACTTAGGCTTTTGGGCCTGCTTTATGTATTATGTCCATTAAGCTTGTGGGGTCTATCTTCATTAAACTTGTTGTACATCCTTTTAATTATTTAGTTTTTGGGCTTGAGCATGTTCAGCCCGTATTTTATATATTATTACTTAGTAGATTAGGGTTTTTGTAGGGAGGCTATAAATATATGTCTTAGCCGCCTACTTCAATTATCTTTTGATCAATTAAGTCTGATTTTATTCAGTGAGAGTTTTCTCTTTTTAGTTCTTGAAAGAACTTAGGAACTTATCAAAGAATTCCTTCTTTGTGGCGTTCAACCTATCAAACTTAGGTTCTTGAAACGAGAGTTCTTAGGGTTTAGATTACATGCTTAATCTAGGTTCTTTGAAACAGGCTTTTAAGGGTTTAAGTTTTCTTTGCCTGAATCTTGGCTTTTCTGGGTTAGGTATTTCAATTTGTTAGTGGGTTCAAAGGGTTTCACCTCTAGGGTTCACATCAAGTAGCCCTTTCTTTCCTTAGATAAATAACCCTTGGTTGACAAGTATTATATCTTTCCTTAAACACATTTAAATCAGCAGCCACCTTTCCTTATTTATGTAAATTGAGCCATAAGTCAGCCTACAAGAGAGAGGGAGAACCGCAAATCACAAGAAAGGATGCCCTAGTTATTGCCTATAAATAGAGACAAGGGGCCAGCCGAAATTCACACTTCTCCAAGCTTTTAGTTTCTGTTTTCTTCTTTGTTTGAGAGAATTTGAGAGAGCAAGAGGCTGAATAATTAATATTCTTATTCTTCTTCTTTCTTTCTTTAGTTTTCTTCTTATTTTCTCTTTAAATTCATGTTTATGTTGACAATGCCTACGCAAGGCTAAACTTTTCTTTGGTTAAGGGTGATTTCAAAGCCCTAGACATGTTATGTAATTAATTTTTAGATTCTATCATATATTAGTTTTCAATCAAAGTTGTTTATGTTCTTCCACAAGAATTGTTTATGATTTTTATCTTGATTTGTTTAGGATGCATACTAGATATATCTTGATAATTATCAAATGTTAGTTAAAGAAACTAGATACGTAGCTTATCTTGATTTCTATTCAATAGTGGCAATTTGTGATTAATGATTATTTTAAAGTTTTCACTAATTGCAAAGTGGAACATAACCTAAGTTAAACAATTCATGTTCATGCTTTTGTTGCTTAGATCAACCTATCTTTCTCATCATAAAGCTGCTATTAAATTAAATTTAGAGATGTTTATCCTAGGTTGTTTGATAGTTAGAGATTAAGTAGTGGCCTTTATCCTATTTAACTATACAAACTAAGGAAGGATTGGGGTAACACGGGAGGTTGTTATCTACGGTTGTTAACTTTGATAGAGAATTGATATTGATAGGTCTAAATTTGATTCTTAATGATGTCTAGTGGTGGAGAATGAACCTTTAGCCATATTTCTCAAATCTGATTACTTCTTGTTTACTTGCTTTCTTACTTTTATTGTTTACTTTAGTTTAAATTTGATTCCAAAAACCCCTTTACTTTTGTTTACTTGTTTCTAAGTGATAAACTAATTATTTACAAACTAAAACTCAATCCCTGATGACTCGACCCTTGCTTCTATTATACTTAACAATTGATTTAGTGCAATGTTATAAAAAGATAAACTCTTTTGGGTGCATCATGAGTTACCTCAAGAAAAGCATCATGAGGATGAGTTACCTCATGAAGAGCCTAATGAGGATGTGTTACCTCAAGAAGAACTTGATGATAATGCAAATATGCATGATCAAGAAGAACATAATGTTGGATTTCGACTTATCAAAATCCGAGAACATAGAGAAGAGTTCAAGCCACTTACTTATCTGCTTATGCAATGCTCGCTTATTGTGGATATGAGTAATGAACTCAACCGAATGCCTAAGGCACTCTTGTAATCAATCGTTTAAGGCAACTACAAGAACCTTTCCACAACCTATCTTGCTCGTCCAAACCAGAGTGCTTTATACCTTGCTTCTTGATAATTCAAGCAATCAAGAACCCTTCACTCACTTAGCAAGCAACAAATCTGATCAAAACTTATTTCGATAAAGAAACTCACACCACAAGGAGACAGGGATCACTCCTTGTTTTCTTTTTGGTCATCTTATACACACATGATATGCGCATGTGCTATGGTATTATTTCCACTTAAATGATTTACTTCACAACATGGGTTTGTTAACTCACACTTAAATCATTTAATAGTGGACATCCCCTCAATGGACTCCCACTTGAATAAACAAGTCTATGTAATTCACATATGGAATTATCAGCCATTAGAAGTATATGCCAATTCAATAATACTTAAATACCGTACAGGTCTTAATTAATCAAACACATTGATTAACCTGAATATTCACGTCTTGAATATTCACACCTGGCTACATAGGTTTAATACATGTATGTGTGGTCATACATATTCGGTAAATAACACATTACCTCTCTTGACTCTCTTAATCAAGGTGACCAATATGCTCAAGTTGTAACATGTTTGGAAGATGTGACTCCCACTAGAATAAGTATGCTCTCATTTTTAGAACAACATATGTCCATTAGACAACCAATGTCTAAACCTCAAGACAACAAATGTCTATTACTTATTCACTTGAGCAGTCTCATCTCTATTCTTACAGATTGTTCGTGTGAGCGAACCAATCCTCTACCTATGTAATAGAAACCTGCATGACCAATAAATCGATAATAGAAACCTGCATGACCAAGAAAAGAACGAACCTCTCGCACACGTGTGGGAGGTGGTAAAGAATGCATAAGATCTATTTTAGATTTATGAACTTCTATTCCCCTAGGAGAAAAAAACATGTCCTAGAACTATATCTTGTTCCACCATAAAATTAAAATTTTCCCAATTTAACACAAGTTTAGTTTCCATGAATCTTTCAAGCACAAGTATAAGGTTCTCTAGACATTTATCAAAAGAATCACCATAGACACTAAAATCATCCATAATACCTCTATGATGTTCTCTACATAGTCAGAAAATATGCTAACCATACACCTTTGGAATATGGCTGGTGCGTTGCAAAGACTGAACGTCATATGTCGGTAGGCAAATGTCCCAATCGGACATGTGAAGTGATGTAACCCACTAACAATTTAGGATACCTAACCCAAAAAAGCCAAGATTCAGGTTGTATAACTTTGACCCACTGAAATCTTGTTCCAAAGAACCTAGTTTAAGCTAGACCCTATGACAATTTTGATCAGCCAACTTGATGGTCGACTTTGTCAATATTGGAGGCCTGATCTGATCACATGGTCTTCTAGAAAAATGTTCCCCTGTCAGTTACTGATCCATAGCCGTTGGAATCAGCTCATTTGCTGATGTGGATAAGAAGATATGGGCAAAATACGAAAACAGGTCAGCACAGACGTCATTGCACATCAGCCAACTTGATGGTCGATTTCGCTAGGGAAAACGACTCCGTTTCAAGAAGTGTAAAACATGAAAAAGATAGATATGCCTCTTAACTTTGACGGTTAAAATTTCAGCCTTATTGCTTCAGTGTAACTCGAGATATAGCTGATATGGCAAAAGGTGTCGGAACTGGAACTGAACTGGATTTGCCCTTAATTCTAGTAATCTGAAATCACTCAAAGAAACTTGTGAAAAACACCAAATTACATAAAAATATAAAAGATCATAAACACAATTAGACTAAACAATAATAACTCGTATTTGACACAAAACAATAATAAAACATAACTAAAAACTATATAATTATACGAGTTATCACACCCCCACACTTAGATTGTTGCTAGTCCCTAGCAACGACTCAATAAAAATAAAATAAGAAAATCTAATCTAATCCACTTTCGTAGGAAATCACGGTGGCACTTAGTATGTGACACAAGCCTTTAAACCCCTAGGTGTCCCTAGTGGACGAGTTTAGTCTCGTGAGGGTTTACTAGGACGATACCCACAAACATTGAAGACATAAGAAAAACTAAAAATAATAATTATAACTAATCCTTCCAATATAAATTAGAGATAATCATTGGACAAGTCTTAAAAACTAATCAATAGCTTAAAGAAATTCACAAAAAATCTTGCTTGAATGTAAATTGTTTGAGTTAAGCCAATATTAACATAACATATTTCAATCAAAATAGTGCATATTCAAACTTAATCTCAACTTCTCACATGGGATACTCTCTTGATTTTCACTTTTTAAAGTAGTGGTAAAGTGTTTACACTCAATCAATCTCATGAAAACACTTCTACCATATGCTTGCTTGTCCACCTATTATCCACTATTTAGATCATACAACTTCATAAATCAAGAGGTCTTTATTCAAGGTTGTAATGGGGCCAAAGGGTTATAATGTGGTTAAAGAACAAAAGGATAAAGATATCACAAAGGTTCCAAAGAGTTCATAGAGTTTAGAGACATAATAAGATCATACAAATAAAACTTCTCAAAACTCTTATAAAGCACATAATATCATAGGCTAAATATTCATGTTGAGCCTTTGCATCATTCTAACCAACTTTGTAACATCTTTTTCTTTACTTTAACTAGAAGTTCAAGAGAAGATTTTTTTTTTAATATGGGAATGTATTTGACAATGATCCCTTTCTTTTTCTCTTGACTTTTTTCTTTCTTTTCCCCCCACACTTATTTCTTGTTTCTAACCCAAATTTTCAATAAATCTTCCTTGTCTTTGCAACTTGTCTCAGAACATGCTAATTCATCTTTGGAACAAAGGTAAAGATATAAGTATATTTAGGTTAGGGACAAGTTATGGTTACCAAAGAGATAGCTTATTCAATGTAGGCTCAAATTGGTTCACTAAGGGTGTGTTCTCTTGGAACGTTAATAATGGATGGCTGTTTGGCTCTGGTTATAATCCTAATGCCTCTATCATATTCATGTTGTCACATGTATCAATATAGTCTCAAACGGTTTAAAGCAAGTTCTAAAGAATCATGTAATCATAAGAGCACTCAAGAAAGAAATTAGATTGATTTGTATAATGCATCAATCATTATAGGCTCAAAAACTCACAAGGATGATTATACAAGTCAGATTAAGTCTAAACATGCTTCTTTCTCAATCAACATATCATATTAACATTGGCTCATAAAAAGGCTGACATCAAGCTCAATTCTCATGAAAATCTTCTCACTAATAAATCTGTTTTAGACTTATGCAATTCATATCTCATCATTGTATTAAAAAGGAACTAAAACACACAAAAAAATAATAATAATAATAAAGACTCATAAAAAAAAATAGTAGACAAAAATAAAAGAAATCCTAAATCATTCCCCCCACACTTAATTCTTACATTGTCCTCAATGTAAGTCTATTAACCCAAATGAAAGAATCATGTGTAAGAGAAAAGAACTAATAACATAAGAATAGGAACAACTAAGACTCAAAACAAAACAAACTCATGCAACCTAAATAATCCTAAAATACTAAACAAAAATTAACAAGTAAACCTAAAAAGATTAAAATCAAACTGACAAGATATGTCTCAAGTCTCCCTTACTCAGACCTTGTTTAGAATGAATACTTCTAAATTGCTTAAAACACAACAAACCTTTTTTTTTTTTGAAAAGAAGAAATCAAACTGACAAGGTATGTCTCAAGTCTCCCTTACTCAGACCTTGTTCAGAATGAATACTTCTAAATTGCTTAAAACACAACAAACTTTTTTTTTTTTTAAGAAGGTAAAATTTAGGAGATATTACCTGTAGAGGTTGCTAACCACTTATTATAACTGAGACACAACAAACAAAATGTTAGATAATGTCACAAAGGCAAAGTGCAATCCACTCCTTGCTCGTCCATATCTCTTTTTCTTTTTCCGAGCGTTTGCGAAACAACCGTAGCAGATAAATACTCATAAGCTTGGAGCTTTTTGAGTAAATCTTCAATGGTTGTAGCAGAAATTATGGTTCTCCTTGCCTCTGAAAACATGAATCCATTATCCACAGCATTATCTAAATATGAAAGCAAATTACTAAAATAACCATTAATATTAAGCAAACCAATGGGTTTCTTATTTGTGACCAAAGATGACCAAGAAGCCACGCAAGCTATTTCTTCCAATGTACCCAGACCTCCTGGTAAAGCAATGAATGCATCGGCAGAATGGTACATGATTGTCATCCGTTCAGGGATACTCCAGACTTGTATTTCCTTACCCAAGGTAGGTCCACAATAATCTGTGAATAGTTTTGGCACGATTCCTAGAACTGGACTTCCTCCGGCGTGTGCTGCTGTAGCGACTGCTCCCATTAAACCCGTACTACCGCCTCCATAAATCAACTGGATCTTTTGTTTGGCAAGTATTACTCCAACTCTTATGGCTTCATCAGCGAATATGTTATTTTTCCCTGGATAAGCACCTCCAAAAACACAAATTTTTTTAATGCGTTGGGACGAAGTACTTTCCATTTTTTTTTCTTTTTTTCGAGTGCCTGAAAGAGAATGAGTACATGGTGTAATATATAGAGGACTGAGTAGTGAATCAGACAAGAGTAATAATGTCGCCGAAAGTGTATCTGACCTGTCAGAAGAAAATGTTAACCTAACAAAAGATTTTTGCGTGATTTCAGGAAGAAAAAATCAACCGTAAAAGACAAATAAAAAAAAACGAGAATAATTACACAAATCGAACAACACGTAAATTAAACCAAAATAAAGTTATTGCAAATCAAACCAAAAGCTGAGAAGTCAGTTATTGTAGTTGTGATTGTGGCTCACATCTTCCTCTGGTTTTACGTCCAGAAACGGCTTAAACGCCTTCTATGAGTCGAGGATATGCTTCCCATCCAGTTTTCTTACAAGCTGGCAAACAGGGTCTTTTAACATCAGATTCCCAAGATGTTGCCATTCCCTTTGGAATTGCGGTCATAAATCAAGAATTTCTCTTTGTACGTCTCCACTAGGATGCGTCTCAAGAGAAAGTTGGATATTACCCAAATTCTCCTTACTCAGTCCATCCTTAATGAATTCAATTTTATCATCTCGATTAGAGGACGGAATCCCAATAGAACGACATTTACCGTTACACGTCCATCGTGCACATTTGTGGCAGTTTGAACCCATGCGCTTTGCTCGTCGCTTCTTTGCAAAACTGCTTCTACCTGTACCTGGTAAATGCAAAACAGGAAGATATTCATCTTCACGTACCTTGGCTTCAATTATCCAACGTATGTCTTCAGGAATCCCTTTGTGCATAAGCATTCTTAATCTTTCAAATCGAACTTGGTAAAGCTTCAGTAAAATATTTCGAGGAAAAGGAGGAAATCGTTTCTGCAATCTTGTGAGAATATCATCCATCCTGAAAAAAAAATGAAAAAAATTGAAAGAGAAATTGGAAGAGAAATTTATATACAATATCAGTTTTGTGGGTAGCTGATGGAACCGACTTAAATAATCACAGAGTACCGTTCTCTGCCATTTAACCGGGGTTAAAAAAAATAAAAATTATATTTACATCTAGTTATTTTCAAAACATGGATCAGAAAGAAAAACAACATAAAAAGACTCAAAAATAAAATCCTAAATTCTTCCCCCCACACATAATTCTTACATTGTCATTAATGTAATGCTATTAACCCAAATGAAAGAATCATGTGTAAGTGAAAAGAACTATTAAACAAAATAAACTTATGCAGCCTAAATGAACTTAAAAACACTAAACACAATTAACAAAGAAGCATAAGAAAAAGAGAAAGAAAAAGAGAGCAAATCTGAGGATGGCAGTTTGGCAATGCTTTCACTAATTAGGCTGCCTCCCCCAATTAGCACTTGATTGATTGTTTCCAGTCTAGCCAATTCCCCTTCTTGGCTTTTTAGGATCTTTTGGCTTAGACATGAAACTTCTCGGATTTTTGCGTTTTGGAGGAAGTTTTCTTTGCAAAACAGCCAATGCATTCTCCCCCACACGTATTATTTCATCATTCTTGGTGGGGTATAGCTCTTTGAGGAATTGTGCATATCTTGGTACTTGTCTAATGGCATCCACAAGCAAGCTGTTTAAGGTTTCCAAAAATTGTTGTACATGTTCCTCTTTCTTGGACTTTGCAAATCTGTTAGGAAAAAGTGGAGAAGGAACATTAGTAGAAATAAGAACCTTAAAAGCTACCTGAGGTGTCAAAGTACTCTCCTTTTGAATGGTGGCTTCATTATCCTCAAGAAGTGAATCCATCTTTGGTTTTGTCTCATCCTCATCTTGTTCCTCATTTCTCAAGGTCACAATAGTAGCATCCTCCTTTGGGTTAATCACCGTTTGGGAAGGGAGTGCTAGAGATCTTT
Organism: Fremontodendron californicum; assembly: GCA_030761205.1. NCBI lineage: Eukaryota > Viridiplantae > Streptophyta > Magnoliopsida > Malvales > Malvaceae > Fremontodendron > Fremontodendron californicum. The sequence continues at coordinate 7,606,914 of JAULJL010000023.1, read as the reverse complement.
CTGCTACTAATTCCACCATACTACTAGCCAATAGGCTCATTTGCCTTTCCAAACTCTGGATGCTTGCCCTTGTTTCCTGTTGAAATTGCAAAGTATCAGTAACAAGAGAATGTACAAGATCTTCTAAATAAGTACCTGAGTTTTGAATCATATGTGGTGGTTGAAAAAGATCTGGTTCTTGAGACCATGATTGATTGAAGCTAGATGGATGAGTGTAATTGGCATAAGGATCTACTTCTTGGTAATTTTTCGAGTAGCCATAATTAGTATGATCCCACCATCCCTCATGGTAAGTGTTTGAGTAATGATCATACTGTTGGTCTTGGAACAATTGATGGCCTTGACATCCTCCCATGGCCAATTGTTGAACTGGGGAGGTGAGCTTGGCTTGTTGATTCTCTATGTTCATGTATGCCACCAACTCTTCAAGTGTTAGATTACTCAATTCCATCGTTTTTTTTTTTTTTTTCAAAATTTGATAAGAAAAACCCGTATGTACAAGAAAATAAATATCATTAGAACGGAAAATAAGAATAAACCAAGTAACAAATAAACTAAAAAAAACAATCCCCGGCAACGGCGCCAAAAATTTGATGCACCCAAAAGAGTGTATCTTATTTAACCTTGCACTAAAAAGATCAATTGTAAGTATAATGATTAGCAAGGGTCGAGTCCTCAGGGATTGAGTTTTACTCTATGAGTTATTAGTTTATAACTTACGTTCAAAGAAAACAATAAAAGAAAAGGGGTTTTGAAGCCAGATTTAAACTAAAGTAAATAATAAGAATAAGATGCAAGGCGGTATAACCAGCCAATAAAAATATATATACTAAATTAGGCGGTATAACCAGCCAATAAAAATAAAACAAAGTTAATATACAAATTAGGCGGTATAACCAGCCAATAAAAATAAATATACTTTTAAAAATAAGCAAACTAGAAAAGTAAGAAAACAAGTAAGTAAGAAGAATCAAATATGAAAAATATGGTTAAGGTTTCATTCTCCACCACTAGACATCATTAAGAATCAATTTCAGATCTATCAATATCAACCAACTATCAAAGTTAACAACCGTAGATAACAACAAGCTCTGTTATCCCAATCTTTCCTTAGTTTGTCGTTAAATAGAACAAGCTCTCTATTTAATCTCTAACCATTAAACAACCTAGAATAAGCTCTCTAAATTCAATTTATTGGCAGCTTTATGATGAGAAAGATAGGTTGATCTAAGCAACAAACACATAAGCTCGGATTGTTCAACTTAGGTTATGTTCCACTTTGCAATTATTGAAAACTTGACCATAATCATTAATCACAAATTGCCACTTATGAATAGGAAATCAAGACAATTACACGGATCAAGACTCCTAGACTAGCAATAGATAATTATCAAGATCTATCTAGTTGTACACCTAAATAAATCAAGACAACATCATGAACAATTCTTGTAGAAGAACATAAGCAACTTTGATAGAAAATTAATGATAGATAGAATCTGAAAATCAATCACAAAACATGTCTAGGGCTTTGAAATCACCCTTAACCAAATAGAAGTTTAACCTAGCATAAGCATTGTAAACATAAACATAAAATTAAAGAGAATCTAAGAAGGAAATAAAAGAAAGAAAGAAGAAGATGAAAATAAAGAAAAAGAAAACTAGAGAAAAGAAAGAAGAAGAAAACTTAGAGAATTTTATTACAATGGCTAATATCCTACCAATGTACAATATGATCCTCTACAATCATCCAAGGCCCTCTATTTATACACATTTTGGAGGGATAAATGACAAGAGACAAGCTTTACAAATTTCAAAGGTAGGTATAATAGGTGGGTGCATTTTTCTAACAATTTTCGTCATATTGTATGACAATTTTGATCAGCCAACTTGATGGTCGATTTTGTCAATATTGGAGGCCTGATATGATCACATGGTCTTCTAGAAAAATGTTCCCCTGTCAGTTACTGATCCATAGCCGTTGGAATCACCTCATTTGCTGATGTGGATAAGAAGATATGGGCAAAATACGAAAACAGGTCAGCACAGACGTCATTGCACATCAGCCAACTTGATGGTCGATTTCGCTAGGGAAAACGACTCCGTTTCAAGAAGTGTAAAACATGAAAAAGATAGATATGCCTCTTAACTTTGCACGGTTAAAATTTCAGCCTTATTGCTTCAGTGTAACTCGAGATATAGCTGATATGGCAAAAGGTGTCGGAACTGGAACTGAACTGGATTTGCCCTTAATTCTAGTAATCTGAAATCACTCAAAGAAACTTGTGAAAAACACCAAATCACATAAAAATATAAAAGATCATAAACACAATTAGACTAAACAATAATAACTCGTATTTGACACAAAACAATAATAAAACATAACTAAAAACTATATAATTATACGAGTTATCACCCTATGAACTCTTGTTTCAAGAAGCCAAGTTGAGGTGTGAACGCCACAAAGAAGAATCTTTGATAAGTTCAAGAAGTTCTGTTAAGAACTAAAAAGAGAAAATACTCTCAATGAATAAAATTCAACTCAATTGATTAATTGTTGTAGAAGTAGACGGCTACACAATGTATTTATAGCCTTCCTACATAGCCTAATTCAGCTAGGCCTAAGAATTCTAATACTAATGTAATTCCTTGGTAGCCAAGGACTTCTATCCTAGTTACAATAGCATTTGGCCAAGCACTGCTAACCTAATTAAAAGACTATAGTCGGCCAGACCTAAAAAACATAAGAAAGAATGCTTAAATATGGGCTGAACATGCTCAAGCCTAAACTTAATAAATTAAAAGATGTCCACCAAGTTTAATGATGGTAGACCCCACTAGCCTATTGGACATATTTAATAATATAGGCTCAAATGCCTAAGTAATTAAAAGACTTAAAATTAAGCCCTATCTTGCTTGCCACATCATTAAATGAAATGGTCCAAACAAATGCCATGTCAATTAATGAATTGATGAATAGGCCCACTTTCACTCTTCTAATGCCGCCACTTGAAAGCCCTCTTAAGCCGCCACATGTGAAGCTTGGATCACTTGATTTACAACATGGTTCAAGTGAATTCCACCCATGCTTGCAATGTTTCCTTGATCTCCTTGGACTTGGCCCATATGGAACTTTCCATGAACCTTTATGAATTGGGCCATCTTGGATCCTATCATGAAGGTTGTCTTGGTCCTCGGAAGCAATGATAATCTGATTATAACTTGAATAACCATCAAGAAAACAATAATGAGAATGAACGGATAACCTTTCAAGCATTTGATCAATAAAAGGTAAAGGAAACTGGTCTTTGCGAGTTGTTGAATTCAGTTTGCGATAATCAATGCAAACTTGCCATTCTGTTTGAACCCGAGTAGGAACAAGCTCATTCTCTTCATTCTTCACAACCGTAACACCTGACTTTTTAGGAACCACTTGGACCGGGCTCACCCACTTGCTATCCGAGATTGGGTAGATCTGTTGGAAGTATTTGGACATAAGTGGACAAATACACAAAGTACGCACAAGATTAACTTAATATGAATGATGTATGATGATGATAAACTAGCAAGGAGATGAGATAAGCTTATGGAAGCTCATAAGGAGCTCAAAGTGAAAGCTTACTCAGCTCAAGTCAGCTCAAGGTAGTTGGACACCAGCTAACTCAGCTCAAGGAGTTGGACACCAGCTCACTCAGCTGTATGTAGCTGAAGGGTAGCTTGTTGAGTGACACTCTATGAAGTGGCAGGTGCTACATCAAACCTTTAAAACCAACTAGCCAATCTCATCTCCATAGTTCAACAAGTGGCCATAAGTAAGATTCAACAACCAAGGCAGTGTGGAATGTGTTTCATGTTGGATCATCCAACAAATTGGTGCCTATACTTCCAAAAGGATAGTTGTGAACCAACCTATGATTTAGGAGGATTTCAAGGCCAACAAGGGTTCCAAGAACAACAGTATGATCCTTTCTCAAACACTTACAATGAGAAATGGTGGGATCATACTAATTATGGCTACTCGAGAAATTATCAAGAAATAGATCCTTATGCCAATTACACTCATCCATCGAGATTCAATCAATCAAGGTCTCAAGAACCAGATCTTTTTCAACCCCCACCTCAAAACTTAGGTACTTCTTTACAAAGTCTTATCAATTCTCTTTTCATTAATAGTTTGCAACTTCAACAGGAAACAAGGGAAACAAGGGCAAGTATCCAGAGTTTGGAAACACAAATAAGTATGGAGGAATTAGTATAACAAAGATCTCAAGAAATCCCTTCCCAAACTATGATTGATCCAAAGGAGAGTGTTAGTGCCACACAACTTGAGGTTGAATCAGAAAATCCAATGGAACCCGAGGATGAGAAAGAACTAAAGATGGATTCAACTATTGAAGATAATGAAGCTACAATTCCAAATAAGAGTACTTCGGCACTTGAGGTAACTTTTAAGGTTTCAATTTTTACTAATGTTTTTTCTCCATATTTTCCTAATAGATTCGCAAGGTTCAAGGAAGAAGAACATGAACAACACATGCTGGAAACCTTAAACCACTTGTTTGTGGATGCCATTCAACAAATACCAAAATATGCACCATTCCTCGATGAGCTATGCACCATAAAGGATGAGGGAATAATAAATGTGCAAAGAAACCTCCCTACAAAATGCACAAATCCGGAAAGTTTCATGTCTAAGCCAAAAGATCCTAAAAAGCTTGGAAGGGGTATAGGCTAGGTTGAAGAAAATCCAAAGTGCTAATTGGGAGGCAGCCTAATTAGTGAAGGCATTACCAGCCTGCCATACTCAGATTTGCTTTCTCTTCCTTTCTCTTTTATTATGTTTATTTGTTAATTGTTTGTTTAGTGTTTTAGGCTTATTTAGGTTGCATGTTTTGTTTTGAGTCTTAGTTATTTTTATTCTTTTGTTTATTAGTTCTTTTCTCTTACATATAATTCTTGCATGTGGGGTGATAGTATTATATTGAGGACAATGTAAGAATTAAGTGTGGGGGGAAGAATTTAGGATTTTTATCTTAGAATTTTTTTTTTGAGTCTTTTAGTGTGTTTTTAGTTCATTTCAATACAATGATGAGACATGAATTGTGTAGGTCTAAAACTGGTTTATTAGTGAGAAGATTTTTCATGAGGATTAAGCTTGAATACTATTTTTCATGAGCCAATGTTAATATGATATGTTGATTGAGAAAGAAGCATGTTTAAACTTAATATTGACTTGTATAAATCTAACATATCAATTCAATTTCTTTCTTGTGTGCTCCTATGATTACATGTTTCTCTAGAACTTGCTTTAAACCATTTGAGACTATATTGATACATATGACAACATGGATATTATAGAGGCATTATGAATTTTACTAGGGCCAAATCAGCCATCCCCTATTGATGTTCCAAGAGAACATCCCCCTAGTGAGCCAATTTAAGCCTACATTGAATAAGTTATTTCTTTGGTAACCACATCTTTTACCTAGCCTAAATATACTTATATCCTATAAGACCCTCCTAAGTACGAGATCAATTCGTGACAATTATAACATGCGGATGGCTCGAGATTAAACTTTGAAATGCCTACAGAAAGGATGGGCTACCATGTGGTACACATGTTGTATGATAAATTGTAGAGTTGGGGGGTTTAATCAAGTGATTAAGTGATTTAACCCCAAATTGACTAAAAGTCGGGATAGGAGAAAGTCCGTAAAATGTGATAAGTTAACTTCACATAGTGTTGATATGTGATATAACATTATTTGGGAGTGTTAGAACATGAATCGGCAGAAAAATCGTAAAATGTGAACAGGGGTATTTTGGTAATTTTACCCAAAATTTGGTTTTTAGTCCGTAAATTGTACCAACGGACTAAGTGATCATATAGGATCATAATATGATGTTTAGATCAAAAATTGGACATTAAAATCAAATCCGATAGCTAAAATCATCTAATTCATCATTTAGTGACGCTGGCGTAAATTGCCGTAAAAACATGGTTCGGGATTTTTTGAAATTGATCCGAACACATGGACATATGTTATAACATACGAGGATTATGAATATGACAAGAAAAATCAAAAACAGAGTTGAAATCGGATTAGTCCTTAAGTAACCTAAAGGAATGAAAATCGAAAATTGTCTGCGGGAAGGTCCGAAAAAGGTTTTAAATGGATCAATAGATTAATATAGACATAAAATGATGTTAGCAAGCTACTGGTGGAATCAGAAATAAGTCGGAGCTAAAACCGAAAAAGTCAAAATATTGACCCGTTGGCGCTCCGAGGCCCGGGTTTGGGTTTTGGGATGTCAAAAAAAATTATCCGAACATGCATATCAGTATATTATCATATTTGGAACATATCCGTGTCAAGAAAAGTGTAAAACGGGCTTTCGAACGTTAAAATTTCATGTTGGCTTACTAAGGTACTAAAAGACAAAATAGGGGCAAAATGGTCATTCGACCATAGCCCACTTATTAACTCTGAAAATCAGACTTCATCCTCCCCCAATTTCACGTGAGAAAAGAGAAAAATGAGAAAGAAAGAGGGGAAGCCATGGAAGCTTGCTTCCAAGCTTTCTATCTCCTCCGTTTACTAGGCAAATCACCAAAATTTTCAAGGATTTCACAAACCCAAAGGTAACTTCACGTTCTAAGCTTGATTTTGATGTTATATTTTGAAGATTTTGCCTTTAGCTATGAGCAACCATGTGGGCTAAAAATTGGTTGTGGTGAACCACCATGTTGCCACCATTTTTTTCGCCACGGGAGGTGTTTCTCCGCCTCCTTAAACCTTAAATTAGTATCGGATAGCTTTGAATCAAAATTTAGAGGCTAAAACGAGTTTGGCCGTGATGCACCCAAAAGAGTGTATCTTATTTAACCTTGCACTAAAAAGATAAATTGTAAGTATAGTAGTTAGCAAGGGTCGAGTCCTCAGGGATTGGGTTTTAGTTTATAAGTTAATAGTTTAAAACTTAAATTCAAGAACAATAAAAGAAAAGGGGTTTTTGAAGCCAGATTTAAACTAAAGTAAATAATAAGAATAAGATGCAAGGCGGTATAACCAGCCAATAAAAATATTTATACTAAATTAGGCGGTATAACCAGCCAATAAAAATAAAACAAAGTTAATATACAAATTAGGCGGTATAACCAGCCAATAAAAATAAATATACTTTTAAAAATAAGCAAACTAGAAAAGTAAGAAAACAAGTAAGTAAGAAGAATCAAATATGAAAAATATGGTTAAGGTTTCATTCTCCACCACTAGACATCATTAAGAATCAATTTCAGATCTATCAATATCAACCAACTATCAAAGTTAACAACCGTAGATAACAACAAGCTCTGTTATCCCAATCTTTCCTTAGTTTGTCGTTAAATAGAACAAGCTCTCTATTTAATCTCTAACCATTAAACAACCTAGAATAAGCTCTCTAAATTCAATTTAATGGCAGCTTTATGATGAGAAAGATAGGTTGATCTAAGCAACAAACACATAAGCTCGGATTGTTCAACATAGGTTATGTTCCACTTTGCAATTATTGAAAACTTGACCATAATCATTAATCACAAATTGCCACTTATGAATAGGAAATCAAGACAATTACACGGATCAAGACTCCTAAACTAGCAATAGATAATTATCAAGATCTATCTAGTTGTACACCTAAATAAATCAAGACAACATCATGAACAATTCTTGTAGAAGAACATAAGCAACTTTGATAGAGAATTAATGATAGATAGAATCTAAAAATCAATCACAAAACATGTCTAGGGCTTTGAAATCACCCTTAACCAAATAGAAGTTTAGCCTAGCATAGGCATTGTAAACATAAACATAAAATTAAAGAGAATCTAAGAAGGAAATAAAAGAAAGAAAGAAAGAAGAAGAAGAAAATAAAGAAAAAGAAAACTAGAGAAAAGAAAGAAGAAGAAAACTTAGAGAATTTTATTACAATGGCTAATATCCTACCAATGTACAATATGATCCTCTACAATCATCCAAGGCCCTCTATTTATACACATTTTGGAGGGCTAAATGACAAGAGACAAGCTTTACAAATTTCAAAGGTAGGTATAATAGGTGGGTGCATTTTTCTAACAATTTTCGTCATATTGTATGACAATTTTGATCAGCCAACTTGATGGTCGATTTTGTCAATATTGGAGGCCTGATCTGATCACATGGTCTTCTAGAAAAATGTTCCCCTGTCAGTTACTGATCCATAGCCGTTGGAATCAGCTCATTTGCTGATGTGGATAAGAAGATATGGGCAAAATACGAAAACAGGTCAGCACAGACGTCATTGCACATCAGCCAACTTGATGGTCGATTTCGCTAGGGAAAACGACTCCGTTTCAAGAAGTGTAAAACATGAAAAAGATAGATATGCCTCTTAGCTTTGCACGGTTAAAGTTTCAGCCTTATTGCTTCAGTGAAACTCCAGATATAGCTGATATGGCAAAAGGTGTCGGAACTGGAACTGAACTGGATTTGCCCTTAATTCTAGTAATCTGAAATCACTCAAAGAAACTTGTGAAAAACACCAAATTACATAAAAATATAAAAGATCATAAAAACAATTAGACTAAACAATAATAACTCGTATTTGACACAAAACAATAATAAAACATAACTAAAAACTATATAATTATACGAGTTATCACACCCCCACACTTAGATTGTTGCTAGTCCCTAGCAACGACTCAATAAAAATAAAATAAGAAAATCTAATCTAATCCACTTTCGTAGGAAATCACGGTGGCACTTAGCATGTGACACAAGCCTTTAAACCCCTAGGTGTCCCTAGTGGACGAGTTTAGTCTCGTGAGGGTTTACTAGAACGATACCCACAAACATTGAAAAACTAAAATATAAATAAACTACATATACTAAAAATATTTATTCCTAATCCTTTCAATACAAATTAGAGACAATCTTTGAACAAGTCTTATAAACTAATCAATAGCTTAAAGAATTTCACAAAAATTTATGCTTCAATGTAAATTGTTTGAGTTAAGCCAATATTAACATAACATATCTCAATCAAAATAGTGCATGTTCAAATTTAATCTCAACTTCTCACATGATATACCCTCATGATTTTCACTCTTTAAAGTAGTGGTGAAGTGTTTACACTCAATCAATCTCATGAAAACAGTTCTACCATATTCTTGCTTGTCCACCTATTCTCCACTATTTAGATCATACAACTTTATGAATCAAGAGGTCTTTAATCAAGGTTGTAATGGGGCCAAGGGGTTTGTAATGTGGTTGAATAACAAAAGGATAAAGATATCACAAAGGCTCCAAAGAGTTCATAAAGTTTAGAGACATAATAAGATCATACAAAGAAACTTCTCAAAACTCTTTACAAGTACATAGTCACCTAGGCCGAATATTCATGTTGGGCCTTTTCTTCATTCTAAACAACTTTGTAACATCTTTTTATTTTTCCACAAATTCAAGAGATGATTCATATTTTTTACTTAGGAATGTATTTGCCAGTATTCCATTTCTTTTTCTCTTGACTTTTCTTTTCTTTTCCCCCCACACTTATTTCTTGTTTCTAACCCAAATTTTCAACTAAAAATATCCCTTGTTTTTTGCAATATGTCTCAAAATATATAATCCATCTTTAGAACAAGGGTAAGGATATAAGTATATTTAGGCTAGGTGTAAGTTGTGGTTACCAATAAAACAGCATATTTAATGTAGGCTCAAATTGGCTCACTAGTGGGGATGTTCTCTTAGAACATTAATAATGGATGGCTGTTTGGCTCTGGTTATAATCCTAATGCCTCTATCATATTCATGTTGTCACATGTATCAATATAGTCTCAAACGGTTTAAAGCAAGTTCTAGAGAATCATGTAATCATAAGAGCACTCAAGAAAGAAATTAGATTGATTTGTATAATGCATCAATCATTATAGGCTCAAAAACTCACAAGGATGATTATACAAGTCAGATTAACTCTAAACATGCTTCTTTCTCAATCAACATATCATATTAACATTGGCTCATAAAAAGGTTGACATCAAGCTCAATTCTCATGAAAATCTTCTCACTAATTAATCTGTTTTAGACTTATGCAATTCATATCTCATCATTGTATTAAAAAGGAACTAAAACACACTAAAAAAAAAAAATAATAATAATAAAGACTCATAAAAAAAAATAGTGGACAAAAATAAAAGAAATCCTAAATCATTCCCCCCACACTTAATTCTTACATTGTCCTCAATGTAAGTCTATTAACCCAAATGAAAGAATCATGTGTAGGAGAAAAGAACTAAGAACATAAGAATAGGAACAACTAAGACTCAAAACAAAACAAACTCATGCAACCTAAATAATCCTAAAACACTAAACAAAAATTAACAAGTAAACATAAAAAGATTAAAATCAAACTGACAAGGTATGTCTCAAGTCTCCCTTACTCAGACCTTGTTCAGAATGAATACTTCTAAATTGCTTAAAACACAACAAACTGTTTTTTTTTTTTTTTTAAATTAGCAAAATATGTCCCTTACCCCCTACTAAAATATGACATTGTCCCCAATGTCAAATTTTAAAGGTAGAATTTAGGAGATATTACCTGCAGAGGTTGCTAACCACTTATTATAACTGAGACACAACAAGCAAAATGTTAGATAATGTCACAAAGACAAAGTGCAATCCACTCCTTGCTCATCCATATCTCTTTTTCTTTTTCCGAGCGTTTGCGAAACAACCGTAGCAGATAAACACTCATAAGCTTGGAGCTTTTTAAGTAAATCTTCAATGGTTGTAGCAGAAATTATGGTTCTCCTTGCCTCTAAAAACATGAATCCATTATCCACAGCATTATCTAAATATGAAAGCAAATTACTAAAATAACCATTAATATTAAGCAAACCAATGGGTTTCTTATTTGTGACCAAAGATGACCAAGAAGCCACGCAAGCTATTTCTTCCAATGTACCCAGACCTCCTGGTAAAGCAATTAATGCATCGGCAGAATGGTACATGATTGTCATCCGTTCAGGGATACTCCAGACTTGTATTTCCTACCCACGGTAGGTCCACAAAAACTTGTGAATAGTTTTGGCACGATTCCTAGAACTGGACTTCCTCCGGCGTGTGCTGCTGTAGCGACTGCTCCCATTAAACCCGTACTACCGCCTCCATAAATCAAGTGGATCTTTTGTTGGGCAAGTATTACTCCAACTCTTATGGCTTCATCAGCGAATATGTTATTTTTCCCTGGATAAGCACCTCCAAAGACACAAATTTTTTTAATGCGCTGGGATGAAGTACTTTCCATTTTTTTTTTTCGAGTGCCTGAAAGAGAATGAGTACATGGTGTAATATATAGAGGACTGAGTAGTGAACCAGACAAGAGTAATAATGTCGCCGAAAGTGTATCTGACCTGTCAGAAGAAAATGTTAACCTAACAAAAGATTTTTGCGTGATTTCAGGAAGAAAATCAAAAAGAGAAGAAAAAGTCAACCGTAAAAGACAAATAAAAAAAACGAGAATAATTACACAAATCGAACAACACGTAAATTAAACCAAAATAAAGTTATTGCAAATCAAACCAAAAGCTGAGAAGTCATTTATTGTAGTTGTGATTGTGGCTCACATCTTCCTCTGGTTTTACGTCCAGAAACGGCTTAAACGCCTTCTATGAGTCGAGGATATGCTTCCCATCCAGTTTTCTTACAAGCTGGCAAACAGGGTCTTTTAACATCAGATTCCCAAGATGTTGCCATTCCCTTTGGAATTGCGGCCATAAATCAAGAATTTCTCTTTGTACGTCTCCACTAGGATGCGTCTCAAGAGAAAGTTGGATATTACCCAAATTCTCCTTACTCAGTCCATCCTTAATGAATTCAATTTTATCATCTCGATTAGAGGACGAAATCCCAATAGAACGACATTTACCGTTACACGTCCATCGTGCACATTTGTGGCAATTTGAACTCATGCGCTTTGCTCGTCGCTTCTTTGCAAAAGTGCTTCTACCTGTACCTGGTAAATGCAAAACAGGAAGATATTCATCTTCACGTACCTTGGCTTCAATTATCCAACGTATGTCTTCAGGAATCCCTTTGTGCATAAGCATTCTTAATCTTTCAAATCGAACTTGGTAAAGCTTCAGTAAAATATTTCGAGGAAAAGGAGGAAATCGTTTCTGCAATCTTGTGAGAATATCATCCATCCTGAAAAAAATGAAAAAAAAAAATTGAAAGAGAAATTGGAAGAGAAATTTATATACAATATCAGTTTTGTGGGTAGCTGATGGAACCGATTTAAATAATCACGGAGTACCGTTATCCGCCATTTAACCGGGGTAAAAAAAATAAAAATTATATTTACATCTAGTTATTTTCAAAACAAGGATCAGAAAGAAAAACAACATAAAAAAAACTCAAAAACAAAACACTCTAAATAAAATCCTAAATTCTTCCCCCCACACATAATTTTTACATTGTCCTCAATGTAATGCTATTATCCCCCAATGCAAGAATTATATGTAAGAGAAAAGAACTATTAAACAAAAGAAAAGAAAAACAATAAAAGATAGAATGATGGAGATTAAGGAATATGCAAATCTGATATAATAGATGCTCTCCATCCTTTTGGGTTGCCTCCCAAGAAGCGCTTGGTTTATTGTCCTCAGCCTAACTTAGACCCATGCCATTATTATTCAACATACTTTGGCTCAAAAAGTGGAAACTCCTCCACATCTTGTATTGGAAAGTTCTCATAGTAAGGCTTCAATCTATGACCATTCACTTTGAATGCCTTATCTGTTTTTGGGCTTTGGATTTCAACTGCACCATGAGTAAATACATTAGTAATAACAAAAGGTCCAACCCAACGAGAACGTAACTTACCTGGATATAACTTAAGGCGTGAATGGAAGAGAAGAACTTTTTGTCCAACAACAAATTCCTTTCTTGATATCATCTTGTCGTGGAATGCCTTAGTCTTTTCCTTGTAAATCCTAGAATTCTGATAGGCATCATTCCTTATCTCCTCTAATTCTTGTAGGTCAAGTTTTCTTTTCTTTCCTGTCTCATCCATCTCCATGTTGCATTGTTTGATAGCCCAATATGATTTATGTTCCAATTCAACCGGAAGATGACAAGGCTTACCATAAACAAGTCGATAAGGAGACATACCAATGGGTGTCTTATATGCTGTCCTATAAGCCCAAAGTGCATCATCAAGTCGTGAACTCCGATCCTTCCTATTTGGATTAACTGTCTTTTCAAGGATGGACTTAACTTCTCGGTTTGACACCTCAGCTTGCCCACTAGTTTGAGGATGATATGAGGTGGAGACCTTGTGTGTGATGTTATACTTCCTCAAAAGTGCTTCCATAGTCCTATTGCAAAAGTGAGTACCTCTATCGCTGATTATGGCCTTTGGCGTTCCAAACCTAGCAAAGATGTTAGTCTTGACAAAATCTGAAACAACTTTAGAGTCATTAGTCCTAGTGGATTTTGCTTCCACCCACTTTGAAACATAATCAACGGCAAGTAAAATATAAAGATTACCAAAAGAAGGAGGAAAAGGTCCCATGAAATCCATGCCCCATACATCAAAAATTTCAACAATAAGTATTGGAGTTTGAGGCATTTGATTTCTAGCACCTAAGTTACCTGTTCTTTGGCAACGATCACATGACTTGCAAAAGAGGTATGCATCTTTGAATATGGTAGGCCAATAAAATCCAGAATCAAGAACTTTCATGGCTGTTCTTTTGGATCCAAAGTGTCCTCCACATGCATAAGAGTGACAAAAGGTGAGAATAGATTGAAATTCAGTTTCGAGTACACACCTTCTTATAATCTGATCGGAGCAATGCTTCCAAAGGTAAGGATCATCCCATATGTAGTATTTGGCATCACTCTTGATCTTATTTCTTTGAGCTAGTGTCAACTCTTGTGGCAACTTCTTGGTAACTAAGTAATTAACAATATCAGCATACCAAGGAGTTGTTGTACTTATAAAAAGAAGTTGCTCATCCGGAAAGTTCTCATTCAAGGGTAGTGCATCCTCTTCATGAACTAAACGGCTAAGATGGTCCGCAACCAGGTTGTCACTACCTCTCTTATCTTTTATCTCCAAATCAAACTCTTGTAAGAGAAGTATCCATCTAATCAACCTTGGTTTGGCCTCCTTTTTAGTGAGTAAGTACTTAAGGGCTGCATGGTCAGAATATACAATTACTTTAGTACCAATTAAATAAGATCGAAATTTTTCTAAAGCAAATACAACAGCCAAAAGTTCTTTTTCAGTAGTGGAATAGTTCAATTGAGCATCATTAAGAGTTCGGGAGGCATAATAAATGGCATGTGAGGCTTTGCCAACCCGTTGGCCCAAAACAGCTCCAATGGCATAGTCACTAGCATCACACATGATTTCAAAAGGTACATTCCAATCTGGTGGTTGGATGATAGAAGCTGATGTCAAGAGTCCCTTCAATGTTTCAAACGCCTCTTTGCATTTATCATCAAAGTGGAAAACCACATCTTTTTGTAGTAGCTTGCAAAGAGGTAATGTGATCTTTGAGAAGTCTTTGATAAATCTCCTATAGAAACCTGCATGTCCAAGAAAAGAACGAACCTCTCTCACATTTGTGGGAGGTGGTAAAGAATGCATAATATCTATTTTAGACTTATCAACCTCTATCCCTCTAGAAGAAATAACATGGCCCAAAACTATTCCTTGTTCTACCATAAAGTGACATTTTTCCCAATTCAAAACAAGGTTAGTTTCCATGCATCTTTCAAGTACAAGTGTAAGGTTCTCTAGACATCTATCAAAAGAATCACCATAGACACTAAAATCATCCATAAACACTTCTATGATGTTCTCTACATAATCTGAAAATATGCTAACCATACACCTTTGGAATGTAGCTGGTGCATTCCAATCTGGTGGTTGGATGATAGGAGCTGATGTCAAGAGTCCCTTCAATGTTTCAAACGCCTCTTTGCATTTATCATCAAAGTGGAAAACCACATCTTTTTGTAGTAGCTTGCAAAGAGGTAATGTGATCTTTGAGAAGTCTTTGATAAATCTCCTATAGAAACCTGCATGTCCAAGAAAAGAACGAACCTCTCTCACATTTGTGGGAGGTGGTAAAGAATGCATAATATCTATTTTAGACTTATCAACCTCTATCCCTCTAGAAGAAATAACATGGCCCAAAACTATTCCTTGTTCTACCATAAAGTGACATTTTTCCCAATTCAAAACAAGGTTAGTTTCCATGCATCTTTCAAGTACAAGTGTAAGGTTCTCTAGACATCTATCAAAAGAATCACCATAGACACTAAAATCATCCATAAACACTTCTATGATGTTCTCTACATAATCTGAAAATATGCTAACCATACACCTTTGGAATGTAGCTGGTGCATTACAAAGACCAAATGGCATACGCCGGTATGCAAAAGTACCAAATGGACATGTGAATGTTGTTTTCTCTTGGTCCTCCGGAGCAATGGCTATCTGATTATAACCTGAAAAACCATCAAGAAAACAATAATGAGAATGGCCAGCTAATCTTTCAAGCATTTGATCAATAAAAGGTAAAGGAAAGTGGTCTTTGCGAGTTGTGGAATTAAGTTTACGATAATCAATACAAACTCGCCATCCTGTTTGAATCCTAGTAGGAACAAGTTCATTCTCATTATTTGTTACCACCGTTACACCTGATTTCTTTGGAACCACTTGGACCGGGCTCACCCATTTGCTATCCGAGATAGGATAGATCACTCCAACATCTAGGAGCTTCAGTATCTCCTTTTTCACAACCTCCATCATAGGAGGGTTCAATCTTCTTTGTGCTTCTCTTGTTGGTTTGGACCCTTCCTCTAACAAAATCGGGTGCATGCACATGGATGGGCTTATTCCCTTGATATCGGCAATTGTCCAACCAATTGCTGTTTTATGATCTCTAAGCACCCGGATAAGTCGCTCTTCTTGCAAAGGTGTGAGCTCTTTGGCAATGATGATCGGTAGTGTGTCCTTTTTACCTAGGAACACATATTTCAAGTGGTTCGGTAGTGGTTTCAACTCTAAAGTTGGTGCCTGCAAAATGGAAGGTAGAAGTTTCTCATTAGATAAAGGCAAATCAATAAATGAAACATCAAACCTTGCATCTTTAGGTGGCAGCGAGTGTAAAGATTCTAGTGCCCCTTCCACATGGTCACTCAAGGCTAGTTTAGCATTCCCCATTCCGAGATGGTTGCTAAGGACTATTTCCACACTATCTTCACCATCTAGCTCATAAGCTTGCTGCACTAGTGAGTCAATTATATCAATATTAAAAACAGAATGCACATCACTAGGATATCTCATGGCCTCAAAAATGTTAAAGCTAATTATTTCACCATCAAATTCCATAGTTAAAGTGCCATTATGTACATCTATTTTAGTTCTTGTTGTTTTCAAGAATGGTCTCCCTAATAGAATAGGTGTGGGATTAGAAGATATCTCATCTTCCATCTCAATAACATAAAAGTCAGCGGGAAAAACCAATTCATTAACCTGTACAAGAACGTCTTCTACAACTCCTCTTGGATAAGTGTTAGAACGGTCAGCAAGTTGTATTATAACACCGGTTTCCTCTAATGGTCCTAGATTCAATGAAGCATAAATTGAATATGGCATGACATTAATAGATGCCCCTAGATCTAGCATAGCACGCTCAAACCTGGTGTTGCCTATCTTACAAGGAATGGTAAACATACCTGGATCCTTGCATTTAGGTGGGAGTTTCTTTTGAAGAACAGCTGACACATTCTCCCCCACACTTACCTTTTCATTCCATTTCAACTTCCGTTTAGATGTGCACAACTCTTTTAGGAACTTGGCATATCTTGGCACTTGCTTGATAGCATCTAGTAAAGGAATGTTCACCTCTACTTTCCGGAAAGTTTCCAAAATTTCCTTCTCTTGCTCCTCCTTCCTGGACTTTGCTAACCTGCCAGGAAAAGGTGGAGGAGTTATATAAGAAGGAAAGGATGGTTTAGGAATTACCTTTTTTAGTGGCTCGTTGGGATGTGAAGAGGATGCCATGGTATTGTTCTCCCCTTGAGCACTATCATTTTGTGGTGTCTCTAGCTGTTTCCCACTTCTTAAAGTTATAGCATTGGCATTCTCTCTTGGATTCACTATGGTTTGGGAAGGTAATTTCCCAGAATCCCTTGCTTGCATTTGACTCATGGTTGTTGCCAATTGCCCTATTTGAGTCTCCAAATTTCGAATACTTGTCTTTGTTTCCTGTTGAAATTGAATTGTATTAGTAGAAAGAGCTTTAACAAGATCTTCAAGAGAAGTACCTGAATTTTGGGTGGGTGGTAGTTGTTGTCGGGTTTGGTATGGTTGTTGCACTCTTTGCTGAAAACCCGGTGGCCTGTGGTCAAATGGTGGAGGAATAGTTTGTGATTGGTTCCCTCCATAATTGAAGTTTGGATGATCCCTCCATCCTGGATTGTAAGTGTTTGAGTAGGGATCATATTTCCTTGATTGGTTCTGAAATCCACCCATGGCATTCACATGTTCATTGGTATCCTCTTGATGTGTTGGACACATATCAGTTTGGTGCCCTATGTTTGAACATATGCCACAAGCCTTTATTTGTTGTATTTTACCTACAGCCAATTGTTGAACAAGAGAAGTCAGTTTATCAAATTTTTGTTCAAGGGATGATATACTTACCTCATTAACTCTCTTAGGTTGTGGTGGTGGATCTTGTCTCATTGAGAACTGTTGAGAATTGGCTGCCATGTTGGAGATTAATGTTCTAGCAGCCCTGGGAGTCTTATCAACTAGAGCTCCCCTACTAGCGGCATCTATCATACTTCTCTCCATGGGCATGAGACCTTCATAGAAGTATTGGATGAGAAGTTGTTCACTTATTTGATGGTGTGGACATGATGCACAAAGTTTCTTGAACCTCTCCCAATATTCATATAAGGACTCTCCGTTGTATTGCCGAATCCCACATATCTCTTTCCTAATGTTGGCAGCCTTAGATGCTGGGAAATACCTTTCCAAGAATGCTTTCTTCAAATCATTCCATGTAGTGATGGTCCCGGATGGTAGATAGTAGAGCCATTCCTTTGCTGAATCAGCTAGAGAGAATGGGAAGGCTCTCAACTTAACTTGCTCTTCCGTGACCCCTGTTGGTCTCATGCTTGAGCAAACTACATGGAATTCCTTGAGGTGCTTATTTGGATCCTCTCCTGCAAAACCATGAAAAGTTGGGAGAAGATGAATCAAACCAGATTTTAATTCAAAAGCTACCTCAAGATTAGCATATTCAATGCATAATGGTTGTTGACCCAAGTCCGGAGCGGCTAGCTCCTTGAGAGTTCGGTTGTCAGCTGCTGCCATCTCTCCTTGCTTCTCTTGGATGTTTTGGATCAACTCCTCGATTGGTTGTTGGTGAGAAGTTATAAATTCCCGAATTTTCCTAAGTCGTAAGTCTTCTTCGGGAGCTTGGAACATTCACTAATAAAAAAAAATAAGAAAGTAAATAATTAGAACAGAAAATAAGAATAAACCAATAAACTAATAAACTAAAGAAAGCAATCCCCGGCAACGGCGCCAAAAATTTGATGCACCCAAAAGAGTGTATCTTATTTAACCTTGCACTAAAAAGATAAATTGTAAGTATAGTAGTTAGCAAGGGTCGAGTCCTCAGGGATTGGGTTTTAGTTTATAAGTTAATAGTTTAAAACTTAAATTCAAGAACAATAAAAGAAAAGGGGTTTTTGAAGCCAGATTTAAACTAAAGTAAATAATAAGAATAAGATGCAAGGCGGTATAACCAGCCAATAAAAATATTTATACTAAATTAGGCGGTATAACCAGCCAATAAAAATAAAACAAAGTTAATATACAAATTAGGCGGTATAACCAGCCAATAAAAATAAATATACTTTTAAAAATAAGCAAACTAGAAAAGTAAGAAAACAAGTAAGTAAGAAGAATCAAATATGAAAAATATGGTTAAGGTTTCATTCTCCACCACTAGACATCATTAAGAATCAATTTTAGATCTATCAATATCAACCAACTATCAAAGTTAACAACCGTAGATATCAACAAGCTCTGTATCCCAATCTTTCCTTAGTTTGTCGTTAAATAGAACAAGCTCTCTATTTAATCTCTAACCATTAAACAACCTAGAATAAGCTCTCTAAATTCAATTTAATGGCAGCTTTATGATGAGAAAGATAGGTTGATCTAAGCAACAAACACATAAGCTCGGATTGTTCAACTTAGGTTATGTTCCACTTTGCAATTATTGAAAACTTGACCATAATCATTAATCACAAATTGCCACTTATGAATAGGAAATCAAGACAATTACACGGATCAAGACTCCTAAACTAGCAATAGATAATTATCAAGATCTATCTAGTTGTACACCTAAATAAATCAAGACAACATCATGAACAATTCTTGTAGAAGAACATAAGCAACTTTGATAGAGAATTAATGATAGATAGAATCTAAAAATCAATCACAAAACATGTCTAGGGCCTTGAAATCACCCTTAACCAATTAGAAGTTTAGCCTAGCATAGGCATTGTAAACATAAACATAAAATTAAAGAGAATCTAAGAAGGAAATAAAAGAAAGAAAGAAGAAGAAGAAAATAAAGAAAAAGAAAACTAGAGAAAAGAAAGAAGAAGAAAACTTAGAGAATTTTATTACAATGGCTAATATCCTACCAATGTACAATATGATCCTCTACAATCATCCAAGGCCCTCTATTTATACACATTTTGGAGGGCTAAATGACAAGAGACAAGCTTTACAAATTTCAAAGGTAGGTATAATAGGTGGGTGCATTTTTCTAACAATTTTCGTCATATTGTATGACAATTTTGATCAGCCAACTTGATGGTCGATTTTGTCAATATTGGAGGCCTGATCTGATCACATGGTCTTCTAGAAAAATGTTCCCCTGTCAGTTACTGATCCATAGCCGTTGGAATCAGCTCATTTGCTGATGTGGATAAGAAGATATGGGCAAAATACGAAAACAGGTCAGCACAGACGTCATTGCACATCAGCCAACTTGATGGTCGATTTCGCTAGGGAAAACGACTCTGTTTCAAGAAGTGTAAAACATGAAAAAGATAGATATGCCTCTTAGCTTTGCACGGTTAAAATTTCAGCCTTATTGCTTCAGTGAAACTCCAGATATAGCTGATATGGCAAAAGGTGTCGGAACTGGAACTGAACTGGATTTGCCCTTAATTCTAGTAATCTGAAATCACTCAAAGAAACTTGTGAAAAACACCAAATTACATAAAAATATAAAAGATCATAAACACAATTAGAGTAAACAATAATAACTCGTATTTGACACAAAACAATAATAAAACATAACTAAAAACTATATAATTATACGAGTTATCAGGCCGAAACCCTAGCTTGCCCATGATGTGGTGCCACCACCTTCCTTGGTTGTTCGAGGCCACCGTTAGCTTTGCTGTCATCGTGTGAGCAACTTTCTAGTTGATTGTTGCTCCAAATTTTAATCCGAGCTAAGTGTAAAATTTATTTGTAAAAAAATTCTTAAGCTGAAAATTTTTGGATAGTAGCTAACTATTATAAATGATGGGAATTTGAGTGTCCCATAGTTGTAAAATTTTTACAAAATATCTTGGCGATGTCGTAGGTACCCGTATCGTGGAGTTCGCCTGGGATGGCGACAAAGTCACGAAAGTGCCGCTTTAATACTCGAAATAACACTGTTAGTATTTAGGTTAATCTAGGAGGTAGTTGTTATTTTATATGCATTGTTGATTGATATGGATATTGAAACACGAAAGATTGCTCGAATTACGAAAATGGTAAGTTTCGAACCTTACGCGGATCAAAGGCGTAAGTGTGGTGTTAATATGGTTACATGAGGTAAGTGTTGTGGAGTTGAATAATAATGATGTTAGCTATTTGAAATGCTCGGATATGCTTAATTGAGATGTTGGGCAAGATACGGATTATAGTTGTACTTGTCGGATTAAAGAAACAATAGTATGAAATTGTGGTTGAGGCATTATGGTTACTAATTTGTGAAATTGGTTGATGAATGATATTGTATAGGATGGTTGAGTACTTAAGGATAGTTAGATATTGTAGATTAAAAGGTTATGCACATAAGTTGTTTGATAAAAAAATCTGAGTGAAATTGTAATGCTTTGAAAAACATAAGTAGAAATATGTTAGTGTAGAGATTGTTTCCTAGCATAGTATATATATATATATATATATATATATATATATATATATATTACTCCACGATATAAGAGAATTAATATATCATGTTGATATTATTGTACGGATAGGGTGATGTCCGGGATGCTATTATTATACGGATAGGGTGATGTCCGGGATGCTATTATTATACGGACAGGGTGATGTCTGGGATGCTATTATTATATGGATAGGGTGATGTCTGGGGTGCTATTGTTGTACGGACAAGGTAAAGTCCGGGATGCTATTGTTGTACGGACAAGGTGATGTCCGGGATGCTATTATTGTACGGACAGGGTGATGTCCGGGGTGCTATTGTTGTACGGACAAGATGATGTCCGGGATGCTATTATTGTACGGACAAGGTGAAGTTCGGGATGCTATTATTGTACGGACAAGGTAAAGTCCGGGATGCTATTATTGTACAGACAAGGTGATGTTCGAGATGCTATTATTATATGGATAGGGTGATGTCCGGGGTGCTATTGTTGTACGGACAAGATGATGTCCGGGATGCTATTGTTTTACGGACAGGATGATGTCGGAATGCTATTGTGGTACGGATAAGATGAGTTCGGGATGGTACGGACAGGATGAGTCCGGGATTATATGGACAAGATAGTGCGGGATGACAAATATTACGGACTGATATAAGTCCGAAATGTTTTGATGTTATAGTCATGAAAAAATTCTAAATGATAATTATAGAGCTATACACGTAAAATCGATTGTTAAATATTTTTGGCTACCGATTTTAGCTGGCCAATGGCCTATTTATATTCAACGCTCAGCATCAAAGATTTCATAAGGGACAAATAATTCTTATAAGTCCCGGAACAATTTTTAAATATTACTTTTCGGTTAATTAGTCATACTTGATTTGTCATGTTTATGCTTTAATGGTTAAGAAAGGAAGCACGAAATTTCCAAGTACTCTTCCGAGTTACCTTATGCTCACTGAGTTTTTCGACTCACTTCATTTATTTTCATTTTTTTTCCAGATTCTAATAGACCTAGCTCTTCCCAGATTCCGGATAGCTAGCTCCTCATATACTTGTGGTGAGCGAATTGACCCAAGACGTGGTAAGCAGTGGCGATGGTGGGGTACATTTTTGCAGTCATTAGGGTATCATGGGTCCTCTGCATTTTGTGTATGTTGAATAGGTACTGTATACTTTGTAAACGGATGTAATTAAGTGATGTAGGACGTATATCAGTCTTAGAGGCCTGGTATGAGATGGTGATGTTCATTTTGTTATGATATATTATAAATGTATGTTTGTATATAAGATGTCATAAAGGTTGAGTCTGCTGCGGGGCATTTCGGTTACTCCCTATCGGAGGTGTCCAAACCGAGATGTCATGTGTTGATGAATTATTACATTGTGAATGTTGATGATTGAGCGGCAAACCTCCATGTAGGGCGAGACTATGCCAAAATTTCGTTTGATTTGGTTTAATGAGTATACTCAGGCTTCGGAGGCAGGGGCATACCTTGTCTCTGGCCGATCACATTCCCTGAATTTGGGGTGTGACAAAGGTGGTATCAGAGCATCGTTTAGAGGTCAGTGACTGCAAAAAGGGTAGGGTAGTAGTGCATTGCTTACAGGTATAACCTAGGGTATCGGTAAATAGTGTACTGCCCCTACAGATGTCCATCGTCACATGCGGTTACGTCGGGTAATCTATAAGCCAGCTAGTACATATAGAATTGTGTCAAGAATATTGTGGAATTACTGACAGTATATTTATTTTCTAAATACAATGCTTTCACGATCACGATCTCATAGATATATAGACGTATTGGGGGACCGAGAGCTTGAGGTCCTGGATAATATTTTTATTGGCCCTGAGGTTAGAGGCCAGAGTGAGGATAGTAGTAGGTCTGCTACTAGGGAAATAGATAGGATTGCTGGAATAGTATTAGATGACGACACATATGAATAGTTGTTGGATATGGTAAATAGAACATATTAATATATTCAGGCCCTGGTAGGGCTGGTGGTAGAACAATGACAGCCACGATTGTTCGACCAAATTCCTTCAACCAGGTGTTGTTAGTAATGAGTTGTTGTTGGGACAACATACACCCTATCAGCATATAACCTTACCTACTTTGTAGAAACTTTACCACCTAGTTTTGCAGGGGTGGAATCCGATTTTGATCCTAGAAGGTTTTTAGAAGAGTGCGGCCAACGGTGTGTAGGCTTAGGGTGCTCGCCGACTAGAGCCATAAAATTAGTGAGATTTCAGCTGTATGGTAGGGCACATGCATGTATATCTCTGATAACTCGTATGATTATATAGTTTTTAGTTATGTTTTATTATTGTTTTGTGTCAAATACGAGTTATTATTGCTTAGTCTAATTGTGTTTATGATTTTTTATATTTTTATGTAATTTGGTGTTTTTCACGAGTTTCTTTGAGTGATTTCAGATTACTAGGTTAAATCAACAATTAAGGGCAAATTCAGTTAAGTTCCAGTTCCGACACCTTTTTCCATATCAGCTATATCTGGAGTTTCACAGAAGCAATAAGGCTGAAATTTTAACCGTGCAAAGTTAAGAGGCATATCTAACTTTTTCATGTTTTACACTTCTTGAAACGGAGTCGTTTTCCCTAGCGAAATCGACCATCAAGTTGGCTGATGTGCAATGACGTCTGTGCTGACCAGTTTTGGTATTTTGACCATATCTTCTGATCCACATCAGCAAATGAGCTGATTCCAATGGATATGGATCACTAACTGATATGGAAACATTTTTCTAGAAGACCATGTGATCAGATCAAGCCTCCAATATTGACAAAATCGACCATCAAGTTGGCTGATCAAAATTGTCATACAATATGACGAAAATTGTTAGAAAAATGCACCCACCTATTATACCTACCTTTGAAATTTGTAAAGCTTGTCTCTTGTCATTTAGCCCTCCAAAATGTGTATAAATAGAGGGCCTTGGATGATTGTAAGAGACATTGTACATTGGTAGGATATTAGCCATTGTAATAAAATTCTCTAAGTTTTCTTCTTCTTTCTTCTTCTTTCTTTTCTCTAGTTTTCTTTTTCTTTCTTTTCTTCTTCTTCTTTCTTTCTTTTATTTCCTTCTTAGATTCTCTTTAATTTTATGTTTATGTTTACAATGCCTATGCTAGGCTAAACTTCTATTTGGTTAAGGGTGATTTCAAAGCCCTAGACATGTTTTGTGATTGATTTTCAGATTCTATCTATCATTAATTTTCTATCAAAGTTGCTTATGTTCTTCTACAAGAATTGTTCATGATGTTGTCTTGATTTATTTAGGTGTACAACTAGATAGATCTTGATAATTATCTATTGCTAGTCTAGGAGTCTTGATCCGTGTAATTGTCTTGATTTCCTATTCATAAGTGGCAATTTGTGATTAATGATTATGGTCAAGTTTTCAATAATTGCAAAGTGGAACATAACCTAAGTTGAACAATCCGAGCTTATGTGTTTGTTGCTTAGATCAACCTATCTTTCTCATCATAAAGCTGCCATTAAATTGAATTTAGAGAGCTTATTCTAGGTTGTTTAATGGTTAGAGATTAAATAGAGAGCTTGTTCTATTTAACGACAAACTAAGGAAAGATTGGGATAACAGAGCTTGTTGTTATCTACGGTTGTTAACTTTGATAGTTGGTTGATATTGATAGATCTGAAATTGATTCTTAATGATGTCTAGTGGTGGAGAATGAAACCTTAACCATATTTTTCATATTTGATTCTTCTTACTTACTTGTTTTCTTACTTTTCTAGTTTGCTAATTTTTAAAAGTATATTTATTTTTATTGGCTGGTTATACCGCCTAATTTGTATATTAACTTTGTTTTATTTTTATTGGCTGGTTATACCGCCTAATTTAGTATATATATTTTTATTGGCTGGTTATACCGCCTAATTTAGTATATATATTTTTATTGGCTGGTTATACCGCCTTGCATCTTATTCTTATTATTTACTTTAGTTTAAATCTGGCTTCAAAAACCCCTTTTCTTTTATTGTTCTTGAATTTAAGTTTTAAACTATTAACTTATAAACTAAAACCCAATCCCTGAGGACTCGACCCTTGCTAACTACTATACTTACAATTTATCCTTTTAGTGCAAGGTTAAATAAGATACACTCTTTTGGGTGTATCAATCTCTTTAGTAGCCAGAAGGTGGATTGATGACCCTCCCCTCGAGTGGTCAGAATTTAGTGTTGAGCTTCTTCGAGAATTGTTTTTCCAGAAAATGAAAGGGATTTAGGAATTCATGAATACGAGAGGTTAAGACGATGCGAGGATAGGTCACAGGAGAGAGTGAGATATGAAAGACAAACATCTAGGCAAACAAGGCCATATGGACTAAGGGTTAGAACAACCCTAGAATCATGGATGTTGAGGGATAGAGAAGTCAGTACTCGGAGGAGGAGATCGACTAGTGTATGTTATAGATGTGGCAGGCCAGGGCATTTCAGGAGAGATTGCCCATTAGGTCTAGGTTCATCCCCATCAATGCGAGCTCCACATCCAGCTACAGCATATCCAGGGCAATCGGTAGGGTTAGTAGCATTAGAGACGGGTCAGGGTTCCTAGGGTAGGGAACAACAGTCTGTGGGCAGAGAACATACTATGGGCAATAGAGGACAAGCCCGTGATTTATCATCTACTGCCATGGTGACAGGTATAACTTTAGTCTGGTTTTTGGCAAACTGATTTCATTTAATTTGAGCACTATATATTGAGTTGTATTTCAAGAAACTTTGAAGTATTTTGACCTAGTTCCGAGATTTGTTATTGATGTTGAGGATGTTGTGAATTTGATAAGTGCTTAATTTCATACATTCTCCTATTTAATTTCCTTATACTTTGTGCTTTGATTCTTACTTCCTTGACATTTTACTAGGTTTTTATGCTTTGTAGGTATTTTGGAGGAGATGAAGTCAAAACATGTCAATTAGGATGTTAAGGAGCTTACAAAAGTGAAATCACAAGATGGAAAAAGAGTTGGGAGTCAAAAAGATCAAATTCTTGGTGCAAAGCAAGAAGACAGATTTGACCTCCGAATCTTGTTGCTAAGAAAACATGATGTTAGACTCTTTATTCGAAGAAACTTCCTTCTTGACTTTTGAAGATCACTTGATTACCTTTCCATCGGTTGGTCATGGCCCAAAATTGAATAAAAATGGTCATCCAAATCGGCATTGGAATATCTCCCTAAACAATCCTAGTGACAGAAAATACCCTAGCCGCAAATCTCATCTTTTTCTTAATACCCTAGCTGACATTTATGTTTATCCTTGCCAAAGAAGGATTAGTGGCTGTCAACTTGCATTAATTGCAAGTATCTTTCCTTAAAGCTAATCCTAGTCAAAGTAAGAGAATTAAATCAGCCAAGACTTTCCTTCCTTACACTTACTTTGTCTGCAAGTTTGTAATCTCTCTTCATTAAAGAGTGCTTTGACTAAAACTTTCCTACTTTATTCAAACTTGGCTGCCAAGGCTTATATCTTTCCTTAAAACACAAAAGTCAGCCACTTTTCCTTAACTTTAGCCACAAGTCAGCATTTATTGAAGGGAGAGAGCTGAAATTCACTTGTTTGATGCCCTAGCTATTGCCTATAAATAGAGATTAAGGGGGCATACGAAATTTACACTTTCCCAAGCACCAAATTCTGATTTCTTCTTTGTTTCTTTGTTTTTGAGAGAGCAAGAGGCTGTATAATTAATATTCTTCTTCTTCTTCTTCTTTCTTTCTTTTATTTTCTTCTTAGATTCTCTTTAATTTTATGTTTATGTTTACAATGCCTATGCTAGGCTAAACTTTTATTTGGTTAAGGGTGATTTCAAAGCCCTAGACATGTTTTGTAATTGATTTTCAGATTCTATCTATCATTAATTTTCTATCAAAGTTGCTTATGTTCTTCTACTAGAATTGTTTATGATGTTGTCTTGATTTATTTAGGTGTACAACTAGATAGATCTTGATAATTATCTATTGCTAGTTTAGGAGTCTTGATCCGTGTAATTGTCTTGATTTCCTATTCATAAGTGGCAATTTGTGATTAATGATTATGGTCAAGTTTTCCATAATTGCAAAGTGGAACATAACCTAAGTTGAACAATCCGAGCTTATGCGTTTGTTGCTTAGATCAACCTATCTTTCTCATCATAAAGCTGCCATTAAATTGAATTTAGAGAGCTTATTCTAGGTTGTTTGATGGTTAGAGATTAAATAGAGAGCTTGTTCTATTTAACGACAAACTAAGGAAAGATTGGGATAACAGAGCTTGTTGTTATCTACGGTTGTTAACTTTGATAGTTGGTTGATATTGATAGATCTAAAATTGGTTCTTAATGATGTCTAGTGGTGGAGAATGAAACCTTAACCATATTTCTCTCATATTTGATTTCTTATTTCTTACTTGCATCTTACTTTTCTTGTTTGCTTATTTTTAGAACTATTTCAAAACCCCCTTTTCTTTTGTTTTCTTTGAACCTAAGTTATAAACTAATAACTCAGAGATTAAAACCCAAACCCTGAGGATTCGACCCTTGCTAATCACTATACTCTACAATTGATTTTTTTTAAGTGCAAGATTGAACAAGATACGATCTTTTGGGTGCATCAAGTTTTTGGCGCCGTTGCCGGGGATTGCTTTCTTTAGTTTATTAGTTTATTGGTTTATTCTTATTTTCTGTTCTAATTATTTACTTTCTTATTTTTTTTATTAGTGAATGTTCCAAGCTCCTGAAGAAGACTTAAGACTTAGGAGAATTCGGGAATTTATAACATCTCACCAACAACCAATCGAGGAGTTGATCCAAAACATCCAAGAGGAGCAAGGGAGATGGCAGCAGCTGACAACCGAACTCTCAAGGAGCTAGCCGCTCCGGACTTGGATCAACAACCATTATGCATTGAATATGCTAATCTTGAGGTAGCTTTTGAATTAAAATCTGGTTTGATTCATCTTCTCCCAACTTTTCATGGTTTTGCAGGAGAGGATCCAAATAAGCACCTCAAGGAATTCCATGTAGTTTGCTCAAGCATGAGACCAACAGGAGTCACGGAAGAGCAAGTTAAGCTGAGAGCCTTCCCATTCTCTCTAGCTGATTCAGCAAAGGAATGGCTCTACTATCTACCATCCGGGACCATCACTACATGGAATGATATGAAGAAAGCATTCTTGGAAAGGTATTTCCCAGCATCAAAGGCTGCCAACATTAGAAAAGAGATATGTGGGATTAGGCAATACAATGGAGAGTCCTTATATGAATATTGGGAGAGGTTCAAGAAACTTTGTGCATCATGTCCACACCATCAGATAAGTGAACAACTTCTCATCCAATACTTCTATGAAGGACTCATGCCCATGGAGAGAATTATGATAGATGCTGCTAGTGGGGGAGCTCTAGTTGATAAGACTCCCGGGGCTGCTAGAACTCTAATCTCCAACATGGCAGCCAATTCTCAACAATTCTCAATGAGACAAGATCCACCACCACAACCCAAGAGAGTTAATGAGGTAAGTATATCAACCCTTGAACAAAAATTTGATAAACTGACTTCTCTTGTTCAAAAATTGGCTGTAGGTAATATACAGCAAATAAAGGCTTGTGGCATATGTTCAAACATGGGGCACCAAACTGATATGTGTCCAACACTTCAAGAAGACACCAATGAACATGTGAATGCCATGGGTGGCTTTCAGAACCAACCAAGGAAATATGATCCCTACTCAAACACATACAATCCAGGATGGAGGGATCATCCAAACTTCAATTATGGAGGTAACCAATCACAAGCTATTCCTCCACCATTTGACAATAGGCCACCGGGTTTTCAGCAAAGAGTGCAACAACCATATCAAACCCGACAACAAGTGCCACCACAAAAAAGTTCAGGTGAGACTTTTGAAGATCTTGTCAAAACCCTTACTACTAATACAATTCAACTTCAACAGGAATCAAGGGACACAAAGGTAAGTATCCGAAACTTAGAGGCTCAGATGGGGCAATTGGCAACAACCCTGAGTCAAATGCAAGCAAGGGATTCTGGAAAATTACCTTCCCAAACCATAGTGAATCCAAGAGAGAATGCCAATGCTATAACTTTAAGAAGTGGGAAACAGCTAGAGACACCACAAACTGATAGTGCTCAAGGGGAGAACAATACCATGGCATCCTCTTCACATCCCAACGAGCCACTAAAAAAGGTAATTCATAAACCATCCTTTCCTTATATAACTCCTCCACCTTTTCCTAGCAGGTTAGCAAAGTCCAAGAAGGAGGAGCAAGAGAAGGAAATTTTGGAAACCTTCCGGAAAGTAGAGGTGAACATTCCTTTACTAGATGCTATCAAGCAAGTGCCAAGATATGCCAAGTTCCTAAAAGAGTTGTGCACATCTAAACGGAAGTTGAAATGGAATGAAAAGGTAAGTGTGGGGGAGAATGTGTCAGCTGTTCTTCAAAAGAAACTCCCACCTAAATGCAAGGATCCAGGTTTGTTTACCATTCCTTGTAAGATAGGCAACACCAGGTTTGAGCGTGCTATGCTAGATCTAGGGGCATCTATTAATGTCATGCCATATTCAATTTATGCTTCATTGAATCTAGGACCATTAGAGGAAACCGGTGTTATAATACAACTTGCTGACCGTTCTAACACTTATCCAAGAGGAGTTGTAGAAGACATTCTTGTACAGGTTAATGAATTGGTTTTTCCCACTGACTTTTATGTTATTGAGATGGAAGATGTGATGTCTTCTAATCCCACACCTACTCTATTAGGGAGACCTTTCTTGAAAACAACAAGAACTAAAATAGATGTACATGATGGCACTTTAACTATGGAATTTGTTGGTGAAATAATTCGCTTTAACATTTTTGAGGCCATGAGATATCCTAGTGATGTGCATTCTGCTTTTAATATTGATATAATTGACTCACTAGTGCAGCAAGCTTATGAGCTAGATGGTGAAGATAGTGTGGAGATTGTCCTTAGCAAACATCTCAATGGGGAATGCTAAAGGGGAACTAGCCTTGAGTGACCATGTGGAAGGGGCACTAGAATCTTTACACTCACTGTCACCTAAAGATGCAAGGTTTGATGTTTCATTTATTGATTTGCAATTATCTAATGAGAAACTTCTACCTTCTATTTTGCAGGCACCAACTTTAGAGTTGAAACCACTACCGAACCACTTGAAATATGTGTTCTTAGGTGAAAAGGACACACTACCTGTCATCATTGCCAAAGAGCTCACACCTTTGCAAGAAGAGCGACTTATCCGGGTGCTTAGAGAGCATAAAACAGCAATTGGTTGGATAATTGCCGATATCAAGGGAATAAGCCCATCCATGTGCATTGATAACTCGTATAATTATATAGTTTTTAGTTATGTTTTATTATTGTTTTGTGTCAAATACGAGTTATTATTGTTTAGTCTAATTGTGTTTATGATCTTTTATATTTTTATGTATTTTGGTGTTTTTCACAAGTTTCTTTGAGTGATTTCAGATTACTAGAATTAAGGGCAAATCCAGTTCAGTTCTAGTTCCGACACCTTTTGCCATATCAGCTATATCTCGAGTTTCACTGAAGCAATAAGGCTGAAATTTGTAGTCATGCAAAGCTAAGAGGCATATCTATCTTTTTCATGTTTTACACTTCTTGAAACGGAGTCGTTTTCCCTAGTGAAATCGACCATCAAGTTGGCTGATGTGCAATGACGTCTATGCTGACCTGTTTTCGTATTATGCCCATATCTTCTTATCCACATCAGCAAATGAGCTGATTCCAACGGCTATGGATCAGTAACTGATAGGGTAACATTTTTCTAGAAGACCATGTGATCAGATAAGGCCTCCAAAATTGACAAAATCGACCATCAAGTTGGCTGATCAAAATCGTCATATATGACGAAAATTGTTAGAAAATGCACCCACCTATTATACCTACCTTTGAAATTTGTAAAGCTTGTCTCTTGTCATTTAGCCCTCCAAAATGTGTATAAATAGAGGACCTTGGATGATTGTAAGGGATCATATTGGAGATTGGTAGGATATTAGCCATTTTAACAAAATTCTCTAAGTTTTCTTCTTCTTTCTTTTCTCTAGTTTTCTTTTTCTTTAGAAAGAGCAAGAGGTTGGATAATTAATATTCTTCTTCTTCTTCTTTCTTTCTTTTATTTTCTTCTTAGATTCTATTTAATTTTATGTTTATAATGCCTATGCTAGGCTAAACTTCTATTTGGTTAAGGGTGATTTCAAAGCCCTAGACATGTTTTGTGATTGATTTTCAGATTCTATCTATCATTAATTTTCTATCAAAGTTGCTTAAGTTCTTCTACAAGAATTGTTCATGATGTTGTCTTGATTTATTTAGGTGTACAACTAGATAGATCTTGATAATTATCTATTGCTAGTTTAGGAGTCTTGATCCGTGTAATTGTCTTGATTTCCTATTCATAAGTGGCAATTTGTGATTAATGATTATGGTCAAGTTTTCAATAATTGCAAAGTGGAACATAACCTAAGTTGAACAATCCGAGCTTATGTGTTTGTTGCTTAGATCAACCTATCTTTCTCATCATAAAGCTGCCATTAAATTGAATTTAGAGAGCTTATTCTAGGTTGTTTAATGGTTAGAGATTAAATAGAGAGCTTGTTCTATTTAACGACAAACTAAGGAAAGATTGGGGTAACAGAGCTTGTTATCTACGGCTGTTAACTTTGATAGTTGGTTGATATTGATAGATCTGAAATTGATTCTTAATGATGTCTAGTGGTGGAGAATGAAACCTTAACCATATTTTTCATATTTGATTCTTCTTACTTACTTGTTTTCTTACTTTTCTAGTTTGCTTATTTTTAAAAGTATATTTATTTTTATTGGCTGGTTATACCGCCTAATTTGTATATTAACTTTGTTTTATTTTTATTGGCTGGTTATACCGCCTAATTTAGTATATATATTTTTATTGGCTGGTTATACCACCTAATTTAGTATATATATTTTTATTGGCTGGTTATACCGCCTTGCATCTTATTCTTATTATTTACTTTAGTTTAAATCTGATTTCAAAAACCCCTTTTCTTTTATTGTTCTTGAATTTAAGTTTTAAACTATCAACTTATAAACTAAAACCCAATCCCTGAGGACTCGACCCTTGCTAACTACTATACTTACAATTGATCTTTTTAGTACAAGGTTAAATAAGATACACTCTTTTGGGTGCATCAAATTTTTGGCGCCGTTGCCGGGGATTGCTTTCTTTAGTTTATTAGTTTATTGGTTTATTCTTATTCTCTGTTCTAATTATTTACTTTCTTATTTTTTTTTATTAGTGAATGTTCCAAGCTCCCGAAGAAGACTTACGACTTAGGAAAATTCGGGAATTTATAACTTCTCACCAACAACCTGCTAGAACATTAATCTCCAACATGGCAGCCAATTCTCAACAGTTCTCAATGAGACAAGATCCACCACCACAACCCAAGAGAGTTAATGAGGTAAGTATATCATCCCTTGAACAAAAATTTGATAAACTGACTTCTCTTGTTCAACAATTGGCTGTAGGTAAAATACAACAAATAAAGGCTTGTGGCATATGTTCAAACATAGGGCACCAAACTGATATTTGTCCAACACTTCAAGAGGATACCAATGAACATGTGAATGCCATGGGTGGATTTCAGAACCAATCAAGGAAATATGATCCCTACTCAAACACTTACAATCCAGGATGGAGGGATCATCCAAACTTCAATTATGGAGGGAACCAATCACAAACTATTCCTCCACCATTTGACCACAGGCCACCGGGTTTTCAGCAAAGAGTGCAACAACCATACCAAACCCGACAACAACTACCACCCACCCAAAATTCAGGTACTTCTCTTGAAGATCTTGTTAAAGCTCTTTCTACTAATACAATTCAATTTCAACAGGAAACAAAGACAAGTATTCGAAATTTGGAGACTCAAATAGGGCAATTGGCAACAACCATGAGTCAAATGCAAGCAAGGGATTCTGGGAAATTACCTTCCCAAACCATAGTGAATCCAAGAGAGAATGCCAATGCTATAAATTTAAGAAGTGGGAAACAGCTAGAGACACCACAAAATGATAGTGCTCAAGGGGAGAACAATACCATGGCATCCTCTTCACATCCCAACGAGCCACTAAAAAAGGTAATTCCTAAACCATCCTTTCCTTCTTATATAACTCCTCCACCTTTTCCTAGCAGGTTAGCAAAGTCCAAGAAGGAGGAGCAAGAGAAGGAAATTTTGGAAACCTTCCGGAAAGTAGAGGTGAACATTCCTTTACTAGATGCTATCAAGCAAGTGCCAAGATATGCCAAGTTCCTAAAAGAGTTGTGCACATCTAAACGAAAGTTGAAATGGAATGAAAAGGTAAGTGTGGGGGAGAATGTGTCAGCTGTTCTTCAAAAGAAACTCCCACCTAAATGCAAGGATCCAGGTATGTTTACCATTCCTTGTAAGATAGGCAACACCAGGTTTGAGCGTGCTATGCTAGATCTAGGGGCATCTATTAATGTCATGCCATATTCAATTTATGCTTCATTGAATCTAGGACCATTAGAGGAAACCGGTGTTATAATACAACTTGCTGACCGTTCTAACACTTATCCAAGAGGAGTTGTAGAAGACGTTCTTGTACAGGTTAATGAATTGGTTTTTCCCGCTGACTTTTATGTTATTGAGATGGAAGATGAGATGTCTTCTAATCCCACACCTATTCTATTAGGGAGACCATTCTTGAAAACAGCAAGAACTAAAATAGATGTACATGATGGCACTTTAACTATGGAATTTGATGGTGAAATAATTCGCTTTAACATTTTTGAGGCCATGAGATATCCTAGTGATGTGCATTCTGTTTTTAATATTGATATAATTGACTCACTAGTGCAGCAAGCTTATGAGCTAGATGGTGAAGATAGTGTAGAAATAGTCATTAGCAACCATCTCGGAATGGGGAATGCTAAACTAGCCTTGAGTGACCAGGTGGAAGGGGCACTAGAATCTTTACACTCGCTGCAACCTAAAGATGCAAGGTTTGATGTTTCATTTATTGATTTGCCTTTATCTAATGAGAAACTTCTACCTTCCATTTTGCAGGCACCAACTTTAGAATTGAAACCACTACCGAACCACTTGAAATATGTGTTCTTAGGTAAAAAGGACACACTACCGATCATCATTGCCAAAGAGCTCACACCTTTGCAAGAAGAGCGACTTATCCAGGTGCTTAGAGAGCATAAAACAGCAATTGGTTGGACAATTGCCGATATCAAGGGAATAAGCCCATCCATGTGCATGCACCGGATTTTGTTAGAGGAAGGGTCTAAACCAACAAGAGAAGCACAAAGAAGATTGAACCCTCCTATGATGGAGGTTGTGAAAAAGGAGATACTGAAACTCCTAGATGTTGGAGTGATCTATCCTATCTCGGATAGCAAATGGGTGAGCCCCGTCCAAGTGGTTCCAAAGAAATCAGGTGTAACGGTGGTAACAAATAATGAGAATGAACTTGTTCCTACTAGGATTCAAACAGGATGGCGAGTTTGTATTGATTATCGTAAACTTAATTCCACAACTCGCAAAGACCACTTTCCTTTACCTTTTATTGATCAAATGCTTGAAAGGTTAGCTGGCCATTCTCATTATTGTTTTCTTGATGGTTTTTCAGGTTATAATCAGATAGCCATTGCTCCAGATGATAACTCGTATAATTATATAGTTTTTAGTTATGTTTTATTATTGTTTTGTGTCAAATACGAGTTATTATTGTTTAGTCTAATTGTGTTTATGATCTTTTATATTTTTATGTAATTTGGTGTTTTTCACAAGTTTCTTTGAGTGATTTCAGATTACTAGAATTAAGGGCAAATCCAGTTCAGTTCCAGTTCCGACACATTTTGCCATATCAGCTATATCTAGAGTTTCACTGAAGCAATAAGGCTGAAATTTGTAGCCGTGCAAAGCTAAGAGGCATATCTAGCTTTTTCATGTTTTATACTTCTTGAAACGGAGTCGTTTTCCCTAGCGAAATCGACCATCAAGTTGGCTGATGTGCAATGACGTCTGTGCTGACCTGTTTTCGTATTTTGCCCATATCTGCTTATCCACATCAGCAAATGAGCTGATTCCAATGGCTATGGATCCGTAACTGATACGGGAACCTTTGTCTAGAAGACCATATGATCAGATCAGGCCTCTAATATTGACGAAATCGACCATCAAGTTGGCTGATGTGCAATGACGTCTGTGCTGACATGTTTTCGTATTTTGCCCATATCTGCTTATCCACATCAGCAAATGAGCTGATTCCAACGGCTATGGATCCGTAACTGATAGGGGAACCTTTTTCTAGAAGACCATGTGATCAGATCAGGCCTCCAACATTGACGAAATCGACCATCAAGTTGGCTGATCAAAATTGTCATACAATATGACGAAAATTGTTAGAAAAATTCACCCACCTATTATACCTACCTTTGAAATTTGTAAAGCTTGTCTCTTGTCATTTAGCCTTCCAAAATGTGTATAAATAGAGGGCCTTGGATGATTGTAGAGGATCATATTGTACATAGGTAGGATATTAGCCATTTTAATAAAATTCTCTAAGTTTTCTTCTTCTTTCTTTTCTCTAGTTTTCTTTTTCTTTAGAGAGAGCAAGAGGTTGGATAATTAATATTCTTCCTCTTCTTCTTTCTTTCTTTTATTTTCTTCTTAGATTTTCTTTAATTTTATGTTTATGTTTACAATGCCTATGCTAGGCTAAACTTCTATTTGGTTAAGGGTGATTTCAAAGCCCTAGACATGTTTTATAATTGATTTTCAGATTCTATCTATCATTAATTTTCTATCAAAGTTGCTTATGTTCTTCTACAAGAATTGTTCATGATGTTGTCTTGATTTGTTTAGGTGTACAACTAGATAGATCTTGATAATTATCTATTGCTAGTTTAGGAGTCTTGATCCGTGTAATTGTCTTGATTTCCTATTCATAAGTGGCAATTTGTGATTAATGATTATGGTCAAGTTTTCAATAATTGCAAAGTGGAACATAACCTAAGTTGAACAATCCGAGCTTATGTGTTTGTTGCTTAGATCAACCTATCTTTCTCATCATAAAGCTGCCATTAAATTGAATCTAGAGAGCTTATTCTAGGTTGTTTGATGGTTAGAGATTAAATAGAGAGCTTGTTCTATTTAACGACAAACTAAGGAAAGATTGGGATAACAGAGCTTGTTGTTATCTACGGTTGTTAACTTTGATAGTTGGTTGATATTGATAGATCTGAAATTGATTCTTAATGATGTCTAGTGGTGGAGAATGAAACCTTAACCATATTTTTCATATTTGATTCTTCTTACTTACTTGTTTTCTTACTTTTCTAGTTTGCTTATTTTTAAAAGTATATTTATTTTTATTGGCTGGTTATACCGCCTAATTTGTATATTAACTTTGTTTTACTTTTATTGGCTGGTTATACCGCCTAATTTAGTATATATATTTTTATTGGCTGGTTATACCGCCTAATTTAGTATATATATTTTTATTGGCTGGTTATACCGCCTTGCATCTTCTTCTTATTATTTACTTTAGTTTAAATCTTGCTTCAAAAACCCCTTTTCTTTTATTGTTCTTGAATTTAAGTTTTAAACTATTAACTTATAAACTAAAACCCAATCCCTGAGGACTCGACCCTTGCTAACTACTATACTTACAATTTATCTTTTTAGTGCAAGGTTAAATAAGATACACTCTTTTGGGTGCATCAAATTTTTGGCGCCGTTGCCGGGGATTGCTTTCTTTAGTTTATTAGTTCATTGGTTTATTCTTATTTTCAGTTGTAATTAATTTTATTTTTCTTGTACATACAAGTTTTTCTTATCAAAATTTTGAAAAAAAAAAAAAAAAAAAAGAAAAACGATGGAATTGAGCAATCTAACACTTGAAGAGTTGGTGGAATACATGAACATGGAAAATCAACAAGCCAATCTCACCTACCCAGTTCAATAATTGGCCATGGGAGGATGTCAAGGCCATCAAGTGTTCCAAGACCAACTGTATGATCATTACTCAAACACTTACCATGAGGGATGGTGGGATCATACTAATTATGGCTACTCAGAAAATTACCAAGAAGTAGATCCTTATGCCAATTACACTCATCCATCTAGCTTCAATCAATCATGGTCTCAAGAACCAGATCTTCTTCAACCACCACATATGACTCAAAACTCAGGTACTTCTTTAGAAGATCTTGTCGATTCTCTTGTTACTAATACTTTGCAATTTCAACAGGAAACAAGGGCAAGCATCCGGAGTTTGGAAAGGCAAATGAGCCTATTGGCTAGTAGTATGGTGGTATGGGTAGCACAAAGATCTGAAGAACTCCCTGCCCAAACAATGATTAACCCAAAGGAGAATACTACTATTGTGACCTTGAGGAATGAGGAACAAGATGAGGATGAGATAAAATTAGAGATGAATTCTATTCTTGAGGATAATGAAGCCAATGATCCAAATAAGAGTATTTCGGCACCTGAGGTAACGTTTGAGATTCCAATTTTTACTAATGTTTCTTCTCCACCTTTTCCTAGTAGATTCGCAAAGTTCAAGGAGGATGAACATGAACAAGACACGCTGGAAACCTTAAACAGTTTGTTTGTGGATGTCATTCAACAAGTACCAAAAGATGCACCATTCCTCGATGAGATATGCACCACCAAGGATGATGGAATAATACTTGTAATGGAGAATGCATCCACTGTTGTGCAAAGAAAGCTTCCTCTCAAACGCATAAATTTGGGAAATTTCATGCATGAGCCTGACAAGCCTAAAAAGCCAAGAAGGGGTGTTGGTTAGATTCAAAACACTAACTCAAGTGTTAATTGGGAAGGCAGCCCAATTAAAGATGAAATTGCCAACCTTCCATATTCAGATTTGCTTTCTCTTTCTTTTCCTTTTTCTTTTATTATTTTTATTATTTTTATTTTATTTCTTATGTTTCTTTGTTAATTGTGTTTACTGCTTTTAAGTTCATTTAGGCTGCATAAGTTTCTTTTGTTTAATAGTTCTTTTCTCTTACATATAATTCTTGCATTGGGGGATAATAGCATTACATTAATGACAATGTAAGAATTATGTGTGGGGGGAAGAATTTAGGATTTTATTTAGAGTGTTTTGTTTTTGAGTCTTTTTATGTTGTTTTTCTTTCTGATCCTTGTTTTGAAAAACACTAGATGTAAATATAATTTTTTTAACCCCGGTTAAATGGCGGATAACGGTACTCCGTGATTATTTAAATCGGTTCCATCAGCTACCCACAAAACTGATATTGTATATAAATTTCTCTTTCAATTTCTCTTTTATTTTTTTTTTTCAGGATGGATGATATACTCACAAGATTGCAGAAACGATTTCCTCCTTTTCCTCGAAATATTTTATTGAAGCTTTACCAAGTTCGATTTGAAAGATTAAGAATGCTTATGCACAAAGGGATTCCTGGAGACATACGTTGGATAATTGAAGCCAAGGTACGTGAAGATGAATATCTTCCTGTTTTGCATTTACCAGGTACAGGTAGAAGCACTTTTGCAAAGAAGCGACGAGCAAAGCGCATGAGTTCAAATTGCCACAAATGTGCACGATGGACGTGTAACGGTAAATGTCGTTCTATTGGGATTCCGTCCTCTAATCGAGATGATAAAATTGAATTCATTAAGGATGGACTGAGTAAGGAGAATTTGGGTAATATCCAACTTTCTCTTGAGACGCATCCTAGTGGAGACGTACAAAGAGAAATTCTTGATTTATGGTCGCAATTCCAAAGGGAATGGCAACATCTTGGGAATCTGATGTTAAAAGACCCTGTTTGCCAGCTTGTAAGAAAACTGGATGGGAAGCATATCCTCGACTCATAGAAGGCGTTTAAGCCGTTTCTGGACGTAAAACCAGAGGAAGATGTGAGCCACAATCACAACTACGATAAATAACTTCTCAGCTTTTGGTTTGATTTGCAATAACTTTATTTCGGTTTAATTTACGTGTTATTCGATTTGTGTAATTATTCTCATTTTTTTTTATTTGTCTTTTACGGTTGATTTTTCTTCTCTTTTTGATTTTCTTCCTGAAATCACGCAAAAATCTTTTGTTAGGTTAACATTTTCTTCTGACAGGTCAAATACACTTTCGGCGACATTATTACTCTTGACTTTTACGGTTGATTTTTCTTCTCTTTTTGATTTTCTTCCTGAAATCACGCAAAAATCTTTTGTTAGGTTAACATTTTCTTCTGACAGGTCAGATACACTTTCGGCGACATTATTACTCTTGTCTGATTCACTACTCAGTCCTCTATATATTACACCATGTACTCATTCTCTTTCAGGCACTCGAAAAAAAGAAAAAAAAAAAAGAAAAAAAAAATGGAAAGTACTTCGTCCCAACGCATTAAAAAAATTTGTGTTTTTGGAGGTGCTTATCCAGGGAAAAATAACATATTCGCTGATGAAGCCATAAGAGTTGGAGTAATACTTGCCCAACAAAAGATCCAGTTGATTTATGGAGGCGGTAGTACGGGTTTAATGGGAGCAGTCGCTACAGCAGCACACGCCGGAGGAAGTCCAGTTCTAGGAATCGTGCCAAAACTATTCACAAGTTTTTGTGGGCCTACCGTGGGTAAGGAAATACAAGTCTGGAGTATCCCTGAACGGATGACAATCATGTACCATTCTGCCGATGCATTCATTGCTTTACCAGGAGGTCTGGGTAGATTGGAAGAAATAGCTTGCGTGGCTTCTTGGTCATCTTTGGTCACAAATAAGAAACCCATTGGTTTGCTTAATATTAATGGTTATTTTAGTAATTTGCTTTCATATTTAGATAATGCTGTGGATAATGGATTCATGTTTTCAGAGGCAAGGAGAACCATAATTTCTGCTACAACCATTGAAGATTTACTCAAAAAGCTCCAAGCTTATGAGTATTTATCTGCTACGGTTGTTTCGCAAACGCTCGGAAAAAGAAAAAGAGATATGGACGAGCAAGGAGTGGATTGCACTTTGTCTTTGT
The DNA here is from genome assembly GCA_030761205.1 of Fremontodendron californicum. Classification (NCBI taxonomy): domain Eukaryota; kingdom Viridiplantae; phylum Streptophyta; class Magnoliopsida; order Malvales; family Malvaceae; genus Fremontodendron; species Fremontodendron californicum. The sequence goes on along the minus strand of JAULJL010000023.1, from coordinate 7,566,501 downwards.
GACATTATCTAACATTTTGTTTGTTGTGTCTCAGTTATAATAAGTGGTTAGCAACCTCTACAGGTAATATCTCCTAAATTTTACCTTCTTAAAAAAAAAAAAAAAAGTTTGTTGTGTTTTAAGCAATTTAGAAGTGTTCATTCTGAACAAGGTCTGAGTAAGGGAGACTTGAGACATACCTTGTCAGTTTGATTTCTTCTTTTCAAAAAAAAAAAAAAAAAAAAAATTGTTTGTTGTGTTTTAAGCAATTTAGAAGTATTCATTCTGAACAAGGTCTGAGTAAGGGAGACTTGAGACATACCTTGTCAGTTTGATTTTAATCTTTTTATGTTTACTTGTTAATTTTTGTTTAGTATTTTAGGCTTATTTAGGTTGCATGGTTTTGTTTTGTTTTGAGTCTTAGTTGTTCCTATTCTTATGTTATTAGTTCTTTTCTCTTACACATGATTCTTTCATTTGAGTTAATAGACTTACATTGAGGACAATGTAAGAATTAAGTGTGGGGGGGAATGATTTAGGATTTCTTTTATTTTTGTCTACTATTTTTTTTTCTTCTTTATTATTATTATTATTATTTTTTTGTGAGTTTTAGTTCCTTTTTAATACAATGATGAGATATGAATTGCATAAGTCTAAAACAGATTTATTAGTGAGAAGATTTTCATGAGAATTGAGCTTGATGTCAACCTTTTTATGAGCCAATGTTAATATAATATGTTGATTGAGAAAGAAGCATGTTTAGACTTAATCTGACTTGTATAATCATCCTTGTGAGTTTTTGAGCCTATAATGATTGATGCATTATACAAATCAATCTAATTTCTTTCTTGAGTGCTCTTATGATTACATGATTCTCTAGAACTTGCTTTAAACCGTTTGAGACTATATTGATACATGTGACAACATGAATATGATAGAGGCATTAGGATTTTTAGCCAGGGCCAAACAGCCATCCCTTATTGATGTTCCAAGAGAACACACCCTTAGTGAACCAATTTGAGCCTACATTGAATAAGCTATCTCTTTGGTAACCATAACTTGTCCCTAACCTAAATATACTTATATCTTTACCTTTGTTCCAAAGATGAATTAGCATGTTTTGAGACAAGTTGCAAAGACAAGGGATATTTTTAGTTAAAAATTTGGGTTAGAAACAAGAAATAAGTGTGGGGGGAAAAGAAAAGAAAAGTCAAGAGAAAAAGAAATGGAATACTGGCAAATACATTCCTATGTAAAAAAAAAAAAATAAAAAATATGAATCATCTCTTGAATTTGTGGAAAAAGAAAAAGATGTTACAAAGTCGTTCAGAATGAAGAAAAGGCCCAACATGAATATCCGGCCTAGGTGACTATGTACTTGTAAAGAGTTTTGAGAAGTTTCTTTGTATAATCTTTTTATGTCTCTAAACTTTATGAACTCTTTGGAACCTTTGTGATATCTTTATCCTTTTGTTCTTCAACCACATTATAAACCCCTTGGCTCCATTACAACCTTGATTAAAGACCTCTTGATTTATGAAGTTGCATGATCTTTTAGTGGAGAATAGGTGGACAAGCAAGCATATGGTAGAAGTGTTTTCATGAGATTGATTGAGTGTAAACACTTTACCACTACTTTAAAGAGTGAAAATCAAGAGAGTATCCCATGTGAGAAGTTGAGATTAAATTTGAACATGCACTATTTTGATTAAGATATGTTATGCTAATATTGGCTTAACTCAAACAATTTACATTAAAGCATGATTTTTTGTGAAATTTTTTAAGCTATTGATTAGTTTATAAGACTTGTTCAAATATTGTCTCTAATTTGTATTGAAAGGATTAGGAGTAAATATTTTTAGTATATGTAGTTTATTTATATGAAGTTTATTTATATTTTAATTTTTCAATGTTTGTGGGTATCGTTCTAGTAAACCCTCACGAGACTAAACTCGTCCACTAGGGACACCTAGGGGTTTAAAGGCTTGTGTCACATGCTAAGTGCCACCGTGATTTCCTACGAAAGTGGATTAGATTAGATTTTCTTATTTTATTTTTATTGAGTCGTTGCTAGGGACTAGCAACAATCTAAGTGTGGGGGTGTGATAACTCGTATAATTATATAGTTTTTAGTTATGTTTTATTATTGTTTTGTGTCAAATACGAGTTATTATTGTTTAGTCTAATTGTGTTTATGATCTTTTATATTTTTATGTAATTTGGTGTTTTTCACAAGTTTCTTTGAGTGATTTCAGATTACTAGAATTAAGGGCAAATCCAGTTCAGTTCCAGTTCCGACACATTTTGCCATATCAGCTATATCTGGAGTTTCACTGAAGCAATAAGGCTGAAATTTGTAGCCGTGCAAAGCTAAGAGGCATATCTAGCTTTTTCATGTTTTATACTTCTTGAAACGGAGTCGTTTTCCCTAGCGAAATCGACCATCAAGTTGGCTGATGTGCAATGACGTCTGTGCTGATCTGTTTTCGTATTTTGCCCATATCTGCTTATCCACATCAGCAAATGAGCTGATTCCAATGGCTATGGATCCGTAACTGATACGGGAACCTTTGTCTAGAAGACCATATGATCAGATCAGGCCTCTAATATTGACGAAATCGACCATCAAGTTGGCTGATGTGCAATGACGTCTGTGCTGACATGTTTTCGTATTTTGCCCATATCTGCTTATCCACATCAGCAAATGAGCTTATTCCAACGGCTATGGATCCGTAACTGATAGGGGAACCGTTTTCTAGAAGACCATGTGATCAGATCAGGGCTCCAACATTGACGAAATCGACCATCAAGTTGGCTGATCAAAATTGTCATACAATATGACGAAAATTGTTAGAAAAATTCACCCACCTATTATACCTACCTTTGAAATTTGTAAAGCTTGTCTCTTGTCATTTAGCCTTCCAAAATGTGTATAAATAGAGGGCCTTGGATGATTGTAGAGGATCATATTGTACATAGGTAGGATATTAGCCATTTTAATAAAATTCTCTAAGTTTTCTTCTTCTTTCTTTTCTCTAGTTTTCTTTTTCTTTAGAGAGAGCAAGAGGTTGGATAATTAATATTCTTCCTCTTCTTCTTTCTTTCTTTTATTTTCTTCTTAGATTTTCTTTAATTTTATGTTTATGTTTACAATGCCTATGCTAGGCTAAACTTCTATTTGGTTAAGGGTGATTTCAAAGCCCTAGACATGTTTTATAATTGATTTTCAGATTCTATCTATCATTAATTTTCTATCAAAGTTGCTTATGTTCTTCTACAAGAATTGTTCATGATGTTGTCTTGATTTGTTTAGGTGTACAACTAGATAGATCTTGATAATTATCTATTGCTAGTTTAGGAGTCTTGATCCGTGTAATTGTCTTGATTTCCTATTCATAAGTGGCAATTTGTTATTAATGATTATGGTCAAGTTTTCAATAATTGCAAAGTGGAACATAACCTAAGTTGAACAATCCGAGCTTATGTGTTTGTTGCTTAGATCAACCTATCTTTCTCATCATAAAGCTGCCATTAAATTGAATCTAGAGAGCTTATTCTAGGTTGTTTGATGGTTAGAGATTAAATAGAGAGCTTGTTCTATTTAACGACAAACTGAGGAAAGATTGGGATAACAGAGCTTGTTGTTATCTACGGTTGTTAACTTTGATAGTTGGTTGATATTGATAGATCTGAAATTGATTCTTAATGATGTCTAGTGGTGGAGAATGAAACCTTGACCATATTTTTCATATTTGATTCTTCTTACTTACTTGTTTTCTTACTTTTCTAGTTTGCTTATTTTTAAAAGTATATTTATTTTTATTGGCTGGTTATACCGCCTAATTTGTATATTAACTTTGTTTTACTTTTATTGGCTGGTTATACCGCCTAATTTAGTATATATATTTTTATTGGCTGGTTATACCGCCTAATTTAGTATATATATTTTTATTGGCTGGTTATACCGCCTTGCATCTTCTTCTTATTATTTACTTTAGTTTAAATCTTGCTTCAAAAACCCCTTTTCTTTTATTGTTCTTGAATTTAAGTTTTAAACTATTAACTTATAAACTAAAACCCAATCCCTGAGGACTCGACCCTTGCTAACTACTATACTTACAATTTATCTTTTTAGTGCAAGGTTAAATAAGATACACTCTTTTGGGTGCATCACCAGAGGACCAAGAGAAAACAACATTCACATGTCCATTTGGTACTTTTGCATACCGGCGTATGCCATTTGGTCTTTGTAATGCACCAGCTACATTCCAAAGGTGTATGGTTAGCATATTTTCAGATTATGTAGAGAACATCATAGAAGTATTTATGGATGATTTTAGTGTCTATGGTGATTCTTTTGATAGATGTCTAGAGAACCTTACACTTGTACTTGAAAGATGCATGGAAACTAACCTTGTTTTGAATTGGGAAAAATGCCACTTTATGGTAGAACAAGGAATAGTTTTGGGCCATGTTATTTCTTCTAGAGGGATAGAGGTTGATAAGTCTAAAATAGATATTATGCATTCTTTACCACCTCCCACAAATGTGAGAGAGGTTCGTTCTTTTCTTGGACATGCAGGTTTCTATAGGAGATTTATCAAAGACTTCTCAAAGATCACATTACCTCTTTGCAAGCTACTACAAAAAGATGTGGTTTTCCACTTTGATGATAAATGCAAAGAGGCGTTTGAAACATTGAAGGGACTCTTGACATCAGCTCCTATCATCCAACCACCAGATTGGAATGTACCTTTTGAAATCATGTGTGATGCTAGTGACTATGCCATTGGAGCTGTTTTGGGCCAACGGGTTGGCAAAGCCTCACATGCCATTTATTATGCCTCCCGAACTCTTAATGATGCTCAATTGAACTATTCCACTACTGAAAAAGAACTTTTGGCTGTTGTATTTGCTTTAGAAAAATTTCGATCTTATTTAATTGGTACTAAAGTAATTGTATATTCTGACCATGCAGCCCTTAAGTACTTGCTCACTAAAAAGGAGGCCAAACCAAGGTTGATTAGATGGATACTTCTCTTACAAGAGTTTGATTTGGAGATAAAAGATAAGAGAGGTAGTGACAACCTGGTTGCGGACCATCTTAGCCGTTTAGTTCATGAAGAGGATGCACTACCCTTGAATGAGAACTTTCCGGATGAGCAACTTCTTTTTATAAGTACAACAACTCCTTGGTATGCTGATATTGTTAATTACTTAGTTACCAAGAAGTTGCCACAAGAGTTGACACAAGCTCAAAGAAATAAGATCAAGAGTGATGCCAAATACTACATATGGGATGATCCTTACCTTTGGAAGCATTGCTCCGATCAGATTATAAGAAGGTGTGTACTCGAAACTGAATTTCAATCTATTCTCACCTTTTGTCACTCTTATGCATGTGGAGGACACTTTGGATCCAAAAGAACAGCCATGAAAGTTCTTGATTCTAGATTTTATTGGCCTACCATATTCAAAGATGCATACCTCTTTTGCAAGTCATGTGATCGTTGCCAAAGAACAGGTAACTTAGGTCCTAGAAATCAAATGCCTCAAACTCCAATACTTATTGTTGAAATTTTTGATGTATGGGGCATGGATTTCATGGGACCTTTTCCTCCTTCTTTTGGTAATCTTTATATTTTACTTGCCGTTGATTATGTTTCAAAGTGGGTGGAAGCAAAATCCACTAGGACTAATGACTCTAAAGTTGTTTCAGATTTTGTCAAGACTAACATCTTGGCTAGGTTTGGAACGCCAAAGGCCATAATCAGCGATAGAGGTACTCGCTTTTGCAATAGGACTATGGAAGCACTTTTGAGGAAGTATAACATCACACACAAGGTCTCCACCTCATATCATCCTCAAACTAGTGGGCAAGCTGAAGTGTCAAACCGAGAAGTTAAGTCCATCCTTGAAAAGACAGTTAATCCAAATAGGAAGGATTGGAGTTCACGACTTGATGATGCACTTTGGGCTTATAGGACAGCATATAAGACACCCATTGGTATGTCTCCTTATCGACTTGTTTATGGTAAGCCTTGTCATCTTCCGGTTGAATTGGAACATAAATCATATTGGGCTATCAAACAATGCAACATGGAGATGGATGAGATAGGAAAGAAAAGAAAACTTGACCTACAAGAATTAGAGGAGATAAGGAATGATGCCTATCAGAATTCTAGGATTTACAAGGAAAAGACTAAGGCATTCCATGACAAGATGATATCAAGAAAAGAATTTGTTGTTGGACAAAAAGTTCTTCTCTTCCATTCACGCCTTAAGTTATATCCAGGTAAGTTACGTTCTCGTTGGGTTGGACCTTTTGTTATTACTAATGTATTTACTCATGGTGCAGTTGAAATCCAAAGCCCGAAAACAGATAAGGCATTCAAAGTGAATGGTCATAGATTGAAGCCTTACTATGAGAACTTTCCAATACAAGATGTGGAGGAGTTTCCACTTTTTGAGCCAAAGTATGTTGAATAATAATGGCATGGGTCTAAGTCAAGCTGAGGACAATAAACCAAGCGCTTCTTGGAGAGGCAACCCAAAAGGATGGAGAGCATCTATTATATCAGATTTGCATATTCCTTACTCTCCATCATTCTATCTTTTATTGTTTTTCTTTTCTTTTGTTTAATAGTTCTTTTCTCTTACATATAATTCTTGTATTGGGGGATAATGGCATTACATTGAGGACAATGTAAAAATTATGTGTGGGGAGAAGAATTTAGGATTTTATTTAGAGTGTTTTGTTTTTGAGTCTTTTTATGTTGTTTTTCTTTCTGATCCTTGTTTTGAAAATAACTAGATGTAAATATAATTTTTTTTTAACCCCGGTTAAATGGCGGATAACGGTACTCCGTGATTATTTAAATCGGTTCCATCAGCTACCCACAAAACTGATATTGTATATAAATTTCTCTTCCAATTTCTCTTTCAATTTTTTTTCATTCTTTTTTTCAGGATGGATGATATTCTCACAAGATTGCAGAAACGATTTCCTCCTTTTCCTCGAAATATTTTACTGAAGCTTTACCAAGTTCGACTTGAAAGATTAAGAATGCTTATGCACAAAGGGATTCCTGACGACATACGTTGGATAATTGAAGCCAAGGTACGTGAAGATGAATATCTTCCTGTTTTGCATTTACCAGGTACAGGTAGAAGCACTTTTGCAAAGAAGCGACGAGCAAAGCGCATGAGTTCAAATTGCCACAAATATGCACGATGGACGTGTAACGGTGAATGTCGTTCTATTGGGATTCCGTCCTCTAATCGAGATGATAAAATTGAATTCATTAAGGATGGACTGAGTAAGGAGAATTTGGGTAATATCCAACTTTCTCTTGAGACGCATCCTAGTGGAGACGTACAAAGAGAAATTCTTGATTTATGGCCGCAATTCCAAAGGGAATGGCAACATCTTGGGAATCTGATGTTAAAAGACCCTGTTTGCCAGCTTGTAAGAAAACTGGATGGGAAGCATATCCTCGACTCATAGAAGGCGTTTAAGCCGTTTCTGGACGTAAAACCAGAGGAAGATGTGAGCCACAATCACAACTACAATAAATGACATCTCAGCTTTTGGTTTGATTTGCAATAACTTTATTTTGGTTTAATTTACGTGTTGTTCGATTTGTGTAACTATTCTCGTTTTTTTTTTTTTTTTTTTTATTTGTCTTTTACGGTTGATTTTTTCTTCTCTTTTTGATTTTCTTCCTGAAATCACGCAAAAATCTTTTGTTAGGTTAACATTTTCTTCTGACAGGTCAGATACACTTTCGGCGACATTATTACTCTTGTCTGATTCACTACTGAGTCCTCTATATATTACACCATGTACTCATTCTCTTTCAGGCACTCGAAAAAAAAATGGAAAGTACTTCATCCCAGCGCATTAAAAAAATTTGTGTCTTTGGAGGTGCTTATCCAGGAAAAAATAACATATTCGCTGATGAAGCCATAAGAGTTGGAGTAATACTTGCCCAACAAAAGATCCACTTGATTTATGGAGGCGGTAGTACGGGTTTAATGGGAGCAGTCGCTACAGCAGCACACGCCGGAGGAAGTCCAGTTCTAGGAATCGTGCCAAAACTATTCACAAGTTTTTGTGGACCTACCGTGGGTAAGGAAATACAAGTCTGGAGTGTCCCTGAACGGATAACAATCATGTACCATTCTGCCGATGCATTCATTGCTTTACCAGGAGGTCTGGGTACATTGGAAGAAATAGCTTGCGTGGCTTCTTGGTCATCTTTGGTCACAAATAAGAAACCCATTGGTTTGCTTAATATTAATGGTTATTTTAGTAATTTGCTTTTATATTTAGATAATGCTGTGGATAATGGATTCATGTTTTCAGAGGCAAGGAGAACCATAATTTCTGCTACAACCATTGAAGATTTACTTAAAAAGCTCCAAGCTTATGAGTGTTTATCTGCTACGGTTGTTTCGCAAACGCTCGGAAAAAGAAAAAGAGATATGGACGAGCAAGGAGTGGATTGCACTTTGTCTTTGTGACATTATCTAACATTTTGCTTGTTGTGTCTCAGTTATAATAAGTGGTTAGCAACCTCTGCAGGTAATATCTCCTAAATTCTACCTTTAAAATTTGACATTGGGGACAATGTCATATTTTAGTAGGGGGTAAGGGACATATTTTGCTAATTTAAAAAAAAAAAAAAAAAAAATTTAAGAAGTATTCATTCTGAACAAGGTCTGAGTAAGGGAGACTTGAGACATACCTTGTCAGTTTGATTTCTTCTTTTCAAAAAAAAAAAAAAAAAAAAAAAAAAAAAGAGTTTGCTGTGTTTTAAGCAATTTAGAAGTATTCATTCTGAACAAGGTCTGAGTAAGGGAGACTTGAGACATACCTTGTCAGTTTGATTTTAATCTTTTTATGTTTACTTGTTAATTTTTGTTTAGTATTTTAGGATTATTTAGGTTGCATGGTTTTGTTTTGTTTTGAGTCTTAGTTGTTCCTATTCTTATGTTATTAGTTCTTTTCTCTTACACATGATTCTTTCATTTGAGTTAATAGACTTACATTGAGGACAATGTAAAAATTAAGTGTGGGGGGGAATGATTTAGGATTTCTTTTATTTTTGTCTACTATTTTTTTTTCTTTATTATTATTATTATTTTTTTTTGTGAGTTTTAGTTCCTTTTTAATACAATGATGAGATATGAATTGCATAAGTCTAAAACAGATTTATTAGTGAGAAGATTTTCATGAGAATTGAGCTTGATGTCAACCTTTTTATGAGCCAATGTTAATATAATATGTTGATTGAGAAAGAAGCATGTTTAGACTTAATCTGACTTGTATAATCATCCTTGTGAGTTTTTGAGCCTATAATGATTGATGCATTATACAAATCAATCTAATTTCTTTCTTGAGTGCTCTTATGATTACATGATTCTCTAGAACTTGCTTCAAACCGTTTGAGACTATATTGATACATGTGACAACATGAATATGATAGAGGCATTAGGATTTTTAGCCAGGGCCAAACAGCTATCCCTTATTGATGTTCCAAGAGAACACACCCTTAGTGAACCAATTTGAGCCTACATTGAATAAGCTATCTCTTTGGTAACCATAACTTGTCCCTAACCTAAATATACTTATATCTTTACCTTTGTTCCAAAGATGAATTAGCATGTTTTGAGACAAGTTGCAAAGACAAGGGATATTTTTAGTTAAAAATTTGGGTTAGAAACAAGAAATAAGTGTGGGGGGAAAAGAAAAGAAAAGTCAAGAGAAAAAGAAATGGAATACTGGCAAATACATTCCTATGTAAAAAAAAAAAATATATGAATCATCTCTTGAATTTGTGGAAAAAGAAAAAGATGTTACAAAGTCGTTTAGAATGAAGAAAAGGCCCAACATGAATATCCGGCCTAGGTGACTATGTACTTGTAAAGAGTTTTGAGAAGTTTCTTTGTATGATCTTTTTATGTCTCTAAACTTTATGAACTCTTTGGAACCTTTGTGATATCTTTATCCTTTTGTTCTTCAACCACATTACAAACCCCTTGGCCCCATTACAACCTTGATTAAAGACCTCTTGATTCATGAAGTTGTATGATCTAAATAGTGGAGAATAGGTGGACAAGCAAGAATATGGTAGAACTGTTTTCATGAGATTGATTGAGTGTAAACACTTCACCACTACTTTAAAGAGTGAAAATCATGAGGGTATCCCATGTGAGAAGTTGAGATTAAATTTGAACATGCAATATTTTGATTGAGATATGTTATGCTAATATTGGCTTAACTCAAACAATTTACATTCAAGCATGATTTTTTGTGAAATTCTTTAAGCTATTGATTAGTTTATAAGACTTGTTCAAATATTGTCTCTAATTTGTATTGAAAGGATTAGGAGTAAATATTTTTAGTATATGCAGTTTATTTATATTTTAGTTTTTCAATGTTTGTGGGTATCGTTCTAGTAAACCCTCACGAGACTAAACTCGTCCACTAAGGACACCTAGGGGTTTAAAGGCTTGTGTCACATGCTAAGTGCCACCGTGATTTCCTACGAAAATGGATTAGATTAGATTTTCTTATTTTATTTTTATTGAGTCGTTGCTAGGGACTAGCAACAATCTAAGTGTGGGGGTGTGATAACTCGTATAATTATATAGTTTTTAGTTATGTTTTATTATTGTTTTGTGTCAAATACGAGTTATTATTGTTTAGTCTAATTGTGTTTATGATCTTTTATATTTTTATGTATTTTGGTGTTTTTCACAAGTTTCTTTGAGTCATTTCAGATTACTAGAATTAAGGGCAAATCCAGTTCAATTCCAGTTCCGACACCTTTTGCCATATCAGCTATATCTCGAGTTTCACTGAAGCAATAAGGCTGAAATTTGTAGCCATGCAAAGCTAAGAGGCATATCTATCTTTTTCATGTTTTACACTTCTTGAAACGGAGTCGTTTTCCCTAGCGAAATCGACCATCAAGTTGGCTGATGTGCAATGACGTCTGTGCTGACCTGTTTTCCTATTATGCCCATATCTTCTTATCCACATCAGCAAATGAGCTGATTCCAACGGCTATGGATCAGTAACTGATAGGGTAACATTTTTCTAGAAGACCATGTGATCAGATAAGGCTTCCAAAATTGACAAAATCGACCATCAAGTTGGCTGATCAAAATCGTCATATATGACGAAAATTGTTCGAAAATGCACCCACCTATTATACCTACCTTTGAAATTTGTAAAGCTTGTCTCTTGTCATTTAGCCCTCCAAAATGTGTATAAATAGAGGTCCTTGGATGATTGTAAGGGATCATATTGGAGATTGGTAGGATATTAGCCATTTTAACAAAATTCTCTAAGTTTTCTTCTTCTTTCTTTTCTCTAGTTTTCTTTTTCTTTAGAAAGAGCAAGAGGTTGGATAATTAATATTCTTCTTCTTCTTCTTTCTTTATTTTATTTTCTTCTTAGATTCTATTTAATTTTATGTTTATAATGCCTATGCTAGGCTAAACTTCTATTTGGTTAAGGGTGATTTCAAAGCCCTAGACATGTTTTGTGATTGATTTTCAGATTCTATCTATCATTAATTTTCTATCAAAGTTGCTTATGTTCTTCTACAAGAATTGTTCATGATGTTGTCTTGATTTATTTAGGTGTACAACTAGATAGATCTTGATAATTATCTATTGCTAGTTTAGGAGTCTTGATCCGTGTAATTGTCTTGATTTCCTATTCATAAGTGGCAATTTGTGATTAATGATTATGGTCAAGTTTTCAATAATTGCAAAGTGGAACATAACCTAAGTTGAACAATCCGAGCTTATGTGTTTGTTGCTTAGATCAACCTATCTTTCTCATCATAAAGCTGCCATTAAATTGAATTTAGAGAGCTTATTCTAGGTTGTTTAATGGTTAGAGATTAAATAGAGAGCTTGTTCTATTTAACGACAAACTAAGGAAAGATTGGGGTAACAGAGCTTGTTGTTATCTACGGTTGTTAACTTTGATAGTTGGTTGATATTGATAGATCTGAAATTGATTCTTAATGATGTCTAGTGGTGGAGAATGAAACCTTAACCATATTTTTCATATTTGATTCTTCTTACGTACTTGTTTTCTTACTTTTCTAGTTTGCTTATTTTTAAAAGTATATTTATTTTTATTGGCTGGTTATACCGCCTAATTTGTATATTAACTTTGTTTTATTTTTATTGGCTGGTTATACCGCCTAATTTAGTATATATATTTTTATTGGCTGGTTATACCACCTAATTTAGTATATATATTTTTATTGGCTGGTTATACAGCCTTGCATCTTATTCTTATTATTTACTTTAGTTTAAATCTGATTTCAAAAACCCCTTTTCTTTTATTGTTCTTGAATTTAAGTTTTAAACTATCAACTTATAAACTAAAACCCAATCCCTGAGGACTCGACCCTTGCTAACTACTATACTTACAATTGATCTTTTTAGTGCAAGGTTAAATAAGATACACTCTTTTGGGTGCATCATGCATGCACCGAATTTTGTTAGAGGAGGGGTCCAAACCAACAAGAGAAGCACAAAGAAGATTGAACCCTCCTATGATGGAGGTTGTGAAAACGGAGATACTGAAGCTGCTAGATGTTGGAGTGATCTATCCTATCTCGGATAGCAAATGGGTGAGCCCAGTCCAAGTGGTTCCAAAGAAATCAGGTGCAACGGTGGTAACAAATAATGAGAATGAACTTGTTCCTACTAGGATTCAAACAGGGTGGCGAGTTTGTATTGATTATCGTAAACTTAATTCCACAACTCGCAAAGACCACTTTCCTTTACCTTTTATTGATCAAATGCTTGAAAGGTTAGCTGGCCATTCTCATTATTGTTTTCTTGATGGTTTTTCAGGTTATAATCAGATAGCCATTGCTCCGGAGGACCAAGAGAAAACAACATTCACATGTCCATTTGGTACATTTGCATACCGGCGTATGCCATTTGGTCTTTGTAATGCACCAGCTACATTCCAAAGGTGTATGGTTAGCATATTTTCAGATTATGTAGAGAACATCATAGAAGTGTTTATGGATGATTTTAGTGTCTATGGTGATTCTTTTGATAGATGTCTAGAGAACCTTACACTTGTACTTGAAAGATGCATGGAAACTAACCTTATTTTGAATTGGGAAAAATGTCACTTTATGGTAGAACAAGGAATAGTTTTGGGCCATGTTATTTCTTCTAGAGGGATAGAGGTTGATAAATCTAAAGTAAATATTATGTATTCTTTACCACCTCCCACAAATGTGAGAGAGGTTCGTTCTTTTCTTGGACATGCAGGTTTCTATAGTAGATTTATCAAAGACTTCTCAAAGATCACATTACCTCTTTGCAAGCTACTACAAAAAGATGTGGTTTTCCACTTTGATGACAAATGCAAAGAGGCGTTTCAAACATTGAAGGAACTCTTGACATCAGCTCCTATCATGCAACCACCAGATTGGAATGTACCTTTTGAAATCATGTGTGATGCTAGTGACTATGCCATTGGAGCTGTTTTGGGCCAACGGGTTGGCAAAGCCTCACATGCCATTTATTATGCCTCCCGAACTCTTAATGATGCTCAATTGAACTATTCCACTACTGAAAAAGAACTTTTGGCTATTGTATTTGCTTTAAAAAAATTTCGATCTTATTTAATTGGTACTAAAGTAATTGTATATTCTGACCATGCAGCCCTTAGGTACTTATTCACTAAGAAGGAGGCCAAAACCAAGGTTGATTAGATGGATACTTCTCTTACAAGAGTTTGATATGGAGATAAAAGATAAGAGAGGTAGTGACAACCTGGTTGCGGACCATCTTAGCCGTTTAGTTCATGAAGAGGATGCACTACCCTTGAATGAGAACTTTCCAGATGAGCAACTTTTTTTTATAAGTACAACAACTCCTTGGTTTGCCGATATTGTTAATTACTTAGTTACCAAGTTCCACAAGAGTTGACACAAGCTCAAAGAAATAAGATCAAGAGTGATGCCAAATACTACATATGGGATGATCCTTACCTTTGGAAGCATTGCTCCGATCAGATTATAAGAAGGTGTGTACTCGAATCTGAATTTCAATCTATTCTCACTTTTGTCACTCTTATGCATGTGGAGGACAATTTGGATCCAAAAGAACAGCCATGAAAGTTCTTGATTCTGGATTTTATTGGCCTACTATATTCAAAGATGCATACCTCTTTTGCAAGTCATGTGATCGTTGCCAAAGAACATGTAACTTAGGTGCTAGAAATCAAATGCCTCAAACTCCAATACTTATTGTTGAAATTTTTGATGTATGGGGCATGGATTTCATGGGACCTTTTCCTTCTTCTTTTGGTAATCTTTATATTTTACTTGCCGTTGATTATGTTTCAAAGTGGGTGGAAGCAAAATCCACTAGGACTAATGACTCTAAAGTTGTTTCAGATTTTGTCAAGACTAATATCTTTGCTAGGTTTGGAACACCAAAGGCCATAATCAGCGATAGAGGTACTCACTTTTGCAATAGGACTATGGAAGCACTTTTGAGGAAGTATAACATCACACACAAGGTCTCCACCTCATATCATCCTCAAACTAGTGGGCAAGCTGAAGTGTCAAACCGAGAAGTTAAGTCCATCCTTGAAAAGACAGTTAATCCAAATAGGAAGGATTGGAGTTCACGACTTGGTGATGCACTTTGGGCTTATAGGACAGCATATAAGACACCCATTGGTATGTCTCCTTATCGACTTGTTTATGGTAAGCCTTGTCATCTTCCGGTTGAATTGGAACATAAATCATATTGGGCTATCAAACAATGCAACATGGAGATGGTTGAGACAGGTAAGCAAAGAAAACTTGACCTACAAGAATTAGAGGAGATAAGGAATGATGCCTATGAGAATTCTAGGATTTACAAGGAAAAGACTAAGGCATTCCATGACAAGATGATATCAAGAAAGGACTTTGTTGTTGGACAAAAAGTTCTTCTCTTCCATTCACGCCTTAAGTTATTTCCAGGTAAGTTACGTTCTCTTTGGGTTGGGCCTTTTGTTATTACTAATGTATTTACTCATGGTGCAGTTGAAATCCAAAGCCCAAAAACAGATAAGGCATTCAAAGTGAATGGTCATAAATTGAAGCCTTACTATGAGAACTTTCCAATACAAGATGTGGAGGAGTTACCACTTTTTGAGCCAAAATATGTTGAATAATAATGGCATGGGTCTAAGTCAGGCTGAGGACAATAAACCAAGCGCTTCTTGGGAGGCAACCCAAAAGGATGGAGAGCATCTATTATATCAGATTTGCATATTTCTTTACTCTCCATCATTCTATTTTTTATTGTTTTTCTTTTGTTTTGTTTAGTAGTTCTTTTCTCTTACATATAATTCTTGCATTGGGGGATAATAGCATTACATTAAGGACATTGTAAAAATTATGTGTGGGGGGAAGAATTTAGGATTTTATTTAGAGTGTTTTGTTTTTGAGTCTTTTTATGTTGTTTTTAGTGTGTTTTAGTTACTTTTCATGAGAATTGAGCTTGATATCAACTTTTTTATGAGCCAATGTTAATATGATATGTTGATTGAGAAAGAAGCATGCTTAGACTTAAATCTGACTTGGATAATCATCCTTGTGAGTTTTTGAGTCTATAATGATTGATGCATTATACATATCAATCTAATTTCTTTCTTGAGCGCTCTTATGATTACATGATTCTCTAGAACTTGCTTTAAACCTTGTTGAGACTATATTGATGCATGTAAAAACATGAATATGATAGAGGCATTCGGATTTTTAGCCAGGGCCAAACAGCTGATAACTCGTATAATTATATAGTTTTTAGTTATGTTTTATTATTGTTTTGTGTCAAATACGAGTTATTATTGTTTAGTCTAATTGTGTTTATGATCTTTTATATTTTTATGTATTTTGGTGTTTTTCACAAGTTTCTTTGAGTGATTTCAGATTACTAGAATTAAGGGCAAATCCAGTTCAGTTCCAGTTCCGACACCTTTTGCCATATCAGCTATATCTCGAGTTTCACTGAAGCAATAAGGCTGAAATTTGTAGCCGTGCAAAGCTAAGAGGCATATTTATCTTTTTCATGTTTTACACTTCTTGAAACGGAGTCGTTTTCCCTAGCGAAATCGACCATCAAGTTGGCTGATGTGCAATGACGTCTGTGCTGACCGGTTTTCGTATTTTGCCCATATCTACTTATCCACATCAGCAAATGAGCTGATTCCAACGGCTATGGATCCGTAACTGATAGGGTAACATTTTTCTAGAAGACCATGTGATCAGATAAGGCCTCCAAAATTGACAAAATCGACCATCAAGTTGGCTGATCAAAATTGTCATGTATGACGAAAATTGTTAGAAAAATGCACCCAACTATTATACCTACCTTTGAAATTTGTAAAGCTTGTCTCTTGTCATTTAGCCCTCCAAAATGTGTATAAATAGAGGGCCTTGGATGATTGTAAGGGATCATATTGTACATAGGTAGGATATTAGCCATTTTAATAAAATTCTCTAAGTTTTCTTCTTCTTTCTTTTCTCTAGTTTTCTTTCTTTTCTCTAGTTTTCTTTTTCTTTAGAGAGAGCAAGAGGTTGGATAATTAATATTCTTCCTCTTCTTCTTTCTTTCTTTTATTTTCTTCTTAGATTTTCTTTAATTTTATGTTTATGTTTATAATGCCTATGCTAGGCTAAACTTCTATTTGGTTAAGGATGATTTCAAAGCCCTAGACATGTTTTATGATTGATTTTCAGATTCTATCTATCATTAATTTTCTATCAAAGTTGCTTATGTTCTTCTACAAGAATTGTTCATGATGTTGTCTTGATTTGTTTAGGTGTACAACTAGATAGATCTTGATAATTATCTATTGCTAGTTTAGGAGTCTTGATCCGTGTAATTGTCTTGATTTCCTATTCATAAGTGGCAATTTGTGATTAATGATTATGGTCAAGTTTTCAATAATTGCAAAGTGGAACATAACCTAAGTTGAACAATCCGAGCTTATGTGTTTGTTGCTTAGATCAACCTATCTTTCTCATCATAAAGCTGCCATTAAATTGAATTTAGAGAGCTTATTCTAGGTTGTTTAATGGTTAGAGATTAAATAGAGAGCTTGTTCTATTTAACGACAAACTAAGGAAAGATTGGGATAACAGAGCTTGTTGTTATCTACGGTTGTTAACTTTGATAGTTGGTTGATATTGATAGATCTGAAATTGATTCTTAATGATGTCTAGTGGTGGAGAATGAAACCTTAACCATATTTTTCATATTTGATTCTTCTTACTTACTTATTTTCTTACTTTTCTAGTTTGCTTATTTTTAAAAGTATATTTATTGGCTGGTTATACCGCCTAATTTGTATATTAACTTTGTTTTACTTTTATTGGCTGGTTATACCGCCTAATTTAGTATATATATTTTTATTGGCTGGTTATACCGCCTAATTTAGTATATATATTTTTATTGGCTGGTTATACCGCCTTGCATCTTCTTCTTATTATTTACTTTAGTTTAAATCTGGCTTCAAAAACCCCTTTTCTTTTATTGTTCTTGAATTTAAGTTTTAAACTATTAACTTATAAACTAAAACCCAATCCCTGAGGACTCGACCCTTGCTAACTACTATACTTACAATTTATCTTTTTAGTGCAAGGTTAAATAAGATACACTCTTTTGGGTGCATCAAGTTTTTGGCGCCGTTGCCGGGGATTGTTTCTTTAGTTTATTTGTTTCTTGGTTTATTCTTATTTTCAGTTCTAATTAGTATTATTTTCTTGTACATACATGTTTTTTCTTTTCAAATATAAAAAAAAAAATGATGGAATTGAGCAATCTTACACTTGAAGAGTTGGTGGCATACATGAATATGGAAAATCAACAAGCCAATCTCACCTACCCAGTTCAACAATTGGCCATGGGAGGCTGTCAAGGCCATCAAGTGTTCCAAGACCAACAGTATGATCATTACTCAAACACTTACCATGAGGGATGGTGGGATCATACTAATTATGGCTACTCAGAAAATTACCAAGAAGTAGATCCTTATGCCAATTACACTCATCCATCTAGCTTCAATCAATCATGGTCTCAAGAACCAGATCTTCTTCAACCACCACATATGACTCAAAACTCAGGTACTTCTTTAGAAGATCTTGTCGATTCTCTTGTTACTAATACTTTGCAATTTCAACAGGAAACAAGGGCAAGCATCAAGAGTTTGGAAAAGCAAATGAGCCAATTGGCTAGTAGTATGGTGGTATGGGTAGCACAAAGATCTGAAGAACTCTCTGCCCAAACAATGATTAACCCAAAGGAGAATACTACTATTGTGACCTTGAGGAATGATGAACAAGATGAGGATGAGACAGAATTAGAGATGGATTCTATTCTTGAGGATAATGAAGCCACAAATACAAATAAGAGTATTTCGGCACCTGAGGTAACGTTTAAAGTTCCACTTTTTACTAATGTTTCTTCTCCACCTTTTCCTAGTAGATTTGCAAAGTTCAAGGAGGATGAACATGAACAAGACACGCTGGAAACCTTAAACAGTTTGTTTGTGGATGTCATTCAACAAGTACCAAAAGATGCACCATTCCTCGATGAGATATGCACCACCAAGGATGATGGAATAATACTTGTAATGGAGAATGCATCCACTGTTGTGCAAAGAAAGCTTCCTCTTAAACGCATAAATTTGGGAAATTTCATGTATGAGCCTGACAAGCCTAAAAAGCCAAGAAAGGGTGTTGGTTAGATTCAAAACACTAACTCAAGTGTTAATTGGGAAGGCAGCCCAATTAAAGATGAAATTGCCAACCTTCCATATTCAGATTTGCTTTCTCTTTCTTTTCCTTTTTCTTTTATTATTTTTATTGTTTTTATTTTTATTTCTTATGTTTCTTTGTTAATTGTGTTTACTGTTTTTAAGTTCATTTAGGCTGCATAAGTTTCTTTTGTTTAATAGTTCTTTTCTCTTATATATAATTCTTGCATTGGGGGATAATAGCATTACATTAATGACAATGTAAGAATTATGTGTGGGGGGAAGAATTTAGGATTTTATTTAGAGTGTTTCATTTTTGAGTCTTTTTATGTTGTTTTAAATAAAAAACTGATATTGTATATAAATTTCTCTTTCAATTTCTCTTTTATTTATTTTTTTTCAGGATGGATGATATTCTCACAAGATTGCAGAAACGATTTCCTCCTTTTCCTCGAAATATTTTACTGAAGCTTTACCAAGTTCGATTTGAAAGATTAAGAATGCTTATGCACAAAGGGATTCCTGACGACATACGTTGGATAATTGAAGCCAAGGTACGTGAAGATGAATATCTTCCTGTTTTGCATTTACCAGGTACAGGTAGAAGCACTTTTGCAAAGAAGCGACGAGCAAAGCGCATGAGTTCAAATTGCCACAAATGTGCACGATGGACGTGTAACGGTAAATGTCGTTCTATTGGGATTCCGTCCTCTAATCGAGATGATAAAATTGAATTCATTAAGGAGGGACTGAGTAAGGAGAATTTGGGTAATATCCAACTTTCTCTTGAGACGCATCCTAGTGGAGACGTACAAAGAGAAATTCTTGATTTATGGCCGCAATTCCAAAGGGAATGGCAACATCTTGGGAATCTGATGTTAAAAGACCCTGTTTGCCAGCTTGTAAGAAAACTGGATGGGAAGCATATCCTCGACTCATAGAAGGCGTTTAAGCCGTTTCTGGACGTAAAACCAGAGGAAGATGTGAGCCACAATCACAACTACAATAAATGACTTCTCAGCTTTTGGTTTGATTTGCAATAACTTTATTTTGTTTTAATTTACGTGTTGTTCGATTTGTGTAATTATTCTCGTTTTTTTTATTTGTCTTTTACGGCTGATTTTTTCTTCTCTTTTTGATTTTCTTCCTGAAATCACGCAAAAAAATCTTTTGTTAGGTTAACATTTTCTTCTGACAGGTCAGATACACTTTCGGCGACATTATTACTCTTGTCTGATTCACTACTCAGTCCTCTATATATTACACCATGTATTCATTCTCTTTCAGGCACTCGAAGAAAAAAAAATGGAAAGTACTTCGTCCCAGCGCATAAAAAAAATTTGTGTCTTTGGAGGTGCTTATCCAGGAAAAAATAACATATTCGCTGATGAAGCCATAAGAGTTGGAGTAATACTTGCCCAACAAAAGATCCACTTGATTTATGGAGGCGGTAGTACGGGTTTAATGGGAGCAGTCGCTACAGCAGCACACGCCGGAGGAAGTCCAGTTCTAGGAATCGTGCCAAAACTATTCACAAGTTTTTGTGGACCTACCGTGGGTAAGGAAATACAAGTCTGGAGTGTCCCTGAACGGATAACAATCATGTACCATTCTGCCGATGCATTCATTGCTTTACCAGGAGGTCTGGGTACATTGGAAGAAATAGCTTGCGTGGCTTCTTGGTCATCTTTGGTCACAAATAAGAAACCCATTGGTTTGCTTAATATTAATGGTTATTTTAGTAATTTGCTTTCATATTTAGATAATGCTGTGGATAATGGATTCATGTTTTCAGATGCAAGGAGAACCATAATTTCTGCTACAACCATTGAAGATTTACTCAAAAAGCTCCAAGCTTATGAGTGTTTATCTGCTACGGTTGTTTCGCAAACGCTCGGAAAAAGAAAAAGAGATATGGACGAGCAAGGAGTGGATTGCACTTTGTCTTTGTGACATTATCTAACATTTTGTTTGTTGTGTCTCAGTTATAATAAGTGGTTAGCAACCTCTGCAGGTAATATCTCCTAAATCCTACCTTTAAAATTTGACATTGGGGACAATGTCATATTTTAGTATGGGGTAAGGGACATATTTTGCTAATTAAAAAAAAAAAAAAATTGTTGTGTTTTAAGCCATTTAGAAGTATTCATTCTGAACAAGGTCTGAGTAAGGAGACTTGAGACATACCTTGTCAGTTTGATTTCTTCTTTTCAAAAAAAAAAAAGTTTGTTGTGTTTTAAGCAATTTAGAAGTATTCATTCTGAACAAGGTCTGAGTAAGGGAGACTTGAGACATACCTTGTCAGTTTGATTTTAATCTTTTTATGTTTACTTGTTAATTTTTGTTTAGTATTTTAGGATTATTTAGGTTGCATGAGTTTGTTTTGTTTTGAGTCTTAGTTGTTCCTATTCTTATGTTATTAGTTCTTTTCTCTTACACATGATTCTTTCATTTGGGTTAATAGACTTACATTGAGGACAATGTAAGAATTAAGTGTGGGGGGAATGATTTAGGATTTCTTTTATTTTTGTCTACTATTTTTTTTATGAGTCTTTATTATTATTATTTTTAGTGTGTTTTAGTTCCTTTTTAATACAATGATGAGATATGAATTGCATAGGTCTAAACTGGTTACTAGTGAGAAGATTTTCATGAGAATTAAGCTTGATACTAATTTTTATGAGCCAATGTTAATATGATATGTTGATTGAGAAAGAAGCATGTTTAGACTTAATCTGACTTGTATAATCATCCTTGTGAGTTTTTGAGCCTATAATGATTGACGCATTATACAAATCAATCTAATTTCTTTCGTGAGTGCTCTTATGATTACATGATTCTCTAGAACTTGCTTTAGACCTTGTTGAGACTATATTGATGCATGTGACAACATGAATATGATAGAGGCATTAGGATTATAACCAGAGCCAAACAGCCATCCATTATTAATGTTCTAAGAGAACATCCCCACTAGTGAGCCAATCTGAGCCTACATTAAATATGATATTTTATTGGTAACCACAATGATAACTCGTACAATTATATAGTTTTTAGTTATGTTTTATTATTGTTTTGTGTCAAATACGAGTTATTATTGTTTAGTCTAATTGTGTTTATGATCTTTATGTATTTTGGTGTTTTTCACAAGTTTCTTTGAGTGATTTCAGATTACTAGAATTAAGGGCAAATCCAGTTCAGTTCCAGTTCCGACACATTTTGCCATATCAGCTATATCTCGAGTTTCACTGAAGCAATAAGGCTGAAATTTGTAGCTATGCAAAGCTAAGAGGCATATCTATCTTTTTCATGTTTTACACTTCTTGAAACGGAGTCGTTTTCCCTAGTGAAATTGACCATCAAGTTGGCTGATATGCAATGACGTCTGTGCTGACCTGTTTTCGTATTTTGCCCATATCTGCTTATCCACATCAGCAAATGAGCTGATTCCAACGGCTATGGATCCGTAACTGATAGGGTAACATTTTTCTAGAAGACCATGTGATCAGATAAGGCCTGCAAAATTGACAAAATCGACCATCAAGTTGGCTGATCAAAATCGTCATGTATGACGAAAATTGTTAGAAAATGCACCCACCTATTATACCTACCTTTGAAATTTGTAAAGCTTGTCTCTTGTCATTTAGCCCTCCAAAATGTGTATAAATAGAGGGCCTTGGATGATTGTAAGGGATCATATTGTACATAGGTAGGATATTAGCCATTTTAATAAAATTCTCTAAGTTTTCTTCTTCTTTCTTTTCTCTAGTTTTCTTTCTTTTCTCTAGTTTTCTTTTTCTTTAGAGAGAGCAAGAGGTTGGATAATTAATATTCTTCCTCTTCTTCTTTCTTTCTTTTATTTTCTTCTTAGATTTTCTTTAATTTTATGTTTATGTTTACAATGCCTATGCTAGGCTAAACTTCTATTTGGTTAAGGGTGATTTCAAAGCCCTAGACATGTTTTGTGATTGATTTTCAGATTCTATCTATCATTAATTTTCTATCAAAGTTGCTTATGTTCTTCTACAAGAATTGTTCATGATGTTGTCTTGATTTATTTAGGTGTACAACTAGATAGATCTTGATAATTATCTATTGCTAGTTTAGGAGTCTTGATCCGTGTAATTGTCTTGATTTCCTATTCATAAGTGGCAATTTGTGATTAATGATTATGGTCAAGTTTTCAATAATTACAAAGTGGAACATAACCTAAGTTGAACAATCCGAGCTTATGTGTTTGTTGCTTAGATCAACCTATCTTTCTCATCATAAAGCTGCCATTAAATTGAATTTAGAGAGCTTATTCTAGGTTGTTTAATGGTTAGAGATTAAATAGAGAGCTTGTTCTATTTAACGACAAACTAAGGAAAGATTGGGGTAACAGAGCTTGTTGTTATCTACGGTTGTTAACTTTGATAGTTGGTTGATATTAATAGATCTGAAATTGATTCTTAATGATGTCTAGTGGTGGAGAATGAAACCTTAACCATATTTTTCATATTTGATTCTTCTTACTTATTTGTTTTCTTACTTTTAGTTTGCTTATTTTTAATATTTATTTTTATTGGCTGGTTATACCGCCTAATTTGTATATTAACTTTGTTTTATTTTTATTGGCTGGTTATACCGCCTAATTTAGTATATATATTTTTATTGGCTGGTAATACCGCCTTGCATCTTATTCTTATTATTTACTTTAGTTTAAATCTGGCTTCAAAAACCCCTTTTCTTTTATTGTTCTTGAATTTAAGTTTTAAACTATCAACTTATAAACTAAAACCCAATCCCTGAGGACTCGACCCTTGCTAACTACTATACTTACAATTGATCTTTTTAGTGCAAGGTTAAATAAGATACACTCTTTTGGGTGCATCAAATTTTTGGCGCCGTTGCCGGGGATTGCTTTCTTTAGTTTATTTGTTACTTGGTTTATTCTTATTTTCAGTTCTAATTAGTTTTATTTTCTTGTACATACAAGTTTTTCTTTTCAAATTAAAAAAAAAAAAAAACAATGGAATTGAGCAATCTAACACTTGAAGAGTTGGTGGCATACATGAACATGGAGAATCAACAAGCCAATCTCACCTCCCAGTTCAACAATTGGCCATGGGAGGATCTCAAGGCCATCAAGTGTTCCAAGACCAACAGTATGATCATTACTCAAACCCTTACCATGAGGGATGGTGGGATCATATTAATTATGGCTACTCGAAAAATTACCAAGAAGTAGATCCTTATGCCAATTACACTCATCCATCTAGCTTCAATCAATCATGGTCCCAAGAACCAGATCTTTTTCAACCACCACATATGACTCAAAACTCAGGTACTTCTTTAGAAGATCTTGTCTATTCTCTTGTTACTGATACCTTGCAATTTCAACAGGAAACAAGGGCAAGCATCCAGAGTTTGGAAAAACAAATGATCCAATTGACTAGTAGTATGGTGGGATGGGTAGCACAAAGATCTGAAGAACTCCCAGCCCAAACGATGATTAACCCAAAGGAGAATGCTACTATTGTGACCTTGAGAAATGATGAACAAGATGAGGATGAGACAAAATTAGAGATGAATTCTATTCTTGAGGATAATGAAGCCAATGATCCAAATAAGAGTATTTCGGCACCTGAGGTAACGTTTGAGATTCCAATTTTTACTAATGTTTCTTCTCCACCTTTTCCTAGTAGATTCGCAAAGTTCAAGGAGGATGAACATGAACAAGACACGCTGGAAACCTTAAACAGTTTGTTCCTGGATGTCATTCAACAAGTACCAAAAGATGCACCATTCCTCGATGAGATATGCACCACAAAGGATGATGCAATAATACTTGTAATGGAGAATGCATCCACTGTTGTGCAAAGAAAGCTTCCTCTCAAACGCATAAATTTGGGAAATTTCATGTATGAGCCTGACAAGCCTAAAATGCCAAGAAGGGGAATTGGCTAGGCTGAAAACAATCAATCAAGTGCTAATTGGGGGAGGCAGCCTAATTAGTGAAAGCATTGCCAAACTGCCATCCTCAGATTTGCTCTCTTTTTCTTTATCTTTTTCTTACGTTTTTTTTTGCTAATTGTGTTTAGTGTTTCTAAGTTCATTTAGGCTGCATAAGTTTATTTTGTTTATTAGTTCTTTTCACTTACACATGATTCTTTCATTTGGGATTAATAGCATTACATTAATGACAATGTAAGAATTATGTGTGGGGGGAAGAATTTAGGATTTTATTTAGAGTGTTTTGTTTTTGAGTCTTTTTATGTTGTTTTTCTTTCTTATCCTTGTTTTGAAAATAACTAGATGTAAATATAATTTTTTTTAACCCCGGTTAAATGGCGGATAACGGTACTCCGTGATTATTTAAGTCGGTTCCATCAGCTACCCACAAAACTGATATTGTATATAAATTTCTCTTTCAATTTCTCTTTCATTTTTTTTGCATTTTTTTTTTCACGATGGATGATATTCTCACAAGATTGCAGAAACGATTTCCTCCTTTTCCTCGAAATATTTTACTGAAGCTTTACCAAGTTCGACTTGAAAGATTAAGAATGCTTATGCACAAAGGGATTCCTGAAGACATACGTTGGATAATTGAAGCCAAGGTACGTGAAGATGAATATCTTCCTATTTTGCATTTACCAGGTACAGGTAGAAGCACTTTTGCAAAGAAGCGACGAGCAAAGCGCATGAGTTCAAATTGCCACAAATGTGCACGATGGACGTGTAACGGTAAATGTCATTCTATTGGGATTCCGTCCTCTAATCGAGATGATAAAATTGAATTCATTAAGGATGGACTGAGTAAGGAGAATTTGGGTAATATCCAACTTTCTCTTGAGACGCATCCTAGTGGAGACGTACAAAGAGAAATTCTTGATTTATGGCCGCAATTCCAAAGGGAATGGCAACATCTTGGAAATCTGATGTTAAAAGACCCTGTTTGCCAGCTTGTAAGAAAACTGGATGGGAAGCATATCCTCGACTCATAGAAGGCGTTTAAGCCGTTTCTGGACGTAAAACCAGAGGAAGATGTGAGCCACAATCACAACTACAATAAATGACTTCTCAGCTTTTGGTTTGATTTGCAATAACTTAATTTTGGTTTAATTTACGTGTTGTTCGATTTGTGTAATTATTCTCTTTTTTTTTTATTTGTCTTTTACGGTTGATTTTTCTTCTCTTTTTGATTTTCTTCCTGAAATCACGCAAAAATCTTTTGTTAGGTTAACATTTTCTTCTGACAGGTCAAATACACTTTCGGCGACATTATTAGTCTTGACTTTTACGGTTGATTTTTCTTCTATTTTTGATTTTCTTCCTGAAATCACGCAAAAATCTTTTGTTAGGTTAACATTTTCTTCTGACAGGTCAGATACACTTTCGGCGATATTATTACTCTTGTCTG
Organism: Fremontodendron californicum; assembly: GCA_030761205.1. Taxonomy (NCBI): domain Eukaryota; kingdom Viridiplantae; phylum Streptophyta; class Magnoliopsida; order Malvales; family Malvaceae; genus Fremontodendron; species Fremontodendron californicum. The sequence continues at coordinate 7,540,309 of JAULJL010000023.1, read as the reverse complement.
ATTCACTACTCAGTCCTCTATATATTACACCATGTACTCATTCTCTTTCAGGCATCGAAAAAAAGAAAAAAAAAATGGAAAGTACTTCGTCCCAACGCATAAAAGAAATTTGTGTTTTTGGAGGTGCTTATCCAGGGAAAAATAACATATTCGCTGATGAAGCCATAAGAGTTGGAGTAATACTTGCCCAACAAAAGATCCAGTTGATTTATGGAGGCGGTAGTACGGGTTTAATGGGAGCAGTCGCTACAGCAGCACACGCCGGAGGAAGTCCAGTTCTAGGAATCGTGCCAAAACTATTCACAGATTTTTGTGGACCTACCTTGGGTAAGGAAATACAAGTCTGGAGTATCCCTGAATGGATGACAATCATGTACCATTCTGCCGATGCATTCATTGCTTTACCAGGAGGTCTGGGTACATTGGAAGAAATAGCTTGCGTGGCTTCTTGGTCATCTTTGGTCACAAATAAGAAACCCATTGGTTTGCTTAATATTAATGGTTATTTTAGTAATTTGCTTTCATATTTAGATAATGCTGTGGATAATGGATTCATGTTTTCAGAGGCAAGGAGAACCATAATTTCTGCTACAACCATTGAAGATTTACTCAAAAAGCTCCAAACTTATGAGTATTTATCTGCTACGGTTGTTTCGCAAACGCTCGGAAAAAGAAAAAGAGATATGGACGAGCAAGGAGTGGATTGCACTTTGTCTTTGTGACATTATCTAACATTTTGTTTGTTGTGTCTCAGTTATAATAAGTGGTTAGCAACCTCTACAGGTAATATCTCCTAAATTTTACCTTCTTAAAAAAAAAAAAAAAAAGTTTGTTGTGTTTTAAGCAATTTAGAAGTATTCATTCTGAACAAGGTCTGAGTAAGGGAGACTTGAGACATACCTTGTCAGTTTGATTTCTTCTTTTCAAAAAAAAAAAAAAAGTTTGTTGTGTTTTAAGAAATTTAGAAGTATTCATTCTGAACAAGGTCTGAGTAAGGCAGACTTGAGACATATCTTGTCAGTTTGATTTTAATCTTTTTATGTTTACTTGTTAATTTTTGTTTAGTATTTTAGGATTATTTAGGTTGCATGAGTTTGTTTTGTTTTGAGTCTTAGTTGTTCCTATTCTTATGTTATTAGTTCTTTTCTCTTACACATGATTCTTTCATTTGGGTTAATAGACTTACATTGAGGACAATGTAAGAATTAAGTGTGGGGGGAATGATTTAGGATTTCTTTTATTTTCGTCTACTATTTTTTTTATGAGTCTTTATTATTATTATTTTTAGTGTGTTTTAGTTCCTTTTTAATACAATGATGAGATATGAATTGCATAGGTCTAAACTGGTTACTAGTGAGAAGATTTTCATGAGAATTAAGCTTGATACTAATTTTTATGAGCCAATGTTAATATGATATGTTGATTGAGAAAGAAGCATGTTTAAACTTAAAACTGACTTGTATAATCATCATTGTGAGTTTTTGAGCCTAAAATGATTGATGCATTATACAAATCAATCTAATTTCTTTCTTGAGTGCTCTTATGATTACATGATTCTCTAGAACTTGCTTTAAACCGTTTGAGACTATATTGATACATGTGACAACATGAATATGATAGAGGCATTAGGATTATAACCAGAGCCAAACAGCCATCCATTATTAATGTTCTAAGAGAACATCCCCACTAGTGAGCCAATTTGAGCCTACATTAAATATGCTGTTTTATTGGTAACCACAACTTACACCTAGCCTAAATATACTTATATCCTTACCCTTGTTCTAAAGATGGATTATATATTTTGAGACATATTGCAAAAAACAAGGGATATTTTTAGTTGAAAATTTGGGTTAGAAACAAGAAATAAGTGTGGGGGGAAAAGAAAAGAAAAGTCAAGAGAAAAAAAGAAATGGAATACTGGCAAATACATTCCTAAGTAAAAAAATATGAATCATCTCTTGAATTTGTGGAAAAAGAAAAAGATGTTACAAAGTTGTTTAGAATGAAGAAAAGGCCCAACATGAATATTCGGCCTAGGTGACTATGTACTTGTAAAGAGTTTTGAGAAGTTTCTTTGTATGATCTTATTATGTCTCTAAACTTTATGAACTCTTTGGAGCCTTTGTGATATCTTTATCCTTTTGTTATTCAACCACATTACAAACCCCTTGGCCCCATTGCAACCTTGATTAAAGACCTCTTGATTCATGAAGTTGTATGATCTAAATAGTGGAGAATAGGTGGACAAGCAAGAATATGGTAGAACGGTTTTCATGAGATTGATTGAGTGTAAACACTTCACCACTACTTTAAAGAGTGAAAATCATGAGGGTATATCATGTGAGAAGTTGAGATTAAATTTGAACATGCACTATTTTGATTGAGATATGTTATGTTAATATTGGCTTAACTCAAACAATTTACATTCAAGCATGAATTTTTGTGAAATTCTTTAAGCTATTGATTAGTTTATAAGACTTGTTCAAAGATTGTCTCTAATTTGTATTGAAAGGATTAGGAATAAATATTTTTAGTATATGTAGTTTATTTATATTTTAGTTTTTCAATGTTTGTGGGTATCGTTCTAGTAAACCCTCAGGAGACTAAACTCGTCCACTAGGGACACCTAGGGGTTTAAAGGCTTGTGTCACATGCTAAGTGCCACCGTGATTTCCTACGAAAGTGGATTAGATTAGATTTTCTTATTTTATTTTTATTGAGTCGTTGCTAGGGACTAGCAACAATCTAAGTGTGGGGGTGTGATAACTCGTACAATTATATAGTTTTTAGTTATGTTTTATTATTGTTTTGTGTCAAATACGAGTTATTATTGTTTAGTCTAATTGTGTTTATGATCTTTATGTATTTTGGTGTTTTTCACAAGTTTCTTTGAGTGATTTCAGATTACTAGAATTAAGGGCAAATCCAGTTCAGTTCCAGTTCCGACACATTTTGCCATATCAGCTATATCTCGAGTTTCACTGAAGCAATAAGGCTGAAATTTGTAGCTATGCAAAGCTAAGAGGCATATCTATCTTTTTCATGTTTTACACTTCTTGAAACGGAGTCGTTTTCCCTAGTGAAATTGACCATCAAGTTGGCTGATATGCAATGACGTCTGTGCTGACCTGTTTTCGTATTTTGCCCATATCTGCTTATCCACATCAGCAAATGAGCTGATTCCAACGGCTATGGATCCGTAACTGATAGGGTAACATTTTTCTAGAAGACCATGTGATCAGATAAGGCCTGCAAAATTGACAAAAGCGACCATCAAGTTGGCTGATCAAAATCGTCATGTATGACGAAAATTGTTAGAAAATGCACCCACCTATTATACCTACCTTTGAAATTTGTAAAGCTTGTCTCTTGTCATTTAGCCCTCCAAAATGTGTATAAATAGAGGGCCTTGGGTGATTGTAAGGGATCATATTGTACATAGGTAGGATATTAGCCATTTTAATAAAATTCTCTAAGTTTTCTTCTTCTTTCTTTTCTCTAGTTTTCTTTCTTTTCTCTAGTTTTCTTTTTCTTTAGAGAGAGCAAGAGGTTGGATAATTAATATTCTTCCTCTTCTTCTTTCTTTCTTTTATTTTCTTCTTAGATTTTCTTTAATTTTATGTTTATGTTTACAATGCCTATGCTAGGCTAAACTTCTATTTGGTTAAGGGTGATTTCAAAGCCCTAGACATGTTTTGTGATTGATTTTCAGATTCTATCTATCATTAATTTTCTATCAAAGTTGCTTATGTTCTTCTACAAGAATTGTTCATGATGTTGTCTTGATTTATTTAGGTGTACAACTAGATAGATCTTGATAATTATCTATTGCTAGTTTAGGAGTCTTGATCCGTGTAATTGTCTTGATTTCCTATTCATAAGTGGCAATTTGTGATTAATGATTATGGTCAAGTTTTCAATAATTGCAAAGTGGAACATAACCTAAGTTGAACAATCCGAGCTTATGTGTTTGTTGCTTAGATCAACCTATCTTTCTCATCATAAAGCTGCCATTAAATTGAATTTAGAGAGCTTATTCTAGGTTGTTTAATGGTTAGAGATTAAATAGAGAGCTTGTTCTATTTAACGACAAACTAAGGAAAGATTGGGGTAACAGAGCTTGTTGTTATCTACGGTTGTTAACTTTGATAGTTGGTTGATATTAATAGATCTGAAATTGATTCTTAATGATGTCTAGTGGTGGAGAATGAAACCTTAACCATATTTTTCATATTTGATTCTTCTTACTTATTTGTTTTCTTACTTTTAGTTTGCTTATTTTTAATATTTATTTTTATTGGCTGGTTATACCGCCTAATTTGTATATTAACTTTGTTTTATTTTTATTGGCTGGTTATACCGCCTAATTTAGTATATATATTTTTATTGGCTGGTAATACCGCCTTGCATCTTATTCTTATTATTTACTTTAGTTTAAATCTGGCTTCAAAAACCCCTTTTCTTTTATTGTTCTTGAATTTAAGTTTTAAACTATCAACTTATAAACTAAAACCCAATCCCTGAGGACTCGACCCTTGCTAACTACTATACTTACAATTGATCTTTTTAGTGCAAGGTTAAATAAGATACACTCTTTTGGGTGCATCACACAACTTACACCTAACCTAAATATACTTATATCTTTACCTTTGTTCCAAAGATGAATTAGCATGATTTGAGACAAGTTGCAAAGACAAGGGATATTTTTTGGTTAGAAACAAGAAATAAGTGTGGGGGGAAAAGAAAAGAAAAGTCAAGAGAAAAAGAAATGGAATACTGGAAAATACATTCCTATGTAAAATATATATATATATATATATATATATATATATGAATCATCTCTTGAATTTGTGGAAAAAGAAAAAGATGTTACAAAGTTGTTTAGAATGAAGAAAAGGCCCAACATGAATATCCGGCCTAGGTGACTATGTGCTTGTAAAGAGTTTTGAGAAGTTTCTTTGTATAATTTTTTTATGTCTCTAAACTTTATGAACTCTTTGGAACCTTTGTGATATCTTTATCCTTTTGTTCTACAACCACATTACAAACCCCTTGGCCCCATTACAACCTTGATTAAAGACCTCTTGATTTATGAAGTTGCATGATCTTTTAGTGGAGAATAGGTGGACAAGCAAGCATATGGTAGAAGTGTTTTCATGAGATTGATTGAGTGTAAACACTTTACCACTACTTTAAAGAGTGAAAATCAAGAGAGTATCCCATGTGAGAAGTTGAGATTAAGTTTGAATATGCACTATTTTGATTGAAATATGTTATGTTAATATTGGCTTAACTCAAACAATTTACATTCAAGCATGATTTTTTGTGAAATTTTTTAAGCTATTGATTAGTTTATAAGACTTGTTCAAAGATTGACTCTAATTTGTATTGAAAGGATTAGGAGTAAATATTTTTAGTATATGTAGTTTATTTATATTTTAGTTTTTCAATGTTTGTGGGTATAGTTCTAGTAAACCCTCACGAGACTAAAATCGTCCACTAGGGACACCTAGGGGTTTAAAGGCTTGTGTCACATGCTAAGTGCCACCGTGATTTCCTACGAAAATGGATTAGATTAGATTTTCTTATTTTATTTTTATTGAGTCGTTGCTAGGGACTAGCAACAATCTAAGTGTGGGGGTGTGATAGCTCGTATAATTATATAGTTTTTAGTTATGTTTTATTATTGTTTTGTGTCAAATACGAGTTATTATTGTTTAGTCTAATTGTGTTTATGATCTTTTATATTTTTATGTATTTTGGTGTTTTTCACAAGTTTCTTTGAGTGATTTCAGATTACTAGAATTAAGGGCAAATCCAGTTCAGTTCCAGTTCCGACACCTTTTGCCATATCAGCTATATCTCGAGTTTCACTGAAGCAATAAGGCTGAAATTTGTAGCCGTGCAAAGCTAAGAGGCATATCTATCTTTTTCATGTTTTACACTTCTTGAAACGGAGTCGTTTTCCCTAGCGAAATCGACCATCAAGTTGGCTGATGTGCAATGACGTCTGTGCTGACCTGTTTTCGTATTTTGCCCATATCTACTTATCCACATCAGCAAATGAGCTGATTCCAACGGCTATGGATCCGTAACTGATAGGGTAACATTTTTCTAGAAGACCATGTGATCAGATAATGCCTCCAAAATTGACAAAACCGACCATCAAGTTGGCTGATCAAAATTGTCATGTATGACGAAAATTGTTAGAAAAATGCACCCAACTATTATACCTACCTTTGAAATTTGTAAAGCTTGTCTCTTGTCATTTAGCCCTCCAAAATGTGTATAAATAGAGGGCCTTGGATGATTGTAAGGGATCATATTGTACATAGGTAGGATATTAGCCATTTTAATAAAATTCTCTAAGTTTTCTTCTTCTTTCTTTTCTCTAGTTTTCTTTCTTTTCTCTAGTTTTCTTTTTCTTTAGAGAGAGCAAGAGGTTGGATAATTAATATTCTTCCTCTTCTTCTTTCTTTCTTTTATTTTCTTCTTAGATTTTCTTTAATTTTATGTTTATGTTTATAATGCCTATGCTAGGCTAAACTTCTATTTGGTTAAGGATGATTTCAAAGCCCTAGACATGTTTTATGATTGATTTTCAGATTCTATCTATCATTAATTTTCTATCAAAGTTGCTTATGTTCTTCTACAAGAATTGTTCATGATGTTGTCTTGATTTGTTTAGGTGTACAACTAGATAGATCTTGATAATTATCTATTGCTAGTTTAGGAGTCTTGATCCGTGTAATTGTCTTGATTTCCTATTCATAAGTGGCAATTTGTGATTAATGATTATGGTCAAGTTTTCAATAATTGCAAAGTGGAACATAACCTAAGTTGAACAATCCGAGCTTATGTGTTTGTTGCTTAGATCAACCTATCTTTCTCATCATAAAGCTGCCATTAAATTGAATTTAGAGAGCTTATTCTAGGTTGTTTAATGGTTAGAGATTAAATAGAGAGCTTGTTCTATTTAACGACAAACTAAGGAAAGATTGGGATAACAGAGCTTGTTGTTATCTACGGTTGTTAACTTTGATAGTTGGTTGATATTGATAGATCTGAAATTGATTCTTAATGATGTCTAGTGGTGGAGAATGAAACCTTAACCATATTTTTCATATTTGATTCTTCTTACTTACTTGTTTTCTTACTTTTCTAGTTTGCTTATTTTTAAAAGTATATTTATTGGCTGGTTATACCGCCTAATTTGTATATTAACTTTGTTTTACTTTTATTGGCTGGTTATACCGCCTAATTTAGTATATATATTTTTATTGGCTGGTTATACCGCCTAATTTAGTATATATATTTTTATTGGCTGGTTATACCGCCTTGCATCTTCTTCTTATTATTTACTTTAGTTTAAATCTGGCTTCAAAAACCCCTTTTCTTTTATTGTTCTTGAATTTAAGTTTTAAACTATTAACTTATAAACTAAAACCCAATCCCTGAGGACTCGACCCTTGCTAACTACTATACTTACAATTTATCTTTTTAGTGCAAGGTTAAATAAGATACACTCTTTTGGGTGCATCAACAGCCATCCCTTATTCATGTTCCAAGAGAACACACCCTTAGTGAACCTATTTGAGCATACATTGAATAAGCTATTTCTTTGATAACCATAACTTGTCCCTAACCTAAATATACTTATTTTATATCTTTACCTTTGTTCCAAAGATGAATTAGCATGTTTTGAGACAAGTTGCAAAGACAAGGAAGATCTATTGAAAATTTGGGTTAGAAACAAGAAATAAGTGTGGGGGGAAAAGAAAAGAAAAGTCAAGAGAAAAAGAAATGGAATATTGGCAAATACATTTCTATGTGAAAAAAAAAATGAAAAAAAATATGAATCATCTCTTGAACTTGTGGAAAAAGAAAAAGATGTTACAAAGTTGTTTAGAATGAAGAAAAGGCCCAACATGAATATCCGGCCTATGTGACTATGTACTTGTAAAGAGTTTTGAGAAGTTTCTTTGTATAAATCTTATTATGTCTCTAAACTCTATAAAATCTTTGGAACTTTTGTAATATCCTTTATCTTTTATTCTTTAGCCACATTATTACCCCTTGGCCCCATAATAACCTTGCATAAAGACCTCTTGATTCATGAAGTTGCATGATCTAAGTAGTGGAGAATAGGTGGACAAGCAAGCATATGGTAGAAACTGTTTTCATGAGATTGATTGAGTGTAAATACTTCACCAGTACTTTAAAGAGTGAAAATCATGAGGGTATCCCATGTGAGAAGTTGAGATTAAGTTTGAACATGCACTATTTTGATTGAGATATGTTATGTTAATTTTAGCTTAACTCAAACCATTTACTATCAAGCATGATTTTTTGTGAAACTCTTTAAGCTATTGATTAGTTTATAAGACTTGTTCAATGATTGTCTCTAATTTGTATTGAAAGAGGATTAGATTAGGTTTCCTTACCTTGTGTCTATTTGATTTTGCTCGAGGACTAGCAAAAGATTAAGTGTGGGGGAATTTGATAAGTGCTTAATTTCATACATTTTCTAATTTAATTTCCTTATACTTTGTGTTTTGATTCTTACTTCCTTGACATTTTACTAGGTTTTTATGCTTTGTAGGTATTTTGGAGGAGATGAAGTCAAAACATGTCAATTAGGATGTTAAAGAGCTTACAAAAGTGAAATCACAAGATGGAAAAAGAGTTGGAAGTCAAAAAGCTCAAATTCTTGGTGCAAAGCAAGAAGACAGATTTGACCTCCGGAGCTTGTTGCTAAGAAAACATGATGTTAGACTCTTTATTCGAAGAAACTTTCTTCTTGACTTTTGAAGATCACTTGATTACCTTTCCAACGGTTGGTCATGGCCCAAAATCAGATAACAAATGGTCATCCAAATCGGCATTGGAATATCATCCTAAACAATCCTAGTGGCAGAAAATACCCTAGCCGCAAATCTCATCTTTTTCTTAATACCCTAGCTGACATTTATGTTTATCCTTGCCAAAGAAGGATTAGTGGCTGTCAACTTGCATTAATTGCATTAATTGCAAGTATCTTTCCTTAAAGCTAATCCTAGTCAAAGTAAGAGAATTAAATCAGCCAAGACTTTCCTTCCTTACACTTACTTTGCCTGCAAGTTTGTAATCTCTCTTCCTTAAAGAGTGTTTTGACTAATACTTTCCTACTTTATTCAAACTTGGCTGCCAAGGCTTATATCTTTCCTTAAAACACAAAATTCAGCCACTTTTCCTTAACTTTAGCCACAAGTCAGCATTTATTGAAGGGAGAGAGCTGAAATTCACTTGTTTGATGCCCTAGCTATTGCCTATAAATAGAGATTAAGGGGGCATACGAAATTTACACTTTCCCAAGCATCAAATTCTGATTTCTTCTTTGTTTCTTTGTTTTTGAGAGAGCAAAAGGCTGTATAATTAATATTCTTCTTCTTCTTCTTCTTTCTTTCTTTTATTTTCTTCTTAGATTCTCTTTAATTTTATGTTTATGTTTACAATGCCTATGCTAGGCTAAACTTTTATTTGGTTAAGGGTGATTTCAAAGCCCTAGACATGTTTTGTAATTGATTTTCAGATTCTATCTATCATTAATTTTCTATCAAAGTTGCTTATGTTCTTCTACAAGAATTGTTTATGATGTTGTCTTGATTTATTTAGGTGTACAACTAGATAGATCTTGATAATTATCTATTGCTAGTTTAGGAGTCTTGATCCGTGTAATTGTCTTGATTTCCTATTCATAAGTGGCAATTTGTGATTAATGATTATGGTTAAGTTTTCGATAATTGCAAAGTGGAACATAACCTAAGTTGAACAATCCGAGCTTATGTGTTTGTTGCTTAGATCAACCTATCTTTCTCATCATAAAGCTGCCATTTAATTGAATTTAGAGAGCTTATTCTAGGTTGTTTGATGGTTAGAGATTAAATAGAGAGCTTGTTCTATTTAACGACAAACTAAGGAAAGATTGGGATAACAGAGCTTGTTGTTATCTACGGTTGTTAACTTTGATAGTTGGTTGATATTGATAGATCTAAAATTGGTTCTTAATGATGTCTAGTGGTGGAGAATGAAACCTTAACCATATTTCTCTCATATTTGATTTCTTATTTCTTACTTGCATCTTACTTTTCTTGTTTGATTATTTTTAAAACTATTCCAAAACCCCCTTTTCTTTTGTTTTCTTTGAGCCTAAGTTATAAACTAATAACTCATAGATTAAAACCCAATCCCTGAGGATTCGACCCTTGCTAATCACTATACTCTACAATTGATTTTTTTTTTAAGTGCAAGGTTGAACAAGATACACTCTTTTGGGTGCATCAGAAATGGTGGTGGTTGGATATTAAACTGAACTTGTAGGCTGGGTAATATTTGAGTGCTAAAGGATATATTTTAAGTTGGATTATAAATCACACACAAGGTGCTTGTGAAAATGCCTAGGAGGAAGGCGATTATTATGCCTTCAAGGTTTTTGGTTTAATGCTTGAATGGAAATATATAGCCTTGGAAGATCCTAAGTAACCAAGATAAGAATATGATTTGGCATGGATGCCAATGTCGTAAGATTGATTTATATTTACTGTGGCTAGCCTAGTAGCTTGCCTAGGCAGATATAACTGATGGTATAGTCATGATAGCCTAGTATAGTATCTAAGTAGGTTATATTGATTATATGGTTGTTGTTGCCTAGTGGTAATCTAGACGGATAAATATACGGATGTGGATGTTTATGTTTTCCCTGTGCACCAAGGAGTTTTGAGATTTCATTCTCGCACTAGTTCCTGAGTTTAAGATGATGGGCCTTAACAGGCGGAGATCATCATATATCTTAGATGACATGAGGGGCTATGCCTGGCAGATCATCACCACACGAACTTTGTCTGGGTTATGTGCTAGCACGTGGAACTAGATGCGAGGGATTTGATCATGAATTACTACATTAATCTCGCGACTATGTGAAATATGGAGTTTTTTGGTTATTGTACGTGATTGAGACATATTGCCCTAGTACTGGTTATTTAATATTTGGATTGTATTCAAAATGTTTAATGGTATTACGGGCTATGCCCGGGACGTGTGTTGATATCGCAAACTGTATGCAAATTTATACAGATACTATAGACTTTGTTTAAAATTGTATAGTATACGGGATTGGGTGCAAGGCATACTTGAGTATAATTTGATGATAGTGTTGGTCTGAAGTTACATCTATTGATATGGTATAAATGAATGGTTTATTGAATGAATGTAGTGAACATATGAGACACAATGTTATTTATTAAGCATGTATAGTTGAAAGAATGAGTCAGAGTTGTGCAGCGGAAGTGTAGTGTGAAAAAAAAATTGATTGAAATAGGATTGATTTTGGAAATATTAAAAGACTATGAGTGCATTATTTTTCTATCATTGGATAAAGCCAATATTATGGCAATGTTTTAAAATAATACTGATAGTTAATAGTAAGGGAAACCCCCCATTTATATAATCGATTAGTAGTCCTCGAGATAGAAGGTGTTCGAGGTAAAATCCTCGAAGTGGCACCCAATTTTTCTTATGTGTTGTACCTCGATAAAGTTATGATTTATCGTGAGTTCAAATAGTTCTAATAGTGACAGACTATGGAACACATTGTTACGGAGTGGTGATTAAATGTTTACTGTGCTAGCAGGTTTAAGCTAAGCATCAAAAGCCAGCAGTAATGCTACAGAGTTTAATATATAATAATGAGATTCAAATAGGTTATAAAGTTGAATACATAATAACGGGATTGAGATAAAGTCATTATGGGCCCTAGATATAGGCTTGTCTAAGGTTGGCAAGGAATGTGATTTTATTTGAGTGATTGTCGATAGGCTGACTAAATTAGCACACTTGATTCTGGGTAAATTACGTATAACATAAGTCAGTGTGCTAGGCTCCATTTAGACCAGACTCGGTCTTTGTGAAGTTTTTGTGTTTATTGTACTTGATTGAGACATCAAGTTTACAGTTAAATTCTGGAGATCATTTCAGGTAGCTTCTGAAATACAGTTGCGATTTAGTACCGTATTTAATTTACGGACAGATGAACAGTCCTTGAGGACATGTTATGTGTTAATATACTAGATTCCGAGGAGAATCGGGATCGATACCTATCATTGATTGAGTTTGTATATATTAACAGTTTTCAGTACAGTATGCAAATGATACCATTTCTGGTATTTCGATCTAGTTTCGGGCTTATCTTATTGATTATTTGGGATTGCGATTCGAGTTTATTTATTGTTGATCATTGCAAAACTAGGATCGAGACATTATATGGCCGGATGTGCCAATATCCTGTCAGTTAATTTAAGACAGGAGGATATCAGTTGTTCAATTCAGATATGGTACGGTACGGTACACCTAGAAAAAGGTGAAGTTAATCAAAGATATATTAGTAACTGCTAGAGTAGGCAGAAGTCGTATGCCGATAGCATGTGACTAAGTATTCTTGAAAGTTTCACCTTTCAAGAGTGTTATGAGCTTTGGCGGATGGACCAAGCTGAGTCCAAGGTATATCGGACCATTTCAGATATTGAGTGAGACCTATCACCTGAGATGAGTGGTGTACACTCTGTGTTTCATGTACTTATGATGTGGAGATTCATGTCAGACGATTTTCATGTGATACAGCCAAAGATAGTACCTGTACTTTTATATAAGTTGACTTTATGCAAAATTCGAGGACGAATTTTATTAAGGGGGAAGAATTGTAAGACCCTCGTAAGTACGAGATCAATTCGAGACAATTATAACATGCGGATGGCTCGAGGTTAAACTTTGAAATGCCTACAGAAAGGATGGGCTACCATGTGGTACACATGTTGTATGATAAATTGTAGAGTTGGGGGTTTAATCAAGTGATTAAGTGATTTAACCCCAAATTGACTAAAAGTCGAGATAGGAGAAAGTCCGTAAAATATGATAAGTTAACTTCACATAGTGTTTATATGTGATATAACATTATTTGGGAGTGTTAGAACATGAATCGGCAGAAAAATCGATAAAATGTGAATAGGGGTATTTTGGTAATTTTATCCAAAATTTGGTTTTTAGCCCGTAAATGGTACCAATGGACTAAGTGATCATATAGGATCACAATATGATGTTTAGATAAAAAATTGGACATTAAAATCAATTCCGATAGCTAAAATCATCTAATTCGTCATTTAGTGACGCTGGCGTAAATTGCCGAAAAAACATGGTTCGGGATTTTTTGAAACTGATCCGAACACATGGACATATGTTATAATATATGAGGATTATGAATATGACAAGAAAAACCAAAAACATAGTTGAAATCGATTAGTCCTTAAGTAACCTAAAGGAATGAAAACCGAAAACTAACTGCGGGAAGGTCCGAAAAAGGTTTTAAATGGATCAAGAGATTAATATAGACATAAAATGATGTTAGCAAGCTACTGGTGAAATCAGAACAAAAATCGGAGCTAAAACCGAAAAAGTCAAAATATTGACCCGTTGGAGCTCCGAGGCCCGGATTTGGGTTTCGGGACATCAAAACAATTATCTGAACATGCATATCAGTATATTATCATATTTGGAACATATCCGTGTCAAGAAAAGTGAAAAACGGGCTTTCGAACGTTAAAATTTCATGTTGGCCTGCTAAGATACTAAAAGACAAAATAAGGGTAAAATGGTCATTTGACCATAGCCCACTTATTAAGTCTGAAAATCAGACTTCTTCCTTTCCCAATTTCACGTGAGAAACCAGAAAAATGAGAAAAAAGAGGGGGAAGCCATGGAAGCTTGCTTCCAAGCTTTCTATCTCCTCTGTTTACTAGGCAAATCATCAAAATTTTCAAAGATTTCACAAACCCAAAGGTAACTTCATGTTCTAAGCTTGATTTTGATGTTATATTTTGAAGATTTTGCCTTTAGCTATGAGCAACCATGTGGGCTAAAAATTGGTGGTGGTGAACCACCATGTTGCCACCATTTTTTTCGCCACGGGAGGTGTTCCTCCGCCTCCTTAAACCATAAATTAGTATCGGATAGCTTTGAATCAAAATTTAGAGGCTAAAACGAGTTTGGCCGAAACCCTAGCTTGCCCATGAGGTGGTGCCGCCACCTTCCTTGGTTGTTCGAGGCCACCGTTAGCTTTGTTGTCATCGTGTGAGCAACTTTCTAGTTGATTGTTAATCCAATGGCCTATTTATATTCAGCGCTCAGCATCGAAGATTTCATAAGGGACAAATAATTTTTATAAGCCCCGGAACAATTTTTAAATATTACTTTTCGGTTAATTAGTCATACTTGATATGTCATGTTTATTCTTTAATGGTTAAGAAAGGAAGCACGAAATTTCCAAGTACTCTTCCTAGTTACCTTATGCTCACTGAGTTTTTCGACTCACTTCATTTATTTTTCATTTTTTTTTTAAATTCTAATAGACGTAGCTCTTCCCAGATTCCGGATAGCTAGCTGCTCACATACTTGTGGTGAGCGAATTGACCCAGGACGTGGTAAGCAGTGGCGATGGTGGGGTATATTTTTGCAGTCACTAGGGTATCATGTGTCCTCTGCATTTTGTGTATGTTGAATAGGTACTGTATATTTTGTAAACGGATGTAATTAAGTGATGTAGGATGTATAGCAGTCTTCGAGGCCTGGTATGAGATGGTGATGTTCATTTTGTTATGATATATTATAAATGTATGTTTGTATATAAGATGTCATAAAGGTTGAGTCTGCTGCGGGGCATTTCGGTTACTCCCTATCGGAGCTGTCCAAACCGAGATGTCATGTGTTGATGAATTAATACATTGTGAAGTTTGATGATTGAGCGGTAAACCCCCATGTAGGGCGAGACTATGCCAAAATTTCGTTTGATTTGGTTTAATGAGTATACTCAGGCTTCGGAGGCAGGGGCATACCTTGTCTCTGGCCGGTCACATTCCATGAATTTGGGGTGTGACATATCCTTACCCTTGTTCTAAAGATGTATTGAATGTTTTGAGACATATTGCATAAATAAGGGAGATTTATTGAAAATTTGGGTTATAAATCAGAAATAAGTGTGGGGGAGGAGAAAGGCAAAAGTCAAGAGAAAAAGAAATGGAACATTGTCAAAATACTTTCCCATATTGAAAAAAAAAATCAATCATCTCTCGAACTTTTGGTTAAAGAAACGATGTTACAAAGTTAGTGAGAATGAAGCAAAGGCTCAACATGAACATTTAGCCTATGTTATGATGTACTTCTAAGGAATATTGAGAATGTTTTATTTGCATAAATCTGATTATGTCTCTAAATTCTATGGAGTTTTTGGAACCTTTATAATATCTTTTATTCTTTAAGCACATTACTACCCCTTGGCCCCATTAAAACTTTGAATAAAAACCTCTTGATTCATGAAGTTATATGATCTAGATAGTGGAGAATAGGTGGACAAGCAAACATATGATATGACTGTTTTCTTGAGATTGATTGAGTGCAAATACCTTACCGCTACTATATTGAGTGAAAATCATGAGAGTATTGATGGAGACTCAATTAAGAGTCGTAAACCCAAGTGCAGGTTATGTTCAAGTAATAAATTCTCGGGTGTCCGAGGTCGAACCACAGGGAAGCGTATTAGTAAGTGTAAGTTTATAAATATATAAGAAAAAGAAAGTAAACAAGATATTAGGGAATCAACAACAAAACATAAAAGAAATAAAACAAAATATAAAAAACAATAAGAAAAGATGTTGAGGTTAGAGAATCCACTCTTGGTGTTATGCTAAGATTAATCTTGTTTTATTACACAATTGAAACCCACACATAAGGGAGGTTCCAATCGGAAGGTTTAGCAATTCAGTCCAAATTGTCCAACGTCCATAGTATATGATATTATGTTCATTTGGTGTCCTCAAAACTCACAAAAAGAGTCCAAGCATTCCTTATGCCAAGGTATATGTCTACAACAAGTCAAGGTTATGAAACCAAGCATTTACTGTGCCATTTTCATTGTCAATAATGAATCAAGATCTTTACTTTGCAAGTATGATTTTAAACCAAAAGAAAATATTATCTATACTAGTGTTTATAAATGATGATTCATTTTAGCTCATGTTTAAGAGACTAACCTTAGCATTTACCAAGAGCTTCACCTCATCACCTCAGCAATATGATTAGCAACACATACTAGATATGAAGAAAATGAAAAGAAAAATAAAGAAAAAGAAAACTAGAGAAAGGAAAGAAGAAGAAAACTTAGAGAATTTTATTACAATGGCTAATATCCTACCAATGTATAATGTATCCCAATACTCATCCAAGGCCCTCTATTTATACACATTTTGGAGGGCTAAATGACAAGAGACAAGCTTTACAAATTTCAAAGGTAGGTATAATAGGTTGGTGCATTTTTCTAACAATTTTCGTCATGTTGTATGACAATTCTGATCAGCCAGCTTTATGGTCGATTTTGTCAATGTTGGAGGCTCGATCTGATCAGATGGTCTTCTAGAAAAATATGCCCCTATCAGTTACTGATCCATAGCCGTTGGAATCAGATCATTTGCTCATGTGGATCGGAAGATATGGTCAAAATACCAAAATGGTGCAGAACAGACGTCATTGCACATCAGCCAACTTGATGGTTGATTTCGGTAGGGAAAACGACTCCGTTTCAAGACGTGTAAAACATGAAAAAGATAGATATGCCTCTTAACTTTGCACTGTCAAAATTTCAGCCTTAATGCTTTGGTGAAACGCCAGATATAGCTGATATGGCAAAAGGTGTCGGAACTGGAACTGAATTGGATTTGCCCTTAATTCTTGATTTAACCTAGTAATCTGAAATCACTCAAAGAAACTCATGAAAAACACCAAATTACATAAAAATATAAAAGATCATAAACACAAGTAGACTAAGCAATAATAACTCGTATTTGAGACAAAACAATAATAAAACATAACTAAAAACTATATAATTATACGAGTTATCACACCCCCACACTTAGATTGTTGCTAGTCCCTAGCAACGACTCAATAAAAATAAAATAAGAAAATCTAATCTAATCCATTTTCGTTGGAAATCATGGTGGCACTTAGCATGTGACACAAGCCTTTAAACCCCTAGGTGTCCCTAGTGGACGAGTTTAGTCTCGTGAGGGTTTACTAGGACGATACCCACAAACATTGAAGACATAAGAAAAACTAAAAATAATAATTATAACTAATCCTTCCAATATAAATTAGAGATAATCATTGGACAAGTCTTAAAAACTAATCAATAGCTTAAAGAAATTCACAAAAAATCTTGCTTGAATGTAAATAAATGAGTTAAGCCAATATTAACATAACATATTTCAATCAAAATAGTGCATATTCAACTTAATCTCAACTTCTCACTATACTCTCATGATTTTCACTCTTTAAAGTAGTGGTAAAGTGTTTACACTCAATCAATCTCATGAAAACAGTTCTACCATATGCTTGCTTGTCCACCTATTCTCCACTATTCAGATCATACAACTTCATAAATCAAGAGGTCTTTTTTCAAGGTTGTAATGGGGCCAAAGGGTTATAATGTGGTTAAAGAACAAAAGGATAAAGATATCACAAAGGTTCCAAAGAGTTCATAGAGTTTAGAGACATAATAAGATCATACGAATAAAACTTCTCAAAACTCTTATAAAGCACATAATAACATAGGCTAAATATTCATGTTGAGCCTTTGCTTCATTCTAACCAACTTTGTAACATCTTTTTCTAGAAGTTCAAGAGAAGATTCCTTTTTTTTTTTTTTAATATGGGAATGTATTTGACAATGATCCTTTTTTTTTCTCTTGACTTTTTCTTTTCTTTTCTTCCCCCACACTTATCTTTTGTTTCTAACCCAAATTTTCAACTAAAAATATCCCTTATTTTTTTTATTATTATTTTTTTTAATATGTCTCAAAATATAAAAATCCATCTTTAGAACAAGGGTAAGGATATAAGTATATTTAGGCTAGGTGTAAGTTGTGGTTACCAATAAAACAGCATATTTAATGTAGGCTCAAATTGGCTCACTAGAGGGGATGTTCTCTTAGAACATTAATAAGGGATGGCTGTTTGGCTCTGGTTATAATCCTAATGCCTCTATCATATTCATGTTGTCACATGTATCAATATAGTATCAAACGGTTTAAAGCAAGTTCTAGAGAATCATGTAATCATAAGAGCACTCAAGAAAGAAATTAGATTGATTTGTATAATGCATCAATCATTATAGGCTCAAAAACTCACAAGGATGATTATACAAGTCAGATTAAGTCTAAACATGCTTCTTTCTCAATCAACATATCATATTAACATTGGCTCATAAAAAGGTTGATATCAAGCTCAATTCTCATGAAAATCTTCTCACTAATAAATCTGTTTTAGACTTATGCAATTCATATCTCATTATAGTATTGAAAGTAACTAAAAAAAACACACTAAGTCTAAACATGCTTTTTTTTTTTTTTTTTGAAGAAGAAGAAGATTAAATCAAACTGACAAGGTATGTCTCAAGTCTCCCTTACTCAGACCTTGTTCAGAATGAATACTTCTAAATGTCTTAAAACACAACAATTTTTTTTTTTTAGCAAAATATGTCCCTTACCCCCTACTAAAATATGACATTGTCCCCAATGTCAAATTTTAAAGGTAGAATTTAGGAGATATTACCTGCAGAGGTTGCTAACCACTTATTATAACTGAGACACAACAAGCAAAATGTTAGATAATGTCACAAAGACAAAGTGCAATCCACTCCTTGCTCGTCCATATCTCTTTTTCTTTTTCCGAGCGTTTGCGAAACAACCGTAGCAGATAAACACTCATAAGCTTGTAGCTTTTTGAGTAAATCTTCAATGGTTGTAGCAGAAATTATGGTTCTCCTTGCCTCTGAAAACATGAATCCATTATCCACAGCATTATCTAAATATGAAAGCAAATTACTAAAATAACCATTAATATTAAGCAAACCAATGGGTTTCTTATTTGTGACCAAAGATGACCAAGAAGCCACGCAAGCTATTTCTTCCAATGTACCCAGACCTCCTGGTAAAGCAATGAATGCGTCGGCAGAATGGTACATGATTGTTATCCGTTCAGGGATACTCCAGACTTGTATTTCTTTACCCACGGTAGGTCCACAAAAATCTGTGAATAGTTTTGGCACGATTCCTAGAACTGGATTTCCTCCGGCGTGTGCTGCTGTAGCGACTGCTCCCATTAAACCCGTACTACCGCCTCCATAAATCAACTGGATCTTTTGTTGGGCAAGTATTACTCCAACTCTTATGGCTTCATCAGCGAATATGTTATTTTTCCCTGGATAAGCACCTCCAAAGACACAAATTTTTTTAATCCGTTGGGACGAAGTACTTTCCATTTTTTTTTCTTTTTCGAGTGCCTGAAAGAGAATGAGTACATGGTGTAATATATAGAGGACTGAGTAGTGAATCAGACAAGAGTAATAATGTCGCCGAAAGTGTATTTGACCTGTCAGAAGAAAAATGTTAACCTAACAAAAGATTTTTGCGTGATTTCAGGAAGAAAATCAAAAAGAGAAGAAAACTCAACCATAAAAAACCAATGCAAAAAAAACGAAAATAATTACACAAATCGAACAACACGTAAATTAAACTGAAATGAAGTTATTGCAAATCACACCAAAAGCTAAGAAGTTATTTATTGTAGTTGTGATTGTGGCTCACATCTTCCTCTGGTTTTACGTCCAGAAACGGCTTAAACGCCTTCTATGAGTCGAGGATATGCTTCCCATCCAGTTTTCTTACAAGCTGGCAAACAGGGTCTTTTAACATCAGATTCCCAAGATGTTGCCATTCCCTTTGGAATTGCGACCATAAATCAAGAATTTCTCTTTGTACGTCTCCACTAGGATGCGTCTCAAGAGAAAGTTGGATATTACCCAAATTCTCCTTACTCAGTCCATCCTTAATGAATTCAATTTTATCATCTCGATTAGAGGACGGAATCCCAATAGAACGACATTTACCGTTACACGTCCATCGTGCACATTTGTGGCAATTTGAACTCATGCGCTTTTCTCGTCGCTTCTTTGCAAAAGTGCTTCTACCTGTACCTGGTAAATGCAAAACAGGAAGATATTCATCTTCACGTACCTTGGCTTCAATTATCCAACGTATGTCTTCAGGAATCCCTTTGTGCATAAGCATTCTTAATCTTTCAAATCGAACTTGGTAAAGCTTCAGTAAAATATTTCGAGGAAAAGGAGGAAATCGTTTCTGCAATCTTTTGAGAATATCATCCATCCTGAAAAAAATGAAAAAGAAATTGAAAGATAAATTTATATACAATATCAGTTTTGTGGGTAGCTGATGGAACCGACTTAAATAATCACGGAGTACCGTTATCCGCCATTTAACCGGGGTTAAAAAAATGTATATTTTTTTTTTGAAGATTAGTAAAAATTATATTTACATCTAGTTATTTTCAAAACAAGGATCAGAAAGAAAAACAACCTCTTCTTGAGTAACATGATTTTCCAAAAAGAGTTTGAGTCTTTGTCCATTTACCTTGAATACCTTACCATTTCTCGGATTCTCAATGTCAACTGCTCCATAATGATACACATGCTTAACCACAAATGGGCCAGTCCATCTTGATCTCAACTTACCAGGAAATATGTGAAGTCTAGAATTATAAAGTAGAACTTTTTGCCCAACATCAAATATTTTTCTTGAAATTAACTTGTCATGAAAGGCTTTAGTTCTTTCTTTATGAATTTTAGAATTCTTATATGCATCATTTTTGAGTTCCTCAAGTTCATTTATGACTGGAAAAGTTTCATTCTCACCCAAAAAGGAATATTTTAGCTCGGATGGCAATGGTTTTAAATCCAGCTTGGGTGGTTCAATAGTTGATGGTACAGTGACATTTGTGAGTGATGGAAGTTCCTCAAACTTTTGTTTCCAACAATGCTTAACCTGAAAAGAATTTAACAAAGAATCAGTGTGTGAAATTTCTGAATCATTATCAAACTCACATTCAATTAAATAAGCTTCTAAAGGATCATGGAATGTGGTAGTGGTGAGATGTTCATGAACAAGTTCTTCAATGAAATCCACTTCATGTACTTCTGAATCATCACCAGGTTGCTTGCAAGTGTTGAACACATTCAATTCTAAAGTCATATTTCCAAAAGAAATGTTCAACATACCATTCCTGCAATTTATCAGAGCATTAGAAGTTGCAAGAAATGGACGGCCTAATATAACAGGAATTTGAACATTTGGATTTGAAACAGGATGTGTGTCCAAAACAATAAAATCAACAGGGAAGTAAAAATTATCAATTTGAACCAAAACATCTTCAACTATCCCTCGGGGAATTTTTACAGAACGATCAGCTAGTTGAAGTGTAACAGGTGTTTCCTTGAGTTCACCTAAACCTAACTGTTGATAAACAGAAAAAGGCAAAAGATTAACACTAGCACCAAGATCAAGCAATGCACGTTCTATTCTAGTGTTTCCAATGATGCATGAGATTGTTGGACATCCAGGATCTTTGAATTTTGGTGGAGTAAGGTGCTGAATGATTGAGCTCACACTTTCCGTCAGAGATGCTTTCTTTTGTACATTATGTTTCCTTTTAACTGTGCACATGTCCTTCAAAAATTTAGCATAAGATGGAACTTGTTTGATTGCATCCAATAAAGGAATGTTAATCTTAACTTGTTTGAAAAGTTCATAAATTTTTCCATTTTGATTCAAATTCTTTATTGTTTGCAACCTTTGAGGAAAAGGAGCAGGATGCATACCTTTTTCTTTGTCCAAATTTTCAAGAAGTTCAGACTTACCATCATCCTTACCATTACTTTTCGGAGGGGAAGGAGGATCTTGGTCTTTTGATGGAATGTTTTTCTCAATTTCCTTTCCACTTCGAAGAGTTGTGATAGAACTGGCATTTTCCTGTTGAGTTTCATTGGAGCAAGAAACAAGACATTGAGTAGAAGGGTTAGGCTGAGGTTGAGCAGGAAACTTACCTTTTTCTTGAGTGCGTAATGAAGCTGTCAATATGGACAAGGTGTTTTTGATCTCATTGATGTCCTGTGAAGTTTGGTTATTCACATTTGCTTGTGTTTGCATGAATGCTTGCAATGTCTCTTCCAAGGTTTGTACACGTGAAGGTTGATAGGAAAAAGTGTTGCCCGGCTTTTGAGATTGTGGTACCTGAACATGATTATTATTCCGCCAACTGAAGTTGGGATGACTTCTCCATTCAGGGTTATACGTTTCAGAGTAAGGAGAAGGAAAAGGCTTTTTAAATGTGTTTATGGAATTTACTTGATCATGCAACGCTTCTTTAAGAATGGGAATGTTTGGACATTCAGAAGTGGGGTGTCCCATGATTTCACAAATTCCACAACTTTCTTCATTTTTAACCGTTTTGACTTCTTTTACTTCTCTAAGTTCCATGGCTTCAATCTTTCTAGCCAAATTAGCTACTTTAGCTTTTATCTCATCTTCTTGACTAGAATGATATTTACCTCTGTTAGAAACAAGATTAGATCTATTGGAACTTTCAGAGGAATTATCTGTGTGCCAGGCTTGAGAGTTATCTGCCAAATGGTCTAGGTAGTCAAAGGCTTCTTCAGGTTCTTTTTCTAGAAACTCACCGTTACACATTGTTTCAACAAATTGTTTAGTTTCGGGAGTTAAACTTTCATAAAAGAAACTAATAAGACGCCATTTTTCAAAACCATGATGTGGACAAGAACTTAACAAATCTTTAAAACGCTCCCAGCACTGAAAAAATGCTTCATTTTGATTTTGATTGAAATTTTGAATCTGTCTTTTCAAAGCAGTAGTTTTATGTGCTGGGAAAAATTTCTTTAGAAACTCAGTTTGTAATTCTTGCCATGTGCCAATTGACCTTGGTTTTAAATTATGAAGCCAAATTTTTGCTTTATCTTTTAAAGAAAAAGGAAATAATTTTAGCTTAACAATTTCATTTGTACATTGTTGGTCATTAAAGGTGACACATACATCTTCGAAGTCTTTTAGAAACGAGTAAGCACTTTCCGATTCTAACCCATGGAAATTTGGAAGCAAAGCTATCATACCTGGTTTAAAACGAAAGTTGTTTGCATTGAGAGGAAAAATAAAACAAGAGGGTGATGAGCTTCGAGTTGGTTGCAAGTAGTCACGCATGGTGCGTACTTGTCTGTTCTCATCTTCAGCATGAACACTTTCATTGTCAGCCATGGTAGGAGTTGTATTAGAAAGATTACCTGAAAAAGTTTCACAATAAAATCTAACTAAACGACGAGATCTAAAATCACATCGCCAAACAAGCATAAAACAAAGTTAATATACAGATTAGGCGGTATAACCAGCCAATAAAAATAAAACAAAGTTAATATACAAATTAGGCGGTATAACCAGCCAATAAAAATAAAACAAAGTTAACATACAAATTAGGCGGTATAACCAGCCAATAAAAATAAATATACTTATAAACTTATATACTTAGTATTGCTTCCCCGGCAACGGCGCCAAAAACTTGATGGAGACTCAATTAAGAGTCGTAAACCCAAGTGCAGGTTATGTTCAAGTAATAAATTCTCGGGTGTCCGAGGTCGAACCACAGGGAAGCGTATTAGTAAGTGTAAGTTTATAAATATATAAGAAAAAGAAAGTAAACAAGATATTAGGGAATCAACAACAAAACATAAAAGAAATAAAACAAAATATAAAAAACAATAAGAAAAGATGTTGAGGTTAGAGAATCCACTCTTGGTGTTATGCTAAGATTAATCTTGTTTTATTACACAATTGAAACCCACACATAAGGGAGGTTCCAATCGGAAGGTTTAGCAATTCAGTCCAAATTGTCCAACGTCCATAGTATATGATATTATGTTCATTTGGTGTCCTCAAAACTCACAAAAAGAGTCCAAGCATTCCTTATGCCAAGGTATATGTCTACAACAAATCAAGGTTATGAAACCAAGCATTTACTGTGCCATTTTCATTGTCAATAATGAATCAAGATCTTTACTTTGCAAGTATGATTTTAAACCAAAAGAAAATATTATCTATACTAGTGTTTATAAATGATGATTCATTTTAGCTCATGTTTAAGAGACTAACCTTAGCATTTACCAAGAGCTTCACCTCATCACCTCAGCAATATGATTAGCAACACATACTAGATATGAAGAAAATGAAAAGAAAAATAAAGAAAAAGAAAACTAGAGAAAGGAAAGAAGAAGAAAACTTAGAGAATTTTATTACAATGGCTAATATCCTACCAATGTATAATGTATCCCAATACTCATCCAAGGCCCTCTATTTATACACATTTTGGAGGGCTAAATGACAAGAGACAAGCTTTACAAATTTCAAAGGTAGGTATAATAGGTTGGTGCATTTTTCTAACAATTTTCGTCATGTTGTATGACAATTCTGATCAGCCAGCTTTATGGTCGATTTTGTCAATGTTGGAGGCTCGATCTGATCAGATGGTCTTCTAGAAAAATATGCCCCTATCAGTTACTGATCCATAGCCGTTGGAATCAGATCATTTGCTCATGTGGATCGGAAGATATGGTCAAAATACCAAAATGGTGCAGAACAGACGTCATTGCACATCAGCCAACTTGATGGTTGATTTCGGTAGGGAAAACGACTCCGTTTCAAGACGTGTAAAACATGAAAAAGATAGATATGCCTCTTAACTTTGCACTGTCAAAATTTCAGCCTTAATGCTTTGGTGAAACGCCAGATATAGCTGATATGGCAAAAGGTGTCGGAACTGGAACTGAATTGGATTTGCCCTTAATTCTTGATTTAACCTAGTAATCTGAAATCACTCAAAGAAACTCATGAAAAACACCAAATTACATAAAAATATAAAAGATCATAAACACAAGTAGACTAAGCAATAATAACTCGTATTTGACACAAAACAATAATAAAACATAACTAAAAACTATATAATTATACGAGTTATCAAGTATCCCATGTGAGAAGTTGAGATTAAGTTTGAATATGCATTATTTTGATTGAGATATGTTATTTTAATATTGCCTTAACTCAAATCATTTACAATCAAGCATGATTCTTAATGAAATTCTTTGAACTATTAATTAGTTTATAAGACCTATCTATTGATTTTCTCTAATTTATATTGGAAGGATTAGTTGTAATTATTATTATTATTATTATTATTATTATTTTTGTTTTTCTTATGTCTCCAATGTTTGTGGGTATCATCCTAGTAAACTCTCACGAGACTAAACTCGGTCACTAGGGACACCTAGGGGTTTAAAAATGCTTGTGTCACATGCTAAATGCCACCGTGATTTCCTATGAAAGTGGATTAGATTAGATTTTCTTATTTTATTTTTATTTTGTTTTCCTCGAGGACTAGCAAAAAACTATGTGTGGGGGTATTTGATAAGCACATAAAATAAACATTTTATGCCTTTTCTATTCTTAATTTTAGTTATGTTTTCGATCTTTATTTTGATTACTTATATTATGTTTTTGAATTTTAGGTATATTTAAGAGAATGAAGTGAAAAGATATCAATAATGATGGTAAAGTGCTCACAAAATCATAATCGCAAGATCGAAGAAGACTTGGGAGTCAAAAAGATCAATTTCTGGTTGCAAAGCAAGAAGGCAGATTTGACCTCCGGAGATTGTTTCAAGGAAAACATGATGTTAAAGTTTTTAATTGAAGAAACTTTCTTTTTGACTTTTGAAGCTGACTAGAATACCTTTCCAACGGTAGTTTACATGCCCAAATCGAACAAGAAATGGTTATCCAAATCAGCCAAAGAAGTGCGAGATGATGCAGCAGCAAAATGTGTTGGTAGAAGCTCGACGCGGCGGCACCCAAGATTCGGGAAAAAGTCCGAAAACCCTAGAAAAAAATGCAATTTTCTGCCTCCTAACTTACTTGTGCAACTAGGACTTGTTCCCAGGGTTTTAAAGCTCTATAAATGCCATCTTTTGAGCCATAAACCAGACATCTTTTGAGGGGACTAAAGGATCATCATTCTTCTTCTTCATTCTTTTATTTTATTTTTAGTTTTATGTATGTATTATCTATGCCTATGCAAGGCTAAACTCCTTTTTGGTTAAGGGTGATTTCAAAGCCCTAGACATATTGTGTAATTGATATTCAAATTTTATCTATCATTAGTTTTCTATCAAAATTGCTTATGTTCTTCTATAATAATTGTTTATGATATTTGTCTTGATTTGTTTAGGTTGCAAACTAGATAGATCTTGATAATTATCTAATGCTAGTTTAGGAGTCTTGATCCATGTAATTGTCTTGATTTCCTATTCATAAGTGGCAATTTGTAATTCATGATTATGTTGGGTTTTCAGGAATTGCAAAGTGGAACATAACATAGGTTACACAATCCGAACTTATGTGTTTATTGCTTAGATCAACCTATCTTTCTCATCACAAGGCTGCTATTACATTAAATCTAGAGAGCTTATTCTAGGTTGTCTAATAATTAGAGATTAAATAGAGAGCTTGTTCTAGTTAGCGACGAACTAAGGAAAGATTGGGGTAATAGAGCTTGTTATTATCTACGGTTGATAGTTTTGATAGTTAATTAATGTTGATAGATCTGATTATTGATTCTCAATGATGTCTAGTGGTGGAGAATGAAACCTTAATGATAAGTGCTTAATTTCATGCATTTTCCTATTGAATTTTCTTATACTTTGTGTTTTGATTCTTAAGTTCCTTGACATTTTACTAGGTTTTTATGCTTTGCAATTATTTTGGAAGAGATGAAGCCAAAACATGTCAATTAGGATATTAAAGAGCTTACAAAATCACAATCACAAGATTGAAAAAGACTTGGGAGTCAAAAAGATCAAATTCTTGGAGCAAACCAAGAAGACAGATTTGACCTCCGGAACTTGTTGCTAAGAAAACATGATGTTAGACTCTTTATTCGAAGAAACTTCCTTCTTGAATTTTTAAAATCACTTGATTACCTTTCCAAAGGTTGGTCATGGGCCTAAATCGAATAAGAAATGGTCATCCAAATCGGCATTGGAATATCTCCCTAAACAACCCTAGTGGCAGAAAAAACCCTAGCCACAAATCACATCTTTTTCTTAATACCCTAGCTTACATTTATGTTTATCCTTGTCAAAGAAGGATTAGTGGCTGTCAACTTGCATTAATTGCATTAATTGCAAGTATCTTTCCTTAAAGCTAATGCTAGTCAAAGTAGGAGAATTAAATCAGCCAAGACTTTCCTTCCTTACACTTACTTTGGCTGCAAGTTTGTAATCTCTCTTCATTAAAGAGTGCTTTGACTAAAACTTTCCTACTTTATTTAAACTTGGCTGCCAAGGCTTATATCTTTCCTTAAAACACAAAAGTCAGCCACTTTTCCTTAACTTTAGCCACAAGTCAGCGTTTATTGAAGGGAGAGAGCTGAAATTCACTTGTCCAAGCTATTACCTATAAATAGAGATCAAGGGGGCAAACGAAATTTACACTTCTCCAAGCATCAAAGTTCTGATTTCTTCTTTGTTTTAGAGTTTTTGAGAGAACAAGAGGCTGGATAATTAATATTCTTCTTTTTCTTCTTTTCTTTCTTTTATTTTCTTCTTAGATTCTCTTTAATTTTATGTTTATGTTTACAATGCCTATGCTAGGCTAAACTTGTATTTGGTTAAGGGTGATTTCAAAGCCCTAGACATGTTATGTAATTAATTTTCAGAATCTATCTATCATTGTTTTCTACCAAAGTTGCTTATATTCATCCATTAAAATTGTTCATGATGATGTTTTGATTTGTTTAGGTGGCCAACTAGATAAATCTTGATAATTGTCTAATGCTAGTTTAGGAGTCTTTATCCGTAATTGTCTTGATTTTCTATTCATAAGTAGCAATTTGTGATTAATGATTATGGTCAAGTTTTCAATAATTGCAAAGTGGAACATAACTTAAGTTGAACAATCCGAGCTTATGTGTTTGTTGCTTAGATTAACCTATCTTTCTCAACATAAAGCTGCTATTAAATTGAACTTAGAGAGCTTATTCTATGTTGTTTGATAGTGATAGGATCCAAGATGGCCCAATCCCATGGCAATTTCTATATGGGCCAAGATCCAAGAAGATCTAGGAAACATGGCAAGAATGGGTGGAATTCACTTGGGCCATGTTGCAAGTTATTCAGGAAAGGCTTCAACATGCAAGATGGGCTTGCATCCAAGTTTGGTCCATGTGATTCAAGAACACAAGGTGGCACATTAAGAGGGCTTATTTGGGCTTATTTTAATTCTTATAATTACTTAGGCATTTGGACCTATATTAGGTAACATGGACATCTTTTAATTATTTAGGTTTGGGTTTGAGTATGTTCAGCCCATATTTTACATATTATTACTTAGTAGATTAGGGTTATTGTAGGCAGACTATAAATATATGTCTTAGCAGCCTACTTCAATTATCTTTTGATCAATTAAGTCTGATTTTATTCAGTGAGAGTTTTCTCTTTTTAGTTCTTGAAAGAACTTAGGAACTTATCAAAGAATTCTTTCTTTGTAGCGTTCAACCTATCAAACTTAGGTTCTTGAAACGAGAGTTCTTAGGGTCTAGTTTACATGCTTAATCTAGGCTCTGATACCAACTGATGTGAACCCTAGGGGTTAAACCCTTTGAACCCACTAACAAATTGAAATACCTAACCCAGAAAAGCCAAGATTCAGGCAAAGAAAACTTAAACCCTTAAAAGCTTGTTTCAAAGAACCTAGATTAAGGGCTAGTTTAGCATTGCTGTTGGAAAAAGCTTGGGTTGGAAAAAGCTCGAGTTGGAAAAAGTGTGTTTATAAAGTGTGGTGAAAAAGTGTGGTTTAAAAACTTTTAAGTGTTTAGCATTGCTGTGAAAAAGTGTTGTTGAAAATTAAAATGTCAAAAAAAGATATGTTTAAAATAATAAAAGTGTAGAGATGTGAGGATAATAAAGTCATTTTATCCAAAAGCCAGCTTTTAAAACCCAAAAGCTATATTTTTTGGCTTTTTGGTTTGGCTTTTCAAACCATGGTTTCAACAGCATAAGTCAATTTTTTTTATCTGTTTAGCATTGCGTTTGCGGTGAAAAGCAGCTTTTGACCTCAAAAGCTGTGCCAGAAGCAATGCTAAACGAGGCCTAAGCATGTAAACTAGACCCTAAGAACTCTCGTTTCAAGAACCTAAGTTTGATAGGTTGAACGCCACAAAGAAAGAATTCTTTGATAAGTTCCTAAGTTCTTTCAAGAACTAAAAAGAGAAAACTCTCACTGAATAAAATCAGACTTAATTGATCAAAAGATAATTGAAGTAGGCGGCTAAGACATATATTTATAACCTTCCTACAATAACCCTAATCTACTAAGTTATAATATAATATATTTATAACCTCCATACAATAACCCTAATCTACTAAGTTATAATATGCAAAATATGGGCTGAACATGTTCAAGCCTAAACCTAAATAATTAAAAGATGTCCATGTTACATAATATAGGCCCAAATGCCTAAGTAATTATAAGAATTAAAATAAGCCCAAATAAGCCCTCTTAATGTGCCACCTTGTGTTCTTGAATCACATGGACCAAACTTGGATGCAAGCCCATCTTGCATGTTGAAGCCTTTCCTGAATAACTTGCAACATGGCCCAAGTGAATTCCACCCATTCTTGCCATGTTTCCTAGATCTTCTTGGATCTTGGCCCATATAGAAATTGCCATGGGATTGGGCCATCTTGGATTCTATCACAACTAGAGCTTCCCCACTAGCGGCATCTATCATACTTCTCTCCATGGCCATGAGACCTTCATAGAAGTATTGGATGAGAAGTTGTTCACTTATTTGATGGTGTGGACATGATGCACAAAGTTTCTTGAACCTCTCCCAATATTCATATAAGGACTCTCCGTTGTATTGTCGAATCCCACATATCTCTTTTCTAATGTTGGCAGCCTTAGATGCTGGGAAATACCTTTCCAAGAATGCTTTCTTCATATCATTCCATGTAGTGATGGTCCCGGATGGTAGATAGTAGAGCCATTTCTTTGCTGAATCAGCTAGAGAGAATGGGAAGGCTCTCAACTTAACTTGCTCTTCCATGACTCCTGTTGGTCTCATGCTTGAGCAAACTACATGGAATTCCTTGAGGTGCTTATTTGGATCCTCACCTGCAAAACCATGAAATGTTGGGAGAAGATGAATCAAACCAGATTTTAATTCAAAAGCTACCTCAAGATTAGCATATTCAATGCATAATGGTTGTTGACCCAAGTCTGGAGCGGCTAGTGATGCACCCAAAAGAGTGTATCTTATTTAACCTTGCACTAAAAAGATCAATTGTAAGTATAGTAGTTAGCAAGGGTCGAGTCCTCAGGGATTGGGTTTTAGTTTATAAGTTGATAGTTTAAAACTTAAATTCAAGAACAATAAAAGAAAAGGGGTTTTTGAAATCAGATTTAAACTAAAGTAAATAATAAGAATAAGATGCAAGGCGGTATAACCAGCCAATAAAAATATATATACTAAATTAGGCGGTATAACCAGCCAATAAAAATATATATACTAAATTAGGCGGTATAACCAGCCAATAAAAATAAAACAAAGTTAATATACAAATTAGGCGGTATAACCAGCCAATAAAAATAAATATACTTTTAAAAATAAGCAAACTAGAAAAGTAAGAAAACAAGTAAGTAAGAAGAATCAAGTATGAAAAATATGGTTAAGGTTTCATTCTCCACCACTAGACATCATTAAGAATCAATTTCAGATCTATCAATATCAACCAACTATCAAAGTTAACAACCGTAGATAACAACAAGCTCTGTTACCCCAATCTTTCCTTAGTTTGTCGTTAAATAGAACAAGCTCTCTATTTAATCTCTAACCATTAAACAACCTAGAATAAGCTCTCTAAATTCAATTTAATGGCAGCTTTATGATGAGAAAGATAGGTTGATCTAAGCAACAAACACATAAGCTCGGATTGTTCAACTTAGGTTATGTTCCACTTTGCAATTATTGAAAACTTGACCATAATCATTAATCACAAATTGCCACTTATGAATAGGAAATCAAGACAATTACACGGATCAAGACTCCTAAACTAGCAATAGATAATTATCAAGATCTATCTAGTTGTACACCTAAATAAATCTAGACAACATCATGAACAATTCTTGTAGAAGAACATAAGCAACTTTGATAGAAAATTAATGATAGATAGAATCTGAAAATCAATCACAAAACATGTCTAGGGCTTTGAAATCACCCTTAACCAAATAGAAGTTCAGCCTAGCATAGGCATTATAAACATAAAATTAAATAGAATCTAAGAAGAAAATAAAAGAAAGAAAGAAGAAGAAGAAGAATATTAATTATCCAACCTCTTGCTCTTTCTAAAGAAAAAGAAAACTAGAGAAAAGAAAGAAGAAGAAAACTTAGAGAATTTTATTACAATGGCTAATATCCTACCAATGTACATGATAACTCGTATAATTATATAGATTTTAGTTATGTTTTATTAATGTTTTGTGTCAAATACGAGTTATTATTGTTTAGTCTAATTGTGTTTATGATCTTTTATATTTTTATGTATTTTGGTGTTTTTCACAAGTTTCTTTGAGTGATTTCAGATTACAAGAATTAAGGGCAAATCCAGTTCAGTTTCAGTTCCGACACCTTTTGCCATATCAGCTATATCTCGAGTTTCACTGAAGCAATAAGGCTGAAATTTGTAGCCATGCAAAGCTAAGAGGCATATCTATCTTTTTCATGTTTTACACTTCTTAAAACGGAGTCGTTTGCCCTAGCGAAATCGACCATCAAGTTGGCTGATGTGCAATGACGTCTGTGCTGACATGTTTTCGTATTTTGCCCATATCTGCTTAACCACATCAGCAAATGAGCTGATTCCAACGGCTATGGTTCCGTAACTGATAGGGGAACCTTTGTCTAGAAGACCATGTGATCAGATCAGGCCT
Organism: Fremontodendron californicum; assembly: GCA_030761205.1. Classification (NCBI taxonomy): domain Eukaryota; kingdom Viridiplantae; phylum Streptophyta; class Magnoliopsida; order Malvales; family Malvaceae; genus Fremontodendron; species Fremontodendron californicum. The sequence continues at coordinate 7,508,279 of JAULJL010000023.1, read as the reverse complement.
CCAATATTGAAGAAATCGACCATCAAGGTGGCTGATGTGCAATGACGTCTGTGCTGACATGTTTTCGTATTTTGCCCATATCTGCTTAACCACATCAGCAAATGAGCTGATTCCAAGGCTATGGTTCCGTAACTGATAGGGGAACCTTTTTCTAGAAGACCATGTGATCAGATCAGGCCTCTAATATTGACGAAATCGACCATCAAGTTGGCTGATCAAAATCGTCATATACCTACCTTTGAAATTTGTAAAGCTTGTCTCTTGTCATTTAGCCCTCCAAAATGTGTATAAATAGAGGGCCTTGGATGATTGTAAGGGATCATATTGTACATAGGTAGGATATTAGCCATTTTAATAAAATTCTCTAAGTTTTCTTCTTCTTTCTTTTCTCTAGTTTTCTTTCTTTTCTCTAGTTTTCTTTTTCTTTAGAGAGAGCAAGAGGTTGGATAATTAATATTCTTCCTCTTCTTCTTTCTTTCTTTTATTTTCTTCTTAGATTTTCTTTAATTTTATGTTTATGTTTACAATGCCTATGTTAGGCTAAACTTCTATTTGGTTAAGGGTGATTTCAAAGCCCTAGACATGTTTTATAATTGATTTTCAGATTCTATCTATCATTAATTTTCTATCAAAGTTGCTTATGTTCTTCTACAAGAATTGTTCATGATGTTGTCTTGATTTGTTTAGGTGTACAACTAGATAGATCTTGATAATTATCTATTGCTAGTTTAGGAGTCTTGATCCGTGTAATTGTCTTGATTTCCTATTCATAAGTGGCAATTTGTGATTAATGATTATGGTCAAGTTTTCAATAATTGCAAAGTGGAACATAACCTAAGTTGAACAATCCGAGCTTATGTGTTTGTTGCTTAGATCAACCTATCTTTCTCATCATAACGCTGCCATTAAATTGAATTTAGAGAGCTTATTCTAGGTTGTTTAATGGTTAGAGATTAAATAGAGAGCTTGTTCTATTTAACGACAAACTAAGGAAAGATTGGGGTAACAGAGCTTGTTGTTATCTACGGTTGTTAACTTTGATAGTTGGTTGATATTGATAGATCTGAAATTGATTCTTAATGATGTCTAGTGGTGGAGAATGAAACCTTAACCATATTTTTCATATTTGATTCTTCTTACTTATTTGTTTTCTTACTTTTAGTTTGCTTATTTTTTATATTTATTTTTATTGGCTGGTTATACCGCCTAATTTGTATATTAACTTTGTTTTATTTTTATTGGCTGGTTATACAGCCTAATTTAGTATATATATTTTTATTGGCTGGTTATACCGCCTAATTTAGTATATATATTTTTATTGGCTGGTTATACCGCCTTGCATCTTATTCTTATTATTTACTTTAGTTTAAATCTGGCTTCAAAAACCCCTTTTCTTTTATTGTTTTCTTTGAATGTAAGTTATAAACTAATAACTCATAAATTAAAACCCAATCCCTGAGGACTCGACCCTTGCTAACTACTATACTTACAATTGATCTTTTTAGTGCAAGGTTAAATAAGATACACTCTTTTGGGTGCATCAAAATTTTTGGCGCCGTTGTCGGGGATTGTTTTCTTTAGTTTATTTGTTACTTGGTTTATTCTTATTTTCAGTTCTAATTAGTTCTATTTTCTTGTACATACAAGTTTTTCTTATCAAATTTTGAAAAAAAAAAAAAAAAAAAAAAGATGGAATTGAGCAATCTAACACTTGAAGAGTTGGTGGCATACATGAACATGGAAAATCAACAAGCCAATCTCACCTACCCAGTTCAACAATTGGCCATGGGAGGATGTCAAGGCCATCAATGGTTCCAAGACCAACCGCATGATCATTACTCCAACACTTACCATGAGGGATGGTGGGATCATACTAATTATGGCTACTCAGAAAATTACCAAGAAGTAGATCCTTATGCCAATTACACTCATCCATCTAGCTTCAATCAATCATGGTCTCAAGAACCAGATCTTCTTCAACCACCACATATGACTCAAAACTCAGGTACTTCTTTAGAAGATCTTGTCGATTCTCTTGTTACTAATACTTTGCAATTTCAACAGGAAACAAGGGCAAGCATCAAGAGTTTGGAAAAGCAAATGAGCCAATTGGCTAGTAGTATGGTGGTATGGGTAGCACAAAGATCTGAAGAACTCTCTGCCCAAACAATGATTAACCCAAAGGAGAATACTACTATTGTGACCTTGAGGAATGATGAACAAGATGAGGATGAGACAGAATTAGAGATGGATTCTATTCTTGAGGATAATGAAGCCACAAATACAAATAAGAGTATTTCGGCACCTGAGGTAACGTTTAAAGTTCCACTTTTTACTAATGTTTCTTCTCCACCTTTTCCTAGTAGATTTGCAAAGTTCAAGGAGGATGAACATGAACAAGACACGCTGGAAACCTTAAACAGTTTGTTTGTGGATGTCATTCAACAAGTACCAAAAGATGCACCATTCCTCGATGAGATATGCACCACCAAGGATGATGGAATAATACTTGTAATGGAGAATGCATCCACTGTTGTGCAAAGAAAGCTTCCTCTTAAACGCATAAATTTGGGAAATTTCATGTATGAGCCTGACAAGCCTAAAAAGCCAAGAAAGGGTGTTGGTTAGATTCAAAACACTAACTCAAGTGTTAATTGGGAAGGCAGCCCAATTAAAGATGAAATTGCCAACCTTCCATATTCAGATTTGCTTTCTCTTTCTTTTCCTTTTTCTTTTATTATTTTTATTGTTTTTATTTTTATTTCTTATGTTTCTTTGTTAATTGTGTTTACTGTTTTTAAGTTCATTTAGGCTGCATAAGTTTCTTTTGTTTAATAGTTCTTTTCTCTTACATATAATTCTTGCATTGGGGGATAATAGCGTTACATTAATGACAATGTAAGAATTATGTTTGGGGGGAAGAATTTAGGATTTTATTTAGAGTGTTTTGTTTTTGTGTCTTTTTATGTTGTTTTTTATTTCTGATCCTTGTTTTGAAAATAACTAGATGTAAATATAATTTTTATTTTTTTAACCCCGGTTAAATGGCGGATAACGGTACTCCGTGATTATTTAAATCGGTTCCATCAGCTACCCACAAAACTGATATTGTATATAAATTTCTCTTTCAATTTCTCTTTCATTTTTTTTTTCATTTTTTTTCAGGATGGATGATATTCTCACAAGATTGCAGAAACGATTTCCTCCTTTTCCTCGAAATATTTTACTGAAGCTTTACCAAGTTCGATTTGAAAGATTAAGAATGCTTATGCACAAAGGGATTCCTGGAGACATACGTTGGATAATTGAAGCCAAGGTACGTGAAGATGAATATCTTCCTGTTTTGCATTTACCAGGTACAGGTAGAAGCACTTTTGCAAAGAAGCGACGAGCAAAACGCATGAGTTCAAATTGCCACAAATGTGCACGATGGACGTGTAACGGTAAATGTCGTTCTATTGGGATTCCGTCCTCTAATCGAGATGATAAAATTGAATTCATTAAGGATGGACTGAGTAAGGAGAATTTGGGTAATATCCAACTTTCTCTTGAGACGCATCCTAGTGGAGACGTACAAAGAGAAATTCTTGATTTATGGCCGCAATTCCAAAGGGAATGGCAACATCTTGGGAATCTGATGTTAAAAGACCCTGTTTGCCAGCTTGTAAGAAAACTGGATGGGAAGCATATCCTCGACTCATAGAAGGCGTTTAAGCCGTTTCTGGACGTAAAACCAGAGGAAGATGTGAGCCACAATCACAACTACAATAAATGACTTCTCAGCTTTTGGTTTGATTTGCAATAACTTCATTTTGGTTTAATTTACGTGTTGTTCGATTTGTGTAATTATTCTCGTTTTTTTTTATTTGTCTTTTACGGTTGATTTTTTTCTTCTCTTTTTGATTTTCTTCCTGAAATCACGCAAAAATCTTTTGTTAGGTTAACATTTTCTTCTGACAGGTCAGATACACTTTCGGCGACATTATTACTCTTGTCTGATTCACTACTCAGTCCTCTATATATTACACCATGTACTCATTCTCTTTCAGGCACTCGAAAAAAAAAAAAGAAAAAAAAAATGGAAAGTACTTCGTCCCAACGCATTAAAAAAATTTGTGTCTTTGGAGGTGCTTATCCAGGGAAAAATAACATATTCGCTGATGAAGCCATAAGAGTTGGAGTAATACTTGCCCAACAAAAGATCCAGTTGATTTATGGAGGCGGTAGTACGGGTTTAATGGGAGCAGTCGCTACAGCAGCACACGCCGGAGGAAGTCCAGTTCTAGGAGTCGTGCCAAAACTATTCACAGATTTTTGTGGACCTACCTTGGATAAGGAAATACAAGTCTGGAGTATCCCTGAACGGATAACAATCATGTACCATTCTGCCGATGCATTCATTGCTTTACCAGGAGGTCTGGGTACATTGGAAGAAATAGCTTGCGTGGCTTCTTGGTCATCTTTGGTCACAAATAAGAAACCCATTGGTTTGCTTAATATTAATGGTTATTTTAGTAATTTGCTTTCATATTTAGATAATGCTGTGGATAATGGATTCATGTTTTCAGAGGCAAGGAGAACCATAATTTCTGCTACAACCATTGAAGATTTACTCAAAAAGCTCCAAGCTTATGAGTATTTATCTGCTACGGTTGTTTCGCAAACGCTCGGAAAAAGAAAAAGAGATATGGACGAGCAAGGAGTGGATTGCACTTTGTCTTTGTGACATTATCTAACATTTTGTTTGTTGTGTCTCAGTTATAATAAGTGGTTAGCAACCTCTACAGGTAATATCTCCTAAATTTTACCTTTTTTAAAAATAAAAAAAAAAGTTTGTTGTGTTTTAAGCAATTTAGAAGTATTCATTCTGAACAAGGTCTAAGTAAGGGAGACTTGAGACATACCTTGTCAGTTTGATTTCTTCTTTTCAAAAAAAAAAAAAAAGAGTTTGTTGTGTTTTAAGCAATTTAGAAGTATTCATTCTGAACAAGGTCTGAGTAAGGGAGACTTGAGACATACCTTGTCAGTTTGATTTTAATCTTTTTACGTTTACTTGTTAATTTTTGTTTAGTATTTTAGGATTATTTAGGTTGCATGAGTTTGTTTTGTTTTGAGTCTAGTTATTCCTATTCTTATGTTATTAGTTCTTTTCTCTTACACATGATTCTTTCATTTGGGTTAATAGACTTACATTGAGGACAATGTAAGAATTAAGTGTGGGGGGAATGATTTAGGATTTCTTTTATTTTTGTCTACTATTTTTTTTTTATGAGTCTTTATTATTATTATTATTTTTTAGTGTGTTTTAGTTCCTTTTTAATACAATGATGAGATATGAATTGCATAAGTCTAAAACATATTTATTAGTGAGAAGATTTTCATGAGAATTGAGCTTGATGTCAACCTTTTTATGAGCCAATGTTAATATGATATGTTGATTGAGAAAGAAGCATGTTTAGACTTAATCTGACTTGTATAATCATCTTTGTGAGTTTTTGAGCCTATAATGATTGATGCATTATACAAATCAATCTAATTTCTTTCTTGAGTGCTCTTATGATTACATGATTCTCTAGAACTTGCTTTAAACCGTTTGAGACTATATTGATACATGTGACAACATGAATATGATAGAGGCATTAGGATTATAACCAGAGCCAAACAGCCATCCATTATTAATGTTCCAAGAGAACACACCCTTAGTGAACCAATTTGAGCCTACATTGAATAAGCTATCTCTTTGGTAACCGTAACTTGTCCCTAACCTAAATATACTTATATCTTTACCTTTGTTCCAAAGATGAATTAGCATGTTTTGAGACAAGTTGCAAAGACAAGGAAGATTTATTGAAAATTTGGGTTAGAAACAAGAAATAAGTGTGGGGGGAAAAGAAAAGAAAAGTCAAGAGAAAAAGAAATGAAATACTGGCAAATACATTCCTATGTAAAAAAAAAAAATATATGAATCATCTCTTGAATTTGTGGAAAAAGAAAAAGATGTTACAAAGTCGTTTAGAATGAAGAAAAGGCCCAACATAAATATCCGGCCTAGGTGACTATGTACTTGTAAAGAGTTTTGAGAAGTTTCTTTGTATGATCTTTTTATGTCTCTAAACTTTATGAACTCTTTGGAACCTTTGTGATATCTTTATCCTTTTGTTCTTCAACCACATTACAAACCCCTTGGCCCCATTACAACCTTGATTAAAGACCTCTTGATTCATGAAGTTGTATGATCTAAATAGTGGAGAATAGGTGGACAAGCAAGAATATGGTAGAACTGTTTTCATGAGATTGATTGAGTGTAAACACTTCACCACTACTTTAAAGAGTGAAAATCATGAGGGTATCCCATGTGAGAAGTTGAGATTAAATTTGAACATGCAATATTTTGATTGAGATATGTTATGCTAATATTGGCTTAACTCAAACAATTTACATTCAAGCATGATTTTTTGTGAAATTCTTTAAGCTATTGATTAGTTTATAAGACTTGTTCAAAGATTGTCTCTAATTTGTATTGAAAGGATTAGGAGTAAATATTTTTAGTATATGTAGTTTATTTATATTTTAGTTTTTCAATGTTTGTGGGTATCGTTCTAGTAAACCCTCACGAGACTAAACTCGTCCACTAGGGACACCTAGGGGTTTAAAGGCTTGTGTCACATGCTAAGTGCCACCGTGATTTCCTACGAAAATGGATTAGATTAGATTTTCTTATTTTATTTTTATTGAGTCGTTGCTAGGGACTAGCAACAATCTAAGTGTGGGGGTGTGATAACTCGTATAATTATATAGATTTTAGTTATGTTTTATTAATGTTTTGTGTCAAATACGAGTTATTATTGTTTAGTCTAATTGTGTTTATGATCTTTTATATTTTTATGTATTTTGGTGTTTTTCACAAGTTTCTTTGAGTGATTTCAGATTACTAGAATTAAGGGCAAATCCAGTTCAGTTTCAGTTCCGACACCTTTTGCCATATCAGCTATATCTCGAGTTTCACTGAAGCAATAAGGCTGAAATTTGTAGCCATCCAAAGCTAAGAGGCATATCTATCTTTTTCATGTTTTACACTTCTTAAAACGGAGTCGTTTGCCCTAGCGAAATCGACCATCAAGTTGGCTGATGTGCAATGACGTATGTGCTGACATGTTTTCGTATTTTGCCCATATCTGCTTAACCACATCAGCAAATGAGCTGATTCCAACGGCTATGGTTCCGTAACTGATAGGGGAACCTTTGTCTAGAAGACCATGTGATCAGATCAGGCCTCCAATATTGAAGAAATCGACCATCAAGGTGGCTGATGTGCAATGACGTCTGTGCTGACATGTTTTCGTATTTTGCCCATATCTGCTTAACCACATCAGCAAATGAGCTGATTCCAACGGCTATGGTTCCGTAACTGATAGGGGAACCTTTTTCTAGAAGACCATGTGATCAGATCAGGCCTCTAATATTGACGAAATCGACCATCAAGTTGGCTGATCAAAATCGTCATATACCTACCTTTGAAATTTGTAAAGCTTGTCTCTTGTCATTTAGCCCTCCAAAATGTGTATAAATAGAGGGCCTTGGATGATTGTAAGGGATCATATTGTACATAGGTAGGATATTAGCCATTTTAATAAAATTCTCTAAGTTTTCTTCTTCTTTCTTTTCTCTAGTTTTCTTTCTTTTCTCTAGTTTTCTTTTTCTTTAGAGAGAGCAAGAGGTTGGATAATTAATATTCTTCCTCTTCTTCTTTCTTTCTTTTATTTTCTTCTTAGATTTTCTTTAATTTTATGTTTATGTTTACAATGCCTATGTTAGGCTAAACTTCTATTTGGTTAAGGGTGATTTCAAAGCCCTAGACATGTTTTATAATTGATTTTCAGATTCTATCTATCATTAATTTTCTATCAAAGTTGCTTATGTTCTTCTACAAGAATTGTTCATGATGTTGTCTTGATTTGTTTAGGTGTACAACTAGATAGATCTTGATAATTATCTATTGCTAGTTTAGGAGTCTTGATCCGTGTAATTGTCTTGATTTCCTATTCATAAGTGGCAATTTGTGATTAATGATTATGGTCAAGTTTTCAATAATTGCAAAGTGGAACATAACCTAAGTTGAACAATCCGAGCTTATGTGTTTGTTGCTTAGATCAACCTATCTTTCTCATCATAACGCTGCCATTAAATTGAATTTAGAGAGCTTATTCTAGGTTGTTTAATGGTTAGAGATTAAATAGAGAGCTTGTTCTATTTAACGACAAACTAAGGAAAGATTGGGGTAACAGAGCTTGTTGTTATCTACGGTTGTTAACTTTGATAGTTGGTTGATATTGATAGATCTGAAATTGATTCTTAATGATGTCTAGTGGTGGAGAATGAAACCTTAACCATATTTTTCATATTTGATTCTTCTTACTTATTTGTTTTCTTACTTTTAGTTTGCTTATTTTTTATATTTATTTTTATTGGCTGGTTATACCGCCTAATTTGTATATTAACTTTGTTTTATTTTTATTGGCTGGTTATACCGCCTAATTTAGTATATATATTTTTATTGGCTGGTTATACCGCCTAATTTAGTATATATATTTTTATTGGCTGGTTATACCGCCTTGCATCTTATTCTTATTATTTACTTTAGTTTAAATCTGGCTTCAAAAACCCCTTTTCTTTTATTGTTTTCTTTGAATGTAAGTTATAAACTAATAACTCATAAATTAAAACCCAATCCCTGAGGACTCGACCCTTGCTAACTACTATACTTAGAATTGATCTTTTTAGTGCAAGGTTAAATAAGATACACTCTTTTGGGTGCATCAGTACAATATGATCCTCTACAATCATCCAAGGCCCTCTATTTATACACATTTTGGAGGGCTAAATGACAAGAGACAAGCTTTACAAATTTCAAAGGTAGGTATAATAGGTGGGGGCATTTTTCTAACAATTTTCGTCATATTGTATGACCATTTTAATCAGCCAACTTGATGGTCGATTTTGTCAATCTTGGAGGCCTGATCTGATCACATGGTCTTCTAGAAATATGTTCCCCTATGAGTTACTGATTCACAGCCGTTGGAATCAGCTCATTTGCTGATGTGGAGAAGAAGATATGGGCAAAATACGAAAACAGGTCAGCACAAACGTCATTGCACATCAGCCAACTTGATGGTCGATTTCTTCAATATTGGAGGCTTTATCTGATCACATGGTCTTCTAGACAAATGTTCCCCTATCAGTTAGTGATCCATAGCCGTTGGAATCAGCTCATTTGCTGATGTGTATCGGACGATATGGTCAAAATGCGAAAACTGCTCAGGAGAGACGTCATTGCACATCAGCCAACTTGATGGTTGATTTCGCTAGGGAAAACGACTCCGTTTCAAGAAGTGTAAAACATGAAAAAGATAGATATGCCTCTTAACTTTGCACGGTTAAAATATCAGCCTTATTGCTTCAGTGAAACTCCAGATATAGCGGATATGGCAAAAGGTGTCGGAACTGGAACTGAACTGGATTTGCCCTTAATTCTAGTAATCTGAAATCACTCAAAGAAACTTGTGAAAAACACCAAATTACATAAAAATATAAAAGATCATAAACACAATTAGACTAAACAATAATAACTCGTATTTGACACAAAACAATAATAAAACATAACTAAAAACTATATAATTATACGAGTTATCACACCCCCACACTTAGATTGTTGCTAGTCCCTAGCAACGACTCAATAAAAATAAAATAAGAAAATCTAATCTAATTGATAACTCGTATAATTATATAGTTTTTAGTTATGTTTTATTATTGTTTTGTGTCAAATACGAGTTATTATTGTTTAGTCTAATTGTGTTTATGATCTTTTATATTTTTATGTAATTTGGTGTTTTTCACAAGTTTCTTTGAGTGGTTTCAGATTACTAGAATTAAGGGCAAATCCAGTTTAGTTCCAGTTCCGACACCTTTTGCCATATCAGCTATATCTGGAGTTTCACTGAAGCAATAAGGCTGAAATTTTAACCGTGCAAATTTAAGAGGCATATCTATCTTTTTCATGTTTTACACTTCTTGAAACGGAGTCGTTTTCCCTAGCGAAATCAACCATCAAGTTGGCTGATGTGCAATGACGTCTGTCCTGAGCAGTTTTCGCATTTTGACCATATCGTCCGATACACATCAGCAAATGAGCTGATTCCAACGGCTATGGATCACTAACTCATAGGGGAACATTTGTATAAAAGACCATGTGATCAGATAAAGCCTCCAATATTGAAGAAATCGACCATCAAGTTGGCTGATGTGCAATGACGTCTGTGCTGACCTGTTTTCGTATTTTGCCCATATATTCTTCTCCACATCAGCAAATGAGCTGATTCCAACGGCTATGAATCAGTAACTCATAGGGGAACATTTTTCTAGAAGACCATGTGATCAGATCAGGCCTCCAATATTGACAAAATCGACCATCAAGTTGGCTGATCAAAATGGTCATACAATATGACGAAAATTGTTAGAAAAATGCACCCACCTATTATACCTACCTTTGAAATTTGTAAATCTTGTCTCTTGTCATTTAGCCCTCCAAAATGTGTATAAATAGAGGGCCTTGGATGATTGTAGAGGATCATATTGTACATAGGTAGGATATTAGCCATTGTAATAAAATTCTCTAAGTTTTCTTCTTCTTTCTTTTCTCTAGTTTTCTTTTTCTTTAGAAAGAGCAAGAGGTTGGATAATTAATATTCTTCTTCTTATTCTTTCTTTCTTTTATTTTCTTCTTAGATTCTCTTTAATTTTATGTTTACAATGCCTATGCTAGGCTAAACTTCTATTTGGTTAAGGGTGATTTCAAAGCCCTAGACATGTTTTGTGATTGATTTTCAGATTCTATCTATCATTAATTTTCTATCAAAGTTGCTTATGTTCTTCTACAAGAATTGTTCATGATGTTGTCTTGATTTATTTAGGTGTACAACTAGATAGATCTTGATAATTATCTATTGCTAGTTTAGGAGTCTTGATCCGTGTAATTGTCTTGATTTCCTATTCATAAGTGGCAATTTGTGATTAATGATTATGGTCAAGTTTTCAATAATTGCAAAGTGGAACATAACCTAAGTTGAACAATCCGAGCTTATGTGTTTGTTGCTTAGATCAACCTATCTTTCTCATCATAAAGCTGCCATTAAATTGAATTTAGAGAGCTTATTCTAGGTTGTTTAATGGTTAGAGATTAAATAGAGAGCTTGTTCTATTTAACGACAAACTAAGGAAAGATTGGGGTAACAGAGCTTGTTGTTATCTACGGTTGTTAACTTTGATAGTTGGTTGATATTGATAGATCTGAAATTGATTCTTAATGATGTCTAGTGGTGGAGAATGAAACCTTAACCATATTTTTCATATTTAATTCTTCTTACTTACTTGTTTTCTTACTTTTAGTTTGCTTATTTTTTATATTTATTTTTATTGGCTGGTTATACCGCCTAATTTGTATATTAACTTTGTTTTATTTTTATTGGCTGGTTATACCGCCTAATTTAGTATATATATTTTTATTGGCTGGTTATACCGCCTAATTTAGTATATATATTTTTATTGGCTGGTTATACCGCCTTGCATCTTATTCTTATTATTTACTTAGTTTAAATCTGGCTTCAAAAACCCCTTTTCTTTTATTGTTTTCTTTGAACGTAAGTTATAAACTAATAACTCATAAATTAAAACCCAATCCCTGAGGACTCGACCCTTGCTAATTGATAACTCGTATAATTATATAGTTTTTAGTTATGTTTTATTATTGTTTTGTGTCAAATACGAGTTATTATTGTTTAGTCTAATTGTGTTTATGATCTTTTATATTTTTATGTATTTTGGTGTTTTTCACAAGTTTCTTTGAGTGATTTCAGATTACTAGAATTAAGGGCAAATCCAGTTCAGTTCCAGTTCCGACACCTTTTGCCATATCAGCTATATCTCGAGTTTCACTGAAGCAATAAGGCTGAAATTTGTAGCCGTGCAAAGCTAAGAGTCATATCTATCTTTTTAATGTTTTACACTTCTTGAAACGGAGTCGTTTTCCCTAGCGAAATCGACCATCAAGTTGGCTGATGTGCAATGACGTCTGTGCTGACCTGTTTTCGTATTTTGAACATATCGGCTTATCCACATCAGCAAATGAGCTGATTCCAATGGCTATGGATCCGTAACTGATACGGGAACCTTTGTCTAGAAGACCATATGATCAGATCAGGCCTCTAATATTGACGAAATCGACCATCAAGTTGGCTGATGTGCAATGACGTCTGTGCTGACATGTTTTCGTATTTTGCCCATATCTGCTTATCCACATCAGAAAATGAGCTGATTCCAACGGCTATGGATCCGTAACTGATAGGGGAACCTTTTTCTAGAAGACCATGTGATCAGATCAGGCCTCCAACATTGACGAAATCGACCATCAAGTTGGCTGATCAAAATTGTCATACAATATGACGAAAATTGTTAGAAAAATTCACCCACCTATTATACCTACCTTTGAAATTTGTAAAGCTTGTCTCTTGTCATTTAGCCTTCCAAAATGTGTATAAATAGAGGGCCTTGGATGATTGTAGAGGATCATATTGTACATAGGTAGGATATTAGCCATTTTAATAAAATTCTCTAAGTTTTCTTCTTCTTTCTTTTCTCTAGTTTTCTTTCTTTTCTCTAGTTTTCTTTTTCTTTAGAGAGAGCAAGAGGTTGGATAATTAATATTCTTCCTCTTCTTCTTTCTTTCTTTTATTTCCTTCTTATATTCTCTTTAATTTTATGTTTATGTTTACAATGCCTATGCTAGGCTAAACTTCTATTTGGTTAAGGGTGATTTCAAAGCCCTAGACATGTTTTGTGATTGATTTTCAGATTATATCTATCATTAATTTTCTATCAAAGTTGCTTATGTTCTTCTACAAGAATTGTTCATGATGTTGTCTTGATTTATTTAGGTGTACAACTAGATAGATCTTGATAATTATCTATTGCTAGTCTAGGAGTCTTGATCCGTGTAATTGTCTTGATTTCCTATTCATAAGTGGCAATTTGTGATTAATGATTATGGTCAAGTTTTCAATAATTGCAAAGTGGAACATAACCTAAGTTGAACAATCCGAGCTTATGTGTTTGTTGCTTAGATCAACCTATCTTTCTCATCATAAAGCTGCCATTAAATTGAATTTAGAGAGCTTATTCTAGGTTGTTTAATGGTTAGAGATTAAATAGAGAGCTTGTTCTATTTAACGACAAACTAAGGAAAGATTGGGGTAACAGAGCTTGTTGTTATCTACGGTTGTTAACTTTGATAGTTGGTTGATATTGATAGATCTGAAATTGATTCTTAATGATGTCTAGTGGTGGAGAATGAAACCTTAACCATATTTTTCATATTTGATTCTTCTTACTTATTTGTTTTCTTACTTTTAGTTTGCTTATTTTTTATATTTATTTTTATTGGCTGGTTATACCGCCTAATTTGTATATTAACTTTGTTTTATTTTTATTGGCTGGTTATACCGCCTAATTTAGTATATATATTTTTATTGGCTGGTTATACCGCCTAATTTAGTATATATATTTTTATTGGCTGGTTATACCGCCTTGCATCTTATTCTTATTATTTACTTTAGTTTAAATCTGATTTCAAAAACCCCTTTTCTTTTATTGTTCTTGAATTTAAGTTTTAAACTATCAACTTATAAACTAAAACCCAATCCCTGAGGACTCGACCCTTGCTAACTACTATACTTACAATTGATCTTTTTAGTGCAAGGTTAAATAAGATACACTCTTTTGGGTGCATCAAATTTTTGGCGCCGTTGCCGGGGATTGTTTTCTTTAGTTTATTTGTTACTTGGTTTATTCTTATTTTCAGTTCTAATTAGTATTATTTTCTTGTACATACATGTTTTTCTTTTCAAATTTTGAAAAAAAAAAAAAAGATGGAATTAAGCAATCTAACACTTGAAGAGTTGGTGGCATACATGAACATGGAGAATCAACAAGCCAATCTCACCTCCCCAGTTCAACAATTGGCCATGGGAGGATGTCAAGGCCATCAAGTGTTCCAAGACCAACAGTATGATCATTACTCAAACACTTACCATGAGGGATGGTGGGATCATACTAATTATGGCTACTCAGAAAATTACCAAGAAGTAGATCCTTATGCCAATTACACTCATCCATCTAGCTTCAATCAATCATGGTCTCAAGACCCAGATCTTCTTCAACCACCACATATGACTCAAAACTCAGGTACTTCTTTAGAAGATCTTGTCGATTCTCTTGTTACTAATACTTTGCAATTTCAACAGGAAACAAGGGCAAGTATCCAGAGTTTGGAAAGGCAAATGAGCCTATTGGCTAGTAGTATGGTGGTATAGGTAGCACAAAGATCTGAAGAACTCTCTGCCCAAACGATGATTAACCCAAAGGAGAATGCTACTATTTTGACCTTGAGGAATGAGGAACAAGATGAGGATGAGACAAAATTAGAGATGAATTCTATTCTTGAGGATAATGAAGCCAATGATCCAAATAAGAGTATTTCAGCACCTGAGGTAACGTTTGAGATTCCAATTTTTACTAATGTTTCTTCTCCACCTTTTCCTAGTAGATTCGCAAAGTTCAAGGAGGAAGAACATGAACAAAACATGCTGGAAACCTTAAACAGTTTGTTTGTGGATGCCATTCAACAAGTACCAACATATGCTCCATTCCTCGATGAGATATGCACCACAAAGGATGATGGAATAATACTTGTAATGGAGAATGCATCCAGTTTTGTGCAAAGAAAGCTTCCTATCAAACGTTCAAATTTGGGAAGTTTCATGTATGAGCCTAACAAGCCTAAAAAGCCAAGAAGGGGTGTTGGTTAGGTTGGACAACTTAAATCAGTACTAATTGGGAAGGCAGTCCAATTAATGAAGAAATTACCAACCTGCCATACTCAGATTTGCTTTCTTTTCCTTTTCCTTTTATTATTTTTTATTGTTTTTATTTATTTATTTTTATGTTTATTTGTTTAGTAATTTAGGATTTTATTTAGAGTTTTTTGTTTTTGAGTCTTTTTAGGTTGTTTTTCTTTCTGATCCTTGTTTTTTAAAATAACTAGATGTAAATATAATTTTTATTTTATTTTTTTTAACCCCGGTTAAATGGCGGATAACGGTACTCCGTGATTATCGGTTCCATCAGCTACCCACAAAACTGATATTGTATATAAATTTCTCTTCCAATTTCTCTTTCAATTTTTTTTTTTTTTTTCATTTTTTTTCAGGATGGATGATATTCTCACAAGATTGCAGAAACGATTTCCTCCTTTTCCTCGAAATATTTTACTGAAGCTTTACCAAGTTCGATTTGAAAGATTAAGAATGCTTATGCACAAAGGGATTCCTGGAGACATACGTTGGATAATTGAAGCCAAGGTACGTGAAGATGAATATCTTCCTGTTTTGCATTTACCAGGTACAGGTAGAAGCACTTTTGCAAAGAAGTGACGAGCAAAGCGCATGAGTTCAAATTGCCACAAATGTGCACGATGGACGTGTAACGGTAAATGTCGTTCTATTGGGATTCCGTCCTCTAATCGAGATGATAAAATTGAATTCATTAAGGATGGACTGAGTAAGGAGAATTTGGGTAATATCCAACTTTCTCTTGAGACGCATCCTAGTGGAGACGTACAAAGAGAAATTCTTGATTTATGGCCGCAATTCCAAAGGGAATGGCAACATCTTGGGAATCTGATGTTAAAAGACCCTGTTTGCCAGCTTGTAAGAAAACTGGATGGGAAGCATATCCTCGAGTCATAGAAGGCGTTTAAGCCGTTTCTGGACGTAAAACCAGAGGAAGATGTGAGCCACAATCACAACTACAATAAATGACTTCTCAGCTTTTGGTTTGATTTGCAATAACTTTATTTTGGTTTAATTTACGTGTTGTTCGATTTGTGTAATTATTCTTGTTTTTTATTTATTTATTTGTCTTTTACGGTTGATTTTTTCTTCTCTTTTTGATTTTCTTCCTGAAATCACGCAAAAATCTTTTGTTAGGTTAACATTTTCTTCTGACAGGTCAAATACACTTTCGGCGACATTATTACTCTTGACTTTTACGGTTGATTTTTCTTCTCTTTTTGATTTTCTTCCTGAAATCACGCAAAAATCTTGTGTTAAGTTAACATTTTCTTCTGACAGGTCAGATACACTTTCGGCGACATTATTACTCTTGTCTGATTCACTACTCAGTCCTCTATATATTACACCATGTACTCATTCTCTTTCAGGCACTCGAAAAAAAAAAAAAAAAAAAAGAAAAAAAAAATGGAAAGTACTTCGTCCCAACGCATTAAAAAAATTTGTGTCTTTGGAGGTGCTTATCCAGGGAAAAATAACATATTCGCTGATGAAGCCATAAGAGTTGGAGTAATACTTGCCCAACAAAAGATCCAGTTGATTTATGGAGGCGGTAGTACGGGTTTAATGGGAGCAGTCGCTACAGCAGCACACGCCGGAGGAAGTCCAGTTCTAGGAGTCGTGCCAAAACTATTCACAAATTTTTGTGGACCTACCTTGGGTAAGGAAATACAAGTCTGGAGTGTCCCTGAACGGATAACAATCATGTACCATTCTGCCGATGCATTCATTGCTTTACCAGGAGGTCTGGGTACATTGGAAGAAATAGCTTGCGTGGCTTCTTGGTCATCTTTGGTCACAAATAAGAAACCCATTGGTTTGCTTAATATTAATGGTTATTTTAGTAATTTGCTTTCATATTTAGATAATGCTGTGGATAATGGATTCATGTTTTCAGAGGCAAGGAGAACCATAATTTCTGCTACAACCATTGAAGATTTACTCAAAAAGCTCCAAGCTTATGAGTATTTATCTGCTACGGTTGTTTCGCAAACGCTCGGAAAAAGAAAAAGAGATATGGACGAGCAAGGAGTGGATTGCACTTTGTCTTTGTGACATTATCTAACATTTTGTTTGTTGTGTCTCAGTTATAATAAGTGGTTAGCAACCTCTACAGGTAATATCTCCTAAATTTTACCTTCTTAAAAAAAAAAAAAAGTTTGTTGTGTTTTAAGCAATTTAGAAGTATTCATTCTGAACAAGGTCTGAGTAAGGGAGACTTGAGACATACCTTGTCAGTTTGATTTCTTCTTTTCAAAAAAAAAAAGAGTTTGTTGTGTTTTAAGCAATTTAGAAGTATTCATTCTGAACAAGGTCTGAGTAAGGGAGACTTGAGACATACCTTGTCAGTTTGATTTTAATCTTTTTACGTTTACTTGTTAATTTTTGTTTAGTATTTTAGGATTATTTAGGTTGCATGAGTTTGTTTTGTTTTGAGTCTAGTTATTCCTATTCTTATGTTATTAGTTCTTTTCTCTTACACATGATTCTTTCATTTGGATTAATAGACTTACATTGAGGACAATGTAAGAATTAAGTGTGGGGGGAATGATTTAGGATTTCTTTTATTTTTGTCTACTATTTTTTTTTATGAGTCTTTATTATTATTATTATTTTTTTAGTGTGTTTTAGTTCCTTTTTAATACAATGATGAGATATGAATTGCATAAGTCTAAAACATATTTATTAGTGAGAAGATTTTCATGAGAATTGAGCTTGATGTCAACCTTTTTATGAGCCAATGTTAATATGATATGTTGATTGAGAAAGAAGCATGTTTAGACTTAATCTGACTTGTATAATCATTCTTGTGAGTTTTTGAGCCTAAAATGATTGATGCATTATACAAATCAATCTAATTTCTTTCTTGAGTGCTCTTATGATTACATGATTCTCTAGAACTTGCTTTAAACCATTTGAGACTATATTGATGCATGTGACAACATGAATATGATAGAGGCATTAGGATTATAACCAGAGCCAAACAGCCATCCATTATTAATGTTCCAAGAGAACACACCCTTAGTGAACCAATTTGAGCCTACATTGAATAAGCTATCTCTTTGGTAACCATAACTTGTCCCTAACCTAAATATACTTATATCTTTACCTTTGTTCCAAAGATGAATTAGCATGTTTTGAGACAAGTTGCAAAGACAAGGAAGATTTATTGAAAATTTGGGTTAGAAACAAGAAATAAGTGTGGGGGGAAAAGAAAGAAAAAAGTCAAGAGAAAAAGAAAGGGATCATTGTCAAATACATTCCTATATTAAAAAAAAAAAAAACAAAAAAAAACTTCTCTTGAACTTCTAGTTAAAGTAAAAAAAAAAAAAATGTTACAAAGTTGGTTAGAATGATGCAAAGGCTCAACATGAATATTTAGCCTATGTTATTATGTGCTTTATAAGAGTTTTGAGAAGTTTTATTTGTATGATCTTTTTATGTCTCTAAACTTTATGAACTCTTTGGAACCTTTGTGATATCTTTATCCTTTTGTTCTTCAACCACATTACAAACCCCTTGGCCCCATTACAACCTTGATTAAAGACCTCTTGATTCATGAAGTTGTATGATCTAAATAGTGGAGAATAGGTGGACAAGCAAGAATATGGTAGAACTGTTTTCATGAGATTGATTGAGTGTAAACACTTCAACACTACTTTAAAGAGTGAAAATCATGAGGGTATCCCATGTGAGTAGTTGAGATTAAGTTTGAATATGCACTATTTTGATTGAAATATGTTATGTTAATATTGGCTTAACTCAAACAATTTACATTCAAGCTTGATTTTTTGTGAAATTCTTTAAGCTATTGATTAGTTTATAAGACTTGTTCAAAGATTGTCTCTAATTTGTATTGAAAGGATTAGGAGTAAATATTTTTAGTATATGTAGTTTATTTATATTTTAGTTTTTCAATGTTTGTGGGTATCGTTCTAGTAAACCCTCACGAGACTAAACTCGTCCACTAGGGACACCTAGGGGTTTAAAGGCTTGTGTCACATGCTAAGTGCCACCGTGATTTCCTACGAAAGTGGATTAGATTAGATTTTCTTATTTTATTTTTATTGAGTCGTTGCTAGGGACTAGCAACAATCTAAGTGTGGGGGTGTGATAACTCGTATAATTATATAGTTTTTAGTTATGTTTTATTATTGTTTTGTGTCAAATACGAGTTATTATTGTTTAGTCTAATTGTGTTTATGATCTTTTATATTTTTATGTATTTTGGTGTTTTTCACAAGTTTCTTTGAGTGATTTCAGATTACTAGAATTAAGGGCAAATCCAGTTCAGTTCCAGTTCCGACACCTTTTGCCATATCAGCTATATCTCGAGTTTCACTGAAGCAATAAGGCTGAAATTTGTAGCCGTGCAAAGCTAAGAGGCATATCTATCTTTTTAATGTTTTACACTTCTTGAAACGGAGTCGTTTTCCCTAGCGAAATCGACCATCAAGTTGGCTGATGTGCAATGACGTCTGTGCTGACCTGTTTTCGTATTTTGAACATATCGGCTTATCCACATCAGCAAATGAGCTGATTCCAATGGCTATGGATCCGTAACTGATACGGGAACCTTTGTCTAGAAGACCATATGATCAGATCAGGCCTCTAATATTGACGAAATCGACCATCAAGTTGGCTGATGTGCAATGACGTCTGTGCTGACATGTTTTCGTATTTTGCCCATATCTGCTTATCCACATCAGAAAATGAGCTGATTCCAACGGCTATGGATCCGTAACTGATAGGGGAACCTTTTTCTAGAAGACCATGTGATCAGATCAGGCCTCCAACATTGACGAAATCGACCATCAAGTTGGCTGATCAAAATTGTCATACAATATGACGAAAATTGTTAGAAAAATTCACCCACCTATTATACCTACCTTTGAAATTTGTAAAGCTTGTCTCTTGTCATTTAGCCTTCCAAAATGTGTATAAATAGAGGGCCTTGGATGATTGTAGAGGATCATATTGTACATAGGTAGGATATTAGCCATTTTAATAAAATTCTCTAAGTTTTCTTCTTCTTTCTTTTCTCTAGTTTTCTTTCTTTTCTCTAGTTTTCTTTTTCTTTAGAGAGAGCAAGAGGTTGGATAATTAATATTCTTCCTCTTCTTCTTTCTTTCTTTTATTTCCTTCTTAGATTCTCTTTAATTTTATGTTTATGTTTACAATGCCTATGCTAGGCTAAACTTCTATTTGGTTAAGGGTGATTTCAAAGCCCTAGACATGTTTTGTGATTGATTTTCAGATTATATCTATCATTAATTTTCTATCAAAGTTGCTTATGTTCTTCTACAAGAATTGTTCATGATGTTGTCTTGA
This sequence comes from Fremontodendron californicum, assembly GCA_030761205.1. Taxonomy (NCBI): domain Eukaryota; kingdom Viridiplantae; phylum Streptophyta; class Magnoliopsida; order Malvales; family Malvaceae; genus Fremontodendron; species Fremontodendron californicum. The sequence continues at coordinate 7,487,991 of JAULJL010000023.1, read as the reverse complement.
TTTATTTAGGTGTACAACTAGATAGATCTTGATAATTATCTATTGCTAGTCTAGGAGTCTTGATCCGTGTAATTGTCTTGATTTCCTATTCATAAGTGGCAATTTGTGATTAATGATTATGGTCAAGTTTTCAATAATTGCAAAGTGGAACATAACCTAAGTTGAACAATCCGAGCTTATGTGTTTGTTGCTTAGATCAACCTATCTTTCTCATCATAAAGCTGCCATTAAATTGAATTTAGAGAGCTTATTCTAGGTTGTTTAATGGTTAGAGATTAAATAGAGAGCTTGTTCTATTTAACGACAAACTAAGGAAAGATTGGGGTAACAGAGCTTGTTGTTATCTACGGTTGTTAACTTTGATAGTTGGTTGATATTGATAGATCTGAAATTGATTCTTAATGATGTCTAGTGGTGGAGAATGAAACCTTAACCATATTTTTCATATTTGATTCTTCTTACTTATTTGTTTTCTTACTTTTAGTTTGCTTATTTTTTATATTTATTTTTATTGGCTGGTTATACCGCCTAATTTGTATATTAACTTTGTTTTATTTTTATTGGCTGGTTATACCGCCTAATTTAGTATATATATTTTTATTGGCTGGTTATACCGCCTAATTTAGTATATATATTTTTATTGGCTGGTTATACCGCCTTGCATCTTATTCTTATTATTTACTTTAGTTTAAATCTGATTTCAAAAACCCCTTTTCTTTTATTGTTCTTGAATTTAAGTTTTAAACTATCAACTTATAAACTAAAACCCAATCCCTGAGGACTCGACCCTTGCTAACTACTATACTTACAATTGATCTTTTTAGTGCAAGGTTAAATAAGATACACTCTTTTGGGTGCATCACTAATCATTATACTTACAATTGATCTTTTTAGTGCAAGGTTAAATAAGATACACTCTTTTGGGTGCATCAAATTTTTGGCGCCGTTGCCGGGGATTGCTTTCTTTAGTTTATTAGTTTATTGGTTTATTCTTATTTTCTGTTCTAATTAGTTTTATTTTCTTGTACATACAAGTTTTTCTTATCAAATTTTCAAAAAAAATAAATAAATAAATAAAAAAAAAACGATGGAATTGAGCAATCTAACACTTGAAGAGTTGGTGGCATACATGAACATGGAGAATCAACAAGCCAATCTCACTTCCTCAGTTCAACAATTGGCCATGGGAGGATGTCAAGGCCATCAATGGTTCCAAGACCAACCGCATGATCATTACTCCAACACTTACCATGAGGGATGGTGGGATCATACTAATTATGGCTACTCAAAAAATTACCAAGAAGTAGATCCTTATGCCAATTACACTCATCCATCTAGCTTCAATCAATCATGGTCTCAAGAACCAGATCTTTTTCAACCACCACATATGACTCAAAACTCAGGTATTTCTTTAGAAGATCTTGTACATTCTCTTGTTAATGATACTTTGCAATTTCAACAGGAAACAAGGGCAAGCATCCAGAGTTTGGAAAGGCAAATGAGCCTATTGGCTAGTAGTATGGTGGAATTAGTAGCAGAAAGATCTCTAGCACTCCCTTCCCAAACGGTGATTAACCCAAAGGAGAATGCTACTATTGTGACCTTGAGAAATGAGGAACAAGATGAGGATGAGACAAAACCAAAGATGGATTCACTTCTTGAGGATAATGATGCCACCATTCAAATTGAGAGTATTTCGGCACCTGAGGTAACGTTTAAGATTCCAATTTTTACTAATGTTTCTTCTCCACCTTTCCCTAGTAGATTCGCAAAGTTCAAGGAGGAAGAACATGAACAAAACATGCTGGAAACCTTAAACAGTTTGTTTGTGGATGCCATTCAACAAGTACCAACATATGCTCCATTCCTCGATGAGATATGCACCACAAAGGATGATGGAATAATACTTGTAATGGAGAATGCATCCAGTTTTGTGCAAAGAAAGCTTCCTATCAAACGCTCAAATTTGGGAAGTTTAATGTATGAGCCTAACAAGCCTAAAAAGCCAAGAAGGGGAATTGGCTAGGCTGAAAACAATCAATCAAGTGCTAATTGGGGGAGGCAGCCTAATTAGTGAAAGCATTGCCAAACTGCCATCCTCAGATTTGCTCTCTTTTTCTTTATCTTTTTCTTATGTTTCTTTGTTAATTGTGTTTACTGTTTTTAAGTTCATTTAGGCTGCATAAGTTTATTATGTTATTAGTTCTTTTCTCTTACACATGATTCTTTCATTTGGGTTAAGTGTGGGGGGAATGATTTAGGATTTCTTTTATTTTCGTCTACTATTTTTTTTTTTTATGAGTCTTTATTATTATTATTTTTAGTGTGTTTTAGTTCCTTTTTAATACAATGATGAGATATGAATTGCATAGGTCTAAACTGGTTACTAGTGAGAAGATTTTCATGAGAATTAAGCTTGATACTAATTTTTATGAGCCAATGTTAATATGATATGTTGATTGAGAAAGAAGCATGTTTAGACTTAAAACTGACTTGTATAATCATCATTGTGAGTTTTTGAGCCTAAAATGATTGATGCATTATACAAATCAATCTAATTTCTTTCTTGAGTGCTCTTATGATTACATGATTCTCTAGAACTTGCTTTAAACCATTTGAGACTATATTGATACATGTGACAACATGAATATGATAGAGGCATTAGGATTATAACCAGAGCCAAACAGCCATCCCTTATTGATGTTCCAAGAGAACACACCCTTAGTGAACCAATTTGAGCCTACATTGAATAAGCTATCTCTTTGGTAACCATAACTTGTCCCTAACCTAAATATACTTATATCTTTACCTTTGTTCCAAAGATGAATTAGCATGATTTGAGACAAGTTGCAAAGACAAGGGATATTTTTTGGTTAGAAACAAGAAATAAGTGTGGGGGGAAAAGAAAAGTCAAGAGAAAAAGAAATGGAATACTGGAAAATACATTCCTATGTAAAAAAAAATAAAATATGAATCATCTCTTGAGTTTGTGGAAAAAGAAAAAGATGTTACAAAGTTGTTTAGAATGAAGAAAAGGCCCAACATGAATATCCGGCCTAGGTGACTATGTACTTGTAAAGAGTTTTGAGAAGTTTCTTTGTATAATTTTTTTATGTCTCTAAACTTTATGAACTCTTTGGAACCTTTGTGATATCTTTATCCTTTTGTTCTTCAACCACATTACAAACCCCTTGGCCCCATTACAACCTTGATTAAAGACCTCTTGATTTATGAAGTTGCATGATCTTTTAGTGGAGAATAGGTGGACAAGCAAGCATATGGTAGAAGTGTTTTCATGAGATTGATTGAGTGTAAACACTTTACCACTACTTTAAAGAGTGAAAATCAAGAGAGTATCCCATGTGAGAAGTTGAGATTAAGTTTGAATATGCACTATTTTGATTGAAATATGTTATGTTAATATTGGCTTAACTCAAACTATTTACATTCAAGCAAGACTTTTTGTGAATTTCTTTAAGCTATTGATTAGTTTTTAAGACTTGTCCAATGATTATCTCAAATTTATATTGGAAGGATTAGTTATAATTATTATTTTTAGTTTTTCTTATGTTTTCAATGTTTGTGGGTATCGTCCTAGTAAACCCTCACGAGACTAAACTCGTCCACTAGGAACACCTAGGGGTTTAAAGGCTTGTGTCACATGCTAAGTGCCACCGTGATTTCCTACGAAAATGGATTAGATTAGATTTTCTTATTTTATTTTTATTGAGTCGTTGCTAGGGACTAGCAACAATCTAAAGTGTGGGGGGTGTGATAACTCGTATAATTATATAGTTTTTAGTTATGTTTTATTATTGTTTTGTGTCAAATACGAGTTATTATTGTTTAGTCTAATTGTGTTTATGATCTTTTATATTTTTATGTAATTTGGTGTTTTTCACAAGTTTCTTTGAGTGGTTTCAGATTACTAGAATTAAGGGCAAATCCAGTTCAGTTCCAGTTCCGACACCTTTTGCCATATCAGCTATATCTGGAGTTTCACTGATGCAATAAGGCTGAAATTTTAACCGTGCAAAGTTAAGAGGCATATCTATCTTTTTCATGTTTTACACTTCTTGAAACGGAGTCGTTTTCCCTAGCGAAATCAACCATCAAGTTGGCTGATGTGCAATGACGTCTGTCCTGAGCAGTTTTCGCATTTTGACCATATCGTCCGATACACATCAGCAAATGAGCTGATTCCAACGGCTATGGATCACTAACTCATAGGGGAACATTTGTATAAAAGACCATGTGATCAGATAAAGCCTCCAATATTGAAGAAATCGACCATCAAGTTGGCTGATGTGCAATGACGTCTGTGCTGACCTGTTTTCGTATTTTGCCCATATATTCTTCTCCACATCAGCAAATGAGCTGATTCCAACGGCTATGAATCAGTAACTCATAGGGGAACATTTTTCTAGAAGACCATGTGATCAGATCAGGCCTCCAATATTGACAAAATCGACCATCAAGTTGGCTGATCAAAATGGTCATACAATATGACGAAAATTGTTAGAAAAATGCACCCACCTATTATACCTACCTTTGAAATTTGTAAATCTTGTCTCTTGTCATTTAGCCCTCCAAAATGTGTATAAATAGAGGGCCTTGGATGATTGTAGAGGATCATATTGTACATAGGTAGGATATTAGCCATTGTAATAAAATTCTCTAAGTTTTCTTCTTCTTTCTTTTCTCTAGTTTTCTTTTTCTTTAGAAAGAGCAAGAGGTTGGATAATTAATATTCTTCTTCTTATTCTTTCTTTCTTTTATTTTCTTCTTAGATTCTCTTTAATTTTATGTTTACAATGCCTATGCTAGGCTAAACTTCTATTTGGTTAAGGGTGATTTCAAAGCCCTAGACATGTTTTGTGATTGATTTTCAGATTCTATCTATCATTAATTTTCTATCAAAGTTGCTTATGTTCTTCTACAAGAATTGTTCATGATGTTGTCTTGATTTATTTAGGTGTACAACTAGATAGATCTTGATAATTATCTATTGCTAGTTTAGGAGTCTTGATCCGTGTAATTGTCTTGATTTCCTATTCATAAGTGGCAATTTGTGATTAATGATTATGGTCAAGTTTTCAATAATTGCAAAGTGGAACATAACCTAAGTTGAACAATCCGAGCTTATGTGTTTGTTGCTTAGATCAATCTATCTTTCTCATCATAAAGCTGCCATTAAATTGAATTTAGAGAGCTTATTCTAGGTTGTTTAATGGTTAGAGATTAAATAGAGAGCTTGTTCTATTTAACGACAAACTAAGGAAAGATTGGGGTAACAGAGCTTGTTGTTATCTACGGTTGTTAACTTTGATAGTTGGTTGATATTGATAGATCTGAAATTGATTCTTAATGATGTCTAGTGGTGGAGAATGAAACCTTAACCATATTTTTCATATTTAATTCTTCTTACTTACTTGTTTTCTTACTTTTAGTTTGCTTATTTTTTATATTTATTTTTATTGGCTGGTTATACCGCCTAATTTGTATATTAACTTTGTTTTATTTTTATTGGCTGGTTATACCGCCTAATTTAGTATATATATTTTTATTGGCTGGTTATACCGCCTAATTTAGTATATATATTTTTATTGGCTGGTTATACCGTCTTGCATCTTATTCTTATTATTTACTTAGTTTAAATCTGGCTTCAAAAACCCCTTTTCTTTTATTGTTTTCTTTGAACGTAAGTTATAAACTAATAACTCATAAATTAAAACCCAATCCCTGAGGACTCGACCCTTGCTAATCATTATACTTACAATTGATCTTTTTAGTGCAAGGTTAAATAAGATACACTCTTTTGGGTGCATCACTAATCCATTTTCGTAGGAAATCACGGTGGCACTTAGCATGTGACACAAGCCTTTAAACCCCTAGGTGTCCCTAGTGGACGAGTTTAGTCTCGTGAGGGTTTACTAGGACGATACCCACAAACATTGAAAACATAAGAAAAACTAAAAATAATAATTATAACTAATCCTTCCAATATAAATTTGAGATAATCATTGGACAAGTCTTAAAAACTAATCAATAGCTTAAAGAAATTCACAAAAAATCTTGCTTGAATGTAAATAGTTTGAGTTAAGCCAATATTAACATAACATATTTCAATCAAAATAGTGCATATTCAAACTTAATCTCAACTTCTCACATGGGATACTCTCTTGATTTTCACTCTTTAAAGTAGTGGTAAAGTGTTTACACTCAATCAATCTCATGAAAACACTTCTACCATATGCTTGCTTGTCCACCTATTCTCCACTAAAAGATCATGCAACTTCATAAATCAAGAGGTCTTTAATCAAGGTTGTAATGGGGCCAAGGGGTTTGTAATGTGGTTGAAGAACAAAAGGATAAAGATATCACAAAGGTTCCAAAGAGTTCATAAAGTTTAGAGACATAAAAAAATTATACAAAGAAACTTCTCAAAACTCTTTACGAGTACATAGTCACCTAGGCCGGATATTCATGTTGGGCCTTTTCTTCATTCTAAACAACTTTGTAACATCTTTTTCTTTTTCCACAAATTCAAGAGATGATTCATATATATATATTTTTTTATATAGGAATGTATTTTCCAGTATTCCATTTCTTTTTCTCTTGACTTTTCTTTTCTTTTCCCCCCACACTTATTTCTTGTTTCTAACCAAAAAATATCCCTTGTCTTTGCAACTTGTCTCAAATCATGCTAATTCATCTTTGGAACAAAGGTAAAGATATAAGTATATTTAGGTTAGGGACAAGTTATGGTTACCAAAGAGATAGCTTATTCAATGTAGGCTCAAATTGGTTCACTAAGGGTGTGTTCTCTTGGAACATCAATAAGGGATGGCTGTTTGGCTCTGGTTATAATCCTAATGCCTCTATCATATTCATGTTGTCACATGTATCAATATAGTCTCAAACGGTTTAAAGCAAGTTCTAGAGAATCATGTAATCATAAGAGCACTCAAGAAAGAAATTAGATTGATTTGTATAATGCATCAATCATTTTAGGCTCAAAAACTCACAATGATTGACTTGTATAATCAGTTTTAAGTCTAAACATGCTTCTTTCTCAATCAACATATCATATTAACATTGGCTCATAAAAATTAGTATCAAGCTTAATTCTCATGAAAATCTTCTCACTAGTAACCAGTTTAGACCTATGCAATTCATATCTCATCATTGTATTAAAAAAGAACTAAAACACACTAAAAATAATAATAATAAAGACTCATAAAAAAAAATAGTAGACGAAAATAAAAGAAATCCTAAATCATTCCCCCCACACTTAATTCTTACATTGTCCTCAATGTAAGTCTATTAACCCAAATGAAAGAATCATGTGTAAGAGAAAAGAACTAATAACATAAGAATAGGAACAACTAGACTCAAAACAAAACAAAACAAACTCATGCAACCTAAATAATCCTAAAATACTAAAGAAAAATTAACAAGTAAACATAAAAAGATTAAAATCAAACTGACAAGGTATGTCTCAAGTCTCCCTTACTCAGACCTTGTTCAGAATGAATACTTCTAAATGGCTTAAAACACAACAAATTTTTTTTTTTTTTTTTAAATTAGCAAAATATGTCCCTTACCCCATACTAAAATATGACATTGTCCCCAATGTCAAATTTTAAAGGTAGGATTTAGGAGATATTACCTGCAGAGGTTGCTAACCACTTATTATAACTGAGACACAACAAACAAAATGTTAGATAATGTCACAAAGACAAAGTGCAATCCACTCCTTGCTCGTCCATATCTCTTTTTCTTTTTCTGAGCGTTTGCGAAACAACCGTAGCAGATAAATACTCATAAGCTTGGAGCTTTTTGAGTAAATCTTCAATGGTTGTAGCAGAAATTATGGTTCTCCTTGCCTCTGAAAACATGAATCCATTATCCACAGCATTATCTAAATATGAAAGCAAATTACTAAAATAACCATTAATATTAAGCAAACCAATGGGTTTCTTATTTGTGACCAAAGATGACCAAGAAGTGGCCGCAAGCTATTTCTTCCAATGTACCCAGATGATGCACCCAAAAGAGTGTATCTTATTTAACCTTGCACTAAAAAGATAAATTGTAAGTATAGTAGTTAGCAAGGGTCGAGTCCTCAGGGATTGGGTTTTAGTTTATAAGTTAATAGTTTAAAACTTAAATTCAAGAACAATAAAACAAAAGGGGTTTTTGAAGCCAGATTTAAACTAAAGTAAATAATAAGAAGAAGATACAAGGCGGTATAACCAGCCAATAAAAATATATATACTAAATTAGGCGGTATAACCAGCCAATAAAAATATATATACTAAATTAGGCGGTATAACCAGCCAATAAAAGTAAAACAAAGTTAATATACAAATTAGGCGGTATAACCAGCCAATAAAAATAAATATACTTTTAAAAATAAGCAAACTAGAAAAGTAAGAAAACAAGTAAGTAAGAAGAATCAAATATGAAAAATATGGTTAAGGTTTCATTCTCCACCACTAGACATCATTAAGAATCAATTTCAGATCTATCAATATCAACCAACTATCAAAGTTAACAACCGTAGATAACAACAAGCTCTGTTATCCCAATCTTTCCTTAGTTTGTCGTTAAATAGAACAAGCTCTCTATTTAATCTCTAACCATCAAACAACCTAGAATAAGCTCTCTAGATTCAATTTAATGGCAGCTTTATGATGAGAAAGATAGGTTGATCTAAGCAACAAACACATAAGCTCGGATTGTTCAACTTAGGTTATGTTCCACTTTGCAATTATTGAAAACTTGACCATAATCATTAATCACAAATTGCCACTTATGAATAGGAAATCAAGACAATTACACGGATCAAGACTCCTAAACTAGCAATAGATAATTATCAAGATCTATCTAGTTGTACACCTAAACAAATCAAGACAACATCATGAACAATTCTTGTAGAAGAACATAAGCAACTTTGATAGAAAATTAATGATAGATAGAAACTGAAAATCAATTATAAAACATGTCTAGGGCTTTGAAATCACCCTTAACCAAATAGAAGTTTAGCCTAGCATAGGCATTGTAAACATAAACATAAAATTAAAGAATATCTAAGAAGAAAATAAAAGAAAGAAAGAAGAAGAGGAAGAATATTAATTATCCAACCTCTTGCTCTCTCTAAAGAAAAAGAAAACTTGAGAAAAGAAAGAAAACTAGAGAAAAGAAAGAAGAAGAAAACTTAGAGAATTTTATTAAAATGGCTAATATCCTACCTATGTACAATATGATCCTCTACAATCATCCAAGGCCCTCTATTTATACACATTTTGGAGGGCTAAATGACAAGAGACAAGCTTTACAAATTTCAAAGGTAGGTATAATAGGTGGGTGCATTTTTCTAACAATTTTCGTCATATTGTATGACAATTTTGATCAGCCAACTTGATGGTCGATTTTGTCAATCTTGGAGGCCTGATCTGATCACATGGTCTTCTAGAAAAATGTTCCCCTATGAGTTACTGATTCATAGCCGTTGGAATCAGCTCATTTGCTGATGTGGAGAAGAAGATATGGGCAAAATACGAAAACAGGTCAGCATAGACGTCATTGCACATCAGCCAACTTGATGGTCGATTTCTTCAATATTGGAGGCTTTATCTGATCACATGGTCTTCTAGACAAATGTTCCCCTATCAGTTAGTGATCCATAGCCGTTGGAATCAGCTCATTTTCTGATGTGTATCGGACGATATGGTAAAAATGCAAAACTGCTCAGGATAGACGTCATTGCACATCAGCCAACTTGATGGTTGATTTCGCTAGGCAAAACGACTCCGTTTCAAGAAGTGTAAAACATGAAAAAGATAGATATGCCTCTTAACTTTGCACGGTTAAAATTTCAGCCTTATTGCTTCAGTGAAACTCGAGATATAGCTGATATGGCAAAAGCTATCGGAACTGGAACTGAACTGGATTTGCCCTTAATTCTAGTAATCTGAAATCACTCAAAGAAACTTGTGAAAAACAACAAATTACATAAAAATATAAAAGATCATAAACACAATTAGACTAAACAATAATAACTCGTATTTGACACAAAACAATAATAAAACATAACTAAAAACTATATAATTATACGAGTTATCACACCCCCACACTTAGATTGTTGCTAGTCCCTAGCAACGACTCAATAAAAATAAAATAAGAAAATCTAATCTAATCCACTTTCGTAGGAAATCACGGTGGCACTTAGCATGTGACACAAGCCTTTAAACCCCTAGGTGTCCCTAGTGGACGAGTTTAGTCTCGTGAGGGTTTACTAGAACGATACCCACAAACATTGAAAAACTAAAATATAAATAAACTACATATACTAAAAATATTTACTCCTAATCCTTTCAATACAAATTAGAGACAATCTTTGAACAAGTCTTATAAACTAATCAATAGCTTAAAGAATTTCACAAAAAATCATACTTGAATGTAAATTGTTTGAGTTAAGCCAATATTAACATAACATATTTCAATCAAAATAGTGCATATTCAAACTTAATCTCAACTACTCACATGGGATACCCTCATGATTTTCACTCTTTAAAGTAGTGGTGAAGTGTTTACACTCAATCAATCTCATGAAAACAGTTCTACCATATTCTTGCTTGTCCACCTATTCTCCACTATTTAGATCATACAACTTCATGAATCAAGAGGTCTTTAATCAAGGTTGTAATGGGGCCAAGGGGTTTGTAATGTGGTTGAAGAACAAAAGGATAAAGATATCACAAAGGTTCCAAAGAGTTCATAAAGTTTCGAGACATAAAAAGATCATACAAATAAAACTTCTCAAAACTCTTATAAAGCACATAATAACATAGGCTAAATATTCATGTTGAGCCTTTGCATCATTCTAACCAACTTTGTAACATCTTTTTCTTTACTTTAACTAGAAATTCAAGAGAAGATTTTTTTTTTTTTTATTTTTTTTTTTTATATGAGAATGTATTTGACAATGATCCCTTTCTTTTTCTCTTGACTTTTTTCTTTCTTTTCCCCCCACACTTATTTCTTGTTTCTAACCCAAATTTTCAATAAATCTTCTTTGTCTTTGCAACTTGTCTCAAAACATGCTAATTCATCTTTTGGAACAAAGGTAAAGATATAAGTATATTTAGGTTAGGGACAAGTTATGGTTACCAAAGATATAGCTTATTCAATGTAGGCTCAAATTGGTTCACTAAGGGTGTGTTCTCTTGGAACATTAATAATGGATGGCTGTTTGGCTCTGGTTATAATCCTAATGCCTCTATCATATTCATGTTGTCACATGTATCAATATAGTCTCAAACGGTTTAAAGCAAGTTCTAGAGAATCATGTAATCATAAGAGCACTCAAGAAAGAAATTAGATTGATTTGTATAATGCATCAATCATTATAGGCTCAAAAACTCACAAGGATGATTATACAAGTCAGATTAAGTCTAAACATGCTTCTTTCTCAATCAACATATCATATTAACATTGGCTCATAAAAGATTGACATCAAGCTCAATTCTCATGAAAATCTTCTCACTAATAAATCTGTTTTAGACTTATGCAATTCATATCTCATCATAGTATTGAAAGTAACTAAAACACACTAAAAACACACTAAGTCTAAACATGCTTTTTTTTTTTTTTTTTTTTTTTTTTTTAGAAGATTAAATCAAACTGACAAGGTATGTCTCAAGTCTCCCTTACTCAGACCTTGTTCAGAATGAATACTTCTAAATGTCTTAAAACACAACAAATTTTTTTTTTTTTTATATTAGAAAAATATGTCCTTTACCCCCTACTAAAATATGACATTGTCCCCAATGTCAAATTTTAAAGGTAGAATTTAGGAGATATTACCTGCAGAGGTTGCTAACCACTTATTATAACTGAGACACAACAAGCAAAATGTTAGATAATGTCACAAAGACAAAGTGCAATCCACTCCTTGCTCGTCCATATCTCTTTTTCTTTTTCCGAGCGTTTGCGAAACAACCGTAGCAGATAAACACTCATAAGCTTGGAGCTTTTTGAGTAAATCTTCAATGGTTGTAGCAGAAATTATGGTTCTCCTTGCCTCTGAAAACATGAATCCATTATCCACAGCATTATCTAAATATGAAAGCAAATTACTAAAATAACCATTAATATTAAGCAAACCAATGGGTTTCTTATTTGTGACCAAAGATGACCAAGAAGCCACGCAAGCTATTTCTTCCAATGTACCCATACCTCCTGGTAGAGCAATGAATGCATCGGCAGAATGGTACATGATTGTCATCCGTTCAGGGATACTCCAGACTTGTATTTCCTTACCCACGGTAGGTCCACAAAAACTTGTGAATAGTTTTGGCACGATTCCTAGAACTGGACTTCCTCCGGCGTGTGCTGCTGTAGCGACTGCTCCCATTAAACCCGTACTACCGCCTCCATAAATCAAGTGGATCTTTTGTTGGGCAAGTATTACTCCAACTCTTATGGCTTCATCAGCGAATATGTTATTTTTCCCTGGATAAGCACCTCCAAAGACACAAATTTTTTTAATGCGCTGGGATGAAGTACTTTCCATTTTTTTTTTCGAGTGCCTGAAAGAGAATGAGTACATGGTGTAATATATAGAGGACTCAATAGTGAATCAGACAAGAGTAATAATGTCGCCGAAAGTGTATCTGACCTGTCAGAAGAAAATGTTAACCTAACAAAAGATTTTTGCGTGATTTCAGGAAGAAAATCAAAAAGAGAAGAAAAATCAACCGTAAAAGACAAATAAAAAAAAATAGAATAATTACACAAATCGAACAACACGTAAATTAAACCGAAATGAAGTTATTGCAAATCAAACCAAAAGCTGAGAAGTCATTTATTGTAGTTGTGATTGTGGCTCACATCTTCCTCTGGTTTTACGTCCAGAAACGGCTTAAACGCCTTCTATGAGTCGAGGATATGCTTCCCATCCAGTTTTCTTACAAGCTGGCAAACAGGGTCTTTTAACATCAGATTCCCAAGATGTTGCCATTCCCTTTGGAATTGCGGCCATAAATCAAGAATTTCTCTTTGTACGTCTCCACTAGGATGCGTCTCAAGATAAAGTTGGATATTACCCAAATTCTCCTTACTCAGTCCATCCTTAATGAATTCAATTTTATCATCTCGATTAGAGGACGGAATCCCAATTGAACGACATTTACCGTTACACGTCCATCGTGCACATTTGTGGCAGTTTGAACTCATGCGCTTTGCTCGTCGCTTCTTTGCAAAAGTGCTTTTACCTGTACCTGGTAAATGCAAAACAGGAAGATATTCATCTTCACGTACCTTGGCTTCAATTATCCAACGTATGTCTTCAGGAATCCCTTTGTGCATAAGCATTCTTAATCTTTCAAATCGAACTTGGTAAAGCTTCAGTAAAATATTTCGAGGAAAAGGAGGAAATCGTTTTTGCAATCTTGTGAGAATATCATCCATCCTAAAAAAAAAATGAAAAAAATTGAAAGAGATATTGGAAGAGAAATTTATATACAATATCAGTTTTGTGGGAAGCTGATGGAACCGATTTAAATAATCACGGAGTAATGTTATCCGCCATTTAACCGGGGTTAAAAAGAAAAAATAATAAAAATTATATTTACATCTAGTTATTTTCAAAACAAGGATCAGAAAGAAAAACAACATAAAAAGACACAAAAACAAAACACTCTAAATAAAATCCTAAATTCTTCCCCCCACACATAATTCTTACATTGTCATTAATGTAATGCTATTAACCCCAAATGAAAGAATCATGTGTAAGTGAAAAGAACTAATAAACAAAATAAACTTATGCAGCCTAAATGAACTTAGAAACACTAAACACAATTAGCAAAGAAACATAAGAAAAAGATAAAGAAAAAGAGAGCAAATCTGAGGATGGCAGTTTGGCAATGCTTTCACTAATTAGGCTGCCTCCCCCAATTAGCACTTGATTTAGTGTTTTGAACCTAACCAACACCCCTTCTTGGCATTTTAGGCTTGTCAGGCTCATACATGAAATTTCCCAAATTTATGCATTTGAGAGGAAGCTTTCTTTGCACAACAGTGGATGCATTCTCCATTACAAGTACTATTCCATCATCCTTTGTGGTGCATATGTCATCGAGGAATGGAGCATATTTTGATACTTTTTGAATGACCTCCACAAACAAGTTGTTTAAGGTTTCCGGCATGTGTTGTTCATGTTCTTCCTCCTTGAACTTTGCAAATCTACTAGGAAAAGGTGGAGAAGAAACATTAGTAAAAAGTGAAACCTTAAACGTTACCTCAGGTGCCGAAATACTCTTATTTGGATCTTTGGCTTCATTATCCTCAAGAATAGAATCCATCTCTAATTTTGTTTCATCCTCATCTTGTTCCTCATTCTTCAAGGTCACAATAGTAGCATTCTCCTTTGGGTTAACCATCGTTTGGGCTGGGAGTTCTTCAGATCTTTGTGCTACCCATCCCACCATACTACTAGCCAATTGGCTCATTTGCTTTTCCAAACTCTGGATGCTTGCCCTTGTTTCCTGTTGAAATTGCAAAGAATCAGTAACAAGAGAATAGACAAGATCTTCTAAAGAAGTACCTGAGTTTTGAGTCATATGTGGTGGTTGAAAAAGATCTGGTTCTTGAGACCATGATTGATTGAAGCTAGATGGATGCGTGTAATTGGCATAAGGATCTACTTCTTGGTAATTTTTCGAGTAGCCATAATTAGTATGATCCCACCATCCCTCATGGTAAGTGTTTGAGTAATGATCATACTGTTGGTCTTGGAACACTTGATGGCCTTGACATCCTCCCATGGCCAATTGTTGAACTGGGGAGGTGAGATTGGCTTGTTGATTCTCCATGTTCATGTATGCCACCAACTCTTCAAGTGTTAGATTGCTCAATTCCATTGTTTTTTTTTTTTTTTTAAATTTGTAAAGAAAAACTTGTATGTACAAGAAAATAAAACTAATTAGAACTGAAAATAAGAATAAACCAAGTAACAAATAAACTAAAGAAAGCAATCCCCGGCAACGGCGCCAAAAACTTGATGCACCCAAAAGAGTGTATCTTATTTAACCTTGCACTAAAAAGATAAATTGTAAGTATAGTAGTTAGCAAGGGTCGAGTCCTCAGGGATTGGGTTTTAGTTTATAAGTTAATAGTTTAAAACTTAAATTCAAGAACAATAAAACAAAAGGGGTTTTTGAAGCCAGATTTAAACTAAAGTAAATAATAAGAAGAAGATGCAAGGCGGTATAACCAGCCAATAAAAATATATATACTAAATTAGGCGGTATAACCAGCCAATAAAAATATATATACTAAATTAGGCGGTATAACCAGCCAATAAAAGTAAAACAAAGTTAATATACAAATTAGGCGGTATAACCAGCCAATAAAAATAAATATACTTTTAAAAATAAGCAAACTAGAAAAGTAAGAAAACAAGTAAGTAAGAAGAATCAAATATGAAAAATATGGTTAAGGTTTCATTCTCCACCACTAGACATCATTAAGAATCAATTTCAGATCTATCAATATCAACCAACTATCAAAGTTAACAACCGTAGATAACAACAAGCTCTGTTATCCCAATCTTTCCTTAGTTTGTCGTTAAATAGAACAAGCTCTCTATTTAATCTCTAACCATCAAACAACCTAGAATAAGCTCTCTAGATTCAATTTAATGGCAGCTTTATGATGAGAAAGATAGGTTGATCTAAGCAACAAACACATAAGCTCGGATTGTTCAACTTAGGTTATGTTCCACTTTGCAATTATTGAAAACTTGACCATAATCATTAATCACAAATTGCCACTTATGAATAGGAAATCAAGACAATTACACGGATCAAGACTCCTAAACTAGCAATAGATAATTATCAAGATCTATCTAGTTGTACACCTAAACAAATCAAGACAACATCATGAACAATTCTTGTAGAAGAACATAAGCAACTTTGATAGAAAATTAATGATAGATAGAAACTGAAAATCAATTATAAAACATGTCTAGGGCTTTGAAATCACCCTTAACCAAATAGAAGTTTAGCCTAGCATAGGCATTGTAAACATAAACATAAAATTAAGGAATATCTAAGAAGAAAATAAAAGAAAGAAAGAAGAAGAGGAAGAATATTAATTATCCAACCTCTTGCCCTCTCTAAAGAAAAAGAAAACTAGAGAAAAGAAAGAAAACTAGAGAAAAGAAAGAAGAAGAAAACTTAGAGAATTTTATTAAAATGGCTAATATCCTACCTATGTACAATATGATCCTCTACAATCATCCAAGGCCCTCTATTTATACACATTTTGGAGGGCTAAATGACAAGAGACAAGCTTTACAAATTTCAAAGGTAGGTATAATAGGTGGGTGCATTTTTCTAACAATTTTCGTCATATTGTATGACAATTTTGATCAGCCAACTTGATGGTCGATTTTGTCAATCTTGGAGGCCTGATCTGATCACATGGTCTTCTAGAAAAATGTTCCCCTATGAGTTACTGATTCATAGCCGTTGGAATTAGCTCATTTGCTGATGTGGAGAAGAAGATATGGGCAAAATACGAAAACAGGTCAGCACAGACGTCATTGCACATCAGCCAACTTGATGGTCGATTTCTTCAATATTGGAGGCTTTATCTGATCACATGGTCTTCTAGACAAATGTTCCCCTATCAGTTAGTGATCCATAGCCGTTGGAATCAGCTCATTTTCTGATGTGTATCGGACGATATGGTAAAAATGCGAAAACTGCTCAGGACAGACGTCATTGCACATCAGCCAACTTGATGGTTGATTTCGCTAGGCAAAACGACTCCGTTTCAAGAAGTGTAAAACATGAAAAAGATAGATATGCCTCTTAACTTTGCACGGTTAAAATTTCAGCCTTATTGCTTCAGCGAAACTCGAGATATAGCTGATATGGCAAAAGCTATCGGAACTGGAACTGAACTGGATTTGCCCTTAATTCTAGTAATCTGAAATCACTCAAAGAAACTTGTGAAAAACAACAAATTACATAAAAATATAAAAGATCATAAACACAATTAGACTAAACAATAATAACTCGTATTTGACACAAAACAATAATAAAACATAACTAAAAACTATATAATTATACGAGTTATCACCAGACCTCCTGGTAAAGCAATGAATGCATCGGCAGAATGGTACATGATTGTTATCCGTTCAGGGATACTCCAGACTTGTATTTCCTTACCCACGTTAGGTCCACAAAAACTTGTGAATAGTTTTGGCACGATTCCTAGAACTGGACTTCCTCCGGCGTGTGCTGCTGTAGCGACTGCTCCCATTAAACCCGTACTACCGCCTCCATAAATCAAGTGGATCTTTTGTTGGGCAAGTATTACTCCAACTCTTATGGCTTCATCAGCGAATATGTTATTTTTCCCTGGATAAGCACCTCCAAAGACACAAATTTCTTTAATGCGCTGGGACGAAGTACTTTCCATTTTTTTTTTCTTCGAGTGCCTGAAAGAGAATGAGTACATGGTGTAATATATAAAGGACTGAGTAGTGAATTAGACAAGAGTAATAATGTCGCCGAAAGTGTATCTGACCTGTCAGAAGAAAATATTAACCTAACAAAAGATTTTTGCGTGATTTCAGGAAGAAAATCAAAAAGAGAAGAAAAAATCAACCGTAAAAGACAAATAAAAAAAACGAGAATAATTACACAAATCGAACAACACGTAAATTAAACCAAAATAAAGTTATTGCAAATCAAACCAAAAACTGAGAAGTCATTTATTGTAGTTGTGATTGTGGCTCACATATTCCTCTGGTTTTACGTCCAGAAACGGCTTAAACGCCTTCTATGAGTCGAGGATATGCTTCCCATCCAGTTTTCTTACAAGCTGGCAAACAGGGTCTTTTAACATCAGATTCCCAAGATGTTGCCATTCAAATCGAACTTGGTAAAGCTTCAGTAAAATATTTCGAGGAAAAGGAGGAAATCGTTTCTGCAATCTTGTGAGAATATCATCCATCCTGAAAAAAAATGAAAGAGAAATTGGAAGAGAAATTTATATACAATATCAGTTTTATGGGTAGCTGATGGAACCGATTTAAATAATCACGGAGTACCGTTATCCGCCATTTAACCGGGGTAAAAAATTAAAAATTATATTTACATCTAGTTATTTTCAAAACCAGGATCAGAAAGAAAAACAACATAAAAAGACTCAAAAACAAAACACTCTAAATAAAATCCTAAATTCTTCCCCCCACACATAATTTTTACATTGTCCTCAATGTAATGCTATTATCCCCCAATGGAAGAATTATATGTAAGAGAAAAGAACTATTAAACAAAACAAAAGAGAAACAATAAAAGATAGAATGATGGAGAGTAAGGAATATGCAAATCTGATATAATAGATGCTCTCCATCCTTTTGGGTTGCCTCCCAAGAAGCGCTTGGTTTATTGTCCTCAGCTTGACTTAGACCCATGCCATTATTATTCAACATACTTTGGCTCAAAAAGTGGAAACTCCTCCACATCTTGTATTGGAAAGTTCTCATAGTAAGGCTTCAATCTATGACCATTCACTTTGAATGCCTTATCTGTTTTGGGCTTTGGATTTCAACTGCACCATGAGTAAATACATTAGTAATAACAAAAGGTCCAACCCAACGAGAACGTAACTTACCTGGATATAACTTAAGGCGTGAATGGAAGAGAAGAACTTTTTGTCCAACAACAAATTCCTTTCTTGATATCATCTTGTCATGGAATGCCTTAGTCTTTTCCTTGTAAATCCTAGAATTCTGATAGGCATCATTCCTTATCTTCTCTAATTCTTGTAGGTTAAGTTTTCTTTTCTTTCCTGTCTCATCCATCTCCATGTTGCATTGTTTGATAGCCCAATATGATTTATGTTCCAATTCAACCGAAAGATGACAAGGCTTACCATAAACAAGTCGATAAGGAGACATACCAATGGGTGTCTTATATGATGTCCTATAAGCCCAAAGTGCATCATCAAGTCGTGAACTCCAATCCTTCCTATTTGGATTAACTGTCTTTTCAAGGATGGACTTAACTTCTCGGTTTGACACTTCAGCTTGCCCACTAGTTTGAGGATGATATGAGGTGGAGACCTTGTGTGTGATGTTATACTTCCTCAAAAGTGCTTCCATAGTCCTATTGCAAAAGTGAGTACCTCTATCGCTGATTATGGCCTTTGGCGTTCCATACCTAGCAAAGATGTTAGTCTTGACAAAATCTGAAACAACTTTAGAGTCATTAGTCCTAGTGGATTTTGCTTCCACCCACTTTGAAACATAATCAACGGCAAGTAAAATATAAAGATTACCAAAAGAAGGAGGAAAAGGTCCCATGAAATCCATGCCCCATACATCAAAAATTTCAACAATAAGTATTGGAGTTTGAGGCATTTGATTTCTAGGACCTAAGTTACCTGTTCTTTGGCAACGATCACATGACTTGCAAAAGAGGTATGCATCTTTGAATATGGTAGGCCAATAAAATCCAGAATCAAGAACTTTCATGGCTGTTCTTTTGGATCCAAAGTGTCCTCCACATGCATAAGAGTGACAAAAGGTGAGAATAGATTGAAATTCAGTTTCGAGTACACACCTTCTTATAATCTGATCGGAGCAATGCTTCCAAAGGTAAGGATCATCCCATATGTAGTATTTGGCATCACTCTTGATCTTATTTCTTTGAGCTTGTGTCAACTCTTGTGGCAACTTGTTGGTAACTAAGTAATTAACAATATCAGCATACCAAGGAGTTGTTGTACTTATAAAAAGAAGTTGCTCATCCGGAAAGTTCTCATTCAAGGGTAGTGCATCCTCTTCATGAACTAAACGGCTAAGATGGTCCGCAACCAAGTTGTCACTACCTCTCTTATCTTTTATCTCCAAATCAAACTCTTGTAAGAGAAGTATCCATCTGATCAACCTTGGTTTGGCATCCTTCTTAGTGAGTAAGTACCTAAGGGCTGCATGGTCAGAAAATACAATTACTTTAGTACCAATTAAATAAGATCGAAATTTTTCTAAAGCAAATACAACAGCCAAAAGTTCTTTTTCAGTAGTGGAATAGTTCAATTGAGCATCATTAAGAGTTCGTGAGGCATAATAAATGGCATGTGAGGCTTTGCCAACCCTTTGGCCCAAAACAGCTCCAATGGCATAGTCACTAGCATCACACATGATTTCAAAGGGTACATTCCAATCTGGTGGTTGGATGATAGGAGCTGATGTCAAGAGTCCCTTCAATGTTTCGAACGCTTCTTTGCATTTGTCATCAAAGTGGAAAACCACATCTTTTTGTAGTAGCTTGCAAAGAGGTAATGTGATCTTTGAGAAGTCTTTGATAAATCTCCTATAGAAACCTGCATGTCCAAGAAAAGAACGAACCTCTCTCACATTTGTGGGAGGTGGTAAAGAATGCATAATATCTATTTTAGATTTATCAACCTCTATCCCTCTAGAAGAAATAACATGGCCCAAAACTATTCCTTGTTCTACCATAAAGTGACATTTTTCCTAATTCAAAACAAGGTTAGTTTCCATGCATCTTTCAAGTACAAGTGTAAGGTTCTCTAGACATCTATCAAAAGAATCACCATAGACACTAAAATCATCCATAAACACTTCTATGATGTTCTCTACATAATCTGAAAATATGCTAACCATACACCTTTGGAATGTAGCTGGTGCATTACAAAGACCAAATGGCATACGCCGGTATGTAAAAGTACCAAATGGACATGTGAATGTTGTTTTCTCTTGGTCCTCCGGAGCAATGGCTATCTGATTATAACCTGAAAAACCATCAAGAAAACAATAATGAGAATGGCCAGCTAACCTTTCAAGCATTTGATCAATAAACGGTAAAGGAAAGTGGTCTTTGCGAGTTGTGGAATTAAGTTTACGATAATCAATACAAACTCGCCATCCTGTTTGAATCCTAGTAGGAACAAGTTCATTCTCATTATTTGTTACCACCGTTACACCTGATTTCTTTGGAACCACTTGGACTGGGCTCACCCATTTGCTATCCGAGATAGGATAGATCACTCCAACATCTAGGAGCTTCAGTATCTCCTTTTTCACAACCTCCATCATAGGAGGGTTCAATCTTCTTTGTGCTTCTCTTGTTGGTTTAGACCCTTCCTCTAACAAAATCCGGTGCATGCACATGGATGGGCTTATTCCCTTGATATCGGCAATTGTCCAACCAATTGCTGTTTTATGCTCTCTAAGCACCTGGATAAGTCGCTCTTCTTGCAAAGGTGTGAGCTCTTTGGCAATGATGATCGGTAGTGTGTCCTTTTTACCTAAGAACACATATTTCAAGTGGTTCGGTAGTGGTTTCAACTCTAAAGTTGGTGCCTGCAAAATGGAAGGTAGAAGTATCTCATTAGATAAAGGCAAATCAATAAATGAAACATCAAACCTTGCATCTTTAGGTTGCAGCGAGTGTAAAGATTCTAGTGCCCCTTCCACCTGGTCACTCAAGGCTAGTTTAGCATTCCCCATTCCGAGATGGTTGCTAAGGACTATTTCTACACTATCTTCACCATCTAGCTCATAAGCTTGCTGCACTAGTGAGTCAATTATATCAATATTAAAAACAGAATGCACATCACTAGGATATCTCATGGCCTCAAAAATGTTAAAGCGAATTATTTCACCATCAAATTCCATAGTTAAAGTGCCATCATGTACATCTATTTTAGTTCTTGCTGTTTTCAAGAATGGTCTCCCTAATAGAATAGGTGTGGGATTAGAAGACATCTCATCTTCCATCTCAATAACATAAAAGTCAGCGGGAAAAACCAATTCATTAACCTGTACAAGAACGTCTTCTACAACTCCTCTTGGATAAGTGTTAGAACGGTCAGCAAGTTGTATTATAACACCGGTTTCCTCTAATGGTCCTAGATTCAATGAAGCATAAATTGAATATGGCATGACATTAATAGATGCCCCTAGATCTAGCATAGCACGCTCAAACCTGGTGTTGCCTATCTTACAAGGAATGGTAAACATACCTGGATCCTTGCATTTAGGTGGGAGTTTCTTTTGAAGAACAGCTGACACATTCTCCCCCACACTTACCTTTTCATTCCATTTCAACTTTCGTTTAGATGTGCACAACTCTTTTAGGAACTTGGCATATCTTGGCACTTGCTTGATAGCATCTAGTAAAGGAATGTTCACCTCTACTTTTCGGAAGGTTTCCAAAATTTCCTTCTCTTGCTCCTCCTTCTTGGACTTTGCTAACCTGCTAGGAAAAGGTGGAGGAGTTATATAAGAAGGAAAGGATGGTTTAGGAATTACCTTTTTTAGTGGCTCGTTGGGATGTGAAGAGGATGCCATGGTATTGTTCTCCCCTTGAGCACTATCATTTTGTGGTGTCTCTAGCTGTTTCCCACTTCTTAAATTTATAGCATTGGCATTCTCTCTTGGATTCACTATGGTTTGGGAAGGTAATTTCCCAGAATCCCTTGCTTGCATTTGACTCATGGTTGTTGCCAATTGCCCTATTTGAGTCTCCAAATTTCGAATACTTGTCTTTGTTTCCTGTTGAAATTGAATTGTATTAGTAGAAAGAGCTTTAACAAGATCTTCAAGAGAAGTACCTGAATTTTGGGTGGGTGGTAGTTGTTGTCGGGTTTGGTATGGTTGTTGCACTCTTTGCTGAAAACCCGGTGGCCTGTGGTCAAATGGTGGAGGAATAGTTTGTGATTGGTTCCCTCCATAATTGAAGTTTGGATAATCCCTCCATCCTGGATTGTAAGTGTTTGAGTAGGGATCATATTTCCTTGATTGGTTCTGAAATCCACCCATGGCATTCACATGTTCATTGGTATCCTCTTGAAGTGTTGGACACATATCAGTTTGGTGCCCTATGTTTGAACATATACCACAAGCCTTTATTTGTTGTATTTTACCTACAGCCAATTGTTGAACAAGAGAAGTCAGTTTATCAAATTTTTGTTCAAGGGATGATATACTTACCTCATTAACTCTCTTGGGTTGTGGTGGTGGATCTTGTCTCATTGAGAACTGTTGAGAATTGGCTGCCATGTTGGAGATTAATGTTCTAGCAGCCCTGGGAGTCTTATCAACTAGAGCTCCCCCACTAGCGGCATCTATCATACTTCTCTCCATGGGCATGAGACCTTCATAGAAGTATTGGATGAGAAGTTGTTCACTTATCTGATGGTGTGGACATGATGCACAAAGTTTCTTGAACCTCTCCCAATATTCATATAAGGACTCTCCGTTGTATTGCCGAATCCCACATATCTCTTTCCTAATGTTGCCAGCCTTAGATGCTGGGAAATACCTTTCCAAGAATGCTTTCTTCAAATCATTCCATGTAGTGATGGTCCCGGATGGTAGATAGTAGAGCCATTCCTTTGCTGAATCAGCTAGAGAGAATGGGAAGGCTCTCAACTTAACTTGCTCTTCCGTGACCCCTGTTGGTCTCATGCTTGAGCAAACTACATGGAATTCCTTGAGGTGCTTATTTGGATCCTCTCCTGCAAAACCATGAAAAGTTGGGAGAAGATGAATCAAACCAGATTTTAATTCAAAAGCTACCTCAAGATTAGCATATTCAATGCATAATGGTTGTTGACCCAAGTCCGGAGCGGCTAGCTCCTTGAGAGTTCGGTTGTCAGCTGCTGCCATCTCTCCTTGCTTCTCTTGGATGTTTTGGATCAACTCCTCGATTGGTTGTTGGTGGGAAGTTATAAATTCCCGAATTTTCCTAAGTCGTAAGTCTTCTTCGGGAGCTTGGAACATTCACTAATAAAAAAAATAAGAAAGTAAATAATTAGAACAGAAAATAAGAATAAACCAATAAACTAATAAACTAAAGAAAGCAATCCCCGGCAACGGCGCCAAAAACTTGATGCACCCAAAAGAGTGTATCTTATTTAACCTTGCACTAAAAAGATCAATTGTAAGTATAGTAGTTAGCAAGGGTCGAGTCCTCAGGGATTGGGTTTTAGTTTATAAGTTGATAGTTTAAAACTTAAATTCAAGAACAATAAAAGAAAAGGGGTTTTTGAAATCAGATTTAAACTAAAGTAAATAATAAGAATAAGATGCAAGGCGGTATAACCAGCCAATAAAAATATATATACTAAATTAGGCGGTATAACCAGCCAATAAAAATATATATACTAAATTAGGCGGTATAACCAGCCAATAAAAATAAATATACTTTTAAAAATAAGCAAACTAGAAAAGTAAGAAAACAAGTAAGTAAGAAGAATCAAGTATGAAAAATATGGTTAAGGTTTCATTCTCCACCACTAGACATCATTAAGAATCAATTTCAGATCTATCAATATCAACCAACTATCAAAGTTAACAACCGTAGTTACCCCAATCTTTCCTTAGTTTGTCGTTAAATAGAACAAGCTCTCTATTTAATCTCTAACCATTAAACAACCTAGAATAAGCACTCTAAATTCAATTTAATGGCAGCTTTATGATGAGAAAGATAGGTTGATCTAAGCAACAAACACATAAGCTCGGATTGTTCAACTTAGGTTATGTTCCACTTTGCAATTATTGAAAACTTGACCATAATCATTAATCACAAATTGCCACTTATGAATAGGAAATCAAGACAATTACACGGATCAAGACTCCTAAACTAGCAATAGATAATTATCAAGATCTATCTAGTTGTACACCTAAATAAATCTAGACAACATCATGAACAATTCTTGTAGAAGAACATAAGCAACTCTGATAGAAAATTAATGATAGATAGAATCTGAAAATCAATCACAAAACATGTCTAGGGCTTTGAAATCACCCTTAACCAAATAGAAGTTTAGCCTAGCATAGGCATTATAAACATAAAATTAAATAGAATCTAAGAAGAAAATAAAAGAAAGAAAGAAGAAGAAGAAGAATATTAATTATCCAACCTCTTGCTCTTTCTAAAGAAAAAGAAAACTAGAGAAAAGAAAGAAGAAGAAAACTTAGAGAATTTTATTACAATGGCTAATATCCTACCAATGTACAATATGATCCTCTACAATCATCCAAGGCCCTTTATTTATACACATTTTGGAGGGCTAAATGACAAGAGACAAGCTTTACAAATTTCAAAGGTAGGTATAATAGGTGGGTGCATTTTTCTAACAATTTTCGTCATATTGTATGACCATTTTGATCAGCCAACTTGATGGTCGATTTTGTCAATCTTGGAGGCCTGATCTGATCACATGGTATGCTAGAAAAATGTTCCCCTATGAGTTACTGATTCATAGCCGTTGGAATCAGCTCATTTGCTGATGTGGAGAAGAAGATATGGGCAAAAGACGAAAATAGGTCAGCACAGACGTCATTGCACATCAGCCAACTTGATGGTCGATTTCTTCAACATTGGAGGCTTTATCTGATCACATGGTCTTCTAGACAAATGTTCCCCTATCAGTTAGTGATCGATAGCCGTTGGAATCAGCTCATTTGCTGATGTGTATCGGACGATATGGTCAAAATGCGAAAACTGCTCAGGACAGACGTCATTGCACATCAGCCAACTTGATGGTTGATTTCTCTAGGGAAAACGACTCCGTTTCAAGAAGTGTAAAACATGAAAAAGATAGATATGCCTCTTAACTCTGCACGGTTAAAATTTCAGCCTTATTGCTTCAGTGAAACTCCAGATATAGCTGATATGGCAAAAGGTGTCGGAACTGGAACTGAACTGGATTTGCCCTTAATTCTAGTAATCTGAAATCACTCAAAGAAACTTGTGAAAAACACCAAATTACATAAAAATATAAAAGATCATAAACACAATTAGACTAAACAATAATAACTCGTATTTGACACAAAACAATAATAAAACATAACTAAAAACTATATAATTATACGAGTTATCAGCTAGCTCCTTAAGAGTTCGGTTGTCAACTGCTGCCATCTCTCCTTGCTCCTCTTGGATGTTTTGGATCAACTCCACGATTGGTTGTTGGTGAGAAGTTATAAATTCCCGAATTCTCATAAGTCTTAAGTCTTCTTAGGGAGCTTGGAACATTCACTAATAAAAAAAAAAGTAAATAATTAGAACAGAAAATAAGAATAAACCAATAAACTAATAAACTAAAGAATGCAATCCCTGGCAACGGCGCCAAAAACTTGATGCACCCAAAAAGTGTATCTTATTTAACTTTGCACTTAATAAGAATCAATTGTAAAGTATAGTGATTAGCAAGGGTCGACTCCTCAGGGATTGGGTTTTAGTTTATAAGTTAATAGTTTAAAACTTAAATTCAAGAACAATAAAAGAAAAGGGTATTTTGAGATCAGTTTTAAACTAAAGTTAACAATAAGAATGAGAAAATAAGTAATTAAGAAAAATCAAATATGAGAAATATGGCTAAAGGTTCATTCTCTACCACTAGACATCATTAAGAATCAATGATGCACCCAAAAGAGTGTATCTTATTTAACCTTGCACTAAAAAGATAAATTGTAAGTATAGTAGTTAGCAAGGGTCGAGTCCTCAGGGATTGGGTTTTAGTTTATAAGTTAATAGTTTAAAACTTAAATTCAAGAACAATAAAAGAAAAGGGGTTTTCGAAGCCAGATTTAAACTAAAGTAAATAAGATGCAAGGCGGTATAACCAGCCAATATATATACTAAATTAGGCGGTATAACCAGCCAATAAAAATAAAACAAAGTTAATATACAAATTAGGCGGTATAACCAGCCAATAAAAATATATATACTTTTAAAAATAAGCAAACTAGAAAAGTAAGAAAACAAGTAAGTAAGAAGAATCAAATATGAAAAATATGGTTAAGGTTTCATTCTCCACCACTAGACATCATTAAGAATCAATTTCAGATCTATCAATATCAACCAACTATCAAAGTTAACAACCGTAGATAACAACAAGCTCTGTTATCCCAATCTTTCCTTAGTTTGTCGTTAAATAGAACAAGCTCTCTATTTAATCTCTAACCATTAAACAACCTAGAATAAGCTCTCTAAATTCAATTTAATGGCAGCTTTATGATGAGAAAGATAGGTTGATCTAAGCAACAAACACATAAGCTCGGATTGTTCAACTTAGGTTATGTTCCACTTTGCAATTATTGAAAACTTGACCATAATCATTAATCACAAATTGCCACTTATGAATAGGAAATCAAGACAATTACACGGATCAAGACTCCTAAACTAGCAATAGATAATTATCAAGATCTATCTAGTTGTACACCTAAATAAATCAAGACAACATCATGAACAATTCTTGTAGAAGAACATAAGCAACTTTGATAGAAAATTAATGATAGATAGAATCTGAAAATCAATCACAAAACATGTCTAGGGCTTTGAAATCACCCTTAACCAAATAGAAGTTTAGCCTAGCATAGGCATTATAAACATAAAATTAAATAGAATCTAAGAAGAAAATAAAAGAAAGAAAGAAGAAGAAGAAGAATATTAATTATCCAACCTCTTGCTCTTTCTAAAGAAAAAGAAAACTAGAGAAAAGAAAGAAGAAGAAAACTTAGAGAATTTTATTACAATGGCTAATATCCTACCTATCTACAATATGATCCTCTACAATCATCCAAGGCCCTCTATTTATACACATTTTGGAGGGCTAAATGACAAGAGACAAGCTTTACAAATTTCAAAGGTAGGTATAATAGGTGGGTGAATTTTTCTAACAATTTTCGTCATATTGTATGACAATTTTGATCAGCCAACTTGATGGTCGATTTCGTCAATGTTGGAGGCCTGATCTGATCACATGGTCTTCTAGAAAAAGGTTCCCCTATCAGTTACGGATCCATAGCCGTTGGAATCAGCTCATTTGCTGATGTGGATAAGCAGATATGGGCAAAATACGAAAACAGGTCAGCACAGATGTCATTGCACATCAGCCAACTTGATGGTCGATTTCGTCAATATTAGAGGCCTGATCTGATCATATGGTCTTCTAGACAAAGGTTCCCGTATCAGTTACGGATCCATAGCCATTGGAATCAGCTCATTTTCTGATGTGGATAAAGCAGATATGGGCAAAATACGAAAACAGGTCAGCACAGACGTCATTGCACATCAGTCAACTTGATAGTCGATTTCGCTAGGGAAAACGACTCCGTTTCAAGAAGTGTAAAACATGAAAAAGATAGATATGCCTCTTAGCTTTGCACGGCAACAACTTTCAGCCTTATTGCTTCAGTGAAACTCCAGATATAGCTGATATGGCAAAAGGTGTCGGAACTGGAACTGAACTGGATTTGCCCTTAATTCTAGTAATCTGAAATCACTCAAAGAAACTTGTGAAAAACACCAAATTACATAAAAATATAAAAGATCATAAACACAATTAGACTAAACAATAATAACTCGTATTTGATACAAAACAATAATAAAACATAACTAAAAACTATATAATTATACGAGTTATCACACCCCCACACTTAGCTTTTTGCTAGTCCTCGAGCAAAATCAAATAAAAATAAAATAAGAAAATCTAATCTAATCCACTTTCGTAGGAAATGACGGTGGCACTTAGCATGTGACACAAGCCTTTAAACCCCTAGGTGTCCCTAGTGGACGAGTTTAGTCTCGTGAGGGTTTACTAGAACGATACCCACAAACATTGAAAAACTAAAATATAAATAAACTACATATACTAAAAATATTTATTCCTAATCCTTTCAATACAAATTAGAGACAATCTTTGAACAAGTCTTATAAACTAATCAATAGCTTAAAGAATTTCACAAAAAATCATGCTTGAATGTAAATTGTTTGAGTTAAGCCAATATTAACATAACATATCTCAATCAAAATAGTGCATGTTTGATAACTCGTATAATTATATAGTTTTTAGTTATGTTTTATTATTGTTTTGTGTCAAATACGAGTTATTATTGTTTAGTCTAATTGTGCTTATGATCTTTTATATTTTTATGTAATTCGGTGTTTTTCACAAGTTTCTTTGAGTGATTTCAGATTACTAGAATTAAGGGCAAATCCAGTTCAGTTCCAGTTCCGACACCTTTTGCCATATCAGCTATATCTCGAGTTTCACTGAAGCAATAAGGCTGAACTTTGTATCCCTGCAAAGCTAAGAGGCATATCTATCTTTTTCATGTTTTACACTTCTTGAAACGGAGTCGTTTTCCCTAGCGAAATCGACCATCAAGTTGGCTGATGTGCAATGACGTCTGTTCTGCACCGTTTTGGTATTTTGACCATATCTTCCGATCCACGTGCGCAAATGATCTGATTCCAACGGCTATGGATCCGTATCTGATAGGGGTATATTTTTCTAGAAGACCATTTTATCAGATCGAGCCTCCAAAATTGACAAAATCGACCATCAAGCTGGCTGATCAGAATTGTCATACAATATGACGAAAATTGTTAGAAAAATGCACCCACCTATTATACCTACCTTTGAAATTTGTAAAGCTTGTCTCTTGTCATTTAGCCCTCCAAAATGTGTATAAATAGAGGGCCTTGGATGAGTATTGGGATACATTATACATTGGTAGGATATTAGCCTTTGTAGTAAAATTCTCTAAGTTTTCTTCTTCTTTCCTTTCTCTAGTTTTCTTTTTTATTTACTTATGCTTCTTACATTTCTTTTCATTTTATTCATATCTAGTATGTGTTGCTAATCATATTGTTGAGGTGATGAGGTGAAGCTCTTGGTAAATGCTAAGGTTAGTCTCTTAAACATGAGCTAAAATAAATCATCATTTATAAACACTAGTATAGATAATATTTTCTTTTGGTTTAAAATCATACTTGCAAAGTAGAGATCTTGATTCATTATTGACAATGAAAATGGCACAGTAAATGCTTGGTTTCATAACCTTGATTTGTTGTAGACATATACC
Organism: Fremontodendron californicum; assembly: GCA_030761205.1. Classification (NCBI taxonomy): domain Eukaryota; kingdom Viridiplantae; phylum Streptophyta; class Magnoliopsida; order Malvales; family Malvaceae; genus Fremontodendron; species Fremontodendron californicum. The sequence continues at coordinate 7,458,059 of JAULJL010000023.1, read as the reverse complement.
TTGGCATAAGGAATGCTTGGACTCTTTTTGTGAGTTTTGAGGACACCAAATGAACATAATATCATATGCTATGGACGTTGGACAATTTGGACTGAATTGCTAAACCTTCCGGTTGGAACCTCCCTTATGTGTGGATTTCAATTGTGTAATAAAACAAGATTAATCTTAGCATAACACCAAGAGTGGATTCTCTAACCTCAACATCTTTTCTTATTGTTTTTTTTATATCTTGTTTAATTGCTTTTATGTTATTTTGTTTATTTTGTTCTCTAATATCTTGTTTACTTTCTTTGTTATTGATTCCCTAATATCTTGTTTATTTTCTTTTTCTTATATATTTATAAACTTATACTTACTAATACGCTTCCCTGTGGTTCGACCTCGGACACCCGAGAATTTATTACTTGAACATAACCTGCACTTGGGTTTACAACTCTTAATTGAGTTACCATCAAGTTTTTGGCGCCGTTGCCGGGGAAGCAATACTAAGTATATAAGTTTATAAGTATATTTATTTTTATTGGCTGGTTATACCGCCTAATTTTGTATATATTTATTTTGTTTGGCTGGTTATACCGCCTAATTTAGTATATTTATTTTGTTTGGCTGGTTATACCGCCTAATTTATATATTAACTTTGTTTTATGCTTGTTTGGCGACGTGATTTTAGATCTCGTCGTTTAGTTAGATTTTATTGTGAAACTTTTTCAGGTAATCTTTCTAATACAACTCCTACCATGGCTGACAATGAAAGTGTTCATGCTGAAGATGAGAACAGACAAGTACGCACCATGCGTGACTACTTGCAACCAACTCGAAGCTCATCACCCTCTTGTTTTATTTTTCCTCTCAATGCAAACAACTTTCGTTTTAAACCAGGTATGATAGCTTTGCTTCCAAATTTCTATGGGTTGGAATCGGAAAGTGCTTACTCGTTTCTAAAAGACTTCGAAGATGTATGTGTCACCTTTAATGACCAACAATGTACAAATGAAATTGTCAAGCTAAAATTATTTCCTTTTTCTTTAAAAGATAAAGCAAAAATTTGGCTTCATAATTTAAAACCAAGGTCAATTGGCACATGGCAAGAATTACAAACTGAGTTTCTAAAGAAATTTTTCCCAGCACATAAAACTACTGCTTTGAAAAGACAGATTCAAATTTTCAATCAAAATCAAAATGAAGCATTTTTTCAGTGCTGGGATCGTTTTAAAGATTTGTTAAGTTCTTGTCCACATCATGGTTTTGAAAAATGGCGTCTTATTAGTTTCTTTTATGAAAGTTTAACTCCCGAAACTAAACAATTTGTTGAAACAATGTGTAACGGTGAGTTTCTAGAAAAAGAACCTGAAGAAGCCTTTGACTACCTAGACCATTTGGCAGATAACTCTCAAGCCTGGCACACAGATAATTCCTTTGAAAGTTTCAATAGATCTAATCTTGTTTCTAACAGAGGTAAATATCATTTTAGTCAAGAAGATGAGATAAAAGCTAAAGTAGCTAATTTGGCTAGAAAGATTGAAGCCATGGAACTTAGAGAAGTAAAAGAAGTCAAAACGGTTAAAAATGAAGAAAGTTGTGGAATTTGTGAAATCATGGGACACCCCACTTCTGAATGTCCAAACATTCCCATTCTTAAAGAAGCGTTGCATGATCAAGTAAATTCCATAAACACATTTAAAAAACCTTTTCCTTCTCCTTACTCTGAAACGTATAACCCTGAATGGAGAAATCATCCCAACTTCAGTTGGCGGAATAATAATCATGTTCAGGTACCACAATCTCAAAAGCCGGTCAACACTTTTTCCTATCAACCTTCACGTGTACAAACCTTGGAAGAGACATTGCAAGCATTCATGCAAACACAAGCAAATGTGAATAGCCGGACTTCACAGGACATCAATGAGATCAAAAACACCTTGTCCACATTGACAGCTTCATTACGCACTCAAGAAAAAGGTAAGTTTCCTGCTCAACCTCAGCCTAACCCTTCTACTCAATGTCTTGTTTCTTGCTCCAATGAAACTCAACAGGAAAATGCCAGTTCTATCACAACTCTTCGAAGTGGAAAGGCAATTGACAAAAAGATTCCATCAAAAGACCAAGATCCTCTTTCCCCTCCTAAAAGTAATGGTAAGGATGATGGTAAGTCTGAACTTCTTGAAAATTTGGACAAAGAAAAAGGTATGCATCCTTCTCCTTTTCCTCAAAGGTTGCAAACAATAAAGAATTTGAATCAAAATGCAGAAATTTATGAACTTTTCAAACAAGTTAAGATTAACATTCCTTTATTGGATGCAATCAAACAAGTTCCATCTTATGCTAAATTTTTGAAGGACATGTGCACAGTTAAAAGGAAACATAATGTACAAAAGAAAGCATTTCTGACGGAAAGTGTGAGCTCAATCATTCAGCACCTTACTCCACCAAAATTCAAAGATCCTGGATGTCCAACAATCTCATGCATCATTGGAAACACTAGAATAGAACGTGCATTGCTTGATCTTGGTGCTAGTGTTAATCTTTTGCCTTTTTCTGTTTATCAACAGTTAGGTTTAGGTGAACTCAAGGAAACACCTGTTACACTTCAACTAGCTGATCGTTCTGTAAAAATTCCTCGAGGGATAGTTGAAGATGTTTTGGTTCAAATTGATAATTTTTACTTTCCTGTTGATTTTATTGTTTTGGACACACATCCTGTTTCAAATCCAAATGTTCAAATTCCTGTTATATTAGGCCGTCCATTTCTTGCAACTTCTAATGCTCTGATAAATTGCAGGAATGGTATGTTGAACATTTCTTTTGGAAATATGACTTTAGAATTAAATGTGTTCAACACTTGCAAGCAACCTGGTGATAATTCAGAAGTACATGAAGTGGATTTCATTGAAGAACTTGTTCATGAACATCTCACCACTACCACATTCCATGATCCTTTAGAAGCTTATTTAATTGAATGTGAGTTTGATAATGCTTCAGAAATTTCACACACTGATTCTTTGTTAAATTCTTTTCAGGTTAAGCATTGTTGGAAACAAAAGTTTGAGGAACTTCCATCACTCACAAATGTCACTGTACCATCAACTATTGAACCACCCAAGCTGAATTTAAAACCATTGCCATTCAAGCTAAAATATTCCTTTTTGGGTGAGAATGAAACTTTTCCAGTCATAAATGAACTTGAGGAACTCAGAAATGATGCATATGAGAATTCTAAAATTCATAAAGAAAGAACTAAAGCCTTTCATGACAAGTTAATTTCAAGAAAAACATTTGATGTTGGGCAAAAAGTTCTACTTTATAATTCTAGACTTCACATATTTCCTGGTAAGTTGAGATCAAGATGGACTGGCCCATTTGTGGTTAAGCATGTGTATCATTATGGAGCAGTTGACATTGAGAATCCTCAAAATGGTAACGTATTCAAGGTAAATGGACAAAGACTCAAACTCTTTTTGGAAAATCATGTTACTCAAGAAGAGGTTGTTTTTCTTTCTGATCCTTGTTTTGAAAATAACTAGATGTAAATATAATTTTTTTTTACCCCGGTTAAATGGCGGATAACGGTACTCCGTGATTATTTAAGTCGGTTCCATCAGCTACCCACAAAACTGATATTGTATATAAATTTCTCTTTCATTTTATTTTATTTCATTTTTTTTTCAGGATGGATGATATTCTTTAAAGATTGCAGAAACGATTTCCTCCTTTTCCTCGGAATATTTTACTGAAGCTTTACCAAGTTCGATTAGAAAGATTAAGAATGCTTATGAACAAAGGGATTCCTGAAGACATACGTTGGATAATTGAAGCCAAGGTACGTGAAGATGAATATCTTCCTGTTTTGCATTTACCAGGTACAGGTAGAAGCACTTATGCAAAGAAGCGACGAGCAAAGCGCATGAGTTCAAATTGCCACAAGTGTGCACGATGGACGTGTAACGGTAAATGTCGTTCTATTGGGATTCCGTCCTCTAATCGAGATGATAAAATTGAATTCATTAAGGATGGACTGAGTAAGGAGAATTTGGGTAATATCCAACTTTCTCTTGAGACGCATCCTAGTGGAGACGTACAAAGAGAAATTCTTGATTTATGGCCGCAATTCCAAAGGGAATGGCAACATCTTGGGAATCTGATGATAAAAGACCCTGTTTGCCAGCTTGTAAGAAAACTGGATGGGAAGCATATCCTCGACTCATAGAAGGCGTTTAAGCCGTTTCTGGACGTAAAACCAGAGGAAGATGTGAGCCACAATCACAACTACAATAAATGACTTCTCAGCTTTTGGTTTGATTTGCAATAATTTTATTTCGGTTTAGTTTACGTGTTGTTCGATTTGTGTAATTATTCTCTTTTTTTTGCATTGGTCTTTTACGGTTGATTTTTCTTCTCTTTTTGATTTTCTTCCTGAAATCACGCAAAAATCTTTTGTTAGGTTAACATTTTCTTCTGACAGGTCAAATACACTTTCGGCGACATTATTACTCTTGTCTGATTCACTACTCAGTCCTCTATATATTACACCATGTACTCATTCTCTTTCAGGCACTCGAAAAAGAAAAAAAATGGAAAGCACTTCGTCCCAGCGCATTAAAAAATTTGTGTCTTTGGAGGTGCTTATCCAGGGAAAAATAACATATTCGCTGATGAAGCCATAAGAGTTGGAGTAATACTTGCCCAACAAAAGATCCACTTGATTTATGGAGGCGGTAGTACGGGTTTAATGGGAGCAGTCGCTACAGCAGCACACGCCGGAGGAAGTCCAGTTCTAGGAATCGTGCCAAAACTATTCACAGATTTTTGTGGACCTACCGTGGGTAAGGAAATACAAGTCTGGAGTATCCCTGAACGGATAACAATCATGTACCATTCTGCCGATGCATTCATTGCCTTACCAGGAGGTCTGGGTACATTGGAAGAAATAGCTTGCGTGGCTTCTTGGTCATCTTTGGTCACAAATAAGAAACCCATTGGTTTGCTTAATATTAATGGTTATTTTAGTAATTTACTTTCATATTTAGATAATGCTGTGGATAATGGATTCATGTTTTCAGAGGCAAGGAGAACCATAATTTCTGCTACAACCATTGAAGATTTACTCAAAAAGCTACAAGCTTATGAGTGTTTATCTGCTACGGCTGTTTCGCAAACGCTCGGAAAAAGAAAAAGAGATATGGACGAGCAAGGAGTGGATTGCACTTTGTCTTTGTGACATTATCTAACATTTTGCTTGTTGTGTCTCAGTTATAATAAGTGGTTAGCAACCTCTGCAGGTAATATCTCCTAAATTCTACCTTTAAAATTTGACATTGGGGACAATGTCATATTTTAGTAGGGGGTAAGGGACATATTTTGCTAAAAAAAAAAAAAAAAAATTTGTTGTGTTTTAAGACATTTAGAAGTATTCATTCTGAACAAGGTCTGAGTAAGGGAGACTTGAGACATACCTTGTCAGTTTGATTTAATCTTCTTCAAAAAAAAAAACAAAAAAACAAAAAAACAAAAAAACAAAAAAAAAACAAAAAAACAAAAAAAAAAAGCATGTTTAGACTTAGTGTGTTTTTTTTTTAGTTACTTTCAATACAATGATGAGATATGAATTACATAAGTCTAAAACAGATTTATTAGTGAGAAGATTTTCATGAGAATTGAGCTTGATGTCAACCTTTTTATGAGCCAATGTTAATATGATATGTTGATTGAGAAAGAAGCATGTTTAGACTTAATCTGACTTGTATAATCATCTTTGTGAGTTTTTGAGCCTATAATGATTGATGCATTATACAAATCAATCTAATTTCTTTCTTGAGTGCTCTTATGATTACATGATTCTCTAGAACTTGCTTTAAACCGTTTGAGACTATATTGATACATGTGACAACATAAATATGATAGAGGCATTAGGATTATAACCAGAGCCAAACAGCCATCCATTATTAATGTTCTACGAGAACATCCCCACTAGTGAGCCAATTTGAGCCTACATTAAATATGATGTTTTATTGGTAACCACAACTTACACCTAGCCTAAATATGCTTATATCCTTACCCTTGTTCTAAAGATGAATTTTATATTTTGAGACATATTGCAAAAAAACAAGGGATATTTTTATTTGAAAATTTGGGTTAGAAACAAAAGATAAGTGTGGGGGAAGAAAAGAAAAAGTCAAGAGAAAAAGAAAGGGATCATTGTCAAATACATTCCCATATTAAAAAAAAAAAAAAAAAAAAATCTTCTCTTGAACTTCTAGAAAAAGATGTTACAAAGTTGGTTAGAATGATGCAAAGGCTCAACATGAATATTTAGCCTATGTTATTATGTGCTTTATAAGAGTTTTGAGAAGTTTTATTTGTATGATCTTATTATGTCTCTAAAATCTATGAACTCTTTGGAACCTTTGTGATATCTTTATCCTTTTGTTCTTTAACCACATTATAACCCTTTGGCCCCATTACAACCTTGAATAAAGACCTCTTGATTTATGAAGTTGTATGATCTAAATAGTGGAGAATAGGTGGACAAGCAAGCATATGGTAGAAGTGTTTTCATGAGATTGATTGAGTGTAAACACTTTACCACTACTTTAAAGAGTGAAAATCAAGAGAGTATCCCATGTGAGAAGTTGAGATTAAGTTTGAATATACACTATTTTGATTGAAATATGTTATGTTATTATTGGCTTAACTCAAACTATTTACATTCAAGCAAGATTTTTTGTGAATTTCTTTAAGCTATTGATTAGTTTTTAAGACTTGTCCAATGATTATCTCTAATTTATATTGGAAGGATTAGTTATAATTATTATTTTTAGTTTTTCTTATGTCTTCAATGTTTGTGGGTATCGTCCTAGTAAACCCTCACGAGACTAAACTCGTCCACTAGGGACACCTAGGGGTTTAAAGGCTTGTGTCACATGCTAAGTGCCATCGTGATTTCCTACGAAAATGGATTAGATTAGATTTTCTTATTTTATTTTTATTGAGTCGTTGCTAGGGACTAGCAACAATCTAAGTATGGGGGTGTGATAACTCGTATAATTATATAGTTTTTAGTTATGTTTTATTATTGTTTTGTGTCAAATACGAGTTATTATTGTTTAGTCTAATTGTGTTTATGATCTTTTATATTTTTATGTAATTCGGTGTTTTTCACAAGTTTCTTTGAGTGATTTCAGATTACTAGAATTAAGGGCAAATCCAGTTCAGTTCCAGTTCCGACACCTTTTGCCATATCAGCTATATCTCGAGTTTCACTGAAGAAATAAGGCTGAACTTTGTATCCCTGCAAAGCTAAGAGGCATATCTATCTTTTTCATGTTTTACACTTCTTGAAACGGAGTCGTTTTCCCTAGCGAAATCGACCATCAAGTTGGCTGATGTGCAATGACGTCTGTTCTGCACCGTTTTGGTATTTTGACCATATCTTCCGATCCACGTGCGCAAATGATCTGATTCCAACGGCTATGGATCCGTAACTGATAGGGGTATATTTTTCTAGAAGACCATTTTATCAGATCGAGCCTCCAACATTGACAAAATCGACCATCAAGCTGGCTGATCAGAATTGTCATACAATATGACGAAAATTGTTAGAAAAATGCACCCACCTATTATACCTACCTTTGAAATTTGTAAAGCTTGTCTCTTGTCATTTAGCCCTCCAAAATGTGTATAAATAGAGGGCCTTGGATGAGTATTGGGATACATTATACATTGGTAGGATATTAGCCTTTGTAGTAAAATTCTCTAAGTTTTCTTCTTCTTTCCTTTCTCTAGTTTTCTTTTTTATTTACTTATGCTTCTTACATTTCTTTTCATTTTATTCATATCTAGTATGTGTTGCTAATCATATTGTTGAGGTGATGAGGTGAAGCTCTTGGTAAATGCTAAGGTTAGTCTCTTAAACATGAGCTAAAATAAATCATCATTTATAAACATTAGTATAGATAATATTTTCTTTTGGTTTAAAATCATACTTGCAAAGTAGAGATCTTGATTCATTATTGACAATGAAAATGGCACAGTAAATGCTTGGTTTCATAACCTTGATTTGTTGTAGACATATACCTTGGCATAAGGAATGCTTGGACTCTTTTTGTGAGTTTTGAGGACACCAAATGAACATAATATCATATGCTATGGACGTTGGACAATTTGGACTGAATTGCTAAACCTTCCGGTTGGAACCTCCCTTATGTGTGGATTTCAATTGTGTAATAAAACAAGATTAATCTTAGCATAACACCAAGAGTGGATTCTCTAACCTCAACATCTTTTCTTATTGTTTTTTTTATATCTTGTTTAATTGCTTTTATGTTATTTTGTTTATTTTGTTCTCTAATATCTTGTTTACTTTCTTTGTTATTGATTCCCTAATATCTTGTTTATTTTCTTTTTCTTATATATTTATAAACTTATACTTACTAATACGCTTCCCTGTGGTTCGACCTCGGACACCCGAGAATTTATTACTTGAACATAACCTGCACTTGGGTTTACAACTCTTAATTGAGTTACCATCAATGTTCAAATTTAATCTCAACTTCTCACATGGGATACCCTCATGATTTTCACTCTTTAAAGTAGTGGTGAAGTGTTTACACTCAATCAATCTCATGAAAACAGTTCTACCATATTCTTGCTTGTCCACCTATTCTCCACTATTTAGATCATACAACTTCATGAATCAAGAGGTCTTTAATCAAGGTTGTAATGGGGCCAAGGGGTTTGTAATGTGGTTGAAGAACAAAAGGATAACGATATCACAAAGGTTCCAAAGAGTTCATAAAGTTTAGAGACATAATAAGATCATACAAACAAACTTATCAAAACTCTTTACAAGTACATAGTCACCTAGGCCGGATATTCATGTTGGGCCTTTTCTTCATTCTAAACAACTTTGTAACATCTTTTTCCTTTTCCACAAATTCAAGAGATGATTCATATTTTTTTTTTTTTTTTTACATAGGAATGTATTTGCCCGTATTCCATTTCTTTTTCTCTTGACTTTTCTTTTCTTTTCCCCCCACACTTATTTCTTGTTTCTAACCCAAATTTTTAACTAAAAATATCACTTGTTTTTTTTGCAATATGTCTCAAAATATATAATCCATCTTTAGAACAAGGGTAAGGATATAAGTATATTTAGGCTAGGTGTAAGTTGTGGTTACCAATAAAACATCATATTTAATGTAGGCTCAAATTGGCTCACTAGTGGGGATGTTCTCTTAGAACATTAATAATGGATGGCTGTTTGGCTCTGGTTATAATCCTAATGCCTCTATCATATTCATGTTGTCACATGTATCAATATAGTCTCAAACGGTTTAAAGCAAGTTCTAGAGAATCATGTAATCATAAGAGCACTCAAGAAAGAAATTAGATTGATATGTATAATGCATCAATCATATAGGCTCAAAAACTCACAAGGATGATTATACAAGTCAATATCAAGTCTAAACATGCTTCTTTCTCAATCAACATATCATATTAACATTGGCTCATAAAAAATGATATCAAGCTCAATTCTCATGAAAAGCTTCTCACTAATAAATCTGTTTTAGACTTATGCAATTCATATCTCATCATTGTATTAAAAAGGAACTAAAACACACTAAAAAAATAATAATAATAATAAAGACTCATAAAAAAAAAATAGTAGACAAAAATAAAAGAAATCCTAAATCATTCCCCCCACACTTAATTCTTACATTGTCCTCAATGTAAGTCTATTAACCCAAATGAAAGAATCATGTGTAAGAGAAAAGAACTAATAACATAAGAATAGGAACAACTAAGACTCAAAACGAAACAAACTCATGCAACCTAAATAATCCTAAAATACTAAACAAAAATTAACAAGTAAACATAAAAAGATTAAAATCAAACTGACAAGGTATGTCTCAAGTCTCCCTTACTCAGACCTTGTTCAGAATGAATATTTCTAAATTGCTTAAAACACAACAAACTTTTTTTTTTTTTAAATTAGCAAAATATGTCTCTTACCCCCTACTAAAATATGACATTGTCCCCAATGTCAAATTTTAAAGGTAGAATTTAGGAGATATTACCTGCAGAGGTTGCTAACCACTTATTATAACTGAGACACAACAAACAAAATGTTAGATAATGTCACAAAGACAAAGTGCAGTCCACTCCTTGCTCGTCCATATCTCTTTTTCTTTTTCCGAGCGTTTGCGAAACAACCGTAGCAGATAAACACTCATAAGCTTGGAGCTTTTTGAGTAAATCTTCAATGGTTGTAGCAGAAATTATGGTTCTCCTTGCCTCTGAAAACATGAATCCATTATCCACAGCATTATCTAAATATGAAAGCAAATTACTAAAATAACCATTAATATTAAGCAAACCAATGGGTTTCTTATTTGTGACCAAAGATGACCAAGAAGCTACGCAAGCTATTTCTTCCAATGTACCCAGACCTCCTGGTAAAGCAATGAATGCATCGGCAGAATGGTACATGATTGTTATCCGTTCAGGGATACTCCAGACTTGTATTTCCTTACCCACGGTAGGTCCACAAAAACTTGTGAATAGATTTGGCACGATTCCTAGAACTGGACTTCCTCCGGCGTGTGCTGCTGTAGCGACTGCTCCCATTAAACCCGTACTACCGCCTCCATAAATCAAGTGGATCTTTTGTTGGGCAAGTATTACTCCAACTCTTATGGCTTCATCAGCGAATATGTTATTTTTTCCTGGATAAGCACCTCCAAAAACACAAATTTTTTTAATGCGTTGGGACGAAGCACTTTCCATTTTTTTTTTCTTTTTTTTCTTTTTTTCGAGTGCCTGAAAGAGAATGAGTACATGGTGTAATATATAGAGGACTGAGTAGTGATTCAGACAAGAGTAATAATGTCGCCGAAAGTGTATCTGACCTGTCAGAAGAAAATGTTAACCTAACAAAAGATTTTTGCGTGATTTCAGGAAGAAAATCAAAAAGAGAAGAAAAATCAACCGTAAAAGTCAAGAGTAATAAAGTCGCCGAAAGTGTATTTGGCATCTTCCTCTGGTTTTACGTCCAGAAACGGCTTAAACGCCTTCTATGAGTCGAGGATATGCTTCCCATCCAGTTTTCTTACAGGCTGGCAAACAGGGTCTTTTAACATCAGATTCCTAAGATGTTGCCATTCCCTTTGGAATTGCGGCCATAAATCAAGAATTTCTCTTTGTACGTCTCCACTAGGATGCGTCTCAAGAGAAAGTTGGATATTACCCAAATTCTCCTTACTCAGTCCATCCTTAATGAATTCAATTTTATCATCTCGATTAGAGGACGGAATCCCAATAGAACGACAGTTACTGTTACACGTCCATCGTGCACATTTGTGGCAATTTGAACTCATGCGCTTTGCTCGTCACTTCTTTGAAAAAGTGCTTCTACCTGTACCTGGTAAATGCAAAACAGGAAGATATTCATCTTCACGTACCTTGGCTTCAATTATCCAACGTATGTCTTCAGGAATCCCTTTGTGCATAAGCATTCTTAATCTTTCAAATCGAACTTGGTAAAGCTTCAGTAAAATATTTCGAGGAAAAGGAGGAAATCGTTTCTGCAATCTTGTGAGAATATCATCCATCCTGAAAAAAAAAATGAAAGAGAAATTGAAAAAGAAATTTATATACAATATCAGTTTTGTGGGTAGCTGATGGAACCGACTTAAATAATCACGGAGTACCGTTATCCGCCATTTAACCGGGGTTAAAAAAAATAAAAATTATATTTACATCTAGTTATTTTCAAAACAAGGATCAGAAAGAAAAACAACATAAAAAGACACAAAAACAAAACACTCTAAATAAAATCCTAAATTCTTCCCCCCACACATAATTCTTACATTGTCATTAATGTAATGCTATTAATCCCAAATGAAAGAATCATGTGTAAGTGAAAAGAACTAATAAACAAAATAAACTTATGCAGCCTAAATGAACTTAGAAACACTAAACACAATTAGCAAAAAAAAAAAAAAAAAAAAAAAAAAAAAAAAGAAAAAGATAAAGAAAAAGAGAGCAAATCTGAGGATGGCAGTTTGGCAATGCTTTCACTAATTAGGCTGCCTCCCCCAATTAGCACTTGATTGATTGTTTTCAGCCTAGCCAATTCCCCTTCTTGGCTTTTTAGGCTTGTCAGGCTCATACATGAAATTTCCCAAATTTATGCGTTTGAGAGGAAACTTTCTTTGCACAACAGTGGATGCATTCTCCATTACAAGTATTATTCCATCATCCTTTGTGGTGCATATGTCATCGAGGAATGGAGCATATTTTGATACTTGTTGAATGACCTCCACAAACAAGTTGTTTAAGGTTTCCGGCATGTGTTGTTCATGTTCTTCCTCCTTGAACTTTGCAAATCTACTAGGAAAAGGTGGAGAAGAAACATTAGTAAAAAGTGAAACCTTAAACGTTACCTCAGGTGCCGAAATACTCTTATTTGGATCTTTGGCTTCATTATCCTCAAGAATAGAATCCATCTCTAATTTTGTTTCATCCTCATCTTGTTCCTCATTCTTCAAGGTCACAATAGTAGCATTCTCCTTTGCGTTAACCATCGTTTGGGCTGGGAGTTCTTCAGATCTTTGTGCTACCCATCCCACCATACTACTAGCCAATAGGCTCATTTGCCTTTCCAAACTCTGGATGCTTGCCCTTGTTTCCTGTTGAAATTGCAAAGTATCAGTAACAAGAGAATATACAAGATCTTCTAAAGAAGTACCTGAGTTTTGAGTCATAAGTGGTGGTTGAAAAAGATCTGGTTCTTGAGACCATGATTGATTGAAGCTAGATGGATGAGTGTAATTGGCATAAGGATCTACTTCTTGGTAATTTTTCAAGTAGCCATAATTAGTATGATCCCACCATCCCTCATGGTAAGTGTTGGAGTAATGATCATGCGGTTGGTCTTGGAACCATTGATGGCCTTGACATCCTCCCATGGCCAATTGTTGAACTGAAGAAGTGAGATTGGCTTGTTGATTCTCCATGTTAATGTATGCCACCAACTCTTCAAGTGTTAGATTGCTTAATTCCATCTTTTTTTTTTCTTTTTTTTTTTTTTCAAAATTTGAAAAGAAAAACATGTATGTACAAGAAAATAATACTAATTAGAACTGAAAATAAGAATAAACCAAGTAACAAATAAACTAAAGAAAACAATCCCCGGCAACGGCGCCAAAAATTTGATGCACCCAAAAGAGTGTATCTTATTTAACCTTGCACTAAAAAGATAAATTGTAAGTATAGTAGTTAGCAAGGGTCGAGTCCTCAGGGATTGGGTTTTAGTTTATAAGTTAATAGTTTAAAACTTAAATTCAAGAACAATAAAAGAAAAGGGGTTTTTGAAGCCAGATTTAAACTAAAGTAAATAAGATGCAAGGCGGTATAACCAGCCAATATATATACTAAATTAGGCGGTATAACCAGCCAATAAAAATAAAACAAAGTTAATATACAAATTAGGCGGTATAACCAGCCAATAAAAATATATATACTTTTAAAAATAAGCAAACTAGAAAAGTAAGAAAACAAGTAAGTAAGAAGAATCAAATATGAAAAATATGGTTAAGGTTTCATTCTCCACCACTAGACATCATTAAGAATCAATTTCAGATCTATCAATATCAACCAACTATCAAAGTTAACAACCGTAGATAACAACAAGCTCTGTTATCCCAATCTTTCCTTAGTTTGTCGTTAAATAGAACAAGCTCTCTATTTAATCTCTAACCATTAAACAACCTAGAATAAGCTCTCTAAATTCAATTTAATGGCAGCTTTATGATGAGAAAGATAGGTTGATCTAAGCAACAAACACATAAGCTCGGATTGTTCAACTTAGGTTATGTTCCACTTTGCAATTATTGAAAACTTGACCATAATCATTAATCACAAATTGCCACTTATGAATAGGAAATCAAGACAATTACACGGATCAAGACTCCTAAACTAGCAATAGATAATTATCAAGATCTATCTAGTTGTACACCTAAATAAATCAAGACAACATCATGAACAATTCTTGTAGAAGAACATAAGCAACTTTGATAGAAAATTAATGATAGATAGAATCTGAAAATCAATCACAAAACATGTCTAGGGCTTTGAAATCACCCTTAACCAAATAGAAGTTTAGCCTAGCATAGGCATTATAAACATAAAATTAAATAGAATCTAAGAAGAAAATAAAAGAAAGAAAGAAGAAGAAGAAGAATATTAATTATCCAACCTCTTGCTCTTTCTAAAGAAAAAGAAAACTAGAGAAAAGAAAGAAGAAGAAAACTTAGAGAATTTTATTACAATGGCTAATATCCTACCTATCTACAATATGATCCTCTACAATCATCCAAGGCCCTCTATTTATACACATTTTGGAGGGCTAAATGACAAGAGACAAGCTTTACAAATTTCAAAGGTAGGTATAATAGGTGGGTGAATTTTTCTAACAATTTTCGTCATATTGTATGACAATTTTGATCAGCCAACTTGATGGTCGATTTCGTCAATGTTGGAGGCCTGATCTGATCACATGGTCTTCTAGAAAAAGGTTCCCTATCAGTTACGGATCCATAGCCGTTGGAATCAGCTCATTTGCTGATGTGGATAAGCAGATATGGGCAAAATACGAAAACAGGTCAGCACAGATGTCATTGCACATCAGCCAACTTGATGGTCGATTTCGTCAATATTAGAGGCCTGATCTGATCATATGGTCTTCTAGACAAAGGTTCCCGTATCAGTTACGGATCCATAGCCATTGGAATCAGCTCATTTTCTGATGTGGATAAGCAGATATGGGCAAAATACGAAAACAGGTCAGCACAGACGTCATTGCACATCAGCCAACTTGATGGTCGATTTCGCTAGGGAAAACGACTCCGTTTCAAGAAGTGTAAAACATGAAAAAGATAGATATGCCTCTTAGCTTTGCACGGCAGCAACTTTCAGCCTTATTGCTTCAGTGAAACTCCAGATATAGCTGATATGGCAAAAGGTGTCGGAACTGGAACTGAACTGGATTTGCCCTTAATTCTAGTAATCTGAAATCACTCAAAGAAACTTGTGAAAAACACCAAATTACATAAAAATATAAAAGATCATAAACACAATTAGACTAAACAATAATAACTCGTATTTGACACAAAACATAATAAAACATAACTAAAAACTATATAATTATACGAGTTATCAATCAATTTCTTATCTATCAATATTAATTAGCTATCAAAGTTAACAACCGTACATAACAACAAGCTCTGTTACCCCAATCTTTCCTTAGTTTGTTGTTAAATAGAACAAGCTCTCTATTTAATCTCTAACTATCTGATAGGATCCAAGATGGCCCAATCCCATGGCAATTTCTATATGGGCCAAGATCCAAGAAGATCTAGGAAACATGGCAAGAATGGGTGGAATTCACTTGAGCCATGTCGCAAGTTATTCAGGAAAGGCTTCAACATGCAAGATGGGCTTGCATCCAAGTTTGGTCCATGTGATTCAAGAACACAAGGTGGCACATTAAGAGAGCTTATTTGGGCTTATTTTAATTCTTATAATTACTTAGGCATTTGGGCCTATATTATGTAACATGGACATCTTTTAATTATTTAGGTTTAGGCTTGAACATGTTCAGCCCATATTTTGCATATTATAACTTAGTAGATTAGGGTTATTGTAGGGAGGCTATAAATATATGTCTTAGCCGCCTACTTCAATTATCTTTTGATCAATTAAGTCTGATTTTATTCAGTGAGAGTTTTCTCTTTTTAGTTCTTGAAAGAACTTAGGAACTTATCAAAGAATTCTTTCTTTGTGGCGTTCAACCTATCAAACTTAGGTTCTTGAAACGAGAGTTCTTAGGGTCTAGTTTACATGCTTAATCTAGGTTCTTTGAAACAAGCTTTTAAGGGTTTAAGTTTTCTTTACCTGAATCTTGGCTTTTCTGGGTTAGGTATTTCAATTTGTTAGTGGGTTCAAAGGGTTTAACCCCTAGGGTTCACATCAAGTTGATAAGACTCCCGGGGCTGCTAGAACTATAATCTCCAACATGGCAGCCAATTCTCAGCAATTCTCAATAAGACAAGATCCACCACCACAACCCAAGAGAGTTAGTGAGGTAAGTATATCATCCCTTGAACAAAAATTTGATAAATTGACTTCTCTTGTTCAACAATTGGCTGTAGGTAATATACAGCAAATAAAGGCTTGTGGCATATGATAACTCGTATAATTATATAGTTTTTAGTTATGTTTTATTATTGTTTTGTGTCAAATACGAGTTATTATTGTTTAGTCTAATTGTGTTTATGATCTTTATGTATTTTGGTGTTTTTCACAAGTTTCTTTGAGTGATTTCAGATTACTAGAATTAAGGGTAAATCCAGTTCAGTTCCAGTTCCGACACCTTTTGCCATATCAGCTATATCTCGAGTTTCACTGAAGCAATAAGGCTGCAATTTGTAGCCGTGCAAAGCTAAGAGGCATATTTATCTTTTTCATGTTTTACACTTCTTGAAACGGAGTCGTTTTCCCTATCGAAATCGACCATGAAGTTGGCTGATGTGCAATGACGTCTGTGCTGACCTGTTTTCGTATTTTGCCCATATCTTCTTATCCACATCAGCAAATGAGCTGACTCCAACGGCTATGGATCAGTAACTGATAGGGTAACATTTTTCTAGAATACCATGTGATCAGATAAGGCCTGCAAAATTGACAAAATCGACCATCAAGTTGGCTGATCAAAATCGTCATGTATGACGAAAATTGTTAGAAAATGCACCCACCTATTATACCTACCTTTGAAATTTGTAAAGCTTGTCTCTTGTCATTTAGCCCTCCAAAATGTGTATAAATAGAGGGCCTTGGATGATTGTAAGGGATCATATTGTACATTGGTAGGATATTAGCCATTGTAATAAAATTCTCTAAGTTTTCTTCTTCTTTCTTTTCTCTAGTTTTCTTTTTCTTTATTTTCTTCTTCTTCTTTCTTTCTTTTATTTCCTTCTTAGATTCTCTTTAATTTTATGTTTATGTTTACAATGCCTATGCTAGGCTAAACTTCTATTTGGTTAAGGGTGATTTCAAAGCCCTAGACATATTTTGTGATTGATTTTCAGATTCTATCTATCATTAATTTTCTATCAAAGTTGCTTATGTTCTTCTACAAGAATTGTTCATGATGTTGTCTTGATTTATTTAGGTGTACAACTAGATAGATCTTGATAATTATCTATTGCTAGTTTAGGAGTCTTGATCCGTGTAATTGTCTTGATTTCCTATTCATAAGTGGCAATTTGTGATTAATGATTATGGTCAAGTTTTCAATAATTGCAAAGTGGAACATAACCTAAGTTGAACAATCCGAGCTTATGTGTTTGTTGCTTAGATCAACCTATCTTTCTCATCATAAAGCTGCCATTAAATTGAATTTAGAGAGCTTATTCTAGGTTGTTTAATGGTTAGAGATTAAATAGAGAGCTTGTTCTATTTAACGACAAACTAAGGAAAGATTGGGATAACAGAGCTTGCTGTTATCTACGGTTGTTAACTTTGATAGTTGGTTGATATTGATAGATCTGAAATTGATTCTTAATGATGTCTAGTGGTGGAGAATGAAACCTTAACCATATTTTTCATATTTGATTCTTCTTACTTACTAGTTTTCTTACTTTTCTAGTTTGCTTATTTTTAAAAGTATATTTATTTTTATTGGCTGGTTATACCGCCTAATTTAGTATATATATTTTTATTGGCTGGTTATACCGCCTTGCATCTTATTCTTATTATTTACTTTAGTTTAAATCTGGCTTCAAAAACCCCTTTTCTTTTATTGTTCTTGAATTTAAGTTTTAAACTATTAACTTATAAACTAAAACCCAATCCCTGAGGACTCGACCCTTGCTAACTACTATACTTACAATTTATCTTTTTAGTGCAAGGTTAAATAAGATACACTCTTTTGGGTGCATCAAGTTTTTGGCGCCGTTGCCGGGGATTGTTTTCTTTAGTTTATTTGTTACTTGGTTTATTCTTATTTTCAGTTCTAATTAGTTCTATTTTCTTGTACATACAAGTTTTTCTTATCAAATTTAAAAAAAAAAACGATGGAATTAAGCAATCTAACACCTGAAGAGTTGGTGGCATACATGAACATGGAAAATCAACAAGCCAATCTCACCTACCCAGTTCAACAATTGGCCATGGGTGGATGTCAAGGCCATCAAGTGTTCCAAGACCAACAGTATGATCATTACTAAAACACTTACCATGAGGGATGGTGGGATCATACTAATTATGGCTACTCAGAAAATTACCAAGAAGTAGATCCTTATGCCAATTACACTCATCCATCTAGCTTCAATCAATCATGGTCTCAAGAACCAGATCTTCTTCAACCACCACATATGACTCAAAACTCAGGTACTTCTTTAGAAGATCTTGTCGATTCTCTTCTTACTAATACTTTGCAATTTCAACAGGAAACAAGGGCAAGCATCAAGAGTTTGGAAAAGCAAATGAGCCAATTGGCTAGTAGTATGGTGGTATGGGTAGCACAAAGATCTGAAGAACTCCCTGCCCAAACGATGATTAACCCAAAGGAGAATGCTACTATTGTGACCTTGAAGAATGAGGAACAAGATGAGGATGAGACAAAATTAGAGATGGATTCTATTCTTGAGGATAATGAAGCCAATGATCCAAATAAGAGTATTTCGGCACCTGAGGTAACGTTTAAGATTCCAATTTTTACTAATGTTTTTTCTCCACCTTTCCCTAGTAGATTCGCAAAGTTCAAAGAGGATGAACATGAACAAAACATGCTGGAAACCTTAAACAGTTTGTTTGTGGATGTCATTCAACAAGTACCAAAAGATGCACCATTCCTCGATGAGATATGCACCACCAAGGATGATGGAATAATACTTGTAATGGAGAATGCATCCACTGTTGTGCAAAGAAAGCTTCCTCTTAAACGCATAAATTTGGGAAATTTCATGTATGAGCCTGACAAGCATAAAAAGCCAAGAAAGGGTGTTGGTTAGATTCAAAACACTAACTCAAGTGTTAATTGGGAAGGCAGCCCAATTAAAGATGAAATTGCCAACCTTCCATATTCAGATTTGCTTTCTCTTTCTCTTTCTTTTCCTTTTTCTTTTATTATTTTTATTATTTTTATTTTATTTCTTATGTTTCTTTGTTAATTGTGTTTACTGCTTTTAAGTTCATTTAGGCTGCATAAGTTTCTTTTGTTTAATAGTTCTTTTCTCTTACATATAATTCTTGCATTGGGGGATAATAGCATTACATTAATGACAATGTAAGAATTATGTGTGGGGGGAAGAATTTAGGATTTTATTTAGAGTGTTTTGTTTTTGAGTTTTTTTATGTTGTTTTTCTTTCTGATCCTGGTTTTGAAAATAACTAGATGTAAATATAATTTTTAATTTTTTACCCCGGTTAAATGGCGGATAACGGTACTCCGTGATTATTTAAGTCGGTTCCATCAGCTACCCATAAAACTGATATTGTATATAAATTTCTCTTCCAATTTCTCTTTCAATTTTTTTCATTTTTTTTTCAGGATGGATGATATTCTCACAAGATTGCAGAAACGATTTCCTCCTTTTCCTCGAAATATTTTACTGAAGCTTTACCAAGTTCGATTTGAAAGATTAAGAATGCTTATGCACAAAGGGATTCCTGGAGACATACGTTGGATAATTGAAGCCAAGGTACGTGAAGATGAATATCTTCCTGTTTTGCATTTACCAGGTACAGGTAGAAGCACTTTTGCAAAGAAGCGACGAGCAAAGCGCATGAGTTCAAATTGCCATAAATGTGCACGATGGACGTGTAACGGTAAATGTCGTTCTATTGGGATTCCGTCCTCTAATCGAGATGATAAAATTGAATTCATTAAGGATGGACTGAGTAAGGAGAATTTGGGTAATATCCAACTTTCTCTTGAGACGCATCCTAGTGGAGACGTACAAAGAGAAATTCTTGATTTATGGCCGCAATTCCAAAGGGAATGGCAACATCTTGGGAATCTGATGTTAAAAGACCCTGTTTGCCAGCTTGTAAAAAAGCTGGATGGGAAGCATATCCTCAACTCATAGAAGGCGTTTAAGCCGTTTCTGGACGTAAAACCAGAGGAAGATGTGAGCCACAATCACAACTACAATAAATGACTTCTCAGTTTTTGGTTTGATTTGCAATAACTTTATTTTGGTTTAATTTACGTGTTGTTCGATTTGTGTAATTATTCTCGTTTTTTTTTTATTTGTCTTTTACGGTTGATTTTTTCTTCTCTTTTTGATTTTCTTCCTGAAATCACGCAAAAATCTTTTGTTAGGTTAACATTTTCTTCTGACAGGTCAAATACACTTTCGGCGACATTATTACTCTTGACTTTTACGGTTGATTTTTCTTCTCTTTTTGATTTTCTTCCTGAAATCACGCAAAAATCTTTTGTTAGGTTAATATTTTCTTCTGACAGGTCAGATACACTTTCGGCGACATTATTACTCTTGTCTGATTCACTACTCAGTCCTTTATATATTACACCATGTACTCATTCTCTTTCAGGCACTCGAAGAAAAAAAAAATGGAAAGTATTTCGTCCCAGCGCATTAAAAAAATTTGTGTCTTTGGAGGTGCTTATCCAGGGAAAAATAACATATTCGCTGATGAAGCCATAAGAGTTGGAGTAATACTTGCCCAACAAAAGATCCACTTGATTTATGGAGGCGGTAGTACGGGTTTAATGGGAGCAGTCGCTACAGCAGCACACGCCGGAGGAAGTCCAGTTCTAGGAATCGTGCCAAAACTATTCACAAGTTTTTGTGGACCTACCGTGGGTAAGGAAATACAAGTCTGGAGTGTCTCTGAACGGATAACAATCATGTACCATTCTGCCGATGCATTCATTGCTTTACCAGGAGGTCTGGGTACATTGGAAGAAATAGCTTGCGTGGCTTCTTGGTCATCTTTGGTCACAAATAAGAAACCCATTGGTTTGCTTAATATTAATGGTTATTTTAGTAATTTGCTTTCATATTTAGATAATGCTGTGCATAATGGATTCATGTTTTCAGAGGCAAGGAGAACCATAATTTCTGCTACAACCATTGAAGATTTACTCAAAAAGCTCCAAGCTTATGAGTGTTTATCTGCTACGGTTGTTTCGCAAACGCTCGGAAAAAGAAAAAGAGATATGGACGAGCAAGGAGTGGATTGCACTTTGTCTTTGTGACATTATCTAACATTTTGCTTGTTGTGTCTCAGTTATAATAAGTGGTTAGCAACCTCTGCAGGTAATATCTCCTAAATTCTACCTTTAAAATTTGACATTGGGGACAATGTCATATTTTAGTAGGGGGTAAGGGACATATTTTGCTAATTTAAAAAAAAAAAAAAAAATTGTTGTGTTTTAAGCCATTTAGAAGTATTCATTCTGAACAAGGTCTGAGTATGGGAGACTTGAGACATATCTTGTCAGTTTGATTTCTTCTTTTCAAAAAAAAAAAAAAATAGTTTGTTGTGTTTTATGCAATTTAGAAGTATTCATTCTGAACAAGGTCTGAGTAAGGGAGACTTGAGACACACCTTGTCAGTTTGATTTTAATCTTTTTATGTTTACTTGTTAATTTTTGTTTAGTATTTTAAGATTATTCAGGTTGCATGAGTTTGTTTTGTTTTGAGTCTTAGATTTTCCTATTCTTATGTTATTAGTTCTTTTCTCTTACACATGATTCTTTCATTTGGGTTAATAGACTTACATTGATGACAATGTAAGAATTAAGTGTGGGGGGAATGATTTAGGATTTCTTTTATTTTTGTCTACTATTTTTTTTTATGAGTCTTTATTATTATTATTATTATTTTTTTGTGTGTTTTAGTTCCTTTTTAATACAATGATGAGATATGAATTGCATAAGTCTAAAACAGATTTATTAGTGAGAAGATTTTCATGAGAATTGAGCTTGATGTCAACCTTTTTATGAGCCAATGTTAATATGATATGTTGATTGAGAAAGAAGCATGTTTAGACTTAATCTGACTTGTATAATCATCCTTGTGAGTTTTTGAGCCTATAATGATTGATGCATTATACAAATCAATCTAATTTCTTTCTTGAGTGCTCTTATGATTACATGATCCTCTAGAACTTGCTTTAAACCGTTTGAGACTATATTGATACATGTGACAACATGAATATGATAGAGGCATTAGGATTATAACCAGAGCCAAACAGCCATCCATTATTAATGTTCCAAGAGAACACACCCTTAGTGAACCAATTTGAGCCTACATTGAATAAGCTATCTCTTTGGTAACCATAACTTGTCCCTAACCTAAATATACTTATATCTTTACCTTTGTTCCAAAGATGAATTAGCATGTTTTGAGACAAGTTGCAAAGACAAGGAAGATTTGTTGAAAATTTGGGTTAGAAACAAGAAATAAGTGTGGGGGGAAAAGAAAGAAAAAAGTCAAGAGAAAAAGAAAGGGATCATTGTCAAATACATTCCCATATTAAAAAAAAAAAAAAAACTTCTCTTGAACTTCTAGTTAAAGTAAAAAAAAAAAGAGATGTTACAAAGTTGGTTAGAATGATGCAAAGGCTCAACATGAATATTTAGCCTATGTTATTATGTGCTTTATAAGAGTTTTGAGAAGTTTTATTTGTATGATCTTTTTATGTCTCTAAACTTTATGAACTCTTTGGAACCTTTGTGATATCTTTATCCTTTTGTTCTTCAACCACATTACAAACCCCTTGGCCCCATTACAACCTTGATTAAAGACCTCTTGATTCATGAAGTTGTATGATCTAAATAGTGGAGAATAGGTGGACAAGCAAGAATATGGTAGAACTGTTTTCATGAGATTGATTGAGTGTAAACACTTCACCACTACTTTAAAGAGTGAAAATCATGAGGGTATCCCATGTGAGTAGTTGAGATTAAGTTTGAATATGCACTATTTTGATTGAAATATGTTATGTTAATATTGGCTTAACTCAAACAATTTACATTCAAGCATGATTTTTTGTGAAATTCTTTAAGCTATTGATTAGTTTATAAGACTTGTTCAAAGATTGTCTCTAATTTGTATTGAAAGGATTAGGAGTAAATATTTTTAGTATATGTAGTTTATTTATATTTTAGTTTTTCAATGTTTGTGGGTATCGTTCTAGTAAACCCTCACGAGACTAAACTCGTCCACTAGGGACACCTAGGGGTTTAAAGGCTTGTGTCACATGCTAAGTGCCACCGTGATTTCCTACGAAAGTGGATTAGATTAGATTTTCTTATTTTATTTTTATTGAGTCGTTGCTAGGGACTAGCAACAATCTAAGTGTGGGGGTGTGATAACTCGTATAATTATATAGTTTTTAGTTATGTTTTATTATTGTTTTGTGTCAAATACGAGTTATTATTGTTTAGTCTAATTGTGTTTATGATCTTTATGTATTTTGGTGTTTTTCACAAGTTTCTTTGAGTGATTTCAGATTACTAGAATTAAGGGTAAATCCAGTTCAGTTCCAGTTCCGACACCTTTTGCCATATCAGCTATATCTCGAGTTTCACTGAAGCAATAAGGCTGCAATTTGTAGCCGTGCAAAGCTAAGAGGCATATTTATCTTTTTCATGTTTTACACTTCTTGAAACGGAGTCGTTTTCCCTAGCGAAATCGACCATGAAGTTGGCTGATGTGCAATGACGTCTGTGCTGACCTGTTTTCGTATTTTGCCCATATCTTCTTATCCACATCAGCAAATGAGCTGATTCCAATGGCTATGGATCAGTAACTGATAGGGTAACGTTTTTCTAGAATACCATGTGATCAGATAAGGCCTGCAAAATTGACAAAATCGACCATCAAGTTGGCTGATCAAAATCGTCATGTATGACGAAAATTGTTAGAAAATGCACCCACCTATTATACCTACCTTTGAAATTTGTAAAGCTTGTCTCTTGTCATTTAGCCCTCCAAAATGTGTATAAATAGAGGGCCTTGGATGATTGTAAGGGATCATATTGTACATTGGTAGGATATTAGCCATTGTAATAAAATTCTCTAAGTTTTCTTCTTCTTTCTTTTCTCTAGTTTTCTTTTTCTTTATTTTCTTCTTCTTCTTTCTTTCTTTTATTCCTTCTTAGATTCTCTTTAATTTTATGTTTATGTTTACAATGCCTATGCTAGGCTAAACTTCTATTTGGTTAAGGGTGATTTCAAAGCCCTAGACATATTTTGTGATTGATTTTCAGATTCTATCTATCATTAATTTTCTATCAAAGTTGCTTATGTTCTTCTACAAGAATTGTTCATGATGTTGTCTTGATTTATTTAGGTGTACAACTAGATAGATCTTGATAATTATCTATTGCTAGTTTAGGAGTCTTGATCCGTGTAATTGTCTTGATTTCCTATTCATAAGTGGCAATTTGTGATTAATGATTATGGTCAAGTTTTCAATAATTGCAAAGTGGAACATAACCTAAGTTGAACAATCCGAGCTTATGTGTTTGTTGCTTAGATCAACCTATCTTTCTCATCATAAAGCTGCCATTAAATTGAATTTAGAGAGCTTATTCTAGGTTGTTTAATGGTTAGAGATTAAATAGAGAGCTTGTTCTATTTAACGACAAACTAAGGAAAGATTGGGATAACAGAGCTTGTTGTTATCTACGGTTGTTAACTTTGATAGTTGGTTGATATTGATAGATCTGAAATTGATTCTTAATGATGTCTAGTGGTGGAGAATGAAACCTTAACCATATTTTTCATATTTGATTCTTCTTACTTACTAGTTTTCTTACTTTTCTAGTTTGCTTATTTTTAAAAGTATATTTATTTTTATTGGCTGGTTATACCGCCTAATTTGTATATTAACTTTGTTTTATTTTTATTGGCTGGTTATACCGCCTAATTTAGTATATATATTTTTATTGGCTGGTTATACCGCCTAATTTAGTATATATATTTTTATTGGCTGGTTATACCGCCTTGCATCTTATTCTTATTATTTACTTTAGTTTAAATCTGGCTTCAAAAACCCTTTTTCTTTTATTGTTCTTGAATTTAAGTTTTAAACTATTAACTTATAAACTAAAACCCAATCCCTGAGGACTCGACCCTTGCTAACTACTATACTTACAATTTATCTTTTTAGTGCAAGGTTAAATAAGATACACTCTTTTGGGTGCATCAGCATATGTTCAAACATGGGGCACTGATGCACCCAAAAGAGTGTATCTTATTTAACCTTGCACTTAAAAAGAATCAATTGTAAAGTATAGTGATTAGCAAGGGTCGAGTCCTCAGGGATTGAGTTTTAGTTTATAGGTTAATAGTTTAAAACTTAAAAACAAGTAAACAAAAGTAAAGGGGATTTTGAAATCAGATTTAAACTAAAGTTAACAATAAGAATGAGAAAACAAGTAATTAAGAAGAATCAAATATGAAAAATATGGTTAAGGTTTCATTCTCCACCACTAGACATCATTAAGAATCAACTTCATATCTATCAACATTAATTAGCTATCAAAGTTAACAACCGTAGATAACAACAAGCTCTGTTACCCCAATCTTTCCTTAGTTCGTCGTTAAATAGAACAAGCTCTCTATTTAATCTCTAACCATCAAACAACCTAGAATAAGCTCTCTAAATTCAATTTAATGGCAGCTTTATGATGAGAAAGATAGGTTGATCTAAGCAACAAACACATAAGCTCGGATTGTTCAACTTAGGTTATGTTCCACTTTGCAATTATTGAAAACTTGACCATAATCATTAATCACAAATTGCTACTTATGAATAGGAAATCAAGACAATTACACGGATCAAGACTCCTAAACTAGCATTAGACAATTATCAAGATTTATCTAGTTGGCCACCTAAACAAATCAAAACATCACCATGAACAATTTTTATGGAAGAACATAAGCAACTTTGATAGAAAACAATTATAGATAGATTCTGAAAATTAATTACATAACATGTCTAGGGCTTTGAAATCACCCTTAACCAAATAAAAGTTTAGCCTAGCATAGGCATTGTAAACATAAACATAAAATTAAAGAGAATCTAAGAGGAAAATAAAAGAAAGAAAGAAGAAGAAGAAGAGTATTAATTATCCAGTGATAAGCTCATAAAATATACATTTTATGCTTTTCTACCTTCAGTTTTTGTTATGTTTTCGATCTTTATCTTGTTTACTTATATTATGTTTTTGAATTTTTGGTACAATAAGGAGAATGAAGTCAAAAGATATCAATAATGATGGTAAAGAGCTTACAAAATCATAATCACAAGATGGAAGAAGACTTGGGAGTCAAAAATATCAATTTCTGGTTGAAAAGCAATCAGGCAGATTTGACCTCTGGAGTTTGTTGTAAGGAAAACATGAGGTTAGACTCCTTATTTGAAGAAACTTTGTTCTTGACTTTTGAAGTTGACTTGATTATGTTTCCAACAATATATTATGGGCCTGATGCACCCAAAAGAGTGTATCTTATTTAACCTTGCACTAAAAAGATAAATTGTAAGTATAGTAGTTAGCAAGGGTCGATTCCTCAGGGATTGGGTTTTAGTTTATAAGTTAATAGTTTAAAACTTAAATTCAAGAACAATAAAAGAAAAGGGGTTTTTGAAGCCAGATTTAAACTAAAGTAAATAATAAGAATAAGATGCAAGGCGGTATAACCAGCCAATAAAAATATATATACTAAATTAGGCGGTATAACCAGCCAATAAAAATATATATACTAAATTAGGCGGTATAACCAGCCAATAAAAATAAATATACTTTTAAAAATAAGCAAACTAGAAAAGTAAGAAAACAAGTAAGTAAGAAGAATCAAATATGAAAAATATGGTTAAGGTTTCATTCTCCACCACTAGACATCATTAAGAATCAATTTCAGATCTATCAATATCAACCAACTATCAAAGTTAACAACCGTAGATAACAACAAGCTCTGTTATCCCAATCTTTCCTTAGTTTGTCGTTAAATAGAACAAGCTCTCTATTTAATCTCTAACCATTAAACAACCTAGAATAAGCTCTCTAAATTCAATTTAATGGCAGCTTTATGATGAGAAAGATAGGTTGATCTAAGCAACAAACACATAAGCTCGGATTGTTCAACTTAGGTTATGTTCCACTTTGCAATTATTGAAAACTTGACCATAATCATTAATCAAAAATTGCCACTTATGAATAGGAAATCAAGACAATTACACGGATCAAGACTCCTAAACTAGCAATAGATAATTATCAAGATCTATCTAGTTGTACACCTAAATAAATCAAGACAACATCATGAACAATTTTTGTAGAAGAACATAAGCAACTTTGATAGAAAATTAATGATAGATAGAATCTGAAAATCAATCACAAAACATGTCTAGGGCTTTGAAATCACCCTTAACCAAATAGAAGTTTAGCCTAGCATAGGCATTGTAAACATAAACATAAAATTAAAGAGAATCTAAGAAGGAAATAAAAGAAAGAAAGAAGAAGAAGAAAATAAAGAAAAAGAAAACTAGAGAAAAGAAAGAAGAAGAAAACTTAGAGAATTTTATTACAATGGCTAATATCCTACCAATTCTACCATCTCTTACAATCATCCAAGGCGCTCTATTTATACACATTTTGGAAGGCTAAATGACAAGAGACAAGCTTTACAAATTTCAAAGGTAGGTATAATAGGTGGGTGCATTTTTCTAACAATTTTCGTCATATTGTATGACAATTTTGATCAGCCAACTTGATGGTCGATTTTGTCAATTTTGGAGGACTGATCTGATCACATGGTCTTCTAGAAAAATGTTCCCCTATCAGTTACTGATCCATAGCCATTGGAATCAGCTCATTTGCTGATGTGGATAAGAAGATATGGGCAAAATACGAAAACAGGTCAGCACAGACGTCATTACACATCAGCCAACTTGATGGTCGATTTCGCTAGGGAAAACGACTCCGTTTCAAGAAGTGTAAAACATAAAAAAGATAGATATGCCTCTTAACTTTGCACGGTTAAAATTTCAGCCTTATTTCTTCAGTGAAACTCGAGATATAGCTGATATGGCAAAAGGTGTCGGAACTGGAACTGAACTGGATTTGCCCTTAATTCTAGTAATCTGAAATCACTCAAAGAAACTTGTGAAAAACACCAAATTACATAAAAATATAAAAGATCATAAACACAATTAGACTAAACAATAATAACTCATATTTGACACAAAACAATAATAAAACATAACTAAAAACTATATAATTATACGAGTTATCAGGGCCCAAATAGGATAAGAAATGGGCATCCAAAATGGCGCTAAAATATCTCCCTAAAGAACCCTGCGAGCAGAAAAACCCTAATCGTAAATCTGAAAAAGAAAAAAAAAAGGCAAAAACGTGATTTTTGCACCTCCAGGCTTACTTGTGCGGCAAGGACTTATTCTCAGGGTTTTAAAGCTCTATAAATACCATCTTTTGAGCCACAAACTAGACATCTTTTGAGGAGACTCAAGGGATCATCATTATTCTTCTTCTTCTTCTTCTTCTCCATTCTTTTATTTTTCTTTTTAGTTTATGTATATATTATCTATGCCTATGTTATGTTAAACTTCTTTGGTTAAGGGTGATTTCAAAGCCCTAGACATGTTTTGTAATTGATTTTCAGATTCTATCTATCATTAATTTTCTATCAAAGTTGCTTATGTTCTTCTACAAGAATTGTTTATGATGTTGTCTTGATTTATTTAGGTGTACAACTAGATATATCTTCATAATTATCTATTGCTAGTTTAGGAGTCTTTGATAACTCGTATAATTATATAGTTTTTAGTTATGTTTTATTATTGTTTTGTGTCAAATACGAGTTATTATTGCTTAGTCTAATTGTGTTTATGATCTTTTACATTTTTATGTAATTTGGTGTTTTTTTACGAGTTTCTTTGAGTGATTTCAGATTACTAGGTTAAATCAACAATTAAGGGCAAATTCAGTTCAGTTCCAGTTCCGACACCTTTTGCCATATCAGCTATATCTGGAGTTTCACTGAAGCAATAAGGCTGAAATTTTAACCGTGCAAATTTAAGAGGCATATCTAACTTTTTCATGTTTTACACTTCTTGAAACGGAGTCGTTTTCCCTAGCGAAATCGACCATCAAGTTGGCTGATGTGCAATGACGTCTGTGCTGACCTCTTTTGGTATTTTGCCCATATCTTCTGATCCACATCAGCAAATGAGCTGATTTCAACGGCTATGGATCACTAACTGATAGGGGAACATTTTTCTAGAAGACCATGTGATCAGATCAAGCTTCCAATATTGACAAAATCGACCATCAAGTTGGCTGATCAAAATTGTCATACAATATGACGAAAATTGTTAGAAAAATACACCCACCTATTATACCTACCTTTGAAATTTGTAAAGCTTGTCTCTTGTCATTTAGTCCTCCAAAATGTGTATAAATAGAGGGCCTTGGATGATTGTATGGGACATTGTACATTGGTAGGATATTAGCCATTGTAATAAAATTCTCTAAGTTTTCTTCTTCTTTCTTTTCTCTAGTTTTCTTTTTCTTTATTTTCTTCTTCTTCTTTCTTTCTTTTATTTCCTTCTTAGATTCTCTTTAATTTTATGTTTATGTTTACAATGCCTATGCTAGGCTAAACTTCTATTTGGTTAAGGGTGATTTCAAAGCCCTAGACATGTTTTGTGATTGATTTTCAGATTCTATCTATCATTAATTTTCTATCAAAGTTGCTTATGTTCTTCTACAAGAATTGTTCATGATGTTGTCTTGATTTATTTAGGTGTACAACTAGATAGATCTTGATAATTATCTATTGCTAGTCTAGGAGTCTTGATCCGTGTAATTGTCTTGATTTCCTATTCATAAGTGGCAATTTGTGATTAATGATTATGGTCAAGTTTTCAATAATTGCAAAGTGGAACATAACCTAAGTTGAACAATCCGAGCTTATGTGTTTGTTGCTTAGATCAACCTATCTTTCTCATCATAAAGCTGCCATTAAATTGAATTTAGAGAGCTTATTCTAGGTTGTTTAATGGTTAGAGATTAAATAGAGAGCTTGTTCTATTTAACGACAAACTAAGGAAAGATTGGGATAACAGAGCTTGTTGTTATCTACGGTTGTTAACTTTGATAGTTGGTTGATATTGATAGATCTAAAATTGATTCTTAATGATGTCTAGTGGTGGAGAATGAAACCTTAACCATATTTTTCATATTTGATTCTTCTTACTTACTTGTTTTCTTACTTTTCTAGTTTGCTTATTTTTAAAAGTATATTTATTTTTATTGGCTGGTTATACCGCCTAATTTGTATATTAACTTTGTTTTATTTTTATTGGCTGGTTATACCGCCTAATTTAGTATATATATTTTTATTGGCTGGTTATACCGCCTTGCATCTTATTCTTATTATTTACTTTAGTTTAAATCTGGCTTCAAAAACCCCTTTTCTTTTATTGTTTTCTTTGAACGTAAGTTATAAACTAATAACTCATAGATTAAAACCCAATCCCTGAGGACTCGACCCTTGCTAATCATTATATTTACAATTGATATTTTTAGTGCAAGGTTAAATAAGATACACTCTTTTGGGTGCATCAGCAGTTTGGCAATGCTTTCACTAATTAGGCTGCCTCCCCCAATTAGCACTTGATTGATTGTTTTCAGCCTAGCCAATTCCCCTTCTTGGCTTTTTAGGATCTTTTGGCTTAGACATGAAACTTCTCGAATTTTTGCGTTTTGGAGGAAGTTTTCTTTGCAAAACAGCCAATGCCTTCTCCCCCACACGTATTATTTCATCTTGGTGGGGTATAGCTCTTTGAGGAATTGTGCATATCTTGGTACTTGTCTAATGGCATCCACAAGCAAGTTGTTTAAGGTATAACCAGCCAATAAAAATATTTATACTAAATTAGGCGGTATAACCAGCCAATAAAAATAAAACAAAGTTAATATACAAATTAGGCGGTATAACCAGCCAATAAAAATAAATATACTTTTAAAAATAAGCAAACTAGAAAAGTAAGAAAACAAGTAAGTAAGAAGAATCAAATATGAAAAATATGGTTAAGGTTTCATTCTCCACCACTAGACATCATTAAGAATCAATTTCAGATCTATCAATATCAACCAACTATCAAAGTTAACAACCGTAGATAACAACAAGTTCTGTTATCCCAATCTTTCCTTAGTTTGTCGTTAAATAGAACAAGCTCTCTATTTCATCTCTAACCATTAAACAACCTAGAATAAGCTCTCTAAATTCAATTTAATGGCAGCTTTATGATGAGAAAGATAGGTTGATCTAAGCAACAAACACATAAGGTCGGATTGTTCAACTTAGGTTATGTTCCACTTTGCAATTATTGAAAACTTGACCATAATCATTAATCACAAATTGCCACTTATGAATAGGAAATCAAGACAATTACACGGATCAAGACTCCTAGACTAGCAATAGATAATTATCAAGATCTATCTAGTTGTACACCTAAATAAATCAAGACAACATCATGAACAATTCTTGTAGAAGAACATAAGCAACTTTGATAGAAAATTAATGATAGATAGAATCTGAAAATCAATCACAAAACATGTCTAAGGCTTTGAAATCACCCTTAACCAAATAGAAGTTTAGCCTAGCATAGGCATTGTAAACATAAACATAAAATTAAAGAGAATCTAAGAAGGAAATAAAAGAAAGAAAGAAGAAGAAGAAAATAAAGAAAAAGAAAACTAGAGAAAAGAAAGAAGAAGAAAACTTAGAGAATTTTATTACAATGGCTAATATCCTACCAATGTACAATGTCTCTTACAATCATCCAAGGCCCTCTATTTATACACATTTTGGAGGACTAAATGACAAGAGATAAGCTTTACAAATTTCAAAGGTAGGTATAATAGGTGGGTGCATTTTTCTAACAATTTTCGTCATATTGTATGACAATTTTGATCAGCCAACTTGATGGTCGATTTTGTCAATATTGGAAGCTTGATCTGATCACATGGTCTTCTAGAAAAATGTTTCCCTATCAGTTAGTGATCCATAGCCGTTGGAATCAGCTCATTTGCTAATGTGGATCAAAAGATATGGGCAAAATACCAAAACAGGTCAGCACAGACGTCATTGCACATCAGCCAACTTGATGGTCGATTTCTCTAGGGAAAACGACACCGTTTCAAGAAGTGTAAAACATGAAAAAGTTAGATATGCCTCTTAACTTTGCACGGTTAAAATTTCAGACTTATTGCTTCAGTGAAACTCCAGATATAGCTGATATGGAAAAAGGTGTCGGAACTGGAACTGAACTGAATTTGCCCTTAATTGTTGATTTAACCTAGTAATCTGAAATCACTCAAAGAAACTCGTAAAAAAACACCAAATTACATAAAAATATAAAAGATCATAAACACAATTAGACTAAGCAATAATAACTCGTATTTGACACAAAACAATAATAAAACATAACTAAAAACTATATACTTATACGAGTTATCACACCCCCACACTTAGATTGTTGCTAGTCCTCGAGCAAAAACAAATAAAAATAAAATAAGAAAATCTAATCTAATCCACTTTCGTAGGAAATCACGGTGACACTTAGCATGTGACACAAGCCTTTAAACCCCTAGGTGTCCCTAGTGGACGAGTTTAGTCTCGTGAGGGTTTACTAGAACGATACCCACAAACATTGAAAAACTAAAATATAAATAAACTACATATACTAAAAATATTTACTCCTAATACTTTCAATACACATTAGAGACAATCTTTGAACAAGTCTTATAAACTAATCAATAGCTTAAAGAATTTCACAAAAAAATCATGCTTGAATGTAAATTGTTTGAGTTAAGCCAATATTAACATAACATATTTCAATCAAAATAGTGCATATTCAAACTTAATCTCAACTACTCACATGGGATACTCTCATGATTTTCATTCTTTAAAGTAGTGGTAAAGTGTTTACACTCAATCAATCTGATAACTCGTATAATTATATAGTTTTTAGTTATGTTTTATTATTGTTTTGTGTCAAATACGAGTTATTATTGTTTAGTCTAATTGTGTTTATGATCTTTTATATTTTTATGTAATTTGGTGTTTTTCACAAGTTTCTTTGAGTGATTTCAGATTACTAGAATTAAGGGCAAATCCAGTTCAGTTCCAGTTCCGACACCTTTTCCCATATCAGCTATATCTGGAGTTTCACTGAAGCAATAAGGCTGAACTTTTAACCGTGCAAAGCTAAGAGGCATATCTATCTTTTTCATGTTTTACACTTCTTGAAACGGAGTCGTTTTCCCTAGCGAAATCGACCATCAAGTTGGCTGATGTGCAATGACGTCTGTGCTGACCTGTTTTCGTATTTTGCCCATATCTTCTTATCCACACCAGCAAATGAGCTGATTCCAACGGCTATGGATCAGTAACTGACAGGGGAACATTTTTCTAGAAGACCATGTGATCAGATCAGGCCTCCAATATTGACAAAATCGACCATCAAGTTGGCTGATCAAAATTGTCATACAATATGACGAAAATTGTTAGAAAAATGCACCCACCTATTATACCTACCTTTGAAATTTGTAAAGCTTGTCTCTTGTCATTTAGCCCTCCAAAATGTGTATAAATAGAGGGCCTTGAATGATTGTAGAGGATCATATGGTAGATTGGTAGGAAATTAGCCATTGTAATAAAATTCTCTAAGTTTTCTTTTTCTTTCTTTTCTCTAGTTTTCTTTTTCTTTATTTTCTTCTTCTTCTTTCTTTCTTTTATTTCCTTCTTAGATTCTCTTTAATTTTATGTTTATGTTTACAATGCCTATGCTAGGCTAAACTTCTATTTGGTTAAGGGTGATTTCAAAGCCCTAGACATGTTTTGTGATTGATTTTTAGATTCTATCTATCATTAATTCTCTATCAAAGTTGCTTATGTTCTTCTACAAGAATTGTTCATGATGTTGTCTTGATTTATTTAGGTGTACAACTAGATAGATCTTGATAATTATCTATTGCTAGTTTAGGAGTCTTGATCCGTGTAATTGTCTTGATTTCCTATTCATAAGTGGCAATTTGTGATTAATGATTATGGTCAAGTTTTCAATAATTGCAAAGTGGAACATAACCTAAGTTGAACAATCCGAGCTTATGTGTTTGTTGCTTAGATCAACCTATCTTTCTCATCATAAAGCTGCCATTAAATTGAATTTAGAGAGCTTATTCTAGGTTGTTTAATGGTTAGAGATTAAATAGAGAGCTTGTTCTATTTAACGACAAACTAAGGAAAGATTGGGATAACAGAGCTTGTTGTTATCTACGGTTGTTAACTTTGATAGTTGGTTGATATTGATAGATCTGAAATTGATTCTTAATGATGTCTAGTGGTGGAGAATGAAACCTTAACCATATTTTTCATATTTGATTCTTCTTACTTACTTGTTTTCTTACTTTTCTAGTTTGCTTATTTTTAAAAGTATATTTATTTTTATTGGCTGGTTATACCGCCTAATTTGTATATTAACTTTGTTTTATTTTTATTGGCTGGTTCTACCGCCTAATTTAGTATATATATTTTTATTGGCTGGTTATACCGCCTAATTTAGTATATATATTTTTATTGGCTGGTTATACCGCCTTGCATCTTATTCTTATTATTTACCTTAGTTTAAATCTGGCTTCAAAAACCCCTTTTCTTTTATTGTTTTCTTTGAACGTAAGTTATAAACTAATAACTCATAGATTAAAACCCAATCCCTGAGGACTCGACCCTTGCTAATCATTATACTCTTTTGGGTGCATCAAATTTTTGGCGCCGTTGCCGGGGATTGCTTTCTTTAGTTTATTAGTTTATTGGTTTATTCTTATTTTCTGTTCTAATTATTTACTTTCTTTTTTTTTTATTAGTGAATGTTCCAAGCTCCTGAAGAAGACTTACGACTTAGGAGAATTCAGGAATTTATAACTTCTCACCAACAACCAATCGAGGAGTTGATCCAAAACATCCAAGAGGAGCAAGGAGAGATGGCAGCAGCTGACAACCGAACTCTCAAGGAGCTAGCCGCTCCGGACTTGGGTCAACAACCATTATGCATTGAATATGCTAATCTTGAGGTAGCTTTTGAATTAAAATCTGGTTTGATTCATCTTCTCCCAACTTTTCATGGCTTTGCAGGAGAGGATCCAAATAAGCACCTCAAGGAATTCCATGTAGTTTGCTCAAGCATGAGACCAACAGGGGTCACGGAAGAGCAAGTTAAGTTGAGAGCCTTCCCATTCTCTCTAGCTGATTCAGCAAAGGAATGGCTCTACTATCTACCATCCGGGACCATCACTACATGGAATGATTTGAAGAAAGCATTCTTGGAACGGTATTTCCCAGCATCTAAGGCTGCCAACATTAGGAAAGAGATATGTGGGATTCGGCAATACAACGGAGAGTCCTTATATGAATATTGGGAGAGGTTCTAGAAACTTTGTGCATCATGTCCACACCATCAAATAAGTGAACAACTTCTCATCCAATACTTCTATGAAGGTCTCATGCCCATGGAGAGAAGTATGATAGATGCCGCTAGTGGGGGAGCTCTAGTTGATAAGACTCCCAGGGCTGCTAGAACATTAATCTCCAACATGGCAGCCAATTCTCAACAGTTTTCATTGAGACAAGATCCACCACCACAACCCAAGAGAGTTAATGAGGTAAGTATATCATCCCTTGAACAAAAATTTGATAAACTGACTTCTCTTGTTCAACAATTGGCTGTAGGTAAAATACAACAAATAAAGGCTTGTGGCATATGTTCAAACATAGGGCACCAAACTGATATGTGTCCAACACTTCAAGAGGATACCAATGAACATGTGAATGCCATGGGTGGATTTCAGAACCAATCAAGGAAATATGATCCCTACTCAAACACTTACAATCCAGGATGGAGGGATCATCCAAACTTCAATTATGGAGGGAACCAATCACAAACTATTACTCCACCATTTGACCACAGGCCACCGGGTTTTCAGCAAAGAGTGCAACAACCATACCAAACCCGACAACAACTACCACCCACCCAAAATTCAGGTACTTCTCTTGAAGATCTTGTTAAAGCTCTTTCTACTAATACAATTCAATTTCAACAGGAAACAAAGACAAGTATTCGAAATTTGGAGACCCAAATAGGGCAATTGGCAACAACCATGAGTCAAATGCAAGCAAGGGATTCTGGGAAATTACCTTCCCAAACCATAGTGAATCCAAGAGAGAATGCCAATGCTATAACTTTAAGAAGTGGGAAACAGCTAGAGACACCACAAAATGATAGTGCTCAAGGGGAGAACAATACCATGGCATCCTCTTCACATCCCAACGAGCCACTAAAAAAGGTAATTCCTAAACCATCCTTTCCTTCTTATATAACTCCTCCACCTTTTCCTAGCAGGTTAGCAAAGTCCAAGAAGGAGGAGCAAGAGAAGGAAATTTTGGAAACCTTCCGGAAAGTAGAGGTGAACATTCCTTTACTAGATGCTATCAAGCAAGTGCCAAGATATGCCAAGTTCCTAAAAGAGTTGTGCACATCTAAACGGAAGTTGAAATGGAATGAAAAGGTAAGTGTGGGGGAGAATGTGTCAGCTGTTCTTCAAAAGAAACTCCCACCTAAATGCAAGGATCCAGGTATGTTTACCATTCCTTGTAAGATAGGCAACACCAGGTTTGAGCGTGCTATGCTAGATCTAGGGGCATCTATTAATGTCATGCCATATTCAATTTATGCTTCATTGAA
The DNA here is from genome assembly GCA_030761205.1 of Fremontodendron californicum. Taxonomy (NCBI): domain Eukaryota; kingdom Viridiplantae; phylum Streptophyta; class Magnoliopsida; order Malvales; family Malvaceae; genus Fremontodendron; species Fremontodendron californicum. The sequence goes on along the minus strand of JAULJL010000023.1, from coordinate 7,421,191 downwards.
TCTAGGACCATTAGAGGAAACCGGTGTTATAATACAACTTGCTGACCGTTCTAACACTTATCCAAGAGGAGTTGTAGAAGACGTTCTTGTACAGGTTAATGAATTGGTTTTGCCCGCTGACTTTTATGTTATTGAGATGGAAGATGAGATGTCTTCTAATCCCACACCTATTCTATTAGGGAGACCATTCTTGAAAACAGCAAGAACTAAAATAGATGTACATGATGGCACTTTAACTATGGAATTTGATGGTGAAATAATTCGCTTTAACATTTTTGAGGCCATGAGATATCCTAGTGATGTGCATTCTGTTTTTAATATTGATATAATTGACTCACTAGTGCAGCAAGCTTATGAGCTAGATGGTGAAGATAGTGTGGAAATAGTCCTTAGCAACCATCTCGGAATGGGGAATGCTAAACTAGCCTTGAGTGACCAGGTGGAAGGGGCACTAGAATCTTTACACTCGCTGCCACCTAAAGATGCAAGGTTTGATGTTTCATTTATTGATTTGCCTTTATCTAATGAGAAACTTCTACCTTCCATTTTGCAGGCACCAACTTTAGAGTTGAAACCACTACCGAACCACTTGAAATATGTGTTCCTAGGTAAAAAGGACACACTACCGATCATCATTGCCAAAGAGCTCACACCTTTGCAAGAAGAGCGACTTATCCGGGTGCTTAGAGAGCATAAAACAGCAATTGGTTGGACAATTGCCGATATCAAGGGAATAAGCCTATCCATGTGCATGCACCGGATTTTGTTAGAGGAAGGGTCCAAACCAACAAGAGAAGCACAAAGAAGATTGAACCCTCCTATGATGGAGGTTGTGAAAAAGGAGATACTGAAGCTCCTAGATGTTGGAGTGATCTATCCTATCTCGGATAGCAAATGGGTGAGCCCGGTCCAAGTGGTTCCAAAGAAATCAGGTGTAACGGTGGTAACAAATAATGAGAATGAACTTGTTCCTACTAGGATTCAAACAGGATGGCGAGTTTGTATTGATTATCGTAAACTTAATTCCACAACTCGCAAAGACCACTTTCCTTTACCTTTTATTGATCAAATGCTTGAAAGGTTAGCTGGCCATTCTCATTATTGTTTTCTTGATGGTTTTTCAGGTTATAATCAGATAGCCATTGCTCCGGAGGACCAAGAGAAAACAACATTCACATGTCCATTTGGTACTTTTGCATACCGGCGTATGCCATTTGGTCTTTGTAATGCACCAGCTACATTCCAAAGGTGTATGGTTAGCATATTTTCAGATTATGTAGAGAACATCATAGAAGTGTTTATGGATGATTTTAGTGTCTATGGTGATTCTTTTGATAGATGTCTAGAGAACAAGGAATAGTTTTGGGCCATGTTATTTCTTGAAAGATGAATGGAAACTAACCTTGTTTTGAATTGGGAAAAATGTCACTTTATGGTAGAACAAGGAATAGTTTTGGGCCATGTTATTTCTTCTAGAGGGATAGAGGTTGATAAATCTAAAATAGATATTATGCATTCTTTACCACCTCCCACAAATGTGAGAGAGGTTCGTTCTTTTCTTGGACATGCAGGTTTCTATAGGAGATTTATCAAAGACTTCTCAAAGATCACATTACCTCTTTGCAAGCTACTACAAAAAGATGTGGTTTTCCACTTTGATGACAAATGCAAAGAAGCGTTCGAAACATTGAAGGGACTCTTGACATCAGCTCCTATCATCCAACCACCAGATTGGAATGTACCCTTTGAAATCATGTGTGATGCTAGTGACTATGCCATTGGAGCTGTTTTGGGCCAAAGGGTTGGCAAAGCCTCACATGCCATTTATTATGCCTCACGAACTCTTAATGATGCTCAATTGAACTATTCCACTACTGAAAAAGAACTTTTGGCTGTTGTATTTGCTTTAGAAAAATTTCGATCTTATTTAATTGGTACTAAAGTAATTGTATTTTCTGACCATGCAGCCCTTAGGTACTTACTCACTAAGAAGGATGCCAAACCAAGGTTGATCAGATGGATACTTCTCTTACAAGAGTTTGATTTGGAGATAAAAGATAAGAGAGGTAGTGACAACTTGGTTGCGAACCATCTTAGCCGTTTAGTTCATGAAGAGGATGCACTACCCTTGAATGAGAACTTTCCGGATGAGCAACTTCTTTTTATAAGTACAACAACTCCTTGGTATGCTGATATTGTTAATTACTTAGTTACCAAGAAGTTGCCACAAGAGTTGACACAAGCTCAAAGAAATAAGATCAAGAGTGATGCCAAATACTACATATGGGATGATCCTTACCTTTGGAAGCATTGCTCCGATCAGATTATAAGAAGGTGTGTACTCGAAACTGAATTTCAATCTATTCTCACCTTTTGTCACTCTTATGCATGTGGAGGACACTTTGGATCCAAAAGAACAGCCATGAAAGTTCTTGATTCTGGATTTTATTGGCCTACCATATTCAAAGATGCATACCTCTTTTGCAAGTCATGTGATCGGTGCCAAAGAACAGGTAACTTAGGTGCTAGAAATCAAATGCCTCAAACTCCAATACTTATTGTTGAAATTTTTGATGTATGGGGCATGGATTTCATGGGACCTTTTCCTCCTTCTTTTGGTAATCTTTATATTTTACTTGCCGTTGATTATGTTTCAAAGTGGGTGGAAGCAAAATCCACTAGGACTAATGACTCTAAAGTTGTTTCAGATTTTGTCAAGACTAACATCTTTGCTAGGTTTGGAACGCCAAAGGCCATAATCAGCGATAGAGGTACTCACTTTTGCAATAGGACTATGGAAGCACTTTTGAGGAAGTATAACATCACACACAAGGTCTCCACCTCATATCATCCTCAAACTAGTGGGCAAGCTGAAGTGTCAAACCGAGAAGTTAAGTCCATCCTTGAAAAGACAGTTAATCCAAATAGGAAGGATTGGAGTTCACGACTTGATGATGCACTTTGGGCTTATAGGACAACATATAAGACACCCATTGGTATGTCTCCTTATCGACTTGTTTATGGTAAGCCTTGTCATCTTCCGGTTGAATTGGAACATAAATCATATTGGGCTATCAAACAATGCAACATGGAGATGGATGAGACAGGAAAGAAAAGAAAACTTGACCTACAAGAATTAGAGGAGATAAGGAATGATGCCTATCAGAATTCTAGGATTTACAAGGAAAAGACTAAGGCATTCCATGACAAGATGATATCAAGAAAGGAATTTGTTGTTGGACAAAAAGTTCTTCTCTTCCATTCACGCCTTAAGTTATATCCAGGTAAGTTACGTTCTCGTTGGGTTGGACCTTTTGTTATTACTAATGTATTTACTCATGGTGCAGTTGAAATCCAAAGCCCAAAAACAGATAAGGCATTCAAAGTGAATGGTCATAGATTGAAGCCTTACTATGAGAACTTTCCAATACAAGATGTGGAGGAGTTTCCACTTTTTGAGCCAAAGTATGTTGAATAATAATGGCATGGGTCTAAGTTAGGCTGAGGACAATAAACCAAGCGCTTCTTGGGAGGCAACCCAAAAGGATGGAGAGCATCTATTATATCAGATTTGCATATTCCTTACTCTCCATCATTCTATCTTTTATTGTTTTTCTTTTCTTTTGTTTAATAGTTCTTTTCTCTTACATATAATTCTTGCATTGGGGGATAATAGCATTACATTGAGGACAATGTAAAAATTATGTGTGGGGGGAAGAATTTAGGATTTTATTTAGAGTGTTTTGTTTTTGAGTTTTTTTTATGTTGTTTTTCTTTCTGATCCTTGTTTTGAAAATAACTAGATGTAAATATAATTTTTATTTTTTTTTACCCCGGTTAAATGGCGGATAACGGTACTCCGTGATTATTTAAATCGGTTCCATCAGCTACCCACAAAACTGATATTGTATATAAATTTCTCTTCCAATTTCTCTTTCAATTTTTTTTTTCATTTTTTTCAGGATGGATGATATTCTCACAAGATTGCAGAAACGATTTCCTCCTTTTCCTCGAAATATTTTACTGAAGCTTTACCAAGTTCGATTTGAAAGATTAAGAATGCTTATGCACAAAGGGATTCCTGAAGACATACGTTGGATAATTGAAGCCAAGGTACGTGAAGATGAATATCTTCCTGTTTTGCATTTACCAGGTACAGGTAGAAGCACTTTTGCAAAGAAGCGACGAGCAAAGCGCATGAGTTCAAATTGCGACAAATGTGCACGATGGACGTGTAACGGTAAATGTCGTTCTATTGGGATTCCGTCCTCTAATCGAGATGATAAATTGAATTCATTAAGGATGGACTGAGTAAGGAGAATTTGGGTAATATCCAACTTTCTCTTGAGACGCATCCTAGTGGAGACGTACAAAGAGAAATTCTTGATTTATGGCCGCAATTCCAAAGGGAATGGCAACATCTTGGGAATCTGATGTTAAAAGACCCTGTTTGCCAGCTTGTAAGAAAACTGGATGGGAAGCATATCCTCGACTCATAGAAGGCGTTTAAGCCGTTTCTGGACGTAAAACTAGAGGAAGATGTGAGCCACAATCACAACTACAATAAATGACTTCTCAGCTTTTGGTTTGATTTGCAATAACTTTATTTTGGTTTAATTTACGTGTTGTTCGATTTGTGTAATTATTCTCGTTTTTTTTTTATTTGTCTTTTACGGTTGATTTTTTCTTCTCTTTTTGATTTTCTTCCTGAAATCACGCAAAAATCTTTTGTTAGGTTAACATTTTCTTCTGACAGGTCAGATACACTTTCGGCGACATTATTACTCTTGTCTGATTCACTACTCAGTCCTCTATATATTACACCATGTACTCATTCTCTTTCAGGCACTCGAAAAAAAAAAAAATGGAAAGTACTTCATCCCAGCGCATTAAAAAAATTTGTGTCTTTGTAGGTGCTTATCCAGGGAAAAATAACATATTCGCTGATGAAGCCATAAGAGTTGGAGTAATACTTGCCCAACAAAAGATCCACTTGATTTATGGAGGCGGTAGTACGGGTTTAATGGGAGCAGTCGCTACAGCAGCACACGCCGGAGGAAGTCCAGTTCTAGGAATCGTGCCAAAACTATTCACAAGTTTTTGTGGACCTACCGTGGGTAAGGAAATACAAGTCTGGAGTATCCCTGAACGGATGACAATCATGTACCATTCTGCCGATGCATTCATTGCTTTACCAGGAGGTCTGGGTACATTGGAAGAAATAGCTTGCGTGGCTTCTTAGTCATCTTTGGTCACAAATAAGAAACCCATTGGTTTACTTAATATTAATGGTTATTTTAGTAATTTGCTTTCATATTTAGATAATGCTGTGGATAATGGAATCATGTTTTCAGAGGCAATGAGAACCATAATTTCTACTACAACCATTGAAGATTTACTTAAAAAGCTCCAAGCTTATGAGTGTTTATCTGCTACGGTTGTTTCGCAAAAGCTCGGAAAAAGAAAAAGAGATATGGACGAGCAAGGAGTGGATTGCACTTTGTCTTTGTGACATTATCTAACATTTTGCTTGTTGTGTCTCAGTTATAATAAGTGGTTAGCAACCTCTGCAGGTAATATCTCCTAAATTCTACCTTTAAAATTTGACATTGGGGACAATGTCATATTTTAGTAGGGGGTAAGGGACATATTTTGCTAATTTAAAAAAAAAAAAAAGTTTGTTGTGTTTTAAGCAATTTAGAAGTATTCATTCTGAACAAGGTCTGAGTAAGGGAGACTTGAGACATACCTTGTCAGTTTGATTTTAATCTTTTTATGTTTACTTGTTAATTTTTGTTTAGTATTTTAGGATTATTTAGGTTGCATGAGTTTGTTTTGTTTTGAGTCTTAGTTGTTCCTATTCTTATGTTATTAGTTCTTTTCTCCTACACATGATTCTTTCATTTGGGTTAATAGACTTACATTGAGGACAATGTAAGAATTAAGTGTGGGGGGAATGATTTAGGATTTCTTTTATTTTTGTCTACTATTTTTTTTTTATGAGTCTTTATTATTATTATTATTATTTTTTTTAGTGTGTTTTAGTTCCTTTTTAATACAATGATGAGATATGAATTGCATAAGTCTAAAACAGATTTATTAGTGAGAAGATTTTCATGAGAATTGAGCTTGATGTCAACCTTTTTATGAGCCAATGTTAATATGATATGTTGATTGAGAAAGAAGCATGTTTAGACTTAATCTGACTTGTATAATCATCCTTGTGAGTTTTTTAGCCTATAATGATTGATGCATTATACAAATCAATCTAATTTCTTTCTTGAGTGCTCTTATGATTACATGATTCTTTAGAACTTGCTTTAAACCGTTTGAGACTATATTGATACATGTGACAACATGAATATGATAGAGGCATTAGGATTATAACCAGAGCGAAACAGCCATCCATTATTAATGTTCTAAGAGAACATCCCCATTAGTGAGCCAATTTGAGCCTACATTAAATATGCTGTTTTATTGGTAACCACAACTTACACCTAGCCTAAATATACTTATATCCTTACCCTTGTTCTAAAGATGGATTATATATTTTGAGACATATTGCAAAAAACAAGGGATATTTTTAGTTGAAAATTTGGGTTAGAAACAAGAAATAAGTGTGGGGGGAAAAGAAAAGAAAAGTCAAGAGAAAAAGAAGTGGAATACTGATGCACCCAAAAGAGTGTATCTTATTTAACCTTGCACTAAAAAGATCAATTGTAAGTATAGTAGTTAGCAAGGGTCGAGTCCTCAGGGATTGGGTTTTAGTTTATAAGTTGATAGTTTAAAACTTAAATTCAAGAACAATAAAAGAAAAGGGGTTTTTGAAATCAGATTTAAACTAAAGTAAATAATAAGAATAAGATGCAAGGCGGTATAACCAGCCAATAAAAATATATATACTAAATTAGGCGGTATAACCAGCCAATAAAAATAAAACAAAGTTAATATACAAATTAGGCGGTATAACCAGCCAATAAAAATAAATATACTTTTAAAAATAAGCAAACTAGAAAAGTAAGAAAACAAGTAAGTAAGAAGAATCAAATATGAAAAATATGGTTAAGGTTTCATTCTCCACCACTAGACATCATTAAGAATCAATTTCAGATCTATCAATATCAACCAACTATCAAAGTTAACAACCGTAGATAACAACAAGCTCTGTTACTCCAATCTTTCCTTAGTTTGTCGTTAAATAGAACAAGCTCTCTATTTAATCTCTAACCATTAAACAACCTAGAATAAGCTCTCTAAATTCAATTTAATGGCAGCTTTATGATGAGAAAGATAGGTTGATCTAAGCAACAAACACATAAGCTCGGATTGTTCAACTTAGGTTATGTTCCACTTTGCAATTATTGAAAACTTGACCATAATCATTAATCACAAATTGCCACTTATGAATAGGAAATCAAGACAATTATACGGATCAAGACTCCTAAACAAGCAATAGATAATTATCAAGATCTATCTAGTTGTACACCTAAATAAATCAAGACAACATCATGAACAATTCTTGTAGAAGAACATAAGCAACTTTGATAGAAAATTAATGATAGATAGAATCTGAAAATCAATCACAAAACATGTCTAGCCTAGCATAGGCATTATAAACATAAAATTAAATAGAATCTAAGAAGAAAATAAAAGAAAGAAAGAAGAAGAAGAAGAATATTAATTATCCAGCTTCTTGCTCTCTCTAAAGAAAAAGAAAACTAGAGAAAAGAAAGAAGAAGAAAACCTAGAGAATTTTATTACAATTGCTAATATCCTACCTATGTACAATATGATCCTCTACAATCATCCAAGGCCCTCTATTTATACACATTTTGGAGGGCTAAATGACAAGAGACAAGCTTTACAAATTTCAAAGGTAGGTATAATAGGTGGGTGAATTTTTCTAACAATTTTCGTCATATTGTATGACAATTTTGATCAGCCAACTTGATGGTCGATTTCGTCAATGTTGGATGCCTGATCTGATCACATGGTCTTTTAGAAAAAGGTTCCCCTATCAGTTACGGATCCATAGCCGTTGGAATCAGCTCATTTACTGATGTGGATAAGTAGATATGGGCAAAATACGAAAACAGGTCAGCACAGACGTCATTGCACATCAGCCAACTTGATGGTCGATTTCGCTAGGGAAAACGACTCCGTTTCAAGAAGTGTAAAACATGAAAAAGATAGATATGCCTCTTAGCTTTGCACGGCTACAAATTTCAGCCTTATTGCTTCAGTGAAACTCGAGATATAGCTGATATGGTAAAAGGTGTCGGAACTGGAACTGAACTGGATTTGCCCTTAATTCTAGTAATCTGAAATCACTCAAAGAAACTTGTGAAAAACACCAAAATACATAAAAATATAAAAGATCATAAACACAATTAGACTAAACAATAATAACTCGTATTTGACACAAAACAATAATAAAACATAACTAAAAACTATATAATTATACGAGTTATCACACCCCCACACTTAGATTGTTGCTAGTCCCTAGCAACGACTCAAATAAAAATAAAATAAGAAAATCTAATCTAATCCACTTTCGTAGGAAATCACAGTGGCACTTAGCATGTGACACAAGCCTTTAAACCCCTAGGTGTCCCTAGTGGACGAGTTTAGTCTCGTGAGGGTTTACTAGAACGATACCCACAAACATTGGAAAACTAAAATATAAATAAACTACATATACTAAAAATATTTATTCCTAATCCTTTCAATACAAATTAGAGACAATCTTTGAACAAGTCTTATAAACTAATCAATAGCTTAAAGAATTTCACAAAAAAATCATGCTTGAATGTAAATTGTTTGAGTTAAGCCAATATTAGCATAACATATCTCAATCAAAATAGTGGATGTTTAAATTTAATCTCAAGTTCTCACATGGGATACCCTCATGATTTTCACTCTTTAAAGTAGTGGTGAAATGTTTACACTCAATCAATCTCATGAAAACAGTTCTACCATATTCTTGCTTGTCCACCTATTCTCCACTATTTAGATCATACAACTTCATGAATCAAGAGGTCTTTAATCGAGGTTGTAATGGGGCCAAGGGGGTTTGTAATGTGGTTGAAGAACAAAAGGATAAAGATATCACAAAGGTTCCAAAGAGTTCATAAAGTTTAGAGACATAAAAAGATCATACAAAGAAACTTCTCAAAACTCTTTACAAGTACATAGTCACCTAGGCCGGATATTCATGTTGGGCCTTTTCTTCATTCTGAACAACTTTGTAACATCTTTTTCTTTTTCCCAAAATTCAAGAGATGATTCATATTTTTTTTTGAATGTATTTGCCAGTATTCCATTTCTTTTTTTTTTTTTTTTGACTTTTCTTTTCTTTTCCCCCCACACTTATTTCTTGTTTCTAACCCAAATTTTTAACTAAAAATATCCCTTGTCTTTGCAACTTGTCTCAAAACATGCTAATTCATCTTTGGAACAAAGGTAAAGATATAAGTATATTTAGGTTAGGGACAAGTTATGGTTACCAAAGAGATAGCTTATTCAATGTAGGCTCAAATTGGTTCACTAAGGGTGTGTTCTCTTGGAACATCAATAAGGGATGGCTGTTTAGCCCTGGCTAAAAATCCTAATGCCTCTATCATATTCATGTTGTCACATGTATCAATATAGTCTCAAACGGTTTAAAGCAAGTTCTAGAGAATCATGTAATCATAAGAGCACTCAAGAAAGAAATTAGATTGATTTGTATAATGCATCAATCATTATAGGCTCAAAAACTCACAAGGATGATTATACAAGTCAGATTAAGTCTAAACATGTTTCTTTCTCAATCAACATATCATATTAACATTGGCTCATAAAAATTAGTATCAAGCCTAATTCTCATGAAAATTTTCTCACTAATAAATCTGTTTTAGACTTATGCAATTCATATCTCATCATAGTATTGAAAAGGAACTAAAACACACTAAAAATAATAATAAAGACTCATAAAAAAAATAGTAGACAAAAATAAAAGAAATCCTAAATCCTTCCCCCCACACTTAATTCTTACATTGTCCTCAATGTAAGTCTATTAACTCAAATGAAAGAATCATGTGTAAGAGAAAAGAACTAATAACATAAGAATAGGAACAACTAAGACTCAAAACAAAACAAAACCATGCAACCTAAATAATCTTAAAATACTAAAGAAAAATTAACAAGTAAACATAAAAATTTTAAAATCAAACTGACAAGGTATGTCTCAAGTCTCCCTTACTCAGACCTTGTTCAGAATGAATACTTCTAAATTGCTTAAAATACAACAAACTTTTTTTTTTTTTTTAAATTAGCAAAATATGTCTCTTACCCCCTACTAAAATATGACATTGTCCCCAATGTCAAATTTTAAAGGTAGAATTTAGGAGATATTACCTGCAGAGGTTGCTAACCACTTATTATAACTGAGACACAACAAACAAAATGTTAGATAATGTCACAAAGACAAAGTGCAGTCCACTCCTTGCTCGTCCATATCTCTTTTTCTTTTTCCGAGCGTTTGCGAAACAACCGTAGCAGATAAACACTCATAAGCTTGGAGCTTTTTGAGTAAATCTTCAATGGTTGTAGCAGAAATTATGGTTCTCCTTGCCTCTGAAAACATGAATCCATTATCCACAGCATTATCTAAATATGAAAGCAAATTACTAAAATAACTATTAATATTAAGCAAACCAATGGGTTTCTTATTTGTGACCAAAGATGACCAAGAAGCCACGCAAGCTATTTCTTCCAATGTACCCAGACCTCCTGGTAAAGCAATGAATGCATCGGCAGAATGGTACATGATTGTCATCCGTTCAGGGATACTCCAGACTTGTATTTCCTTACCCACGGTAGGTCCACAAAAACTTGTGAATAGTTTTGGCACGATTCCTAGAACTGGACTTCCTCCGGCGTGTGCTGCTGTAGCGACTGCTCCCATTAAACCCGTACTACCGCCTCCATAAATCAAGTGGATCTTTTGTTGGGCAAGTATTACTCCAACTCTTATGGCTTCATCAGCGAATATGTTATTTTTCCCTGGATAAGCACCTCCAAAGACACAAATTTTTTTAATGCGCTGGGATGAAGTACTTTCCATTTTTTTTTCGAGTGCCTGAAAGAGAATGAGTACATGGTGTAATATATAGAGGACTGAGTAGTGAATCAGACAAGAGTAATAATGTCGCCGAAAGTGTATCTGACCTGTCAGAAGAAAATGTTAACCTAACAAAAGATTTTTGCGTGATTTCAGGAAGAAAATCAAAAAGAGAAGAAAAAATCAACCGCAAAAGACAAATAAAAAAAAACGAGAATAATTACACAAATCGAACAACACGTAAATTAAAACAAAATAAAGTTATTGCAAATCAAACCAAAAGTTGAGAAGTCGTTTATTGTAGTTGTGATTGTGGCTCACATCTTCCTCTGGTTTTACGTCCAGAAACGGCTTGAACGCCTTCTATGAGTCGAGGATATGCTTCCCATCCAGTTTTCTTACAAGCTGGCAAACAGGGTCTTTTAACATCAGATTCCCAAGATGTTGCCATTCCCTTTGGAATTGCGGCCATAAATCAAGAATTTCTCTTTGTACGTCTCCACTAGGATGCGTCTCAAGAGAAAGTTGGATATTACCCAAATTCTCCTTACTCAGTCCATCCTTAATGAATTCAATTTTATCATCTCGATTAGAGGACGGAATCCCAATAGAACGACATTTACCGTTACACGTCCATCGTGCACATTTGTGGCAATTTGAACTCATGCGCTTTGCTCGTCGCTTCTTTGCAAAAGTGCTTCTACATGTACCTGGTAAATGCAAAACAGGAAGATATTCATCTTCACGTACCTTGGCTTCAATTATCCAACGTATGTCTCCAGGAATCCCTTTGTGCATAAGCATTCTTAATCTTTCGAATCGAACTTGGTAAAGCTTAAGTAAAATATTTCGAGGAAAAGGAGGAAATCGTTTCTGCAATCTTGTGAGAATATCATCCATCCTGAAAAAAAAAAAAAAAAAGAGAAATTGAAAGAGAAATTTATATACAATATCAGTTTTTTTTTTGGGTAGCTGATGGAACCGACTTAAATAATCACGGAGTACCGTTATCCGCCATTTAATCGGGGTTAAAAAAAATTATATTTACATCTAGTGTTTTTCAAAACAAGGATCAGAAAGAAAAACAACATAAAAAAAACTCAAAAACAAAACACTCTAAATAAAATCCTAAATTCTTCCCCCCACACATAATTCTTACATTGTCATTAATGTAATGCTATTATCCCCCAATGCAAGAATTATATGTAAGAGAAAAGAACTATTAAACAAAAGAAACTTATGCAGCCTAAATGAACTTAAAAGCAGTAAACACAATTAACAAAGAAACATAAGAAATAAAATAAAAACAATAAAAATAATAAAAGAAAAAGGAAAAGAAAGAGAAAGCAAATCTGAATATGGAAGGTTGGCAATTTCATCTTTAATTGGGCTGCCTTCCCAATTAACACTTGAGTTAGTGTTTTGAATCTAACCAACACCCTTTCTTGGCTTTTTAGGCTTGTCAGGCTCATACATGAAATTTCCCAAATTTATGCGTTTAAGAGGAAGCTTTCTTTGCACAACAGTGGATGCATTCTCCATTACAAGTATTATTCCATCATCCTTGGTGGTGCATATCTCATCGAGGAATGGTGCATCTTTTGGTACTTGTTGAATGACATCCACAAACAAACTGTTTAAGGTTTCCAGCGTGTCTTGTTCATGTTCATCCTCCTTGAACTTTGCAAATCTACTAGGAAAAGGTGGAGAAGAAACATTAGTAAAAAGTGGAACTTTAAACGTTACCTCAGGTGTCGAAATACTCTTATTTGTATTTGTGGCTTCATTATCCTCAAGAATAGAATCCATCTCTAATTCTGTCTCATCCTCATCTTGTTCATCATTCCTCAAGGTCACAATAGTAGTATTCTCCTTTGGGTTAATCATTGTTTGGGCAGAGAGTTCTTCAGATCTTTGTGCTACCCATACCACCATACTACTAGCCAATTGGCTCATTTGCTTTTCCAAACTCTTGATGCTTGCCCTTGTTTCCTGTTGAAATTGCAAAGTATTAGTAACAAGAGAATCGACAAGATCTTCTAAAGAAGTACCTGAGTTTTGAGTCATATGTGGTGGTTGAAGAAGATCTGGTTCTTGAGACCATGATTGATTGAAGCTAGATGGATGAGTGTAATTGGCATAAGGATCTACTTCTTGGTAATTTTTTGAGTAGCCATAATTAGTATGATCCCACCATCCCTCGTGGTAAGTGTTTGAGTAATGATCATACTGTTGGTCTTGGAACACTTGATGGCCTTGACATCCTCCCATGGCCAATTGTTGAACTGGGGAGGTGAGCTTGGCTTGTTGATTCTCTATGTTCATGTATGCCACCAACTCTTCAAGTGTTAGATTGCTCAATTCCATCGTTTTTTTTTTCTTTTCAAAATTTGATAAGAAAAACCCGTATGTACAAGAAAATAAATATCATTAGAACTGAAAATAAGAATAAACCAAGTAACAAATAAACTAAAAAAAACAATCCCCGGCAACGGCGCCAAAAATTTGATGCACCCAAAAGAGTGTATCTTATTTAACCTTGCACTAAAAAGATCAATTGTAAGTATAGTAGTTAGCAAGGGTCGAGTCCTCAGGGATTGGGTTTTAGTTTATAAGTTGATAGTTTAAAACTTAAATTCAAGAACAATAAAAGAAAAGGGGTTTTTGAAATCAGATTTAAACTAAAGTAAATAATAAGAATAAGATGCAAGGCGGTATAACCAGCCAATAAAAATATATATACTAAATTAGGCGGTATAACCAGCCAATAAAAATAAAACAAAGTTAATATACAAATTAGGCGGTATAACCAGCCAATAAAAATAAATATACTTTTAAAAATAAGCAAACTAGAAAAGTAAGAAAACAAGTAAGTAAGAAGAATCAAATATGAAAAATATGGTTAAGGTTTCATTCTCCACCACTAGACATCATTAAGAATCAATTTCAGATCTATCAATATCAACCAACTATCAAAGTTAACAACCGTAGATAACAACAAGCTCTGTTACCCCAATCTTTCCTTAGTTTGTCGTTAAATAGAACAAGCTCTCTATTTAATCTCTAACCATTAAACAACCTAGAATAAGCTCTCTAAATTCAATTTAATGGCAGCTTTATGATGAGAAAGATAGGTTGATCTAAGCAACAAACACATAAGCTCGGATTGTTCAACTTAGGTTATGTTCCACTTTGCAATTATTGAAAACTTGACCATAATCATTAATCACAAATTGCCACTTATGAATAGGAAATCAAGACAATTACACGGATCAAGACTCCTAAACTAGCAATAGATAATTATCAAGATCTATCTAGTTGTACACCTAAATAAATCAAGACAACATCATGAACAATTCTTGTAGAAGAACATAAGCAACTTTGATAGAAAATTAATGATAGATAGAATCTGAAAATCAATCACAAAACATGTCTAGGGCTTTGAAATCACCCTTAACCAAATAGAAGTTTAGCCTAGCATAGGCATTATAAACATAAAATTAAATAGAATCTAAGAAGAAAATAAAAGAAAGAAAGAAGAAGAAGAAGAATATTAATTATCCAGCTTCTTGCTCTCTCTAAAGAAAAAGAAAACTAGAGAAAAGAAAGAAGAAGAAAACTTAGAGAATTTTATTACAATGGCTAATATCCTACCTATGTACAATATGATCCTCTACAATCATCCAAGGCCCTCTATTTATACACATTTTGGAGGGCTAAATGACAAGAGACAAGCTTTACAAATTTCAAAGGTAGGTATAATAGGTGGGTGAATTTTTCTAACAATTTTCGTCATATTGTATGACAATTTTGATCAGCCAACTTGATGGTCGATTTCGTCAATGTTGGAGGCCTGATCTGATCACATGGTCTTCTAGAAAAAGGTTCCCCTATCAGTTACGGATCCATAGCCGTTGGAATCAGCTCATTTACTGATGTGGATAAGTAGATATGGGCAAAATCCGAAAACAGGTCAGCACAGACGTCATTGCACATCAGCCAACTTGATGGTCGATTTCGCTAGGGAAAACGACTCCGTTTCAAGAAGTGTAAAACATGAAAAAGATAGATACGCCTCTTAGCTTTGCACGGCTACAAATTTAAGCCTTATTGCTTCAGTGAAACTCGAGATATAGCTGATATGGCAAAAGGTGTCGGAACTGGAACTGAACTGGATTTGCCCTTAATTCTAGTAATCTGAAATCACTCAAAGAAACTTGTGAAAAACACCAAAATACATAAAAATATAAAAGATCATAAACACAATTAGACTAAACAATAATAACTCGTATTTGACACAAAACAATAATAAAACATAACTAAAAACTATATAATTATACGAGTTATCAAATACTGGCAAATACATTCCTAAATAAAAAATATGAATCATCTCTTGAATTTGTGGAAAAAGAAAAAGATGTTACAAAGTTGTTTAGAATGAAGAAAAGGCCCAACATGAATATTCGGCCTAGGTGACTATGTACTTGTAAAGAGTTTTGAGAAGTTTCTTTGTATGATCTTATTATGTCTCTAAACTTTATGAACTCTTTGGAGCCTTTGTGATATCTTTATCCTTTTGTTATTCAACCACATTACAAACCCCTTGGCCCCATTACAACCTTGATTAAAGACCTCTTGATTCATGAAGTTGTATGATCTAAATAGTGGAGAATAGGTGGACAAGCAAGAATATTGTAGAACTGTTTTCATGAGATTGATTGAGTGTAAACACTTCACCACTACTTTAAAGAGTGAAAATCATGAGGGTATATCATGTGAGAAGTTGAGATTAAATTTGAACATGCACTATTTTGATTGAGATATGTTATGTTAATATTGGCTTAACTCAAACAATTTACATTCAAGCATGAATTTTTGTGAAATTCTTTAAGCTATTGATTAGTTTATAAGACTTGTTCAAAGATTGTCTCTAATTTGTATTGAAAGGATTAGGAATAAATATTTTTAGTATATGTAGTTTATTTATATTTTAGTTTTTCAATGTTTGTGGGTATCGTTCTAGTAAACCCTTACGAGACTAAACTCGTCCACTAGGGACACCTAGGGGTTTAAAGGCTTGTGTCACATGCTAAGTGCCACCGTGATTTCCTACGAAAGTGGATTAGATTAGATTTTCTTATTTTATTTTTATTGAGTCGTTGCTAGGGACTAGCAACAATCTAAGTGTGGGGGTGTGATAACTCGTATAATTATATAGTTTTTAGTTATGTTTTATTATTGTTTTGTGTCAAATACGAGTTATTATTGTTTAGTCTAATTGTGTTTATGATCTTTTATATTTTTATGTAATTTGGTGTTTTTCACAAGTTTCTTTGAGTGATTTCAGATTACTAGAATTAAGGGCAAATCTAGTTAAGTTCCAGTTCCGACACCTTTTATCATATCAGCTATATCTCGAGTTTCACTGAAGCAATAAGGCTGAAATTTTAACCGTGCAAAGCTAAGAGGCATATCTATCTTTTTCATGTTTTACACTTCTTGAAACGGAGTCGTTTTCCCTAGCGAAATCGACCATCAAGTTGGCTGATGTGCAATGACGTCTGTGCTGACCTGTTTTCGTATTTTGCCCATATCTTCTTATCCACACCAGCAAATGAGCTGATTCCAACGGATATGGATCAGTAACTGACAGGGGAACATTTTTCTAGAAGACCATGTGATCAGATCAGGCATCCAATATTGACAAAATCGACCATCAAGTTGGCTGATCAAAATTGTCATACAATATGACGAAAATTGTTAGAAAAATGCACCCACCTATTATACCTACCTTTGAAATTTGTAAAGCTTGTCTCTTGTCATTTAGCCCTCCAAAATGTGTATAAATAGAGGGCCTTGAATGATTGTAGAGGATCATATGGTAGATTGGTAGGAAATTAGCCATTGTAATAAAATTCTCTAAGTTTTCTTTTTCTTTCTTTTCTCTAGTTTTCTTTTTCTTTATTTTCTTCTTCTTCTTTCTTTCTTTTATTTCCTTCTTAGATTCTCTTTAATTTTATGTTTATGTTTACAATGCCTATGCTAGGCTAAACTTCTATTTGGTTAAGGGTGATTTCAAAGCCCTAGACATGTTTTGTGATTGATTTTTAGATTCTATCTATCATTAATTCTCTATCAAAGTTGCTTATGTTCTTCTACAAGAATTGTTCATGATGTTGTCTTGATTTATTTAGGTGTACAACTAGATAGATCTTGATAATTATCTATTGCTAGTTTAGGAGTCTTGATCCGTGTAATTGTCTTGATTTCCTATTCATAAGTGGCAATTTGTGATTAATGATTATGGTCAAGTTTTCAATAATTGCAAAGTGGAACATAACCTAAGTTGAACAATCCGAGCTTATGTGTTTGTTGCTTAGATCAACCTATCTTTCTCATCATAAAGCTGCCATTAAATTGAATTTAGAGAGCTTATTCTAGGTTGTTTAATGGTTAGAGATTAAATAGAGAGCTTGTTCTATTTAACGACAAACTAAGGAAAGATTGGGATAACAGAGCTTGTTGTTATCTACGGTTGTTAACTTTGATAGTTGGTTGATATTGATAGATCTATGATGCACCCAAAAGAGTGTATCTTATTTAACCTTGCACTAAAAAGATCAATTGTAAGTATAGTAGTTAGCAAGGGTCGAGTCCTCAGGGATTGGGTTTTAGTTTATAAGTTGATAGTTTAAAACTTAAATTCAAGAACAATAAAAGAAAAGGGGTTTTTGAAATCAGATTTAAACTAAAGTAAATAATAAGAATAACATGCAAGGCGGTATAACCAGCCAATAAAAATATATATACTAAATTAGGCGGTATAACCAGCCAATAAAAATATATATACTAAATTAGGCGGTATAACCAGCCAATAAAAATAAAACAAAGTTAATATACAAATTAGGCGGTATAACCAGCCAATAAAAATAAATATACTTTTAAAAATAAGCAAACTAGAAAAGTAAGAAAACAAGTAAGTAAGAAGAATCAAGTATGAAAAATATGGTTAAGGTTTCATTCTCCACCACTAGACATCATTAAGAATCAATTTCAGATCTATCAATATCAACCAACTATCAAAGTTAACAACCGTAGATAACAACAAGCTCTGTTACCCCAATCTTTCCTTAGTTTGTCGTTAAATAGAACAAGCTCTCTATTTAATCTCTAACCATTAAACAACCTAGAATAAGCTCTCTAAATTCAATTTAATGGCAGCTTTATGATGAGAAAGATAGGTTGATCTAAGCAACAAACACATAAGCTCGGATTGTTCAACTTAGGTTATGTTCCACTTTGCAATTATTGAAAACTTGACCATAATCATTAATCACAAATTGCCACTTATGAATAGGAAATCAAGACAATTACACGGATCAAGACTCCTAAACTAGCAATAGATAATTATCAAGATCTATCTAGTTGTACACCTAAATAAATCTAGACAACATCATGAACAATTCTTGTAGAAGAACATAAGCAACTTTGATAGAAAATTAATGATAGATAGAATCTGAAAATCAATCACAAAACATGTCTAGGGCTTTGAAATCACCCTTAACCAAATAGAAGTTTAGCCTAGCATTGGCATTATAAACATAAAATTAAATAGAATCTAAGAAGAAAATAAAAGAAAGAAAGAAGAAGAAGAAGAATATTAATTATCCAACCTCTTGCTCTTTCTAAAGAAAAAGAAAACTAGAGAAAAGAAAGAAGAAGAAAACTTAGAGAATTTTATTACAATGGCTAATATCCTACCTATGTACAATATGATCCTCTACAATCGTCCAAGGCCCTCTATTTATACACATTTTGGAGGGCTAAATGACAAGAGACAAGCTTTACAAATTTCAAAGGTAGGTATAATAGGTGGGTGCATTTTTCTAACAATTTTCGTCATATTGTATGACAATTTTGATCAGCCAACTTGATGGTCGATTTTGTCAATCTTGGAGGCCTGATCTGATCACATGGTCTTCTAGAAAAATGTTCCCCTATGAGTTGCTGATTCATAGCCGTTGGAATCAGCTCATTTGCTGATGTGGAGAAGAAGATATGGGCAAAATACGAAAACAGGTCAGCACAGACGTCATTGCACATCAGCCAACTTGATGGTCGATTTCTTCAATATTGGAGGCTTTATCTGATCACATGGTCTTCTAGACAAATGTTCCCCTATCAGTTAGTGATCCATAGCCGTTGGGATCAGCTCATTTGCTGATGTGTATCGGACGATATGGTAAAAATGCGAAAACTGCTCAGGACAGACATCATTGCACATCAGCCAACTTGATGGTTGATTTCGCTAGGCAAAACGACTCCGTTTCAAGAAGTGTAAAACATGAAAAAGATAGATATGCCTCTTAACTTCGCACGGTTAAAATTTCAGCCTTATTGCTTCAGTGAAACTCGAGATATAGCTGATATGGAAAAAGCTGTCGGAACTGGAACTGAACTGGATTTGCCCTTAATTCTAGTAATCTGAAATCACTCAAAGAAACTTGTGAAAAACACCAAATTACATAAAAATATAAAAGATCATAAACACAATTAGACTAAACAATAATAACTCGTATTTGACACAAAACAATAATAAAACATAACTAAAAACTATATAATTATACGAGTTATCACACCCCCACACTTAGATTGTTGCTAGTCCCTAGCAACGACTCAATAAAAATAAAATAAGAAAATCTAATCTAATCCACTTTCGTAGGAAATCACGGTGGCACTTAGCATGTGACACAAGCCTTTAAACCCCTAGGTGTCCCTAGTGGACGAGTTTAGTCTCGTGAGGGTTTACTAGAACGATACCCACAAACATTGAAAAACTAAAATATAAATAAACTACATATACTAAAAATATTTACTCCTAATCCTTTCAATACAAATTAGAGACAATCTTTGAACAAGTCTTATAAACTAATCAATAGCTTAAAGAATTTCACAAAAAATCATACTTGAATGTAAATTGTTTGAGTTAAGCCAATATTAACATAACATATTTCAATCAAAATAGTGCATATTCAAATTTAATCTCAACTTCTCACATGGGATACCCTCATGATTTTCACTCTTTAAAGTAGTGGTGAAGTGTTTACACTCAATCAATCTCATGAAAACAGTTCTACCATATTCTTGCTTGTCCACCTATTCTCCACTATTTAGATCATACAACTTCATGAATCAAGAGGTCTTTAATCAAGGTTGTAATGGGGCCAAGGGGTTTGTAATGTGGTTGAATAACAAAAGGATAAAGATATCACAAAGGCTCCAAAGAGTTCATAAAGTTTAGAGACATAATAAGATCATACAAAGAAACTTCTCAAAACTCTTTACAAGTACATAGTCACCTAGGCCGAATATTCATGTTGGGCCTTTTCTTCATTCTAAACAACTTTGTAACATCTTTTTCTTTTTCCACAAATTCAAGAGATGATTCATATTTTTTTACAAAGGAATGTATTTGCCAGTATTCCATTTCTTTTTCTCTTGACTTTTCTTTTCTTTTCCCCCCACACTTATTTCTTGTTTCTAACCCAAATTTTCAACTAAAAATATCCCTTGTTTTTTGCAATATGTCTCAAAATATATAATCCATCTTTAGAACAAGGGTAAGGATATAAGTATATTTAGGCTAGGTGTAAGTTGTGGTTACCAATAAAATAGCATATTTAATGTAGGCTCAAATTGGCTCACTAGTGGGGATGTTCTCTTAGAACATTAATAATGGATGGCTGTTTGGCTCTGGTTATAATCCTAATGCCTCTATCATATTCATGTTGTCACATGTATCAATATAGTCTCAAATGGTTTAAAGCAAGTTCTAGAGAATCATGTAATCATAAGAGCACTCAAGAAAGAAATTAGATTGATTTGTATAATGCATCAATCATTATAGGCTCAAAAACTCACAAGGATGATTATACAAGTCAGATTAAGTCTAAACATGCTTCTTTCTCAATCAACATATCATATTAACATTGGCTCATAAAAAGGTTGACATCAAGCTCAATTCTCATGAAAATCTTCTCACTAATAAATCTGTTTTAGACTTATGCAATTCATATCTCATCATTGTATTAAAAAGGAACTAAAACACACTAAAAAAAATAATAATAATAATAATAAAGACTCATAAAAAAAAATAGTAGACAAAAATAAAAGAAATCCTACAAAAATAAAAGAAATCCTAAATCATTCCCCCCACACTTAATTCTTACATTGTCCTCAATGTAAGTCTATTAACCCAAATGAAAGAATCATGTGTAAGAGAAAAGAACTAATAACATAAGAATAGGAACAACTAAGACTCAAAACAAAACAAACTCATGCAACCTAAATAATCCTAAAATACTAAACAAAAAATAACAAGTAAACATAAAAAGATTAAAATCAAACTGACAAGGTATGTCTCAAGTCTCCCTTACTCAGACCTTGTTCAGAATGAATACTTCTAAATTGCTTAAAACACAACAAACTCTTTTTTTTTTTTTTTTTTTAAATTAGCAAAATATGTCCCTTACCCCCTACTAAAATATGACATTGTCCCCAATGTCAAATTTTAAAGGTAGAATTTAGGAGATATTACCTGCAGAGGTTGCTAACCACTTATTATAACTGAGACACAACAAGCAAAATGTTAGATAATGTCACAAAGACAAAGTGCAATCCACTCCTTGCTCGTCCATATCTCTTTTTCTTTTTCCGAGCGTTTGCGAAACAACCGTAGCAGATAAACACTCATAAGCTTGGAGCTTTTTAAGTAAATCTTCAATGGTTGTAGCAGAAATTATGGTTCTCCTTTCCTCTGAAAACATGAATTTATTTTCCACAGCATTATCTAAATATGAAAGCAAATTACTAAAATAACCATTAATATTAAGCAAACCAATGGGTTTCTTATTTGTGACCAAAGATGACCAAGAAGCCACGCAAGCTATTTCTTCCAATGTACCCAGACCTCCTGGTAAAGCAATGAATGCATCGGCAGAATGGTACATGATTGTCATCCGTTCAGGGATACTCCAGACTTGTATTTCCTTACCCACGGTAGGTCCACAAAAACTTGTGAATAGTTTTGGCACGATTCCTAGAACTGGACTTCCTCCGGCGTGTGCTGCTGTAGCGACTGCTCCCATTAAACCCGTACTACCGCCTCCATAAATCAAGTGGATCTTTTGTTGGGCAAGTATTACTCCAACTCTTATGGCTTCATCAGCGAATATGTTATTTTTCCCTGGATAAGCACCTCCAAAGACACAAATTTTTTTAATGCGCTGGGACGAAGTACTTTCCATCTTTTTTTCGAGTGCCTGAAAGAGAATGAGTACATGGTGTAATATATAAAGGACTGAGTAGTGAATCAGACAAGAGTAATAATGTCGCCGAAAGTGTATCTGACCTGTCAGAAGAAAATATTAACCTAACAAAAGATTTTGCGTGATTTCAGGAAGAAAATCAAAAAGAGAAGAAAAATCAACCGTAAAAGACAAATAAAAAAAATTGAGAATAACAACACGTAAATTAAACCGAAATGAAGTTATTGCAAATCAAACCAAAAGCTGAGAAGTCATTTATTGTAGTTGTGATTGTGGCTCACATCTTCCTCTGGTTTTACGTCCAGAAACGGCTTAAACGCCTTCTATGAGTCGAGGATATGCTTCCCATCCAGTTTTCTTACAAGCTGGCAAACAGGGTCTTTTAACATCAGATTCCCAAGATGTTGCCATTCCCTTTGGAATTGCGGCCATAAATCAAGAATTTCTCTTTGTACGTCTCCACTAGGATGCGTCTCAAGAGAAAGTTGGATATTACCCAAATTCTCCTTACTCAGTCCATCCTTAATGAATTCAATTTTATCATCTCGATTAGAGGACGGAAACCCAATAGAACGACATTTACCGTTACACGTCCATCGTGCACATTTGTGGCAATTTGAACTCATGCGCTTTGCTCGTCGCTTCTTTGCAAAAGTGCTTCTACCTGTACCTGGTAAATGCAAAACAGGAAGATATTCATCTTCACGTACCTTGGCTTCAATTATCCAACGTATGTCTCCAGGAATCCCTTTCTGCATAAGCATTCTTAATCTTTCGAAACGAACTTGGTAAAGCTTCAGTAAAATATTTCGAGGAAAAGGAGGAAATCGTTTCTGCAATCTTGTGAGAATATCATCCATCCTGAAAAGAAAAAAATTGAAAGAGAAATTGGAAGAGAAATTTATATACAATATCAGTTTTGTGGGTAGCTGATGGAACCGATTTAAATAATCACGGAGTACCGTTATCCGCCATTTAATCGGGGTAAAAAAATTAAAAATTATATTTACATCTAGTTATTTTCAAAACCAGGATCAGAAAAAAAAAACAACATAAAAAGACTCAAAAACAAAACACTCTAAATAAAATCCTAAA
The DNA here is from genome assembly GCA_030761205.1 of Fremontodendron californicum. Taxonomy (NCBI): domain Eukaryota; kingdom Viridiplantae; phylum Streptophyta; class Magnoliopsida; order Malvales; family Malvaceae; genus Fremontodendron; species Fremontodendron californicum. The sequence continues at coordinate 7,397,665 of JAULJL010000023.1, read as the reverse complement.
TTCTTCCCCCCACACATAATTTTTACATTGTCATTAATGTAATGCTATTAATCCCAAATGAAAGAATCATGTGTAAGTGAAAAGAACTAATAAACAAAATAAACTTATGCAGCCTAAATGAACTTAGAAACACTAAACACAATGATAACTCGTATAATTATATAGTTTTTAGTTATGTTTTATTATTGTTTTGTGTCAAATACGAGTTATTATTGTTTAGTCTAATTGTGTTTATGATCTTTTATATTTTTATGTAATTTGGTGTTTTTCACAAGTTTCTTTGAGTGATTTCAGATTACTAGAATTAAGGGCAAATCCAGTTCAGTTCCAGTTCCGACACCTTTTGCCATATCAGCTATATCTCGAGTTTCACTGAAGCAATAAGGCTGACATTTGTGGCCATGCAAAGCTAAGAGGCATATCTATCTTTTTGATGTTTTACACTTCTTGAAACGGAGTCGTTTTCCCTAGCGAAATCGACCATCAAGTTGGCTGATGTGCAATGACGTCTGTGCTGACATGTTTTCGTATTATGCCCATATCTTCTTATCCACATCAGCAAATGAGCTGATTCCAACGGCTATGGATCAGTAACTGATAGGGTAACATTTGTCTAGAAGACCATGTGATCAGATAAGGCCTGCAAAATTGACAAAATCGACCATCAAGTTGGCTGATCAAAATCGTCATGTATGACGAAAATTGTTAGAAAATGCACCCACCTATTATACCTACCTTTGAAATTTGTAAAGCTTGTCTCTTGTCATTTAGCCCTCCAAAATGTGTATAAATAGAGGGCCTTGGGTGATTGTAAGGGATCATATTGTAGATAGGTAGGATATTAGCCATTTTAATAAAATTCTCTAAGTTTTCTTCTTCTTTCTTTTCTCTAGTTTTCTTTCTTTTCTCTAGTTTTCTTTTTCTTTAGAGAGAGCAAGAGGTTGGATAATTAATATTCTTCCTCTTCTTCTTTCTTTCTTTTATTTTCTTCTTAGATTTTCTTTAATTTTATGTTTATGTTTACAATGCCTATGCTAGGCTAAACTTCTATTTGGTTAAGGGTGATTTCAAAGCCCTAGACATGTTTTGTGATTGATTTTCAGATTCTATCTATCATTAATTTTCTATCAAAGTTGCTTATGTTCTTCTACAAGAATTGTTCATGATGTTGTCTTGATTTATTTAGGTGTACAACTAGATAGATCTTGATAATTATCTGTTGCTAGTTTAGGAGTCTTGATCCGTGTAATTGTCTTGATTTCCTATTCATAAGTGGCAATTTGTGATTAATGATTATGGTCAAGTTTTCAATAATTGCAAGGTGGAACATAACCTAAGTTGAACAATCCGAGCTTATGTGTTTGTTGCTTAGATCAACCTATCTTTCTCATCATAAAGCTGCCATTAAATTGAATTTAGAGAGCTTATTCTAGGTTGTTTAATGGTTAGAGATTAAATAGAGAGCTTGTTCTATTTAACGACAAACTAAGGAAAGATTGGGGTAACAGAGCTTGTTGTTATCTACGGTTGTTAACTTTGATAGTTGGTTGATATTGATAGATCTGAAATTGATTCTTAATGATGTCTAGTGGTGGAGAATGAAACCTTAACCATATTTTTCATATTTGATTCTTCTTACTTATTTGTTTTCTTACTTTTAGTTTGCTTATTTTTTATATTTATTTTTATTGGCTGGTTATACCGCCTAATTTAGTATATATATTTTTATTGGCTGGTTATACCGCCTAATTTAGTATATATATTTTTATTGGCTGGTTATACCGCCTTGCATCTTATTCTTATTATTTACTTTAGTTTAAATCTGGCTTCAAAAACCCCTTTTCTTTTATTGTTCTTGAATTTAAGTTTTAAACTATTAACTTATAAACTAAAACCCAATCCCTGAGGACTCGACCCTTGCTAACTACTATACTTACAATTTATCTTTTTAGTGCAAGGTTAAATAAGATACACTCTTTTGGGTGCATCACACAATTAGCAAAGAAACATAAGAAAAAGATAAAGAAAAAGAGAGCAAATCTGAGGATGGCAGTTTGGCAATGCTTTCACTAATTAGGCTGCCTCCCCCAATTAGCACTTGATTTAGTGTTTTGAACCTAACCAACACCCCTTCTTGGCATTTTAGGCTTGTCAGGCTCATACATGAAATTTCCCAAATTTATGTGTTTGAGAGGAAGCTTTCTTTGCACAACAGTGGATGCATTCTGCATTACAAGTATTATTCCATCATCCTTTGTGGTGCATATGTCATCGAGGAATGGAGCATATTTTGATACTTGTTGAATGACCTCCACAAACAAGTTGTTTAAGGTTTCCGGCATGTGTTGTTCATGTTCTTCCTCCTTGAACTTTGCAAATCTACTAGGAAAAGGTGGAGAAGAAACATTAGTAAAAAGTGAAACCTTAAACGTTACCTCAGGTGCCGAAATACTCTTATTTGGATCTTTGGCTTCATTATCCTCAAGAATAGAATCCATCTCTAATTTTGTTTCATCCTCATCTTGTTCCTTATTCTTCAAGGTCACAATAGTAGCATTCTCCTTTGGGTTAACCATCGTTTGGGCTGGGAGTTCTTCAGATCTTTGTGCTACCCATCCCACCATACTACTAGCCAATTGGCTCATTTGCTTTTCCAAACTCTGGATGCTTGCCCTTGTTTCCTGTTGAAATTGCAAAGAATCAGTAACAAGAGGATAGACAAGATCTTCTAAAGAAGTACCTGAGTTTTGAGTCATATGTGGTGGTTGAAAAAGATCTGGTTCTTGAGACCATGATTGATTGAAGCTAGATGGATGAGTGTAATTGGCATAAGGATCTACTTCTTGGTAATTTTTCGAGTAGCCATAATTAGTATGATCCCACCATCCCTCATGGTAAGTGTTTGAGTAATGATCATACTGTTGGTCTTGGAACACTTGATGGCCTTGACATCCTCCCATGGCCAATTGTTGAACTGGGGAGGTGAGATTGGCTTGTTGATTCTCCATGTTCATGTATGCCACCAACTCTTCAAGTGTTAGATTGCTCAATTCCATCGTTTTTTTTTTTTTTTTTCAAAATTTGATAAGAAAAACTTGTATGTACAAGAAAATAGAACTAATTAGAACTGAAAATAAGAATAAACCAAGTAACAAATAAACTAAAGAAAACAATCCCCGGCAACGGCGCCAAAAATTTGATGCACCCAAAAGAGTGTATCTTATTTAACCTTGCACTAAAAAGATCAATTGTAAGTATAGTAGTTAGCAAGGGTCGAGTCCTCAGGGATTGGGTTTTAGTTTATAAGTTGATAGTTTAAAACTTAAATTCAAGAACAATAAAAGAAAAGGGGTTTTTGAAATCAGATTTAAACTAAAGTAAATAATAAGAATAAGATGCAAGGCGGTATAACCAGCCAATAAAAATATATATACTAAATTAGGCGGTATAACCAGCCAATAAAAATAAAATAAAGTTAATATACAAATTAGGCGGTATAACCAGCCAATAAAAATAAATATACTTTTAAAAATAAGCAAACTAGAAAAGTAAGAAAACAAGTAAGTAAGAAGAATCAAGTATGAAAAATATGGTTAAGGTTTCATTCTCCACCACTAGACATCATTAAGAATCAATTTCAGATCTATCAATATCAACCAACTATCAAAGTTAACAACCGTAGATAACAACAAGCTCTGTTACCCCAATCTTTCCTTAGTTTGTCGTTAAATAGAACAAGCTCTCTATTTAATCTCTAACCATTAAACAACCTAGAATAAGCTCTCTAAATTCAATTTAATGGCAGCTTTATGATGAGAAAGATAGGTTGATCTAAGCAACAAACACATAAGCTCGGATTGTTCAACTTAGGTTATGTTCCACTTTGCAATTATTGAAAACTTGACCATAATCATTAATCACAAATTGCCACTTATGAATAGGAAATCAAGACAATTACACGGATCAAGACTCCTAAACTAGCAATAGATAATTATCAAGATCTATCTAGTTGTACACCTAAATAAATCTAGACAACATCATGAACAATTCTTGTAGAAGAACATAAGCAACTTTGATAGAAAATTAATGATAGATAGAATCTGAAAATCAATCACAAAACATGTCTAGGGCTTTGAAATCACCCTTAACCAAATAGAAGTTTAGCCTAGCATAGGCATTATAAACATAAAATTAAATAGAATCTAAGAAGAAAATAAAAGAAAGAAAGAAAGAAGAAGAAGAAGAATATTAATTATCCAACCTCTTGCTCTTTCTAAAGAAAAAGAAAACTAGAGAAAAGAAAGAAGAAGAAAACTTAGAGAATTTTATTACAATGGCTAATATCCTACCTATGTACAATATGATCCTCTACAATCATCCAAGGCCCTCTATTTATACACATTTTGGAGGGCTAAATAATAGGTGGGTGCATTTTTCTAACAATTTTCGTCATATTGTATGACAATTTTGATCAGCCAACTTGATGGTCGATTTTGTCAATCTTGGAGGCCTGATCTGATCACATGGTCTTCTAGAAAAATGTTCCCCTATGAGTTACTGATTCATAGCCGTTAGAATCAGCTCATTTACTGATGTGGAGAAGAAGATATGGGCAAAATACGAAAACAGGTCAGCACAGACGTCATTGCACAGCAGCCAACTTGATGGTCGATTTCTTCAATATTGGAGGCTTTATCTGATCACATAGTCTTCTAGACAAATGTTCCCCTATCAGTTAGTGATCCATAGCCGTTGGAATCAGCTCATTTGCTGATGTGTATCGGACGATATGGTAAAAATGCGAAAACTGCTTAGGACAGACGTCATTGCACATCAGCCAACTTGATGGTTGATTTCGCTAGGCAAAACGACTCCGTTTCAAGAAGTGTAAAACATGAAAAAGATAGATATGCCTCTTAACTTCGCACGGTTAAAATTTCAGCCTTATTGCTTCAGTGAAACTCGAGATATAGCTGATATGGAAAAAGCTATCGGAACTGGAACTGAACTGGATTTGCCCTTAATTCTAGTAATCTGAAATCACTCAAAGAAACTTGTGAAAAACACCAAATTACATAAAAATATAAAAGATCATAAACACAATTAGACTAAACAATAATAACTCGTATTTGACACAAAACAATAATAAAACATAACTAAAAACTATATAATTATACGAGTTATCACACCCCCACACTTAGATTGTTGCTAGTCCCTAGCAACGACTCAATAAAAATAAAATAAGAAAATCTAATCTAATCCACTTTCGTAGGAAATCACGGTGGCACTTAGCATGTGACACAAGCCTTTAAACCCCTAGGTGTCCCTAGTGGACGAGTTTAGTCTCGTGAGGGTTTACTAGAACGATACCCACAAACATTGAAAAACTAAAATATAAATAAACTACATATACTAAAAATATTTACTCCTAATCCTTTCAATACAAATTAGAGACAATCTTTGAACAAGTCTTATAAACTAATCAATAGCTTAAAGAATTTCACAAAAAATCATACTTGAATGTAAATTGTTTGAGTTAAGCCAATATTAACATAACATATTTCAATCAAAATAGTGCATATTCAAATTTAATCTCAACTTCTCACATGGGATACCCTCATGATTTTCACTCTTTAAAGTAGTGGTGAAGTGTTTACACTCAATCAATCTCATGAAAACAGTTCTACCATATTCTTGCTTGTCCACCTATTCTCCACTATTTAGATCATACAACTTCATGAATCAAGAGGTCTTTAATCAAGGTTGTAATGGGGCCAAGGGGTTTGTAATGTGGTTGAATAACAAAAGGATAAAGATATCACAAAGGCTCCAAAGAGTTCATAAAGTTTAGAGACATAATAAGATCATACAAAGAAACTTCTCAAAACTCTTTACAAGTACATAGTCACCTAGGCCGAATATTCATGTTGGGCCTTTTCTTCATTCTAAACAACTTTGTAACATCTTTTTCTTTTTCCACAAATTCAAGAGATGATTCATATTTTTTTACAAAGGAATGTATTTGCCAGTATTCCATTTCTTTTTCTCTTGACTTTTCTTTTCTTTTCCCCCCACACTTATTTCTTGTTTCTAACCCAAATTTTCAACTAAAAATATCCCTTGTTTTTTGCAATATGTCTCAAAATATATAATCCATCTTTAGAACAAGGGTAAGGATATAAGTATATTTAGGCTAGGTGTAAGTTGTGGTTACCAATAAAATAGCATATTTAATGTAGGCTCAAATTGGCTCACTAGTGGGGATGTTCTCTTAGAACATTAATAATGGATGGCTGTTTGGCTCTGGTTATAATCCTAATGCCTCTATCATATTCATGTTGTCACATGTATCAATATAGTCTCAAACGGTTTAAAGCAAGTTCTAGAGAATCATGTAATCATAAGAGCACTCAAGAAAGAAATTAGATTGATTTGTATAATGCATCAATCATTATAGGCTCAAAAACTCACAAGGATGATTATACAAGTCAGATTAAGTCTAAACATGCTTCTTTCTCAATCAACATATCATATTAACATTGGCTCATAAAAAGGTTGACATCAAGCTCAATTCTCATGAAAATCTTCTCACTAATAAATCTGTTTTAGACTTATGCAATTCATATCTCATCATTGTATTAAAAAGGAACTAAAACACACTAAAAAAAATAATAATAATAATAATAAAGACTCATAAAAAAAATAGTAGACAAAAATAAAAGAAATCCTACAAAAATAAAAGAAATCCTAAATCATTCCCCCCACACTTAATTCTTACATTGTCCTCAATGTAAGTCTATTAACCCAAATGAAAGAATCATGTGTAAGAGAAAAGAACTAATAACATAAGAATAGGAACAACTAAGACTCAAAACAAAACAAACTCATGCAACCTAAATAATCCTAAAATACTAAACAAAAAATAACAAGTAAACATAAAAAGATTAAAATCAAACTGACAAGGTATGTCTCAAGTCTCCCTTACTCAGACCTTGTTCAGAATGAATACTTCTAAATTGCTTAAAACACAACAAACTCTTTTTTTTTTTTTTTAAATTAGCAAAATATGTCCCTTACCCCCTACTAAAATATGACATTGTCCCCAATGTCAAATTTTAAAGGTAGAATTTAGGAGATATTACCTGCAGAGGTTGCTAACCACTTATTATAACTGAGACACAACAAGCAAAATGTTAGATAATGTCACAAAGACAAAGTCCAATCCACTCCTTGCTCGTCCATATCTCTTTTTCTTTTTCCGAGCGTTTGCGAAACAACCGTAGCAGATAAACACTCATAAGCTTGGAGCTTTTTAAGTAAATCTTCAATGGTTGTAGCAGAAATTATGGTTCTCCTTTCCTCTGAAAACATGAATTTATTTTCCACAGCATTATCTAAATATGAAAGCAAATTACTAAAATAACCATTAATATTAAGCAAACCAATGGGTTTCTTATTTGTGACCAAAGATGACCAAGAAGCCACGCAAGCTATTTCTTCCAATGTACCCAGACCTCCTGGTAAAGCAATGAATGCATCGGCAGAATGGTACATGATTGTCATCCGTTCAGGGATACTCCAGACTTGTATTTCCTTACCCACGGTAGGTCCACAAAAACTTGTGAATAGTTTTGGCACGATTCCTAGAACTGGACTTCCTCCGGCGTGTGCTGCTGTAGCGACTGCTCCCATTAAACCCGTACTACCGCCTCCATAAATCAAGTGGATCTTTTGTTGGGCAAGTATTACTCCAACTCTTATGGCTTCATCAGCGAATATGTTATTTTTCCCTGGATAAGCACCTCCAAAGACACAAATTTTTTTAATGCGCTGGGACGAAGTACTTTCCATTTTTTTTTTTTTTTTTTTCGAGTGCCTGAAAGAGAATGAGTACATGGTGTAATATATAAAGGACTGAGTAGTGAATCAGACAAGAGTAATAATGTCGCCGAAAGTGTATCTGACCTGTCAGAAGAAAATATTAACCTAACAAAAGATTTTGCGTGATTTCAGGAAGAAAATCAAAAAGAGAAGAAAAATCAACCGTAAAAGACAAATAAAAAAAATTGAGAATAACAACACGTAAATTAAACCGAAATGAAGTTATTGCAAATCAAACCAAAAGCTGAGAAGTCATTTATTGTAGTTGTGATTGTGGCTCACATCTTCCTCTGGTTTTACGTCCAGAAACGGCTTAAACGCCTTCTATGAGTCGAGGATATGCTTCCCATCCAGTTTTCTTACAAGCTGGCAAACAGGGTCTTTTAACATCAGATTCCCAAGATGTTGCCATTCCCTTTGGAATTGCGGCCATAAATCAAGAATTTCTCTTTGTACGTCTCCACTAGGATGCGTCTCAAGAGAAAGTTGGATATTACCCAAATTATCCTTACTCAGTCCATCCTTAATGAATTCAATTTTATCATCTCGATTAGAGGACGGAATCCCAATAGAACGACATTTACCGTTACACGTCCATCGTGCACATTTGTGGCAATTTGAACTCATGCGCTTTGCTCGTCGCTTCTTTGCAAAAGTGCTTCTACCTGTACCTGGTAAATGCAAAACAGGAAGATATTCATCTTCACGTACCTTGGCTTCAATTATCCAACGTATGTCTCCAGGAATCCCTTTCTGCATAAGCATTCTTAATCTTTCGAAACGAACTTGGTAAAGCTTCAGTAAAATATTTCGAGGAAAAGGAGGAAATTGTTTCTGCAATCTTGTGCGAATATCATCCATCCTGAAAAGAAAAAAATTGAAAGAGAAATTGGAAGAGAAATTTATATACAATATCAGTTTTGTGGGTAGCTGATGGAACCGATTTAAATAATCACGGAGTACCGTTATCCGCCATTTAACCGGGGTAAAAAAATTAAAAATTATATTTACATCTAGTTATTTTCAAAACCAGGATCAGAAAAAAAAAAAACAACATAAAAAGACTCAAAAACAAAACACTCTAAATAAAATCCTAAATTCTTCCCCCCACACATAATTTTTACATTGTCATTAATGTAATGCTATTAATCCCAAATGAAAGAATCATGTGTAAGTGAAAAGAACTAATAAACAAAATAAACTTATGCAGCCTAAATGAACTTAGAAACACTAAACACAATTAGCAAAGAAACATAAGAAAAAGATAAAGAAAAAGAGAGCAAATCTGAGGATGGCAGTTTGGCAATGCTTTCACTAATTAGGCTGCCTCCCCCAATTAGCACTTGATTTAGTGTTTTGAACCTAACCAACACCCCTTCTTGGCATTTTAGGCTTGTCAGGCTCATACATGAAATTTCCCAAATTTATGTGTTTGAGAGGAAGCTTTCTTTGCACAACAGTGGATGCATTCTGCATTACAAGTATTATTCCATCATCCTTTGTGGTGCATATGTCATCGAGGAATGGAGCATATTTTGATACTTGTTGAATGACCTCCACAAACAAGTTGTTTAAGGTTTCCGGCATGTGTTGTTCATGTTCTTCCTCCTTGAACTTTGCAAATCTACTAGGAAAAGGTGGAGAAGAAACATTAGTAAAAAGTGAAACCTTAAACGTTACCTCAGGTGCCGAAATACTCTTATTTGGATCTTTGGCTTCATTATTGATGCACCCAAAAGAGTGTATCTTATTTAACCTTGCACTAAAAAGATCAATTGTAAGTATAATGATTAGCAAGGGTCGAGTCCTCAGGGATTGGGTTTTAATCTATGAGTTATTAGTTTATAACTTACGTTCAAAGAAAACAATAAAAGAAAAGGGGTTTTTGAAGCCAGATTTAAACTAAAGTAAATAATAAGAATAAGATGCAAGGCGGTATAACCAGCCAATAAAAATATATATACTAAATTAGGCGGTATAACCAGCCAATAAAAATTTATATACTAAATTAGGTGGTATAACCAGCCAATAAAAATAAAACAAAGTTAATATACAAATTAGGCGGTATAACCAGCCAATAAAAATAAATATACTTTTAAAAATAAGCAAACTAGAAAAGTAAGAAAACAAGTAAGTAAGAAGAATCAAATATGAAAAATATGGTTAAGGTTTCATTCTCCACCACTAGACATCATTAAGAATCAATTTCAGATCTATCAATATCAACCAACTATCAAAGTTAACAACCGTAGATAACAACAAGCTCTGTTATCCCAATCTTTCCTTAGTTTGTCGTTAAATAGAACAAGCTCTCTATTTAATCTCTAACCATTAAACAACCTAGAATAAGCTCTCTAAATTCAATTTGATGGCAGCTTTATGATGAGAAAGATAGGTTGATCTAAGCAACAAACACATAAGCTCGGATTGTTCAACTTAGGTTATGTTCCACTTTGCAATTATTGAAAACTTGACCATAATCATTAATCACAAATTGCCACTTATGAATAGGAAATGAAGACAATTACACGGATCAAGACTCCTAGACTAGCAATAGATAATTATCAAGATCTATCTAGTTGTACACCTAAATAAATCAAGACAACATCATGAACAATTCTTGTAGAAGAACATAAGCAACTTTGATAGAAAATTAATGATAGATAGAATCTGAAAATCAATCACAAAACATGTCTAGGGCTTTGAAATCACCCTTAACCAAATAGAAGTTTAGCCTAGCATAGGCATTATAAACATAAAATTAAATAGAATCTAAGAAGAAAATAAAAGAAAGAAAGAAGAAGAAGAAGAAGAATATTAATTATCCAACCTCTTGCTCTTTCTAAAGAAAAAGAAAACTAGAGAAAAGAAAGAAGAAGAAAACTTAGAGAATTTTATTACAATGGCTAATATCCTACCTATGTACAATATGATCCTCTACAATCATCCAAGGCCCTCTATTTATACACATTTTGGAAGGCTAAATGACAAGAGACAAGCTTTACAAATTTCAAAGGTAGGTATAATAGGTGGGTGAATTTTTCTAACAATTTTCGTCATATTGTATGACAATTTTGATCAGCCAACTTGATGGTCGATTTCGTCAATGTTGGAGGCCTGATCTGATCACATGGTCTTCTAGAAAAAGGTTCCCCTATCAGTTACGGATCTATAGCCGTTGGAATCAGCTCATTTGCTGATGTGGATAAGCAGATATGGGCAAAATACGAAAACATGTCAGCACAGACGTCATTGCACATCAGCCAACTTGATGGTCGATTTCGTCAATATTAGAGGCCTGATCTGATCATATGGTCTTCTAGACAAAGGTTCCCGTGTCAGTTACGGATCCATAGCCATTGGAATCAGCTCATTTGCTTATGTGGATAAGCAGATATGGGCAAAATACGAAAACAGGTCAGCACAGATGTCATTGCACATCAGCCAACTTGATGGTCGATTTCGCTAGGGAAAACGACACCGTTTCAAGAAGTATAAAACATGAAAAAGATAGATATGCCTCTTAGCTTTGCACGGCTACAAATTTCAGCCTTATTGCTTCAGTGAAACTCCAGATATAGCTGATATGGAAAAATGTGTCGGAACTGGAACTGAACTGGATTTGCCCTTAATTCTAGTAATCTGAAATCACTCAAAGAAACTTGTGAAAAACACCAAATTACATAAAAATATAAAAGATCATAAACACAATTAGACTAAACAATAATAACTCGTATTTGACACAAAACAATAATAAAACATAACTAAAAACTATATAATTATACGAGTTATCACACCCCCACACTTAGATTGTTGCTAGTCCCTAGCAACGACTCAATAAAAATAAAATAAGAAAATCTAATCTAATCCACTTTCGTAGGAAATCACGGTGGCACTTAGCATTTGACACAAGCCTTTAAACCCCTAGGTGTCCCTAGTGGACGAGTTTAGTCTCGTGAGGGTTTACTAGAACGATACCCACAAACATTGAAAAATTAAAATATAAATAAACTACATATAAATAAACTACATATACTAAAAATATTTACTCCTAATCCTTTCAATACAAATTAGAGACAATATTTGAACAAGTCTTATAAACTAATCAATAGCTTAAAAAATTTCACAAAAAATCATGCTTGAATGTAAATTGTTTGAGTTAAGCCAATATTAGCATAACATATCTCAATCAAAATAGTGCATGTTCAAATTTAATCTCAACTTCTCACATGGGATACTCTCTTGATTTTCACTCTTTAAAGTAGTGGTAAAGTGTTTACACTCAATCAATCTCATGAAAACACTTCTACCATATGCTTGCTTGTCCACCTATTCTCCACTAAAAGATCATGCAACTTCATAAATCAAGAGGTCTTTAATCAAGGTTGTAATGGGGCCAAGGGGTTTGTAATGTGGTTGAAGAACAAAAGGATAAAGATATCACAAAGGTTCCAAAGAGTTCATAAAGTTTAGAGACATAAAAAGATTATACAAAGAAACTTCTCAAAACTCTTTACAAGTACATAGTCACCTAGGCTAAATATTCATGTTGAGCCTTTGCATCATTCTAACCAACTTTGTAACATCTTTTTCTTTACTTTAACTAGAAGTTCAAGAGAAGATTTTTTTTTTTAATATGGGAATGTATTTGACAATGATCCCTTTCTTTTTCTCTTGACTTTTTTCTTTCTTTTTCCCCCACACTTATTTCTTGTTTCTAACCCAAATTTTCAATAAATCTTCCTTATCTTTGCAACTTGTCTCAAAACATGCTAATTCATCTTTGGAACAAAGGTAAAGATATAAGTATATTTAGGTTAGGGACAAGTTATGGTTACCAAAGAGATAGCTTATTCAATGTAGGCTCAAATTGGTTCACTAAGGGTGTGTTCTCTTGGAACATTAATAATGGATGGCTGTTTGGCTCTGGTTATAATCCTAATGCCTCTATCATATTCATGTTGTCACATGTATCAATATAGTCTCAAACGGTTTAAAGCAAGTTCTAGAGAATCATGTAATCATAAGAGCACTTAAGAAAGAAATTAGATTGATTTGTATAATGCATCAATCATTATAGGCTCAAAAACTCACAAGGATGATTATACAAGTCAGATTAAGTCTAAACATGCTTCTTTCTCAATCAACATATCATATTAACATTGGCTCATAAAAAGGTTGACATCAAGATCAATTCTCATGAAAATCTTCTCACTAATAAATCTGTTTTAGACTTATGCAATTCATATCTCATCATTGTATTAAAAAAGGAACTAAAACACACTAAAAAATAATAATAATAATAAAGACTCATAAAAAAAAAAATAGTAGACAAAAATAAAAGAAATCCTAAATCATTCCCCCCACACTTAATTCTTACATTGTCCTCAATGTAAGTCTATTAACCCAAATGAAAGAATCATGTGTAAGAGAAAAGAACTAATAACATAAGAATAGGAATAACTAGACTCAAAACAAAACAAACTCATGCAACCTAAATAATCCTAAAATACTAAACAAAAATTAACAAGTAAACGTAAAAAGATTAAAATCAAACTGACAAGGTATGTCTCAAGTCTCCCTTACTCAGACCTTGTTCAGAATGAATACTTCTAAATTGCTTAAAACACAACAAACTTTTTTTTTTTTTTTTGAAAAGAAGAAATCAAACTGACAAGGTATGTCTCAAGTCTCCCTTACTCAGACCTTGTTCAGAATCAATACTTCTAAATGGCTTAAAACACAACAATTTTTTTTTTTTTAAATTAGCAAAATATGTCCCTTACCCCATACTAAAATATGACATTGTCCCCAATGTCAAATTTTAAAGGTAGGATTTAGGAGATATTACCTGCAGAGGTTGCTAACCACTTATTATAACTGAGACACAACAAACAAAATGTTAGATAATGTCACAAAGACAAAGTGCAATCCACTCCTTGCTCGTCCATATCTCTTTTTCTTTTTCCGAGCGTTTGCGAAACAACCGTAGCAGATAAACACTCATAAGCTTTGAGCTTTTTGAGTAAATCTTCAATGGTTGTAGCAGAAATTATGGTTCTCCTTGCCTCTGAAAACATGAATCCATTATCCACAGCATTATCTAAATATGAAAGCAAATTACTAAAATAACCATTAATATTAAGCAAACCAATGGGTTTCTTATTTGTGACCAAAGATGACCAAGAAGCCACGCAAGCTATTTCTTCCAATGTACCAGACCTCCTGGTAAAGCAATGAATGCATCGGCAGAATGGTACATGATTGTTATCCGTTCAGGGATACTCCAGACTTGTATTTCCTTACTCACGGTAGGTCCACAGAAATCTGTGAATAGTTTTGGCACGACTCCTAGAACTGGACTTCCTCCGGCGTGTGCTGCTGTAGCGACTGCTCCCATTAAACCCGTACTACCGCCTCCATAAATCAACTGGATCTTTTGTTGGGCAAGTATTACTCCAACTCTTATGGCTTCATCAGCGAATATGTTATTTTTCCCTGGATAAGCACCTCCAAAGACACAAATTTTTTTAATGCGTTGGGACGAAGTACTTTCCATTTTTTTTTCTTTTTCGAGTGCCTGAAAGAGAATGAGTACATGGTGTAATATATAGAGGACTGAGTAGTGAATCAGACAAGAGTAATAATATCGCCGAAAGTGTATCTGACCTGTCAGAAGAAAATGTTAACCTAACAAAAGATTTTTGCGTGATTTCAGGAAGAAAATCAAAAAGAGAAGAAAAATCAACCGTAAAAGACAAATAAAAAAAAAACGAGAATAATTACACAAAACGAACAACACGTAAATTAAACCAAAATAAAGTTATTGCAAATCAAACCAAAAGCTGAGAAGTCATTTATTGTAGTTGTGACTGTGGCTCACATCTTCCTCTGGTTTTACGTCCAGAAACGGCTTAAACGCCTTCTATGAGTCGAGGATATGCTTCCCATCCAGTTTTCTTACAAGCTGGCAAACAGGGTCTTTTAACATCAGATTCCCAAGATGTTGCCATTCCCTTTGGAATTGCGGCCATAAATCAAGAATTTCTCTTTGTACGTCTCCACTAGGATGCGTCTCAAGAGAAAGTTGGATATTACCCAAATTCTCCTTACTCAGTCCATCCTTAATGAATTCAATTTTATCATCTCGATTAGAGGACGGAATCCCAATAGAACGACATTTACCGTTACACGTCCATCGTGCACATTTGTGGCAATGTGAACTCATGCGCTTTGCTCGTCGCTTCTTTGCAAAAGTGCTTCTACCTATACCTGGTAAATGCAAAACAGGAAGATATTCATCTTCACGTACCTTGGCTTCAATTATCCAACGTATGTCTCCAGGAATCCCTTTGTGCATAAGCATTCTTAATCTTTCAAATCGAACTTGGTAAAGCTTCAGTAAAATATTTCGAGGAAAAGGAGAAAATCGTTTCTGCAATCTTGTGAGAATATCATCCATCCTGAAAAAAAATGAAAAAAAAAAAATGAAAGAGAAATTGAAAGAGAAATTTATATACAATATCAGTTTTGTGGGTAGCTGATGGAACCGATTTAAATAATCACGGAGTACCGTTATCCGCCATTTAACCGGGGTTAAAAAAAATTATATTTACATCTAGTGTTTTTCAAAACAAGGATCAGAAAGAAAAACAACATAAAAAGACTCAAAAACAAAACACTCTAAATAAAATCCTAAATTCTTCCCCCCACACATAATTCTTACATTGTCATTAATGTAATGCTATTATCCCCCAATGCAAGAATTATATGTAAGAGAAAAGAACTATTAAACAAAAGAAACTTATGCAACCTAAATGAACTTAAAAACAGTAAACACAATTAACAAAGAAACATAAGAAATAAAAATAAAAACAATAAAAATAATAAAAGAAAAAGGAAAAGAAAGAGAAAGCAAATCTGAATATGGAAGGTTGGCAATTTCATCTTTAATTGGGCTGCCTTCCCAATTAACACTTGAGTTAGTGTTTTGAATCTAACCAACACCCCTTCTTGGCTTTTTAGGCTTGTCAGGCTCATGCATGAAATTTCCCAAATTTATGCGTTTGAGAGGAAGCTTTCTTTGCACAACAGTGGATGCATTCTCCATTACAAGTATTATTCCATCATCCTTGGTGGTGCATATCTCATCGAGGAATGGTGCATCTTTTGGTACTTGTTGAATGACATCCACAAACAAACTGTTTAAGGTTTCCAGCGTGTCTTGTTCATGTTCATCCTCCTTGAACTTTGCGAATCTACTAGGAAAAGGTGGAGAAGAAACATTAGTAAAAATTGGAATCTCAAACGTTACCTCAGGTGCCGAAATACTCTTATTTGGATCATTGGCTTCATTATCCTCAAGAATAGAATTCATCTCTAATTTTGTCTCATCCTCATCTTGTTCCTCATTCCTCAAGGTCACAATAGTAGTATTCTCCTTTGGGTTAATCATTGTTTGGGCAGGGAGTTCTTCAGATCTTTGTGCTACCCATCCCACCATACTACTAGTCAATTGGATCATTTGCTTTTCCAAACTCTGGATGCTTGCCCTTGTTTCCTGTTGAAATTGCAATGTATCAGTAACAAGAGAATAGACAAGATCTTCTAAAGAAGTACCTGAGTTTTGAGTTATATGTGGTAGTTGAAAAAGATCTGGTTCTTGGGACCATGATTGATTGAAGCTAGATGGATGAGTGTAATTGGCATAAGGATCTACTTCTTGGTAACTTTTCGAGTAGCCATAATTAGTATGATCCCACCATCCCTCATGGTAAGTGTTTGAGTAATGATCATACTGTTGGTCTTGGAACACTTGATGGCCTTGACATCCTCCCATGGCCAATTGTTGAACTGGGAAGGTGAGATTGGCTTGTTGATTCTCCATGTTCATGTATGCCACCAACTCTTCAAGTGTTAGATTGCTCAATTCCATCGTTTTTTTTATTTTTTTTTATTTTTTTTTTTCAAAATTTGATCAGAAAAACCCGTATGTACAAGAAAATAAAACTCATTAGAACTGAAAATAAGAATAAACCAAGTAACAAATTGATAACTCGTATAATTATATAGTTTTTAGTTATGTTTTATTAATGTTTTGTGTCAAATACGAGTTATTATTGTTTAGTCTAATTGTGTTTATGATCTTTTATATTTTTATGTATTTTGGTGTTTTTCACAAGTTTCTTTGAGTGATTTCAGATTACTAGAATTAAGGGCAAATCCAGTTCAGTTTCAGTTCCGACACCTTTTGCCATATCAGCTATATCTCGAGTTTCACTGAAGCAATAAGGCTGAAATTTGTAGCCATGCAAAGCTAAGAGGCATATCTATCTTTTTCATGTTTTACACTTCTTAAAACGGAGTCGTTTTCCCTAGCGAAATCGACCATCAAGTTGGCTGATGTGAAATGACGTCTGTGCTGACATGTTTTCGTATTTTGCCCATATCGGCTTAACCACATCAGCAAATGAGCTGATTCCAACGGCTATGGTTCCGTAACTGATAGGGGAACCTTTGTCTAGAAGACCATGTGATCAGATCAGGCCTCCAATATTGAAGAAATCGACCATCAAGGTGGCTGATGTGCAATGACGTCTGTGCTGACATGTTTTCGTATTTTGCCCATATCTGCTTAACCACATCAGCAAATGAGCTGATTCCAACGGCTATGGTTCCGTAACTGATAGGGGAACCTTTTTCTAGAAGACCATGTGATCATATCAGGCCTCCAATATTGACGAAATCGACCATCAAGTTGGCTGATCAAAATCGTCATATACCTACCTTTGAAATTTGTAAAGCTTGTCTCTTGTCATTTAGCCCTCCAAAATGTGTATAAATAGAGGGCCTTGGATGATTGTAAGGGATCACATTGTACATAGGTAGGATATTAGCCATTTTAATAAAATTCTCTAAGTTTTCTTCTTCTTTCTTTTCTCTAGTTTTCTTTCTTTTCTCTAGTTTTCTTTTTCTTTAGAGAGAGCAAGAGGTTGGATAATTAATATTCTTCCTCTTCTTCTTTCTTTCTTTTATTTTCTTCTTAGATTTTCTTTAATTTTATGTTTATGTTTATAATGCCTATGCTAGGCTAAACTTCTATTTGGTTAAGGGTGATTTCAAAGCCCTAGACATGTTTTGTGATTGATTTTCAGATTCTATCTATCATTAATTTTCTATCAAAGTTGCTTATGTTCTTCTACAAGAATTGTTCATGATGTTGTCTAGATTTATTTAGGTGTACAACTAGATAGATCTTGATAATTATCTATTGCTAGTTTAGGAGTCTTGATCCGTGTAATTGTCTTGATTTCCTATTCATAAGTGGCAATTTGTGATTAATGATTATGGTCAAGTTTTCAATAATTGCAAAGTGGAACATAACCTAAGTTGAACAATCCGAGCTTATGTGTTTGTTGCTTAGATCAACCTATCTTTCTCATCATAAAGCTGCCATTAAATTGAATTTAGAGAGCTTATTCTAGGTTGTTTAATGGTTAGAGATTAAATAGAGAGCTTGTTCTATTTAACGACAAACTAAGGAAAGATTGGGGTAACAGAGCTTGTTGTTATCTACGGTTGTTAACTTTGATAGTTGGTTGATATTGATAGATCTGAAATTGATTCTTAATGATGTCTAGTGGTGGAGAATGAAACCTTAACCATATTTTTCATATTTGATTCTTCTTACTTATTTGTTTTCTTACTTTTAGTTTGCTTATTTTTTATATTTATTTTTATTGGCTGGTTATACCGCCTAATTTGTATATTAACTTTGTTTTATTTTTATTGGCTGGTTATACCGCCTAATTTAGTATATATATTTTTATTGGCTGGTTATACCGCCTAATTTAGTATATATATTTTTATTGGCTGGTTATACCGCCTTGCATCTTATTCTTATTATTTACTTTAGTTTAAATCTGGCTTCAAAAACCCCTTTTCTTTTATTGTTCTTGAATTTAAGTTTTAAACTATTAACTTATAAACTAAAACCCAATCCCTGAGGACTCGACCCTTGCTAACTACTATACTTACAATTTATCTTTTTAGTGCAAGGTTAAATAAGATACACTCTTTTGGGTGCATCAAATTTTTGGCGCCGTTGCCGGGGATTGTTTTCTTTAGTTTATTTGTTACTTGGTTTATTCTTATTTTCAGTTCTAATTAGTTTTATTTTCTTGTACATACAAGTTTTTCTTATCAAATTTAAAAAAAAAAAAAAAAAAACGATGGAATTAAGCAATCTAACACTTGAAGAGTTGGTGGCATACATGAACATGGAAAATCAACAAGCCAATCTCACCTACCCAGTTCAACAATTGGCCATGGGAGGATGTCAAGGCCATCAAGTGTTCCAAGACCAACAGTATGATCATTACTCAAACACTTACCATGAGGGATGGTGGGATCATACTAATTATGGCTACTCAGAAAATTACCAAGAAGTAGATCCTTATGCCAATTACACTCATCCATCTAGCTTCAATCAATCATGGTCTCAAGAACCAGATCTTCTTCAACCACCACATATGACTCAAAACTCAGGTACTTCTTTAGAAGATCTTGTCGATTCTCTTGTTACTAATACTTTGCAATTTCAACAGGAAACAAGGGCAAGTATCCAGAGTTTGGAAAGGCAAATGAGCCTATTGGCTAGTAGTATGGTGGTATGGGTAGCACAAAGATCTGAAGAACTCTCTGCCCAAACGATGATTAACCCAAAGGAGAATGCTACTATTGTGACCTTGAGGAATGAGGAACAAGATGAGGATGAGACAGAATTAGAGATGGATTCTATTCTTGAGGATAATGAAGCCAATGATCCAAATAAGAGTATTTCGGCACCTGAGGTAACGTTTGAGATTCCAATTTTTACTAATGTTTCTTCTCCACCTTTTCCTAGTAGATTCGCAAAGTTCAAGGAGGATGAACATGAACAAGACACGCTAGAAACCTTAAACAGTTTGTTTGTGGATGTCATTCAACAAGTACCAAAAGATGCACCATTCCTCGATGATATATGCACCACCAAGGATGATGGAATAATACTTGTAATGGAGAATGCATCCACTGTTGTGCAAAGAAAGCTACCTCTCAAACGCATAAATTTGGGAAATTTCATGTATGAGCCTGACAAGCCTAAAAAGCCAAGAAGGGGTGTTGGTTAGATTCAAAACACTAACTGAAGTGTTAATTGGGAAGGCAGCCCAATTAAAGATGAAATTGCCAACCTTCCATATTCAGATTTGCTTTCTCTTTCTTTTCCTTTTTCTTTTATTATTTTTATTATTTTGATTTCTTATGTTTCTTTGTTAATTGTGTTTACTGCTTTTAAGTTCATTTAGGCTGCATAAGTTTCTTTTGTTTAATAGTTCTTTTCTCTTACATATAATTCTTGCATTGGGGGATAATAGCATTACATTAATGACAATGTAAGAATTATGTGTGGGGGGGAAGAATTTAGGATTTTATTTAGAGTGTTTTGTTTTTGAGTCTTTTTATGTTGTTTTTCTTTCTGATCCTTGTTTTGAAAAACACTAGATGTAAATATAATTTTTTTTAACCCCGGTTAAATGGCGGATAACGGTACTCCGTGATTATTTAAATTGGTTCCATCAGCTACCCACAAAACTGATATTGTATATAAATTTCTCTTCCAATTTCTCTTTCATTTTTTTTCATTTTTTTTCAGGATGGATGATATTCTCACAAGATTGCAGAAACGATTTCCTCCTTTTCCTCGAAATATTTTACTGAAGCTTTACCAAGTTCGACTTGAAAGATTAAGAATGCTTATGCACAAAGGGATTCCTGACGACATACGTTGGATAATTGAAGCCAAGGTACGTGAAGATGAATATCTTCCTGTTTTACATTTACCAGGTACAGGTAGAAGCACTTTTGCAAAGAAGCGACGAGCAAAGCGCATGAGTTCAAATTGCCACAAATGTGCACGATGGACGTGTAACGGTAAATGTCGTTCTATTGGGATTCCGTCCTCTAATCGAGATGATAAAATTGAATTCATTAAGGATGGACTGAGTAAGGAGAATTTGGGTAATATCCAACTTTCTCTTGAGACGCATCCTAGTGGAGACGTACAAAGAGAAATTCTTGATTTATGGCCGCAATTCCAAAGGGAATGGCAACATCTTGGGAATCTGATGTTAAAAGACCCTGTTTGCCAGCTTGTAAGAAAACTGGATGGGAAGCATATCCTCGACTCATAGAAGGCGTTTAAGCCGTTTCTGGACGTAAAACCAGAGGAAGATGTGAGCCACAATCACAACTACAATAAATGACTTCTCAGCTTTTGGTTTGATTTGCAATAACTTTATTTTGTTTTAATTTACGTGTTGTTCGATTTGTGTAATTATTCTCGTTTTTTTTATTTGTCTTTTACGGTTGATTTTTTCTTCTCTTTTTGATTTTCTTCCTGAAATCACGCAAAAATCTTTTGTTAGGTTAACATTTTCTTCTGACAGGTCAGATACACTTTCGGCGACATTATTACTCTTGTCTGATTCACTACTCATTCCTCTATATATTACACCATGTACTCATTCTCTTTCAGGCACTCGAAAAAAAAAAATGGAAAGTACTTCATCCCAGCGCATTAAAAAAATTTGTGTCTTTGGAGGTGCTTATCCAGGGAAAAATAACATATTCGCTGATGAAGCCATAAGAGTTGGAGTAATACTTGCCCAACAAAAGATCCACTTGATTTATGGGGGCGGTAGTACGGGTTTAATGGGAGCAGTCGCTACAGCAGCACACGCCGGAGGAAGTCCAGTTCTAGGAATCGTGCCAAAACTATTCACAAGTTTTTGTGGACCTACCGTGGGTAAGGAAATACAAGTCTGGAGTATCCCTGAACGGATAACAATCATGTACCATTCTGCCGATGCATTCATTGCTTTACTAGGAGGTCTGGGTACATTGGAAGAAATAGCTTGCGTGGCTTCTTGGTCATCTTTGGTCACAATAAGAAACCCATTGGTTTGCTTAATATTAATGGTTATTTTAGTAATTTGCTTTCATATTTAGATAATGCTGTGGATAATGGATTCATGTTTTCAGAGGCAAGGAGAACCATAATTTCTGCTACAACCATTGAAGATTTACTCAAAAAGCTCCAAGCTTATGAGTGTTTATCTGCTACGGTTGTTTCGCAAACGCTCGGAAAAAGAAAAAGAGATATGGACGAGCAAGGAGTGGATTGTACTTTGTCTTTGTGACATTATCTAACATTTTGTTTGTTGTGTCTCAGTTATAATAAGTGGTTAGCAACCTCTACAGGTAATATCTCCTAAATTCTACCTTTAGTAGGGGGTAAGGGACATATTTTGCTAATTTAAAAAAAAAAAAAGAAAAATTGATGTGTTTTAAGCCATTTAGAAGTATTCATTCTGAACAAGGTCTGAGTAAGGGAGACTTGAGACATACCTTGTCAGTTTGATTTCTTCTTTTCAAAAAAAAAAAAAGTTTGTTGTGTTTTAAGTAATTTAGAAGTATTCATTCTGGACAAGGTCTGAGTAAGGGAGACTTGAGACATACCTTGTCAGTTTGATTTTAATCTTTTTATGTTTACTTGTTAATTTTTGTTTAGTATTTTAGGATTATTTAGGTTGCATGAGTTTGTTTTGTTTTGAGTCTTAGTTGTTCCTATTCTTATGTTATTAGTTCTTTTCTCTTACACATGATTCTTTCATTTGGGTTAATAGACTTACATTGAGGACAATGTAAGAATTAAGTGTGGGGGGAATGATTTAGGATTTCTTTTATTTTTGTCTACTATTTTTTTTATGAGTCTTTATTATTATTTTTAGTGTGTTTTAGTTCCTTTTAAATACTATGATGAGATATGAATTGCATAAGTCTAAAACAGATTTCTTAGTGAGAAGATTTTCATGAGAATTGAACTTGATATCAATCTTTTTATGAGCCAATGTTAATATGATATGTTGATTGAGAAAGAAGCATGTTTAGACTTAATCTGACTTGTATAATCATCCTTGTGAGTTTTTGAGCCTATAATGATTGACGCATTATACAAATCAATCTAATTTCTTTCTTGAGTGCTCTTATGATTACATGATTCTCTAGAACTTGCTTTAGACCTTGTTGAGACTATATTGATGCATGTGACAACATGAATATGATAGAGGCATTAGGATTATAACCAGAGCCAAACAGCCATCCATTATTAATGTTCTAAGAGAACATCCCCACTAGTGAGCCAATTTGAGCCTACATTAAATATGCTATTTTATTGGTAACCACAACTTACACCTAGCCTAAATATACTTATATCCTTACCCTTGTTCTAAAGATTGGATTATATATTTTGAGACATATTGCAAAAAACAAGGGATATTTTTAGTTGAAAATTTGGGTTAGAAACAAGAAATAAGTGTGGGGGGAAAAGAAAAGAAAAGTCAAGAAAAAGAAATGGAATACTGGAAAATACATTACTATGTAAAAAAAAATATATGAATCATCTCTTGAATTTGTGGAAAAAGAAAAAGATGTTACAAAGTTGATTAGAATGAAGAAAAGGCCCAACTTGAATATCCAGCCTAGGTGACTATGTACTTGTAAAGAGTTTTGAGAAGTTTCTTTGTATAATTTTTTTTATGTCTCTAAACTTTATGAACTCTTTGGAACCTTTGTGATATCTTTATCCTTTTGTTCTTCAACCACATTACAAACCCCTTGGCCCCATTACAACCTTGATTAAAGACCTCTTGATTTATGAAGTTGCATGATCTTTTAGTGGAGAATAGGTGGACAAGCAAGCATATGGTAGAAGTGTTTTCATGAGATTGATTGAGTGTAAACACTTTACCACTACTTTAAAGAGTGAAAATCAAGAGAGTATCCCATGTGAGAAGTTGAGATTAAGTTTGAATATGCATTATTTTGATTGAAATATGTTATGTTAATATTGGCTTAACTCAAACTATTTACATTCAAGCAAGATTTTTTGTGAATTTCTTTAAGCTATTGATTAGTTTTTAAGACTTGTCCAATGATTATCTCAAATTTATATTGGAAGGATTAGTTATAATTATTATTTTTAGTTTTTCTTATGTTTTCAATGTTTGTGGGTATCGTTCTAGTAAACCCTCACGAGACTAAACTCGTCCACTAGGGACACCTAGGGTTTAAAGGCTTGTGTCACATGCTAAGTGCCACCGTGATTTTCTACGAAAATGGATTAGATTAGATTTTCTTATTTTATTTTTATTGAGTCGTTGCTAGGGACTAGCAACAATCTAAGTGTGGGGGTGTGATAACTCGTATAATTATATAGTTTTTAGTTATGTTTTATTAATGTTTTGTGTCAAATACGAGTTATTATTGTTTAGTCTAATTGTGTTTATGATCTTTTATATTTTTATGTATTTTGGTGTTTTTCACAAGTTTCTTTGAGTGATTTCAGATTACTAGAATTAAGGGCAAATCCAGTTCAGTTTCAGTTCCGACACCTTTTGCCATATCAGCTATATCTCGAGTTTCACTGAAGCAATAAGGCTGAAATTTGTAGCCATGCAAAGCTAAGAGGCATATCTATCTTTTTCATGTTTTACACTTCTTAAAACGGAGTCGTTTTCCCTAGCGAAATCGACCATCAAGTTGGCTGATGTGCAATGACGTCTGTGCTGACATGTTTTCGTATTTTGCCCATATCGGCTTAACCACATCAGCAAATGAGCTGATTCCAACGGATATGGTTCCGTAACTGATAGGGGAACCTTTGTCTAGAAGACCATGTGATCAGATCAGGCCTCCAATATTGAAGAAATCGACCATCAAGGTGGCTGATGTGCAATGACATCTGTGCTGACATGTTTTCGTATTTTGCCCATATCTGCTTAACCACATCAGCAAATGAGCTGATTCCAACGGCTATGGTTCCGTAACTGATAGGGGAACCTTTTTCTAGAAGACCATGTGATCATATCAGGCCTCCAATATTGACGAAATCGACCATCAAGTTGGCTGATCAAAATCGTCATATACCTACCTTTGAAATTTGTAAAGCTTGTCTCTTGTCATTTAGCCCTCCAAAATGTGTATAAATAGAGGGCCTTGGATGATTGTAAGGGATCACATTGTACATAGGTAGGATATTAGCCATTTTAATAAAATTCTCTAAGTTTTCTTCTTCTTTCTTTTCTCTAGTTTTCTTTCTTTTCTCTAGTTTTCTTTTTCTTTAGAGAGAGCAAGAGGTTGGATAATTAATATTCTTCCTCTTCTTCTTTCTTTCTTTTATTTTCTTCTTAGATTTTCTTTAATTTTATGTTTATGTTTATAATGCCTATGCTAGGCTAAACTTCTATTTGGTTAAGGGTGATTTCAAAGCCCTAGACATGTTTTGTGATTGATTTTCAGATTCTATCTATCATTAATTTTCTATCAAAGTTGCTTATGTTCTTCTACAAGAATTGTTCATGATGTTGTCTAGATTTATTTAGGTGTACAACTAGATAGATCTTGATAATTATCTATTGCTAGTTTAGGAGTCTTGATCCGTGTAATTGTCTTGATTTCCTATTCATAAGTGGCAATTTGTGATTAATGATTATGGTCAAGTTTTCAATAATTGCAAAGTGGAACATAACCTAAGTTGAACAATCCGAGCTTATGTGTTTGTTGCTTAGATCAACCTATCTTTCTCATCATAAAGCTGCCATTAAATTGAATTTAGAGAGCTTATTCTAGGTTGTTTAATGGTTAGAGATTAAATAGAGAGCTTGTTCTATTTAACGACAAACTAAGGAAAGATTGGGGTAACAGAGCTTGTTGTTATCTACGGTTGTTAACTTTGATAGTTGGTTGATATTGATAGATCTGAAATTGATTCTTAATGATGTCTAGTGGTGGAGAATGAAACCTTAACCATATTTTTCATATTTGATTCTTCTTACTTATTTGTTTTCTTACTTTTAGTTTGCTTATTTTTTATATTTATTTTTATTGGCTGGTTATACCGCCTAATTTGTATATTAACTTTGTTTTATTTTTATTGGCTGGTTATACCGCCTAATTTAGTATATATATTTTTATTGGCTGGTTATACCGCCTAATTTAGTATATATATTTTTATTGGCTGGTTATACCGCCTTGCATCTTATTCTTATTATTTACTTTAGTTTAAATCTGGCTTCAAAAACCCCTTTTCTTTTATTGTTCTTGAATTTAAGTTTTAAACTATTAACTTATAAACTAAAACCCAATCCCTGAGGACTCGACCCTTGCTAACTACTATACTTACAATTTATCTTTTTAGTGCAAGGTTAAATAAGATACACTCTTTTGGGTGCATCACAAATAAACTAAAGAAAACAATCCCCGGCAACGGCGCCAAAAATTTGATGCACCCAAAAGAGTGTATCTTATTTAACCTTGCACTAAAAAGATCAATTGTAAGTATAATGATTAGCAAGGGTCGAGTCCTCAGGGATTGGGTTTTAATCTATGAGTTATTAGTTTATAACTTACGTTCAAAGAAAACAATAAAAGAAAAGGGGTTTTTGAAGCCAGATTTAAACTAAAGTAAATAATAAGAATAAGATGCAAGGCGGTATAACCAGCCAATAAAAATATATATACTAAATTAGGCGGTATAACCAGCCAATAAAAATATATATACTAAATTAGGCGGTATAACCAGCCAATAAAAATAAAACAAAGTTAATATACAAATTAGGCGGTATAACCAGCCAATAAAAATAAATATACTTTTAAAAATAAGCAAACTAGAAAAGTAAGAAAACAAGTAAGTAAGAAGAATCAAATATGAAAAATATGGTTAAGGTTTCATTCTCCACCACTAGACATCATTAAGAATCAATTTCAGATCTATCAATATCAACCAACTATCAAAGTTAACAACCGTAGATAACAACAAGCTCTGTTATCCCAATCTTTCCTTAGTTTGTCGTTAAATAGAACAAGCTCTCTATTTAATCTCTAACCATTAAACAACCTAGAATAAGCTCTCTAAATTCAATTTAATGGCAGCTTTATGATGAGAAAGATAGGTTGATCTAAGCAACAAACACATAAGCTCGGATTGTTCAACTTAGGTTATGTTCCACTTTGCAATTATTGAAAACTTGACCATAATCTTTAATCACAAATTGCCACTTATGAATAGGAAATCAAGACAATTACACGGATCAAGACTCCTAGACTAGCAATAGATAATTATCAAGATCTATCTAGTTGTACACCTAAATAAATCAAGACAACATCATGAACAATTCTTGTAGAAGAACATAAGCAACTTTGATAGAAAATTAATGATAGATAGAATCTGAAAATCAATCACAAAACATGTCTAGGGCTTTGAAATCACCCTTAACCAAATAGAAGTTTAGCCTAGCATAGGCATTATAAACATAAAATTAAATAGAATCTAAGAAGAAAATAAAAGAAAGAAAGAAGAAGAAGAAGAAGAATATTAATTATCCAACCTCTTGCTCTTTCTAAAGAAAAAGAAAACTAGAGAAAAGAAAGAAGAAGAAAACTTAGAGAATTTTATTACAATGGCTAATATCCTACCTATGTACAATATGATCCTCTACAATCATCCAAGGCCCTCTATTTATACACATTTTGGAAGGCTAAATGACAAGAGACAAGCTTTACAAATTTCAAAGGTAGGTATAATAGGTGGGTGAATTTTTCTAACAATTTTCGTCATATTGTATGACAATTTTGATCAGCCAACTTGATGGTCGATTTCGTCAATGTTGGAGGCCTGATCTGATCACATGGTCTTCTAGAAAAAGGTTCCCCTATCAGCTACGGATCTATAGCCGTTGGAATCAGCTCATTTGCTGATGTGGATAAGCAGATATGGGCAAAATACGAAAACATGTCAGCACAGACGTCATTGCACATCAGCCAACTTGATGGTCGATTTCGTCAATATTAGAGGCCTGATCTGATCATATGGTCTTCTAGACAAAGGTTCCCGTATCAGTTACGGATCCATAGACATTGGAATCAGCTCATTTGCTGATGTGGATAAGCAGATATGGGCAAAATACGAAAACAGGTCAGCACAGACGTCATTGCACATCAGCCAACTTGATGGTCGATTTCGCTAGGGAAAACGACACCGTTTCAAGAAGTATAAAACATGAAAAAGATAGATATGCCTCTTAGCTTTGCACGGCTACAAATTTCAGCCTCATTGCTTCAGTGAAACTCCAGATATAGCTGATATGGAAAAATGTGTCGGAACTGGAACTGAACTGGATTTGCCCTTAATTCTAGTAATCTGAAATCACTCAAAGAAACTTGTGAAAAACACCAAATTACATAAAAATATAAAAGATCATAAACACAATTAGACTAAACAATAATAACTCGTATTTGACACAAAACAATAATAAAACATAACTAAAAACTATATAATTATACGAGTTATCAATTATCCTCAAGAATAGAATCCATCTCTAATTTTGTTTCATCCTCATCTTGTTCCTTATTCTTCAAGGTCACAATAGTAGCATTCTCCTTTGGGTTAACCATCGTTTGGGCTGGGAGTTCTTCAGATCTTTGTGCTACCCATCCCACCATACTACTAGCCAATTGGCTCATTTGCTTTTCCAAACTCTGGATGCTTGCCCTTGTTTCCTGTTGAAATTGCAAAGAATCAGTAACAAGAGGATAGACAAGATCTTCTAAAGAAGTACCTGAGTTTTGAGTCATATGTGGTGGTTGAAAAAGATCTGGTTCTTGAGACCATGATTGATTGAAGCTAGATGGATGAGTGTAATTGGCATAAGGATCTACTTCTTGGTAATTTTTCGAGTAGCCATAATTAGTATGATCCCACCATCCCTCATGGTAAGTGTTTGAGTAATGATCATACTGTTGGTCTTGGAACACTTGATGGCCTTGACATCCTCCCATGGCCAATTGTTGAACTGGGGAGGTGAGATTGGCTTGTTGATTCTCCATGTTCATGTATGCCACCAACTCTTCAAGTGTTAGATTGCTCAATTCCATCGTTTTTTTTTTTTTTTTTCAAAATTTGATAAGAAAAACTTGTATGTACAAGAAAATAGAACTAATTAGAACTGAAAATAAGAATAAACCAAGTAACAAATAAACTAAAGAAAACAATCCCCGGCAACGGCGCCAAAAATTTGATGCACCCAAAAGAGTGTATCTTATTTAACCTTGCACTAAAAAGATCAATTGTAAGTATAGTAGTTAGCAAGGGTCGAGTCCTCAGGGATTGGGTTTTAGTTTATAAGTTGATAGTTTAAAACTTAAATTCAAGAACAATAAAAGAAAAGGGGTTTTTGAAATCAGATTTAAACTAAAGTAAATAATAAGAATAAGATGCAAGGCGGTATAACCAGCCAATAAAAATAAATATACTTTTAAAAATAAGCAAACTAGAAAAGTAAGAAAACAAGTAAGTAAGAAGAATCAAGTATGAAAAATATGGTTAAGGTTTCATTCTCCACCACTAGACATCATTAAGAATCAATTTCAGATCTATCAATATCAACCAACTATCAAAGTTAACAACCGTAGATAACAACAAGCTCTGTTACCCCAATCTTTCCTTAGTTTGTCGTTAAATAGAACAAGCTCTCTATTTAATCTCTAACCATTAAACAACCTAGAATAAGCTCTCTAAATTCAATTTAATGGCAGCTTTATGATGAGAAAGATAGGTTGATCTAAGCAACAAACACATAAGCTCGGATTGTTCAACTTAGGTTATGTTCCACTTTGCAATTATTGAAAACTTGACCATAATCATTAATCACAAATTGCCACTTATGAATAGGAAATCAAGACAATTACACGGATCAAGACTCCTAAACTAGCAATAGATAATTATCAAGATCTATCTAGTTGTACACCTAAATAAATCTAGACAACATCATGAACAATTCTTGTAGAAGAACATAAGCAACTTTGATAGAAAATTAATGATAGATAGAATCTGAAAATCAATCACAAAACATGTCTAGGGCTTTGAAATCACCCTTAACCAAATAGAAGTTTAGCCTAGCATAGGCATTATAAACATAAAATTAAATAGAATCTAAGAAGAAAATAAAAGAAAGAAAGAAGAAGAAGAAGAATATTAATTATCCAACCTCTTGCTCTTTCTAAAGAAAAAGAAAACTAGAGAAAAGAAAGAAGAAGAAAACTTAGAGAATTTTATTACAATGGCTAATATCCTACCTATGTACAATATGATCCTCTACAATCATCCAAGGCCCTCTATTTATACACATTTTGGAGGGCTAAATAATAGGTGGGTGCATTTTTCTAACAATTTTCGTCATATTGTATGACAATTTTGATCAGCCAACTTGATGGTCGATTTTGTCAATCTTGGAGGCCTGATCTGATCACATGGTCTTCTAGAAAAATGTTCCCCTATGAGTTACTGATTCATAGCCGTTAGAATCAGCTCATTTGCTGATGTGGAGAAGAAGATATGGGCAAAATACGAAAACAGGTCAGCACAGACGTCATTGCACATCAGCCAACTTGATGGTCGATTTCTTCAATATTGGAGGCTTTATCTGATCACATGGTCTTCTAGACAAATGTTCCACTATCAGTTAGTGATCCATAGCCGTTGGAATCAGCTCATTTGCTGATGTGTATCGGACAATATGGTAAAAATGCGAAAACTGCTCAGGACAGAC
Source organism: Fremontodendron californicum (assembly GCA_030761205.1). NCBI lineage: Eukaryota > Viridiplantae > Streptophyta > Magnoliopsida > Malvales > Malvaceae > Fremontodendron > Fremontodendron californicum. The sequence goes on along the minus strand of JAULJL010000023.1, from coordinate 7,367,078 downwards.
GTCATTGCACATCAGCCAACTTGATGGTTGATTTCGCTAGGCAAAACGACTCCGTTTCAAGAAGTGTAAAACATGAAAAAGATAGATATGCCTCTTAACTTAGCACGGTTAAAATTTCAGCCTTATTGCTTCAGTGAAACTCGAGATATAGCTGATATGGAAAAAGCTGTCGGAACTGGAACTGAACTGGATTTGCCCTTAATTCTAGTAATCTGAAATCACTCAAAGAAACTTGTGAAAAACACCAAATTACATAAAAATATAAAAGATCATAAACACAATTAGACTAAACAATAATAACTCGTATTTGACACAAAACAATAATAAAACATAACTAAAAACTATATAATTATACGAGTTATCACACCCCCACACTTAGATTGTTGCTAGTCCCTAGCAACGACTCAATAAAAATAAAATAAGAAAATCTAATCTAATCCACTTTCGTAGGAAATCACGGTGGCACTTAGCATGTGACACAAGCCTTTAAACCCCTAGGTGTCCCTAGTGGACGAGTTTAGTCTCGTGAGGGTTTACTAGAACGATACCCACAAACATTGAAAAACTAAAATATAAATAAACTACATATACTAAAAATATTTACTCCTAATCCTTTCAATACAAATTAGAGACAATCTTTGAACAAGTCTTATAAACTAATCAATAGCTTAAAGAATTTCACAAAAAATCATACTTGAATGTAAATTGTTTGAGTTAAGCCAATATTAACATAACATATTTCAATCAAAATAGTGCATATTCAAATTTAATCTCAACTTCTCACATGGGATACCCTCATGATTTTCACTCTTTAAAGTAGTGGTGAAGTGTTTACACTCAATCATCTCATGAAAACAGTTCTACCATATTCTTGCTTGTCCACCTATTCTCCACTATTTAGATCATACAACTTCATGAATCAAGAGGTCTTTAATCAAGGTTGTAATGGGGCCAAGGGGTTTGTAATGTGGTTGAATAACAAAAGGATAAAGATATCACAAAGGCTCCAAAGAGTTCATAAAGTTTAGAGACATAATAAGATCATACAAAGAAACTTCTCAAAACTCTTTACAAGTACATAGTCACCTAGGCCGAATATTCATGTTGGGCCTTTTCTTCATTCTAAACAACTTTGTAACATCTTTTTCTTTTTCCACAAATTCAAGAGATGATTCATATTTTTTTACAAAGGAATGTATTTGCCAGTATTCCATTTCTTTTTCTCTTGACTTTTCTTTTCTTTTCTTTTCCCCCCACACTTATTTCTTGTTTCTAACCCAAATTTTCAACAAAAAATATCCCTTGTTTTTTGCAATATGTCTCAAAATATATAATCCATCTTTAGAACAAGGGTAAGGATATAAGTATATTTAGGCTAGGTGTAAGTTGTGGTTACCAATAAAATAGCATATTTAATGTAGGCTCAAATTGGCTCACTAGTGGGGATGTTCTCTTAGAACATTAATAATGGATGGCTGTTTGGCTCTGGTTATAATCCTAATGCCTCTATCATATTCATGTTGTCACATGTATCAATATAGTCTCAAACGGTTTAAAGCAAGTTCTAGAGAATCATGTAATCATAAGAGCACTCAAGAAAGAAATTAGATTGATTTGTATAATGCATCAATCATTATAGGCTCAAAAACTCACAAGGATGATTATACAAGTCAGATTAAGTCTAAACATGCTTCTTTCTCAATCAACATATCATATTAACATTGGCTCATAAAAAGGTTGACATCAAGCTCAATTCTCATGAAAATCTTCTCACTAATAAATCTGTTTTAGACTTATGCAATTCATATCTCATCATTGTATTAAAAAGGAACTAAAACACACTAAAAATAATAATAATAATAATAATAAAGACTCATAAAAAAAAATAGTAGACAAAAATAAAAGAAATCCTACAAAAATAAAAGAAATCCTAAATCATTCCCCCCACACTTAATTCTTACATTGTCCTCAATGTAAGTCTATTAACCCAAATGAAAGAATCATGTGTAAGAGAAAAGAACTAATAACATAAGAATAGGAACAACTAAGACTCAAAACAAAACAAACTCATGCAACCTAAATAATCCTAAAATACTAAACAAAAAATAACAAGTAAACATAAAAAGATTAAAATCAAACTGACAAGGTATGTCTCAAGTCTCCCTTACTCAGACCTTGTTCAGAATGAATACTTCTAAATTGCTTAAAACACAACAAACTCTTTTTTTTTTTTTTAAATTAGCAAAATATGTCCCTTACCCCCTACTAAAATATGACATTGTCCCCAATGTCAAATTTCAAAGGTAGAATTTAGGAGATATTACCTGCAGAGGTTGCTAACCACTTATTATAACTGAGACACAACAAGCAAAATGTTAGATAATGTCACAAAGACAAAGTGCAATCCACTCCTTGCTCGTCCATATCTCTTTTTCTTTTTCCGAGCGTTTGCGAAACAACCGTAGCAGATAAACACTCATAAGCTTGGAGCTTTTTAAGTAAATCTTCAATGGTTGTAGCAGAAATTATGGTTCTCCTTTCCTCTGAAAACATGAATTTATTTTCCACAGCATTATCTAAATATGAAAGCAAATTACTAAAATAACCATTAATATTAAGCAAACCAATGGGTTTCTTATTTGTGACCAAAGATGACCAAGAAGCCACGCAAGCTATTTCTTCCAATGTACCCAGACCTCCTGGTAAAGCAATGAATGCATCGGCAGAATGGTACATGATTGTCATCCGTTCAGGGATACTCCAGACTTGTATTTCCTTACCCACGGTAGGTCCACAAAAACTTGTGAATAGTTTTGGCACGATTCCTAGAACTGGACTTCCTCCGGCGTGTGCTGCTGTAGCGACTGCTCCCATTAAACCCGTACTACCGCCTCCATAAATCAAGTGGATCTTTTGTTGGGCAAGTATTACTCCAACTCTTATGGCTTCATCAGCGAATATGTTATTTTTCCCTGGATAAGCACCTACAAAGACACAAATTTTTTTAATGCGCTGGGATGAAGTACTTTCCATTTTTTTTTTTCGAGTGCCTGAAAGAGAATGAGTACATGGTGTAATATATAGAGGACTGAGTAGTGAATCAGACAAGAGTAATAATGTCGCCGAAAGTGTATCTGACCTGTCAGAAGAAAATGTTAACCTAACAAAAGATTTTTGCGTGATTTCAGGAAGAAAATCAAAAAGAGAAGAAAAAATCAACCGTAAAAGACAAATAAAAAAAAAACGAGAATAATTACACAAATCGAACAACACGTAAATTAAACCAAAATAAAGTTATTGCAAATCAAACCAAAAGCTGAGAAGTCATTTATTGTAGTTGTGATTGTGGCTCACATCTTCCTCTGGTTTTACGTCCAGAAACGGCTTAAACGCCTTCTATGAGTCGAGGATATGCTTCCCATCCAGTTTTCTTACAAGCTGGCAAACAGGGTCTTTTAACATCAGATTCCCAAGATGTTGCCATTCCCTTTGGAATTGCGGCCATAAATCAAGAATTTCTCTTTGTACGTCTGCACTAGGATGCGTCTCAAGAGAAAGTTGGATATTACCCAAATTCTCCTTACTCAGTCCATCCTTAATGAATTCAATTTATCATCTCGATTAGAGGACGAAATCCCAATAGAACGACATTTACCGTTACACGTCCATCGTGCACATTTGTCGCAATTTGAACTCATGCGCTTTGCTCGTCGCTTCTTTGCAAAAGTGCTTCTACCTGTACCTGGTAAATGCAAAACAGGAAGATATTCATCTTCACGTACCTTGGCTTCAATTATCCAACGTATGTCTCCAGGAATCCCTTTCTGCATAAGCATTCTTAATCTTTCGAAACGAACTTGGTAAAGCTTCAGTAAAATATTTCGAGGAAAAGGAGGAAATCGTTTCTGCAATCTTGTGAGAATATCATCCATCCTGAAAAGAAAAAAATTGAAAGAGAAATTGGAAGAGAAATTTATATACAATATCAGTTTTGTGGGTAGCTGATGGAACCGATTTAAATAATCACGGAGTACCGTTATCCGCCATTTAACCGGGGTAAAAAAATTAAAAATTATATTTACATCTAGTTATTTTCAAAACCAGGATCAGAAAAAAAAAAACAACATAAAAAGACTCAAAAACAAAACACTCTAAATAAAATCCTAAATTCTTCCCCCCACACATAATTTTTACATTGTCATTAATGTAATGCTATTAATCCCAAATGAAAGAATCATGTGTAAGTGAAAAGAACTAATAAACAAAATAAACTTATGCAGCCTAAATGAACTTAGAAACACTAAACACAATTAGCAAAGAAACATAAGAAAAAGATAAAGAAAAAGAGAGCAAATCTGAGGATGGCAGTTTGGCAATGCTTTCACTAATTAGGCTGCCTCCCCCAATTAGCACTTGATTTAGTGTTTTGAACCTAACCAACACCCCTTCTTGGCATTTTAGGCTTGTCAGGCTCATACATGAAATTTCCCAAATTTATGTGTTTGAGAGGAAGCTTTCTTTGCACAACAGTGGATGCATTCTGCATTACAAGTATTATTCCATCATCCTTTGTGGTGCATATGTCATCGAGGAATGGAGCATATTTTGATACTTGTTGAATGACCTCCACAAACAAGTTGTTTAAGGTTTCCGGCATGTGTTGTTCATGTTCTTCCTCCTTGAACTTTGCAAATCTACTAGGAAAAGGTGGAGAAGAAACATTAGTAAAAAGTGAAACCTTAAACGTTATCTCAGGTGCCGAAATACTCTTATTTGGATCTTTGGCTTCATTATCCTCAAGAATAGAATCCATCTCTAATTTTGTTTCATCCTCATCTTGTTCCTTATTCTTCAAGGTCACAATAGTAGCATTCTCCTTTGGGTTAACCATCGTTTGGGCTGGGAGTTCTTCAGATCTTTGTGCTACCCATCCCACCATACTACTAGCCAATTGGCTCATTTGCTTTTCCAAACTCTGGATGCTTGCCCTTGTTTCCTGTTGAAATTGCAAAGAATCAGTAACAAGAGGATAGACAAGATCTTCTAAAGAAGTACCTGAGTTTTGAGTCATATGTGGTGGTTGAAAAAGATCTGGTTCTTGAGACCATGATTGATTGAAGCTAGATGGATGAGTGTAATTGGAATAAGGATCTACTTCTTGGTAATTTTTCGAGTAGCCATAATTAGTATGATCCCACCATCCCTCATGGTAAGTGTTTGAGTAATGATCACACTGTTGGTCTTGGAACACTTGATGGCCTTGACATCCTCCCATGGCCAATTGTTGAACTGGGGAGGTGAGATTGGCTTGTTGATTCTCCATGTTCATGTATGCCACCAACTCTTCAAGTGTTAGATTGCTCAATTCCATCGTTTTTTTTTTTTTTTTTTCAAAATTTGATAAGAAAAACTTGTATGTACAAGAAAATAGAACTAATTAGAACTGAAAATAAGAATAAACCAAGTAACAAATAAACTAAAGAAAACAATCCCCGGCAACGGCGCCAAAAATTTGATGCACCCAAAAGAGTGTATCTTATTTAACCTTGCACTAAAAAGATCAATTGTAAGTATAGTAGTTAGCAAGGGTCGAGTCCTCAGGGATTGGGTTTTAGTTTATAAGTTGATAGTTTAAAACTTAAATTCAAGAACAATAAAAGAAAAGGGGTTTTTGAAATCAGATTTAAACTAAAGTAAATAATAAGAATAAGATGCAAGGCGGTATAACCAGCCAATAAAAATATATATACTAAATTAGGCGGTATAACCAGCCAATAAAAATATATATACTAAATTAGGCGGTATAACCAGCCAATAAAAATAAAACAAAGTTAATATACAAATTAGGCGGTATAACCAGCCAATAAAAATAAATATACTTTTAAAAATAAGCAAACTAGAAAAGTAAGAAAACAAGTAAGTAAGAAGAATCAAGTATGAAAAATATGGTTAAGGTTTCATTCTCCACCACTAGACATCATTAAGAATCAATTTCAGATCTATCAATATCAACCAACTATCAAAGTTAACAACCGTAGATAACAACAAGCTCTGTTACCCCAATCTTTCCTTAGTTTGTCGTTAAATAGAACAAGCTCTCTATTTAATCTCTAACCATTAAACAACCTAGAATAAGCTCTCTAAATTCAATTTAATGGCAGCTTTATGATGAGAAAGATAGGTTGATCTAAGCAACAAACACATAAGCTCGGATTGTTCAACTTAGGTTATGTTCCACTTTGCAATTATTGAAAACTTGACCATAATCATTAATCACAAATTGCCACTTATGAATAGGAAATCAAGACAATTACACGGATCAAGACTCCTAAACTAGCAATAGATAATTATCAAGATCTATCTAGTTGTACACCTAAATAAATCTAGACAACATCATGAACAATTCTTGTAGAAGAACATAAGCAACTTTGATAGAAAATTAATGATAGATAGAATCTGAAAATCAATCACAAAACATGTCTAGGGCTTTGAAATCACCCTTAACCAAATAGAAGTTTAGCCTAGCATAGGCATTATAAACATAAAATTAAATAGAATCTAAGAAGAAAATAAAAGAAAGAAAGAAGAAGAAGAAGAATATTAATTATCCAACCTCTTGCTCTTTCTAAAGAAAAAGAAAACTAGAGAAAAGAAAGAAGAAGAAAACTTAGAGAATTTTATTACAATGGCTAATATCCTACCTATGTACAATATGATCCTCTACAATCATCCAAGGCCCTCTATTTATACACATTTTGGAGGGCTAAATGACAAGAGACAAGCTTTACAAATTTCAAAGGTAGGTATAATAGGTGGGTGCATTTTTCTAACAATTTTCGTCATATTGTATGACAATTTTGATCAGCCAACTTGATGGTCGATTTTGTCAATCTTGGAGGCCTGATCTGATCACATAGTCTTCTAGAAAAATGTTCCCCTATGAGTTACTGATTCATAGCCGTTGGAATCCGCTCATTTGCTGATGTGGAGAAGAAGATATGGGCAAAATACGAAAACAGGTCAGCACAGACGTCATTGCACATCAGCCAACTTGATGGTCGATTTCTTCAATATTGGAGGCTTTATCTGATCACATGGTCTTCTAGACAAATGTTCCCCTATCAGTTAGTGATCCATAGCCGTTGGAATGAGCTCATTTGCTGATGTGTATCGGACGATATGGTAAAAATGCGAAAACTGCTCAGGACAGACGTCATTGCACATCAGCCAACTTGATGGTTGATTTCGCTAGGCAAAACGACTCCGTTTCAAGAAGTGTAAAACATGAAAAAGATAGATATGCCTCTTAGCTTCGCACGGTTAAAATTTCAGCCTTATTGCTTCAGTGAAACTCGAGATATAGCTGATATGGAAAAAGCTGTCGGAACTGGAACTGAACTGGATTTGCCCTTAATTCTAGTAATCTGAAATCACTCAAAGAAACTTGTGAAAAACACCAAATTACATAAAAATATAAAAGATCATAAACACAATTAGACTAAACAATAATAACTCGTATTTGACACAAAACAATAATAAAACATAACTAAAAACTATATAATTATACGAGTTATCAATCTGAAATTGATTCTTAATGATGTCTAGTGGTGGAGAATGAAACCTTAATGATGCACCCAAAAGAGTGTATCTTATTTAACCTTGCACTAAAAAGATCAATTGTAAGTATAGTAGTTAGCAAGGGTCGAGTCCTCAGGGATTGGGTTTTAGTTTATAAGTTGATAGTTTAAAACTTAAATTCAAGAACAATAAAAGAAAAGGGGTTTTTGAAATCAGATTTAAACTAAAGTAAATAATAAGAATAAGATGCAAGGCGGTATAACCAGCCAATAAAAATATATATACTAAATTTGGCGGTATAACCAGCCAATAGAAATATATATACTAAATTAGGCGGTATAACCAGCCAATAAAAATAAAACAAAGTTAATATACAAATTAGGCGGTATAACCAGCCAATAAAAATAAATATACTTTTAAAAATAAGCAAACTAGAAAAGTAAGAAAACAAGTAAGTAAGAAGAATCAAATATGAAAAATATGGTTAAGGTTTCATTCTCCACCACTAGACATCATTAAGAATCAATTTCAGATCTATCAATATCAACCAACTATCAAAGTTAACAACCGTAGATAACAACAAGCTCTGTTACCCCAATCTTTCCTTAGTTTGTCGTTAAATAGAACAAGCTCTCTATTTAATCTCTAACCATTAAACAACCTAGAATAAGCTCTCTAAATTCAATTTAATGGCAGCTTTATGATGAGAAAGATAGGTTGATCTAAGCAACAAACACATAAGCTCGGATTGTTCAACTTAGGTTATGTTCCACTTTGCAATTATTGAAAACTTGACCATAATCATTAATCACAAATTGCCACTTATGAATAGGAAATCAAGACAATTACACGGATCAAGACTCCTAAACTAGCAATAGATAATTATCAAGATCTATCTAGTTGTACACCTAAATAAATCAAGACAACATCATGAACAATTCTTGTAGAAGAACATAAGCAACTTTGATAGAAAATTAATGATAGATAGAATCTGAAAATCAATCACAAAACATGTCTAGGGCTTTGAAATCACCCTTAACCAAATAGAAGTTTAGCCTAGCATAGGCATTATAAACATAAAATTAAATAGAATCTAAGAAGAAAATAAAAGAAAGAAAGAAGAAGAAGAAGAATATTAATTATCCAACCTCTTGCTCTTTCTAAAGAAAAAGAAAACTAGAGAAAAGAAAGAAGAAGAAAACTTAGAGAATTTTGTTAAAATGGCTAATATCCTACCAATCTCCAATATGATCCCTTACAATCATCCAAGGCCCTCTATTTATACACATTTTGGAGGGCTAAATGACAAGAGACAAGCTTTACAAATTTCAAAGGTAGGTATAATAGGTGGGTGCATTTTCTAACAATTTTCGTCATACATGACGATTTTGATCAGCCAACTTGATGGTCGATTTTGTCAATTTTGGAGGCCTTATCTGATCACATGGTCTTCTAGAAAAATGTTACCCTATCAGTTACTGATCCATAGCCGTTGGAATCAGATCATTTGCTGATGTGGATAAGAAGATATGGGCATAATACGAAAATAGGTCAGCACAGACGTCATTGCACATCATCCAACTTGATGGTCGATTTCGCTAGGGAAAACGACTCCGTTTCAAGAAGTGTAAAACATGAAAAAGATGGATATGCCTCTTAGCTTTGCATGGCTACAAATTTCAGCCTTATTGCTTCAGTGAAACTCGAGATATAGCTGATATGGAAAAAGGTGTCGGAACTGGAACTGAACTGGATTTGCCCTTAATTCTAGTAATCTGAAATCACTCAAAGAAACTTGTGAAAAACACCAAAATACATAAAAATATAAAAGATCATAAACACAATTAGACTAAACAATAATAACTCGTATTTGACACAAAACAATAATAAAACATAACTAAAAACTATATAATTATACGAGTTATCACACCCCCACACTTAGATTGTTGCTAGTCCCTAGCAACGACTCAATAAAAATAAAATAAGAAAATCTAATCTAATCCATTTTCGTAGGAAATCACGGTGGCACTTAGCATGTGACACAAGCCTTTAAACCCCTAGGTGTCCCTAGTGGACGAGTTTAGTCTCGTGAGGGTTTACTAGAACGATACCCACAAACATTGAAAAACTAAAATATAAATAAACTGCATATACTAAAAATATTTACTCCTAATCCTTTCAATACAAATTAGAGACAATATTTGAACAAGTCTTATAAACTAATCAATAGCTTAAAGAATTTCACAAAAATTCAAGCTTGAATGTAAATTGTTTGAGTTAAGCCAATATGAACATAACATATCTCAATCAAAATAGTGCATGTTCAAATTTAATCTCAACTTCTCACATGGGATACCCTCATGATTTTCACTCTTTAAAGTAGTGGTGAAGTGTTTACACTCAATCAATCTCATGAAAACAGTTCTACCATATTCTTGCTTGTCCACCTATTCTCCACTATTTAGATCATACAACTTCATGAATCAAGAGGTCTTTAATGAAGGTTGTAATGGGGCCAAGGGGTTTGTAATGTGGTTGAAGAACAAAAGGATAAAGATATCACAAAGGTTCCAAAGAGTTCATAAAGTTTAGAGACATAAAAAGATCATACAAAGAAACTTCTCAAAATTTTTTTACAAGTACATAGTCACCTAGGCCGTATATTCATGTTGGGCCTTTTCTTCATTCTAAACAACTTTGTAACATCTTTTTCCTTTTCCACAAATTCAAGAGATGATTCATATATATATATATATATTTTTTTTTACATAGGAATGTATTTGCCAGTATTCCATTTCCTTTTCTCTTGACTTTTCTTTTCTTTCCCCCCACACTTATTTCTTGTTTCTAACCCAAATTTTCAATAGATCTTCCTTGTCTTTGCAACTTGTCTCAAAACATGCTAATTCATCTTTGGAACAAAGGTAAAGATATAAGTATATTTAGGTTAGGGACAAGTTATGGTTACCAAAGAGATAGCTTATTCAATGTAGGCTCAAATTGGTTCACTAAGGGTGTGTTCTCTTGGAACATCAATAAGGGATGGCTGTTTGGCCCTGGCTAAAAATCCTAATGCCTCTATCATATTCATGTTGTCACATGCATCAATATAGTCTCAAATGGTTTAAAGCAAGTTCTAGAGAATCATGTAATCATAGGAGCACTCAAGAAAGAAATTAGATTGATATGTATAATGCATCAATCATATAGGCTCAAAAACTCACAAGGATGATTATACAAGTCAGATTAAGTCTAAACATGCTTCTTTCTCAATCAACATATCATATTAACATTGGCTCATAAAAAAAAATGATATCAAGCTCAATTTTCATGAAAATCTTGTCACTAATAACTCTGTTTTAGACTTATGCAATTCATATCTCATCATTGTATTAAAAAGGAACTAAAACACACTAAAAATAATAATAAAGACTCATAAAAAAAATAGTAGACAAAAATAAAAGAAATCCTAAATCATTCCCCCCACACTTAATTCTTACATTGTCCTCAATGTAAGTCTATTAACCCAAATGAAAGAATCATGTGTAAGAGAAAATAACTAATAACATAAGAATAGGAACAGCTAAGACTCAAAACAAAACAAACTCATGCAACCTAAATAATCTTAAAATACTAAACAAAAATTAACAAGTAAACATAAAAAGATTAAAATCAAACTGACAAGGTGTGTCTCAAGTCTCCCTTACTCAGACCTTGTTCAGAATGAATACTTCTAAATTGCTTAAAACATAACATTTTTTTTTTTTTTTTTTTGAAAAGAAGAAATCAAACTGACAAGGTATGTCTCAAGTCTCCCTTACTCAGACCTTGTTCAGAATGAATACTTCTAAATGGCTTAAAACACAACAATTTTTTTTTTTTTTTTAAATTAGCAAAATATGTCCCTTACCCCCTACTAAAATATGACATTGTCCCCAATGTCAAATTTTAAAGGTAGAATTTAGGAGATATTACCTGCAGAGGTTGCTAACCACTTATTATAACTGAGACACAACAAGCAAAATGTTAGATAATGTCACAAAGACAAAGTGCAATCCACTCCTTGCTCATCCATATCTCTTTTTCTTTTTCCGAGCGTTTGCGAAACAACCGTAGCAGATAAACACTCATAAGCTTGGAGCTTTTTGAGTAAATCTTCAATGGTTGTAGCAGAAATTATGGTTCTCCTTGCCTCTGAAAACATGAATCCATTATCCACAGCATTATCTAAATATGAAAGCAAATTACTAAAATAACCATTAATATTAAGCAAACCAATGGGTTTCTTATTTGTGACCAAAGATGACCAAGAAGCCACGCAAGCTATTTCTTCCAATGTACCCAGACCTCCTGGTAAAGCAATGAATGCATCGGCAGAATGGTACATGATTGTTATCCGTTCAGGAACACTCCAGACTTGTATTTCCTTACCCACGGTAGGTCCACAAAAACTTGTGAATAGTTTTGGCACGATTCCTAGAACTGGACTTCCTCCGGCGTGTGCTGCTGTAGCGACTGCTCCCATTAAACCCGTACTACCGCCTCCATAAATCAAGTGGATCTTTTGTTGGGCAAGTATTACTCCAACTCTTATGGCTTCATCAGCGAATATGTTATTTTTTCCTGGATAAGCACCTCCAAAGACACAAATTTTTTTAATGCGCTGGGATGAAGTACTTTCCATTTTTTTTTTTTCGAGTGCCTGAAAGAGAATGAGTACATGGTGTAATATATAGAGGACTCAGTAGTGAATCAGACAAGAGTAATAATGTCGCCGAAAGTGTATTTGACCTGTCAGAAGAAAATGTTAACCTAACAAAAGATTTTTGCGTGATTTCAGGAAGAAAATCAAAAAGAGAAGAAAAAATCAACCGTAAAAGACAAAAAAAAAAAAAAAAAACGAGAATAGTTACACAAATCGAACAACACGTAAATTAAACCAAAATAAAGTTATTGCAAATCAAACCAAAAGCTGAGAAGTCATTTATTGTAGTTGTGATTGTGGCTCACATCTTCCTCTGGTTTTACGTCCAGAAACGGCTTAAACGCCTTCTATGAGTCGAGGATATGCTTCCCATCCAGTTTTCTTACAAGCTGGCAAACAGGGTCTTTTAACATCAGATTCCCAAGATGTTGCCATTCCCTTTGGAATTGCGGCCATAAATCAAGAATTTCTCTTTGTACGTCTCCACTAGGATGCGTCTCAAGAGAAAGTTGGATATTACCCAAATTCTCCTTACTCAGTCCATCCTTAATGAATTCAATTTTATCATCTCGATTAGAGGACGGAATCCCAATAGAACGACATTTACCGTTACACGTCCATCGTGCACATTTGTGGCAATTTGAACTCATGCGCTTTGCTCGTCGCTTCTTTGCAAAAGTGCTTCTACCTGTACCTGGTAAATGCAAAATAGGAAGATATTCATCTTCACGTACCTTGGCTTCAATTATCCAACGTATGTCGTCAGGAATCCCTTTGTGCATAAGCATTCTTAATCTTTCAAATCGAACTTGGTAAAGCTTCAGTAAAATATTTCGAGGAAAAGGAGGAAATCGTTTCTGCAATCTTGTGAGAATATCATCCATCCTGAAAAAAAATGAAAAAAAAATGAAAGAGAAATTGGAAGAGAAATTTATATACAATATCAGTTTTGTGGGTAGCTGATGGAACCGATTTAAATAATCACGGAGTACCGTTATCCGCCATTTAACCGGGGTTAAAAAAAATAAATTAAAAATTATATTTACATCTTGTAAGAGAAAAGAACTATTAAACAAAAGAAAAGAAAAACAATAAAAGATAGAATGATGGAGCGTAAGGAATATGCAAATCTGATATAATAGATGCTCTCCATCCTTTTGGGTTGCCTCCCAAGAAGCGCTTGGTTTATTGTCCTCAGCCTAACTTAGACCCATGCCATTATTATTCAACATACTTTGGCTCAAAAAGTGGAAACTCCTCCACATCTTGTATTGGAAAGTTCTCATAGTAAGGCTTCAATCTATGACCATTCACTTTGAATGCCTTATCTGTTTTTGGGCTTTGGATTTCAACTGCACCATGAGTAAATACATTAGTAATAACAAAAGGTCCAACCCAACGAGAACGTAACTTACCTGGATATAACTTAAGGCGTGAATGGAAGAGAAGAACTTTTTGTCCAACAACAAATTCCTTTCTTGATATCATCTTGTCATGGAATGCCTTAGTCTTTTCCTTGTAAATCCTAGAATTCTGATAGGCATCATTCCTTATCTCCTCTAATTCTTGTAGGTCAAGTTTTCTTTTCTTTCCTATCTCATTCATCTCCATGTTGCATTGTTTGATAGCCCAATATGATTTATGTTCCAATTCAACCGGAAGATGACAAGGCTTACCATAAACAAGTCGATAAGGAGACATACCAATGGGTGTCTTATATGCTGTCCTATAAGCCCAAAGTGCATCATCAAGTCGTGAACTCCAATCCTTCCTATTTGGATTAACTGTCTTTTCAAGGATGGACTTAACTTCTCGGTTTGACACTTCAGCTTGCCCACTAGTTTGAGGATGATATGAGGTGGAGACCTTGTGTGTGATGTTATACTTCCTCAAAAGTGCTTCCATAGTCCTATTGCAAAAGTGAGTACCTCTATCGCTGATTATGGCCTTTGGCGTTCCAAACCTAGCAAAGATGTTAGTTTTGACAAAATCTGAAACAACTTTAGAGTCATTAGTCCTAGTGGATTTTGCTTCCACCCACTTTGAAACATAATCAACGGCAAGTAAAATATAAAGATTACCAAAAGAAGGAGGAAAAGGTCCCATGAAATCCATGCCCCATACATCAAAAATTTCAACAATAAGTATTGGAGTTTGAGGCATTTGATTTCTAGCACCTAAGTTACCTGTTCTTTGGCAACGATCACATGACTTGCAAAAGAGGTATGCATCTTTGAATATGGTAGGCCAATAAAATCCAGAATCAAGAACTTTCATGGCTGTTCTTTTGGATCCAAAGTGTCCTCCACATGCATAAGAGTGACAAAAGGTGAGAATAGATTGAAATTCAGTTTCGAGTACACACCTTCTTATAATCTGATCGGAGCAATGCTTCCAAAGGTAAGGATCATCCCATATGTAGTATTTGGCATCACTCTTGATCTTATTTCTTTGAGCTTGTGTCAACTCTTGTGGCAACTTCTTGGTAACTAAGTAATTAACAATATCAGCATACCAAGGAGTTGTTGTACTTATAAAAAGAAGTTGCTCATCCGGAAAGTTCTCATTCAAGGGTAGTGCATCCTCTTCATGAACTAAACGGCTAAGATGGTCCGCAACCAAGTTGTCACTACCTCTCTTATCTTTTATCTCCAAATCAAACTCTTGTAAGAGAAGTATCCATCTGATCAACCTTGGTTTGGCCTCCTTCTTAGTGAGTAAGTACCTAAGGGCTGCATGGTCAGAAAATACAATTACTTTAGTACCAATTAAATAATATCGAAATTTTTCTAAAGCAAATACAACAGCCAAAAGTTCTTTTTCAGTAGTGGAATAGTTCAATTGAGCATCATTAAGAGTTCGTGAGGCATAATAAATGGCATGTGAGGCTTTGCCAACCCGTTGGCCCAAAACAGCTCCAATGGCATAGTCACTAGCATCACACATGATTTCAAAAGGTATATTCCAATCTGGTGGTTGCATGATAGGAGCTGATGTCAAGAGTCCCTTCAATGTTTCAAACGCCTCTTTGCATTTATCATCAAAGTGGAAAACCACATCTTTTTGTAGTAGCTTGCAAAGAGGTAATGTGATCTTTGAGAAGTCTTTGATAAATCTCCTATAGAAACCTGCATGTCCAAGAAAAGAACGAACCTCTCTCACATTTGTGGGAGGTGGTAAAGAATGCATAATATCTATTTTAGATTTATCAACCTCCATCCCTCTAGAAGAAATAACATGACCCAAAACTATTCCTTGTTCTACCATAAAGTGACATTTTTCCCAATTCAAAACAAGGTTAGTTTCCATGCATCTTTCAAGTACAAGTGTAAGGTTCTCTAGACATCTATCAAAAGAATCACCATAGACACTAAAATCATCCATAAATACTTCTATGATGTTCTCTACATAATCTGAAAATATGCTAACCATACACCTTTGGAATGTAGCTGGTGCGTTACAAAGACCAAATGGCATACGCCGGTATGCAAAAGTACCAAATGGACATGTGAATGTTGTTTTCTCTTGGTCCTCCGGAGCAATGGCTATCTGATTATAACCTGAAAAACCATCAAGAAAACAATAATGAGAATGGCCAGCTAACCTTTCAAGCATTTGATCAATAAAAGGTAAAGGAAAGTGGTCTTTGCGAGTTGTGGAATTAAGTTTACGATAATCAATACAAACTCGCCATCCTGTTTGAATCCTAGTAGGAACAAGTTCATTCTCATTATTTGTTACCACCGTTACACCTGATTTCTTTGGAACCACTTGGACCGGGCTCACCCATTTGCTATCCGAGATAGGATAGATCACTCCAACATCTAGGAGCTTCAGTATCTCCTTTTTCACAACCTCCATCATAGGAGGGTTCAATCTTCTTTGTGCTTCTCTTGTTGGTTTGGACCCCTCCTCTAACAAAATCCGGTGCATGCACATGGATGGGCTTATTCCCTTGATATCGGCAATTGTCCAACCAATTGCTGTTTTATGCTCTCTAAGCACCCGGATAAGTCGCTCTTCTTGCAAAGGTGTGAGCTCTTTGGCAATGATGACAGGTAGTGTGTCCTTTTCCCCTAAGAACAAATATTTCAAGTGGTTCGGTAGTGGTTTCAACTCTAAAGTTGGTGCCTGCAAAATGGAAGGTAGAAGTTTCTCATTAGATAAAGGCAAATCAATAAATGAAACATCAAACCTTGCATCTTTAGGTTGCAGCGACTGTAAAGATTCTAGTGCCCCTTCCACCTGGTCACTCAAGGCTAGTTTAGCATTCCCCATTCCGAGATGGTTGCTAAGGACTATTTCTACACTATCTTCACCATCTAGCTCATAAGCTTGCTGCACTAGTGAGTCAATTATATCAATATTAAAAACAGAATGCACATCACTAGGATATCTCATGGCCTCAAAAATGTTAAAGCGAATTATTTCACCATCAAATTCCATAGTTAAAGTGCCATCATGTACATCTATTTTAGTTCTTGCTGTTTTCAAGAATGGTCTCCCTAATAGAATAGGTGTGGGATTAGAAGACATCTCATCTTCCATCTCAATAACATAAAAGTCAGCGGGAAAAACCAATTCATTAACCTGTACAAGAACGTCTTCTACAACTCCTCTTGGATAAGTGTTAGAACGGTCAGCAAGTTGTATTATAACACCGGTTTCCTCTAATGGTCCTAGATTCAATGAAGCATAAATTGAATATGGCATGACATTAATAGATGCCCCTAGATCTAGCATAGCACGCTCAAACCTGGTGTTGCCTATCTTACAAGGAATGGTAAACATACCTGGATCCTTGCATTTAGGTGGGAGTTTCTTTTGAAGAACAGCTGACACATTCTCCCCCACACTTACCTTTTCATTCCATTTCAACTTCCGTTTAGATGTGCACAACTCTTTTAGGAACTTGGCATATCTTGGCACTTGCTTGATAGCATCTAGTAAAGGAATGTTCACCTCTACTTTCCGGAAGGTTTCCAAAATTTCCTTCTCTTGCTCCTCCTTCTTGGACTTTGCTAACCTGTTAGGAAAAGGTGGAGGAGTTATATAGGAAGGAAAGGATGGTTTAGGAATTACCTTTTTTAGTGGCTCGTTGGGATGTGAAGAGGATGCCATGGTATTGTTCTCCCCTTGAGCACTATCATTTTGTGGTGTCTCTAGCTGTTTCCCACTTCTTAAATTTATAGCATTGGCATTCTCTCTTGGATTCACTATGGTTTGGGAAGGTAATTTCCCAGAATCCCTTGCTTGCATTTGACTCATGGTTGTTGCCAATTGCCCTATTTGAGTCTCCAAATTTCGAATACTTGTCTTTGTTTCCTGTTGAAATTGAATTGTATTAGTAGAAAGAGCTTTAACAAGATCTTCAAGAGAAGTACCTGAATTTTGGGTGGGTGGTAGTTGTTGTCGGGTTTGGTATGGTTGTTGCACTCTTTGCTGAAAACCCGGTGGTCTGTGGTCAAATGGTGGAGGAATAGTTTGTGATTGGTTCCCTCCATAATTGAAGTTTGGATGATCCCTCCATCCTGGATTGTATGTGTTTGAGTAGGGATCATATTTCCTTGATTGGTTCTGAAATCCACCCATGGCATTCACATGTTCATTGGTATCCTCTTGAAGTGTTGGACACATATCAGTTTGGTGCCCTATGTTTGAACATATGCCACAAGCCTTTATTTGTTGTATTTTACCTACAGCCAATTGTTGAACAAGAGAAGTCAGTTTATCAAATTTTTGTTCAAGGGATGATATACTTACCTCATTAACTCTCTTGGGTTGTGGTGGTGCATCTTGTCTCATTGAGAACTGTTGAGAATTGGCTGCCATGTTGGAGATTAATGTTCTAGCAGCCCTGGGAGTCTTATCAACTAGAGCTCCCCCACTAGCGGCATCTATCATACTTCTCTCCATGGGCATGAGACCTTCATAGAAGTATTGGATGAGAAGTTGTTGATGCACCCAAAAGAGTGTATCTTATTTAACCTTGCACTAAAAAGATCAATTGTAAGTATAGTAGTTAGCAAGGGTCGAGTCCTCAGGGATTGGGTTTTAATTTATGCGTTATTAGTTTATAACTTACATTCAAAGAAAACAATAAAAGAAAAGGGGTTTTTGAAGTCAGATTTAAACTAAAGTAAATAATAAGAATAAGATGCAAGGCGGTATAACCAGCCAATAAAAATATATATACTAAATTAGGCGGTATAACCAGCCAATAAAAATAAAACAAAGTTAATATACAAATTAGGCGGTATAACCAGCCAATAAAAATAAATATACTTTTAAAAATAAGCAAACTAGAAAAGTAAGAAAACAAGTAAGTAAGAAGAATCAAATATGAAAAATATGGTTAAGGTTTCATTCTCCACCACTAGACATCATTAAGAATCAATTTCAGATCTATCAATATCAACCAACTATCAAAGTTAACAACCGTAGATAACAACAAGCTCTGTTATCCCAATCTTTCCTTAGTTTGCCGTTAAATAGAACAAGCTCTCTATTTAATCTCTAACCATCAAACAACCTAGAATAAGCTCTCTAGATTCAATTTAATGGCAGCTTTATGATGAGAAAGATAGGTTGATCTAAGCAACAAACACATAAGCTCGGATTGTTCAACTTAGGTTATGTTCCACTTTGCAATTATTGAAAACTTGACCATAATCATTAATCACAAATTGCCACTTATGAATAGGAAATCAAGACAATTACACGGATCAAGACTCCTAAACTAGCAATAGATAATTATCAAGATCTATCTAGTTGTACACCTAAACAAATCAAGACAACATCATGAACAATTCTTGTAGAAGAACATAAGCAACTTTGATAGAAAATTAATGATAGATAGAATCTGAAAATCAATTATAAAACATGTCTAGAGCTTTGGAATCACCCTTAACCAAATAGAAGTTTAGCCTAGCATAGGCATTGTAAACATAAACATAAAATTAAAGAAAATCTAAGAAGAAAATAAAAGAAAGAAAGAAGAAGAGGAAGAATATTAATTATCCAACCTCTTGCTCTCTCTAAAGAAAAAGAAAACTAGAGAAAAGAAAGAAAACTAGAGAAAAGAAAGAAGAAGAAAACTTAGAGAATTTTATTAAAATGGCTAATATCCTACCTATGTACAATATGATTCTCTACAATCATCCAAGGCCCTCTATTTATACACATTTTGGAGGGCTAAATGACAAGAGACAAGCTTTACAAATTTCAAAGGTAGTATAATAGGTGGGTGCATTTTTCTAACAATTTTCGTCATATTGTATGACCATTTTGATCAGCCAACTTGATGGTCGATTTTGTCAATCTTGGAGGCCTGATCTGATCACATGGTCTTCTAGAAAAATGTTTCCCTATGAGTTACTGATTCATAGCCGTTGGAATCAGCTCATTTGCTGATGTGGAGAAGAAGATATGGGCAAAATATGAAAACAGGTCAGCACAGACGTCATTGCACATCAGCCAACTTGATGGTCGATTTCTTCAATATGGGAGGCTTTATCTGATCACATGGTCTTCTAGAAAAATGTTCTCCTATCAGTTAGTGATCCATAGACGTTGGAATCAGCTCATTTTCTGCTGTGTATCGAACGATATGGTCAAAATGCGAAAACTGCTCAGGACAGACGTCATTGCACATCAGCCAACTTGATGGTTGATTTCGCTAGGGAAAACGACTCCGTTTCAAGAAGTGTAAAACATGAAAAAGATAGATATGCCTCTTAAATTTGCACGGTTAAAATTTCAGCCTTATTGCTTCAGTGAAACTCCAGATATAGCTGATATGGCAAAGGGTGTCGGAACTGGAACTGAACTGGATTTGCCCTTAATTCTAGTAATCTGAAATCACTCAAAGAAACTTGTGAAAAACACCAAATTACATAAAAATATAAAAGATCATAAACACAATTAGACTAAACAATAATAACTCGTATTTGACACAAAACAATAATAAAACATAACTAAAAACTATATAATTATACGAGTTATCACACCCCCACACTTAGATTGTTGCTAGTCCCTAGCAACGACTCAATAAAAATAAAATAAGAAAATCTAATCTAATCCACTTTCGTAGGAAATCACGGTGGCACTTAGCATGTGACACAAGCCTTTAAACCCCTAGGTGTCCCTAGTGGACGAGTTTAGTCTCGTGAGGGTTTACTAGAACGATACCCACAAACATTGAAAAACTAAAATATAAATAAACTACATATAAATAAACTACATATACTAAAAATATTTACTCCTAATCCTTTCAATACAAATTAGAGACAATCTTTGAACAAGTCTTATAAACTAATCAATAGCTTAAAGAATTTCACAAAAAATCATGCTTGAATGTAAATTGTTTGAGTTAAGCCAATATTAACATAACATATTTCAATCAAAATAGTGCATATTCAAACTTAATCTCAACTACTCACATGGGATACCCTCATGATTTTCACTCTTTAAAGTAGTGGTGAAGTGTTTACACTCAATCAATCTCATGAAAACAGTTCTACCATATTCTTGCTTGTCCACCTATTCTCCACTATTTAGATCATACAACTTCATGAATCAAGAGGTCTTTAATCAAGGTTGTAATGGGGCCAAGGGGTTTGTAATGTGGTTGAAGAACAAAAGGATAAAGATATCACAAAGGTTCCAAAGAGTTCATAAAGTTTAGAGACATAAAAAGATCATACAAATAAAACTTCTCAAAACTCTTATAAAGCACATAATAACATAGGCTAAATATTCATGTTGAGCCTTTGCATCATTCTAACCAACTTTGTAACATCTATTTTTTTTTTTACTTTAACTAGAAGTTCAAGAGAAGTTTTTTTTTTTTTTTTTTTTTAATATGGGAATGTATTTGACAATGATCCCTTTTTTTTTCTCTTGACTTTTTTCTTTCTTTTCCCCCCACACTTATTTCTTGTTTCTAACCCAAATTTTCAATAAATCTTCCTTGTCTTTGCAACTTGTCTCAAAACATGCTAATTCATCTTTGGAACAAAGGTAAAGATATAAGTATATTTAGGTTAGGGACAAGTTATGGTTACCAAAGAGATAGCTTATTCAATGTAGGCTCAAATTGGTTCACTAAGGGTGTGTTCTCTTGGAACATTAATAATGGATGGCTGTTTGGCTCTGGTTATAATCCTAATGCCTCTATCATATTCATGTTGTCACATGTATCAATATAGTCTCAAACGGTTTAAAGCAAGTTCTAGAGAATCATGTAATCATAAGAGCACTCAAGAAAGAAATTAGATTGATTTGTATAATGCATCAATCATTATAGGCTCAAAAAGTCACAAGGATGATTATACAAGTCAGATTAAGTCTAAACATGCTTCTTTCTCAATCAACATATCATATTAACATTGGCTCATAAAAAGGTTGACATCAAGCTCAATTCTCATGAAAATCTTCTCACTAATAAATCTGTTTTAGACTTATGCAATTCATATCTCATCATTGTATTAAAAAGGAACTAAAACTCAAAAAAAAAAATAATAATAATAATAATAAAGACTCATAAAAAAAAAATAGTAGACATAATAAAAGAAATCCTAAATCATTCCCCCCACACTTAATTCTTACATTGTCCTCAATGTAAGTCTATTAACTCAAATGAAAGAATCATGTGTAAGAGAAAAGAACTAATAACATAAGAATAGGAAAAGCTAAGACTCAAAACAAAACAAACTCATGCAACCTGAATAATCTTAAAATACTAAACAAAAATTAACAAGTAAACATAAAAAGATTAAAATCAAACTGACAAGGTGTGTCTCAAGTCTCCCTTACTCAGACCTTGTTCAGAATGAATACTTCTAAATTGCTTAAAACACAACAAACTATTTTTTTTTTCTTTTGAAAAGAAGAAATCAAACTGACAAGATATGTCTCAAGTCTCCCTTACTCAGACCTTGTTCAGAATGAATACTTCTAAATGGCTTAAAACACAACAATTTTTTTTTTTTTTTAAATTAGCAAAATATGTCCCTTACCCCCTACTAAAATATGACATTGTCCCCAATGTCAAATTTTAAAGGTAGAATTTAGGAGATATTACCTGCAGAGGTTGCTAACCACTTATTATAACTGAGACACAACAAGCAAAATGTTAGATAATGTCACAAAGACAAAGTGCAATCCACTCCTTGCTCGTCCATATCTCTTTTTCTTTTTCCGAGCGTTTGCGAAACAACCGTAGCAGATAAACACTCATAAGCTTGGAGCTTTTTGAGTAAATCTTCAATGGTTGTAGCAGAAATTATGGTTCTCCTTGCCTCTGAAAACATGAATCCATTATGCACAGCATTATCTTAATATGAAAGCAAATTATTAAAATAACCATTAATATTAAGCAAACCAATGGGTTTCTTATTTGTGACCAAAGATGACCAAGAAGCCACGCAAGCTATTTCTTCCAATGTACCCAGACCTCCTGGTAAAGCAATGAATGCATCGGCAGAATGGTACATGATTGTTATCCGTTCAGGGACACTCCAGACTTGTATTTCCTTACCCACGGTAGGTCCACAAAAATCTGTGAATAGTTTTGGCACGATTCCTAGAACTGGACTTCCTCCGGCGTGTGCTGCTGTAGCGACTGCTCCCATTAAACCCGTACTACCGCCTCCATAAATCAAGTGGAGCTTTTGTTGGGCAAGTATTACTCCAACTCTTATGGCTTCATCAGCGAATATGTTATTTTTCCCTGGATAAGCACCTCCAAAGACACAAATTTTTTTAATGCGCTGGGATGAAGTACTTTCCATTTTTTTTTCTTCGAGTGCCTGAAAGAGAATGAGTACATGGTGTAATATATAGAGGACTGAGTAGTGAATCAGACAAGAGTAATAATGTCGCCGAAAGTGTATCTGACCTGTCAGAAGAAAATGTTAACCTAACAAAAGATTTTTGCGTGATTTCAGGAAGAAAATCAAAAAGAGAAGAAAAATCGACCGTAAAAGTCAAGAGTAATAATGTCGCCGAAAGTGTATTTGACCTGTCAGAAGAAAATGTTAACCTAACAAAAGATTTTTGCGTCATTTCAGGAAGAAAATCAAAAAGAGAAGAAAAATCAACCGTAAAAGACAAATAAAAAAATGAGAATAATTACACAAATCGAACAACACGTAAATTAAACCAAAATAAAGTTATTGCAAATCAAACCAAAAGCTGAGAAGTTATTTATTGTAGTTGTGATTGTGGCTCACATCTTCCTCTGGTTTTACGTCCAGAAACGGCTTAAACGCCTTCTATGAGTCGAGGATATGCTTCCCATCCAGTTTTCTTACAAGCTGGCAAACAGGGTCTTTTAACATCAGATTCCCAAGATGTTGCCATTCCCTTTGGAATTGCGGCCATAAATCAAGAATTTCTCTTTGTACGTCTCCACTAGGATGCGTCTCAAGAGAAAGTTGGATATTACCCAAATTCTCCTTACTCAGTCCATCCTTAATGAATTCAATTTTATCATCTCGATTAGAGGACGGAATCCCAATAGAACGACATTTACCGTTACACGTCCATCGTGCACATTTGTGGCAATTTGAACTCATGCGCTTTGCTCGTCGCTTCTTTGCAAAAGTGCTTCTACCTGTACCTGGTAAATGCAAAACAGGAAGATATTCATCTTCACGTACCTTGGCTTCAATTATCCAACGTATGTCTCCAGGAATCCCTTTGTGCATAAGCATTCTTAATCTTTCAAATCGAACTTGGTAAAGCTTCAGTAAAATATTTCGAGGAAAAGGAGGAAATCGTTTCTGCAATCTTGTGAGAATATCATCCATCCTGAAAAAAAAATGAAAGAGAAATTGGAAGAGAAATTTATATACAATATCAGTTTTGTGGGTAGCTGATGGAACCGATTTAAGTAATCACGGAGTACCGTTATCCGCCATTTAACCGGGGTTAAAAAAAATAAAAAATTATATTTACATCTAGTTATTTTCAAAACAAGGATCAGAAAGAAAAACAACATAAAAAGACTCAAAAACAAAACACTCTAAATAAAATCCTAAATTCTTCCTCCCACACATAATTTTTACATTGTCATTAATGTAATGCTATTAATCCCAAATGAAAGAATCATGTGTAAGTGAAAAGAACTAATAAACAAAATAAACTTATGCAGCCTAAATGAACTTAGAAACACTAAACACAATTAGCAAAGAAACATAAGAAAAAGATAAAGAAAAAGAGAGCAAATCTGAGGATGGCAGTTTGGCCATGCTTTCACTAATTAGGCTGCCTCCCCCAATTAGCACTTGATTGATTGTTTTCAGCCTAGCCAATTCCCCTTCTTGGCTTTTTAGGATCTTTTGGCTTAGACATGAAACTTCTCGGATTTTTGCGTTTTGGAGGAAGTTTTCTTTGCAAAACAGCCAATGCATTCTCCCCCACACGTATTATTTCATCATTCTTGGTGGGGTATAGCTCTTTGTGGAATTGTGCATATCTTGGTACTTGTCTAATGGCATCCACAAGCAAGCTGTTTAAGGTTTCCAAAAATAGTTGTTCATGTTCCTCCTTTTTGGACTTTGCAAATCTGCTAGGAAAAAGTGGAGAAGGAACATTAGTAGAAATAAGAACCTTAAAAGCTACCTGAGGTGTCAAAGTACTCTCAATTTGAATGGTGGCTTCATTATCCTCAAGAAGTGAATCCATCTTTGGTTTTGTCTCATCCTCATCTTGTTCCTCATTTCTCAAGGTCACAATAGTAGCATTCTCCTTTGGGTTAATCATCGTTTGGGCAGGGAGTTCTTCAGATCTTTGTGCTACCCATCCCACCATACTACTAGCCAATAGGCTCATTTGCTTTTCCAAACTCTTGATGCTTGCCCTTGTTTCCTGTTGAAATTGCAAAGTATTAGTAACAAGAGAATCGACAAGATCTTCTAAAGAAGTACCTGAGTTTTGAGTCATATGTGGTGGTTGAAGAAGATCTGGTTCTTGAGACCATGATTGATTGAAGCTAGATGGATGAGTGTAATTGGCATAAGGATCTACTTCTTGGTAATTTTCTGAGTAGCCATAATTAGTATGATCCCACCATCCCTCATGGTAAGTGTTTGAGTAATGATCATACTGTTGGTCTTGGAACACTTGATGGCCTTGACATCCTCCCATGGCCAATTGTTGAACTGGGTAGGTGAGATTGGCTTGTTGATTTTCCATGTTCATGTATGCCACCAACTCTTCAAGTGTTAGATTGCTCAATTCCATCGTTTTTTTGTTTTTTTTTGTTTTTGTTTTTTTTTTTTCAAAATTTGATAAGAAAAACTTGTATGTACAAGAAAATAGAACTAATTAGAACTGAAAATAAGAATAAACCAAGTAACAAATAAACTAAAGAAAACAATCCCCGGCAACGGCGCCAAAAACTTGATGCACCCAAAAGAGTGTATCTTATTTAACCTTGCACTAAAAAGATCAATTGTAAGTATAGTAGTTAGCAAGGGTCGAGTCCTCAGGGATTGGGTTTTAATTTATGCGTTATTAGTTTATAACTTACATTCAAAGAAAACAATAAAAGAAAAGGGGTTTTTGAAGTCAGATTTAAACTAAAGTAAATAATAAGAATAAGATGCAAGGCGGTATAACCAGCCAATAAAAATATATATACTAAATTAGGCGGTATAACCAGCCAATAAAAATAAAACAAAGTTAATATACAAATTAGGCGGTATAACCAGCCAATAAAAATAAATATACTTTTAAAAATAAGCAAACTAGAAAAGTAAGAAAACAAGTAAGTAAGAAGAATCAAATATGAAAAATATGGTTAAGGTTTCATTCTCCACCACTAGACATCATTAAGAATCAATTTCAGATCTATCAATATCAACCAACTATCAAAGTTAACAACCATAGATAACAACAAGCTCTGTTATCCCAATCTTTCCTTAGTTTGCCGTTAAATAGAACAAGCTCTCTATTTAATCTCTAACCATCAAACAACCTAGAATAAGCTCTCTAGATTCAATTTAATGGCAGCTTTATGATGAGAAAGATAGGTTGATCTAAGCAACAAACACATAAGCTCGGATTGTTCAACTTAGGTTATGTTCCACTTTGCAATTATTGAAAACTTGACCATAATCATTAATCACAAATTGCCACTTATGAATAGGAAATCAAGACAATTACACGGATCAAGACTCCTAAACTAGCAATAGATAATTATCAAGATCTATCTAGTTGTACACCTAAACAAATCAAGACAACATCATGAACAATTCTTGTAGAAGAACATAAGCAACTTTGATAGAAAATTAATGATAGATAGAATCTGAAAATCAATTATAAAACATGTCTAGAGCTTTGGAATCACCCTTAACCAAATAGAAGTTTAGCCTAGCATAGGCATTGTAAACATAAACATAAAATTAAAGAAAATCTAAGAAGAAAATAAAAGAAAGAAAGAAGAAGAGGAAGAATATTAATTATCCAACCTCTTGCTCTCTCTAAAGAAAAAGAAAACTAGAGAAAAGAAAGAAAACTAGAGAAAAGAAAGAAGAAGAAAACTTAGAGAATTTTATTAAAATGGCTAATATCCTACCTATGTACAATATGATTCTCTACAATCATCCAAGGCCCTCTATTTATACACATTTTGGAGGGCTAAATGACAAGAGACAAGCTTTACAAATTTCAAAGGTAGTATAATAGGTGGGTGCTTTTTTCTAACAATTTTCGTCATATTGTATGACCATTTTGATCAGCCAACTTGATGGTCGATTTTGTCAATCTTGGAGGCCTGATCTGATCACATGGTCTTCTAGAAAAATGTTCCCCTATGAGTTACTGATTCATAGCCGTTGGAATCAGCTCATTTGCTGATGTGGAGAAGAAGATATGGGCAAAATATGAAAACAGGTCAGCACAGACGTCATTGCACATCAGCCAACTTGATGGTCGATTTCTTCAATATGGGAGGCTTTATCTGATCACATGGTCTTCTAGAAAAATGTTCTCCTATCAGTTAGTGATCCATAGACGTTGGAATCAGCTCATTTTCTGCTGTGTATCGAACGATATGGTCAAAATGCGAAAACTGCTCAGGACAGACGTCATTGCACATCAGCCAACTTGATGGTTGATTTCGCTAGGGAAAACGACTCCGTTTCAAGAAGTGTAAAACATGAAAAAGATAGATATGCCTCTTAAATTTGCACGGTTAAAATTTCAGCCTTATTGCTTCAGTGAAACTCCAGATATAGCTGATATGGCAAAGGGTGTCGGAACTGGAACTGAACTGGATTTGCCCTTAATTCTAGTAATCTGAAATCACTCAAAGAAACTTGTGAAAAACACCAAATTACATAAAAATATAAAAGATCATAAACACAATTAGACTAAACAATAATAACTCGTATTTGACACAAAACAATAATAAAACATAACTAAAAACTATATAATTATACGAGTTATCAGTTGTTCACTTATTTGATGGTGTGGACATGATGCACAAAGTTTCTTGAACCTCTCCCAATATTCATATAAGGACTCTCCGTTGTATTGCCGAATCCCACATATCTCTTTCCTAATGTTGGCAGCCTTAGATGCTGGGAAATACCTTTCCAAGAATGCTTTCTTCAAATCATTCCATGTAGTGATGGTCCCGGATGGTAGATAGTAGAGCCATTCCTTTGCTGAATCAGCTAGAGAGAATGGGAAGGCTCTCAACTTAACTTGCTCTTCCGTGACCCCTGTTGGTCTCATGCTTGAGCAAACTACATGGAATTCCTTGAGGTGCTTATTTGGATCCTCTCCTGCAAAACCATGAAAAGTTGGGAGAAGATGAATCAAACCAGATTTTAATTCAAAAGCTACCTCAAGATTAGCATATTCAATGCATAATGGTTGTTGACCCAAGTCCGGAGCGGCTAGCTCCTTGAGAGTTCGATTGTCAGCTGCTGCCATCTCTCCTTGCTCTTCTTGGATGTTTTGGATCAACTCCTCGATTGGTTGTTGGTGAGAAGTTATAAATTCCCGAATTTTCCTAAGTCGTAAGTCTTCTTCGGGAGCTTGGAACATTCACAAAAAAAAAAATAAGAAAGTAAATAATTAGAACAGAAAATAAGAATAAACCAATAAACTAATAAACTAAAGAAAGCAATTCCCGGCAACGGCGCCAAAATTTTGATGCACCCAAAAGAGTGTATCTTATTTAACCTTGCACTAAAAAGATCAATTGTAAGTATAGTAGTTAGCAAGGGTCGAGTCCTCAGGGATTGGGTTTTAGTTTATAAGTTGATAGTTTAAAACTTAAATTCAAGAACAATAAAAGAAAAGGGGTTTTTGAAATCAGATTTAAACTAAAGTAAATAATAAGAATAAGATGCAAGGCGGTATAACCAGCCAATAAAAATATATATACTAAATTAGGCGGTATAACCAGCCAATAAAAATAAAACAAAGTTAATATACAAATTAGGCGGTATAACCAGCCAATAAAAATAAATATACTTTTAAAAATAAGCAAACTAGAAAAGTAAGAAAACAAGTAAGTAAGAAGAATCAAATATGAAAAATATGGTTAAGGTTTCATTCTCCACCACTAGACATCATTAAGAATCAATTTCAGATCTATCAATATCAACCAACTATCAAAGTTAACAACCGTAGATAACAACAAGCTCTGTTACCCCAATCTTTCCTTAGTTTGTCGTTAAATAGAACAAGCTCTCTATTTAATCTCTAACCATTAAACAACCTAGAATAAGCTCTCTAAATTCAATTTAATGGCAGCTTTATGATGAGAAAGATAGGTTGATCTAAGCAACAAACACATAAGCTCGGATTGTTCAACTTAGGTTATGTTCCACTTTGCAATTATTGAAAACTTGACCATAATCATTAATCACAAATTGCCACTTATGAATAGGAAATCAAGACAATTACACGGATCAAGACTCCTAAACTAGCAATAGATAATTATCAAGATCTATCTAGTTGTACACCTAAATAAATCAAGACAACATCATGAACAATTCTTGTAGAAGAACATAAGCAACTTTGATAGAAAATTAATGATAGATAGAATCTGAAAATCAATCACAAAACATGTCTAGGGCTTTGAAATCACCCTTAACCAAATAGAAGTTTAGCCTAGCATAGGCATTATAAACATAAAATTAAATAGAATCTAAGAAGAAAATAAAAGAAAGAAAGAAGAAGAAGAAGAATATTAATTATCCAACCTCTTGCTCTTTCTAAAGAAAAAGAAAACTAGAGAAAAGAAAGAAGAAGAAAACTTAGAGAATTTTGTTAAAATGGCTAATATCCTACCAATCTCCAATATGATCCCTTACAATCATCCAAGGCCCTCTATTTATACACATTTTGGAGGGCTAAATGACAAGAGACAAGCTTTACAAATTTCAAAGGTAGGTATAATAGGTGGGTGCATTTTCTAACAATTTTCGTCATACATGACGATTTTGATCAGCCAACTTGATGGTCGATTTTGTCAATTTTGGAGGCCTTATCTGATCACATGGTCTTCTAGAAAAATGTTACCCTATCAGTTACTGATCCATAGCCGTTGGAATCAGATCATTTTCTGATGTGGATAAGAAGATATGGGCATAATACGAAAACAGGTCAGCACAGACGTCATTGCACATCAGCCAACTTGATGGTCGATTTCGCTAGGGAAAACGACTCCGTTTCAAGAAGTGTAAAACATGAAAAAGATGGATATGCCTCTTAGCTTTGCATGGCTACAAATTTCAGCCTTATTGCTTCAGTGAAACTCGAGATATAGCTGATATGGCAAAAGGTGTCGGAACTGGAACTGAACTGGATTTGCCCTTAATTCTAGTAATCTGAAATCACTCAAAGAAACTTGTGAAAAACACCAAAATAAATAAAAATATAAAAGATCATAAACACAATTAGACTAAACAATAATAACTCGTATTTGACACAAAACAATAATAAAACATAACTAAAAACTATATAATTATACGAGTTATCACTTAACCATATTTTTCATATTTGATTCTTCTTACTTACTTGTTTTCTTACTTTTCTAGTTTGCTTATTTTTAAAAGTATATTTATTTTTATTGGCTGGTTATACCGCCTAATTTGTATATTAACTTTGTTTTATTTTTATTGGCTGGTTATACCGCCTAATTTAGTATATATATTGGCTGGTTATACCGCCTAATTTAGTATATATATTTTTATTGGCTGGTTATACCGCCTTGCATCTTATTCTTATTATTTACTTTAGTTTAAATCTGGCTTCAAAAACCCCTTTTCTTTTATTGTTTTCTTTGAACGTAAGTTATAAACTAATAACTCATAGATTAAAACCCAATCCCTGAGGACTCGACCCTTGCTAATCATTATACTTACAATTGATCTTTTTAGTGCAAGGTTAAATAAGATACACTCTTTTGGGTGCATCACAATCTCATGAAAACAGTTCTACCATATTCTTGCTTGTCCACCTATTCTCCACTATTTAGATCATACAACTTCATTAATCAAGAGGTCTTTAATCAAGGTTGTAATGGGGCCAAGGGGTTTGTAATGTGGTTGAAGAACAAAAGGATAAAGATATCACAAAGGTTCCAAAGAGTTCATAAAGTTTAGAGACATAATAAGATCATACAAAGAAACTTCTCAAAACTCTTTACAAGTACATAGTCACCTAGGCCGGATATTCATGTTGGGCCTTTTCTTCATTCTAAACAACTTTGTAACATCTTTTTCTTTTTCCCCAAATTCAAGAGATGATTCATATTTTTTTTTACATAGGAATGTATTTGCCAGTATTCCATTTCTTTTTTTTTTCTTGACTTTTCTTTTCTTTCCCCCCCCCCCCCACACTTATTTCTTGTTTCTAACCCAAATTTTCAATAGATCTTCCTTGTCTTTGCAACTTGTCTCAAAACATGCTAATTCATCTTTGGAACAAAGGTAAGGATATAAGTATATTTAGGTTAGGGACAAGGTATGGTTACCAAAGAGATAGCTTATTCAATGTAGGCTCAAATTGGTTCACTAAGGGTGTGTTCTCTTGGAACATCAATAAGGGATGGCTGTTTGGCCCTGGCTAAAAATCCTAATGCCTCTATCATATTCATGTTGTCACATGCATCAATATAGTCTCAACAAGGTCTAAAGCAAGTTCTAGAGAATCATGTAATCATAAGAGCACTCAAGAAAGAAATTAGATTGATTTATATAATGCATCAATCATTATAGGCTCAAAAACTCACAAGGATGATTATACAAGTCAGATTAAGTCTAAACATGCTTCTTTCTCAATCAACATATCATATTAACATTGGCTCATAAAAAGGTTGATATCAAGCTCAATTCTCATGAAAATCTTCTCACTAATAAATCTGTTTTAGACTTATGCAATTCATATCTCATCATACTATTGAAAGTAACTAAAACACACTAAAAACACACTAAGTCTAAACATGCTTTTTTTTTTTTTTTTGAAGAAGATTAAATCAAACTGACAAGGTATGTCTCAAGTCTCCCTTACTCAGACCTTGTTCAGAATGAATACTTCTAAATGTCTTAAAACACAACAATTTTTTTTTTTTAAATTAGCAAAATATGTCCCTTACCCCCTACTAAAATATGACATTGTCCCCAATGTCAAATTTTAAAGGTAGAATTTAGGAGATATTACCTGCAGAGGTTGCTAACCACTTATTATAACTGAGACACAACAAGCAAAATGTTAGATAATGTCACAAAGACAAAGTGCAATCCACTCCTTGCTCGTCCATATCTCCTTTTCTTTTTCCGAGCGTTTGCGAAACAACCGTAGCAGATAAACACTCATAAGCTTGGAGCTTTTTGAGTAAATCTTCAATGGTTGTAGCAGAAATTATGGTTCTCCTTGCCTCTGAAAACATGAATCCATTTTCCACAGCATTATTGATGCACCCAAAAGAGTGTATCTTATTTAACCTTGCACTAAAAAGATCAATTGTAAGTATAATGATTAGCAAGGGTCGAGTCCTCAGGGATTGGGTTTTAATCTATGAGTTATTAGTTTATAACTTACGTTCAAAGAAAACAATAAAAGAAAAGGGGTTTTTGAAGCCAGATTTAAACTAAAGTAAATAATAAGAATAAGATGCAAGGCGGTATAACCAGCCAATAAAAATATATATACTAAATTAGGCGGTATAAACAGCCAATAAAAATATATATACTAAATTAGGCGGTATAACCAGCCAATAAAAATATATATACTAAATTAGGCGGTATAACCAGCCAATAAAAATAAAACAAAGTTAATATACAAATTAGGCGGTATAACCAGCCAATAAAAATAAATATACTTTTAAAAATAAGCAAACTAGAAAAGTAAGAAAACAAGTAAGTAAGAAGAATCAAATATGAAAAATATGGTTAAGGTTTCATTCTCCACCACTAGACATCATTAAGAATCAATTTTAGATCTATCAATATCAACCAACTATCAAAGTTAACAACCGTAGATAACAACAAGCTCTGTTATCCCAATCTTTCCTTAGTTTGTCGTTAAATAGAACAAACTCTCTATTTAATCTCTAACCATTAAACAACCTAGAATAAGCTCTCTAAATTCAATTTAATGGCAGCTTTATGATGAGAAAGATAGGTTGATCTAAGCAACAAACACATAAGCTCGGATTGTTCAACTTAGGTTATGTTCCACTTTGCAATTATTGAAAACTTGACCATAATCATTAATCACAAATTGCCACTTATGAATAGGAAATCAAGACAATTACACGGATCAAGACTCCTAGACTAGCAATAGATACTTATCAAGATCTATCTAGTTGTACACCTAAATAAATCAAGACAACATCATGAACAATTCTTGTAGAAGAACATAAGCAACTTTGATAGAAAATTAATGATAGATAGAATCTGAAAATCAATCACAAAACATGTCTAGGGCTTTGAAATCACCCTTAACCAAATAGAAGTTTAGCCTAGCATAGGCATTGTAAACATAAACATAAAATTAAAGAGAATCTAAGAAGGAAATAAAAGAAAGAAAGAAGAAGAAGAAAATAAAGAAAAAGAAAACTAGAGAAAAGAAAGAAGAAGAAAACTTAGAGAATTTTATTACAATGGCTAATATCCTACCAATGTACCATATGATCCTCTACAATCATCCAAGGCCCTCTATTTATACACATTTTGGAGGGCTAAATGACAAGAGACAAGCTTTACAAATTTCAAAGGTAGGTATAATAGGTGGGTGCATTTTTCTAACAATTTTCGTCATATTGTATGACAATTTTGATCAGCCAACTTGATGGTCGATTTTGTCAATTTTGGAGGCCTGATCTGATCACATGGTCTTCTAGAAAAATGTTCCCCTATCAGTTACTGATCCATAGCCGTTGGAATCAGCTCATTTGCTGATGTGGATCAGAAGATATAGGCAAAATACGAAAACAGGTCAGCACAGACGTCATTGCACATCAGCCAACTTGATGGTCGATTTCGCTAGGGAAAACGACTCCGTTTCAAGAAGTGTAAAACATGAAAAAGTTAGATATGCCTCTTAACTTTGCACGGTTAAAATTTCAGACTTATTGCTTCAGTGAAACTCCAGATATAGCTGATATGGCAAAAGGTGTCGGAAATGGAACTGAACTGAATTTGCCCTTAATTGTTGATTTAACCTAGTAATCTCAAATCACTCAAAGAAACTCGTAAAAAAACACCAAATTACATAAAAATATAAAAGATCATAAACACAATTAGACTAAGCAATAATAACTCGTATTTGACACAAAACAATAATAAAACATAACTAAAATTTTAACCGTGCAAAGTTAAGAGGCATATCTAACTTTTTCATGTTTTACACTTC
This sequence comes from Fremontodendron californicum, assembly GCA_030761205.1. Classification (NCBI taxonomy): domain Eukaryota; kingdom Viridiplantae; phylum Streptophyta; class Magnoliopsida; order Malvales; family Malvaceae; genus Fremontodendron; species Fremontodendron californicum. The sequence continues at coordinate 7,332,910 of JAULJL010000023.1, read as the reverse complement.
TTGAAACGGAGTCGTTTTCCCTAGCGAAATCGACCATCAAGTTGGCTGATGTGCAATGACGTCTGTGCTGACCTGTTTTGGTATTTTGCCCATATCTTCTGATCCACATCAGCAAATGAGCTGATTCCAACGGCTATGGATCACTAACTGATAGGGGAACATTTTTCTAGAAGACCATGTGATCAGATCAAGCTTCCAATATTGACAAAATCGACCATCAAGTTGGCTGATCAAAATTGTCATACAATATGACGAAAATTGTTAATAAAATACACCCACCTATTATACCTACCTTTGAAATTTGTAAAGCTTGTCTCTTGTCATTTAGTCCTCCAAAATGTGTATAAATAGAGGGCCTTGGATGATTGTATGGGACATTGTACATTGGTAGGATATTAGCCATTGTAATAAAATTCTCTAAGTTTTTTTCTTCTTTCTTTTCTCTAGTTTTCTTTTTCTTTATTTTCTTCTTATTCTTTCTTTCTTTTATTTCCTTCTTAGATTCTCTTTAATTTTATGTTTATGTTTACAATGCCTATGCTAGGCTAAACTTCTATTTGGTTAAGGGTGATTTCAAAGCCCTAGACATGTTTTGTGATTGATTTTCAGATTCTATCTATCATTAATTTTCTATCAAAGTTGCTTACGTTCTTCTACAAGAATTGTTCATGATGTTGTCTTGATTTATTTAGGTGTACAACTAGATAGATCTTGATAATTATCTATTGCTAGTCTAGGAGTCTTGATCCGTGTAATTGTCTTGATTTCCTATTCATAAGTGGCAATTTGTGATTAATGATTATGGTCAAGTTTTCAATAATTGCAAAGTGGAACATAACCTAAGTTGAACAATCCGAGCTTATGTGTTTGTTGCTTAGATCAACCTATCTTTCTCATCATAAAGCTGCCATTAAATTGAATTTAGAGAGCTTATTCTAGGTTGTTTAATGGTTAGAGATTAAATAGAGAGCTTGTTCTATTTAACGACAAACTAAGGAAAGATTGGGATAACAGAGCTTGTTGTTATCTACGGTTGTTAACTTTGATAGTTGGTTGATATTGATAGATCTGAAATTGATTCTTAATGATGTCTAGTGGTGGAGAATGAAACCTTAACCATATTTTTCATATTTGATTCTTCTTACTTACATGTTTTCTTACTTTTCTAGTTTGCTTATTTTTAAAAGTATATTTATTTTTATTGGCTGGTTATACCGCCTAATTTCATATTAACTTTGTTTTATTTTTATTGGCTGGTTATACCGCCTAATTTAGTATATATATTTTTATTGGCTGGTTATACCGCCTTGCATCTTATTCTTATTATTTACTTTAGTTTAAATCTGGCTTCAAAAACCCCTTTTCTTTTATTGTTTTCTTTGAACGTAAGTTATAAACTAATAACTCATAGATTAAAACCCAATCCCTGAGGACTCGACCCTTGCTAATCATTATACTTACAATTGATCTTTTTAGTGCAAGGTTAAATAAGATACACTCCTTTGGGTGCATCAGTCTTGATCCGTGTAATTGTCTTGATTTCCTATTCATAAGTGGCAATTTGTGATTAATGATTATGGTCAAGTTTTCCATAATTGCAAAGTGGAACATAACCTAAGTTGAACAATCCGAGTTTATGTGTTTGTTGCTTAGATGAACCTATCTTTCTCATCATAAAGCTGCCATTAAATTGAATTTAGAGAGCTTATTCTAGGTTGTTTGATGGTTAGAGATTAAATAGAGAGCTTGTTCTATTTAACGACAAACTAAGGAAAGATTGGGATAACAGAGCTTGTTGTTATCTACGGTTGTTAACTTTGATAGTTGGTTGATATTGATAGATCTGAAATTGGTTCTTAATGATGTCTAGTGGTGGAGAAAGAAACCTTAACCATATTTCTCTCATATTTGATTTCTTATTTCTTACTTGCATCTTACTTTTCTTGTTTGCTTATTTTTAAAACTATTTCAAAACCCTCTTTTCTTTTGTTTTCTTTGAACCTAAGTTATAAACTAATAACTCATAGATTAAAACCCAATCCCTGAGGACTCGACCCTTGCTAATCACTATACTCTACAATTGATTCTTTTTAAGTGCAAGTTTAAATAAGATACACTCTTTTGGGTGCATCAAATTTTTGGCGCCGTTGCCGGGGATTGCTTTATTTAGTTTATTAGTTTATTGGTTTATTCTTATTTTCAGTTGTAATTAATTTTATTTTTCTTGTACATATAGGTTTTTGTTTTCAAATTTCAAGCAAGAAGAGATGGCAGGTGCTACATCAAAACTTCAAAACCTTCAGAACCAACTAGACAATCTCATCTCCATAGTTCAACAAGTGGCCATAAGTAAGATTCAACAATCAAGGCAGTGTGGAGTGTGCTTCATGATGGATCATCCAACCAATTGGTGCCCATACTACCAAAAAGATAATTTTGAACCAGCCTATGATGTGGGAGAATACCAAAGCCATCAAGGGTTCCAAGGACAACAGTATGATGCTTTCCCAAACACTTACAATGTGGGATGGTGGAATCATACTCATTATGGCTACTCGGGAGATTATCAAGAAGTAGATCCTTATGCTAATTACACTAATCAATTTGTCTTCAATCAACCATGGGATCAACAACAAGATCTTTTTGAGCCACCACCTCAAAACTCAGGTAATTCTTTAGAAGAACTTGTCAATTTTCTTGTTATTAATACTCTGCAACTTCAACAGGAAACAAGGGAAACAAAGGCAAGTATCCAGAGTTTGGAAAGGCAAATGAGCCTATTGGCTAGTAGTACGGTGGAATTAGTAGCACAAAGATCTCAAGCACTCCCTTCCCAATCGATGATTGATCCAAAGGAGAGTGTTAGTGCCACACAACTTGAGGATGAATCAGAAAATCCAAGGGAACCCGAGGATGAGAAAGAACTAAAGATGGATTCAACTATTGAAGATAATGAAGCTTCAATTCCGAAAGAGAGTACTTCGACACCTGAGGTAACGTTTAAGGTTCCACTTTTTACTAATGTTTCTTCTCCACCTTTTTCTAGTAGATTTGCAAAGTTCAAGGAGGAAGAACATGAACAACACATGCCGGAAACCTTAAACAACTTGTTTGTGGATGTCATTCAACAAGTATCAAAATATGCTCCATTCCTCGATGAGTTATGCACCACAAAGGATGATGGAATAATACTTGTAATGGAGAATGCATCCACTGTTGTGCAAAGAAAGCTTCCTCTCAAACGCATAAATTTGCGAAATTTCATGTATGAGCCTGACAAGCCTAAAATGCCAAGAAGGGGTGTTGGTTAGATTCAAAACACTAACTCAAGTGTTAATTGGGAATGCAGCCCAATTAAAGAAGAAACTGCCAACCTGCCATATTCAGATTTGCTTTCTCTTTCTCTTTCTTTTCCTTTTTCTTTTATTATTTTTATTGTTTTTCATTTTATTTTTTATGTTTATTTGTTAATTTTTTGTTTAGTATTTTAGGATTATTTAGGTTGCATGAGTTTGTTTTGTTTTGAGTCTTAGTAGTTCCTATTCTTATGTTATTAGTTCTTTTCTCTTACATATGATTCTTTCATTTGGGTTAATAGACTTACATTGAGGACAATGTAAGAATTAAGTGTGGGGGGAATGATTTAGGATTTCTTTTATTTTTGTCTTCTAACTTTTTATGAGTCTTTATTTTTATTATTATTATTATTATTATTATTATTATTTTTAGTGTGTTTTAGTTCCTTTTTAATACAATGATGAGATATGAATTGCATAGGTCTAAACTGGTTATTAGTGAGAAGATTTTCATGAGAATTAAGCTTGATACTAATTTTTATGAGCCAATGTTGATATGATATGTTGATTGAGAAAGAAGCATGTTTAGACTTCATATTGACTTGTTAATTATCCTTGTGAGTTTTTGAGCCTATATGATTGATGCATTATACATATCAATCTAATTTCTATTTTGAGTGCTCTTATGATTACATGATTCTCTAGAACTTGCTTTAAACCGTTTGAGACTATATTGATACATGTGATAACATGAATATGATAGAGGCATTAGGATTATAACCAGAGCCAAACAGCCATCCATTATTAATGTTCCAAGAGAACATCCCCACTAGTGAGCCAATTTGAGCGTACATTAAATATGCTTTTTTATTGGTAATCACAACTTACACCTAGCCTAAATATCCTTATATCCTTACCCTTGTTCTAAAGATGGATTATATATTTTGAGACATATTGCAAAAAACAAGGGATATTTTTAGTTGAAAATTTGGGTTGGAAACAAAAGATAAGTGTGGGGAAAGAAAAGAAAAAATAAAGTCAAGAGAAAAATAAAGGGATCATTGTCAAATATATTCCCATATTGAAAAAAAAAAAAATCATCTCTTGAACTTCTAGTTAAAGTAAAGCAAAAGATGTTACAAAGTTGGTTAGAATGAAGCAAAGGCTCAACATGAATATTTAGCCAATGTTATTATGTGCTTTATAAGAGTTTTGAGAAGTTTTATTTGTATGATCTTATTATGTCTCTAAACTCTATGAACTCTTTGGAACCTTTGTGATATCTTTATCCTTTTGTTCTTTAACCACATTATAACCCTTTGGCCCCATTACAACCTTGAATAAAGACCTCTTGATTTATGAAGTTGTATGATCTAAATAGTGGACAATAGGTGGACAAGCAAGCATATGGTAGAAGTGTTTTCATGAGATTGATTGAGTGTAAACACTTTACCACTACTTTAAAGAGTGAAAATCATGAGAGTATAGTGAGAAGTTGAGATTAAGTTTGAATATGACTATTTTGATTGAAATATGTTATGTTAATATTGGCTTAACTCAAACTATTTACATTCAAGCAAGGTTTTTTGTGAATTTCTTTAAGCTATTGATTAGTTTATAAGACTTGCCAATGATTATCTCTAATTTATATTGGAAGGATTAGTTGTAATTATTATTATTATTTTTTTTTTTTAGTTTTTTTTATGTCTTCAATGTTTGTAGGTATCGTCCTTGTAAACCCTCACGAGACTAAACTCGTCCACTAGGGACACCTAGGGGTTTAAAGGCTTGTGTCACATGCTAAGTGCCACCGTGATTTCCTACGAAATTGGATTAGATTAGATTAGATTTTATTATTTTATTTTTATTTTGTTTTGCTCGAGGACTAGCAAAAAGCTAGCCTAGATATACTTATATCCTTACCCTTGTTCTAAAGATGGATTATATATTTTGAGACATATTGCAAAAAACAAGGTATATTTTTAGTTGAAAATTTGGGTTGGAAACAAAAGATAAGTGTGGGGGAAGAAAAGAAAAAAAAAAGTCAAGAGAGAAAGAAAGGGATCATTGTCAAATATATTCCCATATTGAAAAAAAAAAATCATCTCTTGAACTTCTAGTTAAAGTAAAGAAAAAGATGTTACAAAGTTGGTTAGAATAAAGCAAAGGCTCAACATGAATATTTAGCAAAATGTTATTATGTGCTTTATAAGAGTTTTGAGAAGTTTTATTTGTATGATCTTATTATGTCTCTAAACTCTATGAACTCTTTGGAACCTTTGTGATATCTTTATCCTTTTGTTCTTTAACCACATTATAACCCTTTGGCCCCATTACAACCTTGAATAAAGACCTCTTGATTTATGAAGTTGTATGATCTAAATAGTGGAGAATAGGTGGACAAGCAAGCATATGGTAGAAGTGTTTTCATGAGATTGATTGAGTGTAAACACTTTACCACTACTTTAAAGAGTGAAAATCATGAGAGTATAGTGAGAAGTTGAGATTAAGTTTGAATATGCACTATTTTGATTGAAATATGTTATGTTAATATTGGCTTAACTCAAACTATTTACATTCAAGCAAGATTTTTTGTGAATTTCTTTAAGCTATAGATTAGTTTATAAGACTTGTCCAATAAGATCATACAAATAAAACTTCTCAAAACTCTTATAAAGCACATAATAACATAGGCTAAATATTCATGTTGAGCCTTTGCATCATTCTAACCAACTTTGTAACATCTTTTTCTTTACTTTAACTAGAAGTTCAAGAGAAGATTTTTTTTTTTTTAATATGGGAATGTATTTGACAATGATCCCTTTCTTTTTCTCTTGACTTTTTTCTTTCTTTTCCCCCCACACTTATTTCTTGTTTCTAACCCAAATTTTCAATAAATCTTCCTTGTCTTTGCAACTTGTCTCAAAACATGCTAATTCATCTTTGGAACAAAGGTAAAGATATAAGTATATTTAGGTTAGGGACAAGTTATGGTTATCAAAGAGATAGCTTATTCAATGTAGGCTCAAATTGGTTCACTAAGGGTGTGGGTTTAGGGTTTGGCTCTGGTTATAATGGATGGCTGTTTGGCTCTGGTTATAATCCTAATGCCTCTATCATATTCATGTTGTCACATGTATCAATATAGTCTCAAACGGTTTAAAGCAAGTTCTAGAGAATCATGTAATCATAAGAGCACTCAAGAAAGAAATTAGATTGATTTGTATAATGCATCAATCATTATAGGCTCAAAAACTCACAAGGATGATTATACAAGTCAGATTAAGTCTAAACATGCTTCTTTCTCAATCAACATATCATATTACCATTGGCTCATAAAAAGGTTGATATCAAGCTCAATTCTCATGAAATTCTTCTCACTAATAAATCTGTTTTAGACTTATGCAATTCATATCTCATCATAGTATTGAAAAGGAACTAAAACTCACAAAAAAAAAATAATAATAATAATAATAGAGAAAAAAAAAAAGTAGACAAAAATAAAAGAAATCCTAAATCATTCCCCCCACACTTAATTCTTACATTGTCCTCAATGTAAGTCTATTAACTCAAATGAAAGAATCATGTGTAAGAGAAAAGAACTAATAACATAAGAATAGGAACAACTAAGACTCAAAACAAAACAAAACCATGCAACCTAAATAATCCTAAAATACTAAACAAAAATTAACAAGTAAACATAAAAAGATTAAAATCAAACTGACAAGGTATGTCTCAAGTCTCCCTTACTCAGACCTTGTTCAGAATGAATACTTCTAAATTGCTTAAAACACAACAAACTTTTTTTTTTTTTGAAAAGAAGAAATCAAACTGACAAGGTATGTCTCAAGTCTCCCTTACTCAGACCTTGTTCAGAATGAATACTTCTTATTTTTATTTTTATTTTTTTTTTAAAAATTAGCAAAATATGTCCCTTACCCCCTACTAAAATATGACATTGTCCCCAATGTCAAATTTTAAAAGTAGAATTTAGGAGATATTACCTGCAGAGGTTGCTAACCACTTATTATAACTGAGACACAACAAGCAAAATGTTAGATAATGTCACAAAGACAAAGTGCAATCCACTCCTTGCTCGTCCATATCTCTTTTTCTTTTTCCGAGCGTTTGCGAAAGAACCGTAGCAGATAAACACTCATAAGCTTTGAGCTTTTTGAGTAAATCTTCAATGGTTGTAGCAGAAATTATGGTTCTCCTTGCCTCTGAAAACATGAATCCATTTTCCACAGCATTATCTAAATATGAAAGCAAATTACTAAAATAACCATTAATATTAAGCAAACCAATGGGTTTCTTATTTGTGACCAAAGATGACCAAGAAGCCACGCAAGCTATTTCTTCCAATGTACCCAGACCTCCTGGTAAAGCAATGAATGCATCGGCAGAAAGGTACATGATTGTTATCCGTTCAGGGATACTCCAGACTTGTATTTCCTTACCCAAGGTAGGTCCACAAAAATCTGTGAATAGTTTTGGCACGATTCCTAGAACTGGACTTCCTCCGGCGTGTGCTGCTGTAGCGACTGCTCCCATTAAACCTGTACTACCGCCTCCATAAATCAACTTGATCTTTTGTTGGGCAAGTATTACTCCAACTCTTATGGCTTCATCAGCGAATATGTTATTTTTCCCTGGATAAGCACCTCCAAAGACACAAATTTTTTTAATGCGTTGGGACGAAGTACTTTCCATTTTTTTTTTCTTTTTTTATTTTTCGAGTGCCTGAAAGAGAATGAGTACATGGTGTAATATATAGAGGACTGAGTAGTGAATCAGACAAGAGTAATAATGTCGCCGAAAGTGTATCTGACCTGTCAGAAGAAAATGTTAACCTAACAAAAGATTTTTGCGTGATTTCAGGAAGAAAATCAAAAAGAGAAGAAAAATCAACCGTAAAAGACAAATAAAAAAAAAATGAGAATAATTACACAAATCGAATAACACGTAAATTAAACCGAAATAAAGTTATTGCAAATCAAACCAAAAGCTGAGAAGTCATTTATTGTAGTTGTGATTGTGGCTCACATCTTCCTCTGGTTTTACGTCCAGAAACGGCTTAAACGCCTTCTATGAGTCGAGGATATGCTTCCCATCCAGTTTTCTTACAAGATGGCAAACAGGGTCTTTTAACATCAGATTCCCAAGATGTTGCCATTCCTTTTGGAATTGCGGCCATAAATCAAGAATTTCTCTTTGTACGTCTCCACTAGGATGCGTCTCAAGAGAAAGTTGGATATTACCCAAATTCTCCTTACTCAGTCCATCCTTAATGAATTCAATTTTATCATCTCGATTAGAGGACGAAATCCCAATAGAACGACATTTACCGTTACACGTCCATCGTGCACATTTGTGGCAGTTTGAACTCATGCGCTTTGCTCGTCGCTTCTTTGCAAAAGTGCTTCTACCTGTACCTGGTAAATGCAAAACAGGAAGATATTCATCTTCACGTACCTTGGCTTCAATTATCCAACGTATGTCTTCAGGAATCCCTTTGTGCATAAGCATTCTTAATCTTTCAAATCGAACTTGGTAAAGCTTCAGTAAAATATTTCGAGGAAAAGGAGGAAATCGTTTCTGCAATCTTGTGAGAATATCATCCATCCTGAAAAAAAAATGAAAAAAAATTGAAAGAGAAATTGGAAGAGAAATTTATATACAATATCAGTTTTGTGGGTAGCTGATGGAACTAATTTAAATAATCATGGAGTACCGTTATCCGCCATTTAACCAGGGTCAAAAAAATTATATTTACATCTAGTTATTTTCAAAACAAGGATCAAAAAGAAAAACAACATAAAAAGAGTCAAAAACAAAACACTCTAAATAAAATCCTAAATTCTTCCCCCCAACATAATTCTTACATTGTCATTAATGTAATGCTATTAATCCCAAATGAAAGAATCATGTGTAAGTGAAAAGAACTAATAAACAAAATAAACTTATGCAGCCTAAATGAACTTAGAAACACTAAACACAATTAGCAAAGAAACATAAGAAAAAGATAAAGAAAAAGAGAGCAAATCAGAGGATGGCAGTTTGGCAATGCTTTCACTAATTAGGCTGCCTCTCCCAATTAGCACTTGATTGATTGTTTTCAGCCTAGCCAATTCCCCTTCTTGGCTTTTTAGGCTTGTTAGGCTCATACATGAAACTTCCCAAATTTATGCGTTTGAGAGGAAGCTTTCTTTGCACAACAGTGGATGCATTCTCCATTACAAGTATTATTCCATCATCCTTTGTGGTGCATATGTCATCGAGGAATGGAGCATATTTTGATACTTGTTGAAAGACCTTCACAAACAAGTTGTTTAAGGTTTCCGGCATGTGTTGTTCATGTTCTTCCTCCTTGAACTTTGCAAATCTACTAGGAAAAGGTGGAGAAGAAACATTAGTAAAAAGTGAAACCTTAATCGTTACCTCAGGTGCCGAAATACTCTTATTTGGATCTTTGGCTTCATTATCCTCAAGAATAGAATCCATCTCTAATTTTGTTTCATCCTCATCTTGTTCCTCATTCTTCAAGGTCACAATAGTAGCATTCTCCTTTGGGTTAACCATCGTTTGGGCTGGGAGTTCTTCAGATCTTTGTGCTACCCATCCCACCATACTACTAGCCAATAGGCTCATTTGCCTTTCCAAACTCTGGATGCTTGCCCTTGTTTCCTGTTGAAATTGCAAAGTATCAGTAACAAGAGAATGTACAAGATCTTCTAAAGAAGTACCTGAGTTTTGAGTTATATGTGGTGGCTGAAAAAGATCTGGTTCTTGAGACCATGATTGATTGAAGCTAGATGGATGAGAGTAATTGGCATAAGGATCTACTTCTTGGTAATTTTCCGAATAGCCATAATTAGTATGATCCCACCATCCCTCATGGTAAGTGTTTGAGTAATGATCATACTGTTGGTCTTGGAATACTTGATGGCCTTGACATCCTCCCATGGCCAATTGTTGAACTAGGGAAGTGAGATTGGCTTGTTGATTCTCCATGTTCATGTATGCCACCAACTCTTCAAGTGTTAGATTGCTCAACTCCATCGTTTTTTTTTTTTTTTTTTTTAAATTTGAAAAGAAAAACTTGTATGTACAAGAAAATAAAACTAATTAGAACTGAAAATAAGAATAAACCAAGTAACAAATAAACTAAAGAAAGCAATCCCCGGCAACGGCGCCAAAAACTTGATGCACCCAAAAGAGTGTATCTTATTTAACCTTGCACTAAAAAGATCAATTGTAAGTATAGTAGTTAGCAAGGGTCGAGTCCTCAGGGATTGGGTTTTAGTTTATAAGTTGATAGTTTAAAACTTAAATTCAAGAACAATAAAAGAAAAGGGGTTTTTGAAATCAGATTTAAACTAAAGTAAATAATAAGAATAAGATGCAAGGCGGTATAACCAGCCAATAAAAATATATATACTAAATTAGGCGGTATAACCAGCCAATAAAAATATATATACTAAATTAGGCGGTATAACCAGCCAATAAAAATAAATATACTTTTAAAAATAAGCAAACTAGAAAAGTAAGAAAACAAGTAAGTAAGAAGAATCAAGTATGAAAAATATGGTTAAGGTTTCATTCTCCACCACTAGACATCATTAAGAATCAATTTCAGATCTATCAATATCAACCAACTATCAAAGTTAACAACCGTAGATAACAACAAGCTCTGTTACCCCAATCTTTCCTTAGTTTGTCGTTAAATAGAACAAGCTCTCTATTTAATCTCTAACCATTAAACAACCTAGAATAAGCTCTCTAAATTCAATTTAATGGCAGCTTTATGATGAGAAAGATAGGTTGATCTAAGCAACAAACACATAAGCTCGGATTGTTCAACTTAGGTTATGTTCCACTTTGCAATTATTGAAAACTTGACCATAATCATTAATCACAAATTGCCACTTATGAATAGGAAATCAAGACAATTACACGGATCAAGACTCCTAAACTAGCAATAGATAATTATCAAGATCTATCTAGTTGTACACCTAAATAAATCTAGACAACATCATGAACAATTCTTGTAGAAGAACATAAGCAACTTTGATAGAAAATTAATGATAGATAGAATCTGAAAATCAATCACAAATCATGTCTAGGGCTTTGAAATCACCCTTAACCAAATAGAAGTTTAGCCTAGCATAGGCATTATAAACATAAAATTAAATAGAATCTAAGAAGAAAATAAAAGAAAGAAAGAAGAAGAAGAAGAATATTAATTATCCAACCTCTTGCTCTTTCTAAAGAAAAAGAAAACTAGAGAAAAGAAAGAAGAAGAAAACTTAGAGAATTTTATTACAATGGCTAATATCCTACCAATGTACAATATGATCCTCTACAATCATCCAAGGCCCTCTATTTATACACATTTTGAAGGGCTAAATGACAAGAGACAAGCTTTACAAATTTCAAAGGTAGGTATAATAGGTGGGTGCATTTTTCTAACAATTTTCGTCATATTGTATGACAATTTTGATCAGCCAACTTGATGGTCGATTTTGTCAATTTTGGAGGCCTGATCTGATCACATGGTCTTCTAGAAAAATGTTCCCCTATCAGTTACTGATCCATAGCCGTTGGAATCAGCTCATTTTCTGATGTGGATAAGAAGATATGGGCAAAATACGCAAACAGGTCAACACAGACGTCATTGCACATCAGCCAACTTGATGGTCGATTTCGCTAGGGAAAACGACTCCGTTTCAAGAAGTGTAAAACATGAAAAAGATAGATATGGCTCTTAACTTTGCACGGTTAAAATTTCAGCCTTATTGCTTCAGTGAAACTCGAGATATAGCTGATATGGCAAAAGGTGTCGGAACTGGAACTGAACTGGATTTGCCCTTAATTCTAGTAATCTGAAATCACTCAAAGAAACTTGTGAAAAACACTAAATTACATAAAAATATAAAAGATCATAAACACAATTAGACTAAACAATAATAACTCGTATTTGACACAAAACAATAATAAAACATAACTAAAAACTATATAATTATACGAGTTATCACACCCCCACACTTAGATTGTTGCTAGTCCCTAGCAACGACTCAATAAAAATAAAATAAGAAAATCTAATCTAATCCACTTTCGTAGGAAATCACGGTGGCACTTAGCATGTGACACAAGCCTTTAAACCCCTAGGTGTCCCTAGTGGACGAGTTTAGTCTCGTGAGGGTTTTCTAGGACGATACCCACAAACATTGAAGACATAAGAAAAACTAAAAATAATAATTATAACTAATCCTTCCAATATAAATTAGAGATAATCATTGGACAAGTCTTAAAAACTAATCAATAGCTTAAAGAAATTCACAAAAAATCTTGCTTGAATGTAAATTGTTTGAGTTAAGCCAATATTAACATAACATATTTCAATCAAAATAGTGCATATTCAAACTTAATCTCAACTTCTCACATGGGATACTCTCTTGATTTTCACTTTTTAAAGTAGTGGTAAAGTGTTTACACTCAATCAATCTCATGAAAACACTTCTACCATATGCTTGCTTGTCCACCTATTATCCATTATTTAGATCATACAACTTCATAAATCAAGAGGTCTTTATTCAAGGTTGTAATGGGGCCAAAGGGTTATAATGTGGTTAAAGAACAAAAGGATAAAGATATCACAAAGGTTCCAAAGAGTTCATAGAGTTTAGAGACATAATAAGATCATACAAATAAAACTTCTCAAAACTCTTATAAAGCACATAATAACATAGGCTAAATATTCATGTTGAGCCTTTGCATCATTCTAACCAACTTTGTAACATCTTTTTCTTTACTTTAACTAGAAGTTCAAGAGAAGATTTTTTTTTTTTTAATATGGGAATGTATTTGACAATGATCCCTTTCTTTTTCTCTTGACTTTTTTCTTTCTTTTCCCCCCACACTTATTTCTTGTTTCTAACCCAAATTTTCAATAAATCTTCCTTGTCTTTGCAACTTGTATCAAAACATGCTAATTCATCTTTGGAACAAAGGTAAAGATATAAGTATATTTAGGTTAGGGACAAGTTATGGTTATCAAAGAGATAGCTTATTCAATGTAGGCTCAAATTGGTTCACTAAGGGTGTGTTCTCTTGGAACATTAATAATGGATGGCTGTTTGGCTCTGGTTATAATCCTAATGCCTCTATCATATTCATGTTGTCACATGTATCAATATAGTGTCAAACGGTTTAAAGCAAGTTCTAGAGAATCATGTAATCATAAGAGCACTCAAGAAAGAAATTAGATTGATTTGTATAATGCATCAATCATTATAGGCTCAAAAACTCACAAGGATGATTATACAAGTCAGATTAAGTCTAAACATGCTTCTTTCTCAATCAACATATCATATTACCATTGGCTCATAAAAAGGTTGATATCAAGCTCAATTCTCATGAAATTCTTCTCACTAATAAATCTGTTTTAGACTTATGCAATTCATATCTCATCATAGTATTGAAAAGGAACTAAAACTCACAAAAAAAAATAATAATAATAATAGAGAAAAAAAAAATAGTAGACAAAAATAAAAGAAATCCTAAATCATTCCCCCCACACTTAATTCTTACATTGTCCTCAATGTAAGTCTATTAACTCAAATGAAAGAATCATGTGTAAGAGAAAAGAACTAATAACATAAGAATAGGAACAACTAAGACTCAAAACAAAACAAAACCATTCAACCTAAATAATCCTAAAATACTAAACAAAAATTAACAAGTAAACATAAAAAGATTAAAATCAAACTGACAAGGTATGTCTCAAGTCTCGCTTACTCAGACCTTGTTCAGAATGAATACTTCTAAATTGCTTAAAACACAACAAACTTTTTTTTTTTTTTTGAAAAGAAGAAATCAAACTGACAAGGTATGTCTCAAGTCTCCCTTACTCAGACTTTGTTCAAAATGAATACTTCTTAATTTTTTTTTTGTTTTTTTTAAAAAAATTAGCAAAATATGTCCCTTACCCCCTACTAAAATATGACATTGTCCCCAATGTCAAATTTTAAAAGTAGAATTTAGGAGATATTACCTGCAGAGGTTGCTAACCACTTATTATAACTAAGACACAACAAGCAAAATGTTAGATAATGTCACAAAGACAAAGTGCAATCCACTCCTTGCTCGTCCATATCTCTTTTTCTTTTTTCGAGCGTTTGCGAAACAACCGTAGCAGATAAACACTCATAAGCTTTGAGCTTTTTGAGTAAATCTTCAATGGTTGTAGCAGAAATTATGGTTCTCCTTGCCTCTGAAAACATGAATCCATTTTCCACAGCATTATCTAAATATGAAAGCAAATTACTAAAATAACCATTAATATTAAGCAAACCAATGGGTTTCTTATTTGTGACCAAAGATGACCAAGAAGCCACGCAAGCTATTTCTTCCAATGTACCCAGACCTCCTGGTAAAGCAATGAATGCATCGGCAGAACGGTACATGATTGTTATCCGTTCAGGGATACTCCAGACTTGTATTTCCTTACCCAAGGTAGGTCCACAAAAATCTGTGAATAGTTTTGGCACGATTCCTAGAACTGGACTTCCTCCGGCGTGTGCTGCTGTAGCGACTGCTCCCATTAAACCCGTACTACCGCCTCCATAAATCAACTTGATCTTTTGTTGGGCAAGTATTACTCCAACTCTTATGGCTTCATCAGCGAATATGTTATTTTTCCCTGGATAAGCACCTCCAAAGACACAAATTTTTTTAATGCGTTGGGACGAAGTACTTTCCATTTTTTTTTTTGTTTTTTTATTTTTCGAGTGCCTGAAAGAGAATGAGTACATGGTGTAATATATAGAGGACTGAGTAGTGAATCAGACAAGAGTAATAATGTCGCCGAAAGTGTATCTGACCTGTCAGAAGAAAATGTTAACCTAACAAAAGATTTTTGCGTGATTTCAGGAAGAAAATCAAAAAGAGAAGAAAAATCAACCGTAAAAGACAAATAAAAAAAAATGAGAATAATTACACAAATCGAATAACACGTAAATTAAACCGAAATAAAGTTATTGCAAATCAAACCAAAAGCTGAGAAGTCATTTATTGTAGTTGTGATTGTGGCTCACATCTTCCTCTGGTTTTACGTCCAGAAACGGCTTAAACGCCTTCTATGAGTCGAGGATATGCTTCCCATCCAGTTTTCTTACAAGCTGGCAAACAGGGTCTTTTAACATCAGATTCCCAAGATGTTGCCATTCCCTTTGGAATTGCGGCCATAAATCAAGAATTTCTCTTTGTACGTCTCCACTAGGATGCGTCTCAAGAGAAAGTTGGATATTACCCAAATTCTCCTTACTCAGTCCATCCTTAATGAATTCAATTTTATCATCTCGATTAGAGGACGAAATCCCAATAGAACGACATTTACCGTTACACGTCCATCGTGCACATTTGTGGCAGTTTGAACTCATGCGCTTTGCTCGTCGCTTCTTTGCAAAAGTGCTTCTACCTGTACCTGGTAAATGCAAAACAGGAAGATATTCATCTTCACGTACCTTGGCTTCAATTATCCAACGTATGTCTTCAGGAATCCCTTTGTGCATAAGCATTCTTAATCTTTCAAATCGAACTTGGTAAAGCTTCAGTAAAATATTTCGAGGAAAAGGAGGAAATCGTTTCTGCAATCTTATGAGAATATCATCCATCCTGAAAAAAAAAATGAAAAAAAATTGAAAGAGAAATTGGAAGAGAAATTTATATACAATATCAGTTTTGTGGGTAGCTGATGGAACTGATTTAAATAATCATGGAGTACCGTTATCCGCCATTTAACGGGGTCAAAAAAATTATATTTACATCTAGTTATTTTCAAAACAAGGATCAAAAAGAAAAACAACATAAAAAGACTCAAAAACAAAACACTCTAAATAAAATCCTAAATTCTTCCCCCCAACATAATTCTTACATTGTCATTAATGTAATGCTATTAATCCCAAATGAAAGAATCATGTGTAAGTGAAAAGAACTAATAAACAAAATAAACTTATGCAGCCTAAATGAACTTAGAAACACTAAACACAATTAGCAAAGAAACATAAGAAAAAGATAAAGAAAAAGAGAGCAAATCAGAGGATGGCAGTTTGGCAATGCTTTCACTAATTAGGCTGCCTCTCCCAATTAGCACTTGATTGATTGTTTTCAGCCTAGCCAATTCCCCTTCTTGGCTTTTTAGGCTTGTTAGGCTCATACATGAAACTTCCCAAATTTATGCGTTTGAGAGGAAGCTTTCTTTGCACAACAGTGGATGCATTCTCCATTACAAGTATTATTCCATCATCCTTTGTGGTGCATATGTCATCGAGGAATGGAGCATATTTTGATACTTGTTGAAAGACCTCCACAAACAAGTTGTTTAAGGTTTCCGGCATGTGTTGTTCATGTTCTTCCTCCTTGAACTTTGCAAATCTACTAGGAAAAGGTGGAGAAGAAACATTAGTAAAAAGTGAAACCTTAAACGTTACCTCTGGTGCCGAAATACTCTTATTTGGATCTTTGGCTTCATTATCCTCAAGAATAGAATCCATCTCTAATTTTGTTTCATCCTCATCTTGTTCCTCATTCTTCAAGGTCACAATAGTAGCATTCTCCTTTGGGTTAACCATCGTTTGGGCTGGGAGTTCTTCAGATCTTTGTGCTACCCATCCCACCATACTACTAGCCAATAGGCTCATTTGCCTTTCCAAACTCTGGATGCTTGCCCTTGTTTCCTGTTGAAATTGCAAAGTATCAGTAACAAGAGAATGTACAAGATCTTCTAAAGAAGTACCTGAGTTTTGAGTTATATGTGGTGGCTGAAAAAGATCTGGTTCTTGAGACCATGATTGATTGAAGCTAGATGGATGAGAGTAATTGGCATAAGGATCTACTTCTTGGTAATTTTCCGAATAGCCATAATTAGTATGATCCCACCATCCCTCATGGTAAGTGTTTGAGTAATGATCATACTGTTGGTCTTGGAATACTTGATGGCCTTGACATCCTCCCATGGCCAATTGTTGAACTAGGGAAGTGAGATTGGCTTGTTGATTCTCCATGTTCATGTATGCCACCAACTCTTCAAGTGTTAGATTGCTCAACTCCATCGTTTTTTTTTTTTTTTTTTAAACTTGAAAAGAAAAACTTGTATGTACAAGAAAATAAAACTAATTAGAACTGAAAATAAGAATAAACCAAGTAACAAATAAACTAAAGAAAGCAATCCCCGGCAACGGCGCCAAAAACTTGATGCACCCAAAAGAGTGTATCTTATTTAACCTTGCACTAAAAAGATCAATTGTAAGTATAGTAGTTAGCAAGGGTCGAGTCCTCAGGGATTGGGTTTTAGTTTATAAGTTGATAGTTTAAAACTTAAATTCAAGAACAATAAAAGAAAAGGGGTTTTTGAAATCAGATTTAAACTAAAGTAAATAATAAGAATAAGATGCAAGGCGGTATAACCAGCCAATAAAAATATATATACTAAATTAGGCGGTATAACCAGCCAATAAAAATATATATACTAAATTAGGCGGTATAACCAGCCAATAAAAATAAATATACTTTTAAAAATAAGCAAACTAGAAAAGTAAGAAAACAAGTAAGTAAGAAGAATCAAGTATGAAAAATATGGTTAAGGTTTCATTCTCCACCACTAGACATCATTAAGAATCAATTTCAGATCTATCAATATCAACCAACTATCAAAGTTAACAACCGTAGATAACAACAAGCTCTGTTACCCCAATCTTTCCTTAGTTTGTCGTTAAATAGAACAAGCTCTCTATTTAATCTCTAACCATTAAACAACCTAGAATAAGCTCTCTAAATTCAATTTAATGGCAGCTTTATGATGAGAAAGATAGGTTGATCTAAGCAACAAACACATAAGCTCGGATTGTTGATGCACCCAAAAGAGTGTATCTTGTTTAACCTTGCACTAAAAAGATAAATTGTAAGTATAGTAGTTAGCAAGGGTCGAGTCCTCAGGGATTGGGTTTTAGTTTATAAGTTAATAGTTTAAAACTTAAATTCAAGAACAATAAAAGAAAAGGGGTTTTTGAAGCCAGATTTAAACTAAAGTAAATAATAAGAATAAGATGCAAGGCGGTATAACTAGCCAATAAAAATATATATACTAAATTAGGCGGTATAACCAGCCAATATATATACTAAATTAGGCGGTATAACCAGCCAATAAAAATAAAACAAAGTTAATATACAAATTAGGCGGTATAACCAGCCAATAAAAATAAATATACTTTTAAAAATAAGCAAACTAGAAAAGTAAGAAAACAAGTAAGTAAGAAGAATCAAATATGAAAAATATGGTTAAGGTTTCATTCTCCACCACTAGACATCATTAAGAATCAATTTCAGATCTATCAATATCAACCAACTATCAAAGTTAACAACCGTAGATAACAACAAGCTCTGTTATCCCAATCTTTCCTTAGTTTGTCGTTAAATAGAACAAGCTCTCTATTTAATCTCTAACCATTAAACAACCTAGAATAAGCTCTCTAAATTCAATTTAATGGCAGCTTTATGATGAGAAAGATAGGTTGATCTAAGCAACAAACACATAAGCTTGGATTGTTCAACTTAGGTTATGTTCCACTTTGCAATTATTGAAAACTTGACCATAATCATTAATCACAAATTGCCACTTATGAATAGGAAATCAAGACAATTACACGGATCAAGACTCCTAAACTAGCAATAGATAATTATCAAGATCTATCTAGTTGTACACCTAAATAAATCAAGACAACATCATGAACAATTCTTGTAGAAGAACATAAGCAACTTTGATAGAAAAGTAATGATAGATAGAATCTGAAAATCAATCACAAAACATGTCTAGGGCTTTGAAATCACCCTTAACCAAATAGAAGTTTAGCCTAGCATAGGCATTGTAAACATAAACATAAAATTAATGAGAATCTAAGAAGGAAATAAAAGAAAGAAAGAAGAAGAAGAAAATAAAGAAAAAGAAAACTAGAGAAAAGAAAGAAGAAGAAAACTTAGAGAATTTTATTACAATGGCTAATTTCCTACCAATCTACCATATGATACAATCATCCAAGGCCCTCTATTTATACACATTTTGGAAGGCTAAATGACAAGAGACAAGCTTTACAAATTTCAAAGGTAGGTATAATAGGTGGGTGCATTTTTCTAACAATTTTCGTCATATTGTATGACAATTTTGATCAGCCAACTTGATGGTCGATTTTGTCAATTTTGGAGGCCTGATCTAATCACATGGTCTTCTAGAAAAATGTTCCCCTATCCGTTACTGATCCATAGCCGTTGGAATCAGCTCATTTGCTGATGTGGATAAGAAGATATGAGCAAAATACGAAAACAGGTCAGCACAGACGTCATTGCACATCAGCCAACTTGATGGTCGATTTCGCTAGGGAAAACGACTCCGTTTCAAGAAGTGTAAAACATGAAAAAGATAGATATGCCTCCTAACTTTTCACGGTTAAAATTTCAGTCTTATTGCTTCAGTGAAACTCGAGATATAGCTGATATGGCAAAAGGTGTCGGAACTGGAACTGAACTGGATTTGCCCTTAATTCTAGTAATCTGAAATCACTCAAAGAAACTTGTGAAAAACACCAAATTACATAAAAATATAAAAGATCATAAACACAATTAGACTAAACAATAATAACTCATATTTGACACAAAACAATAATAAAACATAACTAAAAACTATATAATTATACTAGTTATCACACCCCCACACTTAGATTGTTGCTAGTCCCTAGCAACGACTCAATAAAATAAGAAAATCTAATCTAATCCATTTTCGTAGGAAATCACGGTGGCACTTAGCATGTGACACAAGCCTTTAAACCCCTAGGTGTCCCTAGTGGACGAGTTTAGTCTCGTGAGGGTTTACTAGAACGATACCCACAAACATTGAAGACATAAGAAAAACTAAAAATAATAATTATAACTAATCCTTCCAATATAAATTAGAGATAATCATTGGACAAGTCTTAAAAACTAATCAATAGCTTAAAGAAATTCACAAAAATTCTTGCTTGAATGTAAATAGTTTGAGTTAAGCCAATATTAACATAACATATTTCAATCAAAATAGTGCATATTCAAACTTAATCTCAACCTCTCACATGGGATACTCTCATGATTTTCACTCTTTAAAGTAGTGGTAAAGTGTTTACACTCAATCAATCTCATGAAAATAGTTCTACCATATGCTTGCTTGTCCACCTATTCTCCACTAAAAGATCATGCAACTTCATAAATCAAGAGGTCTTTAATCAAGGTTGTAATGGGGCCAAGGGGTTTGTAATGTGGTTGAAGAACAAAAGGATAAAGATATCACAAAGGTTCCAAAGAGTTCATAAAGTTTAGAGACATAAAAAGATCATACAAAGAAACTTCTCAAAACTCTTTACAAGTACATAGTCACCTAGGCCGAATATTCATGTTGGGCCTTTTCTTCATTCTAAACAACTTTGTAACATCTTTTTCTTTTTCCACAAATTCAAGAGATGATTCATATTTTTTACATAGGAATGTATTTGCCAGTATTCCATTTCTTTTTCTCTTGACTTTTCTTTTCTTTTCCCCCCACACTTATTTCTTGTTTCTAACCCAAATTTTCAATAGATCTTCCTTGTCTTTGCAACTTGTCTCAAAACATGCTAAATCATCTTTGGAACAAATGTAAGGATATAAGTATATTTAGGTTAGGGACAAGTTATGGTTACCAAAGAGATAGCTTATTCAATGTAGGCTCAAATTGGCTCACTAGGGGTGTGTTCTCTTGGAACATCAATAAGGGATGGCTGTTTGGCCCTGGCTAAAAATCCTAATGCCTCTATCATATTCATGTTGTCACATGCATCAATATAGTCTCAACAAGGTCTAAAGCAAGTTCTAGAGAATCATGTAATCATAAGAGCACTCAAGAAAGAAATTAGATTGATTTATATAATGCATCAATCATTATAGGCTCAAAAACTCACAAGGATGATTATACAAGTCAGATTAAGTCTAAACATGCTTCTTTCTCAATCAACATATCATATTAACATTGGCTCATAAAAATTAGTATCAAGCTTAATTCTCATGAAAATTTTCTCACTAATAAATCTGTTTTAGACTTATGCAATTCATATCTCATCATAGTATTGAAAAGGAACTAAAACACACTAAAAATAATAATAAAGACTCATAAAAAAAAAATAGTAGACAAAAATAAAAGAAATCCTAAATCCTTCCCCCCACACTTAATTCTTACATTGTCCTCAATGTAAGTCTATTAACCCAAATGAAAGAATCATGTGTAAGAGAAAAGAACTAATAACATAAGAATAGGAACAACTAAGACTCAAAACAAAACAAACTCATGCAACCTAAATAATCCTAAAATACTAAACAAAAATTAACAAGTAAACATAAAAAGATTAAAATCAAACTGACAAGGTATGTCTCAAGTCTCCCTTACTCAGACCTTGTTCAGAATGAATACTTCTAAATTGCTTAAAACACAACAAACTTTTTTTTTTTTGAAAAGAAGAAATCAAACTGACAAGGTATGTCTCAAGTTTCCCTTACTCAGACCTTGTTCAGAATGAATACTTCTAAATGGCTTAAAACACAACAATTTTTTTTTTTAATTAAATTAGCAAAATATGTCCCTTACCCCCTACTCAAATATGACATTGTCCCCAATGTCAAATTTTAAAGGTAGAATTTAGGAGATATTACCTGCAGAGGTTGCTAACCACTTATTATAACTGAGACATAACAAACAAAATGTTAGATAATGTCACAAAGACAAAGTGCAATCCACTCCTTGCTCGTCCATATCTCTTTTTCTTTTTCCGAGCGTTTGCGAAACAACCGTAGCAGATAAACACTCATAAGCTTGGAGCTTTTTGAGTAAATCTTCAATGGTTGTAGCAGAAATTATGGTTCTCCTTGCCTCTGAAAACATGAATCCATTTTCCACAGCATTATCTAAATATGAAAGCAAATTACTAAAATAACCATTAATATTAAGCAAACCAATGGGTTTCTTATTTGTGACCAAAGATGACCAAGAAGCCACGCAAGCTATTTCTTCCAATGTACCCAGACCTCCTGGTAAAGCAATGAATGCATCGGCAGAATGGTACATGATTGTTATCCGTTCAGGGATACTCCAGACTTGTATTTCCTTACCCAAGGTAGGTCCACAAAAATCTGTGAATAGTTTTGGCACGACTCCTAGAACTGGACTTCCTCCGGCGTGTGCTGCTGTAGCGACTGCTCCCATTAAACCCGTACTACCGCCTCCATAAATCAACTGGATCTTTTGTTGGGCAAGTATTACTCCAACTCTTATGGCTTCATCAGCAAATATGTTATTTTTCCCTAGATAAGCACCTCCAAAGACACAAATTTTTTTAATGCGCTGGGACGAAGTACTTTCCATTTTTTTTTTCGAGTGCCTGAAAGAGAATGAGTACATGGTGTAATATATAGAGGACTGAGTAGTGAATCAGACAAGAGTAATAATGTCGCCGAAAGTGTATCTGACATGTCAGAAGAAAATGTTAACATAACAAAAGATTTTTGCGTGATTTCAGGAAGAAAATCAAAAAGAGAAGAAAAATCAACCGTAAAAGTCAAGAGTAATAATGTCGCCGAAAGTGTATTTGGCATCTTCCTCTGGTTTTACGTCCAGAAACGGCTTAAACGCCTTCTATGAGTCGAGGATATGCTTCCCATCCAGTTTTCTTACAAGCTGGCAAACAGGGTCTTTTAACATCAGATTCCCAAGATGTTGCCATTCCCTTTGGAATTGCGGCCATAAATCAAGAATTTCTCTTTGTACGTCTCCACTAGGATGCGTCTCAAGAGAAAGTTGGATATTACCCAAATTCTCCTTACTCAGTCCATCCTTAATCAATTCAATTTTATCATCTCGATTAGAGGACGGAATCCCAATAGAACAACATTTACCGTTACACGTCCATCGTGCACATTTGTGGCAATTTGAACTCATGCGTTTTGCTCGTCGCTTCTTTGCAAAAGTGCTTCTACTTGTACCTGGTAAATGCAAAACAGGAAGATATTCATCTTCACGTACATTGGCTTCAATTATCCAACGTATGTCTTCAGGAATCCCTTTGTGCATAAGCATTCTTAATCTTTCAAATCGAACTTGGTAAAGCTTCAGTAAAATATTTCGAGGAAAAGGAGGAAATCGTTTCTGCAATCTTGTGAGAATATCATCCATCCTGAAAAAAATGAAAAAAAAAAATTGAAAGAGAAATTGGAAGAGAAATTTATATACAATATCAGTTTTGTGGGTAGCTGATGGAACCGATTTAAATAATCACGGAGTACCGTTATCCGCCATTTAACCGGGGTTAAAAAAATTAAAAATTATATTTACATCTAGTTATTTTCAAAACAAGGATCAGAAAGAAAAACAACATAAAAAGACACAAAAACAAAACACTCTAAATAAAATCCTAAATTCTTCCCCCCACACATAATTCTTACATTGTCATTAATGTAATGCTATTAATCCCAAATGAAAGAATCATGTGTAAGTGAAAAGAACTAATAAACAAAATAAACTTATGCAGCCTAAATGAACTTAGAAACACTAAACACAATTAGCAAAAAAAAAAAAAAACATAAGAAAAAGATAAAGAAAAAGAGAGCAAATCTGAGGATGGCAGTTTGGCAATGCTTTCACTAATTAGGCTGCCTCCCCCAATTAGCACTTGATTGATTGTTTTCAGCCTAGCCAATTCCCCTTCTTGCTTTTTAGGATCTTTTGGCTTAGACATGAAACTTCTCGGATTTTTGCGTTTTGGAGGAAGTTTTCTTTGCAAAACAGCCAATGCATTCTCCCCCACACGTATTATTTCATCATTCTTGGTGGGGTATAGCTCTTTGAGGAATTGTGCATATCTTGGTACTTGTCTAATGGCATCCACAAGCAAGCTGTTTAAGGTTTCCAAAAATTGTTGTTCATGTTCCTCCTTCTTGGACTTTGCAAATCTGCTAGGAAAAAGTGGAGAAGGAACATTAGTAGAAATAAGAACCTTAAAAGCTACCTGAGGTGTCAAAGTACTCTCAATTTGAATGGTGGCTTCATTATCCTCAAGAAGTGAATCCATCTTTGGTTTTGTCTCATCCTCATCTTGTTCCTCATTTCTCAAGGTCACAATAGTAGCATTCTCCTTTGGGTTAATCACCGTTTGGGAAGGGAGTGCTAGAGATCTTTCTGCTACTAATTCCACCATACTACTAGCCAATAGGCTCATTTGCTTTTCCAAACTCTGGATGCTTGCCCTTGTTTCCTGTTGAAATTGCAAAGTATTAGTAACAAGAGAATCGACAAGATCTTCTAAAGAAGTACCTGAGTTTTGAGTCATATATGGTGGTTGAAGAAGATCTGGTTCTTGAGACCATGATTGATTGAAGCTAGATGGATGAGTGTAATTCGCATAAGGATTTACTTCTTGGTAATTTTTCGAGTAGCCATAATTAGTATGATCCCACCATCCCTCATGGTAAGTGTTTGAGTAATGATCATACTGTTGGTCTTCGAACACTTGATGGCCTTGACATCCTCCCATGGCCAATTGTTGAACTGGGGAGGTGAGCTTGGCTTGTTGATTCTCCATGTTCATGTATGCCACCAACTATTCAAGTGTTAGATTGCTCAATTCCATCGTTTTTTTTTTTCTTTTTTTTTTCTTTCAAAATTTGATAAGAAAAACCCGTATGTACAAGAAAATAAAACTCATTAGAACTGAAAATAAGAATAAACTAAGTAACAAATAAACTAAAAAAAACAATCCCCGGCAACGGCGCCAAAAATTTGATGCACCCAAAAGAGTGTATCTTATTTAACCTTGCACTAAAAAGATAAATTGTAAGTATAGTAGTTAGCAAGGGTCGAGTCCTCAGGGATTGGGTTTTAGTTTATAAGTTAATAGTTTAAAACTTAAATTCAAGAACAATAAAAGAAAAGGGGTTTTTGAAGCCAGATTTAAACTAAAGTAAATAATAAGAATAAGATGCAAGGCGGTATAACCAGCCAATAAAAATATATATACTAAATTAGGCGGTATAACCAGCCAATATATATACTAAATTAGGCGGTATAACCAGCCAATAAAAATAAAACAAAGTTAATATACAAATTAGGCGGTATAACCAGCCAATAAAAATAAATATACTTTTAAAAATAAGCAAACTAGAAAAGTAAGAAAACAAGTAAGTAAGAAGAATCAAATATGAAAAATATGGTTAAGGTTTCATTCTCCACCACTAGACATCATTAAGAATCAATTTCAGATCTATCAATATCAACCAACTATCAAAGTTAACAACCGTAGATAACAACAAGCTCTGTTATCCCAATCTTTCCTTAGTTTGTCGTTAAATAGAACAAGCTCTCTATTTAATCTCTAACCATTAAACAACCTAGAATAAGCTCTCTAAATTCAATTTAATGGCAGCTTTATGATGAGAAAGGTAGGTTGATCTAAGCAACAAACACATAAGCTTGGATTGTTCAACTTAGGTTATGTTCCACTTTGCAATTATTGAAAACTTGACCATAATCATTAATCACAAATTGCCACTTATGAATAGGAAATCAAGACAATTACACGGATCAAGACTCCTAAACTAGCAATAGATAATTATCAAGACTATCTAGTTGTACATCTAAATAAATCAAGACAACATCATGAACAATTCTTGTAGAAGAACATAAGCAACTTTGATAGAAAATTAATGATAGATAGAATCTGAAAATCAATCACAAAACATGTCTAGGGCTTTGAAATCACCCTTAACCAAATAGAAGTTTAGCCTAGCATAGGCATTATAAACATAAACATAAAATTAATGAGAATCTAAGAAGGAAATAAAAGAAAGAAAGAAGAAGAAGAAAATAAAGAAAAAGAAAACTAGAGAAAAGAAAGAAGAAGAAAACTTAGAGAATTTTATTACAATGGCTAATTTCCTACCAATCTACCATATGATACAATCATCCAAGGCCCTCTATTTATACACATTTTGGAAGGCTAAATGACAAGAGACAAGCTTTACAAATTTCAAAGGTAGGTATAATAGGTGGGTGCATTTTTCTAACAATTTTCGTCATATTGTATGACAATTTTGATCAGCCAACTTGATGGTCGATTTTGTCAATTTTGGAGGCCTGATCTGATCACATGGTCTTCTAGAAAAATGTTCCCCTATCCGTTACTGATCCATAGCCGTTGGAATCAGCTCATTTGCTGATGTGGATAAGAAGATATGAGCAAAATACGAAAACAGGTCAGCAGAGACGTCATTGCACATCAGCCAACTTGATGGTCGATTTCGCTAGGGAAAACCACTCCGTTTCAAGAAGTGTAAAACATGAAAAAGATAGATATGCCTCCTAACTTTGCACGGTTAAAATTTCAGCCTTATTGCTTCAGTGAAACTCGAGATATAGCTGATATGGCAAAAGGTGTCGGAACTGGAACTGAACTGGATTTGCCCTTAATTCTAGTAATCTGAAATCACTCAAAGAAACTTGTGAAAAACACCAAATTACATAAAAATATAAAAGATCATAAACACAATTAGACTAAACAATAATAACTCATATTTGACACAAAACAATAATAAAACATAACTAAAAACTATATAATTATACGAGTTATCAATTGTTCAACTTAGGTTATGTTCCACTTTGCAATTATTGAAAACTTGACCATAATCATTAATCACAAATTGCCACTTATGAATAGGAAATCAAGACAATTACACGGATCAAGACTCCTAAACTAGCAATAGATAATTTTCAAGATCTATCTAGTTGTACACCTAAATAAATCTAGACAACATCATGAACAATTCTTGTAGAAGAACATAAGCAACTTTGATAGAAAATTAATGATAGATAGAATCTGAAAATCAATCACAAAACATGTCTAGGGCTTTGAAATCACCCTTAACCAAATAGAAGTTTAGCCTAGCATAGGCATTATACACATAAAATTAAATAGAATCTAAGAAGAAAATAAAAGAAAGAAAGAAGAAGAAGAAGAATATTAATTATCCAACCTCTTGCTCTTTCTAAAGAAAAAGAAAACTAGAGAAAAGAAAGAAGAAGAAAACTTAGAGAATTTTATTACAATGGCTAATATCCTACCAATGTACAATATGATCCTCTACAATCATCCAAGGCCCTCTATTTATACACATTTTGAAGGGCTAAATGACAAGAGACAAGCTTTACAAATTTCAAAGGTAGGTATAATAGGTGGGTGCATTTTTCTAACAATTTTCGTCATATTGTATGACAATTTTGATCAGCCAACTTGATGGTCGATTTTGTCAATTTTGGAGGCCTGATCTGATCACATGGTCTTCTAGAAAACTGTTCCCCTATCAGTTAGTGATCCATAGCCGTTGGAATCAGCTCATTTGCTGATGTGGATCAGAAGATATGGGCAAAATACCAAAACAGGTCAGCACAGACGTCATTGCACATCAGCCAACTTGATGGTCGATTTCGCTAGGGAAAACGACTGCGTTTCAAGAAGTGTAAAACATAAAAAAGATAGATATGCCTCTTAACTTTGCACGGTTAAAATTTCAGCTTTATTGCTTCATTGAAACTCGAGATATAGCTGATATGGCAAAAGGTGTCGGAACTGGAACTGAACTGGATTTGCCCTTAATTCTAGTAATCTGAAATCACTCAAAGAAACTTGTGAAAAACACTAAATTACATAAAAATATAAAAGATCATAAACACAATTAGACTAAACAATAATAACTCGTATTTGACACAAAACAATAATAAAACATAACTAAAAACTATATAATTATACGAGTTATCAGTCCTCCGGAGCAATGGCTATCTGATTATAACCTGAAAAACCATCAAGAAAACAATAATGAGAATGGCCAGCTAACCTTTCAAGCATTTGATCAATAAAAGGTAAAGGAAAGTGGTCTTTGCAGTTGTGGAATTAAGTTTACGATAATCAATACAAACTCGCTATCCTGTTTGAATCCTAGTAGGAACAAGTTCATTCTCATTATTTGTTACCACCGTTACGACTGATTTCTTTGGAACCACTTGGACTGGGCTCACCCATTTGCTATCTGAGATAGGATAGATCACTCCAACATCTAGGAGCTTCAGTATCTCCTTTTTCACAACCTCCATCATAGGAGGGTTCAATCTTCTTTGTGCTTCTCTTGTTGGTTTGGACCCTTCCTCTAACAAAATCTGGTGCATGCACATGGATGGGCTTATTCCCTTGATATCGGCAATTGTCCAACCAATTGCTGTTTTATGCTCTCTAAGCACCCGGATAAGTCGCTCTTCTTGCAAAGGTGTGAGCTCTTTGGCAATGATGACAGGTAGTGTGTCCTTTTCACCTAAGAACACATATTTCAAGTGGTTCGGTAGTGGTTTCAACTCTAAAGTTGGTGCCTGCAAAATGGAAGGTAGAAGTTTCTCATTAGATAATTGCAAATCAATAAATGAAACATCAAACCTTGCATCTTTAGGTGGCAGTGAGTGTAAAGATTCTAGTGCCCCTTCCACATGGTTACTCAAGGCTAGTTCCCCTTTAGCATTCCACATTCCGAGATGTTTGCTAAGGACTATCTCCACACTATCTTCACCATCTAGCTCATAAGTTTGCTGCACTAGTGAGTCAATTATATCAATATTAAAAACAGAATGCACATCACTAGGATATCTCATGGCCTCAAAAATGTTAAAGCGAATTATTTCACCATCAAATTCCATAGTTAAAGTGCCATCATGTACATCTATTTTAGTTCTTGTTGTTTTCAAGAATGGTCTCCCTAATAGAATAGGTGTGGGATTAGAAGACATCTAATCTTCCATCTCAATAACATAAAAGTCAGCGGGAAAAACCAATTCATTAACCTGTACAAGAACGTCTTCTACAACTCCTCTTGGATAAGTGTTAGAACGGTCAGCAAGTTGTATTATAACACCGGTTTCCTCTAATGGTCCTAGATTCAATGAAGCATAAATTGAATATGGCATGACATTAATAGATGCCCCTAGATCTAGCATAGCACGCTCAAACCTGGTGTTGCCTATCTTACAAGGAATGGTAAACATACCTGGATCCTTGCATTTAGGTGTGAGTTTCTTTTGAAGAACAGCTGACACATTCTCCCCCACACTTACCTTTTCATTCCATTTCAACTTCCGTTTAGATGTGCACAACTCTTTTAGGAACTTGGCATATCTTGGCACTTGCTTGATAGCATCTAGTAAAGGAATGTTCACCTCTACTTTCCGGAAGGTTTCCAAAATTTCCTTCTCTTGCTCCTCCTTCTTGGACTTTGCTAACCTGCTAGGTAAAGGTGGAGGAGTTATATAAGAAGGAAAGGATGGTTTAGGAATTACCTTTTTTAGTGGCTCGTTGGGATGTGAAGAGGATGCCATGGTATTGTTCTCCCCTTGAGCACTATCATTTTGTGGTGTCTCTAGCTGTTTCCCACTTCTTAAAGTTATAGCATTGGCATTCTCTCTTGGATTCACTATGGTTTGGGAAGGTATTTTCCCAGAATCCCTTGCTTGAATTTGACTCATGGTTGTTGCCAATTGCCCTATTTGAGTCTCCAAATTTCGAATACTTGTCTTTGTTTCCTGCTGAAATTGAATTGTATTAGTAGAAAGAGCTTTAACAAGATCTTCAAGAGAAGTACCTGAATTTTGGGTGGGTGGCAGTTGTTGTCGGGTTTGGTATGGTTGTTGCACTCTTTGCTGAAAACCCGGTGGCCTGTTGTCAAATGGTGGAGGAATAGTTTGTGATTGGTTCCCTCCATAATTGAAGTTTGGATGATCCCTCCATCTTGGATTGTAAGTGTTTGAGTAGGGATCATATTTCCTTGATTGGTTCTGAAATCCACCCATGGCATTCACATGTTCATTGGTGTCCTCTTGAAGTGTTGGACATATATCAGTTTGGTGCCCTATGTTTGAACATATGCCACAAGCCTTTATTTGTTGTATATTACCTACAGCCAATTGTTGAACAAGAGAAGTCAGTTTATAAAATTTTTGTTCAAGGGATGATATACTTACCTCATTAACTCTCTTGGGTTGTGGTGGTGGATCTTGTCTCATTGAGAACTGTTGAGAATTGGCTGCCATGTTGGAGATTAATGTTCTAGCAGCCCCGGGAGTCTTATCAACTAGAGCTCCCCCACTAGCGGCATCTATCATACTTCTCTCCATGGGCATGAGACCTTCATAGAAGTATTGGATGAGAAGTTGTTCACTTATCTGATGGTGTGGACATGATGCACAAAGTTTCTTGAACCTCTCCCAATATTCATATAAGGACTCTCCGTTGTATTGCCGAATCCCACATATCTCTTTCCTAATGTTGGCAGCCTTAGATGCTGGGAAATACCTTTCCAAGAATGCTTTCTTCAAATCATTCCATGTAGTGATGGTCCCGGATGGTAGATAGTAGAGCCATTCCTTTGCTGAATCAGCTAGAGAGAATGGGAAGGCTCTCAACGTAACTTGCTCTTCCGTGACCCCTGTTGGTCTCATGCTTGAGCAAACTACATGGAATTCCTTGAGGTGCTTATTTGGATCCTCTCCTGCAAAACCATGAAATGTTGGGAGAAGATGAATCAAACCAGATTTTAATTCAAAAGCTACCTCAAGATTAGCATATTCAATGCATAATGGTTGTTGACCCAAGTCCGGAGCGGCAAGCTCCTTGAGAGTTCGGTTGTCAGCTGCTGCCATCTCTCCTTGCTCCTCTTGGATGTTTTGGATCAATTCCTCGATTGGTTGTTGGTGAGAAGTTATAAATTCCCGAATTCTCCTAAGTCAAGTCTTCTTCAGGAGCTTGGAACATTCACTAATAATAAAAAAATAAGAAAGTAAATAATTAGAAAATAAGAATAAACCAATAAACTAATAAACTAAAGAAAGCAATCCCCGGCAACGGCGCCAAAAATTTGATGCACCCAAAAGAGTGTATCTTATTTAACCTTGCATTAAAAAGATCAATTGTAAGTATAATGATTAGCAAGGGTCGAGTCCTCAGGGATTGGGTTTTAATCTATGAGTTATTAGTTTATAACTTACGTTCAAAGAGAACAAAAGAAAAGGGGTTTTTGAAATAGTTTTAAAAATAAACAAACAAGAAAAGTAAGAAAACAAGTAAGTAAGAAGAATCAAATATTAAAAATATGGTTAAGGTTTCATTCTCCACCACTAGACATCATTAAGAATCAATTTCAGATCTATCAACATTAACCAACTATCAAAGCTAACAACCGTAGATAACAACAAGCTCTGTTATCCCAATCTTTCCTTAGTTTGTCGTTAAATAGAACAAGCTCTCTATTTAATCTCTAACCATCAAACAACCTAGAATAAGCTCTCTAAGTTCAATTTAATGGCAGCTTTATGATGAGAAAGATAGGTTGATCTAAGTGATGCACCCAAAAGAGTGTATCTTATTTAACCTTGCACTAAAAAGATAAATTGTAAGTATAGTAGTTAGCAAGGGTCGAGTCCTCAGGGATTGGGTTTTAGTTTATAAGTTAATAGTTTAAAACTTAAATTCAAGAACAATAAAAGAAAAAGGGTTTTTGAAGCCAGATTTAAACTAAAGTAAATAATAAGAAGAAGATGCAAGGCGGTATAACCAGCCAATAAAAATATATATACTAAATTAGGCGATATAACCAGCCAATAAAAATATATATACTAAATTAGGCGGTATAACCAGCCAATAAAAGTAAAACAAAGTTAATATACAAATTAGGCGGTATAACCAGCCAATAAAAATAAATATACTTTTAAAAATAAGCAAACTAGAAAAGTAAGAAAACAAGTAAGTAAGAAGAATCAAATATGAAAAATATGGTTAAGGTTTCATTCTCCACCACTAGACATCATTAAGAATCAATTTCAGATCTATCAATATCAACCAACTATCAAAGTTAACAACCGTAGATAACAACAAGCTCTGTTACCCCAATCTTTCCTTAGTTTGTCGTTAAATAGAACAAGCTCTCTATTTAATCTCTAACCATTAAACAACCTAGAATAAGCTCTCTAAATTCAATTTAATGGCAGCTTTATGATGAGAAAGATAGGTTGATCTAAGCAACAAACACATAAGCTCGGATTGTTCAACTTAGGTTATGTTCCACTTTGCAATTATTGAAAACTTGACCATAATCATTAATCACAAATTGCCACTTATGAATAGGAAATCAAGACAATTACACGGATCAAGACTCCTAAACTAGCAATAGATAATTATCAAGATCTATCTAGTTGTACACCTAAATAAATCTAGACAACATCATGAACAATTCTTGTAGAAGAACATAAGCAACTTTGATAGAGAATTAATGATAGATAGAATCTGAAAATCAATCACAAAACATGTCTAGGGCTTTGAAATCACCCTTAACCAAATAGATGTTTAGCCTAGCATAGGCATTATAAACATAAAATTAAATAGAATCTAAGAAGAAAATAAAAGAAAGAAAGAAGAAGAAGAAGAATATTAATTATCCAACCTCTTGCTCTTTCTAAAGAAAAACAAAACTAGAGAAAAGAAAGAAGAAGAAAACTTAGAGAATTTTATTACAATGGCTAATATCCTACCTATGTACAATATGATCCCTTACAATCATCCAAGGCCCTCTATTTATACACATTTTGGAGGGCTAAATGACAAGAGACAAGCTTTACAAATTTCAAAGGTAGGTATAATAGGTGGGTGCATTTTCTAACAATTTTCGTCATATATGACGATTTTGATCAGCCAACTTGATGGTCGATTTTGTCAATTTTGGAGGCCTGATCTGATCACATGGTCTTCTAGAAAAAGGTTCCCCTATCAGTTACGGATCCATAGCCGTTGGAATCAGCTCATTTGCTGATGTGGATAATCAGATATGGGCAAAATACGAAAACAGGTCAGCACAGACGTCATTGCACATCAGCCAACTTGATGGTCGCTTTCGTCAATATTAGAGGCCTGATCTGATCATATGGTCTTCTAGTCAAAGGTTCCCGTATCAGTTACGGATCCATAGCCATTGAAATCAGCTCATTTGCTGATGTGGAGAAGCAGATATGGGCAAAATACGAAAACAGGTCAGCACAGACGTCATTGCACATCAGCCAACTTGATGGTCGATTTCGCTAGGGAAAACGACTCCGTTTCAAGAAGTGTAAAACATGAAAAAGATAGATATGCCTCTTAGCTTTGCACGGCTAAAAATTTCAGCCTTATTGCTTCAGTGAAACTCCAGATATAGCTGATATGGCAAAAGGTGTCGGAACTGGAACTGAACTGGATTTGCCCTTAATTCTAGTAATCTGAAATCACTCAAAGAAACTTGTGAAAAACACCAAATTACATAAAAATATAAAAGATCATAAACACAATTAGACTAAACAATAATAACTCGTATTTGACACAAAACAATAATAAAACATAACTAAAAACTATATAATTATACGAGTTATCACACCCCCACACTTAGCTTTTTGCTAGTCCTCGAGCAAAATCAAATAAAAATAAAATAAGAAAATCTAATCTAATCCACTTTCGTAGGAAATCACGGTGGCACTTAGCATGTGACACAAGCCTTTAAACCCCTAGGTGTCCCTAGTGGACGAGTTTAGTCTCGTGAGGGTTTACTAGAACGATACCCACAAACATTGAAAAATTAAAATATAAATAAACTACATATAAATAAACTACATATACTAAAAATATTTACTCCTAATCCTTTCAATACAAATTAGAGACAATATTTGAACAAGTCTTATAAACTAATCAATAGCTTAAAAAATTTCACAAAAAATCATGCTTGAATGTAAATTGTTTGAGTTAAGCCAATATTAGCATAACATATCTCAATCAAAATAGTGCATGTTCAAATTTAATCTCAACTTCTCACATGGGATACTCTCTTGATTTTCACTCTTTAAAGTAGTGGTAAAGTGTTTACACTCAATCAATCTCATGAAAACACTTCTACCATATGCTTGCTTGTCCACCTATTCTCCACTAAAAGATCATGCAACTTCATAAATCAAGAGGTCTTTAATCAAGGTTGTAATGGGGCCAAGGGGTTTGTAATGTGGTTGAAGAACAAAAGGATAAAGATATCACAAAGGTTCCAAAGAGTTCATAAAGTTTAGAGACATAAAAAGATTATACAAAGAAACTTCTCAAAACTCTTTACAAGTACATAGTCACCTAGGCCGGATATTCATGTTGGGCCTTTTCTTCATTCTAAACAACTTTGTAACATCTTTTTCTTTTTCCACAAATTCAAGAGATGATTCATTTTTTTTTTTATATAGGAATGTATTTGCCAGTATTCCATTTCTTTTTCTCTTGACTTTTCTTTCCTTTTCCCCCCACACTTATTTCTTGTTTCTAACCAAAAAATATCCCTTGTCTTTGCAACTTGTCTCAAATCATGCTAATTCATCTTTGGAACAAAGGTAAAGATATAAGTATATTTAGGTTAGGGACAAGTTATGGTTACCAAAGAGATAGCTTATTCAATGTAGGCTCAAATTGGTTCACTAAGGGTGTGTTCTCTTGGAACATCAATAAGGGATGGTTGTTTGGCCCTGGCTAAAAATCCTAATGCCTCTATCATATTCATGTTGTCACATGCATCAATATAGTCTCAAACGGTTTAAAGCAAGTTCTAGAGAATCATGTAATCATAAGAGCACTCAAGAAAGAAATTAGATTGATTTGTATAATGCATCAATCATTTTAGGCTCAAAAACTCACAAGAATGATTATACAAGTCAGATTAAGTCTAAACATGCTTCTTTCTCAATCAACATATCATATTAACTTGGCTCATAAAAAGGTTGACATCAAGCTCAATTCTCATGAAAATCTTCTCACTAATAAATATGTTTTAGACTTATGCAATTCATATCTCATCATTGTATTAAAAAAGAACTAAAACACACTAAAAAATAATAATAATAATAAAGACTCATAAAAAAAAAAATAGTAGACAAAAATAAAAGAAATCCTAAATCATTCCCCCCACACTTAATTCTTACATTGTCCTCAATGTAAGTCTATTAACCCAAATGAAAGAATCATGTGTAAGAGAAAAGAACTAATAACATAAGAATAGGAATAACTAGACTCAAAACAAAACAAACTCATGCAACCTAAATAATCCTAAAATACTAAACAAAAATTAACAAGTAAACGTAAAAAGATTAAAATCAAACTGACAAGGTATGTCTCAAGTCTCCCTTACTCAGACCTTGTTCAGAATGAATACTTCTAAATTGCTTAAAACACAACAAACTCTTTTTTTTTTTTTTTTTTTTTGAAAAGAAGAAATCAAACTGACAAGGTATGTCTCAAGTCTCCCTTACTCAGACCTTGTTCAGAATGAATACTTCTAAATGGCTTAAAACACAACAATTTTTTTTTTTTAAATTAGCAAAATATGTCCCTTACCCCATACTAAAATATGACATTGTCCCCAATGTCAAATTTTAAAGGTAGGATTTAGGAGATATTACCTGCAGAGGTTGCTAACCACTTATTATAACTGAGACACAACAAACAAAATGTTAGATAATGTCACAAAGACAAAGTGCAATCCACTCCTTGCTCATGCATATCTCTTTTTCTTTTTTCGAGCGTTTGCGAAACAACCGTAGCAGATAAACACTCATAAGCTTGGAGCTTTTTGAGTAAATCTTCAATGGTTGTAGCAGAAATTATGGTTCTCCTTGCCTCTGAAAACATGAATCCATTATCCACAGCATTATCTAAATATGAAAGCAAATTACTAAAATAACCATTAATATTAAGCAAACCAATGGGTTTCTTATTTGTGACCAAAGATGACCAAGAAGCCACGCAAGCTATTTCTTCCAATGTACCCAGACCTCCTGGTAAAGCAATGAATGCATCGGCAGAATGGTATATGATTGTCATCCGTTCAGGGATACTCCAGACTTGTATTTCCTTACCCACGGTAGGTCCACAAAAACTTGTGAATAGTTTTGGCACGATTCCTAGAACTGGACTTCATCCGGCGTGTGCTGCTATAGCGACTGCTCCCATTAAACCCGTACTACCGCCTCCATAAATCAACTGGATCTTTTGTTGGGCAAGTATTACTCTAACTCTTATGGCTTCATCAGCGAATATGTTATTTTTCCCTGGATAAGCACCTCTAAAGACACAAATTTTTTTAATGCGTTGGGATGAAGTACTTTCCATTTTTTTTTCTTTTTCGAGTGCCTGAAAGAGAATGAGTACATGGTGTAACATATAGAGGACTGAGTAGTGAATCAGACAAGAGTAATAATGTCGCCGAAAGTGTATCTGACCTGTCAGAAGAAAATATTAACCTAACAAAAGATTTTTGCGTGATTTCAGGAAGAAAATCAAAAAGAGAAGAAAAAATCAACCGTAAAAGACAAATAAAAAAAACGAGAATAATTACACAAATCGAACAACACGTAAATTAAACCAAAATAAAGTTATTGCAAATCAAACCAAAAACTGAGAAGTCATTTATTGTAGTTGTGATTGTGGCTCACATCTTCCTCTGGTTTTACGTCCAGAAACGGCTTAAACGCCTTCTATGAGTCGAGGATATGCTTCCCATCCAGTTTTCTTACAAGCTGGCAAACAGGGTCTTTTAACATCAGATTCCCAAGATGTTGCCATTCCCTTTGGAATTGCGGCCATAAATCAAGAATTTCTCTTTGTACGTCTCCACTAGGATGCGTCTCAAGAGAAAGTTGGATATTACCCAAATTCTCCTTACTCAGTCCATCCTTAATGAATTCAATTTTATCATCTCGATTAGAGGACGGAATCCCAATAGAACGACATTTACCGTTACACGTCCATCGTGCACATTTGTGGCAATTTGAACTCATGCGCTTTGCTCGTCGCTTCTTTGCAAAAGTGCTTCTACCTGTACCTGGTAAATGCAAAACAGGAAGATATTCATCTTCACGTACCTTGGCTTCAATTATCCAACGTATGTCTCCAGGAATCCCTTTGTGCATAAGCATTCTTAATCTTTCAAATCGAACTTGGTAAAGCTTCAGTAAAATATTTCGAGGAAAAGGAGGAAATCGTTTCTGCAATCTTGTGAGAATATCATCCATCCTGAAAAAAAAATAAAAGAGAAATTGAAAGAGAAATTTATATACAATATCAGTTTTTTGGGTAGCTGATGGAACCGACTTAAATAATCACGGAGTACCGTTATCCGCCATTTAACCGGGGTTAAAAAAAATTATATTTACATCTAGTGTTTTTCAAAACAAGGATCAGAAAGAAAAACAACATAAAAAGACTCAAAAACAAAACACTCTAAATAAAATCCTAAATTCTTCCTCCCACACATAATTCTTACATTGT
Organism: Fremontodendron californicum; assembly: GCA_030761205.1. Taxonomy (NCBI): domain Eukaryota; kingdom Viridiplantae; phylum Streptophyta; class Magnoliopsida; order Malvales; family Malvaceae; genus Fremontodendron; species Fremontodendron californicum. Next base: position 7,295,109 of record JAULJL010000023.1, on the reverse strand, counting down.
CATTAATGTAATGCTATTATCCCCCAATGCAAGAATTATATGTAAGAGAAAAGAACTATTAAACAAAAGAAACTTATGCAGCCTAAATGAACTTAAAAGCAGTAAACACAATTAACAAAGAAACATAAGAAATAAAATAAAAACAATAAAAATAATAAAAGAAAAAGGAAAAGAAAGAGAAAGCAAATCTGAATATGGAAGGTTGGCAATTTCATCTTTAATTGGGCTGCCTTCCCAATTAACACTTGAGTTAGTGTTTTGAATCTAACCAACACCCTTTCTTGGCTTTTTAGGCTTGTCAGGCTCATACATGAAATTTCCCAAATTTATGCGTTTGAGAGGAAGATTTCTTTGCACAACAGTGGATGCATTCTCCATTACAAGTATTATTCCATCATCCTTGGTGGTGCATATCTCATCGAGGAATGGTGCATCTTTTGGTACTTGTTGAATGACATCCACAAACAAACTGTTTAAGGTTTCCAGCGTGTCTTGTTCATGTTCATCCTCCTTGAACTTTGCGAATCTACTAGGAAAAGGTGGAGAAGAAACATTAGTAAAAATTGGAATCTCAAACGTTACCTCAGGTGCCGAAATACTCTTATTTGTATTTGTGGTTTCATTATCCTCAAGAATAGAATTCATCTCTAATTTTGTCTCATCCTCATCTTGTTCCTCATTCCTCAAGGTCACAATAGTAGTATTCTCCTTTGGGTTAATCATTGTTTGGGCAGGGAGTTCTTCAGATCTTTGTGCTACCCATCCCACCATACTACTAGTCAATTGGATCATTTGCTTTTCCAAACTCTGGATGCTTGCCCTTGTTTCCTGTTGAAATTGCAATGTATCAGTAACAAGAGAATAGACAAGATCTTCTAAAGAAGTACCTGAGTTTTGAGTCATATGTGGTGGTTGAAAAAGATCTGGTTCTTGGGACCATGATTGATTGAAGCTAGATGGATGAGTGTAATTGGCATAAGGATCTACTTCTTGGTAATTTTTCGAGTAGCCATAATTAGTATGATCCCACCATCCCTCATGGTAAGTGTTTGAGTAATGATCATACTGTTGGTCTTGGAACACTTGATGGCCTTGACATCCTCCCATGGCCAATTGTTGAACTGGGAAGGTGAGATTGGCTTGTTGATTCTCCATGTTCATGTATGCCACCAACTCTTCAAGTGTTAGATTGCTCAATTCCATCGTTTTTTTTTTTGTTTTTTTTTTTTTTCAAAATTTAATCAGAAAAACCCGTATGTACAAGAAAATAAAACTCATTAGAACTGAAAATAAGAATAAACCAAGTAACAAATAAACTAAAGAAAGCAATCCCCGGCAACGGCGCCAAAAATTTGATGCACCCAAAAGAGTGTATCTTATTTAACCTTGCACTAAAAAGATAAATTGTAAGTATAGTAGTTAGCAAGGGTCGAGTCCTCAGGGATTGGGTTTTAGTTTATAAGTTAATAGTTTAAAACTTAAATTCAAGAACAATAAAAGAAAAAGGGTTTTTGAAGCCAGATTTAAACTAAAGTAAATAATAAGAAGAAGATGCAAGGCGGTATAACCAGCCAATAAAAATATATATACTAAATTAGGCGGTATAACCAGCCAATAAAAATATATATACTAAATTAGGCGGTATAACCAGCCAATAAAAGTAAAACAAAGTTAATATACAAATTAGGCGGTATAACCAGCCAATAAAAATAAATATACTTTTAAAAATAAGCAAACTAGAAAAGTAAGAAAACAAGTAAGTAAGAAGAATCAAATATGAAAAATATGGTTAAGGTTTCATTCTCCACCACTAGACATCATTAAGAATCAATTTCAGATCTATCAATATCAACCAACTATCAAAGTTAACAACCGTAGATAACAACAAGCTCTGTTACCCCAATCTTTCCTTAGTTTGTCGTTAAATAGAACAAGCTCTCTATTTAATCTCTAACCATTAAACAACCTAGAATAAGCTCTCTAAATTCAATTTAATGGCAGCTTTATGATGAGAAAGATAGGTTGATCTAAGCAACAAACACATAAGCTCGGATTGTTCAACTTAGGTTATGTTCCACTTTGCAATTATTGAAAACTTGACCATAATCATTAATCACAAATTGCCACTTATGAATAGGAAATCAAGACAATTACACAGATCAAGACTCCTAAACTAGCAATAGATAATTATCAAGATCTATCTAGTTGTACACCTAAATAAATCTAGACAACATCATGAACAATTCTTGTAGAAGAACATAAGCAACTTTGATAGAGAATTAATGATAGATAGAATCTGAAAATCAATCACAAAACATGTCTAGGGCTTTGAAATCACCCTTAACCAAATAGAAGTTTAGCCTTGCATAGGCATTATAAACATAAAATTAAATAGAATCTAAGAAGAAAATAAAAGAAAGAAAGAAGAAGAAGAAGAATATTAATTATCCAACCTCTTGCTCTTTCTAAAGAAAAACAAAACTAGAGAAAAGAAAGAAGAAGAAAACTTAGAGAATTTTATTACAATGGCTAATATCCTACCTATGTACAATATGATCCCTTACAATCATCCAAGGCCCTCTATTTATACACATTTTGGAGGGCTAAATGACAAGAGACAAGCTTTACAAATTTCAAAGGTAGGTATAATAGGTGGGTGCATTTTCTAACAATTTTCGTCATATATGACGATTTTGATCAGCCAACTTGATGGTCGATTTTGTCAATTTTGGAGGCCTGATCTGATCACATGGTCTTCTAGAAAAAGATTCCCCTATCAGTTACGGATCCATAGCCGTTGGAATCAGCTCATTTGCTGATGTGGATAAGCAGATATGGGCAAAATACGAAAACAGGTCAGCACAGACGTCATTGCACATCAGCCAACTTGATGGTCGATTTCGCTAGGGAAAACGACTCCGTTTCAAGAAGTGTAAAACATGAAAAAGATAGATATGCCTCTTAGATTTGCACGGCTAAAAATTTCAGCCTTATTGCTTCAGTGAAACTCCAGATATAGCTGATATGGCAAAAGGTGTCGGAACTGGAACTGAACTGGATTTGCCCTTAATTCTAGTAATCTGAAATCACTCAAAGAAACTTGTGAAAAACACCAAATTACATAAAAATATAAAATATCATAAACACAATTAGACTAAACAATAATAACTCGTATTTGACACAAAACAATAATAAAACATAACTAAAAACTATATAATTATACGAGTTATCACTAAGCATCAAACACATAAGCTCGGATTGTTCAACTTAGGTTATGTTCCACTTTGCAATTATTGAAAACTTGACCATAATCATTAATCACAAATTGCCACTTATGAATAGGAAATCAAGACAATTACACGGATCAAGACTCCTAAACTAGCAATAGATAATTATCAAGATCTATCTAGTTGTACACCTAAACAAATCAAGACAACATCATGAACAATTCTTGTAGAAGAACATAAGCAACTTTGATAGAAAATTAATGATAGATAGAATCTAAAAATCAATCACAAAACATGTCTAGGGCTTTGAAATCACCATTAACCAAATAGAAGTTTAACCTAGCATAGGCATTGTAAACATAAACATAAAATTAAAGAGAATCTAATAAGGAAATAAAAGAAAGAAAGAAGAAGAAGAAAATAAAGAAAAAGAAAACTAGAGAAAGGAAAGAAGAAGAAAACTTAGAGAATTTTATTACAATGGCTAATATCCTACCAATGTACAATGTCTCTTACAATCATCCAAGGCCCTCTATTTATACACATTTTGGAGGACTAAATGACAAGAGACAAGCTTTATAAATTTCAAAGGTAGGTATAATAGGTGGGTGCATTTTTCTAACAATTTTCGTCATTGCATATGACAATTCTGATCAGCCAGCTTGATGGTTGATTTTGTCAATGTTGGATGCTTGATCTGATCAAATGGTCTTTTAGAAAAATGTTCCCCTATCAGTGTGTGATCCATAGCCGTTGGAATCAGCTTATTTTCAGATATGGATCAGAAGATATGGTCAAAATACCAAAACTGGTCAGCACAGACGTCATTGCACATCAGCCAACTTGATGGTTGATTTCGCTCGGGAAAACGACTCCGTTTCAAGAAGTGTAAAGCATGAAAAAGATAGATATGCCTCTTAACTTTGCACTGTAAAAATTTCAGCCTTAATGCTTCAGTGAAACTCCAGATATAGTTGATATGGCAAAAGGTGTCGGAACTGGAACTGAACTGGATTTGCCCTTAATTCTTGATTTAACCTAGTAATCTGAAATCACTCAAAGAAACTCGTGAAAAACACCAAATTACATAGAAATATAAAAGATCATAAACTCAATTAGACTAAGCAATAATAACTCGTATTTGACACAAAAACAATAATAAAACATAACTAAAAACTATATAATTATACGAGTTATCATGATTTCCTACGAAAGTGGATTAGATTAGATTTTCTTATTTTTTTTATTTTGTTTTTCTCGAGGACTAGCAAAAAGCTAAGTGTGGGGGTATTTGATAAGCTCATAAAATATACATTTTATTCCTTTCTACCTTTAGTTATTGTTATGTTTTCGATCTTTATCTTGTTTAATTATATTATGTTTTTGAATTTTAGGTACAATAAGGAGAATGAAGTCAAAAGATGTCAATAATGATGGTAAAGAGCTTACAAAATCATAATCACAAGATAGAAGAAGACTTGGGAGTCAAAAATATCAATTTCTGGTTGAAAAGCAATCAGGCAGATTTGACCTCTGGAGCTTGTTGTAAGGAAAACATGACGTTAGAGTCCTTATTCTTGACTTTTGAAGTTGACTTGATTATCTTTCCAACGATATATTATGGGCTCAAATCGGATAAGAAATGGGCATCCAAAATGGTGCTAAAATATCTCCCTAAAGAACCCTGCGACCAGAAAAACCCTAATCGCAAATCTGAAAAAAAAAAGGCAAAAACGTGACTTTTGCACCTCCAGGCTTACTTGTGCGGCAAGAACTTATTCTTAGGGTTTTAAAGCTCTATAAATACCATCTTTTGAGCCACAAACTAGACATCTTTTGAGGAGACTCAAGGGATCATCATTATTCTTCTTCTTCTTCTCCATTCTTTTATTTTTCTTTTTAGTTTTATGTATATATTATCTATGCCTATGTTATGCTAAACTTCTTTGGTTAAGGGTGATTTCAAAGCCCTATACATGTTTTGTAATTGATTTTCAGATTCTATCTATCATTAATTTTCTATCAAAGTTGCTTATGTTCTTCTACAAGAATTGTTTATGATGTTGTCTTGATTTATTTAGGTGTACAACTAGATATATCTTGATAATTATCTATTGCTAGTTTAGGAGTCTTGATCCGTGTAATTGTCTTGATTTCCTATTCATAAGTGGCAATTTGTGATTAATGATTATGGTCAAGTTTTCGATAATTGCAAAGTGGAACATAACCTAAGTTGAACAATCCGAGCTTATGTGTTTGTTGCTGAGATCAACCTATCTTTCTCATCATAAAGCTGCCATTAAATTGAATTTAGAGAGCTTATTCTAGGTTGTTTGATGGTTAGAGATTAAATAGAGAGCTTGTTCTACTTAACGACAAACTAAGGAAAGATTGGGATAACAGAGCTTGTTGTTATCTACGGTTGTTAACTTTGATAGTTGGTTGATATTGATAGATCTGAAATTGGTTCTTAATGATGTCTAGTGGTGGAGAATGAAACCTTAACCATATTTCTCTCATATTTGATTTCTTATTTCTTACTTACATCTTACTTTTCTTGTTTGCTTATTTTTAAAACTATTTCAAAACCCTCTTTTCTTTTGTTTTCTTTGAACCTAAGTTATAAACTAACAACTCATAGATTAAAACCCAATCCCTGAGGACTCGACCCTTGCTAATCATTATACTCTACAATTTATTCTTTTTAAGTGCAAGGTTAAATAAGATACACTCTTTTTGGTGCATCAAATTTTTGAGAATGATTTAGGATTTCTTTTATTTTTGTCTTATATTTTTTTATGAGTCTTTATTATTATTATTATTTTTAGTGTGTTTTAGTTCCTTTTTAATACAATGATGAGATATGAATTGCATAGGTCTAAACTGGTTATTAGTGAAAAGATTTTCATCAGAATTAAGCTTGATACTAATTTTTATGAGCCAATGTTGATATGATATGTTGATTGAGAAAGAAGCATGTTTAGACTTGACAAGTCATCATCCTTGTGAGTTTTTGAGCCTATATGATTGATGCATTATACATATCAATCTAATTTATTTCTTGAGTGCCCTTATGATTACATGATTCTCTAGAACATGCTTTAAACCGTTTGAGACTATATTGATACATGTGATAACATGAATATGACAGAGGCATTAGGATTATAACCAGAGCCAAACAGCCATCCATTATTAATGTTCTAAGAGAACATCCCCACTAGTGAGCCAATTTGAGCCTACATTAAATATGTTATTTTATTGGTAACCACAACTTACACCTAGCCTAAATATACTTATACCCTCACCCTTGTTCTAAAGATGGATTATATATTTTGAGACATATTGCAAAAAACAAGGGATATTTTTAGTTGAAAATTTGGGTTGGAAACAAAAGATAAGTGTGGGGGAAGAAAAGAAAAGAAAAAGTCAAGAGAAAAAGAAAGGGATCATTGTCAAATACATTCCCATATTAAAAAATAAAAAAAAAATCTTCTCTTGAACTTCTAGTTAAAGTAAAGAAAAAGATGTTACAAAGTTGGTTAGAATGAAGCAAAGGCTCAACATGAATATTTAGCCTATGTTATTATGTGCTTTATAAGAGTTTTGAGAAGTTTTATTTGTATGATCTTATTATGTCTCTAAACTCTATGAACTCTTTGGAACCTTTGTAATATCTTTTATCTTTTATTCTTTAACCACATTACAACCCTTTGGCCCCATTACAACCTTGATTAAAGACCTCTTGATTTATGAAGTTGCATGATCTAAATAGTGGAGAATAGGTGGACAAGCAAGCATATGGTAGAACTGTTTTCATGAGATTGATTGAGTGTAAACACTTTACCACTACTTTAAAGAGTGAAAATCATGAGAGTATCCCATGTGAGAAGTTGAGATTAAGTTTGAATATGCACTATTTTAATTGAAATATGTTATGTTAATATTGGCTTAAATCAAACAATTCACATTCAAGCATGATTTTTTGTGAAATTCTTTGAGCTATTGATTAGTTTATAGACTTGTTCAAAGATTGTCTCTAATTTATATTGAAAAGATTAGGAGTAAATTTTTTTAGTATATGTAGTTTATTTATATTTTAGTTTTTCAATGTTTGTAGGTATCGTTCTAGTAAACCCTCACGAGACTAAACTCGTCCACTAGGGACACCTGGGGGTTTAAAGGCTTGTGTCACATGCTAAGTGCCACCGTGATTTCCTACGAAAGTGGATTAGATTAGTTTTTCTTATTTTATTTTTATTTTGTTTTGCTCGAGGACTAGCAAAAAGCTAAGTGTGGGGGTATTTGATAAGCTCATAAAATATACATTTTATGCCTTTCTACCTTTAGTTTTTGTTATGTTTTCGATCTTTATTTTGTTTACTTATAATATGTTTTTGAATTTTAGGTACAATAAGGAGAATGAAGTCAAAAGATGTCAATAACGATGGTAAAGAGCTTACAAAATCATAATCACAAGATGGAAGAAGACATGTGAGTCAAAAATATTAATTTTTGGTTGAAAAGCAATCAGGCAGATTTGACCTCTGGAGCTTGTTGTAAGGAAAACATGATGTTAGACTCTTTATTTGAAGAAACTTCCTTCTTGACTTTTAAAGTTGACTTGATTATCTTTCCAACGATATATTATGGGCCCAAATCGGATAAGAAATGGGCAACAGAATTGTCGCTAGAAGATCTCCCTAAAGAACCCTACGGCCAGAAAAACCCTAACCGCAAATCTGAAAAAAAGGCAAAAACGTGATTTTTCCACCTCCAGACTTACTTGTGCGGCAAGGACTTATTCTCAGGGTTTGGAAGCTCTATATACCATCTTTTGAGCCACAAATTAGACATCTTTTGAGGAGACTCAAGGATCATTACTATTCTTCTTCTTCTCCATTCTTTTATTTTCTTTTTAGTTTTATGTATATATTATCTATGCCTATGCTAGGCTAAACTTTTATTTGGTTAAGGGTGATTTCAAAGCCTTAGACATGTTTTGTAATTGATTTTCAGAATCTATCTATCATTGTTCAATATGATATTTTGATTTGTTTAGGTGGCCAACTAAATAAATCTTGATAATTGTCTAATGCTAGTTTAGGAGTCTTGATCCGTGTAATTGTCTTGATTTCCTATTCATAAGTGGCAATTTGTGATTAATGATTATGGTCAAGTTTTCAATAATTGCAAAGTGGAACATAACCTAAGTTGAACAATCCGAGCTTATGTGTTTGCTGCTTAGATCAACCTATCTTTCTCATCATAAAGCTGCTATTAAATTGAATTTAGAGAGCTTATTCTAGGTTGTTTGATAGTTAGAGATTAAATAGAGAGCTTGTTCTATTTAACGACGAACTAAGCAAAGATTGGGGTAACAGAGCTTGTTGTTATCTACGGTTGTTAACTTTGATAGCTAATTAATGTTGATAGTTATAAAATTGATTCTTAATGATGTCTAGTGGTGGAGAATGAAACCTTAACTATATTTTTCATATTTGATTCTTCTTAATTACTTGTTTTCTTACTTTTCTTGTTTGCTAATTTTTAAATCTGATTTCAAAATCCTCTTTACTTTTGTTTACTTGTTTTTAAGTGATAAACTATTAACTTATAAACTAAAACCCAATCCCTGAGGACTCGACCCTTGCTAATCACTATACTCTACAATTGATTCTTTTTTTTAGTGCAAGGTTAAATAAGATATACTCTTTTGGGTGCATCAACAAGGCTAACCATAAACAAGTCGATAAGGTTACATACCAATGGGTGTCTTATATGCTGTCCTATAAGCCCAAAGTGCATCATCAAGTCGTGAACTCCAATCCTTCCTATTTGGATTAACTGTCTTTTCAAGGATGGACTTAACTTCTCGGTTTGACACTTCAGCTTGCCCACTAGTTTGAGGATGATATGAGGTGGAGACCTTGTGTGTGATGTTATACTTCCTCAAAAGTGCTTCCATAGTCCTATTGCAAAAGTGAGTACCTCTATCGCTGATTATGGCCTTTGGCGTTCCAAACCTAGCAAAGATGTTAGTTTTGACAAAATCTGAAACAACTTTAGAGTCATTAGTCCTAGTGGATTTTGCTTCCACCCACTTTGAAACATAATCAACGGCAAGTAAAATATAAAGATTACCAAAAGAAGAAGGAAAAGGTCCCATGAAATCCATGCCCCATACATCAAAAATTTCAACAATAAGTATTGGAGTTTGAGGCATTTGATTTCTAGCACCTAAGTTACCTGTTCTTTGGCAACGATCACATGACTTGCAAAAGAGGTATGCATCTTTGAATATAGTAGGCCAATAAAATCCAGAATCAAGAACTTTCATGGCTGTTCTTTTGGATCCAAAGTGTCCTCCACATGCATAAGAGTGACAAAAGGTGAGAATAGATTGAAATTCAGATTCGAGTACACACCTTCTTATAATTTGATCGGAGCAATGCTTCCAAAGGTAAGGATCATCCCATATGTAGTATTTGGCATCACTCTTGATCTTATTTCTTTGAGCTTGTGTCAACTCTTGTGGCAACATCTTGGTAACTAAGTAATTAACAATATCAGCATACCAAGGAGTTGTTGTACTTATAAAAAGAAGTTGCTCATCCCTTTCAAGAGTTTGATTTGGAGAAAAAAGATAAGAGAGGTAGTGACAACCTGGTTGCGGACCATCTTAGCCGTTTAGTTCATGAAGAGGATGCACTAAACGGCTAAGATGGTCCGCAACCAGGTTGTCACTACGTCTCTTATCTTTTATCTCCAAATCAAACTCTTGTAAGAGAAGTATCCATCTAATCAACCTTGGTTTGGCCTCCTTTTTAGTGAGTAAGTACCTACGGGCTGCATGGTCAGAATATACAATTACTTTAGTACCAATTAAATAAGATCAAAATTTTTCTAAAGCAAATACAACAGCCAAAGGTTCTTTTTCAGTAGTGCAATAGTTCAATTGAGCATCATTAAGAGTTCGGGAGGCATAATAAATGGCATGTGAGGCTTTGCCAACCCGTTGGCCCAAAACAGCTCCAATGGCATAGTCACTAGCATCACACATGATTTCAAAAGGTACATTCCAATCTGGTGGTTGCATGATAGGAGCTGATGTCAAAAGTCCCTTCAATGTTTCTAACGCCTCTTTGCATTTGTCATCAAAGTGGAAAACCACATCTTTTTGTAGTAGCTTGCAAAGAGGTAATGTGATCTTTGAGAAGTTTTTGATAAATCTCCTATAGAAACCTGCATGTCCAAGAAAAGAACGAACCTCTCCCACATTTGTGGGAGGTGGTAAAGAATACATAATATCTATTTTAGATTTATCAACCTCTATCCCTCTAGAAGAAATAACATGGCCCAAAACTATTCCTTGTTCTACAATAAAGTGACATTTTTCCCAATTCAAAACAAGGTTAGTTTCTATGCATCTTTCAAGTACAAGTGTAAGGTTCTCTAGACATCTATCAAAAGAATCACCATAGACACTAAAATCATCCATAAACACTTCTATGATGTTCTCTACATAATCTGAAAATATGCTAACCATACACCTTTGGAATGTAGCTGGTGCATTACAAAGACCAAATGGCATACGCCGGTACGCAAAAGTACCAAATGGACAAGTGAATGTTGTTTTCTATTGGTCCTCTGGAGCAATGGAAATCTGATTATAACCTGAAAAACCATCAAGAAAACAATAATGAGAATGGCCAGCTAACCTTTCAAGCATTTGATCAATAAAAGGTAAAGGAAAGTGGTCTTTGCGAGTTGTGGAATTAAGTTTTCGATAATCAATACAAACTCGCCACCCTGTTTGAATCCTAGTAGGAACAAGTTCATTCTCATTATTTGTTACCACCGTTACACCTGATTTCTTTGGAACCACTTGGACCGGGCTCACCCATTTGCTATCCGAGATAGGATAGATCACTCCAACATCTAGGAGCTTCAGTATCTCCTTTTTCACAACCTCCATCATAGGAGGGTTCAATCTTCTTTGTGCTTCTCTTGTTGGATTGGACGCCTCCTCTAACAAAATCCGGTGCATGCACATAGATGGGCTTATTCCCTTGATATCGGCAATTGTCCAACCAATTGCTGTTTTATGCTCTCTAAGCACCCGGATAAGTCGCTCTTCTTGCAAAGGGTTGAGCTATTTGGCAATGATGACCAGTAGTGTGTCCTTTTCACCTAAGAACACATATTTCAAGTGGTTCGGTAGTGGTTTCAACTCTAAAGTTGGTGCCTGCAAAATGGAAGGTAGAAGTTTCTCATTAGATAAAGGCAAATCAATAAATAAAACATCAAACCTTGCATCTTTAGGTGGCAGCGAGTGTAAAGATTCTAGTGCCCCTTCCACATGGTCACTCAAGGCTAGTTCCCCTTTAGCATTCCCCATTCCGAGATGCTTGCTAAGGACTATTTCCACACTATCTTCACCTTCTAGCTCATAAGCTTGCTGCACTAGTGAGTCAATCATATCAACATTAAAAACAGAATGCACATCACTAGGATATCTCATGGCCTCAAAAATGTTAAAGCGAATTATTTCACCATCAAATTCCATAGTTAAAGTGCCATCATGTACATCTATTTTAGTTTTTTCTGTTTTCAAGAATGGTCTCCCTAATAGAATAGGTGTGGGATTAGAAGACATCTCATCTTCCATCTCAATAACATAAAAGTAAGCGGGAAAAACCAATTCATTAACCTGTACAAGAACGTCTTCTACAACTGCTCTTGGGTAAGTGTTAGAACGGTCAGCAAGTTGTATTATAACACCGGTTTCCTCTAATGGTCCTAGATTCAATGAAGCATAAATTGAATATGGCACGACATTAATAGATGCCCCTAGATCTTGCATAGCACGCTCAAACCTGGTGTTGCCTATCTTACAAGGAATGGTAAACATACCTGGATCCTTGCATTTAGGTGGGAGTTTCTTTTGAAGAACAGCTGACACATTCTCCCCTACACTTACCTTTTCATTCCATTTTAACTTCCGTTTAGATGTGCACAACTCTTTTAGGAACTTGGCATTTCTTGGCACTTGCTTGATAGCATCTAGTAAAGGAATGTTCACCTCTACTTTCCTGAAGGTTTCCAAAATTTCCTTCTCTTGCTCCTCCTTCTTGGACTTTGCTAACCTGCTAGGAAAAGGTGGAGGAGTTATATAAAAAGGAAAGGATGGTTTAGGAATTACCTTTTTTAGTGGCTCGTTGGGATGTGAAGAGGATGCCATGGTGTTGTTTTCCCCTTGAGCACTATCATTTTGTGGTGTCTCTAGCTGTTTCCCACTTCTTAAAGTTAAAGCATTGGCATTCTCTCTTGGATTCACTATGGTTTGGGAAGGTAATTTCCCAGAATCCCTTGCTTGCATTTGACTCATGGTTGTTGCCAATTGCCCAATTTGAGTCTCCAAATTTCGAATATTTTCTTTGTTTCCTGTTGAAATTGAATTGTATTAGTAGAAAGAGCTTTAAGAAGATCTTCAAGAGAAGTACCTGAATTTTGGGTGGGTTGCAGTTGTTGTCGGGTTTGGTATGGTTGTTGCACTCTTTGCTGAAAACCCGATGGCCTGTTGTCAAATGGTGGAGGAATAGTTTGTGATTGGTTCCCTCCATAATTGAAGTTTGGATGATCCCTCCATACTGGATTGTAAGTGTTTGAGTAGGGATCATATTTCCTTGATTGGTTCTGAAATCCACCCATGGCGTTCACATGTTCATTGGTGTCCTCTTGAAGTGTTGGACACATATCAGTTTGGTGCCCCATGTTTGAACATATGCCACAAGCCTTTATTTGCTGTATATTACCTACAACCAATTGTTGAACAAGAGAAGTCAGTTTATCAAATTTTTGTTCAAGGGGTGATATACTTACCTCATTAACTCTCTTGGGTTGTGGTGGTGGATCTTGTCTCATTGAGAATTGTTGAGAATTGGTTGCCATGTTGGAGATTAGAGTTCTAGCAGCCCCGGGAGTCTTATCAACTAGAGCTCCCACACTAGCGGCATCTATCATACTTCTCTCCATGGGCATGAGAGCTTCATAGAAGTATTGGATGAGAAGTTCTTCACTTATCTGATGGTGTGGACATGATGCACAAAGTTTCTTGAACCTCTCCCAATATTCATATAAGGACTCTCCATTGTATTGCCGAATCCCACATATCTCTTTCCTAATGTTGGCAGCCGTAGATGCTGGGAAATACCTTTCCAAGAATGCTTTCTTCATATCATTCCATGTAGTGATGGTCCCGGATGGTAGATAGTAGAGCCATTCCTTTGCTGAATCAGCTAGAGAGAATGGGAAGGCTCTCAACTTAACTTGCTCTTCCGTGACTCCTGTGGGTCTCATGCTTGAGCAAACTACATGGAATTCCTTGAGGTTCTTTTTTGGATCCTCTCCTGCAAAACCATGAAAAGTTTAATTCAAAAGCTTCCTCAAGATTAGCATATTCAATGCATAATGGTTGTTGATCCAAGTCCGGAGCGGCTAGCTCCTTGAGAGTTTGGTTGTCAGCTGCTGCCATCTCTCCTTGCTCCTCTTGGATGTTTTGGATCAACTCCTCGATTGGTTGTTGGTGAGAAGTTATAAATTCCCGAATTCTCCTAAGTCTTAAGAAAGTAAATAATTAGAACTGAAAATATGAATAAACCACTAAACTAATAAACTAAAGAAAGCAATCCTCGGCAACGGCGCCAAAAACATGATGCACCCAAAAGAGTGTATCTTATTTAGCCTTGCACTTAAAAAGAAATCAATTGTAAAGTATAGTGATTAGCAAGGGTCGAGTCCTCAGGGATTGGGTTTTAGTTTATAAGTTAATAGTTTAAAACTTAAAAACAAGTAAACAAAAGTAAAGGGGATTTTGAAATCAGATTTAAACTAAAGTTAACAATAAGAATGAGAAAACAAGTAATTAAGAAGAATCAAATATTAAAAATATGGTTAAGGTTTCATTTCCACCACTAGACATCATTAAGAATCAATTTCATATCTATCAACATTAATTAGCTATCAAAGTTAACAACCATAGATAACAACAAGCTCTATTACCCCAATCTTTCCTTAGTTCGTCGTTAAATAGAACAAGCTCTCTATTTAATCTCTAACCATCAAAGAACCTAGAATAAGCTCTCTAAATTCAATTTAATGGCAGCTTTATGATGAGAAAGATAGGTTGATCTAAGCAACAAACACATAAGCTCGGATTGTTCAACTTAGGTTATGTTCCACTTTGCAATTATTGAAAACTTGACCATAATCATTAATCACAAATTGCTACTTATGAATAGGAAATCAAGACAATTACATAGATCAAGACTCCTAAACTAGCATTAAACAATTATCAAGATTTATCTAGTTGGCCACCTAAACAAATCAAAACATCACCATGAACAATTTTTATGGAAGAACATAAGCAACTTTGATAGAAAACAATGATAGATAGATTCTGAAAATTAATTACATAACATGTCTAGGGCTATGAAATCACCCTTAACCAAATAAAAGTTTAGCCTAGCATAGGCATTGTAAACATAAACATCAAATTAAAGAGAATCTAAGAAGAAAATAAAAGAAAGAAATAAGAAGAAGAAGAAGAAGAATATTAATTATTGATGCACCCAAAAGAGTGTATCTTATTTAACCTTGCACTAAAAAGATCAATTGTAAGTATAATGATTAGCAAGGGTCGAGTCCTCAGGGATTGGGTTTTAATCTATGAGTTATTAGTTTATAACTTACGTTCAAAGAAAACAATAAAAGAAAAGGGGTTTTTGAAGCCAGATTTAAACTAAAGTAAATAATAAGAATAAGATGCAAGGCGGTATAACCAGCCAATAAAAATATATATACTAAATTAGGCGGTATAACCAGCCAATAAAAATATATATACTAAATTAGGCGGTATAACCAGCCAATAAAAATAAATATACTTTTAAAAATAAGCAAACTAGGAAAGTAAGAAAACAAGTAAGTAAGAAGAATCAAATATGAAAAATATGGTTAAGGTTTCATTCTCCACCACTAGACATCATTAAGAATCAATTTCAGATCTATCAATATCAACCACCTATCAAAGTTAACAACCGTAGATAACAACAAGCTCTGTTATCCCAATCTTTCCTTAGTTTGTCGTTAAATAGAACAAGCTCTCTATTTAATCTCTAACCATTAAACAACCTAGAATAAGCTCTCTAAATTCAATTTAATGGCAGCTTTATGATGAGAAAGATAGGTTGATCTAAGCAACAAACATATAAGCTCGGATTGTTCAACTTAGGTTATGTTCCACTTTGCAATTATTGAAAACTTGACCATAATCATTAATCACAAATTGCCACTTATGAATAGGAAATCAAGACAATTACACGGATCAAGACTCCTAGACTAGCAATAGCTAATTATCAAGATCTATCTAGTTGTACACCTAAATAAATCAAGACAACATCATGAACAATTCTTGTAGAAGAACATAAGCAACTTTGATAGAAAATTAATGATAGATAGAATTTGAAAATCAATCACAAAACATGTCTAGGGCTTTGAAATCACCCTTAACCAAATAGAAGTTTAGCCTAGCATAGGCATTGTAAACATAAACATAAAATTAAAGAGAATCTAAGAAGGAAATAAAAGAAAGAAAGAAGAAGAAGAAAATAAAGAAAAAGAAAACTAGAGAAAAGAAAGAAGAAGAAAACTTAGAGAATTTTATTACAATGGCTAATATCCTGCCAATGTACAATGTCTCCTACAATCATCCAAGGCCCTCTATTTATACACATTTTGGAGGACTAAATGACAAGAGACAAGCTTTACAAATTTCAAAGGTAGGTATAATAGGTGGGTGCATTTTTCTAACAATTTTCGTCATATTGTATGACAATTTTGATCAGCCAACTTGATGGTCGATTTTGTCAATATTGGAAGCTTGATCTGATCACATGGTCTTCTAGAAAAATGTTCCCCTATCAGTTAGTGATCCATAGCCGTTGGAATCAGATCATTTGCTGATGCGGATCAGAAGATATGGGCAAAATACAAAAACAGGTCAGCACAGATGTCATTGCACATCAGCCAACTTGATGGTCGATTTCGCTAGGGAAAACGACTCCATTTCAAGAAGTGTAAAACATGAAAAAGTTAGATATGCCTCTTAACTTTGCACGGTTAAAATTTCCGCCTTATTGCTTCAGTGAAACTCCAGATATAGCTGATATAGCAAAAGGTGTCGGAACTGGAACTGAACTGAATTTGCCCTTAATTGTTGATTTAACCTAGTAATCTGAAATAACTCAAAGAAACTCGTAAAAAAAACACCAAATTACAGAAAAATATAAAAGATCATAAACACAATTAGACTAAGCAATAATAACTCGTATTTGACACAAAACAATAATAAAACATAACTAAAAACTATATAATTATACAAGTTATCACACCCCCACACTTAGATTGTTGCTAGTCCCTAGCAACGACTCAATAAAAATAAAATAAGAAAATGTAATCTAATCCATTTTCGTATGTAATCACGGTGGCACTTAGCATGTGACACAAGCCTTTAAACCCCTAGGTGTCCCTAGTGGACGAGTTTAGTCTCGTGAGGGTTTACTAGAACGATACCCACAAACATTGAAAAACTAAAATATAAATAAACTACATATACTAAAAATATTTACTCCTAATCCTTTCAATACAAATTAGAGACAATCTTTGAACAAGTCTTATAAACTAATCAATAGCTTAAAGAATTTCACAAAAAATCATGCTTGAATGTAAATTGTTTGAGTTAAGCCAATATTAACATAACATATTTCAATCAAAATAGTGCATATTCAAACTTAATCTCAACTACTCACATGGGATACCCTCATGATTTTCACTCTTTAAAGTAGTGGTGAAGTGTTTACACTCAATAAATCTCATGAAAACAGTTCTACCATATTCTTGCTTGTCCACCTATTCTCCACTATTTAGATCATACAACTTCATGAATCAAGAGGTCTTTAATCAAGGTTGTAATGGGGCCAAGGGGTTTGTAATGTGGTTGAAGAACAAAAGGATAAAGATATCACAAAGGTTCCAAAGAGTTCATAAAGTTTAGAGACATAAAAAGATCATACAAATAAAACTTCTCAAAACTCTTATAAAGCACATAATAACATAGGCGAAATATTCATGTTGAGCCTTTGCATCATTCTAACCAACTTTGTAACATCTTTTTCTTTACTTTAACTAGAAGTTCAAGAGAAGATTTTTTTTTTTTAATATGAGAATGTATTTGACAATGATCCCTTTCTTTTTCTCTTGACTTTTTTCTTTCTTTTTTTTTTTTCTCTTTTTTTTTTTTTTGAAGGTAAAATTTAGGAGATATTACCTGTAGAGGTTGCTAACCACTTATTATAACTGAGACACAACAAACAAAATGTTAGATAATGTCACAAAGACAAAGTGCAATCCACTCCTTGCTCGTCCATATCTCTTTTTCTTTTTCCGAGCGTTTGCGAAACAACCGTAGCAGATAAACACTCATAAGCTTGGAGCTTTTTGAGTAAATCTTCAATGGTTGTAGCAGAAATTATGGTTCTCCTTGCCTCTGAAAACATGAATCCATTATCCACAGCATTATCTAAATATGAAAGCAAATTATTAAAATAACCATTAATATTAAGCAAACCAATGGGTTTCTTATTTGTGACCAAAGATGACCAAGAAGCCACGCAAGCTATTTCTTCCAACGTACCCAGACCTCCTGGTAAAGCAATGAATGCATCGGCAGAATGGTACATGATTGTTATCCGTTCAGGGATACTCCAGACTTGTATTTCCTTACCCAAGGTTGGTCCACAAAAATCTGTGAATAGTTTTGGCACGATTCCTAGAACTGGACTTCCTCCGGCGTGTGCTACTGTAGCGACTGCTCCCATTAAACCCGTACTACCACCTCCATAAATCAACTGGATCTTTTGTTGGGCAAGTATTACTCCAACTCTTATGGCTTCATCAGCAAATATGTTATTTTTCCCTGGATAAGCACCTCCAAAGACACAAATTTTTTTAATGCGCTGGGACGAAGTACTTTCC
This sequence comes from Fremontodendron californicum, assembly GCA_030761205.1. Classification (NCBI taxonomy): domain Eukaryota; kingdom Viridiplantae; phylum Streptophyta; class Magnoliopsida; order Malvales; family Malvaceae; genus Fremontodendron; species Fremontodendron californicum. The sequence continues at coordinate 7,276,792 of JAULJL010000023.1, read as the reverse complement.
ATTTTTTTTTTCGAGTGCCTGAAAGAGAATGAGTACATGGTGTAATATATAGAGGACTGAGTAGTGAATCAGACAAGAGTAATAATGTCGCCGAAAGTGTATTTGACCTGTCAGAAGAAAATGTTAACCTAACAAAAGATTTTTGCGTGATTTCAGGAAGAAAATCAAAAAGAGAAGAAAAATCAACCGTAAAAGACCAATAAAAAAATGAGAATAATTACACAAATCGAACAACACGTAAATTAAACCGAAATGAAGTTATTGCAAATCAAACCAAAAGCTGAGAAGTCATTTATTGTAGTTGTGATTGTGGCTCACATCTTCCTCTGGTTTTACGTCCAGAAACGGCTTAAACGCCTTCTATGAGTCGAGGATATGCTTCCCATTCAGTTTTCTTACAAGCTGGCAAACAGGGTCTTTTAACATCAGATTCCCAAGATGTTTCCATTCCCTTTGGAATTGCGGCCATAAATCAAGAATTTCTCTTTGTACGTCTCCACTAGGATGCGTCTCAAGAGAAAGTTGGATATTACCCAAATTCTCCTTACTCAGTCCATCCTTAATGAATTCAATTTTATCATCTCGATTAGAGGACGAAATCCCAATAGAACGACATTTACCGTTACACGTCCATCGTGCACATTTGTGGCAGTTTGAACTCATGCGCTTTGCTCGTCGCTTCTTTGCAAAAGTGCTTCTACCTGTACCTGGTAAATGCAAAACAGAAAGATGTTCATCTTCACGTACCTTGGCTTCAATTATCCAACGTATGTCTTCAGGAATCCCTTTGTGCATAAGCATTCTTAATCTTTCAAATCGAACTTGGTAAAGCTTCAGTAAAATATTTCGAGGAAAAGGAGGAAATCGTTTCTGCAATCTTGTGAGAATATCATCCATCCTTAAGAAAAAAAAAATGAAAAAAATTGAAAGAGAAATTGGAAGAGAAATTTATATACAATATCAGTTTTGTGGGTAGCTGATGGAACCGACTTAAATAATCACGGAGTACCGTTATCCGCCGTTTAACCGGGGTTAAAAAATTATATTTACATCTAGTTATTTTCAAAACAAGGATCAGAAATAAAAACAACATAAAAAGACTCAAAAACAAAACACTCTAAATAAAATCCTAAATTCTTCCCCCCACACATAATTCTTATATTGTCATTAATGTAATGCTATTAATCCCAAATGAAAGAATCATGTGTAAGTGAAAAGAACTAATAAACAAAATAAACTTATGCAGCCTAAATGAACTTAGAAACACTAAACACAATTAGCAAAGAAACATAAGAAAAAGATAAAGAAAAGGAGAGCAAATCTGAGGATGGCAGTTTGGCAATGCTTTCACTAATTAGGCTGCCTCCCCCAATTAGCACTTGATTTAGTGTTTTGAACCTAACCAACACCCCTTCTTGGCATTTTAGGCTTGTCAGGCTCATACATGAAATTTTCCAAATTTATGCGTTTGAGAGGAAGCTTTCTTTGCACAACAGTGGATGCATTCTCCATTACAAGTATTATTCCATCATCCTTTGTGGTGCATATGTCATCGAGGAATGGAGCATATTTTGATACTTGTTGAATGACCTCCACAAACAAGTTGTTTAAGGTTTCCGGCATGTGTTGTTCATGTTCTTCCTCCTTGAACTTTGCAAATCTACTAGGAAAAGGTGGAGAAGAAACATTAGTAAAAAGTGAAACCTTAAACGTTACCTCAGGTGCCGAAATACTCTTATTTGGATCTTTGGCTTCATTATCCTCAAGAATAGAATCCATCTCTAATTTTGTTTCATCCTCATCTTGTTCCTCATTCTTCAAGGTCACAATAGTAGCATTCTCTTTTGGGTTAACCATCGTTTGGGCTGGGAGTTCTTCAGATCTTTGTGCTACCCATCCCACCATACTACTAGCCAATTGGCTCATTTGCTTTTCCAAACTCTCGATGCTTGCCCTTGTTTCCTGTTGAAATTGCAAAGAATCAGTAACAAGATAATAGACAAGATCTTCTAAAGAAGTACCTGAGTTTTGAGTCATATGTGGTGGTTGAAAAAGATCTGGTTCTTGAGACCATGATTGATTGAAGCTAGATGGATGAGTGTAATTGGCATAAGGATCTACTTCTTGGTAATTTTTCGAGTAGCCATAATTAGTATGATCCCACCATCCCTCATGGTAAGTGTTTGAGTAATGATCATACTGTTGGTCTTGGAACACTTGATGGCCTTGACATCCTCCCATGGCCAATTGTTGAACTGGGGAGGTGAGATTGGCTTGTTGATTCTCCATGTTCATGTATGCCACCAACTCTTCAAGTGTTAGATTGCTCAATTCCATTGTTTTTTTTTTTTTTAAATTTGAAAAGAAAAACTTGTATGTACAAGAAAATAAAACTAATTTGAACTGAAAATAAGAATAAACCAAGTAACAAATAAACTAAAGAAAGCAATCACCGGCAACGGCGCCAAAAATTTGATGCACCCAAAAGAGTGTATCTTATTTAACCTTGCACTAAAAAGATCAATTTTAAGTATAATGATTAGCAAGGGTCGAGTCCTCAGGGATTGGGTTTTAATCTATGAGTTATTAGTTTATAACTTACGTTCAAAGAAAACAATAAAAGAAAAGGGGTTTTTGAAGCCAGATTTAAACTAAAGTAAATAATAAGAATAAGATGCAAGGCGGTATAACCAGCCAATAAAAATATATATACTAAATTAGGCGGTATAACCAGCCAATAAAAATATATATACTAAATTAGGCGGTATAACCAGCCAATAAAAATAAAACAAAGTTAATATACAAATTAGGCGGTATAACCAGCCAATAAAAATAAATATACTTTTAAAAATAAGCAAACTAGGAAAGTAAGAAAACAAGTAAGTAAGAAGAATCAAATATGAAAAATATGGTTAAGGTTTCATTCTCCACCACTAGACATCATTAAGAATCAATTTCAGATCTATCAATATCAACCACCTATCAAAGTTAACAACCGTAGATAACAACAAGCTCTGTTATCCCAATCTTTCCTTAGTTTTTCGTTAAATAGAACAAGCTCTCTATTTAATCTCTAACCATTAAACAACCTAGAATAAGCTCTCTACATTCAATTTAATGGCAGCTTTATGATGAGAAAGATAGGTTGATCTAAGCAACAAACACATAAGCTCGGATTGTTCAACTTAGGTTATGTTCCACTTTGCAATTATTGAAAACTTGACCATAATCATTAATCACAAATTGCCACTTATGAATAGGAAATCAAGACAATTACACGGATCAAGACTCCTAGACTAGCAATAGCTAATTATCAAGATCTATCTAGTTGTACACCTAAATAAATCAAGAAAACATCATGAACAATTCTTGTAGAAGAACATAAGCAACTTTGATAGAAAATTAATGATAGATAGAATCTGAAAATCAATCACAAAACATGTCTAGGGCTTTGAAATCACCCTTAACCAAATAGAAGTTTAGCCTAGCATAGGCATTGTAAACATAAACATAAAATTAAAGAGAATCTAAGAAGGAAATAAAAGAAAGAAAGAAGACGAAGAAAATAAAGAAAAAGAAAACTAGAGAAAAGAAAGAAGAAGAAAACTTAGAGAATTTTATTACAATGGCTAATATCCTACCAATGTACAATGTCTCCTACAATCATCCAAGGCCCTCTATTTATACACATTTTGGAGGACTAAATGACAAGAGACAAGCTTTACAAATTTCAAAGGTAGGTATAATAGGTGGGTGCATTTTTCTAACAATTTTCGTCATATTGTATGACAATTTTGATCAGCCAACTTGATGGTCGATTTTGTCAATATTGGAATCTTGATCTGATCACATGGTCTTCTAGAAAAATGTTCCCCTATCAGTTAGTGATCCATAGCCGTTGGAATCAGCTCATTTGCTGATGTGGATCAGAAGATATGGGCAAAATACCAAAACAGGTCAGCACAGATGTCATTGCACATCAGCCAACTTGATGGTCGATTTCGCTAGGGAAAACGACTCCGTTTCAAGAAGTCTAAAACATGAAAAAGTTAGATATGCCTCTCAACTTTGCACGGTTAAAATTTCAGCCTTATTGCTTCAGTGAAACTCCAGATATAGCTGATATGACAAAAGGTGTCGGAACTGGAACTGAACTGAATTTGCCCTTAGTTGTTGATTTAACCTAGTAATCTGAAATCACTCAAAGAAACTCGTAAAAAAAACACCAAATTACATAAAAATATAAAAGATCATAAACACAATTAGACTAAGCAATAATAACTCGTATTTGACACAAAACAATAATAAAACATAACTAAAAACTATATAATTATACGAGTTATCAATTATCCAGCCTCTTGCTCTCTCAAAAATAAAGAAACAAAGAAGAAATCAGAACTTGATGTTTGGGGAAGTGTCAATTTCGTATGCCCCCTTGGTCTCTATTTATAGGCAATAGCTAGGGCATCAATCAAGTGAATTTCAGCTCTCTCCCTTAATAAATGCTGACTTGTGGCTAAAGTTAATGAAAAGTGGCTGACTTTTGTGTTTTAAGGAAAGATATAAGCCTTGGCAGCCAAGTTTGAATAAAGTAGGAAAGTTTTAGTCAAAGCACTCTTTAATGAAGAGAGATTATATTCTTGCAGCCAAAGTAAGTGTAAGGAAGGAAAGTCTTGGCTGATTTAATTCTCCTACTTTGACTAGGATTAGCTTTTAAGGAAAGATACTTGCAATTAATGCAATTAATGCAAGTTGACAGCCACTAATCCTTCTTTGGCAAGGATAAACTTAAATGTCAACTAGGGTATTAAGAAAAAGTTGACATTTACGGCTAGGGTTTTTTTCTGCCACTAGGGTTTTTAGGGAGATATTCCAATGTCGATTTGGATGACCATTTCTTATCCTATTTAGGCCCATGACCAGCCGTTGGAAAGGTAATCAAGTGATCTTCAAAAGTCAATAAGGAAGTTTCTTCGAATAAAGAGTCTAACATCATGTTTTCTTAGCAACAAGCTCCGGAGGTCAAATCTGTCTTCTTGCTTTGCACCAAGAATTTGATCTTTTTGACTCCCAACTCTTTTTCCATCTTGTGATTGTGATTTTGTAAGCTCTTTAACATCCTAATTGACATGTTTTGGCTTCATCTCCTCCAAAATACCTACAAAGCATAAAAACCTAGTAAAATGTCAAGGAAGTAAGAATCAAAGCACAAAGTATAAAGAAATTAAATAGGAAAATGTATGAATTTAAGCACTTATCAGGCACCAAACTGATATGTGTCCAACACTTCAAGAAGACACCAATGAACATGTGAATGCCATGGGTGGATTTTAGAACCAACCAAGGAAATATGATCCCTACTTAAACAGATACAATCCAGGATGGAGGGATCATCCAAACTTCAATTATGGAGGGAACCAATCGCAAGCTGTTCCTCCACCATTTGACAACAGGCCACCGGGTTTTCAGCAAAGAGTGCAACAACCATATCAAACCCGACAACAATTGCCACCACAAAAAAAATTCAGGTGAGACTCTTGAAGATCTTGTCAAAACCCTTACTACTAATACAATTCAACTTCAACAGGAATCAAGGGAGAAAAATGTAAGTGTTCGAAACTTAGAGGCTCAGATGTTGCAATTGGCAACAACCATAAGTCAAATGCATGCAAGGGATTCTGGGAAATTACCTTCCCAAACCATAGTGAATCGAAGAGAGATTGCCAATGCTATAACTTTAAGAAGTGGGAAACAGCTAGAGACACCACAAAAGGATAGTACTCAAGGGGAGAACAACACCATGGCATCCTCTTCACATCCCAACGAGCCACTAAAAAAGGTAATTCCTAAACCATCCTTTCCTTCTTATATAACTCCTCTACCTTTTCCTAGCAGGTTAGCAAAGTCCAAGAAGGAGGAGCAAGAGAAGGAAATTTTGGAAACTTTCCGGAAAGTAGAGGTGAACATTCCTTTACTAGATGCTATCAAGCAAGTGCCAAGATATGCCAAGTTCCTAAAAGAGTTGTGCACAGCTAAACGGAAGTTGAAATGGAATGAACAGGTAAGTGTGGGGGAGAATGTGTCAGCTGTTCTTCAAAAGAAACTCCCACCTAAATGCAAGGTTCCAGGTATGTTTACCATTCCTTGTAAGATAGGCAACATCAGGTTTGAGCGTGCTATAGTAGATCTAGGGGCATCTATTAATGTCATGCCATATTCAATTTATGCTTCATTGAATCTAAGACCATTAGAGGAAATCGGTGTTATAATACAACTTGCTGACCGTTCTAACACTTATCCAAGAGCAGTTGTTGACGATGTTCTTGTACATGTTAATGAATTGGTTTTTCCCGCTGACTTTTATGTTATTGAGATGGAAGATGAGATGTCTTCTAATCCCACACCAATTCTATTAGGGAGACCATTCTTGAAAACAACAAGAACTAAAATAGATGTACATGATGGCTCTTTAACAATGGAATTTGATGTTGAAATAATTCGCTATAACATTTTTGAGGCCATGAGATATCCTAGTGATGTGCATTATGTTTTTAATATTGATATAATTAACTCACTAGTGCAGCAAGCTTATGAGCTAGATGGTGAAGATAGTGTGGAGATAGTCCTTAGCAAACATCTCGGAATAGGGAATGCTAAAGGGGAACTAGCCTTGAGTGACCATGTGGAAGGGGCACTAGAATCTTTCTACTCGCCGCCACCTAAAGATGCAAGGTTTGATGTTTCATTTATTGATTTGCCTTTATCTAATGAGAAACTTCTACCTTCCATTTTGCAGGCACCAACTTTAGAGTTGAAACCACTACCGAACCACTTGAAATATGTGTTCTTAGGTGAAAAGGACACACTACCGGTTATCATTGCCAAAGAGCTCACACCTTTGCAAAAAGAGCGACTTATCCGGGTGCTTAGAGAGCATAAAACAACAATTGGTTGGACAATTGCCGATATCAAGGGAATAAGCCCATCCATGTGCATGCACCGGATTTTGTTAGAGGAGGCGTCCAAACCAACAAGAGAAGAACAAAGAAGATTGAACCCTCCTATGATGGAGGTTGTGAAAAAGGAGATACTGAAGCTCCTAGATGTTGGAGTGATCTATCCTATCTCGGATAGCAAATGGGTGAGCCCGGTCCAAGTGGTTCCAAAGAAATCAGCTGTAACGGTGGTAACAAATAATGAGAATGAACTTGTTCCTTCTAGGAGTCAAACAGGGTGGCGAGTTTGTATTGATTATCGTAAACTTAATTCCACAACTCGCAAGGACCACTTTCCTTAACCTTTTATTGATCAAATGCTTGAAAGGTTAGCTGGCCATTCTCATTATTGTTTTCATGATGGTTTTTCAGGTTATAATCAGATTGCCATTGCTCCGGAGGACCAAGAGAAAACAACATTCACATGTCCATTTGGTACTTTTGCATACCGGCGCATGCCATTTGGTCTTTGTAATGTACTAGCTACATTCCAAAGGTGTATGGTTAGCATATTTTCAGATTATGTAGAGAACATCATAGAAGTGTTTATGGATGATTTTAGTGTCTATGGTGATTCTTTTGATAGATGTCTAGAGAACCTTACACTTGTACTTGAAAGATGCATGGAAACTAACCTTTTTGTTAATTGGGAAAAATGTCACTTTATGGTAGAACAAGGAATTGTTTTGGGTCATGTTATTTCTTCTAGAGGGATAGAGGTTGATAAATCTAAAATAGATATTATGCATTCTTTACCACCTCCCACAAATGTGAGAGAGGTTCATTCTTTTCTTGGACATGCAGGTTTCTATAGGAGATTTATCAAAGACTTCTCAAAGATCACATTACCACTTTGCAAGCTACTACAAAAAGATGTGGTTTTCCACTTTGATGATAAATGCAACGAGGCGTTTGAAACATTGAAGGGACTCTTGACATCAGCTCCTATCATGCAACCACCAGACTGGAATGTACCTTTTGAAATCATGTGTGATGTTAGTGACTATGCCATTGGAGCTGTTTTGGGCCAACGGGTTGGCAAAGCCTCACATGCCATTTATTATGCCTCTCGAACTCTTAATGATGCTCAATTAAACTATTCCACTACTGAAAAAGAACTTTTGGCTGTTGTATTTGCTTTAGAAAAATTTTGATCTTATTTAATTGGTACTAAAGTAATTGTATTTTCTGACAATGCAGCCCTTAGGTACTTACTCACTAAGACGGAGGCCAAACCAAGGTTGATTAGATGGATACTTCTCTTACAAGAGTTTGATTTGGAGATAAAAGATGAGAGAGGTAGTGACAACATGGTTGCGGACCATCTTAGCCATTTAGTTCATGAAGAGGATGCACTACCCTTGAATGAGAACTTTTCGGATGAGCAACTTCTTTTTATAAGTACAACAACTCCTTGGTATGCCGATATTGTTAATTACTTAGTTACCAAGAAGTTGCCACAAGAGTTGACACAAGCTCAAAGAAATAAGATCAAGAGTGATGCCAAATACTACATATGAGATTATCCTTATCTTTGAAAGCATTGCTCCGATCAGATTATAAGAAGGTGTGTACTTGAATCTGAATTTCAATCTATTCTCACATTTTGTCACTCTTATGCATGTGGAGGAAACTTTGGATCCAAAAGGACAGCCATGAAAGTTCTTGATTCTGGATTTTATTGGCCTACTATGTTCAAAGATGCATATCACTTTTGCAAGTCATGCGATCGTTGCCAAAGAACAGGTAACTTAGGTGCTAGAAATCAAATGCTTCAAAACTCCAATACTTATTGTTGAAAATTTTGATGTATGGGGCATGGATTTCATGGGACCTTTTCCTTCTTCTTTTGGTAATCTTTATATTTTACTTGCCGTTGATTATGTTTCAAAGTGGGTGGAAGCAAAATCCACTAGGACTAATGACTCTAAAGTTGTTTCAGATTTTGTGAAGACTAACATCTTTGCTAGGTTTGGAACACCAAAGGCCATAATCAGCGATAGAGGTAATCACTTTAGCAATAGGACTTTGGAAGCACTTTTGAGGAAGTATAACATCACACACAAGGTCTCCACCTCATATCATCCTCAAACTAGTGGGCAAGATGAAGTGTCAAACCGAGAAGTTAAGTCCATCCTTGAAAAGACAGTTAATCCAAATAGTAAGGATTGGAGTTCATGATGCACCCAAAAGAGTGTATCTTGTTCAACCTTGCACTTAAAAAAATCAATTGTAGAGTATAGTGATTAGCAAGGGTCGAATCCTTAGGGATTGGGTTTTAATCTATGAGTTATTAGTTTATAGCTTAGGTTCAAAGAAAACAAAAGAAAAGGGGGTTTTGAAATAATTTTAAAATTAGCAAACAAGAAAAGTAAGATGCAAGTAAGAAATAAGAAATCAAATATGAGAGAAATATGGTTAAGGTTTCATTCTCCACCACTAGACATCATTAAGAACCAATTTCAGATCTATCAATATCAACCAACTATCAAAGTTAACAACCGTAGATAACAACAAGCTCTGTTATCCCAATCTTTCCTTAGTTTGTCGTTAAATAGAACAAGCTCTCTATTTAATCTCTAACCATCAAACAACCTAGAATAAGCTCTCTAAATTCAATTTAATGGCAGCTTTAGGATGAGAAAGATAGGCTGATCTAAGCAACAAACACATAAGCTCGGATTGTTCAACTTAGGTTATGTTCCACTTTGCAATTATAGAAAACTTGACCATAATCATTAATCACAAATTGCCACTTATGAATAGGAAATCAAGACAATTACTGATGCACCCAAAAGAGTGTATGTTGTTTAACCTTGCACTTAAAAAAATCAATTGTAGAGTATAGTGATTAGCAAGGGTCGAGTCCTCAGGGATTGGGTTTTAATCTATGAGTTATTAGTTTATAACTTAGGTTCAAAGAAAACAAAAGAAAAGGGGGTTTTGAAATAGTTTTAAAAACAAGCAAACAAGAAAAGTAGGATGCAAGTAAGAAATAAGAAATCAAATATGAGAGAAATATGGTTAAGGTTTCATTCTCCACCACTAGACATCATTAAGAACCAATTTCAGATCTATCAATATCAACCAACTATCAAAGTTAACAACCGTAGATAACAACAAGCTCTGTTATCCCAATCTTTCCTTAGTTTGTCGTTAAATATAACAAGCTCTCTATTTAATCTCTAACCATCAAACAACCTAGAATAAGCTCTCTAAATTCAATTTAATGGCAGCTTTATGATGAGAAAGATAGGTTGATCTAAGCAACAAACACATAAGCTCGGATTGTTCAACTTAGGTTATGTTCCACTTTGCAATTATCGAAAACTTGACCATAATCATTAATCACAAATTGCCACTTATGAATAGAAAATCAAGACAATTACAGGGATCAAGACTCCTAAACTAGCAACAGATAATTATCAAGATCTATCTAGTTGTACACATAAATAAATCAAGACAAAATCATAAACAATTCTTGTAGAAGAACATAAGCAACTTTGATAGAAAATTAATGATAGATAGAATCTGAAAATCAATTACAAAACATGTCTAGGGCTTTGAAATCACCCTAAACCAAAGACGTTTAGCATAACATTGGCATGGATAATATATACATAAAACTAAAAAGAAAAATAAAAGAATGGAGAAGAAGAAGAATAATGATGATCCCTTGAGTCTCCTCAAAAGATGTCTAGTTTGTGGCTCAAAAGATGGTATTTATAGAGCTTTAAAACCCTAAGAATAAGTCCTTGCCGCACAAGTAAGCCTGGAGGTGCAAAAATCACGTTTTTGCCTTTTTTTTTTCAGATTTGCGATTAGGGTTTTTCTGGCCGCAGGATTCTTTAGGGAGATCTTCTAGCTCCATTTTGAATGCCCATTTCTTATCCTATTTGGGCCCATAATATTTCACTGGAAAGCTAATCAAGTCAACTTCAAAAGTAAAGAAGGAAGTTTCTTCAAATAAAGAGTCTAACATCACGTTTTCCTTATAACAAGCTCCAGAGGTCAAATCTGCCTAATTGCTTTTCAACCAGAAATTGATATTTTTGACTCCCAAGTCTTCTTCCATCTTGTGATTATGATTTTGTAAGCTCTTTACCATCATTATTGACATCTTTTGACTTCATTATCCTTATTGTACCTAAGATGCAAAAACTTAATATAAGTAAACAAGATAAAGAACGAAAACATAACAAAAACAAAAGGTAGAATGGCATAAAATGTATATTTTATGAGCTTATCAATTACACGGATCAAGACTCCTAAACTAGCAATAGATGATTATCAAGATCTATCTAGTTGTACACCTAAATAAATCAAGACAACATCATAAACAATTCTTGTAGAAGAACATAAGCAATTTTGATAGAAAATTAATGATAGATAGAATCTGAAAATCAATTACAAAACATGTCTAGGGCTTTGAAATCACCCTTAACCAAATAAAAGTTTAGCCTAGCATAGGCATTGTAAACATAAACATAAAATTAAAGAGAATCTAAGAAGAAAATAAAAGAAAGAAAGAAGAAGAAGAAGAATATTAATTATCCAGCCTCTTGCTCTCTCAAAAACAAAGAAACAAAGAAGAAATCAGAATTTGATGCTTGGAGAAGTATAAATTTCGTATGCCCCCTTAATCTCTATTTATAGGCAATAGCTAGGGCATCAAACAAGTGAATTTCAGATCTCTCCCTTCAATAAATGCTGACTTGTGGCTAAAGTTAAGGAAAAGTGGCTGACATTTGTGTTTTAAGGAAAGATATAAGCCTTGGCAGCCAAGTTTGAATAAAGTAGGAAAGTTTTAGTCAAAGCACTCTTTAATGAAGAGAGATTATATTCTTGCAGCCAAAGTAAGTGTAAGGAAGGAAAGTCTTGGCAGATTTAATTCTCCTACTTTGACTAGGATTAGCTTTAAGGAAAGATCTTGCAATTAATGAAATTAATGCAAGTTGACAGCCACTAATCTTTCTTTGGCAAGGATAAACTTAAATGTCAACTAGGGTATTAAGAAAAAGTTGTCATTTAAGGCTAAGGTTTTTTTTCTACCACTAGGGTTTTTAGGGAGATATTAAAATGCCGATTTGGATGACCATTTCTTATCAGATTTAGGCCCATGACCAGCCGTTGGAAAGGTAATCAAGTGATATTCAAAAGTCAAGAAGGAAGTTTCTACGAATAAAGAGTCTAACATCATGTTTTCTTAGCAACAAGCTCCGGAGGTCAAATCTGTCTTCTTGCTTTGCACCAAGAATTTGATCTTTTTGACTCCCAACTCTTTTTTCATCTTGTGATTTCACTTTTGTAAGCTCTTTAACATCCTAATTGACATGTTTTGACTTCATCTCCTCCAAAAAACCTACAAAGCATAAAAACCTAGTAAAATATCAAGGAAGTAAGAATCGAAGCACAAAGTATAAGGAAATTAAATAGGAAAATGTATGAAATTAAGCACATATCAGTTCACGACTTGATGATGCACTTTGGGCTTATAGGACCGCATATAGGACACCCATTGGTATGTCTCCTTATCGACTTGTTTGTGGTAAGCCTTGTCATCTTCCGGTTGAATTAGAACATAAGGCATATTGGGCTATCAAACATTGCAACATGGAGATGGATGAGGCAGGTAAGCAAAGAAAACTAGACCTACAAGAATTAGAGGAGATAAGAAATGATGCCTATGAGAATTCTAGGATTTACAATGAAAAGACTCAGGCATTCCATGACAAGATGATATCAAGAAAGGACTTTGTTGTTGGACAAAAAATTCTTCTCTTCCATTCATGCCTGAAGTTATTTCTAGGTAAGTTACGTTCTCGTTGGGTTGGACCTTTTTGTATTACTAATGTGTTTACTCATGGTGCAATTCAATTCCAAAGCCCAAAAACAGATAAGGCATTCAAAGTGAATGGTCAACGATTGAAGCCTTACTATGAGAACTTTCCAATACAAGATGTGGAGGAGTTACCACTCTTTGAGCCAAATTATGTTGAATAATATTGGCTTGGGTCTAAGTCAGGCTGAGGACAATAAACCAAGCGCTTCTTGGGAGGCAACCAAAAGGATGGAGAGCATCTATTATATCCGATTTGCATATTCCTTACTCTCCATCATTCTATCTTTTATTGTTTTTCTTTTGTTTTGTTTAGTAGTTCTTTTCTCTTACATATAATTCTTCCATTGGGGGATAATAGCATTAAATTGAGGACAATGTAAAAATTATGTGTGAGGGGAAGAATTTAGGATTTTATTTAGAGTGTTTTGTTTTTGAGTCTTTTTATGTTGTTTTTAGTGTGTTTTAGTTACTTTCAATACTATGATGAGATATGAATTGCATAAGTCTAAAACAGATTTATTAGTGAGAAAATTTTCATGAGAATTGAGCTTGATATCATTTTTTTTATAAGCCAATGTTAATATGATATGTTGATTGAGAAAGAAGCAAGTTTAGACTTAAATCTGACTTGTATAATCATCCTTGTGAGTTTTTGAGCCTATATGATTGATGCATTATACATATCAATCTAATTTCTTTCTTGAGTGCTCTTATGATTACATGATTCTCTAGAACTTGCTTTAAACCTTGTTGAGACTATATTGATGCATGTGAGAACATGAATATGATAGAGGCATTAGGATTTTTAAGCAGGGCCAAACAGACATCCCTTATTGATGTTCCAAGAGAACATCCGCCTTAGTGAACCAATTTGAGCCTACATTGAATAAGCTATTTCTTGGGTAACCATAAATTGTCTCTAACCTAAATATACTTATTTATATCTTTACCCTTGTTCCAAAGATGAATTAGCATATTTTGAGACATGTTGCAAAGACAAGGAAGATCTATTGAAAATTTGGGTTAGAAACAAGAAATAAGTGTGGGGGAAAAGAAAAGAAAAGTCAAGAGAAAAAGAAAGCGAATATTGGCAAATACATTCATATGTGAAAGAAAAATGAAAAAAAAATATGAATCATCTCTTGAACTTGTGGAAAAAGAAAAAGATGTTTCAATGTTGTTTAGAATCAAGAAAAGGCCCAACATGAATATTCGGCCTATGTGATTATGTACTTGTAAAGAGATTTGAGAAGTTTCTTTGTATGAATCTTATTATGTCTCTAAACTCTATAAAATCTTTGGAACTTTTGTAATATCCTTTATCTTTTATTCTTTAGCCACATTATTACCCTTTGGCCCCATTATAACCTTGCATAAAGTTCTCTTGATTCATGAAGTTGCATGATCTAAGTAGTGGAGAATAGGTGGACAAGCAAGCATATGGTAGAAACTATTTTCATGAGATTGATTGAGTGTAAACACTTCACCACTACTTTAAAGAGTGAAAATCATAAGGGTATCCCATGTGAGAAGTTGAGAATAAGTTTGAACATACACTATTTTGATTGAGATATGTTATGTTAATTTTAGCTTAACTCAAACCATTTACTATCAAGCGTGATTTTTTGTGAAACTGTTTAAGCTATTGATTAGTTTATAAGACTTGTTCAATGATTGTCTCTAATTTGTATTGGAAAAGGATTAGATTAGGTTTTATTACTTTGTCTCTATTTGATTTTGCTTGAGGACTAGCAAAAGATTAAGTGTGGGGGAGTTTGATAAGTGCATAATTTCATACATTTTCCTATTGAATTTCCTTTTACTTTGTGTTTTGATTCTTAAGTTCCTTGACATTTTACTAGGTTTTTATGCTTTGTAGGTATATTGGAAGAGATGAAGTCAAAACATGTCAATTAGGATATTAAAGAGCTTACAAAATCTAATCACAAGATTGAAAAAGACTTGGGAGTCAAAAAGATCAAATTCTTGGTGCAAACCAAGAAGACAGATTTGACCTCCGGAACTTGTTGCTAAGAAAACATGATATTAGGCTCTTTATTCAAAGAAACTTCCTTCTTGAATTTTGAAAATCACTTGATTACCTTTCCAACAGTTGGTCATGGGCCTAAATCGGATAAGAAATGGTTATCCAAATTGGCATTGGAATATCTCCCTAGACAACCCTAGTGGCAGAAAAAATCCTAGCCACAAATCACATCTTTTTCTTAATACCCTAGCTTACATTTACATTTATCCTTGTCAAAGAAGGATTAGTGGCTGTCAACTTGCATTAATTGCATTAATTGCAAGTATCTTTCCTTAAAGCTAATCCTAGTCAAAGTAAGAGAATTAAATAAGCCAAGACTTTCCTTCCTTACACTTACTTTGGCTGCAAGTATGTAATCTCTCTTCATTAAAGAGTGCTTTGACTAAAACTTTCCTACTTTATTCAAAATTTAGCCACCAAGTCAGCATTTATTGAAGGGAGAGAGCTGAAATTCACTTGTTTGATGCCCTAGCTATTGCCTATAAATAGAGATCAAGGGGGCAAACGAAATTTACACTTCTCCAAGCATCAAAGTTCTGATTTCTTCTTTGTTTTAGAGTTTTTGAGAGAACAAGAGGCTGGATAATTAATATTCTTCTTCTTCTTCTTTCTTTCTTTTATTTTCTTCTTAGATTCTCTTTAATTTTATGTTTATGTTTACAATGCTTATGCTAGGCTAAAATTTTATTTGGTTTAGGGTGATTTCAAAGCCCTCGACATGTTATGTAATTAATTTTCAGAATCTATCTATCATTGTTTTCTATCAAAGTTGCTTATGTTCTTCCATTAAAATTGTTCATGATGATGTTTTGATTTGTTTAGGTGGCCAACTAGATGAATCTTGATAATTGTCTAATGCTAGTTGAGGAGTCTTGATCCGTAATTGTCTTGATTTCCTATTCATAAGTAGCAAGTTGTGATTAATGATTATGGTCACGTTTTCAATAATTGGAAAGTGGAACATAACTTAAGTTGAACAATGCGAGCTTATGTGTTTGTTGATAACCTCATAAAATATACATTTTATGTCTTTCTACCTATAGTTTTTGTTATGTTTTCGATCTTTATCTTGTTTACTTATATTATGTTTTTGAATTTTAGGTACAATAAGGAGAATGAAGTCAAAAGATGTCAACAATGATGGTAAAGAGCTTACAAAATCATAATCACAAGATGGAAGAAGACTTGGGAGTCAAAAATATCAATTTCTAGTTGAAAAGCTATCAGGCAGATTTGACCTCCGAAACTTGTTGTAAGGAAAACATGATGTTAGAGTCTTTATTTGAAGAACTTCTTGTTATCTACAATGAGAAAACATAATGTCTAGTGGTGGAGAATGAACCTTTAGCCATATTTCTCATATTTGATTCTTCGTAATTACTTGTTTTCTCATTGTTATTGTTAACTTTAGTTTAAATCTAATCTCAAAATCCCCTTTACTTTTGTTTACTTGTTATTAAGTGATAAACTATTAACTTATAAACTAAAACACAAGCCCTGAGGACTCGACCCTTGCTAATCACTATACTTTACAATTGATTCTTTTTAAGTGCAAGGTTAAATAAGATACACTCTTTTGGGTACATCAAATTTTTGGCGCCGTTGCCGGGGATTGTGATAACTCGTATAATTATATAGTTTTTAGTTATGTTTTATTATTGTTTTGTGTCAAATACGAGTTATTATTGCTTAGTCTAATTGTGTTTATGATCTTTTATATTTTTATGTATTTTGGTGTTTTTCACAAGTTTCTTTGAGTGATTTCAGATTACTAGAATTAAGGGCAAATCCAGTTCAGTTCCAGTTCCGACACATTTTGCCATATCAGCTATATCTGGAGTTTCACTGAAGCAATAAGGCTGAAATTTGTAGCCGTGCAAAGCTAAGAGGCATATCTATCTTTTTCATGTTTTATACTTCTTGAAACGGAGTCGTTTTCCCTAGCGAAATCGACCATCAAGTTGGCTGATGTGCAATGATGTCTGTGCTGACCTGTTTTCGTATTTTGCCCATATCTTCTTATCCACATCAGCAAATGAGCTGATTCCAACGGCTATGGTTCCTTAACTGATAGGGGAACCTTTGTCTAGAAGACCATGTGATCAGATCAGGCCTCCAATATTGAAGAAATCGACCATCAAGGTGGCTGATGTGCAATGACGTCTGTGCTGACATGTTTTCGTATTTTGCCCATATCTGCTTAACCACATCAGAAAATGAGCTGATTCCAACGGCTATGGTTCCGTAACTGATAGGGGAACCTTTGTCTAGAAGACCATGTGATCAGATCAGGCCTCCAATATTGACGAAATCGACCATCAAGTTGGCTGATCAAAATCGTCATATACCTACCTTTGAAATTTGTAAAGCTTGTCTCTTGTCATTTAGCCCTCCAAAATGTGTATAAATTGAGGGCCTTGGATGATTGTAAGGGATAATATTGAATATTGGTAGGATATTAGCCATTTTAACAAAATTCTCTAAGTTTTCTTTTTCTTTCTTTTCTCTAGTTTTCTTTTTCTTTAGAAAGAGCAAGAGGTTGGATAATTAATATTCTTCTTCTTCTTCTTTCTTTCTTTTATTTTCTTCTTAGATTCTATTTAATTTTATGTTTATAATGCCTATGCTAGGCTAAACTTCTATTTGGTTAAGGGTGATTTCAAAGCCCTAGACATCTTTTGTGATTGATTTTCAGATTCTATCTATCATTAATTTTCTATCAAAGTTGCTTATGTTCTTCTACAAGAATTGTTCATGATGTTGTCTTGATTTGTTTAGGTGTACAACTAGATAGATCTTGATAATTATCTATTGCTAGTTTAGGAGTCTTGATCCGTGTAATTGTCTTGATTTCCTATTCATAAGTGGCAATTTGTGATTAATGATTATGGTCAAGTTTTCAATAATTGCAAAGTGGAACATAACCTAAGTTGAACAATCCGAGCTTATGTGTTTGTTGCTTAGATCAACCTATCTTTCTCATCATAAAGCTGCCATTAAATTGAATCTAGAGAGCTTATTCTAGGTTGTTTGATGGTTAGAGATTAAATAGAGAGCTTGTTCTATTTAACGACAAACTAAGGAAAGATTGGGATAACAGAGCTTGTTGTTATCTACGGTTGTTAACTTTGATAGTTGGTTGATATTGATAGATCTGAAATTGATTCTTAATGATGTCTAGTGGTGGAGAATGAAACCTTAACCATATTTTTCATATTTGATTCTTCTTACTTACTTGTTTTCTTACTTTTCTAGTTTGCTTATTTTTAAAAGTATATTTATTTTTATTGGCTGGTTATACCGCCTAATTTGTATATTAACTTTGTTTTACTTTTATTGGCTGGTTATACCGCCTAATTTAGTATATATATTTTTATTGGCTGGTTATACCGCCTAATTTAGTATATATATTTTTATTGGCTGGTTATACCGCCTTGCATCTTCTTCTTATTATTTACTTTACTTTAAATCTGGCTTCAAAAACCCCTTTTCTTTTATTGTTCTTGAATTTAAGTTTTAAACTATTAACTTATAAACTAAAACCCAATCCCTGAGGACTCGACCCTTGCTAACTACTATACTTACAATTTATCTTTTTAGTGCAAGGTTAAATAAGATACACTCTTTTGGGTGCATCAGATTGCTTTCTTTAGTTTATTGGTTTATTCTTATTTTTTTTGTTCTAATTATTTACTTTCTTTTTTTTTTATTAGTGAATGTTCCAAGCTCCCGAAGAAGACTTAAGACTTAGGAGAATTCGGGAATTTATTACTTCTCACCAACAACCAATCGAGGAGTTGATCCAAAACATCCAAGAGGAGCAAGGAGAGATGGCAGTAGCTGACAACCGAACACTCAAGGAGCTAGCCGCTCCGGACTTGGGTCAACAACCATTATGCATTGAATATGCTAACCTTGAGGTAGCTTTTGAATTAAAATCTGGTTTGATTCATCTTCTCCTAACTTTTCATGGTTTTGCAAGAGAGGATCCAAATAAGCATCTCAAGGAATTCCATGTAGGTTGCTCAAGCATGAGACCAACAGGGGTCACGGAAGAGCAAGTTAAGTTGAGAGCCTTCCCATTCTCTCTAGCTGATTCATCAAAGGAATGGCTCTACTATCTACCATCCGGGACCATCACTACATGGAATGATATGAAGAAAGCATTCTTGGAAAGGTATTTCCCAACATCTAAGGCTGCCAACATTAGAAAAGAGATATGTGGCATTCGGAAATACAACGGAGAGTCCTTATATGAATATTGGGAGAGGTCCAAGAAACTTTGTGCATCATGTCCACACCATCAAATAAGTGAACAACTTCTCATCCAATACTTCTATGAAGGTCTCATGGCCATGCAGAGAAGTATGATAGATGCCGCTAGTGGGGAAGCTCTAGTTGATAAGACTCCCGGGGCTGCTAGAACTATCATCTCCAACATGGCAGCCAACTCTCAGCAATTCTCAATGAGACAAGATCCACCACCACAACCCAAGAAAGTCAATGAGGTAAGTATATCATCCCTTGAACAAAAATTTGATAGACTGATTTCTCTTGTTCAACAATTGGCTGTAGGTAATATACAGCAAATAAAGGCTTGTGGCATATGTTCAAACATGGGGCACCAAACTGATATGTGTCCAACACTTCAAGAGGACACCAATGAACATGTGAATGCCATGGGTGGATTTCAGAACCAATCAAGGAAATATGATCCCTACTCAAACACTTACAATCCAGGATGGAGGGATCATCCAAACTTCAATTATGGAGGGAACCAATCACAAACTATTCCTCCACCATTTGACAACAGGCCGCCGGATTTTTAGCAAAGAGTGCAACAACCATACCAAACCCGACAACAAGTGCCACCCACCCAAAATTCAGGTACTTCTCTTGAAGATCTTGTTAAAGCTCTTTCTACTAATACAATTCAATTTCAACAGGAAACAAAGACAAGTATCCGAAATTTGGAGACTCAAATTGGGCAATTGGCAACAACAATGAGTCAAATGCAAGAAAGGGATTCCGGGAAATTACCTTCCCAAACCATAGTGAATCCAAGAGAGAATGCCAATGCTATAACTCTAAGAAGTGGGAAACAGCTTGAGACACCACAAAAGGATAGTGCTCAAGGGGAGGACAACACCATGGCATCATCTTCACATCCCAATGAGCCATTACAAAAGGTAGCTCCTAAACCACCCTTTCCTTCTTATATAACTCCACCACCTTTTCCTAGCAGGTTAGCAAAGTCCAAGAAGGAGGTGCAAGAGAAGGAAATTTTGGGAAACCTTCCGGAAAGTAGAGGTGAACATTCTTTTACTAGATGCTATCAAGCAAGTGCCAAGATATGCCAAGTTCCTAAAAGAGTTGTGCACATCTAAACGGAAGTTGAAATGGAATGAAAAGGTAAGTGTGGGGGAGAATGTGTCAGCTGTTCTTCAAAAGAAACTCCCACCTAAATGCAAGGATCCAGGTATGTTTACCATTCCTTGTAAGATAGGCAACACCAGGTTTGAGCGTGCTATGCTAGATCTAGGGGCATCTATTAATGTCATGCCATATTCAATTTATGCTTCTTTGAGTCTAGGACCATTAGAGGAAACCGGTGTTATAATACAACTTGCTGACCGTTCTAACACTTATCCAAGAAGAGTTGTAGAAAACGTTCTTGTACAGGTTAATGAATTGGTTTTTCCCGCTGACTTTTATGTTATTGAGATGGAAGATGAGATGTCTTCTAATCCCACACCTATTCTATTAGAGAGACCATTCTTGAAAACAGCAAGAACTAAAATAGATGTACATGATGGCTCTTTAACGATGGAATTTGATGGTGAAATAATTCGCTTTAACATTTTTGAGGCCATGAGATATCCTAGTGATGTGCATTCTGTTTTTAATATTGATATAATTGACTCACTAGTGCAGCAAGCTTATGAGCTAGATGGTGAAGATAGTGTGGAGATAGTCCTTAGCAAACATCTCAGAATGGGGATTTCTAAAGGGGAACTAGCCTTGAGTGACCATGTGGAAGGGGCACTAGAATCTTTACACTCGCTACCACCTAAAGATGCAAGGTTTGATGTTTCATTTATTGATTTGCCATTATCTAATGAGAAACTTCTACCTTCCATTTTGCTGGCACCAACTTTAGAGTTGAAACCACTACCGAGCCACTTGAAATATGTGTTCTTAGGTGAAAAGGTAGGTCATCATTGCCAAAGAGCTCACACCTTTGCAAGAAGAGCGACTTATCCAGGTGCTTAGAGAGCATAAAACAGCAATTGGTTGGACAATTGCCGATATAAAGGGAATAAGCCCATCCATGTGCATGCACCGGATTTTGTTAGAGGAGGCGTCCAAACCAACAAGAGAAGCACAAAGAAGATTGAACCCTCCTGATAACTCGTATAATTATATAGTTTTTAGTTATGTTTTATTATTGTTTTGTGTCAAATACGAGTTATTATTGTTTAGTCTAATTGTGTTTATGATCTTTTATATTTTTATGTAATTTGGTGTTTTTCACAAGTTTCTTTGAGTGATTTCAGATTACTAGAATTAAGGGCAAATCCAGTTCAGTTCCAGTTCCGACACCTTTTGCCATATCAGCTATATCTCGAGTTTCACTGAAGCAATAAGGCTGAACTTTGTATCCCTGCAAAGCTAAGAGGCATATCTATCTTTTTCATGTTTTACACTTCTTGAAACGGAGTCGTTTTCCCTAGCGAAATCGACCATCAAGTTGGCTGATGTGCAATGACGTCTGTTCTGCACCGTTTTGGTATTTTGACCATATCTCCCGATCCACGTGCGCAAATGATCTGATTCCAACGGCTATGGATCCGTAACTGATAGGGGTATATTTTTCTAGAAGACCATTTTATCAGATCGAGCCTCCAACATTGACAAAATCGACCATCAAGCTGGCTGATCAGAATTGTCATACAATATGACGAAAATTGTTAGAAAAATGCACCCACCTATTATACCTACCTTTGAAATTTGTAAAGCTTGTCTCTTGTCATTTAGCCCTCCAAAATGTGTATAAATAGAGGGCCTTGGATGAGTATTGGGATACATTGATACATTGGTAGGATAGCCATTGTAATAAAATTCTCTAAGTTTTCTTTTTCTTTCCTTTCTCTAGTTTTCTTTTTCTTCTTACATTTCTTTTCATTTTATTCATATCTAGTATGTGTTTCTAATCATATTGTTGAGGTGATGAGGTGAAGCTCTTGGTAAATGCTAAGGTTAGTCTCTTAAACATGAGCTAAAATGAATCATCATTTATAAGCACTAGCATAGATAATATTTTCTTTTGGTTTAAAATCATACTTGCAAAGTAGAGATCTTGATTCATTATTGACAATGAAAATGGCACAGTAAATGCTTGGTTTCATAACCTTGATTTGTTGTAGACATATACCTTGGCATAAGGAATGCTTGGACTCTTTTTATGAGTTTTGAGGACACCAAATGAACATAATATCATATGCTATGGACGTTGGACAATTTGGACTGAATTGCTAAACCTTCCGATTGGAACCTCCCTTATGTGTGGATTTCAATTGTGTAATAAAACAAGATTAATCTTAGCATAACACCAAGAGTGGATTCTCTAACCTCAACATCCTTTCTTATTGTTTTTTATATTTTGTTTAATTTCTTTTATGTTATTTTATTTATTTTGTTCTCTAATATCTTGTTTATTTTGTTTTGTTGTTGATTCCCTAATATCTTGTTTACTTTCTTTTTCTTATATATTTATAAACTTATACTTACTAATACGCTTCCCTGTGGTTCGACCTCGGACACCCGAGAATTTATTACTTGAACATAACCTGCACTTGGGTTTACAACTCTTAATTGAGTTTCCATCAAGTTTTTGGCGCCGTTGCCGGGGAAGCAATACTAAGTATATAAGTTTATAAGTATATTTATTTTTATTGGCTGGTTATACCGCCTAATTTTGTATATATTTGTTTTTATTGGCTGGTTATACCGCCTAATTTGTTATATTTATTTTGTTTGGCTGGTTATACCGCCTAATCTGTATATTAACTTTGTTTTATGCTTGTTTGGCGACGTGATTTTAGATCTCGTCGTTTAGTTAGATTTTATTGTGAAACTTTTTCAGGTAATCTTTCTAATACAACTCCTACCATGGCTGACAATGAAAGTGTTCATGCTGAAGATGAGAACAGACAAGTACGCACCATGCGTGACTACTTGCAACCAACTCGAAGCTCATCACCCTCTTGTTTTATTTTTCCTCTCAATGCAAACAACTTTCGTTTTAAACCAGGTATGATAGATTTGCTTCCAAATTTCTATGGGTTGGAATCGGAAAGTGCTTACTCGTTTCTAAAAGACTTCGAAGATGTATGTGTCACCTTTAATGACCAACAATGTACAAATGAAATTGTCAAGCTAAAATTATTTCCTTTTTCTTTAAAAGATAAAGCAAAAATTTGGCTTCATAATTTAAAACCAAGGTCAATTGGCACATGGCAAGAATTACAAACTGAGTTTCTAAAGAAATTTTTCCCAGCACATAAAACTACTGCTTTGAAAAGACAGATTCAAAATTTCAATCAAAATCAAAATGAAGCATTTTTTCAGTGCTGGGAGCGTTTTAAAGATTTGTTAAGTTCTTGTCCACATCATGGTTTTGAAAAATGGCGTCTTATTAGTTTCTTTTATGAAAGTTTAACTCCCGAAACTAAACAATTTGTTGAAACAATGTGTAACGGTGAGTTTCTAGAAAAAGAACCTGAAGAAGCCTTTGACTACCTAGACCATTTGGCAGATAACTCTCAAGCCTGGCACACAGATAATTCCTCTGAAAGTTCCAATAGATCTAATCTTGTTTCTAACAGAGGAAAATATCATTTTAGTCAAGAAGATGAGATAAAAGCTAAAGTAGCTAATTTGGCTAGAAAGATTGAAGCCATGGAACTTAGAGAAGTAAAAGAAGTCAAAACGGTTAAAAATGAAGAAAGTTGTGGAATTTGTGAAATCATGGGACACCCCACTTCTGAATGTCCAAACATTCCCATTCTTAAAGAAGCGTTGCATGATCAAGTAAATTCCATAAACACATTTAAAAAGCCTTTTCCTTCTTCTTACTCTGAAACGTATAACCCTGAATGGAGAAATCATCCCAACTTCAGTTGGCGGAATAATAATCATGTTCAGGTACCACAATCTCAAAAGCCGGGCAACACTTTTTCCTATCAACCTTCACGTGTACAAACCTTGGAAGAGACATTGCAAGCATTCATGCAAACACAAGCAAATGTGAATAACCAAACTTCACAGGACATCAATGAGATCAAAAACACCTTGTCCACATTGACCGCTTCATTACGCACTCAAGAAAAAGGTAAGTTTCCTGCTCAACCTCAGCCTAACCCTTCTACTCAATGTTTTGTTTCTTGCTCCAATGAAATTCAACAGGAAAATGCCAGTTCTATCACAACTCTTCGAAGTGGAAAGGCAATTGACAAAAACATTCCATCAAAAGACCAAGATCCTCTTTCCCCTCCGAAAAGTAATGGTAAGGATGATGGTAAGTCTGAACTTCTTGAAAATTTGGACAAAGAAAAAGGTATGCATCCTGCTCCTTTTCCTCAAAGGTTGCAAACAATAAAGAATTTGAATCAAAATGCAGAAATTTATGAACTTTTCAAACAAGTTAAGATTAACATTCCTTTATTGGATGCAATCAAACAAGTTCCATCTTATGCTAAATTTTTGAAGGACATGTGCACAGTTAAAAGGAAACATAATGTACAAAAGAAAGCATTTTTGACGGAAAGTGTGAGCTCAATCATTCAGCACCTTACTCCACCAAAATTCAAAGATCCTGGATGTCCAACAATCTCATGCATCATTGGAAACACTAGAATAGAACGTGCATTGCTTGATCTTGGTGCTAGTGTTAATCTTTTGCCTTTTTCTGTTTATCAACAGTTAGGTTTAGGTGAACTCAAGGAAACACCTGTTACACTTCAACTAGCTGATCGTTCTGTAAAAATTCCTCGAGGGATAGTTGAAGATGTTTTGGTTCAAATTGATAATTTTTACTTCCCTGTTGATTTTATTGTTTTGGACACACATCCTGTTTCAAATCCAAATTTTCAAATTCCTGTTATATTAGGCCGTCCATTTCTTGCAACTTCTAATGCTCTGATAAATTGCAGGAATGGTATGTTGAACATTTCTTTTGGAAATATGACTTTAGAATTAAATGTGTTCAACATTTGCAAGCAACCTGGTGATAATTCAGAAGTACATGAAGTGGATTTCATTGAAGAACTTGTTCATGAACATCTCACCACTACCACATTCCATGATCCTTTAGAAGCTTATTTAATTGAATATGAGTTTGATAATGCTTCAGAAATTTCACACACTGATTCTTTGTTAAAATCTTTTCAGGATAAGCATTGTTGGAAACAAAAGTTTGAGGAACTCCCATCACTCACAAATGTCACTGTACCATCAACTATTGAACCGCCCAAGCTGGATTTAAAACCATTGCCATCCGAGCTAAATTATTCCTTTTTGGGAAAAATTCCTTCTCAATGGAGCCCCCAAGATAAAAGGAAGTTTCTGAATGAGGTAAAGAAGTTCTATTGGGATGACCCTTACTTGTTCAAATATTGTCCTGATCAGATTTTTCGAAGATGCATTCCCGACAATGAGGTAAGTAGTGTAATTAAGTTTTGTCATTCCGAGGCATGTGGTGGTCATTTTTCATCAAAGAAAACTGCTGCAAAAATTTTACAGTGTGGATTTTACTGGCCAACTTTGTTCAAAGATGCACATAATTTTTGCAAGTCATGTGAAAGTTGTCAAAAATTAGGTTCCATTTCGAAAAGAAACATGATGCCTTTGAACCCAATTCTTGTAATTGAAATTTTTGACTGTTGGGGTATTGATTTCATGGGACCATTTCCACCATCTTTTGGTTTCTTATACATTTTAGTTGCAATAGATTATGTTTCAAAGTGGATAGAGGCAATTCCATGTCGAAATAATGATCACAAAACAGTGATTAAATTTTTAAAAGAAAATATTTTGAGTCGATTTGGAATTCCTCGATCTATCATAAGCGATGGGGGAACACATTTTTGCAACAAGGTTTTTGAAACATTAATGAAGAAATATGCCATTACACACAAAGTTGCAACCCCTTATCACCCGCAGACAAATGGACAGGTAGAATTAGCAAATAGGGAGATTAAACAAATTTTGGAAAAGACAGTTAATCCAAATCGCAAAGATTGGTCTCTTAGACTTAACGATGCATTATGGGCCTATCGAACAGCTTTTAAAACAGCATTGGGCATGTCTCCTTATAGGCTAGTTTATGGAAAACCTTGTCATTTACCTGTGGAACTTGAGCATAAAGCATATTGGGCCATTAAAATGTTCAACTCAAACCTTGATGACGCTTCTAATTTACGAAAATTACAAATCAATGAACTTGAGGAACTCAGAAATGATGCATATGAGAATTCTAAAATTCATAAAGAAAGAACTAAAGCCTTTCATGACAAGTTAATTTCAAGAAAAACATTTAATGTTGGGCAAAAAGTTCTACTTTATAATTCTAGACTTCACATATTTCCTGGTAAGTTGAGATCAAGATGGACTGGCCCATTTGTGGTTAAGCATGTGTATCATTATGGAGCAGTTGACATTGAGAATCCTCAAAATGGTAACGTATTCAAGGTAAATGGACAAAGACTCAAACTCTTTTTGGAAAATCATGTTACTCAAGAAGAGGTTGTTTTTCTTTCTGATCCTTGTTTTGAAAATAACTAGATGTAAATATAATTTTTTTTTTTAACCCCGGTTAAATGGCGGATAACGGTACTCCGTGATTATTTAAGTCGGTTCCATCAGCTACCCACAAAACTGATATTGTATATAAATTTCTCTTTCATTTTATTTTATTTCATTTTTTTTTTTTTTTTTTTCAGGATGGATGATATTCTCAAAAGATTGCAGAAACGATTTCCTCCTTTTCCTCGGAATATTTTACTGAAGCTTTACCAAGTTCGATTTGAAAGATTAAGAATGCTTATGCACAAAGGGATTCCTGAAGACATACGTTGGATAATTGAAGCCAAGGTACGTGAAGATGAATATCTTCCTGTTTTGCATTTACCAGGTACAGGTAGAAGCACTTATGCAAAGAAGCGACGAGCAATGCGCATGAGTTCAAATTGCCACAAGTGTGCACGATGGACGTGTAACGGTAAATGTCGTTCTATTGGGATTCCGTCCTCTAATCGAGATGATAAAAATTGAATTCATTAAGGATGGACTGAGTAAGGAGAATTTGGGTAATATCCAACTTTCTCTTGAGACGCATCCTAGTGGAGACGTACAAAGAGAAATTCTTGATTTATGGCCGCAATTCCAAAGGGAATGGCAACATCTTGGGAATCTGATGTTAAAAGACCCTGTTTGCCAGCTTGTAAGAAAACTGGATGGGAAGCATATCCTCGACTCATAGAAGGCGTTTAAGCCGTTTCTGGACGTAAAACCAGAGGAAGATGTGAGCCACAATCACAACTACAATAAATGACTTCTCAGCTTTTGGTTTGATTTGCAATAATTTCATTTCGGTTTAATTTACGTGTTGTTCGATTTGTGTAATTATTCTCGTATTTTTTGCATTGGTCTTTTACGGTTGATTTTTCTTCTCTTTTTGATTTTCTTCCTGAAATCACGCAAAAATCTTTTGTTAGGTTAACATTTTCTTCTGACAGGTTAAATACACTTTCGGCGACATTATCTAACATTTTGTTTGTTGTGTCTCAGTTATAATAAGTGGTTAGCAACCTCTGCAGGTAATATCTCCTAAATTCTACCTTTAAAATTTGACATTGGGGACAATGTCATATTTTAGTAGGGGGTAAGGGACATATTTTGCTAATTTAAAAAAAAAAAAAAAAAATTGTTGTGTTTTAAGACATTTAGAAGTATTCATTCTGAACAAGGTCTGAGTAAGGGAGACTTGAGACATACCTTGTCAGTTTGATTTAATCTTTTCTTCTTCAAAAAAAAAAAAAAAAAAAAAGCATGTTTAGACTTAGTGTGTTTTTTTTTTTTTTTTTAGTTACTTTCAATACAATGATGAGATATGAATTGCATAAGTCTAAAACAGATTTATTAGTGAGAAGATTTTCATGAGAATTGAGCTTGATGTCAACCTTTTTATGAGCCAATGTTAATATGATATGTTGATTGAGAAAGAAGCATGTTTAGACTTAATCTGACTTGTATAATCATCTTTGTGAGTTTTTGAGCCTATAATGATTGATGCATTATACAAATCAATCTAATTTCTTTCTTGAGTGCTCTTATGATTACATGATTCTCTAGAACTTGCTTTAAACCGTTTGAGACTATATTGATACATGTGACAACATGAATATGATAGAGGCATTAGGATTTTAACCAGAGCCAAACAACCATCCCTTATTAATGTTCTAAGAGAACATCCCCACTAGTGAGCCAATTTGAGCCTACATTAAATATGCTGTTTTATTGGTAACCACAACTTACACCTAGCCTAAATATGCTTATATCCTTACCCTTGTTCTAAAGATGAATTTTATATTTTGAGACATATTGCAAAAAACAAGGGATATTTTTATTTGAAAATTTGGGTTAGAAACAAAAGATAAGTGTGGGGGAAAGAAAAGAGAAGAAAAAGTCAAGAGAAAAAGAAAGGGATCATTGTCAAATACATTCCCATATTAAAAAAAAAAAAAAAAAAAAATCTTCTCTTGAACTTCTAGAAAAAGATGTTACAAAGTTGGTTAGAATGATGCAAAGGCTCAACATGAATATTTAGCCTATGTTATTATGTGCTTTATAAGAGTTTTGAGAAGTTTTATTTGTATGATCTTATTATGTCTCTAAAATCTATGAACTCTTTGGAACCTTTGTGATATCTTTATCCTTTTGTTCTTTAACCACATTATAACCCTTTGGCCCCATTACAACCTTGAATAAAGACCTCTTGATTTATGAAGTTGTATGATCTAAATAGTGGAGAATAGGTGGACAAGCAAGCATATGGTAGAAGTGTTTTCATGAGATTGATTGAGTGTAAACACTTTACCACTACTTTAAAGAGTGAAAATCATGAGAGTATCCCATGTGAGAGGTTGAGATTAAGTTGAATATGCACTATTTTGATTGAAATATGTTATGTTAATATTGGCTTAACTCATTTATTTACATTCAAGCATGAATTTTTGTGAAATTCTTTGACCTATTGATTAGTTTATAAGACTTGTTCAAAGATTGTCTCTAATTTATATTGAAAGGATTAGGAGTAAATATTTTTAGTGTATGTAGTTTACTTATATTTTAGTTTTTCAATGTTTGTGGGTATCGTTCTAGCAAACCCTCACGAGACTAAACTCGTCCACTAGGGACACCTAGGGGTTTAAAGGCTTGTGTCACATGCTAAGTGCCACCGTGATTTCCTACGAAAATGGATTAGATTAGATTTTCTTATTTTATTTTTATTGAGTCGTTGCTAGGGACTAGCAACAATCTAAGTATGGGGGTGTGATAACTCGTATAATTATATAGTTTTTAGTTATGTTTTATTATTGTTTTGTGTCAAATACGAGTTATTATTGTTTAGTCTAATTGTGTTTATGATCTTTTATATTTTTATGTAATTTGGTGTTTTTCACAAGTTTCTTTGAGTGATTTCAGATTACTAGAATTAAGGGCAAATCCAGTTCAGTTCCAGTTCCGACACCTTTTGCCATATCAGCTATATCTCGAGTTTCACTGAAGCAATAAGGCTGAACTTTGTATCCCTGCAAAGCTAAGAGGCATATCTATCTTTTTCATGTTTTACACTTCTTGAAACGGAGTCGTTTTCCCTAGCGAAATCGACCATCAAGTTGGCTGATGTGCAATGACGTCTGTTCTGCACCGTTTTGGTATTTTGACCATATCTCCCGATCCACGTGCGCAAATGATCTGATTCCAACGGCTATGGATCCGTAACTGATAGGGGTATATTTTTCTAGAAGACCATTTTATCAGATCGAGCCTCCAACATTGACAAAATCGACCATCAAGCTGGCTGATCAGAATTGTCATACAATATGACGAAAATTGTTAGAAAAATGCACCCACCTATTATACCTACCTTTGAAATTTGTAAAGCTTGTCTCTTGTCATTTAGCCCTCCAAAATGTGTATAAATAGAGGGCCTTGGATGAGTATTGGGATACATTGATACATTGGTAGGATAGCCATTGTAATAAAATTCTCTAAGTTTTCTTTTTCTTTCCTTTCTCTAGTTTTCTTTTTCTTCTTACATTTCTTTTCATTTTATTCATATCTAGTATGTGTTTCTAATCATATTGTTGAGGTGATGAGGTGAAGCTCTTGGTAAATGCTAAGGTTAGTCTCTTAAACATGAGCTAAAATGAATCATCATTTATAAGCACTAGCATAGATAATATTTTCTTTTGGTTTAAAATCATACTTGCAAAGTAGAGATCTTGATTCATTATTGACAATGAAAATGGCACAGTAAATGCTTGGTTTCATAACCTTGATTTGTTGTAGACATATACCTTGGCATAAGGAATGCTTGGACTCTTTTTATGAGTTTTGAGGACACCAAATGAACATAATATCATATGCTATGGACGTTGGACAATTTGGACTGAATTGCTAAACCTTCCGATTGGAACCTCCCTTATGTGTGGATTTCAATTGTGTAATAAAACAAGATTAATCTTAGCATAACACCAAGAGTGGATTCTCTAACCTCAACATCCTTTCTTATTGTTTTTTATATTTTGTTTAATTTCTTTTATGTTATTTTATTTATTTTGTTCTCTAATATCTTGTTTATTTTGTTTTGTTGTTGATTCCCTAATATCTTGTTTACTTTCTTTTTCTTATATATTTATAAACTTATACTTACTAATACGCTTCCCTGTGGTTCGACCTCGGACACCCGAGAATTTATTACTTGAACATAACCTGCACTTGGGTTTACAACTCTTAATTGAGTTTCCATCACCTCCTATGATGGAGGTTGTGAAAAAGGAGATACTGAAGCTCCTAGATGTTGGAGTGATCTATCCTATCTCGGATAGCAAATGGGTGAGCTCGGTCCAAGTGGTTCCAAAGAAATCAGGTGTAACGGTGGTAACAAATAATGAGAATGAACTTGTTCCTACTAGGATTCAAACAGGGTGGCGAGTTTGTACTGATTATCGTAAACTTAATTCCACAACTCGCAAAGACCACTTTCCTTTACCTTTTATTGATCAAATGCTTGAAAGGTTAGCTGGCCATTCTCATTATTGTTTTCTTGATGGTTTTTCAGGTTATAATTAGATTGCCATTGCTCAGGAGGACCAAGAGAAAACAACATTCACATGTCCATTTGGTACTTTTGCATACCGGCGTATGCCATTTGGTCTTTGTAATGCACCAGCTACATTCCAAAGGTGTATGGTCAGCATATTTTCAGATTATGTAGAGAACATCATAGAAGTGTTTATGGATGATTTTAGTGTCTATGGTGATTCTTTTGATAGATGTCTAGAGAACCTTACACTTGTACTTGAAAGATGCATGGAAACTAAGCTTGTTTTGAATTGGGAAAAATGTCACTTTATGGTAGAACAAGGAATAGTTTTGGGCCATGTTACTTCTTCTAGAGGGATAGAGGTTGATAAATCTAAAATAGATATTATGCATTCTTTACCACCTCCCACAAATGTGAGAGAGGTTCGTTCTTTTCTTGGATATGCAGGTTTCTATAGGAGATTTATCAAAGACTTCTCAAAGATCACATTACCTCTTTGCAAGCTACTACAAAAAGATGTGGTTTTCCACTTTGATGATAAATGCAAAGAGGCGTTTGAAACATTGAAGGGACTCTTGACATCAGCTCTTATCATGCAACCACCAGATTGGAATGTACCTTTTGAAATCATGTGTGATGCTAGTGACTATGCCATTGGAGCTGTTTTGGGCCAACGGGTTGGCAAAGCCTCACATGCCATTTATTATGCCTCCCGAACTCTTAATGATGCTCAATTAAACTATTCCACTACTGAAAAAGAACTTTTGGCTGTTGTATTTGCTTTAGAAAAATTTCGTTCTTATTTAATTGGTACTAAAGTAATTGTATTTTCTGACCATGCAGCCCTTAGGTACTTACTCACCAAGAATGAGGCCAAACCAAGGTTGATTAGATGGATACTTCTCTGACAAGAGTTTGATTTGGAGATAAAAGAAAAGAGAGGTTGTGACAACTTGGTTGCGGACCATCTTAGCCGTTTAGTTCATGAAGAGGATGCACTACCCTTGAATGAGAAGTTTCAGGATGAGCAACTTCTTTTTATAAGTACAAAAACTCCTTGGTATGCCAATATTGTTAATTACTTAGTTACCAAGAAGTTGCCACAAGAGTTGACACAAGCTCAAAGAAATAAGATCAAAAGTGACGCCAAATACTACATATGGGATGATCCTTACCTTTGGAAGCATTGCTCCGATCAGATTATAAGAAGGTGTGTACTCGAACCTGAATTTCAATCTATTCTCACCTTTTGTCACTCTTATGCATGTGGAGGACACTTTGGATCCAAAAGGACAGCCATGAAAGTTCTTGATTCTTGATTTTATTGGCCTACTATATTCAAAGATGCATACCTCTTTTGCAAGTCATGTGATCGTTGCCAAAGAACAGGTAACTTAGGTGCTAGAAATCAAATGCCTCAAAATCCAATACTTATTGTTGAAATTTTTGATTTATGGGGCATGGATTTCATGGGACCTTTTCTTTCTTCTTTTGGTAATCTTTATATTTTACTTGTCGTTGATTATGTTTCGAAGTGGGTGGAAGCAAAAGCCACTAGGACTAATGACTCTAAAGTTGTTTCAGATTTTGTGAAGACTTACATCTTTGCTAGGTTTGGAACACCAAAGGCCATAATCAGCGATAGAGGTACTCACTTTTGCAATAGGACTATGGAAGCACTTTTGAGGAAGTATAACATCACACACAAGGTCTCCACCTCATACCATCCTCAAACTAATGGGCAAGCTGAAGTGTCAAATCGAGAAGTAAAGTCCATCCTTGAAAAGACAGTTAACCCAAATAGGAAGGATTGGAGTTCACGACTTGATTATGCACTTTGGGCTTATAGGACAGCATATAAGACACCCATTGGTATGTCTCCTTATCGACTTGTTTATGGTAAGCCTTGTCATCTTTCGGTTGAATTGGAACTTAAATCATATTGGGCTATCAAAAATGCAACATGGAGATGGATGAGACATGTAAGCAAAGAAAACTTAACCTACAAGAACTAGAGGAGATAAGGAATGATGCCTATGAGAATTCTAGGATTTACAAGGAAAAGACTATGGCATTCCTTGACAAGATGATATCAAGAACGGACTTTGTTGTTGGACAAAGAGTTCTTCTCTTCCATTCACGCCTTAAGTTATTTCCAGGTAAGTTACGTTCTCGTTGGGTTGGACCTTTTGTTATTACTAATGTATTTACTCATGGTGCAGTTGAAATCCAAAGCCCAAAAACAGATAAGGCATTCAAAGTGAATGGTCATAGATTGAAGCCTTACTATGAGAACTTTCCAATACAAGATGTGGAGGAGTTACCACTTTTTGAGCCAAATTATGTTGAATAATAATGGCATGGGTCTAAGTCAGGCTGAGGACAATAAACCAAGCGCTTCTTGGGAGGCAACCCAAAGGTTGGAGAGCATCAATTATAATCAGATTTGCATATTCCATACTCTCCATCATTCTATCATTTATTGTTTTTCTTCAATTTGTTTTGTTTAGTAGTTCTTTTCTCTTACATATAATTCTTGCATTGGGGATAATAGCATTACATTGAATACAATGTAAAAATTAAGTGTGGGGGGAAGAATTTAGGATTTTCTTTAGTGTGTTTTGTTTTTGATTCTTTTTATGTTGTTTATAGTGTGTTTTAGTTACTTTCAATACTATGATGAGATATGAATTGCATAAGTCTAAAACTGATTCATTAGTGAGAAGATTTTCATGAGAATTGAGCTTGATGTCATTTTTTTATTTTTTTTGAGCCAATGTTAATATGATATGTTGATTGAGAAAGAAGCATGTTTAGACTTAAATCTGACTTGTATAATCATCCTTGTGAGTTTTTGAGCCTATATGATTGATGCATTATACATATCAATCTAATTTCTTTCTTGAGTGCTCTTATGATTACATGATTCTCTAGAACTTGCTTTAAACCTTGTTGAGACTATATTGATGCATGTGACAACATGAATATGATAGAGGCATTAGGATTTTTAACCAGGGCCAAACAGCCATCCCTTATTGATGTTCCAAGAGAACATCCCCCTTAGTGAACTAATTTGAGCCTACATTGAATAAGCTATTTCTTTGGTAACCATAACTTGTCCCTAACCAAAATATACTTATTTATATCTTTACCCTTGTTCCAAAGATGAATTAGCATGTTTTCAGACATGTTGCAAAGACAAGGAAGATCTATTGGAAATTTTGGTTAGAAACAAGAAATAAGTGTGAGGGAAAAGAAAAGAAAAGTCAAGAGAAAAAGAAATGGAATATTGGCAAATACATTCCTATGAAATATATATATATATATATATATATATATATATATATATATGAATCATCTCTTGAACTTGTGGAAAAAGAAAAAAGATGTTACAAAGTTGTTTAGAATGAAGAAAAGGCCCAACATGAATATTCGGCATATGTTTTACGTGCTTTGTAAAGAGTTTTTAGAAGTTTTCTTTGTATGAATCTTATTATGTGATGCACCCAAAAGAGTGTATCTTATTTAACCTTGCACTAAAAAGATAAATTGTAAGTATAGTAGTTAGCAAGGGTCGAGTCCTCAGGGATTGGGTTTTAGTTTATAAGTTAATAGTTTAAAACTTAAATTCAAGAACAATAAAAGAAAAGGGGTTTTTGAAGCCAGATTTAAACTAAAGTAAATAATAAGAATAAGATGCAAGGCGGCATAACCAGCCAATAAAAATATATATACTAAATTAGGCGGTATAACCAGCCAATATATATACTAAATTAGGCGGTATAACCAGCCAATAAAAATAAAACAAAGTTAATATACAAATTAGGCGGTATAACCAGCCAATAAAAATAAATATACTTTTAAAAATAAGCAAACTAGAAAAGTAAGAAAACAAGTAAGTAAGAAGAATCAAATATGAAAAATATGGTTAAGGTTTCATTCTCCACCACTAGACATCATTAAGAATCAATTTCAGATCTATCAATATCAACCAACTATCAAAGTTAACAACCGTAGATAACAACAAGCTCTGTTATCCCAATCTTTCCTTAGTTTGTCGTTAAATAGAACAAGCTCTCTATTTAATCTCTAACCATTAAACAACCTAGAATAAGCTCTCTAAATTCAATTTAATGGCAGCTTTATGATGAGAAAGATAGGTTGATCTAAGAAACAAACACATAAGCTCGGATTGTTCAACTTAGGTTATGTTCCACTTTGCAATTATTGAAAACTTGACCATAATCATTAATCACAAATTGCCACTTATGAATAGGAAATCAAGACAATTACACGGATCAAGACTCCTAAACTAGCAATAGATAATTATCAAGATCTATCTAGTTGTACACCTAAATAAATCAAGACAACATCATGAACAATTCTTGTAGAAGAACATAAGCAACTTTGATAGAAAATTAATGATAGATAGAATCTGAAAATCAATCACAAAACATGTCTAGGGCTTTGAAATCACCCTTAACCAAATAGAAGTTTAGCCTAGCATAAGCATTGTAAACATAAACATAAAATTTAAGAGAATCTAAGAAGGAAATAAAAGAAAGAAAGAAGAAGAAGAAGAAAATAAAGAAAAAGAAAACTAGAGAAAAGAAAGAAGAAGAAAACTTAGAGAATTTGATTATAATGGCTAATATCCTACCAATGTACAATATGATCCTCTACAATCATCCAAGGCCCTCTATTTATACACATTTTGGAGGGCTAAATGACAAGAGACAAGCTTTACAAATTTCAAAGGTAGGTATAATAGGTGGGTGCATTTTTCTAACAATTTTCGTCATATTGTATGACAATTTTGATCAGCCAACTTGATGGTCGATTTTGTCAATCTTGGAGGCCTGATCTGATCACATGGACTTCTAGAAAAATGTTCCCCTATGAGTTACTGATTCATAGCCGTTGGAATCAGCTCATTTGCTGATGTGGAGAAGAAGATATGGGCAAAATACGAAAACAGGTCAGCATAGACGTCATTGCACATCAGCCAACTTGATGGTCGATTTCTTCAATATTGGAGGCTTTATCTGATCACATGGTCTTCTAGACAAATGTTCCCCTATCAGTTAGTGATCCATAGCCGTTGGAATCAGCTCCTTTGCTGATGTGTATCGGACGATATGGTAAAAATGCGAAAACTACTCAGGACAGACGTCATTGCACATCCGCCAACTTGATGGTTGATTTCGCTAGGCAAAACGACTCCGTTTCAAGAAGTGTAAAACATAAAAAAGATAGATATGCCTCTTAACTTTGCACGGTTAAAATTTCAGCCTTATTGCTTCAGTGAAACTCGAGATATAGCTGATATGGCAAAAGCTGTCGGAACTGGAACTGAACTGGATTTGCCCTTAATTCTAGTAATCTGAAATCACTCAAAGAAACTTGTGAAAAACACCAAATTACATAAAAATATAAAAGATCATAAACACAATTAGACTAAACAATAATAACTCGTATTTGACACAAAACAATAATAAAACATAACTAAAAACTATATAATTATACGAGTTATCACACCCCCACACTTAGATTGTTGCTAGTCCCTAGCAACGACTCAATAAAAATAAAATAAGAAAATCTAATCTAATCCACTTTCGTAGGAAATCACGGTGGCACTTAGCATGTGACACAAGCCTTTAAACCCCTAGGTGTCCCTAGTGGACGAGTTTAGTCTCGTGAGGGTTTACTAGAACGATACCCACAAACATTGAAAAACTAAAATATAAATAAACTACATATACTAAAAATATTTACTCCTAATCCTTTCAATACAAATTAGAGACAATCTTTGAACAAGTCTTATAAACTAATCAATAGCTTAAAGAATTTCACAAAAAATCATACTTGAATGTAAATTGTTTGAGTTAAGCCAATATTAACATAACATATTTCAATCAAAATAGTGCATATTCAAACTTAATCTCAACTACTCACATGGGATACCCTCATGATTTTCACTCTTTAAAGTAGTGGTGAAGTGTTTACACTCAATCAATCTCATGAAAACAGTTCTACCATATTCTTGCTTGTCCACCTATTCTCCATTATTTAGATCATACAACTTCATAAATCAAGAGGTCTTTAATCAAGGTTGTAATGGGGCCAAGGGGTTTGTAATGTGGTTGAAGAACAAAAGGATAAAGATATCACAAAGGTTCCAAAGAGTTCATAAAGTTTCGAGACATAAAAAGATCATACAAATAAAACTTCTCAAAACTCTTATAAAGCACATAATAAGATAGGCTAAATATTCATGTTGAGCCTTTGCATCATTCTAACCAACTTTGTAACATCTTTTTCTTTACTTTAACTAGAAGTTCAAGAGAAGATTTTTTTTTTTTTGTTTTTTTGTTTTTTTTTATATGAGAATGTATTTGACAATGATTGATAACTCGTATAATTATATAGTTTTTAGTTATGTTTTATTATTGTTTTGTGTCAAATACGAGTTATTATTGTTTAGTCTAATTGTGTTTATGATCTTTTATATTTTTATGTATTTTGGTGTTTTTCACAAGTTTCTTTGAGTGATTTCAGATTACTAGAATTAAGGGCAAATCCAGTTCAGTTTCAGTTCCGACACCTTTTGCCATATCAGCTATATCTCGAGTTTCAATGAAGCAATAAGGCTGAAATTTGTAGCCATGCAAAGCTAAGAGGCATATCTATCTTTTTCATGTTTTACACTTCTTAAAACGGAGTCGTTTTCCCTAGCGAAATCGACCATCAAGTTGGCTGATGTGCAATGACGTCTGTGCTGACATGTTTTCGTATTTTGCCCATATCTGCTTAACCACATCAGCAAATGAGCTGATTCCAACGGCTATGGTTCCGTAACTGATAGGGTAACCTTTGTCTAGAAGACCATGTGATCAGATCAGGCCTCCAATATTGAAGAAATCGACCATCAAGGTGGCTGATGTGCAATGACGTCTGTGCTGACATGTTTTCGTATTTTGCCCATATCTGCTTAACCACATCAGAAAATGAGCTGATTTTAACGGCTATGGTTCCGTAACTGATAGGGGAACCTTTTTCTAGAAGACCATGTGATCAGATCAGGCCTCCAATATTGACGAAATCGACCATCAAGTTGGCTGATCAAAATCGTCATATACCTACCTTTGAAATTTGTAAAGCTTGTCTCTTGTCATTTAGCCCTCCAAAATGTGTATAAATAGAGGGCCTTGGATGATTGTAAGGGAGCATATTGTACATAGGTAGGATATTAGCCATTGTAATAAAATTCTCTAAGTTTTCTTCTTCTTTCTTTTCTCTAGTTTTGTTTTTCTTTAGAAAGAGCAAGAGGTTGGATAATTAATATTCTTCTTCTTCTTCTTTCTTTCTTTTATTTTCTTCTTAGATTCTATTTAATTTTATGTTTATAATGCCTATGCTAGGCTAAACTTCTATTTGGTTAAGGGTGATTTCAAAGCCCTAGACATGTTTTGTGATTGATTTTCAGATTCTATCTATCATTAATTTTCTATCAAAGTTGCTTATGTTCTTCTACAAGAATTGTTCATGATGTTGTCTAGATTTATTTAGGTGTACAACTAGATAGATCTTGATAATTATCTATTGCTAGTTTAGGAGTCTTGATCCGTGTAATTGTCTTGATTTCCTATTCATAAGTGGCAATTTGTGATTAATGATTATGGTCAAGTTTTCAATAATTGCAAAGTGGAACATAACCTAAGTTGAACAATCCGAGCTTATGTGTTTGTTGCTTAGATCAACCTATCTTTCTCATCATAAAGCTGCCATTAAATTGAATTTAGAGAGCTTATTCTAGGTTGTTTAATGGTTAGAGATTAAATAGAGAGCTTGTTCTATTTAACGACAAACTAAGGAAAGATTGGGGTAACAGAGCTTGTTGTTATCTACGGTTGTTAACTTTGATAGTTGGTTGATATTGATAGATCTGAAATTGATTCTTAATGATGTCTAGTGGTGGAGAATGAAACCTTAACCATATTTTTCATATTTAATTCTTCTTACTTACTTGTTTTCTTACTTTTAGTTTGCTTATTTTTTATATTTATTTTTATTGGCTGGTTATACCGCCTAATTTGTATATTAACTTTGTTTTATTTTTATTGGCTGGTTATACCGCCTAATTTAGTATATATATTTTTATTGGCTGGTTATACCGCCTAATTTAGTATATATATTTTTATTGGCTGGTTATACCGCCTTGCATCTTATTCTTATTATTTACTTTAGTTTAAATCTGGCTTCAAAAACCCCTTTTCTTTTATTGTTCTTGAATTTAAGTTTTAAACTATTAACTTATAAACTAAAACCCAATCCCTGAGGACTCGACCCTTGCTAACTACTATACTTACAATTGATCTTTTTAGTGCAAGGTTAAATAAGATACACTCTTTTGGGTGCATCAAATTTTTGGCGCCGTTGCCGGGGATTGCTTTCTTTAGTTTATTTGTTACTTGGTTTATTCTTATTTTCAGTTCTAATTAGTTTTAATTTCTTGTACATACAAGTTTTTCTTTTCAAATTTTAAAAAAAAAAAAAAAAAAAAAAAAAAAACAATGGAATTGAGCAATCTAACACTTGAAGAGTTGGTGGCATACATGAACATGGAGAATCAACAAGCCAATCTCACCTCCCCAGTTCAACAATTGGCCATGGGAGGATGTCAAGGCCATCAAGTGTTCCAAGACCAACAGTATGATCATTACTCAAACACTTACCATGAGGGATGGTGGGATCATACTAATTATGGCTACTCGAAAAATTACCAAGAAGTAGATCCTTATGCCAATTACACTCATCCATCTAGCTTCAATCAATCATGGTCCCAAGAACCAGATCTTTTTCAACCACCACATATGACTCAAAACTCAGGTACTTCTTTAGAAGATCTTGTCTATTCTCTTGTTACTGATACATTGCAATTTCAACAGGAAACAAGGGCAAGCATCCAGAGTTTGGAAAAGCAAATGATCCAATTGACTAGTAGTATGGTGGGATGGGTAGCACAAAGATCTGAAGAACTCCCTGCCCAAACAATGATTAACCCAAAGGAGAATACTACTATTGTGACCTTGAGGAATGAGGAACAAGATGAGGATGAGACAAAATTAGAGATGAATTCTATTCTTGAGGATAATGAAGCCAATGATCCAAATAAGAGTATTTCGGCACCTGAGGTAACGTTTGAGATTCCAATTTTTACTAATGTTTCTTCTCCACATTTTCCTTGTAGATTCGCAAAGTTCAAGGAGGATGAACATGAACAAGACACGCTGGAAACCTTAAACAGTTTGTTTGTGGATGTCATTCAACAAGTACCAAAAGATGCACCATTCCTCGATGAGATATGCACCACCAAGGATGATGGAATAATACTTGTAATGGAGAATGCATCCACTGTTGTGCAAAGAAAGCTTCCTATCAAACGCTCAAATTTGGGAAGTTTCATGTATGAGCCTAACAAGCCTAAAAAGCCAAGAAGGGGAATTGGCTAGGCTGAAAACAATCAATCAAGTGCTAATTGGGGGAGGCAGCCTAATTAGTGAAAGCATTGCCAAACTGCCATCCTCAGATTTGCTCTCTTTTTCTTTATCTTTTTCTTATGTTTACTTGTTAATTTTTGTTTAGTATTTTAGGATTATTTAGGTTGCATGAGTTTGTTTTGTTTTGAGTCTTAGTTGTTCCTATTCTTATGTTATTAGTTCTTTTCTCTTACACATGATTCTTTCATTTGTGTTAATAGACTTACATTGAGGACAATGTAAGAATTAAGTGTGGGGGGAATGATTTAGGATTTCTTTTATTTTTGTCTACTATTTTTTTTTTTTTATGAGTCTTTATTATTATTATTATTCTTAGTGTGTTTTAGTTCCTTTTTAATACAATGATGAAGATATGAATTGCATAGGTCTAAACTGGTTATTAGTGAGAAGATTTTCATGAGAATTGAGCTTGATGTCAACCTTTTTATGAGCCAATGTTAATATAATATGTTGATTGAGAAAGAAGCATGTTTAGACTTAATCTGACTTGTCATAATCATCCTTGTGAGTTTTTGAGCCTATAATGATTGATGCATTATACAAATCAATCTAATTTCTTTCTTGAGTGCTCTTATGATTACAGGATTCTCTAGAACTTGCTTTAAACCGTTTGAGACTATATTGATACATGTGACAACATGAATATGATAGAGGCATTAGGATTTTTAGCCAGAGCCAAACAGCCATCCCTTATTGATGTTCCAAGAGAACACACCCTTAGTGAACCAATTTGAGCCTACATTGAATAAGCTATCTCTTTGGTAACCATAACTTGTCCCTAACCTAAATATACTTATATCTTTACCTTTGTTCCAAAGATGAATTAGCATGTTTTGAGACAAGTTGCAAAGACAAGGGATATTTTTAGTTAAAAATTTGGGTTAGAAACAAGAAATAAGTGTGGGGGGAAAGAAAAGAAAAGTCAAGAGAAAAAGAAATGAAATACTGGCAAATACATTCCTATGTAAAAAAAAAATATATATGAATCATCTCTTGAATTTGTGGGAAAAAGAAAAAGATGTTACAAAGTCGTTTAGAATGAAGAAAAAGGCCCAACATAAATATCCGGCCTAGGTGACTATGTACTTGTAAAGAGTTTTGAGAAGTTTCTTGTATGATCTTTTTATGTCTCTAAACTTTATGAACTCTTTGGAACCTTTGTGATATCTTTATCCTTTTGTTCTTCAACCACATTACAAACCCCTTGGCCCCATTACAACCTTGATTAAAGACCTCTTGATTCATGAAGTTGTATGATCTAAATAGTGGAGAATAGGTGGACAAGCAAGAATATGGTAGAACTGTTTTCATGAGATTGATTGAGTGTAAACACTTCACCACTACTTTAAAGAGTGAAAATCATGAGGGTATCCCATGTGAGAAGTTGAGATTAAATTTGAACATGCAATATTTTGATTGAGATATGTTATGCTAATATTGGCTTGACTCAAACAATTTACATTCAAGCATAATTTTTTGTGAAATTCTTTAAGCTATTGATTAGTTTATAAGACTTGTTCAAATATTGTATCTAATTTGTATTGAAAGGATTAGGAGTAAATATTTTTAGTATATGCAGTTTATTTATATTTTAGTTTTTCAATGTTTGTGGGTATCGATCTAGTAAACCCTCACGAGACTAAACTCGTCCACTAGGGACACCTAGGGGTTTAAAGGCTTGTGTCACATGCTAAGTGCCACCGTGATTTCCTACGAAAATGGATTAGATTAGATTTTCTTATTTTATTTTTATTGAGTCGTTGCTAGGGACTAGCAACAATCTAAGTGTGGGGGTGTGATAACTCGTATAATTATATAGTTTTTAGTTATGTTTTATTATTGTTTTGTGTCAAATACGAGTTATTATTGTTTAGTCTAATTGTGTTTATGATCTTTTATATTTTTATGTATTTTGGTGTTTTTCACAAGTTTCTTTGAGTGATTTCAGATTACTAGAATTATGGGCAAATCCAGTTCAGTTTCAGTTCCGACACCTTTTGCCATATCAGCTATATCTCGAGTTTCACTGAAGCAATAAGGCTGAAATTTGTAGCCATGCAAAGCTAAGAGGCATATCTATCTTTTTCATGTTTTACACTTCTTAAAACGGAGTCGTTTTCCCTAGCGAAATCGACCATCAAGTTGGCTGATGTGCAATGACGTCTGTGCTGACATGTTTTCGTATTTTGCCCATATCTGCTTAACCACATCAGCAAATGAGCTGATTCCAACGGCTATGGTTCCGTAACTGATAGGGTAACCTTTGTCTAGAAGACCATGTGATCAGATCAGGCCTCCAATATTGAAGAAATCGACCATCAAGGTGGCTGATGTGCAATGACGTCTGTGCTGACATGTTTTCGTATTTTGCCCATATCTGCTTAACCACATCAGCAAATGAGCTGATTTTAACGGCTATGGTTCCGTAACTGATAGGGGAACCTTTTTCTAGAAGACCATGTGATCAGATCAGGCCTCCAATATTGACGAAATCGACCATCAAGTTGGCTGATCAAAATCGTCATATACCTACCTTTGAAATTTGTAAAGCTTGTCTCTTGTCATTTAGCCCTCCAAAATGTGTATAAATAGAGGGCCTTGGATGATTGTAAGGGAGCATATTGTACATAGGTAGGATATTAGCCATTGTAATAAAATTCTCTAAGTTTTCTTCTTCTTTCTTTTCTCTAGTTTTGTTTTTCTTTAGAAAGAGCAAGAGGTTGGATAATTAATATTCTTCTTCTTCTTCTTTCTTTCTTTTATTTTCTTCTTAGATTCTATTTAATTTTATGTTTATAATGCCTATGCTAGGCTAAACTTCTATTTGGTTAAGGGTGATTTCAAAGCCCTAGACATGTTTTGTGATTGATTTTCAGATTCTATCTATCATTAATTTTCTATCAAAGTTGCTTATGTTCTTCTACAAGAATTGTTCATGATGTTGTCTAGATTTATTTAGGTGTACAACTAGATAGATCTTGATAATTATCTATTGCTAGTTTAGGAGTCTTGATCCGTGTAATTGTCTTGATTTCCTATTCATAAGTGGCAATTTGTGATTAATGATTATGGTCAAGTTTTCAATAATTGCAAAGTGGAACATAACCTAAGTTGAACAATCCGAGCTTATGTGTTTGTTGCTTAGATCAACCTATCTTTCTCATCATAAAGCTGCCATTAAATTGAATTTAGAGAGCTTATTCTAGGTTGTTTAATGGTTAGAGATTAAATAGAGAGCTTGTTCTATTTAACGACAAACTAAGGAAAGATTGGGGTAACAGAGCTTGTTGTTATCTACGGTTGTTAACTTTGATAGTTGGTTGATATTGATAGATCTGAAATTGATTCTTAATGATGTCTAGTGGTGGAGAATGAAACCTTAACCATATTTTTCATATTTAATTCTTCTTACTTACTTGTTTTCTTACTTTTAGTTTGCTTATTTTTTATATTTATTTTTATTGGCTGGTTATACCGCCTAATTTGTATATTAACTTTGTTTTATTTTTATTGGCTGGTTATACCGCCTAATTTAGTATATATATTTTTATTGGCTGGTTATACCGCCTAATTTAGTATATATATTTTTATTGGCTGGTTATACCGCCTTGCATCTTATTCTTATTATTTACTTTAGTTTAAATCTGGCTTCAAAAACCCCTTTTCTTTTATTGTTCTTGAATTTAAGTTTTAAACTATTAACTTATAAACTAAAACCCAATCCCTGAGGACTCGACCCTTGCTAACTACTATACTTACAATTGATCTTTTTAGTGCAAGGTTAAATAAGATACACTCTTTTGGGTGCATCAATGATCCCTTTCTTTTTCTCTTGACTTTTTTCTTTCTTTTCCCCCCACACTTATTTCTTGTTTCTAACCCAAATTTTCAATAAATCTTCTTTGTCTTTGCAACTTGTCTCAAAACATGCTAATTCATCTTTTGGAACAAAGGTAAAGATATAAGTATATTTAGGTTAGGGACAAGTTATGGTTA
Source organism: Fremontodendron californicum (assembly GCA_030761205.1). Lineage (NCBI taxonomy): Eukaryota > Viridiplantae > Streptophyta > Magnoliopsida > Malvales > Malvaceae > Fremontodendron > Fremontodendron californicum. Next base: position 7,231,959 of record JAULJL010000023.1, on the reverse strand, counting down.
CCAAAGATATAGCTTATTCAATGTAGGCTCAAATTGGTTCACTAAGGGTGTGTTCTCTTGGAACATTAATAATGGATGGCTGTTTGGCTCTGTTTATAATCCTAATGCCTCTATCATATTCATGTTGTCACATGTATCAATATAGTCTCAAACGGTTTAAAGCAAGTTCTAGAGAATCATGTAATCATAAGAGCACTCAAGAAAGAAATTAGATTGATTTGTATAATGCATCAATCATTATAGGCTCAAAAACTCACAAGGATGATTATACAAGTCAGATTAAGTCTAAACATGCTTCTTTCTCAATCAACATATCATATTAACATTGGCTCATAAAAGATTGACATCAAGCTCAATTCTCATGAAAATCTTCTCACTAATAAATCTGTTTTAGACTTATGCAATTCATATCTCATCATAGTATTGAAAGTAACTAAAACACACTAAAAACACACTAAGTCTAAACATGTTTTTTTTTTTTTTTTTTTTTTTAGAAGATTAAATCAAACTGACAAGGTATGTCTCAAGTCTCCCTTACTCAGACCTTGTTCAGAATGAATACTTCTAAATGTCTTAAAACACAACAAATTTTTTTTTTTTTATATTAGAAAAATATGTCCCTTACCCCCTACTAAAATATGACATTGTCCCCAATGTCAAATTTTAAAGGTAGAATTTAGGAGATATTACCTGCAGAGGTTGCTAACCACTTATTATAACTGAGGCACAACAAGCAAAATGTTAGATAATGTCACAAAGACAAAGTGCAATCCACTCCTTGCTCGTCCATATCTCTTTTTCTTTTTCCGAGCGTTTGCGAAACAACCGTAGCAGATAAACACTCATAAGCTTGGAGCTTTTTGAGTAAATCTTCAATGGTTGTAGCAGAAATTATGGTTCTCCTTGCCTCTGAAAACATGAATCCATTATCCACAGCATTATTTAAATATGAAAGCAAATTACTAAAATAACCATTAATATTAAGCAAACCAATGGGTTTCTTATTTGTGACCAAAGATGACCAAGAAGCCACGCAAGCTATTTCTTCCAATGTACCCAGACCTCCTGGTAGAGCAATGAATGCATCGGTAGAATGGTACATGATTGTCATCCGTTCAGGGATACTCCAGACTTGTATTTCCTTACCCACGGTAGGTCCACAAAAACTTGTGAATAGTTTTGGCACGATTCCTAGAACTGGACTTCCTCCGGCGTGTGCTGCTGTAGCGACTGCTCCCATTAAACCCGTACTACCGCCTCCATAAATCAAGTGGATCTTTTGTTGGGCAAGTATTACTCCAACTCTTATGGCTTCATCAGCGAATATGTTATTTTTCCCTGGATAAGCACCTCCAAAGACACAAATTTTTTTAATGCGCTGGGATGAAGTACTTTCCATTTTTTTTTTCTTCGAGTGCCTGAAAGAGAATGAGTACATGGTGTAATATATAGAGGACTCAGTAGTGAATCAGACAAGAGTAATAATGTCGCCGAAAGTGTATCTGACCTGTCAGAAGAAAATGTTAACCTAACAAAAGATTTTTGCGTGATTTCAGGAAGAAAATCAAAAAGAGAAGAAAAATCAACCGTAAAAGACAAATAAAAAAAATGAGAATAATTACACAAATCGAACAACACGTAAATTAAACCGAAATGAAGTTATTGCAAATCAAACCAAAAGCTGAGAAGTCATTTATTGTAATTGTGATTGTGGCTCACATCTTCCTCTGGTTTTACGTCCAGAAACGGCTTAAACGCCTTCTATGAGTCGAGGATATGCTTCCCATCCAGTTTTCTTACAAGCTGGCAAACAGGGTCTTTTAACATCAGATTCCCAAGATGTTGCCATTCCCTTTGGAATTGCGGCCATAAATCAAGAATTTCTCTTTGTACGTCTCCACTAGGATGCGTCTCAAGAGAAAGTTGGATATTACCCAAATTCTCCTTACTCAGTCCATCCTTAATGAATTCAATTTTATCATCTCGATTAGAGGACGGAATCCCAATTGAACGACATTTACCGTTACACGTCCATCGTGCACATTTGTGGCAATTTGAACTCATGCGCTTTGCTCGTCGCTTCTTTGCAAAAGTGCTTCTACCTGTACCTGGTAAATGCAAAACAGGAAGATATTCATCTTCACGTACCTTGGCTTCAATTATCCAACGTATGTCTCCAGGAATCCCTTTCTGCATAAGCATTCTTAATCTTTCGAAACGAACTTTTTAAAGCTTCAGTAAAATATTTCGAGGAAAAGGAGGAAATCGTTTCTGCAATCTTGTGAGAATATCATCCATCCTGAAAAGAAAAAAAATGAAAAAAATTGAAAGAGAAATTGGAAGAGAAATTTATATACAATATCAGTTTTGTGGGTAGCTGATGGAACCGATTTAAATAATCACGGAGTACCGTTATCCGCCATTTAACCGGGGTAAAAAATTAAAAATTATATTTACATCTAGTTATTTTCAAAACCAGGATCAGAAAAAAAAACAACATAAAAAGACTCAAAAACAAAACACTCTAAATAAAATCCTAAATTCTTCCCCCCACACATAATTTTTACATTGTCATTAATGTAATGCTATTAATCCCAAATGAAAGAATCATGTGTAAGTGAAAAGAACTAATAAACAAAATAAACTTATGCAGCCTAAATGAACTTAGAAACACTAAACACAATTAGCAAAGAAACATAAGAAAAAGATAAAGAAAAAGAGAGCAAATCTGAGGATGGCAGTTTGGCAATGCTTTCACTAATTAGGCTGCCTCCCCCAATTAGCACTTGATTGATTGTTTTCAGCCTAGCCAATTCCCCTTCTTGGCTTTTTAGGATCTTTTGGCTTAGACATGAAACTTCTCGGATTTTTGCGTTTTGGAGGAAGTTTTCTTTGCAAAACAGCCAATGCCTTCTCCCCCACACGTATTATTTCATCATCCTTTGTGGTGCATATCTCATCGAGGAATGGAGCATATTTTGATACTTGTTGAATGACCTCCACAAACAAGTTGTTTAAGGTTTCCGGCATGTGTTGTTCATGTTCTTCCTCCTTGAACTTTGCAAATCTACTAGGAAAAGGTGGAGAAGAAACATTAGTAAAAAGTGAAACCTTAAACGTTACCTGAGGTGTCAAAGTACTCTCAATTTGAATGGTGGCTTCATTATCCTCAAGAAGTGAATCCATCTTTGGTTTTGTCTCATCCTCATCTTGTTCCTCATTTCTCAAGGTCACAATAGTAGCATTCTCCTTTGGGTTAATCACCTTTTGGGCAGAGAGTTCTTCAGATCTTTGTGCTACCCATACCACCATACTACTAGCCAATAGGCTCATTTGCCTTTCCAAACTCTGGATACTTGCCCTTGTTTCCTGTTGAAATTGCAAAGTATTAGTAACAAGAGAATCGACAAGATCTTCTAAAGAAGTACCTGAGTTTTGAGTCATTTGTAGTGGCTGAAAAAGATTTGGTTCTTGAGACCATGATTGATTGAAGCTAGATGGATGAGTGTAATTGGCATAAGGATCTACTTCTTGGTAATTTTTCGAGTAGCCATAATTAGTATGATCCCACCATCCCTCATGGTAAGTGTTTGAGTAATGATCATACTGTTGGTCTTGGAACACTTGATGGCCTTGACATCCTCCCATGGCCAATTGTTGAACTGGGTAGGTGAGCTTGGCTTGTTGATTCTCCATGTTCATGTATGCCACCAACTCTTCAAGTGTTAGATTGCTCAATTCCATCGTTTTTTTATTTTTTTATTTTTATTTTTTTTTTCAAAATTTGATAAGAAAAACTTGTATGTACAAGAAAATAAAACTAATTAGAACTGAAAATAAGAATAAACCAAGTAACAAATAAACTAAAGAAAGCAATCCCCGGCAACGGCGCCAAAAATTTGATGCACCCAAAAGAGTGTATCTTATTTAACCTTGCACTAAAAAGATAAATTGTAAGTATAGTAGTTAGCAAGGGTCGAGTCCTCAGGGATTGGGTTTTAGTTTATAAGTTAATAGTTTAAAACTTAAATTCAAGAACAATAAAAGAAAAGGGGTTTTTGAAGCCAGATTTAAACTAAAGTAAATAATAAGAATAAGATGCAAGGCGGTATAACCAGCCAATAAAAATATATATACTAAATTAGGCGGTATAACCAGCCAATATATATACTAAATTAGGCGGTATAACCAGCCAATAAAAATAAAACAAAGTTAATATACAAATTAGGCGGTATAACCAGCCAATAAAAATAAATATACTTTTAAAAATAAGCAAACTAGAAAAGTAAGAAAACAAGTAAGTAAGAAGAATCAAATATGAAAAATATGGTTAAGGTTTCATTCTCCACCACTAGACATCATTAAGAATCAATTTCAGATCTATCAATATCAACCAACTATCAAAGTTAACAACCGTAGATAACAACAAGCTCTGTTATCCCAATCTTTCCTTAGTTTGTCGTTAAATAGAACAAGCTCTCTATTTAATCTCTAACCATTAAACAACCTAGAATAAGCTCTCTAAATTCAATTTAATGGCAGCTTTATGATGAGAAAGATAGGTTGATCTAAGCAACAAACACATAAGCTCGGATTGTTCAACTTAGGTTATGTTCCACTTTGCAATTATTGAAAACTTGACCATAATCATTAATCACAAATTGCCACTTATGAATAGGAAATCAAGACAATTACACGGATCAAGACTCCTAAACTAGCAATAGATAATTATCAAGATCTATCTAGTTGTACACCTAAATAAATCAAGACAACATCATGAACAATTCTTGTAGAAGAACATAAGCAACTTTGATAGAAAATTAATGATAGATAGAATCTGAAAATCAATCACAAAACATGTCTAGGGCTTTGAAATCACCCTTAACCAAATAGAAGTTTAGCCTAGCATAAGCATTGTAAACATAAACATAAAATTTAAGAGAATCTAAGAAGGAAATAAAAGAAAGAAAGAAGAAGAAGAAGAAAATAAAGAAAAAGAAAACTAGAGAAAAGAAAGAAGAAGAAAACTTAGAGAATTTGATTATAATGGCTAATATCCTACCAATGTACAATATGATCCTCTACAATCATCCAAGGCCCTCTATTTATACACATTTTGGAGGGCTAAATGACAAGAGACAAGCTTTACAAATTTCAAAGGTAGGTATAATAGGTGGGTGCATTTTTCTAACAATTTTCGTCATATTGTATGACAATTTTGATCAGCCAACTTGATGGTCGATTTTGTCAATCTTGGAGGCCTGATCTGATCACATGGTCTTCTAGAAAAATGTTCCCCTATGAGTTACTGATTCATAGCCGTTGGAATCAGCTCATTTTCTGATGTGGAGAAGAAGATATGGGCAAAATACGAAAACAGGTCAGCACAGACGTCATTGCACATCAGCCAACTTGATGGTCGATTTCTTCAATATTGGAGGCTTTATCTGATCACATGGTCTTCTAGACAAATGTTCCCCTATCAGTTAGTGATCCATAGCCGTTAGAATCAGCTCATTTTCTGGTGTGTATCGGACGATATGGTAAAAATGCGAAAACTGCTCAGGACAGACATCATTGCACATCAGCCAACTTGATGGTTGATTTCGCTAGGCAAAACGACTCCGTTTCAAGAAGTGTAAAACATGAAAAAGATAGATATGCCTCTTAACTTTGCACGGTTAATATTTCAGCCTTATTGCTTCAGTGAAACTCGAGATATAGCTGATATGGAAAAAGCTGTCGGAACTGGAACTGAACTGGATTTGCCCTTAATTCTAGTAATCTGAAATCACTCAAAGAAACTTGTGAAAAACACCAAATTACATAAAAATATAAAAGATCATAAACACAATTAGACTAAACCATAATAACTCGTATTTGACACAAAACAATAATAAAACATAACTAAAAACTATATAATTATACGAGTTATCATTATGTCTCTAAACTCTATGAAATCTTTGGAACCTTTGTAATATCTTTTTCCTTTTATTCTTTAACCATATTTATTACCTCTTGGCCCCATTACAACCTTGAATAAAGACCTCTTGATTTATGAAGTTGCATGATCTAAATAGTGGATAATTGGTGGACAAGCAAGCATATGGTAGAACTGTTTTCATGAGATTGATTGAGTGTAAACACTTTACCACTACTTTAAAAAGTGAAAATCATGAGAGTATCACATGTGAGAAGTTGAGATTAAGTTTGAACATGCACTATTTGGATTGAGATATGTTATGTTAACTTAACTCAAACCCTTTACTATCAAGCATGATTCTTTGTGAAACTCTTTAAGCTATAGATTAGTTTGTAAGACATGTTCAATGATTATCTTTAAGTTGTATTGAAAGTGAACTAGATTCTATTTTCTTACCTTGTGTCTATTTGATTTTGCTCGAGGACTAGCAAAAGATTAAGTGTGGGGGAATTTGGTAAGTGCTTAATTTCATACATTTTCCTATTTAATTTCCTTATACTTTGTGCTTTGATTCTTACTTCCTTGACATTTTACTAGGTTTTTATGCTTTGTAGGTATTTTGGAGGAGATGAAGTCAAAACATGTCAATTAGGATGCTAAAAAGCTTACAAAATTACAATCACAAGATGGAAAAAGAGTTGCGAGTCAAAAAGATCAAATTCTTGGTGCAAAACAAGAAGACAGATTTGATCTCCGGAGCTTGTTGCTAAGGAAACATGATGTTAGACTCTTTATTCGAAGAAACGTCCTTCTTGACTTTTGAAGATCACTTGATTACCTTTCCAACAGTTGTTCATGGGCCTAAATCGGATAATAAATGTTCATCCAAATCGGCGTTGGAATATCTCCCTAAAAACCCTAGTGGCAGAAAAAACCCTAGCCGCAAATCACATCTTTTTCTTAATACCCTAGCTGACATTTATGTTTATCCTTGCCAAAGAAGGATTAGTGGCTGTCAACTTGCATTAATTGCATTAATTACAAGTATCTTTCCTTAAAGCTAATCCTAGTCAAAGTAGGAGAATTAAATCAGCCAAGACTTTCCTTCCTTACACTTACTTTGCCTGCAAGTTTGTAATCTCTCTTCATTAAAGAGTGCTTTGACTAAAACTTTCCTACTTTATTCAAACTTGGCTGCCAAGGCTTATATCTTTCCTTAAAACACAAAAGTCAGCCACTTTTCCTTAACTTTAGCCACAAGTCAGCATTTATTGAAGGGAGAGAGCTGAAATTCACTTGTTTGATGCCCTAGATATTGCCTATAAATAGAGATTAAGGGGGCATACGAAATTGACACTTCTCCAAGCATCAAAGTTCTGATTTCTTCTTTGTTTCTTTGTTTTTGAGAGAGCAAGAGGCTGGATAATTAATATTCTTCTTCCTCTTTCTTTCTTTTATTTTCTTCTTAGATTCTCTTTAATTTTATGTTTATGTTTAAAATGCCTATGCTAGGCTAAACTTTTATTTGGTTAAGGGTGATTTCAAAGCCCTAGACATGTTATGTAATTAATTTTCAGAATCTATCTATCATTGTTTTCTATCAAAATTGCTTATGTTCTTCCATTAAAATTGTTCATGATGATGTTTTGATTTGTTTAGGTGGCCAACAAGATAAATCTTGATAATTGTCTAATGCTAGTTTAGGAGTCTTGATCTGTGTAATTGTCTTGATTTCCTATTCGTAAGTAGCAATTTGTGATTAATGATTATGGTCAAGTTTTCAGTAATTGCAAAGTGGAACATAACCTAAGTTGAACAATCCGAGCTTATGTGTTTGTTGCTTAGATCAACCTATCTTTCTCATCATAAAGCTGCTATTAAATTGAACTTAGAGAGCTTATTCTAGGTTGTTTGATAGTTAGAGATTAAATAGAGAGCTTATTCTATTTAACGACGAACTAAGAAAAGATTGGGGTAAAAGAGCTTGTTGTTATCTACGGTTGTTAACTTTGATAGCTAATTAATGTTGGTAGATATGAAATTGATTCTTAATGATGTCTAGTGGTGGAGAATGAAACCTTAACCATATTTTTCATATTTGATTCTTCTTAATTACTTGTTATGTTATTCTTATTGTTAACTTTAGTTTAAATCTGATTTCAAAACCCCCTTTACTTTTGTTTACTTGTTTTTAAGTGACAAACTATTAACTTATAAACTAAAACCCAATCCCTGAGGACTCGACCCTTGCTAATCACTATACTTTACAATTGATTCTTTTTAAGTGCAAGGTTAAATAAGATACACTCTTTTGGTACATCATTGATATTGACTTGTATAATCATCCTTGTGAGTTTTTGAGCCTATTGATGCACCCAAAAGAGTGTATCTTATTTAACCTTGCACTTAAAAAGAATCAATTGTAAAGTATAGTGATTAGCAAGGGTCGAGTCCTCAGGGATTGGGTTTTAGTTTATAAGTTAATAGTTTGTCACTTAAAAACAAGTAAACAAAAGTAAAGGGGGTTTTGAAATCAGATTTAAACTAAAGTTAACAATAAGAATAAGATGCAAGGCGGTATAACCAGCCAATAAAAATATATATACTAAATTAGGCGGTATAACCAGCCAATAAAAATATATATACTAAATTAGGCGGTATAACCAGCCAATAAAAATAAAACAAAGTTAATATACAAATTAGGCAGTATAACCAGCCAATAAAAATAAATATACTTTTAAAAATAAGCAAACTAGAAAAGTAAGAAAACAAGTAAGTAAGAAGAATCAAATATGAAAAATATGGTTAAGGTTTCATTCTCCACCACTAGACATCATTAAGAATCAATTTCAGATCTATCATTATCAACCAACTATCAAAGTCAACAACCGTAGATAACAACAAGCTCTGTTATCCCAATCTTTCCTTAGTTTATCGTTAAATAGAACAAGCTCTCTATTTAATCTCTAACCATTAAACAACCTAGAATAAGCTCTCTAAATTCAATTTAATGGCAGCTTTATGATGAGAAAGATAGGTTGATCTAAGCAACAAACACATAAGCCCGGATTGTTCAACTTAGGTTATGTTCCACTTTGCAATTATTGAAAACTTGACCATAATCATTAATCACAAATTGCCACTTATGAATAGGAAATCAAGACAATTACACGGATCAAGACTCCTAGACTAGCAATAGATAATTATCAAGATCTATCTAGTTGTACACCTAAATAAATCAAGACAACATCATGAACAATTCTTGTAGAAGAACATAAGCAACTTTGATAGAAAATTAATGATAGATAGAATCTGAAAATCAATCACAAAACATGTCTAGGGCTTTGAAATCACCCTTAACCAAATAGAAGTTTAGCCTAGCATAGGCATTGTAAACATAAACATAAAATTAAAGAGAATCTAAGAAGGAAATAACAGAAAGAAAGAAGAAGAAGAAAATAAAGAAAAAAAGAAAACTAGAGAAAAGAAAGAAGAAGAAAACTTAGAGAATTTTATTACAATGGCTAATATCCTACCAATGTACAATGCCTTACAATCATCCAAGGCCCTCTATTTATACACATTTTGTAGGGCTAAATGACAAGAGACAAGCTTTACAAATTTCAAAGGTAGGTATAATAGGTGGGTGCATTTTTCTAACAATTTTCGTCATATTGTATGACAATTTTGATCAGCCAACTTGATGGTCGATTTTGTCAATTTTGGAGGCCTGATCTGATCACATGGTCTTCTAGAAAAATGTTCCCCTATCAGTTACTGATCCATAGCCGTTGGAATCAGCTCATTTGCTGATGTGGATAAGAAGATATGGGCAAAATACGAAAACAGGTCAGCACAGACGTCATTGCACATCAGCCAACTTGATGGTCGATTTCGCTAGGGAAAACGACTCCGTTTCAAGAAGTGTAAAACATGAAAAAGATAGATATGCCTCTTAACTTTGCACGGTTAAATTTTCAGCCTTATTGCTTCAGTGAAACTCGAGATATAGCTGATATGGCAAAAGGTGTCGGAACTAGAACTGAACTGGATTTGCCCTTAATTCTAGTAATCTGAAATCACTCAAAGAAACTTGTGAAAAACACCAAATTACATAAAAATATAAAAGATCATAAACACAATTAGACTAAACAATAATAACTCGTATTTGACACAAAACAATAATAAAACATAACTAAAAACTATATAATTATACGAGTTATCACACCCCCACACTTAGATTGTTGCTAGTCCCTAGCAACGACTCAATAACAATAAAATAAGAAAATCTAATGTAATCCACTTTCGTAGGAAATCACGGTGGTACTTAGCATGTGACACAAGCCTTTAAACCCCTAGGTGTCCCTAGTGGACGAGTTTAGTCTCGTGAGGGTTTACTAGGGCGATACCCACAAACATTGAAGACATAAGAAAAACTAAAAATAATAATTATAACTAATCCTTCCAATATAAATTAGAGATAATCATTGGACAAGTCTTAAAAACTAATCAATAGCTTAAAGAAATTCACAAAAAATCTTGCTTGAATGTAAATTGTTTGAGTTAAGCCAATATTAACATAACATATTTCAATCAAAATAGTGCATATTCAAACTTAATCTCAACTTCTCACATGGGATACTCTCTTGATTTTCACTTTTTAAAGTAGTGGTAAAGTGTTTACACTCAATCAATCTCATGAAAATAGTTCTACCATATTCTTGCTTGTCCACCTACTCTCCACTATTTAGATCATACAACTTCATGAATCAAGAGGTCTTTAATCAAGGTTGTAATGGGGCCAAGGGGTTTGTAATGTGGTTGAAGAACAAAAGGATAAAGATATCACAAAGGTTCCAAAGAGTTCATAAAGTTTAGAGACATAATAAGATCATACAAAGAAACTTCTCAAAACTCTTTACAAGTACATAGTCACCTAGGAAGAATATTCATGTTGAGCCTTTGCATCATTCTAACCAACTTTGTAACATCTTTTTCTTTACTTTAACTAGAAGTTCAAGAGAAGATTTTTTTTTAATATGGGAATGTATTTGACAATGATCCCTTTCTTTTTCTCTTGACTTTTTTCTTTCTTTTCCCCCCACACTTATTTCTTGTTTCTAACCCAAATTTTCAATAAATCTTCCTTGTCTTTGCAACTTGTCTCAAAACATGCTAATTCATCTTTGGAACAAAGGTAAAGATATAAGTATATTTAGGTTAGGGACAAGTTATGGTTACCAAAGAGATAGCTTATTCAATGTAGGCTCAAATTGGTTCACTAAGGGTGTGTTCTCTTGGAACATTAATAATGGATGGCTGTTTGGCTCTGGTTATAATCCTAATGCCTCTATCATATTCATGTTGTCACATGTATCAATATAGTCTCAAACAGTTTAAAGCAAGTTCTAGAGAATCATGTAATCATAAGAGCACTCAAGAAAGAAATTAGATTGATTTGTATAATGCATCAATCATTATAGGCTCAAAAACTCACAAGGATGATTATACAAGTCAGATTAAGTCTAAACATGCTTCTTTCTCAATCAACATATCATATTAACATTGGCTCATAAAAAGGTTGACATCAAGCTCAATTCTCATGAAAATCTTCTCACTAATAAATCTGTTTTAGACTTATGCAATTCATATCTCATCATTGTATTAAAAAGGAACTAAAACACACAAAAAAATAATAATAATAATAATAAAGACTCATAAAAAAAAATAGTAGACAAAAATAAAAGAAATCCTAAATCATTCCCCCCACACTTAATTCTTACATTGTCCTCAATGTAAGTCTATTAACCCAAATGAAAGAATCATGTGTAAGAGAAAAGAACTAATAACATAAGAATAGGAACAACTAAGACTCAAAACAAAACAAACTCATGCAACCTAAATAATCCTAAAATACTAAACAAAAATTAACAAGTAAACATAAAAAGATTAAAATCAAACTGACAAGATATGTCTCAAGTCTCCCTTACTCAGACCTTGTTCAGAATGAATACTTCTAAATTGCTTAAAACACAACAAACTTTTTTTTTTTTTTTGAAAAGAAGAAATCAAACTGACAAGGTATGTCTCAAGTCTCCCTTACTCAGACCTTGTTCAGAATGAATACTTCTAAATTGCTTAAAACACAACAAACTTTTTTTTTTTTTTAAGAAGGTAAAATTTAGGAGATATTACCTGTAGAGGTTGCTAACCACTTATTATAACTGAGACAGAACAAACAAAATGTTAGATAATGTCACAAAGACAAAGTGCAATCCACTCCTTGCTCGTCCATATCTCTTTTTCTTTTTCCGAGCGTTTGCGAAACAACCGTAGCAGATAAATACTCATAAGCTTGGAGCTTTTTGAGTAAATCTTCAATGGTTGTAGCAGAAATTATGGTTCTCCTTGCCTCTGAAAACATGAATCCATTATCCACAGCATTATCTAAATATGAAAGCAAATTACTAAAATAACCATTAATATTAAGCAAACCAATGGGTTTCTTATTTGTGACCAAAGATGACCAAGAAGCCACGCAAGCTATTTCTTCCAATGTACCCAGACCTCCTGGTAAAGCAATGAATGCATCGGCAGAATGGTACATGATTGTTATCCGTTCAGGGATACTCCAGACTTGTATTTTCTTACCCAAGGTAGGTCCACAAAAATCTGTGAATAGTTTTGGCACGATTCCTAGAACTGGACTTCCTCCGGCGTGTGCTGCTGTAGCGACTGCTCCCATTAAACCCGTACTACCGCCTCCATAAATCAACTGGATCTTTTGTTGGGCAAGTATTACTCCAACTCTTATGGCTTCATCAGCGAATATGTTATTTTTCCCTCGATAAGCACCTCCAAAAACACAAATTTTTTTAATGCGTTGGGACGAAGTACTTTCCATTTTTTTTTTCGAGTGCCTGAAAGAGAATGAGTACATGGTGTAATATATAGAGGACTGAGTAGTGAATCAGACAAGAGTAATAATGTCGCCGAAAGTTATTTGACCTGTCAGAAGAAAATGTTAACCTAACAAAAGATTTTTGCGTGATTTCAGGAAGAAAATCAAAAAGAGAAGAAAAATCAACCGTAAAAGACCAATAAAAAAAAAACGAGAATAATTACACAAATCGAACAACACGTAAATTAAACCGAAATGAAGTTATTGCAAATCAAACCAAAAGCTGAGAAGTTATTTATTGTAGTTGTGATTGTGGCTCACATCTTCCTCTGGTTTTACGTCCAGAAACGGCTTAAACGCCTTCTATGAGTCGAGGATATGCTTCCCATCCAGTTTTCTTACAAGCTGGCAAACAGGGTCTTTTAACATCAGATTCCCAAGATGTTGCCATTCCTTTTGGAATTACGGCCATAAATCAAGAATTTCTCTTTGTACGTCTCTGATGCACCCAAAAGAGTGTATCTTATTTAACCTTGCACTAAAAAGATCAATTGTAAGTATAATGATTAGCAAGGGTCGAGTCCTCAGGGATTGGGTTTTAATCTATGAGTTATTAGTTTATAACTTACGTTCAAAGAAAACAATAAAAGAAAAGGGGTTTTTGAAGCCAGATTTAAACTAAAGTAAATAATAAGAATAAGATGCAAGGCGGTATAACCAGCCAATAAAAATATATATACTAAATTAAGCGGTATAACCAGCCAATAAAAATATACATACTAAATTAGGCGGTATAACCAGCCAATAAAAATAAAACAAAGTTAATATAAAAATTTGGCGGTATAACCAGCCAATAAAAATAAATATACTTTTAAAAATAAGCAAACTAGAAAAGTAAGAAAACAAGTAAGTAAGAAGAATCAAATATGAAAAATATGGTTAAGGTTTCATTCTCCACCACTAGACATCATTAAGAATCAATTTCAGATCTATCAATATCAACCAACTATCAAAGTTAACAACCGTAGATAACAACAAGCTCTGTTATCCCAATCTTTCCTTAGTTTGTCGTTAAATAGAACAAGCTCTCTATTTAATCTCTAACCATTAAACAACCTAGAATAAGCTCTCTAAATTCAATTTAATGGCAGCTTTATGATGAGAAAGATAGGTTGATCTAAGCAACAAACACATAAGCTCGGATTGTTCAACTTAGGTTATGTTCCACTTTGCAATTATTGAAAACTTGACCATAATCATTAATCACAAATTGCCACTTATGAATAGGAAATCAAGACAATTACACGGATCAAGACTCCTAGACTAGCAATAGATAATTATCAAGATCTATCTAGTTGTACACCTAAATAAATCAAGACAACATCATGAACAATTCTTGTAGAAGAACATAAGCAACTTTGATAGAAAATTAATGATAGATAGAATCTGAAAATCAATCACAAAACATGTCTAGGGCTTTGAAATCACCCTTAACCAAATAGAAGTTTAGCCTAGCATAGGCATTATAAACATAAACATAAAATTAAAGAAAATCTAAGAAGAAAATAAAAGAAAGAAAGAAGAAGAGGAAGAATATTAATTATCCAACCTCTTGCTCTCTCTAAAGAAAAAGAAAACTAGAGAAAAGAAAGAAAACTAGAGAAAAGAAAGAAGAAGAAAACTTAGAGAATTTTATTAAAATGGCTAATATCCTACCTATGTACAATATGATCCTCTACAATCATCCAAGGCCCTCTATTTATACACATTTTGGAGGGCTAAATGACAAGAGACAAGCTTTACAAATTTCAAAGGTAGGTATAATAGGTGGGTGCATTTTTCTAACAATTTTCGTCATACTGTATGACAATTTTGATCAGCCAACTTGATGGTCGATTTTGTCAATTTTGGAGGCCTGATCTGATCACATGGTCTTCTAGAAAAATGTTCCCCTATCAGTTACTGATCCATAGCCGTTGGAATCAGCTCATTTTCTGATGTGGATAAGAAGATATGGGCAAAATACGAAAACAGGTCAGCATAGACGTCATTGCACATCAGCCAACTTGATGGTCGATTTCGCTAGAGAAAACGACTCCGTTTCAAGAAGTGTAAAACATGAAAAAGATAGATATGCCTCTTAACTTTGCACGGTTAAAATTTCAGTCTTATTGCTTCAGTGAAACTCGAGATATAGCTGATATGGAAAAAGGTGTCGGAACTGGAACTGAACTGGATTTGCCCTTAATTCTAGTAATCTGAAATCACTCAAAGAAACTTGTGAAAAACACCAAATTACATAAAAATATAAAAGATCATAAACACAATTAGACTAAACAATAATAACTCGTATTTGACACAAAACAATAATAAAACATAACTAAAAACTATATAATTATACGAGTTATCACACCCCCACACTTAGATTGTTGCTAGTCCCTAGCAACGACTCAATAAAAATAAAATAAGAAAATCTAATCTAATCCACTTTCGTAGGAAATCACGGTGGCACTTAGCATGTGACACAAGCCTTTAAACCCCTAGGTGTCCCTAGTGGACGAGTTTAGTCTCGTGAGGGTTTACTAGAACGATACCCACAAACATTGAAAAACTAAAATATAAATAAACTACATATACTAAAAATATTTACTCCTAATCTTTTTAATACAAATTAGAGACAATCTTTGAACAAGTCTTATAAACTAATCAATAGCTTAAAGAATTTCACAAAAAAATCATGCTTGAAAGTAAATTGTTTGAGTTAAGCCAATATTAACATAACATATTTCAATCAAAATAGTGCATATTCAAACTTAATCTCAACTACTCACATGGGATACCCTCATGATTTTCACTCTTTAAAGTAGTGGTGAAGTGTTTACACTCAATCAATCTCATGAAAACAGTTCTACCATATTCTTGCTTGTCCACCTATTCTCCACTATTTAGATCATACAACTTCATGAATCAAGAGGTCTTTAATCAAGGTTGTAATGGGGCCAAGGGGTTTGTAATGTGGTTGAAGAACAAAAGGATAAAGATATCACAAAGGTTCCAAAGAGTTCATAAAGTTTAGAGACATAAAAAGATCATACAAATAAAACTTCTCAAAACTCTTATAAAGCACATAATAACATAGGCTAAATATTCATGTTGAGCCTTTGCATCATTCTAACCAACTTTGTAACATCTTTTTCTTTACTTTAACTAGAAGTTCAAGAGAAGATTTTTTTTTTTTTTAATATGGGAATGTATTTGACAATGATCCCTTTCTTTTTCTCTTGACTTTTTTCTTTCTTTTCCCCCCACACTTATTTCTTGTTTCTAACCCAAATTTTCAATAAATCTTCTTTGTCTTTGCAACTTGTCTCAAAACATGCTAATTCATCTTTGGAACAAAGGTAAAGATATAAGTATATTTAGGTTAGGGACAAGTTATGGTTACCAAAGAGATAGCTTATTCAATGTAGGCTCAAATTGGTTCACTAAGGGTGTGTTCTCTTGGATCATTAATAATGGATGGCTGTTTGGCTCTGGTTATAATCCTAATGCCTCTATCATATTCATGTTGTCACATGTATCAATATAGTCTCAAACGGTTTAAAGCAAGTTCTAGAGAATCATGTAATCATAAGAGCACTCAAGAAAGAAATTAGATTGATTTGTATAATGCATCAATCATTATAGGCTCAAAAACTCACAAGGATGATTATACAAGTTAGATTAAGTCTAAACATGCTTCTTTCTCAATCAACATATCATATTAACATTGGCTCATAAAAAGGTTGACATCAAGCTCAATTCTCATGAAAATCTTCTCACTAATAAATCTGTTTTAGACTTATGCAATTCATATCTCATCATTGTATTAAAAAGGAACTAAAACTCACAAAAAAAAATAATAAAAATAATAATAAAGAAAAAAAATAGTAGACAAAAATAAAAGAAATCCTAAATCATTCCCCCCACACTTAATTCTTACATTGTCCTCAATGTAAGTCTATTAACTCAAATGAAAGAATCATGTGTAAGAGAAAAGAACTAATAACATAAGAATAGGAACAACTAAGACTCAAAACAAAACAAAACCATGCAACCTAAATAATCCTAAAATACTAAACAAAAATTAACAAGTAAACATAAAAAGATTAAAATCATTATTTTTTTTTTATTTTTTTCATTATTTTTTTTATTTTTGAAAATAAGAAATCAAACAGACAAGGTATGTCTCAAGTCTCCCTTACTCAGACCTTGTTCAGAATGAATACTTCTAAATTGCTTAAAACACAACAAACTTTTTTTTTTTTTTTGAAAAGAAGAAATCAAACTGACAAGGTATGTCTCAAGTCTCCCTTACTCAGACCTTGTTCAGAATGAATACTTCTAAATTGCTTAAAACACAACAAACTTTTTTTTTTTTTTAAGAAGGTAAAATTTAGGAGATATTACCTGTAGAGGTTGCTAACCACTTATTATAACTGAGACACAACAAACAAAATGTTAGATAATGTCACAAACACAAAGTGCAATCCACTCCTTGCTCGTCCATATCTCTTTTTCTTTTTTCGAGCGTTTGCGAAACAACCGTAGCAGAAAAACACTCATAAGTTTGGAGCTTTTTGAGTAAATCTTCAATGGTTGTAGCAGAAATTATGGTTCTCCTTGCCTCTGAAAACATGAATCCATTATCCACAGCATTATCTAAATATGAAAGCAAATTATTAAAATAACCATTAATATTAAGCAAACCAATGGGTTTCTTATTTGTGACCAAAGATGACCAAGAAGCCACGCAAGCTATTTCTTCCAATGTACCTAGACCTCCTGGTAAAGCAATGAATGCATCGGCAGAATGGTACATGATTGTTATCCGTTCAGGGATACTCCAGACTTGTATTTCCTTACCCACGGTAGGTCCACAAAAATCTGTGAATAGTTTTGGCACGACTCCTAGAACTGGACTTCCTCCGGCGTGTGCTGCTGTAGCGACTGCTCCCATTAAACCCGTACTACCGCCTCCATAAATCAACTGGATCTTTTGTTGGGCAAGTATTACTCCAACTCTTATGGCTTCATCAGCGAATATGTTATTTTTCCCTGGATAAGCACCTCCAAAGACACAAATTTTTTTAATGCGTTGGGACGAAGTACTTTCCATTTTTTTTTGAGTGCCTGAAAGAGAATGAGTACATGGTGTAATATATAGAGGACTGAGTAGTGAATCAGACAAGAGTAATAATGTCGCCGAAAGTGTATTTGACCTGTCAGAAGAAAATGTTAACCTAACAAAAGATTTTTGCGTGATTTCAGGAAGAAAATCAAAAAGAGAAGAAAAATCAACCGTAAAAGACAAATAAAAAAACAAGAGAATAATTACACAAATCGAACAACACGTAAATTAAACCAAAATGAAGTTATTGCAAATCAAACCAAAAGCTGAGAAGTCATTTATTGTAGTTGTGATTGTGGCTCACATCTTCGTCTGGTTTTACGTCCAGAAACGGCTTAAACGCCTTCTATGAGTCGAGGATATGCTTTCCATCAAGTTTTCTTACAAGCTGGCAAACAGGGTCTTTTAACATCAGATTCCCAAGATGTTGCCATTCCCTTTGGAATTGCGGCCATAAATCAAGAATTTCTCTTTTTACGTCTCCACTAGGATGCGTCTCAAGAGAAAGTTGGATATTACCCAAATTCTCCTTACTCAGTCCATCCTTAATGAATTCAATTTTATCATCTCGATTAGAGGACGGAATCCCAATAGAACGACATTTACCGTTACACGTCCATCGTGCACATTTGTGGCAATTTGAACTCATGCGCTTTGCTCGTCGCTTCTTTGCAAAAGTGCTTCTACCTGTACCTGGTAAATGCAAAACAGGAAGATATTCATCTTCACGTACCTTGGCTTCAATTATCCAACGTATGTCTTCAGGAATCCCTTTGTGCATAAGCATTCTTAATCTTTCAAATCGAACTTGGTAAAGCTTCAGTAAAATATTTCGAGGAAAATGAGGAAATCATTTCTGCAATCTTGTGAGAATAT
This sequence comes from Fremontodendron californicum, assembly GCA_030761205.1. Taxonomy (NCBI): domain Eukaryota; kingdom Viridiplantae; phylum Streptophyta; class Magnoliopsida; order Malvales; family Malvaceae; genus Fremontodendron; species Fremontodendron californicum. Next base: position 7,213,089 of record JAULJL010000023.1, on the reverse strand, counting down.
CATCCATCCTGAAAAAAATGAAAAAAAAAAATTGAAAGAGAAATTGGAAGAGAAATTTATATACAATATCAGTTTTGTGGGTAGCTGATGGAACCGACTTAAATAATCACGGAGTACCGTTATCCGCCATTTAACCGGGGTTAAAAAAATAAAAATTATATTTACATCTAGTTATTTTCAAAACAAGGATCAGAAAGAAAAACAGCATAAAAAAAAACTCAAAAACAAAACACTCTAAATGAAATCCTAAATTCTTCCCCCCACACATAATTCTTACATTGTCATTAATGTAATGCTATTATCCCCCAATGCAAGAATTATATGTAAGAGAAAAGAACTATTAAACAAAAGAAACTTATGCAGCCTAAATGAATTTAAAAGCAGTAAACACAATTAACAAAGAAACATAAGAAATAAAAATAATAAAAATAATAAAAGAAAAAGGAAAAGAAAGAGAAAGAGAAAGCAAATCTGAATATGGAAGGTTGGCAATTTCATCTTTAATTGGGCTGCCTTCCCAATTAACACTTGAGTTAGTGTTTTGAATCTAACGAACACCCCTTCTTGGCTTTTTAGGCTTGTGAGGCTCATACATGAAATTTCCCAAATTTATCCGTTTGAGAGGAAGCTTTCTTTGCACAACAGTGGATGCATTCTCCATTACAAGTATTATTCCATCATCCTTGGTGGTGCATATCTCATCGAGGAATGGTGCATCTTTTGGTACTTGTTGAATGACATCCACAAACAAACTGTTTAAGGTTTCCAGCGTGTCTTGTTCATGTTCATCCTCCTTGAACTTTGCGAATCTACTAGGAAAAGGTGGAGAAGAAACATTAGTAAAAATTGGAATCTCAAACGTTACCTCAGGTGCTGAAATACTCTTATTTGGATTTGTGGCTTCATTATCCTCAAGAATAGAATCCATCTCTAATTTTGTCTCATCCTCATCTTGTTCATCATTCTTCAAGGTCACAATAGTAGTATTCTCCTTTGGGTTAATCATTGTTTGGGCAGAGAGTTCTTCAGATCTTTGTGCTACCCATACCACCATACTACTAGCCAATAGGCTCATTTGCCTTTCCAAACTCTGGATACTTACCCTTGTTTCCTGTTGAAATTGCAAAGTATTAGTAACAAGAGAATCGACAAGATCTTCTAAAGAAGTACCTGAGTTTTGAGTCATATGTGGTGGTTGAAGAAGATCTGGTTCTTGAGACCATGATTGATTAAATCTAGATGGATGAGTGTAATTGGCATAAGGATCTACTTCTTGGTAATTTTCTGAGTAGCCATAATTAGTATGATCCCACCATCCCTCATGGTAAGTGTTTGAGTAATGATCATACTGTTGGTCTTGCAACACTTGATGGCCTTGACATCCTCCCATGGCCAATTGTTGAACTGGGTAGGTGAGATTGGCTTGTTGATTTTCCATGTTCATGTATGCCACCAACTCTTCAAGTGTTAGATTGCTCAATTCCATCGTTTTGTTTTTTTTTTTTTTCAAAATTTGATAAGAAAAACTTGTATGTACAAGAAAATAGAACTAATTAGAACTGAAAATAAGAATAAACCAAGTAACAAATAAACTAAAGAAAACAATCCCCGGCAACGGCGCCAAAAATTTGATGCACCCAAAAGAGTGTATCTTATTTAACCTTGCACTAAAAAGATCAATTGTAAGTATAATGATTAGCAAGGGTCGAGTCCTCAGGGATTGGGTTTTAATCTATGAGTTATTAGTTTATAACTTACGTTCAAAGAAAACAATAAAAGAAAAGGGGTTTTTGAAGCCAGATTTAAACTAAAGTAAATAATAAGAATAAGATGCAAGGCGGTATAACCAGCCAATAAAAATATATATACTAAATTAGGCGGTATAACCAGCCAATAAAAATATATATACTAAATTAGGCGGTATAACCAGCCAATAAAAATAAAACAAAGTTAATATAAAAATTTGGCGGTATAACCAGCCAATAAAAATAAATATACTTTTAAAAATAAGCAAACTAGAAAAGTAAGAAAACAAGTAAGTAAGAAGAATCAAATATGAAAAATATGGTTAAGGTTTCATTCTCCACCACTAGACATCATTAAGAATCAATTTCAGATCTATCAATATCAACCAACTATCAAAGTTAACAACCGTAGATAACAACAAGCTCTGTTATCCCAATCTTTCCTTAGTTTGTCGTTAAATAGAACAAGCTCTCTATTTAATCTCTAACCATTAAACAACCTAGAATAAGCTCTCTAAATTCAATTTAATGGCAGCTTTATGATGAGAAAGATAGGTTGATCTAAGCAACAAACACATAAGCTCGGATTGTTCAACTTAGGTTATGTTCCACTTTGCAATTATTGAAAACTTGACCATAATCATTAATCACAAATTGCCACTTATGAATAGGAAATCAAGACAATTACACGGATCAAGACTCCTAGACTAGCAATAGATAATTATCAAGATCTATCTAGTTGTACACCTAAATAAATCAAGACAACATCATGAACAATTCTTGTAGAAGAACATAAGCAACTTTGATAGAAAATTAATGATAGATAGAATCTGAAAATCAATCACAAAACATGTCTAGGGCTTTGAAATCACCCTTAACCAAATAGAAGTTTAGCCTAGCATAGGCATTATAAACATAAACATAAAATTAAAGAAAATCTAAGAAGAAAATAAAAGAAAGAAAGAAGAAGAGGAAGAATATTAATTATCCAACCTCTTGCTCTCTCTAAAGAAAAAGAAAACTAGAGAAAAGAAAGAAAACTAGAGAAAAGAAAGAAGAAGAAAACTTAGAGAATTTTATTAAAATGGCTAATATCCTACCTATGTACAATATGATCCTCTACAATCATCCAAGGCCCTCTATTTATACACATTTTGGAGGGCTAAATGACAAGAGACAAGCTTTACAAATTTCAAAGGTAGGTATAATAGGTGGGTGCATTTTTCTAACAATTTTCGTCATACTGTATGACAATTTTGATCAGCCAACTTGATGGTCGATTTTGTCAATTTTGGAGGCCTGATCTGATCACATGGTCTTCTAGAAAAATGTTCCCCTATCAGTTACTGATCCATAGCCGTTGGAATCAGCTCATTTGCTGATGTGGATAAGAAGATATGGGCAAAATACGAAAACAGGTCAGCACAGACGTCATTGCACATCAGCCAACTTGATGGTCGATTTCGCTAGAGAAAACGACTCCGTTTCAAGAAGTGTAAAACATGAAAAAGATAGATATGCCTCTTAACTTTGCACGGTTAAAAGTTCAGCCTTATTGCTTCAGTGAAACTCGAGATATAGCTGATATGGAAAAAGGTGTCGGAATTGGAACTGAACTGGATTTGCCCTTAATTCTAGTAATCTGAAATCACTCAAAGAAACTTGTGAAAAACACCAAATTACATAAAAATATAAAAGATCATAAACACAATTAGACTAAACAATAATAACTCGTATTTGACACAAAACAATAATAAAACATAACTAAAAACTATATAATTATACGAGTTATCAGTCTCCACTAGGATGCGTCTCAAGAGAAAGTTGGATATTACCCAAATTCTCCTTACTCAGTCCATCCTTAATGAATTCAATTTTATCATCTCGATTAGAGGACGGAATCCCAATAGAACGACATTTACCGTTACACGTCCATCGTGCACATTTGTGGCAGTTTGAACTCATGCGCTTTGCTCGTCGCTTCTTTGCAAAAGTGCTTCTACCTATACCTGGTAAATGCAAAACAGGAAGATATTCATCTCCACGTACCTTGGCTTCAATTATCCAATGTATGTCTTCAGGAATCCCTTTGTGCATAAGCATTCTTAATCTTTCAAATCGAACTTGGTAAAGCTTCAGTAAAATATTTCGAGGAAAAGGAGGAAATCGTTTCTGCAATCTTGTGAGAATATCATCCATCCTGAAAAAAAAAATGAAAAAAAATTGAAAGAGAAATTGGAAGAGAAATTTATATATAATATCAGTTTTGTGGGTAGCTGATGGAACTGATTTAAATAATCACGGAGTACCGTTATCCGCCATTTAACCGGGGTTAAAAAAATTAAAAATTATATTTACATCTAGTTATTTTCAAAACAAGGATCAGAAAGAAAAACAACATAAAAAGACTCAAAAACAAAACACTCTAAATAAAATCCTAAATTCTTCCCCCCACACATAATTCTTACATTGTCATTAATGTAATGCTATTAATCCCAAATGAAAGAATCATGTGTAAGTGAAAAGAACTAATAATCAAAATAAACTTATGCAGCCTAAATGAACTTAGAAACACTAAACACAATTAGCAAAGAAACATAAGAAAAAGATAAAGAAAAAGAGAGCAAATCTGAGGATGGCAGTTTGGCAATGCTTTCACTAATTAGGCTGCCTCCCCCAATTAGCACTTGATTGATTGTTTCCAGTCTAGCCAATTCCCCTTCTTGGCTTTTTAGGATCTTTTGGCTTAGACATGAAACTTCTCGGATTTTTGCGTTTTGGAGGAAGTTTTCTTTGCAAAACAGCCAATGCATTCTCCCCCACACGTATTATTTCATCATTCTTGGTGGGGTATAGCTCTTTGAGGAATTGTGCATATCTTGGTACTTGTCTAATGGCATCCACAAGCAAGCTGTTTAAGGTTTCCAAAAATTGTTGTACATGTTCCTCCTTCTTGGACTTTGCAAATCTGCTAGGAAAAAGTGGAGAAGGAACATTAGTAGAAATAAGAACCTTAAAAGCTACCTGAGGCGTCAAAGTACTCTCCTTTTGAATGGTGGCTTCATTATCCTCAAGAAGTGAATCCATCTTTGGTTTTGTCTCATCCTCATCTTGTTCCTCATTTCTCAAGGTCACAGTAGTAGCATTCTCCTTTGGGTTAATCACCGTTTGGGAAGGGAGTGCTAGAGATCTTTCTGCTACTAATTCCACCATACTACTAGCCAATAGGCTCATTTGCCTTTCCAAACTCTGGATGCTTGCCCTTGTTTCCTGTTGAAATTGCAAAGTATCAGTAACAAGAGAATGTACAAGATCTTCTAAATAAGTACCTGAGTTTTGAATCATATGTGGTGGTTGAAAAAGATCTGGTTCTTGAGACCATGATTGATTGAAGCTAGATGGATGAGTGTAATTGGCATAAGGATCTACTTCTTGGTAATTTTTCGAGTAGCCATAATTAGTATGATCCCACCATCCCTCATGGTAAGTGTTTGAGTAATGATCATACTGTAGGTCTTGGAACGCTTGATGGCCTTGACATCCTCCCATGGCCAATTGTTGAACTGGGGAGGTGAGATTGGCTTGTTGATTCTCCATGTTCATGTATGCCACCAACTCTTCAAGTGTTAGATTGCTCAATTCCATTGTTTTTTTTTTTTTTTTTAAATTTGAAAAGAAAAACTTGTATGTACAAGAAAATAAAACTAATTAGAACTGAAAATAAGAATAAACCAAGTAACAAATAAACTAAAGAAAGCAATCCCCGGCAACGGCGCCAAAAATTTGATGCACCCAAAAGAGTGTATCTTATTTAACCTTGCACTAAAAAGATCAATTGTAAGTATAATGATTAGCAAGGGTCGAGTCCTCAGGGATTGGGTTTTAATCTATGAGTTATTAGTTTATAACTTACGTTCAAAGAAAACAATAAAAGAAAAGGGGTTTTTGAAGCCAGATTTAAACTAAAGTAAATAATAAGAATAAGATGCAAGGCGGAATAACCAGCCAATAAAAATATATATACAAAATTAGGCGGTATAACCAGCCAATAAAAATATATATACTAAATTAGGTGGTATAACCAGCCAATAAAAATAAAACAAAGTTAATATACAAATTAGGCGGTATAACCAGCCAATAAAAATAAATATACTTTTAAAAATAAGCAAACTAGAAAAGTAAGAAAACAAGTAAGTAAGAAGAATCAAATATGAAAAATATGGTTAAGGTTTCATTCTCCACCACTAGACATCATTAAGAATCAATTTCAGATCTATCAATATCAACCAACTATCAAAGTTAACAACCGTAGATAACAACAAGCTCTGTTATCCCAATCTTTCCTTAGTTTATCGTTAAATAGAACAAGCTCTCTATTTAATCTCTAACCATTAAACAACCTAGAATAAGCTCTCTAAATTCAATTTAATGGCAGCTTTATGATGAGAAAGATAGGTTGATCTAAGCAACAAACACATAAGCTCGGATTGTTCAACTTAGGTTATGTTCCACTTTGCAATTATTGAAAACTTGACCATAATCAATAATCACAAATTGCCACTTATGAATAGGAAATCAAGACAATTACACGGATCAAGACTCCTAGACTAGCAATAGATAATTATCAAGATCTATCTAGTTGTACACCTAAATAAATCAAGACAACATCATGAACAAATCTTGTAGAAGAACATAAGCAACTTTGATAGAAAATTAATGATAGATAGAATCTGAAAATCAATCACAAAACATGTCTAGGGCTTTGAAATCATCCTTAACCAAATAGAAGTTTAGCCTAGCTTAGGCATTGTAAACATAAACATAAAATTAAAGAGAATCTAAGAAGGAAATAACAGAAAGAAAGAAGAAGAAGAAAATAAAGAAAAAAAGAAAACTAGAGAAAAGAAAGAAGAAGAAAACTTAGAGAATTTTATTACAATGGCTAATATCCTACCAATGTACAATGCCTTACAATCATCCAAGGCCCTCTATTTATACACATTTTGGAGGGCTAAATGACAAGAGACAAGCTTTACAAATTTCAAAGGTAGGTATAATAGGTGGGTGCATTTTTCTAACAATTTTCGTCATATTGTATGACAATTTTGATCAGCCAATTTGATGGTCGCTTTTGTCAATTTTGGAGGCCTGATCTGATCACATGGTCTTCTAGAAAAATGTTCTCCTATCAGTTACTGATCCATAGCCGTTGGAATCAGCTCATTTGCTGATGTGGATAAGAAGATATGGGCAAAATACGAAAACAGGTCAGCACAGACGTCATTGCACATCAGCCAACTTGATGGTCGATTTCGCTAGGGAAAACGACTCCATTTCAAGAAGTGTAAAACATGAAAAAGATATATATGCCTCTTAACTTTGCACGGTTAAAATTTCAGCCTTATTGCTTCAGTGAAACTCGAGATATAGCTGATATGGAAAAAGGTGTCGGAACTGGAACTGAACTGGATTTGCCCTTAATTCTAGTAATCTGAAATCACTCAAAGAAACTTGTGAAAAACACCAAATTACATAAAAATATAAAAGATCATAAACACAATTAGACTAAACAATAATAACTCGTATTTGACACAAAACAATAATAAAACATAACTAAAAACTATATAATTATACGAGTTATCACCTATATGATTGATGCATTATACATATCAATCTAGTTTCTTTCTTGAGTGCTCTTATGATTACATGATTCTCGAGAACTTGCTTTAAACCTTGTTGAGACTATATTGATGCATGTGACAACATGAATATGATAGAGGCATTAGGATTTTTAACCAGGGCCAAACAGCCATCCCTTATTGATGTTCCAAGAGAACATCCCCCTTAGTGAAATAATTTGAGCCTACAATGAATAAGTGATAAGTGCTTAAATTCATACATTTTCCTATTTAATTTCTTTATACTTTGTGCTTTGATTCTTACTTCCTTGACATTTTACTAGGTTTTTATGCTTTGTAGGTATTTTGGAGGAGATGAAGTCAAAACATGACAATTAGGATGTTAAAGAGCATACAAAATCACAATCACAAGATGGAAAAAGAGTTGGGAGTCAAAAAGATCAAATTCTTGGTGCAAAGCAAGAAGACAGATTTGACCTTCGGAGCTTGTTGCTAAGAAAACATGATATTAGACTCTTTATTCGAAGAAACTTTCTTCTTGACTTTTGAAGATCACCTGATTACCTTTCCAACGACTGGTCATGGGCCTAAATCCGATAAAAAATGGTCATCCAAATCGGCATTGGAATATCTCTCTAAAAACCCTAGTGGCAGAAAAAAACCCTAGCCGTAAATGTCAACTTTTTCTTAATACCCTAGTTGACATTCAAGTTTATCCTTGCCAAAGAAGGATTAGTGGCTGTCAACTTGTACTAATTGCATTAATTGCAAGTATCTTTCCTTAAAGCTAATCCTAGTCAAAGTAGGTGATGCACTCAAAAGAGTATATCTTATTTAACCTTGCACTAAAAAGATCAATTGTAAGTATAGTAGTTAGCAAGGGTCGAGTCCTCAGGGATTGGGTTTTAGTTTATAAGTTAATAGTTTAAAACTTAAAAACAAGTAAACAAAAGTATAGGGGATTTTGAAATTAGACTTAAACTAAAGTTAACAATAAGAATGAGAAAACAAGTAATTAAGAAGAATCAAATAAGAAAAATATGGTTAAGGTTTCATTCTCCACCACTAGACATCATTAAGAATCAATTTCATACATATCAGCATTAATTAGCTATCAAAGTTAACAACCGTAGATAACAACAAGCTCTGTTACCCCAATCTTTCCTTAGTTCGTCGTTAAATAGAACAAGCTCTCTATTTAATCTCTAACTATCAAACAACCTAGAATAAGCTCTCTAAGTTCAATTTAATAGCAGCTTTATGATGAGAAAGATAGGTTGATCTAAGCAACAAACACATAAGCTCGGATTGTTCAACTTAGGTTATGTTCCACTTTGCAATTATTGAAAACTTGACCATAATCATTAATCACAAATTGCTACTTATGAATAGGAAATCAAGACAATTACATGGATCAAGACTCCTAAACTAGCTTTAGATAATTATCAAGATTTATCTAGTTGGCCACCTAAACAAATCAAAACATTATCATGAACAATTTTAATGGAAGAACATAAGTAACTTTGATAGAAAACAATGATAGATAGATTCTGAAAATCAATTGCAAAACATGTCTAGGGCTTTGAAATCACCCTTAAACAAAGAAGTTTAGCCTAACATAAGCATGGATAATATAAATAAAACTAAAAAAGAAAATAAAAGAATGGAGAAGAAGAAGAAGAATAATGATGATCCTTGAGTCTCCTCAAAAGATGTCTAGTTTGTGGCTCAAAAGATGGTATTTATAAAGCTTTAAAACCCTGAGAATAAGTCATTGCCGCACAAGTAAGGCTGGAGGCAGAAAAATCACGTTTTTGCCTTTTTTTAAGATTTGCGGTTAGGGTTTTTCTGGCCGCAGGGTTCTTTAGGGAGATCTTCTAGCGACATTTTGAATGACCATTTCTTATCCGATTTGGGCCCATAATATATCGTTGGAAATATAATCAAGTCAGCTTCAAAAGTGAAGAAGGAAGTTTCGTCAAATAAAGAGTCTAACATAATGTTTTCCTTGAAAGAAGCTCCAGAGGTCAAATCTGCCTGATTGCTTTTCAACCAGAAATTGATATTTTTGACTCCCAAGTCTTCTTCCATCTTGTGATTATCATTTTGTAAGCTCTTTACCATCATTATTGACATCTTTTGACTTCATTCTCCTTATTGTACCTAAAATTCAAAAACATATTATAAGTAACCAAGATAAAGATCGAAAACATAACAAAAACTAAAGGAAGAAAGGCATAAAATGTATATTTTATGAGCTTATCAAATACCCCCACACTTAGCTTTTTGCTAGTCCTCGAGCAAAACAAAATAAAAATAAAATAAGGAAATCTAATCTAATCCACTTTCGTAGGAAATCACGGTGGCACTTAGCATGTGACACAAGCCTTTAAACCCCTAGGTGTCCCTAGTGGACGAGTTTAGTCTCGTGAGGGTTTACTAGGACGATACCCACAAACATTGAAGACATAAGAAAAACTAAAAAAAATAACAATAATAATAATTACAACTAATCCTTCCAATATAAATTAGAGATAATCATTGGACAAGTCTTATAAACTAATCAATAGCTTAAAGAAATTCACAAAAAATCTTACTTGAATATAAATAGTTTGAGTTAAGCCAATATTAACATAACATATTTCAATCAAAATAGTGCATATTCAAACTTAATCTCAACTTCTCACTATACTCTCATGATTTTCACTCTTTAAAGTAGTGGTAAAGTGTTTACACTCAATAAATCTTATGAAAACAGTTCTACCATATGCTTGCTTGTCCACCTATTCTCCACTATTTAGATCATACAACTTCATAAATCAAGAGGTCTTTAATCAAGGTTGTAATGGGGCCAAGGAGTTGTAATGTGGTTAAAGAACAAAAGGATAAAGATATCACAAAGGTTCCAAAGAGTTCATAGAGTTTAGAGACATAATAAGATCATACAAATAAAACTTCTCAAAACTCTTATAAAGCACATAATAACATAGGCTAAATATTCATGTTGAGCCTTTGCTTCATTCTAACAAACTTTGTAACATCTTTTTCTTTACTTTAACTAGAAGTTCAAGAGATGATTTTTGATAACTCGTATAATTATATAGTTTTTAGTTATGTTTTATTATTGTTTTGTGTCAAATACGAGTTATTATTGCTTAGTCTAATTGTGTTTATAATTTTTTTATATTTTTATGTAATTTGGTGTTTTTCACGAGTTTCTTTGAGTGATTTCAGATTACTAGGTTAAATCAAGAATTAAGGGCAAATCCAATTCAGTTCCAGTTCTGACACCTTTTTCCATATCACTATATCTGGAGTTTCACTAAAGCAATAAGGCTGAAATATTAACAGTGCAAAGTTAAGAGGCATATCTATCTTTTTCATGCTTTACACTTCTTGAAACGGAGTCGTTTTCCCTAGCGAAATCGACCATCAAGTTGGCTGATGTGCAATGACGTCTGTGCTGACAAGTTTTGGCATTTTGACCATATCTTTTGATCCACATCAGAAAATGAGCTGATTCCAACGGCTATGGATCACCGACTGATAGGGGAACATTTTTCTAGAAGACCATTTGATCAGACCAAGCCTCCAATATTGACAAAATCGACCATCAAGCTAGCTGATCAGAATTGTCATACAATATGACGAAAATTGTTAGAAAAATGCACCCACCTATTATACCTACCTTTGAAATTTATAAAGCTTGTCTCTTGTCATTTAGCTCTCCAAAATGTGTATAAATAGAGGGCCTTGGATGATTGTAAGAGACATGGTAGATTGGTAGGATATTAGCCATTATAATAAAATTCTCTAAGTTTTCTTCTACTTTCCTTTCTCTAGTTTTCTTTTTCTTTATTTTCTTCTTCTTCTTTCTTTCTTTTATTTCCTTCTTAGATTCTCTTTAATTTTATGTTTATGTTTACAATGCCTATGCTAGGTTAAACTTTTATTTGGTTAAGGGTGATTTCAAAGCCCTAGACATGTTTTGTAATTGATTTTCAGATTCTATCTATCATTAATTTTCTATCAAAGTTGCTTATGTTCTTCTACAAGAACTGTTTATAATGTTGTCTTGATTTATTTAGGTGTACAACTAGATAGATCTTGATAATTATCTATTGCTAGTTTAGGAGTCTTGATCCGTGTAATTGTCTTGATTTCCTATTCATAAGTGGCAATTTGTGATTAATGATTATGGTCAAGTTTTCGATAATTGCAAAGTGGAACATAACCTAAGTTGAACAATCCGAGCTTATTTGTTTGTTGCTTAGATCAACCTATCTTTCTCATCATAAAGCTGCCATTAAATTGAATTTAGAGAGCTTATTCTAGGTTGTTTGATGGTTAGAGATTAAATAGAGAGCTTGTTCTATTTAACGACAAACTAAGGAAAGATTGGGATAACAGAGCTTGTTGTTATCTACGGTTGTTAACTTTGATAGTTGGTTGATATTGATAGATCTGAAATTAATTCTTGATGATGTCTAGTGGTGGAGAATGAAACCTTAACCATATTTCTCTCATATTTGATTTCTTATTTCTTACTTGAATCTTACTTTTATTGTTTGCTTATTTTTAAAACTATTTCAAAACCCCCTTTTCTTTTGTTTTCCTTGAATTTAAGTTTTAAACTATTAACTTATAAACTAAAACCCAATCCCTGAGGAGTCGACCCTTGCTAACTACTACACTTACAATTGATCTTTTTAGTGCAAGGTTAAATAAGATACACTCTTTTGGGTGCATCAAATTTTTGGCGCCGTTGCCGGGGATTGTTTTCTTTAGTTTATTTGTTACTTGGTTTATTCTTATTTTCAGTTCTAATTAGTATTATTTTCTTGTACATACATGTTTTTCTTTTCAAATTTTGAAAAAAAAAATGGAATTAAGCAATCTAACACTTGAAGAGTTGGTGGCATACATGAATATGGAGAATCAACAAGCCAATCTCACTTCCTCAGTTCAACAATTGGCCATGGGAGGATGTCAAGGCCATCAATGGTTCCAAGACCAACCGCATGATCATTACTCCAACACTTACCATGAGGGATGGTGGGATCATACTAATTATGGCTACTCGAAAAATTACCAAGAAGTAGATCCTTATGCCAATTACACTCATCCATCTAGCTTCAATCAATCATGGTCTCAAGAACCAGATCTTTTTCAACCACCACATATGACTCAAAACTCAGGTACTTCTTTAGAAGATCTTGTATATTCTCTTGTTACTGATACTTTGCAATTTCAACAGGAAACAAGGGCAAGCATCCAGAGTTTGGAAAGGCAAATGAGCCTATTGGCTAGTAGTACGGTGGAATTAGTAGCAGAAAGATCTCTAGCACTCCCTTCCCAAACGGTGATTAACCCAAAGGAGAATGCTACTATTGTGACCTTGAGAAATGAGGAACAAGATGAGGATGAGACAAAACCAAAGATGGATTCACTTCTTGAGGATAATGAAGCCACCATTCAAATTGAGAGTACTTTGACACCTCAGGTAGCTTTTAAGGTTCTTATTTCTACTAATGTTCCTTCTCCACTTTTTCCTAGCAGATTTGCAAAGTCCAAAAAGGAGGAACATGAACAACAATTTTTGGAAACCTTAAACAGCTTTCTTGTGGATGCCATTAGACAAGTACCAAGATATGCACAATTCCTCACAGAGCTATACCCCACCAAGAATGATGAAATAATACGTGTGGGGGAGAAGGCATTGGCTGTTTTGCAAAGAAAACTTCCTCGAAAATGCAAAAATCCGAGAAGTTTCATGTCTAAGCCAAAAGATCCTAAAAAGCCAAGAAGGGGAATTGGCTAGGCTGAAAACAATCAATCAAGTGCTAATTGGGGGAGGCAGCCTAATTAGTGAAAGCATTGCCAAACTGCCATCCTCAGATTTGCTCTCTTTTTCTTTATCTTTTTCTTATGTTTCTTTGCTAATTGTGTTTAGTGTTTCTAAGTTCATTTAGGCTGCATAAGTTTATTTTGTTTATTAGTTCTTTTCACTTACACATGATTCTTTCATTTGGGATTAATAGCATTACATTAATGACAATGTAAGAATTATGTGTGGGGGGAAGAATTTAGGATTTTATTTAGAGTGTTTTGTTTTTGAGTTTTTTTATGTTGTTTTTCTTTCTGATCCTTGTTTTGAAAATAACTAGATGTAAATATAATTTTTTTAACCCCGGTTAAATGGCGGATAACGGTACTCCATGATTATTTAAGTCGGTTCCATCAGCTACCCATAAAACTGATATTGTATATAAATTTCTCTTTCAATTTTTTTTTTCATTTTTTTTTTCAGGATGGATGATATTCTCACAAGATTGCAGAAACGATTTCCTCATTTTCCTCGAAATATTTTACTGAAGCTTTACCAAGTTCGATTTGAAAGATTAAGAATGCTTATGCACAAAGGGATTCCTGAAGACATACGTTGGATAATTGAAGCCAAGGTACGTGAAGATGAATATCTTCCTGTTTTGCATTTACCAAGTACAGGTAGAAGCACTTTTGCAAAGAAGCGACGAGCAAAGCGCATGAGTTCAAATTGCCACAAATGTGCACGATGGACGTGTAACGGTAAATGTCGTTCTATTGGGATTCCGTCCTCTAATCGAGATGATAAAATTGAATTCATTAAGGATGGACTGAGTAAGGAGAATTTGGGTAATATCCAACTTTCTCTTGAGACGCATCCTAGTGGAGACGTACAAAGAGAAATTCTTGATTTATGGCCGCAATTCCAAAGGGAATGGCAACATCTTGGGAATCTGATGTTAAAAGACCCTGTTTGCCAGCTTGTAAGAAAACTGGATGGGAAGCATATCCTCGACTCATAGAAGGCGTTTAAGCCGTTTCTGGACGTAAAACCAGAGGAAGATGTGAGCCACAATCACAACTACAATAAATGACTTCTCAGCTTTTGGTTTGATTTGCAATAACTTCATTTCGGTTTAATTTACGTGTTGTTCGATTTGTGTAATTATTCTCGTTTTTTTTGCATTGGTCTTTTACGGTTGGTTTTTCTTCTCTTTTTGATTTTCTTCCTGAAATCACGCAAAAATCTTTTGTTATGTTAACATTTTCTTCTGACAGGTCAAATACACTTTCGACGACATTATTACTTTTGTCTGATTCACTACTCAGTCCTCTATATATTACACCATGTACTCATTCTCTTTCAGGCACTCGAAAAAGAAAAAAAATGGAAAGTACTTCGTCCCAGCGAATTGAAAAAATTTGTGTCTTTGGAGGTGCTTATCCAGGGAAAAATAACATATTCGCTGATGAAGCCATAAGAGTTGGAGTAATACTTGCCCAACAAAAGATCCAGTTGATTTATGGAGGCGGTAGTACGAGTTTAATGGGAGCAGTCGCTACAGCAGCACACGTCGGAGGAAGTCCAGTTCTAGGAATCGTGCCAAAACTATTCACAGGTTTTTGTGGACCTACCGTGGGTAAGGAAATACAAGTCTGGAGTATTCCTGAACGGATGACAATCATGTACCATTGTGCCGATGCATTCATTGCTTTACCAGGAGGTCTGGGTACATTGGAAGAAATAGCTTGCGTGGCTTCTTGGTCATCTTTGGTCACAAAAAAGAAACCCATTGGTTTGCTTAATATTAATGGTTATTTTAGTAATTTGCTTTCATATTTAGATAATGCTGTGGATAATGGATTCATGTTTTTAGAGGCAAGGAGAACCATAATTTCTGCTACAACCATTGAAGATTTACTCAAAAAGCTCCAAGCTTATGAGTATTTACCTGCTACGGTTGTTTCGCAAACGCTCGGAAAAAGAAAAAGAGATATAGACAAGCAAGGAGTGGATTGCACTTTGTCTTTGTGACATTATCTAACATTTTGTTTGTTGTGTCTCAGTTATAATAAGTGGTTAGCAACCTCTACAGGTAATATCTCCTAAATTCTACCTTTAAAATTTGATATTGGGGACAATGTCATATTTTAGTAGGGGGTAAGGGACATATTTTGCTAATTTAAAAAAAAAAAAAATTGTTGTGTTTTAAGCAATTTAGAAGTATTCATTCTGAACAAGGTCTGAGTAAGGGAGACTTGAGACATACCTTGTCAGTTTGATTTCTTCTTTTCAAAAAAAAAAAAAAAAGTTTGTTGTGTTTTAAGCAATTTAGAAGTATTCATTCTGAACAAGGTCTGAGTAAGGGAGACTTGAGACATACCTTGTCAGTTTGATTTTAATCTTTTTATGTTTACTTGTTAATTTTTGTTTAGTATTTTAGGATTATTTAGGTTGCATGGGTTTGTTTTGTTTTGAGTCTTAGTTGTTCCTATTCTTATGCCCATAATGATTGACGCATTATACAAATCAATCTAATTTCTTTCTTGAGTGCTCTTATGATTACATGATTCTCTAGAACTTGCTTTAGACCTTGTTGAGACTATATTGATGCATGTGACAACATGAATATGATAGAGGCATTAGGATTTTTAGCCAGGGCCAAACAGCCATCCCTTATTGATGTTCCAAGAGAACACACCCCTAGTGAGCCAATTTGAGCCTACATTGAATAAGCTATTTATTTGGTAACCACAACTTACACCTAGCCTAAATATAACCCTTGTTCTAAAGATGGATTATATATTTTGAGATATATTGCAAAAAAAAAAAAAAAAAGGGATATTTTTAGTTAAAAATTTGGGTTGGAAACAAAAAATAAGTGTGGGGGGGAAAAGAAAAGAAGAGTCAAGAGAAAAAGAAATGGAATACTGGCAAATACATTCCTATGAAAAAAAAAATAAAAAAAAATGAATCATCTCTTAAATTTGTGGAAAAAGAAAAAGATGTTACAAAGTTGTTTAAAATGAAGAAAATGCCCAACATGAATATCCGGCCTATGTGTCTATGTACTTGTAAAGAGTTTTGAGAAGTTTCTTTGTATAAATCTTATTATGTCTCTAAACTCTATAAAATCTTTGGAACTTTTGTAATATCCTTTATCTTTTATTCTTTAGCCACATTATTACCCCTTGGCCCCATTATAACCTTGCATAAAGACCTCTTGATTCATGAAGTTGCATGATCTAAGTAGTGAAGAATAGGTGGACAAGCAAGCATATGGTAGAAACTGTTTTCATAAGATTGATTGCGTGTAAACACTTCACCACTACTTTAAAGAGTGAAAATCATGAGAGTATCCCATGTGAGAAGTTGAGATTAAGTTTGAATATGCACTATTTTGATTGAAATATGTTATGTTAATATTGGCTTAAATCAAACAATTTACATTAAAGCATGATTTTTTGTGAAATTCTTTGAGCTATTGATTAGTTTATAAGACTTGTCCAATGATTATCTCTAATTTATATTGGAAGGATTAGTTATAATAATTATTATTATTATTTTTAGTTTTTCTTATGTCTTCAATGTTTGTGGGTATCGTTCTAGTAAACCCTCACGAGACTAAACTCGTCCACTAGGGACACCTAGGGGTTTAAAGGCTTGTGTCACATGCTAAGTGCCACCGTGATTTCCTACGAAAATGGATTAGATTAGATTTTCTTATTTTATTTTTATTGAGTCGTTGCTAGGGACTAGCAACAATCTAAGTGTGGGGGTGTGATAACTCGTATAATTATATAGTTTTTAGTTATGTTTTATTATTGTTTTGTGTCAAATACGAGTTATTATTGCTTAGTCTAATTGTGTTTATAATTTTTTTATATTTTTATGTAATTTGGTGTTTTTCACGAGTTTCTTTGAGTGATTTCAGATTACTAGGTTAAATCAAGAATTAAGGGCAAATCCAATTCAGTTCCAGTTCTGACACCTTTTTCCATATCACTATATCTGGAGTTTCACTGAAGCAATAAGGCTGAAATATTAACAGTGCAAAGTTAAGAGGCATATCTATCTTTTTCATGCTTTACACTTCTTGAAACGGAGTCGTTTTCCCTAGCGAAATCGACCATCAAGTTGGCTGATGTGCAATGACGTCTGTGCTGACAAGTTTTGGCATTTTGACCATATCTTTTGATCCACATCAGCAAATGAGCTGATTCCAACGGCTATGGATGACCGACTGATAGGGGAACATTTTTCTAGAAGACCATTTGATCAGATCAAGCCTCCAATATTGACAAAATCGACCATCAAGCTGGCTGATCAGAATTGTCATACAATATGACGAAAATTGTTAGAAAAATGCACCCACCTATTATACCTACCTTTGAAATTTATAAAGCTTGTCTCTTGTCATTTAGCTCTCCAAAATGTGTATAAATAGAGGGCCTTGGATGATTGTAAGAGACATGTTAGATTGGTAGGATATTAGCCATTATAATAAAATTCTCTAAGTTTTCTTCTACTTTCCTTTCTCTAGTTTTCTTTTTCTTTATTTTCTTCTTCTTCTTTCTTTCTTTTATTTCCTTCTTAGATTCTCTTTAATTTTATGTTTATGTTTACAATGCCTATGCTAGGTTAAACTTTTATTTGGTTAAGGGTGATTTCAAAGCCCTAGACATGTTTTGTAATTGATTTTCAGATTCTATCTATCATTAATTTTCTATCAAAGTTGCTTATGTTCTTCTACAAGAACTGTTTATGATGTTGTCTTGATTTATTTAGGTGTACAACTAGATAGATCTTGATAATTATCTATTGCTAGTTTAGGAGTCTTGATCCGTGTAATTGTCTTGATTTCCTATTCATAAGTGGCAATTTGTGATTAATGATTATGGTCAAGTTTTAGATGATTGCAAAGTTGAACATAACCTAAGTTGAACAATCCGAGCTTATGTGTTTGTTGCTTAGATCAACCTATCTTTCTCATCATAAAGCTGCCATTAAATTGAATTTAGAGAGCTTATTCTAGGTTGTTTGATGGTTAGAGATTAAATAGAGAGCTTGTTCTATTTAACAACAAACTAAGGAAAGATTGGGATAACAGAGCTTGTTGTTATCTACGGTTGTTAACTTTGATAGTTGGTTGATATTGATAGATCTGAAATTGATTCTTAATGATGTCTAGTGGTGGAGAATGAAACCTTAACCATATTTCTCTCATATTTGATTTCTTATTTCTTACTTGCATCTTACTTTTATTGTTTGCTTATTTTTAAAACTATTTCAAAACCCCCTTTTCTTTTGTTTTCCTTGAATTTAAGTTTTAAACTATTAACTTATAAACTAAAACCCAATCCCTGAGGACTCGACCCTTGCTAACTACTACACTTACAATTGATCTTTTTAGTGCATGGTTAAATAAGATACACTCTTTTGGGTGCATCAATTTTTTTTTTTCAATATGAGAATGTATTTGACAATGATCCCTTTCATTTTCTCTTGACTTTTTTTTTTCTTTTCTTGCCCCACACTTATCTTTTACTTCCAACTTAAATTTTCAACTAAAAATATCCCTTGTTTTTTGCAATATGTCTCAAAATATATAATCCATCTTTAGAACAAGGGTAAGGATATAAGCATATTTAGGCTAGGTGTAAGTTGTGGTTACCAATAAAATAGTATATTTAATGTAGGCTCAAATTGGCTCTCTAGGGGGATGTTCTCTTGGAACATCAATAAGGAATGGCTGTTTGGCCCTGGTTATAATTCTAATGCCTCTATCATATTCATGTTATCACATGTATCAATATAGTCTCAAACGGTTTGAAGCAAGTTCTAGAGAATCATGTAATCATAAGAGCACTCAAGAAAGAAATTAGATTGATATGTATAATGCATCAATCATATAGGCTCGAAACTCACAAGGATAATTATACAAGTCAATTTTAAGTCTAAACATGCTTCTTTCTCAATCAATATATCATATTAACATTGGCTCATGAAAAATAGTGATATCAATCAAGCTTAATTCTCATGAAAATCTTACCACTAATGATCACTTTCAGACCTATCCAATTCATATCTCATTATAGTATAGAAAAGAACTAAAACACACTAAAATTTTTAATAATATTAAAGACTAAAAAAAAATAATAGCCAAAAATAAAATAAAATAAATCCTAAATACTTCCCCCCACACTTAATTCTTACATTGTCCTCAATGTAATACTATTAACCCAAATGAAAGAATCATGTGTAAGAGAAAAAAAAAAACATAAGAATAGAAATAACTAAGACTCAAACAAAACAAACTCATGCAACCTAAATAATCCTAAAATACTAAACAAAAAATTAACAAAAAAACATAAAAAATAAAAACAATAAAAATAATAAAAGAAAAAGGAAAAGAAAAAGAAAGAGAAAGAGAAAGAGAAAGCAAATCTGAATATGGTGGTTGGCAATTTCTTCTTTAATTGGGCTACCTTCCCAATTAACACTTGAGTTAGTGTTTTGAACCTAACCAACACCCCTTCTTGGCTGTTTAGGATTTGCAAGATCATACAAGAAACTTCCCAAATTTGAGCGTTTGATAGGAAGCTTTCTTTGCACAAAAATGGATGCATTCTCCATTACAAGTATTATTCCATCATCCTTTGTAGTGCATTGCTCATCGAGGAATAGTGCATCTTTTGGTACTTGTTGAATGGCATCCACAAACAAACTGTTTAAGGTTTCCAGCATGTCTTTTTCATGTTCCTCCTCCTTTAACTTTGTGAATCTACTAGAAAAAGGTGGAGAAGAAACATTAGTAAAAATTGGAATCTTAAACGACACCTCAGTTGCCGAAATACTCTTATTTGAATCTGTGGCTTCATTATCCTCAAGAATAGAATCCATCTCAAATTTTGTCTCATCCTCATCTTGTTCTTCATTCCTCAAGGTCACAATAGTAGCATTCTCCTTTGGGTTAATCATCGTTTGGGCAGGGAGTTCTTCAGATCTTTGTGCTACCCATCCCACCATACTACTAGCCAATTGGCTCATTCGCTTTTCCAAACTCTGAATGCTTGCCCTTGTTTCCTGTTGAAATTGCAAAGTATCAGTAGCAAGAGAATAAACAAGATGTCCTGAAGAAGTACCTGAGTTTTGAGTCATATGTGATGGCTGAAAAAGATCTGGTTCTTGAGACCATGATTGATTGAAGCTAGAAGGATGAGTGTAATTGGCATAAGGATCTACTTCTTGGTAATTTTTCGAGTAGCCATAATTAGTATGATTCCACCATCTCTCATGGTAAGTGTTTGAGTAATGATCATGCGATTGGTCTAGGAACCCTTGATGGCCTTGACATCCTCCCATGGCCAATTGTTGAACTGGGGAGGTGAGATTGGCTTGTTGATTCTCCATGTTCATGTATGCCACCAACTCTTCAAGTGTTGGATTGCTCATTTCCATCGTTTTTTTTTTTCAAAATTTGAAAAGAAAAACCTGTATGTACAAGAAAAACTAATTAGAACTGAAAATAAGAATAAACCAAGTAACAAATAAACTAAAGAAAGCAATCCCCGGCAACGGCGCCAAAAACTTGATGCACTCAAAAGAGTATATCTTATTTAACCTTGCACTAAAAAGATCAATTGTAAGTATAGTAGTTAGCAAGGGTCGAGTCCTCAGGGATTGGGTTTTAGTTTATAAGTTAATAGTTTAAAACTTAAAAACAAGTAAACAAAAGTATAGGGGATTTTGAAATCAGACTTAAACTAAAGTTAACAATAAGAATGAGAAAACAAGTAATTAAGAAGAATCAAATAAGAAAAATATGGTTAAGGTTTCATTCTCCACCACTAGACATCATTAAGAATCAATTTCATACCTATCAGCATTAATTAGCTATCAAAGTTAACAACCGTAGATAACAACAAGCTCTGTTACCCCAATCTTTCCTTAGTTCGTCGTTAAATAGAACAAGCTCTCTATTTAATCTCTAACTATCAAACAACCTAGAATAAGCTCTCTAAGTTCAATTTAATAGCAGCTTTATGATGAGAAAGATAGGTTGATCTAAGCAACAAACACATAAGCTCGGATTGTTCAACTTAGGTTATGTTCCACTTTGCAATTATTGAAAACTGGACCATAATCATTAATCACAAATTGCTACTTATGAATAGGAAATCAAGACAATTACACGGATCAAGACTCCTAAACTAGCATTAGATAATTATCAAGATTTATCTAGTTGGCCACCTAAACAAATCAAAACATTATCATGAACAATTTTAATGGAAGAACATAAGCAACTTTGATAGAAAACAATGATAGATAGATTCTGAAAATCAATTGCAAAACATGTCTAGGGCTTTGAAATCACCCTTAACCAAAGAAGTTTAGCCTAACATAAGCATGGATAATATAAATAAAACTAAAAAGAAAATAAAAGAATGGAGAAGAAGAAGAAGAATAATGATGATCCTTGAGTCTCCTCAAAAGATGTCTAGTTTTTGGCTCAAAAGATGGTATTTATAGAGCTTTAAAACCCTGAGATTAAGTCATTGCCGCACAAGTAAGGCTCGAGGCAGAAAAATCACGTTTTTGCCTTTTTTTAAGATTTGCGGTTAGGGTTTTTCTGGCCGCAGGGTTCTTTAGGGAGATCTTCTAGCGACATTTTGAATGACCATTTCTTATCCGATTTGGGCCCATAATATATCGTTGGAAAGATAATCAAGTCAGCTTCAAAAGTGAAGAAGGAAGTTTCTTCAAATAAAGATTCTAACATCATGTTTTCCTTGAAACAAGCTCCGGAGGTCAAATCTGCCTGATTGCTTTTCATCCAGAAATTGATATTTTTGACTCCCAAGTCTTCTTCCATCTTGTGATTATCATTTTGTAAGCTCTTTACCATCATTATTGACATCTTTTGACTTCATTCTCCTTATTGTACCTAAAATTCAAAAACATATTATAAGTAACCAAGATAAAGATCGAAAACATAACAAAAACTAAAGGTAGAAAGGCATAAAATGTATATTTTATGAGCTTATCAGTAGGAGAATTAAATCAGCCAAGACTTTCCTTCTTTACACTTACTTTGGCTGCAAGAATATAATCTCTCTTCATTAAAGAGTGCTTTGACTAAAACTTTCCTACTTTATTCAAACTTGGCTGCCAAGGCTTAAATCTTTCCTTAAAACACAAAAGTCAGCCACTTTTCCTTAACTTTAGCCACAAGTCAGCATTTATTGAAGGGATAGAGCTGAAATTCACATGTTTGATGCCCTAGCTATTGCCTATAAATAGAGACCAAGGGGGCATACGAAATTGACACTTCCCCAAGCATCAAATTCTGATTTCTTCTTTGTTTCTTTGTTTTTGAGAGAGCAAGAGGCTGGATAATTAATATTCTTCTTCTTCTTCTTTCTTTCTTTTATTTTCTTCTTAGATTCTCTTTAATTTTATGTTTATGTTTACAATGCCTATGCTAGGCTAAACTTTTATTTGGTTAAGGGTGATTTCAAAGCCCTAGACATGTTATGTAATTAATTTTCAGAATCTATCTATCATTGTTTTCTATCAAAGTTGCTTATGTTCTTCCATAAAAATTATTCATGGTGATGTTTTGATTTGTTTAGGTGGTCAACTAGATAAATCTTGATAATTGTCTAATGCTAGTTTAGGAGTCTAGATCCGTATAATTGTCTTGATTTCCTACCTTACACTTATAATATACATTTTATGCCTTTCTACCTTTAGTTTTTGTTATGTTTTCGATCTTTATCTTGTTTACTTATAATATGTTTTTAAATTTTAGGTACAATAAAGAGAATGAAGTCAAAAGATGTCAATAATGATGGTAAATAGCTTAAAAATCATAATCACAAGATGGAAGAAGACTTGGGAGTCAAAAATATCAATTTCTGGTTGAAAAGCAATCAGGCAGATTTGACCTCCGGAGCTTGTTGTAAGGAAAACGTGATGTTAGATTCCTTATTTGAAGAAACGTCCTTCTTGACTTTTGAAGTTGACTTGATTATCTTTCCAACGATATATTATGGACCCAAATCCGATAAGAATGGGCATTCAAAATGGCGCTAGAAGATCTCCCTAAAGAACCTGCGGCCAGAAAAACCCTAATCGCAAATCTGAAAAAAAAAGGCAAAAATGTTATTTTTGCACCTCCAAGCTTACTTGTGCGGCGAGGACTCATTCTCAGGGTTTTAAAGCTCTATAAATACTATCTTTTGAGCCACAAACTAGACATCTTTTGAGGAGACTCAAGGATCATCATTATTCTTCTTCTTCTTCTCCATTCATTCATTTATTTTCTTTTTAGTTTTATTTATATTATCTATGTCTATGCTAGGCTAAACTTCTATTTGGTCAAGGGTGATTTCAAAGCCCTAGATATGTTTTGTAATTGATTTTCAGATTCTATCTATCATTAATTTTCTATCAAAGTTGCTTATGTTCTTCTACAAGAATTGTTTATGATGTTGTCTTGATTTATTTAGGTGTACAACTAGATCGATCTTGATAATTATCTATTGCTAGTTTAGGAGTCCTGATCCGTGTAATTTTTTTGATTTCCTATTCATAAGTGGCAATTTGTGATTAATGATTATGGTCAAGTTTTCGATAATTGCAAAGTGGAACATAACCTAAGTTGAACAATCCGAGCTTATGTGTTTGTTGCTTAGATCAACCTATCTTTCTCATCATAAAGCTACCATTAAATTGAATTTAGAGAGCTTATTCTAGGTTGTTTGATGGTTAGAGATTAAATAGAGAGCTTATTATATTTAACGACAAACTAAGGAAAGATTGGGGTAACAGAGCTTGTTGTTATCTACGGTTGTTAACTTTGATAGTTGGTTGATATTGATAGATCTGAAATTGATTCTTAATGATGTCTAGTGGTGGAGAATGAAACCTTAACCATATTTCTCTCATATTTGATTTCTTATTTCTTACTTGCATCTTACTTTTATTGTTAACTTTAGTTTAAATCTGATTTCAAAATCCCCTTTACTTTTGTTTACTTGTTTCTAAGTTTTAAACTATTAACTTATAAACTAAAACCCAATCCCTGAGGACTCGACCCTTGCTAATCACTATACTTTACAATTGATTCTTTTTAAGTGCAAGGTTAAATAAGATACACTCTTTTGGGTGCATCATGTCTCTAGCTG
This sequence comes from Fremontodendron californicum, assembly GCA_030761205.1. NCBI lineage: Eukaryota > Viridiplantae > Streptophyta > Magnoliopsida > Malvales > Malvaceae > Fremontodendron > Fremontodendron californicum. The sequence continues at coordinate 7,188,686 of JAULJL010000023.1, read as the reverse complement.
TTTCCCACTCCTTAAAGTTATAGATTGGCATTCTCTATTGGATTCACTATGGTTTGGGAAGGTAATTTCCCAGAATCCCTTGCTTTCATTTGACTCAGGGTTGTTGCCAATTGCCCCATCTGAGCCTCTAAGTTTCGGATACTTACCTTTGTCTCCTTTGATTCCTGTTGAAGTTGAATTGTATTAGTAGTAAGGGTTTTGACAAGATCTTCAAGAGTCTCACCTAAACTTTTTTGTGGTGGCACTTGTTGTCGGGTTTGATATGGTTGTTGCACTCTTTGCTGAAAGCCCGGTGGCCTATTGTCAAATGGTTAAGGAACAGCTTGTGATTGGTTCCCTCCATAATTGAAGTTTGGATGATCCCTCCATCCTGGATTGTATGTGTTTGAGTAGGGATCATATTTCCTTGGTTGGTTCTGAAAGCCACCCATGGCATTCACATGTTCATTGGTGTCTTCTTGAAGGGTTGGACACATATCAGTTTGGTGCCCCATGTTTGAACATATGCCACAAGCCTTTATTTGTTGTATATTACCTACAGCCAATTGTTGAACAAGAGAATTCAGTTTATCAAATTTTTGTTCAAGGGATGATATACTTACCTCATTAACTCTCTTGGGTTGTGGTGGTGGATCTTGTCTCATTGAGAATTGTTGAGAATTGGCTGCCATGTTGGAGATTAGAGTTTTAGCAGCCCCGGGAATCTTTTCAACTAGAGCTCCCCTACTAACGGCATCTATCATACTTCTCTCCATGGGCATGAGACCTTCATAGAAGTATTGGATGAGAAGTTGTTCACTTATCTGATGGTGTGGACATGATGCACAAAGTTTCTTGAACCTCTCCCAATATTCATATAAGGACTCTCCATTGTATTGCCTAATCCCACATATCTCTTTTCTAATGTTGGCAGCCTTAGATGCTGGGAAATACCTTTCCAAGAATGCTTTCTTCATATCATTCCATGTAGTGATGGTCTCAGATGGTAGATAGTAGAGCCATTTCTTTGCTGAATCAGCTAGAGAGAATGGGAAGGCTCTCAACTTAACTTGCTCTTCCGTGACTCCTGTTGGTCTCATGCTTGAGCAAACTACATGGAATTCCTTGAGGTGCTTATTTGGATCCTCTCCTGCAAAACCATGAAAAGTTGGGAGAAGATGAATCAAACCAGATTTTAATTCAAAAGCTACCTCAAGATTAGCATATTCAATGCATAATGGTTGTTGATCCAAGTCCGGAGCGGCTAGCTCCTTGAGAGTTCGGTTGTCAGCTGCTGCCATCTCTCCTTGCTCCTCTTGGATGTTGTGGATCAACTCCTCGATTGGTTGTTGGTGAGAAGTTATAAATTCCCGAATTCTCCTAAGTCTTAAGTCGTCTTCAGGAGCTTGGAACATTCACTAATAAAAAAAAAATAAGAAAGTAAATAATTAGAACATAAAATAAGAATAAACCAATAAACTAATAAACTAAAGAAAGCAATCCCCGGCAACGGCGCCAAAAACTTGATGCACCCAAAAGAGTGTATCTTGTTCAACCTTGCACTTAAAAAAAAAAATCAATTGTAGAGTATAGTGATTAGCAAGGGTCGAATCCTCAGGGATTGGGTTTTAATCTATGAGTTATTAGTTTATAACTTAGGTTCAAAGAAAACAAAAGAAAAGGGGGTTTTGAAATAGTTTTAAAAATAAGCAAACAAGAAAAGTAAGATGCAAGTAAGAAATAAGAAATCAAATATGAGAGAAATATGGTTAAGGTTTCATTCTCCACCACTAGACATCATTAAGAACTAATTTCAGATCTATCACTATCAACCAACTATCAAAGTTAACAACTGTAGATAACAACAAGCTCTGTTATCCCAATCTTTCCTTAGTTTGTCGTTAAATAGAACAAGCTCTCTATTTAATCTCTAACCATCAAACAACCTAGAATAAGCTCTCTAAATTCAATTTAACGGCAGCTTTATGATGAGAAAGATAGGTTGATCTAAGCAACAAACACATAAGCTCGGATTGTTCAACTTAGGTTATGTTCCACTTTGCAATTATCGAAAACTTGACCATAATCATTAATCACAAACTGCCACTTATGGATAGGAAATCAAGACAATTACACGGATCAAGACTCCTAAACTAGCAATAGATAATTATCAAGATCTATCTAGTTGTACACCTAACTAAATCAAGACAACATTATAAACAATTCTTGTAGAAGAACATAAGCAACTTTGATAGAAAATTAATGATGGATAGATTCTGAAAATCAATTACAAAACATGTCTAGGGCTTTGAATCACCCTTAACCAAATAAAAGTTTAGCCTAGCATAGGCATTGTGAACATAAACATAAAATTAAAGAGAATCTAAGAAGAAAATAAAAGAAAAAAAAATAAAAAAGAAGAAGAAGAATATTAATTATCTAGCCTCTTGCTCTCTCAAAAAAAAAGAAACAAAGAAGAAATCAGAACTTTGATGCTTGGGAAAGTGTATTTTCGTTTGCCCCCTTGTTCTCTATATATAGGCAATAGCTAGGGCATCAAACAAGTGAATTTCAGCTCTCTCCCTTCAATAAATGCTGACTTGTGGCTAAAGTTAAGGAAAAGTGGCTGACTTTTGTGTTTTAAGAAAAGATATAAGCCTTGGCAGCCAAGTTTGAATAAAGTAGGAAAGTTTTAGTCAAAGCACTCTTTAATGAAGAGAGATTATATTCTTGCAGCCAAAGTAAGTGTAAGGAAGGAAAGTCTTGGCTGATTTAATTCTCCTACTTTGACTAGGATTAGCTTTAAGGAAAGATACTTGCAATTAATGCAATTAATGCAAGTTGACAGCCACTAATTCTTCTTTGACAAGGATAAACATAAATGTCAGCTAGGGTATTAAGAAAAAAATGTGATTTGCGGCTAGGGTATTTTCTGCCATTAGGGTTGTTTAGAGAGATATTCCAATGCCGATTTGGATGACGATTTCTTATCCGATTTATGGCCATGACCAACCCTTGGAAATCTAATCAAGTAATCTTCAAAAGTCAAGAAGGAAGTTTCTTCGAATAAAGAGTCTAACATCATGTTTTCTTAGCAACAAGCTCCGGAGGTCAAATCTGTCTTCTTGCTTTGCACCAAGAATTTGATCTTTTTGACTCCCAACTCTTTTTTCATCTTGTGATTTCACCTTTTTAAGCTCTTTAACATCCTAATTGACATGTTTTGACTTCATCTCCTCCAAAATACCTACAAAGTATAAAAACCTAGTAAAATGTCAAGGAAGTAAGAATCAAAGCACAAAGTATAAGGAAATTAAATAGGAAAATGTATGAAATTAAGCACTTATCAAATTCCCCCACACTTAATCTTTTGCTATCGAGCAAAATCAAATAGCGACAAAAGAATAAAACCTAATCTAATCCTCTTTCAATACAAATTAGAGACAATCATTGAACAAGTCTTATAAACTAATCAATAGCTTAAAGAGTTTCACAAAAAATCATGCTTGATAGTAAATGGTTTGAGTTAAGCTAAAATTAACATAACATATCTCAATCAAAATAGTGCATGTTCAAACTTAATCTCAACTTCTCACATAGGATACCCTCATGATTTTCACTCTTTAAAGTACTGGTGAAGTGTTTACACTCAATCAATCTCATGAAAACAGTTTGTACCATATGCTTGCTTGTCCACCTATTCTCCACTACTTAGATCATGCAACTTCATGAATCAAGAGGTCTTTATGCATGGTTATTATGGGGCCAAGGGGTAATAATGTGGCTAAAGAATAAAAGATAAAGGATATTACAAAAGTTCCAAAGATTTTATAGAGTTTAGAGACATAATAAGATTTATACAAAGAAACTTCTCAAAACTCTTTACAAGTACATAGTCACATAGGCCGGATATTCATTTTGGGCCTTTCCTTCATTCTAAACAACTTTGTAACATCTTTTTCTTTTTCCACAAGTTCAAGAGATGATTCATATTTTTTTTTTTCATTTTTTTTTCACATAGGAATGTATTTGCCAGTATTCCATTTCTTTTTCTCTTGACTTTTCTTTTCTTTTCCCCCCACACTTATTTCTTGTTTCTAACCCAAATTTTCAATAGATCTTCCTTGTCTTTGCAACTTGTCTCAAAACATGCTAATTCATACAACTTCATGAATCAAGAGGTCTTTAATCAAGGTTGTAATGGGGCCAAGGGGTTTGTAATGTGGTTGAAGAACAAAAGGATAAAGATATCACAAAGGTTCCAAAGAGTTCATAAAGTTTAGAGACATAATAAGATCATACAAAGAAACTTCTCAAAACTCTTTACAAGTACATAGTCACCTAGGCAGAATATTCATGTTGAGCCTTTGCATCATTCTAACCAACTTTGTAACATCTTTTTCTTTACTTTAACTAGAAGTTCAAGAGAAGATTTTTTTTAATATGGGAATGTATTTGACAATGATCCCTTTCTTTTTCTCTTGACTTTTTTCTTTCTTTTCCCCCCACACTTATTTCTTGTTTCTAACCCAAATTTTCAATAGATCTTCCTTGTCTTTGCAACTTGTCTCAAAACATGCTAATTCATCTTTGGAACAAAGGTAAAGATATAAATAAGTATATTTAGGTTAGGGACAAGTTATGGTTACCAAAGAAAGAGCTTATTCAATGTAGGCTCAAATTGGTTCACAAAGGGGGATGTTCTCTTTGAATATCAATAAGGGATGGCTGTTTGGCCCTGGCTAAAAATCCTAATGCCTCTATCATATTGATTTTGTCACATGCATCAATATAGTCTCAACAAGGTTTAAAGCAAGTTCTAGAGAATCATGTAATCATAAGAGCACTCAAGAAAGAAATTAGATTGATATGTATAATGCATCAATCATATAGGCTCAAAAACTCACAAGGATGATTATACAAGTCTGATTTAAGTCTAAACATGCTTCTTTCTCAATCAACATATCATATTAACATTGGCTCATAAAAAAAATTGATATCAAGCTCAATTCTCATGAAAATCTTCTTACTAATAAATCTGATTTAGACTTATGCAATTCATATCTCATCATAGTATTGAAAGTAACTAAAACACACTAAAAACAACATAAAAAGACTCAAAAACAAAACACTCTAAATAAAATTCTAAATTCTTCCCCCCACACATAATTTTTACATTGTCCTCAATGTAATGCTATTATCCCCCAATGCAAGAATTATATGTAAGAGAAAAAAACTACTAAACAAAACAAAAGAAAAACAATAAAAGATAGAATGATGGAGAGTAAGGAATATGCAAATCTGATATAATAGATGCTCTCCATCCTTTTGGGTTGCCTCCCAAGAAGCGCTTGGTTTATTGTCCTCAGCCTAACTTAGACCCATGCCTAATAGGATCCAAGATGGCCCAATCCCATGGCAATTTCTATATGGGCCAAGATCCAAGAAGATCTAGGAAACATGGCAAGAATGGGTGGAATTCACTTGGGCCATGTTGCAAGTTATTCAGGAAAGGCTTCAACATGCAAGATGGGCTTGCATCCAAGTTTGGTCCATGTGATTCAAGAACACAAGGTGGCACATTAAGAGGGCTTATTTGGACTTATTTTAATTCTTATAATTACTTAGGCATTTGGGCCTATATTATGTAACATGGACATCTTTTAATTATTTAGGTTTAGGCTTGAACATGTTCAGCCCATATTTTGCATATTATAACTTAGTAGATTAGGGTTATTGTAGGGAGGCTATAAATATATGTCTTAGCCGCCTACTTTAATTATCTTTTGATCAATTGAGTTTGAATTTATTCAAAGTGAGAGTTTTCTCTTTTAGTTCTTGAAAGAACTTAGGAACTTATCAAAGAATTCTTTCTTTGTGGCGTTCAACCTATCAAACTTAGGTTCTTGAAACGAGAGTTCTTAGGGTCTAGTCTACATGCTTAATCTAGGTTCTTTGAAACAGGCTTTTAAGGGTTTAAGTTTTCTTTGCCTGAATCTTGGCTTTTTTGGGTTAGGTATTTCAATTTGTTAGTGGGTTCAAAGGGTTTAACCCCTAGGGTTCACATCAGTTGGTATCAGAGCTTAGGGACCAATCAGGTCAAATCTTTTTATCTTCTTTACCATAGGGTATTGGAGTTTTTTCTCAACTTTTTTTGTTTTGGGGTTTCAGACATACTTGTCATAGGGGTTATAGCTTTAGGCTTTCTTTGTCTAATAGTTATAGTTTTTAGGGCAGTTTTTGTTTGGGGTTTCATTCTTGGAAGTTGGTTTAGATACTATCATAACAAAATCAATAACAAGATTTTGGGGTTTCAGATATTCTTGTCTTGGGGTTATAGCTTTAGGCATTTTTCCTAGGGTTATAGTTTTTAGGCAGTCTAAGTTTGTGCTTTCAGTCTTGGAAAGTGGTTTAAATCAAGATTTCGTTTCTTGAATTCTTGATCAATTAAAATTTCTTCTTATTGATTCTTGATCCGAATCTTTAAAAAAAAAAATTCAAGAATTCAGAGGGGCATTCGAACAGTCCCAAGAAAGAAAAAAAAAGTTCATCCGAGATTTCAAGAAAATCAAGAAGTCTCGTTCTTGGAAAAAAAAAGTGTTTGAATAGGCAGAAAAAGAAAGAAAGATTCGAAAAAGATTGAAAAAAAAAGAAAGAATCGACATTCATCTTTTTTTTTACTAACCAAAGTTGTTTTGCAGCGACTTTAAGATGTCTCTCACATTATGCGACGAAGTAAAGCAGGCTCTACAAGAGATGAAAGAGATCACCTTATCGTTTGAGAGGTTTGTGCAACAAGAGGAAGAAAGATGGAGAACAAAAAAGAGAGAAGAAAAAGAGAGAAGAAAAAAAGAAAAAGAAAGTGAGGTGGTTGCAAATAAAGAAAAGCAGGAGGAAACAGAGAGTAAAAAAGAAAGTGAAAAAGAAATAGAGGTGACTGAAATTAAAGAAGTAAGAGATGAGCCACTAGTGAAAAAGGAGACAATTCATGCCGAGGGAAATAAAGAATTTGAGAATTTTTCTGATGCAAAAAAGAGTGAGGTTTTTATTCTTGATGCTCCTAACCAATCACTTCCTATTTTTTCTGTTTCTTTGTTGAAGGATTGTGAGGATTTATTTTCGGAGGAGTTGCAGGATGGGTTGTCACCCATAAGCGGCATTGTGCATCACCTTGATTTAATACCTAACGCCGTCATTCTCACACACAATGCTAAGATTCAAGGGCGAATCTTTTCGAGGAAAGGGGGAATGATAGGATCCAAGATGGCCCAATCCCATGGCAATTTCTATATGGGCCAAGATCCAAGAAGATCTAGGAAACATGGCAAGAATGGGTGGAATTCACTTGGGCCATGTTGCAAGTTATTCAGGAAAGGCTTCAACATGCAAGATGGGCTTGCATCCAAGTGATAACTCGTATAATTATATAGTTTTTAGTTATGTTTTATTATTGTTTTGTGTCAAATACGAGTTATTATTGCTTAGTCTAATTGAGTTTATGATCTTTTATATTTCTATGTAATTTGGTGTTTTTCACGAGTTTCTTTGAGTGATTTCAGATTACTAGGTTAAATCAAGAATTAAGGGCAAATCCAGTTCAGTTCCAGTTCCGACACCTTTTGCCATATCAGCTATATCTGGAGTTTCACTGAAGCATTAAGGCTGAAATTTTTACAGTGCAAAGTTAAGAGGCATATCTATCTTTTTCATGCTTTACACTTCTTGAAACGGAGTCGTTTTCCCTAGCGAAATCAACCATCAAGTGGGTTGATGTGCAATGACGTCTGTGCTGACCAGTTTTGGTATTTTGACCATATCTTCTGATCCACGTCAGTAAATAAGCTGATTCAAATGGCTATGGATCACACACTGATAGGGGAACATTTTTCTAGAAAACCATTTGATCAGATCAAGCCTCCAACATTGACAAAATCAACCATCAAGCTGGCTGATCAGAATTGTCATATGCAATGACGAAAATTGTTAGAAAAATGCACCCACCTATTATACCTACCTTTGAAATTTATAAAGCTTGTCTCTTGTCATTTAGCTCTCCAAAATGTGTATAAATAGAGGGCCTTCGATGATTGTAAGAGACATTGTACATTGGTAGGATATTAGCCATTGTAATAAAATTTTCTAAGTTTTCTTCTTCTTTCTTTTCTCTAGTTTTCTTTTTCTTTATTTTCTTCTTCTTCTTTCTTTCTTTTATTTCCTTCTTAGATTCTCTTTAATTTTATGTTTATGTTTACAATGCCTATGCTAGGTTAAACTTCTATTTGGTTAATGGTGATTTCAAAGCCCTAGACATGTTTTGTGATTGATTTTTAGATTCTATCTATCATTAATTTTCTATCAAAGTTGCTTATGTTCTTCTACAAGAATTGTTCATGATGTTGTCTTGATTTGTTTAGGTGTACAACTAGATAGATCTTGATAATTATCTATTGCTAGTTTAGGAGTCTTGATCCGTGTAATTGTCTTGATTTCCTATTCATAAGTGGCAATTTGTGATTAATGATTATGGTCAAGTTTTCAATAATTGCAAAGTGGAACATAACCTAAGTTGAACAATCCGAGCTTATGTGTTTGTTGCTTAGATCAACCTATCTTTCTCATCATAAAGCTGCCATTAAATTGAACTTAGAGAGCTTATTCTAGGTTGTTTGATGGTTAGATATTAAATAGAGAGCTTGTTCTATTTAACGACAAACTAAGGAAAGATTGGAATAATAGAGCTTGTTGTTATCTACGGTTGTTAACTTTGATAGTTGGTTAATGTTGATAGATCTGAAATTGATTCTTAATGATGTCTAGTGGTGGAGAATGAAACCTTAACCATATTTTTCATATTTGATTCTTCTTACTTACTTGTTTTCTTACTTTTCTTGTTTGTTTATTTTTAAAACTATTTCAAAAACCCCTTTTCTTTTGTTCTCTTTGAACGTAAGTTATAAACTAATAACTCATAGATTAAAACCCAATCCCTGAGAACTCGACCCTTGCTAATCATTATACTTACAATTGATCTTTTTAATGCAAGGTTAAATAAGATATACTCTTTTGGGTTGTGGTGGTGGATCTTGTCTCATTCAGAACTGTTGAGAATTGGCTACCATGTTGGAGATTAATGTTCTAGCAGCCCCGGGAGTCTTATCAACTAGAGCTCCCCCACTAGCGGCATCTATCATACTTCTCTCCATGGGCATGAGACCTTCATAGAAGTATTGGATGAGAAGTTGTTCACTTATCTGATGGTGTGGACATGATGCACAAAGTTTCTTGAACCTCTCCCAATATTCATATAAGGACTCTCCGTTGTATTGCCGAATCCCACATATCTCTTTCCTAATGTTGGCAGCCTTAGATGTTGGGAAATACCTTTCCAAGAATGCTTTCTTCAAATCATTCCATGTAGTGATGGTCCCGGATGGTAAATAATTAGAAAATAAGAGAATGAGTTTATCAAATTTTTGGCGCCGTTGCCGGGGTTTGCTTTCTTTAGTTTATTAGTTTATTGGTTTATTCTTATTTTCTAATTATTTACTTTCTTTCGAGTGCCTGAAAGAGAATGAGTACATGGTGTAATATATAGAGGACTGAGTAGTGAATCAGACAAGAGTAATAATGTCGCCGAAAGTGTATTTGACCTGTCAGAAGAAAATGTTAACCTAACAAAAGATTTTTGCGTGATTTCAGGAAGAAAATCAAAAAGAGAAGAAAAATCAACCGTAAAAGACCAATGCAAAAAAAAAACGAGAATAATTACACAAATCGAACAACACGTAAATTAAACCGAAATGAAGATATTGCAAATCAAACCAAAAGCTGAGAAGTCATTTATTGTAGTTGTGATTGTGGCTCACATCTTCCTCTGGTTTTACGTCTAGAAACGGCTTAAACGCTTTCTATAAGTCGAGGATATGCTTCCCATCCAGTTTTCTTACAAGCTGGCAAACAGGGTCTTTTAACATCAGATTCCCAAGATGTTGCCATTCCCTTTGGAATTGCGGCCATAAATCAAGAATTTCTCTTTGTACGTCTCCACTAGGATGCGTCTCAAGAGAAAGTTGGATATTACCCAAATTCTCCTTACTCAGTCCATCCTTAATGAATTCAATTTTATCATCTCGATTAGAGGACGGAATCCCAATAGAACGACATTTACCGTTACACATCCATCGTGCACATTTGTGGCAATTTGAACTCATGCGCTTTGCTCGTCGCTTCTTTGCAAAAGTGCTTCTACCTGTACCTGGTAAATGCAAAACAGGAAGATATTCATCTTCACGTACCTTGGCTTCAATTATCCAACGTATGTCTTCAGGAATCCCTTTGTGCATAAGCATTCTTAATCTTTCAAATCGAACTTGGTAAAGCTTCAGTAAAATATTTCGAGGAAAAGAGTGTATCTTATTTAACCTTGCATTAAAAAGATCAATTGTAAGTATAATGATTAGCAAGGGTCGAGTCCTCAGGGATTGGGTTTTAATCTATGAGTTATTAGTTTATAACTTACGTTCAAAGAGAACAAAAGAAAAGGGGTTTTTGAAATAGTTTTAAAAATAAACAAACAAGAAAAGTAAGAAAACAAGTAAGTAAGAAGAATCAAATATGAAAAATATGGTTAAGGTTTCATTCTCCACCACTAGACATCATTAAGAATCAATTTCAGATCTATCAACATTAACCAACTATCAAAGTTAACAACCGTAGATAACAACAAGCTCTGTTATCCCAATCTTTCCTTAGTTTGTCGTTTAAGAGAACAAGCTCTCTATTTAATCTCTAACCATCAAACAACCTAGAATAAGCTTTCTAAGTTCAATTTAATGGCAGCTTTATGATGAGAAAGATAGGTTGATCTAAGCAACAAACACATAAGCTCGGATTGTTCAACTTAGGTTATGTTCCACTTTGCAATTATTGAAAACGTGACCATAATCATTAATCACAAATTGCCACTTATGAATAGGAAATCAAGACAATTACACGGATCAAGACTCCTAAACTAGCAATAGATAATTATCAAGATCTATCTAGTTGTACACCTAAACAAATCAAGACAACATCATGAACAATTCTTGTAGAAGAACATAAGCAACTTTGATAGAAAATTAATGATAGATAGAATCTAAAAATCAATCACAAAACATGTCTAGGGCTTTGAAATCACCATTAACCAAATAGAAGTTTAACCTAGCATAGGCATTGTAAACATAAACATAAAATTAAAGAGAATCTAAGAAGGAAATAAAAGAAAGAAAGAAGAAGAAAAAAAAAAAACTATCTGGTCCGTTTATTATCTGCATGTGTTTTACTACTTTTATGTATGTATTTTTCTTTTTTGAGTATTAGTATAATCTTGGCAAGCATGTGGATAAAGCAATAGAGTTACAAAGGCTTTGATTAAGTTATCTAGGTTATTTTCAATTTGGTTTTCTGAAAATTGAATATTTTTGATGATCAAATGTCTTTGAGATTGTTTTTGGCAGATCGGTTCGATTTTTATTGGAATGTGAATTCATGGTGAGCCTTTGGAAAGCCACGGAAAACTGGGAAGACATAGTAAGTTTACTTTTTCTCTTCATTCCACATGAAGATTTAAGTCATCACATAGATGCTTGCATCTATACATGATCTGATCTTAGAACAAAGTCACTATCCAGAAAGCCCCTTATCTTTGCCCCCCTTACATTAGGAGCCCATAGGTTGTAAACCTTCGGGTTGGATCCCTAGATATGAACTCCAGAAATTATGCCAAAGTGAACGGATACGATTCCGACCCCCATTCCCTCTTTATACTTTTATGATAATATTTGTGATCATTGGGTTTGGGATTGTGTGTTTCCTTCTTGTTTATTTTGTTATCTTTTGAAATCTGAAAAAAAAAGGGAATAATGCAAAAAAGGGTAGTTAGAATGAGTGACTGTTGTTAGAGTCGTGAACTTCGAACTTATTGATGCCAAAACAATGTTGTGATGAGTTGAGAAAAAAAAAAAAGAGCTGATGAAAATCTGTCTTGTTTGATCAATTGAATGAAAAGAAAGAAAAAGAAAGTATGGAATCCAATGTGATTTCTGAAAAAAAAAAAAAAAAAATTTTGAATTCAAGATTCGAGGTTCTTCATTATAGAAAGGTTTTTACTTTTCTATTTTCTTTGGATCGAGTCTTTTCTTGCTTTTTGTTTTCTTTTCAAAATATTAATGTTGAACATAGGACTAAGGATGAGTGAGAATGGAAATATTTTGAGAGGATTGATCACATTATTATTATATTTCTTGAGCCTAACTTGTGATAAACCTCAGATTATGTTTGAACATTCCACCCCTCACTTGTCCATAAGCCTCAGATTCATCTCTGTACCGATCAGATTTGTCGAGTTCACTTGTGAACTGCGGTGACAAGGATCTTAGCATGTGTACTTATGAAGCTATAGTTTGCCTAGTCCTCCATGGCTAGCTAAAGTCTCGCCAAGAAGGAAGTTCCTCAATCGTACGGTAATGCCTTCAATTTTAATCTCATTGACCCTTTACTCGAACTTAAAATGCCAATGATACTTAATTAGATGCCTTGCCAATTCTTACGCTTGATCTTGCTTGTTTGTTTGAGATCCCTTTAACTTGTTTTCCTGTTTATTTTTATTTTTTCTAGGATTGAGTCGTTGCTAGGGACTAGCAACAATCTAAGTGTGGGGGTGTGATAACTCGTATAATTATATAGTTTTTAGCTATGTTTTATTATTGTTTTGTGTCAAATACGAGTTATTATTCTTAGTCTAATTGAGTTTATGATCTTTTATATTTCTATGTAATTTGGTGTTTTTCACGAGTTTCTTTGAGTGATTTCAGATTACTAGGTTAAATCAAGAATTAAGGGCAAATCCAGTTCAGTTTCAGTTCTGACACCTTTTGCCATATCAGCTATATCTGGAGTTTCACTGAAGCATTAAGGCTGAAATTTTTATAGTGCAAAGTTAAGAGGCATATCTATCTTTTTCATGCTTTACACTTCTTGAAACGGAGTCGTTTTCCCTAGCGAAATCAACCATCAAGTTGGCTGATGTGCAATGACGTCTGTGCTGACCAGTTTTGGTTTTTTTTTTTTTTTAGAAGATTAAATCAAACTGACAAGGTATGTCTCAAGTCTCCCTTACTCAGACCTTGTTCAGAATGAATACTTCTAAATGGCTTAAAACACAACAAATTCTTTTTTTTTTTTTTTTAGAAGATTAAATCAAACTGACAAGGTATGTCTCAAGTCTCCCTTACTCAGACTTTGTTCAGAATGAATACTTCTAAATGGCTTAAAACACAACAATTTTTTTTTTTTTTTTTTTTTTTACAAATTAGCAAAATATGTCCCTTATGTGATAACTCGTATAATTATATAGTTTTTAGTTATGTTTTATTATTGTTTTGTGTCAAATACGAGTTATTATTGCTTAGTCTAATTGAGTTTATGATCTTTTATATTTCTATGTAATTTTGTATTTTTCACGAGTTTCTTTGAGTGATTTCAGATTACTAGGTTAAATCAAGAATTAAGGGCAAATCCAGTTCAGTTCCAGTTCCGACACCTTTTGCCATATCAGCTATATCTGGAGTTTCACTAAAGCATTAAGGCTGAAATTTTTACAGTGCAAAGTTAAGAGCCATATCTATCTTTTTCATGCTTTACACTTCTTGAAACGGAGTCGTTTTCCCTAGCGAAATCAACCATCAAGTTGGCTGATGTGCAATGACGTCTGTGCTGACCAGTTTTGGTATTTTGACCATATCTTCTGATCCACATCAGCAAATAAGCTGATTCCAACGGCTATGGATCACACACTGATAGGGGAACATTTTTCTAGAAGAACATTTGATCAGATCAAGCCTCCAACATTGACAAAATCAACTATCAAGCTGGCTGATCAGAATTGTCATATGCAATGACGAAAATTGTTAGAAAAATGCACCCACCTATTATACCTACCTTTGAAATTTATAAAGCTTATCTCTTGTCATTTAGCTCTACAAAATGTGTATAAATAGAGGGCCTTGGATGATTGTAAGAGACATTGTACATTGGTAGGATATTAGCCATTGTAATAAAATTCTCTAAGTTTTCCTCTTCTTTCCTTTCTCTAGTTTTATTTTTCTTTATTTTCTTCTTCTTCTTTCTTTCTTTTATTTCCTTCTTAGATTCTCTTTAATTTTATGTTTATGTTTACAATGCCTATACTAGGTTAAACTTCTATTTGGTTAATGGTGATTTCAAAGCCCTAGACATGTTTTGTGATTGATTTTTAGATTCTATCTATCATTAATTTTCTATCAAAGTTGCTTATGTTCTTCTACAAGAATTGTTCATGATGTTGTCTTGATTTGTTTAGGTGTACAACTAGATAGATCTTGATAATTATCTATTGCTAGTTTAGGAGTCTTGATCCGTGTAATTGTCTTGATTTCCTATTCATAAGTGGCAATTTGTGATTAATGATTATGGTCAAGTTTTCAGTAATTGCAAAGTGGAACATAACCTAAGTTGAACAATCCGAGCTTATGTGTTTGTTGCTTAGATCAACCTATCTTTCTCATCATAAAGCTGCCATTAAATTGAACTTAGAGAGCTTATTCTAGGTTGTTTGATGGTTAGAGATTAAATAGAGAGCTTGTTCTATTTAACGACAAACTAAGGAAAGATTGGGATAACAGAGCTTGTTGTTATCTACGGTTGTTAACTTTGATAGTTGGTTAATGTTGATAGATCTGAAATTGATTCTTAATGATGTCTAGTGGTGGAGAATGAAACCTTAACCATATTTTTCATATTTGATTCTTCTTACTTGTTTTCTTACTTTTCTTGTTTGTTTATTTTTAAAACTATTTCAAAAACCCCTTTTCTGTTGTTCTCTTTGAACGTAAGTTATAAACTAATAACTCATAGATTAAAACCCAATCCCTGAGGACTCGACCCTTGCTAATCATTATACTTACAATTGATCATTTTAATGCAAGGTTAAATAAGATACACTCTTTTGGGTGCATCACCAAGTTTGGTCCATGTGATTCAAGAACACAAGGTGGCACATTAAGAGGGCTTATTTGGACTTATTTTAATTCTTATAATTACTTAGGCATTTGGGCCTATATTATGTAACATGGACATCTTTTAATTATTTAGGTTTAGGCTTGAACATGTTCAGCTCATATTTTGCATATTATAACTTAGTAGATTAGGGTTATTGTAGGGAGGCTATAAATATATGTCTTAGCCGCCTACTTCAATTATCTTTTGATCAATTGAGTTTGAATTTATTCAAAGTGAGAGTTTTCTCTTTTAGTTCTTGGAAGAACTTAGGAACTTATCAAAGAATTTTTTCTTTGTGGCGTTCAACCTATCAAACTTAGGTTCTTGAAACGAGAGTTCTTAGGGTCTAGTTTACATGCTTAATCTAGGTTCTTTGAAACAGGCTTTTAAGGGTTTAAGTTTTCTTTGCCTCAATCTTGGCTTTTCTGGGTTAGGTATTTCAATTTGTTAGTGGGTTCAAAGGGTTTAACCCCTAGGGTTCACATCAATGCCATTATTATTCAACATAATTTCATACATTTTCCCATTTAATTCCATACATTTTCCTATTTAATTTCCTTATACTTTGTGCTTTGATTCTTACTTCCTTGACATTTTACTAGGTTTTTATGCTTTGTAGGTATTTTGGAGGAGATGAAGTCAAAACATGTCAATTAGGATGTTAAAGAGCTTACAAAATCACAATCACAAGATGGAAAAAGAGTTGGGAGTCAAAAAGATCAAATTCTTGGTGCAAAGCAAGAAGACAGATTTGACCTCCGGAGCTTGTTGCTAAGAAAACATGATGTTAGACTCTTTATTCGAAGAGACTTTCTTCTTGACTTTTGAAGATGACTTGATTACCTTTCGAATGGTTGGTCATGGGCCTAAATCGAATAAGAAATGGTCATCCAAATCGGCATCGGAATATCTCCCTAAAAACCCTAGTGGCAGAAAAAACCCTAGCCGCAAATCGCATCGTTTTCTTAATACCCTAGCTGACATTTATGTTTATCCTTGTTAAAGAAGGATTAGTGGCTGTCAACTTGCATTAATTGCATTAATTACTAGTATCTTTACTTAAAGCTAATCCTAGTCAAAGTAGGAGAATTAAATCAGCCAAGATTTTTCTTCCTTACACTTACTTTGGCTGCAAGTTTGTAATCTCTCTTCATTAAAGAGTGTTTTGACTAAAACTTTCCTACTTTATTCAAACTTGGCTGCCAAGGCTTATATCTTTCCTTAAAACATAAAAGTCAGCCACTTTTCCTTAACTTTAGCCACAAGTCAGCATTTATTGATGGGAGAGAGCTGAAATTCACTTGTTTGATGCCCTAGCTATTGCCTATAAATAGAGATCAAGGGGGCAAAAGAAATTGACACTTCTCCAAGCATCAAAGTTCTGATTTCTTCTTTGTTTTAGAGTTTTTGAGAGAACAAGAGGCTGGAAAATTAATATTCTTCTTCTTCTTCTTCTTTCTTTCTTTTATTTTCTTCTTAGATTCTCTTTAATTTTATGTTTATGTTTACAATGCCTATGCTAGGCTAAACTTTTATTTGGTTAAGGGTGATTTCAAAGCCCTACACATGTTATGTAATTAATTTTCAGAATCTATCTATCATTGAAGTTGCTTATGTTCTTCCATTAAAATTGTTCATGATGATGTTTTGATTTGTTTAGGTGGCCAACTAGATAAATCTTGATAATTATCTAATGCTAGTTTAGGAGTCTTGATCCGTGTAATTGTCTTGATTTCCTATTCATAAGTGGCAATTTGTGATTAATGATTATGGTCAAGTTTTCAATAATTGCAAAGTGGAACATTACCTAAGTTGAACAATCCGAGCTTATGTGTTTGTTGCTTAGATCAACCTATCTTTCTCATCATAAAGATACTATTAAATTGAACTTAGAGAGCTTATTCTAGGTTGTTTGATAGTTAGAGATTAAATAGAGAGCTTGTTCTATTTAACGACAAACTAAGGAAAGATTGGGGTAACAGAGCTTGTTGTTATCTACGGTTGTTCACATTGATAGCTAATTAATGTTGATAGATATGAAATTGATTCTTAATGATGTCTAGTGGTGGAGAATGAAACCTTAACCATATTTTTCATATTTGATTCTTCTTAATTACTTGTTTTCAATTCTTATTGTTAACTTTAGTTTAAATCTGATTTCAAAATCCCCTTTACTTTTGTTTATTTGTTTTTAAGTGATAAACTATTAACTTATAAACTAAAACCTAATCCCTGAGGACTCGACCCTTGCTAATCACTATACTCTACAATTGATTCTTTTTAAGTGCAAGGTTAAATAAGATACACTCTTTTGGGTGCATCAATAGGCAAAATACGAAGAGATTAGTTAGGAGCGTCAAGAATAAGAACCTCACTCTCCTTTGCGTCAGAAAAATTCTCAAATTCTTTGTGTCTCTTGACAGGAATTGTCTCATTTTCCACTAATGGCTCCTCTCTTGTGTCTTTATTTTCAGCCACCTCTATTTCTTTTTCACTTTCTTTTTTACTCTCCGTTTCCTCTTGCTTTTCTTTCTTTGCAGCCACCTCACCTTCTTTTTCTTTTATTTTTCGGCCTCAATCTCATTTTTCTGTTTTCTCCTTTTTTCCTCATGTGTTTCGGCCACACTCTTTCTTTTTTGCTCACTCTCATTTTTCAGCTTCAATTTCAATTATTCCTCATACACCTGTTTTGGAGTTAAAGGAACAAGCTTGATTGTTTTTCCATCCTTTACAAAGTTATACCTATTCCTAAACTCATCAGGAATTACCTTCTTATCATACTAAAACGGTCTCCCCAACAAAATATGGCTAGTATGCATAGGTACTACATCACAAAGCACCTCATCAGGGATTGAGTTGTTAAGTATAATAGAAGCAAGGGTCAAGTCCTCAGGGATTGAGTTTTAGTTTATAAATAATTAGTTTATCACTTAGAAACAAGTAAACAAAAGTAAAGGGGTTTTTGAGATCAGATTTAAACTAAAGTAAACAATAAAAGTAAGAAGGCAAGTCAATAAGAAGTAATCAGATATGAGAAATATGGCTAAAGGTTCATTCTCTACCACTAGACATTATTAAGAATCAAATTCAGACCTATCAATATCAATTATCTATCAAAGTTAACAACCATAGATAACAACATCCCGTGTTACCCCAATCCTTCCTTAGTTTGTAGTTAAATAGGACAAACGCCACTACTTAATCTCTAACTATCAAACAACCAAGGATAAACATCTCTAAATTTAATTTAATAGCAGCTTTAAGATGAGAAAGATAGGTTGATCTAAGCAACAAAAGCATGAACCTGAATTGTTTAACTTAGGTTATGTTCCATTTTGCAATTAGCGAAAACTTTAACATAATCATTAATCACAAATTGTCACTATTGAATAGAAATCAAGATAAGCTACGTATCAAAACTCCTAAACTAGCATTAGATAATTATCAAGATATATCTAGCATGCATCCTAAACAAATCAAGATAAAATCGTAAACAATTCTTGGGGAAGAACATAAACAACTTTGATAGAAAACTAATATATGATAGAGTCTGAAAATTAATTACATAACATATCTAGGGTTATGAAATCACCCAAGAAAAGTTTAGCCTTGCATAGGCATTGTCAACATAAACACGAATTTAAAAGAAAAGAAGAAGAAGAAGAAGAAGAAGAAGAATATTAATTATTCAGCCTCTTGCTCTCTCAAACTCTCTCAAACAAAGAAGAAAACAGAAACTAAAAGCTTGTTGAAGTATAGAGATCAACTCCCCCTTGTGTCTCTATTTATAGGCAACCTCTAGGTCTTGAGCATTTAATGAGCATTTAATATTGAGTGGCAGTGATAAGCTCATAAAATATACATTTTATGCCTTTCTACCTTTAGTTTTTGTTATGTTTTCAATCTTTATCTTGTTTACTTATAACATGTTTTTGAATTTTAGGTACAATAAGGAGAATAAAGTCAAAAGATGTCAATAATGATGGTAAAGAGCTTACAAAATCATAATCACAAGATGGAAGAGACTTGGGAGTCAAAAATATCAATTTCTGATAGAATGCTTATCAGGCAGATTTGACCTCCGGAGCTTGTTGTAATGAAAACATGATGTTAGATTCTTTATTTGAATAAACTTATTTCTTGACTTTTGAATTTGACTTCATTATATTTCCAGCAATATATTATGGGCCCAAATCGGATAAGAAATGGGCATTCAAAATGGCGCTAGAAGATCTTCCTGAAGAACCCTGCGGCCAGAAAAACCCTAATTGCAAATCTAAAAAAAAGGCAAAAACGTGATTTTTGCACCTCCAGGCTTACTTGTGCGGTAAGGACTTATTCTTAGGGTTTTAAAGCTCTATAAATATCATCTTTTGAGCCACAAACTAGATATCTTTTGAGAAGACTCAAGGATCATCATTCTTCTTCTTCTTCTTCTTCTTCTACATTCTTTTATTTTCTTTTTAGTTTTATGTATATATTATCTATGCCTATGCTAGGCTAAACTTTTATTTGGTTAAGGGTGATTTCAAAGCCCTAGACATGTTATGTAATTAATTTTCAGAATCTATCTATTATTGTTTTCTATCAAAGTTGCTTATGTTCTTCCATTAATAATTGTTTATGATGTTGTCTTGATTTATTTAGGTGTACAACTAGATAGATCTTGATAATTATCTATTCCTAGTTTAGGAGTCTTGATCCGTGTAATTGTCTTGATTTCCTATTCATAAGTGGCAATTTGTGATTAATGATTATGGTCAAGTTTTCAATAATTGCAATGTGGAACATAACCTAAGTTGAACAATCCGAGCTTATGTGTTTGTTGCTTAGATCAACCTATCTTTCTCATCATAAAGCTGCTATTAAATTGAACTTAGAGAGCTTATTCTAGGTTGTTTGATAGTTAAGGGTTAAATAGAGAGCTTGTTCTATTTAACGACAAACTAAGGAAAGATTGGGGTAACAGAGCTTGTTGTTATCTGCGGTTGTTAACTTTGATAGCTAATTAATGTTGATAGATATGAAATTGATTCTTAATGATGTCTAGTGGTGGAGAATTAAACCTTAACCATATTTTTCATATTTGATTCTTCTTAATTACTTGTTTTCTCATTCTTATTGTTAACTTTAGTTTAAATCTGATTTCAAAATCCCCTTTACTTTTGTTTACTTATTTTTAAGTGATAAACTATTAACTTATAAACTAAAACCCAATCCCTGAGGACTCGACCCTTGCTAATCACTATACTCTACAATTGATTCTTTTTAAGTGCAAGGTTAAATAAGATACACTCTTTTGAGTGCATCAAGTTTTCGGCGCCGTTGCTAAGGATTGCTTTCTTTAGTTTATTAGTTTATTGGTTTATTCTTATTTTTTGTTCTAATTATTTAATTTCTTATTATTTAATTTTTTTTATTTATTAGTGAATGTTCCAAGCTCCCGAAGAAGACTTAAGACTTAGGAGAATTCGGGAATTTATAACTTCTCACAAACAACCAATCAAGGAGTTGATCCAAAACATCCAAGAGGAGCAAGGAGAGATGGCAGCAGCTGACAACCGAACTCTCAAGGAGCTAGCCGCTCCAGACTTGGGTCAACAACCATTATGCATTGAATATGCTAATCTTTAGGTTGCTTTTGAATTAAAATCTGGTTTGATTCATTTTCTCCCAACTTTTCACGGTTTTGCAGGAGAGGATCCAAATAAGCACCTCAAGGAATTCCATGTAGTTTGCTCAAGCGTGAGACCAACAGGAGTCACGGAAGAGCAAGTTAAGTTGAGAGCCTTCCCATTCTCTCTAGCTGATTCAGCAAAGGAATGACTCTACTATCTACCATCCGGGACCATCACTACATGGAATGATATGAAGAAAGCATTCTTGGAAAGGTATTTCCCAGCATCTAAGGCTGCCAACATTAGAAAATAGATGTGTGGGATTCGGCAATACAACGGAGAGTCCTTATATGAATATTGGGAGAGGTTCAAGAAACTTTGTGCATCATGTCCACACCATCAGATAAGTGAACAACTTCTCATCCAATACTTTTATGAAGGTCTCATGCCCATGGAGAGAAGTATGATAGATGCCGCTAGTGGGGGAGCTCTAGTTGATAAGACTCCAAGGGCTGCTAAAACTCTAATCTCCAACATGGCAGCCAACTCTCAACAATTCTCAATGAGACAAGATCCCCCACCACAACCCAAGAGAGTTAATGAGGTAAGTATATCATCCCTTGAACAAAAATTTGATAAACTGACTTCTCTTGTTCAACAATTGGTTGTAGGTAATATACAGCAAATAAAGGCTCGTGGCATATGTTCAAACATAGGGCACCAAACTGATATGTGTCCAGCACTTCAAGAAGACACCAATGAACATGTGAATGTGATGCACCCAAAAGAGTGTATCTTATTTAACCTTGCACTAAAAAGATAAATTGTAAGTATAGTAGTTAGCAAGGGTCGAGTCCTCAGGGATTGGGTTTTAGTTTATAAGTTAATAGTTTAAAACTTAAATTCAAGAACAATAAAAGAAAAGGGGTTTTTGAAGCCAGATTTAAACTAAAGTAAATAATAAGAATAAGATGCAAGGCGGTATAACCAGCCAATAAAAATATTTATACTAAATTAGGCGGTATAACCAGCCAATAAAAATAAAACAAAGTTAATATACAAATTAGGCGGTATAACCAGCCAATAAAAATAAATATACTTTTAAAAATAAGCAAACTAGAAAAGTAAGAAAACAAGTAAGTAAGAAGAATCAAATATGAAAAATATGGTTAAGGTTTCATTCTCCACCACTAGACATCATTAAGAATCAATTTCAGATCTATCAATATCAACCAACTATCAAAGTTAACAACCGTAGATAACAACAAGCTCTGTTATCCCAATCTTTCCTTAGTTTGTCGTTAAATAGAACAAGCTCTCTATTTAATCTCTAACCATTAAACAACCTAGAATAAGCTCTCTAAATTCAATTTAATGGCAGCTTTATGATGAGAAAGATAGGTTGATCTAAGCAACAAACACATAAGCTCGGATTGTTCAACTTAGGTTATGTTCCACTTTGCAATTATTGAAAACTTGACCATAATCATTAATCACAAATTGCCACTTATGAATAGGAAATCAAGACAATTACACGGATCAAGACTCCTAAACTAGCAATAGATAATTATCAAGATCTATCTAGTTGTACACCTAAATAAATCAAGACAACATCATGAACAATTCTTGTAGAAGAACATAAGCAACTTTGATAGAGAATTAATGATAGATAGAATCTAAAAATCAATCACAAAACATGTCTAGGGCTTTGAAATCACCCTTAACCAATTAGAAGTTTAGCCTAGCATAGGCATTGTAAACATAAACATAAAATTAAAGAGAATCTAAGAAGGAAATAAAAGAAAGAAAGAAGAAGAAGAAAATAAAGAAAAAGAAAACTAGAGAAAAGAAAGAAGAAGAAAACTTAGAGAATTTTATTACAATGGCTAATATCCTACCAATGTACAATATGATCCTCTACAATCATCCAAGGCCCTCTATTTATACACATTTTGGAGGGCTAAATGACAAGAGACAAGCTTTACAAATTTCAAAGGTAGGTATAATAGGTGGGTGCATTTTTCTAACAATTTTCGTCATATTGTATGACAATTTTGATCAGCCAACTTGATGGTCGATTTTGTCAATATTGGAAGCCTGATCTGATCACATGGTCTTCTAGAAAAATGTTCCCCTGTCAGTTACTGATCCATAGCCGTTGAAATCAACTCATTTGCTGATGTGGATAAGATGATATGGGCAAAATACGAAAACAGGTCAGCACAGACATCATTGCACATCAGCCAACTTGATGGTCGATTTCGCTAGGGAAAACGACTCCGTTTCAAGAAGTGTAAAACATGAAAAAGATAGATATGCCTCTTAGCTTTGCACGGTTACAATTTCAGCCTTATTGCTTCAGTGAAACTCCAGATATAGCTGATATGGCAAAAGGTGTCAGAACTGGAACTGAACTGGATTTGCCCTTAATTCTAGTAATCTGAAATCACTCAAAGAAACTTGTGAAAAACACCAAATTACATAAAAATATAAAAGATCATAAACACAATTAGACTAAACAATAATAACTCGTATTTGACACAAAACAATAATAAAACATAACTAAAAACTATATAATTATACGAGTTATCACACCCCCACACTTAGATTGTTGCTAGTCCCTAGCAACGACTCAATAAAAATAAAATAAGAAAATCTAATCTAATCCACTTTCGTAGGAAATCACGGTGGCACTTAGCATGTGACACAAGCCTTTAAACCCCTAGGTGTCCCTAGTGGACGAGTTTAGTCTCGTGAGTGTTTACTAGAACGATACCCACAAACATTGAAAAACTAAAATATAAATAAACTACATATACTAAAAATATTTATTCCTAATCCTTTCAATACAAATTAGAGACAATCTTTGAACGAGTCTTATAAACTAATCAATAGCTTAAAGAATTTCACAAAAATTTATGCTTGAATGTAAATTGTTTGAGTTAAGCCAATATTAACATAACATATCTCAATCAAAATAGTGCATGTTCAAATTTAATCTCAACTTCTCACATGATATACCCTCATGATTTTCACTCTTTAAAGTAGTGGTGAAGTGTTTACACTCAATCAATCTCATGAAAACAGTTCTACCATATTCTTGCTTGTCCACCTATTCTCCACTATTTAGATCATACAACTTCATGAATCAAGAGGTCTTTAATCAAGGTTGTAATGGGGCCAAGGGGTTTGTAATGTGGTTGAATAACAAAAGGATAAAGATATCACAAAGGCTCCAAAGAGTTCATAAAGTTTAGAGACATAATAAGATCATACAAAGAAACTTCTCAAAACTCTTTACAAGTACATAGTCACCTAGGCCGAATATTCATGTTGGGCCTTTTCTTCATTCTAAACAACTTTGTAACATCTTTTTATTTTTCCACAAATTCAAGAGATGATTCATATTTTTTACTTAGGAATGTATTTGCCAGTATTCCATTTCTTTTTCTCTTGACTTTTCTTTTCTTTTCCCCCCACACTTATTTCTTGTTTCTAACCCAAATTTTCAACTAAAAATATCCCTTGTTTTTTGCAATATGTCTCAAAATATATAATCCATCTTTAGAACAAGGGTAAGGATATAAGTATATTTAGGCTAGGTGTAAGTTGTGGTTACCAATAAAACAGCATATTTAATGTAGGCTCAAATTGGCTCACTAGTGGGGATGTTCTCTTAGAACATTAATAATGGATGGCTGTTTGGCTCTGGTTATAATCCTAATGCCTCTATCATATTCATGTTGTCACATGTATCAATATAGTCTCAAACGGTTTAAAGCAAGTTCTAGAGAATCATGTAATCATAAGAGCACTCAAGAAAGAAATTAGATTGATTTGTATAATGCATCAATCATTATAGGCTCAAAAACTCACAAGGATGATTATACAAGTCAGATTAACTCTAAACATGCTTCTTTCTCAATCAACATATCATA
This sequence comes from Fremontodendron californicum, assembly GCA_030761205.1. Lineage (NCBI taxonomy): Eukaryota > Viridiplantae > Streptophyta > Magnoliopsida > Malvales > Malvaceae > Fremontodendron > Fremontodendron californicum. Next base: position 7,164,076 of record JAULJL010000023.1, on the reverse strand, counting down.
TTAACATTGGCTCATAAAAAGGTTGACATCAAGCTCAATTCTCATGAAAATCTTCTCACTAATAAATCTGTTTTAGACTTATGCAATTCATATCTCATCATTGTATTAAAAAGGAACTAAAACACACTAAAAAATAATAATAATAATAATAAAGACTCATAAAAAAAAAATAGTAGACAAAAATAAAAGAAATCCTAAATCATTCCCCCCACACTTAATTCTTACATTGTCCTCAATGTAAGTCTATTAACCCAAATGAAAGAATCATGTGTAGGAGAAAAGAACTAAGAACATAAGAATAGGAACAACTAAGACTCAAAACAAAACAAACTCATGCAACCTAAATAATCCTAAAACACTAAACAAAAATTAACAAGTAAACATAAAAAGATTAAAATCAAACTGACAAGGTATGTCTCAAGTCTCCCTTACTCAGACCTTGTTCAGAATGAATACTTCTAAATTGCTTAAAACACAACAAACTTTTTTTTTTTTTTTAAATTAGCAAAATATGTCCCTTACCCCCTACTAAAATATGACATTGTCCCCAATGTTAAATTTTAAAGGTAGAATTTAGGAGATATTACCTGCAGAGGTTGCTAACCACTTATTATAACTGAGACACAACAAGCAAAATGTTAGATAATGTCACAAAGACAAAGTGCAATCCACTCCTTGCTCGTCCATATCTCTTTTTCTTTTTCCGAGCGTTTGCGAAACAACCGTAGCAGATAAACACTCATAAGCTTGGAGCTTTTTAAGTAAATCTTCAATGGTTGTAGCAGAAATTATGGTTCTCCTTGCCTCTGAAAACATGAATCCATTATCCACAGCATTATCTAAATATGAAAGCAAATTACTAAAATAACCATTAATATTAAGCAAACCAATGGGTTTCTTATTTGTGACCAAAGATGACCAAGAAGCCACGCAAGCTATTTCTTCCAATGTACCCAGACCTCCTGGTAAAGCAATGAATGCAAAGGCAGAATGGTACATGATTGTCATCCGTTCAGGGATACTCCAGACTTGTATTTCCTTACCCACGGTAGGTCCACAAAAACTTGTGAATAGTTTTGGCACGATTCCTAGAACTGGACTTCCTCCGGCGTGTGCTGCTGTAGCGACTGCTCCCATTAAACCCGTACTACCGCCTCCATAAATCAAGTGGATCTTTTGTTGGGCAAGTATTACTCCAACTCTTATGGCTTCATCAGCGAATATGTTATTTTTCCCTGGATAAGCACCTCCAAAGACACAAATTTTTTTAATGCGCTGGGATGAAGTACTTTCCATTTTTTTTTCGAGTGCCTGAAAGAGAATGAGTACATGGTGTAATATATAGAGGACTGAGTAGTGAACCAGACAAGAGTAATAATGTCACCGAAAGTGTATCTGACCTGTCAGAAGAAAATGTTAACCTAACAAAAGATTTTTGCGTGATTTCAGGAAGAAAATCAAAAAGAGAAGAAAAAATCAACCGTAAAAGACAAATAAAAAAAACGAGAATAATTACACAAATCGAACAACACGTAAATTAAACCAAAATAAAGTTATTGCAAATCAAACCAAAAGCTGAGAAGTCATTTATTGTAGTTGTGATTGTGGCTCACATCTTCCTCTGGTTTTACGTCCAGAAACGGCTTAAACGCCTTCTATGAGTCGAGGATATGCTTCCCATCCAGTTTTCTTACAAGCTGGCAAACAGGGTCTTTTAACATCAGATTCCCAAGATGTTGCCATTCCCTTTGGAATTGCGGCCATAAATCAAGAATTTCTCTTTGTACGTCTCCACTAGGATGCGTCTCAAGAGAAAGTTGGATATTACCCAAATTCTCCTTACTCAGTCCATCCTTAATGAATTCAATTTTATCATCTCGATTAGAGGACGGAATCCCAATAGAACGACATTTACCGTTACACGTCCATCGTGCACATTTGTGGCAATTTGAACTCATGCGCTTTGCTCGTCGCTTCTTTGCAAAAGTGCTTCTACCTGTACCTGGTAAATGCAAAACAGGAAGATATTCATCTTCACGTACCTTGGCTTCAATTATCCAACGTATGTCTTCAGGAATCCCTTTGTGCATAAGCATTCTTAATCTTTCAAATCGAACTTGGTAAAGCTTCAGTAAAATATTTCGAGGAAAAGGAGGAAATCGTTTCTGCAATCTTGTGAGAATATCATCCATCCTGAAAAAAATGAAAAAAAAAAAATTGAAAGAGAAATTGGAAGAGAAATTTATATACAATATCAGTTTTGTGGGTAGCTGATGGAACCGATTTAAATAATCACGGAGTACCGTTATCCGCCATTTAACCGGGGTAAAAAAAATAAAAATTATATTTACATCTAGTTATTTTCAAAACAAGGATCAGAAAGAAAAACAACATAAAAAAAACTCAAAAACAAAACACTCTAAATAAAATCCTAAATTCTTCCCCCCACACATAATTTTTACATTGTCCTCAATGTAATACTATTATCCCCCAATGCAAGAATTATATGTAAGAGAAAAGAACTATTAAACAAAAGAAAAGAAAAACAATAAAAGATAGAATGATGGAGATTAAGGAATATGCAAATCTGATATAATAGATGCTCTCCATCCTTTTGGGTTGCCTCCCAAGAAGCGCTTGGTTTATTGTCCTCAGCCTAACTTAGACCCATGCCATTATTATTCAACATACTTTGGCTCAAAAAGTGGAAACTCCTCCACATCTTGTATTGGAAAGTTCTCATAGTAAGGCTTCAATCTATGACCATTCACTTTGAATGCCTTATCTGTTTTTGGGCTTTGGATTTCAACTGCACCATGAGTAAATACATTAGTAATAACAAAAGGTCCAACCCAACGAGAACGTAACTTACCTGGATATAACTTAAGGCGTGAATGGAAGAGAAGAACTTTTTGTCCAACAACAAATTCCTTTCTTGATATCATCTTGTCATGGAATGCCTTAGTCTTTTCCTTGTAAATCCTAGAATTCTGATAGGCATCATTCCTTATCTCCTCTAATTCTTGTAGGTCAAGTTTTCTTTTCTTTCCTGTCTCATCCATCTCCATGTTGCATTGTTTGATAGCCCAATATGATTTATGTTCCAATTCAACCGGAAGATGACAAGGCTTACCATAAACAAGTCGATAAGGAGACATACCAATGGGTGTCTTATATGCTGTCCTATAAGCCCAAAGTGCATCATCAAGTCGTGAACTCCAATCCTTCCTATTTGGATTAACTGTCTTTTCAAGGATGGACTTAACTTCTCGGTTTGACACTTCAGCTTGCCCACTAGTTTGAGGATGATATGAGGTGGAGACCTTGTGTGTGATGTTATACTTCCTCAAAAGTGCTTCTATAGTCCTATTGCAAAAGTGAGTACCTCTATCGCTGATTATGGCCTTTGGCGTTCCAAACCTAGCAAAGATGTTAGTCTTGACAAAATCTGAAACAACTTTAGAGTCATTAGTCCTAGTGGATTTTGCTTCCACCCACTTTGAAACATAATCAACGGCAAGTAAAATATAAAGATTACCAAAAGAAGGAGGAAAAGGTCCCATGAAATCCATGCCCCATACATCAAAAATTTCAACAATAAGTATTGGAGTTTGAGGCATTTGATTTCTAGCACCTAAGTTACCTGTTCTTTGGCAACGATCACATGACTTGCAAAAGAGGTATGCATCTTTGAATATGGTAGGCCAATAAAATCCAGAATCAAGAACTTTCATGGCTGTTCTTTTGGATCCAAAGTGTCCTCCACATGCATAAGAGTGACAAAAGGTGAGAATAGATTGAAATTCAGTTTCGAGTACACACCTTCTTATAATCTGATCGGAGCAATGCTTCCAAAGGTAAGGATCATCCCATATGTAGTATTTGGCATCACTCTTGATCTTATTTCTTTGAGCTTGTGTCAACTCTTGTGGCAACTTCTTGGTAACTAAGTAATTAACAATATCAGCATACCAAGGAGTTGTTGTACTTATAAAAAGAAGTTGCTCATCCGGAAAGTTCTCATTCAAGGGTAGTGCATCCTCTTCATGAACTAAACGGCTAAGATGGTCCGCAACCAGGTTGTCATTACCTCTCTTATCTTTTATCTCCAAATCAAACTCTTGTAAGAGAAGTATCCATCTAATCAACCTTGGTTTGGCCTCCTTTTTAGTGAGTAAGTACTTAAGGGCTGCATGGTCAGAATATACAATTACTTTAGTACCAATTAAATAAGATCGAAATTTTTCTAAAGCAAATACAACAGCCAAAAGTTCTTTTTCAGTAGTGGAATAGTTCAATTGAGCATCATTAAGAGTTCGGGAGGCATAATAAATGGCATGTGAGGCTTTGCCAACCCGTTGGCCCAAAACAGCTCCAATGGCATAGTCACTAGCATCACACATGATTTCAAAAGGTACATTCCAATCTGGTGGTTGGATGATAGGAGCTGATGTCAAGAGTCCCTTCAATGTTTCAAACGCCTCTTTGCATTTATCATCAAAGTGGAAAACCACATCTTTTTGTAGTAGCTTGCAAAGAGGTAATGTGATCTTTGAGAAGTCTTTGATAAATCTCCTATAGAAACCTGCATGTCCAAGAAAAGAACGAACCTCTCTCACATTTGTGGGAGGTGGTAAAGAATGCATAATATCTATTTTAGACTTATCAACCTCTATCCCTCTAGAAGAAATAACATGGCCCAAAACTATTCCTTGTTCTACCATAAAGTGACATTTTTCCCAATTCAAAACAAGGTTAGTTTCCATGCATCTTTCAAGTACAAGTGTAAGGTTCTCTAGACATCTATCAAAAGAATCACCATAGACACTAAAATCATCCATAAACACTTCTATGATGTTCTCTACATAATCTGAAAATATGCTAACCATACACCTTTGGAATGTAGCTGGTGCATTACAAAGACCAAATGGCATACGCCGGTATGCAAAAGTACCAAATGGACATGTGAATGTTGTTTTCTCTTGGTCCTCCGGAGCAATGGCTATTTGATTATAACCTGAAAAACCATCAAGAAAACAATAATGAGAATGGCCAGCTAACCTTTCAAGCATTTGATCAATAAAAGGTAAAGGAAAGTGGTCTTTGCGAGTTGTGGAATTAAGTTTACGATAATCAATACAAACTCGCCATCCTGTTTGAATCCTAGTAGGAACAAGTTCATTCTCATTATTTGTTACCACCGTTACACCTGATTTCTTTGGAACCACTTGGACCGGGCTCACCCATTTGCTATCCGAGATAGGATAGATCACTCCAACATCTAGGAGCTTCAGTATCTCCTTTTTCACAACCTCCATCATAGGAGGGTTCAATCTTCTTTGTGCTTCTCTTGTTGGTTTGGACCCTTCCTCTAACAAAATCCGGTGCATGCACATGGATAGGCTTATTCCCTTGATATCGGCAATTGTCCAACCAATTGCTGTTTTATGCTCTCTAAGCACCCGGATAAGTCGCTCTTCTTGCAAATGTGTGAGCTCTTTGGCAATGATGATCGGTAGTGTGTCCTTTTTACCTAGGAACACATATTTCAAGTGGTTCGGTAGTGGTTTCAACTCTAAAGTTGGTGCCTGCAAAATGGAAGGTAGAAGTTTCTCATTAGATAAAGGCAAATCAATAAATGAAACATCAAACCTTGCATCTTTAGGTGGCAGCGAGTGTAAAGATTCTAGTGCCCCTTCCACATGGTCACTCAAGGCTAGTTTAGCATTCCCCATTCCGAGATGGTTGCTAAGGACTATTTCCACACTATCTTCACCATCTAGCTCATAAGCTTGCTGCACTAGTGAGTCAATTATATCAATATTAAAAACAGAATGCACATCACTAGGATATCTCATGGCCTCAAAAATGTTAAAGCGAATTATTTCACCATCAAATTCCATAGTTAAAGTGCCATCATGTACATCTATTTTAGTTCTTGCTGTTTTCAAGAATGGTCTCCCTAATAGAATAGGTGTGGGATTAGAAGATATCTCATCTTCCATCACAATAACATAAAAGTCAGCGGGAAAAACCAATTCATTAACATGTACAAGAACGTCTTCTAGAACTCCTCTTGGATAAGTGTTAGAACGGTCAGCAAGTTGTATTATAACACCGGTTTCCTCTAATGGTCCTAGATTCAATGAAGCATAAATTGAATATGGCATGACATTAATAGATGCCCCTAGATCTAGCATAGCACGCTCAAACCTGGTGTTGCCTATCTTACAAGGAATGGTAAACATACCTGGATCCTTGCATTTAGGTGGGAGTTTCTTTTGAAGAACAGCTGACACATTCTCCCCCACACTTACCTTTTCATTCCATTTCAACTTCCGTTTAGATGTGCACAACTCTTTTAGGAACTTGGCATATCTTGGCACTTGCTTGATAGCATCTAGTAAAGGAATGTTCACCTCTACTTTCCGGAAAGTTTCCAAAATTTCCTTCTCTTGCTCCTCCTTCTTGGACTTTGCTAACCTGCCAGGAAAAGGTGGAGGAGTTATATAAGAAGGAAAGGATGGTTTAGGAATTACCTTTTTTAGTGGCTCGTTGGGATGTGAAGAGGATGCCATGGTATTGTTCTCCCCTTGAGCACTATCATTTTGTGGTGTCTCTAGCTGTTTCCCACTTCTTAAAGTTATAGCATTGGCATTCTCTCTTGGATTCACTATGGTTTGGGAAGGTAATTTCCCAGAATCCCTTGCTTGCATTTGACTCATGGTTGTTGCCAATTGCCCTATTTGAGTCTCCAAATTTCGAATACTTGTCTTTGTTTCCTGTTGAAATTGAATTGTATTAGTAGAAAGAGCTTTAAGAAGATCTTCAAGAGAAGTACCTGAATTTTGGGTGGGTGGTAGTTGTTGTCGGGTTTGGTATGGTTGTTGCACTCTTTGCTGAAAACCCGGTGGCCTGTGGTCAAATGGTGGAGGAATAGTTTGTGATTGGTTCCCTCCATAATTGAAGTTTGGATGATCCCTCCATCCTGGATTGTAAGTGTTTGAGTAGGGATCATATTTCCTTGATTGGTTCTGAAATCCACCCATGGCATTCACATGTTCATTGGTATCCTCTTGAAGTGTTGGACACATATCAGTTTGGTGCCCTATGTTTGAACATATGCCACAAGCCTTTATTTGTTGTATTTTACCTACAGCCAATTGTTGAACAAGAGAAGTCAGTTTATCAAATTTTTGTTCAAGAGATGATATACTTACCTCATTAACTCTCTTAGGTTGTGGTGGTGGATCTTGTCTCATTGAGAACTGTTGAGAATTGGCTGCCATGTTGGAGATTAATGTTCTAGCAGCCCTGGGAGTCTTATCAACTAGAGCTCCCCCACTAGCGGCATCTATCATACTTCTCTCCATGGGCATGAGACCTTCATAGAAGTATTGGATGAGAAGTTGTTCACTTATTTGATGGTGTGGACATGATGCACAAAGTTTCTTGAACCTCTCCCAATATTCATATAAGGACTCTCCGTTGTATTGCCGAATCCCACATATCTCTTTCCTAATGTTGGCAGCCTTAGATGCTGGGAAATACCTTTCCAAGAATGCTTTCTTCAAATCATTCCATGTAGTGATGGTCCCGGATGGTAGATAGTAGAGCCATTCCTTTGCTGAATCAGCTAGAGAGAATGGGAAGGCTCTCAACTTAACTTGCTCTTCCGTGACCCCTGTTGGTCTCATGCTTGAGCAAACTACATGGAATTCCTTGAGGTGCTTATTTGGATCCTCTCCTGCAAAACCATGAAAAGTTGGGAGAAGATGAATCAAACCAGATTTTAATTCAAAAGCTACCTCAAGATTAGCATATTCAATGCATAATGGTTGTTGACCCAAGTCCGGAGCGGCTAGCTCCTTGAGAGTTCGGTTGTCAGCTGCTGCCATCTCTCCTTGCTTCTCTTGGATGTTTTGGATCAACTCCTCGATTGGTTGTTGGTGAGAAGTTATAAATTCCCGAATTTTCCTAAGTCGTAAGTCTTCTTCGGGAGCTTGGAACATTCACTAATAAAAAAAAATAAGAAAGTAAATAATTAGAACAGAAAATAAGAATAAACCAATAAACTAATAAACTAAAGAAAGCAATCCCCGGCAACGGCGCCAAAAATTTGATGCACCCAAAAGAGTGTATCTTATTTAACCTTGCACTAAAAAGATAAATTGTAAGTATAGTAGTTAGCAAGGGTCGAGTCCTCAGGGATTGGGTTTTAGTTTATAAGTTAATAGTTTAAAACTTAAATTCAAGAACAATAAAAGAAAAGGGGTTTTTGAAGCCAGATTTAAACTAAAGTAAATAATAAGAATAAGATGCAAGGCGGTATAACCAGCCAATAAAAATATTTATACTAAATTAGGCGGTATAACCAGCCAATAAAAATAAAACAAAGTTAATATACAAATTAGGCGGTATAACCAGCCAATAAAAATAAATATACTTTTAAAAATAAGCAAACTAGAAAAGTAAGAAAACAAGTAAGTAAGAAGAATTAAATATGAAAAATATGGTTAAGGTTTCATTCTCCACCACTAGACATCATTAAGAATCAATTTCAGATCTATCAATATCAACCAACTATCAAAGTTAACAACCGTAGATAACAACAAGCTCTGTTATCCCAATCTTTCCTTAGTTTGTCGTTAAATAGAACAAGCTCTCTATTTAATCTCTAACCATTAAACAACCTAGAATAAGCTCTCTAAATTCAATTTAATGGCAGCTTTATGATGAGAAAGATAGGTTGATCTAAGCAACAAACACATAAGCTCGGATTGTTCAACTTAGGTTATGTTCCACTTTGCAATTATTGAAAACTTGACCATAATCATTAATCACAAATTGCCACTTATGAATAGGAAATCAAGACAATTACACGGATCAAGACTCATAAACTAGCAATAGATAATTATCAAGATCTATCTAGTTGTACACCTAAATAAATCAAGACAACATCATGAACAATTCTTGTAGAAGAACATAAGCAACTTTGATAGAGAATTAATGATAGATAGAATCTAAAAATCAATCACAAAACATGTCTAGGGCTTTGAAATCACCCTTAACCAATTAGAAGTTTAGCCTAGCATAGGCATTGTAAACATAAACATAAAATTAAAGAGAATCTAAGAAGGAAATAAAAGAAAGAAAGAAGAAGAAGAAAATAAAGAAAAAGAAAACTAGAGAAAAGAAAGAAGAAGAAAACTTAGAGAATTTTATTACAATGGCTAATATCCTACCAATGTACAATATGATCCTCTACAATCATCCAAGGCCCTCTATTTATACACATTTTGGAGGGCTAAATGACAAGAGACAAGCTTTACAAATTTCAAAGGTAGGTATAATAGGTGGGTGCATTTTTCTAACAATTTTCGTCATATTGTATGACAATTTTGATCAGCCAACTTGATGGTCGATTTTGTCAATATTGGAGGCCTGATCTGATCACATGGTCTTCTAGAAAAATGTTCCCCTGTCAGTTACTGATCCATAGCCGTTGGAATCAGCTCATTTGCTGATGTGGATAAGAAGATATGGGCAAAATACGAAAACAGGTCAGCACAGACGTCATTGAACATCAGCCAACTTGATGGTCGATTTCGCTAGGGAAAACGACTCCGTTTCAAGAAGTGTAAAACATGAAAAAGATAGATATGCCTCTTAGCTTTGCACGGTTAAAATTTCAGCCTTATTGCTTCAGTGAAACTCCAGATATAGCTGATATGGCAAAAGGTGTCGGAACTGGAACTGAACTGGATTTGCCCTTAATTCTAGTAATCTGAAATCACTCAAAGAAACTTGTGAAAAACACCAAATTACATAAAAATATAAAAGATCATAAACACAATTAGACTAAACAATAATAACTCGTATTTGACACAAAACAATAATAAAACATAACTAAAAACTATATAATTATACGAGTTATCAGAATGCCATGGGTGGATTTCAGAACCAACCAAGGAAATATGATCCCTACTCAAACACATAATATCCAGGATTGAGGGATCATCCAAACTTCAATTATGGAGGGAACCAATCACAAGCTGTTCCTCCACCATTTGACAACAGTCCATCGGGTTTTCAGCAAAGTGTGCAACAACCATATCAAACCCGACAACAAGTGCCACCACAAAAAAGTTCAGGTGAGACTCTTGAAGATCTTGTCAAAACCGTTACTACAAATACAATTCAACTTCAACAGGAATCAAGGGAGACAAAGGTAAGTATCCGAAACTTAGAGGCTCAGATGGGGAAATTGGCAACAACCATGAGTCAAATGCAAGCAAGGGATTTCGGGAAATTACCTTCCCAAACCATAATGAATCGAAGAGAGAATGCTAATGCTATAACTTTAAGAAGTGGGAAATAGCTAGAGACACCACAAAAGGATATTGCTCAAGGGGAGAACAACACCATGGCATCCTCTTCACATCCCAACGAGCCACTAAAAAAGGTAATTCCTAAACCATCATTTCCTTCTTATATAACTCCTCCACCTTTTCCTAGCAGGTTAGCAAAGTCCAAGAAGGAGGAGCAAGAGAAGGAAATTTTGGAAACCTTCCGGAAAGTAGAGGTGAACATTCCTTTACTAGATGCTATCAAGCAAGTGCCAAGATATGCCAAGTTCCTAAAAGAGTTGTGCACATCTAGCGGAACTTGAAATGGAATGAAAAGATAAGTGCGGGGGAGAATGTGTCAGCTATTCTTCAAAAAAAACTCCCACCTAAATGCAAGGATCTAGGTATGTTTACCATTCCTTGAAAGATAGGCAACACCAGGTTTAAGCGTGCTATGCTAGATCTAGGGGCATCTATTATGCCATATTCAATTTATGCTTCATTGAATCTAGGACCATTAGAGGAAACCGGTGTTATAATACAACTTGCTGACCGTTCTAACACTTACCCAAGAGGAGTTGTAGAAGACGTTGTTGTACAGATTAATGAATTGGTTTTTCCCGCCGACTTTTATGTTATTGAGATGCAAGATGAGATGTCTTCTACTCCCACACCTATTCTATTAGGGAGACCATTCTTGAAAACAGCAAGAACTAAATTAGATGTACATGATGGCACTTTAACTATGGAATTTAATGGTGAAATAATTCGCTTTAACATTTTTGAGGCCATGAGATATCCTAGTGACGTGCATTCTAATTTTAATATTGATATAATTGACATACTAGTGCAGCAAGCTTATGACCTAGATGGTGAAGATAGTGTGGAGATAGTACTTAGCAAACATCTCGGAATGGGGAATGCTAAAGGGGAACTAGGCTTGAGTGACCATGTCGAAAGGGCACTAGAATCTTTACACCCGCTGCCACCTAAAGATGCAAGGTTTGATGTTTCATTTATTCATTTGCCTTTATCTAATGAGAAACTTCTATCTTCCATTTTGTAGGCACCAACTTTAGAGTTGAAACCACTACTGGACCACTTGAAATATGTGTTCTTAGGTGAAAAGGACACACTACCGGTCATCATTGCCAAAGAGCTCACACCTTTGCAAGAAGAGCGACTTATCCGGGTGCTTAGAGAGCATAAAACAGCAATTGGTTGGACAATTGCCGATATCAAGGGAATAAGCTCATCCATGTGCTTGCACCGGATTTTGTTAGAGGAGGGGTCCAAACCAATAAGAGAAACACAAAGAAGATTGAACCCTCCTATGATAAAGGATGTGAAAAAATAGATACTGAAGCTCCTAGATGTTGGAGTGATCTATCCTATCTCGGATAGCAAATGGGTGAGCACGGTCGATGTGGTTCTAAGGAAATTAGGTGTAGCAGTGGTAACAAATAATGAGAATGAACTTGTTCCTTCTAGGATTCAAACAGGGTGGCGAGTTTGTATTGATTATCGAAAAATTAATTCCACAACTCGAAAAGACCACTTTCCTTTACCTTTTATTGATCAAATGCTTAAAAGGTTAGCTGGCCATTCCCATTATTGTTTTCTTGATGGTTTTTCAGGTTATAATCAGATTGTCATTGCTCCGGAGGACCAAGAGAAAACAACATTCACATGTCCATTTGGTACTTTTGCATACCGGCGTATGCCATTTGGTCTTTGTAATGCACCAGCTACATTCCAAAGGTTTATGGTTAGCATATTTTCAGATTATGTAGAGAACATCATAGAAGTGTTTATGGATGATTTTAGTGTCTATGGTGATTCTTTTGATAGATGTCTAGAGAACCTTACACTTGTACATGAAAGATGCATGGAAACTAACCTTGTTTTGAATTGGGAAAAATGTCACTTCATGGTAGAACAAGGAATTATTGGAGTTTTACTAATGTTAGAAAGCTGGCTTTGAATGTGGAAAGACATATAAAAGAAGCAAAGAATAGTGGTTTTAGAGGAAATATGGGGTTGGATCTTTCAACAAAAGTTCAACTACAACCACTTCAAAATCAAAACAACAAGCAGTTCAACCGACTAATCCTAAACCTTTTACTAAGGGGGAGGGAGAAGGAAGCTCTCATCCTGGGGGTGGTGAAAAACAAAACAACAACAGACAGTGTTTCAAGTGCCAGGGGTTTGGTCACATAGCCTCAAACTGCCCTAACAGAAAAGTCTTCACTTTTTTGGAGGAAGATGCCGAAGGTGATCTGCATGAAGAGTAAGAACCCCATATAATGATGAGGAAGAAGTGATAAATGCTGATGAAGGAGAAATGCTGGTGGTAAGAAGAAATCTGACCATGGCCTTCAACAAACAAGAAGACTGGTGGAGGCACAACAGTTTTGACACCAGATATAGTTGTAAAGGGAAAGTATGTGATGTTATCATTGATGGAAGGGCGTGCGAGAATGTCATTTCCAGCAAAAGATGGTTGAAAAATTGAAGCTTGATACAGAAGCTCACACTTCACCTTATAAGCTCACTTGGTTAGATTCAGTGATAAGCTCATAAAATATACATTTTATACCTTTCTACCTTTAGTTTTTGTTATGTTTTCGATCTTTATCTTGTTTACTTATAATATGTTTTTGAATTTTAGGTACAATAAGGAGAATGAAGTCAAAAGATGTCAATAATGATGGTAAAGAGCTTACAAAATCATAATCACAAGATGGAAGAAGACTTGGGAGTCAAAAATATCAATTTCTGGTTGAAAAGCAATCAGGCAGATTTGACCTCCGGAGCTTGTTGTAAGGAAAACATGATGTTAGATTCTTTATTTAAAAAAACTTCCTTCTTGACTTTTGAATTTGACTTGATTATCTTTCCAACGATATATTATGGGCCCAAATCGGATAAGAAATGGGTATTCAAAGTGGCGCTAGAAGATCTCCCTAAAGAACCCTGTGGCCAGAAAAACCCTAATCGCAAATCTGAAAAAAAAAGGCAAAAACGTGATTTTTGCACCTCCAGGCTTACTTGTGCGGCAAGGACTCATTCTCAGGGTTTTAAAGCTCTATAAATACCATATTTTGAGTCACAAACTAGACATCTTTTGAGGAGACTCAAGGATCATCATTCTTCTTCTTCTTCTTCTCTATTCTTTTATTTTTATTTTTCTTTTTAGTTTTATGTATATATTATCTATGCCTATGCTAGGCTAAACTTTTATTTGGTTAAGGGTGATTTCAAAGCCCTAGACATGTTATGTAATTAATATTCAGAATCTATCTATCATTGTTTTCTATCAAAGTTGCTTATGTTCTTCTATTAAAATTGTTCATGATGATGTTTTGATTTGTTTAGGTGGCCAACTAGATAAATCTTCATAATTATCTAATGCTAGTTTAGGAGTCTTGATCCGTGTAATTGTCTTGATTTCCTATTCATAAGTAGCAATTTGTGATTAATGATTATGGTCAAGTTTTCAGTAATTGCAAAGTGGAACATAACCTAAGTTAAACAATCCGAGCTTATGTGTTTGTTGCTTAGATCAACCTATCTTTCTCATCATAAAGCTGCTATTAAATTGAACTTAGAGAGCTTATTCTAGGTTATTTGATAGTTAGAGATTAAATAGAGAGCTTGTTCTATTTAACGACAAACTAAGGAAAGATTGGGGTAATAGAGCTTGTTGTTATCTACGGTTGTTAACTTTGATAGCTAATTAATGTTGATAGATATGAAATTGATTCTTAATGATGTCTAGTGGTGGAGAATGAAACCTTAACCATATTTTTCTCATATTTGATTACTTCATATTTACTTGCTTTCTTCTTTGATTATAAGTCTTTAGTTTAAATTCATTTTAAAAACCTCCCCTTTTATTTTGTTTTCTTTGAATTTAGGTTTTAGACTAATAATTCTTAAACTAAAACCCAATCCCTGAGGACTTGACCCTTGCTAACTACTATACTTACAATTGATCTTTTTAGTGTAAGGTTAAATAAAGATACACTCTTTTGGGTGCATCATTCAGGCCATGAGATCAAAGTAAACAAACGTCGCCTTGTACCTTTTTCTATTGGAAAGAAATATAAAGATGAGCTGTGGTGTGATGTGATGTGTACCTATGAATGCTTGTCATTTACTTTTTGGGAGACCATGGCAGTATGATAGAAAGGTGATGCATGACGGGTTTGAAAACACCTACACATTCATCAAAGATGGGCAGAAAGCAATCTTGGCTCCTCTCAAACCTGAGATTCAAGATCGAACAATTGCAGATGATGGTGTTCACTTGATTACTAAAGAAGAAGTTGAAAACATTGTGGCAAGCTTGACTACAGCCATTCCGAAGGAGCTTGATGAAGAAAAAGAAGAAGAGCAGGGTATCCCAATTGAAGTCTTGCCGCTTGCCAAAGAGTATTCAGATTTATTTCCGGAGGAGTTACCCGCTGGTTTGCCTCCAATTCGTGATATTCAACTTGTCATCGATTTTGTACCAGGAGCTGTGGTCCCTAATAAGGCCGTATATCGAATGATTCCAACAGAGCACAAAGAATTACAAAGGCAAATAGATGATTTGCTGACAAAAGGGCTAATACGAGAAAGCAAAAGCCCTTGTGCTGTACCTACCTTGTGCCAAAGAAGAATGGAACTTGGAGAATGTGCATTGATAGTAGGTCTATAAATAAAATTTCTATCAATTATCGTTTTCCTATTCCTAGACTAGATGATTTGTTGGATTAAATCAGTGGTGCCACAATTTTCTCTAAAATTGATCTTACTAGTGGTTATCACCAAATAAGAATCAAACCTGGTGATGAATGAAAGATAGCTTTCAAAATAAGAGATGGGTTGTATGAGTGGCTAGTAATGCCTTTTGGGTTGTCAAATGCACCCAGTACCTTCATGAGGATAATGAATGATGTTTTCAAGTCATTCATTGGCAAGTTCGTTGTGGTGTATTTTGATGATATTCTTGTGTACAGCCAAAATTTGGAGGAGCACTTGTACCACCTTCGACAAGTGTTCCAGCGACTTAAAGAGGAGAGGTTGTATGCTAACATAAAGAAATGCCTATTTTGCACTAACTCATTGGTTTTTCTTGGATATATAGTCTCTGGTGCAGGCATAAGCATGGATCCAAGCAAAATTGAAGCAATCTTGTCATGGCCTATACCAACATCGATTCATGAAATCAGGAGCTTTCTTGGTTTAGCCTCATTTTATAGACGATTCATCAAGGGATTTAGCACCATTGCATCTCCATTAACCGATTGTACAAAAGGAAGTGTTTTCAAGTGGAATAATGTAGCCCAACAAGCTTTTCATGCCTTGAAGCAAAAGGTGACAGAAGCACCAGTTCTCACTTTGCCAAATTGTAATTTGGTGTTTGAAGTTGAATATGATGCAAGTGGAGTTGGAATAAGAGCTGTACTCACTCAAGAAGGTAAACCTATGGCCTACTTTAGTAAAAAATTGAATGAATCAAGGAAGAAGTATTCTACTTATGACAAAGAGTTTTATGCAATTGTGCGGGCTCTTAATCATTGGAGTCAATATTTATTGCCCAACTCTTTTGTTTTATATTTTGACCATGAAGCTTTGAGATACTTTGCATAGCCAACAGAAGCTTAATCGGAGACATGCTCCTTGGGTTGAATTTCTACAAACCTTCAACTTTGTGATAAAGCATAAATCTGGAGCAAATAATGTGGTGGCTGATGCTTTGAGTCGAAGGTATGCATTGCTTGGAGGCAAGTGATGCACCCAAAAGAGTGTATCTTATTTAACCTTGCACTAAAAAGATCAATTATAAGTATAATGATTAGCAAGGGTCGAGTCCTCAGGGATTGGGTTTTAATCTATGAGTTATTAGTTTATAACTTACGTTCAAAGAAAACAATAAAAGAAAAGGGGTTTTTGAAGCCAGATTTAAACTAAAGTAAATAATAAGAATAAGATGCAAGGCGGTATAACCAGCCAATAAAAATATACATACTAAATTAGGCGGTATAACCAGCCAATAAAAATATATATACTAAATTAGGCGGTATAACCAGCCAATAAAAATAAAACAAAGTTAATATACAAATTAGGCGGTATAACCAGCCAATAAAAATAAATATACTTTTAAAAATAAGCAAACTAGAAAAGTAAGAAAACAAGTAAGTAAGAAGAATCAAATATGAAAAATATGGTTAAGGTTTCATTCTCCACCACTAGACATCATTAAGAATCAATTTCAGATCTATCAATATCAACCAACTATCAAAGTTAACAACCGTAGATAACAACAAGCTCTGTTATCCCAATCTTTCCTTAGTTTGTCGTTAAATAGAACAAGCTCTCTATTTAATCTCTAACCATTAAACAACCTAGAATAAGCTCTCTAAATTCAATTTAATGGCAGCTTTATGATGAGAAAGATAGGTTGATCTAAGCAACAAACACATAAGCTCGGATTGTTCAACTTAGGTTATGTTCCACTTTGCAATTATTGAAAACTTGACCATAATCATTAATCACAAATTGCCACTTATGAATAGGAAATCAAGACAATTACACGGATCAAGACTCCTAAACTAGCAATAGATAATTATCAAGATCTATCTAGTTGTACACCTAAATAAATCAAGACAACATCATGAACAATTCTTGTAGAAGAACATAAGCAACTTTGATAGAAAATTAATGATAGATAGAATCTGAAAATCAATCACAAAATATGTCTAGGGCTTTGAAATCACCCTTAACCAAATAGAAGTTTAGCCTAGCATAGGCATTGTAAACATAAACATAAAATTAAAGAGAATCTAAGAAGGAAATAAAAGAAAGAAGAAGAAGAAGAAAATAAAGAAAAAGAAAACTAGAGAAAAGAAAGAAGAAGAAAACTTAGAGAATTTTATTACATTGGCTAATTTCCTACCAATCTACCATATGATCCTCTACAATCATCCAAGGCCCTCTATTTATACACATTTTGGAGGGCTAAATGACAAGAGACAAGCTTTACAAATTTCAAAGGTAGGTATAATAGGTGGGTGCATTTTTCTAACAATTTTCGTCATATTGTATGACAATTTTGATCAGCCAATTTGATGGTCGATTTTGTCAATATTGGATGCCTGATCTGATCACATGGTCTTCTAGAAAAATGTTCCCCTGTCAGTTACTGATCTATAGCCGTTAGAATCAGCTCATTTGCTGATGTGGATAAGAAGATATGAGCAAAATACGAAAACAGGTCAGCACAGACGTCATTGCACATCAGCCAACTTGATGGTCGATTTCCCTAGGGAAAACGACTCCGTTTCAAGAAGTGTAAAACATGAAAACGATAGATATGCCTCTTATCTTTGCACGGTTAAAATTTTAGCCTTATTGCTTCAGTGAAACTCCAGATATAGCTGATATGGCAAAAGGTGTCGGAACTGGAACTGAACTGGATTTGCCCTTAATTCTAGTAATCTGAAATCACTCAAAGAAACTTGTGAAAAACACCAAATTACATAAAAATATAAAAGATCATAAACACAATTTAGACTAAACAATAATAACTCGTATTTGACACAAAACAATAATAAAACATAACTAAAAACTATATAATTATACGAGTTATCACACCCCCACACTTAGATTGTTGCTAGTCCCTAGCAACGACTCAATAAAAATAAAATAAGAAAATCTAATCTAATTCATTTTCGTAGGAAATCACGGTGGCACTTAGCATGTGACACAAGCCTTTAAACCCCTAGGTGTCCCTAGTGGACGAGTTTAGTCTCGTGAGGGTTTACTAGGACGATACCCACAAACATTGAAGACATAAGAAAAATTAAAAATAATAATTATAACTAATCCTTCCAATATAAATTAGAGATAATCATTGGACAAGTCTTAAAAACTAATCAATAGCTTAAAGAAATTCACAAAAAATCTTGCTTGAATGTAAATAGTTTGAGTTAAGCCAATATTAACATAACATATTTCAATCAAAATAGTGCATATTCAAACTTAATCTCAACTTCTCACATGGGATACTCTCTTGATTTTCACTCTTTAAAGTAGTGGTAAAGTGTTTACACTCAATCAATCTCATGAAAACACTTCTACCATATGCTTGCTTGTCCACCTATTCTCCACTATTTAGATCATACAACTTCATAAATCAAGAGGTCTTTATTCAAGGTTGTAATGGGGCCAAAGGGTTATAATGTGGTTAAAGAACAAAAGGATAAAGATATCACAAAGGTTCCAAAGAGTTCATAGAGTTTAGAGACATAATAAGATCATACAAATAAAACTTCTCAAAACTCTTATAAAGCACATAATAACATAGGCTAAATATTCATGTTGAGCCTTTACATCATTCTAACCAACTTTGTAACATCTTTTTCTTTACTTTAACTAGAAGTTCAAGAGAAGATTTTTTTTTTTTTTTAATATGGGAATGTATTTGACAATGATCCCTTTCTTTTTCTCTTGACTTTTTCTTTTCTTTTCTTCCCCCACACTTATCTTTTGTTTCCAGCCCAAATTTTTAACTAAAAATATCCCTTGTTTTTTTTTTGCAATATGTCTCAAAATATATAATCCATCTTTAGAACAAGGGTTATATTTAGGCTAAGTGTAAGTTGTGGCTACCAAATAAATAGCTTATTCAATGTAGGCTCAAATTGGCTCACTAGGGGTGTGTTCTCTTGGAACATCAATAAGGGATGGCTGTTTGGCCCTGGCTAAAAATCCTAATGCCTCTATCATATTCATGTTGTCACATGCATCAATATAGTCTCAACAAGGTCTAAAGCAAGTTCTAGAGAATCATGTAATCATAAGAGCACTCAAGAAAGAAATTAGATTGATTTGTATAATGCGTCAATCATTATAGGCTCAAAAACTCACAAGGATGATTATACAAGTCAAATTAAGTCTAAACATGCTTCTTTCTCAATCAACATATCATATTAACATTGGCTCATAAAACGATTGATATCAAGTTCAATTCTCATGAAAATCTTCTCACTAATAAATCTGTTTTAGACTTATGCAATTCATATCTCATCATAGTATTAAAAAGGAACAAAAACACACCAAAAATAATAATAAAGACTCATAAAAAAAAATAGTAGACAAAAATAAAAGAAATCCTAAATCATTCCCCCCACACTTAATTCTTACATTGTCCTCAATGTAAGTCTATTAACCGAAATGAAAGAATCATGTGTAAGAGAAAAGAACTAATAACATAAGAATAGGAACAACTAAGACTCAAAACAAAACAAACTCATGCAACCTAAATAATCCTAAAATACTAAACAAAAATTAACAAGTAAACATAAAATGATTAAAATCAAACTGACAAGGTATGTCTCAAGTCTCCCTTACTCAGACCTTGTTCAAAATGAATACTTCTAAATTGCTTAAAACACAACAAATTTTTTTTTTTTTTTTTTTTTGAAAAGAAGAAATCAAACTGACAAGGTATGTCTCAAGTCTCCCTTACTCAGACCTTATTCAGAATGAATACTTCTAAATGGCTTAAAACACAATTTTTTTTTTTTTTTTTAAATTAGCAAAATATGTCCCTTACCCCCTACTAAAATATGACATTGTCCCCAATGTCAAATTTTAAAGGTAGAATTTAGGAGATATTACCTGCAGAGGTTGCTAACCAGTTATTATAACTGAGACACAACAAACAAAATGTTAGATAATGTCACAAAGACAAAGTGCAATCCACTCCTTGCTCGTCCATATCTCTTTTTTCTTTTTCCGAGCGTTTGCGAAACAACCGTAGCAGATAAATACTCATAAGCTTGGAGCTTTTTGAGTAAATCTTCAATGGTTGTAGCGGAAATTATGGTTCTCCTTGCCTCTGAAAACATGAATCCATTATCCACAGCATTATCTAAATATGAAAGCAAATTACTAAAATAACCATTAATATTAAGCAAACCAATGGGTTTCTTATTTGTGACCAAAGATGACCAAGAAGCCACGCAAGCTATTTCTTCCAATGTACCCAGACCTCCTGGTAAAGCAATGAATGCATCGGCAGAATGGTACATGATTGTTATCCGTTCAGGGATACTCCAGACTTGTATTTCCTTACCCAAGGTAGGTCCACAAAAATATGTGAATAGTTTTGGCACGATTCCTAGAACTGGACTTCCTCCGGCGTGTGCTGCTGTAGCGACTGCTCCCATTAAACCCGTACTACCACCTCCATAAATGCTCTGGATCTTTTGTTGGGTAAGTATTACTCCAACTTTTATGGCTTCATCAGCAAATATGTTATTTTTCCCTGCATAAGCACCTCCAAAGACACAAATTTTTTTAATGCGCTGTGACGAAGTACTTTCCATTTTTTTTTCGAGTGCCTGAAAGAGAATGAGTACATGGTGTAATATATAGAGGACTGAGTAGTGAATCAGACAAGAGTAATAATGTCGACGAAAGTGTATTTGACCTGTCAGAAGAAAATGTTAACCTAACAAAAGATTTTTGCGTGATTTCAGGAAGAAAATCAAAAAGAGAAGAAAAATCAACCGTAAAAGTCAAGAGTAATAATGTCGCCGAAAGTGTATTTGGCATCTTTCTCTGGTTTTACGTCCAGAAACTGCTTAAACACCTTCTATGAGTAGAGGATATGCTTCCCATCCAGTTTTCTTACAAGCTGGCAAACAGGGTCTTTTAACATCAGATTTCCAAGATGTTGCCATTCCCTTTGGAATTGCGGCCATAAATCAAGAATTTCTCTTTGTACGTCTCCACTAGGATGCGTCTCAAGAGAAAGTTGGATATTACCCAAATTCTCCTTACTCAGTCCATCCTTAATGAATTCAATTTTATCATCTCGATTAGAGGACGGAATCCCAATAGAACGACATTTACCGTTACACGTCCATCGTGCACATTTGTGGCAATTTGAACTCATGCGCTTTGCTCGTCGCTTCTTTGTAAAAGTGCTTCTACCTGTACCTGGTAAATGCAAAACAGGAAGATATTTATCTTCACGTACCTTGGCTTCAATTATCCAACGTATGTCTTCAGGAATCCCTTTGTGCATAAGCATTCTTAATCTTTCAAATCGAACTTGGTAAAGCTTTAGTAAAATATTTCGAGGAAAAGGAGGAAATCGTTTCTGCAATCTTGTGAGAATATCATTCATCCTGAAAAAAATGAAAAAAAAAAATTGAAAGAGAAATTGGAAGAGAAATTTATATACAATATCAGTTTTGTGGGTAGCTGATGGAACCGACTTAAATAATCACGGAGTACCGTTATCCGCCATTTAACCGGGGTTAAAAAAAATAAAAATTATATTTACATCTAGTTATTTTAAAAAAAAGGATCAGAAAGAAAAACAACCTAAAAAGATTCAAAAACAAAACACTCTAAATAAAATCCTAAATTCTTCCCCCCACACATAATTCTTACATTGTCATTAATGTAATGCTATTAATCCCAAATGAAAGAATCATGTGTAAGTGAAAAGAACTAATAAACAAAATAAACTTATGCAGCCTAAATGAACTTAGAAACACTAAACACAATTAGCAAAAAAACATAAGAAAAAGATAAAGAAAAAGAGAGCAAATCTGAGGATGGCAGTTTGGCAATGCTTTCACTAATTAGGCTGCCTCCCCCAATTAGCACTTGATTGATTATTTTCAGCCTAGCCAATTCCCCTTCTTGGCTTTTTAGGATCTTTTGGCTTAGACATGAAACTTCTCGGATTTTTGCGTTTTGGAGGAAGTTTTCTTTGCAAAACAGCCAATGCCTTCTCCATCACACGTATTATTTCATCATTCTTGGTGGGGTATAGCTCTTTGAGGAATTGTGCATATCTTGGTACTTGTCTAATGGCATCCACAAGCAAGCTGTTTAAGGTTTCCAAAAATTGTTGTTCATGTTCCTCCTTCTTGGACTTTGCAAATCTGCTAGGAAAAAATGGAGAAGGAACATTAGTAGAAATAAGAACCTTAAAAGCTACCTGAGGTGTCAAAGTACTCTCAATTTGAATGGTGGCTTCATTATCCTCAAGAAGTGAATCCATCTTTGGTTTTGTCTCATCCTCATCTTGTTCCTCATTTCTCAAGGTCACAATAGTAGCATTCTCCTTTGGGTTAATCACCGTTTGGGAAGGGAGTGCTAGAGATCTTTCTGCTACTAATTCCACCGTACTACTAGCCAATAGGCTCATTTGCCTTTCCAAACTCTGGATGCTTGCCCTTGTTTCCTGTTGAAATTGCAAAGTATGAGTAACAAGAGAATGTACAAGATCTTCTAAAGAAGTACCTGAGTTTTGAGTCATATGTGTTGGTTGAAAAAGATCTGGTTCTTGAGACCATGATTGATTGAAGCTAGATGGATGAGTGTAATTGGCATAAGGGTCTACTTCTTGGTAATTTTTCGAGTAGCCATAATTAGTATGATCGCACCATCCCTCATGGTAAGTGTTTGAGTAATGATCATACTGTTGGTCTTGGAACCATTGATGGACTTGACATCCTCCCATGACCAATTGTTGAACTGGGGAGTTGAGCTTGGCTTGTTGATTCTCCATGTTCATGTATGGCACCAACTCTTCAAGTGTTAGATTGCTCAATCCCATCGTTTTTTTTTTATTTTTTTATTTTTTTTTTCTTTTCAAAATTTAATAAGAAAAACTTGTATGTACAAGAAAATAAAACTAATTAGAACTGAAAATAAGAATAAACCAAGTAACAAATAAAATAAAGAAAACAATCCCCGGCAACGGCACCAAAAATTTGATGCACCCAAAAGAGTGTATCTTATTTAACCTTGCACTAAAAAGATCAATTGTAAGTATAATGATTAGCAAGGGTCGAGTCCTCAGGGATTGGGTTTTAATCTATGAGTTATTAGTTTATAACTTACGTTCAAAGAAAACAATAAAAGAAAAGGGGTTTTTGAAGCCAGATTTAAACTAAAGTAAATAATAAGAATAAGATGCAAGGCGGTATAACCAGCCAATAAAAATATACATACTAAATTAGGCGGTATAACCAGCCAATAAAAATATATATACTAAATTAGGCGGTATAACCAGCCAATAAAAATAAAACAAAGTTAATATACAAATTAGGCGGTATAACCAGCCAATAAAAATAAATATACTTTTAAAAATAAGCAAACTAGAAAAGTAAGAAAACAAGTAAGTAAGAAGAATCAAATATGAAAAATATGGTTAAGGTTTCATTCTCCACCACTAGACATCATTAAGAATCAATTTCAGATCTATCAATATCAACCAACTATCAAAGTTAACAACCGTAGATAACAACAAGCTCTGTTATCCCAATCTTTCCTTAGTTTGTCGTTAAATAGAACAAGCTCTCTATTTAATCTCTAACCATTAAACAACCTAGAATAAGCTCTCTAAATTCAATTTAATGGCAGCTTTATGATGAGAAAGATAGGTTGATCTAAGCAACAAACACATAAGCTCGGATTGTTCAACTTAGGTTATGTTCCACTTTGCAATTATTGAAAACTTGACCATAATCATTAATCACAAATTGCCACTTATGAATAGGAAATCAAGACAATTACACGGATCAAGACTCCTAAACTAGCAATAGATAATTATCAAGATCTATCTAGTTGTACACCTAAATAAATCAAGACAACATCATGAACAATTCTTGTAGAAGAACATAAGCAACTTTGATAGAAAATTAATGATAGATAGAATCTGAAAATCAATCACAAAATATGTCTAGGGCTTTGAAATCACCCTTAACCAAATAGAAGTTTAGCCTAGTGATAACTCGTATAATTATATAGTTTTTAGTTATGTTTTATTATTGTTTTGTGTCAAATACGAGTTATTATTGTTTAGTCTAATTGTTTTTATGATCTTTTATATTTTTATGTAATTTGGTGTTTTTCACAAGTTTCTTTGAGTGATTTCAGATTACTAGAATTAAGGGCAAATCCAGTTCAGTTCCAGTTCCGACACCTTTTGCCATATCAGCTATATCTCGAGTTTCACTGAAGCAATAAGGCTGAACTTTGTATCCCTGCAAAGCTAAGAGGCATATCTATCTTTTTCATGTTTTACACTTCTTGAAACGGAGTCGTTTTCCCTAGCGAAATCGACCATCAAGTTGGCTGATGTGCAATGACGTCTGTTCTGCACCGTTTTGGTATTTTGACCATATCTCCCGATCCACGTGCGCAAATGATCTGATTCCAACGGCTATGGATCCGTATCTGATAGGGGTATATTTTTCTAGAAGACCATTTTATCAGATCGAGCCTCCAACATTGACAAAATCGACCATCAAGCTGGCTGATCAGAATTGTCATACAATATGACGAAAATTGTTAGAAAAATGCACCCACCTATTATACCTACCTTTGAAATTTGTAAAGCTTGTCTCTTGTCATTTAGCCCTCCAAAATGTGTATAAATAGAGGGCCTTGGATGAGTATTGGGATACATTGATACATTGGTAGGATAGCCATTGTAATAAAATTCTCTAAGTTTTCTTTTTCTTTCCTTTCTCTAGTTTTCTTTTTCTTCTTACATTTCTTTTCATTTTATTCATATCTAGTATGTGTTTCTAATCATATTGTTGAGGTGATGAGGTGAAGCTCTTGGTAAATGCTAAGGTTAGTCTCTTAAACATGAGCTAAAATGAATCATCATTTATAAGCACTAGCATAGATAATATTTTCTTTTGGTTTAAAATCATACTTGCAAAGTAGAGATCTTGATTCATTATTGACAATGAAAATGGCACAGTAAATGCTTGGTTTCATAACCTTGATTTGTTGTAGACATATACCTTGGCATAAGGAATGCTTGGACTCTTTTTATGAGTTTTGAGGACACCAAATGAACATAATATCATATGCTATGGACGTTGGAC
Organism: Fremontodendron californicum; assembly: GCA_030761205.1. Taxonomy (NCBI): domain Eukaryota; kingdom Viridiplantae; phylum Streptophyta; class Magnoliopsida; order Malvales; family Malvaceae; genus Fremontodendron; species Fremontodendron californicum. Next base: position 7,138,806 of record JAULJL010000023.1, on the reverse strand, counting down.
AATTTGGACTGAATTGCTAAACCTTCCGATTGGAACCTCCCTTATGTGTGGATTTCAATTGTGTAATAAAACAAGATTAATCTTAGCATAACACCAAGAGTGGATTCTCTAACCTCAACATCTTTTCTTATTGTTTTTTATATCTTGTTTAATTGTTTTTATGTTATTTTGTTTATTTTGTTCTCTAATATCTTGTTTATCTTATTTTGTTGTTGATTCCCTAATATCTTGTTTACTTTCTTTGTCTTATATATTTATAAACTTATACTTATTAATACGCTTCCCTGTGGTTCGACCTCGGACACCCGAGAATTTATTACTTGAACATAACCTGCACTTGGGTTTACAACTCTTAATTGAGTCACCATCAAGTTTTTGGCGCCGTTGCCGGGGAAGCAATACTAAGTATATAAGTTTATAAGTATATATATTTTTTGGCTGGTTATACCGCCTATATTGTATATTAACTTTGTTTTATTGGCTGGTTATACCGCCTAATTTTCTATATATTTGTATTTATATTGTATATTAACTTTGTTCTATTTTTATTGGCTGGTTATACCGCCTAATTTGTATATTAACTTTGTTTTATTTTTATTGGCTGGTTATACCGCCTAATCTGTATATTAACTTTGTTTTATGCTTGTTTGGCGACGTGATTTTAGATCTCGTCGTTTAGTTAGATTTTATTGTGAAACTTTTTCAGGTAATCTTTCTAATACAACTCCTACCATGGCTGACAATGAAAGTGTTCATGCTGAAGATGAGAACAGACAAGTACGCACCATGCGTGACTACTTGCAACCAACTCGAAGCTTATCACCCTCTTGTTTTATTTTTCCTCTCAATGCAAACAACTTTCGTTTTAAACCAGGTATGATAGCTTTGCTTCCAAATTTCCATGGGTTAGAATCGGAAAGTGCTTACTCGTTTCTAAAAGACTTCGAAGATGTATGTGTCACCTTTAATGACCAACAATGTACAAATGAGATTGTCAAGCTAAAATTATTTCCTTTTTCTTTAAAAGATAAAGCAAAAATTTGGCTTCATAATTTAAAACCAAGGTCAATTGGCACATGGCAAGAATTACAAACTGAGTTTCTAAAGAAATTTTTCCCAGCACATAAAACTACTGCTTTGAAAAGACAGATTCAAAATTTCAATCAAAATCAAAATGAAGCATTTTTTCAGTGCTGGGATCGTTTTAAAGATTTGTTAAGTTCTTGTCCACATCATGGTTTTGAAAAATGGCGTCTTATTAGTTTCTTTTATGAAAGTTTAACTCCCGAAACTAAACAATTTGTTGAAACAATGTGTAACGGTGAGTTTCTAGAAAAAGAACCTGAAGAAGCCTTTGACTACTTAGACCATTTGGCAGATAACTCTCAAGCCTGGCACACAGATAATTCCTCTGAAAGTTCCAATAGATCTAATGTTGTTTCTAACAGAGGAAAATATCATTTTAGTCAAGAAGATGAGATAAAAGCTAAAGTAGCTAATTTGGCTAGAAAGATTGAAGCCATGGAACTTAGAGAAGTAAAAGAAGTCAAAACGGTTAAAAATGAAGAAAGTTGTGGAATTTGTGAAATCATGGGACACCCCACTTCTGAATGTCCAAACATTCCCATTCTTAAAGAAGCGTTGCATGATCAAGTAAATTCCATAAACACATTTAAAAAACCTTTTCCTTCTCCTTACTCTGAAACGTATAACCCTGAATGGAGAAATCATCCCAACTTCAGTTGGCGGAATAATAATCATGTTCAGGTACCACAATCTCAAAAGCCGGGCAACACTTTTTCCTATCAACCTTCACGTGTACAAACCTTGGAAGAGACATTGCAAGCATTCATGCAAACACAAGCAAATGTGAATAGCCGGACTTCACAGGACATCAATGAGATCAAAAACACCTTGTCCACATTGACAGCTTCATTACGCACTCAAGAAAAAGGTAAGTTTCCTGCTCAACCTCAGCCTAACCCTTCTACTCAATGTCTTGTTTCTTGCTCCAATGAAACTCAACAGGAAAATGCCAGTTCTATCACAACTCTTCGAAGTGGAAAGGCAATTGACAAAAAGATTCCATCAAAAGACCAAGATCCTCTTTCCCCTCCGAAAAGTAATGGTAAGGATGATGGTAAGTCTGAACTTCTTGAAAATTTGGACAAAGAAAAAGGTATGCATCCTGCTCCTTTTCCTCAAAGGTTGCAAACAATAAAGAATTTGAATCAAAATGCAGAAATTTATGAACTTTTCAAACAAGTTAAGATTAACATTCCTTTATTGGATGCAATCAAACAAGTTCCATCTTATGCTAAATTTTTGAAGGACATGTGCACAGTTAAAAGGAAACATAATGTACAAAAGAAAGCATTTTTGACGGAAAGTGTGAGCTCAATCATTCAGCACCTTACTCCACCAAAATTCAAAGATCCTGGATGTCCAACAATTTCATGCATCATTGGAAACACTAGAATAGAACGTGCATTGCTTGATCTTGGTGCTAGTGTTAATCTTTTGCCTTTTTCTGTTTATCAACAGTTAGGTTTAGGTGAACTCAAGGAAACACCTGTTACACTTCAACTAGCTGATCGTTCTGTAAAAATTCCTCGAGGGATAGTTGAAGATGTTTTGGTTCAAATTGATAATTTTTACTTCCCTGTTGATTTTATTGTTTTGGACACACATCCTGTTTCAAATCCAAATGTTCAAATTCCTGTTATATTAGGCCGTCCATTTCTTGCAACTTCTAATGCTCTGATAAATTGCAGGAATGGTATGTTGAACATTTCTTTTGGAAATATGACTTTAGAATTAAATGTGTTCAACATTTGCAAGCAACCTGGTGATGATTCAGAAGTACATGAAGTGGATTTCATTGAAGAACTTGTTCATGAACATCTCACCACTACCACATTCCATGATTCTTTAGAAGCTTATTTAATTGAATGTGAGTTTGATAATGCTTCAGAAATTTCACACACTGATTCTTTGTTAAATTCTTTTCAGGTTAAGCATTGTTGGAAACAAAAGTTTGAGGAACTTCCATCACTCACAAATGTCACTGTACCATCAACTATTGAACCACCCAAGCTGGATTTAAAACCATTGCCATCCGAGCTAAAATATTCCTTTTTGGGTGAGAATGAAACTTTTCCAGTCATAAATGAACTTGAGGAAATCAGAAATGATGCATATGAGAATTCTAAAATTCATAAAGAAAGAACTAAAGCCTTTCATGACAAGTTAATTTCAAGAAAAACATTTGATGTTGGGCAAAAAGTTCTACTTTATAATTCTAGATTTCACATATTTCCTGGTAAGTTGAGATCAAGATGGACTGGCCCATTTGTGGTTAAGCATGTGTATCATTATGGAGCAGTTGACATTGAGAATCCTCAAAATGGTAACGTATTCAAGGTAAATGGACAAAGACTCAAACTCTTTTTGGAAAATCATGTTACTCAAGAAGAGGTTGTTTTTCTTTCTGATCCTTGTTTTGAAAATAACTAGATGTAAATATAACTTTTACTAATCTTCAAAAAAAAAAAAAAAAAAAAAAAAAAAAAAAAAATTCATTTTTTTCCCGGTTAAATGGCGGATAACGGTACTCCGTGATTATTTAAGTCGGTTCCATCAGCTACCCACAAAACTGATATTGTATATAAATTTCTCTTTCATTTTATTTTATTTCATTTTTTTTTCAGGATGGATGATATTCTCAAAAGATTGCAGAAACGATTTCCTCCTTTTCCTCGGAATATTTTACTGAAGCTTTACCAAGTTCGATTAGAAAGATTAAGAATGCTTATGAACAAAGGGATTCCTGAAGACATACGTTGGATAATTGAAGCCAAGGTACGTGAAGATGAATATCTTCCTGTTTTGCATTTACCAGGTACAGGTAGAAGCACTTATGCAAAGAAGCGACGAGCAAAGCGCATGAGTTCAAATTGCCACAAGTGTGCACGATGGACGTGTAACGGTAAATGTCGTTCTATTGGGATTCCGTCCTCTAATCGAGATGATAAAATTGAATTCATTAAGGATGGACTGAGTAAGGAGAATTTGGGTAATATCCAACTTTCTCTTGAGACGCATCCTAGTGGAGACGTACAAAGAGAAATTCTTGATTTATGGCCGCAATTCCAAAGGGAATGGCAACATATTGGGAATCTGATGTTAAAAGACCCTGTTTGCCAGCTTGTAAGAAAACTGGATGGGAAGCATATCCTCGACTCATAGAAGGCGTTTAAGCCGTTTCTGGACGTAAAACCAGAGGAAGATGTGAGCCACAATCACAACTACAATAAATGACTTCTCAGCTTTTGGTTTGATTTGCAATAACTTTATTTCAGTTTAATTTACGTGTTGTTCGATTTGTGTAATTATTCTCGTTTTTTTTTTTTGCATTGGTCTTTTACGATTGATTTTTCTTCTCTTTTTGATTTTCTTCCTGAAATCACGCAAAAATCTTTTGTTAGGTTAACATTTTCTTCTGACAGGTCAAATACACTTTCGGCGACATTATTACTCTTGTCTGATTCACTACTCAGTCCTCTATATATTACACCATGTACTCATTCTCTTTCAGGCACTCGAAAAAAAAAATGGAAAGCACTTCGTCCCAGCGCATTAAAAAAATTTGTGTCTTTGGAGGTGCTTATCCAGGGAAAAATAACATATTCGCTGATGAAGCCATAAGAGTTGGAGTAATACTTGCCCAACAAAAGATCCAGTTGATTTATGGAGGCGGTAGTACGGGTTTAATGGGAGCAGTCGCTACAGCAGCACACGCCGGAGGAAGTCCAGTTCTAGGAATCGTGCCAAAACTATTCACAGGTTTTTGTGGACCTACCGTGGGTAAGGAAATACAAGTCTGGAGTATCCCTGAACGGATGACAATCATGTACCATTCTGCCGATGCATTCATTGCTTTACCAGGAGGTCTGGGTACATTGGAAGAAATAGCTTGCGTGGCTTCTTGGTCATCTTTAGTCACAAATAAGAAACCCATTGGTTTGCTTAATATTAATGGTTATTTTAGTAATTTGCTTTCATATTTAGATAATGCTGTGGATAATGGATTCATGTTTTCAGAGGCAAGGAGAACCATAATTTCTGCTACAACCATTGAAGATTTACTCAAAAAGCTACAAGCTTATGAGTGTTTATCTGCTACGGTTGTTTCGCAAACGCTCGGAAAAAGAAAAAGAGATATGGACGAGCAAGGAGTGGATTGCACTTTGTCTTTGTGACATTATCTAACATTTTGCTTGTTGTGTCTCAGTTATAATAAGTGGTTAGCAACCTCTGCAGGTAATATCTCCTAAATTCTACCTTTAAAATTTGACATTGGGGACAATGTCATATTTTAGTAGGGGGTAAGGGACATATTTTGCTAAAAAAAAAAAAAATTTTGTTGTGTTTTAAGACATTTAGAAGTATTCATTCTGAACAAGGTCTGAGTAAGGGAGACTTGAGACATACCTTGTCAGTTTGATTTAATCTTCTTCTTCAAAAAAACAAAAAAAAAAAAAAAAAAAAAAAAAAAGCATGTTTAGACTTAGTGTGTTTTTTTTTTTAGTTACTTTTAATACAATGATGAGATATGAATTGCATAAGTCTAAAACAGATTTATTAGTGAGAAGATTTTCATGAGAATTGAGCTTGATGTCAACCTTTTTATGAGCCAATGTTAATATGATATGTTGATTGAGAAAGAAGCATGTTTAGACTTAATCTGACTTGTATAATCATCTTTGTGAGTTTTTGAGCCTATAATGATTGATGCATTATACAAATCAATCTAATTTCTTTCTTGAGTGCTCTTATGATTACATGATTCTCTAGAACTTGCTTTAAACCGTTTGAGACTATATTGATACATGTGACAACATGAATATGATAGAGGCATTAGGATTATAACCAGAGCCAAACAGCCATCCCTTATTAATGTTCTAAGAGAACATCCCCACTAGTGAACCAATTTGAGCCTACATTAAATATGCTGTTTTATTGGTAACCACAACTTACACCTAGCCTAAATATACTTATATCCTTACCCTTGTTCTAAAGATGGATTTTTTGAGACATATTGCAAAAAACAAGGGATATTTTTAGTTGAAAATTTGGGTTAGAAACAAAAGATAAGTGTGGGGGAAGAAAAGAAAAGAAAAAGTCAAGAGAAAAAGAAAGGGATCATTGTCAAATACATTCCCATATTAAAAAAAAAAAAATCTTCTCTTGAACTTCTAGAAAAAGATGTTACAAAGTTGGTTAGAATGATGAAAAGGCTCAACATGAATATTTAGCCTATGTTATTTTGTGCTTTATAAGAGTTTTGAGAAGTTTTATTTGTATGATCTTATTATGTCTCTAAAATCTATGAACTCTTTGGAACCTTTGTGATATCTTTATCCTTTTGTTCTTTAACCACATTATAACCCTTTGGCCCCATTACAACCTTGAATTAAAGACCTCTTGATTTATGAAGTTGTATGATCTAAATAGTGGAGAATAGGTGGACAAGCAAGCATATGGTAGAAGTGTTTTCATGAGATTGATTGAGTGTAAACACTTTACCACTACTTTAAAGAGTGAAAATCAAGAGAGTATCCCATTTGAGAAGTTGAGATTAAGTTTGAATATGCACTATTTTGATTGAAATATGTTATGTTAATATTGGCTTAACTCATTTATTTACATTCAAGCAAGATTTTTCGTGAATTTCTTTAAGCTATTGATTAGTTTTTAAGACTTGTCCAATGATTATCTCTAATTTATATTGGAAGGATTAGTTATAATTATTATTTTTAGTTTTTCTTATGTCTTCAATGTTTGTGGGTATCATCCTAGTAAACCCTCACGAGACTAAACTCGTCCACTAGGGACACCTAGGGGTTTAAAGGCTTGTGTCACATGCTAAGTGCCACCGTGATTTCCTACGAAAATGGATTAGATTAGATTTTCTTATTTTATTTTTATTGAGTCGTTGCTAGGGACTAGCAACAATCTAAGTGTGGGGGTGTGATAACTCGTATAATTATATAGTTTTTAGTTATGTTTTATTATTGTTTTGTGTCAAATACGAGTTATTATTGTTTAGTCTAATTGTTTTTATGATCTTTTATATTTTTATGTAATTTGGTGTTTTTCACAAGTTTCTTTGAGTGATTTCAGATTACTAGAATTAAGGGCAAATCCAGTTCAGTTCCAGTTCCGACACCTTTTGCCATATCAGCTATATCTCGAGTTTCACTGAAGCAATAAGGCTGAACTTTGTATCCCTGCAAAGCTAAGAGGCATATCTATCTTTTTCATGTTTTACACTTCTTGAAACGGAGTCGTTTTCCCTAGCGAAATCGACCATCAAGTTGGCTGATGTGCAATGACGTCTGTTCTGCACCGTTTTGGTATTTTGACCATATCTCCCGATCCACGTGCGCAAATGATCTGATTCCAACGGCTATGGATCCGTATCTGATAGGGGTATATTTTTCTAGAAGACCATTTTATCAGATCGAGCCTCCAACATTGACAAAATCGACCATCAAGCTGGCTGATCAGAATTGTCATACAATATGACGAAAATTGTTAGAAAAATGCACCCACCTATTATACCTACCTTTGAAATTTGTAAAGCTTGTCTCTTGTCATTTAGCCCTCCAAAATGTGTATAAATAGAGGGCCTTGGATGAGTATTGGGATACATTGATACATTGGTAGGATAGCCATTGTAATAAAATTCTCTAAGTTTTCTTTTTCTTTCCTTTCTCTAGTTTTCTTTTTCTTCTTACATTTCTTTTCATTTTATTCATATCTAGTATGTGTTTCTAATCATATTGTTGAGGTGATGAGGTGAAGCTCTTGGTAAATGCTAAGGTTAGTCTCTTAAACATGAGCTAAAATGAATCATCATTTATAAGCACTAGCATAGATAATATTTTCTTTTGGTTTAAAATCATACTTGCAAAGTAGAGATCTTGATTCATTATTGACAATGAAAATGGCACAGTAAATGCTTGGTTTCATAACCTTGATTTGTTGTAGACATATACCTTGGCATAAGGAATGATTGGACTCTTTTTATGAGTTTTGAGGACACCAAATGAACATAATATCATATGCTATGGACGTTGGACAATTTGGACTGAATTGCTAAACCTTCCGATTGGAACCTCCCTTATGTGTGGATTTCAATTGTGTAATAAAACAAGATTAATCTTAGCATAACACCAAGAGTGGATTCTCTAACCTCAACATCTTTTCTTATTGTTTTTTATATCTTGTTTAATTGTTTTTATGTTATTTTGTTTATTTTGTTCTCTAATATCTTGTTTATCTTATTTTGTTGTTGATTCCCTAATATCTTGTTTACTTTCTTTGTCTTATATATTTATAAACTTATACTTATTAATACGCTTCCCTGTGGTTCGACCTCGGACACCCGAGAATTTATTACTTGAACATAACCTGCACTTGGGTTTACAACTCTTAATTGAGTCACCATCACCTAGCATAGGCATTGTAAACATAAACATAAAATTAAAGAGAATCTAAGAAGGAAATAAAAGAAAGAAGAAGAAGAAGAAAATAAAGAAAAAGAAAACTAGAGAAAAGAAAGAAGAAGAAAACTTAGAGAATTTTATTACATTGGCTAATTTCCTACCAATCTACCATATGATCCTCTACAATCATCCAAGGCCCTCTATTTATACACATTTTGGAGGGCTAAATGACAAGAGACAAGCTTTACAAATTTCAAAGGTAGGTATAATAGGTGGGTGCATTTTTCTAACAATTTTCGTCATATTGTATGACAATTTTGATCAGCCAACTTGATGGTCGATTTTGTCAATATTGGAGGCCTGATCTGATCACATGGTCTTCTAGAAAAATGTTCCCCTGTCAGTTACTGATCTATAGCCGTTGGAATCAGCTCATTTGCTGATGTGGATAAGAAGATATGGGCAAAATACGAAAACAGGTCAGCACAGACGTCATTGCACATCAGCCAACTTGATGGTCGATTTCCCTAGGGAAAACGACTCCGTTTCAAGAAGTGTAAAACATGAAAACGATAGATATGCCTCTTATCTTTGTACGGTTAAAATTTTAGCCTTATTGCTTCAGTGAAACTCCAGATATAGCTGATATGGCAAAAGGTGTCGGAACTGGAACTGAACTGGATTTGCCCTTAATTCTAGTAATCTGAAATCACTCAAAGAAACTTGTGAAAAACACCAAATTACATAAAAATATAAAAGATCATAAACACAATTTAGACTAAACAATAATAACTCGTATTTGACACAAAACAATAATAAAACATAACTAAAAACTATATAATTATACGAGTTATCAGCAAGCTCAAACTTTGGGTTTTGAGAAGATTATTAATCTCTACCTAGATGATGAAGACTTTGGAGAAACATGGAAGGCCTATCAAAATGGAACTTCAGATGGTTATCTCATACATAATGGTTATCTCTTTAAGGGTAACTTGTGCTGTGTGCCTAAATGCTTATTAAGAAATGTAATATTGACCGAAGCTCATGCAGGAGGACTTGCTGGACATTTTGGTTGAGAAAAGACCTATGCTTTGTTGAAAGATAATTTATATTGGGCAAAGATGTGGAGGGATGTGGTTCGAGTGGTGGAGAGATGCAACACCTGTCAACAGGCGAAGATAAAGCTCAAAATACAAGTTTATACACCTCTTCCTACACCAAACTTTCCTTGGGAAGACGTGAGTATGGAGTTTGTGCTGGGATTGCATAGAACAAAAAAAGGATACGACTCCATCATGGTGGTGGTGGATAGATTTACAAAGATGGCTCGTTTCCTTCCATGTCACAAAACTATGGATGCTACTCATGTTGTTGATTTATATTTCAAAGAAGTTGTTAGACTTCATGGAATTCTAAGAAGCAATGTTTCAGACAGAGATGTGAAATTCCTTAATCATTTTTGGAGAACCCTTTGGAGAAAATTGGGTACAGTTTTAAAATTCAGCACAGCCTACCATCCTCAAACAGATAGTCAAACTGTGGTGGTGAATCGGAGCTTAGAAAAATCCTTAGGAGCGTGATTAAGAAGAATCTCAAGGGGTGGGATTTGCTTTTACCACAAGCTGAATTTTCTTATAAATGCAAAACAACTCAATTCAGTCCTTTTGAAGTTGTTTATTGATAAGCTCATAAAATATACATTTTATGCCTTTCTACCTTTAGTTTTTGTTATGTTTTCGATCTTTATCTTGTTTACTTATAATATGTTTTTGAATTTTAGGTACAATGATGCACCCAAAGGAGTGTATCTTATTTAACCTTGCACTAAAAAGATCAATTGTAAGTATAGTAGTTAGCAAGGGTCGAGTCCTCAGGGATTGGGTTTTAGTTTATAAGTTAATAGTTTAAAACTTAAATTCAAGAAAAACAAAATAAAAGGGGGTTTTGAAATAGTTTTAAAAATAAGCAAACAATAAAAGTAAGATGCAAGTAAGAAATAAGAAATCAAATATGAGAGAAATATGGTTAAGGTTTCATTCTCCACCACTAGACATCATTAAGAATCAATTTCAGATCTATCAATATCAACCAACTATCAAAGTTAACAACCGTAGATAACAACAAGCTCTGTTATCCCAATCTTTCCTTAGTTTGTCGTTAAATAGAACAAGCTCTCTATTTAATCTCTAACTATCAAACAACCTAGAATAAGCTCTCTAAATTCAATTTAATGGCAGCTTTATGATGAGAAAGATAGGTTGATCTAAGCAACAAACACATAAGCTCGGATTGTTCAACTTAGGTTATGTTCCACTTTGCAATTATCGAAAACTTGACCATAATCATTAATCACAAATTGCCACTTATGAATAGGAAATCAAGACAATTACACGGATCAAGACTCCTAAACTAGCAATAGATAATTATCAAGATCTATCTAGTTGTACACCTAAATAAATTAAGATAACATCATAAACAATTCTTGTAGAAGAACATAAGCAACTTTGATAGAAAATTAATGATAGATAGAATCTGAAAATCAATTACAAAACATGTCTAGGGCTTTGAAATCACCCTTAACCAAATAAAAGTTTAACCTAGCATAGGCATTGTAAACATAAAATTAAATAGAATCTAAGAAGAAAATAAAAGAAAGAAAGAAGAATGATGCACCCAAAAGAGTGTATCTTATTTAACCTTGCACTAAAAAGATCAATTGTAAGTATAATGATTAGCAAGGGTCGAGTCCTCAGGGATTGGGTTTTAATCTATGAGTTATTAGTTTATAACTTACGTTCAAAGAAAACAATAAAAGAAAAGGGGTTTTTGAAGCCAGATTTAAACTAAAGTAAATAATAAGAATAAGATGCAAGGCGGTATAACCAGCCAATAAAAATAAAACAAAGTTAATATACAAATTAGGCGGTATAACCAGCCAATAAAAATAAATATACTTTTAAAAATAAGCAAACTAGAAAAGTAAGAAAACAAGTAAGTAAGAAGAATCAAATATGAAAAATATGGTTAAGGTTTCATTCTCCACCACTAGACATCATTAAGAATCAATTTCAGATCTATAAATATCAACCAACTATCAAAGTTAACAACCGTGGATAACAACAAGCTCTGTTATCCCAATCTTTCCTTAGTTTGTCGTTAAATAGAACAAGCTCTCTATTTAATCTCTAACCATTAAACAACCTAGAATAAGCTCTCTAAATTCAATTTAATGGCAGCTTTATGATGAGAAAGATAGGTTGATCTAAGCAACAAACACATAAGCTCGGATTGTTCAACTTAGGTTATGTTCCACTTTGCAATTATTGAAAACTTGACCATAATCATTAATCACAAATTGCCACTTATGAATAGGAAATCAAGACAATTACACGGATCAAGACTCCTAGACTAGCAATAGATAATTATCAAGATCTATCTAGTTGTACACCTAAATAAATCAAGACAACATCATGAACAATTCTTGTAGAAGAACATAAGCAACTTTGATAGAAAATTAATGATAGATAGAATCTGAAAATCAATCACAAAACATGTCTAGGGCTTTGAAATCACCCTTAACCAAATAGAAGTTTAGCCTAGCATAGGCATTGTAAACATAAACATAAAATTAAAGAGAATCTAAGAAGGAAATAAAAGAAAGAAAGAAGAAGAAAATAAAGAAAAAGAAAACTAGAGAAAAGAAAGAAGAAGAAAACTTAGAGAATTTTATTACAATGGCTAATATCCTACCAATGTACAATGCCTCTTACAATCATCCAAGGCCCTCTATTTATATACATTTTGGAGGACTAAATGACAAGAGACAAGCTTTACAAATTTCAAAGGTAGGTATAATAGGTGGGTGCATTTTTTTAACAATTTTCGTCATATTGTATGACAATTTTGATCAGCCAACTTGATGGTCGATTTTGTCAATATTGAAAGCTTGATCTGATCACATGGTCTTCTAGAAAAATGTTCCCCTATCAGTTAGTGATCCATAGCCGTTGGAATCAGCTCATTTGCTGATGTGGATCAGAAGATATGGGCAAAATACCAAAATAGGTCAGCACAGACGTCATTGCACATCAGCCAACTTGATGGTCGATTTCGCTAGGGAAAACGACTCCGTTTCAAGAAGTGTAAAACATGAAAAAGTTAGATATGCCTCTTAACTTTGCACGGTTAAAATTTCAGCCTTATTGCTTCAGTGAAACTCCAGATATAGCTGATATGGCAAAAGGTGTCGGAACTGGAACTGAACTGAATCTGCCCTTAATTGTTGATTTAACCTAGTAATCTGAAATCACTCAAAGAAACTCGTAAAAAAACACCAAATTACATAAAAATATAAAAGATCATAAACACAATTAGACTAAGCAATAATAACTCGTATTTGACACAAAACAATAATAAAACATAACTAAAAACTATATAATTATACGAGTTATCACACCCCCACACTTAGATTGTTGCTAGTCCTCGAGCAAAAACAAATAAAAATAAAATAAGAAAATCTAATCTAATCCACTTTCGTAGGAAATCACGGTGGCACTTAGCATGTGACACAAGCCTTTAAACCCCTAGGTGTCCCTAGTGGACGAGTTTAGTCTCGTGAGGGTTTACTAGAACGATACCCACAAACATTGAAAAACTAAAATATAAATAAACTACATATACTAAAAATATTTACTCCTAATCCTTTCAATACACATTAGATACAATCTTTGAACAAGTCTTATAAACTAATCAATAGCCTAAAGAATTTCACAAAAAATCATGCTTGAATGTAAATTGTTTGAGTTAAGCCAACATTAACATAACATATTTCAATCAAAATAGTGCATATTCAAACTTAATCTCAACTACTCACATGGGATACTCTCATGATTTTCATTCTTTAAAGTAGTGGTAAAGTGTTTACACTCAATCAATCTCATGAAAACAGTTCTACCATATTCTTGCTTGTCCACCTATTCTCCACTATTTAGATCATACAACTTCATGAATCAAGAGGTCTTTAATCAAGGTTGTAATGGGGCCAAGGGGTTTGTAATGTGGTTGAAGAACAAAAGGATAAAGATATCACAAAGGTTCCAAAGAGTTCATAAAGTTTAGAGACATAATAAGATCATACAAAGAAACTTCTCAAAACACTTTACAAGTACATAGTCACCTAGGTCGGATATTCATGTTGGGCCTTTTCTTCATTCTAAACAACTTTGTAACATCTTTTTCTTTTTCCCCAAATTCAAGAGATGATTCATATTTTTTTTTTTTACATAGGAATGTATTTGCCAGTATTCCATTTCTTTTTTTTTTTTTCTCTTGACTGTTCTTTTCTTTCCCCCCCCCCCACACTTATTCTTGTTTCTAACCCAAATTTTCAATAGATCTTCCTTGTCTTTGCAACTTGTCTCAAAACATGCTAATTCATCTTTGGAACAAAGGTAAGGATATAAGTATATTTAGGTTAGGGACAAGTTATGGTTACCAAAGAGATAGCTTATTCAATGTAGGCTCAAATTGGTTCACTAAGGGTGTGTTCTCTTGGAACATCAATAAGGGATGGCTGTTTGGCCCTGGCTAAAAATCCTAATGCCTCTATCATATTCATGTTGTCACATGCATCAATATAGTCTCAACAAGGTCTAAAGCAAGTTCTAGAGAATCATGTAATCATAAGAGCACTCAAGAAAGAAATTAGATTGATTTATATAATGCATCAATCATTATAGGCTCAAAAACTCACAAGGATGATTATACAAGTCAGATTAAGTCTAAACATGCTTCTTTCTCAATCAACATATCATATTAACATTGGCTCATAAAAAGGTTGATATCAAGCTCAATTCTCATGAAAATCTTCTCACTAATAAATCTGTTTTAGACTTATGCAATTCATATCTCATCATAGTATTGAAAGTAACTAAAACACACTAAAAATAATAATAAAGACTCATAAAAAAAAAATAGTAGACAAAAATAAAAGAAATCCTAAATCATTCCCCCCTCACTTAATTCTTACATTGTCCTCAATGTAAGTCTATTAACCCAAATGAAAGAATCATGTGTAAGAGAAAAGAACTAATAACATAAGAATAGGAACAACTAAGACTCAAAACAAAACAAACTCATGCAACCTAAATAATCCTAAAATACTAAACAAAAATTAACAAGTAAACATAAAAAGATTAAAATCAAACTGACAAGGTATGTCTCAAGTCTCCCTTACTCAGACCTTGTTCAGAATGAATACTTCTAAATTGCTTAAAACTCAACAAACTTTTTTTTTTTTTTTGAAAAGAAGAAATCAAACTGACAAGGTATGTCTCAAGTCTCCCTTACTCAGACCTTGTTCAGAATGAATACTTCTAAATGGCTTAAAACACAACAAATTTTTTTTTTTTAAATTAGCAAAATATGTCCCTTACCCCCTACTAAAATATGACATTGTCCCCAAAGTCAAATTTTAAAGGTAGAATTTAGGAGATATTACCTGCAGAGGTTGCTAACCACTTATTATAACTGAGACACAACAAACAAAATGTTAGATAATGTCACAAAGACAAAGTGCAATCCACTCCTTGCTCGTCCATATCTCTTTTTCTTTTTCCGAGCGTTTGCGAAACAACCGTAGCAGATAAACACTCATAAGCTTGGAGCTTTTTGAGTAAATCTTCAATGGTTGTAGCAGAAATTATGGTTCTCCTTGCCTCTGAAAACATGAATCCATTTTCCACAGCATTATCTAAATATGAAAGCAAATTACTAAAATAACCATTAATATTAAGCAAACCAATGGGTTTCTTTTTTGTGACCAAAGATGACCAAGAAGCCACGCAAGCTATTTCTTCCAATGTACCCAGACCTTCTGGTAAATCAATGAATGCATCGGCAGAATGGTACATGATTGTCATCCGTTCAGGGATACTCCAGACTTGTATTTCCTTACCCAAGGTAGGTCCACAAAAATCTGTGAATAGTTTTGGCACGATTCCTAGAACTGGACTTCCTCCGGGTGTGCTGCTGTAGCGACTGCTCCCATTAAACCCGTACTACCACCTCCATAAATCAACTGGATCTTTTGTTGGGCAAGTATTACTCCAACTCTTATGGCTTCATCAGCAAATATGTTATTTTTCCCTAGATAAGCACCTCCAAAGACACAAATTTTTTTAATGCGCTGGGACGAAGTACTTTCCATTTTTTTTTTCGAGTGCCTTGATGCTCCCAAAAGAGTGTATCTTATTTAACCTTGCACTAAAAAGATCAATTGTAAGTATAATGATTAGCAAGGGTCGAGTCCTCAGGGATTGGGTTTTAATCTATGAGTTATTAGTTTATAACTTACATTCAAAGAAAACAATAAAAGAAAAGGGGTTTTTGAAGCCAGATTTAAACTAAAGTAAATAATAAGAATAAGATGCAAGGCGGTATAACCAGCCAATAAAAATATATATACTAAATTAGGCGGTATAACCAGCCAATAAAAATATATATACTAAATTAGGCGGTATAACCAGCCAATAAAAATAAAACAAAGCTAATATACAAATTAGGCGGTATAACCAGCCAATAAAAATAAATATACTTTTAAAAATAAGCAAACTAGAAAAGTAAGAAAACAAGTAAGTAAGAAGAATCAAATATGAAAAATATGGTTAAGGTTTCATTCTCCACCACTAGACATCATCAAGAATCAATTTCAGATCTATCAATATCAAACAACTATCAAAGTTAACAACCGTGGATAACAACAAGCTCTGTTATCCCAATCTTTCCTTAGTTTGTCGTTAAATAGAACAAGCTCTCTATTTAATCTCTAACCATTAAACAACCTAGAATAAGCTCTCTAAATTCAATTTAATGGCAGCTTTATGATGAGAAAGATAGGTTGATCTAAGCAACAAACACATAAGCTCGGATTGTTCAACTTAGGTTATGTTCCACTTTGCAATTATTGAAAACTTGACCATAATCATTAATCACAAATTGCCACTTATGAATAGGAAATCAAGACAATTACACGGATCAAGACTCTTAGACTAGCAATAGATAATTATGAAGATCTATCTAGTTGTACACCTAAATAAATCAAGACAACATCATGAACAATTCTTGTAGAAGAACATAAGCAACTTTGATAGAAAATTAATGATAGATAGAATCTGAAAATCAATCACAAAACTTGTCTAGGGCTTTGAAATCACCCTTAACCAAATAGAAGTTTAGCCTAGCATAGGCATTGTAAACATAAACATAAAATTAAAGAGAATCTAAGAAGGAAATAAAAGAAAGAAGAAGAAGAAGAAAATAAAGAAAAAGAAAACTAGAGAAAAGAAAGAAGAAGAAAACTTAGAAAATTTTATTACAATGGCTAATATCCTACCAATGTACAATATCTTACAATCATCCAAGGCCCTCTATTTATACACATTTTGGAGGGCTAAATGACAAGAGACAAGCTTTACAAATTTCAAAGGTAGGTATAATAGGTGGGTGCATTTTTCTAACAATTTTCGTCATATTGTATGACAATTTTGATAAGCCAACTTGATGGTCGATTTTGTCAATTTTGGAGGCCTGATCTGATCACATGGTCTTCTAGAAAAATGTTCCCCTATCAGTTACTGATCCATAGCCATTGGAATCAGCTCATTTGCTGATGTGGATAAGCAGATATGGGCAAAATACGAAAACAGGTCAGCACAGACGTCATTGCACATCAGCCAACTTGATGGTCGATTTCGCTAGGGAAAACGACTCCGTTTCAAGAAGTGTAAAACATGAAAAAAGATAGATATGCCTCTTAACTTTGCACGGTTAAAATTTCAGCCTTATTGCTTCAGTGAAACTCGAGATATAGCTGATATGGCAAAAGGTTTCGGAACTGGAACTGAACTGGATTTGCCCTTAATTCTAGTAATCTGAAATCACTCAAAGAAACTTGTGAAAAACACCAAATTACATAAAAATATAAAAGATCATAAACACAATTAGACTAAACAATAATAACTCGTATTTGACACAAAACAATAATAAAACATAACTAAAAACTATATAATTATACGAGTTATCACACCCCCACACTTAGACTGTTGCTAGTCCCTAGCAACGACTCAATAAAAATAAAATAAGAAAATCTAATCTAATCCACTTTCGTAGGAAATCACGGTGGCACTTAGCATGTGACACAAGCCTTTAAACCCCTAGGTGTCCCTAGTGGACGAGTTTAGTCTCGTGAGGGTTTACTAGGACGATACCCACAAACATTGAAGACATAAGAAAAACTAAAAATAATAATTATAACTAATCCTTCCAATATAAATTAGAGATAATCATTGGACAAGTCTTAAAAACTAATCAATAACTTAAAGAAATTCACAAAAAATCTTGCTTGAATGTAAATTGTTTGAGTTAAGCCAATATTAACATAACATATTTCAATCAAAATAGTGCATATTCAAACTTAATCTCAACTACTCACATGGGATACTCTCATGATTTTCATTCTTTAAAGTAGTGGTAAAGTGTTTACACTCAATCAATCTCATGAAAACAGTTCTACCATATTCTTGCTTGTCCACCTATTCTCCACTATTTAGATCATACAACTTCATGAATCAAGAGGTCTTTAATCAAGGTTGTAATGGGGCCAAGGGGTTTGTAATGTGGTTGAAGAACAAAAGGATAAAGATATCACAAAGGTTCCAAAGAGTTCATAAAGTTTAGAGACATAATAAGATCATACAAAGAAACTTCTCAAAACTCTTTACAAGTACATAGTCACCTAGGCCGGATATTCATGTTGGGCCTTTTCTTCATTCTAAACAACTTTGTAACATCTTTTTCTTTTTCCCCAAATTCAAGAGATGATTCATATATTTTTTTTTTTACATAGGAATGTATTTGCCAGTATTCCATTTCTTTTTTTTTTTCTCTTGACTTTTCTTTTCTTTCCCCCCCACACTTATTTCTTGTTTCTAACCCAAATTTTCAATAGATCTTCCTTGTCTTTGCAACTTGTCTCAAAACATGCTAATTCATCTTTGGAACAAAGGTAAGGATATAAGTATATTTAGGTTAGGGACAAGTTATGGTTACCAAAGAGATAGCTTATTCAATGTAGGCTCAAATTGGTTCACTAAGGGTGTGTTCTCTTGGAACATCAATAAGGGATGGCTGTTTGGCCCTGGCTAAAAATCCTAATGCCTCTATCATATTCATGTTGTCACATGCATCAATATAGTCTCAACAAGGTCTAAAGCAAGTTCTAGAGAATCATGTAATCATAAGAGCACTCAAGAAAGAAATTAGATTGATTTATATAATGCATCAATCATTATAGGCTTAAAAACTCACAAGGATGATTATACAAGTCAGATTAAGTCTAAACATGCTTCTTTCTCAATCAACATATCATATTAATATTGGCTCATAAAAAGGTTGATATCAAGCTCAATTCTCATGAAAATCTTCTCACTAATAAATCTGTTTTAGACTTATGCAATTCATATCTCATCATAGTATTGAAAGTAACTAAAACACACTAAAAACACACTAAGTCTAAACATGCTTTTTTTTTTTTGAAGAAGAAGATTAAATCAAACTGACAAGGTATGTCTCAAGTCTCCCTTACTCAGACCTTGTTCAGAATGAATACTTCTAAATGTCTTAAAACACAAATTTTTTTTTTTTTTTAAATTAGCAAAATATGTCCCTTACCCCCTACTAAAATATGACATTGTCCCCAATGTCAAATTTTAAAGGTAGAATTTAGGAGATATTACCTGCAGAGGTTGCTAACCACTTATTATAACTGAGACACAACAAGCAAAATGTTAGATAATGTCACAAAGACAAAGTGCAATCCACTCCTTGCTCGTCCATATCTCTTTTTCTTTTTCCGAGCGTTTGCTAAACAACCGTAGCAGATAAACACTCATAAGCTTGGAGCTTTTTGAGTAAATCTTCAATGGTTGTAGCAGAAATTATGGTTCTCCTTGCCTCTGAAAACATGAATCCATTTTCCACAGCATTATCTAAATATGAAAGCAAATTACTAAAATAACCATTAATATTAAGCAAACCAATGGGTTTTTTATTTGTGACCAAAGATGACCAAGAAGCCACGCAAGCTATTTCTTCCAATGTACCCAGACCTCCTGGTAAAGCAATGAATGCATCGGCAGAATGGTACATGATTGTTATCCGTTCAGGGATACTCCAGACTTGTATTTCCTTACCCAAGGTAGGTCCACAAAAATCTGTGAATAGTTTTGGCACGATTCCTAGAACTGGACTTCCTCCGGCGTGTGCTGCTGTAGCGACTGCTCCCATTAAACCCGTACTACCGCCTCCATAAATCAACTGGATCTTTTGTTGGGCAAGTATTACTCCAACTCTTATGGCTTCATCAGCGAATATGTTATTTTTCCCTGGATAAGCACCTCCAAAAACACAAATTTTTTTAATGCGTTGGGACGAAGTACTTTCCAATTTTTTTTTCTTTTTTTTTTTTCTTTTTTTCGAGTGCCTGAAAGAGAATGAGTACATGGTGTAATATATAGAGGACTGAGTAGTGAATCAGACAAGAGTAATAATGTCGCCGAAAGTGTATCTGACCTGTCAGAAGAAAATGTTAACCTAACAAAAGATTTTTGCGTGATTTCAGGAAGAAAATCAAAAAGAGAAGAAAAATCAACCGTAAAAGACAAATAAAAAAAATGAGACTAATTACACAAATCGAATAACACGTAAATTAAACCGAAATAAAGTTATTGCAAATCAAACCAAAAGCTGAGAAGTCATTTATTGTAGTTGTGATTGTGGCTCACATCTTCCTCTGGTTTTACGTCCAGAAACGGCTTAAACGACTTCTATGAGTCGAGGATATGCTTCCCATCCAGTTTTCTTACAAGCTGGCAAACAGGGTCTTTTAACATCAGATTCCCAAGATGTTGCCATTCCTTTTGGAATTGCGGCCATAAATCAAGAATTTCTCTTTGTACGTCTCCACTAGGATGCGTCTCAAGAGAAAGTTGGATATTACCCAAATTCTCCTTACTCAGTCCATCCTTAATGAATTCAATTTTATCATCTCGATTAGAGGACGGAATCCCAATAGAACGACATTTACCGTTACACGTCCATCGTGCACATTTGTGGCAGTTTGAACTCATGCGCTTTGCTCGTCGCTTCTTTGCAAAAGTGCTTCTACCTGTACCTGGTAAATGCAAAACAGGAAGATATTCATCTTCACGTACCTTGGCTTCAATTATCCAACGTATGTCTTCAGGAATCCCTTTGTGCATAAGCATTCTTAATCTTTCAAATCGAACTTGGTAAAGCTTCAGTAAAATATTTCGAGGAAAAGGAGGAAATCGTTTCTGCAATCTTGTGAGAATATCATCCATCCTGAAAAAAAATGAAAAAAAATTGAAAGAGAAATTGGAAGAGAAATTTATATACAATATCAGTTTTGTGGGTAGCTGATGGAACCGATTTAAATAATCACGGAGTACCGTTATCCGCCATTTAACCGGGGTTAAAAAAATTAAAAATTATATTTACATCTAGTTATTTTCAAAACATGGATCAGAAAGAAAAACAACATAAAAAGACTCAAAAATAAAATCCTAAATTCTTCCCCCCACACATAATTCTTACATTGTCATTAAAGTAATGCTATTAATCCCAAATGAAAGAATCATGTGTAAGTGAAAAGAACTAATAAACAAAATAAACTTATGCAGCCTAAATAAACTTAGAACACTAAACACAATTAGCAAAGAAACATAAGAAAAAGATAAAGAAAAAGAGAGCAAATCTGAGGATGGCAGTTTGGCAATGCTTTCACTAATTAGGCTGCCTCCCCCAATTAGCACTTGATTGATTGTTTTCAGCCTAGCCAATTCCCCTTCTTGGCTTTTTAGGATCTTTTGGCTTAGACATGAAACTTCTCGGATTTTTGTGTTTTGGAGGAAGTTTTCTTTGCAAAACAGCCAATGCCTTCTCCCCCACACGTATTATTTCATCATTCTTGGTGGGGTATAGCTCTTTGAGGAATTGTGCATATCTTGGTACTTGTCTAATGGCATCCACAAGCAAGCTGTTTAAGGTTTCCAAAAATTGTTGTTCATGTTCCTCCTTTTTGGTCTTTGCAAATCTGCTAGGAAAAAGTGGAGAAGGAACATTAGTAGAAATAAGAACCTTAAAAGCTACCTGAGGTGTCAAAGTACTCTCAATTTGAATGGTGGCTTCATTATCCTCAAGAAGTGAATCCATCTTTGGTTTTGTCTCATCCTCATCTTGTTCCACATTTCTCAAGGTCACAATAGTAGCATTCTCCTTTGGGTTAATCACCGTTTGGGAAGGGAGTGCTAGAGATCTTTCTGCTACTAATTCCACTGTACTACTAGCCAATAGGCTCATTTGCCTTTCCAAACTCTGGATGCTTGCCCTTGTTTCCTGTTGAAATTGCAAAGTATCAGTAACAAGAGAATATACAAGATCTTCTAAAGAAGTACCTGAGTTTTGAGTCATATGTGGTGGTTGTAAAAGATATGGTTCTTGAGACCATGATTGATTGAAGCTAGATGGATGAGTGTAATTGGCATAAGGATCTACTTCTTGGTAATTTTTCGAGTAGCCATAATTAGTATGATCCCACCATCCCTCATGGTAAGTATTGGAGTAATGATCATGCGGTTGGTCTTGGAACCATTGATGGCCTTGACATCCTCCCATGGCCAATTGTTAAACTGAGGAAGTGAGATTGGCTTGTTGATTCTCCATGTTCATGTATGCCACCAACTCTTCAAGTGTTAGATTGCTCAATTCCATTGTTTTTTTTTTTTTTTTTAAATTTGAAAAGAAAAACTTGTATGTACAAGAAAATAAAACTAATTAGAACTGAAAATAAGAATAAACCAAGTAACAAATAAACTAAAGAAAGCAATCCCCGGCAACGGCGCCAAAAATTTGATGCTCCCAAAAGAGTGTATCTTATTTAACCTTGCACTAAAAAGATCAATTGTAAGTATAATGATTAGCAAGGGTCGAGTCCTCAGGGATTGGGTTTTAATCTATGAGTTATTAGTTTATAACTTACTTTCAAAGAAAACAATAAAAGAAAAGGGGTTTTTGAAGCCAGATTTAAACTAAAGTAAATAATAAGAATAAGATGCAAGGCGGTATAACCAGCCAATAAAAATATATATACTAAATTAGGCGGTATAACCAGCCAATAAAAATATATATACTAAATTAGGCGGTATAACCAGCCAATAAAAATAAAACAAAGTTAATATACAAATTAGGCGGTATAACCAGCCAATAAAAATAAATATACTTTTAAAAATAAGCAAACTAGAAAAGTAAGAAAACAAGTAAGTAAGAAGAATCAAATATGAAAAATATGGTTAAGGTTTCATTCTCCACCACTAGACATCATTAAGAATCAATTTCAGATCTATCAATATCAACCAACTATCAAAGTTAACAACCGTGGATAACAACAAGCTCTGTTATCCCAATCTTTCCTTAGTTTGTCGTTAAATAGAACAAGCTCTCTATTTAATCTCTAACCATTAAACAACCTAGAATAAGCTCTCTAAATTCAATTTAATGGCAGCTTTATGATGAGAAAGATAGGTTGATCTAAGCAACAAACACATAAGCTCGGATTGTTCAACTTAGGTTATGTTCCACTTTGCAATTATTGAAAACTTGACCATAATCATTAATTACAAATTGCCACTTATGAATAGGAAATCAAGACAATTACACGGATCAAGACTCTTAGACTAGCAATAGATAATTATCAAGATCTATCTAGTTGTACACCTAAATAAATCAAGACAACATCATGAACAATTCTTGTAGAAGAACATAAGCAACTTTGATAGAAAATTAATGATAGATAGAATCAGAAAATCAATCACAAAACATGTCTAGGGCTTTGAAATAACCCTTAACCAAATAGAAGTTTAGCCTAGCATAGGCATTGTAAACATAAACATAAAATTAAAGAGAATCTAAGAAGGAAATAAAAGAAAGAAGAAGAAGAAGAAAATAAAGAAAAAGAAAACTAGAGAAAAGAAAGAAGAAGAAAACCTAGAGAATTTTATTACAATGGCTAATATCCTACCAATGTACAATATCTTACAATCATCCAAGGCCCTCTATTTATACACATTTTGGAGGGCTAAATGACAAGAGACAAGCTTTACAAATTTCAAAGGTAGGTATAATAGGTGGGTGCATTTTTCTAACAATTTTCGTCATATTGTATGACAATTTTGATCAGCCAACTTGATGGTCGATTTTGTCAATTTTGGAGGCCTGATCTGATCACATAGTCTTCTAGAAAAATGTTCCCCTATCAGTTACTGATCCATAGCCGTTAGAATCAGCTCATTTGCTGATGTGGATAAGAAGATATGGGCAAAATACGAAAACAGGTCAGCACAGACGTCACTGCACATCAGCCAACTTGATGGTCGATTTCGCTAGGGAAAACGACTCCGTTTCAAGAAGTGTAAAACATGAAAAAGATAGATACGCCTCTTAACTTTGCACGGTCAAAATTTCAGCCTTATTGCTTCAGTGAAACTCGAGATATAGCTGATATGGCAAAAGGTTTCGGAACTGGAACTGAACTAGATTTGCCCTTAATTCTAGTAATCTGAAATCACTCAAAGAAACTTGTGAAAAACACCAAATTACATAAAAATATAAAAGATCATAAACACAATTAGACTAAACAATAATAACTCGTATTTGACACAAAACAATAATAAAACATAACTGAAAACTATATAATTATACGAGTTATCATGCCTGAAAGAGAATGAGTACATGGTGTAATATATAGAGGACTGAGTAGTGAATCAGACAAGAGTAATAATGTCGCCGAAAGTGTGTTTGACCTGTCAGAAGAAAATGTTAACCTAACAAAAGATTTTTGCGTGATTTCAGAAAGAAAATCAAAAAGAGAAGAAAAATCAACCGTAAAAGACCAATAAAAAAAAACGAGAATAATTACACAAATCGAACAACACGTAAATTAAACCGAAATGAAGTTATTGCAAATCAAACCAAAAGCTGAGAAGTTATTTATTGTAGTTGTGATTGTGGCTCACATCTTCCTCTGGTTTTACGTCCAGAAACGGCTTAAACGCCTTCTATGAGTCGAGGATATGCTTCCCATCCAGTTTTCTTACAAGCTGGCAAACAGGGTCTTTTAACATCAGATTCCCAAGATGTTGCCATTCCCTTTGGAATTGCGGCCACAAATCAAGAATTTCTCTTTGTACGTCTCCACTAGGATGCGTCTCAAGAGAAAGTTGGATATTACCCAAATTCTCCTTACTCAGTCCATCCTTAATGAATTCAATTTTATCATCTCGATTAGAGGACGGAATCCCAATAGAACGACATTTACCGTTACACGTCCATCGTGCACATTTGTGGCAGTTTGAACTCATGCACTTTGCTCGTCGCTTCTTTGCAAAAGTGCTTCTACCTGTACCTGGTAAATGCAAAACAGGAAGATATTCATCTTCACGTACCTTGGCTTCAATTATCCAACGTATGTCTTCAGGAATCCCTTTGTGCATAAGCATTCTTAATATTTCAAATCGAACTTGGTAAAGCTTCAGTAAAATATTTCGAGGAAAAAGAGGAAATCGTTTCTGCAATCTTGTGAGAATATCATCCATCCTGAAAAAAAATGAAAAAAATTGAAAGAGAAATTGGAAGAGAAATTTATATACAATATCAGTTTTGTGGGTAGCTGATGGAACCGACTTAAATAATCACGGAGTACCGTTATCCGCCGTTTAACCGGGGTTAAAAAATTATATTTACATCTAGTTATTTTCAAAACAAGGATCAGAAAGAAAAACAACATAAAAAGACTAAAAAACAAAACACTCTAAATAAAATCCTAAATTCTTCCCCCCACACATAATTCTTACATTGTCATTAATGTAATGCTAATAATCCCAAATGAAAGAATCATGTGTAAGTGAAAAGAACTAATAAACAAAATAAACTTATGCAGCCTAAATGAACTTAGAAACACTAAACACAATTAGCAAAGAAACATAAGAAAAAGATAAAGAAAAAGAGAGCAAATCTGAGGATGGCAGTTTGGCAATGCTTTCACTAATTAGGCTGCCTCCCCCAATTAGCACTTGATTTAGTGTTTTGAACCTAACCAACACCCCTTCTTGGCATTTTAGGCTTGTCAGGCTCATACATGAAATTTCCCAAATTTATGCGTTTGAGAGGAAGCTTTCTTTGCACAACAGTGGATGCATTCTCCATTACAAGTATTATTCCATCATCCTTTGTGGTGCATATGTCATCGAGGAATGGAGCATATTTTGATACTTGTTGAATGACCTCCACAAACAAGTTGTTTAAGGTTTCCGGCATGTGTTGTTCATGTTCTTCCTCCTTGAACTTTGCAAATCTACTAGGAAAAGGTGGAGAAGAAACATTAGTAAAAAGTGAAACCTTAAACGTTACCTCAGGTGCCGAAATACTCTTATTTGGATCTTTGGCTTCATTATCCTCAAGAATAGAATCCATCACTAATTTTGTTTCATCCTCATCTTGTTCCTCATTCTTCAAGGTCACAATAGTAGCATTCTCCTTTGGGTTAACCATCGTTTGGGCTGGGAGTTCTTCAGATCTTTGTGCTACCCATCCCACCATACTACTAGCCAATTGGCTCATTTGCTTTTCCAAACTCTGGATGCTTGCCCTTGTTTCCTGTTGAAATTGCAAAGAATCAGTAACAAGAGAATACACAAGATCTTCTAAAGAAGTACCTGAGTTTTGAGTCATATGTGGTGGTTGAAAAAGATCTGGTTCTTGAGACCATGATTGATTGAAGCTAGATGGATGAGTGTAATTGGCATAAGGATCTACTTCTTGGTAATTTTTCGAGTAGCCATAATTAGTATGATTGATGGAGACTCAATTAAGAGTTGTAAACCCAAGTGCAGGTTATGTTCAAGTAATAAATTCTCGGGTGTCCGAGGTCGAACCACAGGGAAGCGTATTAGTAAGTATAAGTTTATAAATATATAAGAAAAAGAAAGTAAACAAGATATTAGGGAATCAACAACAAAACAAGATAAACAAGATATTAGAGAACAAAATAAACAAAACAACATAAAAGAAATTAAACAAGATATAAACAAAACAATAAGAAAAGATGTTGAGGTTAGAGAATCCACTCTTGGTGTTATGCTAAGATTAATCTTGTTTTATTACACAATTGAAATTCACACATAAGGGAGATTCCAATCGGAAGGTTTAGCAATTCAGTCCAAATTGTCCAACGTCCATAGCATATGATATTATGTTCATTTGGTGTCCTCAAAACTCATAAAAAGAGTCCAAGCATTCCTTATGCCAAGGTATATGTCTACAACAAATCAAGGTTATGAAACCAAGCACTTACTATGCCATTTTCATTGTTAATAATGAATCAAGATCTCTACTTTGCAAGTATGATTTTAAACCAAAAGAAAATATTATCTATACTAGTGTTTATAAATGATAATTCATTTTAGCTCATGTTTAAGAGACTAACCTTAGCATTTACCAAAAGCTTCACCTCATCACCTCAACAATATGATTAGCAACACATACTAGATATGAATAAAATGAAAAGAAATGTAAGAAGCATAAGTAAATAAAAAAAAAAAAAAGAAAACTAGAGAAAGGAAAGAAGAAGAAAACTTAGAGAATTTTATTACAATGGCTAATATCCTACCAATCTCTAATGTTCCCTAATACTCATCCAAGGCCCTCTATTTATACACATTTTGGAGAGCTAAATGACAAGAGACAAGCTTTATAAATTTCAAAGGTAGGTATAATAGGTGGGTGCATTTTTCTAACAATTTTCGTCATATTGTATGACAATTCTGATCAGCCAGCTTGATGGTCGATTTTGTCAATGTTGGAGGCTCGATCTGATCAAATGGTCTTCTAGAAAAATATACCCCTATCAGTTACGGATCCATAGCCGTTGGAATCAGATCATTTTCTCATGTGGATCAGAAGATATGGTCAAAATACCAAAACAGGTCAGCACAGACGTCATTGCACATCAGCCAACTTGATGGTCGATTTCGCTAAGGAAAACGACTCCGTTTCAAGAAGTGTAAAACATGAAAAAGATAGATATGCCTCTTAAATATGCACTGTAAAAATTTCAGCCTTAATGCTTCAGTGAAACTCCAGATATAGCTGATATGGCAAAAGGTGTCGGAACTGGAACTGAATTGGATTTGCCCTTAATTCTTGATTTAACCTAGCAATCTGAAATCACTCAAAGAAACTCGTGAAAAACACCAAATTACATAAAAATATAAAATATCATAAACACAATTAGACTAAGCAATAATAACTCGTATTTGACACAAAACAATAATAAAACATAACTAAGAACTATATAATTATACGAGTTATCACACCCTCACAGTTAGATTGTTGCTAGTCCCTAGCAACGACTCAATAAAAATAAAATAAGAAAATCTAATCTAATCCATTTTCGTTGGAAATCACGGTGGCACTTAGCATGTGACACAAGCCTTTAAACCCCTAGGTGTCCCTAGTGGACGAGTTTAGTCTCGTGAGGGTTTGCTAGAACGATACCCACAAACATTGAAAAACTAAAATATAAGTAAACTACATACACTAAAAATATTTACTCCTAATCCTTTCAATATAAATTAGAGACAATCTTTGAACAAGTCTTATAAACTAATCAATAGCTCAAAGAATTTCACAAAAATTCATGCTTGAATGTAAATAAATGAGTTAAGCCAATATTAACATAACATATTTCAATCAAAATAGTGCATATTCAACTTAATCTCAACTTCTCACTATACTCTCATGATTTTCACTCTTTAAAGTAGTGGTAAAGTGTTTACACTCAATCAATCTCATGAAAACAGTTCTACCATATGCTTGCTTGTCCACCTATTCTCCACTATTTAGATCATACAACTTCATAAATCAAGAGGTGTTTTTTGAAGGTTGTAATGGGGCCAAAGGGTTATAATGTAGTTAAAGAACAAAAGGATAAAGATATCACAAAGGTTCCAAAGAGTTCATAGAGTTTAGAGACATAATAAGATCATACAAATAAAACTTCTCAAAACTCTTATAAAGCACATAATAACATAGGCTAAATATTCATGTTGAGCCTTTGCTTCATTCTAACCAACTTTGTAACATCTTTTTCTTTACTTTAACTAGAAGTTCAAGAGAAGATTTTTTTTTTTTTAATATGGGAATGTATTTGACAATGATCCCTTTCTTTTTCTCTTGACTTTTGCCTCTCTCCTCCCCCACACTTATCTTTCGTTCTAACCCAAATTTTCATAAAGTATCCCTTTTTTTTGCAATATCTCTCAAAATCTATAATCCATCTTTAGAACAAGGGTAAGGATATAAGTATATTTAGGCTAGGTGTAAGTTCTGGTTACCAATAAAATAGCATATTTAATGTAGGCTCAAATTGGCTCACTAGTGGGGATGTTCTCTTAGAACATTAATAATGGATTGCTGTTTGGCTCTGGTTATAATCCTAATGCCTCTATCATATTCATGTTGTCACATGTATCAATATAGTCTCAAACGGTTTAAAGCAAGTTCTAGAGAATCATGTAATCATAAGAGCACTCAAGAAAGAAATTAGATTGATTTGTATAATGCATCAATCATTATAGGCTCAAAAACTCACAAGGATGATTATACAAGTCAGATTAAGTCTAAACATGCTTCTTTCTCAATCAACATATCATATTAACATTGGCTCATAAAAAGGTTGACATCAAGCTCAATTCTCATGAAAATCTTCTCACTAATAAATCTGTTTTAGACTTATGCAATTCATATCTCATCATTGTATTAAAAAGGAACTAGAACACATTAAAAAAATAATAATAATAAGAAAGACTCATAAAAAAAAATGGTAGACAAAAATAAAAGAAATCCTAAATCGTTCCCCCCACACTTAATTCTTACATTGTCCTCAATGTAAGTCTATTAACCCAAATGAAAGAATCATGTGTAAGAGAAAAGAACTAATAACATAAGAATAGGAGAACTAAGACTCAAAACAAAACAAACTCATGCAACCTAAATAATCCTAAAATACTTAACAAAAATTAACAAATAAACATAAAAAGATTAAAATCAAACTGACAAGGTATGTCTCAAGTCTCCCTTACTCAGACCTTGTTCAGAATGAATACTTCTAAATGGCTTAAAACACATCAAATTTTTTTTTTTAAAATTAGCAAAATATGTCCCTTACCCCCTACTAAAGGTAGAATTTAGGAGATATTACCTGCAGAGGTTGCTAACCACTTATTATAACTAAGACACAACAAACAAAATGTTAGATAATGTCACAAAGACAGAGTGCAATCCACTCCTTGCTCGTCCATATCTCTTTTTCTTTTTCCGAGCGTTTGCGAAACAACCGTAGCAGATAAATACTCATAAGCTTGGAGCTTTTTGAGTAAATCTTCAATGGTTGTGGCAGAAATTATGGTTCCTTGCCTCTGAAAACATGAATCCATTATCCACAGCATTATCTAAATATGAAAGCAAATTACTAAAATAACCATTAATATTAAGCAAACCAATGGGTTTCTTATTTGTGACCAAAGATGACCAAGAAGCCACGCAAGCTATTTCTTCCAATGTACCCAGACCTCCTGGTAAAGCAATGAATGCATCGGCAGAATGGTACATGATTGTTATCCGTTCAGGGATACTCCAGACTTGTATTTCCTTACCCACGGTAGGTCCACAAAAACTTGTGAATAGTTTTGGCACGATTCCTAGAACTGGACTTCCTCCGGCGTGTGCTGATGTAGCGACTGCTCCCATTAAACCCGTACTACCGCCTCCATAAATCAACTGGATCTTTTGTTGGGCAAGTATTACTCCAACTCTTATGGCTTCATCAGCGAATATGTTATTTTTCCCTGGATAAGCACCTCCAAAGACACAAATTTTTTTAATGCGCTGGGACGAAGTACTTTCCATTTTTTTTCGAGTGCCTGAAAGAGAATGAGTACATGGTGTAATATATAGAGGACTGAGTAATGAATCAGACAAGAGTAATAATGTCGCCGAAAGTGTATTTGACCTGTCAGAAGAAAATGTTAACCTAACAAAAGATTTTTGCGTGATTTCAGGAAGAAAATCAAAAAGAGAAGAAAAATCAACCGTAAAAGACCAATGCAAAAAAAAAAAAAGAGAATAATTACACAAATCGAACAACACGTAAATTAAACCGAAATGAAGTTATTGCAAATCAAACCAAAAGCTGAGAAGTCATTTATTGTAGTTGTGATTGTGGCTCACATCTTCCTCTGGTTTTACGTCCAGAAACGGCTTAAACGCCTTCTATGAGTCGAGGATATGCTTCCCATCCAGTTTTCTTACAAGCTGGCAAACAGGGTCTTTTAACATCAGATTCCCAAGATGTTGCCATTCCCTTTGGAATTGCGGCCATAAATGAAGAATTTCTCTTTGTACGTCTCCACTAGGATGCGTCTCAAGAGAAAGTTGGATATTACCCAAATTCTCCTTACTCAGTCCATCCTTAATGAATTCAATTTTATCATCTCGATTAGAGGACGGAATCCCAATAGAACGACATTTACCGTTACACGTGAATCGTGCACATTTGTGGCAATTTGAACTCATGCGCTTTGCTCGTCGCTTCTTTGCAAAAGTGCTTCTACCTGTACCTGGTAAATGCAAAACAGGAAGATATTCATCTTCACGTACCTTGGCTTCAATTATCCAACGTATGTCTTCAGGAATCCCTTTGTGCATAAGCATTCTTAATCTTTCAAATCGAACTTGGTAAAGCTTCAGTAAAATATTTTGAGGAAAAGGAGGGAATCGTTTCTGCAATCTTTTGAGAATATCATCCATCCTGAAAAAAAAATGAAAAAAAAAAATTGAAAGAGAAATTTATATACAATATCAGTTTTGTGGGTAGCTGATGGGACCGACTTAAATAATCACGGAGTACCGTTATCCGCCATTTAACCGGGAAAAAAAAATTATATTTACATCTAGTTATTTCCAAAACAAGGATCAGAAAGAAAAACAACCTCTTCTTGAGTAACATGATTTTCCAAAAAGAGTTTGAGTCTTTGCCCATTTACCTTGAATACGTTACCATTTTGAGGATTCTCAATGTCAACTGCTCCATAATGATACACATGCTTAACCACAAATGGGTCAGTCCATCTTGATCTCAACTTACCAGGAAATATGTGAAGTCTAGAATTATAAAGTAGAACTTTTTGCCCAACATCAAATGTTTTTCTTGAAATTAACTTGTCATGAAAGGCTTTAGTTCTTTCTTTATGAATTTTAGAATTCTCATATGCATCTTTGAATAAAGTTGGCCAGTAAAATCCACACTGTAAAATTTTTGCAGCAGTTTTCTTTGATGAAAAATGACCACCACATGCCTCGGAATGACAAAACTTAATTACACTACTTACCTCATTGTCGGGAATGCATCTTCGAAAAATTTGATCAGGACAATATTTGAACAAGTAAGGGTCATCCCAGTAGAACTTCTTTACCTCATTCAGAAACTTCCTTTTATCTTGGGGCTCCATTGAGAAGGAATTTTTCCCAAAAAGGAATATTTTAGCTCGAATGGCAATGGTTTTAAATCCAGCTTGGGCGGTTCAATAGTTGATGGTACAGTGACATTTGTGAGTGATGGGAGTTCCTCAAACTTTTGTTTCCAACGATGCTTATCTTGAAAAGAATTTAACAAAGAATCAGTGTGTGAAATTTCTGAAGCATTATCAAACTCACATTTAATTAAATAAGCTTCTAAAGGATCATGGAATGTGGTAGTGGTGAGATGTTCATGAACAAGTTCTTCAATGAAATCCACTTCATGTACTTCTGAATCATCACCAGGTTGCTTGCAAATGTTGAACACATTTAATTCTAAAGTCATATTTCCAAAAGAAATGTTCAAAATACCATTCCTGCAATTTATTAGAGCATTAGAAGTTGCAAGAAATGGACGGCCTAATATAACAGGAATTTGAACATTTGGATTTGAAACAGGATGTGTGTCCAAAACAATAAAATCAACAGGGAAGTAAAAATTATCAATTTGAACCAAAACATCTTCAACTATCCCTCGAGGAATTTTTACAGAACGATCAGCTAGTTGAAGTGTAACAGGTGTTTCCTTGAGTTCACCTAAACCTAACTGTTGATAAACAGAAAAAGGCAAAAGACTAACACTAGCACCAAGATCAAGCAATGCACGTTCTATTCTAGTGTTTCCAATGATGCATGAGATTGTTGGACATCCAGGATCTTTGAATTTTGGTGGATTAAGGTGCTGAATGATTGAGCTCACACTTTCCGTCAGAAATGCTTTCTTTTGTACATTATGTTTCCTTTTAACTGTGCACATGTCCTTCAAAAATTTAGCATAAGATGGAACTTGTTTGATTGCATCCAATAAAGGAATGTTAATCTTAACTTGTTTGAAAAGTTCATAAATTTCTGCATTTTGATTCAAATTCTTTATTGTTTGCAACCTTTGAGGAAAAGGAGCAGGATGCATACCTTTTTCTTTGTCCAAATTTTCAAGAAGTTCAGACTTACCATCATCCCTACCATTACTTTTCGGAGGGGAAGGAGGATCTTGGTCTTTTGATGGAATGTTTTTGTCAATTTCCTTTCCACTTCGAAGAGTTGTGATAGAACTGACATTTTCCTGTTGAGTTTCATTGGAGCAAGAAACAAGACATTGAGTAGAAGGGTTAGGCTGAGGTTGTGATAACTCGTATAATTATATAGTTTTTAGTTATGTTTTATTATTGTTTTGTGTCAAATACGAGTTATTGTTGTTTAGTCTAATTGTGTTTATGATCTTTCATATTTTTATGTAATTTGGTGTTTTTCACAAGTTTCTTTGAGTGATTTCAGATTACTAGAATTAAGGGCAAATCCAGTTCAGTTCCAGTTCCGACACCTTTTGCCATATCAGCTATATCTAGAGTTTCACTGAAGCAATAAGGCTGACATTTTAACCGTGCAAAGTTAAGAGGCATATCTATCTTTTTCATGTCTTACACTTCTTGAAACGGAGTCGTTTTCCCTAGCGAAATCAACCATCAAGTTGGCTGATGTGCAATGACGTCTGTCCTGACCAGTTTTCGCATTTTTACCATATCGTCCGATACACATCAGAAAATGAGCTGATTTCAACGGCTATGGATCA
The DNA here is from genome assembly GCA_030761205.1 of Fremontodendron californicum. Classification (NCBI taxonomy): domain Eukaryota; kingdom Viridiplantae; phylum Streptophyta; class Magnoliopsida; order Malvales; family Malvaceae; genus Fremontodendron; species Fremontodendron californicum. The sequence goes on along the minus strand of JAULJL010000023.1, from coordinate 7,104,954 downwards.
CTAACTGATAGGGGAACATTTGTCTAGAAGACCATGTGATCAGATCAAGCCTCCCATATTGAAGAAATCGACCATCAAGTTGGCTGATGTGCAATGACGTCTGTGCTGACCTGTTTTCGTATTTTGCCCATATCTTCTTCTCCACATCAGAAAATGAGCTGATTCCAACGGCTATGAATCAGTAACGCATAGGGGAACATTTTTCTAGAAGACCATGTGATCAGATCAGGCCTCCAATATTGACAAAATCGACCATCAAGTTGGCTGATCAAAATGGTCATACAATATGACGAAAATTGTTAGAAAAATGCACCCACCTATTATACCTACCTTTGAAATTTTTAAAGCTTGTCTCTTGTCATTTAGCCCTCCAAAATGTGTATAAATAGAGGGCCTTGGATGATTGTAGAGGATCATATTGTAGATAGGTAGGATATTAGCCCTTGTAATAAAATTCTCTAAGTTTTCTTCTTCTTTCTTTTCTCTAGTTTTCTTTTTCTTTAGAAAGAGCAAGAGGTTGGATAATAAATATTCTTCTTCTTTCTTTCTTTTATTTTCTTCTTAGATTCTATTTAAATTTTATGTTTATAATGCCTATGCTAGACTAAACTTCTATTTGGTTAAGGGTGATTTCAAAGCCCTAGACATGTTTTATAATTGATTTTCAGATTCTATCTATCATTAATTTTCTATCAAAGTTGCTTATGTTCTTCTACAAGAATTGTTCATGATGTTGTCTTGATTTATTTAGGTGTACAACTAGATAGATCTTGATAATTATCTATTGCTAGTTTAGGAGTCTTGATCCGTGTAATTGTCTTGATTTCCTATTCATAAGTGGCAATTTGTGATTAATGATTATGGTCAAGTTTTCAATAATTGCAAAGTGGAACATAACCTAAGTTGAACAATCCGAGCTTATGTGTTTGTTGCTTAGATCAACCTATCTTTCTCATCATAAAGCTGCCATTAAATTGAATTTAGAGAGCTTATTCTAGGTTGTTTGATGGTTAGAGATTAAATAGAGAGCTTGTTCTATTTAACGACGAACTAAGGAAAGATTGGGGTAACAGAGCTTGTTGTTATCTACGGTTGTTAACTTTGATAGCTAATTAATGATGATAGATATGAAATTGATTCTTAATGATGTCTAGTGGTGGAGAATGAAACCTTAACCATATTTTTCATATTTGATTCTTCTTACTTACTTGTTTCTTACTTTTCTAGTTTGCTTATTTTTAAAAGTATATTTATTTTTATTGGCTGGTTATACCACCTAATTTGTATATTAACTTTGTTTTATTTTTATTGGCTGGTTATACCGCCTAATTTAGTATATATATTTTTATTGGCTGGTTATACCGCCTAATTTAGTATATATATTTTTATTGGCTGGTTATACCGTCTTGCATTTTATTCTTATTAATTACTTTAGTTTACATCTGGCTTAAAAAACCCCTTTTCTTTTATTGTTTTCTTTGAACGTAAGTTATAAACTAATAACTCATAGATTAAAACCCAATCCCTGAGGACTCGACCCTTGCTAATCATTATACTTACAATTGATCTTTTTAGTGCAAGGTTAAATAAGATACACTCTTTTGGGTGCATCAAATTTTTGGCGCCGTTGCCGGGGATTGCTTTCTTTAGTTTATTTGTTACTTGGTTTATTCTTATTTTCAGTTCTAATTAGTTTTATTTTCTTGTACATACAAGTTTTTCTTTTCAAATTTAAAAAAAATAATAATAAAAAATAACAATGGAATTGAGCAATCTAACACTTGAAGAGTTGGTGGCATACATGAACATAGAGAATCAACAAGCCAAGCTCACATCCCCAGTTCAACAATTGGCCATGGGAGGATGTCAAGGCCATCAAGTGTTCCAAGACCAACAGTATGATCATTACTCAAACACTTACCATGAGGGATGGTGGGATCATACTAATTATGGCTACTCGAAAAATTACCAAGAAGTAGATCCTTATGCCAATTACACTCATCCATCTAGCTTCAATCAATCATGGTCTCAAGAACCAGATCTTTTTCAACCACCACATATGATTCAAAACTCAGGTACTTATTTAGAAGATCTTGTACATTCTCTTGTTACTGATACTTTGCAATTTCAACAGGAAACAAGGGCAAGCATCCAAAGTTTGGAAAGGCAAATGAGCTATTGGCTAGTAGTATGGTGGAATTAGTAGCAGAAAGATCTCTAGCACTCCCTTCCCAAACGGTGATTAACCCAAAGGAGAATGCTACTATTGTGACCTTGAGAAATGAGGAACAAGATGAGGATGAGACAAAACCAAAGATGGATTCACTTCTTGAGGATAATGAAGCCACCATTCAAAAGGAGAGTACTTTGACACCTCAGGTAGCTTTTAAGGTTCTTATTTCTACTAATGTTCTTTCTCCACTTTTTCCTAACAGATTTGCAAAGTCCAAGAAGGAGGAACATGTACAACAATTTTTGGAAACCTTAAACAGCTTGCTTGTGGATGCCATTAGACAAGTACCAAGATATGCACAATTCCTCAAAGAGCTATACCCCACCAAGAATGATGAAATAATACGTGTGGGGGAGAATGCATTGGCTGTTTTGCAAAGAAAACTTCCTCCAAAACGCAAAAATCTGAGAAGTTTCATGTCTAAGCCAAAAGGTCCTAAAAAGCCAAGAAGGGGAATTGGCTAGACTGGAAACAATCAATCAAGTGCTAATTGGGGGAGGCAGCCTAATTAGTGAAAGCATTGCCAAACTGCCATCCTCAGATTTGCTCTCTTTTTCTTTATCTTTTTCTTATGTTTCTTTGCTAATTGTGTTTAGTGTTTCTAAGTTCATTTAGGCTGCATAAGTTTATTTTGTTTATTAGTTCTTTTCACTTACACATGATTCTTTCATTTGGGATTAATAGCATTACATTAATGACAATGTAAGAATTATGTGTGGGGGGAAGAATTTAGGATTTTATTTAGAGTGTTTTGTTTTTGAGTCTTTTTATGTTGTTTTTCTTTCTGATCCTTGTTTTGAAAATAACTAGATGTAAATATAATTTTTAATTTTTTTAACCCCGGTTAAATGGCGGATAACGGTACTCCGTGATTATTTAAATCGGTTCCATCAGCTACCCACAAAACTGATATTGTATATAAATTTCTCTTCCAATTTCTCTTTCAATTTTTTTCATTTTTTTTCAGGATGGATGATATTCTCACAAGATTGCAGAAACGATTTCCTCCTTTTCCTCGAAATATTTTACTGAAGCTTTACCAAGTTCGATTTGAAAGATTAAGAATGCTTATGCACAAAGGGATTCCTGGAGACATACGTTGGATAATTGAAGCCAAAGTACGTGAAGATGAATATCTTCCTGTTTTACATTTACCAGGTACAGGTAGAAGCACTTTTGCAAAGAAGCGACGAGCAAAGCGCATGAGTTCAAATTGCCACAAATGTGCACGATGGACGTGTAACGGTAAATGTCGTTCTATTGGGATTCCGTCCTCTAATCGAGATGATAAAATTGAATTCATTAAGGATGGACTGAGTAAGGAGAATTTGGGTAATATCCAACTTTCTCTTGAGACGCATCCTAGTGGAGACGTACAAAGAGAAATTCTTGATTTATGGCCGCAATTCCAAAGGGAATGGCAACATCTTGGGAATCTGATGTTAAAAGACCCTGTTTGCCAGCTTGTAAGAAAACTGGATGGGAAGCATATCCTCGACTCATAGAAGGCGTTTAAGCCGTTTCTGGACGTAAAACCAGAGGAAGATGTGAGCCACAATCACAACTACAATAAATGACTTCTCAGCTTTTGGTTTGATTTGCAATAACTTTATTTTGGTTTAATTTACGTGTTGTTCGATTTGTGTAATTATTCTCATTTTTTTTTTATTTGTCTTTTACGGTTGATTTTTTCTTCTCTTTTTGATTTTCTTCCTGAAATCATGCAAAAATCTTTTGTTAGGTTAACATTTTCTTCTGACAGGTCAGATACACTTTCGGCGACATTATTACTCTTGTCTGATTCACTACTCAGTCCTCTATATATTACACCATGTACTCATTCTCTTTCAGGCACTCGAAAAAGAAAAAAAAATGGAAAGTACTTCGTCCCAACGCATTAAAAAAATTTGTGTCTTTGGAGGTGCTTATCCAGGGAAAAATAACATATTCGCTGATGAAGCCATAAGAGTTGGAGTAATACTTGCCGAACAAAAGATCCAGTTTATTTATGGAGGCGGTAGTACAGGTTTAATGGGAGCAGTCGCTACAGTAGCACACGCCGGAGGAAGTCCAGTTCTAGGAGTCGTGCCAAAACTATTCACAGATTTTTGTGGACCTACCGTGGGTAAGGAAATACAAGTCTGGAGTATCCTTGAACGGATAACAATCATGTACCATTCTGCCGATGCATTCATTGCTTTACCAGGAGGTCTGGGTACATTGGAAGAAATAGCTTGCGTGGCTTCTTGGTCATCTTTGGTCACAAATAAGAAACCCATTGGTTTGCTTAATATTAATGGTTATTTTAGTAATTTGCTTTCATATTTAGATAATGCTGTGGATAATGGATTCATGTTTTCAGAGGCAAGGAGAACCATAATTTCTGCTACAACCGTTGAAGATTTACTCAAAAAGCTCCAAGCTTATGAGTATTTATCTGCTAAGGTTGTTTCGCAAATGCTCGGAAAAAGAAAAAGAGATATGGACGAGCAAGGAGTGGATTGCACTTTGTCTTTGTGACATTATCTAACATTTTGTTTGTTGTGTCTCAGTTATAATAAGTGGTTAGCAACCTCTGCAGGTAATATCTCCTAAATTCTACCTTTAAAATTTGACATTGGGGACAATGTCATATTTTAGTAGGGGGTAAGGGACATATTTTGCTAATTTAAAAAAAAAAAAAAAGTTTGTTGTGTTTTAAGCAATTTAGAAGTATTCATTCTGAACAAGGTCTGAGTAAGGGAGACTTGAGACATACCTTGTCAGTTTGATTTTAATCTTTTTATGTTTACTTGTTAATTTTTGTTTAGTATTTTAGGATTATTTAGGTTGCATGAGTTTGTTTTGTTTTGTTTTGAGTCTAGTTGTTCCTATTCTTATGTTATTAGTTCTTTTCTCTTACACATGATTCTTTCATTTGGGTTAATAGACTTACATTGAGGACAATGTAAGAATTAAGTGTGGGGGAATGATTTAGGATTTCTTTTATTTTCGTCTACTATTTTTTTTTATGAGTCTTTATTATTATTATTTTTAGTGTGTTTTAGTTTCTTTTTAATACAATGATGAGATATGAATTGCATAGGTCTAAACTGGTTACTAGTGAGAAGATTTTCATGAGAATTAAGCTTGATACTAATTTTTATGAGCCAATGTTAATATGATATGTTGATTGAGAAAGAAGCATGTTTAGACTTAAAACTGACTTGTATAATCATCATTGTGAGTTTTTGAGCCTAAAATGATTGATGCATTATACAAATCAATCTAATTTCTTTCTTGAGTGCTCTTATGATTACATGATTCTCTAGAACTTGCTTTAAACCGTTTGAGACTATATTGATACATGTGACAACATGAATATGATAGAGGCATTAGGATTATAACCAGAGCCAAACAGCCATCCCTTATTGATGTTCCAAGAGAACACACCCTTAGTGAACCAATTTGAGCCTACATTGAATAAGCTATCTCTTTGGTAACCATAACTTGTCCCTAACCTAAATATACTTATATCTTTACCTTTGTTCCAAAGATGAATTAGCATGATTTGAGATAAGTTGCAAAGACAAGGGATATTTTTTGGTTAGAAACAAGAAATAAGTGTGGGGGGAAAAGAAAAGAAAAGTCAAGAGAAAAAGAAATGGAATACTGGAAAATACATTCCTATGTAAAAAAAAATATATGAATCATCTCTTGAATTTGTGGAAAAAGAAAAAGATGTTACAAAGTTGTTTAGAATGAAGAAAAGGCCCAACATGAATATCCGGCCTAGGTGACTATGTACTTGTAAAGAGTTTTGAGAAGTTTCTTTGTATAATTTTTTTATGTCTCTAAACTTTATGAACTCTTTGGAACCTTTGTGATATCTTTATCCTTTTGTTCTTCAACCACATTACAAACCCCTTGGCCCCATTACAACCTTGATTAAAGACCTCTTGATTTATGAAGTTGCATGATCTTTTAGTGGAGAATAGGTGGACAAGCAAGCATATGGTAGAAGTGTTTTCATGAGATTGATTGAGTGTAAACACTTTACCACTACTTTAAAGAGTGAAAATCAAGAGAGTATCCCATGTGAGAAGTTGAGATTAAGTTTGAATATGCACTATTTTGATTGAAATATGTTATGTTAATATTGGCTTAACTCAAACTATTTACATTCAAGCAAGATTTTTTGTGAATTTCTTTAAGCTATTGATTAGTTTTTAAGACTTGTCCAATGATTATCTCAAATTTATATTGGAAGGATTAGTTATAATTATTATTTTTAGTTTTTCTTATGTTTTCAATGTTTGTGGGTATCGTCCTAGTAAACCCTCACGAGACTAAACTCGTCCACTAGGGACACCTAGGGGTTTAAAGGCTTGTGTCACATGCTAAGTGCCACCGTGATTTCCTACGAAAATGGATTAGATTAGATTTTCTTATTTTATTTTTATTGAGTCGTTGCTAGGGACTAGCAACAATCTAAGTGTGGGGGTGTGATAACTCGTATAATTATATAGTTTTTAGTTATGTTTTATTATTGTTTTGTGTCAAATACGAGTTATTGTTGTTTAGTCTAATTGTGTTTATGATCTTTCATATTTTTATGTAATTTGGTGTTTTTCACAAGTTTCTTTGAGTGATTTCAGATTACTAGAATTAAGGGCAAATCCAGTTCAGTTCCAGTTCCGACACCTTTTGCCATATCAGCTATATCTGGAGTTTCACTGAAGCAATAAGGCTGACATTTTAACCGTGCAAAGTTAAGAGGCATATCTATCTTTTTCATGTTTTACACTTCTTGAAACGGAGTCGTTTTCCCTAGCGAAATCAACCATCAAGTTGGCTGATGTGCAATGACGTCTGTCCTGACCAGTTTTCGCATTTTGACCATATCGTCCGATACACATCAGCAAATGAGCTGATTTCAATGGATATGGATCACTAACTGATAGGGGAACATTTGTCTAGAAGACTATGTGATCAGATCAAGCCTCCCATATTGAAGAAATCGACCATCAAGTTGGCTGATGTGCAATGACGTCTGTGCTGACCTGTTTTCGTATTTTGCCCATATCTTCTTCTCCACATCAGCAAATGAGCTGATTCCAACGGCTATGAATCAGTAACGCATAGGGGAACATTTTTCTAGAAGATCATGTGATCAGATCAGGCCTCCAATATTGACAAAATTGACCATCAAGTTGGCTGATCAAAATGGTCATACAATATGACGAAAATTGTTAGAAAAATGCACCCACCTATTATACCTACCTTTGAAATTTTTAAAGCTTGTCTCTTGTCATTTAGCCCTCCAAAATGTGTATAAATAGAGGGCCTTGGATGATTGTAGAGGATCATATTGTAGATAGGTAGGATATTAGCCCTTGTAATAAAATTCTCTAAGTTTTCTTCTTCTTTCTTTTCTCTAGTTTTCTTTTTCTTTAGAAAGAGCAAGAGGTTGGATAATTAATATTCTTCTTCTTTCTTTCTTTTATTTTCTTCTTAGATTCTATTTAAATTTTATGTTTATAATGCCTATGCTAGACTAAACTTCTATTTGGTTAAGGGTGATTTCAAAGCCCTAGACATGTTTTATAATTGATTTTCAGATTCTATCTATCATTAATTTTCTATCAAAGTTGCTTATGTTCTTCTACAAGAATTGTTCATGATGTTGTCTTGATTTATTTAGGTGTACAACTAGATAGATCTTGATAATTATCTATTGCTAGTTTAGGAGTCTTGATCCGTGTAATTGTCTTGATTTCCTATTCATAAGTGGCAATTTGTGATTAATGATTATGGTCAAGTTTTCAATAATTGCAAAGTGGAACATAACCTAAGTTGAATAATCCGAGCTTATGTGTTTGTTGCTTAGATCAACCTATCTTTCTCATCATAAAGCTGCCATTAAATTGAATTTAGAGAGCTTATTCTAGGTTGTTTGATGGTTAGAGATTAAATAGAGAGCTTGTTCTATTTAACGACGAACTAAGGAAAGATTGGGGTAACAGAGCTTGTTGTTATCTACGGTTGTTAACTTTGATAGCTAATTAATGATGATAGATATGAAATTGATTCTTAATGATGTCTAGTGGTGGAGAATGAAACCTTAACCATATTTTTCATATTTGATTCTTCTTACTTACTTGTTTCTTACTTTTCTAGTTTGCTTATTTTTAAAAGTATATTTATTTTTATTGGCTGGTTATACCGCCTAATTTGTATATTAACTTTGTTTTATTTTTATTGGCTGGTTATACCGCCTAATTTAGTATATATATTTTTATTGGCTGGTTATACCGCCTAATTTAGTATATATATTTTTATTGTCTGGTTATACCGCCTTGCATTTTATTCTTATTATTTACTTTAGTTTACATCTGGCTTAAAAAACCCCTTTTCTTTTATTGTTTTCTTTGAACGTAAGTTATAAACTAATAACTCATAGATTAAAACTCAATCCCTGAGGACTCGACCCTTGCTAATCATTATACTTACAATTGATCTTTTTAGTGCAAGGTTAAATAAGATACACTCTTTTGGGTGCATCAGGTTGAGCAGGAAACTTACCTTTTTCTTGAGTGCGTAATGAAGCTGTCAATGTGGACAAGGTGTTTTTGATCTCATTGATGTCCTGTGAAGTTTGGTTATTCACATTTGCTTGTGTTTGCATGAATGCTTGCAATGTCTCTTCCAAGGTTTGTACACGTGAAGGTTGATAGGAAAAAGTGTTGCCCGGCTTTTGAGATTGTGGTACCTGAACATTATTATTATTCCGCCAACTGAAGTTGGGATGATTTCTCCATTCAGGGTTATACGTTTCAGAGTAAGGAGAAAGAAAAGGCTTTTTAAATCTGTTTATGGAATTTACTTGATCATGCAACGCTTCTTTAAGAATGGGAATGTTTGGACATTCAGAAGTGGGGTGTCCCATGATTTCACAAATTCCACAACTTTCTTCATTTTTAACCGTTTTGACTTCTTTTACTTCTCTAAGTTCCATGGCTTCAATCTTTCTAGCCAAATTAGCTACTTTAGCTTTTATCTCATCTTCTTGACTAAAATGATATTTACCTCTGTTAGAAACAAGATTAGATCTATTGGAACTTTCAGAGGAATTATCTGTGTGCCAGGCTTGAGAGTTATCTGCCAAATGGTCTAGGTAGTCAAAGGCTTCTTCAGGTTCTTTTTCTAGAAACTCACCGTTACACATTGTTTCAACAAATTGTTTAGTTTCGGGAGTTAAACTTTCATAAAAGAAACTAATAAGACGCCATTTTTCAAAACCATGATGTGGACAAGAACTTAACAAATCTTTAAAACGCTCCCAGCACTGAAAAAATGCTTCATTTTGATTTTGATTGAAATTTTGAATCTGTCTTTTCAAAGCAGTAGTTTTATGTGCTGGGAAAAATTTCTTTAGAAACTCAGTTTGTAATTCTTGCCATGTGCCAATTGACCTTGGTTTTAAATTATGAAGCCAAATTTTTGCTTTATCTTTTAAAGAAAAAGGAAATAATTTTAGCTTGACAATTTCATTTGTACATTGTTGGTCATTAAAGGTGACACATACATCTTCGAAGTCTTTTAGAAACAAGTAAGCACTTTCCGATTCTAACCCATGGAAATTTGGAAGCAAAGCTATCATACCTGGTTTAAAACGAAAGTTGTTCGCATTGAGAGGAAAAATAAAACAAGAGGGTGATGAGCTTCGAGTTGGTTGCAAGTAGTCACGCATGGTGCGTACTTGTCTGTTCTCATCTTCAGCATGAACACTTTCATTGTCAGCCATGTTAGGAGTTGTATTAGAAAGATTACCTGAAAAAGTTTCACAATAAAATCTAACTAAACGACGAGATCTAAAATCACGTCGCCAAACAAGCATAAAACAATGTTAATAAATAGATAAGGCGGTATAACCAGCCAATAAAAATAAAACAAAGTTAATATACAATATAAATATAAATATATAGAAAATTAGGCGGTATAACCAGCCAATAAAAATAAAACAAAGTTAATATACAAATTTAGGCGGTATAACCAGCCAATAAAAATAAAACAAAGTTAATATACAAATTAGGCGGTATAACCAGCCAATAAAAATAAATATACTTATAAACTTATATACTTAGTATTGCTTCCCCGGCAACGGCGCCAAAAACTTGATGGAGACTCAATTAAGAGTTGTAAACCCAAGTGCAGGTTATGTTCAAGTAATAAATTCTCGGGTGTCCGAGGTCGAACCACAGGGAAGCGTATTAGTAAGTATAAGTTTATAAATATATAAGAAAAAGAAAGTAAACAAGATATTAGGGAATCAACAACAAAACAAGATAAACAAGATATTAGAGAACAAAATAAACAAAACAACATAAAAGAAATTAAACAAGATATAAACAAAACAATAAGAAAAGATGTTGAGGTTAGAGAATCCACTCTTGGTGTTATGCTAAGATTAATCTTGTTTTATTACACAATTGAAATTCACACATAAGGGAGATTCCAATCGGAAGGTTTAGCAATTCAGTCCAAATTGTCCAACGTCCATAGCATATGATATTATGTTCATTTGGTGTCCTCAAAACTCATAAAAAGAGTCCAAGCATTCCTTATGCCAAGGTATATGTCTACAACAAATCAAGGTTATGAAACCAAGCATTTACTGTGCCATTTTCATTGTCAATAATGAATCAAGATCTCTACTTTACAAGTATGATTTTAAACCAAAAGAAAATATTATCTATACTAGTGTTTATAAATGATAATTCATTTTAGCTCATGTTTAAGAGACTAACCTTAGCATTTACCAAAAGCTTCACCTCATCACCTCAACAATATGATTAGCAACACATACTAGATATGAATAAAATGAAAAGAAATGTAAGAAGCATAAGTAAATAAAAAAAAAAAAGAAAACTAGAGAAAGGAAAAAAGAAGAAAACTTAGAGAATTTTATTACAATGGCTAATATCCTACCAATCTCTAATGTTCCCTAATACTCATCCAAGGCCCTCTATTTATACACATTTTGGAGAGCTAAATGACAAGAGACAAGCTTTATAAATTTCAAAGGTAGGTATAATAGGTGGGTGCATTTTTCTAACAATTTTCGTCATATTGTATGACAATTCTGATCAGCCAGCTTGATGGTCGATTTTGTCAATGTTGGAGGCTCGATCTGATCAAATGAGCTGCGAGAAAAATATACCCCTATCAGTTACGGATCCATAGCCGTTGGAATCAGATCATTTGCTCATGTGGATCGGAAGATATGGTCAAAATACCAAAACAGGTCAGCACAGACATCATTGCACATCAGCCAACTTGATGGTCGATTTCGCTAAGGAAAACGACTCCGTTTCAAGAAGTGTAAAACATGAAAAAGATAGATATGCCTCTTAAATATGCACTGTAAAAATTTCAGCCTTAATGCTTCAGTGAAACTCCAGATATAGCTGATATGGCAAAAGGTGTCGGAACTGGAACTGATTGGATTTGCCCTTAATTCTTGATTTAACCTAGTAATCTGAAATCACTCAAAGAAACTCGTGAAAAACACCAAATTACATAAAAATATAAAATATCATAAACACAATTAGACTAAGCAATAATAACTCGTATTTGACACAAAACAATAATAAAACATAACTAAGAACTATATAATTATACGAGTTATCAATGATCCCACCATCCCTCATGGTAAGTTTTTGAGTAATGATCATATTGTTGGTCTTGGAACCCTTGATGGCCTTGACATCCTCCCATGGCCAATTGTTGAACTGGGGAGGTGAGATTGGCTTGTTGATTCTCCATGTTCATGTATGCCACCAACTCTTCAAGTGTTAGATTGCTCAATTCCATTGTTTTTTTTTTTTCAAAATTTGGTAATAAAAACCTGTATGTACAAGAAAATAGAACTAATTAGAACTGAAAATAAAAATAAACCAAGTAACAAATAAACTAAAGAAAGCAATCCCCGGCAACGGCGCCAAAAATTTGATGCACCCAAAAGAGTGTATCTTATTTAACCTTGCACTAAAAAGATCAATTGTAAGTATAATGATTAGCAAGGGTCGAGTCCTCAGGGATTGGGTTTTAATCTATGAGTTATTAGTTTATAACTTACGTTCAAAGAAAACAATAAAAGAAAAAGGGGTTTTTGAAGCCAGATTTAAACTAAAGTAAATAATAAGAATAAGATGCAAGGCGGTATAACCAGCCAATAAAAATTAAACAAAGTTAATATACAAATTAGGCGGTATAACCAGCCAATAAAAATAAATATACTTTTAAAAATAAGCAAACTAGAAAAGTAAGAAAACAAGTAAGTAAGAAGAATCAAATATGAAAAATATGGTTAAGCTTTCATTCTCCACCACTAGACATCATTAAGAATCAATTTCAGATCTATCAATATCAACCAACTATCAAAGTTAACAACCGTGGATAACAACAAGCTCTGTTATCCCAATCTTTCCTTAGTTTGTCGTTAAATAGAACAAGCTCTCTATTTAATCTCTAACCATTAAACAACCTAGAATAAGCTCTCTAAATTCAATTTAATGGCAGCTTTATGATGAGAAAGATAGGTTGATCTAAGCAACAAACACATAAGCTCGGATTGTTCAACTTAGGTTATGTTCCACTTTGCAATTATTGAAAACTTGACCATAATCATTAATCACAAATTGCCACTTATGAATAGGAAATCAAGACAATTACACGGATCAAGACTCCTAGACTAGCAATAGATAATTATCAAGATCTATCTAGTTGTACACCTAAATAAATCAAGACAACATCATGAACAATTCTTGTAGAAGAACATAAGCAACTTTGATAGAAAATTAATGATAGATAGAATCTGAAAATCAATCACAAAACATGTCTAGGGCTTTGAAATCACCCTTAACCAAATAGAAGTTTAGCCTAGCATAGGCATTGTAAACATAAACATAAAATTAAAGAGAATCTAAGAAGGAAATAAAAGAAAGAAAGAAGAAGAAGAAAATAAAGAAAAAGAAAACTAGAGAAAAGAAAGAACAAGAAAACTTAGAGAATTTTATTACAATGGCTAATATCCTACCAATGTACAATGCCTCTTACAATCATCCAAGGCCCTCTATTTATACACATTTTGGAGGACTAAATGACAAGAGACAAGCTTTACAAATTTCAAAGGTAGGTATAATAGGTGGGTGCATTTTTCTAACAATTTTCGTCATATTGTATGACAATTTTGATCAGCCAACTTGATGGTCGATTTTGTCAATATTGGAAGCTTGATCTGATCACATGGTCTTCCAGAAAAATGTTCCCCTATCAGTTAGTGATCCATAGCCATTGGAATCAGCTCATTTGCTGATGTGGATCAGAAGATATGGGCAAAATACCAAAACAGGTCAGCACAGACGTCATTGCACATCAGCCAACTTGATGGTCGATTTCGCTAGGGAAAACGACTCCGTTTCAAGAAGTGTAAAACATGAAAAAGTTAGATATGCCTCTTAACTTTGTACGGTTAAAATTTCAGCCTTATTGCTTCAGTGAAACTCCAGATATAGCTGATATGGCAAAAGGTGTCGGAACTGGAACTGAACTGAATTTGCCCTTAATTGTTGATTTAACCTAGTAATCTGAAATCACTCAAAGAAACTCGTAAAAAAACATCAAATTACATAAAAATATAAAAGATCATAAACACAATTAGACTAAGCAATAATAACTCGTATTTGACACAAAACAATAATAAAACAAAACTAAAAACTATATAATTATACGAGTTATCAAAGAAGAAGAATATTAATTATCCAGCCTCTTGCTCTTTCTAAAGAAAAAGAAAACTAGAGAAAAGAAAGAAGAAGAAAACTTAGAGAATTTTATTACAATGGCCAATATCCTACCAATGTACCATGTCTCTTACAATCATCCAAGGCCCTCTATTTATACATATTTTGGAGAGCTAAATGACAAGAGACAAGCTTTGTAAATTTCAAAGGTAGGTATAATAGGTGGGTGCATTTTTCTAACAATTTTCGTCATATTGTATGACAATTCTGATCAGCCAGCTTGATGGTCGATTTTGTCAATATTGGAGGCTTGATCTGATCAAATGGTCTTCTAGAAAAATGTTCCCCTATCAGTCGGTGATCCATAGCCGTTGGAATCAGCTCATTTGCTGATGTGGATCAGAAGATATGGTCAAAATACCAAAACTTGTCAGCACAGACGTCATTGCACATCAGCCAACTTGATGGTTGATTTCTCTAGGGAAAACGACTCCGTTTCAAGAAGTGTAAAGCATGAAAAAGATAGATATGCCTCTTAACTTTGCACTGTTAAAATTTCAGCCTTATTGCTTCAGTGAAACTCCAGATATAGCTGATATGGCAAAAGGTGTCGGAACTGGAACTGAATTGGATTTGCCCTTAATTCTTGATTTAACCTAGTAATCTGAAATCACTCAAAGAAACTTGTGAAAAACACCAAATTACATAAAAATATAAAAAAACATAAACACAATTAGACTAAGCAATAATAACTCGTATTTCACACAAAACAATAATAAAACATAACTAAAAACTATATAATTATACGAGTTATCATACAATAAAGAGAATGAAGTCAAATGATGTCAATAATGATGGTAAAGAGCTTACAAAATCACAATCACAAGATGGAAGAAGACTTGGGAGTCAAAAATATCAATTTCTGGTTGAAAAGCAATCAGGCAGATTTGACCTCTGGAGCTTGTTGTAAGGAAAACATGATGTTAGATTCTTTATTTGAAGAAACTTCCTTCTTGACTTTTGAAGTTGACTTGATTATCTTTCCAACGATATATTATGGGCCCAAATTGGATAACAAATGGGCATCCAAAATGGCGCTAGAAGATCTCCCTAAAGAACCCTGCGGCCAGATTAACCCTAATCGCTAATCTGAAAAAAAAAAAAAAAAAGGCAAAAACGTGAGTTTTGCACCTCCAGGCTTACTTGTGTGGCAAGGACTTATTCTCAGGGTTTTAAAGCTCTATTTGTTAATTGTTTGTTTAGTATTTTAGGATTATTTATGTTGCATGAGTTTGTTTTGTTTTGTTTTGTTTTGAGTCTTAGTTATTTCTATTCTTATGTTATTAGTTCTTTTCTCTTACACATGATTTTTCATTTGGGTTAATAGCATTACATTGAGAACAATGTAAGAATTAAGTGTGGGGGGAAGGATTTAGGATTTCTTTTATTTTATTTTTGGCTATTATTTTTTTTATGAGTCTTTAGTATTATTATTACTATAATTTTTAGTGTGTTTTAGTTCCTTTCCATACTATGATGAGATATGAATTGAATAGGTCTGAAATTGATCATTAGTGGTAAGATTTTCATGAGAATTAAGCTTGATACTAATTTTTATGAGCCAATGTTGATATGATATGTTGATTGAGAAAGAAGCATGTTTAGACTTGATATTGACTTGTATAATCATCCTTGTGAGTTTTGAGCCTATATGATTGATGCATTATACATATCAATCTAGTTTCTTTCTTGAGTGCTCTTATGATTACATGGTTCTCTAGAACTTGCTTTAAACCTTGTTGAGACTATATTGATGCATGTGACAACATGAATATGATAGAGGCATTAGGATTTTTAACCAGGGCCAAACAGCCATCCCTTATTGATGTTCCAAGAGAACATCCCCCTAGTGAGCCAATTTGAGCCTACAATGAAGAAGCTATTTCTTTGGTAACCATATCTTACACCTAGCCTAAATACATTTATATCTTTACTCTTGTTCTAAAGATGGACTAGAATGTTTGAGACATATTGCAAAAACAAGGGATACTTTTTGAAAATTTGGGTTAGAACAAAAGATAAGTGTGGGGGAGGAGAGAGGCAAAAGTCAAGAGAAAAAGAAAAGGGAACATTGTAAAAATACATTCCCATGAAAAAAAAATGAAAAAAAAATTGAATCATCTCTTAGACTTCTTGTTAAAGAAAAGAAAAAGAATGTTACAAGGTTGGTTAGAATCAAGCAAAGGCTCAACATAAAATATTCAGCCTATGTGATTATGTACTTCCAAGGAATATTGAGAAAGTTTTATTTGCAAAATCTTATTTTGTCTCTAAATTCTGTGAAGTCTTTGGAACCTTTGTAATATCTTTTATCTTTTATTCTTTAACCACATTATAACCCCTTGGCCCCATTACAACCTTGAATAAAGACCTTTTGATTTATGAAGTTGCATAATCTAAATAGTGGATAATAGGTGGACAAGCAAGCATATGGTAGAACTTTTTTCATGAGATTGATTGAGTGTAAACACTTTACCACTACTTTAAAGAGTGAAAATCATGAGAGTATAGTGAGAAGTTGAGATTAAGTTTGAATATGTACTATTTTGATTGAAATATGTTATGTTAATATTGGCTTAACTCAAACTATTTACATTTAAGCAAGATTTTTTGTGAATTTCTTTAAGCTATTGATTAGTTTATAAGACTTGTCCAATGCTTATCTCTAATTTATATTGGAAGGATTAGTTGTAATTATTATTATTATTTTTTTTTAATTTTTTTAGTTTTTCTTAGGTCTTCAATGTTTGTGGGTATCGTCCTAGTAAACCCTCACAAGACTAAACTCGTTCACTAGGGACACCTAGGGGTTTAAAGGCTTGTGTCACATGCTAAGTGCCACCGTGATTTCCTACGAAAGTGGATTAGATTAGATCTTTTTATTTTATTTCTATTTTGTTTTGCTCGAGGACTAGCAAAAAGCTAAGTGTGGGGGGTATTTGATAAGCTCATAAAATATACATTTTATGCCTTTCTACCTTTAGTTTTTGTTATGTTTTTCGATCTTTATCTTGTTTACTTATAATATGTTTTTGAATTTTAGGTACAATAAAGAGAATGAAGTCAAAAGATGTCAATAATGATGGTAAAGAGCTTACAAAATCATAATCACAAGATGGAAGAAGACTTGGGAGTCAAAAATATCAATTTCTTGTTGAAAAGCAATGAGGCAGATTTGACCTCTCGAGCTTGTTGTAAGGAAAACATGATGTTAGATTCTTTATTTGAAGAAACTTCTTTCTTGACTTTTGAAGCTGACTTGATTATCTTTCCAACGATATACTATGGGCCCAAATTGGATAAGAAATGGGCATCCAAAATGGCGCTAGAAGATCTCCCTAAAGAATCCTGCGGCCAGATTAACCCTAACCGCAAATCTGAAGAAAAAAAAGGCAAAAACGTGATTTTTGCACCTCCAGGCTTACTTGTGCGGCAAGGACTTGTTCTCAGGGTTTTAAAGCTCTATAAATACCATCTTTTGAGCCACAAACTAGACATCTTTTGAGGAGACTCAAGGGATCATCATTCTTCTTCTTCTTTTTCTCCATTCTTTTATTTTTCTTTTTAGTTTTATGTATATATTATCCATGCTTATGTTAGGCTAAACTTCTTTGGTTAAGGATGATTTCAAAGCCCTAGACAAGTTTTGTAATTTATTTTTTAGATTTATCTATTATTAGTTTTCTATCAAAGTTGCTTATGTTCTTCCATTAAAATTGTTCATGATGATGTTTTGATTTATTTAGGGTGATCAACTAGATAGATCTTGATAATTTTCTATTGCTAGTTTAGGAGTCTTGATCCATGTAATTGTCTTGATTTCCTATTCATAAGTGGCAATTTGTGATTAATGATTATGGTCAAGTTTTCGCTAATTGCAAAGTAAAACATAACCTAAGTTGAACAATCCGAGCTTATGTGTTTGTTGCTGATAAGCTCATAAAATATACATTTTATGCCTTTCTACCTTTAGTTTTGTTATGTTTTCGATCTTTATCTTGTTTACTTATAATATATTTTTGAATTTTAGGTACAATAAGGAGAATGAAGTCAAAAGATGTCAATAATGATGGTAAAGAGCTTACAAAATCGTAATCACAAGATGGAAGAAGACTTGGGAGTCAAAAATATCAATTTCTGGTTGAAAAGCAATCAGGCAGATTTGACCTCCAGAGCTTGTTATAAGGAAAACATGATGATAGACTCTTTATTTGAAGAAACTTCCTTCTTGACTTTTGAATTTGACTTGATTATCTTTCCAACGATATATTATGGGCCCAAATCGGATAAGAAATGTGCATTCAAAGTGGCGCTAGAATATCTCCCTAAAGAACCCTGCGGCCAGAAAAACCCTAATCGCAAATCTGAAAAAAAAAAAATTCAAAAACGTGATTTTTCTACCTCTAGGCTTACTTGTGCGGCAATGACTTATTCTCAGGGTTTTAAAGCTATATAAATACCATCTTTTGAGCCACAAACTAGACATCTTTTGAGGAGACTCAAAGGATCATCATTCTTCTTCTTCTTCTTCTTCTCCATTCTTTTATTTTCTTTTTAGTTTTATGTATATATTATGTATGTCTATGATAGGCTAAACTTTTATTTGGTTAAGGGTGATTTCAAAGCCCTAGACATGTATTGCAATTGATTTTCAGAATCTATCTATCATTGTTTTCTATCAAAGTTGCTTATGTTCTTCCATTAAAATTGTTCATGATGATGTTTTGATTTGTTTAGGTGGCCAACTAGATAAATCTTGATAATTGTCTAATGCTAGTTTAGGAGTCTTGATCCGTGTAATTGTCTTGATTTCCTATTCATAAGTGGCAATTTGTGATTAATGATTATGGTCAAGTTTTCAATAATTGCAAAGTGGAACATAACCTAAGTTGAACAATCCGAGCTTATGTGTTTGTTGCTTAGATCAACCTATCTTTCTCATCATAAAGCTGCTATTAAATTGAACTTAGAGAGCTTATTCTAGGTTGTTTGATAGTTAGAGATTAAATAGAGAGCTTGTTCTATTTAACGACGAACTAAGGAAAGATTGGGGTAACAGAGCTTGTTGTTATCTACGGTTGTTAACTTTGATAGCTAATTATTGCTGATAGATATGAAATTGATTCTTAATGATGTCTAGTGGTGGAGAATGAAACCTTAACCATATTTTTAATATTTGATTCTTCTTAATTACTTGTTTTCTCATTCTTATTATTTACTTTAGTTTAAATCTGATTTCAAAAACCCATTTTCTTTTATTGTTCTTGAATTTAAGTTTTAAATTATTAACTTATAAACTAAAACCCAATCCCTGAGGACTCGACCCTTGCTAACTACTATACTTACAATTGATCTTTTAGTGCAAGGTTAAATAAGATATACTCTTTTGAGTGCATCAAGTTTTTGGCGCCGTTGTCGGGGATTGCTTTCTTTAGTTTATTTGTTACTTGTTTTATTCTTATTTTTAGTTTTAATTAGTTTTATTTTCTTGTACATAGAGGTTTTTCTTTTCAAATTAAAAAAAAAAAAAAACAATGGAATTGAGCAATCTAACACTTGAAGAGTTGGTGGCATACATGAACATGGACAATCAACAAGCCAATCTCACCTCCCCAGTTCAACAATTGGCCATGGGAGGATGTCAAGGCCATCAAGGGTTCCTAGACCAATCGCATGATCATTACTCAAACACTTACCATGAGAGATGGTGGAATCATACTAATTATGGCTACTCGAAAAATTACCAAGAAGTAGATCCTTATGCCAATTACACTCATCCTTCTAGCTTCAATCAATCATGGTCTCAAGAACCAGATCTTTTTCAGCCATCACATATGACTCAAAACTCAGGTACTTCTTTAGAACATCTTGTCTATTCTCGTTACTGATACTTTGCAATTTCAACAGGAAACAAGGGCAAGCATCCAGAGTTTGGAAAAGCAAATGAGCCAATTGGCTAGTAGTATGGTGGGATGGGTAGCACAAAGATCTGAAGAACTCCCTGCCCAAACAACGATTAACCCAAAGGAGAATGCTACTATTGTGACCTTGAGGAATGAGGAACAAGATGAGGATGAGACAAAATTAGAGATGGATTCTATTCTTGAGGTTAATGAAGCCACATATCCAAATAAGAGCATTTCGGCACCTGAGGTAACATTTAAGATTCCAATTTTTACTAATGTTTCTTCTCCACCTTTTCCTAGTAGATTTGCAAAGTTCAAGGAGGAAGAACATGAACAACACATCCGGAAACCTTAAACAACTTGTTTGTGGATGCCATTCAACAAGTATCAAAATATGCTCCATTCCTCTATGAGATATGCACCACAAAGGATAATGGAATAATACTTGTAATGGAGAATGCATCCACTGTTGTGCAAAGAAAGCTTCCTCTCAAACGCATAAATTTGGGAAATTTTATGTGTGAGCCTGACAAGCCTAAAATGCCAAGAAGGGGTGTTGGTTAGATTCAAAACACTAACTCAAGTGTTAATTGGGAAGGCAGCCCAATTAAAGAAGAAATTGCCAACCTGCCATATTCAGATTTGCTTTCTCTTTCTCTTTCTTTTCCTTTTTCTTTTATTATTTTTATTGTTTTTCATTTTATTTTTTATGTTTATTTGTTAATTTTTTGTTTAGTATTTTAGGATTATTTAGGTTGCATGAGTTTGTTTTGTTTTGAGTCTTAGTTGTTCCTATTCTTATGTTATTAGTTCTTTTCTCTTACACATGATTCTTTCATTTGGGTTAATAGACTTACATTGACGACAATGTAAGAATTAAGTGTGGGGGGAATGATTTAGGATTTCTTTTATTTTTGTCTTCTATTTTTTTTATGAGTCTTTATTATTATTATTATTATAATTATTATTATTATTATTTTTAGTGTGTTTTAGTTCCTTTTTATTACAATGGTGAGATATGAATTGCATAGGTCTAAACTGGTTATTAGTGAGAAGATTTTCATGAGAATTAAGCTTGATACTAATTTTTATGAGCCAATGTTGATATGATACGTTGATTGAGAAAGAAGCATGTTTAGACTTGATATTGACTTGTATAATCATGCTTGTGAGTTTTTGAGCCTATATGATTGATGCATTATACATATCAATCTAATTTCTTTCTTGAGTGCTCTTATGATTACATGATTCTCTAGAACTTGCTTTAAACCGTTTGAGACTATATTGATACATGTGATAACATGAATATGATAGAGGCATTAGGATTATAACCAGAGCCAAACAGCCATCCATTATTAATGTTCCAAGAGAACATCCCCACTAGTGAGCCAATTTGAGCCTACATTAAATATGCTATTTTATTGGTAACCACAACTTACACCTAGCGTAAATATACTTATATCCTTACCCTTGTTCTAAAGATGGATTATATATTTTGAGACATATTGCAAAAAACAAGGGATATTTTTAGTTGAAAATTTGGGTTGGAAACAAAAGATAAGTGTGGGGGAGGAGAAAGGCAAAAGTCAAGAGAAAAATAGAGGGAATATTGCCAAATACATTCCCATAAAAAAAAAAATTGAACCATCTCTTGAACTTCTAGTTAAAGAAAAGAAAAAGAATGTTACAAGGTTGGTTAGAATGAAGCAAAGGCTCAACATAAAATATTCAGCCTATGTGATTATGTACTTCCAAGGAATATTGAGAAAGTTTTATTTACAAAATCTTATTTTGTCTCTAAATTCTATGAAGTCTTTGGAACCTTTGTAATATCTTTATCCTTTTGTTCTTTAACCACATTATAACCCTTTGGCCCCATTACAACCTTGATTAAAGACCTCTTGATTTATGAAGTTGCATGATCTAAATAGTGGAGAATAGGTGGACAAGGAAGCATATGGTAGAACTGTTTTCATGAGATTGATTGAGTGTAAACACTTTACCACTACTTTAAAGAGTGAAAATCATGAGAGTATCCCATGTGAGAAGTTGAGATTAAGTTTTTGAATATGCACTATTTTGATTGAAATATGTTATGTTAATATTGGCTTAACTCAAACAATTTACATTCAAGCATGATTTTTTGTGAAATTCTTTGAGCTATTGATTAGTTTATAGACTTTGTTCAAAGATTGTCTCTAATTTATATTGAAAAGATTAGGAGTAAATTTTTTTAGTATATGTAGTTTATTTATATTTTAGTTTTTCAATGTTTGTGGGTATCGTTCTAGTAAACCCTCACGAGACTAAACTCGTCCACTAGGGACACCTAGGGGTTTAAAGGCTTGTCTCACATGCTAAGTGCCACCGTGATTTCCTACGAAAGTGGATTAGATTAGATTTTCTTATTTTATTTTTATTTTGTTTTGCTCGAGTACTAGCAAAAACCTAAGTGTGGGGGTATTTGATAAGCTCATAAAATATACATTTTATGCTTTTCTACCTTTAGTTTTTGTTACGTTTTCGATCTTTATCTTGTTTACTTATAATATATTTTTGAATTTTAGGTACAATAAGGAGAATGAAGTCAAAAGATGTCAATAATGATGGTAAAGAGCTTACAAAATCGTAATCACAAGATGGAAAAAGACTTGGGAGTCAAAAATATCAATTTCTGGTTGAAAAGCAATCAGGCAGATTTGACCTCTAGAGCTTGTTATAAGGAAAACATGATGATAGACTCTTTATTTGAAGAAACTTCCTTCTTGACTTTTGAATTTGACTTGATTATCTTTCCAACGATATATTATGGGCCCAAATAGGATAAGAAATGTGCATTCAAAGTGGCGCTAGAAGATCTCCCTAAAGAACCCTGCGGCCAGAAAAACCCTAATCGCAAATCTGAAAAAAAAAGAGGCAAAAACGTGATTTTTCTACCTCTAGGCTTACTTGTGCGGCAATGACTTATTCTCAGGGTTTTAAAGCTCTATAAATACCATCTTTTGAGCCACAAACTAGACATCTTTTGAGGAGACTGAAAGGATCATCATTCTTCTTCTTCTTCTCCATTCTTTTATTTTCTTTTTAGTTTTATGTATATATTATATATGTCTATGATAGGCTAAACTTTTATTTGGTTAAGGGTCATTTCAAAGCCCTACACATGTTTTGCAATTGATTTTCAGAATCAATCTATCATTGTTTTCTATCAAAGTTGTTTATGTTCTTCCATTAAAATTGTTCATGATGATGTTTTGATTTGTTTAGGTGGCCAACTAGATAAATCTTGATAATTGTTTAATGCTAGTTTAGGAGTCTTGATCCGTGTAATTGTCTTGATTTCCTATTCATAAGTGGCAATTTGTGATTAATGATTATGGTCAAGTTTTCAATAATTGCAAAGTGGAACATAACCTAAGTTGAACAATCCGAGCTTATGTGTTTGTTGCTTAGATCAACCTATCTTTCTCATCATAAAGCTGCTATTAAATTGAACTTAGAGAGCTTATTCTAGGTTGTTTGATAGTTAGAGATTAAATAGAGAGCTTGTTCTATTTAACGACGAACTAAGGAAAGATTGGGGTAACAGAGCTTGTTGTTATCTACGGTTGTTAACTTTGATAGCTAATTATTGCTGATAGATATGAAATTGATTCTTAATGATGTCTAGTGGTGGAGAATGAAACCTTAACCATATTTTTAATATTTGATTCTTCTTAATTACTTGTTTTCTCATTCTTATTATTTACTTTAGTTTAAATCTGATTTCAAAAACCCCTTTTCTTTTATTGTTCTTGAATTTAAGTTTTAAATTATTAACTTATAAACTAAAACCCAATCCCTGAGGACTCGACCCTTGCTAACTACTATACTTACAATTGATCTTTTTAGTGCAAGGTTAAATAAGATATACTCTTTTGAGTGCATCAGTTGCTTAGATCAACCTATCTTTCTCATCATAGAGCTGCTATTAAATTGAACTTAGAGAGCTTATTCTAGGTTGTTTGATAGTTAGAGATTAAATGGAGAGCTTGTTCTATTTAACGACGAACTAAGGAAAGATTGGGGTAACAGAACTTGTTGTTATCTACGGTTGTTAACTTTGATAGCTAATTGATGTTGATAGATCTGATTATTGATTCTCAATGATGTCTAGTGGTGGAGAATGAAACCTTAACCATATTTTTCTCATATTTGATTACTTTTTATCTACTTGCATTCTTCTTTGATTATAAGTCTTTAGTTTAAATTGATTTTAAAAACCTCCCCTTTTATTTTGTTTTCTTTGAATTTAGGTTTTAGACTAATAATTCTTAAACTAAAACCCAATCCCTGAGGACTCGACCCTTTCTAACTACTATACTTACAATTGATCTTTTTAGTGCAAGGTTAAATAAAGATATACTCTTTTGGGTGCATCAAGTTTTTGGCGCCGTTGCCGGGGATTGCTTTATTTAGTTTATTAGTTTTTTGGTTTATTCTTATTTTCAATTGTAATTAATTTTATTTTTCTTGTACATACAGGTTTTTGTTTTTAAACTTCAAGCAAGAAGAGATGACAGGTACTACTTCAAAACATCAGAACCTTTAGAACCAACTCGACAATCTCATCTCCATAGTTCAACAAGTGGCCATAAGTAAGATTCAACAATCAAGGTAGTGTGGAGTGTGCTTCATGATGGATCATCCAACCAATTGGTGTCCATACTACCAAAAAGATAATTTTGAACCAGCCTATGATGTGGGAGAATACCAAAGCCATCAAGGGTTCCAAGGACAACAATATGATGCTTTCCCAAACACTTACAATGAGGGATGGTGGAATCATACTCATTATGGCTACTCGGGAGATTATCAAGAAGTAGATCCTTATGCTAATTACACTAATCAATTTGTCTTCAATCAACCATGGGATCAACAACAAGATCTTTTTAAGCCACCACCTCAAAAATCAGGTAATTCTTTAGAAGAACTTGTCAATTCTCTTGTTATTAATACTCTGCAACTTCAATAGGAAACAAGGGAAACAAAGGCAAGTATCCAGAGTTTGGAAACGCAAATGAGCCTATTCGCTAGTAGTACGGTGGAATTAGTAGCACAAAGATCTCAAGCACTCCCTTCCCAATCGATGATTGATCCAAAGGAGAGTGTTAGTGCCACACAACTTGAGGATGAATCAGAAAGTCTAAGGGAACCCGAGGATGAGAAAGAACTAAAGATGGATTCAACTATTGAAGATAAAGAAGCTTCAATTCCGAAAGAGAGTACTTCGGCACCTGAGGTAACGTTTAAGGTTCCACTTTTTACTAATGTTTCTTCTCCACCTTTTCCTATTAGATTTGCAAAGTTCAAGGAGGAAGAACATGAACAACACATGCCGAAAACCTTAAACAGCTTGTTTGTGGATGCCATTCAACAAGTATCAAAATATGCTCCATTCCTCGATGAGATATGCACCACAAAGGATGATGAAATAATACTTGTAATGGAGAATGCATCCACTATTGTGCAAAGAAAGCTTCCTATCAAACGCATAAATTTGGGAAATTTCATGTATGAGCCTGACAAGCCTAAAAAGCCAAGAAGGGGTGTTGGTTAGGTTCAAAACACTAACTCAAGTGTTAATTGGGAAGGCAGCCCAATTAAAGAATAAATTGCCAACCTACCATATTCAGATTTGCTTTCTCTTTCTTTTCCTTTTCCTTTTCCTTTTCTTATTTTTATTGTTTTTATTGTTTTTATTTTTTATGTTTATTTGTTAATTGTTTGTTTAGTATTTTAGGATTATTTAGGTTGCATGAGTTTGTTTTGTTTTGTTTTGTTTTGAGTCTTAGTATTTCTATTCTTATGTTATGTTATTAGTTCTTTTTAAATTGATTTTAAAAATGTCCCTTTTATTTTGTTTTCTTTGAATTTAGGTTTTAGACTAATAATTCTTAAACTAAAACCCAATCCCTGAGGACTCGACCCTTGCTAACTACTATACTTACAACTGATCTTTTTAGTGCAAGGTTAAATAAAGATATACTCTTTTGGGTGCATCATTTATGGGCTGAATCCATTAAGTCCACTGGATCTGAATCATCTGCCAACAAGAAAATAATTTAGTAAGGAAGTTGATGAGAGAGTTAAGCTCTTGAAGAAGAAGCATGAGGAAATGAGGCAAAATATTCATGGTAATCATTCAGAGGATGATGAAAACTATTCCAAACCAGAGAGAATGATGCAAGAGCATCTACTAGGATGCTAATAACTAAGGTCCAAAATGAAACATATGGAGCTGAGCATATTTTGGGCTTTAAAAGTCTAATGGGCAACAATTTGAAGATCCAAATTGATAAGCTCATAAAATATACATTTTATGCCTTTCTACCTTTAGTTTTTTGTTATGTTTTCGATCTTTATCTTGTTTACTTATAATATGTTTTTGAATTTTAGGTACAATAAGGAGAATGAAGTCAAAAGATGTCAATAATGATGGTAAAGAGCTTACAAAATCATAATCACAAGATGGAAGAAGACTTGGGAGTCAAAAATATCAATTTCTGGTTGAAAAGCAATTAGGCAGATTTGACCTCCGGAGCTTGTTGTAAGGAAAACATGATGTTAGATTCTTTATTTGAAGAAACTACCTTCTTGAATTTTGAAGTTGACTTGATTTTCTTTCCAAAGATATATTATGGTCCCAAATCAGATAAGAGATGTGCATTCAAAACGGCCAGAAAAACCCTAATCGCAAATCTGAAAAAAAGGCAAAAAACGGGATTTTTCTACCTCGAGGCTTACTTATGCGGCAAGGACTTATTCTCAGGGTTTTAAAGCTCTATAAATACCATATTTTGAGACACAAACTAGACATCTTTTGACGAGACTCAAGGATCATCATTATTCTTCTTCTTCTTCATTCTTTTATTTTCTTTTTAGTTTTATGTATATATTATCTATGCCTATGCTAGGCTAAACTTTTATTTGGTTAAGGGTGATTTCAAAGCCCTATACATGTTATGTAATTAATTTTCAAAATCTATCTATTATTGTTTTCTATCAAAGTTGCTTATGTTCTTCCATTAAAATTGTTCATGATGATGTTTTGATTTGTTTAGGTGGCCAACTAGATAAATCTTGATAATTATCTAATGCTAGTTGAGGAGTCTTGTTCCGTGTAATTGTCTTGATTTCCTATTCATAAGTGGCAATTTGTGATTAATGATTATGGTCAAGTTTTCAATAATTGCAAAGTGGAACATAACCTAAGTTGAAGAATCCGAGCTTATGTGTTTGTTGCTTAGATCAACCTATCTTTCTCATCATAAAGCTGCTATTAAATTGAATTTAGAGAGCTTATTCTAGGTTGTTTGATTGTTAGAGATTAAATAGAGAGCTTGTTCTATTTAACAACAAACTAAGGAAAGATTGGGGTAACAGAGCTTGTTGTTATCTACGGTTGTTAACTTTTATAGCTAATTAATGTTGATAAATATAAAATTGATTCTTAATGATGTCTAGTGGTGGAGAATGAAACCTTAACCATATTTTTCATATTTGATTTTTCTTAATTACTTGTTTTCTCATTCTTATTGTTAACTTTAGTTTAAATCTGATTTCAAAATCCCTTTTACTTTTGTTTACTTGTTTTTAAGTGATAAACTATTAACTTATAAACTAAAACCCAATCCCTGAGGACTCGACCCTTGCTAATCACTATACTCTACAATTGATTTTTTTTAAGTGCAAGGTTAAATAAGATACACTCTTTTTGGTGCATCACAAATCAGTGTGGAAAGTGGAAATATTTCTGCATTACAAGAATAAAAGAAGACCTAAAGTCATGTCTGCCAGAATCAGAATTCATGCATGGAAGTCAAATGGAAAACTTTATTAATCTAATTTCTAACGCATCAAACCGCGTGTTTTTGAAGCTCTCTACAAGGAGTTATGGCCATTTTATTGAAGACTGATTAGGGGGATGAATCTGGACAAGTTAATAAATGTCTTCATATCTTTAGTGTCTAGTGAGTTGTTTTGTGATTAATTTTCTTAGTAAAATGTTAACCTATACTTGGGGTGATGTTTCAAGTAAAGTCTATTTAAAGTCTCAAGTTATCAATGAGAAGCAGATCAGAATTTGAATTGTTTCTTTAGAAACTTGCTTTTCGGCAACTCTTCTTTGTTTTCTTATTCTTGGTGGATTTCCAACAACAAAAAAACACCCCAAACACTTACCTTTCGTGAGAGGCACTTATGAGTGGTGATAATCTGTATCTCTTAATACCAAACACGTGAGTTAGTGTTAACCTTATCACTTTGGGTTTTGAAGGTTCCAAAAGTGTGGCGGCTTATCAAAAATCTTCCCCAATCAAACAATACCAATTGAGACTTTATTGAATTCTCTTAATATTGGATTCATTCTCCATCACACTATGTGGCTAAAACCTAACCTAAACCTTCCATAAATAAACTAGTGACTTATCATATGCTCTTCTTTCCTCAAAACCCTTGTTGGAAAAAAAATCCCCTACACCATTTTGAGCCCCAGCGGCAACTTATTTTGAACAATGAAGATGTCAGCCCCACTTCCTTTAAACCATGCATGGAATGCTTTAATTTGTCCTTTGATAAATACCCTAGCTGAAATATATGTCTTTCCTTGTCAAAGTAGGATTAGTGGCTGTCAACTTGCATTAATTGCAAGAATCTTTTCTTAAAGCTAATCCTTGTCAAAGTAGGAGATTTAAATCAGCTATGACTTTCCTTATTTCTACATGCTTTGGCTGCAAGTAAAGCATCTTTCCTTGTTTAAATATCCTTTGGTTGCAAGTCACCCTTTTTTTCCTTACGTAATTAAACCTTGGCTGACAAGTATTATTTCTTTCCTTAAAAACCTTAAGTCAGCCACTACCTTTCCTTGCAAGGAAAGAAAGCCCCAAGTCAGCATTAATTAAAGGGAGTAAGCCACAAGTCACCTATGAGATGCCCTAAAGTTTGCATATAAATAAAGAACAAGGGGGAGCTGATCTCTACACTTCTCCAAGTTACAATATTCTTATTTCTTCTTTGTTTGAGAGAGTTTGAGTGAACTAAGCTGAATAATTAATATTCTTCTTCTTCTTCTTCTTCTTTCTTTCTTTAGTTTTTCTTCTTATTTTCTCTTTTAGTTTCATGTTTATGTTTACAATGCCTATGCTAGGCTAAACTTTTCTTTGGTTAAGGGTGATTTCAAAGCCCTAGACCTGTTATGTAATTAATTTTCAGATTCTATCATATATTAGTTCTCTATCAAAGTTGTTTATGTTCTTATACATGAATTGTTTATGATTTTTGCCTTGATTTGTTTAGGATGCATACTAGATAGATCTTGATAATATTATCTAATGCTAGTTTAGGAGTCTTGATATGTAGCTTGTCTTGATTTCTATTCAATAGTGGCAATTTGTTATTAATGATTATGTTAAAGTTTTCGCTAATTGCAAAGTGGAACATAACCTAAGTTAAACAATTCATGTTCATGCTTTTGTTGCTTAGATCAACCTATCTTTCTCATCTTAAAGCTGCTATTAAATTAAATTTAGAGATGTTTATCCTAGGTTGTTTGATAGTTAGAGATTAAGTATTGTCCTGCTTAACGATGAATTAAGGAAGGATTGGGGTAACATGGGAGGTTGTTATCTACGATTGATAATTTTGATAGATAATTAATATTGATAGGTCTGAATTTGATTCATAATGATGTCTAGTGGTGGAGAATGAACCTTTAGCCATATTTCTCATATCTGATTACTTCATATTTACTTGCTTTCTTATTTATTGTTTGCTTTAGTTTAAATTCATTCCAAAACCCTTTTTACTCTCGTTTTCTTGTTTTTAAGTCATAAACTATTAACTTATAAACTAAAACCCAATCCCTGAGGAATCGACCCTTTCATACTACTATACTTAACAGTTGATCTTTGTAGTGCAAGGTTAAATAAAGATACACTAATTTGAGTGCATCAATTATAAACTTGTTCTTGGAATTTAAAACATAAACACAATGGTCTTCATCCATCATCTTGAATCCAAAGTTCAAGATTAATCTATGAATTTCAAATACCATTGTCTTGAAGTTTGTTTAAGACCATATATCGACTTCTTTAGTCGACATACCTTGTGTTCCTTACCTTCTACTATGAAACCTTATGGTTGTTTCATGTAGATCTCTTCACTCAAATCACCATTGAGGAAGGCAGTCTTAACATCCATTTGATGTAATTCCAGGTCAAGATTAGCAACAATAGCTAGTATCAACCTAATGGAGTTGAATCTCACAACAGGTGAGAAGGTATCTTTATAATCAATACCTTCTACTTGTGTATACCCCTAGGCAACTAAACGTGCCTTGTACCTTTCAATGGTACCATCCATATTCCTCTTGATCTTGAGAACCCATTTGTTTTCCATTTGTTAGCTAGTAATAATTTGAGTTTTATGCACACTATTAAGAGATGGTTGTCTTTCACCTTTGATATTAAGGATACGCGAGATGGGTGACTTGAGCTGAGTAAGCTTTCACTTTGAGCTCTTTATGAGCTTCCATAAGCTTATCTCATCTCCTTGCTAGTTTACCATTATCATACATCATTCATATCAAGTTAATCTTGTGTGTACTTGGTGTATTTGTTCACTTATGTCCAAATACTTCCAACAGCTCCCACTCGCACTATATAAACTTGATGCTACCATATACACACATATTCAGACCAAAGAGATAATCAAAGCAAAGCATTCATTCTTTGGAATAACATATACAAGTAGGTCGTGTGACCCTAGGCATGCAATTGAATTCATCTCATTATGCAACGATTAAGTATACATAAGAGATCTTACTGAATCCATATAACTTATCCATGACTTATCATAGATGTCAAATCAGAATAACTCTTAAGTTATTCATGTTAATGATCCATATATCATTAACCATGCCTCATGTTGATGTGAAGCCGTGGGGTTGAACCCTTTGAACCCACTAACAATATGAAATACCCTAATCCAAGAAAGCCAAGATCCAGGCAATGAAAACTTATACCCTGTGAAATCCTGTTTCAAAGAACCTAGATAAGCTAAGCTAGCTAGACTCCAAGAACGCTTGTTTCAAGAACCTAAGTTTGAAGGTGTTGAACGCCACAAAGAAGAATTCTTTGATAAGTTCTAAGTTCTGTCAAGAACTAAAATGAGTAAAAACTCACTTGAATAAAATTCAACTCAAAAAGATTCATGCTTAAAGAGTAGGCGGCTAAGACATGTATTTATGGCCTCCTTACATAGCCCAATTCAACTAGCCAAAGAACTCATAGTACATGTGAAACACCTTGGCAGCTATTGGTGTAAGCCCTACAAGCCAATCTAGTTAGGCTTGTAAAACACTATTTATATATTCATGTATTGCACATTATAGTTTATTAATTATAATTGAGGTATTTATTTATCCATAAGTATTGTTATAATTGTTATAAATGACTTGGGAAGATAAAGCCCATGAGACACAATGGCATTGCAAAGGAATTGTAAGGTGTTACAATTATGAGGATCCTTATGCATCAATGTCGTGTTTCTAAATTGTCCCTGGTGTATTGTCAAGACAGGGCATTGGCAATGCTCAAAAACTGGCATATGTTAAGCCTTCATGCACTTGACGCATGCAACTGATCTCATAGGTTGAAAGTATAAAGATACTTGGGGATAACATATGGGTGCTTGTTAGTTGAACAAGTTAACTGAACATGACCCGCTATGAGAGTTCCATTTGGTATTTCACTCAAGTTTCTATGGTAAATACTCTCATGTGTCAATAGTGTAAGTAATCCTTTGACTTGTGACACCAGGTCATCTTGTATGTGAACTGTCATACTTAGATTTCATCACGAGCAGGTCCTAATGACACCAAGTCATCTTGTATGTGAACTGTCATACTTAGATTTATCACAAATAGGTCCCAATCACGAGGATGCTTAAAGTAGGGTGTTATTGGGTATGACATGAAGCATACGAAGATGAATGAGTGGTCCAGAGAGGATTCATCACCCCAAGTGATTAAGGGGACATATCTCACATGTATCTGGCTTATATTAACTTATGAAAGTCCTTGGCCAAGGCAATACTTAAGGAGTTAATATAAAGTTGCAGATCTAATATGGAATGGGTTAAGAGTAGACACTGAACCATGCTTTTTTTTATCCCAGGATATTTGATGAAGGGATCGAATCACACAGACATATTGTACACGAAAGGCTAGTCGAAGCTTGATGACTCTTTTGGCATTTGGGTGGTCATGATGCATTGCTAGATGCCGCTCATGATCTGTAAATATAAAGAAGAAATTCTTAATTGAATTTATTATATTTATTGCCAACATGTTAAGGGCCTAATGGGCCACATGATGCACCCAAAAGAGTGTATCTTATTTAACCTTGCACTTAAAAAGATCAATTGTAAGTATAATGATTAGCAAGGGTCGAGTCCTCAGGGATTGGGTTTTAATCTATGAGTTATTAGTTTATAACTTACGTTCAAAGAAAACAATAAAAGAAAAGGGGTTTTTGAAGCCAGATTTAAACTAAAGTAAATAATAAGAATAAGATGCAAGGCAGTATAACCAGCCAATAAAAATATATATACTAAATTAGGCGGTATAACCAGCCAATAAAAATATATATACTAAATTAGGCGGTATAACCAGCCAATAAAAATATATATACTAAATTAGGCGGTATAACCAGCCAATAAAAATAAAACAAAGTTAATATACAAATTAGGCGGTATAACCAGCCAATATAAATAAATATACTTTTAAAAATAAGCAAACTAGAAAAGTAAGAAAACAAGTAAGTAAGAAGAATCAAATATGAAAAATATGGTTAAGGTTTCATTCTCCACCACTAGACATCATTAAGAATCAATTTCAGATCTATCAATATCAACCAACTATCAAAGTTAACAACGTAGATAACAACAAGCTCTGTTATCCCAATCTTTCCTTAGTTTGTCGTTAAATAGAACAAGCTCTCTATTTAATCTCTAACCATTAAACAACCTAGAATAAGCTCTCTAAATTCAATTTAATGGCAGCTTTATGATGAGAAAGATAGGTTGATCTAAGCAACAAACACATAAGCTCGGATTGTTCAACTTAGGTTATGTTCCACTTTGCAATTATTGAAAACTTGACCATAATCATTAATCACAAATTGCCACTTATGAATAGGAAATCAAGACAATTACACGGATCAAGACTCCTAGACTAGCAATAGATAATTATCAAGATCTATCTAGTTGTACACCTAAATAAATCAAGACAACATCATGAACAATTCTTGTAGAAGAACATAAGCAACTTTGATAGAAAATTAATGATAGATAGAATCTGAAAATCAATCACAAAACATGTCTAGGGCTTTGAAATCACCCTTAACCAAATAGAAGTTTAGCCTAGCATAGGCATTGTAAACATAAACATAAAATTAAAGAGAATCTAAGAAGGAAATAAAAGAAAGAAAGAAGAAGAAGAAAATAAAGAAAAAGAAAACTAGAGAAAAGAAAGAAGAAGAAAACTTAGAGAATTTTATTACAATGGCTAATATCCTACCAATGTACAATACCTCTTACAATCATCCAAGGCCCTCTATTTATACACATTTTGGAGGACTAAATGACAAGAGACAAGCTTTACAAATTTCAAAGGTAGGTATAATAGGTGGGTGCATTTTTCTAACAATTTTCGTCATATTGTATGACAATTTTGATCAGCCAAATTGATGGTCGATTTTGTCAATATTGGAAGCTTGATCTGATCACATGGTCTTCTAGAAAAATGTTACCCTATCAGTTAGTGATCCATAGCCGTTGGAATCAGCTCCTTTGCTGATGTGTATCAGAAGATATGGGCAAAATACCAAAACAGGTCAGCACAGACGTCATTGCACATCAGCCAACTTGATGGTCGATTTCGCTAGGGAAAACGACTCCGTTTCAAGAAGTGTAAAACATGAAAAAGTTAGATATGCCTCTTAACTTTGCACGGTTAAATTTCAGCCTTATTGCTTTAGTGAAACTCCAGATATAGCTGATATGGCAAAAGGTGTCGGAACTGGAACTGAACTGAATTTGCCCTTAATTGTTGATTTAACCTTGTAATCTGAAATCACTCAAAGAAACTCGTAAAAAAAAACCAAATTACATAAAAATATAAAAGATCATAAACACAATTAGACTAAGCAATAATAACTCGTATTTGACACAAAACAATAATAAAACATAACTAAAAACTATATAATTATACGAGTTATCACACCCCCACACTTAGATTGTTGCTAGTCCTCGAGCAAAAACAAATAAAAATAAAATAAGAAAATCTAATCTAATCCACTTTCGTAGGAAATCACGGTGGCACTTAGCATGTGACACAAGCCTTTAAACCCCTATGTGTCCCTAGTGGACGAGTTTAGTCTCGTGAGGGTTTACTAGAACGATACCCACAAACATTGAAAAACTAAAATATAAATAAACTACATATACTAAAAATATTTACTCCTAATCCTTTCAATACACATTAGAGACACTCTGATGCACCCAAAAGAGTGTATCTTATTTAACCTTGCACTAAAAAGATCAATTGTAAGTATAATGATTAGCAAGGGTCGAGTCCTCAGGGATTGGGTTTTAATCTATGAGTTATTAGTTTATAACTTACGTTCAAAGAAAACAATAAAAAAAAAGGGGTTTTTGAAGCCAGATTTAAACTAAAGTAAATAATAAGAATAAGATGCAAGGCGGTATAACTAGCCAATAAAAATATATATACTAAATTAGGCGGTATAACCAGCCAATAAAAATAAAACAAAGTTAATATACAAATTAGGCGGTATAACCAGCCAATAAAAATAAATATACTTTTAAAAATAAGCAAACTAGAAAAGTAAGAAAACAAGTAAGTAAGAAGAATCAAATATGAAAAATATGGTTAAGGTTTCATTCTCCACCACTAGACATCATTAAGAATCAATTTCAGATCTATCAATATCAACCAACTATCAAAGTTAACAACCGTAGATAACAACAAGCTCTGTTATCCCAATCTTTCCTTAGTTTGTCGTTAAATAGAACAAGCTCTCTATTTAATCTCTAACCATTAAACAACCTAGAATAAGCTCTCTAAATTCAATTTAATGGCAGCTTTATGATGAGAAAGATAGGTTGATCTAAGCAACAAACACATAAGCTCGGATTGTTCAACTTAGGTTATGTTCCACTTTGCAATTATTGAAAACTTGAACATAATCATTAATCATAAATTGCCACTTATGAATAGGAAATCAAGACAATTACACGGATCAAGACTCCTAGACTAGCAATAGATAATTATCAAGATCTATCTAGTTGTACACCTAAATAAATCAAGACAACATCATGAACAATTCTTGTAGAAGAACATAAGCAACTTTGATAGAAAATTAATGATAGATAGAATCTGAAAATCAATCACAAAACATGTCTAGGGCTTTGAAATCACCCTTAACCAAATAGAAGTTTAGCCTAGCATAGGCATTGTAAACATAAACTAGGTGGGTGCATTTTTCTAACAATTTTCGTCATATTGTATGCAATTTTGATCAGCCAACTTGATGGTCGATTTTGTCAATATTGGAAGCTTGATCTGATCACATGGTCTTCTAGAAAAATGTTCCCCTATCAGTTAGTGATCCATAGCCGTTGGAATCAGCTCATTTACTGATGTGGATCAGAAGATATGGGCAAAATACCAAAACAGGTCAGCACAGACGTCATTGCACATCAGCCAACTTGATGGTCGATTTCGCTAGGGAAAAAGACTCCGTTTCAAGAAGTGTAAAACATGAAAAAGTTAGATATGCCTCTTAACTTTGCACGGTTAAAATTTCAGGCTTATTGCTTCAGTGAAACTCCAGATATAGCTGATATGGCAAAAGGTGTCGGAATTGGAACTGAACTGGATTTGCCCTTAATTCTTGATTTAACCTAGTAATCTGAAATCACTCAAAGAAACTCGTAAAAAAACACCAAATTACATAAAAATATAAAAGATCATAAACACAATTAGACTAAGCAATAATAACTCGTATTTGACACAAAACAATAATAAAACATAACTAAAAACTATATAATTATACGAGTTATCACACCCCCACACTTAGATTGTTGCTAGTCCCTAGCAACGACTCAATAAAAATAAAATAAGAAAATCTAATCTAATCCATTTTCGTAGGAAATCACGGTGGCACTTAGCATGCGACACAAGCCTTTAAACCCCTAGGTGTCCCTAGTGGACGAGTTTAGTCTCGTGAGGGTTTACTAGGACGATACCCACAAACATTGAAGACATAAGAAAAACTAAAAATAATTTAGTATATATATTTTTATTGGCTGGTTATACCGCCTAATTTAGTATATATATTTTTATTGGCTGGCTATACCGCCTTGCATCTTATTCTTATTATTTACTTTAGTTTAAATCTGGCTTCAAAAACCCCTTTTCTTTTATTGTTTTCTTTGAACGTAAGTTATAAACTAATAACTCATAGATTAAAACCCAATCCCTGAGGACTCGACCCTTGCTAATCATTATACTTACAATTGATCTTTTTAGTGCAAGGTTAAATAAGATACACTCTTTTGGGTGCATCAAATTTTTGGCACCGTTGCCGGGGATTGCTTTCTTTAGTTTATTTGTTACTTGGTTTATTCTTATTTTCAGTTCTAATTAGTTTTATTTTCTTGTACATACAAGTTTTTCTTTTCAAATTTAAAAAAAAAAAAATAAAATAAATGGAATTGAGCAATCTAACACTTGAAGAGTTGGTGGCATACATGAACATGGAGAATCAACAAGCCAATCTCACCTCCCCAGTTCAACAATTGGCCATGGAAGGATGTCAAGGCCATCAAGTGTTCCAAGACCAACAGTATGATCATTACTCAAACACTTACCATGAGGGATGGTGGGATCATACTAATTATGGCTACTCGAAAAATTACCAAGAAGTAGATCCTTATGCCAATTACACTCATCCATCTAGCTTCAATCAATCATGGTCTCAAGAACCAGATCTTTTTCAACCACCACATATGACTCAAAACTCAGGTACTTCTTTAGAAGATCTTGTCTATTCTCTTGTTACTGATACTTTGCAATTTCAACAGGAAACAAGGGCAAGCATCCAGAGTTTGGAAAAGCAAATGAGCTAATTGGCTAGTAGTATGGTGGGATGGGTAGCACAAAGATCTGAAGAACTCCCAGCCCAAACGATGGTTAACCCAAAGGAGAATGCTACTATTGTGACCTTGAAGAATGAGGAACAAGATGAGGATGAAACAAAATTAGAGATGGATTCTATTCTTGAGGATAATGAAGCCAAAGATCCAAATAAGAGTATTTCGGCACCTGAGGTAACGTTTAAGGTTTCACTTTTTACTAATGTTTCTTCTCCACCTTTTCCTAGTAGATTTGCAAAGTTCAAGGAGGAAGAACATGAACAACACATGCCGGAAACCTTAAACAACTTGTTTGTGGAGGTCATTCAACAAGTATCAAAATATGCTCCATTCCTCGATGACATATGCACCACAAAGGATGATGGAATAATACTTGTAATGGAGAATGCATCCACTGTTGTGCAAAGAAAGCTTCCTCTCAAACGCATAAATTTGGGAAATTTCATGTATGAGCCTGACAAGCCTAAAATGCCAAGAAGGGGTGTTGGTTAGGTTCAAAACACTAAATCAAGTGCTAATTGGGGGAGGCAGCCTAATTAGTGAAAGCATTGCCAAACTGCCATCCTCAGATTTGCTCTCTTTTTCTTTATATTTTTCTTATGTTTCTTTGCTAATTGTGTTTAGTGTTTCTAAGTTAATTTAGGCTGCATAAGTTTATTTTGTTTATTAGTTCTTTTCACTTACACATGATTCTTTCATTTGGGATTAATAGCATTACATTAATGACAATGTAAGAATTATGTGTGGGGGGAAGAATTTAGGATTTTATTTAGAGTGTTTTATTTTTGAGTCTTTTTATGTTGTTTTTCTTTCTGATCCTTGTTTTGAAAATAACTAGATGTAAATATAATTTTTATTTTAATTTTTTTAACCCCGGTTAAATGGCGGATAACGGTACTCCATGATTATTTAAGTCGGTTCCATCAGCTACCCACAAAACTGATATTGTATATAAATTTCTCTTTCAATTTCTCTTTCATTTTTTTTCAGGATGGATGATATTCTCACAAGATTGCAGAAACGATTTCCTCCTTTTCCTCGAAATATTTACTGAAGCTTTACCAAGTTCGATTTGAAAGATTAAGAATGCTTATGCACAAAGGGATTCCTGAAGACATACGTTGGATAATTGAAGCCAAGGTACGTGAAGATGAATATCTTCCTGTTTTGCATTTACCAGGTATAGGTAGAAGCACTTTTGCAAAGAAGCGACGAGCAAAGCGCATGAGTTCAAATTGCCACAAATGTGCACGATGGACGTGTAACGGTAAATATCGTTCTATTGGGATTCCGTCCTCTAATCGAGATGATAAAATTGAATTCATTAAGGATGGACTGAGTAAGGAAAATTTGGGTAATATCCAACTTTCTCTTGAGACGCATCCTAGTGGAGACGTACAAAGAGAAATTCTTGATTTATGGCCGCAATTCCAAAGGGAATGACAACGTCTTGGGAATCTGATGTTAAAAGACCCTGTTTGTCAGCTTGTAAGAAAACTGGATGGGAAGCATATCCTCGACTCATAGAAGGCGTTTAAGCCGTTTCTGGACGTAAAACCAGAGGAAGATGTGAGCCACAATCACAACTACAATAAATAACTTCTCAGCTTTTGGTTTGATTTGCAATAACTTCATTTCGGTTTAATTTACGTGTTGTTCGATTTGTGTAATTATTCTCGTTTTTTTTTATTGGTCTTTTACGGTTGATTTTTCTTCTCTTTTTGATTTTCTTCCTGAAATCACGCAAAAATCTTTTGTTAGGTTAACATTTTCTTCTGACAGGTCAAATACACTTTCGGCGACATTATTACTCTTGTCTGATTCACTACTCAGTCCTCTATATATTACACCATGTACTCATTCTCTTTCAGGCACTCGAAAAAAAAATGTAAAGTACTTCGTCCCAGCGCATTAAAAAAATTTGTGTCTTTGGAGGTGCTTATCCAGGGAAAAATAACATATTTGCTGATGCAGCCATAAGAGTTGGAGTAATACTTGCCCAACAAAAGATCCAGTTGATTTATGGAGGTGGTAGTACGGGTTTAATGGGAGCAGTCGCTACAGCAGCACACGCCGGAGGAAGTCCAGTTCTAGGAATCGTGCCAAAACTATTCACAGATTTTTTGTGGACCTACCTTGGGTAAGGAAATACAAGTCTGGAGTATCCCTGAACGGATAACAATCATGTACCATTCTGCCGATGCATTCATTGCTTTACCAGGAGGTCTGGGTACATTGGAAGAAATAGCTTGCGTGGCTTCTTGGTCATCTTTGGTCACAAATAAGAAACCCATTGGTTTGCTTAATATTAATGGTTATTTTAGTAATTTGCTTTCATATTTAGATAATGCTGTGGAAAATGGATTCATGTTTTCAGAGGCAAGGAGAACCATAATTTCTGCTACAACCATTGAAGATTTACTCAAAAAGCTCCAAGCTTATGAGTGTTTATCTGCTACGGTTGTTTCGCAAACGCTCGGAAAAAGAAAAAGAGATATGGACGAGCAAGGAGTGGATTGCACTATGTCTTTGTGACATTATCTAACATTTTGTTTGTTGTGTCTCAGTTATAATAAGTGGTTAGCAACCTCTGCAGGTAATATCTCCTAAATTCTACCTTTAAAATTTGACATTGGGGACAATGTCATATTTTAGTAGGGGTAAGGGACATATTTTGCTAATTTGTTAAAAAAAACAATATATATATATATATTGTTGTGTTTTAAGGTATTTAGAAGCATTCATTCTGAACAAGGTCTGAGTAAGGGAGACTTGAGGCATACCTTGTCAGTTTGATTTAATCTTTTCAAAAAAAAAAAAAAAAACTATATGGTCCGTTTATTATCTGCATGTGTTTTTCTTTTCTTTTATTATTTTTATTTTTATGCTTATTTATTAATTATTTGTTTAGTATTTTAGGAATATTTAGGTTGCATGAATTTGTTTTGTTCTGAGTCTTAGTTATTTCTATTCTTATGTTATTAGTTCTTTTCTCTTACACATGATTCTTTCATTTGGGTTAATAGCATTACATTGAGGACAATGTAAGAATTAAGTGTGGGGGGAAGGATTTAGGATGTATTTTATTATTATTAAAAATTTTAGTGTGTTTTAGTTCTTTTCTATACTATGATGAGATATGAATTGCATAGGTCTAAAACTAGTCTAGTAGTGAGAAGATTTTTCATGAGAATTAAGCTTGATATCATTTTTCATGGAGCCAATGTTAATATGATATGTTGATTGAGAAAGAAGCATGTTTAGACTTAAAATTGACTTGTATAAACATCCTTGTGAGTTTTGAGCCTATATGATTGATGCATTATACAAATCAATCTAATTTCTTTCTTGAGTGCTCCTATGATTACATGATTCTCTAGAACTTGCTTTAGACCTTGTTGAGACTATATTGATGCATGTGACAACAAGAATATGATAGAGGCATTAGGATTTTTAGCCAGGGCCAAACATCCATCCCTTATTGATGTTCCAAGAGAACACACCCTTAGTGAACCAATTTGAGCCTACATTGAATAAGCTATCTCTTTGGTAACCATAACTTGTCCCTAACCTAAATATTTTACCGAAGCTTGATCCACCCAAAAGAGTGTATCTTATTTAACCTTGCACTAAAAAGATCAATTGTAAGTATAATGATTAGCAAGGGTCGAGTCCTCAGGGATTGGGTTTTAATCTATGAGTTATTAGTTTATAACTTACGTTCAAAGAAAACAATAAAAGAAAAGGGGTTTTTGAAGCCAGATTTAAACTAAAGTAAATAATAAGAATAAGATGCAAGGCGGTATAACCAGCCAATAAAAATATATATACTAAATTAGGCGGTATAACCAGCCAATAAAAATAAAACAAAGTTAATATACAAATTAGGCGGTATAACCAGCCAATAAAAATAAATATACTTTTAAAAATAAGCAAACTAGAAAAGTAAGAAAACAAGTAAGTAAGAAGAATCAAATATGAAAAATATGGTTAAGGTTTCATTCTCCACCACTAGACATCATTAAGAATCAATTTCAGATCTATCAATATCAACCAACTATCAAAGTTAACAACCGTAGATAACAACAAGCTCTGTTATCCCAATCTTTCCTTAGTTTGTCGTTAAATAGAACAAGCTCTCTATTTAATCTCTAACCATTAAACAACCTAGAATAAGCTCTCTAAATTCAATTTAATGGCAGCTTTATGATGAGAAAGATAGGTTGATCTAAGCAACAAACACATAAGCTCGGATTGTTCAACTTAGGTTATGTTCCACTTTGCAATTATTGAAAACTTGACCATAATCATTAATCACAAATTGCCACTTATGAATAGGAAATCAAGACAATTACACGGATCAAGACTCCTAGACTAGCAATAGATAATTATCAAGATCTATCTAGTTGTACACCTAAATAAATCAAGACAACATCATGAACAATTCTTGTAGAAGAACATAAGCAACTTTGATAGAAAATTAATGATAGATAGAATCTGAAAATCAATCACAAAACATGTCTAGGGCTTTGAAATCACCCTTAACCAAATAGAAGTTTAGCCTAGCATAGGCATTGTAAACATAAACATAAAATTAAAGAGAATCTAAGAAGGAAATAAAAGAAAGAAAGAAGAAGAAGAAAATAAAGAAAAAGAAAACTAGAGAAAAGAAAGAAGAAGAAAACTTAGAGAATTTTATTACAATGGCTAATATCCTACCAATGTACAATGTCTCATACAATCATCCAAGGCCCTCTATTTATACACATTTTGGAGGACTAAATGACAAGAGACAAGCTTTACAAATTTCAAAGGTAGGTATAATAGGTGGGTGCATTTTTCTAACAATTTTCGTCATATTGTATGACAATTTTGATCAGCCAACTTGATGGTCGATTTTGTCAATATTGGAAGCTTGATCAGATCACATGGTCTTCTAGAAAAATGTTGCCCTATCAGTTAGTAATCCATAGCCGTTGGAATCAGCTCATTTGCTGATGTGGATCAGAAGATATGGGCAAAATAACAAAACAGGTCAGCACAGACGTCATTGCACATCAGCCAACTTGATGGTCGATTTCGCTAGGGAAAACGACTCCGTTTCAAGAAGTGTAAAACATGAAAAAGTTAGATATGCCTCTTAACTTTGCACGGTTAAAATTTCAGCCTTATTGCTTCAGTGAAACTCCACATGTAGCTGATATGGCAAAAGGTGTCAGAATTGGAACTGAATTGGATTTGCCCTTAATTCTTGATTTAACCTAGTAATCTGAAATCACTCAATGAAACTCGTAAAAAAACACCAAATTACATAAAAATATAAAAGATCATAAACACAATTAGACTAAGCAATAATAACTCGTATTTGACACAAAACAATAATAAAACATAACTAAAAACTATATAATTATACGAGTTATCACAATCTTTGAACAAGTCTTATAAACTAATCAATAGCTTAAAGAATTTCACAAAAAATCATGCTTGAATGTAAATTGTTTGAGTTAAGCCAATATTAACATAACATATTTCAATCAAAATAGTGCATATTCAAACTTAATCTCAACTACTCACATGGGATACTCTCATGATTTTCATTCTTTAAAGTAGTGGTAAAGTGTTTACACTCAATCAATCTCATGAAAACAGTTCTACCATATTCTTGCTTGTCCGCCTATTCTCCACTATTTAGATCATACAACTTCATGAATCAAGAGGTCTTTAATCAAGGTTGTAATGGGGCCAAGGGGTTTGTAATGTGGTTGAAGAACAAAAGGATAAAGATATCACAAAGGTTCCAAAGAGTTCATAAAGTTTAGAGACATAATAAGATCATACAAAGAAACTTCTCAAAACTCTTTACAAGTACATAGTCACCTAGGCCGGATATTCATGTTGGGCCTTTTCTTCATTCTAAACAACTTTGTAACATCTTTTTCTTTTTCCCCAAATTCAAGAGATGATTCATATATTTTTTTTTTTTACATAGGAATGTATTTGCCAGTATTCCATTTCTTTTTTTTTTTTTCGTGACTTTTCTTTTCTTTCCCCCCCACACTTATTTCTTGTTTCTAACCCAAATTTTCAATAGATCTTCCTTGTCTTTGCAACTTGTCTCAAAACATGCTAATTCATCTTTGGAACAAAGGTAAGGATATAAGTATATTTAGGTTAGGGACAAGTTATGGTTACCAAAGAGATAGCTTATTCAATGTAGGCTCAAATTGGTTCACTAAGGGTGTGTTCTCTTGGAACATCAATAAGGGATGGCTGTTTGGCCCTGGCTAAAAATCCTAATGCCTCTATCATATTCATGTTCTCACATGCATCAATATAGTCTCAACAAGGTCTAAAGCAAGTTCTAGAGAATCATGTAATCATAAGAGCACTCAAGAAAGAAATTAGATTGATTTATATAATGCATCAATCATTATAGGCTCAAAAACTCACAAGGATGATTATACAAGTCAGATTAAGTCTAAACATGCTTCTTTCTCAATCAACATATCATATTAACATTGGCTCATAAAAAGGTTGATATCAAGCTCAATTCTCATGAAAATCTTCTCACTAATAAATCTGTTTTAGACTTATGCAATTCATATCTCATCATAGTATTGAAAGTAACTAAAACACACTAAAAATAATAATAAAGACTCATAAAAAATAAAAAAAAATAGTAGACAAAAATAAAAGAAATCCTAAATCATTCCCCCACACTTAATTCTTACATTGTCCTCAATGTAAGTCTATTAACCCAAATGAAAGAATCATGTGTAAGAGAAAAGAACTAATAACATAAGAATAGGAACAACTAAGACTCAAAACAAAACAAACTCATGCAACCTAAATAATCCTAAAATACTAAACAAAAATTAACAAGTAAACATAAAAATATTAAAATCAAACTGACAAGGTATGTCTCAAGTCTACCTTACTCAGACCTTGTTCAGATTGAATACTTCTAAATTGCTT
Source organism: Fremontodendron californicum (assembly GCA_030761205.1). Lineage (NCBI taxonomy): Eukaryota > Viridiplantae > Streptophyta > Magnoliopsida > Malvales > Malvaceae > Fremontodendron > Fremontodendron californicum. The sequence continues at coordinate 7,060,717 of JAULJL010000023.1, read as the reverse complement.
AAAACACAACAAACTTTTTTTTTTTTGAACAGAAGAAATCAAACTGACAAGGTATGTCTCAAGTCTCCCTTACTCAGACCTTGTTCAGAATGAATACTTCTAAATGATTTAAAACACAACAAATTTTTTTTTTTTTAAATTAGCAAAATATGTCCCTTACCCCCTACTAAAATATGACATTGTCCCCAATGTCAAATTTTAAAGGTAGAATTTAGGAGATATTACCTGCAGAGGTTGCTAACCACTTATTATAACTGAGACACAACAAACAAAATGTTAGATAATGTCACAAAGACAAAGTGCAATCCACTCCTTGCTCGTCCATATCTCTTTTTCTTTTTCCGAGCGTTTGCGAAACAACCGTAGCAGATAAACACTCATAAGCTTGGAGCTTTTTGAGTAAATCTTCAATGGTTGTAGCAGAAATTATGGTTCTCCTTGCCTCTGAAAACATGAATCCATTTTCCACAGCATTATCTAAATATGAAAGAAATTACTAAAATAACCATTAATATTAAGCAAACCAATGGGTTTCTTATTTGTGACCAAAGATGACCAAGAAGCCACGCAAGCTATTTCTTCCAATGTACCCAGACCTCCTGGTAAAGCAATGAATGCATCAGCAGAATGGTACATGATTGTTATCCGTTCAGGGATACTCCAGACTTGTATTTCCTTACCCAAGGTAGGTCCACAAAAATCTGTGAATAGTTTTGGCACGATTCCTAGAACTGGACTTCCTCCGGCGTGTGCTGCTGTAGCGACTGCTCCCATTAAACCCGTACTACCACCTCCATAAATCAACTGGATCTTTTGTTGGGCAAGTATTACTCCAACTCTTATGGCTTCATCAGCAAATATGTTATTTTTCCCTGGATAAGCACCTCCAAAGACACAAATTTTTTTAATGCGCTGGGACGAAGTACTTTCCAATTTTTATTTTTTTTCGAGTGCCTGAAAGAGAATGAGTACATGGTGTAATATATAGAGGACTGAGTAGTGAATCAGACAAGAGTAATAATGTCGTCGAAAGTGTATTTGACCTGTCAGAAGAAAATGTTAACCTAACAAAAGATTTTTGCGTGATTTCAGGAAGAAAATCAAAAAGAGAAGAAAAATCAACCGTAAAAGACCAATAAAAAAAAACTAGAATAATTACACAAATCGAACAACACGTAAATTAAACCGAAATGAAGTTATTGCAAATCAAACCAAAAGCTGAGAAGTTATTTATTGTAGTTGTGATTGTGGCTCACATCTTCCTCTGGTTTTACGTCCAGAAACGGCTTAAACGCCTTCTATGAGTCGAGGATATGCTTCCCATCCAGTTTTCTTACAAGCTGGCAAATAGGGTCTTTTAACATCAGATTCCCAAGATGTTGCCATTCCCTTTGGAATTGCGGCCATAAATCAAGAATTTCTCTTTGTACGTCTCCACTAGGATGCGTCTCAAGAGAAAGTTGGATATTACCCAAATTCTCCTTACTCAGTCCATCCTTAATGAATTCAATTTTATCATCTCGATTAGAGGACGGAATCCCAATAGAACTACATTTACCGTTACACGTCCATCGTGCACATTTGTGGCAATTTGAACTCATGCGCTTTGCTCGTCGCTTTTTTGCAAAAGTGCTTCTACCTGTACCTGGTAAATGCAAAACAGGAAGATATTCATCTTCACGTACCTTGGCTTCAATTATCCAACGTATGTCTTCAGGAATCCCTTTGTGCATAAGCATTCTTAATCTTTCAAATCGAACTTGGTAAAGCTTCAGTAAAATATTTCGAGGAAAAGGAGGAAATCGTTTCTGCAATCGTGTGAGAATATCATCCATCCTGAAAAAAAAAATGAAAGAGAAATTGAAAGAGAAATTTATATACAATATCAGTTTTGTGGGTAGCTGATGGAACCGACTTAAATAATCACGGAGTACCGTTATCCGCCGTTTAACCGGGGTTAAAAAATTATATTTACATCTAGTTATTTTCAAAACAAAGATCAGAAAGAAAAACAACATAAAAAGACTCAAAAACAAAACACTCTAAATAAAATCCTAAATTCTTCCCCCCACACATAATTCTTACATTGTCATCAATGTAATGCTATTATCCCAAATGAAAGAATCATGTGTAAGTGAAAAGAACTAATAAACAAAATAAACTTATGCAGCCTAAATGAACTTAGAAACACTAAACACAATTAGCAAAGAAACATAAGAAAAAGATAAAGAAAAAGAGAGCAAATCTGAGGATGGCAGTTTGGCAATGCTTTCACTAATTAGGCTGCCTCCCCCAATTAGCACTTGATTTAGTGTTTTGAACCTAACCAACACCCCTTCTTGGCATTTTAGGCTTGTCAGGCTCATACATGAAATTTCCCAAATTTATGCGTTTGAGAGGAAGCTTTCTTTGCACAACAGTGGATGCATTCTCTATTACAAGTATTATTCCATCATCCTTTGTGGTGCATATGTCATCGAGGAATGGAGCATATTTTGATAATTGTTGAATGACCTCCACAAACAAGTTGTTTAAGGTTTCCGGCATGTGTTGTTCATGTTCTTCCTCCTTGAACTTTGCAAATCTACTAGGAAAAGGTGGAGAAGAAACATTAGTAAAAAGTGAAACCTTAAACGTTACCTCAGTTGCCGAAATACTCTTATTTGGATCTTTGGCTTCATTATCCTCAAGAATAGAATCCATCTCTAATTTTGTTTCATCCTCATCTTGTTCCTCATTCTTCAAGGTCACAATAGTAGCATTCTCCTTTGGGTTAACCATCGTTTGGGCTGGGAGTTCTTCAGATCTTTGTGCTACCCATCCCACCATACTACTAGCCAATTGGCTCATTTGCTTTTCCAAACTCTGGATGCTTGCCCTTGTTTCCTGTTGAAATTGCAAAGAATCAGTAACAAGAGAATACACAAGATCTTCTAAAGAAGTACCTGAGTTTTGAGTCATATGTGGTGGTTGAAAAAGATCTGGTTCTTGAGACTATGATTGATTGAAGCTAGATGGATGAGTGTAATTGGCATAAGGATCTACTTCTTGGTAATTTTTCGAGTAGCCATAATTAGTATGATCCCACCATCCCTCATGGTAAGTTTTTGAGTAATGATCATACTGTTGGTCTTGGAACCCTTGATGGCCTTGACATCCTCCCATGGCCAATTGTTGAACTGGGGAGGTGAGATTGGCTTGTTGATTCTCCATGTTCATGTATGCCACCAACTCTTCAAGTGTTAGATTGCTCAATTCCATCGTTTTTTTTTTTTTTTTTTCCTTTTTTTTTCAAAATTTGATAAGAAAAACCCGTATGTACAAGAAAATAAAACTCATTAGAACTGAAAATAAGAATAAACCAAATAACAAATAAACTAAAAAAACAATCCCCGGCAACGGCGCAAAAAATTTGGTACACCCAAAAGAGTGTATCTTATTTAACCTTGCACTTAAAAAGATCAATTGTAAGTATAATGATTAGCAAAGGTCGAGTCCTCAGGGATTGGGTTTTAATCTATGAGTTATTAGTTTATAACTTACGTTCAAAGAAAACAATAAAAGAAAAGGGGTTTTTGAAGCCAGATTTAAACTAAAGTAAATAATAAGAATAAGATGCAAGGCAGTATAACCAGCCAATAAAAATATATATACTAAATTAGGCGGTATAACCAGCCAATAAAAATATATATACTAAATTAGGCGGTATAACCAGCCAATAAAAATAAAAAAAAGTTAATATACAAATTAGGCGGTATAACCAGCCAATATAAATAAATATACTTTTAAAAATAAGCAAACTAGAAAAGTAAGAAAACAAGTAAGTAAGAAGAATCAAATATGAAAAATATGGTTAAGGTTTCATTCTCCACCACTAGACATCATTAAGAATCAATTTCAGATCTATCAATATCAACCAACTATCAAAGTTAACAACCGTAGATAACAACAAGCTCTGTTATCCCAATCTTTCCTTAGTTTGTCGTTAAATAGAACAAGCTCTCTATTTAATCTCTAACCATTAAACAACCTAGAATAAGCTCTCTAAATTCAATTTAATGGCAGCTTTATGATGAGAAAGATAGGTTGATCTAAGCAACAAACACATAAGCTCGGATTGTTCAACTTAGGTTATGTTCCACTTTGCAATTATTGAAAACTTGACCATAATCATTAATCACAAATTGCCACTTATGAATAGGAAATCAGGACAATTACAAGGATCAAGACTCCTAGACTAGCAATAGATAATTATCAAGATCTATCTAGTTGTACACCTAAATAAATCAAGACAACATCATGAACAATTCTTGTAGAAGAACATAAGCAACTTTGATAGAAAATTAATGATAGATAGAATCTGAAAATCAATCACAAAACATGTCTAGGGCTTTGAAATCACCCTTAACCAAATAGAAGTTTAGCCTAGCATAGGCATTGTAAACATAAACATAAAATTAAAGAGAATCTAAGAAGGAAATAAAAGAAAGAAAGAAGAAGAAGAAAATAAAGAAAAAGAAAACTAGGGAAAAGAAAGAAGAAGAAAACTTAGAGAATTTTATTACAATGGCTAATATCCTACCAATATACAATACCTCTTACAATCATCCAAGGCCCTCTATTTATACACATTTTGGAGGACTAAATGACAAGAGACAAGCTTTACAAATTTCAAAGGTAGGTATAATAGGTGGGTGCATTTTTCTAACAATTTTCGTCATATTGTATGACAATTTTGATCAGCCAACTTGATGGTCGATTTTGTCAATATTGGAAGCTTGATCTGATCACATGGTCTTCTAGAAAAATGTTACCCTATCAGTTAGTGATTCATAGCCGTTGGAATCAGCTCATTTGCTGATGTGGATCAGAAGATATGGGCAAAATACCAAAACAGGTCAGCACAGACGTCATTGCACATCAGCCAACTTGATGGTCGATTTCGCTACGGAAAACGACTCCGTTTCAAGAAGTGTAAAACATGAAAAAGTTAGATATGCCTCTTAACTTTGCACGGTTAATATTTCAACCTTATTGCTTCAGTGAAACTCCAGATATAGCTGATATGGCAAAAGGTGTCGGAACTGGAACTGAACTGAATTTGCCCTTAATTGTTGATTTAACCTAGTAATCTGAAATCACTCAAAGAAACTCGTAAAAAAAAAACCAAATTACATAAAAATATAAAAGATCATAAACACAATTAGACTAAGCAATAATAACTCGTATTTGACACAAAACAATAATAAAACATAACTAAGAACTATATAATTATACGAGTTATCACCACACACAAAAGGTGATTATTGAAATTAAAATGAGATTGGGCCAGATTAAATATTCATTAAGTGTTGTGGGCTTATTGTGAATATTTAATAATATATGTATAAGGGCTTTAGTGCAATAAGTCCAAGAGTTGGTATACCCTTAACCTGATAATATATATATGCCTTATGTTGTTGCCGCCTCCCCCTAAGGAAGAAAAACCCTAGTAGTCGCACTCTCTCACCTTCCTTTGAGAATTGACGCATAGAGAAAAGAGAAGGAGGAATCAGTTTTCTTCTTGCCTACTTCTTTTCGGCTAACTAGAGTAAGAGGAGGAAGGTTTCGCACAACCTAGACCACTAGCATCGTCTTGGCAAAACATAATCTCAACCTTGTGCAGGCTTTCAGATCACCTGTGTGGATTACCGTTAGAGGTTGGACAATTGGACGACTTTGGTCTTCGACAAGCTAACATTGTGTACAAGAGCAAGAACATCAAGAATCTATGATGTGGTTTCGGCAATCTCCATTACAGAGGTATGAGATTTTGATTGTTATCTGTTCTTGACAGCTTGACCGTTTTGAATTCATAGGCAAATCCTTGGAGGGATTCGATGTCTCTTTGATTTTATTTAATTCCGCTGCATTGTATATTTAACTTGTTGATTAAATTATACATATCTCTGTTTGAGCATGAGTCGAATCCCAACAGAAGCCAGCCCTAATTGCAAGATAAAAAGCTTAACTATGGGCTGAACATGCTCAAGGCCAAACTTAAAAAATTAGAAAGGATGTCCAACAAGTTTAATGAAGGTAGACCCCACTTAGCCTATTGGACATATTACATAAGCCAGGCCTAAAAACCTAAGTAATTACAAGACTTTAAATAAGCCCAAATAAACCCTCTTAATGTGCCACCTTGTGTTCTTGAATCACATGAACCAAACTTGGATGCAAGCCCATCTTGCATGTTGAAGCATTTCTTGAATAATTTTAACATGGCCCAAGTGAATTCCACCCATTATTGCCAAGTTTCCTAGATCTTTTTGAATTTTGACCCATATAGAAATTGCAATGGGATTGGGCCATCTTGGATCCAATAATTCCCCCATTCCTCGAAAAGATTCGCCCTGGAATCTTAGCCTTGTGTGTGAGAATGATGGCTCTAGGTACTAAATCAAGGTTATGTACAATGTCGCTTATGGGTGGAAACCCATCCTGCAAACTCCTCCAAAATTAAATCCTCACAATCCTTCAACAAAGAAATAGGCAAAACAGGAAGAGATTAGTTAGGAGCATCAAGAATAAGAACCTCACTCTCTTTTGCATCAGAAAAATTCTCAAATTCTTTGTGTCTCTCGACAGGAATTGCCTCATTTTCCACTAGTGGCTCCTCTCTTGTGTCTTTATTTTCAGCCACCTCTATTTCTTTTTCACTTTCTTTTTTACTCTCCGTTTCCTCTTTCTTTTCTTTATTTGCAGCCACCTCACTTTCTTTTTCTTTTTTTTTTCGGCTTCACTCTCATTTTTCTGTTTTCTCCTTTTTTCCTCATGCGTTTCGGCCACACTCTTTCTTTTTTGCTCACTCTCATTTTCCAGCTTCAATTTCAATTGTTCCTCATAGACCTGTTTTGGAGTTAAAGGAACAAGCTTGATTGTTTTTCCATCCTTTACAAAGTTATACCTATTCCTAAACTGATCATGAATTACCTTCTTATCATACTAAAATGGTCTCCCCAACAAAATATGGCTAGTATGCATAGGTACTATGATAAGTGCTTAATTTCATGCATTTTCCTATTGAATTTCCTTATACTTTGTGTTTTGATTCTTAAGTTCCTTGACATTTTACTAGGTTTTTATGCTTTGTAGGTATTTTGGAAGAGATGAAGTCAAAACATGTCAATTAGGATATTAAAGAGCTTACAAACTCACAATCACAAGATTGAAAAAAACTTGGGAGTCAAAAAGATCAAATTCTTAGTGCAAAGTGATGGAGACTCAATTAAGAGTTGTAAACCCAAGTGCAGGTTATGTTCAAGTAATAAATTCTCGGGTGTCCGAGGTCGAACCACAGGGAAGCGTATTAGTAAGTATAAGTTTATAAATATATAAGAAAAAGAAAGTAAACAAGATATTAGGGAATCAACAACAAAACAAGATAAACAAGATATTAGAGAACAAAATAAACAAAACAACATAAAAGAAATTAAACAAGATATAAACAAAACAATAAGAAAAGATGTTGAGGTTAGAGAATCCACTCTTGGTGTTATGCTAAGATTAATCTTGTTTTATTACACAATTGAAATTCACACATAAGGGAGATTCCAATCGGAAGGTTTAGCAATTCAGTCCAAATTGTCCAACGTCCATAGCATATGATATTATGTTCATTTGGTGTCCTCAAAACTCATAAAAAGAGTCCAAGCATTCCTTATGCCAAGGTATATGTCTACAACAAATCAAGGTTATGAAACCAAGCATTTACTGTGCCATTTTCATTGTCAATAATGAATCAAGATCTCTACTTTGCAAGTATGATTTTAAACCAAAAGAAAATATTATCTATACTAGTGTTTATAAATGATGATTCATTTTAGCTCATGTTTAAGAGACTAACCTTAGCATTTACCAAAAGCTTCACCTCATCACCTCAACAATATGATTAGCAATACATACTAGATATGAATAAAATGAAAAGAAATGTAAGAAGCATAAGTAAATAAAGAAAAAGAAAACTAGAGAAAGGAAAGAAGAAGAAAACTTAGAGAATTTTATTACAATGGCTAATATCCTCAAATCTGCCTTTAATGCTCATCCAAGGCCCTCTATTTATACACATTTTGGAGAGCTAAATGACAAGAGACAAGCTTTATAAATTTCAAAGGTAGGTATAATAGGTGGGTGCATTTTTCTAACAATTTTCGTCATATTGTATGACAATTCTGATCAGCCAGCTTGATGGTCGATTTTGTCAATGTTGGAGGCTTGATCTGATCCAATGGTCTTCTAGAAAAATATACCCCTATCAGTTACGGATCCATAGCCGTTGAAATCAGATCATTTGCTCATGTGGATCGGAAGATATTGTCAAAATACCAAAAAAGGTCAGCACAGACGTCATTGCACATCAGCCAACTTGATGGTCGATTTCGCTAGGGAAAACGACTCCGTTTCAAGAAGTGTAAAACATGAAAAAGATAGGTATGCCTCTTAACTTTGCACTGTAAAAAATTCAGCCTTATTACTTCAGTGAAACTCCAGATATAGCGGATAAGGCAAAAGGTGTCGGAACTGGAACTGAACTGGATTTGCCCTTAATTGTTGATTTAACCTAGTAATCTGAAATCACTCAAAGAAACTCGTAAAAAAACCAAATTACATAAAATATAAAATATCATAAACACAATTAGACTAAGCAATAATAACTCGTATTTGACACAAAACAATAATAAAACATAACTAAGAACTATATAATTATACGAGTTATCACAAAGCAAGAAGACAGATTTGACCTCTAGAACATGTTGCTAAAAAAACATGATGTTAGACTCTTTATTCGAAGAAACTTCCTTCTTGACTTTTGAATATCACTTGATTACCTTTCCAACGGTTGGTCATGGGCCTCAATCGGATAAGAAGTGGTCATCCATATCGGCAGTGGAATATCTCTCTAAACAACCCTAGTGGCAGAAAAAACCCTACCCGTAAATCACATCTTTTTCTTGATACCCTAGCTTATATTTATGTTTATCCTTGTCAAAGAAGGATTAGTGGCTGTTAATTTGGATTAATTGCAAGTATCTTTCCTTAAAGCTAATCCTAGTCAAAGTAGGAGAATTAAATCAGCCAAGACTTTCCTTCCTTACACTTACTTTGGCTGCAAGTTTGTAATCTCTCTTCATTAAAGGGTGCTTTGACTAAAACTTTCCTACTTTATTCAAACTTGGCTGCCAAGGCTTATATCTTTCCTTAAAACACAAAAGTCAGCCACTTTTCCATAACTTTAGCCACAAGTAAGCATTTATTGAAGGGAGAGAGCTGAAATTCACTTGTTTGATGCCCTAGCTATTGCCTACAAATAGATATCAAGGGGGCAAACGAAATTGACACTTCTCCAAGCATCAAAGTTCTGATTTCTTCTTTGTTTCTTTGTTTTTGAGTGAGCAAGAGGCTGAATAATTAATATTCTTCTTCTTCTTCCTTCTTTCTTTTATTTTCTTCTTAGATTCTCTTTAATTTTATGTTTATGTTTACAATGCCTATGCTAGGCTAAACTTTTATTTGGTTAAGGTTGATTAGACATGTTATGTAATTAATTTTCAGAATCTATCTATCATTGTTTTCTATCAAAGTTGCTTATGTTCTTCCATTAAAATGTTCATGATGATGTTTTGATTTGTTTAGGTGGCCAACTAGATAAATCTTGATAATTGTCTAATGCTAGTTTAGGAGTCTTGATCCGTGTGATTGTCTTGATTTCCTATTCATAAGTGGCAATTTGTGATTAATGATTATGGTCAAGTTTTCAATAATTGCAAAGTGGAACATAACCTAAGTTGAACAATCCGAGCTTATGTGTTTGTTGCTTAGATCAACTTATCTTTCTCATCATAAAGCTGCTATTAAATTGAACATCGAGATCTTATTCTTGGTTGTTTGATAGTTAGAGATTAAATAGAGAGTTTGTTCTATTTAATGACAAACTAAGGAAAGATTGGGGTATCAGAGCTTGTTGTTATCTACGGTTGTTAACTTTGATAGCTAATTAATGTTGATAGATATGAAATTGATTCTTAATGATGTCTAGTGGTGGAGAATGAAACCTTAACCATATTTTTCATATTTGATTCTTTTTAATTACTTATTTTCTCATTTTTTCATATTTGATTCTTCTTAATTACTTATTTTCTCATTCTTATTGTTAACTTTAGTTTAAATCTGATCTCAAAATACCCTTTTCTTTTATTGTTCTCGAATTTAAGTTTTAAACTATTAACTTATAAACTAAAACCAATCCCTGAGGACTCGACCCTTGCTAATCTCTATACTTTACAATTGATTCTTTTAAGTGCAAGGTTAAATAAGATACACTCTTTTGGGTGCATCAAGTTTTTGGCGCCGTTACCGGGGATTGCTTTCTTTAGTTTATTAGTTTATTGGTTTATTCTTATTTTCTGTTCTAATTATTTTCCTTCTTATTTTTTTTATTAGTGAATGTTCCAAGCTCCCGAAGAAGACTTAAGACTTAGGAGAATTCAGGAATTTATAACTTCTCACCAACAACCAATCGAGGAGTTGATCCAAAACATCCTAGAGGAGTAAGGAGAGATGGCAGCAGCTGACAACCAAAGTCTCAAGGAGCTAGACGCTCCAGACTTGGGTCAACAACCATTATGCATTGAATATGCTAATCTTGAGGTAGCTTTTGAATTAAAATCTGGTTCGATTCATCTTCTCCCAACTTTTCATGGTTTTGCTGGAGAGGATCCAAATAAGCACCTCAAGGAATTCCATGTACTTTGCTCAAGCATGAGACCAACAGGGGTCACGGAAGAGCAAGTTAAGTTGAGAGCCTTCCCATTCTCTCTAGCTGATTCAGCAAAGGAATGGCTCTACTATCTACCATCCGTGACCATCACTACATGGAATGATATGAAGAAAGCATTCTTGGAAATGTATTTCCCAGCATCTAAGGCTACCAACATTAGAAAAGAGATATGTGGGATTCGGCAATACAACGGAGAGTCCTTATATGAGTATTGGGAGAGGTTCAAGAACCACACCATCAGAAAAGTGAACAACTTCTCATCCAATACTTCTATGAAGGTCTCATGCCCATGGAGAGAAGTATGATAGATGCCGCTAGTGGGGGAGCTCTAGTTGATAAGGCTCCCGGGGCTGCTAGAACTCTAATCTCCAACATGGCAGCCAATTCTCAACAATTCTCAATGAGACAATATGTACCACAACCAAAGAGAGTTAATGAGGTAAGTATATCATCCCTTGAACAAAAATTTGATAAACTGACTTCTCTTGTGGCATATATTCAAACATGGGGCACCAAACGGATATATGTCCAACACTTCAAGAGGACACCAATGAACATGTGAATGCCATGGGTGGATTTCAGAACCAACCAAGGAAATATGATCCCTACTCAAACACATACAATCCAGGATGGAGGGATCATCCAAACTTCAATTATGGAGGGAACCAATCAGAAGCTGTTCCTCCACCATTTGACAACAGGCCACCGGGTTTTCAGCAAAGAGTGCAACAACCATATCAAACCCGACAACAAGTGGCATCACAAAAAAATGCAGGTGAGACTCTTGAAGATCTTGTCAAAACCCTTACTACTAATACAATTCACCTTTAACAGGAATCAAGCGAGACAAAGGTAAGTATTCGAAACTTAGAGGCTCAGATGGGGCAATTGGCAACAACCATGAGTCAAATGCAAGCAAGGGATTCCGGGAAATTACCTTCCCAAACCATAGTGAATCCAAGAGAGAATGCCAATGCTATAACTTTAAGAAGTGGGAAACAGCTAGAGACACCACAAAAGGATAGTACTCAATGGGAGAACAACACCATGGCATCCTCTTCGCATCCCAACAAGTCACTAAAAAAGGTAATTCCTAAACCATCATTTCCTTCTTATATAACTCCACCACCTTTTCCTAGCAGGTTAGCAAAGTCCAAGAAGGAGGAGCAAGAGAAGGAAATTTTGGAAACCTTCCGGAAAGTAGAGGTGAACATCCTTTACTAGGTGCTATCAAGCAAGTGCCAAGATAAGCCAAGTTCCTAAAAGAGTTGTGCACATCTAAACGGAAGTTGAAATGGAATGAAAAGGTAAGTGTGGGGGAGAATATGTCAGCTGTTCTTCAAAAGAAACTCCCACCTAAATACAAGGATCCAGGTATGTTTACCATTCCTTGTAAGATAGGCAACACGAGGTTTGAGCGTGCTATGCTAAATCTAGGGGCATCTATTAATGTCATGCCATATTCAATTTATGCTTCATTGAATCTAGGACCATTAGAGGAAACCAGTGTTATAATACAACTTGCTGACCGTTCTAACACTTATCCAAGAGGAGTTGTAGAAGACGTTCTTGTACAGGTTAATGAATTGGTTTTTCCCACTGGCTTTTATGTTATTGAGATGGAAGATGAGATGTCTTCTAATCCCACACCTATTCTATTATGGAGACCATTCTTGAAAATAGCAAGAACTAAAATATATGTACAGGATGGCTCTTTAACCATGGAATTTGATGGTGAAATAATTCGCTTTAACATTTTTGAGGCCATGAGATATCCTCGTGATGTGCATTCTGTTTTTAATATTGATATAATTGACTCACTAGTGCAGCAAGCTTATGAGCTAGATGGTGAAGATAGTGTGGAGATAGTCCCTAGCAAACATCTCGGAATGGGGAACGCTAAAGGGGAACTAGCCTTGAGTGACCATGTGGAAGGGGCACTAGAATCTTTACACTCGCTGCCAACTAAAGATGCAAGGTTTGATGTTTCATTTATTGATTTGCCTTTATCTAATGAGAAACTTCTACCTTCCATTTTGCAAGTATCAACTTTAGAGTTGAAACCACTACCGAACCACTTGAAATATGTGTTCTTAGGTGAAAAGGACACACTACCGGTCATCATTGCCAAGGAGCTCACACCTTTGCAAGAAGAGCGACTTATCCGGGTGCTTAGAGAGCATAAAACAGTAATTGGTTCGACAATTGCCGATATCAAGGAAATAAGCCCATCCATGTGCATGCACCGGATTTTGTTAGAGGAGGCATCCAAACCAACAAGAGAAGCACAAAGAAGATTGAACCCTCCTCTGATGGAGGTTGTGAAAAAGTAGATACTGAAGCTCCTAGATGTTGGAGTGATCTATCCTATCTAGGATAGCAAATGGGTGAGCCCGGTCCAAGTGGTTCCAAAGAAATCAGGTGTAACGGTGGTAACAAATAATGAGAATGAACTTGTTCCTACTAGGATTCAAACAGGGTGGCGAGTTTGTATTGATTATCGTAAACTTAATTCCACAACTCGCAAAGACCACTTTCCTTTACCTTTTATTGATCAAATGCTTGAAAGGTTAGCTGGCCATTCTCATTATTGTTTTCTTGATGGTTTTTCAGGTTATAATCAGATTGACAATGCTTCGGAGGACCAAGAGAAAACAACATTCACATGTCCATTTGGTCTTTGTAATGCGCCAGCTACATTCCAAAGGTGTATGGTTAGCATATTTTTGGATTATGTAGAGAACATCATAGAAGTGTTTATGGATGATTTTAGTGTCTATGGTGGTTCTTTTGATAGATGTATAGAGAACCTTACACTTGTACTTGAAAGATGCATCGAAACTAACCTTGTTTTGAATTGGGAAAAATGTCACATTATGGTAGAACAAGGAATAGTTTTGGGCCATGTTATTTCTTCTAAAGGAATAAAGGTTGATAAATCTAAAATAGATATTATGCATTCTTTACCACCTCCTAGAAATGTGAGAGAGGTTCGTTCTTTTCTTGGACATGCAGGTTTCTATAGGAGATTTATCAAAGACTTCTCAAAGATCACACTACCTCTTTGCAAGCTACTACAAAAAGATGTGGTTTTCAACTTTGATGATAAATGCAAAGAGGCGTTTGGAACATTGAAGGGACTCTTGATATCAGCTCCTATCATGCAACCACCAGATTGGAATATACGTTTTGAAATCATGTGTGATGCTAGTGACTATGCCATTGGAGCTGTTTTGGGCCAACGGGTTGGCAAAGCCTCGTATGCCATTTATTATGCCTCCAGAACTCTTAATGATGCTCAATTAAACTATTCCACTATTGAAAAAGAACTTTTGGTTGTTGTATTTGCTCTAGAAAAATTTCGATCTTTTTTAATTGGTACTAAAGTAATCATATTTTCGGACCATGCAGCCCTTAGGTACTTACTCACTAAGAAAGAGGCCAAACCAAGGTTGATTAGATGGATACTTCTCTTACAAGAGTTTGATTTGGAGATAAAAGATAAGAGAGGTAGTGACAACCTAGTTGCGGACCATCTTAGCCGTTTAGTTCATGAAGAGGATGCGCTACCCTTGAATGAGAACTTTCCGGATGAGCAACTTCTTTTTATAAGTATAACAACTCCTTGGTATGTCGATATTGTTAATTACTTAGTTACCAAGAATTTGCCACAAGAGTTGACACAAGCTCAAAGAAATAAGATCAAGAGTGATGCCTAATACTAAATATGAGATGATCCTTACCTTTGGAAACATTGCTCCGATCAGATTATAAGAAGGTGTGTACTCGAACCTGAATTTCAATCTATTCTCACCTTTTCTCACTCTTATGCATGTGGAGGACACTTTGGATCCAAAAGAACAGCCATGAAAGTTCTTAATTCTGGATTTTATTGGCCTACTATATTCAAAGATGCATGCCTCTTTTGCAAGTCATGTGATCGTTGCCAAAGAACAGGTAACTTAGGTGCTAGAAATCAAATGCCTCAAACTCTAATACTTATTGTTGAAATTTTTGATGTATGGGGCATAGATTTCATGGGACCTTTTTCTTCTTCTTTTGGTAATCTTTATATTTTACTTGCCGTTGATTATGTTTCGAAGTGGGTGGAAGCAAAAGCCACTAGGACTAATGACTCTAAAGTTGTTTCAGATTTTGTCAGGACTAACATCTTTGCTAGGTTTGGAACACCAAAGGCCATAATCAGCGATAGAGGTACTCACTTTTGCAATAGGACTATGGAAGCACTTTTGAGGAAGTATAACATCACTGATGCACCCAAAATAGTGTATCTTATTTAACCTTGCACTTAAAAAAAAAGAATCAATTGTAGAGTATAGTGATTAGCAAGGGTCGAGTCCTCAGGGATTGGGTTTTAGTTTATAGGTTAATAGTTTATCACTTAAAACAAGTAAACAAAAGTAAAGGGGTTTTTGAAATCAGATTTAAACTAAAGTTAACAATAAGAATGAGAAAACAAGTAATTAAGAAGAATCAAATATGAAAAATATGGTTAAGGTTTCATTCTCCACCACTAGACATTATTAAGAATCAATTTCATATCGATCAACATTAATTAGGTATCAAAGTTAACAACCGTAGATAACAACAAGCTCTGTTACCCCAATCTTTCCTTAGTTCGTCGTTAAAAAGAACAAGCTCTCTATTTAATCTCTAACTATCAAACAACCTAGAATAAGCTCTCTAAGTTCAATTTAATAGCAGCTTTATGATGAGCAAGATAGGTTGATCTAAGCAACAAACACATAAGCTCGAATTGTTCAACTTAGGTTATGTTCCACTTTGCAATTATTGGAAACTTGACCATAATCATTAATCACAAATTGCCACTTATGAATAGGAAATTAAGACAATTACACGGATCAAGACTCCTAAACTAGCATTAGACAATTATCAAGATTTATCTAGTTAGCCACCTAAACAAATCAAAACATCATCATGAACAATTTTAATGGAAGAATATAAGCAACTGTGATAGAAAACAATGATAGATAGATTCTGAAAATTAATTACATAACATGTCTAGGGCTTTGAAATCACCCTTAACCAAAGAAGTTTAGCATAACATAAGCATGGATAATATATACATAAAAATAAAAGGAAAAATCAAAGAATGGAGAAGAAGAAGAAGAATAATGATGATCCCTTGAGTCTCCTCAAAAGATGTCTAATTTGTGGCTCAAAAGATGGTATTTATAGAGCTTTAAAACCCTGAGAATAAGTCCTTGCCGCACAAGTAAGCCTGGAGGCAGAAAAATCACGTTTTTGCCTTTTTTTTTCAGATTTGCGGTTAGGGTTTTTTTGGCCGTAGGGTTCTTTAGGGAGATCTTCTAGCGCCAATTTGGGTGCCTATTTATTTTTTGATTTGGGCCCATAATATTTCGTTCGAAAGATAATCAAGTTAACTTCAAATGTTAAGAAGGAAGTTTCTTCAAATAAAGAATCTAACATCATGTTTTCCATACAACAAGCTCCAGAGGTCAAATCTGCCTGATTGCTTTTCAACCAGAAATTGATATTTTTGACTCCCAAGTCTTCTTCCATCTTGTGATTATGATTTTGTAAGCTCTTTACCATCATTATTTACATCTTTTGACGTCATTCTCCTTATTGTACTGATAAGCTCATAAAATATACATTTTATGCCTTTCTACCTTTAGTTTTTTTATGTTTTCGATCTTTATCTTGTTTACTTATATTATGTTTTTGAATTTTAGGTAAAATAAGGAGAATGAAGTCAAAAGATGTCAATAATGATGGTAAAGAGCTTACAAAATCATAATCACAAGATGGAAGAAGACTTGGGAGTCAAAAATATCAATTTCTGAGTGAAAAGCAATGAGCAGATTTGACCTCCGGAGCTTGTTGCCCAAATCGGATAAGAAATGGGCATTCAAAATTGCGCTAGAAGATCTCCCTAAAGAACCCTGTGGCCAGAAAAACACTAATCGCAAATCTGAAAAAAAAAAAAGGCAAAAACGTGATTTTTGCACCTCTAGGCTTACTTGTGCGGCAATGACTTATTCTCAGGGTTTTAAAGCTCTATAAATACCATCTTTTGAGCCAGAAACTAGACATCTTTTGAGGAGACTCAAAGGATCATCATTCTTCTTCTTCTTCTCCATTCTTTTATTTTCTTTTTAGTTTTATATATATATTATCTATGTCTATGCTAGGCTAAACTTTTATTTGGTTAAGGGTGATTTCAAAGCCCTAGACATGTTTTGCAATTGATTTTCAGAATCTATCTATCATTGTTTTCTATCAAAGTTGCTTATGTTCTTCCATTAAAATTGTTCATGATGGTTTAGGTGTCCAACTAGATAAATCTTGATAATTGTCTAATGCTAGTTTAGGAGTCTTGATCCGTGTAATTGTCTTGATTTCCTATTCATAAGTAGCAATTTGTGATTAATGATTATGGTCAAGTTTTCAATAATTGCAAAGTGGAACATAACCTAAGTTGAACAATCCGAGCTTATGTGTTTGTTGCTTAGATCAACCTATCTTTCTCATTAATGCTGATAGATATGAAATTGATTCTTAATGATTTCTAGTGGTGGAGAATGAAACCTTAACCATATTTTTAATATTTGATTCTTCTTAATTACTTGTTTTCTCATTCTTATTATTTACTTTAGTTTAAATCTGATTTCAAAAACCCCTTTTCTTTTATTGTTCTTGAATTTAAGTTTTAAACTATTAACTTATAAACTAAAACACAATCCCTGAGGACTCGACCCTTGCTAACTACTATACTTACAATTGATCTTTTTAAGTGCAAGGTTAAATAAGATACACTCTTTTGGGTGCATCATGTACCTAAAATTCAAAAACATAATATAAGTAAACAAGATAAAGATCGAAAACATAACAAAAACTAAAGGTAGAAAGGCATAAAATGTATATTTTATGAGCTTATCAATCACACACAAGGTCTCCACCTCATACCATCCTCAAACTAGTGGGCAAGCTGAAGTGTCAAATCGAGAAGTAAAGTCCATCCTTGAAAAGACAGTTAATCCAAATTGGAAGGATTGGAGTTCATGCCTTGATGATGCACTTTGGGCTTATAGGACAGCATATAAGACACCCATTGGTATATCTCCTTATCGACTTGTTTATGGTAAGCCTTGTCATCTTCCGGTTGAATTGGAACATAAATCATATCGGGCTATCAAACAATGCAACATGGAGATGGTTGAGACAGGTAAGCAAAGAAAACTTGACCTACAAGAATTAGAGGAGATAAGGTCTTGATTTGTTTAGGTTACAAACTAGATAGATCTTGATAATTATCTATTGCTAGTTTAGGAGTCTTGATCCGTGTAATTGTCTTGATTTCCTATTCATAAGTGGCAATTTGTGATTAATGATTATGGTCAAGTTTTCGCTAATTACAAAGTGGAACATAACCTAAGTTAAACAATTCATGTTCATGCTTTTGTTACTTAGATCAACCTATCTTTCTTATCATAAAGCTACTGTGAAATTAAATTTAGAGATGTTTATCCTAGGTTGTTTGATAGTTAGAGATTAAGTAGTGGCGTTCGTCCTATTTAACGACGAACTAAGGAAGGATTGGGGTAACACGGGATGTTGTTATCTACGGTTGTTAACTTTGAGAGCTAATTGATGTTGATAGATCTGAATTTGATTCTTAACATTGTCTAGTGTGTGGAGAATGAAACCTTAACCATACTTTTCTCATATTTGATTTCATCTTATTTTATTACTTCTTACTTTTCTTGTTTTCTTAGTTTTTAAAACTCTTTTAAAAAACCCCTTTTCTTTTATTATTCTTGAATTTAAGTTTTAAACTAGTAATTTATAAACTAAAAACCAATCTCTGTGGATTCGACCCTTGCATGCTACTTTACTATAATTGATCATATTAATTGCAAGGTTGAATAAAGATACACTCTTTTTGGTGCATCAAGTTTTTGGCACCGTTGCTGGAGATTGCTTTATTTAGTTTATTAGGTATTTGGTTTATTCTTATTTTCAGTTGTAATTAATTTTTTTTTTCTTGTACATACAGGTTTTTATTTTCAAATTTTGAGCAAAACATAATGGACTTGAGCAATCTAACACTTGAAGAGTTGGTGGCATACATGAGCATGGAAAACCAACGAGCCTATCTCACCTCCCCAATTCAACAACTGGCCATGGGTAATGTGCAAAAATCAAAGCAGTGTGTAGTGTGCTTCATGATGGATGATCCAACCAATTGGTGCCCATACTACCAAAAAGATAATTTTGAACCAGCCTATGATGTGGAAGGATACCAAAGCCAACAAGGGTTCCACCAACAACAGTGTGATCCTTTCCAAAACACTTACAATGAGGGATGGTGGGATCATCCTAATTATGGCTACTCAAGAAATTATCAAGAAATAGATCCTTATGCCAACTACAATCATCCATCGAGCTTCAATCAATCATGGGAAAAACAACAAGATCTTCTTGAGCCACCACATGTGACTCACAACTCAGGTACTTTGTTAGAAGATCTTGTCAAGTCCCTTACTACTAACTAATTGCAATTGCAACAGGACATAAAGAAAACAAACAGGCAAATGACAACAAGGATGA
The DNA here is from genome assembly GCA_030761205.1 of Fremontodendron californicum. Taxonomy (NCBI): domain Eukaryota; kingdom Viridiplantae; phylum Streptophyta; class Magnoliopsida; order Malvales; family Malvaceae; genus Fremontodendron; species Fremontodendron californicum. The sequence goes on along the minus strand of JAULJL010000023.1, from coordinate 7,041,282 downwards.
GTCAATTAGAGACTCAAATAAGCCAATTGGCTAGTAGTGTGGAGCAAATGGATAGAAGAGGGATCTGAGGAACTACATGAACAACTCCCTTCCCAAACCATGATTGATCCAAAGGAGAATGTTAATGCCACACACCTTGAGGATGAATCAGAAAATCCAAGGGAACCCGAGGATAAGAAAGAACTTGGGATGGATTTACTTCTTGAAGATAATGAAGCTTCAATTCCAAAGGAGAGTACTTCGGCACTCGAGGTAACGTTTAAGGTTCCAATTTTTGCTAATGCTAATGTTTCTTCTCCATCTTTTCCTAGTAGATTTGCAAAGTTCAAGGAGGAGGAACATGAACAAGACATGCTAAAAATCTTAAATAGTTTGTTTGTGGATGCCATTCAACAAGTACCAAAAGATGCACCATTCCTTGACAAGCTATGCACCACAAAAGATGACGGAATAATATTTGTAATGGAGAATGCATCCACTATTGTGCAAAGAAACTGCCATACAAAACGCACAAATTCGGAAAGTTTCTTGTATGATCCTGCAAATCCTAAAAAGCCAAAAAGGGGTGTTGGTTAGGGTGGACAACTTAACTCAAGTACTAATTGAGAAGGCAGCCCAATTAATAAAGAAGTTACTAACCTGCCATACGCAGATTTGCTTTCTTTTCCTTTTCCTTTTTCTTTTACTATTTTTATTATTTTTATTATTTTTTATGTTTAGTTGTTAATTGTTTGTTTAGTATTTTAGGATTATTTAGGTTGCATGAGTTTGTTTTGTTTTGAGTTTTAGTTATTTCTATTCTTATGTTATAGTTCTTTTCTCTTACACATGATTCTTTCATTTGGGTTAATAGCATTACATTGAGGATAATGTAAGAATTAAGTGTGAGGGGAAGGATTTAGGATTTCTTTTATTTTTGGCTGTTATTTTTTTTAGTCTTTATTATTATTATTATTATTATTATTATTTTCAGTGTGTTTTAGTTCCTTTATTTGTACAATGATGAGATATTGATGCACTCAAAAGAGTGTATCTTATTTAACCTTGCACTAAAAAGAATAAATTGTAAAGTATAGTGATTAGCAAGGGTCGAGTCCTCAGGGATTGGGTTTTAGTTTATAAGTTAATAGTTTAAAACTTAAAAACAAGTAAACAAAAATATAGGGGATTTTGAAATCAGACTTAAACTAAAGTTAACAATAAGAATGAGAAAACAAGTAATTAAGAAGAATCAAATAAGAAAAATATGGTTAAGGTTTCATTCTCCACCACTAGACATCATTAAGAATCAATTTCATACCTATCAGCATTAATTAGCTATCAAAGTTAACAACCGTAGATAACAACAAGCTCTGTTACCCTAATCTTTCCTTAGTTCGTCGTTAAATAGAACAAGCTCTCTATTTAATCTCTAACTATCAAATAACCTAGAATAAGCTCTCTAAGTTCAATTTAATAGCAGCTTTATGATGAGAAAGATAGGTTGATCTAAGCAACAAACACATAAGCTCGGATTGTTCAACTTAGATTATGTTCCACTTTGCAATTATTGAAAACTTGACCATAATCATTAATCACAAATTGCTACTTATGAATAGGAAATCAAGACAATTACACGGATCAAGACTCCTAAACTAGCATTAGATAATTATCAAGATTTATCTACTTGGCCACCTAAACAAATCAAAACATTATCATGAACAATTTTAATGGAAGAACATAAGAAACTTTGATAGAAAACAATGATAGATAGATTCTGAAAACCAATTGCAAAACATGTCTAGGGCTTTGAAATCACCCTTAACCAAAGAAGTTTAGCCTAACATAAGCATGGATAATATAAATAAAACTAAAAAGAAAATAAAAGAATGGAGAAGAAGAAGAAGAATAATGATGATCCTTGAGTCTCCTCAAAAGATGTCTAGTTTGGTGCTCAAAAGATGGTATTTATAGAGCTTTCAAACCCTGACAATAAGTCCTTGCCGCACAAGTAAGCCTGGAGGTGCAAAAATCACGTTTTTGCCTTTTTTTGCAGATTTGCGATTACGGTTTTTCTGGCCGCAGGGTTCTTTAGGGAGATCTTCTAGCGCCATTTTGAATGCCCATTTCTTATCCGATTTGGGCCCATAATATATCACTGGAAAGATAATCAAGTCAAATTCAAAAGTCAAGAAGGAAGTTTCTTCAAATAAAGAGTCTATCATCATGTTTTCCTTATAACAAGCTCTGGAGGTCAAATCTGCCTGATTGCTTTTCAACCGGAAATTGATATTTTTGACTCCCAAGTCTTCTTCCATCTTGTGATTACGATTTTGTAAGCTCTTTACCATCATTATTGACATCTTTTGACTTCATTCTCCTTATTGTACCTAAAATTCAAAAATATATTATAAGTAAACAAGATAAAGATCGAAAACATAACAAAAACTAAAGGTAGAAAGGCATAAAATGTATATTTTATGAGCTTATCAAATACCCCCACACTTAGATTTTTGCTAGTCCTCGAGCAAAAAAAAAATAAAAATAAAATAAGAAAATCTAATCTAATCCACTTTCGTAGGAAATCACGGTGGCACTTAGCATGTGACACAAGCCTTTAAACCCCTAGGTGTCCCTAGTGGACGAGTTTAGTCTCGTGAGGGTTTACTAGAACGATACCCACAAACATTGAAAAACTAAAATATAAATAAACTACATATACTAAAAAAATTTACTCCTAATCTTTTCAATATAAATTAGAGACAATCTTTGAACAAGTCTATAAACTAATCAATAGCTCAAAGAATTTCACAAAAAATCATGCTTGAATGTAAATTGTTTGAGTTAAGCCAATATTAACATAACATATTTCAATCAAAATAGTGCATATTCAAACTTAATCTCAACTTCTCACATGGGATACTCTCATGATTTTCACTCTTTAAAGTAGTGGTAAAGTGTTTACACTCAATCAATCTCATGAAAACAGTTCTACCATATGCTTGCTTGTCCATCTATTCTCCACTATTTAGATCATGCAACTTCATAAATCAAGAGGTCTTTAATCAAGGTTGTAATGGGGTCAAAGGGTTATAATGTGGTTAAAGAACAAAAGGATAAAGATATCACAAAGGTTCCAAAGAGTTCATAGAGTTTAGAGACATAATAAGATCTTACAAATAAAACTTCTCAAAACTCTTATAAAGCACATAATAACATAGGCTAAATATTCATGTTGAGCCTTTGCTTCATTCTAACCAACTTTGTAACATCTTTTTCTTTACTTTAACTAGAAGTTCAAGAGAAGATTTTTTTTTTTAATATGTGAATGTATTTGACAATGATCCCTTTCTTTTTCTCTTGACTTTTTCTTTTCTTTTCTTCCCCCACACTTATCTTTTGTTTCCAACCCAAATTTTCAACTAAAAATATCCCTTGTTTTTTGCAATATGTCTCAAAATATATAATCCATCTTTAGAACAAGGGTAAGGATATAAGTATATTTAGGCTAGGTGTAAGTTGTGGTTACCAATAAATTAGCATATTTAATGTAGGCTAAAATTGGCTCACTAGTGGGGATGTTCTCTTAGAACATTAATAATGGATGGCTGTTTGGCTCTGGTTATAATCCTAATGCCTCTGTCATATTCATGTTATCACATGTATCAATATAGTCTCAAACGGTTTAAATCAAGTTCTAGAGAATCATGTAATCATAAGAAACTCAAGAAATAAATTAGATTGATATGTATAATGCATCAATCATATAGGCTCAAAACTCACAAGGATGATTATACAAGCCAATTTTAAGTCTAAACATGCTTCTTTCTCAATCAACATATCATATCAACATTGGCTCATAAAAATTAGTATCAAGCTTAATTCTCATGAAAATCTTCTCACTAGTAACCAGTTTAGACCTATGCAATTCATATCTCATCAAAAAATAGTAGAAAAAAATAAAAGAAATCCTAAATCCTTCCCCCCACACTTAATTCTTACATTGTCCTCAATGTAAGTCTATTAACCCAAATGAAAGAATTATGTGTAAGAGAAAAGAACTAATAACATAAGAATAGGAACAACTAAGACTCAAAACAAAACAAACTCATGCAACCTAAATAATCCTAAAATACTAAACAAAAAATTAACCAATAAACATAAAAAATAAAAATAAAAATAAAAATAATAAAAGAAAAAGGAAAAGAAAGAGAAAGAGAAAGCAAATCTGAATATGGCAGGTTGGCAATTTCTTCTTTAATTGGGCTGCCTTCCCAATTAACACTTGAGTTAGTGTTTTGAACCTAACCAACACCCCTTCTTGGCTTTTTAGGCTTGTCAGGCTCATACATGAAATTTCCCAAATTTATGCGTTTGAAAAGAAGCTTTCTTTGCACAACAGTGGATGCATTCTCCATTACAAGTATTATTCCATCATCCTTTGTGGTGCATATCTCATCGAGGAATGGAGCATATTTTGATACTTGCTGAATGGCATCCACAAACAAGTTGTTTAAGGTTTCCGGCATGTGTTGTTCATGTTCCTCCTCCTTGAACTTTGTGAATCTACTAGGAAAAGGTGGATGATGCACCCAAAAGAGTGTATCTTATTTAACCTTGCACTAAAAAGATCAATTGTAAGTATAGTAGTTAGCAAGGGTCGAGTCCTCAGGGATTGGGTTTTAGTTTATAAGTTAATAGTTTATAACTTACGTTCAAAGAAAACAATAAAAGAAAAGGGGTTTTTGAAGCCAGATTTAAACTAAAGTAAATAATAAGAATAAGATGCAAGGCGGTATAACCAGCCAATAAAAATATATATACTAAATTAGGCGGTATAACCAGCCAATAAAAATAAAACAAAGTTAATATACAAATTAGGCGGTATAACCAGCCAATAAAAATAAATATAAAAAATAAGCAAACTAAAAGTAAGAAAACAAGTAAGTAAGAAGAATCAAATATGAAAAATATGGTTAAGGTTTCATTCTCCACCACTAGACATCATTAAGAATCAATTTCAGATCTATCAATATCAACCAACTATCAAAGTTAACAACCGTAGATAACAACAAGCTCTGTTACCCCAATCTTTCCTTAGTTTGTCGTTAAATAGAACAAGCTCTCTATTTAATCTCTAACCATTAAACAACCTAGAATAAGCTCTCTAAATTCAATTTAATGGCAGCTTTATGATGAGAAAGATAGGTTGATCTAAGCAACAAACACATAAGCTCGGATTGTTCAACTTAGGTTATGTTCCACTTTGCAATTATTGAAAACTTGACCATAATCATTAATCACAAATTGCCACTTATGAATAGGAAATCAAGACAATTACACGGATCAAGACTCCTAAACTAGCAATAGATAATTATCAAGATCTATCTAGTTGTACACCTAAATAAATCAAGACAACATCATGAACAATTCTTGTAGAAGAACATAAGCAACTTTGATAGAAAATTAATGATAGATAGAATTTGAAAATCAATCACAAAACATGTCTAAGGCTTTGAAATCACCCTTAACCAAATAGAAGTTTAGCCTAGCATAGGCATTATAAACATAAAATTAAATAGAATCTAAGAAGAAAATAAAAGAAAGAAAGAAGAAGAAGAAGAATATTAATTATCCAACCTCTTGCTCTTTCTAAAGAAAAAGAAAACTAGAGAAAAGAAAGAAGAAGAAAACTTAGAGAATTTTATTACAATGGCTAATATCCTACCTATGTACAATATGATCCCTTACAATCATCCAAGGCCCTCTATTTATACACATTTTGGAGGGCTAAATGACAAGAGACAAGCTTTACAAATTTCAAAGGTAGGTATATGACGATTTTGATCAGCCAACTTGATGGTCGATTTCGTCAATATTGGAGGCCTGATCTGATCACATGGTCTTCTAGAAAAAGGTTCCCCTATCAGTTACGGAACCATAGCCGTTGGAATCAGCTCATTTGCTGATGTGGTTAAGCAGATATGGGCAAAATACGAAAACATGTCAGCACAGACGTCATTGCACATCAGCCACCTTGATGGTCGATTTCTTCAATATTGGAGGCCTGATCTGATCACATGGTCTTCTAGACAAAGGTTCCCCTATCAGTTACGGAACCATAGCCGTTGGAATCAGCTCATTTTCTGATGTGGTTAAGCAGATACGGGCAAAATACGAAAACATGTCAGCACAGACGTCATTGCACATCAGCCAACTTGATGGTCGATTTCGCTAGGGAAAACGACTCCGTTTTAAGAAGTGTAAAACATGAAAAAGATAGATATGCCTCTTATCTTTGCATGGCTACAAATTTCAGCCTTATTGCTTCAGTGAAACTCGAGATATAGCTGATATGGCAAAAGGTGTCGGAACTGAAACTGAACTGGATTTGCCCTTAATTCTAGTAATCTGAAATCACTCAAAGAAACTTGTGAAAAACACCAAAATACATAAAAATATAAAAGATCATAAACACAATTAGACTAAACAATAATAACTCGTATTTGACACAAAACATTAATAAAACATAACTAAAAACTATATAATTATACGAGTTATCACACCCCCACACTTAGATTGTTGCTAGTCCCTAGCAACGACTCAATAAAAATAAAATAAGAAAATCTAATCTAATCCATTTTCGTAGGAAATCACGGTGGCACTTAGCATGTGACACAAGCCTTTAAACCCCTAGGTGTCCCTAGTGGACGAGTTTAGTCTCGTGAGGGTTTACTAGAACGATACCCACAAACATTGAAAAACTAAAATATAAATAAACTGCATATACTAAAAATATTTACTCCTAATCCTTTCAATACAAATTAGATACAATATTTGAACAAGTCTTATAAACTAATCAATAGCTTAAAGAATTTCACAAAAAATCATGCTTGAATGTAAATTGTTTGAGTTAAGCCAATATTAGCATAACATATCTCAATCAAAATATTGCATGTTCAAATTTAATCTCAACTTCTCACATGGGATACCCTCATGATTTTCACTCTTTAAAGTAGTGGTGAAGTGTTTACACTCAATCAATCTCATGAAAACAGTTCTACCATATTCTTGCTTGTCCACCTATTCTCCACTATTTAGATCATACAACTTCATGAATCAAGAGGTCTTCAATCAAGGTTGTAATGGGGCCAAGGGGTTTGTAATGTGGTTGAAGAACAAAAGGATAAAGATATCACAAAGGTTCCAAAGAGTTCATAAAGTTTAGAGACATAAAAAGATCATACAAAGAAACTTCTCAAAACTCTTTACAAGTACATAGTCACCTAGGCCGGATATTCATGTTGGGCCTTTTCTTCATTCTAAACAACTTTGTAACATCTTTTTCTTTTTCCACAAATTCAAGAGATGATTCATATTTTTTTTTTTTTTTTACATAGGAATGTATTTGCCAGTATTCCATTTCTTTTTCTCTTGACTTTTCTTTTCTTTTCCCCCCACACTTATTTCTTGTTTCTAACCCAAATTTTTAACTAAAAATATCCCTTGTTTTTTTTGCAATATGTCTCAAAATATATAATCCATCTTTAGAACAAGGGTAAGGATATAAGTATATTTAGGCTAGGTGTAAGTTGTGGTTACCAATAAAACATCATATTTAATGTAGGCTCAAATTGGCTCACTAGTGGGGATGTTCTCTTAGAACATTAATAATGGATGGCTGTTTGGCTCTGGTTATAATCCTAATGCCTCTATCATATTCATGTTGTCACATGTATCAATATAGTCTCAAACGGTTTAAAGCAAGTTCTAGAGAATCATGTAATCATAAGAACACTCAAGAAAGAAATTAGATTGATATGTATAATGCATCAATCATATAGGCTCAAAAACACACAGGGATGATTATACAAGTCAATATCAAGTCTAAACATGCTTCTTTCTCAATCAACATATCATATCAACATTGGCTCATAAAAAGATTTATATCAAGTTCAATTCTCATGAAAATCTTCTCACTAATAAATCTGTTTTAGACTTATGCAATTCATATCTCATCATAGTATTGAAAAGGAACTAAAACACACTAAAAATAATAATAAAGACTCATTAAAAAAAAAAATTGTAGACAAAAATAAAAGAAATCCTAAATCATTCCCCCCACACTTAATTCTTACATTGTCCACAATGTAAGTCTATTAACCCAAATGAAAGAATCATGTGTAAGAGAAAAGAACTAATAACATAAGAATAGGAACAACTAAGACTCAAAACAAAACAAAACAAACCCATGCAACCTAAATAATCCTAAAATTCTAAACAAAAATTAACAAGTAAACATAAAAAATAAAAATAAAAATAATAAAAGAAAAAGGAAAAGAAAGAGAAAGCAAATCTGAATATGAAAGGTTGGCAATTTCTTCTTTAATTGGGCTGTCTTCCCAATTAACACTTGAGTTAGTGTTTTGAATCTAACCAACACCCCTTCTTGGCATTTTAGGCTTGTCAGGCTCATACATGAAATTTCCCAAATTTATGCGTTTGAGAGGAAGCTTTCTTTGCACAACAGTGGATGCATTCTCCATTACAAGTATTATTCCATCATCCTTTGTGGTGCATATGTCATCGAGGAATGGAGCATATTTTGATACTTGTTGAATGACCTCCACAAACAAGTTGTTTAAGGTTTCCGGCATGTGTTGTTCATGTTCTTCCTCCTTGAACTTTGCAAATCTGCTAGGAAAAGGTGGAGAAGAAACATTAGTAAAAAGTGAAACCTTAAACGTTACCTCAGGTGCCGAAATACTCTTATTTGGATCTTTGGCTTCATTATCCTCAAGAATAGAATCCATCTCTAATTTTGTTTCATCCTCATCTTGTTCCTCATTCTTCAAGGTCACAATAGTAGCATTCTCCTTTGGGTTAACCATCGTTTGGGCTGGGAGTTCTTCAGATCTTTGTGCTACCCATCCCACCATACTACTAGCCAATTGGCTCATTTGCTTTTCCAAACTCTGGATGCTTGCCCTTGTTTCCTGTTGAAATTGCAAAGAATCAGTAACAAGAGAATACACAAGATCTTCTAAAGAAGTACCTGAGTTTTGAGTCATATGTGGTGGTTGAAAAAGATCTGGTTCTTGAGACCATGATTGATTGAAGCTAGATGGATGAGTGTAATTGGCATAAGGATCTACTTCTTGGTAATTTTTCGAGTAGCCATAATTAGTATGATCCCACCATCCCTCATGGTAAGTGTTTGAGTAATGATCATACTGTTGGTCTTGGAACACTTGATGGCCTTGACATCCTCCCATGGCCAATTGTTGAACTGGGGAGGTGAGATTGGCTTGTTGATTCTCCATGATCATGTATGCCACCAACTCTTCAAGTGTTAGATTGCTCAATTCCATTGTTTTTTTTTTTTTTTTAATTTGAAAAGAAAAATTTTTATGTATAAGAAAATAAAACTAATTAGAACTGAAAATAAGAATAAACCAAGTAACAAATAAACTAAAGAAAGCAATCCCCGGCAACGGCGCCAAAAATTTGATGCACCCAAAAGAGTGTATCTTATTTAACCTTGCACTAAAAAGATCAATTGTAAGTATAGTAGTTAGCAAGGGTCGAGTCCTCAGGGATTGGGTTTTAGTTTATAAGTTAATAGTTTATAACTTACGTTCAAAGAAAACAATAAAAGAAAAGGGGTTTTTGAAGCCAGATTTAAACTAAAGTAAATAATAAGAATAAGATGCAAGGCGGTATAACCAGCCAATAAAAATATATATACTAAATTAGGCGGTATAACCAGCCAATAAAAATAAAACAAAGTTAATATACAAATTAGGCGGTATAACCAGCCAATAAAAATAAATATAAAAAATAAGCAAACTAAAAGTAAGAAAACAAGTAAGTAAGAAGAATCAAATATGAAAAATATGGTTAAGGTTTCATTCTCCACCACTAGACATCATTAAGAATCAATTTCAGATCTATCAATATCAACCAACTATCAAAGTTAACAACCGTAGATAACAACAAGCTCTGTTACCCCAATCTTTCCTTAGTTTGTCGTTAAATAGAACAAGCTCTCTATTTAATCTCTAACCATTAAACAACCTAGAATAAGCTCTCTAAATTCAATTTAATGGCAGCTTTATGATGAGAAAGATAGGTTGATCTAAGCAACAAACACATAAGCTCGGATTGTTCAACTTAGGTTATGTTCCACTTTGCAATTATTGAAAACTTGACCATAATCATTAATCACAAATTGCCACTTATGAATAGGAAATCAAGACAATTACACGGATCAAGACTCCTAAACTAGCAATAGATAATTATCAAGATCTATCTAGTTGTACACCTAAATAAATCAAGACAACATCATGAACAATTCTTGTAGAAGAACATAAGCAACTTTGATAGAAAATTAATGATAGATAGAATTTGAAAATCAATCACAAAACATGTCTAAGGCTTTGAAATCACCCTTAACCAAATAGAAGTTTAGCCTAGCATAGGCATTATAAACATAAAATTAAATAGAATCTAAGAAGAAAATAAAAGAAAGAAAGAAGAAGAAGAAGAATATTAATTATCCAACCTCTTGCTCTTTCTAAAGAAAAAGAAAACTAGAGAAAAGAAAGAAGAAGAAAACTTAGAGAATTTTATTACAATGGCTAATATCCTACCTATGTACAATATGATCCCTTACAATCATCCAAGGCCCTCTATTTATACACATTTTGGAGGGCTAAATGACAAGAGACAAGCTTTACAAATTTCAAAGGTAGGTATATGACGATTTTGATCAGCCAACTTGATGGTCGATTTCGTCAATATTGGAGGCCTGATCTGATCACATGGTCTTCTAGAAAAAGGTTCCCCTATCAGTTACGGAACCATAGCCGTTGGAATCAGCTCATTTGCTGATGTGGTTAAGCAGATATGGGCAAAATACGAAAACATGTCAGCACAGACGTCATTGCACATCAGCCACCTTGATGGTCGATTTCTTCAATATTGGAGGCCTGATCTGATCACATGGTCTTCTAGACAAAGGTTCCCCTATCAGTTACGGAACCATAGCCGTTGGAATCAGCTCATTTTCTGATGTGGTTAAGCAGATACGGGCAAAATACGAAAACATGTCAGCACAGACGTCATTGCACATCAGCCAACTTGATGGTCGATTTCGCTAGGGAAAACGACTCCGTTTTAAGAAGTGTAAAACATGAAAAAGATAGATATGCCTCTTATCTTTGCATGGCTACAAATTTCAGCCTTATTGCTTCAGTGAAACTCGAGATATAGCTGATATGGCAAAAGGTGTCGGAACTGAAACTGAACTGGATTTGCCCTTAATTCTAGTAATCTGAAATCACTCAAAGAAACTTGTGAAAAACACCAAAATACATAAAAATATAAAAGATCATAAACACAATTAGACTAAACAATAATAACTCGTATTTGACACAAAACATTAATAAAACATAACTAAAAACTATATAATTATACGAGTTATCAGTGGAGAAGAAACATTAGTAAAAATTGGAATCTTAAACGTTACCTCAGGTGTCGAAATACTCTTATTTGGATATATGACTTCATTATCCTCAAGAATAGAATCTATCTCTAATTTTGTCTCATCCTCATCTTGTTCCTCATTCCTCAAGGTCACAATAGTAGCATTCTCCTTTGCGTTAATCATCGTTTGGGCAGGGAGTTCTTCAGATCTTTGTGCTACCCATCCCACCATACTACTAGCCAATTGGCTCATTTTCTTTTCCAAACTCTGGATGCTTGCCCTTGTTTCCTGTTGAAATTGCAAAGTATTAGTAACAAGAGAATAGACAAGATCTTCTAAAGAAGTACCTGAGTTTTGAGTCATATGTGATGGATGAAAAAGATTTGGTTCTTGAGACCATGATTGATTGAAGCTAGATGGATGAGTGTAATTGGCATAAGGATCTACTTCTTGGAAATTTTTTGAGTAGCCATAATTAGTATGATCCCACCATCCCTCTTGGTAAGTGTTTGAGTAATGATCATGCGGCTGGTCTTGGAACCCTTGATGGCCTTGACATCCTCCCATGGCCAATTGTTGAACTGGGGAGGTGAGATTGGCTTGTTGATTCTCCATGTTCATGTATGCCACCAACTCTTCAAGTGTTAGATTGCTCAATTTCATCGTTTTTTTTTTCAAAATTTGAAAAGAAAAACCTGTATGTACAAGAAGATAAAACTAATTAGAACTAAAAATAAGAATAAACCAAGTACCAAATAAACTAAAGAAAGCAATCCCCGGCAACGGCGCCAAAAACTTGATGCACTCAAGAGAGTGTATCTTATTTAACCTTGCACTAAAAAGAATCAATTGTAAAGTATAGTGATTAGCAAGGGTCGAGTCCTCAGGGATTGGGTTTTAGTTTATAAGTTAATAGTTTAAAACTTAAAAACAAGTAAACAAAAGTATAGGGGATTTTGAAATCAGACTTAAACTAAAGTTAACAATAAGAATGAGAAAACAAGTAATTAAGAAGAACCAAATAAGAAAAATATGGTTAAGGTTTCATTCTCCACCACTAGACATTATTAAGAATCAATTTCATACCTATCAGCATTAATTAGCTATCAAAGTTAACAACCGTAGATAACAACAAGCTCTGTTACCCCAATCTTTCCTTAGTTCGTCGTTAAATAGAACAAGCTCTCTATTTAATCTCTAACTATCAAATAACCTAGAATAAGCTCTCTAAGTTCAATTTAATAGCAGCTTTATGATGAGAAAGATAGGTTGATCTAAGCAACAAACACATAAGCTCGGATTGTTCAACTTAGATTATGTTCCACTTTGCAATTATTGAAAACTTGACCATAATCATTAATCACAAATTGCTACTTATGAATAGGAAATCAAGACAATCACACGGATCAAGACTCCTAAACTAGCATTAGATAATTATCAAGATTTATCTAGTTGGCCACCTAAACAAATCAAAACATTATCATGAACAATTTTAATGGAAGAACATAAGCAACTTTGATAGAAAACAATGATAGATAGATTCTGAAAATCAATTGCAAAACATGTCTAGGGCTTTGAAATCACCCTTAACCAAAGAAGTTTAGCCTAACATAAGCATGGATAATATAAATAAAACTAAAAAGAAAATAAAAGAATGGAGAAGAAGAAGAAGAAGAAGAAGAAGAAGAAGAATAATGATGATCCTTGAGTCTCCTCAAAAGATGTCTAGTTTGTGGCTCAAAAGATGGTATTTATAGAGCTTTCAAACCCTGACAATAAGTCATTGTCGCACAAGTAAGCCTGGAGGTGCAAAAATCACGTTTTTGCCTTTTTGTTTTTTTCAGATTTGCGATTAGGGTTTTTCTGGCCGCAGGGTTCTTTAGGGAGATCTTCTAGCGCCATTTTGAATGCCCATTTCTTATCTGATTTGGGCCCATAATATATCATTGGAAAGATAATCAAGTCAAATTCAAAAGTCAAGAAGGACGTTTCTTCAAATAAAGAGTGTATCATCATGTTTTCCTTATAACAAGCTCTGGAGGTCAAATCTGCCTGATTGCTTTTCAACCAGAAATTGATATTTTTGACTCCCAAGTCTTCTTCCATCTTGTGATTACGATTTTGTAAGCTCTTTACCATCATCATTGACATCTTTTGACTTCATTCTCCTTATTGTACTTAAAATTCAAAAATATATTATAAGTAAACAAGATAAAGATCGAAAACATAACAAAAACTAAAGGTAGAAAGGCATAAAATGTATATTTTATGAGCTTATCAGATATGAATTGTATAGGTCTAAAATTGGTCATTAGTGAGAAGATTTTCATGAGAATTAAGCTTGATATTATTTTTTATGAGCCAATGTTAATATGATATGTTGATTGAGAGAGAAGTATGCTTAGACTTAATATTGACTTGTATAAAAATCCTTGTGAGCTTTGAGCCTATATGATTGATGTATTATACATATCAATCTAATTTCTTCTTGAGTTCTCTTATGCTTACATGTTTCTCTAGAACTTGCTTTAAACCTTTTTTAGAGTATATTGATGCAAGTAACAACATGAATTTGAATGAGGCATTAGGACTATAACTAGGACTAAACCATTATTGATGTTCCAAGAGAACATCCCCACTAGTGAGCCAATTTGAGCCTATATTTGTCACACCCCAAATTCAGGGCATGTGATCAGCCAGAGACAAGGTATGCCCCTACCTCCAAAGCCTAAATATACCCACGAAACCAAATCAAACAAAATTTCGGCATAATCTTGCCTTACATGGGGGTTTGCCGCTCAATCATCAACATTTGCAATGTAATAATCATCAACACATGACATCTCGGTTTGGACACCTCCGATAGGGAGTAACCAAGATGCCCCGCAGCAGACTCAACCTTTATGACATCTTATATACGAACATACATTTATATTATATCATAAAAGCATAAGCATCACCATATCATACTAGGCCACCATGGCTGTTATACATCATACATCACTTAGATACATCAGTTTACAAAAGATAAAGTACATATACATCATATACAAAATGCATAGGACCCATGATACCCTAGTGACTGCAAAATGTATCCCACCATCGTCACTGCTTACCACGTCCTGGGTCAATCCGCTTACCACAAGTATACGAGCAACTAGCTATCCAAAATCTGGGAAGAGCTGGGTCTATCAGGATCTGAAAAAGAATGAAAATAAACTGAGTGAGCCGAAAGACTTAGTGAGCATAAGGTAACTAGAAAGAGTACTTGGAAGATTCATGCTTCCTTTCTTAACCATTAAAGTATAAACAAGACATATCAAGTATGTTTAATTAACCAAAAAGTAATATTTAAAAATTGTTCCGAGACATATAAAAATTATTTGTCCGATATGAAATCTTCTATGCCGAGCGCTGAATATAAATGCGCCATTGGCCAGCTAGAATCGATAGCCAAAAAATATCTAACCCTCGATTTTACGTGTATACCTCTATAATTATCATTTAGGAATTTTTCATGACTATAACATCAAAACATCCTGAACTTATACCAGTTCGTAATATTTGTCATCCCGGACTATCTAGTCCATATCATCCCGGACTCATCCCGTCTGTATCATCCCAGACTCATCCTGTCCGTACCATAATAGCATTCCGGATATCATCCTGTCCGTACCACAATAGCATTCCGAACATCATCCTGTTCGTAAAACAATAGCATCTCGGGCATCACCTTGTCCGTACAATAATAGCATCCTGGACATGACCCTATCCTTACAACAATAGCATCCCGGACATCACCCTGTCTGTACAACAATAGCATCCCAGACATCACCCTGTCCGTACAATAATAGCATCCCGGACATAACTCTATCCGTACAACAATAGCATGATGTATTAAATTTGTTTATCTTATTAAATGATTTATATAATATGCTAGGTAACAGCTTCTACACTAGCATATTCCTACTTATGTTTACAAGCATTACAATTTCACTGAGACATTTAATCAAACAACTTGTTTGCATAACATTTAATCTACAATGTCTAACTATCCTTAAATACTCAACCATCCAATACAATATCATTCATCAACCAATTTAAGAAATTAGTAACCATAATGTCTCAAACACAATTCCATACTATTGTTTCTTTAATCCGACAAGTACAACCATAATCCATACCTTGCCCAACATCTCAATTAAGCATATCCGAGCATTTTAAATAGCTCACATTCATTATTATTCAACTCCACAACACTTACCTCATGTAACCATATTAACACCACACTTACGCCTTTGATCCGCGTAAGGCTCGAAACATATCATTTTCGTAATCCGAGCAATCTTTCATGTTTTCAATATCCATATCAATCAGCAATGCATATAAAACAACTAGTACCTCCTAGATTAGCCTAAATACTCACTATGTTGTTTCGAGTATTAAAGCGGCACTTTCGTGACTTTGTCGCAATCCCGGACGAACTCCACGATATGGGTACCTACGACATTGTCAAGATATTTTGTAAATATTTTACAACTACGGGACACTCAAATTCCCATTATTTATAATAATTAGCTGCTATCCAAAAATTTTCAACTTAAGCATTTTTATAAATAAATTTTTACACTTAGCTCGGATTAAAATTCGGAGCAACAATCAACTAGAAAGTTGCTTACATGATGACAGCAAAGCTAACGATGGCCTCGAAAAACCAAGGAAGGTGGCGGCACCACCTCATGGGCAAGTTAGGGTTTCGGCCAAACTTGTTTTAGCCTCTAAATTTTGATTCAAAGCTATCCGATACTAATGGAGGCGGGGGAACACCTCCCGTGGCGGAAAAAAATGGTGGCAACATGGTGGTTCACCACCACCAATTTTTAGCCCACATGGTTTCTCATAGTTAAAGGCAAAATATTCAAAATACAACATCAAAATCAAGCTTAGAACATGAAGTTACCTTTGGGTTTGTGAAATCTTTGAAATTTTTGGTGATTTGCCTAGTAAACGGAGGAGAGAGAAAGCTTGGAAGCAAGCTTCCATGGCTTTCCCTCTTTCTTTCCCTCTTTTTTGGTTTTCACGTGAAAATGGGGGAGAAAGAAGTCTGATTTTAAGACTTAATAAGTGAGCCATGGTCAAATGACCATTTTACCCCTATTTTATCTTTTTGTACCGACCAACGTGTAATTTTCACATTCGGAAGCCCATTTTTCACTTTTCTTGACACAGATATGTTCCAAATATGATAATATACTGATCTGCATGTTTGGGTAATTTTTTGATATCCTGAAACCCAAATCCGGGCCTCGGAGTGCCAACAGGTTAATATTTTGACTTTTTCGATTTTAGCTCCGATTTTTGTTCTGATTTCACCAGTAGCTAGCTAACATCATTTTATATCTATATTAATCCATTGATCCATTTAAAACCTTTTTCGGACCTTCCCGCGGTCAGTTCTCGGTTTTCAACTTTGTTTTTGATTTTTAATCCTCATGTGTTCGGATCAGTTCCAAAAAATCCGAAACCATGTTTTTACGGTAATTTATGCTAAGAGTGTATCTTGTTTAACCTTGCACTTAAAAAAAAAATCAATTGTAGAGTATAGTGATTAGCAAGGGTCGAGTCCTCAGGGATTGGGTTTTAATCTATGAGTTATTAGTTTATAACTTAGGTTCAAAGAAAACAAAAGAAAAGGGGGTTTTGAAATAGTTTTAAAAATAAGCAAACAAGAAAAGTAAGATGCAAGTAAGAAATAAGAAATCAAATATGAGAGAAATATGGTTAAGGTTTCATTCTCCACCACTAGACATCATTAAGAACCAATTTCAGATCTATCAATATCAACCAACTATCAAAGTTAACAACCATAGATAACAACAAGCTCTGTTATCCCAATCTTTCCTTAGTTTGTCGTTAAATAGAACAAGCTCTCTATTTAATCTCTAACCATCAAACAACCTAGAATAAGCTCTCTAAATTCAATTTAATGGCAGCTTTATGATGAGAAAGATAGGCTGATCTAAGCAACAAACACATAAGCTCGGATTGTTCAACTTAGGTTATGTTCCACTTTGCAATTATTGAAAACTTGACCATAATCATTAATCACAAATTGCCACTTATGAATAGGAAATCAAGACAATTACACGGATCAAGACTCCTAAACTAGCAATAGATAATTATCAAGATCTATCTAGTTGTACACCTAAATAAATCAAGACAACATCATAAACAATTCTTGTAGAAGAACATAAGCAACTTTGATAGAAAATTAATGGTAGATAGAATCTGAAAATCAATTACAAAACATGTCTAGGGCTTTGAAATCACCCTTAACCAAATAAAAGTTTAGCCTAGCATAGGCATTGTAAACATAAACATAAAATTAAAGAGAATCTAAGAAGAAAATAAAAGAAAGAAAGAAAGAAGAAGAAGAATATTAATTATCTAGCCTCTTGCTCTCTCAAAAACAAAGAAACAAAGAAGAAATCAGAACTTTGATGCTTGGGAAAGTGTCAATTTCGTTTGCCCCCTTGATCTCTATTTATAGGCAATAGCTAGGGCATCAAACAAGTGAATTTCAGCTCTCTCCCTTCACTAAATGCTGACTTGTGGCTAAAGTTAAGGAAAAGTGGCTGACTTTTATGTTTTAAGGAAAGATGCCTTGGCAGCCAAGTTTGAATAAAGTAGGAAATTTTTAGTCAAAGCACTCTTTAATGAAGAGAGATTACAAACTTGCAGCCAAAGTAAGTGTAAGGAAGGAAAGTCTTGGCTGATTTAATTCTCCTACTTTGACTAGGATTAGCTTTAAGGAAAGATACTTGCAATTAATGCAATTAAAGCAAGTTGACAGCCACTAATCCTTCTTTAACAAGGATAAACATAAATGTCAGCTAGGGTATTAAGAAAAGGATGTGATTTGCGGCTAGGGTTTTTTCTGCCACTAGGGTTTTTAGAGAGATATTCCAATGCAGATTTGGATGACCATTTCTTATGCAATTTAGGCCCATGACCAACCGTTGGAAAGGTAATCAAGTGATCTTCAAAAGTCAAGAAGGAAGTTTCTTCGAATAAAGAGTCTAACATCATGTTTTCTTAGCAACAAGCTCCGGAGGTCAAATCTGTCTTCTTGCTTTGCACCAAGAATTTGATCTTTTTTACTCCCAACTCTTTTTCCATCTTGTGATTGTGATTTTGTAAGCTCTTTAACATCCTAATTGACATGTTTTGACTTCATCTCCTCCAAAATACCTACAAAGCATAAAAACCTAGTAAAATGTCAAGGAAGTAAGAATCAAAGCACAAAGTATAAGGAAATTAAATAGGAAAATGTATGAAATTAAGCACTTATCAAACAATTTTAGCTATCGGATTTGATTTTATTGTCCAATTTTTGATCTAAACATCATATTATGATCTTATATGATCACTTAGTCCATTGGTACCATTTACGGACTAAAAACAAAATTTTGGGTAAAATTACCAAAATATCATTGGTTCACATTTTATCGATTTTTCTACTGATTCTTGTTCTAACACTCCTAAATAATGTTATATCACATATCAACTCTATGTGAAGTTAAATTATCACATTTTACGGACTTTCACCTATCTTGACTTTTAGTCAATTTGGGGTTAAATCACTTAATCACTCGATTAAACCCCCAACTCTACAATTTATCATACAACATGTGTACCACATGGTAGCCCATCCTTTCTATAGGCATTTCAAAGTTTAACTCAGGTAATTCTTTAGAAGAACTTGTCAATTTTCTTGTTATTAATACTCTGCAACTTCAACAGGAAACAAGGGAAACAAAGGCAAGTATCCAGAGTTTGGAAAGGCAAATGAGCCTATTGGCTAGTAGTACAGTGGAATTAGTAGCACAAAGATCTCAAGCACTCCCTTCCCAATCGATGATTGATCCAAAGGAGAGTGTTAGTGCCACACAACTTGAGGATGAATCAGAAAATCCAAGGGAACTCGAGGATGAGAAAGAACTAAAGATGGATTCAACTATTGAAGATAATGAAGCTTCAATTCCGAAAGAGAGTACTTCGGCACCTGAGGTAACGTTTAAGGTTCCACTTTTTGCTAATGTTTCTTCTCCACCTTTTCCTAGTAGATTTGCAAAGTTCAAGGAGGAAGAACATGAACAACACATGCCGGAAACCTTAAACAACTTGTTTGTGGATGCCATTCAACAAGTATCAAAATATGCTCCATTCCTCGATGAGATATGCACCACAAAGGATGATGGAATAATACTTGTAATGGAGAATGCATCCACTGTTGTGCAAAGAAAGCTTCCTCTCAAACGCATAAATTTGGGAAATTTCATGTATGAGCCTGACAAGCCTAAAAAGCCCAATTAAAGAAGAAATTGCCAACCTGCCATATTCAGATTTGCTTTCTCTTTCTTTTCCTTTTCCTTTTATTATTTTTAATGTTTATTTGTTAATTTTTTGTTTAGTATTTTAGGATTATTTAGGTTGTATGAGTTTGTTTTGTTTTGAGTCTTAGTTATTTCTATTCTTATGTTATTAGTTCTTTTCTCTTACACATGATTCTTTCATTTGGGTTAATAGCATTACATTGAGGACAATGTAAGAATTAAGTGTGGGGGGAATAATTTAGGATTTTTTTTATTTTTGTCTACTATTTTTTTATGAGTCTTTATTATTATTATTACTATTTTTAGTGTGTTTTAGTTCCTTTTTAATACAATGATGAGATATGAATTGCATAGGTCTAAACTGGTTATTAGTGAGAAGATTTTCATGAGAATTAAGCTTGATTCTAATTTTTATGAGCCAATGTTGATATGATATGTTGATTGAGAAAGAAGCATGTTTAGACTTAAAATTGACTTGTATAATTATCCTTGTGAGTTTCGAGCCTATATGATTGATGCATTATACATATCAATCTAATTTCTTTCTTGAGTGCTCTTATGATTACATGTTTCTCTAGAACTTGCTTTAAACCTTTTTGAGACTATATTGATGCATGTAACAACATGAAAATGATAGAGGCATTAGAATTATAACCAGGGCCAAACAGCCATTCCTTATTGATGTTCCAAGAGAACATCCCCCTAGTGAACCAATTTGAGCCTACAATAAATAAGCTATTTCTTTGGTAACCATATCCTACACCTAGCCTAAATACATTTATATCATTTCCATTGTTTTAAAGATGACGAGAATGCTTGAGACATATTGCAAAAACAAGGGATACTTTTTGAAAATTTGGGTTAGAACAAAAGATAAGTGTGGGGGAGGAGAGAGGCAAAAGTCAAGAGAAAAAGAAAAGGGAACATTATAAAAATACATTCCCATCAAAAAAAAAATTGAATCATCTCTTGAACTTTTGGTTAAAGAAAAGAAAAAGAATGTTACAAGGTTGGTTAGAATGAAATAAAGGCTCAACATGAAATATTCAGCCTATGTGATTATGTACTTCTAAAGAATATTGAGAAAGTTTTATTTGCAAAATCTTATTTTGTCTCTAAATTCTATGAAGTCTTTGGAACGTTTGTGATATCTTTTTATTTTTATTCTTAAACCACATTATTACCCCTTGGCCCCATTACAACCTTGATTAAAGACCTCTTGATTTATGAAGTTGCATGATCTTTTAGTGGAGAATAGGTGGACAAGCAAGCATATGGTAGAACTATTTTCATGAGATTGATTGAGTGTAAACACTTTACCACTACTTTAAAGAGTGAAAATCATGAGAGTATCCCATGTGAGAAGTTGAGATTAAGTTTGAATATGCACTATTTTGATTGAAATATGTTATGTTAATATTGGCTTAACTCATTTATTTACATTCAAGCATGATTTTTTGTGAAATTCTTTGAGCTATTGATTAGTTTATAAGACTTGTTCAAAGATTGTCTCTAATTTATATTGAAAAGATTAGGAGTAAATATTTTTAGTATATGTAGTTTATTTATATTTTAGTTTTTCAATGTTTGTGGGTATCGTCCTAGTAAACCCTCACGAGACTAAACTCGTCCACTAGGGAGACCTAGGGGTTTAAAGGCTTGTGTCACATGCTAAGTGCCACCGTGATTTCCTACGAAAGTGGATTAGATTAGATTATATTTTCTTATTTTAGTTTTATTTTGTTTTGCTCGAGGACTAGCAAAAACCTAAGTGTGGGGGTATTTGGTAAGCTCATAAAATATACATTTTATGCCTTTCTACCTTTAGTTTTTGTTATGTTTTCGATCTTTATCTTGTTTACTTATATTATGTTTTTGAATTTTAGGTACAATAAGGAGAATGAAGTCAAAAGATGTCAATAATGATGGTAAAGAGCTTACAAAATCGTAATCACAAGATGGAAGAAGACTTGGGAGTCAAAAATATCAATTTCTGGTTGAAAAGCAATCAGGCAGATTTGACCTCCGGAGCTTGTTGTAAGGAAAACATGATGTTAGAATATTTATTTGAAGAAACTTCCTTCTTGAATTTTGAAGCTGACTTGATTATCTTTCCAACAACACATTATGGGCCCAAATCGGATAAGAAATGGGCATTCAAAATGGCGCTAGAAGATCTCCCTAAAGAACCCTACGACCAGAAAAACCCTAATCGCAAATCTGAAAAAAAGGCAAAACGTGATTTTTGCACCTCCAGGTGATGGAAACTCAATTAAGAGTTGTAAACCCAAGTGCAGGTTATGTTCAAGTAATAAATTCTCGGGTGTCCGAGGTCGAACCACAGGGAAGCGTATTAGTAAGTATAAGTTTATAAATATATAAGAAAAAGAAAGTAAACAAGATATTAGGGAATCAACAACAAAACAAAATAAACAAGATATTAGAGAACAAAATAAGTAAAATAACATAAAAGAAATTAAACAAAATATAAAAAAACAATAAGAAAGGATGTTGAGGTTAGAGAATCCACTCTTGGTGTTATGCTAAGATTAATCTTGTTTTATTACACAATTGAAATCCACACATAAGGGAGGTTCCAATCGGAAGGTTTAGCAATTCAGTCCAAATTGTCCAACGTCCATAGCATATGATATTATGTTCATTTGGTGTCCTCAAAACTCATAAAAAGAGTCCAAGCATTCCTTATGCCAAGGTATATGTCTACAACAAATCAAGGTTATGAAACCAAGCATTTACTGTGCCATTTTCATTGTCAATAATGAATCAAGATCTCTACTTTGCAAGTATGATTTTAAACCAAAAGAAAATATTATCTATGCTAGTGCTTATAAATGATGATTCATTTTAGCTCATGTTTAAGAGACTAACCTTAGCATTTACCAAGAGCTTCACCTCATCACCTCAACAATATGATTAGAAACACATACTAGATATGAATAAAATGAAAAGAAATGTAAGAAGAAAAAGAAAACTAGAGAAAGGAAAGAAAAAGAAAACTTAGAGAATTTTATTACAATGGCTATCCTACCAATGTATCAATGTATCCCAATACTCATCCAAGGCCCTCTATTTATACACATTTTGGAGGGCTAAATGACAAGAGACAAGCTTTACAAATTTCAAAGGTAGGTATAATAGGTGGGTGCATTTTTCTAACAATTTTCGTCATATTGTATGACAATTCTGATCAGCCAGCTTGATGGTCGATTTTGTCAATGTTGGAGGCTCGATCTGATAAAATGGTCTTCTAGAAAAATATACCCCTATCAGTTACGGATCCATAGCCGTTGGAATCAGATTATTTGCGCACGTGGATCGGGAGATATGGTCAAAATACCAAAACGGTGCAGAACAGACGTCATTGCACATCAGCCAACTTGATGGTCGATTTCGCTAGGGAAAACGACTCCGTTTCAAGAAGTGTAAAACATGAAAAAGATAGATATGCCTCTTAGCTTTGCAGGGATACAAAGTTCAGCCTTATTGCTTCAGTGAAACTCGAGATATAGCTGATATGGCAAAAGGTGTCGGAACTGGAACTGAACTGGATTTGCCCTTAATTCTAGTAATCTGAAATCACTCAAAGAAACTTGTGAAAAACACCAAATTACATAAAAATATAAAAGATCATAAACACAATTAGACTAAACAATAATAACTCGTATTTGACACAAAACAATAATAAAACATAACTAAAAACTATATAATTATACGAGTTATCACACCCCCATACTTAGATTGTTGCTAGTCCCTAGCAACGACTCAATAAAAAAAAAATAATAATAAAATAAGAAAATCTAATCTAATCCATTTTCGTAGGAAATCACGGTGGCACTTAGCATGTGACACAAGCCTTTAAACCCCTAGGTGTCCCTAGTGGACGAGTTTAGTCTCGTGAGGGTTTACTAGGACGATACCCACGAACATTGAAGACATAAGAAAAACTAAAAATAATAATTATAACTAATCCTTCCAATATAAATTAGAGATAATCATTGGACAAGTCTTAAAAACTAATCAATAGCTTAAAGAAATTCACAAAAAATCTTGCTTGAATGTAAATAGTTTGAGTTAAGCCAATAATAACATAACATATTTCAATCAAAATAGTGTATATTCAAACTTAATCTCAACTTCTCACATGGGATACTCTCTTGATTTTCACTCTTTAAAGTAGTGGTAAAGTGTTTACACTCAATCAATCTCATGAAAACACTTCTACCATATGCTTGCTTGTCCACCTATTCTCCACTATTTAGATCATACAACTTCATAAATCAAGAGGTCTTTATTCAAGGTTGTAATGGGGCCAAAGGGTTATAATGTGGTTAAAGAACAAAAGGATAAAGATATCACAAAGGTTCCAAAGAGTTCATAGATTTTAGAGACATAATAAGATCATACAAATAAAACTTCTCAAAACTCTTATAAAGCACATAATAACATAGGCTAAATATTCATGTTGAGCCTTTGCATCATTCTAACCAACTTTGTAACATCTTTTTCTAGAAGTTCAAGAGAAGATTTTTTTTTTTTTTTTTTTTTTTTTTTAATATGGGAATGTATTTGACAATGATCCCTTTCTTTTTCTCTTGACTTTTTCTTTTCTTTTCTTTCCCCCACACTTATCTTTTGTTTCTAACCCAAATTTTCAAATAAAAATATCCCTTGTTTTTTTGCAATATGTCTCAAAATATAAAATTCATCTTTAGAACAAGGGTAAGGATATAAGCATATTTAGGCTAGGTGTAAGTTGTGGTTACCAATAAAACATCATATTTAATGTAGGCTCAAATTGGCTCACTAGTGGGGATGTTCTCGTAGAACATTAATAATGGATGGCTGTTTGGCTCTGGTTATAATCCTAATGCCTCTATCATATTCATGTTGTCACATGTATCAATATAGTCTCAAACGGTTTAAAGCAAGTTCTAGAGAATCATGTAATCATAAGAGCACTCAAGAAAGAAATTAGATTGATTTGTATAATGCATCAATCATTATAGGCTCAAAAACTCACAAAGATGATTATACAAGTCAGATTAAGTCTAAACATGCTTCTTTCTCAATCAACATATATATTAACATTGGCTCATAAAAAGGTTGACATCAAGCTCAATTCTCATGAAAATCTTCTCACTAATAAATCTGTTTTAGACTTATGCAATTCATATCTCATCATTGTATTGAAAGTAACTAAAAAAAAACACACTAAGTCTAAACATGCTTTTTTTTTTTTGTTTTTTTGTTTTTTTGTTTTTTTGTTTTTTTTTTGTTTTTTTTTTGTTTTTTTTTTTTTTGAAGAAGAAGATTAAATCAAACTGACAAGGTATGTCTCAAGTCTCCCTTACTCAGACCTTGTTCAGAATGAATACTTCTAAATGTCTTAAAACACAACAATTTTTTTTTTTTTTTTAAGCAAAATATGTCCCTTACCCCCTACTAAAATATGACATTGTCCCCAATGTCAAATTTTAAAGGTAGAATTTAGGAGATATTACCTGCAGAGGTTGCTAACCACTTATTATAACTGAGACACAACAAACAAAATGTTAGATAATGTCACAAAGACAAAGTGCAATCCACTCCTTGCTCGTCCATATCTCTTTTTCTTTTTCCGAGCGTTTGCGAAACAACCGTAGCAGATAAACACTCATAAGCTTGTAGCTTTTTGAGTAAATCTTCAATGGTTGTAGCAGAAATTATGGTTCTCCTTGCCTCTGAAAACATGAATCCATTATCCACAGCATTATCTAAATATGAAAGTAAATTACTAAAATAACCATTAATATTAAGCAAACCAATGGGTTTCTTATTTGTGACCAAAGATGACCAAGAAGCCACGCAAGCTATTTCTTCCAATGTACCCAGACCTCCTGGTAAAGCAATGAATGCATCGGCAGAATGGTACATGATTGTTATCCGTTCAGGGATACTCCAGACTTGTATTTCCTTACCCACGGTAGGTCCACAAAAATCTGTGAATAGTTTTGGCACGATTCCTAGAACTGGACTTCCTCCGGCGTGTGCTGCTGTAGCGACTGCTCCCATTAAACCCGTACTACCGCCTCCATAAATCAAGTGGATCTTTTGTTGGGCAAGTATTACTCCAACTCTTATGGCTTCATCAGCGAATATGTTATTTTTCCCTGGATAAGCACCTCCAAAGACACAAATTTTTTTAATGCGCTGGGACGAAGTGCTTTCCATTTTTTTTCTTTTTCGAGTGCCTGAAAGAGAATGAGTACATGGTGTAATATATAGAGGACTGAGTAGTGAATCAGACAAGAGTAATAATGTCGCCGAAAGTGTATTTGACCTGTCAGAAGAAAATGTTAACCTAACAAAAGATTTTTGCGTGATTTCAGGAAGAAAATCAAAAAGAGAAGAAAAATCAACCGTAAAAGACCAATGCAAAAAAAAGAGAATAATTACACAAATCGAACAACACGTAAACTAAACCGAAATAACATTATTGGAAATCAAACCAAAAGCTGAGAAGTCATTTATTGTAGTTGTGATTGTGGCTCACATCTTCCTCTGGTTTTACGTCCAGAAACGGCTTAAACGCCTTCTATGAGTCGAGGATATGCTTCCCATCCAGTTTTCTTACAAGCTGGCAAACAGGGTCTTTTAACATCAGATTCCCAAGATGTTGCCATTCCCTTTGGAATTGCGGCCATAAATCAAGAATTTCTCTTTGTACGTCTCCACTAGGATGCGTCTCAAGAGAAAGTTGGATATTACCCAAATTCTCCTTACTCAGTCCATCCTTAATGAATTCAATTTTATCATCTCGATTAGAGGACGGAATCCCAATAGAACGACATTTACCGTTACACGTCCATCGTGCACACTTGTGGCAATTTGAACTCATGCGCTTTGCTCGTCGCTTCTTTGCATAAGTGCTTCTACCTGTACCTGGTAAATGCAAAACAGGAAGATATTCATCTTCACGTACCTTGGCTTCAATTATCCAACGTATGTCTTCAGGAATCCCTTTGTTCATAAGCATTCTTAATCTTTCTAATCGAACTTGGTAAAGCTTCAGTAAAATATTCCGAGGAAAAGGAGGAAATCGTTTCTGCAATCTTTTGAGAATATCATCCATCCTGAAAAAAAAAATGAAATAAAATAAAATGAAAGAGAAATTTATATACAATATCAGTTTTGTGGGTAGCTGATGGAACCGACTTAAATAATCACGGAGTACCGTTATCCGCCATTTAACCGGGGTAAAAAAAAAATTATATTTACATCTAGTTATTTTCAAAACAAGGATCAGAAAGAAAAACAACCTCTTCTTGAGTAACATGATTTTCCAAAAAGAGTTTGAGTCTTTGTCCATTTACCTTGAATACGTTACCATTTTGAGGATTCTCAATGTCAACTGCTCCATAATGATACACATGCTTAACCACAAATGGGCCAGTCCATCTTGATCTCAACTTACCAGGAAATATGTGAAGTCTAGAATTATAAAGTAGAACTTTTTGCCCAACATTAAATGTTTTTCTTGAAAT
Organism: Fremontodendron californicum; assembly: GCA_030761205.1. Taxonomy (NCBI): domain Eukaryota; kingdom Viridiplantae; phylum Streptophyta; class Magnoliopsida; order Malvales; family Malvaceae; genus Fremontodendron; species Fremontodendron californicum. Next base: position 7,013,875 of record JAULJL010000023.1, on the reverse strand, counting down.
TAACTTGTCATGAAAGGCTTTAGTTCTTTCTTTATGAATTTTAGAATTCTCATATGCATCATTTCTGAGTTCCTCAAGTTCATTTATTTGTAATTTTCGTAAATTAGAAGCGTCATCAAGGTTTGAGTTGAACATTTTAATGGCCCAATATGCTTTATGCTCAAGTTCCACAGGTAAATGACAAGGTTTTCCATAAACTAGCCTATAAGGAGACATGCCCAATGCTGTTTTAAAAGCTGTTCGATAGGCCCATAATGCATCGTTAAGTCTAAGAGACCAATCTTTGCGATTTGGATTAACTGTCTTTTCCAAAATTTGTTTAATCTCCCTATTTGCTAATTCTACATGTCCATTTGTCTGCGGGTGATAAGGGGTTGCAACTTTGTGTGTAATGGCATATTTCTTCATTAAAGTTTCAAAAACCTTGTTGCAAAAATGTGTTCCCCCATCGCTTATGATAGATCGAGGAATTCCAAATCGACTCAAAATATTTTCTTTTAAAAATTTAATCACTGTTTTGTGATCATTATTTCGACATGGAATTGCCTCTATCCACTTTGAAACATAATCTATTGCTACTAAAATGTATAAGAAACCAAAAGATGGTGGAAATGGTCCCATGAAATCAATACCCCAACAGTCAAAAATTTCAATTACAAGAATTGGGTTCAAAGGCATCATGTTTCTTTTCGAAATGGAACCTAATTTTTGACAACTTTCACATGACTTGCAAAAATTATGTGCATCTTTGAACAAAGTTGGCCAGTAAAATCCACACTGTAAAATTTTTGCAGCAGTTTTCTTTGATGAAAAATGACCACCACATGCCTCGGAATGACAAAACTTAATTACACTACTTACCTCATTGTCGGGAATGCATCTTCGAAAAATCTGATCAGGACAATATTTGAACAAGTAAGGGTCATCCCAATAGAACTTCTTTACCTCATTCAGAAACTTCCTTTTATCTTGTGTGCTCCATTGAGAAGGAATTTTTCCTGTAGCAAGAAAATTAGCAATGTCAGCAAACCAAGGTGTCGTGGAGACAATTAGAAGTTGTTCATCAGGAAAAGTATCATTTATTGGTGAGGTTCCAAAAGATTCATCACAAACAAGTCTTGATAAATGATCAGCCACCACATTTTCTACTCCTTTTTTATCTCGAATGGTGATGTCAAATTCTTGCAGCAAAAGGATCCACCTCAGCAACCTAGGTTTTGCATCCTTCTTAGAGAGAAGATATTTTAAAGCTGCATGATCACTAAAGACAACAATTGATGATCCAACAAGGTAAGATCTGAATTTATCCAATGCAAAAACAACTGCAAGTAATTCCTTTTCTGTAGTGGAATAATTCATTTGGGCTCTATTTAAAGTTTTACTTGCATAGTAAATTACATGTGGTTTATTATCTTTCCTTTGTCCTAACACAGCACCAACAGCATAGTCACTAGCATCACACATTATTTCAAATGGTAAAGACCAATCAGGAGATCTCATAATAGGAGCAGTAGTGAGCATATTTTTGAGTTTTTCAAAAGCATCTTCACAATCTTTAGTCCATTCAAATGCAGTGTCTTTCATTAAAAGATTACATAGAGGTTTAGATATCGTGCTAAAATCTTTTATGAATCTTCTATAAAAACCTGCATGTCCCAAGAATGACCTAATGTCCTTTACTGTCTTTGGTGTGGGTAGATTAGCAATCAATTCAAGTTTTGACTTGTCTACCTCAATCCCTTTTGCAGAAACAATGTGACCTAGTACAATACCTTTAGTGACCATGAAATGACATTTTTCCCAATTAAGAACAAGATTTTTTTCTTCACACCTAATCAATACATTTTTCAAATTGGCTAAGCAATCATCAAATGAATCACCAGAAACAGAAAAATCATCCATGAAAATCTCAAGATTACGTTCAATCATGTCACTAAAAATGCTAAGCATGCATCTTTGAAATGTGGCAGGGGCGTTACATAATCCAAATGGCATTCTACGATATGCAAAAGTACCAAAAGGACATGTAAAAGTGGTTTTCTCTTGGTCCTCAAGTGCAATGGCAATTTGATTATACCCAGAATATCCATCTAGAAAACAATAAAACTCATGTCCTGCAACTCTTTCTAAGATTTGATCCATGAAAGGCAAAGGGAAATGATCTTTCCTCGTCACTGAGTTAAGTTTCCTATAGTCAATGCACATGCGCCAACCAGTAACAGTCCTAGCTGGAATTAATTCATTGTTTTCATTTCTAACTACAGTAACTCCAGATTTCTTAGGTACGACTTGAGTAGGACTTACCCATTTGCTATCAGAGATAGGATAAATGATTCCATTATCTAGAAGTTTAATGACTTCATTTCTCACTACTTCTTTCATATTAGGATTAAGCCTTCGTTGCATTTGTCTAGAGGGTTTAGCATTTTCCTCTAAATAAATATTATGTGTGCAGATTAATGGGCTTATTCCCTTTATGTCAGCTAAGGTCCATCCTAATGCATTTTTGTGCATCTTCAAAAGTTGTAACAACTTACCTTCTTGTAGTTCATCAAGATGTGAAGAAATTATGACTGGAAAAGTTTCACTCTCACCCAAAAAGGAATATTTTAGCTCGGATGGCAATGGTTTTAACTCCAGCTTGGGTGGTTCAATAGTTGATGGTACAGTGACATTTGTAAGTGATGGAAGTTCCTCAAACTTTTGTTTCCAACAATGCTTATCCTGAAAAGATTTTAACAAAGAATCAGTGTGTGAAATTTCTGAAGCATTATCAAACTCATATTCAATTAAATAAGCTTCTAAAGGATCATGGAATGTGGTAGTGGTGAGATGTTCATGAACAAGTTCTTCAATGAAATCCACTTCATGTACTTCTGAATTATCACCAGGTTGCTTGCAAATGTTGAACACATTTAATTCTAAAGTCATATTTCCAAAAGAAATGTTCAACATACCATTCCTGCAATTTATCAGAGCATTAGAAGTTGCAAGAAATGGACGGCCTAATATAACAGGAATTTGAACATTTGGATTTGAAACAGGATGTGTGTCCAAAACAATAAAATCAACAGGGAAGTAAAAATTATCAATTTGAACCAAAACATCTTCAACTATCCCTCGAGGAATTTTTACAGAACGATCAGCTAGTTGAAGTGTAACAGGTGTTTCCTTGAGTTCACCTAAACCTAACTGTTGATAAACAGAAAAAGGCAAAAGATTAACACTAGCACCAAGATCAAGCAATGCACGTTCTATTCTAGTGTTTCCAATGATGCATGAGATTGTTGGACATCCAGGATCTTTGAATTTTGGTGGAGTAAGGTGCTGAATGATTGAGCTCACACTTTCCGTCAAAAATGCTTTCTTTTGTACATTATGTTTCCTTTTAAATGTGCACATGTCCTTCAAAAATTTAGCATAAGATGGAACTTGTTTGATTGCATCCAATAAAGGAATGTTAATCTTAACTTGTTTGAAAAGTTCATAAATTTCTGCATTTTGATTCAAATTCTTTATTGTTTGCAACCTTTGAGGAAAAGGAGCAGGATGCATACCTTTTTCTTTGTCCAAATTTTCAAGAAGTTCAGACTTACCATCATCCTTACCATTACTTTTCGGAGGGGAAAGAGGATCTTGGTCTTTTGATGGAATCTTTTTGTCAATTGCCTTTCCACTTCGAAGAGTTGTGATAGAACTGGCATTTTCCTGTTGAGTTTCATTGGAGCAAGAAACAAGACATTGAGTAGAAGGGTTAGGCTGAGGTTGAGCAGGAAACTTACCTTTTTCTTGAGTGCGTAATGAAGCTGTCAATGTGGACAAGGTGTTTTTGATCTCATTGATGTCCTGTGAAGTCCGGCTATTCACATTTGCTTGTGTTTGCATGAATGCTTGCAATGTCTCTTCCAAGGTTTGTACACGTGAAGGTTGATAGGAAAAAGTGTTGCCCGGCTTTTGAGATTGTGGTACCTGAACATGATTATTATTCCGCCAACTGAAGTTGGGATGATTTCTCCATTCAGGGTTATATGTTTCAGAGTAAGGAGAAGGAAAAAGGCTTTTTAAATGTGTTTATGGAATTTACTTGATCATGCAACGCTTCTTTAAGAATGGGAATGTTTGGACATTCAGAAGTGGGGTGTCCCATGATTTCACAAATTCCACAACTTTCTTCATTTTTAACCGTTTTGACTTCTTTTACTTCTCTAAGTTCCATGGCTTCAATCTTTCTAGCCAAATTAGCTACTTTAGCTTTTATCTCATCTTCTTGACTAAAATGATATTTTCCTCTGTTAGAAACAAGATTAGATCTATTGGAACTTTCAGAGGAATTATCTGTGTGCCAGGCTTGAGAGTTATCTGCCAAATGGTCTAGGTAGTCAAAGGCTTCTTCAGGTTCTTTTTCTAGAAACTCACCGTTACACATTGTTTCAACAAATTGTTTAGTTTCGGGAGTTAAACTTTCATAAAAGAAACTAATAAGACGCCATTTTTCAAAACCATGATGTGGACAAGAACTTAACAAATCTTTAAAACGCTCCCAGCACTGAAAAAATGCTTCATTTTGATTTTGATTGAAATTTTGAATCTGTCTTTTCAAAGCAGTAGTTTTATGTGCTGGGAAAAATTTCTTTAGAAACTCAGTTTGTAATTCTTGCCATGTGCCAATTGACCTTGGTTTTAAATTATGAAGCCAAATTTTTGCTTTATCTTTTAAAGAAAAAGGAAATAATTTTAGCTTGACAATTTCATTTGTACATTGTTGGTCATTAAAGGTGACACATACATCTTCGAAGTCTTTTAGAAACGAGTAAGCACTTTCCGATTCTAACCCATGGAAATTTGGAAGCAAAGCTATCATACCTGGTTTAAAACGAAAGTTGTTTGCATTGAGAGGAAAAATAAAACAAGAGGGTGATGAGCTTCGAGTTGGTTGCAAGTAGTCACGCATGGTGCGTACTTGTCTGTTCTCATCTTCAGTATGAACACTTTCATTGTCAGCCATGGTAGGAGTTGTATTAGAAAGATTACCTGAAAAAGTTTCACAATAAAATCTAACTAAACGACGAGATCTAAAATCACGTCGCCAAACAAGCATAAAACAAAGTTAATATACAAATTAGGCGGTATAACCAGCCAAACAAAATAAATATATATAAAATTAGGCGGTATAACCAGCCAATAAAAATAAATATACTTATAAACTTATATACTTAGTATTGCCTCCCCGGCAACGGCGCCAAAAACTTGATGGAAACTCAATTAAGAGTTGTAAACCCAAGTGCAGGTTATGTTCAAGTAATAAATTCTCGGGTGTCCGAGGTCGAACCACAGGGAAGCGTATTAGTAAGTATAAGTTTATAAATATATAAGAAAAAGAAAGTAAACAAGATATTAGGGAATCAACAACAAAACAAAATAAACAAGATATTAGAGAACAAAATAAGTAAAATAACATAAAAGAAATTAAACAAAATATAAAAAAACAATAAGAAAGGATGTTGAGGTTAGAGAATCCACTCTTGGTGTTATGCTAAGATTAATCTTGTTTTATTACACAATTGAAATCCACACATAAGGGAGGTTCCAATCGGAAGGTTTAGCAATTCAGTCCAAATTGTCCAACGTCCATAGCATATGATATTATGTTCATTTGGTGTCCTCAAAACTCATAAAAAGAGTCCAAGCATTCCTTATGCCAAGGTATATGTCTACAACAAATCAAGGTTATGAAACCAAGCATTTACTGTGCCATTTTCATTGTCAATAATGAATCAAGATCTCTACTTTGCAAGTATGATTTTAAACCAAAAGAAAATATTATCTATGCTAGTGCTTATAAATGATGATTCATTTTAGCTCATGTTTAAGAGACTAACCTTAGCATTTACCAAGAGCTTCACCTCATCACCTCAACAATATGATTAGAAACACATACTAGATATGAATAAAATGAAAAGAAATGTAAGAAGAAAAAGAAAACTAGAGAAAGGAAAGAAAAAGAAAACTTAGAGAATTTTATTACAATGGCTATCCTACCAATGTATCAATGTATCCCAATACTCATCCAAGGCCCTCTATTTATACACATTTTGGAGGGCTAAATGACAAGAGACAAGCTTTACAAATTTCAAAGGTAGGTATAATAGGTGGGTGCATTTTTCTAACAATTTTCGTCATATTGTATGACAATTCTGATCAGCCAGCTTGATGGTCGATTTTGTCAATGTTGGAGGCTCGATCTGATAAAATGGTCTTCTAGAAAAATATACCCCTATCAGTTACGGATCCATAGCCGTTGGAATCAGATTATTTGCGCACGTGGATCGGGAGATATGGTCAAAATACCAAAACGGTGCAGAACAGACGTCATTGCACATCAGCCAACTTGATGGTCGATTTCGCTAGGGAAAACGACTCCGTTTCAAGAAGTGTAAAACATGAAAAAGATAGATATGCCTCTTAGCTTTGCAGGGATACAAAGTTCAGCCTTATTGCTTCAGTGAAACTCGAGATATAGCTGATATGGCAAAAGGTGTCGGAACTGGAACTGAACTGGATTTGCCCTTAATTCTAGTAATCTGAAATCACTCAAAGAAACTTGTGAAAAACACCAAATTACATAAAAATATAAAAGATCATAAACACAATTAGACTAAACAATAATAACTCGTATTTGACACAAAACAATAATAAAACATAACTAAAAACTATATAATTATACGAGTTATCACCAGGCTTACTTGTGCGGCAAAGACTTATTCTCAGGGTTTTAAAGCTCTATAAATATCATCTTTTGAGCCACAAACTAGACATATTTTGAGGAGACTCAAGGATCATCATTCTTCTTCTTCTTCTCCATTCTTTTATTTTCTTTTTAGTTTTATGTATATATTTCTATGCCTATGCTAGGCTAAACTTTTATTTGGTTAAGGGTGATTTCAAAGCCCTAGACATGTTATGTATTTAATTTTCAGAATCTATCTATCATTGTTTTCTATCAAAGTTGCTTATGTTCTTCCATTAAAATTGTTCATGATGATGTTTTGATTTGCTTAGGTGGCCAACTAGATAAATCTTGATAATTGTCTAATGCTAGTTTAGGAGTCTTATCCGTGTAATTGTCTTGATTTCCTATTCATAAGTGGCAATTTGTGATTAATGATTATGGTCAAGTTTTCGATAATTGCAAAGTGGAACATAACCTAAGTTGAACAATCCGAGCTTATGTGTTTGTTGCTTAGATCAACCTATCTTTCTCATCATAAAGCTCTATTAAATTGAACTTAGAGAGCTTATTCTAGATTGTTTGATAGTTAGAGATTAAATAGAGAGCTTGTTCTATTTAACGACGAACTAAGGAAAGATTGGGGTAACAGAGCTTGTTGTTATCTACGGTTGTTAACTTTGATAGCTAATTAATGTTGATAGATATGAAATTGATTCTTAATGATGTCTAGTGGTAGAGAATGAAACCTTAACCATATTTTTCTCATATTTGATTACTTCTTATTTACTTGCTTTCTTCTTTGATTATAAGTCTTTAGTTTAAGTTGATTTGAAAACCTCCCCTTTTATTTTGTTTTCTTTTAACCTAAGTTATAAACTAATAAGTCATAGATTAAAACCCAATCCCTGAGGACTCGACCCTTGCTAATCACTATACTCTACAATTGATTTTTTTTTAAGTGCAAGGTTAAATAAGATACACTCTTTTGAGTGCATCAAGAACCAAACAAATTTAACATTCTTTTAGTTTCCATAACAAGGCATTTTGATAAGGATCAAGATTGGCTGGGATGTTTAAACCGAAAAGTTTAATCTTGGGAACAAAAGTTTCAGTTTTTGAAGACAATCCTCTGAATGAGAATTGACAATTTGGGAGGTTCAGGAATTCTTAAATGTACCTTGATGACTACTTTTTTAAGATGACCTTCTCTTTTTGTGGTATCGACACTTTCATAGATGGCATCAAAAATTTTCATTTTACTCTAGACCGCCCATTTTTGGGTTTTCGCCCTAGAGTCCCATTCTTTCCATTTATTTATTTATTTTTTTTACCATACACTTGAGAATTCTAAATTCTTCCTTAGTGAAATGATAATTCGATGAAATGGGATAAAATCCAAGGAAAAACCTTTCAAATTAAATATTCATGCTTGATCAAAATGGACTTTTACAGCACGTAATGTAGGCCATGGCTCAAGGTTCAGAAAGAAAGGATAAATAGGCCCAAAATGTGTTTGAGGGTAATCAGATCAAAGGATCATTTCTTGAGGAGGATTCTCTTTGAAGCATTTGTCCCTTTTGGACTTTTCATTCCTTTTGACTTTGTTCTTTTTCTTCCTTGCTTTTGGCTTTCAGTTTGCCATGTCTTTCACACACATTTTTTCGCTTTCATTCTTTTCAACGGAGTGAGCCCGTCTTTATTCGGGGCTCCATTTGCTTTGCATCTGTCTTTGAGCTAGGACTCATTTCTCAATGATCTTTAAAAAGATCTTTCCTAGCATTTGCCCCCTAGTGTAGAGGATGATCCTTGATCAGGGTTCAAAGAAGAAAGAGTTCTTTTGGCTCAAAAGGGGTGACTATGGATAATTTCTTTTCTATGCAAGAGGGATATGAAAGATGGCCATTCCTCAAGTCAAGCACGAATATTCACTTTGAAAAGCAATCCATAGGGGAAATAGATATTCAGAATTTCATTTTGCACTTTGGAATCATCCGAATTCTCATATGCATGATATCACAAATTTTTCATTTTTTATTTTTCATCGCATGCCCCAATGATTCATGCGTTAGTCCATCCTTATTCACCATGTATCCATCATTTCCACATATGATGCCCCAATTTGATTAACCATGAGAATTTGTATCAACGAGGAACATAGCAAGTCTAGGTCTATTTTGAAAAGGCTGAGTTTCCAATCTGAATTCTTTGAAGAGACAAGGAAAATATGACCTAAAAATGGGTTTTCTTTGGGATATGGGATAATCTGGTTTAGTCATTGTGCCCCAGGGTGTTAATCATGAAGTGATGTTTGGGTATTTAGTGTTTTGTGGTTATTGGAAAAGGTCACGAATGGTTTTAGCACCAATCTTGACACACATCAAATTACCAAAATCTAGATTCTTGAAAGAATGTCTCATTTGTTTGAATTTCAAGGAATTCGAAAATTTTCAAAAAGTTTGTTCCTTTGTTCATAGCCTAGACTAAGATCTACGTCTTTGCTTATTCTGTGATGACAATGGTTTTATGAAGTCAAATCATTCATATTCCTTGAAGCATTAAGTCTTTCAAGTGTTCTTGGTTTAAGAGATTTAGGCTTAGGAAAACCTAAAGAGAGGAGAGAAGGTATTGGGTCATTTGTAACACTGATCATCAATCTTCTTGAGACTATCCCTTATTAAAAATTCCTTAATGCTTGTTTTTGTAAATTCATGTTATTGTTAAAACACAACAAACACAAAGCATTTAAAATTCAAAATTCATTTAATTCATGTAGATGTTAACATCAGATAAGTGCTTTCATCATCACAGTGTATAGAACTACATGCGTCAAAAACCTCATATGATCATGCACAATGTTTCTTATAACACTTGGCTTTCCCATCTTCAAAACTTATCGAACCAGCCTTGATGAGATCTCTGACCTTGTACTTCAAAGCAGGGCAGTTCTCTGTTGAGTGACCTTGATTGCTAGAATGATAACCACAACACTCATTAACATCATACCAGCTTGGATAAGGGGGCTTTAGAGGCTTTATTTGCATGGGTGTCACAAGGTGATTCTGGATGAGTTGAGGTAGTAGCTCACTGTATGTCACAGGAATCGGGTCAACCTGATTTCTTTTTCGCTTTTTATGCCCCCTTCAATTATTCCCAAGGGTGTTCGATTGATAGACAGATGTAAATTCTGGTGTAGTTGCAGTCCTTGGTTGGTAGGGATAAAAACCTTGGGAGACATTGTTCAGGGTAGAGTAAAATGGCTGATATGAGGAGAATTGGGGAGGTTGGGCAAAGTCTTCTACGACTTGGGTATCTTCCTTTTTCTTTTCAGATGCCCCTTTTTCCTTGGTATTGGATGTTCTTTCTCCTTCAATTTTCCCATCCTTGATAGCATTCTCAATCATCTCCCCTGAAATTACCATGTCCGAAAAATTCTTCGTGGTGTTGCCGACAAGTCTATCGTAGTATGGGGCCTTTAGTGTATTCACAAAAAGGACAGTGGTTTCCTTCTGAGTTAAAGGCGGTTGTACTTGGACAGCCAGGCTCATCCACCATTGTGCATATTCTTGAAGCTCTAAGTAGCTCTTTTCTTCATATTTTGCAAGGTGAGACAGTCAGGCACCATGTCGGTCATATGCTTGTACTGGTTTAGAAAAACCCTAGCCAGGTCATTCCAAGAGCGAATCTGATCCTTGCTCAACTAACTATACCACCTTATTATGGATCCGCTGAGGCTATCCTGAAAGCAATGAATCAAAAGCTTATCATTATCTATATGACTTGTCATCTTCCGGCAGAACATAGTGATGTGGGCTGATGGATTAGTCGTCCCGTCATATTTCACAAAGTTAAGGATCTTGAACTTAGGAGGAATGACTAAATCGAATACCAAACATCGTTCTTTCGCATCTAAACTACCAAATACATCTGTTCTTTCTACTGTCCGAAGCCTTTCATCTAACAACTGATATTTCCCTTGGGAATCTACCAACTCCACCTCATTTACTGCAACCATTTTCAACTTTTCCTGTTCAGCTGGATCATCCGAGTTTAGGACATTGACGGGGTTAACAGTGTTCTGGGCATCACTCATTACGACCTCATCTTGACCCTTTTATGCCTCTAACCCTTCTCTGGCGACAAAGTTTTCGGTGTATCCTTTTCCCTTGATTACGGCAGACATCAGCTCCATCAATTTAGTCATCTGATCCTTAGATTCTGCTTGAGGCTTTGCTAGCTGTTCTCGCAATTCTTTCTGTTCCCTTTCCATTCTTTCCATTCGAGCAACTTGTTCATTAAAAGGGTACTCAGTACTTCTTCTGATTTGAAATGGAAGTTCTTTCAAAGACTCTTAAAGCCAAGCCAACTTCTGTTTTATTCCCCCCAAATGTATGTCATGATGAATGAGCCATGATTATCATTTGATGCATATGAAGAATTAAAAGAAATGATGTATGGACATATATAGTGGAAACATGCTGACCATGTATGTAATAAATGCAATCACGATGCCAATCATGTCGCAAGCAAAGAATAAACAAATCAACGCATGGTATATGCAAGAATGATCATGTACATTTTAGCATATTTCCCAATGAATGATCATATACACTATGAATGCAACACGGTGTCTGATACATGCAAACAATGAATGATTGATACAGAATATATACAAAGAAAATCATGCTAACCATGTGTGCCATGAATGCGACCTAAATGCTAACATGATGTATGTAATAAGCAAATTAATGCATGGATATATACAGAAAAATCATGCTGATTATGAATACATAAATGCAACCTGATGCTAACATGATACATGTATGAATATATGGTATGACCAATAATTGATCGGATGCAAAATGCAAAAGGGGAAGATATCATAGAGGAAATAAGAATCGGAGGAACTTAATCATCAACCTCTCATAAATTTGAAACATAATCAATTCATTCCCATATCAACATTCACAATGGTATAAACCATGTTTTACAAAATTTGAACAGTGGTTAAAACTGTCTTTACAAGCACTTTATTCTTCCTAGCATCCTAAGGCTATAAGAGCCGGCTATTGAAAAAGTGAAATCCTATTACATCATATAAGACCGAAGTCTTTCCACCACAATGCTGTAAATCTCCCAATCCTAATGGCGCTTTCCCAGTCCTTTATCAATCAGTGTCGTTGGATCCAACCACTTGGCAATTATAAGAGTTTGCACTTTCTTTTTTAGTGCTATACAGTCTTCAATGTTATGGCCAACAATTCCACAGTGATAATCACATCTTGCATTTGGATTATACCCATTTGGATAAGGTGGTAACAGGGGTTTCAATGGGATACAGGCAACCATGTGATTTTGGATCAGTATAGGGAGAAGCTCTCGGTAGCTAATTGGAAGGGGATCAAAAGGCCTTTGTCGTTTCTTAGTCACACTGAACCTAGGAGTTGGGGAACTTGGTGGTGGCACTAAGGTCCGAACCGGAGTGTTTACATGGAGAGATGGCGGAACAGCATGGTAAGGGTAGGGATTTGGACACGGGGCCTTTGGAGGTTGTACATAGCTCGAGGTTCCTATCCCAGATACTGAATAAGGTGATTGATGAGGGAAATAGTATGAACTGGCAGTTGGTGGTGATGGAGTGGGATTCAAGAATCCCGTAGTGGTCATCCCAATGGACGATTGGACCATAGGAGGGTGGGGATACTGGTTTGGACCTAGAACAGTTTGCGGGTATGATACAGGATCCGAGGTTTCTATCTTTGGTATCGGGCTCTCAGGTTTAATAATTTTCATGATTTTTTCCATAATTTCATTAGGATTGCAAACTTTGTGACATTAACAAGTGCAGGATTCAGCAAGGATTGTATGTTCTGGACCTAATGGTTTTGGTTGATCCGAAGGTGATGCAGAGCCCTGAGAAAGTTCCTCTTTACTCTTACCCATATCCTCAACCATTTTCAACAATTTGGCAAGTTGTTCCTTCACCTCTCGGATTTCATGTCCACATTCCTCTTGATTGCGTTCCAAAGTACCCAATCGTTCCTCCGATTCCTTCCTCATATCTTGAACCCCTTTCATGCAAATGAAAATGTCATGAGATTAAGAATACAATTGTGAATGTACACTCTATTCCTATGTGCATGAATATACTGATGATTAATGCATGAACATATACAGAGAATTATGATGACTATGTATGTTATGGATGCAATCTAATGCCAACATGATGCATTTAAAAAATGAATAAATTGATGCACAGGTATATACACATAATGACCATGTATGTATTCTACAATGAATGATCATGCATGCTATGATGTCAAAATGATACATGCTAAGAATAAATGAATTAATACAAAGGTAAGTACAAAGAATGACCATATATATCACAAATGTATTCTACAATGAATAACCATGCATGTTAAGACTGTGACATGATGTCAAAATGATACAAATAAAGAATAAATGGATTAACACCAAGGTATATACAAAGAAATCAATGATTACATGAAATTTGTGGGACCTAAATCTTGATTATTCAACAATCTCATTATGCAAGATTTGCCTCCAAATTTATGATTTTTTTTTTGAAACATGTTTTTTTCTATGAAAAAACAATCATATTATTTTCAAAAGAATTTCGGGGTAGTGGATCCTACTATGGTACAATATCCAAATGTTCATGCAACACTACCAGTTTTATGAAATCATCAAATGAAATTACCAACTTTTTATTGCAAAGGATGAGATCAATAATACAACCAAAAATGTACATGCTTTATTCACACATGCACGAAATGTGCAACATGCAAAAATGCTTGAAAAAGGATTTTTTTTAATTTTATTTTTAAAAACAGCTAATGAACATCTGCCCCAACAATATCTACTTATTTAGGCATCACAATGCCTTCGAGGTGGAGTATCACATTTATTACGGGCGATGTACGCACATCATTGCCCGATCTATCGCACTTATTCAGAGTGTAAAATAGGTAACAAAAGGTTTAGAAATGTCCCTCCATGTGTTCCTATTTTCGGTATATCTAACGGAAATCCGGCATGGCTTCGCCTAGGTTCACTATATGAGGGTGAATCGGTTCTAAGGCCCCGAATTGTTCCTCACTGTCGCCGGGAATTCTAGTAAGGCACCCCGAGAAAAGCGGGTTCAATTCGTTAGAGTATATTTTCCTATGCCCATGCGGAGGATTATCACGAAGGCATTAGGTACTTTATACACCGAAAGTGTTTCACTAGCCCATACGGAGGATCAATCACGAAGGCTTAGTTACTTTACTCCCACTTAAAAGGACGGAACCCGGGTATAGGATTCATGATATGCAAATGCACGTGTAGTGTGTGTGGAGGAATAACAAACCTTTCACCACCTATTCTACAAACCTTATTCTAAATGCCCTAGCAATTAAAACATTCAAGAATAGTGTAACGCATTAACCAACAAGCAATTATAATATACAACCTTAAATAACTAGAGAACAATAATAAAATGCATGCACATGAGTATGAACATATTTAAAAATATTTTATTATTTTCAAAATTCTCCTTATTAAAAAAAGATACGGGAATTAAAATTAAATACCAATTAAACCAACAAAACCGAGACTTTGATAAAACACGACTAATTCTAGGCCTGACTCTCTAATTGTCCCCAGTGGAGTCGCCAAGCTGTCGCAACCTAAAAAATAACAAGTCTCATCGCAAGATTTTATTATTCGTTAAGCGTGACTTTAAAAAATCGAGGAAAAGTCGACTTAATTCCTCTAGAAAAATGAAGGTTTTGAAAATGACCTTGAAAAAGACAAGGATTCGCCACCAACCTTTTTTAGCTATGTGTGATCGGCCACCTATTAAAACCGGTTTTATAAAATATTTTAAAAATTAATTAAAACATTTTAAAAACCAATTTCAAGTCTGTGTTTTAAACCAGAGAAATCAAAGAAGCGGGTTCGGGAGTCGGTTACGTGTGGGGAAGGATTAGCACCCTACAACGCCCGTATAAATCGGTACCTTATTAATCGTGTGTTATCTCAAGTCTCGGTAAAAATTGGTTTTAAATTTAGTATTTCAAGTTAATTCCCAATTTAAAGAAAAATAATTCCTTTTTTATTGAAAATGATCCGGAATTTATAAATTCAAAATTGTCCTATATTCCCCAGCAAACGTGGCAAAATATAAAAAATTTTATTAGTTTTGGAAAACTTTTCGAATCATTCTCTTTTTTTTGAAAGAAATATATTCCTTTATTAATGATAATTGATGATATTCTCTCCAGCAAACCCGGTAGAGAACTCATGAATTATTTTAACTCGGGAATATCTTTATTTTTTATTGAAAAATCATTATCCTTTTGAAAACATTTTAAAAGATATGAATATGTATATGCATGACATAAATAAAATGACATAGCAAAATCTAAATAATATAATGCTTCCTAAATGATATGATATAATGTAAATGCCTTAGCATATTCTAAATGAAATAAAATATCCTAAGTTATATGTCATATTATAAATAAAATGAAATGACCTAGGTAACATCGTATATTCTATATGAGATGCAATATCCTAAGTCATATGATATATTCTAAATGAAATAAAATAACCTAAGTAACATAACATATTCTATATGAAATGAAATAACCTAAATGACATGGCAAACATAAATGATATGGCATATAAATTAAAAGAGATGGAATATGAAATAATGCTATCATATAATATGCATGAAAATAAAAATGAAAATAATAATGCATGAACATAGTATATGCTAAATAATATGACCAAAAAAAATAACTAAATAAAAAGCATAGGATATCATGAAATATTCCAAATCATATAATAAGCAATATAACATAATTCAAAATCATAACAATGTCATAGAAATTATCATAGCAAAAATCACATATTATATAAAATGCATGAATATGGAAAATGCAATGCATGAAATGTATTTTTTCCTTTAATTAAGGAAATCCGTATATCTAAAAAAGATATCCGGCTACCTTAGGAAAATATGTCAAATTAAATATTCTAAAACCAAAATACTTTGTGATTGTTTGAAAACAATTTTGAAAAGCTTGAATTAAAAATAAAAACTGGGCTAAATCTTTTTTAAAATAGCTCTAATTTCCTAAGTTTTAAAAATCCAGACTTGACTACCCTTAACTCGAGACTTGAAAAACCATTTTTAGAGTTTAAAAAGGCCTAGAAACTGCCCTAAGTCAGTAGCTAACCCACCTAATCAGCCCACTCTAAGTAACTTAACCAAAACAGAAAAATGATTTTTCTTTAAATTCAATTCTGACTCCACTGTCCAGTTTTAAGCCACGATTTTTTATCCTATTTCTAAATATTCAAAAAATTCTAAAAAAAATATTGGAGACTTAGGACATGTAAAGCTACACAGGAAAACATCGGCTTAATTTTTTGATTAAAGACAAATGCCCAGAAAAATCGGAAAAAGTACGAAAACTGGGTGAAAAAACTGTTTTGCCAAAATACATTTTTGCCTTTGATAAAATCATTTAAAAATCAAAGTAAAAATATTTGAAACTCATAAAATGACTTAAAAACAGTAGCTAGGACTTTTTGAAAGTTAGATAAAAATTGGCTAAGTAAAAAAAATCACAAAGGTAGAATAATCAACTTGACAAACTTAATTTTCCACAAGTGTGCTCAAGAGAGCATGACTTTGAACCATTAATTGGCTCAAGTCATTATTCAAGTGGCATGAACATGAAATGCATGAAACAATAAAGCAAACATAATGCATGAAATGCATGGATTTAAACCTAAATGTCATGAAAAAAATGCATGGCATTCATAAAGTGACCTAGACCTAAATGAACTTGCATGGCATTTAATGCAACCTAGACCTAAAAACTAAAATATGCATGGCATTTTGACAAACACAAAGCATGCTTAAACCAAAAACTCAACCAAATATCATGCAAATGCTAACCTATCAACTAACATGGCAAAAATGCACATAAAATGCAAAAATTCCAAGGATGGCCGAATGGAATAATGTGACTAGCAAACATGGCATTTTCACAAACACTTGGTATACTTACATGCTCAACTAAATCAAATGTCATACAAATGCAAAAACCTACCAACTAACATGGTAAAAATGCAACACACAATGCAAAACACATGGAGTAGCCAAATGGCCTCAAGCTCCAACAAGCATGGCATTTTCACAAAGACTTGGTATACTAACATGCTCAACTAAAATATAACACTTAAATCATGCAAAAACCACACAAGCATTTTCACAAACACTTAATATACTAAATCTAAAACATGCTCAACTAAGATATAAAACTCAAATCATGCAAAGACCACACAAGCATTTTCACAAACACTTGATATACTAAATCTAAAACATGCTCAAATTTAAACATCATGAAAACAGAAAATTAAAAATGAAAAAACATTATATTTAAAACATAAATGGCAACAAACAAAGCAACCAAATTAAAATATAACTCAAGAATATGAAGTAACATAACATTTAAAACACCAAGATCAAAGAAAATAACATAAAAAATATGGTAAAATAAATCAAAACAGCAACTTAACTAAATAATGTAGGCCATTTGGCCATGGTGAGTTTATTGTAAAAAAATGTAAAAAAAATATATATATTCAAGAAGGAGATGAAGGAAGAACTTGAAAAGAACAATAAAAATCATTTATTTAAAATGGAAACTCACCAAATAGAAATCAAAATAGCAAAAACAAGAATGGAAAATCAAGAAAGTGCAAGTGATAGGATCCAAGATGGCCCAATCCCATGACAATTTCCATATGGGCCAAGATCCAAGAAGATCTAGGAAACATGGCAAGAATTGGTGGAATTCACTTGGGCCATGTTGCAAGTTATTCAGGAAAAGCTTCAACATGCAAGATGGGCTTGCATCCAAGTTTGGTCCATGTGATTCAAGAACACAAGGTGGCACATTAAGAGGGCTTATTTTAATTCTTATAATTACTTAGGCATTTGGGCCTATATTATGTAACATGGACATCCTTTTAATTATTTAAGTTTGGGCTTGAGCATGTTTAGCCTATATTTTACATACTAGTACTTAGTAAATTAGGTTATTGTAGGGAGGCTAAATTAGGTTATTGTAGGGAGGCTATAAATATATGTCTTAGCCGCTTACTTCAATTATCTTTTGATCAATTGAGTTTGAATTTATTCAAAGTGAGTGTTTCACTCTTTTTAGTTCTTGAAAGAACTTAGGAACTTATCAAAGAATTCTTTCTTTGTGGCGTTCAACCTATCAAACTTAGGTTCTTGAAACGAGAGTTCTTAGGGTCTAGTTTACATGCTTAATCTAGGTTCTTTGAAACAAGCTTTTAAGGGTTTAAGTTTTCTTTGCCTGAATCTTGGCTTTTCTGGGTTAGGTATTTCAATTTGTTAGTAGGTTCAAAGGGTTTAACCCCTAGGGTTCACATCAGTTGGTATCAGAGCTTAGGAACCAATCAGGTCAAATTTTTTTCTCTTCTTTACCATAGGGTATTGGAGTTTTTCTCAATTTTTTTGTTTTGGGGTTTCAGACATACTTGTCATAGGGGTTATAGCTTTAGGCATTTTTTTGTCTAATAGTTATAGTTTTTAGGGCAGTTTTCGTTTGGGGTTTCATTCTTGGAAGTTGGTTTAGATACTATCATAACAAAATCAATAACAAGATTTTGGGGTTTCAGATATTCTTGTCTTGGGGTTATAGCTTTAGGCATTTTTCCTAGGGTTATAGTTTTTAGACAGTCTAAGTTTGGGGTTTCAGTCTTGAAAAATTGTTTAAATCAAGATTTCGTTTCTTGAATTCTTGATCAATTAAAATTTCTTCTTGTTGATTCTTGATCCGATTCTTGAAAAAAAAATAAAAAATTCAGAGGGGCATTCGAACAGTCCCAAGAAAAAAAAAAGAAGTTCATCCGAGATTTCAAGAAAATCAAGAAGTCTCGTTCTTGAAAAAAAAGTGTTCGTACAGCAAGAAAAAAAAAGATTCGAAAAAGATTGAAAAGAAGTGGAAAGAATCGATATTCATTTTTTTTTTACTAACCAAAGTTGTTTTGCAGCGACTTTAAGTTGTCTCTCACATTATGCGACGAAGTAAAGCAGGCTCTACAAGAGATGAAAGAGATCACCTTATCTCGTTTGAGAGGTTTGTGCAACAAGAGGAAGAAAGATGGAGAAGAAAAAAAAGTGAAAAAGAGAGAAGAAAAAAAGAAAAAGAAAGTGAGCTGGCTGCAAATAAAGAAAAGCAAGAGGAAACAGAGAGTAAAAAAGAAAGTGAAAAAGAAATAGAGGTGGCTGAAATTAAAGAAGTAAGAGAGGAGCCACTAGTGAAAAAGGAGACAATTCATGCCGAGGGAAATAAAGAATTTGAGAATTTTACTGATGCAAAGGAGAGTGAGGTTTTTATTCTTGATGCTCCTAACCAATCTCTTCCTATTTTTCCTGTTTCTTTGTTAAAGGATTGTGAGGATTTATTTTCGGAGGAGTTGCAGGATGGGTTGCCACCCATAAGCGGTATTGTCCATCACCTTCATTTAGTATCTTGCACCGTCATTCTCACGCACAATGCTAAGATTCGAGGGCGAATCTTTTCGAGGAAAGGGGAAATGATAGGATCCAAGATGGCCCAATCCCATGACAATTTCCATATGGGCCAAGATCCAAGAAGATCTAGGAAACATGGCAAGAATTGGTGGAATTCACTTGGGCCATGTTGCAAGTTATTCAGGAAAGGCTTCAACATGCAAGATGGGCTTGCATCCAAGTTTGGTCCATGTGATTCAAGAACACAAGGTGGCACATTAAGAGGGCTTATTTTAATTCTTATAATTACTTAGGCATTTGGGCCTATATTATGTAACATGGACATCCTTTTAATTATTTAAGTTTGGGCTTGAGCATGTTCAGCCTATATTTTACATACTAGTACTTAGTAAATTAGGTTATTGTAGGGAGGCTAAATTAGGTTATTGTAGGGAGGCTATAAATATATGTCTTAGCCGCTTACTTCAATTATCTTTTGATCAATTGAGTTTGAATTTATTCAAAGTGAGTGTTTCACTCTTTTTAGTTCTTGAAAGAACTTAGGAACTTATCAAAGAATTCTTTCTTTGTGGCGTTCAACCTATCAAACTTAGGTTCTTGAAACGAGAGTTCTTAGGGTCTAGTTTACATGCTTAATCTAGGTTCTTTTAAACAAGCTTTTAAGGGTTTAAGTTTTCTTTGCCTGAATCTTGGCTTTTCTGGGTTAGGTATTTCAATTTGTTAGTAGGTTCAAAGGGTTTAACCCCTAGGGTTCACATCAGTTGGTATCAGAGCTTAGGAACCAATCAGGTCAAATTTTTTTCTCTTCTTTACCATAGGGTATTGGAGTTTTTCTCAATTTTTTTGTTTTGGGGTTTCAGACATACTTGTCATAGGGGTTATAGCTTTAGGCATTTTTTTGTCTAATAGTTATAGTTTTTAGGGCAGTTTTCGTTTGGGGTTTCATTCTTGGAAGTTGGTTTAGATACTATCATAACAAAATCAATAACAAGATTTTGGGGTTTCAGATATTCTTGTCTTGGGGTTATAGCTTTAGGCATTTTTCCTAGGGTTATAGTTTTTAGACAGTCTAAGTTTGGGGTTTCAGTCTTGAAAAATTGTTTAAATCAAGATTTCGTTTCTTGAATTCTTGATCAATTAAAATTTCTTCTTGTTGATTCTTGATCCGATTCTTGAAAAAAAAAATAAAAAATTCAGAGGGGCATTCGAACAGTCCCAAGAAAAAAAAAAGAAGTTCATCCGAGATTTCAAGAAAATCAAGAAGTCTCGTTCTTGAAAAAAAAAAGTGTTCGTACAGCAAGAAAAAAAAAGATTCGAAAAAGATTGAAAAGAAGTGGAAAGAATCGATATTCATTTTTTTTTACTAACCAAAGTTGTTTTGCAGCGACTTTAAGATGTCTCTCACATTATGCGACGAAGTAAAGCAGGCTCTACAAGAGATGAAAGAGATCACCTTATCTCGTTTGAGAGGTTTGTGCAACAAGAGGAAGAAAGATGGAGAAGAAAAAAAAGTGAAAAAGAGAGAAGAAAAAAAGAAAAAGAAAGTGAGCTGGCTGCAAATAAAGAAAAGCAAGAGGAAACAGAGAGTAAAAAAGAAAGTGAAAAAGAAATAGAGGTGGCTGAAATTAAAGAAGTAAGAGAGGAGCCACTAGTGAAAAAGGAGACAATTCATGCCGAGGGAAATAAAGAATTTGAGAATTTTACTGATGCAAAGGAGAGTGAGGTTTTTATTCTTGATGCTCCTAACCAATCTCTTCCTATTTTTCCTGTTTCTTTGTTAAAGGATTGTGAGGATTTATTTTCGGAGGAGTTGCAGGATGGGTTGCCACCCATAAGCGGTATTGTCCATCACCTTCATTTAGTATCTTGCACCGTCATTCTCACGCACAATGCTAAGATTCGAGGGCAAATTTTTTCGAGGAAAGGGGAAATGATAGGATCCAAGATGGCCCAATCCCATGACAATTTCTATATGGGCCAAGATCCAAGAAGATCTAGGAAACATGGCAAGAATTGGTGGAATTCACTTGGGCCATGTTGCAAGTTATTCAGGAAAGGCTTCAACATGCAAGATGGGCTTGCATCCAAGTTTGGTCCATGTGATTCAAGAACACAAGGTGGCACATTAAGAGGGCTTATTTGGGCTTATTTTAATTCTTATAATTACTTAGGCATTTGGGCCAATATTATGTAACATGGACATCCTTTTAATTATTTAAGTTTGGGCTTGAGCATGTTCAGCCTATATTTTACATACTAGTACTTAGTAAATTAGGTTATTGTAGGGAGGCTAAATTAGGTTATTGTAGGGAGGCTATAAATATATGTCTTAGCTGCTTACTTCAATTATCTTTTGATCAATTGAGTTTGAATTTATTCAAAGTGAGTGTTTCACTCTTTTTAGTTCTTGAAAGAACTTAGGAACTTATCAAAGAATTCTTTCTTTGTGGCGTTCAACCTATCAAACTTAGGTTCTTGAAACGAGAGTTCTTAGGGTCTAGTTTACATGCTTAATCTAGGTTCTTTGAAACAAGCTTTTAAGGGTTTAAGTTTTCTTTGCCTGAATCTTGGCTTTTCTGGGTTAGGTATTTCAATTTGTTAGTGGGTTCAAAGGGTTTAACCCCTAGGGTTCACATCACAAAGTATAAGGAAATTCAATAGGAAAATGCATGAAATTAAGCACTTATCACTTTGATAGCTAATTAATGTTGATAGATATGAAATTGATTCTTAATGATGTCTAGTGGTGGAGAATGAAACCTTAACCATATTTTTCATATTTGATTCTGCTTAATTACTTGTTTTCTCTTTCTTATTGTTAACTTTAGTTTAAATCTGATTTTAAAATCCCCTTTACTTTTGTTTACTTGTTTTTAAGTGATAAACTATTAACTTATAAACTAAAACCCAATCCCTGAGGACTTGACCCTTGCTAATCACTATACTCTACAGTTGATTCTTTTTTTTAAGTGCAAGGTTAAATAAGATACACTCTTTTGGGTGCATCAGTTTTCTTCCGAATTGACTTTTCTATCAGTTTTTCTTCCAAGTGGCTTCTCCATTACCCATAGTCAGTACTTATCTTTCATTTGAAACTTTCAATTCTGACCAATTTGATCGTTTAAGCATTTTTCCCCAAATTTCTCGAACTAGGGTTTCCTTCCTACTGAATCTCTGTAATCCAACTTCCGAACTCCATATCTTTCAATGTAGACCTCGAATTATCAAAATTCTTTCACCATTTTTCAATTGAACCTCAAATCTTGATTTTGAAAGTGGGTTGACCTTTTTAGTAGTTAACATTTTTGGGGTTGACTTTTTCAGGGTTGAAGTTTGACTTTTTCTGTACGCTTTCTTAGACTAAGTTTGGGAGGACCACCTGCAGGATGAGAAAAGCCTTTTAGCATTCTAAAACATCAATTTAGGAAGAAAACATACCTGATTTAGGGGTCCGGACAAAATTAGGTGTCTACAGTTATATTTTGAAGATTTTGCCTTTAACTATGAGAAACCATGTGGGCTAAAAATTGGTGGTGGTGAACCACCATGTTGCCATCATTTTTTTTCGCCACGGGAGGTGTTCCTCCGCCTCCTTAAACCATAAATTAGTATCGGATAGCTTTGAATAAAAATTTAGAGGCTAAAATAAGTTTGGCCGAAACCCTAGCTTGCCCACGAGGTGGTGCCGCTACCTTCATTGGTTGTTCGAGGCCACCGTTAGCTTTGTTGTCATTGTGTGAGCAAATTTCTAGTTGATTGTTGCTCCAAATTTTAATCCGAGCTAAGTGTAAAAATTTATTTGTAAAAATTCTTAAGCTGAAAATTTTTGGATAGCAGCTAACAATTATAAATAATGGGAATTTGAGTGTCCTGTAGTTGTAAAATATTTATAGAATATCTTGACGATGTCGTAGGTACCCATATCGTGGAGTTCGCCCGGGATCGCGACAAAGTCACGAAAGTGTCGCTTTAATACTCGAAACAACACAGTTAGTATTTAGGTTAATCTAGGAGGTAGTTGTTGTTTTATATGCATTGTTGATTGATATGGATATTGGAACATGAAAGATTGCTCGGATTACGAAAATGGTAAGTTTCGAACCTTACGCGGATCAAAAGCGTAAGTGTGGTGTTAATTTGGTGACATGAGGTAAGTGTTGTGGAGTTGAATAATAATGAATGTGAGATATTTGAAATGCTTGGATATGCTTAATTGAGATGTTGGGCAAGGTATGGATTATGGTTGTACTTGTCGGATTAAAGAAACAATAGTATGAAACTGTGTTTGAGGTATTATGGTTACTAATTTCTGAAATTGGTTGATGAATGATATTGTATAGGATGGTTGAGTATTTAAGGATAGTTAGACATTGTAGATTAAATGTTTTATGCACACAAGTTGTTTGATAAAATGTCTAAGTGAAATTGTGATAACTCGTATAATTATATAGTTTTTAGTTATGTTTTATTATTGTTTTGTGTCAAATACGAGTTATTATTGCTTAGTCTAATTGTGTTTATGATCTTTTATATTTTTATGTAATTTGGTTTTTTTTTACGAGTTTCTTTGAGTGATTTCAGATTACTAGGTTAAATCAACAATTAAGGGCAAATTCAGTTCAGTTCCAGTTCCGACACCTTTTGCCATATCAGCTATATCTGGAGTTTCACTGAAGCAATAAGGCTGAAATTTTAACCGTGCAAAGTTAAGAGGCATATCTAACTTTTTCATGTTTTACACTTCTTGAAATGGAGTCGTTTTCCCTAGCGAAATCGACCATCAAGTTGGCTGATGTGCAATGACGTCTGTGCTGACCTGTTTTGGTATTTTGCCAATATCTTCTGATCCACATCAGCAAATGAGCTAATTTCAACGGCTATGGATCACCGACTGATAGTGGAACATTTTTCTAGAAGACCATTTGATCAGATCAAGCCTCCAATATTGACAAAATCGATCATCAAGCTGGCTGATCAGAATTGTCATACAATATGACGAAAATTGTTAGAAAAATGCACCCACCTATTATACCTACCTTTGAAATTTATAAAGCTTGTCTCTTGTCATTTAGCTCTCCAAAATGTGTATAAATAGAGGGCCTTGGATGATTGTAAGGGATATTGTACATTGGTAGGATATTAGCCATTGTAATCAAATTCTCTAAGTTTTCTTCTTCTTTCTTTTCTCTAGTTTTCTTTTTCTTTATTTTCTTCTTCTTTCTTTCTTTCTTTTATTTCCTTCTTAGATTCTCTTTCATTTTATGTTTATGTTTACAATGCCTATGCTAGGCTAAACTTCTATTTGGTTAAGGGTGATTTCAAAGCCCTAGACATGTTTTGTGATTGATTTTCAGATTCTATCTATCATTAATTTTCTATCAAAGTTGCTTATGTTCTTCTACAAGAATTGTTCATGATGTTGTCTTGATTTATTTAGGTGTACAACTAGATAGATCTTGATAATTATCTATTGCTAGTCTAGGAGTCTTGATCCGTGTAATTGTCTTGATTTCCTATTCATAAGTGGCAATTTGTGATTAATGATTATGGTCAAGTTTTCAATAATTGCAAAGTGGAACATAACCTAAGTTGAACAATCCGAACTTATGTGTTTGTTGCTTAGATCAACCTATCTTTCTCATCATAAAGCTGCCATTAAATTGAATTTAGAGAGCTTATTCTAGGTTGTTTAATGGTTAGGGATTAAATAGAGAGCTTGTTCTATTTAACGACAAACTAAGGAAAGATTGGGATAACAGAGCTTGTTGTTATCTACGGTTGTTAACTTTGATAGTTGGTTGATATTGATAGATCTGAAATTGATTCTTAATGATGTCTAGTGGTGGAGAATGAAACCTTAACCATATTTTTCATTTTTGATTCTTCTTACTTACTTGTTTTCTTACTTTTCTAGTTTGCTTATTTTTGAAAGTATATTTATTTTTATTGGCTGGTTATACCGCCTAATTTAGTATATATATTTTTATTGGCTGGTTATACCGCCTAATTTAGTATATATGTTTTTATTGGCTGGTTATACCGCCTTGCATCTTATTCTTATTATTTACTTTAGTTTAAATCTGGCTTCAAAAACCCCTTTTCTTTTATTGTTTTCTTTGAACGTAAGTTATAAACTAATGACTCATAGATTAAAACCCAATCCCTGAGGACTCGACCCTTGCTAATCATTATACTTACAATTGATCTTTTTAGTGCAAGGTTAAATAAGATACACTCTTTTGGGTGCATCAAATTTTTGGCGCCGTTGCCGGGGATTGTTTTCTTTAGTTTATTTGTTACTTGGTTTATTCTTAT
This sequence comes from Fremontodendron californicum, assembly GCA_030761205.1. Taxonomy (NCBI): domain Eukaryota; kingdom Viridiplantae; phylum Streptophyta; class Magnoliopsida; order Malvales; family Malvaceae; genus Fremontodendron; species Fremontodendron californicum. The sequence goes on along the minus strand of JAULJL010000023.1, from coordinate 6,988,241 downwards.
TTTCAGTTCTAATTAGTATTATTTTCTTGTACATACATGTTTTTCTTTTCAAATTTTGAAAAAAAAAATGGAATTAAGCAATCTAACACTTGAAGAGTTGGTGGCATACATGAACATGGAGAATCAACAAGCTAATCTCACTTCTTCAGTTCAACAATTGGCCATGGGAGGATGTCAAGGCCATCAATGGTTCCAAGACCAACCGCATGATCATTACTCCAAGACTTACCATGAGGGATGGTGGGATCATACTAATTATGGCTACTCGAAAAATTACCAAGAAGTAGATCCTTATGCCAATTACACTCATCCATCTAGCTTCAATCAATCATGGTCTCAAGAACCAGATCTTTTTCAACCACCACATATGACTCAAAACTCAGGTACTTCTTTAGAAGATCTTGTATATTCTCTTGTTACTGATACTTTGCAATTTCAACAGGAAACAAGGGCAAGCATCCAGAGTTTGGAAAGGCAAATGAGCCTATTGGCTAGTAGTACGGTGGAATTAGTAGCAGAAAGATCTCTAGCACTCTCTTCCCAAACGGTGATTAACCCAAAGGAGAATGCTACTATTGTGACCTTGAGAAATGAGGAACAAGATGAGGATGAGACAAAACCAAATATGGATTCACTTCTTGAGGATAATGAAGCCACCATTCAAATTGAGAGTACTTTGACACCTCAGGTAGCTTTTAAGGTTCTTATTTCTACTAATGTTCCTTCTCCACTTTTTCCTAGCAGATTTGCAAAGTCCAAAAAGGTGGAACATGAACAACAATTTTTGGAAACCTTAAACAACTTGCTTGTGGATGCCATTAGACAAGTACCAAGATATGCACAATTCCTCAAAGAGCTATACCCCACCAAGAATGATGAAATAATACGTGTTGGGGAGAAGGCATTGGCTGTTTTGCAAAGAAAACTTTCTCCAAAACGCAAAAATCCGAGAAGTTTGATGTCTAAACCAAAAGATCCTAAAAAGCCAAGAAGGGGAATTGGCTAGGCTAAAAACAATCAATCAAGTGCTAATTGGGGGAGGCAGCCTAATTAGTGAAAGCATTGCCAAACTGGCATCCTCAGATTTGCTCTCTTTTTCTTTATCTTTTTCTTATGTTTTTTTTTGCTAATTGTGTTTAGTGTTTCTAAGTTCATTTAGGCTGCATAAGTTTATTTTGTTTATTAGTTCTTTTCACTTACACATGATTCTTTCATTTGGGATTAATAGCATTACATTAATGACAATGTAAGAATTATGTGTGGGGGGAAGAATTTAGGATTTTATTTAGAGTGTTTTGTTTTTGTGTCTTTTTATGTTGTTTTTCTTTCTGATCCTTGTTTTGAAAATAACTAGATGTAAATATAATTTTTAATTTTTTTAACCCCGGTTAAATGGCGGATAACGGTACTCCGTGATTATTTAAATCGGTTCCATCAGCTACCCACAAAACTGATATTGTATATAAATTTCTCTTCCAATTTCTCTTTCAATTTTTTTTCATTTTTTTTCAGGATGGATGATATTCTCACAAGATTGCAGAAACGATTTCCTCCTTTTCCTCGAAATATTTTACTGAAGCTTTACCAAGTTCGATTTGAAAGATTAAGAATGCTTATGCACAAAGGGATTCCTGAAGACATACGTTGGATAATTGAAGCCAAGGTACGTGAAGATGAATATCTTCCTGTTTTGCATTTACCAGGTACAAGTAGAAGCACTTTTGCAAAGAAGCGACGAGCAAAGCGCATGAGTTCAAACTGCCACAAATGTGCACGATGGACGTGTAACGGTAAATGTCGTTCTATTGGGATTCCGTCCTCTAATCGAGATGATAAAATTGAATTCATTAAGGATGGACTCAGTAAGGAGAATTTGGGTAATATCCAACTTTCTCTTGAGACGCATCCTAGTGGAGACGTACAAAGAGAAATTCTTGATTTATGGCCGCAATTCCAAAAGGAATGGCAACATCTTGGGAATCTGATGTTAAAAGACCCTGTTTGCCAGCTTGTAAGAAAACTGGATGGGAAGCATATCCTCGACTCATAGAAGGCGTTTAAGCCATTTCTGGACGTAAAACCAGAGGAAGATGTGAGCCACAATCACAACTACAATAAATGACTTCTCAGCTTTTGGTTTGATTTGCAATAACTTCATTTCGGTTTAATTTACGTGTTGTTCGATTTGTGTAAATATTCACATTTTTTTTATTGCTCTTTTACGGTTGATTTTTCTTCTCTTTTTGATTTTCTTCCATGCATCGCGCAAAAATCTTTTGTTAGGTAGGTTAACATTTTCTTCTGACAGATCAAATACACTTTCGGCGACATTATTACTCTTGTCTGATTCACTACTCAGTCCTCTATATATTACACCATCTACTCATTCTCTTTCAGGCACTCGAAAAAAAAAATGGAAAGTACTTCATCCCAGCGCATTGAAAAAATTTGTGTCTTTGGAGGTGCTTATCCAGGGAAAAATAAAATATTAGCTGATGAAGCCATAAGAGTTGGAGTAATACTTGCCCAACAAAAGATCCAGTTGATTTATGGAGGCGGTAGTACGGGTTTAATGGGAGCAGTCGCTACAGCAGCACACGCCGGAGGTAGTCCAGTTCTAGGAATCGTTCCAAAACTATTCACAGGTTTTTGTGGACCTACCGTGGGTAAGGAAATACAAGTCTGGAGTATCCCTGAACGGATGACAATCATGTACCATTGTGCCGATGCATTCATTGCTTTACCAGGAGGTCTGGGTACATTGGAAGAAATAGCTTGCGTGGCTTCTTGGTCATCTTTGGTCACAAAAAAGAAACCCATTGGTTTGCTTAATATTAATGGTTATTTTAGTAATTTGCTTTCATATTTAGATAATGCTGTGGAAAATGGATTCATGTTTTCAGAGGCAAGGAGAACCATAATTTCTGCTACAACCATTGAAGATTTACTCAAAAAGCTCCAAGCTTATGAGTATTTATCTGCTACGGTTGTTTCGCAAACGCTCGGAAAAAGACAAAGAGATATGGACGAGCAAGAAGTGGATTGCACTTTGTCTTTGTGACATTATCTAACATTTTGTTTGTTGTGTCTCAGTTATAATAAGTGGTTAGCAACCTCTGCAGGTAATATCTCCTAAATTCTACCTTTAAAATTTGACATTGGGGACAATGTCATATTTTAGTAGGGGGTAAGGGACATATTTTGCTAATTTAAAAAAAAAAAAAATTGTTGTGTTTTAAGCTATTTAGAAGCATTCATTCTGAACAAGGTCTGAGTAAGGGAGACTTGAGACATACCTTGTCAGTTTCATTTAATCTTTTCAAAAAAAAAAAAAAACTATCTGGTCCGTTTATTATCTGCATGTGTTTTTCTTTTCTTTTATTATTTTTATTTTTATGCTTATTTATTAATTATTTGTTTAGTATTTTAGGAATATTTAGGTTGCATGAATTTGTTTTGTTCTGAGTCTTAGTTATTTCTATTCTTATGTTATTAGTTCTTTTCTCTTACACATGATTCTTTCATTTGGGTTAATAGCATTACATTGAGGACAATGTAAGAATTAAGTGTGGGGGGAAGGATTTAGGATTTCTTTTATTTTTGCCTATTATTTTTTTTTATTAGTCTTTAATATTATTATTATTATTACAAATTTTAGTGTGTTTTAGTTCTTTTCTATACTATGATGAGATATGAATTGCATAGGTCTAAAACTAGTCTAGTAGTGAGAAGATTTTTCATGAGAATTAAGCTTGATATCATTTTTCATGGAGCCAATGTTAATATGATATGTTGATTGAGAAAGAAGCATGTTTAGACTTAAAATTGACTTGTATAAACATCCTTGTGAGTTTTGAGCCTATAATGATTGATGCATTATATAAATCAATCTAATTTCTTTCTTGAGTGCTCTTATGATTACATGATTCTCTAGAACTTGCTTTAGACCTTGTTGAGACTATATTGATGCATGTGACAACATGAATATGATAGAGGCATTAGGATTTTTAGCTAGGGCCAAACAGCCATCCCTTATTGATGTTCCAAGAGAACACACCCTTAGCGAACCAATTTGAGCCTACATTGAATAAGCTATCTCTTTGGTAACCATAACTTGTCCCTAACCTAAATATACTTATATCCTTACCTTTGTTCCAAAGATGAATTAGCATGTTTTGAGACAAGTTGCAAAGACAAGGAAGATCTATTGAAAATTTGGGTTGGAAACAAAAGATAAGTGTGGAGGAAGAAAAGAAAAGAAAAAGTCAAGAGAAAAAGAAAGGGAATATTATGATATATATATATATATAATGAATCATCTCTTGAACTTCTAGTTAAAGAAAAGAAAAAGAATGTTACAAGGTTCGTTAGAATGAAGTGAAGGCTCAACATGAAATATTCAGCCTATGTGATTATGTACTTCTAAAGAATATTGAGAAGTTTTACTTGTATGATCTTATTATGTCTCTAAACTTTATGAACTCTTTGGAACCTTTGTGATATCTTTATCCTTTTGTTCTTTAACCACATTATAACCATTTGGCCCCATTACAGCCTTGAATAAAGACCTCTTGATTTATGAAGTTGTATGATCTAAATAGTGGAGAATAGGTGGACAAGCAAGCATATGGTAGAACTGTTTTCATGAGATTGATTGAGTGTAAACACTTTACCACTACTTTAAAGAATGAAAATCATGAGAGTATCCCATGTGAGTAGTTGAGATTAAATTTGAATATGCACTATTTTGATTGAAATATGTTATGTTAATATTGGCTTAACTCAAACAATTTACATTCAAGCATGATTTTTTGTGAAATTCTTTAAGCTATTGATTAGTTTATAAGACTTGTTCAAAGATCGTCTCTAATGTGTATTGAAAGGATTAGGAGTAAATATTTTTAGTATATGTAGTTTATTTATATTTTAGTTTTTCAATGTTTGTGGGTATCGTTCTAGTAAACCCTCACGAGACTAAACTCGTCCACTAGGGACACCTAGGGGTTTAAAGGCTTGTGTCACATGCTAAGTGCCACCGTGATTTCCTACGAAAGTGGATTAGATTAGATTTTCTTATTTTATTTTTATTTGTTTTTGCTCGAGGACTAGCAACAATCTAAGTGTGGGGGTGTGATAACTCGTATAATTATATAGTTTTTAGTTATGTTTTATTATTGTTTTGTGTCAAATACGAGTTATTATTGCTTAGTCTAATTGTGTTTATGATCTTTTATATTTTTATGTAATTTGGTTTTTTTTTACGAGTTTCTTTGAGTGATTTCAGATTACTAGGTTAAATCAACAATTAAGGGCAAATTCAGTTCAGTTCCAGTTCCGACACCTTTTGCCATATCAGCTATATCTGGAGTTTCACTGAAGCAATAAGGCTGAAATTTTAACCGTGCAAAGTTAAGAGGCATCTAACTTTTTCATGTTTTACACTTCTTGAAACGGAGTCGTTTTCCCTAGCGAAATCGACCATCAAGTTGGCTGATGTGCAATGACGTCTATGCTGACCTGTTTTGGTATTTTGCCCATATCTTCTGATCCACATCAGCAAATGAGCTGATTCTAACGGCTATGGATCACCGACTGATAGGGGAACATTTTGCTAGAAGACCATTTGATCAGATCAAGCCTCCAATATTGACAAAATCGATCATCAAGCTGGCTGATCAGAATTGTCATACAATATGACGAAAATTGTTAGAAAAATGCACCCACCTATTATACCTACCTTTGAAATTTATAAAGCTTGTCTCTTGTCATTTAGCTCTCCAAAATGTGTATAAATAGAGGGCCTTGGATGATTGTAAGGGATATTGTACATTGGTAGGATATTAGCCATTGTAATAAAATTCTCTAAGTTTTCTTCTTCTTTCTTTTCTCTAGTTTTCTTTTTCTTTATTTTCTTCTTCTTCTTTCTTTCTTTTATTTCCTTCTTAGATTCTCTTTAATTTTATGTTTATGTTTACAATGCCTATGCTAGGCTAAACTTCTATTTGGTTAAGGGTGATTTCAAAGCCCTAGACATGTTTTGTGATTGATTTTCAGATTCTATCTATCATTAATTTTCTATCAAAGTTGCTTATGTTCTTCTACAAGAATTGTTCATGATGTTGTCTTGATTTATTTAGGTGTACAACTAGATAGATCTTGATAATTATCTATTGCTAGTCTAGGAGTCTTGATCCGTGTAATTGTCTTGATTTCCTATTCATAAGTGGCAATTTGTGATTAATGATTATGGTCAAGTTTTCAATAATTGCAAAGTGGAACATAACCTAAGTTGAACAATCCGAGCTTATGTGTTTGTTGCTTAGATCAACCTATCTTTCTCATCATAAAGCTGCCATTAAATTGAATTTAGAGAGCTTATTCTAGGTTGTTTAATGGTTAGAGATTAAATAGAGAGCTTGTTCTATTTAACGACAAACTAAGGAAAGATTGGGATAACAGAGCTTGTTGTTATCTACGGTTGTTAACTTTGATAGTTGGTTGATATTGATAGATATGAAATTGATTCTTAATGATGTCTAGTGGTGGAGAATGAAACCTTAACCATATTTTTCATATTTGATTCTTCTTACTTACTTGTTTTCTTACTTTTCTAGTTTGCTTATTTTTAAAAGTATATTTATTTTTATTGGCTGGTTATACCGCCTAATTTGTATATTAACTTTGTTTTATTTTTATTGGCTGGTTATACCGCCTAATTTAGTATATATATTTTTATTGGCTGGTTATACCGCCTTGCATCTTATTCTTATTATTTACTTTAGTTTAAATCTGGCTTCAAAAACCCCTTTTCTTTTATTGTTTTCTTTGAACGTAAGTTATAAACTAATAACTCATAGATTAAAACCCAATCCCTGAGGACTCGACCCTTGCTAATCATTATACTTACAATTGATCTTTTTAGTGCAAGGTTAAATAAGATACACTCTTTTGGGTGCATCAAATTGTAATACTTGTAAACATAAGTAGGATTATGCTAGTGTAGAAGCTGTTACCTAGCATATTATTTAAATCATTTAATAAGATAAACAAATTTAATACATCATGCTATTGTTGTACAGATAGGGTGATGTCCGGGATGCTATTATTGTAAGGACAGGGTGATGTCTGGGATGCGATTGTTGTACGAACAGGGTGATGTCCGGGATGCTATTGTTGTACGGACAGGGTAATGTCCGGGATGCTATTATTGTACGGACAAGGTGATGTCCGGGATGCTATTGTTTTACGAACAGGATGATGTCCGAAACGCTATTGTGTTACGGACAGGATGAGTCTGGGATGATATGGACGGGATGAGTCTGGGATGATATGGACAAGATAGTCCGAGATGATAGATATTACGGACTAGTATAAGTCCGGAATGTTTTGATGTTATAGTCATGAAAAATTCCTAAATGATAATTATAGAGGTATACACGTAAAATCGAGTGTTAGATATTTTTGACTATCGATTCTAGCTAGCCAATGGCCCATTTATATTCAGCGTTCAACATAGAAGATTTCATATGGAACAAATAATTTTTATATGTCCCAGAACAATTTTTAAATATTACTTTTTGGTTAATTAAACATACTTGATATGTCTTGTTTATGCTTTAATGGTTAAGAGAGGAAGCATGAATCTTCCAAGTAGTCTTCCTAGTTACCTTATGCTCACTGAGTCTTTCGGCTCACTCCGTTTTTTTATTCTTTTTCAGATCCTGATAGACCCAGCTCTTCCCAGATTTCGGATAGCTAGCTGCTCGTATACTTGTTGTAAGCGGATTGACTCAGGACGTGGTAAACAGTGGCGATGGTGGGATACATTTTGCAGTCACTAGGGTATCATGGGTCCTATGCATTTTGTGTATGATGTATATGTACTTTATATTTTGTAAACTGATGTATCTAAGTGATGTATGATGTATAACGGCCACGGAGGCCTAGTATCATCTGATGATGCTTATGCATATGATATAATATAAATGTATGTTTGTATATAAGAGGTCATAAAGGTTGAGTCTGTTGCGGGGCATCTTGGTTACTCCCTATCGGAGGTGTCCAAATCGAGATGTCATGTGTTGGTGATTATTACATTGCAAATGTTGATGATTGAGGGGGCTTCAGGTTTCGGAGGTAGGGGCATATCTTGTCTCTGGCCAGTCACATGCCCTGAATTTGGTGTGTGACAAAGGTGGTATCAGAGTAGGGTCTAGAGGTCAGTGACTGCAAAAGGGGTAGGGTAGTAGTACATTGCTTACAGGTAATCCTGGGGTATCGGTAAGTAGTGTACTGCCCCTACAGATGTCCATAGTCACATGCGGTTACGTTGGGTAATCTATAAGCCAGCTAGTACATCATCACATGCGGTTACGTCACGATCTCGATCTCATAGATATAGAGACGTATCGGGGGACCAAGAGCCTGAGGTCTTGGATAATATTTTTATTGGCCTTGAGGTTAGAGGCTAGAGGGTAATGCTTAATTTCATGCATTTTCCTATTGAATTTCCTTATACTTTGTGTTTTGATTCTTAAGTTCTTTGACATTTTACTAGGTTTTTATGCTTTGTAGGTATTTTGGAAGAGATGAAGTCAAAACATGTCAATTAGGATGTTAAAGAGCTTACAAAATCACAATCACAAGATGGAAAAAGACTTGGGAGTCAAAAAGATCAAATTCTTGGTGCAAAGCAAGAAGATAGATTTGACCCCCGGAGCTTGTTGCTAAGAAAACAAGATGTTAGACTCTTTATTCGAAGAAACTTTCTTCTTGACTTTTGAAGATCACTTGATTACCATTCCAACGGTTGGTCATGGGCCTAAATCGGATAAGAAATGTTCATCCAAATTGGCATTGGAATATCTCTCTAAACAACCCTAGTGGCAGAATAAACCCTAGCCGCAAATCACATTTTTTTTAATACCCTAGCTAACATTTATGTTTATCCTTGTCAAAAAAGGATTCGTGGCTGTCAACTTGCATTAATTGAATTAATTGCAAAATTCTTTCCTTAAAACTAATCCTAGTCAAAGTAGGAGAATTAAATCAGCCAAGACTTTCCTTCTTTACACTCACTTTGGCTGCAAGTTTGTAATCTCTTCTCTTTAAAGAGTGCTTTGATTTAGACTTTCCTATTTTATTAAAACCCTGGCTGCCAAGTATTCCTTCTTTCCTTAAAACACAAAAGTCAGCCACATTTCCTTAACTTTAGCCACAAGTCAGCATTTATTGAAGGGAGAGAGCTGAAATTCACTTGTTTCCCCTAGCTATTGCCTATAAATAGAGAACAAGGAGGCAAACGAAAATACACTTCTCCAAGCATTAGAGTTCTGATTTCTTCTTTGTTTCTTTGTTTTTGAGAGAGCAAGAGGCTGGATAATTAATATTCTTCTTCTTCTTCTTCTTCTTCTTCTTTCATTCTTTTATTTTCTTCTTAGATTCTCTTTAATTTTATGTTTATGTTTACAATGCCTAAACTTTTATTTGGTTAAGGGTGATTTTAAAGCCCTAAACATGTTAAGTAATTAATTTTCAGAATGTATCTATCATTGTTTTCTATCAAAGTTGCTTATGTTCTTTCATTAAAATTGTTCATGATGATGTTTTGATTTATTTAGGTGGCCAGCTAGATAAATCTTGATAATTTACTAATGCTAGTTTAGGAGTCTTGATCTGTAATTGTCTTGATTTTATATTCATAAGTAGCAATTTGTGATTAATGATTATGGTCAAGTTTTCAATAATTGCAAAGTGGAACATAACCTAAGTTGAACAATCCAAGCTTATGTGTTTGTTGCTTAGTTCAAATTATCTTTCTCATCGTAAAGTTGCTATTAAATTGAACTTAGAGAGCTTATTCTAGGTTGTTTGATAGTTAGAGATTAAATAGAGAGCTTGTTCTATTTAACGACGAACTAAGGAAAGATTGGGGTAACAGAGCTTGTTGTTATCTACGGTTGTTAACTTTGATAGTTAATTGATGTTGATAGATATGAAATTGATTCTTAATGGTGTCTAGTGGTGGATAATGAACCTTTAGCCATATTTCTCATATTTGATTCTTGTTAATTACTTGTTTTCTCATTCTTATTGTTATCTTTAATTTAAATCTACTCTCAAAATCCCCTTTTACTTTTGTTTACTTGTTTTTAAGTGATAAACTATTAACTTATAAACTAAAACCCAATCCCTGAGGACTCGACCCTTGCTAATCATTATACTCTACATTTGATTCCTTTTAAGTGCAAGGTTAAATAAGATACACTCTTTTGGGTGCATCAAGTTTTTGGCGCCGTTGCCGGGGATTGTTTTCTTTAGTTTATTGGTTTATTCTTATTTTCTGTTCTAATTATTTGCTTTTTTTTGTTTATTAGTGAATGTTCCAAGCTCCCGAAGAAGACTTAAGACTTAGGAGAATTAGGGAATTTATAACTTCTCACCAACAACCAATCAAGGAGTTGATCTAAAACATCCAAGAAGAGCAAGGAGAGATGGCAGCAGCTGACAACCGAACTCTCAAGGAGCTAGCCACTCCAGACTTCGGTCAACAACCATTATGCATTGAATATGCTAATCTTGAGGTAGCTTTTGAATTAAAATCTGGTTTGATTCATCTTCTCCCAACATTTCATTGTTTTGCAGGAGAGGATCCAAATAAGCACCTCAAGGAATTCCATGTAGTTTGCTCAAGCATGAGACCAACAGGAGTCACAGAAGAGCAAGTTAAGTTGAGAGCCTTCCCATTCTCTCTAGCTGATTCAGCAAAGGAATGGCTCTACTGTCTACCATCCGGGACCATCACAACATGGAATGATATGAATAAAGCATTCTTGGAAAGGTATTTCCCAGTATCTAAGGCTGCCAACATTAGAAAAGAGATATGTGGGATTAGACAATACAACGGAGAGTCCTTATATGAATATTGGTAGAGGTTCAAGAAACTTTGTGCATCATGTCCACACCATTAGATAAGTGAACAACTTCTTATCCAATACTTCTATGAAGATCTCATGCCCATGGAGAGAAGTATGATAGATGCCGCTAGTGGGGGAGCTTTAGTTGATAAGATTCTCGGGGCTGCTGGAACTCTAATCTCCAACATGGCAGTCGATTCTCAATAATTCTCAATGAGACTAGATCTACCCCCACAATCCAAAAGAGTTAATGAGATAAGTATATCATCCCTTGAACAAAAATTTGATAAACTGACTTCTTTTGTTCAACAATTGGCTATGTAATATAAAGCAAATAAAGGCTTGTGGCATATGTTCAAACATGGGGCACCAAATTGATATGTGTCCAACACTTCAAGAAGACACCAATGAACATGTGAATGCCATGGGTGGATTTCAGAACCAACCAAGGAAATATGATCCCTACTCAAACACTTACAATCCAGGATGGAGGGATCATCCAAACTTCAATTATGGAGGGAACCAATCACAAGATGTTCCTCCATCATTTGACAACAGGCCACCGGGTTTTCAACAAAGAGTGCAACAACCATATCAAACTCGACAACAAGTGCCACCACAAAAAAGTTCAGGTGAGACTCTTGAAGATCTTGTCAAAACCTTTACTACTAATACAATTCAACTTCAAAAGGAATCAAGGGAGACAAAGGTAAGAATGTGAAACTTAGAGGCTCAGATGGGGCAATTGGCAACAACCATGAGTCAAATGCAAGCAAGGGATTCTGGGAAATTGCCTTCCCAAACCATAGTGGGTCCAAGAGAGAATGCCAATGCTATAACTTGAAGAAGTGGGAAACAACTAGAGACACCACAAAAGAATAGTGCTCGAGGGGATAACAACACCATGTCATCCTCATCACATCCCAATGTGCCACTAAAAAAGGTAACTCCTAAACCATCTTTTCCTTATTATATAACTCCTCCACCTTTTCCTAGTAGGTTAGCAAAGTCCAAGAAGGAGGAGCAAGAGAAGGAAATTTTGGAAACCTTCCGAAAAGTAGAGGTGAACATTCCTTTACTAGATGCTATCAAGCAAGTGCCAAGATATGCCAAGTTCCTAAAAAGTTGTGCACATCTAAATGGAAGTTGAAAGGGAATGAAAAGGTATGTGTGGGGGAGAATGTGTCAGCTGTTCTTCAAAAAAAACTCCCACCTAAATGTAAAGATCCAGGTATGTTTACATTCCTTGTAAGATAGGCAACACTAGGTTTGAGTGTGTTATGCTAGATCTAGGGGCATCTATTAATGTCATGCCATATTCAATTTATGCTTCATTGAATCTAGGACCATTAGAGGAAACCAATGTTATAATACAACTTACTGACTGTTCTAACACTTATGTAAGAGGAGTTGTAGAAGACGTTCTTGTATAGGTAATGAATTGGTTTTTCCCGCTGAATTTTATGTTATTGAGATGGAAGATGAGATGTCTTCTAATCCCACACCTATTCTATTAGGGAGACCATTCTTGAAAATAGCAAGAACAAAAATAGATGTACATGATGGCACTTTAACTATGGAATTTGATGGTGAAATAATTCGCTTTAACATTTTTGAGGCCATGAGATATCCTAGTGATGTGCATTCTGTTTTTAATATTGATATCATTGAATCACTAGTGCAGCAAGCTTATGAGCTAGATGGTGAAGATAGTTTGGAGATAATACTTAGCAAACATCTCGGAATTGGGAATGCTAAAGGGGAACTAGCCTTGAGTGACCATGTGGAAGGGGCACTAGAATCTTTACACTCGCTACCACCTAAAGATGCAAGGTTTGATGTTTCATTTATTGATTTGCCTTTATCTAATGAGAAACTACTACCTTCCATTTTGCAGGCACCAACTTTAGAGTTGAAATCACTACCGAACCACTTGAAATATGTGTTCTTAGGTGAAAAGGACACACTACCGGTCATCATTGCCAAAGAGCTCACACATTTGCAAGAAGAACAACTTATCTGGGTGGTTAGAGAGCATAAAACAACAATTGGTTGGTCAATTGCCGATACCAAGGGAATAAGCCCATCCATGTGCATGCACCGGATTTTGTTAGAGGAAGGGTCAAAACCAACAAGAGAGGAACAAAGAAGATTGAACCATCCTATGATGGAGGTTGTGAAAAAAGAGATACTGAAGCTCCTAGATGTTGGAGTGATCTATCCTATCTTGGATAGCAAGTAGGTGGGCCCGGTCCAAGTGGTTCCAAATAAATCAGGTATAACGGAGGTAACAAATAATGAGAATGAACTTGTTCCTACTAGGATTCAAACAGGGTGGCGATTATGTATTGATTATCGAAAACTTAATTCCACAACTCGCAACGACCACTATCCTTTACCTTTTATTGATCAAATACTTGAAAGGTTAGCTGGCCATTCTCATTATTGTTTTCTTGATGGTTTTTCAGGTTATAACCAAATTGCCATTGCTCCGGAGGACCAAGAGAAAACAACATTCACATGTCCATTTGGTACTTTTGCATATCGGCGTATGCCATTTGGTCCTTGTAATGCACCAGCTACATTCCAAAGGTGTATTGGTTAGCTTATTTTCAGATTATGTAGAGAACATCATAGAAGTGTTTATGGATGATTTTAGTGTCTATGATAATTCTTTTGATAGATGTCTAGAGAACCTTACACTTGTACTTGAAATATGCAAGGAAACTAACCTTGTTTTGAATTAGGAAAAATTGACCATGTTATTTCTCTTTATGGTAGAACAAGGAATAGTTTTAGGCCATGTTATTTCTTATAGAGGGATAGAGGTTGATAAATCTAAAATAGTTATTATGCATTCTTTACCACCTCCCACAAATGTGAGAGAGGTTCGTTCTTTTCTTGGACATGTAGGTTTCTATAGGAGATTTATCAAAGACTTCTCAAAGATCACATTAACTCTTTGCAAGCTACTACAAAAAGATATGGTTTTCCACTTTGATGATGAATGTAAAGAGACGTTTGTAACATTGAAGGGACTCTTGACATCAGCTCCTATCATGCAACCACCAGATTAGAATGTACCTTTTGAAATCATGTGTGATGCTAATGACTATGCCATTGGAGCTGTTTTGGGCCAACGGGTTGGCAAAGCCTCACATGCCATTTATTATGCCTCCCGAACTATTAATAATGCTCAATTAAACTATTCCACTACTGAAAAAGAACTTTTGGCTGTTGTATTTGCTTTAGAAAATTTCGATCTTATTTAATTGGTACTAAAATAATTGTATTTTCTGACCATGCAGCCCTTAGGTACTTACTCACTAAGAAGGATGCCAAACCAAGGTTGATTAGATGGATACTTCTCTTACAAGAGTTTGATTTGGAGATAAAAGAAAAGAGAGGTAGTGACAACCTAGTTGCGGACCATCTTAGCCGTTTAGTTCATAAAGAGGATGCACTACCCTTGAATAAGAACTTTTCGGATGAGCAATTTCTTTTTATAAGTACGACAACTCCTTGGTATGCCGATATTGTTAATTACTTAGTTACCAAGAAGTTGCCACAAGAGTTGACACAAGCTCAATCAAGAGTGATGCCAAATACTACATATGGGATGATCCTTACCTTTGGAAGCATTGCTCCGATCAGATTATAAGAAGGTGTTTACTCGAATCTGAATTTCAATCTATTCTCACCTTTTGTCACTCTTCTGCATGTGGAGGACACTTTGGATCCAAAAGAACAACCATGAAAGTTCTTGATTCTGGATTTTATTGGCCTACTATGTTCAAAGATGCATACCTCTTTTGTAAGTCATGTAATCGTTGCCAAAGAACAGGTAACTTAGTTGCTAGAAATCAAATGCCTCAATCTCCAATACTTATTGTTGAAATTTTTGATGTATGGGGCATGGATTTCATGGGACCTTTCCCTTCTTCTTTTGGTAATCTTTATATTTTACTTGCCGTTGATTATGTTTCAAAGTGGGTGGAAGAAAAAACCACTAGTACTAATGACTCTAAAGTTGTTTCAGATTTTGTCAAGACTAACATCTTTGCTAGGTTTGGAACACCAAAGGCCATAATCAGCGATAGAGGTACTCACTTTTGCATAGGACTATGGAAGCACTTTTGAGGAAGTATAACATCACACATAAGGTCTCCACCTCATACCATCCTCAAACTAGTGGGCAAGCTGAAGTGTCAAACCGAGAAGTTAAGTCCATCCTTGAAAAGACGGTTAATCCAAATAGGAAGGATTGGAGTTCACGACTTGATGATGCACTTTGGGCTTATAGGATAGCATATAAGACACCCATTGGTATGTCTCCTTATCGACTTGTTTATGGTAAGCCTTGTCATATTCCGGTTGAATTAGAACATAAGGCATATTGGGCTATCAGATAATGCAACAGGGAGATGGATGAGGTAGGTAAGCAAAGAAAACAGGACCTACAAGAATTAGAGGAGATAAGGAATGATGCCTATGAGAATTCTAGGATTTACAAGGAAAAGACTAAGGCTTTCATTGACAAGATGATATCAAGAAAGGACTTTGTTGTTGGACAAAAAGTTCTTCTCTTCCATTCACGCCTTAAGTTATTTCTAGGTAAGTTACGTTCTCGTTGGTTGTACCTTTTGTTATTACTAATGTGTTTAGTCATGGTGTAGTTGAAATGCAAAGCCCAAAAACAGATAAGGCATTCAGAGTGAATGGTCATCGATTGAAGCCTTACTATGAGCACTTTCCAGTACAAGATGTGGAGGAGTTACCACTCTTTGAGCCAAATTATGTTGAATAATTGATAAGCTCATAAAATATACATTTTATGCCTTTCTACCTTTAGTTTTTGTTATGTTTTCGATCTTTATCTTGTTTACTTATAATATGTTTTTGAATTTTAGGTACAATAAGGAGAATGAAGTCAAAATATGTAAATAATGATGGTAAAGAGCTTACAAAATCATAATCACAAGATGGAAGAAGACTTGGGAGTCAAAAATATCAAATTCTGGTTGAAAAGCAATTAGGCAGATTTGACCTCTGGAGCTTGTTGTAAGGAAAACATGATGTTAGAGTCTTTATTTGAATAAACTTCCTTGTTGACTTTTGAAGTTGACTTAATTATCTTTCCAACGATATATTATGAGCCCAAATCGGATAAGAAATGGGCATTCAAAATGGCGCTAGAAGATCTCCCTAAAGAACCCTACGGCCAGAAAAACCCTAATCGTAAATATAAAAAAAAGAAGAAGGCAAAAACGTGATTTTTCTGCCTCCAGGCTTACTTGTGAGGCAAGGACTTTTTCTCAGGGTTTTAAAGCTCTATAAATACCATCTTTTGAGCCACAAACTAGACATCTTTTGAGGAGACTCAAGGATCATCATTATTCTTCTTCTTCTTCTTCTTCTTCATTCTTTTATTTTTCTTTTTAGTTTTATGTATATATTTCTATGCCTATGCTAGGCTAAACTTTTATTTGGTTAAGGGTGATTTCAAAGCCCTAGACATGTTATGTAATTAATTTTCAGAATCTATCTATCATTGTTTTCTATCAAAGTTGCTTATGTTCTTCCATTAAAATTGTTCATGATGATGTTTTGATTTGTTTAGGTGGCCAACAAGATAAATCTTGATAATTGTCTAATGCTAGTTTAGGAGTCTTGATTCGTGTAATTGTCTTGATTTCCTATTCATACGTGGCAATTTCTGATTAATGATTATGGTCAAGTTTTCAATAATTGCAAAGTGGAACATAACCTAAGTTGAACATTCCGAGCTTATGTGTTTGTTGCTTAGATCAACCTATCTTTCTCATCATAAAGCTGCTATTAAATTGACCTTAAAGAGCTTATTCTAGGTTGTTTGATAGTTAGAGATTAAATAGAGAGCTTGTTCTATTGAACGACAAACTAAGGAAAGATTGGGGTAACAGAGCTTGTTGTTATCTACAGTTGTTAACTTTGATAGCTAATTAATGTTGGTAGATATGAAATTGATTCTTAATGATGTCTAGTGGTGGAGAATGAAACCTTAACCATATTTTTCATATTTGATTCTTCTTAATTACTTGTTTTCTCATTCTTATTGTTAACTTTAGTTTAAATCTGATTTCAAAATCCTCTTTACTTTTGTTTACTTGTTTTTAAGTGATAAACTATTAACTTATAAACTAAAACCCAATCCCTGAGGACTCGACCCTTGCTAATCACTGTACTCTACAATTGATTATTTTTAAGTGCAAGGTTAAATAAGATACACTCTTTTGGGTGCATCAAGTTTTTGGCGCCGTTGCCGGGGATTGCTTTCTTTAGTTTATTTGTTACTTGGTTTATTCTTATTTCCAGTTCTAATTAGTTTTATTTTCTTGTACATACAGGTTTTTCAATTCAAATTGAAAAAAAAAAAACTATGGTATTGAGCAATCTAACACTTGAAGAGTTGGTGGCATACATGAACATGGAGAATCAACAAGCCAATCTTACCACCCCACTTCAACAATTGGCCATGGGAGGATGTCAAGGCCATCAAGGGTTCCAAGACCAACCGCATCATCATTACTCAAACACTTACCATGAGGGATGGTGGGATCATACTAATTATAGCTACTCGAAAAATTTCCAAGAAGTAGATCCTTATGCCAATTACACTCATCCATCTAGCTTCAATCAATCATGGTCTCAAGAACCAGATCTTATTCAGCCATCACATATGACTCAAAACTCAGGTACTTCTTTAGAACATCTTTTCTATTCTCTTGTTACTGATACTTTGCAATTTCAACAGGAAACAAGGGCAAGCATCCAGAGTTTGGAAAAGCAAATGAGCCAATTGGCTAGTAGTATGGTGGGATGGGTAGCACAAAGATCTGAAGAAATCCCTGCCCAAACGATGATTAACCCAAAGGAGAATGCTACTATTGTGACCTTGAGGAATGAGAAACAAGATGAGGATGAGACAAAATTAGAGATGGATTCTATTCTTGAGGATAATGAAGTACTTCGCACCTGAGGTAACGTTTAAGGTTCCAATTTTTACTAATGTTTCTTTTCTACCTTTTCCTAGTAGATTTGCAAAGTTCAAGGAAGACGAACATGAACAACACATGCCGGAAATCTTAAACAACTTGTTTGTGGATGCCATTCAACAAGTATCAAAGTATGCTCCATTCCTCGATGAGATATGCACCACAAAGGATGATAAAATAATACTTGTAATGGAGAACGCATCCACTGTTGTGCAAAGAAATCTTCCTATCAAACGCATAAATTTGGGAAATTTCATGTATGAGCCTGACAAGCCTAAAAAGCCAAGAAGGGGTGTTGGTTAGGTTCAAAACACTAACTCAAGTGTTAATTGGGAAGGCAGCCCAATTAAAGAAGAAATTGCCAACCTGCCATATTCAGATTTGCTTTCTCTTTCTTTTCCCTTTTCTTTTATTCTTTTTATTGTTTTTATGTTTATTTGTTAATTGTTTGTTTAGCATTTTAGGATTATTTAGGTTGCATGAGTTTGTTTTGAGTCTTAATTGTTCCTATTCTTATGTTATTAGTTCTTTTCTCTTACACATGATTTTTTTCATTTGGGTTAATAGCATTACATTGAGGACAATGTAAGAATTAAGTGTGGGGGGAAGGATTTAGGATTTCTTTTATTTTTGTCTATTATTTTTTTATGAGTCTTTAACATTATTATTATTATTTTTAGTGTGTTTTAGTTCCTTTTTAATACAATGATGAGATATGAATTGCATAGGTCTAAACTGGTTATTAGTGAGAAGATTTTCATGAGAATTAAGCTTGATACTTATTTTTATGAGCCAATGTTGATATGATATGTTGATTGAGAAAGAAGCATGTTTAGACTTGATATTGACTTGTATAATCATCCTTGTGAGTTTTTGAGCCTATATGATTGATGCATTATACATATCAATCTAATTTCTTTCTCGAGTGCTCTTATGATTACATGATTCTCTAGAACTTGCTTTAAACCGTTTGAGACTATATTGATACATGTGATAACATGAATATGATAGAGGCATTAGGATTATAACCAGGGCCAAACAGCCATCGATTATTAATGTTCCAAGAGAACATCTTCACTTGTGAGCCAATTTGAGCCTACATTAAATATGCTATTTTATTGGTAAACACAACTTACACCTAGCCTAAATATACTTATATCCTTACCCTTGTTCTAAAGATGGATTATATATTTTGAGACATATTGCAAAAAACAGGGGATATTTTTAGTTGAAAATTTGGGTTGGAACAAAAGATAAGTGTGGGGGAAGAAAAAAAAATAAGAGTCAAGAGAAAAAGAAAGGGATCATTGTCAAATACATTCCCATATTGAAAAAAAATCATCTCTTAAAATTTTGGTTAAAGAAAAAGATGTTACAAAGTTGGTTAGAATAAAGTAAAGGCTCAACATGAATATTTAGCCTATATTATTATGTTCTTTATAAGAGTTTTGAGAAGTTTTATTTGCAAAATCTTATATTGTCTCTAAATTCTATGAAGTCTTTGGAACCTTTGTAATATCTTTTATCTTTCATTCTTTAACCACATTACAACCCCTTGGCCCCATTACAACGTTGATTAAAGACCTCTTGATTTATGAAGTTGCATGATCTAAATAGTGGAGAATAGGTGGACAAGCAATCATATGGTATAACTGCTTTCATGAGATTGATTGAGTGTAAACACTTTACCACTACTTTAAAGAGTGAAAATCATGAGAGTATCCCATGTGAGAAGTTGAGATTAAGCTTGAATATGCACTATTTTGATTGAAATATGTTATGTTAATATTGGCTTAACTCAAACTATTTACATTCAAGCAAGATTTTTTGTGAATTTCTTTAAGCTATTGATTAGTTTTTAAGACTTGTCCAATGATTATCTCTAATTTATATTGGAAGGATAAGTTGTAATTATTATTATTTTTATTTTTCTTAGCTTTTCTTATGTCTTCAATGTTTGTGGGTATCGTCATAGTAAACCCTCACGAGACTAAACTCGTCCACTAGGGACACCTAGGGGTTTAAAGGCTTGTGTCACATGCTAAGTGCCACCGTGATTTTCTACGAAAGTGGATTAGATTAGATTTTTTTATTTTATTTTTATTTTGTTTTGCTCGAGGACTAGCACAAAGCTAAGTGTGGGGGTACTTGATAAGCTTATAAAATACTACCTTTAGTTTTTGTTATGTTTTCGATCTTTATCTTGTTTACTTATAATATGTTTTTGAATTTTAGGTACAATAAGGAGAATGAAGTCAAAATATGTAAATAATGATGGTAAAGAGCTTACAAAATCATAATCACAAGATGGAAGAAGACTTGGGAGTCAAAAATATCAAATTCTGGTTGAAAAGCAATCAGGCAGATTTGACCTCTGGATCTTGTTGTAAGGAAAACATGATCTTAGATTCTTTATTAGAAGAAACTTCCTTCTTGACTTTTGAAGATGACTTAATTATCTTTCCAACGATATATTATGGACCCAAATCGGATAAGAAATGGGCATTCAAAATGGCGCTAGAAGATCTCTCTAAAGAACCCTACGGCCAGAAAAACCCTAATCGCAAATCTTAAAAAAGGCAAAAACATGATTTTTCTGCCTCCAGGCTTACTTGTGCGGCAAAAACTTTTTCTCAGGGTTTTAAAGCTCTATAAATACCATTTTTTGAGCCACAAACTAGACATCTTTTGAGGAGACTCAAGGATCATCATTATTCTTCTTCTTCTCCATTTTTTATTTTTCTTTTTAGTTTTATGTATATATTTCTATGCCTATGCTAGGCTAAACTTTTATTTGGTTAAGTGTGATTTCAAAGCCCTAGACATGTTATGTAATTAATTTTCAGAATCTATCTATCATTGTTTTCTATCAAAGTTGCTTATGTTCTTCCATTAAAATTGTTCATGATGATGTTTTGATTTGTTTAGGTGGCCAACAAGATAAATCTTGATAATTTTCTAATGCTAGTTTAGGAGTCTTGATCCGTGTAATTGTCTTGATTTCCTATTCATAAGTGGCAATTTGTGATTAATGATTATGGACAAGTTTTCAATAATTGCAAAGTGGAACATAACCTAAGTTGAACAATCCGAGCTTATGTGTTTGTTGCTTAGATCAACCTATCTTTCTCATCATAAAGCTGCTATTAAATTGAACTTAAAGAGCTTATTCTAGGTTGTTTGATAGTTAGAGATTAAATAGAGAGCTTGTTCTATTTAACGACAAACTAAGGAAAGATTGGGGTAACAGAGCTTGTTATTATCTACAGTTGTTAACTTTGATAGCTAATTAATGTTGGTAGATATGAAATTGATTCTTAATGATGTCTAGTGGTGGAGAATGAAACCTTAACCATATTTTTCATATTTGATTCTTCTTAATTACTTGTTTTCTCATTCTTATTGTTAACTTTAGTTTAAATCTGATTTCAAAATCCTCTTTACTTTTGTTTACTTGTTTTTAAGTGATAAACTATTAACTTATAAACTAAAACCCAATCCCGGAGGACTCGACCCTTGCTAATCACTATACTCTACAATTGATTGAACTTAATCCGAGGTCTATATTAAAAGATATGGAGTTCGGAAGTTGGGATTTGAAGCCTTTCCTGAATAACTTGCAACATGGCCCAAGTGAATTCCACCAATTCTTGCCATGTTTCCTAGATCTTGGATCTTGGCCCATATAGAAATTGTCATGGGATTGGGCCATCTTGGATCCTATCACTTTGTGCTTTGATTCTTACTTGCTTGACATTTTACTAGGTTTTTATGCTTTGTAGGTATTTTGGAGGAGATGAAGTCAAAACATGTCAATTAGGATGTTAAAGAGCTTACAAAATCACAATCACAAGATGGAAAAAGGGTTGGGAGTCAAAAAGGTCAAATTCTTGGTGCAAAGCAAGAAGACAGATTTGACCTCTGGAGCTTGTTGCTAAGGAAACATGATGTTACCTTTCCAACGGTTGGTCATGGGCCTAAATCGGATAAGAAATGGTCATCCAAATCGACGTTGGAATATCTATCTAAAAACCTTAGTGGCAGAAAAAACTCTAGCCGCAAATCACATATTTTTCTTAATACCCTAGCTGACATTTATGTTAATCCTTGCCAAACAAAGATTAGTGGCTGTCAACTTGCATTAATTGCATTAATTGCAAGTATCTTTCCTTAAAGCTAATCCTAGTCAAAGTAGGAGAATTAAATCAGCCAAGACTTTCCTTCCTTACACTTACTTTGCCTGCAAGTTTGTAATCTCTCTTCATTAAAGAGTGCTTTAACTAAAACTTTCCTACTTTATTCAAACTTGGCTGCCAAGGCTTATATCTTTCCTTAAAACACAAAAGTCAGCCACTTTTCCTTAACTTTAGCCACAAGTCAGCATTTATTGAAGGGAGACAGCTTAAATTCACTTGTTTGATGCCCTAGCTATTGCCTATAAATAGAGATTAAGGGGGCATACGAAATTGACACTTCTCCAAGCATCAAAGTTCTGATTTCTTCTTTGTTTCTTTGTTTTTGAGAGAGCAAGAGGCTGGATAATTGATATTTTTCTTCTTCTTCTTTCTTTCTTTCTTTTATTTTCTTCTTAGATTCTCTTTAATTTTAAGTTTATGTTTACAATGCCTATGCTAGGCTAAACTTTTATTTGGTTAAGGGTGATTTCAAAGCCCTAGACATGTTATGTAATTAAGTTTCAGAATCTATCTATCATTGTTTTCTATAAAAGTTGCATATGTTCTTCCATAAAAATTATTCATGATAATGTTTTGATTTGCTTAGGTGGCCAACTAGATAAATCTTGATAATTGTCTAATGCTAGTTTAGGAGTCCTGATCTGTGTAATTGTCTTGATTTCCTATTCATAAGTAGCAATTTGTGATTAAAGATTATGGTCAAGTTTTCAATAATTGCAAAGTGGAACATAACCTATGTTGAACAATCCGAGCTTATGTGTTTGTTGCTTAGATCAACCTATCTTTCTCATCATAAAGCTGCTATTAAATTGAACTTAGAGAGCTTATTCTAGGTTGTTTGATAGTTAGAGATTAAATAGAGAGCTTGTTCTATTTGTCGACAAACTAAGGAAAGATTGGGGTAACAGAGCTTGTTGTTATCTGCGGTTGTTAACTTTGATAGCTAATTATTGTTGATAGATATGAAATTGATTCTTAATGATGTCTAGTGGTGGAGAATGAAACCTTAACCATATTTTTCATATTTGATTCTTCTTAATTACTTGTTTTCTCATTCTTATTGTTAACTTTAGTTTAAATCTGATTTCAAAATCCACTTTACTTTTGTTTACTTGTTTTTAAGTGATAAACTATTAACTTATAAACTAAAACCCAATCCCTGAGGACTCGACCCTTGCTAATCACTATACTCTACAATTGATTCTTCTTTTTAAGTGCAAGGTTAAATAAGATACACTCTTTTGGGTGCATCAAGTTTTTGGTCCCGTTGCCAGGGATTGCTTTCTTTAGTTTATTAGTTTATTGGTTTATTCTTGTTTTTTTGTTCTAATCATTTACTTTCTTTTTTTTTTTTTTTTTTTAGTGAATGTTCCAAGCTCCCGAAGAAGACATAAGACTTAGGAGAATTCGGGAATTTATTACTTCTCACCAACAAGCAATCGAAGAGTTGATCCAAAACATCCAAGCGGAGCAAGGAGAGATGGCAGTAGCTAACAACCGAACTCTCAAGGAGCTAGCCGCTCCGGACTTGGGTCAACAACCATGATGCATTGAATATGCTAATCTTGAGGTAGCTTTTGAATTAAAATATGGTTTGATTCATCTTCTCCCAAGTTTTCATAGTTTTGCAGGAGTGGATCCAAATAAGCATCTCAAGGAATTCCATGTAGTTTGCTCAAGCATGAGACCAACAGGGGTCAGGGAAGAGCAAGTTAAGTTGAGAGCCTTCCCATTCTCTCTAGCTGATTCATCAAAGAAATGGCTCTACTATCTACCATCCGGGACCATCACTACATAGAATGATATGAAGAAAGCATTCTTGGAAAGGTATTTCCCAGCATCTAAGGCTGCCAACATTAGAAAAGAGATATGTGGGATTCGACAATACAACGGAGAGTCCTTATATGAATATTGGGAAAGGTTCAAGAAACTTTGTGCATTATGTCCACACCATCAGATAAGTGAACAACTTCTCATCCAATACTTCTATGAAGGTCTCATGCCCATGGAGAGAAGTATGATAGATGCCGCTAGTGGGGGAGCTCTAGTTGATAAGACTCCCGGGGCAGCTAGAACATTAATCTCCAACATGGCAGCCAATTCTCAACAATTCTCAATGAGACATGATCCACCACCACAACCCAAGAAAGTCAATGAGGTAAGTATATCATCCCTTGAACAAAAATTTGATAAACTGACTTCTCTTGTTCAACAATTGGCTATAGGTAATATACAGCAAATAAAGGCTTGTGGCATATGTTCAAACATGGGGCACCAAACCCATATGTGTCCAACACTTCAAGAGGACACCAATGAATATGTGAATGCCATGGGTGGATTTCAGAACCAATCAAGGAAATATGATCCTACTCAAACACTAACAATCCAAGATGGAGGGATCATCCAAACTTCAATTATGGAGGGAACCAATCACAAACTATTCCTTCACCATTTGACAACAGGCCACCGGGTTTTCAGCAAAGACTGCAACAACCATACCATACCCGACAATAAGTGCCACCCAACCAAAATTCAGGTACTTCTCTTGAAGATCTTGTAAAAGCTCTTTCTACTAATACAATTTAATTTCAACAGGAAACAAAGACAAGTATCCGAAATTTGGAGACTCAAATTGGGCAATTGGCAACAACCATGAGCCAAATGCAAGCAAGGGATTCCGGGAAATTACCTTCCCAAACCATAGTGAATCCAAGAGAGAATGCCAATGCTATAACTCTAAGAAGTGGGAAACAACTTGAGATACCACAAAAGGATAGTGCTCAAGGGGAGGACAACACCATGGCATCATCTTCACATCCCAAGGAGCCATTACAAAAGGTAGCTCCTAAACCATCCTTTTCCTTCTTATATAACTCCACCACTTTTTCCTAGAGGTTAGCAAAGTCCAAGAAGGAGGAGCAAGAGAAGGAAATTTTCGAAACCTTCCGGAAAGTAGAGGTGAACATTCCTTTACTAGATGCTATCAAGCAAGTGCCAAGATATGCCAAGTTCCTAAAAGAGTTGTGCACATCCAAAAGTTGAAATGGAATGAAAAGGTAAGTGTGGGGGAGAATGTGTCAGCTGTTCTTCAAAAGAAACTCCCACCTAAATGCAAGGATCCAGGTATGTTTACCATTCCTTGTAAGATAGGCAACACCAGGTTTGAGCGTGCTATGCTAGATCTAGGGGCATCTACTAATGTCATGCCATATTCAATTTATGCTTCATTGAGTCTATGACCATTAGAGGAAACCGGTGTTATAATACAACTTGCTGACCGCTCTAACACTTATCCAAGAGGAGTTGTAGAAGACGTTCTTGTACAGGTTAATGAATTGGTTTTTCCCGCTGACTTTTATGTTATTGAGATGGAAGATGAGATGTCTTCTAATCCTACACCTATTTTATTAGGGAGACCATTCTTGAAAACAGCAAGAACTAAAATAGATGTACATGATGGCTCTTTAACGATGGAATTTGATGGTGAAATAATTCGCTTTAACATTTTTGAGGCCATGAGATATCCTAGTGATGTGCATTCTGTTTTTAATATTGATATAATTGATTCACTAGTGCAGCAAGCTTATGAGCTAGATAGTGAAGATAGTGTGGAGATAGTCCTTAGCAAACATCTCGGAATGGGGAATGCTAAAGGGGAACTCGCCTTGAGTGACCATGTGGAAGGGGCACTAGAATCTTTACACTCGCTACCACCTAAAGATGCAAGGTTTGATGTTTCATTTATTGATTTGCCTTTATCTAATGAGAAACTTCTACCTTCCATTTTGCAGGCACCAATTTTAGAGTTGAAACCACTACCGAACCACTTGAAATATGTGTTCTTAGGTGAAAAGGACACACTACCGGTCATCATTGCCAAAGAGCTCACACCTTTGCAAAAAGAGCGACTTATCCGGGTGCTTAGAGAGCATAAAACAGCAATTGGTTGGACAATTGCCGATATCAAGGGAATAATCCCATCCATGTGCATGCACCGGATTTTGTTAGAGGAGGTGTCCAAACCAACAAGAGAAGCACAAAGAAGATTGAACCCTCCTATGATGGAGGTTGTGAAAAAGGAGATACTGAAGCTCCTAGATGTTGGAGTGATCTATCCTATCTCGGATAGCAAATGGGTGAGCCCGGTCCAAGTGGTTTCAAAGAAATCAGGTGTAACGGTGGTAACAAATAATGAGAATGAACTTGTTCCTACTAGAATTCAAACAAGATGGCGAGTTTGTATTGATTATCGTAAACTTAATTCCACAACTCGCAAAGACCACTTTCCTTTACCTTTTATTGATCAAATGCTTGAAAGGTTAGCTGGCCATTCTCATTATTGTTTTCTTGATGGTTTTTCAGGTTATAATCAGATTGCCATTGCTCCGGAGGACCAAGAGAAAACAACATTCACATGTCCATTTGGTACTTTTGCATACCGGCGTATGCCATTTGGTATTTGTAATGCACCTACTACATTCCAAAGGTGTATGGTTAGCATATTTTCAGATTATGTAGAAAACATCATAGAAGTGTTTATGGATGATTTTAGTGTCTATGGTGATTCTTTTGATAGATGTCTAGAGAACTTTACACTTGTACTTGAAAGATGCATGGAAACTAACCTTGTTTTGAATTGGGAAAAATGTCACTTTATGGTAGAACAAGGAATAGTTTTGGGCCATGTTATTTCTTCTAAAGGGATAGAGGTTGATAAATCTAAAATAGTTATCATGCATTCTTTACCACCTCCCACAAATGTGAGAGAGGTTCATTCTTTTCTTGGACATGCAGGTTTCTATAGGAGATTTATCAAAAACTTCTCAAAGATCACATTACCTCTTTGCAAGCTACTACAAAAAGATGTGGTTTTTCACTTTGATAATAAATGCAAAGAGGTGTTTGAAACATTGAAGGGACTCTTGACATCAGCTCCTCTCATGCAACCACCAGATTGGAATGTACCTTTTGAAATCATGTGTGATGCTAGTGACTATGCCATTGGAGCTGTTTTGGGCCAACGGGTTGGCAAAGCCTCACATGCCATTTATTATGCCTCCCGAACTCTTAATGATGCTCAATTAAACTATTCCACTACTGAAAAAGAACTTTTGGCTGTTGTATTTGCTCTAGAAAATTTTCGATCTTATTTAATTGGTACTAAAGTAATCGTATTTTCTGACCATGCAGCCCTTAGGTACTTACTCACTAAGAAGGAGGCCAAACCAAGGTTGATTAGATGGATACTTCTTTTACAAGAGTTTGATTTGGAAATAAAAGATAAGAGAGGTAGTGACAACCTGGTTGCTTACCATCTTAGCCATTTAGTTCATGAAGAGGATGCACTACCCTTGAATGAGAACTTTCCGGATGAGCAACTTCTTTTTATAAGTACAACAACTCCTTAGTATGCCGATATTGTTAATTACTTAGTTACCAAGATGTTGCCACAAGAGCTGACACAAGCTCAAAGAAATAAGATCAAGAGTGATGCCAAATACTACATATGGGATGATCCTTACCTTTGGAAGCATTGCTCCGATCAGATTATAAGAAGGTGTGTACTCGAATCTGAATTTCAATCTATTCGTACCTTTTGTCACTCTTATGCATGTGGAGGACACTTTGGATCCAAAAGAACAGCCATGAAAGTTCTTGATTCTGGATTTTATTGACCTACTATATTCAAAGATGCATACCTCTTTTGCAAGTCATGTGATCATTGCCAAAGAATAGGTAACTTAGGTGCTAGAAATCAAATGCCTCAAACTCCAATACTTCTTGTTGAAATTTTTTATGTATGGGGCATGGATTTCATGGGACCTTTTCCTTCTTCTTTTGGTAATCTTTATATTTTACTTGCCGTTGATTATGTTTCAAAGTGGGTGGAAGCAAAAGCCACTAGGACTAATGACTCTAAAGTTGTTTCAGATTTTGTCAAGACTAACATCTTTGCTAGGTTTGGAACACCAAAGGCCATAATCAGCGATAGAGGTACTCACTTTTGCAATAGGACTATGGAAGCACTTTTGAGGAAGTATAACATCACACACAAGGTCTCCACCTCATACCATCCTCAAACTAGTGGGCAAGCTGAAGTGTCAAATCGAGAAGTAAAGTCCATCCTTGAAAAGACAGTTAATCCAAATAGGAAGGATTGGAGTTCACGACTTGATGATGCACTTTGGGCTTATAGACAGCATATAAGACACCCATTGGTATGTCTCCTTATCGACTTGTTTATGGTAAGCCTTGTCATCTTCCGGTTGAATTGGAACATAAATCGTATTGGGCTATCAAACAATGCAACATTGAGATGGATGAGACAGGTAAGCAAAAAAAAACTTGACCTACAAGAATTAGAGGAGATAAGGAATGATGCCTATGAGAATTCTAGGATTTACAAGGAAAAGACTAAGGCATTCCATGACAAGATGATATCAAGAAAGGACTTTGTTGTTGGACAAAAAGTTCTTCTCTTCCATTCACGCCTTAAGTTATTTCCAGGTAAGTTACGTTCTCGTTGGGTTGGACATTTTGTTATTACTAATGTATTTACTCATGGTGTAGTTGAAATCCAAAGCCCAAAAACAGATAAGGCATTCAAAGTGAATGGTCATAGATTGAAGCCTTACTATGAGAACTTTCCATTACAAGATGTGGAGGAGTTACCACTTTTTGAGCCAAATTATGTTGAATAATAATGGCATGGGTATAAGTCAGGCTGAGGACAATAAACCAAGCGCTTCTTGGGAGGCAACCCAAATGATGAAGAGCATCCATTATAATCAGATTTGCATATTCCATACTTTTCATCATTCTATCTTTTATTGTTTTTCTTTAGTTTGTTTTGTTTAGTAGTTTTTTTCTCTTACATATAATTCTTGCATTGGGGATAATAGCATTACATTGAGGACAATGTAAAACTTAAGTGTGGGGGGAAGAATTTAGGATTTTCTTTAGTGTGTTTTGTTTTTGATTCTTTTTATGTTGTTTTTCGTGTGCTTTAGTTACTTTCAATACTATGATGAGATATGAATTGCATAAGTCTAAAATTGATTTATTAGTGAGTAGATTTTCATGAGAATTGAGCTTGATGTCATTTTTATTTGAGCCAATGTTAATATGATATGTTGATTGAGAAAGAAGCATGTTTAGACTTAAATCTGACTTGTATAATCATCCTTGTGAGTTTTTGAGCCTATATGATTGATGCATTATACATATCAATCTAATTTTTTTTCTTGAGTGCTCTTATGATTACATGATTCTCTAGAACTTGCTTTAAACCTTGTTGAGACTATATTGATGCATGTGACAACATGAATATGATAGAGGCATTAGGATTTTTAACCAGGGCCAAACAGTCATCCCTTATTGATGTTCCAAGAGAACATCCCCCTTAGTGAACCAATGTGAGCCTACATTGAATAAGCTATTTCTTTGGTAACCATAACTTGTCCCTATCCTAAATATACTTATTTATATCTTTACCCTTGTTCCAAAAATGAATTAGCATGTTTTGAGGCATGTTGCAAAGACAAGGAAGATCTATTGAAAATTTGGGTTAGAAACAAGAAATAAGGGTGGGGGAGGAGAAAGGCAAAAGTCAAGAGAAAAATAGAGGGAATATTGCCAAATACATTCCCATGTGAAAGAAAAAAAAAATTGAATAATCTCTTGAACTTGTGGAAAAAGAAAAAGATGTTACAAAGTTGTTTAGAATGAAGAAAAGGCCCAACATGAATATTCGGCCTATGTTTTATGTGCTTTATAAAGAGTCTTGAGAAGTTTTCTTTGTATGAATCGTATTATGTCTCTAAACTCTATAAAATCTTTGGAACCTTTGTAATATCCTTTTCCTTTTATTCTTTAACCACATTTATTACCCCTTGGCCCCATTATAACCTTGAAAAAAGACCTCTTGATTTATGAAGTTGCATGATCTAAATAGTGGATAACAGGTGGACAAGCAAGCATAAGGTAGAACTGTTTTCATGAGATTGATTGAGTGTAAACACTTTACCACTACTTTAAAAAGTGAAAATCATGAGAGAATCCCATGTAAGAAGTAGATATTAAGTTTGAACATGCACTATTTTGATTGAGATATGTTATGTTAACTTAACTCAAACCCTTTACTGTCAAGCATAATTCTTTGTGAAACTCTTTAAGCTATTGATTAGTTTGTAAGACATGTTCAATGATTATCTATAAGTTGTATTGAAAGTGAGCTAGATTCGGTTTTCTTACCTTGTGTCTATTTGATTTTGCTCGAGGACTAGCAAAAGATTAAGTGTGGAGGAGTTTGATAAGTGCTTAATTTCATGCATTTTCCTATTGAATTTCCTTATACTTTGTGCTTTGATTCTTACTTCCTTGACATTTTACTAGGTTTTTATGCATTGTAGGTATTTTGGAGGAGATGAAGTCAAAACATGTCAATTAGGATGTTAAAGAGCTTACAAAATCACAATCACAAGATGGAAAAAGAGTTGGGAGTCAAAAAGATCAAATTCTTGGTGCAAAGCAAGAAGACACATTTGACCTCCAGAGCTTTTTGCTAACGAAACATGATGTTAGACTCTTTGTTTGAAGATCACTTTATTACCTTTCCAACGGTTGGTCATGGGCCTAAATCGGATAAGAAATGGTCATCCAAATCGGCATTGGAATATCTCCCTAAAAATCCTAATGGCAGAAAAAACCCTAGTCGCAAATCACATCTTTTTCTTAATACCCTAACTGACATTTATGTTTATCCTTGCCAAAGAAGGATTAGTGGCTGTCAACTTGCATTAATTGCATTAATTACAAGTATCTTTCCTTAAAGCAAATCCTAGTCAAAGTAGGAGAATTAAATCAGCCAAGAGTTCCCTTACACTTACATTGCCTGCAAGTTTGTAATCTCTCTTCATTAAAGAGTGCTTTGACCAAAACTTTCCTACTTTTTTCAAACTTGGCTGCCAAGGCTTATATCTTTCCTTAAAACACAAAAGTCAGCCACTTTTCCTTAACTTTAGCCACAAGTCAGCATTTATTGAAGGGAGAGAGCTTAAATTCACATGTTTGATGCCCTAGCTATTGCCTATAAATAGAGATTAAGGGGACATACGAAATTGACACTTCTCCAAGCATCAAAGTTCTGATTTCTTCTTTGTTTCTTTGTTTTTGAGAGAGCAAGAGGCTGGATAATTAATATTCTCCTTCTTCTTTCTTTCTTTTATTTTCTTCTTAGATTCTCTTCAATTTTATGTTTATGTTTACAATGCCTATGCTAGGCTAAACTTTTATTTGGTTAAGGGTGATTTCAAAGCCCTAGACATGTTATGTAATTAATTTTCAGAATCTATCTGTCATTGTCTTCTATCAAAGTTGCTTATGTTCTTCCATAAAAATTATTCATGATAATGTTTTGATTTGTTTAGGTGGCCAACTAGATAAATCTTGATAATTGTCTAATGCTAGTTTAGGAGTCCTGATCCGTGTAATTGTCTTGATTTCCTATTCATAAGTAGCAATTTGTGATTAAATATTATGGTCAAGTTTTCAATAATTGCAAAGTGGAACATAACCTAAGTTGAACAATCCGAGCTTATGTGTTTGTTGCTTAGATCAACCTATCTTTCTCATCATAAAGCTGCTATTAAATTGAACTTAGAGAGCTTATTCTACGTTGTTTGATAGTTAGAGATTAAATAGAGAGCTTGTTCTATTTAACGACAAACTAAGGAAAGATTGGGCTAACAGAGCTTGTTGTTATCTACGGTTGTTAACTTTGATAGCTAATTAATGTTGATAGATATGAAATTTATTCTTAATGATGTCTAGTGGTGGAGAATGAAACCTTAACCATATTTTTCATATTTGATTCTTCTTAATTACTTGTTTTCTCATTCTTATTGTTAACTTTAGTTTAAATCTGATTTCAAAATCCACTTTACTTTTGTTTACTTGTTTTTAAGTGATAAACTATTAACTTATAAACTAAAACCCAATCCCTGAGGACTCGACCCTTGCTAATCACTATACTCTACAATTGATTCTTCTTTTTAAGTGCAAGGTTAAATAAGATACACTCTTTTGGGTGCATCACAAAGTTAACAACCGTAGATAACAACAAGCTCTATTACCCCAATCTTTCCTCAATTTATCGTTAAATAGAACAAGCTCTCTATTTAATCTCTAACTATCAAACAACCTAGAATAAGCTCTCTAAGTTCAATTTAATAGCAGCTTTATGATGAGAAAGATAGGTTGATCTAATCAACAAACACATAAGCTCGGATTGTTCAACTTAGGTTATATTCCACTTTGCAATTATTGAAAACTCGACCATAATCATTAATCAGAAATTGCTACTTATGAATAAGAAATCAAGACAATTACACGGATCAAGACTCCTAAACTAGCATTAGACAATTATCAAGAATTATCTAGTTGGCCACCTAAACAAATCAAAATATCATCATGAACAATTTTAATGGAAGAACACAAGCAACTTTGATAGAAAACAATGATAGATAGATTCTGAAAATTAATTACATAACATATCTAGGGCTTTGAAATCACCCTTAACCAAAGAAGTTTAGCCTAACATAAGCATGGATAATATATACATAAAACTAAAAAGAAAATAAAAGAATGGAGAAGAAGAAGAAGAAGAAGAAGAATGATGATCCCTTGAGTCTCCTCAAAAGATGTCTAGTTTGTGGCTCAAAAGATGGTTTTTGTAGAGCTTTAAAACCCTGAGAATAAGTCCTTGCCGCACAAGTAAGCCTGAAGGTGCAAAAATCACGTTTTTGCCTTTTTTTTTTCAGATTTGCGATTAGGGTTTTTCTGGTCGCAGGGTTCTTTAGGGAGATCTTCTAGCGCCAATTTGAATGCCCATTTCTTATCCTATTTGGGCCCATAATATATCGTTGGAAAGATAATCAAGTCAGCTTCAAAAGTAAAGAAGGAAGTTTCTTCAAATAAAGAATCTAACATCATGTCTTCTTTACAACAAGCTCCGGAGGTCAAATCTGCCTGATTGCTTTTCAACCAGAAATTGATATTTTTGACTCCCAAGTCTTCTTCCATCTTGTGATTATGATTTCGTAAGCTCTTTACCATCATTATTGACATCTTTTGACTTCATTCTCCTTATTTTACCTAAAATTCAAAAACATAATATAAGTAAACTAGATAAAGATCGAAAACATAACAAAAACTAAACTGTATATTTTATGAGCTTATCAAAAACCGAGAATTAGGGTTTTTTGGTGGATTTCGTTGAAATTTGGAAGAATTACGAAAATGGCTCGATTCGGTAGATCTAAAGCCCTTAATTGATGAGAAATGATTAAACAAGGATAGCCCAAGGCTCAGTTTGAAGAAAATCTGAAAATCAGACTTGTTTTGAGGAAAATCGGGTTTTAGAGGCAAAAAGGCAAAATTGGAAAATATGGAAAAAATAGCAAATGAACTCCAAAAATTCTGAAAATTTGCAAATCTCATTCTTAAATCATTTCGAAGAGTTTGGCGAAACAAAATCTTGATTCGGAGTTCGTTTGCAAAATGGCCAAATCCCGGGTCTCCTATGCAGTAATTCAAGCAGATAAATCTCGAAAAAACTCCAAAAATTCTGAAAATTTGCAAATATCATTTTAAATTATTTGGAAGAGATTGGTGAAAGAAATCTTAATTCGGAGTTCATTTGCAAAATGGCTAAATTCCCGGTCCCCTATGTAGTAATTCAAGTAGATAAATCCGGAAAAAATAGCAAATGAGCTCCAAAAATTATGAAAACTTCCAGATCACATTTTTAAATTATTTGGAAAAGATTGGTGAAGAAAAATCTTGATTCGGAGCTCGTTTAAAAAATGGTAAAGTTCAGGTGCATAAAAGGGGTAATTTCGAAAATAAATCCGAAATTAATAGCAAATGGACTTGGAAAATTTTGAAAACTTCTAGAATTAAATTTTTATTATATTGGAAGTATTGAAAAAATAAAATTCGAATTTGGAGTCCGTTTGCTATTTATTTAGGTTCAGGGGGCAAAAAGGTTATTTCACCAAAGAAACCAAAAAGGGCAAATTTGTAATTGATGAAAATATGAAAGAAGAAGGAATTGCTGGGATTTTTCTTCCCTTGGTCAGCCAGAAGAGAGGAGAAGAAGGAAGCTTGAACAATTTAATTCCTTAGTCACTATCAAGCCACATGCTACCACTAACACCTTGCAAATGGTCCCCCCTTCATCCAATGGCTTAAGTTGCATGCACCATCCAATGGCCAATTTTAAATTCCAAGATGACATTTTTATTTGTCATGAAAGAACCCTCATCTATTGGCTAAGAATGGAAGAAAAAAGATGAGCACAATTCATCCAAGGGTGATCATCCATTCGGTCAAGCAAGGGAGTGCATGGGATTGTCTCTTTTCATCCAATGGCTTAGGCCATCTACAAGGGCTGAGTACACATGTTGAGGTATGGATTTAATCTACAATATGTCATTTTTATGTTGTCCTCATCCAATGACCAAGAATGGAAGAGCACAACTCATCCAAGGGTAGGCACTCAAGGGGGCAAGCAAGGGAGTGCATGGGATTGGTCCTCTTTTGCATCTAAGGGTTGAGGTTACTACAAGGGCTGAGTACACATCTTAAGGGCTACTATCAATTGGCAAGATGACATTTTTATGTTGTCATCCAAATATCTTAGTCTAAGGGCCAAGATTGGAGGAGAAAAAGTGCAAATTCCATCCAATGGTGGAGAGGCCATTCGGCCAAGGCTAAGGGAGGGGGCTGATTTCATTTTTTTCATAGGTTTTTTGGCTGGAAACAGTAGCTAATTTGGCAAAGAAAAAGGTTTTGAAAGAAAGAAAAAAAAAGGTTTTCAATATAGAGCTTGAAGGTAGTCATCTCTACCAAGTTCTAGCATAGCTTTCTTCTTGTTTTCCATAGTGTTTTCTTGATTTTCTATCTTGTTTTCCTACTATATTTTTCATAGAAATAAAGTTTTTTAATGTTTACTTATGTTTTCATCTCTTCTTAATCAAAATGGTGGAAAATAATTTTTTTTACATGGTTTCATGCTATGGTCGAATATGGCATGTTCACTTGCCTTGGTTATCTTTTTTTTCTTCCTTGCATGTTGTTGTGAAAAATAATTTTTAGAAGGCTTTTTAGAGTATTCTAAGGTTCTGATTTTTTACAAAAGATGAAGCAAAAAGAAATGGCTACATGATCTTGGCTAGACCAAGTGACCATGGTTAGGAGAGAGGCTATGCCCATTTTTACCTACCATGAAGCTCACCTTAATTTTGCTCTTTAGCATGGTTTATTTTCTGATTTTTTGGAATGGAAAGGCTTTATGATCTTGGCAAGACCAAGTGATTATGGTTAGGTGAGAGGCTATGCCCATTTTATACCAACCATGGAGCTTAACTTTCCTTGTTTTATTTACTAGTTTTGCTTGTTATTTGCTTTACATGGCTATGTTTAATTTTTTATATGTTCTTTACATTATTTTCGATGCTACATTTGTTTCTATATGTCATTTCCATGCTTGATATTGTATCTTTGAAGATTCGGCCATTGTGTTCATGCTCATATTGTGCATTTTTTTATGTATCATGTCTTATGTTATAAATGCATTTTTCATAAATTGTTACATGGTCATTCGGTTACTCCATTTTAGTATGCCTTGCATGTGCATTTTCATTTTGCTTCTTAACTTGTTTGCATCTCCATGCCATGAACTTGTACATTTTTTATTTTAGTATGCCATGTGCTTATGAAAATGCTATGATAAAATGCAATCATTTTGTTACATGGCCATTCGGCTATTCCATATTGATATGCCTTGCATGTGCATTTTCACCTGCTTCTTGACTTGTTTGCATCTCCATGCCATGAGCTTGTGCATTTTGATTTTAGTACGTCATATGCTTATGAAAATGTCATGACATTATGCATCTTAATATAATTTGTCATGTACTTGTGTCATTTACTAGATAGGATTGCATTAGAGCATCATGTAGCTATATTTGGCCTCTTCTTGCATCCCTTGCGTTATCATGCATTTGCATTTTGTTTAGGTAACATGCTTTGCATTATCATAATGGTATAGTATTGCTATGCATGTAGCTATAGTATTGCTATGCATATAGCTATATTTGGTATAGTATTGCTATGCATGTAGCTATATTGGTATAGTATTGCTATGCATGTAGCTATAGT
The DNA here is from genome assembly GCA_030761205.1 of Fremontodendron californicum. NCBI lineage: Eukaryota > Viridiplantae > Streptophyta > Magnoliopsida > Malvales > Malvaceae > Fremontodendron > Fremontodendron californicum. The sequence continues at coordinate 6,951,872 of JAULJL010000023.1, read as the reverse complement.
ATTGCTATGTATGTAGCTATATTTGGTATAGTATTGCTATGCATGTAGCTATAGTATTGCTATGCATGTAGCTATATTTGGTATAGTATTGCTATGCATGTAGCTATATTTGGCCTCTTCTTGTAGCTATATTGCTATGCATGTAGCTTATAGTATTGCTATGCATGTTCATTACATTTTAGGTCTAGGCCATATTGGTAGTGCCATGCATATTGAGTCTTAAATCACATTGGTATTATCATGCATTACTATGCTATTTAGGTCTTAGGTTACATTAGCATTTTCATGCATATTCATAACATATTAGGTCCAAGTCACATTTACATTATCAAGCATTGCATGCATATTGAGTTAGGATAGCATTTATTGCCATGCAAACTCATGCTAGGCATTTAGGTTGTCTTGAATTGTCATGCATTTCCTTTACCATTTAGACCTTTAGACCATGCATTTCATACATTTCATTTGCTGTATGTTCATGCATTCCATGTCATTGCCACATGATTTATGACTTAGGCCAATCAATGGCTCAAAGTCATGCTCTCTTGAGCATACTTGTGGAAAATTAAGGAATTGTCAAATTGATTATTCTACCTTTGTGATTTTTTTACTTAGCCAATTTTTGTCCAAGGTTTTTAAATGTTTAGCTACTGTCCTTGGGTCTTTAAGATGATCTCCAACAATTTTTACTTTGATTTTTGAATGACTATCAAAGGCAAAAAATGTGTTTTGACAAAACAATTTTTTTCACCTAGTACTCGAAACTCTCCGATTTTTCTGGGCAGTCATCTTTAATCAGAAAATTAAGCCAATTTTTTATTGTGTAGTTTTACATGTTTTGAGTCTCCAGTATTTTTTTTATTCTTTTTTGAATTTATAAAAATAGGAAAAAAAATCGTGTGACAAAACCGGACAATAGAGGCAGATTTGAAATCAAGGTTGAATTTGGCTAAGGCATTTAGTGGGGGTTGTTTATAAGCTTTAGCTACTGTCTTAGGATAGTTTCTAAGCCTTTTTAAGCTTTAAAAGTGATTTTATAAATCTCGGGTTAAGGGTGGTCAAGTCCGAGATTTTAAACTTAGGAAATTAGAGCCATTTTAAAAGGGTTTGGCAAGGGTTTTAATTTTTATTCAAGTTTTTTCTCAAAATTGTTTTCAAACAATCACAAAGTTTTGTTTTTTTTTTAGAAAATCTAATTTGACATATTTTTCTAAGGTAGCCAGATATCTTTTTAGATATACGGATTTCTTTATTTAGAGGAAAAAATACATTTTCATGCATTGCATTTTCCATGTTCATGCATTTTATTTAAATGAGTGATTTTTGCTTTGATATTTCTCATGATATTGTTATTACTTTGATTCACATTTTATGATGTTATATTGTTTGCCATATGATTTTGAATATTTCATGATATCCCATATTTTTATTTAGTAATTTATTTTTGTCACATTATTTAGCATATTCTATGTTCATGCATTTTTATTTTATTTTCGTGCATATTTTATGATATCATTATTTTATGTTTCATGACATTTCATCATATTCCATGTCATCTAGGTTTGATTATTTAGAATATGCCATGTCATTTAAAATATGCCATATCATATAAATTTGCCATGTCATTTAAATCATTTTATCTCATTTAGAATATACCATGATACTTAGGATTTTTCATTTCACCTAGAATATACTATGCCATTTAAATTATGTCATATCATTTAGGTTGCATTATATTATCTAGACTTTGCCATGTCATTTTATTTATGTCATACATGTTCATGTTCATATTTTCAAATGTTTTGAAAAAGATAATGATTTTCAATAAAAAATAAAGATATTCCCGAGTTAAAATAATTCATGAGTTCTCTACCGGGTTTGCTGGAGGGAATATCATCAATTATCATTAATAAAGGAATATCTTTCTTTCAAAAAACGAGAATGATTCAGAAAGTTTTCCAAATGAATAAAAATATCTATATTTTCCCGATTTTGTTGGGGAATGTAGAAAAAATTTTGAATTAATAAATTCCGGATCATTTTCAATTAAAAATGGAATTATTTTTCTTAAAATTGGGAATTAACTTTAAATACTAAATTAAAAACCAACTTTAAACTGAGACTTGAGCTAACACATGATTAATAAGGTACCGTTTTATACGAGCGTTGTGGGGGTGCTAATCCTTCCCTGCATGTAATAGAGTGCCGAACCCAATTCTTCGATTTTTTCTGGTTTATAACGCAGACTTGAAATTGGTTTTAAAAATGTTATAATTAATTTTAAAATGTTTTATAAAACCGGTTTTAATAGGTGACCGATCACACCTAGCTAAAATATATTGGTGGCGACTCCATGTCTTTTTACAAGATCGTTTTCATACCCTCGACCTTTTATTTCAATCTAGAGGAATTAAGTCGTCTTTTCCTCTACTTCTGTTTCCCCCTTACTCGAACAGGTCCCCGCGATTGGGATCACGTATCGACACCTTCGTTTTTCTAGAGGAATTAAGTCGACTTTTTCTCTTTTTTTGAATGTCACCTTTAACGAATAAAAAAGTCTTGCGATGAGACTTGTTATGTTATTTTTTTGGTTGTGACAATAACATCAAAATCAAGCTTAGAACATGAAGTTATCTTTGGGTTTGTGAAATCTTTGAAAATTTTGGTGATTTGCCTAGTAAACGGAGGAGAAAGAAAGCTTGGAAGCAAGCTCCCATGTCTTCCCCTCTTTCTTTCTCTCTTTTCTAGTTTTCACGTGAAAATGGGAGAGGAAGAAGTCTGATTTTCAGACTTAATAAGTGAGCCATGGTCAAATGGCCATTTTGCCCCTATTTTGTCTTTTAGTACCTTAGCGAGCCAACGCGTAATTTTAAAGTTCAAAAGCCCGTTTTTCACTTTTTCCTAACATGGATATGTTCCAAATATGATAATATACTGATCTACATGTTCGAGTAATTTTTTTATATCCTGAAACTCAAATTCGGGCCTCGGAGCGCTGATGCACCCAAAAGAGTGTATCTTATTTAACCTTGCACTAAAAAGATCAATTGTAAGTATAGTAGTTAGCAAGGGTCGAGTCCTCAGGGATTGGGTTTTAGTTTATAAGTTGATAGTTTAAAACTTAAATTCAAGAACAATAAAAGAAAAGGGGTTTTTGAAATCAGATTTAAACTAAAGTAAATAATAAGAATAAGATGCAAGGCGGTATAACCAGCCAATAAAAATATATATACTAAATTAGGCGGTATAACCAGCCAATAAAAATATATATACTAAATTAGGCGGTATAACCAGCCAATAAAAATAAATATACTTTTAAAAATAAGCAAACTAGAAAAGTAAGAAAACAAGTAAGTAAGAAGAATCAAATATGAAAAATATGGTTAAGGTGTCATTCTCCACCACTAGACATCATTAAGAATCAATTTCAGATCTATCAATATCAACCAACTATCAAAGTTAACAACCGTAGATAACAACAAGCTCTGTTATCCCAATCTTTCCTTAGTTTGTCGTTAAATAGAACAAGCTCTCTATTTAATCTCTAACCATTAAACAACCTAGAATAAGCTCTCTAAATTCAATTTAATGGCAGCTTTATGATGAGAAAGATAGGTTGATCTAAGCAACAAACACATAAGCTCGGATTGTTCAACTTAGGTTATGTTCCACTTTGCAATTATTGAAAACTTGAGCATAATCATTAATCACAAATTGCCACTTATGAATAGGAAATCAAGACAATTACACGGATCAAGACTCCTAAACTAGCAATAGATAATTATCAAGATCTATCTAGTTGTACACCTAAACAAATCAAGACAACATCATGAACAATTCTTGTAGAAGAACATAAGCAACTTTGATAGAAAATTAATGATAGATAGAATCTGAAAATCAATCATAAAACATGTCTAGGGCTTTGAAATCACCCTTAACCAAATAGAAGTTTAGCCTAGCATAGGCATTATAAACATAAACATAAAATTAAAGAAAATCTAAGAAGAAAATAAAAGAAAGAAAGAAGAAGAAGAAGAATATTAATTATCCAACCTCTTGCTCTTTCTAAAGAAAAAGAAAACTAGAGAAAAGAAAGAAGAAGAAAACTTAGAGAATTTTATTACAATGGCTAATATCCTACCTATGTACAATATGATCCTCTACAATCATCCAAGGCCCTCTATTTATACACATTTTGGAGGGCTAAATGACAAGAGACAAGCTTTACAAATTTCAAAGGTAGGTATAATAGGTGGGTGCATTTTTCTAACAATTTTCGTCATATTGTATGACCATTTTGATCAGCCAACTTGATGGTCGATTTTGTCAATCTTGGAGGCCTGATCTGATCACATGGTCTTCTAGAAAAATGTTCCCCTATGAGTTACTGATTCATAGCCGTTGGAATCAGCTCATTTGCTGATGTGGAGAAGAAGATATGGGCAAAAGACGAAAACAGGTCAGCACAGACGTCATTGCACATCAGCCAACTTGATGGTCGATTTCTTCAATATTGGAGGCTTTGTCTGATCACATGGTCTTCTAGACAAATGTTCCCCTATCAGTTAGTGATCCATAGCCGTTGGAATCAGCTCATTTTCTGATGTGTATCGGACGATATGGTCAAAATGCGAAAACTGCTCAGGACAGACGTCATTGCACATCAGCCAACTTGATGGTTGATTTCGCTAGGGAAAACGACTCCGTTTCAAGAAGTGTAAAACATGAAAAAGATAGATATGCCTCTTAACTTTGCATGGTTAAAATTTCAGCCTTATTGCTTCAGTGAAACTCCAGATATAGCTGATATGGCAAAAGGTGTCGGAACTGGAACTGAACTGGATTTGCCCTTAATTCTAGTAATCTGAAATCACTCAAAGAAACTTGTGAAAAACACCAAATTACATAAAAATATAAAAGATCATAAACACAATTAGACTAAACAATAATAACTCGTATTTGACACAAAACAATAATAAAACATAACTAAAAACTATATAATTATACGAGTTATCAAGCGCCAATGGGTCAACATTTTGACTTTTTCGATTTAGCCTCCGATTTTTGTTCTGATTTCACCAGTAGCTTCCTAAAATCATTTTATGTCTATATTAACCCATTGATCCATTTAAAATCTTTTTTCGGACCTTCCCACGATTAGTTCTCGATTTTCACTCCTTTAGGTTACTTAAGGACGTACCTGGTTTCAACTCTGTTTTTGATTTTTCTTATCATATACATAATCCTCATATGTTATAACATATGTCCATGTGTTCGGATTAGTTCCAAAAAATCCCAAACCATGTTTTTACGATAATTTACTCCAACGTCACTAAATGACGAATTAGACAATTTTAGCTATCGAATTTGATTTTAATGTCCAATTTTTTATCTAAACATCATATTACGATCTTATATGATCACTTAGTCCATTGGTACCATTTACGAACTAAAAACAAAATTTTGGATCAAATGACCAAAATAACACAGGTTCACATTTTTCGATTTTTCTGTCAATTGTTGTTCTAACACTCCCAAATAATGTTATATCACATATCAACACTATGTGAAGTTAAATTATCACATTTTATGGACTTTTCCCTATCTCGACTTTTAGTCAATTTGGGGTTAAATCACTTAATCACTCGATTAAACCCCCAACTCTACAACTTATCATACAACATGTATACCACATGGTAGCCCATCCTTTTTATAGGCATTTCAAAGTTTAAACTCGAGCCATCCGCATGTTATAATTGTCTCGAATTGATCTCGTACTTACGAGTGTCTTACAATATTGATTAAGCTATTTTATTGGTAACCATATCTTACACCTAGCCTAAACACATTTATATCTTTACCCTTGTTCTAAAGATGGACTAGAATGCTTGAGACATATAACAAAAACAAGGGATACTTTTTGAAAATTTGGGTTAGAACAATAAATAAGTGTGAGGGGAGAATGGCAAAAGTCAAGAGAAAAAGAAAAGGGAACATTGAACAAAAGAAAAAAATTACATTCCCATAAAAATAAAAAAAAAAACATCTCTTGAACTTTTAGTTAAAGAAAAGATGTTACAAAGTCGGTTAGAATGAAGCAAAGGCTCAACATGAATATTTAGCCTATGTTATGCTTTATAAGAGTTTTGAGAGGTTTTATTTGTATGATCTTATTATGTCTTTAAACTCTATGAAATCTTTGAAACCTTTGTGATATCTTTATCCTTTTATCATTTAACCATATTACAACCCCTTGGCCCCATTACAACCTTGAATAAAGACCTTTTGATTTATGAAGTTGCTTGATCTAAATAGTGGAAAATAGGTGGACAAGCAAGCATATGGTAGAACTATTTTCATGAGATTGATTGAGTATAAACACTTTACCACTACTTTAAAGAGTGAAAATCATGAGAGTATCCTATGTGAGAAGTTGAGATTAAGTTTGAATATGCACTGTTTTGATTGAGATATGTTATGTTAATATTGGCTTAACTCAAACTATTTACATTCAAGTATGATTTTTTGTGAAACTCTTTAAGCTTTTGATTAGTTTATAAGTCTTGTTCAATGATTATCTCTAATTTATATTGAAAGGATTAGTTGTAATTATTATTTTTATTTTTCTTATGCTTTCAATGTTTGTAGGTATCATCCTAGTAAACCCTCACGAGACTAAACTAGTCCACTAGGGACACCTAGGGGTTTAAAGGCTTGTGTCACATGCTAAGTGCCACCGTGATTTCCTACGAAAGTGGATTAAATTAGATTTTCTTATTTTATTTTTATTTTGTTTTGCTTAGGACTAGCAAAAACCTAAGTGTGGGGTATTTGATAAGCTAATAAAACATACATTTTATGCCTTTCTACCTTTAGTTTTTGTTATGGTTTCGATCTTTATCTTGTTTACTTATACTATGTTTTTGAATTTTAGGTACAATAAGGAGAATGAAGTCAAAAGATGTTAATAATGATGGTAAAGAGCTTATAAAGTCACAATCATAAGATGGAAGAAGACTTGGGAGTCAAAAATATCAAATTCTTAATGCTAGATGATCAGGCAGATCTTCCTCCGAAGCTTATTGCAAGGAAATAATTATGTTAAAGTCATTATTTGAAGAAACTTCCTTGTTGACTTTTGAAGCTGACTTGAATACCTTTCCAACGATAGTTTACACGCCTAAATCAGACAAAGGATGGTCATCAAAATCAGCCGATGCAGTGCAAGATAGTGCAGCAGTCGTGAAATCGACGTCAACGAGCAAAAACGTGCAAATCAGTGTACTTGACACCGCGGCGCCGACCTTACTGCCTCCAAGACCGAGAAAAGCCAGAAAAAAGTCCAAACTTGCCTTATTTTCCCTCCTAGCTTTCTTGATCAACAAGAAAGGGTTTCCAAGGTCAAAAAGCTCTGTAAATACCATCTTTTGAGCCACAAAATATTATTATCTTTGGGAGGAGACTCAAAGATCATATATTCTTCTTCTTCTTCTTCTTCTTCTTCTTCTTCTTCTTCTCCATTCTTTTATTTTCTTTTTAGTTTTATGTATATATTATCTATGCCTATACGAGGCGAAACTTCTTTTTAGTTAAGGGTGATTTCAAAGCCCTAGACATGTTTTGTAATTGATTTTCATATTTATCTATCATTAGTTTCTATCAAAGTTGCTTGTGTTCTTCTATAAGAATTGTTCATGATGTTGTCTTGATTTGTTTAGGTTGCAAACTAGATAGAACTTGATAATTATCTATTGCTAGTTTAGGAGTCTTGATCCATGTAATTGTCTTGATTTCCTATTCATAAGTGGCAATTTGTGATTAATGATTATGGTCAAGTTTTCGCTAATTGCAAAGTGGAACATAACCTAAGTTATACAATTCATCTTCATGCTTTTGTTGCTTGGATCAACCTATCTTTCTCATCATAAAGATGCTGTCAAATTAAATTTAGAGATGTTTATCCTAGGTTGTTTGATAGTTAGAGATTAAGTAGTGGCGTTCGTCTTGCTTAACGACGAACTAAGGAAGGATTGGGGTAACACGGGATGTTGTTATTTACGGTTGTTAATCCACCAGATTCAATTTATTCATCTCTTTGTTGCGGATACGCTTCATGACAGACTTTATAAACCCTTGCTAGTGCTATCATCACGATTTTGGTCATATGTAGTGATTTTCCACTTCCATGTGAGCTCAAATCTCGTCCGTGATAGTGTAGTTATGCTTCCATCAAAGAGACTAATGTGTCCTCCAGAGACCTTATGAGGGAGGACGTTCGGGTCATTTTGTGGCCAGGAGCAAGAGTGGCGGCACCAAAGGGGGTTCTTGCTCTAGGTTGCATGCTCATTTCCACCATAAACCTTGTCTCCGAGGTGTAGCCCAAGTGTTTTTACTTGAGGGCCGATGTCAACTTTTGTCAAGTCGAACTTCTCCACTTAAGGCCTGAAGTGTTTGAACTTCTTTACTTGAGTACCAAAGTCGGACCTTGTTTCAAGATGTGGTTGTATTACAAGTTTTTCCACCTACGGACCTATGTCAAGGTTGGCCGATCTTGAAGGTTCATTAATGGCTTCAGACAGACGGCGTTTTATAAGGTGAAAAAGTTAAGTTATGCTTTTATTTATATGATGATTGTGTGAAAGAGAGAGAGTTTAAGAGCGCTATTTCAAAAGAATATGTGCTTTCATTCACATCCATTGAAAGGAGAGGTTTTACAGCTTTTAGGTCTTACAGAATATGGCTGCCTAAGTGTGGACGTATAAATCTTACTACAAAAGTTTCCTACTTAGGAGAAGATGTGTTTGGTTGAGCGTTCTTTTCCCTCCTCTTTTCTCCATGATTGAAATAAAAAGCAAAAGACTTAACCTAACGTAGAGCTTGAGTTTGGTGGACTCGTCGGACAAGAGTGTCTCTTAGGGTGATGTTGTTGGATTTTGACTTATCAAAATCCGAGAACATAGAGGAAGAGTTCAAGTCACTTACTTGTCTGCCTATGCAATGCTCACTTTTGTGGATATGAGTAATGAACTCAACCGAATGCCTAAGGCACTCTTGTAATGAACTCTTTAAGGCAACTACAAGAACCTTTCCACAACCTATCTTGCTCGTCCAAACCAGAATGTTTTCTGCCTTGCTTCTTGATAATTCAAGCAATCAAGAACCCCTCACTCACTTAGCAATTGCACTTAGCAACCTGCCTCTGATTATTGGTGTTACACACTTGTATATTGTCTTGGCCGAATCCTCTCCTATTTATAGCCACTCAAGGGTAACTTCATGAAAGGGTTAAAGGACACAACCCCTTCTAGAATAGCACTCTTCATTTGGGACATAATTGCAAACACCTAATTTTGTACGGACCACTAAATCAGGTATGTTTTCTTCCTAAAGTGATGTTTCAGAATGCAAAAAGGCTTTTCTCATCCTACAGGTGGTACTCCATGACTTAGTCTAAGAAGGCAAGCATAAAAAGTCAAACTTGAAAAAAGTCAACCCCAAAAAGTCAAACTTCAAAAAGTCAACCCCAAAAAGTCAACTATCAAAAAAGTCAACCCACTTTCGAAATCAAAATTTGAATTTCAACTGAAAAATGGTGAAAGAATTTTGATAATCCGAGGTCTACATTGAAAGATATGGAGTTCGAAAGTTGGGTTACGGAGATTCAATAGAAAGAAAACCCTAGTTCGAAAAATTTGGGGGAAAATGCTTAAACGATCAAATTGGTCGAAATTGGAGGTTCCAAATGAAAGATAAGCACTGACTACGGGTAATGGAGAGGCTACTTGGAAGAAAAACTGAAGGAAAAGTCAATTTGGAAGAAAACCGAGAAATAGGAATTTTAGTGGATTTTGGTGAAATTAGGGAAAATTGCAAAAATGGCCCAATTCAATGAAACTAAAGCCCCTAATTGATGAGGAGTGATTAAACAAGGATAGCCCATGGCTCAGTTTGAAGAAATTCCAGGAAAGGAGCCCCATTGGAGAAAAAACGGAAAAACGAGAAAATTCTCGATAGTGAAAAAAAGGAAAAAATCAAATTGGAAGGGAATTTGATCGTAAAAACCGGGCGTTTTTAGACCAACTCCAATTCAATATATGACAAAGGCCCAGAAAAAGAAAATCTAAAAAGCGGACTTGTTTTGAGCAAAACCGGGCTTCAAAGGCAAAAGAGCAAAATTAGAAAATTCGAGAAAAACACCAAATGAGCTCCAAAAATTCTAAAAATTTGCATATCTCATTCTTAAATCATTTGGAAGAGATTGGCGAAGAAAAATCCGGATTCGGAGCTCGTTTGCAAAATGGCAAATCTCGGGCCCACTATGTTTAAATTCAAGAAGATAAATCCTGAAAAAATAGCAAATGAGCTCCAAAATTTTTAAAAATTTGCAGATCTCATTCTTAAATTATTTGGAAGAGATTTGTAAAATAAAATCTGGATTCGAAGTTCGTTTGCAAAATGGCAAATCCCGGACCCACTATGTAGAAATTCAAGCAAATAAATCCCGAAAAATAGAAAATTAGCTCCAAAAATTATGAAAACTTCCAGATCTCACTTTTAAATTATTTGAAAGAGATTTGTGAAGAAAAATCTGGATTTGGAGCTTGTTTAAAAAATGATAAAAGTTCGGGTGCACAAAAGGGTAATTTTTGAAGAAAAAATCCAAAAAAATAGCAAATGGGCTTGGAAAATTTTGCAAACTTTCAGAATTCAATTTTTTTATTATTTCATAAGTATTGAAAAAATAAAATTTGAATTTGGAGTCCGTTTGCTATTTATTTAGGTTCGGGGGTCAAAAAGGTCATTTTATCGAAGAAATCGAAAAGGGCCTTTCTTGCAATGGAAATTGGGCTGGATTTTAAAAGGACAATCAGCCAAGCCCATGATGGGGAGTGATTTTGCTGAGTCATTTCATCTAAAGGCCAAGAGTGAATAGTAAGTTAGTTATTTTTTTGATCAAGCCTTTGAATTTGCAACACATGGACCAATGGATGGAGAGGGATGATGTCATATTTATGACATCATCTTCATGAAATCATATTTAGGGGCTGATTGTTCCAATCTAATGGTGAGAATTTTACATAGAAGGCATCTTGGATGAAAGACCATTGGATCAAAATTGGTGGAAAAAAAATAACAACTTTCCTACTCTATACTAAGGGGCAATTGGCCAAAGAGAGAGGGGGGGAATTCAGATTTTTGCTAGAGCTTTAGGGGCTGATTGAAGGCAGTAGCTAAGGGAAAAAAGAGAAAGAAGAAAAACAAAAGGAAAAAGAGAGGAGAAAAAAGGAGAAGAAAAAAGAAAGGTTTGGCTTGTTACTTCTTGATTTGAAAAGCTTGAGCAAGGTAGCTATGTTCTTTCATGGTTTTCTCATACTTTTTTGACATGATTTTGATATTTTGATTGTCATTATATTCTCTTTTATGAAATAAACTTGTTTTTTAAAATAAGTTCTAAGGAGCTTCTACTTTGTTTTTTAAAAGAAATCCAGAAAACAAGTTTTTCTCTATTTTTCATCATGGTCGAATGAATCACTTTTGTTAAATGATTTTGTGTTTGATTTTGTTTATGTGATTTATTGTGTTAGGTTAGCTTACTTGTGGTAGATTAGCTTGCTTGTGGTAGTTTAGCTCTAGACCATGCCATGTGTTTGTGAAAATGTCTAGCTATATTTATGCATTTGCATTATGATTGCTTAGTTTAGCATGTTTCTTTTTTAGTCTTGTATTTAGTATGCCATGTGTTTGTGTTATTGCCATGCATTTTTTTACGTCTAGGTCTCATTTGCATTGCCATGCATTTCATGCATGTTTAAACCTAGGTTGCATTTATTGCCATGCAAGTTCATGTTAGGTCTAGGCCATATTATTTATGCCATGCATTTTCCATGTCATTTAGGTTTTAAATCATTCATTTCATGCATTGAATTTGCTATATGTTCATGCATCTCATGTCATGCCACATGATTTATGACTTAGGTCAATAAATGGCTCAAAGTCATTCTCACTTGAGCATACTTGTGGAAAATTAAAGAGTTGTCAAATTGATTATTCTACCTTTTTGATTTTTACTTTAGCCAATTTTTGTCTAAATTTTTATAAGTTTTAGCTACTGATTGTAGGTCCTTAGGAGAGTCTCCAATATTTATACTTTGATTTTTAAATGATTTTATCAAAGGCAAAAAAATGTGTTTTGGCAAAACAGTTTTTCACCCAATGTTTTGACTTTCCTGATTTTTCTGGGAAGTTATCTTTAATCATAAAATTAAACAAATTTTTTCTCGTGTAGTTTTACATGTTTTGAGTCTCCAGTATTTTTTTTAGATTTTTTTTTAAAAGTAGGTTAAAAAATCATGATTTAAAACTGGACATTAGAGTCAGATTTGAATTTGAGGGAAAACTATTTTTTTTGTTTTGGCTAAGTTACCTAGAGGGTGCTGATTAGGAACTTTAGCTACTGTCTTAGAATGGATTCTAAGCCAATTTAAACTTTAAAAATGATTTTATAAAGCTCGGGTCAAGGGTGGTCAAGTACGGGATTTTAAACTTAGGAATTTAAAGCCATTTTTAAAGGGAATTCGACTAGGGTTTAATTTTCATCCAAGATTTTAAAAATTGTTTTCAACCAATCACAAAGTATTTTGATTTTAGAAAAATTAATTTGATATATTTTCCTAAGATAGCCGGATATCTTTTTAAGTATACGAATTTCCTTATTTAAAAGAAAAAATACACTTTCATGCATTGCATTTTCCATATTCATGCATATTGTATAATATATGATTTTTGCTATGATAATTTCTATGGAATTGTTATTATTTTGATTTATATTTCATGGTGTTATATTGTTTGTTATATGGTTTTGAATATTTCATGCTATTCTATGCTTTTTATTTAGTCATTTATTTTTGTCACATTATATAGCATATACTATGTTCATGCATTATTATTTTTATTTTCATGCATATTTCATGATAACATTATTTTATGTTTCATATCATTTCATGTCACCTAGATTATATTCCATGTCATATAGATTATATTATTTAAAATATGCCATGTCATTTAAATTTGCTATGTCATTTAAATCATATCATTTCATTAGAATATATCATGTCACTTAGGATATTTCATTTCATTTAGAATAGCCCATGTTACTTAGGATATTTCATTTCATTTAGAATATATCATGCTACTTAGGATATTTCATTTCATTTAGAATATATCATGTCACTTAGGAAATTTCATTTCATTTAGAGTATATCTTCTTACTTAGGATATTTCATTTCATGAAAATATGCTATGCCATTTAAATTATATCATATCATTTAGGTTGCATTATATTATCTAGACTTTGTTATATCATCTTTTCCATGTCACACATATTCATATTTTTTTAAAATGTTTTGAAAAAGATAATGATTTTCAATAAAATAAAGATATTCCCGAGTTAAAATAATTCATGAGTTCTTTGCCGGGTTTGCTGGGGAGGATATCATCAATTATCATTAATAACGGAATATCTTTTTTAAAACGAGAATGATTCAAAAAATTTTCTAGAATAATAAAAATTTCTATATTTTGCTGATTTTGTCAGGGAATATAGGAAAATTTTGAATTAATAAATTCTAGAACATTTTCGATTAAAACTGGAATTATCTTTCTTTAAATTGGGAATTAATTTGAAATGCCAAATTTAAAACCGACTTTTACCGAGACTTGAGATAACACATGATTAATAAGGTACCGTTTTATACGTACGTTGTGGGGTGCCAATCCTTCCCCACACGTAATCGAGTCCCGAACCCAATTCTTTGATTTTTTGTGGTTTAAAATGCAGACTTGAAATTGGTTTTAAAGTTATTTTAATTAATTTTAAAATGTTTTACAAAATTGGTTTCAATAGGTGGCCGATCACAGCTAGCCAAAAAAGATTGGTGGCAACTCCATGTCTTTTTCGAGGTCATTTTCAAACCTTCATTTTTGACGAGGAATTAAGTCATATTTTCCTCTGTTTTTCCAATGTCAGGCTTAACGAGTAATAAAGTCTCGCGATGGGACTTGTTATTTTTTAGGTTGTGACAGCTTGTTGACTCCGCTGGGGATATTAGAGAGTCAGGCCTAGAATTAGTCGTGTGTTATCAAAGTCTCGGTTTTTTGTTTGGTTTATTCGGTATTTAATTTTAATTCCCACATTTTTTAAAGTAATGAGAATTTTGAAAATAATAAAATGTTTTAAATATGTCCATATTCATGTCCATACATATTATTATTGTTCTCTGGTTATTTTGTTGTATATAGTTATTCTTTGCTTAATTGATGTTTTACATTGTTTTATCCTGTTGGGGCATTTAGAATAAGGGGTGTAGAATAGGTGGTGTGATAACTCGTATAATTATATAGTTTTTAGTTATGTTTTATTATTGTTTTGTGTCAAATACGAGTTATTATTGCTTAGTCTAATTGTGTTTATGATCTTTTATATTTTTATGTAATTTGGTGTTTTTTTACGAGTTTCTTTGAGTGATTTCAGATTACTAGGTTAAATCAACAATTAAGGGCAAATTCAGTTCAGTTCCAGTTCCGACACCTTTTTCCATATCAGCTATATCTGGAGTTTCACTGAAGCAATAAGGCTGAAATTTTAACCATGCAAAGTTAAGAGGCATATCTAACTTTTTCATGCTTTACACTTCTTGAAACGGAGTCGTTTTCCCTAGCGAAATCAACCATCAAGTTGGCTGATGTGCAATGACGTCTGTGCTGACAAGTTTTGGTATTTTGACCATATCTTATGATCCACATCAGCAAATGAGCTGATTCCAACGGCTATGGATCACCGACTGATAGGGGAACATTTTTCTAGAAGACCATTTGATCAGATCAAGCCTCCAATATTGACAAAATTGACCATCAAGCTGGCTGATCAGAATTGTCATACAATATGACGAAAATTGTTAGAAAAATGCACCCACCTATTATACCTACCTTTGAAATTTATAAAGCTTGTCTCTTGTCATTTAGCTCTCCAAAATGTGTATAAATAGAGAGCCTTGGATGATTGTAAGAGAAATTGTACATTGGTAGGATATTAGCCATTGTAATAAAATTCTCTAAGTTTTCTTCTTCTTTCTTTTCTCTAGTTTTCTTTTTCTTTATTTTCTTCTTCTTCTTTCTTTCTTTTATTTCCTTCTTAGATTCTCTTTAATTTTATGTTTATGTTTACAATGCCTATGCTAGGCTAAACTTCTATTTGGTTAAGGGTGATTTCAAAGCCCTAGACATGTTTTGTGATTGATTTTCAGATTCTATCTATCATTAATTTTCTATCAAAGTTGCTTATGTTCTTCTACAAGAATTGTTCATGATGTTGTCTTGATTTATTTAGGTGTACAACTAGATAGATCTTGCTAATTATCTATTGCTAGTCTAGGAGTCTTGATCCGTGTAATTGTCTTGATTTCCTATTCATAAGTGGCAATTTGTGATTAATGATTATGGTCAAGTTTTCAATAATTGTAAAGTGGAACATAACCTAAGTTGAACAATCCGAGCTTATGTGTTTGTTGCTTAGATCAACCTATCTTTCTCATCATAAAGCTGCCATTAAATTGAATTTAGAGAGCTTATTCTAGGTTGTTTAATGGTTAGAGATTAAATAGAGAGCTTGTTCTATTTAACGACAAACTAAGGAAAGATTGGGATAACAGAGCTTGTTGTTATCTACGGTTGTTAACTTTGATAGTTGGTTGATATTGATAGATCTGAAATTGATTCTTAATGACGTCTAGTGGGGGAGAATGAAACCTTAACCATATTTTTCATATTTGATTCTTCTTACTTACTTGTTTTCTTACTTTTCTAGTTTGCTTATTTTTAAAAGTATATTTATTTTTATTGGCTGGTTATACCGCCTAATTTGTATAGTAACTTTGTTTTATTTTTATTGGCTGGTTATACCGCCTAATTTAGTATATATATTTTTATTGGCTGGTTATACCGCCTAATTTAGTATATATATTTTTATTGGCTGGTTATACCGCCTTGCATCTTATTCTTATTATTTACTTTAGTTTAAATCTGGCTTCAAAAACCCCTTTTCTTTTATTGTTTTCTTTGAACGTAAGTTATAAACTAATAACTCATAGATTAAAACCCAATCCCTGAGGACTCGACCCTTGCTAATCATTATACTTACAATTGATCTTTTTAGTGCAAGGTTAAATAAGATACACTCTTTTGGGTGCATCAAATTTTTGGCGCCGTTGCCGGGGATTGCTTTCTTTAGTTTATTTGTTACTTGGTTTATTCTTATTTTCAGTTCTAATTAGATTTATTTTCTTGTACATACAAGTTTTTCTTTTCAAATTTAAAAAAAAAAAAACAAAAAAAAAACAATGGAATTGAGCAATCTAACACTTGAAGAGTTGGTGGCATACATGAACATGGAGAATCAACAAGTCAATCTCACCTCCCCAGTTCAACAATTGGCCATGGGAGGATGTCAAGGCCATCAAGTGTTCCAAGACCAACAGTATGATCATTACTCAAACACTTACCATGAGGGATGGTGGGATCATACTAATTATGGCTACTCGAAAAATTACCAAGAAGTAGATCCTTATGCCAATTACACTCATCCATCTAGCTTCAATCAATCATGGTCTCAAGAACCAGATCTTTTTCAACCACCACATATGACTCAAAACTCAGGTACTTCTTTAGAAGATCTTGTCTATTCTCTTGTTACTGATTCTTTGCAATTTCAACAGGAAACAAGGGCAAGCATCCAGAGTTTGGAAAAGCAAATGAGCCAATTGGATAGTAGTATGGTGGGATGGGTAGCACAAAGATCTGAAGAACTCCCAGCCCAAACGATTGTTAACCCAAAGGAGAATGCTACTATTGTGACCTTGAAGAATGAGGAACAAGATGGGGATGAAACAAAATTAGAGATGGATTCTATTCTTGAGGATAATGAAGCCAAAGATCCAAATAAGAGTATTTCGGCACCTGAGGTAACGTTTAAGGTTTCACTTTTTACTAATGTTTCTTCTCCACCTTTTCCTAGTAGATTTGCAAAGTTCAAGGAGGAAGAACATGAACAACACATGCCGGAAACCTTAAACAACTTGTTTGTGGAGGTCATTCAACAAGTATCAAAATATGCTCCATTCCTCGATGACATATGCACCACAAAGGATGATGGAATAATACTTGTAATGGAGAATGCATCCACTGTTGTGCAAAGAAAGCTTCCTCTCAAACGCATAAATTTGGGAAATTTCATGTATGAGCCTGACAAGCCTAAAATGCCAAGAAGGGGTGTTGGTTAGGTTCAAAACACTAAATCAAGTGCTAATTGGGGGAGG
This sequence comes from Fremontodendron californicum, assembly GCA_030761205.1. NCBI lineage: Eukaryota > Viridiplantae > Streptophyta > Magnoliopsida > Malvales > Malvaceae > Fremontodendron > Fremontodendron californicum. The sequence goes on along the minus strand of JAULJL010000023.1, from coordinate 6,934,503 downwards.
CAGCCTAATTAGTGAAAGCATTGCCAAACTGCCATCCTCAGATTTGCTCTCTTTTTCTTTATCTTTTTCTTATGTTTCCTTGCTAATTGTGTTTAGTGTTTCTAAGTTCATTTAGGCTGCATAAGTTTATTTTGTTTATTAGTTCTTTTCACTTACACATGATTCTTTCATTTGGGATTAATAGCATTACATTAATGACAATGTAAGAATTATGTGTAGGGGGAAGAATTTAGGATTTTATTTAGAGTGTTTTCTTTTTGAGTCTTTTTATGTTGTTTTTCTTTCTGACCCTTGTTTTGAAAATAACTAGATGTAAATATAATTTTTTAACCCTGGTTAAACGGCGGATAACGGTACTCCGTGATTATTTAAGTCGGTTCCATCAGCTACCCACAAAACTGATATTGTATATAAATTTCTCTTCCAATTTCCCTTTCAATTTTTTTCATTTTTTTTTCAGGATGGATGATATTCTCACAAGATTGCAGAAACGATTTCCTCCTTTTCCTCGAAATATTTTACTGAAGCTTTACCAAGTTCGATTTGAAAGATTAAGAATGCTTATGCACAAAGGGATTCCTGAAGACATACGTTGGATAATTGAAGCCAAGGTACGTGAAGATGAATATCTTCCTGTTTTGCATTTACCAGGTACAGGTAGAAGCACTTTTGCAAAGAAGCGACGAGCAAACCGCATGAGTTCAAACTGCCACAAATATGCACGATGGACGTGTAACGGTAAATGTCGTTCTATTGGGATTCCGTCCTCTAATCGAGATGATAAAATTGAATTCATTAAGGATGGACTGAGTAAGGAGAATTTGGGTAATATCCAACTTTCTCTTGAGACGCATCCTAGTGGAGACGTACAAAGAGAAATTCTTGATTTATGGCCGCAATTCCAAAGGGAATGACAACATCTTGGGAATCTGATGTTAAAAGACCCTGTTTGCCAGCTTGTAAGAAAACTGGATGGGAAGCATATCCTCGACTCATAGAAGGCGTTTAAGCCGTTTCTAGACGTAAAACCAGAGGAAGATGTGAGCCACAATCACAACTACAATAAAATAACTTCTCAGCTTTTGGTTTGATTTGCAATAACTTCATTTCGGTTTAATTTACGTGTTGTTCGATTTGTGTAATTATTCTCGTTTTTTTTTATTGGTCTTTTACGGTTGATTTTTCTTCTCTTTTTGATTTTCTTCCTAAAATCACGCAAAAATCTTTTGTTAGGTTAACATTTTCTTCTGACAGGTCAAATACACTTTCGGCGACATTATTACTCTTGTCTGATTCACTACTCAGTCCTCTATATATTACACCATGTACTCATTCTCTTTCAGGCACTCGAAAAAAAAAATGGAAAGTACTTCGTCCCAACGCATTAAAAAAATTTGTCTTTGGAGGTGCTTATCCAGGGAAAAATAACATATTTGCTAATGCAGCCATAAGAGTTGGAGTAATACTTGCCCAACAAAAGATCCAGTTGATTTATGGAGGTGGTAGTACGGGTTTAATGGGAGCAGTCGCTACAGCAGCACACGCCGGAGGAAGTCCAGTTCTAGGAATCGTGCCAAAACTATTCACAGATTTTTGTGGACCTACCTTGGGTAAGGAAATACAAGTCTGGAGTATCCCTGAACGGATAACAATCATGTACCATTCTGCCGATGCATTCATTGCTTTACTAGGAGGTCTGGGTACATTGGAAGAAATAGCTTGCGTGGCTTCTTGGTCATCTTTGGTCACAAAAAAGAAACCCATTGGTTTGCTTAATATTAATGGTTATTTTAGTAATTTGCTTTCATATTTAGATAATGCTGTGGAAAATGGATTCATGTTTTCAGAGGCAAGGAGAACCATAATTTCTGCTACAACCATTGAAGATTTACTCAAAAAGCTCCAAGCTTATGAGTGTTTATCTGCTACGGTTGTTTCGCAAACGCTCGGAAAAAGAAAAAGAGATATGGACGAGCAAGGTTAAATAAAGATACACTCTTTTGGGTGCATCAAGTTTTTGGCGCCGTTGCTGGGGATTGCTTTATTTAGTTTATTAGTTTATTGGTTTATTCTTATTTTCAGTTGTAATTAATTTTATTTTTCTTGTACATACAGGTTTTTGTTTTCAAATTTCAAGCAAGAAGAGATGGCAGGTGCTACATCAAAACTTCAAAACCTTCAGAACCAACTAGACAATCTCATCTCCATAGTTCAACAAGTGGCCATAAGTAAGATTCAACAATCAAGGCAGTGTGGAGTGTGCTTCATGATGGATCATCCAACCAATTGGTGCCCATACTACCAAAAAGATAATTTTGAAGCAGGCTATGATGTGGGAGAATACCAAAGCCATCAAAGGTTCCAAGGACAACAGTATGATGCTTTCCCAAACACTTACAATGAGGGATGGTGAAATCATACTCATTATGGCTACTCGGGAGATTATCAAGAAGTAGATCCTTATGCTAATTACACTAATCAATTTGTCTTCAATCAACCATGGGATCAACAACAAGATCTTTTTGAGCCACCACCTCAAAACTCAGGTAATTCTTTAGAAGAACTTGTCAATTTTCTTGTTATTAATACTCTGCAACTTCAACAGGAAACAAGGGAAACAAAGGCTAGTATCCAGAGTTTGGAAAGGCAAATGAGCCTATTGGCTAGAAGTACGGTGGAATTAGTAGCACAAAGATCTCAAGCACTCCATTCCCAATCGATGATTGATCCAAAGGAGAGTGTTAGTGCCACACAACTTGAGGATGTATAAGAAAATCCAAGGGAACCCGAGGATGAGAAAGAACTAAAGACGGATTCAACCATTAAAGATAATGAAGCTTCAATTCCGAAAGAGAGTACTTCGGCACCTGAGGTAACGTTTAAGGTTCCACTTTTTACTAATGTTTCTTCTCCACCTTTTCCTACTAGATTTGCAAAGTTCGAGGAAGAACATGAACAACACATGCCGAAAACCTTAAACAACTTGTTTGTGGACGCCATTCAACAAGTATCAAAATATGCTCCATTCCTCGATGAGATATGCAACACAAAGGATGATGGAATAATACTTGTAATGGAGAATGCATCCACTGTTGTGCAAAGAAAGCTTCCTATCAAACGCATAAATTTGGAAAATTTCATGTATGAGCCTGACAAGCCTAAAAAGCCAAGAAGGGGTGTTGGTTAGGTTCAAAACACTAACTCAAGTGTTAATTGGGAAGGCAGCCCAATTAAAGAAGAAATTGCCAACCTGCTATATTCAGATTTGCTTTCTCTTTCTCTTTCTTTTCCTTTTTCTTTTATTATTTAAATTGTTTTTTATTTATTTATTTTTATGTTTATTTGTTAATTATTTTTTAGTATTGTAGGATTATTTAGGTTGCATGAATTTGTTTTGTTTTGAGTCTTAGTTATTTCTATTCTTATGTTATTAGTTCTTTTCTCTTACACATGATTCTTTCATTTGGCTTAATAGCATTACATTGAGGACAATGTAAGAATTAAGTGTGGGGGGAAGGATTTAGGATTTATTTTATTTTTGGATTTTTTTTATGAGTCTTTAATATTATTATTATTATTAAAATTTTTAGTGTGTTTTAGTTCTTTTCTATACCATGATGAGATATGAATTGCATAGGTCTAAAACTAGTTTAGTAGTGAGAAGATTTTTCATGAGAATTAAGCTTGATATCATTTTTCATGGAGCCAATGTTAATATGATATGTTGATTGAGAAAGAAGCATGTTTAGACTTAAAATTGACTTGTATAATCATCCTTGTGAGTTTTGAGCCTATATGATTGATGCATTATACATATCAATCTAATTTGTTTCTTGAGTGCTCTTATGATTACATGATTCTCTTGAACTTGCTTTAAACCTTGTTGAGACTATATTGATATGCATGTGACAACATGAATATGATAGAGGCATTAGGATTTTTAACCAGAGCCAAACAGCCATCCATTACTAATGTTCCAAGAGAACATCCCACTAGTGAGCCAATTTGAGCCTACATTAAATATGCTATTTTATTGGTAACCACAACTTACACCTAGCCTAAATATACTTATATCCTTACCCTTGTTCTAAAGTTGGATTATATATTTTGAGACATATTGTAAAAAACAAGGGATATTTTTAGTTGAAAATTTGGGTTGGAAACAAAAGATAAGTGTAAGGGAGGAGAAAGGCAAAAGTCAAGAGAAAAATAGAGGGAATATTGCCAAATACATTCCCATAAAAAAAAAAAACAAAAAAACAAAATTGAATCATCACTTGAACTTTTAGTTAAAGAAAAGAAAAATAATGTTACAAGGTTGATTAGAATGAAGCAAAGGCTCAACATAAAATATTCAGCCTATGTGATTATGTACTTCCAAGGAATATTGAGAAAGTTTTATTTGCAAAATCTTATTTTGTCTCTAAATTCTATGAAGTCTTTGGAACCTTTGTAATATCTTTTATCTTTTATTCTTTAACCACATTATAACCCCTTGGCCCTATTACAACCTTGAATAAAGACCTTTTGATTTATGAAGTTGCATGATCTAAATAGTGGATAATAGGTGGACAAGCAAGCATATGGTAGAACTGTTTTCATGAGATTGATTGAGTGTAAACACTTTACCACTACTTTAAAGAGTGAAAATCATGAGAGTATAGTGAGAAGTTGAGATTAAGTTTGAATATGCACTATTTTGATTGAAATATGTTATGTTAATATTGGCTTAACTCAAACTATTTACATTCAAGCAAAGTTTTTTTGTGAATTTCTTTAAGCTATTGATTAGTTTATAAGACTTGTCCAATGATTATCTCCAATTTATATTGCAAGGATTAGTTGTAATTATTATTATTATTATTTTTAAATTTTTTTTAGTTTTTCTTATGTCTTCAATGTTTGTGGGTATCGTCCTAGTAAACCCTCACGAGACTAAACTCGTCCACTAGGGACACCTAGGGGTTTAAAGGCTTGTGTCACATGCTAAGTGCCACCGTGATTTCCTACGAAAGTGGATTAGATTAGATTTTCTTATTTTATTTTTATTTTGTTTTGCTCGAGGACTAGCAAAAAGCTAAGTGTGGGGGTATTTGATAAGCTCATAAAATATACATTTTATGTCTTTCTACCTTTAGTTTTTGTTATGTTTTCGATCTTTACCTTGTTTACTTATAATATGTTCTTGAATTCTAGGTACAATGAGGAGAATGAAGTCAAAAGATGTCAACAATGATGGTAAAAAGCATACAAAATCGTAATCACAAGATGGAAGAAGACTTGGGAGTCAAAAATATCAATTTCTGGTTGAAAAGCAATCAGGCAGATTTGACCTCCGGAGCTTGTTTCAAGGAAAACATGATGTTAGACTCTTTCTTTGAAGAAACTTCCTTCTTCACTTTTGAATCTGACTTGATTATCTTTCCAACGATAAGTTATGGTCCCAAATCGGATAAGAAATGGGCATTAAAAATGGCACTAGAAGATCTCACTAAAGAACTTGCGGCCAGAAAAACCCTAATCGCAAATCTAAAGAAAAAAAAAGGCAAAAACTTGATTTTTGTATCTCCAGGCTTACTTGTGCGGCAATGACTTATTCTCAGGGTTTTAAACCTCTATAAATACCATTTTTTGAGCCACAAACTAGACATCTTTTGAGGAGACTCAAGGATCATCATTATTCTTCTTCTCCATTCTTTTATTTTCTTTTTAGTTTTATGTATATATTATCTATGCCTATGCTAGGCTAAACTTTTATTTGGTTAAGGGTGATTTCAAAGCCCTAAACATGTTTTGTAATTGATTTTCAGATTCTATCTATCATTAATTTTCTATCAAAGTTGCTTATGTTCTTCTACAAGAATTGTTTATGATGTTGTCTTGATTTATTTAGGTGTACAACTAGATAGATCTTGATAATTATCTATTGCTAGTTTAGGAGTCTTGATCTGCGTAATTGTCTTGATTTCCTATTCATAAGTGGCAATTTGTGATTAATGATTATGGTCAAGTTTTCGATAATTGCAAAGTGGAACATAACCTAAGTTGAACAATCCGAGCTTATGTGTTTGTTGCTTAGATCAACCTATCTTTCTCATCATAAAGCTACTATTAAATTGAACTTGGAGAGCTTATTCTAGGTTGTTTGATGGTTAGAGATTAAATAGAGAGCTTGTTCTATTTAACGACAAACTAAGGAAAGATTGGGGTAACAGAGCTTGTTGTTATCTACGGTTGTTAACTTTGATAGCTAATTAATGTTGATAGATATGAAATTGATTCTTAATTATGTCTAGTGGTGGAGAATGAAACCTTAACCATATTTTTCTCATATTTGATTATTTTTATTTACTTGCTTTCTTCTTTGATTATAAGTCTTTAGTTTAAATTGATTTTAAAAACCTCCTCTTTTATTTTGTTTTCTTTGAATTTAGGTTTTAGACTAATAATTCTTAAACTAAAACTCAATCCCTGAGGACTCGACCCTTGCTAACTACTATACTTACAATTGATCTTTTTAGGTGGTATATTCAGTTGAGTAAGGATCAGATTCGCTCTTGGAAAGATTTGGTTAGGGCTTTTCTAAACCAGTATAAGCATTTGACCGATATGGTGCATGACCGTCTCACCTTGCAAAATATGGAGAAAAAGGTCACTGAGAGCTTCAGAGAGTATGCTCAGAGGTGGAGGAACATGTCCACTCAAGTACAACCGCCCCTAACTCAGAAGGAAACCACTATCCTTTTGTGAATAAACTACAGGCCCCGTACTATGATAGATTTGTCGGCAACACCACGAAGAATTTTTCGGACATGGTAATCTTTGGGGAAATGATTGAAAATGCTATCAAGGCTGGGAAACTCGAAAGAGTTAAAACATTTAATGGAGAGAGAAATAAGATGCCCAAAAAGAAAGAGGAAGATGTCCAAGCTATGAGAGACTTTGCCCCGTATATTCCAGCTACTTTATACCAACCACCCTATCCTTCTATGAACTATGTATCCCAAGGTTCATACTTATACCCAATGGCCTCTCAAAATCCAATATATTTTCAACATTTTGTTAGCCAGAGGAAATCAAAGAATATACAAAAAAGAGATCAGTTTGAGCCACTCCCCATGTCTTACTCTGAACTATTGCCCTAGTTGGTCGAAGAGCAACTCCTCACTAAAGTTCCAGTGGAGCCTATCCAACCCCCATATCCGAGCTGGTATGACGAGAATATATATTGGGATTATCATTCTGGGATTCGGGGACATTCCACAGAAAATTGCTTATGTCTGAAACGGAAGGTTCAAGCACTTATCAATAAGGGTAGTTAGATGTGGGGAAGAAACAAAGGTCAGACAGCGTGGAGAATCTACTGAATGGGAATGATGAGACAATTGTGGATGTCATAATGGGGGAAGAAGATGGAAAGGTCGAAAAAAGTACCAAGGAATAGCCAGTTTGAATTAGGGAGAACATGTCAAGGGGGAGTTTTTATGAATGTAGTTTCATACCTCATGATGAGAACACTTGTCTTATGTTAACATCCGTATGAAATAAATGAATTTTGAATGTTTTTATGGTTGCTGTGTTTTAAAATAATTAGAATATGCAAAAACAATCATTAAGTAAGTTCTAATAATGGATAGTCTCGAGAATATTGATGATCATTGTTAGAAATGACCCAATACCTTCCCTCTTTTGGGGATTCCATACGTTTAAATCCTTGAAACTGAAAATATGATAACTCGTATAATTATATAGTTTTTAGTTATGTTTTATTATTGTTTTGTGTCAAATACGAGTTATTATTGCTTAGTCTAATTGTGTTTATGATTTTTTATATTTTTATGTAATTTGGTGTTTTTCACGAGTTTCTTTGAGTGATTTCAGATTACTAGGTTAAATCAAGAATTAAGGGCAAATCTAATTCAGTTCCAGTTCCGACACCTTTTGCCATATCAGCTATATCTGGAGTTTCACTAAAGCAATAAGGCTGAAATTTTAACAGTACAAAGTTAAGAGGCATATCTATCTTTTTCATGCTTTACACTTCTTGAAACGGAGTCGTTTTCCCTAGCGAAATCAACCATCAAGTTGGCTGATGTGCAATGACATCTGTGCTGACAAGTTTTGGTATTTTGACCATATCTTCTGATCCACATCAGCAAATGAGCTGATTCCAACGGCTATGGATCACCGACTGATAGGGGAACATTTTTCTAGAAGACCATTTGATCAGATCAAGCCTCCAATATTGACAAAATCGACCATCAAGCTGGCTGATCAGAATTGTCATACAATATGACGAAAATTGTTAGAAAAATGCACCCACCTATTATACCTACCTTTGAATTTTATAAAAGCTTGTCTCTTGTCATTTAGCTCTCCAAAATGTGTATAAATAGAGGGCCTTGGATGATTGTAAGAGACATGGTACATTGGTAGGATATTAGCCATTGTAATAAAATTCTCTAAGTTTTCTTCTTCTTTCTTTTCTCTAGTTTTCTTTTTCTTTAGAAAGAGCAAGAGGCTGGATAATTAATATTCTTCTTCTTCTTCTTTCTTTCTTTTATTTTCTTCTTAGATTCTATTTAATTTTATGTTTACAATGCCTATGCTAGGTTAAACTTTTATTTGGTTAAGGGTGATTTCAAAGCCCTAGACATGTTTTGTAATTGATTTCCAGATTCTATCTATCATTAATTTTCTATCAAAGTTGCTTATGTTCTTCTACAAGAATTGTTTATGATGTTGTCTTGATTTATTTAGGTGTACAACTAGATAGATCTTGATAATTATCTATTGCTAGTTTAGGAGTCTTGATCCGTGTAATTGTCTTGATTTCCTATTCATAAGTGGCAATTTGTGATTAATGATTATGGTCAAGTTTTCGATAATTGCAAAGTGGAACATAACCTAAGTTGAACAATCCGAGCTTATGTGTTTGTTGCTTAGATCAACCTATCTTTTTCATCATAAAGTTGCCATTAAATTGAATTTAGAGAGCTTATTCTAGGTTGTTTGATGGTTAGAGATTAAATAGAGAGCTTTTTCTATTTAACGACAAACTAAGGAAAGATTGGGATAACAGAGCTTGTTGTTATCTACGGTTGTTAACTTTGATAGTTGGTTGATATTGATAGATCTGAAATTGATTCTTAATGATGTCTAGTGGTGGAGAATGAAACCTTAACCATATTTCTCTCATATTTGATTTCTTATTTCTTACTTGCATCTTACTTTTATTGTTTGCTTATTTTTAAAACTATTTCAAAACCCCCTTTTATTTTGTTTTTCTTGAATTTAAGTTTTAAACTATTAACTTATAAACTAAAACCCAATCCCTGAGGACTCGACCCTTGCTAACTACTATACTTACAATTGATCTTTTTAGTGCAAGGTTAAATAAGATACACTCTTTTGGGTGCATCAAATTTTTGGCGCCGTTGCCGGGGATTGTTTTCTTTAGTTTATTTGTTACTTGGTTTATTCTTATTTTCAGTTCTAATTAGTATTATTTTCTTGTACATACATGTTTTTCTTTTCAAATTTTGAAAAAAAAAAAGATTGAATTAAGCAATCTAACACTTGAAGAGTTGGTGGCATACATGAACATGGAGAATCAACAAGCCAATCTCACTTCCTCAGTTCAACAATTGGCCATGGGAGGATGTCAAGGCCATCAATGGTTCCAAGACCAACCGCATGATCATTACTCCAACACTTACCATGAGGGATGGTGGGATCATACTAATTATGGCTACTCGAAAAATTACCAAGAAGTAGATCCTTATGCCAATTACACTCATCCATCTAGCTTCAATCAATCATGGTCTCAAGAACCAGATCTTTTTCAACCACCACATATGACTCAAAACTCAGGTACTTCTTTAGAAGATCTTGTATATTCTCTTGTTACTGATACTTTGCAATTTCAACAGGAAACAAGGGCAAGCATCCAGAGTTTGGAAAGGCAAATGAGCCTATTGGCTAGTAGTACGGTGGAATTAGTAGCAGAAAGATCTCTAGCACTCCCTTCCCAAACGGTGATTAACCCAAAGGAGAATGCTACTATTGTGACCTTGAGAAATAAGGAACAAGATGAGGATGAGACAAAACCAAAGATGGATTCACTTCTTGAGGATAATGAAGCCACCATTCAAATTGAGAGTACTTTGACACCTCAGGTAGCTTTTAAGGTTCTTATTTCTACTAATGTTCCTTCTCCACTTTTCCTAGCAGATTTGCAAAGTCCAAAAAGGAGGAACATGAACAACAATTTTTGGAAACCTTAAACAGCTTGCTTGTGGATGCCATTAGACAAGTACCAAGATATGCACAATTCCTCAAAGAGCTATACCCCACCAAGAATGATGAAATAATACGTGTGGGGGAGAAGGCATTGGCTGTTTTGCAAAGAAAACTTCCTCCAAAACGCAAAAATCCGAGAAGTTTCATGTCTAAGCCAAAAGATCCTAAAAAGCCAAGAAGGGGAATTGGCTAGGCTGAAAACAATCAATCAAGTGCTAATTGGGGGAGGCAGCCTAATTAGTGAAAGCATTGCCAAACTGCCATCCTCAGATTTGCTCTCTTTTTCTTTATCTTTTTCTTATGTTTCTTTGCTAATTGTGTTTAGTGTTTCTAAGTTCATTTAGGCTGCATAAGTTTATTTTGTTTATTAGTTCTTTTCACTTACACATGATTCTTTCATTTGGGATTAATAGCATTACATTAATGACAATGTAAGAATTATGTGTGAGGGGAAGAATTTAGGATTTTATTTAGAGTGTTTTGTTTTTGAGTCTTTTTATGTTGTTTTTCTTTCTAATCCTTGTTTTGAAAATAACTAGATGTAAATATAATTTTTTCAACCCCGGTTAAATGACGGATAACGGTACTCCGTGATTATTTAAGTCGGTTCCATCAGCTACCCATAAAACTGATATTGTATATAAATTTCTCTTTCAATTTTTTTTCATTTTTTTTTCAGGATGGATGATATTCTCACAAGATTGCAGAAACGATTTCCTCCTTTTCCTCGAAATATTTTACTGAAGCTTTACCAAGTTCGATTTGAAAGATTAAGAATGCTTATGCACAAAGGGATTCCTGAAGACATACGTTGGATAATTGAAGCCAAGGTACGTGAAGATGAATATCTTCCTGTTTTGCATTTACCAGGTACAGGTAGAAGCACTTTTGCAAAGAAGCGACGAGCAAAGCGCATGAGTTCAAATTGCCACAAATGTGCACGATGGACGTGTAACGGTAAATGTCGTTCTATTGGGATTCCGTCCTCTAATCGAGATGATAAAATTGAATTCATTAAGGATGGACTGAGTAAGAAGAATTTGGGTAATATCCAACTTTCTCTTGAGACGCATCCTAGTGGAGACGTACAAAGAGAAATTCTTGATTTATGGCCGCAATTCCAAAGGGAATGGCAACATCTTGGGAATCTGATGTTAAAAGACCCTGTTTGCCAGCTTGTAAGAAAACTGGATGGGAAGCATATCCTCGACTCATAGAAGGCGTTTAAGCCGTTTCTGGACGTAAAACCAGAGGAAGATGTGAGCCACAATCACAACTACAATAAATGACTTCTCAGCTTTTGGTTTGATTTGCAATAACTTCATTTCGGTTTAATTTACGTGTTGTTCGATTTGTGTAATTATTTTTATTTTATTTTTTTTTTGCATTGGTCTTTTACGGTTGATTTTTCTTCTCTTTTTGATTTTCTTCCTGAAATCACGCAAAAATCTTTTGTTAGGTTAACATTTTCTTCTGACAGGTCAAATACACTTTCGGCGACATTATTACTCTTGTCTGATTCACTACTCAGTCCTCTATATATTACACCATATACTCATTCTCTTTCAGGCACTCGAAGAAAAAAAATGGAAAGTACTTCGTCCCAGCGCATTGAAAAAATTTGTGTCTTTGGAGGTGCTTATCTAGGGAAAAATAAAATATTAGCTGATGAAGCCATAAGAGTTGGAGTAATACTTGCCCAACAAAAGATCCAGTTGATTTATGGAGGTGGTAGTACGGGTTTAATGGGAGCAGTCGCTACAGCAGCACACGCCGGAGGAAGTCCAGTTCTAGGAATCGTCCCAAAACTATTCACAGGTTTTTGTGGACCTACCGTGGGTAAGGAAATACAAGTCTGCAGTATCCCTGAACGGATGACAATCATGTACCATTGTGCCGATGCATTCATTGCTTTACCAGGAGGTCTGGGTACATTGGAAGAAATAGCTTGCGTGGCTTCTTGGTCATCTTTGGTCACAAAAAAGAAACCCATTGGTTTGCTTAATATTAATGGTTATTTTAGTAATTTGCTTTCATATTTAGATAATGCTGTGGATAATGGATTCATGTTTTCAGAGGCAAGGAGAACCATAATTTCTGCTACAACCATTGAAGATTTACTCAAAAAGCTCCAAGCTTATGAGTATTTATCTGCTACGGTTGTTTCGCAAACGCTCGGAAAAAGAAAAAGAGATATGGACGAGCAAGGAGTGGATTGCACTTTGTCTTTGTGACATTATCTAACATTTTGTTTGTTGTGTCTCAGTTATAATAAGTGGTTATCAACCTCTGCAGGTAATATCTCCTAAATTCTACCTTTAAAATTTGACATTGGGGACAATGTCATATTTTAGTAGGGGGTAAGGGACATATTTTGCTAATTTAAAAAGAAAAAAAATTTGTTGTGTTTTAAGCCATTTAGAAGTATTCATTCTGAACAAGGTCTGAGTAAGGGAGACTTGAGACATACCTTGTCAGTTTGATTTCTTCTTTTCAAAAAAAAAAAAAAAAGTTTGTTGTGTTTTAAGCAATTTAGAAGTATTCATTCTGAACAAGGTCTGAGTAAGGGAGACTTGAGACATACCTTGTCAGTTTGATTTTAATCTTTTTATGTTTACTTGTTAATTTTTGTTTAGTATTTTAGGATTATTTAGGTTGCATGAGTTTGTTTTGTTTTGAGTCTTAGTTGTTCCTATTCTTATGTTATTAGTTCTTTTCTCTTACACATGATTCTTTCATTTGGGTTAATAGACTTACATTGAGGACAATGTAAGAATTAAGTGTGGGGGGAATGATTTAGGATTTCTTTTATTTTTGTCTACTATTTTTTTTTTATGAGTCTTTATTATTATTTTTAGTGTGTTTTAATTCCTTTTCAATACTATGATGAGATATGAATTACATAAGTCTAAAACAGATTTATTAGTGAGAAGATTTTCATGAGAATTGAACTTGATATCAATCGTTTATGAGCCAATGTTAATATGATATGTTGATTGAGAAAGAAGCATGTTTAGACTTAATCTGACTTGTATAATCATCCTTGTGAGTTTTTGAGCCTATAATGATTGACGCATTATACAAATCAATCTAATTTCTTTCTTGAGTGCTCTTATGATTACATGATTCTCTAGAATTTGCTTTAGACCTTGTTGAGACTATATTGATGCATGTGACAACATGAATATGATAGAGGCATTAGGATTTTTAGCCAGGGCCAAACAGCCATCCCTTATTGATGTTCCAAGAGAACACACCCTTAGTGAACCAATTTGAGCCTACATTGAATATGCTATCTCTTTGGTAACCATAACTTGTCCCTAACCTAAATATACTTATTTATATCTTTAACTTTGTTCCAAAGATGAATTAGCATGTTTTGAGACAAGTTGCAAAGACAAGGAAGATCTATTGAAAATTTGGGTTAGAAACAAGAAATAAGTGTGGGGGGGAAAGAAAAGAAAAGTCAAGAGAAAAAGAAATGGAATACTGGCAATTACATTCCTATGAAAAAAAAATATGAATCATCTCTTGAATTTGTGGAAAAAGAAAAACATGTTACAAAGTTGTATAGAATGAAGAAAAGGCCCAACATGAATATTCGGCCTAGGTGACTATGTACTTGTAAAGTGTTTTGAGAAGTTTCTTTGTATGATCTTATTATGTCTCTAAACTTTATGAACTCTTTGGAACCTTTGTGATATCTTTATCCTTTTGTTCCTCAACCACATTACAAACCCCTTGGCCCCATTACAACCTTGATTAAAGACCTCTTGATTCATGAAGTTGTATGATCTAAATAGTGGAGAATAGGTGGACAAGCAAGCATATGGTAGAAGTGTTTTCATGAGATTGATTGAGTGTAAACACTTTACCACTACTTTAAAGAGTGAAAATCAAGAGAGTATCCCATGTGAGAAGTTGAGATTAAGTTTGAATATGCACTATTTTGATTGAAATATGTTATGTTAATATTGGCTTAACTCAAACTATTTACATTCAAGCAAGATTTTTTGTGAATTTCTTTAAGCTATTGATTAGTTTTTAAGACTTGTCCAATGATTATCTCTAATTTATATTGGAAGGATTAGTTATAATTATTATTTTTAGTTTTTCTTATGTCTTCAATGTTTGTGGGTATCGTCCTAGTAAACCCCCACGAGACTAAACTCGTCCACTAGGGACACCTAGGGGTTTAAAGGCTTGTGTCACATGCTAAGTGCCACCGTGATATCCTACGAAAATGGATTAGATTAGATTTTCTTATTTTATTTTTATTGAGTCGTTGCTAGGGACTAGCAACAATCTAAGTGTGGGGGTGTGATAACTCGTATAATTATATAGTTTTTAGTTATGTTTTATTATTGTTTTGTGTCAAATACGAGTTATTATTGCTTAGTCTAATTGTGTTTATGATTTTTTATATTTTTATGTAATTTGGTGTTTTTCACGAGTTTCTTTGAGTGATTTCAGATTACTAGGTTAAATCAAGAATTAAGGGCAAATCCAATTCAGTTCCAGTTCCGACACCTTTTGCCATATCAGCTATATCTGGAGTTTCACTGAAGCAATAAGGCTGAAATTTTAACAGTGCAAAGTTAAGAGGCATATCTATCTTTTTCATGCTTTACACTTCTTGAAACGGAGTCGTTTTCCCTAGCGAAATCAACCATCAAGTTGGCTGATGTGCAATGACATCTGTGCTGACAAGTTTTGGTATTTTGACCATATCTTCTGATCCACATCAGCAAATGAGCTGATTCTAACGGCTATGGATCACCGACTGATAGGGGAACATTTTTCTAGAAGACCATTTGATCAGATCAAGCCTCCAATATTGACAAAATCGACCATCAAGCTGGCTGATCAGAATTGTCATACAATATGACGAAAATTGTTAGAAAAATGCACCCACCTATTATACCTACCTTTGAATTTTATAAAAGCTTGTCTCTTGTCATTTAGCTCTCCAAAATGTGTATAAATAGAGGGCCTTGGATGATTGTAAGAGACATGGTACATTGGTAGGATATTAGCCATTGTAATAAAATTCTCTAAGTTTTCTTCTTCTTTCTTTTCTCTAGTTTTCTTTTTCTTTAGAAAGAGCAAGAGGCTGGATAATTAATATTCTTCTTCTTCTTCTTTCTTTCTTTTATTTTCTTCTTAGATTCTATTTAATTTTATGTTTACAATGCCTATGCTAGGTTAAACTTTTATTTGGTTAAGGGTGATTTCAAAGCCCTAGACATGTTTTGTAATTGATTTTCAGATTCTATCTATCATTAATTTTCTATCAAAGTTGCTTATGTTCTTCTACAAGAATTGTTTATGATGTTGTCTTGATTTATTTAGGTGTACAACTAGATAGATCTTGATAATTATCTATTGCTAGTTTAGGAGTCTTGATCCGTGTAATTGTCTTGATTTCCTATTCATAAGTGGCAATTTGTGATTAATGATTATGGTCAAGTTTTCGATAATTGCAAAGTGGAACATAACCTAAGTTGAACAATCCGAGCTTATGTGTTTGTTGCTTAGATCAACCTATCTTTCTCATCATAAAGCTGCCATTAAATTGAATTTAGAGAGCTTATTCTAGGTTGTTTGATGGTTAGAGATTAAATAGAGAGCTTGTTCTATTTAACGACAAACTAAGGAAAGATTGGGATAACAGAGCTTGTTGTTATCTACGGTTGTTAACTTTGATAGTTGGTTGATATTGATAGATCTGAAATTGATTCTTAATGATGTCTAGCGGTGGAGAATGAAACCTTAACCATATTTCTCTCATATTTGATTTCTTATTTCTTACTTGCATCTTACTTTTATTGTTTGCTTATTTTTAAAACTATTTCAAAACCCCATTTTATTTTGTTTTTCTTGAATTTAAGTTTTAAACTATTAACTTATAAACTAAAACCCAATCCCTGAGGACTCGACCCTTGCTAACTACTATACTTACAATTGATCTTTTTAGTGCAAGGTTAAATAAGATACACTCTTTTGGGTGCATCAAAATACTTGAAAGACCTAATGCCTCAAAGAATATGAATGATTAAACTTCATAAACCATTGTCATTGCAGAATAAGCAAAGATGTAAATCCTAGTCTAGGGTATGAACAAAGGAACAAACTTTTTGAAATTTTTTCGAATTCCTTGAAATTCAAACAAATGAGACATTCTTTCAAAAATCTAGATTTTGGTAATTCGACGTGTGTCAAGATTGTGGTAAAACCATTCATGACCTTTTCCAATGACCATAAAACATCAATTGCCCAAACATCATTTCATGATTGATACCTCGGGGCACAATGACCAAACCAGATTATCCCATGTCCTAGAGAAAACCTGTTTTTGGGTAATATTTTCCTTAGCACTTCAAACGAACCTAAGATTGAAACTCAGCATTTTCATAGTAAACCTAGACTTGCAATGTTCCTCGCAATGATACGAATCCTCATGGTTAATCAAATTGGGGCATCATATGTGGAAATGATAGATACATGGTGAATAAGGAGGGATTAACGCATGAATCATTGGGGACATGCGGGAAAAAAAAAAGAAAAAAGAAGAAAAATTGTGATATCATGCATATGAGAATTCAGATGATTCAAAAGTGCAAAATGAAATTTAGATTATCTATTTCCCCTAGGGATTGCTTTTCAATGAGAATATTAGTGCTTGAAATGATAAATGGCCATCTTTCATATCCCTATCACAAAAAGCAAATTATCCACAGTCACCCCTTTTGAGCTTAACGAATTCTTTTTCTTTAAACCCTTATCAAGGATCACCCTCTACATTGGGGAGCAAATGCGAGGAAATATCTTCTCAAAGATCACGGAAAAATGAGTCCTAACTCAAAGACAGATTCAAAACAAATCGAGCTCCCAAATAAATATGGGCTCACTCTGTCGAAATGAAAATGCAAGAAAAAAGAAAATATGAAAAAGTGTGGCAAATGAAAGCCAAGAACAAAGAAGAAAAGAAGCAAAACTCAAAGTAAAAAGGAAAGAAAAGTTCAAAAGGGACAAATGCTTCAAAAATAATCTTCCTCAGGAAATTATCCTTGATCTAATTACCCTCAAACACATATTTTGGGCCTATTTATCCTTTCTTTCTGAACCCCGAGCCATGGCCTACATTACGTGCTTTAAAAGTCCATTTTGATCAAGCATGAATATTTAACTTGAAGGGTTTTTCCTCATGTATGTTTACCATTCCTTGTAAGATAGGCAACACCAGGTTTGAGCGTGCTATGCTAGATCTAGGGGCATCTATTAATGTCATGCTATATTCAATTTATGCTTCACTGAATCTAGGACCATTAGAGAAAACCGGTGTTATAATATAACTTGCTGACCATTCTAACACTTACCCAAGAGGATTGTAGAAGACGTTCTTGTATAGGTTAATGAATTGGTTTTTCCCGCTGACTTTTATGTTCTTCAGATGGAAGATGAGATGTCTTCTAATCACACACCTATTCTATTAGGGTGACCATTCTTGAAAACAGCAAGAACTAAAATAGATGTACATGATGGCACTTTAACTATAGAATTTGATGGTGAAATAATTCGTTTTAACATTTTTGAGGCCATGACATATCCTAGTGATGTGCATTATGTTTTTAATATTGATATAATTGACTCACTAGTGCAGCAAGCTTATGAGCTAGATGGTGAAGATAGTTTGGAGATAGTCCTTAGTAAACATCTCGAAGTGAGGAATGCTAAAGGGGAATTAGCCTTGAGTGACCATGTGGAAGAGGCACTAGAATTGATAAGTGCTTAATTCATGCATTTTCCTATTGAATTTCCTTATACTTTATGTTCTGATTCTTAAGTTCCTTGACATTTTACTAGGTTTTTATGCTTTGTAGGTATTTTGGAAGAGATGAAGTCAAAACATGTCAACTAGGATATTAAAGAGCTTACAAAATCACAATCTTAAGATGAAAAAAGAGTTGGGAGTCAAAAAGATCAAATTCTTGGTGCAAAGCAAGAAGACAGATTTGACCTCCGGAGCTTGTTGCAAATAAAACATGATGTTAGACTCTTTATTCGAAGAATCTTCCTTCTTGACTTTTGAAGATAATTTGATTACCTTTCCAACAGTTGGTCATGGGCCTAAATCGGGTAAGAAATGATCATCAAAATCGGCATTGGAATATCTCTCTAAAAAACCTAGTAGCAGAAAAAACCCTAGCCGCAAATCACATATTTTTCTTAATACCCTATCTGACATTTATGTTTATCCTTGTCAAAGAAGGATTAGTGGATGTCAACTTGCATTAATTGCATTAATTGCAAGTATCTTTCCTTAAAGCTAATCCTAGTCAAAGTAGGAGAATTAAATCAGCCAAGACTTTCCTTCCTTACACTTACTTTGCCTGCAAGTTTGTAATCTCTCTTCATTAAAGAATGCTTTGACTAAAACTTTCTTACTTTATTCAAACTTGGCAGCCAAGGCTTATATCTTTCCTTAAAACATAAAAGTCAGCCACTAGTCAGCATTTATTGAAGGGAGAGAGCTGAAATTCACTTGTTTGATGCCGTAGCTATTGCCTATAAATAGAGATCAAGGGGGCAAACGAAATTGACACATCCCCAAGCATCAAAGTTCTAATTTCTTCTTTGTTTCTTTGTTTTTGAGAGAGGAAGAGGCTGGATACTTAATATTCTTCTTCTTCTTCTTTCTTTCTTTTATTTTCTTCTTAGATTCTCTTTAATTTTATGTTTATGTTTACAATGCCTATGCTAGGCTAAACTTTTATTTGGTTAAGGGTGATTTCAAAGCCCTAGACATGTTATGTAATTAATTTTCAGAATCTATCTATCATTGTTTTCTATCAAAGTTGCTTATGTTCTTCCATTAAAATTGTTCATGATGATGTTTTGATTTGTTTAGGTGGCCAACTAGATAAATCTTGATAATTGTCTAATGCTAGTTTAGGAGTCTTAATCCGTGTAATTGTCTTGATTTCCTATTCATAAGTAGCAATTTGTGATTAATGATTATGGTCAAGTTTTCAATAATTGCAAAGTGGAACATAACCTAAGTTGAACAATCCGAGCTTATGTGTTTGTTGCTTAGATCAACCTATCTTTCTCATCATAAAGCTGCTATTAAATTGAACTTAGAGAGCTTATTCTAGGTTGTTTGATAGTTAGAGATTAAATAGAGAGCTTGTTCTATTTAACGACAAACTAAGGAAAGATTGGGGAAACAGAGCTTGTTGTTATCTACGGTTGTTAACTTTGATAGCTAGTTAATGTTGATAGATATGAAATTGATTCTTAATGATGTCTAGTGGTGGAGAATGCAGCCTTAACCATGTTTTTCATATTTGATTCTTCTTAATTACTTGTTTTCTCATTCTTATTGTTAACTTTAGTTTAAATCTGATTTCAAAATCCCCTTTACTTTTGTTTACTTGTTTTTAAGTGATAAACTATTAACTTATAAACTAAAACCCAATCCCTGAGGACTCGACCCTTGCTAATCACTATACTCTACAATTGATTCTTTTTAAGTGCAAGGTTAAATAAGATACACTCTTTTGGGTGCATCAAGAATCTTTACACTCGCTGTCAACTAAAGATGCATGGTTTGATGTTTCATTTATTGATTTGCCTTTATCTAATGAGAAACTTCTACTTCCATTTTGCAAGCACCAACTTTGGAGTTGAAACCACTACCGGACCACTTGAAATATGTGTTCATAGGAGAAAAGGACACACTACCGATCATCATTGCCAAAGAGCTAACATCTTTGCAAGAAGAGCTACTTATTCGGGTGCTTAGAGAGCATAAAATAGCAAATGGCTGGTTAATTATCAATATCAAAGGAATAAGCCCATCCATGTGCATGCATCGGATTTTGTTAGACGAAGGGTCAAAACCAACAAGAGAGGCACAACGAAGATTGAACCCTCCTATGATAGAGGTTGTGAAAAAAGAGATACTGAAGCTCCTAGATGTTGGAGTGATCTATCCTATCTTGGACAGCAAATGGGTGAGCTTGGTCCAAGTGGTTCCAAAGAAATCAAGTGTACGGTGGTAACAAATAATGAGAATGAACTTGTTCCTACTAGGATTCAAACAGGATGGCAAGTTTGTATTGATTATTGAAAACTTAATTCCACAACTTGCAAAGACCACTTTCCCTTACCTTTTATTGATCAAATGCTTGAAAGGTTAGCTGGCCATTCTCATTATTGTTTTCTTGATGGTTTTTCAGGTTATAATCAGATTGCCATTGCTCCGGAAGACCAAGAGAAAACAACATTCACCAGCTACATTCGGAAGGTGTATGGTTAATATATTTTTAGACTATGTAGAGAACATCATAGAAGTGTTTATGGATGATTTTAGTGTCTATGGTGATTCTTTTGATAGGTGTCTAGAGAACTTTAAACTTGCACTTGAAAGATGCATGGAAACTAACCTTGTTTTGAATTGGGAAAAATGTCACTTTATGGTAGAACAAGGAATAATTTTAGGTCATGTTATTTCTTCTAGAGGGATAGAGGTTGATAAATCTAAAATAGATATTATGCATTCTTTATCACCTCCCACAAATGTGACAGAGGATCGTTCTTTTCTTGGAAAAGCAAGTTTTTATAGGAGATTTATCAAAGGCTTCTCAAAGATCACATTACCTTTTTGCAAGCTACTACAAAAAGATGTGATTTTCCACTTTGATGATAAATGCAAAGAGGCGTTTGAAACATTGAAGGGACTCTTGACATCAGCTCCTATCATGCAAACACCAGATTGGATTGGACCTTTTGGAATCATGTGTGATGCTAGTGACTATGCCATTGGAGCTGTTTTGGGCCAACGGGTTGGAAAAGCCTCACATGCCATTTATTATGCCTCTTGAGCTCTTAATGATGCTGAATTAAACTATTCCACTACTGAAAAAGAACTTTTGGCTGTTGTGATAAGTGCTTAAATTCATCATTTTCATATATCAATTGCTTATGTTTTATACTTAGTTCCTTGAAATCCTTGATAATTTACTATGGTTTAATGTTTTGTAGGTGTTTAGGAAGATAAGAATTGCTATGGAGTTGAAAATAGTGAATTTGGACAAGAAATGAAGCTTCAAGCACAAGGGACAGTTCAAGAAGACTATATGCAGTTGCCTACATCTCATTCCCTAAAAACCCTAGTTCAAAAACCTATTTTCAAGTTCAAAAGAACCCTAGCGGCAACTTTTATCTAGCCTTGAAGAATTTTAGCCGCCACTTCCTTTTGCATTATTATGGGTTGCCCTAATTCTTCCTTTAAATACCCTAGCTGATTACATGGTTTCTTAGATAAATAAAAGGTGGCGGCATCTCCTAGTATTATTGGCTGTCAACTTTGTCAAACTTGCATTAATTGTAAGAATCTTTTCTTAAAGCTAATCCTAGTCAAAGTAGGAGAATTAAATCAGCCAAGACTTTCTTTTCTTACACTTACTTTGGCTGCAAGTTTGTAATGTCTCCTCTTTAAGGAGTGCTTTGACTACAGTTAATTATTTCGTTCCTTATATCTACAAGCCTTGGCTTCCAAGTATTCCTTCTTTCCTTAAAACACAAAAGTTAGCCACCTTTCCTTAACTTTAGCCACAAGTCAGCATTTATTAAAGGGAGAGAGCTGAAATTCACTTGTTTGATGCCCTAGCTATTGCCTATAAATAGAGAACAAGGGGGCAAACGAAAATCACACTTCTCCAAGCTACAAAGTTCTGATTTCCTCTTTGTTTCTTTGTTTTTGAGAGAGCATTAGGCTGGATAATTAATATTCTTCTTCTTCTTTCTTTCTTTTATTTTTCTTCTTAGATTCTCTTTAATTTTATGTTTATGTTTATAATGCCTATGCTAGGCTAAACTTTTATTTGGTTAAGGGTGATTTCAAAGCCCTAGACATGTTATGTAATTAATTTTCAGAATCTATCTATCATTGTTTTCAATCAAAGTTGCTTATGTTCTTCCATTAAAATTGTTCATGATGATGTTTTGTTTTGTTTAGGTGGCCAACTTGATAAATCTTGATAATTGTCTAATGCTAGTTTAGGAGTCTTGATCCGTGTAATTGTCTTGATTTCCGATTCAAAGGTAGCAATTTGTGATTAATGATTATGGTCAAGTTTTCAATAATTGCAAAGTGGAACATAACCTAAGTTGAACAATCCGAGTTTATGTGTTTGTTGCTTATATCAACCTATCTTTCTGTCACACCCCAAATTCAGGGCATGTGACCGGCTAGAGACAAGGTATGCCCCAGCCTCCGAAGCCTGACTATATTTATTAAACCAAATTAAACAAAATTTTGGCATAATCTCGCCCTACATGGGCGTTTTCCGCTCAATCATCAACATTCATAATGTAATAATTTATCAACACATGACATCTCGATTTGGACGCCTCCGATAGGGAGTAACCGAAATGCCCCGCAGCAGACTCAACCTTTATGACATCTTATACACAAACACACATTTTTACTATATCATAACAAAATGAACATCACCATGTCATACCAGGCCTCTAAGATTGATATACATCATACATCACTTAATTACATCCGCTTATAAATATACAGAACATATTCAACATTAAAAAAAAATACAGAGGACCCATGATACCCTAGTGACTGCAAAATGTACCCTACCATCGCCACTGCTTAACACATCTTGGGTCAATTCGCTCACCACAAGTATGTGAGCAGCTAGCTATCCGGAATATGAGAAGAGCTAGGTCTGTTAGAATCTGAAAAAAAATTGAAAATAAACAAAGTGAGTCGAAAAACTCAGTGAGCATAAGGTAACTAGGAAGAGTACTTGGAAATTTCATGCTTCCTTTCTTAACCATTAAAGCATAAACATGACATATCAAGTACGACTAATTAACCGAAAAGTAATATTTAAATATTGTTCTGGGATTTATAAAAATTATTTGTCCCATATGAAATCTTCTATACTGAGTGTTGAATATAAATAAGCCATTGGCTAGCCTAACTTGATAGCCAAAAATATTTAACAATCGATTTTACGTGTATACCTCCACAATTATTAATGAAGAATTTCTCATGTCTATATCATCAAAACATCCCGGACTTATACCAGTCCGTAATATTTGTCATCCTAGACTATCTTGTCCATATCATCCCGGACTCATCTTGCCCGTACAACAATAGCATCCCGGACTTCACCTTGTCCGTACAATATTAGCATCCCGGACATCACCCTGTCCGTATAATAATAGCATCCCGGACTTCACCTTGTCCGTACAATATAATAGCATCCCGGACTTCACCTTATCCGTACAATATTAGCATCCCAGACATCACCCTGTCCGTACAATAATAGTACCCCGGACATCACCCTGTCCGTATAATAATAGCATCCCGGACTTCACCTTGTCCGTACAATAATAGCATTCCGGACATCATCTTGTCCTTACAACAATAACATCCCGGACATCATACTGTCCGTATAATAATAGTATCCCGGACATCACACTGTCCGTATAATAATAGTATCCCGGACATCACCCTGTCCGTATAATAATAGCATCCCGGACATCACCCTGTCCGTATAATAATATCAACATGATATATTAACTCTCTTATATCGTGGAGTAATATATATATATATACTGTACTAGGAAACAATCTCTACACTAATATATTTCTACTTATGTTTCTCAAAGCATTACAAATAGCTAACATTCATTATTATTCAACTCCACAACACTTACCTCATGTAACCATACTAATACCACACTTACGCCTTTGATCCGCGTAAGGTTCGAAACTCACCATTTTCGTGATTCAAGCAATCTTTCGTGTTTCAATATCCATATCAATCAACAATGCATATAAGGCAATAACTACCTCCTAGATTAACCTAAATACTCACAGTGTTATTTCGAGTATTAAAGCGGCACTTTCGTGACTTTGTCGCGATCCCAGGTGAACTCCACGATACGGGTACCTACGACATCGTCAGGATATTCTGTAAATATTTTACAACTACGGGACACTCAAATTCCCATTATTTATAATAGTTAGCTGCTATCCAAAAAATTTCAGCTTAAAAATTTTTACAAATAAATTCCTACACTTAGCTCGAGTCAAAATTCGGAGCAACAATCAACTGAAAAGTTGCTCACACAATAACAATGAAGCTAACGGTGGCCTCGGACAACCAAGGAACGTGGCGACACCATCTCAAGGCAAGCTAGGGTTTCAACCAAACTCATTTTAGCCTCTAACTTTTGATTCAAAGCTATTCGATACTAATTTATGGATTAAGGAGGCAGAGGAACACCTCCTGTGGCGAAAAAAATGGTGGCAACATGGTGGTTCACCACCACCAAAATTTTTTTTTTTTTTTGACATGGTTTCTCATAGTTAAAGGCAAAATTTTCAAAATATAACATCAAAATCAAGCTTAGAACATGAAGTTACCTTTGGGTTTGTGAAATCTTTGAAGATTTTGGTGATATGCCTAGTAAACGGAAGAGAGAGAAAGCTTGGAAGCAAGCTTCCATGGCTTCCTTTCTTTCTTTCACACTTTTCTGGTTCCTCCCGTGAAAATTGGGGGAGGAGAAGTCTGATTTTCAGACTTAACAAGTGGGCTATGGTCAAATGACCATTTTGCCCCTATTTTGTCTTTTAGTGCCTTAATAGGCCAACATGAAATTTTAACGTTCGGAAGCCCGTTTTTCACTTTTCTTGACACGGATATGTTCCAAATATGATAATATACTGATCTACATGTTCGGATAATTTTTTTGATATCCCAAAACCCAAATCCGGGCCTCGGAGCGCCAACGGGTCAATATTTTGACTTTTTCGGTTTTAGCTCCGATTTTTGTTCTGATTTCACCAGTAGCTTTCTAACATCATTTTATGTCTATATTAATCTATTGATCCATTTAAAACCTTTTTTGGACCTTCCCGCGGTTAGTTTTCGGTTTTCATTCCTTTAGGTTACTTAAGGACTAATCCGATTTCAACTCCGTTTTTGACTTTTCTTGTCATATTCATAATCCTCATATGTTATAACATATGTCCATGTGTTCGATTAGTTTCAAAAAAATTCCGAACCATGTTTTTACGGCAATTTACGTCAAATTCACTAAATGACGAATTAGACGATTTTAGCTATCGGATTTTATTTTAATGTCCAATTTTTGATCTAGACATCATATTATGATCCTATAGGATCACTTAGTCCATTGGTACCATTTACGGACTAAAAACAAAATTTTTGGTAAAATTACCAAAATACCCCTGTTCACATTTTACCGATTTTTCTGTCGATTCATGTTCTAACACTCCCAAATAATGTTATATCACATATCAACACGATGTGAAGTTAACTTATCACATTTCAAAGACTTTCTCCTATCCCGACTTTTAGTCAATTTGGGGTTAAATCACTTAATCACTCGATTAAACCCCCAACTCTACAATTTATCATACAACATGTGTACCACATGGTAGCCCATCCTTTCTGTAGGCATTTCAAAGTTTAACCTCGAGCCATCCGCATGTTATAATTGTCTCGAATTGATCTCGTACTTACGAGAGTCTTACAATTCTTCCCCCCTTAATAAAATTCGTCCTCGAATTTTGCATAAAGTCAACTTATATAAAAGTACAAGCACTATCTTTGGCTGTATCACATGAAAATCGTCTGACATGAATCTCCACATCATAAGTACATGAAACACAGAGTATACACCACTCATCTCAGGTGATAGGTCTCACTCAATATCTGAAATGGTCTGATATACCTTGGACTCAGCTTGACTCATCCGCCAAAGCTCATAACACTCTTGAAAGGTGAAACTTTCAAGAATACTTAGTCACATGCTATCGGCATACGACTTTTGCCTACTCTAGCAGTTACTAATATATCTTTGATTAACTACACCTTTTTCTAGGTGTACCGTACCATATCTGAACTGAACAACTGATATCCTCCTGTCTTAAATTAACTGACAGGATATTGGCACATCCGGCCATACAATGTCTCGGTCCTAGTTTTGCAATGATCAACAATAAATACACTCAGATCGCATTCCCAAATAATCAATAAGATAAGCTCGAAACTAGATCGAAATACCAGAAATGGTATCATTTGAATACTATACTGAAAACTGTTAATATATACAAACTCAATCAATGATAGGTATCGATCCCGATTCTCCTCCGAATCTAGTATATTAACACATAACATGTCCTCAAGGACTGTTCATCTGTCCGTAAATTAAATACGGTACTAAATCGCAACTGTATTTCAGAAGCTACCTGGAATGATCTCCAGAATTTAACTATAAACTTGATGTCTCAATCAAGTACAATAAACACAAAAACTTCACGAAGACCCAATCTGGTCTAAAAAGAGCCTAGCACACTGACTTATGTTATACGTAATTTAACCAGAATCAAGTGTGCTAATTTAGTTAGTCTATCGACAATCACTCAAATAAAATCACATTCCTTGCCTACCTTAGACAAGCCTATATCTAGGCCCCATAATGACTTTATCTCAATCCCATTATTATGTATTCAACTTTATAACCTATTGAATCTCATTATTGTATATTAAACTCTGTAGCATTACTGTTGGCTTCTGATGCTTAGCTTAAACCTACTAGCATAGTAAACATTTAATCACCACTCCGTAACAATGTGTTCCATACTTTATCACTATTATAACTATTTAAACTCACGATAAATCATAACTTTATCGAGGTAAAAACACATAAGAAAAATTGGGTGCCACTTCGAGGATTTTACCTCGAACACCTTTTATCTCGAGGACTACTAATTGATTATATAAATGGGGGGTTTCCTTTACTATTAACTATTAGTAATATTTTAAAACATTGCCATATATTGGCTTTATCCAATGATAGAAAAATAATATACTCATAGTCTTTTAATATTTCCAAAATCAATCCTGTTTCAATCAAATTTTTTTTTTTTGATTACACTATACTTTCGCTGCATAGCTCTGACTTATTCTTTCAACTATACATGCTTAATAAATAACATTGTGTCTCGTACGTTCACTACATTCGTTCAATAAACCATTGATTTATACCATATAAATAGATGTAACTTCAGACCAACACTATCATCAAATTATACTCAAGTATCCCCTGCACCAAGTCCCGTATACTATACAATTTTAGACAAAGTCTATAGTATCTGTATAAATTTGCATACAGTTTGCGATATCAACACACGTCCCGGGCATAGCCCGTAATACCATTAAACATTTTGAATACAATCTAAATGTTAAATAACCAGTACTAGGGTAATATGTCTCAATCACGTACAATAACCAGAAAACTCCATATTTCACATAGTCGCGAGATTAATGTGATAATTCATGATTAAATCCATCACATCTCGTTCCACGTGCTAGCACATAACCCGGACAAAGTTCGTGTGGTGATGATCTGCCAGGCATAGGCCCTCATGTCATCTAAGATATATGATGATCTCCGCCTGTTAAGGCCCATCATCTTAAACTCAGGAACTAGTGCGAGAATGAAATCTCAAAACTCCCTGGTGCACAGGGAAAACTTAAACATCCCCATCCGTATATTTATCCGTATAGATTACTACTAGGCAACAACAACCATATAATCAATATAACCTACTTAGAAACTATACTAGGCTATCATGACTATACCATCAGTTTTATCTGCCTAGGCACGCTACTAGGCTAGCCACAATAAATATACATCAATCTTACGACATTGGAATCCATGCCAAATCATATTCTTATCTTGGTTACTTAGGATCTTCCAAGGCTATATATTTTCATTCAAGCATTAAACCAAAAACCTTGTAGGCATAATAATCGCCTTCCTCCTAGGCATTTTCACAAGCACCTTGTGTGTGATTTATAATCCAACTTAAAATATATCCTTTAGCACTCAAATATTAGCCAGCCTACAAGTTCAGTTTAATATCCAACCACCACCATTTCACAACATCCTCAACATCAATAACAAATATCGAAACTAGGTTAAAATACTTCAAAGTTTCTTGAAATACAACTCAATACATAGTGCTCAAATTAAATAAAATCAGTTTGCCAAAATCAGACTAAAGTTATACCTGTCACCATGGCAGTAGATGCAAAATCACGGGCTTGTCCTCTATTGCCCTTAGTATCTTCTCTGCCCACAGACTGTTGTTCCCTACCCTAGGAACCCTGACCCGTCTGTAATTCTACTAACCCTGCTGATTGCCCTGGATATGCTGTAGCTGGATGTGGAGCTCGCACTGATCGGGATAAACCTGGACCTAATGGGCAATCTCTCCTGAAATGCCCTGGCCTGCCACATCTATAACATACACCAGTAGATCTCCTCCTCCAACTACTGACTTCTCTATCCCTCAACATCCATGATTCTAGGGTTGTTCTAACCCTTAGTCCATATGGCCTTGTTTGCCTAGATGTTTGTCTTTCATATCTCGCTCTGTCCTGTGACCTATCCTCGAATCGCCTTAACCTCTCGTATTCATGAATTCCTAAATCCCTTTCATTTTCTGGTAAAAATTCTCGAAGAAGCTCAACACTAAATTCTGACCACTCGAGGGGAGGGTCATCAATCCACCTTATGGCTACTAAAGATATATACCATGCATGTGCCCTACCATACAGCTGAAATCTCTTTAATTGTATGGCTCTAGTCGGCGAGCACCCTAAGCCTACACACCGTTGGCCGTACTCTTCTAAAAACCTTCTAGGATCAAAATCGAATTCCACCCCTGCAAAACTAGGTGGTAATGTTCCTCCAAAGTAGGTAAGGTTATATGTTGATAGGGTGTACGTTATTCCAACAACAACTCATTACTAACAACACCTGGTTGAAGGAATTTGGTCGAACAATCGTGGCTGTCATTGTTCTATCACTAGCCATACCAGGGCCTGAATATATTAAAATGTTCTGTTTACCATATCCAATAACTATTCATATGTGTCGTCATCTAATACTACTCCAGCAATACTATCTATTTCCCTAGTAGCAGACCTACTACTATCCTCACTCTGGCCTCTAACCTCAAGGCCAATAAAAATATTATCCAGGACCTCAAGCTCTCGGTCCCCTAGTACGTCTCTATATCTATGAGATCGTGATCGTGACAACATCATATTTAGAAAATAAATATATTATCAGTAATTCCACAATATTCCCGACACAATTCTATATATACTAGCTGGCTTATAGATTAACCGGTGTAACCGCATGTGACGATGGACATCTGTAGGGGCAGTACACTACTTACAGATACCTTAAGATAACCTGTAAGCAATGCACTACTACCCTACCCTTTTTGCAGTCATTGACCTCTAGACCATGCTCTGATACCATCTTTGTCACACCCCAAATTCAGGGCATGTGACCGGCTAGAGACAAGGTATGCCCCAGCCTCCGAAGCCTGACTATATTTATTAAACCAAATTAAAGAAAATTTTGGCATAATCTCGCCCTACATGGGCGTTTTCCGCTCAATCATCAACATTCATAATGTAATAATTTATCAACACATGACATCTCGGTTTGGACGCCTCCGATAGGGAGTAACCGAAATGCCCCGCAGCAGACTCAACCTTTATGACATCTTATACACAAACACACATTTTTACTATATCATAACAAAATGAACATCACCATGTCATACCAGGCCTCTAAGATTGATATACATCATACATCACTTAATTACATCCGCTTATAAATATACAGAACATATTCAACATAAAAAAAAATACAGAGGACCCATGATACCCTAGTGACTGCAAAATGTACCCTACCATCGCCACTTCTTAACACATCTTGGGTCAATTCGCTCACCACAAGTATGTGAGCAGCTAGCTATCCGGAATATGAGAAGAGCTAGGTCTGTTAGAATCTGAAAAAAAATTGAAAATAAACAAAGTGAGTCGAAAAACTCAGTGAGCATAAGGTAACTAGGAAGAGTACTTGGAAATTTCATGCTTCCTTTCTTAACCATTAAAGCATAAACATGACATATCAAGTACGACTAATTAACCGAAAAGTAATATTTAAATATTGTTCTGGGATTTATAAAAATTATTTGTCCCATATGAAATCTTCTATACTGAGTGTTGAATATAAATAAGCCATTGGCTAGCCTAACTTGATAGCCAAAAATATTTAACAATCGATTTTACGTGTATACCTCCACAATTATTAATGAAGAATTTCTCATGTCTATATCATCAAAACATCCCGGACTTATACCAGTCCGTAATATTTGTCATCCTAGACTATCTTGTCCATATCATCCCGGACTCATCTTGCCCGTACAACAATAGCATCCCGGACTTCACCTTGTCCGTACAATATTAGCATCCCGGACATCACCCTGTCCGTATAATAATAGCATCCCGGACTTCACCTTGTCCGTACAATATAATAGCATCCCGGACTTCACCTTATCCGTACAATATTAGCATCCCAGACATCACCCTGTCCGTACAATAATAGTACCCCGGACATCACCCTGTCCGTATAATAATAGCATCCCGGACTTCACCTTGTCCGTACAATAATAGCATTCCGGACATCATCTTGTCCTTACAACAATAACATCCCGGACATCATACTGTCCGTATAATAATAGTATCTCGGACATCACACTGTCCGTATAATAATAGTATCCCGGACATCACCCTGTCCGTATAATAATAGCATCCCGAACATCACCCTGTCTGTATAATAATATCAACATGATATATTAACTCTCTTATATCGTGGAGTAATATATATATATATATATATATATATATATATATATATATATATATATACTGTACTAGGAAACAATCTCTACACTAATATATTTCTACTTATGTTTCTCAAAGCATTACAAATAGCTAACATTCATTATTATTCAACTCCACAACACTTACCTCATGTAACCATACTAATACCCCACTTACGCCTTTGATCCGCGTAAGGTTCGAAACTCACCATTTTCGTGATTCAAGCAATCTTTCGTGTTTCAATATCCATATCAATCAACAATGCATATAAGGCAATAACTACCTCCTAGATTAACCTAAATACTCACAGTGTTATTTCGAGTATTAAAGCGGCACTTTCGTGACTTTGTCGCGATCCCAGGTGAACTCCACGATACGGGTACCTACGACATCGTCAGGATATTCTGTAAATATTTTACAACTACGGGACACTCAAATTCCCATTATTTATAATAGTTAGCTGCTATCCAAAAAATTTCAGCTTAAAAATTTTTACAAATAAATTCCTACACTTAGCTCGAGTCAAAATTCGGAGCAACAATCAACTGAAAAGTTGCTCACATAATAACAATGAAGCTAACGGTGGCCTCGGACAACCAAGGAACGTGGCGACACCATCTCAAGGCAAGCTAGGGTTTCAACCAAACTCATTTTAGCCTCTAACTTTTGATTCAAAGCTATTCGATACTAATTTATGGATTAAGGAGGCAGAGGAACACCTCCTGTGGCGAAAAAAATGGTGGCAACATGGTGGTTCACCACCACCAAATTTTTTTTTTTTTTTTTGACATGGTTTCTCATAGTTAAAGGCAAAATTTTCAAAATATAACATCAAAATCAAGCTTAGAACATGAAGTTACCTTTGGGTTTGTGAAATCTTTGAAGATTTTGGTGATATGCCTAGTAAACGGAAGAGAGAGAAAGCTTGGAAGCAAGCTTCCATGGCTTCCTTTCTTTCTTTCACACTTTTCTGGTTCCTCCCGTGAAAATTGGGGGAGGAGAAGTCTGATTTTCAGACTTAACAAGTGGGCTATGGTCAAATGACCATTTTGCCCCTATTTTGTCTTTTAGTGCCTTAATAGGCCAACATGAAATTTTAACGTTCGGAAGCCCGTTTTTCACTTTTCTTGACACGGATATGTTCCAAATATGATAATATACTGATCTACATGTTCGGATAATTTTTTTGATATCCCAAAACCCAAATCCGGGCCTCGGAGCGCCAACGGGTCAATATTTTGACTTTTTCGGTTTAGCTCCGATTTTTGTTCTGATTTCACCAGTAGCTTTCTAACATCATTTTATGTCTATATTAATCTATTGATCCATTTAAAACATTTTTCGGACCTTCCCGCGGTTAGTTTTCGGTTTTCATTCCTTTAGGTTACTTAAGGACTAATCCGATTTCAACTCCGTTTTTGACTTTTCTTGTCATATTCATAATCCTCATATGTTATAACATATGTCCATGTGTTCGATTAGTTTCAAAAAAATTCCGAACCATGTTTTTACGGCAATTTACGTCAAATTCACTAAATGACGAATTAGACGATTTTAGCTATCGGATTTTATTTTAATGTCCAATTTTTGATCTAGACATCATATTATGATCCTATAGGATCACTTAGTCCATTGGTACCATTTACGGACTAAAAACAAAATTTTTGGTAAAATTACCAAAATACCCCTGTTCACATTTTACCGATTTTTCTGTCGATTCATGTTCTAACACTCCCAAATAATGTTATATCACATATCAACACGATGTGAAGTTAACTTATCACATTTCAAAGACTTTCTCCTATCCCGACTTTTAGTCAATTTGGGGTTAAATCACTTAATCACTCGATTAAACCCCCAACTCTACAATTTATCATACAACATGTGTACCACATGGTAGCCCATCCTTTCTGTAGGCATTTCAAAGTTTAACCTCGAGCCATCCGCATGTTATAATTGTCTCGAATTGATCTCGTACTTACGAGAGTCTTACAATTCTTCCCCCCTTAATAAAATTCGTCCTCGAATTTTGCATAAAGTCAACTTATATAAAAGTACAAGCACTATCTTTGGCTGTATCACATGAAAATCGTCTGACATGAATCTCCACATCATAAGTACATGAAACACAGAGTATACACCACTCATCTCAGGTGATAGGTCTCACTCAATATCTGAAATGGTCTGATATACCTTGGACTCAGCTTGACTCATCCGCCAAAGCTCATAACACTCTTGAAAGGTGAAACTTTCAAGAATACTTAGTCACATGCTATCGGCATACGACTTTTGCCTACTCTAGCAGTTACTAATATATCTTTGATTAACTACACCTTTTTCTAGGTGTACCGTACCATATCTGAACTGAACAACTGATATCCTCCTGTCTTAAATTAACTGACAGGATATTGGCACATCCGGCCATACAATGTCTCGGTCCTAGTTTTGCAATGATCAACAATAAATACACTCAGATCGCATTCCCAAATAATCAATAAGATAAGCTCGAAACTAGATCGAAATACCAGAAATGGTATCATTTGAATACTATACTGAAAACTGTTAATATATACAAACTCAATCAATGATAGGTATCGATCCCGATTCTCCTCCGAATCTAGTATATTAACACATAACATGTCCTCAAGGACTGTTCATCTGTCCGTAAATTAAATACGGTACTAAATCGCAACTGTATTTCAGAAGCTACCTGGAATGATCTCCAGAATTTAACTATAAACTTGATGTCTCAATCAAGTACAATAAACACAAAAACTTCACGAAGACCCAATCTGGTCTAAAAAGAGCCTAGCACACTGACTTATGTTATACGTAATTTAACCAGAATCAAGTGTGCTAATTTAGTTAGTCTATCGACAATCACTCAAATAAAATCACATTCCTTGCCTACCTTGGACAAGCCTATATCTAGGCCCCATAATGACTTTATCTCAATCCCATTATTATGTATTCAACTTTATAACCTATTGAATCTCATTATTGTATATTAAACTCTGTAGCATTACTGTTGGCTTCTGATGCTTAGCTTAAACCTACTAGCATAGTAAACATTTAATCACCACTCCGTAACAATGTGTTCCATACTTTATCACTATTATAACTATTTAAACTCACGATAAGTCATAACTTTATCGAGGTAAAAACACATAAGAAAAATTGGGTGCCACTTCGAGGATTTTACCTCGAACACCTTTTATCTCGAGGACTACTAATTGATTATATAAATGGGGGGTTTCCTTTACTATTAACTATTAGTAATATTTTAAAACATTGCCATATATTGGTTTTATCCAATGATAGAAAAATAATATACTCATAGTCTTTTAATATTTCCAAAATCAATCCTGTTTCAATCAAATTTTTTTTTTTGATTACACTATACTTTCGCTGCATAGCTCTGACTTATTCTTTCAACTATACATGCTTAATAAATAACATTGTGTCTCGTACGTTCACTACATTCGTTCAATAAACCATTGATTTATACCATATAAATAGATGTAACTTCAGACCAACACTATCATCAAATTATACTCAAGTATCCCCTGCACCAAGTCCCGTATACTATACAATTTTAGACAAAGTCTATAGTATCTGTATAAATTTGCATACAGTTTGCGATATCAACACACGTCCCGGGCATAGCCCGTAATACCATTAAACATTTTGAATACAATCTAAATGTTAAATAACCAGTACTAGGGTAATATGTCTCAATCACGTACAATAACCAGAAAACTCCATATTTCACATAGTCGCGAGATTAATGTGATAATTCATGATTAAATCCATCACATCTCGTTCCACGTGCTAGCACATAACCCGGACAAAGTTCGTGTGGTGATGATCTGCCAGGCATAGGCCCTCATGTCATCTAAGATATATGATGATCTCCGCCTGTTAAGGCCCATCATCTTAAACTCAGGAACTAGTGCGAGAATGAAATCTCAAAACTCCCTGGTGCACAGGGAAAACTTAAACATCCCCATCCGTATATTTATCCGTATAGATTACTACTAGGCAACAACAACCATATAATCAATATAACCTACTTAGAAACTATACTAGGCTATCATGACTATACCATCAGTTTTATCTGCCTAGGCACGCTACTAGGCTAGCCACAATAAATATACATCAATCTTACGACATTGGAATCCATGCCAAATCATATTCTTATCTTGGTTACTTAGGATCTTCCAAGGCTATATATTTTCATTCAAGCATTAAACCAAAAACCTTGTAGGCATAATAATCGCCTTCCTCCTAGGCATTTTCACAAGCACCTTGTGTGTGATTTATAATCCAACTTAAAATATATCCTTTAGCACTCAAATATTAGCCAGCCTACAAGTTCAGTTTAATATCCAACCACCACCATTTCACAACATCCTCAACATCAATAACAAATATCGAAACTAGGTTAAAATACTTCAAAGTTTCTTGAAATACAACTCAATACATAGTGCTCAAATTAAATAAAATCAGTTTGCCAAAATCAGACTAAAGTTATACCTGTCACCATGGCAGTAGATGCAAAATCACGGGCTTGTCCTCTATTGCCCATAGTATCTTCTCTGCCCACAGACTGTTGTTCCCTACCCTAGGAACCCTGACCCGTCTGTAATTCTACTAACCCTGCTGATTGCCCTGGATATGCTGTAGCTGGATGTGGAGCTCGCACTGATGGGGATAAACCTGGACCTAATGGGCAATCTCTCCTGAAATGCCCTGGCCTGCCACATCTATAACATACACCAGTAGATCTCCTCCTCCAACTACTGACTTCTCTATCCCTCAACATCCATGATTCTAGGGTTGTTCTAACCCTTAGTCCATATGGCCTTGTTTGCCTAGATTTTTGTCTTTCATATCTCGCTCTGTCCTGTGACCTATCCTCGAATCGCCTTAACCTCTCGTATTCATGAATTCCTAAATCCCTTTCATTTTCTGGTAAAAATTCTCGAAGAAGCTCAACACTAAATTCTGACCACTCGAGGGGAGGGTCATCAATCCACCTTCTGGCTACTAAAGATATATACCATGCATGTGCCCTACCATACAGCTGAAATCTCTTTAATTGTATGGCTCTAGTCGGCGAGCACCCTAAGCCTACACACCGTTGGCCGTACTCTTCTAAAAACCTTCTAGGATCAAAATCGAATTCCACCCCTGCAAAACTAGGTGGTAATGTTCCTCCAAAGTAGGTAAGGTTATATGTTGATAGGGTGTACGTTATTCCAACAACAACTCATTACTAACAACACCTGGTTGAAGGAATTTGGTCGAACAATCGTGGCTGTCATTGTTCTATCACTAGCCATACCAGGGCCTGAATATATTAAAATGTTCTGTTTACCATATCCAATAACTATTCATATGTGTCGTCATCTAATACTACTCCAGCAATCCTATCTATTTCCCTAGTAGCAGACCTACTACTATCCTCACTCTGGCCTCTAACCTCAAGGCCAATAAAAATATTATCCAGGACCTCAAGCTCTCGGTCCCCTAGTACGTCTCTATATCTATGAGATCGTGATCGTGGCAACATCATATTTAGAAAATAAATATATTATCAGTAATTCCACAATATTCCCGACACAATTCTATATATACTAGCTGGCTTATAGATTAACCGGTGTAACCGCATGTGACGATGGACATCTGTAGGGGCAGTACACTACTTACAGATACCTTAAGATAACCTGTAAGCAATGCACTACTACCCTACCCTTTTTGCAGTCATTGACCTCTAGACCATGCTCTGATACCACCTTTGTCACACCCCAAATTCAGGGCATGTGACCGGCTAGAGACAAGGTATGCCCCAGCCTCCGAAGCCTGACCATATTTATTAAACCAAATTAAAGAAAATTTTGGCATAATCTCGCCCTACATGGGCGTTTTCCGCTCAATCATCAACATTCATAATGTAATAATTTATCAACACATGACATCTCGGTTTGGACGCCTCCGATAGGGAGTAACCGAAATGCCCCGCAGCAGACTCAACCTTTATGACATCTTATACACAAACACACATTTTTACTATATCATAACAAAATGAACATCACCATGTCATACCAGGCCTCTAAGATTGATATACATCATACATCACTTAATTACATCCGCTTATAAATATACAGAACATATTCAACATAAAAAAAAATACAGAGGACCCATGATACCCTAGTGACTGCAAAATGTACCCTACCATCGCCACTGCTTAACACATCTTGGGTCAATTCGCTCACCACAAGTATGTGAGCATCTAGCTATCCGGAATATGAGAAGAGCTAGGTCTGTTAGAATCTGAAAAAAAATTGAAAATAAACAAAGTGAGTCGAAAAACTCAGTGAGCATAAGGTAACTAGGAAGAGTACTTGGAAATTTCATGCTTCCTTTCTTAACCATTACAGCATAAACATGACATATCAAGTACGACTAATTAACCGAAAAGTAATATTTAAATATTGTTCTGGGATTTATAAAAATTATTTGTCCCATATGAAATCTTCTATACTGAGTGTTGAATATAAATAAGCCATTGGCTAGCCTAACTTGATAGCCAAAAATATTTAACAATCGATTTTACGTGTATAATGCAAGTTCTAGAGAATCATGTAATCATAAGAGCACTCAAGAAAGAAATTAGATTGATTTGTATAATGCATCAATCATTATAGGCTCAAAAACTCACAAGGATGATTATACAAGTCAGATTAAGTCTAAACATGCTTCTTGCTCAATCAACATATCATATTAACATTGGCTCATAAAAAGGTTGACATCAAGCTCAATTCTCATGAAAATCTTCTCACTAATAAATCTGTTTTAGACTTATGCAATTCATATCTCATCATTGTATTAAAAAGGAACTAAAACTCACAAAAAAATAATAATAATAATAATAAAGACTCATAAAAAAAAATAGTAGACAAAATAAAAGAAATCCTAAATCATTCCCCCCACACTTAATTCTTACATTGTCCTCAATGTAAGTCTATTAACTCAAATTAAAGAATCATGTGTAAGAGAAAAGAACTAATAACATAAGAATAGGAACAACTAAGACTCAAAACAAAACAAAACCATGCAACCTAAATAATCCTAAAATACTAAACAAAAATTAACAAGTAAACATAAAAAGATTAAAATCAAACTGACAAGGTATGTCTCAAGTCTCCCTTACTCAGACCTTGTTCAGAATGAATACTTTTAAATGGCTTAAAACACAAATTTCTTTCTTCTTTTTTTTTTTTTTTTTTTTTTTTTTGAAGGTAAAATTTAGGAGATATTACCTGTAGAGGTTGCTAACCACTTATTATAACTGAGACACAACAAACAAAATGTTAGATAATGTCACAAAGACAAAGTGCAATCCACTCCTTGCTCGTCCATATCTCTTTTTCTTTTTCCGAGCGTTTGCGAAACAACCGTAGCAGATAAACACTCATAAGCTTGGAGCTTTTTGAGTAAATCTTCAATGGTTGTAGCAGAAATTATGGTTCTCCTTGCCTCTGAAAACATGAATCCATTATCCACAGCATTATCTAAATATGAAAGCAAATTATTAAAATAGCCATTAATATTAAGCAAACCAATGGGTTTCTTATTTGTGACCAAAGATGACCAAGAAGCCACGCAAGCTATTTCTTCCAATGTACCCAGACCTCCTGGTAAAGCAATGAATGCATCGGCAGAATGGTACATGATTGTTATCCGTTCAGGGATACTCCAGACTTGTATTTCCTTACCCACGGTAGGTCCACAAAAATCTGTGAATAGTTTTGGCACGACTCCTAGAACTGGACTTCCTCCGGCGTGTGCTGCTGTAGCGACTGCTCCCATTAAACCCGTACTACCGCCTCCATAAATCAACTGGATCTTTTGTTGGGGAAGTATTACTCCAACTCTTATGGCTTCATCAGCGAATATGTTATTTTTCCCTGGATAAGCACCTCCAAAGACACAAACTTTTTTAATGCGTTGGGACGAAGTACTTTCCATTTTTTTTTTCTTTTTTTTTTTTTTTTTCGAGTGCCTGAAAGAGAATGAGTACATGGTGTAATATATAGAGGACTGAGTAGTGAATCAGACAAGAGTAATAATGTCGCCGAAAGTGTATCTGACCTGTCAGAAGAAAATGTTAACCTAACAAAAGATTTTTGCGTGATTTCAGGAAGAAAATCAAAAAGAGAAGAAAAATCAACCGTAAAAGACAAATAAAAAAATGAGAATAATTACACAAATCGAATAACACGTAAATTAAACTGAAATAAAGTTATTGCAAATCAAACCAAAAGCTGAGAAGTCATTTATTGTAGTTGTGATTGTGGCTCACATCTTCCTCTGGTTTTACGTCCAGAAACGGCTTAAACGCCTTCTATGAGTCGAGGATATGCTTCCCATCCAGTTTTCTTACAAGCTGGCAAACAGGGTCTTTTAACATCAGATTCCCAAGATGTTGCAATTCCCTTTGGAATTGCGGCCATAAATCAAGAATTTCTCTTTGTACGTCTCCACTAGGATGCGTCTCAAGAGAAAGTTGGATATTACCCAAATTCTCCTTACTCAGTCCATCCTTAATGAATTCAATTTTATCATCTCGATTAGAGGACGGAATCCCAATTGAACGACATTTACCGTTACACGTCCATCGTGCACATTTGTGGCAATTTGAACTCATGCACTTTGCTCGTCGCTTCTTTGCAAAAGTGCTTCTACCTGTACCTGGTAAATGCAAAACAGGAAGATAATCATCTTCACGTACCTTGGCTTCAATTATCCAACGTATGTCTCCAGGAATCCCTTTGTGCATAAGCATTCTTAATCTTTCAAATCGAACTTGGTAAAGCTTCAGTAAAATATTTCGAGGAAAAGGAGGAAATCGTTTCTGCAATCTTGTGAGAATATCATCCATCCTGAAAAAAAATGAAAAAAATTGAAAGAGAAATTGGAAGAGAAATTTATATACAATATCAGTTTTGTGGGTAGCTGATGGAACCGATTTAAATAATCACGGAGTACCGTTATCCGCTGATGCACCCAAAAGAGTGTATCTTATTTAACCTTGCATTAAAAAGATCAATTGTAAGTATAATGATTAGCAAGGGTCGAGTCCTCAGGGATTGGGTTTTAGTTTATAAGTTAATAGTTTAAAACTTACGTTCAAAGAAAACAATAAAAGAAAAGGGGTTTTTGAAGCCAGATTTAAACTAAAGTAAATAATAAGAATAAGATGCAAGGCGGTATAACCAGCCAATAAAAATATATATACTAAATTAGGCGGTATAACCAGCCAATAAAAATATATATACTAAATTAGGCGGTATAACCAGCCAATAAAAATAAAACAAAGTTAATATACAAATTAGGCGGTATAACCAGCCAATAAAAATAAATATACTTTTAAAAATAAGCAAACTAGAAAAGTAAGAAAACAAGTAAGTAAGAAGAATCAAATATGAAAAATATGGTTAAGGTTTCATTCTCCACCACTAGACATCATTAAGAATCAATTTCAGATCTATCAATATCAACCAACTATCAAAGTTAACAACCGTAGATAACAACAAGCTCTGTTATCCCAATCTTTCCTTAGTTTGTCGTTAAATAGAACAAGCTCTCTATTTAATCTCTAACCATTAAACAACCTAGAATAAACTCTCTAAATTCAATTTAATGGCAGCTTTATGATGAGAAAGATAGGTTGATCTAAGAAACAAACACATAAGCTCGGATTGTTCAACTTAGGTTATGTTCCACTTTGCAATTATTGAAAACTTGACCATAATCATTAATCACAAATTGCCACATATGAATAGGAAATCAAGACAATTACACGGATCAAGACTCCTAGACTAGCAATAGATAATTATCAAGGTCTATCTAGTTGTACACCTAAATAAATCAAGACAACATCAT
Source organism: Fremontodendron californicum (assembly GCA_030761205.1). NCBI lineage: Eukaryota > Viridiplantae > Streptophyta > Magnoliopsida > Malvales > Malvaceae > Fremontodendron > Fremontodendron californicum. The sequence continues at coordinate 6,893,431 of JAULJL010000023.1, read as the reverse complement.
GAACAATTCTTGTAGAAGAACATAAGCAACTTTGATAGAAAATTAATGATAGATAGAATCTGAAAATCAATCACAAAACATGTCTAGGGCTTTGAAATCACCCTTAACCAAATAGAAGTTTAGCCTAGCATAGGCATTGTAAACATAAACATAAAATTAAAGAGAATCTAAGAAGGAAATAAAAGAAAGAAAGAAGAAGAAGAAAATAAAGAAAAAGAAAACTAGAGAAAAGAAAGAAGAAGAAAACTTAGAGAATTTTATTACAATGGCTAATATCCTACCAATGTCCAATATCCCCCTCTACAATCATCCAAGGCCCTCTATTTATACACATTTTGGAGGGCTAAATGACAAGAGACAAGCTTTACAAATTTCAAAGGTAGGTATAATAGGTGGGTGCATTTTTCTAACAATTTTCGTCATATTGTATGACAATTTTGATCAGCCAACTTGATGGTCGATTTTGTCAATATTGGAGGCCTGATCTGATCACATGGTCTTCTAGAAAAATGTTCCCCTATCAGTTACTGATCCATAGCCGTTGGAATCAGCTCATTTTCTGATGTGGATAAGAAGATACGGGCAAAATCCAAAAACAGGTCAGCACAGACGTCATTACACATCAGCCAACTTGATGGTCGATTTCGCTAGGGAAAACGACTCCGTTTCAAGAAGTGTAAAACATGAAAAAGATAGATATGCCTCTTAACTTTGCACGGTTAAAATTTCAGCCTTATTGCTTTAGTGAAACTCGAGATATAGCTGATATGGCAAAAGGTGTCGGAACTGGAACTGAACTGGATTTGCCCTTAATTCTAGTAATCTGAAATCACTCAAAGAAACTTGTGAAAAACACCAAATTACATAAAAATATAAAAGATCATAAACACAATTAGACTAAACAATAATAACTCGTATTTGACACAAAACAATAATAAAACATAACTAAAAACTATATAATTATACGAGTTATCACACCCCCACACTTAGATTGTTGCTAGTCCCTAGCAACGACTCAATAAAAATAAAATAAGAAAATCTAATCTAATCCACTTTCGTAGGAAATCACGGTGGCACTTAGCATGTGACACAAGCCTTTAAACCCCTAGGTGTCCCTAGTGGACGAGTTTAGTCTCGTGAGGGTTTACTAGAATGATACCCACAAACATTGAAAAACTAAAATATAAATAAACTCCATATACTAAAAATATTTACTCCTAATCCTTTCAATACAAATTAGAGACAATCTTTGAACAAGTCTTATAAACTAATCAATAGCTTAAATTATTTCACAAAAAATCATGCTTGAATGTAAATTGTTTGAGTTAAGCCAATATTAACATAACATATTTCAATCAAAATAGTGCATATTCAAACTTAATCTCAACTACTCACATGGGATACCCTCATGATTTTCACTCTTTAAAGTAGTGGTGAAGTGTTTACACTTAATCAATCTCATGAAAACAGTTCTACCATATTCTTGCTTGTCCACCTATTCTCCACTATTTAGATCATACAACTTCATGAATCAAGAGGTCTTTAATCAAGGTTGTAATGGGGCCAAGGGGTTTGTAATGTGGTTGAAGAACAAAATGATAAAGATATCACAAAGGTTCCAAAGAGTTCATAAAGTTTAGAGACATAAAAAGATCATACAAATAAAACTTCTCAAAACTCTTATAAAGCACATAATAACATAGGCTAAATATTCATGTTGAGCCTTTGCATCATTCTAACCAACTTTGTAACATCTTTTTTTTTACTTTAACTAGAAGTTCAAGAGAAGATTTTTTTTTTTTTTTTTAATATGGGAATGTATTTGACAATGATCCCTTTCTTTTTCTCTTGACTTTTTTCTTTCTTTTCCCCCCACACTTATTTCTTGTTTCTAACCCAAATTTTCAATAAATCTTCCTTGTCTTTGCAACTTGTCTCAAAACATGCTAATTCATCTTTGGAACAAAGGTAAAGATATAAGTATATTTAGGTTAGGGACAAGTTATGGTTACCAAAGAGATAGCTTATTCAATGTAGGCTCAAATTGGTTCACTAAGGGTGTGTTCTCTTGGAACATTAATAATGGATGGCTGTTTGGCTCTGGTTATAATCCTAATGCCTCTATCATATTCATGTTGTCACATGTATCAATATAGTCTCAAACGGTTTAAAGCAAGTTCTAGAGAATCATGTAATTATAAGAGCACTCAAGAAAGAAATTAGATTGATTTGTATAATGCATCAATCATTATAGGCTCAAAAACTCACAAGGATGATTATACAAGTCAGATTAAGTCTAAACATGATTCTTTCTCAATCAACATATCATATTAACATTGGCTCATAAAAAGGTTGACATCAAGCTCAATTCTCATGAAAATCTTCTCACTAATAAATCTGTTTTAGACTTATGCAATTCATATCTCATCATTGTATTAAAAAGGAACTAAAACTCACAAAAAAATAATAATAATAATAATAAAGACTCATAAAAAAAATAGTAGACAAAATAAAAGAAATCCTAAATCATTCCCCCCACACTTAATTCTTACATTGTCCTCAATGTAAGTCTATTAACTCAAATGAAAGAATCATGTGTAAGAGAAAAGAACTAATAACATAAGAATAGGAACAACTAAGACTCAAAACAAAACAAAACCATGCAACCTAAATAATCCTAAAATACTAAACAAAAATTAACAAGTAAACATAAAAAGATTAAAATCAAACTGACAAGGTATGTCTCAAGTCTCCCTTACTCAGACCTTGTTCAGAATGAATACTTTTAAATGGCTTAAAACACAAATTTCTTTCTTTTTTTTTTTTCTTTTTTTTTTTTTTGAAGGTAAAATTTAGGAGATATTACCTGTAGAGGTTGCTAACCACTTATTATAACTGAGACACAACAAACAAAATGTTAGATAATGTCACAAAGACAAAGTGCAATCCACTCCTTGCTCGTCCATATCTCTTTTTCTTTTTCCGAGCGTTTGCGAAACAACCGTAGCAGATAAACACTCATAAGCTTGGAGCTTTTTGAGTAAATCTTCAATGGTTGTAGCAGAAATTATGGTTCTCCTTGCCTCTGAAAACATGAATCCATTATCCACAGCATTATCTAAATATGAAAGCAAATTATTAAAATAGCCATTAATATTAAGCAAACCAATGGGTTTTGATGCACCCAAAAGAGTGTATCTTATTTAACCTTGCACTAAAAAGATCAATTGTAAGTATAGTAGTTAGCAAGGGTCGAGTCCTCAGGGATTGGGTTTTAGTTTATAAGTTGATAGTTTAAAACTTAAATTCAAGAACAATAAAAGAAAAGGGTTTTTTTTTAAGCCAGATTTAAACTAAAGTAAATAATAAGAATAAGATGCAAGGCGGTATAACCAGCCAATAAAAATATATATACTAAATTAGGCGGTATAACCAGCCAATAAAAATAAAACAAAATTAATATACAAATTAGGCGGTATAACCAGCCAATAAAAATAAATATACTTTTAAAAATAAGCAAACTAGAAAAGTAAGAAAACAAGTAAGAAGAATCAAAAATGAAAAATATGGTTAAGGTTTCATTCTCCACCACTAGACATCATTAAGAATCAATTTTAGATCTATCAATATCAACCAACTATCAAAGTTAACAACCGTAGATAACAACAAGCTCTGTTATCCCAATCTTTCCTTAGTTTGTCGTTAAATAGAACAAGCTCTCTATTTAATCTCTAACCATCAAACAACCTAGAATAAGCTCTCTAGATTCAATTTAATGGCAGCTTTATGATGAGAAAGATAGGTTGATCTAAGCAACAAACACATAAGCTCGGATTGTTCAACTTAGGTTATGTTCCACTTTGCAATTATTGAAAACTTGACCATAATCATTAATCACAAATTGCCACTTATGAATAGGAAATCAAGACAATTACACGGATCAAGACTCCTAGACTAGCAATAGATAATTATCAAGATCTATCTAGTTGTACACCTAAATAAATCAAGACAACATCATGAACAATTCTTGTAGAAGAACATAAGCAACTTTGATAGAAAATTAATGATAGATAGAATCTGAAAATCAATCACAAAACGTGTCTAGGGCTTTGAAATCACCCTTAACCAAATAGAAGTTTAGCCTAGCATAGGCATCATAAACATAAACATAAAATTAAAGAGAATCTAAGAAGGAAATAAAAGAAAGAAAGAAGAAGAAGAAGAATATTAATTATCCAACCTCTTGCTCTTTCTAAAGAAAAAGAAAACTAGAGAAAAGAAACAAGAAGAAAACTTAGAGAATTTTGTTAAAATGGCTAATATCCTACCAATCTCCAATATGATCCCTTACAATCATCCAAGGCCCTCTATTTATACACATTTTGGAGGGCTAAATGACAAGAGACAAGCTTTACAAATTTCAAAGGTAGGTATATGACGATTTTGATCAGCCAACTTGTTGGTCGATTTCGTCAATATTGGAGGCCTTATCTGATCACATGGTCTTCTAGAAAAAGGTTCCCCTATCAGTTAAGAAACCATAGCCGTTGGAATCAGCTCATTTGCTGATGTGGTTAAGCAGATATGGGCAAAATACGAAAACATGTCAGCACAGACGTCATTGCACATCAGCCACCTTGATGGTCGATTTCTTCAATATTGGAGGCCTGATCTGATCACATGGTCTTCTAGACAAAGGTTCCCCTATCAGTTACGGAACCATAGCCGTTGGAATCAGCTCATTTGCTGATGTGGTTAAGCAGATATGGGCAAAATACGAAAACATGTCAGCACAGACGTCATTGCACATCAGCCAACTTGATGGTCGATTTCGCTAGGGAAAACGACTCCGTTTTAAGAAGTGTAAAACATGAAAAAGATAGATATGCCTCTTAGCTTTGCATGGCTACAAATTTCAGCCTTATTGCTTCAGTGAAACTCGAGATATAGCTGATATGGCAAAAGGTGTCGGAACTGAAACTGAACTGGATTTGCCCTTAATTCTAGTAATCTAAAATCACTCAAAGAAACTTGTGAAAAACACCAAAATACATAAAAATATAAAAGATCATAAACACAAATAGACTAAACAATAATAACTCGTATTTGACACAAAACATTAATAAAACATAACTAAAAACTATATAATTATACGAGTTATCACACCCCCACACTTAGATTGTTGCTAGTCCCTAGCAACGACTCAATAAAAATAAAATAAGAAAATCTAATCTAATCCATTTTCGTAGGAAATCACGGTGGCACTTAGCATGTGACACAAGCCTTTAAACCCCTAGGTGTCCCTAGTGGACGAGTTTAGTCTCGTGAGGGTTTACTAGAACGATACCCACAAACATTGAAAAACTAAAATATAAATAAACTGCATATACTAAAATTATTTACTCCTAATCCTTTCAATACAAATTAGAGACAATATTTGAACAAGTCTTATAAACTAATCAATAGCTTAAAGAATTTCACAAAAAATCATGCTTGAATGTAAATTGTTTGAGTTAAGCCAATATTAGCATAACATATCTCAATCAAAATATTGCATGTTCAAATTTAATCTCAACTTCTCACATGGGATACCCTCATGATTTTCACTCTTTAAAGTAGTGGTGAAGTGTTTACACTCAATCAATCTCATGAAAACAGTTCTACCATATTCTTGCTTGTCCACCTATTCTCCACTATTTAGATCATACAACTTCATGAATCAAGAGGTCTTTAATCAAGGTTGTAATGGGGCCAAGGGGTTTGTAATGTGGTTGAAGAACAAAAGGATAAAGATATCACAAAGGTTCCAAAGAGTTCATAAAGTTTAGAGATATAAAAAGATCATACAAAGAAACTTCTCAAAATTCTTTACAAGTACATAGTCACCTAGGCCGGATATTCATGTTGGGCCTTTTCTTCATTCTAAACGACTTTGTAACATCTTTTTCTTTTTCCACAAATTCAAGAGATGATTCATATTTTTTTTTTTTTTTTACATAGGAATGTATTTGCCAGTATTCCATTTCTTTTTCTCTTGACTTTTCTTTTCTTTTCCCCCCACACTTATTTCTTGTTTCTAACCCAAATTTTTAACTAAAAATATCCCTTGTCTTTGTCTCAAAACATGCTAATTCATCTTTGGAACAAAGGTAAAGATATAAGTATATTTAGGTTAGGGACAAGTTATGGTTACCAAAGAGATAGCTTATTCAATGTAGGCTCAAATTGGTTCACTAAGGGTGTGTTCTCTTGGAACATCAATAAGGGATGGCTGTTTGGCCCTGGCTAAAAATCCTAATGCCTCTATCATATTCATGTTGTCACATGTATCAATATAGTCTCAAACGGTTTAAAGCAAGTTCTAGAGAATCATGTAATCATAAGAGCACTCAAGAAAGAAATTAGATTGATTTGTATAATGCATCAATCATTATAGGCTCAAAAACTCACAAGGATGATTATACAAGTCAGATTAAGTCTAAACATGCTTCTTTCTCAATCAACATATTATATTAACATTGGCTCATCAAAAGGTTGACATCAAGCTCAATTCTCATGAAAATCTTCTTACTAATAAATCTGTTTTAGACTTATGCAATTCATATCTCATCATTGTATTAAAAAGGAACTAAAACTCACAAAAAAAAAAATAATAATAATAATAAAGAAAAAAAAAATAGTAGACAAAAATAAAAGAAATCCTAAATCATTCCCCCCCACACTTAATTCTTACATTGTCCTCAATGTAAGTCTATTAACTCAAATGAAAGAATCATGTGTAAGATAAAAGAACTAATAACATAAGAATAGGAACAACTAAGACTCAAAACAAAACAAACTCATGCATCCTAAATAATCCTAAAATACTAAACAAAAATTAACAAGTAAACATAAAAAGATTAAAATCAAACTGACAAGGTATGTCTCAAGTCTCCCTTACTCAGACCTTGTTCAGAATGAATACTTCTAAATTGCTTAAAACACAACAAACTATTTTTTTTTTTTTTTTTTTTTGAAAAGAAGACATCAAACTGACAAGGTATGTCTCAAGTCTCCCTTACTCAGACCTTGTTCAGAATGAATACTTCTTAAATTTTTTTTTTTTTTTTTTTTTTTTATTAAATTAGCAAAATATGTCCCTTACCCCCTACTAAAATATGACATTGTCCCCAATGTCAAATTTTAAAGGTAGAATTTAGGAGATATTACCTGCAGAGGTTGCTAACCACTTATTATAACTGAGACACAACAAGCAAAATGTTAGATAATGTCACAAAGACAAAGTGCAATCCACTCCTTGCTCGTCCATATCTCTTTTTCTTTTTCCGAGCGTTTGCGAAACAACCGTAGCAGATAAACACTCATAAGCTTGGAGCTTTTTGAGTAAATCTTCAATGGTTGTAGCAGAAATTATGGTTCTCCTTGCCTCAATGGGTTTCTTATTTGTGACCAAAGATGACCAAGAAGCCACGCAAGCTATTTCTTCCAATGTACCCAGACCTCCTGGTAAAGCAATGAATGCATCGGCAGAATGGTACATGATTGTTATCCGTTCAGGGACACTCCAGACTTGTATTTCCTTACCCACGGTAGGTCCACAAAAACTTGTGAATAGTTTTGGCACGATTCCTAGAACTGGACTTCCTCCGGCGTGTGCTGCTGTAGCGACTGCTCCCATTAAACCCGTACTACCGCCTCCATAAATCAAGTGGATCTTTTGTTGGGCAAGTATTACTCCAACTCTTATGGCTTCATCAGCGAATATGTTATTTTTCCCTGGATAAGCACCTCCAAAGACACAAATTTTTTTAATGCGCTGGGATGAAGTACTTTCCATTTTTTTTTTTTTTCGAGTGCCTGAAAGAGAATGAGTACATGGTGTAATATATAGAGGACTGAGTAGTGAATCAGACAAGAGTAATAATGTCGCCGAAAGTGTATCTGACCTGTCAGAAGAAAATGTTAACCTAACAAAAGATTTTTGCGTGATTTCAGGAAGAAAATCGAAAAGAGAAGAAAAATCAACCGTAAAAGACAAATAAAAAAAATAAAAAAAAACGAGAATAGTTACACAAATCGAACAACACGTAAATTAAACCAAAATAAAGTTATTGCAAATCAAACCAAAAACTGAGAAGTCATTTATTGTAGTTGTGATTGTGGCTCACATCTTCCTCTGGTTTTACGTCCAGAAACGGCTTAAACGCCTTCTATGAGTCGAGGATATGCTTCCCATCCAGTTTTCTTACAAGCTGGCAAACAGGGTCTTTTAACATCAGATTCCCAAGATGTTGCCATTCCCTTTGGAATTGCGGCCATAAATCAAGAATTTCTCTTTGTACGTCTCCACTAGGATGCGTCTCAAGAGAAAGTTGGATATTACCCAAATTCTCCTTACTCAGTCCATCCTTAATGAATTCAATTTTATCATCTCGATTAGAGGACGGAATCCCAATAGAACGACATTTACCGTTACACGTCCATCGTGCACATTTGTGGCAATTTGAACTCATGCGCTTTGCTCGTCGCTTCTTTGCAAAAGTGCTTCTACCTGTACCTGGTAAATGCAAAACAGGAAGATATTCATCTTCACGTACCTTGGCTTCAATTAGCCAACGTATGTCGTCAGGAATCCCTTTGCGCATAAGCATTCTTAATCTTTCAAGTCGAACTTGGTAAAGCTTCAGTAAAATATTTCGAGGAAAAGGAGGAAATCGTTTCTGCAATCTTGTGAGAATATCATCCATCCTGAAAAAGAATGAAAAAAAAAATTGAAAGAGAAATTGGAAGAGAAATTTATATACAATATCAGTTTTGTGGGTAGCTGATGGAACCGATTTAAATAATCACGGAGTACCGTTATCCGCCATTTAACCGGGGTTAAAAAAAAAATTTATATTTACATCTAGTTATTTTCAAAACAAGGATCAAAAAGAAAAACAACATAAAAAGACTCAAAAACAAAACACTCTAAATAAAATCCTAAATTCTTCCCCCCACACATGATTTTTACATTGTCCTCAATGTAATGCTATTATCCCCCAATGCAAGAATTATATGTAAGAGAAAAGAACTATTGAACAAAAGAAAAGAAAAACAATAAAAGATAGAATGATGGAGAGTAAGGAATATGCAAATCTGATATAATAGATGTTCTCCATCCTTTTGGGTTGCCTCTCTAAGAAGCGCTTGGTTTATTGTCCTCAGCTTGACTTAGACCCATGCCATTATTATTCAACATACTTTGGCTCAAAAAGTGGAAACTCCTCCACATCTTGTATTGGAAAGTTCTCATAGTAAGGCTTCAATCTATGACCATTCACTTTGAATGCCTTATCTGTTTTCGGGCTTTGGATTTCAACTGCACCATGAGTAAATACATTAGTAATAACAAAAGGTCCAACCCAACGAGAACGTAACTTACCTGGATATAACTTAAGGCGTGAATGGAAGAGAAGAACTTTTTGTCCAACAACAAATTCTTTTCTTGATATCATCTTGTCATGGAATGCCTTAGTTTTTTCCTTGTAAATCCTAGAATTCTGATAGGCATCATTCCTTATCTCCTCTAATTCTTGTAGGTCAAGTTTTCTTTTCTTTCCTATCTCATCCATCTCCATGTTGCATTGTTTGATAGCCCAATATGATTTATGTTCCAATTCAACCGGAAGATGACAAGGCTTACCATAAACAAGTCGATAAGGAGACATACCAATGGGTGTCTTATATGCTGTCCTATAAGCCCAAAGTGCATCATCAAGTCGTGAACTCCAATCCTTCCTATTTGGATTAACTGTTTTTTCAAGGATGGACTTAACTTCTCGGTTTGACACTTCAGCTTGCCCACTAGTTTGAGGATGATATGAGGTGGAGACCTTGTGTGTGATGTTATACTTCCTCAAAAGTGCTTCCATAGTCCTATTGCAAAAGTGAGTACCTCTATCGCTGATTATGGCCTTTGGCGTTCCAAACCTAGCAAAGATGTTAGTCTTGACAAAATCTGAAACAACTTTAGAGTCATTAGTCCTAGTGGATTTTGCTTCCACCCACTTTGAAACATAATCAACGGCAAGTAAAATATAAAGATTACCAAAAGAAGGAGGAAAAGGTCCCATGAAATCCATGCCCCATACATCAAAAATTTCAACAATAAGTATTGGAGTTTGAGGCATTTGATTTCTAGCACCTAAGTTACCAGTTCTTTGGCAACGATCACATGACTTGCAAAAGAGGTATGCATCTTTGAATATGGTAGGCCAATAAAATCCAGAATCAAGAACTTTCATGGCTGTTCTTTTGGATCCAAAGTGTCCTCCACATGCATAAGAGTGACAAAAGGTGAGAATAGATTGAAATTCAGTTTTGAGTACACACCTTCTTATAATCTGATCGGAGCAATGCTTCCAAAGGTAAGGATCATCCCATATGTAGTATTTGGCATCACTCTTGATCTTATTTCTTTGAGCTTGTGTCAACTCTTGTGGCAACTTCTTGGTAACTAAGTAATTAACAATATCAGCATACCAAGGAGTTGTTGTTCTTATAAAAAGAAGTTGCTCATCCGGAAAGTTCTCATTCAAGGGTAGTGCATCATCTTCATGAACTAAACGGCTAAGATGGTCCGCAACCAAGTTGTCACTACCTCTCTTATCTTTTATCTCCAAATCAAACTCTTGTAAGAGAAGTATCCATCTGATCAACCTTGGTTTGGCCTCCTTCTTAGTGAGTAAGTACCTAAGGGCTGCATGGTCAGAAAATACAATTACTTTAGTACCAATTAAATAAGATCGAAATTTTTCTAAAGCAAATACAACAGCCAAAAGTTCTTTTTCAGTAGTGGAATAGTTCAATTGAGCATCATTAAGAGTTCGGGAGGCATAATAAATGGCATGTGAGGCTTTGCCAACCCGTTGGCCCAAAACAGCTCCAATGGCATAGTCACTAGCATCACACATGATTTCAAAAGGTATATTCCAATCTGGTGGTTGCATGATAGGAGCTGATGTCAAGAGTCCCTTCAATGTTTCAAACGCCTCTTTGCATTTATCATCAAAGTGGAAAACCACATCTTTTTGTAGTAGCTTGCAAAGAGGTAATGTGATCTTTGAGAAGTCTTTGATAAATCTCCTATAGAAACCTGCATGTCCAAGAAAAGAACGAACCTCTCTCACATTTGTGGGAGGTGGTAAAGAATGCATAATATCTATTTTAGATTTATCAACCTCCATCCCTCTAGAAGAAATAACATGACCCAAAACTATTCCTTGTTCTACCATAAAGTGACATTTTTCCCAATTCAAAACAAGGTTAGTTTCCATGCATCTTTCAAGTACAAGTGTAAGGTTCTCTAGACATCTATCAAAAGAATCACCATAGACACTAAAATCATCCATAAACACTTCTATGATATTCTCTACATAATCTGAAAATATGCTAACCATACACCTTTGGAATGTAGCTGGTGCATTACAAAGACCAAATGGCATACGCCGGTATGCAAAAGTACCAAATGGACATGTGAATGTTGTTTTCTCTTGGTCCTCCGGAGCAATGGCTATCTGATTATAACCTGAAAAACCATCAAGAAAACAATAATGAGAATGGCCAGCTAACCTTTCAAGCATTTGATCAATAAAAGGTAAAGGAAAGTGGTCTTTGCGAGTTGTGGAATTAAGTTTACGATAATCAATACAAACTCGCCATCCTGTTTGAATCCTAGTAGGAACAAGTTCATTCTCATTATTTGTTACCACCGTTACACCTGATTTCTTTGGAACCACTTGGACTGGGCTCACCCATTTGCTATCCGAGATAGGATAGATCACTCCAACATCTAGGAGCTTCAGTATCTCCTTTTTCACAACCTCCATCATAGGAGGGTTCAATCTCCTTTGTGCTTCTCTTGTTGGTTTAGACCCTTCCTCTAACAAAATCCGGTGCATGCACATGGATGGGCTTATTCCCTTGATATCGGCAATTGTCCAACCAATTGCTGTTTTATGCTCTCTAAGCACCCGGATAAGTCGCTCTTCTTGCAAAGGTGTGAGCTCTTTGGCAATGATGACAGGTAGTGTGTCCTTTTCCCCTAAGAACAAATATTTCAAGTGGTTCGGTAGTGGTTTCAATTCTAAAGTTGGTGCCTGCAAAATGGAAGGTAGAAGTTTCTCATTAGATAAAGGCAAATCAATAAATGAAACATCAAACCTTGCATCTTTAGGTTGCAGCGAGTGTAAAGATTCTAGTGCCCCTTCCACCTGGTCACTCAAGGCTAGTTTAGCATTCCCCATTCCGAGATGGTTGCTAAGGACTATTTCCACACTATCTTCACCATCTAGCTCATAAGCTTGCTGCACTAGTGAGTCAATTATATCAATATTAAAAACAGAATGCACATCACTAGGATATCTCATGGCCTCAAAAATGTTAAAGCGAATTATTTCACCATCAAATTCCATAGTTAAAGTGCCATCATGTACATCTATTTTAGTTCTTGCTGTTTTCAAGAATGGTCTCCCTAATAGAATAGGTGTGGGATTAGAAGACATTTCATCTTCCATCTCAATAACATAAAAGTCAGCGGGAAAAACCAATTCATTAACCTGTACAAGAACGTCTTCTACAACTCCTCTTGGATAAGTGTTAGAACGGTCAGCAAGTTGTATTATAACACCGGTTTCCTCTAATGGTCCTAGATTCAATGAAGCATAAATTGAATATGGCATGACATTAATAGATGCCCCTAGATCTAGCATAGCACGCTCAAACCTGGTGTTGCCTATCTTACAAGGAATGGTAAACATACCTGGATCCTTGCATTTAGGTGGGAGTTTCTTTTGAAGAACAGCTGACACATTCTCCCCTACACTTACCTTTTCATTCCATTTCAACTTCCGTTTAGATGTGCACAACTCTTTTAGGAACTTGGCATATCTTGGCACTTGCTTGATAGCATCTAGTAAAGGAATGTTCACCTCTACTTTCCGGAAGGTTTCCAAAATTTCCTTCTCTTGCTCCTCCTTCTTGGACTTTGCTAACCTGCTAGGAAAAGGTGGAGGAGTTATATAAGAAGGAAATGATGGTTTAGGAATTACCTTTTTTAGTGGCTCGTTGGGATGTGAAGAGGATGCCATGGTATTGTTCTCCCCTTGAGCACTATCATTTTGTGGTTTCTCTAGCTGTTTCCCACTTCTTAAATTTATAGCATTGGCATTCTCTCTTGGATTCACTATGGTTTGGGAAGGTAATTTCCCAGAATCCCTTGCTTGCATTTGACTCATGGTTGTTGCTAATTGCCCTATTTGAGTCTCCAAATTTCGAATACTTGTCTTTGTTTCCTGTTGAAATTGAATTGTATTAGTAGAAAGAGCTTTAACAAGATCTTCAAGAGAAGTACCTGAATTTTGGGTGGGTGGTAGTTGTTGTCGGGTTTGGTATGGTTGTTGCACTCTTTGCTGAAAACCCGGTGGCCTGTGGTCAAATGGTGGAGGAATAGTTTGTGATTGGTTCCCTCCATAATTGAAGTTTGGATGATCCCTCCATCCTGGATTGTATGTGTTTGAGTAGGGATCATATTTCCTTGATTGGTTCTGAAATCCACCCATGGCATTCACATGTTCATTGGTATCCTCTTGAAGTGTTGGACACATATCAGTTTGGTGCCCTATGTTTGAACATATGCCACAAGCCTTTATTTGTTGTATTTTACCTACAGCCAATTGTTGAACAAGAGAAGTCAGTTTATCAAATTTTTGTTCAAGGGATGATATACTTACCTCATTAACTCTCTTGGATTGTGGTGGTGGATCTTGTCTCATTGAGAACTGTTGAGAATTGGCTGCCATGTTGGAGATTAATGTTCTAGCAGCCCTGGGAGTCTTATCAACTAGAGCTCCCCCACTAGCGGCATCTATCATACTTCTCTCCATGGGCATGAGACCTTCATAGAAGTATTGGATGAGAAGTTGTTCACTTATCTGATGGTGTGGACATGATGCACAAAGTTTCTTGAACCTCTCCCAATATTCATATAGGGACTCTCCGTTGTATTGCCGAATCCCACATATCTCTTTCCTAATGTTGGCAGCCTTAGATGCTGGGAAATACCTTTCCAAGAATGCTTTCTTCAAATCATTCCATGTAGTGATGGTCCCGGATGGTAGATAGTAGAGCCATTCCTTTGCTGAATCAGCTAGAGAGAATGGGAAGGCTCTCAACTTAACTTGCTCTTCCGTGACCCCTGTTGGTCTCATGCTTGAGCAAACTACATGGAATTCCTTGAGGTGCTTATTTGGATCCTCTCCTGCAAAACCATGAAAAGTTGGGAGAAGATGAATCAAACCAGATTTTAATTCAAAAGCTACCTCAAGATTAGCATATTCAATGCATAATGGTTGTTGACCCAAGTCCGGAGCGGCTAGCTCCTTGAGAGTTCGGTTGTCAGCTGCTGCCATCTCTCCTTGCTTCTCTTGGACGTTTTGGATCAACTCCTCAATTGGTTGTTGGTGAGAAGTTATAAATTCCCGAATTTTCCTAAGTCGTAAGTCTTCTTCGGGGGCTTGGAACATTCACTAATAAAAAAAAATAAGAAAGTAAATAATTAGAACAGAAAATAAGAATAAACCAATAAACTAATAAACTAAAGAAAGCAATCCCCGGCAACGGCGCCAAAAATTTGGTTGCACCCAAAAGAGTGTATCTTATTTAACCTTGCACTAAAAAGATCAATTGTAAGTATAGTAGTTAGCAAGGGTCGAGTCCTCAGGGATTGGGTTTTAGTTTATAAGTTGATAGTTTAAAACTTAAATTCAAGAACAATAAAAGAAAAGGGTTTTTTTTTAAGCCAGATTTAAACTAAAGTAAATAATAAGAATAAGATGCAAGGCGGTATAACCAGCCAATAAAAATATATATACTAAATTAGGCGGTATAACCAGCCAATAAAAATAAAACAAAATTAATATACAAATTAGGCGGTATAACCAGCCAATAAAAATAAATATACTTTTAAAAATAAGCAAACTAGAAAAGTAAGAAAACAAGTAAGAAGAATCAAAAATGAAAAATATGGTTAAGGTTTCATTCTCCACCACTAGACATCATTAAGAATCAATTTTAGATCTATCAATATCAACCAACTATCAAAGTTAACAACCGTAGATAACAACAAGCTCTGTTATCCCAATCTTTCCTTAGTTTGTCGTTAAATAGAACAAGCTCTCTATTTAATCTCTAACCATCAAACAACCTAGAATAAGCTCTCTAGATTCAATTTAATGGCAGCTTTATGATGAGAAAGATAGGTTGATCTAAGCAACAAACACATAAGCTCGGATTGTTCAACTTAGGTTATGTTCCACTTTGCAATTATTGAAAACTTGACCATAATCATTAATCACAAATTGCCACTTATGAATAGGAAATCAAGACAATTACACGGATCAAGACTCCTAGACTAGCAATAGATAATTATCAAGATCTATCTAGTTGTACACCTAAATAAATCAAGACAACATCATGAACAATTCTTGTAGAAGAACATAAGCAACTTTGATAGAAAATTAATGATAGATAGAATCTGAAAATCAATCACAAAACGTGTCTAGGGCTTTGAAATCACCCTTAACCAAATAGAAGTTTAGCCTAGCATAGGCATCATAAACATAAACATAAAATTAAAGAGAATCTAAGAAGGAAATAAAAGAAAGAAAGAAGAAGAAGAAGAATATTAATTATCCAACCTCTTGCTCTTTCTAAAGAAAAAGAAAACTAGAGAAAAGAAACAAGAAGAAAACTTAGAGAATTTTGTTAAAATGGCTAATATCCTACCAATCTCCAATATGATCCCTTACAATCATCCAAGGCCCTCTATTTATACACATTTTGGAGGGCTAAATGACAAGAGACAAGCTTTACAAATTTCAAAGGTAGGTATATGACGATTTTGATCAGCCAACTTGTTGGTCGATTTCGTCAATATTGGAGGCCTTATCTGATCACATGGTCTTCTAGAAAAAGGTTCCCCTATCAGTTAAGAAACCATAGCCGTTGGAATCAGCTCATTTGCTGATGTGGTTAAGCAGATATGGGCAAAATACGAAAACATGTCAGCACAGACGTCATTGCACATCAGCCACCTTGATGGTCGATTTCTTCAATATTGGAGGCCTGATCTGATCACATGGTCTTCTAGACAAAGGTTCCCCTATCAGTTACGGAACCATAGCCGTTGGAATCAGCTCATTTGCTGATGTGGTTAAGCAGATATGGGCAAAATACGAAAACATGTCAGCACAGACGTCATTGCACATCAGCCAACTTGATGGTCGATTTCGCTAGGGAAAACGACTCCGTTTTAAGAAGTGTAAAACATGAAAAAGATAGATATGCCTCTTAGCTTTGCATGGCTACAAATTTCAGCCTTATTGCTTCAGTGAAACTCGAGATATAGCTGATATGGCAAAAGGTGTCGGAACTGAAACTGAACTGGATTTGCCCTTAATTCTAGTAATCTAAAATCACTCAAAGAAACTTGTGAAAAACACCAAAATACATAAAAATATAAAAGATCATAAACACAAATAGACTAAACAATAATAACTCGTATTTGACACAAAACATTAATAAAACATAACTAAAAACTATATAATTATACGAGTTATCAGGTTTCTTATTTGTGACCAAAGATGACCAAGAAGCCACGCAAGCTATTTCTTCCAATGTACCCAGACCTCCTGGTAAAGCAATGAATGCATCGGCAGAATGGTACATGATTGTTATCCGTTCAGGGATACTCCAGACTTGTATTTCCTTACCCACGGTAGGTCCACAAAAATCTGTGAATAGTTTTGGCACGACTCCTAGAACTGGACTTCCTCCGGCGTGTGCTGCTGTAGCGACTGCTCCCATTAAACCCGTACTACCGCCTCCATAAATCAACTGGATCTTTTGTTGGGGAAGTATTACTCCAACTCTTATGGCTTCATCAGCGAATATGTTATTTTTCCCTGGATAAGCACCTCCAAAGACACAAATTTTTTTAATGCGTTGGGACGAAGTACTTTCCATGTTTTTCTTCTTTTTTTTTTTTTTCGAGTGCCTGAAAGAGAATGAGTACATGGTGTAATATATAGAGGACTGAGTAGTGAATCAGACAAGAGTAATAATGTCGCCGAAAGTGTATCTGACCTGTCAGAAGAAAATGTTAACCTAACAAAAGATTTTTGCGTGATTTCAGGAAGAAAATCAAAAAGAGAAGAAAAATCAACCGTAAAAGACAAATAAAAAAATGAGAATAATTACACAAATCGAATAACACGTAAATTAAACTGAAATAAAGTTATTGCAAATCAAACCAAAAGCTGAGAAGTCATTTATTGTAGTTGTGATTGTGGCTCACATCTTCCTCTGGTTTTACGTCCAGAAACGGCTTAAACGCCTTCTATGAGTCGAGGATATGCTTCCCATCCAGTTTTCTTACAAGCTGGCAAACAGGGTCTTTTAACATCAGATTCCCAAGATGTTGCCATTCCCTTTGGAATTGCGGCCATAAATCAAGAATTTCTCTTTGTACGTCTCCACTAGGATGCGTCTCAAGAGAAAGTTGGATATTACCCAAATTCTCCTTACTCAGTCCATCCTTAATGAATTCAATTTTATCATCTCGATTAGAGGACGGAATCCCAATTGAACGACATTTACCGTTACACGTCCATCGTGCACATTTGTGGCAATTTGAACTCATGCACTTTGCTCGTCGCTTCTTTGCAAAAGTGGTTCTACCTGTACCTGGTAAATGCAAAACAGGAAGATATTCATCTTCACGTACCTTGGCTTCAATTATCCAACGTATGTCTCCAGGAATCCCTTTGTGCATAAGCATTCTTAATCTTTCAAATCGAACTTGGTAAAGCTTCAGTAAAATATTTCGAGGAAAAGGAGGAAATCGTTTCTGCAATCTTGTGAGAATATCATCCATCCTGAAAAAAAATGAAAAAAATTGAAAGAGAAATTGGAAGAGAAATTTATATACAATATCAGTTTTGTGGGTAGCTGATGGAACCGATTTAAATAATCACGGAGTACCGTTATCCGCTGATGCACCCAAAAGAGTGTATCTTATTTAACCTTGCATTAAAAAGATCAATTGTAAGTATAATGATTAGCAAGGGTCGAGTCCTCAGGGATTGGGTTTTAGTTTATAAGTTAATAGTTTAAAACTTACGTTCAAAGAAAACAATAAAAGAAAAGGGGTTTTTGAAGCCAGATTTAAACTAAAGTAAATAATAAGAATAAGATGCAAGGCGGTATAACCAGCCAATAAAAATATATATACTAAATTAGGCGGTATAACCAGCCAATAAAAATAAAACAAAGTTAATATACAAATTAGGCGGTATAACCAGCCAATAAAAATAAATATACTTTTAAAAATAAGCAAACTAGAAAAGTAAGAAAACAAGTAAGTAAGAAGAATCAAATATGAAAAATATGGTTAAGGTTTCATTCTCCACCACTAGACATCATTAAGAATCAATTTCAGATCTATCAATATCAACCAACTATCAAAGTTAACAACCGTAGATAACAACAAGCTCTGTTATCCCAATCTTTCCTTAGTTTGTCGTTAAATAGAACAAGCTCTCTATTTAATCTCTAACCATTAAACAACCTAGAATAAGCTCTCTAAATTCAATTTAATGGCAGCTTTATGATGAGAAAGATAGGTTGATCTAAGAAACAAACACATAAGCTCGGATTGTTCAACTTAGGTTATGTTCCACTTTGCAATTATTGAAAACTTGACCATAATCATTAATCACAAATTGCCACATATGAATAGGAAATCAAGACAATTACACGGATCAAGACTCCTAGACTAGCAATAGATAATTATCAAGGTCTATCTAGTTGTACACCTAAATAAATCAAGACAACATCATGAACAATTCTTGTAGAAGAACATAAGCAACTTTGATAGAAAATTAATGATAGATAGAATCTGAAAATCAATCACAAAACATGTCTAGGGCTTTGAAATCACCCTTAACCAAATAGAAGTTTAGCCTAGCATAGGCATTGTAAACATAAACATAAAATTAAAGAGAATCTAAGAAGGAAATAAAAGAAAGAAAGAAGAAGAAGAAAATAAAGAAAAAGAAAACTAGAGAAAAGAAAGAAGAAGAAAACTTAGAGAATTTTATTACAATGGCTAATTTCCTACCAATCTACCATATGATCCTCTACAATCATCCAAGGCCCTCTATTTATACACATTTTGGAGGGCTAAATGACAAGAGACAAGCTTTACAAATTTCAAAGGTAGGTATAATAGGTGGGTGCATTTTTCTAACAATTTTCGTCATATTGTATGACAATTTTGATCAGCCAACTTGATGGTCGATTTTGTCAATATTGGAGGCCTGATCTGATTACATGGTCTTCTAGAAAAATGTTCCCCTGTCAGTTACTGATCCATAGCCGTTAGAATCAGCTCATTTTCTAATATGGATAAGAAGATATGGGCAAAATACGAAAACAGGTCAGCACAGACGTCATTGCACATCAGCCAACTTGATGGTCGATTTCGCTAGGAAAAACGACTCCGTTTCAAGAAGTGTAAAACATGAAAAAGATAGATATGCCTCTTAACTTTGCACGGTTAAAATTTCAGCCTTATTGCTTCAGTGAAACTCCAGATATAGCTGATATGTCAAAAGGTGTCGGAACTGGAACTGAACTGGATTTGCCCTTAATTCTAGTAATCTGAAATCACTCAAAGAAACTTGTGAAAAACACCAAATTACATAAAAATATAAAAGATCATAAACACAATTTAGACTAAACAATAATAACTCGTATTTGACACAAAACAATAATAAAACTATATAATTATACGAGTTATCACACCCCCACACTTAGATTGTTGCTAGTCCCTAGCAACGACTCAATAAAAATAAAATAAGAAAATCTAATCTAATCCACTTTCGTAGGAAATCACGGTGGCACTTAGCATGTGACACAAGCCTTTAAACCCCTAGGTGTCCCTGGTGGACGAGTTTAGTCTCGTGAGGGTTTACTAGAACGATACCCACAAACATTGAAAAACTAAAATATAAATAAACTACATATACTAAAAATATTTACTCCTAATCCTTTCAATACAAATTAGAGACAATCTTTGAACAAGTCTTATAAACTAATCAATAGCTTAAAGAATTTCACAAAAAATCATGCTTGAATGTAAATTGTTTGAGTTAAGCCAATATTAACATAACATATTTCAATCAAAATAGTGCATATTCAAACTTAATCTCAACCTCTCACATGGGATACTCTCATGATTTTCACTCTTTAAAGTAGTGGTAAAGTGTTTACACTCAATCAATCTCATGAAAATAGTTCTACCATATGCTTGCTTGTCCACCTATTCTCCACTAAAACATCATGCAACTTCATAAATCAAGAGGTCTTTAATCAAGGTTGTAATAGGGCCAAGGGGTTTGTAATGTGGTTGAAGAACAAAAGGATAAAGATATCACAAAGGTTCCAAAGAGTTCATAAAGTTTAGAGACATAAAAAGATCATACAAAGAAACTTCTCAAAACTCTTTACAAGTACATAGTCACCTAGGCCGGATATTCATGTTGGGCCTTTTCTTCATTCTAAACAACTTTGTAACATCTTTTTCTTTTTCCACAAATTCAAGAGATGATTCATATTTTTTTTTTACATAGGAATATATTTGCCAGTATTCCATTTCTTTTTCTCTTGACTTTTCTTTTCTTTTCCCCCCACACTTATTTCTTGTTTCTAACCCAAATTTTTAACTAAAAATATCCCTTGTTTTTTTGCAATATGTCTCAAAATATATAATCCATCTTTAGAACAAGGGTAAGGATATAAGTATATTTAGGCTAGGTGTAAGTTGTGGTTACCAATAAAACAGCATATTTAATGTAGGCTCAAATTGGCTCACTAGTGGGGATGTTCTCTTAGAACATTAATAATGGATGGCTGTTTGGCTCTGGTTATAATCCTAATGCCTCTATCATATTCATGTTGTCACATGTATTAATATAGTCTCAAACGGTTTAAAGCAAGTTCTAGAGAATCATGTAATCATAAGAGCACTCAAGAAAGAAATTAGATTGATTTGTATAATGCATCAATCATTATAGGCTCAAAAACTCACAAGGATGATTATACAAGTCAGATTAAGTCTAAACATGCTTCTTTCTCAATCAACATATCATATTAACATTGGCTCATAAAAAGGTTGACATCAAGCTCAATTCTCATGAAAATCTTCTCACTAATAAATCTGTTTTAGACTTATGCAATTCATATCTCATCATTGTATTAAAAAGGAACTAAAACACACTAAAAAAAATAATAATAATAATAAAGACTCATAAAAAAAAATAGTAGACAAAAATAAAAGAAATCCTAAATCATTCCCCCCCACACTTAATTCTTACATTGTCCTCAATGTAAGTCTATTAACTCAAATGAAAGAATCATGTGTAAGAGAAAAGAACTAATAACATAAGAATAGGAACAACTAAGACTCAAAACAAAACAAAACCATGCAACCTAAATAATCCTAAAATACTAAACAAAAATTAACAAGTAAACATAAAAAGATTAAAATCAAACTGACAAGGTATGTCTCAAGTCTCCCTTACTCAGACCTTGTTCAGAATGAATACTTTTAAATGGCTTAAAACACAAATTTCTTTCTTTTTTTTTTTCTTTTTTTTTTTGAAGGTAAAATTTAGGAGATATTACCTGTAGAGGTTGCTAACCACTTATTATAACTGAGACACAACAAACAAAATGTTAGATAATGTCACAAAGACAAAGTGCAATCCACTCCTTGCTCGTCCATATCTCTTTTTCTTTTTTCGAGCGTTTGCGAAACAACCGTAGCAGATAAACACTCATAAGCTTGGAGCTTTTTGAGTAAATCTTCAATGGTTGTAGCAGAAATTATGGTTCTCCTTGCCTCTGAAAACATGAATCCATTTTCCACAACATTATCTAAATATGAAAGCAAATTACTAAAATAACCATTAATATTAAGCAAACCAATGGGTTTCTTATTTGTGACCAAAGATGACCAAGAAGCCACGCAAGCTATTTCTTCCAATGTACCCAGACCTCCTGGTAAAGCAATGAATGTATCGGCAGAACGGTACATGATTGTCATCCGTTCAGGGATACTCCAGACTTGTATTTCCTTACCCACGATAGGTCCACAAAAACCTGTGAATAGTTTTGGCACGATTCCTAGAACTGGACTTCCTCCGGTGTGTGCTGCTGTAGCGACTGCTCCCATTAAACCCGTACTACCGCCTCCATAAATCAACTTGATCTTTTGTTGGGCAAGTATTACTCCAACTCTTATGGCTTCATCAGCAAATATGTTATTTTTCCCTGGATAAGCACCTCCAAAGACACAAATTTTTTTAATGCGCTGGGACGAAGTTCTTTCCATTTTTTTTTTTCGAGTGCCTGAAAGAGAATGAGTACATGGTGTAATATATAGAGGACTGAGTAGTGAATCAGACAAGAGTAATAATGTCGCCGAAAGTGTATTTGACCTGTCAGAAGAAAATGTTAACCTAACAAAAGATTTTTGCGTGATTTCAGGAAGAAAATCAAAAAGAGAAGAAAAATCAACCGTAAAAGACCAATAAAAAAAACGAGAATAATTACACAAATCGAACAACACGTAAATTAAACCAAAATGAAGTTATTGCAAATCAAACCAAAAGCTGAGAAGTTATTTATTGTAGTTGTGATTGTGGCTCACATCTTCCTCTGGTTTTACGTCCAGAAACGGCTTAAACGCCTTCTATGAGTCGAGGATATGCTTCCCATCCAGTTTTCTTACAAGCTGGCAAACAGGGTCTTTTAACATCAGATTCCCAAGATGTTGTCATTCCCTTTGGAATTGCGGCCATAAATTAAGAATTTCTCTTTGTACGTCTCCACTAGGATGCGTCTCAATAGAAAGTTGGATATTACCCAAATTCTCCTTACTCAGTCCATCCTTAATGAATTCAATTTTATCATCTCGATTAGAGGACGGAATCCCAATAGAACGACATTTACCGTTACACGTCCATCGTGCACATTTATGGCAGTTTGAACTCATGCGCTTTGCTCGTCGCTTCTTTGCAAAAGTGCTTCTACCTGTACCTGGTAAATGCAAAACAGGAAGATATTCATCTTCACGTACCTTGGCTTCAATTATCTAACGTATGTCTTCAGGAATCCCTTTGTGCATAAGCATTCTTAATCTTTCAAATCGAACTTGGTAAAGCTTCAGTAAAATATTTCGAGGAAAAGGAGGAAATCGTTTCTGCAATCTTGTGAGAATATCATCCATCCTGAAAAAAAATGAAAAAAATTGAAAGAGAAATTGGAAGAGAAATTTATATACAATATCAGTTTTGTGGGTAGCTGATGGAACCGACTTAAATAATCACGGAGTACCGTTATCCGCCATTTAACCGGGGTTAAAAAAAAATTATATTTACATCTAGTTATTTTCAAAACAAGGATCAGAAAGAAAAACAACATAAAAAGACTCAAAAACAAAACACTCTAAATAAAATCCTAAATTCTTCCCCCCACACATAATTCTTACATTGTCATTAATGTAATGGTATTAATCCCAAATGAAAGAATCATGTGTAAGTGAAAAGAACTAATAAACAAAATAAACTTATGCAGCCTAAATGAACTTAGAAACACTAAACACAATTAGCAAAGAAACATAAGAAAAAGATAAAGAAAAAGAGAGCAAATCTGAGGATGGCAGTTTGGCAATGCTTTCACTAATTAGGCTGCCTCCCCCAATTAGCACTTGATTGATTGTTTTCAGCCTAGCCAATTCCCCTTCTTGGCTTTTTAGGCTTGTTAGGCTCATACATGAAACTTCTCAGATTTTTGCGTTTTGGAGGAAGTTTTCTTTGCAAAACAGCCAATGCATTCTCCCCCACACGTATTATTTCATCATTCTTGGTGGGGTATAGCTCTTTGAGGAATTGTGCATATCTTGGTACTTGTCTAATGGCATCCACAAGCAAGCTGTTTAAGGTTTCCAAAAATTGTTGTTCATGTTCCTCCTTCTTGGACTTTGCAAATCTGCTAGGAAAAAGTGGAGAAGGAACATTAGTAGAAATAAGAACCTTAAAAGCTACCTGAGGTGTCAAAGTACTCTCAATTTGAATGGTGGCTTCATTATCCTCAAGAAGTGAATCCATCTTTGGTTTTGTCTCATCCTCATCTTGTTCCTCATTCTTCAAGGTCACAATAGTAGCATTCTCCTTTGGGTTAATCATCGTTTGGGCTGGGAGTTCTTCAGATCTTTGTGCTACCCATCCCACCATACTACTAGCCAATAGGCTCATTTGCCTTTCCAAACTCTGGATGCTTGCCCTTGTTTCCTGTTGAAATTGCAAAGTATCAGTAACAAGAGAATGTACAAGATCTTCTAAAGAAGTACCTGAGTTTTGAGTCATATGTGGTGGTTGAAAAAGATCTGGTTCTTGAGACCATGATTGATTGAAGCTAGATGGATGAGTGTAATTGGCATAAGGATCTACTTCTTGGTAATTTTTCGAGTAGCCATAATTAGTATGATCCCACCATCCCTCATGGTAAGTGTTTGAGTAATGATCATACTGTTGGTCTTGGAACACTTGATGGCCTTGACATCCTCCCATGGCCAATTGTTGAACTGGGGAGGTGAGCTTGGCTTGTTGATTCTCCATGTTCATGTATGCCACCAACTCTTCAAGTGTTAGATTGCTCAATTCCATCGTTTTTTTTTTTTCTTTTTCTTTTCTTTCAAAATTTGATAAGAAAAACCCGTATGTACAAGAAAATAAAACTCATTAGAACTGAAAATAAGAATAAACTAAGTAACAAATAAACTAAAAAAAACAATCCCCGGCAACGGCGCCAAAAATTTGATGCACCCAAAAGAGTGTATCTTATTTAACCTTGCACTAAAAAGATAAATTGTAAGTATAGTAGTTAGCAAGGGTCGGGTCCTCAGGGATTGGGTTTTAGTTTATAAGTTAATAGTTTAAAACTTAAATTCAAGAACAATAAAAGAAAAGGGGTTTTTTAAGCCAGATTTAAACTAAAGTAAATAATAAGAATAAGATGCAAGGCGGTATAACCAGCCAATGAAAATATATATACTAAATTAGGCGGTATAACCAGCCAATAAAAATATATATACTAAATTAGGCGGTATAACCAGCCAATAAAAATAAAACAAAGTTAATATACAAATTAGGCGGTATAACCAGCCAATAAAAATAAATATACTTTTAAAAATAAGCAAACTAAAAGTAAGAAAACAAGTAAGTAAGAAGAATCAAATATGAAAAATATGGTTAAGGTTTCTGATGCACCCAAAAGAGTGTATCTTATTTAACCTTGCACTAAAAAGATCAATTGTAAGTATAATGATTAGCAAGGGTCGAGTCCTCAGGGATTGGGTTTTAATCTATGAGTTATTAGTTTATAACTTACGTTCAAAGAAAACAATAAAAGAAAAGGGGTTTTTGAAGCCAGATTTAAACTAAAGTAAATAATAAGAATAAGATGCAGGGCGGTATAACCAGCCAATAAAAATATATATACTAAATTAGGCGGTATAACCAGCCAATAAAAATATATATACTAAATTAGGCGGTATAACCAGCCAATAAAAATAAATATACTTTTTTTTAAAAATAAGCAAACTAGAAAAGTAAGAAAACAAGTAAGTAAGAAGAATCAAATATGAAAAATATGGTTAAGGTTTCATTCTCCACCACTAGACATCATTAAGAATCAATTTCAGATCTATCAATATCAACCAACTATCAAAGTTAACAACCGTAGATAACAACAAGCTCTGTTATCCCAATCTTTCCTTAGTTTGTCGTTAAATAGAACAAGCTCTCTATTTAATCTCTAACCATTAAACAACCTAGAATAAGCTCTCTAAATTCAATTTAATGGCAGCTTTATGATGAGAAAGATAGGTTGATCTAAGCAACAAACACATAAGCTCGGATTGTTCAACTTAGGTTATGTTCCACTTTGTAATTATTGAAAACTTGACCATAATCATTAATCACAAATTGCCACTTATGAATAGGAAATCAAGACAATTACACGGATCAAGACTCCTAGACTAGCAATAGATAATTATCAAGATCTATCTAGTTGTACACCTAAATAAATAAAGACAACATCATGAACAATTCTTGTAGAAGAACATAAGCAACTTTGATAGAAAATTAATGATAGATAGAATCTGAAAATCAATCACAAAACATGTCTAGGGCTTTGAAATCACCCTTAACCAAATAGAAGTTTAGCCTAGCATAGGCATTATAAACATAAAATTAAATAGAATCTAAGAAGAAAATAAAAGAAAGAAAGAAGAAGAAGAAGAATATTAATTATCCAACCTCTTGCTCTTTCTAAAGAAAAAGAAAACTAGAGAAAAGAAAGAAGAAGAAAACTTAGAGAATTTTATTACAATGGCTAATATCCTACCTATCTACAATATGATCCTCTACAATCATCCAAGGCCCTCTATTTATACACATTTTGGAGGGCTAAATGACAAGAGACAAGCTTTACAAATTTCAAAGGTAGGTATAATAGGTGGGTGCATTTTTCTAACCATTTTCGTCATATTGTATGACAATTTTGATCAACCAACTTGATGGTCGATTTTGTCAATATTGGAGGCCTGATCTGATCACATGGTCTTCTAGAAAAATGTTCCCCTATCAGTTACTGATCCATAGCCGTTGGAATCAGCTCATTTGCTGATGTGGATAAGAAGATATGGGCAAAATACGAAAACAGGTCAGCACAGACGTCATTGCACATCAGCCAACTTGATGGTCGATTTCGCTAGGGAAAACGACTCCGTTTCAAGAAGTGTAAAACATGAAAAAGTTAGATATGCCTCTTAACTTTGCACGGTTAAAATTTCAGCCTTTTTGCTTCAGTGAAACTCCAGATATAGCTGATATGGCAAAAGGTGTCGGAACTGGAACTGAACTGGATTTGCCCTTAATTGTTGATTTAACCTAGTAATCTGAAATCACTCAAAGAAACTCGTGAAAAACACCAAATTACATAAAAATATAAAAAATCATAAACACGATTAGACTAAGCAATAATAACTCGTATTTGACACAAAACAATAATAAAACATAACTAAAAACTATATAATTATACGAGTTATCACACCCCCACACTTAGCTTTTTGCTAGTCCTCGAGCAAAACAAATAAAAATAAAATAAGAAAATCTAATCTAATCCACTTTCGTAGGAAATCACGGTGGCACTTAGCATGTGACACAAGCCTTTAAACCCCTAGGTGTCCCTAGTGGACGAGTTTAGTCTCGTGAGGGTTTACTAGAACGATACCCACAAACATTGAAAAACTAAAATATAAATAAACTACATATACTAAAAATATTTACTCCTAATCCTTTCAATACACATTAGAGACAATCTTTGAACAAGTCTTATAAACTAATCAATAGCTTAAAGAATTTCACAAAAAATCATGCTTGAATGTAAATTGTTTGAGTTAAGCCAATTGATAACTCGTATAATTATATAGTTTTTAGTTATGTTTTATTACTGTTTTGTGTCAAATACGAGTTATTATTGTTTAGTCTAATTGTGTTTATGATCTTTTATATTTTTATGTAATTTGGTGTTTTTCACAAGTTTCTTTGAGTGATTTCAGATTACTAGAATTAAGGGCAAATCCAGTTCAGTTCCAGTTCTGACACATTTTGCCATATCAGCTATATCTGGAGTTTCACTGAAGAAATAAGGCTGAAATTTGTAGCCGTGCAAAGCTAAGAGGCATATCTATCTTTTTCATGTTTTATACTTCTTGAAACGGAGTCGTTTTCTCTAGCGAAATCGACCATCAAGTTGGCTGATGTGCAATGACGTCTGTGCTGACCAGTTTTCGTATTTTGCCCATATCTGCTTATCCAAATCAGCAAATGAGCTGATTCCAATTGCTATGGATCCGTAACTGATACGGGAACCTTTGTCTAGAAGACCATATGATCAGATCAGGCCTATAATATTGACGAAATCGACCATCAAGTTGGCTGATGTGCAATGACGTCTGTGCTGACATGTTTTCGTATTTTGCCCATATCTGCTTATCCACATCAGCAAATGAGCTGATTCCAACGGCTATGGATCCGTAACTGATAGGGGAACCTTTTTCTAGAAGACCATGTGATCAGATCAGGCCTCCAACATTGACGAAATCGACCATCAAGTTGGCTGATCAAAATTGTCATACAATATGACGAAAATTGTTAGAAAAATTCACCCACCTATTATACCTACCTTTGAAATTTGTAAAGCTTGTCTCTTGTCATTTAGCCTTCCAAAATGTGTATAAATAGAGGGCCTTGGATGATTGTAGAGGAGCATATTGTACATAGGTAGGATATTAGCCATTGTAATAAAATTCTCTAAGTTTTCTTCTTCTTTCTTTTCTCTAGTTTTGTTTTTCTTTAGAAAGAGCAAGAGGTTGGATAATTAATATTCTTCTTCTTCTTATTTCTTTCTTTTATTTTCTTCTTAGATTCTATTTAATTTTATGTTTATAATGCCTATGCTAGGCTAAACTTCTATTTGGTTAAGGGTGATTTCAAAGCCCTAGACATGTTTTGTGATTGATTTTCAGATTCTATCTATCATTAATTTTCTATCAAAGTTGCTTATGTTCTTCTACAAGAATTGTTCATGATGTTGTCTTGATTTATTTAGGTGTACAACTAGATAGATCTTGATAATTATCTATTACTAGTTTAGGAGTCTTGATCCGTGTAATTGTCTTGATTTCCTATTCATAAGTGGCAATTTGTGATTAATGATTATGGTCAAGTTTTCAATAATTGCAAAGTGGAACATAACCTAAGTTGAACAATCCGAGCTTATGTGTTTGTTGCTTAGATCAACCTATCTTTCTCATCATAAAGCTGCCATTAAATTGAATTTAGAGAGCTTATTCTAGGTTGTTTAATGGTTAGAGATTAAATAGAGAGCTTGTTCTATTTAACGACAAACTAAGGAAAGATTGGGGTAACAGAGCTTGTTGTTATCTACGGTTGTTAACTTTGATAGTTGGTTGATATTGATAGATCTGAAATTGATTCTTAATGATGTCTAGTGGTGGAGAATGAAACCTTAACCATATTTTTCATATTTAATTCTTCTTACTTACTTGTTTTCTTACTTTTAGTTTGCTTATTTTTTTTATTTATTTTTATTGGCTGGTTATACCGCCTAATTTGTATATTAACTTTGTTTTATTTTTATTGGCTGGTTATACCGCCTAATTTAGTATATATATTTTTATTGGCTGGTTATACCGCCTAATTTAGTATACATATTTTTATTGGCTGGTTATACCGCCTTGCATCTTATTCTTATTATTTACTTAGTTTAAATCTGGCTTCAAAAACCCCTTTTCTTTTATTGTTTTCTTTGAACGTAAGTTATAAACTAATAACTCATAAATTAAAACCCAATCCCTGAGGACTCGACCCTTGCTAATCATTATACTTACAATTGATCTTTTTAGTGCAAGGTTAAATAAGATACACTCTTTTGGGTGCATCAAATTTTTGGCGCCGTTGCCGGGGATTGTTTTCTTTAGTTTATTTGTTACTTGGTTTATTCTTATTTTCAGTTCTAATTAGTTCTATTTTCTTGTACATACAAGTTTTTCTTATCAAATTTTGAAAAACAAAAAAAAAAAAAAAAAAAAAAAAAAACGATGGAATTGAGCAATCTAACACTTGAAGAGTTGGTGGCATACATGAACATGGAGAATCAACAAGCCAATCTCACCTCCCCAGTTCAACAATTGGCCATGGGAGGATGTCAAGGCCATCAAGTGTTCCAAGACCAACAGTATGATCATTACTCAAACACTTACCATGAGGGATGGTGGGATCATACTAATTATGGATACTCGAAAAATTACCAAGAAGTAGATCCTTATGCCAATTACACTCATCCATCTAGCTTCAATCAATCATGGTCTCAAGAACCAGATCTTTTTCAACCACCACATATGACTCAAAACTCAGGTACTTCTTTAGAAGATCTTGTCTATTCTCTTGTTACTGATTCTTTGCAATTTCAACAGGAAACAAGGGCAAGCATCCAGAGTTTGGAAAAGCAAATGAGCCAATTGGCTAGTAGTATGGTGGGATGGGTAGCACAAAGATCTGAAGAACTCCCAGCCCAAACGATGGTTAACCCAAAGGAGAATGCTACTATTGTGACCTTGAAGAATGAGGAACAAGATGAGGATGAAACAAAATTAGAGATGGATTCTATTCTTGAGGATAATGAAGCCAAAGATCCAAATAAGAGTATTTCGGCACCTGAGGTAACGTTTAAGGTTTCACTTTTTACTAATGTTTATTCTCCACCTTTTCCTAGTAGATTTGCAAAGTTCAAGGAGGAAGAACATGAACAACACATGCCGGAAACCTTAAACAACTTGTTTGTGGAGGTCATTCAACAAGTATCAAAATATGCTCCATTCCTCGATGACATATGCACCACAAAGGATGATGGAATAATACTTGTAATGGAGAATGCATCCACTGTTGTGCAAAGAAAGCCTCCTCTCAAACGCATAAATTTGGGAAATTTCATGTATGAGCCTGACAAGCCTAAAATGCCAAGAAGGGGTGTTGGTTAGGTTCAAAACACTAAATCAAGTGCTAATTGGGGGAGGTAGCCTAATTAGTGAAAGCATTGCCAAACTGCCATTATCAGATTTGCTCTCTTTTTCTTTATCTTTTTCTTATGTTTCTTTGTTAATTGTGTTTAGTGTTTCTCATTTAAGCTGCATAAGTTTATTTTGTTTAATAGTTCTTTTCACTTACACATGATTCTTTCATTTGGGTTAATAGCATTACATTAATGACAATGTAAGAATTATGTGTGGGAGGAAGAATTTAGGATTTTATTTAGAGTGTTTTGTTTTTGAGTTTTTTTTTTTTTATGCTGTTTTTCTTTCTGATCCTTGTTTTGAAAATAACTAGATGTAAATATAATTTTTTTTAACCCCGGTTAAATGGCGGATAACGGTACTCCGTGATTATTTAAGTCGGTTCCATCAGCTACCCACAAAACTGATATTGTATATAAATTTCTCTTTCATTTTTTTTTATTTTTTTCAGGATGGATGATATTCTCACAAGATTGCAGAAACGATTTCCTCCTTTTCCTCGAAATATTTTACTGAAGCTTTACCAAGTTCGATTTGAAAGATTAAGAATGCTTATGCACAAAGGGATTCATGAAGACATACGTTGGATAATTGAAGCCAAGGTACGTGAAGATGAATATCTTCCTGTTTTACATTTACCAGGTACAGGTAGAAGCACTTTTGCAAAGAAGCGACGAGCAAAGCGCATGAGTTCAAATTGCCACAAATGTGCACGATGGACGTGTAACGGTAAATGTCGTTCTATTGGGATTCCGTCCTCTAATCGAGATGATAAAATTGAATTCATTAAGGATGGACTGAGTAAGGAGAATTTGGGTAATATCCAACTTTCTCTTGAGACGCATCCTAGTGGAGACGTACAAAGAGAAATTCTTGATTTATGGCCGCAATTCCAAAGGGAATGGCAACATCTTGGGAATCTGATGTTAAAAGACCCTGTTTGCCAGCTTGTAAGAAAACTGGATGGGAAGCATATCCTCGACTCATAGAAGGCGTTTAAGCCGTTTCTGGACGTAAAACCAGAGGAAGATGTGAGCCACAATCACAACTACAATAAATGACTTCTCAGCTTTTGGTTTGATTTGCAATAACTTTATTTCGGTTTAATTTACGTGTTATTCGATTTGTGTAATTATTCTCATTTTTTTTATTTGTCTTTTACGATTGATTTTTCTTCTCTTTTTTATTTTCTTCCTGAAATCACGCAAAAATCTTTTGTTAGGTTAACATTTTCTTCTGACAGGTCAAATACACTTTCGGCGACATTATTACTCTTGACTTTTACGGTTGATTTTTCTTCTCTTTTTGATTTTCTTCCTGAAATCACGCAAAAATCTTTTGTTAGGTTAACATTTTCTTCTAACAGGTCAGATACACTTTCGGCGACATTATTACTCTTGTCTGATTCACTACTCAGTCCTCTATATATTACACCATGTACTCATTCTCTTTCAGGCACTCGAAAAAAAGAAAAAAAAAAGAAAAAAAAAATGGAAAGTACTTCGTCCCAACGCATTAAAAAAATTTGTGTTTTTGGAGGTGCTTATCCAGGGAAAAATAACATATTCGCTGATGAAGCCATAAGAGTTGGAGTAATACTTGCCCAACAAAAGATCCAGTTGATTTATGGAGGCGGTAGTACGGGTTTAATGGGAGCAGTCGCTACAGCAGCACACGCCGGAGGAAGTCCAGTTCTAGGAATCGTGCCAAAACTATTCACAGATTTTTGTGGACCTACCTTGGGTAAGGAAATACAAGTCTGGAGTATCCCTGAACGGATAACAATCATGTACCATTCTGCCGATGCATTCATTGCTTTACCAGGAGGTCTGGGTACATTGGAAGAAATAGCTTGCGTGGCTTCTTGGTCATCTTTGGTCACAAATAAGAAACCCATTGGTTTGCTTAATATTAATGGTTATTTTAGTAATTTGCTTTCATATTTAGATAATGCTGTGGATAATGGATTCATGTTTTCAGAGGCAAGGAGAACCATAATTTCTGCTACAACCATTGAAGATTTACTCAAAAAGCTCCAAGCTTATGAGTATTTATCTGCTACGGTTGTTTCGCAAACGCTCGGAAAAAGAAAAAGAGATATGGACGAGCAAGGAGTGGATTGCACTTTGTCTTTGTGACATTATCTAACATTTTGTTTGTTGTGTCTCAGTTATAATAAGTGGTTAGCAACCTCTACAGGTAATATCTACTAAATTTTACCTTCTTAAAAAAAAAAAAAAAAGAGTTTGTTGTGTTTTAAGCAATTTAGAAGTATTCATTCTGAACAAGGTCTGAGTAAGGGAGACTTGAGACATACCTTGTCAGTTTGATTTTAATCTTTTTACGTTTACTTGTTAATTTTTGTTTAGTATTTTAGGATTATTTAGGTTGCATGAGTTTGTTTTGTTTTGAGTCTTAGTTGTTCCTATTCTTATGTTATTAGTTCTTTTCTCTTACACATAATTCTTTCATTTGAGTTAATAGACTTACATTGAGGACAATGTAAGAATTAAGTGTGGGGGGAATGATTTAGGATTTCTTTTATTTTTGTCTACTATTTTTTTTTTATGAGTCTTTGTTATTATTATTATTTTTTAGTGTGTTTTAGTTCCTTTTTAATACAATGATGAGATATGAATTGCATAAGTCTAAAACATATTTATTAGTGAGAAGATTTTCATGAGAATTGAGCTTGATGTCAACCTTTTTATGAGCCAATGTTAATATGATATGTTGATTGAGAAAGAAGCATGTTTAGACTTAATCTGACTTGTATAATCATTCTTGTGAGTTTTTGAGCCTAAAATGATTGATGCATTATACAAATCAATCTAATTTCTTTCTTGAGTGCTCTTATGATTACATGATTCTCTAGAACTTGCTTTAAACCGTTTGAGACTATATTGATGCATGTGACAACATGAATATGATAGAGGCAATAGGATTTTTAGCCAGGGCCAAACAACCATCCCTTATTGATGTTCCAAGAGAACACACCCTTAGTGAACCAATTTGAGCCTACATTGAATAAGCTATCTCTTTGGTAACCATAACTTGTCCCTAACCTAAATATACTTATATCTTTACCTTTGTTCCAAAGATGAATTAGCATGATTTGAGACAAGTTGCAAAGACAAGGGATATTTTTTGGTTAGAAACAAGAAATAAGTGTGGGGGGAAAAGAAAAGAAAAGTCAAGAGAAAAAGAAATGGAATACTGGCAAATACATTCCTATATAAAAAAAAATGAATCATCTCTTGAATTTGTGGAAAAAGAAAAAGATGTTACAAAGTTGTTTAAAATGAAGAAAAGGCCCAACATGAATATCCGGCCTAGGTGACTATGTACTTGTAAAGAGTTTTGAGAAGTTTCTTTGTATAATCTTTTTATGTCTCTAAACTTTATGAACTCTTTGGAACCTTTCTGATATCTTTATCCTTTTGTTCTTCAACCACATTACAAACCCCTTGGCCCCATTACAACCTTGATTAAAGACCTCTTGATTTATGAAGTTGCATGATCTTTTAGTGGAGAATAGGTGGACAAGCAAGCATATGGTAGAAGTGTTTTCATGAGATTGATTGAGTGCAAACACTTTACCACTACTTTAAAGAGTGAAAATCAAGAGAGTATCCCATGTGAGAAGTTGAGATTAAATTTGAACATGCACTATTTTGATTGAGATATGTTATGCTAATATTGGCTTAACTCAAACAATTTACATTCAAGCATGATTTTTTGTGAAATTTTTTAAGCTATTGATTAGTTTATAAGACTTGTTCAAATATTGTCTCTAATTTGTATTGAAAGGATTAGGAGTAAATATTTTTAGTATATGTAGTTTATTTATATGTAGTTTATTTATATTTTAATTTTTCAATGTTTGTGGGTATCGTTCTAGTAAACCCTCACGAGACTAAACTCGTCCACTAGGGACACCTAGGGGTTTAAAGGCTTGTGTCACATGCTAAGTGCCACCGTGATTTCCTACGAAAGTGGATTAGATTAGATTTTCTTATTTTATTTTTATTGAGTCGTTGCTAGGGACTAGCAACAATCTAAGTGTGGGGGTGTGATAACTCGTATAATTATATAGTTTTTAGTTATGTTTTATTACTGTTTTGTGTCAAATACGAGTTATTATTGTTTAGTCTAATTGTGTTTATGATCTTTTATATTTTTATGTAATTTGGTGTTTTTCACAAGTTTCTTTGAGTGATTTCAGATTACTAGAATTAAGGGCAAATCCAGTTCAGTTCCAGTTCCGACACATTTTGCCATATCAGCTATATCTGGAGTTTCACTGAAGCAATAAGGCTGAAATTTGTAGCCGTGCAAAGCTAAGAGGCATATCTATCTTTTTCATGTTTTATACTTCTTGAAACGGAGTCGTTTTCCCTAGCGAAATCGACCATCAAGTTGGCTGATGTGCAATGACGTCTGTGCTGACCAGTTTTCGTATTTTGCCCATATCTGCTTATCCACATCAGCAAATGAGCTTATTCCAATGGCTATGGATCCGTAACTGATACGGGAACCTTTGTCTAGAAGACCATATGATCAGATCAGGCCTATAATATTGACGAAATCGACCATCAAGTTGGCTGATGTGCAATGACGTCTGTGCTGACATGTTTTCGTATTTTGCCCATATCTGCTTATCCACATCAGAAAATGAGCTGATTCCAACGGCTATGGATCCGTAACTGATAGGGGAACCTTTTTCTAGAAGACCATGTGATCAGATCAGGCCTCCAACATTGACGAAATCGACCATCAAGTTGGCTGATCAAAATTGTCATACAATATGACGAAAATTGTTAGAAAAATTCACCCACCTATTATACCTACCTTTGAAATTTGTAAAGCTTGTCTCTTGTCATTTAGCCTTCCAAAATGTGTATAAATAGAGGGCCTTGGATGATTGTAGAGGAGCATATTGTACATAGGTAGGATATTAGCCATTGTAATAAAATTCTCTAAGTTTTCTTCTTCTTTCTTTTCTCTAGTTTTGTTTTTCTTTAGAAAGAGCAAGAGGTTGGATAATTAATATTCTTCTTCTTCTTATTTCTTTCTTTTATTTTCTTCTTAGATTCTATTTAATTTTATGTTTATAATGCCTATGCTAGGCTAAACTTCTATTTGGTTAAGGGTGATTTCAAAGCCCTAGACATGTTTTGTGATTGATTTTCAGATTCTATCTATCATTAATTTTCTATCAAAGTTGCTTATGTTCTTCTACAAGAATTGTTCATGATGTTGTCTTGATTTATTTAGGTGTACAACTAGATAGATCTTGATAATTATCTATTGCTAGTTTAGGAGTCTTGATCCGTGTAATTGTCTTGATTTCCTATTCATAAGTGGCAATTTGTGATTAATGATTATGGTCAAGTTTTCAATAATTGCAAAGTGGAACATAACCTAAGTTGAACAATCCGAGCTTATGTGTTTGTTGCTTAGATCAACCTATCTTTCTCATCATAAAGCTGCCATTAAATTGAATTTAGAGAGCTTATTCTAGGTTGTTTAATGGTTAGAGATTAAATAGAGAGCTTGTTCTATTTAACGACAAACTAAGGAAAGATTGGGGTAACAGAGCTTGTTGTTATCTACGGTTGTTAACTTTGATAGTTGGTTGATATTGATAGATCTGAAATTGATTCTTAATGATGTCTAGTGGTGGAGAATGAAACCTTAACCATATTTTTCATATTTAATTCTTCTTACTTACTTGTTTTCTTACTTTTAGTTTGCTTATTTTTTTTATTTATTTTTATTGGCTGGTTATACCGCCTAATTTGTATATTAACTTTGTTTTATTTTTATTGGCTGGTTATACCGCCTAATTTAGTATATATATTTTTATTGGCTGGTTATACCGCCTAATTTAGTATATATATTTTTATTGGCTGGTTATACCGCCTTGCATCTTATTCTTATTATTTACTTAGTTTAAATCTGGCTTCAAAAACCCCTTTTCTTTTATTGTTTTCTTTGAACGTAAGTTATAAACTAATAACTCATAAATTAAAACCCAATCCCTGAGGACTCGACCCTTGCTAATCATTATACTTACAATTGATCTTTTTAGTGTAAGGTTAAATAAGATACACTCTTTTGGGTGCATCACCAATATTAACATAACATATTTCAATCAAAATAGTGCATATTCAAACTTAATCTCAACTACTCACATGGGATACTCTCATGATTTTCATTCTTTAAAGTAGTGGTAAAGTGTTTACACTCAATCAATCTCATGAAAACAGTTTTACCATATTCTTGCTTGTCCACCTATTCTCCACTATTTAGATCATACAACTTCATGAATCAAGAGGTCTTTAATCAAGGTTGTAATGGGGCCAAGGGGTAATGTGGTTGAAGAACAAAAGGATAAAGATATCACAAAGGTTCCAAAGAGTTTGATAACTCGTATAATTATATAGTTTTTAGTTATGTTTTATTATTGTTTAGTGTCAAATACGAGTTATTATTGTTTAGTCTAATTGTGTTTATGATCTTTTATATTTTTATGTAATTTGGTGTTTTTCACAAGTTTCTTTGAGTGATTTCAGATTACTAGAATTAAGGGCAAATCCAGTTCAGTTCCAGTTCCGACACCTTTTGCCATATCAGCTATATCTCGAGTTTCACTGAAGCAATAAGGCTGAAATTTGTAGCCGTGAAAAGATAAGAGGCATATCTATATTTTTCATGTTTTACACTTCTTGAAACGGAGTCTTTTTCCCTAGCGAAATCGACCATCAAGTTGGCTGATGTGCAATGACGTCTGTGCTGACCTGTTTTCGTATTTTGCCCATATCTGCTTATCCACATCAGCAAATGAGCTGATTCCAATGGCTATGGATCCGTAACTGATACGGGAACCTTTGTCTAGAAGACCATATGATCAGATCAGGCCTCTAATATTGCCGAAATCGACCATCAAGTTGGCTGATGTGCAATGACGTCTGTGCTGACCTGTTTTCGTATTTTGCCCATATCTGCTTATCCACATCAGAAAATGAGCTGATTCCAACGGCTATGGATCCGTAACTGATAGGGGAACCTTTTTCTAGAAGACCATGTGATCAGATCAGGCCTCCAACATTGACGAAATCGACCATCAATTTGGCTGATCAAAATTGTCATACAATATGACGAAAATTGTTAGAAAAATTCACCCACCTATTATACCTACCTTTGAAATTTGTAAAGCTTGTCTCTTGTCATTTAGCCCTCCAAAATGTGTATAAATAGAGGGCCTTGGATGATTGTAGAGGATCATATTGTACATTGGTAGGATATTAGCCATTGTAATAAAATTCTCTAAGTTTTCTTCTTCTTTCTTTTCTCTAGTTTTCTTTTTCTTTAGAAAGGGCAAGAGGTTGGATAATTAATATTCTTCTTCTTCTTCTTTCTTTCTTTTATTTTCTTCTTAGATTC
This sequence comes from Fremontodendron californicum, assembly GCA_030761205.1. NCBI lineage: Eukaryota > Viridiplantae > Streptophyta > Magnoliopsida > Malvales > Malvaceae > Fremontodendron > Fremontodendron californicum. The sequence goes on along the minus strand of JAULJL010000023.1, from coordinate 6,855,159 downwards.
TATTTAATTTTATGTTTATAATGCCTATGCTAGGCTAAACTTCTATTTGGTTAAGGGTGATTTCAAAGCCCTAGACATATTTTGTGATTGATTTTCAGATTCTATCTATCATTAATTTTCTATCAAAGTTGCTTATGTTCTTCTACAAGAATTGTTCATGATGTTGTCTTGATTTGTTTAGGTGTACAACTAGATAGATCTTGATAATTATCTATTGCTAGTTTAGGAGTCTTGATCCGTGTAATTGTCTTGATTTCCTATTCATAAGTGGCAATTTGTGATTAATGATTATGGTCAAGTTTTCAATAATTGCAAAGTGGAACATAACCTAAGTTGAACAATCCGAGCTTATGTGTTTGTTGCTTAGATCAACCTATCTTTCTCATCATAAAGCTGCCATTAAATTGAATCTAGAGAGCTTATTCTAGGTTGTTTGATGGTTAGAGATTAAATAGAGAGCTTGTTCTATTTAACGACAAACTAAGGAAAGATTGGGATAACAGAGCTTGTTGTTATCTACGGTTGTTAACTTTGATAGTTGGTTGATATTGATAGATCTGAAATTGATTCTTAATGATGTCTAGTGGTGGAGAATGAAACCTTAACCATATTTTTCATATTTGATTCTTCTTACTTACTTGTTTTCTTACTTTTCTAGTTTGCTCATTTTTAAAAGTATATTTATTTTTATTGGCTGGTTATACCGCCTAATTTGTATATTAAGTTTGTTTTATTTTTATTGGCTGGTTATACCGCCTAATTTAGTATATATATTTTTATTGGCTGGTTATACCGCCTTGCATCTTATTCTTATTATTTACTTTAGTTTAAATCTGGCTTCAAAAAACCCCTTTTCTTTTATTGTTTTCTTTCAACGTAAGTTATAAACTAATAACTCATAGATTAAAACCCAATCCCTGAGGATTCGACCCTTGCTAATCATTATACTTACAATTAATCTTTTTAGTGCAAGGTTAAATAAGATACACTCTTTTGGGTGCATCAAATTTTTGGCGCCGTTGCCGGGGATTGTTTTCTTTAGTTTATTTGTTACTTGGTTTATTCTTATTTTCAGTTCTAATTAGTATTATTTTCTTGTACATACATGTTTTTCTTTTCAAATTTTGAAAAAAATAAAAAAAAAAACAATGGAATTGAGCAATCTAACACTTGAAGAGTTGGTGGCATACATGAACATGGAGAATCAACAAGCCAATCTCACCTCCCCAGTTCAACAATTGGCCATGGGAGGATGTCAAGGCCATCAAGTGTTCCAAGACCAACAGTATGATCATTACTCAAACACTTACCATGAGGGATGGTGGGATCATACTAATTATGGCTACTCGAAAAATTACCAAGAAGTAGATCCTTATGCCAATTACACTCATCCATCTAGCTTCAATCAATCATGGTCTCAAGAACCAGATCTTTTTCAACCACCACATATGACTCAAAACTCAGGTACTTCTTTAGAAGATCTTGTCTATTCTCTTGTTACTGATTCTTTGCAATTTCAACAGGAAACAAGGGCAAGCATCCAGAGTTTGGAAAAGCAAATGAGCCAATTGGCTAGTAGTATGGTGGGATGGGTAGCACAAAGATCTGAAGAACTCCCAGCCCAAACGATGGTTAACCCAAAGGAGAATGCTACTATTGTGACCTTGAAGAATGAGGAACAAGATGATGATGAAACAAAATTAGAGATGGATTCTATTCTTGAGGATAATGAAGCCAAAGATCCAAATAAGAGTATTTCGGCACCTGAGGTAACGTTTAAGGTTTCACTTTTTACTAATGATTCTTCTCCACTTTTTCCTAGTAGATTTGCAAAGTTCAAGGAGAAAGAACATGAACAACACATGCCGAAAACCTTAAACAACTTGTTTGTGGAAGTCATTCAACAAGTATCAAAATATGCTCCATTCCTCGATGACATATGCACCACAAAGGATGATGGAATAATACTTGTAATGGAGAATGCATCCACTGTTGTGCAAAGAAAGCTTCCTCTCAAACGCATAAATTTGGGAAATTTCATGTATGAGCCTGACAAGCCTAAAATGCGAAGAAGGGGTGTTGGTTAGGTTCAAAACACTAAATCAAGTGCTAATTGGGGGAGGCAGCCTAATTAGTGAAAGCATTGCCAAACTGCCATCCTCAGATTTGCTCTCTTTTTCTTTATCTCTTTCTTATGTTTCTTTGCTATTTGTGTTTAGTGTTTCTAAGTTCATTTAGGCTGCATAAGTTTATTTTGTTTATTAGTTCTTTTCACTTACACATGATTCTTTCATTTGGGATTAATAGCATTACATTAATGACAATGTAAGAATTATGTGTGGGGGGAAGAATTTAGGATTTTATTTAGAGTGTTTTGTTTTTGAGTCTTTTTATGTTGTTTTTCTTTCTGATCCTTGTTTTGAAAATAACTAGATGTAAATATAATTTTTTTTTACCCCGGTTAAATGGCGGATAACGGTACTCCGTGATTATTTAAATCGGTTCCATCAGCTACACACAAAACTGATATTGTATATAAATTTCTCTTCCAATTTCTCTTTCAATTTTTTTTCATTTTTTTTTTCAGGATGGATGATATTCTCACAAGATTGCAGAAACGATTTCCTCCTTTTCCTCGAAATATTTTACTGAAGCTTTACCAAGTTCGATTTGAAAGATTAAGAATGCTTATGCACAAAGGGATTCATGAAGACATACGTTGGATAATTGAAGCCAAGGTACGTGAAGATGAATATCTTCCTGTTTTGCATTTACCAGGTACAGGTAGAAGCACTTTTGCAAAGAAGCGACGAGCAAAGCGCATGAGTTCAAATTGCCACAAATGTGCACGATGGACGTGTAACGGTAAATGTCGTTCTATTGGGATTCCGTCCTCTAATCGAGATGATAAAATTGAATTCATTAAGGATGGACTGAGTAAGGAGAATTTGGGTAATATCCAACTTTCTCTTGAGACGCATCCTAGTGGAGACGTACAAAGAGAAATTCTTGATTTATGGCCGCAATTCCAAAGGGAATGGCAACATCTTGGGAATCTGATGTTAAAAGACCCTGTTTGCCAGCTTGTAAGAAAACTGGATGGGAAGCATATCCTCGACTCATAGAAGGCGTTTAAGCCGTTTCTGGACGTAAAACCAGAGGAAGATGTGAGCCACAATCACAACTACAATAAATGACTTCTCAGCTTTTGATTTGATTTGCAATAACTTTATTTTGGTTTAATTTACGTGTTGTTCGATTTGTGTAATTATTCTCGTTTTTTTTTCTTTTTGTCTTTTACGGTTGATTTTTTCTTCTTTTTTTGATTTTCTTCCTGAAATCACGCAAAAATCTTTTGTTAGGTTAACATTTTCTTCTGACAGGTCAGATACACTTTCGGCGACATTATTACTCTTGTCTGATTCACTACTCAGTCCTCTATATATTACACCATGTACTCATTCTCTTTCAGGCACTCGAAAAAAAAAATATGGAAAGTACTTCGTCCCAACGCATTAAAAAAATTTGTGTCTTTGGAGGTGCTTATCCAGGGAAAAATAACATATTCGCTGATGAAGCCATAAGAGTTGGAGTAATACTTGCCCAACAAAAGATCCACTTGATATATGGAGGCGGTAGTACGGGTTTAATGGGAGCAGTCGCTACAGCAGCACACGTCGGAGGAAGTCCAGTTCTAGGAATCGTGCCAAAACTATTCACAAGTTTTTGTGGACCTACCGTGGGTAAGGAAATACAAGTCTGGAGTGTCCCTGAACGGATAACAATCATGTACCATTCTGCCGATGCATTCATTGCTTTACCAGGAGGTCTGGGTACATTGGAAGAAATAGCTTGCGTGGCTTCTTGGTCATCTTTGGTCACAAATAAGAAACCCATTGGTTTGCTTAATATTAATGGTTATTTTAGTAATTTGCTTTCATATTTAGATAATGCTGTGGATAATGGATTCATGTTTTCAGAGGCAAGAAGAACCATAATTTCTGCTACAACCATTGAAGATTTACTCAAAAAGCTCCAAGCTTATGAGTGTTTATCTGCTACGGTTGTTTCGCAAACGCTCGGAAAAAGAAAAAGAGATATGGATGAGCAAGGAGTGGATTGCACTTTGTCTTTGTGACATTATCTAACATTTTGCTTGTTGTGTCTCAGTTATAATAAGTGGTTAGCAACCTCTGCAGGTAATATCTCCTAAATTCTACCTTTAAAATTTGACATTGGGGACAATGTCATATTTTAGTAGGGGGTAAGGGACATATTTTGCTAATTTTAAAAATAAAAAAAAAAAAAAAATTTGTTGTGTTTTAAGCCATTTAGAAGTATTCATTCTGAACAAGGTCTGAGTAAGGGAGACTTGAGACATACCTTGTCAGTTTGATTTCTTCTTTTCAAAAAAAAAAAACATGTTATGTTTTAAGCAATTTAGAAGTATTCATTCTGAACAAGGTCTGAGTAAGGGAGACTTGAGACACACCTTGTCAGTTTGATTTTAATCTTTTTATGTTTACTTGTTAATTTTTGTTTAGTATTTTAAGATTATTTAGGTTGCATGAGTTTGTTTTGTTTTGAGTCTTAGCTGTTCCTATTCTTATGTTATTAGTTCTTTTCTCTTACACATGATTCTTTCATTTGGGTTAATAGACTTACAGTGAGGACAATGTAAGAATTAAGTGTGGGGGGAATGATTTAGGATTTCTTTTATTTTTGTCTACTATTTTTTTTTATGAGTCTTTATTATTATTTTTAGTGTGTTTTAGTTCCTTTTTAATACAATGATGAGATATGAATTGCATAAGTTTAAAACAGAGTTATTAGTGAGAAGATTTTCATGAGAATTGAGCTTGATATCATTTTTTATTTATGAGCCAATGTTAATATGATATGTTGATTGAGAAAGAAGCATGTTTAGACTTAATCTGACTTGTATAATCATCCTTGTGAGTTTTTGAGCCTATATGATTGATGCATTATACATATCAATCTAATTTCTTTCTTGAGTGCTCTTATGATTACATGATTCTCTAGAACTTGCTTTAAACTATTTGAGACTATATTGATGCATGTGACAACATGAATATGATAGAGGCATTAGGATTTTTAGCCAGGGCCAAACAGCCATCCCTTATTGATGTTCCAAGAGAACACACCCTTAGTGAACCAATTTGAGCCTACATTGAATAAGCTATCTCTTTGGTAACCATAACTTGTCCCTAACCTAAATATACTTATATCTTTACCTTTGTTCCAAAGATGAATTAGCATGTTTTGAGACAAGTTGCAAAGACAAGGAAGATCTATTGAAAATTTGGGGTAGAAACAAGAAATAAGTGTGGGGGGGAAAGAAAAGAAAAGTCAAGAGAAAAAGAAATGGAATACTGGCAAATATATTCCTATGTAAAAAAAAAAAATATGAATCATCTCTTGAATTTGTGGAAAAGGAAAAGGATGTTACAAAGTTGTTTAGAATGAAGAAAAGGCCCAACATGAATATCCGGCCTAGGTGACTATGTACTTGTAAAGAGTTTTGATAAGTTTGTTTGTATGATCTTATTATGTCTCTAAACTTTATGAACTCTTTGGAACCTTTGTGATATCGTTATCCTTTTGTTCTTCAACCACATTACAAACCCCTTGGCCCCATTACAACCTTGATTAAAGACCTCTTGATTCATGAAGTTGTATGATCTAAATAGTGGAGAATAGGTGGACAAGCAAGAATATGGTAGAACTGTTTTCATGAGATTGATTGAGTGTAAACACTTCACCACTACTTTAAAGAGTGAAAATCATGAGGGTATCCCATGTGAGAAGTTGAGATTAAATTTGAACATGCACTATTTTGATTGAGATATGTTATGTTAATATTGGCTTAACTCAAACAATTTACATTCAAGCATGATTTTTTGTGAAATTCTTTAAGCTATTGATTAGTTTATAAGACTTGTTCAAAGATTGTCTCTAATTTGTATTGAAAGGATTAGGAATAAATATTTTTAGTATATGTAGTTTATTTATATTTTAGTTTTTCAATGTTTGTGGGTATCGTTCTAGTAAACCCTCACGAGACTAAACTCGTCCACTAGGGACACCTAGGGGTTTAATAGCTTGTGTCACATGCTAAGTGCCACCGTGATTTCCTACGAAAGTGGATTAGATTAGATTTTCTTATTTTATTTTTATTTGATTTTGCTCGAGGACTAGCAAAAAGCTAAGTGTGGGGGTGTGATAACTCGTATAATTATATAGTTTTTAGTTATGTTTTATTATTGTTTTGTGTCAAATACGAGTTATTATTGTTTAGTCTAATTGTGTTTATGATCTTTTATATTTTTATGTAATTTGGTGTTTTTCACAAGTTTCTTTGAGTGATTTCAGATTACTAGAATTAAGGGCAAATCCAGTTCAGTTCCAGTTCCGACACCTTTTGCCATATCAGCTATATCTCGAGTTTCACTGAAGGAATAAGGCTGAAATTTGTAGCCGTGAAAAGCTAAGAGGCATATCTATATTTTTCATGTTTTACACTTCTTGAAACGGAGTCGTTTTCCCTAGCGAAATCGACCATCAAGTTGGCTGATGTGCAATGACGTCTGTGCTGACCTGTTTTCGTATTTTGCCCATATCTGCTTATCCACATCAGAAAATGAGCTGATTCCAATGGCTATGGATCCGTAACTGATACGGGAACCTTTGTCTAGAAGACCATATGATCAGATCAGGACTCTAATATTGCCGAAATCGACCATCAAGTTGGCTGATGTGCAATGACGTCTGTGCTGACCTGTTTTCGTATTTTGCCCATATCTGCTTATCTACATCAGCAAATGAGCTGATTCCAACGGCTATGGATCCGTAACTGATAGGGGAACCTTTTTCTAGAAGACCATGTGATCAGATAAGGCCTCCAACATTGACGAAATCGACCATCAAGTTGGCTGATCAAAATTGTCATACAATATGACGAAAATTGTTAGAAAAATTCACCCACCTATTATACCTACCTTTGAAATTTGTAAAGCTTGTCTCTTGTCATTTAGCCCTCCAAAATGTGTATAAATAGAGGGCCTTGGATGATTGTAGAGGATCATATTGTACATTGGTAGGATATTAGCCATTGTAATAAAATTCTCTAAGTTTTCTTCTTCTTTCTTTTCTCTAGTTTTTTTTTTTCTTTAGAAAGGGCAAGAGGTTGGATAATTAATATTCTTCTTCTTCTTCTTTCTTTCTTTTATTTTCTTCTTAGATTCTATTTAATTTTATGTTTATAATGCCTATGCTAGGCTAAACTTCTATTTGGTTAAGGGTGATTTCAAAGCCCTAGACATGTTTTGTGATTGATTTTCAGATTCTATCTATCATTAATTTTCTATCAAAGTTGCTTATGTTCTTCTACAAGAATTGTTCATGATGTTGTCTTGATTTGTTTAGGTGTACAACTAGATAGATCTTGATAATTATCTATTGCTAGTTTAGGAGTCTTGATCCGTGTAATTGTCTTGATTTCCTATTCATAAGTGGCAATTTGTGATTAATGATTATGGTCAAGTTTTCAATAATTGCAAAGTGGAACATAACCTAAGTTGAACAATCCGAGCTTATGTGTTTGTTGCTTAGATCAACCTATCTTTCTCATCATAAAGCTGCCATTAAATTGAATCTAGAGAGCTTATTCTAGGTTGTTTGATGGTTAGAGATTAAATAGAGAGCTTGTTCTATTTAACGACAAACTAAGGAAAGATTGGGATAACAGAGCTTGTTGTTATCTACGGTTGTTAACTTTGATAGTTGGTTGATATTGATAGATCTGAAATTGATTCTTAATGATGTCTAGTGGTGGAGAATGAAACCTTAACCATATTTTTCATATTTGATTCTTCTTACTTACTTGTTTTCTTACTTTTCTAGTTTGCTCATTTTTAAAAGTATATTTATTTTTATTGGCTGGTTATACCGCCTAATTTGTATATTAAGTTTGTTTTATTTTTATTGGCTGGTTATACCGCCTAATTTAGTATATATATTTTTATTGGCTGGTTATACCGCCTAATTTAGTATATATATTTTTATTGGCTGGTTATACCGCCTTGCATCTTATTCTTATTATTTACTTTAGTTTAAATCTGGCTTCAAAAAACCCCTTTTCTTTTATTGTTTTCTTTCAACGTAAGTTATAAACTAATAACTCATAGATTAAAACCCAATCCCTGAGGATTCGACCCTTGCTAATCATTATACTTACAATTGATCTTTTTAGTGCAAGGTTAAATAAGATACACTCTTTTGGGTGCATCAGAGTTCATAAAGTTTAGAGACATAATAAGATCATACAAAGAAACTTCTCAAAACTCTTTACAAGTACATAGTCACCTAGGCCGGATATTCATGTTGGGCCTTTTCTTCATTCTAAACAACTTTGTAACATCTTTTTCTTTTTCCCAAAATTCAAGAGATGATTCATATATTTTTTTTTTGGAATGTATTTGCCAGTATTCCATTTTTTTTTTTGACTTTTCTTTTCTTTCCCCCCCACACTTATTTCTTGTTTCTAACCCAAATTTTCAATAGATCTTTCTTGTCTTTGCAACTTGTCTCAAAACATGCTAATTCATCTTTGGAACAAAGGTAAGGATATAAGTATATTTAGGTTAGGGACAAGTTATGGTTACCAAAGAGATAGCTTATTCAATGTAGGCTCAAATTGGTTCACTAAGGGTGTGTTCTCTTGGAACATCAATAAGGGATGGCTGTTTGGCCCTAGCTAAAAATCCTAATGCCTCTATCATATTCATGTTGTCACATGCATCAATAAGTCTCAACAAGGTCTAAAGCAAGTTCTAGAGAATCATGTAATCATAAGAGCACTCAAGAAAGAAATTAGATTGATTTATATAATGCATCAATCATTATAGGCTCAAAAACTCACAAGGATGATTATACAAGTCAGATTATGTCTAAACATGCTTCTTTCTCAATCAACATATCATATTAACATTGGCTCATAAAAAGGTTGATATCAAGCTCAATTCTCATGAAAATCTTCTCACTAATAAATCTGTTTTAAACTTATGCAATTCATATCTCATCATAGTATTGAAAGTAACTAAAACACACTAAAAACACACTAAGTCTAAACATGCTTTTTATTTTATTTTTTTTGAAGAAGATTAAATCAAACTGACAAGGTATGTCTCAAGTCTCCCTTACTCAGACCTTGTTCAGAATGAATACTTCTAAATGTCTTAAAACACAACAAAATTTTTTTTTTATTAGCAAAATATGTCCCTTACCCCCTACTAAAATATGACATTGTCCCTAATGTCAAATTTTAAAGGTAGAATTTAGGAGATATTACCTGCAGAGGTTGCTAACCACTTATTATAACTGAGACACAACAAGCAAAATGTTAGATAATGTCACAAAGACAAAGTGCAATCCACTCCTTGCTCGTCCATATCTCTTTTTCTTTTTCTGAGCGTTTGCGAAACAACCGTAGCAGATAAACACTCATAAGCTTGGAGCTTTTTGAGTAAATCTTCAATGGTTGTAGCAGAAATTATGGTTCTCCTTGCCTCTGAAAACATGAATCCATTTTCCACAGCATTATCTAAATATGAAAGCAAATTACTAAAATAACCATTAATATTAAGCAAACCAATGGGTTTCTTATTTGTGACCAAAGATGACCAAGAAGCCACGCAAGCTATTTCTTCCAATGTACCCAGACCTCCTGGTAAAGCAATGAATGCATCGACAGAATGGTACATGATTGTTATCCGTTCAGGGATACTCCAGACTTGTATTTCCTTACCCAAGGTAGGTCCACAAAAATCTGTGAATAGTTTTGGCACGATTCCTAGAACTGGACTTCCTCCGGCGTGTGCTGCTGTAGCGACTGCTCCCATTAAACCCGTACTACCACCTCCATAAATCAACTGGATCTTTTGTTGGGCAAGTATTACTCCAACTCTTATGGCTTCATCAGCAAATATGTTATGTTTCCCTGGATAAGCACCTCCAAAGACACAAATTTTTTTAATGCGCTGGGACGAAGTACTTTCCATTTTTTTTTTCGAGTGCCTGAAAGAGAATGAGTACATGGTGTAATATATAGAGGACTGAGTAGTGAATCAGACAAGAGTAATAATGTCGCCGAAAGTGTATTTGACCTGTCAGTAGAAAATGTTAACCTAACAAAAGATTTTTGCGTGATTTCAGGAAGAAAATCAAAAAGAGAAGAAAAATCAACCGTAAAAGACCAATAAATAAAAAAAAAAAACGAGAATAATTACACAAATCGAACAACACGTAAATTAAACCGAAATGAAGTTATTGCAAATCAAACCAAAAGCTGAGAAGTTATTTATTGTAGTTGTGATTGTGGCTCACATCTTCCTCTGGTTTTACGTCCAGAAACGGCTTAAACGCCTTCTATGAGTCGAGGATATGCTTCCCATCCAGTTTTCTTACAAGCTGGCAAACAGGGTCTTTTAACATCAGATTCCCAAGATGTTGCCATTCCCTTTGGAATTGCGGCCATAAATCAAGAATTTCTCTTTGTACGTCTCCACTAGGATGCGTCTCAAGAGAAAGTTGGATATTACCCAAATTCTCCTTACTCAGTCCATCCTTAATGAATTCAATTTTATCATCTCGATTAGAGGACGGAATCCCAATAGAACGACATTTATCGTTACACGTCCATCGTGCACATTTGTGGCAATTTGAACTCATGCGCTTTGCTCGTCGCTTATTTGCAAAAGTGCTTCTACCTGTACCTGGTAAATGCAAAACAGGAAGATATTCATCTTCACGTACCTTGGCTTCAATTATCCAACGTATGTCTTCAGGAATCCCTTTGTGCATAAGCATTCTTAATCTTTCAAATCGAACTTGGTAAAGCTTTAGTAAAATATTTCGAGGAAAAGGAGGAAATCGTTTCTGCAATCTTGTGAGAATATCATCCATCCTGAAAAAAAAAATGAAAAAAATTGAAAGAGAAATTGGAAGAGAAATTTATATACAATATCAGTTTTGTGGGTAGCTGATGGAACCGACTTAAATAATCACGGAGTACCGTTATCCGCCATTTAACCGGGGTTAAAAAAAATTATATTTACATCTAGTTATTTTCAAAACAAGGATCAGAAAGAAAAACAACATAAAAAGACTCAAAAACAAAACACTCTAAATAAAATCCTAAATTCTTCCCCCCCACACATAATTTTTACATTGTCATTAATGTAATGCTATTAATCCAAATGAAAGAATCATGTGTAAGTGAAAAGAACTATTAAACAAAATAAACTTATGCAGCCTAAATAAACTTAAAAACACTAAACACAATTAACAAAGAAACATAAGAAAAAGATAAAGAAAAAGAGAGCAAATCTGAGGATGGCAATTTGGCAATGCTTTCACTAATTAGGCTGCCTCCCCCAATTAGCACTTGATTTAATGTTTTGAACCTAACCAACGCCCCTTCTAGGCATTTTAGGCTTGTCAGGCTCATACATGAAATTTCCCAAATTTATGCGTTTGAGAGGAAGCTTTCTTTGCACAACAGTGGATACATTCTCCATTACAAGTATTATTCCATCATCCTTTGTGGTGCATATGTCATCGAGGAATGGAGCATATTTTGATACTTGTTGAATGACCTCCACAAACAAGTTGTTTAAGGTTTCCGGCATGTGTTGTTCATGTTCTTCCTCCTTGAACTTTGCAAATCTACTAGGAAAAGGTGGAGAAGAAACATTAGTAAAAAGTGAAACCTTAAACGTTACCTCAGGTGCCGAAATACTCTTATTTGGATCTTTGGCTTCATTATCCTCAAGAATAGAATCCATCTCTAATTTTGTTTCATCCTCATCTTGTTCCTCATTCTTCAAGGTCACAATAGTAGCATTCTCCTTTGGGTTAACCATCGTTTGGGCTGGGAGTTCTTCAGATCTTTGTGCTACCCATCCCACCATACTACTAGCCAATTGGCTCATTTGCTTTTCCAAACTCTGGATGCTTGCCCTTGTTTCCTGTTGAAATTGCAAAGAATCAGTAACAAGAGAATAGACAAGATCTTCTAAAGAAGTACCTGAGTTTTGAGTCATATGTGGTGGTTGAAAAAGATCTGGTTCTTGAGACCATGATTGATTGAAGCTAGATGGATGAGTGTAATTGGCATAAGGATCTACTTCTTGGTAATTTTTCGAGTAGCCATAATTAGTATGATCCCACCATCCCTCATGGTAAGTGTTTGAGTAATGATCATACTGTTGGTCTTGGAACACTTGATGGCCTTGACATCCTCCCATGGCCAATTGTTGAACTGGGGAGGTGAGATTGGCTTGTTGATTCTCCATGTTCATGTATGCCACCAACTCTTCAAGTGTTAGATTGCTCAATTCCATTTTTTTTTTAAATTTGAAAAGAAAAACTTGTATGTACAAGAAAATAAAACTAATTAGAACTGAAAATAAGAATAAACCAAGTAACAAATAAACTAAAGAAAGCAATCCCCGACAACGGCGCCAAAAATTTGATGCACCCAAAAGAGTGTATCTTATTTAACCTTGCACTAAAAAGATCAATTGTAAGTATAATGATTAGCAAGGGTCGAGTCCTGAGTGATTGGGTTTTAATCTATGAGTTATTAGTTTATAACTTACGTTCAAAGAAAACAATAAAAGAAAAGGGGTTTTTGAAGCCAGATTTAAACTAAAGTAAATAATAAGAATAAGATGCAAGGCGGTATAACCAGCCAATAAAAATATATATACTAAATTAGGCGGTATAACCAGCCAATAAAAATATATATACTAAATTAGGCGGTATAACCAGCCAATAAAAATATATATACTAAATTAGGCGGTATAACCAGCAAATAAAAATAAAACAAAGTTAATATACAAATTAGGCGGTATAACCAGCCAATAAAAATAAATATACTTTTTTTAAAAATAAGCAAACTAGAAAAGTAAGAAAATAAGTAAGTAAGAAGAATCAAATATGAAAAATATGGTTAAGGTTTCATTCTCCACCACTAGACATCATTAAGAATCAATTTCAGATCTATCAATATCAACCAACTATCAAAGTTAACAACCGTAGATAACAACAAGCTCTCTTATCCCAATCTTTCCTTAGTTTGTCGTTAAATAGAACAAGCTCTCTATTTAATCTCTAACCATTAAACAACCTAGAATAAGCTCTCTAAATTCAATTTAATGGTAGCTTTATGATGAGAAAGATAGGTTGATCTAAGCAACAAACACATAAGCTCGGATTGTTCAACTTAGGTTATGTTCCACTTTGCAATTATTGAAAACTTGACCATAATCATTAATCACAAATTGCCACTTATGAATAGGAAATCAAGACAATTACACGGATCAAGACTCCTAGACTAGCAATAGATAATTATCAAGATCTATCTAGTTGTACACCTAAATAAATCAAGACAACATCATGAACAATTCTTGTAGAAGAACATAAGCAACTTTGATAGAAAATTAATGATAGATAGAATCTGAAAATCAATCACAAAACATGTCTAGGGCTTTGAAATCACCCTTAACCAAATAGAAGTTTAGCCTAGCATAGGCATTATAAACATAAAATTAAATAGAATCTAAGAAGAAAATAAAAGAAAGAAAGAAGAAGAAGAAGAATATTAATTATCCAACCTCTTGCTCTTTCTAAAGAAAAAGAAAACTAGAGAAAAGAAAGAAGAAGAAAACTTAGAGAATTTTATTACAATGGCTAATATCCTACCTATCTACAATATGATCCTCTACAATCATCCAAGGCCCTCTATTTATACACATTTTGGAGGGCTAAATGACAAGAGACAAGCTTTACAAATTTCAAAGGTAGGTATAATAGGTGGGTGCATTTTTCTAACCATTTTCGTCATATTGTATGACAATTTTGATCAACCAACTTGATGGTCTATTTTGTCAATATTGGAGGCCTGATCTGATCACATGGTCTTCTAGAAAAATGTTCCCCTATCAGTTACTGATCCATAGCCGTTGGAATCAGCTCATTTGCTGATGTGGATAAGAAGATATGGGTAAAATACGAAAACAGGTCAGCACAGACGTCATTGCACATCAGCCAACTGGATGGTCGATTTCGCTAGGGAAAACGACTCCGTTTCAAGAAGTGTAAAACATGAAAAAGTTAGATATGCCTCTTAACTTTGCACGGTTAAATTTTCAGCCTTATTGCTTCAGTGAAACTCCAGATATAGCTGATATGGCAAAAGGTGTCGGAACTGGAACTGAACTGGATTTGCCCTTAATTGTTGATTTAACCTAGTAATCTGAAATCACTCAAAGAAACTCGTGAAAAACACCAAATTACATAAAAATATAAAAAATCATAAACACGATTAGACTAAGCAATAATAACTCGTATTTGACACAAAACAATAATAAAACATAACTAAAAACTATATAATTATACGAGTTATCAGTTTCATTCTCCACCACTAGACATCATTAAGAATCAATTTCAGATCTATCAATATCAACCAACTATCAAAGTTAACAACCGTAGATAACAACAAGCTCTCTTATCCCAATCTTTCCTTAGTTTGTCGTTAAATAGAACAAGCTCTCTATTTAATCTCTAACCATTAAACAACCTAGAATAAGCTCTCTAAATTCAATTTAATGGCAGCTTTATGATGAGAAAGATAGGTTGATCTAAGCAACAAACACATAAGCTCGGATTGTTCAACTTAGGTTATGTTCCACTTTGCAATTATTGAAAACTTGACCATAATCATTAATCACAAATTGCCACTTATGAATAGGAAATCAAGACAATTACACGGATCAAGACTCCTAGACTAGCAATAGATAATTATCAAGATCTATCTAGTTGTACACCTAAATAAATCAAGACAACATCATGAACAATTCTTGTAGAAGAACATAAGCAACTTTGATAGAAAATTAATGATAGATAGAATCTGAAAATCAATCACAAAACATGTCTAGGGCTTTGAAATCACCCTTAACCAAATAGAAGTTTAGCCTAGCATAGGCATTGTAAACATAAACATAAAATTAAAGAGAATCTAAGAAGGAAATAAAAGAAAGAAAGAAGAAGAAGAAAATAAAGAAAAAGAAAACTAGAGAAAAGAAAGAAGAAGAAAACTTAGAGAATTTTATTACAATGGCTAATATCCTACCAATGTACAATATCCCCCTCTACAATCATCCAAGGCCCTCTATTTATACACATTTTGGAGGGCTAAATGACAAGAGACAAGCTTTACAAATTTCAAAGGTAGGTATAATAGGTGGGTGCATTTTTCTAACAATTTTCGTCATATTGTATGACAATTTTGATCATCCAACTTGATGGTCAAGTTTGTCAATATTGGAGGCCTGATCTGATCACATGGTCTTCTAGAAAAATGTTCCCCTATCAGTTACTGATCTATAGCCGTTGGAATCAGCTCATTTGCTGATGTGGATAAGAAGATATGGGCAAAATACGAAAACAGGTCAGCACAGACGTCATTGCACATCAGCCAACTTGATGGTCGATTTCGCTAGGGAAAACGACTCCGTTTCAAGAAGTGTAAAACATGAAAAAGATAGATATGCCTCTTAACTTTGCACGGTTAAAATATCAGCCTTATTGCTTCAGTGAAACTCGAAATATAGCTGATATGGCAAAAGGTGTCGGAACTGGAACTAAACTGGATTTGCCCTTAATTCTAGTAATCTGAAATCACTCAAAGAAACTTGTGAAAAACACCAAATTACATAAAAATATAAAAGATCATAAACACAATTAGACTAAACAATAATAACTCGTATTTGACACAAAACAATAATAAAACATAACTAAAAACTATATAATTATACGAGTTATCAGGGAGCTCTAGTAGTTAAGACTCCCGCAGCTGCTAGAACTCTAATCTCCAACATGGCAGCCAATTCTCAACAACTCTCAATGAGACAAGATCCACCACCACAACCCAAGAGAGTCAGTGAGGTAAGTATATCATCCCTTGAACAAAAATTTGATAAACTGAATTCTCTTGTTCAACAATTGGCTGTAGGTAGTATACAACAAATAAAGGCTTGTGGCATACGTTCAAACATGGGGCACCAAACTGATATGTGTCCAACAGTTCAAGAAGACACCAATGAACATGTGAGTGCCATGGGTGGATTTCAGAATAAACCAAAGAAGTATGATCTCTATTCAAACAATTACAATCTAAGATGGAGGGATCATTCAAACTTCAATTATGGAGGGAACCAATCACAAACTGCTTGATTGGATCCAAGATGGCCCAATTCCATGACAATTTCTATATGGGCCAAGATCCAAGAAGATCTAGGAAACATGGTAAGATGGGCTTGCATCCAAGTTTAGTCCATGTGATTCAAGAACACAAGGTGGCGGTATTAGAGGGCTTACAAGTGGCGACATCATGTTTAAAGAAGTGGGCCTATTCTTTCATTCATTAATTGACATGTCAATTGTGGGGACCAATTCATATAATGATGTGGTGCCTAAGAGAGGGCTTATTCGGGCTTAATTTAAGTCTTATAATTACTTAGGCATTTGGGCTTATATTATGTAACATGGACATCTTTTAATATTTAGGTTTGTACTTGAGCATGTTCAGCCCATATTTTATTTATTATTAGGTAAGTTGATTAGGGTTATTGTAGGGAGGCTATAAATATATGTCTTAGCCACCTACTTCAATTATCTTTTGATCAATTAAGTCTGATTTTATTCAGTGAGAGTTTTCTCGTTTAGTTCTTGAAAGAACTTAGAACTTATCCAAGAATTCTTTTTTGTGGTGTTCAACACCTTCAAACTAGGTTCTTTGAAACAAGCGTTTTGGGGTCTAGCTAGCTTAGCTTATCTAGGTTCTTTGAAATAGGATTTCACAGGGTTTAAGTTTTTATTGCCTGAATCTTTGCTTTTCTGGGTTAGGTATCCTAAATTGTTAGTGGGTTCAAAGGGTTTAACCCCACGGGTTAACATCATTTGGTATCAGAATTGAGGCTTCCAATCAGGTTTTTATAATTATCGCTTTGATTTGTTATTTGTTACTTCTTTTGGGGTTTCAGATACTATCACAACAAAATCAATAATAATATTTTAGGGTTTTAGGCATTCTTGTCTTGGGGTTATAGCTTTATGTATTCTTCTCTTGTGGTTATAGTTTTTAGGCAGTCTTGTTTGGGGTTTCGTTGTTGGAAGTTGGTTTAGATCAAGAATCTGCTTCATGTATTTTGATATATTAAATATTCTTCTTGTTGATTGTTGATCCGAATCTTGAAAAACAAAAAGAATTGAAAGGGGCATTCGAACAGTCACAAGAAAGAAAAAAGAAAGTCATCTGAGATTTCAAGAAAATCAATAAGTCTCGTTCTTGAAAAAAAAAAAACTAGAAAAGAATAAGAGTGATCGAATAGGTAGAAAAAGAAAGAGTGATTAGAAAATGATTGAAAAGAAGAGGAAAGAATCGACATTCATTTTTCTTTTTTACGAACCAAAGTTATTTTGCAGCAACTTTAAGATGTTTCTCACATTATGCGATGAAGTAAAGCAGGCTCTACAAGAGATAAAAGAGATCGCCTTATTGTTTGGGAGGTTTGTGCAACAAGAGAAAGAAAGATGGAGAACAAAAAAGAGAGAAAAAGAGCAAAAGAAAAAGAAAGTGTGGTGGCTGCAAATAAAAAAAAAAAGCAAGAGGAAACGAAGAGTAAAAAAGAAATAGAGGTGGCTAAAATAATGACACAAGAGAGGAGCCACTAGTTGAAAATGAGACAATTTCTGTCGACGAAAACAAAGAATTTGAGAATTTTTCTGATGCAAAGGAGAGTGTGGTCTTTATTTTTGATGCTCCTAACCAATCTCTTCCTATTTTTTTCTGTTTCTTTGTTGAAGAATTGTGAGGATTTATTTTCGGAGGAGTTGCAGGATGGGTTGCCACCCATAAGCGGCATTGTGCATCACCTTGATTTAGTACCTACCGCCGTCATTCTCACACACAAGGCTAAGATTCGAGGGTGAATCTTTTCGAGGAAAGGGGGAATGATAGGATCCAAGATGGCTCAATTTCATGATAATTTCTATATGGGCCAAGATCCAAGAAAATCTAGGAAACATGGCAAGAATGGTTGGAATTCACTTGTGCCATGTTGCAAGTTATTCAAGAAAGGCTTCAACATGCAAGATGAGCTTGCATCCAAGTTTAGTCCATGTGGTTCAAGAACACAAGGTGGCGGCATTAGAGGGCTTACAAGTGGTGGCATCATGTTTAAAGAAGTGGGCCTATTCTTTCATTCATTAATTGACATGGCAATTGTGAAGACCAATTCATTTATTGATGCGGTGCCTATGAGAGGGCTTATTTGGGCGTATTTTAAGTCTTATAATTACTTAGGCATTTGGGCTTATATTATGTAACATGGACATCTTTTAATTATTTAGGTTTGGGCCTGAGCATGTTCAGCCCATATTTTACTTATTATTAGGTTAGCTGATTAGGGTTATTGTAGGGAGGCTATAAAGATATGTCTTAGCCGCCTACTTCAATTATCTTTTGATTAATTAAGTCTGATTTTATTCAGTAAGAGTTTTCTCTTTTAGTTCTTGAAAGAACTTAGAACTTATCAAAGAATTCTTCTTTGTGGTGTTTAACACCTTCAAACTTAGGTTCTTGATACAAGCGTTCTTGGGGCCTAGCTAGCTTAGCTTATCTAAGTTCATTGAAACAAGATTTCATGAGGTTTAAGTTTTTATTTCCTGAATCTTGGCTTTTCTGGGTTAGGTATCCTAAATTGTTAGTGGGTTCAAAGGGTTTAACCCCACGGGTTCACATCATTTGGTATCAGAGCTTAAGCTTCCAATCAGGTTTTTATAATTATCGCTTTGATTTGTTATTTGTTACTTCTTTTTGGGGTTACAAATACTATCACAGCAAAATCAATAATAATATTTTGGGGTTTCATGCATTCTTGCCTTGGAGTTATAGCTTTAGGTATTCTTGTCTTGGGGTTATAGTTTTTAGGCGGGCTCGTTTGGGGTTTCGTTCTTGGAAGTTGGTTTAGATGAAGAATCTGCTTCTTGCGTTTTTGATATATTAAAATTTCTTCTTGTTGATTCTTGATCCGAATCTTGAAAAAAAATCAAGAATTGAAAGGGGCATTCGAACAGTCTCAAGAAAGAAAAAAGAAAGTCATCCGAGATTTCAAGAAAATCAAGAAGTGCCGTTCTTGGAAAAAAAAACTAGAAAAGAAGAAGAGTGGTCGAATAGGCAGAAAAAAAAAAAGAAAGATTCAAAAAGGATTGAAAAGAAGAGGAAAGAATCGACATTCATTTTTTTTACTAACCAAAGTTGTTTTGCAGCAACTTTAAGATGTCTCTCACATTATGCGACGAAGTAAAGCAGGCTCTACAAGAGATGAAAGAGATCACCTTATTGTTTGGGAGCTTTGTGCAACAAGAAGAAGAAAGACGGAGAACAAAAAAGAGAGAAAAAGAGCAAAAGAATGAAGAAAAAGAAAGTGAGGTGGCTGCAAATTAAAAAAAAAAAAACAAGAGGAAACGGAGAGTAAAAAAGAAAGTGAAAAAGAAATAGAGGTAGCTGAAAATAATGACACAAGAGAGGAGCCACTAGTGGAAAATGAGACAATTTCTTTCGAGGAAAACAATGAATTTGAGAATTTTTCTGATACAAATCGGAGTGAGGTTTTTATTCATGATGCTCCTAACCAATCTCTTCCTTTTTTTTTTCTTTGTTGAAGGATTGTGAGGATTTATTTTCGGAGAAGTTGCAGGATGGGTTGCAACCCATAAGCGGCGTTGTGCATCACCTTGATTTAGTACCTAGCGCCGTCATTCTCACACACAAGGCTAACATTCGAGGGCGAATCTTTTCGAGGAAATGGGGAATGATAGGATCCAAGATGGCCCAATTTCATGACAATTTCTATATGGGCCAAGATCCAAGCAGATCTAGGAAACATGGCAAGAATGTGCGGAATTCACTTGGGCCATGTTGCAAGTTATTCAAGAAAGGCTTCAACATGAAAAATGGGCTTGTATCCAAGTTTAGTCCATGTGATTCAAGAACACAAGGTGGCGGCATTAGAGGGCTTACAAGTGGCGGCATCATGTTTAATGAAGTGGGCCTATTATTTCATTCATTAATTGACATGGAAATTGTGGGGACCAATTCATTTAATGATGCGGCGCCTATGAGAGGGCTTATTTGGGCATATTTTAAGTCTTATAATTACTTAAGCATTTGGACTTATATTATGTAACATGAACATCTTTTAATTATTTAGGTTTGGGCTTGAGCATGTTCAGCCCATATTTTACTTATTATTAGGTTAGCTGATTAGGGTTATTGTAGGGAGGCTATAAATAGATGTCTTAGCCGCTACTTCAATTATCTTTTGATAAGTTAAATCTGATTTTATACGGTGACAGTTTTCTCTTTTAGTTCTTGAAAGAACTTAGAACTTATCAAATACTTCAGCTTTGTGGCGTTCAACACCTTCAAACTTACGTTCTTGAAACAAGCATTCTTGGTGTTTATCTAGCTTAGCTTATCTAGGTTCTTTGAAACAGAATTTCATAGGGTTTAAGTCATCATTGCCTGAATCTTTGCTTTTCTGGGTTAGGTATCCTAAATTAGTGGGTTCAATTGGTTTAACTTCACGGGTTCACATCACTACTCCTCCACCATTTGACAATAGGCCACCGGGTTTTCAGCAAATAGTGCAACAACCATACCAAACCCGACAACAAGTGCCACTCACCCAAAATTCAGGAAACAAAGACATATAATTCAATTCAATTCAATTTCTACATCTTGTTAAAGCTCTTTCTACTAATACAATTCAATTTCTACAGGAAACAAAGACAAGTATCCAAAATTTGGAGACTCAAATTGGGCAATTGGTTACAACCATGAGTCAAATGCAAGCAAGGGATTCCGGGAAATTACCTTCCCAAACCATAGTGAATCCAAGAGAGAATGCCAATGCTATAACTTTAAGAAGTGGGAAACAGCTAGAGACACCACAAAAGGATAGTGCTCAAGGGGAGGACAACACCATGGCATCGTCTTCACATCCCAATGAGCCACTAAAACTGGTAACTCCTAAACCATCTTTTCCTTCTTATATAACTCCTCCACCTTTTCCTAGCAGGTTAGCAAAGTCCAAGAAAGAAGAGCAAGAGAAGGAAATTTTGGAAACCTTTTGGAAAGTAGAGGTGAACATTTTTTAGTAGATGCTACCAAGCAAGTGCCAAGATATGCCAAGTTCCTAAAAGAGTTGTGCACATCTAAACGGAAGTTGAAACGGAATGAAATGGTAAGTGTGGGGGAGAATCTGTCAGCTGTTCTTCAAAAGAAACTCCTACCTAAATGCAAGGATCCAGGTATGTTTACCATTCCTTGTAAGATAGGCAACACTAGGATTGAGCGTGCTATGCTAGATCTTGGGGCATCTATTAATGTCATGCCATATTCAATTTATGCGTCATTGAATATAGGACCATTATAGGAAATCGGTGTTATAATATAACTTTCTGACCGTTCTAACACTTTCCCAAGAGGAGTTGTAGAAGACGTTCTTGTACTGGTTAATGAATTGGTTTTTCTCGCTGACTTTTATGTTATTGAGATAGAAGATGAGATGTCTTTTAATCCCATACCTATTCTATTAGGAAGACCATTCTTGAAAACAGCAAGAACTAAAATAGATGTGCATGATCGCACTTTAACTATGGAATTTGATGGTGAAATAATTTGCTTTAACATTTTATAGGCCATGAGATATCCTAGTGATGTGCATTCTATTTTTAATATTGATATAATTGATTCACTAGTGCAGCAAGCTTATGAGCTAGATGGTGAATGATAACTCGTATAATTATATAGTTTTTAGTTATGTTTTATTATTGTTTTGTGTCAAATACGAGTTATTATTGTTTAGTCTAATTGTGTTTATGATCTTTTATATTTTTATGTAATTTGGTGTTTTTCACAAGTTTCTTTGAGTGATTTCAGATTACTAGAATTAAGGGCAAATCCAGTTCAGTTCCAGTTCCGACACATTTTTCCATATCAGCTATATCTGGAGTTTCACTGAATCAATAAGGCTGAAATTTGTAGCCGTGCAAAGCTAAGAGGCATATCTATCTTTTTCATGTTTTATACTTCTTGAAACGGAGTCGTTTTCCCTAGAGAAATCGACCATCAAGTTGGCTGATGTGCAATGACGTCTGTGCTGACCTGTTTTCGTATTTTGCCCATATCTGCTTATCCACATCAGCAAATGAGCTGATTCCAATGGCTATGGATCCGTAACTGATACGGGAACCTTTGTCTAGAAGACCATATGATCAGATCAGGCCCCTAATATTGACGAAATCGACCATCAAGTTGGCTGATGTGCAATGACGTCTGTGCTGACATGTTTTCGTATTTTGCCCATATCTGCTTATCCACATCAGCAAATGAGCTGATTCCAACGGCTATGGATTCGTAACTGATAGGGGAACCTTTTTCTAGAAGACCATGTGATCAGATCAGGCCTCCAACATTGACGAAATCGACCATCAAGTTGGCTGATCAAAATTGTCATACAATATGACGAAAATTGTTAGAAAAATTCACCCACCTATTATACCTACCTTTGAAATTTGTAAAGCTTGTCTCTTGTCATTTAGCCCTCCAAAATGTGTATAAATAGAGGGCCTTGGATGATTGTAAGGGATCATATTGTACATAGGTAGGATATTAGCCATTTTAATAAAATTCTCTAAGTTTTCTTCTTCTTTCTTTTCTCTAGTTTTCTTTCTTTTCTCTAGTTTTCTTTTTCTTTAGAGAGAGCAAGAGGTTGGATAATTAATATTCTTCCTCTTCTTCTTTCTTTCTTTTATTTTTCTTCTTAGATTTTCTTTAATTTTATGTTTATGTTTACAATGCCTATGCTAGACTAAACTTCTATTTGGTTAAGGGTGATTTCAAAGCCCTAGACATGTTTTATAATTGATTTTCAGATTTCTATCTATCATTAATTTTCTATCAAAGTTGCTTATGTTCTTCTACAAGAATTGTTCATGATGTTGTCTTGATTTGTTTAGGTGTACAACTAGATAGATCTTGATAATTATCTATTGCTAGTTTAGGGGGGGGAAGTCTTGATCCGTGTAATTGTCTTGATTTCCTATTCATAAGTGGCAATTTGTGATTAATGATTATGGTCAAGTTTTCAATAATTGCAAAGTGGAACATAACCTAAGTTGAACAATCCGAGCTTATGTGTTTGTTGCTTAGATCAACCTATCTTTTCTCATCATAAAGCTGCCATTAAATTGAACTTAGAGAGCTTATTCTAGGTTGTTTGATGGTTAGAGATTAAATAGAGAGCTTGTTCTATTTAACAACAAAGTAAGGAAAGATTGGGATAACAGAGCTTGTTGTTATCTACGGTTGTTAACTTTGATAGTTGGTTAATGTTGATAGATATGAAAATTGATTCTTAATGATGTCTAGTGGTGGAGAATGAAAACCTTAACCATATTTTTTCATATTTGATTTCGTCTTACTTACTTGTTTTTCTTACTTTTCTCGTTTGCTTATTTTTAAGACTATATTTATTTTTATTGGCTGGTTATACCGCCTAATTTGTATATTAACTTTGTTTTATTTTTTATTGGCTGGTTATACCGCCTAATTTGTATATTAACTTTGTTTTTATTTTTTATTGGCTGGTTATACCGCCTAATTTTAGTATATATATTTTTTATTGGCTGGTTATACCGCCTTGCATCTGATTCTTATTGTTTACTTTAGTTTAAATCTGTCTTCAAAAACCCCTTTTTCTTTTATTGTTCTTGAATTTAAGTTTTAAACTATTAACTTATAAACTAAAACCCAATCCCTGAGGGACTCGACCCTTGCTAATCATTATACTTACAATTGATCTTTTTAGTGCAAGGTTAAATAAGATACACTCTTTTGGGTGCATCAAATTTTTTGGCGCCGTTGCCGGGGATTGTTTTCTTTAGTTTATTTGTTACTTGGTTTATTCTTATTTTCAGTTTCGAATGAGTTTTATTTTCTTGTACATACGGGTTTTTTCTGATCAAATTTTGAAAAAAAAAAAAAAAAAAAAAAAAAAAAAAAACGATGGAATTGAGCAATCTAACACTTGAAGAGTTGGTGGGCATACATGAACATGGAGAATCAACAAGCCAATCTCACCTTCCCAGTTCAACAATTGGCCATGGGAGGATGTCAAGGCCATCAAGTGTTCCAAGACCAACAGTATGATCATTACTCAAACACTTACCATGAGGGATGGTGGGATCATACTAATTATGGCTACTCGAAAAAATTACCAAGAAGTAGATCCTTATGCCAATTACACTCATCCGTCTAGCTTCAATCAATCATGGTCCCAAGAACCAGATCTTTTTCAACCACCACATATGACTCAAAACTCAGGTACTTCTTTAGAAGATCTTGTCTATTCTCTTGTTACTGATACATTGCAATTTCAACAGGAAACAAGGGCAAGCATCCAGAGTTTGGAAAAGCAAATGATCCAATTGACTAGTAGTATGGTGGGATGGGTAGCACAAAGATCTGAAGAACTCCCTGCCCAAACAATGATTAACCCAAAGGAGAATACTACTATTGTGACCTTGAGGAATGAGGAACAAGATGAGGATGAGACAAAATTAGAGATGAATTCTATTCTTGAGGATAATGAAGCCAATGATCCAAATAAGAGTATTTCAGCACCTGAGGTAACGTTTTCAGCACCTGAGGTAACGTTTGAGATTCCAATTTTTACTAATGTTTCTTCTCCACCTTTTCCTAGTAGATTCGCAAAGTTCAAGGAGGATGAACATGAACAAGACACGCTGGAAACCTTAAACAGTTTGTTTGTGGATGTCATTCAACAAGTACCAAAAGATGCATCATTCCTCGATGAGATATGCACCACCAAGGATGATGGAATAATACTTGTAATGGAGAATACATCCACTGTTGTGCAAAGAAAGCTACCTCTCAAACGCATAAATTTGGAAAATTTCATGTATGAGCCTGACAAGCGTAAAAAGCCAAGAAGGGGTGTTGGTTAGATTCAAAACACTAACTCAAGTGTTAATTGGGAAGGCAACCCAATTAAAGATGAAATTGCCAACCTTCCATATTCAGATTTGCTTTCTCTTTCTTTTCCTTTTTCTTTTATTATTTTTATTGTTTTTATTTTTATTTCTTATGTTTCTTTGTTAATTGTGTTTACTGTTTTTAAGTTCATTTAGGCTGCATAAGTTTCTTTTGTTTAATAGTTCTTTTCTCTTACATATAATTCTTGCATTGGGGGATAATAGCATTACATTAATGACAATGTAAGAATTATGTGTGGGGGGAAGAATTTAGGATTTTATTTAGAGTGTTTTATTTTTGAGTCTTTTTATGTTGTTTTTTTTTTTTTTGATCCTTGTTTTGAAAATAACTAGATGTAAATATAATTTTTATTTTTTTTAACCCCGGTTAAATGGCGGATAACGGTACTCCGTGATTATTTAAATCGGTTCCATCAGCTACCCACAAAACTGATATTGTATATAAATTTCTCTTCCAATTTCTCTTTCAATTTTTTTTCATTTTTTTTTTCAGGATGGATGATATTCTCACAAGATTGCAGAAACGATTTCCTCCCTTTCCTCGAAATATTTTACTGAAGCTTTACCAAGTTCGATTTGAAAGATTAAGAATGCTTATGCACAAAGGGATTCCTGGAGACATACGTTGGATAATTGAAGCCAAGGTACATGAAGATGAATATCTTTCTGTTTTGCATTTACCAGGTACAGGTAGAAGCACTTTTGCAAAGAAGCGACGAGCAAAGCGCATGAGTTCAAATTGCCACAAATGTGCACGATGGACGTGTAATGGTAAATGTCGTTCTATTGGGATTCCGTCCTCTAATCGAGATGATAAAATTGAATTCATTAAGGATGGACTGAGTAAGGAGAATTTGGGTAATATCCAACTTTCTCTTGAGACGCATCCTAGTGGAGACGTACAAAGAGAAATTCTTGATTTATAGCCGCAATTCCAAAGGGAATGGCAACATCTTGGGAATCTGATGTTAAAAGACCCTGTTTTCCAGCTTGTAAGAAAACTGGATGGGAAGCATATCCTCGACTCATAGAAGGCGTTTAAGCCGTTTCTGGACGTAAAACCAGAGGAAGATGTGAGCCACAATCACAACTACAATAAATGACTTCTCAGTTTTTGGTTTGATTTGCAATAACTTTATTTTGGTTTAATTTACGTGTTGTTCGATTTGTGTAATTATTCTCGTTTTTTTTTTTTATTTGTCTTTTACGGTTGATTTTTTCTTCTCTTTTTGATTTTCTTCCTGAAATCACGCAAAAATCTTTTGTTAGGTTAACATTTTCTTCTGACAGGTCAAATACACTTTCGGCGACATTATTACTCTTGACTTTTACGGTTGATTTTTCTTCTCTTTTTGATTTTTTTCCTGAAATCACGCAAAAATCTTTTGTTAGGTTAATATTTTCTTCTGACAGGTCAGATACACTTTCGGCGACATTATTACTCTTGTCTGATTCACTACTCAGTCCTTTATATATTACACCATGTACTCATTCTCTTTCAGGCACTCGAAGAAAAAAAAAATGGAAAGTACTTCGTCCCAGCGCATTAAAAAAATTTGTGTCTTTGGAGGTGCTTATCCAGGGAAAAATAACATATTCGCTGATGAAGCCATAAGAGTTGGAGTAATACTTGCCCAACAAAAGATCCAGTTGATTTATGGAGGCGGTAGTACGGGTTTAATGGGAGCAGTCGCTACAGCAGCACACGCCGGAGGAAGTCCAGTTCTAGGAATCGTGCCAAAACTATTCACAGATTTTTGTGGACCTACCTTGGGTAAGGAAATACAAGTCTGGAGTATCCCTGAACGGATAACAATCATGTACCATTCTGCCGATGCATTCATTGCTTTACCAGGAGGTCTGGGTACATTGGAAGAAATAGCTTGCGTGGCTTCTTGGTCATCTTTGGTCACAAATAAGAAACCCATTGGTTTGCTTAATATTAATGGTTATTTTAGTAATTTGCTTTCATATTTTAGATAATGCTGTGGATAATGGATTCATGTTTTCAGAGGCAAGGAGAACCATAATTTCTGCTACAACCATTGAAGATTTACTCAAAAAGCTCCAAGCTTATGAGTATTTATCTGCTACGGTTGTTTCGCAAACGCTCGGAAAAAGAAAAAGAGATATGGACGAGCAAGGAGTGGATTGCACTTTGTCTTTGTGACATTATCTAACATTTTGTTTGTTGTGTCTCAGTTATAATAAGTGGTTAGCAACCTCTACAGGTAATATCTCCTAAATTTTACCTTCTTAAAAAAAAAAAAAAAGTTTGTTGTGTTTTAAGCAATTTAGAAGTATTCATTCTGAACAAGGTGTGAGTAAGGGAGACTTGAGACATACCTTGTCAGTTTGATTTTAATCTTTTTACGTTTACTTGTTAATTTTTGTTTAGTATTTTAGGATTATTTAGGTTGCATAAGTTTGTTTTGTTTTGAGTCTAGTTATTCCTATTCTTATGTTATTAGTTCTTTTCTCTTACACATGATTCTTTCATTTGGGTTAATAGACTTACATTGAGGACAATGTAAGAATTAAGTGTGGGGGGAATGATTTAGGATTTCTTTTATTTTTGTCTACTATTTTTTTTTTATGAGTCTTTATTATTATTATTATTTTTTAGTGTGTTTTAGTTCCTTTTTAATACAATGATGAGATATGAATTGCATAAGTCTAAAACATATTTATTAGTGAGAAGATTTTCATGAGAATTGAGCTTGATGTCAACCTTTTTATGAGCCAATGTTAATATGATATGTTGATTGAGAAAGAAGCATGTTTAGACTTAATCTGACTTGTATAATCATTCTTGTGAGTTTTTGAGCCTAAAATGATTGATGCATTATACAAATCAATCTAATTTCTTTCTTGAGTGCTCTTATGATTACATGATTCTCTAGAACTTGCTTTAAACCGTTTGAGACTATATTGATGCATGTGACAACATGAATATGATAGAGGCATTAGGATTTTTAGCCAGGGCCAAACAACCATCCCTTATTGATGTTCCAAGAGAACACACCCTTAGTGAACCAATTTGAGCCTACATTGAATAAGCTATCTCTTTGGTAACCATAACTTGTCCCTAACCTAAATATACTTATATCTTTACCTTTGTTCCAAAGATGAATTAGCATGATTTGAGACAAGTTGCAAAGACAAGGGATATTTTTTGGTTAGAAACAAGAAATAAGTGTGGGGGGAAAAGAAAAGAAAAGTCAAGAGAAAAAGAAATGGAATACTGGCAAATACATTCCTATATAAAAAAAAATGAATCATCTCTTGAATTTGTGGAAAAAGAAAAAGATGTTACAAAGTTGTTTAGAATGAAGAAAAGGATCAACATGAATATCCGGCCTAGGTGACTATGTACTTGTAAAGAGTTTTGAGAAGTTTCTTTGTATAATCTTTTTATGTCTCTAAACTTTATGAACTCTTTGGAACCTTTGTGATATCTTTATCCTTTTGTTCTTCAACCACATTACAAACCCCTTGGCCCCATTACAACCTTGATTAAAGACCTCTTGATTTATGAAGTTGCATGATCTTTTAGTGGAGAATATGTGGACAAGCAAGCATATGGTAGAAGTGTTTTCATGAGATTGATTGAGTGTAAACACTTTACCACTACTTTAAAGAGTGAAAATCAAGAGAGTATCCCATGTGAGAAGTTGAGATTAAATTTGAACATGCACTATTTTGATTGAGATATGTTATGCTAATATTGGCTTAACTCAAACAATTTACATTCAAGCATGATTTTTTGTGAAATTTTTTTAAGCTATTGATTAGTTTATAAGACTTGTTCAAATATTGTCTCTAATTTGTATTGAAAGGATTAGGAGTAAATATTTTTAGTATATGTAGTTTATTTATATGAAGTTTATTTATATTTTAATTTTTCAATGTTTGTGGGTATCGTTCTAGTAAACCCTCACGAGACTAAACTCGTCCACTAGGGACACCTAGGGGTTTAAAGGCTTGTGTCACATGCTAAGTGCCACCGTGATTTCCTACGAAAGTGGATTAGATTAGATTTTCTTATTTTATTTTTATTGAGTCGTTGCTAGGGACTAGCAACAATCTAAGTGTGGGGGTGTGATAACTCGTATAATTATATAGTTTTTAGTTATGTTTTATTATTGTTTTGTGTCAAATACGAGTTATTATTGTTTAGTCTAATTGTGTTTATTATCTTTTATATTTTTATGTAATTTGGTGTTTTTCACAAGTTTCTTTGAGTGATTTCAGATTACTAGAATTAAGGGCAAATCCAGTTCAGTTCCAGTTCCGACACATTTTTCCATATCAGCTATATCTGGAGTTTCACTGAATCAATAAGGCTGAAATTTGTAGCCGTGCAAAGCTAAGAGGCATATCTATCTTTTTCATGTTTTATACTTCTTGAAACGGAGTCGTTTTCCCTAGAGAAATCGACCATCAAGTTGGCTGATGTGCAATGACGTCTGTGCTGACCTGTTTTCGTATTTTGCCCATATCTGCTTATCCACATCAGCAAATGAGCTGATTCCAATGGCTATGGATCCGTAACTGATACGGGAACCTTTGTCTAGAAGACCATATGATCAGATCAGGCCCCTAATATTGACGAAATCGACCATCAAGTTGGCTGATGTGCAATGACGTCTGTGCTGACATGTTTTCGTATTTTGCCCATATCTGCTTATCCACATCAGCAAATGAGCTGATTCCAACGGCTATGGATTCGTAACTGATAGGGGAACCTTTTTCTAGAAGACCATGTGATCAGATCAGGCCTCCAACATTGACGAAATCGACCATCAAGTTGGCTGATCAAAATTGTCATACAATATGACGAAAATTGTTAGAAAAATTCACCCACCTATTATACCTACCTTTGAAATTTGTAAAGCTTGTCTCTTGTCATTTAGCCCTCCAAAATGTGTATAAATAGAGGGCCTTGGATGATTGTAAGGGATCATATTGTACATAGGTAGGATATTAGCCATTTTAATAAAATTCTCTAAGTTTTCTTCTTCTTTCTTTTCTCTAGTTTTCTTTCTTTTCTCTAGTTTTCTTTTTCTTTAGAGAGAGCAAGAGGTTGGATAATTAATATTCTTCCTCTTCTTCTTTCTTTCTTTTATTTTCTTCTTAGATTTTCTTTAATTTTATGTTTATGTTTACAATGCCTATGCTAGACTAAACTTCTATTTGGTTAAGGGTGATTTCAAAGCCCTAGACATGTTTTATAATTGATTTTCAGATTCTATCTATCATTAATTTTCTATCAAAGTTGCTTATGTTCTTCTACAAGAATTGTTCATGATGTTGTCTTGATTTGTTTAGGTGTACAACTAGATAGATCTTGATAATTATCTATTGCTAGTTTAGGAGTCTTGATCCGTGTAATTGTCTTGATTTCCTATTCATAAGTGGCAATTTGTGATTAATGATTATGGTCAAGTTTTCAATAATTGCAAAGTGGAACATAACCTAAGTTGAACAATCCGAGCTTATGTGTTTGTTGCTTAGATCAACCTATCTTTCTCATCATAAAGCTGCCATTAAATTGAACTTAGAGAGCTTATTCTAGGTTGTTTGATGGTTAGAGATTAAATAGAGAGCTTGTTCTATTTAACAACAAAGTAAGGAAAGATTGGGATAACAGAGCTTGTTGTTATCTACGGTTGTTAACTTTGATAGTTGGTTAATGTTGATAGATATGAAATTGATTCTTAATGATGTCTAGTGGTGGAGAATGAAACCTTAACCATATTTTTCATATTTGATTCGTCTTACTTACTTGTTTTCTTACTTTTCTCGTTTGCTTATTTTTAAGACTATATTTATTTTTATTGGCTGGTTATACCGCCTAATTTGTATATTAACTTTGTTTTATTTTTATTGGCTGGTTATACCGCCTAATTTGTATATTAACTTTGTTTTATTTTTATTGGCTGGTTATACCGCCTAATTTAGTATATATATTTTTATTGGCTGGTTATACCGCCTTGCATCTGATTCTTATTGTTTACTTTAGTTTAAATCTGTCTTCAAAAACCCCTTTTCTTTTATTGTTCTTGAATTTAAGTTTTAAACTATTAACTTATAAACTAAAACCCAATCCCTGAGGACTCGACCCTTGCTAATCATTATACTTACAATTGATCTTTTTAGTGCAAGGTTAAATAAGATACACTCTTTTGGGTGCATCAGTGAAGATAGTTTGGTGATAGTCCTTAGCAAACATCTCGGAATGAGGAATGCTAAAGGGGAATTAGCCTTTTGTGACCATGTGGAAAGGGCACTAGAATCTTTACACTCGCTGCACCTAAAGATGCAAGGTTTGATATTTCATTTATTGATTTGCCTTTATCTAATGAAACTTCTACCTTCCATTTTGCAGGCACCAACTTTAGAGTTAAAACCACTACCGGAACACTTGAAATAAGTGTTCTTAGGTGAAAAGGACACACTACTGGTCATCATTGCCAAAGAGCTCACACCTTTGCTAGAAGAGCGACTTATCCGGGTGCTTAAGATGTGAACCCTAGGGGTTAAACCTTTTGAACCCGCTAACAAATTAAAATATCCTAACCCCAAGAAAACCAAGATTCAGGCAATGAAACTTAAACCCTTAGAAATCTTGGATTAAAGAACCTAGATTAGCTAAGCTAACTAAACCCCAAGAACACTTGTTTCTAGAACCTAAGTTTGATAGGAAGAACGCCACAAGGAAAGGAATTCTTTGATAAGTTCGCTAGTTCTGTCAAGAACTAAAAAGAGTGAAACACTCACTTTGAATAAATTCAAACTCACTAAATTCAGAATTGTTAAAATGAATAGGCGGCTAGAACATGTATTTATAGACTCCCTATTAACCTAACCATAATTGCTAGTTACATGATGAATTCGGCCAGACCTAATAATAATAATAATAATAATAAAACTCCCTAGATATGGGCATAACATGCTCAAGCCCAAACCTAATTAAATTAAAAGGATGTCCAATAAGTAGCCTAATGGACATATTACATAAGTTAGGCCCAAATGCCTAAGTAATTACAAGACTTAAAAAAATCCCAAGTAAGCCCTCTTAATGTGCCACCTTCTGTTCTTCAACCACATGGACCAAACTTGGATGCATGCCCATCTTGCATGTTGAAGCCTTTCTTGAATAACTTGCAACATTACCCAAGTGAATTCCACCTATTCTTGCCATGTTTCCTAGATCTTCTTGGATCTTGGCCCATATAGAAACTGCCATGGAATTGGGCCATCTTGGATTCTATCATTCCCCCTTTCCTCGAAAAGATTTGCCCTCGAATCTTAGCCTTGTGTGTGAGAATGACGACGCTAGGAACTAAATCAAGGTGACTCACAATGCTGCTTATGGGTGGCAACCCATTCTGCAACTCCTCTGAAAATAAATCCTCACAATCCTTCAACAAAGAAATAGGAAAAATAGGAAGATATTGGTTAGGAGCATCAAGAATAAAAACCTCACTCTCCTTTGCATCAGAAAAATTCTCAAATTCTTTGTTTCCCTCAACAAGAATTGTCTCCTATTCCATTAGTGGCTCCTCTCTTACTTTTTTAATTTCAGCCACCTCTATTTATTTTTCACTTTCTTTTTTACTCTTCGTTTCCTCTTGCTTTTCTTTATTTGCAACCACCTCACTTTCTTTTCTTCTTTTTTTCTCTCTTGTTTGTTCTCCATCTTTCTTCCTCTTGTTGCACAAACCTCCCAAACAATAAGGTGAACTCTTCCATCTCTTGTAGAGCCTGCTTTACTTCGTCGCATAATGTGAGAGACATCTTGAAGTTGCCGCAAAACAAATTTGGTTAGTAAAAAATATATATATATATGAATGTCGATTCTTTCCTCTTCCTTTGGATCTTTTTTCGAATCTTTCTTTCTTTTTCTTGCTGTTTGAACACTTTTCTTATTTTTTTTTTAAGAACCAGACTTCTTGATTTTCTTGAAATCTTGGATGAACTTCTTTTTTCTTTCTTGGGTTTTGTTCGAATGCCCCTCTGAATTCTTAATTTTTTTTTTTCAAGATTCGGATGAAGAATCAACAAGAAGAAATTTTAATAGATCAAGAATTCTAGATACGAAATCTTGATCTAAACCACTTTCCAAGATTGAAACCTCAAACTTAGACTGCCTAAAAATTATAACACTAGGAAAAACGCCTAAAGCTATAACCCCAAGACAAGTTTGTTTGAAACCCCAAAATCTTATCGGTGATAGTTCAAAGAAAAACCCTGCTTGGAAAAATTACTATTCAAGACTGAAACCCCAAAATGAAACTACCTAAAAACTATAACCTTAGGAAAATTGCCTAAAGCTATAACCATAAGACAAGTTTGTTTGAAACTCCAAAAATCTTGTCAGTGACAATCCAAGCAGAAAGACTGATTGGAACCTGAGCTCTGAATACCAACTGATATGAACCCTAAGGGTTAAACCCTTTGAACCCACTAACAAATTGAAATACCCTAACCCCAAGAAAGCCAAGATTCAAGCAATCGAACTTAAACCCGTAGAAATCTTGGATCAAAGAACCTAGATTAGCTAAGCTGACTAAACCCCAAGAACACTTGTTTCTAGAACCTAAGTTTGATAGGAAGAACGCCACAAAGAAAGGAATTCTTTGATAGTTAGTTCTGTCAAGAACTAAATGATAACTCGTATAATTATATAGTTTTTAGTTATGTTTTATTATTGTTTTGTGTCAAATACGAGTTATTATTGTTTAGTCTAATTGTGTTTATGATCTTTTATATTTTTATGTAATTTGGTGTTTTTCACAAGTTTCTTTGAGTGATTTCAGATTACTAGAATTAAGGGCAAATCCAGTTCAGTTCCAGTTCCAACACCTTTTGCCATATCAGCTATATCTCGAGTTTCACTGAAGCAATAAGGCTGAAATTTTAACCGTGCAAATTTAAGAGGCATATCTATATTTTTCATGTTTTACACTTCTTGAAACGGAGTCGTTTTCCCTAGCGAAATCGACCATCAAGTTGGCTGATGTGCAATGACGGCTGTGCTGACCTGTTTTCGTATTTTGCCCATATTTTCTTATCCACATCAGCAAATGAGATGATTTTAACGGTTATGGATCAGTAACTGATAGGGGAACATTTTTCTAGAAGACCATGTGATCAGATCAGGCCTCCAAAATTGACAAAATCGACCATCAAGTTGGCTGATCAAAATTGTCATACAATATGACGAAAATTGTTAGAAAAATGCACCCACCTATTATACCTACCTTTGAAATTTGTAAAGCTTGCCTCTTGTCATTTAGCCCTCCAAAATGTGTATAAATAGAGGGCCTTGGATGATTGTAGAGGATCATATTGTACATTGGTAGGATATTAGCCATTGTAATAAAATTCTCTAAGTTTTCTTCTTCTTTCTTTTCTCTAGTTTTCTTTTTCTTTATTTTCTTCTTCTTCTTTCTTTCTTTTATTTCCTTCTTAGATTCTCTTTAATTTTATGTTTATGTTTACAATGCCTATGCTAGGTTAAACTTTTATTTGGTTAAGGGTGATTTCAAAGCCCTAGACTTGTTTTATAATTGATTTTCAGATTCTATCTATCATTAATTTTCTATCAAAGTTGCTTATGTTCTTCTACAAGAATTGTTCATGATGTTGTCTTGATTTGTTTAGGTGTACAACTAGATAGATCTTGATAATTATCTATTGCTAGTTTAGGAGTCTTGATCCGTGTAATTGTCTTGATTTCCTATTCATAAGTGGCAATTTGTGATTAATGATTATGGTCAAGTTTTCAATAATTGCAAAGTGGAACATAACCTAAGTTGAACAATCCGAGCTTATGTGTTTGTTGCTTAGATCAACCTATCTTTCTCATCATAAAGCTGCCATTAAATTGAATTTAGAGAGCTTATTCTAGGTTGTTTGATGGTTAGAGATTAAATAGAGAGCTTGTTCTATTTAACGACAAACTAAGGAAAGATTGGGATAACAGAGCTTGTTGTTATCTACGGTTGTTAACTTTGATAGTTGGTTGATATTGATAGATCTGAAATTGATTCTTAATGATGTCTAGTGGTGGAGAATGAAACCTTAACCATATTTCTCTCATATTTGATTTCTTATTTCTTACTTGCATCTTACTTTTATTATTTACTTTAGTTTAAATCTGATTTCAAAAACTCCTTTTCTTTTATTGTTCTTGAATTTAAGTTTTAAACTATCAACTTATAAACCAAAACCCAATCCCTGAGGACTCGACCCTTGCTAACTACTATACTTACAATTGATCTTTTTAGTGCAAGGTTAAATAAGATACACTCTTTTGGGTGCATCACTAAAAACAGTGAAACACTCACTTTGAATAAATTCAAACTCACTAAATTCAGAATTGTTAAAATGAATATGCGGCTAGAACATGTATTTATAGCCTCCCTATTAACCTAACCCAACTTGCTAGTTACATGATGAATTCGGCCAGACCTAAATAATAATAAAACTCCCTAAATATGGGCATAACATGCTCAAGCCCAAACCTAATTAAATTAAAAGGATGTTCAATAAGTAGCCTAATGGACATATTACATAAGTTAGGCCCAAATGCCTCAGTAATTACAAGACTTAAAATAAGCCCAAATAAGCCCTCTTAATGTGCCACCTTGTGTTCTTGAATCACATGGACCAAACTTGGATGCAAGCCCATCTTGCATGTTGAAGCCTTTCTTGAATAACTTGCAACATGGCCCAAGTGAATTCCACCCATTCTTGCCATGTTTCTAGATCTTCTTGGATCTTGGTCCATATACAAACTACCATGGAATTGGACCATCTTGGATCCTATCAGCTTAGAGAGCATAAAACAACAATTGGTTGGACAATTGCCGATATCAAGGGAATTAGCCCATCCATGTGCATGAATTGGATTTTGTTAGAGGAAGGGTCAAAACCAACAAGAGAGGCACAAAGAAGATTGAAACCTCCTATGATAGAGGTTGTGAAAAAGGAGATACTAAAGCTCATAGATATTGGAGTGATCTATCCTATCTTGGATAACAAATGGGTGAGCCCAGTCCAAGTGGTTCCAAAGAAATCAGGTGTAACGGTGGTAACAAATAATGAGAATGAACTTGTTCCTGCTAGGATTCAAACAGGGTGGCGAGTTTGTATTGATTATCGAAAACTTAATTCAACAACTCGCAAAGACCATTTTCCTTTACCTTTTATTTATCAAATGCTTGAAAGGTTAGTTGGCCATTCTAATTATTGTTTTCTTGATGGTTTTTCATGTTATAATCAGATTGCCATTGCTTCGGAGGACTAAGGGAAAACAACATTCACATGCCCATTTGGTACTTTTGCATATCTGCGTATGCCATTTGGTCTTTGAAATGCACCAGCTATATTCCAAAGGTGTATGGTTAGCATATTTTCAGATTATGTAGAGAACATCATATAAGTGTTTATGGATGATTTTAGTGTCTATGGTGATTATTTTGATAGATGTCTGGAGAACCATACACTTGTACTTGAAAGACGCATGGAAACTAACTATGTTTTGAATTGGGAAAAATGTCACTTTATGGTAGAACAAGGAATAGTTTTAGGCCATGTTATTTCTTCTAGGGGGATAGAAGTTGATAAATCCAAAAGAGATATTATGCATGCTTTACCATCTTCCACAAATGTGAGAGAGGTTCGTTCTTTTCTTGGACATGTAGGTTTCTATAGGAGATTTATCAAAGACTTCTCAAAGATCACATTTCCTCTTTGGAAGCTACTACAAAAAGATGTGGTTTACTTTGATGATAAATGCAAAGAGGCTGATAAGTGCTTAAATTCATCCTTTTCATATATCAATTCCTTATATTGTATGCTTAGTTCCTTGAAATCCTTGATAATTTACTATGGTTTTGTGTTTTGTAGGTGTTTTGGAAGATAAGAATTGCTATGGAGTTGAATAGAGTGAATTTGGACAAGAAATGAAGCTTCAAGCACAAGGAACACTTCAAGAAGATTAGATGCGGTTGCCTACATCTCATACCCTAAAAACCCTAGTTGATTGAAAAACCTACTTTCAAGCTCAAAAGAACCCTAGCGGTAAGTTTTATTTAACCTTGAAGAATTTCAGCCACCACTTCCTTTTGCATTATTATGGTTTGCCCTAATTCTTCCTTTAAATACCCTAGCTGATTACATGGTTTCTTAGATAAATAAAAGGTGGCGGCATCTCCTAGTATTATTGGCTGTCAACATTGTCAAACTTGCATTAGTTGCAAAAATCTTTCCTTAAACCTAATCCTAGTCAAAGTAGGAGAATTAAATCAGCCAAGACTTTCCTTCCTTACACTTACTTTGGCAGCAAGTTTGTAATCTCTCCTCATTAAAGAGTGATTTGACTACAATTAATTATTTTTTTCCTTATATCTACATGCCTTGGCTGCCAAGCATTCCTTCTTTCCTTAAAACACAAAAATCAGCCACCTTTCCTTACCTTTAGCCGCAAGTCAGCATTTATTGAAGGGAGAGAGCTGAAATTCACTTGTTTGATGCCCTAGCTATTGCCTATAAATAGAGAACAAGGGGGCAAACGAAAATCACACTTCTCCAAGCATTCTTATTCTGATTTCTTCTTTGTTTGAGAGAATTTGAGAGAACTAGAAGCTCAATAATTAATATTCTTCCTCTTCTTTCTTTCTTCTTTTATTTTCTTCTTAGATTATCTTTAATTTTATGTTTATGTTTACAATGCTTATGCTAGGCTAAACTTTTATTTGGTTAAGGGTGATTTCAAAGCCCTAGATATGTTATGTAATTAATTTTCAGAATCTATCTATCATTGTTTTCTATCAAAGTTGCTTATGTTCTTCCATTAAAATTGTTCATGATGATGTTTTGATTTGTTTAGGTGGCCGACTAGATAAATCTTTTTAATTGTCTAATGCTGGTTTTGTTGTCTTGATCCGTAATTGTCTTGATTTCTTATTCATAAGTAGCAATTTGTGATTAATGATTATGGTGAAGTTTTCAATAATTGCTAAGTGGAACATAAACTAAGTTGAACAATCCGAGCTTATTTGTTTGTTGCTTAGGTCAACCTATCTTTCTCATCATAAAACTGCTATTGAATTGAACTTCAAGAGCTTATTTTAGGTTGTTTGATAGTTAGAGATTAAATAGAGAGCTTGTTCTATTTAACGGACGAACTAAGTAAAGATTGGGATAACAGAACTTGTTCTTATCTACGGTTGTTACCTTTGATAGCTAATTGATGTTGATAGATATGAAATTGAATCTTAATGATGTCTAGTGGTGGAGAATGAATCTTTAGCCATATTTCTCATATTTGATTCTTCTTAATTACTTGTTTTCTCATTCTTATTGTTAACTTTAGTTTAAATCTGATCTCAAAATTCCCTTTAGTTTTGCTTACTTTTTTTGGTGATAAACTATTTACTTATAAACTAAAATCCAACCCCTGAGGACTCGACCCTTGCTAATGACTATACTCTGCAATTGATTCTTTTTAACTGCAAGGTTAAATAAGATACACTTTTTGGGTGCATCAAGTTTTTGGCGCCGTTGCCAGGGATTACTTTCTTTAGTTTATTTGTTTATTGGTTTATTCCTATTTTCGGTTCTAATTATTTACATTCTTGTTTTGTTTATTAGTGATTGTTCCAAGCTCCCGAAGAAGACTTAAGACTTAGGAGAATTCGGGAATTTATAACTTCTCACCAACAACCAATCGAGGAGTTGATCCAAAACATCCAAGTGGAGCATGGAGAGATGGTAGCAGCTGACAACCGAACTCTCAAAGAGCTAGCCGCTCCGGACTTGGGTCAACAACCATTATGCATTGAATATGCTAATCTTGAGGTAGCTTTTGAATTAAAATCGGGTTTGATTCGTCTTCTCCCAACTTTTCATGGTTTTGCAGGAGAGGATCCAAATAAGCACCACAAGGAATTCCATGTAGTTTGCTCAAACATGAGACCAACAGGGTTCATAGAAGAACAAGTTAAGTTGAGAGCCTTCCCATTCTCTCTAGCTGATTCAGCAAAGGAGTGGTTGTACTATCTATCATCCGGGACTATCACTGCATGGATTGATATGAAGAAAGCATTCTTGGAAAGGTATTTCCCAGCATCTGAGGCTGCCAATGCTAGAAAAGAGATATGTGGGATTCGGCAATACAACGGAGATTCCTTATATGAATATTGGGAGAGGTTCAAGAAACTTTGTGTGATGCACCCAAAAGAGTGTATCTTATTTAACCTTGCATTAAAAAGATCAATTGTAAGTATAATGATTAGCAAGGGTCGAGTCC
This sequence comes from Fremontodendron californicum, assembly GCA_030761205.1. NCBI lineage: Eukaryota > Viridiplantae > Streptophyta > Magnoliopsida > Malvales > Malvaceae > Fremontodendron > Fremontodendron californicum. Next base: position 6,815,606 of record JAULJL010000023.1, on the reverse strand, counting down.
TCAGGGATTGGGTTTTAATCTATGAGTTATTAGTTTATAACTTACGTTCAAAGAGAACAAAAGAAAAGGGGTTTTTGAAATAGTTTTAAAAATAAACAAACAAGAAAAGTAAGAAAACAAGTAAGTAAGAAGAATCAAATATGAAAAATATGGTTAAGGTTTCATTCTCCACCACTAAACATCATTAAGAATCAATTTCAGATCTATCAACATTAACCAACTATCAAAGTTAACAACCGTAGATAACAACAAGCTCTGTTATCCCAATCTTTCCTTAGTTTGTCGTTAAATAGAACAAGCTCTCTATTTAATCTCTAACCATCAAACAACCTAGAATAAGCTCTCTAAGTTCAATTTAATGGCAGCTTTATGATGAGAAAGATAGGTTGATCTAAGCAACAAACACATAAGCTCGGATTGTTCAACTTAGGTTATGTTCCACTTTGCAATTATTGAAAACTTGACCATAATCATTAATGACAAATTGCCACTTATGAATAGGAAATCAAGACAATTACACGGATCAAGACTCCTAAACTAGCAATAGATAATTATCAAGATCTATCTAGTTGTACACCTAAACAAATCAAGACAACATCATGAACAATTCTTGTAGAAGAACATAAGCAACTTTGATAGAAAATTAATGATAGATAGAATCTAAAAATCAATCACAAAACATGTCTAGGGCTTTGAAATCACCATTAACCAAATAGAAGTTTAACCTAGCATAGGCATTGTAAACATAAACATAAAATTAAAGAGAATCTAAGAAGGAAATAAAAGAAAGAAAGAAGAAGAAGAAAATAAAGAAAAAGAAAACTAGAGAAAGGAAAGAAGAAGAAAACTTAGAGAATTTTATTACAATGGCTAATATCCTACCAATGTACAATGTCTCTTACAATCATCCAAGGCCCTCTATTTATACACATTTTGGAGAGCTAAATGACAAGAGACAAGCTTTATAAATTTCAAAGGTAGGTATAATAGGTGGGTGCATTTTTCTAACAATTTTCGTCATTGCATATGACAATTCTGATCAGCCAGCTTGATGGTTGATTTTGTCAATGTTGGAGTTTTGATCTGATCAAATGGTCTTGTAGAAAAATGTTCCCCTATCAGTGTGTGATCCATAGCCGTTGGAATCAGCGTATTTTCTGATGTGGATCAGAAGATATGGTGAAAATACCAAAACTGGTCAGCACAGACGTCATTGCACATCATCCAACTTGATGGTTGATTTCGCTAGGGAAAACGACTCCGTTTCAAGAAGTGTAAAGCATGAAAAATATAGATATGCCTCTTAACTTTGCACTGTAAAAATTTCAGCCTTAATGCTTCAGTGAAACTCCAGATATAGCTGATATGGCAAAAGGTGTCGGAACTGGAACTGAACTGGATTTGCCCTTAATTCTTGATTTAACCTAGTAATCTGAAATCACTCAAAGAAACTCGTGAAAAACACCAAATTACATAGAAATATAAAAGATCATAAACTCAATTAGACTAAGCAATAATAACTCGTATTTGACACAAAACAATAATAAAACATAACTAAAAACTATATAATTATACGAGTTATCACACCCCCACACTTAGATTGTTGCTAGTCCCTAGCAACGACTCAATCCTAGAAAAAATAAAAATAAACAGGAAAACAAGTTAAAGGGATCTCAAACAAACAAGCAAGATCAAGCGTAAGAATTGGCAAGGCATCTAATTAAGTATCATTGGCATATTAAGTTCGAGTAAAGGGTCAATGAGATTAAAATTGAAGGCATTACCGTACGATTGAGGAACTTCCTTCTTGGCGAGACTTTAGCTAGCCATGGAGGACTAGGCAAACTATAGCTTCATAAGTACACATGCTAAGATCCTTGTCACCGCAGTTCACAAGTGAACTCGACAAATCTGATCGGTACAGAGATGAATCTGAGGCTTATGGACAAGTGAGGGATGGAATGTTCAAACATAATCTGAGGTTTATCACAAGTTAGGCTCAAGAAATATAATAATAATGTGATCAATCCTCTCAAAATATTTCCATTCTCACTCATCCTTAGTCCTATGTTCAACATTAATATTTTGAAAAAAAAACAAAAAGCAAGAAAAGACTCGATCCAAAGAAAATAGAAAAGTAAAAACCTTTCTATAACGAAGAACCTCGAATCTTGAATTCAAATGTTTTTTTTTTTTTTTCAGAAATCACATTGGATTCCACACTTTCTTTTTCTTTCTTTTCATTCAATTGATCAAACAAGACAGATTTTCATCAGCTTTTTTTTTTTTTTTTCTCAACTCATCACAACATTGTTTTGGCATCAATAAGTTCGAAGTTCACGACTCTAACAACAGTCACTCATTCTAACTACCCTTTTTTGCATTATTCCCCCTTTTTTTTTCAGATTTCAAAAGATAACAAAATAAACAAGAAGGAAACACACAATCCCAAACCCAATGATCACAAATATTATTATAAAAGTATAAAGAGAGAATGGGGGTCGGAATCGTATCCGTTCACTTTGGCATAATTTATGGAGTTCATATTGATAACTCGTATAATTATATAGTTTTTAGTTATGTTTTATTATTGTTTTGTGTCAAATACGAGTTATTATTGTTTAGTCTAAATTGTGTTTATGATCTTTTATATTTTTATGTAATTTGGTGTTTTTCACAAGTTTCTTTGAGTGATTTCAGATTACTAGAATTAAGGGCAAATCCAGTTCAGCTCCAGTTCCGACACCTTTTGCCATATCAGCTATATCTGGAGTTTCACTGAAGCAATAAAGCTGAAATTTTAACCGTGCAAAGTTAAGAGGCATATCTATCTTTTTCATGTTTTACACTTCTTGAAACAGAGTCGTTTTCCCTAGCGAAATCGACCATCAAGTTGGCTGATGTGCAATGACGTCTGTGCTGACCTGTTTTCGTATTTTGCCCATATCTTCTTATCCACATCAGCAAATGAGCTGATTCCAACGGCTATGGATCAGTAACTGACAGGGGAACATTTTTCTAGCAGACCATGTGATCAGATCAGGCCTCCAATATTGACAAAATCGACCATCAAGTTGGCTGATCAAAATTGTCATACAATATGACGAAAATTGTTAGAAAAATGCACCCACCTATTATACCTACCTTTGAAATTTGTAAAGCTTGTCTCTTGTCATTTAGCCCTCCAAAATGTGTATAAATAGAGGGCCTTGGATGATTGTAGAGGATCATATTGTACATTGGTAGGATATTAGCCATTGTAATAAAATTCTCTAAGTTTTCTTCTTCTTTCTTTTCTCTAGTTTTCTTTTTCTTTATTTTCTTCTTCTTCTTTCTTTCTTTTATTTCCTTCTTAGATTCTCTTTAATTTTATGTTTATGTTTACAATGCCTATGCTAGGCTAAACTTCTATTTGGTTAAGGGTGATTTCAAAGCCCTAGACATGTTTTGTGATTGATTTTCAGATTCTATCATTAATTTTCTATCAAAGTTGCTTATGTTCTTCTACAAGAATTGTTCATGATGTTGTCTTGATTTATTTAGGTGTACAACTAGATAGATCTTGATAATTATCTATTGCTAGTCTAGGAGTCTTGATCCGTGTAATTGTCTTGATTTCCTATTCATAAGTGGCAATTTGTGATTAATGATTATGGTCAAGTTTTCAATAATTGCAAAGTGGAACATAACCTAAGTTGAACAATCCGAGCTTATGTGTTTGTTGCTTAGATCAACCTATCTTTCTCATCATAAAGCTGCCATTAAATTGAATTTAGAGAGCTTATTCTAGGTTGTTTAATGGTTAGAGATTAAATAGAGAGCTTGTTCTATTTAACGAAAAACTAAGGAAAGATTGGGATAACAGAGCTTGTTGTTATCTACGGTTGTTAACTTTGATAGTTGGTTGATATTGATAGATCTGAAATTGATTCTTAATGATGTCTAGTGGTGGAGAATGAAACCTTAACCATATTTTTCATATTTGATTCTTCTTACTTACTTGTTTTCTTACTTTTCTAGTTTGCTTATTTTTAAAAGTATATTTATTTTTATTGGCTGGTTATACCGCCTAATTTGTATATTAACTTTGTTTTATTTTTATTGGCTGGTTATACCGCCTTGCATCTTATTCTTATTATTTACTTTAGTTTAAATCTGGCTTCAAAAACCCCTTTTCTTTTATTGTTTTCTTTGAACGTAAGTTATAAACTAATAACTCATAGATTAAAACCCAATCCCTGAGGACTCGACCCTTGCTAATCATTATACTTACAATTGATCTTTTTAGTGCAAGGTTAAATAAGATACACTCTTTTGGGTGCATCAAATTTTTGGCGCCGTTGCCGGGGATTGCTTTCTTTAGTTTATTCGTTTATTGGTTTATTCTTATTTTCTGTTCTAATTATTTACTTTCTTATTTTTTTTATTAGTGAATGTTCCAAGCTCCCGAAGAAGACTTACGACTTAGGAAAATTCGAGAATTTATAACTTCTCACCAACAACCAATCGAGGAGTTGATCCAAAACATCCAAGAGAAGCAAGGAGAGATGGCAGCAGCTGACAACCGAACTCTCAAGGAGCTAGCCGCTCCGGACTTGGGTCAACAACCATTATGCATTGAATATGCTAATCTTGAGGTAGCTTTTGAATTAAAATCTGGTTTGATTCATCTTCTCCCAACTTTTCATGGTTTTGCAGGAGAGGATCCAAATAAGCACCTCAAGGAATTCCATGTAGTTTGCTCAAGCATGAGACCAACAGGGGTCACGGAAGAGCAAGTTAAGTTGAGAGCCTTCCCATTCTCTCTAGCTGATTCAGCAAAGGAATGGCTCTACTATTTACCATCCGGGACCATCACTACATGGAATGATTTGAAGAAAGCATTCTTGGAAAGGTATTTCCCAGCATCTAAGGCTGCCAACATTAGGAAAGAGATATGTGGGATTCGGCAATACAACGGAGAGTCCTTATATGAATATTGGGAGAGGTTCAAGAAACTTTGTGCATCATGTCCACACCATCAAATAAGTGAACAACTTCTCATCCAATACTTCTATGAAGGTCTCATGCCCATGGAGAGAAGTATGATAGATGCCGCTAGTGGGGGAGCTCTAGTTGATAAGACTCCCAGGGCTGCTAGAACATTAATCTCCAACATGGCAGCCAATTCTCAACAGTTCTCAATGAGACAAGATCCACCACCACAACCCAAGAGAGTTAATGAGGTAAGTATATCATCCCTTGAACAAAAATTTGATAAACTGACTTCTCTTGTTCAACAATTGGCTGTAGGTAAAATACAACAAATAAAGGCTTGTGGCATATGTTCAAACATAGGGCACCAAACTGATATGTGTCCAACACTTCAAGAGGATACCAATGAACATGTGAATGCCATGGGTGGATTTCAGAACCAATCAAGGAAATATGATCCCTACTCAAACACTTACAATCCAGGATGGAGGGATCATCCAAACTTCAATTATGGAGGGAACCAATCACAAACTATTCCTCCACCATTTGACCACAGGCCACCGGGTTTTCAGCAAAGAGTGCAACAACCATACCAAACCCGACAACAACTACCACCCACCCAAAATTCAGGTACTTCTCTTGAAGATCTTGTTAAAGCTCTTTCTACTAATACAATTCAATTTCAACAGGAAACAAAGACAAGTATTCGAAATTTGGAGACTCAAATAGGGCAATTGGCAACAACCATGAGTCAAATGCAAGCAAGGGATTCTGGGAAATTACCTTCCCAAACCATAGTGAATCCAAGAGAGAATGCCAATGCTATAACTTTAAGAAGTGGGAAACAGCTAGAGACACCACAAAATGATAGTGCTCAAGGGGAGAACAATACCATGGCATCCTCTTCACATCCCAACGAGCCACTAAAAAAGGTAATTCCTAAACCATCATTTCCTTCTTATATAACTCCTCCACCTTTTCCTGGCAGGTTAGCAAAGTCCAAGAAGGAGGAGCAAGAGAAGGAAATTCTGGAAACTTTCTGAAAAGTAGAGGTGAACATTCCTTTACTAGATGCTATCAAGCAAGTGCCAAGATATGCCAAGTTCCTAAAAGAGTTGTGCACATCTAAACGGAAGTTGAAATGGAATGAAAAGGTAAGTGTGGGGGAGAATGTGTCAGCTGTTCTTCAAAAGAAACTCCCACCTAAATGCAAGGATCCAGGTATGTTTACCATTCCTTGTAAGATAGGCAACACCAGGTTTGAGCGTGCTATGCTAGATCTAGGGGCATCTATTAATGTCATACCATATTCAATTTATGCTTCATTGAATCTAGGACCATTAGAAGAAACCGGTGTTATAATACAACTTGCTGACCGTTCTAACACTTATCCAAGAGAAGTTGTAGAAGACGTTCTTGTACAGGTTAATGAATTGGTTTTTCCCGCTGACTTTTATGTTATTGAGATGGAAGATGAGATGTCTTCTAATCCCACACCTATTCTATTAGGGAGACCATTCTTGAAAACAGCAAGAACTAAAATAGATGTACATGATGGCACTTTAACTATGGAATTTGATGGTGAAATAATTCGCTTTAACATTTTTGAGGCCATGAGATATCCTAGTGATGTGCATTCTGTTTTTAATATTGATATAATTGACTCACTAGTGCAGCAAGCTTATGAGCTAGATGGTGAAGATAGTGTGGAAATAGTCCTTAGCAACCATCTCGGAATGGGGAATGCTAAAGGGGAACTAGCCTTGAGTGACCATGTGGAAGGGGCACTAGAATCTTTACACTCGCTGCCACCTAAAGATGCAAGGTTTGATGTTTCATTTATTGATTTGCCTTTATCTAATGAGAAACTTCTACCTTCCATTTTGCAGGCACCAACTTTAGAGTTGAAACCACTACCGAACCACTTGAAATATGTGTTCCTAGGTAAAAAGGACACACTACCGATCATCATTGCCAAAGAGCTCACACCTTTGCAAGAAGAGCGACTTATCCGGGTGCTTAGAGAGCATAAAACAGCAATTGGTTGGACAATTGCCGATATCAAGGGAATAAGCCCATCCATGTGCATGCACCAGATTTTGTTAGAGGAAGGGTCCAAACCAACAAGAGAAGCACAAAGAAGATTGAACCCTCCTATGATGGAGGTTGTGAAAAAGGAGATACTGAAGCTCCTAGATGTTGGAGTGATCTATCCTATCTCGGATAGCAAATGGGTGAGCCCGGTCCAAGTGGTTCCAAAGAAATCAGGTGTAACGGTGGTAACAAATAATGAGAATGAACTTGTTCCTACTAGGATTCAAATAGGATGGCGAGTTTGTATTGATTATCGTAAACTTAATTCCACAACTCGCAAAGACCACTTTCCTTTACCTTTTATTGATCAAATGCTTGAAAGGTTAGCTGGCCATTCTCATTATTGTTTTCTTGATGGTTTTTCAGGTTATAATCAGATAGCCATTGCTCCGGAGGACCAAGAGAAAACAACATTCACATGTCCATTTGGTACTTTTGCAATGCACCAGCTACATTCCAAAGGTGTATGGTTAGCATATTTTCAGATTATGTAGAGAATATCATAGAAGTGTTTATGGATGATTTTAGTGTCTATGGTGATTCTTTTGATAGATGTCTAGAGAACCTTACACTTGTACTTGAAAGATGCATGGAAACTAACCTTGTTTTGAATTGGGAAAAATGTCACTTTATGGTAGAACAAGGAATAGTTTTGGGCCATGTTATTTCTTCTAGAGGGATAGAGGTTGATAAGTCTAAAATAGATATTATGCATTCTTTACCACCTCCCACAAATGTGAGAGAGGTTCGTTCTTTTCTTGGACATGCAGGTTTCCATAGGAGATTTATCAAAGACTTCTCAAAGATCACATTACCTCTTTGCAAGCTACTACAAAAAGATGTGGTTTTCCACTTTGATGATAAATGCAAAGAGGCGTTTGAAACATTGAAGGGACTCTTGACATCAGCTCCTATCATCCAACCACCAGATTGGAATGTACCTTTTGAAATCATGTGTGATGCTAGTGACTATGCCATTGGAGCTGTTTTGGGCCAACGGGTTGGCAAAGCCTCACATGCCATTTATTATGCCTCCCGAACTCTTAATGATGCTCAATTGAACTATTCCACTACTGAAAAAGAACTTTTGGCTGTTGTATTTGCTTTAGAAAAATTTCGATCTTATTTAATTGGTACTAAAGTAATTGTATATTCTGACCATGCAGCCCTTAAGTACTTACTCACTAAAAAGGAGGCCAAACCAAGGTTGATTAGATGGATACTTCTCTTGCAAGAGTTTGATTTGGAGATAAAAGATAAGAGAGGTAGTGACAACCTGGTTGCGGACCATCTTAGCCGTTTAGTTCATGAAGAGGATGCACTACCCTTGAATGAGAACTTTCCGGATGAGCAACTTCTTTTTATAAGTACAACAACTCCTTGGTATGCTGATATTGTTAATTACTTAGTTACCAAGAAGTTGCCACAAGAGTTGACACAAGCTCAAAGAAATAAGATCAAGAGTGATGCCAAATACTACATATGGGATGATCCTTACCTTTGGAAGCATTGCTCCGATCAGATTATAAGAAGGTGTGTACTCGAAACTGAATTTCAATCTATTCTCACCTTTTGTCACTCTTATGCATGTGGAGGACACTTTGGATCCAAAAGAACAGCCATGAAAGTTCTTGATTCTGGATTTTATTGGCCTACCATATTCAAAGATGCATACCTCTTTTGCAAGTCATGTGATCGTTGCCAAAGAACAGGTAACTTAGGTGCTAGAAATCAAATGCCTCAAACTCCAATACTTATTGTTGAAATTTTTGATGTATGGGGCATGGATTTCATGGGACCTTTTCCTCCTTCTTTTGGTAATCTTTATATTTTACTTGCCGTTGATTATGTTTCAAAGTGGGTGGAAGCAAAATCCACTAGGACTAATGACTCTAAAGTTGTTTCAGATTTTGTCAAGACTAACATCTTTGCTAGGTTTGGAACGCCAAAGGCCATAATCAGCGATAGAGGTACTCACTTTTGCAATAGGACTATGGAAGCACTTTTGAGGAAGTATAACATCACACACAAGGTCTCCACCTCATATCATCCTCAAACTAGTGGGCAAGCTGAAGTGTCAAACCGAGAAGTTAAGTCCATCCTTGAAAAGACAGTTAATCCAAATAGGAAGGATTGGAGTTCACGACTTGATGATGCACTTTGGGCTTATAGGACAGCATATAAGACACCCATTGGTATGTCTCCTTATCGACTTGTTTATGGTAAGCCTTGTCATCTTCCGGTTGAATTGGAACATAAATCATATTGGGCTATCAAACAATGCAACATGGAGATGGATGAGACAGGAAAGAAAAGAAAACTTGACATACAAGAATTAAAGGAGATAAGGAATGATGCCTATCAGAATTCTAGGATTTACAAGGAAAAGACTAAGGCATTCCATGACAAGATGATATCAAGAAAGGAATTTGTTGTTGGACAAAAAGTTCTTCTCTTCCATTCACGCCTTAAGTTATATCCAGGTAAGTTACGTTCTCGTTGGGTTGGACCTTTTGTTATTACTAATGTATTTACTCATGGTGCAGTTGAAATCCAAAGCCCAAAAACAGATAAGGCATTCAAAGTGAATGGTCATAGATTGAAGCCTTACTATGAGAACTTTCCTTACTCTCCATCATTCTATCTTTTATTGTTTTTCTTTTCTTTTATTTAATAGTTCTTTTCTCTTACATATAATTCTTGCATTGGGGGATAATAGCATTACATTGAGGACAATGTAAAAATTATGTGTGGGGGGGAAGAATTTAGGATTTTATTTAGAGTGTTTTGTTTTTGAGTTTTTTTTTTTTTATGTTGTTTTTCTTTCTGATCCTTGTTTTGAAAATAACTAGATGTAAATATAATTTTTATTTTTTTTACCCCGGTTAAATGGCGGATAACGGTACTCCGTGATTATTTAAATCGGTTCCATCAGCTACCCACAAAACTGATATTGTATATAAATTTCTCTTCCAATTTCTCTTTTTTTTTTCATTTTTTTCAGGATGGATGATATTCTCACAAGATTGCAGAAACGATTTCCTCCTTTTCCTCGAATATTTTACTGAAGCTTTACCATGTTCGATATGAAAGATTAAGAATGCTTATGCACAAAGGGATTCCTGAAGACATACGTTGGATAATTGAAGCCAAGGTACGTGAAGATGAATATCTTCCTGTTTTGCATTTACCAGGTACAGGTAGAAGAACTTTTGCAAAGAAGCGAGGAGCAAAGCGCATGAGTTCAAATTGCCACAAATGTGCACGATGGACGTGTAACGGTAAATGTCGTTCTATTGGGATTCCGTCCTCTAATCGAGATGATAAAATTGAATTCATTAAGGATGGACTGAGTAAGGAGAATTTGGGTAATATCCAACTTTCTCTTGAGACGCATCCTAGTGGAGACGTACAAAGAGAAATTCTTGATTTATGGCCGCAATTCCAAAGGGAATGGCAACATCTTGGGAATCTGATGTTAAAAGACCCTGTTTGCCAGCTTGTAAGAAAACTGGATGGGAAGCATATCCTCGACTCATAGAAGGCGTTTAAGCCGTTTCTGGACGTAAAACCAGAGGAAGATGTGAGCCACAATCACAACTACAATAAATGACTTCTCAGCTTTTGGTTTGATTTGCAATAACTTTATTTTGGTTTAATTTACGTGTTGTTCGATTTGTGTAATTATTCTCGTTTTTTTTTTATTTGTCTTTTACGGTTGATTTTTTCTTCTCTTTTTGATTTTCTTCCTGAAATCACGCAAAAATCTTTTGTTAGGTTAACATTTTCTTCTGACAGGTCAGATACACTTTCGGCGACATTATTACTCTTGTCTGATTCACTACTCAGTCCTCTATATATTACACCATGTACTCATTCTCTTTCAGGCACTCGAAGAAAAAAAAAATGGAAAGTACTTCATCCCAGCGCATTAAAAAAATTTGTGTCTTTGGAGGTGCTTATCGAGGGAAAAATAACATATTCGCTGATGAAGCCATAAGAGTTGGAGTAATACTTGCCCAACAAAAGATCCACTTGGTTTAATGGGAGCAGTCGCTATAGCAGCACACGCCGGAGGAAGTCCAGTTCTAGGAATCGTGCCAAAACTATTCACAAGTTTTTGTGGACCTATCGTGGGTAAGGAAATACAAGTCTGGAGTATCCCTGAACGGATGACAATCATGTACCAATCTGCCGATGCATTCATTGCTTTACCAGGAGGTCTGGGTACATTGGAAGAAATAGCTTGCGTGGCTTCTTGGTCATCTTTGGTCACAAATAAGAAACCCATTGGTTTGCTTAATATTAATGGTTATTTTAGTAATTTGCTTTCATATTTAGATAATGTTGTGGATAATGGATTCATGTTTTCAGAGGCAAGGAGAACCATAATTTCTGCTACAACCATTGAAGATTTACTTAAAAAGCTCCAAGCTTATGAGTGTTTATCTGCTACGGTTGTTTCGCAAACGCTCGGAAAAAGAAAAAGAGATATGGACGAGCAAGGAGTGGATTGCACTTTGTCTTTGTGACATTATCTAACATTTTGCTTGTTGTGTCTCAGTTATAATAAGTGGTTAGCAACCTCTGCAGGTAATATCTCCTAAATTCTACCTTTAAAATTTGACATTGGGGACAATGTCATATTTTAGTAGGGGGTAAGGGACATATTTTGCTAATTTAAAAAAAAAAAAAATTGTTGTGTTTTAAGCCATTTAGAAGTATTCATTCTGAACAAGGTCTGAGTAAGGGAGACTTGAGACATACCTTGTCAGTTTGATTTCTTCTTTTAAAAAAAAAAATAATAATAATTATTTGTTGTGTTTTAAGCAATTTAGAAGTATTCATTCTGAACAAGGTCTGAGTAAGGGAGACTTGAGACATACCTTGTCAGTTTGATTTTAATCTTTTTATGCTTACTTGTTAATTTTTGTTTAGAATTTAAGGATTATTTAGGTTGCATGAGTTTGTTTTGTTTTGAGTCTTAGTTGTGCCTATTCTTATGTTATTAGTTCTTTTCTCTTACACATGATTCTTTCATTTGGGTTAATAGACTTACATTGAGGACAATGTAAGAATTAAGTGTGGGGGGAATGATTTAGGATTTCTTTTATTTTTGTCTACTATTTTTTTTTTTTTTATGAGTCTTTATTATTATTTTTAGTGTGTTTTAGTTCCTTTTCAATACTATGATGAGATATGAATTGCATAAGTCTAAAACAGATTTATTAGTGAGAAGATTTTCATGAGAATTGAACTTGATATCAATCGTTTTATGAGCCAATGTTAATATGATATGTTGATTGAGAAAGAAGCATGTTTAGACTTAATCTGACTTGTATAATCATCCTTGTGAGTTTTTGAGCCTATAATGATTGATGCATTATATAAATCAATCTAATTTCTTTCTTGAGTGCTCTTATGATTACATGATTCTCTAGAACTTGCTTTAGACCTTGTTGAGACTATATTGATGCATGTGACAACATGAATATGATAGAGGCATTAGGATTTTTAGCCAGGGCCAAACAGCCATCCCTTATTGATGTTCCAAGAGAACACACCCCTAGTGAGCCAATTTGAGCCTACATTGAATAAGCTATTTATTTGGTAACCACAACTTACACCTAGCCTAAATATAACCCTTGTTCTAAAGATGGATTATATATTTTGAGACATATTGCAAAAAAAAAACAAGGGATATTTTTAGTTAAAAATTTGGGTTGGAAACAAAAGATAAGTGTGGGGGAAGAAAAGAAAAGAAAAAGTCAAGAGAAAAAGAAAGGGATCATTGTCAAATACATTCCCATATAAAAAATAAAAAAAAATCTTCTCTTGAACTTCTAGTTAAAGTAAAGAAAAAGATGTTACAAAGTTGTTTAGAATGAAGAAAAGGCCCAACATGAATATCCGGCCTAGATGACTATGTACTTGTAAAGAGTTTTGAGAAGTTTCTTTGTATGATCTTATTATGTCTCTAAACTCTATGAACTCTTTGGAACCTTTGTGATATCTTTATCCTTTTGTTCTTTAACCACATTATAACCCTTTGGCCCCATTACAACCTTGAATAAAGACCTCTTGATTTATGAAGTTGTATGATCTAAATAGTGGAGAATAGGTGGACAAGCAAGCATATGGTAGAAGTGTTTTCATGAGATTGATTGAGTGTAAACACTTTACCACTACTTTAAAGAGTGAAAATCAAGAGAGTATCCCATGTGAGAAGTTGAGATTAAGTTTGAATATGCACTATTTTGATTGAAATATGTTATGTTAATATTGGCTTAACTCAAACTATTTACATTCAAGTAAGATTTTTTGTGAATTTCTTTAAGCTATTGATTAGTTTTTAAGACTTGTCCAATGATTATCTCTAATTTATATTGGAAGGATTAGTTATAATTATTATTTTTAGTTTTTCTTATGTCTTCAATGTTTGTGGGTATCGTTCTAGTAAACCCTCACGAGACTAAACTCGTCCACTAGGGACACCTAGGGGTTTAAAGGCTTGTGTCACATGCTAAGTGCCACCGTGATTTCCTACGAAAGTGGATTAGATTAGATTTTCTTATTTTATTTTTATTTGTTTTTGCTCGAGGACTAGCAACAATCTAAGTGTGGGGGTGTGATAACTCGTATAATTATATAGTTTTTAGTTATGTTTTATTATTGTTTTGTGTCAAATACGAGTTATTATTGTTTAGTCTAAATTGTGTTTATGATCTTTTATATTTTTATGTAATTTGGTGTTTTTCACAAGTTTATTTGAGTGATTTCAGATTACTAGAATTAAGGGCAAATCCAGTTCAGTTCCAGTTCCGACACCTTTTGCCATATCAGCTATATCTGGAGTTTCACAGAAGCAATAAGGCTGAAATTTTAACCGTGCAAAGTTAAGAGGCATATCTATCTTTTTCATGTTTTACACTTCTTGAAACAAAGTCGTTTTCCCTAGCGAAATCGACCATCCAGTTGGCTGATGTGCAATGACATCTGTGCTGACCTGTTTTCGTATTTTGCCCATATCTTCTTATCCACATCAGCAAATGAGCTGATTCCAATGGCTATGGATCAGTAACTGACAGGGAAACATTTTTCTAGAAGACCATGTGATCAGATCAGGCCTCCAATATTGACAAAATCGACCATCAAGTTGGCTGATCAAAATTGTCATACAATATGACGAAAATTGTTAGAAAAATGCACCCACCTATTATACCTACCTTTGAAATTTGTAAAGCTTGTCTCTTGTCATTTAGCCCTCCAAAATGTGTATAAATAGAGGGCCTTGGATGATTGTAGAGGATCATATTGTACATTGGTAGGATATTAGCCATTGTAATAAAATTCTCTAAGTTTTCTTCTTCTTTCTTTTCTCTAGTTTTCTTTTTCTTTATTTTCTTCTTCTTCTTTCTTTCTTTTATTTCCTTCTTAGATTCTCTTTAATTTTATGTTTATGTTTACAATGCCTATGCTAGGCTAAACTTCTATTTGGTTAAGGGTGATTTCAAAGCCCTAGACATGTTTTGTGATTGATTTTCAGATACTATCTATCATTAATTTTCTATCAAAGTTGATTATGTTCTTCTACAAGAATTGTTCATGATGTTGTCTTGATTTATTTAGGTGTACAACTAGATAGATCTTGATAATTATCTATTGCTAGTCTAGGAGTCTTGATCCGTGTAATTGTCTTGATTTCCTATTCATCAGTGGCAATTTGTGATTAATGATTATGGTCAAGTTTTCAATAATTGCAAAGTGGAACATAACCTAAGTTGAACAATCCGAGCTTATGTGTTTGTTGCTTAGATCAACCTATCTTTCTCATCATAAAGCTGCCATTAAATTGAATTTAGAGAGCTTATTCTAGGTTGTTTAATGGTTAGAGATTAAATAGAGAGCTTGTTCTATTTAACGAAAAACTAAGGAAAGATTGGGATAACAGAGCTTGTTGTTATCTACGGTTGTTAACTTTGATAGTTGGTTGATATTGATAGATCTGAAATTGATTCTTAATGATGTCTAGTGGTGGAGAATGAAACCTTAACCATATTTTTCATATTTGATTCTTCTTACTTACTTGTTTTCTTACTTTTCTAGTTTGCTTATTTTTAAAAGTATATTTATTTTTATTGGCTGGTTATACCGCCTAATTTATATATTAACTTTGTTTTATTTTTATTGGCTGGTTATACCGCCTAATTTAGTATATATATTTTTATTGGCTGGTTATACCGCCTTGCATTTTATTCTTATTATTTACTTTAGTTTAAATCTGGCTTCAAAAACCCCTTTTCTTTTATTGTTTTCTTTGAACGTAAGTTATAAACTAATAACTCATAGATTAAAACCCAATCCCTGAGGACTCGACCCTTGCTAATCATTATACTTACAATTGATCTTTTTAGTGCAAGGTTAAATAAGATACACTCTTTTGGGTGCATCACATATCTAGGGATCCAACCCGAAGGTTTACAACCTATGGGCTCCTAATGTAAGGGGGGCAAAGATAAGGGGCTTTCTGGATAGTGACTTTGTTCTAAGATCAGATCATGTATAGATGCAAGCATCTATGTGATGACTTAAATCTGCATGTGGAATGAAGAGAAAAAGTAAACTTACTATGTCTTCCCAGTTTTCCGTGGCTTTCCAAAGGCTCACCATGAATTCACATTCCAACAAAAATTGAACCGATCTGCCAAAAACAATCTCAAAGACATTTGATCATCAAAAATATTCAATTTTCAGAAAACCAAATTGAAAATAACCTAGATAACTTAATCAAAGCCTTTGTAACTCTATTGCTTTATCCACATGCTTGCCAAGATTATACTAATACTCAAAAAAGAAAAATACATACATAAAAGTAGTAAAACACATGCAGATAATAAAAGGACCAGATAGTTTTTTTTTTTTTTAGAAGATTAAATCAAACTGACAAGGTATGTCTCAAGTCTCCCTTACTCAGACCTTGTTCAGAATGAATACTTCTAAATGGCTTAAAACACAACAAATTCTTTTTTTTTTTTTTTTAGAAGATTAAATCAAACTGACAAGGTATGTCTCAAGTCTCCCTTACTCAGACTTTGTTCAGAATGAATACTTCTAAATGGCTTAAAACACAACAATTTTTTTTTTTGTTACAAATTAGCAAATTATGTCCCTGGTACCCTACTAAAATATGACATTGTCCCCAATGTCAAATTTTAAAGGTAGAATTTAGGAGATATTACCTGCAGAGGTTGCTAACCACTTATTATAACTGAGACACAACAAACAAAATGTTAGATAATGTCACAAAGACAAAGTGCAATCCACTCCTTGCTTGTCTATATCTCTTTTTCTTTTTTCGAGCGTTTGCGAAACAACCATAGCAGGTAAATACTCATAAGCTTGGAGCTTTTTGAGTAAATCTTCAATGGTTGTAGCAGAAATTATGGTTCTCCTTGCCTCTGAAAACATGAATCCATTTTCCACAGCATTATCTAAATATGAAAGCAAATTACTAAAATAACCATTAATATTAAGCAAACCAATGGGTTTCTTTTTTGTGACCAAAGATGACCAAGAAGCCACGCAAGCTATTTCTTCCAATGTACCCAGACCTCTTGGTAAAGCAATGAATGCATCGGCACAATGGTACATGATTGTCATCCGTTCAGGGATACTCCAGACTTGTATTTCCTTACCCACGGTAGGTCCACAAAAACCTGTGAATAGTTTTGGCACGATTCCTAGAACTGGACTTCCACCGGCGTGTGCTGCTGTAGCGATTGCTCCCATTTAACCCGTACTACCGCCTCCATAAATCAACTGGATCTTTTGTTGGGCAAGTATTATTCCAACTCTTATGGCTTCATCAGCTAATATTTTATTTTTCCCTGGATAAGCACCTCCAAAGACACAAATTTTTTCAATGCGCTGGGACGAAGTACTTTCCATTTTTTTTTTCGAGTGCCTGAAAGAGAATGAGTACATGGTGTAATATATAGAGGACTGAGTAGTGAATCAGACAAGAGTAATAATGTCGCCGAAAGTGTATTTGACCTGTCAGAAGAAAATGTTAACCTAACAAAAGATTTTTGCGTGATTTCAGGAAGAAAATCAAAAAGAGAAGAAAAATCAACCGTAAAAGACCAATGCAAAAAAAACGAGAATAATTACACAAATCGAACAACACGTAAATTAAACCGAAAAGAAGATATTGCAAATCAAACCAAAAGCTGAGAAGTCATTTATTGTAGTTGTGATTGTGGCTCACATCTTCCTCTGGTTTTACGTCCAGAAACGGCTTAAACGCCTTCTATGAGTCGAGGATATGCTTCCCATCCAGTTTTCTTACAAGCTGGCAAACAGGGTCTTTTAACATCAGATTCCCAAGATGTTGCCATTCCCTTTGGAATTGCGGCCATAAATCAAGAATTTCTCTTTGTACGTCTCCACTAGGATGCGTCTCAAGAGAAAATTGGATATTACCCAAATTCTCCTTACTCAGTCCATCCTTAATGAATTCAATTTTATCATCTCGATTAGAGGACGGAATCCCAATAGAACGACATTTACCGTTACACGTCCATCGTGCACATTTGTGGCAATTTGAACTCATGCGCTTTGCTCGTCGCTTCTTTGCAAAAGTGCTTCTACCTGTACCTGGTAAATGCAAAACAGGAAGATATTCATCTTCACGTACCTTGGCTTCAATTATCCAACGTATGTCTTCAGGAATCCCTTTGTGCATAAGCATTCTTAATCTTTCAAATCGAACTTGGTAAAGCTTCAGTAAAATATTTCGAGGAAAAGGAGGAAATCGTTTCTGCAATCTTGTGAGAATATCATCCATCCTGAAAAAAAAATGAAAGAGAAATTGAAAGAGAAATTTATATACAATATAAGTTTTGTGGGTAGCTGATGGAACCGACTTAAATAATCACGGAGTACCGTTATCCGCCATTTAACCGGGGTTAAAAAAATTAAAATAAAATTATATTTACATCTAGTCCTCGAGCAAAATCAAATAGCGACAAAATAATAAAACCTAATCTAATCCTCTTTCAATACAAATTAGAGACAATCATTGAACAAGTCTTATAAACTAATCAATAGCTTAAAGAGTTTCACAAAAAATCATGCTTGATAGTAAATGGTTTGAGTTAAGCTAAAATTAACATAACATATCTCAATCAAAATAGTGCATGTTCAAATTTAATCTCAACTTCTCACATGGGATACCCTCATGATTTTCACTCTTTAAAGTAGTGGTGAAGTGTTTACACTCAATCAATCTCATGAAAACAGTTCTACCATATTCTTGCTTGTCCACCTATTCTCCACTATTTAGATCATACAACTTCATGAATCAAGAGGTCTTTAATCAAGGTTGTAATGGGGCCAAGGGGTTTGTAATGTGGTTGAAGAACAAAAGGATAAAGATATCACAAGGGTTCCAAAGAGTTCATAAAGTTTAGAGACATAATAAGATCATACAAAGAAACTTCTCAAAACACTTTACAAGTACATAGTCACCTAGGCCGAATATTCATGTTGGGCCTTTTCTTCATTCTAAACAACTTTGTAACATCTTTTTCTTTTTCCACAAATTCAAGAGATGATTCATATTTTTTTTTTACATAGGAATGTATTTGCCAGTATTCCATTTCTTTTTCTCTTGACTTTTCTTTTCTTTCCCCCCACACTTATTTCTTGTTTCTAACCCAAATTTTCAATAGATCTTCCTTGTCTTTGCAACTTGTCTCAAAACATGCTAATTCATCTTTGGAACAAAGGTAAAGATATAAATAAGTATATTTAGGTTAGGGACAAGTTATGGTTACCAAAGAGATAGCATATTCAATGTAGGCTCAAATTGGTTCACTAAGGGTGTGTTCTTTTGGAACATCAATAAGGGCTGGCTGTTTGGCCCTGGCTAAAAATCCTAATGCCTCTATCATATTCATGTTGTCATATGCATCAATATAGTCTCAACAAGGTCTAAAGCAAGTTCTAGAGAATCATGTAATCATAAGAGCACTCAAGAAAGAAATTAGATTGATTTGTATAATGCATCAATCATTATAGGCTCAAAAACTCACAAGGATGATTATACAAGTCAGATTAAGTCTAAACATGCTTCTTTCTCAATCAACATATCATATTAACATTGGCTCATAAAAAGGTTGATATCAAGCTCAATTCTCATGAAAATCTTCTCACTAATAAATCTGTTTTAGACTTATGCAATTCATATCTCATCATAGTATTGAAAGTAACTAAAACACACTAAAAACAACATAATAAAAAAAACTCAAAAACAAAACACTCTAAATAAAATCCTAAATTCTTCCCCCCCACACATAATTTTTACATTGTCCTCAATGTAATGCTATTATCCCCCAATGCAAGAATTATATGTAAGAGAAAAGAAAAGAAAAACAATAAAAGATAGAATGATGGAGAGTAAGGAATATGCAAATATGATATAATAGATGTTCTCCATCCTTTTGGGTTGCCTCCCAAGAAGCGCTTGGTTTATTGTCCTCAGCCTGACTTAGACCCATGCCATTATTATTCAACATAATTTGGCTCAAAAAGTGGAAACTCCTCTACATCTTGTATTGGAAAGTTCTCATAGTAAGGCTTCAATCTATGACCATTCACTTTGAATGCCTTATCTGTTTTTGGGCTTTGGATTTCAACTGCACCATGAGTAAATACATTAGTAATAACAAAAGGTCCAACCCAACGAGAACGTAACTTACCTGGAAATAACTTAAGGCGTGAATGGAAGAGAAGAACTTTTTGTCCAACAACAAATTCCTTTCTTGATATCATCTTGTCATGGAATATCTTAGTCTTTTCCTTGTAAATCCTAGAATTCTGATAGGCATCATTCCTTATCTCCTCCAATTCTTGTAGGTCAAGTTTTCTTTTCTTTCCTGTCTCATCCATCTCCATGTTGCATTGTTTGATAGCCCAATATGATTTATGTTCCAATTCAACCGGCAGATGACAAGGCTTACCATAAACAAGTCGATAAGGAGACATACCAATGGGTGTCTTATATGCTGTCCTATAAGCCCAAAGTGCATCATCAAGTCGTGAACTCCAATCCTTCCTATTTGGATTAACTGTCTTTTCAAGGATGGACTTAACTTCTCGGTTTGACACTTCAGCTTGCCCACTAGTTTGAGGATGATATGAGGTGGAGACCTTGTGTGTGATGTTATACTTCCTCAAAAGTGTTTCCATAGTCCTATTGCAAAAGTGAGTACCTCTATCGCTGATTATGGCCTTTGGCGTTCCAAACCTAGCAAAGATGTTAGTCTTGACAAAATCTGAAACCACTTTAGAATCATTAGTCCTAGTGGATTTTGCTTCCACCCACTTTGAAACATAATCAACGGCAAGTAAAATATAAAGATTACCAAAAGAAGAAGGAAAAGGTCCCATGAAATCCATGCCCCATACATCAAAAATTTCAACAATAAGTATTGGAGTTTGAGGCATTTGATTTCTAGCACCTAAGTTACCTGTTCTTTGGCAACGATCACATGACTTGCAAAAGAGGTATGCATCTTTGAATATAGTAGGCCAATAAAATCCAGAATCAAGAACTTTCATGGCTGTTCTTTTGGATCCAAAGTGTCCTCCACATGCATAAGAGTGACAAAAGGTGAGAATAGATTGAAATTCAGATTCGAGTACACACCTTCTTATAATCTGATCGGAGCAATGCTTCCAAAGGTAAGGATCATCCCATATGTAATATTTGGCATCACTCTTGATCTTATTTCTTTGAGCTTGTGTCAACTCTTGTGGCAACTTCTTGGTAACTAAGTAATTAACAATATCGGCATACCAAGGAGTTGTTGTACTTATAAAAAGAAGTTGCTCATCTGGAAAGTTCTCATTCAAGGGTAGTGCATCCTCTTCATGAACTAAACGGCTAAGATGGTCCGCAACCAGGTTGTCACTACCTCTCTTATCTTTTATCTCCAAATCAAACTCTTGTAAGAGAAGTATCCATCTAATCAACCTTGGTTTGGCCTCCTTCTTAGTGAGTAAGTACTTAAGGGCTGCATGGTCAGAATATACAATTACTTTAGTACCAATTAAATAAGATCGAAATTTTTCTAAAGCAAATACAACAGCCAAAAGTTATTTTTCAGTAGTGGAATAGTTCAATTGAGCATCATTAAGAGTTCGGGAGGCATAATAAATGGCATGTGAGGCTTTGCCAACCCGTTGGCCCAAAACAGCTCCAATGGCATAGTCACTAGCATCACACATGATTTCAAAAGGTACATTCCAATCTGGTGGTTGGATGATAGGAGCTGATGTCAAGAGTCCCTTCAATGTTTCAAACGCCTCTTTGCATTTGTCATCAAAGTGGAAAACCACATCTTTTTGTAGTAGCTTGCAAAGAGGTAATGTGATCTTTGAGAAGTCTTTTATAAATCTCCTATAGAAACCTGCATGTCCAAGAAAAGAACGAACCTCTCTCACATTTGTGGGAGGTGGTAAAGAGTGCATAATATCTATTTTAGACTTATCAACCTCTATCCCTCTAGAAGAAATAACATGGCCCAAAACTATTCCTTGTTCTACCATAAAGTGACATTTTTCCCAATTCAAAACAAGGTTAGTTTCCATGCATCTTTCAAGTACAAGTGTAAGGTTCTCTAGACATCTATCAAAAGAATGACCATAGACACTAAAATCATCCATAAACACTTCTATGATGTTCTCTACATAATCTGAAAATATGCTAACCATACACCTTTGGAATGTAGCTGGTGCATTACAAAGACCAAATGGCATACGCCGGTATGCAAAAGTACCAAATGGACATGTGAATGTTGTTTTCTCTTGGTCCTCCGGAGCAATGGCTATCTTATTATAACCTGAAAAACCATCAAGAAAACAATAATGAGAATGGCCAGCTAACCTTTCAAGCATTTGATCAATAAAAGGTAAAGGAAAGTGGTCTTTGCGAGTTGTGGACTTAAGTTTACGGTAATCAATACAAACTCGCCATCCTGTTTGAATCCTAGTAGGAACAAGTTCATTCTCATTATTTGTTACCACCGTTACACCTGATTTCTTTGGAACCACTTGGACTGGGCTCACCCATTTGCTATCCGAGATAGGATAGATCACTCCAACATCTAGGAGCTTCAGTATCTCCTTTTTCACAACCTCCATCATAGGAGGGTTCAATCTTCTTTGTGCTTCTCTTGTTGGTTTGGACCCCTCCTCTAACAAAATCCGGTGCATGCACATGGATGGGCTTATTCCCTTTATATCGGCAATTGTCCAACCAATTGCTGTTTTATGCTCTCTAAGCACCCGGATAAGTCGCTCTTCTTGCAAAGGTGTGAGCTCGGTAGTGTGTCCTTTTCACCTAAGAACACATATTTCAAGTGGTTCGGTAGTGGTTTCAACTCTAAAGTTGGTGCCTGCAAAATGGAAGGTAGAAGTTTCTCATTAGATAATTGCAAATCAATAAATGAAACATCAAACCTTGCATCTTTAGGTGGCAGTGAGTGTAAAGATTCTAGTGCCCCTTCCACATTGTTACTCAAGGCTAGTTCCCCTTTAGCATTCCACATTCCGAGATGTTTGCTAAGGACTATCTCCACACTATCTTCACCATCTAGCTCATAAGTTTGCTGCACTAGTGAGTCAATTATATCAATATTAAAAACAGAATGCACATCACTAGGATATCTCATGGCCTCAAAAATGTTAAAGCGAATTATTTCACCATCAAATTCCATAGTTAAAGTGCCATCATGTACATCTATTTTAGTTCTTGCTGTTTTCAAGAATGGTCTCCCTAATAGAATAGGTATGGTATTAGAAAACATCTCATCTTCCATCTCAATAACATAAAAGTCAGCGGGAAAAACCAATTCATTAACCTGTACAAGAACGTCTTCTACAACTCCTCTTGGATAAGTGTTAGAACGGTCAGCAAGTTGTATTATAACACCGGTTTCCTCTAATGGTCCTAGATTCAATGAAGCATAAATTGAATATGGCATGACATTAATAGATGCCCCTAGATCTAGCATAGCACGCTCAAACCTGGTGTTGCCTATCTTACAAGGAATGGTAAACATACCTGGATCCTTGCATTTAGGTGGGAGTTTCTTTTGAAGAACAGCTGACACATTCTCCCCCACACTTACCTTTTCATTCCATTTCAACTTCCGTTTAGATGTGCACAACTCTTTTAGGAACTTGGCATATCTTGGCACTTGCTTGATAGCATCTAGTAAAGGAATGTTCACCTCTACTTTCCGAAAGGTTTCCAAAATTTCCTTCTCTTGCTCCTCCTTCTTGGACTTTGCTAACCTGCTAGGAAAAGGTGGAGGAGTTATATAAGAAGGAAAGGATGGTTTAGGAATTACCTTTTTTAGTGGCTCGTTGGGATGTGAAGAGGATGCCATGGTATTGTTCTCCCCTTGAGCACTATCATTTTGTGGTGTCTCTAGCTGTTTCCCACTTCTTAAAGTTATAGCATTGGCATTCTCTCTTGGATTCACTATGGTTTGGGAAGGTAATTTCCCAGAATCCCTTGCTTGCATTTGACTCATGGTTGTTGCCAATTGCCCTATTTGAGTCTCCAAATTTCGAATACTTGTCTTTGTTTCCTGTTGAAATTGAATTGTATTAGTAGAAAGAGCTTTAACAAGATCTTCAAGAGAAGTACCTGAATTTTGGGTGGGTGGCAGTTGTTGTCGGGTTTGGTATGGTTGTTGCACTCTTTGCTGAAAACCCGGTGGCCTGTTGTCAAATGGTGGAGGAATAGTTTGTGATTGGTTCCCTCCATAATTGAAGTTTGGATGATCCCTCCATCCTGGATTGTAAGTGTTTGAGTAGGGATCATATTTCCTTGATTGGTTCTGAAATCCACCCATGGCATTCACATGTTCATTGGTGTCCTCTTGAAGTGTTGGACATATATCAGTTTGGTGCCCTATGTTTGAACATATGCCACAAGCCTTTATTTGTTGTATATTACCTACAGCCAATTGTTGAACAAGAGAAGTCAGTTTATCAAATTTTGTTCAAGGGATGATATACTTACCTCATTAACTCTCTTGGGTTGTGGTGGTGGATCTTGTCTCATTGAGAACTATTGAGAATTGGCTGCCATGTTGGAGATTAATGTTCTAGCAGCCCCGGGAGTCTTACCAACTAGAGCTCCCCCACTAGCGGCATCTATCATACTTCTCTCCATGGGCATGAGACCTTCATAGAAGTATTGGATGAGAAGTTGTTCACTTATCTGATGGTGTGGACATGATGCACAAAGTTTCTTGAACCTCTCCCAATATTCATATAAGGACTCTCCGTTGTATTGCCGAATCCCACATATCTCTTTCCTAATGTTGGCAGCCTTAGATGCTGGGAAATACCTTTCCAAGAATGCTTTCTTCAAATCATTCCATGTAGTGATGGTCCCGGATGGTAGATAGTAGAGCCATTCCTTTGCTGAATCAGCTAGAGAGAATGGGAAGGCTCTCAACTTAACTTGCTCTTCCGTGACCCCTGTTGGTCTCATGCTTGAGCAAACTACATGGAATTCCTTGAGGTGCTTATTTGGATCCTCTCCTGCAAAACCATGAAATGTTGGGAGAAGATGAATCAAACCAGATTTTAATTCAAAAGCTACCTCAAGATTAGCATATTCAATGCATAATGGTTGTTGACCCAAGTCCGGAGCGGCAAGCTCCTTGAGAGTTCGGTTGTCAGCTGCTGCCATCTCTCCTTGCTCCTCTTGGATGTTTTGGATCAATTCCTCGATTGGTTGTTGGTGAGAAGTTATAAATTCCCGAATTCGCCTAAGTCTTAAGTCTTCTTCAGGAGCTTGGAACATTCACTAATAAAAAAAAATAAGAAAGTAAATAATTAGAAAATAAGAATAAACCAATAAACTAATAAACTAAAGAAAGCAATCCCCGGCAACGGCGCCAAAAATTTGATGCACCCAAAAGAGTGTATCTTATTTAACCTTGCATTAAAAAGATCAATTGTAAGTATAATGATTAGCAAGGGTCGAGTCCTCAGGGATTGGGTTTTAATCTATGAGTTATTAGTTTATAACTTACGTTCAAAGAGAACAAAAGAAAAGGGGTTTTTGAAATAGTTTTAAAAATAAACAAACAAGAAAAGTAAGAAAACAAGTAAGTAAGAAGAATCAAATATGAAAAATATGGTTAAGGTTTCATTCTCCACCACTAGACATCATTAAGAATCAATTTCAGATCTATCAACATTAACCAACTATCAAAGTTAACAACCGTAGATAACAACAAGCTCTGTTATCCCAATCTTTCCTTAGTTTGTCGTTAAATAGAACAAGCTCTCTATTTAATCTCTAACCATCAAACAACCTAGAATAAGCTCTCTAAGTTCAATTTAATGGCAGCTTTATGATGAGAAAGATAGGTTGATCTAAGCAGCAAACACATAAGCTCGGATTGTTCAACTTAGGTTATGTTCCACTTTGCAATTATTGAAAACTTGACCATAATCATTAATCACAAATTGCCACTTATGAATAGGAAATCAAGACAATTACACGGATCAAGACTCCTAAACTAGCAATAGATAATTATCAAGATCTATCTAGTTGTACACCTAAACAAATCAAGACAACATCATGAACAATTCTTGTAGAAGAACATAAGCAACTTTGATAGAAAATTAATGATAGATAGAATCTAAAAATCAATCACAAAACATGTCTAGGGCTTTGAAATCACCATTAACCAAATAGAAGTTTAACCTAGCATAGGCATTGTAAACATAAACATAAAATTAAAGAGAATCTAAGAAGGAAATAAAAGAAAGAAAGAAAGAAGAAGAAGAAAATAAAGAAAAAGAAAACTAGAGAAAGGAAAGAAGAAGAAAACTTAGAGAATTTTATTACAATGGCTAATATCCTACCAATGTACAACGTCTCTTACAATCATCCAAGGCCCTCTATTTATACACATTTTGGAGAGCTAAATGACAAGAGACAAGCTTTATAAATTTCAAAGGTAGGTATAATAGGTGGGTGCATTTTTTTAACAATTTTCGTCATTGCATATGAAAATTCTGATCAGCCAGCTTGATGGTTGATTTTGTCAATGTTGGAGGCTTGATCTGATCAAATGGTCTTCTAGAAAAATGTTCCCCTATCAGTGTGTGATCCATAGCCGTTGGAATCAGCTTATTTGCTGATGTGGATCAGAAGATATGGTCAAAATACCAAAACTGGTCAGCACAGACGTCATTGCACATCAGCCAACTTGATGGTTGATTTCGCTAGGGAAAACGACTCCGTTTCAAGAAGTGTAAAGCATGAAAAATATAGATATGCCTCTTAACTTTGCACTGTAAAAATTTCAGCCTTAATGCTTCAGTGAAACTCCAGATATAGCTGATATGGCAAAAGGTGTCGGAACTGGAACTGAACTGGATTTGCCCTTAATTCTTGATTTAACCTAGTAATCTGAAATCACTCAAAGAAACTCGTGAAAAACACCAAATTACATAGAAATATAAAAGATCATAAACTCAATTAGACTAAGCAATAATAACTCGTATTTGACACAAAACAATAATAAAACATAACTAAAAACTATATAATTATACGAGTTATCATTGTGCATCATGTCCACACCATCAGATAAGTGAACAACTTCTCATCCAATACTTCTATGAAGGTCATGGAGAGAAGTATGATAGATGCCGCTAGTGGGGGAGCTCTAGTTGATAACACTCCCGCGAGAACTCTAATCTCCAACATGGCAGTCAATTCTCAACAATTCTCAAAGAGACAAGATCCACCACCAACCCAAGAGAGTCAATAAGATAGTATATCATCCCTTGAACAAAAAATTGATAAACTAACTTCTTTTGTTCAACAATTGGCTGTAGGTAATAAACAGCAAATAAATGCTTGTGACATATGTTCAAACATGGGGCACCAAACTGATATGTGTCCAACACTTCAAGAAGACACCAGTGAACATGTGAATGCCATTGGTGGATTTCAGAATCAACCAAGGAAGTATGATCCCTATTCAAACACTTACAATCCAAGATGGAGGGATCATCCAAACAACACCAAACTGATATGTGCCCAACACTTCAAAAAGGCACCAATGAACATGTGAATGCCATTGGTGCATTTCAGAATCAACCAAGGAAGTATGATCCCTATTCAAACACTTACAATCCAGGATGGAGGGATCATCCAAACTTCAATTATGGAGGGAACCAATCACAAACTGCTACTCCACCATTTGACAAATAGGCCACCGTGATTTCAGCAAAGAGTGCAACAATCATACCAAAGCCGACAACAACTGCCACCCATCCAAAATTCAGGTATTTCTCTTGAAGATCTTGTTAAAGCTCTTTCTACTATGTTCAAAGATGCATACCTCTTTTGCAAGTCATGTGATCGTTTCCAAAAGAACAGTTAATTTAGGTGTTAAAAATCAAATGCCTCAAACTCCAATACTTATTGTTGAATTTTTTTATGTATGGGGCATGGATTTCATGGGAGCATTTCCTTCTTATTTTGGTAATCTTTATATTTTACTTGCCGTTGATTATGTTTCAAAGTGGGTGGAAGCAAAAGCCACTAGGACTAATGACTCTAAAGTTGTTTCAGATTTTGTCAAGACTAACATATTTGCTAGGTTTGGAACACCAAAGGCCATAATTAGCAATAGAGGTACTCACTTTTGCATAGGACTATGGAAGCACTTTTGAGGAAATACAACATCACACATAAGGTCTCCACCTCATACCATCCTCAAACTAGTGGGCAAGCTGAAGTGTCAAATCGAGAAGTAAAGTCCATCCTTGAAAAGTTAGTTAATCTAAAAATAGAAAGGATTGGAGTTTACGACTTGATGATGCACTTTGGGCTTATAGCACAGCATATAAGACACCCATTGGTATGTCTCCTTATCGACTTGTTTATCGTAAGCTTTGTCATCTTCCAGGTGAATTAGAACATAAGGCATATTGGGCTATCAAACAATGCAACATGGAGATGGATGAGGAAGGTAAGCAAAGAAAGCTTCATTTACAAGAACTTGAGGAGATAAGGAATGATGCCTATGAGAATTCTAGGATTTAAAAGGAAAAGACTAAGGTGTTCCATGATAAGATGATATCAAGAAAGGACTTTGTTGTTGGACAAAAAGTTCTTCTCTTCCACTCACGC
The DNA here is from genome assembly GCA_030761205.1 of Fremontodendron californicum. NCBI lineage: Eukaryota > Viridiplantae > Streptophyta > Magnoliopsida > Malvales > Malvaceae > Fremontodendron > Fremontodendron californicum. Next base: position 6,787,294 of record JAULJL010000023.1, on the reverse strand, counting down.
CTTAAGTTATTTATAGGTAAGTTATGTTCTCGTTGGGTTGGACCTTTTGTTATTACTAATGTGTTTACTCATGGTGCAGTTGGAATCCAAAGCCCAAAAACAGATAAGGCATTCAAAGTGAATGGTCACAGATTGAAGCCTTACTATGAGAACTTTCCAATATAAGATGTGGAGTTTCTACTTTTTGAGCCAAATTATGTTGAATAATAATGGCATGGGTCTAAGTCAGGCTGAGGACAATAAACTAAACGATTCTTGGGAGGCAACCCAAAAGGATGGAGAGCATCCATTATAATTTGATTCGCATATTCCTTACTCTTCATCATTCTATCTTTTATTGTTTTTCTTTAGTTTGTTTAGTTTAGTAGTTCTTTTCTCTTACATATAATTCTTGCATTGGGGATAATAGCATTACATTGAGGACAATGTAAAAATTAAGTGTGGGGGGAAGAATTTAGGATTTTATTTAGTGAGTTTTATTTTTGAATCTTTTTATATTGTTTTTAGCGTGTTTTAGTTACTTTCAATATTATGATGAGATATGAATTTTGCATAAGTCTAAAACTGATTTATTAGTGAGAAGATTTTCATGAGAATTGAGTTTGATATCATTTTTTTTATGAGCCAATATTAATATGATATGTTGATTGAGAAAAAAAGCATGTTTAGACTTAAATCTGACTTGTATAATCATCCTTGTGAGTTTTTGAGCCTATATAATTGATGCATTATACATATCAATCTAATTTCTTTCTTGAGTGCTCTTATGATTACATGATTCTCTAGAAATTGCTTTAAACATTTTTGAGACTATATTGATGCATGTGATAACATGAATATAATAGAGGCATTAGGATTTTTAAACCAGGCCAAACAACCATTCCTTATTGATGTTCCAAAAGCTCATCCCCCTTAGTGAACCATTTGAGCCTGCATTGAATAAGCTATTTCTTTGGTAACCATATCTTGTCCCTAACCTAAATATACTTATTTACATCCTTATTATTGTTCTAAAGATGAATTTGCATGTTTTGAGGCATATTGCAAAGACAAGGAAGATCTATTGAAAATTTGGGTTAGAAACAAGAAATAAGTGTGGGGGGGGGAAGAAAAGAAAAGTCAAGAGAAAAATAAAGGGAATATTGCTAAATACATTCCCATGTGAAAAAAGATAAAGAAAAAAAAATACATATATGAATCATCTCTTAAACTAGTGGAAAAAGAAAAAGATGTTACAAAGTTGTTTAGAATGAAGAAAAGGCCCAACATGAATCTTATTATGTCTTGAGAAATTTGAGAAATTTTCTTTGTATGAATCTTATTATGTCTCTAAACTCTATGAAATCTTTGGAACCTCTGTAATATCCTTTTCCTTTTATTCTTTAACCACATTTATAACGCCTTGGCCCTATTACAACCTTGAATAACGACCTCTTGATTTATGAAGTTGCATGATCTAAATAGTGGAGAATAGGTGGACAAGCAAGCATATGGTAGAACTGTTTTCATGAGATTGATTGAGTGTAAACACTTTACCTCTACTTTAAAGAGTAAAAATCATGAGAATATCCCATGTGAGAAGTTGAGATTAAGTTTGAACATGCACTATTTTGATTGAGATATGTTATGTTAATGTTATCTTAATTCAAACCCTTTTACTATCAAGCATGATCCTTTGTGAAACTCTTTAACCTATTGATTAGTTTATAAGACTTGTTCAAAGATTATCTATAAGTTGTATTGAAAATGAACTAGATTCGATTTTCTTAACTTTGTTCTTGATTTGATTTTGCTCGAGGACTAGCAAAAGACTTAGTGTGGGGGAATTTGATAAGTGCTTAAATTCATCGTTTTCATATATCAATTCCTTATATTTTATGCTTAGTTCCTTGAAATCCTTGATAATTTACTTTGGTTTTGTGTTTTGTAGGTGTTTTGGATAATAAGAATTGCTATGGAGTTGAAAAGAATGAATTTATACAAGAAATGAAGCTTCAAGAAGACTAGATGCGGTTGTCTACATCTCATTTCCTAAAAACCCTAGTTGAAAAACCTACTTTCAAGCTCAAAAGAATCCTAAAGGCAAGGTTTTCAAGCTCAAAAACCTTGAAGAATTTCATCCGCCACTTCCTTTTGCATTATTATGGGTTGCCCTAATTCTTCGTTTAAATACCCTAGCTGATTACATGGTTTCTTAGATAAATAAAAGGTGGCGGCATCTCCTAGTATTATTGGCTGTCAACATTGTCAAACTTGCTTTAATTGCAAAAATCTTTCCTTAAAGATAATCCTAGTCAAAGTAGGAGAATTAAATCAGCCAAGACTTTCCTTTCTTACACTTACTTTGGCTGCAAGTTTGTAATCTCTCCTCATTAAAGAGTGCTTTGACTACAATTAATTATTTCTTTCCTTATATCTACATGCCTCGGCTGCCAAGCATTCCATCGTTTCTAAAACCACAAAAATCAGCCACCTTTCTTTAGCTTTAGCCGCAAGTCAACATTTATTGACGGGAGAGAGTTGAAATTCACTTATTTGATGCCCTAGCTATTGCCTGTAAATAGAGAACAAGGGGGAAAACGAAAATCACACTTTTCCAAGGATTCCTATTTTGATTTCTTCTTTGTTTGAGAGAATTTGAGAGAACTGGAAGCTCAATAATTAATATTCTTCTTCTTCTTTCTTTCTTTCTTTTATTTCTTCTTAGATTCTCTTTAATTTTATGTTTATGTTTACAATGCCTATGCTAGGCTAAACTTTTATATGGTTAAGGGTGATTTCAAAGCCCTAGACATGTTATGTAATTAATTTTCAGAATCTATCTATCATTGTTTTCAATCAAAGTTGCTTATGTTCTTATATTAGAATTGTTCATGATGATGTTTTGATTTGTTTAGGTGGCCAACTAGATAAATCTTGATAATTGTCAAATGCTAGTTTAGGAGTCTTGATCCGTAATTGTCTTGATTTCCTATTCATAATTGGCAAATTATGATTAATGATTATGGTCAAGTTTTCGATAATTATGAAGTGGAACATAACCTATGTTGAACAATACCAGCTTATGTGTTTGTTGCTTAGATCAACCTATCTTTCTCATCATACAGCTGCTATTAAATTGAACTTAGAGAGCTTATTCTAGGTTGTTTGATAGTTAGAGATTGAATAGAGAGATTGTTCTCTTTAACAACGAACTAGGGAAAGATTGGGGTAACAGAGCTTGTTGTTATCTACGGTTGTTAACTTTGATAGCTAATTGATGTTGATAGATATGAAATTGATTCTTATTGATGTCTAGTGGTGGATAATGAACCTTTAGCCATATTTCTCATATTTGATTCTTCTTAATTACTTGTTTTCTCATTCTTATTGTTAAAATTAGTTTAAATCTAATCTCAAACTCCCCTTTACTTTTGTTTACTTGTTTTTAAGTGATAAACTAATAATTTATAAACTAAAACCCAATCCCTGAGGACTCGACCCTTGCTAATCACTATATTCTACAATTGATTCTTTTTAAGTGCAAGGCTAAATAAGATACACTCTTTTGGGTGCATAAAGTTTTTGGCGCCGTTGCCGGGGATTGCTTTCTTTAGTTTATTTGTTACTTGGTTTATTCTTATTTTCAGTTCAAATAAATATATAAAAAAAAAAAACACGATGAAATTGAGCAATCTAACACTTGAAGAGTTGGTGGCATACATGAACATGGAGAACTAACAAGCCAACTCACCTCCCCCATTCAACAATTGGCCATGGGAGGATGTCAAGGCCATCAAGGGTTCTAAAACCAACAGTATTGATGCATCCAAAAGAGTATATCTTCTTTAACCTTGCACTAAAAAAAGGAATCAATTGTAGAGTATAGTGATTAGCAAGGGTCGAGTCCTCAGGGATTGGGTTTTAGTTTATAAGTTAATAGTTTATCACTTAAAAACAAGTAAACAAAAGTAAAGGAGATTTTGAAATCAGATTTAAAAATTAGCAAACAAGAAAAGTAAGAAAACAAGTAATTAAGAAGAATCAAATATGAAAAATATAGTTAAGGTTTCATTCTCCACCACTAGACATCATTAAGAATCAATTTCATAACTATCAACATTAATTAGCTATCAAAGTTAACAACCGTAGATAACAACAAGCTCTGTTACCCCAATCTTTCCTTAGTTCGTCGTTAAATAGAACAAACTCTCTATTTAATCTCTAACAATCAAACAACCTAGAATAAGCTCTCTAAATTCAATTTAATAGCAGCTTTATGATGAGAAAGATAGGTTGATCTAAGCAACAAACACATAAGCTCGGATTGTTCAACTTAGGTTATGTTCCACTTTGCAATTATTGAAAACTTGACCATAATCATTAATCACAAATTGCCACTTATGAATAGGAAATCAAGACAATTACACAGATCAAGACTCCTAAACTAGCATTAGACAATTATCAAGATCTATCTAGTTGTACACCTAAATAAATCAAGACAACATCATAAACAATTATTGTAGAAGAACATAAGCAACTTTGATAGAAAATTAATGATAGATAGAATCTGAAAATCAATTACAAAACATGTCTAGGGCTTTGAAATCACCCTTAACCAAATAAAAGTTTAGCCTAGCATAGGCATTGTAAACATAAACATAAAATTAAAGAGAATCTAAGAAGAAAATAAAAGAAAGAAAGAAGAAGAAGAAGAATATTAATTATCCAGCCTCTTGCTCTCTCAAAAAGAAAGAAACAAAGAAGAAATCAGAACTTTGATGCTTGGGAAAGTCTCAATTTCGTATGCCCCCTTGGTCTCTATTTATAGGAAATAGCTAGGGCATCAAACAAGTGAATTTCAGCTCTCTCCCTTCAATAAATGCTGACTTGTGGCTAAAGTTAAGGAAAAGTGGCTGACTTTTGTGTTTGAAGGAAAGATATAAGCCTTGGCAGCCAAGTTTGAATAAAGTAGGAAAGTTTTAGTCAAAACACTCTTTAATGAAGAGAGATTATATTCTTGCAGCCAAAGTAAGTGTAAGGAAGGAAAGTCTTGGCTGATTTAATTCTCCTACTTTGACTAGGATTAGCTTTAAGGAAAGATACTTGCAATTAATGCAAGTTAACAGCCACTAATACTTCTTTGACAAGGATAAACATAAATGTAAGCTAGGGTGTTAAGAAAAAGTTGTCATTTATGGCTAGGGTTTTTTCTGCCACTAGGGTTTTTAGGGAGATATTCCAATGCCGATTTGGATGACCATTTCTTATCCGATTTAGGCCCATGACCAGCTGTTGGATAGGTAACCAAGTGATCTTCAAAAGTCAAGAAGGAAGTTTCTTCGAATAAAGAGTTGATAACTCGTATAATTATATAGTTTTTAGTTATGTTTTATTATTGTTTTGTGTCAAATACGAGTTATTATTGTTTAGTCTAATTGTGTTTATGATCTTTTATATTTTTATGTAATTTGGTGTTTTTCACAAGTTTCTTTGAGTGATTTCAGATTACTAGAATTAAGGGCAAATCCAGTTCAGTTCCAGTTCCGACACCTTTTGCCATATCAGCTATATCTCGAGTTTCACTGAAGCAATAAGGCTGATATTTTAACCGTGCAAAGTTAAGAGGCATATCTATCTTTTTTATGTTTTACACTTCTTGAAACGGAGTCGTTTTCCCTAGCAAAATCGACCATCAAGTTGGCTGATGTGCAATGACGTCTGTGCTGACCTATTTTCGTATTTTGCCCATATCTTCTTATCCACTTCAGAAAATGAGCTGATTCCAACGGCTATGGATCAGTAACTGATATCGGAACATTTTTCTAGAAGACCATGTGATCAGATCAAGCCTCCAATATTGACAAAATCGACCATCAAGTTGGCTGATCAAAATTGTCATACAATATGACGAAAATTGTTAGAAAAATGCACCCACCTATTATACCTACCTTTGAAATTTGTAAAGCTTGTCTCTTGTCATTTAGCCCTCCAAAATGTGTATAAATAGAGGGCCTTGGATGATTGTAGAGGATCATATGGTAGATTGGTAGGAAATTAGCCATTGTAATAAAATTCTCTAAGTTTTCTTCTTCTTTCTTTTCTCTAGTTTTCTTTTTCTTTATTTTCTTCTTCTTCTTTCTTTCTTTTATTTCCTTCTTAGATTCTCTTTAATTTTATGTTTATGTTTACAATGCCTATGCTAGGCTAAACTTCTATTTGGTTAAGGGTGATTTCAAAGCCCTAGACATGTTTTGTGATTGATTTTCAGATTCTATCTATCATTAATTTTCTATCAAAGTTGCTTATGTTCTTCTACAAGAATTGTTCATGATGTTGTCTTGATTTGTTTAGGTGTACAACTAGATAGATCTTGATAATTATCTATTGCTAGTCTAGGAGTCTTGATCCGTGTAATTGTCTTGATTTCCTATTCATAAGTGGCAATTTGTGATTATTGATTATGGTCAAGTTTTCAATAATTGCAAAGTGGAACATAACCTAAGTTGAACAATCCGAGCTTATGTGTTTGTTGCATAGATCAACCTATCTTTCTCATGATAAAGCTGCCATTAAATTGAATTTAGAGAGCTTATTCTAGGTTGTTTAATGGTTAGAGATTAAATAGAGAGCTTGTTCTATTTAACGACAAACTAAGGAAAGATTGGGATAACAGAGCTTGTTGTTATCTACGGTTGTTAACTTTGATAGTTGGTTGATATTGATAGATCTGAAATTGATTCTTAATGATGTCTAGTGGTGGAGAATGAAACCTTAACCATATTTTTCATATTTGATTCTTCTTACTTACTTGTTTTCTTACTTTTCTAGTTTGCTTATTTTTAAAAGTATATTTATTTTTATTGGCTGGTTATACCGCCTAATTTGTATATTAACTTTGTTTTATTTTTATTGGCTGGTTATACCGCCTAATTTAGTATATATATTTTTATTGGCTGGTTATACCGCCTTGCATCTTATTCTTATTATTTACTTTAGTTTAAATCTGGCTTCAAAAACCCCTTTTCTTTTATTGTTCTTTAATTTAAGTTTTAAACTATTAACTTATAAACTAAAACCCAATCCCTGAGGACTCGACCCTTGCTAACTACTATACTTACAATTTATCTTTTTAGTGCAAGGTTAAATAAGATACACTCTTTTGGGTGCGTCAAATTTTTGGCGCCGTTGCCGGGGATTGCTTTCTTTAGTTTATTAGTTTATTGGTTTATTCTTATTTTCTGTTCTAATTATTTACTTTCTTTTTTTTTTATTAGTGAATGTTCCAAGCTCCCGAAGAAGACTTACGACTTAGGAGAATTCGGGAATTTATAACTTCTCACCAACAACCAATCGAGGAGTTGATCCAAAACATCCAAGAGAAGCAATGAGAGATGGCAGCAGCTGACAACCGAACTCTCAAGGAGCTAGCCGCTCCGGACTTGGGTCAACAACCATTATGCATTGAATATGCTAATCTTGAGGTAGCTTTTGAATTAAAATCTGGTTTGATTCATCTTCTCCCAACTTTTCATGGTTTTGCAGGAGAGGATCCAAATAAGCACCTCAAGGAATTCCATGTTGTTTGCTCAAGCATGAGACCAACAGGGGTCACGGAAGAGCAAGTTAAGTTGAGAGCCTTCCCATTCTCTCTAGCTGATTCAGCAAAGGAATGGCTCTACTATCTACCATCCGGGACCATCACTACATGGAATGATTTGAAGAAAGCATTCTTGGAAAGGTATTTCCCAGCATCTAAGGCTGCCAACATTAGGAAAGAGATATGTGGGATTCGACAATACAACGGAGAGTCCTTATATGAATATTGGGAGAGGTTCAAGAAACTTTGTGCATCATGTCCACACCATCAAATAAGTGAACAACTTCTCATCCAATACTTCTATGAAGGTCTCATGCCCATGGAGAGAAGTATGATAGATGCTGCTAGTGGGGGAGCTCTAGTTGATAAGACTCCCAGGGCTGCTAGAACATTAATCTCCAACATGGCAGCCAATTCTCAACAGTTCTCAATGAGACAAGATCCACCACCACAACCCAAGAGAGTTAATGAGGTAAGTATATCATCCCTTGAACAAAAATTTGATAAACTGACTTCTCTTGTTCAACAATTGGCTGTAGGTAAAATACAACAAATAAAGGCTTGTGGCATATGTTCAAACATAGGGCACCAAACTGATATGTGTCCAACACTTCAAGAGGATACCAATGAACATGTGAATGCCATGGGTGGATTTCAGAACCAATCAAGGAAATATGATCCCTACTCAAACACTTACAATCCAGGATGGAGGGATCATCCAAACTTCAATTATGGAGGGAACCAATCACAAACTATTCCTCCACCATTTGACCACAGGCCACCGGGTTTTCAGCAAAGAGTGCAACAACCATACCAAACCCGACAACAACTACCACCCACCCAAAATTCAGGTACTTCTCTTGAAGATCTTGTTAAAGCTCTTTCTACTAATACAATTCAATTTCAACAGGAAACAAAGACAAGTATTCGAAATTTGGAGACTCAAATAGGGCAATTGGCAACAACCATGAGTCAAATGCAAGCAAGGCATTCTGGGAAATTACCTTCCCAAACCATAGTGAATCCAAGAGAGAATGCCAATGCTATAACTTTAAGAAGTGGGAAACAGCTAGAGACACCACAAAATGATAGTGCTCAAGGGGAGAACAATACCATGGCATCCTCTTCACATCCCAACGAGCCACTAAAAAAGGTAATTCCTAAACCATCCTTTCCTTCTTATATAACTCCTCCACCTTTTCCTGGCAGGTTAGCAAAGTCCAAGAAGGAGGAGCAAGAGAAAGAAATTTTGGAAACTTTCCCGAAAGTAGAGGTGAACACTCCTTTACTAGATGCTATCAAGCAAGTGCCAAGATATGCCAAGTTCCTAAAAGAGTTGTGCACATCTAAACGGAAGTTGAAATGGAATGAAAAGGTAAATGTGGGGGAGAATGTGTCAGCTGTTCTTCAAAAGAAACTCCCACCTAAATGCAAGGATCCAGGTATGTTTACCATTCCTTGTAAGATAGGCAACACCAGGTTTGAGCGTGCTATGCTAGATCTAGGGGCATCTATTAATGTCATGCCATATTCAATTTATGCTTCATTGAATCTAGGACCATTAGAGGAAACCGGTGTTATAATACAACTTGCTGACCGTTCTAACACTTATCCAAGAGGATTTGTAGAAGACGTTCTTGTACAGGTTAATGAATTGGTTTTTCCCGCTGACTTTTATGTTATTGAGATGGAAGATGAGATGTCTTCTAATCCCACACCTATTCTATTAGGGAGACCATTCTTGAAAACAGCAAGAACTAAAATAGATGTACATGATGGCACTTTAACTATGGAATTTGATGGTGAAATAATTCGCTTTAACATTTTTGAGGCCATGAGATATCCTAGTGATGTGCATTCTGTTTTTAATATTGATATAATTGACTCACTAGTGCAGCAAGCTTATGAGCTAGATGGTGAAGATAGTGTAGAAATAGTCCTTAGCAACCATCTCGGAATGGGGAATGCTAAACTAGCCTTGAGTGACCAGGTGGAAGGGGCACTAGAATCTTTACACTCGCTGCCACCTAAAGATGCAAGGTTTGATGTTTCATTTATTGATTTGCCTTTATCTAATGAGAAACTTCTACCTTCCATTTTGCAGGCACCAACTTTAGAGTTGAAACCACTACCGAACCACTTGAAATATGTGTTCTTAGGTAAAAAGGACACACTACCGATCATCATTGCCAAAGAGCTCACACCTTTGCAAGAAGAGCGACTTATCCGGGTGCTTAGAGAGCATAAAACAGCAATTGGTTGGACAATTGCCGATATCAAGGGAATAAGCCCATCTATGTGCATGCACCGGATTTTGTTAGAGGAAGGGTCCAAACCAACAAGAGAAGCACAAAGAAGATTGAACCCTCCTATGATGGAGGTTGTGAAAAAGGAGATACTGAAGCTCCTAGATGTTGGAGTGATCTATCCTATCTCGGATAGCAAATGGGTGAGCCCGGTCCAAGTGGTTCCAAAGAAATCAGGTGTAACGGTGGTAACAAATAATGAGAATGAACTTGTTCCTACTAGGATTCAAACAGGATGGCGAGTTTGTATTGATTATCGTAAACTTAATTCCACAACTCGCAAAGACCACTTTCCTTTACCTTTTATTGATCAAATGCTTGAAAGGTTAGCTGGCCATTCTCATTATTGTTTTCTTGATGGTTTTTCAGGTTATAATCAGATAGCCATTGCTCCGAGGACCAAGAGAAAACAACATTCACATGTCCATTTGGTACTTTTGCATACCGGCGTATGCCATTTGGTCTTTGTAATGCACCAGCTACATTCCAAAGGTGTATGGTTAGCATATTTTCAGATTATGTAGAGAACATCATAGAAGTGTTTATGGATGATTTTAGTGTCTATGGTGATTCTTTTGATAGATGTCTAGAGAACCTTACACTTGTACTTGAAAGATGCATGGAAACTAACCTTGTTTTGAATTGGGAAAAATGTCACTTTATGGTAGAACAAGGAATAGTTTTGGGCCATGTTATTTCTTCTAGAGGGATAGAGGTTGATAAATCTAAAATAGATATTATGCATTCTTTACCACCTCCCTCAAATGTGAGAGAGGTTCGTTCTTTTCTTGGACATGCAGGTTTCTATAGGAGATTTATCAAAGACTTCTCAAAGATCACATTTCCTCTTTGCAAGCTACTACAAAAAGATGTGGTTTTCCACTTTGACGATAAATTCAAAGAGGCTTTTGAAACATTGAAGGGACTCTTGACATCAGCTCCTATCATCCAACCACCAGATTGGAATGTACCTTTTGAAATCATGTGTGATGCTAGTGACTATGCCATTGGAGCTGTTTTGGGCCAACGGGTTGGCAAAGCCTCACTTGCCATTTATTATGCCTCCCGAACTCTTAATGATGCTCAATTGAACTATTCCACTACTGAAAAAGAACTTTTGGCTGTTGTATTTGCTTTAGAAAAATTTCGATCTTATTTAATTGGTACTAAAGTAATTGTATATTCTGACCATGCAGCCCTTAAGTACTTACTCACTAAAAAGGAGGCCAAACCAAGGTTGATTAGATGGATACTTCTCTCACAAGAGTTTGATTTGGAGATAAAAGATAAGAGAGGTAGTGACAACCTGGTTGCGGACCATCTTAGCCGTTTAGTTCATGAAGAGGATGCACTACCCTTGAATGAGAACTTTCCGGATGAGCAACTTCTTTTTATAAGTACAACAACTCCTTGGTATGCTGATATTGTTAATTACTTAGTTACCAAGAAGTTGCCACAAGAGTTGACACAAGCTCAAAGAAATAAGATCAAGAGTGATGCCAAATACTACATATGGGATGATCCTTACCTTTGGAAGCATTGCTCCGATCAGATTATAAGAAGGTGTGTACTCGAAACTGAATTTCAATCTATTCTCACCTTTTGTCACTCTTATGCATGTGGAGGACACTTTGGATCCAAAAGAACAGCCATGAAAGTTCTTGATTCTGGATTTTATTGGCCTACCATATTCAAAGATGCATACCTCTTTTGCAAGTCATGTGATCGTTGCCAAAGAACAGGTAACTTAGGTGCTAGAGATCAAATGCCTCAAACTCCAATACTTATTGTTGAAATTTTTGATGTATGGGGCATGGATTTCATGGGACCTTTTCCTCCTTCTTTTGGTAATCTTTATATTTTACTTGCCGTTGATTATGTTTCAAAGTGGGTGGAAGCAAAATCCACTAGGACTAATGACTCTAAAGTTGTTTCAGATTTTGTCAAGACTAACATCTTTGCTAGGTTTGGAACGCCAAAGGCCATAATCAGCGATAGAGGTACTCACTTTTGCAATAGGACTATGGAAGCACTTTTGAGGAAGTATAACATCACACACAAGGTCTCCACCTCATATCATCCTCAAACTAGTGGGCAAGCTGAAGTGTCAAACCGAGAAGTTAAGTCCATCCTTGAAAAGACAGTTAATCCAAATAGGAAGGATTGGAGTTCACGACTTGATGATGCACTTTGGGCTTATAGGACAGCATATAAGACACCCATTGGTATGTCTCCTTATCGACTTGTTTATGGTAAGCCTTGTTATCTTCCGGTTGAATTGGAACATAAATCATATTGGGCTATCAAACAATGCAACATGGAGATGGATGAGACAGGAAAGAAAAGAAAACTTGACCTACAAGAATTAGAAGAGATAAGGAATGATGCCTATCAGAATTCTAGGATTTACAAGGAAAAGGCTAAGGCATTCCATGACAAGATGATATCAAGAAATGAATTTGTTGTTGGACAAAAAGTTCTTCTCTTCCATTCACGCCTTAAGTTATATCCAGGTAAGTTACGTTCTCGTTGGGTTGGACCTTTTGTTATTACTAATGTATTTACTCATGGTGCAGTTGAAATCCAAAGCCCAAAAACAGATAAGGCATTCAAAGTGAGTGGTCATAGATTGAAGCCTTACTATGAGAAATTTCCAATACAAGATGTGGAGGAGTTTCCACTTTTTGAGCCAAAGTATGTTGAATAATATTGGCATGGGTCTAAGTTAGGCTGAGGACAATAAACCAAGCGCTTCTTGGGAGGCAACCCAAAAGGATGGAGAGCATCTATTATATCAGATTTGCATATTCCTTACTCTCCATCATTCTATCTTTTATTGTTTTTCTTTTCTTTTGTTTAATAGTTCTTTTCTCTTACATATAATTCTTGCATTGGGGGATAATAGCATTACATTGAGGACAATGTAAAAATTATGTGTGGGGGGAAGAATTTAGGATTTTATTTAGAGTGTTTTGTTTTTGAGTTTTTTTTTTATGTTGTTTTTCTTTCTGATTCTTGTTTTGAAAATAACTAGATGTAAATATAATTTTTATTTTTTTTACCCGGTTAAATGGCGGATAACGGTACTCCGTGATTATTTAAATCGGTTCCATCAGCTACCCACAAAACTGATATTGTATATAAATTTCTCTTCCAATTTCTCTTTCAATTTCTCTTTCATTTTTTTCTTTTTTCAGGATGGATGATATTCTCACAAGATTGCAGAAACGATTTACTCCTTTTCCTCGAAATATTTTACTGAAGCTTTACCAAGTTCGATTTGAAAGATTAAGAATGCTTATGCACAAAGGGATTCCTGGAGACATACGTTGGATAATTGAAGCCAAGGTACGTGAAGATGAATATCTTCCTGTTTTACATTTACCAGGTACAGGTAGAAGCACTTTTGCAAAGAAGCGACGAGCAAAGCGCATGAGTTCAAATTGTCACAAATGTGCACGATGGACGTGTAACGGTAAATGTCGTTCTATTGGGATTCCGTCCTCTAATCGAGATGATAAAATTGAATTCCTTAAGGATGGACTGAGTAAGGAGAATTTGGGTAATATCCAACTTTCTCTTGAGACGCATCCTAGTGGAGACGTACAAAGAGAAATTCTTGATTTATGGCCGCAATTCCAAAGGGAATGGCAACATCTTGGGAATCTGATGTTAAAAGACCCTGTTTGCCAGCTTGTAAGAAAACTGGATGGGAAGCATATCCTCGACTCATAGAAGGCGTTTAAGCCGTTTCTGGACGTAAAACCAGAGGAAGATGTGAGCCACAATCACAACTACAATAAATGACTTCTCAGCTTTTGGTTTGATTTGCAATAACTTTATTTTGGTTTAATTTACGTGTTGTTCGATTTGTGTAATTATTCTCGTTTTTTTTATTTATTTGTCTTTTACGGTTGATTTTTTCTTCTCTTTTTGATTTTCTTCCTGAAATCACGCAAAAATCTTTTGTTAGGTTAACATTTTGTTCTGACAGGTCAGATACACTTTCGGCGACATTATTACTCTTGTCTAATTCACTACTCAGTCCTCAATATATTACACCATGTACTCATTCTATTTCAGGCACTCGAAGAAAAAAAAATGGAAAGTACTTCATCCCAGCGCATTAAAAAAATTTGTGTCTTTGGAGGTGCTTATCCAGGGAAAAATAACATATTCGCTGATGAAGCCATAAGAGTTGGAGTAATACTTGCCCAACAAAAGATCCACTTGATTTATGGAGGCGGTAGTACGGGTTTAATGGGAGCAGTCGCTACAGCAGCACACGCCGGAGGAAGTCCAGTTCTAGGAATCGTGCCAAAACTATTCACAAGTTTTTGTGGACCTACCGTGGGTAAGGAAATACAAGTCTGGAGTATCCCTGAACGGATGACAATCATGTACCATTCTGCCGATGCATTCATTGCTTTACCAGGAGGTCTGGGTACATTGGAAGAAATAGCTTGCGTGGCTTCTTGGTCATCTTTGGTCACAAATAAGAAACCCATTGGTTTGCTTAATATTAATGGTTATTTTAGTAATTTGCTTTCATATTTAGATAATGCTGTGGATAATGGATTCATGTTTTCAGAGGCAAGGAGAACCATAATTTCTGCTACAACCATTGAAGATTTACTCAAAAAGCTCCAAGCTTATGAGTGTTTATCTGCTACGGTTCTTTCGCAAACGCTCGGAAAAAGAAAAAGAGATATGGACGAGCAAGGAGTGGATTGCACTTTGTCTTTGTGACATTATCTAACATTTTGCTTGTTGTGTCTCAGTTATAATAAGTGGTTAGCAACCTCTGCAGGTAATATCTCCTAAATTCTACCTTTAAAATTTGACATTGGGGACAATGTCATATTTTAGTAGGGGGTAAGGGACATATTTTGCTAATTAAAAAAAAAAAAAAATTGTTGTGTTTTAAGCCATTTAGAAGTATTCATTCTAAACAAGGTCTGAGTAAGGGAGACTTGAGACATACTTTGTCAGTTTGATTTCTTCTTTTCAAAAAAAAAAAAAAAAGTTTGTTGTGTTTTAAGCAATTTAGAAGTATTCATTCTGAACAAGGTCTGAGTAAGGGAGACTTGAGACATACCTTGTCAGTTTGATTTTAATCTTTTTATGTTTACTTGTTAATTTTTGTTTAGTATTTTAGGATTATTTAGGTTGCATGAGCTTGTTTTGTTTTGAGTCTTAGTTGTTCCTATTCTTATGTTATTAGTTCTTTTCTCTTACACATGATTCTTTCATTTGGGTTAATAGACTTACATTGAGGGCAATGTAAGAATTAAGTGTGGGGGAATGATTTAGGATTTCTTTTATTTTTGTCTACTATATATTTTTTTTTTTTTAGAGTCTTTATTATTATTATTATTATTTTTTTAGTGTGTTTTAGTTCCTTTTTAATACAATGATGAGATATGAATTGCATAAGTCTAAAACAGATTTATTAGTGAGAAGATTTTCATGAGAATTGAGCTTGATATCAACCTTTTTATGAGCCAATGTTAATATGATATGTTGATTGAGAAAGAAGCATGTTTAGACTTAATCTGACTTGTATAATCATCCTTGTGAGTTTTTGAGCCTATAATGATTGATGCATTATATAAATCAATCTAATTTCTTTCTTGAGTGCTCTTATGATTACATGATTCTCTAGAACTTGCTTTAGACCTTGTTGAGACTATATTGATACATGTGACAACATGAATATGATAGAGGCATTAGGATTATAACCAGAGCCAAACAGCCATCCATTATTAATGTTCTAAGAGAACATCCCCACTAGTGAGCCAATTTGAGCCTACATTAAATATGCTGTTTTATTGGTAACCACAACTTACACCTAGCCTAAATATACTTATATCCTTACCCTTGTTCTAAAGATGGATTATATATTTTGAGACATATTGCAAAAAACAAGGGATATTTTTAGTTGAAAATTTGGGTTAGAAACAAGAAATAAGTGTGGGGGGAAAAGAAAAGAAAAGTCAAGAGAAAAAGAAATGGAATACTGGCAAATACATTCCTATGTAAAAAATATGAATCATCTCTTGAATTTGTGGAAAAAGAAAAAGATGTTACAAAGTTGTTTAGAATGAAGAAAAGGCCCAACATGAATATTCGGCCTAGGTGACTATGTACTTGTAAAGAGTTTTGAGAAGTTTCTTTGTATGATCTTATTATGTCTCTAAACTTTATGAACTCTTTGGAGCCTTTGTGATATCTTTATCCTTTTGTTATTCAACCACATTACAAACCCCTTGGCCCCATTACAACCTTGATTAAAGACCTCTTGATTCATGAAGTTGTATGATCTAAATAGTGGAGAATAGGTGGACAAGCAAGAATATGGTAGATCTGTTTTCATGAGATTGATTGAGTGTAAACACTTCACCACTACTTTAAAGAGTGAAAATCATGAGGGTATCCCATGTGAGAAGTTGAGATTAAATTTGAACATGCACTATTTTGATTGAGATATGTTATGTTAATATTGGTTTAACTCAAACAATTTACATTCAAGCATGATTTTTTGTGAAATTCTTTAAGCTATTGATTAGTTTATAAGACTTGTTCAAAGATTGTCTCTAATTTGTATTGAAAGGATTAGGAATAAATATTTTTAGTATATGTAGTTTATTTATATTTTAGTTTTTCAATGTTTGTGGGTATCGTTCTAGTAAACCCTCACGAGACTAAACTCGTCCACTAGGGACACCTAGGGGTTTAAAGGCTTGTGTCACATGCTAAGTGCCACCGTGATTTCCTACGAAAGTGGATTAGATTAGATTTTCTTTTTTTATTTTTATTGAGTCGTTGCTAGGGACTAGCAACAATCTAAGTGTGGGGGTGTGATAACTCGTATAATTATATAGTTTTTAGTTATGTTTTATTATTGTTTTGTGTCAAATACGAGTTATTATTGTTTAGTCTAATTGTATTTATGATCTTTTATATTTTTATGTAATTTGGTGTTTTTCACAAGTTTCTTTGAGTGATTTCAGATTACTAGAATTAAGGGCAAATCCAGTTCAGTTCCAGTTCCGACACCTTTTGCCATATCAGCTATATCTGGAGTTTCACTGAAGCAATAAGGCTGAAATTTTAACCGTGCATAGTTAAGAGGCATATCTATCTTTTTCATGTTTTACACTTCTTGAAACGAAGTCGTTTTCCCTAGATAAATCGACCATCAAGTTGGCTGATGTGCAATGACGTCTGTGCTGACCTGTTTTCGTATTTTACCCATATCTTCTTATCCACATCAGAAAATGAGCTGATTCCAACGGCTATGGATCAGTAACTGATATCGGAACATTTTTCTAGAAGACCATGTGATCAGATCAGGCCTCCAATATTGACAAAATCGACCATCAAGTTGGCTGATCAAAAATGTCATACAATATGACGAAAATTGTTAGAAAAATGCACCCACCTATTATACCTACCTTTGAAATTTGTAAAGCTTGTCTCTTGTCATTTAGCCCTCCAAAATGTGTATAAATAGAGGGCCTTGGATGATTGTAGAGGATCATATGGTAGATTGGTAGGAAATTAGCCATTGTAATAAAATTCTCTAAGTTTTCTTCTTCTTTCTTTTCTCTAGTTTTCTTTTTCTTTATTTTCTTCTTCTTCTTTCTTTCTTTTATTTCCTTCTTAGATTCTCTTAATGCCTATGCTAGGCTAAACTTCTATTTGGTTAAGGGTGATTTCAAAGCCCTAGACATGTTTTGTGATTGATTTTCAGATTCTATCTATCATTAATTTTCTATCAAAGTTGCTTATGTTCTTCTACAAGAATTGTTCATGATGTTGTCTTGATTTGTTTAGGTGTACAACTAGATAGATCTTGATAATTATCTATTGCTAGTCTAGGAGTCTTGATCCGTGTAATTGTCTTGATTTCCTATTCATAAGTGGCAATTTGTGATTAATGATTATGGTCAAGTTTTCAATAATTGCAAAGTGGAACATAACCTAAGTTGAACAATCCGAGCTTATGTGTTTGTTGCTTAGATCAACCTATCTTTCTCATCATAAAGCTGCCATTAAATTGAATTTAGAGAGCTTATTCTAGGTTGTTTAATGGTTAGAGATTAAATAGAGAGCTTGTTCTATTTAACGACAAACTAAGGAAAGATTGGGATAACAGAGCTTGTTGTTATCTACGGTTGTTAACTTTGATAGTTGGTTGATATTGATAGATCTGAAATTGTTTCTTAATGATGTCTAGTGGTGGAGAATGAAACCTTAACCATATTTGTCATATTTGATTCTTCTTACTTACTTGTTTTCTTACTTTTCTAGTTTGCTTATTTTTAAAAGTATATTTATTTTTATTGGCTGGTTATACCGCCTAATTTGTATATTAACTTTGTTTTATTTTTATTGGCTGGTTATACCACCTAATTTAGTATATATATTTTTATTGGCTGGTTATACCGCCTTGCATCTTATTCTTATTATTTACTTTAGTTTAAATCTGGCTTCAAAAACCCCTTTTCTTTTATTGTTCTTGAATTTAAGTTTTAAACTATTAACTTATAAACTAAAACCCAATCCCTGAGGACTCGACCCTTGCTAACTACTATACTTACAATTTATCTTTTTAGTGCAAGGTTAAATAAGATACACTCTTTTGGGTGCATCAAGAGTCTAACATCATGTTTTCTTAGCAACAAGCTCCGGAGGTCAAATCTGTCTTCTTGCTTTGCACCAAGAATTTGATATTTTTGACTCCCAACTCTTTTTCCATCTTGTGATTGTGATTTTGTAAGCTCTTCAACATCCTAATTTACATGTTTTGACTTCATCTCCTACAAAATACCTACAAAGCATAAAAACCTACTAAAATGTCAAGGAAGTAAGAATCAAAGCACAAAGTATAAGGAAATTAAATAGGAAAATGTATGAAATTAAGCACTTATCAAATTCCCCCACACTTAATCTTTTGCTAGTCCTCGAGCAAAATCAAATAGACACAAGGTAAGAAAACCGAATCTAGTTCACTTTCAATACAACTTATAGATAATCATTGAACAAGTCTTATAAACTAATCAATAGCTTAAAGAGTTTCACAAAAAATCATGCTTGATAGTAAATGGTTTAAGTTAAGCTAAAATTAACATAACATATCTCAATCAAAATAGTGCATGTTCAAACTTAATCTCAACTTCTCAAATGGGATACCCTCATGATTTTCACTCTTTAAAGTAGTGGTGAAGTGTTTACACTCAATCAATCTCATGAAAACAGTTTCTACCATATGCTTGCTTGTCCACCTATTCTCCACTACTTAGATCATGCAACTTCATGAATCAAGAGGTCTTTATGCAAGGTTATAATGGGGCCAAGGGGTAATAATGTGGCTAAAGAATAAAAGATAAAGGATATTACAAAATTTCCAAAGATTTTATAGAGTTTAGAGACATAATAAGATTTATACAAAGAAACTTCTCAAAACTCTTTACAAGTACATAGACACATAGGACGGATATTCATGTTGGGCCTTTTCTTCATTCTAAACAACTTTGTAACAACTTTTTCTTTTTCCACAAATTCAAGAGATGATTCATATTTTTTTTTCACATAGGAATGTATTTGCCAGTATTCCATTTCTTTTTCTCTTGACTTTTCTTTTCTTTTCCCCCCACACTTATTTCTTGTTTCTAACCCAAATTTTCAATAGATCTTACTTGTCTTTGCAACTTGCCTCAAAACATGCTAATTTATCTTTGGAACAAAGGTAAAGATATAAATAAGTATATTTAGGTTAGGTACAAGTTATGGTTACCAAAGAAATAGCTTATTCAATGTAGGCTCAAATTGGATCACTAAGGGTGTGTTCTCTTGGAACATCAATAAGGGATGGCTGTTTGGCCTTGGCTAAAAATCCTAATGCCTCTATCATATTCATGTTGTCACATGCATCAATATAGTCTCAACAAGGTCTAAAGCAAGTTCTAGAGAATCATGTAATCATAAGAGCACTCAAGAAAGAAATTAGATTGATATGTGTAATGCATCAATCATAGAGGCTCAAAAACTCACAAGGATGATTATACAAGTCAATATCAAGTCTAAACATGCTTCTTTCTCAATCAACATATCATATTAACATTGGCTCATAAAAAAATTGATATCAAGCTCAATTCTCATGAAAATCTTCTCACTAATAAATCTGTTTTAGACTTATGCAATTCATATCTCATCATAGTATTGAAAGTAACTAAAACACACTAAAAAAACATAAAAAACTCAAAAACAAAACACTCTAAATAAAATCCTAAATTCTTCCCCCCACACATAATTTTTACATTGTCCTCAATGTAATGCTATTATCCCCCAATGCAAGAATTATATGTAAGAGAAAATAACTATTAAACAAAACAAAAGAAAAACAATAAAAGATAGAATGATGGAGAGTAAGGAATATGCAAATCTGATATAATAAATGCTCTCCATCCTTTTGGGTTGCCTCCCAAGAAGCGCTTGGTTTATTGTCCTCAGCCTGACTTAGACCCATGCCATTATTATTCAACATAATTCGGCTCAAAAAGTGGTAACTCCTCCACATCTTGTATTGGAAAGTTCTCATAGTAAGGCTTCAATCTATGACCATTCACTTTGAATGCCTTATCTGTTTTTGGGCTTTGGATTTTAACTGCACCATGAGTAAATACATTAGTAATAACAAAAGGTCTAACCCAACGAGAACGTAACTTACCTGGAAATAACTTAAGGCGTGAATGGAAGAGAAGAACTTTTTGTCCAACAACAAAGTCCTTTCTTGATATCATCTTGTCATGGAATGCCTTAGTCTTTTCCTTGTAAATCCTAGAATTCTCATAGGCATCATTCCTTATCTCCTCTAATTCTTGTAGGTCAAGTTTCCTTTGCTTACCTGTCTCATCCATCTCCATGTTGCATTGTTTGATAGCCCAATATGATTTATGTTCCAACTCAACCGGAAGATGACAAGGCTTACCATAAACAAGTCGATAAGGAGACATACCAATGGGTGTCTTATATGCTGTCCTATAAGCCCAAAGTGCATCATCAAGTCGTGAACTCCAATCCTTTCTATTTGGATTAACTGTCTTTTCAAGGATGGACTTAACTTCTCGATTTGACAATTCAGCTTGCCCACTAGTTTGAGGTTGGTATGAGGTGGAGACCTTGTGTGTGATGTTATACTTCCTCAAAAGTGCTTCCATAGTCCTATTGCAAAAGTGAGTACCTCTATCGCTGATTATGGCCTTTGGCGTTCCAAACCTAGCAAAGATGTTAGTCTTGACAAAATCTGAAGCAACTTTAGAGTCATTAGTCCTAGTGGATTTTGCTTCCACCCACTTTGAAACATAATCAACGACAAGTAAAATATAAAGATTACCAAAAGAAGAAGGAAAAGGTACCATGAAATCCATGCCCCATACATCTAAAATTTCAACAATAAGTATTGGAGTTTGAGGCAATTGATTTCTAGCACCTAAGTTACCTGTTCTTTGCCAACGATCACATGACTTGCAAAAGAGGTATGCATCTTTGAATATAGTAGGCCAATAAAATTGATGCACCCAAAAGAGTGTATCTTATTTAACCTTGCATTAAAAAGATCAATTGTAAGTATAATGATTAGCAAGGGTCGAGTCCTCAGGGATTGGGTTTTAATCTATGAGTTATTAGTTTATAACTTACGTTCAAAGAGAACAAAAGAAAAGGGGTTTTTGAAATAGTTTTAAAAATAAACAAACAAGAAAAGTAAGAAAACAAGTAAGTAAGAAGAATCAAATATGAAAAATATGGTTAAGGTTTCATTCTCCACCACTAGACATCATTAAGAATCAATTTCATATCTATCAACATTAACCAACTATCAAAGTTAACAACCGTAGATAACAACAAGCTATGTTATCCCAATCTTTCCTTAGTTTGTCGTTAAATAGAACAAGCTCTCTATTTAATCTCTAACCATCAAACAACCTAAAATAAGCTCTCTAAATTCAATTTAATGGCAGCTTTATGATGAGAAAGATAGGTTGATCTAAGCAACAAACACATAAGCTCGGATTGTTCAACTTAGGTTATGTTCCACTTTGCAATTATTGAAAACTTAACCATAATCATTAATCACAAATTGCCACTTATGAATAGGAAATCAAGACAATTACACGGACCAAGACTCCTAAACTAGCAATAGATAATTATCAAGATCTATCTAGTTGTACACCTAAACAAATCAAGACAACATCATGAACAATTCTTGTAGAAGAACATAAGCAACTTTGATAGAAAATTAATGATAGATAGAATCTGAAAATCAATTATAAAACATGTCTAGGGCTTTGAAATCACCCTTAACCAAATAGAAGTTTAGCCTAGCATAGGCATTATAAACATAAAATTAAAGAGAATCTAAGAAGAAAATAAAAGAAAGAAAGAAGAAGAAGAAGAATATTAATTATCCAACCTCTTGCTCTTTCTAAAGAAAAAGAAAACTAGAGAAAAGAAAGAAGAAGAAAACTTAGAGAATTTTATTACAATGGCTAATATCCTACCAATCTACCATCTCTCTTACAATCATCCAAGGCCCTCTATTTATACACATTTTGGAGAGCTAAATGACAAGAGACAGGCTTTATAAATTTCAAAGGTAGGTATAATAGGTGGGTGCATTTTTCTAACAATTTTCGTCATATTGTATGACAATTCTGATCAGCCAGCTTGATGGTCGATTTTGTCAATATTGAAGACTTGATCTGATCAAATGGTCTTCTAGAAAAATGTTCCCCTATCAGTCGGTGATCCATAGCCGTTGGAATCAGCTCATTAGCTGATGTGGATCAAAAGATATGGTCAAAATGCCAAAACTTGTCAGCACAGACGTCATTGCACATCAGCCAACTTGATGGTCGATTTCGCTAGGGAAAACGACTCCGTTTCAAGAAGTGTAAAGCATGAAAAAGATAGATATGCCTCTTAACTTTGCACTGTTAAACTTTCAGCCTTATTGCTTCAGTGAAACTCCAGATATAGCTGATATGGCAAAAGGTGTCGGAATTGGAACTGAACTGGATTTGCCCTTAATTCTTGATTTAACCTAGTAATCTGAAATCACTCAAAGAAACTCGTGAAAAACACCAAATTACATAAAAATATAAAAAATCATAAACAGAATTAGACTAAGCAATAATAACTCGTATTTGACACAAAACAATAATAAAACATAACTAAAAACTATATAATTATACGAGTTATCACACCCCCACACTTAGATTGTTGCTAGTCCCTAGCAACGACTCAATAAAAATAAAATAAGAAAATCTAATCTAATCCATTTTCGTAGGAAATCACGGTGGCACTTAGCATGTGACACAAGCCTTTAAACCCCTAGGTGTCCCTAGTGGACGAGTTTAGTCTCGTGAGGGTTTACTAGAACGATACCCACAAACATTGAAGACATAAGAAAAACTAAAAATAATAATAATAATTATTATAACTAATCCTTCCAGTATAAATTAGAGATAATCATTGGACAAGTCTTATAAACTAATCAATAGCTCAAAGAATTTCACATAAAATCATGCTTGAATGTAAATTGTTTGATTTAAGCCAATATTAACATAACATATTTCAATCAAAATAGTGCATACTCAAACTTAATCTCAACTTCTCACATGGGATACTCTCATGATTTTCACTCTTTAAAGTAGTGGTGAAGTGTTTACACTCAATCAATCTTATGAAAACAGTTTCTACCATATGCTTGCTTGTCCACCTATTCTTCACTACTTAGATCATGCAACTTCATGAATCAAGAGGTCTTTATGCAAGGTTATAATGGGGCCAAGGGGTAATAATGTGGCTAAAGAATAAAAGATAAAGGATATTACAAAAGTTCCAAAGATTTTATAGAGTTTAGAGACATAACAAGATTTATACAAAGAAACTTCTCAAAACTCTTTACAAGTACATAGACACATAGGCTGGATATTCATGTTGGGCATTTTCTTCATTTTAAACAACTTTGTAACATCTTTTTCTTTTTCCACAAATTTAAGAGATGATTCATTTTTTTTTTCACATAGGAATGTATTTGCCAGTATTCCATTTCTTTTTCTCTTGACTCTTCTTTTCTTTTCCACCCCACACTTATTTCTTGTTTCTAACCCAAATTTTCAATAGATCTTCCTTGTCTTTGCAACTTGTCTCAAAACATGCTAATTCATCTTTGGAACAAAGGTAAAGATATAAGTATATTTAGGTTAGGGACAAGTTATGGTTACCAAAGAGATAGCTTATTCAATGTAGGCTCAAATTGGTTCACTAAGGGTGTGTTCTTTTGGAACATCAATAAGGGATGGCTGTGATGCACCCAAAAGAGTGTATCTTATTTAACCTTGCACTAAAAAGATCAATTGTAAGTATAATGATTAGCAAGGGTCGAGTCCTCAGGGATTGGGTTTTAATCTATGAGTTATTAGTTTATAACTTACGTTCAAAGAAAACAATAAAAGAAAAGGGGTTTTTGAAGCCAGATTTAAACTAAAGTAAATAATAAGAATAAGATGCAAGGCGGTATAACCAGCCAATAAAAATATATATACTAAATTAGGCGGTATAACCAGCCAATAAAAATATATATACTAAATTAGGCGGTATAACCAGCCAATAAAAATAAATATAAAAAATAAGCAAACTAAAAGTAAGAAAACAAGAAAGTAAGAAGAATCAAATATGAAAAATATGGTTAAGGTTTCATTCTCCACCACTAGACATCATTAAGAATCAATTTCAGATCTATCAATATCAACCAACTATCAAAGTTAACAACCGTAGATAACAACAAGCTCTGTTATCCCAATCTTTCCTTAATTTGTCGTTAAATAGAACAAGCTCTCTATTTAATCTCTAACCATTAAACAACCTAGAATAAGCTCTCTAAATTCAATTTAATGGCAGCTTTATGATGAGAAAGATAGGTTGATCTAAGCAACAAACACATAAGCTCGGATTGTTCAACTTAGGTTATGTTCCACTTTGCAATTATTGAAAACTTGACCATAATCATTAATCACAAATTGCCACTTATGAATAGGAAATCAAGACAATTACACGGATCAAGACTCCTAAACTAGCAATAGATAATTATCAAGATCTATCTAGTTGTACACCTAAATAAATCAAGACAACATCATGAACAATTCTTGTAGAAGAACATAAGCAACTTTGATAGAAAATTAATGATAGATAGAATCTGAAAATCAATCACACAACGTGTCTAGGGCTTTGAAATCACCCTTAACCAAATAGAAGTTTAGCCTAGCATAGGCATCATAAACATAAACATAAAATTAAAGAGAATCTAAGAAGGAAATAAAAGAAAGAAAGAAGAAGAAGAATATTAATTATCCAACCTCTTGCTCTTTCTAAAGAAAAAGAAAACTAGAGAAAAGAAAGAAGAAGAAAACTTAGAGAATTTTATTACAATGTCTAATATCCTACCTATGTACAATATGATCCCTTACAATCATCCAAGGCCCTCTATTTATACACATTTTGGAGGGCTAAATGACAAGAGACAAGCTTTACAAATTTCAAAGGTAGGTATATGACGATTTTTATCAGCCAAATTGATGGTCGATTTCGTCAATATTGGAGGCCTGATCTGATCACATGGTCTTCTAGAAAAAGGTTCCCCTATCAGTTACGGAACCATAGCCGTTGGAATCAGCTCATTTGCTGATGTGGTTAAGCAGATATGGGCAAAATACGAAAACATGTCAGCACAGACGTCATTACACATCAGCCACCTTGATGGTCGATTTCTTCAATATTGGAGGCCTGATCGGATCACATGGTCTTCTAGACAAAGGTTCCCCTATCAGTTACGGAACCATAGCCGTTGGAATCAGCTCATTTGCTGATGTGGATAAGAAGATATGGGCATAATACGAAAACATGTCAGCACAGACGTCATTGCACATCAGCCAACTTGATGGTCGATTTCGCTAGGGAAAACGACTCCGTTTTAAGAAGTGTAAAACATGAAAAAGATAGATATGCCTCTTAGCTTTGCATGGCTACAAATTTCAGCCTTATTGCTTCAGTGAAACTCGAGATATAGCTGATATGGCAAAAGGTGTCGGAACTAAAACTGAACTGGATTTGCCCTTAATTCTAGTAATCTGAAATCACTCAAAGAAACTTGTGAAAAACACCAAAATACATAAAAATATAAAAGATCATAAACACAATTAGACTAAACAATAATAACTCGTATTTGACACAAAACATTAATAAAACATAACTAAAAACTATATAATTATACGAGTTATCACACCCCCACACTTAGATTGTTGCTAGTCCCTAGCAACGACTCAATAAAAATAAAATAAGAAAATCTAATCTAATCCATTTTCGTAGGAAATCACGGTGGCACTTAGCATGTGACACAAGCCTTTAAACCCCTAGGTGTCCCTAGTGGACGAGTTTAGTCTCGTGAGGGTTTACTAGAACGATACCCACAAACATTGAAAAACTAAAATATAAATAAACTGCATATACTAAAAATATTTATTCCTAATCCTTTCAATACAAATTAGAGACAATCTTTGAAAAAGTCTTATAAACTAATCAATAGCTTAAAGAATTTCACAAAAATTCATGCTTGAATGTAAATTGTTTGAGTTAAGCCAATATTAACATAACATATCTCAATCAAAATAGTGCATGTTCAAATTTAATCTCAACTTCTCACATGGGATACCCTCATGATTTTCACTCTTTAAAGTAGTGGTGAAGTGTTTACACTCAATCAATCTCATGAAAACAGTTCTACCATATTCTTGCTTGTCCACCTATTCTCCACTATTTAGATCATACAACTTCATGAATCAAGAGGTCTTTACTCAAGGTTGTAATGGGGCCAAGGGGTTTGTAATGTGGTTGAATAACAAAAGGATAAAGATATCACAAAGGCTCCAAAGAGTTCATAAAGTTTAGAGACATAATAAGATCATACAAAGAAACTTCTCAAAACTCTTTACAAGTACATAGTCACCTAGGCCGAATATTCATGTTGGGCCTTTTCTTCATTCTAAACAACTTTGTAACATCTTTTTCTTTTTCCACAAATTCAAGAGATGATTCATATTTTTTACATAGGAATGTATTTGCCAGTATTCCATTTCTTTTTCTCTTGACTTTTCTTTTCCCCCCACACTTATTTCTTGTTTCTAACCCAAATTTTCAACTAAAAATATCCCTTGTTTTTATGCAATATGTCTCAAAATATATAATCCATCTTTAGAACAAGGGTAAGGATATAAGTATATTTAGGCTAGGTGTAAGTTGTGGTTACCAATAAAACAGCATATTTAATGTAGGCTCAAATTGGCTCACTAGTGGGGATGTTCTCTTAGAACATTAATAATGGATGGCTGTTTGGCTCTGGTTATAATCCTAATGCCTCTATCATATTCATGTTGTCACATGTATCAATATAGTCTCAAACGGTTTAAAGCAAGTTCTAGAGAATCATGTAATCATAAGAGTACTCAAGAAAGAAATTAGATTGATTTGTATAATGCATCAATCATTATAGGCTCAAAAACTCACAAGGATGATTATACAAGTCAGATTAAGTCTAAAC
Source organism: Fremontodendron californicum (assembly GCA_030761205.1). Lineage (NCBI taxonomy): Eukaryota > Viridiplantae > Streptophyta > Magnoliopsida > Malvales > Malvaceae > Fremontodendron > Fremontodendron californicum. The sequence goes on along the minus strand of JAULJL010000023.1, from coordinate 6,759,747 downwards.
ATGCTTCTTTCTCAATCAACATATCATATTAACATTGGCTCATAAAAAGGTTGACATCAAGCTCAATTCTCATGAAAATCTTCTCACTAATAAATCTGTTTTAGACTTATGCAATTCATATCTCATCATTGTATTAAAAAGGAACTAAAACACACAAAAAAATAATAATAATAATAATAAAGACTCATAAAAAAAATAGTAGACAAAAATAAAAGAAATCCTAAATCATTCCCCCCACACTTAATTCTTACATTGTCCTCAATGTAAGTCTATTAACCCAAATGAAAGAATCATGTGTAAGAGAAAAGAACTAATAACATAAGAATAGGAACAACTAAGACTCAAAACAAAACAAACTCATGCAACCTAAATAATCCTAAAATACTAAACAAAAATTAACAAGTAAACATAAAAAATAAAAATAAAAACAATAAAAATAAAAATAATAAAAGAAAAGAAAAAGGAAAAGAAAGAGAAAGCAAATCTGAATATGGAAGGTTGGCAATTTCTTCTTTAATTGGGTTGCCTTCCCAATTAACACTTGAGTTAATGTTTTGAACCTAACCAACACCCCTTCTTGGCTTTTTAGGCTTGTCAGGCTCATACATGAAATTTTCCAAATTAATGCGTTTGAGAGGAAGCTTTCTTTGCACAACAGTGGATGCATTCTCCATTACAAGTATTATTCCATCATCCTTTGTGGTGCATATCTCATCGAGGAATGGAGCATATTTTGATACTTGTTGAATGGCATCCACAAACAAGTTGTTTAAGGTTTCTGGCATGTGTTGTTCATGTTCTTCCTCCATGAACTTTGCAAATCTACTAGGAAAAGGTGGAGAAGAAACATTAGTAAAAAGTGGAACCTTAAACGTTACCTCAGGTGCCGAAATACTCTTATTTGGATTTGTGGCTTCATTATCCTCAAGAATAGAATCCATCTCTAATTTTGTCTCATCCTCATCTTGTTCCTCATTCCTCAAGGTCACAATCGTAGCATTCTCCTTTGGGTTAACCATCGTTTGGGCTGGGAGTTCTTCAGATCTTTGTGCTGCCCATCCCACCATACTACTAGCCAATTGGCTCATTTGCTTTTCCAAACTCTGGATGCTTGCCCTTGTTTCCTGTTGAAACTGCAAAGAATCAGTAACAAGAGAATAGACAAGATCTTCTAAAGAAGTACCTGAGTTTTGAGTCATATGTGGTGGTTGAAAAAGATCTGGTTCTTGGGACCATGATTGATTGAAGCTAGATGGATGAGTGTAATTGGCATAAGGATCTACTTCTTGGTAATTTTCCGAATAGCCATAAGTAGTATGATCCCACCATCCCTCATGGTAAGTGTTTGAGTAATGATCATACTGTTGGTCTTGGAACACTTGATGGCCTTGACATCCTCCCATGGCCAATTGTTGAACTGGGAAGGTGAGATTGGCTTGTTGATTCTCCATGTTCAGGTATGCCACCAACTCTTCAAGTGTTAGATTGCTCAATTCCATCGTTTTTTTTTTTTTTATTTTTATTTTCAAAATTTGATCAGAAAAACCCGTATGTACAAGAAAATAAAACTCATTAGAACTGAAAATAAGAATAAACCAAGTAACAAATAAACTAAAGAAAACAATCCCCGGCAACGGCGCCAAAAATTTGATGCACCCAAAAGAGTGTATCTTATTTAACCTTGCACTAAAAAGATCAATTGTAAGTATAATGATTAGCAAGGGTCGAGTCCTCAGGGATTGGGTTTTAATCTATGAGTTATTAGTTTATAACTTACGTTCAAAGAAAACAATAAAAGAAAAGGGGTTTTTGAAGCCAGATTTAAACTAAAGTAAATAATAAGAATAAGATGCAAGGCGGTATAACCAGCCAATAAAAATATATATACTAAATTAGGCGGTATAACCAGCCAATAAAAATATATATACTAAATTAGGCGATATAACCAGCCAATAAAAATAAAACAAAGTTAATATACAAATTAGGCGGTATAACCAGCCAATAAAAATAAATATAAAAAATAAGCAAACTAAAAGTCAGAAAACAAGAAAGTAAGAAGAATCAAATATGAAAAATATGGTTAAGGTTTCATTCTCCACCACTAGACATCATTAAGAATCAATTTCAGATCTATCAATATCAACCAACTATCAAAGTTAACAACCGTAGATAACAACAAGCTCTGTTATCCCAATCTTTCCTTAATTTGTCGTTAAATAGAACAAGCTCTCTATTTAATCTCTAACCATTAAACAACCTAGAATAAGCTCTCTAAATTCAATTTAATGGCAGCTTTATGATGAGAAAGATAGGTTGATCTAAGCAACAAACACATAAGCTCGGATTGTTCAACTTAGGTTATGTTCCACTTTGCAATTATTGAAAACTTGACCATAATCATTAATCACAAATTGCCACTTATGAATAGGAAATCAAGACAATTACACGGATCAAGACTCCTAAACTAGCAATAGATAATTATCAAGATCTATCTAGTTGTACACCTAAATAAATCAAGACAACATCATGAACAATTCTTGTAGAAGAACATAAGCAACTTTGATAGAAAATTAATGATAGATAGAATCTGAAAACCAATCACACAACGTGTCTAGGGCTTTGAAATCACCCTTAACCAAATAGAAGTTTAGCCTAGCATAGGCATCATAAACATAAACATAAAATTAAAGAGAATCTAAGAAGGAAATAAAAGAAAGAAAGAAGAAGAAGAATATTAATTATCCAACCTCTTGCTCTTTCTAAAGAAAAAGAAAACTAGAGAAAAGAAAGAAGAAGAAAACTTAGAGAATTTTATTACAATGTCTAATATCCTACCTATGTACAATATGATCCCTTACAATCATCCAAGGCCCTCTATTTATACACATTTTGGAGGGCTAAATGACAAGAGACAAGCTTTACAAATTTCAAAGGTAGGTATATGACGATTTTGATCAGCCAAATTGATGGTCGATTTCGTCAATATTGGAGGCCTGATCTGATCACATGGTCTTCTAGAAAAAGGTTCCCCTATCAGTTACGGAACCATAGCCGTTGGAATCAGCTCATTTGCTGATGTGGTTAAGCAGATATGGGCAAAATACGAAAACATGTCAGCACAGACGTCATTACACATCAGCCACCTTGATGGTCGATTTCTTCAATATTGGAGGCCTGATCGGATCACATGGTCTTCTAGACAAAGGTTCCCCTATCCGTTACGGAACCATAGCCGTTGAAATCAGCTCATTTGCTGATGTGGATAAGAAGATATGGGTATAATACGAAAACATGTCAGCACAGACGTCATTGCACATCAGCCAACTTGATAGTCGATTTCGCTAGGGAAAACGACTCCGTTTTAAGAAGTGTAAAACATGAAAAAGATAGATATGCCTCTTAGCTTTGCATAGCTACAAATTTCAGCCTTATTGCTTCAGTGAAACTCGAGATATAGCTGATATGGCAAAAGGTGTCGGAACTAAAACTGAACTGGATTTGCCCTTAATTCTAGTAATCTGAAATCACTCAAAGAAACTTGTGAAAAACACCAAAATACATAAAAATATAAAAGATCATAAACACAATTAGACTAAACAATAATAACTCGTATTTGACACAAAACATTAATAAAACATAACTAAAAACTATATAATTATACGAGTTATCAGGCTGTTTGGCCCTGGCTAAAAATCCTAATGCCTCTATCATATTCATGTTGTCACATGCATCAATATAGTCTCAACAAGGTCTAAAGCAAGTTCTAGAGAATCATGTAATCATAAGAGCACTCAAGAAAGGAATTAGATTGATATGTATAATGCATCAATCATATAGGCTCAAAAACTCACAAGGATGATTATACAAGTCAATTTTAAGTCTAAACATGCTTCTTTCTCAATCAACATATCATATTAACATTAGCTCATAAAAATTAGTATCAAGCTTAATTCTCATGAAAATCTTCTCACTAATAACCAGTTTAGACCTATGCAATTCATATCTCATCATTGTATTAAAAAGGAACTAAAACACACTAAAATAAATAAATAAATAATAATAATAAAGACTCATAAAAAAAAATAGTAGACAAAAATAAAAGAAATCCTAATTCCTTCCCCCCACACTTAATTCTTACATTGTCCTCAATGTAAGTCTATTAACCCAAATGAAAGAATCATGTGTAAGAGAAAAGAACTAATAACATAAGAATAGGAACAACTAAGACTCAAAACAAAACAAACCCATGCAACCTAAATAATCCTAAAATACTAAACAAAAATTAACAAGTAAACATAAAAAGATTAAAATCAAACTGACAAGGTATGTCTCAAGTCTCCCTTACTTAGACCTTGTGTAGAATGAATACTTCTAAATGGCTTAAAACACAACAAATTTTTTTTTTTATTTTTTTATTTATTTTTTATACAAATTAGCAAAATATGTCCCTTACCCCCTACTAAAATATGACATTGTCCCCAATGTCAAATTTTAAAGGTAGAATTTAGGAGATATTACCTGTAGAGGTTGCTAACCACTTATTATAACTCAGACACAACAAACAAAATGTTAGATAATGTCACAAAGACAAAGTGCAATCCACTCCTTGCTTGTCTATATCTCTTTTTCTTTTTTCGAGCGTTTGCGAAACAACCGTAGCAGGTAAATACTCATAAGCTTGGAGCTTTTTGAGTAAATCTTCAATGGTTGTAGCAGAAATTATGGTTCTCCTTGCCTCTGAAAACATGAATCCATTTTCCACAACATTATCTAAATATGAAAGCAAATTACTAAAATAACCATTAATATTAAGCAAACCAATGCGTTTCTTTTTTGTGACCAAAGATGACCAAGAAGCCACGCAAGCTATTTCTTCCAATGTACCCAGACCTCCTGGTAAAGCAATGAATGCATCGGCATAATGGTACATGATTGTCATCCGTTCAGGGATACTCCAGACTTGTATTTCCTTACCCACGGTAGGTCCACAAAAACCTGTGAATAGTTTTGGCACGATTCCTAGAACTGGACTTCCTCCGGCGTGTGCTGCTGTAGCGACTGCTCCCATTAAACCCGTACTACCGCCTCCATAAATCAACTGGATCTTTTGTTGGGCAAGTATTACTCCAACTCTTATGGCTTCATCAGCGAATATGTTATTTTTCCCTGGATAAGCACCTCCAAAGACACAAATTTTTTCAATTCGCTGGGACGAAGTACTTTCCATTTTTTTTTTCTTTTTCGAGTGCCTGAAAGAGAATGAGTACATGGTGTAATATATAGAGGACTGAGTAGTGAATCAGACAAAAGTAATAATGTCGCCGAAAGTGTATCTGACCTGTCAGAAGAAAATGTTAACCTAACAAAAGATTTTTGCGTGATTTCAGGAAGAAAATCAAAAAGTGAAGAAAAATCAACCGTAAAAGACCAATGCAACCAAAAAAACGAGAATAATTACACAAATCGAACAACACGTAAATTAAACCGAAATGAAGTTATTGCAAATCAAACCAAAAGCTGAGAAGTCATTTATTGTAGTTGTGATTGTGGCTCACATCTTCCTCTGGTTTTACGTCCAGAAACGGCTTAAACGCCTTCTATGAGTCGAGGATATGCTTCCCATCCAGTTCTCTTACAAGCTGGCAAACCGGGTCTTTTAACATCAGATTCCCAAGATGTTGCCATTCCCTTTGGAATTGCGGCCATAAATCAAGAATTTCTCTTTGTACGTCTCCACTAGGATGCGTCTCAAGAGAAAGTTGGATATTACCCAAATTATCCTTACTCAGTCCATCATTAATGAATTCCATTTTATCATCTCGATTAGAGGATGGAATCCCAATAGAACGACATTTACCGTTACACGTCCATCGTGCACATTTGTGGCAATTTGAACTCATGCGCTTTGCTCGTCGCTTCTTTGCAAAAGTGCTTCTACCTGTACCTGGTAAATGCAAAACAGGAAGATATTCATCTTCACGTACCTTGGCTTCAATTATCCAACGTATGTCTTCAGGAAACCCTTTGTGCATAAGCATTCTTAATCTTTCAAATCGAACTTGGTAAAGCTTCAGTAAAATATTTCGAGGAAAAGGAGGAAATCGTTTCTGCAATCTTGTGAGAATATCATCCATCCTGAAAAAAATGAAAGAGAAATTTATATACAATATCAGTTTTGTGGGTAGCTGATGGAACCGACTTAAATAATCACGGAGTACCGTTATCCACCATTTAACCGGGGTTAAAAATAATAAAAATTATATTTACATCTAGTTATTTTCAAAACAAGGATCAGAAAGAAAAACAACATAAAAAGACTCAAAAACAAAACACTCTAAATAAAATCCTAAATTCTTCCCCCCACACATAATTTTTACATTGTCCTCAATGTAATGCTATTATCCCCCAATGCAAGAATTATATGTAAGAGAAAAGAACTATTAAACAAAAGAAAAGAAAAACAATAAAAAATAGAATGATGGAGAGTAAGGAATATGCAAATCTGATATAATAGATGCTCTCCATCCTTTTGGGTTGCCTCCCAAGAAGCGCTTGGTTTATTGTCCTCAGCCTGACTTCGACCCATGCCATTATTATTCAACATAATTTGGCTCAAAAAGTGGTAACTCCTCCACATCTTGTATGGGAAAGTTCTCATAGTAAGGCTTCAATCTATGACCATTCACTTCGAACGCCTTATCTGTTTTTGGGCTTTGGATTTCAACTGCACCATGAGTAAATACATTAGTAATAACAAAAGGTCCAACCCAACGAGAACGTAACTTACCTGGAAATAACTTAAGGCGTGAATGGAAGAGAAGAACTTTTTGTCCAACAACAAAGTCCTTTCTTGATATCATCTTGTCGTGGAATGCCTTAGTCTTTGCCTTGTAAATCCTAGAATTCTCATAGGCATCATTCCTTATCTCCTCTAATTCTTGTATGTCAAGTTTTCTTTTTTTTTCCTGTCTCATCCATCTCAATGTTGCATTGTTTGATAGCCCAATATGATTTATGTTCCAATTCAACCGAAAGATGACAAGGCTTACCATAAACAAGTCGATAAGGAGACATCATCAAGTCGTGTATCATCAAGTCGTGCACTTTGTCCTATAAGCCCAAAGTGCATCATCAAGTCGTGAACTCCAATCCTTCCTATTTGGATTAACTGTATTTTCAAGGATGGACTTAACTTCTCGGTTTGACACTTCAGCTTGCCCACTAGTTTGAGGATGATATGAGGTGGAGACCTTGTGTGTGATGTTATACTTCCTCAAAAGTGCTTCCATAGTCCTATTGCAAAAGTGAGTACCTCTATCGCTGATTATGGCCTTTGGCGTTCCAAACCTAGCAAAGATGTTAGTCTTGACAAAATCTGAAACAACTTTAGAGTCATTAGTCCTAGTGGATTTTGCTTCCACCCACTTTAAAACATAATCAACGGCAAGTAAAATATAAAGATTACCAAAAGAAGAAGGAAAAGGTCCCATGAAATCCATGCCCCATACATCAAAAATTTCAACAATAAGTATTGGAGTTTGAGGCATTTGATTTCTAGCACCTAAGTTACCTGTTCTTTGGCAACGATCACATGACTTGCAGAAGAGGTATGCATCTTTGAATATGGTAGGCCAATAAAATCCAGATTCAAGGACTTTCATGGCTGTTCTTTTGGATCCAAAGTGTCCTCCACATGCATAAGAGTGACAAAAGGTGAGAATAGATTGAAATTCAGTTTCGAGTACACACCTTCTTATAATCTGATCGGAGCAATGCTTCCAAAGGTAAGGATCATCCCATATGTAGTATTTGGCATCACTCTTGATCTTATTTCTTTGAGCTTGTGTCAACTCTTGTGGCAACTTCTTGGTAACTAAGTAATTAACAATATCAGCATACCAAGGAGTTGTTGTACTTATAAAAAGAAGTTGCTCATCCGGAAAGTTCTCATTCAAGGGTAGTGCATCCTCTTCATGAACTAAACGGCTAAGATGGTCCGCAACCAAGTTGTCACTACCTCTCTTATCTTTTATCTCCAAATCAAACTCTTGTAAGAGAAGTATCCATCTGATCAACCTTGGTTTGGCCTCCTTCTAAGTGAGTAAGTACCTAAGGGCTGCATGGTCAGAAAATACAATTACTTTAGTACCAATTAAATAAGATCGAAATTTTTCTAAAGCAAATACAACAGCTAAAAGTTCTTTTTCAGTAGTGGAATAGTTCAATTGAGCATCATTAAGAGTTCGTGAGGCATAATAAATGGCATGTGAGGCTTTGCCAACCCGTTGCCCCAAAACAGCTCCAATGGCATAATCACTAGCATCACACATGATTTCAAAAGGTACATTACAATCTGGTGGTTGGATGATAGGAGTTGATGTCAAGAGTCCCTTCAATGTTTCAAACGCCTCTTTGCATTTGTCATCAAAGTGGAAAACCACATCTTTTTATAGTAGCTTGCAAAGAGGTAATGTGATCTTTGAGAAGTCTTTGATAAATCTCCTATAGAAACCTGCATGTCGAAGAAAAGAACGAACCTCTCTCACATTTGTGGGAGGTGGTAAAGAATGCATAATATCTATTTTAGACTTATCAACCTCTATCCCTCTAGAAGAAATAACATGGCCCAAAACTATTCCTTGTTCTACCATAAAGTGACATTTTTCCCAATTCAAAACAAGGTTAGTTTCTGATGCACCCAAAAGAGTGTATCTTATTTAACCTTGCACTAAAAAGATAAATTGTAAGTATAGTAGTTATGATAACTCGTATAATTATATAGTTTTTAGTTATGTTTTATTATTGTTTTGTGTCAAATACGAGTTATTATTGTTTAGTCTAATTGTGTTTATGATCTTTTATATTTTTATGTAATTTGGTGTTTTTCACAAGTTTCTTTGAGTGATTTCAGATTACTAGAATTAAGGGCAAATCCAGTTCAGTTCCAGTTCCGACACCTTTTGCCATATCAGCTATATCTGGAGTTTCACTGAAGCAATAATGCTGAAATTTTAACCGTGCAAAGTTAAGAGGCATATCTATCTTTTTTATGTTTTACACTTCTTGAAACGGAGTCGTTTTCCCTAGCGAAATCAACCATCAAGTTGGCTGATGTGCAATGACGTCTGCCCTGAGCAGTTTTCGCATTTTCACCATATCGTCCGATACACATCAGCAAATGAGCTGATTCCAATGGCTATGGATCACTAACTGATAGGAGAACATTTGTCTAGAAGACCATGTGATCAGATAAAGCCTCCAATATTGAAGAAATCGACCATCAAGTTGGCTGATGTGCAATGACGTCTGTGCTGACCTGTTTTCGTATTTTGCCCATATCTTCTTCTCCACATCAGCAAATGAGCTGATTCCAACGGCTATGAATCAGTAACTCATAGAGGAACATTTTTCTAGAAGACCATGTGATCAGATCAGGCCTCCAAGATTGACAAAATCGACCATCAAGTTGGCTGATCAAAATGGTCATACAATATGACGAAAATTGTTAGAAAAATACACCCACCTATTATACCTACCTTTGAAATTTGTAAAGCTTGTCTCTTGTCATTTAGCCCTCCAAAATGTGTATAAATAGAGGGCCTTGGATGATTGTAGAGGATCATATTGTACATAGGTAGGATATTAGCCATTTTAATAAAATTCTCTAAGTTTTCTTCTTCTTTCTTTTCTCTAGTTTTCTTTCTTTTCTCTAGTTTTCTTTTTCTTTAGAGAGAGCAAGAGGTTGGATAATTAATATTCTTCCTCTTCTTCTTTCTTTCTTTTATTTTCTTCTTAGATTTTCTTTAATTTTATGTTTATGTTTATAATGCCTATGCTAGGCTAAACTTCTATTTGGTTAAGGGTGATTTCAAAGCCCTAGACATGTTTTATGATTGATTTTCAGATTCTATCTATCATTAATTTTCTATCAAAGTTGCTTATGTTCTTCTACAAGAATTGTTCATGATGTTGTCTTGATTTGTTTAGGTGTACAACTAGATAGATCTTGATAATTATCTATTGCTAGTTTAGGAGTCTTGATCCGTGTAATTGTCTTGATTTCCTATTCATAAGTGGCAATTTGTGATTAATGATTATGCTCAAGTTTTCAATAATTGCAAAGTGGAACATAACCTAAGTTGAACAATCCGAGCTTATGTGTTTGTTGCTTAGATCAACCTATCTTTCTCATCATAAAGCTGCCATTAAATTGAATTTAGAGAGCTTATTCTAGGTTGTTTAATGGTTAGAGATTAAATAGAGAGCTTGTTCTATTTAACGACAAACTAAGGAAAGATTGGGATAACAGAGCTTGTTGTTATCTACGGTTGTTAACTTTGATAGTTGGTTGATATTGATAGATCTGAAATTGATTCTTAATGATGTCTAGTGGTGGAGAATGACACCTTAACCATATTTTTCATATTTGATTCTTCTTACTTACTTGTTTTCTTACTTTTCTAGTTTGCTTATTTTTAAAAGTATATTTATTTTTATTGGCTGGTTATACCGCCTAATTTAGTATATATATTTTTATTGGCTGGTTATACCGCCTAATTTAGTATATATATTTTTATTGGCTGGTTATACCGCCTTGCATCTTATTCTTATTATTTACTTTAGTTTAAATCTGATTTCAAAAACCCCTTTTCTTTTATTGTTCTTGAATTTAAGTTTTAAACTATCAACTTATAAACTAAAACCCAATCCCTGAGGACTCGACCCTTGCTAACTACTATACTTACAATTGATCTTTTTAGTGCAAGGTTAAATAAGATACACTCTTTTGGGTGCATCAAGTTAGCAAGGGTCGAGTCCTCAGGGATTGGGTTTTAGTTTATAAGTTAATAGTTTAAAACTTAAATTCAAGAACAATAAAAGAAAAGGGGTTTTTGAAGCCAGATTTAAACTAAAGTAAATAATAAGAATAAGATGCAAGGCGGTATAACCAGCCAATAAAAATATATATACTAAATTAGGCGGTATAACCAGCCAATAAAAATATATATACTAAATTAGGCGGTATAACCAGCCAATAAAAATAAAACAAAGTTAATATACAAATTAGGCGGTATAACCAGCCAATAAAAATAAATATAAAAAATAAGCAAACTAAAAGTAAGAAAACAAATAAGTAAGAAGAATCAAATATGAAAAATATGGTTAAGGTTTCATTCTCCACCACTAGACATCATTAAGAATCAATTTCAGATCTATCAATATCAACCAACTATCAAAGTTAACAACCGTAGATAACAACAAGCTCTGTTACCCCAATCTTTCCTTAGTTTGTCGTTAAATAGAACAAGCTCTCTATTTAATCTCTAACCATTAAACAACCTAGAATAAGCTCTCTAAATTCAATTTAATGGCAGCTTTATGATGAGAAAGATAGGTTGATCTAAGCAACAAACACATAAGCTCGGATTGTTCAACTTAGGTTATGTTCCACTTTGCAATTATTGAAAACTTGACCATAATCATTAATCACAAATTGCCACTTATGAATAGGAAATCAAGACAATTACACGGATCAAGACTCCTAAACTAGCAATAGATAATTATCAAGATCTATCTAGTTGTACACCTAAATAAATCAAGACAACATCATGAACAATTCTTGTAGAAGAACATAAGCAACTTTGATAGAAAATTAATGATAGATAGAATCTGAAAATCAATCACAAAACATGTCTAGGGCTTTGAAATCACCCTTAACCAAATAGAAGTTTAGCCTAGCATAGGCATTATAAACATAAACATAAAATTAAAGAAAATCTAAGAAGAAAATAAAAGAAAGAAAGAAGAAGAGGAAGAATATTAATTATCCAACCTCTTGCTCTCTCTAAAGAAAAAGAAAACTAGAGAAAAGAAAGAAAACTAGAGAAAAGAAAGAAGAAGAAAACTTAGAGAATTTTATTAAAATGGCTAATATCCTACCTATGTACAATATGATCCCTTACAATCATCCAAGGCCCTCTATTTATACACATTTTGGAGGGCTAAATGACAAGAGACAAGCTTTACAAATTTCAAAGGTAGGTATAATAGGTGGGTGCATTTTTCTAACAATTTTCGTCATATTGTATGACAATTTTGATCAGCCAACTTGATGGTCGATTTTGTCAATCTTGGAGGCCTGATCTGATCACATGGTCTTCTAGAAAAATGTTCCCCTATGAGTTACTGATTCATAGCCGTTAGAATCAGCTCATTTGCTGATGTGGAGAAGAAGATATGGGCAAAATACGAAAACAGGTCAGCACAGACGTCATTGCACATCAGCCAACTTGATGGTCGATTTCTTCAATATTGGAGGCTTTATCTGATCACATGGTCTTCTAGACAAATGTTCCCCTATCAGTTAGTGATCCATAGCCGTTGGAATCAGCTCATTTGCTGATGTGTATCGGACGATATGGTAAAAATGCGAAAACTGCTCAGGACAGACGTCATTGCACATCAGCCAACTTGATGGTTGATTTCGCTAGGCAAAACGACTCCGTTTCAAGAAGTGTAAAACATGAAAAAGATAGATATGCCTCTTAACTTTGCACGGTTAAAATTTCAGCCTTATTGCTTCAGTGAAACTCGAGATATAGCTGATATGGCAAAAGCTGTCGGAACTGGAACTGAACTGGATTTGCCCTTAATTCTAGTAATCTGAAATCACTCAAAGAAACTTGTGAAAAACACCAAATTACATAAAAATATAAAAGATCATAAACACAATTAGACTAAACAATAATAACTCGTATTTGACACAAAACAATAATAAAACATAACTAAAAACTATATAATTATACGAGTTATCACACCCCCACACTTAGATTGTTGCTAGTCCCTAGCAACGACTCAATAAAAATAAAATAAGAAAATCTAATCTAATCCACTTTCGTAGGAAATCACGGTGGCACTTAGCATGTGACACAAGCCTTTAAACCCCTAGGTGTCCCTAGTGGACGAGTTTAGTCTCGTGAGGGTTTACTAGAACGATACCCACAAACATTGAAAAACTAAAATATAAATAAACTACATATACTAAAAATATTTACTCCTAATCCTTTCAATACAAATTAGAGACAATCTTTGAACAAGTCTTATAAACTAATCAATAGCTTAAAGAATTTCACAAAAAATCATACTTGAATGTAAATTGTTTGAGTTAAGCCAATATTAACATAACATATCTCAATCAAAATAGTGCATGTTCAAATTTAATCTCAACTTCTCACATGGGATACCCTCATGATTTTCACTCTTTAAAGTAGTGGTGAAGTGTTTACACTCAATCAATCTCATGAAAACAGTTCTACCATATTCTTGCTTGTCCACCTATTCTCCACTATTTAGATCATACAACTTCATGAATCAAGAGGTCTTTAATCAAGGTTGTAATGGGGCCAAGGGGTTTGTAATGTGGTTGAAGAACAAAAGGATAAAGATATCACAAAGGTTCCAAAGAGTTCATAAAGTTTAGAGACATAAAAAGATCATACAAAGAAATTTCTCAAAACTCTTTACAAGTACATAGTCACCTAGGCCGAATATTCATGTTGGGCCTTTTCCTCATTCTAAACAACTTTGTAACATCTTTTTCTTTTTCCACAAATTCAAGAGATGATTCATATATTTTTTTTTTTTACATAGGAATGTATTTGCCAGTGTTCCATTTCTTTTTCTCTTGACTTTTCTTTTCTTTTTCCCCCCACACTTATTTCTTGTTTCTAACCCAAATTTTTAACTAAAAATATCCCTTGTCTTTGCAACTTGTCTCAAATCATGCTAATTCATCTTTGGAACAAAGGTAAAGATATAAGTATATTTAGGTTAGGGACAAGTTATGGTTACCAAAGAGATAGCTTATTCAATGTATTCTCAAATTGGTTCACTAAGGGTGTGTTCTCTTGGAACATCAATAAGGGATGGCTGTTTGGCTCTGGTTATAATCCTAATGCCTCTATCATATTCATGTTGTCACATGTTTCAATATAGTCTCAAACGGTTTAAAGCAAGTTCTAGAGAATCATGTAATCATAAGAGCACTCAAGAAAGAAATTAGATTGATTTGTATAATGCATCAATCATTATAGGCTCAAAAACTCACAAGGATGATTATACAAGTCAGATTAAGTCTAAACATGCTTCTTTCTCAATCAACATATCATATTAACATTGGCTCATAAAAATGTTGACATCAAGCTCAATTCTCATGAAAATCTTCTCACTAATAAATCTGTTTTAGACTTATGCAATTCATATCTCATCATTGTATTAAAAAGGAACTAAAACACACTAAAAAAAAAATAATAATAATAATAAAGACTCATATAAAAAAATAGTAGACAAAAATAAAAGAAATCCTAAATCATTCCCCCCACACTTAATTCTTACATTGTCCTCAATGTAAGTCTATTAACCCAAATGAAAGAATCATGTGTAGGAGAAAAGAACTAATAACATAAGAATAGGAACAACTAAGACTCAAAACAAAACAAACTCATGCAACCTAAATAATCCTAAAATACTAAACAAAAATTAACAAGTAAACATAAAAAGATTAAAATCAAACTGACAAGATATGTCTCAAGTCTCCCTTACTCAGACCTTGTTCAGAATGAATACTTCTAAATTGCTTAAAACACAACAAACTTTTTTTTTTTGAAAAGAAGAAATCAAACTGACAAGGTATGTCTCAAGTCTCCCTTACTCAGACCTTGTTCAGAATGAATACTTCTAAATTGCCTAAAACACAACAAACTTTTTTTTTTTTAAGAAGGTAAAATTTAGGAGATATTACCTGTAGAGGTTGCTAACCACTTATTATAACTGAGACACAACAAACAAAATGTTAGATAATGTCACAAAGACAAAGTGCAATCCACTCCTTGCTCGTCCATATATAAAATTAAAGAAAATCTAAGAAGAAAATAAAAGAAAGAAAGAAGAAGAGGAAGAATATTAATTATCCAACCTCTTGCTCTCTCTAAAGAAAAAGAAAACTAGAGAAAAGAAAGAAAACTAGAGAAAAGAAAGAAGAAGAAAACTTAGAGAATTTTATTAAAATGGCTAATATCCTACCTATGTACAATATGATCCCTTACAATCATCCAAGGCCCTCTATTTATACACATTTTGGAGGGCTAAATGACAAGAGACAAGCTTTACAAATTTCAAAGGTAGGTATAATAGGTGGGTGCATTTTTCTAACAATTTTCGTCATATTGTATGACAATTTTGATCAGCCAACTTGATGGTCGATTTTGTCAATCTTGGAGGCCTGATCTGATCACATGGTCTTCTAGAAAAATGTTCCCCTATGAGTTACTGATTCATAGCCGTTGGAATCAGCTCATTTGCTGATGTGGAGAAGAAGATATGGGCAAAATACGAAAACAGGTCAGCACAGACGTCATTGCACATCAGCCAACTTGATGGTCGATTTCTTCAATATTGGAGGCTTTATCTGATCACATGGTCTTCTAGACAAATGTTCCCCTATCAGTTAGTGATCCATAGCCGTTGGAATCAGCTCATTTGCTGATGTGTATCGGACGATATGGTAAAAATGCGAAAACTGCTCAGGACAGACGTCATTGCACATCAGCCAACTTGATGGTTGATTTCGCTAGGCAAAACGACTCCGTTTCAAGAAGTGTAAAACATGAAAAAGATAGATATGCCTCTTAACTTTGCACGGTTAAAATTTCAGCCTTATTGCTTCAGTGAAACTCGAGATATAGCTGATATGGCAAAAGCTGTCGGAACTGGAACTGAACTGGATTTGCCCTTAATTCTACTAATCTGAAATCACTCAAAGAAACTTGTGAAAAACACCAAATTACATAAAAATATAAAAGATCATAAACACAATTAGACTAAACAATAATAACTCGTATTTGACACAAAACAATAATAAAACATAACTAAAAACTATATAATTATACGAGTTATCAGTTTCCATGCATCTTTCATGTACAAGTGTAAGGTTCTCTAGACATCTATCAAAAGAATCACCATAGACACTAAAATCATCCATAAACACTTCTATGATGTTCTCTACATAATCTGAAAATATGCTAACCATACACCTTTGGAATGTAGCTGGTGCATTACAAAGACCAAATGGCATACGCCGATATGCAAAAGTACCAAATGGACATGTGAATGTTGTTTTCTCTTGGTCCTCCGGAGCAATGGCTATCTGATTATAACCTGAAAAACCATCAAGAAAACAATAATGAGAATGGCCAGCTAACCTTTCAAGCATTTGATAAATAAAAGGTAAAGGAAAGTGGTCTTTGCGAGTTGTGGAATTAAGTTTACGATAATCAATACAAACTCGCCACCCTGTTTGAATCCTAGTAGGAACAAGTTCATTCTCATTATTTGTTACCACCGTTACACCTGATTTCTTTGGAACCACTTGGACCGGGCTCACCCATTTGCTATCCGAGATAGGATAGATCACTCCAACATCTAGGAGCTTCAGTATCACTTCTTAAAGTTATAGCATTGGCATTCTCTCTTGGATTCACTATGGTTTGGGAAGGTAATTTCCCAGAATCCCTTGCTTGCATTTGACTCATGATTGTTGCCAATTGCCCTATTTGAGTCTCCAAATTTCGAATACTTGTCTTTGTTTCCTGTTGAAATTGAATTGTATTAGTAGAAAGAGCTTTAACAAGATCTTCAAGAGAAGTACCTGAATTTTGGGTGGGTGGTAGTTGTTGTCGGGTTTGGTATGGTTGTTGCACTCTTTGCTGAAAACCCGGTGGCCTGTTGTCAAATGGTGGAGGAATAGTTTGTGATTAGTTCCCTCCATAATTGAAGTTTGGATGATCCCTCCATCCTGGATTGTAAGTGTTTGAGTAGGGATCATATTTCCTTGATTGGTTCTGAAATCCACCCATGGCATTCACATGTTCATTGGTATCCTCTTGAAGTGTTGGACACATATCAGTTTGGTGCCCTATGTTTGAACATATGCCACAAGCCTTTATTTGTTGTATTTTACCTACAGCCAATTGTTGAACAAGAGAAGTCAGTTTATCAAATTTTTGTTAAGGGATGATATACTTACCTCATTAACTCTCTTGGGTTGTGGTGGTGGATCTTGTCTCATTGAGAACTGTTGAGAATTGGCTGCCATGTTGGAGATTAATGTTCTAGCAGCCCTGGGAGTCTTATCAACTAGAGCTCCCCCACTAGCGGCATCTATCATACTTCTCTCCATGGGCATGAGACCTTCATAGAAGTATTGGATGAGAAGTTGTTCACTTATCTGATGGTGTGGACATGATGCACAAAGTTTCTTGAACCTCTCCCAATATTCATATAAGGACTCTCCGTTGTATTGCCGAATCCCACATATCTCTTTCCTAATGTTGGCAGCCTTAGATGCTAGGAAATATCTTTCCAAAAATGCTTTCTTCAAATCATTCCATGTAGTGATGGTCCCGGATGGTAGATAGTAGAGCCATTCCTTTGCTGAATCAGCTAGAGAGAATGGGAAGGCTCTCAACTTAACTTACTCTTCCGTGACCCCTGTTGGTCTCATGCTTGAGCAAACTACATGGAATTTCTTGAGGTGCTTATTTGGATCCTCTCCTGCAAAACCATGAAAAGTTGGGAGAAGATGAATTAAACCAGATTTTAATTCAAAAGCTACCTCAAGATTAGCATATTCAATGCATAATGGTTGTTGACCCAAGTCCAGAGCGGCTAGCTCCTTGAGAGTTCGGTTGTCAGCTGCTGCCATCTCTCCTTGCTCCTCTTGGATGTTTTGGATCAACTCCTCGATTGGTTGTTGGTGAGAAGTTATAAATTCCCGAATTTTCCTAAGTCGTAAGTCTTCTTCGGGAGCTTGGAACATTCACTGATAAAAAAATAAGTAAATAATTAGAACAGAAAATAAGAATAAACCAATAAACTAATAAACTAAAGAAAGCAATCCCTGGCAACAGCGCCAAAAATTTGATGCACCCAAAAGAGTGTATCTTATTTAACCTTGCATTAAAAAGATCAATTGTAAGTATAATGATTAGCAAGGGTCGAGTCCTCAGGGATTGGGTTTTAATCTATGAGTTATTAGTTTATAACTTACGTTCAAAGAGAACAAAAGAAAAGGGGTTTTTGAAATAGTTTTAAAAATAAACAAACAAGAAAAGTAAGAAAACAAGTAAGTAAGAAGAATCAAATATGAAAAATATGGTTAAGGTTTCATTCTCCACCACTAGACATCATTAAGAATCAATTTCATATCTATCAACATTAACCAACTATCAAAGTTAACAACCGTAGATAACAACAAGCTTTGTTATCCCAATCTTTCCTTAGTTTGTCGTTAAATAGAACAAGCTCTCTATTTAATCTCTAACCATCAAACAACCTAGAATAAGCTCTCTAAATCAATTTAATGGCAGCTTTATGATGAGAAAGATAGGTTGATCTAAGCAACAAACACATAAGCTCGGATTGTTCAACTTAGGTTATGTTCCACTTTGCAATTATTGAAAACTTAACCATAATCATTAATCACAAATTGCCACTTATGAATAGGAAATCAAGACAATTACACGGATCAAGACTCCTAAACTAGCAATAGATAATTATCAAGATCTATCTAGTTGTACACCTAAACAAATCAAGACAACATCATGAACAATTCTTGTAGAAGAACATAAGCAACTTTGATAGAAAATTAATGATAGATAGAATCTGAAAATCAATTATAAAACATGTCTAGGGCTTTGAAATCACCCTTAACCAAATAGAAGTTTAGCCTAGCATAGGCATTATAAACATAAAATTAAAGAGAATCTAAGAAGAAAATAAAAGAAAGAAAGAAGAAGAAGAAGAATATTAATTATCCAACCTCTTGCTCTTTCTAAAGAAAAAGAAAACTAGAGAAAAGAAAGAAGAAGAAAACTTAGAGAATTTTATTACAATGGCTAATATCCTACCAATCTACCATGTCTCTTACAATCATCCAAGGCCCTCTATTTATACACATTTTGGAGAGCTAAATGACAAGAGACAAGCTTTATAAATTTCAAAGGTAGGTATAATAGGTGGGTGCATTTTTCTAACAATTTTCGTCATATTGTATGACAATTCTGATCAGCCAGCTTGATGGTCGATTTTGTCAATATTGGAGGCTTGATCTGATCAAATGGTCTTCTAGAAAAATGTTCCCCTATCAGTCGGTGATCCATAGCCGTTGGAATCAGCTCATTTGCTGATGTGGATCAAAAGATATGGTCAAAATGCCAAAACTTGTCAGCACAGACGTCATTGCACATCAGCCAACTTGATGGTCGATTTCGCTAGAGAAAACTACTCCGTTTCAAGAAGTGTAAAGCATGAAAAAGATAGATATGCCTCTTAACTTTGCACTGTTAAAATTTCAGCCTTATTGCTTTAGTGAAACTCCAGATATAGCTGATACGGAAAAAGGTGTCGGAACTGGAACTGAACTGGATTTGCCCTTAATTCTTGATTTAACCTAGTAATCTGAAATCACTCAAAGAAACTCGTGAAAAACACCAAATTACATAAAAATATAAAAAATCATAAACACAATTAGACTAAGCAATAATAACTCGTATTTGACACAAAACAATAATAAAACATAACTAAAAACTATATAATTATACGAGTTATCAAAAATCCAGAATCAAGAACTTTCATGGCTGTTCTTTTGGATCCAAAGTGTCCTCCACATGCATAAGAGTGACAAAATGTGAGAATTGATTGAAATTCCGTTTCGAGTACACACCTTCTTATAATCTGATCGGAGCAATGCTTCCAAAGGTAAGGATCATCCCATATGTAGTATTTGGCATCACTCTTGATCTTATTTGTTTGAGCTTGTGTCAACTCTTGTGGCAACTTCTTGATAACTAAGTAATTAACAATATCAGCATACCAAGGAGTTGTTGTACTTATAAAAAGAAGTTGCTCATCCGGAAAGTTCTCATTCAAGGATAGTGCATCCTCTTCATGAACTAAACGGCTAAGATGGTCCGCAACCAGGTTGTCACTACCTCTCTTATCTTTTATCTCCAAATCAAACTCTTGTAAGAGAAGTATCCATCTAATCAACCTTGGTTTGGCCTCCTTCTTAGTAAGTACCTAAGGGCTGCATGGTCAGAATATACAATTACTTTATACCAATTAAATAAGATCGAAATTTTTCTAAAGCAAATATGATAGGATCCAAGATGGCTCAATCCCATGACAATTTCTATATGGGCCAAGATCCAAGAAGATCTTGGAAACATGGCAAGAATGAGTGGAATTCACTTGGGCCATGTTGCAAGTTATTTAAGAAAGGCTTCAACATGCAAGATGGGCTTGCATCCATGTTTGGTCCATGTGATTCAAGAACACAAGGTGGCACATTAAGAGGACTTATTTGGGCTTATTTTAATTCTTATAATTACTTAGGCATTTGGACCTATATTAGGTAACATGGACATCTTTTAATTATTTAGGTTTGGGCTTGAGTATGTTCAGCCCATATTTTACATATTATAACTTAGTAGATTAGGGTTATTGTAGGGAGGCTATAAATATATGTCTTAGCCGCCTACTTCAATTATCTTTTGATCAATTGAGTTTGAATTTATTCAAAGTGAGTGTTTCACTCTTTTTAGTTCTTGAAAGAACTTAGGTACTTATCAAAGAATTCTTTCTTTGTGGCGTTCAACCTATCAAACTTAGGTTCTTGAAACGAGAGTTCTTAGGGTCTAGCTTACATGCTTAATCTAGGTTCTTTGAAACAGATTTTTAAGGGTTTAAGTTTTCTTTGCCTGAATCTTGGCTTTTCTGGGTTAGGTATTTCAATTTGTTAGTGGGTTCAAAGGGTTTAACCTCTAGGGTTCACATCAGTTGGTATAAGAGCTTAGGGACCAATTAGGTCAAATATTTTTATCTTCTTTACCATAGGGTATTGGAGTTTTTCTCAACTTTTTTGTTTTGGGGTTTCAGACATACTTGTCATAGGGGTTATAGCTTTAGGCTTTCTTTGTCTAATAGTTATAGTTTTTAGGGCAGTTTTCGTTTGGGGTTTCATTTTTGGAAGTTGGTTTAGATACTATCATAACAAAATCAATAACAAGATTTTGGGGTTTCAGATATTCTTGTCTTGGGGTTATAGCTTTAGGCATTCTTTTGTTCTTTTGCCCCAGGGTTATAGTTTTTAGGCAGTTTAGTTTGGGGTTTTATTCTGAGAGTTGGTTTAAATCAAGATTTCATTTCTTGAATTCTTGATTTATTAAAATTTCTTCTTGTTGATTCTTGATCCGAATCTTAAAAAAAAAAAAAAAAGTCAAAAATTCAGAGGGGCATTCGAACAGTCCCAAGAAAGAAAAAAGAAGTTCATCCGAGATTTCAAGAAAATCAAGAAGTCTCGTTCTTGAAAAAAAAAGAAAAAAATAAAAGAAAAAGAGTGTTCGAATAGGCAAAAAAAGAAAGAAATATTCGAAAAAGATTGAAAAGAAAAGGAAAGAATTGACATTCATTTTTTTTACTAACCAAAGTTGTTTTGCAGCGACTTTAAAATGTCTCTCACTTTATGCGACGAAGTAAAGCAAGCTCTACAAGAGATGAAAGAGATCACCTTATCGTTTGAGAGGTTTGTGCAACAAGAGGAAGAAAGATGGAGAAGAAAAAAAAGTGAAAAAGAGAGAAGAAAAAAAGAAAAAGAAAGTGAGGTGGCTGCAAATAAAGAAAAGCAAGAAGAAACAGAGAGTAAAAAAAAAGTGAAAAAGAAATAGAGGTGGCTGAAATTAAAGAAGTAAGAAAGGAGCCACTAGTGGAAAAGGAGACAATTCCTGCCGAGGAAAACATAGAATTTGACAATTTTACTGATGCAAAGGAGAGTGAGGTTTTTATTCTTGATGCTCCTAACCAATCTCTTCCTATTTTTCCTGTTTCTTTGTTGATGGATTGTGAGGATTTATTTTCGGAGGAGTTGCAGGATGGGTTGCCACCCATAAACGGCATTGTCCATCACCTTGATTTAGTATCTTGCACCGTCATTCTCACGCACAAGGCTAAGATTCGAGGGCGAATCTTTTCGAGGAAAGGGGGAATGATAGGATCCAAGATGGCTCAATCCCATGACAATTTCTATATGGGCCAAGATCCAAGAAGATCTAGGAAACATGGCAAGAATGGGTGGAATTCACTTGGGCCATGTTGCAAGTTATTTAAGAAAGGCTTCAACATGCAAGATGGGCTTGCATCCAAGTTTGGTCCATGTGATTCAAGAACACAAGGTGGCACATTAAGAGGACTTATTTGGGCTTATTTTAATTCTTATAATTACTTAGGCATTTGGACCTATATTAGGTAACATGGACATCTTTTAATTATTTAGGTTTGGGCTTGAGTATGTTCAGCCCATATTTTACATATTATAACTTAGTAGATTAGGGTTATTGTAGGGAGGCTATAAATATATGTCTTAGTCGCCTACTTCAATTATCTTTTGATCAATTGAGTTTGAATTTATTCAAAGTGAGTGTTTCACTCTTTTTAGTTCTTGAAAGAACTTAGGAACTTATCAAAGAATTCTTTCTTTGTGGCGTTCAACCTATCAAACTTAAGTTCTTGAAACGAGAGTTCTTAGGGTCTAGCTTACATGCTTAATCTAGGTTCTTTGAAACAGGTTTTTAAGGGTTTAAGTTTTCTTTGCCTGAATCTTGTCTTTTCTGGGTTAGGTATTTCAATTTGTTAGTGGGTACAAAGGGTTTAACCTCTAGGGTTCACATCAAAATACAACAGCCAAAAGTTCTTTTTCAGTAGTGGAATAGTTCAATTGAGCATCATTAAGAGTTCGGGAGGCATAATAAATGGCATGTGAGGCTTTGCCAACCCGTTGGCCCAAAACAGCTCCAATGGCATAGTCACTAGCATCACACATGATTTCAAAAGGTACATTCCAATCTGGTGGTTGCATGATAGGAGCTGATGTCAAGAGTCCCTTCAATGTTTCAAACGCCTCTTTGTATTTATCATCAAAGTGGAAAACCACATCTTTTTGTAGTAGCTTGCAAAGAGGTAATGTGATCTTTGAGAAGTCTTTGATAAATCTCCTATGGAAACCTGCATGTCCAAGAAAAGAACGAACCTCTCTCACATTTGTGGGAGGTGGTAAAGAATGCATAATATCTATTTTAGACTTATCAACCTCTATCCCTCTAGAAGAAATAACATGGCCCAAAACTATTCCTTGTTCTACCATAAAGTGACATTTTTCCCAATTCAAAACAAGGTTAGTTTCCATGCATCTTTCAAGTACAAGTGTAAGGTTTTCTAGACATCTATCAAAAGAATCACCATAGACACTAAAATCATCCATAAACACTTCTATGATGTTCTCTACATAATCTGAAAATATGCTAACCATACACCTTTGGAATGTAGCTGGTGCATTACAAAGACCAAATGGCATACGCCGGTATGCAAAAGTACCAAATGGACATGGGAATGTTGTTTTCTCTTGGTCCTCCGGAGCAATGGCAATCTGATTATAACCTGAAAAACCATCAAGAAAACAATATTGAGAATGGCCAGCTAACCTTTCAAGCATTTGATCAATAAAAGGTAAAGGAAAGTGGTCTTTGCGAGTTGTGGAATTAAGTTTTCGATAATCAATACAAACTCGCCACCCTGTTTGAATCCTAGTAGGAACAAGTTCATTCTCATTATTTGTTACCACCGTTACACCTGATTTCTTTGGAACCACTTGGACCGGGCTCACCCATTTGCTATCCAAGATAGGATAGATCACTCCAACATCTAGGAGCTTCAGTATCTCCTTTTTCACAACCTCCATCATAGGAGGGTTCAATCTTCTTTGTGCTTCTCTTGTTGGTTTGGACGCCTCCTCTAACAAAATCCGGTGTATGCACATAGATGGGCTTATTCCCTTGATATCGGCAATTGTCAAACCAATTGCTGTTTTATGCTCTCTAAGCACCCCGGCTAAGTCGCTCTTCTTGCAAAGGTGTGAGCTCTTTGGCAATGATGACCGGTAGTGTGTCCTTTTCACCTAAGAACACATATTTCAAGTGGTTCGGTAGTGGTTTCAACTCTAAAGTTGGTGCCTGCAAAATGGAAGGTAGAAGTTTCTCATTAGATAAAGGCAAATCAATAAATGAAACATCAAACCTTGCATCTTTAGGTGGCAGCGAGTTTAAAGATTCTAGTGCCCCTTCCACATGGTCACTCAAGGCGAGTTCCCCTTTAGCATTCCCCATTCCGAGATGTTTGCTAAGGACTATTTCCACACTATCTTCACCATCTAGCTCATAAGCTTGCTGCACTAGTGAGTCAATTATATCAATATTAAAAACAGAATGCACATCAGTAGGATATCTCATGGCCTCAAAAATGTGAAAACGAATTATTTCACCATCAAATTCCATAGTTAAAGTGCCATCATGTACATCTATTTTAGTTCTTGCTGTTTTCAAGAATGGTCTCTGATTCACCCAAAAGAGTGTATCTTATTTAACCTTGCACTAAAAAGATCAATTGTAAGTATAATGATTAGCAAGGGTCGAGTCCTCAGGGATTGGGTTTTAATCTATGAGTTATTAGTTTATAACTTACGTTCAAAGAAAACAATAAAAGAAAAGGGGTTTTTGAAGCCAGATTTAAACTAAAGTAAATAATAAGAATAAGATGCAAGGCGGTATAACCAGCCAATAAAAATATATATACTAAATTAGGCGGTATAACCAGCCAATAAAAATAAAACAAAGTTAATATACAAATTAGGCGGTATAACCAGCCAATAAAAATAAATATACTTTTAAAAATAAGCAAACTAGAAAAGTAAGAAAACAAGTAAGTAAGAAGAATCAAATATGAAAAATATGGTTAAGGTTTCATTCTCCACCACTAGACATCATTAAGAATCAATTTCAGATCTATCAATATCAACCAACTATCAAAGTTAACAACCGTAGATAACAACAAGCTCTGTTATCCCAATCTTTCCTTAGTTTGTCGTTAAATAGAACAAGCTCTCTATTTAATCTCTAACCATTAAACAACCTAGAATAAGCTCTCTAAATTCAATTTAATGGCAGCTTTATCATGAGAAAGATAGGTTGATCTAAGCAACAAACACATAAGCTCGGATTGTTCAACTTAGGTTATGTTCCACTTTGCAATTATTGAAAACTTGTCCATAATCATTAATCATAAATTGCCACTTATGAATAGGAAATCAAGACAATTACACGGATCAAGACTCCTAGACTAGCAATAGATAATTATCAAGATCTATCTAGTTGTACACCTAAATAAATCAAGACAACATCATGAACAATTCTTGTAGAAGAACATAAGCAACTTTGATAGAAAATTAATGATAGATAGAATCTAAAAATCAATCACAAAACATGTCTAGGGCTTTGAAATCACCCTTAACCAAATAGAAGTTTAGCCTAGCATAGGCATTGTAAACATAAACATAAAATTAAAGAGAATCTAAGAAGGAAATAAAAGAAAGAAAGAAGAAGAAGAAAATAAAGAAAAAGAAAACTAGAGAAAATAAAGAAGAAGAAAACTTAGAGAATTTTATTACAATGGCTAATATCCTACCAATGTACAATATGATCCTCTACAATCATCCAAGGCCCTCTATTTATACACATTTTGGAGGGCTAAATGACAAGAGACAAGCTTTACAAATTTCAAAGGTAGGTATAATAGGTGGGTGCATTTTTCTAACAATTTTCGTCATATTGTATGACAATTTTGATCAGCCAACTTGATGGTCGATTTTGTCAATTTTGGAGGCCTGATCTGATCACATGGTCTTCTAGAAAAATGTTCCCCTATCAGTTACTGATCCATAGCCATTGAAATCAGCTCATTTGTTGATGTGGATAAGAAGATATGGGCAAAATACGAAAACAGGTCAGCACAGATGTCATTGCACATCAGCCAACTTGATGGTCGATTTCGCTAGGGAAACGACTCCGTTTCAAGAAGTGTAAAACATGAAAAAGATAGATATGCCTCTTAACTTTGCACGGTTAAATTTTCAGCCTTATTGCTTTAGTGAAACTCGAGATATAGCTGATATGGCAAAAGGTGTCGGAACTGGAACTGAACTGGATTTGCCCTTAATTCTAGTAATCTGAAATCACTCAAAGAAACTTGTGAAAAACACCAAATTACATAAAAATATAAAAGATCATAAACACAATTAGACTAAACAATAATAACTCGTATTTGACACAAAACAATAATAAAACATAACTAAAAACTATATAATTATACGAGTTATCACACCCCCACACTTAGATTGTTGCTAGTCCCTAGCAACGACTCAATAAAAATAAAATAAGAAAATCTAATCTAATCCACTTTCGTAGGAAATCACGGTGGCACTTAGCATGTGACACAAGCCTTTAAACCCCTAGGTGTCCCTAGTGGACGAGTTTAGTCTCGTGAGGGTTTACTAGAACGATACCCACAAACATTGAAAAACTAAAATATAAATAAACTACATATACTAAAAATATTTACTCCTAATCCTTTCAATACAAATTAGAGACAATCTTTGAACAAGTCTTATAAACTAATCAATAGCTTAAAGAATTTCACAAAAAATCATGCTTGAATGTAAATTGTTTGAGTTAAGCCAATATTAACATAACATATTTCAATCAAAATAGTGCATATTCAAACTTAATCTCAAGTACTCACATGGGATACCCTCATGATTTTCACTCTTTAAAGTAGTGGTGAAGTGTTTACACTCAATCAATCTCATAAAAACAGTTCTACCACATTCTTGCTTGTCCACCTATTCTCCACTATTTAGATCATACAACTTCATGAATCAAGAGGTCTTTAATCAAGGTTGTAATGGGGCCAAGGGGTTTGTAATGTGGTTGAAGAACAAAAGGATAAAGATATCACAAAGGTTCCAAAGAGTTCATAAAGTTTAGAGACATAAAAAGATCATACAAATAAAACTTCTCAAAACTCTTATAAAGCACATAATAACATAGGCTAAATATTCATGTTGAGCCTTTGCATCATTCTAACCAACTTTGTAACATCTTTTTCTTTACTTTAACTAGAAGTTCAAGAGAAGATTTTTTTTTTTAATATGGGAATGTATTTGACAATGATCCCTTTCTTTTTCTCTTGACTTTTTTCTTTCTTTTCCCCCCACACTTATTTCTTGTTTCTAACCCAAATTTTCAATAAATCTTCCTTGTCTTTGCAACTTGTCTCAAAACATGCTAATTCATCTTTGGAACAAAGGTAAAGATATAAGTATATTTAGGTTAGGGACAGGTTATGGTTACCAAAGAGATAGCTTATTCAATGTAGGCTCAAATTGGTTCACTAAGGGTGTGTTCTCTTGGAACATTAATAATGGATGGCTGTTTGGCTATGGTTATAATCCTAATGCCTCTATCATATTCATGTTGTCACATGTATCAATATAGTCTCAAACGGTTTAAAGCAAGTTCTAGAGAATCATGTAATCATAAGAGCACTCAAGAAAGAAATTCGATTGATTTGTATAATGCATCAATCATTATAGGCTCAAAAACTCACAAGGATGATTATACAAGTCAGATTAAGTCTAAACATGCTTCTTTCTCAATCAACATATCATATTAACATTGGCTCATAAAAAGGTTGACATCAAGCTCAATTCTCATGAAAATCTTCTCACTAATAAATCTGTTTTAGACTTATGCAATTCATATCTCATCATTGTATTAAAAAGGAACTAAAACTCACAAAAAAAAATAATAATAATAAAGACTCATAAAAAAAAAAATAGTAGACAAAAATAAAAGAAATCCTAAATCATTCCCCCCACACTTAATTCTTACATTGTCCTCAATGTAAGTCTATTAACTCAAATGAAAGAATCATGTGTAAGAGAAAAGAACTAATAACATAAGAATAGGAACAACTAAGACTCAAAACAAAACAAAACCATGCAACCTAAATAATCCTAAAATACTAAACAAAAATTAACAAGTAAACATAAAAAGATTAAAATCAAACTGACAAGGTATGTCTCAAGTCTCCCTTACTCAGACCTTGTTCAGAATGAATACTTTTAAATGGCTTAAAACACAAATTTCTTTCTTTTTTTTTTTTTTTTTGAAGGTAAAATTTAGGAGATATTACCTGTAGAGGTTGCTAACCACTTATTATAACTGAGACACAACAAACAAAATGTTAGATAATGTCACAAAGACAAAGTGCAATCCACTCCTTGCTCGTCCATATCTCTTTTTCTTTTTCCGAGCGTTTGCGAAACAACCGTAGCAGATAAACACTCATAAGCTTGGAGCTTTTTGAGTAAATCTTCAATGGTTGTAGCAGAAATTATGGTTCTCCTTGCCTCTGAAAACATGAATCCATTATCCACAGCATTATCTAAATATGAAAGCAAATTATTAAAATAACCATTAATATTAAGCAAACCAATGGGTTTCTTATTTGTGACCAAAGATGACCAAGAAGCCACGCAAGCTATTTCTTCCAATGTACCCAGACCTCCTGGTAAAGCAATGAATGCATTGGCAGAATGGTACATGATTGTTATCCGTTCAGGGATACTCCAGACTTGTATTTCCTTACCCACGGTAGGTCCACAAAAATCTGTGAATAGTTTTGGCACGACTCCTAGAACTGGACTTCCTCCGGCGTGTGCTGCTGTAGCGACTGCTCCCATTAAACCCGTACTACCGCCTCCATAAATCAACTGGATCTTTTGTTAGGCAAGTATTACTCCAACTCTTATGGCTTCATCAGCGAATATGTTATTTTCCCTGGATAAGCACCTCCAAAGACACAAATTTTTTTAATGCGTTGGGACGAAGTACTTTCCATTTTTTTTTTCTTTTTTTTTTTCGAGTGCCAGAAAGAGAATGAGTACATGGTGTAATATATAGAGGACTGAGTAGTGAATCAGACAAGAGTAATAATGTCGCCGAAAGTGTATCTGACCTGTCAGAAGAAAATGTTAACCTAACAAAAGATTTTTGCGTGATTTCAGGAAGAAAATCAAAAAGAGAAGAAAAATCAACCGTAAAAGACAAATAAAAAAAATGAGAATAATTACACAAATCGAATAACACGTAAATTAAACCGAAATAAAGTTATTGCAAATCAAACCAAAAGCTGAGAAGTTATTTATTGTAGTTGTGATTGTGGCTCACATCTTCCTCTGGTTTTACGTCCAGAAACGGCTTAAACGCCTTCTATAAGTCGAGGATATGCTTCCCATCCAGTTTTCTTACAAGCTGGAAAACAGGGTCTTTTAACATCAGATTCCCAAGATGTTGCCATTCCCTTTGGAATTGCGGCCATAAATCAAGAATTTCTCTTTGTACGTCTCCACTAGGATGCGTCTCAAGAGAAAGTTGGATATTACCCAAATTCTCCTTACTCAGTCCATCCTTAATGAATTCAATTTTATCATCTCGATTAGAGGACGGAATCCCAATAGAACGACATTTACCGTTACACGTCCATCGTGCACATTTGTGGCAATTTGAACTCATGCGCTTTGCTCGTCGCTTCTTTGCAAAAGTGCTTCTACCTGTACCTGGTAAATGCAAAACAGGAAGATATTCATCTTCACGTACCTTGGCTTCAATTATCCAACGTATGTCTCCAGGAATCCCTTTGTGCATAAGCATTCTTAATCTTTCAAATCGAACTTGGTAAAGCTTCAGTAAAATATTTCGAGGAAAAGGAGGAAATCGTTTCTGCAATCTTGTGAGAATATCATCCATCCTAAAAAAAATGAAAAAAAATTGAAAGAGAAATTGGAAGAGAAATTTATATACAATATCAGTTTTGTGGGTAGCTGATGGAACCGACTTAAATAATCACGGAGTACCGTTATCCGCCATTTAACCGGGGTTAAAAAAAATTATATTTACATCTAGCTATTTTCAAAACAAGGATCAGAAAGAAAAACAACATAAAAAGACTCAAAAACAAAACACTCTAAATAAAATCCTAAATTCTTCCCCCCACACATAATTCTTACATTGTCATTAATGTAATGCTATTAATCCCAAATGAAAGAATCATGTGTAAGTGAAAAGAACTAATAAACAAAATAAACTTATGCAGCCTAAATGAACTTAGAAACACTAAACACAATTAGCAAAGAAACATAAGAAAAAGATAAAGAAAAAGAGAGCAAATCTGAGGATGGCAGTTTGGCAATGCTTTCACTAATTAGGCTGCCTCCCCCAATTAGCACTTGATTTAGTGTTTTGAACCTAACCAACACCCCTTCTTGGCATTTTAGGCTTGTCAGGCTCATACATGAAATTTCCCAAATTTATGCGTTTGAGAGGAAGCTTTCTTTGCACAACAGTGGATGCATTCTCCATTACAAGTATTATTCCATCATCCTTTGTGGTGCATATGTCATCGAGGAATGGAGCATATTTTGATACTTGTTGAATGACCTCCACAAACAAGTTGTTTAAGGTTTCCGGCATGTGTTGTTCATGTTCTTCCTCCTTGAACTTTGCAAATCTACTAGGAAAAGGTGGAGAAGAAACATTAGTAAAAAGTGAAACCTTAAACGTTACCTCAGGTGCCGAAATACTCTTATTTGGATCTTTGGCTTCATTATCCTCAAGAATAGAATCCATCTCTAATTTTGTTTCATCCTCATCTTGTTCCTCATTCTTCAAGGTCACAATAGTAGCATTCTCCTTTGGGTTAACCATCGTTTGGGCTGGGAGTTCTTCAGATCTTTGTGCTACCCATCCCACCATACTACTAGCCAATTGGCTCATTTGCTTTTCCAAACTCTGGATGCTTGCCCTTGTTTCCTGTTGAAATTGCAAAGAATCAGTAACAAGAGAATAGACAAGATCTTCTAAAGAAGTACCTGAGTTTTGAGTCATATGTGGTGGTTGAAAAAGATCTGGTTCTTGAGACTATGATTGATTGAAGCTAGATGGATGAGTGTAATTGGCATAAGGATCTACTTCTTGGTAATTTTTCGAGTAGCCATAATTAGTATGATCCCACCATCCCTCATGGTAAGTGTTTGAGTAATGATCATACTGTTGGTCTTGGAACACTTGATGGCCTTGACATCCTCCCATGGCCAATTGTTGAACTGGGGAGGTGAGATTGGCTTGTTGATTCTCCATGTTCATGTATGCCACCAACTCTTCAAGTGTTAGATTGCTCAATTCCATTGTTTTTTTTTTTTTTTTAAATTTGAAAAGAAAAACTTGTATGTACAAGAAAATAAAACTAATTAGAACTGAAAATAAGAATAAACCAAGTAACAAATAAACTAAAGAAAGCAATCCCCGGCAACGGCGCCAAAAATTTGATGCACCCAAAAGAGTGTATCTTATTTAACCTTGCACTAAAAAGATCAATTGTAAGTATAATGATTAGCAAGGGTCGAGTCCTCAGGGATTGGGTTTTAATCTATGAGTTATTAGTTTATAACTTACGTTCAAAGAAAACAATAAAAGAAAAGGGGTTTTTGAAGCCAGATTTAAACTAAAGTAAATAATAAGAATAAGATGCAAGGCGGTATAACCAGCCAATAAAAATATATATACTAAATTAGGCGGTATAACCAGCCAATAAAAATAAAACAAAGTTAATATACAAATTAGGCGGTATAACCAGCCAATAAAAATAAATATACTTTTAAAAATAAGCAAACTAGAAAAGTAAGAAAACAAGTAAGTAAGAAGAATCAAATATGAAAAATATGGTTAAGGTTTCATTCTCCACCACTAGACATCATTAAGAATCAATTTCAGATCTATCAATATCAACCAACTATCAAAGTT
Organism: Fremontodendron californicum; assembly: GCA_030761205.1. Taxonomy (NCBI): domain Eukaryota; kingdom Viridiplantae; phylum Streptophyta; class Magnoliopsida; order Malvales; family Malvaceae; genus Fremontodendron; species Fremontodendron californicum. The sequence goes on along the minus strand of JAULJL010000023.1, from coordinate 6,727,885 downwards.
AACAACCGTAGATAACAACAAGCTCTGTTATCCCAATCTTTCCTTAGATTGTCGTTAAATAGAACAAGCTCTCTATTTAATCTTAACCATTAAACAACCTAGAATAAGCTCTCTAAATTCAATTTAATGGCAGCTTTATGATGAGAAAGATAGGTTGATCTAAGCAACAAACACATAAGCTCGGATTGTTCAACTTAGGTTATGTTCCACTTTGCAATTATTGAAAACTTGACCATAATCATTAATCATAAATTGCCACTTATGAATAGGAAATCAAGACAACTACACGGATCAAGACTCCTAGACTAGCAATAGATAATTATCAAGATCTATCTAGTTGTACACCTAAATAAATCAAGACAACATCATGAACAATTCTTGTAGAAGAACATAAGCAACTTTGATAGAAAATTAATGATAGATAGAATCTGAAAATCAATCACAAAACATGTCTAGGGCTTTGAAATCACCCTTAACCAAATAGAAGTTTAGCCTAGCATAGGCATTGTAAACATAAACATAAAATTAAAGAGAATCTAAGAAGGAAATAAAAGAAAGAAAGAAAGAAGAAGAAGAAAATAAAGAAAAAGAAAACTAGAGAAAATAAAGAAGAAGAAAACTTAGCGAATTTTATTACAATGGCTAATATCCTACCAATGTACAATATGATCCTCTACAATCATCCAAGGCCCTCTATTTATACACATTTTGGAGGGCTAAATGACAAGAGACAAGCTTTACAAATTTCAAAGGTAGGTATAATAGGTGGGTGCATTTTTCTAACAATTTTCGTCATATTGTATGACAATTTTGATCAGCCAACTTGATGGTCGATTTTATCAATTTTGGAGGCCTGATCTGATCACATGGTCTTCTAGAAAAATGTTCCCCTATCAGTTACTGATCCATAGCCGTTGGAATCAGCTCATTTGCGGATGTGGATAAGAAGATATGGGCAAAATACGAAAACAGGTCAGCACAGACGTCATTGCACATCAGCCAACTTGATGGTCGATTTCGCTAGGGAAAACGACTCCTTTTCAAGAAGTGTAAAACATGAAAAAGATAGATATGCCTCTTAACTTTGCACGGTTAAAATTTCAGCCTTATTGCTTCAGTGAAACTCGAGATATAGCTGATATGGCAAAAGGTGTCGGAACTGGAACTGAACTGGATTTGCCCTTAATTCTAGTAATCTGAAATCACTCAAAGAAACTTGTGAAAAACACCAAATTACATAAAAATATAAAAGATCATAAACACAATTAGACTAAACAATAATAACTCGTATTTGACACAAAACAATAATAAAACATAACTAAAAACTATATAATTATACGAGTTATCAGTCTCCCTAATAGAATAGGTGTGGGATTAGAAGACATCTCATCTTCCATCTCAATAACATAAAAGTCAGCGGGAAAAACCAATTCATTAACCTGTACTAGAACGTCTTCTACAACTCCTCTTGGATAAGTGTTTGAACGGCCAGCAAGTTGTATTATAACACTGGTTTCCTCTAATGGTCCTAGATTCAATGAAGCATAAATTGAATATGGCATGACATTAATAGATGCCCCAAGATCTAGCATATCACGCTCAAACCTGGTGTTGCCTATCTTACAAGGAATGGTAAACATACCTGGATCCTTGCATTTAGGTGGGAGTTTCTTTTGAAGAACAGCTGACACATTCTCCCCCACACTTACCTTTTCATTCCATTTCAACTTACGTTTAGATGTGCACAACTCTTTTAGGAACTTGGCATATCTTGGCACTTGCTTGATAGCATCTAGTAAAGGAATGTTCACCTCTACTTTCCGGAAGGTTTCCAAAATTTCCTTCTCTTGCTCCTCTTTCTTGGACTTTGCTAACCTGCTAGGAAAAGGTGGAGGAGTTATATAAGAAGGAAAGGATGGTTTAGGAATTACCTTTTTTAGTGGCTCGTTGGGATGTGAAGAGGATGTCATGGTGTTGTTCTCCCCTTGAGCACTATCATTTTGTGGTGTCTCTAGGTGTTTCCCACTTCTTAAAGTTATAGCGTTGGCATTCTCTCTTGGATTCACTATGGTTTGGGAAGGTAATTTCCCAGAATCCCTTGCTTGCATTTGACTCATGGTTGTTGCCAATTGCCCTATTTGAGTCTCGAAATTTCGAATACTTGTCTTTGTTTCCTGTTGCAATTGAATTGTATTAGTAGAAAGAGCTTTAACAAGATCTTCAAGAGAAGTACCTGAATTTTGGGTGGGTGGCAGTTGTTGTCGGGTTTTGTATGGTTGTTGCACTCTTTGCTGAAAACCCGGTGGCTTGTTGTCAAATGGTGGAGGAATAGTTTGTGATTGGTTCCCTCCATAATTGAAGTTTGGATGATCCCTCCATCCTGGATTGTAAGTGTTTGAGTAGGGATCATATTTCCTTGATTGCTTCTGAAATCCACCCATGGCATTCACATGTTCATTGGTGTCCTCTTGAAGTGTTGGACACATATCAGTTTGGTGCCCTATGTTTGAACATATTCCACAAGCCTTTATTTGTTGTATATTACCTACAGCCAATTGTTGAACAAGAGAAGTCAGTTTATCAAATTTTTGTTCAAGGGATGATATACTTACCTCATTAACTCTCTTGGGTTGTGGTGGTGGATCTTGTCTCATTGAGAACTGTTGAGAATTGGCTGCCATGTTGGAGATTAATGTTCTAGCATCTATCATACTTCTCGCCATGGGCATGAGACCTTCAAAGAAGTATTGGATGAGAAGTTGTTCACTTATCTGATGGTGTGGACATGATGCACAAAGTTTCTTGAACCTCTCCCAATATTCATATAAGGACTCTCCGTTGTATTGCCGAATCCCACATATCTCTTTCCTAATGTTGGCAGCCTTAGATGCTGGGAAATATCTTTCCAAGAATGCTTTCTTCATATCATTCCATGTAGTGATGGTCTCGGATGGTAGATAGTAGAGCCATTCCTTTGCTGAATCAGCTAGAGAGAATGGGAAGACTCTCAACTTAACTTGCTCTTCCGTGACCCCTGTTGGTCTCATGCTTGAGCAAACTACATGGAATTCCTTGAGGTGCTTATTTGGATCCTCTCCTGCAAAATCATGAAAAGTTGGGAGAAGATGAACCAAACCAGATTTTAATTCAAAAGCTACCTCAAGATTAGCATATTCAATGCATAATGGTTGTTGACCCAAGCCCGGAGCGGCTAGCTCCTTGAGAGTTCGGTTGTCACCTGCTGCCATCTCTCCTTGCTCCTCTTGGATGTTTTGGATCAACTCCTCGATTGGTTGTTGGTGAGAAGTTATAAATTCTCGAATTCTCCTAAGTCGTAAGTCTTCTTCGGGAGCTTGGAACATTCACTAAAAAAAATAAAAAAAAGTAAATAATTAGAACAGAAAATAAGAATAAACCAATAAACTAATAAACTAAAGAAAGCAATCCCCGGCAACGGCGCCAAAAATTTGATGCACCCAAAGGAGTATATCTTATTTAACCTTGCACTAAAAAAAAGAATCAATTGTAGAGTATAGTGATTAGCAAGGGTCGAGTCCTCAGGGATTGGGTTTTAGTTTATAAGTTAATAGTTTATCACTTAAAAACAAGTAAACAAAAGTAAAGGGGATTTTGAAATCAGATTTAAAAATTTGCAAACAAGAAAAGTAAGAAAACAAGTAATTAAGAAGAATCAAATATGAAAAATATAGTTAAGGTTTCATTCTCCACCACTAGACATCATTAAGAATCAATTTCATAACTATCAACATTAATTAGCTATCAAAGTTAACAACCGTAGATAACAACAAGCTCTGTTACCCCAATCTTTCCTTAGTTCGTCGTTAAATAGAACAAGCTCTCTATTTAATCTCTAACAATCAAACAACCTAGAATAAGCTCTCTAAATTCAATTTAATAGCAGCTTTATGATGAGAAAGATAGGTTGATCTAAGCAACAAACACATAAGCTCGGATTGTTCAACTTAGGTTATGTTCCACTTTGCAATTATTGAAAACTTGACCATAATCATTAATCACAAATTGCCACTTATGAATAGGAAATCAAGACAATTACACGGATCAAGACTCCTAAACTAGCATTAGACAATTATCAAGATCTATCTAGTTGTACACCTAAATAAATCAAGACAATATCATAAACAATTCTTGTAGAAGAGCATAAGCAACTTTGATAGAAAATTAATGATAGATAGAATCTGAAAATCAATTACAAAACATGTCTAGGGCTTTGAAATCACCCTTAACCAAATAAAAGTTTAGCCTAGCATAGGCATTGTAAACATAAACATAAAATTAAAGAGAATCTAAGAAGAAAATAAAAGAAAGAAAGAAGAAGAAGAAGAAGAATATTAATTATCCAGCCTCTTGCTCTCTCAAAAACAAAGAAACAAAGAAGAAATCAGAACTTTGATACTTGGGAAAGTCTCAATTTCGTATGCCCCCTTGGTCTCTATTTATAGGCAATAGCTAGGGCATCAAACAAGTGAATTTCAGCTCTCTCCCTTCAATAAATGCTGACTTGTGGCTAAAGTTAAGGAAAAGTGGCTGACTTTTGTGTTTTAAGGAAAGATATAAGCCTTGGCAGCCAAGTTTGAATAAAGTAGGAAAGTTTTAGTCAAAACACTCTTTAATGAAGAGAGATTATATTCTTGCTGCCAAAGTAAGTGTAAGGAGGGAAAGTCTTGGCTGATTTAATTCTCCTACTTTGACTAGGATTAGCTTTAAGGAAAGATACTTGCAATTAATGCAATTAATGCAAGTTGACAGCCACTAATACTTCTTTGACAAGGATAAACATAAATGTAAGCTAGGGTGTTAAGAAAAAGTTGTCATTTACGGCTAGGGTTTTTTCTGCCACTAGGGTTTTTAGGGAGATATTCCAATGCCGATTTGGATGACCATTTCTTATCCGATTTAGGCCCATGACCAGCCGTTGGTAAGGTAACCAAGTGATCTTCAAAAGTCAAGAAGGAAGTTTCTTCGAATAAAGAGTCTAACATCATGTTTTCTTAGCAACAAGCTCCGGAGGTCAAATCTGTCTTCTTGCTTTGCACCAAGAATTTGATCTTTTTGACTCCCAACTCTTTTTCCATCTTGTGATTGTGATTTTGTAAGCTCTTTAACATCCTAATTGACATGTTTTGACTTCATCTCCTACAAAATACCTACAAAGCATAAAAACCTAGTAAAATGTCAAGGAAGTAAGAATCAAAGCACAAAGTATAAGGAAATTAAATAGGAAAATGTATGAAATTAAGCACTTATCAAGTATGATTATTACTCAAACACTTTTCATGAGGGATGGTGGGATCATACTAATTATGGCTACTCGGGAGATTATCAAGAAGTAGGTCCTTATGCCAGTTACACTCATCAATCTGTCTTAAATCCACCATGGGATCAACAACAAGATTTTTTTGAGCCACCACCTCAAAACTCAGGTAATTCTTTAGAAGAACTTTGTCAATTCTCTTGTTACTAATACTTGCAATTTCAACAAGAAACAAAGGCAAGTATCCAGAGTTTGAAAATGCAAATGAGCCTATTGGCTAGTAGTATGGTGGAATTAGTAACACAAAGATCTCAAGCACTGCCTTCCCAAATGCTGATTAACCCAAAGGAGAAAGCTACTATTGTGATTAAGAAGAAGGAGAAACAAGTTGACGATGAGACAAAACCAAAGATGGATTCACTTCTTCAGGATAATGAAGCCACCATTGAAATTGGGAGTATTTCGACACCTCAGGTATCTTTTAAGGTTTCTATTTAAACTAATGTTTCTTCTCCACCTTTTCCTAGAAGATATGCAAAGTCCAAGAAGGAGGAAAATGAACAACAAATTCTGGAAACCTTAAACAGCTTGCTTGTGGATGCCATTAGACAAGTACCAAGATATGCACAATTCCTCAAAGAGCTATACCCCACCAAGAATAATGAAAAAATAAGTGTGGGGGAGAATGCATTGGCTGTTTTGCAAAGAAAACTTCCTCCAAAACGCAAAAATCTGAGAAGTTTCATATCTAAGCCAAAAGATCCTAAAAAGCCAAGAAGGGGTGTTGGCTAGGCTGAAAACAATCAATCAAGTGCTAATTGGGAGGCAGCCCAATTAATGAAAGCATTGCCAAACTGCCAACCTCAGATTTGCTCTCTTTTTCTTTATCTCTTACTTATGTTTCTTTGTTAATTGTGTTTAGTATTTTTAAGTTCATTTAGGCAGCATAAGTTTATTTTGTTTGGAGTCTTAGTTATTTTCTTTATTAGTTCTTTTCTCTTACACATGATTCTTTCATTGGGGATAATAGCATTACATTGAGGACAATGTAAAAATTAAGTGTGGGGGAAAGAATTTAGGATTTTTTTTAGTGTGTTTTGCTTTTGAGTTTTTTTTTTTTTAGTTTGTTTTTAGTGTGTTTTAGTTACTTTTAATACTATGATGAGATATGAATTGCATAAGTTTAAAACTGATTTATTAGTGAGAAGATTTTCCTGAGAATTGAGCTTGATATCATTTTTTTATGAGCCAATGTTAATATGATATGTTGATTGAGAAAGAAGCATGTTTAGACTTAAATCTGACTTTTATAATCATCCTTGTGAGTTTTTAAGCCTATATGATTGATGCATTATACATATCAATCTAATTTCTTTCTTGAGTGCTCTTATGATTACATGATTCTCTAGAACTTGCTTTAAACCTTCTTGAGACTATATGATGCATGTGATAACATGAATATGATAGAGGCATTAGGATTGTTAAACAAGGCCAAATAGCAATCCCTTATTGATGTTCCAAGAGAACATACCCCTTAGTGAACCAATTTGAGCCTACATTGAATAAGCTATTTCTTTGGTAACCATATCTTGTCCCTAGCCTAAATATACTTATTTATATCCTTACCCTTGTTCTAAAGATAAATTAGCATGTTTTGAGACATATTGCAAAGACAAGGAAGATCTATTGAAAATTTGGGTTAAAAACAAGAAATAAGTGTGGGGGGAAAGAAAAGAAAAGTCAAGGAAAAAGAAAGGGAATATTGCCATTCCCATGTGAAAAGAAAAGAATATATATATATGAATTATCTCTTGAACTTGTGGAAAAAGAGAAAGAAGTTACAAAATTGTCTAGAATGAAGAAAAGGCCCAACATGAATATTCGGCCTATGTATTATGTTCTTTGTAAGAGTTTTGAGAAGTTTTCTTTGTATGAATCTTAATTTGTCTCTAAAGTCTATGAAATCTTTGGAACCTTTGTAATATCCTTTTCCTTTTATTCTTTAACCACATTTACAACTCCTTGGCCCCATTTCAACCTTGAATAAAGACCTCTTGACTTATGAAGTTGCATGATCTAAATAGTGGAGAATAGGTGGACAAGCAAGCATATAGTATAACTGTTTTCATGAGATTGATTGAGTGTAAACACTTTACCACTACTTTAAAGAGTGAAAATCATGAGAGTATCCCATGTGAGAAGTTGAGATTAAGTTTGAACATGCACTATTTTGATTGAGATATGTTATGTTAATGTTAGCTTAACTCAAACCCTTTACTATTAAGCATGATTCTTTGTGAAATTCTTTAAGCTATTGATTAGTTTATAAGATTTGTTCAATGATTATCTATAAGTTGTTTTGAAAGAGTAATGATATCTTGTGGTGGAGAATGAAACCTTAAACATATTTACCATATTTCTCATATTTGATTCTTCTTATTGTTAACTTTAGTTCAAATCTGATCTCAAAATCTCCTTTACTTTTATTTACTTGTTTTTAAGTTATAAACTATTAACTTATAAATTAAATTCCAATTCCTGAGGACTCGACCCTTGCTAATCACTATACTCTACAATTGATTCTTTTTAACTGCAAGGTTAAATTGATACACTCTTTTGGGTGCATCAAGTTTTTGGCGCCGTTTCATGGGATTGCTTTCTTTAGTTTATTAGTTTATTGGTTTATTCTTATTTTCTGTTCTAATTATTTACTTTTTTTTGTTTATTAGTGAATGTTCCAAGCTCCCGAAGAAGACTTAAGACTTAGGAGAATTCGGGAATTTATAACATCTCACCAAGAACCAATCGAAGAGTTGATCCAAAACATTCAAGAGGAGCAAGGAGAGATGGCAGTAGCTGACAACCGAACTCTGAAGGAGCTAGCCGCTCCAGACTTGGGTCAACAACCATTATGCATTGAATATGCTAATCTTGAGGTAGCTTTTGAATTAAAATCTGCTTTGATTAATCTTCTCCCAACTTTTCATGGTTTTTCTGGAGAGGATCCAAATAAGCACCTCAAAAAATTCCATGTTGTTTGCTCAAGCATGAGGCCAACAGGAGTCACGCAAGAGCAAGTTAAGTTGAGAGCCTTCCCATTCTCTCTAGCTGATTCAGCAAAGGAATGGCTCTACTATCTACTATCTGGGACTATCACTACATGGAATAATATGAAGAAAGCATTCTTGGAAAGGTATTTCCCATCATCTAAGGCTGCCAACATTATAAAAGAGATATGTGGGATTAGGCAATACAACGGAGAGTCCTTATATGAATATTGGGAGAGGTTCTAAAAACTTTGTGCATCATGTCCACACCATCTGATAAGTGAACAACTTCTCATCCAATACTTCTATGAAGGTCTTATGCCCATGGAGAGAAGTATGATAGATGCCGCTAGTGGGGGAGCTCTAGTTGATAAGACTCCCGGGGCTGCTAGAAATCTAATCTCCAACGTGACAGCCAATTCTCAACAATGCTCAATGAGACAAGATCCACCACCACAACCCAAGAGAGTTAATGAGGTAAGTATATCATCCCTTGAACAAAAATTTGATAAATTGCCTTCTCTTGTTCAACAATTGGCTGTAGGTAATATACAACAAATAAAGGCTTGTGGCATATGTTCAAACATGGGGCACGAAACTGATATGTGTCCAACACTTCAAGAAGACACCAATGAACATGTGAATGCCATGGGTGGATTTCAGAACCAACCAAGGAAATATGATCCCTTCTCAAACACTTAAAATCCAGGATGGAGGGATCATTCAAACTTCAATTATGGAGGGATCCAATCACAAGCTGTTCCTCCACCATTTGACAACAGGCCACCGAGTTTTCAGCAAAGAGTGTAACAACCATATCAAACCCGACAACAAGTGTGATGTGAACCCTAGGGGTTAAACTATATGAACCCACTAACAAATTGAAATACCCTAACCCCAAGAAAGCCAAGATTCAGGCAAAGAAAACTTAAATCGTTAGAAAGCCTGCTTCAAAGAACCTAGATTAAGCATGTATGCTAGACCCTAAGAACTCTCGTTTCAAGAACCTAAGTTTGATAGGTTGAACGCCACAAAGAAAGAATTCTTTGATAAGTTCCTAAGTTTTGTCAAGAACTAAAAAGAGTGAAACACTCACTTTGAATAATTTCAATTCAATAGATTTAATAATGGTTGCTGAAGTAGATGGCTAAACAAAGATATTTATAGCCTCCCTACTAACCCTAATTCAACTAGCCTAAGAACTCCTAGTACAAATGAAACTCCTTGGCAGCCAAGGCTTACTACTTACATAATTAAAAGAAAGCTTAGCTATGGGCTGAACATGCTCAAGCCCAATCCTAAAAATTAAAATATGTCCATGTTACATAATATAGGCCCAAATGCCTAAGTAATTATAAGTCTTAAAATAAGCCAAAATAAGCCCTGTCTTAGGCGCCACATCATTAAATGAATTGGTCCCCACAATTGCCAGGTCAATTATTGAATGAAAGAATAGGCCCACTTCTTCAAACATGATGCCGCCACTTGTAAGCCCTCTTAATGTGCCACCTTGGGTACTTGAATCACATGGACCAAACTTGGATTCAAGCCCATCTTGCATGTTGAAGCCTTTATTTAATAACTTGCAACATGGCCCAAGTGAATTCCACCCATTCTTGCCATGTTTCTTAGATCTTCTTCGATCTTTGCCCATATAGAAATTGCCATAGAATTGGGTCATCTTGGATCCTATCAAAGTGCCACCACAAAAAAATTCAGGTGAGACTCTTGAAGATCTTGTCAAAACACTTACTACTAATACAATTCAACTTCAACAGGAATCAAGCGAGAAAAACGTAAGTATCCGAAACTTAGAGGCTCAGAAGGGGCAATTGGCAACAACCGTGAGTCAAATGCAAGCAAGAGATTACGGGAAATTACCTTCCCAAACCATAGTGAATCCAAGATAGAATGCCAATGCTATAACTTTAAGAAGTGGGAAACAGCTAAAGACACCACAGAAGGATAGTGCTCAAGGGGAGAAAAACATGATGCACCCAAAAGAGTGTATCTTATTTAACCTTGCACTAAAAAGATAAATTGTAAGTATAGTAGTTAGCAAGGGTCGAGTCCTCAGGGATTGGGTTTTAGTTTATAAGTTAATAGTTTAAAACTTAAATTCAAGAACAGTAAAAGAAAAGGGGTTTTTTGAAGCCAGATTTAAACTAAAGTAAATAATAAGAATAAGATGCAAGGCGGTAGAACCAGCCAATAAAAATATATATACTAAATTAGGCGGTATAACCAGCCAATAAAAATATATATACTAAATTAGGCGGTATAACCAGCCAATAAAAATAAAACAAAGATAATATACAAATTAGGCGGTATAACCAGCCAATAAAAATAAATATACTTTTAAAAATAAGCAAACTAGAAAAGTAAGAAAACAAGTAAGTAAGAAGAATCAAATATGAAAAATATGGTTAAGGTTTCATTCTCCACCACTAGACATCATTAAGAATCAATTTCAGATCTATCAATATCAACCAACTATCAAAGTTAACAACCGTAGATAACAACAAGCTCTGTTATCCCAATCTTTCCTTAGTTTGTCGTTAAATAGAACAAGCTCTCTATTTAATCTCTAACCATCAAACAACCTAGAATAAGCTCTCTAAGTTCAATTTAATGGCAGCTTTATGATGAGAAAGATAGGTTGATCTAAGCAACAAACACATAAGCTCGGATTGTTCAACTTAGGTTATGTTCCACTTTGCAATTATTGAAAACTTGACCATAATCATTAATCACAAATTGCCACTTATGAATAGGAAATCAAGACAATTACACGGATCAAGACTCCTAAACTAGCAATAGATAATTATCAAGATCTATCTAGTTGTACACCTAAACAAATCAAGACAACATCATGAACAATTCTTGTAGAAGAACATAAGCAACTTTGATAGAAAATTAATGATAGATAGAATCTGAAAATCAATTATAAAACATGTCTAGGGCTTTGAAATCACCCTTAACCAAATAGAAGTTTAGCCTAGCATAGGCATTATAAACATAAAATTAAAGAAAATCTAAGAAGAAAATAAAAGAAAGAAAGAAGAAGAGGAAGAATATTAATTATCCAACCTCTTGCTCTCTCTAAAGAAAAAGAAAACTAGAGAAAAGAAAGAAAACTAGAGAAAAGAAAGAAGAAGAAAACTTAGAGAATTTTATTAAAATGGCTAATATCCTACCTATGTACAATATGATCCCTTACAATCATCCAAGGCCCTCTATTTATACACATTTTGGAGGGCTAAATGACAAGAGACAAGCTTTACAAATTTCAAAGGTAGGTATATGACGATTTTGATCAGCCAAGTTGATGGTCGATTTCGTCAATATTGGAGGCCTGGTATGATCACATGGTCTTCTAGAAAAAGGTTCCCCTATCAGTTACGGAACCATAGCCGTTGGAATCAGCTCATTTGCTGATGTGGTTAAGCAGATATGGGCAAAATACGAAAACATGTCAGCACAGACGTCATTGCACATCAGCCACCTTGATGGTCGATTTCTTAAATATTGGAGGCCTTATCTGATCACATGGTCTTCTAGACAAAGGTTCCCCTATCAGTTACGGAACCATAGCCGTTGGAATCAGCTCATTTGCTGATGTGGTTAAGCAGATATGGGCAAAATACGAAAACATGTCAGCACAGACGTCATTGCACATTAGCCAACTTGATGGTCGATTTCGCTAGGGAAAACGACTCCGTTTTAAGAAGTGTAAAACATGAAAAAGATAGATATGCCTCTTAGCTTTGCATGGCTACAAATTTCAGCCTTATTGCTTCAGTGAAACTCGAGATATAGCTGATATGGCAAAAGGTGTCGGAACTGAAACTGAACTGGATTTGCCCTTAATTCTAGTAATCTGAAATCACTCAAAGAAACTTGTGAAAAACACCAAAATACATAAAAATATAAAAGATCATAAACACAATTAGACTAAACAATAATAACTCGTATTTGACACAAAACAATAATAAAACATAACTAAAAACTATATAATTATACGAGTTATCACACCCCCACACTTAGATTGTTGCTAGTCCCTAGCAACGACTCAATAAAAATAAAATAAGAAAATCTAATCTAATCCACTTTCGTAGGAAATCACGGTGGCACTTAGCATGTGACACAAGCCTTTAAACCCCTAGGTGTCCCTAGTGGACGAGTTTAGTCTCGTGAGGGTTTACTAGAACGATACCCACAAACATTGAAAAATTAAAATATAAATAAACTACATATAAATAAACTACATATACTAAAAATATTTACTCCTAATCCTTTCAATACAAATTAGAGACAATATTTGAACAAGTCTTATAAACTAATCAATAGCTTAAAAATTTTCACAAAAAATCATGCTTGAATGTAAATTGTTTGAGTTAAGCCAATATTAGCATAACATATCTCAATCAAAATAGTGCATGTTCAAATTTAATCTCAACTTCTCACATGGGATACTCTCTTGATTTTCACTCTTTAAAGTAGTGGTAAAGTGTTTACACTCAATCAATCTCATGAAAACACTTCTACCATATGCTTGCTTGTCCACCTATTCTCCACTAAAAGATCATGCAACTTCATAAATCAAGAGGTCTTTAATCAAGGTTGTAATGGGGCCAAGGGGTTTGTAATGTGGTTGAAGAACAAAAGGATAAAGATATCACAAAGGTTCCAAAGAGTTCATAAAGTTTAGAGACATAAAAAGATTATACAAAGAAACTTCTCAAAACTCTTTACAAGTACATAGTCACCTAGGCTAAATATTCATGTTGAGCCTTTGCATCATTCTAACCAACTTTGTAACATCTTTTTTTTTTTTACTTTAACTAGAAGTTCAAGAGAAGTTTATTTTTTTTTTTTTATTTTTTTTTTTTTTAATATGGGAATGTTTTTGACAATGATCCCTTTCTTTTTCTCTTGACTTTTTTCTTTCTTTTCCCCCTGATAACTCGTATAATTATATAGTTTTTAGTTATGTTTTATTATTGTTTTGTGTCAAATACGAGTTATTATTGTTTAGTCTAATTGTGTTTATGATCTTTTATATTTTTATGTAATTTGGTGTTTTTCACAAGTTTCTTTGAGTGATTTCAGATTACTAGAATTAAGGGCAAATCCAGTTCAGTTCCAGTTCCGACACATTTTGCCATATCAGCTATATCTGGAGTTTCACTGAAGCAATAAGGCTGAAATTTGTAGCCGTGCAAAGCTAAGAGGCATATCTATCTTTTTCATGTTTTATACTTCTTGAAACGGAGTCGTTTTCCCTAGCGAAATCGACCATCAAGTTGGCTGATGTGCAATGACGTCTGTGCTGACCTGTTTTCGTATTTTGCCCATATCTGCTTATCCACATCCGCAAATGAGCTGATTCCAATGGCTATGGATCCGTAACTGATACGGGAACCTTTGTCTAGAAGACCATATGATCAGATCAGGCCTCTAATATTGACGAAATCGACCATCAAGTTGGCTGATGTGCAATGACGTCTGTGCTGACATGTTTTCGTATTTTGCCCATATCTGCTTATCCACATCAGCAAATGAGCTGATTCCAACGGCTATGGATCCGTAACTGATAGGGGAACCTTTTTCTAGAAGACCATGTGATCAGATCAGGCCTCCAACATTGACGAAATCGACCATCAAGTTGGCTGATCAAAATTGTCATACAATATGACGAAAATTGTTAGAAAAATTCACCCACCTATTATACCTACCTTTGAAATTTGTAAAGCTTGTCTCTTGTCATTTAGCCTTCCAAAATGTGTATAAATAGAGGGCCTTGGATGATTGTAGAGGATCATATTGTACATAGGTAGGATATTAGCCATTTTAATTCTCTAAGTTTTCTTCTTCTTTCTTTTCTCTAGTTTTCTTTCTTTTCTCTAGTTTTCTTTTTCTTTAGAGAGAGCAAGAGGTTGGATAATTAATATTCTTCCTCTTCTTCTTTCTTTCTTTTATTTTCTTTTTAGATTTTCTTTAATTTTATGTTTATAATGCCTATGCTAGGCTAAACTTCTATTTGGTTAAGGGTGATTTCAAAGCCCTAGACATGTTTTGTGATTGATTTTCAGATTCTATCTATCATTAATTTTCTATCGAAGTTGCTTATGTTCTTCTACAAGAATTGTTCATGATGTTGTCTTGATTTATTTAGGTGTACAACTAGATAGATCTTGATAATTATCTATTGCTAGTTTAGGAGTCTTGATCCGTGTAATTGTCTTGATTTCCTATTCATAAGTGGCAATTTGTGATTAATGATTATGGTCAAGTTTTCAATAATTGCAAAGTGGAACATAACCTAAGTTGAACAATCCGAGCTTATGTGTTTGTTGCTTAGATCAACCTATCTTTCTCATCATAAAGCTGCCATTAAATTGAATTTAGAGAGCTTATTCTAGGTTATTTAATGGTTAGAGATTAAATAGAGAGCTTGTTCTATTTAACGACAAACTAAGGAAAGATTGGGGTAACAGAGCTTGTTGTTATCTACGGTTGTTAACTTTGATAGTTGGTTGATATTGATAGATCTGAAATTGATTCTTAATGATGTCTAGTGGTGGAGAATGAAACCTTAACCATATTTTTCATATTTAATTCTTCTTACTTACTTGTTTTCTTACTTTTAGTTTGCTTATTTTTTTTTTATTTTTATTGGCTGGTTATACCGCCTAATTTGTATATTAACTTTGTTTTATTTTTATTGGCTGGTTATACCGCCTAATTTAGTATATATATTTTTATTGGCTGGTTATACCGCCTAATTTAGTATATATATTTTTATTGGCTGGTTATACCGCCTTGCATCTTATTCTTATTATTTACTTAGTTTAAATCTTGCTTCAAAAACCCCTTTTCTTTTATTGTTTTCTTTGAACGTAAGTTATAAACTAATAACTCATAAATTAAAACCCAATCCCTGAGGACTCGACCCTTGCTAATCATTATACTTACAATTGATCTTTTTAGTGCAAGGTTAAATAAGATACACTCTTTTGGGTGCATCAAATTTTTGGCGCCGTTGCCGGGGATTGTTTTCTTTAGTTTATTAGTTTATTGGTTTATTCTTATTTTCAGTTCTAATGAGTTTTATTTTCTTGTACATACGGGTTTTTCTGATCAAATTTTGAAAAAAAAAAATAAAAAAAAAACGATGGAATTGAGCAATCTAACACTTGAAGAGTTGGTGGCATACATGAACATGGAGAATCAACAGGCCAATCTCACCTTCCCAGTTCAACAATTGGCCATGGGAGGATGTCAAGGCCATCAAGTGTTCCAAGACCAACAGTATGATCATTACTCAAACACTTACCATGAGGGATGGTGGGATCATACTAATTATGGCTACTCGAAAAATTACCAAGAAGTAGATCCTTATGCCAATTACACTCATCCATCTAGCTTCAATCAATCATGGTCCCAAGAACCAGATCTTTTTCAACCACCACATATGACTCAAAACTCAGGTACTTCTTTAGAAGATCTTGTCTATTCTCTTGTTACTGATACATTGCAATTTCAACAGGAAACAAGGGCAAGCATCCAGAGTTTGGAAAAGCAAATGATCCAATTGACTAGTAGTATGGTGGGATGGGTAGCACAAAGATCTGAAGAACTCCCTGCCCAAACAATGATTAACCCAAAGGAGAATGCTACTATTGTGACCTTGAGGAATGAGGAACAAGATGAGGATGAGACAAAATTAGAGATGAATTCTATTCTTGAGGATAATGAAACCAATGATCCAAATAAGAGTATTTCGGCACCTGAGGTAACGTTTGAGATCCCAATTTTTACTAATGTTTCTTCTCCACCTTTTCCTAGTAGATTCGCAAAGTTCAAGGAGGATGAACATGAACAAGACACGCTGGAAACCTTAAACAGTTTGTTTGTGGATGTCATTCAACAAGTACCAAAAGATGCACCATTCCTCGATGAGATATGCACCACCAAGGATGATGGAATAATACTTGTAATGGAGAATGCATCCACTGTTGTGCAAAGAAAGCTTCCTCTCAAACGAATAAATTTGGGAAATTTCATGTATGAGCCTGACAAGCCTAAAAAGCCAAGAAGGGGTATTGGTTAGATTCAAAACACTAACTCAAGTGTTAATTGGGAAGGCAGCCCAATTAAAGATGAAATTGCCAACCTTCCATATTCAGATTTGCTTTCTCTTTCTCTTTCTTTTCCTTTTTCTTTTATTATTTTTATTGTTTTTATTTTTATTTCTTATGTTTCTTTGTTAATTGTGTTTACTGTTTTTAAGTTCATTTAGGCTGCATAAGTTTCTTTTGTTTAATAGTTCTTTTCTCTTACATATAATTCTTGCATTGGGGGATAATAGCATTACATTAATGACAATGTAAGAATTATGTGTGGGGGGAAGAATTTAGGATTTTATTTAGAGTGTTTTGTTTTTGAGTCTTTTTATGTTGTTTTTCTTTCTGATCCTTGTTTTGAAAAACACTAGATGTAAATATAATTTTTTTTAACCCCGGTTAAATGGCGGATAACGGTACTCCGTGATTATTTAAATCGGTTCCATCAGCTACCCACAAAACTGATATTGTATATAAATTTCTCTTTCAATTTCTCTTTCATTTTTTTTTTCATTTTTTTTCAGGATGGATGATATTCTCACAAGATTGCAGAAACGATTTCCTCCTTTTCCTCGAAATATTTTACTGAAGCTTTACCAAGTTCGATTTGAAAGATTAAGAATGCTTATGCACAAAGGGATTCCTGGAGACATACGTTGGATAATTGAAGCCAAGGTACGTGAAGATGAATATCTTCCTGTTTTGCATTTACCAGGTACAGGTAGAAGCACTTTTGCAAAGAAGCGACGAGCAAAGCGCATGAGTTCAAATTGCCACAAATGTGCACGATGGACGTGTAACGGTAAATGTCGTTCTATTGGGATTCCGTCCTCTAATCGAGATGATAAAATTGAATTCATTAAGGATGGACTGAGTAAGGAGAATTTGGGTAATATCCAACTTTCTCTTGAGACGCATCCTAGTGGAGACGTACAAAGAGAAATTCTTGATTTATGGCCGCAATTCCAAAGGGAATGGCAACATCTTGGGAATCTGATGTTAAAAGACCCTGTTTGCCAGCTTGTAAGAAAACTGGATGGGAAGCATATCCTCGACTCATAGAAGGCGTTTAAGCCGTTTCTGGACGTAAAACCAGAGGAAGATGTGAGCCACAATCACAACTACAATAAATGACTTCTCAGCTTTTGGTTTGATTTGCAATAACTTTATTTTGTTTTAATTTACGTGTTGTTCGATTTGTGTAATTATTCTCGTTTTTTTTTTGTCTTTTACGGTTAATTTTTTCTTCTCTTTTTGATTTTCTTCCTGAAATCACGCAAAAATCTTTTGTTAGGTTAACATTTTCTTCTGACAGGTCAGATACACTTTCGGCGACATTATTACTCTTGTCTGATTCACTACTCAGTCCTCTATATATTACACCATGTACTCATTCTCTTTCAGGCACTCGAAAAAAAAAATGGAAAGTACTTCGTCCCAGCGCATTAAAAAAATTTGTGTCTTTGGAGGTGCTTATCCAGGGAAAAATAACATATTTGCTGATGAAGCCATAAGAGTTGGAGTAATACTTGCCCAACAAAAGATCCAGTTGATTTATGGAGGTGGTAGTACGTGTTTAATGGGAGCAGTCGCTACAGCAGCACACGCCGGAGGAAGTCCAGTTCTAGGAATCGTTCCAAAACTATTCACAGGTTTTTGTGGACCTACCGTGGGTAAGGAAATACAAGTCTGGAGTATCCCTGAACGGATGACAATCATGTACCATTGTGCCGATGCATTCATTGCTTTACCAGGAGGTCTGGGTACATTGGAAGAAATAGCTTGCGTGGCTTCTTGGTCATCTTTGGTCACAAATAAGAAACCCATTGGTTTGCTTAATATTAATGGTTATTTTAGTAATTTGCTTTCATATTTAGATAATGCTGTGGATAATGGATTCATGTTTTCAGAGGCAAGGAGAACCATAATTTCTGCTACAACCATTGAAGATTTACTCAAAAAGCTCCAAGCTTATGAGTGTTTATCTGCTACGGTTGTTTCGCAAACGCTCGGAAAAAGAAAAAGAGATATGGACAAGCAAGGAGTGGATTGCACTTTGTCTTTGTGACATTATCTAACATTTTGCTTGTTGTGTCTCAGTTATAATAAGTGGTTAGCAACCTCTGCAGGTAATATCTCCTAAATTCTACCTTTAAAATTTGACATTGGGGACAATGTCATATTTTAGTAGGGGGTAAGGGACATATTTTGCTAATTTAAAAAAAAAAAAAAAATTGTTGTGTTTTAAGCCATTTAGAAGTATTCATTCTGAACAAGGTCTGAGTAAGGGAGACTTGAGACATACCTTGTCAGTTTGATTTCTTCTTTTCAAAAAAAAAAAAAAAATGTTATGTTTTAAGCAATTTAGAAGTATTCATTCTGAACAAGGTCTGAGTAAGGGAGACTTGAGACACACCTTGTCAGTTTGATTTTAATCTTTTTATGTTTACTTGTTAATTTTTGTTTAGTATTTTAAGATTATTTAGGTTGCATGAGTTTGTTTTGTTTTGAGTCTTAGCTGTTCCTATTCTTATGTTATTAGTTCTTTTCTCTTACACATGATTCTTTCATTTGGGTTAATAGACTTACATTGAGGACAATGTAAGAATTAAGTGTGGGGGGAATGATTTAGGATTTCTTTTATTTTTGTCTACTATTTTTTTTTTATGAGTCTTGATTATAATTTTTAGTGTGTTTTAGTTCCTTTTTAATACAATGATGAGATATGAATTGCATAAGTCTAAAACAGAGTTATTAGTGAGAAGATTTTCATGAGAATTGAGCTTGATATCATTTTTTTTATGAGCCAATGTTAATATGATATGTTGATTGAGAAAGAACCATGTTTAGACTTAATCTGACTTGTATAATCATCCTTGTGAGTTTTTGAGCCTATATGATTGATGCATTATACATATCAATCTAATTTCTTTCTTGAGTGCTCTTATGATTACATGATTCTCTAGAACTTGCTTTAAACCATTTGAGACTATATTGATGCATGTGACAACATGAATATGATAGAGGCATTAGGATTTTTAGCCAGGGCCAAACAGCCATCCCTTATTGATGTTCCAAGAGAACACACCCTTAGTGAACCAATTTGAGCCTACATTGAATAAGCTATCTCTTTGGTAACCATAACTTGTCCCTAACCTAAATATACTTATATCTTTACCTTTGTTCCAAAGATGAATTAGCATGTTTTGAGACAAGTTGCAAAGACAAGGAAGATCTATTGAAAATTTGGGTTAGAAACAAGAAATAAGTGTGGGGGGGGAAAGAAAAGAAAAGTCAAAAAAAAAAAAAAAACAAAAACAAAAACAAAAAAAGAAATGGAATACTGGAAAATACATTTAAAAAATATATATATATATGAATCATCTCTTGAATTTTGGGAAAAAGAAAAAGATGTTACAAAGTTGTTCAGAATGAAGAAAAGGCCCAACATGAATATCCGGCCTAGGTGACTATGTACTTGTAAAGAGTTTTGAGAAGTTTCTTTGTATGATCTTTTTATGTCTCTAAACTTTATGAACTCTTTGGAACCTTTGTGATATCTTTATCCTTTTGTTCTTCAACCACATTACAAACCCCTTGGCCCCATTACAACCTCGATTAAAGACCTCTTGATTCATGAAGTTGTATGATCTAAATAGTGGAGAATAGGTGGACAAGCAAGAATATGGTAGAACTGTTTTCATGAGATTGATTGAGTGTAAACACTTCACCACTACTTTAAAGAGTGAAAATCATGAGGGTATCCCATGTGAGAAGTTGAGATTAAATTTGAACATGCACTATTTTGATTGAGATATGTTATGTTAATATTGGCTTAACTCAAACAATTTACATTCAAGCATGATTTTTTGTGAAATTTTTTAAGCTATTGATTAGTTTATAAGACTTGTTCAAATATTGTCTCTAATTTGTATTGAAAGGATTAGGAGTAAATATTTTTAGTATATGTAGTTTATTTATATGAAGTTTATTTATATTTTAATTTTTCAATGTTTGTGGGTATCGTTCTAGTAAACCCTCACGAGACTAAACTCGTCCACTAGGGACACCTAGGGGTTTAAAGGCTTGTGTCACATGCTAAGTGCCACCGTGATTTCCTACGAAAGTGGATTAGATTATATTTTCTTATTTTATTTTTATTGAGTCGTTGCTAGGGACTAGCAACAATCTAAGTGTGGGGGTGTGATAACTCGTATAATTATATAGTTTTTAGTTATGTTTTATTATTGTTTTGTGTCAAATACGAGTTATTATTGTTTAGTCTAATTGTGTTTATGATCTTTTATATTTTTATGTAATTTGGTGTTTTTCACAAGTTTCTTTGAGTGATTTCAGATTACTAGAATTAAGGGCAAATCCAGTTCAGTTCCAGTTCCGACACATTTTGCCATATCAGCTATATCTGGAGTTTCACTGAAGCAATAAGGCTGAAATTTGTAGCCGTGCAAAGCTAAGAGGCATATCTATCTTTTTCATGTTTTATACTTCTTGAAACGGAGTCGTTTTCCCTAGCGAAATCGACCATCAAGTTGGCTGATGTGCAATGACGTCTGTGCTGACCTGTTTTCGTATTTTGCCCATATCTGCTTATCCACATCCGCAAATGAGCTGATTCCAATGGCTATGGATCCGTAACTGATACGGGAACCTTTGTCTAGAAGACCATATGATCAGATCAGGCCTCTAATATTGACGAAATCGACCATCAAGTTGGCTGATGTGCAATGACGTCTGTGCTGACATGTTTTCGTATTTTGCCCATATCTGCTTATCCACATCAGCAAATGAGCTGATTCCAACGGCTATGGATCCGTAACTGATAGGGGAACCTTTTTCTAGAAGACCATGTGATCAGATCAGGCCTCCAACATTGACGAAATCGACCATCAAGTTGGCTGATCAAAATTGTCATACAATATGACGAAAATTGTTAGAAAAATTCACCCACCTATTATACCTACCTTTGAAATTTGTAAAGCTTGTCTCTTGTCATTTAGCCTTCCAAAATGTGTATAAATAGAGGGCCTTGGATGATTGTAGAGGATCATATTGTACATAGGTAGGATATTAGCCATTTTAATTCTCTAAGTTTTCTTCTTCTTTCTTTTCTCTAGTTTTCTTTCTTTTCTCTAGTTTTCTTTTTCTTTAGAGAGAGCAAGAGGTTGGATAATTAATATTCTTCCTCTTCTTCTTTCTTTCTTTTATTTTCTTTTTAGATTTTCTTTAATTTTATGTTTATAATGCCTATGCTAGGCTAAACTTCTATTTGGTTAAGGGTGATTTCAAAGCCCTAGACATGTTTTGTGATTGATTTTCAGATTCTATCTATCATTAATTTTCTATCGAAGTTGCTTATGTTCTTCTACAAGAATTGTTCATGATGTTGTCTTGATTTATTTAGGTGTACAACTAGATAGATCTTGATAATTATCTATTGCTAGTTTAGGAGTCTTGATCCGTGTAATTGTCTTGATTTCCTATTCATAAGTGGCAATTTGTGATTAATGATTATGGTCAAGTTTTCAATAATTGCAAAGTGGAACATAACCTAAGTTGAACAATCCGAGCTTATGTGTTTGTTGCTTAGATCAACCTATCTTTCTCATCATAAAGCTGCCATTAAATTGAATTTAGAGAGCTTATTCTAGGTTATTTAATGGTTAGAGATTAAATAGAGAGCTTGTTCTATTTAACGACAAACTAAGGAAAGATTGGGGTAACAGAGCTTGTTGTTATCTACGGTTGTTAACTTTGATAGTTGGTTGATATTGATAGATCTGAAATTGATTCTTAATGATGTCTAGTGGTGGAGAATGAAACCTTAACCATATTTTTCATATTTAATTCTTCTTACTTACTTGTTTTCTTACTTTTAGTTTGCTTATTTTTTTTTTATTTTTATTGGCTGGTTATACCGCCTAATTTGTATATTAACTTTGTTTTATTTTTATTGGCTGGTTATACCGCCTAATTTAGTATATATATTTTTATTGGCTGGTTATACCGCCTAATTTAGTATATATATTTTTATTGGCTGGTTATACCGCCTTGCATCTTATTCTTATTATTTACTTAGTTTAAATCTTGCTTCAAAAACCCCTTTTCTTTTATTGTTTTCTTTGAACGTAAGTTATAAACTAATAACTCATAAATTAAAACCCAATCCCTGAGGACTCGACCCTTGCTAATCATTATACTTACAATTGATCTTTTTAGTGCAAGGTTAAATAAGATACACTCTTTTGGGTGCATCACCCCCCACACTTATTTCTTGTTTCTAACCCAAATTTTCAATAAATCTTCCTTGTCTTTGCAACTTGTCTCAAAACATGCTAATTCATCTTTGGAACAAAGGTAAAGATATAAGTATATTTAGGTTAGGGACAAGTTATGGTTACCAAAGAGATAGCTTATTCAATGTAGGCTCAAATTGGTTCACTAAGGGTGTGTTCTCTTGGAACATTAATAATGGATGGCTGTTTGGCTCTGGTTATAATCCTAATGCCTCTATCATATTCATGTTGTCACATGTATCAATATAGTCTCAAACGGTTTAAAGCAAGTTCTAGAGAATCATGTAATCATAAGAGCACTCAAGAAAGAAATTAGATTGATTTGTATAATGCATCAATCATTATAGGCTCAAAAACTCACAAGGATGATTATACAAGTCAGATTAAGTCTAAACATGCTTCTTTCTCAATCAACATATCATATTAACATTGGCTCATAAAAAGGTTGACATCAAGCTCAATTCTCATGAAAATCTTCTCACTAGTAAATCTGTTTTAGACTTATGCAATTCATATCTCATCATTGTATTAAAAAGGAACTAAAACTCAAAAAAAAAAATAATAATAATAATAATAATAAAGACTCATAAAAAAAATAGTAGACAAAATAAAAGAAATCCTAAATCATTCCCCCCACACTTAATTCTTACATTGTCCTCAATGTAAGTCTATTAACCCGAATGAAAGAATCATGTGTAAGAGAAAAGAACTAATAACATAAGAATAGGAACAACTAAGACTCAAAACAAAACAAACTCATGCAACCTAAATAATCCTAAAATACTAAACAAAAATTAACAAGTAAACATAAAAAGATTAAAATCAAACTGACAAGGTATGTCTCAAGTCTCCCTTACTCAGACCTTGTTCAGAATGAATACTTCTAAATTGCTTAAAATACAACAAACCTTTTTTTTTTTTTTTGAAAAGAAGAAATCAAACTGACAAGGTATGTCTCAAGTCTCCCTTACTCAGACCTTTTTCAGAATGAATACTTCTAAATTGCTTAAAACCCAACAATTTTTTTTTTTTTTAGCAAAATATGTCCCTTACCCCCTACTAAAGGTAGAATTTAGGAGATATTACCTGCAGAGGTTGCTAACCACTTATTATAACTGAGACACAACAAACAAAATGTTAGATAATGTCACAAAGACAAAGTGCAATCCACTCCTTGCTCGTCCATATCTCTTTTTCTTTTTCCGAGCGTTTGCGAAACAACCGTAGCAGATAAACACTCATAAGCTTGGAGCTTTTTGAGTAAATCTTCAATGGTTGTAGCAGAAATTATGGTTCTCCTTGCCTCTGAAAACATGAATCCATTATCCACAGCATTATCTAAATATGAAAGCAAATTACTAAAATAACCATTAATATTAAGCAAACCAATGGGTTTCTTATTTGTGACCAAAGATGACCAAGAAGCCACGCAAGCTATTTCTTCCAATGTACCCAGACCTCCTGGTAAAGCAATGAATGCATCGGCAGAATGGTACATGATTGTTATCCGTTCAGGGACACTCCAGACTTGTATTTCCTTACCCACGGTAGGTCCACAAAAACTTGTGAATAGTTTTGGCACGATTCCTAGAACTGGACTTCCTCCGGCGTGTGCTGCTGTAGCGACTGCTCCCATTAAACCCGTACTACCGCCTCCATAAATCAAGTGGATCTTTTGTTGGGCAAGTATTACTCCAACTCTTATGGCTTCATCAGCGAATATGTTATTTTTTCCTGGATAAGCACCTCCAAAGACACAAATTTTTTTAATGCGCTGGGATGAAGTACTTGCCATTTTTTTTTTCTTCGAGTGCCTGAAAGAGAATGAGTACATGGTGTAATATATAGAGGACTCAGTAGTGAATCAGACAAGAGTAATAATGTCGCCGAAAGTGTATCTGACCTGTCAGAAGAAAATGTTAACCTAACAAAAGATTTTTGCGTGATTTCAGGAAGAAAATCAAAAAGAGAAAAAAAAATCAACCGTAAAAGACAAATAAAAAAAAACGAGAATAGTTACACAAATCGAACAACACGTAAATTAAACCAAAATAAAGTTATTGCAAATCAAACCAAAAGCTGAGAAGTCATTTATTGTAGTTGTGATTGTGGCTCACATCTTCCTCTGGTTTTACGTCCAGAAACGGCTTAAACGCCTTCTATGAGTCGAGGATATGCTTCCCATCCAGTTTTCTTACAAGCTGGCAAACAGGGTCTTTTAACATCAGATTCCCAAGATGTTGCCATTCCCTTTGGAATTGCGGCCATAAATCAAGAATTTCTCTTTGTACGTCTCCACTAGGATGCGTCTCAAGAGAAAGTTGGATATTACCCAAATTCTCCTTACTCAGTCCATCCTTAATGAATTCAATTTTATCATCTCGATTAGAGGACGGAATCCCAATAGAACGACATTTACCGTTACACGTCCATCGTGCACATTTGTGGCAATTTGAACTCATGCGCTTTGCTCGTCGCTTCTTTGCAAAAGTGCTTCTACCTGTACCTGGTAAATGCAAAACAGGAAGATATTCATCTTCACGTACCTTGGCTTCAATTATCCAACGTATGTCGTCAGGAATCCCTTTGTGCATAAGCATTCTTAATCTTTCAAGTCGAACTTGGTAAAGCTTCAGTAAAATATTTCGAGGAAAAGGAGGAAATCGTTTTTGCAATCTTGTGAGAATATCATCCATCCTGAAAAAAATGAAAAAAATTTGAAAGAGAAATTGGAAGAGAAATTTATATACAATATCAGTTTTGTGGGTAGCTGATGGAACCGACTTAAATAATCACGGAGTACCGTTATCCGCCATTTAACCGGGGTTAAAAAAATTATATTTATATCTAGTTATTTTCAAAACAAGGATCAGAAAGAAAAACAACATAAAAAGACTCAAAAACAAAACACTCTAAATAAAATCCTAAATTCTCCCCCCCACACATAATTCTTACATTGTCATTAATGTAATGCTATTATCCCCCAATGCAAGAATTATATGTAAGAGAAAAGAATTATTAAACAAAAGAAACTTATGCAGCCTAAATGAACTTAAAAACAATAAACACAATTAACAAAGAAACATAAGAAATAAAAATAAAAACAATAAAAATAATAAAAGAAAAAGGAAAAGAAAGAGAAAGCAAATCTGAATATGGAAGGTTGGCAATTTAATCTTTAATTGGGCTGCCTTCCCAATTAACACTTGAGTTAGTGTTTTGAATCTAACCAACACCCCTTCTTGGCTTTTTAGGCTTGTCAGGCTCATACATGAAATTTCCCAAATTTATGCGTTTGAGAGGAAGCTTTCTTTGCACAACAGTGGATGCATTCTCCATTACAAGTATTATTCCATCATCCTTTGTGGTGCATATCTCATCGAGGAATGGTGCATCTTTTGGTACTTGTTGAATGACATCCAGAAACAAACTGTTTAAGGTTTCCAGCGTGTCTTGTTCATGTTCATCCTCTTTGAACTTTGCGAATCTACTAGGAAAAGGTGGAGAAGAAACATTAGTAAAAATTGGAATCTCAAACGTTACCTCAGGTGCCGAAATACTCTTATTTGTATTTGTGGCTTCATTATCCTCAAGAATAGAATCCATCTCTAATTCTGTCTCATCCTCATCTTGTTCCTCATTCCTCAAGGTCACAATAGTAGTATTCTCCTTTGAGTTAATCATTGTTTGGGCAGAGAGTTCTTTAGATCTTTGTGCTACCCATCCCACCATACTACTAGCCAATTGGCTCATTTGCTTTTCCAAACTCTGGATGCTTGCCCTTGTTTCCTGTTGAAATTGCAAAGAATCAGTAACAAGAGAATAGACAAGATCTTCTAAAGAAGTACCTGAGTTTTGAGTCATATGTGGTGGTTGAAAAAGATCTGGTTCTTGAGACCATGATTGATTGAAGCTAGATGGATGAGTGTAATTGGCATAAGGATCTACTTCTTGGTAATTTTCTGAGTAGCCGTAATTAGTATGATCCCACCATCCCTCATGGTAAGTGTTTGAGTAATGATCATACTGTTGGTCTTGGAACACTTGATGGCCTTGACATCCTCCCATGGCCAATTGTTGAACTGGGTAGGTGAGATTGGCTTGTTGATTTTCCATGTTCATGTATGCCACCAACTCTTCAAGTGTTAGATTGCTCAATTCCATCGTTTTGTTTTTTTTTTTTTTTTCAAAATTTGATAAGAAAAACTTGTATGTACAAGGAAATAAAACTCATTAGAACTGAAAATAAGAATAAACCAAGTAACAAATAAACTAAAGAAAACAATCCCCGGCAACGGCGCCAAAAACTTGATGCACCCAAAAGAGTGTATCTTATTTAACCTTGCACTAAAAAGATAAATTGTAAGTATAGTAGTTAGCAAGGGTCGAGTCCTCAGGGATTGGGTTTTAGTTTATAAGTTAATAGTTTAAAACTTAAATTCAAGAACAGTAAAAGAAAAGGGGTTTTTTGAAGCCAGATTTAAACTAAAGTAAATAATAAGAATAAGATGCAAGGCGGTAGAACCAGCCAATAAAAATATATATACTAAATTAGGCGGTATAACCAGCCAATAAAAATATATATACTAAATTAGGCGGTATAACCAGCCAATAAAAATAAAACAAAGATAATATACAAATTAGGCGGTATAACCAGCCAATAAAAATAAATATACTTTTAAAAATAAGCAAACTAGAAAAGTAAGAAAACAAGTAAGTAAGAAGAATCAAATATGAAAAATATGGTTAAGGTTTCATTCTCCACCACTAGACATCATTAAGAATCAATTTCAGATCTATCAATATCAACCAACTATCAAAGTTAACAACCGTAGATAACAACAAGCTCTGTTATCCCAATCTTTCCTTAGTTTGTCGTTAAATAGAACAAGCTCTCTATTTAATCTCTAACCATCAAACAACCTAGAATAAGCTCTCTAAGTTCAATTTAATGGCAGCTTTATGATGAGAAAGATAGGTTGATCTAAGCAACAAACACATAAGCTCGGATTGTTCAACTTAGGTTATGTTCCACTTTGCAATTATTGAAAACTTGACCATAATCATTAATCACAAATTGCCACTTATGAATAGGAAATCAAGACAATTACACGGATCAAGACTCCTAAACTAGCAATAGATAATTATCAAGATCTATCTAGTTGTACACCTAAACAAATCAAGACAACATCATGAACAATTCTTGTAGAAGAACATAAGCAACTTTGATAGAAAATTAATGATAGATAGAATCTGAAAATCAATTATAAAACATGTCTAGGGCTTTGAAATCACCCTTAACCAAATAGAAGTTTAGCCTAGCATAGGCATTATAAACATAAAATTAAAGAAAATCTAAGAAGAAAATAAAAGAAAGAAAGAAGAAGAGGAAGAATATTAATTATCCAACCTCTTGCTCTCTCTAAAGAAAAAGAAAACTAGAGAAAAGAAAGAAAACTAGAGAAAAGAAAGAAGAAGAAAACTTAGAGAATTTTATTAAAATGGCTAATATCCTACCTATGTACAATATGATCCCTTACAATCATCCAAGGCCCTCTATTTATACACATTTTGGAGGGCTAAATGACAAGAGACAAGCTTTACAAATTTCAAAGGTAGGTATATGACGATTTTGATCAGCCAAGTTGATGGTCGATTTCGTCAATATTGGAGGCCTGATATGATCACATGGTCTTCTAGAAAAAGGTTCCCCTATCAGTTACGGAACCATAGCCGTTGGAATCAGCTCATTTGCTGATGTGGTTAAGCAGATATGGGCAAAATACGAAAACATGTCAGCACAGACATCATTGCACATCAGCCACCTTGATGGTCGATTTCTTAAATATTGGAGGCCTTATCTGATCACATGGTCTTCTAGACAAAGGTTCCCCTATCAGTTACGGAACCATAGCCGTTGGAATCAGCTCATTTGCTGATGTGGTTAAGCAGATATGGGCAAAATACGAAAACATGTCAGCACAGACGTCATTGCACATCAGCCAACTTGATGGTCGATTTCGCTAGGGAAAACGACTCCGTTTTAAGAAGTGTAAAACATGAAAAAGATAGATATGCCTCTTAGCTTTGCATGGCTACAAATTTCAGCCTTATTGCTTCAGTGAAACTCGAGATATAGCTGATATGGCAAAAGGTGTCGGAACTGAAACTGAACTGGATTTGCCCTTAATTCTAGTAATCTGAAATCACTCAAAGAAACTTGTGAAAAACACCAAAATACATAAAAATATAAAAGATCATAAACACAATTAGACTAAACAATAATAACTCGTATTTGACACAAAACAATAATAAAACATAACTAAAAACTATATAATTATACGAGTTATCAAAACACCATGGCATCCTCTTCACATCCCAATGAGCCACTAAAAAAGGTAACTCCTAAACCATTTTTTCCTTCTTATATAACACCTCCACCTTTTCCTAGCAGGTTAGCAAAGTCCAAGAAGGAGGAGCAAGAGAAGGAAATTTTGGAAACCTTTCGGAAAGTAGAGGTGAACATTCCTTTACTAGATGCTATCAAGCAAGTGCCAAGATATGCCAAGTTCTTAAAAGAGTTGTGCACATCTAAACGGAAGTTGAAAGGGAATGAAAAGGTAAGTGTGGGGGAGAATGTGTGAGCTGTTCTTCAAAAGAAACTCCCACCTAAATGCAAGGATCTAGATATGTTTACCATTCCTTGTAAGATAGGCAACACCATGTTTGAGAGTGCTATGCTAGATCTAGGGGCATCTATTAATGTCATGCCATATTCAATTTATGCTTTATAGAATCTAAGACCATTAGAGGAAACCGGTATTATAATACAACTTGCTGACGGTTCTAACAATTACCCAAGAGGAGTTGTAAAGACGTTCTTGTTGATGCACCCAAAAGAGTGTATCTTATTTAACCTTCCACTAAAAAGATCAATTGTAAGTATAATGATTAGCAAGGGTCGAGTTCTCAGGGATTGGGTTTTAATCTATGAGTTATTAGTTTATAACTTACGTTCAAAGAAAACAATAAAAGAAAAGGGGTTTTTTGAAGCCAGATTTAAACTAAAGTAAATAATAAGAATAAGATGCAAGGCGGTATAACCAGCCAATAAAAATATATATACTAAATGAGGCGGTATAACCAGCCAATAAAAATATATATACTAAATGAGGCGGTATAACCAGCCAATAAAAATAAAACAAAGTTAATATACAAATTAGGCGGTATAACCAGCCAATAAAAATAAATATACTTTTAAAAATAAGCAAACTAGAAAAGTAAGAAAACAAGTAAGTAAGAAGAATCAAATATGAAAAATATGGTTAAGGTTTCATTCTCCACCACTAGACATCATTAAGAATCAATTTCAAATCTATCAATATCAACCAACTATCAAAGTTAACAACCGTAGATAACAACAAGCTCTGTTATCCCAATCTTTCCTTAGTTTGTCGTTAAATAGAACAAGCTCTCTATTTAATCTCTAACCATTAAACAACCTAGAATAAGCTCTCTAAATCCAATTTAATGGCAGCTTTATGATGAGAAAGATAGGTTGATCTAAGCAACAAACACATAAGCTCGGATTGTTCAACTTAGGTTATGTTCCACTTTGCAATTATTGAAAACTTGACCATAATCATTAATCACAAATTGCCACTTATGAATAGGAAATCAAGACAATTACACGGATCAAGACTCCTAGACTAGCAATAGATAATTATCAAGATCTATCTAGTTGTACACCTAAATAAATCAAGACAACATCATGAACAATTCTTGTAGAAGAACATAAGCAACTTTGATAGAAAATTAATGATAGATAGAATCTGAAAATCAATCACAAAACATTTCTAGGGCTTTGAAATCACCCCTAACCAAATAGAAGTTTAGCCTAGCATAGGCATTGTAAACATAAACATAAAATTAAAGAGAATCTAAGAAGGAAATAAAAGAAAGAAAGAAGAAGAAGAAAATAAAGAAAAAGAAAAAGAAAACTAGAGAAAAGAAAGAAGAAGAAAACTTAGAGAATTTTATTACAATGGCTAATATCCTACCAATGTACAATATGATCCTCTACAATCATCCAAGGCCCTCTATTTATACACATTTTGGAGGGCTAAATGACAAGAGACAAGCGTTACAAATTTCAAAGGTAGGTATAATAGGTGGGTGCATTTTTCTAACAATTTTCGTCATATTGTATGACAATTTTGATCAGCCAACTTGATGGTCGATTTTGTCAATATTGGAGGCCTGATCTGATCACATGGTCTTCTAGAAAAATGTTCCCCTATCAGTTACTGATCCATAGCCGTTTGAATCAGCTCATTTGCTGATGTGGATAAGAAGATATGGGCAAAATACGAAAACAGGTCAGCAAAGACGTCATTGCACATCAGCCAACTTGATAGTCGATTTCGCTAGGGAAAACGACTCCGTTTCAAGAAGTGTAAAACATGAAAAAGATAGATATGCCTCTTAACTTTGTACGGTTAAAATTTCAGCCTTATTGCTTTAGTGAAACTCCAGATATAGCTGATATGGCAAAAGGTGTCGGAACTGGAACTGAACTGGATTTGCCCTTAATTCTAGTAATCTGAAATCACTCAAAGAAACTTGTGAAAAACACCAAATTACATAAAAATATAAAAGATCATAAACACAATTTAGACTAAACAATAATAACTCGTATTTGACACAAAACAATAATAAAACATAATTAAAAACTATATAATTATACGAGTTATCACACCCCCACACTTAGATTGTTGCTAGTCCTCGAGCAAAAACAAATAAAAATAAAATAAGAAAATCTAATCTAATCCACTTTCGTAGGAAATCACGGTGGCACTTAGCATGTGACACAAGCCTTTAAACCCCTAGGTGTCCCTAGTGGACGAGTTTAGTCTCGTGAGGGTTTACTAGAACGATACCCACAAACCTTGAAGACATAAGAAAAACTAAAAATAATAATTATAACTAATCCTTCCAATATAAATTAGAGATAATCATTGGACAAGTCTTAAAAACTAATCAATAGCTTAAAGAAATTCACAAAAAATCTTACTTGAATGTAAATAGTTTGAGTTAAGCCAATATTAACATAACATATTTCAATCAAAATAGTGCATATTCAAACTTAATCTCAACTTCTCACATGGGATACTCTCTTAATTTTCACTCTTTAAAGTAGTGGTAAAGTGTTTACACTCAATCAATCTCATGAAAACACTTCTACCATATGCTTGCTTGTCCACCTATTCTCCACTATTTAGATCATACAACTTCATAAATCAAGAGGTCTTTATTCAAGGTTGTAATGGGGCCAAAGGGTTATAATGTGGTTAAAGAACAAAAGGATAAAGATATCACAAAGGTTCCAAAGAGTTCATAGAGTTTAGAGACATAATAAGATCATACAAAGAAACTTCTCAAAACTCTTTACAAGTACATAGTCATCTAGGCCGGATATTCATGTTGGGCCTTTTCTTCATTCTAAACAACTTTGTAACATCTTTTTCTTTACTTTAACTAGAAGTTCAAGAGAAGATTTTTTTTTTTTATATGGGAATGTATTTGACAATGATCCCTTTCTTTTTCTCTTGACTTTTTGATAACTCGTATAATTATATAGTTTTTAGTTATGTTTTATTATTGTTTTGTGTCAAATACGAGTTATTATTGTTTAGTCTAATTGTGTTTATGATCTTTTATATTTTTATGTAATTTGGTGTTTTTCACAAGTTTCTTTGAGTGATTTCAAATTACTAGAATTAAGGGCAAATCCAGTTCAGTTCCAGTTCCCACACCTTTTGCCATATCAGCTATATATCGAGTTTCACTAAAGCAATAAGGCTGAAATTTTAACCGTGCAAAGTTAAGAGGCATATCTATCTTTTTCATGTTTTACACTTCTTGAAACGGAGTCGTTTTCCCTAGCGAAATCGACCATCAAGTTGGCTGATGTGCAATGACGTCTGTGCTGACCTGTTTTCGTATTTTGCCCATATCTTCTTATCCACATCAGAAAATGAGCTGATTCCAACGGCTATGGATCAGTAACTGACAGGGGAACATTTTTATAGAAGACCATGTGATCAGATCAGGCCTCCAATATTGACAAAATCGACCATCAAGTTGGCTGATCAAAATTGTCATACAATATGACGAAAATTGTTAGAAAAATGCACCCACCTATTATACCTACCTTTGAAATTTGTAAAGCTTGTCTCTTGTCATTTAGCCCTCCAAAATGTGTATAAATAGAGGGCCTTGGATGATTGTAGAGGATATATTGTACATTGGTAGGATATTAGCCATTGTAATAAAATTCTCTAAGTTTTCTTCTTCTTTCTTTTCTCTAGTTTTCTTTTTCTTTATTTTCTTCTTCTTCTTTCTTTCTTTTATTTCCTTCTTAGATTCTCTTTAATTTTATGTTTATGTTTACAATGCCTATGCTAGGCTAAACTTCTAATTGGTTAAGGGTGATTTCAAAGCCCTAGACATGTTTTGTGATTGATTTTTAGATTCTATCTATCATTAATTCTCTATCAAAGTTGCTTATGTTCTTCTACAAGAATTGTTCATGATGTTGTCTTGATTTATTTAGGTGTACAACTAGATAGATCTTGATAATTATCTATTGCTAGTTTAGGAGTCTTGATCCGTGTAATTGTCTTGATTTCCTATTCATAAGTGGCAATTTGTGATTAATGATTATGGTCAAGTTTTCAATAATTGCAAAGTGGAACATAACCTAAGTTGAACAATCCGAGCTTATGTGTTTGTTGCTTAGATCAACCTATCTTTCTCATCATAAAGCTGCCATTAAATTGAATTTAGAGAGCTTATTCTAGGTTGTTTAATGGTTAGAGATTAAATAGAGAGCTTGTTCTATTTAACGACAAACTAAGGAAAGATTGGGATAACAGAGCTTGTTGATATCTACGGTTGTTAACTTTGATAGTTGGTTGATATTGATAGATCTGAAATTGATTCTTAATGATGTCTAGTGGTGGAGAATGAAACCTTAACCATATTTTTCATATTTGATTCTTCTTACTTACTTGTTTTCTTACTTTTCTAGTTTGCTTATTTTTAAAAGTATATTTATTTTTATTGGCTGGTTATACCGCCTAATTTGTATATTAACTTTGTTTTATTTTTATTGGCTGGTTATACCGCCTAATTTAGTATAAATATTTTTATTGGCTGGTTATACCGCCTTGCATCTTATTCTTATTATTTACTTTAGTTTAAATCTGGCTTCAAAAACCCCTTTTCTTTTATTGTTCTTGAATTTAAGTTTTAAACTATTAACTTATAAACTAAAACCCAATCCCTGAGGACTCGACCCTTGCTAACTACTATACTTACAATTTATCTTTTTAGTGCAAGGTTAAATAAGATACACTCTTTTGGGTGCATCAAATTTTTGGCGCCGTTGCCGGGGATTGCTTTCTTTAGTTTATTAGTTTATTGGTTTATTCTTATTTTCTGTTCTAATTATTTACTTTCTTATTTTTTTTTTATTAGTGAATGTTCCAAGCTCCCGAAGAAGACTTACGACTTAGGAAAATTCGGGAATTTATAACTTCTCACCAACAACCAATCGAGGAGTTGATCCAAAACATCCAAGAGAAGCAAGGAGAGATGGCACCAGCTGACAACCGAACTCTCAAGGAGCTAGCCGCTCCGGACTTGGGTCAACAACCATTATGCATTGAATATGCTAATCTTGAGGTAGCTTTTGAATTAAAATCTGGTTTGATTCATCTTCTCCCAACTTTTCATGGTTTTGCAGGAGAGGATCCAAATAAGCACCTCAAGGAATTCCATGTAGTTTGCTCAAGCATGAGACCAACAGGGGTCACGGAAGAGCAAGTTAAGTTGAGAGCCTTCCCATTCTCTCTAGCTGATTCAGCAAAGGAATGGCTCTACTATCTACCATCCGGGACCATCACTACATGGAATGATTTGAAGAAAGCATTCTTGGAAAGGTATTTCCCAGCATCTAAGGCTGCCAACATTAGGAAAGAGATATGTGGGATTCGGCAATACAACGGAGAGTCCTTATATGAATATTGGGAGAGGTTCAAGAAACTTTGTGCATCATGTCCACACCATCAAATAAGTGAACAACTTCTCATCCAATACTTCTATGAAGGTCTCATGCCCATGGAGAGAAGTATGATAGATGCCGCTAGTGGGGGAGCTCTAGTTGATAAGACTCCCAGGGCTGCTAGAACATTAATCTCCAACATGGCAGCCAATTCTCAACAGTTCTCAATGAGACAAGATCCACCACCACAACCTAAGAGAGTTAATGAGGTAAGTATATCATCCCTTGAACAAAAATTTGATAAACTGACTTCTCTTGTTCAACAATTGGCTGTAGGTAAAATACAACAAATAAAGGCTTGTGGCATATGTTCAAACATAGGGCACCAAACTGATATGTGTCCAACACTTCAAGAGGATACCAATGAACATGTGAATGCCATGGGTGGATTTCAGAACCAATCAAGGAAATATGATCCCTACTCAAACACTTACAATCCAGGATGGAGGGATCATCCAAACTTCAATTATGGAGGGAACCAATCACAAACTATTCCTCCACCATTTGACCACAGGCCACCGGGTTTTCAGCAAAGAGTGCAACAACCATACCAAACCCGACAACAACTACCACCCACCCAAAATTCAGGTACTTCTCTTGAAGATCTTGTTAAAGCTCTTTCTACTAATACAATTCAATTTCAACAGGAAACAAAGACAAGTATTCGAAATTTGGAGACTCAAATAGGGCAATTGGCAACAACCATGAGTCAAATGCAAGCAAGGGATTCTGGGAAATTACCTTCCCAAACCATAGTGAATCCAAGAGAGAATGCCAATGCTATAACTTTAAGAAGTGGGAAACAGCTAGAGACACCACAAAATGATAGTGCTCAAGGGGAGAACAATGATAGTGCTCAAGGAAACCGGTGTTATAATACAACTTGCTGACCGTTCTAACACTTATCCAAGAGGAGTTGTAGAAGACGTTCTTGTACAGGTTAATGAATTGGTTTTTCCCGCTGACTTTTATGTTATTGAGATGGAAGATGAGATATCTTCTAATCCCACACCTATTCTATTAGGGAGACCATTCTTGAAAACAGCAAGAACTAAAATAGATGTACATGATGGCACTCTAACTATGGAATTTGATGGTGAAATAATTCGCTTTAACATTTTTGAGGCCATGAGATATCCTAGTGATGTGCATTCTGTTTTTAATATTGATATAATTGACTCACTAGTGCAGCAAGCTTATGAACTAGATGGTGAAGATAGTGTGGAAATAGTCCTTAGCAACCATCTCGGAATGGGGAATGCTAAACTAGCCTTGAGTGACCATGTGGAAGGGGCACTAGAATCTTTACACTCGCTGCCACCTAAAGATGTAAGGTTTGATGTTTCATTTATTGATTTGCCTTTATCTAATGAGAAACTTCTACCTTCCATTTTGCAGGCACCAACTTTAGAGTTGAAACCACTACCGAACCACTTGAAATATGTGTTCCTAGGTAAAAAGGACACACTACCGATCATCATTGCCAAAGAGCTCACACCTTTGCAAGAAGAGCGACTTATCCGGGTGCTTAGAGAGCATAAAACAGCAATTGGTTTGACAATTGCCGATATCAAGGGAATAAGCCCATCCATGTGCATGCACCGGATTTTGTTAGAGGAAGGGTCCAAACCAACAAGAGAAGCACAAAGAAGATTGAACCCTCCTATGATGGAGGTTGTGAAAAAGGAGATACTGAAGCTCCTAGATGTTGGAGTGATCTATCCTATCTCGGATAGCAAATGGGTGAGCCCGGTCCAAGTGGTTCCAAAGAAATCAGGTGTAACGGTGGTAACAAATAATGAGAATGAACTTGTTCCTACTAGGATTCAAACAGGATGGCGAGTTTGTATTGATTATCGTAAACTTAATTCCACAACTCGCAAAGACCACTTTCCTTTACCTTTTATTGATCAAATGCTTGAAAGGTTAGCTGGCCATTCTCATTATTGTTTTCTTGATGGTTTTTCAGGTTATAATCAAATAGCCATTGCTCCGGAGGACCAAGAGAAAACAACATTCACATGTCCATTTGGTACTTTTGCATACCGGCGTATGCCATTTGGTCTTTGTAATGCACCAGCTACATTCCAAAGGTGTATGGTTAGCATATTTTCAGATTATGTAGAGAACATCATAGAAGTGTTTATGGATGATTTTAGTGTCTATGGTGATTCTTTTGATAGATGTCTAGAGAACCTTACACTTGTACTTGAAAGATGCATGGAAACTAACCTTGTTTTGAATTGGGAAAAATGTCACTTTATGGTAGAACAAGGAATAGTTTTGGGCCATGTTATTTCTTCTAGAGGGATAGAGGTTGATAAGTCTAAAATAGATATTATGCATTCTTTACCACCTCCCACAAATGTGAGAGAGGTTCGTTCTTTTCTTGGACATGCAGGTTTCTATAGGAGATTTATCAAAGACTTCTCAAAGATCACATTACCTCTTTGCAAGCTACTACAAAAAGATGTGGTTTTCCACTTTGATGATAAATGCAAAGAGGCGTTTGAAACATTGAAGGGACTCTTGACATCAGCTCCTATCATCCAACCACCAGATTGGAATGTACCTTTTGAAATCATGTGTGATGCTAGTGACTATGCCATTGGAGCTGTTTTGGGCCAACGGGTTGGCAAAGCCTCACATGCCATTTATTATGCCTCCCGAACTCTTAATGATGCTCAATTGAACTATTCCACTACTGAAAAAGAACTTTTGGCTGTTGTATTTGCTTTAGAAAAATTTCGATCTTATTTAATTGGTACTAAAGTAATTGTATATTCTGACCATGCAGCCCTTAAGTACTTACTCACTAAAAAGGAGGCCAAACCAAGGTTGATTAGATGGATACTTCTCTTACAAGAGTTTGATTTGGAGATAAAAGATAAGAGAGGTAGTGACAACCTGGTTGCGGACCATCTTAGCCGTTTAGTTCATGAAGAGGATGCACTACCCTTGAATGAGAACTTTCCGGATGAGCAACTTCTTT
The DNA here is from genome assembly GCA_030761205.1 of Fremontodendron californicum. Taxonomy (NCBI): domain Eukaryota; kingdom Viridiplantae; phylum Streptophyta; class Magnoliopsida; order Malvales; family Malvaceae; genus Fremontodendron; species Fremontodendron californicum. The sequence goes on along the minus strand of JAULJL010000023.1, from coordinate 6,689,983 downwards.
TTATAAGTACAACAACTCCTTGGTATGCTGATATTGTTAATTACTTAGTTACCAAGAAGTTGCCACAAGAGTTGACACAAGCTCAAAGAAATAAGATCAAGAGTGATGCCAAATACTACATATGGGATGATCCTTACCTTTGGAAGCATTGCTCCGATCAGATTATAAGAAGGTGTGTACTCGAAACTGAATTTCAATCTATTCTCACCTTTTGTCACTCTTATGCATGTGGAGGACACTTTGGATCCAAAAGAACAGCCATGAAAGTTCTTGATTCTGGATTTTATTGGCCTACCATATTCAAAGATGCATACCTCTTTTGCAAGTCATGTGATCGTTGCCAAAGAACAGGTAACTTAGGTGCTTGAAATCAAATGCCTCAAACTCCAATACTTATTGTTGAAATTTTTGATGTATGGGGCATGGATTTCATGGGACCTTTTCCTCCTTCTTTTGGTAATCTTTATATTTTACTTGCCGTTGATTATGTTTAAAAGTGGGTGGAAGCAAAATCCACTAGGACTAATGACTCTAAAGTTGTTTCAGATTTTGTCAAGACTAACATCTTTGCTAGGTTTGGAACGCCAAAGGCCATAATCAGCGATAGAGGTACTCACTTTTGCAATAGGACTATGGAAGCACTTTTGAGGAAGTATAGCATCACACACAAGGTCTCCACCTCATATCATCCTCAAACTAGTGGGCAAGCTGAAGTGTCAAACCGAGAAGTTAAGTCCATCCTTGAAAAGACAGTTAATCCAAATAGGAAGGATTGGAGTTCACGACTTGATGATACACTTTGGGCTTATAGGACAGCATATAAGACACCCATTGGTATGTCTCCTTATCGACTTGTTTATGGTAAGCCTTGTCATCTTCCGGTTGAATTGGAACATAAATCATATTGGGCTATCAAACAATGCAACATGGAGATGGATGAGACAGGAAAGAAAAGAAAACTTGACCTACAAGAATTAGAGGAGATAAGGAATGATGCCTATCAAAATTCTAGGATTTACAAGGAAAAGACTAAGGCATTCCATGACAAGATGATATCAAGAAAGGAATTTGTTGTTGGACAAAAAGTTCTTCTCTTCCATTCACGCCTTAAGTTATATCCAGGTAAGTTACGTTCTCGTTGGGTTGGACCTTTTGTTATTACTAATGTATTTACTCATGGTGCAGTTGAAATCCAAAGCCCAAAAACAGATAAGGCATTCAAAGTGAATGGTCATAGATTGAAGCCTTACTATGAGAACTTTCCAATACAAGATGTGGAGGAGTTTCCACTTTTTGAGCCAAAGTATGTTGAATAATAATGGCATGGGTCTAAGTTAGGCTGAGGACAATAAACCAAGCGCTTCTTGGGAGGCAACCCAAAAGGATGGAGAGCATCTATTATATCAGATTTGCATATTCCTTACTCTCCATCATTCTATCTTTTATTGTTTTTCTTTTCTTTTGTTTAATAGTTCTTTTCTCTTACATATAATTCTTGCATTGGGGGATAATAGCATTACATTGAGGACAATGTAAAAATTATGTGTGGGGGGAAGAATTTAGGATTTTATTTAGAGTGTTTTGTTTTTGAGTTTTTTTTATGTTGTTTTTCTTTCTGATCCTTGTTTTGAAAATAACTAGATGTAAATATAATTTTTATTTTTTTTACCCCGGTTAAATGGCGGATAACGGTACTCCGTGATTATTTAAATCGGTTCTGATAACTCGTATAATTATATAGTTTTTAGTTATGTTTTATTATTGTTTTGTGTCAAATACGAGTTATTATTGTTTAGTCTAATTGTGTTTATGATCTTTTATATTTTTATGTATTTTGGTGTTTTTCACAAGTTTCTTTGAGTGATTTCAGATTACTAGAATTAAGGGCAAATCCAGTTCAGTTTCAGTTCCGATACCTTTTTCCATATCAGCTATATCTGGAGTTTCACTGAAGCAATAAGGCTGAAATTTTAACCGTGCAAAGTTAAGAGGCATATCTATCTTTTTCATGTTTTACACTTCTTGAAACGGAGTCGTTTTTCCTAGCGAAATCAACCATCAAGTTGGCTGATGTGCAATGACGTCTGTCCTGAGCAGTTTTCGCATTTTCACCATATCGTCCGATACACATCAGAAAATGAGCTGATTCCAACGGCTATGGATCACTAACTGATAGGGGAACATTTGTCTAGAAGACCATGTGATCAGATAAAGCCTCCAATATTGAAGAAATCGACCATCAAGTTGGCTGATGTGCAATGACGTCTGTGCTGACATGTTTTCGTATTTTGCCCATATCTGCTTATCCACATCAGCAAATGAGCTGATTCCAACGGCTATGGATCCGTAACTGATAGGGGAACCTTTTTCTAGAAGACCATGTGATCAGATCAGGCCTCCAACATTGACGAAATCGACCATCAAGTTGGCTGATCAAAATTGTCATACAATATGACGAAAATTGTTAGAAAAATTCACCCACCTATTATACCTACCTTTGAAATTTGTAAAGCTTGTCTCTTGTCATTTAGCCTTCCAAAATGTGTATAAATAGAGGGCTTGGATGATTGTAGAGGATCATATTGTACATAGGTAGGATATTAGCCATTTTAATAAAATTCTCTAAGTTTTCTTCTTCTTTCTTTTCTCTAGTTTTCTTTCTTTTCTCTAGTTTTCTTTTTCTTTAGAGAGAGCAAGAGGTTGGATAATTAATATTCTTCCTCTTCTTCTTTCTTTCTTTTATTTTCTTCTTAGATTTTCTTTAATTTTATGTTTATGTTTATAATGCCTATGCTAGGCTAAACTTCTATTTAGTTAAGGGTGATTTCAAAGCCCTAGACATGTTTTGTGATTGATTTTCAGATTCTATCTATCATTAATTTTCTATCAAAGTTGTTTATGTTCTTCTACAAGAATTGTTCATGATGTTGTCTAGATTTATTTAGGTGTACAACTAGATAGATCTTGATAATTATCTATTGCTAGTTTAGGAGTCTTGATCCGTGTAATTGTCTTGATTTCCTATTCATAAGTGGCAATTTGTGATTAATGATTATGGTCAAGTTTTCAATAATTGCAAAGTGGAACATAACCTAAGTTGAACAATCCGAGCTTATGTGTTTGTTGCTTAGATCAACCTATCTTTCTCATCATAAAGCTGCCATTAAATTGAATTTAGAGAGCTTATTCTAGGTTGTTTAATGGTTAGAGATTAAATAGAGAGCTTGTTCTATTTAACGACAAACTAAGGAAAGATTGGGGTAACAGAGTGATAACTCGTATAATTATATAGTTTTTAGTTATGTTTTATTATTGTTTTGTGTCAAATACGAGTTATTATTGTTTAGTCTAATTGTGTTTATGATCTTTTATATTTTTATGTAATTTGGTGTTTTTCACAAGTTTCTTTGAGTGATTTCAGATTACTAGAATTAAGGGCAAATCCAGTTCAGTTCCAGTTCCGACACATTTTGCCATATCAGCTATATCTGGAGTTTCACTGAAGCAATAAGGCTGAAATTTGTAGCCGTGCAAAGCTAAGAGGCATATCTATCTTTTTCATGTTTTATACTTCTTGAAACGGAGTCGTTTTCCCTAGAGAAATCGACCATCAAGTTGGCTGATGTGCAATGACGTCTGTGCTGACCTGTTTTCGTATTTTGCCCATATATTCTTATCCACATCAGCAAATGAGCTGATTCCAATGGCTATGGATCCGTAACTGATACGGGAACCTTTGTCTAGAAGACCATATGATCAGATCAGGCCTCTAATATTGACGAAATCGACCATCAAGTTGGCTGATGTGCAATGACGTCTGTGCTGACATGTTTACGTATTTTGCCCATATCTGCTTATCCACATCAGCAAATGAGCTGATTCCAACGGCTATGGATCCGTAACTGATAGGGGAACCTTTTTCTAGAAGACCATGTCATCAGATCAGGCCTCCAACATTGACGAAATCGACCATCAAGTTGGCTGATCAAAATTGTCATACAATATGACGAAAATTGTTAGAAAAATTCACCCACCTATTATACCTACCTTTGAAATTTGTAAAGCTTGTCTCTTGTCATTTAGCCTTCCAAAATGTGTATAAATAGAGGGCCTTGGATGATTGTAGAGGATATTGTACATAGGTAGGATATTAGCCATTTTAATAAAATTCTCTAAGTTTTCTTCTTCTTTCTTTTCTCTAGTTTTCTTTCTTTTCTCTAGTTTTCTTTTTCTTTAGAGAGAGCAAGAGGTTGGATAATTAATATTCTTCCTCTTCTTCTTTCTTTCTTTTATTTTCTTCTTAGATTTTCTTTAATTGTATGTTTATGTTTATAATGCCTATGCTAGGCTAAACTTCTATTTGGTTAAGGGTGATTTCAAAGCCCTAGACATGTTTTGTGATTGATTTTCAGATTCTATCTATCATTAATTTTCTATCAAAGTTGCTTATGTTCTTCTACAAGAATTGTTCATGATGTTGTCTAGATTTATTTAGGTGTACAACTAGATAGATCTTGATAATTATCTATTGCTAGTTTAGGAGTCTTGATCCGTGTAATTGTCTTGATTTCCTATTCATAAGTGGCAATTTGTGATTAATGATTATGGTCAAGTTTTCAATAATTGCAAAGTGGAACATAACCTAAGTTGAACAATCCGAGCTTATGTGTTTGTTGCTTAGATCAACCTATCTTTCTCATCATAAAGCTGCCATTAAATTGAATTTAGAGAGCTTATTCTAGGTTGTTTAATGGTTAGAGATTAAATAGAGAGCTTGTTCTATTTAACGACAAACTAAGGAAAGATTGGGGTAACAGAGCTTGTTGTTATCTACGGTTGTTAACTTTGATAGTTGGTTGATATTGATAGATCTGAAATTGATTCTTAATGATGTCTAGTGGTGGAGAATGAAACCTTAACCATATTTTTCATATTTGATTCTTCTTACTTATTTGTTTTCTTACTTTTAGTTTGCTTATTTTTTATATTTATTTTTATTGGCTGGTTATACCGCCTAATTTGTATATTAACTTTGTTTTATTTTTATTGGCTGGTTATACCGCCTAATTTAGTATATATATTTTTATTGGCTGGTTATACCGCCTAATTTAGTATATATATTTTTATTGGCTGGTTATACCGCCTTGCATCTTATTCTTATTATTTACTTTAGTTTAAATCTGGCTTCAAAAACCCCTTTTCTTTTATTGTTCTTGAATTTAAGTTTTAAACTATTAACTTATAAACTAAAACCCAATCCCTGAGGACTCGACCCTTGCTAACTACTATACTTACAATTTATCTTTTTAGTGCAAGGTTAAATAAGATACACTCTTTTGGGTGCATCAAGTTTTTGGCGCCGTTGCCGGGGATTGTTTTCTTTAGTTTATTTGTTACTTGGTTTATTCTTATTTTCAGTTCTAATGAGTTTTATTTTCTTGTACATACGGGTTTTTCTGATCAAATTTTGAAAAAAAAATAAAAAATAAATAATAAAAAAAAAAACGATGGAATTAAGCAATCTAACACTTGAAGAGTTGGTGGCATACATGAACATGGAGAATCAACAAGCCAATCTCACCTTCCCAGTTCAACAATTGGCCATGGGAGGATGTCAAGGCCATCAAGTGTTCCAAGACCAACAGTATGATCATTACTCAAACACTTACCATGAGGGATGGTGGGATCATACTAATTATGGCTACTCGAAAAATTACCAAGAAGTAGATCCTTATGCCAATTACACTCATCCATCTAGCTTCAATCAATCATGGTCCCAAGAACCAGATCTTTTTCAACCACCACATATGACTCAAAACTCAGGTACTTCTTTAGAAGATCTTGTCTATTCTCTTGTTACTGATACATTGCAATTTCAACAGGAAACAAGGGCAAGCATCCAGAGTTTGGAAAAGCAAATGATCCAATTGACTAGTAGTATGGTGGGATGGGTAGCACAAAGATCTGAAGAGCTCCCTGCCCAAACGATGATTAACCCAAAGGAGAATGTTACGATTGTGACCTTGAGGAATGAGGAACAAGATGAGGATGAGACAAAATTAGAGATGGATTCTATTCTTGAGGATAATGAAGCCACAAATCCAAATAAGAGTATTTCGGCACCTGAGGTAACGTTTAAGGTTCCACTTTTTACTAATGTTTCTTCTCCACCTTTTCCTAGTAGATTTGCAAAGTTCATGGAGGAAGAACATGAACAACATATGCCAGAAACCTTAAACAACTTGTTTGTGGATGCCATTCAACAAGTATCAAAATATGCTCCATTCCTCGATGAGATATGCACCACAAAGGATGATGGAATAATACTTGTAATGGAGAATGCATCCACTGTTGTGCAAAGAAAGCTTCCTCTCAAACGCATTAATTTGGAAAATTTCATGTATGAGCCTGACAAGCCTAAAAAGCCAAGAAGGGGTGTTGGTTAGGTTCAAAACATTAACTCAAGTGTTAATTGGGAAGGCAACCCAATTAAAGAAGAAATTGCCAACCTTCCATATTCAGATTTGCTTTCTCTTTCTTTTCCTTTTTCTTTTCTTTTATTATTTTTATTTTTATTGTTTTTATTTTTATTTTTTTATGTTTACTTGTTAATTTTTGTTTAGTATTTTAGGATTATTTAGGTTGCATGAGTTTGTTTTGTTTTGAGTCTTAGTTGTTCCTATTCTTATGTTATTAGTTCTTTTCTCTTACACATGATTCTTTCATTTGGGTTAATAGACTTACATTGAGGACAATGTAAGAATTAAGTGTGGGGGGAATGATTTAGGATTTCTTTTATTTTTGTCTACTATTTTTTTTATGAGTCTTTATTATTATTATTTTTAGTGTGTTTTAGTTCCTTTTTAATACAATGATGAGATATGAATTGCATAGGTCTAAACTGGTTATTAGTGAGAAGATTTTCATGAGAATTGAGCTTGATGTCAACCTTTTTATGAGCCAATGTTAATATAATATGTTGATTGAGAAAGAAGCATGTTTAGACTTAATCTGACTTGTATAATCATCCTTGTGAGTTTTTGAGCCTATAATGATTGATGCATTATACAAATCAATCTAATTTCTTTCTTGAGTGCTCTTATGATTACAGGATTCTCTAGAACTTGCTTTAAACCGTTTGAGACTATATTGATACATGTGACAACATGAATATGATAGAGGCATTAGGATTTTTAGCCAGAGCCAAACAGCCATCCCTTATTGATGTTCCAAGAGAACACACCCTAAGTGAACCAATTTGAGCCTACATTGAATAAGCTATCTCTTTGGTAACCATAACTTGTCCCTAACCTAAATATACTTATATCTTTACCTTTGTTCCAAAGATGAATTAGCATGTTTTGAGACAAGTTGCAAAGACAAGGGATATTTTTAGTTAAAAATTTGGGTTAGAAACAAGAAATAAGTGTGGGGGGGGGGGGAAAGAAAAGAAAAGTCAAAAAAAAAAAAAAAAAAAAAAAAAAAAAAAAAGAAATGGAATACTGGCAAATACATTCAAAAAAAAAATATGAATCATCTCTTGAATTTTGGGAAAAAGAAAAAGATGTTACAAAGTTGTTCAGAATGAAGAAAAGGCCCAACATAAATATCCGGCCTAGGTGACTATGTACTTGTAAAAAGTTTTGAGAAGTTTCTTTGTATGATCTTTTTATGACTCTAAACTTTATGAACTCTTTGGAACCTTTGTGATATCTTTATCCTTTTGTTCTTCAACCACATTACAAACCCCTTGGCCCCATTACAACCTTGATTAAAGACCTCTTGATTCATGAAGTTGTATGATCTAAATAGTGGAGAATAGGTGGACAAGCAAGAATATGGTAGAACTGTTTTCATGAGATTGATTGAGTGTAAACACTTCACCACTACTTTAAAGAGTGAAAATCATGAGGGTATCCCATGTGAGAAGTTGAGATTAAATTTGAACATGCACTATTTTGATTGAGATATGTTATGTTAATATTGGCTTAACTCAAACAATTTACATTCAAGCTTGATTTTTTGTGAAATTCTTTAAGCTATTGATTAGTTTATAAGACTTGTTCAAAGATTGTCACTAATTTGTATTGAAAGGATTAGGAGTAAATATTTTTAGTATATGTAGTTTATTTATATGAAGTTTATTTATATTTTAATTTTTCAATGTTTGTGGGTATCGTTCTAGTAAACCCTCACGAGACTAAACTCGTCCACTAGGGACACCTAGGGGTTTAAAGGCTTGTGTCACATGCTAAGTGCCACCGTGATTTCCTACGAAAATGGATTAGATTAGATTTTCTTATTTTATTTTTATTGAGTCGTTGCTAGGGACTAGCAACAATCTAAGTGTGGGGGTGTGATAACTCGTATAATTATATAGTTTTTAGTTATGTTTTATTATTGTTTTGTGTCAAATACGAGTTATTATTGTTTAGTCTAATTGTGTTTATGATCTTTTATATTTTTATGTAATTTGGTGTTTTTCACAAGTTTCTTTGAGTGATTTCAGATTACTAGAATTAAGGGCAAATCCAGTTCAGTTCCAGTTCCGACACATTTTGCCATATCAGCTATATCTGGAGTTTCACTGAAGCAATAAGGCTGAAATTTGTAGCCGTGCAAAGCTAAGAGGCATATCTATCTTTTTCATGTTTTATACTTCTTGAAACGGAGTCGTTTTCCCTAGAGAAATCGACCATCAAGTTGGCTGATGTGCAATGACGTCTGTGCTGACCTGTTTTCGTATTTTGCCCATATATTCTTATCCACATCAGCAAATGAGCTGATTCCAATGGCTATGGATCCGTAACTGATACGGGAACCTTTGTCTAGAAGACCATATGATCAGATCAGGCCTCTAATATTGACGAAATCGACCATCAAGTTGGCTGATGTGCAATGACGTCTGTGCTGACATGTTTACGTATTTTGCCCATATCTGCTTATCCACATCAGCAAATGAGCTGATTCCAACGGCTATGGATCCGTAACTGATAGGGGAACCTTTTTCTAGAAGACCATGTCATCAGATCAGGCCTCCAACATTGACGAAATCGACCATCAAGTTGGCTGATCAAAATTGTCATACAATATGACGAAAATTGTTAGAAAAATTCACCCACCTATTATACCTACCTTTGAAATTTGTAAAGCTTGTCTCTTGTCATTTAGCCTTCCAAAATGTGTATAAATAGAGGGCCTTGGATGATTGTAGAGGATATTGTACATAGGTAGGATATTAGCCATTTTAATAAAATTCTCTAAGTTTTCTTCTTCTTTCTTTTCTCTAGTTTTCTTTCTTTTCTCTAGTTTTCTTTTTCTTTAGAGAGAGCAAGAGGTTGGATAATTAATATTCTTCCTCTTCTTCTTTCTTTCTTTTATTTTCTTCTTAGATTTTCTTTAATTGTATGTTTATGTTTATAATGCCTATGCTAGGCTAAACTTCTATTTGGTTAAGGGTGATTTCAAAGCCCTAGACATGTTTTGTGATTGATTTTCAGATTCTATCTATCATTAATTTTCTATCAAAGTTGCTTATGTTCTTCTACAAGAATTGTTCATGATGTTGTCTAGATTTATTTAGGTGTACAACTAGATAGATCTTGATAATTATCTATTGCTAGTTTAGGAGTCTTGATCCGTGTAATTGTCTTGATTTCCTATTCATAAGTGGCAATTTGTGATTAATGATTATGGTCAAGTTTTCAATAATTGCAAAGTGGAACATAACCTAAGTTGAACAATCCGAGCTTATGTGTTTGTTGCTTAGATCAACCTATCTTTCTCATCATAAAGCTGCCATTAAATTGAATTTAGAGAGCTTATTCTAGGTTGTTTAATGGTTAGAGATTAAATAGAGAGCTTGTTCTATTTAACGACAAACTAAGGAAAGATTGGGGTAACAGAGCTTGTTGTTATCTACGGTTGTTAACTTTGATAGTTGGTTGATATTGATAGATCTGAAATTGATTCTTAATGATGTCTAGTGGTGGAGAATGAAACCTTAACCATATTTTTCATATTTGATTCTTCTTACTTATTTGTTTTCTTACTTTTAGTTTGCTTATTTTTTATATTTATTTTTATTGGCTGGTTATACCGCCTAATTTGTATATTAACTTTGTTTTATTTTTATTGGCTGGTTATACCGCCTAATTTAGTATATATATTTTTATTGGCTGGTTATACCGCCTAATTTAGTATATATATTTTTATTGGCTGGTTATACCGCCTTGCATCTTATTCTTATTATTTACTTTAGTTTAAATCTGGCTTCAAAAACCCCTTTTCTTTTATTGTTCTTGAATTTAAGTTTTAAACTATTAACTTATAAACTAAAACCCAATCCCTGAGGACTCGACCCTTGCTAACTACTATACTTACAATTTATCTTTTTAGTGCAAGGTTAAATAAGATACACTCTTTTGGGTGCATCACAGAGCTTGTTGTTATCTACGGCTGTTAACTTTGATAGTTGGTTGATATTGATAGATCTGAAATTGATTCTTAATGATGTCTAGTGGTGGAGAATGAAACCTTAACCATATTTTTCATATTTGATTCTTCTTACTTATTTGTTTTCTTACTTTTAGTTTGCTTATTTTTTATATTTATTTTTATTGGCTGGTTATACCGCCTAATTTAGTATATATATTTTTATTGGCTGGTTATACCGCCTAATTTAGTATATATATTTTTATTGGCTGGTTATACCGCCTTGCATCTTATTCTTATTATTTACTTTAGTTTAAATCTGGCTTCAAAAACCCCTTTTCTTTTATTGTTCTTGAATTTAAGTTTTAAACTATTAACTTATAAACTAAAACCCAATCCCTGAGGACTCGACCCTTGCTAACTACTATACTTACAATTTATCTTTTTAGTGCAAGGTTAAATAAGATACACTCTTTTGGGTGCATCAAGTTTTTGGCGCCGTTGCCGGGGATTGTTTTCTTTAGTTTATTTGTTACTTGGTTTATTCTTATTTTCAGTTCTAATTAGTATTATTTTCTTGTACATACATGTTTTTCTTTTCAAATTTTGAAAAAAAAAAAAGAAAAAAAAAGATGGAATTAAGCAATCTAACACTTGAAGAGTTGGTGGCATACATGAACATGGAGAATCAACAAGCCAATCTCACTTCCTCAGTTCAACAATTGGCCATGGGAGGATGTCAAGGCCATCAATGGTTCCAAGACCAACCGCATGATCATTACTCCAACACTTACCATGAGGGATGGTGGGATCATACTAATTATGGCTACTCGAAAAATTACCAAGAAGTAGATCCTTATGCCAATTACACTCATCCATCTAGCTTCAATCAATCATGGTCTCAAGAACCAGATCTTTTTCAACCACCACATATGACTCAAAACTCAGGTACTTCTTTAGAAGATCTTGTACATTCTCTTGTTACTGATACTTTGCAATTTCAACAGGAAACAAGGGCAAGCATCCAGAGTTTGGAAAGGCAAATGAGCCTATTGGCTAGTAGTATGGTGGGATGGGTAGCACAAAGATCTGAAGAACTCCCAGCCCAAACGATGATTAACCCAAAGGAGAATGCTACTATTGTGACCTTGAAGAATGAGGAACAAGATGAGGATGAGACAAAATTAGAGATGGATTCTATTCTTGAGGATAATGAAGCCAATGATCCAAATAAGAGTATTTCGGCACCTGAGGTAACGTTTAAGATTCCAATTTTTACTAATGTTTTTTCTCCACCATTCCCTAGTAGATTCGCAAAGTTAAAAGAGGAGGAACATGAACAAAACATGCTGGAAACCTTAAACAGTTTGTTTGTGGATGTCATTCAACAAGTACCAAAAGATACACCATTCCTCGATGAGATATGCACCACCAATGATGATGGAATAATACTTGTAATGGAGAATGCATCCACTGTTGTGCAAAGAAAGCTTCCTCTCAAACGCATAAATTTGGGAAATTTCATGTATGAGCCTGACAAGCCTAAAAAGCCAAGAAGGGGTGTTGGTTAGATTCAAAACACTAACTCAAGTGTTAATTGGGAAGGCAGCCCAGTTAAAGATGAAATTGCCAACCTTTCATATTCAGATTTGCTTTCTCTTTCTTTTCCTTTTTCTTTTATTATTTGTATTGTTTTTATTTTTATTTCTTATCTTTCTTTGTTAATTGTGTTTACTGTTTTTAAGTTCATTTAGGCTGCATAAGTTTCTTTTGTTTAATAGTTCTTTTCTCTTACATATAATTCTTGCATTGGGGGATAATAGCATTACATTAATGACAATGTAAGAATTATGTTTGGGGGGAAGAATTTAGGATTTTATTTTTGAGTCTTTTTATGTTGTTTTTCTTTCTGATCCTTGTTTTGAAAATAACTAGATGTAAATATAATTTTTATTTTTTTTAACCCCGGTTAAATGGCGGATAACGGTACTCCGTGATTATTTAAATCGGTTCCATCAGCTACCCACAAAACTGATATTGTATATAAATTTCTCTTCCAATTTCTCTTTCAATTTTTTTTTTTCATTTTTTTTTTTCAGGATGGATGATATTCTCACAAGATTGCAGAAACGATTTCCTCCTTTTCCTCGAAATATTTTACTGAAGCTTTACCAAGTTCGATTTGAAAGATTAAGAATGCTTATGCACAAAGGGATTCCTGAAGACATACGTTGGATAATTGAAGCCAAGGTACGTGAAGATGAATATCTTCCTGTTTTGCATTTACCAGGTACAGGTAGAAGCACTTTTGCAAAAAAGCGACGAGCAAAGCGCATGACTTCAAATTGCCACAAATGTGCACGATGGACGTGTAATGGTAAATGTCGTTCTATTGGGATTCCGTCCTCTAATCGAGATGATAAAATTGAATTCATTAAGGATGGACTGAGTAAGGAGAATTTGGGTAATATCCAACTTTCTCTTGAGACGCATCCTAGTGGAGACGTACAAAGAGAAATTCTTGATTTATGGCCGCAATTCCAAAGGGAATGGCAACATCTTGGGAATCTGATGTTAAAAGACCCTGTTTGCCAGCTTGTAAGAAAACTGGATGGGAAGCATATCCTCGACTCATAGAAGGCGTTTAAGCCGTTTCTGGACGTAAAACCAGAGGAAGATGTGAGCCACAATCACAACTACAATAAATGACTTCTCAGCTTTTGGTTTGATTTGCAATAACTTCATTTTGGTTTAATTTACGTGTTGTTCGATTTGTGTAATTATTCTTTTTTTTTTTTTTTTTTTCTTTTACGGTTGATTTTTCTTCTCTTTTTGATTTTCTTCCTGAAATAACGCAAAAATCTTTTGTTAGGTTAACATTTTCTTCTGACAGGTCAAATACACTTTCGGCGACATTATTACTCTTGACTTTTACGGTTGATTTTTCTTCTCTTTTTGATTTTCTTCCTGAAATCACGCAAAAATCTTTTGTTAGGTTAACATTTTCTTCTGACAGGTCAGATACACTTTCGGCGACATTATTACTCTTGTCTGATTCACTACTCAGTCCTCTATATATTACACCATGTACTCATTCTCTTTCAGGCACTCGAAGAAAAAAAAAATGGAAAGTACTTCATCCCAGCGCATTAAAAAAATTTGTGTCTTTGGAGGTGCTTATCCAGGGAAAAATAACATATTCGCTGATGAAGCCATAAGAGTTGGAGTAATACTTGCCCAACAAAAGATCCACTTGATTTATGGAGGCGGTAGTACGGGTTTAATGGGAGCAGTCGCTACAGCAGCACACGCCGGAGGAAGTCCAGTTCTAGGAATCGTGCCAAAACTATTCACAAGTTTTTGTGGACCTACCGTGGGTAAGGAAATACAAGTCTGGAGTGTCCCTGAACGGATAACAATCATGTACCATTCTGCCGATGCATTCATTGCTTTACCAGGAGGTCTGGGTACATTGGAAGAAATAGCTTGCGTGGCTTCTTGGTCATCTTTGGTCACAAATAAGAAACCCATTGGTTTGCTTAATATTAATGGTTATTTTAGTAATTTGCTTTCATATTTAGATAATGCTGTGGATAATGGATTCATGTTTTCAGAGGCAAGGAGAACCATAATTTCTGCTACAACCATTGAAGATTTACTCAAAAAGCTCCAAGCTTATGAGTATATATCTGCTACGGTTGTTTCGCAAACGCTCGGAAAAAGAAAAAGAGATATGGACGAGCAAGGAGTGGATTGCACTTTGTCTTTGTGACATTATCTAACATTTTGTTTGTTGTGTCTCAGTTATAATAAGTGGTTAGCAACCTCTACAGGTAATATCTCCTAAATTTTACCTTCTTAAAAAAAAAAATAAAAAAAATAAAAGTTTGTTGTGTTTTAAGCAATTTAGAAGTATTCATTCTGAACAAGGTCTGAGTAAGGGAGACTTGAGACATACCTTGTCAGTTTGATTTCTTCTTTTCAAAAAAAAAAAAAAAAGAGTTTGTTGTGTTTTAAGCAATTTAGAAGTATTCATTCTGAACAAGGTCTGAGTAAGGGAGACTTGAGACATACCTTGTCAGTTTGATTTCTTCTTTTCAAAAAAAAAAAAAAGAGTTTGTTTGTGTTTTAAGCAATTTAGAAGTATTCATTCTGAACAAGGTCTGAGTAAGGGAGACTTGAGACATACCTTGTCAGTTTGATTTCTTCTTTTCAAAAAAAAAAAAAAAAAAGAGTTTGTTGTGTTTTAAGCAATTTAGAAGTATTCATTCTGAACAAGGTCTGAGTAAGGGAGACTTGAGACATACCTTGTCAGTTTGATTTTAATCTTTTTACGTTTACTTGTTAATTTTTGTTTAGTATTTTAGGATTATTTAGGTTGCATGAGTTTGTTTTGTTTTGAGTCTAGTTATTCCTATTCTTATGTTATTAGTTCTTTTCTCTTACACATGATTCTTTTATTTGGGTTAATAGACTTACATTGAGGACAATGTAAGAATTAAGTGTGGGGGGAATGATTTAGGATTTCTTTTATTTTGTCTACTATTTTTTTTTATGAGTCTTTATTATTATTATTATTTTTTAGTGTGTTTTAGTTCCTTTTTAATACAATGATGAGATATGAATTGCATAAGTCTAAAACATATTTATTAGTGAGAAGATTTTCATGAGAATTGAGCTTGATGTCAACCTTTTTATGAGCCAATGTTAATATGATATGTTGATTGAGAAAGAAGCATGTTTAGACTTAATCTGACTTGTATAATCATTCTTGTGAGTTTTTGAGCCTAAAATGATTGATGCATTATACAAATCAATCTAATTTTTTTCTTGAGTGCTCTTATGATTACATGATTCTCTAGAACTTGCTTTAAACCGTTTGAGACTATATTGATGCATGTGACAACATGAATATGATAGAGGCATTAGGATTTTTAGCCAGGGCCAAACAACCATCCCTTATTGATGTTCCAAGAGAACACACCCTTAGTGAACCAATTTGAGCCTACATTGAATAAGCTATCTCTTTGGTAACCACATCTTACACCTAGCCTAAACACATTTATATCTTTACCCTTGTTCTAAAGATGGACTAGAATGTTTGAGACATATTGCAAAAACAAGGGATATTTTTTGAAAATTTGGGTTAGAACAAAAGATAAGTGTGGGGGAGGAGAAAGGCAAAAGTCAAGAGAAAAATAGAGGGAATATTGCCAAATACATTCCAATGTGAAAAAAAAAAAATTTTTTTTTTGAATAATCTCTTGAACTTCTAGTTAAAGAAAAGAAAAAGATGTTCGAAAGTTGGTTAGAATGAAGTAAAGGCTCAACATGAAATATTCAGCCTATGTGGTTATGTACTTCTAAAGAATATTGAGAAAGTTTTATCTGCAAAATCTTATTTTGTCTCTAAATTCTATGAAGTCTTTGGAATGTTTGTGATATCTTTTCCTTTTTATTCTTTAACCACATTATTACCTCTTGGCCCCATTACAACCTTCATTAAAGACCTCTTGATTTATGAAGTTGCATGATCTTTTAGTGGAGAATAGGTAGACAAGCAAGCATATGGTAGAACTATTTTCATGAGATTGATTGAGTGTAAACACTTTACCACTACTTTAAAGAGTGAAAATCATGAGAGTATCCCATATGAGTAGTTGAGATTAAGTTTGAATGTGCACTATTTTGATTGAAATATGTTATGTTAATATTGGCTTAACTCAAACAATTTACATTCAAGCATGATTTTTTGTGAAATTCTTTAAGCTATTGATTAGTTTATAAGACTTGTTCAAAGATTGTCTCTAATTTATATTGAAAGGAATAGGAGTAAATATTTTTAGTATATGTAGTTTATTTATATTTTAGTTTTTCAATGTTTGTGGGTATCGTTCTAGTAAACCCTCACGAGACTAAACTCGTCCACTAGGGACACCTAGGGGTTTAAAGGCTTGTGTCACATGCTAAGTGCCACCGTGATTTCCTACGAAAATGGATTAGATTAGATTTTCTTATTTTATTTTTATTGAGTCGTTGCTAGGGACTAGCAACAATCTAAGTGTGGGGGTGTGATAACTCGTATAATTATATAGTTTTTAGTTATGTTTTATTATTGTTTTGTGTCAAATACGAGTTATTATTGTTTAGTCTAATTGTGTTTATGATCTTTTATATTTTTATGTATTTTGGTGTTTTTCACAAGTTTCTTTGAGTGATTTCAGATTACTAGAATTAAGGGCAAATCCAGTTCAGTTTCAGTTCCGATACCTTTTTCCATATCAGCTATATCTGGAGTTTCACTGAAGCAATAAGGCTGAAATTTTAACCGTGCAAAGTTAAGAGGCATATCTATCTTTTTCATGTTTTACACTTCTTGAAACGGAGTCGTTTTTCCTAGCGAAATCAACCATCAAGTTGGCTGATGTGCAATGACGTCTGTCCTGAGCAGTTTTCGCATTTTCACCATATCGTCCGATACACATCAGAAAATGAGCTGATTCCAACGGCTATGGATCACTAACTGATAGGGGAACATTTGTCTAGAAGACCATGTGATCAGATAAAGCCTCCAATATTGAAGAAATCGACCATCAAGTTGGCTGATGTGCAATGACGTCTGTGCTGACATGTTTTTGTATTTTGCCCATATCTGCTTATCCACATCAGCAAATGAGCTGATTCCAACGGCTATGGATCCGTAACTGATAGGGGAACCTTTTTCTAGAAGACCATGTGATCAGATCAGGCCTCCAACATTGACGAAATCGACCATCAAGTTGGCTGATCAAAATTGTCATACAATATGACGAAAATTGTTAGAAAAATTCACCCACCTATTATACCTACCTTTGAAATTTGTAAAGCTTGTCTCTTGTCATTTAGCCTTCCAAAATGTGTATAAATAGAGGGCTTGGATGATTGTAGAGGATCATATTGTACATAGGTAGGATATTAGCCATTTTAATAAAATTCTCTAAGTTTTCTTCTTCTTTCTTTTCTCTAGTTTTCTTTCTTTTCTCTAGTTTTCTTTTTCTTTAGAGAGAGCAAGAGGTTGGATAATTAATATTCTTCCTCTTCTTCTTTCTTTCTTTTATTTTCTTCTTAGATTTTCTTTAATTTTATGTTTATGTTTATAATGCCTATGCTAGGCTAAACTTCTATTTAGTTAAGGGTGATTTCAAAGCCCTAGACATGTTTTGTGATTGATTTTCAGATTCTATCTATCATTAATTTTCTATCAAAGTTGTTTATGTTCTTCTACAAGAATTGTTCATGATGTTGTCTAGATTTATTTAGGTGTACAACTAGATAGATCTTGATAATTATCTATTGCTAGTTTAGGAGTCTTGATCCGTGTAATTGTCTTGATTTCCTATTCATAAGTGGCAATTTGTGATTAATGATTATGGTCAAGTTTTCAATAATTGCAAAGTGGAACATAACCTAAGTTGAACAATCCGAGCTTATGTGTTTGTTGCTTAGATCAACCTATCTTTCTCATCATAAAGCTGCCATTAAATTGAATTTAGAGAGCTTATTCTAGGTTGTTTAATGGTTAGAGATTAAATAGAGAGCTTGTTCTATTTAACGACAAACTAAGGAAAGATTGGGGTAACAGAGCTTGTTGTTATCTACGGCTGTTAACCTTGATAGTTGGTTGATATTGATAGATCTGAAATTGATTCTTAATGATGTCTAGTGGTGGAGAATGAAACCTTAACCATATTTTTCATATTTGATTCTTCTTACTTATTTGTTTTCTTACTTTTAGTTTGCTTATTTTTTATATTTATTTTTATTGGCTGGTTATACCGCCTAATTTAGTATATATATTTTTATTGGCTGGTTATACCGCCTAATTTAGTATATATATTTTTATTGGCTGGTTATACCGCCTTGCATCTTATTCTTATTATTTACTTTAGTTTAAATCTGGCTTCAAAAACCCCTTTTCTTTTATTGTTCTTGAATTTAAGTTTTAAACTATTAACTTATAAACTAAAACCCAATCCCTGAGGACTCGACCCTTGCTAACTACTATACTTACAATTTATCTTTTTAGTGCAAGGTTAAATAAGATACACTCTTTTGGGTGCATCAGGTTCCATCAGCTACCCACAAAACTGATATTGTATATAAATTTCTCTTCCAATTTCTCTTTCAATTTTTTTTTTCATTTTTTTCAGGATGGATGATATTCTCACAAGATTGCAGAAACGATTTCCTCCTTTTCCTCGAAATATTTTACTGAAGCTTTACCAAGTTCGATTTGAAAGATTAAGAATGCTTATGCACAAAGGGATTCCTGAAGACATACGTTGGATAATTGAAGCCAAGGTACGTGAAGATGAATATCTTCCTGTTTTGCATTTACCAGGTACAGGTAGAAGCACTTTTGCAAAGAAGCGACGAGCAAAGCGCATGAGTTCAAATTGCCACAAATGTGCACGATGGACGTGTAACGGTAAATGTCGTTCAATTGGGATTCCGTCCTCTAATCGAGATGATAAAATTGAATTCATTAAGGATGGACTGAGTAAGGAGAATTTGGGTAATATCCAACTTTCTCTTGAGACGCATCCTAGTGGAGACGTACAAAGAGAAATTCTTGATTTATGGCCGCAATTCCAAAGGGAATGGCAACATCTTGGGAATCTGATGTTAAAAGACCCTGTTTGCCAGCTTGTAAGAAAACTGAATGGGAAGCATATCCTCGACTCATAGAAGGCGTTTAAGCCGTTTCTGGACGTAAAACCAGAGGAAGATGTGAGCCACAATCACAACTACAATAAATGACTTCTCAGCTTTTGGTTTGATTTGCAATAACTTTATTTTGGTTTAATTTACGTGTTGTTCGATTTGTGTAATTATTCTCGTTTTTTTTATTTGTCTTTTACGGTTGATTTTTTCTTCTCTTTTTGATTTTCTTCCTGAAATCACGCAAAAATCTTTTGTTAGGTTAACATTTTCTTCTGACAGGTCAGATACACTTTCGGCGACATTATTACTCTTGTCTGGTTCACTACTCAGTCCTCTATATTTACACCATGTACTCATTCTCTTTCAGGCACTCGAAAAAAAAAATGGAAAGTACTTCATCCCAGCGCATTAAAAAAATTTGTGTCTTTGGAGGTGCTTATCCAGGAAAAAATAACATATTCGCTGATGAAGCCATAAGAGTTGGAGTAATACTTGCCCAACAAAAGATCCACTTGATTTATGGAGGCGGTAGTACGGGTTTAATGGGAGCAGTCGCTACAGCAGCACACGCCGGAGGAAGTCCAGTTCTAGGAATCGTGCCAAAACTATTCACAAGTTTTTGTGGACCTACCGTGGGTAAGGAAATACAAGTCTGGAGTATCCCTGAACGGATGACAATCATGTACCATTCTGCCGATGCATTCATTGCTTTACCAGGAGGTCTGGGTACATTGGAAGAAATAGCTTGCGTGGCTTCTTGGTCATCTTTGGTCACAAATAAGAAACCCATTGGTTTGCTTAATATTAATGGTTATTTTAATAATTTGCTTTCATATTTAGATAATGCTGTGGATAATGGATTCATGTTGTCAGAGGCAAGGAGAACCATAATTTCTGCTACAACCATTGAAGATTTACTCAAAAAGCTCCAAGCTTATGAGTGTTTATCTGCTACGGTTGTTTCGCAAACGCTCGGAAAAAGAAAAAGAGATATGGACGAGCAAGGAGTGGATTGCACTTTGTCTTTGTGACATTATCTAACATTTTGCTTGTTGTGTCTCAGTTATAATAAGTGGTTAGCAACCTCTGCAGGTAATATCTCCTAAATTCTACCTTTAAAATTTGACATTGGGGACAATGTCATATTTTAGTAGGGGGTAAGGGACATATTTTGCTAATTTAAAAAAAAAAAAATTAAGAAGTATTCATTCTGAACAAGGTCTGAGTAAGGGAGACTTGAGACATACCTTGTCAGTTTGATTTCTTCTTTTCAAAAAAAAAAAAAAGTTTGTTGTGTTTTAAGCAAATTAGAAGTATTCATTCTGTACAAGGTCTGAGTAAGGGAGACTTGAGACATACCTTGTCAGTTTGATTTTAATCTTTTTATGTTTACTTGTTAATTTTTTTTTTGTATTTTAGGATTATTTAGGTTGCATGGTTTTGTTTTGTTTTGAGTCTTAGTTGTTCCTATTCTTATGTTATTAGTTCTTTTCTCTTACACATGATTCTTTCATTTGAGTTAATAGACTTACATTGAGGACAATGTAAGAATTAAGTGTGGGGGGGAATGATTTAGGATTTCTTTTATTTTTGTCTACTATTTTTTTTTCTTTATTATTATTATTTTTTTTGTGAGTTTTAGTTCCTTTTTAATACAATGATGAGATATGAATTGCATAAGTCTAAAACAGATTTATTAGTGAGAAGATTTTCATGAGAATTGAGCTTGATGTCAACCTTTTTATGAGCCAATGTTAATATGATATGTTGATTGAGAAAGAAGCATGTTTAGACTTAATCTGACTTGTATAATCATCCTTGTGAGTTTTTGAGCCTATAATGATTGATGCATTATACAAATCAATCTAATTTCTTTCTTGAGTGCTCTTATGATTACATGATTCTCTAGAACTTGCTTTAAACCGTTTGAGACTATATTGATACATGTGACAACATGAATATGATAGAGGCATTAGGATTATAACCAGAGCCAAACAGCCATCCATTATTAATGTTCCAAGAGAACACACCCTTAGTGAACCAATTTGAGCCTACATTGAATAAGCTATCTCTTTGGTAACCATAACTTGTCCCTAACCTAAATATACTTATATCTTTACCTTTGTTCCAAAGATGAATTAGCATGTTTTGAGACAAGTTGCAAAGACAAAGAAGATTTATTGAAAATTTGGGTTAGAAACAAGAAATAAGTGTGGGGGGAAAAGAAAGAAAAAAGTCAAGAGAAAAAGAAAGGGATCATTGTCAAATACATTCCCATATTAAAAAAAAAAAAAAAAAAAAATCTTCTCTTGAACTTCTAGTTAAAGTAAAGAAAAAGATGTTACAAAGTTGGTTAGAATAATGCAAAGGCTCAACATGAATATTTAGCCTATGTTATTATGTGCTTTATAAGAGTTTTGAGAAGTTTTATTTGTATGATCTTTTTATGTCTCTAAACTTTATGAACTCTTTAGAACCTTTGTGATATCTTTATCCTTTTGTTCTTCAACCACATTACAAACCCCTTGGCTCCATTACAACCTTGATTAAAGACCTCTTGATTCATGAAGTTGTATGATCTAAATAGTGGAGAATAGGTGGACAAGCAAGAATATGGTAGAACTGTTTTCATGAGATTGATTGAGTGTAAACACTTCACCACTACTTTAAAGAGTGAAAATCATGAGGGTATCCCATGTGAGTAGTTGAGATTAAGTTTGAATATGCACTATTTTGATTGAAATATGTTATGTTAATATTGGCTTAACTCAAACAATTTACATTCAAGCATGATTTTTTGTGAAATTCTTTTAGCTATTGATTAGTTTATAAGACTTGTTCAAAGATTGTCTCTAATTTGTATTGAAAGGATTAGGAGTAAATATTTTTAGTATATGTAGTTTATTTATATTTTAGTTTTTTTCAATGTTTGTGGGTATCGTTCTAGTAAACCCTCACGAGACTAAACTCGTCCACTAGGGACACCTAGGGGTTTAAAGGCTTGTGTCACATGCTAAGTGCCACCGTGATTTCCTACGAAAGTGGATTAGATTAGATTTTCTTATTTTATTTTTATTTGTTTTTGCTCGAGGACCAGCAACAATCTAAGTGTGGGGGTGTGATAACTCGTATAATTATATAGTTTTTAGTTATGTTTTATTATTGTTTTGTGTCAAATACGAGTTATTATTGTTTAGTCTAATTGTGTTTATGATCTTTTATATTTTTATGTAATTTGGTGTTTTTCACAAGTTTCTTTGAGTGATTTCAGATTACTAGAATTAAGGGCAAATCCAGTTCAGTTCCAGTTCCGACACCTTTTTCCATATCAGCTATATCTCGAGTTTCACTAAAGCAATAAGGCTGAAATTTTAACCGTGCAAAGTTAAGAGGCATATCTATCTTTTTCATGTTTTACACTTCTTGAAACGGAGTCGTTTTCCCTAGCGAAATCGACTATCAAGTTGGCTGATGTGCAATGACGTCTGTGCTGACCTGTTTTCGTATTTTGCCCATATCTTCTTATCCACATCAGAAAATGAGCTGATTCCAACGGATATGGATCAGTAACTGACAGGGGAACATTTTTCTAGAAGACCATGTGATCAGATCAGGCCTCCAATATTGACAAAATCGACCATCAAGTTGGCTGATCAAAATTGTCATACAATATGACGAAAATTGTTAGAAAAATGCACCCACCTAT
Source organism: Fremontodendron californicum (assembly GCA_030761205.1). Lineage (NCBI taxonomy): Eukaryota > Viridiplantae > Streptophyta > Magnoliopsida > Malvales > Malvaceae > Fremontodendron > Fremontodendron californicum. Next base: position 6,667,140 of record JAULJL010000023.1, on the reverse strand, counting down.
TATACCTACCTTTGAAATTTGTAAAGCTTGTCTCTTGTCATTTAGCCCTCCAAAATGTGTATAAATAGAGGGCCTTGGATGATTGTAGAGGATATATTGTACATTGGTAGGATATTAGCCATTGTAATAAAATTCTCTAAGTTTTCTTCTTCTTTCTTTTCTCTAGTTTTCTTTTTCTTTATTTTCTTCTTCTTCTTTCTTTCTTTTATTTCCTTCTTAGATTCTCTTTAATTTTATGTTTATGTTTACAATGCCTATGCTAGGCTAAACTTCTAATTGGTTAAGGGTGATTTCAAAGCCCTAGACATGTTTTGTGATTGATTTTTAGATTCTATCTATCATTAATTCTCTATCAAAGTTGCTTATGTTCTTCTACAAGAATTGTTCATGATGTTGTCTTGATTTATTTAGGTGTACAACTAGATAGATCTTGATAATTATCTATTGCTAGTTTAGGAGTCTTGATCCGTGTAATTGTCTTGATTTCCTATTCATAAGTGGCAATTTGTGATTAATGATTATGGTCAAGTTTTCAATAATTGCAAAGTGGAACATAACCTAAGTTGAACAATCCGAGCTTATGTGTTTGTTGCTTAGATCAACCTATCTTTCTCATCATAAAGCTGCCATTAAATTGAATTTAGCGAGCTTATTCTAGGTTGTTTAATGGTTAGAGATTAAATAGAGAGCTTGTTCTATTTAACGACAAACTAAGGAAAGATTGGGATAACAGAGCTTGTTGTTATCTACGGTTGTTAACTTTGATAGTTGGTTGATATTGATAGATCTGAAATTGATTCTTAATGATGTCTAGTGGTGGAGAATGAAACCTTAACCATATTTTTCATATTTGATTCTTCTTACTTGTTTTCTTACTTTTCTAGTTTGCTTATTTCTAAAAGTATATTTATTTTTATTGGCTGGTTATACCGCCTAATTTGTATATTAACTTTGTTTTATTTTTATTGGCTGGTTATACCGCCTAATTTAGTATAAATATTTTTATTGGCTGGTTATACCGCCTTGCATCTTATTCTTATTATTTACTTTAGTTTAAATCTGGCTTCAAAAACCCCTTTTCTTTTATTGTTCTTGAATTTAAGTTTTAAACTATTAACTTATAAACTAAAACCCAATCCCTGAGGACTCGACCCTTGCTAACTACTATACTTACAATTTATCTTTTTAGTGCAAGGTTAAATAAGATACACTCTTTTGGGTGCATCACTTTTTCTTTTCTTTTCTTCCCCCACACTTATCTTTTGTTTCCAACCCAAATTTTTAACTAAAAATATCCCTTGTTTTTTTTTGCAATATGTCTCAAAATATATAATCCATCTTTAGAACAAGGGTTATATTTAGGTTAGGTGTAAGTTGTGGTTACCAAATAAATAGCTTATTCAATGTAGGCTCAAATTGGCTCACTAGGGGTGTGTTCTCTTGGAACATCAATAAGGGATGGCTGTTTGGCCCTAGCTAAAAATCCTAATGCCTCTATCATATTCATGTTGTCACATGCATCAATATAGTCTCAACAAGGTCTAAAGCAAGTTCTAGAGAATCATGTAATCATAAGAGAACTCAAGAAAGAAATTAGATTGATTTATATAATGCATCAATCATTATAGGCTCAAAAACTCACAAGGATGATTATACAAGTCAGATTAAGTCTAAACATGCTTCTTTCTCAATCAACATATCATATTAACATTGGCTCATAAAACGCTTGATATCAAGTTCAATTCTCATGAAAATCTTCTCACTAATAAATCTGTTTTAGACTTATGCAATTCATATCTCATCATAGTATTGAAAAGGAACTAAAACTCACTAAAAATAATAATAAAGACTCATAAAAAAAATAGTAGACAAAAATAAAAGAAATCCTAAATCATTCCCCCCACACTTAATTCTTACATTGTCCTCAATGTAAGTCTATTAACCCAAATGAAAGAATCATGTGTAAGAGAAAAGAACTAATAACATAAGAATAGGAACAACTAAGACTCAAAACAAAACAAAACCATGCAACCTAAATAATCCTAAAATACTAAACAAAAATAAACAAGTAAACATAAAAAGATTAAAATCAAACTGACAAGGTATGTCTCAAGTCTCCCTTACTCAGACCTTGTTCAGAATGAATGCTTCTAAATAGCTTAAAACACAACAATTATATATATATATATATATATTTTTTTTTGAAAAGATTAAATCAAACTGACAAGGTATGTCTCAAGTCTCCCTTACTCAGACCTTGTTCAGAATGAATGCTTCTAAATAGCTTAAAACACAACAATAATTTTTTTTTATTTTTAAATTAGCAAAATATGTCCCTTACCCCCTACTAAAATATGACATTGTCCCCAATGTCAAATTTTAAAGGTAGAATTTAGGAGATATTACCTGCAGAGGTTGCTAACCACTTATTATAACTGAGACACAACAAGCAAAATGTTAGATAATGTCACAAAGACAAAGTGCAATCCACTCCTTGCTCGTCCATATCTCTTTTTCTTTTTCCGAGCGTTTGCGAAACAACCGTAGCAGATAAACACTCATAAGCTGGGAGCTTTTTAAGTAAATCTTCAATGGTTGTAGCAGAAATTATGGTTCTCCTTGCCTCTGAAAACATGAATCCATTATCCACAGCATTATCTAAATATGAAAGCAAATTACTAAAATAACCATTAATATTAAGCAAACCAATGGGTTTCTTATTTGTGACCAAAGATGACCAAGAAGCCACGCAAGCTATTTCTTCCAATGTACCCAGACCTCCTGGTAAAGCAATGAATGCATCGGCAGAATGGTACATGATTGTCATCCGTTCAGGGATACTCCAGACTTGTATTTCCTTACCCACGGTAGGTCCACAAAAACCTGTGAATAGTTTTGGCACGATTCCTAGAACTGGACTTCCTCCGGCGTGTGCTGCTGTAGCGACTGCTCCCATTAAACCCGTACTACCGCCTCCATAAATTAATGATAGATAGAATCTGAAAATCAATCACAAAACATGTCTAGGGCTTTGAAATCACCCTTAACCAAATAGAAGTTTAGCCTAGCATAGGCATTGTAAACATAAACATAAAATTAAAGAGAATCTAAGAAGGAAATAAAAGAAAGAAAGAAGAAGAAGAAAATAAAGAAAAAGAAAACTAGAGAAAAGAAAGAAGAAGAAAACTTAGAGAATTTTATTACAATGGCTAATATCCTACCAATCTACAATATGATCCTCTACAATCATCCAAGGCCCTCTATTTATACACATTTTGGAGGGCTAAAAGACAAGAGACAAGCTTTACAAATTTTAAAGGTAGGTATAATAGGTGGGTGCATTTTTCTAACAATTTTCGTCATATTGTATGACAATTTTGATCAGCCAACTTGATGGTCGATTTTGTCAATATTGGAGGCCTGATCTGATCACATGGTCTTCTAGAAAAATGTTCCCCTGTCAGTTACTGATCCATAGCCGTTGGAATCAGCTCATTTGCTGATGTGGATAAGAAGATATGAGCAAAATACGAGAACAGGTCAGCACAGACGTCATTGCACATCAGCCAACATGATGGTCGATTTCGCTAGGGAAAACGACTCCGTTTCAAGAAGTGTAAAACATGAAAAAGATAGATATGCCTCTTAACTTTGCACGGTTAAAATTTCAGCCTTATTGCTTCAGTGAAACTCCAGATATAGCTGATATGGCAAAAGGTGTCGGAACTGGAACTGAACTGGATTTGCCCTTAATTCTAGTAATCTGAAATCACTCAAAGAAACTTGTGAAAAACACCAAATTACATAAAAATATAAAAGATCATAAACACAATTTAGACTAAACAATAATAACTCGTATTTGACACAAAACAATAATAAAACATAACTAAAAACTATATAATTATACGAGTTATCACACCCCCACACTTAGATTGTTGCTAGTCCTCGAGCAAAAACAAATAAAAATAAAATAAGAAAATCTAACCTAATCCACTTTCGTAGGAAATCACGGTGGCACTTAGCATGTGACACAAGCCTTTAAACCCCTAGGTGTCCCTAGTGGACGAGTTTAGTCTCGTGAGGGTTTACTAGAACGATACCCACAAACATTGAAGACATAAGAAAAACTAAAAATAATAATTATAACTAATCCTTCCAATATAAATTAGAGATAATCATTGGACAAGTCTTAAAAACTAATCAATAGCTTAAAGAAATTCACAAAAATTCTTGCTTGAATGTAAATAGTTTGAGTTAAGCCAATATTAACATAACATATTTCAATCAAAATAGTGCATATTCAAACTTAATCTCAACCTCTCACATGGGATACTCTCATGATTTTCACCCTTTAAAGTAGTGGTAAAGTGTTTACACTCAATCAATCTCATGAAAATAGTTCTACCATATGCTTGCTTGTCCACCTATTCTCCACTAAAAGATCATGCAACTTCATAAATCAAGAGGTCTTTAATCAATGTTGTAATGGGGCCAAGGGGTTTGTAATGTGGTTGAAGAACAAAAGGATAAAGATATCACAAAGGTTCCAAAGAGTTCATAAAGTTTAGAGACATAAAAAGATCATACAAAGAAACTTCTCAAAACTCTTTACAAGTATATAGTCACCTAGGCCGGATATTCATGTTGGGCCTTTTCTTCATTCTAAACAACTTTGTAACATCTTTTTCTTTTTCCACAAATTCAAGAGATGATTCATATATTTTTTTTTTTTTACATAGGAATATATTTGCCAGTATTCCATTTCTTTTTCTCTTGACTTATCTTTTCTTTTCCCCTCACACTTATTTCTTGTTTCTAACCCAAATTTTTAACTAAAAATATCCTTTTTTTTTTTTTTTTGCAATATGTCTCAAAATATATAATCCATCTTTAGAACAAGGGTAAGGATATAAGTATATTTAGGCTAGGTGTAAGTTGTGGTTACCAATAAACAGCATATTTAATGTAGGCTCAAATTGGCTCACTAGTGGGGATGTTCTCTTAGAACATTAATAATGGATGGCTGTTTGGCTCTGGTTATAATCCTAATGCCTCTATCATATTCATGTTGTCACATGTATCAATATAGTCTCAAACGGTTTAAAGCAAGTTCTAGAGAATCGTGTAATCATAATAGCACTCAAGAAAGAAATTAGATTGATTTGTATAATGCATCAATCATTATAGGCTCAAAAACTCACAAGGATGATTATACAAGTCAGATTAAGTCTAAACATGCTTCTTTCTCAATCAACATATCATATTAACATTGGCTCATAAAAAGGTTGACATCAAGCTCAATTCTCATGAAAATCTTCTCACTAATATATCTGTTTTAGACTTATGCAATTCATATCTCATCATAGTATTGAAAAGGAACTAAAACACACTAAAAATAATAATAAAGACTCATAAAAAAAAATAGTAGACAAAAATAAAAGAAATCCTAAATCATTCCCCCCACACTTAATTCTTACATTGTCCTCAATGTAAGTCTATTAACCCAAATGAAAGAATCATGTGTAAGAGAAAAGAACTAATAACATAAGAATAGGAACAACTAAGACTCAAAACAAAACAAAACCATGCAACCTAAATAATCCTAAAATACTAAACAAAAATTAACAAGTAAACATAAAAAGATTAAAATCAAACTGACAAGGTATGTCTCAAGTCTCCCTTACTCAGACCTTGTTCAGAATGAATGCTTCTAAATAGCTTAAAACACAACAATTATATATATATATTTATTTTTTTGAGAAGATTAAATCAAACTGACAAGGTATGTCTCAAGTCTCCCTTACTCAGACCTTGTTCAGAATGAATGCTTCTAAATAGCTTAAAACACAACAATAATTTTTTTTTTTTTAAATTAGCAAAATATGTCCCTTACCCCCTACTAAAATATGACATTGTCCCCAATGTCAAATTTTAAAGGTAGAATTTAGGAGATATTACCTGCAGAGGTTGCTAACCACTTATTATAACTGAGACACAACAAGCAAAATGTTAGATAATGTCACAAAGACAAAGTGCAATCCACTCCTTGCTCGTCCATATCTCTTTTTCTTTTTCCGAGCGTTTGCGAAACAACCGTAGCAGATAAACACTCATAAGCTTGGAGCTTTTTAAGTATATCTTCAATGGTTGTAGCAGAAATTATGGTTCTCCTTGCCTCTGAAAACATGAATTCATTATCCACAGCATTATCTAAATATGAAAGCAAATTACTAAAATAACCATTAATATTAAGCAAACCAATGGGTTTCTTATTTGTGACCAAAGATGACCAAGAAGCCACGCAAGCTATTTCTTCCAATGTACCCAGACCTCCTGGTAAAGCAATGAATGCATCGGCAGAATGGTACATGATTGTCATCCGTTCAGGGATACTCCAGACTTGTATTTTCTTACCCACGGTAGGTCTACAAAAACCTGTGAATAGTTTTGGCACGATTCCTAGAACTGGACTTCCTCCGACGTGTGCTGCTGTAGCGACTGCTCCCATTAAACCCGTACTACCGCCTCCATAAATCAAGTGGATCTTTTGTTGGGCAAGTATTACTCCAACTCTTATGGCTTCATCAGCGAATATGTTATTTTTCCCTGGATAAGCACCTCCAAAGACACAAATTTTTTTAATGCGCTGGGATGAAGTACTTTCCATTTTTTTTTTCGAGTGCCTGAAAGAGAATGAGTACATGGTGTAATATATAGAGGACTGAGTAGTGAATCAGACAAGAGTAATAATGTCACCGAAAGTGTATCTGACCTGTCAGAAGAAAATGTTAACCTAACAAAAGATTTTTGCGTGATTTCAGGAAGAAAATCAAAAAGAGAAGAAAAAATCAACCGTAAAAGACAAATAAAAAAAAACGAGAATAATTACACAAATCGAACAACGCGTAAATTAATCCAAAATAAAGTTATTGCAAATCAAACCAAAAGCTGAGAAGTCATTTATTGTAGTTGTGATTGTGGCTCACATCTTCCTCTGGTTTTACGTCCAGAAACAGCTTAAACGCCTTCTATGAGTCGAGGATATGCTTCCCATCCAGTTTTCTTACAAGCTCGCAAACAGGGTCTTTTAACATCAGATTCCCAAGATGTTGCCATTCCCTTTGGAATTGCGGCCATAAATCAAGAATTTCTCTTTGTACGTCTCCACTAGGATGCGTCTCAAGAGAAAGTTGGATATTACCCAAATTCTCCTTACTCAGTCCATCCTTAATGAATTCAATTTTATCATCTCGATTAGAGGACGGAATCCCAATAGAACGACATTTACCGTTACACGTCCATCGTGCACATTTGTGGCAGTTTGAACCCATGCGCTTTGCTCGTCGCTTCTTTGCAAAAGTGCTTCTACCTGTACCTGGTAAATGCAAAACAGGAAGATATTCATCTTCACGTACCTTGGCTTCAATTATCCAACGTATGTCTTCAGGAATCCCTTTGTGTATAAGCATTCTTAATCTTTCAAATCGAACTTGGTAAAGCTTCAGTAAAATATTTCGAGGAAAAGGAGGAAATCGTTTCTGCAATCTTGTGAGAATATCATCCATCCTGAAAAAAAAAATGAAAAAAATGAAAGAGAAATTGGAAGAGAAATTTATATACAATATCAGTTTTGTGGGTAGCTGATGGAACCGATTTAAATAATCATGGAGTACCGTTATCTGCCATTTAACCGGGGTAAAAAAAATAAAAATTATATTTACATCTAGTTATTTTCAAAACAAGGATCAGAAAGAAAAACAACATAAAAAAAAAAAAACTCAAAAACAAAACACTCTAAATAAAATCCTAAATTCTTCCCCCTACACATAATTTTTACATTGTCCTCAATGTAATGCTATTATCCCCCAATGCAAGAATTATATGTAAGAGAAAAGAACTATTAAACAAAAGAAAAGAAAAACAATAAACGATAGAATGATGGAGAGTAAGGAATATGCAAATCTGATATAATAGATGCTCTCCATCCTTTTGGGTTGCCTCCCAAGAAGCGCTTGGTTTATTGTCCTCAGCCTGACTTAGACCCATGCCATTATTATTCAACATACTTTGGCTCAAAAAGTGGAAACTCCTCCACATCTTGTATTGGAAAGTTCTCATAGTAAGGCTTCAATCTATGACCATTTACTTTGAATGCCTTATCTGTTTTTGGGCTTTGGATTTCAACTGCACCATGAGTAAATACATTAGTAATAACAAAAGGTCCAACCCAACGAGAACGTAACTTACCTGGATATAACTTAAGGAGTGAATGGAAGAGAAGAACTTTTTGTCCAACAACAAAGTCCTTTCTTGATATCATCTTGTCATGGAATGCCTTAGTCTTTTCCTTGTAAATCCTAGAATTCTGATAGGCATCATTCCTTATCTCCTCTAATTCTTGTAGGTCAAGTTTTCTTTTCTTTCCTGTCTCATCCATCTCCATGTTGCATTGTTTGATAGCCCAATATGATTTATGTTCCAATTCAACCGGAAGATGACAAGGCTTACCATAAACAAGTTGATAAGGAGACATACCAATGGGTGTCTTATATGCTGTCCTATAAGCCCAAAGTGCATCATCAAGTCGTGAACTCCAATCCTTCCTATTTGGATTAACTGTCTTTTCAAGGATGGACTTAACTTCTCGGTTTGACACTTCAGCTTGCCCACTAGTTTGAGGATGATATGAGGTGGAGACCTTGTGTGTGATGTTATACTTCCTCAAAAGTGCTTCCATAGTCCTATTGCAAAAGTGAGTACCTCTATCGCTGATTATGGCCTTTGCGTTCCAAACCTAGCAAAGATGTTAGTCTTGACAAAATCTGAAACAACTTTAGAGTCATTAGTCCTAGTGGATTTTGCTTCCACCCACTTTGAAACATAATCAACGGCAAGTAAAATATAAAGATTACCAAAAGAAGGAGGAAAAGGTCCCATGAAATCCATGCCCCATACATCAAAAATTTCAACAATAAGTATTGGAGTTTGAGGCATTTGATTTCTAGCACCTAAGTTACCTGTTCTTTGGCAACGATCACATGACTTGCAAAAGAGGTATGCATCTTTGAATATGGTAGGCCAATAAAATCCAGAATCAAGAATTTTCATGGCTGTTCTTTTGGATCCAAAGTGTCCTCCACATGCATAAGAGTGACAAAAGGTGAGAATAGATTGAAATTCAGTTTCGAGTACACACCTTCTTATAATCTGATCGGAGCAATGCTTCCAAAGGTAAGGATCATCCCATATGTAGTATTTGGCATCACTCTTGATCTTATTTCTTTGAGCTTGTGTCAACTCTTGTGGCAACTTCTTGGTAACTAAGTAATTAACAATATCAGCATACCAAGGAGTTGTTGTACTTATAAAAAGAAGTTGCTCATCCGGAAAGTTCTCATTCAAGGGTAGTGCATCCTCTTCATGAACTAAACGGCTAAGATGGTCCGCAACCAGGTTGTCACTACCTCTCTTATCTTTTATCTCCAAATCAAACACTTGTAAGAGAAGTATCCATCTAATCACCTTGGTTTGGCCTCCTTTTTAGTGAGTAAGTACTTAAGGGCTGCATGGTCAGAATATACAATTACTTTAGTACCAATTAAATAAGATCGAAATTTTTCTAAAGCAAATACAACAGCCAAAAGTTCTTTTTCAGTAGTGGAATAGTTCAATTGAGCATCATTAAGAGTTCGGGAGGCATAATAAATGGCATGTGAGGCTTTGCCAACCCGTTGGCCCAAAACAGCTCCAATGGCATAGTCACTAGCATCACACATGATTTCAAAAGGTACGTTCCAATCTGGTGGTTGGATGATAGGAGCTGATGTCAAGAGTCCCTTCAATGTTTCAAACGCCTCTTTGCATTTATCATCAAAGTGGAAAACCACATCTTTTTGTAGTAGCTTGCAAAGAGGTAATGTGATCTTTGAGAAGTCTTTGATAAATCTCCTATAGAAACCTGCATGTCCAAGAAAAGAACGAACCTCTCTCACATTTGTGGGAGGTGGTAAAGAATGCATAATATCTATTTTAGATGTATCAACCTCTATCCCTCTAGAAGAAATAACATGGCCCAAAACTATTCCTTGTTCTACCATAAAGTGACATTTTTCCCAATTCAAAACAAGGTTAGTTTCCATGCATCTTTCAAGTACAAGTGTAAGGTTCTCTAGACATCTATCAAAAGAATCACCATAGACACTAAAATCATCCATAAACACTTCTATGATGTTCTCTACATAATCTGAAAATATGCTAACCATACACCTTTGGAATGTAGCTGGTGCATTACAAAGACCAAATGGCATACGCCGGTATGCAAAAGTACCAAATGGACATGTGAATGTTGTTTTCTCTTGGTCCTCTGGAGCAATGGCTATCTGATTATAACCTGAAAAACCATCAAGAAAACAATAATGAGAATGGCCAGCTAACCTTTCAAACATTTGATCAATAAAAGGTAAAGGAAAGTGGTCTTTGCGAGTTGTGGAATTAAGTTTACGATAATCAATACAAACTCGCCATCCTGTTTGAATCCTAGTAGGAACAAGTTCATTCTCATTATTTGTTACCACCGTTACACCTGATTTCTTTGGAACCACTTGGACCGGGCTCACCCATTTGCTATCCGAGATAGGATAGATCACTCCAACATCTAGGAGCTTCAGTATCTCCTTTTTCACAACCTCCATCATAGGAGGGTTCAATCTTCTTTGTGCTTCTCTTGTTGGTTTGGACCCTTCCTCTAACAAAATCCGGTGCATGCACATGGATGGGCTTATTCCCTTGATATCGGCAATTGTCCAACCAATTGCTGTTTTATGCTCTCTAAGCACCCGGATAAGTCGCTCTTCTTGCAAAGGTGTGAGCTCTTTGGCAATGATGATCGGTAGTGTGTCCTTTTTACCTAAGAATACATATTTCAAGTGGTTCGGTAGTGGTTTCAACTCTAAAGTTGGTGCCTGCAAAATGGAAGGTAGAAATTTCTCATTAGATAAAGGCAAATCAATAAATGAAACATCAAACCTTGTATCTTTAGGTTGCAGCGAGTGTAAATATTCTAGTGCCCCTTCCACCTGGTCACTCAAGGCTAGTTTAGCATTCCCCATTCCGAGATGGTTGCTAAGGACTATTTCTACACTATCTTCACCATCTAGCTCATAAGCTTGCTGCACTAGTGAGTCAATTATATCAATATTAAAAACAGAATGCACATCACTAGGATATCTCATGGCCTCAAAAATGTTAAAGCAAATTATTTCACCATCAAATTCCATAGTTAGAGTGCCATCATGTACATCTATTTTAGTTCTTGCTGTTTTCAAGAATGGTCTCCCTAATAGAATAGGTGTGGGATTAGAAGACATCTCATCTTCCATCTCAATAACATAAAAGTCAGCGGGAAAAACCAATTCATTAACCTGTACAAGAACGTCTTCTACAACTCCTCTTGGATAAGTGTTAGAACGGTCAGCAAGTTGTATTATAACACCGGTTTCCTCTAATGGTCCTAGATTCAATGAAGCATAAATTGAATATGGCATGACATTAATAGATGCCCCTAGATCTAGCATAGCACGCTCAAACCTGGTGTTGCCTATCTTACAAGGAATGGTAAACATACCTGGATCCTTGCATTTAGGTGGGAGTTTCTTTTGAAGAACAGCTGACACATTCTCCCCCACACTTACCTTTTCATTCCATTTCAACTTCCGTTTAGATGTGCACAACTCTTTTAGGAACTTGGCATATCTTGGCACTTGCTTGATAGCATCTAGTAAAGGAATGTTCACCTCTACTTTCCGGAAAGTTTCCAAAATTTCCTTCTCTTGCTCCTCCTTCTTGGACTTTGCTAACCTGCCAGGAAAAGGTGGAGGGGTTATATAAGAAGGAAAGGATGGTTTAGGAATTACCTTTTTTAGTGGCTCGTTGGGATGTGAAGAGGATGCCATGGTATTGTTCTCCCCTTGAGCACTATCATTTTGTGGTGTCTCTAGCTGTTTCCCACTTCTTAAAGTTATAGCATTGGCATTCTCTCTTGGATTCACTATGGTTTGGGAAGGTAATTTCCCAGAATCCCTTGCTTGCATTTGACTCATGGTTGTTGCCAATTGCCCTATTTGAGTCTCCAAATTTCGAATACTTGTCTTTGTTTCCTGTTGAAATTGAATTGTATTAGTAGAAAGAGCTTTAACAAGATCTTCAAGAGAAGTACCTGAATTTTGGGTGGGTGGTAGTTGTTGTCGGGTTTGGTATGGTTGTTGCACTCTTTGCTGAAAACCCGGTGGCCTGTGGTCAAATGGTGGAGGAATAGTTTGTGATTGGTTCCCTCCATAATTGAAGTTTGGATGATCCCTCCATCCTGGATTGTAAGTGTTTGAGTAGGGATCATATTTCCTTGATTGGTTCTAAAATCCACCCATGGCATTCACATGTTCATTGGTATCCTCTTGAAGTGTTGGACACATATCAGTTTGGTGCCCTATGTTTGAACATATGCCACAAGCCTTTATTTGTTGTATTTTACCTACAGCCAATTGTTGAACAAGAGAAGTCAGTTTATCAAATTTTTGTTCAAGGGATGATATACTTACCTCATTAACTCTCTTGGGTTGTGGTGGTGGATCTTGTCTCATTGAGAACTGTTGAGAATTGGCTGCCATGTTGGAGATTAATGTTCTGGCAGCCTTGGGAGTCTTATCAACTAGAGCTCCCACACTAGCGGCATCTATCATACTTCTCTCCATGGGCATGAGACCTTCATAGAAGTATTGGATGAGAAGTTGTTCACTTATTTGATGGTGTGGACATGATGCACAAAGTTTCTTGAACCTCTCCCAATATTCATATAAGGACTCTCCGTTGTATTGCCGAATCCCACATATCTCTTTCCTAATGTTGGCAGCCTTAGATGCTGGGAAATACCTTTCCAAGAATGCTTTCTTCAAATCATTCCATGTAGTGATGGTCCCGGATGGTAGATAGTAGAGCCATTCCTTTGCTGAATCAGCTAGAGAGAATGGGAAGGCTCTCAACTTAACCAAATAGAAGTTTAGCCTAGCATAGGCATTGTAAACATAAACATAAAATTAAAGATAATCTAAGAAGGAAATAAAAGAAAGAAAGAAGAAGAAGAAAATAAAGAAAAAGAAAACTAGAGAAAAGAAAGAAGAAGAAAACTTAGAGAATTTTATTACAATGGCTAATATCCTACCAATGTACAATATCTTACAATCATCCAAGGCCCTCTATTTATACACATTTTGGAGGGCTAAATGACAAGAGACAAGCTTTACAAATTTCAAAGGTAGGTATAATAGGTAGGTGCATTTTTCTAACAATTTTCGTCATATTGTATGACAATTTTGATCAGCCAACTTGATGGTCGATTTTGTCAATTTTGTAGGCCTGATCTGATCACATGGTCTTCTAGAAAAATGTTCCCCTATCAGTTACTGATCCATAGCCGTTAAAATCAGCTCATTTGCTGATGTGGATAAGAAGATATGGGCAAAATACGAAAACAGGTCAGCACAGACGTCATTGCACATCAGCCAACTTGATGGTCGATTTCTCTAGGGAAAACGACTCCGTTTCAAGAAGTGTAAAACATAAAAAAGATAGATATGCCTCTTAACTTTGCACTGTTAAAGTTTCAGCCTTATTGCTTCAGTGAAACTCGAGATATAGCTGATATGGCAAAAGGTATCGGAACTGGAACTGAACTGGATTTCCTCTTAATTCTAGTAATCTGAAATCACTCAAAGAAACTTGTGAAAAACACCAAATTACATAAAAATATAAAAGATCATAAACACAATTAGACTAAACAATAATAACTCGTATTTGACACAAAACAATAATAAAACATAACTAAAAACTATATAATTATACGAGTTATCACTGCAACCTAAAGATACAAGGTTTGATGTTTCATTTATTGATTTGCCTTTATCTAATGAGAAATTTCTACCTTCCATTTTGCAGGCACCAACTTTAGAGTTGAAACCACTACCGAACCACTTGAAATATGTATTCTTAGGTAAAAAGGACACACTACCGATCATCATTGCCAAAGAGCTCACACCTTTGCAAGAAGAGCGACTTATCCGGGTGCTTAGAGAGCATAAAACAGCAATTGGTTGGACAATTGCCGATATCAAGGGAATAAGCCTATCCATGTGCATGCACCGGATTTTGTTAGAGGAAGGGTCCAAACCAACAAGAGAAGCACAAAGAAGATTGAACCCTCCTATGATGGAGGTTGTGAAAAAGGAGATACTGAAGCTCCTAGATGTTGTAGTGATCTATCCTATCTCGGATAGCAAATGGGTGAGCCCGGTCCAAGTGGTTCCAAAGAAATCAAGTGTAACGGTGGTAACAAATAATGAGAATGAACTTGTTCCTACTAGGATTCAAACAGGATGGCGAGTTTGTATTGATTATCGTAAACTTAATTCCACAACTCGCAAAGACCACTTTCCTTTACCTTTTATTGATCAAATGCTTGAAAGGTTAGCTGGCCATTCTCATTATTGTTTTCTTGATGGTTTTTCAGGTTATAATCAGATAGCCATTGCTCCAGAGGACCAAGAGAAAACAACATTCACATGTCCATTTGGTACTTTTGCATACCGGCGTATGCCATTTGGTCTTTGTAATGCACCAGCTACATTCCAAAGGTGTATGGTTAGCATATTTTCAGATTATGTAGAGAACATCATAGAAGTGTTTATGGATGATTTTAGTGTCTATGGTGATTCTTTTGATAGATGTCTAGAGAACCTTACACTTGTACTTGAAAGATGCATGGAAACTAACCTTGTTTTGAATTGGGAAAAATGTCACTTTATGGTAGAACAAGGAATAGTTTTGGGCCATGTTATTTCTTCTAGAGGGATAGAGGTTGATAAGTCTAAAATAGATATTATGCATTCTTTACCACCTCCCACAAATGTGAGAGAGGTTCGTTCTTTTCTTGGACATGCAGGTTTCTATAGGAGATTTATCAAAGACTTCTCAAAGATCACATTACCTCTTTGCAAGCTACTACAAAAAGATGTGGTTTTCCACTTTGATGATAAATGCAAAGAGGCGTTTGAAACATTGAAGGGACTCTTGACATCAGCTCCTATCATCCAACCACCAGATTGGAATGTACCTTTTGAAATCATGTGTGATGCTAGTGACTATGCCATTGGAGCTGTTTTGGGCCAACGGGTTGGCAAAGCCTCACATGCCATTTATTATGCCTCCCGAACTCTTAATGATGCTCAATTGAACTATTCCACTACTGAAAAAGAACTTTTGGCTGTTGTATTTGCTTTAGAAAAATTTCGATCTTGTTTAATTTGTACTAAAGTAATTGTATATTCTGACCATGCAGCCCTTAAGTACTTACTCACTAAAAAGGAGGCCAAACCAAGGTTGATTAGATGGATACTTCTCTTACAAGAGTTTGATTTGGAGATAAAAGATAAGAGAGGTAGTGACAACCTGGTTGCGGACCATCTTAGCCGTTTAGTTCATGAAGAGGATGCACTACCCTTGAATGAGAACTTTCCGGATGAGCAACTTCTTTTTATAAGTACAACAACTCCTTGGTATGCTGATATTGTTAATTACTTAGTTACCAAGAAGTTGCCACAAGAGTTGACACAAGCTCAAAGAAATAAGATCAAGAGTGATGCCAAATACTACATATGGGATGATCCTTACCTTTGGAAGCATTGCTCCGATCAGATTATAAGAAGGTGTGTACTCGAAACTGAATTTCAATCTATTCTCACCTTTTGTCACTCTTATGCATGTGGAGGACACTTTGGATCCAAAAGAACAGCCATGAAAATTCTTGATTCTGGATTTTATTGGCCTACCATATTCAAAGATGCATACCTCTTTTGCAAGTCATGTGATCGTTGCCAAAGAACAGGTAACTTAGGTGCTAGAAATCAAATGCCTCAAACTCCAATACTTATTGTTGAAATTTTTGATGTATGGGGCATGGATTTCATGGGACCTTTTCCTCCTTCTTTTGGTAATCTTTATATTTTACTTGCCGTTGATTATGTTTCAAAGTGGGTGGAAGCAAAATCCACTAGGACTAATGACTCTAAAGTTGTTTCAGATTTTGTCAAGACTAACATCTTTGCTAGGTTTGGAACGCCAAAGGCCATAATCAGCGATAGAGGTACTCACTTTTGCAATAGGACTATGGAAGCACTTTTGAGGAAGTATAACATCACACACAAGGTCTCCACCTCATATCATCCTCAAACTAGTGGGCAAGCTGAAGTGTCAAACCGAGAAGTTAAGTCCATCCTTGAAAAGACAGTTAATCCAAATAGGAAGGATTGGAGTTCACGACTTGATGATGCACTTTGGGCTTATAGGACAACATATAAGACACCCATTGGTATGTCTCCTTATCAACTTGTTTATGGTAAGCCTTGTCATCTTCCGGTTGAATTGGAACATAAATCATATTGGGCTATCAAACAATGCAACATGGAGATGGATGAGACAGGAAAGAAAAGAAAACTTGACCTACAAGAATTAGAGGAGATAAGGAATGATGCCTATCAGAATTCTAGGATTTATAAGGAAAAGACTAAGGCATTCCATGACAAGATGATATCAAGAAAGGACTTTGTTGTTGGACAAAAAGTTCTTCTCTTCCATTCACGCCTTAAGTTATATCCAGGTAAGTTACGTTCTCGTTGGGTTGGACCTTTTGTTATTACTAATGTATTTACTCATGGTGCAGTTGAAATCCAAAGCCCAAAAACAGATAAGGCATTCAAAGTAAATGGTCATAGATTGAAGCCTTACTATGAGAACTTTCCAATACAAGATGTGGAGGAGTTTCCACTTTTTGAGCCAAAGTATGTTGAATAATAATGGCATGGGTCTAAGTCAGGCTGAGGACAATAAACCAAGCGCTTCTTGGGAGGCAACCCAAAAGGATGGAGAGCATCTATTATATCAGATTTGCATATTCCTTACTCTCCATCATTCTATCTTTTATTGTTTTTCTTAATAGTTCTTTTCTCTTACATATAATTCTTGCATTGGGGGATAATAGCATTACATTGAGGACAATGTAAAAATTATGAGTAGGGGGAAGAATTTAGGATTTTATTTAGAGTGTTTTGTTTTTGAGTTTTTTTTTTTTATGTTGTTTTTCTTTCTGATCCTTGTTTTGAAAATAACTAGATGTAAATATAATTTTTATTTTTTGACCCCGGTTAAATGGCAGATAACGGTACTCCGTGATTATTTAAATCGGTTCCATCAGCTACCCACAAAACTGATATTGTATATAAATTTCTCTTCCAATTTCTCTTTCATTTTTTTCATTTTTTTTTCAGGATGGATGATATTCTCACAAGATTGCAGAAACGATTTCCTCCTTTTCCTCGAAATATTTTACTGAAGCTTTACCAAGTTCGATTTGAAAGATTAAGAATGCTTATACACAAAGGGATTCCTGAAGACATACGTTGGATAATTGAAGCCAAGGTACGTGAAGATGAATATCTTCCTGTTTTGCATTTACCAGGTACAGGTAGAAGCACTTTTGCAAAGAAGCGACGAGCAAAGCGCATGGGTTCAAACTGCCACAAATGTGCACGATGGACGTGTAACGGTAAATGTCGTTCTATTGGGATTCCGTCCTCTAATCGAGATGATAAAATTGAATTCATTAAGGATGGACTGAGTAAGGAGAATTTGGGTAATATCCAACTTTCTCTTGAGACGCATCCTAGTGGAGACGTACAAAGAGAAATTCTTGATTTATGGCCGCAATTCCAAAGGGAATGGCAACATCTTGGGAATCTGATGTTAAAAGACCCTGTTTGCGAGCTTGTAAGAAAACTGGATGGGAAGCATATCCTCGACTCATAGAAGGCGTTTAAGCTATTTCTGGACGTAAAACCAGAGGAAGATGTGAGCCACAATCACAACTACAATAAATGACTTCTCAGCTTTTGGTTTGATTTGCAATAACTTTATTTTGGTTTAATTTACGTGTTGTTCGATTTGTGTAATTATTCTCGTTTTTTTTTTTATTTGTCTTTTACGGTTGATTTTTTCTTCTCTTTTTGATTTTCTTCTTGAAATCACGCAAAAATCTTTTGTTAGGTTAACATTTTTTTCTGACAGGTCAGATACACTTTCGGCGACATTATTACTCTTGTCTGATTCACTACTCAGTCCTCTATATATTACACCATGTACTCATTCTCTTTCAGGCACTCGAAAAAAAAAATGGAAAGTACTTCATCCCAGCGCATTAAAAAAATTTGTGTCTTTGGAGGTGCTTATCCAGGGAAAAATAACATATTCGCTGATGAAGCCATAAGAGTTGGAGTAATACTTGCCCAACAAAAGATCCAGTTGATTTATGGAGGCGGTAGTACGGGTTTAATGGGAGCAGTCGCTACATGATAACTCGTATAATTATATAGTTTTTAGTTATGTTTTATTATTGTTTTGTGTCAAATACGAGTTATTATTGTTTAGTCTAATTGTGTTTATGATCTTTTATATTTTTATGTAATTTGGTGTTTTTCACAAGTTTCTTTGAGTGATTTCAGATTACTAGAATTAAGGGCAAATCCAGTTCAGTTCCAGTTCCGACACATTTTGCCATATCAGCTATATCTGGAGATTCACTGAAGCAATAAGGCTTAAATTTGTAGCCGTGCAAAGCTAAGAGGCATATCTATCTTTTTCATGTTTTATACTTCTTGAAACGGAGTCGTTTTCCCTAGCGAAATCGACCATCAAGTTGGCTGATGTGCAATGACGTCTGTGCTGACATGTTATCGTATTTTGCCCATATCTGCTTATCCACATCAGCAAATGAGCTGATTCCAACGGCTATGGATCCGTAACTGATAGGGGAACCTTTTTCTAGAAGACCATGTGATCAGATCAGGCCTCCAACATTGACGAAATCGACCATCAAGTTGGCTGATCAAAATTGTCATACAATATGACGAAAATTGTTAGAAAAATTCACCCACCTATTATACCTACCTTTGAAATTTGTAAAGCTTGTCTCTTGTCATTTAGCCTTCCAAAATGTGTATAAATAGAGGGCCTTGGATGATTGTAGAGGATGATATTGTACATAGGTAGGATATTAGCCATTTTAATAAAATTCTCTAAGTTTTCTTCTTCTTTCTTTTCTCTAGTTTTCTTTCTTTTCTCTAGTTTTCTTTTTCTTTAGAGAGAGCAAGAGGTTGGATAATTAATATTCTTCCTCTTCTTCTTTCTTTCTTTTATTTTCTTCTTAGATTTTCTTTAATTTTATGTTTATGTTTATAATACCTATGCTAGGCTAAACTTCTATTTGGTTAAGGGTGATTTCAAAGCCCTAGACATGTTTTGTGATTGATTTTCAGATTCTATCTATCATTAATTTTCTATCAAAGTTGCTTATGTTCTTCTACAAGAATTGTTCATGATGTTGTCTAGATTTATTTAGGTGTACAACTAGATAGATCTTGATAATTATCTATTGCTAGTTTAGGAGTCTTGATCCGTGTAATTGTCTTGATTTCCTTTTCATAAGTGGCAATTTGTGATTAATGATTATGGTCAAGTTTTCAATAATTGCAAAGTGGAACATAACCTAAGTTGAACAATCCGAGCTTATGTGTTTGTTGCTTAGATCAACCTATCTTTCTCATCATAAAGCTGCCATTAAATTGAATCTAGAGAGCTTATTCTAGGTTGTTTAATGGTTAGAGATTAAATAGAGAGCTTGTTCTATTTAACGACAAACTAAGGAAAGATTGGGGTAACAGAGCTTGTTGTTATCTACGGTTGTTAACTTTGATAGTTGGTTGATATTGATAGATCTGAAATTGATTCTTAATGATGTCTAGTGGTGGAGAATGAAACCTTAACCATATTTTTCATATTTGATTCTTCTTACTTATTTGTTTTCTTACTTTTAGTTTGCTTATTTTTTATATTTATTTTTATTGGCTGGTTATACCGCCTAACTTGTATATTAACTTTGTTTTATTTTTATTGGCTGGTTATACCGCCTAATTTAGTATATATATTTTTATTGGCTGGTTATACCGCCTAATTTAGTATATATATTTTTATTGGCTGGTTATACCGCCTAATTTAGTATATATATTTTTATTGGCTGGTTATACCGCCTGATAACTCGTATAATTATATAGTTTTTAGTTATGTTTTATTAATGTTTTGTGTCAAATACGAGTTATTATTGTTTAGTCTAATTGTGTTTATGATCTTTTATATTTTTATGTATTTTGGTGTTTTTCACAAGTTTCTTTGAGTGATTTCAGATTACTAGAATTAAGGGCAAATCCAGTTCAGTTTCAGTTCCGACACCTTTTTCCATATCAGCTATATCTCGAGTTTCACTGAAGAAATAAGGCTGAAATTTGTAGCCATGCAAAGCTAAGAGGCATATCTATCTTTTTCATGTTTTACACTTCTTAAAACAGAGTCGTTTTCCCTAGCGAAATCGACCATCAAGTTGGCTGATGTGCAATGACGTCTGTGCTGACATGTTTTCGTATTATACCCATATCTTCTTATCCACATCAGCAAATGAGCTGATTCCAACGGCTATGGTTCCGTAACTGATATGGGAACCTTTGTCTAGAAGACCATGTGATCAGATCAGGCCTCCAATATTGAAGAAATCGACCATCAAGGTGGCTGATGTGTAATGACGTCTGTGCTGACATGTTTTCGTATTTTGCCCATATCTGCTTAACCACATCAGCAAATGAGCTGATTCCAACGGCTATGGTTCCGTAACTGATTGGGGAACCTTTTTCTAGAAGACCATATGATCAGATCAGGCCTCCAATATTGACGAAATCGACCATCAAGTTGGCTGATCAAAATCGTCATATACCTACCTTTGAAATTTGTAAAGCTTGTCTCTTGTCATTTAGCCCTCCAAAATGTGTATAAATAGAGGGCCTTGGATGATTGTAAGGGATCATATTGTACATAGGTAGGATATTAGCCATTTTAATAAAATTCTCTAAGTTTTCTTCTTCTTTCTTTTCTCTAGTTTTCTTTCTTTTCTCTAGTTTTCTTTTTCTTTAGAGAGAGCAAGAGGTTGGATAATTAATATTCTTCCTCTTCTTCTTTCTTTCTTTTATTTTCTTCTTAGATTTTCTTTAATTTTATGTTTATGTTTATAATGCCTATGCTAGGCTAAACTTCTATTTGGTTAAGGGTGATTTCAAAGCCCTAGACATGTTTTGTGATTGATTTTCAGATTCTATCTGTCATTAATTTTCTATCAAAGTTGCTTATGATCTTCTACAAGAATTGTTCATGATGTTGTCTTGATTTGTTTAGGTGTACAACTAGATAGATCTTGATAATTATCTATTGCTAGTTTAGGAGTCTTGATCCGTGTAATTGTCTTGATTTCCTATTCATAAGTGGCAATTTGTGATTAATGATTATGGTCAAGTTTTCAATAATTGCAAAGTGGAACATAACCTAAGTTGAACAATCCGAGCTTATGTGTTTGTTGCTTAGATCAACCTATCTTTCTCATCATAAAGCTGCCATTAAATTGAATCTAGAGAGCTTATTCTAGGTTGTTTGATGGTTAGAGATTAAATAGAGAGCTTGTTCTATTTAACGACAAACTAAGGAAAGATTGGGATAACAGAGCTTGTTGTTATCTACGGTTGTTAACTTTGATAGTTGGTTGATATTGATAGATCTGAAATTGATTCTTAATGATGTCTAGTGGTGGAGAATGAAACCTTAACCATATTTTTCATATTTGATTCTTCTTACTTATTTGTTTTCTTACTTTTAGTTTGCTTATTTTTTATATTTATTTTTGTTGGCTGGTTATACCGCCTAATTTGTATATTAACTTTGTTTTATTTTTATTGGCTGGTTATACCGCCTAATTTAGTATATATATTTTTATTGGCTGGTTATACCGCCTAATTTAGTATATATATTTTTATTGGCTGGTTATACCGCCTTGCATCTTATTCTTATTATTTACTTTAGTTTAAATCTGGCTTCAAAAACCCCTTTTCTTTTATTGTTCTTGAATTTAAGTTTTAAACTATTAACTTATAAACTAAAACCCAATCCCTGAGGACTCGACCCTTGCTAACTACTATACTTACAATTTATCTTTTTAGTGCAAGGTTAAATAAGATACACTCTTTTGGGTGCATCACCGCCTTGCATCTTATTCTTATTATTTACTTTAGTTTAAATCTGGCTTCAAAAACCCCTTTTCTTTTATTGTTCTTGAATTTAAGTTTTAAACTATTAACTTATAAACTAAAACCCAATCCCTGAGGACTCGACCCTTGCTAACTGCTATACTTACAATTTATCTTTTTAGTGCAAGGTTAAATAAGATACACTCTTTTGGGTGCATCAAATTTTTGGCGCCGTTGCCAGGGATTGCTTTTTTTAGTTTATTTGTTACTTGGTTTATTCTTATTTTCAGTTCTAATTAGTTTTATTTTCTTGTACATAGAAGTTTTTCTTATCAAATTTTCAAAAAAAAAAAATTAAATAAAAATAAAAAAACGATGGAATTGAGCAATCTAACACTTGAAGAGTTGGTGGCATACATGAACATGGAGAATCAACAAGCCAATCTCACCTCCCCAGTTCAACAATTGGCCATGGGAGGATGTCAAGGCCATCAAGTGTTCCAAGACCAACAGTATGATTGATAACTCGTATAATTATATAGTTTTTAGTTATGTTTTATTATTGTTTTGTGTCAAATACGAGTTATTATTGTTTAGTCTAATTGTGTTTATGATCTTTTATATTTTTATGTAATTTGGTGTTTTTCATAAGTTTCTTTGAGTGATTTCAGATTACTAGAATTAAGGGCAAATCGAGTTCAGTTCCAGTTCCGACACCTTTTGCCATATCAGCTATATCTGGAGTTTCACTGAAGCAATAAGGCTGAAATTTGTAGTCGTGCAAAGCTAAGAGGCATATCTATCTTTTTCATGTTTTACCCTTCTTGAAACGGAGTCGTTTTCCCTAGCGAAATCGACCATCAAGTTGGCTGATGTGCAATGACGTCTGTGCTGACATGTTTTCGTATTTTGCCCATATCTACTTATCCACATCAGCAAATGCGCTGATTCCAATGGCTATGGATCCGTAACTGATACGGGAACCTTTGTCTAGAAGACTATATGATCAGATCAGGCCTCTAATATTGACGAAATCGACCATCAAGTTGGCTGATGTGCAATGACGTCTGTGCTGACATGTTTTCGTATTTTGCCCATATCTGCTTATCCACATCAGCAAATGAGCTGATTCCAACGGCTATGGATCCGTAACTGATAGGGGAACCTTTTTCTAGAAGACCATGTGATCAGATCAGGCCTCCAACATTGACGAAATCGACCATCAAGTTGGCTGATCAAAATTGTCATACAATATGACGAAAATTGTTAGAAAAATTCACCCACCTATTATACCTACCTTTGAAATTTGTAAAGCTTATCTCTTGTCATTTAGCCTTCCAAAATGTGTATAAATAGAGGGCCTTGGATGATTGTAGAGGATCATATTGTACATAGGTAGGATATTAGCCATTTTAATAAAATTCTCTAAGTTTTCTTCTTCTTTCTTTTCTCTAGTTTTCTTTCTTTTCTCTAGTTTTCTTTTTCTTTAGAGAGAGCAAGAGGTTGGATAATTAATATTCTTCCTCTTCTTCTTTCTTTCTTTTATTTTCTTCTTAGATTCTATTTAATTTTATGTTCATAATGCCTATGCTAGGCTAAACTTCTATTTGGTTAAGGGTGATTTCAAAGCCCTAGACATGTTTTGTGATTGATTTTCAGATTCTATCTATCATTAATTTTCTATCAAAGTTGCTTATGTTCTTCTACAAGAATTGTTCATGATGTTGTCTTGATTTATTTAGGTGTACAACTAGATAGATCTTGATAATTATCTATTGCTAGTCTAGGAGTCTTGATCCGTGTAATTGTCTTGATTTCCTACTCATAAGTGGCAATTTGTGATTAATGATTATGGTCAAGTTTTCAATAATTGCAAAGTGGAACATAACCTAAGTTGAACAATCCGAGCTTATGTGTTTGTTGCTTAGATCAACCTATCTTTCTCATCATAAAGCTGCCATTAAATTGAATTTAGAGAGCTTATTCTAGGTTGTTTAATGGTTAGAGATTAAATAGAGAGCTTGTTCTATTTAACGACAAACTAAGGAAAGATTGGGATAACAGAGCTTGTTGTTATCTACGGTTGTTAACTTTGATAGTTGGTTGATATTGATAGATCTGAAATTGATTCTTAATGATGTCTAGTGGTGGAGAATGAAACCTTAACCATATTTTTCATATTTGATTCTTCTTACTTACTTGTTTTCTTACTTTTCTAGTTTGCTTATTTTTAAAAGTATATTTATTTTTATTGGCTGGTTATACCGCCTAATTTGTATATTAACTTTGTTTTATTTTTATTGGCTGGTTATACCGCCTAATTTAGTATATATATTTTTATTGGCTGGTTATACCGCCTAATTTAGTATATATATTTTTATTGGCTGGTTATACCGCCTTGCATCTTATTTACTTTAGTTTAAATCTGGCTTCAAAAACCCTTTTCTTTTATTGTTCTTGAATTTAAGTTTTAAACTATTAACTTATAAACTAAAACCCAATCCCTGAGGACTCGACCCTTGCTAACTACTATACTTACAATTTATCTTTTAGTGCAAGGTTAAATAAGATACACTCTTTTGGGTGCATCAAATTTTTGGCGCCGTTGCCGGGGATTGTTTTCTTTAGTTTATTTGTTACTTGGTTTATTCTTATTTTCAGTCCTAATGAGTTTTATTTTCTTGTACATACGGGTTATTCTTATCAAATTTTGAAAAAAAAAAAAAACAAAAAAAAAAACGATGGAATTGAGCAATCTAACACTTGAAGAGTTGGTGGCATACATGAACATGGAGAATCAACAAGCCAATCTCACCTTCCCAGTTCAACAATTTGCCATGGGAGGATGTCAAGGCCATCAAGGGTTCCAAGACCAACTGCATGATCATTACTCAAACACTTACCATGAGGGATGGTGGGATCATACTAATTATGGCTACTCGAAAAATTACCAAGAAGTAGATCCTTATGCCAATTACACTCATCCATCTAGCTTCAATCAATCATGGTCCCAAGAACCAGATCTTTTTCAACCACCACATATGACTCAAAACTCAGGTACTTCTTTAGAAGATCTTGTCTATTCTCTTGTTACTGATACATTTCAATTTCAACAGGAAACAAGGGCAAGCATCCAGAGTTTGGAAAAGCAAATGATCCAATTGACTAGTAGTATGGTGGGATGGGTAGCACAAAGATCTGAAGAACTCCCTGCCCAAACGATGATTAACCCAAAGGAGAATGCTACGATTGTGACCTTGAGGAATGAGGAACAAGATGAGGATGAGACAAAATTAGAGATGGATTCTATTCTTGAGGATAATGAAGCCACAAATCCAAATAAGAGTATTTCGGCACCTGAGGTAACGTTTAAGGTTCCACTTTTTACTAATGTTTCTTCTCCACCTTTTCCTAGTAGATTTGCAAAGTTCATGGAGGAAGAACATGAACAACACATGCCAAAAACCTTAAACAACTTGTTTGTGGATGCCATTCAACAAGTATCAAAATATGCTCCATTCCTCGATGAGATATGCACCACAAAGGATGATGGAATAATACTTGTAATGGAGAATGCATCCACTGTTGTGCAACGAAAGCTTCCTCTCAAACGCATAAATTTGGAAAATTTCATGTATGAGCCTGACAAGCCTAAAAAGCCAAGAAGGGGTGTTGGTTAGGTTCAAAACACTAACTCAAGTGTTAATTGGGAAGGCAACCCAATTAAAGAAGAAATTGCCAACCTTCCATATTCAGATTTGCTTTCTCTTTCTCTTTCTTTTCCTTTTTCTTTTATTATTTTTATTTTTATTGTTTTTATTTTTATTTTTTATGTTTACTTGTTAATTTTTGTTTAGTATTTTAGAATTATTTAGGTTGCATGAGTTTGTTTTGTTTTGTTTTGAGTCTAGTTATTCCTATTCTTATGTTATTAGTTCTTTTCTCTTACACATGATTCTTTCATTTGGGTTAATAGACTTACATTGAGGACAATGTAAGAATTAAGTGTGGGGGGAATGATGTAGGATTTCTTTTATTTTTGTCTACTATTTTTTTTATATGAGTCTTTATTATTATTATTATTATTATTTTGAGTGTGTTTTAGTTCCTTTTTAATACAATGATGAGATATGAATTGCATAAGTCTAAAACAGATTTATTAGTGAGAAGATTTTCATGAGAATGGAGCTTGATGTCAACCTTTTTATGAGCCAATGTTAATATGATATGTTGATTGAGAAAGAAGCATGTTTAGACTTAAAACTGACTTGTATAATCATCATTGTGAGTTTTTGAGCCTAAAATGATTGATGCATTATACAAATCAATCTAATTTCTTTCTTGAGTGCTCTTATGATTACATGATTCTCTAGAACTTGCTTTAAACCGTTTGAGACTATATTGATACATGTGACAACATGAATATGATAGAGGCATTAGGATTATAACCAGAGCCAAACAGCCATCCCTTATTGATGTTCCAAGAGAACACACCCTTAGTGAACCAATTTGAGCCTACATTGAATAAGCTATCTCTTTGGTAACCATAACTTGTCCCTAACCTAAATATACTTATATCTTTACCTTTGTTCCAAAGATGAATTAGCATGATTTGAGACAAGTTGCAAAGACAAGGGATATTTTTTGGTTAGAAACAAGAAATAAGTGTGGGGGGAAAAGAAAAGAAAAGTCAAGAGAAAAAGAAATGGAATACTGGCAAATACATTCCTATATAAAAAAAAAATGAATCATCTCTTGAATTTGTGGAAAAAGAAAAAGATGTTACAAAGTTGTTTAGAATGAAGAAAAGGCCCAACATGAATATCCGGCCTAGGTGACTATGTACTTGTAAAGAGTTTTGAGAAGTTTCTTTGTATAATCTTTTTATGTCTCTAAACTTTATGAACTCTTTGGAACCTTTGTGATATCTTTATCCTTTTGTTCTTCAACCACATTACAAACCCCTTGGCCCCATTACAACCTTGAATAAAGACCTCTTGATTTATGAAGTTGTATGATCTAAATAGTGGTTAATAGGTGGACAAGCAAGCATATGGTAGAAGTGTTTTCATGAGATTGATTGAGTGTAAACACTTTACCACTACTTTAAAAAGTGAAAATCAAGAGAGTATCCCATGTGAGAAGTTGAGATTAAGTTTGAATATGCACTATTTTGATTGAAATATGGTATGTTAATATTGGCTTAACTCAAACAATTTACATTCAAGCAAGATTTTTTGTGGATTTCTTTAAGCTATTGATTAGTTTTTAAGACTTGTCCAATGATTATCTCTAATTTATATTGGAAGGATTAGTTATAATTATTATTTTTAGTTTTTCTTATGTCTTCAATGTTTGTGGGTATCGTCCTAGTAAACCCTCACGAGACTAAACTCGTCCACTAGGGACACCTAGGGGTTTAAAGGCTTGTGTCACATGCTAAGTGCCACCGTGATTTCCTACGAAAATGGATTAGATTAGATTTTCTTATTTTATTTTTATTGAGTCGTTGCTAGGGACTAGCAACAATCTAAGTGTGGGGGTGTGATAACTCGTATAATTATATAGTTTTTAGTTATGTTTTATTATTGTTTTGTGTCAAATACGAGTTATTATTGTTTAGTCTAATTGTGTTTATGATCTTTTATATTTTTATGTAATTTGGTGTTTTTCATAAGTTTCTTTGAGTGATTTCAGATTACTAGAATTAAGGGCAAATCGAGTTCAGTTCCAGTTCCGACACCTTTTGCTATATCAGCTATATCTGGAGTTTCACTGAAGCAATAAGGCTGAAATTTGTAGTCGTGCAAAGCTAAGAGGCATATCTATCTTTTTCATGTTTTACCCTTCTTGAAACGGAGTCGTTTTCCCTAGCGAAATCGACCATCAAGTTGGCTGATGTGCAATGACGTCTGTGCTGACATGTTTTCGTATTTTGCCCATATCTACTTATCCACATCAGCAAATGCGCTGATTCCAATGGCTATGGATCCGTAACTGATACGGGAACCTTTGTCTAGAAGACTATATGATCAGATCAGGCCTCTAATATTGACGAAATCGACCATCAAGTTGGCTGATGTGCAATGACGTCTGTGCTGACATGTTTTCGTATTTTGCCCATATCTGCTTATCCACATCAGCAAATGAGCTGATTCCAACGGCTATGGATCCGTAACTGATAGGGGAACCTTTTTCTAGAAGACCATGTGATCAGATCAGGCCTCCAACATTGACGAAATCGACCATCAAGTTGGCTGATCAAAATTGTCATACAATATGACGAAAATTGTTAGAAAAATTCACCCACCTATTATACCTACCTTTGAAATTTGTAAAGCTTATCTCTTGTCATTTAGCCTTCCAAAATGTGTATAAATAGAGGGCCTTGGATGATTGTAGAGGATCATATTGTACATAGGTAGGATATTAGCCATTTTAATAAAATTCTCTAAGTTTTCTTCTTCTTTCTTTTCTCTAGTTTTCTTTCTTTTCTCTAGTTTTCTTTTTCTTTAGAGAGAGCAAGAGGTTGGATAATTAATATTCTTCCTCTTCTTCTTTCTTTCTTTTATTTTCTTCTTAGATTCTATTTAATTTTATGTTCATAATGCCTATGCTAGGCTAAACTTCTATTTGGTTAAGGGTGATTTCAAAGCCCTAGACATGTTTTGTGATTGATTTTCAGATTCTATCTATCATTAATTTTCTATCAAAGTTGCTTATGTTCTTCTACAAGAATTGTTCATGATGTTGTCTTGATTTATTTAGGTGTACAACTAGATAGATCTTGATAATTATCTATTGCTAGTCTAGGAGTCTTGATCCGTGTAATTGTCTTGATTTCCTACTCATAAGTGGCAATTTGTGATTAATGATTATGGTCAAGTTTTCAATAATTGCAAAGTGGAACATAACCTAAGTTGAACAATCCGAGCTTATGTGTTTGTTGCTTAGATCAACCTATCTTTCTCATCATAAAGCTGCCATTAAATTGAATTTAGAGAGCTTATTCTAGGTTGTTTAATGGTTAGAGATTAAATAGAGAGCTTGTTCTATTTAACGACAAACTAAGGAAAGATTGGGATAACAGAGCTTGTTGTTATCTACGGTTGTTAACTTTGATAGTTGGTTGATATTGATAGATCTGAAATTGATTCTTAATGATGTCTAGTGGTGGAGAATGAAACCTTAACCATATTTTTCATATTTGATTCTTCTTACTTACTTGTTTTCTTACTTTTCTAGTTTGCTTATTTTTAAAAGTATATTTATTTTTATTGGCTGGTTATACCGCCTAATTTGTATATTAACTTTGTTTTATTTTTATTGGCTGGTTATACCGCCTAATTTAGTATATATATTTTTATTGGCTGGTTATACCGCCTAATTTAGTATATATATTTTTATTGGCTGGTTATACCGCCTTGCATCTTATTTACTTTAGTTTAAATCTGGCTTCAAAAACCCTTTTCTTTTATTGTTCTTGAATTTAAGTTTTAAACTATTAACTTATAAACTAAAACCCAATCCCTGAGGACTCGACCCTTGCTAACTACTATACTTACAATTTATCTTTTAGTGCAAGGTTAAATAAGATACACTCTTTTGGGTGCATCAATGATCATTACTCAAACACCTACCATGAGGGATGGTGGGATCATACTAATTATGGCTACTCGAAAAATTACCAAGAAGTAGACCCTTATGCCAATTACACTCATCCATCTAGCTTCAATCAATCATGGTCTCAAGAACTAGATCTTTTTCAACCACCACATATGACTCAAAACTCAGGTACTTCTTTAGAAGATCTTGTACATTCTCTTGTTACTGATACTTTGCAATTTCAACAGGAAACAAGGGCAAGCATCCAGAGTTTGGAAAGGCAAATGAGCCTATTGGCTAGTAGTATGGTGGGATGGGTAGCACAAAGATCTGAAGAACTCCCTGCCCAAACGATGATTAACCCAAAGGAGAATGCTACTATTGTGACCTTCAGGAATGAGGAACAAGATGAGGATGAGACAAAATTAGAGATGGATTCTATTATTGAGGATAATAAAGCCACAGATCCAAATAAGAGTATTTCGACACCGGAGGTAACGTTTAAGATTCCAATTTTTGCTAATGTTTCTTCTCCACCTTTTCCTAGTAGATTCGCAAAGTTGAAGGAGGAGGAACATGAACAAGACATCCTGGAAACCTTAAATAGTTTATTTGTGGATGCCATTCAACAAGTACCAAAAGATGCACCATTCCTCGATGAGATATGCACCACCAAGGATGATGGAATAATACTTGTAATGGAGAATGCATCCACTGTTGTGCAAAGAAAGCTTCATCTCAAACGCATAAATTTGGAAAATTTCATGTATGAGCCTGACAAGCCTAAAAAGCCAAGAAGGGGTGTTGGTTAGATTCAAAACACTAACTCAAGTGTTAATTGGGAAGGCAGCCCAATTAAAGATGAAATTGCCAACCTTCCATATTCAGATTTGCTTTCTCTTTCTTTTCCTTTTTCTTTTATTATTTTTATTGTTTTTATTTTATTTCTTATGTTTCTTTGTTAATTGTGTTTACTGCTTTTAAGTTCATTTAGGCTGCATAAGTTTCTTTTGTTTAATAGTTCTTTTCTCTTACATATAATTCTTGCATTGGGGGATAATAGCATTACATTAATGACAATGTAAGAATTATGTGTGGGGGGGAGAATTTAGGATTTTATTTAGAGTGTTTTATTTTTGAGTCTTTTTATGTTGTTTTTCTTTCTGATCCTTGTTTTGAAAAACACTAGATGTAAATATAATTTTTTTTTAACCCCGGTTAAATGGCGGATAACGGTACTCCGTGATTATTTAAATCGGTTCTATCAGCTACCCACAAAACTGATATTGTATATAAATTTCTCTTTCAATTTCTCTTTCATTTTTTTTTCAGGATGGATGATATTCTCACAAGATTGCAGAAACGATTTCCTCCTTTTCCTCGAAATATTTTACTGAAGCTTTACCAAGTTCGATTTGAAAGATTAAGAATGCTTATGCACAAAGGGATTCCTGACGACATACGTTGGATAATTGAAGCCAAGGTACGTGAAGATGAATATCTTCCTATTTTGCATTTACCAGGTACAGGTAGAAGCACTTTTGCAAAGAAGCGACGAGCAAAGCGCATGAGTTCAAATTGCCACAAATGTGCACGATGGACGTGTAACGGTAAATGTCGTTCTATTGGGATTCCGTCCTCTAATCGAGATGATAAAATTGAATTCATTAAGGATGGACTGAGTAAGGAAAATTTGGGTAATATCCAACTTTCTCTTGAGACGCATCCTAGTGGAGACGTACAAAGAGAAATTCTTGATTTATGGCCGCAATTCCAAAGGGAATGGCAACATCTTGGGAATCTGATGTTAAAAGACCCTGTTTGCCAGCTTGTAAGAAAACTGGATGGGAAACATATCCTCGACTCATAGAAGGCGTTTAAGCCGTTTCTGGACGTAAAACCAGAGGAAGATGTGAGCCACAATCACAACTACAATAAATGACTTCTCAGCTTTTGGTTTGATTTTCAATAACTTTATTTCAGTTTAATTTACGTGTTATTCGATTTGTGTAATTATTCTCAATTTTTTTTATTTGTCTTTTACGGTTGATTTTTCTTCTCTTTTTGATTTTCTTCCTGAAATCACGCAAAAATCTTTTGTTAGGTTAACATTTTCTTCTGACAGGTCAAATACACTTTCGGCGACATTATTACTCTTGACTTTTACGGTTGATTTTTCTTCTATTTTTGATTTTCTTCCTGAAATCACGCAAAAATCTTTTGTTAGGTTAACATTTTCTTCTGACATGTCAAATACACTTTCGGCGACATTATTACTCTTGTCTGATTCACTACTCAGTCCTCTATATATTACACCATGTACTCATTCTCTTTCAGGCACTCGAAAAAAAAAATGGAAAGTACTTCGTCCCAGCGCATTAAAAAAATTTGTGTCTTTGGAGGTGCTTATCCAGGGAAAAATAACATATTTGCTGATGAAGCCATACGAGTTGGAGTAATACTTGCCCAACAAAAGATCCAGTTGATTTATGGAGGTGGTAGTACGGGTTTAATGGGAGCAGTCGCTACAGCAGCACACGCCGGAGGAAGTCCAGTTCTAGGAATCGTGCCAAAACTATTCACAGATTTTTGTGGACCTACCTTGGGTAAGGAAATACAAGTCTGGAGTATCCCTGAACGGATGACAATCATGTACCATTGTGCCGATGCATTCATTGCTTTACCAGGAGGTCTGGGTACATTGGAAGAAATAGCTTGCGTGGCTTCTTGGTCATCTTTGGTCACAAAAAAGAAACCCATTGGTTTGCTTAATATTAATGGTTATTTTAGTAATTTGCTTTCATATTTAGATAATGCTGTGGAAAATGGATTCATGTTTTCAGAGGCAAGGAGAACCATAATTTCTGCTACAACCATTGAAGATTTACTCAAAAAGCTCCAAGCTTATGAGTATTTATCTGCTACGGTTGTTTCGCAAACGCTCGGAAAAAGAAAAAGAGATATGGATGAGCAAGGAGTGGATTGCACTTTGTCTTTGTGACATTATCTAACATTTTGTTTGTTGTGTCTTTGTTATAATAAGTGGTTAGCAACCTCTGCAGGTAATATCTCCTAAATTCTACCTTTAAAATTTGACATTGGGGACAATGTCATATTTTAGTAGGGGGTAAGGGACATATTTTGCTAATTTAAAAAAAAAAAAAAAATTTGTTGTGTTTTAAGCCATTTAGAAGTATTCATTCTGAATAAGGTCTGAGTAAGGGAGACTTGAGACATACCTTGTCAGTTTGATTTCTTCTTTTCAAAAAAAAAAAAATGTTATGTTTTAAGCAATTTAGAAGTATTCATTCTGAACAAGGTCTGAGTAAGGGAGACTTGAGACATACCTTGTCAGTTTGATTTTAATCTTTTTATGTTTACTTGTTAATTTTTGTTTAGTATTTTAGGATTATTTAGGTTGCATGAGTTTGTTTTGTTTTGAGTCTAGTTATTCCTATTCTTATGTTATTAGTTCTTTTCTCTTACACATGATTCTTTCATTTGGGTTAATAGACTTACATTGAGGACAATGTAAGAATTAAGTGTGGGGGGAATGATTTAGGATTTCTTTTATTTTTGTCTACTTTTTTTTTTTTTATGAGTCTTTATTATTATTATTATTTTTTAGTGTGTTTTAGTTCCTTTTTAATACAATGATGAGATATGAATTGCATAAGTCTAAAACATATTTATTAGTGAGAAGATTTTCATGAGAATTGAGCTTGATGTCAACCTTTTTATGAGCCAATGTTAATATGATATGTTGATTGAGAAAGAAGCATGTTTAGACTTAATCTGACTTGTATAATCATTCTTGTGAGTTTTTGAGCCTAAAATGATTGATGCATTATACAAATCAATCTAATTTCTTTCTTGAGTGCTCTTATGATTACATGATTCTCTAGAACTTGCTTTAAACCGTTTGAGACTATATTGATGCATGTGACAACATGAATATGATAGAGGCATTAGGATTTTTAGCCAGGGCCAAACAACCATCCCTTATTGATGTTCCAAGAGAACACACCCTTAGTGAACCAATTTGAGCCTACATTGAATAAGCTATCTCTTTGGTAACCATAACTTGTCCCTAACCTAAATATACTTATATCTTTACCTTTGTTCCAAAGATGAATTAGCATGATTTGAGACAAGTTGCAAAGACAAGGGATATTTTTTGGTTAGAAACAAGAAATAAGTGTGGGGGGAAAAGAAAAGAAAAATCAAGAGAAAAAGAAATGGAATACTGGCAAATACATTCCTATATAAAAAAAAAATGAATCATCTCTTGAATTTGTGGAAAAAGAAAAAGATGTTACAAAGTTGTTTAGAATGAAGAAAAGGCCCAACATGAATATCCGGCCTAGGTGACTATGTACTTGTAAAGAGTTTTGAGAAGTTTCTTTGTATAATCTTTTTATGTCTCTAAACTTTATGAACTCTTTGGAACCTTTGTGATATCTTTATCCTTTTGTTCTTCAACCACATTACAAACCCCTTGGCCCCATTACAACCTTGATTAAAGACCTCTTGATTTATGAAGTTGCATGATCTTTTAGTGGAGAATAGGTGGACAAGCAAGCATATGGTAGAAGTGTTTTCATGAGATTGATTGAGTGTAAACACTTTACCACTACTTTAAAGAGTGAAAATCAAGAGAGTATCCCATGTGAGAAGTTGAGATTAAATTTGAACATGCACTATTTTGATTGAGATATGTTATGCTAATATTGGCTTAACTCAAACAATTTACATTCAAGCATGATTTTTTGTGAAATTTTTTAAGCTATTGATTAGTTTATAAGACTTGTTCAAATATTGTCTCTAATTTGTATGGAAAGGATTAGGAGTAAATATTTTTAGTATATGTAGTTTATTTATATGAAGTTTATTTATATTTTAATTTTTCAATGTTTGTGGGTATCGTTCTAGTAAACCCTCACGAGACTAAACTCGTCCACTAGGGACACCTAGGGGTTTAAAGGCTTGTGTCACATGCTAAGTGCCACCGTGATTTCCTACGAAAGTGGATTAGATTAGATTTTCTTATTTTATTTTTATTGAGTCGTTGCTAGGGACTAGCAACAATCTAAGTGTGGGGGTGTGATAACTCGTATAATTATATAGTTTTTAGTTATGTTTTATTATTGTTTTGTGTCAAATACGAGTTATTATTGTTTAGTCTAATTGTGTTTATGATCTTTTATATTTTTATGTAATTTGGTGTTTTTCACAAGTTTCTTTGAGTGATTTCAGATTACTAGAATTAAGGGCAAATCCAGTTCAGTTCCAGTTCCGACACATTTTGCCATATCAGCTATATCTGGAGTTTCACTGAAGCAATAAGGCTTAAATTTGTAGCCGTGCAAAGCTAAGAGGCATATCTATCTTTTTCATGTTTTATACTTCTTGAAACGGAGTCGTTTTCCCTAGCGAAATCGACCATCAAGTTGGCTGATGTGCAATGACGTCTGTGCTGACATGTTATCGTATTTTGCCCATATCTGCTTATCCACATCAGCAAATGAGCTGATTCCAACGGCTATGGATCCGTAACTGATAGGGGAACCTTTTTCTAGAAGACCATGTGATCAGATCAGGCCTCCAACATTGACGAAATCGACCATCAAGTTGGCTGATCAAAATTGTCATACAATATGACGAAAATTGTTAGAAAAATTCACCCACCTATTATACCTACCTTTGAAATTTGTAAAGCTTGTCTCTTGTCATTTAGCCTTCCAAAATGTGTATAAATAGAGGGCCTTGGATGATTGTAGAGGATGATTGATAACTCGTATAATTATATAGTTTTTAGTTATGTTTTATTATTGTTTTGTGTCAAATACGAGTTATTATTGTTTAATCTAATTGTGTTTATGATCTTTTATATTTTTATGTAATTTGGTGTTTTTCACAAGTTTCTTTGAGTCATTTCAGATTACTAGAATTAAGGGCAAATCCAGTTCAGTTCCAGTTCCGACACCTTTTGCCATATCAGCTATATCTGGAGTTTCACTAAAGCAATAAGGCTGAAATTTTAACCGTGCAAAGTTAAGAGGCATATCTATCTTTTTCATGTTTTACACTTCTTGAAACGGAGTCGTTTTCCCTAGCGAAATCAACCATCAAGTTGGATGATGTGCAATGACGTCTATCCTGAGCAGTTTTCGCATTTTGACCATATCGTCCGATACACATCAGCAAATGAGCTGATTCTAACGGCTATGGATCACTAACTGATAGGGGAACATTTGTCTAGAAGACCATGTGATCAGATAAAGCCTCCAATATTGAAGAAATCGACCATCAAGTTGGCTGATGTGCAATGACGTCTGTGCTGACCTGTTCTCGTATTTTGCCCATATCTTCTTCTCCACATCAGCAAATGAGCTGATTCCAACGGCTATGAATCAGTAACTCATAGGGGAACATTTTTCTAGAAGACCATGTGATCAGATCAGGCCTCCAAGATTGACAAAATCGACCATCAAGTTGGCTGATCAAAATGGTCATACAATATGACGAAAATTGTTAGAAAAATGCACCCACCTATTATACCTACCTTTGAAATTTGTAAAGCTTGTCTCTTGTCATTTAGCCCTCCAAAATGTGTATAAATAGAGGGCCTTGGATGATTGTAGAGGATCATATTGGATATAGGTAGGATATTAGCCATTTTAATAAAATTCTCTAAGTTTTCTTCTTCTTTCTTCTCTCTAGTTTTCTTTTTCTTTAGAAAGAGCAAGAGGTTGGATAATTAATATTCTTCTTCTTCTTCTTTCTTTCTTTTATTTTCTTCTTAGATTCTATTTAATTTTATGTTTATAATGCCTATGCTAGGCTAAACTTCTATTTGGTTAAGGGTGATTTCAAAGCCCTAGACATGTTTTGTGATTGATTTTCAGATTCTATCTATCATTAATTTTCTATCAAAGTTGCTTATGTTCTTCTACAAGAATTGTTCATGATGTTGTCTTGATTTATTTAGGTGTACAACTAGATAGATCTTGATAATTATCTATTGCTAGTTTAGGAGTCTTGATCCGTGTAATTGTCTTGATTTTCTATTCATAAGTGGCAATTTGTGATTAATGATTATGGTCAAGTTTTCAATAATTGCAAAGTGGAACATAACCTAAGTTGAACAATCCGAGCTTATGTGTTTGTTGCTTAGATCAACCTATCTTTCTCATCATAAAGCTGCCATTAAATTGAATTTAGAGAGCTTATTCTAGGTTGTTTAATGGTTAGAGATTAAATAGAGAGCTTGTTCTATTTAACGACAAACTAAGGAAAGATTGGGGTAACAGAGCTTGTTGTTATCTACGGTTGTTAACTTTGATAGTTGGTTGATATTGATAGATCTGAAATTGATTCTTAATGATGTCTAGTGGTGGAGAATGAAACCTTAACCATATTTTTCATATTTGATTCTTCTTACTTACTTGTTTTCTTACTTTTAGTTTGCTTATTTTTTTATATTTATTTTTATTGGCTGGTTATACCGCCTAATTTGTATATTAACTTTGTTTTATTTTTATTGGCTGGTTATACCGCCTAATTTAGTATATATATTTTTATTGGCTGGTTATACCGCCTAATTTAGTATATATATTTTTATTGGCTGGTTATACCGCCTTGCATCTTATTCTTATTATTTACTTTAGTTTAAATCTGGCTTCAAAAACCCCTTTTCTTTTATTGTTTTCTTTGAACGTAAGTTATAAACTATTAACTTATAAACTAAAACCCAATCCCTGAGGACTCGACCCTTGCTAACTACTATACTTACAGTTGATCTTTTTAGTGCAAGGTTAAATAAGATACACTCTTTTGGGTGCATCAAGTTTTTGGCGCCGTTGCCGGGGATTGTTTTCTTTAGTTTATTTGTTACTTGGTTTATTCTTATTTTCAGTTCTAATGAGTTTTATTTTCTTGTACATACGGGTTTTTCTGATCAAATTTTGAAAAAAAAAATAAAAAAAAAACGATGGAATTGAGCAATCTAACACTTGAAGAGTTGGTGGCATACATGAACATGGAGAATCAACAAGCCAATCTCACCTTCCCAGTTCAACAATTGGCCATGGGAGGATGTCAAGGCCATCAAGTGTTCCAAGACCAACAGTATCATCATTACTCAAACACTTACCATGAGGGATGGTGGGATCATACTAATTATGGCTACTCGAAAAATTACCAAGAAGTAGATCCTTATGCCAATTACACTCATCCATCTAGCTTCAATCAATCATGGTCCCAAGAACCAGATCTTTTTCAACCACCACATATGACTCAAAACTCAGGTACTTCTTTAGAAGATCTTGTCTATTCTCTTGTTACTGATACATTGCAATTTCAACAGGAAACAAGGGCAAGCATCCAGAGTTTGGAAAAGCAAATGATCCAATTGACTAGTAGTATGGTGGGATGGGTAGCACAAAGATCTGAAGAACTCCCTGCCCAAACAATGATTAACCCAAAGGAGAATACTACTATTGTGACCTTGAGGAATGGGGAACAAGATGAGGATGAGACAAAATTAGAGATGAATTCTATTCTTGAGGATAATGAAGCCAATGATCCAAATAAGAGTATTTCAGCACCTGAGGTAACGTTTGAGATTCCAATTTTTACTAATGTTTCTTCTCCACCTTTTCCTAGTAGATTCGCAAAGTTCAAGGAGGATGAACATGAACAAGACACGCTGGAAACCTTAAACAGTTTGTTTGTGGATGTCATTCAACAAGTACCAAAAGATGCACCATTCCTCGATGAGATATGCACCACCAAGGATGATGGAATAATACTTGTAATGGAGAATGCATCCACTGTTGTGCAAAGAAAGCTTCCTCTCAAACGCATAAATTTGGGAAATTTCATGCATGAGCCTGACAAGCCTAAAAAGCCAAGAAGGGGTGTTGGTTAGATTCAAAACACTAACTCAAGTGTTAATTGGGAAGGCAGCCCAATTAAAGATGAAATTGCCAACCTTCCATATTCAGATTTGCTTTCTCTTTCTTTTCCTTTTTCTTTTATTATTTTTATTGTTTTTATTTTTATTTCTTATGTTTCTTTGTTAATTGTGTTTACTGTTTTTAAGTTCATTTAGGCTGCATAAGTTTCTTTTGATTAATAGTTCTTTTCTCTTACATATAATTCTTGCATTGGGGGATTAATAGCATTACATTAATGACAATGTAAGAATTATGTGTGGGGGGAAGAATTTAGGATTTTATTTAGAGTGTTTTGTTTTTGAGTCTTTTTATGTTGTTTTTCTTTCTGATCCTGGTTTTGAAAATAACTAGATGTAAATATAATTTTTAATTTTTTTTACCCCGATTAAATGGCGGATAACGGTACTTCGTGATTATTTAAATCGGTTCCATCAGCTACCCACAAAACTGATATTGTACATAAATTTCTCTTCCAATTTCTCTTTCATTTTTTTTCATTTTTTTCAGGATGGATGATATTCTCACAAGATTGCAGAAACGATTTCCTCCTTTTCCTCGAAATATTTTACTGAAGCTTTACCAAGTTCGATTCGAAAGATTAAGAATGCTTATGCACAAAGGGATTCATGAAGACATACGTTGGATAATTGAAGCCAAGGTACGTGAAGATGAATATCTTCCTGTTTTGCATTTACCAGGTACAGGTAGAAGCACTTTTGCAAAGAAGCGACGAGCAAAGCGCATGAGTTCAAATTGCCACAAATGTGCACGATGGACGTGTAACGGTAAATGTCGTTCTATTGGGATTCCGTCCTCTAATCGAGATGATAAAATTGAATTCATTAAGGATGGACTGAGTAAGGAGAATTTGGGTAATATCCAACTTTCTCTTGAGACGCATCCTAGTGGAGACGTACAAAGAGAAATTCTTGATTTATGGCCGCAATTCCAAAGGGAATGGCAACATCTTGGGAATCTGATGTTAAAAGACCTTGTTTGCCAGCTTGTAAGAAAACTGGATGGGAAGCATATCCTCGACTCATAGAAGGCGTTCAAGCCGTTTCTGGACGTAAAACCAGAGGAAGATGTGAGCCACAATCACAACTACAATAAACGACTTCTCAGCTTTTGGTTTGATTTGCAATAACTTTATTTTGGTTTAATTTACGTGTTTTTCGATTTGTGTAATTATTCTCATTCTTTTTTTTTTTTTTTTTTACGGTTGATTTTTCTTCACTTTTTGATTTTCTTCCTGAAATCACGCAAAAATCTTTTGTTAGGTTAACATTTTCTTCTGACAGGTCAGATACACTTTCGGCGACATTATTACTCTTGTCTGATTCACTACTCAGTCCTCTATATATTACACCATGTACTCATTCTCTTTCAGGCACTCGAAAAAAAAATGGAAAGTACTTCGTCCCAGCGCATTAAAAAAATTTGTGTCTTTGGAGGTGCTTATCCAGGGAAAAATAACATATTCGCTGATGAAGCCATAAGAGTTGGAGTAATACTTGCCCAACAAAAGATCCACTTGATTTATGGAGGCGGTAGTACGGGTTTAATGGGAGCAGTCGCTACAGCAGCACACGCCGGAGGAAGTCCAGTTCTAGGAATCGTGCCAAAACTATTCACAAGTTTTTGTGGACCTACCGTGGGTAAGGAAATACAAGTCTGGAGTGTCCCTGAACGGATAACAATCATGTACCATTCTGCCGATGCATTCATTGCTTTACCAGGAGGTCTGGGTACATTGGAAGAAATAGCTTGCGTGGCTTCTTGGTCATCTTTGGTCACAAATAAGAAACCCATTGGTTTGCTTAATATTAATGGTTATTTTAGTAATTTGCTTTCATATTTAGATAATGCTGTGGATAATGGATTCATGTTTTCAGAGGCAAGGAGAACTATAATTTCTGCTACAACCATTGAAGATTTACTCAAAAAGCTCCAAGCTTATGAGTGTTTATCTGCTACGGTTGTTTCGCAAACGCTCGGAAAAAGAAAAAGAGATATGGATGAGCAAGGAGTGGATTGCACTTTGTCTTTGTGACATTATCTAACATTTTGTTTGTTGTGTCTCAGTTATAATAAGTGGTTAGCAACCTCTGCAGGTAATATCTCCTAAATTCTACCTTTAGTAGGGGGTAAGGGACATATTTTGCTAAAAAAAAAAAAAAAATTGATGTGTTTTAAGCCATTTAGAAGTATTCATTTTGAACAAGGTCTGAGTAAGGGAGACTTGAGACATACCTTGTCAGCTTGATTTCTTCTTTTCAAAAAAAAAAAAAAAAAAAGTTTGTTGTGTTTTAAGCAATTTAGAAATATTCATTCTGAACAAGGTCTGAGTAAGGGAGACTTGAGACATACCTTGTCAGTTTGATTTTAATCTTTTCAAAAAAAAAAAAAAAGTTTGTTGTGTTTTAAGCAATTTAGAAATATTCATTCTGAACAAGGTCTGAGTAAGGGAGACTTGAGACATACCTTGTCAGTTTGATTTTAATCTTTTTATGTTTACTTGTTAATTTTTGTTTAGTATTTTAGGATTATTTAGGTTGCATGAGTTTGTTTTGTTTTGAGTCTTAGTTGTTCCTATTCTTATGTTATTAGTTCTTTTCTCTTACACATGATTCTTTCATTTGGGTTAATAGACTTACATTGAGGACAATGTAAGAATTAAGTGTGGGGGGAAGGATTTAGGATTTCTTTTATTTTTTTCTACTATTTTTTTTTATGAGTCTTTATTATTATTTTTAGTGTGTTTTAGTTCCTTTTCAATACTATGATGAGATATGAATTGCATAAGTCTAAAACAGATTTATTAGTGAGAAAATTTTCATGAGAATTAAGCTTGATACTAATTTTTATGAGCCAATGTTAATATGATATGTTGATTGAGAAAGAAGCATGTTTAGACTTAATCTGACTTGTATAATCATCCTTGTGAGTTTTTGAGCCTATATGATTGATGCATTATACATATCAATCTAATTTCTTTCTTGAGTGCTCTTATGATTACATGATTCTCTAGAACTTGCTTTAAACCATTTGAGACTATATTGATGCATGTGACAACATGAATATGATAGAGGCATTAGGATTTTTAGCCAGGGCCAAACAGCCATCCCTTATTGATGTTCCAAGAGAACACACCCTTAGTGAACCAATTTGAGCCTACATTGAATAAGCTATCTCTTTGGTAACCATAACTTGTCCCTAACCTAAATATACTTATATCTTTACCTTTGTTCCAAAGATGAATTAGCATGTTTTGAGACAAGTTGCAAAGACAAGGAAGATCTATTGAAAATTTGGGTTAGAAACAAGAAATAAGTGTGGGGGGGAAAGAAAAGAAAAGTCAAGAGAAAAAGAAATGGAATACTGGCAAATACATTCCTATGTAAAAAAAAAAAATATGAATCATCTCTTGAATTTGTGGAAAAGGAAAAAGATGTTACAAAGTTGTTTAGAATGAAGAAAAAGCCCAACATGAATATCCGGCATAGGTGACTATGTACTTGTAAAAAGTTTTGAGAAGTTTCTTTGTATGATCTTTTTATGTCTCTAAACTTTATGAACTCTTTGGAACCTTTGTGATATCTTTATCCTTTTGTTCTTCAACCACATTACAAACCCCTTGGCCCCATTACAACCTTCATTAAAGACCTCTTGATTTATGAAGTTGTATGATCTAAATAGTGGAGAATAGGTGGACAAGCAAGAATATGGTAGAACTGTTTTCATGAGATTGATTGAGTGTAAACACTTCACCACTACTTTAAAGAGTGAAA
Organism: Fremontodendron californicum; assembly: GCA_030761205.1. Taxonomy (NCBI): domain Eukaryota; kingdom Viridiplantae; phylum Streptophyta; class Magnoliopsida; order Malvales; family Malvaceae; genus Fremontodendron; species Fremontodendron californicum. Next base: position 6,624,570 of record JAULJL010000023.1, on the reverse strand, counting down.
ATCATGAGGGTATCCCATGTGAGAAGTTGAGATTAAATTTGAACATGCACTATTTTGATTGAGATATGTTATGTTAATATTGGCTTAACTCAAACAATTTACATTCAAGCTTGATTTTTTGTGAAATTCTTTAAGCTATTGATTAGTTTATAAGACTTGTTCAAAGATTGACTCTAATTTGTATTGAAAGGATTAGGAGTAAATATTTTTAGTATATGTAGTTTATTTATATTTTAGTTTTTCAATGTTTGTGGGTATCGTTCTAGTAAACCCTCACGAGACTAAACTCGTCCACTAGGGACACCTAGGGGTTTAAAGGCTTGTGTCACATGCTAAGTGCCACCGTGATTTCCTACGAAAATGGATTAGATTAGATTTTCTTATTTTATTTTTATTGAGTCGTTGCTAGGGACTAGCAACAATCTAAGTGTGGGGGTGTGATAACTCGTATAATTATATAGTTTTTAGTTATGTTTTATTATTGTTTTGTGTCAAATACGAGTTATTATTGTTTAATCTAATTGTGTTTATGATCTTTTATATTTTTATGTAATTTGGTGTTTTTCACAAGTTTCTTTGAGTCATTTCAGATTACTAGAATTAAGGGCAAATCCAGTTCAGTTCCAGTTCCGACACCTTTTGCCATATCAGCTATATCTGGAGTTTCACTAAAGCAATAAGGCTGAAATTTTAACCGTGCAAAGTTAAGAGGCATATCTATCTTTTTCATGTTTTACACTTCTTGAAACGGAGTCGTTTTCCCTAGCGAAATCAACCATCAAGTTGGATGATGTGCAATGACGTCTATCCTGAGCAGTTTTCGCATTTTGACCATATCGTCCGATACACATCAGCAAATGAGCTGATTCTAACGGCTATGGATCACTAACTGATAGGGGAACATTTGTCTAGAAGACCATGTGATCAGATAAAGCCTCCAATATTGAAGAAATCGACCATCAAGTTGGCTGATGTGCAATGACGTCTGTGCTGACCTGTTCTCATATTTTGCCCATATCTTCTTCTCCACATCAGCAAATGAGCTGATTCCAACGGCTATGAATCAGTAACTCATAGGGGAACATTTTTCTAGAAGACCATGTGATCAGATCAGGCATCCAAGATTGACAAAATCGACCATCAAGTTGGCTGATCAAAATGGTCATACAATATGACGAAAATTGTTAGAAAAATGCACCCACCTATTATACCTACCTTTGAAATTTGTAAAGCTTGTCTCTTGTCATTTAGCCCTCCAAAATGTGTATAAATAGAGGGCCTTGGATGATTGTAGAGGATCATATTGGATATAGGTAGGATATTAGCCATTTTAATAAAATTCTCTAAGTTTTCTTCTTCTTTCTTCTCTCTAGTTTTCTTTTTCTTTAGAAAGAGCAAGAGGTTGGATAATTAATATTCTTCTTCTTCTTCTTTCTTTCTTTTATTTTCTTCTTAGATTCTATTTAATTTTATGTTTATAATGCCTATGCTAGGCTAAACTTCTATTTGGTTAAGGGTGATTTCAAAGCCCTAGACATGTTTTGTGATTGATTTTCAGATTCTATCTATCATTAATTTTCTATCAAAGTTGCTTATGTTCTTCTACAAGAATTGTTCATGATGTTGTCTTGATTTATTTAGGTGTACAACTAGATAGATCTTGATAATTATCTATTGCTAGTTTAGGAGTCTTGATCCGTGTAATTGTCTTGATTTTCTATTCATAAGTGGCAATTTGTGATTAATGATTATGGTCAAGTTTTCAATAATTGCAAAGTGGAACATAACCTAAGTTGAACAATTCGAGCTTATGTGTTTGTTGCTTAGATCAACCTATCTTTCTCATCATAAAGCTGCCATTAAATTGAATTTAGAGAGCTTATTCTAGGTTGTTTAATGGTTAGAGATTAAATAGAGAGCTTGTTCTATTTAACGACAAACTAAGGAAAGATTGGGGTAACAGAGCTTGTTGTTATCTACGGTTGTTAACTTTGATAGTTGGTTGATATTGATAGATCTGAAATTGATTCTTAATGATGTCTAGTGGTGGAGAATGAAACCTTAACCATATTTTTCATATTTGATTCTTCTTACTTACTTGTTTTCTTACTTTTAGTTTGCTTATTTTTTTATATTTATTTTTATTGGCTGGTTATACCGCCTAATTTGTATATTAACTTTGTTTTATTTTTATTGGCTGGTTATACCGCCTAATTTAGTATATATATTTTTATTGGCTGGTTATACCGCCTAATTTAGTATATATATTTTTATTGGCTGGTTATACCGCCTTGCATCTTATTCTTATTATTTACTTTAGTTTAAATCTGGCTTCAAAAACCCCTTTTCTTTTATTGTTTTCTTTGAACGTAAGTTATAAACTACTAACTTATAAACTAAAACCCAATCCCTGAGGACTCGACCCTTGCTAACTACTATACTTACAGTTGATCTTTTTAGTGCAAGGTTAAATAAGATACACTCTTTTGGGTGCATCAATGATATTGTACATAGGTAGGATATTAGCCATTTTAATAAAATTCTCTAAGTTTTCTTCTTCTTTCTTTTCTCTAGTTTTCTTTCTTTTCTCTAGTTTTCTTTTTCTTTAGAGAGAGCAAGAGGTTGGATAATTAATATTCTTCCTCTTCTTCTTTCTTTCTTTTATTTTCTTCTTAGATTTTCTTTAATTTTATGTTTATGTTTATAATACCTATGCTAGGCTAAACTTCTATTTGGTTAAGGGTGATTTCAAAGCCCTAGACATGTTTTGTGATTGATTTTCAGATTCTATCTATCATTAATTTTCTATCAAAGTTGCTTATGTTCTTCTACAAGAATTGTTCATGATGTTGTCTAGATTTATTTAGGTGTACAACTAGATAGATCTTGATAATTATCTATTGCTAGTTTAGGAGTCTTGATCCGTGTAATTGTCTTGATTTCCTATTCATAAGTGGCAATTTGTGATTAATGATTATGGTCAAGTTTTCAATAATTGCAAAGTGGAACATAACCTAAGTTGAACAATCCGAGCTTATGTGTTTGTTGCTTAGATCAACCTATCTTTCTCATCATAAAGCTGCCATTAAATTGAATCTAGAGAGCTTATTCTAGGTTGTTTAATGGTTAGAGATTAAATAGAGAGCTTGTTCTATTTAACGACAAACTAAGGAAAGATTGGGGTAACAGAGCTTGTTGTTATCTACGGTTGTTAACTTTGATAGTTGGTTGATATTGATAGATCTGAAATTGATTCTTAATGATGTCTAGTGGTGGAGAATGAAACCTTAACCATATTTTTCATATTTGATTCTTCTTACTTATTTGTTTTCTTACTTTTAGTTTGCTTATTTTTTATATTTATTTTTATTGGCTGGTTATACCGCCTAATTTGTATATTAACTTTGTTTTATTTTTATTGGCTGGTTATACCGCCTAATTTAGTATATATATTTTTATTGGCTGGTTATACCGCCTAATTTAGTATATATATTTTTATTGGCTGGTTATACCGCCTTGCATCTTATTCTTATTATTTACTTTAGTTTAAATCTGGCTTCAAAAACCCCTTTTCTTTTATTGTTCTTGAATTTAAGTTTTAAACTATTAACTTATAAACTAAAACCCAATCCCTGAGGACTCGACCCTTGCTAACTACTATACTTACAATTTATCTTTTTAGTGCAAGGTTAAATAAGATACACTCTTTTGGGTGCATCACTACAGCAGCACACGCCGGAGGAAGTCCAGTTCTAGGAATCGTGCCAAAACTATTCACAGGTTTTTGTGGACCTACCGTGGGTAAGAAAATACAAGTCTGGAGTATCCCTGAACGGATGACAATCATGTACCATTCTGCCGATGCATTCATTGCTTTACCAGGAGGTCTGGGTACATTGGAAGAAATAGCTTGCGTGGCTTCTTGGTCATCTTTGGTCACAAATAAGAAACCCATTGGTTTGCTTAATATTAATGGTTATTTTAGTAATTTGCTTTCATATTTAGATAATGTTGTGGATAATGGATTCATGTTTTCAGAGGCAAGGAGAACCATAATTTCTGCTACAACCATTGAAGATTTACTTAAAAAGCTCCAAGCTTATGAGTGTTTATCTGCTACGGTTGTTTCGCAAACGCTCGGAAAAAGAAAAAGAGATATGGACGAGCAAGGAGTGGATTGCACTTTGTCTTTGTGACATTATCTAACATTTTGCTTGTTGTGTCTCAGTTATAATAAGTGGTTAGCAACCTCTGCAGGTAATATCTCCTAAATTCTACCTTTAAAATTTGACATTGGGGACAATGTCATATTTTAGTAGGGGGTAAGGGACATATTTTGCTAATTTAAAAAAAAAAAAAATTATTGTTGTGTTTTAAGCTATTTAGAAGCATTCATTCTGAACAAGGTCTGAGTAAGGGAGACTTGAGACATACCTTGTCAGTTTGATTTAATCTTTTCAAAAATATATATATATATATATATAATTGTTGTGTTTTAAGCTATTTAGAAGCATTCATTCTGAACAAGGTCTGAGTAAGGGAGACTTGAGACATACCTTGTCAGTTTGATTTTAATCTTTTTATGTTTACTTGTTAATTTTTGTTTAGTATTTTAGGATTATTTAGGTTGCATGGTTTTGTTTTGTTTTGAGTCTTAGTTGTTCCTATTCTTATGTTATTAGTTCTTTTCTCTTACACATGATTCTTTCATTTGGGTTAATAGACTTACATTGAGGACAATGTAAGAATTAAGTGTGGGGGGAATGATTTAGGATTTCTTTTATTTTTGTCTACTATTTTTTTTTATGAGTCTTTATTATTATTTTTAGTGTGTTTTAGTTCCTTTTCAATACAATGATGAGATATGAATTGCATAAGTCTAAAACAGATATATTAGTGAGAAGATTTTCATGAGAATTGAGCTTGATGTCAACCTTTTTATGAGCCAATGTTAATATGATATGTTGATTGAGAAAGAAGCATGTTTAGACTTAATCTGACTTGTATAATCATCCTTGTGAGTTTTTGAGCCTATAATGATTGATGCATTATACAAATCAATCTAATTTCTTTCTTGAGTGCTCTTATGATTACACGATTCTCTAGAACTTGCTTTAAACCGTTTGAGACTATATTGATACATGTGACAACATGAATATGATAGAGGCATTAGGATTATAACCAGAGCCAAACAGCCATCCATTATTAATGTTCTAAGAGAACATCCCCACTAGTGAGCCAATTTGAGCCTACATTAAATATGTTGTTTATTGGTAACCACAACTTACACCTAGCCTAAATATACTTATATCCTTACCCTTGTTCTAAAGATGGATTATATATTTTGAGACATATTGCAAAAAAAAAAAAAAGGATATTTTTAGTTAAAAATTTGGGTTAGAAACAAGAAATAAGTGTGAGGGGAAAAGAAAAGAAAAGTCAAGAGAAAAAGAAATGGAATACTGGCAAATATATTCCTATGTAAAAAAAAAAAAATATGAATCATCTCTTGAATTTGTGGAAAAAGAAAAAGATGTTACAAAGTTGTTTAGAATGAAGAAAAGGCCCAACATGAATATCCGGCCTAGGTGACTATGTACTTGTAAAGAGTTTTGAGAAGTTTCTTTGTATGATCTTTTTATGTCTCTAAACTTTATGAACTCTTTGGAACCTTTGTGATATCTTTATCCTTTTGTTCTTCAACCACATTACAAACCCCTTGGCCCCATTACAACATTGATTAAAGACCTCTTGATTTATGAAGTTGCATGATCTTTTAGTGGAGAATAGGTGGACAAGCAAGCATATGGTAGAACTATTTTCATGAGATTGATTGAGTGTAAACACTTTACCACTACTTTAAAGAGTGAAAATCATGAGAGTATCCCATGTGAGAGGTGGAGATTAAGTTTGAATATGCACTATTTTGATTGAAATATGTTATGTTAATATTGGCTTAACTCAAACTATTTACATTCAAGCAAGAATTTTTGTGAATTTCTTTAAGCTATTGATTAGTTTTTAAGACTTGTCCAATGATTATCTCTAATTTATATTGGAAGGATTAGTTATAATTATTATTTTTAGTTTTTCTTATGTCTTCAATGTTTGTGGGTATCGTTCTAGTAAATCCTCACGAGACTAAACTCGTCCACTAGGGACACCTAGGGGTTTAAAGGCTTGTGTCACATGCTAAGTGCCACCGTGATTTCCTACGAAAGTGGATTAGATTAGATTTTCTTATTTTATTTTTATTTGTTTTTGCTCGAGGACTAGCAACAATCTAAGTGTGGGGGTGTGATAACTCGTATAATTATATAGTTTTTAGTTATGTTTTATTATTGTTTTGTGTCAAATACGAGTTATTATTGTTTAGTCTAAATTGTGTTTATGATCTTTTATATTTTTATGTAATTTGGTGTTTTTCACAAGTTTCTTTGAGTGATTTCAGATTACTAGAATTAAGGGCAAATCCAGTTCAGTTCCAGTTCCGACACCTTTTGCCATATCAGCTATATCTGGAGTTTCACTAAAGCAATAAGGCTGAAATTTTAACCGTGCAAAGTTAAGAGGCATATCTATCTTTTTCATGTTTTACACTTCTTGAAACGGAGTCGTTTTCCCTAGCGAAATCGACCATCAAGTTGGCTGATGTGCAATGACGTCTGTGCTGACCTGTTCTCGTATTTTGCCCATATCTTCTTATCCACATCAGAAAATGAGGTGATTCCAACGGCTATGGATCAGTAACTGACAGGGGAACATTTTTCTAGAAGACCATGTGATCAGATCAGGCCTCCAATATTGACAAAATCGACCATCAATTTGGCTGATCAAAATTGTCATACAATATGACGAAAATTGTTAGAAAAATGCACCCACCTATTATACCTACCTTTGAAATTTGTAAAGCTTGTCTCTTGTCATTTAGCCCTCCAAAATGTGTATAAATAGAGGGCCTTGGATGATTGTAGAGGATCATATTGTAGATTGGTAGGATATTAGCCATTGTAATAAAATTCTCTAAGTTTTCTTCTTCTTTCTTTTCTCTAGTTTTCTTTTTCTGTATTTTCTTCTTCTTCTTTCTTTCTTTTATTTCCTTCTTAGATTCTCTTTAATTTTATGTTTATGTTTACAATGCCTATGCTAGGCTAAACTTCTATTTGGTTAAGGGTGATTTCAAAGCCCTAGACATGTTTTGTGATTGATTTTCAGATTCTATCTATCATTAATTTTCTATCAAAGTTGCTTATGTTCTTCTACAAGAATTGTTCATGATGTTGTCTTGATTTATTTAGGTGTACAACTAGATAGATCTTGATAATTATCTATTGCTAGTCTAGGAGTCTTGATCCGTGTAATTGTCTTGATTTCCTATTCATAAGTGGCAATTTGTGATTAATGATTATGGTCAAGTTTTCAATAATTGCAAAGTGGAACATAACCTAAGTTGAACAATCCGAGCTTATGTGTTTGTTGCTTAGATCAACCTATCTTTCTCATCATAAAGCTGCCATTAAATTGGATTTAGAGAGCTTATTCTAGGTTGTTTAATGGTTAGAGATTAAATAGAGAGCTTGTTCTATTTAACGACAAACTAAGGAAAGATTGGGATAACAGAGCTTGTTGTTATCTACGGTTGTTAACTTTGATAATTGGTTGATATTGATAGATTTGAAATTGATTCTTAATGATTTCTAGTGGTGGAGAATGAAACCTTAACCATATTTTTCATATTTGATTCTTCTTACTTACTTGTTTTCTTACTTTTCTAGTTTGCTTATTGATGCACCCAAAAGAGTGTATCTTATTTAACCTTGCACTAAAAAGATCAATTGTAAGTATAGTAGTTAGCAAGGGTCGAGTCCTCAGGGATTGGGTTTTAGTTTATAAGTTGATAGTTTAAAACTTAAATTCAAGAACAATAAAAGAAAAGGGGTTTTTGAAATCAGATTTAAACTAAAGTAAATAATAAGAATAAGATGCAAGGCGGTATAACCAGCCAATAAAAATATATATACTAAATTAGGCGGTATAACCAGCCAATAAAAATATATATACTAAATTAGGCGGTATAACCAGCCAATAAAAATAAATATACTTTTAAAAATAAGCAAACTAGAAAAGTAAGAAAACAAGTAAGTAAGAAGAATCAAATATGAAAAATATGGTTAAGGTGTCATTCTCCACCACTAGACATCATTAAGAATCAATTTCAGATCTATCAATATCAACCAACTATCAAAGTTAACAACCGTAGATAACAACAAGCTCTGTTATCCCAATCTTTCCTTAGTTTGTCGTTAAATAGAACAAGCTCTCTATTTAATCTCTAACCATTAAACAACCTAGAATAAGCTCTCTAAATTCAATTTAATGGCAGCTTTATGATGAGAAAGATAGGTTGATCTAAGCAACAAACACATAAGCTCGGATTGTTCAACTTAGGTTATGTTCCACTTTGCAATTATTGAAAACTTGAGCATAATCATTAATCACAAATTGCCACTTATGAATAGGAAATCAAGACAATTACACGGATCAAGACTCCTAAACTAGCAATAGATAATTATCAAGATCTATCTAGTTGTACACCTAAACAAATCAAGACAACATCATGAACAATTCTTGTAGAAGAACATAAGCAACTTTGATAGAAAATTAATGATAGATAGAATCTGAAAATCAATCATAAAACATGTCTAGGGCTTTGAAATCACCCTTAACCAAATAGAAGTTTAGCCTAGCATAGGCATTATAAACATAAACATAAAATTAAAGAAAATCTAAGAAGAAAATAAAAGAAAGAAAGAAGAAGAGGAAGAATATTAATTATCCAACCTCTTGCTCTCTCTAAAGAAAAAGAAAACTAGAGAAAAGAAAGAAAACTAGAGAAAAGAAAGAAGAAGAAAACTTAGAGAATTTTATTAAAATGGCTAATATCCTACCTATGTACAATATGATCCTCTACAATCATCCAAGGCCCTCTATTTATACACATTTTGGAGGGCTAAATGACAAGAGACAAGCTTTACAAATTTCAAAGGTAGGTATAATAGGTGGGTGTATTTTTCTAACAATTTTCGTCATATTGTATGACCATTTTGATCAGCCAACTTGATGGTCGATTTTGTCAATCTTGGAGGCCTGATCTGATCACATGGTCTTCTAGAAAAATGTTCCTCTATGAGTTACTGATTCATAGCCGTTGGAATCAGCTCATTTGCTGATGTGGAGAAGAAGATATGGGCAAAATACGAAAACAGGTCAGCACAGACGTCATTGCACATCAGCCAACTTGATGGTCGATTTCTTCAATATTGGAGGCTTTATCTGATCACATGGTCTTCTAGACAAATGTTCCCCTATCAGTTAGTGATCCATAGCCATTGGAATCAGCTCATTTGCTGATGTGTATCGGACGATATGGTGAAAATGCGAAAACTGCTCAGGGCAGACGTCATTGCACATCAGCCAACTTGATGGTTGATTTCGCTAGGGAAAACGACTCCGTTTCAAGAAGTGTAAAACATAAAAAAGATAGATATGCCTCTTAACTTTGCACGGTTAAAATTTCAGCATTATTGCTTCAGTGAAACTCCAGATATAGCTGATATGGCAAAAGGTGTCGGAACTGGAACTGAACTGGATTTGCCCTTAATTCTAGTAATCTGAAATCACTCAAAGAAACTTGTGAAAAACACCAAATTACATAAAAATATAAAAGATCATAAACACAATTAGACTAAACAATAATAACTCGTATTTGACACAAAACAATAATAAAACATAACTAAAAACTATATAATTATACGAGTTATCATACCCCCACACTTAGATTGTTGCTAGTCCCTAGCAACGACTTAATAAAAATAAAATAAGAAAATCTAATCTAATCCATTTTCGTAGGAAATCACGATGGCACTTAGCATGTGACACAAGCCTTTAAACCCCTAGGTGTCCCTAGTGGACGAGTTTAGTCTCGTGAGGGTTTACTAGAACGATACCCACAAACATTGAAGACATAAGAAAAACTAAAAATAATAATTATAACTAATCCTTCCAATATAAATTAGAGATAATCATTGGACAAGTCTTAAAAACTAATCAATAGCTTAAAGAAATTCACAAAAATTCTTGCTTGAATGTAAATAGTTTGAGTTAAGCCAATATTAACATAACATATTTCAATCAAAATAGTGCATATTCAAACTTAATCTCAACCTCTCACATGGGATACTCTCATGATTTTCACTCTTTAAAGTAGTGGTAAAGTGTTTACACTCAATCAATCTCATGAAAATAGTTCTACCATATGCTTGCTTGTCCACCTATTCTCCACTAAAAGATCATGCAACTTCATAAATCAAGAGGTCTTTAATCAAGGTTGTAATGGGGCCAAGGGGTTTGTAATGTGGTTGAAGAACAAAAGGATAAAGATATCACAAAGGTTCCAAAGAGTTCATAAAGTTTAGAGACATAAAAAGATCATACAAAGAAACTTCTCAAAACTCTTTACAAGTACATAGTCACCTAGGCCGGATATTCATGTTGGGCCTTTTCTTCATTCTAAACAACTTTGTAACATCTTTTTCTTTTTCCACAAATTCAAGAGATGATTCATATATATTTTTTTTTTACATAGGAATATATTTGCCAGTATTCCATTTCTTTTACTCTTGACTTTTCTTTTCTTTTCCCCCCACACTTATTTCTTGTTTCTAACCCAAATTTTTAACTAAAAATATCCCTTGTTTTTTTGCAATATGTCTCAAAATATATAATCCATCTTTAGAACAAGGGTAAGGATATAAGTATATTTAGGCTAGGTGTAAGTTGTGGTTACCAATAAAACAGCATATTTAATGTAGGCTCAGATTGGCTCACTAGTGGGGATGTTCTCTTAGAACATTAATAATGGATGGCTGTTTGGCTCTGGTTATAATCCTAATGCCTCTATCATATTCATGTTGTCACATGCATCAATATAGTCTCAACAAGGTCTAAAGCAAGTTCTAGAGAATCATGTAATCATAAGAGCACTCACGAAAGAAATTAGATTGATTTGTATAATGCGTCAATCATTATAGGCTCAAAAACTCACAAGGATGATTATACAAGTCAGATTAAGTCTAAACATGCTTCTTTCTCAATCAACATATCATATTAACATTGGCTCATAAAAACTAGTATCAAGCTTAATTCTCATGAAAATCTTCTCACTAGTAACCAGTTTAGACCTATGCAATTCATATCTCATCATTGTATTAAAAAGGAACTAAAACACACTAAAAATAATAATAATAAAGACTCATAAAAAAAAATAGTAGACAAAAATAAAAGAAATCCTAAATCATTCCCCCACACTTAATTCTTACATTGTCCTCAATGTAAGTCTATTAACCCAAATGAAAGAATCATGTGTAAGAGAAAAGAACTAATAACATAAGAATAGGAACAACTAAGACTCAAAACAAAACAAACTCATGCAACCTAAATAATCCTAAAATACTAAACAAAAATTAACAAGTAAACATAAAAAATAAAAATAAAAGCAATAAAAATAAAAATAAAAATAATAAAAGAAAAAGTAAAAGAAAGAGAAAGCAAATCTGAATATGGAAGGTTGGCAATTTCTTCTTTAATTGGGTTGCCTTCCCAATTAACACTTGAGTTATTGTTTTGAACCTAACCAACACCCCTTCTTGGCTTTTTAGGCTTGTCAGGCTCATACATGAAATTTTCCAAATTTATGCGTTTGAGAGGAAGCTTTCTTTGCACAACAGTGGATGCATTCTCCATTACAAGTATTATTCCATCATCCTTTGTGGTGCATATCTCATCGAGGAATGGAGCATATTTTGATACTTGTTGAATGGCATCCACAAACAAGTTGTTTAAGGTTTCTGGCATGTGTTGTTCATGTTCTTCCTCCTTGAACTTTGCAAATCTATTAGGAAAAGGTGGAGAAGAAACATTAGTAAAAAGTGGAACCTTAAACGTTACCTCAGGTGCCGAAATACACTTATTTGGATTTGTGGCTTCATTATCCTCAAGAATAGAATCCATCTCTAATTTTGTCTCATCCTCATCTTGTTCCTCATTCCTCAAGGTCACAATAGTAGCATTCTCCTTTGGGTTAATCATCGTTTGGGCAGGGAGTTCTTCAGATCTTTGTGCTACCCATCCCACCATACTACTAGTCAATTGGATCATTTGCTTTTCCAAACTCTTTATGCTTGCCCTTGTTTCCTGTTGAAATTGCAAAGTATCAGTAACAAGAGAATAGACAAGATCTTCTAAAGAAGTACCTGAGTTTTGAGTCATATGTGGTGGTTGAAAAAGATCTGGTTCTTGGGACCATGATTGATTGAAGCTAGATGGATGAGTGTAATTGGCATAAGGATCTACTTCTTGGTAATTTTCTGAGTAGCCATAATTAGTATGATCCCACCATCCCTCATGGTAAGTGTTTGAGTAATGATCATACTGTTGGTCTTGGAACACTTGATAGCCTTGACATCCTCCCATGGCAAATTGTTGAACTGGGAAGGTGAGACTGGCTTGTTGATTCTCCATGTTCATGTATGCCACCAACTCTTCAAGTATTAGATTGCTCAATTCCATCGTTTTTTTTTTTTTTTTTTTTCAAAATTTGATAAGAAAAACCCGTATGTACAAGAAAACAAAACTCATTAGAACTGAAAATAAGAATAAACCAAGTAACAAATAAACTAAAGAAAACAATCCCCGGCAACGGCGCCAAAAATTTGATGCACCCAAAAGAGTGTATCTTATTTAACCTTGCACTAAAAAGATCAATTGTAAGTATAGTAGTTAGCAAGGGTCGAGTCCTCAGGGATTGGGTTTTAGTTTATAAGTTGATAGTTTAAAACTTAAATTCAAGAACAATAAAAGAAAAGGGGTTTTTGAAATCAGATTTAAACTAAAGTAAATAATAAGAATAAGATGCAAGGCGGTATAACCAGCCAATAAAAATATATATACTAAATTAGGCGGTATAACCAGCCAATAAAAATATATATACTAAATTAGGCGGTATAACCAGCCAATAAAAATAAATATACTTTTAAAAATAAGCAAACTAGAAAAGTAAGAAAACAAGTAAGTAAGAAGAATCAAATATGAAAAATATGGTTAAGGTGTCATTCTCCACCACTAGACATCATTAAGAATCAATTTCAGATCTATCAATATCAACCAACTATCAAAGTTAACAACCGTAGATAACAACAAGCTCTGTTATCCCAATCTTTCCTTAGTTTGTCGTTAAATAGAACAAGCTCTCTATTTAATCTCTAACCATTAAACAACCTAGAATAAGCTCTCTAAATTCAATTTAATGGCAGCTTTATGATGAGAAAGATAGGTTGATCTAAGCAACAAACACATAAGCTCGGATTGTTCAACTTAGGTTATGTTCCACTTTGCAATTATTGAAAACTTGAGCATAATCATTAATCACAAATTGCCACTTATGAATAGGAAATCAAGACAATTACACGGATCAAGACTCCTAAACTAGCAATAGATAATTATCAAGATCTATCTAGTTGTACACCTAAACAAATCAAGACAACATCATGAACAATTCTTGTAGAAGAACATAAGCAACTTTGATAGAAAATTAATGATAGATAGAATCTGAAAATCAATCATAAAACATGTCTAGGGCTTTGAAATCACCCTTAACCAAATAGAAGTTTAGCCTAGCATAGGCATTATAAACATAAACATAAAATTAAAGAAAATCTAAGAAGAAAATAAAAGAAAGAAAGAAGAAGAGGAAGAATATTAATTATCCAACCTCTTGCTCTCTCTAAAGAAAAAGAAAACTAGAGAAAAGAAAGAAAACTAGAGAAAAGAAAGAAGAAGAAAACTTAGAGAATTTTATTAAAATGGCTAATATCCTACCTATGTACAATATGATCCTCTACAATCATCCAAGGCCCTCTATTTATACACATTTTGGAGGGCTAAATGACAAGAGACAAGCTTTACAAATTTCAAAGGTAGGTATAATAGGTGGGTGTATTTTTCTAACAATTTTCGTCATATTGTATGACCATTTTGATCAGCCAACTTGATGGTCGATTTTGTCAATCTTGGAGGCCTGATCTGATCACATGGTCTTCTAGAAAAATGTTCCTCTATGAGTTACTGATTCATAGCCGTTGGAATCAGCTCATTTGCTGATGTGGAGAAGAAGATATGGGCAAAATACGAAAACAGGTCAGCACAGACGTCATTGCACATCAGCCAACTTGATGGTCGATTTCTTCAATATTGGAGGCTTTATCTGATCACATGGTCTTCTAGACAAATGTTCCCCTATCAGTTAGTGATCCATAGCCATTGGAATCAGCTCATTTGCTGATGTGTATCGGACGATATGGTGAAAATGCGAAAACTGCTCAGGGCAGACGTCATTGCACATCAGCCAACTTGATGGTTGATTTCGCTAGGGAAAACGACTCCGTTTCAAGAAGTGTAAAACATAAAAAAGATAGATATGCCTCTTAACTTTGCACGGTTAAAATTTCAGCATTATTGCTTCAGTGAAACTCCAGATATAGCTGATATGGCAAAAGGTGTCGGAACTGGAACTGAACTGGATTTGCCCTTAATTCTAGTAATCTGAAATCACTCAAAGAAACTTGTGAAAAACACCAAATTACATAAAAATATAAAAGATCATAAACACAATTAGACTAAACAATAATAACTCGTATTTGACACAAAACAATAATAAAACATAACTAAAAACTATATAATTATACGAGTTATCACTTATTTTTAAAAGTATATTTATTTTTATTGGCTGGTTATACCGCCTAATTTAGTATATATATTTTTATTGGCTGGTTATACCGCCTAATTTAGTATATATATTTTTATTGGCTGGTTATACCGCCTTGCATCTTATTCTTATTATTTACTTTAGTTTAAATCTGGCTTCAAAAAACCCCTTTTCTTTTATTGTTTTCTTTGAACGTAAGTTATAAACTAATAACTCATAGATTAAAACCCAATCCCTGAAGACTCGACCCTTGCTAATCATTATACTTACAATTGATCTTTTTAGTGCAAGGTTAAATAAGATACACTCTTTTGGGTGCATCAATAGGGAATGGTAAAGGGGAACCAGCCTTGAGTGACCATGTAGAAGTGGCACTAGAATCTTTACACTCGCTGCCACCAAAAGATGCAAGGTTTGATGTTTCACTTATTGATTTGCCTTTATCTGATGAGAAACTTATCCCTTCCATTTTGTAGGCACCAACTTTAGTGTTGAAACCACTACCGGACCACTTGAAATATGTGTTCTTAGGTGAAAAGGACACACTACTGGTCATCGTTGCCAAAGAGCTCACACCTTTGCATGAAGAACGACTTATTTGGGTGCTTAGAGAGCATAAAATATCAATTGGTTGGTCAATTATCGATATAAAGGGAATAAGCCCATCCATGTACATGCACCTGATTTTGTTAGAGGAAGAGTCAAAACCAAAAAGAGAGGCACAAAGAAGATTGAACTCTCCTATGATGGAGGTTGTGAAAAAACAGATACTGAAGCTCCTAGATGATGGAGTGAGAATTAACTTGTTCCTACTAGGATTCAAACAGGGTGGCGAGTTTGTATTGATTATCGAAAACTTAATTTCACAACTCGCAAAGACCACTTTCCTTTACCTTTTATTGATCAAATGCTTGAAATGTTAGCTGGCCATTCTCATTATTGTTTTCTTGATGGTCTTTCAGGTTATAATCAGATTGCCATTGCTCCGGATGACCAAGAGAAAACAACATTCACATGTCCATTTGGTACTTTTGCATACCGACGTATGCCATTTGGTCTTTGTAATGCACCTGCTACATTCCAAAGGTGTATGGTTAGCATATTTTCAGATTATGTAAAGAACATCATAGAAGTGTTTATGGATGATTTTAGTGTCTATGGTGATTCTTTTGATAGATGTCTAGAGAACCTTACACTTGTAATTGATAGATGCATGGAAACTAACCTTGTTTTGAGTTGGGAAAAATGTCACTTTATAGTAGAATAAGGAATAGTTTTAGGCCATGTTATTTCTTCTAGATGGATAGAGGTTGATAAATCTAAAATAGATATTATGCATTCTTTACCACCTCCAACAAATGTGAGAGAGGTTCTTTTTTTTCTTGGACATGCAGGTTTCTATAGGAGATTTATCAAAGACTTCTCAAAGATCACAATACCTCTTTGCAAGCTACTACAAAAAGATGTGGTTTTCCACTTTGATGATAAATGCAAAGAGGCGTTTGAAACACTGAATCCAAAAGACACTTTGGATCCAAAAGAACAGCCATGAAAGTTCTTGATTCTGAATTTTATTGGCCTCCTATGTTCAAAGATGCCAAAGAACAGGTAAATAGGATACATTCTTTTGGGTTCATCAAGTTTTTGGCATCGTTGTCGGAGATTGCTTTCTTTAGTTTATTGGTTTATTCTTATTTTCTATTCTAATTATTTACTTTCTTGTTTTTGTCTTTCAGTGAATGTTCCAAGCTCCCGAAGAAGACTTAAGACTTAGGAGAATTCGGAAATTCATAACTCATTACCAACAACCAAACGAGGAGTTGATCCAAACCATCCAAGAGGAGCAAGGAGAGATGGCAGCAGCTGACAACCGAACTCTCAAGGAGCTAGCCGCTCCGGACTTGGGTCAACAACCATTATGCATTGAATATACTAATCTTGAAGTAACTTTTGAATTGAAATCTGGTTTGATTCATCTTCTCCCAACTTTTCATGGTTTTGCAGGAGAGGATCCAAAGAAGCACCTAAAAGAATTCCATGTAGTTTGCTCAAGCATGAGACCAACAGGGGTCAAGGAAGAGCAATTTAAGTTGAGAGCCTTCCCATTCTCTCTAGCTGATTCAGCAAAGGAATGGCTCTACTATTTACCATCCGCGACCATCACTACATGGAATGATATGAAGAAAGCATTCTTGGAAAGGTATTTCCCAGCATCTAAGGCTGCCGACATTAGAAAAGAGATATGTGGGTTTCGATAATACAACGGAGAGTTTTTGTATGAATATTGGGAGAGGTTCAAGAAACTTTGTGCATCATGTCCACACCATCAGATAAGTGAACAACTTCTCATCCAATACATCTATGAAGGTCTCATGCCCATGGAGAGAAGTATGATAGTTCCCGCTAGTGGGGGAGTGATGCACCCAAAAGAGTGTATCTTATTTAACCTTGCACTAAAAAGATCAATTGTAAGTATAATGATTAGCAAGGGTCGAGTCCTGAGGGATTGGGTTTTAATCTATGAGTTATTAGTTTATAACTTACGTTCAAAGAAAACAATAAAAGAAAAGGGGTTTTTGAAGCCAGATTTAAACTAAAGTAAATAATAAAAATAAGATGCAAGGCGGTATAACCAGCCAATAAAAATATATATACTAAATTAGGCGGTATAACCAGCCAATAAAAATATATATACTAAATTAGGCGGTATAACCAGCCAATAAAAATAAAACAAAGTTAATATACAAATTAGGCGGTATAACCAGCCAATAAAAATAAATATACTTTTAAAAATAAGCAAACTAGAAAAGTAAGAAAACAAGTAAGTAAGAAGAATCAAATATGAAAAATATGGTTAAGGTTTCATTCTCCACCACTAGACATCATTAAGAATCAATTTCAAATCTATCAATATCAACCAACTATCAAAGTTAACAACCGTAGATAACAAGAAGCTCTGTTATCCCAATCTTTCCTTAGTTTGTCGTTAAATAGAACAAGCTGTCTATTTAATCTCTAACCATTAAACAACCTAGAATAAGCTCTCTAAATTCAATTTAATGGCAGCTTTATGATGAGAAAGATAGGTTGATCTAAGCAACAAACACATAAGCTCGGATTGTTCAACTTAGGTTATGTTCCACTTTGCAATTATTGAAAACTTGACCATAATCATTAATCACAAATTGCCACTTATGAATAGGAAATCAAGACAATTACACGGATCAAGACTCCTAGACTAGCAATAGATAATTATCAAGATCTATCTAGTTGTATGATGCACCCAAAAGAGTGTATCTTATTTAACCTTGCACTAAAAAGATAAATTGTAGGTATAGTAGTTAGCAAGGGTCGAGTCCTCAGGGATTGGGTTTTAGTTTATAAGTTAATAGTTTAAAACTTAAATTCAAGAACAATAAAAGAAAAGGGGTTTTTGAAGCCAGATTTAAACTAAAGTAAATAATAAGAAGAAGATGTAAGGCGGTATAACCAGCCAATAAAAATATATATACTAAATTAGGCGGTATAACTAGCCAATAAAAATATATATACTAAATTAGGCGGTATAACCAGCCAATAAAAGTAAAACAAAGTTAATATACAAATTAGGCGGTATAACCAGCCAATAAAAATAAATATACTTTTAAAAATAAGCAAACTAGAAAAGTAAGAAAACAAGTAAGTAAGAAGAATCAAATATGAAAAATATGGTTAAGGTTTCATTCTCCACCACTAGACATCATTAAGAATCAATTTCAGATCTATCAATATCAACCAACTATCAAAGTTAACAACCATAGATAACAACAAGCTCTGTTATCCCAATCTTTCCTTAGTTTGTCGTTAAATAGAACAAGCTCTCTATTTAATCTCTAACCATCAAACAACCTAGAATAAGCTCTCTAGATTCAATTTAATGGCAGCTTTATGATGAGAAAGATAGGTTGATCTAAGCAACAAACACATAAGCTCGGATTGTTCAACTTAGGTTATGTTCCACTTTGCAATTATTGAAAACTTGACCATAATCATTAATCACAAATTGCCACTTATGAATAGGAAATCAAGACAATTACACGGATCAAGACTCCTAAACTAGCAATAGATAATTATCAAGATCTATCTAGTTGTACACCTAAACAAATCAAGACAACATCATGAACAATTCTTGTAGAAGAACATAAGCAACTTTGATAGAAAATTAATGATAGATAGAATCTGAAAATCAATTATAAAACATGTCTAGGGCTTTGAAATCACCCTTAACCAAATAGAAGTTTAGCCTAGCATAGGTATTATAAACATAAAATTAAATAGAATCTAAGAAGAAAATAAAAGAAAGAAAGAAGAAGAAGAAGAATATTAATTATCCAACCTCTTGCTCTTTCTAAAGAAAAAGAAAACTAGAGAAAAGAAAGAAGAAGAAAACTTAGAAAATTTTATTACAATGGCTAATATCCTACCTATCTACAATATGATCCTCTACAATCATCCAAGGCCCTCTATTTATACACATTTTGGAGAGCTAAATGACAAGAGACAAGCTTTACAAATTTCAAAGGTAGGTATAATAGGTGGGTGCATTTTTCTAACAATTTTCGTCATATTGTATGACCATTTTGATCAGCCAACTTGATGGTCGATTTTGTCAATATTGGAGGCCTGATCTGATCACATGGTCTTCTAGAAAAATTTTCCCCTATGAGTTACTGATTCATAGCCGTTGGAATAAGCTCATTTTCTGATGTGGAGAAGAAGATATGGGCAAAATACGAAAACAGGTCAGCACAGACGTCATTGCACATCAGCCCACTTGATGGTCGATTTCTTCAATATTGGAGGCTTGATCTGATCACATGGTCTTCTAGACAAATGTTCCCCTATCAGTTAGTGATCCATAGCCGTTAGAATCAGCTCATTTGCTGATGTGTATCGGACGATATGGTCAAAATACGAAAACTGGTCAGGACAGACGTCATTGCACATCAGCCAACTTGATGGTTGATTTCGCTAGGGAAAACGACTCCGTTTCAAGAAGTGTAAAACATAAAAAAGATAGATAGGCCTCTGAACTTTGCACGGTTAAAATTTCAGCCTTATTGCTTCATTGAAACTCCAGATATAGCTGATATGGCAAAAGGTGTTGGAACTGGAACTGAACTGGATTTGCCCTTAATTCTAGTAATCTGAAATCACTCAAAAAAAAACTTGTGAAAAACACCAAATTACATAAAAATATAAAAGATCATAAACACAATTAGACTAAACAATAATAACTCGTATTTGACACAAAACAATAATAAAACATAACTAAAAACTATATAATTATACGAGTTATCACACCCCCACACTTAGATTGTTGCTAGTCCCTAGCAACGACTCAATAAAAATAAAATAAGAAAATCTAATCTAATCCATTTTCGTAGGAAATCACGGTGGCACTTAGCATGTGACACAAGCCTTTAAACCCCTAGGTGTCCCTAGTGGACGAGTTTAGTCTCGTGAGGGTTTACTAGGACGATACCCACAAACATTGAAAACATAAGAAAAACTAAAAATAATAATTATAACTAATCCTTCCAATATAAATTTGAGATAATCATTGGACAAGTCTTAAAAACTAATCAATAGCTTAAAGAAATTCACAAAAAATCTTGCTTGAATGTAAATAGTTTGAGTTAAGCCAATATTAACATAACATATTTCAATCAAAATAGTGCATATTCAAACTTAATCTCAACTTCTCACATGGGATACTCTCTTGATTTTCACACTTTAAAGTAGTGGTAAAGTGTTTACACTCAATCAATCTCATGAAAACACTTCTACCATATGCTTGCTTGTCCACCTATTCTCCACTAAAAGATCATGCAACTTCATAAATCAAGAGGTCTTTAATCAAGGTTGTAATGGGGCCAAGGGGTTTGTAATGTGGTTGAAGAACAAAAGGATAAAGATATCACAAAGGTTCCAAAGAGTTCATAAAGTTTAGAGACATAAAAAAAATTATACAAAGAAACTTCTCAAAACTCTTTACAAGTACATAGTCACCTAGGCCGGATATTCATGTTGGGCCTTTTCTTCATTCTAAACAACTTTGTAACATCTTTTTTCTTTTTCCACAAATTCAAGAGATGATTCATATATATTTTTTTTTACATAGGAATGTATTTTCCAGTATTCCATTTCTTTTTCTCTTGACTTTTCTTTTCTTTTCCCCCCACACTTATTTCTTGTTTCTAACCAAAAAATATCCCTTGTCTTTGCAACTTGTCTCAAATCATGCTAATTCATCTTTGGAACAAAGGTAAAGATATAAGTATATTTAGGTTAGGGACAAGTTATGGTTACCAAAGAGATAGCTTATTCAATGTAGGCTCAAATTGGTTCACTAAGGGTGTGTTTTCTTGGAACATCAATAAGGGATGGCTGTTTGGCTCTGGTTATAATCCTAATGCCTCTATCATATTCATGTTGTCACATGTATCAATATAGTCTCAAACGGTTTAAAGCAAGTTCTAGAGAATCATGTAATCATAAGAGCACTCAAGAAATAAATTAGATTGATTTGTATAATGCATCAATCATTTTAGGCTCAAAAACTCACAATGATGATTATACAAGTCAGATTAAGTCTAAACATGCTTCTTTCTCAATCAACATATCATATTAACATTGGCTCATAAAAAGGTTGACATCAAGCTCAATTCTCATGAAAATCTTCTCACTAATAAATCTGTTTTAGACTTATGCAATTCATATCTCATCATTGTATTAAAAAGGAACTAAAACACACTAAAAAAAAAATAATAATAATAATAATAAAGACTCATATAAAAAAAATAGTAGACAAAAATAAAAGAAATCCTAAATCATTCCCCCCACACTTAATTCTTACATTGTCCTCAATGTAAGTCTATTAACACAAATGAAAGAATCATGTGTAAGAGAAAAGAACTAATAACATAAGAATAGGAATAACTAAGACTCAAAACAAAACAAAACCATGCAACCTCAATAATCCTAAAATACTAAACAAAAATTAACAAGTAAACATAAAAAGATTATAATCAAACTGACAAGGTATGTCTCAAGTCTCCCTTACTCAGACCTTGTTCAGAATGGCTTAAAACACAATAATTTTTTTTTTTTTTTTTTTTTTTTTTTACCAATTAGCAAAATATGTCCCTTACCCCCTACTAAAATATGACATTGTCCCCAATGTCAAATTTTAAAGGTAGAATTTAGGAGATATTACCTGCAGAGGTTGCTAACCACTTATTATAACTGAGACACAACAAACAAAATTTTAGATAATGTCACAAAGACAAAGTGCAATCCACTCCTTGCTCGTCCATATCTCTTTTTCTTTTTCCGAGCGTTTGCGAAACAACCGTAGCAGATAAACACTCATAAGCTTTGAGCTTTTTGAGTAAATCTTCAATGGTTGTAGCAGAAATTATGGTTCTCCTTGCCTCTGAAAACATGAATCCATTATCCACAGCATTATCTAAATATGAAAGCAAATTACTAAAATAACCATTAATATTAAGCAAACCAATGGGTTTCTTATTTGTGACCAAAGATGACCAAGAAGCCACGCAAGCTATTTCTTCCAATGTACCCAGACCTCCTGGTAAAGCAATGAATGCATCGGCAGAATGGTACATGATTGTTATCCGTTCAGGGATACTCCAGACTTGTATTTCCTTACCCACGGTAGGTCCACAAAAATCTGTGAATAGTTTTGGCACGACTCCTAGAACTGGACTTCCTCCGGCGTGTGCTGCTATAGCGACTGCTCCCATTAAACCCGTACTACCGCCTCCATAAATCAACTGGATCTTTTGTTGGGCAAGTATTACTCCAACACTTATGGCTTCATCAGCGAATATGTTATTTTTCCCTGGATAAGCACCTCCAAAGACACAAATTTTTTTAATGCGCTGGGACGAAGTACTTTCCAATTTTTTTTTCTTTTTCGAGTGCCTGAAAGAGAATGAGTACATGGTGTAATATATAGAGGACTGAGTAGTGGATCAGACAAGAGTAATAATGTCGCCGAAAGTGTATCTGACCTGTCAGAAGAAAATGTTAACCTAACAAAAGATTTTTGCGTGATTTCAGGAAGAAAATCAAAAAGAGAAGAAAAAATCAACCGTAAAAGACAAATGCAAAAAAAAAACAAAAATGAGAATAATTACACAAATCGAACAACACGTAAATTAAACCAAAATAAAGTTATTGCAAATCAAACCAAAAGCTGAGAAGTCATTTATTGTAGTTGTGATTGTGGCTCACATCTTCCTCTGGTTTTACGTCAAGAAACGGCTTAAACGCCTTCTATGAGTCGAGGATATGCTTCCCATCCAGTTTTCTTACAAGCTGGCAAACAGGGTCTTTTAACATCAGATTCCCAAGATGTTGCCATTCCCTTTGGAATTGCGGCCATAAATCAAGAATTTCTCTTTGTACGTCTCCACTAGGATGCGTCTCAAGAGAAAGTTGGATATTACCCAAATTCTCCTTACTCAGTCCATCCTTAATGAATTCAATTTTATCATCTCGATTAGAGGACGGAATCCCAATAGAACGACATTTACCGTTACACGTCCATCGTGCACATTTGTGGCAATTTGAACTCATGCGCTTTGCTCGTCGCTTCTTTGCAAAAGTGCTTCTACCTGTACCTGGTAAATGTAAAACAGGAAGATATTCATCTTCACGTACCTTGGCTTCAATTATCCAACGTATGTCTCCAGGAATCCCTTTGTGCATAAGCATTCTTAATCTTTCAAATCGAACTTGGTAAAGCTTTAGTAAAATATTTCGAGGAAAAGGAGGAAATCGTTTCTGCAATCTTGTGAGAATATCATCCATCCTGAAAAAAAATTGAAAGAGAAATTGGAAGAGAAATTTATATACAAGATCAGTTTTGTGGGTAGCTGATGGAACCGACTTAAATAATCACGGAGTACCGTTATCCGCCATTTAACCGGGGTTTAAAAAAATAAAAATTATATTTACATCTAGTTATTTTCAAAATAAGGATCAGAAAGAAAAACAACATAAAAAGACTCAAAAATAAAACACTCTAAATAAAATCCTAAATTCTTCCCCCCACACATAATTCTTACATTGTCATTAATGTAATGCTATTATCCCCCAATGCAAGAATTATATGTAAGAGAAAAGAACTATTAAACAAAAGAAACTTATGCAGCCTAAATGAACTTAAAAACAGTAAACACAATTAACAAAGAAACATAAGAAATAAAAATAAAAACAATAAAAATAATAAAAGAAAAAGGAAAAGAAAGAGAAAGAGAAAGCAAATCTGAAT
Organism: Fremontodendron californicum; assembly: GCA_030761205.1. Classification (NCBI taxonomy): domain Eukaryota; kingdom Viridiplantae; phylum Streptophyta; class Magnoliopsida; order Malvales; family Malvaceae; genus Fremontodendron; species Fremontodendron californicum. The sequence goes on along the minus strand of JAULJL010000023.1, from coordinate 6,600,406 downwards.
ATGGAAGGTTGGCAATTTCATCTTTAATTGGGCTGCCTTCCCAATTAACACTTGAGTTAGTGTTTTGAATCTAACCAACACCCCTTCTTGGCTTTTTAGGCTTGTCAGGCTCATACATGAAATTTCCCAAATTTATGCGTTTGAGAGGAAGCTTTCTTTGCACAACAGTGGATGCATTCTCCATTACAAGTATTATTCCATCATCCTTTGTGGTGCATATGTCATCGAGGAATGGAGCATATTTTGATACTTGTTGAATGACCTCCACAAACAAGTTGTTTAAGGTTTCCGGCATGTGTTGTTCATGTTCTTCCTCCTTGAACTTTGCAAATCTACTAGGAAAAGATGGAGAAGAAACATTAGTAAAAAGTGAAACCTTAAACGTTACCTCAGGTGCCGAAATACTCTTATTTGGATCTTTGGCTTCATTATCCTCAAGAATAGAATCCATCTCTAATTTTGTTTCATCCTCATCTTGTTCCTCATTCTTCAAGGTCACAATAGTAGCATTCTCCTTTGGGTTAACCATCGTTTGGGCTGGGAGTTCTTCAGATCTTTGTGCTACCCATCCCACCATACTACTAGCCAATTGGCTCATTTGCTTTTCCAAACTCTGGATGCTTGCCCTTGTTTCCTGTTGAAATTGCAAAGAATCAGTAACAAGAGAATAGACAAGATCTTCTAAAGAAGTACCTGAGTTTTGAGTCATATGTGGTGGTTGAAAAAGATCTGGTTCTTGAGACCATGATTGATTGAAGCTAGATGGATGAGTGTAATTGGCATAAGGATCTACTTCTTGGTAATTTTTCGAGTAGCCATAATTAGTATGATCCCACCATCCCTCATGGTAAGTGTTTGAGTAATGATCATACTGTTGGTCTTGGAACACTTGATGGCCTTGACATCCTCCCATGGCAAATTGTTGAACTGGGAAGGTGAGATTGGCTTGTTGATTCTCCATGTTCATGTATGCCACCAACTCTTCAAGTGTTAGATTGCTCAATTCCATCGTTTTTTTATTTTTTTTTTATTTTTTTTTTCAAAATTTGATAAGAAAAACCCGTATGTACAAGAAAATAAAACTCGTTAGAACTGAAAATAAGAATAAACCAAGTAACAAATAAACTAAAGAAAGCAATCCCCGGCAACGGCGCCAAAAATTTGATGCACCCAAAAGAGTGTATCTTATTTAACCTTGCACTAAAAAGATAAATTGTAAGTATAGTAGTTAGCAAGGGTCGAGTCCTCAGGGATTGGGTTTTAGTTTATAAGTTAATAGTTTAAAACTTAAATTCAAGAACAATAAAAGAAAAGGGGTTTTTGAAGCCAGATTTAAACTAAAGTAAATAATAAGAAGAAGATGTAAGGCGGTATAACCAGCCAATAAAAATATATATACTAAATTAGGCGGTATAACCAGCCAATAAAAATATATATACTAAATTAGGCGGTATAACCAGCCAATAAAAATATATATACTAAATTAGGCGGTATAACCAGCCAATAAAAGTAAAACAAAGTTAATATACAAATTAGGCGGTATAACCAGCCAATAAAAATAAATATACTTTTAAAAATAAGCAAACTAGAAAAGTAAGAAAACAAGTAAGTAAGAAGAATCAAATATGAAAAATATGGTTAAGGTTTCATTCTCCACCACTAGACATCATTAAGAATCAATTTCAGATCTATCAATATCAACCAACTATCAAAGTTAACAACCGTAGATAACAACAAGCTCTGTTATCCCAATCTTTCCTTAGTTTGTCGTTAAATAGAACAAGCTCTCTATTTAATCTCTAACCATCAAACAACCTAGAATAAGCTCTCTAAATTAAATTTAATGGCAGCTTTATGATGAGAAAGATAGGTTGATCCAAGCAACAAACACATAAGCTCGGATTGTTCAACTTAGGTTATGTTCCACTTTGCAATTATTGAAAACTTGACCATAATCATTAATCACAAATTGCCACTTATGAATAGGAAATCAAGACAATTACACGGATCAAGACTCCTAAACTAGCAATAGATAATTATCAAGATCTATCTAGTTGTACACCTAAACAAATCAAGGCAACATCATGAACAATTCTTGTAGAAGAACATAAGCAACTTTGATAGAAAATTAATGATAGATAGAATCTGAAAATCAATTATAAAACATGTCTAGGGCTTTGAAATCACCCTTAACCAAATAGAAGTTTAGCCTAGCATAGGCATTATAAACATAAAATTAAATAGAATCTAAGAAGAAAATAAAAGAAAGAAACAAGAAGAAGAAGAATATTAATTATCCAACCTCTTGCTCTTTCTAAAGAAAAAGAAAACTAGAGAAAAGAAAGAAGAAGAAAACTTAGAAAATTTTATTACAATGGCTAATATCCTACCTATCTACAATATGATCCTCTACAATCATCCAAGGCCCTCTATTTATACACATTTTGGAGGGCTAAATGACAAGAGACAAGCTTTACAAATTTCAAAGGTAGGTATAATAGGTGGGTGCATTTTTCTAACAATTTTCGTCATATTGTATGACCATTTTGATCAGCCAACTTGATGGTCGATTTTGTCAATATTGGAGGCCTGATCTGATCACATGGTCTTCTAGAAAAATGTTCCCCTATGAGTTACTGATTCATAGCCGTTGGAATAAGCTCATTTGCTGATGTGGAGAAGAAGATATGGGCAAAATACGAAAACAGGTCAGCACAGACGTCATTGCACATCAGCCCACTTGATGGTCGATTTCTTCAATATTGGAGGCTTGATCTGATCACATGGTCTTCTAGACAAATGTTCCCCTATCAGTTAGTGATCCATAGCCGTTGGAATCAGCTCATTTGCTGATGTGTATCGGACGATATGGTCAAAATACGAAAACTGGTCAGGACAGACGTCATTGCACATCAGCCAACTTGATGGTTGATTTCGCTAGGGAAAACGACTCCGTTTCAAGAAGTGTAAAACATGAAAAAGATAGATACGCCTCTGAACTTTGCACGGTTAAAATTTCAGCCTTATGGCTTCAGTGAAACTCCAGATATAGCTGATATGGAAAAAGGTGTCGGAACTGGAACTGAACTGGATTTGCCCTTAATTCTAGTAATCTGAAATCACTCAAAAAAAAACTTGTGAAAAACACCAAATTACATAAAAATATAAAAGATCATAAACACAATTAGACTAAACAATAATAACTCGTATTTGACACAAAACAATAATAAAACATAACTAAAAACTATATAATTATACGAGTTATCATTGTACACCTAAATAAATTAAGACAACATCATGAACAATTCTTGTAGAAGAACATAAGCAACTTTGATAGAAAATTAATGATAGATAGAATCTGAAAATCAATCACAAAACATGTCTAGGGCTTTGAAATCACCTTAACCAAATAGAAGTTTAGCCTAGCATAGGCATTGTAAACATAAACATAAAATTAAAGAGAATCTAAGAAGGAAATAAAAGAAAGAAAGAAGAAGAAGAAAATGAAGAAAAAGAAAACTAGAGAAAAGAAAGAAGAAGAAAACTTAGAGAATTTTATTACAATGGCTAATATCCTACCAATGTACAATGCCTCATACAATCATCCAAGGCCCTCTATTTATACACATTTTGGAGGACTAAATGACAAGATACAAGCTTTACAAATTTCAAAGGTAGGTATAATAGGTGGGTGCATTTTTCTAACAATTTTCGTCATATTGTATGACAATTTTGATCAGCCAACTTGATGGTCGATTTTGTCATTATTGGAAGCTTGATCTGATCACATGGTCTTCTAGAAAAATGTTCCCCTATCAGTTAGTGATCCATAGCCGTTGTAATTAGCTCATTTGCTGATGTGGATCAGAAGATATGGGCAAAATACCAAAACAGGTCAGCACAGACGTCATTGCATATCAGCCAAATTGATGGTCGATTTCGCTAGGGAAAACGACTCCGTTTCAAGAAGTGTAAAACATGAAAAAGTTAGATATGCCTCTTAACTTTGCACGGTTAAAATTTCAGCCTTATTGCTTCAGTGAAACTCCAGATATAGCTGATATGGCAAAAGGTGTCGGAACTGGAACTGAACTGAATTTGCCCTTAATTGTTGATTTAACCTAGTAATCTGAAATCACTCAAAGAAACTCGTAAAAAACACCAAATTACATAAAAATATAAAAAATCATAAACACAATTAGACTAAGCAATAATAACTCGTATTCGACACAAAACAATAATAAAACATAACTAAAAACTATATAATTATACGAGTTATCAGGGAGCTCTAGGTTATAAGACTCCCGGGGTTGCCAGAACTCTAATCTTCAACATGGAAGCCATATCTCAAAAATTATCAATGAGTCAAGATCCACCACCACAACCCAAGAGAGTCAATGAGGTAAGTTTATCATCCCTTGAACAAAAATTTGATAAACCGACTTCTCTTGTTCAACGATTGGCTGTAGGTAATATATAGCAAATAAAGGCTTGTGGCATATGTTCAAACATGGGGCACCAAACGGATATATTTCCAACACTTCAAGAGGACACCAATGAACATTTGAATGCCATGGGTGGATTTCAGAATCAACCAAGGAAGTATGATCCCTATTCAAACACTTACAATCCAGGATGGAGGGATCATCCAAATTTCAATGATGGAGGGAACCAATCACAAGCAATTCCTCCATCATTTGACAATAGGCCACCGGGTTTTCAGCAAAGAGTACAACAAGCATACCAAACCCGACAACAACTGCCACCCTCCCAAAATTCAGGTACTTCTCTTGATAGGATCCAAGATGGCCCAATCCCATGACAATTTCTATATGAGCCAAGATCCAAGAAGATCTAGGAAACATGGCAAGAATGGGTGGAATTCACTAGGGCTATGTTGCAAGTTATTCAAGGAAGGCTTCAACATGCAAGATGGGCATGCATCCAAGTTTGGTCCATGTGATTCAAGAACACAAGGTGGCACATTAAGAGGGCTAACAAGTGGCGGCATCATGTTTAAAGAAGTGGGCCTATTCTTTCATTCATTAATTGACATGGCAATTGTGGGGACCAATTCATTTAATGATGTGGCGCTAAGAGAGGGCTTATTTTAATTCTAATAATCACTTAGGCATTTGGGCCTATATTATGTAACATGGACATTTTTTAATCATTTAGGTTACTTGAGCATGTTCAGCCAGTATTTTACATATTATTGCTTAGTAGATTAAGGTTATTATAGGGAGACTATAAATATATATCTTAGCCGCCTACTTCTATTATCGTTTGATCAATTGAGTTTGAATTTATTCAAAGTGAGTGTTTCACTCTTTTTAGTTCTTGACAGAACTAGCGAACTTATCAAAGAATTCCTTTCTTTCTGGCATTCTTCCTATCAAACTTAGGTTCTAGAAACAAGTGTTCTTGTGGTTTAGTTAGCTTAGCTAATCTAGTTTCTTTGATCCAAGATTTCTACGGGTTTAAGTTCTGATAAGTGCTTAATTTCATACATTTTCCTATTTAATTTCCTTATACTTTGTGCTTTGGTTCTTACTTCCTTGACATTTTACTAGGTTTTTATGCTTTGTAGGTATTTTGGAGGAGATGAAGTCAAAACATGTCAATTAGGATGTTAAAGAGCTTACAAAATCACAATCAAAAGATGGAAAATGAGTTGGGAGTCAGAAAGATCAAATTCTTAGTGCAAAGCAAGAAGACAGATTTGACCTTCGGAGCTTGTTGCTAAGAAAACATGATGTTAGACTCTTTATTCGAAGAAACTTCTTTCTTGACTTTTGAAGATCAATTGACTAACTTTCCAACGGTTGGTCATGGGCCTAAATAGGATAAGAAATGGTCATCCAAATCGGCATTGGAATATCTCCCTAAACAACCCTAGTGGCAGAAAATACCCTAGCCGCAAATCACATTTTTTTCTTAATACCCTAGCTGACATTTATGTTTATCCTTGTCAAAGAAGGATTAGTGGCTGTCAACTTGCATTAATTGCAAGTATCTTTCCTTAAAGCTAATCCTAGTCAAAGTAGGAGAATTAAATCAGCCAAGACTTTCCTTCCTTACACTTACTTTGGCTGCAAGAATATAATCTCTCTTCAATAAAGAGTGCTTTGACTAAAACTTTCCTACTTTATTCAAACTTGGCTGCCAAGGCTTATATCTTTCCTTAAAACACAAAAGTCAGCCACTTTTTCTTAAATTTAGCCACAAGTCAGCATTTATTGAAGGGAGAGAGCTGAAATTCACTTGTTTGATGCCCTAGCTATTGCCTATAAATAGAGAACAAGGGGGCAAACGAAAATACACTTTGCCAAGCATCAAAGTTCTGATTTCTTCTTTGTTTCTTTGTTTTTGAGAGAGTAAGAGGCTGGATAATTAATATTCTTCTTCTTCTTCTTCTTTCTTTCTTTTATTTTCTTCTTAGATTCTGTTTAATTTTATGTTTATGTTTACAATGCCTATGCTAGGCTAAACTTTTATTTGGTTAAGGGTGATTTCAAATCCCTAGACATGTTTTGTAATTGATTTTCAGATTCTATCTATCATTAATTTTCTATCAAAGTTGCTTATGTTCTTCTACAAGAATTGTTTATGATGTTGTCTTGATTTATTTAGGTGTACAACTAGATAGATCTTGTTATTATCTATTGCTAGTTTAGGAGTCTTGATCCGTGTAATTGTCTTGATTTCCTATTCATAAGTGGCAATTTGTGATTAATGATTATGGTCAAGTTTTCGATAATTGCAAAGTGGAACATAACCTAAGTTGAACAATCCGAGCTTATGTGTTTGTTGCTTAGATCAACCTATCTTTCTCATCATAAAGCTGCCATTAAATTGAATTTAGAGAGCTTATTCTAGGTTTTTTGATGGTTAGAGATTAAATAGAGAGCTTGTTCTATTTAACGACAAACTAAGGAAAGATTGGGATAACAGAGCTTATTGTTATCTACGGTTGTTAACTTTGATAGTTGGCTGATATTGATAGATCTGAAATTGGTTCGTAATGATGTCTAGTGGTGGAGAATGAAACCTTAACCATATTTCTCTCATATTTGATTTCTTATTTCTTACTAGCATCTTACTTTTCTTGTTTGCTTATTTTTAAAACTATTTCAAAACCCCCTTTTCTTTTGTTTTCTTTGAACCTAAGTTATAAACTAATAACTCATAGATTAAAACCCAATCCCTGAGGACTCGACCCTTGCTAATCAGTATACTCTACAATTGATTTTTTTTAAGTGCAAGGTTAAACAAGATACACTCTTTTGGGTGCATCAAGTTCCATTGCCTGAATCTTGGCTTTCTTGGGGTTAGGGTATTTCAATTTGTTAGTGGATTCAAAGGGTTTAACCCCATGGATTCAGATAAATTGGTATCAGAGCTCAGGTTCCAATCAGGCTTATTGTTTGGATTGTCATTGACAAGATTTTGGGGTTTCAAACAAACTTGTCTTAGGGTTATAACTTTAGGCATTTTTTCTAGGGTTATAGTTTTTAGGTAGTTTAGTTTTGGGGTTTTAGTCTTGAAAAGTAATTTTTCCAAGAAGGGTTTTCCTCTGAACTATCACCGACAAGGTTTTGGGGTTTCAAATAAACTTGTCTTGGGGTTATAGCTTTAGGCATTTTTCTTAGGGTTATAGTTTTTAGGCAGTCTAAGTTTGGGGTTTCAGTCTTGAAAAGTGATTTAGATCAAGATTTCGTTTCTTAAATTCTTGATCTATTAAAATTTCTTCTTGTTGATTCTTGATCCGAATCATGAAAAAAAATTCAAAAATTCAGAGGGGCATTCGAACAGTCCCAAGAAAGAAAAAAGAATTTCATCCGAGATTTCAAGAAAATCAAGAAGTCTCATTCTTGAAAAAAAATAAAGAAAATAAGAAAAGTGTTCGATTAGGCAGAAAAAGAAAGAAAGATTCGAAAAAGATCAAAAGAGAAAGGAAAAGAGAGAATGCCAATGGTATAACTTTAAGAAGTGGGAAACAGCTAGAGACACCACAAAAGGATAGTACTTAAAGGGAGAACAACACCATTGATGCATCCAAAAGAGTGTATCTTATTTAACCTTGCAATTAAAAAGAATCAATTGTAAAGTATAGTGATTAGCAAGGGTCGAGTCCTCAGGGATTGGGTTTTAGTTTATAAGTTAATAGTTTAAAACTTAAAAACAAGTAAACAAAAGTAAAGGGGATTTTGAAATCAGATTTAAACTAAAGTTAACAATAAGAATGAGAAAATAAGTAATTAAGAAGAATCAAATATGAAAAATATGGTTAAGGTTTCATTCTCCACCACTAAACATCATTAAGAATCAATTTCATATCTATCAACATTAATTAGCTATCAAAGTTAACAACCGTAGATAACAACAAGCTCTGTTACCCCAATCTTTCCTTAGTTCGTCGTTAAATAGAACAAGCTCTCTATTTAATCTCTAACCATCAAACAACCTAGAATAAGCTCTCTAAATTCAATTTAATGGCAGCTTTATGGTGAGAAAGATAGGTTGATCTAAGCAACAAACACATAAGCTCGGATTGTTCAACTTAGGTTATGTTCCACTTTGCAATTATTGAAAACTTGACCATAATCATTAATCACAAATTGCTACTTATGAATAGGAAATCAAGACAATTACACGGATCAAGTCTCCTAAACTAGCATTAGACAATTATCAAGATTTATCTAGTTGGCCACCTAAACAAATCAAAACATCACCATGAACAATTTTTATGGAAGAACATAAGGAACTTTGATAGAAAACAATGATAGATAGATTCTGAAAATTAATTACATAACATGTCTAGGGCTTTGAAATCACCCTTAACCAAATAAAAGTTTAGCCTAGTATAGGCATTGTAAACATAAACATAAAATTAAAGAGAATCTAAGAAGAAAATAAAAGAAAGAAAGAAGAAGAAGAAGAAGAAGAAGAATATTAATTATCCATCCTCTTGCTCTCTCAAAAACAAAGAAACAAAGAAGAAATCAGAATTTGATGCTTGGGGAAGTGTCAATTTCGTATGCCCCCTTGGTCTCTATTTATAGGCAATAGCTAGGGCATCAATCAAGTGAATTTCAGCTCTTTCCGTTCAATAAATGCTGACTTGTGGCTAAAGTTAAGAAAAAGTGGCTCACTTTTGTGTTTTAAGGAAAGATATAAGCCTTGGCAGCCAAGTTTGAATAAAGTAGGAAAGTTTTAGTCAAAGCACTCTTTAATGAAGAGAGATTATATTCTTGCAGCCAAAGTAAGTGTAAGGAAGGAAAGTCTTGGCTGATTTAATTCTCCTACTTTGACTAGGATTAGCTTTAAGGAAAGAAACTTGCAATTAATGCAATTAATGCAAGTTGACAGCCACTAATCCTTCTTTGGCAAGGATAAACTTAAATGTCAACTAGGGTATTAAGAAAAAGTTGACATTTACGGCTAGGGTTTTTTTCTGCCACTAGGGTTTTTAGGGAGATATTCCAATGCCGATTTGGATGACCATTGCTTATCCGATTTAGGCCCATGACCATCCGTTGGAGAGATAATCAAGTGATCTTCAAAAGTCAAGAAGGAAGTTTCTTCTAATAAAGAGTCTAACATCATGTTTTCTTAGCAACAAGCTCCGGAGGTCAAATCTGTCTTCTTGCTTTGCACCAAGAATTTGATCTTTTTGACTCCCAACTCTTTTTCCATCTTGTGATTGTGATTTCGTAAGCTCTTTAACATCCTAATTGACATGTTTTGACTTCACCTCCTCCAAAAGACCTACAAAGCATAAAAACCTAGTAAAATGTCAAGGAAGTAAGAATCAAAGCACAAAGTATAAAGAAATTAAATAGGAAAATGTATGAATTTAAGCACTTATCAAATTCCCCCACACTTAATCTTTTGCTAGTCCTCGAGCAAAATCAAATAGACACAAGGTAAGAAAACCGAATCTAGTTCACTTTCAATACATAATCATTGAACAAGTCTTATAAACTAATCAATAGCTTAAAGAGTTTCACAAAAAATCATGCTTGATAGTAAATGGTTTAAGTTAAGCTAAAATTAACATAACATATCTCAATCAAAATAGTGCATGTTCAAACTTAATCTCAACTTCTCAAATGGGATACCCTCATGATTTTCACTCTTTAAAGTAGTGGTGAAGTGTTTACACGCAATCAATCTCATGAAAACAGTTTCTACCATATGCTTGCTTGTCCACCTATTCTCCACTATTTAGATCATGCAACTTCATGAATTAAGAGGTCTTTATGCAAGGTTATAATGGGGCCAAGGGGTAATAATGTGGCTAAAAAATAAAAGATAAAGGATATTACAAAAGTTCCAAAGATTTTATAGAGTTTAGAGACATAATAAGATTCATACAAAGAAACTTCTCAAAACTCTTTACAAGTACATAATCACATAGGCCGAATATTCATGTTGGGCCTTTTCTTCATTCTAAACAACTTTCGAACATCTTTTTCTTTTCTTTAACTAGAAGTTCAAGAGATTATTCAATTTTTTTTTTTTCACATGGGAATGTATTTGGCAATATTCCCTCTATTTTTCTCTTGACTTTTGCCTTTCTCTTCCCCCACACTTATTTCTTGTTTCTAACCCAAAATTTGAATAGATCTTCCTTGTCTTTGCAATATGTCTCAAAACATGCTAATTCATCTTCAGAACAAGGGTAAGGATATAAATAAGTATATTTAGGTTAGGGACAAGTTATGGTTACCAAAGAAATAGCTTATTCATTGTAGGCTCAAATTGGTTCACTAAGGGGGATGTTCTCTTGGAACATCAATAAGGGATGGCTGTTTGGCCCTGGTTAAAAATCCTAATGCCTCTATCATATTCATGTTGTCACATGCATCAATATAGTCTCAACAAGGTTTAAAGCAAGTTCTAGAGAATCTTGTAATCATAAGAGCACTCAAGAAAGAAATTAGATTGATATGTATAATGCATCAATCATATAGGCTCGAAAACTCACAAGGATGATTATACAAGTCAGATTTAAGTCTAAACATGCTTCTTTCTCAATCAACATATCATATTAACATTGGCTCATAAAAAAGTTGATATCAAGCTCAATTCTCATGAAAATCTTCTTACTAATAAATCTGTTTTAGACTTATGCAATTCATATCTCATCATAGTATTGAAAGTAACTAAAACACACTAAAAACAACATAAAAAGAATCAAAAACAAAACACACTAAAGAAAATCCTAAATTTTTCCCCCCACACTTAATTTTTACATTGTCCTCAATGTAATGCTATTATCCCCAATGCAAGAATTATATGTAAGAGAAAAGAACTACTAAACAAAACAAAAGAAAAACAATAAAAGATAGAATGATGGAGAGTAAGGAATATGCAAATCTGATATAATAAATGCTCTCCATCCTTTTGGGTTGCCTCCCAAGAAGCGCTTGGTTTATTGTCCTCAGCCTGACTTAGACCCATGCCATTATTATTCAACATAATTCGGCTCAAAAGTGGTAACTCCTCCACATATTGTATTGGAAAGTTCTCATAGTAAGGCTTCAATCTATGACCATTCACTTTGAATGCCTTATCTGTTTTTGGGCTTTGGATTTCAACTGCACCATGAGTAAATACATTAGTAATAACAAAAGGTCCAACCCAACGAGAACGTAACTTACCTGGAAATAACTTAAGGCGTGAATGGAAGAGAAGAACTTTTTGTCCAACAACAAAGTCCTTTCTTGATATCATCTTGTCATGGAATGCCTTACTCTTTTCCTTGTAAATCCTAGAATTCTCGTAGGCATCATTCCTTATCTCCTCTAATTCTTGTAGGTCAAGTTTTCTTTGCTTACCTATCTCATCCATCTCCATGTTGCATTGTTTGATAGCCCAATATGATTTATGTTCCAACTCAACCGGAAGATGACAAGGCTTACCATAAACAAGTCGATAAGGAGACATACCAATGGGTGTCTTATATGTTGTCCTATAAGCCCAAAGTGCATCATCAAGTCGTAAACTCCAATCCTTCCTATTTGGATTAACTGTCTTTTCAAGGATGGACTTAACTTTTCGGTTTGACACTTCAGCTTGCCCACTAGTTTGAGGATGATATGAGGTGGAGACCTTGTGTGTGATGTTATACTTCCTCAAAAATGCTTCCATAGTCCAATTGCAAAAGTGAGTACCTCTATCGCTGATTACGGCCTTTGGCGTTCCAAACCTAGCAAAGATGTTAGTCTTGACAAAATCTGAAACAACTTTAGAGTCATTAGTCCTAGTGGATTTTGCTTCCACCCACTTTGAAACATAATCAACGGCAAGTAAAATATAAAGATTACCAAAAGAAGAAGGAAAATGTCCCATGAAATCCATGCCCCAAACATCAAAAATTTCAACAATAAGTATTGGAGTTTGAGGCATTTGATTTCTAGCACCTAAGTTACCTGTTCTTTGGCAACGATCACATTGCAAAAGAGGTATGCATCTTTGAATATAGTAGGCCAATAAAATCCAGAATCAAGAACTTTCATGGCTGTTCTTTTGGATCCAAAGTGTCCTCCACATGCATAAGAGTGACAAAAGGTGAGAATAGATTGAAATTCAGATTCGAGTACACACCTTCTTATAATCTGATCGGAGCAATGCTTCCAAAGGTAAGGATCATTCCATATGTAGTATTTGGCATCACTCTTGATCTTATTTACTTGAGCTTGTGTCAACTCTTGTGGCAACTTCTTGGTAACTAAGTAATTAACAATATCGGCATACCAAGGAGTTGTTGTACTTATAAAAGAAGTTGCTCATCCGGAAAGTTCTCATTCATGGGTAGTGCATCCTCTTCATGAACTAAACGGCTAAGATGGTCCGCAACCAGGTTGTCACTACCTCTCTTATCTTTTATCTCCAAATCAAGCTCTTGTAAGAGAAGTATCCATCTAATCAACCTTGGTTTGGCCTCCTTCTTAGTGAGTAAGTACCTAAGGGCTGCATGGTCAGAATATACAATTACTTTAGTACCAATTAAATAAGATCGAAATTTTTCTAAAGCAAATACAACAGCCAAAAGTTCTTTTTCAGTAGTGGAATAGTTTAATTGAGCATCATTAAGAGTTCGAGAGGAATAATAAATGGCATGTGAGGCTTTGCCAACCCGTTGGCCCAAAACAGCTCCAATGGCATAGTCACTAGCATCACACATGATTTCAAAAGGTACATTCCAATCTGGTGGTTGCATGATAGGAGCTGATGTCAAGAGTCCCTTCAATGTTTCAAACGCCTCTTCGCATTTGTCATCAAAGTAGAAAACCACATCTTTTTGTAGTAGCTTGCAAAGAGGTAATGTGATCTTTGAGAAGTCTTTGATAAATCTCCTATAGAAACCTGCATGTCCAAGAAAAGAACGAACCTCTCTCACATTTGTGGGAGGTGGTAAAGAATACATAATATCTATTTGATAAGTGCTTAATTTCATACATTTTCCTATTTAATTTCTTTATACTTTGTGCTTTGATTCTTACTTCCTTTACATTTTACTAGGTTTTTATGCTTTGTAGGTATTTTGGAGGAGATGAAGTCAAAACATGTCAACTAGGATGTTAAAGAGCTTACAAAATCACAATCAAAAGATGGAAAAAGAGTTGGGAGTCAAAAAGATCAAATTTTTGGTGCAAAGCAAGAAGATAGATTTGACCTCCGAAGCTTGTTGCTAAGAAAACATGATGTTAGACTCTTTATTCTCGGAAACTTCCTTCTTGACTTTTGAAAATCACTTGATTACCTTTCCAACTGCTGGTCATGGGCCTAAATCGGATAAGAAATGGTCATCCAAATCGGCATTGTAATATCTCCCTAAAAACCCTAGTGGCAGAAAAAAACCCTAGCCGTAAATGACAATTTTTTCTTAATACCTGATAACTCGTATAATTATATAGTTTTTAGTTATGTTTTATTATTGTTTTGTGTCAAATACGAGTTATTATTGTTTAGTCTAATTGTGTTTATGATCTTTTATATTTTTATGTAATTTGGTGTTTTTCACAAGTTTCTTTGAGTGATTTCAGATTACTAGAATTAAGGGCAAATCCAGTTCAGTTCCAGTTCCGACACCTTTTGCCATATCAGCTATATCTGGAGTTCCACTGAAGCAATAAGGCTGAAATTTGTAGCCGGGCAAAGCTAAGAGGCATATCTATCTTTTTCATATTTTACACTTCTTGAAACGGAGTCGTTTTCCCTAGCGAAATCGACCATCAAGTTGGCTGATGTGCAATGACGTCTGTGCTGACCTGTTTTCGTATTTTGCCCATATCTGCTTATCCACATCAGCAAATGAGCTGATTCCAACGGCTATGGATCCGTAACTGATAGGGGAACCTTTTTTTAGAAGCCCATGTGATCAGATCAGGCCTCCAACATTGACGAAATCGACCATCAAGTTGGCTGATCAAAATTGTCATACAATATGACGAAAATTGTTAGAAAAATTCACCCACCTATTATACCTACCTTTGAAATTTGTAAAGCTTGTCTCTTGTCATTTAGCCCTCCGAAATGTGTATAAATAGAGGGCCTTGGATGATTGTAGAGGATCATATTGGAGATTGGTAGGATATTAGCCATTTTAACAAAATTCTCTAAGTTTTCTTCTTCTTTCTTTTCTCTAGTTTTCTTTTTCTTTAGAAAGAGCAAGAGGTTGGATAATTAATATTCTTCTTCTTCTTCTTTCTTTCTTTTATTTTCTTCTTAGATTCTATTTAATTTTATGTTTATAATGCCTATGCTAGGCTAAACTTCTATTTGGTTAAGGGTGATTTCAAAGCCCTAGACATGTTTTGTGATTGATTTTCAGATTCTATCTATCATTAATTTTCTATCAAAGTTGCTTATGTTCTTCTACAAGAATTGTTCATGATGTTGTCTTGATTTGTTTAGGTGTACAACTAGATAGATCTTGATAATTATCTATTGCTAGTTTAGGAGTCTTGATCCGTGTAATTGTCTTGATTTCCTATTCATAAGTGGCAATTTGTGATTAATGATTATGGTCAAGTTTTCAATAATTGCAAAGTGGAACATAACCTAAGTTGAACAATCCGAGCTTATGTGTTTGTTGCTTAGATCAACCTATCTTTCTCATCATAAAGCTGCCATTAAATTGAATTTAGAGAGCTTATTCTAGGTTGTTTAATGGTTAGAGATTAAATAGAGAGCTTGTTCTATTTAACGACAAACTAAGGAAAGATTGGGATAACAGAGCTTGTTGTTATCTACGGTTGTTAACTTTGATAGTTGGTTGATATTGATAGATCTGAAATTGATTCTTAATGATGTCTAGTGGTGGAGAATGAAACCTTAACCATATTTTTCATATTTGATTCTTCTTACTTACTTGTTTTCTTACTTTTAGTTTGCTTATTTTTATATTTATTTTTATTGGCTGGTTATACCGCCTAATTTGTATATTAACTTTGTTTTATTTTTATTGGCTGGTTATACCGCCTAATTTAGTATATATATTTTTATTGGCTGGTTATACCGCCTAATTTAGTATATATATTTTTATTGGCTGGTTATACCGCCTTGCATCTTATTCTTATTATTTACTTTAGTTTAAATCTGATTTAAAAAACCCCTTTTCTTTAATTGTTCTTGAATTTAAGTTTTAAACTATCAACTTATAAACTAAAACCCAATCCCTGAGGACTCGACCCTTGCTAACTACTATACTTACAATTGATCTTTTTAGTGCAAGGTTAAATAAGATACACTCTTTTGGGTGCATCAAATTTTTGGCGCCGTTGCCGGGGATTGCTTTCTTTAGTTTATTTGTTACTTGGTTTATTCTTATTTTCAGTTCTAATTAGTTTTATTTTCTTGTACATACAAGTTTTTCTTTTCAAATTTAAAAAAAAAAAAAAAAAAAAAACAATGGAATTGAGCAATCTAACACTTGAAGAGTTGGTGGCATACATGAACATGGAGAATCAACATGCCAATCTCACCTTCCTAGTTCAACAATTATCCATGGGAGGATGTCAAGACCATCAAGTGTTCCAAGACCAACAGTATGATCATTACTCAAACACTTACCATGAGGGATGGTGGGATCATACTAATTATGGCTACTCGAAAAATTACCAAGAAGTAGATCCTTATGCCAATTACACTCATCCATCTAGATTTAATCAATCATGGTCTCAAGAACCAGATCTTTTTCAGCCACCACATATGACTCAAAACTCAGGTACTTCTTTAGAAGATCTTGTCTATTCTCTTGTTACTAATACTTTGCAATTTCAACAGGAAACAAGGGCAAGCATCCAGAGTTTGGAAAAGCAAATGAGCCAATTGGCTAGTAGTATGGTGGAATGGGTAGCACAAAGATCTGAAGAACTCCCAGCCCAAACGATGGTTAACCCAAAGGAGAATGCTACTATTGTGACCTTGAAGAATGAGGAACAAGATGAGGATGAGACAGAATTAGAGATGGATTCTATTCTTGAGGATAATGAAGCCACAAATACAAATAAGAGTATTTCGGCACCTGAGGTAACGTTTGAGATTCCAATTTTTACTAATGTTTCTTCTCCACCTTTTCCTAGTAGATTCGCAAAGTTCAAGAAGGATGAACATGAACAAGACACGCTGGAAACCTTAAACAGTTTGTTTGTGGATGTCATTCAACAAGTACCAAAAGATGCACCATTCCTCGATGAGATATGCACCACCAAGGATGATGGAATAATACTTGTAATGGAGAATGCATCCACTGTTGTGCAAAGAAAGCTTCCTCTCAAACGCATAAATTTGGGAAATTTCATGTATGAGCCTGACAAGCCTAAAAAGCCAAGAAAGGGTGTTGGTTAGATTCAAAACACTAACTCAAGTGTTAATTGGGAAGGCAGCCCAATTAAAGATGAAATTACCAACCTTCCATATTCAGATTTGCTTTCTCTTTCTTTTCCTTTTTCTTTTATTATTTTTATTGTTTTTATTTTATTTCTTATGTTTCTTTGTTAATTGTGTTTACTGCTTTTAAGTTCATTTAGGCTGCATAAGTTTCTTTTGTTTAATATTTCTTTTCTCTTACATATGATTCTTTCATTTGGGATTAATAGCATTACATTAATGACAATGTAAGAATTATGTGTGGGGGGAAGAATTTAGGATTTTATTTAGAGTGTTTTGTTTTTGAGTCTTTTTATGTTGTTTTTCTTTCTGATCCTTGTTTTGAAAATAACTAGATGTAATATAATTTTTAATTTTTTTTAACCCCGGTTAAATAGCGGATAACGGTACTCCGTGATTATTTAAGTCGGTTCCATCAGCTACCCACAAAACTGATATTGTATATAAATTTCTCTTTCAATTTCTCTTTCATTTTTTTTTTCAGGATGGATGATATTCTCACAAGATTGCAGAAACGATTTCCTCCTTTTCCTCGAAATATTTTACTGAAGCTTTACCAAGTTCGATTTGAAAGATTAAGAATACTTATGCACAAAGGGATTCCTGAAGACATACGTTGGATAATTGAAGCCAAGGTACGTGAAGATGAATATCTTCCTGTTTTGCATTTACCAGGTACAGGTAGAAGCACTTTTGCAAAGAAGCGACGAGCAAAGCGCATGAGTTCAAATTGCCACAAATGTGCACGATGGACGTGTAACGGTAAATGTCGTTCTATTGGGATTCCGTCCTCTAATCGAGATGATAAAATTGAATTCATTAAGGATGGACTGAGTAAGGAGAATTTGGGTAATATCCAACTTTCTCTTGAGATGCATCCTAGTGGAGACGTACAAAGAGAAATTCTTGATTTATGGCCGCAATTCCAAAGGGAATGGCAACATCTTGGGAATCTGATGTTAAAAGACCCTGTTTGCCAGCTTGTAAGAAAACTGGATGGGAAGCATATCCTCGACTCATAGAAGGCGTTTAAGCCGTTTCTGGACGTAAAACCAGAGGAAGATGTGAGCCACAATCACAACTACAATAAATAACTTCTCAGCTTTTGGTTTGATTTGCAACAACTTCATTTCGGTTTAATTTACGTGTTATTCGATTTGTGTAATTATTCTCATTTTTTTTATTTGTCTTTTACGGTTGACTTTTGTTCTCTTTTTGATTCTCTTCCTGAAATCACGCAAAAATCTTTTGTTAGGTTAACATTTCTTCTGACAGGTCAAATACACTTTCGGCGACATTATTACTCTTGACTTTG
This sequence comes from Fremontodendron californicum, assembly GCA_030761205.1. Classification (NCBI taxonomy): domain Eukaryota; kingdom Viridiplantae; phylum Streptophyta; class Magnoliopsida; order Malvales; family Malvaceae; genus Fremontodendron; species Fremontodendron californicum. The sequence continues at coordinate 6,582,186 of JAULJL010000023.1, read as the reverse complement.
ACGGTCAGATACACTTTCGGCGACATTATTACTCTTGTCTGATTCACTACTGAGTAATCTATATATTACACCATGTACTCATTCTCTTTCAGGCACTCGAAAAAAAAAATGGAAAGTACTTCGTCCCAGCGCATTAAAAAAATTTGTGTCTTTGGAGGTGCATATCCAGGGAAAAATAACATATTTGCTGATGAAGCCATAAGAGTTGGAGTAATACTTGCCCAACAAAAGATCCACTTGATTTATGGAGGCGGTAGTACGGGTTTAATGGGAGCAGTCGCTACAGCAGCACACGCCGGAGGAAGTCCAGTTCTAGGAATCGTGCCAAAACTATTCACAAGTTTTTGTGGACCTACCGTGGGTAAGGAAATACAAGTCTGGAGTGTCCCTGAACGGATAACAATCATGTACCATTCTGCCGATGGATTCATTGCTTTACCAGGAGGTCTGGGTACATTGGAAGAAATAGCTTGCGTGGCTTCTTGGTCATCTTTGGTCACAAATAAGAAACCCATTGGTTTGCTTAATATTAATGGTTATTTTAGTAATTTGCTTTCATATTTAGATAATGCTGTGCATAATGGATTCATGTTTTCAGAGGCAAGGAGAACCATAATTTCTGCTACAACCATTGAAGATTTACTCAAAAAGCTCCAAGCTTATGAGTGTTTATCTGCTACGGTTGTTTCGCAAACGCTCGGAAAAAGAAAAAGAGATATGGACGAGCAAGGAGTGGATTGCACTTTGTCTTTGTGACATTATCTAACATTTTGTTTGTTGTGTCTCAGTTATAATAAGTGGTTAGCAACCTCTGCAGGTAATATCTCCTAAATTCTACCTTTAAAATTTGACATTGGGGACAATGTCATATTTTAGTAGGGGGTAAGAGACATATTTTGCTAATTTAAAAAAAAAAAAAAGTTTGTTGTGTTTTAAGCAATTTAGAAGTATTCATTCTGAACAAGGTCTGAGTAAGGGAGACTTGAGACATACCTTGTCAGTTTGATTTCTTCTTTTCAAAAAAAAAAAAAAAAAGGGTTTGTTATATTTTAAGCAATTTAGAAGTATTCATTCTGAACAAGGTCTGAGTAAGGGAGACTTGAGACATACCTTGTCAGTTTGATTTTAATCTTTTTATGTTTACTTGTTAATTTTTGTTTTGTATTTTAGGATTATTTAGGTTGCATGAGTTTGTTTTGTTTTGAGTCTTAGTTGTTCCTATTCTTATGTTATTAGTTCTTTTCTCTTACACATGATTCTTTCATTTGGGTTAATAGACTTACATTGAGGACAATGTAAGAATTAAGTGTGGGGGGAATGATTTAGGATTTCTTTTATTTTTGTCTACTATTTTTTTTTATGAGTCTTTATTATTATTATTATTTTAGTGTGTTTTAGTTCTTTTTTAATACAATGATGAGATATGAATTGCATAAGTCTAAAACAGATTTATTAGTGAGAAGATTTTCATGAGAATTGAGCTTGATGTCAACCTTTTTATGAGCCAATGTTAATATGATATGTTGATTGAGAAAGAAGCATGTTTAGACTTAATCTGACTTGTATAATCATCCTTGTGAGTTTTTGAGCCTATAATGATTGATGCATTATACAAATCAATCTAATTTCTTTCTTGAGTGCTCTTATGATTACATGATTCTCTAGAACTTGCTTTAAACCGTTTGAGACTATATTGATACATGTGACAACATGAATATGATAGAGGCATTAGGATTATAACCAGAGCCAAACAGCCATCCATTATTAATGTTCTAAGAGAACATCCCCACTAGTGAGCCAATTTGAGCCTACATTAAATATGATGTTTTATTGGTAACCACAACTTACACCTAGCCTAAATATACTTATATCCTTACCCTTGTTCTAAAGATGGATTATATATTTTGAGACATATTGCAAAAAAAAAACAAGTGATATTTTTAGTTAAAAATTTGGGTTAGAAACAAGAAATAAGTGTGGGGGAAAAAGAAAAGAAAAGTCAAGAGAAACAGAAATGGAATACGGGCAAATACATTCCTATGTAAAAAAAAAAATATGAATCATCTCTTGAATTTGTGGAAAAAGAAAAAGATGTTACAAAGTTGTTTAGAATGAAGAAAAGGCCCAACATGAATATCCGGCCTAGGTGACTATGTACTTGTAAAGAGTTTTGATAAGTTTGTTTGTATGATCTTATTATGTCTCTAAACTTTATGAACTCTTTGGAACCTTTGTGATATCGTTATCCTTTTGTTCTTCAACCACATTACAAACCCCTTGGCCCCATTACAACCTTGATTAAAGACCTCTTGATTCATGAAGTTGTATGATCTAAATAGTGGAGAATAGGTGGACAAGCAATAATATGGTAGAACTGTTTTCATGAGATTGATTGAGTGTAAACACTTCACCACTACTTTAAAGAGTGAAAATCATGAGGGTATCCCATGTGAGAAGTTGAGATTAAATTTGAACATGCACTATTTTGATTGAGATATGTTATGTTAATATTGGCTTAACTCAAACAATTTACATTCAAGCATGATTTTTCGTGAAATTCTTTAAGCTATTGATTAGTTTATAAGACTTGTTCAAAGATTGTCTCTAATTTGTATTGAAAGGATTAGGAATAAATATTTTTAGTATATGTAGTTTATTTATATTTTAGTTTTTCAATGTTTGTGGGTATCGTTCTAGTAAACCCTCACGAGACTAAACTCGTCCACTAGGGACACCTAGGGGTTTAAAGGCTTGTGTCACATGCTAAGTGCCACCGTGATTTCCTACGAAAGTGGATTAGATTAGATTTTCTTATTTTATTTTTATTTGATTTTGCTCGAGGACTAGCAAAAAGCTAAGTGTGGGGGTGTGATAACTCGTATAATTATATAGTTTTTAGTTATGTTTTATTATTGTTTTGTGTCAAATACGAGTTATTATTGTTTAGTCTAATTGTGTTTATGATCTTTTATATTTTTATGTAATTTGGTGTTTTTCACAAGTTTCTTTGAGTGATTTCAGATTACTAGAATTAAGGGCAAATCCAGTTCAGTTCCAGTTCCGACACCTTTTGCCATATCAGCTATATCTGGAGTTTCACTGAAGCAATAAGGCTGAAATTTGTAGCCGTGCAAAGCTAAGAGGCATATCTATCTTTTTCATGTTTTACACTTCTTGAAACGGAGTCGTTTTCCCTAGCGAAATCGACCATCAAGTTGGCTGATGTGCAATGACGTCTGTGCTGACCTGTTTTCGTATTTTGCCCATATCTGCTTATCCACATCAGCAAATGAGCTGATTCCAACGGCTATGGATCCGTAACTGATAGGGGAACCTTTTTCTAGAAGACCATGTGATCAGATCAGGCCTCGAACATTGACGAAATCGACCATCAAGTTGGCTGATCAAAATTGTCATACAATATGACGAAAATTGTTAGAAAATTTCACCCACCTATTATACCTACCTTTGAAATTTGTAAAGCTTGTCTCTTGTCATTTAGCCCTCCGAAATGTGTATAAATAGAGGGCCTTGGATGATTGTAGAGGATCATATTGGAGATTGGTAGGATATTAGCCATTTTAACAAAATTCTCTAAGTTTTCTTCTTCTTTCTTTTCTCTAGTTTTCTTTTTCTTTAGAAAGAGCAAGAGGTTGGATAATTAATATTCTTCTTCTTCTTCTTTCTTTCTTTTATTTTCTTCTTAGATTCTATTTAATTTTATGTTTATAATGCCTATGCTAGGCTAAACTTCTATTTGGTTAAGGGTGATTTCAAAGCCCTAGACATGTTTTGTGATTGATTTTCAGATTCTATCTATCATTAATTTTCTATCAAAGTTGCTTATGTTCTTCTACAAGAATTGTTCATGATGTTGTCTTGATTTGTTTAGGTGTACAACTAGATAGATCTTGATAATTATCTATTGCTAGTTTAGGAGTCTTGATCCGTGTAATTGTCTTGATTTCCTATTCATAAGTGGCAATTTGTGATTAATGATTATGGTCAAGTTTTCAATAATTGCAAAGTGGAACATAACCTAAGTTGAACAATCCGAGCTTATGTGTTTGTTGCTTAGATCAACCTATCTTTCTCATCATAAAGCTGCCATTAAATTGAATTTAGAGAGCTTATTCTAGGTTGTTTAATGGTTAGAGATTAAATAGAGAGCTTGTTCTATTTAACGACAAACTAAGGAAAGATTGGGATAACAGAGCTTGTTGTTATCTACGGTTGTTAACTTTGATAGTTGGTTGATATTGATAGATCTGAAATTGATTCTTAATGATGTCTAGTGGTGGAGAATGAAACCTTAACCATATTTTTCATATTTTATTCTTCTTAATTACTTGTTTTCTCATTCTTATTGTTAACTTTAGTTTAAATCTGATTTCAAAATCCCCTTTACTTTTGTTTACTTGTTTTTAAGTTTTAAACTATTAACTTATAAACTAAAACCCAATCCCTGAGGACTCGACCCTTGCTAATCACTATACTTTACAATTGATAACTCGTATAATTATATAGTTTTTAGTTATGTTTTATTATTGTTTTGTGTCAAATACAAGTTATTATTGTTTAGTCTAATTGTGTTTATGATCTTTTATATTTTTTATGTAATTTGGTGTTTTTCACAAGTTTCTTTGAGTGATTTCAGATTACTAGAATTAAGGGCAAATCCAGTTCAGTTCCAGTTCCGACACCTTTTGCCATATCAGCTATATCTGGAGTTTCACTGAAGAAATAAGGCTGAAATTTTAACCGTGTAAAGCTAAGAGGCATATCTATCTTTTTCATGTTTTACACTTCTTGAAACGGAGTCGTTTTCCCTAGCGAAATCGACCATCAAGTTGGCTGATGTGCAATGACGTCTGTGCTGATTTTGTATTTTGCCCATATCTTCTTATCCATATCAGCAAATGAGCTGATTCCAACGGCTATGGATCAGTAACTGACAGGGGAACATTTTTCTAGAAGACCATGTGATCAGATCAGGCCTCCAATATTGACAAAATCGACCATCAAGTTGGCTGATCAAAATTGTCATACAATATGACGAAAATTGTTAGAAAAATGCACCCACCTATTATACCTACCTTTGAAATTTGTAAAGCTTGTCTCTTGTCATTTAGCCCTCCAAAATGTGTATAAATAGAGGGCCTTGGATGATTGTAGAGAATCATATGGTAGATTGGTAGGAAATTAGCCATTGTAATAAAATTCTCTAAGTTTTCTTCTTCTTTCTTTTCTCTAGTTTTCTTTTTCTTTATTTTCTTCTTTTTCTTTCTTTCTTTTATTTCCTTCTTAGATTCTCTTTAATTTTATGTTTATGTTTACAATGTCTATGCTAGGCTAAACTTCTATTTGGTTAAGGGTGATTTCAAAGCCCTAGACATGTTTTGTGATTGATTTTCAGATTCTATCTATCATTAATTTTCTATCAAAGTTGCTTATGTTCTTCTACAAGAATTGTTCATGATGTTGTCTTGATTTATTTAGGTGTACAACTAGATAGATCTTGATAATTATCTATTGCTAGTCTAGGAGTCTTGATCCGTGTAATTGTCTTGATTTCCTATTCATAAGTGGCAATTTGTGATTAATGATTATGGTCAAGTTTTCAATAATTGCAAAGTGGAACATAACCTAAGTTGAACAATCTGAGCTTATGTGTTTGTTGCTTGGATCAACCTATCTTTCTCATCATAAAGCTGCCATTAAATTGAATTTAGAGAGCTTATTCAAGGTTGTTTAATGGTTAGAGATTAAATAGAGAGCTTGTTCTATTTAACGACAAACTAAGGAAAGATTGGGATAACAGAGCTTGTTGTTATCTACGGTTGTTAACTTTGATAGTTGGTTGATATTGATAGATCTGAAATTGATTCTTAATGATGTCTAGTGGTGGAGAATGAAACCTTAACCATATTTTTCATATTTGATTCTTCTTACTTACTTGTTTTCTTACTTTTCTAGTTTGCTTATTTTTAAAACTATATTTATTTTTATTGGCTGGTTATACCGCCTAATTTGTATATTAACTTTGTTTTATTTTTATTGGCTGGTTATACCGCCTAATTTAGTATATATATTTTTATTGGCTGGTTATACCGCCTAATTTAGTATATATATTTTTATTGGCTGGTTATACCGCCTTGCATCTTATTCTTATTATTTGCTTTAGTTTAAATCTGGCTTCAAAAACCCCTTTTCTTTTTTTGTTTTCTTTGAACGTAAGTTATAAACTAATAACTCATAGATTAAAACCCAATCCCTGAGGACTCGACCCTTGCTAATCATTATACTTACAATTGATCTTTTTAGTGCAAGGTTAAATAAGATACACTCTTTTGGGTGCATCAAATTTTTGGATCCGTTGCCGGGGATTGCTTTCTTTAGTTTATTAGTTTATTGGTTTATTCTTATTTTCTGTTCTAATTATTTACTTTCTTAATTTTTTTTTTATTAGTGAATGTTCCAAGCTCCTGAAGAAGATTTACGACTTAGGAGAATTCGGGAATTTATAACTTCTCACCAACAACCAATCGAGGAGTTGATCCAAAACATCCAAGAGGAGCAAGGAGAGATGGCAGCAGCTGACAACCGAACTCTCAAGGAGCTAGCCGCTCCGGACTTGGGTCAACAACCATTATGCATTGAATATGCTAATCTTGAGGTAGCTTTTGAATTAAAATCTGGTTTGATTCATCTTCTCCCAACTTTTCATGGCTTTGCAGGAGAGGATCCAAATAAGCACCTCAAGGAATTCCATGTAGTTTGCTCAAGCATGAGACCAACAGGGGTCACGGAAGAGCAAGTTAAGTTGAGAGCCTTCCCATTCTCTCTAGCTGATTCAGCAAAGGAATGGCTCTACTATCTACCATCCGGGACCATCACTACATGGAATGATTTGAAGAAAGCATTCTTGGAAAGGTATTTCCCAGCATCTAAGGCTGCCAACATTAGGAAAGAGATATGTGGGATTCGGCAATACAACGGAGAGTCCTTATATGAATATTGGGAGAGGTTCAAGAAACTTTGTGCATCATGTCCACACCATCAAATAAGTGAACAACCTCTCATCCAATACTTCTATGAAGGTCTCATGCCCATGGAGAGAAGTATGATAGATGCCGCTAGTGGGGGAGCTCTAGTTGATAAGACTCCCAGGGCTGCTAGAACATTAATCTCCAACATGGAAGCCAATTCTCAACAGTTCTCAATGAGACAAGATCCACCCCCACAACCTAAGAGAGTTAATGAGGTAAGTATATCATCCCTTGAACAAAAATTTGATAAACTGACTTCTCTTGTTCAACAATTGGCTGTAGGTAAAATACAACAAATAAAGGCTTGTGGCATATGTTCAAACATAGGGCACCAAACTGATATGTGTCCAACACTTCAAGAGGATACCAATGAACATGTGAATGCCATGGGTGGATTTCAGAACCAATCAAGGAAATATGATCCCTACTCAAACACTTACAATCCAGGATGGAGGGATCATCCAAACTTCAATTATGGAGGGAACCAATCACAAACTATTCCTCCACCATTTGACCACAGGCCACCGGGTTTTCAGCAAAGAGTGCAACAACCATACCAAACCCGACAACAACTACCACCCACCCAAAATTCAGGTACTTCTCTTGAAGATCTTGTTAAAGCTCTTTCTACTAATACAATTCAATTTCAACAGGAAACAAAGACAAGTATTCGAAATTTGGAGACTCAAATAGGGCAATTGGCAACAACCATGAGTCAAATGCAAGCAAGGGATTCTGGGAAATTACCTTCCCAAACCATAGTGAATCCAAGAGAGAATGCCAATGCTATAACTTTAAGAAGTGGGAAACAGCTAGAGACACCACAAAATGATAGTGCTCAAGGGGAGAACAATACCATGGCATCCTCTTCACATCCCAACGAGCCACTAAAAAAGGTAATTCCTAAACCATCCTTTCCTTCTTATATAACTCCTCCACCTTTTCCTAGCAGGTTAGCAAAGTCCAAGAAGGAGGAGCAAGAGAAGGAAATTTTGGAAACCTTCCGGAAAGTAGAGGTGAACATTCCTTTACTAGATGCTATCAAGCAAGTGCCAAGATATGCCAAGTTCCTAAAAGAGTTGTGCACATCTAAACGGAAGTTGAAATGGAATGAAAAGGTAAGTGTGGGGGAGAATGTGTCAGTTGTTCTTCAAAAGAAACTCCCATCTAAATGCAAGGATCCAGGTATGTTTACCATTCCTTGTAAGATAGGCAACACCAGGTTTGAGCGTGTTATGCTAGATCTAGGGGCATCTATTAATGTCATGCCATATTCAATTTATGCTTCATTGAATCTAGGACCATTAGAGGAAACCGGTGTTATAATACAACTTGCTGACCGTTCTAACACTTATCCAAGAGGAGTTGTAGAAGACGTTCTTGTACAGGTTAATGAATTGGTTTTTCCCGCTGACTTTTATGTTATTGAGATGGAAGATGAGATGTCTTCTAATCCCACACCTATTCTATTAGGGAGACCATTCTTGAAAACAGCAAGAACTAAAATAGATGTACATGATGGCACTCTAACTATGGAATTTGATGGTGAAATAATTCGCTTTAACATTTTTGAGGCCATGAGATATCCTAGTGATGTGCATTCTGTTTTTAATATTGATATAATTGACTCACTAGTGCAGCAAGCTTATGAGCTAGATGGTGAAGATAGTGTAGAAATAGTCCTTAGCAACCATCTCGGAATGGGGAATGCTAAACTAGCCTTGAGTGACCAGGTGGAAGGGGCACTAGAATCTTTACACTCGCTGCAACCTAAAGATACAAGGTTTGATGTTTCATTTATTGATTTGCCTTTATCTAATGAGAAACTTCTACCTTCCATTTTGCAGGCACCAACTTTAGAGTTGAAACCACTACCGAACCACTTGAAATATGTATTCTTAGGTAAAAAGGACACACTACCGATCATCATTGCCAAAGAGCTCACACCTTTGCAAGAAGAGCGACTTATCCGGGTGCTTAGAGAGCATAAAACAGCAATTGGTTGGACAATTGCCGATATCAAGGGAATAAGCCCATCCATGTGCATGCACCGGATTTTGTTAGAGGAAGGGTCCAAACCAACAAGAGAAGCACAAAGAAGATTGAACCCTCCTATGATGGAGGTTGTGAAAAACGAGATACTGAAGCTCCTAGATGTTGGAGTGATCTATCCTATCTCGGATAGCAAATGGGTGAGCCCAGTCCAAGTGGTTCCAAAGAAATCAGGTGTAACGGTGGTAACAAATAATGAGAATGAACTTGTTCCTACTAGGATTCAAACAGGATGGCGAGTTTGCATTGATTATCGTAAACTTAATTCCACAACTCGCAAAGACCACTTTCCTTTACCTTTTATTGACAAATGCTTGAAAGGTTAGCTGGTCATTCTCATTATTGTTTTCTTAATGGTTTTTCAGGTTATAATCAGATAGCCATTGCTCCGGAGGACCAAGAGAAAACAACATTCACATGTCCATTTGGTACTTTTGCATACCGGCGTATGCCATTTGGTCTTTGTAATGCACCAGCTACATTCCAAAGGTGTATGGTTAGCATATTTTCAGATTATGTAGAGAACATCATAGAAGTGTTTATGGATGATTTTAGTGTCTATGGTGATTCTTTTGATAGATGTCTAGAGAACCTTACACTTGTACTTGAAAGATGCATGGAAACTAACCTTGTTTTGAATTGGGAAAAATGTCACTTTATGGTAGAACAAGGAATAGTTTTGGGCCATGTTATTTCTTCTGGAGGGATAGAGGTTGATAAATCTAAAATAGATATTATGCATTCTTTACCACCTCCCACAAATGTGAGAGAGGTTCGTTCTTTTCTTGGACATGCAGGTTTCTATAGGAGATTTATCAAAGACTTCTCAAAGATCACATTACCTCTTTGCAAGCTACTACAAAAAGATGTGGTTTTCCACTTTGATGACAAATGCAAAGAAGCGTTCGAAACATTGAAGGGACTCTTGACATCAGCTCCTATCATCCAACCACCAGATTGGAATGTACCTTTTGAAATCATGTGTGATGCTAGTGACTATGCCATTGGAGCTGTTTTGGGCCAAAGGGTTGGCAAAGCCTCACATGCCATTTATTATGCCTCACGAACTCTTAATGATGCTCAATTGAACTATTCCACTACTGAAAAAGAACTTTTGGCTGTTGTATTTGCTTTAGAAAAATTTCGATCTTATTTAATTGGTACTAAAGTAATTGTATTTTCTGACCATGCAGCCCTTAGGTACTTACTCACTAAGAAGGATGCCAAACCAAAGTTGATCAGATGGATACTTCTCTTACAAGAGTTTGATTTGGAGATAAAAGATAAGAGAGGTAGTGACAACTTGGTTGCGGACCATCTTAGCCGTTTAGTTCATGAAGAGGATGCACTACCCTTGAATGAGAACTTTCCGGATGAGCAACTTCTTTTTATAAGTACAACAACTCCTTGGTATGCTGATATTGTTAATTACTTAGTTACCAAGAAGTTGCCACAAGAGTTGACACAAGCCCAAAGAAATAAGATCAAGAGTGATGCCAAATACTACATATGGGATGATCCTTACCTTTGGAAGCATTGCTCCGATCAGATTATAAGAAGGTGTGTACTCGAAACTGAATTTCAATCTATTCTCACCTTTTGTCACTCTTATGCATGTGGAGGACACTTTGGATCGAAAAGAACGGCCATGAAAGTTCTTGATTCTGGATTTTATTGGCCTACCATATTCAAAGATGCATACCTCTTTTGCAAGTCATGTGATTGTTGCCAAAGAATAGGTAACTTAGGTGCTAGAAATCAAATGCCTCAAACTCCAATACTTATTGTTGAAATTTTTGATGTATGGGGCATGGATTTCATGGGACCTTTTCCTTCTTCTTTTGGTAATCTTTACATTTTACTTGCCGTTGATTATGTTTCAAAGTGGGTGGAAGCAAAATCCACTAGGACTAATGACTCTAAAGTTGTTTCAGATTTTGTCAAGACTAACATCTTTGCTAGGTTTGGAACGCCAAAGGCCATAATCAGCGATAGAGGTACTCACTTTTGCAATAGGAGTATGGAAGCACTTTTGAGGAAGTATAACATCACACACAAGGTCTCCACCTCATATCATCCTCAAACTAGTGGGCAAGCTGAAGTGTCAAACCGAGAAGTTAAGTCCATCCTTGAAAAGACAGTTAATCCAAATAGGAAGGATTGGAGTTCACGACTTGATGATGCACTTTGGGCTTATAGGACAGCATATAAGACACCCATTGGTATGTCTCCTTATCGACTTGTTTATGGTAAGCCTTGTCATCTTCCGGTTGAATTGGAACATAAATCATATTGGGCTATCAAACAATGCAACATGGAGATGGATGAGACATGAAAGAAAAGAAAACTTGACCTACAAGAATTAGAGGAGATAAGGAATGATGCCTATCAGAATTCTAGGATTTACAAGGAAAAGACTAAGGCATTCCATGACAAGATGATATCAAGAAAGGACTTTGTTGTTGGACAAAAAGTTCTTCTCTTCCATTCACGCCTTAAGTTATATCCAGGTAGGTTACGTTCTCGTTGGGTTGGACCTTTTGTTATTACTAATGTATTTACTCATGGTGCAGTTGAAATCCAAAGCCCAAAAACAGATAAGGCGTTCAAAGTGAATGGTCATAGATTGAAGCCTTACTATGAGAACTTTCTCATACAAGATGTGGAGGAGTTACCACTTTTTGAGCCAAATTATGTTGAATAATAATGGCATGGGTCTAAGCCAGGCTGAGGACAATAAACAAAGCGCTTCTTGGGAGGCAACCCAAAAGGATGGAGAGCATCTATTATATCAGATTTGCATATTCCTTACTCTCCATCATTCTATCTTTTATTGTTTTTCTTTTCTTTTGTTTAATAGTTTTTTTTCTCTTACATATAATTCTTGCATTGGGGGATAATAGCATTACATTGAGGACAATGTAAAAATTATGTGTAGGGGGAAGAATTTAGGATTTTATTTAGAGTGTTTTGTTTTTTGAGTTTTTTTTATGTTGTTTTTCTTTCTGATCCTTGTTTTGAAAATAACTAGATGTAAATATAATTTTTATTTTTTTTACCCCGGTTAAATGGCGGATAACGGTACTCCGTGATTATTTAAATCGGTTCCATCAGCTACCCACAAAACTGATATTGTATATAAATTTCTCTTCCAATTTCTCTTTCAATTTTTTTTCATTTTTTTTTCAGGATGGATGATATTCTCACAAGATTGCAGAAACGATTTCCTCCTTTTCCTCGAAATATTTTACTGAAGCTTTACCAAGTTCGATTTGAAAGATTAAGAATGCTTATGCACAAAGGGATTCCTGAAGACATACGTTGGATAATTGAAGCCAAGGTACGTGAAGATGAATATCTTCCTGTTTTGCATTTACCAGGTACAGGTAGAAGCACTTTTGCAAAGAAGCGACGAGCAAAGCGCATGGGTTCAAACTGCCATAAATGTGCACGATGGACGTGTAACGGTAAATGTCGTTCTATTGGGATTCCGTCCTCTAATCGAGATGATAAAATTGAATTCATTAAGGATGGACTGAGTAAGGAGAATTTGGGTAATATCCAACTTTCTCTTGAGACGCATCCTAGTGGAGACGTACAAAGAGAAATTCTTGATTTATGGCTGCAATTCCAAAGGGAATGGCAACATCTTGGGAATCTGATGTTAAAAGACCCTGTTTGCCAGCTTGTAAGAAAACTGGATGGGAAGCATATCCTCGACTCATAGAAGGCGTTTAAGCCGTTTCTGGACGTAAAACCATAGGAAGATGTGAGCCACAATCACAACTACAATAAATGACTTCTCAGCTTTTGGTTTGATTTGCAATAACTTCATTTCGGTTTAATTTACGTGTTGTTCGATTTGTGTAATTATTCTCATTTTTTTTATTGGTCTTTTACGGTTGATTTTTCTTCTCTTTTTGATTTTCTTCCTGAAATCACGCAAAAATCTTTTGTTAGGTAGGTTAACATTTTCTTCTGACAGGTCAAATACACTTTCGGCGACATTATTACTCTTGTCTGATTCACTACTCAGTCCTCTATATATTACACCATGTACTCATTCTCTTTCAGGCACTCGAAAAAAAAAATGGAAAGTACTTCATCCCAGCGCATTGAAAAAATTTGTGTCTTTGGAGGTGCTTATCCAGGGAAAAATAAAATATTAGCTGATGAAGCCATAAGAGTTGGAGTAATACTTGCCCAACAAAAGATCCAGTTCATTTATGGAGGCGGTAGTACGGGTTTAATGGGAGCAGTCGCTACAGCAGCACACGCCGGAGGAAGTCCAGTTCTAGGAATCGTGCCAAAACTATTCACAGGTTTTTGTGGACCTACCGTGGGTAAGGAAATACAAGTCTGGAGTATCCCTGAACGGATGACAATCATGTACATTGTGCCGATGCATTCATTGCTTTACCAGGAGGTCTGGGTACATTGGAAGAAATAGCTTGCGTGGCTTCTTGGTCATCTTTGGTCACAAAAAAGAAACCCATTGGTTTGCTTAATATTAATGGTTATTTTAGTAATTTGCTTTCATATTTAGATAATGCTGTGGAAAATGGATTTATGTTTTCAGAGGCAAGGAGAACCATAATTTCTGCTACAACCATTGAAGATTTACTCAAAAAGCTCCAAGCTTTTGAGTATTTACCTGCTACGGTTGTTTCGCAAACGCTCGGAAAAAGAAAAAGAGATATGGACGAGCAAGGAGTGGATTGCACTTTGTCTTTGTGACATTATCTAACATTTTGTTTGTTGTGTCTCAGTTATAATAAGTGGTTAGCAACCTCTGCAGGTAATATCTCCTAAATTCTACCTTTAAAATTTGACATTGGGGACAATGTCATATTTTAGTAGGGGGTAAGGGACATATTTTGCTAATTTAAAAAAAAAAAATTGTGTTTTAAGCCATTTAGAAGTATTCATTCTGAACAAGGTCTGAGTAAGGGAGACTTGAGACATACCTTGTCAGTTTGATTTCTTCTTTTCAAAAAAAAAAAAAGTTTGTTGTGTTTTAAGCAATTTAGAAGTATTCATTCTGAACAAGGTCTGAGTAAGGGAGACTTGAGACATACCTTGTCAGTTTGATTTTAATTTTTTTATGTTTACTTGTTAATTTTTGTTTAGTATTTTAGGATTATTTAGGTTGCATGGGTTTGTTTTGTTTTAAGTCTTAGTTGTTCCTATTCTTATGTTATTAGTTCTTTTCTCTTACACATGATTCTTTCATTTGGGTTAATAGACTTACATTGAGGACAATGTAAGAATTAAGTGTGGGGGGAATGATTTAGGATTTCTTTTATTTTTGTCTACTATTTTTTTTTATGAGTCTTTATTATTATTTTTAGTGTGTTTTAGTTCCTTTTCAATACTATGATGAGATATGAATTGCGTAAGTCTAAAACAGATTTATTAGTGAGAAGATTTTCATGAGAATTGAGCTTGATGTCAACCTTTTTATGAGCCAATGTTAATATGATATGTTGATTGAGAAAGAAGCATGTTTAGACTTAATCTGACTTGTATAATCATCCTTGTGAGTTTTTGAGCCTATAATGATTGATGCATTATACAAATCAATCTAATTTCTTTCTTGAGTGCTCTTATGATTACATGATTCTCTAGAACTTGCTTTAAACCGTTTGAGACTATATTGATACATGTGACAACATGAATATGATAGAGGCATTAGGATTATAACCAGAGCCAAACAGCCATCCATTATTAATGTTCTAAGAGAACATCCCCACTAGTGAGCCAATTTGAGCCTACATTAAATATGCTGTTTTATTGGTAACTACAACTTACACCTAGCCTAAATATACTTATATCCTTACCCTTGTTCTAAAGATGGATTATATATTTTGAGACTTATTGCAAAAAAAAACAAGGGATATTTTTAGTTAAAAATTTGGGTTAGAAACAAGAAATAAGTGTGGGGGGAAAAGAAAAGAAAAGTCAAGAGAAAAAGAAATGGAATACTGGCAAATATATTCCTATGTAAAAAAAAAAAAAATATGAATCATCTCTTGAATTTGTGGAAAAAGAAAAAGATGTTACAAAGTTGTTTAGAATGAAGAAAAGGCCCAACATGAATATCCGGCCTAGGTGACTATGTACTTGTAAAGAGTTTTGAGAAGTTTCTTTGTATGATTTTTTTATGTCTCTAAACTTTATGAACTCTTTGGAACCTTTGTGATATCTTTATCCTTTTGTTCTTCAACCACATTACAAACCCCTTGGCCCCATTACAACCTTGATTAAAGACCTCTTGATTTATGAAGTTGCATGATCTTATAGTGGAGAATAGGTGGACAAGCAAGCATATGGTAGAAGTGTTTTCATGAGATTGATTGAGTGTAAACACTTTACCACTACTTTAAAGAGTGAAAATCAAGAGAGTATCCCATGTGAGAAGTTGAGATTAAGTTTGAATATGCACTATTTTGATTGAAATATGTTATGTTAATATTGGCTTAACTCAAACTATTTACATTCAAGCAAGATTTTTTGTGAATTTCTTTAAGCTATTGATTAGTTTTTAAGACTTGTCCAATGATTATCTCTAATTTATATTGGAAGGATTAGTTATAATTATTATTTTTAGTTTTTCTTATGTCTTCAATGTTTGTGGGTATCGTCCTAGTAAACCCTCACGAGACTAAACTCGTCCACTAGGGACACCTAGGGGTTTAAAGGCTTGTGTCACATGCTAAGTGCCACCGTGATTTCCTACGAAAGTGGATTAGATTAGATTTTCTTATTTTATTTTTATTGAGTCGTTGCTAGGGACTAGCAACAATCCAAGTGTGGGGGTGTGATAACTCGTATAATTATATAGTTTTTAGTTATGTTTTATTATTGTTTTGTGTCAAATACGAGTTATTATTGTTTAGTCTAATTGTGTTTATGATCTTTTATATTTTTTATGTAATTTGGTGTTTTTCACAAGTTTCTTTGAGTGATTTCAGATTACTAGAATTAAGGGCAAATCCAGTTCAGTTCCAGTTCCGACACCTTTTGCCATATCAGCTATATCTGGAGTTTCACTGAAGTAATAAGGCTGAAATTTTAACCGTGCAAAGCTAAGAGGCATATCTATCTTTTTCATGTTTTACACTTCTTGAAACGGAGTCGTTTTCCCTAGCGAAATCGACCATCAAGTTGGCTGATGTGCAATGACGTCTGTGCTGACCTGTTTTCATATTTTGCCCATATCTTCTTATCCACATCAGCAAATGAGCTGATTCCAACGGCTATGGATCAGTAACTGACAGGGGAACATTTTTCTAGAAGACCATGTGATCAGATCAGGCCTTCAATATTGACAAAATCGACCATCAAGTTGGCTGATCAAAATTGTCATACAATATGACGAAAATTGTTAGAAAAATGCACCCACCTATTATACCTACCTTTGAAATTTGTAAAGCTTGTCTCTTGTCATTTAGCCCTCCAAAATGTGTATAAATAGAGGGCCTTGGATGATTGTAGAGAATCATATGGTAGATTGGTAGGAAATTAGTCATTGTAATAAAATTCTCTAAGTTTTCTTCTTCTTTCTTTTCTCTAGTTTTCTTTTTCTTTATTTTCTTCTTCTTCTTTCTTTCTTTTATTTCCTTCTTAGATTCTCTTTAATTTTATGTTTATGTTTACAATGCCTATGCTAGGCTAAACTTCTATTTGGTTAAGGGTGATTTCAAAGCCCTAGACATGTTTTGTGATTAATTTTCAGATTCTATCTATCATTAATTTTCTATCAAAGTTGCTTATGTTCTTCTACAAGAATTGTTCATGATGTTGTCTTGATTTATTTAGGTGTACAACTAGATAGATCTTGATAATTATCTATTGCTAGTCTAGGAGTCTTGATCAGTGTAATTGTCTTGATTTCCTATTCATAAGTGGCAATTTGTGATTAATGATTATGGTCAAGTTTTCAATAATTGCAAAGTGGAACATAACCTAAGTTGAACAATCCGAGCTTATGTGTTTGTTGCTTGGATCAACCTATCTTTCTCATCATAAAGCTGCCATTAAATTGAATTTAGAGAGCTTATTCTAGGTTGTTTAATGGTTAGAGATTAAATAGAGAGCTTGTTCTATTTAACGACAAACTAAGGAAAGATTGGGATAACAGAGCTTGTTGTTATCTACGGTTGTTAACTTTGATAGTTGGTTGATATTGATAGATCTGAAATTGATTCTTAATGATGTCTAGTGGTGGAGAATGAAACCTTAACCATATTTTTCATATTTGATTCTTCTTACTTACTTGTTTTCTTACTTTTCTAGTTTGCTTATTTTTAAAAGTATATTTATTTTTATTGGCTGGTTATACCGCCTAATTTGTATATTAACTTTGTTTTATTTTTATTGGCTGGTTATACCGCCTAATTTAGTATATATATTTTTATTGGCTGGTTATACCGCCTAATTTAGTATATATATTTTTATTGGCTGGTTATACCGCCTTGCATCTTATTCTTATTATTTACTTTAGTTTAAATCTGGCTTCAAAAACCCCTTTTCTTTTATTGTTTTCTTTGAACGTAAGTTATAAACTAATAACTCATAGATTAAAACCCAATCCCTGAGGACTCGACCCTTGCTAATCATTATACTTACAATTGATCTTTTTAGTGCAAGGTTAAATAAGATACACTCTTTTAGGTGCATCAACAATTGATTCTTTTTAAGTGCAAGGTTAAATAAGATACACTTTTTTGGGTGCATCACTATTTTAGATTTATCAATCTCTATCCCTTGTTCTACCATAAAGTGACATTTTTCCCAATTCAAAACAAGGTTAGTTTCCATTCATCTTTCAAGTACAAGTGTAAGGTTCTCTACACATCTATCAAAAGAATCACCATAGACACTAAAATCATCCATAAACACTTCTATGATGTTCTCTTTATAATCTGAAAATATGCTAACCATACACCTTTGGAATGTAGCTGGTGCATTACAAAGAACAAATGATATACGCCGGTATGCAAAAGTACCAAATGGACAAGTGAATGTTGTTTTCTCTTGGTCCTCCGGAGCAATGGCAATATGATTATAACCTGAAAAAGCATCAAGAAAACAATAATGAGAATGGCCAGCTAACCTTTTAAGCATTTGATCAATAAAAGGTAAAGGAAAGTGGTCTTTGGGAGTTGTGGAATTAAGTTTTCGATAATCAATACAAACTCGCCACCCTGTTTGAATCCTAGTAGGAACAAGTTCATTCTAATTATTTGTTACCACCGTTACACCTGATTTCTTTGGAACCACTTGTATCGGGCTTACCCATTTGCTATCCGAGATAGGATAGATCATGATGCACCCAAAAGAGTGTATCTTTATTTAACCTTGCACTAAAAAGATCAATTGTAAATATAGTAGTTAGCAAGGGTCGTGTCCTCAGGGATTGAGTTTTAGTTTAAGAATTATTAGTCTAAAACCTAAATTCAAAGAAAACAAAATAAAAGAGGAGGTTTTTAAAATCAATTTAAACTAAAGACTTATAATCAAAGAAGAAAGCAAGTAAATAAGAATAATTAAATATGAGAAAAATATGGTTAAGGTTTCATTCTCCACCACTAGACATCATTAAGAATCAATTTCATATCTATCAACATTAATTAGCTATCAAAGTTAACAACCGTAGATAACAACAAGCTTTGTTACCCCAATCTTTCATTAGTTTGTCGTTAAATAGAACAAGCTCTCTATTTAATCTCTAACTATCAAACAACCTAGAATAAATTCTCCAAGTTCAATTTAATAGCAGCTTTATGATGAGAAAGATAGGTTGATCTAAGCAACAAACACATAAGCTCGGATTGTTCAACTTAGGTTATGTTCCACTTTGCAATTATCGAAAACTTGACCATAATCATTAATCACAAATTGCCACTTATGAATAGGAAATCAAGACAATTACACGGATCAAGACTCCTAAACTAGCAATAGATAATTATCAATATCTCTCTAGTTGTACACCTAAATAAATCAAGACAACATCATAAACAATTCTTGTAGAAGAACATAAGCAACTTTGATAGAAAACAATGGTAGATAGATTCTGAAAATTAATTACATAACATGTCTAGGGCTTTGAAATCACCCTTAACCAAATAGAAGTTTAGCCTAGCATAGGCATAGATAATATATACATAAAACTAAAAAGAAAATAAAAGAATGGAGAAGAAGAATAATGATGATCCTTGAGTCTCCTCAAAAGATGTCTAGTTTGTGGCTCAAAAGATGGTATTTATAGAGGTTTAAAACCCTGAGAATAAGTCATTGCCGCACAAGTAAGCCTGGAGGTACAAAAATCACGTTTTTGCCTTTTTTTCAGATTTGCGATTAGGGTTTTTCTGGCCGCAGGGTTCTTTAGGGAGATCTTATAGCGCCATTTTGAATGCCCATTTCTTATCCGATTTGGGCCCATAATATATCGTTGGAAAGATAATCAAGTCAGCTTCAAAATTGAAGAAGGAAGTTTCTTCAAATAAAGAATCTAACATCATGTTTTCCTTAAAACAAGCTCCGGAGGTCAAATCTGTCTGATTGCTTTTCAACTAGAAATTGATATTTTTGACTCCCAAGTCTTCTTCCATCTTGTGATTATGATTTTGTAAGCTCTTTACCACATTACTGACATATTTTGACTTCATTCTCGTTATTGTATCTAAAATTCAAAAACATATTATAAGTAAACAAGATAAAGATCGAAAACATAACAAAAACTAAAGGTAGAAAGACATAAAATGTATATTTTATGAGCTTATCAGATCACTCCAACATGTAGGAGCTTCAGTATCTCCTTTTTCACAACCTCTATCATAGGAGGGTTCAATCTTCTTTGTGCTTCTCTTGTTTGTTTGGATGCCTCCTCTAACAAAATCCGGTGCATGCACATAGATGGGCTTATTCCCTTGATATCGGCAATTGTCCAACCAATTGCTGTTTTATGCTCTCTAAGCACCCGGATAAGTCGCTCTTCTTGCAAAGGTGTGAGCTCTTTGGCAATGATGACCGGTAGTGTGTCCTTTTCACCTAAGAACACATATTTCAAGTGGTTCGGTAGTGGTTTCAACTCTAAAGTTGGTGCCTGCAAAATGGAAGGTAGAAGTTTCTCATTAGATAAAGGCAAATCAATAAATGAAACATCAAACCTTGCATCTTTAGGTGGCAGCGAGTAGAAAGATTCTAGTGCCCCTTCCACATGGTCACTCAAGGCTAGTTCCCCTTTAGCATTCCATCAAATTCCATAGTTAAAGTGCCATCATGTACATCTATTTTAGTTCTTGCTATTTTCAAGAATGGTCTCCCTAATAGAATAGGTGTGGGATTAGAAGACATCTCATCTTCCATCTCAATAACATAAAAGTCAGCGGGAAAAACCAATTCATTAACCTGTACAAGAACGTCTTCTACAACTCCTCTTGGGTAAGTGTTAGAACGGTCAGCAAGTTGTATTATAACACCGGTTTCCTCTAATGGTCCTAGATTCAATGAAGCATAAATTGAATATGGCATGACATTAATAGATGCCCCTAGATCTAGCATAGCACGCTCAAACCTGGTGTTGCCTATCTTACAAGGAATGGTAAACATACCTGGATCCTTGCATTTAGGTGGGAGTTTCTTTTGAAGAACAGCTGACACATTCTCCCCTACACTTACCTTTTCATTCCATTTCAACTTCCGTTTAGATGTGCACAACTCTTTTAGGAACTTGGCATATCTTGGCACTTGCTTGATAGCATCTAGTAAAGGAATGTTCACCTCTACTTTCCGGAAGGTTTCCAAAATTTCCTTCTCTTGCTCCTCCTTCTTGGACTTTGCTAACCTGCTAGGAAAAGATAGAGTAGTTATATAAGAAGGAAAGGATGGTTTAGGAATTACCTTTTTTAGTGGCTCGTTGGGATGTGAAGAGGATGCCATGGTGCTGTTTTCCCCTTGAGCACTATCATTTTGTGGTGTCTTTAGCTGTTTCCCACTTCTTAAAGTTATAGCATTGGCATTCTCTCTTGGATTCACTATGGTTTGGGAAGGTAATTTCCTAGAATCCCTTGCTTGCATTTGACTCATGGTTGTTGCCAATTGCCCAATTTGAGTCTCCAAATTTCGAATACTTGTCTTTGTTTCCTGTTGAAATTGAATTGTATTAGTAGAAAGATCTTTAACAAGATCTTCAAGAGAAGTACCTGAATTTTGGGTGGGTGGCAGTTGTTGTCGGGTTTGGTATGGTTGTTGCACTCTTTGCTGAAAAGCCGGTGGCCTGTTGTCAAATGGTGGAGGAATAGTTTGTGATTGGTTCCCTCCATAATTGAAGTTTGGATGATCCCTCCATCCTGGATTGTAAGTGTTTGAGTAGGGATCATATTTCCTTGATTGGTTCTGAAATCCACCCATGGCATTCACATGTTCATTGGTGTCCTCTTGAAGTGTTGAACAAATATCAGTTTGGTGCCCCATGTTTGAACATATGCCATAAGCCTTTATTTGCTGTATATTACCTACAACCAATTGTTGAACAAGGGAAGTCAGTTTATCAAATTTTTGTTCAAGGGATGATATACTTACCTTATTAACTCTCTTGGGTTGTGGTGGTGGATCTTGTCTGATTGAGCATTGTTGAGAATTGGCTGCCATGTTGGAGATTAGAGTTCTAGCAGCCCCGGGAGTCTTATCAACTAGAGCTCCCCCACTAGCGGCATCTATCATACTTCTCTCCATGGGCATGAGACCGTCATAGAAGTATTGGATGAGAAGTTGTTCACTTATCTGATGGTGTGGACATGATGCACAAAGTTTCTTGAACCTCTCCAATATTCATATAAGGACTCTCCATTGTATTGCCGAATCCCACATATCTCTTTTCTAATGTTGGCACCCTTAGATACTGGGAAATACCTTTCCAAGAATGCTTTCTTCATATCATTCCATGTAGTGATGGGAAGGCTCTCAACATAACTTTCTCTTCCGTGACTCCTGTTGGTCTCATGCTTGAGCAAACTACGTCGAATTCCTTGAGGTGCTTATTTAGATCCTCTCCTGCAAAACCATGAAAAGTTGGGAGAAGATGAATCAAACCAGATTTTAATTCAAAAGCTACCTCAAGATTAGCATATTCAATGCATAATGGTTGTTGATCCAAGTCCGGAGCGGCTAGCTCCTTGAGAGTTCAGTTGTCAGCTGCTGCCATCTCTCCTTGCTACTCTTGTATGTTTTGGATCAACTCCTCGATTGGTTGTTGGTGAGAAGTTATAAATTCCCGAATTCTCCTAAGTCTTAAGTCTTCTTCAGGAGCTTGGAACATTCACTAATAAAAAAAAATAAAAATAATAAGAAAGTAAATAATTAGAACTGAAATTATGAATAAACCAATAAACTAAAGAAAGCAATCCCCGGCAACGGCGCCAAAAACTTGATGCACCCAAAAGAGTGTATCTTATTTAACCTTGCACTTAAAAAGAATCAATTGTAAAGTATAGTGATTAGCAAGGGTCGAGTCCTCAGGGATTGGGTTTAATTTTATAAGTTAATAGTTTAAAACTTAAAAACAAGTAAACAAAAGTAATGTTGATTTTGAAATCAGATTTAAACTAAAGTTAACAATAAGAATAAGAAAACAAGTAATTAAGAAGAATCAAATATGAAAAATATGGTTAAGGTTTCATTCTCCACCACTAAACATCATTAAGAATTAATTTCATATCTATCAACATTAATTAGCTATCAAAGTTAACAACCATAGATAACAACAAGCTCTGTTACCCCAATCTTTCCTTAGTTCTTCGTTAAATAGAACAAGCTCTCTATTTAATCTCTAACCATCAAACAACCTAGAATAAGCTCTCTAAATTCAATTTAATGGCAGCTTTATGATGAGAAAGATAGGTTGATCTAAGCAACAAACACATAAGCTCGGATTGTTCAACTTAGGTTATGTTCCACTTTGCAATTATTGAAAAGTTGACCATAATCATTAATCACAAATTGCTACTTATGAATAGGAAATCAAGACAATTACACGGATCAAGACTCCTAAACTAGCATTAGACAATTATCAAGATTTATCTAGTTGGCCACCTAAACAAATCAAAACATCACCATGAACAATTTTTATGGAAGAACATAAGCAACTTTGATAGAAAACAATGATAGATAGATTCTGAAAATTAATTACATAACATGTCTAGGGCTTTGAAATCACCCTTAACCAAATAAAAGTTTAGCCTAGCATAGGCATTGTAAACATAAACATAAAATTAAAGAGAATCTAAGAAGAAAATAAAAGAAAGAAAGAAGAAGAAGAAGAATATTAATTATCCAGCCTCTTGCTCTCTCAAAAACAAACAAAGAAGAAATCAGAATTTGAAGCTTGGGGAAGTGTCAATTTCGTATGCCCCCTTGGTCTCTATTTATAGGCAATAGCTAGGGCATCAATCAAGTGAATTTCAGCTCTCTCCCTTCAATAAATGCTGACTTGTGGCTAAAGTTAAGGAAAAGTGGCTGACTTTTGTGTTTTAAGGAAAGATATAAGCCTTGGCAGCCAAGTTTGAATAAAGTAGGAAAGTTTTAGTCAAAGCACTCTTTAATGAAGAGAGATTATATTCTTGCAGCCAAAGTAAGTGCAAGGAAGGAAAGTCTTGGCTGATTTAATTCTCCTACTTTGACTAGGATTAGCTTTAAGGAAAGATACTTGCAATTAATGCAATTAATGCAAGTTGACAGCCACTAATCCTTCTTTGGCAAGGATAAACTTAAATGTCAACTAGGGTATTAATAAAAAGTTGACATTTACGGCTAGGGTTTTTTTTCTTCCACTAGGGTTTTTAGGGAGATATTCCAATGCCGATTTGGATGACCATTTCTTATCCGATTTAGGCCCATGACCAGCCGTTGGAAAGCTAATCAACTGATCTTCAAAAGTCAAAAAGAAAGTTTCTTCGAATAAAGAGTCTAAGATCATGTTTTCTTAGCAACAAGCTCCGGAGGTCAAATCTGTCTTCTTGCTTTGCACCAAGAATTTGATCTTTTTGACTCCCAACTCTTTTTCTATCTTGTGATTGTGATTTTGTAAGCTCTTTAACATCCTAATTGACATGTTTTGACTTCATCTCCTCCAAAATACCTACAAAGCATAAAAACCTAGTAAAATGTCAAGGAAGTAAGAATCAAAGCACAAAGTATAAAGAAATTAAATGGGAAAATGTATGAATTTAAGCACTTATCATGGCATCCTCTTCACATCCCAACGAGCCACTAAAAAAGGTAATTCCTAAACCATCCTTTCCTTCTTATATAACTCCTCCACCTTTTCCTAGCAGGTTAGCAAAGAACAAGAAGGAGGAGCAAGAGAAGGAAATTTTGGAAACCTTCCGGAAAGTAGAGGTGAACATTCCTTTACTAGATGCTATCAAGCAAGTACCAAGATATGCCAAGTTCCTAAATGAGTTGTGCACATCTAAACGGAAGTTGAAATGGAATGAAAAGGTAAGTGTGGGGGAGAATGTGTCAGCTGTTCTTCAAAAGAAACTCCCACCTAACTGCAAGGATCCAGGTATGTTTAGCATTCCTTGTAAGATAGGCAACACCAGGTTTGAGCGTGCTATGCTAGATCTAGGGGCATCTATTAATGTCATGCCATATTCAATTTTTGCTTCATTGAATCTAGGACCATTAGATGAAACCGGTGTTATAATACAACTTGCTGACCGTTTTAACACTTATCCAAGAGGATTTGTAGAAGACATTCTTGTACAGGTTAATGAATTGGTTTTCCCGCTGACTTTTATGTTATTGAGATGGAAGATGAGATGTCTTCTAATCCCACACTTATTCTATTAGGGAGACCATTCTTGAAAACAGCAAGAACTAAAATAGATGTACATGATGGCTCTTTAACTATGGAATTTAATGGTGAAATAATTCGCTTTAACATTTTTGAGGCCATGAGATATCCTAGTGATGTGCATTCTGCTTTTAATATTGATATAATTGACTCACAAGTGCAGCAAGCTTATAAGCTAGATGGTTAAGATAGTGTGGAGATAGTCCTTAGCAAACATCTTGGAGTGGGGAATGCTAAAGGGGAACTAGACTTGAGTGACCATGTGGAAGCGGCACTAGAATCTTTACACTCGCTGCTACCTAAAGATGCAAGGTTTGATGTTTCATTTATTGATTTGCCTTAATCTAATGAGAAACTTCTACCTTCCATTTTGCAGGCACCAACTACCGAACCACTATAAATATGTGTTCTTAGGTGAAAAGGACACACTACCGGTCATCATTGCCAAAGAGCTCACACTTTTGCAAGAAGAGCGACTTATCCGGGTGCTTAGAGAGCATAAAACAGCAATTGGTTGGACAATTGCCGATATTGATAAGTGTTTAATTTCATACATTTTCCTATTTAATTTCCTTATACTTTGTGCTTTGGTTCTTACTTCCTTGACATTTTACTAGGTTTTTATGCTTTGTAGGTATTTTGGAGGAGATGAAGTCAAAACATGTCAATTAGGATGTTAAAGAGCTTACAAAATCACAATCACAAGATGGAAAAAGAGTTGGGAGTCAAAAAGATCAAACTCTTGGTGCAAAGCAAGAAGACAGATTTGACCTCCGGAGCTTGTTGCTAAGAAAACTTGATGTTAGACTCTTTATTCGAAGAAACTTCCAATCTTGACTTTTGAAGATCACTTGATTACCTTTCCAACTGTTGGTCATGGGCTTAAATCGGATAAGAAATGGTCATCCAAATTGGCAATGGAATATCTCCCTGAAAACCCAAGTGGCAGAAAAAACCCTAGCCGCAAATCACATCTTTTTCTTAATACCCTAGCTGACTGATGCACCCAAAAGAGTGTATCTTATTTAACCTTGCACTAAAAAGATCAATTGTAAGTATAATGATTAGCAAGGGTCGAATCCTCAGGGATTGGGTTTTAATCTATGAGTTATTAGTTTATAACATACGTTCAAAGAAAACAATAAAAGAAAAGGGGTTTTTGAAGCCAGATTTAAACTAAAGTAAATAATAAGAATAAGATGCAAGGCGGTATAACCAGCCAATAAAAATATATATACTAAATTAGGTGGTATAACCAGCCAATAAAAATATATATACTAAATTAGGCGGTATAACCAGCCAATAAAAATAAAACAAAGTTAATATACAAATTAGGCGGTATAACCAGCCAATAAAAATAAATATACTTTTAAAAATAAGCAAACTAGAAAAGTAAGAAAACAAGTAAGTAAGAAGAATCAAATATGAAAAATATGGTTAAGGTTTCATTCTCCACCACTAGACATCATTAAGAATCAATTTCAGATCTATCAATATCAACCAACTATCAAAGTTAACAACCGTAGATAACAACAAGCTCTGTTATCCCAATCTTTCCTTAGTTTGTCGTTAAATAGAACAAGCTCTCTATTTAATCTCTAACCATTAAACAACCTAGAATAAGCTCTCTAAATTCAATTTAATGGCAGCTTTATCATGAGAAAGATAGGTTGATCTAAGCAACAAACACATAAGCTCGGATTGTTCAACTTAGGTTATGTTCCACTTTGCAATTATTGAAAACTTGTCCATAATCATTAATCATAAATTGCCACTTATGAATAGGAAATCAAGACAATAACACGGATCAAGACTCCTAGACTAGCAATAGATAATTATCAAGATCTATCTAGTTGTACACCTAAATAAATCAAGACAACATCGTGAACAATTCTTGTAGAAGAACATAAGCAACTTTGATAGAAAATTAATGATAGATAGAATCTGAAAATCAATCACAAAACATGTCTAGGGCTTTGAAATCACCCTTAACCAAATAGAAGTTTAGCCTAGCATAGGCATTGTAAACATAAACATAAAATTAAAGAGAATCTAAGAAGGAAATAAAAGAAAGAAAGAAGAAGAAGAAAATAAAGAAAAAGAAAACTAGAGAAAATAAAGAAGAAGAAAACTTAGAGAATTTTATTACAATGGCTAATATCCTACCAATGTACAATATGATCCTCTACAATCATCCAAGGCCCTCTATTTATACACATTTTGGAGGGCTAAATGACAAGAGACAAGCTTTACAAATTTCAAAGGTAGGTATAATAGGTGGGTGCATTTTTCTAACAATTTTCGTCATATTGTATGACAATTTTGATCAGCCAACTTGATGGTCGATTTTGTCAATTTTGGAGGCCTGATCTGATCACATGGTCTTCTATAAAAATGTTCCCCTATCAGTTACTGATCCATAGCCGTTGGAATCAGCTCATTTGCTGATGTGGATAAGAAGATATGGGCAAAATACGAAAACAGGTCAGCACAGACGTCATTGCACATCAGCCAACTTGATGGTCGATTTCGCTAGGGAAAACGACTCCGTTTCAAGAAGTGTAAAACATGAAAAAGATAGATATGCCTCTTAACTTTGCACGGTTAAATTTTCAGCCTTATTGCTTCAGTGAAACTCGAGATATAGCTGATATGGCAAAAGGTGTCGGAACTGGAACTGAACTGGATTTGCCCTTAATTCTAGTAATCTGAAATCACTCAAAGAAACTTGTGAAAAACACCAAATTACATAAAAATATAAAAGATCATAAACACAATTAGACTAAACAATAATAACTCGTATTTGACACAAAACAATAATAAAACATAACTAAAAACTATATAATTATACGAGTTATCACACCCCCACACTTAGATTGTTGCTAGTCCCTAGCAATGACTCAATAAAAATAAAATAAGAAAATCTAATCTAATCCACTTTCGTAGGAAATCACGGTGGCACTTAGCATGTGACACAAGCCTTTAAACCCCTAGGTGTCCCTAGTGGACGAGTTTAGTCTCGTGAGGGTTTACTAGAACGTTACCCACAAACATTGAAAAACTAAAATATAAATAAACTACATATACTAAAAATATTTACTCCTAATCCTTTCAATACAAATTAGAGACAATCTTTGAACAAGTCTTATAAACTAATCAATAGCTTAAAGAATTTCACAAAAAATCATGCTTGAATGTAAACTGTTTGAGTTAAGCCAATATTAGCATAACATATTTCAATCAAAATAGTGCATATTCAAACTTAATCTCAACTACTCACATGGGATACCCTCATGATTTTCACTCTTTAAAGTAGTGGTGAAGTGTTTACACTCAATCAATCTCATGAAAACAGTTCTACCATATTCTTGCTTGTCCACCTATTCTCCACTATTTAGATCATACAACTTCATGAATCAAGAGGTCTTTAATCAAGGTTGTAATGGGGCCAAGGGGTTTGTAATGTGGTTGAAGAACAAAAGGATAAAGATATCACAAAGGTCCAAAGAGTTCATAAAGTTTAGAGACATAAAAAGATCATACAAATAAAACTTCTCAAAAGACTTATAAAGCACATAATAACATAGGCTAAATATTCATGTTGAGCCTTTGCATCATTCTAACCAACTTTGTAACATCTTTTTCTTTACTTTAACTAGAAGTTCAAGAGAAGATTTTTTTTTTTAATATGGGAATGTATTTGACAATGATCCCTTTCTTTTTCTCTTGACTTTTTTCTTTCTTTTCCCCCCACACTTATTTCTTGTTTCTAACCCAAATTTTCAATAAATCTTCTTTGTCTTTGCAACTTGTCTCAAAACATGCTAATTCATCTTTGGAACAAAGGTAAAGATATAAGTATATTTAGGTTAGGAACAAGTTATGGTTACCAAAGAGATAGCTTATTCAATGTAGGCTCAAATTGGTTCACTAAGGGTGTGTTCTCTTGGAACATTAATAATGGATGGCTGTTTGGCTCTGGTTATAATCCTAATGCCTCTATCATATTCATGTTGTCACATGTATCAATATAGTCTCAAACGGTTTAAAGCAAGTTCTAGAGAATCATGTAATCATAAGAGCACTCAAGAAAGAAATTAGATTGATTTGTATAATGCATCAATCATTATAGGCTCAAAAACTCACAAGGATGATTATACAAGTCAGATTAAGTCTAAACATGCTTCTTTCTCAATCAACATATCATATTAACATTGGCTCATAAAAAGGTTGACATCAAGCTCAATTCTCATGAAAATCTTCTCACTAATAAATCTGTTTTAGACTTATGCAATTCATATCTCATCATTGTATTAAAAAGGAACTAAAACTCACAAAAAAAAAATAATAATAATAATAAAGAAAAAAAAATAGTAGACAAAAATAAAAGAAATCCTAAATCATTCCCCCCCACACTTAATTCTTACATTGTCCTCAATGTAAGTCTATTAACTCAAATGAAAGAATCATGTGTAAGAGAAAAGAACTAATAACATAAGAATAGGAACAACTAAGACTCAAAACAAAACAAAACCATGCAACCTAAATAATCCTAAAATACTAAACAAAAATTAACAAGTAAACATAAAAAGATTAAAAACAAACTGACAAGGTATGTCTCAAGTCTCCCTTACTCAGACCTTGTTCAGAATGAATACTTCTAAATTGCTTAAAACACAACAAACTTTTTTTTTTTTTTTGAAAAGAATAAATCAAACTGACAAGGTATGTCTCAAGTCTCCCTTACTCAGACCTTGTTCAGAATGAATACTTCTTAATTATTTTATTTTTTTTTAAAAATTAGCAAAATATGTCCCTTACCCCCTACTAAAATATGACATTATCCCCAATGTCAAATTTTAAAGGTAGAATTTAGGAGATATTACCTGCAGAGGTTGCTAACCACTTATTATAACTGAGACACAACAAGCAAAATGTTAGATAATGTCACAAAGACAAAGTGCAATCCACTCCTTGCTCGTCCATATCTCTTTTTCTTTTTCCGAGCGTTTGCGAAACAACCGTAGCAGATAAACACTCATAAGCTTGGAGCTTTTTGAGTAAATCTTCAATGGTTGTAGCAGAAATTATGGTTCTCCTTGCCTCTGAAAACATGAATCCATTATCCACAGCATTATCTAAATATGAAAGCAAATTATTAAAATAACCATTAATATTAAGCAAACCAATGGGTTTCTTATTTGTGACCAAAGATGACCAAGAAGCCACGCAAGCTATTTCTTCCAATGTACCCAGACCTCCTGGTAAAGCAATGAATGCATCGGCAGAATGGTACATGATTGTTATCCGTTCAGGGATACTCCAGACTTGTATTTCCTTACCCACGGTAGGTTCACAAAAATCTGTGAATAGTTTTGGCACGACTCCTAGAACTGGACTTCCTCCGGCGTGTGCTGCTGTAGCGACTGCTCCCATTAAACCCGTACTACCACCTCCATAAATCAACTGGATCTTTTGTTGGGCAAGTATTACTCCAACTCTTTTGGCTTCATCAGCAAATATGTTATTTTTCCCTGGATAAGCACCTCCAAAGACACAAATTTTTTTAATGCGTTGGGACGAAGTACTTTCCATTTTTTTTTTCTTTTTTTTTTTCGAGTGCCTGAAAGAGAATGAGTACATGGTGTAATATATAGAGGACTGAGTAGTGAATCAGACAAGAGTAATAATGTCGCCGAAAGTGTATCTGACCTGTCAGAAGAAAATGTTAACCTAACAAAAGATTTTTGCGTGATTTCAGGAAGAAAATCAAAAAGAGAAGAAAAATCAACCGTAAAAGACAAATAAAAAAAAAAGAGAATAATTACACAAATCGAACAACACGTAAATTAAACCAAAATGAAGTTATTGCAAATCAAACCAAAAGCTGAGAAGTCATTTATTGTAGTTGTGATTGTGGCTCACATCTTCCTCTGGTTTTACGTCCAGAAACGGCTTAAACGCCTTCTATGAGTCGAGGATATGCTTCCCATCCAGTTTTCTTACAAGCTGGCAAACAGGGTCTTTTAACATCAGATTCCCAAGATGTTGCCATTCCCTTTGGAATTGCGGCCATAAATCAAGAATTTCTCTTTGTACGTCTCCACTAGGATGCGTCTCAAGAGAAAGTTGGATATTACCCAAATTCTCCTTACTCAGTCCATCCTTAATGAATTCAATTTTATCATCTCGATTAGAGGACGGAATCCCAATTGAACGACATTTACCGTTACACGTCCATCGTGCACATTTGTGGCAATTTGAACTCATGCGCTTTGCTCGTCGCTTCTTTGCAAAAGTGCTTCTACCTGTACCTGGTAAATGCAAAACAAGAAGATATTCATCTTCACGTACCTTGGCTTCAATTATCCAACGTATGTCTTCAGGAATCCCTTTGTGCATAAGCATTCTTAATCTTTCAAATCGAACTTGGTAAAGCTTCAGTAAAATATTTCGAGGAAAAGGAGGAAATCGTTTCTGCAATCTTGTGAGAATATCATCCATCCTGAAAAAAATGAAAAAAAATTGAAAGAGAAATTGGAAGAGAAATTTATATACAATATCAGTTTTGTGGGTAGCTGATGGAACCGACTTAAATAATCACAGAGTACCGTTATCCGCCATTTAACCGGGGTTAAAAAAAAAAAATTATATTTACATCTAGTTATTTTCAAAACAAGGATCAGAAAGAAAAACAACATAAAAAGACACAAAAACAAAACACTCTAAATAAAATCCTAAATTCTTCCCCCCACACATAATTCTTACATTGTCATTAATGTAATGCTATTAATCCCAAATGAAAGAATCATGTGTAAGTGAAAAGAACTAATAAACAAAATAAACTTATGCAGCCTAAATGAACTTAGAAACACTAAACACAATTAGCAAAAAAAAAATATAAGAAAAAGATAAAGAAAAAGAGAGCAAATCTGAGGATGGCAGTTTGGCAATGCTTTCACTAATTAGGCTGCCTCCCCCAATTAGCACTTGATTTAGTGTTTTGAACCTAACCAACACCCCTTCTTGGCATTTTAGGCTTGTCAGGCTCATACATGAAATTTCCCAAATTTATGCGTTTGAGAGGAAACTTTCTTTGCACAACAGTGGATGCATTCTCCATTACAAGTATTATTCCATCATCCTTTGTGGTGCATATGTCATCGAGGAATAGAGCATATTTTGATACTTGTTGAATGACCTCCACAAACAAGTTGTTTAAGGTTTCCGGCATGTGTTGTTCATGTTCTTCCTCCTTGAACTTTGCAAATCTACTAGGAAAAGGTGGAGAAGAAACATTAGTAAAAAGTGAAACCTTAAACGTTACCTCAGGTGCCGAAATACTCTTATTTGGATCTTTGGCTTCATTATCCTCAAGAATAGAATCCATCTCTAATTTTGTTTCATCCTCATCTTGTTCCTCATTCTTCAAGGTCACAATAGTAGCATTCTCCTTTGGGTTAACCATCGTTTGGGCTGGGAGTTCTTCAGATCTTTGTGCTACCCATCCCACCATACTACTAGCCAATAGGCTCATTTGCCTTTCCAAACTCTGGATGCTTGCCCTTGTTTCCTGTTGAAATTGCAAAGTATCAGTAACAAGAGAATATACAAGATCTTCTAAAGAAGTACCTGAGTTTTGAGTCATAAGTGGTGGTTGAAAAAGATCTGGTTCTTGAGACCATGATTGATTGAAGCTAGATGGATGAGTGTAATTGGCATAAGGATCTACTTCTTGGTAATTTTTCCAGTAGCCATAATTAGTATGATCCCACCATCCCTCATGGTAAGAGTTGGAGTAATGATCATGCGGTTGGTCTTGGAACCATTGATGGCCTTGACATCCTCCCATGGCCAATTGTTGAACTTAAGAAGTGAGATTGGCTTGTTGATTCTCCATGTTCATGTATGCCACCAACTCTTCAAGTGTTAGATTGCTTAATTCCATCTTCTTTTTTTTTCAAAATTTGAAAAGAAAAACATGTATGTACAAGAAAATAATACTAATTAGAACTGAAAATAAGAATAAACCAAGTAACAAATAAACTAAAGAAAACAATCCCCGGCAACGACGCCAAAAATTTGATGCACCCAAAAGAGTGTATCTTATTTAACCTTGCACTAAAAAGATCAATTGTAAGTATAATGATTAGCAAGGGTCGAGTCCTCAGGGATTGGGTTTTAATCTATGAGTTATTAGTTTATAACTTACGTTCAAAGAAAACAATAAAAGAAAAGGGGTTTTTGAAGCCAGATTTAAACTAAAGTAAATAATAAGAATAAGATGCAAGGCGGTATAACCAGCCAATAAAAATATATATACTAAATTAGGCGGTATAACCAGCCAATAAAAATAAAACAAAGTTAATATACAAATTAGGCGGTATAACCAGCCAATAAAAATAAATATACTTTTAAAAATAAGCAAACTAGAAAAGTAAGAAAACAAGTAAGTAAGAAGAATCAAATATGAAGAATATGGTTAAGGTTTCATTCTCCACCACTAGACATCATTAAGAATCAATTTCAGATCTATCAATATCAACCAACTATCAAAGTTTACAACCGTAGATAACAACAAGCTCTGTTATCCCAATCTTTCCTTAGTTTGTCGTTAAATAGAACAAGCTCTCTATTTAATCTCTAACCATTAAACAACCTAGAATAAGCTCTCTAAATTCAATTTAATGGCAGCTTTATGATGAGAAAGATAGGTTGATCTAAGCAACAAACACATAAGCTCGGATTGTTCAACTTAGGTTATGTTCCACTTTGCAATTATTGAAAACTTGACCATAATCATTAATCACAAATTGCCACTTATGAATAGGAAATCAAGACAATTACACGGATCAAGACTCCTAGACTAGCAATAGATAATTATCAAGATCTATCTAGTTGTACACCTAAATAAATCAAGACAACATCATGAACAATTCTTGTAGAAGAACATAAGCAACTTTGATAGAAAATTAATGATAGATAGAATCTGAAAATCAATCACAAAACATGTCTAGGGCTTTGAAATCACCCTTAACCAAATAGAAGTTTAGCCTAGCATAGGCATTGTAAACATAAACATAAAATTAAAGAGAATCAAAGAAGGAAATAAAAGAAAGAAAGAAGAAGAAGAAAATAAAGAAAAAGAAAATTAGAGAAAAGAAAGAAGAAGAAAACTTAGAGAATTTTATTACAATGGCTAATATCCTACCAATGTACAATATGATCCTCTACAATCATCCAAGGCCCTCTATTTATACACATTTTGGAGGGCTAAATGACAAGAGACAAGCTTTACAAATTTCAAAGGTAGGTATAATAGGTGGGTGCATTTTTCTAACAATTTTCGTCATATTGTATGACAATTTTGATCAGCCAACTTGATGGTCGATTTTGTCAATTTTGGAGGCCTGATCTGATCACATGGTCTTCTAGAAAAATGTTCCCCTATCAGTTACTGATCCATAGCCATTGGAATCAGCTCATTTGCTGATGTGGATAAGAAGATATGGGCAAACTACGAAAACAGGTCAGCACAGACGTCATTGCACATCAGCCAACTTGATGGTCGATTTCGCTAGGGAAAACGACTCCGTTTCAAGAAGTGTAAAACATGAAAAACATAGATATGCCTCTTAACTTTGCACGGTTAAATTTTCAGCCTTATTGCTTCAGTGAAACTCGAGATATAGCTGATATGGCAAAAGGTGTCGGAACTGGAACTGAACTGGATTTGCCCTTAATTCTAGTAATCTGAAATCACTCAAAGAAACTTGTGAAAAACACCAAATTACATAAAAATATAAAAGATCATAAACACAATTAGACTAAACAATAATAACTCGTATTTGACACAAAACAATAATAAAACATAACTAAAAACTATATAATTATACGAGTTATCAATAGAGGCATTAGAATTATAACCAGGGCCAAACAGCCTTTCCTTATTGATGTTCCAAGAGAACATCCCCCTAGTGAACCAATTTGAGCCTACAATGAATAAGCTATTTCTTTGGTAACCATATCCTACACCTAGCCTAAATACATTTATATCTTTTCCCTTGTTTTAAAGATGACTAGAATGCTTGAGACATATTGCAAAAACAAGGGATACTTTTTGAAAATTTGGGTTAGAACAAAAGATAAGTGTGCGGGAGGAGAGAGGCAAAAGTCAAGAGAAAAAGAAAAGGGAACATTGTAAAAATACATTCCCATGAAGAAAAAAAATTGAATCATCTCTTGAACTTTTGGTTAAAGAAAATAAAAAGAATGTTACAAGGTTGGTTAGAATGAAGTAAAGGCTCAACATGAAATATTCAGCCTATGTGATTATGTACTTCTAAAGAATATTGAGAAAGTTTTATTTGCAAAATCTTATTTTGTCTCTAAATTCTATGAAGTCTTTGGAACATTTGTGATATCTTTTCTTTTTTATTCTTTAACCACATTATTACCCCTTTGCCCCATTACAACCTTGATTAAAGACCTCTTGATTTATGAAGTTGCATGATCTAAATAGTGGAGAATAGGTGGAGAAGCAAGCATATGGTAGAACTATTTTCATGAGATTGATTGAGTGTAAACACTTTACCACTACTTTAAAGAGTGAAAATCATGAGAGTATCCCATGTGAGAAGTTGAGATTAAGTTTGAATATGCACTATTTTGATTGAAATATGTTATGTTAATATTGGCTTAACTCATTTATTTACATTCAAGCAAGATCTTTTGTGAATTTCTTTAAGCTATTGATTAGTTTATAAGACTTGTCCAATGATTATCTCTAATTTATATAGGAAGGATTAGTTATAATTATTATTATTATTTTTAGTTTTTCTTATGTCTTCAATGTTTGTGGGTATCGTCCTAGTAAACCCTCACGAGACTAAACTCGTCCACTAGGGACACCTAGGGGTTTAAAGGCTTGTGTCACATGCTAAGTGCCATCGTGATTTCTTACGAAAGGGGATTAGATTAGATTTTCTTATTTTATTTTTATTTTGTTTTGCTCGAGGACTAGCAAAAAGCTAAGTGTGGGGGTATTTGATAAGCTCATAAGATATACATTTTATGCCTTTCTACTTTTAGTTTTTGTTATGTTTTCGATCTTTATCTTGTTTACTTATAATATGTTATTCAATTTTAGGTACAATAAAGAGAATGAAGTCAAAAGATGTCAATAATGATGGAAAAGAGCTTACAAAATCATAATCACAAGATGGAAGAAGACTTGGGAGTCAAAAATATCAATTTCTGGTTGAAAAGCAATCAGGCAGATTTGACCTCCGGAGCTTGTTGTAAGGAAAACCTGATGTTAGATTCTTTATTTGAAGAAACTTCCTACTTGACTTTTAAAGTGGACTTGATTATCTTTCCAACAATATATTATGGGCCCAAATCGGATAAGAAATGAGCATTGAAAATAGCGCTAGAAGATCTCCTTAAAGAACCCTACGGCCAGAAAAACCCTAATCGCAAATCTGAAAGAAAGGCAAAAACGTGATTTTTGCACCTCTAGGCTTACTTGTACGGCAATGACTTATTCTCAGGGTTTTAAAGCTCTATAAATACCATCTTTTGAGCCACAAACTAGACATCTTTTGGGGAGACTCAAAGATCATCATTATTCTTCTTCTTTATTCTTTTATTTTTCTTTTTAGTTTTATGTATATATTATCTATGCCTATGCTAGGCTAAACTTCTATTTGGTTAAGGGTGATTTCAAAGCCCTAGACATGTTTTGTAATTGATTTTCAGATTCTATCTATCATTAATTTTCTATCAAAGTTGCTTATGTTCTTCTACAAGAATTGTTTATGATGTTGTCTTGATTTATTTAGGTGTACAACTAGATAGATCTTGATAATTATCTAATGCTAGTTTAGGAGTCTTGATCCGTGTAATTGTCTTGATTTCCTATTCATAAGTGGCAATTTGTGATTAATGATTATGGTCAAGTTTTCGATATTGCAAACTGGAACATAACCTAAGTTGAACAATCCGAGCTTATATGTTTGTTGCTTAGATCAACCTATCTTTCTCATCATAAAGCTGCCATTAAATTGAATTTAGAGAGCTTATTCTAGGTTGTTTGATGGTTAGAGATTAAATAGAGAGCTTGTTCTATTTAACGACAAACTAAGGAAAGATTGGGATAACAGAGCTTGTTGTTATCTACGGTTGTAACTTTGATAGTTGGTTGATATTGATAGATTTGAAATTGGTTCTTAATGATGTCTAGTGGTGTAGAATGAAACCTTAACCATATTTCTCTCATATTTGATTTCTTATTTCTTACTTGCATCTTACTTTTCTTGTTTACTTATTTTTTAAAATATTTCAAAACCCCCTTTACTTTTGTTGTCCTTGAATTTAAGTTTTAAAATATTAACTTATAAACTAAAACCCAATCCCTGAGGACTTGACCCTTGCTAACTACTATATTTACAATTGATTTTTTTAGTGTAAGGTTAAATAAGATATACTCTTTTGAGTGCATCAATATCTCATCGAGGAATGGAGCATATTTTGATACTTGTTGAATGGCATCCACAAACAAGTTGTTTAAGGTTTTCGGCATGTGTTGTTCATGTTCTTCCTCCTTGAACTTTGCAAATCTACTAGGAAAAGGTGGAGAAGAAACATTAGTAAAAAGTGGAACCTTAAACGTTACCTCAGGTGCCGAAGTACTCTCTTTCGGAATTGAAGCTTCATTATCTTCAATAGTTGAATCCATCTTTAGTTCTTTCTCATCCTCGGGTTCCCTTGGATTTTTTGATTCATCCTCAAGTTGTGTGGCACTAACACTCTCCTTTGGATCAATCATCGATTGGGAAGGGAGTGATTGAGATCTTTGTGCTACTAATTCCACCGTACTACTAGCCAATAGGCTCATTTGCCTTTCCAAACTCTGGATACTTGCCTTTGTTTCCCTTGTTTCCTGTTGAAGTTGCAGAGTATTAATAACAAGAAAATTGACAAGTTCTTCTAAAGAATTACTTGAGTTTTGAGGTGGTGGCTCAAAAAGATCTTGTTGTTGATCCCATGGTTGATTGAAGACAAATTGATTAGTGTAATTAGCATAAGGATCTACTTCTTGATAATCTCCCGAGTAGCCATAATGAGTATGATTCCACCATCCCTCATTGTAAGTGTTTGGGAAAGCATCATACTGTTGTCCTTGGAACCCTTGATGGCTTTGGTATTCTCCAACATTATAGGCTGCTTCAAAATTATCCTTTTGGTAGTATGGGCACCAATTGTTTGGATGATCTATCATGAAGCAAACTCCACACTGCCTTGATTGTTGAATCTTACTTATGGCCACTTGTTGAACTATGGAGATGTGATTGTCTAGTTGGTTCTGAAGGTTCTGAAGTTTTGATGTAGCACCTGCCATCTCTTCTTGCTTGAAATTTGAAAACAAAAACCTGTATGTACAAGAAAAATAAAATTAATTACAACTGAAAATAATAATAAACCAATAAACTAATAAACTAAATAAAGCAATCCCCGGCAACGGCGCCAAAAATTTGATGCACTCAAAAGAGTATATCTTATTTAACCTTGCACTAAAAAAATCAATTGTAAATATAGTAGTTAGCAAGGGTCAAGTCCTCAGGGATTGGGTTTTAGTTTATAAGTTAATAGTTTAAAACTTAAATTCAAGGACAACAAAAGTAAAGGGGGTTTTGAAATATTTTAAAAAATAAGTAAACAAGAAAAGTAAGATGCAAGTAAGAAATAAGAAATCAAATATGAGAGAAATATGGTTAAGGTTTCATTCTACACCACTAGACATCGTTAACAATCAATTTCAAATCTATCAATATCAACCAAGTATCAAAGTTAACAACCGTAGATAACAACAAGCTCTGTTACCCCAATCTTTCCTTAGTTTGTCGTTAAATAGAACAAGCTCTCTATTTAATCTCTAACCATCAAACAACCTAGAATAAGCTCTCTAAATTCAATTTAATGGCAGCTTTATGATGAGAAAGATTGGTTGATCTAAGCAACAAAAACATAAGCTCAGATTGTTCAACTTAGGTTATGTTCCACTTTGCAATTATCGAAAACTTGACCATAATCATTAATCACAAATTGCCACTTATGAATAGGAAATCAAGACAATTACACGGATCAAGACTCCTAAACTAGCAATAGATAATTATCAAGATCTATCTAGTTGGCCACCTAAACAAATCAAAACATCATCATGAACAATTTTAATGGAAGAACATAAGCAACTTTGAAAGAAAACAATGATAGATAGATTCTGAAAATTAATTACATAACATGTCTAGGGCTTTGAAATCACCCTTAACCAAATAAAAGTTTAGCCTAGCATAGGCATAGAAATATATACATAAAACTAAAAAGAAAAATAAAAGAATGGAGAAGAAGAAGAAGAAGAAGAATGATGATCTTTGAGTCTCCTCAAAAGATGTCTATTTTGTGGCTCAAAAGATGGTATTTATAGAACTTTAAAACCCTGAGAATAAGTCTTTGCCGCACAATTAAGCCTGGAGGTGCAAAAATCACGTTTTTGCCTTTTTTTTTTTTCAGATTTGCGATCAGGGTTTTTCTAGCCGCAGGGTTCTTTAGGGAGATCTTCTAGCGTCATTTTGAATGCCCATTTCGTATCCGATTTGGGCCCATAATATATTGTTGGAAAGATAATCAAGTCAAATTTAAAACTCAAGAAGGAAGTTTCTTCAAATAAAGATTCTAACATCATGTTTTCCTTACAACAAGCTCCAGAGGTCAAATCTGCCTGATTACTTTTCAACCAGAAATTGATATTTTTGACTCCCAAGTCTTCTTCCATCTTGTGATTATGATTTTGTAAGCTCTTTACCATCATTATTGACATCTTTTGACTTCATTCTCCTTATTGTACCTAAAATTCAAAAATATATTATATGTAAACAAGATAAAGATCGAAAACATAACAAAAACTAAAGGTAGAAAGGCATAAAATGTATATTTTATGAGCTTATCACTTGTATTGCTTCTTGAAAACTTGGTCCATCCTGGATCCCATCAAATTGGCCAAGACAAACACAAGGGTGTGACACCTATAATCAGAGGCAAATTGCTAAGTGCAATTGCTAAGTGAGTGAGGGGTTCTTGATTGCTTGAATTATCAAGAAGCCAGGCAGAAAGCATTCTGGTTTGGACGAGCAAGATAGGTTGTGGAAAGGTTCATGTAGTTGCCTTAACCGGTTGATTACAAGAGTGCCTTAGGCATTCGGTTGAGTTCATTACTCATATCCACAATAAGCGAGCATTGCATAGGCAAACATGAGTATTTGGGCATTGCATAGACAAACATGAGCATTGCATTGCATAAGTGACTTGAACTGATAGGATCCAAGATGGCCCAATCCCATGGCATTTTCTACATGAGCCAAGATCCAAGAAGATCTAGAAAACATGGCAAGAATGGATGGAATTCACTTGGAACATGTTTCAAGTTATTCAAGAAAGGCTTCAACATGCAAGATGGGCTTACATCCAAGTTTGGTCCATATGATTCAAGAACACAAGGTGGCACATTAAGAGGGCTTACAAGTGGCGGCATCATGTTTAAAGAAGTGTGCCTATTCTTTCATTCATTAATTGACATGGCAATTGTGGGGACCAATTCATTTAATGATGTGGCGCCTAAGAGAGGGCTTATTTTAATTCTTATAATTACTTAGGCATTTGGGCCTATATCATGTAACAGTGACATCTTTTAATTATTTGGGTTTGGGCTTGAGCATGTTCAGCCCATATTTTACATATTATTGCTTAATAGATTAGGGTTATTGTAGGGAGGCTATAAATATATGTCTTAGTTGCCATCTTCAATTATCTTTTGATCAATTGAGTTTAAATTTATTCAAAATGAGTGTTTCACTCTTTTTAGTTGATGCACCCAAAAGAGTGTATCTTATTTAACCTTGCACTTAAAAAAAAATCAATTGTAGAGTATAGTGATTAGCAAGGGTCGAGTCCTCAGGGATTGGGTTTTAGTTTATAAGTTAATAGTTTATCACTTAAAAACAAGTAAACGAAAGTAATGGGGATTTTGAAATCAGATTTAAACTAAAGTTAACAATAAGAATGAGAAAACAAGTTATTAAGAAGAATCAAATATGAAAAATATGGTTAAGGTTTCATTCTCCACCACTAGATATCATTAAGAATCAATTTCATATCTATCAGCATTAATTAGCTATCAAAGTTAACAAGAGTAGATAACAACAAGCTCTGTTACCCCAATCTTTCCTTAGTTCGTCGTTAAATAGAACAAGCTCTCTATTTAAACTCTAACTATCAAACAACCTAGAATAAGCTCTCTAAGTTCAATTTAATAGCAGCTTTATGATGAGAAAGATAGGTTGATCTAAGCAACAAACACATAAGCTCGGATTGTTCAACTTAGGTTATATTCCACTTTGCAATTATTGAAAACTTGACCATAATCATTAATCACAAATTGCCACTTATGAATAGAAAATCAAGACAATTACACGGATCAAAACTCCTAAACTAGCTATAGATAATTATCAAGATTTATCTAGTTGTCCACCTAAACAAATCAAAACATCATCATGAACAATTTTAATGGAAGAACATAAGCAACTTTGATAGAAAACAATGATAGATAGATTCTGAAAATTAATTACATAACATATCTAGGGCTTTGAAATCACCCTTAACCAAATAAAAGTTTAGCCTATCATAGGCATTGTAAACATAAACATAAAAATAAAGAGAATCTAAGAAGAAAATAAAATAAAGAAAGAAGAAGAAGAATAATATTAATTATCCAGCCTCTTGTTCTCTCAAAAACAAAGAAACAAAGAAGAAATCAGAACTTTGATGCTTGGAGAAGTGTCAATTTCGTTTGCCCCCTTTATCTCTATTTATAGGCAATAGCTAGGGCATCAAACAAGTGAGTTTCAGCTCTCTCCCTTCAATAAATGCTGACTTGTGGCTAAAGTTAAGGAAAAATGGCTAACTTTTGTGTTTTACGGAAAGATATAAGCCTTGGCAGCCAAGTTTGAATAAAGTAGGAAAGTTTTAGTCAAAGCACTCTTTAATGAAGAGAGATTACAAACTTGCAGGCAAAGTAAGTGTAAGGAAGGAAAGTCTTGGCTGATTTAATTCTCCTACTTTGACTAGGATTAGCTTTAAGGAAAGATACTTGCAATTAATGCAATTAATGCAAGTTGACGGCCACTAATCCTTCTTTGACAAAGATAAACATAAATGTAAGCTAGAGTATTAAGAAAAAGATGTGATTTAC
This sequence comes from Fremontodendron californicum, assembly GCA_030761205.1. NCBI lineage: Eukaryota > Viridiplantae > Streptophyta > Magnoliopsida > Malvales > Malvaceae > Fremontodendron > Fremontodendron californicum. The sequence continues at coordinate 6,539,918 of JAULJL010000023.1, read as the reverse complement.
GGCTAGGGTTTTTTCTGCCACTAGGATTGTTTAGGGAGATATTCCAATGCCGATTTGGATGACTATTTCTTATCCGATTTAGGCCCATGACCAACCTTTGGAAAGGGAATCAAGTGATCTTTAAAAGTCAAGAAGAAAGTTTCTTCGAATAAAGAGTCTAGCATCATGTTTTCTTAGCTACAATTTCCGGAGGTCAAATCTGTCTTCTTGCTTTGCACCAAGAATTTGATCTTTTTGACTCCCAAGTCTTTTTCAATCTTGTGATTGTGATTTTGTAAGCTCTTTAATATCCTAATTGACATGTTTTGACTTCATCTCTTCCAAAATACCTACAGAGCATAAAAACCTAGTAAAATGTCAAGGAACTTAAGAATCAAAACACAAAGTATAAGGAAATTCAATAGGAAAATGCATGACATTAAGCACTTATCATTAGTTCTTGACAGAACTAGCGAACTTATCAAATAATTCCTTTCTTTGTGGCGTTCTTCCTATCAAACTTAGGTTCTAGAAACAAATGTTCTTGGGGTTTAGTTTGCTTAGCGAATCTAGGTTCTTTGATCCAAGATTTCTACAGGTTTAAGTTCCATTACCTAAATCTTGGCTTCCTTCGGGTTAGGGTATTTCAATTTGTTAGTGGGTTCAAAGGGTTACCCTAGGGTTCACATCAGTTGGTATCAGAGCTTTGGGACCAATCAGGTCAAATCTTTTTATCTTATTTACCATAGGGTATTGGAGTTTTTCTCAACTTTTTTGTTTTGGGATTCCAGACATACTTGTCATAGAGGTTATAGCTTTAGGCTTTCTTTGTCTAATAGTTATAGTTTTTTAAGGCAATTTTTTGTTTGGGGTTTCGTTCTCGGAAGTTGGTTTAGACACTATCACAGCAAAATCAACAAAAAGATTTTGGTGTTTCTGTCAACTTTCTTGTTTTGGGGTTTCAGACATTCTTGTCTTGGGGTTATAGGTTTAGGCATTCTTTTGCCCTAGAGTTATAGTTTTTGGGCAGTTTAGTTTGGGATTTCATTCTGAGAGTTGGTTTAAATCAAGATTTCGTTTCTTGAATTCTTGATTTACTAAAAATTGTTCTTGTTAATTCTTGATCCAAATCTTTAAAAAAAAAAAATCAATAATTTAGAGGGGCATTCCAACTGTCCCAAGAAATATAAAAAGTTCATTCGAGATTTCAAGAAAACTAAGAAGTCTCGTTCTTAAAAAAAAAAGAAAAAAGGAAATAAAAAGAGTGTTCGACTAGGCAGAAAAAGGAAGAAAGATTCGAAAAAGATCAAAAGAAAAAGGAAAGATTCGAAAGAAGGATTTTTTTTTTTACTAGCCAAGTTGTTTTGCAGCAACTTTAAGATGTCTCTCACATGTGGCAACGAAGTAAAGCAGGCTCTGCAAGAGATGAAAGAGTTCACCTTATTGTTTGGGAGGTTTGTGCAACAAGAGGAAGAAAGATGGAGAACAAAAAAGAGAGAAGAAAAGAAAAAAAAGAAAGAAAGTGAGGTGGCTGCAAATAAAGAAAAGCAAGAGAAAATGGAGAGCAAAAAAGAAATTGAAACAGCAATAGAGGTGGCTGAAAATAAAGACACAAGAGAGGAGCCACTAGTGAAAAAGGAGACAATTCCTGCCGAGAGAAATAAAGAATTTGAGAAATTTTCTGATGCAAATGAGAGTGAGGTTCTTATTCTTGATGCTCCTAACCAATCTCTTCCTATTTTCCTGTTTCTTTATTGAAGGATTGTGAGGATTTATTTTCGGAGTAGTTGCAGGATGGGTTGCCACCCATAAGCGGCATTGTGCATCACCTTGATTTAGTCCCTAGCATCGTCATTCTCACACACAAGGCTAAGATTCGAGGGCGAATCTTTTCGAGGAAAGGGGGAATGATAGGATCCAATATGGTAATGCATCCAAAAGAGTGTATCTTGTTTAACCTTGCACTTTAAAAAAATCAATTGTAGAGTATAGTGATTAGCAATGGTCGAGTCCTCAGGGATTGGGTTTTAGTTTATAAGTTAATAGTTTATCACTTAAAAACAAATAAACAAAAGTAATGGGGATTTTGAAATCAGATTTAAACTAAAGTTAACAATAAGAATGAGAAAACAAGTAATTAAGAAGAATCAAATATGAAAAATATGGCCTAAAGGTTCATTCTCCACCACTAAACATCATTAAGAATCAATTTCATATCTATCAACATCAATTATCTATCAAAGCTAACAACCGTAGATAATAATAAGTTCTGTTACCCAATCTTTCCTTAGTTCGTCGTTAAATAGAACAACTCTCTATTTACTCTCTAACTATCAAACAACCTAGAATAAGCTCTCTAAGTTCAATTTAATAGCAGCTTTATGATGAGAAAGATGGGTTGATCTAAGCAACAAACACATAAGCTCGGATTGTTCAACATAGGTCATGTTCCACTTTGCAATTATTGAAAACTTGACCATAATCATTAACCACAAATTACTACTTATGAATAGGAAATCAAGACAATTACGGATCAAGACTCCTAAACTAGCATTAGACAATTATCAAGATTTATCTAGTTGGCCACCTAAACAAATCAAAACATCATCATGAACAATCTTTTTCATGTTTTACAATCTTGCAGCCAAACTAAGTGTAAGGAAGGAAAGTCTTGGCTGATTTAATTCTCCTACTTTGACTAGGATTAGCTTTAAGGAAAGATACTTGCAATTAATGCAATTAATGCAAGTTGACAGCCACGAATCCTTCTTTGACAAGGATAAACATAAATGTAAGCTAGGGTATTAAGAAAAAGATGTGATTTACGGCTAGGTAAATCAAGTGATCTTCAAAAGTCAAGAAGGAAGTTTCTTCGAATAAAGAGTCTAACATCATGTTTTCTTAGCAACAAGTTCCGGAGGTCAAATCTGTCTTCTTGCTTTGCACCAAGAATTCGAACTTTTTGACTCCCAAGTCTTTTTCAATCTTGTGATTGTGATTTTGTAAGCTCTTTAATATCCTAATTGACATGTTTTGACTTCATTCTCCTTATTGTACCTAAAATTCAAAATCATAATATAAGTAAACAAGATAAAGATCGAAAACATAACAAAAACTAAAGGTTTCAGGCATAAAATGTATATTTTATGAGCTTATTAGATGGCCCAATCCCATGGCAATTTCTATATGAGCCAAGATCCAAGAAGATCTAGGAAACCAGGCAAGAATGGGTGGAATTCACTTGGGCCATGTTGCAAGTTATTCAAATAAGACTTCAACATGCAAGATGGGCTTGCATCCAAGTTTGGTCCATGTGATTCAAGAACACAAGGTGGCACATTAAGAGGGCTTACAAGTGACGGCATCATGTTTAAAGAAGTGGGCCTATTCTTTCATTCATTAATTGACGTGGCAATTGTGGGGATCAATTCATTTAATGATGTGGCGCCTAAGAGAGGGCTTATTTTAATTCTTATAATTACTTAGGCATTTGGGCCTGTATCATGTAACATGGACATCTTTTAATTATTTGGGTTTGGGCTTGAGCATGTTTAGCCCATATTTTACATATTATTGCTTAGTAGATTAGGGCTATTGTAGGGAGGCTATAAATATATGTCTTAGTAGCCTAGTTCAATTATCTTTTGATCAATTGAGTTTGAATTTATTCAAAGTGAGTGTTTCACTCTTTTTAGTTCTTGACAGAACTAGCGAACTTATCAAAGAATTCCTTTTTCTGGGCGTTCTTACTATCAAACTTAGGTTCTAGAAACAAGTGTTCTAGGGGTTTAGTTAGATTAGCTAATCTAGGTTATTTGATCCAAGATTTCTACAGGTTTAAGTTCCATTGCCTAAATCTTGGCTTTCATGGGGTTCATGCATTTCAATTTGTTTGTGGGTTCAAAGGGTTTAACCCTTAGGGTTCACATCATGAACTCTTCCTCTATGTTCTCGGATTTTGATAAGTCGAAATCCAACAATTTATGCAAATAAACTCTCTCAATATTCCTTAGAAGCACTTAATGACATAGGCTAAATATTCATGTTTAGCCTTTGCTTCATTCTAACTAACTTTGTAACATCTTTTCTTTAACCAAGTTCAAGAGATGAATCATTTTTTCTTTTTTCTTTTTTTTTTTTATATGGGAAAGTATTTTGACAATGTTCCCTTTCTTTTTCTCTTGACTTTTGCCTTTCTTCTCCCCCACACTTATTTTTTGTTTCTAACCCAAATTTTCAATAGATATTCTTGTTTTTGCAATATGTCTCAGAACATTCAATCCAACTCTAGAACAAGGGTATGGATATAAGTGTATTTAGGCTAGGTGAAAGATGTGGTTACCAATGAAATAGCTTATTCAATATAGGCTCAAATTGATGAGATCCAAGATCCATCAGGATTTCAAAAGGCTAAGAAGGAGTCTACTTGGGCCGAACTAAGGAAGAAAGACAAGGAGAGGACTACTTGGGCCGAATCCATGAAAAGAAGCAAGGAAAGGAATTGTGTAGATTTTACAAGTCCCTTAAGCAATCTTAAGACATTCAAGTTGGGCTGCTTTAATAAAGAAGAACAAGACTTGGTCCATGTGATCCAAGCTTCACATGGGCTGCCTTATAAGAATACAGGTGGCGCCTATTTAACATGAAGTGGGGACCAATTCATTAATGAAGTGGCGCTTACTTAGAAGGGTTATTTGGGTCTTGTAATTACATAGGCATTTGGGCCTAATTTATGTAACATGTCCAATAAGCTTATGGGGATTACCTTTATTAAACTATTGGACATCTTTTAAATTTAATGAGGATTGGGCTTGAGCTTGTTCAGCCCATAGTTAAGCTTTCATTTAATTATGTAAGTAGTAAGCTTTGGCTGCCAAGGAGTTTCATTTGTATTAGGAGTTCTTAGGCTAGTTGAATTAGAGTTAGTAGGGAGGCTATAAATACCCTTGTTTATTCACGTGAGTGTTTCACTATTTTTGTTCTTGACAGAACTAGCGAACGTATCAAAGAATTCCTTTCTTTGTGGCGTTCTTCCTATCAAACTTAGGTTCTAGAAATAAGTGTTCTTGGGGTTTAGTTAGCTTAGCTAATCTAGGTTCTTTGAAACAAGATTTCTACGGGTTTAAGTTCCTTTGCCTGAATTTTAGCTTTTGATGCACCCAAAAGAGTGTATCTTATTTAACCTTGCACTAAAAAGATCAATTGTAAGTATAATGATTAGCAAGGGTCGAGTCCTCAGGGATTGGGTTTTAATCTATGAGTTATTAGTTTATAACTTAGGTTCAAAGAAAACAATAAAAGAAAAGGGGTTTTTAAAGCCAGATTTAAACTAAAGTAAATAATAAGAATAAGATGCAAGGCGGTATAACCAGCCAATAAAAATATATATACTAAATTAGGCGGTATAACCAGCCAATAAAAATATATATACTAAATTAGGCGGTATAACCAGCCAATAAAAATATATATACTAAATTAGGCGGTATAACCAGCCAATAAAAATAAAACAAAGTTAATATACAAATTAGGCGGTATAACCAGCCAATAAAAATAAATATACTTTTAAAAATAAGCAAACTAGAAAAGTAAGAAAACAAGTAAGTAAGAAGAATCAAATATGAAAAATATGGTTAAGGTTTCATTCTCCACCACTAGACATCATTAAGAATCAATTTCAGATCTATCAATATCAACCAACTATCAAAGTTAACAACCGTAGATAACAACAAGCTCTGTTATCCCAATCTTTCCTTAGTTTGTCGTTAAATAGAACAAGCTCTCTATTTAATCTCTAACCATTAAACAACCTAGAATAAGCTCTCTAAATTCAATTTAATGGCAGCTTTATGATGAGAAAGATAGGTTGATCTAAGCAACAAACACATAAGCTCGGATTGTTCAACTTAGGTTATGTTCCACTTTGCAATTATTGAAAACTTGACCATAATCATTAATCACAAATTGCCACTTATGAATAGGAAATCAAGACAATTACACGGATCAAGACTCCTAAACTAGCAATAGATAATTATCAAGATCTATCTAGTTGTACACCTAAATAAATCAAGACAACATCATGAACAATTCTTGTAGAAGAACATAAGCAACTTTGATAGAAAATTAATGATAGATAGAATCTGAAAATTAATCACAAAACATGTCTAGGGCTTTGAAATCACCCTTAACCAAATAGAAGTTTAGCCTAGCATAGGCATTGTAAACATAAACATAAAATTAAAGAGAATCTAAGAAGGAAATAAAAGAAAGAAAGAAGAAGAAGAAAATAAAGAAAAAGAAAACTAGAGAAAAGAAAGAAGAAGAAAACTTAGAGAATTTTATTACAATGGCTAATATCCTCCCAATGTACAATATGATCCTCTACAATCATCCAAGGCCCTCTATTTATACACATTTTGGAGGGCTAAATGACAAGAGACAAGCTTTATGATGCACCCAAAAGAGTGTATCTTATTTAACCTTGCACTAAAAAGATAAATTGTAAGTATAGTAGTTAGCAAGGGTCGAGTCCTCAGGGATTGGGTTTTAGTTTATAAGTTAATAGTTTAAAACTTAAATTCAAGAACAATAAAAGAAAATGGGTTTTTGAAGCCAGATTTAAACTAAAGTAAATAATAGGAATAAGATGCAAGGCGGTATAACCAGCCAATAAAAATATATAAACTAAATTAGGCGGTATAACCAGCCAATAAAAATATATAAACTAAATTAGGCGGTATAACCAGCCAATGAAAATATATATACTAAATTAGGCGGTATAACCAGCCAATGAAAATATATATACTAAATTAGGCGGTATAACCAGCCAATAAAAATATATATACTTTTAAAAATAAGCAAACTAAAAGTAAGAAAACAAGTAAGTAAGAAGAATCAAATATGAAAAATATGGTTAAGGTTTCATTCTCCACCACTAGACATCATTAAGAATCAATTTCAGATCTATCAATATCAACCAACTATCAAAGTTAACAACCGTAGATAACAACAAGCTCTGTTATCCCAATCTTTCCTTAGTTTGTCGTTAAATAGAACAAGCTCTCTATTTAATCTCTAACCATTAAACAACCTAGAATAAGCTCTCTAAATTCAATTTAATGGCAGCTTTATGATGAGAAAGATAGGTTGATCTAAGCAACAAACACATAAGCTCGGATTGTTCAACTTAGGTTATGTTCCACTTTGCAATTATTGAAAACTTGACCATAATCATTAATCACAAATTGCCACTTATGAATAGGAAATCAAGACAATTACACGGATCAAGACTCCTAAACTAGCAATAGATAATTATCAAGATCTATCTAGTTGTACACCTAAATAAATCAAGACAACATCATGAACAATTCTTGTAGAAGAACATAAGCAACTTTGATAGAAAATTAATGATAGATAGAATCTGAAAATCAATCACAAAACATGTCTAGGGCTTTGAAATCACCCTTAACCAAATAGAAATTTAGCCTAGCATAGGCATTGTAAACATAAACATAAAATTAAAGAAAATCTAAGAAGAAAATAAAAGAAAGAAAGAAGAAGAGGAAGAATATTAATTATCCAACCTCTTGCTCTCTCTAAAGAAAAAGAAAACTAGAGAAAAGAAAGAAAACTAGAGAAAAGAAAGAAGAAGAAAACTTAGAGAATTTTATTAAAATGGCTAATATCCTACCTATGTACAATATGTTCCTCTACAATCATCCAAGGCCCTCTATTTATACACATTTTGGAGGGCTAAATGACAAGAGACAAGCTTTACAAATTTCAAAGGTAGGTATAATAGGTGGGTGCATTTTTCTAACAATTTTCGTCATATTGTATGACAATTTTGATCAGCCAACTTGATGGTCGATTTTGTCAATTTTAGAGGCCTGATCTGATCACATGGTCTTCTAGAAAAATGTTCCCCTATCAGTTACTGATCCATAGCCGTTGGAATCAGCTCATTTTCTGATGTGGATAAGAAGATATGGGCAAAATACGAAAACAGGTCAGCACAGACGTCATTGCACATCAGCCAACTTGATGGTCGATTTCGCTAGGGAAAACGACTCCGTTTCAAGAAGTGTAAAACATGAAAAAGATAGATATGCCTCTTAACTTTGCACGGTTAAATTTTCAGCCTTATTGCTTCAGTGAAACTCGAGATATAGCTGATATGGCAAAAGGTGTCGGAACTGGAATTGAACTGGATTTGCCCTTAATTCTAGTAATCTGAAATCACTCAAAGAAACTTGTGAAAAACACCAAATTACATAAAAATATAAAAGATCATAAACACAATTAGACTAAACAATAATAACTCGTATTTGACACAAAACAATAATAAAACATAACTAAAAACTATATAATTATACGAGTTATCACACCCCCACACTTAGATTGTTGCTAGTCCCTAGCAACGACTCAATAAAAATAAAATAAGAAAATCTAATCTAATCCATTTTCGTAGGAAATCACGGTGGCACTTAGCATGTGACACAAGCCTTTAAACCCCTAGGTGTCCCTAGTGGACGAGTTTAGTCTCGTGAGGGTTTACTAGGACGATACCCACAAACATTGAAAACATAAGAAAAACTAAAAATAATAATTATAACTAATCCTTCCAATATAAATTTGAGATAATCATTGGACAAGTCTTAAAAACTAATCAATAGCTTAAAGAAATTCACAAAAAATCTTGCTTGAATGTAAATAGTTTGAGTTAAGCCAATATTAACATAACATATTTCAATCAAAATAATGCATATTCAAACTTAATCTCAACTTCTCACATGGGATACTCTCTTGATTTTCACTCTTTAAAGTAGTGGTAAAGTGTTTACACTCAATCAATCTCATGAAAACACTTCTACCATATGCTTGCTTGTCCACCTATTCTCCACTAAAAGATCATGCAACTTCATAAATCAAGAGGTCTTTAATCAAGGTTGTAATGGGGCCAAGGGGTTTGTAATGTGGTTGAAGAACAAAAGGATAAAGATATCACAAAGGTTCCAAAGAGTTCATAAAGTTTAGAGACATAAAAAAAATTATACAAAGAAACTTCTCAAAACTCTTTACAAGTACATAGTCACCTAGGCCGGATATTCATGTTGGGCCTTTTCTTCATTCTAAACAACTTTGTAACATCTTTTTCTTTTTCCACAAATTCAAGAGATGATTCATATATATATTTTTTTTACATAGGAATGTATTTTCCAGTATTCCATTTCTTTTTCTCTTGACTTTTCTTTTCTTTTCCCCCCACACTTATTTCTTGTTTCTAACCAAAAAAAAATCCCTTGTCTTTGCAACTGGTCTCAAATCATGCTAATTCATCTTTGGAACAAAGGTAAAGATATAAGTATATTTAGGTTAGGGACAAGTTATGGTTACCAAAGAGATAGCTTATTCAATGTAGGCTCAAACTGGTTCACTAAGGGTGTGTTCTCTTGGAACATCAATAAGGGATGGCTGTTTGGCTCTGGTTATAATCCTAATGCCTCTATCATATTCATGTTGTCACATGTATCAATATAGTCTCAAACGGTTTAAAGCAAGTTCTAGAGAATCATGTAATCATAAGAGCACTCAAGAAAGAAATTAGATTGATTTGTATAATGCATCAATCATTTTAGGCTCAAAAACTCACAATGATGATTATACAAGTCAGTTTTAAGTCTAAACATGCTTCTTTCTCAATCAACATATCATATTAACATTGGCTCATAAAAATTAGTATCAAGCTTAATTCTCATGAAAATCTTCTCACTAGTAACCAGTTTAGACCTATGCAATTCATATCTCATCATTGTATTAAAAAGGAACTAAAACACACTAAAAATAATAATAATAAAGACTCATAAAAAAAAATAGTAGACGAAAATAAAAGAAATCCTAAATCATTCCCCCCACACTTAATTCTTACATTGTCCTCAATGTAAGTCTATTAACCCAAATGAAAGAATCATGTGTAAGAGAAAAGAACTAATAACATAAGAATAGGAACAACTAGACTCAAAACAAAACAAAACAAACTCATGCAACCTAAATAATCCTAAAATACTAAAGAAAAATTAACAAGTAAACATAAAAAGATTAAAATCAAACTGACAAGGTATGTCTCAAGTCTCCCTTACTCAGACCTTGTTCAGAATGAATACTTCTAAATTGCTTAAAACACAACAAACTTTTTTTTTTTTTTTTTTTGAAAAGAAGAAATCAAACTGACAAGGTATGTCTCAAGTCTACCTTACTCAGACCTTGTTCAGAATGAATACTTCTAAATGGCTTAAAACGACACAATTTTTTTTTTTTAAATTAGCAAAATATGTCCCTTACCCCATACTAAAATATGACATTGTCCCCAATGTCAAATTTTAAAGGTAGGATTTAGGAGATATTACCTGCAGAGGTTGCTAACCACTTATTATAACTGAGACACAACAAACAAAATGTTAGATAATGTCACAAAGACAAAGTGCAATCCACTCCTTGCTCGTCCATATCTCTTTTTCTTTTTCCGAGCGTTTGCGAAACAACCGTAGCAGATAAATACTCATAAGCTTGGAGCTTTTTGAGTAAATCTTCAATGGTTGTAGCAGAAATTATGGTTCTCCTTGCCTCTGAAAACATGAATCCATTATCCACAGCATTATCTAAATATGAAAGCAAATTACTAAAATAACCATTAATATTAAGCAAACCAATGGGTTTCTTATTTGTGACCAAAGATGACCAAGAAGTCACGCAAGCTATTTCTTCCAATGTACCCAGACCTCCTGGTAAAGCAATGAATGCATCGGCAGAATGGTACATGATTGTTATCCGTTCAGGGATACTCCAGACTTGTATTTCCTTACCCACGGTAGGTCCACAAAAACTTGTGAATAGTTTTGGCACGATTCCTAGAACTGGACTTCCTCCGGCGTGTGCTGCTGTAGCGACTGCTCCCATTAAACCCGTACTACCGCCTCCATAAATCAACTGGATCTTTTGTTGGGCAAGTATTACTCCAACTCTTATGGCTTCATCAGCGAATATGTTATTTTTCCCTGGATAAGCACCTCCAAAGACACAAATTTTTTTAATGCGTTGGGACGAAGTACTTTCCATTTTTTTTTTCTTTTTTTTTTTTCGAGTGCCTGAAAGAGAATGAGTACATGGTGTAATATATAGAGGACTGAGTAGTGAATCAGACAAGAGTAATAATGTCGCCGAAAGTGTATCTGACCTGTCAGAAGAAAATGTTAACCTAACAAAAGATTTTTGCGTGATTTCAGGAAGAAAATCAAAAAGAGAAGAAAAATCAACCGTAAAAGTCAAGAGTAATAATGTCGCCGAAAGTGTATTTGACCTGTCAGAAGAAAATGTTAACCTAACAAAAGATTTTTGCGTGATTTCAGGAAGAAAATCAAAAAGAGAAGAAAAATCAACCGTAAAAGACAAATAAAAAAATGAGAATAATTACACAAATCGAACAACACGTAAATTAAACCAAAATAAAGTTATTGCAAATCAAACCAAAAGCTGAGAAGTTATTTATTGTAGTTGTGATTGTGGCTCACATCTTCCTCTGGTTTTACGTCCAGAAACGGCTTAAACGCCTTCTATGAGTCGAGGATATGCTTCCCATCCAGTTTTCTTACAAGCTGGCAAACAGGGTCTTTTAACATCAGATTCCCAAGATGTTGCCATTCCCTTTGGAATTGCGGCCATAAATCAAGAATTTCTCTTTGTACGTCTCCACTAGGATGCGTCTCAAGAGAAAGTTGGATATTACCCAAATTCTCCTTACTCAGTCCATCCTTAATGAATTCAATTTTATCATCTCGATTAGAGGACGGAATCCCAATAGAACGACATTTACCGTTACACGTCCATCGTGCACATTTGTGGCAATTTGAACTCATGCGCTTTGCTCGTCGCTTCTTTGCAAAAGTGCTTCTACCTGTACCTGGTAAATGCAAAACAGGAAGATATTCATCTTCACGTACCTTGGCTTCAATTATCCAACGTATGTCTGCAGGAATCCCTTTGTGCATAAGCATTCTTAATCTTTCAAATCGAACTTGGTAAAGCTTCAGTAAAATATTTCGAGGAAAAGGAGGAAATCGTTTCTGCAATCTTGTGAGAATATCATCCATCCTGAAAAAAAATAAAAAAAAAAATAAAAGAGAAATTGAAAGAGAAATTTATATACAATATCAGTTTTTTGGGTAGCTGATGGAACCGATTTAAATAATCACGGAGTACCGTTATCCGCCATTTAACCGGGGTTAAAAAAATTATATTTACATCTAGTTATTTTCAAAACAAGGATCAGAAAGAAAAACAACATAAAAAGACTCAAAAATGAAACACTCTAAATAAAATCCTAAATTCTTCCCCCCACACATAATTTTTACATTGTCATTAATGTAATGCTATTATCCCCCAATGCAAGAATTATATGTAAGAGAAAAGAACTATTAAACAAAAGAAACTTATGCAGCCTAAATGAACTTAAAAGCAGTAAACACAATTAACAAAGAAACATAAGAAATAAAATAAAAATAATAAAAATAATAAAAGAAAAAGGAAAAGAAAGAGAAAGCAAATCTGAATATGGAAGGTTGGCAATTTCATCTTTAATTGGGCTGCCTTCCCAATTAACACTTGAGTTAGTGTTTTGAATCTAACCAACACCCTTTCTTGGCTTTTTAGGCTTGTCAGGCTCATACATGAAATTTCCCAAATTTATGCGTTTAAGAGGAAGCTTTCTTTGCACAACAGTGGATGCATTCTCCATTACAAGTATTATTCCATCATCCTTGGTGGTGCATATCTCATCGAGGAATGGTGCATCTTTTGGTGCTTGTTGAATGACATCCACAAACAAACTGTTTAAGGTTTCCAGCGTGTCTTGTTCATGTTCATCCTCCTTGAACTTTGCAAATCTACTAGGAAAAGGTGGAGAAGAAACATTAGTAAAAAGTGGAACTTTAAACGTTACCTCAGGTGCCGAAATACTCTTATTTGTATTTGTGGCTTCATTATCCTCAAGAATAGAATCCATCTCTAATTTTGTTTCATCCTCATCTTGTTCCTCATTCTTCAAGGTCACAATAGTAGCATTCTCCTTTGGGTTAACCATCGTTTGGGCTGGGAGTTCTTCAGATCTTTGTGCTACCCATCCCACCATACTACTAGCCAATTGGCTCATTTGCTTTTCCAAACTCTGGATGCTTGCCCTTGTTTCCTGTTGAAATTGCAAAGAATCAGTAACAAGAGAATAGACAAGATCTTCTAAAGAAGTACCTGAGTTTTGAGTCATATGTGGTGGTTGAAAAAGATCTGGTTCTTGAGACCATGATTGATTGAAGCTAGATGGATGAGTGTAATTGGCATAAGGATCTATTTCTTGGTAATTTTTCGAGTAGCCATAATTAGTATGATCCCACCATCCCTCATGGTAAGTGTTTGAGTAATGATCATACTGTTGGTCTTGGAACACTTGATGGCCTTGACATCCTCCCATGGCCAATTGTTGAACTGGGGAGGTGAGATTGGCTTGTTGATTCTCCATGTTCATGTATGCCACCAACTCTTCAAGTGTTAGATTGCTCAATTCCATTGTTTTTTTTTTTTTTTTTTTTAAATTTGAAAAGAAAAACTTGTATGTACAAGAAAATAAAACTAAATAGAACTGAAAATAAGAATAAACGAAGTAACAAATAAACTAAAGAAAGCAATCCCCGGCAACGGCGCCAAAAATTTGATGCACCCAAAAGAGTGTATCTTATTTAACCTTGCACTAAAAAGATAAATTGTAAGTATAGTAGTTAGCAAGGGTCGAGTCCTCAGGGATTGGGTTTTAGTTTATAAGTTAATAGTTTAAAACTTAAATTCAAGAACAATAAAAGAAAATGGGTTTTTGAAGCCAGATTTAAACTAAAGTAAATAATAGGAATAAGATGCAAGGCGGTATAACCAGCCAATAAAAATATATAAACTAAATTAGGCGGTATAACCAGCCAATAAAAATATATAAACTAAATTAGGCGGTATAACCAGCCAATGAAAATATATATACTAAATTAGGCGGTATAACCAGCCAATGAAAATATATATACTAAATTAGGCGGTATAACCAGCCAATAAAAATATATATACTTTTAAAAATAAGCAAACTAAAAGTAAGAAAACAAGTAAGTAAGAAGAATCAAATATGAAAAATATGGTTAAGGTTTCATTCTCCACCACTAGACATCATTAAGAATCAATTTCAGATCTATCAATATCAACCAACTATCAAAGTTAACAACCGTAGATAACAACAAGCTCTGTTATCCCAATCTTTCCTTAGTTTGTCGTTAAATAGAACAAGCTCTCTATTTAATCTCTAACCATTAAACAACCTAGAATAAGCTCTCTAAATTCAATTTAATGGCAGCTTTATGATGAGAAAGATAGGTTGATCTAAGCAACAAACACATAAGCTCGGATTGTTCAACTTAGGTTATGTTCCACTTTGCAATTATTGAAAACTTGACCATAATCATTAATCACAAATTGCCACTTATGAATAGGAAATCAAGACAATTACACGGATCAAGACTCCTAAACTAGCAATAGATAATTATCAAGATCTATCTAGTTGTACACCTAAATAAATCAAGACAACATCATGAACAATTCTTGTAGAAGAACATAAGCAACTTTGATAGAAAATTAATGATAGATAGAATCTGAAAATCAATCACAAAACATGTCTAGGGCTTTGAAATCACCCTTAACCAAATAGAAATTTAGCCTAGCATAGGCATTGTAAACATAAACATAAAATTAAAGAAAATCTAAGAAGAAAATAAAAGAAAGAAAGAAGAAGAGGAAGAATATTAATTATCCAACCTCTTGCTCTCTCTAAAGAAAAAGAAAACTAGAGAAAAGAAAGAAAACTAGAGAAAAGAAAGAAGAAGAAAACTTAGAGAATTTTATTAAAATGGCTAATATCCTACCTATGTACAATATGTTCCTCTACAATCATCCAAGGCCCTCTATTTATACACATTTTGGAGGGCTAAATGACAAGAGACAAGCTTTACAAATTTCAAAGGTAGGTATAATAGGTGGGTGCATTTTTCTAACAATTTTCGTCATATTGTATGACAATTTTGATCAGCCAACTTGATGGTCGATTTTGTCAATTTTAGAGGCCTGATCTGATCACATGGTCTTCTAGAAAAATGTTCCCCTATCAGTTACTGATCCATAGCCGTTGGAATCAGCTCATTTTCTGATGTGGATAAGAAGATATGGGCAAAATACGAAAACAGGTCAGCACAGACGTCATTGCACATCAGCCAACTTGATGGTCGATTTCGCTAGGGAAAACGACTCCGTTTCAAGAAGTGTAAAACATGAAAAAGATAGATATGCCTCTTAACTTTGCACGGTTAAATTTTCAGCCTTATTGCTTCAGTGAAACTCGAGATATAGCTGATATGGCAAAAGGTGTCGGAACTGGAATTGAACTGGATTTGCCCTTAATTCTAGTAATCTGAAATCACTCAAAGAAACTTGTGAAAAACACCAAATTACATAAAAATATAAAAGATCATAAACACAATTAGACTAAACAATAATAACTCGTATTTGACACAAAACAATAATAAAACATAACTAAAAACTATATAATTATACGAGTTATCACTTTACAAATTTCAAATGTAGGTATAATAGGTGGGTGCATTTTTCTAACAATTTTCGTCATATTGTATGACAATTTTGATCAGCCAACTTGATGGTCGATTTTGTCAATTTTGGAGGCCTGATCTGATCACATGGTCTTCTAGAAAAATGTTCCCCTATCAGTTACTGATCCATAGCCGTTGGAATCAGCTCATTTTCTGATGTGGATAAGAAGATATGGCAAAATACGAAAACAGGTCAGCACAGACGTCATTGCACATCAGCCAACTTGATGGTCGATTTCGCTAGGGAAAACGACTCCGTTTCAAGAAGTGTAAAACATGAAAAAGATAGATATGCCTCTTAACTTTGCACGGTTAAAATTTTATCCTTATTGCTTTAGTGAAACTCGAGATATAGCTGATATGGCAAAAGGTGTCGGAACTGGAACTGAACTGGATTTGCCCTTAATTCTAGTAATCTGAAATCACTCAAAGAAACTTGTGAAAAACACCAAATTACATAAAAATATAAAAGATCATAAACACAATTAGACTAAACAATAATAACTTGTATTTGACACAAAACAATAATAAAACATAACTAAAAACTATATAATTATACGAGTTATCACACCCCCACACTTAGATTGTTGCTAGTCCCTAGCAACGACTCAATAAAAATAAAATAAGAAAATCTAATCTAATCCACTTTCGTAGGAAATCACGGTGGCACTTAGCATGTGACACAAGCCTTTAAACCCCTAGGTGTCCCTAGTGGACGAGTTTAGTCTCGTGAGGGTTTACTAGAACGATACCCACAAACATTGAAAAACTAAAATATAAATAAACTACATATACTAAAAATATTTATTCCTAATCCTTTCAATACAAATTAGAGACAATCTTTGAACAAGTCTTATAAACTAATCAATAGCTTAAAGAATTTCACAAAAATTCATGCTTGAATGTAAATTGTTTGAGTTAAGCCAATATTAACATAACATATCTCAATCAAAATAGTGCATGTTCAAATTTAATCTCAACTTCTCACATGATATACCCTCATGATTTTCACTCTTTAAAGTAGTGGTGAAGTGTTTACACTCAATCAATCTCATGAAAACAGTTCTACCATATTCTTGCTTGTCCACCTATTCTCCACTATTTGGATCATACAACTTCATGAATCAAGAGGTCTTTAATCAAGGTTGTAATGGGGCCAAGGGGTTTGTAATGTGGTTGAATAACAAAAGGATAAAGATATCACAAAGGTTCCAAAGAGTTCATAAAGTTTAGAGACATAATAAGATCATACAAAGAAACTTCTCAAAACTCTTTACAAGTACATAGTCACCTAGGCCGGATATTCATGTTGGGCCTTTTCTTCATTCTAAACAACTTTGTAACATCTTTTTCTTTTTCCCCAAATTCAAGAGATGATTCATATTTTTTTTTTTACATAGGAATGTATTTGCCAGTATTCCATTTCTTTTTTTTTCTTTTGACTTTTCTTTTCTTCCCCCCCCCCCCACACATATTTCTTGTTTCTAACCCAAATTTTCAATAGATCTTCATTGTCTTTGCAACTTGTCTCAAAACATGCTAATTCATCTTTGGAACAAAGGTAAGGATATAAGTATATTTAGGTTAGGGACAAGTTATGGTTACCAAAGAGATAGCTTATTCAATGTAGGCTCAAATTGGTTCACTAAGGGTGTGTTCTCTTGGAACATCAATAAGGGATGGCTGTTTGGCCCTGGCTAAAAATCCTAATACCTCTATCATATTCATGTTGTCACATGCATCAATATAGTCTCAACAAGGTCTAAAGCAAGTTCTAGAGAATCATGTAATCATAAGAGCACTCAAGAAAGAAATTAGATTGATTTATATAATGCATCAATCATTATAGGCTCAAAAACTCACAAGGATGATTATACAAGTCAGATTAAGTCTAAACATGCTTCTTTCTCAATCAACATATCATATTAACATTGGCTCATAAAAAGGTTGATATCAAGCTCAATTCTCATGAAAATCTTCTCACTAATAAATCTGTTTTAGACTTATGCAATTCATATCTCATCATAGTATTGAAAGTAACTAAAACACACTAAAAACACACAAAGTCTAAACATGCTTTTTTTTTTTTTTGAAGAAGATTAAATCAAACTGACAAGGTATGTCTCAAGTCTCCCTTACTCAGACCTTGTTCAGAATGAATAATTCTAAATGGCTTAAAACACAACCAATTTTTTTTTTTTTAAATTAGCAAAATATGTCCCTTACCCCCTACTAAAATATGACATTGTCCCCAATGTCAAATTTTAAAGGTAGAATTTAGGAGATATTACCTGCAGAGGTTGCTAACCACTTATTATAACTGAGACACAACAAACAAAATGTTAGATAATGTCACAAAGACAAAGTGCAATCCACTCCTTGCTCGTCCATATCTCTTTTTCTTTTTCCGAGCGTTTGCGAAACAACCGTAGCAGATAAATACTCATAAGCTTGGAGCTTTTTGAGTAAATCTTCAATGGTTGTAGTAGAAATTATGGTTCTCCTTGCCTCTGAAAACATGAATCCATTTTCCACAGCATTATCTAAATATGAAAGCAAATTACTAAAATAACCATTAATATTAAGCAAACCAATGGGTTTCTTTTTTGTGACCAAAGATGACCAAGAAGCCACGTAAGCTATTTCTTCCAATGTACCCAGACCTCCTGGTAAAGCAATGAATGCATCGGCACAATGGTACATGATTGTCATCCGTTCAGGGATACTCCAGACTTGTATTTCCTTACCCACGGTAGGTCCACGAAAACCTGTGAATAGTTTTGGGACGATTCCTAGAACTGGATTTCCTCCGGCGTGTGCTGCTGTAGCGACTGCTCCCATTAAACCCGTACTACCGCCTCCATAAATCAACTGGATCTTTTGTTGGGCAAGTATTACTCCAACTCTTATGGCTTCATCAGCTAATATTTTATTTTTCCCTGGATAAGCACCTCCAAAGACACAAATTTTTTCAATGCGCTGGGATGAAGTACTTTCCATTTTTTTTTTCGAGTGCCTGAAAGAGAATGAGTAGATGGTGTAATATATAGAGGACTGAGTAGTGAATCAGACAAGAGTAATAATGTCGTCGAAAGTGTATTTGACCTGTCAGAAGAAAATGTTAACCTACCTAACAAAAGATTTTTGCGTGATTTCAGGAAGAAAATCAAAAAGAGAAGAAAAAATCAACCGTAAAAGACAAATAAAAAAAACGAGAATAATTACACAAATCGAACAACACGTAAATTAAACCAAAATAAAGTTATTGCAAATCAAACCAAAAGCTGAGAAGTCATTTATTGTAGTTGTGATTGTGGCTCACATCTTCCTCTGGTTTTACGTCCAGAAACGGCTTAAACGCCTTCTATGAGTCGAGGATATGCTTCCCATCCAGTTTTCTTACAAGCTGGCAAACAGGGTCTTTTAACATCAGATTCCCAAGATGTTGCCATTCCCTTTGGAATTGCGGCCATAAATCAAAAATTTCTCTTTGTACGTCTCCACTTGGATGCGTCTCAAGAGAAAGTTGGATATTACCCAAATTCTCCTTACTCAGTCCATCCTTAATGAATTCAATTTTATCATCTCGATTAGAGGACGGAATCCCAATAGAACGACATTTACCGTTACACGTCCATCGTGCACATTTGTGGCAATTTGAACTCATGCGCTTTGCTCGTCGCTTCTTTGCAAAAGTGCTTCTACCAGTACCTGGTAAATGCAAAATAGGAAGATATTCATCTTCACGTACCTTGGCTTCAATTATCCAACGTATGTCTTCAGGAATCCCTTTGTGCATAAGCATTCTTAATCTTTCAAATCGAACTTGGTAAAGCTTCAGTAAAATATTTCGAGGAAAAGGAGGAAATCGTTTCTGCAATCTTGTGAGAATATCATCCATCCTGAAAAAAATGAAAAAAAAAATTGAAAGAGAAATTGGAAGAGAAATTTATATACAATATCAGTTTTATGGGTAGCTGATGGAACCGACTTAAATAATCACGGAGTACCGTTATCCGCCATTTAACCGGGGTTAAAAAAATTATATTTACATCTAGTTATTTTCAAAACAAGGATCAGAAAGAAAAACAACATAAAAAAACTCAAAAACAAAACACTCTAAATAAAATCCTAAATTCTTCCCCCCACACATAATTCTTACATTGTCATTAATGTAATGCTATTAATCCCAAATGAAAGAATCATGTGTAAGTGAAAAGAAATAATAAACAAAATAAACTTATGCAGCCTAAATGAACTTAGAAACACTAAACACAATTAGCAAAGAAACATAAGAAAAAGATAAAGAAAAAGAGAGCAAATCTGAGGATGGCAGTTTGGCAATGCTTTCACTAATTAGGCTGCCTCCCCCAATTAGCACTTGATTGATTGTTTTCAGCCTAGCCAATTCCCCTTCTTGGCTTTTTAGGATCTTTTGGCTTAGACATGAAACTTCTCGGATTTTTGCGTTTTGGAGGAAGTTTTCTTTGCAAAACAGCCAATGCCTTCTCCCCCACACGTATTATTTCATCATTCTTGGTGGGGTATAGCTCTTTGAGGAATTGTGCATATCTTGGTACTTGTCTAATGGCATCCACAAGAAAGCTGTTTAAGGTTTCCAAAAATTGTTGTTCATGTTCCTCCTTTTTGGACTTTGCAAATCTGCTAGGAAAAAGTGGAGAAGGAACATTAGTAGAAATAAGAACCTTAAAAGCTACCTGAGGTGTCAAAGTACTCTCAATTTGAATGGTGGCTTCATTATCCTCAAGAAGTGAATCCATCTTTGGTTTTGTCTCATCCTCATCTTGTTCCTCATTTGTCAAGGTCACAATAGTAGCATTCTCCTTTGGGTTAATCACCGTTTGGGAAGGGAGTGCTAGAGATCTTTCTGCTACTAATTCCACCGTACTACTAGCCAATAGGCTCATTTGCCTTTCCAAACTCTGGATGCTTGCCCTTGTTTCCTGTTGAAATTGCAAAGTATCAGTAACAAGAGAATATACAAGATTTTCTAAAGAAGTACCTGAGTTTTGAGTCATATGTGGTGGTTGAAAAAGATCTGGTTCTTGAGACCTTGATTGATTGAAGCTAGATGGATGAGTGTAATTGGCATAAGGATCTACTTCTTGGTAATTTTTCGAGTAGCCATAATTAGTATGATCCCACCATCCCTCATGGTAAGTGTTGGAGTAAAGATCATACTGTTGGTCTTGGAACACTTGATGGCCTTGACATCCTCCCATGGCCAACTGTTGAACTGGGGAGGTGAGCTTGGCTTGTTGATTCTCCATGTTCATGTATGCCACCAACTCTTCAAGTGTTAGATTACTCAATTCCATCGTTTTTTTTTTATTTGAAAAGAAAAACCTTGATGTACAAGAAGATAAAACTAATTAGAACTGAAAATAAGAATAAACCAAGTAACAAATAAACTAAAGAAAGCAATCCCCGGCAACGGCGCCAAAAATTTGATGCACCCAAAAGAGTGTATCTTATTTAACCTTGCACTAAAAAGATCAATTGTAGAGTATAATGATTAGCAAGGGTCGAGTCCTCAGGGATTGGGTTTTAGTTTATAAGTTGATAGTTTAAAACTTAAATTCAAGAACAATAAAAGAAAAGGGGGTTTTGAAATAGTTTTTAAAAATAAGCAAACAAGAAAAGTAAGATGCAAGTAAGAAATAAGAAATCAAATATGAGAGAAATATGGTTAAGGTTTCATTCTCCACCACCAGACATCATTAAGAATCAATTTCAATTCTATCAATATCAACCAACTATCAAAGTTAACAACCGTTGATAACAACAAGCTCTGTTATCCCAATCTTTCCTTAGTTTGTCGTTAAATAGAACAAGCCTTATTGCTTCAGTGAAACTCGAGATATAGCTGATATGGCAAAAGGTGTCGGAACTGGAACTGAACTGGATTTGCCCTTAATTCTAGTAATCTGAAATCACTCAAAGAAACTTGTGAAAAACACCAAATTACATAAAAATATAAAAGATCATAAACACAATTAGACTAAACAATAATAACTCGTATTTGACACAAAACAATAATAAAACATAACTAAAAACTATATAATTATACGAGTTATCAGCTTTCTTGGGGTTAGGGTATTTCAATTTGTTAGTGGGTTCAAAGGGTTTAACCCCTCGGGTTCACATCAATTGATATTCAGAGCTCAGGTTCCAATCATGCTTTTTGTTTGGATTGTCACTGACAAGATTTTGGGGTTTCAAACAAACTTGTCTTGGGGTTATAGCTTTAGGCATTTTAACCACGGTTATAGTTTTTAGGCAGTTTAGTTTTGGGGTTTCAGTCTTGAAAAGTAATTTTTCCAAGCAGGGTTTTTCTCTAAACTATCACCTACAAGGTTTTGGGGTTTCAAACAAACTTGTCTTGGGGTTATAGCTTTAGGCATTTTTCCTAGGGTAATAGTTTTAGGCAGTCTAAGTTTGGGGTTTCAGTCTTGAAAACTGGTTTAGATCAAGATTTCGTTTCTTCAATTCTTGATTTATTAAAATTGTTCTTGTTGATTCTTGATCCGAATCTTGAAAAAAAATAAAAGAAAATCAAGAACTTAAAGGCGCATTCGAACAGTCCAAGAAAAAAAGAAAGAAAGTGATCCGAGATTTCAAGAACATCAAGAAAGTCTCGTGAAAAAAAAAAATATTGTTCGAATAGGCAGAAAAAGAAAGAAAGATTCGAAAAAGATGACAAGAAAGGGGAAAAAATTGAAATCTTGGTAATCTTGTTCTTGTTTTTACCTTTTTACTAATTGGGTTTCTTGTTTCTTGAATCTTTTTGCCAGGTAGAATTAAGCAAGGGAGTTCTTGAAGAGTTCTTCTAGTTCTTAAAGAGCTTGAAAGAGGAAATAGAGTGGTAAAAGGCAAGAAAGCGTAAGATTATTGCTGAAAAAGCCTAAAAGAGTGCAAACAAGAGTTGAAGTAATATCATATTTGAGTGTAAACACTAAGGGAGTGTGAGTTTTTTTTTTTTTTTTATCACTAACAATTTGTTTTGTAGCAACTTCAACAATGTATCACAAGAGTGACTCAACACCTAAGACGAAGGTGGATAGCTTATCCTCTATGTTGCATGCTATGCAACAAGAATCTGTATGGTTAAAATTGGTGTTGGAGGAGATGAGACATAGGATGGGTCAATAAGAGATAGTGAATAGAAATCTACAAGATCCTGTGGTAGGTGAGTCTCTTGTTGCAAGGTATTCTCTCTCTAGACACCTAATTTTGTCCGAACCACTAAAACAGGTATGTTTTCTTCCAAAATTGATGTTTCAAAATGTAAAAAGATTTTTTTCATCCTGCAAGTGGTACTCTGAGACGTAGTCTAAGAAGACGAGCATAAAAAGTCAAACTCGAAAAGTCAACCTCGAAAAGTCAACTACTAAAAAAGTCAACCCACTTTCAAAATCAAGATTTGAAGTTGAATTGAAAAATGGCAAAAGAATTTTGATAATCTGATGTCTACATCAAAAGATATGGAGTTCGGACGTTGGGTTAAGGAGATTCAGTAGAAAGGAAACCCTATTTCGAGAAATTTGGGGAAAAGTGCTTAAACGATCAAATTGGTCGAAATTAAAGGTTCCAAATGAAAGATAAGCACTGAATACGGGTAACAGAGAAGCTACTTCAATGAAAAATTGAAATAAAACCGAGAATTAGGGTTTTTGGTAGATTTCGGTGAAATTTGGAAGAATTACAGAAATGGCCCGATTTGGTAAGACTAAAGCACCTAATTGATGAGGAGTGATTAAACAAGGAGAGCCCAAGGCTCAGTTTGAAGAAAATCTAAAAATCGAACTTTTTTTTAGCAAAACTGGGTTTCGTAGGCAAAAGGGCAAAATTGGAAATTTTGGAAAAAATAGCAAATTAACTCCAAAAATTCTGAATATTTGCATATCTCAGTCTTAAATCATTTCAAAGAGATTGGCGAAAGAAAATCCAGATTCGGAGTTCGTTTGCAAAATGGCCAAATCTCGGGTCCCCTATGTAGAAATTCAAGAAGATAAATCCTGAAAAAATAGCAAAGGAACTCCAAAATTTCTAAAAATTTTCAGATCTCATTCTTAAATTATTTGGAAGAGATTGGAGAAAGAAAATCCGGATTCGGAGTTCGTTTGCAAAATGGCCAAATCCCGGGCCCACTATGTAGTAATTCAAGCAGATAAATCCTGAAAAAATACCAAATGAGTTCCAAAAATTCTGAAAACTTCCAGATCATATTTTTAAATTATTTGGAAGAGATTGGTGAATAAAAATCTGGATTTGGAGCTCGTTTAAAAAATGGTAAAGTTTGGGAGCCCAAAAAGGCAATTTTGGAAGAAAAAATCCAAATAAATAGCAAATGCGCTCAGAAAATTTATAAAATCTCCAGAATTCAATTTTTTATTATTTTGGAAGTATTGAAAAAAGAAATTTTGGATTTGGAGTCCGTTTTCTATTTATTTACGTTCGGGGGACAAAAAGGTCATTTAACCCAAGAAACCGAAAAGGGCTATTCTTGCCTTTTATAAAAATGGAAATTAGCCTGGAAGATGAGGGGTCAGCCGGCCAAGGCCCAATGGTGGGCAAATATTTTTTTATTTTTAATCAAAAGGCCAACAATGAAGGTAGTTATTTTTTGATCAACCCTTTGTAATTAAGCCACATGGACCAATGCATGAAGAGGGAGAATGTCAACATAATGGCTTAAGATTCTTGAACAGCTGTAATTGTGGATAGCTGATTACCTAATCTAAGGGTGATAATTTCACATTTTAAATATCTTGAATTAATAGCCTTCGGATCAAAATTGGTTAGAAAAAAATGACAACATGCTAGCCATTTAGAAGGCCATTCGGCCACTAAGGGGAGAGGAGCTCTCTCTCTTTCATTTCACTCTCTATTCACTCTTGTTTGGCTGATTTCTCTCCATTGTTGAAAGGTAAAAAGAAAAGTTTAGAAAAGAGAAGAAAGTTAGAAGAGAAAAAGCTTGCAATATAGCTTCTAGATGTTGCTTTAAGCACCATACTCTTGCACTTTCCTTGATTTTCTATTCTTGATTTGCTGTTTGGATTACTATTATGGTGAGTTTCTTTTGATTTTTCTTTCTAAAATAACTGTTTTTAATATTTTTCTTCAAGTTCTTCTTTATACTTTCTTGGAAAAATCTTTGAGAAATTTTTTTTCATGACTTAGAGGGATGGCCGAATGGCTTTTTTTTAGTGTAGTTGCTGTTTTGTTTTTTTTATTTCATGTTATTAGTGATATTAAACAAGTTTTGATGCTTTAAATCTTCTTCAAATACATAAACATGAAGCTTGTTTTGATTTGGTTGCTTGCTTGTTTCCATTTTTGAATCTATTATCTTGTTATCATGTTTATTTTACTTGTCTTGCATTTTTGATTTCCTATTTTCAAAATGTTTAAGTTTGTTTATGTTTTACATTTTGTTAATCCATGTGTTTGTGAAAATGCCTATTGGTTATCATGCATTTACTTTATATTTGCATGATTTGAGTATTGTTCTTTAGCTATGCATGTTATTATCTTATGTGTTTGTGAAAATGCCATGCTCATTTTAAAGTATGAGACCATTCGGCCACCCCTCTCTTTTAAGCTTTGTGTGTGCATTTTTGTTATGCTAGTTGATAGGTTTGCATTTTCATTATATTTGGTTGTGTATTTTTTTAAGCATGCTATATGCTTGTGTTATTGCCATGCATTCTTTAGATTTAGGTTTTGCTTGTATTGCCGTGCATAATCATGCATTTTAGACCAAGGTTGCATTAAATGTCATGCAAGTTCATTAAGGTTTAGGTCATTTTATTGATGCCATGCATTTTTCATGTCATTTAGGTTTTAAATCATGCATTTCATGCATCATATTTGCTGTATTTTCATGCATTTCATGTCCTTGCCACATGATTTATGACTTAGACCAATCAATGGTTCAAAGTCATGCTCATTTTGAGCATACTTGTGGAAAATGAAAGAGTTGTCAAATTGATTATTTTACCTTTGTGATTTTTTTTTTTTTACTTAGCCAATTTTTGTTTAACTTTTCAAAAGTGTTAGCTACTGTTTTTGAGCCTTTAGGAGGGTCTCTAACATTTTTACTTTGAATTTTAAATGATTTTCTCAAAGGCAAAAAAATGTGTTTTGGCAAAACAGTTTTTTTACCTAGTATTCGTACTTTCCCAATTTTTTGGGTGTCATCTTTAATAAAAAAATTAAGCTGATTTTTTCCCGTGTAGTTTTACATGTCCTGAGTCTCCAGTATTTTGTTTAGATTTTTTTGAATTTTTAAAAATAAGGTAAAAAATCGTGCTTTAAAACTGGACAGTAGAGACATAATTGAATTTGAAGAAAAATCATTTTTCTGTTTTGGTTAAGTTACTTAGAAGGGGTTGATTAGGAAGTTTAGCTACTGACGTAGGGTAGTTTCTAAGCCTTTTTAAACTCTAAAATATGATTTTTTAGATCTCGGGTTAAGGGTGGTCAAGTCCGAGATTTTAAACTTAGGAAATTAGAGTCATTTAAAATGGGTATAGCTAAGTTTTTATTTTTAATCTAAGCTTTTCAAAATTGTTTTAAAACAATCACAAAGTATTTTGGTTTTAGAATATTTAATTTGATATATTTTCCTAAGGTAGCAGGATATCTTTTTAGATATACGGATTTTCTTAATTAAAGGAAAAATACATTCTCATGCATTGCATTTTCCATATTCATGCATACTATATAATATGTGATTTTTGCTATGTTAATTTTCATGATGGTGTTATTGTCTTTGATTTAAATTTTTGATATTATATTAATTGTTATATTGTTTTGAATATTTCATGATATCCTATGCTTTTTATTTAGTTATTTTTCTCATATTATTTAGCATATACTATGTTCATGCATTATTATTATTATTTTTATTTTCATGCATATATGTTAGCATTATTTTAATTTCATGTTATTTCATATCATTTAGATTATATGTCATATCATTTATATTTGCCATGTCATTTAAATCATTTTATTCCATTTAGAATATATTATATTACCTACGATATTTCATTTCATATAGAATATATTATGTTACCTAGGTCATTTCATTTCATATATAATATATTATGTTACTTAGGTGATTTCATTTCATACAGAATATATCATGTTACCTAGGTCATTTCATTTCATTTAGAATATATCATATGACTTAGGATATTTCATTTCATTTAGAATATGCTAAGACATTTAAATTATATCATACAATTTAGGTTATATTATATTATCTAGACTTTGCTATGTCATCTTATTTATGTCACACATATTCATATATATATATATATATATATTTAAATGTTTTGAAAAAGGTAATGATTTTCAATAAAATAAAGATATTCTCGAGTTAAAATAATTCATGAGTTCTCTGCCGGGTTTGATGGGGAGGATATCATCAATTATCATTAATAACATAATATCTTCTTTAAAATAAGAATGATTCGGAAAGTTTTCCAAACTAATAAAAATTTCTATATTTTGCCACGTTTGTTGGGGAATATAGGAAATTTTTGAATTAATAAATTCCGGATCATTTTCAATTAAAAATAGAATTATTTTTCTTTAAATTGGGAATTAACTTGAAATACCAATTTAAAAATTGATTTTTTACCGAGACTTGAGATAACACACGATTAATAAGGTACCGTTTTATACGGGAGTTGTGGGGGTGCTAATCCTTCCCCACATGTAACCGAGTCCCGAAGCCGCTTCTTTGATTTCTCTGGTTTAAAACGCAGACTTGAAATTGGTTTTAAAAAAAATATTTTAATTAATTTTAAAATATTTTATAAAACCGATTTTAATAGGTGGCCGATCACACTTAACCAAAAAAGGTTGGTGGCGACTCCATGTCTTTTTCATGGTTATTTTCAAAACCTTCATTTTTCTAGAGGAATTAAGACGAGTTTTCCTTGTTTTTTTTTTTAATGTCATGCTTTACGAATAATAAAGTCTTGCGATGAGACTTGTTATTTTTTAGGTTGCGACAGCTTGGCGACTACACTAGGGACATTAGAGAGTCAGACCTAGAATTAGTCGTGTGTTATCAAAGTGTCGATTTTGTTGGTTTAATTGGTATTTAATTTTAATTCTCACATTTTTTTTAAGGAGAATTTTGAAAATAATAAAATGTTTTTAAATATGTCCATACTCATGTGCATGCATTTTATTATTGGTCTCTAATTATTTAAGGTTGTATATTATAATTACTTGTTGGTTAATGCGTTACACTATTCTTGAATATTCTTTTAATAAATTGCTAGAGCATTTAGAGTAAGGTTTGTAGAATAGGTGGTGAAAGGTTTGTTGTTCCTCCACACACACCACAGGTGCATTTGCATATCATGAGCCCTATACCCAGGTTTCGTCCTTTTAGGTGGGAGCAATGTAACTAAGCCTTTGTGATTAACAATCCGCATGGGCTAGTGAAACACTTCCGGAGTACTAAATTACCTAAGCCTTCGTGATTAACAATCCGCATGGGCTAGGGAAATAGACTCTAACGAATTGAACCCGCTTTTATTGGGGTGTCTTACTAGCCTTCACCGACGACAGTGAGGAGCAATTCGGGGCCTTTAGAACCGATTCACCCTCATATAGTGAACCTAGGTGAAGCCATGCTGGATTTCCGTTAGATATACCGGAGATAGGAACACATGGAGGGACATTTCTAAACCTTTTATTACCTATTTTACACTCTGAATAAGTGTTGTAGATAGGGCAGCGATGTACGTACATCGCCCGTAATAAATTTAATACCCCATCCCAAAGGCATTGTGATGCCTAAGTGAGTCGATACTGTTGGGGCAAGTGTTCATAAACTTTTTAAAATTGAAAATATTAAAACATTCTATTTCAAATATTTTTGCATATTTCATGCATATGTGAATAAAGCATGTACATTTATGGTTGTATTGTTGATCTCTTTTTTTTGCAATAAATGGATGGTAATAATAATCTTATTTGATGATTTCATAAAACCGTAGTGTTACATGAACATTTTGATATTGTACCATAGTAGGATCCACTACCCCAAAATTCTTTCGAAAATAATATGTTTGGTTTTTCATAAAAAAACATGTTTCAAAAAATCATAGATTAAATTTGGTGGCAAATCTTGCATAATAAGATTTTTGAATAATCAAGATTTAGGTCCCACCAATTTCGTGTAATCATTGGTTAATTTCTTTGTGCATATCTTTGTGTTAATTCATTTATTCTTTACATGTATCATATAGACATCATGTTACAGTCATAAGCAAGCATACTCATTCATTACCAGCATGATTTTCCTGTATATACCCATGTATTAATTTGCTTATTCTTTACATGCACCATGTCAGGATCAGGTCGCATTCATGACAAACATAGTCATCATAATTTCTCTGTATATGCTCATACATTAATCATCAATATATTCATGCACATAAGAATAGAGCATGTACCTTCATAATTGTATTCTTGATCCCATGGTAATAATGCATTTTCATTTGCATGAAAGGGGTTCGAGATATGAGGAAAGAATCGGAGGAATGATTGGGTGCTTTGGAATGCAATCAAGAGGAATTTAGGCATGAAATCCGGGAAGTGAAAGAACAACTCGCCAAATTGCTGAAAACGTTTGAGGATATGGGTAAGAGTAAGGGGGAACTTTCTCAGGGCTCTACATCGCCTTCGGATCAACCAAAACCATTAGGTCTAGAACATACAATCCTTGTTGGATCCTGCACTTGTCAATGCCACAAAGGTTGCAATCCTGATGAAATTCTGGACAAGATCTTGAAAATGATTAAACTCGAGAGCCTGATACCAAGGATAGAAACCTCAGATCCCAAACAGTCCCTGCAATTGGTCCCAGGTCCAAACCAGTATCCTTACCCTACTATGGCCCAATTATCTACTAGGATGATCACTACGGGACCCCTGAATCCCACTCCATTACCACCAATTGGCAGTTTGTATTGCTTCCCTCATCAATCACCTTATCCAGCATATGGGATAGGAACCTCGAGCTATGTACAACCTCCAAAGGCCCCGTTCCCAAATCCATACCCTTATCTTGTTATTCCACCATCTCCCCACGTAAACACTTCGGTTCGAACCTTAGTGCCACCGCCAAGTGCCCCCTGTGTGACTAAGAAATAACCCCAGGATAAGATCCAAAGGCATTTTGATCCCCTTCTAATCAGCTATCAAGAGCTTTTCCCAATGTTGGTCCGAAATCACCTGGTTGCCTATATGCTGTTGAAACCCCTGTCACTACCATACCCAAAGTGGTATAATTCGAATGCAAGATGTGATTATCATTGTGGAACTGTTGGGCATAGCATTGATCACTACAATGCACTCAAGAACAAAGTACAAACCCTTATAGACCCCAAGTGGTTGGATCCAACGACATTGATTGACAGAGGACTAGAAAAGGGTAATTAGGATTGGGAGATCTACAGCAATGATGTCGAAGGACTTCGGTCTGATATGATGTAGTAGGATTTCACCTTTTCAGTAGCCGGCTCTTATAGCCTTAGGATGCTAGGAAGAATAAAGTGCTTGTAAAAGACAGTTTTAACCACTGCTCAGATTTTGTAAACATGGTTTATACCATTGTGAACGTTGATATGGGAATGAATTGGTTGTGCTTCAAATTTATGAGATGTTGATGATTAAGTTCCTCCGATTCTTATTTCCTCCGTGATATCTTCCCCTTTGCATTTTGCATCCAATCAATTATTTGTCATACCATACTTTCATATATGCATCTTGGTAGCATTAGGTGGTATTCATGACAAACATAGTCAGCATGATTTTTTTTGTATATCTTCAAGTGATGCACCCAAAAGAGTGTATCTTATTTAACCTTGCACTAAAAAGATCAATTGTAGAGTATAATGATTAGCAAGGGTCGAGTCCTCAGGGATTGGGTTTTAGTTTATAAGTTGATAGTTTAAAACTTAAATTCAAGAACAATAAAAGAAAAGGGGGTTTTGAAATAGTTTTTAAAAATAAGCAAACAAGAAAAGTAAGATGCAAGTAAGAAATAAGAAATCAAATATGAGAGAAATATGGTTAAGGTTTCATTCTCCACCACCAGACATCATTAAGAATCAATTTCAATTCTATCAATATCAACCAACTATCAAAGTTAACAACCGTAGATAACAACAAGCTCTGTTATCCCAATCTTTCCTTAGTTTGTCGTTAAATAGAACAAGCTCTCTATTTAATCTCTAACCATCAAACAACCTAGAATAAGCTCTCTAAATTCAATTTAATGGCAGCTTTATGATGAGAAAGATAGGTTGATCTAAGCAACAAACACATAAGCTCGGATTGTTCAACTTAGGTTATGTTCCACTTTGCAATTATTGAAAACTTGACCATAATCATTAATCACAAATTGCCACTTATGAATAGGAAATCAAGACAATTACACGGATCAAGACTCCTAAACTAGCAATAGATAATTATCAAGATCTATATAGTTGTACACCTAAACAAATCAAGACAACATCATGAACAATTCTTGTAGAAGAACATAAGCAACTTTGATAGAAAATTAATGATTAATAGAATCTGAAAATCAATCGCAAAACATGTCTAGGGCTTTGAAATCACCCTTAACCAAATAGAAGTTTAGCCTAGCATAGGCATTGTAAACATAAACATAAAATTAAAGAGAATCTAAGAAGAAAATAAAAGAAAGAAAGAAGAAAATTATCCAGCCTCTTGCTCTCTCTAAAGAAAAAGAAAACTAGAGAAAAGAAAGAAGAAGAAAACTTAGAGAATTTTATTACAATGGCTAATATCCTACCAATCTACCATGTCTCTTACAATCATCCAAGGCCCTCTATTTATACACATTTTGGAGAGCTAAATGACAAGAGACAAGCTTTATAAATTTCAAAGGTAGGTATAATAGGTGGGTGCATTTTTCTAACAATTTTCGTCATATTGTATGACAATTCTGATCAGCCAGCTTGATGGTCAATTTTGTCAATATTGGAGGCTTGATCTGATCAAATGGTCTTCTATAAAAATGTTCCCCTATCAGTCGGTGATCCATAGCCGTTGAAATCAGCTCATTTTCTGATGTGGATCAGAAGATATGGTCAAAATACCAAAACTTGTCAGCACAGACGTCATTGCACATCAGCCAACTTGATGGTTGATTTCGCTAGGGAAAACGACTCCGTTTCAAGAAGTGTAAAGCATGAAAAAGATAAATATGCCTCTTAACTTTGCACTGTTAAACTTTCAGCCTTATTGCTTCAGTGAAACTCCAGATATAGCTGATATGGCAAAAGGTGTCGGAACTGGAACTGAATTGGATTTGCCCTTAATTCTTGATTTAACCTAGTAATCTGAAATCACTCAAAGAAACTCGTGAAAAACACCAAATTACATAAAAATATAAAAAATCATAAACACAATTAGACTAAGCAATAATAACTCGTATTTGACACAAAACAATAATAAAACATAACTAAAAACTATATAATTATACGAGTTATCACACCCCCACACTTAGATTGTTGCTAGTCCCTAGCAACGACTCAATAAAAATAAAATAAGAAAATCTAATCTAATCCATTTTCGTAGGAAATCACGGTGGCACTTAGCATGTGACACAAGCCTTTAAACCCCTAGGTGTCCCTAGTGGACGAGTTTAGTCTCGTGAGGGTTTACTAGGACGATACCCACAAACATTGAAGACATAAGAAAAACTAAAAATAATAATTATAACTAATCCTTCCAATATAAATTAGAGATAATCATTGGACAAGTCTTAAAAACTAATCAATAGCTTAAAGAAATTCACAAAAAATCTTGCTTGAATGTAAATAGTTTGAGTTAAGCCAATATTAACATAACATATTTCAATCAAAATAGTGCATATTCAAACTTAATCTCAACTTCTCACATGGGATACTCTCTTGATTTTCACTCTTTAATGTAGTGGTAAAGTGTTTACACTCAATCAATCTCACGAAAACACTTCCACCATATG
This sequence comes from Fremontodendron californicum, assembly GCA_030761205.1. Taxonomy (NCBI): domain Eukaryota; kingdom Viridiplantae; phylum Streptophyta; class Magnoliopsida; order Malvales; family Malvaceae; genus Fremontodendron; species Fremontodendron californicum. Next base: position 6,507,137 of record JAULJL010000023.1, on the reverse strand, counting down.
CTTGCTTGTCCACCTATTCTCCACTATTTACATCATACAACTTCATAAATCAAGAGGTCTTTATTCAAGGTTGTAATGGGGCCAAATGGTTATAATGTGGTTAAAGAACAAAAGGATAAAGATATCACAAAGGTTCCAAAGAGTTCATAGAGTTTAGAGACATAATAAGATCATACAAATAAAACTTCTCAAAACTCTTATAAAGCACATAATAACATAGGCTAAATATTCATGTTGAGCCTTTGCATCATTCTAACCAACTTTGTAACATTTTTTTCTTTACTTTAACTAGAAGTTCAAGAGAAGATTTTTTTTTTTTTTATATGGGAATGTATTTGACAATGATCCCTTTCTTTTTCTCTTGACTTTTTTTTTTCTTTTCTTCCCTCACACTTATCTTTTGTTTCCAACCCAAATTTTTAAGTAAAAATATCCCTTGTTTTTTTGCAATATATCTCAAAATATATAATCCATCTTTAGAACAAGGGTTATATTTAGGCTAGGTGTAAGTTGTGGTTACCAAATAAATAGCTTATTCAATGTAGGCTCAAATTGGCTCACTAGGGGTGTGTTCTCTTGGAACATCAATAAGGGATGGCTGTTTGGCCCTGGCTAAAAATCCTAATGCCTCTATCATATTCATGTTGTCGCATGCATCAATATAGTCTCAACAAGGTCTAAAGCAAGTTCTAGAGAATCATGTAATCATAAGAGCACTCAAGAAAGAAATTAGATTGATTTGTATAATGCGTCAATCATTATAGGCTCAAAAACTCACAAGGATGATTATACAAGTCAGATTAAGTCTAAACATTCTTCTTTCTCAATCAACATATCATATTAACATTGGCTCATAAAACGATTGATATCAAGTTCAATTCTCATGAAAATCTTCTCACTAATAAATCTGTTTTAGACATATGCAATTCATATCTCATCATAGTATTGAAAAGGAACTAAAACATACTAAAAATAATAATAAAGACTCATAAAAAAAATAGTAGACAAAAATAAAAGAAATCCTAAATCATTCCCCCCACACTTAATTCTTACATTGTCCTCAATGTAAGTCTATTAACCCAAATGAAAGAATCATGTGTAAGAGAAAAGAACTAATAACATAAGAATAGGAACAACTAAGACTCAAAACAAAACAAACTCATGCAACCTAAATAATCCTAAAATACTAAACAAAAATTAACAAGTAAACATAAAAAGATTAAAATCAAACTGACAAGGTATGTCTCAAGTCTCCCTTACTCAGACCTTGTTCAGAATGAATACTTCTAAATTGCTTAAAACACAACAAACTTTTTTTTTTTTTTTGAAAAGAAGAAATCAAACTGACAAGGTATGTCTCAAGTCTCCCTTACTCAGACCTTGTTCAGAATGAATACTTCTAAATTGCTTAAAACACAACAAATTTTTTTTTTTTTTTAAATTAGCAAAATATGTCCCTTACCCCTACTAAAATATGACATTGTCCCCAATGTCAAATTTTAAAGGTAGAATTTAGGAGATATTACCTGTAGAGGTTGCTACCACTTATTATAACTGAGACACAACAAACAAAATGTTAGATAATGTCACAAAGACAAAGTGCAATCCACTCCTTGCTTGTCTATATCTCTTTTTCTTTTTCCGAGCGTTTGCGAAACAACCGTAGCAGGTAAATACTCATAAGCTTGGAGCTTTTTGAGTAAATCTTCAATGGTTGTAGCAGAAATTATGGTTCTCCTTGCCTCTGAAAACATGAATCCATTATCCACAGCATTATCTAAATATGAAAGGAAATTACTAAAATAACCATTAATATTAAGCAAACCAATGGGTTTCTTTTTTGTGACCAAAGATGACCAAGAAGCCACGCAAGCTATTTCTTCCAATGTACCCAGACCTCCTGGTAAAGCAATGAATGCATCGGCACAATGGTACATGATTGTCATCCGTTCAGGGATACTCCAGACTTGTATTTACTTACCCACGGTAGGTCCACAAAAACCTGTGAATAGTTTTGGGACGATTCCTAGAACTGGACTTCCTCCGGCGTGTGCTGCTGTAGCGACTGCTCCCATTAAACCCGTACTACCGCCTCCATAAATCAACTGGATCTTGTGTTGGGCAAGTATTACTCCAACTCTTATGGCTTCATCAGCTAATATTTTATTTTTCCCTGGATAAGCACCTCCAAAGACACAAATTTTTTCAATGCGCTGGGACGAAGTACTTTCCATTTTTTTTTTCGAGTGCCTGAAAGAGAATGAGTACATGGTGTAATATATAGAGGACTGAGTAGTGAATCAGACAAGAGTAATAATGTCGCCGAAAGTGTATTTGACCTGTCAGAAGAAAATGTTAACCTAACAAAAGATTTTTGCGTGATTTCAGGAAGAAAATCAAAAAGAGAAGAAAAACCAACCGTAAAAGACCAATGCAAAAAAAAAAAAACGAGAATAATTACACAAATCGAACAACACGTAAATTAAACCGAAATGAAGTTATTGCAAATCAAACCAAAAGCTGAGAAGTCATTTATTGTAGTTGTGATTGTGGCTCACATCTTCCTCTGGTTTTACGTCCAGAAACGGCTTAAACGCCTTCTATGAGTCGAGGATATGCTTCCCATCCAGTTTTCTTACAAGCTGGCAAACAGGGTCTTTTAACATCAGATTCCCAAGATGTTGCCATTCCCTTTGGAATTGCGGCCATAAATCAAGAATTTCTCTTTTTACGTCTCCACTAGGATGCGTCTCAAGAGAAAGTTGGATATTACCCAAATTCTCCTTACTCAGTCCATCCTTAATGAATTCAATTTTATCATCTCGATTAGAGGACAGAATCCCAATAGAACTACATTTACCGTTACACGTCTATCGTGCACATTTGTGGCAATTTGAACTCATGCGCTTTGCTCGTCGCTTCTTTGCAAAAGTGCTTCTACCTGTACCTGGTAAATGCAAAACAGGAAGATATTCATCTTCACGTACCTTGGCTTCAATTATCCAACGTATGTCTTCAGGAATCCCTTTGTGCATAAGCATTCTTAATCTTTCAAATCGAACTTGGTAAAGCTTCAGTAAAATATTTCGAGGAAAAGGAGGAAATCGTTTCTGCAATCTTGTGAGAATATCATCCATCCTGAAAAAAAAATGAAAGAGAAATTGAAAGAGAAATTTATATACAATATCAGTTTTGTGGGTAGCTGATGGAACCGACTTAAATAATCACGGAGTACCGTTATCCGCCATTTAACCGGGGTTAAAAAATTATATTTACATCTAGTTATTTTCAAAACAAGGATCAGAAAGAAAAACAACATAAAAAGACTCAAAAACAAAACACTCTAAATAAAATCCTAAATTCTTCCCCCCACACATAATTCTTACATTGTCATTAATGTAATGCTATTAATCCCAAATGAAAGAATCATGTGTAAGTGAAAAGAAATAATAAACAAAATAAACTTATGCAGCCTAAATGAACTTAGAAACACTAAACACAATTAGCAAAGAAACATAAGAAAAAGATAAAGAAAAAGAGAGCAAATCTGAGGATGGCAGTTTAGCAATGCTTTCACTAATTAGGCTGCCTCCCCCAATTAGCACTTGATTGATTGTTTTCAGCCTAGCCAATTCCCCTTCTTGGCTTTTTAGGATCTTTTGACTTAGACATGAAACTTCTCGGATTTTTGCGTTTTGGAGGAAGTTTTCTTTGCAAAACAGCCAATGCCTTCTCCCCCACACGTATTATTTCATCATTCTTGGTGGGGTATAGCTCTTTGAGGAATTGTGCATATCTTGGTACTTGTCTAATGGCATCCACAAGAAAGCTGTTTAAGGTTTCCAAAAATTGTTGTTCATGTTCCTCCTTTTTGGACTTTGCAAATCTGCTAGGAAAAAGTGGAGAAGGAACATTAGTAGAAATAAGAACCTTAAAAGCTACCTGAGGTGTCAAAGTACTCTCAATTTGAATGGTGGCTTCATTATCCTCAAGAAGTGAATCCATCTTTGGTTTTGTCTCATCCTCATCTTGTTCCTCATTTGTCAAGGTCACAATAGTAGCATTCTCCTTTGGGTTAATCACCGTTTGGGAAGGGAGTGCTAGAGATCTTTCTGCTACTAATTCCACCGTACTACTAGCCAATAGGCTCATTTGCCTTTCCAAACTCTGGATGCTTGCCCTTGTTTCCTGTTGAAATTGCAAAGTATCAGTAACAAGAGAATATACAAGATTTTCTAAAGAAGTACCTGAGTTTTGAGTCATATGTGGTGGTTGAAAAAGATCTGGTTCTTGAGACCATGATTGATTGAAGCTAGATGGATGAGTGTAATTGGCATAAGGATCTACTTCTTGGTAATTTTTCGAGTAGCCATAATTAGTATGATCCCACCATCCCTCATGGTAAGTGTTGGAGTAAAGATCATACTGTTGGTCTTGGAACACTTGATGGCCTTGACATCCTCCCATGGCCAACTGTTGAACTGGGGAGGTGAGCTTGGCTTGTTGATTCTCCATGTTCATGTATGCCACCAACTCTTCAAGTGTTAGATTACTCAATTCCATCGTTTTTTTTTTTATTTGAAAAGAAAAACCTTGATGTACAAGAAGATAAAACTAATTAGAACTGAAAATAAGAATAAACCAAGTAACAAATAAACTAAAGAAAGCAATCCCCGGCAACGGCGCCAAAAATTTGATGCACCCAAAAGAGTGTATCTTATTTAACCTTGCACTAAAAAGATCAATTGTAGAGTATAATGATTAGCAAGGGTCGAGTCCTCAGGGATTGGGTTTTAGTTTATAAGTTGATAGTTTAAAACTTAAATTCAAGAACAATAAAAGAAAAGGGGGTTTTGAAATAGTTTTTAAAAATAAGCAAACAAGAAAAGTAAGATGCAAGTAAGAAATAAGAAATCAAATATGAGAGAAATATGGTTAAGGTTTCATTCTCCACCACCAGACATCATTAAGAATCAATTTCAATTCTATCAATATCAACCAACTATCAAAGTTAACAACCGTTGATAACAACAAGCTCTGTTATCCCAATCTTTCCTTAGTTTGTCGTTAAATAGAACAAGCTCTCTATTTAATCTCTAACCATCAAACAACCTAGAATAAGCTCTCTAAATTCAATTTAATGGCAGCTTTATGATGAGAAAGATAGGTTGATCTAAGCAACAAACACATAAGCTCGGATTGTTCAACTTAGGTTATGTTCCACTTTGCAATTATTGAAAACTTGACCATAATCATTAATCACAAATTGCCACTTATGAATAGGAAATCAAGACAATTACACGGATCAAGACTCCTAAACTAGCAATAGATAATTATCAAGATCTATATAGTTGTACACCTAAACAAATCAAGACAACATCATGAACAATTCTTGTAGAAGAACATAAGCAACTTTGATAGAAAATTAATGATTAATAGAATCTGAAAATCAATCGCAAAACATGTCTAGGGCTTTGAAATCACCCTTAACCAAATAGAAGTTTAGCCTAGCATAGGCATTGTAAACATAAACATAAAATTAAAGAGAATCTAAGAAGAAAATAAAAGAAAGAAAGAAGAAAATTATCCAGCCTCTTGCTCTCTCTAAAGAAAAAGAAAACTAGAGAAAAGAAAGAAGAAGAAAACTTAGAGAATTTTATTACAATGGCTAATATCCTACCAATCTACCATGTCTCTTACAATCATCCAAGGCCCTCTATTTATACACATTTTGGAGAGCTAAATGACAAGAGACAAGCTTTATAAATTTCAAAGGTAGGTATAATAGGTGGGTGCATTTTTCTAACAATTTTCGTCATATTGTATGACAATTCTGATCAGCCAGCTTGATGGTCAATTTTGTCAATATTGGAGGCTTGATCTGATCAAATGGTCTTCTATAAAAATGTTCCCCTATCAGTCGGTGATCCATAGCCGTTGAAATCAGCTCATTTTCTGATGTGGATCAGAAGATATGGTCAAAATACCAAAACTTGTCAGCACAGACGTCATTGCACATCAGCCAACTTGATGGTTGATTTCGCTAGGGAAAACGACTCCGTTTCAAGAAGTGTAAAGCATGAAAAAGATAAATATGCCTCTTAACTTTGCACTGTTAAACTTTCAGCCTTATTGCTTCAGTGAAACTCCAGATATAGCTGATATGGCAAAAGGTGTCGGAACTGGAACTGAATTGGATTTGCCCTTAATTCTTGATTTAACCTAGTAATCTGAAATCACTCAAAGAAACTCGTGAAAAACACCAAATTACATAAAAATATAAAAATCATAAACACAATTAGACTAAGCAATAATAACTCGTATTTGACACAAAACAATAATAAAACATAACTAAAAACTATATAATTATACGAGTTATCACACCCCCACACTTAGATTGTTGCTAGTCCCTAGCAACGACTCAATAAAAATAAAATAAGAAAATCTAATCTAATCCATTTTCGTAGGAAATCACGGTGGCACTTAGCATGTGACACAAGCCTTTAAACCCCTAGGTGTCCCTAGTGGACGAGTTTAGTCTCGTGAGGGTTTACTAGGACGATACCCACAAACATTGAAGACATAAGAAAAACTAAAAATAATAATTATAACTAATCCTTCCAATATAAATTAGAGATAATCATTGGACAAGTCTTAAAAACTAATCAATAGCTTAAAGAAATTCACAAAAAATCTTGCTTGAATGTAAATAGTTTGAGTTAAGCCAATATTAACATAACATATTTCAATCAAAATAGTGCATATTCAAACTTAATCTCAACTTCTCACATGGGATACTCTCTTGATTTTCACTCTTTAATGTAGTGGTAAAGTGTTTACACTCAATCAATCTCACGAAAACACTTCCACCATATGCTTGCTTGTCCACCTATTCTCCACTATTTACATCATACAACTTCATAAATCAAGAGGTCTTTATTCAAGGTTGTAATGGGGCCAAATGGTTATAATGTGGTTAAAGAACAAAAGGATAAAGATATCACAAAGGTTCCAAAGAGTTCATAGAGTTTAGAGACATAATAAGATCATACAAATAAAACTTCTCAAAACTCTTATAAAGCACATAATAACATAGGCTAAATATTCATGTTGAGCCTTTGCATCATTCTAACCAACTTTGTAACATTTTTTTCTTTACTTTAACTAGAAGTTCAAGAGAAGATTTTTTTTTTTTTTTATATGGGAATGTATTTGACAATGATCCCTTTCTTTTTCTCTTGACTTTTTTTTTTCTTTTCTTCCCTCACACTTATCTTTTGTTTCCAACCCAAATTTTTAAGTAAAAATATCCCTTGTTTTTTTGCAATATATCTCAAAATATATAATCCATCTTTAGAACAAGGGTTATATTTAGGCTAGGTGTAAGTTGTGGTTACCAAATAAATAGCTTATTCAATGTAGGCTCAAATTGGCTCACTAGGGGTGTGTTCTCTTGGAACATCAATAAGGGATGGCTGTTTGGCCCTGGCTAAAAATCCTAATGCCTCTATCATATTCATGTTGTCGCATGCATCAATATAGTCTCAACAAGGTCTAAAGCAAGTTCTAGAGAATCATGTAATCATAAGAGCACTCAAGAAAGAAATTAGATTGATTTGTATAATGCGTCAATCATTATAGGCTCAAAAACTCACAAGGATGATTATACAAGTCAGATTAAGTCTAAACATTCTTCTTTCTCAATCAACATATCATATTAACATTGGCTCATAAAACGATTGATATCAAGTTCAATTCTCATGAAAATCTTCTCACTAATAAATCTGTTTTAGACATATGCAATTCATATCTCATCATAGTATTGAAAAGGAACTAAAACATACTAAAAATAATAATAAAGACTCATAAAAAAAATAGTAGACAAAAATAAAAGAAATCCTAAATCATTCCCCCCACACTTAATTCTTACATTGTCCTCAATGTAAGTCTATTAACCCAAATGAAAGAATCATGTGTAAGAGAAAAGAACTAATAACATAAGAATAGGAACAACTAAGACTCAAAACAAAACAAACTCATGCAACCTAAATAATCCTAAAATACTAAACAAAAATTAACAAGTAAACATAAAAAGATTAAAATCAAACTGACAAGGTATGTCTCAAGTCTCCCTTACTCAGACCTTGTTCAGAATGAATACTTCTAAATTGCTTAAAACACAACAAACTTTTTTTTTTTTTTTTGAAAAGAAGAAATCAAACTGACAAGGTATGTCTCAAGTCTCCCTTACTCAGACCTTGTTCAGAATGAATACTTCTAAATTGCTTAAAACACAACAAATTTTTTTTTTTTTTTAAATTAGCAAAATATGTCCCTTACCCCTACTAAAATATGACATTGTCCCCAATGTCAAATTTTAAAGGTAGAATTTAGGAGATATTACCTGTAGAGGTTGCTACCACTTATTATAACTGAGACACAACAAACAAAATGTTAGATAATGTCACAAAGACAAAGTGCAATCCACTCCTTGCTTGTCTATATCTCTTTTTCTTTTTCCGAGCGTTTGCGAAACAACCGTAGCAGGTAAATACTCATAAGCTTGGAGCTTTTTGAGTAAATCTTCAATGGTTGTAGCAGAAATTATGGTTCTCCTTGCCTCTGAAAACATGAATCCATTATCCACAGCATTATCTAAATATGAAAGGAAATTACTAAAATAACCATTAATATTAAGCAAACCAATGGGTTTCTTTTTTGTGACCAAAGATGACCAAGAAGCCACGCAAGCTATTTCTTCCAATGTACCCAGACCTCCTGGTAAAGCAATGAATGCATCGGCACAATGGTACATGATTGTCATCCGTTCAGGGATACTCCAGACTTGTATTTACTTACCCACGGTAGGTCCACAAAAACCTGTGAATAGTTTTGGGACGATTCCTAGAACTGGACTTCCTCCGGCGTGTGCTGCTGTAGCGACTGCTCCCATTAAACCCGTACTACCGCCTCCATAAATCAACTGGATCTTGTGTTGGGCAAGTATTACTCCAACTCTTATGGCTTCATCAGCTAATATTTTATTTTTCCCTGGATAAGCACCTCCAAAGACACAAATTTTTTCAATGCGCTGGGACGAAGTACTTTCCATTTTTTTTTTCGAGTGCCTGAAAGAGAATGAGTACATGGTGTAATATATAGAGGACTGAGTAGTGAATCAGACAAGAGTAATAATGTCGCCGAAAGTGTATTTGACCTGTCAGAAGAAAATGTTAACCTAACAAAAGATTTTTGCGTGATTTCAGGAAGAAAATCAAAAAGAGAAGAAAAACCAACCGTAAAAGACCAATGCAAAAAAAAAAAAAAACGAGAATAATTACACAAATCGAACAACACGTAAATTAAACCGAAATGAAGTTATTGCAAATCAAACCAAAAGCTGAGAAGTCATTTATTGTAGTTGTGATTGTGGCTCACATCTTCCTCTGGTTTTACGTCCAGAAACGGCTTAAACGCCTTCTATGAGTCGAGGATATGCTTCCCATCCAGTTTTCTTACAAGCTGGCAAACAGGGTCTTTTAACATCAGATTCCCAAGATGTTGCCATTCCCTTTGGAATTGCGGCCATAAATCAAGAATTTCTCTTTTTACGTCTCCACTAGGATGCGTCTCAAGAGAAAGTTGGATATTACCCAAATTCTCCTTACTCAGTCCATCCTTAATGAATTCAATTTTATCATCTCGATTAGAGGACAGAATCCCAATAGAACTACATTTACCGTTACACGTCTATCGTGCACATTTGTGGCAATTTGAACTCATGCGCTTTGCTCGTCGCTTCTTTGCAAAAGTGCTTCTACCTGTACCTGGTAAATGCAAAACAGGAAGATATTCATCTTCACGTACCTTGGCTTCAATTATCCAACGTATGTCTTCAGGAATCCCTTTGTGCATAAGCATTCTTAATCTTTCAAATCGAACTTGGTAAAGCTTCAGTAAAATATTTCGAGGAAAAGGAGGAAATCGTTTCTGCAATCTTGTGAGAATATCATCCATCCTGAAAAAAAAATGAAAGAGAAATTGAAAGAGAAATTTATATACAATATCAGTTTTGTGGGTAGCTGATGGAACCGACTTAAATAATCACGGAGTACCGTTATCCGCCATTTAACCGGGGTTAAAAAATTATATTTACATCTAGTTATTTTCAAAACAAGGATCAGAAAGAAAAACAACATAAAAAGACTCAAAAACAAAACACTCTAAATAAAATCCTAAATTCTTCCCCCCACACATAATTCTTACATTGTCATTAATGTAATGCTATTAATCCCAAATGAAAGAATCATGTGTAAGTGAAAAGAAATAATAAACAAAATAAACTTATGCAGCCTAAATGAACTTAGAAACACTAAACACAATTAGCAAAGAAACATAAGAAAAAGATAAAGAAAAAGAGAGCAAATCTGAGGATGGCAGTTTAGCAATGCTTTCACTAATTAGGCTGCCTCCCCCAATTAGCACTTGATTGATTGTTTTCAGCCTAGCCAATTCCCCTTCTTGGCTTTTTAGGATCTTTTGACTTAGACATGAAACTTCTCGGATTTTTGCGTTTTGGAGGAAGTTTTCTTTGCAAAACAGCCAATGCCTTCTCCCCCACACGTATTATTTCATCATTCTTGGTGGGGTATAGCTCTTTGAGGAATTGTGCATATCTTGGTACTTGTCTAATGGCATCCACAAGAAAGCTGTTTAAGGTTTCCAAAAATTGTTGTTCATGTTCCTCCTTTTTGGACTTTGCAAATCTGCTAGGAAAAAGTGGAGAAGGAACATTAGTAGAAATAAGAACCTTAAAAGCTACCTGAGGTGTCAAAGTACTCTCAATTTGAATGGTGGCTTCATTATCCTCAAGAAGTGAATCCATCTTTGGTTTTGTCTCATCCTCATCTTGTTCCTCATTTGTCAAGGTCACAATAGTAGCATTCTCCTTTGGGTTAATCACCGTTTGGGAAGGGAGTGCTAGAGATCTTTCTGCTACTAATTCCACCGTACTACTAGCCAATAGGCTCATTTGCCTTTCCAAACTCTGGATGCTTGCCCTTGTTTCCTGTTGAAATTGCAAAGTATCAGTAACAAGAGAATATACAAGATTTTCTAAAGAAGTACCTGAGTTTTGAGTCATATGTGGTGGTTGAAAAAGATCTGGTTCTTGAGACCATGATTGATTGAAGCTAGATGGATGAGTGTAATTGGCATAAGGATCTACTTCTTGGTAATTTTTCGAGTAGCCATAATTAGTATGATCCCACCATCCCTCATGGTAAGTGTTGGAGTAAAGATCATACTGTTGGTCTTGGAACACTTGATGGCCTTGACATCCTCCCATGGCCAACTGTTGAACTGGGGAGGTGAGCTTGGCTTGTTGATTCTCCATGTTCATGTATGCCACCAACTCTTCAAGTGTTAGATTACTCAATTCCATCGTTTTTTTTTTTATTTGAAAAGAAAAACCTTGATGTACAAGAAGATAAAACTAATTAGAACTGAAAATAAGAATAAACCAAGTAACAAATAAACTAAAGAAAGCAATCCCCGGCAACGGCGCCAAAAATTTGATGCACCCAAAAGAGTGTATCTTATTTAACCTTGCACTAAAAAGATCAATTGTAGAGTATAATGATTAGCAAGGGTCGAGTCCTCAGGGATTGGGTTTTAGTTTATAAGTTGATAGTTTAAAACTTAAATTCAAGAACAATAAAAGAAAAGGGGGTTTTGAAATAGTTTTTAAAAATAAGCAAACAAGAAAAGTAAGATGCAAGTAAGAAATAAGAAATCAAATATGAGAGAAATATGGTTAAGGTTTCATTCTCCACCACCAGACATCATTAAGAATCAATTTCAATTCTATCAATATCAACCAACTATCAAAGTTAACAACCGTTGATAACAACAAGCTCTGTTATCCCAATCTTTCCTTAGTTTGTCGTTAAATAGAACAAGCTCTCTATTTAATCTCTAACCATCAAACAACCTAGAATAAGCTCTCTAAATTCAATTTAATGGCAGCTTTATGATGAGAAAGATAGATTGATCTAAGCAACAAACACATAAGCTCGGATTGTTCAACTTAGGTTATGTTCCACTTTGCAATTATTGAAAACTTGACCATAATCATTAATCACAAATTGCCACTTATGAATAGGAAATCAAGACAATTACACGGATCAAGACTCCTAAACTAGCAATAGATAATTATCAAGATCTATCTAGTTGTACACCTAAACAAATCAAGACAACATCATGAACAATTCTTGTAGAAGAACATAAGCAACTTTGATAGAAAATTAATGATTAATAGAATCTGAAAATCAATCACAAAACATGTCTAGGGCTTTGAAATCACCCTTAACCAAATAGAAGTTTAGCCTAGCATAGGCATTGTAAACATAAACATAAAATTAAAGAGAATCTAAGAAGAAAATAAAAGAAAGAAAGAAGAAAATTATCCAGCCTCTTGCTCTCTCTAAAGAAAAAGAAAACTAGAGAAAAGAAAGAAGAAGAAAACTTAGAGAATTTTATTACAATGGCTAATATCCTACCAATCTACCATGTCTCTTACAATCATCCAAGGCCCTCTATTTATACACATTTTGGAGAGCTAAATGACAATAGACAAGCTTTATAAATTTCAAAGGTAGGTATAATAGGTGGGTGCATTTTCTAACAATTTTCGTCATATTGTATGACAATTCTGATCAGCCAGCTTGATGGTCGATTTTGTCAATATTGGAGGCTTGATCTGATCAAATGGTCTTCTAGAAAAATGTTCCCCTATCAGTCGGTGATCCATAGCCGTTGGAATCAGCTCATTTGCTGAAGTGGATCAGAAGATATGGTCAAAATACCAAAACTTGTTAGCACAGACGTCATTGCACATCAGCCAACTTGATGGTTGATTTCGCTAGGGAAAACGACTCCGTTTCAAGAAGTGTAAAGCATGAAAAAGATAGATATGCCTCTTAACTTTGCACTGTTAAAATTTCAGCCTTATTGCTTGATAACTCGTATAATTATATAGTTTTTAGTTATGTTTTATTAATGTTTTGTGTCAAATACGAGTTATTATTGTTTAGTCTAATTGTGTTTATGATCTTTTATAATTTTATGTATTTTGGTGTTTTTCACAAGTTTCTTTGAGTGATTTCAGATTACTAGAATTAAGGGCAAATCCAGTTCAGTTTCAGTTCCGACACCTTTTTCCATATCAGCTATATCTCGAGTTTCACTGAAGCAATAAGGCTGAAATTTGTAGCCATGCAAAGCTAAGAGGCATATCTATCTTTTTCATGTTTTACACTTCTTAAAACGGAGTCGTTTTCCCTAGCGAAATCGACCATCAAGTTGGCTGATGTGCAATGACGTCTGTGCTGACATGTTTTCGTATTATGCCCATATCTTCTTATCCACATCAGCAAATGAGCTGATTCCAACGGCTATGGTTCCGTAACTGATAGGGGAACCTTTGTCTAGAAGACCATGTGATCAGATCAGGCCTCCAATATTGAAGAAATCGACCATCAAGGTGGCTGATGTGCAATGACGTCTGTGCTGACATGTTTTCGTATTTTCCCCATATCTGCTTAACCACATCAGCAAATGAGCTGATTCCAAAGGCTATGGTTCCGTAACTGATAGGGGAACCTTTGTCTAGAAGACCATGTGATCAGATCAGGCCTCCAATATTGAAGAAATCGACCATCAAGTTGGCTGATCAAAATCGTCATATACCTACCTTTGAAATTTGTAAAGCTTGTCTCTTGTCATTTAGCCCTCCAAAATGTGTATAAATAGAGGGCCTTGGATGATTGTAAGGGATCATATTGGAGATTGGTAGGATATTAGCCATTTTAACAAAATTCTCTAAGTTTTCTTCTTCTTTCTTTTCTCTAGTTTTCTTTTTCTTTAGAAAGAGCAAGAGGTTGGATAATTAATATTCTTCTTCTTCTTCTTTCTTTCTTTTATTTTCTTCTTAGATTCTATTTAATTTTATGTTTATAATGCCTATGCTAGGCTAAACTTCTATTTGGTTAAGGGTGATTTCAAAGCCCTAGACATGTTTTGTGATTGATTTTCAGATTCTATCTATCATTAATTTTCTATCAAAGTTGCTTATGTTCTTCGACAAGAATTGTTCATGATGATGTCTTGATTTGTTTAGGTGTACAACTAGATAGATCTTGATAATTATCTATTGCTAGTTTAGGAGTCTTGATCCGTGTAATTGTCTTGATTTCCTATTCATAAGTGGCAATTTGTGATTAATGATTATGGTCAAGTTTTCAATAATTGCAAAGTGGAACATAACCTAAGTTGAACAATCCGAGCTTATGTGTTTGTTGCTTAGATCAACCTATCTTTCTCATCATAAAGCTGCCATTAAATTGAATCTAGAGAGCTTATTCTAGGTTGTTTGATGGTTAGAGATTAAATAGAGAGCTTGTTCTATTTAACGACAAACTAAGGAAAGATTGGGATAACAGAGCTTGTTGTTATCTACGGTTGTTAACTTTGATAGTTGGTTGATATTGATAGATCTGAAATTGATTCTTAATGATGTCTAGTGGTGGAGAATGAAACCTTAACCATATTTTTCATTTTTGATTCTTCTTACTTGTTTTCTTACTTTTCTAGTTTGCTTATTTTTAAAAGTATATTTATTTTTATTGGCTGGTTATACCGCCTAATTTAGTATATATATTTTTATTGGCTGGTTATACCGCCTTGCTTAGTATATATATTTTTATTGGCTGGTTATACCGCCTTGCATCTTATTCTTATTGGCTGGTTATACCGCCTTGCATCTTATTCTTATTATATACTTTAGTTTAAATCTGGCTTCAAAAAAACCCCTTTTCTTTTATTGTTCTTGAATTTAAGTTTTAAACTATCAACTTATAAACTAAAACCCAATCCCTGAGGACTCGACCCTTGCTAACTACTATACTTACAATTGATCTTTTTAGTGCAAGGTTAAATAAGATACACTCTTTTGGGTGCATCAAATTTTTGGCGCCGTTGCCGGGGATTGCTTTCTTTAGTTTATTAGTTTATTGGTTTATTCTTATTTTCTGTTCTAATTATTTACTTTCTTATTTTTTTTATTAGTGAATGTTCCAAGCTCCCGAAGAAGACTTACGACTTAGGAAAATTCGGGAATTTATAACTTCTCACCAACAACCAATCGAGGAGTTGATCCAAAACATCCAAGAGGAGCAAGGAGAGATGGCAGCAGCTGACAACCGAACTCTCAAGGAGCTAGCCGCTCCGGACTTGGGTCAACAACCATTATGCATTGAATATGCTAATCTTGAGGTAGCTTTTGAATTAAAATCTGGTTTGATTCATCTTCTCCCAACTTTTCATGGTTTTGCAGGAGAGGATCCAAATAAGCACCTCAAGGAATTCCATGTAGTTTGCTCAAGCATGAGACCAACAGGGGTCACGGAAGAGCAAGTTAAGTTGAGAGCCTTCCCATTCTCTCTAGCTGATTCAGCAAAGGAATGGCTCTACTATCTACCATCCGGGACCATCACTACATGGAATGATTTGAAGAAAGCATTCTTGGAAAGGTATTTCCCAGCATCTAAGGCTGCCAACATTAGGAAAGAGATATGTGGGATTCGGCAATACAACGGAGAGTCCTTATATGAATATTGGGAGAGGTTCAAGAAACTTTGTGCATCATGTCCACACCATCAGATAAGTGAACAACTTCTCATCCAATACTTCTATGAAGGTCTCATGCCCATGGAGAGAAGTATGATAGATGCCGCTAGTGGGGGAGCTCTAGTTGATAAGACTCCCAGGGCTGCTAGAACATTAATCTCCAACATGGCAGCCAATTCTCAACAGTTCTCAATGAGACAAGATCCACCACCACAATCCAAGAGAGTTAATGAGGTAAGTATATCATCCCTTGAACAAAAATTTGATAAACTGACTTCTCTTGTTCAACAATTGGCTGTAGGTAAAATACAACAAATAAAGGCTTGTGGCATATGTTCAAACATAGGGCACCAAACTGATATGTGTCCAACACTTCAAGAGGATACCAATGAACATGTGAATGCCATGGGTGGATTTCAGAACCAATCAAGGAAATATGATCCCTACTCAAACACTTACAATCCAGGATGGAGGGATCATCCAAACTTCAATTATGGAGGGAACCAATCACAAACTATTCCTCCACCATTTGACCACAGGCCACCGGGTTTTCAGCAAAGAGTGCAACAACCATACCAAACCCGACAACAACTACCACCCACCCAAAATTCAGGTACTTCTCTTGAAGATCTTGTTAAAGCTCTTTCTACTAATACAATTCAATTTCAACAGGAAACAAAGACAAGTATTCGAAATTTGGAGACTCAAATAGGGCAATTGGCAACAACCATGAGTCAAATGCAAGCAAGGGATTCTGGGAAATTACCTTCCCAAACCATAGTGAATCCAAGAGAGAATGCCAATGCTATAAATTTAAGAAGTGGGAAACAGCTAGAGAAACCACAAAATGATAGTGCTCAAGGGGAGAACAATACCATGGCATCCTCTTCACATCCCAACGAGCCACTAAAAAAGGTAATTCCTAAACCATCCTTTCCTTCTTATATAACTCCTCCACCTTTTCCTAGCAGGTTAGCAAAGTCCAAGAAGGAGGAGCAAGAGAAGGAAATTTTGGAAACCTTCCGGAAAGTAGAGGTGAACATTCCTTTACTAGATGCTATCAAGCAAGTGCCAAGATATGCCAAGTTCCTAAAAGAGTTGTGCACATCTAAACGGAAGTTGAAATGGAATGAAAAGGTAAGTGTAGGGGAGAATGTGTCAGCTGTTCTTCAAAAGAAACTCCCACCTAAATGCAAGGATCCAGGTATGTTTACCATTCCTTGTAAGATAGGCAACACCAGGTTTGAGCGTGCTATGCTAGATCTAGGGGCATCTATTAATGTCATGCCATATTCAATTTATGCTTCATTGAATCTAGGACCATTAGAGGAAACTGGTGTTATAATACAACTTGCTGACCGTTCTAACACTTATCCAAGAGGAGTTGTAGAAGACGTTCTTGTACAGGTTAATGAATTGGTTTTTCCCGCTGACTTTTATGTTATTGAGATGGAAGATGAGATGTCTTCTAATCCCACACCTATTCTATTAGGGAGACCATTCTTGAAAACAGCAAGAACTAAAATAGATGTACATGATGGCACTTTAACTATGGAATTTGATGGTGAAATAATTCGCTTTAACATTTTTGAGGCCATGAGATATCCTAGTGATGTGCATTCTGTTTTTAATATTGATATAATTGACTCACTAGTGCAGCAAGCTTATGAGCTAGATGGTGAAGATAGTGTGGAAATAGTCCTTAGCAACCATCTCGGAATGGGGAATGCTAAACTAGCCTTGAGTGACCATGTGGAAGGGGCACTAGAATCTTTACACTCGCTGCAACCTAAAGATGCAAGGTTTGATGTTTCATTTATTAATTTGCCTTTATCTAATGAGAAACTTCTACCTTCCATTTTGCAGGCACCAACTTTAGAGTTGAAACCACTACCGAACCACTTGAAATATTTGTTCTTAGGGGAAAAGGACACACTACCTGTCATCATTGCCAAAGAGCTCACACCTTTGCAAGAAGAGCGACTTATCCGGGTGCTTAGAGAGCATAAAACAGCAATTGGTTGGACAATTGCCGATATCAAGGGAATAAGCCCATCCATGTGCATGCACCGGATTTTGTTAGAGGAAGGGTCTAAACCAACAAGAGAAGCACAAAGAAGATTGAACCCTCCTATGATGGAGGTTGTGAAAAAGGAGATACTGAAGCTCCTAGATGTTGGAGTGATCTATCCTATCTCGGATAGCAAATGGGTGAGCCCAGTCCAAGTGGTTCCAAAGAAATCAGGTGTAACGGTGGTAACAAATAATGAGAATGAACTTGTTCCTACTAGGATTCAAACAGGATGGCGAGTTTGTATTGATTATCGTAAACTTAATTCCACAACTCGCAAAGACCACTTTCCTTTACCTTTTATTGATCAAATGCTTGAAAGGTTAGCTGGCCATTCTCATTATTGTTTTCTTGATGGTTTTTCAGGTTATAATCAGATAGCCATTGCTCCGGAGGACCAAGAGAAAACAACATTCACATGTCCATTTGGTACTTTTGCATACCGGCGTATGCCATTTGGTCTTTGTAATGCACCAGCTACATTCCAAAGGTGTATGGTTAGCATATTTTCAGATTATGTAGAGAATATCATAGAAGTATTTATGGATGATTTTAGTGTCTATGGTGATTCTTTTGATAGATGTCTAGAGAACCTTACACTTGTACTTGAAAGATGCATGGAAACTAACCTTGTTTTGAATTGGGAAAAATGTCACTTTATGGTAGAACAAGGAATAGTTTTGGGCCATGTTATTTCTTCTAGAGGGATAGAGGTTGATAAGTCTAAAATAGATATTATGCATTCTTTACCACCTCCCACAAATGTGAGAGAGGTTCGTTCTTTTCTTGGACATGCAGGTTTCTATAGGAGATTTATCAAAGACTTCTCAAAGATCACATTACCTCTTTGCAAGCTACTACAAAAAGATGTGGTTTTCCACTTTGATGATAAATGCAAAGAGGCGTTTGAAACATTGAAGGGACTCTTGACATCAGCTCCTATCATCCAACCACCAGATTGGAATGTACCTTTTGAAATCATGTGTGATGCTAGTGACTATGCCATTGGAGCTGTTTTGGGCCAACGGGTTGGCAAAGCCTCACATGCCATTTATTATGCCTCCCGAACTCTTAATGATGCTCAATTGAACTATTCCACTACTGAAAAAGAACTTTTGGCTGTTGTATTTGCTTTAGAAAAATTTCGATCTTATTTAATTGGTACTAAAGTAATTGTATTTTCTGACCATGCAGCCCTTAAGTACTTACTCACTAAAAAGGAGGCCAAACCAAGGTTGATTAGATGGATACTTCTCTTACAAGAGTTTGATTTGGAGATAAAAGATAAGAGAGGTAGTGACAACCTGGTTGCGGACCATCTTAGCCGTTTAGTTCATGAAGATGATGCACTACCCTTGAATGAGAACTTTCCGGATGAGCAACTTCTTTTTATAAGAACAACAACTCCTTGGTATGCTGATATTGTTAATTACTTAGTTACCAAGAAGTTGCCACAAGAGTTGACACAAGCTCAAAGAAATAAGATCAAGAGTGATGCCAAATACTACATATGGGATGATCCTTACCTTTGGAAGCATTGCTCCGATCAGATTATAAGAAGGTGTGTACTCGAAACTGAATTTCAATCTATTCTCACCTTTTGTCACTCTTATGCATGTGGAGGACACTTTGGATCCAAAAGAACAGCCATGAAAGTTCTTGATTCTGGATTTTATTGGCCTACCATATTCATAGATGCATACCTCTTTTGCAAGTCATGTGATCGTTGCCAAAGAACTGGTAACTTAGGTGCTAGAAATCAAATGCCTCAAACTCCAATACTTATTGTTGAAATTTTTGATGTATGGGGCATGGATTTCATGGGACCTTTTCCTCCTTCTTTTGGTAATCTTTATATTTTACTTGCCGTTGATTATGTTTCAAAGTGGGTGGAAGCAAAATCCACTAGGACTAATGACTCTAAAGTTGTTTCAGATTTTGTCAAGACTAACATCTTTGCTAGGTTTGGAACGCCAAAGGCCATAATCAGCGATAGAGGTACTCACTTTTGCAATAGGACTATGGAAGCACTTTTGAGGAAGTATAACATCACACACAAGGTCTCCACCTCATATCATCCTCAAACTAGTGGGCAAGCTGAAGTGTCAAACCGAGAAGTTAAGTCCATCCTTGAAAAGACAGTTAATCGAAATAGGAAGGATTGGAGTTCACGACTTGATGATGCACTTTGGGCTTATAGGACAGCATATAAGACACCCATTGGTATGTCTCCTTATCGACTTGTTTATGGTAAGCCTTGTCATCTTCCGGTTGAATTGGAACATAAATCATATTGGGCTATCAAACAATGCAACATGGAGATGGATGAGATAGGAAAGAAAAGAAAACTTGACCTACAAGAATTAGAGGAGATAAGGAATGATGCCTATCAGAATTCTAGGATTTACAAGGAAAAGACTAAGGCATTCCATGACAAGATGATATCAAGAAAAGAATTTGTTGTTGGACAAAAAGTTCTTCTCTTCCATTCACGCCTTAAGTTATATCCAGGTAAGTTACGTTCTCGTTGGGTTGGACCTTTTGTTATTACTAATGTATTTACTCATGGTGCAGTTGAAATCCAAAGCCCAAAAACAGATAAGGCATTCAAAGTGAATGGTCATAGATTGAAGCCTTACTATGAGAACTTTCCAATACAAGATGTGGAGGAGTTTCCACTTTTTGAGCCAAAGTATGTTGAATAATAATGGCATGGGTCTAAGTTAGGCTGAGGACAATAAACCAAGCGCTTCTTGGGAGGCAACCCAAAAGGATGGAGAGCATCTATTATATCAGATTTGCATATTCCTTACTCTCCATCATTCTATCTTTTATTGTTTTTCTTTTCTTTTGTTTAATAGTTCTTTTCTCTTACAAGATGTAAATATAATTTTTAATTTAATTTTTTTTAACCCCGGTTAAATGGCGGATAACGGTACTCCGTGATTATTTAAATCGGTTCCATCAGCTACCCACAAAACTGATATTGTATATAAATTTCTCTTCCAATTTCTCTTTCAATTTTTTTTTTTCATTCTTTTTTTCAGGATGGATGATATTCTCACAAGATTGCAGAAACGATTTCCTCCTTTTCCTCGAAATATTTTACTGAAGCTTTACCAAGTTCGACTTGAAAGATTAAGAATGCTTATGCACAAAGGGATTCCTGACGACATACGTTGGATAATTGAAGCCAAGGTACGTGAAGATGAATATCTTCCTGTTTTGCATTTACCAGGTACAGGTAGAAGCACTTTTGCAAAGAAGCGACGAGCAAAGCGCATGAGTTCAAATTGCCACAAATGTGCACGATGGACGTGTAACGGTAAATGTCGTTCTATTGGGATTCCGTCCTCTAATCGAGATGATAAAATTGAATTCATTAAGGATGGACTGAGTAAGGAGAATTTGGGTAATATCCAACTTTCTCTTGAGACGCATCCTAGTGGAGACGTACAAAGAGAAATTCTTGATTTATGGCCGCAATTCCAAAGGGAATGGCAACATCTTGGGAATCTGATGTTAAAAGACCCTGTTTGCCAGCTTGTAAGAAAACTGGATGGGAAGCATATCCTCGACTCATAGAAGGCGTTTAAGCCGTTTCTGGACGTAAAACCAGAGGAAGATGTGAGCCACAATCACAACTACAATAAATGACTTCTCAGCTTTTGGTTTGATTTGCAATAACTTTATTTTGTTTTAATTTACGTGTTGTTCGATTTGTGTAATTATTCTCGTTTTTTTTTTGTCTTTTACGGTTGATTTTTTCTTCTCTTTTTTTTTTTTTCTTCCTGAAATCACGCAAAAATCTTTTGTTAGGTTTACATTTTCTTCTGACAGGTCAGATACACTTTCGGCGACATTATTACTCTTGTCTGATTCACTACTCAGTCCTCTATATATTACACCATGTACTCATTCTCTTTCAGGCACTCGAAAAAAAAAAAAAAAAAAAAATGGAAAGTACTTCATCCCAGCGCATTAAAAAAATTTGTGTCTTTGGAGGTGCTTATCCAGGGAAAAATAACATATTCGCTGATGAAGCCATAAGAGTTGGAGTAATACTTGCCCAACAAAAGATCCACTTGATTTATGGAGGCGGTAGTACGGGTTTAATGGGAGCAGTCGCTACAGCAGCACACGCCGGAGGAAGTCCAGTTCTAGGAATCGTGCCAAAACTATTCACAAGTTTTTGTGGACCTACCGTGGGTAAGGAAATACAAGTCTGGAGTGTCCCTGAACGGATAACAATCATGTACCATTCTGCCGATGCATTCATTGCTTTACCAGGAGGTCTGGGTACATTGGAAGAAATAGCTTGCGTGGCTTCTTGGTCATCTTTGGTCACAAATAAGAAACCCATTGGTTTGCTTAATATTAATGGTTATTTTAGTAATTTGCTTTTATATTTAGATAATGCTGTGGATAATGGATTCATGTTTTCAGAGGCAAGGAGAACCATAATTTCTGCTACAACCATTGAAGATTTACTTAAAAAGCTCCAAGCTTATGAGTGTTTATCTGCTACGGTTGTTTCGCAAACGCTCGGAAAAAGAAAAAGAGATATGGACGAGCAAGGAGTGGATTGCACTTTGTCTTTGTGACATTATCTAATATTTTGCTTGTTGTGTCTCAGTTATAATAAGTGGTTAGCAACCTCTGCAGGTAATATCTCCTAAATTCTACCTTTAAAATTTGACATTGGGGACAATGTCATATTTTAGTAGGGGGTAAGGGACATATTTTGCTAATTTAAAAAAAAAAAAAAAATTAAGAAGTATTCATTCTGAACAAGGTCTGAGTAAGGGAGACTTGAGACATACCTTGTCAGTTTGATTTCTTCTTTTCAAAAAAAAAAAAAAAAAAAAAAAAAGAGTTTGTTGTGTTTTAAGCAATTTAGAAGTATTCATTCTGAACAAGGTCTGAGTAAGGGAGACTTGAGACATACCTTGTCAGTTTGATTTTAATCTTTTTATGTTTACTTGTTAATTTTTGTTTAGTATTTTAGGATTATTTAGGTTGCATGAGTTTGTTTTGTTTTGAGTCTTAGTTGTTCCTATTCTTATGTTATTAGTTCTTTTCTCTTACACATGATTCTTTCATTTGTGTTAATAGACTTACATTGAGGACAATGTAAGAATTAAGTGTGGGGGGAATGATTTAGGATTTCTTTTATTTTTGTCTACTATTTTTTTTTATGAGTCTTTATTATTATTATTATTTTTAGTGTGTTTTAGTTCCTTTTTAATACAATGATGAGATATGAATTGCATAGGTCTAAACTGGTTATTAGTGAGAAGATTTTCATGAGAATTGAGCTTGATGTCAACCTTTTTATGAGCCAATGTTAATATAATATGTTGATTGAGAAAGAAGCATGTTTAGACTTAATCTGACTTGTATAATCATCCTTGTGAGTTTTTGAGCCTATAATGATTGATGCATTATACAAATCAATCTAATTTCTTTCTTGAGTGCTCTTATGATTACAGGATTCTCTAGAACTTGCTTTAAACCGTTTGAGACTATATTGATACATGTGACAACATGAATATGATAGAGGCATTAGGATTTTTAGCCAGAGCCAAACAGCCATCCCTTATTGATGTTCCAAGAGAACACACCCTTAGTGAACCAATTTGAGCCTACATTGAATAAGCTATCTCTTTGGTAACCATAACTTGTCCCTAACCTAAATATACTTATATCTTTACCTTTGTTCCAAAGATGAATTAGCATGTTTTGAGACAAGTTGCAAAGACAAGGGATATTTTTAGTTAAAAATTTGGGTTAGAAACAAAAAATAAGTGTGGGGGGGAAAGAAAAGAAAAGTCAAGAGAAAAAGAAATGAAATACTGGCAAATACATTCCTATGTAAAAAAAAAAAAAAAAAAAATATGAATCATCTCTTGAATTTGTGGAAAAAGAAAAAGATGTTACAAAGTCGTTTAGAATGAAGAAAAGGCCCAACATAAATATCCGGCCTAGGTGACTATGTACTTGTAAAGAGTTTTGAGAAGTTTTTTTGTATGATCTTTTTATGTCTCTAAACTTTATGAACTCTTTGGAACCTTTGTGATATCTTTATCCTTTTGTTCTTCAACCACATTACAAACCCCTTGGCCCCATTACAACCTTGATTAAAGACCTCTTGATTCATGAAGTTGTATGATCTAAATAGTGGAGAATAGGTGGACAAGCAAGAATATGGTAGAACTGTTTTCATGAGATTGATTGAGTGTAAACACTTCACCACTACTTTAAAGAGTGAAAATCATGAGGGTATCCCATGTGAGAAGTTGAGATTAAATTTGAACATGCAATATTTTGATTGAGATATGTTATGCTAATATTGGCTTAACTCAAACAATTTACATTCAAGCATGATTTTTTGTGAAATTCTTTAAGCTATTGATTAGTTTATAAGACTTGTTCAAATATTGTATCTAATTTGTATTGAAAGGATTAGGAGTAAATATTTTTAGTATATGCAGTTTATTTATATTTTAGTTTTTCAATGTTTGTGGGTATCGTTCTAGTAAACCCTCACGAGACTAAACTCGTCCACTAGGGACACCTAGGGGTTTAAAGGCTTGTGTCACATGCTAAGTGCCACCGTGATTTCCTACGAAAATGGATTAGATTAGATTTTCTTATTTTATTCTTATTGAGTCGTTGCTAGGGACTAGCAACAATCTAAGTGTGGGGGTGTGATAACTCGTATAATTATATAGTTTTTAGTTATGTTTTATTAATGTTTTGTGTCAAATACGAGTTATTATTGTTTAGTCTAATTGTGTTTATGATCTTTTATAATTTTATGTATTTTGGTGTTTTTCACAAGTTTCTTTGAGTGATTTCAGATTACTAGAATTAAGGGCAAATCCAGTTCAGTTTCAGTTCCGACACCTTTTTCCATATCAGCTATATCTCGAGTTTCACTGAAGCAATAAGGCTGAAATTTGTAGCCATGCAAAGCTAAGAGGCATATCTATCTTTTTCATGTTTTACACTTCTTAAAACGGAGTCGTTTTCCCTAGCGAAATCGACCATCAAGTTGGCTGATGTGCAATGACGTCTGTGCTGACATGTTTTCGTATTATGCCCATATCTTCTTATCCACATCAGCAAATGAGCTGATTCCAACGGCTATGGTTCCGTAACTGATAGGGGAACCTTTGTCTAGAAGACCATGTGATCAGATCAGGCCTCCAATATTGAAGAAATCGACCATCAAGGTGGCTGATGTGCAATGACGTCTGTGCTGACATGTTTTCGTATTTTCCCCATATCTGCTTAACCACATCAGCAAATGAGCTGATTCCAAAGGCTATGGTTCCGTAACTGATAGGGGAACCTTTGTCTAGAAGACCATGTGATCAGATCAGGCCTCCAATATTGAAGAAATCGACCATCAAGTTGGCTGATCAAAATCGTCATATACCTACCTTTGAAATTTGTAAAGCTTGTCTCTTGTCATTTAGCCCTCCAAAATGTGTATAAATAGAGGGCCTTGGATGATTGTAAGGGATCATATTGGAGATTGGTAGGATATTAGCCATTTTAACAAAATTCTCTAAGTTTTCTTCTTCTTTCTTTTCTCTAGTTTTCTTTTTCTTTAGAAAGAGCAAGAGGTTGGATAATTAATATTCTTCTTCTTCTTCTTTCTTTCTTTTATTTTCTTCTTAGATTCTATTTAATTTTATGTTTATAATGCCTATGCTAGGCTAAACTTCTATTTGGTTAAGGGTGATTTCAAAGCCCTAGACATGTTTTGTGATTGATTTTCAGATTCTATCTATCATTAATTTTCTATCAAAGTTGCTTATGTTCTTCGACAAGAATTGTTCATGATGATGTCTTGATTTGTTTAGGTGTACAACTAGATAGATCTTGATAATTATCTATTGCTAGTTTAGGAGTCTTGATCCGTGTAATTGTCTTGATTTCCTATTCATAAGTGGCAATTTGTGATTAATGATTATGGTCAAGTTTTCAATAATTGCAAAGTGGAACATAACCTAAGTTGAACAATCCGAGCTTATGTGTTTGTTGCTTAGATCAACCTATCTTTCTCATCATAAAGCTGCCATTAAATTGAATCTAGAGAGCTTATTCTAGGTTGTTTGATGGTTAGAGATTAAATAGAGAGCTTGTTCTATTTAACGACAAACTAAGGAAAGATTGGGATAACAGAGCTTGTTGTTATCTACGGTTGTTAACTTTGATAGTTGGTTGATATTGATAGATCTGAAATTGATTCTTAATGATGTCTAGTGGTGGAGAATGAAACCTTAACCATATTTTTCATTTTTGATTCTTCTTACTTGTTTTCTTACTTTTCTAGTTTGCTTATTTTTAAAAGTATATTTATTTTTATTGGCTGGTTATACCGCCTAATTTAGTATATATATTTTTATTGGCTGGTTATACCGCCTTGCTTAGTATATATATTTTTATTGGCTGGTTATACCGCCTTGCATCTTATTCTTATTGGCTGGTTATACCGCCTTGCATCTTATTCTTATTATATACTTTAGTTTAAATCTGGCTTCAAAAAAACCCCTTTTCTTTTATTGTTCTTGAATTTAAGTTTTAAACTATCAACTTATAAACTAAAACCCAATCCCTGAGGACTCGACCCTTGCTAACTACTATACTTACAATTGATCTTTTTAGTGCAAGGTTAAATAAGATACACTCTTTTGGGTGCATCATTGCTTCAGTGAAACTCCAGATATAGCTGATATGGCAAAAGGTGTCGGAACTGGAACTGAATTGGATTTGCCCTTAATTCTTGATTTAACCTAGTAATCTGAAATCACTCAAAGAAACTCGTGAAAAACACCAAATTACATAAAAATATAAAAAATCATAAACACAATTAGACTAAGCAATAATAACTCGTATTTGACACAAAACAATAATAAAACATAACTAAAAACTATATAATTATACGAGTTATCATCATGCACTAATTTGCTTATTACATAAATCAAGTTAACATTAGGTAGCATTCATGAGACACATGGTCAGCATGATTTTCTTTGTATATACTCTGTGTCAATCATTCATTGTTTACATGCGTCATATTTGACATTGTGTTGCATTCATAGTGTATACGATCATTCATTGGGAAATATGCAGAAATATACATGGTTATTCATTGCATATATCCATGCGTTGATTTGTTTATTCTTTGCTTGTAGCATGTTGGCATCGTGATTGCATTTATTACATACACGGTTAGCATGTTTCCACTGTATATGTCCATACATCATATTGTTTATGTTTCACGAGCATCAAATTGCATTCATGGCTCCCTGATCATGACATACATTTGGGGGGAATAAAACAGAAGTTGGCTTGGCTTTAAGAGTCTTTGAAAGAATTTGTATTTCAAATCAGAGGTATAAGAAGTACTGAGTACCCTTTTAATACAGACTGGAGCAATGGAGAATGAACAAGCTGCCCGAATGGAAAGAATGGAAAGGGCACATGAAGAATTGCGAGAACAGCTGGCAATGTCTCAAGCAGAATCTAAGGATCAAATGACTAAATTGATGGAGCTGATGTCCGTCGTAATCAAGGGAAAGGGATACACTAAAAACTTGGCCGCTAGAGAAGGGTTAGAGGAACAAAAGGGTTAGAGTGAGGTCATATTGTTAAATGGCCAGAATACAGTTAATCCCAACAACATTCTGAATTTAGATGATCCAACTAAACAAGCAAAACTGAAGATGGTTGAGTCGAACGAGGCTGAGTTGGCAGATTCCTAAGAGAAATATCAGTTGCTAGATGAAAGGCTCTGGGCCGTAGAAAATACAAACGTATTCGGGAGTGTGGATGCGAAAGAACGATGTTTAGTCCTCAATTTAGTCATTCCTTCTAAATTCAAGGTCCCTGACTTAGTGAAATATGACGAGACGATCGATCCATCAACCCACATCACCATGTTCTGCCGAAAGATGGCAAGTCACATAGATAATGATAAGCTTTTGATTCATTGCTTTCAGGATAGCCTCAGCGGGTCGACAATTAGGTTGTATAGTCAGTTGAGCAAGGATCAGATTCGCTCTTGGAATGATTTGGCCAGGGCTTTTCTAAACCAGTACAAGCATGTAACCGACATGACACCTGACCGTCTCACCTTGCAAAATATGGAGAAAAAGGTTACTGAGAGCTTCAAAGAGTATACTCAGAGGTGGAGGAACATGGTCACCCAAGTACAACCACCCTTAACTCAAGAAGGAAACCACTGTCCTTTTTGTGAATACACTACAGGCCCCATACTACGATAGACTTGTTGGCAACACCATGAAGAAATTTTCGAATATGGTAATCTTCGGAGAAATGACTGAAAATTCAATCAAGGCTGGGAAACTCGAAGGAGGTAAAACATTTAATGCAGAGAGAAACAGGACGCCCAAAAAGAAAGAGGAAGATGTCCAAACCATGGGAGACTTTGCCCCGTATATTTTGGCTACTTCATACCAACCACCCTATCCTTCTATGAACTATGTACCCTAGGGTTCATACTTATATCCAATGGTCTCTCAGAATCCAATAAATTTTCAACCTTTTGTCAGTCAAAGAAAATTGAAGAATATTTGGAAAAGAGATCAGTTTGAGCCACTCCCCATGTCTTACTCTGAACTTTTACCCCAGCTGGTCGAAGAGCAACTCCTCACTAAAGTTCCAGTGGAGCATATCCAACCCCCATATCCGAGTTGGTATGACAAGAATGCATATTGTGATTATCATTTTGGGATTCGGGGACATTCCATGGAAAATTGCCTATGTCTGAAACAGAAGGTTCAAGCACTCATCAATAAAGGGCAGTTACATGTGGGGAAGAAACAAAGGTCAGACAGCGTGGAGAATCTACTGAATGGGAATGATGAGACCATTGTGGATGTCATAATGGGAGAAGTAGATGGAAAGGTCGAAAAGAGTACCGAGGAATAAGTAGTTTGAATTAGGGAGAACATGTCAAGGGAGAGTTTTTTATGCATGTAGTTTCATACCTCATGATGAAAACACTTGTCTTATGGTGACATTCATATGAATTAGATGAATTTTGAATTTTAAATGCTTTGTGTTTGTTGTGTTTTAACAATAATTTGAATTTGCAAAAAAAAAAAAAAAAAAAAAGAAACAATCATTAAGGAAGTTTTAATAATGGACAGTCTCGAGAATATTGATGATCATTGTTAGAAATGACCCAATACTCTTTCCCCCTCTCTTTTGGGCTTCTCTATGCCTAAATCCCTTGAATAAGCTTCAAAGAATATGAATGATTAAACTTCATAAACCATTGTCATTGCAGAATAAGCAAAGATGTAGATCTTAGTCTAGGCTATGAACAAAGGAACGAACTTTTTGAAAATTTTTCGAAATCTTTGAAAATTCAAACAAATGAGACATTCTTTCACGAATTTAGATCATGGTAATTTGGTGTGTGTCAAGGTTGTGCTAAAACTATTCATGACCTTTACCAATAACCCCAAAACCATTAATTGCCTAAACATCACTTCGTGATTGACACCCAGGGGCACAATGATTAAACTAGATTATCCCATGTCCCAGAGAAAACCCGTTTTTGGGTCATATTTTCCTTGTCTCTACAAAGAACTCAGATTTGAAACTCAGCCTTTTCAAAACATGATTAAACTTAGACTTGCTATGTTCCTCGTTGATATAAATTCTCATGGTTAATCAAATTGGGGCATCATATGTGGAAATGATGGTTATATGGTGAAAAAGGATGGGACTAACGCATGAATCATTGGGGGCATGCAATTAAGAAAAAGAAGAAATTGGAATATCATGCATATGATAATTCGGATGATTCCAAAGTGTAAAATGAAATTTCGATTATCTATTTCCCTAGAGGATTGCTTTTCAATGAGAATATTTGTGCTTGATATGATGAATAGACATCTTTCATATCCCTTTCACAAGAAGAAATTATCCATAGTCACCACTTTTGAGCCAAAAGATTTCTTTCTTCTTGGAACCTTGATCAAGGATCACCCTCTACACTAGGGGGCAAATGCGAGGAATGATCTTCTCAAAGGTCACGGAAAAATGAGTCTTAGCTCAAAGACAGATACAAAGCAAATGGAGCCCCGAATGAATATGGGCTCACTCTGTCAAAAGGAAAAGGAAAAGTTGGCGAAATAGAAGCCAAGAACAAAATAAAAGAAAAACACACAAAAAAAAAGTGTGTGAAAAAGCGATGGCGAAATGGAAGCAAACAAAAGCAACGAAGAAAAAGAGCAAAAGTCAAAAAAGAATGAAAAGTCCAAAAAGAGATAAATGCTTCGAAAAGGGAATCCACCTCCAGAATTGATCCTTGATTTGATTATCTTTAAACACAGATTTTGGGCCTATTTATCATTTCTTTCTGAACCCTGAGCCATGGCTTACATTACGTGCTTTAAAAGCCCATTGTGATCAAGCATGACTATTCAACTTGAAGGGTTTTTCCTCAGATTTTATCCCATCTCATCAAATTCTCATTTCACTAAGGAAGAATTTAGAATTCTCAAGTGCATGGTAAAACAAAATGAAAAAAGAAAAAATTGGAGAGAATGGGACTCTAGGGCGAAAACCTAAAAACGGGCGGTCTAGAGTAAAATGAGAATTTTCGATGCCATCTATGATAGTGCCAATACCACAAAAGAGAAGATCATCTTACATAAGTGGTCATCGAGGAACATCTAGGAATTCCTGAACCTCCCAAATTGTCAACTCTCATTCGGATGATTGATTTCAAAAACTGAAACTTTTTTTTCTCCAAAAATCAACTTTCCAATTTAAACATCCCAGCCAATCTTGACGCTTATCAAAATACCTTGATATGGAAACTAAAAGAATGTAGAATTTGTTTGGTTCTCAATGAATTCATGATTTATAAAACCTGTTCCATTTGTGAGCTTAGAAGGGACATGCATTTTTTGTTGAGAAGTTTTCCTGGAAAAACCAAAATCATGTTGTATCAAGCCTTGTCAATTCAAGTTGAAAAATCCAAATTGACACTTAGGAAAATTTCTAACAGTGATCATCAGTCTTCAAAAGACCTGTACATTACACACTGTGGGGTTAAAATTTTTGACTCAAAAGTTTTCATTAAATAAGCAAAATTGTTTTTTAAATACCCATTTTTGATGTTGTCACGAAGAAGAGTTTTTCTAATCCAAAGGTGTGAAATTACTAGGGATAACCTTGACTTCCAAATATGAGAAGAAGAAATAAAACTCAGCAAGTAGATTTCTGTAGATAAGAGTTTGAAAATTGTTGGGGCAAAAAGAATAGCCAAAGATTGAAAAAGGAGTTGAAAATATACTCTGATTTGAAGAGGAAAAATGAATGGGAAAGGCTAAGCCAAAGTCTAGAAAAACGATTGGGGGCATTTGCATCATTCATGAACATTCATCTCTCTATTAAGCTTTGCATCTACACCGTGTCAGCAAACATTTGCATCATTCTAATGCACCCAAAAGAGTGTATCTTATTTAACTTTGCACTTAAAAAGAATCAATTGTAGAGTATAGTGATTAGCAAGGGTCGAGTCCTCAGGGGTTGGGTTTTAGTTTATAATTTAATAGTTTATCACTTAAAAACAAGTAAACAAAATTAAAGGGGATTTTCAAATCAGATTTAAACTAAAGTTAACAATACGAATGAGAAAACAAAAAATTAAGAAGAATCAAATATGAAAAATAGGTTAAGGTTTCATTCTCCAGCATTAGACATCATTAAGAATCAATTTCATATCTATCAATATTAATCAGCTATCAAAGTTAACAGCCGTAGATAACAACAAGCTTTGTTACCCCAATCTTTCATTAGTTCGTCGTTAAATAGAACAAGCTCTCTATTTAATCTCTAACTATCAAACAACCTAGAATAAGCTCTTTAAGTTTAATTTAATAGCAGCTTTATGATGAGAAAGGTAGGTTGATCTAAGCAACAAAAACATAAGCTCGGATTGTTAAACTTAGGTTATGTTCCACTTTGCAATTATTGAAAACTTGACTATAATCATTAATCACAAATTGCTACTTATGAATAGGAAATCAAGACAATTACGGATCAAGACTCCTAAACTAGCATTAGACAATTATCAAGATTTATCTAGTTGGCCGCCTAAACAAATCAAAACATCATCATGAACAATTTTAATGGAAGAACATAAGCAACTTTGATAGAAAACAATAATATATAGATTCTGAAAATTAATTACATAACATGTCTAGGGCTTTGAAATCACCCTTAACCAAATAAAAGTTTAGCCTAGCATAGGCATAGATAATATATACACAAAACAGAAAAGAAAATAAAATAAAATAAAAGAATGGAGAAGAAGAAGAATAATGATGATCCTTGAATCTCCTCAAAAGATGTCTAGTTTGTGGCTCAAAAGATGATATTTATAGAGCTTTAAAACCCTGAGAATAAGTCCTTACCACACAAGTAAGCCTGGAGGTGCAAAAATCACATTTTTGCCTTTTTTCAGATTTGCGATTAGGGTTTTTCTGGCCGTAGGGTTCTTTAGGGAGATCTTCTAGTCCCAATTTGGGTGCCCATTTCTTATCCGATTTGGGCCCATAATATATCGTTGGAAAGATAATCAAGTAAACTTCAAAGCCGAGAAGGAATTTTCTTCAAATAAAGAATCTAACATCATGTTTTCATTATAACAAGCTCCGGAGGTCAAATCTGCCTGATTGCTTTTCAACCATAAGATATTTTTGACTCCCAAGTCTTCTTCCATCTTGTGATTATGATTTTGTAAGCTCTTTATCATCATTATTGATATCTTTTGACTTCATTCTCTTTATTGTACCTAAAATTCAAAAACATAATATAAGTAAACAAGATAAAGATCGAAACCATAACAAAAACTAAAGGTAGAAAGGCATAAAATGTATATTTTATGAGCTTATCACATTCATGGATATTTGCATTTGCACTATTCCATGAGCATCTGCATTCTACCTTTACAAGAACGTCCTTCATAGATATTTGCATTCGCATCACCTCAAGCAAGTGCATCATTTGTAGGATCATTGCATCTTCATTGTAGCTACAATTACACCATTCATGAACCACTTACATGAACATGATTCATAGAGACATTTGCATCTGCATTTGGAAGCATTTGCATCAATCCAAGACATTTGTATCATTTCAAGAAGCCTTTGCATCAATCCAAGACATTTGCATTTACACCATCAACTCAATTTGAGGACAACAACTTCTATTTATAGCTTGTTTTTCAACAAAAAAAAATGAAAAAATGAAAAATTTTAAAAAGAAAAAAGAAACCCTTTTTCCTTTCTCTTCACATGTGATTTCACTAACCGGACAAAATTAGTGTTTGTTTATCGTTGCATGATTCCTGATTCTCAGCAATAGCCAAAGAGGGGCAGCTGTAGACATCTAATTTTGTCTTGACCACTAAAACAGGTATGTTTTCTTCCTAAATTGATATTTCAGAATGTAAAAAGATTTTTTTTCATCTTGCGGGTGGTAATCCGAGACTTAGTCTAAGAAGGCGAGCATAAAATGTCAAAAGTTAAAAAGTCAACCCCGAAAAGCCAACTATAAAAAAGTCAACCCACTTTCAAAATCAAGATTTGAAGTTCAATTGAAAAATGGTGAAAGAATTTTGATAATCCAAGGTCTACATCAAAAGATATGGAGTTCGTAATTTGGGTTACGGAGATTCAGTAGAAAGTAAATCCTAGTTCGAGAAATTTGGAGAAAAGTGCTTAAACGATCAAATTGGTCGAAATTGAAGGTTCCAAATGAAAGATAAGCACTGACTACGGGTAATTGAGAAGCTACTTGAAAGAAAAATTGAAAGAAAAGTCAATTCGGAAGAAAACCGAGAATTGGGGTTTTTGGTGGATTTCGGTGAAATTTGGAAGAATTATAGAAAAGGCCCGATTCGGTAAGACTAAAGCACCTAATTGATGAGGAGTGATTAAACAAGGATAGCCCAAGGCTCAGTTTGAAGAAAATCTGAAAATCGGACTAGTTTTGAGCAAAACTAGGTTTCGAAGGTAAAAGGGCAAAATTGGAAATTTTGGAAAAATAGCAAATTAACTCCAAAAATTTTAAAATTTGCAGATCTCATTATTAAATCATTTCGAAGAGATTGGGGAAAGAAAATTCGGATTCGGAGTTCGTTTGCAAAATGGCCAAATCTCGAGTCCCTTATGTAGAAATTCAAGAAGATAAATCCCGAAAAAATAGCAAATGAACTCCAAAAATTCTAAAAATTTGTAGATCTCATTCTTAAATTATTTGGAAGATATTGGCAAAATAAAATCCGGATTCGGAGTTCGTTTACAAAATGGCCAAATCTCAGGCCCACTATGTAGTAATTCAAGCAGATAAATCCAGAAAAAATACCAAATGAGTTCCAAAAATTCTGAAAACTTCCAGATCATATTTTTAAATTATTTGAAAGATATTGGTGAAGAAAAATCTAGATTTGGAGCTCGTTTAAAAAATGGTACAGTTTGGGAGCACAAAAGGGCAATTTTGGAAGAAAAAATCCAAATAAATAGCAAATGGGCACGAAAAATTTTGAAAATCTCCAGATTTCAATTTTTTATTATTTTGGAAGTATTGAAAAAATAAAATTTGAATTTTAAGTCCCTTTTCTATTTATTTACGTTCGGGGGACAAAAAGGTCATTTTACCCAAGAAACCGAAAGGGCTTTTCTTGCCTTTTATAAAAATGGAAATTGGGCTAGAGGATGAGGGGTCAGCTGGCCAAGGCCCAATGGTGGGCAAATATTTTCTGATTTTTAATCAACAGGCCAACAATGAAGAGAAAGGTAGTTATTTTTTTATCAAGCCTTTGTAATTAAGCCACATGGACCAATGCATGAAGAGGGAGAATGTCAACATAATGGCTTAAGATTCTTGAATAGCTGTAAATGTGGATAGCTGATTACCTAATCTAAGGGTGATAATT
The DNA here is from genome assembly GCA_030761205.1 of Fremontodendron californicum. Lineage (NCBI taxonomy): Eukaryota > Viridiplantae > Streptophyta > Magnoliopsida > Malvales > Malvaceae > Fremontodendron > Fremontodendron californicum. The sequence continues at coordinate 6,472,380 of JAULJL010000023.1, read as the reverse complement.
TCACATTTTAAACATCTTGGATTAATAGCCTTTGGATCAAAATTGGTTGAAAAAAAAATGACAACATGCTAGCCATTTAGGAGGCCATTCGGCCACTAAGGGGAGAGGAGCTCTCTCTCTTTCATTTCACTCTCTATTCACTCTTTTTGGCTGATTTCTCTCCATTGTTGAAAGGCAAAAAGAAAAGTTTAGAAAAGAAAGTTAGAAGAGAAAAAGCATGCAATATAGCTTCTAGAGGTTGCTTTAAGCACCATACTCTTGCACTTTCCTTGATTTTCTATTCTTGATTTGCTATTTTGATTACTCTTTTGGTGAGTTTCTTTTGATTTTTCTTTTTAAAAATAACTGTTTTTAATATTCTTTTTCAAGTTCTTCCTTATACTTTCTTGGAAAAAGATTTGAGAAATTTTTTTTCATGACTTAGAGGGTTGGTCGAATGGCTTTTTTTTTTTAGTGTATTTGCTCTTTTTTTATTATTTCATGTTATTAGTGATATTTAACAAGTTTTGTTGCTTTAAATCTTCTTCAAATATGTAAACATGAAGCTTGTTTTGATTTGGTTGCTTGCTTGTTTCCATTTTTGAGTCTATTATCTTGTTATCATGTTTATTTTACTTGTCTTGCATTTTTTATTTTCTATTTTCAAAATGTTTAAGTTTGTTTATGTTTTACATTTTGTTAGTCCATGTGTTTGTGAAAATGCCTATTGGTTATCATGCATTTACTTTATATTTGCATGATTTGAGTATTGTTCTTTAGCTATGCATGTTATTATCTTATGTGTTTGTGAAAATGCCATGCTCATTTTAAAGTATGAGACCATTCGGCCACCCCTCTCTTTTAAGCTTTGTGTGTGCATTTTTGTTATGCTAGTTGATAGGTTTGCATTTTCATTATATTTGGCTGTGTATTTTTTTAAGCATGCTATATGCTTGTGTTATTGCCATGCATTCTTTAGATTTAGGTTTTGCTTGTATTGCCGTGCATAATCATGCATTTTAGACCAAGGTTGCATTAAATGTCATGCAAGTTCATTTAGGTCTAGGTCATTTTATTGATGCCATGCATTTTTCATGTCATTTAGGTTTTAAATCATGCATTTCATGCATCATATTTGCTGTATTTTCATGCATTTCATGTCCTTGCCACATGATTTATGACTTAGACCAATCAATGGTTCAAAGTCATGCTCATTTTGAGCATACTTGTGGAAAATTAAAGAGTTGTCAAATTGATTATTTTACCTTTGTGATTTTTTTTACTTAGCCAATTTTTGTTTAACTTTTCAAAAGTGTTAGCTACTGTTTTTGAGTCTTTAGGAGGGTCTCTAACATTTTTACTTTGAATTTTAAATGATTTTCTCAAAGGCAAAAAAATGTGTTTTGGCAAAACAGTTTTTTTTACCTAGTATTCGTACTTTCCCAATTTTTTGGGCAGTCATCTTTAATCAAAAAATTAAGCTGATTTTTTCCCACGTAGTTTTACATGTCCTGAGTCTCCAGTATTTTTTTTAGATTTTTTTGAATTTTTAAAAATAAGGTAAAAAATCGTGCTTTAAAACTGGACAGTAGAGACATAATTGAATTTGAAGAAAAATCATTTTTCTGTTTTGGTTAAGTTACTTAGAAGGGGTTGATTAGGAAGTTTAGCTACTAACGTAGGGTAGTTTCTAAGCCTTTTTAAACTCTAAAATATGATTTTTAGATCTCGAGTTAAGGGTGGTCAAGTCCGGGATTTTAAACTTAGGAAATTAGAGTCATTTAAAAAGGGTTTAGCTAAGTTTTTATTTTTAATCTAAGCTTTTCAAAATTGTTTTAAAACAATCACAAAGTATTTTGGTTTTAGAATATTTAATTTGATATATTTTCCTAAGGTAGCATGATATCTTTTTAGATATACGGATTTTCTTAATTAAAGGAAAATACATTCTCATGCATTGCATTTTCCATATTCATGCATACTATATAATATGTGATTTTTGCTATGTTAATTTTCATGATGGTGTTATTGTCTTTGATTTAAATTTTTGATATTATATTAATTGTTATATTGTTTTGAATATTTCATGATATCCTATGCTTTTTATTTAGTTATTTTTGTCATATTATTTAGCATATACTATGTTCATGCATTATTTTTATTTTTATTTTCATGCATATTATATGTTAGCATTATTTTAATTTTATGTTATTTCATATCTTTTAGATTATATGCCATATCATTTATATTTTACATGTCATTTAAATCATTTTATTCCATTTAGAATATATCATGTGACTTAGGATATTTCATTTCATATAGAATATATTATGTTACCTAGGTCATTTCATTTCATATAGAATATATTTTGTTACCTAGGTCATTTCATTTCATATAGAATATATCATGTTACCTATGTCATTTCATTTCATTTAGAATATATCATATGACTTAGGATATTTCATTTAGAATATGCTAAGACATTTAAATTATATCATACCATTTAGGTTGCATTATATTAGCTAGACTTTGCTATGTCATTTTATTTATGTCACACATATTCATATTCATATATATATATTTTTTAAATGTTTTGAAAAAGGTAATGATTTTCAATAAAATAACGATATTCCCGAGTTAAAATAATTCATGAGTTCTATGCCGGGTTTGCTGGGGAGGATATCATCAATTATCATTAATAACGAAATATCTTCTTTAAAATAAGAATGATTCGGAAAGTATTCCAAACTAATAAAAATTTCTATATTTTGCCACGTTTATTGGGGAATATTGGAAAATTTTGAATTAATAAATTGCGGATCATTTTCAATTAAAAATAGAATTATTTTTCTTTAAATTTGGAATTAACTTGAAATACCAAATTAAAAATCGATTTTTACCAAGACTTGAGATAACACACGATTAATAAGGTACCGTTTTATACGGGCGTTGTGGGGGTGCTAATCGTTCCCCACACATAACCGAGTCCCGAACCCGCTTTTTTGATTTCTCTGGTTTAAAACGTAGACTTGAAATTGCTTTTAAAAAAAATGTTTTAATTAATTTTAAAATGTTTTATAAAATTGGTTTTAATAGGTGGCCGATCACACCTAACCAAAAAAGATTGGTGGCGACTCCATGTCTTTTTCAAGGTTATTTTCAAAACCTTCATTTTTCTAGAGGAATTAAGTCGACTTTTCATCGGTTTTTTTTAATGTCACGCTTAACGAAATAAAATCTTGCGCTGAGACTTGTTATTTTTTATGTTGTGACACTCTCAATACGCAATTTTATATATATGATATGGAGCAGCAGAGAGAGAACATATTTCGTACTAGATGTTTTGTACATGACAGGGTATATAGTATGATTATTGATGGGGAAAGTTGCACCAATATAGCTAGTACCATCCTAGTTGAGAAGTTGAGCTTACCTTTACTAGAACATCCCAAACCTTATAAGTTGCAATGGTTGACTGAATGTGGGGAGGTAGAGGTTAATAAGCAGGTTTTGGTAGCTTTTACCATTGGGAGGTATAGTGATGAGGTGCTTTGTGATGTAGTACCTATGCATACTAGCCATATTTTGTTGGGGAGGCCGTGGCAGTATGATAGGAAGGTAATTCAAGATGAGTTTAGGAATAGGTATAGCTTTGTAAAGGATGGAAAAACAATCAAGCTTGTTCCTTTAACTCCAAAACAGGTCTATGAGAACCAATTGAAATTGAAGCTAAAAAATGAGAGTGAGCAAAAAAGAAAGAGTGAGACCGAATCTAATGAGGAAAAAAGGAGAGAAAAAAAAAGAGATTGGCCGAAAAAGGGGAGGAAAAAGAAAGTGAAAAAAACAGAGAAGTGGCTGGAAAAAAAAAAAGAAAGTGATGCCATAAGAGAGAAAAGGAAAAACAAAGATAAGTTGTTATGCACAAGAGAGTCAGGTTTTTACTAATGATCAAACTAACAAATCTCTTTCTAACTTGTCTTTGAATCTGTTACAGGTGTTCAAGTATGTATTTCCAAAGGGGAAGCCGAATGGATTGCCTTCAATAAAAGGCATTGCGCATTCACTTGATTTTGTACTACCTAACATTGATTAGGTATCAATGTTAACAACCGTAGATAACAACAAGTTCTGTTACCCCAATCTTTCCTTAGTTCGTCATTAAATAGAACAAGCTCTATATTTAATCTCTAACTATCAAACAACCTAGAATAAGCTCTCTAAGTTCAATTTAATAGCAGCTTTATGATGAGAAAGATAGGTTGATCTAAGCAACAAACACATAAGCTCGGATTGTTCAACTTAGGTTATGTTCCACTTTGCAATTATTGAAAACTTGACCATAATCATTAATCACAAATTGCTACTTATGAATAGGAAATCAAGACAACTACACGGATCAAGACTCCTAAACTAACATTAGACAATTATCAAGATTTATCTAGTTGGCCACTGATGCACCGAAAAGAGTGTATCTTATTTAACCTTGCACTTAAAAAGAATCAATTGTAGAGTATAGTGATTAGCAAGGGTCGAGTCCTCAGGGATTGGGTTTTAGTTCATAAGTTAATAGTTTATCACTTAAAAACAAGTAAACAAAAGTAAAAGGGATTTTGAAATCAAATTTAAACTAAAGTTAACAATAAGAATGAGAAAACAAGTAATTAAGAAGAATCAAATATGAAAAATATGGTTAAGGTTTCATTCTCCACCACTAGACATCATTAAGAATCAATTTCATATCTATCAACATTAATTAGCTATCAAAGTTAACAACCGTAGATAACAACAAGCTCTGTTACCCCAATCTTTCCTTAGTTCTTCGTTAAATAGAACAAGCTCTCTATTTAATCTCTAACCATCAAACAACCTAGAATAAGCTCTCTAAATTCAATTTAATGGCAGCTTTATGATGAGAAAGATAGGTTGATCTAAGCAACAAACACATAAGCTCGGATTGTTCAACTTAGGTTATGTTCCACTTTGCAATTATTGAAAACTTGACCATAATCATTAATCACAAATTGCTACTTATGAATAGGAAATCAAGACAATTACACGGATCAAGACTCCTAAACTAGCATTAGACAATTATCAAGATTTATCTAGTTAGCCACCTAAACAAATCAAAACATCACCATGAACAATTTTTTATGGAAGAACATAAGCAACTTTGATAGAAAACAATGATAGATAGATTCTGAAAATTAATTACATAACATGTCTAGGGCTTTGAAATCACCCTTAACCAAATAAAAGTTTATCCTAGCATAGGCATTGTAAACATAAACTTAAAATTAAAGAGAATCTAAGAAGAAAATAAAAGAAAGAAAGAAGAAGAAGAAGAATATTAATTATCCAGCCTCTTGCTCTCTCAAAAACTAAGAAACAAAGAAGAAATCAGAATTTGATGCTTGGGGAAGTGTCAATTTCGTATGCCCCCTTGGTCTCTATTTATAGGCAATAGCTAGGGCATCAAACAAGTGAATTTCAGCTCTCTCCCTTCAATAAATGCTGACTTGTAGCTAAAGTTAAGGAAAAGCGGCTGACTTTTGTGTTTTAAGGAAAGATATAAGCCTTGGCAGCCAAGTTTGAATAAAGTAGGAAAGTTTTAGTCAAAGCACTCTTTAATGAAGAGAGATTATATTCTTGCAGCCAAAGTAAGTGTAAGGAAGGAAAGTCTTGGCTGATTTAATTCTCCTACTTTGACTAGGATTAGCTTTAAGGAAAGATACTTGCAATTAATGCAATTAATGCAAGTTGACAGCCACTAATCCTTCTTTGGCAAGGATAAACTTAAATGTCAACTAGGGTATTAAGAAAAAGTTGGCATTTACGGCTAAGTTTTTTTTCTGTCGCTAGGGTTTTTAGGGAGATATTCCAATGCCGATTTGGATGACCATTTCTTATCTGATTTAGGCCCATGACCAGCCGTTGGAAAGGTAATCAAGTGATCTTCAAAAGTCAAGAAGGATGTTTCTTCGAATAAAGAGTCTAACGTCATGTTTGCTTAGCAACAAGCTCCGGAGGTCAAATCTGTCTTTTTGCTTTGCACCAAGAATTTGATATTTTTGACTCCCAACTCTTTTTCCATCTTGTGATTGTGATTTTGTAAGCTCTTTAACATCCTAATTGACATGTTTTGACTTCATCTCCTCCAAAATACCTACAAAGCATAAAAACCTAGTAAAATGTCAAGGAAGTAAGAATCAAAGCACAAAGTATAAAGAAATTAAATAGGAAAATGTATGAATTTAAGCACTTATCAAATTCCCCCACACTTAATCTTTTGCTAGTCCTCGAGCAAAATCAAATAGACACAAGGTAAGAAAACCGAATCAAGTTCACTTTCAATACAACTTATAGATAATCATTGAACAAGTCTTATAAACTAATCAATAGCTTAAAGAGTTTCGCAAAAAATCATGCTTGATAGTAAATGGTTTAAGTTAAGCTAAAATTAACATAACATATCTCAATCAAAATAGGGCATGTTCAAACTTAATCTCAACTTCTCAAATGGGATACCCTCATGATTTTCACTCTTTAAAGTAGTGGTGAAGTGTTTACACTCAATCAATCTCATGAAAACAGTTTCTACCATATGCTTGCTTGTCCACCTATTCTCCACTACTTAGATCATGCAACTTCATGAATCAAGAGGTCTTTATGCAAGGTTATAATGGGGCCAAGGGGTAATAATGTGGCTAAAGAATAAAAGATAAAGGATATTACAAAAGTTCCAAAGATTTTATAGAGTTTAGAGACATAATAAGATTCATACAAAGAAACTTCTCAAAACTCTTTACAAGTACATAATCACGTAGGCCGAATATTCATGTTGGGCCTTTTCTTCATTCTAAACAACTTTCGAACATATTTTTCTTTTCTTTAACTAGAAGTTCAAGAGATTATCAATTTGATATCAAGCTCAATTCTCATGAAAATCTTCTCACTAATAAATCTGTTTTAGACTTATGCAATTCATATCTCATCATAGTATTGAAAGTAACTAAAACACACTAAAAATAACATAAAAAGAATAAAAAACAAAACACACTAAAGAAAATCCTAAATTTTTCCCCCCACACTTAATTTTTACATTGTCCTCAATGTAATGCTATTATCCCCAATGCAAGAATTATATGTAAGAGAAAAGAACTACTAAACAAAACAAAAGAAAAATAATAAAAGATAGAATGATGGAGAGTAAGGAATATGCAAATCTGATATAATAAATGCTCTCCATCCTTTTGGGTTGCCTCCCAAGAAGCGCTTGGTTTATTGTCCTCAGCCTGACTTAGACCCATGCCATTATTATTCAACATAATTCGGCTCAAAAAGTGGTAACTCCTCCACATCTTGTATTGGAAAGTTCTCATAGTAAGGCTTCAATCTATGACCATTCACTTTGAATGCCTTATCTGTTTTTCGGCTTTGGATTTCAACTGCACCATGAGTAAATACATTAGTAATAACAAAAGGTCCAACCCAACGAGAACGTAACTTACCTGGAAATAACTTAAGGCGTGAATGGAAGAGAATAACTTTTTGTCCAACAACAAAGTCCTTTCTTGATATCATCTTGTCATGGAATGCCTTAGTCTTTTCCTTGTAAATCCTAGAATTCTCATAGGCATCATTCCTTATCTCCTCTAATTCTTGTAGGTCAAGTTTTCTTTGCTTACCTGTCTCATCCATCTCCATGTTGCATTGTTTGATAGCCCAATATGATTTATGTTCCAACTCAACCGGAAGATGACAAGGCTTACCATAAACAAGTCGATATGGAGACATACCAATGGGTGTCTTATATGTTGTCCTATAAGCCCAAAGTGCATCATCAAGTCGTGAAATCCAATCCTTCCTATTTGGATTAACTGTCTTTTCAAGGATGGACTTAACTTCTCGGTTTGACACTTCAGCTTGCCCACTAGTTTGAGGATGGTATGAGGTGGAGACCTTGTGTGTGATGTTATACTTCCTCAAAAGTGCTTCCATAGTCCTATTGCAAAAGTGAGTACCTCTATCACTGATTATGGCCTTTGGCGTTCCAAGCCTAGCAAAGATGTTAGTCTTGACAAAATCTGAAACAACTTTAGAGCCATTGGTCCTAGTGGATTTTGCTTCCACCCACTTTGAAACATAATCAACGGCAAGTAAAATATAAGGATTACCAAAAGAAGAAGGAAAAGGTCCCATGAAATCGATGCCCCATACATCAAAAATTTCAACAATAAGTATTGGAGTTTGAGGCATTTGATTTCTAGCACCGAAGTTACCTGTTCTTTGGCAACGATCACATGACATGCAAAAGAGGTATGTATCTTTGAATATAGTAGGCCAATAAAATCCAGAATCAAGAACTTTCATGGCTGTTCTTTTGGATCCAAAGTGTCCTCCACATGCATAAGAGTGACAAAAGGTGAGAATAGATTGAAATTCAGATTCGAGTACACACCTTCTTATAATCTGATCGGAGCAATGCTTCCAAAGATAAGGATCATCCCATATGTAGTATTTGGCATCACTATTGATCTTATTTCTTTGAGCTTGTGTCAACTCTTGTGGCAACTTCTTGGTAACTAAGTAATTAACAATATCGGCATACCAAGGAGTTGTTGTACTTATAAAAAGAAGTTGCTCATCCGGAAAGTTCTCATTCAAGGGTAGTGCATTCTCTTCATGAACTAAACGGCTAAGATGGTCCGTAACCAGGTTGTCACTACCTCTCTTATCTTTTATCTCCAAATCAAACTCTTGTAAGAGAAGTATCCATCTAATCAACCTTGGTTTGGCCTCCTTCTTAGTGAGTAAGTATCTAAGGGCTGCTGGTCAGAATATACAATTACTTTAGTACCAATTAAATAAGATCGAAATTTTTCTAAAGCAAATACAACAGCCAAAAGTTCATTTTCAGTAGTGGAATAGTTCAATTGAGCATCATTAAGAGTTTGGGAGGCATAATAAATGCCATGTGAGGCTTTGCCAACCCGTTGGCCCAAAACAGCTCCAATGGCATAGTCACTAGCATCACACATGATTTCAAAAGGTACATTCCAATCTGGTGGTTGCATGATAGGAGCTGATGTCAAGAGTCCCTTCAATGTTTCAAACGCCTCTTTGCATTTGTCATCAAAGTGGAAAACCACATCTTTTTGTAGTAGCTTGCAAAGAGGTAATGTGATCTTTGAGAAGTCTTTGATAAATCTTCTATAGAAACCTGCATATCCAAGAAAAGAACGAACCTCTCTCACATTTGTGGGAGGTGGTAAAGAATACATAATATCTATTTTAGATTTATCAACCTCTATCCCTCTAGAAGAAATAACATGGCCCAAAACTATTCCTTGTTCTACCATAAAGTGACATTTTTCCCAATTCAAAACAAGGTTAGTTTCCATGCATCTTTCAAGTACAAGTGTAAGGTTCTCTAGACATCTATCAAAAGAATAACCATAGACATTAAAATCATCCATAAACACTTCTATGATGTTCTCTACATAATCTGAAAATATGCTAACCATACACCTTTGGAATGTAGCTGGTGCATTACAAAGACCAAATGGCATACGCCGGTATGCAAAAGTACCAAATGGACAAGTGAATGTTGTTTTCTCTTGGTCCTCCGGAGCAATGGCAATCTGATTATAACCTGAAAAACCATCAAGAAAACAATAATGAGAATGGCCAGCTAACCTTTCAAGCATTTGATCAATAAAAGGTAAAGAAAAGTGGTCTTTGCGAGTTGTGGAATTAAGTTTTCGATAATCAATACAAACTCGCCACCCTGTTTGAATCCTAGTAGGAACAAGTTCATTCTCATTATTTGTTACCACCGTTACACCTGATTTCTTTGGAACCACTTGGACCGGGCTCACCCATTTGCTATCCGAGATAGGATAGATCACTCCAACATCTAGGAGCTTCAGTATCTCCTTTTTCACAACCTCCATCATAGGAGGGTTCAATCTTCTTTGTGCTTCTCTTGTTGGTTTGGACGCCTCCTCTAACAAAATCCGGTTGATGCACCCAAAAGAGTGTATCTTATTTAACCTTGCACTTAAAAAGATTAATTGTAAGTATAATGATTAGCAAGGGTCGAGTCCTCAGGGATTGGGTTTTAATCTATGAGTTATTAGTTTATAACTTACGTTCAAAGAGAACAATAAAAGAAAAGGGGTTTTTGAAGCCAGATTTAAACTAAAGTAAATAATAAGAATAAGATGCAAGGCGGTATAACCAGCCAATAAAAATATATATACTAAATTAGGGGGTATAACCAGCCAATAAAAATAAAACAAAGTTAATATACAAATTAGGCGGTATAACCAGCCAATAAAAATAAATATACTTTTAAAAATAAGCAAACTAGAAAAGTAAGAAAACAAGTAAGTAAGAAGAATCAAATATGAAAAATATGGTTAAGGTTTCATTCTCCACCACTAGACATCATTAAGAATCAATTTCAAATCTATCAATATCAACCAACTATCAAAGTTAACAACCGTAGATAACAACAAGCTCTGTTATCCCAATCTTTCCTTAGTTTGTCGTTAAATAGAACAAGCTCTCTGTTTAATCTCTAACCATTAAACAACCTAGAATAAGCTCTCTAAATTCAATTTAATGGCAGCTTTATGATGAGAAAGATAGGTTGATCTAAGCAACAAACACATAAGCTCGGATTGTTCAACTTAGGTTATGTTCCACTTTGCAATTATTGAAAACTTGACCATAATCATTAATCACAAATTGCCACTTATGAATAGGAAATCAAGACAATTACACGGATCAAGACTCCTAGACTAGCAATAGATAATTGATAACTCGTATAATTATATAGTTTTTAGTTATGTTTTATTATTGTTTTGTGTCAAATACGAGTTATTATTGTTTAGCCTAATTGTGTTTATGATCTTTTATATTTTTATGTATTTTGGTGTTTTTCACAAGTTTCTTTGAGTGATTTCAGATTACTAGAATTAAGGGCAAATCCAGTTCAGTTTCAGTTCCGACACCTTTTGCCATATCAGCTATATCTCGAGTTTCACTGAAGCAATAAGGCTGAAATTTGTAGCCATGCAAAGCTAAGAGGCATATCTATCTTTTTCATGTTTAACACTTCTTAAAACGGAGTCGTTTTCCCTAGCGAAATAAACCATCAAGTTGGCTGATGTCCAATGACGTCTATGCTGACATGTTTTCGTATTATGCCCATATATTCTTATCCACATCAGCAAATGAGCTGATTCCAACGGCTATGGTTCCTTAACTGATAGGGGAACCTTTGTCTAGAAGACCATGTGATCAGATCAGGCCTCCAATATTGAAGAAATCGACCATCAAGGTGGCTGATGTGCAATGACGTCTGTGCTGACATGTTTTCGTATTTTGCCCATATCTGCTTAACCAGATCAGAAAATGAGCTGATTCCAACGGCTATGGTTCCGTAACTGATAGGGGAACCTTTTTCTAGAAGGCCATGTGATCAGATCAGGCCTCCAATATTGACGAAATCGACCATCAAGTTGGCTGATCAAAATCGTCATATACCTACCTTTGAAATTTGTAAAGCTTGTCTCTTGTCATTTAGCCCTCCAAAATGTGTATAAATAGAGGGCCTTGGATGATTGTAAGGGATCATATTGTACATAGGTAGGATATTAGCCATTTTAATAAAATTCTCTAAGTTTTCTTCTTCTTTCTTTTCTCTAGTTTTCTTTCTTTTCTCTAGTTTTCTTTTTCTTTAGAGAGAGCAAGAGGTTGGATAATTAATATTCTTCCTCTTCTTCTTTCTTTCTTTTATTTTCTTCTTAGATTTTCTTTAATTTTATGTTTATGTTTATAATGCCTATGCTAGGCTAAACTTCTATTTGGTTAAGGGTGATTTCAAAGCCCTAGACATGTTTTGTGATTGATTTTCAGATTCTATCTATCATTAATTTTCTATCAAAGTTGCTTATGTTCTTCTACAAGAATTGTTCATGATGTTGTCTTGATTTATTTAGGTGTACAACTAGATAGATCTTGATAATTATCTATTGCTAGTTTAGGAGTCTTGATCCGTGTAATTGTCTTGATTTCCTATTCATAAGTGGCAATTTGTGATTAATGATTATGGTCAAGTTTTCAATAATTGCAAAGTGGAACATAACCTAAGTTGAACAATCCGAGCTTATGTGTTTGTTGCTTAGATCAACCTATCTTTCTCATCATAAAGCTGCCATTAAATTGAATTTAGAGAGCTTATTCTAGGTTGTTTAATGGTTAGAGATTAAATAGAGAGCTTGTTCTATTTAACGACAAATTAAGGAAAGATTGGGATAACAGAGCTTGTTGTTATCTACGGTTGTTAACTTTGATAGTTGATTGATATTGATAGATCTGAAATTGATTCTTAATGATGTCTAGTGGTGGAGAATGAAACCTTAACCATATTTTTCATATTTGATTCTTCTTACTTATTTGTTTTCTTACTTTTAGTTTGCTTATTTTTTATATTTATTTTTATTGGCTGGTTATACCGCCTAATTTGTATATTAACTTTGTTTTATTTTTATTGGCTGGTTATACCGCCTAATTTAGTATATATATTTTTATTGGCTGGTTATACCGCCTAATTTAGTATATATATTTTTATTGGCTGGTTATACCGCCTTGCATCTTATTCTTATTATTTACTTTAGTTTAAATCTGGCTTCAAAAAACCCCTTTTCTTTTATTGTTCTTGAATTTAAGTTTTAAACTATTAACTTATAAACTAAAACCCAATCCCTGAGGACTCGACCCTTGCTAACTACTATACTTACAATTGATCTTTTTAGTGCAAGGTTAAATAAGATACACTCTTTTGGGTGCATCAAAATTTTGGCGCCGTTGCCGGGGATTGCTTTCTTTAGTTTATTTGTTACTTGGTTTATTCTTATTTTCAGTTCTAATTAGTTTTATTTTCTTGTACATACAAGTTTTTTCTTTTCAAATTAAAAAAAAAAAAAAAAAAACAATGGAATTGAGCAATCTAACACTTGAAGAGTTGGTGGCATACATGAACATGGAGAATCAACAAGCCAATCTCACCTCCCCAGTTCAACAATTGGCCATGGGAAGATGTCAAGGCCATCAAGGGTTCCAAGACCAACAGTATGATCATTACTCAAAAACTTACCATGAGGGATGGTGGGATCATACTAATTATGGCTACTCGAAAAATTACCAAGAAGTAGATCCTTATGCCAATTACACTCATCCATCTAGCTTCAATCAATCATGGTCTCAAGAACCAGATCTTTTTCAACCACCACATATGACTCAAAACTCAGGTACTTCTTTAGAAGATCTTGTCTATTCTCTTGTTACTGATTCTTTGCAATTTCAACAGGAAACAAGGGCAAGCATCCAGAGTTTGGAAAAGCAAATGAGCCAATTGGCTAGTAGTATGGTGGGATGGGTAGCACAAAGATCTGAAGAACTCCCAGCCCAAACGATGGTTAACCCAAAGGAGAATGCTACTATTGTGACCTTGAAGAATGAGGAACAAGATGAGGATGAAACAAAATTAGAGATGGATTCTATTCTTAAGGATAATGAAGCCAAAGATCCAAATAAGAGTATTTCGGCACCTGAGGTAACGTTTAAGGTTTCACTTTTTACTAATGTTTCTTCTCCACCTTTTCCTAGTAGATTTGCAAAGTTCAAGGAGGAAGAACATGAACAACACATGCCGGAAACCTTAAACAACTTGTTTGTGGAGGTCATTCAACAAGTATCAAAATATGCTCCATTCCTCGATGACATATGCACCACAAAGGATGATGGAATTATACTTGTAATGGAGAATGCATCCACTGTTGTGCAAAGAAAGCTTCCTCTCAAACGCATAAATTTGGGAAATTTCATGTATGAGCCTGACAAGCCTAAAATGCCAAGAAGGGGTGTTGGTTAGGTTCAAAACACTAACTCAAGTGCTTCTTGGGAGGCAACCCAAAAGGATGGAGAGCATCTATTATATCAGATTTGCATATTCCTTACTCTCCATCATTCTATCTTTTATTATTTTTCTTTTCTTTTGTTTAATAGTTCTTTTCTCTTACATATAATTCTTGCATTGGGGGATAATAGCATTACATTGAGGACAATGTAAAAATTATGTGTGGGAGGAAGAATTTAGGATTTTATTTAGAGTGTTTTGTTTTTGAGTCTTTTTATGTTGTTTTTCTTTCTGATCCTTGTTTTGAAAATAACTAGATGTAAATATTTTTTTTAACCCCGGTTAAATGGCGGATAACGGTACTCCGTGATTATTTAAATCGGTTCCATCAGCTACCCACAAAACTGATATTGTATATAAATTTCTCTTCCAATTTCTCTTTCAATTTTTTTCATTTTTTTTCAGGATGGATGATATTCTCACAAGATTGCAGAAACGATTTCCTCCTTTTCCTCAAAATATTTTACTGAAGCTTTACCAAGTTCGACTTGAAAGATTAAGAATGCTTATGCACAAAGGGATTCCTGACGACATACGTTGGATAATTGAAGCCAAGGTATGTGAAGATGAATATCTTCCTGTTTTGCATTTACCAGGTACAGGTAGAAGCACTTTTGCAAAGAAGCGACGAGCAAAGCGCATGAGTTCAAATTGCCACAAATGTGCACGATGGACGTGTAATGGTAAATGTCGTTCTATTGGGATTCCGTCCTTTAATCGAGATGATAAAATTGAATTCATTAAGGACGGACTGAGTAAGGAGAATTTGGGTAATATCCAACTTTCTCTTGAGACGCATCCTAGTGGAGACGTACAAAGAGAAATTCTTGATTTATGGCCGCAATTCCAAAGGGAATGGCAACATCTTGGGAATCTGATGTTAAAAGACCCTATTTGCCAGCTTGTAAGAAAACTGGATGGGAAGCATATCCTCGACTCATAGAAGGCGTTTAAGCCGTTTCTGGACGTAAAACCAGAGGAAGATGCACTCGAAGAAAAAAAAATGGAAAGTACTTCATCCCAGCGCATTAAAAAAATTTGTGTCTTTGGAGGTGCTTATCCAGGAAAAAATAACATATTCGCTGATGAAGCCATAAGAGTTGGAGTAATACTTGCCCAACAAAAGATCCACTTGATTTATGGAGGCGGTAGTACGGGTTTAATGGGAGCAGTCGCTACAGCAGCACACGCCGGAGGAAGTCCAGTTCTAGGACTCGTGCCAAAACTATTCACAAGTTTTTGTGGACCTACCGTGGGTAAGGAAATACAAGTCTGGAGTGTCCCTGAACGGATAACAATCATGTACCATTCTGCCGATGCATTCATTGCTTTACCAGGAGGTCTGGGTACATTGGAAGAAATAGCTTGCGTGGCTTCTTGGTCATCTTTGGTCACAAATAAGAAACCCATTGGTTTGCTTAATATTAATGGTTATTTTAGTAATTTGCTTTTATATTTAGATAATGCTGTGGATAATGGATTCATGTTTTCAGAGGCAAGGAGAACCATAATTTCTGCTACAACAATTGAAGATTTACTTAAAAAGCTCCAAGCTTATGAGTGTTTATCTGCTACGGTTGTTTCGCAAACGCTCGGAAAAAGAAAAAGAGATATGGACGAGCAAGGAGTGGATTGCACTTTGTCTTTGTGACATTATCTAACATTTTGCTTGTTGTGTCTCAGTTATAATAAGTGGTTAGCAACCTCTGCAGGTAATATCTCCTAAATTCTACCTTTAAAATTTGACATTGGGGACAATGTCATATTTTAGTAGGGGGTAAGGGACATATTTTGCTAATTTAAAAAAAAAAAAAAAAAAAAATTTAAGAAGTATTCATTCTGAACAAGGTCTGAGTAAGGGAGACTTGAGACATACCTTGTCAGTTTGATTTCTTCTTTCCAAAAAAAAAAAAAAAAAAAAAGAAAAAAAAAAAGAAAAAAAAAAAAAAAAGAGTTTGTTGTGTTTTAAGCAATTTAGAAGTATTCATTCTGAACAAGGTCTGAGTAAGGGAGACTTGAGACATACCTTGTCAGTTTGATTTCTTCTTTTCAAAAAAAAAAAAGAAAAAAAAAAGAAAAAAAGAAAAAAAGAGTTTGTTGTGTTTTAAGCAATTTAGAAGTATTCATTCTGAACAAGGTCTGAGTAAGGGAGACTTGAGACATACCTTGTCAGTTTGATTTTAATCTTTTTATGTTTACTTGTTAATTTTTGTTTAGTATTTTAGGATTATTTAGGTTGCATGAGTTTGTTTTGTTTTGAGTCTTAGTTGTTCCTATTCTTATGTTATTAGTTCTTTTCTCTTACACATGATTCTTTCATTTGTGTTAATAGACTTACATTGAGGACAATGTAAGAATTAAGTGTGGGGGGAATGATTTAGGATTTCTTTTATTTTTGTCTACTATTTTTTTTTTATGAGTCTTTATTATTATTATTATTATTTTTAGTGTGTTTTAGTTCCTTTTTAATACAATGATGAGATATGAATTGCATAGGTCTAAACAGATTTATTAGTGAGAAGATTTTCATGAGAATTGAGCTTGATGTCAACCTTTTTATGAGCCAATGTTAATATAATATGTTGATTGAGAAAGAAGCATGTTTAGACTTAATCTGACTTGTATAATCATCCTTGTGAGTTTTTGAGC
The DNA here is from genome assembly GCA_030761205.1 of Fremontodendron californicum. Lineage (NCBI taxonomy): Eukaryota > Viridiplantae > Streptophyta > Magnoliopsida > Malvales > Malvaceae > Fremontodendron > Fremontodendron californicum. The sequence goes on along the minus strand of JAULJL010000023.1, from coordinate 6,455,765 downwards.
CTATAATGATTGATGCATTATACAAATCAATCTAATTTCTTTCTTGAGTGCTCTTATGATTACATGATTCTCTAGAACTTGCTTTAAACCGTTTGAGACTATATTGATACATGTGACAACATGAATATGATAGAGGCATTAGGATTTTTAGCCAGAGCCAAACAACCATCCCTTATTGATGTTCCAAGAGAACACACCCTTAGTGAACCAATTTGAGCCTACATTGAATAAGCTATCTCTTTGGTAACCATAACTTGTCCCTAACCTAAATATACTTATATCTTTACCTTTGTTCCAAAGATGAATTAGCATGTTTTGAGACAAGTTGCAAAGACAAGGGATATTTTTAGTTAAAAATTTGGGTTAGAAACAAGAAATAAGTGTGGGGGGAAAAGAAAAGAAAAGTCAAGAGAAAAAGAAATGGAATACTAGCAAATACATTCCTATGTAAAAAAAAAAATATGAATCATCTCTTGAATTTGTGGAAAAAGAAAAAGATGTTACAAAGTTGTTTAGAATGAAGAAAAGGCCCAACATGAATATCCGGCCTAGGTGACTATGTACTTGTAAAGAGTTTTGAGAAGTTTCTTTATATGATCTTTTTATGTCTCTAAACTTTATGAACTCTTTGGAACATTTGTGATATCTTTATCCTTTTGTTCTTCAAACACATTACAAACCCCTTGGCCCCATTACAACCTTGATTAAAGACCTCTTGATTCATGAAGTTGTATGATCTAAATAGTGGAGAATAGGTGGACAAGCAAGAATATGGTAGAACTGTTTTCATGAGATTGATTGAGTGTAAACACTTCACCACTACTTTAAAGAGTGAAAATCATGAGGGTATCCCATGTGAGAAGTTGAGATTAAATTTGAACATGCAATATTTTGATTGAGATATGTTATGCTAATATTGGCTTAACTCAAACAATTTACATTCAAGCATGATTTTTTGTGAAATTCTTTAAGCTATTGATTAGTTTATAAGACTTGTTCAAATATTGTCTCTAATTTGTATTGAAAGGATTAGGAGTAAATATTTTTAGTATATGCAGTTTATTTATATTTTAGTTTTTCAATGTTTGTGGGTATCGTTCTAGTAAACCCTCACGAGACTAAACTCGTCCACTAGGGACACCTAGGGGTTTAAAGGCTTGTGTCACATGCTAAGTGCCACCGTGATTTCCTACGAAAATGGATTAGATTAGATTTTCTTATTTTATTTTTATTGAGTCGTTGCTAGGGACTAGCAACAATCTAAGTGTGGGGGTGTGATAACTCGTATAATTATATAGTTTTTAGTTATGTTTTATTATTGTTTTGTGTCAAATACGAGTTATTATTGTTTAGTCTAATTGTGTTTATGATCTTTTATATTTTTATGTATTTTGGTGTTTTTCACAAGTTTCTTTGAGTGATTTCAGATTACTAGAATTAAGGGCAAATCCAGTTCAGTTTCAGTTCCGACACCTTTTGCCATATCAGCTATATCTCGAGTTTCACTGAAGCAATAAGGCTGAAATTTGTAGCCATGCAAAGCTAAGAGGCATATCTATCTTTTTCATGTTTAACACTTCTTAAAACGGAGTCGTTTTCCCTAGCGAAATAAACCATCAAGTTGGCTGATGTCCAATGACGTCTGTGCTGACATGTTTTCGTATTATGCCCATATATTCTTATCCACATCAGCAAATGAGCTGATTCCAACGGCTATGGTTCCTTAACTGATAGGGGAACCTTTGTCTAGAAGACCATGTGATCAGATCAGGCCTCCAATATTGAAGAAATCGACCATCAAGGTGGCTGATGTGCAATGACGTCTGTGCTGACATGTTTTCGTATTTTGCCCATATCTGCTTAACCAGATCAGAAAATGAGCTGATTCCAACGGCTATGGTTCCGTAACTGATAGGGGAACCTTTTTCTAGAAGGCCATGTGATCAGATCAGGCCTCCAATATTGACGAAATCGACCATCAAGTTGGCTGATCAAAATCGTCATATACCTACCTTTGAAATTTGTAAAGCTTGTCTCTTGTCATTTAGCCCTCCAAAATGTGTATAAATAGAGGGCCTTGGATGATTGTAAGGGATCATATTGTACATAGGTAGGATATTAGCCATTTTAATAAAATTCTCTAAGTTTTCTTCTTCTTTCTTTTCTCTAGTTTTCTTTCTTTTCTCTAGTTTTCTTTTTCTTTAGAGAGAGCAAGAGGTTGGATAATTAATATTCTTCCTCTTCTTCTTTCTTTCTTTTATTTTCTTCTTAGATTTTCTTTAATTTTATGTTTATGTTTATAATGCCTATGCTAGGCTAAACTTCTATTTGGTTAAGGGTGATTTCAAAGCCCTAGACATGTTTTGTGATTGATTTTCAGATTCTATCTATCATTAATTTTCTATCAAAGTTGCTTATGTTCTTCTACAAGAATTGTTCATGATGTTGTCTTGATTTATTTAGGTGTACAACTAGATAGATCTTGATAATTATCTATTGCTAGTTTAGGAGTCTTGATCCGTGTAATTGTCTTGATTTCCTATTCATAAGTGGCAATTTGTGATTAATGATTATGGTCAAGTTTTCAATAATTGCAAAGTGGAACATAACCTAAGTTGAACAATCCGAGCTTATGTGTTTGTTGCTTAGATCAACCTATCTTTCTCATCATAAAGCTGCCATTAAATTGAATTTAGAGAGCTTATTCTAGGTTGTTTAATGGTTAGAGATTAAATAGAGAGCTTGTTCTATTTAACGACAAATTAAGGAAAGATTGGGATAACAGAGCTTGTTGTTATCTACGGTTGTTAACTTTGATAGTTGATTGATATTGATAGATCTGAAATTGATTCTTAATGATGTCTAGTGGTGGAGAATGAAACCTTAACCATATTTTTCATATTTGATTCTTCTTACTTATTTGTTTTCTTACTTTTAGTTTGCTTATTTTTTATATTTATTTTTATTGGCTGGTTATACCGCCTAATTTGTATATTAACTTTGTTTTATTTTTATTGGCTGGTTATACCGCCTAATTTAGTATATATATTTTTATTGGCTGGTTATACCGCCTAATTTAGTATATATATTTTTATTGGCTGGTTATACCGCCTTGCATCTTATTCTTATTATTTACTTTAGTTTAAATCTGGCTTCAAAAAACCCCTTTTCTTTTATTGTTCTTGAATTTAAGTTTTAAACTATTAACTTATAAACTAAAACCCAATCCCTGAGGACTCGACCCTTGCTAACTACTATACTTACAATTGATCTTTTTAGTGCAAGGTTAAATAAGATACACTCTTTTGGGTGCATCAATAATTATCAAGACCTATCTAGTTGTACACCTAAATAAATCAAGACAACATCATGAACAATTCTTGTAGAAGAACATAAGCAACTTTGATAGAAAATTAATGATAGATAGAATCTGAAAATCAATCACAAAACATGTCTAGGGCTTTGAAATCACCCTTAACCAAATAGAAGTTTAGCCTAGCATAGGCATTGTAAACATAAACATAAAATTAAAGAGAATCTAAGAAGGAAATAAAAGAAAGAAAGAAGAAGAAGAAAATAAAGAAAAAGAAAACTAGAGAAAAGAAAGAAGAAGAAAACTTAGAGAATTTTATTACAATGGCTAATATCCTACCAATGTACAATATCTCTTACAATCATCCAAGGCCCTCTATTTATACACATTTGGGAGAGCTAAATGACAAGAGACAAGCTTTATAAATTTCAAAGGTAGGTATAATAGGTGGGTGCATTTTTCTAACAATTTTCGTCATATTGTATGACAATTTTAATCAGCCAGTTGATGGTCGATTTTGTCTATATTGGAGGCTTGATCTGATCAAATGGTCTTCTAGAAAAATGTTCCCCTATCAGTCGGTGATCCATAGCGGTTGGAATCATCTCATTTTCTGATGTGGATCAGAAGATATGGTCAAAATACCAAAACTTGTCAGCACAGACGTCATTGCACATCAGCCAACTTGATGGTCGATTTCGCTAGGGAAAACGACTCCGTTTCAAGAAGTGTAAAACATGAAAAAGTTAGATATGCCTCTTAACTTTGCACGGTTAAAATTTCAGCCTTATTGCTTCAGTGAAACTCCAGATATAGCTGATATGGCAAAAGGTGTTGGAACTGGAACTGAACTGAATTTGCCCTTAATTGTTGATTTAACCTAGTAATCTGAAATCACTCAAAGAAACTCGTAAAAAAACACCAAATTACATAAAAATATAAAAGATCATAAACACAATTAGACTAAGCAATAATAACTCGTATTTGACACAAAACAATAATAAAACATAACTAAAAACTATATAATTATACGAGTTATCACACCCCCACACTTAGATTGTTGCTAGTCCTCGAGCAAAAACAAATAAAAATAAAATAAGAAAATCTAATCTAATCCACTTTCGTAGGAAATCACGGTGGCACTTAGCATGTGACACAAGCCTTTAAACCCTTAGGTGTCCCTAGTGGACGAGTTTAGTCTCGTGAGGGTTTACTAGAACGATACCCACAAACATTGAAAAACTAAAATATAAATAAACTACATTTACTAAAAATATTTACTCCTAATCCTTTCAATACACATTAGAGACAATCTTTGAACAAGTCTTATAAACTAATCAATAGCTTAAAGAATTTCACAAAAAATCATGCTTGAATGTAAATTGTTTGAGTTAAGCCAATATTAACATAACATATTTCAATCAAAATAGTGCATATTCAAACTTAATCTCAACTACTCACATGGGATACTCTCATGATTTTCATTCTTTAAAGTAGTGGTAAAGTGTTTACACTCAATAAATCTCATGAAAACAGTTCTACCATATGCTTGCTTGTCCACATATTCTCCACTATTTAGATCATACAACTTCATAAATCAAGAGGTCTTTATTCAAGGCTGTAATGGGGCCAAATGGTTATAATGTGGTTAAAGAACAAAAGGATAAAGATATCACAAAGGTTCCAAAGAGTTCATAAAGTTTAGAGACATAATAAGATCATACAAGTAAAACTTCTCAATATTCTTTAGAAGTACATAATCACATAGGCTGAATATTTCATGTTGAGCCTTTACTTCATTCTAACGAACCTTGTAACATTCTTTTTCTTTTCTTTAACTAGAAGTTCAAGAGATGATTCATTATATATATATATATATATATATATATTTCATAATATTCCCTTTCTTTTTCTCTTGACTTTTCTTTTCTTTTCCCCCACACTTATTTCTTGTTTCTAACCCAAATTTTCAATAGATCTTCCTTGTCTTTGCAACATGTCTCAAAACATGCTAATTCATCTTTGGAACAAAGGTAAAGATATAAGTATATTTAGGTTAGGGACAAGTTATGGTTACCAAAGAGATAGCTTATTCAATGTAGGCTCAAATTGGTTCAATAAGGGTGTGTTCTCTTGGAACATCAATAAGGGATGGTTGTTTGGCCCTGGCTAAAAATCCTAATGCCTCTATCATATTCATGTTGTCACATGCATCAATATAGTCTCAACAAGGTCTAAAGCAAGTTCTAGAGAATCATGTAATCATAAGAGCACTCAAGAAAGAAATTAGATTGATTTGTATAATGCATCAATCATATAGGCTCAAAACTCACAAGGATGTTTATACAAGTCAATTTTAAGTCTAAACATGCTTCTTTCTCAATCAACATATCATATTAACATTGGCTCCATGAAAAATGATATCAAGCTTAATTCTCATGAAAAATCTTCTCACTACTAGACTAGTTTTAGACCTATGCAATTCATATCTCATCATAGTATAGAAAAGAACTAAAACACACTAAAATTTTTAATAATAATAATAATATTAAAGACTCATAAAAAAAAATAATAGGCAAAAATAAAAGAAATCCTAAATCCTTCCCCCCACACTTAATTCTTACATTGTCCTCAATGTAATGCTATTAACCTAAATGAAAGAATCATGTGTAAGAGAAAAGAACTAATAACATAAGAATAGAAATAACTAAGACTCAGAACAAAACAAATTCATGCAACCTAAATATTCCTAAAATACTAAACAAATAATTAATAAATAAGCATAAAAATAAAAATAATAAAAGAAAAGAAAAACACATGCAGATAATAAACGGACCAGATAGTTTTTTTTTTTTTTGAAAAGATTAAATTAAACTGACAAGGTATGTCTCAAGTCTCCCTTACTCAAACCTTGTTCAGAATGAATGCTTCTAAATAGCTTAAAACACAACAATTATATATATATATATATATTTTGAAAAGATTAAATCAAACTGACAAGGTATGTCTCAAGTCTCCCTTACTCAGACCTTGTTCAGAATGAATGCTTCTAAATAGCTTAAAACACAACAAATTTTTTTTTTTTTTTAACAAATTAGCAAAATATGTCCCTTACCCCTACTAAAATATGACATTGTCCCCAATGTCAAATTTTAAAGGTAGAATTTAGGAGATATTACCTGCAGAGGTTGCTAACCACTTATTATGACTGAGACACAACAAACAAAATGTTAGATAATGTCACAAAGACAAAGTGCAATCCACTCCTTGCTCGTCCATATCTCTTTTTCTTTTTCCGAGCGTTTGCGAAACAACCGTAGCAGATAAATACTCATAAGCTTGGAGCTTTTTGAGTAAATCTTCAATGGTTGTAGCAGAAATTATGGTTCTCCTTGCCTCTGAAAACATGAATCCATTTTCCACAGCATTATCTAAATATGAAAGCAAATTACTAAAATAACCATTAATATTAAGCAAACCAATGGGTTTCTTTTTTGTGACCAAAGATGACCAAGAAGCCACGCAAGCTATTTCTTCCAATGTACCCAGACCTCCTGGTAAAGCAATGAATGCATCGGCACAATGGTACATGATTGTCATCCGTTTCAGGGATACTCCAGACTTGTATTTCCTTACCCACGGTAGGTCCACAAAAACCTGTGAATAGTTTTGGAACGATTCCTAGAACTGGACTTCCTCCGGCGTGTGCTGCTGTAGCGACTGCTCCCATTAAACCCGTACTACCGCCTCCATAAATCAACTGGATCTTTTGTTGGGCAAGTATTACTCCAACTCTTATGGCTTTATCAGCTAATATTTTATTTTTCCCTGGATAAGCACCTCCAAAGACACAAATTTTTTCAATGCGCTGGGATGAAGTACTTTCCATTTTTTTTTTCGAGTGCCTGAAAGAGAATGAGTACATGGTGTAATATATAGAGGACTGAGTAGTGAATCAGACAAGAGTAATAATGTCGCCGAAAGTGTATCTGACCTGTCAGAAGAAAATGTTAACCTAACAAAAGATTTTTGCGTGATTTCAGGAAGAAAATCAAAAAGAGAAGAAAAATCAACCGTAAAAGTCAAGAGTAATAGTGTCGCCGAAAGTGTATTTGGCATCTTCCTCTGGTTTTACGTCCAGAAACGGCTTAAACGCCTTCTATGAGTCGAGGATATGCTTCCCATCCAGTTTTCCTACAAGCTGGCAAACAGGATCTTTTAACATCAGATTCCCAAGATGTTGCCATTCCCTTTGGAATTGCGGCCATAAATCAAGAATTTCTCTTTGTACGTCTCCACTAGGATGCGTCTCAAGAGAAAGTTGGATATTACCCAAATTCTCCTTACTCAGTCCATCCTTAATGAATTCAATTTTATCATCTCGATTAGAGGACGGAATCCCAATAGAATGACATTTACCGTTACACGTCCATCGTGCACATTTGTGGCAATTTGAACTCATGCGCTTTGCTCGTCGCTTCTTTGCAAAAGTGCTTCTACCTGTACCTGGTAAATGCAAAACAGGAAGATATTCATCTTCACGTACCTTGGCTTCAATTATCCAACGTATGTCTTCAGGAATCCCTTTGTGCATAAGCATTCTTAATCTTTCAAATCGAACTTGGTAAAGCTTCAGTAAAATATTTCGAGGAAAAGGAGGAAATCGTTTCTGCAATCTTGTGAGAATATCATCCATCCTGAAAAAAAAAATGAAAAAAAAATTGAAAGAGAAATTTATATACAATATCAGTTTTATGGGTAGCTGATGGAACCGACTTAAATAATCACGGAGTACCGTTACCCGCCATTTAACCGGGGTTAAAAAATTATATTTACATCTAGTTATTTTCAAAACAAGGATCAGAAAGAAAAACAACATAAAAAGACACAAAAACAAAACACTCTAAATAAAATCCTAAATTCTTCCCCCCACACATAATTCTTACATTGTCATTAATGTAATGCTATTAATCCCAAATGAAAGAATCATGTGTAAGTGAAAAGAACTAATAAACAAAATAAACTTATGCAGCCTAAATGAACTTAGAAACACTAAACACAATTAGCAAAGAAACATAAGAAAAACATAAAGAAAAAGAGAGCAAATCTGAGGATGGTAGTTTCGCAATGCTTTCACTAATTAGGCTGCCTCCCCCAATTAGCACTTGATTTAGTGTTTTGAACCTAACCAACACCCCTTCTTGGCATTTTAGGCTTGTCAGGCTCATACATAAAATTTCCCAAATTTATGCGTTTGAGAGGAAGCTTTCTTTGCACAACAGTGGATGCATTCTCCATTACAAGTATTATTCCATCATCCTTTGTGGTGCATATGTCATCGAGGAATGGAGCATATTTTGATACTTGTTGAATGACCTCCACAAACAAGTTGTTTAAGGTTTCCGGCATGTGTTGTTCATGTTCTTCCTCCTTGAACTTTACAAATCTACTAGGACAAGGTGGAGAAGAAACATTAGTAAAAAGTGAAACCTTAAACGTTACCTCAGGTGCCGAAATACTCTTATTTGGATCTTTGGCTTCATTATCCTCAAGAATAGAATCCATCTCTAATTTTGTTTCATCCTCATCTTGTTCCTCATTCTTCAAGGTCACAATAGTAGCATTCTCCTTTGGGTTAACCATCGTTTGGGCTGGGAGTTCTTCAGATCTTTGTGCTACCCATCCCACCATACTACTAGCCAATTGGCTCATTTGCTTTTCCAAACTCTGGAGGCTTGCCCTTGTTTCCTGTTGAAATTGCAAAGAATCAGTAACAAGAGAATAAACAAGATCTTCTAAAGAAGTACCTGAGTTTTGAGTCATATGTGGTGGTTGAAAAAGATCTGGTTCTTGAGACCATGATTGATTGAAGCTAGATGGATGAGTGTAATTGGCATAAGGATCTACTTCTTGGTAATTTTTCGAGTAGCCATAATTAGTATGATCCCACCATCCCTCATGGTAAGTGTTTGAGTAATGATCATACTGTTGGTCTTGGAACACTTGATGGCCTTGACATCCTCCCATGGCCAATTGTTGAACTGGGGAGGTGAGATTGGCTTGTTTATTCTCCATGTTCATGTATGCCACCAACTCTTCAAGTGTTAGATTGCTCAATTCCATTGTTTTTTTTTTTTTTTTTAATTTGAAAAGAAAAACTTGTATGTACAAGAAAATAAAACTAATTAGAACTGAAAATAAGAATAAACCAAGTAACAAATAAACTAAAGAAAGCAATCCCCGGCAACGATGCCAAAAATTTGATGCACCCAAAAGAGTGTATCTTATTTAACCTTGCACTTAAAAAGATCAATTGTAAGTATAATGATTAGCAAGGGTCGAGTCCTCAGGGATTGGGTTTTAATCTATGAGTTATTAGTTTATAACTTACGTTCAAAGAGAACAATAAAAGAAAAGGGGTTTTTGAAGCCAGATTTAAACTAAAGTAAATAATAAGAATAAGATGCAAGGCGGTATAACCAGCCAATAAAAATATATATACTAAATTAGGCGGTATAACCAGCCAATAAAAATAAAACAAAGTTAATATACAAATTAGGCGGTATAACCAGCCAAAAAAATAAATATACTTTTAAAAATAAGCAAACTAGAAAAGTAAGAAAACAAGTAAGTAAGAAGAATCAAATATGAAAAATATGGTTAAGGTTTCATTCTCCACCACTAGACATCATTAAGAATCAATTTCAAATCTATCAATATCAACCAACTATCAAAGTTAACAACCGTAGATAACAACAAGCTCTGTTATCCCAATCTTTCCTTAGTTTGTCGTTAAATAGAACAAGCTCTCTATTTAATCTCTAACCATTAAACAACCTAGAATAAGCTCTCTAAATTCAATTTAATGGCAGCTTTATGATGAGAAAGATAGGTTGATCTAAGCAACAAACACATAAGCTCGGATTGTTCAACTTAGGTTATGTTCCACTTTGCAATTATTGAAAACTTGACCATAATCATTAATCACAAATTGCCACTTATGAATAGGAAATCAAGACAATTACACGGATCAAGACTCCTAGACTAGCAATAGATAATTATCAAGATCTATCTAGTTGTACACCTAAATAAATCAAGACAACATCATGAACAATTCTTGCAGAAGAACATAAGCAACTTTGATAGAAAATTAATGATAGATAGAATCTGAAAATCAATCACAAAACATGTCTAGGGCTTTGAAATCACCCTTAACCAAATAGAAGTTTAGCCTAGCATAGGCATTGTAAACATAAAAATAAAATTAAAGAGAATCTAAGAAGGAAATAAAAGAAAGAAAGAAGAAGAAGAAAATAAAGAAAAAGAAAACTAGAGAAAAGAAAAAAGAAGAAAACTTAGAGAATTTTATTACAATGGCTAATATCCTACCAATGTACAATATCTCTTACAATCATCCAAGGCCCTCTATTTATACACATTTTGGAGAGCTAAATGACAAGAGACAAGCTTTATAAATTTCAAAGGTAGGTATAATAGGTGGGTGCATTTTTCTAACAATTTTCGTCATATTGTATGACAATTTTGATCAGCCAGCTTGATGGTCGATTTTGTCAATATTGGAGGCTTGATCTGATCAAATGGTCTTCTAGAAAAATGTTCCCCTATCATTCGGTGATCCATAGCCGTTGGAATCAGCTCATTTGCTGATGTGGATCAGAAGATACGATCAAAATACCAAAACTTGTCAGCATAGACGTCATTGCACATCAGCCAACTTGATGGTCGATTTCGCTAGGGAAAACGACTCCGTTTCAAGAAGTGTAAAACATGAAAAAGTTAGATATGCCTCTTAACTTTGCACGGTTAAAATTTCAGCCTTATTGCTTCAGTGAAACTCCAGATATAGCTGATATGGCAAAAGGTGTCGGAACTGGAACTGAACTGAATTTGCCCTTAATTGTTGATTTAACCTAGTAATCTGAAATCACTCAAAGAAACTCGTAAAAAACCACCAAATTACATAAAAATATAAAAGATCATAAACACAATTAGACTAAGCAATAGTAACTCGTATTTGACACAAAACAATAATAAAACATAAATAAAAACTATATAATTATACGAGTTATCACCGGTGCATGCACATAGATGGGCTTATTCTCTTGATATCGGCAATTGTCCAACCAATTGTTGTTTTATGCTCTCCAAGCACCCGGATAAGTCGCTCTTCTTGCAAAGGTGTGAGCTCTTTGGCAATGATGACCGGTAGTGTGTCCTTTTCACCTAAGAACACATATTTCAAGTGGTTCGGTAGTGGTTTCAACTCTAAAGTTGGTGCCTGCAAAATGGAAGGTAGAAGTTTCTCATTAGATAAAGGCAAATCAATAAATGAAACATCAAACCTTGCATCTTTAGGTGGCAGCGAGTGTAAAGATTCTAGTGCCCCTTCCACATGGTCACTCAAGGCTAGTTCCCCTTTAGCATTCCCCATTCCGAGATGTTTGCTAAGGACTATTTCCACACTATCTTCACCTTCTAGCTCATAAGCTTGCTGCACTAGTGAGTCAATTATATCAATATTAAAAACAGAATGCACATCACTAGGATATCTCATGGCCTCAAAAATGTTAAAGCGAATTATTTCACCATCAAATTCCATAGTTAAAGTGCCATCATGTACATCTATTTTAGTTCTTGCTGTTTTCAAGAATGGTCTCTCTAATAGAATAGGTGTGGGATTAGAAGACATCTCATCTTCCATCTCAATAACATAAAAGTCAACGGGAAAAACCAATTCATTAACCTGTACAAGAACGTCTTCTACAACTCCTCTTGGGTAAGTGTTAGAACGGTCAGCAAGTTGTATTATAACACCGGTTTCCTCTAATGGTCCTAGATTCAATGAAGCATAAATTAAATATGGCATGACATTAATAGATGCCCCTAGATCTAGCATAGCACGCTCAAACCTGGTGTTGCCTATCTTACAAGGAATGGTAAACATACCTGGATCCTTGCATTTAGGTGGGAGTTTCTTTTGAAGAACAACTGACACATTCTCCCCTACACTTACCTTTTCATTCCATTTCAACTTCCGTTTAGATGTGCACAACTCTTTTAGGAACTTGGCATATCTTGGCACTTGCTTGATAGCATCTAGTAAAGGAATGTTCACCTCTACTTTCCAGAAGGTTTCCAAAATTTCCTTCTTGGACTTTGCTAACCTGCTAGGAATTACCTTTTTTAGTGACTCGTTGGGATGTGAAGAGGATGCCATGGTGTTGTTTTCCCCTTGAGCACTATTATTTTGTGGTGTCTCTAGCTGTTTCCCACTTCTTAAAGTTATAGCATTGGCATTCTCTTCACATCCCAACGAGCCACTAAAAAAGGTAATTCCTAAACCATACTTTCCTTCTTATATAACTCCTCCACCTTTTCCTAGCAGGTTAGCAAAGTCCAAGAAGGAAGAGCAAGAGAAGGAAGTTTTGGAAACCTTTCGGAAAGTAGAGGTGAACATTCCTTTACTAGATGCTATCAAGCAAGTGCCAAGAGATGCCAAGTTCCTAAAAGAGTTGTGCACATCTAAACGGAAGTTGAAATGGAATGAAAAGGTAAGTGTAGGGGAGAATGTGTCAGCTGTTCTTCAAAAGAAACTCCCACCTAAATGCAAGGATCCAGGTATGTTTACCATTCCTTGTAAGATAGGCAACACCAGGTTTGAGCGTGCTATGCTAGATCTAGAGGCATCTATTAATGTCATGCCATATTCAATTTATGCTTCATTGAATCTAGGACCATTAGAGGAAACCGGTGTTATAATACAACTTGCTGGCCGTTCTAACACTTACCCAAGAGGAGTTGTAGAAGACGTTCTTGTACAGGTTAATGAATTGGTTTTTCCCGCTGACTTTTATGTTATTGAGATGGAAGATGAGATGTCTTCTAATCCCACACCTATTCTATTAGAGAGACCATTCTTGAAAACAGCAAGAACTAAAATAGATGTACATGATGGCACTTTAACTATGGAATTTGATGGTGAAATAATTCGCTTTAACATTTTTGAGGCCATGAGATATCCTAGTGATGTGCATTCTGTTTTTAATATTGATATAATTGACTCACTAGTGCAGCAAGCTTATGAGCTAGAAGGTGAAGATAGTGTGGAAATAGTCCTTAGCAAACATCTCGGAATAAGGAATGCTAAAGGGGAACTAGCCTTGAGTGACCATGTGGAAGGGGCACTAGAATCTTTACACTCGCTACCACCTAAAGATGCAAGGTTTGATGTTTCATTTATTGATTTGCCTTTCTCTAATGAGAAACTTCTACGTTCCATTTTGCAGGCACCAACTTTAGAGTTGAAACCACTACCGAACCACTTGAAATATGTGTTCTTAGGTGAAAAGGACACACTACCGGTCATCATTGCCAAAGAGCTCACACCTTTGCAAGAAGAGCGACTTATCCGAGTGCTTAGAGAGCATAAAACAGCAATTGGTTGGACAATTGCCGATATCAAGGGAATAAGCCCATCTATGTGCATGCACCGGATTTTGTTAGAGGAGGCGTCCAAACCAACAAGAGAAGCACAAAGAAGATTGAACCCTCCTATGATGGAGGTTGTGAAAAAGGAGATACTGAAGCTCCTAGATGTTGGAGTGATCTATCCTATCTCGGATAGCAAATGGGTGAGCCCGGTCCAAGTGGTTCCAAAGAAATCAGGTGTAACGGTGGTAACAAATAATGAGAATGAACTTGTTCCTACTAGGATTCAAACAAGGTGGCGAGTTTGTATTGATTATCGAAACTTAATTCCACAACTCGCAAAGACCACTTTCCTTTACCTTTTATTGATCAAATGCTTGAAAGGTTAGCTGGCCATTCTCATTATTGTTTTCTTGATGATTTTTCAGGTTATAATCAGATTGCCATTGCTCCGGAGGACCAAGAGAAAACAACATTCACTTGTCCATTTGGTACTTTTGCATACCGGCGTATGCCATTTGGTCTTTGTAATGCACCAGCTACATTCCAAAGGTGTATGGTTAGCATATTTTCAGATTATGTAGAGAACATCATAGAAGTGTTTATGGATGATTTTAGTGTCTATGGTGATTCTTTTGATAGATGTCTGGAGAACCTTACACTTGTACTTGAAAGATGCATGGAAACTAACCTTGTTTTGAATTGGGAAAAATGTCACTTTATGGTAGAACAAGGAATAGTTTTGGGCCATGTTATTTCTTCTAGAGGGATAGAGGTTGATAAATCTAAAATAGATATTATGTATTCTTTACCACCTCCCACAAATGTGAGAGAGGTTCGTTCTTTTCTTGGACATGCAGGTTTCTATAGGAGATTTATCAAAGACTTCTCAAAGATCACATTACCTCTTTGCAAGCTACTACAAAAAGATATGGTTTTCCACTTTGATGACAAATGCAAAGAGGCGTTTGAAACATTGAAGGGACTCTTGACATCAGCTCCTATCATGCAACCACCAGATTGGAATGTACCTTTTGAAATCATGTGTGATGCTAGTGACTATGCCATTGGAGCTGTTTTGGGCCAACGGGTTGGCAAAGCCTCACATGGCATTTATTATGCCTCCCAAACTCTTAATGATGCTCAATTGAACTATTCCACTACTGAAAAGGAATTTTTGGCTGTTGTATTTGCTTTAGAAAAATTTCGATCTTATTTAATTGGTACTAAAGTAATTGTATATTCTGACCAGCAGCCCTTAGGTACTTACTCACTAAGAAGGAGGCCAAACCAAGGTTGATTAGATGGATACTTCTCTTACAAGAGTTTGATTTGGAGATAAAAGATAAGAGAGGTAGTGACAACCTGGTTGCGGACCATCTTAGCCGTTTAGTTCATGAAGAGGATACACTAACCTTGAATGAGAACTTTCCGGATGAGCAATTTCTTTTTATAAGTACAACAACTCCTTGGTATGCCGATATTGTAAATTACTTAGTTACCAAGAAGTTGCCACAAGAGTTGACACAAGCTCAAAGAAATAAGATCAAGAGTGATGCCAAATACTACATATGGGATGATCCTTATCTTTGGAAGCATTGCTCCAATCAGATTATAAGAAGGTGTGTACTCGAATCTGAATTTCAATCTATTCTCACCTTTTGTCACTCTTATGCATGTGGAGGACACTTTGGATCCAAAAGAACAGCCATGAAAGTTCTTGATTCTGGATTTTATTGGCCTACTATATTCAAAGATACATACCTCTTTTGCATGTCATGTAATCGTTGCCAAAGAACAGGTAACTTAGGTGCTAGAAATCAAATGCCTCAAACTCCAATACTTATTGTTGAAATTTTTGATGTATGGGGCATCGATTTCATGGGACCTTTTCCTTCTTCTTTTGGTAATCTTTATATTTTACTTGCCGTTGATTATGTTTCAAAGTGGGTGGAAGCAAAATCCACTAGGACCAATGACTCTAAAGTTGTTTCAGATTTTGTCAAGACTAACATCTTTGCTAGGCTTGGAACGCCAAAGGCCATAATCAGCGATAGAGGTACTCAGTTTTGCAATAGGACTATGGAAGCACTTTTGAGGAAGTATAACATCACACACAAGGTCTCCACCTCATACCATCCTCAAACTAGTGGGCAAGCTGAAGTGTCAAACCGAGAAGTTAAGTCCATCCTTGAAAAGACAGTTAATCCAAATAGGAAGGATTGGAGTTCACGACTTGATGATGCCCTTTCGGCTTATAGGACAGCATATAAGACACCCATTGGTATGTCTCCATATCGACTTGTTTATGGTAAGCCTTGTCATCTTCCGGTTGAGTTGGAACATAAATCATATTGGGCTATCAAACAATGCAACATGGAGATGGATGATACAGGTAAGCAAAGAAAACTTGACCTACAAGAATTAGAGGAGATAAGGAATGATGCCTATGAGAATTCTAGGATTTACAAGGAAAAGACTAAGGCATTCCATGACAAGATGATATCAAGAAAGGACTTTGTTGTTGGACAAAAAGTTCTTCTCTTCCATTCACGCCTTAAGTTATTTCCAGGTAAGTTACGTTCTCGTTGGGTTGGACCTTTTGTTATTACTAATGTATTTACTCATGGTGCAGTTGAAATCCAAAGCCCAAAAACAGATAAGGCATTCAAAGTGAATGGTCATAGATTGAAGCCTTACTATGAGAACTTTCCAATACAAGATGTGGAGGAGTTACCACTTTTTGAGCCGAATTATGTTGAATAATAATGGCATGGGTCTAAGTCAGGCTGAGGACAATAAACCAAGCGCTTCTTGGGAGGCAACCCAAAAGGATGGAGAGCATTTATTATATCAAATTTGCATATTCCTTACTCTCCATCATTCTATCTTTTATTGTTTTTCTTTTGTTTTGTTTAGTAGTTCTTTTCTCTTACATATAATTCTTGCATTGGGGATAATAACATTACATTGAGGACAATGTAAAAATTAAGGTGGGGGGGAAAATTTAGGATTTTCTTTAGTGTGTTTTGTTTTTATTCTTTCTATGTTGTTTTTAGTGTGTTTTAGTTACTTTCAATACTATGATGAGATATGAATTGCATAAGTCTAAAACAGATTTATTAGTGAGAAGATTTTCATGAGAATTGAGCTTGATATCAACTTTTTTATGAGCCAATGTTAATATGATATGTTGATTGAGAAAGAAGCATGTTTAGACTTAAATCTGACTTGTATAATCATCCTTGTGAGTTTTCGAGCCTATATGATTGATGCATTATACATATGATGCACCCAAAAGAGTGTATCTTATTTAACCTTGCACTAAAAAGATCAATTGTAAGTATAATGATTAGCAAGGGTCGAGTCCTCAGGGATTGGGTTTTAATCTATGAGTTATTAGTTTATAACTTACGTTCAAAGAAAACAATAAAAGAAAAGGGGTTTTTGAAGCCAGATTTAAACTAAAGTAAATAATAAGAATAAGATGCAAGGCGGTATAACCAGCCAATAAAAATATATATACTAAATTAGGCGGTATAACCAGCCAATAAAAATATATATACTAAATTAGGCGGTATAACCAGCCAATAAAAATAAAACAAAGTTAATATACAAATTAGGCGGTATAACCAGCCAATAAAAATAAATATACTTTTAAAAATAAGCAAACTAGAAAAGTAAGAAAACAAGTAAGTAAGAAGAATCAAATATGAAAAATATGGTTAAGGTTTCATTCTCCACCACTAGACATCATTAAGAATCAATTTCAGATCTATCAATATCAACCAACTATCAAAGTTAACAACCGTGGATAACAACAAGCTCTGTTATCCCAATATTTCCTTAGTTTGTCGTTAAATAGAACAAGCTCTCTATTTAATCTCTAACCATTAAACAACCTATAATAAGCTCTCTAAATTAAATTTAATGGCAGCTTTATGATGAGAAAGATAGGTTGATCTAAGCAACAAACACATAAGCTCGGATTGTTCAACTTAGGTTATGTTCCACTTTGCAATTATTGAAAACTTGACCATAATCATTAATCACAAATTGCCACTTATGAATAGGAAATCAAGACAACTACACGGATCAAGACTCCTAGACTAGCAATAGGTAATTATCAAGATCTATCTAGTTGTACACCTAAATAAATCAAGACAACATCATGAACAATTTTTGTAGAAGAACATAAGCAACTTTGATAGAAAATTAATGATAGATAGAATCTGAAAATCAATCACAAAACATGTCTAGGGCTTTGAAATCACCCTTAACCAAATAGAAGTTTAGCCTAGCATAGGCATTGTAAACATAAACATAAAATTAAAGAGAATCTAAGAAGGAAATAAAAGAAAGAAAGAAGAAGAAGAAAATAAAGAAAAAGAAAACTAGAGAAAAGAAAGAAGAAGAAAACTTAGAGAATTTTATTACAATGGCTAATATCCTACCAATGTACAATATGATCCTCTACAATCATCCAAGGCCCTCTATTTATACACATTTTGGAGGGCTAAATGACAAGAGACAAGCTTTACAAATTTCAAATGTAGGTATAATAGGTGGGTGCATTTTTCTAACAATTTTCGTCATATTGTATGACAATTTTGATCATCCAACTTCATGGTCGATTTTGTCAATATTGGAGGCCTGATCTGATCACATGGTCTTCTAGAAAATTGTTCCCCTGTTAGTTACTGATCCATATCCGTTGGAATCAGCTCATTTGCTGATGTGGATAAGAAGATACGGGCAAAATAAGAAAACAGGTCAGCACAGACGTCATTGCACATCAGCCAACTTGATGGTCGATTTCGCTAGGGAAAACGACTCCGTTTCAAGAAGTGTAAAACATGAAAAAGATAGATATGCCTCTTAACTTTGCACGGTTAAATTTTCAGCCTTATTGCTTCAGTGAAACTCCAGATATAGCTGATATGGCAAAAGGTGTCGGAACTGGAACTGAACTGGATTTGCCCTTAATTCTAGTAATCTGAAATCACTCAAAGAAACTTGTGAAAAACACCAAATTACATAAAAATATAAAAGATCATAAACACAATTAGACTAAACAATAATAACTCGTATTTGACACAAAACAATAATAAAACATAACTAAAAACTATATAATTATACGAGTTATCACACCCCCACACTTAGATTGTTGCTAGTCCCTAGCAACGACTCAATAAAAATAAAATAAGAAAATCTAATCTAATCCACTTTCGTAGGAAATCACGGTGGCACTTAGCATGTGACACAAGCCTTTAAACCCCTGGGTGTCCCTAGTGGACGAGTTTAGTCTCGTGAGGGTTTACTAGAACGATACCCACAAACATTGAAAAACTAAAATATAAATAAACTACATATACTAAAAATATTTATTCCTAATCCTTTCAGTACACATTAGAGACAATCTTTGAACAAGTCTTATAAACTAATCAATAGCTTAAAGAATTTCACAAAAAATCATGCTTGAATGTAAATTGTTTGAGTTAAGCGAATATTAACATAACATATTTCAATCAATATAGTGCATATTCAAACTTAATCTCAACTACTCACATGGGATACTCTCATGATTTTCATTCTAAAAAGTAGTGGTAAAGTGTTTACACTCAATCAATCTCATGAAAATAGTTCTACCATATTCTTGCTTGTCCACCTATTCTCCACTATTTAGATCATACAACTTCATGAATCAAGAGGTCTTTAATCAAGGTTGTAATGGGGCCAAGGGGTTTGTAATGTGGTTGAAGAACAAAAGGATAAAGATATCACAAAGGTTCCAAAGAGTTCATAAAGTTTAGAGACATAATAAGATCATACAAAGAATCTTCTCAAAACTCTTTACAAGTACATAGTCACCTAGGCCGGATATTCATGTTGGGCCTTTTCTTCATTCTAAACAAATTTGTAACATCTTTTTCTTTTTCCCCAAATTCAAGAGATGATTCATATTTTTTTTTTTTACATAGGAATGTATTTGCCAGTATTCCATTTCTTTTTTTTTTTTTTTCTCTTGACTTTTCTTTTCTTTCCCCCCCACACTTATTTCTTGTTTCTAACCCAAATTTTCAATAGATCTTCCTTGTCTTTGCAACTTGTCTCAAAACATGCTAATTCATCTTTGGAACAAAGGTAAGGATATAAGTATATTTAGGTTAGGGACAAGTTATGGTTACCAAAGAGATAGCTTATTCAATGTAGGCTCAAATTGGCTCACTAGGGGTGTGTTCTCTTGGAACATCAATAAGGGATGGCTGTTTGGCCCTGGCTAAAAATCCTAATGCCTCTATCATATTCATGTTGTCACATGCATCAATATAGTCTCAACAAGGTCTAAAGCAAGTTCTAGAGAATCATGTAATCATAAGAGCACTCAAGAAAGAAATTAGATTGATTTATATAATGCATCAATCATTATAGGCTCAAAAACTCACAAGGAAGATTATACAAGTCAGATTAAGTCTAAACATGCTTCTTTCTCAATCAACATATCATATTAACATTGGCTCATAAAAAGGTTGATATCAAGCTCAATTCTCATGAAAATCTTCTCACTAATAAATCTGTTTTAGACTTATGCAATTCATATCTCATCATAGTATTGAAAGTAACTAAAACACACTAAAAACACACTAAGTCTAAACATGCTTTTTTTTTTTTTTTGAAGAAGATTAAATCAAACTGACAAGGTATGTCTCAAGTCTCCCTTACTCAGACCTTGTTCAGAATGAATACTTCTAAATGTCTTAAAACACAACAATTTTTTTTTTTTGGCAAAATATGTCTCTTACCCCTTACTAAAATATGACATTGTCCCCAATGTCAAATTTTAAAGGTAGAATTTAGGAGATATTACCTGCAGAGGTTGCTAACCACTTATTATAACTGAGACACAACAAGCAAAATGTTAGATAATGTCACAAAGACAAAGTGCAATCCACTCCTTGCTCGTCCATATCTCTTTTTCTTTTTCCGAGCGTTTGCGAAACAACCGTAGCAGATAAACACTCATAAGCTTGGAGCTTTTTGAGTAAATCTTCAATGGTTGTAGCAGAAATTATGGTTCTCCTTGCCTCTGAAAACATGAATCCATTTTCCACAGCATTATCTAAATATGAAAGCAAATTACTAAAATAACCATTAATATTAAGCAAACCAATGGGTTTTTTATTTGTGACCAAAGATGACCAAGAAGCCACGCAAGCTATTTCTTCCAATGTACCCAGACCTCCTGGTAAAGCAATGAATGCATCGGCAGAATGGTACATGATTGTTATCCGTTAAGGGATACTCTAGACTTGTATTTCCTTACCCAAGGTAGGTCCACAAAAATCTGTGAATAGTTTTGGCACGACTCCTAGAACTGGACTTCCTCCGGCGTGTGCTGCTGTAGCGACTGCTCCCATTAAACCCGTACTACCGCCTCCATAAATCAACTGGATCTTTTGTTGGGCAAGTATTACTCCAACTCTTATGGCTTCATCAGCAAATATGTTATTTTTCCCTGGATAAGCACCTCCAAAGACACAAATTTTTTTAATGCGCTGGGATGAAGTACTTTCCATTTTTTTTTTCGAGTGCCTGAAAGAGAATGAGTACATGGTGTAATATATAGAGGACTGAGTAGTGAATCAGACAAGAGTAATAATGTCGCCGAAAGTGTATCTGACCTGTCAGAAGAAAATGTTAACCTAACAAAAGATTTTTGCAGGATGAAAATCAAAAAGAGAAGAAAAAATCAACCGTAAAAGACAAATAAAAAAAACGAGAATAATTACACAAATCGGACAACACGTAAATTAAACCAAAATAAAGTTATTGCAAATCAAACCAAAAGCTGAGAAGTCATTTATTGTAGTTGTGATTGTGGCTCACATCTTCCTCTGGTTTTACGTCCAGAAACAGCTTAAACGCCTTCTATGAGTCGAGGATATGCTTCCCATCCAGTTTTCTTACAAGCTGGCAAACAGGGTCTTTTAACATCAGATTCCCAAGATGTTGCCATTCCCTTTGGAATTGCGGCCATAAATCAAGAATTTCTCTTTGTACGTCTCCACTAGCATGCGTCTCAAGAGAAAGTTGGATATTACCCAAATTCTCCTTACTCAGTCCATCCTTAATGAATTCAATTTTATCATCTCGATTAGAGGACGGAATCCCAATAGAACGACATTTACCGTTACACGTCCATCGTGCACATTTGTGGCAATTTGAACTCATGCGCTTTGCTCGTCGCTTCTTTGCAAAAGTGCTTCTACCTGTACCTGGTAAATGCAAAACAGGAAGATATTCATCTTCACGTACCTTGGCTTCAATTATCCAACGTATGTCTTCAGGAATCCCTTTGTGCATAAGCATTCTTAATATTTCAAATCGAACTTGGTAAAGCTTCAGTAAAATATTTCGAGGAAAATGAGGAAATCGTTTCTGCAATCTTGTGAGAATATCATCCATCCTGAAAAAAAAAATGAAAAAAATTGAAAGAGAAATTGGAAGAGAAATTTATATACAATATCAGTTTTGTGGGTAGCTGATGGAACCGACTTAAATAATCACGGAGTACCGTTATCCGCCATTTAACCGGGGTTAAAAAAAATTATATTTACATCTAGTTATTTTCAAAACAAGGATCAGAAAGAAAAACAACATAAAAAGACTCAAAAACAAAACACTCTAAATAAAATCCTAAATTCTCCCCCCCACACATAATTCTTACATTGTTATTAATGTAATGCTATTAATCCCAAATGAAAGAATCATGTGTAAGTGAAAAGAACTAATAAACAAAATAAACTTATGCAGCCTAAATGAACTTAGAAACACTAAACACAATTAGCAAAGAAACATAAGAAAAAGATAAAGAAAAAGAGAGCAAATCTGAGGATGGCAGTTTGGCAATGCTTTCACTAATTAGGCTGCCTCCCCCAATTAGCACTTGATTTAGTGTTTTGAACCTAACCAACACCCCTTCTTGGCATTTTAGGCTTGTCAGGCTCATACATGAAATTTCCCAAATTTATGCGTTTGAGAGGAAGCTTTCTTTGCACAACAGTGGATGCATTCTCCATTACAAGTATTATTCCATCATCTTTTGTGGTGCATATGTCATCGAGGAATGGAGCATATTTTGATACTTGTTGAATGACCTCCACAAACAAGTTGTTTAAGGTTTCCGGCATGTGTTGTTCATGTTCTTCCTCCTTGAACTTTGCAAATCTACTAGGAAAAGGTGGAGAAGAAACATTAGTAAAAAGTGAAACCTTAAATGTTACCTCAGGTGCCGAAATACTCTTATTTGGATCTTTGGCTTCATTATCCTCAAGAATAGAATCCATCTCTAATTTTGTTTCATCCTCATCTTGTTCCTCATTCTTTAAGGTCACAATAGTAGCATTCTCCTTTGGGTTAACCATCGTTTGGGCTGGGAGTTCTTCAGATCTTTGTGCTACCCATCCCACCATACTACTAGCCAATTGGCTCATTTGCATTTCCAAACTCTGGATGCTTGCCCTTGTTTCCTGTTGAAATTGCAAAGAATCAGTAACAAGAGAATAGACAAGATCTTCTAAAGAAGTACCTGAGTTTTGAGTCATATGTGGTGGTTGAAAAAAATCTGGTTCTTGAGACCATGATTGATTGAAGCTAGATGGATGAGTATAATTGGCATAAGGATCTACTTCTTGGTAATTTTTCGAGTAGCCATAATTAGTATGATCCCACCATCCCTCATGGTAAGTGTTTGAGTAATGATCATATTGTTGGTCTTGGAACACTTGATGGCCTTGACATCCTCCCATGGTCAATTGTTGAACTGGGGAGGTGAGATTGGCTTGTTGATTCTCCATGTTCATGTATGCCACCAACTCTTCAAGTGTTAGATTGCTCAATTCCATTGTTTTTTTTTTTTTTTTTTTTAAATTTGAAAAGAAAAACTTGTATGTACAAGAAAATAAAACTAATTAGAACTGAAAATAAGAATAAACCAAGTAACAAATAAACTAAAGACAGCAATCCCCGGCAACGGCGCCAAAAATTTGATGCACCCAAAAGAGTGTATCTTATTTAACCTTGCACTAAAAAGATCAATTGTAAGTATAATGATTAGCAAGGGTCGAGTCCTCAGGGATTGGGTTTTAATCTATGAGTTATTAGTTTATAACTTACGTTCAAAGAAAACAATAAAAGAAAAGGGGTTTTTGAAGCCAGATTTAAACTAAAGTAAATAATAAGAATAAGATGCAAGGCGGTATAACCAGCCAATAAAAATATATATACTAAATTAGGCGGTATAAACAGCCAATAAAAATATATATACTAAATTAGGCGGTATAACCAGCCAATAAAAATAAAACAAAGTTAATATACAAAGTAGGCGGTATAACCAGCCAATAAAAATAAATATACTTTTAAAAATAAACAAACTAGAAAAGTAAGAAAACAAGTAAGTAAGAAGAATCAAATATCAAAAATATGGTTAAGGTTTCATTCTCCACCACTAGACATCATTAAGAATCAATTTCAGATCTATCAATATCAACCAACTATCAAAGTTAACAACCGTGGATAACAACAAGCTCTGTTATCCCAATCTTTCCTTAGTTTGTCGTTAAATAGAACAAGCTCTCTATTTAATCTCTAACCATTAAACAACCTAGAATATGCTCTCTAAATTCAATTTAATGGCAGCTTTATGATGAGAAAGATAGGTTGATCTAAGCAACAAACACATAAGCTCGGATTGTTCAACTTAGGTTATGTTCCACTTTGCAATTATTGAAAACTTGACCATAATCATTAATCACAAATTGCCACTTATGAATAGGTGATAACTCGTATAATTATATAGTTTTTAGTTATGTTTTATTATTGTTTTGTGTCAAATACGAGTTATTATTGTTTAGTCTAATTGTGTTTATGATCTTTTATATTTTTATGTAATTTGGTGTTTTTCACAAGTTTCTTTGAGTGATTTCAGATTACTAGAATTAAGGGCAAATCTAGTTCAGTTTCAGTTCCGACACCTTTTGCCATATCAGCTATATCTCGAGTTTCACTGAAGCAATAAGGCTGAAATTGGTAGCCATGCAAAGCTAAGAGGCATATCTATCTTTTTCATGTTTTACACTTCTTAAAACGGAGTCGTTTTCCCTAGCGAAATCGACCATCAAGTTGGCTGATGTGCAATGACGTCTGTGCTGACATGTTTTCGTATTATGCCCATATCTTCTTATCCACATCAGCAAATGAGCTGATTCCAACGGCTATGGTTCCGTAACTGATAGGGAAACCTTTGTCTAGAAGACCATGTGATCAGATCAGGCCTCCAATATTGAAGAAATCGACCATCAAGGTGGCTGATGTGCAATGACGTCTGTGCTGACATGTTTTCGTATTTTGCCCATATCTGCTTAACCACATCAGCAAATGAGCTGATTCCAACGCCTATGGTTCCGTAACTGATAGGGGAACTTTTGTCTAGAAGACCATGTGATCAGATCAGGCCTCCAATATTGACGAAATCGACCATCAAGTTGGCTGATCAAAATCGTCATATACCTACCTTTGAAATTTGTAAAGCTTGTCTCTTGTCATTTAGCCCTCCAAAATGTGTATAAATAGAGGGCCTTGGATGATTGTAAGGGATCATATTGTACATAGGTAGGATATTAGAAATTTTAATAAAATTCTCTAAGTTTTCTTCTTCTTTCTTTTCTCTAGTTTTCTTTCTTTTCTCTAGTTTTCTTTTTCTTTAGAGAGAGCAAGAGGTTGGATAATTAATATTCTTCCTCTTCTTCTTTCTTTCTTTTATTTTCTTCTTAGATTTTCTTTAATTTTATGTTTATGTTTACAATGCCTATGCTAGGCTAAACTTCTATTTGGTTAAGGGTGATTTCAAAGCCCTAGACATGTTTTGTGATTGATTTTCAGATTCTATCTATCATTAATTTTCTATCAAAGTTGCTTATGTTCTTCTACAAGAATTGTTCATGATGTTGTCTAGATTTATTTAGGTGTACAACTAGATAGATCTTGATAATTATCTATTGCTAGTTTAGGAGTCTTGATCCGTGTAATTGTCTTGATTTCCTATTCATAAGTGGCAATTTGTGATTAATGATTATGGTCAAGTTTTCAATAATTGCAAAGTGGAACATAACCTAAGTTGAACAATCCGAGCTTATGTGTTTGTTGCTTAGATCAACCTATCTTTCTCATCATAAAGCTGCCATTAAATTGAATTTAGAGAGCTTATTCTAGGTTGTTTAATGGTTAGAGATTAAATAGAGAGCTTGTTCTATTTAACGACAAACTAAGGAAAGATTGGGGTAACAGAGCTTGTTGTTATCTACGGTTGTTAACTTTGATAGTTGGTTGATATTGATAGATCTGAAATTGATTCTTAATGATGTCTAGTGGTGGAGAATGAAACCTTAACCATATTTTTCATATTTGATTCTTCTTACTTATTTGTTTTCTTACTTTTAGTTTGCTTATTTTTTATATTTATTTTTATTGGCTGGTTATACCGCCTAATTTGTATATTAACTTTGTTTTATTTTTATTGGCTGGTTATACCGCCTAATTTAGTATATATATTTTTATTGGCTGGTTATACCGCCTAATTTAGTATATATATTTTTATTGGCTGGTTATACCGCCTTGCATCTTATTCTTATTATTTACTTTAGTTTAAATCTGGCTTCAAAAACCCCTTTTCTTTTATTGTTCTTGAATTTAAGTTTTAAACTATTAACTTATAAACTAAAACCCAATCCCTGAGGACTCGACCCTTGCTAACTACTATACTTACAATTGATCTTTTTAGTGCAAGGTTAAATAAGATACACTCTTTTGGGTGCATCAAATTTTTGGCGCCGTTGCCGGGGATTGTTTTCTTTAGTCTATTTGTTACTTGGTTTATTCTTATTTTCAGTTCTAATTAGTTTTATTTTCTTGTACATACAAGTTTTTCTTATCAAATTTTGAAAAAAAAAAAAAAAAAAAAAAAAAAACGATGGAATTGAGCAATCTAACACTTGAAGAGTTGGTGGCATACATGAACATGGAGAATCAACAAGCCAATCTCACCTTCCCAGTTCAACAATTGGCCATGGGAGGATGTCAAGGCCATCAAGTGTTCCAAGACCAACAGTATGATCATTACTCAAACACTTACCATGAGGGATGGTGGGATCATACTAATTATGGCTACTCGAAAAATTACCAAGAAGTAGATCCTTATGCCAATTACACTCATCCATCTAGCTTCAATCAATCATGGTCCCAAGAACCAGATCTTTTTCAACCACCACATATGACTCAAAACTCAGGTACTTCTTTAGAAGATCTTGTCTATTCTCTTGTTACTGATACATTGCAATTTCAACAGGAAACAAGGGCAAGCATCCAGAGTTTGGAAAAGCAAATGATCCAATTGACTAGTAGTATGGTGGGATGGGTAGCACAAAGATCTGAAGAACTCCCTGCCCAAACGATGATTAACCCAAAGGAGAATGCTACGATTGTGACCTTGAGGAATGAGGAACAAGATGAGGATGAGACAAAATTAGAGATGGATTCTATTCTTGAGGATAATGAAGCCACAAATCCAAATAAGAGTATTTCGGCACCTGAGGTAACGTTTAAGGTTCCACTTTTTACTAATGTTTCTTCTCCACCTTTTCCTAGTAGATTTGCAAAGTTCATGGAGGAAGAACATGAACAACACATGCCAGAAACCTTAAACAACTTGTTTGTGGATGCCATTCAACAAGTATCAAAATATGCTCCATTCCTCGATGAGATATGCACCACAAAGAATGATGGAATAATACTTGTAATGGAGAATGCATCCACTGTTGTGCAAAGAAAGCTTCCTCTCAAACGCATTAATTTGGAAAATTTCATGTATGAGCCTGACAAGCCTAAAAAGCCAAGAAGGGGTGTTGGTTAGGTTCAAAACATTAACTCAAGTGTTAATTGGGAAGGCAACCCAATTAAAGAAGAAATTGCCAACCTTCCATATTCAGATTTGCTTTCTCTTTCTTTTCCTTTTTCTTTTCTTTTATTATTTTTATTTTTATTGTTTTTATTTTTATTTTTATGTTTACTTGTTAATTTTTGTTTAGTATTTTAGGATTATTTAGGTTGCATGAGTTTGTTTTGTTTTGAGTCTTAGTTGTTCCTATTCTTATGTTATTAGTTCTTTTCTCTTACACATGATTCTTTCATTTGGGTTAATAGACTTACATTGAGGACAATGTAAGAATTAAGTGTGGGGGGAATGATTTAGGATTTCTTTTATTTTTGTCTACTATTTTTTTTATGAGTCTTTATTATTATTATTTTTAGTGTGTTTTAGTTCCTTTTTAATACAATGATGAGATATGAATTGCATAAGTCTAAAACAGATTTATTAGTGAGAAGATTTTCATGAGAATTGAACTTGATATCAATCTTTTTATGAGCCAATGTTAATATGATATGTTGATTGAGAAAGAAGCATGTTTAGACTTAATATGACTTGTATAATCATCCTTGTGAGTTTTTGAGCCTATAATGATTGATGCATTATACAAATCAATCTAATTTCTTTCTTGAGTGCTCTTATGATTACATGATTCTCTAGAACTTGCTTTAAACCATTTGAGACTATATTGATGCATGTAACAACATGAATATGATAGAGGCATTAGGACTTTTTAACTAGGGCCAAACAGCCATCCCTTATTGATGTTCCAAGAGAACATCCCTCTAGTGAACCAATTTGAGCCTACATTGAATAAGCTATTTATTTGGTAACCACATCTTACACCTAGCCTAAACACATTTATATCTTTACCCTTGTTCTAAAGATGGACTAGAATGTTTGAGACATATTGCAAAAACAAGGGATATTTTTTGAAAATTTGGGTTAGAACAAAAGATAAGTGTGGGGGAGGAGAAAGGCAAAAGTCAAGAGAAAAATAGAGGGAATATTGCCAAATACATTCCCATGTGAAAAAAAATAAAATTTGAATAATCTCTTGTACTTCTAGTTAAAGAAAAGAAAAAGATGTTCGAAAGTTGGTTAGAATGAAGTAAAGGCTCAACATGAAATATTCAGCCTATGTGATTATGTACTTCTAAAGAATATTGAGAAAGTTTTATCTGCAAAATCTTATTTTGTCTCTAAATTCTATGAAGTCTTTGGAATGTTTGTGATATCTTTTCCTTTTTATTCTTTAACCACATTATTACCTCTTGGCCCCATTACAACCTTGATTAAAGACCTCTTGATTTATGAAGTTGCATGATCTTTTAGTGGAGAATAGGTAGACAAGCAAGCATATGGTAGAACTATTTTCATGAGATTGATTGAGTGTAAACACTTTACCACTACTTTAAAGAGTGAAAATCATGAGAGTATCCCATGTGAGAAGTTGAGATAAAGTTTGAATGTGCACTATTTTGATTGAAATATGTTATGTTAATATTGGCTTAACTCAAACAATTTACATTCAAGCATGATTTTTTGTGAAATTCTTTAAGCTATTGATTAGTTTATAAGACTTGTTCAAAGATTGTCTCTAATTTGTATTGAAAGGATTAGGAATAAATATTTTTAGTATATGTAGTTTATTTATATTTTAGTTTTTCAATGTTTGTGGGTATCGTTCTAGTAAACCCTCACGAGACTAAACTCGTCCACTAGGGACACCTAGGGGTTTAAAGGCTTGTGTCACATGCTAAGTGCCACCGTGATTTCCTACGAAAGTGGATTAGATTAGATTTTCTTATTTTATTTTTATTTGATTTTGCTCGAGGACTAGCAAAAAGCTAAGTGTGGGGGTGTGATAACTCGTATAATTATATAGTTTTTAGTTATGTTTTATTATTGTTTTGTGTCAAATACGAGTTATTATTGTTTAGTCTAATTGTGTTTATGATCTTTTATATTTTTATGTAATTTGGTGTTTTTCACAAGTTTCTTTGAGTGATTTCAGATTACTAGAATTAAGGGCAAATCTAGTTCAGTTTCAGTTCCGACACCTTTTGCCATATCAGCTATATCTCGAGTTTCACTGAAGCAATAAGGCTGAAATTGGTAGCCATGCAAAGCTAAGAGGCATATCTATCTTTTTCATGTTTTACACTTCTTAAAACGGAGTCGTTTTCCCTAGCGAAATTGACCATCAAGTTGGCTGATGTGCAATGACGTCTGTGCTGACATGTTTTCGTATTATGCCCATATCTTCTTATCCACATCAGCAAATGAGCTGATTCCAACGGCTATGGTTCCGTAACTGATAGGGAAACCTTTGTCTAGAAGACCATGTGATCAGATCAGGCCTCCAATATTGAAGAAATCGACCATCAAGGTGGCTGATGTGCAATGACGTCTGTGCTGACATGTTTTCGTATTTTGCCCATATCTGCTTAACCACATCAGCAAATGAGCTGATTCCAACGCCTATGGTTCCGTAACTGATAGGGGAACTTTTGTCTAGAAGACCATGTGATCAGATCAGGCCTCCAATATTGACGAAATCGACCATCAAGTTGGCTGATCAAAATCGTCATATACCTACCTTTGAAATTTGTAAAGCTTGTCTCTTGTCATTTAGCCCTCCAAAATGTGTATAAATAGAGGGCCTTGGATGATTGTAAGGGATCATATTGTACATAGGTAGGATATTAGAAATTTTAATAAAATTCTCTAAGTTTTCTTCTTCTTTCTTTTCTCTAGTTTTCTTTCTTTTCTCTAGTTTTCTTTTTCTTTAGAGAGAGCAAGAGGTTGGATAATTAATATTCTTCCTCTTCTTCTTTCTTTCTTTTATTTTCTTCTTAGATTTTCTTTAATTTTATGTTTATGTTTACAATGCCTATGCTAGGCTAAACTTCTATTTGGTTAAGGGTGATTTCAAAGCCCTAGACATGTTTTGTGATTGATTTTCAGATTCTATCTATCATTAATTTTCTATCAAAGTTGCTTATGTTCTTCTACAAGAATTGTTCATGATGTTGTCTAGATTTATTTAGGTGTACAACTAGATAGATCTTGATAATTATCTATTGCTAGTTTAGGAGTCTTGATCCGTGTAATTGTCTTGATTTCCTATTCATAAGTGGCAATTTGTGATTAATGATTATGGTCAAGTTTTCAATAATTGCAAAGTGGAACATAACCTAAGTTGAACAATCCGAGCTTATGTGTTTGTTGCTTAGATCAACCTATCTTTCTCATCATAAAGCTGCCATTAAATTGAATTTAGAGAGCTTATTCTAGGTTGTTTAATGGTTAGAGATTAAATAGAGAGCTTGTTCTATTTAACGACAAACTAAGGAAAGATTGGGGTAACAGAGCTTGTTGTTATCTACGGTTGTTAACTTTGATAGTTGGTTGATATTGATAGATCTGAAATTGATTCTTAATGATGTCTAGTGGTGGAGAATGAAACCTTAACCATATTTTTCATATTTGATTCTTCTTACTTATTTGTTTTCTTACTTTTAGTTTGCTTATTTTTTATATTTATTTTTATTGGCTGGTTATACCGCCTAATTTGTATATTAACTTTGTTTTATTTTTATTGGCTGGTTATACCGCCTAATTTAGTATATATATTTTTATTGGCTGGTTATACCGCCTAATTTAGTATATATATTTTTATTGGCTGGTTATACCGCCTTGCATCTTATTCTTATTATTTACTTTAGTTTAAATCTGGCTTCAAAAACCCCTTTTCTTTTATTGTTCTTGAATTTAAGTTTTAAACTATTAACTTATAAACTAAAACCCAATCCCTGAGGACTCGACCCTTGCTAACTACTATACTTACAATTGATCTTTTTAGTGCAAGGTTAAATAAGATACACTCTTTTGGGTGCATCAATAGGAAATCAAGACAATTACACGGATCAAGACTCCTAGACTAGCAATAGATAATTATCAAGATCTATCTAGTTGTACACCTAAATAAATCAAGACAACATCATGAACAATTTTTGTAGAAGAACATAAGCAACTTTGATAGAAAATTAATGATAGATAGAATCTGAAAATCAATCACAAAACATGTATAGGGCTTTGAAATCACCCTTAACCAAATAGAAGTTTAGCCTAGCATAGGCATTGTAAACATAAACATAAAATTAAAGAGAATCTAAGAAGGAAATAAAAGAAAGAAAGAAGAAGAAGAAAATAAAGAAAAAGAAAACTAGAGAAAAGAAAGAAGAAGAAAACTTAGATAATTTTATTACAATGGCTAATATCCTACCAATGTACAATATGATCCTCTACAATCATCCAAGGCCCTCTATTTATACACATTTTGGAGGGCTAAATGACAAGAGACAAGCTTTACAAATTTCAAAGGTAGGTATAATAGGTGGGTGCATTTTTCTAACAATTTTCGTCATATTGTATGACAATTTTGATCATCCAACTTCATGGTCGATTTTGTCAATATTGGAAGCCTGATCTGATCACATGGTCTTCTAGAAAATTGTTCCCCTATCAGTTACTGATCCATAGCCGTTGGAATCAGCTCATTTGCTGATGTGGATAAGAAGATACGGGCAAAATACGAAAACAGGTCAGCACAGACGTCATTGCACATCAGCCAACTTGATGGTCGATTTCGCTAGGGAAAACGACTCCGTTTCAAGAAGTGTAAAACATGAAAAAGATAGATATGCCTCTTAACTTTGCACGGTTTAAATTTCAGCCGTATTGCTTCAGTGAAACTCCAGATATAGCTGATATGGCAAAAGGTGTCGGAACTGGAACTGAATTGGATTTGCCCTTAATTCTAGTAATCTGAAATCACTCAAAGAAACTTGTGAAAAACACCAAATTACATAAAAATATAAAAGATCATAAACACAATTAGACTAAACAATAATAACTCGTATTTGACACAAAACAATAATAAAACGTAACTAAAAACTATATAATTATACGAGTTATCAACATATCAATCTAATTTCTTTTTTGAGTGCTCTTATGATTACAAGATTCTCTAGAACTTGCTTTAAACCTTGTTGAGACTATATTGATGCATGTGACAACATGAATATGATAGAGGCATTAGGATTTTTAACCAGGGCCAAACAGCCATCCCTTATTGATGTTCCAAAAGAACATCCCCCTTAGTGAACCAATTTGATCCTACAATGAATAAGCTATTTCTTTGGTAACCGTAACTTGTCCCTAACCTAAATATACTTATTTATATCCTTACCCTTGTTCTAAAGATGAATTAGCATGTTTTGAGACATATTGCAAAGACAAGGAAGATCTATTCAAATTTTAGGTTAGAAACAAGAAATAAGTGTGGGGGAGGAGAAAGACAAAAGTCAAGAGAAAAATAGAGGGAATATTGCCAAATACATTCCCATGTGAAAAAAAAAATTGAATAATCTCTTGAACTTCTAGTTAAAGAAAAGAAAAAGATGTTCGAAAGTTGTTTAGAATGAAGAAAAGGCCCAACATGAATATTCGGCCTACGTGATTATGTACTTGTAAAGAGTTTTGAGAAGTTTCTTTGTATGAATCTTATTATGTCTCTAAACTCTATAAAATCTTTGGAACTTTTGTAATATCCTTTATCTTTTATTCTTTAGCCACAATATTACCCTTGGCCCCATGATAACCTTGCATAAAGACCTCTTGATTCTTGAAGTTGCATGATCTAAGTAGTGGAGAATAGGTGGACAAGCAAGCATATGGTAGAAACTGTTTTCATGAGATTGATTGAGTGTAAACACTTCACCACTACTTTAAAGAGTGAAAATCATGAGGGTATCCCATTTGAGAAGTTGAGATTAAGTTTGAACATGCACTATTTTGATTGAGATATGTTATGTTAATTTTAGCTTAACTTAAACCATTTACTATCAAGCATGATTTTTTGTGAAACTCTTTAAGCTATTGATTAGTTTATAAGACTTGTTCAATGATTATCTATAAGTTGTATTGAAAGTGAACTAGATTCGGTTTTCTTACCTTGTGTCTATTTGATTTTGCTCGAGGACTAGCAAAAGATTAAGTGTGGGGGAATTTGATAAGTGCTTAATTTCATACATTTTCCTATTTAATTTCTTTATACTTTGTGCTTTGATTCTTACTTCCTTGACATTTTACTAGGTTTTTATGCTTTGTAGGTATTTTGGAGGAGATGAAGTCAAAACATGTCAATTAGGATGTTAAAGAGCTTACAAAATCACAATCACAAGATGGAAAAAGAGTTGGGAGTCAAAAAGATCAAATTCTTGGTGCAAAGCAAGAAGACAGATTTGACCTCTGGAGCTTGTTGCTAAGAAAACATGATGTTATACTCTTTATTCGAAGAAACATCCTTCTTGACTTTTGAAGATCACTTGATTAGCTTTCCAACAGCTGGTCATGGGCCTAAATCGAATAAGAAATGGTCATCCAAAACGGCATTGGAATATCTCCCTAAAAACCCTAGTGGCAGAAAACAAAACCTTAGCCGTAAATGACAACTTTTTCTTAATACCCTAGTTGACATTTAAGTTTATTCTTGCCAAAAGAAGGATTAGTGGCTGTCAACTTGCATTAATTGCATTAATTCCAAGTATCTTTCCTTAAAGCTAATCCTAGTCAAAGTAGGAGAATTAAATCAGCCAAGACTTTCCTTCCTTACACTTACTTTGGCTGCAAGAATATAATCTCTCTTCATTAAAGAGTGCTTTGACTAAAACTTTCCTACTTTATTCAAACTTGGCTGCCAAGGCTTATATCTTTCCTTAAAACACAAAAGTCAGCCACTTTTCCTTAACTTTAGCCACAAGTCAACATTTATTGAAGGGAGAGAGCTGAAATTCACTTGTTTGATGCCCTAGCTATTGCCTATAAATAGAGACCAAGGGGGCATACGAAATTGACACTTCCCCAAGCATCAAATTCTAATTTCTTCTTTGTTTCTTTGTTTTTGAGAGAGCAAGAGGCTGGATAATTAATATTCTTCTTCTTCTTCTTCTTTCTTTCTTTTATTTTCTTCTTAGATTCTCTTTAATTTTATGTTTATGTTTACAATGCCTATGCTAGGCTAAACTTTTATTTGGTTAAGGGTGATTTGAAAGCCCTAGACATGTTATGTAATTAATTTTCAGAATCTATCTATCATTGTTTTCTATCAAAGTTGCTTATCTTATTCCATAAAAATTGTTCATGGTGATGTTTTGATTTGTTTAGGTGGCCAACTAGATAAATCTTGATAATTGTCTAATGCTAGTTTAGGAGTCTTGATCCGTGTAGTTGTCTTGATTTCCAATTCATAAGTAGCAATTTGTGATTAATGATTATGGTCAAGTTTTCAATAATTGCAAAGTGGAACATAACCTAAGTTGAACAATCCGAGCTTATGTGTTTGTTGCTTAGATCAACCTATCTTTCTCATCATAAAGCTGCCATTAAATTGAATTTAGAGAGCTTATTCTAGGTTGTTTGATGGTTAGAGATTAAATAGAGAGCTTGTTCTATTTAACGACGAACTAAGGAAAGATTGGGGTAACAGAGCTTGTTGTTATCTACGGTTGTTAACTTTGATAGCTAATTAATGTTGATAGATATGAAATTGATTCTTAATGATGTCTAGTGGTGGAGAATGAAACCTTAAGCATATTTTTCATATTTGATTCTTCTTAATTACTTGTTTTCTCATTCTTATTATTTACTTTAGTTTAAATCTGATTTCAAAAACCCCTTTTCTTTTATTGTTCATGAATTTAAGTTTTAAACTATTAACTTATAAACTAAAACCCAATCCCTGAGGACTCGACCCTTGCTAACTACTATACTTACAATTGATCTTTTTAGTGAAAGGTTAAATAAGGTACACTCTTTTGGGTGCATCACCTTCATAGAAGTATTGGATGAGAAGTTGTTCACTTATCTGATGGTGTGGACATGATGCACAAAGTTTCTTGAACCTCTCCCAATATTCATATAAGGACTCTCCATTGTATTGCCGAATCCCACATATCTCTTTTCTAATGTTGGCAGCCTTAGATGCTGGGAAATACCTTTCCAAGAATGCTTTCTTCATATCATTCCATGTAGTGATGGTCCCGGATGGCAGATAGTAGAGCCATTCCTTTGCTGAATCAGCTAGAGAGAATGGGAAGGCTCTCAACTTAACTTGCTCTTCCGTGACTCCTGTTGGCCTCATGCTTGAGCAAACTACATGGAATTCCTTGAGGTGCTTATTTGGATCCTCTCCTGCAAAACCATGAAAAGTTGGGAGAAGATGAATCAAACCAGATTTTAATTCAAAAGCTACCTCAAGATTAGCATATTCAATGAATAATGGTTGTTGATCCAAGTCCGGAGCGGCTAGCTCCTTGAGAGTTCGGTTGTCAGCTGCTGCCATCTCTCCTTGCTTCTCTTGGATGTTTTGGATCAACTCCTCGATTGGTTGTTGGTGAGAAGTTATAAATTCCTGAATTCTCCCAAGTCTTAAGTCTTCTTCAGGAGCTTGGAACATTCACTAATAAAAAAAATAAAAATAATAAGAAAGTAAATAATTAGAACTGAAAATATGAATAAACCAATAAACTAAAGAAAGCAATCCCCGGCAACGGCGCCAAAAACTTGATGCACCCAAAAGAGTGTATCTTATTTAACCTTGCACTTAAAAAGAATAAATTGTAGAGTATAGTGATTAGCAAGGGTCAAGTCCTCAGGGATTGGGTTTTAGTTTATAAGTTAATAGTTTATCATTTAAAAACAAGTAAACAAAAGTAAAAGTGATTTTGAAATCAAATTTAAAATAAAGTTAACAATAAGAATGAGAAAACAAGTAATTAAGAAGAATCAAATATGAAAAATATGGTTAAGGTTTCATTCTCCACCACTAGACATCATTAAGAATCAATTTCATATCTATCAACATTAATTAGCTATCAAAGTTAACAACCGTAGATAACAACAAGCTCTGTTACCCCAATCTTTCCTTAGTTCGTCGTTAAATAGAACAAGCTCTCTATTTAATCTCTAACCATCAAACAACCTAGAATAAGCTCTCTAAATTCAATTTAATGGCAGCTTTATGATGAGAAAGATAGGTTGATCTAAGCAACAAACACATAAGCTCGGATTGTTCAACTTAGGTTATGTTCCACTTTTCAATTATTGAAAACTTGACCATAATCATTAATCAGAAATTGCTACTTATGAATAGGAAATCAAGACAATTACACGGATCAAGACTCCTAAACTAGCATTAGACAATTATCAAGATTTATCTAGTTAGCCACCTAAACAAATCAAAACATCACCATGAACAATTTTTTATGGAAGAACATAAGCAACTTTGATAGAAAACAATGATAGATAGATTCTGAAAATTAATTACATAACATGTCTAGGGCTTTGAAATCACCCTTAACCAAATAAAAGTTTAGCCTAGCATAGGCATTGTAAACATAAACATAAAATTAAAGAGAATCTAAGAAGAAAATAAAAGAAAGAAAGAAGAAGAAGAATATTAATTATCCAGCCTCTTGCTCTCTCAAAAACTAAGAAACAAAGAAGAAATCAGAATTTGATGCTTGGGGAAGTGTCAATTTCGTATGGCCCCTTGGTCTCTATTTATAGGCAATAGCTAGGGCATCAAACAAGTGAATTTCAGCTCTCTCCCTTCAATAAATGCTGACTTGTGGCTAAAGTTAAGGAAAAGTGGCTGACTTTTGTGTTTTAAGGAAAGATATAAGCCTTGGCAGCCAAGTTTGAATAAAGTAGGAAAGTTTTAGTCAAAGCACTCTTTAATGAAGAGAGATTATATTCTTGCAGCCAAAGTAAGTGTAAGGAAGGAAAGTCTTGGCTGATTTAATTCTCCTACTTTGACTAGGATTCGCTTTAAGGAAAGATACTTGCAATTAATGCAATTAATGCAAGTTGACAGCCAATAATCCTTCTTTGGCAAGGATAAACTTAAATGTCAACTAGGGTATTAAGAAAAAGTTGTCATTTACGGCTAAGGTTTTTTTTCTGCCGCTAGGGTTTTTAGGGAGATATTCCAATGCCGATTTGGATGATCATTTCTTATCCGATTTAGGCCTATGACCAGCCGTTGGAAAGGTAATCAAGTGATCTTCAAAAGTAAAGAAGAATGTTTTTTCGAATAAAGAGTCTAACATCATGTTTTCTTAGCAACAAGCTCCGGAGGTCAAATCTGTCTTCTTGCTTTGCACCAAGAATTTGATCTTTTTGACTCCCAACTCTTTTTCCATCTTGTGATTGTGATTTTGTAAGCTCTTTAACATCCTAATTGACATGTTTTGACTTCATCTCCTCCAAAATACCTACAAAGCATAAAAACCTAGTAAAATGTCAAGGAAGTAAGAATCAAAGCACAAAGTATAAAGAAATTAAATAGGGAAATGTATGAAATTAAGCACTTATCAACCACCTAAACAAATCAAAACATCATCATGAACAATTTTAATGGAAGAACATAAGCAACTTTGATGGAAAACAATGATAGATAGATTCTGAAAATTAATTACATAACATGTCTAGGGCTTTGAAATCACCCTTAACCAAATAAAAGTTTAGCCTAGCATAGGCATTGTAAACATAAACATAAAATTAAAGAGAATCTAAGAAGAAAATAAAAGAAAAAAAGAAGAAGAAGAAGAATATTAGTTATCCAACCTCTTGTTCTCTCAAAAACTCTGTTTATAGGCAATAACTAGGGCATCAAATGAGTGAATTTCATCTCTCTCCCTTCAATAAATGCTGACTTGTGGCTAAAGTTAAGGTAAGGTGGCTGACTTTTGTGTTTTAAGGAAAGAAGGAACACTTGGCAGCCAAGGTTTTAATAAAGTAGGAAAGTCATAGTCAAAGTACTATTTAATGAGAAGAGAATACAAACTTGCAGCCAAAGTAAGTGTAAGGAAGGAAAGCCTTAGCTGATTTAATTCTCCTACTTTGACTAGGATTAGCTTTGACAGCTACTAATCCTCCTTTGACAAGTATAAACATAAATGTCAGATAGAGTATTAAGAAAAAAAATGTGATTTGCGGCTAGGATTTTTTCTGCCACTAGGGTTGTTTAGGGAGATATTCCAATGCCGATTTAGATGACCATTTCTTATCCGATTTAGACCCATGACCAACTGTTGTAAAGTTAATCAAGTGATCTTCAAAAGTCAAGAAGGAAGTTTCTTCGAATAAATAATCTAACATCATGTTTTCTTAGCAACAAGCTCCGGAGGTTAAATCTGTCTTCCATTGCACCAAGAATTTGATCTTTTTGACTCCCAACTCTTTTCCCATCTTGTGATTGTGATTTTTTAAGCTCTTTAACATCCTTATAACATGTTTTGACTTCATATCTTCCAAAATACCTACAAAGCATAAAAACCTAGTAAAATGTCAAGGAACGTAAGAATCAAAACATAAAGTATAAGGAAATTCAATAGGAAAATGCATGAAATTAGACACTTATCAAACTCCCCCACACTTAATCTTTCGCAAGTCCTCAAGCAAAATCAAATAGTGACAAAGTAATAAGACCTAGTCTAATCCTCTTTCAATACAAATTAGAGACAATCGTAGGACAAGTCTTATAAACTAATCAATGGCTTAAAGAGTTTCACAAAAAATCATGCTTGATAGTAGATGGTTTGAGTTAAGCTAAAATTAACATAACATATCTCAATTAAAATAGTGCATGTTCAAACTTAATCTCAACTTCGCACATGGAATACCCTCATGATTTTCACTCTTTAAAGTAGTGGTGAAGTGTTTACACTCAATCAATCTCATGAAAACAGTTTCTACCATATGCTTGCTTGTCCACCTTTTCTCCACTAGTTAGATCAAGCAACTTCATGAATCAAGAGGTCTTTATGCAAGGTTATAATGGGGCCAAGGGGTAATAGTGTGGCTAAAGAATAAAAGAGAAAGGATATTACAAAAGTTCCAAAGATTTTATAGAGTTTAGAGACATAATAAGATTCATACAAAGAAACGTCTCAAAACTCTTTACAAGTACATAATCACATAGGCCAAATATTCATGTTGGGCCTTTTCTTCATTCTAAACAACTTTGTAACATCTTTTTCTTTTTCCACAAGTTCAAGAGATGATTCATATTTTTATTTTTATTTTTCACATTGGAATGTATTTGGCAATATTCCCTTTCTTTTTCTCTTGACTTTTCTTTTCTTTTCCCCCACACTTATTTCTTGTTTCTAACCCAAATTTTCAATAGATCTTTCTTGTCTTTGCAATATGTCTCATAACATACTAATTCATCTTTAGAACAAGGGTAAAGATATAAATAAGTATATTTAGGTTAGGGACAAGTTATGATTACCAAAGAAATAGCTTATTCAATGTAGGCTCAAATTGGTTCACTAAGGGGGATGGTGGTTTGGCCCTGGTTAAAAATCCTAATGCCTCTATCATATTCATGTTGTCACATGCATCAATATAGTCTCAACAAGGTTTAAAGCATGTTCTAGAGAATCATGTAATTATAAGAGCACTCAAGAAAGAAATTAGATTGATATGTATAATGCATCAATCATATAGGCTCAAAAACTCACAAGAATGATTATACAAGTCAGATTTAAGTCTAAACATGCTTCTTTCTCAATGAACATATTATCTTAACATTGGCTCATAAAAAAATGATATCAAGCTCAATTCTCATGAAAATCTTTTCACTAATAAATCAGTTTTAGACTTATGCAATTCAAATTTCATCATAGTATTGAAAGTAACTAAAACACACTCAAAACAACATAAAAAGACTCAAAAACAAAACACTCTAAATAAAATCCAAAATTCTTCCCCCACACTTAATTTTTACATTGTCCTCAATGTAGTGCTATTTTCCCCCTATGCAAGAATTATATGTAAGAGAAAAGAACAACAATAAAACAAAAGAAAAACAATAAAAGATAGAATGATGGAGAGTAAGGAATATGCAAATCTGATTATAATAGATGCTCTCCATCCTTTAGGGTTGCCTCCCAAGAAGCACTTGTTTCATTGGCCTCAGCCTGACTAGACCCATGCCATTATTTTTCAACATATTTGGCTCAAAGAGTGGTACTCCTCCACATCTTGTATTTGAAAGTGCTCATAGTAAGGCTTCAATCGGTGACCACTCACTTTGAATGCCTTATATGTTTTTGGGTTTTGGATTTCAACTGCACCATGAGTAAACACATTAGTAATAACAAAAGGTCCAACCCAACGAGAACGTAACTTACCTGGAAATAACTTAAGGCGTGAATGGAAGAGAAGAACTTTTTGTCCAACAACAAACTCCTTTCCTGATATCATCTTGTCATGGAATGCCTTAGCCTTTGCTTGTAAATCCTAGAATTCTCATAGGCATCATTCCTTATCTCCTCTAATTCTTGTAGGTCTAGATTTCTTTACCTAGTTGCCTCATCCATCTCCATGTTGCATTGTTTGATAGCCCAATATGCCTTATGTTCTAATTCAACCGAAAGATGACAAGGCTTACCATAAACAAGTCGATAAGGAGACATACCAATGGGTATCTTATATGCTGTCCTATAAGCACAAAGTGCATCATCAAGTTGTTAACTCCAATCCTTCCTATTTGGATTAACTGTCTTTTCAAGGATGGAATTAACTTCTCAGTTTGACACTTCAGTTTGCCCACTAGTTTGAAAATGGTATGAGGTGGAGACCTTGTGTGTGATGTTATAGTTCCTCAAAAGTGCTTCCATAGTCCGATTGCAAAAGTGGGTACCTCTATCGCTGATTATGGACTTTGGTGTTCCAAACCTAGCAAAGATGTTAGTCTTGACAAAATCTGAAGCAACTTTAGAGTCATTAGTCCTAGTGGATTTTGCTTCCACCCACTTTGAAACATAATCAACGGCAAGTAAAACATGGTCACTCAAGGCTAGTTCCCTTTTAGCATTCCCCATTCCGAGATGTTTGCTAAGGACTATCTCCAAAATATCTTCACCATCTAGCTCGTAAGCTTGCTGCACTAGTGAGTCAATGATATCAATATTAAAAACAGAATGCACATCACTAGGATATCTCATGGCCTCACTAGGATATCTCATCTTCCATCTAAATAACATAAAAGTCATTGGGAAAAACCAATTCATTAACCTGTATAAGAACGTCTTCTACCACTCCTCTTGGGTAAGTGTTAGAACAGTCAGCAAGTTGTATTATAACACTGATTTCCTCTAATGGTCCTAGATTCAATGAAGCATAAATTGAATATGGCTTGATATTAGTAGATGCCCCTGGATCTAGCATAGCACGCTCAAACCTGGTGTTGCCTATCTTACAAGGAATCGTAAACATACCTGGATCCTTGCTTTTAGGTGTGAGTTTCTTTTGAAGAACAGCTGACACATTCTCCCCCACACTTACCTTTTCATTCTCTTTCAACTTCCGTTTAGATGTGCACAACTCTTTTAGGAACTTGGCATATCTTGGCACTTGCTTGATAGCATCTAGTAAAGGAATGTTCACCTCTACTTTCCGGAAGGTTTCCAAAATTTGCTTCTCTTGCTCCTCGTTCTTGGACTTTGCTAACCTGCTAGGAAAAAGTGGAGGAGTTATATAAAAGGAAAAGATGGTTTAGGAGTTACTGATAAGTGCTTAATTTCATGCATTTTCCTATTGAATTTCTTTATACTTTGTGTTTTGATTCTTAAGTTCCTTGACATTTTATTAGGTTTTTATGCTTTGTAGGTAT
The DNA here is from genome assembly GCA_030761205.1 of Fremontodendron californicum. Lineage (NCBI taxonomy): Eukaryota > Viridiplantae > Streptophyta > Magnoliopsida > Malvales > Malvaceae > Fremontodendron > Fremontodendron californicum. Next base: position 6,413,270 of record JAULJL010000023.1, on the reverse strand, counting down.
TTTGGAAGAGATGAAGTCAAAACATGTCAACTAGGATATTAAAGAGCTTACAAAATCACAATCACAAGATGGAAAAGAGTTGGGAGTCAAAAAGATCAAATTCTTGGTGCAAAGCAAGAATACAGATTTGACCTCCGGAGCTAGTTGCAAAGAAAACATGATGTTAGACTCTTTATTCGAAGAAACTTCCTTCTTGACTTTTGAAGATCACTTGATTACCTTTCCAACGGTTGGTCATGTGCCTAAATAGGATAAAAAATGGTCATCAAAATCCGTATTGGAATATCTCCCTAAAAACCCTAGTGGCAAAAAAAACCCTAGCCGCAAATCACATCTTTTTCTTAATACCCTAGCTGACATTTATGTTTATCCTTGCCAAAGAAGGATTAGTGGCTGTCAACCTGCATTAATTGCATAAATTGCAAGTATCTTTCCTTAAAGCTAATCCTAGTCAAGGTAGGAGAATTAAATCAGCCAAGACTTTCCTTCCTTACACTTACTTTGGCCTACAAGTTTGTAATCTCTCTTCATTAAAGAGTGCTTTGACTAAAACGTTCCTACTTTATTCAAACTTGGCTGCAAAGGCTTATATCTCTCATTAAAACATAAAAAATCAGCCACTTTTTCTTAACTTTAGCCACAAGTCAGCATTTATTGAAGGGAGAAAGCTGAAATTCACTTGTTTGATGCCCTAGCTATTGCCTATAAATAGAGATCAAGGGGACAAACGAAATTTACACTTCTCCAAGAATCAAAGTTCTGATTTCTTCTTTGTTTTTGAGAGAGCAAGAGGCTGGATAATTAATATTCTTCTTCTTCTTCTTCTTCTTCTTTCTTTCTTTCTTTTATTTTCTTCTTAGATTCTCTTTAATTTTATGTTTATGTTTACAATGCCTATGCTAGGCTAAACTTTTATTTGTTTAAGGGTGATTTCAAAGCCCTAGACATGTTATGTAATTAATTTTCAGAATCTATCTATCATTGTTTTTATCAAAGTTGTTTATGTTCTTCCATTAAAATTGTTCATGATGTTGTTTTGATTTGTTTAGGTGGCTAACTAGATAAATCTTGATAATTTTCTAATGCTAGTTTAGGAGTCTTAATCCGTGTAATTGTCTTGATTTCCTATTCATAAGTGGCAATTTGTGATTAATGATTATGGTCAAGTTTTCAATAATTGCAAAGTGGAACATAACCTAAGTTGAACAACCCGAGCTTATGTGTTTGTTGCTTAGATCAACCTATCTTTCTCATCATAAAGCTGCTATTAAATTGAACTTGGAGAGCTTATTCTAGGTTGTTTGATAGTTAGAGTTTAAATAGAGAGCTTGTTCTATTTAACGACAAACTAAGGAAAGATTGGGGTAACAGAGCTTGTTGTTATCTACGGTTGTTGATTTGATAGCTAATTAATGTTGATAGATATGAAATTGATTCTTAATGATGTCCAGTGGTGGAGAATGAAACCTTAACCATATTTTTCTCATATTTGATTACTTCTTATTTACTTGCTTTCTTCTTCGATTATAAGTCTTTAGTTTAAATTGATTTTAAAAACCTCCCCTTTTATTTTGTTTTTTTTGAATTTAGGTTTTAGACTAATAATTCTTAAACTAAAACCCAATCCCTGAGGACTCGACCCTTGCTAATCACTATACTTTACAATTGATTCTTTTTAAGTGCAAGGTTAAATAAGATACACTCTTTTGGGTGCATCAAGTTTTTGGCGCCGTTGCCGGAGATTGCTTTCTTTAGTTTATTGGTTTATTCTTATTTTCTGTTCTAATTATTTACTTTCTTATTTTTTTTCTTATTAGTGAATGTTTCAAGCTCCCGAAGAAGACTTAAGACTTAGGAGAATTCGGGAATTTATAACTTCTCACCAACAACCAATCGAGGAGTTGATCCAAAACATCCAAGAGGAGCAAGGAGAGATGGCAGCAGTTGATGCACCCAAAAGAGTGTATCTTATTTAACCTTGCACTAAAAAGATAAATTGTAAGTATAGTAGTTAGCAAGGGTCGAGTCCTCAGGGATTGGGTTTTAGTTTATAAGTTAACAGTTTCAAACTAAAATTCAAGAACAATAAAAGAAAAGGGGTTTTTGAAGCCAGATTTAAACTAAAGTAAATAATAAGAATAAGATGCAAGGCGGTATAACCAGCCAATAAAAATATATATACTAAATTAGGCGGTATAACCAGCCAATAAAAATATATATACTAAATTAGGCGGTATAACCAGCCAATAAAAATAAAACAAAGTTAATATACAAATTAGGCGGTATAACCAACCAATAAAAATAAATATAAAAAATAAGCAAACTAAAAGTAAGAAAACAAATAAGTAAGAAGAATCAAATATGAAAAATATGGTTAAGGTTTCATTCTCCACCACTAGACATCATTAAGAATCAATTTCAGATCTATCAATATCAACCAACTATCAAAGTTAACAACCGTAGATAACAACAAGCTCTGTTACCCCAATCTTTCCTTAGTTTGTCGTTAAATAGAACAAGCTCTCTATTTAATCTCTAACCATCAAACAACCTAGAATAAGCTCTCTAGATTCAATTTAATGGCAGCTTTATGATGAGAAAGATAGGTTGATCTAAGCAACAAACACATAAGCTCGGATTGTTCAACTTAGGTTATGTTCCACTTTGCAATTATTGAAAACTTGACCATAATCATTAATCACAAATTGCCACTTATGAATAGGAAATCAAGACAATTACACGGATCAAGACTCCTAAACTAGCAATAGATAATTATCAAGATCTATCTAGTTGTACACCTAAACAAATCAAGACAACATCATGAACAATTCTTATAGAAGAACATAAGCAACTTTGATAGAAAATTAATGATAGATAGAATCTGAAAATCAATCACAAAACATGTCTAGGGCTTTGAAATCACCCTTAACCAAATAGAAGTTTAGCCTAGCATAGGCATTGTAAACATAAACATAAAATTAAAGAGAATCTAAGAAGAAAATAAAAGAAAGAAAGAAGAAGAAGAAGGATATTAATTATCCAACCTCTTGCACTCTCTAAGGAAAAAGAAAACTAGAGAAAAGAAAGAAGAAGAAAACTTAGAGAATTTTATTATAATGGCTAATATCCTACCTATGTACAATGTGATCCCTTACAATCATCCAAGGCCCTCTATTTATACACATTTTGGAGGGCTAAATGACAAGAGACAAGCTTTACAAATTTCAAAGGTAGGTATATGACGATTTTGATCAGCCAACTTGATGGTCGATTTCGTCAATATTGGAGGCCTGATCTGATCACATGGTCTTCTAGAAAAAGGTTCCCCTATCAGTTACGGAACCATAGCCGTTGGAATCAGATCATTTGCTGATGTGGTTAAGCAGATATGGGCAAAATACGAAAACATGTCAGCACAGACGTCATTGCACATCAGCCACCTTGATGGTCGATTTCTTCAATATTGGAGGCCTGATCTGATCACATGGTCTTCGAGACAAAGGTTCCCCTATCAGTTACGGAACCATAGCCGTTGGAATCAGCTCATTTGCTGATGTGGATAAGAAGATATGGGCATAATACGAAAACATGTCAGCACAGACGTCATTGCACATCAGCCAAATTGATGGTCGATTTCGCTAGGGAAAACGACTCCGTTTTAAGAAGTGTAAAACATGAAAAAGATAGATATGCCTCTTAGCTTTGCATGGCTACAAATTTCAGCCTTATTGCTTCAGTGAAACTCCAGATATAGCTGATATGGCAAAAGGTGTCGGAACTGAAACTGAACTGGATTTGCCCTTAATTCTAGTAATCTGAAATCACTCAAAGAAACTTGTGAAAAACACCAAAATACATAAAAATATAAAAGATCATAAACACAATTAGACTAAACAATAATAACTCGTATTTGACACAAAACATTAATAAAACATAACTAAAAACTATATAATTATACGAGTTATCACACCCCCACACTTAGATTGTTGCTAGTCCCTAGCAACGACTCAATAAAAATAAAATAAGAAAATCTAATCTAATCCATTTTCGTAGGAAATCACGGTGGCACTTAGCATGTGACACAAGCCTTTAAACCCCTAGGTGTCCCTAGTGGACGAGTTTAGTCTCGTGAGGGTTTACTAGAACGATACCCACAAACATTGAAAAACTAAAATATAAATAAACTGCATATACTAAAAATATTTACTCCTAATCCTTTCAATACAAATTAGATACAATATTTGAACAAGTCTTATAAACTAATCAATAGCTTAAAGAATTTCACAAAAAATCATGCTTGAATGTAAATTGTTTGAGTTAAGCCAATATTAACATAACATATCTCAATCAAAATAGTGCATGTTCAAATTTAATCTCAACTTCTCACATGATATACCCTCATGATTTTCACTCTTTAAAGTAGTGGTGAAGTGTTTACACTCAATCAATCTCATGAAAACAGTTCTACCATATTCTTGCTTGTCCACCTATTCTCCACTATTTAGATCATACAACTTCATGAATCAAGAGGTCTTTAATCAAGGTTGTAATGGGGCCAAGGGGTTTGTAATGTGGTTGAATAACAAAAGGATAAAGATATCACAAAGGCTCCAAAGAGTTCATAAAGTTTAGAGACATAATAAGATCATACAAAGAAACTTCTGAAAACTCTTTACAAGTACATAGTCACCTAGACCGAATATTCATGTTGGGCCTTTTCTTCATTGTAAACAACTTTGTAACATCTTTTTCTTTTTCCACAAATTCAAGAGATGATTCATATTTTTTTACTTAGGAATGTATTTTCCAGTATTCCATTTCTTTTTCTCTTGACTTTTCTTTTCTTTTCCCCCCACACTTATTTCTTGTTTCTAACCAAAAAATATCCCTTGTCTTTGCAACTTGTCTCAAATCATGCTAATTCATCTTTGGAACAAAGGTAAAGATATAAGTATATTTAGGTTAGGGACAAGTTATGGTTACCAAAGAGATAGCTTATTCAATGTAGGCTCAAATTGGTTCACTAAGGGTGTGTTCTCTTGGAACATCAATAAGGGATGGCTGTTTGGCTCTGGTTATAATCCTAATGCCTCTATCATATTCATGTTGTCACATGTATCAATATAGTCTCAAACGGTTTAAAGCAAATTCTAGAGAATCATGTAATCATAAGAGCACTCAAGAAAGAAATTAGATTGATTTGTATAATGCATCAATCATTTTAGGCTCAAAAACTCACAATGATGATTATACAAGTCAGTTTTAAGTCTAAACATGCTTCTTTCTCAATCAACATATTATATAAACATTGGCTCATAAAAATTAGTATCAAGCTTAATTCTCATGAAAATCTTCTCACTAGTAACCAGTTTAGACCTATGCAATTCATATCTCATCATTGTATTAAAAAAGAACTAAAACACACTAAAAATAATATTAATAAAGACTCATAAAAAAAAAAAAAATTAGTAGACGAAAATAAAAGAAATCCTAAATCATTCCCCCCACACTTAATTCTTACATTGTCCTCAATGTAAGTCTATTAACCCAAATGAAAGAATCATGTGTAAGAGAAAAGAACTAATAACATAAGAATAGGAACAACTAGACTCAAAACAAAACAAAACAAACTCATGCAACCTAAATAATCCTAAAATACTAAAGAAAAATTAACAAGTAAACATAAAAAGATTAAAATCAAACTGACAAGGTATGTCTCAAGTCTCCCTTACTCAGACCTTGTTCAGAATGAATACTTCTAAATTGCTTAAAACACATCAAACTTTTTTTTTTTTTGAAAAGAAGAAATCAAACTGACAAGGTATGTCTCAAGTCTCCCTTACTCAGACCTTGTTCAGAATGAATACTTCTAAATGGCTTAAAACACAACAATTTTTTTTTTTAAAATTAGCAAAATATGTCCCTTACCCCCTACTAAAATATGACATTGTCCCCAATGTCAAATTTTAAAGGTAGAATTTAGGAGATATTACCTGTAGAGGTTGCTAACCACTTATTATAACTGAGACACAACAAAGAAAATGTTAGATAATGTCACAAAGACAAAGTGCAATCCACTCCTTGCTCGTCCATATCTCTTTATGAATTCAATTTTATCATCTCGATTAGAGGACGGAATCCCAATAGAACGACATTTACCGTTACACGTCCATCGTGCACATGTGGCAATTTGAACTCATGCGCTTTGCTCGTCGCTTCTTTGCAAAAGTGCTTCTACCTGTACCTGGTAAATGCAAAACAAGAAGATATTCATCTTCACGTACCTTGGCTTCAATTATCCAACGTATGTCGTCAGGAATCCCTTTGTGCATAAGCATTCTTAATCTTTCAAGTCGAACTTGGTAAAGCTTCAGTAAAATATTTCGAGGAAAAGGAGGAAATCGTTTCTGCAATCTTGTGAGAATATCATCCATCCTGAAAAAAAAGAATGAAAAAAAATTGAAAGAGAAATTGGAAGAGAAATTTATATACAATATCAGTTTTGTGGGTAGCTGATGGAACCGACTTAAATAATCACGGAGTACCGTTATCCGCCATTTAACCGGGGTTAAAAAAAAATTATATTTACATCTAGTTATTTTCAAAACAAGGATCAGAAAGAAAAACAACATAAAAAGACACAAAAACAAAACACTCTAAATAAAATCCTAAATTCTTCCCCCCACACATAACTCTTACATTGTCATTAATGTAATGCTATTATCCCCCAATGCAAGAATTATATGTAAGAGAAAAGAACTATTAAACAAAAGAAACTTATGCAGCCTAAATGAACTTAAAAGCAGTAAACACAATTAACAAAGAAACATAAGAAATAAAATAAAAACAATAAAAATAATAAAAGAAAAAGGAAAAGAAAGAGAAAGAGAAAGCAAATCTGAATATGGAAGGTTGGCAATTTCATCTTTAATTGGGCTGCCTTCCCAATTAACACTTGAGTTAGTGTTTTGAATCTAACCAACACCCTTTCTTGGCTTTTTAGGCTTGTCAGGCTCATACATGAAATTTCCCAAATTTATGCGTTTGAGAGGAAGCTTTCTTTGCACAACAGTGGATGCATTCTCCATTACAAGTATTATTCCATCATCCTTGGTGGTGCATATCTCATCGAGGAATGATGCATCTTTTGGTACTTGTTGAATGACATCCACAAACAAACTGTTTAAGGTTTCCAGCGTGTCTTGTTCATGTTCATCCTCCTTGAACTTTGCGAATCTACTAGGAAAAGGTGGAGAAGAAACATTAGTAAAAATTGGAATCTCAAACGTTACCTCAGGTGCTGAAATACTCTTATTTGGATCATTGGCTTCATTATCCTCAAGAATAGAATTCATCTCTAATTTTGTCCCATCCTCATCTTGTTCCTCATTCCTCAAGGTCACAATAGTAGTATTCTCCTTTGGGTTAATCATTGTTTGGGCAGGGAGTTCTTCAGATCTTTGTGCTACCCATCCCACCATACTACTAGTCAATTGGATCATTTGCTTTTCCAAACTCTGGATGCTTGCCCTTGTTTCCTGTTGAAATTGCAATGTATCAGTAACAAGAGAATAGACAAGATCTTCTAAAGAAGTACCTGAGTTTTGAGTCATATGTGGTGGTTGAAAAAGATCTGGTTCTTGGGACCATGATTGATTGAAGCTAGATGGATGAGTGTAATTGGCATAAGGATCTACTTCTTGGTAATTTTTCGAGTAGCCATAATTAGTATGATCCCACCATCCCTCATGGTAAGTGTTTGAGTAATGATCATACTGTTGGTCTTGGAACACTTGATGGCCTTGACATCCTCCCATGGCCAATTGTTGAACTGGGAAGGTGAGATTGGCTTGTTGATTCTCCATGTTCATGTATGCCACCAACTCTTCAAGTGTTAGATTGCTCAATTCCATCGTTTTTTTTTTTATATTTTTTTTTTTCAAAATTTGATCAGAAAAACCCGTATGTACAAGAAAATAAAACTCATTAGAACTGAAAATAAGAATAAACCAAGTAACAAATAAACTAAAGAAAACAATCCCCGGCAACGGCGCCAAAAATTTGATGCACCCAAAAGAGTGTATCTTATTTAACCTTGCACTAAAAAGATAAATTGTAAGTATAGTAGTTAGCAAGGGTCGAGTCCTCAGGGATTGGGTTTTAGTTTATAAGTTAACAGTTTCAAACTAAAATTCAAGAACAATAAAAGAAAAGGGGTTTTTGAAGTCAGATTTAAACTAAAGTAAATAATAAGAATAAGATGCAAGGCGGTATAACCAGCCAATAAAAATATATATACTAAATTAGGCGGTATAACCAGCCAATAAAAATATATATACTAAATTAGGCGGTATAACCAGCCAATAAAAATAAAACAAAGTTAATATACAAATTAGGCGGTATAACCAACCAATAAAAATAAATATAAAAAATAAGCAAACTAAAAGTAAGAAAACAAATAAGTAAGAAGAATCAAATATGAAAAATATGGTTAAGGTTTCATTCTCCACCACTAGACATCATTAAGAATCAATTTCAGATCTATCAATATCAACCAACTATCAAAGTTAACAACCGTAGATAACAACAAGCTCTGTTACCCCAATCTTTCCTTAGTTTGTCGTTAAATAGAACAAGCTCTCTATTTAATCTCTAACCATCAAACAACCTAGAATAAGCTCTCTAGATTCAATTTAATGGCAGCTTTATGATGAGAAAGATAGGTTGATCTAAGCAACAAACACATAAGCTCGGATTGTTCAACTTAGGTTATGTTCCACTTTGCAATTATTGAAAACTTGACCATAATCATTAATCACAAATTGCCACTTATGAATAGGAAATCAAGACAATTACACGGATCAAGACTCCTAAACTAGCAATAGATAATTATCAAGATCTATCTAGTTGTACACCTAAACAAATCAAGACAACATCATGAACAATTCTTGTAGAAGAACATAAGCAACTTTGATAGAAAATTAATGATAGATAGAATCTGAAAATCAATCACAAAACATGTCTAGGGCTTTGAAATCACCCTTAACCAAATAGAAGTTTAGCCTAGCATAGGCATTGTAAACATAAACATAAAATTAAAGAGAATCTAAGAAGAAAATAAAAGAAAGAAAGAAGAAGAAGAAGGATATTAATTATCCAACCTCTTGCACTCTCTAAGGAAAAAGAAAACTAGAGAAAAGAAAGAAGAAGAAAACTTAGAGAATTTTATTATAATGGCTAATATCCTACCTATGTACAATGTGATCCCTTACAATCATCCAAGGCCCTCTATTTATACACATTTTGGAGGGCTAAATGACAAGAGACAAGCTTTACAAATTTCAAAGGTAGGTATATGACGATTTTGATCAGCCAACTTGATGGTCGATTTCGTCAATATTGGAGGCCTGATCTGATCACATGGTCTTCTAGAAAAAGGTTCCCCTATCAGTTACGGAACCATAGCCGTTGGAATCAGATCATTTGCTGATGTGGTTAAGCAGATATGGGCAAAATACGAAAACATGTCAGCACAGACGTCATTGCACATCAGCCACCTTGATGGTCGATTTCTTCAATATTGGAGGCCTGATCTGATCACATGGTCTTCGAGACAAAGGTTCCCCTATCAGTTACGGAACCATAGCCGTTCGAATCAGCTCATTTGCTGATGTGGATAAGAAGATATGGGCATAATACGAAAACATGTCAGCACAGACGTCATTGCACATCAGCCAAATTGATGGTCGATTTCGCTAGGGAAAACGACTCCGTTTTAAGAAGTGTAAAACATGAAAAAGATAGATATGCCTCTTAGCTTTGCATGGCTACAAATTTCAGCCTTATTGCTTCAGTGAAACTCCAGATATAGCTGATATGGCAAAAGGTGTCGGAACTGAAACTGAACTGGATTTGCCCTTAATTCTAGTAATCTGAAATCACTCAAAGAAACTTGTGAAAAACACCAAAATACATAAAAATATAAAAGATCATAAACACAATTAGACTAAACAATAATAACTCGTATTTGACACAAAACATTAATAAAACATAACTAAAAACTATATAATTATACGAGTTATCAGCAGTTGACAACCGAACTCTCAAGGAGCTAGCCACTCCAGACTTGGGTCAACAACCATTATGCATTGAATATGCTAATCTTGAGGTAGCTTTTGAATTCAAAACTGGTTTGATTCATCTTCTCCCAACTTTTTATGGTTTTACAGGAGAGGATCCAAATAAGCACCTCAAGGAATTCCATGTAGTTTGCTCAAGCATGAGACCAACAGGGGTCACGGAAGAGCAAGTTAAGTTGAGAGCCTTCCCATTCTCTCTAGCTAATTCAGCAAAGGAATGGCTCTACTATCTACCATCCGGGACCATCACTACATGGAATGATATAAAAAAAGCATTCATGGAAAGGTATTTCCCAGCATCTAAGGCTGCCAACATTAGAAAAGAGATATGTGGGATTCGGCAATACAACGGAGAGTCCTTATATGAATATTGGGAGAGGTTCAAGAAACATTGTGCATCATGTCCAGACCATCAGATAAGTGAACAACTTCTCATCCAATACTTCTATGAAGGTCTCATGCCCATGGAGAGAAGTATGATAGATGCCGCTAGTGGGGGAGCTCTTGTTGATAAGACTCCCGGGGCTGCTAGAACATTAATCTCCAACATGGCAGCCAATTCTCAACAATTCTCAATAAGACATGATGCACCCAAAAGAGTGTATCTTATTTAACCTTGCACTAAAAAGATCAATTGTAATTATAATGATTAGCAAGGGTCGAGTCCTCAGGGATTGGGTTTTAATCTATGAGTTATTAGTTTATAACTTACGTTCAAAGAAAACAATAAAAGAAAAAGGGTTTTTGAAGCCAGATTTAAACTAAAGTAAATAATAAGAATAAGATGCAAGGCGGTATAACCAGCCAATAAAAATATATATACTAAATTAGGCGGTATAACCAGCCAATAAAAATATATATACTAAATTAGGCGGTATAACCAGCCAATAAAAATAAAAAAAAGTTAATATACAAATTAGGCGGTATAACCAGCCAATAAAAATAAATATACTTTTAAAAATAAGCAAACTAGAAAAGTAAGAAAACAAGTAAGTAAGAAGAATCAAATATGAAAAATATGGTTAAGGTTTCATTCTCCACCACTAGACATCATTAAGAATCAATTTCAGATCTATCAATATCAACCAACTATCAAAGTTAACAACCGTAGATAACAACAAGCTCTGTTATCCCAATCTTTCCTTAGTTTGTCGTTAAATAGAACAAGCTCTCTATTTAATCTCTAACCATTAAACAATCTAGAATAAGCTCTCTAAATTCAATTTAATGGCAGCTTTATGATGAGAAAGATAGGTTGATCTAAGCAACAAACACATAAGCTCGGATTGTTCAACTTAGGTTATGTTCCACTTTGCAATTATTGAAAACTTGACCATAATCATTAATCACAAATTGCCACTTATGAATAGGAAATCAAGACAATTACACGGATCAAGACTCCTAGACTAGCAATAGATAATTATCAAGATCTATCTAGTTGTACACCTAAATAAATCAAGACAACATCATGAACAATTCTTGTAGAAGAACATAAGCAACTTTGATAGAAAATTAATGATAGATAGAATCTGAAAATCAATCACAAAACATGTCTAGGGCTTTGAAATCACCCTTAACCAAATAGAAGTTTAACCTAGCATAGGTATTGTAAACATAAACATAAAATTAAAGAGAATCTAAGAAGGAAATAAAAGAAAAGAAGAAGACGAAGAAAATAAAGAAAAAGAAAACTAGAGAAAGGAAAGTAGAAGAAAAATTAGAGAATTTTATTATAATGGCTAATATCCTACCAATCTACCATGCCTCATACAATCATCCAAGGCCCTCTATTTATACACATTTTGGAGGACTAAATGAAAAGAGACAATCTTTACAAATTTCAAAGGTAGGTATAATAGGTGGGTGCATTTTTCTAACAATTTTCGTCATATTGTATGACAATTTTGATCAGCCAACTTGATGGTCGATTTTGTCAATATTGGAAGCTTGATCTGATCACATGGTCTTCTAGAAAAATGTTCCCCTATCAGTTAGTGATCCATAGCCGTTGGAATCAGCTCATTTGCTGATGTGGATAAGAAGATATGGTCAAAATACCAAAACAGGTCAGCACAGACGTCATTGCACATCAGCCAACTTGATGGTCGATTTCGCTAGGGAAAACGACTCCGTTTCAAGAAGTGTAAAACATGAAAAAGTTAGATATGCCTCTTAACTTTGCACGGTTAAAATTTCAGCATTATTGCTTCGGTGAAACTCCAGATATAGCTGATATGGCAAAAGGTGTCGGAACTGGAACTGAACTGAATTTGCCCTTAATTGTTGATTTAACCTAGTAATCTGAAATCACTCAAAGAAACTCGTAAAAAAACACCAAATTACATAAAAATATAAAAGATCATAAACACAATTATACTAAGCAATAATAACTCGTATTTGACACAAAACGATAATAAAACATAACTAAAAACTATATAATTATACGAGTTATCACACCCCCACACTTAGATTGTTGCTAGTCATCGAGCAAAAACAAATAAAAATAAAATAAGAAAATCTAATCTAATCCACTTTCGTAGGAAATCACGGTGGCACTTAGCATGTGACACAAGCCTTTAAACCCCTAGGTGTCCCTAGTGGAGGAGTTTAGTCTCGTGAGGGTTTACTAGAACGATACCCACAAACATTGAAAAACTAAAATATAAATAAACTACATATACTAAAAATATTTACTCCTAATCCTTTCAATACACATTAGAGACAATCTTTGAACAAGTCTTATAAACTAATCAATAGCTTAAAGAATTTCACAAAAAATCATGCTTGAATGTAAATTGTTTGAGTTAAGCCAATATTAACATAACATATTTCAATCAAAATAGTGCATATTCAAACTTAATCTCAACTACTCACATGGGATACTCTCATGATTTTCATTCTTTAAAGTAGTGGTAAAGTGTTTACACTCAATCAATCTCATGAAAACAGTTCTACCATATTCTTGCTTGTCCACCTATTCTCCACTATTTAGATCATACAACTTCATGAATCAAGAGGTCTTTAATCAAGGTTGTAATGGGGCCAAGGGGTTTGTAATGTGATTGAAGAACAAAAGGATAAAGATATCACAAAGGTTCCAAAGAGTTCATAAAGTTTAGAGACATAATAAGATCATACAAAGAAACTTCTCAAAACTCTTTACAAGTACATAGTCACCTAGGCCGGATATTCATGTTGGGCCTTTTCTTCATTCTAAACAACTTTGTAACATCTTTTTCTTTTTCCCAAAATTCAAGAGATGATTCATATTTTATATATATTTCATAATATTCCCTTTCTTTTTCTCTTGACTTTTCTTTTCTTTTCCCCCACACTTATTTCTTGTTTCTAACCCAAATTTTCAATAGATCTTCCTTGTCTTTGCAACATGTCTCAAAACATGCTAATTCATCTTTGGAACAAAGGTAAAGATATAAGTATATTTAGGTTAGGGACAAGTTATGGTTACCAAAGAGATAGCTTATTCAATGTAGGCTCAAATTGGTTCACTAAGGGTGTGTTCTCTTGGAACATCAATAAGGGATGGTTGTTTGGCCTTGGCTAAAAATCCTAATGCCTCTATCATATTCATGTTGTCACATGCATCAATATAGTCTCAACAAGGTCTAAAGCAAGTTCTAGAGAATTATGTAATCATAAGAGCACTCAAGAAAGAAATTAGATTGATTTGTATAATGCATCAATCATATAGGCTCAAAACTCACAAGGATGTTTATACAAGTCAATTTTAAGTCTAAACATGCTTCTTTCTCAATCAACATATCATATTAACATTGGCTCTGATGCACCCAAAAGAGTGTATCTTATTTAACCTTGCACTAAAAATATCAATTGTAAGTATAATGATTAGCAAGGGTCGAGTCCTCAGGGATTGGGTTTTAATCTATGAGTTATTAGTTTATAACTTACGTTCAAAGAAAACAATAAAAGAAAAGGGGTTTTTGAAGCCAGATTTAAACTAAAGTAAATAATAAGAATAAGATGCAAGGCGGTATAACCAGCCAATAAAAATATATATACTAAATTAGGCGGTATAACCAGCCAATAAAAATATATATACTTTTAAAAATAAGCAAACTAGAAAAGTAAGAAAACAAGTAAGTAAGAAGAATCAAATATGAAAAATATGGTTAAGGTTTCATTCTCCACCACTAGACATCATTAAGAATCAATTTCAGATCTATCAATATCAACCAACTATCGAAGTTAACAACCGTGGATAACAACAAGCTCTGTTATCCCAATCTTTCCTTAGTTTGTCGTTAAATAGAACAAGCTCTCTATTTAATCTCTAACCATTAAACAACCTAGAATAAGCTCTCTAAATTCAATTTAATGGCAGCTTTATGATGAGAAAGATAGGTTGATCTAAGCAACAAACACATAAGCTCGGATTGTTCAACTTAGGTTATGTTCCACTTTGCAATTATTGAAAACTTGACCATAATCATTAATCACAAATTGACACTTATGAATAGGAAATCAAGACAATTACACGGATCAAGACTCCTAGACTAGCAATAGATAATTATCAAGATCTATCTAGTTGTACACCTAAATAAATCAAGACAACATCATGAACAATTCTTGTAGAAGAACATAAGCAACTTTGATAGAAAATTAATGATAGATAGAATCTGAAAATCAATCACAAAACATGTCTAGGGCTTTGAAATCACCCTTAACCAAATAGAAGTTTAGCCTAGCATAGGCATTGTAAACATAAACATAAAATTAAAGAGAATCTAAGAAGGAAATAAAAGAAAGAAAGAAGAAGAAGAAAAGAAAGAAAAAGAAAACTAGAGAAAAGAAAGAAGAAGAAAACTTAGAGAATTTTATTACAATGGCTAATATCCTACCAATGTACAATATGATCCTCTACAATCATCCAAGGCCCTCTATTTATACACATTTTGGAGGGCTAAATGACAAGAGACAAGCTTTACAAATTTCAAAAGTAGGTATAATAGGTGGGTGCATTTTTCTAACAATTTTCGTCATATTGTATGACAATTTTGATCAGCCAACTTGATGGTCGATTTTGTCAATTTTGGAGGCCTGATCTGATCACATGGTCTTCTAGAATAATGTTCCCCTATCAGTTACTGATCCATAACCATTGGAATCAGCTCATTTGCTGATGTGGATAAGAAGATATGGGCAAAATACAAAAACAGGTCAGCACAGACGTCATTGCACATCAGCCAACTTGATGGTCGATTTCGCTAGGGAAAACGACTCCGTTTCAAGAAGTGTAAAACATGAGAAAGATAGATATGCCTCTTAAATTTGCACGGTCAAAATTTCAGCCTTATTGCTTTAGTCAAACTCGAGATATAGCTGATATGGCAAAAGGTGTCGGAACTGGAACTGAACTGGATTTGCCCTTAATTCTAGTAATCTGAAATCACTCAAAGAAACTTGTGAAAAACACCAAATTACATAAAAATATAAAAGATCATAAACACAATTAGACTAAACAATAATAACTCGTTTTTGACACAAAACAATAATAAAACATAACTAAAAACTATATAATTATACGAGTTATCACACCCCCACACTTAGATTGTTGCTAGTCCCTAGCAACGACACAATAAAAATAAAATAAGAAAATCTAATCTAATCCACTTTCGTAGGAAATCACGGTGGCACTTAGCATGTGACACAAGCCTTTAAACCCCTAGGTGTCCCTAGTGGACGAGTTTAGTCTCGTGAGGGTTTACTAGAACGATACCCACAAACATTGAAAAACTAAAATATAAATAAACTACATATACTAAAAATATTTACTCCTAATCCTTTCAATACAAATTAGAGACAATCTTTGAACAAGTCTTATAAACTAATCAATAGCTTAAAGAATTTCACAAAAAATCATGCTTGAATGTAAATTGTTTAAGTTAAGCCAATATTAACATAACATATTTCAATCAAAATAGTGCATATTCAAACTTAATCTCAACTACTCACATGGGATACCCTCATGATTTTTACTCTTTAAAGTAGTGGTGAAGTGTTTACACTCAATCAATCTCATGAAAACAGTTCTACCATATTCTTGCTTGTCCACCTATTCTCCACTACTTAGATCATACAACTTCATGAATCAAGAGGTCTTTAATCAAGGTTGTAATGGGGCCAAGGGGTTTGTAATGTGGTTGAAGAACAAAAGGATAAAGATATCACAAAGGTTCCAAAGAGTTCATAAAGTTTAGAGACATAAAAAGATCATACAAATAAAACTTCTCAAAACTCTTATAAAGCACATAATAACATAGGCTAAATATTCATGTTGAGCCTTTGCATCATTCTAACCAACTTTGTAACATCTTTTTCTTTACTTTAACTAGAAGTTCAAGAGAAGATTTTTTTTTTTTTTTAATATGGGAATGTATTTGACAATGATCCCTTTCTTTTTCTCTTGACTTTTTTCTTTCTTTTCCCCCCACACTTATTTCTTGTTTCTAAACCAAATTTTCAATAAATCTTCTTTGTCTTTGCAACTTGTCTCAAAACATGCTAATTCATCTTTGGAACAAAGGTAAAGATATAAGTATATTTAGGTTAGGGACAAGTTATGGTTACCAAAGAGATAGCTTATTCAATGTAGGCTCAAATTGGTTCATTAAGGGTGTGTTCTCTTGGAACATTAATAATGGATGGCTGTTTGGCTCTGGTTATAATCCTAATGCCTCTATCATATTCATGTTGTCACATGTATCAATATATTCTCGAACGGTTTAAAGCAAGTTCTAGAGAATCATGTAATCATAAGAGCACTCAAGAAAGAAATTAGATTGATTTGTATAATGCATCAATCATTATAGGCTCAAAAACTCACAAGGATGATTATACAAGTCAGATTAAGTCTAAACATGCTTCTTTCTCAATCAACATATCATATTAACATTGGCTCATAAAAAGGTTGACATCAAGCTCAATTCTCATGAAAATCTTCTCACTAATAAATGTGTTTTAGACTTATGCAATTCATATCTCATCATTGTATTAAAAAGGAACTAAAACTCACAAAAATAATAATAATAATAATAATAATAATAAAGAAAAAAAATAGTAGACAAAAATAAAAGAAATTCTAAATCATTCCCCCCCACACTTAATTCTTACATTGTCCTCAATGTAAGTCTATTAACTCAAATGAAAGAATCATGTGTAAGAGAAAAGAACTAATAACATAAGAATAGGAACAACTAAGACTCAAAACAAAACAAAACCATGCAACCTAAATAATCCTAAAATATTAAACAAAAATTAACAAGTAAACATAAAAAGATTAAAATCAAACTGACAAGGTATGTCTCAAGTCTCCCTTACTCAGACCTTGTTCAGAATGAATACTTCTAAATTGCTTAAAACACAACAAACTTTTTTTTTTTTTTAAATAGAAATCAAACTCACAAGGTATGTCTCAAGTCTCCCTTACTCAGACCTTGTTCAGAATGAATACTTCTTAATTTTTTTTTTTTTATTTTTAAAATTAGCAAAATATGTCCCTTACCCCCTACTAAAATATGACATTATCCCCAATGTCAAATTTTAAAGGTAGAATTTAGGAGATATTACCTGCAGAGGTTGCTAACCACTTATTATAACTGAGACACAACAAGCAAAATGTTAGATAATGTCACAAAGACAAAGTGCAATCCACTCCTTGCTCGTCCATATCTCTTTTTCTTTTTCCGAGCGTTTGCGAAACAACCGTAGCAGATATACACTCATAAGCTTGGAGCTTTTTGAGTAAATCTTCAATGGTTGTAGCAGAAATTATGGTTCTCCTTGCCTCTGAAAACATGAATCCATTATCCACAGCATTATCTAAATATGAAAGCAAATTATTAAAATAACCACTAATATTAAGCAAACCAATGGGTTTCTTATTTGTGACCAAAGATGACCAAGAAGCCACGCAAGCTATTTCTTCCAATGTACCCAGACCTCCTGGTAAAGCAATGAATGCATCGGCAGAATGGTACATGATTGTTATCCGTTCAGGGATACTCCAGACTTGTATTTCCTTACCCACGGTAGGTCCACAAAAATCTGTGAATAGTTTTGGCACGACTCCTAGAACTGGACTTCCTCCGGCGTGTGCTGCTGTAGCGACTGCTCCCATTAAACCCGTACTACCGCCTCCATAAATCAACTGGATCTTTTGTTGGGCAAGTATTACTCCAACTCTTATGGCTTCATCAGCGAATATGTTATTTTTCCCTGGATAAGCACCTCCAAAGACACAAAAGTTTTTAATGCGTTGGGACGAAGTACTTTCCATTTTTTTTTTCTTTTTTTTTTCGAGTGCCTGAAAGAGAATGAGTACATGGTGTAATATATAGAGGACTGAGTAGTGAATCAGACAAGAGTAATAATGTCGCCGAAAGTGTATCTGACCTGTCAGAAGAAAATGTTAACCTAACAAAAGATTTTTGCGTGATTTCAGGAAGAAAATCAAAAAGAGAAGAAAAATCAACCGTAAAAGTCAAATAAAAAAAATGAGAATAATTACACAAATCGAATAACACGTAAATTAAACTGAAATAAAGTTATTACAAATCAAACCAAAAGCTGAGAAGTCATTTATTGTAGTTTTGATTGTGGCTCACATCTTCCTCTGGTTTTACGTCCAGAAACGGCTTAAACGCCTTCTATGAGTCGAGGATATGCTTCCCATCCAGTTTTCTTACAAGCTGACAAACAGGGTCTTTTAACATCAGATTCCCAAGATGTTGTCATTCCCTTTGGAATTGCGGCCATAAATCAAGAATTTCTCTTTGTACGTCTCCACTAGGATGCGTCTCAAGAGAAAGTTGGATATTACCCAAATTCTCCTTACTCAGTCCATCCTTAATGAATTCAATTTTATCATCTCGATTAGAGGACGGAATCCCAATAGAACGACATTTACCGTTACACGTCCATCGTGCACATTTGTGGCAATTTGAACTCATGCGCTTTGCTCGTCGCTTCTTTGCAAAAGTGCTTCTACCTGTACCTGGTAAATGCAAAACAGGAAGATATTCATCTTCACGTACCTTGGCTTCAATTATCCAACGTATGTCTTCAGGAATCCCTTTGTGCATAAGCATTCTTAATCTTTCAAATCGAACTTGGTAAAGCTTCAGTAAAATATTTCGAGGAAAAGGAGGAAATCGTTTCTGCAATCGTGTGAGAATATCATCCATCCTGAAAAAAAAATGAAAGAGAAATTGAAAGAGAAATTTATATACAATATCAGTTTTGTGGGTAGCTGATGGAACTGACTTAAATAATCACGGAGTACCGTTATCCGCCATTTAACTGGGTTAAAAAAATATATATATTTACATCTAGTTATTTTCAAAACAAGGATCAGAAAGAAAAACAACATAAAAAGACTCAAAAATAAAATCCTCTAAATAAAATCCTAAATTCTTCCCCCCACACATAATTCTTACATTGTCATTAATGTAATGCTATTAATCCCAAATGAAAGAATCATGTGTAAGTGAAAAGAACTAATAAACAAAATAAACTTATGCAGCCTAAATGAACTTAGAAACACTAAACACAATTAGCAAAGAAACATAAGAAAAAGATAAAGAAAAAGAGAGCAAATCTGAGGATGGCAGTTTGGCAATGCTTTCACTAATTAGGCTGCCTCCCCCAATTAGCACTTGATTTAGTGTTTTGAACCTAACCAACACTCCTTCTTGGCATTTTAGGCTTGTCAGGCTCATACATGAAATTTCCCAAATTTATGCGTTTGAGAGGAAGCTTTCTTTGCACAACAGTGGATGCATTCTCCATTACAAGTATTATTCCATCATCCTTTGTGGTGCATATGTCATCGAGGAATGGAGCATATTTTGATACTTGTTGAATGACCTCCACAAACAAGTTGTTTAAGGTTTCCGGCATGTGTTGTTCATGTTCTTCCTCCTTGAACTTTGCAAATCTACTCGGAAAAGGTGGAGAAGAAACATTAGTAAAAAGTGAAACCTTAAACGTTACCTCAGGTGCCGAAATACTCTTATTTGGATCTTTGGCTTCATTATCCTCAAGAATAGAATCCATCTCTAATTTTGTTTCATCCTCATCTTGTTCCTCATTCTTCAAGGTCACAATAGTAGCATTCTCCTTTGGGTTAACCATCGTTTGGGCTGGGAGTTCTTCAGATCTTTGTGCTACCCATCCCACCATACTACTAGCCAATTGGCTCATTTGCTTTTCCAAACTCTGGATGCTTGCCCTTGTTTCCTGTTGAAATTGCAAAGTATCAGTAACAAGAGAATAGACAAGATCTTCTAAAGAAGTACCTGAGTTTTGAGTCATATGTGGTGGTTGAAAAAGATCTGGTTCTTGAGACCATGATTGATTGAAGCTAGATGGATGAGTGTAATTGGCATAAGGATCTACTTCTTGGTAATTTTTCGAGTAGCCATAATTAGTATGATCCCACCATCCCTCATGGTAAGTGTTTGAGTAATGATCATACTGTTGGTCTTGGAACACTTGATGGCCTTGACATCCTCCCATGGCCAATTGTTGAACTGGGGAGGTGAGATTGGCTTGTTGATTCTCCATGTTCATGTATGCCACCAACTCTTCAAGTGTTAGATTGCTCAATTCCATTGTTTTTTTTTTTTATTATTTTTTTTTTAAATTTGAAAAGAAAAACTTGTATGTACAAGAAAATAAAACTAATTAGAACTGAAAATAAGAATAAACCAAGTAACAAATAAACTAAAGAAAGCAATCCCCGGCAACAGCGCCAAAAATTTGATGCACCCAAAAGAGTGTATCTTATTTAACCTTGCACTAAAAAGATCAATTGTAAGTATAATGATTAGCAAGGGTCGAGTCCTCAGGGATTGGGTTTTAATCTATGAGTTATTAGTTTATAACTTACGTTCAAATAAAACAATAAAAGAAAAGGGGTTTTTGAAGCCAGATTTAAACTAAAGTAAATAATAAGAATAAGATGCAAGGCGGTATAACCAGCCAATAAAAATATATATACTAAATTAGGCGGTATAACCAGCCAATAAAAATATATATACTAAATTAGGCGGTATAACCAGCCAATAAAAATAAATATATTTTTAAAAATAAGCAAACTAGAAATGTAAGAAAACAAGTAAGTAAGAAGAATCAAATATGAAAAATATGGTTAAGGTTTCATTCTCCACCACTAGACATCATTAAGAATCAATTTCATATCTATCAATATCAACCAACTATCAAAGTTAACAACCGTAGATAACAACAAGCTCTGTTATCCTAATCTTTCCTTAGTTTGTCGTTAAATAGAACAAGGTCTCTATTTAATCTCTAACCATTAAACAACCTAGAATAAGCTCTCTAAATTCAATTTAATGGCAGCTTTATGATGAGAAAGATAGGTTGATCTAAGCAACAAACACATAAGCTCGGATTGTTCAACTTAGGTTATGTTCCACTTTGCAATTATTGAAAACTTGACCATAATCATTAATCACAAATTGCCACTTATGAATAGGAAATCAAGACAATTACACGGATCAAGACTCCTAGACTAGCAATAGATAATTATCAAGATCTATCTAGTTGTACACCTAAATAAATCAAGACAACATCATGAACAATTCTTGTAGAAGAACATAAGCAACTTTGATAGAAAATTAATGATAGATAGAATCTGAAAATCAATCACAAAACATGTCTAGGGCTTTGAAATCACCCTTAACCGAATAGAAGTTTAGCCTAGCATAGGCATTGTAAACATAAACATAAAATTAAAGAGAATCGAAGAAGGAAATAAAAGAAAGAAAGAAGAAGAAGAAAATAAAGAAAAAGAAAACTAGAGAAAAGAAAGAAGAAGAAAACTTAGAGAATTTTATTACAATGGCTAATTTCCTACCAATCTACCATATCTCTTACAATCATCCAAGGCCCTCTATTTATACACATTTTGGAAGGCTAAATGACAAGAGACAAGCTTTACAAATTTCAAAGGTAGGTATAATAGGTGGGTGCATTTTTCTAACAATTTTCGTCATATTGTATGACAATTTTGATCAGCCAACTTGATGGTCGATTTTGTCAATTTTGGAGGCCTGATCTGATCACATGGTTTTCTAGAAAAATGTTCCCCTATCAGTTACTGATCCATAGCCGTTGGAATCAGCTCATTTTCTGATGTGGATAAGAAGATATGGGCAAAATACCAAAACAGGTCAGCACAGACGTCATTGCACTTCAGCCAACTTGATGGTCGATTTCGCTAGGGAAAACGACTCCGTTTCAAGAAGTGTAAAACATGAAAAAGTTAGATATGCCTCTTAACTTTGCACGGTTAAAATTTCAGCATTATTTCTTCAGTGAAACTCCAGATATAGCTGATATGGAAAAGGTGTCGGAACTGGAACTGAATTTGCCCTTAATTGTTGATTTAACCTAGTAATCTGAAATCACTCAAAGAAACTCGTAAAAAAACACCAAATTACATAAAACTATAAAAGATCATAAACACAATTATACTAAGCAATAATAACTCGTATTTGACACAAAACAATAATAAAACATAACTAAAAACTATATAATTATACGAGTTATCAAGACATGATCCACCACCACAACCCAAGAAAGTCAATGAGGTAAGTATATCATCCCTTGAACAAAAATTTGATAAACTGACTTCTCTTGTTCAACAATTGGCTGTAGGTAATATACAGCAAATAAAGGCTTGTGGCATATGTTCAAACGTGGGGCACCAAACTGATATGTGTCCAACACTTCAAGAGACACCAATGAACATGTGAATGCCATGGGTGGATTTCAGAACCAATCAATGAAATATGATCCCTACTCAAACACATACAATCCAGGATGGACGGATCATCCAAACTTCAATTATGGAGGGAACCAACCACAAACTATTCCTCCACCATTTGACAACAGGCCACCGGGTTTTCACCAAAGAGTGCAACAACCATACCAAACCCGACAACAAGTGCCACCCACCCAAAATTCAGGTACTTCTCTTGAAGATCTTGTTAAAGCTATCTCTACTAATACAATTCAATTTCAACATGAAACAAAGACAAGTATCCAAAATTTGGAGACTCAAATTGGGCAATTGGCAACAACCATGAGTCAAATGCAAGCAAGGGATTCCGGGAAATTACCTTCCCAAACCATAGTGAATCAAAGAGAGAATGCCAATGCTATAACTCTAAGAAGTGGGAAATAGCTTGAGACACCACAAAAGGATAGTGCTCAAGGGGAGGACAGCACCATGGCATCATCTTCACATCCCAATGAGCCATTACAAAAGGTAGCTCCTAAACCATCCTTTCCTTCTTATATAACTCCTCCACCTTTTCCTAGCAGGTTAGCAAAGTCTAAGAAGGAGGAGCAAGAGAAGGAAATTTTGGAAACCTTCCGAAAAGTAGAGGTGAACATTCCTTTACTAGATGCTATCAAGCAAGTGCCAAGATATGCCAAGTTCCTAAAAGAGTTGTGCACATCTAAACGAAAGTTGAAATGGAATGAAAAGGTAAGTGTGAGGGAGAATGTGTCAGTTGTTCTTCAAAAGAAACTCCAACGTAAATGCAAGGATCCAGGTATGTTTACCATTCCTTGAAAGATAGGCAACACCAGATTTGAGCGTGCTATGCTAGATCTAGGGGCATCTATTAATGTCATGCCATATTCAATTTATGCTTCATTGAATCTAGGACCATTAGAGGAAACCGGTGTTATAATACAACTTGCTGACCGTTCTAACACTTATCCAATAGGAGTTGTAGATGACGTTCTTATACAGGTTAATGAATTGGTTTTTCCCGCTGACTTTTATGTTATTGAGATGGAAGATGAGATGTCTTCTAATCCCACACCGATTCTATTAGGGAGACCATTCTTGAAAATAGCAAGAACTAAAATAGATGTACATGATGGCTCTTTAACTATGGAATTTGATGGTGAAATAATTCGCTTTAACATTTTTGAGACCATGAGATATCCTAGTGATGTGCATTATGTTTTTAATATTGATATAATTGACTCACTAGTGTAGCAAGCTTATGAGCTAAATGGTGAAGATAGTGTGGAGATAGTCCTTAGCAAACATCTCGGAATGGGGAATGCTAAAGGGGAACTAGCCTTGAGTGACCATGTGGAAGGGGCACTAGAATCTTTACACTCGCTACCACCTAAAGATGCAAGGTTTGATGTTTCATTTATTGATTTGCCTTTATCTAATGAGAAACTTCTACCTTCCATTTTGCAGGCACCAACTTTAGAGTTGCAACCACTACCGAACCACTTGAAATATGTGTTCTTAGGTGAAAAGGACACACTACCGGTCATCATTGCCAAAGAGCTCACACCTTTGCAAGAAGAGCGACTTATCCGGGTGCTTAGAGAGCATAAAACAATAATTGGTTGGACAATTGCCGATATCAAGGGAATAAGCCCATCCATGTGCATGCACCGGATTTTGTTAGAGGAGGCATCCAAACCAACAAGAGAAGCACAAAGAAGATTGAACCCTCCTATGATGGAGGTTCTGAAAAAGAAGATACGGAAGATCCTAGATGTTGGAGTGATCTATCCAATCTCGGATAGCAAATGGGTGAGCCCAGTCCAAGTGGTTCCAAAGAAATTAGGTGTAACGGTGGTAACAAATAATGAGAATGAACTTGTTCCTACTAGGATTCAAACAGGGTGGCGAGTTTGTATTGATTATCGTAAACATAATTCCACAACTCGCAAAGACCACTTTCCTTTACCTTTTATTGATCAAATGCTTGAAAGGTTAGCTGGCCATACTCATTATTGTTTTCTTGATGGTTTTTCAGGTTATAATCAGATTGCCATTGCTCCGGAGGACCAAGAGAAAACAACATTCACATGTCCATTTGGTACTTTTGCATACCGGCGTATGCCATTTGGTCTTTGTAATGCACCAGCTACATTCCAAAGGTGTATGGTTAGCATATTTTCAGATTATGTAGAGAACATCATAGAAGTGTTTATGGATGATTTTAGTGTCTATGGTGATTCTTTTGATAGATGTCTGGAGAACCTTACACTTGTACTTGAAAGATGCGTGGAAACTAACCTTGTTTTGAATTGGGAAAAATGTCACATTAGGGTAGAACAAGGAATAGTTTTGGGCCATGTTATTTCTTCTAGAGGGATAGAGGTTGATAAATCTAAAATAGATATTATGCATTCTTTACCACCTCCCACAAATGTGAGAGAGGTTCGTTCTTTTCATGGACATGTAGGTTTCTATAGGAGATTTATGATAAGCTCATAAAATATACATTTTATGCCTTTCTACCTTTAGTTTTTGTTATGTTTTCGATCTTTATCTTGTTTACTTATATTATGTTTTTGAATTTTAGGTACAATAAGGAGAATGAAGTCAAAAGATGTCAATAATGATGGTAAAGAGCTTACAAAATCGTAATCACAAGATGGACAAAGACTTGGGAGTCAAAAATATCAATTTCTGGTTGAAAAGCAATTAGGCAGATTTGACCTCTAGAGCTTGTTATAAGGAAAACATGATGTTAGAGTCTTTATTTGAAGAAACTTCCTTCTTCACTTTTGAAGTTGACTTGATTATCTTTCCAACGATATATTATGGGCCCAAATCGGATAAGAAATGGTCATTCAAAATGGCGCTAGAAGATCTCCCTAAAGAATCCTGCGGCCAGAAAAACCCTAACCGCAAATCTTAAAAAAAGGCAAAAACGTGATTTTTCTACCTCCAGGCTTACTTGTGCGGCAAGTACTTATTCTCAGGGTTTTAAAGCTCTATAAATACCATCTTTTGAGCCACAAACTAGACATCTTTTGGGGAGACTCAAAGATCATCATTATTCTTCTTCTTTATTCTTTTATTTTCTTTTTAGTTTTATGTATATATTATCTATGCCTATTCTAGGATAAACTTTTATTTGGTTAAGGGTGATTTCAAAGCCCTAGACATGTTATGTAATTAATTTTCAGAATCTATCTATCATTGTTTTCTATCAAAGTTGCTTATATTCTTCCATTAAAATTGTTCATGGTGATATTTTGATTTGTTTAGGAGGCCAACTAGATAAATCTTGATAATTGTCTAATGCTAGTTTAGGAGTCTTGATCCGTGTAATTGTCTTGATTTCCTATTCATAAGTAGCAATTTGTGATTAATGATTATGGTCAAGTTTTCAATAATTGCAAAGTGGAACATAACTGATAACTCGTATAATTATATAGTTTTTAGTTATGTTTTATTATTGTTTTGTGTCAAATACGAGTTATTATTGCTTAGTCTAATTGTGTTTATGATCTTTTATATTTTTATGTAATTTGGTGTTTTTTTACGAGTTTCTTTGAGTGATTTCAGATTACTAGGTTAAATCAACAATTAAGGGCAAATTCAGTTCAGTTCCAGTTCCAGTTCCGACACCTTTTGCAATATCAGCTATATCTGGAGTTTCACTGAAGCAATAAGGCTGAAATTTTAACCGTGCAAAGTTAAGAGGCATATCTAACTTTTTCATGTTTTACACTTCTTGAAACGGAGTCGTTTTCCCTAGCGAAATCGACCATCAAGTTGGCTGATGAGCAATGACGTCTGTGCTGACCTGTTTTGGTATTTTGCCCATATCTTCTGATCCACATCAGCAAATGAGCTGATTCCAACGGTTATGGATCACCGACTGATAGGGGAACATTTTTCTAGAAGACCATTTGATCAGATCAAGCCTCCAATATTGACAAAATCGATCATCAAGCTGGCTGATCAGAATTGTCGTACAATATGACGAAAATTGTTAGAAAAATGCACCCACCTATTATACCTACCTTTGAAATTTATAAAGCTTGTCTCCTGTCATTTAGCTCTCCAAAATGTGTATAAGTAGAGGGCCTTGGATGATTGTAGGAGGCATTGTACATTGGTAGGATATTAGCCATTGTAATAAAATTCTCTAAGTTTTATTCTTCTTTCTTTTCTCTAGTTTTCTTTTTCTTTATTTTCTTCTTCTTCTTTCTTTCTTTTATTTCCTTCTTAGATTCTCTTTAATTTTATGTTTATGTTTACAATGCCTATGCTAGGCTAAAGTTCTATTTGGTTAAGGGTGATTTCAAAGCCCTAGACATGTTTTGTGATTGATTTTCAGATTCTATCTATCATTAATTTTCTATCAAAGTTGCTTATGTTCTTCTACAAGAATTGTTCATGATGTTGTCTTGATTTATTTAGGTGTACAACTAGATAGATCTTGATAATTATCTATTGCTAGTCTAGGAGTCTTGATCCATGTAATTGTCTTGATTTCCTATTCATAAGTGTCAATTTGTGATTAATGATTATGGTCAAGTTTTCAATAATTGCAAAGTGGAACATAACCTAAGTTGAACAATCTGAGCTTATGTGTTTGTTGCTTAGATCAACCTATCTTTCTCATCATAAAGCTGCCATTAAATTGAATTTAGAAAGCTTATTCTAGGTTGTTTAATGGTTAGAGATTAAATAGAGAGCTTGTTCTATTTAACGACAAACTAAGGAAAGATTGGGATAACAGAGCTTGTTGTTATCTACGGTTGTTAACTTTGATAGTTGGTTGATATTGATAGATTTGAAATTGATTCTTAATGATGTCTAGTGGTGGAGAATGAAACCTTAACCATATTTTTCATATTTGATTCTTCTTACTTACTTGTTTTCTTACTTTTCTAGTTTGCTTATTTTTAAAAGTATATTTATTTTTATTGGCTGGTTATACCGCCTAATTTGTATATTAACTTTGTTTTATTTTTATTGGCTGGTTATTCCGCCTAATTTAGTATATATATTTTTATTGGCTGGTTATACCGCCTTGCATCTTATTCTTATTATTTACTTTAGTTTAAATCTGGCTTCAAAAATCCCTTTTCTTTTATTGTTTTCTTTGAACGTAAGTTATAAACTAATAACTCATAGATTAAAACCCAATCCCTGAGGACTCGACCCTTGCTAATCATTATACTTACAATTGATCTTTTTAGTGCAAGGTTAAATAAGATACACTCTTTTGGGTGCATCAAATTTTTGGCGCCGTTGTCGGGGATTGCTTTCTTTAGTTTATTTGTTACTTGGTTTATTCTTATTTTCAGTTCTAATTAGTTTTATTTTCTTGTACATACAAGTTTTTCTTTTCAAATTTAAAAAAAAAAAAAACAAAAAAACAATGGAATTGAGCAATCTAACACTTGAAGAGTTGGTGGCATACATGAACATGGAGAATCAACATGCCAATCTCACCTCCCCAATTCAACAATTGGCCATGGGAGGATGTCAAGGCCATCAAGTGTTCCAAGACCAACAGTATGATCATTACTTAAACACTTACCATGAGGGATGGTGGGATCATACTAATTATGGCTACTCGAAAAATTACCAAGAAGTAGATCCTTATGCCAATTACACTCATCCATCTAGCTTCAATCAATCATGGTCTCAAGAACCAGATCTTTTTCAACCACCACATATGACTCAAAACTCAGGTACTTCTTTAGAAGATCTTGTCTATTCTCTTGTTACTGATTCTTTGCAATTTCAACAGGAAACAAGGGCAAGCATCCAGAGTTTGGAAAAGCAAATGAGCCAATTGGCTAGTAGTATGGTGGGATGGGTAGCACAAAGATCTGAAGAACTCCCAGCCCAAACGATGGTTAACCCAAAGGAGAATGCTACTATTGTGACCTTGAAGAATGAGGAACAAGATGAGGATGAAACAAAATTAGAGATGGATTCTATTCTTGAGGATAATGAAGCCAAAGATCCAAATAAGAGTATTTCGGCACCTGAGGTAACGTTTAAGGTTTCACTTTTTACTAATGTTTCTTCTCCACCTTTTCCTAGTAGAATTGCAAAGTTCAAGGAGGAAGAACATGAACAACACATGCCGGAAACCTTAAACAACTTGTTTGTGGAGGTCATTCAACAAGTATCAAAATATGCTCCATTCCTCAATGACATATGCACCACAAAGGATGATGGAATAATACTTGTAATGGAGAATGCATCCACTGTTGTGCAAAGAAAGTTTCCTCTCAAACGCATAAATTTGGGAAATTTCATGTATGAGCCTGACAAGCCTAAAATGCCAAGAAGGGGTGTTGGTTAGGTTCAAAACACTAAATCAAGTGCTAATTGGGGGAGGCAGCCTAATTAGTGAAAGCATTGCCAAACTGCCATCCTCAGATTTGCTCTCTTTTTCTTTATCTTTTTCTTATGTTTCTTTGCTAATTGTGTTTAGTGTTTCTAAGTTCATTTAGGCTGCATAAGTTTATTTTGTTTATTAGTTCTTTTCACTTACACATGATTCTTTCATTTCGGATTAATAGCATTACATTAATGACAATGTAAGAATTATGTGTGGGGGGAAGAATTTAGGATTTTATTTAGAGTGTTTTGTTTTTGAGTCTTTTTATGTTGTTTTTCTTTCTGATCCTTCTTTTGAAAATAACTAGATGTAAATATAATTTTTATTTTTATTTTTTTAACCCCGGTTAAATGGCGGATAACGGTACTCCGTGATTATTTAAGTCGGTTCCATCAGCTACCCACAAAACTGATATTGTATATAAATTTCTCTTTCAATTTCTCTTTCATTTTTTTTTTCAGGATGGATGATATTCTCACAAGATTGCAGAAACGATTTCCTCCTTTTCCTCGAAATATTTTACTGAAGCTTTACCAAGTTCGATTTGAAAGATTAAGAATGCTTATGCACAAAGGGATTCCTCAAGACATACGTTGGATAATTGAAGCCAAGATACGTGAAGATGAATATCTTCCTGTTTTGCATTTACCAGGTACAGGTAGAAGCACTTTTGCAAAGAAGCGACGAGCAAAGCGCATGAGTTCAAATTGCCACAAATGTGCACGATGGACGTGTAACGGTAAATGTCGTTCTATTGGGATTCCGTCCTCTAATCGAGATGATAAAATTGAATTCATTAAGGATGGACTGAGTAAGGAGAATTTGGGTAATATCCAACTTTCTCTTGAGACGCGTCCTAGTGGAGACGTACAAAGAGAAATTCTTGATTTATGGCTGCAATTCCAAAGGGAATGGCAACATCTTGGGAATCTGATGTTAAAAGACCCTGTTTGCCAGCTTGTAAGAAAACTGGATGGGAAGCATATCCTCGACTCATAGAAGGCGTTTAAGCCGTTTCTGTACGTAAAACCAGAGGAAGATGTGAGCCACAATCACAACTACAATAAATAACTTCTCAGCTTTTGGTTTGATTTGCAATAACTTCATTTCGGTTTAATTTACGTGTTGTTCAATTTGTGTAATTATTCTCGTTTTTTTATTGGTCTTTTACGGTTGATTTTTCTTCTCTTTTTGATTTTCTTCTTGAAATCACGCAAAAATCTTTTGTTAGGTTAACATTTTCTTCTGACAGGTCAAATACACTTTCGGCGACATTATTACTCTTGTCTGATTCACTACTCAGTCCTCTATATATTACACCATGTACTCATTCTCTTTCAGGCACTCGAAAAAAAAAATGGAAAGTACTTCGTCCCAGCGCATTAAAAAAATTTGTGTCTTTGGAGGTGCTTATCCAGGGAAAAATAACATATTTGCTGATGAAGCCATAAGAGTTGGAGTAATACTTGCCCAACAAAAGATCCAGTTGATTTATGGAGGTGGTAGTACGGGTTTAGTGGGAGCAGTCGCTACAGCAGCACACGCCGGAGGAAGTCCAGTTCTAGGAATCGTGCCAAAACTATTCACAGATTTTTGTGGACCTACCTTGGGTAAGGAAATACAAGTCTGGAGTATCCCTGAACGGATAACAATCATGTACCATTCTGCCGATGCATTCATTGCTTTACCAGGAGGTCTGGGTACATTGGAAGAAATAGCTTGCGTCCCTTCTTGGTCATCTTTGGTCACAAATAAGAAACCCATTGGTTTGCTTAATATTAATGGTTATTTTAGTAATTTGCTTTCATATTTAGATAATGCTGTGGAAAATGGATTCATGTTTTCAGAGGCAAGGAGAACCATAATTTCTGCTACAACCATTGAAGATTTACTCAAAAAGCTCCAAGCTTATGAGTGTTTATCTGCTACGGTTGTTTCGCAAACGCTCGAAAAAAGAAAAAGAGATATGGACGAGCAAGGAGTGGATTGCACTTTGTCTTTGTGACATTATCTAACATTTTGCTTGTTGTGTCTCAGTTATAATAAGTGGTTAGCAACCTCTGCAGGTAATATCTCCTAAATTCTACCTTTAAAATTTGACATTGGGAACAATGTCATATTTTAGTAGGGGGTAAGGGACATATTTTGCTAATTTAAAAAAAAAAAAAATAGTTGTGTTTTAAGACATTTAGAAGTATTCATTCTGAACAAGGTCTGAGTAAGGGAGACTTGAGACATACTTTGTCAGTTTGATTTAAGTTTTCTTCAAAAAAAAAAAAAAAACATGTTTAGACTTAGTGTGTTTTTAGCGTGTTTTAGTTACTTTCAATACTATGATGAGATATGAATTGCATAAGTCTAAAACAGATTTATTAGTGAGAAGATTTTCATGAGAATTGAGCTTGATATCAACCTTTTTATGAGCCAATGTTAATATGATATGTTAATTGAGAAAGAAGCATGTTTAGACTTAATTTGACTTGTATAATCATCCTTGTGAGTTTTTGAGCCTATAATGATTGATGCATTATATAAATCAATCTAATTTCTTTCTTGAGTGCTCTTATGATTACATGATTCTCTAGAACTTGCTTTAGACCTTGTTGAGACTATATTGATGCATGTGACAACATGAATATGATAGAGGCATTAGGATTTTTAGCCAGGGCCAAACAGCTATCCCTTATTGATGTTCCAAGAGAACACACCCTTAGTGAACCAATTTGAGCCTACATTGAATAAGCTATCTCTTTGGTAACCATAACTTGTCCCTAACCTAAATATACTTATATCCTTACCTTTGTTCCAAAGATGAATTAGCATGCTTTGAGACAAGTTGCAAAGAAAAGGAAGATCTATTGAAAATTTGGGTTAGAAACAAGAAATAAGTGTGGGGGGGAAAGAAAAGAAAAGTCAAGAAAAAAAAAAAAGAAATGGAATACTGGCAAATACATTCCTATGTAAAAAAAAAATATATGAATCATCTCTTGAATTTGGGGAAAAAGAAAAAGATGTTACAAAGTTGTTTAGAATGAAGAAAAGGCCCAACATGAATATCCGGCCTAGGTGATAACTCGTATAATTATATAGTTTTTAGTTATGTTTTATTATTGTTTTGTGTCAAATACGAGTTATTATTGCTTAGTCTAATTGTGTTTATGGTCTTTTATATTTTTATGTAATTTGGTGTTTTTTTTACGAGTTTCTTTGAGTGATTTCAGATTACTAGGTTAAATCAACAATTAAGGGCAAATTCAGTTCAGTTCCAGTTCCGACACCTTTTGCCATATCAGCTATATCTGGAGTTTCACTGAAGCAATAAGGCTGAAATTTTAACTGTTCAAAGTTAAGAGGCATATCTAACTTTTTCATGTTTTACACTTTTTGAAACGGAGTCGTTTTCCCTAGCGAAATCGACCATCAAGTTGGCTGATGTGCAATGACGTCTGTGCTGACCTGTTTTGGTATTTTGCCCATATCTTCTGATCCACATCAGCAAATGAGCTGATTCCAACGGCTATGGATCACTAACTGATAGGGGAACATTTTACTAGAAGACCATGTGATCAGATCAAGCTTCCAATATTGACAAAATCGACCATGAAGTTGGCTGATCAAAATTGTCATACAATATGACGAAAATTGTTAGAAAAATGCACCCACCTATTATACCTACCTTTGAAATTTGTAAAGCTTGTCTCTTGTCATTTAGTCCTCCAAAATGTGTATAAATAGAGGGCCTTGGATGATTGTATGAGACATTGTACATTGGTAGGATATTAGCCATTGTAATAAAATTCTCTAAGTTTTCTTCTTCTTTCTTTTCTCTAGTTTTCTTTTTCTTTATTTTCTTTTTCTTCTTTGTTTCTTTTATTTCCTTCTTAGATTCTCTTTAATTTTATGTTTATGTTTACAATGCCTATGCTAGGCTAAACTTCTATTTGGTTAAGGGTGATTTCAAAGCCCTAGACATGTTTTGTGATTGATTTTTAGATTCTATCTATCATTAATTTTCTATCAAAGTTGCTTATGTTCTTCTACAAGAATTGTTCATGATGTTGTCTTGATTTATTTAGGTGTACAACTAGATAGATCTTGATAATTATCTATTGCTAGTTTAGGAATCTTGATCCGTGTAATTGTCTTGATTTCCTATTCATAAGTGGCAATTTGTGATTAATGATTATGGTCAAGTTTTCAATAATTGCAAAGTGGAACATAACCTAAGTTGAACAATCCGAGCTTATGTGTTTGTTGCTTAGATCAACCTATCTTTCTCATCATAAAGCTGCCATTAAATTGAATTTAGAGAGCTTATTCTAGGTTGTTTAATGGTTAGAGATTAAATAGAGAGCTTGTTCTATTTAACGACAAACTAAGGAAAGATTGGGATAACAGAGCTTGTTGTTATCTACGGTTGTTAACTTTGATAGTTGGTTGATATTGATAGATCTGAAATTGATTCTTAATGATGTCTAGTGGTGGAGAATGAAACCTTAACCATATTTTTCATATTTGATTCTTCTTACTTACTTGATTTCTTACTTTCTAGTTTGCTTATTTTTAAAAGTATATTTATTTTTATTGGCTGGTTATACCGCCTAATTTGTATATTAACTTTGTTTTATTTTTATTGGCTGGTTATACCGCCTAATTTAGTATATATATTTTTATTGGCTGGTTATACCGCCTAATTTAGTATATATATATTTTTATTGGCTGGTTATACCGCCTTGGATCTTATTCTTATTATTTACTTTAGTTTAAATCTGGCTTCAAAAACCCCTTTTCTTTTATTGTTTTCTTTGAACGTAAGTTATAAACTAATAACTCATAGATTAAAACCCAATCCCTGAGGACTCGACCCTTGCTAATCATTATACTTACAATTGATCTTTTTAGTGCAAGGTTAAATAAGATACACTCTTTTGGGTGCATCACTAGGTGACTATGTACTTGTAAAGAGTTTTGAGAAGTTTCTTTGTATGATCTTATTATGTCTCTAAACTTTATGAACTCTTTGGAACCTTTGTGATATCTTTATCCTTTTGTTCTTCAACCACATTACAAATCCCTTGGCCCCATTACAACCTTGATTAAAGACCTCTTGATTCATGAAGTTGTATGATCTAAATAGTGGAGAATAGGTGGACAAGCAAGAATATGGTAGAACTGTTTTCATGAGATTGATTGAGTGTAAACACTTTACCACTACTTTAAAGAATGAAAATCATGAGAGTATCCCATGTGAGTAGTTGAGATTAAGTTTGAATATGCACTATTTTAATTGAAATATGTTATGTTAATATTGGCTTAACTCAAACAATTTACATTCAAGCATGATTTTTTGTGAAATTCTTTAAGCTATTGATTAGTTTATAAGACTTGTTCAAAGATTGTCTCTAATGTGTATTGAAAGGATTAGGAGTAAATATTTTTAGTATATATAGTTTATTTATATTTTAGTTTTTCAATGTTTGTGGGTATCGTTCTAGTAAACCCTCACGAGACTAAACTCGTCCACTAGGGACACCTAGGGGTTTAAAGGCTTGTGTCACATGCTAAGTGCCACCGTGATTTCCTACGAAAGTGGATTAGATTAGATTTTCTTATTTTATTTTTATTTGTTTTTGCTCGAGGACTAGCAACAATCTAAGTGTGGGGGTGTGATAACTCGTATAATTATATAGTTTTTAGTTATGTTTTATTATTGTTTTGTGTCAAATACGAGTTATTATTGCTTAGTCTAATTGTGTTTATGATCTTTTATATTTTTATGTAATTTGGTGTTTTTTTACGAGTTTCTTTGAGTGATTTCAGATTACTAGGTTAAATCAACAATTAAGGGCAAATTCAGTTCAGTTCTAGTTCTGACACCTTTTACAATATCAGCTATATCTGGAGTTTCACTGAAGCAATAAGGCTGAAATATTAACCGTGCAAAGTTAAGAGGCATATCTAACTTTTTCATGTTTTACACTTCTTGAAACGGAGTCGTTTTCCCTAGCGAAATCGACCATCAAGTTGGCTGATGAGCAATGACGTCTATGCTGACCTGTTTTGGTATTTTGCCCATATCTTCTGATCCACATCAGCAAATGAGCTGATTTCAACGGCTATGGATCACCGACTGATAGGGGAACATTTTTCTAGAAGACCATTTGATCATATCAAGCCTGCAATATTGACAAAATCGATCATCAAGCTGGCTGATCAGAATTGTCATACAATATGACGAAAATTGTTAGAAAAATGCACCCACCTATTATACCTACCTTTGAAATTTATAAAGCTTGTCTCTTGTCATTTAGCTCTCCAAAATGTGTATAAATAGAGGACCTTGGATGATTGTAGGAGGCATTGTACATTGGTAGGATATTAGCCATTGTAATAAAATTCTCTAAGTTTTCTTCTTCTTTCTTTTCTCTAGTTTTCTTTTTCTTTATTTTCTTCTTCTTCTTTCTTTCTTTTATTTCCTTCTTAGATTCTCTTTAATTTTATGTTTATGTTTACAATGCCTATGCTAGGCTAAAGTTCTATTTGGTTAAGGGTGATTTCAAAGCCCTAGACATGTTTTGTGATTGATTTTCAGATTCTATCTATCATTAATTTTCTATCAAAGTTGCTTATGTTCTTCTACAAGAATTGTTCATGATGTTGTCTTGATTTATTTAGGTGTACAACTAGATAGATCTTGATAATTATCTATTGCTAGTCTAGGAGTCTTGATCCGTGTAATTGTCTTGATTTCCTATTCATAAGTGGCAATTTGTGATTAATGATTATGGTCAAGTTTTCAATAATTGCAAAGTGGAACATAACCTAAGTTGAACAATCCGAGCTTATGTGTTTGTTGCTTAGGTCAACCTATCTTTCTCATCATAAAGCTGCCATTAAATTGAATTTAGAAAGCTTATTCTAGGTTGTTTAATGGTTAGAGATTAAATAGAGAGCTTGTTCTATTTAACGACAAACTAAGGAAAGATTGGGATAACAGAGCTTGTTGTTATCTACGGTTGTTAACTTTGATAGTTGGTTGATATTGATAGATTTGAAATTGATTCTTAATGATGTCTAGTGGTGGAGAATGAAACCTTAACCATATTTTTCATATTTGATTCTTCTTACTTACTTGTTTTCTTACTTTTCTAGTTTGCTTATTTTTAAAAGTATATTTATTTTTATTGGCTGGTTATACCGCCTAATTTGTATATTAACTTTGTTTTATTTTTATTGGCTGGTTATACCGCCTAATTTAGTATATATATTTTTATTGGCTGGTTATACCGCCTTGCATCTTATTCTTATTATTTACTTTAGTTTAAATCTGGCTTCAAAAACCCCTTTTCTTTTATTGTTTTCTTTGAACGTAAGTTATAAACTAATAACCCATAGATTAAAACCCAATCCCTGAGGACTCGACCCTTGCTAATCATTATACTTACAATTGATCTTTTTAGTGCAAGGTTAAATAAGATACACTCTTTTGGGTGCATCAATAACCTAAGTTGAACAATCCGAGCTTATGTGTTTGTTGCTTAGATCAACCTATCTTTCTCATCATAAAGCTGCTATTAAATTGAATTTAGAGAGCTTATTCTAGGTTGTTTGATAGTTAGAGATTAAATAGAGAGCTTGTTCTATTTAACGACGAACTAAGGAAAGATTGGGGTAACAGAGCTTGTTGTTATCTACGGTTGTTAACTTTGATAGCTAATTAATGCTGATAGATATGAAATTGATTCTTAATGATGTCTAGTGGTGGAGAATGAAACCTTAACCATATTTTTAATATTTGATTCTTCTTAATTACTTGTTTTCTCATTCTTATTATTTACTTTAGTTTAAATCTGATTTCAAAAACCCCTTTTCTTTTATTGTTCTTGAATTTAAGTTTTAAACTATTAACTTATAAACTAAAACCCAATCCCTGAGGACTCGACCCTTGCTAATCACTATACTTAACAATTGATTCTTTTTAAGTGCAAGGTTAAATAAGATACACTCTTTTGGGTGCATCAAGTTTTTGACGCCGTTGCCGGGGATTGCTTTCTTTAGTTTATTTGTTACTTGGTTTATTCTTATTTTCAGTTCTAATTAGTTTTATTTCTTGTACATACAGGTTTTTTTTTCAAATTAAAAAAAAAAACGATGGAATTGAGCAATCTAACACTTGAAGAGTTGGTGGCATACATGAACATGGAGAATCAACAAGCCAATCGTACCTCTCCAGTTCAACAATTGGCCATGGGAGGTTGTCAAGGCCATCAAGTGTTCCAAGACCAACAGTTTGATCATTACTCAAACACTTACCATGAGGGATGGTGGGATCATACTAATTATGGCTACTCAGAAAATTACCAAGAAGTAGATCCTTATGCCAATTACACTCATCCATCTAGCTTCAATCAATCATGGTCTCAAGAACCAGATCTTTTTCAGCCATCACATATGACTCAAAACTCAGGTACTTCTTTAGAAGATCTTGTCTATTATCTTGTTACTGATACTTTGCAATTCCAATAGGAAACAAGGGCAAGCATCTAGAGTTTGGAAAAGCAAATGAGCCAATTGGCTAGTAGTATGGTGGGATGGGTAGCACAAAGATCTGAAGAACTCCCTGCCCAAAAGATGATTAACCCAAAGGAGAGTGCTACTATTATGACCTTGAGGAATGAGAAACAAGATGAGGATGAGATAAAATTAGAGATGGATTCTATTCTTGAGGATAATGAAGCCACAAATCCAAATAAGAGTACTTCGGCACCTGAGGTAGCGTTTAAGGTTCCAATTTTTACTAATGTTTCTTTTACACTTTTTCCTAGTAGATTTGCAAAGTTCAAAGAGGAGGAACATGAACAACACATGCTGGAAATCTTGAACAACTTGTTTGTGGATGCCATTCAACAAGTATCAAAATATGCTTCATTCCTCGATGAGATATGCACCACAAAGGATGATGAAATAATACTTGTAATGGAGAATGCATCCACTGTTGTGCAAAGAAAGCTTCCTATCAAACGCATAAATTTGGAAATTTTCATGTATGAGCCTGACAAGCCTAAAGAGCCAAGAAGGGGTGTTGGTTAGGTTCAAAACACTAACTCAAGTGTTAATTGGGAAGGCAGCCCAATTAAAGAAGAAATTGCCAACCTGCCATACTCAGATTTGCTTATTTTTCCTTTTTCTTTTATTATTTTTATTGTTTTTATTTATTTATTTTTATGTTTATTTGTTAATTATTTGTTTAGTATTTTAGGATTATTTAGGTTGCATGAATTTTTTTTGTTTTGAGTCTTAGTAATTTGTATTCTTATGTTATTAGTTTTTTTCTCTTACACATGATTCTTTCATTTGGGTTAATAGCATTACATTGAGGACAATGTAAGAATTAAGTGTGGGGGGGAGGATTTAGGATTTCTTTTATTTTTCTCTATTATTTTTTTTATGAGTCTTTAATTTTATTATTATTATTTTTAGTGTGTTTTAGTTCCTTTTTAATACAATGATGAGATATGAATTGCATAGGTCTAAACTGGTTATTAGTAAGAAGATTTTCATGAGAATTAAGCTTGATACTAATTTTTATGAGCCAATGTTGATATGATATGTTGATTGAGAAAGAAGCATGTTTAGACTTGATATTGAATTGTATAATCATCCTTGTGAGTTTTTGAGCCTATATGATTGATGCATTATACATATCAATCTAATTTCTTTCTTGAGTGCTCTTATGATTACATGATTCTCTAGAACTTGCTTTAAACCGTTTGAGACTATATTGATGCATGTAACAACATGAATATGATAGAGGCATTAGGATTATAACCAGAGCCAAACAGCCATCCATTATTAGTGTTCCAAGAGAACATCCCCACTAGTGAGCCAATTTGAGCCTACATTAAATATGCTATTTTATTGGTAACCACAACTTACACCTAGCCTAAATATACTTATATCCTTACCCTTGTTCTAAAGATAGATTATATATTTTGAGACATATTGCAAAAAACAAGAAATATTTTTAGTTGAAAATTTGGGTTGGAAACAAAAGATAAGTGTGGGGGAAGAAAAGAAAAAAAAAGTCAAGAGAAAAAGAAAGGGATCATTGTCAAATATATTCCCATATTGAAAGAAAAAAAAAAAACATCTCTTGAACTTCTAGTTAAAGTAAAGAAAAAGATGTTACAAAGTTGGTTAGAATGAAGCAAAGGCTCAACATGAATATTTAGCCAATGTTATTATGTGCTTTATAAGAGTTTTGAGAAGTTTTATTTGTATGATCTTAATATGTCTCTAAACTCTATGAACTCTTTGGAACCTTTGTGATATCTTTATCCTTTTGTTCTTTAACCACATTATAACCCTTTGGCCCATTACAACATTGATTAAAGACCTCTTGATTTATGAAGTTGCATGATCTAAATAGTGGAGAATAGGTGGACAAGCAAGCATATGGTATAACTGTTTTCATGAGATTGATTGAGTGTAAACACTTTACCACTACTTTAAAGAGTGAAAATCATGAGAGTATAGTGAGAAGTTGAGATTAAGTTTGAATATGCACCATTTTGATTGAAATATGTTATGTTAATATTGTCTTAACTAAAACTATTTACATTCAAGCAAAATTTTTTGTGAAATTCTTTGAGCTATTGATTAGTTTATAAGACTTGTTCAAAGATTGTCTCTAATTTATATTGAAAAGGTTAGGAGTAAATATTTTTAGTATATGTAGTTTATTTATATTTTAGTTTTTCAATGTTTGTGGGTATCGTCCTAGTAAACCCTCACGAGACTAAACTTGTCCACTAGGGACACCTAGGGGTTTAAAGGCTTGTGTCACATGCTAAGTGCCACCGTGATTTCCTACGAAAGTGGATTAGATTAGATTTTCTTATTTTATTTTTATTTTGTTTTGCTCGAGGACTAGCAAAAAGCTAAGTGTGGGGGTATTTGATAAGCTCATAAAATATACATTTTATGCCTTTCTACCTTTAGTTTTTGTTATGTTTTCGATCTTTATCTTGTTCACTTATATTATGTTTTTGAATTTTAGGTACAATAAG
Organism: Fremontodendron californicum; assembly: GCA_030761205.1. NCBI lineage: Eukaryota > Viridiplantae > Streptophyta > Magnoliopsida > Malvales > Malvaceae > Fremontodendron > Fremontodendron californicum. Next base: position 6,372,848 of record JAULJL010000023.1, on the reverse strand, counting down.
GAGAATGAAGTCAAAAGATGTCAATAATGATGGTAAAGAGCTTACAAAATCGTAATCACAAGATGGACAAAGACTTGGGAGTCAAAAATATCAATTTCTGGTTGAAAAGCAATTAGGCAGATTTGACCTCTGGAGCTTGTTGTAAGGAAAACATGATGTTAGATTCTTTATTTGAAGAAACTTCCTTCTTCACTTTTGAAGTTGACTTGATTATCTTTCCAACGATATATTATAGGCCCAAATCGGATAAGAAATGGTCATTCAAAATGGCGCTAGAAGATCTCCCTAAAGAATCCTGCGGCCAGAAAAACCCTAACCGCAAATCTTAAAAAAAGGCAAAAAACTGATTTTTCTACCTCCAGGCTTACTTGTGCGGCAAGTACTTATTCTCAGGGTTTTAAAGCTCTATAAATACCATCTTTTGAGCCACAAACTAGACATCTTTTGGGGAGATGATAACTCGTATAATTATATAGTTTTTAGTTATGTTTTATTATTGTTTTGTGTCAAATACGAGTTATTATTGTTTAGTCTAATTGTGTTTATGATCTTTTATATTTTTATGTATTTTGGTGTTTTTCACAAGTTTCTTTGAGTGATTTCAGATTACTAGAATTAAGGGCAAATCCAGTTCAGTTTCAGTTCCGACACCTTTTGCCATATCAGCTATATCTCGAGTTTCACTGAAGCAATAAGGCTGAAATTTGTAGCCATGCAAAGCTAAGAGGCATATCTATCTTTTTCATGTTTTAGACTTCTTAAAACGGAGTCGTTTTCCCTAGCGAAATCGACCATCAAGGTGGCTGATGTGCAATGACGTCTGTTCTGACATGTTTTCGTATTTTGCCCATATCGTCTTATCCACATCAGCAAATGAGCTGATTCCAACGGCTATGGTTCCGTAACTGATAGGGGAACCTTTGTCTAGAATACCATGTGATCAGATCAGGCCTCCAATATTGAAGAAATCGACCATCAAGGTGGCTGATGTGCAATGACGTCTGTGCTGACATGTTTTCGTATTTTGCCCATATCTGCTTAACCACATCAGCAAATGAGCTGATTCCAACGGCTATGGTTCCGTAACTGATTGGGGAACCTTTTTCTAGAAGACCATGTGATCAGATCAGGCCTCCAATATTGACGAAATCGACCATCAAGTTGGCTGATCAAAATCGTCATATACCTACCTTTGAAATTTGTAAAGCTTGTCTCTTGTCATTTAGCCCTCCAAAATGTGTATAAATAGAGGGCCTTGGATGATTGTAAGGGATCATATTGTACATAGGTAGGATATTAGCCATTTTAATAAAATTCTCTAAGTTTTCTTCTTCTTTCTTTTCTCTAGTTTTCTTTCTTTTCTCTAGTTTTCTTTTTCTTTAGAGAGAGCAAGAGGTTGGATAATTAATATTCTTCCTCTTCTTCTTTCTTTCTTTTATTTTCTTCTTAGATTTTCTTTAATTTTATGTTTATGTTTATAATGCCTATGCTAGGCTAAACTTCTATTTGGTTAAGGGTGATTTCAAAGCCCTAGACATGTTTTGTGATTGATTTTCAGATTCTATCTATCATTAATTTTCTATCAAAGTTGCTTATGTTCTTCTACAAGAATTGTTCATGATGTTGTCTTGATTTATTTAGGTGTACAACTAGATAGATCTTGATAATTATCTATTGCTAGTTTAGGAGTCTTGATCCGTGTAATTGTCTTGATTTCCTATTCATAAGTGGCAATTTGTGATTAATGATTATGGTCAAGTTTTCAATAATTGCAAAGTGGAACATAACCTAAGTTGAACAATCCGAGCTTATGTGTTTGTTGCTTAGATCAACCTATCTTTCTCATCATAAAGCTGCCATTAAATTGAATTTAGAGAGCTTATTCTAGGTTGTTTAATGGTTAGAGATTAAATAGAGAGCTTGTTCTATTTAACGACAAATTAAGGAAAGATTGGGATAACAGAGCTTGTTGTTATCTACGGTTGTTAACTTTGATAGTTGATTGATATTGATAGATCTGAAATTGATTCTTAATGATGTCTAGTGGTGGAGAATGAAACCTTAACCATATTTTTCATATTTGATTCTTCTTACTTATTTGTTTTCTTACTTTTAGTTTGCTTATTTTTTATATTTATTTTTATTGGCTGGTTATACCGCCTAATTTGTATATTAACTTTGTTTTATTTTTATTGGCTGGTTATACCGCCTAATTTAGTATATATATTTTTATTGGCTGGTTATACCGCCTAATTTAGTATATATATTTTTATTGGCTGGTTATACCGCCTTGCATCTTATTCTTATTATTTACTTTAGTTTAAATCTGGCTTCAAAAAAAACCCTTTTTTTTTATTGTTCTTGAATTTAAGTTTTAAACTATTAACTTATAAACTAAAACCCAATCCCTGAGGACTCGACCCTTGCTAACTACTATACTTACAATTGATCTTTTTAGTGCAAGGTTAAATAAGATACACTCTTTTGGGTGCATCAAAATTTTGGCGCCGTTGCCGGGGATTGTTTTCTTTAGTTTATTTGTTACTTGGTTTATTCTTATTTTCAGTTCTAATGAGTTTTATTTTCTTGTACATACGCCTTTTTCTGATCAAATTTTGAAAAATAAAAAATAAAAAATAAAAAATAAAAAAATAAAAAAATAAAAAACGATGGAATTGAGCAATCTAACACTTGAAGAGTTGGTGGCATACATGAACATGGAGAATCAACAAGCCAATCTCACCTTCCCAGTTCAACAATTTGCCATGGGAGGATGTCAAGGCCATCAAGTGTTCCAAGACCAACAGTATGATCATTACTCAAACACTTACCATGAGGGATGGTGGGATCATACTAATTATGGCTACTCGAAAAATTACCAAGAAGTAGATCCTTATGCCAATTACACTCATCCATCTAGCTTCAATCAATCATGGTCCCAAGAACCAGATCTTTTTCAACCACCACATATGACTCAAAACTCAGGTACTTTTTTAGAAGATCTTATCTATTCTCTTGTTACTGATACTTTGCAATTTCAACAGGAAACAAGGGCAAGCATCCAGAGTTTGGAAAAGCAAATGATCCAATTGACTAGTAGTATGGTGGGATGGGTAGCACAAAGATCTGAAGAACTCCCTGCCCAAACGATGGTTAACCCAAAGGAGAATGCTACTATTGTGACCTTGAAGAATGAGGAACAAGATGAGGATGAAACAAAATTAGAGATGGATTCTATTCTTAAGGATAATGAAGCCAAAGATCCAAATAAGAGTATTTCGGCACCTGAGGTAACGTTTAAGGTTTCACTTTTTACTAATGTTTCTTCTCCACCTTTTCCTAGTAGATTTGCAAAGTTCAAGGAGGAAGAACATGAACAACACATGCCGGAAACCTTAAACAACTTGTTTGTGGAGGTCATTCAACAAGTATCAAAATATGCTCCATTCCTCGATGACATATGCACCACAAAGGATGATGGAATTATACTTGTAATGGAGAATGCATCCACTGTTGTGCAAAGAAAGCTTCCTCTCAAACGCATAAATTTGGGAAATTTCATGTATGAGCCTGACAAGCCTAAAATGCCAAGAAGGGGTGTTGGTTAGGTTCAAAACACTAACTCAAGTGCTTCTTGGGAGGCAACCCAAAAGGATGGAGAGCATCTATTATATCAGATTTGCATATTCCTTACTCTCCATCATTCTATCTTTTATTATTTTTCTTTTCTTTTGTTTAATAGTTCTTTTCTCTTACATATAATTCTTGCATTGGGGGATAATAGCATTACATTGAGGACAATGTAAAAATTATGTGTGGGAGGAAGAATTTAGGATTTTATTTAGAGTGTTTTGTTTTTGAGTCTTTTTATGTTGTTTTTCTTTCTGATCCTTGTTTTGAAAATAACTAGATGTAAATATTTTTTTTAACCCCGGTTAAATGGCGGATAACGGTACTCCGTGATTATTTAAATCGGTTCCATCAGCTACCCACAAAACTGATATTGTATATAAATTTCTCTTCCAATTTCTCTTTCAATTTTTTTCATTTTTTTTCAGGATGGATGATATTCTCACAAGATTGCAGAAACGATTTCCTCCTTTTCCTCAAAATATTTTACTGAAGCTTTACCAAGTTCGACTTGAAAGATTAAGAATGCTTATGCACAAAGGGATTCCTGACGACATACGTTGGATAATTGAAGCCAAGGTATGTGAAGATGAATATCTTCCTGTTTTGCATTTACCAGGTACAGGTAGAAGCACTTTTGCAAAGAAGCGACGAGCAAAGCGCATGAGTTCAAATTGCCACAAATGTGCACGATGGACGTGTAATGGTAAATGTCGTTCTATTGGGATTCCGTCCTTTAATCGAGATGATAAAATTGAATTCATTAAGGACGGACTGAGTAAGGAGAATTTGGGTAATATCCAACTTTCTCTTGAGACGCATCCTAGTGGAGACGTACAAAGAGAAATTCTTGATTTATGGCCGCAATTCCAAAGGGAATGGCAACATCTTGGGAATCTGATGTTAAAAGACCCTATTTGCCAGCTTGTAAGAAAACTGGATGGGAAGCATATCCTCGACTCATAGAAGGCGTTTAAGCCGTTTCTGGACGTAAAACCAGAGGAAGATGCACTCGAAAAAAAAAAAATGGAAAGTACTTCATCCCAGCGCATTAAAAAAATTTGTGTCTTTGGAGGTGCTTATCCAGGAAAAAATAACATATTCGCTGATGAAGCCATAAGAGTTGGAGTAATACTTGCCCAACAAAAGATCCACTTGATTTATGGAGGCGGTAGTACGGGTTTAATGGGAGCAGTCGCTACAGCAGCACACGCCGGAGGAAGTCCAGTTCTAGGAATCGTGCCAAAACTATTCACAGATTTTTGTGGACCTACCTTGGGTAAGGAAATACAAGTCTGGAGTATCCCTGAACGGATAACAATCATGTACCATTCTGCCGATGCATTCATTGCTTTACCAGGAGGTCTGGGTACATTGGAAGAAATAGCTTGTGTGGCTTCTTGGTCATCTTTGGTCACAAATAAGAAACCCATTGGTTTGCTTAATATTAATGGTTATTTTAGTAATTTGCTTTCATATTTAGATAATGCTGTGGATAATGTATTCATGTTTTCAGAGGCAAGGAGAACCATAATTTCTGCTACAACCATTGAAGATTTACTTAAAAAGCTCCAAGCTTATGAGTGTTTATCTGCTACGGTTGTTTCGCAAACGCTCGGAAAAAGAAAAAGAGATATGGACGAGCAAGGAGTGGATTGCACTTTGTCTTTGTGACATTATCTAACATTTTGCTTGTTGTGTCTCAGTTATAATAAGTGGTTAGCAACCTCTGCAGGTAATATCTCCTAAATTCTACCTTTAAAATTTGACATTGGGGACAATGCCATATTTTAGTAGGGGGTAAGGGACATATTTTGCTTCTTCAAAAAAAAAAAAAAAAAAAAAGAGTTTGTTGTGTTTTAAGCAATTTAGAAGTATTCATTCTGAACAAGGTCTGAGTAAGGGAGACTTGAGACATACCTTGTCAGTTTGATTTTAATCTTTTTATGTTTACTTGTTAATTTTTGTTTAGTATTTTAGGATTATTTAGGTTGCATGATTTTGTTTTTTTTTTGTCTTAGTTGTTCCTATTGATGCACCCAAAAGAGTGTATCTTATTTAACCTTGCACTAAAAAGATCAATTGTAAGTATAGTAGTTAGCAAGGGTCGAGTCCTCAGGGATTGGGTTTTAGTTTATAAGTTGATAGTTTAAAACTTAAATTCAAGAACAATAAAACAAAAGGGGTTTTTGAAGCCAGATTTAAACTAAAGTAAATAATAAGAATAAGATGCAAGGCGGTATAACCAGCCAATAAAAATATATATACTAAATTAGGCGGTATAACCAGCCAATAAAAATATATATACTAAATTAGGCGGTATAACCAGCCAATAAAAATAAAACAAAATTAATATACAAATTAGGCGGTATAACCAGCCAATAAAAATAAATATACTTTTAAAAATAAGCAAACTAGAAAAGTAAGAAAACAAGTAAGAAGAATCAAAAATGAAAAATATGGTTAAGGTTTCATTCTCCACCACTAGACATCATTAAGAATCAATTTCAGATCTATCAATATCAACCAACTATCAAAGTTAACAACCGTAGATAACAACAAGCTCTGTTATCCCAATCTTTCCTTAGTTTGTCGTTAAATAGAACAAGCTCTCTATTTAATCTCTAACCATCAAACAACCTAGAATAAGCTCTCTAGATTCAATTTAATGGCAGCTTTATGATGAGAAAGATAGGTTGATCTAAGCAACAAACACATAAGCTCGGATTGTTCAACTTAGGTTATGTTCCACTTTGCAATTATTGAAAACTTGACCATAATCATTAATCACAAATTGCCACTTATGAATAGGAAATCAAGACAATTACACGGATCAAGACTCCTAAACTAGCAATAGATAATTATCAAGATCTATCTAGTTGTACACCTAAACAAATCAAGACAACATCATGAACAATTCTTGTAGAAGAACATAAGCAACTTTGATAGAAAATTAATGATAGATAGAATCTGAAAATCAATCACAAAACATGTCTAGGGCTTTGAAATCACCCTTAACCAAATAGAAGTTTAGCCTAGCATAGGCATTATAAACATAAAATTAAATAGAATCTAAGAAGAAAATAAAAGAAAGAAAGAAGAAGAAGAAGAATATTAATTATCCAACCTCTTGCTCTTTCTAAAGAAAAAGAAAACTAGAGAAAAGAAAGAAGAAGAAAACTTAGAGAATTTTGTTAAAATGGCTAATATCCTACCAATCTCCAATATGATCCTTTACAATCATCCAAGGCCCTCTATTTATACACATTTTGGAGGGCTAAATGACAAGAGACAAGCTTTACAAATTTCAAAGGTAGGTATATGACGATTTTGATCAGCCAACTTGATGGTCGATTTCGTCAATATTGGAGGCCTGATATGATCACATGGTCTTCTAGACAAAGGTTCCCCTATCAGTTAAGGAATCATAGCCGTTGGAATCAGCTCATTTGCTGATGTGGATAAGAAGATATGGGCATAATACGAAAACATGTCAGCACAGACGTCATTGCACATCAGCCAACTTGATGGTCGATTTCGCTAGGGAAAACGACTCCGTTTTAAGAAGTGTAAAACATGAAAAAGATAGATATGCCTCTTAGCTTTCCATGGCTACAAATTTCAGCCTTATTGCTTCAGTGAAACTCGAGATATAGCTGATATGGTAAAAGGTGTCGGAACTGAAACTGAACTGGATTTGCCCTTAATTCTAGTAATCTGAAATCACTCAAAGAAACTTGTGAAAAACACCAAAATACATAAAAATATAAAAGATCATAAACACAATTAGACTAAACAATAATAACTCGTATTTGACACAAAACATTAATAAAACATAACTAAAAACTATATAATTATACGAGTTATCACACCCCCACACTTAGATTGTTGCTAGTCCCTAGCAACGACTCAATAAAAATAAAATAAGAAAATCTAATCTAATCCATTTTCGTAGGAAATCACGGTGGCACTTAGCATGTGACACAAGCCTTTAAACCCCTAGGTGTCCCTAGTGGACGAGTTTAGTCTCGTGAGGGTTTACTAGAACGATACCCACAAACATTGAAAAACTAAAATATAAATAAACTGCATATACTAAAAATATTTACTCCTAATCCTTTCAATACAAATTAGATACAATATTTGAACAAGTCTTATAAACTAATCAATAGCTTAAAGAATTTCACAAAAAATCATGCTTGAATGTAAATTGTTTGAGTTAAGCCAATATTAGCATAACATATCTCAATCAAAATATTGCATGTTCAAATTTAATCTCAACTTCTCACATGGGATACCCTCATGATTTTCACTCTTTAAAGTAGTGGTGAAGTGTTTACACTCAATCAATCTCATGAAAACAGTTCTACCATATTCTTGCTTGTCCACCTATTCTCCACTATTTAGATCATACAACTTCATGAATCAAGAGGTCTTTAATCAAGGTTGTAATGGGGCCAAGGGGTTTGTAATGTGGTTGAAGAACAAAAGGATAAAGATATCACAAAGGTTCCAAAGAGTTCATAAAGTTTAGAGACATAATAAGATCATACAAGTAAAACTTCTCAATATTCTTTAGAAGTACATAGTCACCTAGGCCGGATATTCATGTTGGGCCTTTTCTTCATTCTAAACGACTTTGTAACATCTTTTTCTTTTTCCACAAATTCAAGAGATGATTCATATATTTTTTTTTTTTTACATAGGAATGTATTTTCCAGTATTTCATTTCTTTTTCTCTTGACTTTTCTTTTCTTTTCCCCCCCACACTTATTTCTTGTTTCTAACCCAAATTTTTAACTAAAAATATCCCTTGTCTTTGCAACTTGTCTCAAAACATGCTAATTCATCTTTGGAACAAAGGTAAAGATATAAGTATATTTAGGTTAGGGACAAGTTATGGTTACCAAAGAGATAGCTTATTCAATGTAGGCTCAAATTGGTTCACTAAGGGTGTGTTCTCTTGGAACATCAATAAGGGATGGCTGTTTGGGTCTGGCTAAAAATCCTAATGCCTCTATCATATTCATGTTGTCACATGTATCAATATAGTCTCAAACGGTTTAAAGCAAGTTCTAGAGAATCATGTAATCATAAGAGCACTCAAGAAAGAAATTAGATTGATTTGTATAATGCATCAATCATTATAGACTCAAAAACTCACAAGGATGATTATACAAGTCAGATTAAGTCTAAACATGCTTCTTTCTCAATCAACATATCATATTAACATTGGCTCATAAAAAGGTTGACATCAAGCTCAATTCTCATGAAAATCTTCTCACTAATAACCAGTTTAGACCTATGCAATTCATATCTCATCATTGTATTAAAAAGGAACTAAAACACACTAAAAATAATAATAATAATAAAGACTCATAAAAAAAATAGTAGACAAAAATAAAAGAAATCCTAAATCATTCCCCCCACACTTAATTCTTACATTGTCCTCAATGTAAGTCTATTAACACAAATGAAAGAATCATGTGTAAGAGAAAAGAACTAATAACATAAGAATAGGAATAACTAAGACTCAAAACAAAACAAACTCATGCAACCTAAATAATCCTAAAATACTAAACAAAAATTAACAAGTAAACATAAAAAGATTAAAATCAAACTGACAAGGTATGTCTCAAGTCTCCCTTACTCAGACCTTGTTCAGAATGAATACTTCTAAATTGCTTAAAACACAACAAACTCTTTTTTTTTTTTTTTTTTTTTTTTTTTGAAAAGAAGAAATCAAACTGACAAGGTATGTCTCAAGTCTCCCTTACTCAGACCTTGTTCAGAATGAATACTTCTTAAAATTTTTTTTTTTTTTTTATTAGCAAAATATGTCCCTTACCCCCTACTAAAATATGACATTGTCCCCAATGTCAAATTTTAAAGGTAGAATTTAGGAGATATTACCTGCAGAGGTTGCTAACCACTTATTATAACTGAGACACAACAAGCAAAATGTTAGATAATGTCACAAAGACAAAGTGCAATCCACTCCTTGCTCGTCCATATCTCTTTTTCTTTTTCCAAGCGTTTGCGAAACAACCGTAGCAGATAAACACTCATAAGCTTGGAGCTTTTTAAGTAAATCTTCAATGGTTGTAGCAGAAATTATGGTTCTCCTTGCCTCTGAAAACATGAATCCATTATCCACAGCATTATCTAAATATAAAAGCAAATTACTAAAATAACCATTAATATTAAGCAAACCAATGGGTTTCTTATTTGTGACCAAAGATGACCAAGACGCCACGCAAGCTATTTCTTCCAATGTACCCAGACCTCCTAGTAAAGCAATGAATGCATCGGCAGAATGGTACATGATTGTTATCCGTTCAGGGACACTCCAGACTTGTATTTCCTTACCCATGGTAGGTCCACAAAAACTTGTGAATAGTTTTGGCACGATTCCTAGAACTGGACTTCCTCCGGCGTGTGCTGCTGTAGCGACTGCTCCCATTAAACCCGTACTACCGCCTCCATAAATCAAGTGGATCTTTTGTTGGGCAAGTAATACTCCAACTCTTATGGCTTCATCAGCGAATATGTTATTTTTCCCTGGATAAGCACCTCCAAAGACACAAATTTTTTTAATGCGCTGGGATGAAGTACTTTCCATTTTTTTTTCGAGTGCCTGAAAGAGAATGAGTACATGGTGTAATATATAGAGGACTGAGTAGTGAATCAGACAAGAGTAATAATGTCGCCGAAAGTGTATCTGACCTGTCAGAAGAAAATGTTAACCTAACAAAAGATTTTTGCGTGATTTCAGGAAGAAAATCAAAAAGAGAAGACAAAATCAACCGTAAAAGACAAATAAAAAAAACGAGAATAATTACACAAATCGAACAACACGTAAATTAAACCAAAATAAAGTTATTGCAAATCAAACCAAAAGCTGAGAAGTCATTTATTGTAGTTGTGATTGTGGCTCACATCTTCCTCTGGTTTTACGTCCAGAAACGGCTTAAACGCCTTCTATGAGTCGAGGATATGCTTCCCATCCAGTTTTCTTAAAAGCTGGCAAACAGGGTCTTTTAACATCAGATTCCCAAGATGTTGCCATTCCCTTTGGAATTGCGGCCATAAATCAAGAATTTCTCTTTGTACGTCTCCACTAGGATGCGTCTCAAGAGAAAGTTGGATATTACCCAAATTCTCCTTACTCAGTCCATCCTTAATGAATTCAATTTTATCATCTCGATTAGAGGACAAAATCCCAATAGAACGACATTTACCGTTACACGTCCATCGTGCACATTTGTGGCAGTTTGAACTCATGCGCTTTGCTCGTCGCTTCTTTGCAAAAGTGCTTCTACCTGTACCTGGTAAATGCAAAATAGGAAGATATTCATCTTCACGTACCTTGGCTTCAATTATCCAACGTATGTCTTCAGGAATCTCTTTGTGCATAAGCATTCTTAATCTTTCAAATCGAACTTGGTAAAGCTTCAGTAAAATATTTCGAGGAAAAGGAGGAAATCGTTTCTGCAATCTTGTGAGAATATCATCCATCCTGAAAAAAAAAATGAAAAAAATGAAAGAGAAATTGGAAGAGAAATTTATATACAATATCAGTTTTGTGGGTAGCTGATGGAACCGATTTAAATAATCACGGAGTACCGTTATCCGCCATTTAACCGGGGTTAAAAAAATAAAAATTATACTTACATCTAGTTATTTTCAAAACAAGGATCAAAAAAAAAAAAAAAACAACATAAAAAGACTCAAAAATAAAACACTCTAAATAAAATCCTAAATTCTTCCCCCCACACATAATTCTTACATTGTCATTAATGTAATGCTATTATCCCCCAATGCAAGAATTATATGTAAGAGAAAAGAACTATTAAACAAAAGAAACTTATGCAGCCTAAATGAACTTAAAAACAGTAAACACAATTAACAAAGAAACATAAGAAATAAAAATAAAAACAATAAAAATAAAAATAATAAAAGAAAAAGAAAGAGAAAGCAAATCTGAATATGGAAGGTTGGCAATTTCATTGGGCTGCCTTCCCAATTAACACTTGAGTTAGTGTTTTGAATCTAACCAACACCCTTTCTTGGCTTTTTAGGCTTGTCAGGCTCATACATGAAATTTCCCAAATTTATGCGTTTGAGAGGAAGCTTTCTTTGCACAACAGTGGATGCATTCTCCATTACAAGTATTATTCCATCATCCTTTGTGGTGCATATGTCATCGAGGAATGGAGCATATTTTGATACTTGTTGAATGACATCCACAAACAAACTGTTTAAGGTTTCCAGCGTGTCTTGTTCATGTTCATCCTCCTTGAACTTTGCGAATCTACTAGGAAAAGGTGGATAAGAAACATTAGTAAAAATTGGAATCTCAAACGTTACCTCAGGTGCCGAAATACTCTTATTTGGATCATTGGCTTCATTATCCTCAAGAATAGAATTCATCTCTAATTTTGTCTCATCCTCATCTTGTTCCTCATTCCTCAAGGTCACAATAGTAGCATTCTCCTTTGGGTTAATCATTGTTTGGGCAGAGAGTTCTTCAGATCTTTGTGCTACCCATCCCACCATACTACTAGTCAATTGGATCATTTGCTTTTCCAAACTCTGGATGCTTGCCCTTGTTTCCTGTTGAAATTGCAATGTATCAGTAACAAGAGAATAGACAAGATCTTCTAAAGAAGTACCTGAGTTTTGAGTCATATGTGGTGGTTGAAAAAGATCTGGTTCTTGGGACCATGATTGATTGAAGCTAGATGGATGAGTGTAATTGGCATAAGGATCTACTTCTTGGTAATTTTTCGAGTAGCCATAATTAGTATGATCCCACCATCCCTCATGGTAAGTGTTTGAGTAATGATCATACTGTTGGTCTTGGAACACTTGATGGCCTTGACATCCTCCCATGGCCAATTGTTGAACTGGGAAGGTGAGATTGGCTTGTTGATTCTCCATGTTCATGTATGCCACCAACTCTTCAAGTGTTAGATTGCTCAATTCCATCGTTTTTTTTTTTTTTTTTTTTTTCAAAATTAGATAAGAAAAACTTGTATGTACAAGAAAATAAAACTAATTAGAACTGAAAATAAGAATAAACCAAGTAACAAATAGACTAAAGAAAACAATCCCCGGCAACGGCGCCAAAAATTTGATGCACCCAAAAGAGTGTATCTTATTTAACCTTGCACTAAAAAGATCAATTGTAAGTATAGTAGTTAGCAAGGGTCGAGTCCTCAGGGATTGGGTTTTAGTTTATAAGTTGATAGTTTAAAACTTAAATTCAAGAACAATAAAACAAAAGGGGTTTTTGAAGCCAGATTTAAACTAAAGTAAATAATAAGAATAAGATGCAAGGCGGTATAACCAGCCAATAAAAATATATATACTAAATTAGGCGGTATAACCAGCCAATAAAAATATATATACTAAATTAGGCGGTATAACCAGCCAATAAAAATAAAACAAAATTAATTTACAAATTAGGCGGTATAACCAGCCAATAAAAATAAATATACTTTTAAAAATAAGCAAACTAGAAAAGTAAGAAAACAAGTAAGAAGAATCAAAAATGAAAAATATGGTTAAGGTTTCATTCTCCACCACTAGACATCATTAAGAATCAATTTCAGATCTATCAATATCAACCAACTATCAAAGTTAACAACCGTAGATAACAACAAGCTCTGTTATCCCAATCTTTCCTTAGTTTGTCGTTAAATAGAACAAGCTCTCTATTTAATCTCTAACCATCAAACAACCTAGAATAAGCTCTCTAGATTCAATTTAATGGCAGCTTTATGATGAGAAAGATAGGTTGATCTAAGCAACAAACACATAAGCTCGGATTGTTCAACTTAGGTTATGTTCCACTTTGCAATTATTGAAAACTTGACCATAATCATTAATCACAAATTGCCACTTATGAATAGGAAATCAAGACAATTACACGGATCAAGACTCCTAAACTAGCAATAGATAATTATCAAGATCTATCTAGTTGTACACCTAAAAAAATCAAGACAACATCATGAACAATTCTTGTAGAAGAACATAAGCAACTTTGATAGAAAATTAATGATAGATAGAATCTGAAAATCAATCACAAAACATGTCTAGGGCTTTGAAATCACCCTTAACCAAATAGAAGTTTAGCCTAGCATAGGCATTATAAACATAAAATTAAATAGAATCTAAGAAGAAAATAAAAGAAAGAAAGAAGAAGAAGAAGAATATTAATTATCCAACCTCTTGCTCTTTCTAAAGAAAAAGAAAACTAGAGAAAAGAAAGAAGAAGAAAACTTAGAGAATTTTGTTAAAATGGCTAATATCCTACCAATCTCCAATATGATCCTTTACAATCATCCAAGGCCCTCTATTTATACACATTTTGGAGGGCTAAATGACAAGAGACAAGCTTTACAAATTTCAAAGGTAGGTATATGACGATTTTGATCAGCCAACTTGATGGTCGATTTCGTCAATATTGGAGGCCTGATATGATCACATGGTCTTCTAGACAAAGGTTCCCCTATCAGTTACGGAATCATAGCCGTTGGAATCAGCTCATTTGCTGATGTGGATAAGAAGATATGGGCATAATACGAAAACATGTCAGCACAGACGTCATTGCACATCAGCCAACTTGATGGTCGATTTCGCTAGGGAAAACGACTCCGTTTTAAGAAGTGTAAAACATGAAAAAGATAGATATGCCTCTTAGCTTTCCATGGCTACAAATTTCAGCCTTATTGCTTCAGTGAAACTCGAGATATAGCTGATATGGTAAAAGGTGTCGGAACTGAAACTGAACTGGATTTGCCCTTAATTCTAGTAATCTGAAATCACTCAAAGAAACTTGTGAAAAACACCAAAATACATAAAAATATAAAAGATCATAAACACAATTAGACTAAACAATAATAACTCGTATTTGACACAAAACATTAATAAAACATAACTAAAAACTATATAATTACCTATTCTTATGTTATTAGTTCTTTTCTCTTACACATGATTCTTTCATTTGAGTTAAAAGACTTACATTGAGGACAATGTAAGAATTAAGTGTGGGGGGGAATGATTTAGGATTTCTTTTATTTTTGTCTACTATTTTTTTTTCTTTATTATTATTATTATTATTTTTTGTGAGTTTTAGTTCCTTTTTAATACAATGATGAGATATGAATTGCATAAGTCTAAAACTGGTTATTAGTGAGAAGATTTTCATGAGAATTGAGCTTGATGTCAACCTTTTTATGAGCCAATGTTAATATAATATGTTGATTGAGAATGAAGCATGTTTAGACTTAATCTGACTTGTATAATCATCCTTGTGAGTTTTTGAGCCTATAATGATTGATGCATTATACAAATCAATCTAATTTCTTTCTTGAGTGCTCTTATGATTACAGGATTCTCTAGAACTTGCTTTAAACCGTTTGAGACTATATTGATACATGTGACAACATGAATATGATAGAGGCATTAGGATTTTTAGCCAGAGCCAAACAGCCATCCCTTATTGATGTTCCAAGAGAACACACCCTTAGTGAACCAATTTGAGCCTACATTGAATAAGCTATCTCTTTGGTAACCATAACTTGTCCCTAACCTAAATATACTTATATCTTTACCTTTGTTCCAAAGATGAATTAGCATGTTTTGAGACAAGTTGCAAAGACAAGGGATATTTTTAGTTAAAAATTTGGGTTAGAAACAAGAAATAAGTGTGGGGGGGAAAGAAAAGAAAAGTCAAGAGAAAAAGAAATGAAATACTGGCAAATACATTCCTATGTAAAAAAAAAATATATATATATGAATCATCTCTTGAATTTGTGGAAAAAGAAAAAGATGTTACAAAGTCGTTTAGAATGAAGAAAAGGCCCAACATAAATATCCGGCCTAGGTGACTATGTACTTGTAAAGAGTTTTGAGAAGTTTCTTTGTATGATCTTTTTATGTCTCTAAACTTTATGAACTCTTTGGAACCTTTGTGATATCTTTATCCTTTTGTTCTTCAACCACATTACAAACCCCTTGGCCCCATTACAACCTTGATTAAAGACCTCTTGATTCATGAAGTTGTATGATCTAAATAGTGGAGAATAGGTGGACAAGCAAGAATATGGTAGAACTGTTTTCATGAGATTGATTGAGTGTAAACACTTCACCACTACTTTAAAGAGTGAAAATCATGAGGGTATCCCATGTGAGAAGTTGAGATTAAATTTGAACATGCAATATTTTGATTGAGATATGTTATGCTAATATTGGCTTAACTCAAACAATTTACATTCAAGCATAATTTTTTGTGAAATTCTTTAAGCTATTGATTAGTTTATAAGACTTGTTCAAATATTGTATCTAATTTGTATTGAAAGGATTAGGAGTAAATATTTTTAGTATATGCAGTTTATTTATATTTTAGTTTTTCAATGTTTGTGGGTATCGTTCTAGTAAACCCTCACGAGACTAAACTCGTCCACTAGGGACACCTAGGGGTTTAAAGGCTTGTGTCACATGCTAAGTGCCACCGTGATTTCCTACGAAAATGGATTAGATTAGATTTTCTTATTTTATTTTTATTGAGTCGTTGCTAGGGACTAGCAACAATCTAAGTGTGGGGGTGTGATAACTCGTATAATTATATAGTTTTTAGTTATGTTTTATTATTGTTTTGTGTCAAATACGAGTTATTATTGTTTAGTCTAATTGTGTTTATGATCTTTTATATTTTTATGTATTTTGGTGTTTTTCACAAGTTTCTTTGAGTGATTTCAGATTACTAGAATTAAGGGCAAATCCAGTTCAGTTTCAGTTCCGACACCTTTTGCCATATCAGCTATATCTCGAGTTTCACTGAAGCAATAAGGCTGAAATTTGTAGCCATGCAAAGCTAAGAGGCATATCTATCTTTTTCATGTTTTAGACTTCTTAAAACGGAGTCGTTTTCCCTAGCGAAATCGACCATCAAGGTGGCTGATGTGCAATGACGTCTGTTCTGACATGTTTTCGTATTTTGCCCATATCTTCTTATCCACATCAGCAAATGAGCTGATTCCAACGGCTATGGTTCCGTAACTGATAGGGGAACCTTTGTCTAGAAGACCATGTGATCAGATCAGGCCTCCAATATTGAAGAAATCGACCATCAAGGTGGCTGATGTGCAATGACGTCTGTGCTGACATGTTTTCGTATTTTGCCCATATCTGCTTAACCACATCAGCAAATGAGCTGATTCCAACGGCTATGGTTCCGTAACTGATTGGGGAACCTTTTTCTAGAAGACCATGTGATCAGATCAGGCCTCCAATATTGACGAAATCGACCATCAAGTTGGCTGATCAAAATCGTCATATACCTACCTTTGAAATTTGTAAAGCTTGTCTCTTGTCATTTAGCCCTCCAAAATGTGTATAAATAGAGGGCCTTGGATGATTGTAAGGGATCATATTGTACATAGGTAGGATATTAGCCATTTTAATAAAATTCTCTAAGTTTTCTTCTTCTTTCTTTTCTCTAGTTTTCTTTCTTTTCTCTAGTTTTCTTTTTCTTTAGAGAGAGCAAGAGGTTGGATAATTAATATTCTTCCTCTTCTTCTTTCTTTCTTTTATTTTCTTCTTAGATTTTCTTTAATTTTATGTTTATGTTTATAATGCCTATGCTAGGCTAAACTTCTATTTGGTTAAGGGTGATTTCAAAGCCCTAGACATGTTTTGTGATTGATTTTCAGATTCTATCTATCATTAATTTTCTATCAAAGTTGCTTATGTTCTTCTACAAGAATTGTTCATGATGTTGTCTTGATTTATTTAGGTGTACAACTAGATAGATCTTGATAATTATCTATTGCTAGTTTAGGAGTCTTGATCCGTGTAATTGTCTTGATTTCCTATTCATAAGTGGCAATTTGTGATTAATGATTATGGTCAAGTTTTCAATAATTGCAAAGTGGAACATAACCTAAGTTGAACAATCCGAGCTTATGTGTTTGTTGCTTAGATCAACCTATCTTTCTCATCATAAAGCTGCCATTAAATTGAATTTAGAGAGCTTATTCTAGGTTGTTTAATGGTTAGAGATTAAATAGAGAGCTTGTTCTATTTAACGACAAATTAAGGAAAGATTGGGATAACAGAGCTTGTTGTTATCTACGGTTGTTAACTTTGATAGTTGATTGATATTGATAGATCTGAAATTGATTCTTAATGATGTCTAGTGGTGGAGAATGAAACCTTAACCATATTTTTCATATTTGATTCTTCTTACTTATTTGTTTTCTTACTTTTAGTTTGCTTATTTTTTATATTTATTTTTATTGGCTGGTTATACCGCCTAATTTGTATATTAACTTTGTTTTATTTTTATTGGCTGGTTATACCGCCTAATTTAGTATATATATTTTTATTGGCTGGTTATACCGCCTAATTTAGTATATATATTTTTATTGGCTGGTTATACCGCCTTGCATCTTATTCTTATTATTTACTTTAGTTTAAATCTGGCTTCAAAAAACCCCTTTTCTTTTATTGTTCTTGAATTTAAGTTTTAAACTATTAACTTATAAACTAAAACCCAATCCCTGAGGACTCGACCCTTGCTAACTACTATACTTACAATTGATCTTTTTAGTGCAAGGTTAAATAAGATACACTCTTTTGGGTGCATCAGGAGACTCAAAGATCATCATTATTCTTCTTCTTTATTCTTTTATTTTCTTTTTAGTTTTATGTATATATTATCAATGCCTATTCTAGGCTAAACTTTTATTTGGTTAAGGGTGATTTCAAAGCCCTAGACATGTTATGTAATTAATTTTCAGAATCTATCTATCATTGTTTTCTATCAAAGTTGCTTATATTCTTCCATTAAAATTGTTCATGATGATATTTTGATTTGTTTAGGTGGCCAACTAGATAAATCTTGATAATTGTCTAATGATAGTTTAGGAGTCTTGATCCGTGTAATTGTCTTGATTTCCTATTCATAAGTAGCAATTTGTGATTAATGATTATGGTCAAGTTTTCAATAATTGCAAAGTGGAATATAACCTAAGTTGAACAATCCGAGCTTATGTGTTTGTTGCTTAGATCAACCTATCTTTCTCATCATAAAGCTGCTATTAAATTGAATTTAGAGAGCTTATTCTAGGTTGTTTGATAGTTAGAGATTAAATAGAGGGCTTGTTCTATTTAACGACGAACTAAGGAAAGATTGGGGTAACAGAGCTTGTTGTTATCTACGGTTGTTAACTTTGATAGCTAATTAATGCTGATAGATATGAAATTGATTCTTAATGATGTCTAGTGGTGGAGAATGAAACCTTAACCATATTTTTAATATTTGATTCTTCTTAATTACTTGTTTTCTCATTCTTATTATTTACTTTAGTTTAAATCTGATTTCAAAAACCCCTTTTCTTTTATTGTTCTTGAATTTAAGTTTTAAACTATTAACTTATAAACTAAAACCCAATCCCTGAGGACTCGACCCTTGCTAATCACTATACTTTACAATTGATTCTTTTTAAGTGCGAGGTTAAATAAGATACACTCTTTTGGGTGCATCACGTTTTTGGCGCCGTTGCCGGGGATTGCTTTCTTTAGTTTATTTGTTACTTGGTTTATTCTTATTTTTAGTTCTAATTAGTTTTATTTTCTTGTACATACAGGTTTTTTTTTTTTTCAAATTAAAAAAAAAAAAACGATGGAATTGAGCAATCTAACACTTGAAGAGTTGGTGGCATACATGAACATGGAGAATCAACAAGCCAATCGTACCTCTCTAGTTCAACAATTGGCCATGGGAGGATGTCAAGGCCATCAAGTGTTCCAAAACCAACAGTATGATCATTACTTAAACACTTACCATGAGGGATGGTGGGATCATACTAATTATGGCTACTCAGAAAATTACCAAGAAGTAGATCCTTATGCCAATTACACTCATCCATCTAGCTTCAATCAATCATGGTCTCAAGAACCAGATCTTTTTCAGCCATCACATATGACTCAAAACTCAGGTACTTCTTTAGAAGATCTTGTCTATTATCTTGTTACTGATACTTTGCAATTCCAACAGGAAACAAGGGCAAGCATCCAGAGTTTGGAAAAGCAAATGAGCCAATTGGCTAGTAGTATGGTGGGATGGGTAGCATAAAGATATGAAGAACTCCCTGCCCAAAAGATGATTAACCCAAAGGAGAGTGCTACTATTATGACCTTGAGGAATGAGAAACAAGATGAGGATGAGATAAAATTAGAGATGGATTCTATTCTTGAGGATAATGAAGCCACAAATCCAAATAAGAGTACTTCGGCACCTGAGGTAGCGTTTAAGGTTCCAATTTTTACTAATGTTTCTTTTACACTTTTTCCTAATAGATTTGCAAAGTTCAAAGAGGAGGAACATGAACAACATATGCCGGAAATCTTGAACAACTTGTTTGTGGATGCCATTCAACAAGTATCAAAATATGCTTCATTCCTCGATGAGATATGCACCACAAAGGATGATGAAATAATACTTGTAATGGAGAATGCATCCACTGTTGTGCAAAGAAAGCTTCCTATCAAACGCATAAATTTGGAAATTTTCATGTATGAGCCTGACAAGCCTAAAGAGCCAAGAAGGGGTGTTGGTTAGGTTCAAAACACTAACTCAAGTGTTAATTGGGAAGGCAGCCCAATTAAAGAAGAAATTGCCAACCTGCCATACTCAGATTTGCTTATTTTTTCTTTTTCTTTTATTATATTTATTTATTTATTTTTATGTTTATTTGTTAATTATTTGTTTAGTATTTTAGGATTATTTAGGTTGCATGAATTTGTTTTGTTTTGAGTCTTAGTTATTTGTATTCTTATGTTATTAGTTCTTTTCTCTTACACATGATTCTTTCATTTGGGTTAATAGCATTACATTGAGGACAATGTAAGAATTAAGTGTGGGGGGGAGGATTTAGGATTTCTTTTATTTTTGTCGCCGTTGCCGGAGATTGCTTTCTTTAGTTTATTGGTTTATTCTTATTTTCTGTTCTAATTATTTACTTTCTTATTTTTTTTCTTATTAGTGAATGTTTCAAGCTCCCGAAGAAGACTTAAGACTTAGGAGAATTCGGGAATTTATAACTTCTCACCAACAACCAATCGAGGAGTTGATCCAAAACATCCAAGAGGAGCGAGGAGAGATGGCAGCAGTTGACAACCGAACTCTCAAGGAGCTAGCCACTCCAGACTTGGGTCAACAACCATTATGCATTGAATATGCTAATCTTGAGGTAGCTTTTGAATTCAAAACTGGTTTGATTCATCTTCTCCCAACTTTTTATGGTTTTGCAGGAGAGGATCCAAATAAGCACCTCAAGGAATTCCATGTAGTTTGCTCAAGCATGAGACCAACAGGGGTCACGGAAGAGCAAGTTAAGTTGAGAGCCTTCCCATTCTCTCTAGCTGATTCAGCAAAGGAATGGCTCTACTATCTACCATCCGGGACCATCACTACATGGAATGATATAAAAAAAGCATTCATGGAAAGGTATTTCCCAGCATCTAAGGCTGCCAACATTAGAAAAGAGATATGTGGGATTCGGCAATACAACGGAGAGTCCTTATATGAATATTGGGAGAGGTTCAAGAAACTTTGTGCATCATGTCCAGACCATCAGATAAGTGAACAACTTCTCATCCAATACTTCTATGAAGGTCTCATGCCCATGGAGAGAAGTATGATAGATGCCGCTAGTGGGGGAGCTCTAGTTGATAAGACTCCCGGGGCTGCTAGAACATTAATCTCCAACATGGCAGCCAATTCTCAACAATTCTCAATGAGACATGATCCACCACCACAACCCAAGAAAGTCAATGAGGTAAGTATATCATCCCTTGAACAAAAATTTGATAAATTGACTTCTCTTGTTCAACAATTGGCTATAGGTAATATACAGCAAATAAAGGCTTGTGGCATATGTTCAAACATGGGGCACCAAACTGATATGTGTCCAACACTTCAAGAGACACCAATGAACATGTGAATGCCATGGGTGGATTTCAGAACCAATCAAGGAAATATGATCCCTACTCAAACACATACAATCCAGGATGGACGGATCATCCAAACTTCAATTATGGAGGGAACCAACCACAAACTATTCCTTCACCATTTGACAACAGGCCACCGGGTTTTCAGCAAAGAGTGCAACAACCATACCAAACCCGACAACAAGTGCCACCCACCCAAAATTCAGGTACTTCTCTTGAAGATCTTGTTAAAGCTCTCTCTACTAATACAATTCAATTTCAACATGAAACAAAGACAAGTATCCAAAATTTGGAGACTCAAATTGGGCAATTGGCAACAACCATGAGTCAAATGCAAGCAAGGGATTCCGGGAAATTACCTTCCCAAACCATAGTGAATCAAAGAGAGAATGCCAATGCTATAACTCTAAGAAGTGGGAAATAGCTTGAGACACCACAAAAGGATAGTGCTCAAGGGGAGGACAGCACCATGGCATCATCTTCACATCCCAATGAGCCATTACAAAAGGTAGCTCCTAAACCATCCTTTCCTTCTTATATAACTCCTCCACCTTTTCCTAGCAGGTTAGCAAAGTCTAAGAAGGAGGAGCAAGAGAAGGAAATTTTGGAAACCTTCCGAAAAGTAGAGGTGAACATTCCTTTACTAGATGCTATCAAGCAAGTGCCAAGATATGCCAAGTTCCTAAAAGAGTTGTGCACATCTAAACGAAAGTTGAAATGGAATGAAAAGGTAAGTGTGAGGGAGAATGTGTCAGCTGTTCTTCAAAAGAAACTCCCACCTAAATGCAAGGATCCAGGTATGTTTACCATTCCTTGAAAGATAGGCAACACCAGATTTGAGCGTGCTATGCTAGATCTAGGGGCATCTATTAATGTCATGCCATATTCAATTTATGCTTCATTGAATCTAGGACCATTACAGGAAACCGGTGTTATAATACAACTTGCTGACCGTTCTAACACTTATCCAAGAGGAGTTGTAGATGACGTTCTTATACAGGTTAATGAATTGGTTTTTCCCGCTGACTTTTATGTTATTGAGATGGAAGATGAGATGTCTTCTAATCCCACACCGATTCTATTAGGGAGACCATTCTTGAAAATAGCAAGAACTAAAATAGATGTACATGATGGCTCTTTAACTATGGAATTTGATGGTGAAATAATTTGCTTTAACATTTTTGAGACCATGAGATATCCTAGTGATGTGCATTCTATTTTTAATATTGATATAATTGACTCACTAGTGTAGCAAGCTTATGAGCTAAATGGTGAAGATAGTGTGGAGATAGTCCTTAGCAAACATCTCGGAATGGGGAATGCTAAAGGGGAACTAGCCTTGAGTGACCATGTGGAAGGGGCACTAGAATCTTTACACTCGCTACCACCTAAAGATGCAAGGTTTGATGTTTCATTTATTGATTTGCCTTTATCTAATGAGAAACTTCTATCTTCCATTTTGCAGGCACCAACTTTAGAGTTGCAACCACTACCGAACCACTTGAAATATGTGTTCTTAGGTGAAAAGGACACACTACCGGTCATCATTGCCAAAGAGCTCACACCTTTGCAAGAAGAGCGACTTATCCGGGTGCTTAGAGAGCATAAAACAACAATTGGTTGGACAATTGCCGATATCAAGGGAATAAGCCCATCCATGTGCATGCACCGGATTTTGTTAGAGGAGGCATCCAAACCAACAAGAGAAGCACAAAGAAGATTGAACCCTCCTATGATGGAGGTTGTGAAAAAGAAGATACTGAAGATCCTAGATGTTGGAGTGATCTATCCAATCTCGGATAGCAAATGGGTGAGCCCAGTCCAAGTGGTTCCAAAGAAATTAGGTGTAACGGTGGTAACAAATAATGAGAATGAACTTGTTCCTACTAGGATTCAAACAGGGTGGCGAGTTTGTATTGATTATCGTAAACATAATTCCACAACTCGCAAAGACCACTTTCCTTTACCTTTTATTGATCAAATGCTTGAAAGGTTAGCTGGCCATACTCATTATTGTTTTCTTGATGGTTTTTCAGGTTATAATCAGATTGCCATTGCTCCGGAGGACCAAGAGAAAACAACATTCACATGTCCATTTGGTACTTTTGCATACCGGCGTATGCCATTTGGTCTTTGTAATGCACCAGCTACATTCCAAAGGTGTATGGTTAGCATATTTTCAGATTATGTAGAGAACATCATAGAAGTGTTTATGGATGATTTTAGTGTCTATAGTGATTCTTTTGATAGATGTCTGGAGAACCTTACACTTGTACTTGAAAGATGCGTGGAAACTAACCTTGTTTTGAATTGGGAAAAATGTCACATTAGGGTAGAACAAGGAATAGTTTTGGGCCATGTTATTTCTTCTAGAGGGATAGAGGTTGATAAATCTAAAATAGATATTATGCATTCTTTACCACCTCCCACAAATGTGAGAGAGGTTCGTTCTTTTCTTGGACATGTAGGTTGCTATAGGAGATTTATCAAAGACTTCTCAAAGATCACATTACCTCTTTGCAAGCTACTACAAAAAGATGTGGTTTTCCACTTTGATGATAAATGCAAAGAGGCGTCTGAAACATTGAAGGGACTCGTGACATCAGCTCCTATCATGCAACCACCAGATTGGAATGTACCTTTTGAAATCATGTGTGATGCTAGTGACTATGCCATTGGAGCTGTTTTGGGCCAACGGGTTGGCAAAGCCTCACATGCCATTTATTATGCCTCCTGAACTCTTAATGATTTTCAATTAAACTATTCCACTACTGAAAAAGAACTTTTGGCTCTTGTATTTTGATAACTCGTATAATTATATAGTTTTTAGTTATGTTTTATTATTGTTTTGTGTCAAATACGAATTATTATTGCTTAGTCTAATTGTGTTTATGATCTTTTATATTTTTATGTAATTTGGTGTTTTTTACGAGTTTCTTTGAGTGATTTCAGATTACTAGGTTATATCAACAATTAAGGGCAAATTCAGTTCAGTTCCAGTTCCGACACCTTTTGCCATATCAGCTATATCTGGAGTTTCACTGAAGCAATAAGGCTGACATTTTAACCGTGCAAAGTTAAGAGGCATATCTATCTTTTTCATGTTTTACACTTCTTGACACGGAGTCGTTTTCCCTAGCGAAATCGACCATCAAGTTGGCTGATGTGCAATGACGTCTGTGCTGACCTGTTTTCGTATTTTGCCCATATCTTCTTATCCACATCAGAAAATGAGCTGATTCCAACGGCTATGGATCAGTAACTGATAGGGGAACATTTTTCTAGAAAGCCATGTGATCAGATCAGGCCTCCAAAATTGACAAAATCGACCATCAAGTTGGCTGATCAAAATTGTCATACAATATGACGAAAATTGTTAGAAAAATGCACCCACCTATTATACCTACCTTTGAAATTTGTAAAGCTTGTCTCTTGTCATTTAGCCTTCCAAAATGTGAATAAATAGAGGGCCTTGGATGATTGTAAGAGATATGGTAGATTGGTAGGAAATTAGCCATTGTAATAAAATTCTCTAAGTTTTCTTCTTCTTTCTTTTCTCTAGTTTTCTTTTTCTTTATTTTCTTCTTCTTCTTTCTTTCTTTTATTTCCTTCTTCGATTCTCTTTAATTTTATGTTTATGTTTACAATGCCTATGCTAGGCTAAACTTCTATTCGGTTAAGGGTGATTTCAAAGCCCTAGACATGTTTTGTGATTGATTTTCAGATTCTATCTATCATTAATTTTCTATCAAAGTTGCTTATGTTCTTCTACAAGAATTGTTCATGATGTTGTCTTGATTTATTTAGGTGTACAACTAGATAGATCTTGATAATTATCTATTGCTAGTCTAGGAGTCTTGATCCGTGTAATTGTCTTGATTTCCTATTCATAAGTGGCAATTTGTGATTAATGATTATGGTCAAGTTTTCAATAATTGCAAAGTGGAACATAACCTAAGTTGAACAATCCGAGCTTATGTGTTTGTTGCTTAGATCAACCTATCTTTCTCATCATAAAGCTGCCAATAAATTGAATTTAGAGAGCTTATTCTAGGTTGTTTAATGGTTAGAGATTAAATAGAGACCTTGTTCTATTTAACGACAAACTAAGGAAAGATTAGGATAACAGAGCTTGTTGTTATCTACGGTTGTTAACTTTGATAGTTGGTTGATATTGATAGATATGAAATTGATTCTTAATGATGTCTAGTGGTGGAGAATGAAACCTTAACCATATTTTTCATATTTGATTCTTCTTACTTACTTGTTTTCTTACTTTTCTAGTTTGCTTATTTTTAAAAGTATATTTATTTTTATTGGCTGGTTATACCGCCTAATTTGTATATTAACTTTGTTTTATTTTTATTGGCTGGTTATACCGCCTAATTTAGTATATATATTTTTATTGGCTGGTTATACCGCCTTGCATCTTATTCTTATTATTTACTTTAGTTTAAATCTGGCTTCAAAAACCCCTTTTCTTTTATTGTTTTCTTTGAACGTAAGTTATAAACTAATAACTCATAGATTAAAACCCAATCCCTGAGGACTCGACCCTTGCTAATCATTATACTTACAATTGATCTTTTTAGTGCAAGGTTAAATAAGATACACTCTTTTGGGTGCATCAAATTTTTGGCGCCGTTGCCGGGGATTGTTTTCTTTAGTTTATTTGTTACTTGGTTTATTCTTATTTTCAGTTCTAATTAGTATTATTTTCTTGTACATACATGTTTTTCTTTTCAAATTTTGAAAAAAAAAATGGAATTAAGCAATCTAACACTTGAAGAGTTGGTGGCATACATGAACATGGAGAATCAACAAGCCAATCTCACTTCTTCAGTTCAACAATTGGCCATGGGAGGATGTCAAGGCCATCAATGGTTCCAAGACCAACCGCATGATCATTACTCCAACACTTACCATGAGGGATGGTGGGATCATACTAATTATGGCTACTCGAAAAATTACCAAGAAGTAGATCCTTATGCCAATTACACTCATCCATCTAGCTTCAATCAATCATGGTCTCAAGAACCAGATCTTTTTCAACCACCACATATGACTCAAAACTCAGGTACTTCTTTAGAAGATCTTGTATATTCTCTTGTTACTGATACTTTGCAATTTCAACAGGAAACAAGGGCAAGCATCCAGAGTTTGGAAAGGCAAATGAGCCTATTGGCTAGTAGTACGGTGGAATTAGTAGCAGAAAGATCTCTAGCACTCCCTTCCCAAACGGTGATTAACCCAAAGGAGAATGCTACTATTGTGACCTTGAGAAATGAGGAACAAGATGAGGATGAGACAAAACCAAAGATGGATTCACTTCTTGAGGATAATGAAGCCATCATTCAAATTGAGAGTACTTTGACACCTCAGGTAGCTTTTAAGGTTCTTATTTCTACTAATGTTCCTTCTCCACTTTTTCCTAGCAGATTTGCAAAGTCCAAAAAGGTGGAACATGAACAACAATTTTTGGAAACCTTAAACAGCTTGCTTGTGGATGCCATTAGACAAGTACCAAGATATGCACAATTCCTCAAAGAGCTATACCCCACCAAGAATGATGAAATAATACGTGTGGGGGAGAAGGCATTGGCTGTTTTGCAAAGAAAACTTTCTCCAAAACGCAAAAATCCGAGAAGTTTGATGTCTAAACCAAAAGATCCTAAAAAGCCAAGAAGGGGAATTGGCTAGGCTGAAAACAATCAATCAAGTGCTAATTGGGGGAGGCAGCCTAATTAGTGAAAGCATTGCCAAACTGCCATCCTCAGATTTGCTCTCTTTTTCTTTATCTTTTTCTTATGTTTTTTTTTTGCTAATTGTGTTTAGTGTTTCTAAGTTCATTTAGGCTGCATAAGTTTATTTTGTTTATTAGTTCTTTTCACTTACACATGATTCTTTCATTTGTGATTAATAGCATTACATTAATGACAATGTAAGAATTATGTGTGGGGGGAAGAATTTAGGATTTTATTTAGAGTGTTTTGTTTTTGTGTCTTTTTATGTTGTTTTTCTTTCTGATCCTTGTTTTGAAAATAACTAGATGTAAATATAATTTTTATTTTTTTATTTTATTTTATTTTTTTTAACCCCGGTTAAATGGCGGATAACGGTACTCCGTGATTATTTAAGTCGGTTCCATCAGCTACCCACAAAACTGATATTGTATATAAATTTCTCTTCCAATTTTTCTTTCAATTTTTTTCATTTTTTTTTTCAGGATGGATGATATTCTCACAAGATTGCAGAAACGATTTCCTCCTTTTCCTCGAAATATTTTACTGAAGCTTTACCAAGTTCGATTTGAAAGATTAAGAATGCTTATGCACAAAGGGATTCCTGAAGACATACGTTGGATAATTGAAGCCAAGGTACGTGAAGATGAATATCTTCCTGTTTTGCATTTACCAGGTACAGGTAGAAGCACTTTTGCAAAGAAGCGACGAGCAAAGCGCATGAGTTCAAATTGCCACAAATGTGCACGATGGACGTGTAACGGTAAATGTCGTTCTATTGGGATTTCGTCCTCTAATCGAGATGATAAAATTGAATTCATTAAGGATGGACTGAGTAAGGAGAATTTGGATAATATCCAACTTTCTCTTGAGACGCATCCTAGTGGAGACGTACAAAGAGAAATTCTTGATTTATGGCCGCAATTCCAAAGGGAATGGCAACATTTTGGGAATCTGATGTTAAAAGACCCTGTTTGCCAGCTTGTAAGAAAACTGGATGGGAAGCATATCCTCGACTCATAGAAGGCGTTTAAGCCGTTTCTGGACGTAAAACCAGAGGAAGATGTGAGCCACAATCACAACTACAATAAATAACTTCTCAGCTTTTGGTTTGATTTGCAATAACTTCATTTCGGTTTAATTTACGTGTTGTTCGATTTGTGTAATTATTCTCGTTTTTTTATTGGTCTTTTACGGTTGATTTTTCTTCTCTTTTTGATTTTCTTCCTGAAATCACGCAAAAATCTTTTGTTAGGTTAACATTTTCTTCTGACAGGTCAAATACACTTTCGGCGACATTATTACTCTTGTCTGATTCACTACTCAGTCCTCTATATATTACACCATGTACTCATTCTCTTTCAGGCACTCGAAAAAAAAATGGAAAGTACTTCGTCCCAGCGCATTAAAAAAATTTGTGTCTTTGGAGGTGCTTATCCAGAGAAAAATAACATATTTGCTGATGAAGCCATAAGAGTTGGAGTAATACTTGCCCAACAAAAGATCCAGTTGATTTATGGAGGCGGTAGTACGGGTTTAATGGGAGCAGTCGCTACAGCAGCACACGCCGGAGGAAGTCCAGTTCTAGGAATCGTTCCAAAACTATTCACAGGTTTTTGTGGACCTACCGTGGGTAAGGAAATACAAGTCTGGAGTATCCCTGAACGGATGACAATCATGTACCATTGTGCCGATGCATTCATTGCTTTACCAGGAGGTCTGGGTACATTGGAAGAAATAGCTTGCGTGGCTTCTTGGTCATCTTTGGTCACAAAAAAGAAACCCATTGTTTTGCTTAATATTAATGGTTATTTTAGTAATTTGCTTTCATATTTAGATAATGCTGTGGAAAATGGATTCATGTTTTCAGAGGCAAGGAGAACCATAATTTCTGCTGCAACCATTGAAGATTTACTCAAAAAGCTCCAAGCTTATGAGTAAATCTGCTACGGTTGTTTCGCAAACGCTCGGAAAAAGAAAAAGAGATATGGACGAGCAAGGAGTGGATTGCACTTTGTCTTTGTGACATTATCTAACATTTTGTTTGTTGTGTCTTAGTTATAATAAGTGGTTAGCAACCTCTGCAGGTAATATCTCCTAAATTCTACCTTTAAAATTTGACATTGGGGACAATGTCATATTTTAGTAGGGGTAAGGGACATATTTTGCTAATTTGTTAAAAAAAAAATAATAATAATAATAATAATATTGTTGTGTTTTAAGCTATTTAGAAGCATTCATTCTGAACAAGGTCTGAGTAAGGGAGACTTGAGACATACCTTATCAGTTTGATTTAATCTTTTCAAAAAAATATATATATATATAATTGTTGTGTTTTAAGCTATTTAGAAGCATTCATTCTGAACAAGGTCTGAGTAAGGGAGACTTGAGACATACCTTGTCAGTTTGATTTAATCTTTTCAAAAAAAAAAAAAAAAACTATCTGGTCCGTTTATTATCTGCATGTGTTTTTCTTTTCTTTTATTATTTTTATTTTTATGCTTATTTTATTAATTATTTGTTTAGTATTTTAGGAATATTTAGGTTGCATGAATTTGTTTTGTTCTGAGTCTTAGTTATTTCTATTCTTATGTTATTAGTTCTTTTCTCTTACACATGATTCTTTCATTTGGGTTAATAGCATTACATTGAGGACAATGTAAGAATTAAGTGTGGGGGAAGGATTTAGGATTTCTTTTATTTTTGCCTATTATTTTTTTTCTTTAATATTATTATTATTATTAAAAATTTTAGTGTGTTTTAGTTCTTTTCTATACTATGATGAGATATGAATTGCATAGGTCTAAAACTAGTCTAGGAGTGAGAAGATTTTTCATGAGAATTAAGCTTGATATCATTTTTCATGGAGCCAATGTTAATATGATATGTTGATTGAGAAAGAAGCATGTTTAGACTTAAAATTGACTTGTATAAACATCCTTGTGAGTTTTGAGCCTATATGATTGATGCATTATACAAATCAATCTAATTTCTTTCTTTAGTGCTCTTATGATTACATGATTCTCTAGAACTTGCTTTAGACCTTGTTGAGACTATATTGATGCATGTGACAACATGAATATGATAGAGGCATTAGGATTTTTAGCCAGGGCCAAACAGCCATCCCTTATTGATGTTCCAAGAGAACACACCCTTAGTGAACCAATTTGAGCCTACATTGAATAAGCTATCTCTTTGGTAACCATAACTTGTCCCTAACCTAAATATACTTATATCTTTACCTTTGTTCCAAAGATGAATTAGCATGTTTTGAGACATGTTGCAAAGACAAGGAAGATCTATTGAAAATTTGGGTTAGAAACAAGAAATAAGTGTGGGGGAAAAGAAAAGAAAAGTCAAGATAAAAAGAAAGGGAATATTATGAAATATATATATATAATGAATCATCTCTTGAACTTCTAGTTAAAGAAAAGAAAAAGAATGTTACAAGGTTCGTTAGAATGAAGTAAAGGCTCAATATGAAATATTCAGCCTAGGTGACTATGTACTTGTAAAGAGTTTTGAGAAGTTTCTTTGTATGATCGTTTTATGTCTCTAAACTTTATGAACTCTTTGGAACCTTTGTGATATCTTTATCCTTTTGTTCTTCAACCACATTACAAACCCCTTGGCCCCATGATGCACCCAAAAGAGTGTATCTTATTTAACCTTGCACTAAAAAGATCAATTGTAAGTATAATGATTAGCAAGGGTCGAGTCCTCAGGGATTGGGTTTTAATCTATGAGTTATTAGTTTATAACTTACGTTCAAAGAAAACAATAAAAGAAAAGGGGTTTTTGAAGCAAGATTTAAACTAAAGTAAATAATAATAATAAGATGCAAGGCGGTATAACCAGCCAATAAAAATATATATACTAAATTAGGCGGTATAACCAGCCAATAAAAATAAAACAAAGTTAATATACAAATTAGGCGGTATAACCAGCCAATAAAAATAAATATACTTTTAAAAATAAACAAACTAGAAAAGTAAGAAAACAAGTAAGTAAGAAGAATCAAATATGAAAAATATGGTTAAGGTTTCATTCTCCACCACTAGACATCATTAAGAATCAATTTCAGATCTATCAATATCAACCAACTATCAAAGTTAACAACCGTAGATAACAACAAGCTCTGTTATCCCAATCTTTCCTTAGTTTGTCGTTAAATAGAACAAGCTCTCTATTTAATCTCTAACCATTAAACAACCTAGAATAAGCTCTCTAAATTCAATTTAATGGCAGCTTTATGATGAGAAAGATAGGTTGATCTAAGCAACAAACACATAAGCTCGGATTGTTCAACTTAGGTTATGTTCCACTTTGCAATTATTGAAAACTTGACCATAATCATTAATCACAAATTGCCACTTATGAATAGGAAATCAAGACAATTACACGGATCAAGACTCCTAAACTAGCAATAGATAATTATCAAGATCTATCTAGTTGTACACCTAAATAAATCAAGACAACATCATGAACAATTCTTGTAGAAGAACATAAGCAACTTTGATAGAAAATTAATGATAGATAGAATCTGAAAATCAATCACAAAACATGTCTAGGGCTTTGAAATCACCCTTAACCAAATAGAAGTTTAGCCTAGCATAGGCATTGTAAACATAAACATAAAATTAAAGAAAATCTAAGAAGAAAATAAAAGAAAGAAAGAAGAAGAGGAAGAATATTAATTATCCAACCTCTTGCTCTCTCTAAAGAAAAAGAAAACTAGAGAAAAGAAAGAAAACTAGAGAAAAGAAAGAAGAAGAAAACTTAGAGAATTTTATTAAAATGGCTAATATCCTACCTATGTACAATATCATTCTCTACAATCATCCAAGGCCCTCTATTTATACACATTTTGGAGGGCTAAATGACAAGAGACAAGCTTTACAAATTTCAAAGGTAGGTATAATAGGTGGGTGCATTTTTCTAACAATTTTCGTCATATTGTATGACAATTTTGATCAGCCAACTTGATGGTCGATTTTGTCAATCTTGGAGGCCTGATCTGATCACATGGTCTTCTAGAAAAATGTTCCCCTGTCCGTTACTGATCCATAGCCGTTGGAATCAGCTCATTTGCTGATGTGGATAAGAAGATATGGGCAAAATACGAAAACAGGTAAGCACAGACGTCATTGCACATCAGCCAACTTGATGGTCGATTTCTTCAATATTGGAGGCTTTATCTGATCACATGGTCTTCTAGACAAATGTTCCCCTATCAGTTAGTGATCCATAGCCATTGGAATCAGCTCATTTGCTGATGTGTAACGGACGATATGGTAAAAATGCGAAAACTGCTCAGGACAGACGTCATTGCACATCAGCCAACTTGATGGTTGATTTCGCTAGGCAAAACGACTCCGTTTCAAGAAGTGTAAAACATGAAAAAGATAGATATGCCTCTTAAATTTGCACGGTTAAAATTTCAGCCTTATTGCTTTAGTGAAACTCCAGATATAGCTGATATGGAAAAAGGTGTCGGAACTGGAACTGAACTGGATTTGCCCTTAATTCTAGTAATCTGAAATCACTCAAAGAAACTTGTGAAAAACACCAAATTACATAAAAATATAAAAGATCATAAACACAATTAGACTAAACAATAATAACTCGTATTTGACACAAAACAATAATAAAACATAACTAAAAACTATATAATTATACGAGTTATCATACCCCCACACTTAGATTGTTGCTAGTCCCTAGCAACGACTCAATAAAAATAAAATAAGAAAATCTAATCTAATCCACTTTCGTAGGAAATCACAGTGGCACTTAGCATGTGACATAAGCCTTTAAACCCCTAGGTGTCCCTAGTGGACGAGTTTAGTCTCGTGAGGGTTTACTAGAACGATACCCACAAACATTGAAAAACTAAAATATAAATAAACTACGTATACTAAAAATATTTATTCCTAATCCTTTCAATACAAATTAGAGACAATCTTTGAACAAGTCTTATAAACTAATCAATAGCTTAAAGAATTTCACAAAAATTCATGCTTGAATGTAAATTGTTTGAGTTAAGCCAATATTAACATAACATATTTCAATCAAAATAGTGCATGTTCAAATTTAATCTCAACTTCTCACATGATATACCCTCATGATTTTCACTCTTTAAAGTAGTGGTGAAGTGTTTACACTCAATCAATCTC
Source organism: Fremontodendron californicum (assembly GCA_030761205.1). Taxonomy (NCBI): domain Eukaryota; kingdom Viridiplantae; phylum Streptophyta; class Magnoliopsida; order Malvales; family Malvaceae; genus Fremontodendron; species Fremontodendron californicum. Next base: position 6,339,280 of record JAULJL010000023.1, on the reverse strand, counting down.
ATGAAAACAGTTCTACCATATTCTTGCTTGTCCACCTATTCTCCACTATTTAGATCATACAACTTCATGAATCAAGAGGTCTTTAATCAAGGTTGTAATGGGGCCAAGGGGTTTGTAATGTGGTTGAATAACAAAAGGATAAAGATATCACAAAGGCTCCAAAGAGTTCATAAAGTTTAGAGACATAAAAAGATCATACAAATAAAACTTCTCAAAACTCTTATAAAGCACATAATAACATAGGCTAAATATTCATGTTGAGCCTTTGCATCATTCTAACCAACTTTGTAACATCTTTTTCTTTACTTTAACTAGAAGTTCAAGAGAAGATTTTTTTTTTTTTGTTTTTTTTTTTATATGAGAATGTATTTTACAATGATCCCTTTCTTTTTCTCTTGACTTTTTTCTTTCTTTTCCCCCCACACTTATTTCTTGTTTCTAACCCAAATTTTCAATAAATCTTCTTTGTCTTTGTAACTTGTCTCAAAACATGCTAATTCATCTTTGGAACAAAGGTAAAGATATAAGTATATTTAGGTTAGGGACAAGTTATGGTTACCAAAGAGATAGCTTATTCAATGTAGGCTCAAATTGGTTCACTAAGGGTGTGTTCTCTTGGAACATTAATAATGGATGGCTGTTTGGCTCTGGTTATAATCCTAATGCCTCTATCATATTCATGTTGTCACATGTATCAATATAGTCTCAAACGGTTTAAAGCAAGTTCTAGAGAATCATGTAATCATAAGAGCACTCAAGAAAGAAATTAGATTGATTTGTATAATGCATCAATCATTATAGGCTCAAAAACTCACAAGGATGATTATACAAGTCAGATTAAGTCTAAACATGCTTCTTTCTCAATCAACATATCATATTAACATTGGCTCATAAAAGATTGACATCAAGCTCAATTCTCATGAAAATCTTCTCACTAATAAATCTGTTTTAGACTTATGCAATTCATATCTCATCATAGTATTGAAAGTAACTAAAACACACTAAAAACACACTAAGTCTAAACATGCTTTTTTTTTTTTTTTTTTTTTTTTTTTTTAGAAGATTAAATCAAACTGACAAGGTATGTCTCAAGTCTCCCTTACTCAGACCTTGTTCAGAATGAACACTTCTAAATGTCTTAACACACAACAAATTTTTTTTTTTTTATATTAGAAAAATATGTCCCTTACCCCCTATTAAAATATGACATTGTCCCCAATGTCAAATTTTAAAGGTAGAATTTAGGAGATATTACCTGCAGAGGTTGCTAACCACTTATTATAACTGAGACACAACAAACAAAATGTTAGATAATGTCACAAAGACAAAGTGCAATCCACTCCTTGCTCGTCCATATCTCTTTTTCTTTTTCCGAGCGTTTGCGAAACAACCGTAGCAGATAAACACTCATAAGCTTGGAGCTTTTTGAGTAAATCTTCAATGGTTGTAGCAGAAATTATGGTTCTCCTTGCCTCTGAAAACATGAATCCATTATCCACAGCATTATCTAAATATGAAAGCAAATTACTAAAATAACCATTAATATTAAGCAAACCAATGGGTTTCTTATTTGTGACCAAAGATGACCAAGAAGCCACGCAAGCTATTTCTTCCAATGTACCCAGACCTCCTGGTAAAGCAATGAATGCATCGGCAGAATGGTACATGATTGTTATCCGTTCAGGGATACTCCAGACTTGTATTTCCTTACCCACGGTAGGTCCACAAAAATCTGTGAATAGTTTTGGCACGACTCCTAGAACTGGACTTCCTCCGGCATGTGCTGCTGTAGCGACTGCTCCCATTAAACCCGTACTACCGCCTCCATAAATCAACTGGATCTTTTGTTGGGCAAGTATTACTCCAACTCTTATGGCTTCATCAGCAAATATGTTATTTTTCCCTGGATAAGCACCTCCAAAGACACAAATTTTTTTAATGCGCTGGGATGAAGTACTTTCCATTTTTTTTTCTTCGAGTGCCTGAAAGAGAATGAGTACATGGTGTAATATATAGAGGACTCAGTAGTGAATCAGACAAGAGTAATAATGTCGCCGAAAGTGTATCTGACATCTTCCTCTGGTTTTACGTCCAGAAACGGCTTAAACGCCTTCTATGAGTCGAGGATATGCTTCCCATCCAGTTTTCTTACAAGCTGGCAAACAGGGTCTTTTAACATCAGATTCCCAAGATGTTGCCATTCCCTTTGGAATTGCGGCCATAAATCAAGAATTTCTCTTTGTACGTCTCCACTAGGATGCGTCTCAAGAGAAAGTTGGATATTACCCAAATTCTCCTTACTCAGTCCATCCTTAATGAATTCAATTTTATCATCTCGATTAGAGTACGGAATCCCAATAGAACGACATTTACCGTTTCACGTCCAATGTGCACATTTGTGGCAATTTGAACTCATGCGCTTTGCTCGTCGCTTCTTTGCAAAAGTGCTTCTACCTGTACCTGGTAAATGCAAAACAGGACGATATTCATCTTCACGTACCTTGGCTTCAATTATCCAACGTATGTCGTCAGGAATCCCTTTGTGCATAAGCATTCTTAATCTTTCAAGTCGAACTTGGTAAAGCTTCAGTAAAATATTTCGAGGAAAAGGAGGAAATCGTTTCTGCAATCTTGTGAGAATATCATCCATCCTGTAAAAAATGAAAAAAATGAAAGAGAAATTGGAAGAGAAATTTATATACAATATCAGTTTTGTGGGTAGCTGATGGAACCGATTTAAATAATCACGGAGTACCGTTATCCGCCATTTAACCGGGGTAAAAAAATTAAAAATTATATTTACATCTAGTTATTTTCAAAACCAGGATCAGAAAGAAAAACAACATAAAAAGACTCAAAAACAAAACACTTTAAATAAAATCCTAAATTCTTCCCCCCACACATAATTCTTACATTGTCATTAATGTAATGCTATTATCCCCCAATGCAAGAATTATATGTAAGAGAAAAGAACTACTAAACAAAAGAAACTTATGCAGCCTAAATGAACTTAAAAACAGTAAACACAATTAACAAAGAAACATAAGAAATAAAAATAAAAACAATAAAAATAATAAAAGAAAAAGGAAAAGAAAGAGAAAGAGAAAGCAAATCTGAATATGGAAGGTTGGCAATTTCATCTTTAATTGGGCTGCCTTCCCAATTAACACTTGAGTTAGTGTTTTGAATCTAACCAACACCCCTTCTTGGCTTTTTAGGCTTGTCATGCTCATACATGAAATTTCCCAAATTTATGCGTTTGAGAGGAAGCTTTCTTTGCACAACAATGGATGCATTCTCCATTACAAGTATTATTCCATCATCCTTTGTGGTGCATATGTCATCGAGGAATGGAGCATATTTTGATACTTGTTGAATGACCTCCACAAACAAGTTGTTTAAGGTTTCCGGCATGTGTTGTTCATGTTCTTCCTCCTTGAACTTTGCAAATCTACTAGGAAAAGGTGGAGAAGAAACATTAGTAAAAAGTGAAACCTTAAACGTTACCTCAGGTGCCGAAATACTCTTAGAATCCATCTCTAATTTTGTTTCATCCTCATCTTGTTCCTCATTCTTCAAGGTCACAATAGTAGCATTCTCCTTTGGGTTAACCATCGTTTGGGCTGGGAGTTCTTCAGATCTTTGTGCTACCCATCCCACCATACTACTAGCCAATTGGCTCATTTGCTTTTCCAAACTCTGGATGCTTGCCCTTGTTTCCTGTTGAAATTGCAAAGAATCAGTAACAAGAGAATACACAAGATCTTCTAAAGAAGTACCTGAGTTTTGAGTCATATGTGGTGGTTGAAAAAGATCTGGTTCTTGAGACCATGATTGATTGAAGCTAGATGGATGAGTGTAATTGGCATAAGGATCTACTTCTTGGTAATTTTTCGAGTAGCCATAATTAGTATGATCCCACCATCCCTCATGGTAAGTGTTTGAGTAATGATCATACTGTTGGTCTTGGAACACTTGATGGCCTTGACATCCTCCCATGGCCAATTGTTGAACTGGGGAGGTGAGATTGGCTTGTTGATTCTCCATGTTCATGTATGCCATGCCACCAACTCTTCAAGTGTTAGATTGCTCAATTCCATTATTTTTTTTTTTAAATTTGAAAAGAAAAACATGTATGTACAAGAAAATAATACTAATTAGAACTGAAAATAAGAATAAACCAAGTAACAAATAAACTAAAGAAAACAATCCCCGGCAACGGCGCCAAAAATTTGATGCACCCAAAAGAGTGTATCTTATTTAACCTTGCACTAAAAAGATCAATTGTAAGTATAATGATTAGCAAGGGTCGAGTCCTCAGGGATTGGGTTTTAATCTATGAGTTATTAGTTTATAACTTACGTTCAAAGAAAACAATAAAAGAAAAGGGGTTTTTGAAGCAAGATTTAAACTAAAGTAAATAATAATAATAAGATGCAAGGCGGTATAACCAGCCAATAAAAATAAAACAAAGTTAATATACAAATTAGGCGGTATAACCAGCCAATAAAAATAAATATACTTTTAAAAATAAACAAACTAGAAAAGTAAGAAAACAAGTAAGTAAGAAGAATCAAATATGAAAAATATGGTTAAGGTTTCATTCTCCACCACTAGACATCATTAAGAATCAATTTCAGATCTATCAATATCAACCAACTATCAAAGTTAACAACCGTAGATAACAACAAGCTCTGTTATCCCAATCTTTCCTTAGTTTGTCGTTAAATAGAACAAGCTCTCTATTTAATCTCTAACCATTAAACAACCTAGAATAAGCTCTCTAAATTCAATTTAATGGCAGCTTTATGATGAGAAAGATAGGTTGATCTAAGCAACAAACACATAAGCTCGGATTGTTCAACTTAGGTTATGTTCCACTTTGCAATTATTGAAAACTTGACCATAATCATTAATCACAAATTGCCACTTATGAATAGGAAATCAAGACAATTACACGGATCAAGACTCCTAAACTAGCAATAGATAATTATCAAGATCTATCTAGTTGTACACCTAAATAAATCAAGACAACATCATGAACAATTCTTGTAGAAGAACATAAGCAACTTTGATAGAAAATTAATGATAGATAGAATCTGAAAATCAATCACAAAACATGTCTAGGGCTTTGAAATCACCCTTAACCAAATAGAAGTTTAGCCTAGCATAGGCATTGTAAACATAAACATAAAATTAAAGAAAATCTAAGAAGAAAATAAAAGAAAGAAAGAAGAAGAGGAAGAATATTAATTATCCAACCTCTTGCTCTCTCTAAAGAAAAAGAAAACTAGAGAAAAGAAAGAAAACTAGAGAAAAGAAAGAAGAAGAAAACTTAGAGAATTTTATTAAAATGGCTAATATCCTACCTATGTACAATATGATTCTCTACAATCATCCAAGGCCCTCTATTTATACACATTTTGGAGGGCTAAATGACAAGAGACAAGCTTTACAAATTTCAAAGGTAGGTATAATAGGTGGGTGCATTTTTCTAACAATTTTCGTCATATTGTATGACAATTTTGATCAGCCAACTTGATGGTCGATTTTGTCAATCTTGGAGGCCTGATCTGATCACATGGTCTTCTAGAAAAATGTTCCCCTGTCAGTTACTGATCCATAGCCGTTGGAATCAGCTCATTTGCTGATGTGGATAAGAAGATATGGGCAAAATACGAAAACAGGTAAGCACAGACGTCATTGCACATCAGCCAACTTGATGGTCGATTTCTTCAATATTGGAGGCTTTATCTGATCACATGGTCTTCTAGACAAATGTTCCCCTATCAGTTAGTGATCCATAGCCGTTGGAATCAGCTCATTTGCTGATGTGTATCGGACGATATGGTAAAAATGCGAAAACTGCTCAGGACAGACGTCATTGCACATCAGCCAACTTGATGGTTGATTTCGCTAGGCAAAACGACTCCGTTTCAAGAAGTGTAAAACATGAAAAAGATAGATATGCCTCTTAAATTTGCACGGTTAAAATTTCAGCCTTATTGCTTCAGTGAAACTCCAGATATAGCTGATATGGAAAAAGGTGTCGGAACTGGAACTGAACTGGATTTGCCCTTAATTCTAGTAATCTGAAATCACTCAAAGAAACTTGTGAAAAACACCAAATTACATAAAAATATAAAAGATCATAAACACAATTAGACTAAACAATAATAACTCGTATTTGACACAAAACAATAATAAAACATAACTAAAAACTATATAATTATACGAGTTATCACCCCATTACAACCTTGATTAAAGACCTCTTGATTTATGAAGTTGCATGATCTTTTAGTGGAGAATCGGTGGACAAGCAAGCATATGGTAGAACTATTTTCATGAGATTGATTGAGTGTAAACACTTTACCACTACTTTAAAGAGTGAAAATCATGAGAGTATCCCATGTGAGAGGTTGAGATTAAGTTTGAATATGCACTATTTTGATTGAAATATGTTATGTTAATATTGGCTTAACTCAAACTATTTACATTCAAGCAAGAATTTTTGTGAATTTCTTTAAGCTATTGATTAGTTTTTAAGACTTGTCCAATGATTATCTCTAATTTATATTGGAAGGATTAGTTATAATTATTATTTTTAGTTTTTCTTATGTCTTCAATGTTTGTGGGTATCGTTCTAGTAAACCCTCACGAGACTAAACTCGTCCACTAGGGACACCTAGGGGTTTAAAGGCTTGTGTCACATGCTAAGTGCCACCGTGATTTCCTACGAAAATGGATTAGATTAGATTTTCTTATTTTATTGAGTCGTTGCTAGGGACTAGCAACAATCTAAGTGTGGGGGTGTGATAACTCGTATAATTATATAGTTATTAGTTATGTTTTATTATTGTTTTGTGTCAAATACGAGTTATTATTGCTTAGTCTAATTGTGTTTATGATCTTTTATATTTTTATGTAATTTGGTGTTTTTTACGAGTTTCTTTGAGTGATTTCAGATTACTAGGTTAAATCAACAATTAAGGGCAAATTCAGTTCAGTTCCAGTTCCGACACCTTTTTCCATATCAGCTATATCTGGAGTTTCACTGAAGCAATAAGGCTAAAATTTTAACCGTGCAAAGTTAAGAGGCATATCTATCTTTTTCATGTTTTACACTTCTTGAAACGGAGTCGTTTTCCCTAGCGAAATCGACCATCAAGTTGGCTGATGTGCAATGACGTCTGTGCTGACAAGTTTTGGTATTTTGACCATATCTTCTGATCCACATCAGCAAATGAGCTGATTGCAACGGCTATGGATCACCGACTGATAGGGGAACATTTTTCTAGAAGACCATTTGATCAGATCAAGCCTCCAATATTGACAAAATCGACCATCAAGTTGGATGATCAAAATTGTCATACAATATGACGAAAATTGTTAGAAAAATGCACCCACCTATTATACCTACCTTCGAAATTTGTAAAGCTTGTCTCTTGTCATTTAGTCCTTCAAAATGTGTATAAATAGAGGGCGTTGGATGATTGTATGAGGCATTGTACATTGGTAGGATATTAGCCATTGTAATAAAATTCTCTAAGTTTTCTTCTTCTTTCTTTTCTCTAGTTTTCTTTTTCTTTATTTTCTTCTTCTTTTTTCTTTCTTTTATTTCCTTCTTAGATTCTCTTTAATATTATGTTTATGTTTACAATGCCTATGCTAGGCTAAACTTCTATTTGGTTAAGGGTGATTTCAAAGCCCTAGACATGTTTTGTGATTGATTTTCAGATTCTATCTATCATTAATTTTCTATCAAAGTTGCTTATGTTCTTCTACAAGAATTGTTCATGATGTTGTCTTGATTTATTTAGGTGTACAACTAGATAGATCTTGATAATTATCTATTGCCAGTCTAGGAGTCTTGATCCGTGTAATTGTCTTGATTTCCTATTCATAAGTGGCAATTTGTGATTAATGATTATGGTCAAGTTTTCAATAATTGCAAAGTGGAACATAACCTAAGTTGAACAATCCGAGCTTATGTGTTTGTTGCTTAGATCAACCTATCTTTCTCATCATAAAGCTGCCATTAAATTGAATTTAGAGAGCTTATTCTAGGTTGTTTAATGGTTAGAGATTAAATAGAGAGCTTGTTCTATTTAACGACAAACTAAGGAAAGATTGGGATAACAGAGCTTGTTGTTATCTACGGTTGTTAACTTTGATAGTTGGTTGATATTGATAGATCTGAAATTGATTCTTAATGATGTCTAGTGGTGGAGAATGAAACCTTAACCATATTTTTCATATTTGATTCTTCTTACTTACTTGTTTTCTTACTTTTCTAGTTTGCTTATTTTTAAAAGTATATTTATTTTTATTGGCTGATTATACCGCCTAATTTGTATATTAACTTTGTTTTATTTTTATTGGCTGGTTATACCGCCTAATTTAGTATATATATTTTTATTGGCTGGTTATACCGCCTTGCATCTTATTCTTATTATTTACTTTAGTTTAAATCTGGCTTCAAAAACCCCTTTTCTTTTATTGTTTTCTTTGAACGTACGTTATAAACTAATAACTCATAGATTAAAACCCAATCCCTGAGGACTCGACCCTTGCTAATCATTATACTTACAATTGATCTTTTTAGTGCAAGGTTAAATAAGATACACTCTTTTGGGTGCATCATATTTGCTCTAGAAAAATTTCGATCATATTTAATTGGTACTAAAGTAATCGTATTTTCTGACCTTGCAGCCCTTAGGTACTCACTAAGAAAGAGGCCAAACCAAGGTTGATTAGATGGATACTTCTCTTACAAGAGTTTGATTTGGAGATAAAAGATAAGAGAGGTAGTGACAACCTGGTTGCGGACCATCTTAGCCGTTTAGTTCATGAAGAGGATGCAGTACCCTTGAATGAGAACTTTCCGGATGAGCAACTTCTTTTTATAAGTACAACAACTCCTTGTTATGCCGATATTGTTAATTACTTAATTACCAAGAAGTTGTCACAAGAGCTGACACAAGCTCAAAGAAATAAGCTCAAGAGTGATGCCAAATACTACATATGGGATGATCCTTACCTTTGGAAGCATTGCTCCGATCAGATTATAAGATGGTGTGTACTCGAATCTGATTTTCAATCTATTCTCACCTTTTGTCACACTTATGCATGTGGAGGGCACTTTGGATCCAAAAGAATAGCCATGAAAGTTCTTGATTCTGGATTTTATAGGCCTACTATATTCAAAGATGCATACCTCTTTTGCAAGTCATGTGATCGTTGCCAAAGAACAGGTAACTTAGGTGCTAGAAATCAAATGCCTCAAACTCCAATACTTATTGTTGAAATTTTTGATGTATGGGGCATGGATTTCATGGGACCTTTTCCTTCTTCTTTTGGAAATATTTATATTTTACTTGCTGTTGACTATGTTTCAAAGTGGGTGGAAGCAAAAGCCACTAGGACTAATGACTCTAAAGTTGTTTCAGATTTTGTCAAGACTAACATCTTTGCTAGGTTTGGAACACCAAAAACCATAATCAGTGATAGAGGTACTCACCTTTGCAATAGGACTACAGAAGCACTTTTGAGGAAGTATAACATCACACACAAGGTCTCCACCTCATACCATCCTCAAACTAGTGGGCAAGATGAAGTGTCAAATCGAGAAGTAAAGTCCATCCTTGAAAAGACAGTTAACCAAATAGGAAGGATTGGAGTTCATGTCTTGATGATGCACTTTGGGCTTATAGGACAGCATATAAGACACCCATTGGTATGTCTCCTTATCAACTTGTTTATGGTAAGCCTTGTCATCTTCCGGTTGAATTGGAACATAAATCATATTGGGCTATCAAACAATGCAACATGGAGATTGATGAGACAGGTAAGCAAAGAAAACTTGACCTACAAGAATTAGAGGAGATAAGGAATGATGCCTATGAGAATTCTAGGATTTACAAGGAAAAGACTAAGGCATTCGATGACAAGATGATATCAAGAAAGGACTTTGTTGTTGGAAAAAAGCTCTTCTCTTCCATTCACGCCTTAAGTTATTTCCAGGAAAGTTACGTTCTCGTTAGGTTGGACCTTTTGTTATTACTAATGTATTTACTCATGGTGCAGTTGAAATCCAAAGCCCAAAAACAGATAAGGCATTCAAAGTGAATGGTCATAGAGGAGTTACCACTTTTTGAGCCAAATTATGTTGAATAATAATGGCATGGGTCTAAGTTAGGCTGAGGACAATAAACCAAGCGCTTCTTGGGAGGCAACCCAAATGATGAAGAGCATCCATTATAATCAAATTTGCATATTCCATACTCTCCATCATTCTATCTTTTATTGTTTTTCTTTAGTTTGTTTTGTTTAGTATTTCTTTTCTCTTACATATAATTCTTGCATTGGGGATAATAGCTTTACATTGAGGACAATGTAAAAATTAAGTGTGGGGGGAGGAATTTAGGATTTTCTTTAGTGTGTTTTATTTTTGATTATTTTTATGTTGTTTTTAGTGTGCCTTAGTTACTTTCAATACTATGATGAGATATGAATTGCATAAGTCTAAGACTGATTTATTAGTTAGTGAGAAGATTTTCATGAGAATTGAGCTTGATGTCATTTTTTTTTTCAATATAGGAATTAACATATGATATGTTGATTGAGAAAGAAGCATGTTTAGACTTAAATCTGACTTGTATAATCATCTTTGTGAGTTTTTGAGCCTATATGATTGATGCATTTTACATATCAATCTAATTTCTTTCTTGAGTGCTCTTATGATTACATGATTCTCTAGAACTTGCTTTAAACCTTGTTGAGACAATATTGATGCATGTGACAACATGAATATGATAGAGGCATTAGGATTATTGATGTTCCAAGAGAACATCCCCCTTAGTGAACCAATTTGAGCCTACATTGAATAAGCTATTTCTTTGGTAACCATAACTTGTCCCTAACCTAAATATACTTATTTATATCTTTACCCTTGTTCCAAAGATGAATTAGCATGTTTTGAGGCATGTTGCAAAGACAATGAATCTATTGAAAATTTGGGTTAGAAACAAGAAATAAGTGTGGGGGAAAAGAAAAGAAAAGTCAAGAGAAAAAGAAAAAGAAAGGGAATATTGGCAAATACATTCCCATGAAAATATATATATATATATATATATATATATATGAATCATCTCTTCAACTTGTGGAAAAAGAAAAAGATGTTACAAAGTTGTTTAGAATGAAGAAAAGTCCCAACATAAATATTCGGCCTATGTATTATGTGCTTTGTAAAGAGTTTTTTGAAGTTTTCTTTGTATGAATCTTATTATGTCTCTAAACTCTATGAAATCTTTGGAACCTTTGTAATATACTTTTCCTTTTATTCTTTAACCACATTTATTACCCCTTGGCCCCATTATAACCTTGAATAAAAACCTCTTGATTTATGAAGTTGCATGATCTAAATAGTGGATAATAGGTGGACAAGCAAGCATATGGTAGAACTGTTTTCATGAGATTGATTGAGTGTAAACACTTTACCACTACTTTAAAACGAGAAAATCATGAGAGTATCCCATGTGAGAAGTTGAGATTAAGTTTGAACATGCACTATTTTGATTGAGATATGTTATGTTAACTTAACAAAAACCCTTTACTATCAAGCATGATTCTTTGTGAAACTCTTTAAGCTATTGATTAGTTTGTAAGACATGTTCAATGATTATCTATAAGTTGTATTGAAAGTGAACTAGATTCGGTTTTCTTACCTTGTGTCTATTTGATTTTGCTCGAGGACTAGCAAAAGATTAAGTGTGGGGGAATTTGATAAGTGCTTAATTTCATACATTTTCCTATTTAATTTCCTTCTACTTTGTGCTTTGATTCTTACTTCCTTGACATTTTACTAGGTTTTTATGCTTTGTTGGTATTTTGGAGGAGATGAAGTCAAAATATGTCAATTAGGATGTTAAAGAGCTTACAAAATCACAATCACAAGATGGAAAAAGAACCGGGAGTCAAAAAGATCAAATTCTTGGTGCAAAGCAAGAAAACAGATTTGACCTCCGGAGTTTGCTGCTAAGAAAACATGATGTTAGACTCTTTATTCGAAGAAACTTCCTTCTTGACTTTTGAAGATCACTTGATTACCTTTCCCACGGTTGGTCATGTGCCTAAATCGGATAAGAAATGGTCATCAAAATCGGCATTAGAATATCTCCCTAAAAACCCTAGTGGCAGAAAAAACCCTAGCCGCAAATCACATATTTTTCTTAATACCCTAGCTGACATTTATGTTTATCCTTGCCAAAGAAGGATTAGTGGCTGTCAACTTGCATTAATTGCAAGTATCTTTCCTTAAAGCTAATCCTAGTCAAAGTAGGAGAATTAGATCAGCCAAGACTTTCCTTCTTTACACTTACTTTGGCTGCAAGTTTGTAATCTCTCCACATTAAAGAGTGCTTTGACTCAAATTTTCCTACTTTATTCAAACTTGGCTGCCAAGACTTATATCTTTCCTTAAAACATAAAAGTCAGCCACTTTTCCTTAACTAAAGAACCACAAGTCAGCATTTATTGAAGGAAGAGAGCTGAAATTCACTTGTTTGATGCCCTAGCTATTGCCTATAAATAGAGATCAAGGGGGCATACGAAATTTACACTTCTCCAAGCATCAAAGTTCTGATTTCTTCTTTGTTTCTTTGTTTTTGAGAGAGCAAGAGGCTGGATAATTAATATTCTTCTTCTTCTTCTTTCTTTATTTTATTTTCTTCTTAGATTCTCTTTAATTTTGTGTTTATGTTTACAATGCCTATGCTAGGCTAAACTTTTATTTGGTTAAGGTTGATTTCAAAGCCCTAAACATGTTATGTAATTAATTTTATTTGGCCGCAGAGTTCTTTATGGAGATCTTCTAGCGCCATTTCGAATGCCCATTTCTTATCCGATTTGGGCCTATAATATATCGTTGGAAAGATAATCAAGTCAACTTCAAAAGTCAAGAAGGAAGTTTCTTCAAATAAAGAATCTAACATTATGTTTTCCTTACAACAATTTTCGGAGGTCAAATCTGCCTGATTGCTTTTCAACCAGAAATTGATATTTTTGACTCCGAAGTCTTCTTCCATTTATGATTTTGTAAGCTCTTTACCATCATTATTGACATCTTTTGACTTTATTCTCCTTATTGTACCTAAAATTCAAAAACATATTATAAGTAAACAAGATAAAGATCGAAAACATAACAAAAACTAAAGGTAGAAAGGCATAGAATATATAGTTTATGAGCTTATCAAATACCCCCACACTTAGCTTTTTGCTAGTCCTCGAGCAAAACGAAATAAAAATAAAATAAGAAAATCTAATCTAATCCACTTTCGTAGGAAATCACGGTGGCACTTAGCATGTGACACAAGCCTTTAAACCCCTAGGTGTCCCTAGTGGACGAGTTTAGTCTCGTGAGGGTTTACTAGGACGATACCCTTCCAATAAACTAATCAATAACTTAAAAAAATGTGACACAAGCCTTTAAATAATAATAATTACAACTAATCCTTCCAATATAAATTAGAGATAATCATTGGACAAGTCTTATAAACTAATCAATAACTTAAAAAAATTCACAAAAAATCTTGCTTGAATGTAAATAGTTTGAGCTAAGCCAATATTAACATAACATATTTCAATCAAAATAGTGCATATTCAAACTTAATCTCAACTTCTCACTAGGATACTATCATGATTTTCACTCTTTAAAGTAGTGGTAAAGTGTTTACACTCAATCAATCTTATGAAAACAGTTATACCATATGCTTGCTTGTCCACCTATTCTCCACTATTTAGATAATGCAACTTCATAAATCAAGAGGTCTTTAATCAAGGTTGTAATGGGGCCAAGGGGTTGTAATGTGGTTAAAGAATAAAAGATAAAAGATATTACAAAGGTTCCAAAGACTTCATAGAATTTAGAGACAAAATAAGATTTTGCAAATAAAACTTCTCAAAACTCTTATAAAGCACATAATAATAAAGGCTAAATATTCATGTTGAGCCTTTGCTTTATTCTAACTAACTTTGTAACATCTTTTTCTTTAACCAAAAGTTTAAGAGATGATTTTTTTTTTCAATATGGGAATGTATTTGACAATGATCCCTTTCTTTTTCTCTTGACTTTTTTTTTTTCTTTTCTTCCCCCACACTTATCTTTTGTTTCCAACCCAAATTTTCAACTAAAAATATCCTTTGTTTTTTTGCAATATGTCAAAAAATATATAATCTATCTTTAGAACAAGGGAAAGGATATAAGTATATTTAGGCTAGGTGTAAGTTTTGGTTACCAAATAAATAGCTTATTCAATGTAGGCTCAAATTGGCTCACTAGGGGAATGTTCTCTTGGAACATTAATAATGGATGGCTGTTTGGCCCTGGTTATAATCCTAAAGCCTCTATCATTTTCATGTTATCACATATATCAATATAGTCTCAAACGGTTTAAAGCAAGTTCTAGAGAATCATGTAATTATAATAGCACTCAAGAAGGAAATTAGATTGATATGTATAATGCATCAATTATATAGGCTCAAAACTCACAAGAATGATTATACAAGTCAATATCAAGTCTAAACATGCTTCTTTCTCAATCAACATATCATATTAACATTGGCTCATGAAAAATAGTGATATCAAGCTTAATTCTCATGAAAATATTACCATTAATTATCAGTTTCAGACCTATTCAATTCATATCTCATCAAAGTTTGGAAAGGAACTAAAACACACTAAAAATTATAATAATAATAATAATATTAAAGACTTATAAAAAAAAGCCAAAAATAAATAAAATAAATCCTAAATCCTTCCCCTCACACTTAATTCTTACATTGTCCTCAATGTAATGTTATTAACCCAGATGAAAGAATCTTGTGTAAGAGAAAAGAACTAATAACATAATAATAGAAATAACTAAGACTCAAAACAAAATAAATTCATGCAACCTAAATAATCCTAAAATACTAAGCAAATAATTAACAAATAAACATAAAAATAAATAAATAAAAACAATAAAAATAATAAAAGAAAAAGGAAAAGGAAAAGGAAAACGAAAAGAAAGAGAAAGAGAAAGAGAAAGCAAATCTGAATATAGCAAGTTGGCAATTTCTTCTTTAATTGGGCTGCCTTCCCAATTAACACTTGAGTTAGTGTTTTGAACCTAACCAACACCCCTTCTTGGCTTTTTAGGCTTGTCAGGCTCATACATGAAATTTTCCAAATTTATGCGTTTGATAGGAAGCTTTCTTTGCATAACAGTGGATGCATTCTCCATTACAAGTATTATTTCATCATCCTTTGTAGTGCATTGCTCATCGAGGAATGGAGCATATTTTGATACTTGTTGAATGGCATCCATAAACAAGTTGTTTAAGATTTTCGGCATGTGTTGTTTCTTCCTCCTTGAACTTTGCAAATCTACTAGGAAAAGGTGGAGAAGAAACATTAGTAAAAAGTGGAACCTTAAAAGTTACCTCAGGTGCCGAAGTACTCTCTTTCGGAATTGAAGCTTCATTATCTTCAATAGTTGAATCCTTCTTTAGTTCTTTCTCATCCTCGGGTTCCCTTGGATTTTCTGATTCATCCTTAAGTTTTGTGGCACTAACACTCTCATTTGGATCAATCATCAATTTGGAAGGGAGTGCTTGAGATCTTTGTGCTACTAATTCCACCGTACTACTAGCCAATAGGCTCATTTGCCTTTCCAAACTCTGGATACTTGCCTTTGTTTCCCTTATTTCCTGTTGAAGTTGCAGAGTATTAATAACAAGAAAATTGGCAAGTTCTTCTAAAGAATTACCTAAGTTTTGAGGTGGTGGCTCAAAAAAATCTTGTTGTTGATCCAATGGTTGATTGAAGACAAATTGATTAGTGTAATTAGCATAAGGATCTACTTCTTGATAATCTCCCGAGTACCCATAATGAGTATGATTCCACTATCCCTCATTGTAAGTGTTTGGGAAAGCATCATACTGTTGTCCTTGGAACCCTTGATGGCTTTGGTATTCTCCCACATCATAGGCTGGTTCAAAATTATCTTTTTGGTAGTATGGGCACCAATTGGTTGGATGATCCATCATGAAGCACACTCCACACCGCCTTGATTGTTGAATCTTACTTATGGCCACTTGTTGAACTATGGAGATGAGATTGTCTAGTTGGTTCTGAAGGTTCTGAACTTTTGATGTAGCTCTTGTGTAAGACCCTTGTAAGTACGAGATCAATTCGAGACAATTAAAACATGCGGATGGCTCGAGGTTAAACTTTGAAATGCCTACAGAAAGGATGGGCTACCATGTGGTACACATGTTGTATGATAAATTGTAGAGTTGGGTTTAATTGAGTGATTAAGTGATTTAACCCCAAATTGACTAAAAGTCAGGATAGGAGAAAGTCCGTAAAATGTGATAAGTTAACTTCACATAGTGTTGATATGTGATATAACATTATTTGGGAGTGTTAGAACATGAATCGGCAGAAACATCGGTAAAATATGAACATGGGTATTTTGGTAATTTTACCCAAAATTTTGTTTTTAGTTTGTAAATGGTACCAATGGACTAAGTGATCATATGGGATCATAATATGATGTTTAGATCAAAAATTGGACATTAAAATCAAATCCGATAGCTAAAATCGTCTAATTCGTCATTTAATGATGCTGACGTAAATTGCCGTAAAAACATGGTTTGGGATTTTTTGAAACTGATCCGAACACATGGACATATGTTATAACATATGAGGATTATGAATATGACAAGAAAATCAAAAATAGAGTTGAAATCGGATTAGTCCTTAAGTAACCTAAAGGAAAGAAAATCGAAAACTGACCGCGGGAAGGTCCGAAAAAAGTTTTAAATGGATCAATAGATTAATATAGACATAAAATGATGTTAGCAAGCTACTGGTGAAATCAAAACAAAAATCGGAGCTAAAACCGAAAAAGTCAAAATATTGACCCGTTGGCGCTCTGAGGCCCGGATTTGGGTTTCGGGATATCAAAAAAAATATCCGAACATGAAGATCAGTATATTATCATATTTGGAACATATCCTTGTCAAGAAAAGTGGAAAACGAGCTTCCGAACGTTAAAATGTCATGTTGGCTTGCTAAGGTACTAAAGGACAAAATAGGGGCAAAATGGTCATTTGACCATAGCCCATTTATTAAGTCTGAAAATCAGACTTCTTCCTCCCCCAATTTCACGTGAGAAACCAAAAAAATGAGAAAGAAAGAGGGGAAGCCATGGAAGCTTGCTTCCAAGCTTTCTCTCTCATCCGTTTACTAGGCAGATCACCAAAATTTTCAAAGATTTCACAAACCCAAAGGTAACTTCATGTTCTAAGCTTGATTTTGATGTTATATTTTGAAGATTTTGCCTTTAGCTATGAGAAACCACGTGGGCTAAAAAAATTGGTGGTGGTGAACCACCATGTTGCCACCATTTTTTTCACCACGGGAGGTGTTCCTCCACCTCCTTAAACTATAAATTAGTATCGGATAGCTTTGAATCAAAATTTAGAGGCTAAAACGAGTTTGGCCAAAACCCTAGCTTTCCATGAGGTGGTGCCGCCAACTTCCTTGGTTGTTCGAGGCCACCGTTAGCTTTGCTGTCATCGTGTGAGCAACTTTCTAGTTGATTGTTGCACCAAATTTTAATCCGAGCTAAATGTAAAATTTTATTTGTAAAAAAATTCTTAAGCTGAAAATTTTTGGATAGCAGCTAACTATTATAAATGATGGGAATTTGAGTGTCCCGTAGTTGTAAAATATTTACAGAATATCCTGGCGATGTCGTAGGTACCCGTATCGTGGAGTTCGCCTGGGATCGCGACAAAGTCACGAAAGTGCCGCTTTAATACTCGAAATAACACTGTGAGTATTTAGGTTAATCTAGGAGGTAGTTGTTGTTTTATATGCATTGTTGATTGATATGGATATTGAAACACGAAAGATTGGTCGAATTACGAAAATGGTAAGTTTCGAACCTTACGCGGATCAAAGGTGTAAGTGTGGTGTTAATATGGTTACATGAGGTAAGTGTTGTGGAGTTGAATAATAATAAATGTTAGCTATTTGAAATGCTCGGATATGCTTAATTGAGACGTTGGGCAAGATAAGAATTATGGTTGTACTTGTCGGCTTAAAGAAACAATAGTATGAAATTGTGTTTGAGGCATTATGGGTACTAATTTGTGAAATTGGTTGATGAATGATATTGTATAGGATGGTTGAGTATTTAAGGATAGTTAGATATTGTAGATTAAAAGGTTATGCACATAAGTTGTTTGTTAAAAATTCTAAGTGAAATTGTAATGCTTTGAAAAACATAAGTAGAAATATGTTAGTGTAAAGATTGTTTCCTAGCACAGTATATATATATATATATATATATATATATATATATTACTCCACGATATAAGAGAATTAATATATCATGTTGATATTATTGTACGGACAGGGTGATGTCTGGGATGTTATTATTATACGGACAGGGTGATGTCCGTGGTGCTATTGTTGTACGGACAAGATGATGTCCGGGATGCTATTATTGTACGGACAAGGTGAAGTCTGGGATACTATTATTGTACGGACAAGGTGAAGTCCGGGATGCTATTATTGTACAGACAAGGTGATGTCCGGGATGCTATTATTGTACGGACAGGGTGATGTCCGGGGTGCTATTGTTGTACGGACAAGATGATGTCCGGGATGCTATTTTTTTACGGACAAGATGATGTCCAGAATGCTATTGTGGTACGGATAAGATGAGTTCGGGATGGTACGGACAGGATGAGTCCGGGATTATATGGACAAGATAGTCCGGGACGACAAATATTACGGACTGATATAAGCCCGGAATGTTTTGATGTTATAGTCATGAAAAAATTCTAAATGATAATTATAGAGGTATACACGTAAAATTGATTGTTAAATATTTTTGGCTACCGATTTTGGCTGGCAAATGGCCTATTTATATTCAGCGCTCAGCATCGAAGATTTCATAAGGGACAAATAATTTATAAGTCCTGGAACAATTTTAAATATTACTTTTCAGTTAATTAGTCGTACTTGATATGTCATGTTTATGCTTTAATGGTTAAGAAAGGAAGCACGAAATTTCCAAGTACTCTTCCTAGTTACCTTATGCTCACTGAGTTTTTCGACTCACTTCGTTTATTTTAATTTTTTTTTTCAGAATCTAATAGACCCAGCTCTTCCCAGATTCCGGATAGCTAGTTGCTCACATACTTGTGGTGAGCGAATTGACCTAGGACGTGGTAAGCAGTGGTGATGGTGGGGTATATTTTTGCAGTCACTAGGGTATCATGGATCCTCTGTATTTTGTGTATGTTGAATAGGTACTATATATTTTGTAAACGGATGTAATTAAGTGATGTAGGACGTATATCAGTCTTAGAGGCTTGGTATGAGATGGTGATGTTCATTTTGTTGTGATATATTATAAATGTATGTTTGTATATAAGATGTCATAAAGGTTGAGTCTACTGCGGGGCATTTCGGTTACTCCCTATCGGAGGTGTCCAAACCGAGATGTCATGTGTAGATGAATTATTACATTGTGAATGTTGATGATTGAGCGGCAAACCCCCATGTAGGGCGAGATTATGCCAAAATTTTGTTTGATTTGGTTTAATGAGTATACTCAGGCTTCGAAGGCAGGGAATACCTTGTCTCTGGCCGGCCACATGCCCTGAATTTGGGGTGTGACAAAGGTGGTATCAGAGCATGGTCTAGAGGTCAGTGACTACAAAAAGGGTAGGGTAGTAGTGCATTGCTTACAGGTAATCTTAGGGTATTGATAAGTAGTGTACTGCCTCTAAAGATGTCCATCGTCACATGCGGTTACGTCGGTAATCTATAAGCCAGCTAGTACATATAGAATTGTGTCGGGAATATTGTGGAATTACTAACAGTATATTTATTTTCTAAATACAATGCTGTCACGATCACGATCTCATAGATATAGAGACGTAGTGGGGGACCGAGTGATAAGCTCATAAAATATATATTTTATGCCTTTCTACTTTTAGTTTTTGTTATGTTTCGATCTTTATCTTATTTACTTATAATATGTTTTTGAATTTTAGGTACAATAAGGAGAAGGAAGTCAAACCCAAAAGAGTGTATCTTATTTAACCTTGCACTAAAAAGATCAATTGTAAGTATAATGATTAGCAAGGGTCGAGTCCTCAGGGATTGGGTTTTAATCTATGAGTTATTAGTTTATAACTTACGTTCAAAGAAAACAATAAAAGAAAAGGGGTTTTTGAAGCCAGATTTAAACTAAAGTAAATAATAAGAATAAGATGCAAGGCGGTATAACCAGCCAATAAAAATATATATACTAAATTAGGCGGTATAACCAGCCAATAAAAATATATATACTAAAATAGGCGGTATAACCAGCCAATAAAAATAAAACAAAGTTAATATACAAATTAGGCGGCATAACCAGCCAATAAAAATAAATATACTTTTAAAAATAAGCAAACTAGAAAAGTAAGAAAACAAGTAAGTAAGAAGAATCAAATATGAAAAATATGGTTAAGGTTTCATTCTCCACCACTAGACATCATTAAGAATCAATTTCAGATCTATCAATATCAACCAACTATCAAAGTTAACAACCGTAGATAACAACAAGCTCTGTTATCCCAATCTTTCCTTAGTTTGTCGTTAAATAGAACAAGCTCTCTATTTAATCTCTAACCATTAAACAACCTAGAATAAGCTCTCTAAATTCAATTTAATGGCAGCTTTATGATGAGAAAGATAGGTTGATCTAAGCAACAAACACATAAGCTCGGATTGTTCAACTTAGGTTATGTTCCACTTTGCAATTATTGAAAACTTGACCATAATCATTAATCACAAATTGCCACTTATGAATAGGAAATCAAGACAATTACACGGATCAAGACTCCTAGACTAGCAATAGATAATTATCAAGATCTATCTAGTTGTACACCTAAATAAATCAAGACAACATCATGAACAATTCTTGTAGAAGAACATAAGCAACTTTGATAGAAAATTAATGATAGATAGAATCTGAAAATCAATCACAAAACATGTCTAGGGCTTTGAAATCACCCTTAACCAAATAGAAGTTTAGCCTAGCATAGGCATTGTAAACATAAACATAAAATTAAAGAGAATCTAAGAAGGAAATAAAAGAAAGAAAGAAGAAAATAAAGAAAAAGAAAACTAGAGAAAAGAAAGAAGAAGAAAACTTAGAGAATTTTATTACAATGGCTAATATCCTACCAATGTACAATGCCTCATACAATCATCCAATGCCCTCTATTTATACACATTTTGAAGGACTAAATGACAAGAGACAAGCTTTACAAATTTCAAAGGTAGGTATAATAGGTGGGTGCATTTTTCTAACAATTTTCGTCATATTGTATGACAATTTTGATCAGCCAACTTGATGGTCGATTTTGTCAATATTGGAGGCTTGATCTGATCAAATGGTCTTCTAGAAAAATGTTCCCCTATCAATCGGTGATCCATAGCCGTTGCAATCAGCTCATTTGCTGATGTGGATCAGAAGATATGGTCAAAATACCAAAACTTGTCAGCACAGACGTCATTGCACATCAGCCAACTTGATGGTTGATTTCGCTAGGGAAAACGACTCCGTTTCAAGAAGTGTAAAGCATAAAAAAGATAGATATGCCTCTTAACTTTGCACTGTTAAAATTTCAGCCTTATTGCTTCAGAGAAACTCCAGATATAGCTGATATGGCACAACCGTAGCAGATAAATGATAGATAATGTCACAAAGAAAAAGTGCAATCCACTCCTTGCTCGTCCATATCTCTTTTTCTTTTTCCGAGCGTTTGCGAAACAACCGTAGCAGATAAATACTCATAAGCTTGGAGCTTTTTGAGTAAATCTTCAATGGTGGTAGCAGAAATTATGGTTCTCCTTGCCTCTGAAAACATGAATCCATTATCCACAGCATTATCTAAATATGAAAGCAAATTACTAAAATAACCATTAATATTAAGCAAACCAATGGGTTTCTTTTTTGTGACCAAAGATGACCAAGAAGCCACGCAAGCTATCTCTTCCAATGTACCCAGACCTCCTGGTAAAGCAATGAATGCATCGGCAGAATGGTACATGATTGTCATCCGTTCAGGGATACTCCAGACTTGTATTTCCTTACCCAAGGTAGGTCCACAAAAATCTGTGAATAGTTTTGGCACGATTCCTAGAACTGGACTTCCTCCGGCGTGTGCTGCTGTAGCGACTGCTCCCATTAAACCCGTACTACCACCTCCATAAATCAACTGGATCTTTTGTTGGGCAAGTATTACTCCAACTCTATGGCTTCATCAGCAAATATGTTATTTTTCCCTGGATAAGCACCTCCAAAGACACAAATTTTTTTAATGCGCTGGGACGAATTACTTTCCATTTTTTTTTTCGAGTGCCTGAAAGAGAATGAGTACATGGTGTAATATATAGAGGACTGAGTAGTGAATCAGACAAGAGTAATAATGTCGCCGAAAGTGTATTTGACCTGTCAGAAGAAAATGTTAACCTAACAAAAGATTTTTGCGTGATTTCAGGAAGAAAATCAAAAAGAGAAGAAAAATCAACCGTAAAAGACCAATAAAAAAAAAAAACGAGAATAATTACACAAATCGAACAACACGTAAATTAAACCGAAATGAAGTTATTGCAAATCAAACCAAAAGTTGAGAAGTTATTTATTGTAGTTGTGATTGTGGCTCACATCTTCCTCTGGTTTTACGTCCAGAAACGGCTTAAACGCCTTCTATGAGTCGAGGATATGCTTCCCATCCAGTTCTCTTACAAGCTGGCAAACAGGGTCTTTTAACATCAGATTCCCAAGATGTTGCCATTCCCTTTGGAATTGCGGCCATAAATCAAGAATTTCTCTTTGTACGTCTCAACTAGGATGCGTCTCAAGAGAAAGTTGGATATTACCCAAATTCTCCTTACTCAGTCCATCCTTAATGAATTCAATTTTATCATCTCGATTAGAGGACGGAATCCCAATAGAACGACATTTACCGTTACACGTCCATCGTGCACATTTGTGGCAGTTTGAACTCATGCGCTTTGCTCGCCGCTTCTTTGCAAAAGTGCTTCTACCTGTACCTGGTAAATGCAAAACAGGAAGATATTCATCTTCACGTACCTTGGCTTCAATTATCCAACGTATGTCTTCAGGAATCCCTTTGTGCATAAGCATTCTTAATCTTTCAAATCGAACTTGGTAAAGCTTCAGTAAAATATTTCGAGGAAAAGGAGGAAATCGTTTCTGCAATCTTGTGAGAATATCATTCATCCTGAAAAAAAAATGAAAGAGAAATTGAAAGAGAAATTTATATACAATATCAGTTTTGTGGGTAGCTGATGGAACCGACTTAAATAATCACGGAGTACCGTTATCCGCCATTTAACCGGGGTTAAAAAAATAAAATAAAAATTATATTTACATCTAGTTATTTTCAAAACAAGGATCAGAAAGAAAAACAATATAAAAAGACTCAAAAACAAAACACTCTAAATAAAATCCTAAATTCTTCCCCCCACACATAATTCTTACATTGTCATTAATGTAATGCTATTAATCCCAAATGAAAGAATCATGTGTAAGTGAAAAGAACTAATAAACAAAATAAACTTATGCAGCCTAAATGAACTTAGAAACACTAAACACAATTAGCAAAGAAACATAAGAAAAAGATAAAGAAAAAGAGAGCAAATCTGAGGATGGCAGTTTGGCAATGCTTTCACTAATTAGGCTGCCTCCCCCAATTAGCACTTGATTAATTGTTTTCAGCCTAGCCAATTCCCCTTCTTGGCTTTTTAGGATCTTTTGGCTTAGACATGAAACTTCTCGGATTTTTGCGTTTTGGAGGAAGTTTTCTTTGCAAAACAGCCAATGCCTTCTCCCCCACACGTATTATTTCATCATTCTTGGTGGGGTATAGCTCTTTGAGGAATTGTGCATATCTTGGTACTTGTCTAATGGCATCCACAAGCAAGCTGTTTAAGGTTTCCAAAAATTGTTGTTCATGTTCCTCCTTTTTGGACTTTGCAAATCTGCTAGGAAAAAGTGGAGAAGGAACATTAGTAGAAGTAAGAACCTTAAAAGCTACCTGAGGTGTCAAAGTACTCTCAATTTGAATGGTGGCTTTATTATCCTCAAGAAGTGAATCCATCTTTGGTTTTGTCTCATCCTCATTTTGTTCCTCATTTCTCAAGGTCACAATAGTAGCATTCTCCTTTGGGTTAATCACCGTTTGGGAAGGGAGTGCTAGAGATCTTTCTGCTACTAATTCCACCGTACTACTAGCCAATAGGCTCATTTGCCTTTCTAAACTCTGGATGCTTGCCCTTGTTTCCTGTTGAAATTGCAAAGTATCAGTAACAAGAGAATATACAAGATCTTCTAAAGAAGTACCTGAGTTTTGAGTCATATGTGGTGGTTGAAAAAGATATGGTTCTTGAGACCATGATTGATTGAAGCTAGATGGATGAGTGTAATTGACATAAGGATCTACTTCTTGGTAATTTTTCGAGTAGCCATAATTAGTATGATCCCACCATCCCTCATGGTAAGTGTTGGAGTAATGATCATGCGGTTGGTCTTGGAACCATTGATGGCCTTGACATCCTCCCATGGCCAATTGTTGAACTGAGGAAGTGAGATTGGCTTGTTGATTCTCCATGTTCATGTATGCCACCAACTCTTCAAGTGTTAGATTGCTTAATTCCATCTTCTTTTTTTTTTTTTTCAAAATTTGAAAAGAAAAACATGTATGTACAAGAAAATAATACTAATTAGAACTGAAAATAAGAATAAACCAAGTAACAAATAAACTAAAGAAAACAATCCCCGGCAACGGCGCCAAAAATTTGATGCACCCAAAAGAGTGTATCTTATTTAACCTTGCACTAAAAAGATCAATTGTAAGTATAATGATTAGCAAGGGTCGAGTCCTCAGGGATTGGGTTTTAATCTATGAGTTATTAGTTTATAACTTACGTTCAAAGAAAACAATAAAAGAAAAGGGGTTTTTGAAGCCAGATTTAAACTAAAGTAAATAATAAGAATAAGATGCAAGGCGGTATAACCAGCCAATAAAAATATATATACTAAATTAGGCGGTATAACCAGCCAATAAAAATATATATATACTAAAATAGGCGGTACAACCAGCCAATAAAAATAAAACAAAGTTAATATACAAATTAGGCGGCATAACCAGCCAATAAAAATAAATATACTTTTAAAAATAAGCAAACTAGAAAAGTAAGAAAACAAGTAAGTAAGAAGAATCAAATATGAAAAATATGGTTAAGGTTTCATTCTCCACCACTAGACATCATTAAGAATCAATTTCAGATCTATCAATATCAACCAACTATCAAAGTTAACAACCGTAGATAACAACAAGCTCTGTTATCCCAATCTTTCCTTAGTTTGTCGTTAAATAGAACAAGCTCTCTATTTAATCTCTAACCATTAAACAACCTAGAATAAGCTCTCTAAATTCAATTTAATGGCAGCTTTATGATGAGAAAGATAGGTTGATCTAAGCAACAAACACATAAGCTCGGATTGTTCAACTTAGGTTATGTTCCACTTTGCAATTATTGAAAACTTGACCATAATCATTAATCACAAATTGCCACTTATGAATAGGAAATCAAGACAATTACACGGATCAAGACTCCTAGACTAGCAATAGATAATTATCAAGATCTATCTAGTTGTACACCTAAATAAATCAAGACAACATCATGAACAATTCTTGTAGAATAACATAAGCAACTTTGATAGAAAATTAATGATAGATAGAATCTGAAAATCAATCACAAAACATGTCTAGGGCTTTGAAATCACCCTTAACCAAATAGAAGTTTAGCCTAGCATAGGCATTGTAAACATAAACATAAAATTAAAGAGAATCTAAGAAGGAAATAAAAGAAAGAAAGAAGAAGAAGAAGAAAATAAAGAAAAAGAAAACTAGAGAAAAGAAAGAAGAAGAAAACTTAGAGAATTTTATTACAATTGCTAATATCCTACCAATGTATAATGCCTCATACAATCATCCAAGGCCCTCTATTTATACACATTTTGAAGGACTAAATGACAAGAGACAAGCTTTACAAATTTCAAAGGTAGGTATAATAGGTGGGTGCATTTTTCTAACAATTTTCGTCATATTGTATGACAATTTTGATCAGCCAACTTGATGGTCGATTTTGTCAAGATTGGAGGCTTGATCTGATCAAATGGTCTTCTACAAAAATGTTCCCCTATCAGTCGGTGATCCATAGCCGTTTAAATCAGCTCATTTGCTGATGTGGATCAGAAGATATGGTCAAAATACCAAAACTTGTCAGCACAGACGTCATTGCACATCAGCCAACTTGATGGTTGATTTCGCTAGGGAAAACGACTCCGTTTCAAGCAGTGTAAAGCATGAAAAAGATAGATATGCCTCTTAACTTTGCACTGTTAAAATTTCAGCCTTATTGCTTCAGTGAAACTCCAGATATAGCTGATATGGCAAAAGGTGTCGGAACTGGAACTGAACTGGATTTGCCCTTAATTCTTGATTTAACCTAGTAATCTGAAATCACTCAAAGAAACTCGTGAAAAACACCAAATTACATAAAAATATAAAAGACCATAAACACAATTAGACTAAGCAATAATAACTCGTATTTGACACAAAACAATAATAAAACATAACTAAAAACTATATAATTATACGAGTTATCAGGTGTCCAAACCGAGATGTCATGTGTAGATGAATTATTACATTGTTAATGTTGATGATTGAGCGGCAAACCCCCATGTAGGGCGAGATTATGCCAAAATTTTGTTTGATTTGGTTTAATGAGTATACTCAGGCTTCGAACGCAGGGAATACCTTGTCTCTGGCCGGCCACATGCCCTGAATTTGGGGTGTGACAAAGGTGGTATCAGAGCATGGTCTAGAGGTCAGTGACTACAAAAAGGGTAGGGTAGTAGTGCATTGCTTACAGGTAATCTTAGGGTATTGATAAGTAGTGTACTGCCCCTAAAGATGTCCATCGTCACATGCGGTTACGTCGGGTAATCTATAAGCCAGCTAGTACATATAGAATTGTGTCGGGAATATTGTGGAATTACTAACAGTATATTTATTTTCTAAATACAATGCTGTCACGATCACGATCTCATAGATATAGAGACGTACTGGGGGACCGAGTGATAAGCTCATAAAATATATATTTTATGCCTTTCTACTTTTAGTTTTTGTTATGTTTCGATCTTTATCTTATTTACTTATAATATGTTTTTGAATTTTAGGTACAATAAGGAGAAGGAAGTCAAAATATGTCAATAATGATGGTAAAGAGCTTACAAAATCGTAATCACAAGATGGAAGAAGACTTGGGAGTCAAAAATATCAATTTCTGGTTGAAAAGCAATCAGGCAGATTTGACCTCCGGAGCTTGTTGTAAGGAAACCATGATTTTAGATTATTTATTTGAAGAAACTTCCCGCTTGAATTTTGAAGTTGACTTGATTATCTTTCCAACGATATATTATGGGCCCAAATCGGATAAGAAATGGGCATTCAAAATGGCACTAGAAGATCTCCCTAAAGAACCCTGCGGCCAGAAAAACCCTAATCGTAAATCTGAAAAAAAAAGAGGAAAAAACGTGATTTCTCTGCCTCCAGGCTTACTTTTGCGACAAGGACTTATTCTCAGGGTTTTAAAGCTCTATAAATACCATCTTTTGAGCCACAAACTAGACATCTTTTGAGGAGACTCAAAGATCATCATTATTATTCTTCTTCTTCTCCATTCTTTTATTTTTCTTTTTTAGTTTTATGTATATATTATCCATGCTTATGTTATGCTAAACTTATTTGGTTAAGGGTGATTTCAAAGCCCTAGACATGTTGTGTAATTAATTTTCAGAATCTATCTATCATTGTTTTCTATCAAAGTTGCTTATGTTCTTCCATTAAAATTGTTCATGATGATGTTTTGATTTGTTTAGGTGGCCAACTAGATAAATCTTGATAATTGTCTAATGCTAGTTTAGGAGTCTTGATATGTGTAATTGTCTTGATTTCCTATTCGTAAGTAGCAATTTGTGATTAATGATTATGGTCAAGTTTTCAATAATTGCAAAGTGGAACATAACCTAAGTTGAACAATCCGAGCTTATGTGTTTGTTGCTTAGATCAACCTATCTTTCTCATCATAAAGCTGCTATTAAATTGAACTTAGAGAGCTTATTCTAGGTTGTTTGATAGTTAGAGATTAAATAGAGAGCTTGTTCTATTTAACGACGAACTAAGGAAAGATTGGGGTAACAGAGCTTGTTGTTATCTACGGTTGTTAACTTTGATAGCTAATTAATGTTGATAGATATGAAATTGATTCCTAATCATGTCTAGTGGTGGAGAATGAAACCTTAACGATATTTTCCATATTTGATTCTTCTTAATTACTTGTTTTATCATTCTTATTATTAACTTTAGTTTAAATCTGATTTCAAAATCCCCTTTACTTTTGTTTACTTGTTTTTAAGTTTTAAACTATTAACTTATAAACTAAAACCCAATCCCTGAGGACTCGACCCTTGCTAATCACTATACTCTACCATTGATTCTTTTTAAGTGCAAGGTTAAATAAGATACACACTTTTGAGTGCATCAAGTTTTTGGCGCCGTTGTCAGGGATTGCTTTCTTTAGTTTATTTGTTACTTGGTTTATTCTTATTTTCCGTTCTAATTAGTATTATTTTCTTGTACATACAGGTTTTTCTTTTCAAATTTTGAAAAAAAAATGATGGAATTGAGTAATCTAACACTTGAAGAGTTGGTGGCATACATGAACATGGAGAATCAACAAGCCATTCTCACCTCCCCAGTTCAACAATTGGCCATGGGAGGATGTCAAGGCCATCAATGGTTCGAAGACCAACCGCATGATCATAACTCAAACACTTACCATGAGGGATGGTGGGATCATACTAATTATGGCTACTCAAAAAATTTCCAAGAAGTAGATCCTTATGCCAATTACTCTCATCCATCTAGCTTCAATCAATCATGGTCTCAAGAACCAGATCTTTTTCAGCCATCACATATGACTCAAAACTCAGGTACTTGTTTAGAAGATCTTGTCTATTCTCTTGTTACTGATACTTTGCAATTTCAACAGGAAACAAGGGCAACCATACAGAGTTTGGAAAACCAAATGAGCTAATTGGTAGTAGTATGGTGGGATGGGTAGCACAAAGATCTGAAGAACTCCCTGCCCAAACGATGATTAACCCAAAGGAGAATGCTACTATTGTGACCTTGAGGAATGAGAAACAAGATGAGGATGAGACAAAATTAAAGATGGATTGTATTCTTGAGGATAATGAAGCCACAAATCCAAATAAGTGTACTTTGGCACCTGAGGTAACGTTTAAGGTTCCAGTTTTTACTAATGTTTCTTTTCCACCTTTTCCTAGTAGATTTGCAAAGTTCAAGGAGGAGGAACATGAACAACACATGCCGGAAATCTTAAACAACTTGTTTGTGGATGCCATTCAACAAGTATCAAAATATGCTCCATTCCTCGATGAGCAATGCACTACAAAGGATGATGAAATAATACTTGTAATGGACAATGCATCCACTGTTGTGCAAAGAAAGCTTCCTATCAAACGCATAAATTTGGGAAATTTCATGTATGAGCCTGACAAGCCTAAAAAGCCAAGAAGGGGTGTTGGTTAGATTCAAAACACTAACTCAAGTGTTAATTGGGAAGGCAACCCAATTAAAGAAGAAATTGCCAACCTGCCATATTCAGATTTGCTTTCTCTTTCTTTTCCTATTTCTTTTATTATTTTTTTTATGTTTATTTGTTAATTTTTTGTTTAGTATTTTAGGATTATTTATTTTGCATGAGTTTGTTTTGTTTTGAGTCTTAGTTATTTCTATTCTTATGTTATTAGTTCTTTTCTCTTACACATGATTCTTTCATTTGGGTTAATAGCATTACATTGAGGACAATGTAAGAATTAAGTGTGAGGGGGAAGGATTTAGGATTTCTTTTATTTTATTTTTGGCTATTATTTTTTTATGAGTCTTTAATATTATTATTATTATAATTTTTAGTGTGTTTTAGTTCCTTTCCATACTATGATGAGATATAAATTGAATAGTTCTGAAACTGATCATTAGTGGTAAGATTTTTCATGAGAATTGAGCTTGATATCATTTTTTTATGAGCCAATGTTAATATGATATGTTGATTGAGAAAGAAGCATGTTTAGACTTAAAATTGACTTGTATAATCATCCTTGTGAGTTTTGAGCCTATATAATTGATGCATTATACATATCAATCTAATTTCCTTCTTGAGTGCTCTTATGATTACATGATTCTCTAGAACTTGCTTTAAACCTTTTTGAGACTATATTGATACATGTGATAACATGAATATGATAGAGGCATTAGGATTATAACCAGGGCCAAACAGCCATCCATTATTAATGTTCCAAGAGAACATTCCCCTAGTGAGCCAATTTGAGCCTGCATTAAATATGCTATTTTATTGGTAACCACAACTTACACCTAGCCTAAATATACTTATATCCTTACTCTTGTTCTAAAGATGGATTATATATTTTGAGACATATTGCAAAAAAACAAGGGATATTTTTAGTTGAAAATTTGGGTTGGAATTAAAAGATAAGTGTGGGGGAAGAAAAGAAAAAGTCAAGAGAAAAAGAAGAGGATCATTGTCAAATACATTCCCATATTTAGAAAAAAAAAATCATCTCTTAAACTTTTGGTTAAAGAAAAAGATGTTACAAAGTTGGTTAGAATGAAGCAAAGGCTCAATATGAATATTTAGCCTATATTATTATGTGCTTTATAAGAGTTTTGAGAAGTTTTATTTGCAAAATATTATTTTGTCTCTAAATTCTATGAAGTCTTTGGAACCTTTGTAATATCTTTTATCTTTTATTCTTTAACCACATTGCAACCCCTTGGCCCCATTACAACCTTGATTAAAGACCTCTTGATTTATGAAGTTGCATGATCTAAATAGTGGAGAATAGGTGGACAAGCAAGCATATGGTAGAAGTGTTTTCATGAGATTGATTGAGTGTAAACACTTTACCACTACTTTAAAGAGTGAAAATCAGGAGAGTATCCCATGTGAGAAGTTGAGATTAAGTTTGAATATGCACTATTTTGATTGAAATATGTTATTTTATATTGGCTTAACTCAAACTATTTACATTCAAGCATGATTTTTTGTGAATTTCATCAAGCTATCGATTAGTTTATAAGACTTGTCCAATGATTATCTCTAATTTATATTAGAAGGATTAGTTGTAATTATTATTATTAATTTTTTTAGCTTTTTTAGTTGTTCTTATGTCTTCAATGTTTTGTGGGTATCGTCCTAGTAAACCCTCACAAGACTAAACTCGTCCACTAGGGACACCTAGGGGTTTAAAGGCTTGTGTCACATGCTAAGTGCCACCGTGATTTCCTACGAAAGTGGATTAGATTAGATTTTCTTATTTTATTTTTATTTTGTTTTGCTCGTGGACTAGCAAAAAGCTAAGTGTGGGGGTATTTGATAAGCTCATAAAATATACATTTTATGCCTTTCTACTTTTAGTTTTTGTTATGTTTTCGATCTTTATCTTATTTACTTATAATATGTTTTTGAATTTTAGGTACAATAAGGAGAATGAAGTCAAAATATGTCAATAATGATGGTAAAGAGCTTACAAAATCGTAATCACAAGATGGAAGAAGACTTGGGAGTCAAAAATATCAATTTCTTGTTGAAAAGCAATCAGGCAGATTTGACCTCCAGAGCTTGTTGTAAGGAAAACATGATATTAGATTCTTTATTTGAAGAAACTTCCCGCTTGAATTTTGAAGTTGACTTGATTATCTTTCCAACGATATATTATGGGCCCAAATCGGATAAGAAATGGGCATTCAAATGGCACTAGAAGATCTCCCTAAAGAACCCTGCGGCCAGAAAAACCCTAATCGCAAATCTGAAAAAAAAAAAAAAAAAAAAGGCAAAAACGTGATTTTTCTGCCTCCAGGCTTACTTGTGCGGCAAGGACTTATTCTCAGGGTTTTAAAGCTCTATAAATACCATCTTTTGAGCCACAAACTAGACATCTTTTGAGGAGACTCAAAGATCATTATTATTATTCTTCTTCTTCTCCATTCTTTTATTTTTCTTTCTTAGTTTTATGTATATATTATCCATGCTTATGTTATGCTAAACTTATTTGGTTAAGGGTGATTTCAAAGCCCTAGACATGTTATGTAATTAATTTTCAGAATCTATCTATCATTGTTTTCTATCAAAGTTGCTTATGTTCTTCCATTAAAATTGTTCATGATGATGTTTTGATTTGTTTAGGTGGCCAACTAGATAAATCTTGATAATTGTCTAATGCTAGTTTAGGAGTCTTGATATGTGTAATTGTCTTGATTTTCTATTCGTAAGTAGCAATTTGTGATTAATGATTATGGTCAAGTTTTCAATAATTTCAAAGTGGAACATAACCTAAGTTGAACAATCCGAGCTTATGTGTTTGTTGCTTAGATCAACCTATCTTTCTCATCATAAAGCTGCTATTAAATTGAACTTAGAGAGCTTATTCTAGGTTGTTTGATAGTTAGAGATTAAATAGAGAGCTTGTTCTATTTAACGACGAACTAAGGAAAGATTGGGGTAACAGAGCTTGTTGTTATCTACGGTTGTTAACTTTGATAGCTAATTAATGTTGATAGATATGAAATTGATTCTTATTGATGTCTAGTGGTGGAGAATGAAACATTAACCATATTTTTCATATTTGATTCTTCTTAATTACTTGTTTTCTCATTCTTATTATTAACTTTAGTTTAAATCTGATTTCAAAATCTCCTTTACTTTTGTTTACTTGTTTTTAAGTTTTAAACTATTAACTTATAAACTAAAACCCAATCCCTGAGGACTCGACCCTTGCTAATCACTATACTCTACAATTGATTCTTTTTAAGTGCAAGGTTAAATAAGATACACACTTTTGAGTGCATCACCGAGAGCTTGAGGTCCTGGATAATATTTTTATTGGCCCTGAGCTTAGAGGCTAGAGTGAGGATAGTAGTAGGTCTGCTACTAGGGAAATAGATAGGATTGCTGGAGAAGTATTAGATGACGACACATATGAATAGTTATTGGATATGGTAAACAGAACATATTAATATATTCAGGCCCTGGTAGGGCTGGTGATAGAACAATGATAGCCACGATTGTTCGACCAAATTCCTTCAACCAGGTGTTGTTAGTAATGAGTTGTTGTTGGAACAACATACACCCTATCAGCATATAACCTTACCTACTTTGGAGGAACGTTACCCCCTAGTTTTGCAGGGGTGGAATCTGATTTTGATCCTATAAGGTTTTTAGAAGAGTGCGGCCAACGGTGTGTAGGCTTAGGGTGCTCGCCTACTAGAGCCATACAATTAGTGAGATTTTAGCTGTATGGTAGGGCACATGCATGGTATATCTCTTTAGTAGCCAGAAGGCGGATTGATGACCCTCCCCTCGAGTGGTCAGAATTTAGTGTTGAGCTTCTTCGAGAATTTTTACCAGAAAATGAAAGGGGTTTAGGAATCCATGAATACGAGAGGTTAAGATGATTCGAGGATAGGTCACAGTAGAGAGTGAGATATGAAAGACAAACATCTAGGCAAACAAGGCCATATGGACTAAGGGTTAGATCAACCCTAGAATCATGGATGTTGAGGGATAGAGAAGTCAGTAGTCGAAGGAGGAGATTGACTGGTGTATGTTATAGATGTGGCAGGCCAAGGCATTTCAGGAGAGATTGCCCATTAGGTCCAGGTTCATCCCCATCAGTGCGAGCTCCACATCCAGCTACAGCATATCCAGGGCAATCAGCAGGGTTAGTAGCATTACAGACGGGTTAGGGTTCCTAGGGTAGGGAACAACAGTCTGTGGGCAGAGAACATACTATGGGCAATAGAGGACAAGCCCGTGATTTTGCATCTACTGCCATGGTGACAGGTATAACTTTAGTCTGGTTTTGGCAAACTGATTTTCATTTAATTTGAGCACTATATATTGAGTTGTATTTCAAGAAACTTTGAAGTATTTTGACCTAGTTCCGAGATTTGTTATTGATATTGAGGATGTTGGGAAATGGTGGTGGTTGGATATTAAACTGAACTTGTAGGCTGGGTAATATTTGATTGCTCAAGGATATATTTTAAGTTGGATTATAAATCACACACAAGGTGCTTATGTAAATGCCTAGGAGGAAGGCAATTATTATGCCTACAAGGTTTTTGGTTTAATGCTTGAATGAAAATATATAGCCTTGGAAGGTCCTAAGTAACCAAGATAAGAATATGATTTGGCATGGATGCCAATGTCATAAGATTGATGTATATTTATTGTGGCTAGCCTAGTAGCGTGCGTAGGCAGATAAAACTGATGGTATAGTCATGATAGCCTAGTATAGTTTCTAAGTGGGTTATATTGATTATATGGTTGTTGTTGCCTAGTGGTAATCTACACGGATAAATATACGGATGTGGATGTTTATGTTTTCCCTGTGCACCAGGGAGTTTTGAGATTTCATTCTCGCACTAGTTCCTGAGTTTAAGATGATGGGCCTTAACAGGCGGAGATCATCATATATCTTAGATGACATGAGGGGCTATGCCTGGCAGATCATCACCACACGAACTTTGTCCGGGTTATTATGCTAGCACGTGGAACTAGATGCGATGGATTTAATCATGAATTATTACATTAATCTCGCGACTATGTGAAATATGGAGTTTTCTGGTTATTGTACGTGATTGAGACATATTGCCCTAGTACTGGTTATTTAATATTTGGATTGTATTCAAAATGTTTAATGGTATTACGGGCTATGCCCGGGACATGTGTTGATATCGCAAACTGTATGCAAATTTATACAGATACTATAGACTTTTTCTAAAATTGTATAGTATACGGGACTCAGTGCAGGGCATACTTGAGTATAATTTGATGATAGTGTTGATCTGAAGTTACATCTATTGATATGGTATAAATGAATGGTTTATTGAATGAATGTAGTGAACATACGAGACACAATGTTATTTATTAAGCATGTATAGTTGAAAGAATGAGGCAGAGCTATGCAGCGAAAGTGCAGTGTGATCAGAGGAAAAAATAATGATTGAAACAAGATTGATTTTGGAAATATTAAAAGACTATGAGTGTATTATTTTTCTATCATTGGATAAAGCCAATATTATGGCAATGTTTTAAAATATTACTAATAGTTAATAGTAAGGGAAACCCCCCATTTATATAATCGATTAGTAGTCTTCGAGAAAGAAGGTGTTCGAGGTAAAATCCTCGAAGTGGCACCCAATTTTTCTTATGTGTTGTACCTCGATAAAGTTATGATTTATCGTGAGTTCAAATAGTTCTAATATAGTGACAGAGTATGGAACACATTGTTACGAAGTGGTGATTAAATGTTTACTATGCTAGCAGGTCTGAGCTAAGCATCAGAAGCCAGCAGTAATGCTACAGAGTTTAATATACAATAATGAGATTCAAATAGGTTATAAAGTTGAATACATAATAATGGGATTGAGATAAAGTCATTATGGGGCCTAGATATAGGCTTGTCTAAGGTAGGCAAGGAATGTGATTTTATTTGAGTGATTGTCGATAGACTGACTAAATTAGCACACTTAATTATGGGTAAATTACGTATAACATAAGTCAGTGTGCTAGGCTCCATTTAGACCAGATTGGGTCTTTGTGAAGTTTTCGTGTTTATTGTACTTGATTGAGACATCAAGTTTACAGTTAAATTCTGGAGATCATTCCAGGTAGCTTCTGAAATACAGTTGCGATTTAGTACCGTATTTCATTTACGGACAGATGAACAGTCCTTGAGGACATGTTATGTGTTAATATACTAGATTCCGAGGAGAATCGGAATCGATACATATCATTGATTGAGTTTGTATATATTAACAGTTTTCAGTACAGTATGCAAATGATACCATTTCTGGTATTTAGGTCTAGTTTCGGACTTATCTTATAGATTATTTGGGATTGCGATCCGAGTTTATTTATTGTTGATCATTGCAAAACTAGGACCGAGACATTGTATGGCCGGATGTGCCAGTATCTTGTCAGTTAATTTAAGAAAGGAGGATATCAGTTGTTCAGTTCAGATATGGTACGGTACACCTAGAAAAAGGTGTAGTTAATCAAAGATATATTAGTAACTGCTAGAGTAGGCAGAAGTCGTATGCCGATAGCATGTGACTATGTATTCTTGAAAGTTTCACCTTTCAAGAGTGTTATAAGCTTTGGCGGATGGGCCAAGCTGAGTCCAAGGTATATCGGACCATTTCAGATATTGAGTGAGAACTATCACCTGAGATGAGTGGTGTACACCTTGTGTTTCATGTACTTATGATGTAGAGATTCATGTCAGACGATTTTCATGTGATACAACCAAAGATAGTACCTGTACTTTTATATAAGTTGACTTTATGCAAAATTCGAGGACGAATTTTATTAAGGGGGAAGAATTGTAAGACTCTCGTAAGTACGAGATCAATTCGAGACAATTATAACATGCGAATGGCACGAGGTTAAACTTTGAAATGCCTACAGAAAGGATGGGCTACCATGTGGTACACATGTTGTATGATAAATTGTAGAGTTCGGGTTTAATTGAGTGATTAAGTGATTTAACCCCAAATTGACTAAAAGTCAGGATAGGATAAAGTCCGTAAAATGTGATAAGTTAACTTCACATAGTGTTGATATGTGATATAACATTATTTGGGAGTGTTAGAACATGAATCGGCAGAAAAATCGGTAAAATATGAATAGGGGTATTTTGGTAATTTTACCCAAAATTTTGTTTTTAGTCCGTAAATGGTACCAATGGACTAAGTGATCATATAGGATCATAATATGATGTTTAGATAAAAAATTGGACATTAAAATCAAATCCGATAGCTAAAATCGTCTAATTCGTCATTTAGTGATGCTAGCGTAAATTGCCGTAAAAACATGGTTCGGGATTTTTTGAAACTGATCCGAACACATGGACTTATGTTATAACATATGAGGATTATGAATATGACAAGAAAAATAAAAAATAGAGTTGAAATCGGATTAGTCCTTAAGTAACCTAAAGGAAAGAAAATCGAAAACTGACCGCGGGAAGGTCCGAAAAAGGTTTTAAATGGATCAATAGATTAATATAAACATAAAATGATGTTAGCAAGCTACTGGTGAAATCAAAACAAAAATCGGAGCTAAAACCAAAAAAGTCAAAATATTGACTCGTTGGCGCTCCGAGGCCCGGATTTGGGTTTCGGGATATCAAAAAAAAATATCCGAACATGAAGATCAGTATATTATCATATTTGGAACATATCCGTGTCAAGAAAAGTGGAAAACGAGCTTCCGAACGTTAAAATGTCATGTTGGCTTGCTAAGGTACTAAAGGACAAAATAGAGGCAAAATGGTCATTTGACCATAGCCCACTTATTAAGTCTGAAAATCAGACTTCTTCCTCCCCCAATTTCACGTGAGAAACCAGAAAAATGAGAAAGAAAGAGGGGAAGCCATGGAAGCTTGCTTCCAAGCTTTCTCTCTCCTCCGTTTACTAGGCAGATCACCAAAATTTTCAAAGATTTCACAAACCCAAAGGTAACTTCATGTTCTAAGCTTGATTTTGATGTTATATTTTGAAGATTTTGCCTTTAGCTATGAGAAACCATGTGGGCTAAAAAAATTGGTGGTGGTGAACCACCATGTTGCCACCATTTTTTTCACCACGGGAGGTGTTCCTCCATCTCCTTAAACCATAAATTAGTATCGGATAGCTTTGAATCAAAATTTAGAGGCTAAAACGAGTTTGGCCGAAACCTATCTTGCCATGAGGTGGTGCCGCCACCTTCCATGGTTGTTCGAGGCCACCGTTAGCTTCGTTGTCATCGTGTGAGCAACTTTCTAGTTGATTGTTGCTCCAAATTTTAATCCGAGCTAAATTTAAAAATTTATTTGTAAAAAAATTCTTAAGCTGAAAATTTTTGGATAGCAGCTAACTATTATAAATGATGGGAATTTGAGTGTCCCGTAGTTGTAAAATATTTACAGAATATCCTGGCGATGTCGTAGGTATCCGTATCGTGGAGTTCGCCTGGGATCGCGACAAAGTCACGAAAGTGCCGCTTTAATACTCGAAATAACACTGTGAGTATTTAGGTTAATCTAGGAGGTAGTTGTTGTTTTATATGCATTGTTGATTGATATGGATATTGAAACACGAAAGATTGCTCGAATTACGAAAATGGTAAGTTTCGAACCTTACGCGGATCAAAGGTGTAAGTGTGGTGTTAATATGGTTACATGAGGTAAGTGTTGTGGAGTTGAATAATAATGAATGTTAGTTATTTGAAATGCTCGGATATGCTTAATTGAGACGTTGGGCAAGATACGAATTATGGTTGTACTTGTCGGATAGTATGAAATTGTGTTTGAGGCATTATGGGTACAAATTTGTGAAATTGGTTGATGAATGATATTGTATAGGATGGTTAAGTATTTAAGGATAGTTAGATATTGTAGATTAAAAGGTTATGCACATAAGTTGTTTGATAAAAATTCTAAGTGAAATTGTAATGCTTTGAAAAACATAAGTAGAAATATGTTAGTGTAGAGATTGTTCCCTAGCACAATATATATATATATATATATACATATATATATATTACTCCACGATATAAGAGAATTAATATATCATGTTGATATTATTGTACGGACAGGGTGATGTCTGGGATGCTATTATTACGGACAGGGTGATGTCCGGGATGCTATTATTATACGGACAGGGTGATGTCTGGGGTGCTATTGTTGTACGGACAAGATGATGTCCGGGATGCTATTATTGTACGGACAAGGTGAAGTCCGGGATGCTATTATTGTACGGACAAGGTGAAGTACGGGATGCTATTATTGTATGGACAAGGTGATGTCCGGGATGCTATTATTGTATGGACAGGGTGATGTTCGGGGTGCTATTGTTGTACGGACAAGATGATGTCTGGGATGCTATTGTTTTACGGACAGGATGATGTCCAGATTGCTATTGTGGTACGGATAAGATGAGTTCGGGATGGTACGGACAGGATGAGTCCAGGATTATATGGACAAGATAGTCCGGGAGGACAAATATTACGGACTGATATAAGCCCGAAATGTTTTGATGTTATAGTCATGAAAAAATTCTAAATGATAATTATAGAGGTATACAAGTAAAATCGATTGTTAAATATTTTTGGCTACCGATTTTGGCTGGCCAATGGCCTATTTATATTCAGCACTCAGCATCGAAAATTTCATAAGGTACAAATAATTTATAAGTCCCGGAACAATTTTTAAATATTACTTTTCAGTTAATTAGTCGTACTTGATATATCATGTTTATGCTTTAATGGTTAAGAAAGGAAGCACGAAATTTCCAAGTACTCTTCCTAGTTACCTTATGCTCATTGAGTTTTTCGACTCACTTCGTTTATTTTCATTTTTTTTCAGATTCTAATAGACCCAGCTCTTCCCAGATTCCGGATAGCTAGCAGCTCACATACTTGTGGTGAGCGAATTGACCCAGGACGTGGTAAGCAGTGGCGATGGTGGGGTACATTTTTGCAGTCACTAGGGTATCATGGGTCCTCTGCATTTTGTGTATGTTGAATAGGTACTGTATATTTTGTAAACGGATGTAATTAAGTGATGTAGGACGTATATCAGTCTTAGAGGCCTGGTATGAGATGGTGATGTTCATTTTTGTTATGATATATTATAAATGTATGTTTGTATATAAGATGTCATAAAGGTTGAGTCTGCTGCGAGGCATTTCGGTTACTCCCTATCGGAGGTGTCCAAACCGAGATATCATGTGTTGATGAATTATTACATTGTGAATGTTGATGATTGAGCGGCAAACCCCCATGTAGGGCGAGATTATGCCAAAATTTTGTTTGAATTGGTTTAATGAGTATACTCAGGCTTCGGAGGCAGGGGCATACCTTGTCTCTAGCCGGTCACATGCCCTGAATTTGGGGTGTGACAACTTGCCATCTCTTCTT
Organism: Fremontodendron californicum; assembly: GCA_030761205.1. Lineage (NCBI taxonomy): Eukaryota > Viridiplantae > Streptophyta > Magnoliopsida > Malvales > Malvaceae > Fremontodendron > Fremontodendron californicum. The sequence continues at coordinate 6,299,001 of JAULJL010000023.1, read as the reverse complement.
GCTTGAAATTTGAAAACAAAAACCTGTATGTACAAGAAAAATAAAATTGATTACAACTGAAAATAAGAATAAACCAATAAACTAATAATCTAAATAAAGCAATCCCCGGCAACGACGCCAAAAATTTGATGCACACAAAAGAGTGTATCTTATTTAACCTTGCACTTAAAAAAAAGAATCAATTGTAGTGTATAGTGATTAGCAAGGGTCGAGTCCTCAGGGATTGGGTTTTAGTTTATAAGTTAATAGTTTATCACTTAAAAACAAGTAAACAAAAGTAAAGGGGATTTTGAAATTAGATTTAAACTAAAGTTAACAATAAGAATGAGAAAACAAGTAATTAAGAAGAATCAAATATGAAAAATATGGTTAAGGTTTCATTCTCCACCACTAGACATCATTAAGAAACAATTCCATATCTATCAACATTAATTAGATATCAAAGTTAACAACCGCAGATAACAACAAGCTCTGCTACCCCAATCTTTCCTTAGTTTGTCGTTAAATAGAACAAGCTCTCTATTTAATCTCTAACTATCAAACAACCTAGAATAAGCTCTCTAAGTTCAATTTAATAGCAGCTTTATGATGAGAAAGATAGCTTGGTCTAAGCAACAAACACATTAGCTCGGATTGTTCAACTTAGGTTATGTTCCACTTTGCAATTATTGAAAACTTGACCTTAGTTATTAATCACAAATTGCCACTTATGAATAGGAAATCAAGACAATTACATGGATTAAGACTCCTAAACTAGCATTAGACAATTATCAAGATTTATCTAGTTGGCCACCTAAACAAATCAAAACATCATCATGAACAATTTTAATGGAAGAACATAAGCAACTTTCATTGAAATCAATGATATATAAATTATGAAGATTAATTACATAACATGTCTAGGGCTTTGAAATCACCCTTAAACAAATAAAAGTTTAGCCTAGCATAGGCATATATAATATATACATAAAACTAAAAACAAAAATAAAAGAATGGAGAAGAAGAAGAAGAATAATGATGATCCATTGAGTCTCCTCAAAAGATGTCTAGTTTGTGGCTCAAAAGATGGTATTTATAAAGCTTTAAAACTCTGAGAATAAGTCCTTGCCACACAAGTAAGCCTGGAGGTGCAAAAATCACGTTTTTGCCTTTTTTTTTTAGATTTGCGATTAGGGTTTTTCTGGCCGGAGGGTTCTTTAGGGAGATCTTCTAGCGCCATTTTGAATGCCCATTTCTTATCCGATTTGGGCCTATAATATATTGTTGGAAAGATAATCAAGTCAACTTCAAAAGTCAAGAGGAAGTTTCTTCAAATAAAGACTCTAACATCATGTTTTCCATACAACAAGCTGCGGAGGTCAAATATGCCTGATTGCTTTTCAACCAGAAATTGATATTTTTGACTCCCAAATCTTCTTCCATTTATGATTTTGTAAGCTCTTTACCATCATTATTGACATCTTTTGACTTCATTCTCCTTATTGTACCTAAAATTCAAAAACATATTATAAGTAAACAAGATAAAGATCGAAAACATAACAAAAACTAAAGGTAGAAAGGCATAAAATGTATAGTTTATGAGCTTATCACATAGAATAAGCTCTCTAAGTACAATTTAATAGCAGCTTTATGTTGAGAAAGATAGGTTGATCTAAGCAAAAAACACATAAGCTCGTATTGTTCAACAGAAATCAAGACAATTACGGATCAAGACTCCTAAACTAGCATTAGACAATTATCAAGATTTATCTAGTTGGCCACCTAAACAAATCAAAACATCATCATGAACAATTTGAATGGAAGAACATAAGAAACTTTGATAGAAAACAATGATAGATAGATTCTGAAAATTTATTACATAACATGTCTAGGGCTTTGAAATCACCCTTAACCAAATAAAAGTTTAGCCTAGCATAGGCATTGTAAACATAAACATAAAGTTTGAATAAAGTAGGAAAGTTTTAGTCAAAGCACTCTTTATTGAAGAGAGATTACAAACTTGCAGCCAAAGTAAGTGTAAGGAAGGAAAGTCTTGGCTGATTTAATTCTCCTACTTTGACTAGAATTAGCTTTAAGGAAAGATACTTGCAATTAATGCAATTAATGCAAGTTGATAGACACTAATCCTTCTTTGACAAGGATAAACATAAATGTAAGCTAGGGTATTAAGAAAAAGATGTGATTTGCAGCTAGGGTTTTTTCTACCACTAGGGTTGTTTAGGGAGATATTCCAATGCCGATTTGGATGACCATTTCTTATCCGATTTAGGCCCATGACCAACCGTTGGAAAGGTAATCAAGTTATCTTCAAAAGTCAAGAGGAAGTTTCTTCTAATAAAGAGTCTAACATCATGTTTTCTTAGCAACAAGTTTCGGAGGTCAAATCTATCTTCTTGCTTTGCACCAAGAATTTGATCTTTTTGACTCCCAAGTCTTTTTAAATCTTGTGATTCTGATTTTGTAAGCTCTTTAATATCATAATTGACATGTTTTGACTTCATCTCTTCCAAAATACCTACAAAGCATAAAAACCTAGTAAACTGTCAAGGAACTTAGAATCAAAACACAAAGTATAAGGAAATTCAATAGGAAAATGCATGAAATTAAGCACTTATCAATAAGTTCCTAAGTTCTTTCAAGAACTAAAAGAGAAAACTCTCACTGAATAAAATCAGACTTACTTGATCAAGAAATAATTAATTGTAGGCGGCTACACAAGGTATTTATAGCCTCCCTACATAACCTAATCAACTATCCTAATAGAATACAAATCCAAATGCAAGTCCTTGTCAGCTAAGGACTCCTAACCTAAGTGCAAGACGACTTAATAATCAACCAAGCACACTCCTAATCCCATTACAAGTGTAAATTCTGCTAGTCCTAATCTAAATAAGAAAGACTACTTAAATTATGGGCTAAATATGCTCAAGCCCTAACCTAATAAATTAAAAAGGATGTCCAACAAGTCAGGCCCAAAAGCCCAAGTAATTACAAAACTTAAAATAAGCCTAAATAAGCCCTCTTAATGTGCCACCTTGTGTTCTTGAATCATATGGACCCAACTTGGATGCAAGTCAATCTTGCATGTTGAAGCCTTTCTTGAATAACTTGCAACGTGGCCCAAGTGAATTCCACCCATTCTTGCCATGTTTCCTAGATCTTATTGGATCTTGGCCCATATAGAAATTGCCATGAGATTGGGACATCTTGGATCCTATCAACTAGGGACACCTAGGGGTTAAAGGCTTGTGTCACATGCTAAGTGCCACCGTGATTTCCTACGAAAGTGGATTAGATTAGATTTTCCTAAATTTTGTTTTATTTTGTTTTGCTCCAGGACTAGCAAAAAGCTAAGTGTGGGGGTATTTTATAAGCTCATAAAATATACATTTTATGCTTTCTACCTTTAGTTTTTATTATGTTTTCGATCTTTAGCTTGTTTACTTATATTATATTTTTGAATTATAGGTATTTTAGAAGAAATGAAGTCAAAAGATGTCAAATATGATGTTAAAGAGCTTATAAAGTCACAATCATAAGATGGAAAAAGACTTGGGAGTCAAAAAAATCAAATTCTTACTGCAAAGCTATCAGGTAGATTTGACCTCCAGAGCTTATTGCTAAGAAATCATTATGTTAAACTCTTTTTTTGAAGAAACTTTCTCTTAACTTTTGAAGCTGACTTGAATACCTTTTCAACGGTAGTTTACACACCCAGATCGGACAAGAAGTGGTCATCGAAATCAGCCGACGAAGTGCGAGAAGATACAGCAGAAAAACACAAGGCAGTATGCTCGACACCTAGGCACCCAAAAACTGCCAAAAAATCCAAAAACTGCCCAAAAACGTGACTTTTTGCCTCTTAACTTACTTGTGCGACAAGGACTTGTTCCTAGGGTTTTAAAACTCTATAAATACTATATTTTGAGCCACAAACTATCTATCTTTTGGAAGAGACTCAAGGATCATCACTAATTTTCTTCTTCTTCTCCATTCTTTTATTTTCTTTTTAGTTTTATGTATATATTAATTATGCCTATGCAAGGCTAAACTTCTCTTTGGTTAAGGGTGATTTCAAAGCCTTAGACATGTTTTGTAATTGATTTTTTACAAATACTTCCAACACCAACTTGTGAGATATGTCTCGCGGGCAAGGCAACAAGAAAACCATTTGGAAAAACTCATAGAAGTGAATATTCATTGAAGATAATACATTCACGGATGACTATACTCAATTCACCCACGTCTATTTGATAAAGCACAAAAGTGAAGCATTAAGGTGTTTCAAAACATATGTGACTTTAGTTGAGAATCAAATAGAAAGGAAGATTAAGTCATTAAGGACTGATCGGGGTGGAGAGTATTTGTCAAATGAATTCAAGGGGTTATGTGATGAGACAGGAATATCAAGGCAATTAATTATTCCTAAAACACTGATAAGTGCTTAATTTCACACATTTTCCTATTTAATTTCTTTATACTTTGTGCTTTGATTCTTACTTCCTTGACATTTTACTAGGTTTTTATCCTTTGTAGGTATTTTGGAGGAGATGAAGTCAAAACATGTCAATTAGGATGTTAAAGAGCTTACAAAATCACAATCACAAGATGGAAAAAGAGTTGGGAGTCAAAAAGATCAAATTCTTGGTGCAAAGCAACAAGACAGATTTGACCTTCGGAGCTTGTTGCTAAGAAAACATGATTTTAGACTCTTTATTCGAAGAAACTTCCTTCTTTACTTTTGAAGATTACTTGATTACCTTTCCAACGGCTGGTCATGGGCCTAAATTGGATAAGAAATGGTCATCCAAATCGGCATTGGAATATCTCCCTAAAAACCCTAGTGGCAGAAAAAAACCTTAGCCGTAAATGACAACTTTTTCTTAATACCCTAGTTGACATTTAAGTTTATCCTTGCCAAAGAAGGATTAGTGGCTGTCAACTTGCATTAATTGCATTAATTGCAAGTATCTTTCCTTAAAGCTAATCCTAGTCAAAGTAGGAGAATTAAATCAGCCAAGACTTTCCTTCCTTACACTTACTTTGGCTGCAAGAATATAATCTCTCTTCATTAAAGAGTGCTTTGACTAAAACTTTCCTACTTTATTCAAACTTGCTGCCAAGCTTATATCTTTCCTTAAAACACAAAAGTCAGCCACTTTTCCTTAACTTTAGCCACAAGTCAGCATTTATTGAAGGGAGAGAGCTGAAATTCACTTGTTTGATGCCCTAGCTATTGCCTATAAATAGAGACCAAGGGGGCATACGAAATTGACACTTCCCCAAGCATCAAATTTCTTCTTTGTTTCTTTGTTTTTGAGAGAGCAAGAGGCTGGATAATTAATATTCTTCTTCTTCTTCTTTCTTTCTTTTATTTTCTTCTTAGATTCTCTTTAATTTTATGTTTATGTTTACAATGCCTATGCTAGGCTAAACTTTTATTTGGTTAAGGGTGATTTCAAAGCTCTAGACATGTTATGTAATTAATTTTCAGAATCTATCTATCATTGTTTTCTATCAAAGTTGCTTATGTTCTTCTACAATAATTGTTTATGATGTTGTTTTGATTTGTTTAGGTGGCCAACTAGATAAATTTGATAATTGTCTAATGCTAGTTTAGGAGTCTTGATCCGTGTAATTGTCTTGATTTCCTATTCATAAGTAGCAATTTGTGATTAATGATTATGGTCAAGTTTTCAATAATTGCAAAGTGGAACATAACCTAAGTTGAACAATCCGAGCTTATGTGTTTGTTGCTTAGATCAACCTATCTTTCTCATCATAAAGCTGCCATTAAATTGAATTTAGAGAGCTTATTCTAGGTTGTTTGATGGTTAGAGATTAAATAGAGAGCTTGTTCTATTTAACGACGAACTAAGGAAAGATTGGGGTAACAGAGCTTGTTGTTATCTACGGTTGTTAACTTTGATAGCTAATTAATGTTGATAGATATGAAATTGATTCTTAATGATGTCTAGTGGTGGAGAATGAAACCTTAACCATATTTTTAATATTTGATTATTCTTAATTACTTGTTTTCTCATTCTTATTATTTACTTTAGTTTAAATCTGATTTCAAAAACCCTTTTTCTTTTATTGTTCTTGAATTTAAGTTTTAAACTATTAACTTATAAACTAAAACCCAATCCCTGAGGACTCGACCCTTGCTAACTACTATACTTACAATTGATCTTTTTAGTGCAAGGTTAAATAAGATATACTCTTTTGGGGTGCATCAACCTAAGTGACATGATATGTTCTAAATGAAATGAAATAACTTAAATAACATGATATTCTAAATGAAATGATATGATTTAAATGGCATGGCAAATTTAAATGATATGGCATATTTTAAATGACATGGCATATTCTAAATAATATAATCTAGATGACATGGAATATAATTTAAGTGACATGAAATGACATAAAACATAAAATAATGCTATCATGTAATAATAATAATAATAATAATAATAATAATAATAATAATAATGCATGAATATAGTATATGCTAAATAATAGGATAAAAATAAATAACTAAATAAAAAGTATAGGATATCATGAAATATTCAAACCATATAACAAACAACATAACACCAAAAGTACAAATAAAAAATAATAACAACTAGCAAAATCACATATTATATAGTATGCAAGAATATGGAAAATGCAATGCTTGAGAATGTATTTTTTCCTTTAATTAAGGAAATCCGTATATCTAAAAAGATATCCGACTATCTTAGGAAAATATATCAAATTAAATATTCTAAAACCAAAATACTTTGTGATTGTTTGAAAACAATTTTGAAAAGCTTGAATGAAGATTAAAACCCTAGCCAAACCCTTTTAAAAATGGCTCTAATTTCTTAAGTTTAAAATCCCGGACTTGAACACCCTTGATCCGAACTCTATAAAAATAATTTCTTAAGTTTAAAATGGCCTAGAAACCACCCAAAATAGAAGCTAAATTTCCTAATCAGCCCCTTCTAAGTAACTTAGCCAAAACAGCAAAATGATTTTCCCTCAAATTCAAATCTGACTCTACTGTCCAGTTTTAATGCATGATTTTTTAACCTATTTTTAAGAATTCAAAAAAATCTAAAAAAAAAATACTAGATACTAGAACATGTAGAAAACATGGGAAAAAATTGGCTTAATTGTCTGATTAAAGGTGACTGCCCAGAAAAATCGAGAAAGTACAAGTACTGGGTAAAAAAAAAACTGTTTTGCCAAAACACATTTTTTGCCTTTGATAAAATCATTTAAAAATCAAAGTAAGAATGTTGGAGACTCTCCTAAAGACCCAAAAATAGTAGCTAACACTTTTAAAAAGTTATACAAAAATTGGATAAGTAAAAAAAAAAAAAATCACAAAGTAGAATAATCAATTTGACAACTCTTTAATTTTCCACAAGTATGCTCTTGTGAGCATGACTTTGAACCATTGATTGGTCTAAGTCATAAACCATGTGGCATGACATGAAATGCATGAGAATACAGAAAATATGATGTATGAAATGTATGATTTTAAACCTAAATGACATGAAAAATGCATGGCATAGAGAATATGACCTAGACCTTAACATGAACGTACATGGCATTTAAATCAACCTAGGTCTAAAATGCATGAAATGCATGGCAATGCAAGCAAAACCTAAACCTAAAGAATGCATTGCAATAACACAAACATATAGCATTCTTAAACAAAATACACAACAACACATCATGGAAATGCAAACCTATCAACTAGTGATAAGTGCTTAATTTCATGCATTTTCCTATTGAATTTCCTTACACTTTGTGTTTTGATTCTTAAGTTCCTTGACATTTTACTAGGTTTTTATGCTTTGTAGGTATTTTGGAAGATATCAAGTCAAAACATGTCAATTAGGATGTTAAAGAGCTTACAAAATCACAATCACAAGATGGAAAAAGACTTGGGAGTCAAAAAGATCAAATTCTTGGTGCAAAGCAAGAAGACAGATTTGACCTCCGGAGCTTGTTGCTAAGAAAAATGATGTTAGATTCTTTATTCAAAGAAACTTGCTTCTTGACTTTTGAAGATCACTTGATTACCTTTCCAACGGTTGTTTAGGTCATGGGCCTAAATCGGATAAGAAATGATCATCCAAACCGGCATTGGAATATCTCCTTAAACAACCCTAGTTGCAGGAAAAACCCTAGCCGCAAATCACATTTTTTTCTTAATACCCTAGCTGACATTTATGTTTATCCTTGTCAAAGAAGGATTAGTGGTTGTCAACTTGCATTAATTGTTAGAATCTTTCCCTAAAGCTAATCCTAGTCAAAGTAGGACAATTAAATCAGCCAAGACTTTCCTTCCTTACACTTACTTTGGCAGCAAGTTTGTAATCTTTACTCGTTAAAGAGTGCTTTGACTAAGACTTTCCTACTTTATTAAAACCTTGGCTGCCAAATATTCATTCTTTCCTTAAAACACAAAAGTCAGCCACCTTTCCTTAACTTTAGCCACAATTTAGCATTTATTGAAGGGAGAGAGCTGAAATTCACTTGTTTGATGCCCTAGCTATTGCCTATAAATAGAGATCAAGGGGGCAAACGAAATTTACACTTCTCCAAGCATCAAAGTTCTAATTTCTTCTTTGTTTTTGAGAGAGCAAGAGGCTGGATAATTAATATTCTTCTTCTTCTTCTTTCTTTCTTTTATTTTCTTCTTAGAGTCTCTTTAATTTTATGTTTATGTTTACAATGCCTATGCTAGGCTAAACTTTTATTTGGTTAAAGGTGATTTCAAAGCCCTAGACATGTTATGTAATTAATTTTCAGAATCTATCTATCATTGTTTTCTATCAAAGTTGCTTATGTTCTTCCATAAAAATTGTTCATGGTGATGTTTTGATTTGTTTAGGTGGCCAACTAGATAAATCTTGATAATTGTCTAATGCTAGTTTAGGAGTCTTGATCCGTGTAATTGTCTTGATTTCCTATTCATAAGTAGCAATTTATGATTAATGATTATGGTCAAGTTTTTAATAATTGCAAAGTGGAACATAACCTAAGTTGAACAATCCGAGCTTATGTGTTTGTTGCTTAGATCAACCTATCTTTCTCATCATAAAGCTGCCATTAAATTGAATTTAGAGAGCTTATTCTAGGTTGTTTGATGGTTAGAGATTAAATAGAGAGCTTGTTCTATTTAACGAAGAACTAAGGAAAGATTGGGGTAACAGAGCTTGTTGTTATCTACGGTTGTTAACTTTGATAGCTAATTAATGTTGATAGATATGAAATTGATTCTTAATGATGTCTAGTGGTGGAGAATGAAACCTTAACCATATTTTTCATATTTGATTCTTCTTAATTACTTGTTTTCTCATTCTTATTGTTAACTTTAGTTTAAATCTGATTTCAAAATCCCCTTTACTTTTGTTTACTTGTTTTTAAGTTTTAAACTATTAACTTATAAACTAAAACCCAATCCCTGAGGACTCGACCCTTGCTAATCACTATACTTTACAATAGATTCTTTTTAAGTGCAAGGTTAAATAAGATACACTCTTTTGGGTGCATCAAGTTTTTGGCGCCGTTGCCGGGGATTGCTTTCTTTAGTTTATTAGTTTATTGGTTTATGTATATTTTCAGTTCTAATTATTTACTTTCTTATTATTATTTTTTTTTTTTATTAGTGAATGTTCCAAGCTCCTGAAGAAGACTTAAGACTTAGGAGAATTCGGGAATTTATAACTTCTCACCAACAACCAATCGAGGAGTTGATCCAAAACATCGAAGAGGAGCAAGGAGAGATGGCAGCAGCTGACAACCGAACTCTCAAGGAGCTAGCCGCTCCGGACTTGGATCAACTACCATTATGCATGGAATATGCTAATCTTGAGGTAGCTTTTGAATTAAAATCTGGTTTGATTCATCTTCTCCCAACTTTTCATGGTTTTGCAGGAGAGGATCCAAATAAGCACCTCAAGGAATTCCATGTAGTTTGCTCAAGCATGAGACCAACAGGAGTCATGGAAGAGCAAGTTAAGTTGAGAGCCTTTCCATTCTCTCTAGCTGATTCAGCAAAGGAATGGCTCTACTATCTACCATCCGGGACCATCACTACATGGAATGATATGAAGAAAGCATTCTTGGAAAGGTATTTCCCAGCATCTAAGGCTGCCAACATTAGAAAAGAGTTATGTGGGATTCGGCAATACAATGGAGAGTCCTTATATGAATATTGAGAGAGGTTCAAGAAACTTTGTGCATCATGTCCACACCATCAGATAAATGAACAACTTCTCATCCAATACTTCTATGAAGGTCTCATGCCCATGGAGAGAAGTATGATAGATGCCGCTAGTGGGGGAGCTCTAGTTGATAAGACTCCCGGGGCTGCTAGAACTCTAATCTCCAACATGGCAGCCAATTCTCAACAATTCTCAATGAGACAAGATCCACCACCAAAACCCAAGAGAGTTAATGAGGTAAGTATATCATGCCTTGAACAAAAATTTGATAAACTGACTTCTCTTGTTCAACAATTGGCTGTAGGTAATATACAGCAAATAAAGGCTTGTGGCATATGTTCAAACATGGGGCACCAAACTGATATGTGTCCAACACTTCAAGAGGACACCAATGAACATGTGAATGCCATGGGTGGATTTTAGAACCAATCAAGGAAATATGATTCCTACTCAAACACTTACAATCCAGGATGGAGGGATCATCCAAACTTCAATTATGGAGGGAACCAATCACAAACTATTCCTCCACCATTTGACAACAGGCCACCGGGTTTTCAGCAAAAAGTGCAACAACCATACCAAACCCGACAACAACTGCCACCCACCCAAAATTCAGGTACTTCTCTTGAAGATCTTGTTAAAGCTCTTTCTACTAATACAATTCAATTTCAACAGGAAACAAAGACAAGTATTCGAAATTTGGAGAGTCAAATTGGGCAATTGGCAACAACCATGAGTCAAATGCAAGCAAGGGATTCTGGGAAATTACCTTCCCAAACCATAGTGAATCCAAGAGAGAATGCCAATGCTATAACTTTAAGAAGTGGGAAACAGCTAGAGACACCACAAAATGATAGTGCTCAAGGGGAAAACAACACCATGGCATCCTCTTCACATCCCAACGAGCCACTAAAAAAGGTAATTCCTAAACCATCCTTTCCTTCTTATATAACTACTCTACCTTTTCCTAACAGGTTAGCAAAGTCCAAGAAGGAGGAGCAAGAGAAGGAAATTTTAGAAACCTTCCGGAAAGTAGAGGTGAACATTCCTTTACTAGATGCTATCAAGCAAGTGCCAAGATATGCCAAGTTCCTAAAAGAGTTGTGCACATCTAAACGGAAGTTGAAATGGAATGAAAAGGTAAGTGTAGGGGAGAATGTGTCAGTTGTTCTTCAAAAGAAACTCCCACCTAAATGCAAGGATCCAGGTATGTTTACCATTCCTTGTAAGATAGGCAACACCAGGTTTGAGCGTGCTATGCTAGATCTAGGGGCATCTATTAATGTCATGCCATATTCAATTTATGATTCATTGAATCTAGGTCCATTAGAGGAAACCGGTGTTATAATACAACTTGCTGACCTTTCTAACACTTACCCAAGAGGAGTTGTAGAAGACGTTCTTGTACAGGTTAATGAATTGGTTTTTTGATAACTCGTATAATTATATAGTTTTTAGTTATGTTTTATTATTGTTTTGTGTCAAATACGAGTTATTATTGCTTAGTCTAATTGTGTTTATGATCTTTTATATTTTTATGTAATTTGGTGTTTTTTTACGAGTTTCTTTGAGTGATTTCAGATTACTAGGTTAAATCAACAATTAAGGGCAAATTCAGTTCAGTTCCAGTTCCGACACCTTTTGCCATATCAGCTATATCTGGAGTTTCACTGAAGCAATAAGGCTGAAATTTTAACCGTGCAAAGTTAAGAGGCATATCTAACTTTTTCATGTTTTAAACTTCTTGAAACGGAGTCGTTTTCCCTAGCGAAATCGACCATCAAGTTGGCTGATGAGCAATGACGTCTGTGCTGACCTGTTTTGGTATTTTGCCCATATCTTCTGATCCACATCAGCAAATGAGTTGATTCCAACGGCTATGGATCACCGACTGATAGGGGAACATTTTTCTAGAAGACCATTTGATTAGATCAAGCCTCCAATATTGACAAAATCGATCATCAAGCTGGCTGATCAGAATTGTCATACAATATGACGAAAATTGTTAGAAAAATCCACCCACCTATTATACCTACCTTTGAAATTTATAAAGCTTGTCTCTTGTCATTTAGCTCTCCAAAATGTGTATAAATAGAGGGCCTTGGATGATTGTAAGAGACATTGTACATTGGTAGGTTATTAGCCATTGTAATAAAATTCTCTAAGTTTTCTTCTTCTTTCTTTTCTCTAGTTTTCTTTTTCTTTATTTTCTTCTTCTTCTTTCTTTCTTTTATTTCCTTCTTAGATTCTCTTTAATTTTATGTTTATTTTACAATGCCTATGCTAGGCTAAACTTCTATTTGGTTAAGGGTGATTTCAAAGCCCTAGACATGCTTTGTGATTGATTTTCAGATTCTATCTATCATTAATTTTCTATCAAAGTTGCTTATGTTCTTCTACAAGAATTGTTCATGATGTTGTCTTGATTTATTTAGGTGTACAACTAGATAGATCTTGATAATTATCTATTGCTAGTCTAGGAGTCTTGATCCGTGTAGTTGTCTTGATTTCCTATTCATAAGTGGCAATTTGTGATTAATGATTATGGTCAAGTTTTCAATAATTGCAAAGTGGAACATAACCTAAGTTGAACAATCCGAGCTTATGTGTTTGTTGCTTAGATCAACCTATCTTTCTCATCATAAAGCTGCCATTAAATTGAATTTAGAGAGCTTATTCTAGGTTGTTTGATAGTTAGAGATTAAATAGAGAGCTTGTTCTATTTAACGACAAACTAAGGAAAGATTGGGATAACAGAGCTTGTTGTTATCTACGGTTGTTAACTTTGATAGTTGGTTGATATTGATAGATCTGAAATTGATTCTTAATGATGTCTAGTGGTGGAGAATGAAACCTTAACCATACTTTTCATATTTGATTCTTCTTACTTACTTGTTTTCTTACTTTTCTAGTTTGCTTATTTTTAAAAGTATATTTATTTTTATTGGCTGGTTATACCGCCTAATTTGTATATTAACTTTGTTTTATTTTTATTGGCTGGTTATACCGCCTAATTTAGTATATATATTTTTATTGGCTGGTTATACCGCCTTGCATCTTATTCTTATTATTTACTTTAGTTTAAATCTGGCTTCAAAAACCCCTTTTCTTTTATTGTTTTCTTTGAACGTAAGTTATAAACTAATAACTCATAGATTAAAACCCAATCCCTGAGGACTCGACCCTTGCTAATCATTATACTTACAATTGATCTTTTTAGTGCAAGGTTAAATAAGATACACTCTTTTGGGTGCATCAAATTTTTGGCGCCGTTGCCGGGGATTGTTTTCTTTAGTTTATTTGTTACTTGGTTTATTCTTATTTTCAGTTCTAATTAGTATTATTTTCTTGTACATACATGTTTTTCTTTTTAAATTTTGAAAAAAAAAAAAGATGGAATTAAGCAATCTAACACTTGAAGAGTTGGTGGCATACATGAACATGGAGAATCAACAAGCCAATCTCACTTCCTCAGTTCAACAATTGGCCATGGGAGGATGTCAAGGCCATCAATGGTTCCAAGACCAACCGCATGATCATTACTCCAACACTTACCATGAGGGATGGTGGGATCATACTAATTATGGCTACTCGAAAAATTACCAAGAAGTAGATCCTTATGCCAATTACACTCATCCATCTAGCTTCAATCAATCATGGTCTCAAGAACCAGATCTTTTTCAACCACCACATATGACTCAAAACTCAGGTACTTCTTTAGAAGATCTTGTATATTCTCTTGTTACTGATACTTTGCAATTTCAACAGGAAACAAGGGCAAGCATCCAGAGTTTGGAAAGGCAAATGAGCCTATTGGCTAGTAGTACGATGGAATTAGTAGCAGAAAGATCTCTAGCACTCCCTTCCCAAACGGTGATTAACCCAAAGGAGAATGCTACTATTGTGACCTTGAAGAATGAGGAACAAGATGAGGATGAAACAAAACCAAAGATGGATTCACTTCTTGAGGATAATGAAGCCACCATTCAAATTGAGAGTACTTTGACACCTCAGGTAGCTTTTAAGGTTCTTATTTCTACTAATGTTCCTTCTCCACTTTTTCCTAGCAGATTTGCAAAGTCCAAAAAGGTGGAACATGAACAACAATTTTTGGAAACCTTAAACAGCTTGCTTGTGGATGCCATTAGACAAGTACCAAGATATGCACAATTCCTCAAAGAGCTATACCCCACCAAGAATGATGAAATAATACGTGTGGGGGAGAAGGCATTGGCTGTTTTGCAAAGAAAACTTTCTCCAAAACGCAAAAATTCGAGAAGTTTGATGTCTAAGCCAAAAGATCCTAAAAAGCCAAGAAGGGGAATTGGCTAGGCTGAAAACAATCAATCAAGTGCTAATTGGGGGAGACAGCCTAATTAGTGAAAGCATTGCCAAACTGCCATCCTCAGATTTGCTCTCTTTTTCTTTATCTTTTTCTTATGTTTTTTTTTGCTAATTGTGTTTAGTGTTTCTAAGTTCATTTAGGCTGCATAAGTTTATTTTGTTTATTAGTTCTTTTCACTTACACATGATTCTTTCATTTGGGATTAATAGTATTACATTAATGACAATGTAAGAATTATGTGTGGGGGGAAGAATTTAGGATTTTATTTAGAGTGTTTTGTTTTTGTGTCTTTTTATGTTGTTTTTCTTTCTGATCCGTGTTTTGAAAATAACTAGATGTAAATATAATTTTTAATTTTTTTAACCCCGGTTAAATGGCGGATAACGGTACTCCGTGATTATTTAAATCGGTTTCATCAGCTACCCACAAAACTGATATTGTATATAAATTTCTCTTCCAATTTCTCTTTCAATTTTTTTCATTTTTTTTTAGGATGGATGATATTCTCACAAGATTGCAGAAACGATTTCCTCCTTTTCCTCGAAATATTTTACTGAAGCTTTACCAAGTTCGATTTGAAAGATTAAGAATGCTTATGCACAAAGGGATTCCTGAAGACATACGTTGGATAATTGAAGCCAAGGTACGTGAAGATGAATATCTTCCTGTTTTGCATTTACCAGGTACAGGTAGAAGCACTTTTGCAAAGAAGCGACGAGCAAAGCGCATGAGTTCAAATTGCCACAAATGTGCACGATGGACGTGTAACGGTAAATGTCGTTCTATTGGGATTCCGTCCTCTAATCGAGATGATAAAATTGAATTCATTAAGGATGGACTGAGTAAGGAGAATTTGGGTAATATCCAACTTTCTCTTGAGACGCATCCTAGTGGAGACGTACAAAGAGAAATTCTTGATTTATGGCCGCAATTCCAAAGGGAATGGCAACATCTTGGGAATCTGATGTTAAAAGACCCTGTTTGTCAGCTTGTAAGAAAACTGGATGGGAAGCATATCCTCGACTCATAGAAGGCGTTTAAGCCGTTTCTGGACGTAAAACCAGAGGAAGATGTGAGCCACAATCACAACTACAATAAATGACTTCTCAGCTTTTGGTTTGATTTGCAATAACTTCATTTCGGTTTAATTTACGTGTTGTTCGATTTGTGTAATTATTCTCATTTTTTTTTATTGGTCTTTTACGGTTGATTTTTCTTCTCTTTTTGATTTTCTTCCTGAAATCACGCAAAAATCTTTTGTTAGGTAGGTTAACATTTTCTTCTGACAGGTCAAATACACTTTCGGCGACATTATTACTCTTGTCTGATTCACTACTCAGTCCTCTATATATTACACCATGTACTCATTCTCTTTCAGGCACTCGAAAAAAAAATGGAAAGTACTTCGTCCCAGCGCATTGAAAAAATTTGTGTCTTTGGAGGTGCTTATCCAGGGAAAAATAAAATATTAGCTGATGAAGCCATAAGAGTTGGAGTAATACTTGCCCAACAAAAAATCCAGTTGATTTATGGAGGCGGTAGTACGGGTTTAATGGGAGCAGTCGCTACAGCAGCACACGCCGGAGGAAGTCCAGTTCTAGGAATCGTTCCAAAACTATTCACAGGTTTTTGTGGACCTACCGTGGGTAAGGAAATACAAGTCTGGAGTATCCCTGAACGGATGACAATCATGTACCATTGTGCCGATGCATTCATTGCTTTACCAGGAGGTCTGGGTACATTGGAAGAAATAGCTTGCGTGGCTTCTTGGTCATCTTTGGTCACAAATAAAAAACCCATTGGTTTGCTTAATATTAATGGTTATTTTAGTAATTTGCTTTCATATTTAGATAATGCTGTGGATAATGGATTCATGTTTTCAGAGGCAAGGAGAACCATAATTTCTGCTACAACCATTGAAGATTTACTCAAAAAGCTCCAAGCTTATGAGTGTTTATCTGCTACGGTTGTTTCGCAAACGCTCGGAAAAAGAAAAAGA
Source organism: Fremontodendron californicum (assembly GCA_030761205.1). NCBI lineage: Eukaryota > Viridiplantae > Streptophyta > Magnoliopsida > Malvales > Malvaceae > Fremontodendron > Fremontodendron californicum. Next base: position 6,282,431 of record JAULJL010000023.1, on the reverse strand, counting down.
GATATGGACGAGCAAGGAGTGGATTGCACTTTGTCTTTGTGACATTATCTAACATTTTGTTTGTTGTGTCTCAGTTATAATAAGTGGTTAGCAACCTCTGCAGGTAATATCTCCTAAATTCTACCTTTAAAATTTGACATTGGGGACAATGTCATATTTTAGTAGGGGGTAAGGGACATATTTTTCTAATATAAAAAAAAAAAAAAAAATTGTTGTGTGTTAAGACATTTAGAAGTATTCATTCTGAACAAGGTCTGAGTAAGGGAGACTTGAGACATACCTTGTCAGTTTGATTTAATCTTCTAAAAAAAAAAAAAAAAAGCATGTTTAGACTTTGTGTGTTTTTAGTGTGTTTTAGTTACTTTCAATACTATGATGAGATATGAATTGCATAAGTCTAAAACAGATTTATTAGTGAGAAGATTTTCATGAGAATTGAGCTTGATGTCAATCTTTTATGAGCCAATGTTAATATGATATGTTGATTGAGAAAGAAGCATGTTTAGACTTAATCTGACTTGTATAATCATCCTTGTGAGTTTTTGAGCCTATAATGATTGATGCATTATACAAATCAATCTAATTTCTTTCTTGAGTGCTCTTATGATTACATGATTCTCTAGAACTTGCTTTAAACCGTTTGAGACTATATTGATACATGTGACAACATGAATATGATAGAGGCATTAGGATTATAACCAGAGCCAAACAGCCATCCATTATTAATGTTCCAAGAGAACACACCCTTAGTGAACCAATTTGAGCCTACATTGAATAAGCTATCTCTTTGGTAACCATAACTTGTCCCTAACCTAAATATACTTATATCTTTACCTTTGTTCCAAAGATGAATTAGCATGTTTTGAGACAAGTTGCAAAGACAAGGAAGATCTATTGAAAATTTGGGTTAGAAACAAGAAATAAGTGTGGGGGGAAAGAAAAGAAAAGTCAAGAGAAAAAAAATGGAATACTGGCAAATACATTCCGATCTATTGAAAAAGGTTGAAGATTTACTCAAAAAGCTCCAAGCTTATGAGTGTTTATCTGCTACGGTTGTTTCGCAAACGCTCGGAAAAAGAAAAAGAGATATGCACGAGCAAGGAGTGGATTGCACTTTGTCTTTGTGACATTATCTAACATTTTGCTTGTTGTGTCTCAGTTATAATAAGTGGTTAGCAACCTCTGCAGGTAATATCTCCTAAATTCTACCTTTAAAATTTGACATTGGGGACAATGTCATATTTTAGTAGGGGGTAAGGGACATATTTTGCTAATTTAAAAAAAAAAAAAATTGTTGTGTTTTAAGACATTTAGAAGTATTCATTCTGAACAAGGTCTAAGTAAGGGAGACTTGAGACATACCTTGTCAGTTTGATTTAATCTTCTTCAAAAAAAAAAAAAACATGTTTAGACTTAGTGTGTTTTTAGTGTGTTTTAGTTACTTTCAATACTATGATGAGATATGAATTGCATAAGTCTAAAACATATTTATTAGTGAGAAGATTTTCATGAGAATTGAGCTTGATATCAACCTTTTTATGAGCCAATGTTAATATGATATGTTGATTGAGAAAGAAGCATGTTTAGACTTAAAATTGACTTGTATAAACATCCTTGTGAGTTTTGAGCCTATATGATTGATGCATTATACAAATCAATCTAATTTCTTTCTTGAGTGCTCTTATGATTACATGATTCTCTAGAACTTGTTTTAGACCTTGTTGAGACTATATTGATGCATGTGACAACATGAATATGATAGAGGCATTAGGATTTTTAGCCAGGGCCAAACAGCCATCCCTTATTGATGTTCCAAGAGAACACACCCTTAGTGAACCAATTTGAGCCTACATTGAATAAGCTATCTCTTTGGTAACCATAACTTGTCCCTAACCTAAATATACTTATATCCTTACCTTTGTTCCAAAGATGAATTAGCATGTTTTGAGACAAGTTGCAAAGACAAGGAAGATCTATTGAAAATTTGGGTTAGAAACAAGAAATAAGTGTGGGGGGAAAGAAAAGAAAAGTCAAGAGAAAAAAAAATGGAATACTGGCAAATACATTCCTATGTAAAAAAAAAATATGAATCATCTCTTGAATTTGGGGAAAAAAAAAAGATGTTACAAAGTTGTTTAGAATGAAGAAAAGGCCCAACATGAATATCCGGCCTAGGTGACTATGTACTTGTAAAGAGTTTTGAGAAGTTTCTTTGTATGATCTTATTATGTCTCTAAACTTTATGAACTCTTTGGAACCTTTGTGATATCTTTATCCTTTTGCTCTTCAACCACATTACAAACCCCTTGGCCCCATTACAACCTTGATTAAAGACCTCTTGATTCATGAAGTTGTATGATCTAAATAGTGGAGAATAGGTGGACAAGCAAGAATATGGTAGAACTGTTTTCATGAGATTGATTGAGTGTAAACACTTTACCACTACTTTAAAGAATGAAAATCATGAGAGTATCCCATGTGAGTAGTTGAGAATAAGTTTGAATGTGCACTATTTTGATTGAAATATGTTATGTTAATATTGGCTTAACTCAAACAATTTACATTCAAGCATGATTTTTTGTGAAATTCTTTAAGCTATTGATTAGTTTATAAGACTTGTTCAAAGATTGTCTCTAATCTGTATTGAAAGGATTATGAGTAAATATTTTTAGTATATGTAGTTTATTTATATTTTAGTTTTTCAATGTTTGTGGGTATCGTTCTAGTAAACCCTCACGAGACTAAACTCGTCCACTAGGGACACCTAGGGGTTTAAAGGCTTGTGTCACATGCTAAGTGCCACCGTGATTTCCTACGAACATGGATTGGATTAGATTTTCTTATTTTATTTTTATTGAGTCGTTGCTAGGGACTAGCAACAATCTAAGTGTGGGGGTGTGATAACTCGTATAATTATATAGTTTTTAGTTATGTTTTATTATTGTTTTGTGTCAAATACGAGTTATTATTGCTTAGTCTAATTGTGTTTATGATCTTTTATATTTTTATGTAATTTGGTGTTTTTTTACGAGTTTCTTTGAGTGATTTCAGATTACTAGGTTAAATCAACAATTAAGGGCAAATTCAGTTCAGTTCCAGTTCCGACACCTTTTTCCATATCAGCTATATCTGGAGTTTCACTGAAGCAATAAGGCTGAAATTTTAACCGTGCAAAGTTAAGAGGCATATCTAACTTTTATATGTTTTACACTTCTTGAAACGGAGTCGTTTTCCCTAGCGAAATCGACAATCAAGTTGGCTGATGAGCAATGACGTCTGTGCCGACCTGTTTTGGTATTTTGCCTATATCTTCTGATCCACATCAGAAAATGAGCTGATTTTAACGGCTATGGATCACCGACTGATAGGGGAACATTTTTCTAGAAGACCATTTGATTAGATCAAGCCTCCAATATTGACAAAATCGATAATCAAGCTGGCTGATCAGAATTGTCATACAATATGACGAAAATTGTTAGAAAAATGCACCCACCTATTATACCTACCTTTGAAATTTATAAAGCTTGTCTCTTGTCATTTAGCTCTCCAAAATGTGTATAAATAGAGGGCCTTGGATGATTGTAAGAGACATTGTACATTGGTAGGATATTAGCCATTGTAATAAAATTCTCTAAGTTTTCTTCTTCTTTCTTTTCTCTAGTTTTCTTTTTCTTTATTTTCTTCTTCTTCTTTCTTTCTTTTATTTCCTTCTTAGATTCTCTTTAATTTTATGTTTATGTTTACAATTCCTATGCTAGGCTAAACTTCTATTTGGTTAAGGGTGATTTCAAAGCCCTAGACATGTTTTGTGATTGATTTTCAGATTCTATCTATCATTAATTTTCTATCAAAGTTGCTTATGTTCTTCTACAATAATTGTTCATGATGTTGTCTTGATTTATTTAGGTGTACAACTAGATAGATCTTGATAATTATCTATTGCTAGTCTAGGAGTCTTGATCCGTGCAATTGTCTTGATTTCCTATTCATAAGTGGCAATTTGTGATTAATGATTATGGTCAAGTTTTCAATAATTGCAAAGTGGAACATAACCTAAGTTGAACAATCCGAGCTTATGTGTTTGTTGCTTAGATCAACCTATCTTTCTCATCATAAAGCTGCCATTAAATTGAATTTAGAGAGCTTATTCTAGGTTGTTTAATGGTTAGAGATTAAATAGAGAGCTTGTTCTATTTAACGACAAACTAAGGAAAGATTGGGATAACAGAGCTTGTTGTTATCTACAGTTGTTAACTTTGATAGTTGGTTGATATTGATAGATCTGAAATTGATTCTTAATGATGTCTAGTGGTGGAGAATGAAACCTTAACCATATTTTTCATATTTGATTCTTCTTACTTACTTGTTTTCTTACTTTTCTAGTTTGCTTATTTTTAAAAGTATATTTATTTTTATTGGCTGGTTATACCGCCTAATTTTTATATTAACTTTGTTTTATTTTTATTGGCTGGTTATACCGCCTAATTTAGTATATATATTTTTATTGGCTGGTTATACCGCCTTCCATCTTATTCTTATTATTTACTTTAGTTTAAATCTGGATTCAAAAACCCCTTTTCTTTTATTGTTTTCTTTGAACGTAAGTTATAAACTAATAACTCATAGATTAAAACCCAATCCCTGAGGACTCGACCCTTGCTAATCATTATACTTACAATTGATCTTTTTAGTGCAAGGTTAAATAAGATACACTCTTTTGGGTGCATCATTTTTCCCGCGGACTTTTATGTTATTGAGATGTCTTCTAATCCCACACCTATTCTATTAGGGAGACCATTCTTGAAAACAGCAAGAACTAAAATAGATGTACATGATGGCACTTTAACTATGGAATTTGATGGTGAAATAATTCGCTTTAACATTTTTGAGGCCATGAGATATCCTAGTGATGTGCATTCTGTTTTTAATATTGATATAATTGACTCACTAGTGCAGCAAGCTTATGAGCTAGAAGGTGAAGATAGTGTGGAAATAGTCCTTAGCAAACATCTCGGAATGGGGAATGCTAAAGGGGAACTAGCCTTGAGTGACCATGTGGAAGGGGCACTAGAATCTTTACACTCGCTTCCACCTAAAGATGCAAGGTTTGATGTTTCATTTATTGATTTGCCTTTATCTAATGAGAAACTTCTACCTTCCATTTTGCAGGCACCAACTTTAGAGTTGAAACCATTACCGAACCACTTGAAATATGTGTTCTTAGGTGAAAAGGACACACTACCGGTCATCATTGCCAAAGAGCTCACACCTTTGCAAGAAGAGCGACTTATCCGAGTGCTTAGAGAGCATAAAACAGCAATTGGTTGGACAATTGCCGATATCATGGGAATAAGCCCATCTATGTGCATGCACCAGATTTTGTTAGAGGAGGCGTCCAAACCAACAAGAGAAGCACAAAGAAGATTGAACCCTCCTATGATGGAGGTTGTGAAAAAGGAGATACTGAAGCTCCTAGATGTTGGAGTGATCTATCCTATCTCGGATAGCAAATGGGTGAGGTCCAAGTGGTTCCAAAGAAATCAGGTGTAACGGTGGTAACAAATAATGAGAATGAACTTGTTCCTACTAGGATTCAAACAGGGTGGCGAGTTTGTATTGATTATCGAAAACTTAATTCCACAACTCGCAAAGACCACTTTCCTTTACCTTTTATTGATCAAATGCTTGAAAGGTTAGCTGGCCATTCTCATTATTGTTTTCTTGATGGTTTTTCAGGTTATAATCAGATTGCCATTGCTCCGGAGGACCAAGAGAAAACAACATTCACTTGTCCATTTGGTACTTTTGCATACCGACATATGCCATTTGGTCTTTGTAATGCACCAGCTACATTCCAAAGGTGTATGGTTAGCATATTTTCAGATTATGTAGAGAACATCATAGAAGTGTTTATGGATGATTTTAGTGTCTATGGTGATTCTTTTCATAGATGTCTAGAGAACCTTACACTTGTACTTGAAAGATGCATGGAAACTAACCTTGTTTTGAATTGGGAAAAATGTCACTTTATGGTAGAACAAGGAATAGTTTTGGGCCATGTTATTTCTTCTAGAGGGATAGAGGTTGATAAATCTAAAATAGCTATTATGTATTCTTTACCACCTCCCACAAATGTGAGAGAGGTTCGTTCTTTTCTTGGACATACAGGTTTCTATAGGAGATTTATCAAAGACTTCTCAAAGATCACATTACCTCTTTGCAAGCTACTACAAAAGGATGTGGTTTTCCACTTTGATGACAAATGCAAAGAGGCGTTTGAAACATTGAAGGGACTCTTGACATCAGCTCCTATCATGCAACCACTAGATTGGAATGTACCTTTTGAAATCATGTGTGATGCTAGTGACTATGCCATTGGAGCTGTTTTGGGCCAACGGGTTGGCAAAGCCTCACATGCCATTTATTATGCCTCCCGAACTCTTAATGATGCTCAATTGAACTATTCCACTACTGAAAAAGAACTTTTGGCTGTTGTATTTGCTTTAGAAAAATTTCGATCTTATTTAATTGGTACTAAAGTAATTGTATATTCTGACCATGCAGCCCTTAGGTACTTACTCACTAAGAAGGAGGCCAAACCAAGGTTGATTAGATGGATACTTCTCTTACAAGAGTTTGATTTGGAGATAAAAGATAAGAGAGGTAGTGACAACCTGGTTGCGGACCATCTTAGCCGTTTAGTTCATGAAGAGGATGCACTACCCTTGAATGAGAACTTTCCGGATGAGCAACTTCTTTTTATAAGTACAACAACTCCTTGGTATGTCGATATTGTTAATTACTTAGTTACCAAGAAGTTGCCACAAGAGTTGACACAAGCTCAAAGAAATAAGATCAAGAGTGATGCCAAATACTACATATGGGATGATCCTTACCTTTGGAAGCATTGCTCCGATCAGATTATGAGAAGGTGTGTACTCGAATCTGAATTTCAATCTATTCTCACCTTTTGTCACTCTTATGCATGTGGAGGACACTTTGGATCCAAAAGAACAGCCATGAAAGTTCTTGATTCTGGATTTTATTGGCCTACTATATTCAAAGATGCATACCTCTTTTGCAAGTCATGTGATCGTTGCCAAAGAACAGGTAACTTAGGTGCTAGAAATCAAATGCCTCAAACTCCAATACTTATTGTTGAAATTTTTGATGTATGGGGCATGGATTTCATGGGACCTTTTCCTTCTTCTTTTGGTAATCTTTATATTTTACTTGCCGTTGATTATGTTTCAAAGTGGGTGGAAGCAAAATCCACTAGGACTAATGACTCTAAAGTTGTTTCAGATTTTGTCAAGACTAACATCTTTGCTAGGTTTGGAACGCCAAAGGCCATAATCAGCGATAGAGGTACTCACTTTTGCAATAGGACTATAGAAGCACTTTTGAGGAAGTATAACATCACAAACAAGGTCTCCACCTCATATCATCCTCAAACTAGTGGGCAAGCTGAAGTGTCAAACCGAGAAGTTAAGTCCATCCTTGAAAAAACAGTTAATCCAAATAGGAAGGATTGGAGTTCACGACTTGATGATGCCCTTTGGGCTTATAGGACAGCATATAAGACACCCATTGGTATGTCTCCTTATCGACTTGTTTATGGTAAGCCTTGTCATCTTCCGGTTGAGTTGGAACATAAATCATATTGGGCTATCAAACAATGCAACATGGAGATGGATGAGACAGGTAAGCAAAGAAAACTTGACCTACAAGAATTAGAGGAGATAAGGAATGATGCCTATGAGAATTCTAGGATTTACAAGGAAAAGACTAAGGCATTCCATGACAAGATGATATCAAGAAAGGACTTTGTTGTTGGACAAAAAGTTGTTCTCTTCCATTCACGCCTTAAGTTATTTCCAGGTAAGTTACGTTCTCGTTGGGTTGGACCTTTTGTTATTATGTATTTACTCATGGTGCAGTTGAAATCCAAAGCCCAAAAACAGATAAGGCATTCAAAGTGAATGGTCATAGATTGAAGCCTTACTATGAGAACTTTCCAATACAAGATGTGGAGGGGTTACCACTTTTTGAGCCGAATTATGTTGAATAATAATGGCATGGGTCTAAGTCAGGCTGAGGACAATAAACCAAGCCCTTAGGTACTTACAATAAGATGGAAAAAGACTTGGGAGTCAAAAAGATCAAATTCTTGGTGCAAAGCAAGAAGACACATTTGATCTTCGGAGCTTGTTGCTAAGAAAACATGATGTTAGATTCTTTATTCGAAGAAACTTCCTTCTTGACTTTTGAAGATCACTTGATTACCTTTCCAACGGTTGGTCGAAAAGCAATCAGGAAGATTTGACCTCCGGAGCTTGTTGTAAGGAAAACATGATGTTCTATTCTTTATTTGAAGAAACTTACTCTTGACTATTGAGTTGACTTGATTATCTTTCCAACGATATATTATGGGCCTAAATCGGATAAGAAATGGGCACTCAAAATGGCACTAGAAGATCTCCCTAAAGAACCATGCGGCCAGAAAAACCCTAATCGCAAATCTGAAAAAAAGGCAAAAACGTGATTTTTGCACTTCCAGGCTTACTTGTGCGACAAGGACTTATTCTCAAGGTTTTAAAACTCTATAAATATCATCTTTTGAGCCACAAACTAGACATCTTTTGAGGAGACTCAAGGGATCATCATTCTTCTTCTTCTTCTTCTTCTTCTTCTTCTCCATTCTTTTAATTTTTCTTTTTAGTTTTATGTATATATTATCCATGCTTATGTTAGGCTAAACTTCTTTGGTTAAGGATGATTTCAAAGCCCTAGACAAGTTTTGTAATTAATTTTCAGATTTATCTATCATTAGTTTTCTATCAAAGTTGATTGTGTTCTTCCATTAAAATTGTTCATGATGATGTTTTGATTTATTTAGGGTGATCAACTAGATAGATCTTGATAATTATCTATTGCTAGTTTAAGAGTCTTGATCCGTGTAATTGTCTTGATTCCCTATTCATAATTGGCAATTTGTGATTAATGATTATGGTCAAGTTTTCGCTAATTGCAATGTGGAACATAACCTAAGTTGAACAATCCGAGCTTATGTGTTTGTTGCTTAGATCAACCTATCTTTCTCATCATAAAGATGCTATTAAATTGAACTTAGAGAGCTTATTCTAGGTTGTTGGATAGTTAGAGATTAAATAGAGAGCTTGTTCTATTTAACGACAAACTAAGGAAAGATTGGGGTAACAGAGCTTGTTGTTATCTACGGTTGTTAACTTTGATAGCTAATTGATGTTGATAGATCTGATTATTGATTCTCATTGATGTCTAGTGGTGGAGAATAAAACCTTAACCATATTTTTCTCATATTTGATTACTTCTTATTTACTTGCTTTCTTCTTTGATTATAAGTCTTTAGTTTAAATTGATTTTAAAAACCTCCTCTTTTATTTTGTTTTCTTTGAATTTAGGTTTTAGACTAATAATTTTTAAAATAAAACTCAATCCCTGAGCACTCGACCCTTGCTAACTACTATACTTTCAATTGATCTTTTTAAGTGCAAGGTTAAATAAGATACACTCTTTTGGGTGCATCAATCTATCTAGTTGATCACCCTAAATAAATCAAAACATCATCATGAACAATTTTAATGGAAGAACACAATCAACTTTGATAGAAAACTAATGATAGATAAATCTGAAAATTAATTACAAAACTTGTCTAGGGCTTTGAAATCATCCTTAACCAAAGAAGTTTAGCCTAACATAAGCATGGATAATATATACATAAAACTAAAAAGAAAAATAAAAGAATGGATAAGAAGAAGAAGAAGAAGAAGAAAAATAATGATGATCCCTTGAGTCTCCTCAAAAGATGTCTAGTTTGTGGCTCAAAATATGGTATTTATAGAGCTTTAAAACCCTGAGAATAAGTCCTTGCCGCACAAGTGAGCCTGGAGGTGCAAAAATCACGTTTTTGTCTTTTTTTTTTTTTCCTTTCAGATTTGCGGTTAGGGTTTTTCTGGTCGCAGGGTTCATTAGGGAAATCTTCTAGTGCCATTTTGAATGCCCATTTCTTATCCAATTTGGGCCCATAATATATCATTGGAAAGATAATCAAGTCAACTTAAAAAGTAAAGAAGGAAGTTTCTTCAAATAAAGAATCTAACATCATGTCTTCCTTACAACAAGCTCCAGAGGTCAAATCTGCCTGATTGCTTTTCAACCAGAAATTGATATTTTTGACTCCCATGTCTTCTTCAATCTTGTGATTATCAGTTTGTAAGCTCTTTATCATTATTATTGACATCTTTTGACTTCATTCTCCTTATTGTACCTAAAATTCATTAACATATTATAAGTAAACAAGATAAAGATAAAAAACATAACAAAAACTAAAGGTAGAAAGGCATAAAATGTATATTTTATGAGCTTATCAATTAACTATCAAAGTTAACAACAGTAGATAATAACAAGTTCTGCTACCCCAATCTTTCCTTAGTTCATCGTTAAATAGAAAAAGCTCTCTATTTAATCTCTAACTATCAAACAACCTAGAATAAGCTCTCTAAGTTCAATTTAATAGCAGCTTTATGATGAGAAAGATAGGTTGATCTAAGCAACAAACACATAAGCTCGAATTGTTCAACTTAGGTTATGTTCCACTTTGTAATTATTGAAAACTTGACCATAATCATTAATCAAAAATTGCTACTTATGAATAGGAAATCAAGACAATTACACGGATCAAGACTCATAAACTAGCATTAGACAATTATCAAGATTTATCTAGTTGGCCACCTAAACAAATCAAAACATCATCATGAACAATTTTAATAGAAGAACATAAGCAACTTTGTTAGAAAACAATGATAGATAGATTCTGAATATTAATTACATAACATGTCTAGGTCTTTGAAATCACCCTTAACCAAATAAAAGTTTAGCCTAGCATAGGCATTGTAAACATAAACATAAAATCAAAGAGAATCTAAGAAGAAAATAAAAGAAAGAAAGAAGAAGAATATTAATTATCCAGCCTATTGTTCTCTCAAAAACTATAAACAAAGAAGAAATCATAATTTTGATGCTTGGAGAAGTGTAAATTTCGTTTTCCCCCTTGATCTCTATTTATAGGCAATAGCTAGGGCATCAAACAAGTGAATTTCAGCTCTGTCTCTTCAATAAATGCTGACTTGTAGCTAAAGTTAAGGAAAAGTGGCTGACTTTTGTGTTTTAAGGAAAGATATAAGCCTTGGCAGCCAAGTTTGAATAAAGTAGGAAAGTTTTAGTCAAAGCACTCTTTAATGAAGAGAGATTACAAACTTGCAGTCAAAGTAAGTGTAAGGAAGGAAAGTCTTGGCTGATTTAATTCTCCTACTTTGACTAGGATTAGCTTTAAGGAAAGATACTTGCAATTAATGCAATTAATGCAAGTTGACAGCCACTAATCCTTCTTTGACAAGGATAAACATACATGTCAGCTTGGGTATTAAGAAGAAAAATGTGATTTGCGGCTAGGGTTTTTTCTGCCACTAGGGTTGTTTAGGGAGATATTCCAATGCCAATTCGGATGAACATTTCTTATCCGATTTAGGCCCATGACCAACCGTTGGAAAGGTAATCAAGTGATCTTCAAAAGTCAAGAAGGAAGTTTCTTCGAATAAAGAATCTAACATCATGTTTTCTTAGCAACAAGCTCCGAAGATCAAATGTATCTTCTTGCTTTGCACCAAGAATTTGATCTTTTTGACTCCCAAGTCTTTTTCCATCTTGTGATTGTGATTTGGTAAGCTCTTTAATATCCTAATTGACATGTTTTGACTTCGTCTCTTCCAAAATACCTACAAAGCATAAAAACCTAGTAAAATGTCAAGGAACTTAAGAATCAAAACACAAAGTATAAGGAAATTCAATAGGAAAATGCATGAAATTAAGCACTTATCAAACTCCCCCACACTTAATCTTTTGCTAGTCCTAAAGCAAAATCAAATAGAGACAAAGTAATAAAACCTAATCTAGTCCTCTTTCAATACAAATTGGAGACAATCATTGGACAAGTCTTATAAACTAATCAAGAGCTTAAAGAGTTTCACAAAAAATCATGCTTGATGGTAAATGGTTTGAGTTAAGCTAAAATTAAAATAACATATCTCAATCAAAATAGTGCATGTTTAAACTTAATCTCAACTTCTCACATGAGATACCCTCATGATTTTCACTCTTTAAAGTAGTGGTGAAGTGTTTTCACTCAATCAATCTCATGGAAACAGTTTCTACCATATGCTTGCTTGTCCACCTATTCTCCAATACTTAGATCATGCAACTTCATGAATCAAGAGGTCTTTATGCAAGGTTATAATGGAGCCAAGGGGTAATAATATGGCTAAAGAATAAAAGATAAAGGATATTACAAAAGTTCCAAAGATTTTATAGAGTTTAGAGACATAATAAGATTCATACAAAGAAACTTCTCAAAACTCTTTACAAGTACATAATCGCATAGGCCGAATATTCATGTTGGGCCTTTTGCTTCATTCTAAACAACTTTGTAACATCTTTTTCTTTTTCCACAAGTTCAAGAGATGATTCATATATTTTTTTTTTCATTTTTTTTTCACATAGGAATGTATTTGCCAATATTCCCTTTCTTTTTCTCTTGACTTTTCTTTTCTTTTCCCCCACACTTATTTCTTGTTTCTAACCCAAATTTTCAATAGATCTTCCTTGTCTTTGCAACATGTCTCAAAACATGCTAATTCATCTTTGGAACAAGGGTAAAGATATAAATAAGTATATTTAGGTTAGGGACAAGTTATGGTTACCAAAAAAATAGCTTATTCAATGTAGGCTCAAATTGGTTCACTAAGGGGGATGTTCTCTTGGAACATCAATAAGGGATGGTTGTTTGGCCCTGGTTAAAAATCCTAATGCCTCTATCATATTCATGTTGTCACATGCATCAATATAGTCTCAACAAGGTTTAAAGCAAGTTCTAGAGAATCATGTAATCATAAGAGCACTGAAGAAAGAAATTAGATTGATATGTATAATGCATCAATCGTATGGGCTCAAAAACTCACAAGGATGATTATACAAGTCAAATTTAAGTCTAAACTTGCTTCTTTCTCAATCAACATATCATATTAACATTGGCTCATAAAAAATGATATCAAGCTCAATTCTCATGAAAATCTTCTCACTAATAAATCTGTTTTAGACTTATGCAATTCATATCTCATCATAGTATTGAAAGTAACTAAAACACACTAAAAACAACTTAAAAAGACTCAAAAACAAAACACTCTAAATAAAATCCCAAACTCTTCCCCTCCACACATAATTTTTACATTGTCCTCAATGTAATGCTATTATCCCCCAATGCAAGAATTATATGTAAGAGAAAAGAACTACTAAACAAAACAAAAGAAAAACAATAAAAGATAGAATGATGGAGAGTAAGGAATATGTAAATCTAATATAATAGATGCTCTCCATCCTTTTGGGTTGCCTCCCAAGAAGCACTTGGTTTATTGTCCTCAGCCTGACTTAGACCCATGCCATTATTATTCAACATAATTTGGCTCAAAGAGTGGTAACTCCTCCACATATTGTATTGGAAAGTTCTCATAGTAAGGCTTCAATCGATGACCATTCACTTTGAATGCCTTATCTGTTTTTGGGCTTTGGATTTCAACTGCACCATGAGTAAACACATTAGTAATAACAAAAGGTCCAACCCAACGAGAACGTAACTTACCTGGAAATAACTTAAGGCGTGAATGGAAGAGAAGAACTTTTTGTCCAACATCAAAGTCCTTTCTTGATATCATCTTGTCATGGAATGCCTTAGTCTTTTCCTTGTAAATCCTAGAATTCTCATAGGCATGATTTCTTATCTCCTCTAATTCTTGTAGGTCTAGTTTTCTTTGCTTACCTGCCTCATCCATGTTGCATTGTTTGATAGCCCAATATGCCTTATGTTCTAATTCAACCGAAAGAAGACAAGGCTTACCATAAACAAGTCGATAAGGAGACATACCAATGGGTGTCTTATATGCTGTCCTATAAGCCCAAAGTGCATCATCAAGTCGTGAACTCCAATCCTTCCTATTTGGATTAATTGTTTTCTCAAGGATGGACTTAACTTCTCGGTTTGACACTTCAGCTTGCCTATTTGACACTTTATGGTAGAACAAGGAATAGTTTTAGGCCATGTTATTTCTTCTAGAGGGATAAAGGTTGATAAATCTAAAATAGATATTATGCATTCTTTACCACCTCCCACAAATGTGAGAGAGGTTTGTTCTTTTCTTGGACATGCAGGTTTCTATAGGAGATTTATCAAAGACTTCTCAAAGATCACATTACCTCTTTGCAAGCTACTAGAAAAAGATGTGATTTTCCACTTTGATGATAAATGCAAAGAGGCGTTTGAAACATTGAAGGGACTCTTAACATCATCTCCTATCATGCAACCACCAGATTGGAATGTACCTTTTGAAATCATGTGTGATGCTAGTGACTATGCCATTGGAGCTTTTTTGGGCCAACGGGTTGGCAAAGCCTCACATGCCATTTATTATGCCTCCGGAACTCTTAATGATGCTCAATTAAACTATTCCACTATTGAAAAAGAACTTTTGGCTGTTGTATTTGCTTTAGAAAAAATTTGATCTTATTTAATTGGTACTAAAGTAATTGTATTTTCTGACCATGCAGTCTCTAGGTACTTACTCACTAAGAAGGACGCCAAACCAAGGTTGATTAGATGGATACTTCTCTTACAAGAGTTTGATTTGGAGATAAAAGATAAGAGAGGTAGTGACAATTTGGTTGCATACCATCTTAGCCATTTAGTTCATGAAGAGGATGCACTACCCTTGAATGAGAACTTTCCGATGAGCAACTTCTTTTTATAAGTACAACAACTCCTTGGTATGCCGATATTGTTAATTACTTAGTTACCAAGAAGTTGCCACAAGAGTTGCCACAAGCTCAAAGAAATAAGATCAAGAGTGATTCCAAATACTACATATGGGATGAACCTTACCTTTGGAAGCATTGCTCCGATCAGATTATAAGAAGGTGTGTACTCGAATCTAAATTTCAATCTATTCTCACCTTTTTTCACTCTTATGCATGTGGAGGACACTTTGGATCCAAAAGAACAGCCATGAAAGTTCTTGATTCTGGATTTTATTGGCCTACTATGTTCAAAGATGCATACCTCTTTTGCAAGTCATGTGATCGTTGCCAAAGAATAGGTAACTTAGGTGCTAGAAATCAAATGCCTCAAACTCCAATACTTATTGTTGAAATTTTTGATGTATGGGGCATGGATTTCATGGGACCTTTTCCTTCTTCTTTTCCATGTAGTTACATACATCAATATAGTCTCAGAAAGGTTTAAAGCAAGTTCTAAAGAATCATGCAATCATGAGAGCACACAAGAAAGAAATTAGATTGATATGTATAATGCATCAATCATATAGGCTCAAAAACTCACAAGGATGATTATACAAGTCAATATCAAGTCTGAACATGCTTCTTTCTCAACAAACATATCATATTAACATTGGCTCTTGAAAAATAGTGATATCAAGCTTAATTCTTATGAAAATCTTCTCACCAATAACTAGTTTTAGACCTATACAATTCATATCTCATCATTGTATTAAAAAGGAACTAAAACAAACTAAAAATAATAAAAAAAATATTAGAGACTCATAAAAAAAATAGCCAAAAATAAAAGAAATCCTAAATCCTTCCCCCCACACTTAATTCTTACATTGTCTTCAATGTAATGCTATTAACCCAAATGAAAGAATCTTGTGTAAGAGAAAAGAACTAATAACATAAGAAAAGAAATAACTAAAACTCAAAACAAAACAAAACTCATGCAACCTAAATAATCCTAAAATACTAAACAAACAATTAACAACTAAACATAAAATAATAAAAACAATAAAAATAATAAAAGAAAAAGAAGTAAATATGAGTATGACAGGTTGGTATTTTCTTTATTAAAAAAATATATAAATAAATAAAAATAAAAATAATAAAAGGAAAAAGAAGTAAATCTGAATATGGCAGGCTGGTAATTTCTTTATTAATTGGACTGC
The DNA here is from genome assembly GCA_030761205.1 of Fremontodendron californicum. Lineage (NCBI taxonomy): Eukaryota > Viridiplantae > Streptophyta > Magnoliopsida > Malvales > Malvaceae > Fremontodendron > Fremontodendron californicum. The sequence continues at coordinate 6,266,334 of JAULJL010000023.1, read as the reverse complement.
CTTCCCAATTAGTACTTGAGTTAAGTTGTCTATCCTAACCAACGCCCCCTTCTTGGCCTTTTAGGCTTGTCAGGCTCATACATGAAACTTCCCAAATTTGAGCATTTGATAGGAAGCTTTCTTTGCACAAAAATGGATGCATTCTCCATTATAAGTATTATTCCATCATCCCTTGTGGTGCATAGCTTGTCAAGAATGGTGCATCTTTTGGTACTTGTTCAATAGCATCCACAAACAAACTGTTTAAGATTTCTAGCATGTCTTGTTCATGTTCCTCCTCCCTGAAACTTTGCGAATCTACTAGGAAATGGTGGAGAAGAAACATTAGTAAAAATTGGAACCTTAAACGTTACCTCAGATGTCGAAGTACTCTTAATTATGGCTTCATTATCCTCAAGAGTTGAATCCATCTTTGGTTTAATCTCATCCTCGGGCTCCCTTGGACCTTCGCATTCATCCTCAAGTTGTTCGGGACTAGCTTTCTCCTCTTGGTCATGTTCATGTAGTTCTTCAGATCTTTGTTCTTCCCATCGCGCCATATCATTAGCCAATTGGCTCATTTGCTTTTCCAAATTCAGGATACTTGCCCTTGCTTCCTGTTGATATGCCCTGTTTTCCTATTGCATTGCCTTTGTTTCCTGTTGAATTTCAAAAGTATTAGCAACAATAGTATTGACAAGGTCTTCTAAAGAAGTACTTGAGTTTTGGGGTGGGGGTTGAAAAAGATCTTGTTCATGAAACCATGATTGATTGAAGCCATATGGATGATTGTAATTGGCATAAGGATCAACTTCTTGATAATTGCTCGAGTAGTCATAATTAGGATTATCCCACCATCCCTTATTGTAAGTGTTTGTGAAAGCATCATATTGTTGTCTTAGGAACCCTTGATGGCCTTGATATCCTCTTAAATCATAGGATTGTTCACAATTATTTCCTTGGAAGTATGGGCACAAATTGGTTGGATGATCCCTCATAAAGCACTCTCCACACTTCCTTGATTGTTGAACATTATCCATGGCTAATTGTTGAACTATGGATGTGAGATTGGCTAGTTGGTTTTGAATGTTTATGCGTGCCATCAACTCCTCAAGTGGTAGATTGTTCACTTCCATCGTTCTTTGCTCAAAATTTGAAAAGAAAAACCTGTATGTATAAGAAAAATAAAATTAATTATATTTGAAAATAAGAATAAACCAAATAACTAATAAACTAAATAAACCAATACCCGACAACGGCACCAAAAACTTGATGCACTCAAAAGAGTATATCTTATTTAATCCTTGCACTAAAAATAATCAATTGTAAAGTATAGTATTTAGCAACGGTCGAGTCCTCAGGGATTGGGTTTTAATTTATAAGTTATTAGTTTATCACTTAAGTTCAAAGACAAGAAAAGAAAAGGGGGTTTTGAAATAATTAAAAGTAAAGAAAACAAGATAAGTAAAAATAAAATAAAATTACATGAAATCAAATATGAGAGAAATGTGGCTAAAGGTTCATTCTCCAGCACTAGACATCATTAAGAATCAAATTCAAATCTATCAACATCAATTAGCTATTGATGCACTCAAAAGAGTGTATCTTATTTAACCTTGCACCAAAAAGAATCAATTGTAAAGTATAGTGATTAGCAAGGGTCGAGTCCTCAGGGATTGGGTTTTAGTTTATAAGTTAATAGTTTAAAACTTAAAAACAAGTAAACAAAAGTATAGGGGATTTTGAAATCAGACTTAAACTAAAGTTAACCATAAGAATGAGAAAACAAGAAATTAAGAAGAATCAAATAAGAAAAATATGGTTAAGGTTTCATTCTCCACCACTAGACATCATTAAGAATCAATTTCATACCTATCAGCATTAATTAGCTATCAAAGTTAACAACCATAGATAACAACAAGCTCTGTTACCCCAATCTTTCCTTAGTTCGTCGTTAAATAGAACAAGCTCTCTATTTAATTTTTAACTATCAAACAACCTAGAATAAGCTCTCTAAGTTCAATTTAATAGCAGCTTTATGATGAGAAAGATAGGTTGATCTAAGCAACAAACACATAAGCTCGGATTGTTCAACTTAGGTTATGTTCCACTTTGCAATTATTGAAAACTTGACCATAATCATTAATCACAAATTGCTACTTATGAATAGGAAATCAAGACAATTACACTGATCAAGACTCCTAAACTAGCATTAGATAATTATCAAGATTTATCTAGTTGGCCACCTAAACAAATCAAAACATTATCATGAACAATTTTAATGGAAGAACATAAGCAACTTTGATAGAAAACAATGATAGATAGATTCTGAAAATCAATTGCAAAACATGTCTAGGGCTTTGAAATCACCCTTAACCAAAGAAGTTTAGCCTAACATAAGCATGGATAATATAAATAAAACTAAAAAGAAAATAAAAGAATGGAGAAGAAGAAGAATAATAATGATGATCCTTGAGTCTCCTCAAAATATGTCTAGTTTGTGGCTCAAAAGATGGTATTTATAGAGCTTTCAACCCTGACAATAAGTCCTTGCCGACAAGTAAGGCTGGAGGTGCAAAAATCACGTTTTTGCTTTTTTTTTTCAGATTTGCGATTAGGGTTTTTCTGGCCGTAGGGTTCTTTAGGGAGATCTTCTAGCGCCATTTTGAATGCCCATTTCTTATCCGATTTGGGCCCATAATATATCATTGGAAAGATAATCAAGTCAAATTCGAAAGTCAAGAAGGAAGTTTCTTCAAATAAAGAGTATATCATCATGTTTTCCTTATATCAAGCTCTGGAGGTCAAATCTGCCTGATTGCTTTTCAACCAGAAATTGATATTTTTGACTCCCAAGTCTTCTTCCATCTTGTGATTACGATTTTGTAAGCTCTTTACCATCATTATTGACATCTTTTGACTTCATTCCCCTTATTTTACCTAAAATTCAAAAATATATTATAAGTAAACAAGATAAAGATCGAAAACATAACAAAAACTAAAGGTAGAAAGGCATAAAATGTATATTTTATGAGCTTATCAAATACCCCCACACTTAGATTTTTGCTAGTCCTCGAGCAAAAAAAAATAAAAAAAAATAAGAAAATCTAATCTAATCCACTTTCGTAGGAAATCACGGTGGCACTTAGCATGTGACACAAGCCTTTAAACCCCTAGGTGTCCCTAGTGGACGAGTTTAGTCTCGTGAGGGTTTACTAGAACGATACCCACAAACATTGAAAAACTAAAATATAAATAAACTACATATACTAAAAAAATTTACTCCTAATCTTTTCAATATAAATTAGAGACAATGTTTGAACAAGTCTATAAACTAATCAATAGCTCAAAGAATTTCACAAAAAATCATGCTTGAATGTAAATTGTTTGAGTTAAGCCAATATTAACATAACATATTTCAATCAAAATAGTGCATATTCAAACTTAATCTCAACTTCTCACATGGGATACTCTCATGATTTTCACTCTTTAAAGTAGTGGTAAAGTGTTTACACTCAATTAATCTCATGAAAACAGTTCTACCATATGCTTTCTTGTCCACCTATTCTCCACTATTTAGATCATGCAACTTCATAAATCAAGAGGTCTTTAATCAAGGTTGTAATGGGGCCAAAGGGTTATAATGTGGTTAAAGAACAAAAGGATAAAGATATCACAAAGGTTCCAAAGAGTTCATAGAGTTTAGAGACATAATAAGATCATACAAATAAAACTTCTCAAAACTCTTATAAAGCACATAATAACATAGGCTAAATATTCATGTTGAGCCTTTGCTTCATTCTAACCAACTTTGTAACATCTTTTTCTTTACTTTAACTAGAATTCAAGAGAAGATTTTTTTTTTTTTTTAATATGTGAATGTATTTGACAATGATCCCTTTCTTTTTCTCTTGACTTTTTCTTTTCTTTTCTTCCCCCACACTTATCTTTTGTTTCCAACCCAAATTTTCAACTAAAAATATCCCTTGTTTTTTGCAATATGTCTCAAAATATATAATCCATCTTTAGAACAAGGGTAAGGATATAAGTATATTTAGGCTAGGTGTAAGTTGTGGTTACCAATAAAATAGCATATTTAATGTAGGCTAAAATTGGCTCACTAGTGGGGATGTTCTCTTAGAACATTAATAATGGATGGGTGTTTGGCTCTGGTTATAATCCTAATGCCTCTGTCATATTCATGTTATCACATGTATCAATATAGTCTCAAACAGTTTAAATCAAGTTCTAGAGAATCATGTAATCATAAGAGCACTCAAGAAATAAATTAGATTGATATGTATAATGCATCAATCATATAGGCTCAAAACTCACAAGGATGATTATACAAGTTAATTTTAAGTCTAAACATGCTTCTTTCTCAATCAACATATCATATCAACATTGGCTCATAAAAATTAGTATCAAGCTTAATTCTCATGAAAATCTTCTCACTAGTAACCAGTTTAGACCTATGCAATTCATATCTCATCAAAAAATAGTAGAAAAAAATAAAAGAAATCCTAAATCCTCCCGCCCACACTTAATTCTTACATTGTCCTCAATGTAAGTCTATTAACCCAAATGAAAGAATTATGTGTAAGAGAAAAGAACTAATAACATAAGAATAGGAACAACTAAGACTCAAAACAAAACAAACTCATGCAACCTAAATAATCCTAAAATACTAAACAAAAAATTAACCAATAAACAGAAAAAATAAAAATAAAAATAAAAATAAAAATAAAAATAATAAAAGAAAAAGGAAAAGAAAGAGAAAGAGAAAGAGAAAGAGAAAGCAAATCTGAATATGGCAGGTTGTCAATTTCTTCTTTAATTGGGCTGCCTTCCCAATTAACACTTGAGTTAGTGTTTTGAACCTAACCAACACCCCTTCTTGGCTTTTTAGGCTTTTCAGGCTCATACATGAAATTTCCCAAATTTATGCGTTTGTAAAAAAGCTTTCTTTGCACAACAGTGGATGCATTCTCCATTACAAGTATTATTCCATCATCCTTTGTGGTGCATATCTCATCGAGGAATGGAGCATATTTTGATACTTGTTGAATGGCATCCACAAACAAGTTGTTTAAGGTTTCCGGCATGTGTTGTTCATGTTCCTCCTCCTTGAACTTTGTGAATCTACTAGGAAAAGGTGGAGAAGAAACATTAGTAAAAATTGGAATCTTAAACGTTACCTCAGGTTTCGAAATACTCTTATTTGGATATATGGCTTCATTATCCTGAAGAATAGAATCCATCTCTAATTTTGTCTCATCCTCATCTTGTTCCTCATTCCTCAAGGTCACAATAGTAGCATTCTCCTTTGCGTTAATCATCGTTTGGGCAGGAAGTTCTTCAGATCTTTGTGCTACCCATCCCACGATACTACTAGCCAATTGGCTCATTTTCTTTTCCAAACTCTGGATGCTTGCCCTTGTTTCCTATTGAAATTGCAAAGTATCAGTAACAAGAGAATAGACAAGATCTTCTAAAGAAGTATCTGAGTTTTGAGTCATATGTGATGGCTGAAAAAGATCTGGTTCTTGAGACCATGATTGATTGAAGCTAGATGGATGAGTGTAATTGGCATAAGGATCTACTTCTTGGAAATTTTTTGAGTAGCCATAATTAGTATGATCCTACCATCCCTCTTGGTAAGTGTTTGAGTAATGATCATGCGGCTGGTCTTGGAACCCTTGATGGCCTTGACATCCTCCCATGGCCAATTGTTGAACTGGGGAGATGAGATTGGCTTGTTGATTCTCCATGTTCATGTATGCCACCAACCCTTCAAGTGTTAGATTGCTCAATTTCATCGTTTTTCTTTTTCAAAATTTGAAAAGAAAAACCTGTACGTACAAGAAGATAAAACTAATTAGAACTAAAAATAAGAATAAACCAAGTACCAAATAAACTAAAGAAAGCAATCCCCGGCAACGGCGCCAAAAACTTGATGCACTCAAAAGAGTGTATCTTATTTAACCTTGCACTAAAAAGAATCAATTGTAAAGTATAGTGATTAGCAAGGGTCGAGTCCTCAGGGATTGGGTTTTAGTTTATAAGTTAATAGTTTAAAACTTAAAAACAAGTAAACAAAAGTATAGGGGATTTTGAAATCAGACTTAAACTAAAGTTAACAATAAGAATGAGAAAACAAGTAATTAAGAAGAATCGAATAAGAAAAATATGGTTAAGGTTTCATTCTCCACCACTAGACATCATTAAGAATCAATTTCATACCTATCAGCATTAATTAGCTATCAAAGTTAACAACCGTAGATAACAACAAGCTCTGTTACCCCAATCTTTCCTTAGTTCGTCGTTAAATAGAACAAGCTCTCTATTTAATCTCTAACTATCAAACAACCTAGAATAAGCTCTCTAAGTTCAATTTAATAGCAGCTTTATGATGAGAAAGATAGGTTGATCTAAGCAACAAACACAAGCTCGGATTGTTCAACTTAGATTATGCTCCACTTTGCAATTATTGAAAACTTGACCATAATCATTAATCACAAATTGCTAATTATGAATAGGAAATCAAGACAATTACACGGATCAAGACTCCTAAACTAGCATTAGATAATTATCAAGATTTATCTAGTTGGCCACCTAAACAAATCAAAACATTATCATGAACAATTTTAATGGAAGAACATAATCAACTTTGATAGAAAACAATGATAGATAGATTCTGAAAATCAATTGCAAAACATGTCTAGGGCTTTGAAATCACCCTTAACCAAAGAAGTTTAGCCTAACATAAGCATGGATAATATAAATAAAACTAAAAAGAAAATAAAAGAATGGAGAAGAAGAAGAAGAATAATGATGATCCTTGAGTCTCCTCAAAAGATGTCTAGTTTGTGGCTCAAAAGATGGTATTTATAGAGCTTTCAAACCCTGACAATAAGTCCTTGCCGCACAAGTAAGCCTGGAGGTGCAAAAATCACGTTTTTGCCTTCTTCTTTTTTCCAGATTTGCGATTAGGGTTTTTCTGGCCGAAGGGTTCTTTAGGGACATCTTCTAGCGCCATTTCGAATGCCCATTTCTTATCCGATTTGGACCCACAATATATCGTTGGAAAGATAATCAAGTCAAATTCAAAAGTCAAGAAGGAAGTTTCTTCAAATAAAGAGTCTATCATCATGTTTTCCTTATAACAAGCTCTGGAGGTCAAATCTGCCTGATTGCTTTTCAACCAGAAATTGATATTTTTGACTCCCAAGTCTTCTTCCATCTTGTGATTACGATTTTGTAAGCTCTTTACCATCATTATTGACATCTTTTGTCTTCATTCTCCTTATTGTACCTAAAATTCAAAAATATATTATAAGTAAACAAGATAAAGATCGAAAACATAACAAAAACTAAAGGTAGAAAGGCATAAAATGTATATTTTATGAGCTTATCAGCTATCAAAGTTAACAACCGTAGATAACATCCTGTGTTATCCCAATCCTTCCTTAGTTCGTCGTTAAGAAGGACGAACGCCACTACTTAATCTCTAACTATCAAACAACCTAGGATAAACATCTCTAAATTTAATTTGACAGCAGCTTTATGATAAGAAAGATAGGTTGATCTAAGCAACAAAAGCATGAACATGAATTGTTTAACTTAGGTTATGTTCCACTTTACAATTAGCAAAAACTTGACCATAACCATTAATCATAAATTGCCACTTATGAATAGGAAATCAAGACAATTACACGGATCAAGACTCCTAAACTAGCATTAGATAATTATCAAGATCTATCTAGTTTGGAACCTAAACAAATCAAGACAACATCATGAACAATTCTTATGGAAGAACATAATCAACTTTGATAGAAAACTAATGATAGATAGAATCTAAAAATCAATTACAAAACATGTCTAGGGCTTTGAAATCACGCTTAATCAAAAAAAAGTTTAGCCTAGCATTGGCATAGATAATATATACATAAAACTAAAAATAAAATAAAAGAATGGAGGAGAAGAAGAAGAATTAATGATGATCCCTTGAGTCTCCTCCAAAGATCATTATAGTTTGTGGCTCAAAAAATGGTATTTATACAGCTTTAAAGTCTTGGAAACCCTTTCTTGCTCTTCAAGGAAGCTAGGAGTCAAAATAAGGCAAGTTTGGACTTTTCCCAGATTTTTCCCGCATTTGCAATTTTCTCGGATTCGGAGGTCAAAAACTCGGCGTCGCGGCCCCAACTCTCTGTCTTGTCCGTTTTTGCTTTTTGACTTCGCTTTTGCGACTGATGCACTGTCTCGTACTTCATCGGCTAATTTGGATGACCATTCTTTATTCGATTTAGGCATGTAAACTATCGTTGGAAAGGTATTCAAGTCAGTTTCAAACGTTAAGAAGAAAGTTTCTTCAAATAATGAATTTAACATAATGATTTCCTTGCAACAAGCTTTGGAGGTCAGATCTGCTTGATCATCTAGCACTAAGAAATTGATCTTTTTGACTCCCAAATCTTCTTCCATCTTGTGATTATGATTTTGTAAGCTCTTTACCATCATTATTGACATCTTTTGACTTCATTCTCCTTATTGCACCTAAAATTCAAAAACATAATATAAGTAAACAAGATAAAGATTGAAAACAAACCAAAGAAATATGAAAACAAAGTTTGAAGGAGAATAAAAGAAAATAAAGAAATTTGGAATTGATATTGAATTGTGAAACGAAATTACAAATTAAGAAACTGAGGGTTACAGAGAATTCTCAACAGTATCTTAAACTTGCTAAAATTTTCGAATGCTTTCTAAGTCTCAGAGTACTCCTTATATAATGGAGTTCTGAATTACATTTGGATTTTATTTGAATTACATTTGGATAATAGTTGGGAAAACCGGATTGCTTTTCAGCTTTGGATTCTTTGCTTTTTCTTTTGGCAGAGTAATGATTTTATTGACGCTTTTGCTTTTTGTTTTCGGTTGCTTTTGTCTGCTGCTTTTGCTTTTTGCTTTCGGTTGCTTTTGTCTGCTGTCGCTTGCTTTTTGCTTTCGGTTGCTTTTGTCAGCTGTCACTTTTTTGTCGATAATCATCATTTCTTTTTTGGAATTGGAGGAAAAATTCCAAAACAGTCATCTTCATTGTCGTTTCCTAGATTGACAGATGGAGTTGAACTGGAACTTGCTTCTTCATCTTGTTCTTCATCTTGTTCTTCTTCTGAATCAACAGAGGCAAGAATTTGCTTCATGATCTGTTTGTATTCATCTTTAGTTTTTGCTTGTACAAGCAAGGTGCTGGCATTTGATTTTGCTTGGAGGAATTGGGCAGTATCTGGCCTAGTTCCTTTGATACAGAATTTTGGATTTTTGTCGAACCATTGCAGGACATTTTGAGCAGTGATCTTGTCTGTCTGGAATTTGTCCCACCATTTTGTGTTGAAATGTCTGGATACTTGAGGACCATTTGTTTCTGGATCAGTTGTGATCTTGTACTCCCATGAAGTTATCCATGAAAGATAGAATTTTGATGAAAAATGAATCGAAGGATGGATATTGTCTGTTGACTGGAAGTTGTCCAGAAAACATTGGTAGGCTTTGTCTACTGATGGTGGTAAGATTTCTCTAAGTGGTCCAAACCATTTCCACCAATGAGAGAACCAATTTGGGAAAGTATATTGGGTATTGTATTTGAAAAATAATAACCATGAATGACGGTTATTTTCATTTTGGAGGAAAAAGGTTTTGTACCAGGCTTGTAGATAATCCCAGTAATTGAAGGAACCAGAATGGTTTAATCTTGTAGTGAATTGTGCAGGAAATTTTCTGGGTGAGTTTGGTGGAATTCCCCACTGAGTTGGGGAGAGAACTCGGAGTATTTGGCATGTGGAATGTGTGATTGAATTTGGATTCTCTTTGGCAGGATAATGTTTGAAAAGGGCAGAACCTGTTTCAATCAAAATATTTTCATAGAATAATTGAGGTTTTGATAAATCTAATGGCTGGAAATGCCATCCATTAAAAACATGATTAATGATTTGATAAGGATTTGGATAATTAAAACCTTCCTCAATTAGCCATAAAATTTCAAAATGTTTTTTAGAAAAATATTTTTCTTTTGAAGCTTGTGTGGAAATAGGTTTTTGAAGGGCTATTTCCTGGGTTTTTGAAATTGGAACAGTTAAAATAGCTTTCTTGAGAGGAGAATCTGTTTTGACTGTGGATAAGGTTTTTTGTATTTCTTCACCTTGGGGTGATTGGGAGAGGGAATTGATCCATTGACTGATCATTTGCATTTGGGATTCATTGGGAATAAATTGGGGATTTGGGGAAGATGTTGAAGGAATTTGGTTGGCTTTTTGGTCTTGTCTTTCATATTCTTTTTCGAAGATTTGGGTCCAAGTTTTGATTGGTTGGGCTGAAATTGGTTGGATTGAAGAACCTGAGTCACTGGAACTCTCTTGTTTTTTGCCTTTCCCTCGTTTTTTAGGCATTTTCCTTGAAGAAATTCTCTGGTAAGAAAGTCGGGAAGAGAATTAGATTCTCCTTTGATGAATTCAATTTCAAAATCAAATATGCTTAAAAGTGCTTGCCATCTGGCAAAAATTTGTTTTGAAGCAATGTTTTGAACATCTTTTTGTAAAATATCTTTTGCTGATTTACAATCGACTCTTAAAAGGAATTTTTGATTTAACAAATCACTTTGAAACTTGTTTATTGCTAAAACAATTGCTAAAATTTCTTTTTTGACAGTACTGTAATTTTGCTGAGCAGGGTTCCAATGTTTAGATGTGTATTGGATAACTTGTGTTTTATCATTATGAATTTGTTTTAATATTCCTCCATATCCTAATTCAGAAGCATCTGTTTCTACTATTTTTTGGGCTGTAGGATTGGCTAAGTGTAAACAAGGGATTTCTTGGATTTGGGCTTTTATCTGTTGAACTAATTTGGTATGGGCTTCAGTCCATTTTGGTGGATTCTTTTTTAGTCTATCATGTAAAGGTTTGCATAATTTGTTAATGTCAGGATAGAAATCTAGGACATAATTTAGACTACCTAGAAACCTTTGAAGTTGGTTTTTGTCAAGAATTTGGTCAGGAAATTTATCAGCAAAGGCTATAGATCTTTCTATTGGTGTTATTGTTCCTTGGGTAATGTACTGACCTAGGAATCGGATTCGTGTTTGGAAAAGATTGATTTTTGTTTTGGAAAGAACTAATCCATTTTGTTTAATAATTTTAATGAAAATATTTAAATGTTTGTAATGTTGTTCTAAATTGGATGAAAAAATTAATACATCATCTATGTAAACATTTGTGAATTGAGAATAAGGATTGAATATTTCATTCATTATTCTTTGAAATTCTGAAGGGGCATTTTTTAAACCAAAAGGCATAACATTCCATTCATATTGACCAAAAGGGACTGTGAAAGCAGTTTTGTATCTTTGATTTTCTTGAATCTGTATTTGCCAAAATCCTGATTTCATATCAAATTTTGAGAAAATATTTGCATTGTTTAGTTTTTGAAGTAAATCTCTTTTATTAGGTATTGGGTATCTAATCCATCTTAATACTTTGTTCAAGGGTTTATAATTTATTACCAGTCTTGGTGTTCCTCTTTCAATTTCAGCATTTTTTATAACATAGAATGCAGAACAACTCCATGGTGATTTACTTTTTCTTATTAAGCCTTTGTTTTCTAAATCTTTGATTCATTTCAGGATTCATTTGAATAGGTCTTGCTTTTGTTGGAATTTCTTTTTCGTTAAATTCTTTCTCATAAGGTAAATCAACAACATGTTTTTTCCTTTCCCAAAATGCATTAGGAATCTCAGAACATATTGTAGATTCAATTTCTTTTTGTAAATTTTTTATCTTGTTAATATTCTGTGGTTCTTGTAATTGTTTTTCAATCCTTTTTAAAGATATGTCTTCTTTTAAATAACCAATTTGTTTTTCTTTGTTTTTTATTAACAAATTTATTTGTTGATTTTGAATTGATAAACCTTTGAGTAAATTGATATTTCTTTTCTTAGATTTTTCAGCAAATTTAAAAGAAACTATTGTTCCTAGAATGTTTGCAGAGATATCTTTTCTTGATGTTGTATAAGGTTCTAATAAATTAATAAAAGGAATTCCTAATATTACATCTTGCATTATGTTTTTAATTAATAAAAAAGGAGTTTTAATTTGCACTTGATTATTTTGAATTATTGCATTTGTTAATTTGTATTTAATGTGTAATTTATCACCATTTGCTGCTTTTAGTCCTTCTATTGTTTTCTCATAATATTTTTTAGGAATTAAGCCTTCTCTTATGCAGTTTTGATCTGCTCCTGTATCAAAAAGTGCAATTGTATTGATTTGAAATTCATTATTTATTAATATTGAAACTTTTATAGTGTATCTCCTTATTGTAACTTCTTGTAACATTAATAAAAATTCATCAGATTTTTGTATGGTATTATCATCAGAGTCTGAATCAGATTTATTTCTATCTTTGTTTAATTGTTTTAATTGTTCTCTATCTTTTTCTTGATTTGATTTTAATTCTTTTATTTCTTTTTTAACTTGTTTTAATTCTGTTTGCAAATCTTGGATTGTTACTTCTTTAGGTTGGTCATTGTATTTTTGGAAAATTATATCTTTTATATTATACATTTGTGATTTATGAGATGAAGATCCGGGTTTTTCTTCTAAATTTTCTTTTAATTTCGTTAAATACTCTCTTTTTATCCTGGAATCTTGAATTTTATCAATAATTTCTAACATGAATTCTTGATCTTTTGTTAATACGTTTATTTCTTGGTCTGAGTCAGATTCAGAAGTAGATGTGGTTTGTAATTCATCATCTGGTAATTCATTATTTGAAGTTTCAAGTTCATCTTCAGAAGAAGTATTGAGAAGTAGTTGATTAATTTTATCCTGTACTTCTTCTGTTAATTGTAATTCATTTATTTTTCTTGTGATTTTACAATATTTTGATATATGACCCTTTTTTCCACATCTGTAACATGTAATATCTTTTAAATCTTTTTTCTCTGTCTTGATTTTTACAGGTTCAATAGTAGGTTTATTAAATTTTTTGCTATTTCTATTATAGTTATTATTTCGTTTTGTCCTGTAATAATTATTATAGTTTGGTTTCCATGTAGGTTTATTGAATTTTCTTTTTATTTTTTCTGAATTTTTATTCTGGCAACATTTTGTTTGTTTGGAGTCTTGTTTAATGTCAAATTGTTCACAAAAAGATCCTAATTCTTTTCTCGTTTGAAATCTTTCTCTTTTTAATTGTTTTTGAAGTTTCATATCTTGACAAATTTTTAATCCTTCTTTTTGGGTAAAACTTATAATTTCTCCATATGTTAAATTCTCATAAGGTATAATTCCTTTAAAAGTTTCCCTAATTTGATTTCGAACTTTTTCCCCTAATAATATTGGTAATCCTGCTAAAAATTTTTCTTTCCAAAAAGGTTGATTGTTATCTATTCTTTGCATGATTCTAGTCATAAAAGTATCTTTATACCATTTAAAATCTGTTAGTTTTTTACATTTTAAGTTTGAAAGTAATTCAGAATTTTTATCTTTTAAATGTGAGGGATCTCCTATAAAATGTTTTGAAATTGAAAATATTAAAGAAGAAACAGCATCTTGTATGTGATTGTTTTGTTCATCTATAATTGGTTGGTTATCTTTGTCTTTTTTAATAGCTTTTAAGATTTCATTTTGTTCATGTATGGTGAGGTAATTATCCCACCAGCCCTTAAGTTGTCCTGAAAATCCTGCTACTAGTAAATTTGCTATTGCATGATCTGAAGTTTGTGATTGTGTTTTATAAACATTTGAAACCATTGTCATTTGGTGTAATGTATTAAGTATATTGTATTCTGACATTCCATCAATGTTCCATTCATAAACAGCATTAGCATTATATTTGTTTTGAAAATTAGGTTTTTCTTCTAAAGTTATATCAGGAGCCGTGGCTTTTGGATAATATAATTTTTGGGGTTGTTTCCATTCAATTTTATTAATTTCTTGTTCAGATTCTGAGTTTTGTTCAGATTCTGTTTGTTGGTTCATCATATTAATAGTTCTTGAAGATTGAGAAATTTGTTCAGGTGTATCAGGAACTTGTTGAGTGAGTTCGGATTGGTCTATAGATTTTAATCTTTGTTGGATTTCTTGTAAAAGATCAGTTTTATAATCATTATGATATGTTTTAGGAATCTCAAAAGGTTTAAAAAATGATTTTTGGTTTTCAACAGGCTTAAATTTAGAAACTTGTGTTTGTTGGGTTGTTTTATTATCAACTAATGTTTCAATTTTCTCTAATTGTTTTCCAATAGTTTTAAGATTTAAATTTGTATAATTATTTTGTTCAAAAATATTTTTTATATCAATAGTACTAATAGGATCTGTTAGATTTTTTCTTTCTTTTATTGGAGAGGCTTTTATCAGATTTTCTTGATGAATGTGTTTAATGGTGCAAAAAGGTGGATGGATTGATTCTATTAATATTCCTTGTGATGTTTGCCATTGATTGTTATTTTTTGCCATATTTATTGTTTGATTATTATTTTGGTAATATTCTTCAAACCAATCAAAAAATGTTATGTGAATTTCATGTTGATTTAAAAATTTGTAATATTCTTCTTGTATTTCTGTTTTTTGTTCAGAATAGTTTTCCCAAAATTGTTTCCTCTTATTTTTATTTTTATCAGAAAGAAAATCTTTATTACATTGTTGTTTATTAATCTTGAAAGGTTTTTTAAGCATATGAATTTCAGATTCTTCATTTTGTTGTTGGTTGATGTTAGGATTATCTGTCATAGAAGAGTAGGTTGGTGACATTGGGGGTGAATTTTCTATGTTTTGGTTAGAAGTATATATTGGTCTAGGAATACTAGAGGTATTGTCAACTCCTCTAAGATTTGTTCTAGTGGTAGTGGGTATTGAAGAGATAGAAGCTCTGGCAGAATGGAAATTTGGATCAGAAATAGAAGCCGTTGCTGGGTTTTGGTAATATCTTCTGGAAGTATTTGAAATAGAACTGAAGTTTTCAAAAGGTAAGATAATTGGTTGGTTTTCATTTCTCCTAGAAGCTTGCCCTAGGTCAATTGAATTTCTGGTAAAAGAGAGTCGCACTCTTCCATCAGAATATTGTTCTATTTTTTGAATTTCTGTGCTCCTTGCTGGAGTAGGTTGAATGGGGTTTACAGCTTCTTCCATATCCCAATATTCAGGTAAGGAAATATCTTGCCATTTTATGGCTTTAGGAGTTATGACATTGGTTCTTTTGAGGTCAGTTTGGAAAAGCATGGTTTGACCAGGTTCTAGTCTTGGGGTAAGGTTTTTGGTATCAGATCCAAGAGAGAAGTAAATCTGTGAACTTCAAGAAGTAAGTAACAAATTCAAATTTTCAAATTATTGTTTCCAAAATTGATTTTTTAATTATTGTTTTCTTCTGTATTTTGCTGAGACAGCTGATTGTGGTAGTAAGACCTTAGGTTTGGCACTTAATCCACTTGACCGTAGGCATAATCCAGATGAAATCTTAAGAGAAGAATCAACTCTGACAATAAAACCTGCCATCTTGCCGTCCTCCCTGACAAAGAAGGTGCTTCCAACATGTACTTGACTGGATCCAACTTGGCAATCAACCACGTTGTGTGGTACAACATGTACTGTCTGAGTCTTCGAGCAGTCCAAGCTAAAGCACAACACAACTTTTCTACCGACGAATATTTCAACTCATAATCTGTGAACGAAATGACCTTGAAAAAGACATGGAGTCGCCACCAATCTTTTTTAGCTAGGTGTGATCGACCACCTATTAAAACCGGTTTTATAAAATATTTTAAAAATTAATTAAAATATTTTTAAAACCAATTTCAAGTCTGCTTTTTAAACCAGAGAAATCAAAGAAACGGGTTCATGACTCAGTTACGTGCGGGGAAGGATTAGCACCCCCACAACGCCCGTATAAACGGTACCTTATTAATCATGTGTTATCTCAAGTCTCGGTAAAAAGTCGGTTTTAAATTTAGTATTTCAAGTTAATTCCCAATTTAAAGAAAAAATAATTCCATTTTTAATTGAAAATGATCCGGAATTTATAAATTCAAAATTTTCCTATACTTATCAAATTCCCCCACACTTAAACTTTTGCTAGTCCTCGAGCAAAATAAAATAGACACAAAGTAAGAAAACCTAATATAGTCCACCTTCAATATAACTTAGAGACAATTATTGAACAAGTCTTATCAACTAATCAATAGCTTAAAGAGTTTCAAAGATAATCATGCTTGAATGTAAATAGTTTGAGTTAAGCCAATATTAACATAACATATCTCAATCAAAATAATGCATATTCAAACTTAATCTCAGCTTCTCACATGGGATACTCTCATGGTTTTCACGCTTCAAAGTAGTGGTAAAGTATTTACACTCAATTAATCTCATGAAAACAGTTCTACCATATGCTTGCTTGTCCACCTATTCTTCACTACTTAGATCATACAACTTCATGAATCAAGAGGTCTTTATTCAAAGTTGTAATGGGACCAAGGGGTTATAATATGGTTAACGAATGAAAAGGATAAGATATCCCAAATATTTCATAGAGTTTAGAGACATAATAATATTATACAAAGAAAGCTTCTCAAAACTCTTATGAAGCACATAATGACATTGGCTAAATATTCATGTTGAGCCTTTGCTTCATTCTAATCAACTTTGTAACATCTTTTTTTTCTTTCTTTTCTTTACCCAAAAGTTCAAGAGATAGTATTTTTTTTTTATATGGGAATGTATTTTCACAATGTTCCCTTTTCTTTTTCTCTTGACTTTTGCCTTTCTCCTCCCCCACACTTATCTTTTGTCTCTAACCCAACATTTCAATAAGTATTGGTATTTCATCATAACTGAAAAATATATGATCGTCCGCTGCGATGTTTCCCACCAGCCTGTCTAGCTTTTCTACTGATATGTTGTTAGCCACGTATGTCTGATTCAACACTCTTAATAGGGTATTTCTGTGTGGCTCTGAATTCAAAAGCAAAGATAAGATTGAAATTCTAGCCGGTTGACATTGCAGTTGTTCAACCACGCTATACTCACTGTGCTTTATGAACTTTAAAAATTCACATGCCTCCTCGTTTACATGCTCCTTTATCCTGTTTACGGGGGTTGATCCCCTCTCTGCTTCTTTTGACAAATCCATCTCAATATGGATTGGCTCAACTACTTTCTTCCCTTTGTCTGCTCCTCTGTCTTTCCCTGTTAACCCTTGTTCAGCAGCCTCAGGACCATAACACCTTTCGCTTCGTGTTAAATGCCCCACACCTGTGATATCTTGCTGACTCGAAGACCCAGGCATAACCATGTTACAGTCGTATTTCCATGGTGCAGCTTTGTTTTCCTTGTATGAAAAGGAAACAGGCAAATCAATGATTAACTTAGATGCACTTTCCTCAATGACTGACATAACTTTCTCCTCTGGTTCATCATAACAGATGATCAAAGGTCTTCCTATCCCGTAGCCAGCTGCATTCTCAATAACTTCTATTTCCTCCTCTGTCTCTTCGTAGAACTGGGCTTCCCCATTATCTATCATCTTTTGGATTTTAACCAGAAAGTCTCCGCAATCCCGTATGACATGACCTCCACACTTATGGAATGGGCACCAATTCTGCACCCTCTTTGCAACCATTTTTAGACTGTCTGCATCTCCCATCATTCCTATCTTGACCATCTCAACTCGTACTGTCAACATCAGAGTCTTGACTTCCCTGACATCCCTTTTTAATCTTCTGACTTCCCCGGTCAATATTGCATTTACCCAATTCTCAACATGATTGGGCAATGGGTTTCCCGCTACATTCGACCCATTCTTTGCCCCAAACTTCACAACTTTGGCATTGATCAGGCTTTGGACTTTCTTTTTAAAGGTTAGGCAATCTTCAGTCGAATGTCCTTGAATTCTTGCGTGGTATGCGTAGTTAGTGTTTGCATTGTACCACCTTGAATATGGAGGTGTCAGAGGTTTGAGGTACACGGCTGCAACAAGTTGACCCTGCAATAATTTAGCATATAGCTCACCATAGGTAGTAGGAATCGGATCAAATTGGGGTTTTTGATCGTTCCTTGGTGAACGTTGGTCATTGCGTGCGGGACCTTGAGTGTTTGGGATAGTATTTCGAGGAAGGGTTATTTGTGGGAATATACCAGTTGGGAACGGCTATTGCGGTATATTGGTATAGGGGAACAGATTTTGGGTAAGGTGGTTCACATTGGGGTAGTAAGGATTATACCCCGGGTAAGGTGTGTAAGGTGTGGAAGGTGCATAAAATGTGGTAGGAGTATAGGGCCTTTGTGGTGTGTATGGTGTAGGAGGTGTATAGGGGTATTGATTGAAACTTACTGCATGTGTCTCCTCCTTCTTCTTTACAGGAAAAACTCTCTTCGGGGTAGCAGACTCACTCCCTTCCATCTTCCCGTTCTTAATAGCAGACTCTATCATCTCCCCAGATATCATCATATCTGCAAAGTCCTTGGTGGCGCTTCCCATCAATTTATCATAATAAGGTGCTTTCAAGGTATTGATGAAAAGCACCGTGGTTTCCTTGTTGGTTAAAGGGGGTTGCACTTGTGTGGCCAGATCCCTCCATCTTTGTAAGTATTCTTTGAAGCTCTCATTGGACATCTTTTCCATATTCTGTAGCGACAGCCTATCAGGTACCATCTCAGACACATGCTTATAATATTCCATGAAAGCCCTGGCTAAATCTGTCCATGAACGAATTTTGGTACGACTCAGTTGGTTGTACCATCGGGTTGCTGACCCTGTCAAGCTGTCTTGGAAATAATGGATAAGCAGTTTCTCATTATCATCATGCCCCGTCATCCTTCTGCAGTACATGGTCAGATATGCTGATGGGTTGGTAGTCCCATTATACTTTTCAAAGTCTGGTACTTTGAACTTTGGGGGAATTACTAGACCGTGTACTAAGCTCATTTCTTTGGCATCTAGACTGCCAAATAACTCCGTCCCTTCAACTGCCCTTAACCTTTCCTCCAGTAGCTGATATTTTTTCTAGGATTCAACAGTTTCAACCTCTTCAGTTCAGTCATCTTTGCCCTGATTGGATGTAAATATAATTTTGGTCCTTTGATCCCACCCTTTTTAGGACCAAAATTATGTGCTTCGGCCGCTGGTTGGATGTAATTATAGGACCCAGTCGGAAGTTCATTTCCCACAGGCTGGGATGTCTGACCATTCTTCTGTACCACCTCTAATCGGTCTTCCTGGTTCACTGCCCCCATTCCTGTAACTGAATTTTCTCCTGGCCACTTCTGCCTCATCATAGTACTCATCATTTACATGAGTTTGGTCATTTGTTCTCGTGACTCCTCTTGAGACTTAGCTAACTGTTCCTGCAGTTCTTTTTGAATTCTTTCCATCCTTTCAATTCTAGCTAGCTGATCGTTCTCCATAGCTCTTGCTTGAGATCGAGTATTGTAAGGGTGTCGAAAGTCTGATTCTTTCTGAGTGCGACCAATTGTACCTTTAGTTTTAAAAACCATGGATTAGAAATTATTGACACATTTCTTATTTTATTTTATAAAAAATGAATGAATGAATGAATGAACAAATGTTAATGAATGAACAAATAAGTAAATGGCTAAGTGTATGAACTTAAATGACTAATTATAAAGAATAAATGAATGGACAAATAAATAAATGACTAAGTGTATGAACAATTTATAAAGAATAAATGAATGAATGATTATGAATATAAATGAATATATAAAAGAAAGAACAAATGAATGCTTTTAAAAGTATATAAAAGAAAGAACAAATGAATGCTTTTAAAAGTATTGGACCCGGGATAATTCCAACCAAACGTTCTTTCATTGATTTCCTGGAACTAAATATATCAAAGAAAAGTTCATTGCTTAAGACAATCTGATAATCTGTCTCTCCTAATTTAAAAATGCTATAACAAAATACTGGTCCTATAGTAACTCCCTCGGATCTTGAACCTTTTTCACTATCCTCTTTTGACTGCCTTGCTCTTCCATCTGATCCCTACTTGTTCATGACCCTTTGACATGTCAGCATAAGCATCATCGTGTAAGCTTTCCTTAGCTTGTTTCTCCAGTTGATTTGCTGGGGCTTCCTCATGCTTTGCTCTTTCTGCCCAATAGTTCTTCTCCTTCTTGAGGTTTCTAACTTCTTGTTCCCATTCCCCATAAGTTTTGAGAGCTCCCTCGAGTTTGAGCTCGAAACGGTACCTCTTGTTCTCCACGTGTAATTCCTGAAGATCGCTTTTAGCAGTGTCCCTCTCTCTCTTGATCTTTTCCTTTTCTCTTTCTCGGGCTGATTCCCTATTTTTCATATCCTCAAGCTCTTCTTGCAAACGGGCAATTTCCTTGCTCATTTGGGCCTTTTCTTTTTCGAATTATGCCCTTGCGATTTCTAACTCCGATGGCGCTTCCTTGGGCGGTGAACTCAAATGCTGAACTTTTTCCCCATCTGATGTCAACAACCTATCATTAACCCTCAATTCCCTCCATGTCAGGTAATCAGGTGTGACGATGTCGGCATATCTAGCTACCTCCACTCGATGAGTTTTCTTCCATGCTACTACAATCTCACGTACCTTTCCCAAATATCCATCTTCTCCATAAGCAAATTCCAAATTACTAAGGTCATGGGTCATAGGAGTAAACTGACGGGATTCTGATTGTCTCAGTACCAGCAGTGGTGCATAGCTCACTCCTCCCCATACTCCCAATAATGGAACAGAAGTTTTATCTCCGCACTTGTATAATATCAGCATAAGAGCTATCCATGGAGCTCTCCAAATTATCATCTCAGCCCTGATATTTCGGAATATGTTGATCCATTGTTCCTCAATCCTATTTTCAAGCCAATCCCTCTTAAGAAATTAACCAATTGGTGAAAAAGATTTCTAGTATGAGCGAAGAGGGAAATTCTCCTGTTTACAAAATGACTCTGAACCCATATGTAAAGGAGTTGTATACAACCTAGAAAACACCCTTTTTCCTTCCTGTCTACAGAAATTCAGGGATCAGATTGTTTCTGCTATAATTGTCGGGCTAGGTTTATCCTTTGCTCAAGCCTCTCAAAAACATCAAATATCGCCACATCCATATACCCTAATGTCTTTGGGAAGATAACTAAACCATAGATAGCCAAAACAAAAACATTCCTAACTGTCTCCTTACTTGAATGGCTAAGGATTAAGGTCCGTAAAATGTCCCATGATATACAATAGCTTACCCCTTTTCCGACAACATGGCTTTCGACCCAATTTATTTCCACTCGCAAAATTTTAGACACCTTTTTCTTGAAACCCGGCGTCTTTGTATCCTTCAAATAAATACGGTCGGGAATAACATTCTCAACATGCAGCAAGGTCGAATATTCCTCTATGGTTGGAGTCATATCCTCTCGGTTGAAGGTAAAACACCGATAAACGGGATTCCAGAATTGCACCACAGCCCATATCACCTCACCACTGACCTTAACCTGAACTAACAGTGCTATGTCCCCATAAGTCTGAGTGAAGGCTTCCTTTTCTGATATGTTCCACAATTCCATATATCCGTCAATTCCTGGAGATCATTTTACTTGATAGTAAGATCAACCTCGGCTGGCAATGCTGACACATATCCCATCTTCAAACAATCCCCATTATCATGCTGACCTTTCTCGAACTGTTTCATAACCTCTAAATGCTTCTCGACCACTGAGATACTCTGACCCTCCATGAAAGCCCTTTTGGTTGAATATTATCCCGAGACCAATAACCTTCTATGTGCAAAAAAAAATGATGATAAGAATGCAAAAACAAAAACAACAACAAAAAGAAAATGAATTAGTAACGGGAATAAATATGAATAATACAAAAAAAAACATATAATTCAAAACAATAATTATCCCTGAGGATGCCAACAAAATTTCGACATTATAACACCCCTGGGATGAAATACCAACACTTATTACGAGCATTGTGATGTACGTTCATCATTGTCCGATTTTCAAAAATAAACTTATTCGAAAAGTAGAATTGAAGGTAAAAGGATTGGAAATATTCCTCCATGTGTTCTTAACTTCGGGATATCTAATTGGAAATCCGGCATGGCTTCGCCTAGGTTTACTATATGAAGGTGAATTAGTTCTAAAAGCTCCGAATTGTTCCTCACTGTCGTCGGTGAAGGCTAGTAAGGCATCCCGATAAAAGCGGGTTCAATTCGTTAGAGTCTATTTCCCTAGCCCATGCGGATTGTTAATCACGAAGGCTTAGGTAATTTAGTACTCCGGAAGTGTTTCACTAGCCCATGCGGATTGTTAATCATGAAGGCTTAGTTACTTTGATCCCACCTAAAAAGATGGAACCCGGGTATAGGATTCATGATATGCAAATGCACGTGTAGTGTAGTGTAGTGTAGTGTAGTGTAGTGTGTGAGGAGAAATAACAAACCTTTCACCACCTATTCTATATCCCTTATTCTAAATGCCCCACAAGATTAAACAACATAAATCATTAATTAATCAATAAATGAATATATGCACCAAAATAACCAGAGAACAATTATAATATATATGCACATGAAAATGGACATATTTAAAACATTTTATTCTTTTCGAAATTATCCTTATTATTTTTTTTTAAATGTGAGAATTAAAATTAAATACCAATTAAACCAACAAAATCGAGACTTTGATAACACACGACTAATTTTAGGCCAGACTCTCTAAATGTCCCCTGCAGAGTCGCCAAGCTGTCGCAACCTAAAAAATAACAAGTCTCATCACAAGACTTTATTATTCGTTAAGCGTGACATTAAAAAAAAACCGAGGAAAAGTCGATTTAATTCCTCTTGAAAAATGAAGGTTTTGAAAATGACCTTGAAAAAGACATGGAGTCGCCACCAATCTTTTTTAGCTAGGTGTGATCGGCCACCTATTAAAACCGGTTTTATAAAATATTTTAAAATTAATTAAAACATTTTTAAAAACCAATTTCAAGTCTGCGTTTTAAACTACAGAAATCAAAGAAACGGGTTCGGGACTCGGTTATGTGTGGGGAAGGATTAGCACCCCCACAACGCCCGTATAAAACGGTACTTTATTAATCGTGTGTTATCTCAAGTCTCGGTAAAAAGTTAGTTTTAAATTTAGTATTTCAAGTTAATTCCCAATTTTAAAAAATAATAATAATTCCATTTTTAATTGAAAATGATCCGAAATTTATAAATTCAAAATTTTCCTAACAAACGTGGCAAAATATATAAATTTTTATTAGTTTGGAAAACTTTCCGAATCATTCTCATTTTAAAGAAGATATTCTGTTATTAATGATAATTGATAATATCCTCCCCAGCAAACCCGGCAGAGAACTCATGAATTATTTTAAATCGGGAATATCTTTATTTTATTGAAAATCATTACATTTTTGAAAACATTTAAAAAAAATATGAATATGTATGACATAAATAAAATGACATAGCAAAGTCAAAATAATATAATGCAACTTAAATGATATGATATGATATAATTTAAATGTCTTAGCATATTCTAAATGAAATGAAATATCCTAAGTTGTATGATATATTCTAAATGAAATGAAATGACCTAGGTAACATAATATATTCTATATGAAATGTAATATCCTAAATCATATGATATATTCTAAATGAAATAAACTATCCTAAATGACATAATATATCCTAAATGAAATGAAATGACCTAGGTAATATAATATATTCTACATGAAATGAAATGACCTAGGTAACATAATAATTCTATATGAAATGAAATAATTTAAATGACATGGCAAATATAAATGATATGGCATATAATTGAAATGACATGACATATAAAATAATGCTATCATATAATATGCATGAAAATAATAATGCATGAACATAGTATATGCTAAATAATATGACAAAAATAACTAAATAAAAAGCATAGGATATCATGAAATATTCAAAACCATATAATAAACAATATAACATCAAAAAATATAAATCAAAATGATAACATTACCATAGAAATTATCATAGCAAAAATCACATATTATATAAAATGCATGAATATGAAAAATGCAATGCATGAAAATGTATTTTTTTCCTTTAATTAAGGAAATCCGTATATCTAAAAAGATATCCGGCTACCTTAGGAAAATATATCAAATTAAATATTCTAAAATCAAAATACTTTGTGATTGTTTGAAAATATTTTTTTTTTTGAAAAGCTTAAATTAAAAATAAAAACTTGGCTAAACCCTTTTTAAATGGCTCTAATTTCCTAAGTTTAAAATCCCGGACTTGACCACCCTTAACCCGAGACTTAAAAAATCATTTTTAGAATTTGAAAAGGCTTAGAAACTACCCTAAGTCAGTAGCTAAACTTTCTAATCAGCCCCCTTTAAGTAACTTAACCAAAACAGAAAAATGATTTTCCTTCAAATTCAATTCTGACTCCACTGTCCAGTTTTAAACCACGATTTTTTACCCTATTTTTAAAAATTCAAAAAAATCTAAAAAAAAAGTAATGGAGACTCAGGACATGTAAAACTACACGGAAAAAAAAATCAACTTAAGTTTTTGATTAAATATGACTGCCCAGAAAAATCGGGAAAGTACGAGTACTGGGTGAAAAAAACGGTTTTGCCAAAACACATTTTTGCCTTTGACAAAATCATTTAAAAATCAAATTAAAAATATTTAAGACTCTCTAAATGACTCACAAACAGTAGCTAGCACTTTTGAAAAGTTAGACAAAAATTGGCTAAAGTAAAAAAAATCACAAAGGTAGAATAATCAATTTGACAATTCTTTAATTTTCCACAAGTATGCTCAAGAGAGCATGACTTTGAACCATTAATTGGCCTAAGTCATAAGTCAAGTGGCATGGTCATGAAATGCATGAAAAATACAGCAAATATGATGCATGAAATGCATGAGTTTAAACCTAAATGTCATGAAAAATGCATGGCATCAATAAAATGACGTAGACATAAATGAACTTGCATGGCATTTAATGCAACCTAAGTCTAAAATGCATGGATATGCATGGCAAAACAAACCAATCCTAACATCTAAAATATGCATGGCAATAACACAAACACAAGGCATGCTTAAACCAAATACTCAATCAAATGTCATGCAAATGCAAACCTATCAACTAACATAACGAAAATGCACACACAAAGCAAAATAAATGAGGTGGCCGAATGGCCTCATATCCCAAGTAAGCATGGCATTTTCACAAACACTTGATATACTTAAACCAAATACTCAATCAAATGTCATGCAAATGCAAACCTATCAACTAACATATCAAAAATGCACAAACAAAGCCAAAAATGAGGGGGCCGAATTGCCTCATGTTCCAAGTGAGCATGGCATTTTCACAAACACTTGATATACTAACATACTTAACTAAAATATAACACTCAAATCATGCAAATATAAAGTAGAAGTATGAAAACTAACAAGCATTTTCACAAACACATGGATTTCAAAATATAAAACATAAACAAACTTAAACATTTTGAAAACAAAAAATCAAAAATGCAAGAACATGATAATAGACTCGTAAATGGAAATAAGCAAGCAACCAAATTAAAACATGCTTCAAGTAAAAGAAGATTTAAAGCATCAAGACTTATTTAATATCAAAAATAACATGAAAAATCAAAGCAAAACAGCAACTAACACAAAAAAACTAGGCCATTCGGCCATGTCAAGGAATCAAGAAAAACATATTGCAAGAACTTTTTTAAGAAAAGATGAAGAAAGAACTTTTAAAAAAAAACATTAAAAAAATCACTTATTTAAAAAGAAAAATCAAAAGAAAACTCACCAAAATAATAATCAAAACAGCAAAACAAGAATGGAAAATCAAAGAAAGTGCAAGAGTTGGTGCTAAAAGCAACCTCTAGAAACTATCTTTCAAGCTTTTTCTCTTCAAACTTTCTTTTCTTTTTGCTTTGCAACAATGGAGAGAAAATCAGCTAAAAGCAAGAGAGAATATGAAAAAATGAGAGCGCTAAAAAATGAAAGAGACTCTCCCCGTGTAGTGGCCGAACCCCCCTCTCTCATAGGCTAGGATGTTGTCATTTTTACTCCAACCAATTTTCATCCAAGGGCTAGTGATTCAATATGTTTAAAACATGAAATTATCACCCTTAGATTAGGCCATCAGCTGTCCATAATTACAGCTGTTCATGAATCTTAATCCATTATGTTGACACTCTCCCTCTTCATGCATTGGTCCATGTGGCTTATTTGCAAAGGCTTGATCAAAAAAATCACTAACTAACTCTTCATTTTTGCCTCTTGATTAAAAAATCAGAATCCTCCTTCCCCTCGTTGGGCCTTGGCCGGCCAGCCCTCCTTCTTCCAGCCCAAGTTTGATTTTTTTGAAAGGCAAGAAAAGCCCTTTTCGATTTCTTGGGTAAAATGACCTTTTTGCCCCCCGAATGCAAATAAATGGAAAACGGACTCCAAATTCAAATTTTGTTTTTTCAATACTTTCCAAATAATAAAAAATTTAATTCTGGAAGTTTTCAAAATTTTCCGAGCCCGTTTGCTATTTATTTGGATTTTTTCTTTCAAAATTGCCCTTTTATGCCCCCAAATTTTATCC
This sequence comes from Fremontodendron californicum, assembly GCA_030761205.1. NCBI lineage: Eukaryota > Viridiplantae > Streptophyta > Magnoliopsida > Malvales > Malvaceae > Fremontodendron > Fremontodendron californicum. The sequence continues at coordinate 6,239,709 of JAULJL010000023.1, read as the reverse complement.
TTTTTAAAATGAGTTCCAAATAAAGATTTTTCTTCACCAATCTCTTCCAAATAATTTAAAAGTGTGATCTGAAAGTTTTCATAATTTTTGGAACTCATTTGGTATTTTTTTCGGGATTTATCTGCTTGAATTACTACATAAGGGGCTCGGGATTTGGCCATTTTGCAAACGAACTCCGAATCAAGATTTCCTTTTTCCAATATCTTTCAAATAATTTAAAAATGAGATTTGCAAATTTTCAGAATTTTTGGAGTTCATTTGCTATGTTTCCAGGATTTATCTTCTTGAATTACTACATAAGAGACCCGGGATTTGGTCATTTTGCAAACGAACTCCGAATCAAGATTTTATTTCTCCAATATCTTTCAAATAATTTAAAAATAAGATTTGCAAATTTTCAGAATATTTGGATTTCATTTGCTATTTTTTCGGGATTTATCTTCTTGAATTACTACAAGGAGATCCGAGATTTGGCCATTTTGCAAACGAACTCCGAATCAAGATTTTCTTTTGCCAATATATTTCAAATACTTTAAAAATGAGGTTTTCAAATTTTCAGAATTTTTGGAGTTCATTTGCTATTTTTCCCAAATTTTCCTATTTTGCCCTTTTGCCTCCGAAATCCGGTTTTGCTCAAAACAAGTCCGATTTTTAAATTTTCTTCAAACTGAGCTTTGGGCTATCCTTTTTTAATCACTCCTCATCCATTAGGGGCCTTAGTCCTACCGAATTGGGCCATTTCTTGTAATTCTTCCCAATTTCACCGAAATCCACCAAAAACCCTCATTCTCAATTTTCTTCCAGATTGACTTTTCTTTCAGTTTTTATTTCAAGTGGCTTCTCCATTACCCGTAGTCAGTGCTTATCTTTCATTTGGAACCTTCAATTTTGACCAATTCGATCGTTTAAGCACTTTTTCCCAAATTTCCCGGATTAGGGTTTCTTTTTTACTGAATCTCCATAACCCAACTTCCGAACTCCATATCTTTCGATGTAGACCTCGAATTATCAAAATTCTTTCGCCATTTTTTAATTGAACTTCAAATCTTGATTTTGAAAGTGGGTTGACTTTGTTAGTAGTTGACTTTTCGGGATTGACTTTTTTCAAGTTTGACTTTTTATGCTCGTCCTCTTAAACTAAAGTCTCGGAGTACCATCTGCAGGATGAAAAAGTCTTTTTACATTCTGAAACATCAATTTAGGAAGATAACATACCTGTTTTAGTGGTCCGGACAAAATTAGGTGTCTACATTTTCGACACGAAATTTGTGTGTAGAGTGAGGATAAAAAAGTTATTTTATCCAAAAGCCAACTTTTAAAGCTCAAAAGTTCTATTTTTTTGGTTTGGGTTGTCAAACCATGGTTTCAACCGCAAAAGCCAATTTTTTTTACTCGTTTAGCATTGCTTTTGCGATGAAACGCTTGTGCCAACAGTAATGCTAAACGTGGCCTTTATCTTGTTCAAATTAATTTTCTTCAAAAGAACATTTTGTACAAAAACAAAAAACCCATAACTCAAAGCAACCCATCGATGTTCGTCGCCTGCCTTCACCATCACATTGTAACTTTCAGCTCCTAAAAAAAATTTTAAGTTATACTTTTTGAAAAAAATTTAGGTAATTAATATATTTGTAGCTGAGTACTTGTTTGTATCTTTAATTTCAGGGGCCTAAATTTGATTTTTCTTTCATCTTATGGACTGTTGTTAACAGTTAAACTTTGATAAAAGTAGCAATCTGAAAAGAGGGAGGGTGCTAGTTTAGTGAGAAAGGAAGAGAGGTTATTGGTTTAGTGAGAGAAAAGAAGAGTAAAACATGAAGTAGTGGTTTTTTTAATCTTTTATAGAGAGAATGATTTTTTTTAAATAATTTTTTAATATTTTATAAATTAATGAAATAACATTCATGTGTTCTCATTATATGTCAGTTAAATTTTCTGTTAGTGTTTCTATTTGAACAATAACTAAAAGATTAATTTTTAAAATTAAATATTTATATTTAAAAGTTTTAGCATTGAAATGAAAAAAATATTTATATTTTAGGACTAAAATTATATTATCTCTTTATTTTTCTTCTTATCTAACCCCACCCTTCCTTTTTCTCTGTGTTGGAATATAGGTAGGAACAATTTACTCCGATCTATTTAAAACATTTAAATAGACGTCTTAATGAGAAAATGTGGGTTTAAGTTGAGTTAAAATAACCAACTTCTATTATCTCTATTGAAAGAAGACATGCACAATAGGAAAGGTTGCAACGTCAGCCCTATACGAGGTTTAGGGCTTAATACGAGTAAAATGCTTTTTTTTTTTCTTTTTCTTTGCACACTATTTTTATTTTTATTTTTTTGTCAAGATGAGTGGTAGGAACCCACTTAAGCTTACACAGGATCTTGGCTTAGTTACACCCATAACATCCTCTTGAAAATATTTAGTCAAAGCAGTAGGAGGAGAATGAAGTTTAACAACCTCAAACTCACTATTAGAGGTGTCCATGGCCGGATCGGGCACGTCCGAAATATTTTATTTTTGCTTGTTCAAACTAAGTTCAAAAGTTCGTTTTTATTATTTTAAAAATATTAAAAAATATATTTTATATTAATATTTTTATTTTTATAATTAAAGTTAAATAAAATATTTTTTATTAAATGAATAGTAATTCGAATCGAGCCGGACCTATCAGGATTACAAAACTCCTTATTCAAATTCGAATCAATTCAGACCGAACTTATCGAGTCGAACGGATAGTTTAGCCCATGAACATCTTCATGATCATCAAAATTCAATTTTTTGAATTCAAGACTTTTTTTAAAATATTTCAAATTTATTTGTCAATCATCTTTAGAAAATAAAAAAAAAATATGTCACTCAACATCAACGTCACGTGAACGTTTACATAAAATAAATTTTAATCCAAAAAAAAAAAAAAAAACAAATTCATCTTTTTTACCATAAATATTAACATTCACATGACATTTGAAGTCACAATTGACAAAAATAAATAAATTCAAAATAATGAATTCAAAATTGAATTTTAAAGGTCCAAATATAAATAAAATATTAAACAAAAGTCTTGAATTTTTTGTTTATCAGCTTAGGACCAAGTTCAACTTCTAATTCAAGGTTGTATAATGAACTTAGTAAGAATTTTCAAACATAATCAAAGTGGCCAACCTCATCTTGCACCATTCTCAAGCTTCAGAAATAACTTGTGAAAGTCTTTAGCTTTCATTCATATTCGGATTTTACTTTTTATTTTTTTAAAAATATTTATATCCGACATATATTTTGATATAAATATAAAAAATATATTATTCAGACTCTTCATTTTTTTTTAAATATCCGTGTCCAATATATATTAGGATATGAGTATGAAAATATGATCATTTAAATTTATAGAAAAATTTGAAAAAAAAAATTAAATATATCTGTATCAGACATATATCTCTATCCAACACTTGCCCTCAAATCCGGATAACATAAGGTGAACATTAACTGCTGCAGTATATCAGAAGATTACTTGATCTGGAAATACAGAAAATGAATGGAACAAAAGCTAACAAAGAAACAGGGAAGTCAAAAGAAGAGACTAATTTCATTACAACTACAAAGTAGTAGCAGAATGTTTCATACATTGTGATAAATATACAAAGAGATCGATTTTGATCCCTGATTTTGAAATTTGAGTTGCACAGAAAAGGAGCTTAAGAAAACTGATTTGTACCAGGAAATGCCTTGATCCATTTTTTAATCTTGAAAATTTGATAGATTGTAAGCATCTCTCTTGTCAGGACAATCTCAGGTAACTCATACCCCATATTTTAAGAAATTTTCCCATCCTTTCCTCTTTCTTTTGCTTCCCCCTGCATACACTGTCTTCTCCATTGCTGAAGAATGATAATTTTTCTCTTTGGTTGGAAAGAGAAATTCTTCACAAATGCATTGAATCAAGTATTCAGGTTGAAGATCTTCTCCATTGCCTTTTACTTTTCTTATGAGGCAATTTAAATGGACTCCAGCTCTTTCTGCGTTTAGAGGGTTCACAAAAGAGACCAGAGGCTAAGGCCTGCTGAAGCCATAACTCAAATTCTTCTTCATCTTCATCAATCACTTCAGCATCCAAATCCCAAGGATATCTGCTTGAGTTGGATCTTTGCGTCTTCTCCAATCCAACCATGTTTACATGGAAGCTAGGTCGATGGGTGTTCGGTCTACATGCCATTCCCTGCAAGAACCATTTTCAGGCGGTAAACATCTGTGTGAAGTTACTGGTAGAAAATGCATCACTGCCACCAGGATTAATCAGCTTCTAAGTGTTAAATTGTTACTTGTTAATCCTTTAAGTAATATTTGCCTATGTTACTAGGACTCAATTGTGAGTGTCGAACACGGGTATATTCAATTTTTTTCAATATTTTCATGTATTTGGAAGGTCCTTGAAGGACCATATCCCCATACTCATACTCAGATATGCATTGGACACGGGTACTTCAAAAACAATGAAGAGTCGGAGCAACATATTTGCTGAATCATGGGTAGGATGGTTCTGATACTGATTTATCTAGCTAGAGTTTCATGAAAACAAGCTCAACTTAATTTGTCATTTTCAATCCATAACAAATAAGTCAAATTACTAAAAGTGTATGATATTTCAGATAATAATGTTTAAAACTTGGAAGTAATCAACACTATACCCATTACAGTGCTCTTAACTGAACAGATGCGACCCAACAATCACAAAACTTTAAGAGGAAGATTTTTACAGGATAAAGACCAGACCATGTTTTTTGTTTTCGCAAGTTCCCTGTTTCAAAACCTATCTGGTCTTTAGAATTTCTTGTAGCAGGGGAGTATTGTCTTCTCAAATGATTGGATTTGAATCATTTAAGAAAAACTAGTAGAGGTATATTCGATTAAGTTAGGTTTGGATTTCGACTACATTTTGTCTCTCTTATTACTCAAACCTAAAAACTGGTTTATGTGATACCATAAGTGCAGCTTGAACTTGTCTTATCTCAAGGAAGGTCCCTAAAGTGATGAAGGTATATAACTTTTGGTTAAAAAATAAAATTCCCCTTGATTTCGGGATCATAACGAAAACAATATTTCTCCCTGGCATTTTCAAAACTATACAGCTATCACTTGACAGGGACAAAGGGAAAAATTTTGTTCAAGGAGGTCAGTCTGATCAGATTTATTTAAGGCTATCCCTTTACAGGGATAAATGGAAGATTTTTGTTCAATGAGGTCAGTCACTCAGTCTCCGATTTACTAAAGAATATATAATTTCATAAAAATAATAACTTTGATCAATTTGATTAAGAAACATGGTTCCAAACACTGTAATATTAACAGTGAGAAGATTTTCTTCATATAATGATTGTCAAATACATAGGTTAGGCTTCTCAGTGTTGTCAAGGGCACAAGACACATTCTAGGCACTAAAACCTTTATATTGCCTAAGACGCAAGGTTAAAAAAAAACGCTTGCCTGAGTAAAGTAAGACGCAATATGTATATATACGTATTTTTATATGTGTGTCTATGAATATATATAAAATAAGCTTAAAATATATAATTATGATAATAAACTTCAAAAAGTAATCCAGTTTATCTTACAAAACATGTAAAATTTTCCTTTTCTTTTGTTGGTAAATATGTATGATTTTCTTATGATCTCATGTCTATTGTTAAATACTCAAATATTGAAAATTAAAGAGCTTGATATTATCTCTTTTCTTATTAGTAAAGGTACAGTTAATGAAAAGAAATTAAAAATAAAAGAAACTAAAGAAAACTTTAATCAAGCGGGTTTTTTTTGTGCCTATGGCCTTACAAAAAAACGCGCCTAGGCGCACTAATTGTGCGCCTGATCAAATGCGCCTTGCTTGAAAGAGTCTGAGGCTAAGGCGCAACTCTTAGGCACGCTTAACAACACTGAGGCTTCTATTGGATAATACAAAACTCTAACAATGCGTTTGGATGGAGAAATTTAAAATTTTGAAGAATTTTAAAATGCTAGCATTTGTAATTATTTTGTTTGGATAAATTTTTCTTAGAATGAAATTTAAGCTGTTGGAATTGCATGAAATAAAAAAATAATTATATTAAAAATAAAAAATACATATATGTATATGTATAAAAAAATATACAATATGGATATCATTATATTCATAAAAATATATAAATATTATTAATCATATAAAAATAAAAAATATATATCATAGTTAAATAAAAAGATAATTTGTTTTTTTTAATTTGTATTTTATAGTGAGTCATGATGGAATAAAGTGAGTTTTGGAGGAATTTTGAAAAATCATCTCTTTAAGTGGAATTTCAAAAAGGAATTTGAAGTGTTCAAATTCGCTCTTGAAATTTCATTATAAATTTTGAAATACTCACTTAAACTTTTACCCAAACAAGTAAATTCATTTTTGGACTTTTAAAAACCTTGATTGAAATGAAATCCCTTCTCCAAATCTCTCATCCAAACACATCCTAAAGTTTTACAACCCATCATTTCAATAATGATATAATTAAAAATCTAGAATTACAAAATGAAGTAATTTAAAATTCTAGAAAGTTAAAAATTGCCTATTTGGACTTTGGACATTGTTTTTGAATGATGAAATTTATCTGTAAAATTCACCTAAACACAAATTAGAAGCCACAGTAGCCAAAAACCAGCTACATACAATTAAGAAGTTAACCCAGTTTTTAAAGCTAAGAAAACCCCAACTAACTATACTTCACTCATAAAACTTGATTATTACCTGCAGTATCATTTTACGTACCCCCTTTATTCCTCTTCAATTATTTATTTCTTAATTTCTTTGTTTTTTTCTTTTTTGGATAAGATTCAACTTCGTTTCTGAGTGCTTTACTAAGTTAAAATCCTTCATCACATATAACACCCCTCCTAGTAGAGGTGCTTGGTGAACTAACTGCAATTCTTCTAGGTGTTAGGAGACCACTATGTCCATCATATAATAAAAGGGAAAAAAACATGAGAAACCACCTTTATTAGTTTTTGCCAGCAGCCTATGTTACTCGGACTCTTCATTTTTCTTAAAATACTCGTGTCCAACACATACTCGAACATGGGTATAAAGATATGATCCTCCAAATATATGAAAAAACTTTTAAAAAATTGAGTATACCCATGTCAGACACATCCGTATCAGGCACTCACCCCCGAGTTTGGATAACATAGCCAGCAACTGTATCTACGGAGATTTGGTTACTAGACACAAGTGACATTTATAATCAATTAATAATAAAGTTGTGTAGTATTTGTCTAGAAAATGAAGAAAAAACACTAGGGTACATGCAAACAAGTTCCACTTGAGCAAAAAGACATTCTATCAATTAGGACAAAAACAAATAATTGCATTACCCATTCCATTGCAGGGGCAATATGGTTCAGTTCAGTTTAATTAGAAGGCATTTTGAAATCAAATCTATATTTGATTAATTCGCTTTGGTTTCTAATTCAATTTGGACATATATTTCAGAACCAAAAATTTTCTAAACACAATTTAACTCAATTATTTGCCTAAAAAAATCAAAACCCAAATTTCAAATTTAAGCCAAAGTATAAGAGGGAAAACAAGATAATAAAAAATGAAACATTAATTTAACACACACAGAATAATATGTGTACTTACCATATACATGATATTTTTGGCTTACACCTTTGGTTTGATTTGGTCTTTAGACCAAAGGGAACTAAACTGACAATGATAACAAGAAAGAAAGCCATTTCCAACTCTATATGGTCAGCTACATGGATCATATTTTTGTCATTATACTCTATTCAAGACAATTTTTCTAGGTAAGATTCCTGAAAGCAAGGCAGCCGCTTTTAAAATTTGTCAAATCATTATGAACAAAGGGGACCCAACCAACAATAGTTATGTGATCTGGATACCAAACTGAGCCAAAAAAAAATTTAACAAAACCAAATCGATTAATCCACTTTGTTTTTCAGTTTGAACCAAATAGTACACACCTGATTGCTTTGTCATTTAAGTATTTAACATTCTGTTTTATCTTCTAATATTTTTTTTTCTGTCACTTCTTCGTAAGATCAAATTAACCAATAAAGCTAGCACATGCATCCACCAGACACACAGATGTACATGCATGTGTCAACAAAACATGAACCACTGACCTGACAAATAGCCCATTCTGAAACATCAAAGATCTTGCTCTCAGCACAAACAAAAGCACGTGGTATTTCCACCTAAAAGACAGACAAGATAGCAAACTGCTAAGCGTAATGAATACTAAAGCCTGTTAAACAGCATAAATTGAAAGAAAGGGACCAAAACTTTTTATAATTTGACAAAGCACGACAGCAGATGTCTACTTGAGTGACTAAATCACACACATAATCAAGCATACTGCACAAAAAGAGATGAAAGATAGCCATCTAAAGCTTACATCATTAAAAAGGTATTTTAGCCTCATATACATCTTTATGTTTTCTGTTATTGCAGATAAAGTACTCATGCAGAAGGCCCTGGAGCCATATCCTCCCTACCAATCTTCAAATATTATCTCTGTTCTGTGTTTCTCCACATTTTGTTATTAAGCAATTGTTATTTATTTTTTAGAACAACACTGGTCCAGTCATAAAACGCAGGGATGGCACGGTGGGAATCCCTCCCACCGGCCATCCAAAGGGAGCCTTAATATACAAGAATAAATAAAAGCTTTGAAAGTTCATTTCTCCCGCAACATTATCTAAGTTGACAAGTGGCATGCTTTCCTCATTGCTGACAAAAATTTCAAATACCCAAATGCACCAAGTGTTTAGGTTAAGAGCCACTTAAGAACTAGTAAGTCAAGTTGCTTCTTTAAAAAGAATCAACATGCCCTTCTCAGGGCTCTTCCATTCATTAAGTAGCCATTAAACTAGCATGAGAGTTGTGAATTTACTTGTAATCAAACGCTAGAATTAAAGAGCTGCTATAACCTTGGTCTAAATAATCCTTTAGGCACATTGTAAGCATCTTTCGTATTCCAAAATAAAAAATTAGTGATGTAAAACTCAAATTTGTTATTCTCGTTCCAGCTCCAATCTTAAATTTAGTATCTGATGAGCCATTTTCTGCTTTTAACTTAAAAAACCACATCAAGAATGCTATGGCTAAGCAAATTGCCAATTTGATAATAAAAACTGTTGACAGAAAACACTCACAACTTGATGTCATACCAAATTCAGTTGAAACAATCGGTGCTGTACATCAAATGGAATAAACTTTCTGTAAGAAGGAACCTACCTTTTGAGGACTATCAAACACCAAGGAACCTTTGTACTCAACCCACCCATCTCCATCCTTGGCTTGATGATATTGACAGCAATCCTGAATGCAGAACTAATCTCAGAAATTTACAAAATGTATCAAGGAAAACGAAGATTATATTGAGTTTGTAGACATGCATGTTTTTGTGTGTGTACTTACACTGGCATGCATGTGCTTGTATTTCTGTACCTGCATGAAAAAGAGTGTGTGTGTTGTGTGCAAGAGAACAAAGTTGACTAGTGCTCTAAAAAGAACTATTGAATCATGCCTTTTAGACGCTATGTATGAGGTGCCATAAAATCGCTTAAGGGCACTACTTGGAAGAATTCCTCCTCATTCTGTTTGTTTGATTTGAAATTTTGAATTTTCTTAAGGGGTTTGCAGCCATTACTAATTTTTTGTATGACAAGTAGCTTTTGCTTTTTCAGAGCCGCAAGCATTAGATTCAGGTATCATTTTTATTGGCACATATATTTTATTATTATTTTCTAACTTTTTAATGTTTAAATTTATAAAAATATTTATTATAATTTTAGTCTCAAAAGGCTTATGACTCAAAGTTTCATGGTTAAGCCTTATTTCATAACCAGTGTAAAATGCTAGGCCTTTTAAAACACTGGATTTGACAAACAGAAAGAAGTCTGACCTGACACCATCTAGCCTTGGCCTTGTTCCTATTTGTGCACACCCATATATGTGAATTACCACACTTAGTGCACTGTATACGTCTTGATTCTTCAGAGCAATGATCTGCACTAGGCTGCTGAAAGGAGAGAATGGTTGAAAGGTATTAACTTTACATTACCATTCAGCATTAATGACCTGACTCAGAATCACATTAATCAGCAATAAGAAACAAGTTTTTGCATGCATTCACTAACCATAAGAGCATACCAGACTGAAAATTGATTTCCAGAGGTAAATATTGTGGTCATGTTGAACAAACCTTAATTAGCCAATTGTGAGACCAGGAAACCTCAACCCCATGACTCATAAATTGGTTTTCACTCAAGGGGACAAAGTTACTATAGACATAATTGACAATTTTTTCCAATTTGCCTTGCCTAAAAATCCAGGCTTTCTACAAATATAGTAGCATATAAGGAACTCCTACACAGGGCAAAACCAAGTGATAAGAACCCCGAAGCTAGATTTTAGAATTCTAAGAAAGAGTTGCATAATCTCTCTCTTATACTAAGGGTCCGTTTACTTCGCAAAAATTGATTTCCAGAAAATATTTTCTAGAAAATGTGAAGATTTTCCGGAAAAGTAGAGATTTTCTGATATTTGGATGACTTACTGAAAAATGTTTTCTGTTGTTTGATTATTTTCTGAAAAATTTACTTTTTTTCAAATATCAATATTGACATAAATATTAATTATTAATTATTAAAATATTAAAAATGATTTATTATTAAAATTTTAATATTTTAATATTAATATTTAATACTAAAATATTATATTACTATTAAATACTTAAAATAATACTATTTATTATTAAAACATTAATTATATTAATATTTAAAATATTATAATTATTATTAAAATATTATTTCTATTAATATAATTATTATTAAAATATTAACATTAATTATATTAATATTTAAAATATTAAAATAATATTCCTATTAATATAATTATTATTAAAATATTATTTTGATTAATATAATAATTATTAAATTTTATTTATATTAATATAATTATTATAAAATATTATTTCTAGTTTTTAAAATTGTAATATTGATATAAACATTAAAATATTATTTATATTAATATAATTAATATTAATATATTACTTCTACTTTTTTCAAATAGTAATATGGTAAATATTTTAAAAAATAATATTATTTTTATTAATAATATTATTATTATTAAAACATTAATTATATTAATATTTTTAAAATATTTAAAGTGTTCTAATCATTATTAAAATATTATTTCTATTAATTAATATTTATACTATTAAAATAATTAATCTTTTTATACTAAAAAACATTTATTATTAAATATTTATAAAGTATAATTTATATATATTTATTATTAAAATAGTAATATAAAACATTTTTCAATAAAATATTAAAAATATTATTTAAAATTTAAAATATTTATAGTGTTACAATTTATTATTAAAATAATGATATTGCTATATGAAATAATATTTTTATTAAAATAATAAATGATAGTCATTATATTAATAATTTATTATTAAAATATAAATATAATATTATATAATTAAAATATAAATAAAATATTAAAAATTACAATATTAAAAAATAAATATTTGTATTAATATAATATATTTGGCTCGAGTCAAGTTAAATTTCGATCTAAAATATGATGTTCAAATTCCGATTCGAGTAACCTTACTCATGACAGTTATTTTTTGAAAATTATCTTCTCCTTTTCAAAAGGAGAAGACAATTTCCAAAAAAAAAAATCCTTATTTTCCGTTGACCAGTAAGTCATTTTCCATTGACCAATCAATTTTCCGCCAACCAAACACCAGAAAATGCAGAACTCATTTTCCGTAAATCATTTTCGGTAAAACAAACGGACCCTAAGTATTTTTGAATTTTCATTCCTCTTAGCTATAAATTTCATTAAAATATAGAACCACAAGATTAAAAAAAAAAAAAAAATTACGGATGCCACAGAAAATGAAAAGGAGCAATAGAAATCAAAACTACCTGCCGTGCAGAGCTATGGGACTTTTGACAGACACTCCTAGTCCTGGATTCTTCCTTTTTTAATTGCTCATCATAGTCCCTCTTTTTCATGGAATCAGAAAGAACCTACAAAATCCATGCCAATACAAGCTGCTAAAGCCAGAGCCAATATTTCTCGAGCCAATGACATTGTTCAGCTTTCATTTCATATATACATAAAATAGGAACTCAAAATAAGAAATTATATTAAGACTAAATAACAATAACAATAAGAACATAGTCGCTCACCTCATAAGCACATTGAAGTTTCTTAAATGATTCACTTGCTAAAGGACTTCCCATATTTTTATCAGGATGTACAAGCATGGCCTGTCGAAAATAGAATTGAGAGAAAATAAATCAAGAAAACTAGTGGGTGTGCCCAAAAGAACACAACGGAAAACATAAGAAGGCTTTGAAGGATCCTAATGAGAAGGAAAATAAAAGAAGGATATTTTCCCTCGCATCCTAAAGCATTCCCTCCCTGCCATGGTTCTCCTTGATTCCAACCCATCAAGTTCCTTTACACAAATCCTAAAATCCTTTCCCTTTTCTTAATAACGAATTAGGAAATAACCTATAAGAAACAAAGGCTAAAATAATGAAACATAGCCCAATATCACTTGCATAGAAAAGGAGAAACCTACCTCAAGTTTAACTATTTTTTTGTTGAATTAAGTACCGGGTGAGTAGATTAGATGTTTAGATAACTGAAATGTGTATGCTTTTTTCCAGGATAGAACCTACCTTCTTTCTATATTCCTTTTTCAAGATTGCAGTGTCAATTTTTGTGTGACGAGGAAACTCCAATGCTTCATAATGATCTGTGCAATTCAATATTCTTTTCATTTCATCAGCCGAACTCGGTTCTTCCTTGACCACCCTTTTAGCAGAAAACTCTTTTTGGTTAATAACAGATGTAGTAGCAGATTTGCTGGATGACTTGCATGGCTGCACCTTCTCAGATTCATCAGTAGGAATAGAGTATTCACATTCTCCAGGCAAATCATCTTCCATAACTGATTTGGATTCCTTTGGCTCTTCATAATGCGTGTTTTCACTCACATTATCACAACATTGGAGCAAATAATTCAATAAATCGTTCGAGAGAAATGCAAGGTTTATTGATAGAAAAACACCAAGCCAACCAACCCGAACTTTTAGAACATAAATAGAGTATGTAGTTGCTATCAAGACTATCAACCGTGCATGATTTAAGGAGAACAAATAACCTGCACAGAGAGATAAGAACTTCAGTGATCTCAAATTAACAGCAGTAAAAGATATAAAATTCAAATATATTTAAGTCCATCAAACAAGTTTCAGAGTAAAGAATCTTCATCCAAAATTAGATATGAATTGTTTCTCATTGAGAATACATCAATAATGCAACACTGACAACATAGAAGAAATATGCACAAGTGTATAGAGCAAATACAAATGCTAGCCATGTTTTAGATGATGTAGAGGACTTTAGTGAAAAGTAACACTCCTTTACATACAGCAAAGGCTGGATAAGGGCTTTGGTTGGTCACTCAGAATTATCAAAAGGATAGTCATGGAAATTCCTCAGAGTCATCTATCATTGAACTTCATATTCCGGAAGGTTTAATTGTTGCCAGTAGTGGCAGAAATAATAATTCAAGGCTTGAGAAAAACTTGATAACATCAAAGAGCGATTCAATTAATCACCAAGGGTTAACATACTGACTGCAGGCACTCGGTTTGGACAAAGCATTTGATAGGAAAGCGGGCATGCTTAGACAAGCTCTTGTATTGAGGGGAATTACAATAGATAGATTGAACTCAACCTAAAGATATCCTAATAAGTTAACCAAAAAATAGCAAACTTGTGAATTTGAAATAGTAAATAACATTAAAAACAAGTACCGGAAAAGGATCCTAAAATTTTTTATTTTTGGACTTGATAACATCAAAGAGTGATTCAGTTAATCACCAAGGGTTTAGCACACTGACTGCAGGCACTCGGTTTGGACAAAGCATTTGATAGGGCAGTGAGCATGCTTAGACAAGCATTGGTATTGAGGGAAATTACTATAGATAGATTGAACTCAACCTAAAGATATGCTAATAATTTAACCAAAAATAGCGAACTTTTGAATTTGAGATAGTAGATAACATTAAAACAACTGTCAAAGGATCATACAATTTTTTAATTTTGGACTTGATAACATCAAAGAGCGATTCAATTAATCACCAAGGGTTAGCAGTTAGCACACTGACTGCAGGCACTCGGCTTGGACAAAGCATTTGATATGACAGTCAGCATGCTTAGACAAGCACTGGTATTGAGGGAAATTACTATAGATAGATTGAGCTCAACCTAAAAATATGCATAATTTAACCAAAACTAGCGAACTTTTCAATTTGAAATAGTAAATAACATAAGTACTGTCAAAGGATCCTACAATTTTTTACTTTTGGGCTTTATGCTCTTCTGATCCTAATCATATAAGAAGGGAGAAAAGAGAGCCTAAGATGGTAAATGCTAAGCTTATAACATAATTTAATGTCTCACTCAAAGAATAAGAGGCAAAGCTCCTTTCATTATTTCTTGGTCTTGTGACTACCTTTCAATTATTTCTAGGCCTTGTCCTTGTGACACTTGTCACAGACCAACAGTTTCCCCTTCAGTTTCCATTGGCAGAGTTAACATGACCAGCCTTACTTCATAGACAACAAGATCAATTGGTTAAAGAACTTACAAAGTTATGGGTGCTTCGTTTTTCTTATATCTTCCTATACATTTTTTAGTTTAATTAGCTTTCCATACACAAACACGCGTATGTAGGAATGTATATGTACAAACTAGAAAAACAAGCCATAAGTCATTTTGACACAGAATAAGGTAGATAATTTCTGTTTGGAAAATGAACATTCTCATACTTAATGTCTGCAACTATTTCTCAAACAGGGGATGTATCACAGGTAGTGTCATCAACAACATAGATAGACCTATCTCATGTGTCATGATAGATATGTGCATGAAATAAGTAAAAGCATGAACATCATCTTACAGACATGAAAAATTCATAGTCGGAGGGCAAGAATCAAGCCATACCTCCAATTATAAACAATGTTCCTGTTATCCAAAAGTTAGCATACATCCATAATATCAAAATGCCAAACAATCCTACAATAAAGAGTCCGGGAGTGTAACCTAAGTACTGAACTGCAGCTCCAGCAACTCCCTGAAACATATGAGACAAGATTCTTAGTATCATTCTCAAACTTCTAACTGCTATATAAATAAGATTGATGCCACTCAGTAAAACTGACCCTTATGTTTGTTTAATAAAGTGAAAATCCACCACAACTCCCAGTAAAACCAAAACATCATTAAGTTTTGTTTAACTTTGTAAAAAAATTCACCATTAACATCTCTTAGCAACTTTTGCTCCTCTAATTTCATGTCCAAAGAAACAGTAGAAACCAAATGCTATCAGACAGAATAACAACAAATTGTAGGTTAGAAAAAAAAAATGAACTTTTTATGTCACAATTTTGAGAGAACTAGTAATATGGCTCATTCGAGATTTAGTGTTCAAATAAACTTCAAAAGCACTAATTCACACATTTGTATGGAGACAGTTTTATGCACAATAGTGTGGGGTAAAAAACAAGGGCCAGCAATTCGAAACAGCCTAAGGATGATATTCAATGAACTTTCAATCAATAAATCACAAAACAAAATCATTTTGACATCTCTCGCAAGAACTTCAGGATATGATTTCCAATCAACAGTTCAGCAATCAGCACAACAAGAAGATTTCTGGAAAAACAACTTTTAAGCTAAATCCAAGCATTCTTGCCAAAAGTCTAGCCCCTAACACATTAATTGAGAAACTAAATTTTTTAACTTCATTTTCATTTTTAACTACTCAACATCAAACAATCAAGCCAAGAAATTTTACCAAAGAAAACCCGATCCTTTTTTCTTCTCAAACAAATTTCAAAGTTATAACAAGGTTGACAATATAAAATCAAAGTAATCAATCATCCCAACTTGGTTTTAGCTCCTTCCAATCAAATTAACAAGTCCATCTAAGTATCAATGCCATATAAAATCTGCAATCAGCTTGAAAAGTGTTCAATAACTCAGATAACCAAAATGTAAAATAAAAAAAAAAAAAACAACAGATTTTAACAATATCAAGAAACAAGACGTACCATACATAGAAGTACATAAAGCAAGCAAGACATGGAAGTCAAGCTGAGGAAACAACTCCACATTATAACAAGCAACGAAGCTGAACCCAATCTGCTACATGACTGAAACCCTCTCACCACACAATCTTTCCAATAAACCAAAAGCAACCTTGAATACTTCCAGAAATTAACACATCCACTACAAATCATAGGCCAATGCCTCTCCATTAACAACCCCATTTTATCTCTACAACAACCAACAGCTGTTTTCGCCTTGGAATAAACATGTTTCTGAGATTGTAACCATTTCCAACCTTGCTTAAACAGCCCTATATCCTCCATCACCCCTTTTAGCCTTGGATCCACCTCAAAAAAAAAATCAAAATTTTGCTAAGAAAATGGACAGAAGAAAAATACCCATTTCAGGAATTGAAGTTTAGAGGAACTAAAACACACCCATTGTCCATTTATCAGAAAATTAAAAAAATACCCATTTGAGGAATTGCAGTTAAGAGAGTAAATTCGATCACGCAGGGTTCGTTAAACGCTAAAATTTTGCTTCACATGTAAGCTTCCAAAAAAAGATTAAAAAAAAAAAAAGCCAAAAGATGGAAGCAAATTATGGCCCTTTTTGACTCTGAAAATCTGAAACTAAATCCAAAGACTAATAAGATAAGAGCAAAGTAAAGCAGATGATAAAGTGAGTTGAGTTGGGTGGGGTGAGTAAAAGCTAAATTAAATTTATAAAAAAAGGGTAAATTTTGAAAATTTCGGTAGGTAAGACAAAACCCTAATAATAAAAGTTTTTTTTTTTTTTTACTATTATTTTCTGGGGGAGTAGTGGTGAATAGGGGTGTAAACGAGACACCTGTGCTCGCAAGCTACTCGAGTTCGACTCGAAAAAAACTCGAATCCGATTCGGTCATTATCGAGCCGAGCTCGAGCTCGAGCAGCTCGAGCTATCGAGCGAGCCGAGTTCGAGTATCTTAATACCCGATTCGAGCAGCTCGCGAGCCTAATCGAGCTTTTTTTTTATAATATTTTTATTATTAATTTACTATTTTACCCTTAATATATATATATATATATACATACTTAAAAACCCTTAATTCGAGCTCGAGCTCGAGTATAAAGGACGAGTCTAATCGAGTCGAGCTCGAATAGTTCGATTTTATCTCGAGCCGAACTCGAACTTAAAAAATGATACTCGATCGAGCTCGAACCGAGCTTCGAGCCTCGAGTTTCGAACCGAGCTTCGAGCCTCGAGTTTCGAATCGAGCTCGAGCTCGAGCTTCTCAGTATTCGAGCTCGGCTCAGCTCGATTACAACCCTAGTGGTGAATGAAGAGGACTGAGTTGAAAAAGTTTGAAAAAGTTATTCTAAAGACAGAGAGAGAAGAGAGAGTGAGCTAACTTGCAAAAGGTCGACATTAGATAAAAACAAGCTTGTTTTGGATTTGCTTTTATTTACAGGAAATTTATATTAATATAAGATAATAATAATAATAATTCAATCTCCCAAAATTAATAATAATAAATTCAAAGTATGATATTTTAATTTTTTTATGAGAAGTATGATTAATTTTATTCGAATTTTTAGTTTAATGTTTAATATTGGAAACTATTAATCAATCTCTGATGATATGAATTACGATGATATTTAAATAAAGAAAATTTTAATTTTCTTTGACAAAAATGAAAATTTTAATTTAATATATTTTTTATAAAAAATACATTAAATATAAAAATTAAAAAAAAAATTACTATCCTTAATCAATACTTATCTTTAAACGCTTACAGACACATCGGACTTATATATATATATATATATATCTTCATTTTAATTTGTTTTTTTGAAAATAAAAAAATATATACTATTTAATATTTTTGGTGCATTTTCAAAGTATTTTTATGATATTGTTGAATGTTAGAAATAGGTTGAAGAGAGTTTGGTCATGAAAGATAATGATCCAAGAGGGCTTTAGGACCCACCTGTTTTAAAGGTTCTTTGCTAACATTGTTAACACATCAATTACAAACATAACATGTTTATAAATATGATAATTTTAAATATTATATAATATAAATATAATATAAAGAATAATTAAAATATAACATAAAATACGATACGATATAAAAATATATATATAAATATGATACAAATATAATAATTTGTTAAAATTTATATAACATAAATTATTAATATGTAAAAATTTATATAAACACATAAAATTTTAAATAGAATGAACAAAAAAAATATGAATTAGATATAACTGTACAAATTATTTAATGTAATTTTGGATTTGAGCATTGTGTCATCTAGCAATTTTTTTTTCATTTTTATAATGAGATGGTGGTTCTATAGTTAAATTTCAGTAGTTTGTAAGTAAATAATTTTGGATTCCAATAAAATTCTATCTTTTCCTTATAAATCAAATCAACTTTAAAACATAGGCATGATTGAGGTCCGTCCTATACTTTTTGAGATGTAATACGAGAAAAAGGACAACAAAACATCCAATTTCCTTTGCATTAGGTACATGACATAGGTGATAGGACCCCAATTGTCTCCCAAGACACAATGACTCGCATAAGAGAGATTGAATAATTTTTTTTATAACAAACTTATCCAATAAATTTATAATCATAATTATCATAATCAAATCGAATCGAATATAGACCAATTCAAAGTTTTGAATTTTTAGGTTATGTGATTAAGATTTTGTTTGAAATCAAATGAAATTTTGATGCAGTCCGATTAAGATTTTTTTTTTTTTTTCTCAATCGAACCGCACGTAATATTTGAGATACAAGACCAAGATCGTGCTGGCCCTTATCATACTTCAATGAGAAATAATACCCTCCAGTGAGAGGGCATTTCCTAATTATAACCTTACTTTTTTTTAACGTTTAAGAGAATAGTGTAGTAATGTCTCTGTCATTTTTTATTTAAAAATATAAAATATTTTTTAATTTAATTTAATTAATAAATTATTTTATTATTATATAATTAATATGAATTAATTAAAAAATGAATAATTACATAAATAATACTAAAATAAATATTTGATATATTACTATAGTTTTTATTAATTTTTAATATTTATTAATAAAACTATTATTTGATATAAATATAATTTTAATAATTTATTAATTTTATAAATATCAAAATTTTCATTATATTTACATATTTTTATCTAATGTCCTTAATAGTCATTTTCTCTTCTCACTATAATTAATCTCACTGTCACCGTTGCTTTTGCATCCAAAATTCCAAATACATATTCCATTGCTGATTTTAATCTCACCGCTACAGTAATTAATCTCACCTCCACTGCTGTTAATCTCACCGTCCATTCAAATGGAAATCGAGTTTTCGAGTTAATATTTGATTAATAAAAATATTTTAAACTATTATCATTAAAATTATAAATTATATAAATATTTTTATTAATTATATAAATTAAAAATTATGATATTAAGAATTAAAAGTATTAATTATTACTAAAAAAAACTAAGCTTATAAAGATTTTTTTAATTTTTAGTTTTTAAAATTTTTTATTTTTTATTTTTAAAATTTTTTTAATAAAAAATCAATATTTAGTATGCAAAAACTAACTGGCAACCTTAAATATATATAAAAAAAAGTACGCAAAAATTAAGTGAAGTATGATTTTAAAATAATTTTGGAAATTAATATTTAATTGACTTGGGTCTTGAACATCACCAGGTCAGTCATTCTACGGTCCGAATTTAATAACTACACCTATAATAAAAAGGTCCCTAAACCTCATTAAATGCAAACCAAAAATGTGAAATAGATGTGTCCGAGTCAGACACGAATGACATCTCTAGAAGTTTGTCCAAAATTCGACTCTACAGAAGCTCATAAAAGTCTGCTTAGATCCATTACTATTTAAAATATTTTTAAATGTCAAATTATTTTTATATTACTATTTTACAATTTTAAATATATTTTTAAATTAAAATTAAATAATATATTCATATTAATAATATTTTGAACCGTGTCAAGCCAAGCGAGCAGATTTGATGAGCTACTAACTGATGATTACTACAGTAAGTTCTGTCTTGATCTAGATAAATAAAGTAAATATCAACTTCCCCTAGAGAAGTAGGTTCAGCAAGGAGTAGTTGTCTACTATATTATCAATCCATTTGAATTTCACAGACTTGGGTATCGATCACAATCTTAAATGAGTGCCTATCAGGCTCCTATTACATACATGTCGGCAGAAACATAAAAATTTACGATAAACTTGAAAGGAGTTATCACATGTGTCATAACGATTTTTTCAGACCGCTACGACGAATTTTGAAAACAACAAAAAATGGAGTCGCCACCAATCTTTTTTGCTAGGTGTGATTGGCCACCTATTAAAACCGATTTTAGCAAAATATTTTAAAATTAATTAAAACATTTTTAAAACCAATTTCGAAGTCCGCGCTTTGAACCAGAGAGAAAACAAAATCGGGTTCGGGAGTCGGTTACGTACGGGGAAGGATTAGCACCCCCGCAACGCCCGTTTAGAAAACGGTACCATTTGATCACGTGTTATCTCTAATCTCGATTTCATGGATTTAACATCGGTATTTAAAAATAATTCTCTTTTATTTTTTTATTCTTAAAAAAAATGTTTTTTATTTTTTTGGATTTTCTTGAACTGTTTTTTTTATTTTTATTTTTTAGAAATCGAAAGTGAACATAAATTTATTATCGAAAACACTCATTAAATATTCCCGACACTCTCGGTGGTATTTAACGAGATCTTCTCACCTCAAGACATCTTAGGAATCACAACCGTGATCCTTCGAATTCCGTCGTCGGCAATTTACATCCATTTTTATTCAAATGCGTATGATGCGAATATTTAAATATCGGATGCATACGGCTTAACATATAACTATAAAATTAAACATGCGAATCGTAATATTTAAAAACACGAGCAGGCAAAATATCGAGCGCAATAAACATTCGCTCTTTATTCATTTTTTTTTATTTTGATTATTTCCATTTTTTTTAAAAACGAAAACGAAATTTTTGTATCGAGCTTGTCGCTAAATACTCCCACCACTCGTGGTGATATTTAACGAAATTCTCGTACCTCAAGACATCTTAGGAATCACTACCGTGACGTCCTTCGAATTCTGTCGTCGGTTATTCGCATTTATTAAAATCTTTTTTTTTTTTGAAAATTAAATTAAAATGCTTTTAATAATTATTTCCGAAATAAAAGAAATTATCTATGTAAGAGTAATTCCCGAATCACTCCGATACTTTCGATAGTGTTTCGATTATTATTCTTACTCGGGCCATTTCGAAGAACGATCGATACTCTGACCATCCGAGAAAGAGATCCGTTTTTAGAGAATTTTATTTACCGAAAATAAATTTAAAAGACATGTATTAATTAAAAATTATTATTTTAATATTTTAAAATCGAAACCAAATAAACAAAAATATATCGAATGCCGGACAAAATAAATAAATACAAATAGTAAATGAAAATAAATAAGAAAATCATACTTGACGAATGTCGAGAATCTGAAAAATCAAAATGCCGGACTTGATCTTCGTAAAATCACCTGAAAATGTTAATAAAAAATCAAAACTTCAAAAACGATCATCGTGAATTTTTCTTTAATTTCTTTTTATATTTTTTCTCTTTTTTTATATTTTTTATATTTTTAATTTTTCTCTTTTTTTTTATTTTATATTTTTATACTATTATTGTTTTTTTTATTATTGTTTTTTTAATTTTTTCTTTTTTTTCTTTTCTTTCTTTTTTTTTTTTTCTCTGGCCCCAAAACCAGGCCTGTTGGGCCAGGTTCGGCCCTGGCCTGCTGAGCCAGGCCTGGTTCTGGCCTGGCCTGCTGGGCCAGGCCTGGCCCAATTTTTTTTTTTTTTTTTTTTTGGGGGAACCCGCGCGGACCCCGGGTCGGATCCGGGTCCAGGCGCGGATCCTCCCCGCCAAAACGGCGCCGTTTCGGCGCCTCTTTTTTTCTTTTTTTTTTTGACCCGGGTCAGGCGCGCGGACCCTGGGTCGACCCGCGGGTCCACGCGCGGACCCTGGGTCCAAAACGGCGTCGTTTTGACGCCGTTTAAAAATTTTTTTAAAAAATGGGTGACCCGCGCGGACCCCAGGTCGACCCGCGGGTCCAGGCGCGGGTCACCTTGACCCGGCTCAGGGGGGCTATATAAGCCCCCTTTTTTTTTTTTCTCTTCATTTCTTCTTCTTTTTTTTTTTTTTTTCTCTCCCTCTCTCTCTCTTTTTCTCTCTCAGCCCATAACCTCCCCAGAAACCCAGATTCCGGCGGCTGGCCACCGCGCCGGCCGCCGGCCGCCGCTCGCCGGCGGCCGGTTTTCTCCAAAATTTCCGATCCGAGGGGTTTCGACCCCCTCGTCACGGATCCGGGCTCCGTTTAGCCCGGATCCCCACCGAATTTCGTAGATCTAGGTTTTTTGTTGGTTGCTGTGTGGTTCTTTTTTGTGTTTTCTTTTGCAGGTTTTTTGGTTTCGAGGAGGTGGGGGGTCGGGATCTGGTTTTTTGGTTGTCGGTAGTGGAGGAAGGGGGTCCGAATCGGGATTTCGGACCCCGATCTGGGTTTTTGGTGAACGTGGGGGGGGGGTCCGAACCTGGTTTTTCTTCAAATCTGGGGACCTCCCTCCCCTCCTCCTTGCCTGAGGCTTCGGCCTCCTTTGGTCTTTTTGGGGGGTTCGAGTCTGGGGGGGATCCGAATCCGGGGTCTCCTCCCTTTTTTTTGCTGGTGATGGGGGTTTTATGGGGGGTTGAGGGGTTGGTGGTGGTGGCCGGTTGAGTGTTGGGAGAGGGTTGAGTGTGGGGGAGGGTGGCGTGTCTGGCAGGGAGGCTGGTGGCAGAGGGAGTGGGTTGGCAGAGGGAGTGGGTTGGCAGGAGGGGGTTGGGGCTGTCAGGGGTAGGGTTTGGTTAGGGAAATGGGTTTGGGCCGGGTTGATGAGCCAGTGGGCAGGCCCGAAAATTGGGCCTGAAAATTGGGTCTGGTGCTTGGGCCTGTGTTAGGGTTTTGGGCCCGAAATGGGCCAATAAGCCTGGACAGCAGATTGGGCCTGCTGAATAGCAGGCCCGGTTCGTACTTGGTCCGGGTCAGATTCGGATCCGACCCGGACGAAAATTGGTTATTACAGCTGCCCCTCTTTGCACATTGCTGAGAATCAGGAATAGGGCAAAGACAGTATAACCAATTTTGTCCGGTTATTGAGATCCATTTTTAGCGAGGCTCTATCATTTGGAAAATAAATTGCTCCTCTAATCAGAGGCTCTATCACTTGGAAAATAAATTGCTCCTCTAATCAGAGGCTCTATCACTTGGAAAAATAAATTGCTCCTCTAATCAGAGGCTCTATCACTTAAAAAAGTAAATTGCTCCTCTCATCAGAGGCTCTACGACTTTGAAAATAAATTGCTCCTCTCATCAGAGGCTCTACAACTTTGAAAATAAATTGCTCCTCTAATCAGAGGCTCTACGACTTTGAAAATAAATTGCTCCTCTCATCAGAGGCTCCACGACTTTGAAAAAATAAATTGCTCCTCTCATCAGAGGCTCTATCACTTTTAAAATAAATTGCTCCTCTCATCAGAGGCTCCACAACTTTGAAAATAAATTGCTCCTCTAATCAGAGGCTCCACGACTTTGAAATTTAAATTGCTCCTCTCATCAGAGGCTCCACAACTTTGAAAATAAATTGCTCCTCTCATCAGAGGCTCCACAACTTTGAAAATAAATTGCTCCTCTCATCAGAGGCTCCACAACTTTGAAAATAAATTGCTCCTCTAATCAGAGGCTCTATCACTTGGAAAGATAAATTGCTCCTCTAATCAGAGGCTCCACAACTTTGAAAATAAATTGCTCCTCTAATCAGAGGCTCTATCACTTGGAAAGATAAATTGCTCCTCTAATCAGAGGCTCCACGACTTTGAAATTTAAATTGCTCCTCTAATCAGAGGCTCTATCACTTGGAAAGATAAATGAACTTTGAATTTTTTTGACAATGAGTTTGAACACAACTTAGATCATCACCTCACTTACTACCTTAGTCTTACGAAAGTGAAGACTCATTCTGGATATCCCCTCTCTTTCTCGTTTAGTTTTGAAATTCCTTGTCAGATTCTTCAGATATCGCCACTCGACTAATCATACCGAGGCTCGACCTTTGAGTTGTTTGACTTCGCAAGAATTGAAAATGGTACCCGGAGGTTTTGAAAAATGTCATTTTGAAAGATGCTACCCCGAGGTTTTTGGATACAGATACTTGGAGGTCTGAAAATGTTACTTCTTTGAAAGTGGTGCCCGGAGGTCTTATTCTAGACTTTGAGAATGATGCCCCGAGGTCTTGAAAACATGACTTTTCTTTGAAAATGGTGCCCGGAGGTCTTATCCGTGATTTTTGAGAATAGTGCCCGGAGGTCTTGAAACAGGTGCCCGGAGGACTTTAAAAATGTCTTTTCTTTGAAAATGGTGCCCGGAGGTCTTATCCATGCTTTTCGAGAATAGTGCCCGGAGGTCTTGAAAGAGGTGCCCGGAGGTCTTAGAATAGGTGCCCGAAGGTCTTCTTTCTTCCTAACTTTCCTTCTCTTTTGCTGTGCCCGGAGGTCTTGAAAAATGTAACCCGGAGGTTTTTAAAACAGATGCCCGGAGGTCTTCTTTTTAATTTTCCATCACTTTGAAAAATAAATGGCTCCTCTAATCAGAGGCTCGACAACTTTGAAATTTAAATTGCTCCTCTCATCAGAGGCTCCACAACTTTGAAAATAAATTGCTTTTTCCTGTGCCCGGAGGACTTAAAAGAGGAAACCCGGAGGTTTTAAAAGAGGTGCCCGGAGGTCTTGGTGATCATACCTGAAGATCATATCTTGGAAGAAAATCTCACTGAATGTTCGAATTCAAATGTCAAAAATTTAAATAGTCAATGTCATGCATGAAATGTGAATGTCATGCGATGTCAATGAATATGCCCCTGATGATGCATGTGCAAGTAAACATGAATACTGTACACATTTTACGACACGATGTAGATGCAAAACTTAATAAATATGCGAATGTTCATGAATGATGCGAATGCCCCCAATTATTTTTTTTCTGATCTTGGTTTAGCTTCCAAATTGTTTTTCCTCTTCGAAACAGAGTGTATCCTAAAACGCTCGTGCCTCGTAAGAGATCAATATTTTTCTTCACTTTGGAACTATCCCTTTGCCCCGATAGTTTTTCAACATCAACTGGAATCCGAGTGTTCATTTCTTCTACCTCAATAGTTCCATGCCTCTGGGCCAAAAGAACCTTCGTCTTATGCCAACATCGAAAATGGTTTCTTCCAAAAATATTTTCATTTATCTGCTTTTGCTTGCTTCTTTTTTTTGAAAAATGTTTGCTTATTTACTGAAAACTTTTGAGCTGAAAATGTCATCGTCTGATATTGTGATATCCACATCTCTTGAAAATTGATGATCATTGTTAGAAGTTTTTCTCAATGTCAATTCGGGTTTTTCAAATTGAGTCGGAAGGCTTGGTACCACAAGATTTTGGTTGATCCAAGGAGACTTCGCAACGGGAAAAAAATGCATATCCTTTCTAGACTCACAAATGGAACAGATTTTATAGAACATGATTTTTTGGACTCAAACAAATTCAACCTTCTTTTAGTTTCCAAATTATGGCATTTTGACAAACGTCAAGACTAGCTGGGATATTCAAACTGGAGAATTGATTCTGGAAAGGAAAACGGTCTCAGTTTTTTTTAAAGTCAAACCTCCAAACGAGAGTTGACAGTTTTGGAATATTTTGGAATTCCCAGATGTTCCTTAAGTTCTTCAAAATGACTTCTTCTTTTGTTATGGCCTCGACGATACCATAAGCAACACCGAAATTCTCCCATTTTACTCTAGACTGCCCATGTCGGGTTTTCACCCTAGAGTCTCCTTCTTTCCATCTTTTCATTTTTTTCTTAAATGTTTCACCATGCATTCAAGAAATCAAGACTTATCCAAAAAAGATTTTTAACCAGAAAGGAGACCGAAGTCTCATGCGTTTTTCTAAGAATAGACTCATCAATTTAAATGACCATGCTCGATCGAAATGGTCTTTTTCAGGTATGTAATGTAGGCCAAGGTTCGAGGTTTTGAAAAAAGATAAATAGGCCCAAACATGTGTTTAAGGTGATCAAATCAAGGACCATTTCATGAGGAGGATTCTCTTCGAAACATTTGTCTTTGCTGAGCTTTTCTCTTCATCCGATGATTTTCATCCGTTCTTTTCTTCCTTTTCTGTTTTTGCTTTCATCTTTCTTTTTATCTCTTTTTTTTTTTTTTCATCTCTATTTTGACAAGGTGAGCCCGTAGTCATTTGGAAGCTCAGATTTCTCTTTGATTCACGACATTCTTTTTCGTTTTTGAACCAAGACTTCACTATCCGTGACCTTTGAAAAGATCCTTCCTCGAATTTGCCCCCTAGTGTGGAGGGTGATCCTTGATCGGGGTTGAAAGAACAAAAGTATTCACTAGGCTCAAAAGGGGTAGCAAAAGGATATTTTCTATTTTGTGAAAGGATGATGAAAGATGGCCATTTTTCATCTCGAACACAAGCACGTAAATCGAAGAGTCATTCCTTAGAGGAAAATAATGAAAAGTTTTTTTTTTCTTTCTTGAAACCGTCTTGAATTTCATAAATGCATGATGTCACACTCATTTTTCATTTTTCTCTTTTTTTCATTTTTTTCCTTTTTTTCCTTTTTTTCTTTTTTTGATGCATGCTCCGAAATTACTCCATCTTTATCCACCACGCGTCTTCCGTATCTACAAATGATGCACCATTTGATTGGTCATACAAATGAGAATTCCTATCATAACGAGGAACACCTCGAGTCTTTTTTTTTTGCTCTCCGAAGGGACAAGAAAGAATATGGCTCGAAAACAGCTTTTTTTTTTTCTAGAAACATGAGAAAATCAGGTTTAATCATTGTTACCCGAGACGTTAATCATGAAGTGATGTCTGGGCAACTCTTGTTTTGTGGTTACGAAAAGGGATGTGAATGGTTTTGGCATAACCTTGACACACATCAATTTACCATGATCTAGATTCTTGAAAGAGGTTTCAATTGTTTGAGACACCAAAAAAAAAAAAAAAACTCGAATTTTTTCTTTCAAAAAGTTTGTTCCATTGCTCATAACCTAAACTAGGATCTGCATTTTTCTTATTGCACTGACTATGGTTTCTGAAATTCAACAATATGTTCCTGGAAGCATTGACTGTTTCAAATCAAAGGATTCAAGCATAGGCAAGTCCGAAAGAGAGGGGGATGTTGGGTCATTTCTAACAATGATCATCAATAATCTCAAGATATTTCATCATTTCTTAGCGTGAAGCAAGACTTTTTTCTTTTAAGAACGGGCTCTTCAAAATTCAAGAATTTCTTTAGTGTTTGTTTTTGCAAATTCAAATTAAAGCATAATAAACACAAAGCTTTTGAAATTCAAAATTTATTTATTTCATGAGGATGCCAACATAAGACAAGTGCTTTCATGATGAGGCATAGAACTACATGCATATTCCTCAATGCTTGTTGACATGCTTTCAAAGGTAACCATTCTCATCCTCAAAACCCGCGGTGAAGAAACCGATTTCTGGCAATGCGGATTTCCATTGTTCGACTAGCTCTGGAGTCAAAATGCCATTGTGGACAAGACCTTCAATCTTTTCCTTCAGTCGTCTGCATTTTTCAGTTGAATGTCCGATTGCCCCCATGTGATACTCACACTTGCTGTTCGGGTCATAACTCCTTGCTGATGGATTTGGAGCTGTTTTCAAAGGCACAGGGGTGAGGTATCGGTTCCTCATTAGTAATTGCAACAAGTCGGAGATTGGGATTGAAAACTTCTCTTGGTTGCCCCTCGGCCGTTTTTGGGAAGTGGGCCTAGTTACAAAGGCTGGCATAGGATGATGTGTTTGAATATCTGGAAGGTAAGGATAATGACTTGAAGAGACATTGGTAGAGTAACATGATTGATATGGAGAGACCCGAGGATACGGAGTGAATTCTCCCATAGCCTGGACATGTTCCTCCTTCCTTTCAGGTGTCTCGCTTCCCTCGGCATTGGATGTCTCATCTCCACCTCTGAGCATATTCTTTGAAGCTCTCAGTGGCCTTTTTCCCCATATTTTGCAATGTCAACCTATCTGGTGCCATGTCGATCATGTGCTTATACTGAGTCTTGAAAGCTTTTGCCAGATCTTTCCAAGAACAGATATGGTCCCGATCCAACTGATTATACCATCTCGCAGCCGATCCTGTTAGACTGTCTTGGAAGCAATGGATTAACAGCTTGTCATTGTTGGTGTAGCCAACCATTCTCCGACAAAACATCATGATGTGGATTGATGGACATTTCGATCCGTCATATTTTTCAAATTCAGGGACCTTGAATTTTGGCGGAATCACCAAATCTGGGACCAAGCTGAGCTCATTCGGATCCATATTCCCGAAAATGTCTATCCCTTCTATGGCTTTGAGTCTCTCTTCAAACAGATCATACTTCTGTTGCACCTCTGCGTCTTTCACTTGCTCTGCCACACGTTTTTTCAGCTTTTCTTGTTCTAGTGAACCATCTTGGCTTGGAATAACAACCGAGTCTGAGGGGTGAAATTCCGAGTTCAGTTGAAATTGTCCTTGGCCTCGTTGACTCGATAGGTGAATCGGATCTTCGTTGTCGTTTACTCGAGGTCGAGGTTCTCCCCTTATGATCGATCCTTCAGCAACCCATTTTCCTCGAGTCAGCCTAGTCATCATTTCAATCTTGTCTATTTGCTCACGTGACTCCTTTCGAGATTTTATGATCTGTTCCCGTGTTTCTTGCTGAGATCTGGCTAACTGTTCTTGTAGTTCTCTCTGTGCTCTTTCCACTCTATCCAGTCTATTTTGTTCATCCTCCATGATTCCGGCCTGTGTCATAGAGGCACGCAGTGATTCTCTGATTTGGAAGAGAAAACCTTTCAAAGCTAAACCGACTTCTTTTTTATTCCTCTCAAGTGTGCTTCATGATGCATGAGCTATGAATGCCGTGAATGTAACACGATGCTCATATGATGCATGTAAAGAATAAACAAATTAATGCATGAGTATATACAATGAGTGACCATGTATGTCACGGAATGCATGACCTTATTGTTATGAATGCAATCACGATGTTGATATGATGCATGTAAAGAGTAAATAAAATGATATACTGGTATATACGAAGAACGATCATGTATGTCACTAATGCATTCTACAATGAATGACCATGCATGTTACAATTGCAATATGATGCGAATTTGATTTGTCTAAAGAATAAACAAATTAATGCATGAATATATACAGAAAACTATTCATGATTTGGACTGAACTTGATCATTCAACAATTTTATTGCACAAACTTTGCCCCCAAATACAATCCGCAAATTTTTTTGTTTTTTTTTTTTGTTTTGAATTTTTTTTTTTTTTTTTTGAAAAATGTTTTTTTTTCGTAAAAATCAAAATATTATTTTCACAAGCCAATTTTTATCAAAAACTTTTGTGGTAGTGGGTCTTATTACGGCACAAATGTCCGAGTATTTATTCAACACTACCGGTTTGCAATCCTCATTTAATCAACAACAAGTGTCTATGCGGTTTATCAAATGAGATTATTATCACCGTGAAATCAAAAATACAACTATAAATGTACATGCTTTATTTACAAGTGCATTAGTGCATGAAATGTACGAGATGTACGAAAAGAAAGAATTTTCATATTTACAAACACAAAAAGTTAGCGAACATTTGCTCCGACAGTATCGACTTATTTAAGCAACACGGTGCCTTCGGAGCGAAAAATGAAACTTATCGCGGGTAGCACGATGTGCGTTCATCATTACCCGATTTACAGTTCTTGTTCGGAATGTAAACAAATAGCGAAAGATCACCATGTTCCTTCCAAATTTCGAGGATATCCGATCAGAAATTCGATATGGCTCTACTCAAGTTCACTACATGAGGTTGAGTTAGGTTCTAAAAGGCTCCAAATTGCTCCTTACTGTCGCCCGTGAAGGCTAGTAAGGCATCCCGATTTAAAACGGGTTCAATTTGTTGGAGAGATTTTTCGCTAGCCCATGCGGAGGTTATTGCCTCACGAGAGCGTAGGTACTTTTTCTCTCTAAAAGCGTTTCGCTAGCCCATGCGGAGGTTATTGCCTCACGAGAGCGTAGGTACTTTACTTTCACCTAAAGGGATAAAGCTCGGGCATAGAGCTTATGTATGAAATGCACGTGCTCGTGTGTGAGAAGGAAAAAGCAAACCTTCGACTATTTGTCTACGACTTTTTATTCTAAACATTCTATGATTTAAAAAAATAAACGACATAAAAAAATATGAATCAAGAAATAACAAATATCAAAGTGTAATTGCAAGCAAAATAAAAATAAAGAAAGAAAGAAAGTAAAGAGAATCAAAATTAAATACCGATTAAATCCATTAATTCGAGATTTTAAAATAACACATGATCAATTTGTGGCTCGACTCTCAAAGGTTCCCCAGTGGAGTCGCCAAGCTGTCATAACGATTTTTTCGGACCGCTACGACGAATTTTGAAAACAACAAAAAATGGAGTCGCCACCAATCTTTTTTGCTAGGTGTGATTGGCCACCTATTAAAACCGATTTTAGCAAAATATTTTAAAATTAATTAAAACATTTTTAAAACCAATTTCGAAGTCCGCGCTTTGAACCAGAGAGAAAACAAAATTGGGTTCGGGAGTCGGTTACGTACGGGGAAGGATTAGCACCCCCGCAACGCCCGTTTAGAAAACGGTACCATTTGATCACGTGTTATCTCTAATCTCGATTTCATGGATTTAACATCGGTATTTAAAAATAATTCTCTTTTATTTTTTTATTCTTAAAAAAAATGTTTTTTATTTTTTTGGATTTTCTTGAACTGTTTTTTTTATTTTTATTTTTTAGAAATCGAAAGTGAACATAAATTTATTATCGAAAACACTCATTAAATATTCCCGACACTCTCGGTGGTATTTAACGAGATCTTCTCACCTCAAGACATCTTAGGAATCACAACCGTGATCCTTCGAATTCCGTCGTCGGCAATTTACATCCATTTTTATTCAAATGCGTATGATGCGAATATTTAAATATCGGATGCATACGGCTTAACATATAACTATAAAATTAAACATGCGAATCGTAATATTTAAAAACACGAGCAGGCAAAATATCGAGCGCAATAAACATTCACTCTTTATTCATTTTTTTTTATTTTGATTATTTCCATTTTTTTTAAAAACGAAAACGAAATTTTTGTATCGAGCTTGTCGCTAAATACTCCCACCACTCGTGGTGATATTTAACGAAATTCTCGTACCTCAAGATATCTTAGGAATCACTACCGTGACGTCCTTCGAATTCTGTCGTCGGTTATTCGCATTTATTAAAATCTTTTTTTTTTGAAAATTAAATTAAAATGCTTTTAATAATTATTTCCGAAATAAAAGAAATTATCTATGTAAGAGTAATTCCCGAATCACTCCGATACTTTCGATAGTGTTTCGATTATTATTCTTACTCGGGCCATTTCGAAGAACGATCGATACTCTGACCATCCGAGAAAGAGATCCGTTTTTAGAGAATTTTATTTACCGAAAATAAATTTAAAAGACATGTATTAATTAAAAATTATTATTTTAATATTTTAAAATCGAAACCAAATAACAAAAATATATCGAATGCCGGACAAAATAAATAAATACAAATAGTAAATGAAAATAAATAAGAAAATCATACTTGACGAATGTCGAGAATCTGAAAAATCAAAATGCCGGACTTGATCTTCGTAAAATCACCTGAAAATGTTAATAAAAAATCAAAACTTCAAAAACGATCATCGTGAATTTTTCTTTAATTTCTTTTTATATTTTTTCTCTTTTTTTATATTTTTTATATTTTTAATTTTTCTCTTTTTTTTATTTTATATTTTTATACTATTATTGTTTTTTTTATTATTGTTTTTTTAATTTTTTCTTTTTTTTCTTTTTTTTCTTTTTTTTTTTTCTCTGGCCCCAAAACCAGGCCTGTTGGGCCAGGTTCGGCCCTGGCCTGCTGAGCCAGGCCTGGTTCTGGCCTGGCCTGCTGGGCCAGGCCTGGCCCAATTTTTTTTTTTTTTTTTTTGGGGAACCCGCGCGGACCCCGGGTCGGATCCGGGTCCAGGCGCGGATCCTCCCCGCCAAAACGGCGCCGTTTCGGCGTCTCTTTTTTTCTTTTTTTTTTTTTGACCCGGGTCGGGCGCGCGGACCCTGGGTCGACCCGCGAGTCCACGCGCGGACCCTGGGTCCAAAACGGCGTCGTTTTGACGCCGTTTAAAATTTTTTTTAAAAAATGGGTGACCCGCGCGGACCCCGGGTCGACCCGCGGGTCCAGGCGCGGGTCACCTTGACCCGGCTCAGGGGGGCTATATAAGCCCCCTTTTTTTTTTTCTCTTCATTTCTTCTTCTTTTTTTTTTTTTTTTTTTCTCTCCCTCTCTCTCTCTTTTTCTCTCTCAGCCCATAACCTCCCCAGAAACCCAGATTCTGGCGGCTGGCCACCGCGCCGGCCGCCGTCCACCATCGCCGGCCGCCGCTCGCCGGCGGCCGGTTTTCTCCAAAATTTCTGATCCGAGGGGTTTCGACCCCCTCGTCACGGATCCGGGCTCCGTTTAGCCCGGATCCCCACCGAATTTCGTAGATCTAGGTTTTTTGTTGGTTGCTGTGTGGTTCTTTTTTGTGTTTTCTTTTGCAGGTTTTTTGGTTTCGAGGAGGTGGGGGGTCGGGATCTGGTTTTTTGGTTGTCGGTAGTGGAGGAAGGGGGTCCGAATCGGGATTTCGGACCCCGATCTGGGTTTTTGGTGAACGTGGGGGGGGGGTCCGAACCTGGTTTTTCTTCAAATCTGGGGACCTCCCTCCCCTCCTCCTTGCCTGAGGCTTCGGCCTCCTTTGGTCTTTTTGGGGGGTTCGAGTCTGGGGGGGATCCGAATCCGGGGTCTCCTCCCTTTTTTTTTGCTGGTGATGGGGGTTTTATGGGGGGTTGAGGGGTTGGTGGTGGTGGCCGGTTGAGTGTTGGGAGAGGGTTGAGTGTGGGGGAGGGTGGCGTGTCTGGCAGGGAGGCTGGTGGCAGAGGGAGTGGGTTGGCAGAGGGAGTGGGTTGGCAGGAGGGGGTTGGGGCTGTCAGGGGTAGGGTTTGGTTAGGGAAATGGGTTTGGGCCGGGTTGATGAGCCAGTGGGCAGGCCCGAAAATTGGGCCTGAAAATTGGGTCTGGTGCTTGGGCCTGTGTTAGGGTTTTGTGCCCGAAATGGGCCAATAGGCCTGGACAGCAGATTGGGCCTGCTGAATAGCAGGCCCGGTTCGTACTTGGTCCGGGTCAGATTCGGATCCGACCCGGACGAAAATTGGTTATTACAACATGTAAGTAGAAATAAAAAAATCTATTATACGTGATAAATTTAAAAAATATAATAGACAAGAGTAATATGCAAAAATATCATAATAAAATTTGGACTATGTTAAACATCAAATCTAAAATCAATTCATAATAAGTGGAGAGATCCAATTTAAATATAATATCACAAAAAATCTAAAATTTAATATATGTGAGATAACATCACTTTAACATCTAGAAACAAAGCTTCAAGCACAACACAACCCGAGAAGAGCTTTTGGACTGAATCATCGTTCGAAAATTCGATATTTAAGCCCCGTATGGATTCCATCAAATTGAAATCCAAGACATAAACGAGGGTTAAAACCCCCCAATTGCATCGGTGGAGTGCATATGGAATGCAACACTAATGCTCGATGGAATCCAAGATATAATCGGGGGTAAAACCTCCCAATTGCATCGGTGGGGTGCAATGCTCCAATCTCACTACCCTTTCAGTTGAGGACTGATGGGACAAGGGTCTAGTGAGCTCACTAGACCATATGGTAGGGTGAAATCTCCATTCACCCTCTTTTTTTTTTAAATAATTTTTTTTTGTCAAATTATTATTTAAAAGTTTTTAAATTATTTATTTATTTAATATAATAAATAAATTTATATACTTTTATAATAATTAATTAAAATAAATATATAAAATAATATATGTTAAAATTTTAAATATTAAATATCATTAAAATGTGCATAAAAGTAATTTATCAATACACTCTTATATTGATGTCGTTAATGATCATTTTCATTCTCATCTCACCACCGCCATTACTTTTGCACCCAAACACATATCTCATGCACCACTTATTTTAATCTCACCACTACAGTACTCAATCTCACCGCTACAATAACTAATCTCAACGCCACTACTGTTTTCAATCTCACTGGAGCGGTGGCGGTGAGGTGAATTATAGTGAGAACAGAAAATGACCATTAAAAACATTAGATTAAAATGTGTATATATATAATGAAAATTTTAGATTATTTGATATTTATGAAATTAATAAATAATTAAAAATTCTATTTATAGCAAATAATAATTTTATTAATAGATAATTAAAAATTAATAAAAGTGATAAGTGTCGCAACCTAAAAAATAACAAGTCTCATCACGAGACATTACTCGTTAAGTGTGACATGGGAGAAAACAGAGGAAAAGACGACTTAATTCCTCTTGAATTAAAGTGAGGGTTTGAAAACAATCTCGAAAAAGAAATGAGTCGCTACCAATATTTTTTGGTTAGGTGTGATCGGCCACTTATTAAAACCGATTTTGTAAAACATTTTTAAATTAATTAAAACATTTTTAAAAACCAATTTCGAAGTCTGCGCTTTTAAACCAGAAAAATCAAAGAAGCGGGTTCGAAAGTCGGTTACATGTGGGGAAGGATTAGCACCCCCACAACGTCCATATAAAACGGTACATTATTAATCGTGTATTATCTTGAGTCTCGGTAAAAGTCGGTTTTAGATTTGGCATTTTAAAATAATTCCCAATTTAAAGAAAAATAATCTCATTTTTAATTTGAAAATGATCAGAATTTATTAGCACAAAATTTTTCTATATTCCCTGGCAGACCCGGTAAAACATAAAAAAATTTATTTACTTGGAAAATCTCTGAATCACCCTCTTTTTGAAAGAAAGAGATTTCGTTGTTAATGACAATTGATGATATCCTCCCCGACAAACCCAGCAGAGAACTCATGAATTATTTTAACTCGGGAATAACCTTGTTTTAAAAAGTATGATTATCTTTATTGAATTAGAAAACATTTTTTAAGAAAGATGGTTATGAATATGCAAATCATTACTAATGACATGGCAAAAGGATGAATGACATGGCATATGGATTAATGACATGGCATGCTTGACATGGCAAAATCTAGGTGACATGGTATAATCTAAATGACATGGCAAAAGAATTAATGACATGGCTTGCTTGACATGGCAAAACCTAGGTGACATAGTATAATCTAAATAACATGGCAAAAGAAATGATGACAAAGCAAAAAGCACAAAATGACATTATCATAGAATATCCATGTTTACATCATAACCAAGATAACAACATGAAATTTAAA
This sequence comes from Fremontodendron californicum, assembly GCA_030761205.1. Classification (NCBI taxonomy): domain Eukaryota; kingdom Viridiplantae; phylum Streptophyta; class Magnoliopsida; order Malvales; family Malvaceae; genus Fremontodendron; species Fremontodendron californicum. The sequence continues at coordinate 6,203,911 of JAULJL010000023.1, read as the reverse complement.
TCAAAGCAATGACATCACTATGGAATATTCATTCATATAGAATTTACATGACTAAAATAGCAAAAATTAGATATCATGGAATATGCATGAACATGGAAAATGCAATGCATGGAAATGTATTTCTCCCGTGAAGCAAGGACATCCGTATACCTTAAAAGGTATCCGACTACCTTCGGAAGAGACCTAAATCTGATTTTCAAATTTAGACTCGGGTTTTAAAAAAATGAAATTTTTGGGATGAAAAAGCCCTCATGGCCGAACCCCCTCTTTAAAAGGCTCTATTTTATCTAGTTTTGAAATCTGGGTTGACCACCCTTGACCCGACTTTTATAAAATCAAATTTTATTATTGAAATGACATGGAAATCACCCTAAGACAGTAACTAATGTCCCAAATTAGCCCCCTCTTAATATACTAATAAAAACATAAAATTATTATTTCTTGAAAACAAATCTGACTCCCACAACCAGTTTTGAAACCCGATTTTTTTACCCTTTTAGAAATTTTGAAAAAAAATCTGAAAAAATTAAGGGAGACCTATAACATGTTGATCTACATGAGAAAAAAACCAGCTTAATTTTTGGAACATGGATACTATGAACGAATTAACCAAAATAGAAAGTTACTATTTCTAAAAAACAACTCTGACTCTCACAGGCAATCTAGAAAACCTATTTTTTTGCCCTCTAAAAAATTTCAAAAAAATCTGTAGAAATTAGGGTAGACCTAAGACATGTTGACCCCCATGAAAATGAATCAACTTAATTTTTGGAGCATGGATACTATGATCAAATTTTACCAAAATAAAGATAGTGAGTTAAAACTGCTTTGTCAAAATCCATTTTTTCAACCATGATAAAAAAATCTAAAAATCATGAGAAAAATATCATGTTATCCCCTAAATGACTACTACATGTGATAAAAATATCAATTTATTTTGACCATGGATGAGTAGTGAAAAAAAATCTCCAAGTTAGAATACCCAATCTAAACTATTAATTTTCCACAAGCATACTCAAAAGAGCTTGGCTTTGAGCCATTGATTGGCTTGAGTCCAAAAATCAAGTGGGGAATGTAGAGATGCATGAACAACCAGAAAGATAAATGCATGAAATGAATGGCATGACATATACATGACTTAGGTTCTAAATGACACAGCAAAATAACCTAGAATGCTAAATGACATGGCACATGAAAATAACCTAATGTCTAAATGTCATGGAAAGTGACATGTCATATGAAAAATGACCTAATATCTAAATGACATGGAAAATGTCATGGCATAATGAAAATAACCTAAAGTCTAAATGTCATGGAAAATGATATGCCATATGAAAAATGACCTAATATCTAAATGACATGGAAAATGTTATGGCACATGAAAATAACCTAATGTCTAAATGTCATGGAAAATGATATGTAATATGAAAAATGACCTAATATCTAAATGACATGGAAAATGTCATGGCATAATGAAAATAACCTAAAGTTTAAATGTTACGGAAAATGACATGTCATATGAAAAATGACCTAATATCTAAATGACATAATGAAAATAACCTAAAGTTTAAGGGCGGGTTTGGTTCAATGAATGTAAGATTGCGGTTGGTAATAGGATTCCCCCTTACAAGATGACGAAGTCACATTCCCGTGAATCTTACATGCATGCGTTTGGTTGATCGTCCCTTTATTTAAGATGATCATGTTTGGTTGACAGGAATGTAACATTCCGAAATCCTCACATTACTAAAATACCCTTGCCTTTGTATAAGCCAATAGTAGATGGGGACCTGTAGCGTGCTTTTAAACTAAACATTCATGCAGCCTGCTACAAATTCACAGTTTTACAAATAATTTCGAATTGAATTACATCCAACCAGTTCATGCACATCCAACCAATAATTTCGAATTGAAGTACATTAGTAGCTAAACTAAACATGACCTAGAGCTGTTAACATATGCACAACTATTTTACCAAGCAAGTCATAAACAGTTTTACAAAAGTGTTTTCCATGGCATCTCAAAACATAAGCCACGAAGTCAAAATATTAGTGTATGCAATTACAAAAAGTTGGCAATATCTTCATAGAAACTCTAAGCAGAAACAGAAGCTACATATCTTCAGAAGGGCTGAAGTCAAAGAAGGGTCGATACGGATTACATTCACTTAATTGCTTAAGAATGTAATCCCTTCTAAATTCCTTTGGCAAAGAAAAGAAGTCATAACCAGTTGCATCTTCTTTCTTATTGCTAAATAAGCCATAACTGTTATAACCAACCAAATATTAAATATTAGGAAAGATTTTCAAAACATACACAAAATCTTGTAAGAAATTACTAAATCCAAAGTATATATTTGTGATCAAACAACACAATAATTATGAACAAAAAAAGAAAAAAAATCAAGAAACTATCACTAAAAGAAGCTAGTTATCATTAGATTCTATTATGCAAATAAACTAAATAGCATTAGATTCTATTATGCAATTTTTAAGTAGAAAAGGCAGCTGACATTTACCTGAATTCTGGAGTTTGGAAATTGGAAGAAAATTATTAGAACAAGAACTTTCTTTTAAGTAGCCCCCCACCCCCATGGATGTAGCCAACAAAAAACTGAACTAGACATGTCTAATATAGATTCAAATTCTGATAAGTGCTGATGGGAATAAATCTAATCCAAGTGGGGAGACGATATTTTAATAATTATCCAAAACAAAAAAGATTATAAAAAATTCTATCAAAACTTATCTCCATCCAAATCGGTAAACAATGTCACCAATTTCATGGGGACAACCTTCCTTCTGGCTCTGCTTGGAGGCTTCTTATCTGACACTTTCTTCACTACTTATCACATCTACCTGATAAGCGCATTCATCGAATTTCTGGTACTAATTCACACACTAAATTCTCTTTCTCTCTATCTCCATAACCATTAACTTTTTGTTTCTTAAATTCAACAAAAATTTGGTACATGGTACCAAGCAGCACAGTTTCAAGCATTTCGAAAAGGAAAAAAAAAAAGAAGTCCAGAGGTAGAGGCAACAATCCAAAAACCTGAACCAAATTCGAAACCCCAAAAACCCAAAATAATCAGGCTATCCAATCCCCAAATAATCAGGCTATCCAAAATCCCCAAACCTAAACCCCTAATATTCAAAACCCCAAACATTACAACCAAAATCTTTTAAAAACCTTCAATCTAACATGCAAACACAAAATCAATAACCTAAAATATATATAAATCAAAGATTTTGAAATGAAATCATACCTGGATTTCGAATGGGAGAAGTCGAGAGGTAGAGGCAACGATCCATGTAGAAATCGAGACTAGAGGAAGAGTGACTATCGGCTAAAACAAATGTCGTGGCATTGGAGGTGTTATTTCATTATGTTATTAAGGGCAAATGTGGTAAAAATGTTACATTACGGGCGTACTGGAACATAACCTCAGAGAGAGGAGGGTATGACATTACACATATGACCAAATTTTGACACTGTAGCTAATATCATATTACCGAGCTTGCGGAATGTTAGTGAACCAAACATGGTAATCTCATGACGGAATGTAAGATTACGTCCTGTAATGAAAGATTCACCGAACCAAACCCGCCCTAAATATCATGGAAACATGTCATATGAAAAATGACTTAATAATTAAATGACATGGAAAATGTCACGGTATAATGAAAATAACCTAAAGTTTAAATGTCATGGAAAATGACATGTCATATGAAAAATGACCTAATATTTAAATGACATGGAAAATGTCTGGCATAATGAAAATAACCTAAAGTTTAAATGTCATGGAAAATGACATGTAATATGAAAAATGACCTAATATCTAAATGACATGGAAAATGTCATGGCACATGAAAATAACCTAATGTTTAAATGTCATGGAAAATGACATGTCATATGAAAAATGACCTAATATCTAAATGACATGGAAAATGTGATGGCATATGAAAATGACCTAACGTTTAAATGTCATGGAAAATGACATGGCATGTGAAAATGACCTAATGCCTAAATGACATGGCATAATAAAGTGGTCTAATGCCTAAATGACATGGAAAATGACATGGAGACATTATGAGTGCATGGTGGCCGAATGACCTAGGGAGCATGGGGACATGGCAGCCGAATGTTATGGAAACAACATAGATGCATGGCATAAATAAAATGACCTAGACTTTATGATGCAAGACATAGTATAACAAGGATGTTAAATGACATAGCCACAAAATGCAAAGGCATGGATAACTTCGTATGAACAAAATAGTATAGCAATGATACACATGAAAATAAATAAAAAACAGCAAGTTAAATCAAGCAAATAAAGAAAATAGAGGTGAACTCCATGGTTGGTGCCTTGGACATAGTCCCCCTAACCATAATCTCTTGATTTTAATCAAAGTCATGAAGCCTTTCCACCTCTTTATTTTTGTTTATTTTTGAAAACTAAACCAGCAAAATAAACTATCCTATTACAACCATGCAAGAATAAAATCAAACACAAGGTGATCACAAAAACATAGTATTCGACCAAGGTAAAAAAAAAAAGTGATAAAATGTTTTTTTTTTTTTTATGAAAAGAAGAGATGAAAACCTTCAAAGAAAACTTTCAAAACTTTTATTTACATAAGAAAAAGATTGAAATAAAAAATTTCTTCTCTTTTCTCTCTTTGTTTTAGCTACTGCCTCCTTTTGTAAAAATGACCAACTCTAATAAAAAATGAAGACCCCCTCTCTCCTAGATAGGGCTGGTCGAATCCCCCCTTTGATGAGTATGTGCTCATCTTTTTTTTTCTCCAAGACATGTGGCATCCATCACAAGGTATACTAGCCAAAGAAAATAAAAATGTCGTCTTCCAACCTCAACTTGGCCATTGGATGAAAATGATCAGCCTTTCCTTCATGAGCTGGCTGAAAATGCTAGCTAAGAATGTGCTCATTCTTTGAACTCCGAATCACAAGTCTTGGAGAACCATAGGATGAGGAGAGTTTCTTTGCATTCTGAGAAGTATAATGAGGAACTTACCTGATTTAGGGGGCTCAGATAAAATTAGGTGTTTACAATAGATATTTTTGTATTTATTTTTTATTATTCATGTAATTATTTATTTTAATTAGTTCATATTAATTATATAATAATGAATTATATGTATTTAATAGATTATTATAAAATAATAAAATTTATATATTTGTTATATAATAATAAAAATTATAATGAAAAAAATCATAGTGGAGCTTGAAACTCTGAAGGTTAAAATAAAAAAAAGTCCTCCCATTGGTGAGCTTTTTTTCTAGCAGAGCTTCGAGCTCCAGCGGAGAAAAGAGTCCTGATTAACAAACACATTCAATGGCACGAATGGGGTAATAAAATGCCCCAATCGTGCTTCACCTTGGCACGTTTAAATCCAAACATAGCTTTAAGATGAAGAATCTTTAGATCTAGAAAACAAACATTAGTAGGAAAGTTCAAAACAAGTTAAGAATCTAGTTTGAATACCACCAGCATCTTACAAGTTAAAAGATTAACAGGCAATGGACTGGAGATGCATAAATCAAGCTCTTCTTCTAAGAGTCAACACACCTTGATTGCATTTGAGTTGAAATCTTTCAATTCTTGACATCTTATGGAAGATCTAACACCCTATTGACAAAGTTCATGAAGCCTGTTAATCCTTCTATCACCCTTTTCGAGATTATGAATCAAATCCTGACGATAAAAGAAAATCACCATTCTGAAGAAAAAAACAATTTGTCATCAAAATCAAGCTTTATACACTACAAGGGACATGCTTTTTTTTACATAACTTGTCATCGAAAAAAACCAAAATCATCAAAAATACTAAAGTCGTTGATACTACTTTCGTCGAAAATACAACATTTTCGATAAAATATTCCGTCATAAATATTCTTTTCCAATAAAATATCTCTTTTTTTCGACAACTAATTTAGTCAAAAAAAGAAATAAATCGGTGGAATATTCTGTCAAAAAAATATTTGCAAAAGAGTGTGCAAACAGATATCTCCTTCTGGTTGATAAGATGGAATTTCGATGTGCTTCTTGAGTTGGAAGATATGATAATATGTGTAGATACTTGATTTTGGATACTAATATATTACCTCTTCCCGAGAGAAATAAAGTTGTTTTATAGGAAATTGCACTTCCGCGTACAATAGCAAATGTACTCCAGAACAAAGAATAAAGTCGTTTCACGAAAGGTTGCTTCACTAGAAGTTCTTTCACTGGAACAACTCTTGTTCGGAATAGCTCTTGTTCGAAACAGCTCTTGTTCGGAACAATTCTTGTTCAGAACAACTTCTGTTCATAACAGTTTTCGTTCAGAACAGCTCTTATTCGAAATAGCTCTTGTTTGAAACAGCTCTTATTCAGAACAGCTCATGTTCGGAACAACTTCCATTCAGAACAACTCCTGTTCGGAACAGCTCTTGTTCGGACACAACACCTTCACAAAACAAGTCATTCACAGAACAACACTCTCATGAAAAGGGACCTCCAACGAGAAGTATTCTACAGAAGACGTTTCGCCTGATACTACTTCACCTAACAGAAGAAGTGGAAATAACCCCGGAATATGGCAGGGTGCTTGGGTTAGTTTCACTATTGGGATGTTTCGAAGAGCTTGGCTTGGTGGATCAGATATGAAGATAGTTAAAAGGTCTCCTCTTAACCTTTCCCTGAAGTATGAGTGCTTCTCCCTTCCTTTCAGAAACAGATAGTGAGCTCTTGTTCACTATTTACTATTACCAACAACAACCTAAACTCCCAACAGATAAAACATTAATACTTTAGTAACTGACATTCTTCCTCATTATACCTATTAAATACTCATATTTTGTAACTCCTATTCTGACACCTATAAATAGGATTTCCCACAACTCATTTGTGGACTTTTGGCATTTGAGCAAACTTTCTCTTTGAAGTGTTCTCTGCAATTCTCTATTCTCTAATTCTCTCCTCAGCCTTGTTCTCAGGCATACTCAACCTTGCTCTGCCATCTTCTTACTTCCTCCGCCTTACTTACCACCACCTGTCGCTGCACTCAGTACTTTAAGGTCTGCTCCAGTCTTCCTCTCCGTCGTCTCTCGGTAACATCCCGTTTCACTTGTTTGCAACGCTTTCTCTCCCTACCAAAGAACCCTCTACAATATGCGACAAAGAACAACATCTGGTAAACTACTTATCCTAGAGCAACCAGGTGTTCCTAATTAGCTAGGCATCAGCTTTCAGAATCTCCCATTGTTCACTACAAATGCAAACTCTTTAAAGATAATTGAAAAAGGTTTTATTTATTTATTTTTATTTTTCATTTAAGCAACAACAAAAGTTTTGCACTATGCTAAATCAATAAAAAGTGGAGAATTTAACCTATAGCCAAGAGATTTTTTCTATCAATATATGATATATCGACAATGTCAACGTTGTATCAAGTTGGTTGAGAGTATTTAGTTTCAAGAAAAATAGAATAGGAAACCTTAAATCTAAAGGAAATGAAATATGAAATTAATCTTAATTAACTTTGAGGGTGCAGTAGTCTTAAAATATTAATTGGTAAAGTTTAAGCTAAAGTTTTGTATGTATAATAATATTGATCCATGGTGATATTCATGAATCATGACCAAAACAATATATCCAGCCCTTGCTGAAATTTTTATAAATAACCTATGTTTTTCAGATTTTTTATTTTTTTTAAAAAAAATTCGTGTTCGATATCGTGTCCGACATATATTTCAATATAAATATTGAGATATGATTCTCAAAATATAAAATATATATATATATATTTAAAAATTAAACATATTCGTATCCGATATATACTATTCAATACTCACGCAGATCCAAATAAGATAACCAATGATAATTAAATTTTATGAACAAACTTTTACTACAAAATTTCTAAGTTGATTTTGTATGGGGTGACTACTCAAAGAGTGAAATTTCTCTTTGCAAAAGGGTTAAGCAAGGTCTAAGGGTAAACTCGGAAGTATATTTAGCTAGATAACATCTTCCTTTTCTTTTCTTTTCCATTTATGATGAAAAGTTTTTTAATTTTTTTTTTTCATCAAAGGGACACTCTTTCAACTTAAAACTTTTACAGTTTTTTACTTGTTTGAGTCTGTAATGCAATGAAATAACTATGAGATGGCATTGGCCCTATTCTTCTTCTTTTTACACTTGACTTCGAGTAGAATTTTTCAATATGACACAAATACGATAAGAAAAAAATAATTAAAACACAAAACAAAATACAATACGACATAAAAAAGTAACACGAATACGACAGAATACACGAACATATTGGGAAAATTAGCTAAAGAAAAAGAAAAGCAAGTAACCAACATTGAGAAAATTGAACTAACCTGAAAAACTGAGACAGGGAAGGGAAAATGAATTGTAGACATTTAATTTTGTCAGAGTCAAATCTCAATTTGAGCAAAAACTTTGATTGTTAAGTGATTTTCGTTTCAATTTTTGAGTCCATTTCCTCATTCATTGGTCCAATTTCGTTATAAATCCAATTATTTTAATTGTGTCTAATTTATTAATTTAATTTGAATTAATAATTGGGCCTATTTTTTTTTTTTCAAGTTCAGATGTCATTAATTGGATTCATTGTATTAGTCAAATTTAGATTTTGAATTAGGTACAAATTAATTGAGTTCAAGTTGACTAATTGGGTTTAAACTAAAATTTGGTTTGTGTTAATAAATCGAACTTGGTTATTTAATTTGATTTTAATTGAGCCAATCATAATACAAAAATAGAAAAATACCAAAAATATAAATAATAATAATAATAAAGTGTAAGGAAAAAAAAAAAAAAAAAGTCAAAACTGAGCAGGTGGTTAATAGCTTTGAATAACGCTACTAACCCTTTCTCCCCTACCCATTCCCCATCCCACTAGCCCTTTCTCCTATGTACATTCCCCATGCCACCAGTCACCCTGACAATTACCATGAAAGACCAACTCTCTCAGTTTTCTTTCTTGGGCAGAACTCCAATACCAAAAAATTTGGAATCCTAAGATTGAGTTCTCATAGCTCTTCATATAAGAGCCAATCCCCAAATAAAAAATAGAAAAAAAAAAAAGGAAAAAGAAAAAGGAAAAGGGCAAAAAGGAAAAAAAAATGGGAAAATATGAAAAACATGCAGTGCACAGTAGATTTATTGTCAAATGGTGTAATGAATAAAAGTTATTTGAAAAAGAGAAATAAATAATTAAAAATTATTATAAAGGATATTGTAAAGACAAAATTACCCTTCATGAAAAAACTTACTTTTCTTTTTTATTTCATTAAGAAAATATTATTTTTTAAAAATTTTAATTGAAAATAAATTTAAAAAATAAAATATTTAAATATATATATTTTAAAAAATTTTAAAAAATTTAAAAAAATAAATAAATATTAATTTTAGGCATATTATTTTTATTTTTTTTAATTTTTTAATTAAAAAAAGTAAATAAAAAATTTAAAAATTTATTTTTTAAAATTAAAAAGTTTTTATTTTCAGAATATTTACTTTTTAATTAAAAAGTAAATTAAAAAATAAAAGAAAAAGAGAAGAAAAAGTTTTTTTATCAAGATAATTTTGTCTTTACAATATCTTTTTAACAATTTCTATTTATTCATTTCTCTTTTTCAAATAACTTTTATTCATTACACCATTTGACAATAATTCTACTGTGCACTGCATGTTTTTCATATTTTCCCAAAAAAAATCAACTTTCCCTCTATTAACTTAAATCCAAAAAACATAGTCTCAAGTCTTCTAAACCACCAAAACCACCATTGTCTCCACCAGCCTAAACCAATACCCACAACGCTTACAACCAGACACCACAACAAAAATACCATCAATCCTAGACACCTTCCAATACTATCGAACTACCTAAACCCTATCATGATATCCCAAAAAAATCCCATCATTTTACCCTCCCCGAATCATCACAAGAAATAGGCTTTTTTATACTAATATAGCCAAAAAAAAATTAAACCCCAAATTACCTATACTTTTAAATTATTTTCCAAAATACGCTTGTTTTAAAATTAGCTGGGAAATCGCCACCCCCCATGGCGATTTCCCAGCATGAAAATATTGATTTTGGCTAAAAATACCAAGGGAAATCGCCATGGGGGTGGCGATTTCCCTTGGTATTTTTTTCAAAATTTGATAAAAATACCAAGGGAAATCGCCACCCCCCATGGCGATTTCCCTTGGTATTTTTAACCAAATTTGTAAAAAGAATGAAGGGAAATCGCCATGGGGGGTGGCGATTTCCCTTCATGTAATTTTTTTTTTTTTTAATAAATCAACAATTTTTAATTTTTTTTAATTTGTAAATTTTATTTTTTAAATTTAAAAATTATAAATTAAATTAAGTTTCTTATTAAATTTAAATATGGAAAATTTTATTTCTTATAAAAATGAAAAAAACAAAATAATATTTCTTCTTAAATTAAAAAAATCAAAAATTATATTTGTAAGTTTTGTTTAAATTTTAAAATTTTGTAAGTTTTAAAATTTTGTAAGTTTTGTTTTTTAATTTTAAATTTTATAAATTAAATTAAAATAATTTTTTATAATTAAAAAAAAAATTCGTAAGGTAAATTTTATTATTTAAAATTTATGAACAAATTTTTTTAAATTTTGTTAATTGATTTGTATTAGATAAAAACAAAAAACAAACAAAAAAACTTGCATTACATTTTCATGTCCATCAAATGCTGGAGAAAATATTGGAACTTGATTCTTTCTGCAATGGATAAGACTGATGATATAGGTTTTTAGACAGGTTTCAGCTATTTTCCAGTCCATCAAATGCTGGATAAAATATTGGAACTTGATTTTTTCTGCAATGGATAAGACTGATGATATAGGTTTTTAGACAGGTTTCAGCTATTTTCCAGTCCATCAAATGCTGGAGAAAATATTGGAACTTGATTCTTTCTGCAATGGATAAGACTGATGATATAGGTTTTTAGACAGGTTTCAGCTATTTTCCAGTCCATCAAATGCTGGAGAAAATATTGGAACTTGATTCTTTCTGCAATGGATAAGACTGATGATATAGGTTTTTAGACAGGTTTCAGCTATTTTCCAGTCCATCAAATGCTGGATAAAATATTGGAACTTGATTTTTTTCTGCAATGGATAAGACTGATGATATAGGTTTTTAGACAGGTTTCAGCTATTTTCCAGTCCATCAAATGCTAGAGAAAATATTGGAACTTGATTTTTTCTGCAATGGATAAGACTGATGATATAGGTTTTTAGACAGGTTTCAGCTATTTTCCAGTCCATCAAATGCTGGAGAAAATATTGGAACTTGATTCTTTCTGCAATGGATAAGACTGATGATATAGGTTTTTAGACAGGTTTCAGCTATTTTCCAGTCCATCAAATGCTGGAGAAAATATTGGAACTTGATTTTTTCTGCAATGGATAAGACTGATGATATAGGTTTTTAGACAGGTTTCAGCTATTTTCCAGTCCATCAAATGCTGGAGAAAATATTGGAACTTGATTCTTTCTGCAATGGATGAGACAAATGATGGGATTTATCAATGACATTTTGCATTGAATAAGTTATAACTTTTTCAGTCAAATAGTCAAAGGATGGGATTTGTTATCTGGTACAACATAATGAACCATTATAAATTCATAATACTTATGAAGGTTTACAATACCCCCATACAACAGTTTTTCAATCAGATTTTTCCTGAGTGCTAAAACCTCCTCATTCTCATTCTCATCCTTCTATATTTCTTCTTTCTTTTGCTACACAACATGAGCAATAGAGTGATCGCATTGGTCTACTATAATGGCCAAATTCATAATACTGACGAAGGTGCTACCTTTGATTGTGAACGTCCAAAAAGTTTTCGTGTTGAAGACGACGTCACATTAGAGGAACTGAAGCTGCAAATTCATACAAAAATTAAAGCTGGAACTAGAAAAAGAGTTTCAGAGGTTAAGTACAGGCATCCTCTTTCTATTGGTGAAGGATGTGTCCGATATAGAACATTTCCACTTGAAGATGATGATGATGTCAGATGCATGTTTTATGCTCATGAGACATTTGCAAATGTTGGTGTCCTTGAGTTATATGCTGACATAGATGATGTTGACGATGATTGCGGCCCTTCAAATGTTCGCACAACAGAAAACTTTCCCATAGAAGATTATGATTATGGGTCGTTCTATGTTGACACTACATACGACGTTCCCACAGAAGAAGTCGTGCCCTTATCTCAAGCTACAACTTTTCAGACTTCATTAGTCTCACAAACCCTAATTCCTACTACCCTCGAAGATGAGCCAGCTGGTGTTGATCCTGTTCGTCCACGTGGAGTCCATGGTGAAGATGTTGGTGAATTTAGTGAGCAAGAAGAGGATGCTGAATTCGCAAGTGATGACAATACTGATTCTGACCCAGACGTCGTCCCTGCTGAGATCAACACTCATGGAGATATCAACACTCATCGAGATATTCCCCCATATCAGGCTGCATCCCATATGCATACACTGGATCTGGAGGCAATGCATGTGCCGGAATTTCCAGAGTATGTTCATACATTAGCTACGCCTCTGACATTTGATCCATCTGCACTTGATCTGTGTGTTGGGTTACAATTCCCAACGAAAGAGGCTGTGGTTTCAGCTATCAAGCACTATAACATCAAAAACTCTGTAGATTACAGAGTAATTGAATCTGAGCCGACGAAATATTATGCCAAGTGCTTAATGTATGGGAATGGGTGTAATTGGAGAATAAGGGCAACTTTTATGAAGAAGAAACATCTATGGGAGATTAGAAAATATGAAGGGCCTCATACTTGCACATCGGCGAGGATTTCACAAGATCATTGCAAGTTAGATTGTAACATGATCTGCTCATGCATTTTGTCATTGGTCCAAGCAAATCCGGAGATTTCCGTTTCAGTTTTGATCGCTGAGATGCGAATCCGGTATGGATACATGACCTCCTACAAGAAAACATGGCAAGCAAAGCAAAAGGCAATTGTTCGAGTATTTGGCGATTGGGAAAGATCGTACAATGAGCTACCTAAATGGTTAGGTGCAATGCAACATTTCGTGCCTGGTACAATTGTGGAATTGCAAACGATACCTGCATATCACGGTGATCGATTGGTCCAAGGTAAGAGAATATTCCATCGACTATTTTGGACATTTAAGTCGTGCATTGAAGGGTATCCGTATTGTAAACCAATTGTGCAAATAGACGGTACTTTCTTATATGGAAAATACAAAGGCACATTATTGTTAGCTATTGCACAAGATGGCAATCGAAACATACTGCCAATTGCCTTTGCCATTGTGGAGGGTGAGACAACAGAGGCTTGGTCATTCTTTCTCAGTAACTTGCGCAGACACGTGACAAAACAGCCTGGCATTTGCTTGCTGTCTGATCGACATGAAGCCATCAAAGCTGCGATTAGACGCAATGGTGGATGGAATCCTCCACATGCATATTCAGTGTACTGCATTCGACACATTGCAGCGAACTTTATGAAAAAGTTTAACAATAAGGAATTGCGTCGACAAATTGTTAACATGGGTATGGAATCAAATCATAGTTATTTTATCTCTTATATTTCGTTTAGCATATAAAATAATATTGAAATTCAAAAGTTTTTTGTTTTTAAATTTATTAGGATACGAGTTGAGGCGACCGAATTTTCATTTCATGTATGACAATCTTCGTGGAGAAAATGCAGAGGCGGCTAACTGGCTTGATAGGATCCCCAAGGAGAAGTGGGCGCAGTCATATGATCAAGGAAGGCGTTATGGCCATATGACAACCAACCTAGCTGAATCTATCAATTCGGTGTTGAAGGGAACGCGTCATCTTCCCATTACTGCTTTAGTGCAATCAACATATTATAGGTTGGCTGCACTTTTTGTTAAGATGGGGAACAAACAAATTGTCATGATGGAGGGAGGGCACACATATTGTGAAACAGTCACACAAGCTATGCAAGAAAATCGCACGAAAGCTAACTCCCACATTGTTCGTAATTTTGCGCGAGCAAATCAATCTTTTCTGGTTGAAGAGTTAGTTGCTCCACAAGAGGGTGTTTCTGCAATGAAGTACAAAGTCCACCTCAGTGACATGTGGTGTGATTGTGGAAAGTTTCAAGCACAAAGGTTCCCTTGTTCACATGTAGTTGCTGCCTGTGCACATGTCCATGTAGATTGCATGCAATATGTGGACAAAGTCTATAAACTGGAAAATATATTGAATGTTTATAGACATGAGTTCGAAGCTGTTGGAAATGAAGGTTACTGGCCTCAATATGATGGTCCAGAAGTGTGTCCCAATCAAGAAATGCGGAGAAATCCACATGGTCGGCCAAAATCAAGTCGTATTCGTAATGAAATGGACCTCAGGGAGAAAGGCCAACCAAAACGTTGTGGATTATGCAGAAACGGAGGTCATAACCGTCGAAATTGTCCGCAACGATTTGGCACATTGGGGGAGACTTCGCATCAACAATAAATGAATTACATGTTTTTCTCAACTTATCATGTACTTTGGATTATAAGGGAAAATGTAATGCAAGTTTTTTTTGTTTGTTTTTTGTTTTTATCTAATACAAATCAATTAACAAAATTTAAAAAAATTTGTTCATAAATTTTAAATAATAAAATTTACCTTACGAATTTTTTTTTTAATTATAAAAAATTATTTTAATTTAATTTATAAAATTTAAAATTAAAAAACAAAACTTACAAAATTTTAAAACTTACAAAATTTTAAAATTTAAACAAAACTTACAAATATAATTTTTGATTTTTTTAATTTAAGAAGAAATATTATTTTGTTTTTTTCATTTTTATAAGAAATAAAATTTTCCATATTTAAATTTAATAAGAAACTTAATTTAATTTATAATTTTTAAATTTAAAAAATAAAATTTACAAATTAAAAAAAATTAAAATTTGTTGATTTATTAAAAAAAAAAAAAAAAATTACATGAAGGGAAATCGCCACCCCCCATGGCGATTTCCCTTCATTCTTTTTACAAATTTGGTTAAAAATACCAAGGGAAATCGCCATGGGGGGTGGCGATTTCCCTTGGTATTTTTAGCCAAAATCAATATTTTCATGCTGGGAAATCGCCATAGGGGGTGGCGATTTCCCAGCTAATTTTAAAACAAACGTATTTTGGGAAATAATCTAAAAGTATAGGTAATTTGGGGTTTAATTTTTTTTTTTGCTATATTAGTATAAAAAAGCCCAAGAAATACCCAAAAGAATAGTAAAAACAAAAAATAAAAACTTTTGAAACTATTTTACCAACCTCATCCTTCAGAGGAGAAAGCAACAAAAAAAGCCAATAAAAACATTAAAAAAAAAAAAAAAGAGATTCTCTCTCCTAAGGTTTCATCTCTAGGGATTTTAGTGGAATTTTGGAAAATCCTAATGGCAAGAAAGAAGGATATGAGGCTCTTATGAAATTTTGGAGGCTATCGAATGGTAGAAGGTGGTGAAAATGGTGTCCGCGGTTTGAATTTTAAGTTCTACATCTAATTTTTTTAGGGGATTTTTTTGGAGAAACTGATTAAAAAAAAAAAAAAAGGAAAGAGGAGTTTTTGGTGAAATTTTGGTGGTGATCTGATGCTAACAGATGGCAGAGCATGACGGTCCAACATCCAAATCTGTAAATTTGGTCGGATTGTGGGTTTTTTGTTGTTTTCGACAAGGAGGTAGAGAGGATAGAGAGAAAATTGAAGAAAGCGAGGAAATAGAAAAAAATGAGAGGAAAATTTTGGTTTATATAATAAGCACCAAACGATGTGTTTAGGTTAGGGAGGGGAGATCCACGCATCGACCCAGATCCGATCAGGGTTCACGCTCCCGACCTTGGCGGAAGAGAAAAAAGAACAATGGAAGGAAAAAGGAAGGGAAAAAAAGAAAATAGGGAACAAAAAGAGAAAAGAAAAATAGGGACAAAAAAAATGAAAAAATGAAAAAAAAAAAAAAAAAAAGAGAGAAAAGAAGTGAATTTAACGGTGACTCGAGTGAGGATCTCAACTCGATAAGCGATCTCGATTTTGGCTCCTTTGCTTTCATGTTCAGGTCAACCCCAAAACCATTTGTTAGGTATAATTTCCATACCTTTAAATTTTAGTCATTTATTATTTTTCTTAATGTTTATTTAAATATTTTTTATAAAATATCCTAAAATTAAATTTATTAGTGGAGGATTGAGTTGTTGTAAAATATTTTTATGAATATATAACACAAAATAAATAATGATTAAATTTTTGGGGGGAGAAATATCTAAAAAGGATTTTTGTAAAAAAAAGTTAAAAGTATCAATTATTCCTCACAATATCGAGTAAAAATGATTAGTGAGATGTTACTAAAAGTATTGAGATATGATTTTTTTTATAAATAGTCACTAAAATATTTTTTCTTAAAAATGTAAGAATAAATTGTAAAAAGTATAACAATAAAAAATTCATATGCATCACGTTTTATTACTTGCATCAAGTGCATAGATGTGAATCATAAAGGTGAATATGATCTTTGGAGGATGGAACTCTAAGTAGTGATTCTTAAAAAATTTTGATGTGAGAAAATTTTAGTAAATGTTGTCAAAAGTATTGGGTTGTTTAGTGTAATTTTTCAATACAAAGATTCTTGTTATTTTCAAAATAAGAAATAAAATTTTGTTCTCAGAAAAAAAAAAAAAAAAGCGATCTTTAAAAAAAAAGGATTATTTTTTTAGAAAATTAAAGAAATTATTTTTAAATATAAAAATTAATCTTATTTTATCAAAGTTAAATGATAATATGTGATTAATGAAAACCGTTCTTTGAATGAGCGTTTTGAGGATGTTAATACTTTCCCCCACGTGCAATTGTACTCTCAAACCAAATTTTGTTTTCACAAAGTAAAAATTATATTTTTAATAAATCATAATTAATTTTACAATTTTCTTACATGAATAATCACAGCTAATCAAAAAATATTGATAGCAACTCTTTTATTCTAAAATAATCGAGATAAAATAGTTAAAGACAAAAATTATTGAAAAGAAGATAATTAGGAGATGGAAGACAAAGAAAGAAAGAATTCAAAATCCATGAAGAAAACAGGAGAGAATTTTATGTCTTGGGTACGCCCAAAATTGACTTCTCAAATTTCGTCTTCTTTTTTTTTTTTTTTTTTCATTCATAAATTAGGAGTGATAATGGTTCGGTTTGATTTTGAAATTTTTTTGATTAATGTGCAGTATTTTGATTTTTTTAAAAATTAAATAGTATCAAAAATCAAACCGAACCGAATTTCACCAATTCGGATCATTTCGATTCATCGGTTTTTAGAATTTAAAAAAAATATCTTTTTCTATAATTTTTTTAGTTTTTTCAAAAATAAAATATTTATTTTTATATTATAAATAATTAAAAAATAAAATTTTATTTGAATCGAATCGAATCGTATCGACTCGAATCGAATAATTATGATTTTTAAATTTATAAATTGAAAAATGAAACCGAATAAACCTAATTATTATTCAAACTAAATTTAATAAAAAACAAATTAAAATCAAACCAAACCAAACACTACAATTCAAATCAATTTTCAATTTTCTCGATTTTTTCTAAGTCCTACCGTAAGTTACAAGTTGAAAGGCAAACTTTTCTTAAAGAGATAATTATAATTTTAATCTTAAAACATAAGTTTTTTTTTTTTTATTTCAGTCCTAAAACTTTTAGATGTAAACATTTAGTCTTAAAAATTGTTAATATGTTAAAAATTAGTATTTCAATTATCTATACTATTATAAGGGGAATGACTGAGTTGATGTCACTGAGTCAAGTGATAGTAACTCAGTTGGTGAAAATACAAAAAAACCATTAAATGTTTAAAAAAAAAGGTAATTAAATATTTTAATATTTTATATAATAATTTTTTAAAAAAAATAATCTATTTACTTCTAAAAAAATACCCATTTTCCAAAAAACTACTCACAAAAATTGTCCACTATCAAAAACTACCCATTTTTTATGTTTAATTTTTTAAAAACATAATTTATTATTTTTTAAAAATATATCCACTCACATAGTGAGTGTGTGAAATTCTAGTTATTCAAATGGAAATACTAATAAAAAGCTTAGCTGACATATAATGAACACATGTGGATGTCATTTTAATAATTTATAAAATATTAAAAAATTATTTTAAATGTAAACATTTAGTCTTAAAAGTTGTTAATATGTTAAAAATTAGTCTTTCAAATTATCTATACTATTATAAGGGGAATGGCTGAGTTGGTGTCACTGAGTCAAGTGACAGTAACTCAGTTGGTGAAAATACAAAAAAAAAAAAAAATCATTAAATGTTAATAAATAAATAAATAAGGGTATTTAAGTATTTTAATATTTTATATAATAATTTTTTTTTAAAAATATTCTATTTACTTCTAAAAAAACTACCCATTTTTCAAAAAACTACTCACAAAAATTGTCCACTACCAAAAACTACCCATTTTTTATATTTAACTTTTTTTTAAACGTAATTTATTATTTTTTTAAAAATATATCCACTCACATAGTGAGTGTGTGAAATTCTAGTTATTCAAATGAAAATACTAATAAAAAGCTTAGCTGACATATAATGTGGATGTCATTTCAATAATTTATAAAATATTAAAAAATTATTTAAAAAAAAAAAGACCTATTTATAAAAATTAAAAAATCACTACTTCATTTTTTTACTTTTCTCTTCTCTCATTAAACTAATAATTTATCTCTCTTTCTCACTAAACCAATAGTTTTTAATAAAATGAAATAGAATTTTTTTTATCTTTTATTAGGAACTATTTTTTTTTTGACAAATAATTTTTTCAATATTTTACAAATTAATGAAATACTACGTAAACTTCACATGTGATTTATTATATGTCACATAAGTTTTTTATATAAACTTTCAGTTAACGTTTCTGTTCTGAGAGCGACTAAAGAATTATCTTTTAATATATGGATAACTTTTAAAACTAAATATTTAAAAAATTTAGGACTAATATAAAAAAAAATATGTATGTTTTAAAACTAAAATTATAATTATCACCTTCTTAAAACTTTCAAACAGGAAACAGGAAAGAAAGAAATACGGTTGCGGGCACGTAATTGTTAACTTGGCTAAACTGACTTGATCAACCATTTGCTATGTGGTTCCTCTCTAACCTTAAAATCAGCAATTCGAGAGCCCACTCCTTCCCTCAAATTATTATTTTTATCAAGTACGTAATATTAAATAATATGAATATAATAAAAAAATAATAATTAAAATACGAATATGATATAAAATACTAACACAAACATATTAAATTTATATAATTTTAATTATTAATCAAAATTTATATAAAATATATATCTTAAACATAATTATCTATATACATTTATACTATTATAAAAAGAATGACTGAATTTATATAACGGGT
Organism: Fremontodendron californicum; assembly: GCA_030761205.1. Classification (NCBI taxonomy): domain Eukaryota; kingdom Viridiplantae; phylum Streptophyta; class Magnoliopsida; order Malvales; family Malvaceae; genus Fremontodendron; species Fremontodendron californicum. Next base: position 6,184,399 of record JAULJL010000023.1, on the reverse strand, counting down.
CAAGTAACACCAATTCAATTGGTGAAAATATAAAACAATCAAATAAAATTATAAAATCATATCTTTTAATATTTTATATAATATTTTTAATAAAAAATTATTTATTTACTTTTAAATAATCATCCAATCTTTTAAAAAATTATCCATTTAAAGAAATCAAATTTTTATCCATTTTAAAAAAAAGATTTACCAATTTAAAAATATTCATTTTTATACTAAATTTTTTAAATGCTATTTATTTTTTATAAATATATTTAATGATTGTCGAGAATTTTAATGATATATAAAAATAATATAAATATAACATAAATACTAGAATTATAAAATATAATTTTGACTTTTGAAGTTAAAAAAAAAAAACCAATCCCAATCCCTTTTCGTTCTTATCTACTTACAATATCCGGCAAATTTATTTGAATATTGTTATAAAAAATTAATTTTTAAATTATTAATTTTGTAAAATTATTTATCAAAATGCTCCGATTTTTTACGAATTTAAAAAAAAAATTGACAAGGGATGTCGCCATCATATGACGACTTCCCTTCATATTATAAAAAAATTTGAAAAAAATATAAGAAAAAGCGCCATGCTTTGTATTTAAAAAAAAAAAAAAATTTTACAGTTTGGAAGTCGCCATATCATATGGTGTCTTTCGAACTGTTTTTTTTTTTTTTAATTTAAAAATATTACTGTTTTAAAACAAAGCACGGAAGTCGTCATATGACGACTTCCGTGCTTTATATTTAAAAAAAATTGAATTTTTTCAGTTGGGAAGTCGTCATTTCATATGGCGACTTTCCAACAACATTATGAATTCATAACAATGAATTCACAATGTTATATATATAATATATTTTAAATATTAAATTAAAATTAAAAATTATATAATTTATAATTTTAAAAAATATAAATTTAATAAATTTAAAATAAAAAATTTACAAAAATTTACAAAAATATTGATGATTTATTGTAATATCAATCGGATTCTTTCAACTCGTATTCATAATGAAATTGACCTCTGGGAGAAAGACCAATCAAAGCGTAGGGGTGTTCAAACGGTTAATTCGGTTAATAACCCAATCGAATTACCATTAACCGAATTAACCGAATTTGTTTTTTCATTAACCGTTAACTGAACCAAAATGTTAAAACGGTGAATTAACCGAACCGAAATTATTTCGGTTAATTCGGTCGGTTTTCGAATTAACCGAAATAAATACCTAATTTATTTTGCAATTTTTTTTAATACATGATTTTATATCCAAATAATATATCCAACCAACCAAAATCCAAAAGCAAAACATAATAAAACTATTATAAAATCCAAATATCAAACATACTAAACAACTAAGAAAGCATGATAAAGCAAAAACATAATGAATATTATTATAGTTTCGGTTAATTTGTGTAATTCAGTTATTTTCGCTTAACCGAACCGAATTAACCAATAACCGAAATATTCCAAAAGCATTAACCGATAACTGAATCGAACTTTGTTTGGTTAACCGATTAACTGAACCGAAAAAAAATTCGATCGGTTAATTCGGTTAAACCCGAATAGTGAACACCCCTACCAAAGCGTTATGGATTATGCAGGAATAAAGGTCATAGCCGTCGAAAATGTCCTTATTAATTTCGTACATCGGGGGAAAGTTCGCATTAACAATAATACCATTATACATACAGTTATTGCATACATAACATTAAAAAATATATAAATTATATACATACAGTTAGATCTGGCAATTTGTGTATCTATATCGTGTTCGTGTATTTTGTCGTGTCATAATCGTGTTTAAGGTTATATAAACTTTGATACGTTAATAATTCGTATTATATAGATATTGAGACGTTCGTGTATTCGTGTCGTGTTCGTGTTATTTTTTTGTGTCGTGTCGTGTCGTGTTTTTAGTTTTTTTTTCCTTGTGGTTTTCGTGTCGTGTAATCGTGTCATGTCCAATATTATCAAATCTACATATAATTAAAAAAATATATAAATTGTATAAACAAATTTTATATAATTTTTAAATTTTTTGTAAATTATTATTTTGTAACTTTTTTATTTAAAATTTATTAAATTTGTATTTTTTTAAATTATAAATTATATTTTTATTTTATTATTTATTATTTATTATTTAATATTTAAAATATTATATATATATATATAACATTGTGAATTCACAATGTTGTTGGGAAGTCACCATATGAAACGGCGACTTCCCAACTTAAAAAATTGAATTTTTTTTTTAAAGATAAAGCATGAAAGTCGCCATATCATATAACGACTTTCGTGCTTTGTTTTAAAACAGTAACATTTTTAAAATTAAAAAAAAAATCGAAAGTTGCCATATGATATGGCGACTTCCGAACTGTAAAAATCAATTTTTTTTAAAAAAAAATATCATATGGCGACTTCCCTTATATTTTTTTTTAATTTTTTTTATAACATGAAGGGAAGTCGCCATATGATATGGCGACTTCCCTTTTTCTTTTTTTCAATTTTTTTTTTTAAAATTTTATGAAGAGAAGTCGTCGGGTTTTTTTTAATCTAAATATAGCTAAAAAAATATTTTTTTACCAAAATACCGTTCTTTTCAGATTAATTCCCAAAATCCGCTTTTTTTAAATCAGTTGGGAAATCGCCATGGCCCATGGCGATTTCCCAACTGAAATTTTTAATTTTTTTTTCCCATTGGGAAATCGCCACCGTGGGTGGCGATTTCCCAATGTAAGTTTTTTTTTAATTCTTTTAATAAATAATAAAATTTAAATAAAAATTATATAACTTAAAATTTTAAAAAATAAAGATTTAATAATTTTAATATATAATTTTTATCCATGGTGGTAGAAGTGTTCATGGGCCGAGCCGGGCTCATGTATGGTATCAACACCACATTTGCTTGCCCGAGCCACGGTGGCAATTTTTCAACATTTATTTATTTATTTTTTTAATTTTATAAAATTATAAAAATTATATAATTTTTAATTTTAAAAAATAAAAATATAACAATTTACCAAAAATTAAAAAATTATATTCGTAATTAGGCCTGCTCATGGGCCAGGCCGCTACCCGAAATTTTTCAATTTCCTTGCCAAGGCCCGGCTCGCGGGCCTGAATCTAATTATTTTAATATATAAATAGTGATCCGGGCCTGGTCGGACGGGCTGCCCAGCCCATGAGCAGGTCTATCCGTAATGTCAATCGAATTCTTTCAACTTGTATTGATAATAAATGAACCTCCGGGAGAAAGGTCAACCAGAGTGTCGTATTAGTCCGGGCTTGGACAAGTGTTTTTGTAATTTTATTAAATAATAAATTTTAAATAAAAATTATATAATTTTTAATTTAAAAAAATTTAAATAACAAAATTCAAAAAATTATAAAATATATAAAAATATATTTTTAATAGTGAAATGGGCTTTCGGGTCGGCACGACTCGAAATGGGCTTGGACAAGGGAAAAAATATCGGGTCGCGGCCCGGCCCATGAACAGGTCTAATACGAATATAAATTTTTAATTTTTGGTAAATTGTTATATTTTTATTTTTTAAATTAAAAATTATATAATTTTTATTATTTTATGAAATTAAAAAAATAAATAAATAAAGATTTAAAAATTGCCATGGCTTGGGCAAGCAAATGTGGTGTTGATACCATACATGGGCCCGACCCGACCCATGGACACTTCTACCACCATAGGATAAAAATTATATATTAACATTATTAAATCTTTATTTTTTAAAATTTAAAATTATATAATTTTTATTATTTATTAAAAGAATTAAAAAAAAAGGAAAAACTTACCTTGGGAAATCGCCACAGTGGGTGGCGATTTCCCAAGGGGAAATTCACATATTCGGTGGCGATTTTCCAATGGAAAAAAAAATTGAAAATTTTAGTTGGGAAATCGCAATGGCCCATGGCGATTTCCCAACTGGTATTTTAAAAAAAATTAAAATTTTTAGTTGGGAAATCGCCATGGGCCATGACGATTTCCCAACTGATTAAAAAAAACGGATTTTGGAAATTAATCTGAAAAGAGCGGTATTTTGGTAAATAATTTTTTTTGGCTATATTAAAATAAAAAGACCGAAGTCGCCGTATTATATGGCGACTTCTCTTCTTATTATTATTTTTTAAAATTCGTATTGTATTTTGATAAATAATTTTAAAAAATTAATAATTTGAAAAATAATTTTTTTAACAATATTTAAATAAATTTGCCGAGGATATCTTTGACTTAGTAATTTTTTTTATTTAGTAATTTTCTTTAAACAATACTTAAATAAAGTTGACGAAAAATAATATAAATATAACATAAATACTATAATTACAAAATAGAATTTTGACTTTTGAAGTTAAAAAAAAAACAAAAAAACCAATCCCTTTTCGTTCTTATCTACCCACAATATCTCTCCTCTCTCTCTTCTTATTTTCCTTACCAAAGATATCCCTTCCCTCTCCCATATCCCAACAATCCCCAAGCCTCCTTTTCTCTTTTTTTTTTTTTTATTTTAAATTTTCTGGATTAATGTTTTTTATTTATTTATTTCAGGGATGAAGCAAAATCTTGTCGGTAGTTTTTGACAGATTTAGATTGTGCTTTGTGGGGTTTAGATCTGGTATTTTGGTATATTATCTGTCGGTATCTGTGTGTCTTTAACTCGGTTTTTATAGAGAAATTGTGAGCTTGAATCTCAGTTTTCTGTAATTTTCTTGATGTCTGCAGCTGTAAAGTATTTTGAAAATTGAGGTTTAATTTTATCAATTTATTTCATCACTTAGAAGATATGGAAGAGAAGTATGAAACTTTGAAGATTCTTCAAGAATCACCAAATTCTGGAGTCTTTAACTTGATCTTAAACCGCCCATCTGTCCGCAATGCACTTTCACTCGACTTCTTTAATGAATTCCCTAAAGCTCTTAATGCGCTCGACCAAAATCCTACCGTCGCTATCATTGTCCTATCCGGATCCGGAGAACACTTTTGCGCAGGCATCGACCTTAAAAGCTTCACAGTCATCTCCAACGATCACTCGGGAGATCGCGGCCGCTCCGGAGAGCGATTACGGAGACAAATCAGGTTCTTTCAAGACGCGATCACCGCCATGGAGCGGTGTCGGAAGCCGGTAATCGCGGCGATACACGGCGCATGTATCGGCTTGGGGATCAATATCGTGACGGCCTGTGACATAAGGTATTGTTCTAAGGATGCTTTTTTCTCTGTGAAGGAAGTCGATTTGGCTATCACCGCTGATCTCGGTACGCTCCAGAGACTGCCTGCGATAGTAGGATTTGGGAACGCCATGGAGCTGTCGCTGACGGCTAGGAGATTCTCGAGTCAGGAGGCGAAGGAATTGGGTCTGGTTTCTCGGGTTTTCGGGTCAAAGGAAGAACTGAGCGAAGCTGTTCGCACCATTGCAGAGGGTAAGTTTGTCGGGTAATTTACATTTTGATCATTGAATTTAGTATATTTTAACAAAAAAATTGATTCAACATGCATTTATTTTTTTACTTATCATCTAAAAAATACCGGATTGACATTTTAGTTAAAAAAAAAATCACGATGAATTTGCTTTTTTTTTTTTTTTTTAAAGAAAAAAAATTATTTAACGGAATGAATAATAAATAAGCTAATTTAATAATAATAATAAAATTAAATGATGTAATTTGATAAAAAAAAATTATTAAAATTATTTAACGGAATTAATAATAAGTGATTTAACTTAATAATAATAATTAAATGATGAAATTAAACGATTATGATTGTGATTATATGAAAATTAATGTTAAATTCAACGGTTTAGTAAATTACTTTAAGTTTGTCTGTTCCTGATCTTCAACTTTATTGAGTATTTATCGATAAATCATGAAATGGGTATTTGGGGGTTTTATGGCAGGAATTGCTGGGAAGCCTCCGATTGCCGTGGTCGGAACAAAAGCTGTGTTGCTAAGAAGCAGGGAGTTGAGTTTGGAACAAGGATTAGATTATGTTGCAACTTGGAACTCTTCCATGCTTCTGTCTAATGATCTAACCGAGGCAATCTCTGCTCAAAAACAGAAAAGGAAACCGTTTTTAGCCAAGCTTTGATGATGTTTTCTTTACTGATTGGAATCCTTGGAATAATAATAAGATTTGGTGTAATTCAATAATGGCTAGTTGATAAGGCTGGCATGGATAATGGATTTTCCTCACCAGCAGTAGGCAATCTTCAGGTCAATTTCAAGTTAATTTAATAATTTTTGTCGGTGAACTCCTGTTTAATAGTTTTAGTTTTACACTCTTGCAATTAAAAAATGGAAAGCATTGTTTTTTAAAACCCTCATGCATCCCATTGGCCTTCATTGGTTGAGATTTGAGAGATTTGAGAGCGCAACAATATATATATATATATATATATATATTAGTGTAAAATTAAATTTATTTTTATAATTTTTTATACGATTTATATTTTAATAGATTATTGAATTTAATAATATAATTGTATTCGTTGTGTACATAAAATTTTAAATCAATTCGATATTTTTATCATATGGATTAAGAATATTATCTTTTTCAATATATATTTAATGGTTGAAAGTTTTTTATATTAAATAAATAATTATAAATTTTTAATTTATTTGAAATTTGATACGCATGATCAACGTGAATAGAATATGAAATACAATAGTTAGATTAAACAAATATAAATTATATAAAAAATTATTGAAAATATGTAAAATTAATTTAATTTTACTCTAATGTAAATGGATATTTTACATATTTATTATGAAAAGACATTTCACAACTCCATATTTGATAAGTGTTTTTTTTATTACTATTATTTGCTTTTTGTTATTTTAACAAAAAAAAATTAAAAATATATTAAATGGAGTTTTAATAAAAAAGTAGTTTGCTGAAAAAATTAATTTTAATAATTAATAGATAAACAAAAAAATAGCAAAACTCATTGACTAGGGTTCATTTGAATGGACGGTGAGATTAGTTTTGGTGAGATTAAAAACAGCGATGGCGGTGAGATTAAAATCAGTGGTGGGATATGTGTTTGGATTCAAATGCAGCGGTGACGGTGAGGTGAATTATAGTGGGAAAAAAAATGACCATTAAAGGCATTAGATTAAAATATGTATATATATATAAAATAAATAATTAAAAATAATTATATTTATATTTATATTAAATAATAAATAATAAAATATATATTAAAATTATATTTATGTTAAATAATAATTAAAAAAGTTTAAAAATATATTTATGTTAAAAAATAAATAAATTTAAAACATAAAATTAAAAAAAAAAAACAGTGGAAGGTGTAGAAGGGGAATTACACCCTCCACCGGAGCTCCAATCCGGTGGACACTTCCACTGGAGGTGATCCAAACATACCTCCAGGGGAGGTGCGTTTTGTGGGGGGGTCTCCCCTCACAAAACCTTTAGATTGGCTCCAGTAAGATTAAAAATAGTGGTGAAGGTGAGATTAGTTACTGTAGCGGTGAGATTAAAATCAACGGCGGGATATGTGTTTGAATGCAAAAGCAGTGATGGCGGTGAGGTGAATTATAGTGAGAAAAAAATGACTATTAAGGGCATTAGATAAAAATGTGTATATAATGAAAATTTTAAATTATTTGACATTTATAAATTAATAAATAATTAAAATTATATTTATATTTATATCAAATAATAATTTATTAATAAATATTGAAAAATAATAAAAATAATAGTAATATATCAAATAATATTTTTTTATTTTTTATCCTTTATGTAATTATTATTTTTAATTAATTCATATTAATTATATAATAAATATATTTATTAATTTATTATATAATAATACATTTTAGTTATTATATTAAACTTTCAAAAATATTTTATATTTTTAAATAAAAAATCATAAAAAAAATAAAAGAATGGCATAGACCTTTTTTGTCCCTGCAGTGTACTGTTCCTTTAATATATAAAAAATGAATAGAATTGGAAAAAGTCCTCCCACTGGAGGCCATTTTCCCCCACTGGAGCATCATGCTCTAGTGGAAATTTGAAAGGCCAACACGGTGAAACCGTGCGGGCCTTGCAGGCCAAACGCAAGGTGCGACTCGATTGAGGCCCAAAAGTGCCTCAATTAGGCTGCACCTAGGCTCCGTTTGAAACAGAGCCTAACACCAATTTTAACCGTTAAGATTCTTGTTGCATAGCATGCAACATAGAGGATAAGCTATCCAACTTCTTCTTAGGTGTTGAGTCACTCTTGTGATACATCTTTGAAGTTGCTACAAAACAAATTGTTAGTGATAAAATAATAGGTAAAAATAAACTCACACACTCCCTTAGTGTTTACACTCTTTTAGGCTTTTTCTTTAATAAACTTACTCACTCTTGCCTTTTACCATTTTATTTTTTCTTTCAAGCTCTTTAGGAACTAGAAGAACTCTTCAAGAACTCCCTTGCTTAATTCTACCTAGCAAAAAGAGTCAAGAAACAAGAAACTCAATTAGTAAAAGGTAAAAACAAAAACAAGATTACCAAGATTTCAATTCTTTCCCCTTTCGTGTGATCTTTTTCGAATTTTTCCTTCTTTTTCTACCTATTCGAACAATCTTTTTTTTTCTTCACGAGACTTTCTTGATGTTCTTGAAATCTTGGATCACTTTTTTTCTTAGACTGTTCGAATGCCCCTTTAAGTTCTTGATTTTATTTTTCAAGATTCGGATCAAGAATCAACAAGAACAATTTTTAATAAATCAAGAATTCGATAATCATATAGGTAGCTAGAACATTGTTTATATAGCCTCCCTACTAACCCTAATTCAACTAGCCCTAGAACTCCTACTACAAATGCAACTTCTTGGCAGCCAAGGCTTACTAACCTAACTAGAATGGAATTCGGCTAGACCTACTTACATAATTAAAAGAAAGCTTAACTATGTGCTGAACATGCTCAAGCTCAGTCTTAATAAATTTAAAAGATGTCCAATAATTTTAATAAAGGTAGTCCCCATAAGCTTATTGGACATGTTACATAAATTAGGCCTAAATTCCTAAGTAATTACAAGACCCAAATAATTACAAGACCCAAATAACCCTTCTAAGTAGGCGCCACCTCATTAATGAATTGGTCCCCACTTCATGTTAAATAGGCGCCACTTGTATTCTTCTAAGGCAGCCCATGTGAAGCTTGGATCACATGGACCAAGTCTTGTTCTTCCTTATTCAAGCAGCCCAACTTTAATGTCATAAGATTGCTTAAGGGACTTGTAAAATTTGCCCAAGCCCTTTCCTTGCTTCTCTTCATGGATTCGGCCCAAGTAGTCCTCTCATCGTCTTTCTTCCTTGGTTCGACCCAAGTAGACTTCTTGCTTAGCCTCATGAAATCTTGATGGATTTTGGATCTCATCATTCCTCTTTTCCTCGAAAGGATTCGACCTCGAATCATGGCCTGCACCAGAAGGAGAAAGATCAAAAACATTAGAAGTAGTAGAAATATTAAACTTACCTTGAAGATCCACTTTAGAAGCATTAGCATTAATGTTCTCAAGGATTTGGATAGCTTCTCTTTGAAGAAAGCTAGGGAACGTCTATCATGCAACAAAACAACTCCAATCCTATACCTGTCGCATCACATTCAAGCCTAAAAGTCTTATTAAAGTTAGGTAATGCTGACACAAGTGTAGAACATAACCTTCCTCTAATGGTAGCAACTGCACAAAGTTCCTTAGAACAAAAATCAGTTTGATTACATGCCATGTATAAATAAGAAAAATCAGTATCATTGGCATACAAACCTTGCATGTATTCGAAACTAAGTATTTGAGCACTCTTAAAAGCATGAAACACATACCTCATTGGTAAAACATCAGAATCAATGTTTCCCTTACCTTGCTTGTCACAAGTAATATAAGAAGTACGTACTTTGCTTGTATCAATGTTAGGTAGTACAAAATCAATTGGATGCCCAATGCCTCGTATGGAAGGCAACCCATTCGGCTTCGCCTTTGGAAATACATGCTTGAACACCTGCAATAAAGAAAAAGATAAACTAGGAAGAGGGTTGTTAGTTTGATCATTAGTAAAAACAGCACTCTCTTTTGCATAGAAACTCTTTTTTGTTTTTTCTTTTCTTTCTTGTGGTATCATTCTCTTTTTTTCAACCACTTTTTTTTTCTCACTTTTTTTTTCCTCACTTTTTTTTGGCTTCTCTCTCATTTGTCTGTTCTCTCATTTTTTCCTCATGTGTTTCGGCAAAACTATCATCTTTTTTTCTCTCATGTTTCTTTCTTGTGTTTCGGCCTCACTCTTTCTTTTTTGCTCACTCTTATTTTTCAACTTCAATTTCAATTGGTCCTCATCTACCTGTTTTGGAGTTAAAGGAACAAGCTTGATTGTTTTTTCATCCTTTACAAAGCTATACCTATTCCTAAACTCATCATTAATTACCTTCCTATCATACTGCCACGGCCTCCCTAACAAAATATGGCTAGTATGCATAGGTACTACATCACAAAGCACCTCATCACTATACCTCCCAATGGTAAAAGCTATCAAAACCTGCTTATTAACCTCTACCTCCCCACATTCAGTCAACCATTGCAACTTATAAGGTTTGGGATGTTCTAGTAAAGGTAAGCTCAACTTCTCAACTAGGATGGTACTAGCTATATTGGTGCAACTTTTCCCATCAATAATTATACTACATACCTTGTCATTTACAAAACATCTAGTACGAAATATGTTCTCTCTCCACTGCTCCATATCATCTATATTAAATTGCGTATTGAGAGAATCCCTTCAACAAGAGACTCACCTACCACGGGATCTTGTAGATTTCTATTCACTACCTCTTGTTGACCCATCCTATCTCTCATCTCCTCCAACACCAATTTTAACCGTTCAGATTCTTCTTGCACAGCGTGCAACATAAAGGATAAGCTATTCACATTCTTCTTAGGTGTTGAGTCACTCTTGTGATACATCTTTGAAGTTGCTACAAAACAAATTGTTAGTGATAAAATAATAGGTAAAAATAAACTCACACACTCCCTTAGTGTTTACACTCAAGTATGATATCACTCAAACTCTTGTTTACACTCTTTTAGGCTTTTTCTTTAATAAACTTACTCACTCTTGCCTTTTACCACTCTATTTCCTCTTTCAAGCTCTTTAGGAACTAGAAGAACTCTTCAAGAACTCCCTTGCTTAATTCTACCTAGCAAAAAGATTCAAGAAACAAGAAACTCAATTAGTAAAAGGTAAAAACAAGAACAAGATTACAAAGATTTCAATTCTTTCCCCTTTCTTGTGATCTTTTTCGAATCTTTCTTTCTTTTTCTACCTATTCGAACAATCTTTTTTTTTCACGAGACTTTCTTGATGTTCTTGAAATCTTGGATCACTTTTTTTCTTAGACTGTTCGAATGCCCCTTTAAGTTCTTGATTTTATTTTTCAAGATTCGGATCAAGAATCAACAAGAACAATTTTTAATAAATCAAGAATTCAATAATCATATAGGCGGCTAGAACATTGTTTATATAGCCTCCCTACTAACCCTAATTCAACTAGCCCTAGAACTCCTAGTACAAATGCAACTTCTTGGCAGCCAAGGCTTACTAACCTAACTAGAATAGAATTCGGCTAGACCTACTTACATAATTAAAAGAAAGCTTAACTATGTGTTGAACATGCTCAAGCCCAATCTTAATAAATTTAAAAGATGTCCAATAGTTTTAATGAAAGTAGTCCCCATAAGCTTATTGGACATGTCACATAAATTAGGCCTAAATTCCTAAGTAATTACAAGACCCAAATAATTACAAGACCCAAATAACCCTTCTAAGTAGGCGCCACCTCATTAATGAATTGGTCTCCACTTCATGTTAAATAGGCGCCACTTGTATTCTTCTAAGGCAGCCCATGTGAAGCTTGGATCACATGGACCAAGTCTTGTTCTTCCTTATTCAAGTAGCCCAACTTGAATGTCATAAGATTGCTTAAGGTACTTGTAAAATCTGCCCAAGCCCTTTCCTTACTTCTCTTCATGGATTCGGCCCAAGTAGTCCTTTCATCGTCTTTCTTCCTTGGTTCGACCCAAGTAGACTTCTTGCTTAGCCTCATGAAATCTTGATGGATTTTGGATCTCATCATTCCTCTTTTTCTCGAAAGGATTCGACCTCGAATCATGGCCTGCACCAGAAGGAGAAAGATCAAAAACATTAAAAGTAGTAGAAATATTAGAATTACCTTGAAGATCCACTTTAGAAGCATTAGCATTAATGTTCTCAAGGATTTGGACAGCTTCTCTTTGAAGAAAGCTAGGGAACGTCTATCATGCAACAAAACGATTCCAATCCCTATACCTGTCGCATCACATTCAAGCCTAAAAGTCTTGTTAAAGTTAGGTAATGCTGACACAAGTGTAAAACATAATCTTTCTCTAATGGTAGCAAGTGCACAAAGTTCCTTAAAACAAAAATCAGTTTGATTACATGCCATGTATAAATAAGAAAAATCAGTATCACTGGCATACAAACCTTGCATGTATTCGAAACTAAGTATTTGAGCACTCTTAAAAGCATGAAACACATACCTCATTGGTAAAACATCAGAATCAATTTTTCTCTTACCTTGCTTGTGACAAGTAATATAAGAAGTACGTACTTTGCTTGTATCAATGTTAGGTAGTACAAAATCAATTGGATGCCCAATGCCTTGTATGGAAGGCAACCCATTCGACTTTCCCTTTGAAAATACATGCTTGAACACTTACAATAAAGAAAAAGACAAACTAGGAAGAGGGTTGTTAGTTTGATCATTAGTAAAAACAACACTCTCTTTTGCATAGAAACTCTTCTTTGTCTTTTCTTTTCTTTCTTGTGGCATCATTCTCTTTTTTTCAACCACTTCTTTTTCTTTTCTCACCTTTTTTTCCTCTCTTTTTTTTGGCTTCTCTCTCATTTGTTTGTTCTCTCATTTTTTCCTCATGTGTTTCGGTCACACTCTCATCTTTCTTTTCTCTCATGTTTCTTTCTTGTGTTTCGGCCTCATTCTTTCTTTTTTGCTCACTCTCAATTTTCAACTTCAATTTCAATTGGTCCTCATAGACCTGTTTTGGAGTTAAAGGAACAAGCTTGATTGTTTTTTCATCCTTTACAAAGCTATACTTATTCCTAAACTCATCATGAATTACCTTTCTATCATACCGCCACGGCCTCCCTAACAAAATATGGCTAGTATGCATAGGTACTACATCACAAAGCACCTCATCACTATACCTCCCAATGGTAAAAGCTACCAAAACCTGCTTATTAATCTCTACCTCCCCATATTCAGTCAAGCATTGCAACTTATAAGGTTTGGGATGATCTAGTAAAGGTAAGCTCAACTTCTCAACTAGGATGGTACTAGCTATATTGGTGCAACTTTCCCCATCAATAATCATACAACATACCCTGTCATTTACAAAACATCTAGTATGAAATATGTTCTCTCTCCGCTGCTCCATATCATTTATATTAAATTGCGTATTGAAAGAATACCTTGCAACAAAAGACTCACCTACCACAGAATCTTGTAGATTTCTATTCACTACCTCTTGTTGACCCATCCTATCTCTTATCTCCTCCAACACCAATTTTAACCGTTCAGATTCTTCTTGCACAGCGTGCAATATAGAGGATAAGCTATCCACCTTATTCTTAGGTGTTGAGCCACTCTTGTGATACATCTTTGAAGTTGCTACAAAACAAATTATTAGTGATAAAATAATAGGTAAAAATAAACTTACACACTCCCTTAGTGTTTACACTCAAGTATGATATCACTTCAACTCTTGTTTGCACTCTTTTAGGCTTTTTCTTTAATAAACTTACTCACTCTTGCCTTTTATCACTCTATTTCCTCTTTCAAGCTCTTTAAGAATTAGAAGAACTCTTCAAGAACTCTCTTGCTTAATTCTACCTAGCAAAAAGATTCTAGAAACAAGAAATCCAATTTGTAAAAGGTAAAAACAAGAACAAGATTACCAAGATTTCAATTCTTTCTCCTTGTGATTTTTTTCGAATCTTTCTTTCTTTTTGCCTATTCGAACAACCTTCTTTATTTTTCTTTTCTTTTCACGAGACTTTCTTGATGTTCTTGAAATCTTGGATCACTTTCTTTCATTTTTTCTTGGACTGTTCGAATGCCCCTTTAAGTTCTTGATTTTTTTTTTTCAAGATTTGCATTAAGAATCAACAAAAACAATTTTTAAGAATTCAAGAAACGAAATCTTGATTTAAACCAACTCTCAGAATGAAACCCTATCTAAACTGCCTAAAACTATAACCCTAAGACAAAAGAATGCCTAAAGTTAAAACCCAAAACAACAATATCTGAAATCCCAAAATCTTGTTATTGATTTTGTTGTGATGGTAACTAAACCAACTCCAAGAATAAAACTCCGAACGAAAACTGCCCTAAAAACTATAACTGTTAGACAAAGAATGCTTAAAGCTATAACCCTATGACAAGTATGTCTGAAACCCCAAAAAATATTGTCAGTGACAGTCTACGTAAAAAACCTGATTGGACCCTAAGCTCTGATACCAACTGATGTGAACCCGTAGGGTTAAGCCCTTTGAACCCACTAACAAATTGAAATACCCTAATCTCAAGAAAGCCAAGATTCAGGCAATGGAAACTTAAACCCTTAGAAATCTTGTTTCTAAGAACCTAGATAAGCTAAGCTAGCTAAACCCTAAGAACGCTTGTTTCTAGAACCTAAGTTTGATAGGTTGAACGCCACAAAGAAAGAATTCTTTGATAAGTTTTTAAGTTCTGTCAAGAATTAAAAGAGTAAATACTCACTTGAATAAAATTCAACTCTATATTAATCATATAGGCGGCTAGAACATTGTTTATATAGCCTCCTTACTAACCCTAATTCAACTAGCCCTAGAACTCTTAGTACAAATGCAACTTCTTGACAGCCAAGGCTTACTAACCTAACTAGAATGGAATTCGACCAAACCTACTTACATAATTAAAAAAAAGCTTAATTATGTGCTGAACATACTCAAGCCCAATCCTAATAAATTTAAAAGATCTCCAATAGTTTTAATGAAGGTAGTCTCCACAAGCTTATTGGACATGTTACATAAATTAGGCCAAAATGCCTAAGTAATTATAAGACCCAAATAATTACAAGACCTAAATAACCCTTCTAACTAGGCGCCACCTCATTAATGAATTGGTCCCCACTTCATGTTAAATAGGCGCCACTTGTATTCTTCTAAGGCAGTCTATGTGAAGCTTGGGTCACATGGATCAAGTCTTATTCTTTCTTATTCAAGCAGCCCAACTTGAATGTCATAAGATTGCTTAAGGGACTTGTAGAATCTGCCCAAGTCCTTTCTTTGCTTCTCTTAATGGATTCGGCCCATGTAGTCCTCTCCTAGCCTTGCTTCCTTGGTTTGACCCAAATAGATTCCTTGGTTCGACCCAAGTCCTTTGAAATTTTGATGGATCTTGGATCTCAACAATATGACTTCCCAATTTACACTCGCCCCTCTAGCTGAATTATCTTTTCCTACTTTTTGATAGAAAGAAGTGCTTGCACCAGTAATTTTGGATATCGAAGAGAATTGACTGAATGAGTTGAAATATGAGCTTTCAATTTTCTCTCTATTCGTATGTGTTCGAAATTTGCACAATTCATCATAAATATTAATACGTTTCTTCTAATTAAAAAATTAAAACAAACATATACGTTTCTTCTATATTAATGGCTTCAAAATCATAAATGCAGTAATCTTATCACTAAATGAAGTTTTCACCATCCTTTACACTGTCATTGTGAAGAGCTCTTCAAGAAACAAGATTACACCTTCTTTTGCAATAATTATTTTTTATTTTCTTTGAAAAATTTTGACTTTTTAATACGGGTCATATTTCGTAAAACTATTTCTTTTGTAGTTTATTTTTTTAAAAAAGAATAAATTATTAATTTTTTTGACAAATTGATTGGGATTTGGGAATTAATCTATTTTCATTTTAAATTTTTATAATTAGAAAAAAAAATTTACTGGGGGAGGCCATATTTTATTTTTGGGTGACTACTTGTAAATTAAAAAATATATAATATATATACCTAAGTGAAGGTTTCAAAAATCTAGCCCCCTAGCTCCCATGTGACTCCGCCACTGCGACCCTCGAATAGACAATATAACACGCCATCCACAAAATTCAGAGACCACTCACCAAAATGTACAGAAATTGTTGTTTTTCTTTTAAATAATCTTATTATTAATATTAAAGTTATTTTATAAATTTGTATGCAACACAAAATGTAATGAGTTAAAGTCATTGGTGATTTATAATATTGCATCAAATATGATAATTTAAGATCATTAGTAATCAAATCACTCTGATGATTTTATCACCATAGTGATCTCAAAAATGATTTCAAAGCTATTTAAAGGATTAAAGGATTTTTAGGGTATTTTTATCTTTTTCTTTTAGACCTTTTCTAATTTTCTTCTATTCTTTTTTTTTCCTTTTCCAGTATCCCATAAATTCAAAATTATATTATTTAGAATGGTTTTAGAAAAAAATAATTATTAAACATGTACATTTAGTAATGAATTAATTTGGTTTGTTTTTTAAAAATATTTGAGTAAAAGTATTTTGAAAATAAAAAAAGGATAGAATAAGGAAGAAGAATAATATACTTAGTATTTAAAAGAAAAACGAAATAAATAAAATATTAATTTATTCTATAATTTTTCTATTTTTACTTCTTTATTTTCTTCCTTTTAGAACTTTTTGTTCAGACAATATAATTTAAAATGTTTTAAAAAGATATAAAATAGTAAAGTTTTATGAAAAAAATTGGATATTTTAAAATTTAAGAAAAAATGACATAGTGTGAACTTTTCATGGATTTATTTTTTTAAAAAAATTTGGAGCTTTTTCTTTGTTTTCATAATGCTTCATTTTCTAAATTTAAAAACTTGAATAGATTTCTTTAGATGTTTGGTAAAAGAAAAAGATACAAAGAAACAAAAAATAAAAATATCAAATTACAATTTTTTTCTATTTTTCTTCATTTTTATTTAAATTTTTAAGGCAAGCTTTATATTTATTATATTTAGAATTTTTTTCATTTAAAATCTTCAACCTATGAATTTATTATAATTTATATTATGAGTTAATTGGTCGATATAATCTTGAAAATATTCTAATGTCTGCATCTTTCATTTTTTTTTAAAGAAAAATAATATATTAAATTAAGTTTGTGATTTTGTAGTACTCAATTTTAAATAAGAAAAAAGAAAACTTTCGCGGCAAAACGCGGAAGCATTCTAATTTTCATTGAAAATGATAATTAATGTTAATGACATAATATATATATATTTATATATAAACTCTTTTACAATCCTACTAAAAGGATTCTATATAGAAATTAGAAACTTCAATAGATAACTAAAATAAGTAATTGAATATATAATTATAATTATTTAAATGCTATTAGCTTTTATTTTTAGTGTACAAATTTTATTTGTTTTTATCATACAACTTATACATGATTTTTTTGTCAGAATAATATTTTATTTTAGCATTCTTTCTGCTATTCTCTCTCCACATGCTTGTCTTAAACTTTCTTTCTGTCTCTTGCTTTTTCCCAAATTTAAAATAATAATAATAAAAAAATAAAAACTCCCAAACTTAAAAAATATTAACTTTTAAATTAAACTGAAAAATTAAACCAAAAAACTATCACATTTCAAATAATAGTTGAGCCAAATGTCAACTACACATGTTATGTCTTTCCATTTCATTTAGCTACAAATGTTACTTAATTTTTTAAAAAAAATAAATATTAAAGCAATTATATATATATATATATATATGATAATATTTTTCTTAACTTATTTTAAACTGTAATACTTTTAGAAAATATTTAAGAAAAAAGTTTAAAATTAAAATCAATCTGTTTAGCTAAACTTTAAAGATCAAAAGTAAGTTTTTTTATTCAAAAACCAAAAAAACATGTGATCAGACACTTGAATACTCAAAGTTCCATACCAATGTAGCTCTATTTTTTTTTTCTCTCATTTTTTTTCTCTCCAGATTTACAATAAATCTATATCCTCGTTTTTCAAAAGCAAACTAAAAAAGAAACAAGTAAAAACTCTACTCACAAATTTTCTATGGGAAAATAGAAGTGGGATACATAGGAAAAAGATAAATCAGCCGCCAAAAAAAAAATGTTGTGAAATTCATTTAGGTTATTATGACACTACATAATTATGTTAAAATTTGATTTTTCTATTCTAGGTTAACTAAAAAATAGACCTATCCTAGACATGCATTTAAAAGATTAAGATACAAAAACACTACTATTGTTAGTTAGCAAAAAATCAAGCCATCACAAATTTCTTTACTTTGTAAAGTGATAAAAAGATTTATTTCCAAGTACTTAACACTGATATGACATCTAATACAAATTAAATGTCCTTTGATAATGAAATCATAAGATACAAGCAAAAATGAAACTACGAAACTCAACCAAACAAAAAGATATAGTAATAAAACAAGATATAGCAATAAAACAAGATAATCACAAGATACCATCCTATAATAAAGATACAAATAACTTGCAAGTTATCACTGGAGAGACTATGAAGAAAAAAGACTAGGTCATTTGTCAATTTAAAATCACTATCTGCATCGTTCAACCCAAAGGGAAGGCCAATGATACGCGACATATGTTGTTGTAGCTTATCAATATCAATACCTTTGCTCTTATTTGCATCCGTATTTGGTAAAAGCTTTACACGTTTATCAGCAGTGCTAATTATTAAACATTTTTCTGGATTGTTAGCAATGGTAATCATTAAACATTTTTTTGGATTATTAGTGTAAATGCTCTTGAACTTCTTGTCATCAATGATACTACAATAAACCCTTTTAACATTATGGAAGAATTTAGTAAAATCATATTTTATACAATTAAACCAATCAGTCATACATCTTACATGTTTCTTCTTTGTCTTCGAATGGGAGGAAAGAAACAGGTATCCATTTTAAGATCACTAGACACATCAAAAGCCCTCAATATGGATAGATATCTTTTCGGTTGATGATGTAACCAAATTCTTACAATATATAGAAATTTATATACGACAATAAATAATGTACAAAAAACACATAGAAAATTTACATAGTAACAAAAGCAGTAGTTATTATATCCAGTTACTTTGATAATGTAATTAGAAATTACTAAACTTGAATAACTACAAGAAGTTGGTTGTAAATCTTGAAAATAAATAAGAGAAATTATTTAAACTTAACATGTGAAGTACCATATTTATGCTTATTTCTCAAGTCAAACCATTCAGATAAAAGAACCTGAAAACCTAAGGAGTACAAATTATTACAATAGCATCACAAGCAAGCTGTGGAAAAGGCAAATTAGCTATCAAGGAATCCTAACCCATTGTAATCTCCAATGCCTTTTTTTGAAACAATATCAAACTAATTTAATTCTTAGCTAGTAATAAACCTTAAAACTAAATGGATGGAATAATACATACTTGGCATGTAAAATAGCTAATTGATCCTTCAATTTCAAGTAAAACAAGTCTGCTTAAAACAGAACATGAGACTAAACAAGACATAGAAGTTTTGGCCTAATCAACCTAGGCAAGCTCTACAATCTACATAGGGGTCATGTGAACCTCAAGACAATGTCCATTTGAGCATGAGTAGGTGAAATGGAGATGAGCAAAATAAACTAAACATGGATTTGGAATTGGAAAATTGAAATATGATAAATCAAGAGAAGTATACCGCTACAAATCGATATGCTCTATGCTTCATATCGTTTTGATTGACCATTCTGGCAAGCATCTTGGGCATCATCAAATCTTTTAGGCTTGAACGATGCATTGCTGAAATGTACAGGACATAAATTCATAAAAAGTCTAATTGATAAAAGAAAACTTGAAATATCAGAAATTTTGACTTAATTCGAAACATTACCGACTGGCACAGAACCGAGGACTACATTGATTGTACCCATCAAATTTTTTTGATGAAATATCAAAAAACTCAAGATTTAAGATCTACAAAATACAAAGATAACAATTTATACTTTATAAAAAGCATGTTATCGTAATTATAATTATATATATATATATATATATATATATGTTCAGGTTGAGGGAAGAGGAGGGAGAATAAAAAAAAAGGAAAGGGGGGAAACCATTCCTTGTTTGGATAAAATTCAAATAAAAAGGAGAAAACGAGGAAGCCCAGCAGCCCCTCCCTTTTCCCTAAAATGCCCACTTTCATGTGATCATGATTAAAAAATACATACCATAAGTTCTACCAGCGAAGTCTTTCGATTCCTTAATAGATGAGTCTGCGATCTTAGATTTGTATTTTGTTGTAGAGGGTTCTTTTAATAGGGTAAGTAAACATTGCAAACCAGTAAAATGAAATGTCGCAAGAAGATGACGTAGAGAAAGATCTTAAGGAACAATTGCGGTGGCAGGTGGTGGTGATGAAGTTTGTAGGTGGCTGAGAATGGTGAAAATTATGGCGGTTGTAGTAATTGTAGAGCAAGAGTTGCAGAGAATTTCTTGAAAGCCAAAAGCTTGTTAGACTACCAAAAGATCCCAAATAAAGCCCTTAGACCACTATATATAGCCCCTCCAAGGAAGTTACGAAGAAAAGTTACAAAAAGAGTAGGAAGTTATCAAGAAACCACTCACGTGAAAGTAACACCAATTATGAGTAGTGGGAGAGAGAGAGGTTACCCAAAGTAGTGGGTTGAAATGGAAATTAAGTGGAGGTTACACCCTGAGTAATGTTTTGGTCACAAACAGTGAAGAAAACTTATGTAACAGCACCCTGAGTAATGTTTTGATCACAGGAAATGAAGAAAAATTACGTTGCAGTAGACTTAATAGTGCACTGTCTGTTCAAGAGAAAAATGAAGCACTTGTGTTCCATGGAAAGGAAAGAAGCGGACTTTTTAACAGTCTTCATATCCCAAGAGTGAAGCAAACCAAAAAATCCTGTCAACCTTCCAAGATTAGCTCCACAGCCTTCATGTAGCTATAAATCTTGCTAGTTGCATTGTGAGTCATCTTTGTCATATGCTACACAAGCGACTAGAAAGTGTTGGAGCATTGGAGTGAAGCGATGGAGTGCTAAGGAAATGGCACAATGGAGCACTGGAGAACTAGAGTGTTGGTGTGCTGCTGTCAGGGAGCGTTGATGCTAGGGATCACTGCTACCAGAAAGCACTGCTGATAGAGAGCGTTGCAGACAAAAAACGCTGCTGATAAGGAGTGCTGCTACAAGGAAGCGCTACTTATGAGAGTTGTGCGTACATTACATGTTAATTGACCAAAAACAAATGTCTACACATGCTCATGAAGTTCCTTCATCAGATTTCACTTGTTTTTCATTCATCGGCGAGGATAGATCATTTGCTCTTCAATTTTCATGGTCCATATCAAAAACTTCTCCAATTTTTCTTGTCAAGGTCCTTTCCAAGTTTTTCTTATCAGGGTCCTTTCATTTGTTTTATGTGGGTCTTTTTCTTTTCTTTTTTTCTTACATGAATAAATTAGTATACAAATCTACTTTCTTTGTTTGCTTGATTTGAAATTGCTAACGGTCTTGATCTTTCACCAAATTGGTTGTGTATGCTCATCACTCTTTTTAGGAAAAAGGTATCAGCTAAGTTTGATTTATCGATTGTGTTTGGATTTCTAAAGTTTTGATTTTTTTTTTTAAAAAAGAAAATTTAGATTGAAATAAAAATGCAATTCCAACGTATTTATATTTATATTTTAATTATTTATTTTATTTTCTTAAAAGTATTTTACTTGATATGAGCTTTTTTGGATGGGCCTCGAATTTAGTTTTAATTATAGGTCGAGCTTGGGTAAGATTAGATGCCCGACATTCATGACCAAGCCGGGCGAGGGTAAAATATTTATTCTTAATAATAATAAAAAAAAGTCTGGCCTTAACCCAACATGGCTCGACTAGCTCTATTTATTCAAATGAAAATCTTTAAAATATTATACTTTTGCCACATCAAAATTTATGTGACCATTATCTCTCCAATGTCAACATCTACGTGTTTTTGAATCATTTTAGCTATATTCATGTTTATTTTTCTCTAGAATTTTAAATGTGATTTTGTCACATGAGATAATCACGTGGCAAAATTATGTTTAGCTTAGTGTCATGTTGACATGGGTATTCCTCCAATTTTGAAGACTCTAAGAAATAGAGATTAAAACCAAATCAGGATAACAAAGATGACCAAAAAAGATGGCACAAAGATGACCAAAAGAGGTGGCTTCCTCCCATAAATGGAGGCCTAAAATTCAAATACGATAATCCTTTCAAAAAGAAATCTAACTCAACAACATATGAACTGGTGTGAGATTCAAAAAAATGGGGGGGTATTGAAGTTGTATTAGCCCAAGCCTCGAAAGTTAAGGTAATTAAGGGAGCTCTAAAGCTGGCTAAAGACAAGAAACTGGTGATAGAAACTAATGCAACAAAAATTTACAAGGCAAGGAATGGGATTGAAGCCAGGAAAGTGCCCAACAGCTCTTTTTCCAACAAGAACAAGATAGTTTTAGCCTTTTAGGCTTTATATGATAGATAAGTTTGCTTCTTCTTTTTTTCACAAAATGAATAGAAAGGAAAAGTAAAAAAAAAGGAAACAAATGGAAACAAAACCAAAGACAAATAGCAAAAAACAAAAAGGAAAAGGCAAAAGCATCTATCATAAGGATCATTTTGTATTTGGGCATTTGTCTAGTCAAGTGTCTTGGTGTTTCCTATTTTCTTGATGTATGCCAGCCTAGAAAAAAATACTAATAATTGCATCTTGGGTCATAAACGTATTAGTAGGATCCAAGGTTCCAAAATTTTGAAGTTTAAGTCAAAAATAAAAAATCAATCACAATTATGTCCTAGTTCATGGATACATACGTTATAAAACAAAGCAAATACAATCTTCATTCTATTAAGAAAAATCCTAGAAATTAAAAAACTTAAGCCAAAAATAATTAATTCAACGACAAAGTAAAAACCTTGAGAAATTAAACTAGAGCAAAAACAATTACAATAGTTCATAATGAAATAGTTAAATTAAAATAACATGATTCGCATGCGGATTGCTTGTCCATTAAATGTTAATTTGTGCATGTGACAATCCGTGTATTCATGTTGTATTTGTGTATTTTTCACGTATCCTAATCGTGTTTAAGTTATTATATATTTATATAAATTTTGATACGTTAAAATTCGTGTTATATAGATTTTGACAAGTTCGTGTACTCGTGTCGTGTTCGTGTTACTTTTTCGTGTCGTGTTCGTGTTACTTTTTCCGGATTGTGTTCGTGTCGTGTAACGTATTATGTCCAAAATTGCCAGATCTAGTGTCAATAAGAAAAATCAATCTACATAACTATGTCAATAAACTTGAGAATTTTATCTATTTTCGTTCCTTAATGTGTTACAAAGGTAAAGAATTATCATAATTAACTAAAAATCATCATTAAAACAATATTATTTCACTTCCACATTAGCAAAACGTTTCTCCTAGACAATAGTAAAGAGATTAAATTATTTGAATAAATCTTGAAAAGATTAAAGATTAAAAAACTAAGGGGATGCTTAAGTACGAAATGCCTTACACCTTAAAAGAAGCAGGTTCCTACTCAAGGTGAGTCACCAACATGGTGCAAGGCCTTTAGCACCTAGGCATGCACCTTGAAAACAGTGATAATAACTTAAAAGAAAAACCAATTAACAAGATTATTAATGTCTGTATACTAATTTGTGGACACAAATAAGATACAAAAGTAAAGGGATAAAAGTAATAGTTATATCCTAATCAGTGACTGTTGATTCAGATACAAAAAATAAATAATGAATAAATAACAGTGTTGTCAAGGGCGCTAGGCGCACTCTAGGCGCTAAGACCTCTACATAGCCTGAGGCGCAAGGCGCAAAAAAAGCGCTAGCCCGAGCAAAATAAGACGCATATATATAAATATATATAATATATAAAATAAAATTTACGTATTATATGTAACTAATAAACTAGACTTTAATACAGTTCATTTTATAAATTCAAAAGATTGCTTTAAGTTTAATCATTCATTCTCTAATCTATTCCAAAGATAAAGCACCATAAATATGTAATTAAAAGTCATCATCATCAAACACTAGCTCTAAGTTTTCTTCACTTCCATATGTAATGTTTTGTGAATTCGAAACTTCACAGAGAACATAAAATATTGTAATGTTTTGTAATAAACAAAACATTATTATAATAAACAAAACATTATTATAATTCGAAACTGCACAGAGAACATAAACTATTGAATGTTTTGTGAATTGTGATTAATTATTATAAAATATAAATTATTATAAAATTATAATATTTTTTTATATATATAAAAAAAGCAAATGTTTGCTCATCAAACGAGTCAGAAACAGAGGGAAGGAAACAGAGGCAACGATTGCCCTGTTTCTGAACACAGAAACAGGGCAGACGTTGCCCTGATTCTGTGTTCGGAAATAGGGTAACGATTGCCCTGTTTCTGTGTTCAGAAACAGGGCAATGTTTGGTATGTTTCTGAAAACAGAAACAGATCAAACAAGTCTGATTTTAGAAAGAAAAAAAAAAAGAAGAAAAAGAAAAGGGAGTAGAGAGTAGAGCAAAAGAAGAAAAAAAAGTAAAAATTCAAACGTACCTTTAGTCTGTACTCTATAGTCAAAAGTGAAAAACCAATAGTAGAATTGAGTTGAAAGTCTTTGATGGCTTCCAATCGTTGTTTTAACCTAAAAATATTGGTGGCTGGGGTTTGTTTTTGACAGAGACTTGAGATTGAATATGGTAAGTTGACTTTTAGAATTTAAAAAAAAAAAAAAAAAATTGGAGATTTACTGAGGCGCGCTTTTCTGGCGCCTGGGTGACCAACAAATTGCGACAAAAAGCTCCAAAAGCGAACGCCTGAGTCAAATGGCCTCGCCTTAACATCTCTGAGGCGTTTTTCTTCTCTGGCGCTGCGCCTAGGCGCACGCCTTAACATCACTGATAAATAATTCTTCACATGAATTACTTTAAAGAGGTACTAAAAAGTAATTTGGCTCCCAAATCTGAAGTAATTTATTTGGAACTTAATTTAAATCTATATACTAGAGGTGGCAAAATGAACCCGAACCCGAAAACCCGCCCAGGAAAACCCGAACCCGAACCCGTCCAAACCCGATTTGACCAAAAAGTCAAAAAGCCGAACCCGAAAAAGCCCGAACCCGAATGGGCCCGAACCCGAATGGACCCGAACCCGAATGGGCCCGAACCCGAATGGACCCGAACCCGAATGGACCCGAACCCGAATGGGCCCGAACCCGAATGAGCCCGAACCCGAATGAGCCCGAACCCGAATGGACCCGAACCCGAGACCGGCCCGAACCCGAACCCGAATTTAATACTAAAAATAAAAATAAACAAATTGCAATTATTTTTTTTACAAAGCAATAACTTTAATTATTAATTTTATTCTAATTTTTTTTAATAATTTAATTAAAATTTAATATATTATATATATATATATATGATGAAATAATAATTTTATCAAAAAGTAAATTATATTTTGTACTTATAAGTTATAACTTTAACGTCTCATATCATGATGAATTTACAATCTAAATATTTTAAATTCTTGAAAATTTTAAAGATGTGAAAAAAAATTTGACAATAATTCAATTAATCTATAAGGGTAAAAAAATTGACAATAATTCAATTATTTTGGCCTTTTGGGTTATACTTAGACCTGCTCACGGGCCGGGCCTGGGCAGGATATTTTGTGTTCCGGGCCGGCCCGGCCCGGAACAGTAATTTTTATTATAATATTATTTTATTTAATTTTAATTATAAAAAAATAAAAAAAATAAAAAAATTATTTTTTTATTTCAATGAACAGTGTTTCGGGCCTAAACGGGCGGGCCGGGCCGACCCAGGGCCAGGCCTGGGCAGAGAAAATAAAAAAAAAAAACTGGGCCGCGGCCCGGCCCGACCCATAAGCAGCTCTAGTTATACTTATGCGGTTAGGTTAGGGTGGGTTTAATTGGATTATGGCTTTCATGTGATTTTATTTTAGCGGGTGGATTTAATGGGGTTTTGGGTTTTATGGCCTTTTGGTTTTGGGTATATTTATTATATATTAATAAATAATCATATTAATTATATATTTATTACGTATAATTTAAATATAAATTATATTTTTTAGTACTACTTTATAATTTATACTTTATACTGATGAAAAAAATATAAGTACTCGATATATATATATATATATATCTTGACTATAAGCATAAATTTTTTGCATTTTATAAGTATATAAACGAATAGATGAAGGCCAGGATTTATTTTTAAAAGTTTTTTATTTTATAGTGAATATAAATTATAATGTATTTATATTTTGAAATTCGAGCTCATCAAATCAATTATTTTAAATATCAATATATTAATTTATAATATATCATATTTTTTATAATAAATTATTTCAAAATTTGATTTTATATAACAAATTAATTTCTTATTCTTTTGGTGCTAACAAATATTAATTTTAAAAAATAAATATAATTAAAAATATCATATAATAGCAAAAGTATAAAAATAAAAATAAAAATAATAATAAATTAATAATTTGTTTTTAGATATAAATATTTAAATTACGTAAAAATGATTACATCTAATATAAAATAAAATAATGTAAAACATACCCGTACCCAGATCGAACCCGAACCCAGACCGAACCCGAACCCGAACCCGAATGGGCCCGAACCCGAATGAGCCCGAACCCGAATGGGCCCGAACCCGAATGGGCCCGAACCCGAATGAGCCCGAACCCGAATGAGCCCGAACCCGAATGGACCCGAACCCGAATGAGCCCGAACCCGGATGGACCCGAACCCGAATGGACCCGAACCCGAATGAGCCCGAACCCGAATAAACCCGAACCCGAATGAACCCGACCCGAACCCGCCCGAACCCGCCCAATTGCCACCTCTACTATATACTATGATTGAGTTAATCAAATTATAAAAGAGGTACTAAAAAGTAACTAATGGTACCAATTAATGGTCTTTAGGGGTGCTAACATCATCCCATAGTAATTCTATTATTGAATTCTATTAAATTAAAAAAAGAAAAAGATTCTTTTACCTTATAATGGAATTCATACGCACAAGAACTATGTTATTCGGACTCGGATATGAATGTTGGACACAGGTATGTTCGATTTATTCTAAGTTTTTTCATGTATTTGGAGAGTCTTTGGGGGATCATATCCCCATACCCATGTCCGGATATGCGTCGGACACGAGTACTTCAAGAAAAATGAAAAATCGGAGCAACATAGCACAAGAATATAGCAAAATCATTGAGCATATATTATCATCCTTCCTCGGACCACTCTAAATGGTTCTTCTCAAAAGGTCAAGTTGACCCAATGTATATTACTGCAATACACTAATTGGTGTATAATATGGTTCATACTTAAATAAGCTTACTAGAGTTTAGGGAAAATAAACACTTAAAGGGGAAAAGATTTGCTATTTGAAACTTTTACAAGGATTTTGATTTTCCGATTTTAGCAGTTTTTGAGTTTGAAATTTTACACATGTTAGATAATTAGATGGATTAAATAATAAATAGATAATGGATCGATTATGTTTTATAAAACAACATTTTGCAAACAACATTGCGATTCAGATGATTATGATTATGATTCAAACTTTGACTTATCAAGATTGGTACTATTCAAACATTTAATCCATCTAAGATAATAAACTGTTCACTCACTCAAATACGATGTTATATGTTATTTTTTGCTACAATGGCTCAAATATGATGTCATTTAGATTTTTGAGCCAATTATATATTTCACATTTCTTTCATCCTTCACACAACATGTCTAGTTGCTTCAAACCCCTTTTCTTGTGTCCTTCGATTATGCTCACCTACTAGTGACTACCATGGTAGGCTAGGGCATTTCTCCTCTACTTTTTTTTTTCATCTCTTTTTCTCCATACACTTCTTGCTCTCTCAGACCTACAATTACTACCCATCTCCCTCAAAATCCAATACCATCCACAGCCTCCAAAAATTGAAATTTCAACTAAATTTATACACAATCCTTCAAAGAAACTTTGAGTTCTAATTCTCCAAAGGTGCTAGGAGCCTTATACCCATTTACAAACTACAAATAGAACACAGTGCATAGTCCTAATAAAACTGAATCCGCTCATTCATCCTGGAGAAAGGAAGACATTTTCACACAATGCAAGTAAGATGCCTAATTCGTCTTCTTTATACCTTATCTTTAAATTTCCGCTTTTACCTTCTAGTGAAGTTTTATACAGGAAGTTCAAGGCTCATTACCAACTTCCTGAACATATAAAAGTGACAACAAGAGCAAACAAAATGCTAATGACAAGCAGAATTGGCTGGGAGCAACTCAAAACCATTCAAATGAATAAATAGTCAATTAATAAATATAGAAATGTCTAATAACAATCATCATAAAATCTAGAAAAAGTAGCAGTGATGTCAATGGAATACTAACCTTCATTTAGAGCAACGAAATTTGACAATAGCTGGTTTGAAATGGAGCATGAGTGACAGATCCAGACTCTCCAGTAGCAAAAGCATTTCCAATGTAGAGTACCAAGCTAAACACAACTTGCCATTGCCCAAATGATGCAGATCAGCATGGTTTAGTACACATACTTGAAATTCAGATAGCCACTTAGTGTGCAACCATTTGTTCTCAACCACATCATACGCCCGTAAAGAACAATTCATGGCAGATAAACAATAGAAATCCTCACGACTATCAAAGAGACAATAGAGCACACCATCCAAAATTACCGATTCAATAGACCACTCACCAAAATTTTCATTGAGGCATTCCCATGATTTAACATCCACATAGTAAGCGTAAAGAGAATTATTGCAAGCGAAGTGCAACAAAATCCGAGATCGAGAAGAATCCAAGAGAACAGGGTAAGATACAGAGAGAGGATCCACATTAGAAGCAGAAGGGCCGGCAATAGAGCCCAACTATTCTGACTAATATCGAAAACCTCGGCAAAATGACCCAGAGCAGATCCGCCAAAGACGTAAATCTTTCCTTCTATAGCAAGAGCCGCGGGTTTCATCCGCTGCAGCAACATAGGAGAAGCTGCTCTCCACCCATTTTCGGGGTGCTCACAATCAAAGTAGAAAACATAGCCATGCAAGTGGATTTCATGTATTTTTCCATCGGGACAAGTCGGGTCCCTGCTGCATGCTCCCCCAAGGATGAAAATGAGGTTGAGCCAGGCAATGGCAGTGGAACCACGACGAACAGCAGGTGGCATCCTACTCAAAGTCCGACTGGTTTCACGTTTCTCCAAATTCAAAACGTACCAATTAAACCCAATTTCTCCATCGCTATCCCTCGGTGTCAGAGCGAGGAAATGCAATGCCTCGCGCCCTCCATCTCGTAGACTAGAGATCAAGCTCGACGAGTTACTAGTATTGCGGCTCATGAATCACTTCTTCAGCTTCACGCTTATCCTAGTCTTTTATTTATAAATATATTTTTTACAAAAATACCCTTCACCCTTCTAAATCTCCCTTGCTCTAGATATTTTTGCCCTTTGTCCTTCTTTGGCTTTAAAAAGACTTATAGGTTAAACCATTACACTGGAACCTCTTTGTAGGCTTTACAATGAATTTCTTTAGTGACCATACTGCTGCCGTCGGCATTTGCAACCTCCATATTTCGTTTGGCCCAATTTACCGGCAGTTCTGCAACATAGAAGTATCAATAACATCCTTTTTTTTTGTCAACTGAACCGGCCAAAAATTCATATCTCGATCGTATTTCAAACAATCATCCAAAACTAATAAAGCAACCAGAACAAATTAACACAGATTGATGACTGTTTGTTTTGAAAAAATTAAACAAGAAGAATTAAAAGAATTAAGATCGTCTGTTTTGACAAAACTTTGAAAATTAAGAACTAACGCAGATTAATATTAATTCTTTTTTTTCAATGATATTTTCTTTTGAAAAAGAAGAATTAACAGAGATTAATGATAGTTTGTTTTGACAAAATTTTGAAAAGGAAGAACTAAAAAAAAAACTCAGCAGAACAAGAAAATAAAAGTTTAAATGAAAACAAAGAAAAGAAGAGAATAATACCTCAAGGAAAGAAGCAGAGAAATAATTCCAAAGGGATGATGAAAAGATATTTGGAATAAAAAAGGCGAAAGCCTGTTTTGCTTCATCTATACCTTTGATTTTTGTTGGGAAAATATGAAAAACATGTTATGCACAGTAAATTAATTGTTCAAAGGTCTAATGAAAAATAATAATTTAAAAAAAAAATGAAAACGTTAAAAATTGTTTAAAAGGAAATTGTAATGACAATATTACCCTTAATGAAATAAGTAAAATTTCCCTCCCCATTCTCTCCTTCCCCGCCCCATTCTCTCCTTCCTTGCCCCATTCTCCTTCGACGCTTTCTCTCCTTCGTTAACAATGGACTGCTGCTGGTCTGTAGATAAGAGTCGGGTTAGAGTAATTTTTTTTATAAATCTGGTTTTGTAAATCTGGTTGTATGCATGTGGTAGTATAAATTTTTTTTCCTTTATCAATTTATTTGTGGGCATGTTATTGTCTAACTTAGGGTTTAGTAAAGTTTGTAAATTTTGTTGATTGATCTGGATGATTAAGGAAATCAATAATTGTTTAAACAATTTTCTTTTATTAATTAGACCTAGATCTCTACCCTCTAAATTAAATATACAAGAAATTAGAATTTTTTTTTTCAGTGTGATTGGCAGCAGCCAATCTGTATTGTTATAGGCAAAATGCTGCTTGGTCTATATATATTGTTTCCTTGACTTTTTATATTTTTATGATGAACTGGAAGTGCCCAAGATTTGTTTATTTTAAAGCATGATGATAATGCAGATGTAGTTGACATTGATAGAAAAATATAGGAAGAGTAATATGTTTTTCACTATCTCTTCTCAAAAAGTTGAAAATCAGTTTCCGGGATTAAACTTTAATGTGTTGTCATTTATAAGGAATTAAGAGAGGAAAATAGTTAGGCCTAGTTGTCCTTGCTATTATTTTTCATGGCTTTTTATGTAATAAAACATTCTTGTTGATTTGGTTGTGTTTTGTGTCCTTGTATTTTTCAATTTTTCGAGGAAGACCACCTCTTTTAGTTTTTTCTTAAGATTTTACTATGTTTCTCTACTTGCTTCAATGAAATTGTGCTTATATCTTTACTTGATGGATTTGCAGGCCTTATGACACCCCATGGGATGGAGGTAAAGTAAATTATGGTGCATATTTTGGTTTGAAGTATCAATTTGTCTATAGTTGTTTGGTGGATATGTTTGCTTGTCTCTTTAGAAGATTGCTATGCACACAATATGTTGATATAATCTATCTAATTGGAGACAATTCCCCAGTATTTCTATATCCCCATAACAATATTATCAATTTTTCATCATTAATTGGTTAAATGATTCCTCTCACCTAACTTTTTTATATAGACTTTCTTAATGGTTTTGTGAATGATGAATTTGTTGCTATAATGGGGTAAGTTTTGACCCGAATACAGAACAAAGCTTCTGTGAATTGTATGAGATGCTACTTCATGCAAAATGCTGAAGGTTAGATTTGTTTGATAGGAGTGGCATTGGTAATGGTCCCTTAGACTTAATTTTGATGTGAATAGTGAAGCAGAATGGAACAATTTTGTCATGGCATTGGACTACCAGCCTTTTGCTTTTATATTAATTGGAATGTGAATATGTTACGAACTGGTATTGATGTGATAACCTTTTTGTAGGGAACTGATGCTTGAACGAAGGTAATAAAACACCTGGTTACATGAGTCCTGTGCAGCCTGATAGTCTTTTGCAATTAATTGGAAGCTGTTGATAAAGAATGAATTGAATGTCTTAGTAAAGACGTTGTTGAAAATATTATCTTCATTCTTTCTAATGTTGTCCATGTAATACTATTTTCTTTTATTATTACTATTTTCTGATTGATTTATTTATTCATGATAAATTTGAATAATTAATTAATGTCTTTGAATTATTTTTATGATAGGATCATTGGCATACATTGTTAACTGAATGGGATTTAGGGTAGAATTGATTAGAGTTTTGAAAATGTACATATAATTATATTGAATGTACATATAATTAGGCTAAATGTACATACTATTATATTATATGTACATATATGGTCATTGTTTTGAAAATGTACATTAGTTTATAGTATTAAAAATATTTTTTGTTGCAACACCGAATATTCTGTGTAAGTATATGAATACGAAGGTTGGAGGTGCTATATTATATGAAATGGCAAAGAAAGTTGAATAAGGCATGTGTTTGGGGTAAATTTTCTATTTGTACATACAATTTTGCTAAATGTATATATTGTTATAACTATATGTACATATAATATGGTTAATGCTCTAGTTATTTTTGCTTGTTCCATAATTTCTTGAAATAAAATCTTTATTTTCGCTGTATTGACTTAAAACTTTGTTTTTATGCTTTCATACTGTTTTTGTTTTAAGGTCACTGTTGGAAGCATATTAATTGCTGCAGTAATTATAATCTTGTTGTGTTACTATTGGCATGGTTAATGTTGTTTTATGCATGAGTTTATTGATGATTAATACCTATTTCCTTACAGCACCAGCAGTAAAGCTAAAGAAATACAGCAATATATTGTCACCGAGAATGACTTAACACACCTCTTACATTTACTTGAAGGGAAGGATGGGGAGATGGAATTCCAAAGTATGATGGAAAGGATTACCCCAAATATGTCATACAAAGCATAGTGCCTTGAGCCTGAGGTAGGTTTCTGATTATTAATGTGCTTCCACTATCATATAAAATTGTCATGAAACTTGTAGGATCTGTCTTACTCTAATAAGTCAAACTTGCTGCATAGAACAGTATAGTTTTAGAAAGAAATTTACTAATATTTTTTTCGTTCTCTCCTATAAGAGAGAAAGAGGGGCGGGGAAGAATTTGGCAGATCCAATGCAGTTTACTTTCTTGTGATCTTGAATGTTTTCCAACTTAGTCATGGAAATTTCTTCTTTCTACATAAAGTTTAGTTGAATGTACATATAGTTATATTATATGTACATATTGTTATATTTTTATGTACATATAAGTCTTAGTTATAAAATATGAATCGTCATATTTTTGCTTCATTTGTCATTTTAAAGAGGAGGAATATGTAAGGGCTTAAATCATTGGGGTGTAGGATAGAAATTGTTAGAATATAAAAAAGTACATATAGTTTGGAATAATGTACATATTATTTTGCTATATGTACATATTATTTTGTTATATGTACATATAAGTTGGCTTATTTTGTTGAAGCATTTCTTATAATTTGTGTTAGTTTTTAGTCGTTTTAAATGACAAAAATGACATGCAAACATAGTATGATTAAAGGTTTGGCTTTAGGGAGCAAGACTCTTTTAATTGCAATTATGTTAGTGTCATCGTAGTATTTACTATATTTCTTTTATGTTGCATGTCCCACAATATTGAGAGAGAGAAAAAAAAGGTTAAGCCATTGGCAATCCATGGAGAATTTATGATAACTTATCTGCTATAAAAAAATGTACATATAGTTTTGCTGAATGTACATATAGTTATGTTATATGTACATATAATTGTACTATATGTACATATAAGTGATTTTTTTTTCTTTTCTTGAAGCATTTTTTTATTGAGTTATTTTTGACTACTTTCATCTCTTTCATTCTAAGTACATGTGATTATCTCGTTCAGTTTGTTATTTCTAGTATAGTCCCATCTTTTTCATTCTAAATACATTTGATTTTTACTGTGCTAGGTAGTTGTTAATTGGGATAATATGAAAAACATGCCTTCTACGGTAGGATAATTTAGCATTTTTGTCTTTATCCTCTATATTCTTACTTTTCTCATATTATGTCCATGTTGAAATTTTTAAGATGTTATAGATTTTGGAAATTGTGACAGAAATCGTATTTTAAAGCGGTTTCTGATGCTTTGGTATGTATGGTGTTATATGTTTGGCTATAATTGTGCATTAGTGATTGATTTGGGCATAGTCTTGAATGTTTGGAAGCATTTAACTTCCTGATACATATGATTGAAGTGAAAACACTAGAGAAACTAGTCTATGAATGAGCCTTATATGCTATTTATTTCATCATCAAGGAAAGTAGAATTTGGAAGACTATGCAACTCTTATTATTTAATGGTTTTCTTTTTTACGAATGAAATTCTACTAACAAAATCTTGTTGGTATTGCAAGTGCAACCAAATACCTAGGGAGTACAAAACCGAGAGGAAAGACAAACTCATAGTAGATATTGCTTAATAATTTATGAACTTTTTTCTGGTGCATATTCTGTGAGACCTTATAGGCATTTACAGCTTCGGTTATGTAGTTTTCACAACAGATATGTACATATCTTGAAGCTTCCTTTCCCAAGTTTCTTATGGACATATATATATGGATATTATGGTGTTATGCAAACATGATTAATTTTAAATTTTTAGCCGATTGGTGGTTTGTGTTTTATAACTAGTTTGCTAGATTATATCCCTGTAATGGAAGATATATTTATTGTTATTTTGAAGATGATATAGGAAGCTTTTTATTTTCAATTTCTTTGTGTTCTACAAATGCGCAGCAAAGTTCTCCAACCTGCTTCACTTGTAGTTGTCTTTGAAACTAGTTTGGTCTTTTAAAATACATTTTGTTAGTCTTCTTTGCCTCGTGTTTTTTTCTTTTTTAACTATTGTTTATCCAGTACCCTGATGATGGTGGATTTTGCTCTTTTTCTTATTCCATGTTATGACTGACTAGTGAAAGGCTTTTGACCTAACTGAAGAAAGACAACCGAACATCTAGCATATCTCAATCTTGCCTGTGATTCTAGAGCCTACAACATCTTATTTCACGTGAAGCTGATCCACTGGATTCCAGGTGCATTTCTTCCTTCCATTTCTTTCATTCTATCTTTTGCTACTTGTGCATATTAAGAAATGATTTGGCTATCTTTTCAAGCCTTATTTTAATGCTATTGTTAGCCATGGATGTTGTTTTGCGTGTACATACACAAAGTACCTTTCTTCAAATTTTTGCAATCAAGATGATTCTTCACTTGGATTTTGGAATTAAGTTGGGTAGTTCTCCTTGCAATTGATGACTAGGCAGAAAATTTTATTTTTTAATGATTAAAGTAAATGCATACCCGTTTTTTGATGATGTGGCTTCGACAATTTACTTTGATGTGGCTAATTGTAATCATCAGGCAACATGTTGCTACGATGTTCATTTGAGTGAATGGTCATGTTTACCATCTGATCAAGATGGCTTGAAAGATAATTGCAATGAGTAAGAATAACTGAAAAATTATGCCATGTACTTGCATTTACATTTTGAAGGGTTGTTGGTTTTGTGCTGTATTTAAAGTGTTCCTTTAAGCAAATTTACATGTTATGATGTTTCTTTATATAGAAAGGCTAAAATACTAAAAAAATGGGTTAACGTGAAAGATGGTACGATGCTGCATTAGACAGCAAGATATGACCAATAACATGGCAGCGTTCGTGTGATAGATTTTTAGTTTCTCCTAAATTCAACCCTAAATCAACTGGGACTTAAAATGGGATGCATTTAAATGACGTATAGGACATCAATGTTAGTAAAAAAAAATTTAATAAAAAGTTTAACTTATATGTACATGGCCACAACACAATATGTACATTACTGCATCTTTATATGTACATTTAGGCAAAACAATATGTACATTTTTAGTTTTGAAGAATTAGTACATTTTTAATATGAAAAAGATGCTGTCAACAGTGGAATAATAGTTAAATGGTCCTAAATCTTAACAATATTTGTAAAAGGGAATTGAAGAAATAAGAAATTATTACTAAGGAGATCGAAAATACAAATATACCCTTAATGAAATCAACATAATAGCAAAAACAAAACTTGAAATTTTGCCTCCGATAATCTTCTTCCCCTTCTCCCTTCCCCATTTTCCATCCCTTCCCTTACTTCCTGACTTCCCCATTCTATCTGCCCTTTCTTTTTTCTTCGTATATATCAACTTTTTTTACGAATAATTCTGATGGTGTACTATTTCCTTTTGGTATTGTAAATGTACTGTCATTGTTTTGCTTTAAGAAATTAAAGAATATGAATGTTACATGTACATATATTTTAGTTGAATGTACATATAGTTTTGTTATAATTACATACTTTTATACTTCTATGTACATATAAGTGCGCAAATACTTTTCCATATTTCTGAGAGATTTGTTCATATACTATTTTTAAAATATACATATAGTTGAGTACTCGACAATGCACATGTTTAGGATGGCAAATGAGTGGACTTCCTTGTGCCCATGCTTCTGCAGTCATTGAAGCAAAACATGGAGACATATATCAGTTCGTTGATGATTGTTATAAGTCAACGAAACAGGAGTTGATTTATTCACTTACAATGGCTCCAGTTGAGACTCATAACTTGCCTGATTTCACCATATCAGATAGCAGTCATTTATCGTTGAAGCCTCCTCTAACAAAGAGGCCACCAGGTTGACCAAAAGTCAAGCGCATTGAATCACAATTTATCAAGAAATGAGAAATTCATTGCTCTAAATGTAAGCAAATTGGTCACAATCGAGCTTCATGCAGATCGCCAAATCCAGTGTAAAGCAATTGTAAGTTTTACATGATTAGTATTTAAATTTACTTTTTGTGAAATATGGTTACATGCCAAAACTGTATAACTTATATCTTCTTTATGTGTTAAATGCAGGTTCATGGTTACATACCTTACCTTTTGTAAAGGAGTTACAACTTTTTGTAAAGCGAAATGATACTTTTTTCAACCCGACAGAAGAATATGTACATGTTCGAGGTGCTATATTTTTTGTTGATGCACCTAAATTCTATTTGTAGGTTAGGGTTTCGAAGGTTAGAGGTGCTATATTTTTTGTTGGAGCATCGAAATATGTTTGTAGGTTAGAAATTGAATGGTTCAACGTGCTATATTTTTTTGTGACAGCACTGAATCGATGTCTAATTCGTCCAACATGCTCACATGTCGCATTTGGCATGCCTTACATTTTGTACAGCTATGTATAGACCATTTTTTGTTTAATCGGTCTGTTGGATTTAGGTTGACAAGCTTGAGAAGCTTTTGGGTTTAGGTGGGACTATTGTTTAGTCTAGTCTTTTCTTCTTATTTCTGGTGTATGTAACTTCCTTTTTGTACTCTGGTTGTACGAAAATGTTGATGTTAATAGGACCATTGTACTTTGTAATTTTCTGTGTTGTCTATAACATCCTATTTTTGGAATGAATGAAACAAAATATCAAGTATCTTGGTTCGAAGTTTATGATATTAGTTGGATTTGTTATTGTGTAGTGCTACGGACTTGGCCAGAAGACAATATGTACATTCCTGCTTATATGTACAACTAGGTAAACGAATATGTACATTTTTAGTTTATCCTAAATTCAACCCTAATTCAACTGGGAATTAATCCCCAATGCATTTAAACGACATATAGAACATCAATTTAAGTAAGTTTATATTCAACACAAAATTTCAGTTATATGTACATAGCTACAAGAAAATATGTACATTCCTGCATACATATATGTACATTTAGGCAAAACAATATGTACATTTTTACTTTCTCCTAAATTCAACCCTAAATCAACGGGGTCTTAAAATGGGATGCATTTAAATGACGTATAGAACATCAATTTTAGTAAAAAAAAATACTAATAATAATAATAAACAATATAACTTATATGTACATGGCCACAAGACAATATGTACATTCCTGCATACTTATATGTACATTAAGGCAAAACAATATGTACTTTTTTTCTTATGTACATTACTAGAAACTTATATGTACATTGTATTTTATATTTCATTTGAACTTGATTTTAGTAATTTCATATATATATATATATATATATATGTAGTTTTTTCAGGTTAAAAAAAAAATTGGAGCCGCGGCCGATGAACTAAAATAATCCAAATGGGCACGAAATAAAAATTTTGAAGATAGAATGTTAGAGCCGCGGCCTTATGCCGCGGCACCATGCAATGGAGAGGAAATTACTGCCTTGAATAATAACGAAGACAGGATTTTGGCGCCGCGGCCTAACGCCGCGGCTCTGTACAAAACAAATGGAAACCTATGTGAGCGCCGCGGCTTAGCGCCGTCTTAACCCTAAACCTCAGAAAACGGACAGAAACACGGAGCCGCGGCCCTAAGCCGTGGCGCACTAAATCCAAAATAAGGCAAAAAATTTAAGCCACGGCGCCATGTAATAGAGAGGAAATTACTGCCTTGAATAATAATGAAGATAGAATTTTGGCGTCGCGGCCTAACGCCACGGCTCTATACAAAACAAATGGAAACCTATGTGAGCGCCACGGCTTAGCGCCGTCTTAACCCTAAACCTTAGAAAACAGACAGAAACACGGAGCCGCGGCCCTAAGCCGTGGCGCACCAAATCCGAAATAAGGCAGAAACTTGAAGTCGCAGCTTGCAATGGAGAGGAAATTACTACCTTGAATAATAACGAAGACAGAATTTTGGCGCCGCGGCTCCGTGCAACAGAAATGGAAACCTATGTGAGCACCGCGGCTTGGCGCCGTGTTAACCCTAAACCTCAGAAAACGGACAGAAACACGGGGCCGCGACCCTAAGCCGTGGCGCACCCGATCGAAAATAAGGCAGAAACTTTATGCAGCGGCCTTGAGCCGCGACGCCATAAAATAAACGGTTTTTTATATTAAAACCCTAACACCATCAACTGCTTTTGTTTTTTTTGGCAGCCAATGTTTAAAAAACCCAAAATACCTTGACCCTTCTGTTTTTCACCATTTTTTGTCTCTCTTCACAATCTCTTCTCTCCCAACTTTTTTCCCAACATAATTATCCATTCTTATACAAAACTCATTTTTGTCAATCTCACAGCTCTCATCTTTCCCAACAAACTTCTTCTCCATACATCTTTCTCTCAATTTCTCACAACAACAACTTCTCATCAGTAATCTTGAAGCAAAGGAAATATTTCACCAAAGTTTTAAATTCAAGTAAGTTTATATTGTTTCTTGAAGTTTCTTTATATTTGTTGGTTGTTGTGGGTTGAGATGCAAAATTGATGGTTATTGTTGATTGGTTTATTTGAAAATCATGCAAATTTTGGACTGGGTTTTGTTGAATTATAGACAAGATTGAAAAAATTGCTAGTGATGACATTGTGTTTGATTTTTTCGTGATGATTGGTCTCGATTTATAAATGGGTGGAGTGAATAATTTAGGTGGAAAATTGTAGAAGAATTTAACTATTGCTTTAAAGGTGTTTGGTTGGTTGAAGAAAATTGTTGAATTTGGTAGATATTAACCAACTTAGAACTACTGTCATGGGATTGAAGAAGAAACTCAAGGCTAGCAGTAGTAATAGAACTTTTGATATTAGTAAGTTCGTGTCCGAAGCGGCAGTATTACGACATACCCAATCTCTCCTCCAAAAAAGCCCTATTCCAGAGAGGGGGTTGAATCTTGATCCGCGTCATCGTAAGTATCAACAGGTAATTAATTCGCGCAATTGGCAGAAATTTTGTGCTCCACCACAATCCGCAGTGCTACTGGTGGTTAGAGAATTTTATGCTAATACAGCCGAAGCAAGTGGTGATACGATTTTTGTCCGAGAATGTCAAGTACCGTTTGATCCGCAGACAATTAATCAATATTACCAGACACCGAATATTGTGGATGATGACTTTAGTCGGTGTTTGAATGGCCACATTGACATGCTGTAGTCACAACGCATTTATGCCCACAGGGGACTACTTGGAAAATATCCAAAGGGGAGCTTGTTTCGTTCAAGGCCAACTGATAACTCGTATAATTATATAGTTTTTAGTTATGTTTTATTATTGTTTTGTGTCAAATACGAGTTATTATTGTTTAGTCTAATTGTGTTTATGATCTTTTATATTTTTATGTAATTTGGTGTTTTTCACAAGTTTCTTTGAGTCATTTCAGATTACTAGAATTAAGGGCAAATCCAGTTCAGTTCCAGTTCCGACACCTTTTGTCATATCAGCTATATCTGGAGTTTCACTGAAGCAATAAGGCTGAAATTTTAACCGTGCAAAGTTAAGAGTCATATCTATCTTTTTCATGTTTTACACTTCTTGAAACGGAGTCGTTTTCCCTAGCGAAATCAACCATCAAGTTGGCTGATGTGCAATGACGT
Source organism: Fremontodendron californicum (assembly GCA_030761205.1). Taxonomy (NCBI): domain Eukaryota; kingdom Viridiplantae; phylum Streptophyta; class Magnoliopsida; order Malvales; family Malvaceae; genus Fremontodendron; species Fremontodendron californicum. The sequence continues at coordinate 6,143,953 of JAULJL010000023.1, read as the reverse complement.
CTGTCCTGAGCAGTTTTCGCATTTTGACCATATCGTCCGATACACATTAGCAAATGAGCTGATTCCAACGGCTATGGATCACTAACTGATAGGGGAACATTTGTCTAGAAGACCATGTGATCAGATAAAGCCTCCAATATTGAAGAAATCGACCATCAAGTTGGCTGATGTGCAATGATGTCTGTGCTGACCTGTTTTCGTATTTTGCCCATATCTTCTTCTCCACATCAGCAAATGAGCTGATTCCAACGGCTATGAATCAGTAACTCATAGGGGAACATTTTTCTAGAAGACCATGTGATCAGATCAGGCCTCCAAGATTGAAAAAATCGACCATCAAGTTGGCTGATCAAAATGGTCATACAATATGACGAAAATTGTTAGAAAAATGCACCCACCTATTATACCTACCTTTGAAATTTGTAAAGCTTGTCTCTTGTCATTTAGCCCTCCAAAATGTGTATAAATAGAGGGCCTTGGATGATTGTAGAGGAGCATATTGTACATAGGTAGGATATTAGCCATTTTAATAAAATTCTCTAAGTTTTCTTCTTCTTTCTTTTCTCTAGTTTTCTTTCTTTTCTCTAGTTTTCTTTTTCTTTAGAGAGAGCAAGAGGTTGGATAATTAATATTCTTCCTCTTCTTCTTTCTTTCTTTTATTTTCTTCTTAGATTTTCTTTAATTTTATGTTTATGTTTACAATGCCTATGCTAGGCTAAACTTCTATTTGGTTAAGGGTGATTTCAAAGCCCTAGACATGTTTTGTGATTGATTTTCAGATTCTATCTATCATTAATTTTCTATCAAAGTTGCTTATGTTCTTCTACAAGAATTGTTCATGATGTTGTCTAGATTTATTTAGGTGTACAACTAGATAGATCTTGATAATTATCTATTGCTAGTTTAGGAGTCTTGATCCGTGTAATTGTCTTGATTTCCTATTCATAAGTGGCAATTTGTGATTAATGATTATGGTCAAGTTTTCAATAATTGCAAAGTGGAACATAACCAAAGTTGAACAATCCGAGCTTATGTGTTTGTTGCTTAGATCAACCTATCTTTCTCATCATAAAGCTGCCATTAAATTGAATTTAGAGAGCTTATTCTAGGTTGTTTAATGGTTAGAGATTAAATAGAGAGCTTGTTCTATTTAACGACAAACTAAGGAAAGATTGGGGTAACAGAGCTTGTTGTTATCTACGGTTGTTAACTTTGATAGTTGGTTGATATTGATAGATCTGAAATTGATTCTTAATGATGTCTAGTGGTGGAGAATGAAACCTTAACCATATTTTTCATATTTGATTCTTCTTACTTACTTGTTTTCTTACTTTTAGTTTGCTTATTTTTTATATTTATTTTTATTGGCTGGTTATACCGCCTAATTTGTATATTAACTTTGTTTTATTTTTATTGGCTGGTTATACCGCCTAATTTAGTATATATATTTTTATTGGCTGGTTATACCGCCTAATTTAGTATATATATTTTTATTGGCTGGTTATACCGCCTTGCATCTTATTCTTATTATTTACTTTAGTTTAAATCTGATTTCAAAAACCCCTTTTCTTTTATTGTTTTCTTTGAATATAAGTTTTAAACTAATAACTCATAAATTAAAACCCAATCCCTGAGGACTCGACCCTTGCTAACTACTATACTTACAATTGATCTTTTTAGTGCAAGGTTAAATAAGATACACTCTTTTGGGTGCATCAAATTTTTGGCGCCGTTGCCGGGGATTGCTTTCTTTAGTTTATTAGTTCATTGGTTTATTCTTATTTTCAGTTGTAATTAATTTTATTTTTCTTGTACATACAAGTTTTTCTTATCAAATTTTGAAAAAAAAAAAAAAAAAAAAAAAAGAAAAACGATGGAATTGAGCAATCTAACACTTGAAGAGTTGGTGGCATACATGAACATGGAAAATCAACAAGCCAATCTCACCTACCCAGTTCAACAATTGGCCATGGGAGGATGTCAAGGCCATCAAGTGTTCCAAGACCAACTGTATGATCATTACTCAAACACTTACCATGAGGGATGGTGGGATCATACTAATTATGGCTACTCAGAAAATTACCAAGAAGTAGATCCTTATGCCAATTACACTCATCCATCTAGCTTCAATCAATCATGGTCTCAAGAACCAGATCTTCTTCAACCACCACATATGACTCAAAACTCAGGTACTTCTTTAGAAGATCTTGTCGATTCTCTTGTTACTAATACTTTGCAATTTCAACAGGAAACAAGGGCAAGCATCCGGAGTTTGGAAAGGCAAATGAGCCTATTGGCTAGTAGTATGGTGGTATGGGTAGCACAAAGATCTGAAAAACTCTCTGCCCAAACAATGATTAACCCAAAGGAGAATACTACTATTGTGACCTTGAGGAATGAGGAACAAGATGAGGATGAGACAGAATTAGAGATGGATTCTATTCTTGAGGATAATGAAGCCACAAATACAAATAAGAGTATTTCGGCACCTGAGGTAACGTTTGAGATTCCAATTTTTACTAATGTTTCTTCTCCACCTTTTCCTAGTAGATTCGCAAAGTTCAAGGAGGATGAACATGAACAAGACACGCTGGAAACCTTAAACAGTTTGTTTGTGGATGTCATTCAACAAGTACCAAAAGATGCACCATTCCTCGATGAGATATGCACCACCAAGGATGATGGAATAATACTTGTAATGGAGAATGCATCCACTGTTGTGCAAAGAAAGCTACCTCTCAAACGCATAAATTTGGGAAATTTCATGTATGAGCCTGACAAGCCTAAAAAGCCAAGAAGGGGTGTTGGTTAGATTCAAAACACTAACTCAAGTGTTAATTGGGAAGGCAGCCCAATTAAAGATGAAATTGCCAATCTTCCATATTCAGATTTGCTTTCTCTTTCTTTTCCTTTTTCTTTTCTTTTATTATTTTTATTTTTATTGTTTTTATTTTTATTTTTTATGTTTACTTGTTAATTTTTGTTTAGTATTTTAGGATTATTTAGGTTGCATGAGTTTGTTTTGTTTTGAGTCTTAGTTGTTCCTATTCTTATGTTATTAGTTCTTTTCTCTTACACATGATTCTTTCATTTGGGTTAATAGACTTACATTGAGGACAATGTAAGAATTAAGTGTGGGGGGAATGATTTAGGATTTCTTTTATTTTTGTCTACTATTTTTTTTATGAGTCTTTATTATTATTATTTTTTAGTGTGTTTTAGTTCCTTTTTAATACAATGATGAGATATGAATTGCATAAGTCTAAAACATATTTATTAGTGAGAAGATTTTCATGAGAATTGAGCTTGATGTCAACCTTTTTATGAGCCAATGTTAATATGATATGTTGATTGAGAAAGAAGCATGTTTAGACTTAATCTGACTTGTATAATCATTCTTGTGAGTTTTTGAGCCTAAAATGATTGATGCATTATACAAATCAATCTAATTTCTTTCTTGAGTGCTCTTATGATTACATGATTCTCTAGAACTTGCTTTAAACCGTTTGAGACTATATTGATGCATGTGACAACATGAATATGATAGAGGCATTAGGATTTTTAGCCAGGGCCAAACAACCATCCCTTATTGATGTTCCAAGAGAACACACCCTTAGTGAACCAATTTGAGCCTACATTGAATAAGCTATCTCTTTGGTAACCATAACTTGTCCCTAACCTAAATATACTTATATCTTTACCTTTGTTCCAAAGATGAATTAGCATGATTTGAGACAAGTTGCAAAGACAAGGGATATTTTTTGGTTAGAAACAAGAAATAAGTGTGGGGGGGAAAAGAAAAGAAAAGTCAAGAGAAAAAGAAATGGAATACTGGCAAATACATTCCTATATAAAAAAAAAAAATGAATCATCTCTTGAATTTGTGGAAAAAGAAAAAGATGTTACAAAGTTGTTTAAAATGAAGAAAAGGCCCAACATGAATATCCGGCCTAGGTGACTATGTACTTGTAAAGAGTTTTGAGAAGTTTCTTTGTATAATCTTTTTATGTCTCTAAACTTTATGAACTCTTTGGAACCTTTGTGATATCTTTATCCTTTTGTTCTTCAACCACATTACAAACCCCTTGGCCCCATTACAACCTTGATTAAAGACCTCTTGATTTATGAAGTTGCATGATCTTTTAGTAGAGAATAGGTGGACAAGCAAGCATATGGTAGAAGTGTTTTCATGAGATTGATTGAGTGTAAACACTTTACCACTACTTTAAAGAGTGAAAATCAAGAGAGTATCCCATGTGAGAAGTTGAGATTAAATTTGAACATGCACTATTTTGATTGAGATATGTTATGCTAATATTGGCTTAACTCAAACAATTTACATTCAAGCATGATTTTTTGTGAAATTTTTTAAGCTATTGATTAGTTTATAAGACTTGTTCAAATATTGTCTCTAATTTGTATTGAAAGGATTAGGAGTAAATATTTTTAGTATATGTAGTTTATTTATATGAAGTTTATTTATATTTTAATTTTTCAATGTTTGTGGGTATCGTTCTAGTAAACCCTCACGAGACTAAACTCGTCCACTAGGGACACCTAGGGGTTTAAAGGCTTGTGTCACATGCTAAGTGCCACCGTGATTTCCTACGAAAGTGGATTAGATTAGATTTTCTTATTTTATTTTTATTGAGTCGTTGCTAGGGACTAGCAACAATCTAAGTGTGGGGGTGTGATAACTCGTATAATTATATAGTTTTTAGTTATGTTTTATTATTGTTTTGTGTCAAATACGAGTTATTATTGTTTAGTCTAATTGTGTTTATGATCTTTTATATTTTTATGTAATTTGGTGTTTTTCACAAGTTTCTTTGAGTCATTTCAGATTACTAGAATTAAGGGCAAATCCAGTTCAGTTCCAGTTCCGACACCTTTTGTCATATCAGCTATATCTGGAGTTTCACTGAAGCAATAAGGCTGAAATTTTAACCGTGCAAAGTTAAGAGGCATATCTATCTTTTTCATGTTTTACACTTCTTGAAACGGAGTCGTTTTCCCTAGCGAAATCAACCATCAAGTTGGCTGATGTGCAATGACGTCTGTCCTGAGCAGTTTTCGCATTTTGACCATATCGTCCGATACACATTAGCAAATGAGCTGATTCCAACGGCTATGGATCACTAACTGATAGGGGAACATTTGTCTAGAAGACCATGTGATCAGATAAAGCCTCCAATATTGAAGAAATCGACCATCAAGTTGGCTGATGTGCAATGATGTCTGTGCTGACCTGTTTTCGTATTTTGCCCATATCTTCTTCTCCACATCAGCAAATGAGCTGATTCCAACGGCTATGAATCAGTAACTCATAGGGGAACATTTTTCTAGAAGACCATGTGATCAGATCAGGCCTCCAAGATTGAAAAAATCGACCATCAAGTTGGCTGATCAAAATGGTCATACAATATGACGAAAATTGTTAGAAAAATGCACCCACCTATTATACCTACCTTTGAAATTTGTAAAGCTTGTCTCTTGTCATTTAGCCCTCCAAAATGTGTATAAATAGAGGGCCTTGGATGATTGTAGAGGAGCATATTGTACATAGGTAGGATATTAGCCATTTTAATAAAATTCTCTAAGTTTTCTTCTTATTTCTTTTCTCTAGTTTTCTTTCTTTTCTCTAGTTTTCTTTTTCTTTAGAGAGAGCAAGAGGTTGGATAATTAATATTCTTCCTCTTCTTCTTTCTTTCTTTTATTTTCTTCTTAGATTTTCTTTAATTTTATGTTTATGTTTACAATGCCTATGCTAGGCTAAACTTCTATTTGGTTAAGGGTGATTTCAAAGCCCTAGACATGTTTTGTGATTGATTTTCAGATTCTATCTATCATTAATTTTCTATCAAAGTTGCTTATGTTCTTCTACAAGAATTGTTCATGATGTTGTCTAGATTTATTTAGGTGTACAACTAGATAGATCTTGATAATTATCTATTGCTAGTTTAGGAGTCTTGATCCGTGTAATTGTCTTGATTTCCTATTCATAAGTGGCAATTTGTGATTAATGATTATGGTCAAGTTTTCAATAATTGCAAAGTGGAACATAACCAAAGTTGAACAATCCGAGCTTATGTGTTTGTTGCTTAGATCAACCTATCTTTCTCATCATAAAGCTGCCATTAAATTGAATTTAGAGAGCTTATTCTAGGTTGTTTAATGGTTAGAGATTAAATAGAGAGCTTGTTCTATTTAACGACAAACTAAGGAAAGATTGGGGTAACAGAGCTTGTTGTTATCTACGGTTGTTAACTTTGATAGTTGGTTGATATTGATAGATCTGAAATTGATTCTTAATGATGTCTAGTGGTGGAGAATGAAACCTTAACCATATTTTTCATATTTGATTCTTCTTACTTACTTGTTTTCTTACTTTTAGTTTGCTTATTTTTTATATTTATTTTTATTGGCTGGTTATACCGCCTAATTTGTATATTAACTTTGTTTTATTTTTATTGGCTGGTTATACCGCCTAATTTAGTATATATATTTTTATTGGCTGGTTATACCGCCTAATTTAGTATATATATTTTTATTGGCTGGTTATACCGCCTTGCATCTTATTCTTATTATTTACTTTAGTTTAAATCTGATTTCAAAAACCCCTTTTCTTTTATTGTTTTCTTTGAATATAAGTTTTAAACTAATAACTCATAAATTAAAACCCAATCCCTGAGGACTCGACCCTTGCTAACTACTATACTTACAATTGATCTTTTTAGTGCAAGGTTAAATAAGATACACTCTTTTGGGTGCATCAAATTTTTGGCGCCGTTGCCGGGGAGCTTGTTTCGTTCAAGGCCAACACACTGGATAAAGAGGTTAAAGTATGGATGCATTTTCTAGTGGCCAATATGCTTCCATGTAAGCATGTTAGCGATGTCACCAAAGATAGAGTAATTCTTCTTTATGCTATTACTACAGGCAAATCGATTGACATTGGCCAGCTTATCTACAGGGCGGTAATGCATAGTGTCAGAACAACACGGGAGGGCATATGATTCCCCTCCTTAATCACTCGGCTGTGTGACCAGGCTGGTGTCCAATGGGATAATGGTGAAGAGTTGTTACATCCTAAGGGTCCCATTGATGATACCATTATGTATCATTTGACCCGAGAAATTGGTCGTCCCCCACCCGGACCTGGTGCTAGTTCATCCTCAACCCCACAACCTCAGGAGTTAACTATGGCAGAGCGCATAACCAGACTTGAACTTCAAAATGCCCGACTTGAACTTCAGAATGCGCATCACCTTGCATATCATGCCCATCAAACTGAATGCTTCAAAACTGTTGAACAAGTTATCCATCTTTGTGCTCGTCATATGGGTGCTGACACGACCCAATATCCCACTATGCCACCACCACCAACACCTTTGGCTCCCCAAGAAGCGAAAGAAGAAGAGAAAGAAGATGAGGAAGATTAGAACTGATTAGGTGCTGACAATGAACTTGATTTAAGTTTGGGGGGTGTTTATTTGTTTATGGTTTTATTATGTATTTTTCTGTCCAATTGTTTTCCCTCTGGTTTATTACGCTATATTGAACCCATGTCACTTCTAAATTTTATTTTAGTATTCAGTTACACAACAATTTTGCATAACCAAGATTATATTGGACAAAATGCATTTCAGCCTGAAATGAATGCAGTAAGCTCATGGAAAATGATCTGTTGAAGCATTAGGGGAGTGAAAATGGATGACGTATAAGAGAAAACAATAACATGTTCCTGTCTTGTGTTCCTCTTGCCATCACCACCAGCCAATCCGTTACCTCAATTTCAAATTATAATCATATACCGTATAAAGCACTGCCTTCTGCACATGTTCATGTCAATTCATGTTATCAAACTTTGGCTAACATGAAGGGAGTCTAAGCAATCCTACTATTGTTCTAGAATTTCAAATTATGGTTGCCGATGGCAGAGCAAGAAAACCAACGAGCTGTGAAACACTATGAAATTAAAAAACTGAATCAAACTTTAATAAAAAGCTAAAAGGAAATAAACTAAGTAGTTATTTTTCACAAAAATTACTTAATTGTGGTGCTTTTCACTTAAATATCTTCCAACTTTTCATCTTAAACCTGATATACAGCCTTTACATCAATCCTACTATTCCCCAACCAGATCACTTATATGTACAGCTCTAAAATCCCATATGTACATTCCTGCATTCCTAAATGAACTTTTGCAGTATGAAGCCTAAAAGGTTAAAACAACATAAACAATCATGAAAGTGTAGAAAACACAGAATCCATGTTTAGAATCCACAAAGGCTGGACTTGCTGAGAACTTGCTCTTTTTCTGTATTTCTTGTATCCAAAATCAACTGGGCGGCGAGCTGCAAACGGGACTTCTTCGCATCATCCTAAAAAAATTATGTACACTCATTAAAATTCTTTGCATTAGTGTTAAAGAAAAAATAAGTAATTTATATGACATTCACCCGATTAAGCGGTGGATTGATTCGGCCAAACCAGGATTGTAAGTGCTTAATTAAAAATACCCCGCAATCAGATGAACTGTAAGATAAATGACAAAATATATTGCATCAATAGTAGTGATAACTAAAGAAACATGTATAACTCTTAAATGAATTAAAACTAAGAGATTAATCGTCATCTGATTGCCAATCAAATTGTACACGTTTTTCCTTGTACTCTTTCATTGCATTTGCAGCCGGATGATTCCAAGCACGTAAATATGCTGAAAAAACTTTTACCTGAAAAGACAATTTGAAGCATGTCACTCAAATATTCCACTACGAACAAACTAGTTGAGAATATGAGTTAAAGATTACCAAATGCTTCGGGAAAGCAACATGCAGATGCCCAAAAGGCGACCTTCTTGAGTCAATGATTTCAATCTCACCAGACACCGTATTCACGCAATATGCAACCCAATGATTATTTGCACATAAGGGTAAGCAAATCTAAACTAATGAATTGATTATTAATGACAAATCAGAAATAACAACTTCAAATATATATATATATATATATACATCTTATACTAATGTGAATATCCATAAAAATAAGCATATATGTACGCATACCAGTTGAGCTTGCATAATATCAGTATTATACGGTTCATTTGCAAGATAATTAGCAAAATCAGTACCCACTTCATCAGCTGTCTTTCTCCCAAATTTGTAATTAAGGATGTTACCCTACATTGAAACGAAATTTCATTAATAACCTATACTATATACTTATAATCTTAATCAATATACAATAAGAATTACACTTTTTTATAGAGATGTAATTAGGAGGGATCAAAATTAATACCGCAAATTGTGAACTCAGAACAACACTAGTTCCAATCGATTTCCTACCCATATAGATTTTGGTGGCATTAATTACACGAACATACATCTCTACAACCTGCCATACTCCAAAGAAAAATTAATTAGGATACCTTACGATAAAAGCATTTATGCAAATGTGTAATTAACGAATTTGATTATACCATGTTATTCACCCAATTCGAACCCGCTAAATAGAGTATGTCCGACCTCGTTAATGACCAACCATGCATTGCAGACAAGATTTCCCTACATCATTAACAAACATTGTTCAAATATCACATTGTCGTCACAATAATGTTATGTAAAAAGTTGAGAGTCAATTGGATTGTGTAACTTACTCATGATTAGCATTTTCATCCCAAGCATAATTAACAACAGCTTTTTCTACTTTCTTCAATGTCGCAATTGGCCAATTAACATAGAATGGTGATTGAAGATTAATAGAAGTCCTAATTTTTCTAGGAATTCGTGGAGATCTCCTAATAACAGGGAAATCATGTATTTTCCTGTTACGATTTCCACGAATTTCCTCTACAAATTCCACCCCATCTTCAAATTCAACATTGGAAGGAACGTTACATTCTTCCACTTGAAAATTTGATAGAGGTGCAGTTGTCTGTGAAGTTGATCCTTTTGCAAATGGCCTAAACATAGATGATGGAGAAGCTTCATTGTCCACCTTCTCCATCCTTGTATTGAAATCATCGAACTGATCTCCCATTTCAGCATTGACATGTGCTGAAGACAACTTCGCCAATGCCATGAAATCAAGAACATTGTCTTTATGAAACTGGATCATTTCTTGATTCCACTTAATCATCCTCTCTGTACGGCCTTTGATCCTTTCAAATAAAGCCTAAACACATAATTATAAATTTTAAATATTTATGGACACTGTTGCAACGATTTTAAAAGCTATGAAAGGTATTACAATGTTAGATGAATTTCAATGACAAAATGTAGACATACCATTGCCTCTGGATCAAGCTGCATTGTTGAAATATCTCCAAAACACTCATCCATAGGGGGGGTCAATGTCACTTACAACCTACATACACAAGTAGATTTGAATAACTTTTTATAATACGAACTAATATTCTATTTATAAATTAGAATGCGCAAAGAGTACTGATATAAATAAATACAAGCATGAATCAAACATTACTTACCTCCCCTAACCCATACCCCCTAACTCTTCCTCAACTTGTAGGCGCTTCTTCACGGACGCATCATCTCATCCCATTAATCGGGGCATTGCACGAACAACAAAACGTTCGGATGGAATAACTCTATCCAAATAAAACATCTATCCAAAATGTTGTACATTAACAATAGGATAATAAATATAATGTTTTTTTTTTACTTATTAGTAAAAGACATTGAAAATAGAATAAAAAAAGATAATAAATATTTACCTGAAGGAAGAGTAAGGAGCCAGTAATATATGTTGTATCTTGCCTTCCATTGTACCTTCTAATGCCATTCATCAACTGCTTCAGTATAAACCCACCCCAATTGTAGGAACGAATTTGGGATGAATTATAAATCGTGTAACCAACTTTCTATTTACTTCAGGCCTACTAGAAGGCGACATGACAGTACCGATAACAAACAAGACGAACAACCTTTTCCAATCATCTATATCTGTTACATTATGTAACAAGATATCTACTTCTTTCAATGAAGAAACCCTCAAAAATCTATCACACCAACCCTTTATCTCATCATTTTCATTTACAACATCTACTCTAACCTCTTCTCCCATACATGGAACGCCAAACACTATCCCTACATCTGTATCTTTCATTGCTAAGATATGGTTACACCATCTTAAAACACAATTTAATGGGTCACATTGTTTAATAAGCCACTCACATAGATGGTGACGCAAAATTGTACATCTCAAACTTAGAAACCCACCAAAACCTATCTCTCGCACGGCATTTTCCTTCCTAACATCACCCCTAACAACTTCGTTCATAACCCTAACCAATTTACTAGGGCTACATCTTGTGCGCAATTGAACATCACACTGCAATTTCATAATGAATAGATTATGTTCAATCTAGCAAAAATTTATATTATCATTAAGAAAATGTCGAATGAAAGAAAAATAATTTACCTCAAGACTTTTATTTTTTCTTGCTAAATGCCTTGAACTATGACGTCGTTCCATTTGTTATTCTCCCAAATTTGTATGTGTCACAAATAAAGCTGATAACCCAAAAATATATAGCTAAAAAGTGAAAATTCTGCTAGAAATAATAAACAAATGTAGGTGAAATTGCAAAGAAATCATAAGAAAACGTCTATCCCTCCTTTTTATTTTGACCAAAAAAGAAATGAAACCTGAATTGTGTATGCATGTGTAAATTGAATATTGCAGCTTCTCACTTTTCACACTCAACAATCTTGTTTTGGGAATTTCACAGGGAAATATGCATTGCAATAGTTCATTACAACAAAATAATGGCTCTCAGGAGCCTACATCTAATGCTGAATACAACAAATAACATTCAACAGTTAATACGGTGGGTATTCAACCTAATCAATCACTGCTACTACAACCAATTTGTGAGGACTGTTTGTCCAAAGGATTGGTTTGGTTGCATTGCATTGCATTGCACTGCAGTGCAGCCCACCAGGGTGGGAGTGGGACTAATAAGTGTCTTAGGAGTGTTTCTCCAAAGCTAAAGGGCATATTTGAGAGTATAGCCCACCAGAAGCACAAATTTATATTTATGCCTGTCAATTAATGGTAGTAATTAATTCATGAATGCTTAATTCATATGGCATTATCATAACTTGCTTTTATTCTATCATCAAGATTCAAGATTTTTGCTTCATTTAAAACTCAACTAATCATATAAAATATATATATATATATATTATTTTTTTTTGGCATTATAGTTCATAGAAGAAAGATATCTAATCATAAATATTTTATTTTTGCACCAAAAAAAAAAGGTAACGAGGCAAAGAAGACTAACACAATGTATTTTATAAGACCAAACCAGTTTCAAAGACAACTACAAGTGAAGCAGGTTGGAGAACTTTGCTACGCATTTGTAGAACACAAAGAAATTGAAAATATAAAGCTTCCTATATCATCTTCAAAATAACAATAAATATATCTTCCATTACAGGGATATAATCTAGCAAACTAGTTATAAAACACAAACCACCAGTCGGCTAAAAATTTAAAACTAATCATGTTTGCGTAACACCATAATATCTTTATTTTCAAGTTTCCAAATTAGTCTTAAGCTATTATACGGTTCATTATAAAAGTAAATAATAATGAGCAAAGAGTAATTGATACACCAACTATAATTGGTGATACTATAGCAAAAGCACCAAGTTTTATCATCTCCCTCAAAGATACAGATGCCCCAATAGCAACACACTGACCATAATATGGTTTCTCCTTCTACTCACGTAGCAAAAGATAAAATATGTCTAGTTTTTTGAAAGCTATATCAAAGAAATCTTTCATATAAATCAAGTAAACACATTAACATATGTCTTTTGCGCTATGAGGCCTTCGGACATCATTTTCTACTGAAAAAAATAAAAACTGTGCTAACAACATGTTCAGTACAAATGGGCTCCTACAGTCTTAACAACATGTTCAGTAGAAATGTTCCTAAAGTCTTACTATAGACAGACCCCAAACCCCTAACCTTAATCCCTATAATGTTGGAAACGATTAAAACTTTTCTAAAATAACAAGTTTACTAAGAAAACTTGTAAGAAAATAAGCCCACTTATATGTACATAGAAGTATAACAGTACGTAAATATAGCATAACCATATGTACATTCCGCAAAAGTATATGTACATTTTCATATTACTGACAAATTCTTTCTAAGTCTCAATCAATTAAGCTCTTATGTGTTTTCGAACCATAAAATCATCTAAGTATTACACTTATAATGATTCATACAAAATTGTAAAACTATTAAATATATATAACTTTTAATACTATTACTATAGACAGACCCCAAACCCCTAACTATAATCCTCCGTTTAATCTCGAAATCGTTTAAAACTACTGTAAAATAATAGCTTTACTAAGAAATGCTTCAAAAAAAATAAGTCCACTTCTATGTACATAACAAATATAACAGAATGTACATATTGAACTTCAATACAAACAGAAAAGCAAATGCTAAAGAAAGGATGTTGTTTCTTTTTAAAAGAGACTTAAACAAATAAGAAAATTTGAAGCTCTTAGTTGCAGAAAATAGATGGTTATAACGTAGGCTACATACTTGGATTATATGTATATTTGGCAGAATTATATGTCCATTTTCAAAACTCTAATAAATTCTATCCTAAATCCCATTCAATTAACAATGTATTATATGTACATTTTCAAAACTGCAGCTATTATGTTCAAAGTCCAAAATGAAAAGGTAAACTATTTTAACATAATTCACAATGCAAATGGTCGGGAAATATCCCAGTTGAACCCCAACATAAATGAGGAACTTATGGACTCTATGTCATAATGTCTAGAATCCTACTAATGGCCAATGACTCATAAAAAACACAATTTCACAAAGAATAATCGGGAGCCAAAAGGAATTTATGTCAGTATGCAAGTCATTCACACATTTATGTCACAAAGCAATTTTAACAAAACATCCACACATTTATGTCAGTATGCAAGTCATTCAAGAATAATGCTACCAAACAAATTCCTAACATCAAAATATAAGTTATATTTCGCTACCAGACTTCCACAACTTTCAATAACTCAGGATTTCTGGAACTTGATAAACCAAATAAACATACGCTGTATATTACAGACACAATGCATATGTTTGAACTCAATTGATGCTACCCAAATCCCATTACATTAAAGCATAATTTAGCTGCAAGGAAAACAAATATGTGCAGAAATAAAAAACAATGTATGAAATCTAAAGAAAACATTTCAAAAATCAAATAAAATTATGCCATGACAAATCCAAAGAGGAAGGAGTTTACCTAAAGGTCTTCAGGACCAAGAATATGAGAAGATTTTCGGAGGTTTCACTCGGGTAAGGATTATCCTCCGATTTTCAGTCGCGTAAGGTTTTAGTTTCAGTCACCGCCTATGATTTTGAGTCACCAAATCATAGAAACCCAAAATGCAAAGAAAGTGAGGAAGAAATAGATGAAAAAAACTGAGGCAAAGGGAGAAAGGAAGGAGACGAAATAAAGAGTGAAGAACAGAAAGAGAGAAAAACGAAAAGAGAGAAAAACTGAAGCAAAAAATCGGGAGCCAAAATGAAGCAAAACTTAAAGAGTGAAGAACAGAAACAGAGAAAAACGAAAAGAGAGAAAAACTGAAGCAAAAAATCGGGAGCCAAAAGGAAGCAAAACTTGTCTTCTTTTTTTAACCTAACACTAAGGATAAAATGATAATTACGATTTCTTCTTTATAAATTTTTAAATTTTCTATTTCCTTTTCAATAATAATCTTTTTCAATGGTATCATTTAACAAAAATTCCTATTAGACAGCATGTTTCTCATATTAACCCATTTTTGTTTTCCGGCCAAATTTATAAATAAAAAAAATAAAAAAAGTCGAGTTCCCTTTACATAGGATTCCTTTTCTAAAAGTCCAACTTTACCCTTCTTATATTCCTGCATAACATTTCAGTAAAAAGTTATAAGAGATGACTTTGACATGTGCAAAATTAATTAAATTTATATATTTTATAATTTCGTATATGTTAATATTTTAATAAATTATTTTTTAATTTAATAATATAATTATATTTTTTGTATATATAAAATTTTAAATCATCATATTGTTATTTAATTTTATTAAAATTATTAAAAAATTATAAATACATTATTTTTATTACATTTTATAAATAAACATTTATTTATAATTATTTTTTTTGTCTATAAAAATAATTAATTTTATTTCATTATACTAAATAATAATTTTCTTTTCTTTTTTTAAGTGGGCATCTTCATGTCAAACGGGATACTGCATGCGAAATTTTATGACGTTTCATTTAGCATTATTAAAAAAATAATAATAAGTGGGCAAGACGCTATGAGTTTGTATTTGATGTCAGTTTATGCTGTCTATACATTGATAATAAATTTTATATTGATATCTTATTAAAAAATTAATCATTAATTATTAATTTTAACCTTAATCATAACTCGTAACTCTTAATCCGGCAAGTGACATCGTAGAATGCACTATTAGTATATAAACTTATACACTGATAATGCATCAAATATAAATCAAGACGCTATACTGTAGAAAAGAATTACAATTGCACTTTGTAAAGTAATACAATTCGTGTATCTGTATAGTTTTTTGTATTGTGTTTAAAATATTTTATATTTATATGAATTTTGATTTGTAAATAATTTGTATTATATAATTTTTGATTATTCGTATATTCGTGTCGTATTCATTTTTTAATATTTTTTTTAATTATTTTTTTTCATATCGTGTCCAATATTACTTAAACTAACACAAGGAGAACAAGAAAGGGACGACAAGTAAGCCACATTCCACAATTTTAAATTGCTATTGCTTTACTTGCTCCAATTAGGGATGATAAAATTCAATCCGATCGATGAATTTCGCATCAATCCATTACGAATAGAGAGGTTTCTTTAAAAAGTGAGGGCAGGGTAGAGCGAGATGATTTTGATAAATGCTTACTCCGCTACGTCCCGACTTTTGAAATTATTATCTTACCCCTTAATTTTTTTTTTAATGTTTTTCTTTATATTTTTAGTATATATATTAGAGATATATACTAAAATCATATATATATATATTAATATTTATATATACTTTTAGTATATATATATATTAAAGAATTTTATATACTAAAATTATGTTAATGAATAAATTATAATATAATTTTTTACAATATTAAGTTAAAAATAATTAATAAAAATTAGAGTGTAATAGAGTGGAATACCGTGAAACGATTATAGATATAATCGATATTTATGAAAATAAAATTTTTCAATATCCATACAAAAATAAAATAAAAATGGATGAGAAAATTTTTACCGAATCCTGCTCAATTACCATCCCTAATTCCAATCTCATTTTGTAAACGCAATTTACTCTTTCACAATTTTGAAGCAAATACTTTCTTTTTTGATAAATATTTTTTTTCATATTACCAATCAATCAATATTGCTTGGTTCACTACCCACTTTGTAAGTTCCCTTTTTTTATTAGCTGTCGCCACCCCACAGCAACTAAAAAAGAATACGAGTTTTTTCCGGTAATAATTAAAGAAGAAAAAAAAGAGAGTTAAAACAAAACCTGTGACCACTACAATGTAAATTTTAGTTGATAATAAATGCATTAAAAAGTTATAAGTTTTAAAAAAATTACATAAAAGGATAATAAAAATATTTATTTATTGTTGTGATTATAAAAAAATATATATTATATTATGAATTTATGATAAAAAAATCTTAAAAACAAATTAAAATGTTAGAAAATTATTACAGTTATGATTAAATTTATTTATGAGTCAAGTTAATTGTCAATAAAAGTGTTTATGGGACGTAACAAGTCAGGTTCAGATCGAGATTAAGTATGATATCAACAATGTAAGCCCAATCCAGATAAAAATATGAGTTTCAAATTCTGTCTAAATCTACTCATATTTGTAAATAGATAGCTCAAACCCGGTCAAATTCACCTATATATTTTTTTTTAAAATATAAAAAATGTTATTTTTATTTAATCTGTAGTACTTTAATTTTTTATTTAATGTCTACAATATAATATTACATATATTTATTATTTATATGATATAAATCATATAATATAATATATATAAATATAAAATAATATATCATATTATATTATATAATTGAAAAAAGAATTGGACTGGACTTGAGCCTTGAATGTTGGAAGCTTAATTCGTTTTTTAAATGCTATTAATAAAATTTTTAAAATATATTTAAAAATATTACTATTTTAATTTCTTAATAATAAATATTATTATTTTTAATAGTAAATAATTTTATGAATAATAAATATTTTAATAGTTATGTCAAAATCTCTATTTTGTAAAAATAAAAAATTTAAAAAAACTTTTTAGAAAAATATCAATATTTTTAATATTAATTTTTTGAATAAAGGTGTCCATGAGTCGATTAAGACAGGGTTCGAGTCAAACTTAGGCATGGTATTAACATTTTTCATGTTTGTTCAAGTCTAACCCAATCTTACAATTCGAGTCTCAAAATTCCTTCCAGATTGATCCATACAACTAAATGCTACAGTCCAAACCCACCCAAATAATTTTAAAAAAATAAAATAAAATAAAACACATTATTTTTTATTAAAATTATTATGAAAATTTTAATGTTATATTAAATATATTTAGTACAAATATTACAGTAAATATTTTTATAAATTATAAAGGTCAAATATAATATTATCAATAATAATAAATATTAATGATAAATTAAATAATTACATATTCATTGTTTATTAATTATTATAAAATTATTTTTTTCTTTTTTCATAAAAAAGCTTGTTTATTTTTTGATAAATATGTTTTCTTTTTACAAGCAAATCAAATTTATTTTTGCTATTTACATCATTTTGAAATTCTGCTTTTTATTTTTTTATTTTTATGTTTCAACCGCTTCAATTACCATCCTCTACAATCATGATCTTTACCTCAACTCAATTGAAATAAACGTCACTACATCCAACTACTAGTCTACTACAATTGAAATGAAGCGCGCCGTTCGCACTAATAAGAAATTTGCACTATAATCGTCACCTAAAAAGGTTAAACCTAAAGGCTGTTCACAAACTGTTGTGGTCTTCAATTCTTCTTTTTCCCTTGTTTTTGAGAAGTGTCGGAACCTTTTAGTAGTTTTAAGTGTCTCAAAACTCAAAGAAAAAGGAACGCTCAATCCACATTAACCCCAATTGAGACATAATGCAAAACACTGTCGCCGAGGTTGCCGTGGTGGGCAGCGGAAGTATCAATCCTAACTACAATAACCCACTTTCTCTTTCTCAAAAAAAAAAAAAACCCCACTTTTTATCATCTCTATATAATTCAAAAATCAAATTTGGTAGCTTTTTTTTTCTTAATTTATTTGTTTAACATTGAATATTTTAAATTGACAGTTTCAGGAGCTGTTTGTGCGGCTACTCTGGCAAGGACTGGAATTTCGGTGACCCTTTTTGACTCTGCTAGAGGTCCTGGTGGCCGCATGTCTCAAAGAAGGTTCCTTTTTATTTCTTTCCATTTCTTTTAATTAAAATTTTATATTCTTTGACAATTTTTTTACTACCCTTTTTTATATTCTATTATTTGCTGGTGTTTTGGAAAGCAGAAAGAAATTTTTAAAGTGGATAGTTTAGTGAATTATTGTTAGTACTATTATTATTATTATTTTATTTTTTTTCAGTTTACAACAATTGGTAATTTGGTAATGTTGGGAAACTTTGAAAATTTAGAGAGATAAGTGAAGATGGGAAAGAGCTGTTATTCGACCATGGTGCTCCTTATTTCACAGTGACAAATCCTGATGTGTTGAGTGTTGTTGCTGAGTGGGAATCAACGGGCCTTGTTGCTGGATGGAAATCAAATTTTGGGTCTTTTGATTGTTTCTCCAACAAATTTGTCAACACTGAACACCAGGTTCTTACAACTATTTTTATTATTATAATGCACGTGCAAACATTACTCTATGACTTAAATTATTTGTTCTTTTACTCCACTACCTTGTACTAGTATTTGTTTATTTGCATGATTATATCTTAATTATATTTTAACTTGTTTATGAGGAGAGGGCAGTGATGTTTTTGAATTGCTTACATGCATGAATTGTTGCTTTCTTTTCTAGTTCTTGAAAGCTTGGAACGTTTTTTTTTTTTTCCTTTTTGAAGCTATATATGATATTGTTAATGATCCTTGCTATAGCTGCTTCTGAAGTGCTTGCAGCGACTGGAACAGCCGTAGTATATCTAGAATCTGTGCGCTGCTTGCTATATTGTTCTTTTTTATGTTTGTGCACTCTTCATCTTGATTTTCACTCATATCTACCTCTGGGTTCGATCGTGGGTTTCTTTCATTTAACCATTCATCAGCTTAGGCTGTTATGATTGTCTTATTTTTTCAACTCAAAAGTCAGCATATGTGTAAAGTGTTGCATAGGTGGTCAACGTCCAGCTCCAGTACTGATTCAGCTGTATTATTGTTGATAATGTTTTCTACTTCCATTTTAAAAATAAAAAACTAGTGATTTGTTATGACTTTGCAAGGACTCTACTGTTTGGTATTATTGCTTTAGTTCTCTGATTGATACACTAAAAAATCCTTTCTTTGTGGTATGTTCAAGTAAGAAAAAGGAGGGGGAACTATTCCATTCTATTTCTGTCTTCTGGGCTTTGGCATATATATAAGTTCATGCCAACTGAAAAGTGTTTGAAAAAAAAGTAAATATTTATTGTAAGCCTTGTTTGTAATCAGCTTTGTTCATTAACATTTATTTCACTAGATGGAAAAACTAAATGTGTGAGTCTCATTACATTTATTATGTTTGTCCTTAAAAAGAAATTGTACACACCCATTAAGCTTTTTTCTCAAATAATTTTCCTGAACTAATTCCCTTTTAGGAAAGACAAAGCAAGAAATACGTTGGCGTGCCTGGAATGAATTCCATTTGCAAAGCATTGTGCCACGAGCCTGGTGTGTAGCAAGATGACTGCTTTATTTTTCAACTACTTATCAAGGTTGGATTTACACCTAAATTTCCATGCTTTCCACTATATCTGTTCTTCAGGAGTAGAGAGTAAGTTTAATGTGGGTGTCGGGAAGTTTGAATGGTTAGAACACGAGAATTTATGGTTGTTGATGGGTTTGGACGGACAGAATCTTGGTCATTTTAAGGGCGTGGTTGCATCAGACAAAAACATTGTTTCCCCAAGGTTTACAGAGATAACAGGAAAATCACCCCCTCTTGGTATGAAAGTTTATTTTTAGATGTTTATTAATTCCTTCTTGCAAATCCACCTGTGCATGCTATTTCATCGTGTAGATATCCTTTATGGCCGATATGACTAAATACCATGTGTAATTTTTTATGTACCATGGATTATATTTTTATTAGACTGTCTGATGCTTAAGCAGTAATATGGCTATAGTCAATGCACTATTTGTCTTACTGCTTGGAAATTTTGATAAGCCTTACCTAGCAGATAGACCAGACAATTTTATTAAACTTTAATAAGGTGGACCTGGTACAAAGGCATATGACATGCATATTATGCTTTAGCTCCCATCTTATGTTCTGGGCCTCTCAGATGACTCTGTTAACTATTCACTTTTTATCTTCTATAATTCTTGGGAGTTGATTGAAGATAATAGCGAATCTTCGTTATTAGAGTTTAGATTTCAGCCATCAGTTTTGGTTTAAATGAAATATGCTGCAATAAATGTCCTTATAGGTGAGTTATTTCATGGTTACTCTCACCCATCAAAGGTCCATGTACATGCTTTGATTTTACATTTCCTCTTTAAGCAGTCAGTTTTAGATGGGTTGCTTGGGGTTGTGGTTTTATCTTTGCTGAGCTTCATTATTTATTATCCCCTATTCTGAATTTCACTTTCTATATGTAGTTTAGCTAGCACATTTTTTTGCTCCTATTCATCTCTTTACTTCTATCACTTTACTTATTTTTCTCAGTCCCTCCCTTTGTAATAACCAAATTGGCAAATGTGATTGAGCCAAGGTAGCTCTATGCATGATACAGACCAGAATAGAGTTTACATATACTCATTGGCAGAATTGCATCCAGAAAAATGATGATCCTTCTAAGCATCCTAAAACCCATGTCAAGTGGCTGAAATGTAATCAACTGATTACCCATATCAGGCATTGGAGCTCCAGTTGCTATATTGAAATATGAGAACAGTTAGGTCTAGAAATCTCACCCACTAGACTTATCTAAAACTAACGTATGACTTTCGTATGATCTCTGTCCTTGGCTTGCAGTGGGATTTGCTATTGATACTTACAAATAAAGGGTTTGAAGATTAATAGTTGTATTGCTGTGAAACAATTGGAGTTTGAGGCAATATAGTTGCTGTAACTTTGTAATTTAATAGCTCGGAATTCAGGGAAAAAACATACTTCGATTCAAATAAAGTAATTGGAGAGTCTAAGTGGCAGAAATAGGTCATATGGATGGCATTTTGGGCTTCAACTCTAAGAAAGCAGATGTTATTTGAATTACATAAAGGAGGAAGAAATTAGGTTAAAGGACATGTTTATTGTGCTATAAACTGTATCATGTGGACGCAACTTGAAATTTCTACAAGAACTAAGCAGTAACTCAGATTATCACAAAAGTAAACTCTACCAATCTGTAGGTAAAAGAATATATAGGCATATACTTACTAATCCCAATTAGCCCTGCGAATATAGGAGGGAATTGAAGGTGAATTCATTGCATCTATGCGACAAGGAAGTTTTTTCCTTTACATTAAGTAGCCTCCAAAATTATATTTAATATATTCTCATAACTATGAAAACATCTGATCTATATTTTTTCTATCAGATAAACAGTTTGGGCATCTTTTTTTTTTTAATCAATTTTTTAAGGAAAAATAGAAACAAAGAAGAATGAAATATGTTATTGACAAGTTGTTATCCTAACCTTCAGTCTTCTGTATTCCCTACAGACTTGAGTTTGGCTCCGGAGTTGGTGAAACTGCACAATATTCCCGTTAATCCTTGTTTTGCTCTAATGCTAGCATTCATTGATCCTTTGTCTTTGGTGAGATATCAGCCAACTTGTAGATAAGAGTTTTTATTCTGCAAAATTAATGTGGTTGCATGATCCAAACTGCTTATTTGCATGAGTTCCCTCCCCCCTTTTTCCATTTTGTTTCTCCTTCCTTATGCTTGAAGATACATTTTTTTATTTATTCGTTTTTTTGCCTGTGCCCTTTTATTTTGTGATTAACCAATGTGCTCTTGACATCTTATTTAAGTTTGATAATTCAGGTACCTGCAAAGGGTTTCTCGTTCACCAATTCTAAGGTTTTAAGCTGGGCATACTGTGAAAGCAGCAAGCCAGGGCGCTCTTCCACAAGGTACATCTTTGTATATTGCATAATGACCCAATTTCTGAGCCAAGCAATTGAGTTTTTTTTTTTTTTTTGGCATTTTTTTATGTTGCTTCTTGAATGCACAGTGAACGATGGGTATTGCATTCAACAATGGAGTATGCAAAGGATGTGATTGCTCAATCTGGCCTTCAGAAACCTTCAAAAGAAACATTATCAAAAGTGGGCAATGAAATGCTCCAAGAATTTCTTGGCACAGGTCTCAGTATTCCACAGCCATTTTTCATGAAAGCTCATAGATGGTGAGTGAGTCTATAAACTAAAGCCAAAAAAAAGCAGCACTTTGTCCTCATTTTATCTAGTGGTAAAGCTGCAAATTTTTTTTTTGGTCTGTGTCTGAGAAAAGAGTAAAGCTTGTGATGTGTTTAGTCTCTTACAGATGCATGATAACTGATTAAGATTACTTTGCACACACATAGAATGTGGCCTGGTGTTTGTCTCCTAGCTGATTCTTAAGAAAATTGTTTTGGCTTAATATTACAACTCATTAAGAACATTTTAGATGGCAAAAGAAGAAATTAGGAGAAAGGAGATGTTAAAATAGGGATTTTAGCTTATAAAAACATTATGAGTTCATTGCCATCTTTGTATGGATTTAAGTTCAATTGTCATCTTTATATAGATATAGGTTATTTGTTATATTTTGTGTGTTCAATTGTCATGTTTTACATAAAGGCCAATCTAATAACAATCCTGCTGATTTCAGCAGATCAGCTTGTGTCTAGCGTATTCACAGCACAAAATCTTGTACTTTGGTTACTGTCTTAATGAATAAACCTTATAGCATGCAAGTTCAGAAAAATCTTTTTGTCCTCTGTTGGCTGAGGGCTGATAGAGGACAGTGGCTGCAGCCATCAAATTTGTTTGAAAGGCATGTTAAGCTGGTTTTAATGACCCTGGGTGCGCATGTCTGGGACCCTATGCCAAGGGCATTTCCTGCCTTAATTTGGAAGATGTGCAATGATGGGAAGCTTAGTTATGAGCTTTAATAGGGTTTCATTAGTTGACGTTGAGTTTTACTTATATGTTTATCTGAGTTAAAAGTAGTGGGGTTTATTTGATTCTTTACTTAAAAACTGTTGAGTGTTTTAAGTCATTTTTGCTTTACATAATGTTTAGGCCCTATTTTGAGTCATTATTTTATGTCCTAAGAGTTGCTAGGAATTAATCTTGCTACTTTCCTATTAAATGTTAAGAGTCCAAGTCATCAATAAAGACTCAGTTTTCTCCAAGTTGTTAAACAAGCAGTTATACTCTTTGTCTATGTTACTCGGACTCGGGTGTGAGCGTCGGATACGGGTATATTTAATTTTTTTCTAAGTTTTTCCATGTATTTGGAGGGTCATATCCCTATACCCATGTCCGATTATGTGTCGGACACGAGTACTTCAAGAAAAATGAAGAGTCGGAGCAACATAGCTCTTTGTCATTGTGTAAAGTAAACCAAGCAATCAACCTTAAATGTGACACTTGGGGAATCTAGAGAAAAGCTTAGAATTCTGTGTCTCCTTTCTTTCTTGTTCAATTTCTGCAACTTTAACTTAAATTTCGTGTATGTAAGCAATTATTTTACTTCCATAAGACCTTAAATACCTCTTTTCAAAAGGACCACTGATAACTAAATCAATTCGCTATTAAACTTCAACTCTAGAAACCCCTTCTGTGGGTGCTGCTGACAAAACTGGATAGCACTCAAGGAATGTTGAACTCTTGGTTTTAGGAGTGTGAAACCGAATTAACAACCAAAACAGAATTAATTTCGGGTAATCAGTTCATTTTAAAAAATTTTGGTCAGTTATTGGTATAAATTTTTTAAAATTTTCGGTTTTCAGTTAATTCAGTTCGAAATTCGAAAATAACCGAATTAACCTAATTACCCGAAATATATATAAAACATTATATTTTTATTAGATGTTTTAAGTTTTCTATTGTTGAAGTTTTTAACTTTGTATGTACCTTTTACTTATTTTGGACATTTGAATATTTGTTGGATGGTTGTACTTATATAAATCATGAAAAATTAGGAATTTAAGATTTTAAAATGTATTTTTAACTTATTGATGATAGAACAATTGAAGTTCGGTTAAATCGGTTAACGGTTAACCGACCGAATTAACTGAAATATTTTCGGTCGATTAATACTAAATTTTGTATAATTCTGTTAGGTTAACGGTTAAAGAAAATAAAATATCGGTTAATTCGGTTACTGCTTATTTGGTCGGTTAATAACCGAACCGATCGAATGCACAGTCCTACTTGGTTTGTGTTGGAAATATGCTGTAATTAGGCTGTAAATCAGCTGTAATTAGGCTGTAAATCAGCATGTATATATTAGGAGTAATTGTAAATATTTAGTTTCCCTAGGTAGCAGATTCTGATTTAGTTTCCTAGTTTCTACTTTTGAAGTCAACCAGTAACTCCTTTATATTCTCTATTGTATTCCTAACCTAAAATATATGAGAAAGTGAATTTCCCTTCTCTTCAATTTTTTTCCTGTTCAGAATTATTCATCTTTTCCTGTTCAGAATTCTTCATGGTATCAGAGCCAGGTTTTTCTTTAGGGATATTCACAATTTTTTTTTTTTGTCTTCATTGCCGTAGCTTAAACATCAACCTTCATTGTTGATATTATTATTATTTTTAGCCTTCATTGCTGAATCTGTCCAATATCCAAAAAAAAAACCATGTCAAAAATATCCAAACCTATTGTCTTACCCAATGCTATTCATGCAGAAAATCCAACCCTACAAATTAATACTTCTAAACTCGACGGGAAAAACTTTATGGAGTGGTGCCAATCTATGAAGATTTCTCTGAAAAGCAAGGGGAAGTTCAAGCATATTAGTGAAACCTCACCAAATGAGAGGGATCCTAAATATGAAAGTTGGGAGGCAGGAAACTACATGGTGATGTCATGGCTACTTCATTCCATGGAACCTCGAATCAGGAAAACCTACATGTTGTGAACAAAACATATTATAAAATTGGTTTTGTTACACAGATATTTCAAATTAAAAGAAAAATTTTCAACACTAAACAGGGATCCATGAATGTCACAGACTACTACAACACACTCAGAGGATTGTTGACTGAATTGGACTTGTATCAAAATGTGGAGTTAAAATCCTCTGAGGATGCAAAGACAATCAAAGATCTCATGGAAAGGGAGCGTGTCATACAGTTCTTGTTGGGACTCAATTCTGAGTATGATCAAGCGAGAGATAGAGTTCTGGAGAGAGATTATCTATCTTTTCTTGATGAGGCATTTGCTATTATAAGAGGTGAAGAGAGCAACAAGGAACTAGTGGGAACAAAAACCATGGAAGGTGGAGATGCAATCGTTGAGAATTCTGCACTTGCAGCAACTAAACCTACAGACAATAGGAAATTCCAGGACAAGGATAAACTTTGGTGCGACTATTGCACTAAGCCAAGAAACACACGAGCTAGTTGCTGGAAGATACATGGGAAGCCACCAAACATGAAGCAGTATGGCAACCGAAGAGGATCTGGGACCAATCGTTCAAGTCAAGCAAATCAGGCCACAACTGTGGATGGAAACAGTGAACCAGGGTTAGATGGGTTTAATCTGGAAGATGTTCAGAAGCTTAGGCACTTGTTGAACCAGCTAGATACCCGTAAAACCAACTCTACTTCTGAGTCCACTGTTATAGGTTCTTGTTCTATGGCTCTCTCAGGTATAAAAGCCTTAAACTTTGACTCTAACACATGGATCATTGATTCAGGTGCTTCTGATCACATGACCTCTATGTCCAATATTTTTTTCTAGCTATTCACCATGTTCAGGCAAACAAAAAATTAAAGTAGCCGATAGAACTTTTTCCTCGGTTGCTGGTCAAGGAACTGTAAAAATCTCCAACACCTTAGTCCTACATTCAGTTCTTTATGTTCCTAAATTGGATTTCAACTTGTTATCCATTGGAAAACTCACAAAAGATTTGAACTGCTCAGTTAAATTTCTCCCATTTGGTTGTTGTTTTCAGGACCGATTGGGGAAGACGATTGGGCGTGGTAAGCTGATAGATGGACTTTACTACTTGGATACAACTTGGAATGGTGAAGAAGGGTCTCAATGTCTAGTTTCTCATAACACAAGTTTAGATCAGATTTATCTTTGGCATAATCGCTGAGGTCACCCACCTTTTACCTTAATAAACTGTTTCCTAAATTTGCATAGGTTTATCAAGACTCAATTTGGAGTCAACATTGAAACCTTGAGATCTGACAATGGAGGAGAATATTTTAATCAAGAGCTCCTGACATATTTATCAAATGAAGGCATTCTACAACAATCAACTTGCATTGACACTTCTCAACAAAACGGTGTTCCTAAAAGAAAGAATAAACATCTTCTTGAAGTTGCTCGGTCTCTCATGTTTCAAGCAGGGGTACCCAAGTTTTATTGGGGAGATGCCATTCTTACAGCAGCTTACTTGATTAATAGAATGCCTACTAGAGCTCTCGAAAATCAGAGCCCCATCAAGAAATTGATGAACCTGTTCCCAAATTTCAAAGGGGTTGGATCTTTACCACCAAAGGTGTTTGGCTGTGTGTCCTATGTTCACATTCATTCTCATATGTGAAGTAAACTTGATCCTAGAGCTGTGAAGTGTGTTTTCAATGGATATTCTCTAACAAAAAAAGGCTACAAGTGCTATTATCCTTCCACTAAGAAGACCTATGTCACCATGGTTGTAACATTTGTGGAGAATCAAAATTACTTTGGGAAGACCTATCTTCCGGGGGAGAATAATTTAAGAGAAGAAGATAGGTGTGATTGGCATATGAAGGAGAGCTCTCAAGAAAATTCTTTTTCATCCAGGACTTTCATTGAGACCATTGAATCTCCATCTTATCCAAGTCAATCCGAGATCACTGACATTGAACTAAACTTGGAACCTGATGCCAACACCTTACAACCTGAAAATCATCCTTCCCAGAGTCTACCTAAACCCAAACCTGATGTAGAAACAGACATTGAGGCTCAGACAACACCGATTCTGAAGGTGTATTCTAGGAGGAAAGCGTCTACTATCACCTCTCAGGCTCCAATTGTCAACCTTGAATCAGGTAATTAAATAATGCACCAATTTCTATTCATAGTTCTGAAAATAATGTTGATTTACCCATTGCTCTAAGAAAGGGGGTTAGGAGTTGTACCCAACATCCCATGTCTCATTTTGTGTCCTTTCAGAACCTTTTTCCTCAATACAATGCTTTCTTCACATCAATTCTGTCCCAAAAAATTCCCACATCTATGCAAGAGGCCCTTGCCTCAAAACCCTGGAGAGAGGCCATAAATGAAGAACTAAGAGCCTTGGAGAAAAATCAGACTTGGTAGATTGTAGATTTGCCCAAACATAAGAAGACTGTTGGCTGTAAATGGGTCTACACTATAAAATACAAGCCTGATGGAACATTGGAAAGATATAAAGCAAGGCTGGTTGCGAAGGGATACACCCAGACTTATGGGATAGATTATTATGAGACATTCACACCAAGTAGCAAAGATCAACACAATCCGAATCCTTCTGTCATTAGCAGTAACAAAGGAATGGCCACTACATCAATTAGATGTGAAGAATGCATTTCTTCATGGAGACTTGGAAGAGGAAGTTTATATGGATACTCCACCAGGATACCGAGAAAATTTAGGAGGGAACAAAGTGTGCAAGTTGAAGAGAGCTCTCTATGGCTTAAAGCAATCACCACGAGCATGGTTTGGAAGATTTCCCAAAGCTATGAGAAATCAAGGCTATTTTCAAAGTCAAGGTGATCATACTCTATTTATAAAAAATTCTTTGAAAAAGGGGATTACAGCTTTGATTGTGTATGTAGATTATATCATTGTAACAGGTGATGATCAGGAAGAAATAGCCGCTTTGAAAGCCAAGCTTTCAAAAGAATTTGAGATCAAAGACTTAGGAAGCTTAAGATATTTCTTGGGAATTGAGGTAGCCAGGTCACAACATGGAATCTTCATTTCTCAACAGAAATATACTCAAGATCTACTTCAAGAAGTTGGAATGACTGGCTGCAAACCTATTGATAGTCCGATAGAGGCTAATCATCAATTAGGAGAATTAATTGAAGGGGTAGAAGTAGTGGATAAAGGAGAATATCAGAGAATGGTGGGGAAACTTATCTACTTGTCTCACACAAGGCCAGATATTGCCTATGCTGTCAGTGTTGTGAGTCAGTTCATGCATGATCCTAAAAAAACCCATCTTGAAGCTGTCTTTAGAATACTAAGATACTTGAAGGGATCTCCAGGTAAGGGTCTTCTATTTAAAAAAAGAGAAGAGCTTAAAGTAGAAGCCTATACAGATGCGGACTGGGCAGGTTCCAAGACAGACCGAAGATCAACTACTGGGTATTGCACCTTCCTGGGAGGGAACCTTGTCACTTGGAGGAGCAAGAAACAATCAGTTGTGGCACGCTCTAGTGCAGAGGCAGAGTTTCGAGCCATGGCTCATGGAATATGTGAACTATTATGGCTAAAAATAATTCTATCTGACTTAAAAATCAGAATAGAAGGTCCTATGTTGCTCTATTGTGACAACAAGACTGCAATAAGTATTGCTCACAATCCTGTTCAACATGACAGGACCAAGCATGTTGAAATTGATCGACACTTCATCAAAGAGAAACTTGATACAGGGCAGATTTGTGTACCATATGTTCCTTCAAATGGTCAACTAGCTGATGTACTTACAAAGGGATTATCTAGTGCCATTTTCTAGAAATCAATCAACAAGCTTGGAATGCAAAATATCTTCGCTTTCGCTTGAGGGGGAGTGTTGGAAATATGCTGTAATTAGGCTGTAAATCAGCTGTAATTAGGCTGTAAATCAGTATATATTAGGAGTAATTGTAAATATTTAGTTTCCCTAGTTGGCAGATTCTGATTTAGTTTCCTAGTTTCTACTTTCTAAGTCAACGAGTAACTCCTTTATATTTTCTATTGTATTCCTAACCTAAAATATATGAGAAAGTGAATTTCCCTTCTCTTCAAATTTTTTCTTGTTCAGAATTCTTCATCTTTTCCTGTTCAGAATTCTTCAGTTTGTCCATGCAGTCTAAACCCTGAACTTGCCCTTTGCACAGCCTTATTATTCATATTAATCCCCACCTTTTCCCTCAAATAACTTCAGGAAAAAACCTTCAAAATACTTAACAGCATTCTTTCCTACATCACTGATTAAGCATTTTAATAGCATTTTCCTCTTCCATCTTGAAACCATTGTTCAACAACAAAATTTCTCCCTTGGCTGAGAGGCAATCTATAAGAAAAACGTAAAATATTTGGTTGCAATCTTATTTAGTTCTCTTTCTTTTTTCTCATTGTCAAACCAACTTGCTTTCATTTGGTTATCCTTTTAAAAGATTAAACATTTCGAAAGTCATCATTTTCTTTTAATATGCTTTAAATGGCAATGAACCGCAAGTGTAAAGCTCATCCAGTTCCCAACCATGGGTTGACCTCTCTTTATTTTTCTGTCTTTTCCTCTGAAATTCGCATTTGATATGGAAACAAGGTACGTACAGAATTAAGACTATTTTCCTTTCATATATGTTGTGGATGTTTTATGCTATGTTGTTCCGATTCTTCATTTTTCTTGAAGTACTCGTATCCGACGCATATTCGAACATGGTTATGGGGATATGATCCCCCAAGGACCCTCCAAATACATGGAAAAACTTAGAATAAATCAAACATACCCATATCGGATACATACTTGTGTCTGACATTCATACCCGAGTCCGAGTAACATAGGTTTTATGTCATTGAGATTGAAAATTAATGAAGACATTAGTATTTGACATCATTCAACAAGTTTTTTCAACAAAGTATGACCATCATATTTTTCTTATATTCTCCTTGCGACTGTCGTAAACCATTTTTATTTGCCTTGTGGCGTATTTTCAGGGGAAGTGCCTTCCCGGCGGCGAGCATAGCGAAGGAAGAGAAATGCCTGTGGAATGAGAAGAAAAGACTGGCCATCTGTGGAGATTTCTGTGTTAGTCCAAATGTTGAAGGTGCAATTCTCAGCGGCTTGGCCGCAGCTTCAAAGCTTAAAAGCATGCTTAGTAGCCTATAGTAATTCTGCAGAATGCTTTTCAATCATGTTGGCTGCAACTATAAACAGTTAGAGCAATTGGTTTTTAATAATATGAGCAACCAGACAGATTTGGTTCTTCCAAAGAAATTTTTGAGTTGCAATAAACTGAGCTCTTTGATGGAGCCTATATTACCTAGATTTAGGGATGAGTGTTATATATATGTATGTGTCTGACATGGATATGTTTAATTTTTTTTTTCTAATTTTTCATATATTTGGAAGATCATATTTCCATACTATTGTCCGAATATGTGTCGGACACAATTTTTAAATTCGATACTTTAGGGAATATGAAGAGTCCGAATAACATAGATTGGAGCATGTTGGTTATAATTGTTACTGGTTATTTATAATTTTACCTTGAATAGGGTTTTGATTCATAGCATATTAAATTATTGAGTTTTGTAAAGGTTAATGTCACTTTTAAAATTGCATTTTTTTTTTATTTGGTTTGATCCAACCCTCAAACTTTCTATTTTCATATTAATTCATTAAAATTAAAACGGATGATATTATCCCAATGATAGAGCTGGAAATCTTAAAACCTAGGGTTTTACTTTGTAAGATGGATGAAATTGGAAAGAAAAAATAATGAAAATTTTGATAACCCAGATTTCGCATTTATTAGTCTTACTATATTATTGTTTTGGCTAAATAACAAAAGTTTCTTAATTTTATCATTTTATTCAAGTAAATTTTATATTTTTATTGCATCTAAATAAACTTTTAATTTTTAATTTGTATTCAAATAAGTTTTTGACATTTAATTTGTATTCAAATAAAGTCTTATTTTTTAATTTATATTTAAATAAATTTTTAACATAAATCAATCTTTTATTTGAAATAAGAATTTATTTGATTTATTTGAATAAGAACTTATTTGATTTATTTAAATAAGAATTTATTTGATTTATTTGAAATAAATCAATCTTTTATTTGAAATAAGGATAATGATTTATTTGAATAAAATAAAAGTATAAAAATTTACTAAAAAAATAAAAATAATTCAATAACTTTTTTAATATTTTAACATATTATTTTCTAAATTCTTGCTTCTTTATCATTTATTTTTGGTTGCTTTTTAACTTTATTTAATGATAAAAAAGCATGATCCAAAACTCAACCTTACCTATTAAATTACTCTATTTGTATCAATAACAAGATGGAAGTTTCAAAATCTAATAATTTCATATTTGAGTCTAATAAAATTGTATTTGAATTTCTTTATATTTTATTGATTAAAAATAATTCCCGCTTAGAGTTGTGGTGATTAAATAATTTGAAGAGTTTGCAAAGGACAAATATGCAAATATTACAAGAAAGCCCACGTAGCAACAAATGGGAAGGGAGATATCAGCCACAGAAAATTGTGTTAGAGAGGAGAAAGAGGTAACTTGCTCATTCTTACAAGCAAGTTTTTGGGCAAAATGTTGGTAATAGTTTCAGAAAGACAGCAAAGTGTTGAAGTTTAAAGGAAAAGATGTTGACAAGGATAGGAAAGTTTTTGGACTATGTTCATTAGGCTGTATACGAAGAACGAATAAATTTTTGTTTGTGGATATTTATTTATTTTTGAGTTTGTTTGTATTCGATTCATATTTATCAAGGATTTCTAAATAAGTTTACGAACTCGATTCGTTTAAAACTGAGTGTGATCAAACTCGGTTTGTTTAAATTAAATGAACTTATTTTCAAACATTAAACAAACATGTTCGCGAATAATTAAAAACATGTTCATGAAAAATAAAAATAAAAATTTAAACAAATAAAAACGGTAAAATAATAAATAAAAGTTAAAATATATTAATAAATGTATTGATAAATAAATGAAATAATATTAAATATATTAATCTTATTAATTATATTATATTTGAACAATAAATGATCTTTGAAGTAGTTTTAAACGATCTCTTAATGATCATTTAAACGAATCATAAACGAACTTGTTCATAAATATAAACAAACTGAATATATATTATTCAAGATCAACTTGTTAATAAATGAACCTTAAATTTTTGTTGAAAATTGTTTGTTTAGTTTGATAATCAAACAAAAATCGAACCTCTTCACAAACTTTTTTCGTCAAACGCTAACTTCTAGTTTGGTATTGAGAATTGAGAAGAAGGCTATTTACTCTATTTTTTAGTAAAAAACAGAAAAAGAGTTGACGAGAGGGAATGAGACCTATGACCTGTATTAGGCCAAACTTGAACATAGATTTTTATAATTAGGATTGGCTCGACCTGAATTACTGTTTAGTAATAATTTTTTTAATTATAAAATATATAAATATTAAAATAAAAATAATTTTTTAATTTTTTTTAAATAGTGAAATGGGTTATCGGACCGTTCCGAGCTTGGGTAAGGAATCTAAAAAAAGTCGAGTCATGACCTGACCCGACAGTCCATGAACACCTCCGGGAGGTAAGATCAAGGTTGGAATACAAAATAAACAATTTAAAATTGTACAAAAATTAGAAGTCCTTCCAGCAGCAAGTCATGGTTGATGTTTCTTCATCAATCCACAAACAGAAATACATAGCTTTGAAGAATAACACCAACACATGATCAAAACTCTCAGCCTCAGATTTAATGTGCAAAGGCAAAACTAAAATTTGGCTACCTCTGCATTCAACTTCCACATACATTTCCCTGCTTTGCTGTTGAAATATTAACCTTGATAGTAAAGATTGGTTCAATCCCATCATCTCTCTTCATAACTATCTTCATCTTGAGGAGGCGGTGACAAGCTCTTGACCTGAGTTGAGCTCAAATATTCAGTTCCATCAGTCATCATCGACCGAACTATCTGCAGATACGAAAAAGAAAACCATGGTGACTGTTCACAACAGCTAAAATAACTGTTATTAGTACTTGGTAGTCAAACAGAATTGACAAAAGAATGGTCGATCAAAAGAACAAAACTACAAGATAAGTGGTGGGGTAGAATTGAATAAACCAAAAACCAAATTAATCTCCACTCCATACATATGGAATCACCTATTTTGACTAGGCTATAGAATGCATTTGTCCCCATCATTTTTGGGTTAGCAGCGATGGTTCAAAAGCTATGTTGGATATATGTCCGACACAGGTATGCTCAATTTTTTCTAAGTTTTTCCATATACTTGGAGGATCAACCCTCATACCCTTGTTCGAATATGTGTCGGACATGGGTGTCAAACACAGGTACTTCAGGAAAAATGAAAAGTCGAAGTAACATAGTTCAAAAGTCCCCTTATTTAAAGCAATTATTCTTACAGTTCGTTTGGATAAAGAGTGGAGACAAAAAAAAAAAAAGGTGAAATGAAGCCATGTTGCTGAACTTCTCTTGTTTCAATGGAAAATCCAAAAGAAAAGTCAAAAAAAGAGTGTCCAAACCACTATCACTAACAGAGCAATGGAGGATAGAGGCAAAGAAGAGAACTTAAAATCTGAGAGAGGAGAGAAAAGTGGAAAGGGAGGGGAGGGGAGAAGAACAAGAAATTAAGAAAGGAGTTATTAATTACTATTTTAAAATCTATTTTACTATCTTCTGAATTTTGATAAAGGGGTTAGCATGATCCTCCTCAACTAGTCATATAACAAAAGAATAAGCAGTTTGGAGCTTCATTTACCATCAGTAGATTAAAGTGGAGTAAGATTCAATTAATAGCATAATAGAATACATATAAGTAGGGTTGAAGTAACCGAACCTTCTCTATTTCATCACGAAGAACGGGGTTGTCTCTCAAGTATTGAAGAGCTCTATCTCTCCCTTGCCCCAACCTTTACAAATATACAAAAAAAGAGGACCATAGTAAGTCTTACTTCTATAACTCTGAGACAGCACAGAACATTTATGATGCTAGTGAAAGAAACAAGTGAAGTCTTTGCAAAAACTGTGAAATAATTGAACAAGAGAAATTGCTGAGAGATTATGAGAATGCATTTAACACAGCACCATTCACCCAACCCAAAACATAGCCTCATACAGTAGCTGAATCCACCAGCCTGACATTTTCAATCTATGTTACTCGGACTTGGGTGTGACTGTTGGACACAGGTATGTTCAATTTTTTCCAAGATTTCCATGTATTTAGAGGATCCTTGGAGGACCATATTCCCATACCCATGTCCGGATATGAGTCGGACAAAGGTGTCGGACACGGATACTTCAAGAAAAATGAAGAGAAAAATGAAGAGTTTGAGCAACATAGTTGCCAATTAAAGTCCCAAGAAGCAAGAATTATGGCTAGTAGACAAAACTTAATGTTTATGCCCACAAGTTTAACATATTGCATTAACTAAAAAACATGTACTAGCCAGCCTAAAACATACACATAGCATTCAGTAACATAGATTATGTTGATGAGTGTCAATGTCAGCAGTCCATGAACTAGCTTATGTAAAAAATGTCACATTCTAACATAACCTCAAAATTAACTATTGTCAAGCATTTCAAAAGGGATCTGGCCTAAACATCTTTAGCAGAGTCCACCAGATGTAAGGAGTGAAAAATGCATCAGACAAGTTATTGGAAAACTTTTTGATCGATATGAAACCGAGTGGCAATTTTTGCATTTTAAAACTATTGACCTCAAGTATTAATCCTTGCTTTTCACATTTGAGGAGCATAGTGCCAAATTTACTGATTTCGTTTTCACCGTGACAGGTCAGACTACAAAAGGTCCTGATAGAACAGTCAACACACTCTTTGAAGGTCCCAGCTTCCGGACTCCAAAAGGTGCTCTCCTATTCTGGGACAGCACATTCCATTTCCACCATTGCCTTGCTTGAGAGAAAAAGTTGTCCTTTTCAGTTTCCACAAGATATCACCCTTAGCATGAGGTATGGTAAATGGTTCTTTCCTATTGGCTGCATGATGATATATATTCTTCCTTTCTTCTCCCTCTCTCTGTTTTTCTTCATTTTTTTTTGGTGGGGGGAGGGGGAGAGAAAATGGTCAAACTAAGTATTTTCAGTCACCAAGGGTATATTTTTCTAAATCCCCAATTCCCTCCTTATATAAAATTCCCAAGAGATAAAGTGTATTGTAAGTGACATATATTTCTTAACAGTCTTGGTGAACAAAACTTTTGACAGCACCAATTTTTATATAAGGTAACTAACACTAATTATAGACTGAAAAAATTAAGTTAAAAGCAAAATGCATCAATTTAAAGCAATGAAGCGAACTTCACAGCAATCGTATTGGCATTTTGCTTATGTATGAGGCCTACAAACATGTCTTGATGACAACAGCAACACGGGCTTAATTTGTAGTAAACTTGCAAAAGGAGTAGTTCAAATAAGTTGTTACAGTAATAGTCAAAAACTTTGGAGCTTGAAAAAGAGCAAAAAAAAAAAAAAAAAAAACTAGTAATTTATGAGTAAATGTACTCAAGTAGTAACTACCCTACTGCCACCTAGTATTACTAAGTTATAACAAAATATCAAGTATATATTACTAAGTCAAAATGTGCTCAGCCCTTCTCCCTTCCCTTTATTTTAATTTAAATAATAACAAAACAAGGGAAAGGTTTCCTTGTTTCCCTTCCTTTCCTTTCCTTTCCCTCACCTCCCCTCAATCCAAAAATAGCATTAGGGATCAAAACCAAATTATAAACAACAGAAAACAGAAAAAAAAAAAAAAAAAAAAACTGATCTAAATTGCTCTTAAAAATTGAGGTAGCAAAGACAAGCTTGGAAGCAAACCTATGGTCCCCATAGCTGTACCAGGAGCCCTTCTTTACAACAACATCCATCATTTCAGCACAATCCAAAATGCATCCCTGTAGATGCTTTCCCATGTCAAAATAAAGAGAAAAATTGCAAATTTGGATGAATGAAAATATTTGATTGTATTACTAACCAGTTTGCTTACTCCCTCTCCAAATATGATTTCGAATTCTGCTTGTTTGTATGGCCTAGAAACCTGCAACAACAATCAATTTGGGTAGGGCCACACATGTTCACCAGAAATATGAATTGCTATGGCGTCATTCTGACCAAGGATATGATTTGACTTCTATCTAATGGTATAGCAGGTTAAAACATACTCAAGTCATTTCATTCATAAACAAGTATTTTACTGAAAGTTTACCACAAAATAGAATACTGAGAATAGTTTAGATTTGTTAATTGTCCCAAGATGTATTTAGTTTTTTTATTTCAGAAAACTCGATTCCCACATGATATTGTAATCAACATAAAAAGCCCAGATTTTATTATTTATGTTCCTTTCTTTTTCCTGTTTTTGGGCTATCCCTCATCTCTTCCCATTTTCTTGGGATCATAGGACGTAAGAGTCTCCCTTACATTTTGTGATGAGGGTAGTACCATAAGGCCTACTGAAAGCAATATAAAAATTTTTAATGGTCTTTTGGCAGGCATTATCAAAGTTTTAAGCCTAACAAGTAGAATCAAGTCAACTGTATTACAGCTTCCTAATATCATGAAATTCACCGACATAATTCTTATTTACCTTACTCTTCTGCACTCTTACACGAACACGAAGCCCTATATCCTCATCACCTTTAACCTAGAATAATATGAATTATGTTATAATGATGTTTACATATTGAGTAATAAAACAGAAATCTTTCGTGGACAATCAAGTAGCTACGGTGCTTACAGACTTTATCTTCCCAGTAGTACGTATTTCAAGACGAACTGAGGCAAAGAACTTTAATGCAATTCCTCCACTAGTCACTTCTGGATTCCCGTAATATACTCCAATCTTGCAAAATCATAAAAAGCAATACTATCAAATGGTAGAAAGGGAGAAAAAAGAAAGAAAATATAAACAGAAAGATAAAATTGAAGAACACCGTGTTAATATAGTCCAGAAACAGAGAGAGCTGCAACAAAATCAACATGCATATAAAGATGTTCCAAACAAATAGTTTGGATTAGACACATAAATGCCCTCTCTATTACAACTGCAATTGCTTTACTTCATCTATCAACAAGAAGACAACTTATAATCAATCCAAAGTACCTTATATCTTATTTGATTAAGAAACATTAGTGTACAACCAGCTTTAGAGGCATTTCCTGACATCTTACGTAGAGCTTGGCTCATAAGACGTGCTTGCAATCCCATTTGCTGCATCCCAATCTCACCCTACGCAATAAAATGCAACAAGAAAGAAGTTGGAGATGGGAGAGCTCATACATTTGATCAAAGAACATACAACAAGAAAAACAAAAGAGGTATAAAAAAAGAAAATAGAAGAAAAGAATAGGGTATGTTACATACTGATTCCTGATGGTTTTTACCCAAAATTACTGTGTAGGATAATATATTTAATAAATGACATGTAGCCCTTACCTATTGCATCAAATTCAACAATCTGGTCCATAATTATAATGTCTAGTATAGACTCTAATAGAGATGGCAATTTGCCGTCAACTAGGAGTTTAAAATATTGCAACAAAAAGATGGGTATCTACTGGGAGTTGATTAGCAAATAAAAAGAAAGAAATATCAGTCAGCTAATAAGATATGTAGAAGCATAATGCCTGGCAAACTCTCTTCTGCACTCACTTAATCTTCACCTCTTGCTATGCATCTAGAAGATTTCCCTTTTTCTTCACTCTTGCAGCATTGATGGCAAATCTCTATGGCAGCAACAATCTTGCTCTCACTTTCCATCCTTCCTCTCTTTCTCTCTTCCTAATTTCTACCCTTTCTTACTCATTATCTCATGCAAATTACTAATTTGAGTTGACAAATTCTTTATCAACTGAAAGAAATAGCTAGAAACTCCATAAGGAACCAATTTCTAGAGGAAGATACCAAATGGATAATCTTTTTTCCATTTTTATCCTCTTTCCGATCTATGCCATATTGATCGTTTATTCCAGACCCAAGAATTCAAGATTGGTCCTCACACAAATTTAGACAAGTCACAAACTTCGTCTTCAGAATTCCAATGCTTTTCAACATGTTTAATCCTCTTTCATACCAAGGTCTCTTTGATGGATTCTATTTCAGTTTATTTGAATGTTGTGATTTTTCATCATAGTATTGTTGGTAGAGTTGTTATGAATTATGGGCTTTTTCTATATCTTTAGGTTATAGCTTTCATCTTCAACTAGTTGTACACTAGGTGTTTAAGGCGCTCTGTTTGTTAGCTAGGTGTTAGCTTCCGTTCCAGTATTGTCCATTTATTACACTACTTTGATTTGTATGTCTCATTATTCTTCCATCAAATCATAGATTCGTAGCAGAGCAAAAAAATATTAAATAAATAAAGACATGTTCAGATCCTACTGAGAAGAGAGTCTTTTCACTTGACACCTGATGGATTATAAGGATTATTTGGGGGACAATTATTGTAGTTTTCGTAACTCGAAAAAGTCACTCAGTAAACCGCAGGGATAGAAATGTAATTAAATTTCAAAAGTGAAAATAGGAAAAAAAAAAAAAAAGTGAGCATACTTCAATTTCTGCTCGTGGTGTGAGAGCTGACACTGAATCAACGCAAATTAAATCTACGGCACCAGATCTGCACATACGATCTGCAGCTGAAACATAAAAACTTCTTTATTCTTATTGCTTGAGCTTATAAGTATAGCAAAAATTTCATAAGCATCATAAATGTGCTGCATCAGTTACAGCCTTCCTCTTTCATGACCACTTTCCACACAACTGCATAAGAAAGGGACAGGAAATATTACTTTCTAATGCCATTTCCCCATTATCCGGCTGGCAGACAATCAAATTCTCTACATCCACTCCCAAAGCTTTTGAATATGCCGGATCAAAAGCATGCTCTGCATCAACAAGCATTGCATTGCCACCAAGCTTCTGCATAATAAACATAAAAACACCGCATATAGTATTTCATTTCATTGACTTTTTGTAACATAATAAATCAGAAACCAAACTGCCTAAGAAAGGCCGGAAAACTATCAACCTGCACTTCAGCAATGGCGTGGAGTGCTAGGCTGGTTTTTCCACTACTTTCGGGTCCATATACCTGCCAAGTAATGCAGTAGATATTATGATGTCATTCAAAGCCGATTTTAATATAATATTGATATTATAA
Organism: Fremontodendron californicum; assembly: GCA_030761205.1. Lineage (NCBI taxonomy): Eukaryota > Viridiplantae > Streptophyta > Magnoliopsida > Malvales > Malvaceae > Fremontodendron > Fremontodendron californicum. Next base: position 6,104,293 of record JAULJL010000023.1, on the reverse strand, counting down.
TGCCATGAAACACCAAGCTGGAAGATATTGGGAAGCACAGAAGTGTTAAACGAAATAAATTTAGAACCATGATTTACCAAAACATAGTCATTTTTGTATGTTCTCTTGTTTCCTATGTGAGTAGAATGGTTTTTCTGTCACGGAAAGTTCGTTTCCAAAATGTTTTATCATCATGATAATATGTTTCTTTTTTGGACATCATGCTTACGAGTGAGTCACTAGTTTTCTCCAAATCACATGTTAAGGTCAAATCACCAATTCCAGCTGGCAAAAGGGGTCCAAAACTCCCAAATCTACTGTCCATGATAAATTAACGCTGGTTGTAAGTTTGTAATGTACTTGACAAGAAATACCAAAACGATCTAATCATTCAAGAAATAGAAGAAAATCTATCTTTATTATTTTTATTATTATTATTATTACTATTACTTCAGTCAAATATATTGTAGGCTACCAAAGTGTGGTGCACTTATAACTCTAGGAAATATAGTTATTTTACCACCTTTTATGCTTTTGAATCGGCTAAGTCCTTGAGGTTTTTATTAGAATTTGATTAGTTTTAGATGTTTTTATATTTATTTTAATTATCCATTTTATGTTTAAAATAGTTATTTAGTTGTTATTTATGTATTTTTATAGGACCAAGGTGATCTGGAGCTTCGAGAAGCAAAACGACAAAAATCGATGCATACCAATGAGCAGGCAGATTCGACCTTCGGAGCTTCTTTCAAGAAAAACTTGATCTTAAAGACTTCATTTGAGAAAACTCCCTTCTTAACTTTTGAAGCTGACTTCCATACCTTTCCAATGGTATAAGGCACGTCAAAATCGGACAAGATTTTCCCAGTCAAAACAGCTGACGAAGTTTGCGAAGATGTCAAAATCCGGAGACAGGGCAGAAAGTCGGCGCCGCGGCGCCCAAAATCAGCGCCACGTCACCCAGCTACTGTTTGCAACTCGTAAAAAAACCGCAAAAACGTAAAAATTACCTGTTTTGCTTGGGAACGAAGTTTTGGACTCCAGGAGGCCTTGGACACTTTAAATAAGACTCTTTTAGATCAGAATAAAGAAGATTGGATACTTAAAAACCTAATTCTCTCTCAAAAAGATAGTAGCCACCAACTTCTCTCAAGAAGACTTGAAGATTTAAGACTCAAGAACTAACAACTCTTAGTTTCTTCTTTTCTCTTTAATCTTCTTTATTTTTCTTGTGTAGTTGATGATGGTTAAACTATTTGAATATTTGTTTTCATTAATTATCATAAACTAATTTTCTTTTACTAGGATTTTAATGGAACTCAACACATAGTTTGAATTTACTTTCTCTCTCTAGCTTGATTTAATGGTTTGTTGAGTTGTTCGTTCAATCTTGTTCTTAATACTTCTAATTGCTTGATCACTAATTAGATTGATTTGTTAACCTAAATACAACTAGACATAGGGAGTTTAGTGTTAGACATGGATTGAATGACACATGTTTCATATTCATTTATTAGGATGAATTGATCTGCAAGTAGGATAGAAATATACTTACTTGTCATATGTAATCATTGTTAGAGCCTAAGTTTAATGAGTTCTTTTTTAATTCAATTATCATAAGCATATAGTTAATTGGTTAGGAAGGATATTTTATAAGACCATCGACAGATGCTTATAAATAAGATAGAACTCTAGGTTAAAAACTCAAGATCATTAATCAAGTGAAGAGGTAGAGAGAGATTCAAGCGAAGTGTTGAGGGAAATTGTAATACTAAACTTTTATAATTAATTGAATTCACCATTTTTAATTTAATTGCTTTTAATATTTTTAATTTAATTTTTGATTATCATCTTTATTTAATTGTTTAGATAAGATTGAGTTTGTTAATTTTAGTACTTAGCAAAATTAATAACAATTCCTTGTGGGTTCGACACTCTACTTCTCATTATATTACTTATTTGCGATACATGCACTTGCGTGGTTAAATCCGACAACAAGTTTTTGGCGTCGTTACCGGGGAATTGTTTATTATTTTTGTTAATATTAATATCAAGCAACCTTAGTCTTAATTTAAACTTTATTTTTCTTTATTTTCAGGTTTTGTTGATTTGGATGCACTATGTGGGATTATAAAAGGGATGCAATCAATACTTTATCTGCACAGATGGGTGCTTTGTCCAAGAAATTTGACATTATGAGTGTGCATTCAGTCCAAAGGCCATTTGTAACATGTGAATTTTGTGAGAAAGGACACACAAGTGATAGATGCCCAACCTATGCTGAATCAATGCAATATGTTGGAAACTACAATATGCATCAAAATAGTTTCTATTCCAACAACTACAATCCAGGTTGGGGAGATCACCAAAATTTTTCCTGGAGTAACAATCAATGGTCCTCCTACTCAGACAATCAAGCATATCCTTTTGAGTTTCCACCAAATGCACAAGCACCTGTCCCAGAAAAGAAACCATCATTGGAAGAGGTGTTTACGAAATTCATGGCAAGCACCGATGCTATCATTCAGAGTCAAGTCCAAGCAACTGTTCTAGAAAATAAGCCATCATTGGAAGAGGTGTACATGCAGTTCATGGCAAGAACCGACACTATCATTCAGGAGCAAGAAGCAGAACTTCAAAGTCAAGAAGCATTACTTCAGAGTCAAGCGACAACACTTAGGAGTCTTGAAACACAAATAAGACAGCTTGTCAATGCCTTTAACAATTGCCCTCAAAAAACTCTTCCAGGTGACATTGAATCTAATTCCAAACCAGGTGAACAAGAGCATTATAACGCCAACACACTTGGGATTGAAAAAGAAATGAAAAGGATAGCAAAGAGCCTGAATTGCCAATCGAGCTTATTGAAGAAGAATTTGTGAAAGCTCAAGAAGAATGGATCCAGTGTGACCCACCACCACAACTTGTTCCCCAATGCATTCAACAGCCAAAACTAGTAGATAGGATAGATAGTGCTAACAACGAGGAATTCATAGAGATTTATCCCATTGATCCACTTAAAGCATTCTTGAATTCTATCACGGAAAGAGATGAATTTCGCTTTCAAGCCTGCAAGCCTGCAAGACTCTTCAAAGAAAGAACAACCAAATGGCATGAATCGAAAATCATCAAGTGGTTAGATACAGGATGATGAACAATGAGATAGTCAAGCCGATGATATAAATCAAGCACTTCTTGGGAAGCAACTCAAGTTCTAAACTTTTTATTTTTATTTTTTCTTTTAATTTTTAGAGTATTTTATTATTATTAATTTTTTTTTTTTACTTTGTTTTCTTTTGTAGTGACTACTCACTCAACTTGGACAAGCATGATAAAGTCTAAGAGGAAAACTAAAGCTTCTCCTGCTTTGCTTGCATCGATAGGGGAATTTTCTTGTTCTTACTCTTTTTATTTCCAAACATTGAAGACAATATTTGTTTTAAGTTTGGGGGTGTGTCTTCAGGTTTATTTTAGTTTGTGTGATTGTTTAATTTTATTATTAGGAGTATAAAAAATAAAAATAAAAAAAAAATTAGTTTTTGCTTGAGATATGATGCACTTATTATGAGAGTCCTTATCCAATGATGAATTTTAGTTATTGATTTATCTTGATTCTTGGGAAAACATAAGCATGAGAAGAATTTGTGTTAAGTTCTTTTGTTAGTTTCATATTAGGATGTGATTTTCACAAATTGAACACTTAATCTCTTGCTTAGATTTGCATTGCTTGTTTAAAGACTAATTATGTTGATATGAATTACAATTATGTCTAGAACCTAGAATTTGTTTGATTCTCTCTCAAGGCGAAATCCTAGACAACACTAAGTTGAGGAAGTGATTTAGGCTATCTTTGGATCGTTTGAGCCTTTCAAGCTTACCTTTATATATGATTATCCTTAGTCTACCTCTTTGTGCCAATTGATATATCTCTTTTCTTTGATTGCCACATATTTTAGCCTAGCCAAATAAGAAAAATCATGATTAACCCTCACTACATAGGCATGTGATGATATTACAGGAAACAATTATGAGCCATGTTGAATTTGGGTGAATTGGTGGTGAATTAAAAAAAAGGTTATAGTTCTTCGAAAACGAAGAACAGAAAACAGAAAAAAAAAAAAAAAAAAGTGAATAAATTGGTGAAACAAAAAGGAAGTGTATTCAAAGAAAGAAGAAAGAATGTAATTTGAGGAAAAGACTATGGCTCTCAAAAAAAAAAAAATCCTGATAAAAATGTAAAGTGTCTATGGGTGAACTTAAACTGAAATAAATCTTTATCCTACCTTGACCCTAGCCTTATATTACAAGCTTAATAAAGACCTACTTGATCCTTAATAAAGTTTTAGTCTACATTAGTGGAGAGAGAGATGAAAAGCAAACATATGGAATCTAGTTTTAGTTTGTATTTTGCATTGATATAAACTTATTTAGATTGCATGTGATGATTTGCAAAGAGATTATGCACACATACACTGAAAATTCATTCAAGCATGAAATTTACGATTGAATTGAATCATGGATTTGGATTATGTTTATGTTCTACTTTGAATCAGGATTTTGAGGTAACTTTTGAGGAAAATTTAAGAAATCATTGTTTGAGTGTATTTATCTTGAGTGATATGTTGAGCTATTTTATTTAGTTAGTTAGTTAGTTTCATTTTGTTTTGCTCGAGGACTAGCAAAATATTAAGTTTTGGGGTGTGATAACTCTAGGAAATATAGTTATTTTGCCACCTTTTATGCTTTTGAATCGGCTAAGTTATTGAGGTTTTTATTAAGATTTGATTAGTTTTAGATGTTTTTTTATTTATTTTAATTATTCATTTAATGTTTAAAATAGTTATTTAATTGTTATTTATGTATTTTTATAGGTCCAAGGTGATCTGGAGCTTCGAGGTGCAAAACGACAAAAATCGGTGCATACCAATGAGCAGGCAGATTCGACCTCCGGAGATTCTTTCTAGAAAAACTTGATCTTAAAGACTTCATTTGATAAAACTCCATTCTTGACTTTTGAAGCTGATTTCCGTACCTTTCCAATGGTATAAGGTGCTAAAAATCGAACAAGATTTTCCCAGTCAAAACAGCTGATGAAGTTTGCGAAGATGTCAGAATCCAGAGATAGGGCAGAAAGTCGACGCCACGACGCCCAAAACCAGCACCACGGCACCCAGCTACTGTTTGCAACTCGTAAAAAAACTACAAAAATGTAAAAATTACCTGTTTTGCTTGGGAACGAAGTTTCGGACTCCAGGAGGCCTTGGACACTTTAAATAGGACATTTTAAAGGTCAGAATAAAGAGGATTGGATACTTATAAACCTAATTCTCTCTCAAGAAGATAGTAGCCATCAACTTCTCTCAAGAAGATTTGAAAATTTGAAGATTGAAGACTCAAAAACTGACAACTCTTAGTTTCTTCTTTTCTCTTCTTTATTTTTCTTGTGTAGTTGATAATGGTTAAACTATTTGAATATTTGTTTTCATTAATTATCATGAACTAATTTTCTTTTACTAGGATTTCAATGGAACTCAACACATAGTTTGAATTTACTTTTTCTTTCTAGTTTGATTTAATGGTTTGTTGAGTTGTTTGTTCAATCTTGTTCTTAATGCTTCTAATTGCTTGATCACCAATTAGATTGATTTGTTAACCTAAATACAACTAGACATAGGGAGTTTATTGTTAGACATGGATTGAATGATACATGTTTCATATTCATTTATTATGATGAATTGATCTACAGATAGGGTAGAAATATACTTACTTGTCATGTGTAACCATTGTTAGAGCCTAAGCTTAATGAGTTATTCTTTAATTCAATTATCATAAAGATATAGTTAATTAGTTAGGAAGGATATTTTTATAAGACCATCGACAGATGCTTATAAATAAGATAGAACTCTAGGTTAACAACTCAGGATTATTAATCAAGTGAAGAGGTAGAGAGAGATTCAAGCGAAGTGTTGAGGGAAGTTGTAATCCTAGGCTTTTATAATATAATTGAATTCACCCTTTCTAATTTAATTGCTTTTAATATTAGTTTATTTTAATTTAGTTTTTGATTATCATCTTTATTTAATTGTTTAGATAAGATTGAGTTTGTTAATTTTAGTACTTAGCAAAATTAATAACAATTCCTTGTGGGTTCGACACTCTACTTCTCATTATATTACTTGTTTGCGATACGTGCACTTGCGTGGTTAAATCCGGCAACATGCACACCAATAAAATCATGTGAAATCAAGGGTTGCATCATACTGGTTCTTGGCTAGATATTTAGACCTTTGGTTTCAGTGGAATATGCTGTAACAGAATAGCGAGCTCCAAAAATATTGCACAAACTTTCCTTAGAGGTATATTGTTTAGTTTCAAGTCTCAACTCTAAAGACCGGTTTGCAACCTTGCTTAAAAGTTTTACAATTATTCTTTAGCTTTTACTCTCTGCACTAATTCCCTAATTTGACCAAATTAGCTATTTTGCTGCTTCAACCACAATCCTTAGTTTCAGATGTCCTAAGCACTGAGCCTTTTCTGAGAGCAACTTCTCCATCATAGCAGAGAGGCACATTGTCAAACAAAATTGAAAAGAAGAGGGGAAATGGGAGGACATGCTTTACATTTCCACTTCAATTTGTGTCCAATATGGGTTCATTAGGAAAAATGAAAATTTGCAGCGACATACTTATGGCCTAAGGGCCTTCGCTGCCATGAAAAAGATGATGAACTAAACTTATCAGATATAAGTTATTTTTTCCACTTCATCGTCGTGAAAAGGAACAACAAACTGTTAAAAACTAGCAAATAGACATCCAAAATGCCAAACAGCAAACCAGATAATGTTCAATAAATAATTAAATAAAAAAGATGAAGCATGATATAGAATAAGACAATTATACCTCCACAATTCTTCCTCTGGGAAGGCCACCACCTAAGGCTAAATCTAATGTCAAACAACCACTAGGAAAAGTTTCACTGTAATGGAAAAAGTTACCAAATGAAGTCAGGATAAAAACAATTCCAGTTCAAACTCTATAACAAAGTGGTCTTGTAGAATTTCGACATAATACTTAAACCCACTGCAAGCAGAAATCTTTTTCCCCATCTTAACAAGACCTTGAATAATGTATTGAAGTAAATTAGTAAGAGAGCTTGTCAACAACAAATACAATGTTATAGTAAGTTAGAATACATACACCAGTGCTCCACCTAAGCTTCCCAATCTCGTAACACTTCCTTTTCCAAATGAACTGTTTATATCATTCATTGCAGCCTCCAATGCTTTTTGCTGGAATTAAAAAAATATATGTATATAACATTAAGCATCCAAAACATAATAATTTTCAACTAATATATTCAACAAAATAAAACAAAGTGGACGGACAGTTTAGCCAAAAGCATATTCATTAAGGCTAAGTTGATTATTACTTTTTCTCTTGCATTTTGCATTGAAAAATTGGCCATAAAGCGAAAGCAAGATGGTATAGAAACCAAAATCATAAGCCGTTAATAATGAACAATTGACTAAAACAAAAATACTAATTCCAATACAACTGTTCTATACAAAAATAAAACAGTTTAGTTTAGCATCCAAAATAAAAATTACATTTTTAACTTTCAATTCTTCAAAAATGTCAGCTTTACAAAGCAACAGAATAACCAAGGTAGCAAAAGTAACAAACCCAAACCGCAGAAAAAGAAATTACAGCCAAGTTTTGAAATGGGCATTTTACTAGCTAAACCAACAAAAAATACCCACAAAAAGGAATTGTTTTAAATAATCAAACTCTTTGAAATGTGAGCCTTCAATGTAATCCCAGAAGCATAGCAATGAAAACGAAGAGTTTGAAATTAGAAATAAAAGTTAAAAGAAGAAAGCATAAAAAAAAAAAGGGGTTACCCTGTCGAGGAAACGGGAGTCAGAGTCGGGAGAGAGAGCGCCATTAACTTTGGGTTCGAATTCGCAGTGAACTTTTCTGAGTGGTTTCTTGGTGGCTACTAAGTGGAAGTGGGAGGAAGTGAGACTGAGAGGTGGGCGTCGTTGAAAATGGTTTTGGAGAGGCAAAGAGTGGTGAGGGAGTTTCAGTTTTAAGGGGAAGACTAAAGAAGAAGAATCCATGCAAACGCAATTCATTGCTAACAAAACAAAGTTGAAAGCAGCGGGCGGCTTCGGCTTCTTCAGCTCTGGTTTATGTACTTTTAATGTCATTTTTAGTCGTATATTATATAAAAAAAATTATTATGTACTTTATTTTAAAAATATGCATTGAGATATTTATATTTTATTTGATATGTTAATATAGTATATGTAAAGGTGGTAAACGGGCCGGTTCGGACGGATTCAGATTGGACTGTTATCGGATTAGTATTATTTTGAGTTCGGGTTATTTCAAATTCGGATCATCTCGGGTTCGGATATTTTTGGATTCGGATAATTTCGAATTCGGATTTTTTCGGGTTCGGATAATTTCAGATTCGGGTTATCTCGGGCTCGGGCCATTTCAAATACGGGCTTTTTCGAGTTTGAATTATTTCGGATTCGGATTGGTTCGACTTTGGGCCAGCTTAGACGAATTCAATAATTTTGGAATTTTTTAAGCTATAAATATTTTTTTAATTTCGAATGTAATGATTAATTTCACTTCAAAAATACTAAATTAAAATTTTAAAAATTAATAAATATTTATATAAATTATACAATAATTTAATTTATAAATTGAGTATTAATATTTTATATTTAAATATTTTATATTATTTTTAGTCCAAAAGTTCAAATAAAAGTTAAATATATAAGTTCAATATATTTACTTATAGTATGAATACAAAAGAATTTGTATATTTTGATGCTTCTTATTATTTTGCAATTGTTATATACTTATATTTTTAAATTTTTTTGATGTTTAGTATTGAATATAGATATAATTAATGATTATATAAGTTTTTTTTTTTATTTTATAAGTGAGTTAAATTAAATATAAAGTAACACTAAAAAAGTAAAAGCTAAAAATCATTGGACTACATGCAAAAAAAAATCGTTAGAAAGAAACAAGTTATAAATAAACCATTAAACATTTATATAAATGACTTTTACTCTTAATCCAATAACTCATTGAATTCTTATAGTCACTTAGTCTAACAAATTTTTATTTTGCTTTATAAGGTTTTTTAGTTATTGTATTATAATTTTTTAAAGAGGATTTTGAATTTTCAAGAATTTGTTCTTATATTTATATTTTTTTTGTTTGAACAAAATTATAAATACTAACATAAAAACATTAGATTTAATTATATACACTAATTGACCAAATTTTTAATTAAAATGATAAATAGTAGACACTAAGAGAATACCAATTAATTGATTTAATTTTAATAATTAATACTTAGAAATTTTAAGAAACCATGATATATAAAAGCTAATTTATATAGTATTGATATAATTTAATATTTGATATTTGATATTGAATATACTATAATTAATGATTATATAAGAAATTTCTTTTTGTTTTATGATTTAAAATAAATATAAAGTGACATTAAAAAAAAAAGTTAAAAACCATTTGGCTACATTTTAAAAAATATCATTAGAAGGAAAAAAGTTATAAATAAAATCCACTAAACATTTATATAAATGATTTTTTCTCTTAACTCAATAACTCATTGGGCTCTTAGTCAGTTAATCCAATAATTTTTAATTTTTTTATTAAGTTTTTTAGTCTTTTATTATAATTTTTTTAACAATATTTTAAAATTTCAAGAGTTTGTTTTTATATTTATATTTTTTATTTGAACATAATTATAAATACTAACATAATAACATTAGATCTAATTGTATACACTAATTGGTTTAACCTTAATAACATTATAAATAGTAACATAATAACATTAGATCTAATTTTCAAATGTTCAATTAAATGTTGAATAGTAGATATTAAAAGAGTACTAATTAATTGATTTAACCTTAATAATTAATACTTAAATTTTTATAAAATCCTGATATGTAAAAGCTAATTATATAGTAATTGATATAATTTTAATATTTGATCCTTTTGACTTTAACATTAGATATAATCAATTAATAATAATTATCCAATTATAATGTTGAATATCAGACATTATTGAAAAGAATATTGATTGTCATTCACAAAAAAATATTTAATATGAATAATTGGTCTATTATTTATCTTAGCACTTAATGGTTAGAAATTTTAGAATACTATGATGTGTAAAAATTAGTTTATATTAAACTATTTTGATCAGTGTTGTCAAGGACATAAGGTGCACTTTAGGCCCTAGAACTCTTATATTGTCTAAGGCGTAAGACAAAAAAACGCTCATCTGAATGAAGTAAGGCGCAATATGTATATGTGTGTATTTTAGTATGTGTATCTGTGTTACATATGAATAACTTAAGATATATAATTATGATAATAAACTCTAAAGAGTAATCTAGTTTATCCTATAAAACATTAGAATCTAATTGTATATTTAATGTGTTTCAAATTAATTATATTTTATAATCCAATTTAAAGATTCACTATTAATTATTTTTATTGATAACACATTATTGATATAATTATATATTAATTATAAATACATTTTCATAAATAATATTTTTTATTTAAGAAAAAATTTATCATTTATTTTTTTAAATAAAATCATATAATTATAATTCGGGTTTTTTTCGGTTATAAATTTGGTTTTTTACGGGTTTTGGAACGGATTGATCTCGAGCTGGGATCGTAGCAAATTTGGTCTTTTACGAGTTCGGGTTTTTCCGGATTCGGGTTTTCTCGGTTTCGGGTTTTTTCGGATTCGAATTTTCTCGGGTTCAAGCCTTTGACTTTTTTAGTCAATTCGGATCGGATTCGGTCTCGGATCGACTCGGCTCGGGCGGGTTCTCGGGTTCGGGCCTGCTTTGCCAGCTCTAAGTATATGGTCTTAACATGGTTAAATTAAAGGGAAAAGTACACTTACCCCCTAAGATTTACTACAAAATACACTTACCCTTTATAGTTTGAAAACTACCCACTTACCTCCTGAGGTTTAATGAAAAACACACTAACCTCCTGAGCCCTAAACCCTAAGTAAATTTTAAATAAAAAGACAATTATACCCTTGTTAATTATTAATCATATATTTATTTTATTTATTTTACTCAATTTTTTATTATAAAATAAAGAGAATTTAATTAATTTTAAAATTATCTTTAATTACTATAAAATTAAATTTTAATTAAATTATATTCTAATTTAAGTAAATATTTTAAACTTATCTTTAATTGAATTATATATTAATTTTGAGGTGAATTCATTAAATTATTTTTATTCAAAATAAATTAATTATCATTGTTTAAAAAAAATTAATGGTTAAGATATTGATTAAAATAAAAAGAGAGAAATAAAGGAGAAGAAAAAAAAAATATATAACTATCAGTATCATCTATGAGATTTTATTGAAATTAAACGTACCTCTATTAGTTTGAAAATCACATTTTATGTGAACCCTAGGGGTTAAACCCTTTGAACCCACTAACAAATACCTAACCCTTAAAAGCCTGTTTCAAAGAACCTAGATTAAGCATGTAAGCTAGACCCTAAGAACTCTAGTTTCAAGAACCTAAGTTTGATAGGTTGAATGCCACAAAGAAAGAATTCTTTGATAAGTTCCTAAGTTCTTTCAAAAACTAAAAGAGAAAACTCTCACTGAATAAAATCAGACTTAATTGATCAAAAGATAATTGAAGTAGACGGCTAAGACATATATTTATAGCCTCCCAATAACCCTAATCTACTAAGTAATAATATGTAAAATATGAGCTGAACATGCTCAAGCTCAAACTTAAATAATTAAAAGATGTCCATGTTACATAATATAGGCCCAAATGCCTAAGTAATTATAAGAATTAAAATAAACCCTCTCTTAGACGCCACATGGTTAAATGAATTGGTCCCCACAATTGTCATGTCAATTAATGAATGAAAGAATATGCCCACTTCTTTAAACATTATGCCGCCACTTGTAAGCCCTCTAATGCCGCCACCTTGTGTTCTTGAATCACATAGACTAAACTTGGATGCAAGTCCATCTTGCATGTTGAAGCCTTTCTTGAATAATTTGCAACATGGCCCAAGTGAATTCCACCTATTCTTGTTATGTTTCCTAGATCTTCTTGGATCTTGGCCCATATAGAAATTGCCATGGGATTGTGCCATCTTGGATCTTATCAAAAATAATTAATGTTATGATTTCATTAATCAAACTAATATTTATTCAAATTTTACTTTAAATATTAAAAATTTCCTCATTTTATTTATTTTTCCTTATTTTATATTTTATATTTTTCTTTTAATTATTTTTTTTATCATTAAACTTTTTAAAATAATTTTAATTTATTTATTTTAAATAAAAATAATTTAATGAATTCATCTCAAAGTTAATATATAATTGAATTAAAGATAAGTTTAAAATATTTAACATGTACTTGCATAAAATTTGATTAAAAAAGAAATAAAGGAGAAGAAAAAAAATATATAATTATCATTGTAGACACCTAATTTTGTCCGGACCACTAAACAGGTATGTTTTCTTCCCATATTGATGTTTCCAAGTATAAAAAGACTGTTTTCATCCTGCAGGTGAGACTCCGAGACTTAGTTTAAAAGGGCGAGCACAAAAACTCAAACTTAAAAAAAGTCAACCCCGAAAAAGTCAACCCCGAAAAAGTCAACCCCAGAAAGTCAACTACTGAAAAAGTCAACCCACTTTCAAAATCAAGATTTTAAGTTCAATTGAAAAATGGAGAAAGAATTTTGATAATCCGATGTCTACATTGAAAGATATGGAGTTCAGAAGTTGGGATTTGGAGGTTCAATAGAAAAGAAACCCTAATCCGAGAAATTTGGGGAAAAGTGCTTAAATGATCAAACTGGTCGAAATTGAAGGTTCCAAATGAAAGATAAGCACTGACTACGGGTAATGGAGAAGTCACTTGCAAGAAAAACCGAAAGAAAGGTCAATCCGGGAGAAAACCGAGAATTAGGGTTTTTAGTGGATTTCGGTGAAATCGGGAAGAATCACAGAAATGGCCCGACTTGGTAAGAACAAAGCCCCCAATGGATGAGGAATGATTAAAAAGGATGGCCCAAGTCTCAGATTGAAGAAAATCTGAAAATCGGACTTGTTTTGAGCAAAACCGGGTTTCGGAGGTTAAAGAGGCAAAATTGGAAAAATTTGGGAAAAATAGCAAATGGACTCCGAAAATTCTGAAAAATTTGTCAATCTCATTCTTAAATCATTTGAAGGAGATTGGCGAAAGAAAATCTTGATTCCGAGTTTGTTTGCAAAATGGCCAAATCCCGGGCTTCTAATGCAGTAATTCAAAAAGATAAATCCCGGAAAAATAGCAAATGGACTCCAAAAATTCTGAAATTTGGCAAATCTCATTTTTAAATTATTTGGAAGAATTTTGATAATCCGAGGTCTACATTGAAAGATATGGAGTTCAGAAGTTGGGATTTGGAGGTTCAATAGAAAAGAAACCCTAATCCGAGAAATTTGGGGAAAAGTGCTTAAATGATCAAACTGGTCGAAATTGAAGGTTCCAAATGAAAGATAAGCACTGACTACGGGTAATGGAGAAGTCACTTGCAAGAAAAACCGAAAGAAAGGTCAATCCGGGAGAAAACCGAGAATTAGGGTTTTTAGTGGATTTCGGTGAAATCGGGAAGAATCACAGAAATGGCCCGACTTGGTAAGAACAAAGCCCCCAATGGATGAGGAATGATTAAAAAGGATGGCCCAAGTCTCAGATTGAAGAAAATCTGAAAATCGGACTTGTTTTGAGCAAAACCGGGTTTCGGAGGTTAAAGAGGCAAAATTGGAAAAATTTGGGAAAAATAGCAAATGGACTCCGAAAATTCTGAAAAATTTGTCAATCTCATTCTTAAATCATTTGAAGGAGATTGGCGAAAGAAAATCTTGATTCCGAGTTCGTTTGCAAAATGGCTAAATCCCGAGCCTCCTATGCAGTAAGTCAAGCCGATAAATCCCGAAAAAATACCAAATGAGCTCCAAAAATTATGAAAACTTCCAGATCACACTTTTTAATTATTTTGAAGAGATTGGTGAAGACAAATCTTGATTTGGAGCTCGTTTAAAAAATGGTAAAAAGTAGGGGCATAAAAGGATATTTTGGGAAGAAAAAATCCAAATAAATAGCAAACGGACTCGGATAATTTTGAAAACTTCCAGAACTCAATATTTTATTATTTTGGAAGCATTAAAAAAAGAAAAATTGAATTTGGAGCCCGTTTGATATTCATTTTGCATCCGGGGGGCAAAATGGTCGTTTCACCCAAGCAACCGAAAAGGGCTTCTTTGGGCCTTTCAAAAATCAGAGCTGGGCTGGAAAAGAGAAGTGCTGGCCTGCCCAAGCCCAAAGGAAGGAGGAAGCTTAGGATTTTTTCAATCAAGTGATTAAAAATCAAGAGTTAAGTTAGAGATTTTCATTTTTGAGCCTAAGTCCTAATCCCACATCCCTTTGTAATGTCAAGCCAAGGAGGTGCTCACCTTATAAATAAGGAGTCTTGGCCTTTGGTTGAGATCACCCACTACCCCTTGTGAGATAGTCTATACACTTGTATTAGGATTATCCGGGTGGTGAGTCATAGTGTTTTTGTTGAGAGGGTTTGTAGCTTAATCCGTTCAAAAGCTACTCTGAGGGTTTGTAGCTTAATCCGTTCAAAAGCTACTCTGAGGGTTTGTAGCTTAATCCGTTCAAAAGCTACTCTGAGGGTTTATAGCTTAATCCGTTCAAAAGCTACTTGGTGAGTTTTCATTTTAAAATAATGTTTCTTGTTCTTCCTTCATTTCCTTTCTTAAGTATATTTTTCTTACATTTTGTTTTTACAATAAACTCACCATGGCCAAATGGCCTACATTATTTATTTTAAGTTGTTGTTTTTGATTCATTTTACCATATTGTTTATGCTATTTTCTTTATTTTTGATGTTTTAAATATTATGTTATTTCATGTTCTTAAGTTATATTTAATTTGGTTACTTTGTTTGTTGCCATTTATGTCTTAGATATCATGTTTTTGCATTTTTAATTTTCTGTTTTCATGTTGTTTAAATTTGAGCATGTTTTAGAGTTAGCATATTAAGTGTTTGTGAAAATGCTTGTGTGATTCTTTGCATGATTCTTGTTTTATATCTTAGTGAGCATGTTTTAGATTTGGTATATTAGGTGTTTGTGAAAATGTTTGTGTGATTTTTGTGTTATGACTTAGTTTTTCATGCTAGCATACCAAGTGTTTGTGAAAATGCCATGCATATCTTAGGTCTAGGTTGCATTTATCGCCATGCAAGTTCATGTTAGGTCTAGGCCATATTATTTATGTCATGCATTTTCCTTACATTTAGGTTTAAATCCATGCATTTCATGCATTATGTTTGCTGCATTATTTCATGCATTTCATGTTCATGCCACTTGAATAATGACTTGAGCCAATTAATGGTTCAAAGTCATGCTCTCTTGAGCACACTTGTGGAAAATTAAGTTTGTCAAGTTGATTATTCAACCTTTGTGATTTTTTTACTTAGCCATTTTTTTATCTAACTTTCAAAAAGTCTTAGATACTGTTTGCAAATCATTTTATGAGTTTCAAATATTTTTATTTTAATTTTTAAATGATTTTATCAAAGAAAAAAAATGTGTTGGCAAAGCAGTTTTTTTCCACCCAAAACTTGTACATCTCCGATTTTTCTGGGAATTCATCTTTGATCAGAAAATTAAGTCGATTTTTTCCCGTGTATTTTTACATGTCCTGAGTCTCCAACAATTTTTTCAGAATTTTTGGAATTTTTAAAAATAGGGTAAAAAATCGTGGATTAAAACTGGACAGTGGAGTCAGAATTGAATTTAAAGAAAAACAAAGCAGTTTTTTCTCCTCCAAAAACTCGTACATCTCTGGTTTTTCTGGGAATCCATCTTTGATCCGAAAATTAATTCGATTTTTTCCCGTGTATTTTTACATGTCCTGAGTCTCCAATAATTTTTTAAGAATTTTTGGAATTTGTAAAAATAGGGTAAAAAATCGTGGATTAAAACTGGACAGTGGAGTCAGAATTGAATTTAAAGAAAAACAAAGCAGTTTTTTCTCCTCCAAAAACTCGTACATCTCTGGTTTTTCTGGGAATTCATCTTTGATCAAAAAATTATGACGATTTTTTCTCGTGTAGTTTTACATGTCCTGAGTCTCCAGTATTTTTTTTAGAATTTTTGGAATTTTTAAAAATAGGATAAAAAATCGTGGATTAAAACTGGACAGTGGAGTCAGAATTAAAAAAAAAAAACCATTTTTCTGTTTTGGTTAATTTACTTAGAGTGGGCTGATTAGGAGAGTTAGCTACTGACTTAGGGTGATTTCTAAGCCTTTTTAAACTCTAAAAATTGTTTTTCAAGTCCCGGGTTAAGGGTAGTCAAGTCCGGATTTTTAAACTTAGGAAATTAGAGCTATTTAAAAAAAAGGATTTAGCCCAGTTTTTATTTTTAATCCAAGCTTTTTCAAAATTGTTTTCAAACAATCACAAAGTATTTTGGTTTTAGAGTATTTAATTTGACATATTTTCCTAAGGTAGCCGGATATCTTTTTTAGATATACGGATTTCCTTAATTAAAGGAAAAAATACATTTCATGCATTGCATTTTTATATTCATGCATTTTATATAATATGTGATTCTTGCCATAATAATTTCTATGTGTCATGACATTTAGGTTGCATTATATTATTTAGATTTTGCTATGTCATTTTATTTATGTCATGCCTATACATATTCATTTCTTTTAAATGTTTTCAAAAAAGATAATGGTTTTCAACAAAAATAAAGATATTCCCGAGTTAAAATAATTCATGAGTTCTCTACCGGGTTTGCTGGAGGGAATTTCATCAATTATCATTAATAAAGGAATATCTTTCTTTCAAAAAGAGAATGATTCGGAAAATTTTCCAAAACTAATAAAAATTTCTATATTTTGCCACGTTTGTTGGGGAATATAAGAAAATTTTGAATTTATAAATTCCGAATCATTTTCAAATAAAAATTGAATTATTTTTCTTTAAATTGGGGATTAACTTGAAATACTAAATTTAAAACCAATCTTTACCGAGACTTGAGATAATACATGATTAATAAGGTACCGATTTATACGGGCGTTGTGGGGGTGCTAATCCTTCCCCGCACGTAACCGACTCCCGAACCCGCTTCTTTGATTTCTCTGGTTTTAAAACGCAGACTTGAAATTGGTTTTTAAAATGTTTTAATTAATTTTTAAAATATTTTATAAAACCGGTTTTAATAGGTGGCCGATCACACCTAGCTAAAAAAGATTGGTGGCGACTCCATGTCTTTTTTAAGGTCATTTTCAAAACCTTCATTTTTCTAGAGGAATTAAGTCGACTTTTCCTCGGTTTTTTTTAATGTCACGCTTAACGAATAATAAAGTCTTGCGATGAGACTCGTTATTTTTTAGGTTGCGACAGCTTGGCGACTCCGCTGGGGACATATTAGAGAGTCAGGCCTAGAAATTAGTCGTGTGTTATCAAAGTCTCGGTTTTGTTGGTTTAATTGGTATTTAATTTTAATTCCCACATTTTTTTAATAAGGAGAATTTTGAAAATAATAAAATGTTTTTAAATATGTTCATACTCATGTGCATGCATTTTATTTTTGTTCTCTAGTTATTTAAGGTTGTATATTATAATTGCTTGTTGGTTAAGGCGTTACACTATTCTTGAATGTTTTAATTGCTAGGGCATTTAGAATAAGGTTTGTAGAATAGGTAGTGAAAGGTTTGATATTCCTCCACACACACTACACGTGCATTTGCATAACATGAATCCTCTACCCGGGTTCCGTCCTTTTAAGTGGAAGTAAAGTAACTACGCCTTCGTGATTGATCCTCCGTATGGGCTAGTGAAACACTTTCGGAGTATAAAGTACCTAATGCCTTCGTGATGATCCTCCGCATGGGCATAGGAAAATATACTCTAACGAATTGAACCCGCTTTTATCGGGGTGCCTTACTAGCCTTCACCGGCGACAGTGAGGAACAATTCGGGGCCTTAGAACCGATTCACCCTCATATAGTGAACCTAGGCAAAGCCATGCCGAATTTCCGTTAGACATACCGAAAATAGGAACACATGGAGGGACATTTCTAAACTTTTTGTTACCTATTTTACACTCCGAATAAGTGTGGTAGATCGGGCAACGATGTACGTACATCGCCCGTAATAAATATGATACTCCGCCTCGATGGCATCGTGATGCCTAAATAAGCAGATATTGCTGGGGCAGATGTTTATTAGCTGTTTTTTAAAAAAAAAAAAAAATCTTTTTTCAAGCATTTTTGCATGTTGCACATTCCATGCATGTGTGAATGGGGCATATACATTTTTGGTTGTATTATTGATCTTATTCTTTGCAATAAACAGTTGATAATTTAATTTGATGATTTCATAAAATCGGTAGTGTCACATGAACATTTGCATATTGTACCATAGTAAGATCCACCCTGAAATTCTTTTGAAAATGGTGTGATTGGTTTATCAAAAAAAAAAAAAATTGGAGGCAAATCTTGCATAATGAGATTTTTGAATAACCAAGATTTAGGTCCCACCAATTTCGTGTAATCATTGATTTCTTTGTATATACCTTTGTGTTAATTCATTTATTTTTGCATGTATCATTTTGACATCATGTTATAGTCATAGCATGCATGGTCATTCATTGTAAGATACGTTTATGACATGCATGGTCATTATTTGTATATACTTATGTATCAATTTATTCTTTCTTTACATGCATCATGTTGGCATCAAGTTGCATTCATGCATTCATAGTCAGCATGATTTTTTCTGTATATATCCATATATCAATTTATTCTTTCTTTACATGCATCATGTTGGCATCCAGTTGCATTCATGCATTCATAGTTAGCATGATTTTTCTGTATATATCCATTATCAATTTATTCTTTCTCTATATGCATCATGGTAGCATCAAGTTGCATTCATGCATTCATAGTCAACATGATTTTTCTGTATCTATTCATATATCAATTTATTCTTTCTTTACATGCATCATGTTAGCATCAGGGTGCATTCATGGCATACATAGTCATCATGATATGCTCATGCATTAATTTGTCATATTGGCATCAGGTTGCGTTCATGACATACACGGTCAGCATGATTTTCTTTGTATATACTCTGTGTCAATCATTTATTCTTCACATGCATCATAATTGACATTGTGTGGCATTCATAGTGTATATGATCATTCATTGAGAAATGCATTTGGAACATACATGGTCATTCATTGTATATATCCATGCATTGATTTTTCTTATTCTTTAAATGCATCATGTTGGCATCGTGTTGCATTTATAACATACATGGTCAACATGTTTCCACTGTATATGACCACACATAACTTTGTTTATCCTTCATATGCATCAAATTGCACTCATGACATTCATAGCTCATTCATCATGAAACACATTAATAAGATGAAATAGAAATTGGCTTAGCTTTGAAGAGTTTTCTTCGTCAGCTAAAAGCTATGACCCCAACAGCAAGTGCGAGTATCATATTGGGGCAATTGGGCATTTGACTAAAAAAACTGAAGGAAAGAATTGAGGGTCTTGTCCACGATGGCATTTGGATTCCAGAGCTTATCGAACATTGGAAATCTGTTTTGAAAGAATTTTGAGGATAAAAATTGTTATCTTTGAAAGCATGTCAATATGAGCATTCTGATGCATATTTTTCTATACACTTTGATGATGAAAGCGCTTGTCTCATGATGACATCTACATGAAATAAATAAATTTTGAATTTAAATATTTTGTGTTCATTTTATTTTAGCAATAAATTTGAATTTGCAAAAACAAATGAAACTTTGAGAAAATTTGTGGTAAATAATAAATAAGTGGTTTTCACATGAAATAATGAACAATCTTGAGAATATTGATGATCTTTGTTAAAAATGACCCAATACTTTCTCCCCTCTCTTTTAGGCTTTCCTAAGCCTAAATCCTTTGAACCGAGACCACTTGAAAGACCTAATACTTCGAGGAATATGAATGTTTGAACTTCATAAACCATTGTCGTCATAGAATAAGCAAAGATGTAGATCCTAGTCTAGGCTATGAACAAAGGAACAAACTTTTCGAAATTTTTTCGAACTCCTTGAAATTAAACAAATGAGACATTCTTTCAAGAATCTAGATCATGGTAATTTGATGTGTGTCAAGGCTGTGCCCAAAACCATTCACAACCTTTCCCAATAACCACAAAACACTAATTGCCCAAACATCATGATTGACATCCTGGGGCACAATGATTAAACTAGATTATCCCTTGTCCCAGAGAAAACCCGTTTTTGGGTCATATTTTCCTTGTCTCTTCAAAGAACTCAGATTGGAAACTCAGCCTTTTCAAAATAGACCTAGACTTGCTATGTTCCTCGTTGATACAAATTCTCAAGGTTAATCAAATTGGGGCATCATATGTGGAAATGATGGATACATGGTGAATAAGGATGGATTAAACGCATGAATCGTTGGGGCATGCGATGAAAAATGAAAAATGAAAAAATTTGTGATATCATGCATATGAGAATTCGGATGATTCCAAAGTGCAAAATGAAATTCTGAATATCTATTTCCCCTGAGGATTGCTTTTCAATGAGAATATTTGGGCTTGATATGATGAATGGCCATCTTTCATATCCCTTTCACAAGAAAAAAATTATTATCCATAGTCACCCCTTTTGAGCCAAAAGAATTCTTAATTCTTTGAACCCTGATCAAGGATTACCCTCTACACTGGGGGGCAAATGCGAGGAAAGATCTTTTCAAAGATCATTGAGAAATGAGTGACAGCTCAGGGACAGACACAAAGCAAATGGACCCCGAATAAATACGGGCGCACTCTGTCAAAGAAAAAAGAAGAGGAAAAGATGACGAAATGAAAGCCAAGAAAAACAAACAAAAAACACAATAAAAAAATATGTGTGAAAGACATGGCAAATTGAAAGCCAAAAGCAAGGAAGAAAAAGAGCAAAATCAAAAAGAAAGAAATGTCCAAGAAGAGACACATGCTTCAAAGAAAATCCTCTTCAAGAAAGGATCCTTGATCTTATTACCCTCAAACACATATTTTGGGCCTATTTATCCTTTCTTTCTGAACCCTGAGCCATGGCCTACATTACGTGCTTTAAAAGTCCATTTTGATCAAGCATGAATGTTTAATTTGAAGGGTTTTCCTCAGATTTTATCCCATCTCATCAAATTCTCATTTCACTAAGGAAGAATTTAGAATTCTCAAGTGCATGGTAAAAAAAAACAAAAAAAAGAGAAAATTTGAAAAGAATGGGACTCTAGGGCGAAAACCCAAAAAAAATGGGCGGTCTAGAGTAGAATGGGAATTTTCGATGCCATCGATGATAGTGCCGATACCCCAAAAGAAAAGATCTTATTAAAGGAGTGGTCATCGAGGAACATCTAGGAATTCCTGAACCCCCCAAATTGTCAGCTCTCATTCGGAGGATTGTCTTCAAAAACTGAAACTTTGTTCCCAAGATTAAACTTTCCGGTTTAAACATCCTAGCCAATCTTGATGCTTGACAAAATGCCTTGATATGGAAACTAAAAGAATGTTGAATTTGTTTGGTTCTCAATGAATTCATGATTTATAAAACCTGTTCCATTTGTGAGCCTAGAAGGGACATACATTTTTGTTGTGAAGTTTTCCTGAAAAAACCAAAATCTTGTTGTATCAAGCCTTGTCAATTCGAATTGAAAAACCCAAATTAATACTTAGGGGATTTTCTAACAGTGATCATCAGTCATCAAAAGATTTGTACATCATACACTGTGGAGTTAAAATTTTTGGCTTAGAAGTTTTCCTTAAATAAGCAAAATTGTTTTTCAAAAAGGGAAAATAAAAATATTTTTGAAATACCCATTTTTGATGTTGACATGAGACAAGGGTTTTTCTAACCCAAAAGTATAGAACTGCCAGGATAGGTCCCGACTTCCAGATATGAGAAGAAGAAATCAAACTCAGTTCAGATCTCTATTGATGAAAGTTTGAAAACTTTTGGGGCAAAGAGAATAGCCAAAATGAATTGAAGATATACTCTGATTTGAAGAGAAAAAATGAATTTGAAAGGCTAAGCCAAAGTCTAGAAAAACAACCGGGGGCATTTGCATCACTCATGAGCACTCATCTCTTTATCGAGCTTTTGCATCTGCACAGTGTCAGCAAGCATTTGCATCATTCATGGGTATTTGCATTGGCACTATTCCATAAGCATCTGCATTTTACCTTTACATTTACATTCTTCATGGAATTCGCATTTGTGTCATCTCAAGCAATTGCATCATTTCTAGAATCATTGCATTTTCATTATTGTGTGGTAATTGTAGTTACACCATTCATAAATCAGTTACATGAACACAATTAGTAGGGGCATCTGCATCACGAAACATGGGCATCAATCCAGGCCATTTGCATTTGCACTAAGAAATATTTTACATTTGCACCATGAAGCATGAGCACCTTGTTAAAAGACATGTGCATCTGCATCATTTCTCAAAGCTTCTGGTGGGGATATCCAGAATTTTACAGTTTTTAAAAAGTGAACAAGTCTTCGGTGGTGATAGCTGAAACCTCTGGTGGAGATATCCAGAGTTTTATAATTTTGAAAAATGAGAAATTTTCTTCTGGTGGGGATATCCAGAATTTTACAATGAGCAAGTCTTCGGTGGTGATATCCAGAATTTTGCAGTTTTAAAAGTGAACAAGTCTTCGGTGGTGATAGCTGAAGCCTCTGGTGGAGATATCCAGGGTTTTATAATTTTAAAACATGAGAAATTTTATTCTGAAGGAGTTACCCAGAATTTTACAATGAGCAAGTCTTTGGTGGTGATAGCCAAAGCTTCTGGTGGTGATATCCAGAATAAATACGGGCGCACTCTGTCAAAGAAAAAAGAATAGGAAAAGATGACGAAATGAAAGCCAAGAAAAACAAACAAAAAACACAATAAAAAAATGTGTGTGAAAGACATGGCAAATTGAAAGCCAAAAGCAAGGAAGAAAAAGAGCAAAATCAAAAAGAAAGAAATGTCCAAGAAGAGACACATGCTTCAAAGAAAATCCTCTTCAAGAAAGGATCCTTGATCTGATTACCCTCAAACACATATTTTGGGCCTATTTATCCTTTCTTTCTGAACCCTGAGCCATGGCCTACATTACGTGCTTTAAAAGTCCATTTTGATCAAGCATGAATGTTTAATTTGAAGGGTTTTCCTCAGATTTTATCCCATCTCATCAAATTCTCATTTCACTAAGGAAGAATTTAGAATTCTCAAGTGCATGGTAAAAAAAAAAAAAGAGAAAAATTGAAAAGAATGGGACTCTAGGGCGAAAACCTAAAAAAACGGGCGGTCTAGAGTAGAATGGGAATTTTCGATGCCATCGATGATAGTGCCGATACCCCAAAAGAAAAGATCTTATTAAAGGAGTGGTCATCGAGGAACATCTAGGAATTCCTGAACCCCCCAAATTGTCAGTTCTCATTCAGAAGATTGTCTTCAAAAACTGAAACTTTTTTCCTCCAAAATCAACTTTCCAGTTTAAACATCCCGGCCAATCTTGACGCTTGTCAAAATGCCTTGATATGGAAACTAAAAGAATGTTGAATTTGTTTGGTTCTCAATGAATTCATGATTTATAAAAACTGTTCCATTTGTGAGCCTAGAAGGGATATACATTTTTGTCATGAAGTTTTCCTGGAAAAGCCAGAATCTTGTTATACCAAGCCTTGCCAATCCCAGTTGAAAAAAAAAAAAAACAGATTGATACTTAGAGAAATTTCTAACAATGATCATCAGTCTTCAAAAGATTTGTACATCACACATTGTGGGGTTAATATTTTTTGTTCAGAAGTTTTCAAAATAAGAAAACAAATAAATATATTTTTGAAATACCCATTTTGATGTTGACATGAGATAAGGATTTTTCTAATTCAAAGGTATAGAATTGCCAGAATAGGTCCTGACTTCCAGATATGAGAAGAAGAAATCGAACTCAGTTCAGATCTCTATTGATGAAAGTTTGAAAACTTTTGGGGCAAAGAGAATAGCCAAAATGAATTGAAGGTATACTCTGATTTGAAGAGGAAAAATGAATTTGAAAGGCTAAGCCAAAGTCTAGAAAAACAACCGGGGGCATTTACATCACTCATGAGCACTCATCTCTTTATCGAGCTTTTGCATCTGCACAGTGTCAGCAAGCATTTGCATCATTCATGGGTATTTGCATTGGCATTATTCCATAAGCATCTGCATTTTACCTTTACATTTACATTCTTCATGGAATTCGCATTTATGTCATCTCAAGCAATTGCATCATTTCTAGAATCATTGCATTTCATTATTGTGTGGTAATTGTAGTTACACCATTCATAAACCAGTTACATGAACACAATTAGTAGGGGCATCTGCATCATGAAACATGGGCATCAATCCAGGCCATTTGCATTTGCACTAAGAAATATTTTACATTTGCACCACGAAGCATGAGCACCTTGTTAAAAGACATGTGCATCTGCATCATTTCTCAAAGCTTCTGGTGGGGATATCCAGAATTTTACAATTTTAAAAGTGAACAAGTCTTCGGTGGTGATAGCTGAAGCCTCTGGTGGAGATATCCAGGGTTTTATAATTTTAAAACATGAGAAATTTTATTCTGAAGGAGTTACCCAGAATTTTACAATGAGCAAGTATTTGGTGGTGATAGCCAAAGCTTCTGGTGGTGATATCCAGAATTTTGCAGTTTTAAAAGTGAACAAGTCTTCAGTGGTGATAGCTGAAACCTCTGGTGGAGATATCCAGGGTTTTATAATTTTGAAAAATGAGAAATTTTATTCTGAAGGAGTTACCCAGAATTTTACAATGAGCAAGTCTTTGGTGGTGATAGCCAAAGCTTCTGGTGGGGATATCCAGAATTTTACAATTTTAAAAGTGAACAAGTCTTCGGTGGTGATAGCTGAAGCCTCTGGTGGAGATATCCAGGGTTTTATAATTTTGAAAACATGAGAAATTTTATTCTGAAGGAGTTACCCAGAATTTTACAATGAGCAAGCCGTTGGTGGTGATAGCCAAAGCTTCTGGTGGTGATATCCAGAATTTTGCAGTTTTAAAAGTGAACAAGTCTTCGGTGGTGATAGCTGAAGCCTCTGGTGGAGATATCCAGGGTTTTATAATTTTGAAAAATGAGAAATTTTATTCTGAAGGAGTTACCCAGAATTGTACAATGAGCAAGTCTTTGGTGGTGATAGCCAAAGCTTCTGGTGGTGATATCCAGAATTTTGCAGTTTTAAAAGTGAAAAAGTCTTCGGTGGTGATAGCTGAAGCCTCTGGTGGAGATATCCAGGGTTTTATAATTTTGAAACATGAGAAATCTTCTTCTGGAGGTGAGACCCAAAATTTTTACATTAAAAAAAAAAAAAAATGAGCAAGACTCTGGTGGTGATAGCCGAAGCTTCTGGTGGAGATATCCAGAATTTTGAACACAGCTGAGAACAAGATAGGTTAAGGCCCCGAAACCATCGTCGAGGTCATTTCCTTTCTTGCAAATCGATTTCGTTTCCTTAAGACGAATCGAGCCTTGATTAGGTAGGGAATTCAATTTAAAGACAAATCTTCAATTTACTGTTGTTTTTAAAAAAAAAAAACCCTTTCCTTTCCTTCACATGTGATTTCACTGACCGTACAAAATTAGTGTTGGTTTATCTTTGCCTGATTCCTGATTCTCAGCAATAGCCAAAGAGGGGCAGCTGTAGACACCTAATTTTGTCCGGACCACTAAACATGTATGTTTTCTTCCCATATTGATGTTTCCAAGTATAAAAAGACTGTTTTCATCCTGCAGGTGAGACTCTGAGACTTAGTTTAAAAGGGCGAGCACAAAAAGTCAAACTTAAAAAAAGTCAACCCCGAAAAAGTCAACCCCGAAAAAGTCAACCCCAGAAAGTCAACTACTGAAAAAGTCAACCCACTTTCAAAATCAAGATTTTAAGTTCAATTGAAAAATGGAGAAAGAATTTTGATAATCCGAGGTCTACATTGAAAGATATGGAGTTCGAAAGTTGGGATTTGGAGGTTCAATAGAAAAGAAACCCTAATCCGAGAAATTTGGGGAAAAGTGCTTAAATGATCAAACTGGTCGAAATTGAAGGTTCCAAATGAAAGATAAGCACTGACTACGGGTAATGGAGAAGTCACTTGCAAGAAAAACCGAAAGAAAGGTCAATCCGGGAGAAAACCGAGAATTAGGGTTTTTAGTGGATTTCGGTGAAATTGGGAAGAATCACAGAAATGGCCCGACTTGGTAAGACCAAAGCCCCCAATGGATGAGGAATGATTAAAAAGGATGGCCCAAGGCTCAGATTGAAGAAAATCTGAAAATCGGACTTGTTTTGAGCAAAACCGGGTTTCGGAGGTTAAAGGGGCAAAATTGGAAAAATTTGGGAAAAATAGCAAATGGACTCCGAAAATTCTGAAAAATTTGTCAATCTCATTCTTAAATCATTTTAAGGAGATTGGCGAAATAAAATCTTGATTCCGAGTTTGTTTGCAAAATGGCCAAATCCCGGGCTTCTAATGCAGTAATTCAAAAAGATAAATCCCGGAAAAATAGCAAATGGACTCCAAAAATTCTGAAATTTGGCAAATATCATTTTTAAATTATTTGGAAGAGATTGGCGAAAGAAAATCTTGATTCCGAGTTCGTTTTCAAAATGGCTAAATCCCGAGCCTCCTATGCAGTAAGTCAAGCCGATAAATCCCGAAAAAATACCAAATGAGCTCCAAAAATTATGAAAACTTCCAGATCACACTTTTTAATTATTTTGAAGAGATTGGTGAAGAAAAATCTTGATTTGGAGCTCGTTTAAAAAACGGTAAAAAGTAGGGGCATAAAAGGACATTTTGGGAAGAAAAAATCCAAATAAATAGCAAACGGACTCGGATAATTTTGAAAACTTCCAGAACTCAATATTTTATTATTTTGGAAGCATTAAAAAAAGAAAAATTGAATTTGGAGCCCGTTTGATATTTATTTTGCATCCGGGGGGCAAAATGGTCGTTTCACCCAAGCAACCGAAAAGGGCTTCTTTGGGCCTTTCAAAAATCAGAGCTGGGCTGGAAAAGAGAAGTGCTGGCCTGCCCAAGCCCAAAGGAAGGAGGAAGCTTAGGATTTTTTCAATCAAGTGATTAAAAATCAAGAGTTAAGTTAGAGATTTTCATTTTTGAGCCTAAGTCCCAATCCCACATCCCTTTGTAATGTCAAGCCAAGGAGGTGCTCACCTTATAAATAAGGAGTCTTGGCCTTTGGTTGAGATCACCCACTACCCCTTGTGAGATAGTCTATACACTTGTATTAGGATTATCCGGGTGGTGAGTCATAGTGTTTTTGTTGAGAGGGTTTGTAGCTTAATTCGTTCAAAAGCTACTCTGAGGGTTTGTAGCTTAATCCGTTCAAAAGCTACTCTGAGGGTTTGTAGCTTAATCCGTTCAAAAGCTACTCTGAGGGTTTATAGCTTAATCCGTTCAAAAGCTACTTGGTGAGTTTTCATTTTAAAATAATGTTTCTTGTTCTTCCTTCATTTCCTTTCTTAAGTATATTTTTCTTACATTTTGTTTTTACAATAAACTCACCATGGCCAAATGGCCTACATTATTTATTTTAAGTTGTTGTTTTTGATTCATTTTACCATATTGTTTATGCTATTTTCTTTATTTTTGATGTTTTAAATATTATGTTATTTCATGTTCTTAAGTTATATTTAATTTGGTTACTTTGTTTGTTGCCATTTATGTCTTAGATATCATGTTTTTGCATTTTTAATTTTCTGTTTTCATGTTGTTTAAATTTGAGCATGTTTTAGAGTTAGCATATTAAGTGTTTGTGAAAATGCTTGTGTGATTCTTTGCATGATTCTTGTTTTATATCTTAGTGAGCATGTTTTAGATTTGGTATATTAGGTGTTTGTGAAAATGTTTGTGTGATTTTTGTGTTATGACTTAGTTTTCATGCTAGCATACCAAGTGTTTGTGAAAATGCCATGCATATCTTAGGTCTAGGTTGCATTTATCGCCATGCAAGTTCATGTTAGGTCTAGGCCATATTATTTATGTCATGCATTTTCCTTACATTTAGGTTTAAATCCATGCATTTCATGCATTATGTTTGCTGCATTATTTCATGCATTTCATGTTCATGCCACTTGAATAATGACTTGAGCCAATTAATGGTTCAAAGTCATGCTCTCTTGAGCACACTTGTGGAAAATTAAGTTTGTCAAGTTGATTATTCAACCTTTGTGATTTTTTTACTTAGCCATTTTTTTATCTAACTTTCAAAAAGTCTTAGATACTGTTTGCAAATCATTTTATGAGTTTCAAATATTTTTATTTTAATTTTTAAATGATTTTATCAAAGAAAAAAAATGTGTTGGAATGTTTAAAAATAGGGTAAAAAATCGTGGATTAAAACTGGACAGTGGAGTCAGAATTGAATTTAAAGAAAAACAAAGCAGTTTTTTCTCCTCCAAAAACTCGTACATCTCTGGTTTTTCTGGGAATTCATCTTTGATCCGAAAATTAATTCGATTTTTTCCCGTGTATTTTTACATGTCCTGAGTCTCCAATAATTTTTTAAGAATTTTTGGAATTTTTAAAAATAGGGTAAAAAATCGTGGATTAAAACTGGACAGTGGAGTCAGAATTGAATTTAAAGAAAAACAAAGCAGTTTTTTCTCCTCCAAAAACTCGTACATCTCTGGTTTTTCTGGGAATTCATCTTTGATCAAAAAATTAAGACGATTTTTTCTCGTGTAGTTTTACATGTCCTGAGTCTCCAGTATATTTTTTAGAATTTTTGGAATTTTTAAAAATAGGATAAAAAATCGTGGATTAAAACTGGACAGTGGAGTCAGAATTAAAAAAAAATAACCATTTTTCTGTTTTGGTTAATTTACTTAGAGTGGGCTGATTAGGAGAGTTAGCTACTGACTTAGGGTGATTTCTAAGCCTTTTTAAACTCTAAAAATTGTTTTTCAAGTCCCGGGTTAAGGGTAGTCAAGTCCGGATTTTTAAACTTAGGAAATTAGAGCTATTTAAAAAAAAAGGATTTAGCCCAGTTTTTATTTTTAATCCAAGCTTTTTCAAAATTGTTTTCAAACAATCACAAAGTATTTTGGTTTTAGAGTATTTAATTTGACATATTTTCCTAAGGTAGCCGGATATCTTTTAGATATACGGATTTCCTTAATTAAAGGAAAAACTACATTTCATGCATTGCATTTTTATATTCATGCATTTTATATAATATGTGATTCTTGCCATAATAATTTCTATGTGTCATGACATTTAGGTTGCATTATATTATTTAGATTTTGCTATGTCATTTTATTTATGTCATGCCTATACATATTCATTTCTTTTAAATGTTTTCAAAAAAGATAATGGTTTTCAACAAAAATAAAGATATTCCCGAGTTAAAATAATTCATGAGTTCTCTATCGGGTTTGCTGGAGGGAATTTCATCAATTATCATTAATAAAGGAATATCTTTCTTTCAAAAAGAGAATGATTCGGAAATTTTTCCAAAACTAATAAAAATTTCTATATTTTGCCACGTTTGTTGGGGAATATAGGAAAATTTTGAATTTATAAATTCCGAATCATTTTCAAATAAAAATTGAATTATTTTTCTTTAAATTGGGGATTAACTTGAAATACTAAATTTAAAACCAATCTTTACCGAGACTTGAGATAATACATGATTAATAAGGTACCGATTTATACGGGCGTTGTGGGGGTGCTAATCCTTCCCCGCACGTAACCGACTCCCGAACCCGCTTCTTTGATTTCTCTGGTTTTAAAACGCAGACTTGAAATTGGTTTTTAAAATGTTTTAATTAATTTTTAAAATATTTTATAAAACCGGTTTTAATAGGTGGCCGATCACACCTAGCTAAAAAAGATTGGTGGCGACTCCATGTATTTTTTAAGGTCATTTTCAAAACCTTTATTTTTCTAGAGGAATTAAGTCGACTTTTCCTCGGTTTTTTTTAATGTCACGCTTAACGAATAATAAAGTCTTGCGATGAGACTCGTTATTTTTTAGGTTGCGACAATCATCCATGATATTTTATTAAAAATAAGCTTACATATATTAACTTGAAAAACACATTTTATCTCTCTAAAAAAGTAATTAATGTTAG
This sequence comes from Fremontodendron californicum, assembly GCA_030761205.1. Classification (NCBI taxonomy): domain Eukaryota; kingdom Viridiplantae; phylum Streptophyta; class Magnoliopsida; order Malvales; family Malvaceae; genus Fremontodendron; species Fremontodendron californicum. Next base: position 6,073,951 of record JAULJL010000023.1, on the reverse strand, counting down.
GATTTCATTAATCAAATTTATATTTGTTTAAATTTGACTTTAAATATTTAGACCCTACTTTTATTTATTTTTTTATTTTCATCCCTTTTTTCATTTTTTTTTTTGGTTTTAATCAATTTCTTTATTACTAAACTTTTTAAATGATTTTATTAATTTATTTCAAATAAAAAAAAGTAATACATTCATCTCAAAGTTAATATATTGAATTAAAGATAAGTTATTTTTTTCTATTGAATTAAAGATAATTTTAAAATTAATTAAATTTTCATTATTTTGTAATTAAAAAATGAGTAAAATGAATAGACAAATATATGATTAATAATTAACAAGGGTATAATTATTTTTTTATTTAAAATTTACTTAGGGTTTAGGGTTGAGGGGGGTTAGTGTGTTTTTCATCAAACCTCATGGGGTAAGTGGGTAATTTTCAAACTATAGGGAGTAAGTGTATTTTTTAATAAACCTTAGAGGGTAAGTGTACTTTTTTCCTAAATTAAATACATGTTAAATTAAATGGTTGTCATCCAATTAAAACGACATATGATATATTTTTGTCAAATAATTTTAGTATATCATATTAAACATACATGACATTAATTTTAAAAATATAAAAAAATATAAAATTATTTTGAAAAAAACCTAATATTTGATTTTTTTAAAAGAATTAAAATTCTAAAAAAATTTCAAAGTTAAAAAATACAAAAATTAAATATGGAAAATATAAAGAATTAAAATTAAATAAAAAAAATTTAAAAATTAAAAAAGAAAGAGAGAAGGGGATGGGCCAATTTGCCCTGGACTGGATAATTTAATGTCAATATACAAAAGCACTTGTCAATTTCTTAATACCGTTTATAGAATTGAAAAATCAGTGTATAAAAAATAAACTCATATATATTTAACCGTTTATAATTACCTTTAAAATAAATAGAAGTGTCTTTAAAAAAATTGAAAATATCGTTATACTTAAAGTTATAAATGAAGAGTACATCACTCTACTAACGTACGACAAATATAATTACCTTTTATCCAATCACAGTTCATTTTTATTTTTAAACTTTTAATAATGCTGGAAATCACATGCAATGCAAGTTGCATTTGAGGTAAAATCTACTCATTGTAAATGTAAATCTCACCAAGATGCTTTAGTAGTATCTAACACCCCAATTTGCAAGTATGAAGAGTCTAATTGAGCCTCTCTTTTTTGGGTCTAAATTAAGAAACTAGATAAAGTTAATGGTTGCAAATTAAAGTTAAAGATCAATGGTTACAACAGTGAATAAAAAATCGGATCGGATCGGTTGGTCAGACCGGTTGAATCGGGAATCAGTGACCTATCCGGTCCGGTAGATGTAATAAAATCGGATTTGATCAAAAAACCGGTAAAAATAAAAAATAAGGGGAAAAAACCATTTTTTAATTTTTTTAAATTATTTTTTGTAATTGATGAGATTTGAACCCATAACCTCTTAGAAATATACTAAAGACCATAACACTAAGCTAAATACTTATTTTTATTTATTATTTATTTAACATTATAAATATTTTAAAATATTATTTAAAGTGTCTAATCGATCCAACCGGTTCAACCGGTTGAACCGGAAATCGAAGGTCACAACGGTTTAACCTCCAATCCGGTTTTTTCAACCTTGGGTTACAGGGCTCGACTTAAATCAGTTGGACATCAGAATTAACAAATAAAATCTCAATGGTTACAGCTCTGATTGAACCAGCTAGAAATTCAATGGAAAACTATGAATTCACATACAAAAGCTTAATAGTTGCAGCTATAATTGAACCAGTATTGGAATTCACAAACAAAAAGCTCAATGGCTACAGCTCTAAGTCTCTAACTCAACCAGCTAGATTTTCAACAGGAAACTACGTTAGAATTCACATATACAAAATCTTAATAGTTGCAGCTATAATTGAACCAGTTAGAGTTTCAATGTAAAGCCACATTAGAATTCAAGCATTCTTGAAAGATCAAGTATCACATTATGAATCTTGGTTTCCCTCTTAGAGCCTAGATCAATTCTCTCCAGAACTCTTGCAGATTTGAGTATAGTCTTGACCACATTTACCTCTTCTTCATACCGGTGAAACAATTCAACTTTGATCTTCTTCAGGTGGGTCAAGAAGCATGGAGGTACTGGATCCAGTCGCCAACCATTTATCACACTTAATGTAGACAAATGTTATGTTGCTCCGATTTTTTATTTTTCTTGAAGTATCTGTGTTCGACACTCGTGTCCGACGCATATCTGGACATATGTATGGGAATATGATCCTCCAAAAACCCTTCGAATATATGAAAATCTTGAAAAATATTAAAAATATCCATGTCCGACACTCATACTCGAATTCGAATAACATAGGACAAACGGATCCTCTACAAAAACATTATAAAACACTATTTTCATCTGTAATAATGGAAGTATAGTGATGCAATAGCTTGGTGATCACTCAGACTCAAGATGAGGCGAGTTATGGAGTAACTTCTGCATCGTTTTGCAAGCAAAATTCAACGGCCCCCAACTCACCTCAAGATGATTCAGATTCTGAAACAATGGGAGACATGCAACTTCTTCCGCTACTGTTAGAACCTAGAAAAGAAATATAGGAAAAGAAATATATCAAAACTTTATATGTAAAAATACTTAAATGAAAACCTCTTAACATATATGATTTGACAAAACAAACAATGTAAAGACTGGTGACAGAAACTATCGCACATTGGTTTGGAAATATACATTGTGAGCTATGTTGCTCCGATTTTTCATTTTTTTAGAAGTATCCATGTTCGACACTCGTGTCTGGACATATATCTAGATATGAGTATGAGGATATAATCCTCCAAGGACTCTCCAAATACATGAAAATCTTGAAAAAAAATTAAACTTACCCGTGTCCAACACTCACACCAGAATCCGAGTAACATAGATTGAGAGTACGAGTTGATACATGTAAATCTTTCACATTTGCAACTAGCAAGCCCCCTAAGAAGCTTATGTGCGCGATAAGCAGCTTGTCTTTGCCTTCCATTGTTCATATGGATCTCTCCTATATACACATCAACATGTGCATCAGCAAGCGATGGTGCATCAGATATGCAGTACTCGTTTATGAGTTCTCCTGTATAATGAAAAAATTTAAGCCTCGGTCCAGAAATCATGAATTGACATCAGCTATAAACTCAGCTATGTTGCTCCGACTCTTTATTTTTCTTGAAATATCGTGTCTGACACTCGTGTCCGATGCATTTATGAACATGTGTATGAGAATATGATCCTCAAAGGACCCTTCAAATATGTGAAAATCTTGAAAAAAATTGAACATACTCGTATTGGACACATACCCGTGTCCAACACTCACACTCGAATTCAAGTAACATAGAAACTCAGATATTTCCAAGTGTTCAAGCATTGGAGCAGAAACATGAACAGCCTTCACATTGTCCCACTCACACTCAATTAGTTCTAACTTCTCCAATTTTGGGCAACTAGAAAAGAGTTGTACTGAATTATCATCCATAAAGAAAACTCTTGAGAGAGTCAAGATCTTTAGATTAGGAAAGTAGACAAAAGAAGGAAGCCTGAGATCGTATAAGAAATCTAGTTCCAACTCTTTCAGAGATTCCCAAGCAATAAGGTGACGAGGCAACATAAATGATGCATGACAATGATTGAAGTGAAGATTAAGGATTATCTTTTGCACTTTGTGCCTTAGAGCTGCATATATCCACAAGTTAATTCGAGGCGGAGGCCCATCCGTCGGCACCTCGCATGTTAAGCTGAAAGTATGTATGCCTAGGAAGTACGAACATGGACATGCATTACGGATACAATACGGATACGGCGACATGGAAATTTTTAAAAAATTAGGATACAGGTAACATGACACGGTAATAAAAAATATTTTTATATAATAAAAAAATATAAAATTGATACTTTTCAATTAAATATTAACATTCAAATAAGTTTTTAATTTTTTAAAATTATTTTTAAATTTAAAAACTTGAATATTAAAAAACTCATTGGAACCAAATTGCTCATTATTGATTTCATATTTGAGAGAAAAATACAACAAAAAAAACCCTTCATCGCATGTCTATACATGTCCAGCTGTGTCTTGATCATGTTTTGACATTATCCGATTTTATTTTTATTTTTTTTATGTGTCCTGACGTGTCTGACACATATTCTGCCGTGTCGGAGCCATATTCGTGTCGGACACGTGTCCAACAATTGGACATTTCCCTAAGTGTCCGTGCTTCATAAATTTCATAAATGTATGCTAGAAGAGTCATGAAGCAAAAGAGCTTTTTCCACAAAATTCATGAATTCTGCCCTCTTTTCATCACTCTGTTCTAAGTCTTCCTTAAACTCGAGCTTGGCAATGGATGTCCTGAGGAATTCCCATCTTTTTGATAATAAACTTGTTTGAACAGCCTCTTTTATTTGAAGTAAAGATAAAATGTGCTGAAGAATTGAGTCTGGTAAACTGCATATTCTACTCATGCACTCACCAAAATCTGGCTCCATACCAAGATTTAAACATTTAGCATTTGGCATTGGAAAGCTAACATCCATGATTATTGTCAAATAGTAGGCGACATGTAAGCGAGCATTCGATTTAATAGCAACTGCACATTCCCCTACTCGAAAAACAGGGTTCGAGTGTTTACTACTCCAAATGAATAAATAAATAAAGAGTTTTGTTAATAAGTGTTCTTAAGGTATTTTTTAATATATTATTTATAGTAATAATATTGTATTAAATATAGTAGTTCATAACTTTATTAATTATTTACAACACATCGAGGAAAGATATTACTATATATACTAACATTGAAAAATGCACTTAAAATAAATAATATTCCATAATGTTCGTATTTTGTTTTTTGCTTTTTTACTATTTGACCTTTGTTTTCAGTTATTTTGTATTTTGTATTTTTCACTTTCTATTGAAAAAACAGAGATCAAAGACCAAATGCATCAATAGAAACGAAGCCTAAATAAGCCCTACATCATGAACCCAACAGCAGGTTAAAAAACAAAGCAGCAGTAATGCCACTCTACTTTTGACAATAAAATAAATCAAACTCAGCAAATTTTTTTTTTTTGTTCAATAAACCCAGCAAATTCTTGGGTGAAACAATGTAAAGAGAACAGTAACATATACATCAAAAACAGCAAATTGTCGGGTGAATCAATGTAATAAGCAGAGACTTAAATTATGATTGTAGATGCGTTTTTCATCAAATCGTATTTATTATGGTTGAGAACATAATAAATATTATTACGATTAATTGTGATTAACATCGAATGTAAATATCAACAACAAAAAAGGTTGAAATAACAAAATTATAATTATAATATCGTGTTGTGATCACTATTTAAATCTTTAAGAATATGAATACTTAACAGGACTAAGTTTGTATCATAATTTCATCTCAATGACCAAAAAAAAAAAAAACGGCATTAAAGTTAAATTTACAGAAGCTTAAACTCAAAAAAAAAACACACTGACCTAGTTAGGAAGAGTAAAACAAGTCTGGAATTCACTTTTCCCAGTCAGTTTTCTTTGCGGATTACCCAAACCCTAATTCGAGGCTCTGTAAAAACTAAAAAGTCATAGTATAATATTAATATAAGATTATATGGAGCCCACTTTCTTGTTTGTCTCCCAATTTAAAAGAGTTCATAGAAAACGACCGCTCGATTCGTGTACTTTTTGCGCGATTGTCACTTTTATTTTTTCGGCATTAGATATCAAGGATGCATGTGAAGTTGTAATCCTAAAAAATTAATGCATATATTACGAGTTAAATGATATTAGATATATTTAAAAGTTGGATTATTCATCAAAATTTAAAAATTCGTTTGATATTTGAAAGGGTTTTGATAAAAATATTGGATCAGAAAATGAGTTTCAACAACAAAATAAGGTTCATTTAAAAAATAAATCGGCCTTTGGGCATGACAGATTTTTGTCCAAGTCCGAGTTGACCCGTCTTGGTATTAATAATATAAATTTTTAAGAAGGGTTATTTTTTTAAGAAGTATGGATATCGAATTTTTTTAGAAAGATCGATTTTTTTTTTTTTTAAAGGAATTGATTTTTTTTTTTTTAAGAATGACCGATCCCCTTTTAAGAGGGATCGATTGTTTCTGTGTACAAATTTGATTGGGCATGTGCTAGTCTAGGTAGTGTTTATACATGTAGGGTCGGGATTGAGCAAAATATTTTGTCCATATTTCGAGTTGAAACGGGCTTGGACATACATAATCTTTGTTAATATTGAGCCTAGGCTCAATCCGAACTCGATTCGACTTGATCCATGGACAGGATTAAGTGACACCAATGATCAATTTCAGTTAAAAAAATTACCAAAAAGCCAAAAATAAAATAATAACTAAAACATAAAATATGGGTATACATAATATTTTTATTACACATGTATTTAAAAAAAATTACTCACTCATCACATAACTTTTTCTTTATTTTAAAACATAATTTTATTTTTTTCACCCAATGAAAGTTTCAAAATCTAATTTTAATAATTGCCATTTCTATCTTTGATTAAAAAAAAAAAAGTATATCTCTATTTTGAAAGCATATGAATAACGATTATTACATTACAATTGTTTGATCACAATTATGGAATATATAGGATTTATCAAAAGATTAAATGAAACTCATACTTTTAATTGTTTTTACATAATTATTTAGCGAAGGGTATGCCTCTTAAAAATTATTTATTATGATTGAATAATTGTAAGATTATAATAAAAATTGGAGGTAATATGCCTCTCAAACATTATGACTATGCAAATTTGAAAGGTTAATTATTAAAAAGAAAAAAGAGAACCTCTAAAGGTCCATTTTACTTGTTTAAAATTGAACATGATCCAATTTGAATTGATTTTAAAAGTTAATAAAAAAAATTTTGTGCAAAGGAGGGTCAAAGACTCGTACAATTAACAAGAGACAACACGAGGTTGATAAACACCAAGCATGTCAGCAATCAAAATAGAAGTGAGACCCGATGGTGGCCTTGGGAGAATACAAAGTCCTCTCTCTTTGTGAGCAGCTTCAATTAGTGATTTAGTCTGCAGCCATATTCTTCTGTCTATGAATGTGCTTAAGTGACCAGTGCCAACTTTTCTCCAGAATTTCTTTAATTGCACAAATCAGGGGACACAGAGGGTGGTTAAGGGACACTCCATTTTTGATAGTTGAAATAGAATTCATGGAATCAAATTCGATTTTCAGAAAATTAATTACATTCTGCCAAGCGTAATTAATCCCATGATAAATAGCCCACATTTCAGCAAAATCAATGCTACAATCTCATGATAAAAGTTAATAATTTGAATTCAAATAAATCTGAACTCAAAGTTATGACAGCGTAAATTAATCCAAATTGTAACATGATCTAATCAAGGGTGTAAATGAGACACTTGTGTTCGTAAACTATTCAGGTTTGGCTCGAAAAATACTCGAATTTGGTTCGGTCATTGTCGAGTCGAGCTCGAGCAGCTCGAGCTATCGAGTGAGCCGAATTCGAGTATCCTAATACTTGACTCGAGTAGCTTGCGAGCCTAATCGAGCTTTTTTATTTTTTATTTTTAATATATAAATATATATATATTTGTTTTTAATTAGTATTGAAAAATCTCAATTCGAACTCGAGCACAAATAATCGAGTTTAAAGTTGAGTATGAGAATCAAATTCATTTTTTATTAGGTAAATGAGCCTAATCGAGCTAGCTCGAGCAGTTCGATTTTTATCTCGAATCGAGCTCAAGCTTTAAAAGTGAAACTCGATCGAGTTTGAATCGAGTTTTGAACCTCGAATTTCGAGTCGAGTTCGAGCTTCTTACAGCTTGAGCTCGACTTGGCTCGATTACACCCCTAGATCTCACCCAATTTAAAACAATTCAAGATTAAAAGGAAGCAAAATGTATACTATTATTTTATTTTAAATTTTAATTTAATTAAAAATAAAAAATATAATATAAATTATTAAAAAATCTAAACTTGAGTCTATTTGAATTAATGTAAAAAAATTCAATGACTTAAATCAAATTAACTTAAATTTAAAATGATCTAAATCTAATTAAATCAAATTATCTCATCTACCAATCAGACTTGCCCACAGGTCGAGTAGCCCGCCCAGCCCGGTAGGCCCGACCTATATTGAGCCGTGCTTGGACAAGGTATTTTGTAATTCGGCCCGGCCCGAATTACTATTTATTAAATAAAATTTTTTATTTAAATTTAATTATAAAATATATATATATACTAATATAACACTACAAGAGGAAGGACTTTTACCGACGGAATAATCCGTCGGTAAAAGTCTATTTTCCGTCGGTGATATGTTTTACTGACGAAAAATTCCGTCGGAAAAGTCCGTCGGTGATACTTTAATCGGTGATACTAATTTGGTCGGTAAAGAAAAATCTATCGATAAAGAAACTTTACCGACGGACTTTTACTGACGGAATATTCCATCGGTATTGTTTTACTTTACAGACGAAATTGTACCGATGGAAATTTTCGTCGGTATTCTTTTATCACCGACGGAATTGTTCTTTCGTAAATTTTTTTATCGAAAGAACATTATAACGGAATATTCCGTCGGTGATAGGTATACCGACGGATATATTCCGTCGGTAATTGAGTTATCGACGAATCGCGTTGGTCGGTAATAATTTATTACCAATGGAATATTCCGTCGGTCAATGTCATTTACCGGCGGATTATTCCGTCGTTAATTATTATTTTTGAACAAAAAAATAATATTAAAAAATAAATTATTAAAAAAATTTAAAAATAAAATGAAAATTTATATAATTATACCATAAAAAATAAAATGAAATCCGTAAAAATATAAATAAAGTAATATTCAAATGTAACTCTAGAATAAAAAAAAGAACTCATCACGAGGTACTGCTGTCATCGGCTTCACTGTCTACCTCGACATTGCCTCTGGCATCACCTCCGTCAGCACTTAATCCTCTGACAGCACCCATGCCTCCGACTCTGGCATCACCTCCGATAGCACTCACTCCAACACCGACAATACTCAATCCTAGTCCAACAGCCATGCCTCCAGCAGCACCGACTCCGACAGCACTCAGTCTAGCACCGACTCCGACAACACTCAATCCAACACCCATGCCTAAGGCAACATTGAGTCTGGCAAGCTGAGTTTTGATCCCGCCTAATGCAGCTGCTATCTGTTACTGCAGTAAAGGTGTGATTATCGTATTCCAGCTCGTCAGCATATTCTCAAGTCTCACGATTGAGGTCTGGATTTGCGAGACATCGGATCTCAATGCATGATAGTCCTCAGACGGCGCTGCTGTGTAGTACTAGGACCACATGGAGCGTAACTGGCAGCAACTGAACTTTGGTGACTGCCGGGTGGATCAAAAATTTGCCCTCTCTTCGGTCTCGTTCCAAACTCGTAAACATGAGTCCGCGTAGTCTCAATGCCCCCAATAGCATTAGACCAGGACTTAGGGTCGAAATCAGGATATGAAGACGTATCGTCCCCATATTTTTGTTGCAACGAAATAGTATAATTTTTTTACAATCACAAATATTTAAATATATAAACAATTAATATGTGACATTGTAATGAACACGTACATAAACACAAATATCTGGTATAATCAATTAATGTAATATATAAAGTATTGATAAAGTTAAATACTTACAGTTACAGCTTTAGACTTGTTGTCTACGTAATTACCCTGACCCTTTGCACGTTTATGGGTTTTGTTAAACAACTCCAAGGAAGTCACGTTTTGCAACTCTTGTGACTACAAATTAAAAGAAGAGAGAAAATTATGTTAAACCAATAAAAATTCACATAGTTTATACGATATAACTTTGAAACAATAAATTACAAAACAAAAATAAATCTTACCATCCTTTCACTGGTAACTAGAAAAGGAACTGATCTACCAGTGTGCTTTGTAATGCTGCCATCTTTCTTCGTGTTTCTATTACCCTTGGCCTTTTGGGACATATTTTTCCAAGCGTCGGTACTCCAGACGCTATCAATAAGTTGATCCCAAATATAGACTGCTATCCAATCACACCTGTAACCTTTGCAGTCTTCTATTCGATTTGTTTGAAAGAAGGACATGGGATTGTCCCTCTCAAAATTCATCACGTCCTTGAATCGATCCTTGCATGTGGCCTCCCATAATTTCCTAACCAATGGTGTCTGCTCGGGAGGCCACTAACATTTTCTCTACAATGAGACATTATGAATTAATATATAGTATTAAACATAATTAAATTATAATTTGACTTTTAACCAAATCATACCTCAAATATAGTCCACATAGACAGTTTCACGTCAACAGGTATCTTCGACCAAGTAGGCCATGTCTGTTATAGTATTGTCTGATGATGGAGGCAATGGTCGATTTTACACAACTCTCCGTGAAAGTCCTAAAATCAAGGATACGTGTTAGTGGACAACAATTTATTTTACTCAAATAATGAAATTATCAAAATATTATTAACTTACGTGTTTTGAAGAATTGACAGTCGAAACCTGTCATCTGGATTACTCGGTGTCGGTAATCCTTTCGTCCGACCTCTACCTCTACCTCTGCTCAGTGGCAGTACCGGTAGACGGCGTAGGATGTGATGCAGGTACCTTTGTCTGCTGCCCCATGCCATCATCCGCGAAATACGTCAGTGCTGGCTCATTAAGTAAAAACTATGAAATTTCATCCAGCGGTGAGGTAGACGCCTGTAATGCGGGATCTGCCTGAGTAACCGGAGTAAGTGTCAGCCGTGGCAGAAGAACGGGAGTCGATGTGGACGGTGCTAGTGTAGAGGGAGGCAATCTGGATGGATCCACTATAGACGGAGGCAGTGCAGGGGTGATGGAGGTACTGCAGATGGAGTATGTGGCGATAGAGTCGAATAAGGTGGCAACTCTGTCGGTAGAGGTCATAAGGAGGGAGAAGACACAGGTGGCAACTCTGGTGTAGCATGCCCCGAGAACAAACCTCCAGATGGTCGAAAAACATCCCACATAGAACTCTGTTTCTTCTGCACTTTAGTTTTAAGCCCTTCTCCTCACATTTTATATGTAAAATAAAAAATATTAAATTTATTAGTAAATATATATTGTATACACATATAAAATATATTACTAGACAGATCATGCAATTACAAAATGAATAAATAATATTAACTTTCTAATCATCATCATTCTCGTTGTTCTCATCAGCATCATTGTTATCGCTATCATCATAATCTACTTCTTCATCTTCATCTTGTTCTTGTTCTTCTTCGTCCTCGTCATTTTCTTCTTCATTTGTTCTCTTAACATTAATGTTTACTTCTTTGAAATCACCATGAACCAAAAGTTGAGGCTTGTTAAGATCTTCTGAATATGTTACAATGGTGGGAGTAGGCACATCCATTTGTTGATAAACCCCTTCGTTTAGATTAATTATTTATCTTGCACGAGATCCAATGTCAAATCTACTCCTAGCCTTTGTTTTGAACACAGCCCACCAGTCTCGACGTTCTTTTCAATTCGATGGACAAGAACTGTAATACACTTGTTGACATTGATGAGCTAAAACAAAAGATTCATTACAAGCAAGTATTGACCTGTACTTTATTTCAATAAGCCTATTATGAGGATCTACCCGAATTCCTTTATCCGTATCAAACCATCGACATTTAAAAAGTACGACCCGATTTTCCATACCAAAATATTCTAACTCCACAATGTCTAACAACATTAAAAGCCATGCGAAGAATCGTTATAACAGTCGCCTTTGACGCATACATCGCTATTCATGGTTTTTCGATTTTTTCCATATACTAAAGTATGGAACTTGAAACCATTAATGAAATATCCAGAATAACACCAACCCATATGTCTTGGACCATAAGATAACTCAACTATACGAGAGTTATGTTGACTTGAGTCTTGCTGAACCTATGAACGGTGAACGAAAAACAATATTACATTCAATATCAAATTGTATCAAGCATTAGCGGAACATAGAAATTAAAGAATACTTACGTAGTCCTTAAACCATTTTCTAAATCTACCTACATGGACTTTCTCCAACTCACCATCAGTAATGTTCGGTGCATCGATTTTTACTATCTCATTAAACACCCTAAAAATGATTGGATACATAACGAGTTTCCCTAATTTAATTATATAATTTAATTTCATAATTAATATTTGAGAGAACAGTAAATCTCTTACTCAATATAAGGTATGAATTCTTCGCAATTCATTAGTACATATAATTCAGCTGCATCGTACTCATCGTGCTCTAAGTAACGAGCCTTCGTTTTTTTTCGAACCAAAAGATCTCCCTTCATGTGTGAAAATTGAGAGTCATCCCATGGGATCGATATCTCCTCCATCATCATTTCGAGACACCCGAGTAAATATTGTTTCAACATTTGGTTCAAAGTATAAGGCGCAGAACAATGAAATTTCTTCCATTATATACGCCTCAACTATTGACCCTTCAACACATGCGAGATTTTTCACTTTTCTATTTAGATGATGTAGAAACCTAAGATTCAGAAACGAATACTAAATTAACAAATATTCAATTCAATAAAGTAAATAATGTAAAAGATTCGTACATTATTTTTTAATTACCTTTCAAATGGATACATCCAACGATAATGGACAGGTTCACCAACTTTTGCCTCATAAGGTAGGTGAATAGGCAAATGTTCCATTGAATCAAAAAAGGCTGGAGGAAATATTTTTTCCAACTTGCAAATGGTCTCAACAATATTGGTTTCCAAGAACTCCATCTGGTCCACATGAATTTTTGTAGAGCATAAGTCTCTGAAAAAATGAGATAGCTCAGTAATTGCATACCAGATTGTGTTAGGTACCAAATCTCGAAACGCAATTGAAAGTAATCGCTGCATAAAAATATGACAGTCATGGCTTTTCATGCCATAAAACCTCCCATCAACCATATTTGCACAACGGTCGATATTCGAGACAAATCCATCGGGAAGTCGTAATTCTTTTACCCAAGTACAAACTCTTTTTTGATCTTCCCTATTTAATGTGTAACTGGCTTTAGGCTTGTACGTTTTTCCATTGCTTTCCACCAATTCTAATTTTGACCGTCTGCAAAGCAACGGTAAATCCATTCTAGCTTTTATATTGTCTTTTGTTTTGCCTTTCAACTCCATCATTGTGTTGAACACGTTATCGAACATGTTTTTCTCAATATGCATCACATCCAAATTATGACGAATGAGATTGGTATGCCAATAAGGTAACTCCCAAAAATACTCTTTTTCTTCCAATTGTGACATTCTCCGAATTTAATCAACTTTTGTTCACATAATTTACTCCCAAATGTGATATTCGGAATGCTATCTATCTTTTCCAGAATTACCTCACCAGATAATCGCTCAATTGGAGAATTATGTTCAAGACAAAATTTATTTCTTTGTCTTCTAAAAGGATGATTTAAAGGCAAGAACTGCCAATGACAATAAAAAAAACATGGTCTCCTGCCATAATCAATATGAATGATTTAACTTCTTCCAATAAGGACAAGCCAATCAACCGTGTGTGCTCCATCCTGATAACATGTCGTAAGCAGGGAAGTCATTAATCGTCCATAATAATGCAGCTCTTAATATAAACTTTTGTTTCCTATACCCATCATAACTCGGAACACCATGATTCCACAATAATTTTAACTCATCTATCAATAGTCTGAGAAAAACATCAATATTCTGTGATGGACTATTCGGACCCGGAATTACCATATTAAGAATTAAGTATGGTTGCTTTATACACATCCATGGTGGTAAATTATATACACAAAGCATTACTGGCCAACAAGAGTACGGTTTCACTCCATGAGTAATTGGACAAAACCCATCTGCACACAAACCCAATCTGACATTTCGAGATTCCATTGCAAAAGACGGATGCGTTTGATTGAAGTCTTGCCATGCTTCACCATCAACAGGGTGTCTCAACACTCCATCATCCCTTCGGTTATACGCATGCCATGTCATATTCTCAGCTGTAACCGTTGACATATATAATCTTTGAAGTGTCGGAATCAATGGCAAATAACAAAAAATCTTATAAGGAATTCTCTTCGACTTTCTAACACTTGATTTGCTTGGTTTATAACGAGGATGGCCCATCTTCTTGATGCACCCAAAAGAGTGTATCTTATTTAACCTTGCACTAAAAAGATCAATTATAAGTATAGTAGTTAGCAAGGGTCGAGTCCTCAGGGATTGAGTTTTAGTTTATAAGTTAATAGTTTAAAACTTAAATTCAAGAACAATAAAAGAAAAAGGGTTTTTGAAATCAGATTTAAACTAAAGTAAATAATAAGAATGAGAAAACAAGTAATTAAGAATAATCAAATATTAAAAATATGGTTAAGGTTTCATTCTCCACCACTAGACATCATTAAGAATCAATTTCATATCTATCAGCATTAATTAGCTATCAAAGTTAACAACCGTAGATAACAACAAGCTCTGTTACCCCAATCTTTCCTTAGTTCGTCGTTAAATAGAACAAGCTCTCTATTTAATCTCTAACTATCAAACAACCTAGAATAAGCTCTCTAAGTTCAATTTAATAGCAGCTTTATAATGAGAAAGATAGGTTGATCTAAGCAACAAACACATAAGCTCGGATTGTTCAACTTAGGTTATGTTCCACTTTGCAATTATTGAAAACTTGACCATAATCATTAATCACAAATTGCTACTTATGAATAGGAAATCAAGACAATTACACGGATCAAGACTCCTAAACTAGCATTAGACAATTATCAAGATTTATCTAGTTGGCGACCTAAACAAATCAAAACATTATCATGAACAATTTTAATGGAAGAACATAAGCAACTTTGATAGAAAACAATGATAGATTGATTCTGAAAATCAATTGCAAAACATGTCTAGGGCTTTGAAATCACCCTTAACCAAATAAAATTTAGCCTAGCATAGACATAGATAATATATACATAAAACTAAAAAGAAAATAAAAGAATGGAGAAGAAAAAGAATGATGATCCTTTGAGTCTCCTCAAAAGATGTCTAGTTTGTGGCTCAAAAGATGGTATTTATAGAGCTTTAAAACCCTGAGAATAAGTCCTTGCCGCACAAGTAAGTCTGGAGGTGCAAAAATCACGTTTTTGCCTTTTTTTCAAATTTGCGATTAGGGTTTTTCTGGCCGCAGGGTTCTTTAGGGAGATCTTCTAGCGCCATTTTGAATGCCCATTTCTTATCCGATTTGGGCCCATAATATATCGTTGGAAAGATAATCAAGTCAGCTTCAAAAGTAAAGAAGGAAGTTTCTTCAAATAAAGAATCTAACATCATGTTTTCCTTACAACAAGCTCTAGAGGTCAAATCTGCCTGATTGCTTTTCAACCAGAAATTGATATTTTTGACTCCCAAGTCTTCTTCCATCTTGTGATTATGATTTTGTAAGCTCTTTACCATCATTATTGACATCTTTTGACTTCATTCTCCTTATTTTACCTAAAATTCAAAAACATAATATAAGTAAACAAGATAAAGATCGAAAACATAACAAAAACTAAAAGTAGAAAGGCATAAAATGTATATTTTATGAGCTTATCAAATACCCCCACACTTAGCTTTTTGCTAGTCCTCGAGCAAAACAAAATAAAAATAAAATAAGAAAATCTAATCTAATCCACTTTTGTAGGAAATCACGGTGGCACTTAGCATGTGACACAAGCCTTTAAACCCCTAGGTGTCCCTAGTGGACGAGTTTAGTCTCGTGAGGGTTTACTAGGACGATACCCACAAACATTGAAGACATAAGAAAAACTAAAAATAATTAATAATAATAATAATAATTACAACTAATCCTTGCAATATAAATTAGAGATAATCATTGGACAAGTCTTATAAACTAATCAATAGCTTAAAGAATTTCACAAAAAATCATGCTTGAATGTAAATAAATGAGTTAAGCCAATATTAACATAACATATTTCAATCAAAATAGTGCATATTCAAACTTAATCTCAACTTCTCACTATACTCTCATGATTTTCACTCTTTAAAGTAGTGGTAAAGTGTTTACACTCAATCAATCTCATGAAAACAGTTATACCATATGCTTGCTTGTCCACCTATTCTCCACTATTTAGATCATACAACTTCATAAATCAAGAGGTCTTTAATCAAGGTTGTAATGGGGCCAAAGGATTTGTAATGTGGTTAAAGAACAAAAGGATAAAAGATATTACAAAGGTTCCAAAGACTTCATAGAATTTAGAGACAAAATAAGATTTTGCAAATAAAACTTTCTCAATATTCCTTGGAAGTACATAATCACATAGGCTGAATATTTTATGTTGAGCCTTTGCTTCATTCTAACCAACCTTGTAACATTCTTTTTCTTTTCTTTAACTAGAAGTTCAAGAGATGATTCAATTTTTTTTTTCATTTTTTTTTCATGGGAATGTATTTTTACAATGTTCCCTTTTCTTTTTCTCTTGACTTTTGCCTCTCTCCTCCCCCACACTTATCTTTTGTTCTAACCCAAATTTTCAATAGATCTTCCTTGTCTTTGCAACATGTCTCAAAACATGCTAATTCATCTTTGGAACAAGAGTAAAGATATAAATGTATTTAGGCTAGGTGTAAGATATGGTTACCAAAGAAATAGCTTATTCATTGTAGGCTCAAATTGGCTCACTAGGGGGATGTTCTCTTCGAACATCAATAAGGGATGGCTGTTTGGCCTTGGCTAAAAATCCTAATGCCTCTATCATATTCATGTTGTCACATGCATCAATATAGTCTCAACAAGGTTTAAAGCAAGTTCTAGAGAAACATGTAATCATAAGAACACTCAAGAAAGAAATTAGATTGATATGTATAATGCATCAATCATATAGGCTCAAAACTCACAAGGATGATTATACAAGTCAATTTTAAGTCTAAACATGCTTCTTTCTCAATCAACATATCATATCAACATTGGCTCATAAAAATTAGTATCAAGCTTAATTCTCATGAAAATCTTCTCACTAATAACCAGTTTAGACCTATGCAATTCATATCTCATCATTGTATTAAAAAGGAACTAAAACACACTAAAAAAATAAAAAATAAAATTAAAGACTCATAAAAAAAATAATAGACAAAAATAAAAGAAATCCTAAATCCTTCCCCCCACACTTAATTCTTACATTGTCCTCAATGTAATGCTATTAACCCAAATGAAAGAATCATGTGTAAGAGAAAAGAACTAATAACATAAGAATAGAAATAACTAAGACTCAAAACAAAACAAATTCATGCAACCTAAATAATCCTAAAATACTAAACAAATAATTAACAAATAAACATAAAAATAAATAAATAAAAACAATAAAAATAATAAAAGAAAAAGGAAAAGAAAGCAAATCTGAGTATGGCAGGTTGGCAATTTCTTCTTTAATTGGGCAGCCTTCCCAATTAACACTTGAGTTAGTGTTTTGAACCTAACCAACACCCCTTCTTGGCTCTTTAGGCTTGTCAGGCTCATACATGAAATTTTCCAAATTTATGCGTTTGATAGGAAGCTTTCTTTGCACAACAGTAGATGCATTCTTCAATACAAGTATTATTTCATCATCCTTTGTGGTGCATATCTCATCGAGGAATGGAGCATATTTTGATACTTGTTGAATGGCATCCACAAACAAGTTGTTTAAGATTTCCGGCATGTGTTGCTCATGTTCCTCCTCCTTGAACTTTGCAAATCTACTAGGAAAAAGTGTAAAAGAAACATTAGTAAAAATTGGAACCTTAAACGTTACCTCAGGTGCCGAAGTACTCTTATTTGGATTTGTGGCTTCATTATCCTCAAGAATAGAATCCATCTCTAATTTTGTCTCATCCTCATCATGTTTCTCATTCCTCAAGGTCACAATAGTAGCATTATCCTTTGGGTTAATCATCTTTTGGGCAGGGAGTTCTTCAGATCTTTGTGCTACCCATCCCACCATACTACTAGCCAATTGGCTCATTTGCTTTTCCAAACTCTGGATGCTTGCCTTTGTTTCCTGTTGAAATTGCAAAGTATCAGTAATAAGAGAATAGACAAGATCTTCTAAAGAAGTACCTGAGTTTTGAGTCATATGTGATGGCTGAAAAAGATCTGGTTCTTGAGACCATGATTGATTGAAGCTAGATGGATGAGTGTAATTGGCATAAGGATCTACTTCTTGGAAAATTTTCGAGTAGCCATAATTAGTATGATCCCACCATCCCTCATGGTAAGTGTTTGAGTAATTATCATGCGGTTGGTCTTGGAGCCCTTGATGGCCTTGACATCCTCCCATGGCCAATTGTTGAACTGGGGAGGTGAGATTGGCTTGTTGATTCTCCATGTTCATGTATGCCACCAACTCTTCAAGTGTTAGACTGCTCAAATCCATCGTTTTTTTTTTTTTTTTTAAATTTGAAAAGAAAAACCTGTATGTACAAGAAAATAAAACTAATTAGAACTGAAAATAAGAATAAACCAAGTACCAAATAAACTAAAGAAAGCAATCCCCGGCAACGGCGCCAAAAACTTGATGCACCCAAAAGAGTGTATCTTATTTAACCTTGCACTAAAAAGATCAATTATAAGTATAGTAGTTAGCAAGGGTCGAGTCCTCAGGGATTGGGTTTTAGTTTATAAGTTAATAGTTTAAAACTTAAATTCAAGAACAATAAAAGAAAAGGGGTTTTTGAAATCAGATTTAAACTAAAGTAAATAATAAGAATGAGAAAACAAGTAATTAAGAATAATCAAATATTAAAAATATGGTTAAGGTTTCATTCTCCACCACTAGACATCATTAAGAATCAATTTCATATCTATCAGCATTAATTAGCTATCAAAGTTAACAACCGTAGATAACAACAAGCTCTGTTACCCCAATCTTTCCTTAGTTCGTCGTTAAATAGAACAAGCTCTCTATTTAATCTCTAACTATCAAACAACCTAGAATAAGCTCTCTAAGTTCAATTTAATAGCAGCTTTATAATGAGAAAGATAGGTTGATGTAAGCAACAAACACATAAGCTCGGATTGTTCAACTTAGGTTATGTTCCACTTTGCAATTATTGAAAACTTGACCATAATCATTAATCACAAATTGCTACTTATGAATAGGAAATCAAGACAATTACACGGATCAAGACTCCTAAACTAGCATTAGACAATTATCAAGATTTATCTAGTTGGCGACCTAAACAAATCAAAACATTATCATGAACAATTTTAATGGAAGAACATAAGCAACTTTGATAGAAAACAATGATAGATTGATTCTGAAAATCAATTGCAAAACATGTCTAGGGCTTTGAAATCACCCTTAACCAAATAAAATTTAGCCTAGCATAGACATAGATAATATATACATAAAACTAAAAAGAAAATAAAAGAATGAAGAAGAAGAAGAAGAATGATGATCCTTTGAGTCTCCTCAAAAGATGTCTAGTTTGTGGCTCAAAAGATGGTATTTATAGAGCTTTAAAACCCTGAGAATAAGTCCTTGCCGCACAAGTAAGCCTGGAGGTGCAAAAATCACGTTTTTGCCTTTTTTTTCAAATTTGCTATTAGGGTTTTTCTGGCCGAAGGGTTCTTTAGGGAGATCTTCTAGCGCCATTTTGAATGCCCATTTCTTATCCGATTTGGGCCCATAATATATCGTTGGAAAGATAATCAAGTCAGCTTCAAAAGTAAAGAAGGAAGTTTCTTCAAATAAAGAATCTAACATCATGTTTTCCTTGCAACAAGCTCTAGAGGTCAAATCTGCCTGATTGCTTTTCAACCAGAAATTGATATTTTTGACTCCCAAGTCTTCTTCCATCTTGTGATTATGATTTTGTAAGCTCTTTACCATCATTATTGACATCTTTTGACTTCATTCTCCTTATTTTACCTAAAATTCAAAAACATAATATAAGTAAACAAGATAAAGATCGAAAACATAACAAAAACTAAAGGTAGAAAGGCATAAAATGTATATTTTATGAGCTTATCACTTCTTCTTCATTTGGTAAAAATTATTAGGTAAATTATCACTTTCTGGCAACATCCCTTTTATCATAATCCTCAAACGAATGAAACATGATTCAGTCATATTAAATTCAGACTTCACATTTAACAGTTGTGACACAGCAGATAAAGTTGTGTTTTGTACATTCTGACCACAACGGTTCATCTGCTTGGTTCAACAATGAATAAAAGTTTCTTGAACTTAAATTCGGTTGATTATCTTGAACCATTGTCTCATCAACATTGTAATTACCACCTAAATTCAGATTCGGGTTTAGAGCATCCATAACCATTCTAGCATAAGGATTATCTCTTTCACCGTCACTTCTCGTCTCGACTTCATCATTATGCATCCTTGAAGACTGACCTTGATGACTTTCACCATATACATCTCAAATATAGTAATTCTCCTTAAACCCTCCATAATACAAGTGTTTACACACATCATCAATTTCTACAAACTGATTATTCTGACACTTCACATAAGGGTATCTAATTTTATTATCCTTTACGTACTCACTGTGAGCATATGAAAAACCTAAGAATTCTTCAACTCCATTCAAATACTCATTACTAATATATTAATAGTCATCCAACTACCTATACATCCAAGATTTATTGTGCTCCGTTCTTTAAGCCTAAGTAAACTATAAACAATACAATAGCACAAGAATCAAAATAACAAATTGAAAATATTATCTTCTTAAATTACTATATATTATAACTAAAGTTTTATTTATTCTAACTCCTACACAATTAACAATTTTCCTACACAATTAATTTAAAAATATAAATTATTTTCACTTGCCTAAAATACTCTTCTTTTAATATATTAAAATTTTATATATCTTTTAATTTAATACTTTTAAATTATAATTACAAATGAACTATTATTATTATTATTCAATTTAAATATGTTTATTAGTATATATTATAAATGAAGTTTTATTTTTTAAAACACCTTAACAATTTTCCTACACAATTAACAATTTTCCTACACAATTAAATTTAAAATATTAATAATTTTAACTTGCCTACAATACTGATTTTTTATTATTAGAATTTTATATATATTTTTAATATTATCTTTTTAAATTATAATTATAAATAAACTATTATTATTTAATTTATATTTTTATATTTATATTTATTACTATATTATAAATAAAGTTTCATTTATTATAACACATTAACAACTTTCTTACACAATTAATTTAAAAATATTAATAATTTCCACTTGTCTAAAATACTATTTTTATTATTAGAATTATATATATTTTTTAATATTATCTTTTTAAATTATAATTATAAATAAATTATTATTATAAATAAATTATTATTTCAACAATATACACATTAACAATTTCAACAATATACATATTAACAATTTCAACTCTTACCCATTAACAATTTCAATTTCAACTCAACAATATACAGAAAAAAAATTTCAACAATATACACATTAACAATTTCAACAATATGCACATTAACAATTTCAACTCACCCATTAACAATTTCAATTTCAACTCAACAATATACACATTAACAATTTTCAAATCATAGAGAAAAGACAACTCATACCCAGGCGTGGTGGTCGAACACCTTAGCTGGTGGCGCGCACAGGCAGCGACGGCGATGGCTCGCGGAGGACAGTCGGACTTAACTACAAAAATGAAAACAACAATAATATCAAACAATATCAGAAATAAAAAAACGAAAATAAAAGAAGATAGACAAAAGAAACAGATGCGGTGGTCGGATGGTTTCGGCGATGGCAGCAACAGTGGTGACTCGTGGGGGATGATCGAACGACGACGGCGGTGGCTCGGACTTAACTACAAAAATGAAAACAACAATATTATCAAAAACCAAAAATAAAAAAATGAAATTAAAAGAAGAGAGAGAACAGAAACAGAAACAGACGCAGTGGTTGAACGACGATTTTCACCGACGACGGCGAAGGAGAAAGAGAGAATCGGAGAGAAAATGAGGAAAGAAGTCTCGGGCATTAAGTTATGCCCGAGATTTTCACCGACGGAATATGGTTATTACCGACGGAATTTTCATCGGTAATACTTTTGGCGAGATTTCAAATGTCATCCGTTGGTAATAAAGTATTACCGATGGAATATCAGTCAGTAATGCCATTATCCGTCGGTGAAACATCACCGACGAAATAAACTTTCACTGACAGAACGTAGGTATTATCGACGAAAATTCCGCCGGTAATACTTTGAGCGGGATTTCAAATTTCATCCGTCGGTATAAGTTTTTTTCCGTTGGTGATATATCATCGACGGAATAAACTTTCACGGACAGAAATCAAGTATTACCGACGAAAATTCCTTTGGTAATACTTTCTGTTTGTTCACTTTAAAACCTTAATTAATTTTTTAAAAAATTTGTATTTATTATTTATTAAAAATCGAGAAAAAAATATTACCGACGAATTTTTCATCGGTAAAAACAGAATTCCGTCGGTAAAAAATATGAATGGTCAAAAAATATTACCGACGAAATTGCTTATTACCGACAGATAATCAGTCGATAATAATTTTTGTACCGTTTAGTTTTTTATTATTAAATTTTATTTGTTAATTATTTTCGAAAACCGTGTGTTATTTCCATCGGTGAAAATTTGGCAACAATCTAGTGTCGGGATTCAGCCCATTCTTAAACATAGATAATGTATAATTTAATTAACAGTTAAACATACAACGCAGCGGAATTAAATAAACCATAAAGAATACCGAATCCCTCCATGAATCTGCCTATGAATTCAATAATCAAAATCTCATACCTCTATAATGGAGATTGCCGAAACCACATCACAGATTCTTGATGTTCTTGTTCTTGTACACAATGCTCGCTTGTCGAAAACCAAAGTCGTCTAATTGTCCGACCTCTAACAGTAATCCACACAGGTGATCTGAAAGCCTTCACAAGGTTGAGATTATGTTTTGCCAAGACGATACTAGTAGTCTAGGTTGTGAGAAACCTTTCTCCTTTATCTTAATTAGTCTCAAGAAAACAAAAGAATCTTATTCTCTTGTCTCAATAGGTGTTTGGCCGATTCTCACTAATAGGGGAGAGAGGCGCCGGTTCTAATTCTCATAGGGGGGGAGGCAACAACAAATTAGCCTATTTATAAGTAGGTTTAGTGTATGCCAACACTTGGACTAACTGCACTAAAGCCCTTATAAATATTATTAAATATTCACAATAAGCCCACAACACTTAATGAATATTTAATCTGGCCCAATCTCATTTTAATTTCATTAATCACCTTTTATGTGTGACCTATTAGGCCCTTAACACATTGGCAATAAATATAATTAATTCAATTAAGAAATTTTCCTTTTATATTTATAGATCATGAGCGACATCTAGCAATGCATCATGACCACCCAAATGCCAAGAGAGTCATCAAGCTTCGACTAGCCTTTCGTGTACAATATGTCTGTGTAATTCGATTCCTTCATTAAATATCCCGAGATAGGAAAGAACATGGTTCAGTGTCTACTCTTAACCCATTCCATATTAGATATGCACTTTTAATATTAACTCCTTAAGTATTGCCTTGGCCAAGGACTTCCATAAGTTAATATAAGCCAGATACATATGAGATATGTCCCTTTAATCACTTGGGATGATGAATCCTCTCTGGACCACTCATTCATCTTCGTATGCTTCATGTCATACCCAATAACACCTTACTTTAAGCATCCTTGTGATTGGGACCCGTTCGTGATGAAATCTAAGTATGACAGTTCACATGCAAGATGACCTGGTGTCACAAATCAAAGGATTATTTACACTATTGACGCATGAGAGTATTTACCATAGACACTTGAGTGAAATACCAAATGGAACTCTCATAGCGGGTCATGTTAAGTGAACTTGTTCAACTAACAAGCACCCATATGTTATCCCCAAGTATCTCTATACTTTCAAGCTATGAGATCAGTTGCATGCATCAAGTGCATGAAAACTTAACATATGCCAATCTTTGAGCATTGTCAATGCCCTGTCTTGACATTACAATGACCATGAACAGTTTAGAAACACGACATTGATGCATAAGAATCCTCATAATTGTAACACCTTACAATTCCTTTGCAATGCCATTGTCTCATGGGCTTTATCTTCACAAGTCATTTATAACAACTATAACAATACTTATCGATAAAGAAATACCTCAATTATAATTAATAAACTATAAATGCAATACATGAACATATAAATAGTGTCTTACAAGCCCAACGAGATTGGCTTGCAGGGCTTACACCAACATCTAGGTCGTTCCCGCCAAACTTTTATTGATGAAATGAATTTGTCGCTAATATTCCGTCGGTAATATTCTTTTTCCGTCGAAAATGCTGAAAAATTTCGTCAGTAATAAGCCAAAACATTACCGACGGAATTTCTTCAGTAATAATCAAAATTCGGTCGGTAATAAATTGTTTCGGTAAACCGACGTCCTCTTGTAGTGTACAAATGATTTTTTAATATTTTACAATAGTAAAACGGGCTTATACGGGCTGGCCCGAGCCTGGCCCGAATAGGCTTAGGCAAGGGGAAAATAAATTTTCTGGACCGCGGCCTGTGCCATGAACAGGTCCATTACTAGTGAGATAATGACATTGTACTGAGAGTTGGAGAGCATTCAGGAACATTAAAACATAATTAACCCATATAAATATATTACAATATTATTAATTTTTTCTCATTTTCACTTTACTTATTTTCTTGTTCTGTTGGTAATTTATAACCTCCAAGTAGACCTGCTCATGGGTTGGGTCGGGCCGGCCCGCAGGTTAAAAAATATTGTTCATCTTATATAATTTTTTTTTTATAAATATTTTTATAATTAAATTTAAATAAAATAATATTATTTTAATGTATAAATAGTGATCCGAACACGGTTAGACCGGCCCGGATCACGAAAATGCCTGCCTAGGCCCGACTCAATACGGACCGAGCGGACTGTCTGGCCCTTAAGCAGGTCTGCCTCCAAGCAAAATGTAAAAAGTTCCTTTAAACACATAAACAAAAACTACCATATTTTTCAAAAATTAAATATTAGAAATAATCTTTATCTATACATTTATACATATTGAGCTAGACAACTCATTTGAATTCCAAGACAGTTATCTGTAATTAGAGGAAGTAAACTGCCTTGGCAGTTGATATACTTGGATTGGGTTCACCCATTATGAACTGACACGACTCCAATTCCAACAATATAAAATAATTATAATTTGAGAGGAAACAAATTTTTAATTTTTACACATTAAATGAATAATATTGACAATAACTAATTTTACATATCATTTTCACGATGGTAATTTTTTTTCACATTTTTGATGAGCAATTAGGTGACTCTCTAAGGTAGTGGTCTAATCATTCTAGTGGTCTAATCATTCTATGCAGTGATCTATTCTAATAGAACCTTTGGAATTTGAAAAAATGCGAGAGGGTATAATGGGTAATTAATTAATTCCAAAAAAATTTCAAAAGTTCTTTTCTCCCAAATTCAGAAAAAAAAAGAAAAAAGAAATATTTTTAAAAGATATATAAAAATGTCCAAACCTGAGTAAGAATGAGTCAACGTTTTCAAATTTCGAACTCGGTCCAATTTTACCCTTTCATTACATAATATTTTATAGTTAGATTATTAAAAAATAATTTATTTTAATCTTTAATCTTTTCAAATATATTTTAAAGTTAAATATATTATTTATTAATAATAATATTGTTGCAACTTAAAAAATAACAAGTCTCATCGCAAGACTTTATTATTCGTTAAGCGTGACATTAAAAAAAACGGAGAAAAATTCGACTTAATTTCTCTTGAAAAATGAAGGTTTTGAAAATGACCTTGAAAAAGACATAGAGTCGCCATCAATCTTTTTTAGCTAGGTGTGATAGGCCACCTATTAAAACCGGTTTTATAAAATATTTTAAAATTAAAACATTTTTAAAATCAATTTCAAGTCTGCGTTTTAAACTAGAGAAATAAAAAATGCGAGTTCAGGACTCGGTTACGTGTAGTG
Source organism: Fremontodendron californicum (assembly GCA_030761205.1). Taxonomy (NCBI): domain Eukaryota; kingdom Viridiplantae; phylum Streptophyta; class Magnoliopsida; order Malvales; family Malvaceae; genus Fremontodendron; species Fremontodendron californicum. Next base: position 6,047,788 of record JAULJL010000023.1, on the reverse strand, counting down.
AAGGATTAGCACCCCCACAATGCCCATATAAAACGGTACCTTATTAATCACGTGTTATCTCAAGTCTCGGTAAAAAGTCGGTTTTAAATTTAGTATTTCAAGTTAATTCCCAATTTAAAGAAAAATAACATATTTAATTGAAAATGATCCGGAATTTATAAATTCAAAATTTTCCTATATTCCCCAATAAGCGTGGAAAAATATAGAAATTTTTATTAGTTTGAAATTTTTTTCGAATCATTCTTATTTTAAAGAAGATATTTCGTTATTAATGATAATTGATGATATCCTCCCCAGCAAACCCGACAGAGAACTCGTGAATTATTTTAACTCGGGAATATCTTTATTTTATTGAAAATCATTACCTTTTTCAAAACATTTAAAAAAAATATTAATATGTATGATATAAATAAAATGACATAGCAAAGTCTAAATAATATAATGCAACCTAAATAGTATGACATAGTTTAAATGTCTTAGCATATTCTAAATGAAATGAAATATCCTAAATTATATGATATATTCTAAATGAAATGAAATGACCTAGCTAACATGATATATTTTATATGAAATGTAATATCCTAATTCATATGATATATTCTAATTGAAATAAAATATCCTAAGTGACATAATATATTCTAAATGAAATGAAATAATTTAAATGACATGACAAATATAAATGATATGACATATAATCTAAATGGCATGAAACATAAAATAATGCTATCATATAATATGCATGGAAATAAAAATAAAAATAATAATGCATGAACATAGTATATGCTAAATAATATGAAAAAGTTAACTAAATAAAAAGCATAGGATATCATGAAATAGTCAAACCATATAACAAATAATATAATATCAAAAATTTAAATCAAAGATAATAACACCATCATGAAAATTAAACATAGCAAAAATTACAGATTATATAATATGCATGAATATGGAAAATGCAATGCATGAGAATGTATTTTTTCCTTTAATTAAGGAAATCCGTATATCTAAAAAAGATATCTGGCTACCTTAGAAAAATATATCAAATTAAATATTCTAAAACCAAAATACCTTGTGATTGTTTGGAAACAATTTTGAAAAGCTTAGATTAAAAATAAAAACTTAGCTAAACCCTTTTTAAATGGCTCTAATTTCCTAAGTTTAAAATCTCGGATTTGACTACCCTTAATCCGAAACTTAAAAAAATCATTTTTAGAGTTTAAAAGGCTTAGAAACTACTCTAAGTCAGTAGCTAAACTTCCTAATCAACCATCTCTAAGTAACTTAACCAAAACAGAAAAATGATTTTCCTTCAAATTCAATTCTGCCTCCACTATCCAGTTTTTAAGCACCATTTTTACCCTATTTTTAAAAATTCAAAAAAATCTAAAAAAAATACTGGAGACGCAGGATACGTAAAAATACACGGAAAAAAATCGAATTAATTTTATGATTAAAGATGACTGCCCAAAAAAATCGAGAAAGTATGAGTATTTGTTTTGCTAAAACACATTCTTTTGCCTTTGATAAAATCATTTAAAAATCAAAGTAAAAATATTAGAGACTCTTTAAATGACTCACAAACAGTAGCTAACACTTTTGAAAAGTTAGGCAAAAAATTGGCTAAGTAAAAAAATCACAAAGATAGAATAATCAATTTGACAACTCTTTAATTTTCCAGCAAGTATGCTCAAGTGAACATGACTTTGAGCCATTGATTGGCCTAAGTCATAAGTTAAGTGGCAAGGACATGAAATGCATGAAAAATACAGCAAATATGATGCATGAAATGCATGATTTAAAACCTAAATGACATGAAAAATGCATGGCATCAATAAAATGACCTAGACCTAAATGAACTTGCATGACATTTAATGCAACCTAGGTCTATAATGAATGAATATGCATGGCAAAACAAACCAATCCTAAACCTAAAATATGCATGGCAATAACACAAACATATGACATGCTTAAACAAAATACTCAACCAAATATCATGAAAATGCAAACCTATCAACTAACATAACAAAAATGTACACACAAAGCATACAATATGAGGGTGGCCGAATGGTCCCATGCTTAAAATGAGCATGGCATTTTCACAAACACATGATATACTAACATGCTTAGCTAAAGAATAACACTCAAATCATGCAAATGTAAAGTAAAGGCATGAAAACCAATAGGCATTTTCACAAACACATGGAATACAAAATATAAAACATAAACAAACTTAAATATTTTGAAAACAGAAAATCAAAAATACAAGACAAGTAAAATAAACATGATAACAAGATAATAGACTCAAAAAATAGAAACAAGCAAGCAACCAAATTAAAACAAGCTTCATATTGATGTATTAGAAGAAGATTTAAAGCATCAAAACTTGTTAAACATCAAGAATAACATGAAATAAAGAATGCAAATAGCAACTACCCAAAAATCAGACCATTCAGCCACCCTTATAACAAGAGAAAAAAAATATTTCAAAGCTTTTTTCCAAGAAAGTATGAAGAAGAACTTGAAGAAGAATATTAAAAGCACTTATTTTAAAAGAAAAATCAAAAGAAACTCACCAAAATAGTAATCAAAACAGCAAATCAAGAACGAAAAATCAAAGAAAGTGCAAGAGTATGGTGCTTAAAGCAACCTCTAGAAGCTATCTTTCAAGCTTTTTCTCTTCTAACTTTTTTTTTTTTCTAAACCTTTCTTTTTGCCTTTCAACAATGGAGAGAAAAATCAGCCAAAACCAAGAGAGAATAGAGAGTGAATAGCTGAAAAATGAAAGAGAGAGTGTTCCCCTTGTAGTGGCCGAATGGCCATCCCTAGGCTAGGATGTTGTCATCTTTTCTTCAACCAATTTTCATCCAAAGGCTATTGATCCAAGATGTTTTAAAAACATGAAATTATCACCCTTAGATTAGGCCATCAGCTATCCACAATTACAGCTGTTCAAGAATCTTAAGCCATTATGTTGACACTCTCCCTTCATTTAGTGGTCCATGTGGCTTATTTGCAAAGGTTTGATAAAAAAAAACTAACTTACTCTTCATTATTGGCCTTTTGATTAAAAATAAAAAAATGTCTACCCATTATTGGGCCTTGGCCGACCAACCCCTTTTCTTCTAGCCAATGTTTCATTTTTTTAATAGGCAAGAAAAGCCCTTTTCGATTTCTTGGGTAAAATGACCTTTTTGCCTCCCCAATAAATGGCAAACGGACTCCAAATTCAAATTTTCTTTTTTCAATATTTTCAAAATAATAAAAAATTGAATTTTGGAAGTTTTCATAAATTTTCGAGTCCATTTGCTATTTATTTGGATTTTTTCTTCCAAAATTGCCCTTTTATGCTCCCAAACTTTACAATTTCTTAAACGAGCTCCAAATCCAGATTTTTCTTCATCAATATATTCCAAATAATTTAAAAGTGTGATCTGGAAGTTTTCATAATTTTTGGAACTCATTTGGTATTTTTTCGGGATTTATCTGCTTGAATTATTGCATAGGGGGCCCGGTATTTGGCCATTTTGCAAACGAACTCCGAATCCAGATTTTATTTAGCCAATCTCTTCCAAATAATTTAAAAATGAGATTTGCAAATTTTTAGAATTTTTGGAGTTCATTTACTATTTTGTCGGGATTTATCTTTTTGAATTTCTACATAGGGGACCCGGGATTTGGCCATTTTGCAAATGAACTCCGAATCAAGATTTTCTTTTGCCAATCTCTTCGAAATGATATAAGAATGAGATATGCAATTTTTCAGAATTTTTGGAGTTCATTTGCTATTTTTCCCATATTTTCCAATTTTGCCCTTTTGCCTCCGAAACCCTGTTTTGCTCAAAACAAGTTCGATTTTCAGATTTTCTTCAAACTTAGCATTGGGCTATCTTTTTTAATCACTCCTCATCCATTAGGGGCTTTAGTCTTACCGAATAGGGTCATTTCTGTAATTCTTCCCAATTTCATTAAAATCCACCAAAAACCCTAATTCTCGATTTTCTTTCGAATTGACTTTTCTTTCAGTTTTTCTTTAAAGTGGCTTCTCCATTACCCGTAGTCAGTGCTTATCTTTCATTTGGAACCTTCAATTTCGACCAATTCAATCGTTTAAGCACTTTCCCCAATTAAGGTTTCCTATCTACTGAATCTCCATAACCCAACTTCCGAACTCCATATCTTTCGATATAGACCTCGGATTATCAAAATTTTTTCTCCATTTTTCAATTGAACTTCAAATCTTGATTTTGAAAGTGGGTTGACTTTTTCAGTAGTTGACTTTTTGGGATTGACATTTTCAAGTTTGACTTTTTATGCTCGCTTTCTTAGACTAAGTCCCGGAGTACCATCGACAGGATAAAAAAAGTCTTTTTACATTCTGAAACATCAATTTAGGAAGAAAATATACCTGTTTTATTGGTCCGGACAAAATTAGGTGTCTACAGCTGCCCCCCTCTTTGGCTATTGCTGAGAATCAGGAATCAGGCAAAGATAAAAAAATACTAATTTTGTCCGGTTAGTGAAATCACATGTGAAGAGAAGGGAAAATGGTTTTTTTTTTCATTTTTCATTTTTTTTTTGAAAAAAAAAAGTTGTAAATGGAAGATATTGTCCTTAAATTGAATTCCCTAGCTAATCAAGGCTCGACCCGTTTTAAGGAAACGAGTTCGATTTGCAAGAGAACAAAAGACCTCGACGATGGTCTCGAGGGCTTAACCTATCTTGTGCTAAGCTGTGTTTAAAATTTTGGGTATCTCCTCCAAAAGCTTCGGCTATCACCACCAAAGACTTGCTCAAGCAAATGTAAAACTATGGATATCTCCACCAGAGGCTTTGGCTCTCACCACCAAAGACTTGTTTAAGCAAATGTAAAACTCTGGATATCTCCACCAGAGGCTTTGGTTATCACCACCAAAGACTTGTTCAAGCAAATGTAAAAACTCTGGAAACTTATGCCTAGAGGTCTTAAAAATGGTGTTAGGAGGTCTTAAGAATGGTGCCCGGAGGTCTTAAGAATGGTGCCCGGAGGCCTTACATGTGATTTGAAAATACCTTGACGACGGTCTTAAGGCTCGACTCATTTGATAAACAGAATGAATTTGATTTAAAACAAAAAGAAATACCTTGACGGTGGTCTCAAGGCTCGACTCATTTGATAAAACAAAATGAATTCGATTTAAAACAAAAGGAAATACCTCGATGGTGGTCTCAAGACTCGACTCATTTGATAAAACAGAATGAATTCGATTTAAAACAAAAGGAAATACCTCGACGGTGTCTTAAGGCTCGACTCATTTGATAAAACAAAATGAATTCGATTTAAACAAAAGGAAATACCTCGACGGTGGTCTCATGGCTCGACTCATTTGATAAAACAGAATGAATTCGATTTAAAACAAAAGGAAATACCTCGACGGTGGTCTCAAGGCTCGACTCATTTGAGAAAATAGAATGAATTCGATTTAAAACAAAAGGAAATACTAAGAATGATTTTAGGTTTGGTTCATTTGGAAAAAATAAATTTAACTTGAAAATGAAAGGAACATATCTCGACGGCGATCTCGGGGCTCGACTTATTTGAGAAGCAAAATGAGTTCGATTTGGAAAAGAAAAGTACCTCAAAGGTGATCTTGGGGCTCGACTCATTTGAAAAACAGAATGAGTTCACTTTGGGGAAGTCCAAGTTTTCCTGATTTCTATAATGTTAGCTAAATGCAATGATGAGAATGACATGCTTTGCAAATGCTTGTATGTTTCCTAAGAATGAATGCAATCAAATGATTATGTCATGATTTCTAATCCATGGTTTCTTTGAGGTTCACAGATTATTCGACTTCATGACGGAGTCTTCAATTGTTCATTGATGCCCCACTTAAGGAATCCTTCACCAAGATAACTTGTCAAACAGTCTCAGTTTCTGACTTTCGCTAAAATTCACAGATTTTCTAACTTCGTGATGGAGTCTCCAACACGTTCACTGTTTTCTTTTCTTGGTGAACTTTCCAAACCCTTCCCAAGATTTAAATCTATTCCTTAGTAATACTCTGAAATCCTTTTATTTAAAGATTTTTTTATTACTAATCATCATTCAATTTAATAACAATCATAATGCATCTCAAAAATGTATGAAAGAAAATATGAATCAAGCAAAAATTGTCATGAAAGGATAACAAAAATTTATTGCAAGAAATGTTTTAAAATAGTAAAAATAAATATCAAGGATATAAGAAACAAATGTAAAGTTATATGTTGTAAATGCCCCAGATGCGAAATATCTTGGACCCCTCATTTTCAAACCATCTGAAATTTCTCTTGAACAAGCAATTTACTTGGGTAACCTCTCGGCTTTCGTAGTTACATCATACTGAGTTGTTCCCCTTTCTTCTAATTTTCAGATACTTTCTCCCCCTTTACATGGAGCATTGATTCGAACTTTTAATCAGTACCTGAGCCGCCCTTTGCGGGTTTTCAACTCAAGTGTCCTCCATTCGGTATTAAGTCGCCCTTTGCGGGTTTTCGGCTTAAACCTCTCCTTTTACATTCTTTTTTCAATTTTTTTTTGTATTCTACCATGCATCTGAGAATTCTAAATGCTTCCAAGGTAAAAATATCAATTCAAAAGATGGGATGAATTCTGAGAATAACCTTTCAAAAAAAAAAATCCATGCTTGATCAATATGGGCTTTTAAAGTACGTAATGTAGGCCAAGGTTCAGGTTTAGAAAGAAAGGATAAAATTGGCCCAAAATGTGTTTAAGGGTGATTGAATCAAGGATCATTTCCTGAGAAAAACTCATTCTTGAAACATTTGTCCTTTTTTTTCTTCTTTTTTTGCTTTGTTGGCTTTCATTTGTCACATTTTCCAATGGCTTTCTTTTTGCCATGATTTTTTGATTATTTTTCCTCGCATTTGCCCTCCAGTGTAGAGGGTAATCTTTGATCAAGGTTTAAAGAAAGAAATAATTCCTAAGGCTCAAAGGGGTGACTAAGGATAATTTCTTGTTAGTGAAAGGAATAAGAAAGATGGTCATTCATCATATCAAGCATGAATATTCTCATTAAAAAGCAATCCACAGGAAGATAGATATATAGAATTTCCATTTTTACACTTGGAATCATTCGAATTTCCATGTGTACAACATCACACTTTTTTTTAAGCATAATACTTCTTCAGTACATCAGCATTCACGGGATTTCTGAAATCTTCTCTGTCCATCCGAGTTAAAATCAATGCTCCTCTAGAAAAAGCTCTTTTTACCACATAGGGTCTTTCCCAATTCGAAGCACACTTTCCTCGCGGGTCTTTCACTATAGGGAGAATTTTCCTCAGTACCAACTCCCCCTCTCGGAATTGTTAGGACGAACTTTCTTGTTGTGGGCTCGAATCATCCTTTTCTGATACAACTGCCCGTGACAAATTGCTTTCAATCTTTTCTCCTCGCTGAGATTCAACTGTTCATAACGAGCTCTAATCCATTCTGCTTCCTCTAGGCCAACTTCCATCAAAACCAGAAGTGAAGGGATCTCAACTTCAATAGGTAGCACTGCTTCCATCCCGTATACCAAAGAAAAAGGCGTTGCCCCTGTAGATGTACGGATCGAAGTACGATATGCATGAATAGCAAAAGGCAAGATCTCATGCCAATCTTTATACACATTAGTCATCTTCTCAACAATCTTCTTGATGTTCTTGTTAGCTGCTTCTACTGCCCCATTCATCTTTGGACGATAAGGTGCCAAATTATGATGTGTGATCTTCAACTGAGTACACACTTCTCTCATCATCTTATTGTTCAAATTGAGAGCATTATCCGAAATAATTCTTTCTGGCAACCCTAACGGCATATGATTTCTTTCTTACCAAATCTACATACCATTGACTTTGTTACATTTGCATAGGAAGCAGCTTCTACCCACTTTGTGAAATAATCTATGGCCACCAAGATGAAACGATGTCCATTTGAAGCTTTTGGGGTAATAGGCCCGATCATATCCATTCCCTACATTGAAAAGGGCCATGGTGCAGTCATGACATGTAATGGCGATGGCGGCACATGAATCTTATCTGCATATATCTGGCATTTATGGCACTTTCGGGAATAACTGATACAATCTTCTTCCATTTTCAACCAATAATACCCTGCCCTCATAATCTGCTTAGCTTTGTATCGGATTAGCTTGAGTGCCACATATCCCTTCATGGACCTCTTCTATAATTCTCCGAGCTTCGGCAGATCTGACACATCTCAATAAGACTTTGTCTTTTCCTTTCTTGTAGAGAATCTCACTGTCTAGAACAAAACCCATTGCTAGCCTTCTCAAAGTCTTTTTGTCATTTTCTGTTGCTTGTTCTGGATACTGCTGACTCTTGATGTACTGCAAGATGTCGTTATACCAAGGGAGGCCATCTATTTCTTCAATACTCAGACAGTGGACATGAGACTCATATATACTCATCTTTATTGGCACCACTTCAGCCCCTTCATTCACTTTAAACATTGATGACAAAGTAGCCAGAGCATCTGCCATTCGGTTTTCTTCTCGAGGAAAGTTATTGAATTCACTTCTTCAAATTCCTCCAATAAACTCAGTATGAGTTCTCGGTATCGGATTAGCTTTGTATCTCGAGTTTTCCATTCTCCTCGTAGCTAGTATATCACTAAAGCTGAGTCTCCAAAAACTTCCAATACTTTGATCTTTCTGTCTACTGTAGCACGAAGGCCCATAGTACATGCTTCATACTCGACAGTATTGTTTATACAATCAAAATCCAATCTAGCAGTGAAAGGATAATAATCTTCTTCTGGGGATATGAGGACTGCACCGATTCCGTGCCCTATGGCATTAGATGCGCCATCAAAGTACATTTTCCATACTTTCTTCTTCAGGAGAATCTCATCTGCTTGTGAAACATACATCAAATCTCCATCTGGGAAGTCAAAGTTCAACGGCTCATAATCTTCCACCGCCCGACTTGCTAAGAATTCAGCCACTGCACTGCCCTTGATAGCTTTTTGACTTACATATACAATGTCGTACTCTGACAATAAAACCTGCCATCTTGCCGTCCTCCCTGACAAAGAAGGTGCTTCCAAAATATGCTTGATTGGATCTAACTTGGCAATCAACCACGTTGTGTGGTACAACATGTACTGTCTGAGTCTTCGAGCAGTCCAAGTTAAGGCACAACACAACTTTTCTATCGACGAATATTTCAACTCATAATCTGTGAACTTCATGCTGAGGTAATAAACTGCATGTTCTTTCTTTCCAGTCTCATCAAGCTGCCCCAAAACACAACCCATAGATCTCTCAAATACTGATAAATACAGTATCAATGGTTTATCCGAAACAGGTGGCATTAATACTGGTGGGTTGGATAGATAATGTTTAACCTTTTCAAATACAATCTGACAACCTTCATCCCATTCTCCTGGATCACGTTTTCGAAGTAACTTAAATATTGGATCACATTTATCAGTTAACTGAGAAATAAACCGAGCAATGTAATTCAATCTCCCCAGAAAGCCTCTTACTTCCTTTTGAGTACGAGGTGGTGGCAAATTCTAAATGGCCTTCACTTTATCCAGGTCAATCTCAATTCCTCTTTTGCTGACGACAAAACCCAGCAATTTCCCCGAGGTGACTCCAAAAGTGCATTTTGCCAGATTTAGCTTGAGTCTAAACTTCCTTAGTCGTTCAAAGAGCTTTTTAAGATTCGCAATATGCTCTTCTTCTCCTTGTGACTTTGCGATCATATCATCAACATAGACCTCAATTCCCTTATGCATCATATCATGAAACAAGGTCACCATAACTCTCTGATATGTTGCCCCAGCATTCTTTAACCCAAATGGCATTACCTTGTAGCAGAAGGTTCCCCACATTGTAACAAATGTGGTTTTCTCCATATCTTTCGGTGCCATCTTAATCTGATTGTATCCTGAGAATCCGTCCATGAAAGAAAATAAAGAACTCTTTGCCGTATTATCCACTAGAGTATCAATATGGAGCAAAGGGAGATTATCTTTAGGGCTGGCCTTGTTCAAATCTCGATAATCAATGCACATCCGCACCTTGCCATCCTTCTTTGGTATTGGAACAATATTTTCCACCCATTCTGGATATTTTGCCACCTCTAAGAATCCAGCATCAAATTGCTTCTTCACCTATTTTTTTTATCTTTAACATCATGTCCGACCTCATTCTTCTCAACTTTTGCTAAATCGGTTTGCATTATGGCCTTAAAGGGAGCTTATGAACCATAATACCCGGATCCAACCTGGCATGTCTTGGTAAGACCATGCAAATACATACACATATTCTTGGAGCAAGGCTATCAATTCACCCTTTTTATTGATGATGACAATGAAGTTCCGATTTTGACTTCCTTTATCTCTTCACCATTTTTCAGATTTATCATTTCCAATAATTCCTTATGAGGAAGTACTTGTTTATCCTTTTGTTCTATTTTCATTAATACATCCGGAGGTAGACCATAATCTTCAGTATCTTCGTTAGCCTCAAAAGTACCCCTACAAATGGGTCTTTCAAAATCAATTTCAGAATTACTGACAGAAAGGTCCTTATATTCCGCATCCGTATACCTGTAAATAGGTGGAGAAGAAACAATATAGGAAAATATATGTAATGAAAATAAAATAAATAGCAAAAATAAAAGAATATGGACACATCAATATGAATAAAATGCATTGTGCTTGTTATTTATTGAATGAAAATGTTTAAACAAAAAGCCCATTATAGAAAAAAAAAAACTCTTAATTTCTCTGGGTAAAGATAATTAAGATTGTTTTTTAAAGTATTTCGTTGGAATAGACTTAAAAATTATGGGCTACTCAGTCACACTCTAATTGGTTAGTCTATATCCTGGTGGACAAGGTCGCACCATCCAGTTCACATTGTCACTTTCCATCCCTTCTTTCCTAGTCATGCAAATTACCATATCCTGAATCTGCCCCCTTTATTCACATGGAATTTTTCAAAAGCTTGCTCGACCATTATGAGTACATCCTCTAAATTCTTTTCTCCGAATAGAAAACCAGTAGAGCGAAAGTTGTGAAGGATAGGTGGGAAAGTCATGGGTTCTCATTCAATATCCATACCCGCGAGACGCGCCATTCTCCTTTGTCGGTTCCTTTCAACTTGTTTCCTCCTCTCATGGGCCTTCGGAAGATACCTTAAGCGAAACCGATCTTTCTTTCCCACTGCTTCCATTGCTCGGGCCATCCCTTGAAGATATTTCCCAAGACCTTTTCCAGCCCTGCAGCCCTTTCCCACTATGGTTCTTACTCCCAGCCTTGTGTTCTTGGACAATCTTGGTTTTGGAATTTTTCGTCATTCAGCGACAAAATCGCATTTACGAATTCCAAAGACCGAAAGAACATTCTACAGCATCTTCATTGGGTTCAACATAAGGAGACTCAATAGATGCAGAGGCTATTATGTTTTTTTCTCCTGATACAGTGACCAAACGGCCCTTCATCACAAATTTCAGCTTTTGATGGAGAGATGAGGGTACAGCCCCTGCTGAATGTATCCACGGCCTTCCCAACAAGCAATTATAGGATGGATAAATATCCATGACTTGAAAGTTCACCGTATAGGTGCATGGGCCTATCTCCAGAGGAACCTCAATAGTTCCCATTACCTCTCTCCTGGTACCATCGAAAGCCCTAACTACTGTGCAACTCGGTAACATATAAGACATATCAACTGGCAACTTAGATAGGGTTGCCAAGGGCATTACATTTAATGAAGAACCATTATCCAAAAGCACCCTTGGTAGTATATGCCCCATTGCAGGTGGTTGTTATGTGAAGAGCCTTTGTGGACCCAATACCATTGGGTGGTATTTCATCATAACTAAAAAATATATATGGTCGTTTGCCGTAATGTTTCCCACCAACCTGTCTAACTTTTCTACTGATATCTGGTTAGCCACATATGCCTGACTTAACACTCTCAACAGGGCATTTTGTATGGCTCCGAGTTTAATAGCAAAGATAAGATGGAGATTCTTGCTGGCTGACGCTGCAATTGCTCAACCACACTATACCCACTATGTTTTATGAACTTTAAAAACTCGCAGGCCTCTTTCTCGTTTAAGTGCCACACACCTTCCACTTCGTGTTAAGTGCCCCACACCTGTAATATCTTGCTGACTTGAAGACCTAGGCATAACCATGCTGCAGTCATATTTCCATGGTGTAGTTTTGTATTCCTTGTACGAAAAGGAAGAAGGAAAATCTATGATTAGCTTGGACGCAATTTTCTCAACAACTAGAGTAGTCTTCTCTGGTTCATCATAATAGATGATCAAAGGTTTTCCTATTTCATAGCCAGCCGCATTCTCAATAACCTCTACTCCCTCTTCTGTCTCCTCATAAAACTGAGCCTCTCTATCATCCATCATCTTTTGGACTTTAGCCAGAAAGTCCCCGCAGTCCTGTATGATATGACCTGAACATTTATGTAACAGACACCAATTCTGCACCTTTTTTGCAACCATGTTTAAACTGTCTACATCCCCCACCATTCCTGCCTTAACCATCTCGACCCATACTGTTAGCATTGGAATCTTGACTTCCCTGGCATTCCTTCTTAACCTTCTGACTTCTCTTGTCAATACTGCATCTACCCGATTCTCAGCATGATTGGGTAATGGTTTCCCTCTACATTTGGCCCATTCTTTGACCCAAACTTCACAACTCCGGTATTGATTAAACTTTGGACTTTTTTTTTGAAGGCAATGCAATCCTCCGTTGAATGCCCCTGAATTCATGCATGATATGCGTAGTTGGTATTTGCATTGCACCACCTTGGGTATAGTGGGGTCAAAGGTTTAAGATATACGGGCACGACAAGTTGGCCTTCTAGTAGTTTAGGATATAGCTCACCATAGGTGGTAGGAATGAGATCAAACTAGGGTTTTTAATCATTCCTTGGTGAACGATAGTCATTGCGCGCGGGACCTTGAGTGTTTGGGACAGTGTTTCGAGAAAGGGTTATCTGTGGGGATATACTAGTTGGAAACGGCTGTTGTGGTATATTGATATAGGGAATGGATTTTGGGTAAGGTGGTTCACATTGGGGTAGTAAGGATTATACCCCGGGCAAGCTGTGTAAGGTGTCAGAGGTGCATAAGATGTAGTAGGAGTATAAGGCATGGGAGGTGTGTATGGTGTAGGAGATGTATAGGGGTATTGATTGAAACTGACTGCATATGTCTCATCCTCATTTTTTGCAGGAAAAACTCTTTTCGAGATAGCAGACTCACCCCCTTCCATTTTCCCATTCTTAATAGCAGACTCTATCATCTCCCCAGATATCACCATATCTGCAAAGTCCTTGGTGGCACTTCACAACAATTTATCATAATAAGGTGCTTTCAGGGTATTGATGAAAAGCATTGTAGTTTCCTTGTTGGTTAAAGGGGGTTGCACTTGTATAGCCAGGTCTCTCTATCTCTGAGAATATTCTTTAAAGCTTTCAGTAGCTTTCTTTTTCATGTTTTGGAGAGTTAGACGGTCAGGCACCATGTCTGTCACATGCTTGTATTGTTCCATGAAAGCTTTAGCTAGATCCATCCAGGAACGGATCTTAGTACGGGTAAGCTGGTTATACCATCGAGTTGCGGACTCTATCAAGCTATCTTAAAAACAGTGGATGAGTAATACTTCGTCTTCATCATGTCCGATCATTTTCCGATAATACATGGTCAGATGCGCTGATGGGTTGGTAGTTCCGTTATATTTTTCAAAGTCTGGTACTTTGAACTTTGGAGGAATCACCAGACCGTGCACTAAACTCATCTCTTTGGCATCTAGACTGCCAAATAGCTCCGCTCCTTCAACTGCCCTCAATCTTTCCTCCAGCAGCTGATATTTTTTCTGGGATTCTACCGTTTCAACCCTCTTCAGTTCAGTCATCTTTGCCCTTTCCTTTTTGGCTATTTCTTCAAAGTCTGGAACGTCCACATCAATTGGATCAACCCCAATATTACCCATTTTAGGACCAAAATTCTGTGCTTCGGCCACTAGTTGGATGCAAATATAGGATGCTGCCCCAGTTGGAAGTTCATTTCCCACAGGCTGAGATGTCTGGCCATTCTTCTGTACCACCTCTGGTCAATCTTCCTGGTTTACTGCCCCTATTCTGGTAACTAAATTTTCTCCTGGCCACTTCTGCCTCATCATGGTACTCATCATCTCCATGAGTTTGGTCATTTGTTCCCATGACTCCTCTTGAGACTTAGCCAACTGTTCCTGCAGTTCTTTTTGAATTATTTCCATCCTTTCAATTCTAGCAAGCTGATCGTTCTCCATAGGTCTTGCTTGAGATCGAGTATTGTAGGGTGTCGAAAGTCTGATTCTTTCTCAGTGCGACCAATAGAACCTTTAGTTTTAAAAACCATGGATTAGAAATTATTGACACATTTTTTATTTTATTTTATAAAAATGAATGAATAAATAAATGACTAAATGTTAATGAATGAACAAATAAGTAAATAACTAAGTGTATGAACATGAATGACTAATTATAAAGAATAAATGAATGGACAAATAAATAAATGACTAAGTGTATGAACAATTTATAAAGAATAAATGAATGAATGAATGATTATAAATATAAGTGAATAAACAAACAAAATATATAAAGGAAAGAACAAATGAATGATGAATGCATTTAAAAGTATTGGTCCCGGGATAATTCCAACCAAACGGTCTTTCATTGATTTCTTGGAACTAAATACATCAAAGAAAAAAGATCACTTCTTAAGACAATCTGATAATCTATCTATCCTAATTTAAAAATGCTATTACAAAACACCGATCCATTAGTAACTCCCTCGGATCTTGGACCTTTTTCACTGTCCTATTTTGATTGCCTTGCTTTTCAATCTGACCCTTACTTGTTCACGGCCCTTTGACATGTCAGTAGAAGCATCGCCGTGTAAGCTTTCCTTAGCTTGTTTCTCCAATTGATTGGTTCGGGCTTCCTCATGCTTTGCTCTCTCTGTCCAATAGTTCTTCTCCTTCTTGAGGTTTTTGACTTCTTGCTCCTATTCCCCGAAAGTCTTGAAAGTCCCCTCGAATCTGAGCTCGAAGCGTTACCTCTTGTTCTCCAAGTGTAATTCCTGAAGATCGATTTTAACAGTGTCCCTTTCTCTCTTGATCTTTTTCTTTTCTCTTTCTCGAGCTGATTCCTTATTTTTCATATCCTCAATCTCTTTTTGCAATCGGGCAATTTCCTTGCTCATTTAGGCCTTTTCTTTTTCGAATTCTGCCCTTGCAATTTCTAACTCCGATAGCGCTTCCTTGGGTGGTGAACTCAAAAGCTGAACTTCTTCCCCATCTGATGTCAATAACCTATCATTAGCCCTCAGTTCCCTCCATATCAGGTAATCAGGTGTGACGATGTCGGCATATCTAGCTACCTCCACTCGATGAGTTTCCTTCCATGCTACTACAATCTCACATACCTTTCCCAAATATCCATCTTCTCCATAAGCAAATTCCTAATTACTAAGGTCATGGGTCATAGGAGTAAACTGACGAGATTCCGATTGTCTTAGTACCAGCAGTGGTGCATAGCTCACTCTTCCCCATACTCCCAATAATGGAACAGAAGCTTTATCTTCACACTTGTACAATGTCGGCATAAGAGCTATCCATGGAGCTCTCCAAATTATCATCTTAGCCCTGATATTCCGGAATATGTTGATCCATTGTTCCTTAGTCCTATTTTCAAGCCAATCTCTCTTAAGAAATTCACCAATTGGTGCAAAAGACTTCTAATACGAGCGAAGAGGGAAATTCTCCTGTTTACAAAAATGGCTCTGAACCCATATATGTAAAGGAGCTATATACAACCTCTAAAACGCCTTTTTCTTCCCGTCTACAGAAATTTAGGGATCGGATTATTTCTACTATAATTGCCGGGACTGGGTTTATCCTCTGCTCAAGCCTCTCAAAAACATCAAATATCGCCATATCCACATACGCTAATGTCTTTGGGAAGATAACTAAACCATAGATAGCCAAAGCAAAAATATTCCTAACTGTCTCCTTACTTGAATGGCTATGGATTAAGCTCCGTAAAATATCCCATGATATACAGTAGCTTACTCCTTTTCGGACTACATGGCTTTTGACCCAATTTATTTCAACTCCTAGAATTTTAGACACCTTTTTCTTGAAACTCGACGTCTTTGTATCCTTCAAATAAATACGGTCGGGATTAACGTTCTCAATATACAGCAAGGTCGAATATTCCTCTATGGTTGGAGTCATATCTTCTCGGTTGAAGGTAAAACATCGATAAGCGAGATTCCAGAATTGCATCATAGCCCGGATCACCTCACCACTAACCTTAACCTGAACTAACAATGCTATGTCCCTATAAGTCTGAGTGAAGGTTTCTTTTTCTGATATGTTCCATTGATTCCATATATCCATCAATTCCTGGAAATCATTTTGCCTGATAGTAAGATCAACCTCGGCTGGCAATGCTGACACATATCCCATCTTCAAACAATCCCCATTATCCTGTTGACCTTTCTCGGACTGTTTCCTAACCTCTAAATGCTTATCGACTACTGAGACACTCTGACCCTCTAAAAAAGCCCTTTCGGTTGAATATTATCCCGAGACCAATAACCTTCCATGTGCAAACAAATAAAAAACAGCAACAAAATGAAAATGAATTAGTAACGAGAATAAATTCGAATAATACAAAAAACATGTAATTCAAAACAGTAATTATCCCTGAGGATGCCAACAAAATTTCGGCATTATAACACCCTTGGGACGAAATACCAACACTTATTACGGGCATTGTGATGTACGTTCATCATTGTCCAATTTTCAAAAATAAATGTATTCGAAAAGTAGAATAGAAGGTAAAAGGATTGGAAATATTCCTCTATATGTTCTTAACTTCGGGATATCTAATTGTAAATTCGGCATGGCTTCGTCTAGGTTTACTATATGAAGGTGAATTAGTTCTAAAAGCCCCGAATTGTTCCTCACTGTCGTCGATAAAGGCTAGTAAGGCACCCCGATAAAAGCGGGTTCAATTCGTTAGAGTCTATTTCCCTAGCCCATGCAGATTGTTAATCACGAAGGCTTAGGTAATTTAGTACTCCGGAAGTGTTTCACTAGCCCATGCGGATTGTTAATCACGAAGGCTTAGTTACTTTGCTCCCACCTAAAAAGACAGAACCCGGGTATAGGATTCATGATATGCAAATGCACGTGCAGTGTGTGAGGAGAAATAACAAACCTTTCACCACCTATTCTACATCCCTTATTCTAAATGCCCCAACAAGATTAAACAACATAAACCATCAATTAATCAATAAATAAATATATGCACAAAAATAACCAGAGAACAATTATAATATATATACATATGAATATGGACATATTTAAAAACATTTTATTATTTTTGAAATTATCCTTTTTTTTAAAAAAAAAATGTGGGAATTAAATTAAATACCAATTAAACCAAGAAAACCGAGACTTTGATAACACACGACTAATTTTAGGCCTGACTCTCTAATATTTTCCAGTGGAGTCGCCAAGCTGTGACAACCTAAAAAATAACAAGTCTCATCGCAAGACTTTATTATTCGTTAAGCGTGACATTAAAAAAAACCGAGGAAAAGTCGACTTAATTCCTCTTGAAAAATGAAGGTTTTGAAAATGACCTTAAAAAAGACATGGAGTCGCCACTAATCTTTTTTAGCTAGGTGTGATTGGCCACCTATTAAAACCGGTTTTATAAAATATTTTAAAATTAATTAAAATATTTTTAAAACCAATTTCAAGTCTGCGTTTTAAACCGAAGAAATAAAAAAAAACGGTTTCAGGGCTCGGTTACGTGTAGGGAAGGATTAGCACCCCCACAACGCTTGTATAAAATGATATCTTATTAATCACGTGTTATGTCAAGTCTCGATAAAAAGTCGGTTTTAAATTTAGTATTTCAAGTTAATTCCTAATTTAAAGAAAAATAATTCCATTTTTAATTGAAAATGATCCGGAATTTATAAATTCAAAATTTTCCTATATTCCCCAACAAACGTGGCAAAATATAAAAAATTTTATTAGTTTGGAAAACTTTCCGAATCATTCTTATTTTAAAGAAGATATTCCGTTATTAATGATAATTGATGATATCCTCCCCAGCAAACCCGACAGAGAACTCATGAATTATTTTAACATGGGAATATCTTTATTTTATTAAAAATCATTACCTTTTTCAAAATATTTTTTAAAAAATATGAATATGAATATGTATGACACAAATAAAATGACATAGCAAGTCTAAATAATATAATGCAACCTAAATGGTATGACATAATTTAAATGTCTTAGCATATTCTAAATGAAATGAAATATCCTAAATTATATGATATATTCTAAATGAAATGAAATGACCTAGGTAACATGATATATTCTATATGAAATGTAATATCTTAAGTCATATGATATATTCTAAATGAAATAAAATATCCTATATGGCATAATTTATTCTAAATTAAATGAAATAATTTAAATGACATGACAAATATAAATGATATGGCATATAATCTAAATGACATGAAACATAAAATAATGTTATCATATAATATGCATGGAAATAAAAATAAAAATAATAATGCATGAACATAGTATATGCTAAATAATATGACAAAAATAACTATATAAAAAGCATAGGGTATCATGAAATATTCAAAACCATATAACAAATAATATAATATCAAAAATTTAAATCAAAGATAATAACACCATCATGAAAATTAAACATATTTTTATAATTAAATTATTATTTTAATATATAAACAGTGATCCGGGTCGGCCCGGCTCGGATCACAAAAATACCTGCCCAAGCCCGGCCCAATAAGGGTGGGGCCGGCTGCCCATCCCTTGAACAGGTCTAGTCATAATCTTATTCAATATATTATATATTTATATAAATTTTGACACGTTAATAATTCTTTTTATATAGATTTTGACATGATTGTGGGTATTCATGTCGCATTCGTGTTATTTTTTCGTGTCGTGTTTTAGTTATTTTTTTTCGTGTCATGTAATCGTGTCATATCCGAAATTACCATGTCTATTTGGCACTATTCAAATAACTTTCAATCTTATGTCACTTGTCGTATAATGATTGATTTTTTTATTTTTTTTTATTTTGAAAAATAAGGTCATATGAATTTTTTGGTTTTTATATTATTGAACTAAAATTGTTGTATTGATAAATAATCAGTAAAAATTAAAACATTAAATAATAATATGAGATGGTTGATGTAAGTGAAATTTTTTAAAACTTTAGGTATTGAATCAAAAGGAAAATATTATGATAATTAAATGGTAAAAAAAACTATATTAAATGATATTATAAGTTATGAGTTGTTTGATAATTATTGAGTTTATATTTTACCTTTTTTTTTTTTTTATAACTCTATGAATATTAGAGATGGCAATTGGGCGGGTTCGGGCGGGTTCGGGTCGGGTTCATTCGGGTTCGGGTTTATTCGGGTTCGGGCTCATTCGGGTTCGGGCTCATTCGGGTTCGGGTCCATCCGGGTTCGGGCTCATTCGGGTTCGGGTCCATTCGGGTTCGGGCTCATTCGGGTTCGGGCCCATTCGGGTTCGGGCCCATTCGGGTTCGGGCTCATTCGGGTTCGGGCCCATTCGGGTTCGGGTTCGGGTTCGGGTTCGGTCTGGGTTCGGGTTCGATCTGGGTACGGGTATGTTTTACATTATTTTATTTTATATTAGATGTAATCATTTTTACGTAATTTAAATATTTATATCTAAAAACAAATTATTAATTTATTATTATTATTATTTTTATTTTTATACTTTTGCTATTATATGATATTTTTAATTATATTTATTTTTTAAAATTAATATTTGTTAGCACCAAAAGAATAAGAAATTAATTTGTTATATAAAATCAAATTTTGAAATAATTTATTATAAAAAATATGATATATTATAAATTAATATATTGATATTTAAAATAATTGATTTGATGAGCTCGAATTTCAAAATATAAATACATTATAATTTATATTCACTATAAAATAAAAAACTTTTAAAAATAAATCCTGGCCTTCATCTATTCGTTTATATACTTATAAAATGCAAAAAATTTATGCTTATAGTCAAGATATATATATATATATATATATATATATATATCGAGTACTTATATTTTTTTCATCAGTATAAAGTATAAATTATAAAGTAGTACTAAAAAATATAATTTATATTTAAATTATACGTAATAAATATATAATTAATATGATTATTTATTAATATATAATAAATATACCCAAAACCAAAAGGCCATAAAACCCAAAACCCCATTAAATCCACCCGCTAAAATAAAATCACATGAAAGCCATAATCCAATTAAACCCACCCTAACCTAACCGCATAAGTATAACTAGAGCTGCTTATGGGCCGGGTCGGGCCGCGGCCCAGTTTTTTTTTATTTTCTCTGCCCAGGCCTGGCCCTGGGTCGGCCCGGCCCGCCCGTTTAGGCCCGAAACACTGTTCATTGGAATAAAAAAATAATTTTTTTATTTTTTTTATTTTTTTATAATTAAAATTAAATAAAATAATATTATAATAAAAATTACTGTTCCGGGCCGGGCCGGCCCGGAACACAAAATATCCTGCCCAGGCCCGGCCCGTGAGCAGGTCTAAGTATAACCCAAAAGGCCAAAATAATTGAATTATTGTCAATTTTTTTACCCTTATAGATTAATTGAATTATTGTCAAATTTTTTTTCACATCTTTAAAATTTTCAAGAATTTAAAATATTTAGATTGTAAATTCATCATGATATGAGACGTTAAAGTTATAACTTATAAGTACAAAATATAATTTACTTTTTGCCCGGCCCGTGAGGAGGTCTAAGTATAACCCAAAAGGCCAAAATAATTGAATTATTGTCAATTTTTTTACCCTTATAGATTAATTGAATTATTGTCAAATTTTTTTTCACATCTTTAAAATTTTCAAGAATTTAAAATATTTAGATTGTAAATTCATCATGATATGAGACGTTAAAGTTATAACTTATAAGTACAAAATATAATTTACTTTTTGATAAAATTATTATTTCATCATATATATATATAATATTAAATTTTAAATTTTAATTAAATTATTAAAAAAATTAGAATAAAATTAATAATTAAAGTTATTGCTTTGTAAAAAAAAAATAATTGCAATTTTTTTATTTTTATTTTTAGTATTAAATTCGGGTTCGGGTTCGGGCCGGTCTCGGGTTCGAGTCCATTCGGGTTCGGGCTCATTCGGGTTCGGGCTCATTCGGGTTCGGGCCCATTCGGGTTCGGGTCCATTCGGGTTCGGGTCCATTCGGGTTCGGGCCCATTCGGGTTCGGGTCCATTCGGGTTCGGGCCCATCCGGGTTCGGGCTTTTTCGGGTTCGGGTTTTTGACTTTTTGGTCAAATCGGGTTTGGGCGGGTTCGGGTTCGGATTTTCCTGGGCGGGTTTTCGGGTTCGGGTTCATTTTGCCACCTCTAATGAATATGTATGATAGATATCAACATAATCTAAATGAATTAATTTTTTATATCCATCATAATTATTATTATTTTTTTACATATTTTTTGTACATATTAAAATATGAAATGTATTTAAATCTCAAATACCGATAATAATTACATACATTTAATTTGTAACAAAATTTTATGATCTCTATTTTCTTGTAAAAAAAAAAAAAATGAGACAAAGGGAGTATAGAAAAAAATATTTTGACAACATTTTTGTGAAAGACATCAAATATGTGAGTTCCACATATAATGTTTGATTTTCCATCAAATATGCTTTTGTCTTTTTGAATAATCTATTTTTGTATTAAAATATAAAGTAATATCTCTTTTAGCTTCAATTTCAAAAAATGTAAAAACAATTATATTAAATATGTATATGTATGCACTATCTCACATGATTATCTAAATTACTTGTTTTCAGCCTAGAAAATTGAAATCGCAATAACACACAAAACTAAAGGGAAAAAAAAAAAAAGTAAATGAGAGGAAATGAATGTTTTTTTAAGAAGAAAATAAAGGATAGATGTACCCTTTGTTTGGATATATAAAATTAATAAAAAAAAAAAAAGAAAAAAAAGGAAATCATAACAATCATTATTTGATTAAAGAATGAAAAAAAAAATTATAATATTAATTTTCCAATTATAACTTTCTTTTTATAAAATAATATATAATATTAAGCTAAGCAGTAAAATACCGTACAACAATTTATCACATTAAAACGGTCATGAAAAATATGTTAGACTAGTTATTTTTTCAAAAAAAATATTTCAACTCAAATTTGTCACATTAAAAGTCATGAAAACTTGTAAAGAGCCAAAGCATGATAATATTTTCTTTTTAACTAATAAATAATTGAAACTTTTGAACAAATGAATCTATTTTTTTCTTGTTATTAATTGTTGAAAAATTTTACTGTCAATAGACCTGCTCAAAGGTTGGGCTATCCGTCTAAGCTCGAAAATCCTCCCATATTTTGAAAGGTTTGGACAAAAATATTATGTCCGAAATATGGGTTTGGGTAAAAAAAAATGAGGCCCGTTTAGAAAATGGGCTGGGCCTTGACTCCAACAATCAAGGTACGAGCCCGGCCCTGCCCGTTTTCATTTCTATAATATATTATTTTTATATTTTTTATATATATATATATAATTTATATCATATAAAAAATAAATATATATAATATTATAGTGTAAACATTTAAAAATATACTAAGTTATTCATGTTTTATAGCTTAATGAAAGAAAAAAAAAAAAAGATAAAATTAAATAATAAAAAAATATTTGTATAAATTTTTTTAGAAAAAAAAAAAATAAACAGGCCTAAACAGGCTTGGATTATCCATTTACAAATATGGACGGACTTAGGTAGAATTTAAAACCTATATTTTGAGTCGGGCCAAGTTTAAACAAATATATATATAATGTTGATACCATACCTAAACCCGATCTGGCCATGAACACCTCTCACTGTCAATTAAAGTTGGTAATATGTGTATTTTTTTATTATTGAAGATTCAATGTAATGCATTTTACTTGGGTAAAAAAATAAAATTACTTTCAATTAATAAAGTTATTAATTACTAGCAGTAGACAAAAAATAATAAAAAATAGTACAAGATGTCTTTTATTTAATATATATTCATCATTACATATCATTCATGCAAGTTGCTTAAACACACAAAATTTAAGAAAGTACAAAACTCAAACTTACCATAATATCAAAAGTAAATCTAAAAAATATGCTCTCAATAGTCAAATAATTGTTAAATAATCTAATGGGCAAAAGTTATTTAAAAAAAAAAATGAAGTTAAAAATTGTTAGGAAGGATATTGTAAAGATAAAATTATCCTTAATAAAAAAATTTCTTTTTCCTTTCTCCTTCCATTAAGGAAATATTAGTTTTTAAAAATTTTAGTTAAAAATAAATTTAAAAAATAAAATATTTAAATATTTATTTTTTAAAAATTTAAAAAAAATAAAAAAATTAATTTTATTATTTTTTATTTTAAAATATTTTTTAATTAAAAAATGTAAATTTAAATATTTATTTTTTAAGATTATAAAATTTTATTTTCAGAAAATTTTATTTTTTAATTAAAAAAATAAATTAAGAAATCAAAGGAAAAAGGAGGAGAAGGTTTTTTTATCAAGGGTAATTTTGTCTTTACAATTTTCTTCCTAACAATTTTTGATTTTTGATTTTTCTTTTTCAAATAATTCTTATCATTATACTATTTAATAATTATTGTATTGTTGATGATATGTTTTTCAAATTTACCCTAAAATCAACTAAAAGAGAGATACGAAAGATGGAGAATTTTTTTAGCTACAAAACTCAAAAGATATGCGGCTAGGGTTGTAGAAACTATAAAAAAGAAAAGTTACATGTATAAAACATATTAAAAAAGTTATTAGTGTAAAATTAAATTAGTTTTACATATTTTTATAATTTTTTATACGATTTAGATTTTAATAAATTTACCGTTGAATTTAATAATATAATTGTACTCGTCGTGCACGTAAAGTTTCAAATCGATCTTATATCTCTATCCTATCGATCGAGAATACTGTTATCGATTCGAAACTTTACGTGCACGATAAGTATAATTATATTATTAAATCTAATAGTCAATTTGTTAAACTATAAATCGTATAAAAAATTATGAAAATATGTAAAACTAATTTAATTTTGCACTGGTATAAGTAGGGGTGAACATTTGGTCGATTCGGTTTGAAAATTTTAAAAACCGACAAAATCGACCAAGGATTCTAAATAACCGAACCGACCAAACTATAGATAAGAATCGAAATAACTGAATCAAAATTAATCAATTCGGTTCAGTCGGTTATCTCGGTTTGCTCCTTTGGACTGTAAGGCTTTTTTTTTTATACCTATCCAGTCCAATTGCTGGAGTGAGACCCTATGTAGACTTGATTTAACAAAATTAAAAGTAAATTTAACAACAAATAAGCATTTCATACCAAATAAAATCAAAGATACCATTTCATTCAATCCAACACAACAACAAAATCATAGATAACAACAAATAAATCCAACATACCAAAGATACAAAAGATACCGTGGCTTGCTCTGAGGAGGCAATGGCCTATCGAAGAGAGAAGCAGGCTCGTCAAACTGAGCCGATGATGGCATGATGCGGTGGCCGGTTAGGGGCTGAGGGTGAGTGAGGATGAGGGTGACTGGTTTGCTCAGGAACTGAGAGTCTAAGATTCACTGACACTGGCACAGACGCGATGGCCGATGGTGGCGTGATGCAGTGGTTGGTGAAGAAGTGGTTAGTGAGGGTGACTGGGTGATGAAGTGGTGAGGCAATGCAGAAGCTGAAAGTAAACGGGAAGAAAAAAAAAATGAAGGATTCAAGGATTTAGGGTTATCTATTTCAGTTTAGGGATGATTTGATTTTTGGGTTTGGGTTGGGTTATGGGTAGGAGTAGGAGTAGGATAAAGCATCAATGGGTTGTGGAGGAATATGATAATTATGAGTTGGGTTGGCTGGGTATAGATAGTATAATAAAGGATTAATGGGCTTTGCTGGTTGGATATGGATAGTACAAACAAATATATATATATATATATATAATTTTTTTAATTAGGTGTCGATTTGTTCGGTTAATTCGTTTTGAAAATAAAAAATCGTAAACCGATCGAATAAATTTATTTAAACCGAATATACTAATCGACTAAACCGAACTGAAAAAATCAAATAAATCAATTTTAATCGGTTTAATCGGTTCAACCGAGTAATTACTCATCCCTAAGTATAAGTGGATCTCCTTGTTGTATAATATATATATATATATATATATATATATATATATATATATTTATATGGTCAAGATAAGCTAAACAACCCTTATCCACAACTCGGTCAAAATTCAAGTCCTTAAGGAACTCTTCTACTAATAATTCTGATGATAATTACTTATACAAACCCATCAATCTGCTGTCAAAATGAAAGAGAAAGCACTGTAAAACATCTATGTTTCGGGTTATACTTTCCTAAACAAAATTAAGTAAAATTTTTAATACGTTCATTTTAACATTAATTAATGAGCATCCAAGTTTGACTGAAGTTAAGTTCCAGAGTTTTTTTCATTACATCTGTAGTTTGCATTTGGACAAAAGTTTTAATCAAATCTCTGTCTGAAGATGGCAATTCTTCATATCGTAAAAAAAAAAAAAAAAAAAAAAAAAAAAAAAAAAAAACAAAGGAATATTGTCGAAATTTTCATGGTGGAAGGAACATGAGAACAAACAGATGTTTAAAACGACAAAAATTGTTCAAATCGTAGCACGTGTCTGAGCCCTATGGGGTCACTTAATTTTAAAGCAACGAATAGCTGCTGCAGTTACCGTTTATGCCTGCTTGCTTCTTCCATAAGAAATCCGATATTTCTTATAGATTTATTTACTTATTTATTCTTTAATAATACAATCAGACAATCTCAAGACCGGACCTAATCGCTGGATGTACATTGTTATTCCCGATATTATATCAGGTTAAGACTCAATGATATCAATAAACCAACTAGGCTAACGAGCCCCCATATCAATAAACCAACAGATGGCTCTTAAAGAGTGTAACACCTATCTTTAACTGATTTGGTCTCATGAGATAAGTAAGGACAGACGATTATTACAACGAGAAAGAATTGTATGAAACGATTATTTCACGTCAGCATATATTTTTTTTATTTAAATTATGTCATGTAATCAGATTTTTAAAAAAATCAACTATTTATTACACATTACATGTAATAATTAAATGATAAATATTTATTTCAACAATTCATTAATGAATTGGTAATAAATAGTTGATTTTTTTTTCAAAATTTTGCTTACGTGGCATGATATATATTGATGTGGAGTAACAGTTTTATAAAATCCTATTTTCTTAAAGGACTTTTCTGATCAGTCATTTTTACTATTCTGTTTGAAGTGTTGAGAGTTTTATTATATCTAGAGGCATATTAAAACCTTAAAAAAAGTGTTTTACATGCCTCAAAATCATCTTACTTTACTAACATTTTTTTTTTTTTCTTGTTCCATTCTCTAAATTTTTTCAACAAATCTTATCTCATATCTTATATACTTAGGAGCATGAAGCATGTGAGGAATGATGGCCCTTCGACCAGCATTTCAGTAGCTTTTGCATATACAGTACAGCTAATGAACACTTGTACTCTTGCTTCACTAACAAAGATTAGAGAGGTTGTAACACATGCAGGTAATTACAGGGTTATATTCCACAAATTTTAAAAATTAAAAGCATCTCAACTTATGTTATTTAAATTCGGGTGTAAGTATTGGATATAGATATATGTTCCACACGGATATGTTCAATTTTTTTTTTTAAGATTTTCATGTATTTGGAGTGTTCTTGGAGGATCATATCTTCATACTCATGTCAAGATATGCGTCGGACAAGGGTGTCGAACACAATTACTTCAAGAACAATGAAAAGTCGAAACAACATAGATCTCAACTAATGTTGGTTTACATGAAAAAAATATGTTTAAAATAATAAAAGTTGAAAAATGTGAGAATGATAAAGTGATTTTATCCAAAAGTCAGCTTTTAAAATTCAAAAACTCAAATTTCTTTTTTGTTTGGATTGTCAAACCATGATTTTAATCGTATAAATAATTTTTTTTATCCATTTAACATTACGTTTGCGATAAAAAATAATTTTTTATCTTAAAAATTATATCAATAACAATACTAAACCAGACCTAAGTCCCCTATCAAATTAGTTCTACCTTCTCATTTCTTTTTTAAACCTTTAATGGTCAAGTGTGTGTGTCTGCCTACCTATATCGTAATTTTGGATCATTTTAAACAAGTTCCAACTCAAAATTATAAAAATATGAGAGTCAGACAGCTAGACCAATATCATGTCAGATTCTTGTACCGAGTAAAAGCAACACTGACCCTAGTCTTTAGCAGTCAACCAAGACATTATAATTGAAATATGAAACAGTAGAACTAGAGGTTGTTGTATGCTTGAGACTTCTACTTGCAAAGGCAAGCTATATTATTTGGATTTGGATATGAGTATCGCATATGAATATATATTTAATATAGGTATATTCAATTTTTTTAAATTTTTTCATGTGTTTGGAGACATATCCTTATATCAATATTTGAATATATATCGGATATAAATATTAAACACGAATATTTAAAAAAAATAAAGAGTTGGAGCAAACAAGCGATGTAGGACAGATTTGGGAAAGTCTGTCTACGTAGGTTGAACGATAGGCTAGGGTTAAAAAATTACGGATTTTAGGATTTTAGCTAAAGAGCACCTAAAGATGGCCTACTATAAAATACAAAAAAAAAAAAATCATTTTATTTAATTATGATATATATATTTTATTTTTTATTATTAATAATATCTATATACTTTTACGAATCTAATGATATTCATATTGTATATTTGTTTTATACATATATGTATTTTTATTTTTAATATCATTATTCTTATTTTATAATAATTTTTTTATTTCATGAAATTTCAACTGCTTAAATTTTTTTTCTAAAAAAAATCTATCCAAACAAAATAATTATAAATTTTAACATTTTAAAATGATGCATTTTTAAAAAATTTCATTTTAATTTTTTTCAGAATTTTAAAATGCTTCATCCAACCCCACCCTAAAAAAGAACTTTAACTACACTTAATAAGACCCAATGGACAATAAGTATGGCATTCCAGCAAACAGAGTTCTGAACGTCGGGTTACAATTTCTTGGGTAAAAGACCTTCCCCCCATAGAAAGAAAATTGTTTATCTGTTGTTTTAATTGTTTATCTTTTTTGACAATGTGGACACCCAGATGCGTGCGTACTTATGTTATTTCGATTTTTTATTTTTTTTTGAAATATTTATGTTGCATACTCGAGTATGATACATATTCGAATATAAATATGGAGATATAATTTTTTAAAAATTCTCCAAATACATGAAATTTTTTTAAAAAATTGAACATACTCGTGTCGGATACATATTTATATCCAACACTCACACTCAAATTCGAGTAGCATAAATGCATACAGCCCGCCAACCATGTAGACAGAGTCTGCTTCATGCATAAATACTTTTTATTTATTTATTTATTTTTTTTAACTCATGCATAAATACTTTCAAACATACGTTCACATGGAATTATATTTGGTGAAAAAGAAAACAAACCTTGAGTATACTTCATCACACCCTTAGATTAACAGGTAACATAAATACTAAGATGAGAAGACTACCAATAAAATAGAGTAAGGCAGCAGATATCTAAATTACTCAAAGTTTCAATTCAGAGATATGGGAGAAACAACATGACTGCAAAGCAACAAAAAAAGTGTTTTCAAGGTATTTAGTAATCTTATTAATGAGGAAATAAAAATAACTAATTGACATTGTGCAAGCTAAATAATAAAACCCAACAATAAAATCAAGTATTATGTACCATTTGAAGCTATATTGTTTTGATTCTTTATTTTTCTTAAAATATTTATATCTGATATCCATGTCCGACACATATCCAGACGTATGGGAATATGATCTCCAAGTCTCCAAATACATGAAAATTTTATAAAAAAATTATACATACTTGTATCCGACATTCATACCCGAATCCGAGTAACATAGATTTGAAAAGCATGGAAAGCATGCATCTCAAAATTGTGGAGACCAACATCCTTTCCCAAACTTTTCCATCTTTCTGCACTCTAAACAAATAAAGCATGATCACAATTTCATATTTAAAAGATGAAAACGGAAAAACCAAAAGCAATACTAGTAGACAGAATTCGTAACTCAACCCTGTTCTAATTTTTATTAGCCAAGGGGCACCTAAGTTTTGTGGTGGGTGAGGACTTACACAAACTAGGCTAAACCACACGTGCGCATGTCGTAGAGCCGGGCTTGGTTTGGGTCAATAATTAATTTTTTACTGCCCAACTGATATATTTATTTGGTCCAAACCGAACCGATTCAGCATTCTCCAACCAAGAGACTTGTCTGTTTAAGAAGTATCATTTCGGACCGAACCTTTTTGTTTGTTAAAAGTTTTGTCTATTCAGTTTAAACTAAGAACCTTTTTATTTTCAAAAGTTACATGTTTGGCCGAACAGGTTTTGTTCCAAATGGTTTGTCCGTTCCGAAAAGTCATCTGTTTTCTATAAAAACATGAGCAGTGCCTGTCATTTTAATGTACCAAAAATTTCTCCTAATTTTCTATACTGCTCTTGTCTTTTCTTGTGTCTTGATGCACCCAAAAGAGTGTATCTTATTTAACCTTGCACTAAAAAGATCAATTGTAAGTATAATGATTAGCAAGGGTCGAGTCCTCAGGGATTGGGTTTTAATCTATGAGTTATTAGTTTATAACTTACGTTCAAAGAAAATAATAAAAGAAAAGGGGTTTTTGAAGCCAGATTTAAACTAAAGTAAATAATAAGAATAAGATGCAAGGCGGTATAACCAGCCAATAAAAATATATATACTAAATTAGGCGGTATAACCAGCCAATAAAAATATATATACTAAATTAGGCGGTATAACCAGCCAATAAAAATAAAACAAAGTTAACATACAAATTAAGCAGTATAACCAGCCAATAAAAATAAATATACTTTTAAAAATAAGCAAACTAGAAAAGTAAGAAAACAAGTAAGTAAGAAGAATCAAAAATGAAAAATATGGTTAAGGTTTCATTCTCCACCACTAGACATCATTAAGAATCAATTTCAGATCTATCAATATCAACCAACTATCAAAGTTAACAACCGTAGATAACAACAAGCTCTGTTATCCCAATCTTTCCTTAGTTTGTCGTTAAATAGAACAAGCTCTCTATTTAATCTCTAACCATTAAACAACCTAGAATAAGCTCTCTAAATTCAATTTAATGGCAGCTTTATGATGAGAAAGATAGGTTGATCTAAGCAACAAACACATAAGCTCGGATTGTTCAACTTAGGTTATGTTCCACTTTGCAATTATTGAAAACTTGACCATAATCATTAATCACAAATTGCCACTTATGAATAGGAAATCAAGACAATTACACGGATCAAGACTCCTAGACTAGCAATAGATAATTATCAAGATCTATCTAGTTGTACACCTAAATAAATCAAGACAACATCATGAACAATTCTTGTAGAAGAACATAAGCAACTTTGATAGAAAATTAATGATAGATAGAATCTGAAAATCAATCACAAAACATGTCTAGGGCTTTGAAATCACCCTTAACCAAATAGAAGTTTAGCCTAGCATAGGCATTGTAAACATAAACATAAAATTAAAGAGAATCTAAGAAGGAAATAAAAGAAAGAAAGAAGAAGAAGAAAATAAAGAAAAAGAAAACTAGAGAAAAGAAAGAAGAAGAAAACTTAGAGAATTTTATTACAATGGCTAATATCCTACCAATGTACCATGTCTCATACAATCATCCAAGGCCCTCTATTTATACACATTTTGGAGGACTAAATGACAAGAGACAAGCTTTACAAATTTCAAAGGTAGGTATAATAGGTAGGTGCATTTTTCTAACAATTTTCGTCATATTGTATGACAATTTTGATCAGCCAACTTGATGGTCGATTTTGTCAATATTGGAAGCTTTATATTATCACATGGTCTTCTAGAAAAATGTTTCCCTATCAGTTAGTGATCCATAGCCGTTGGAATCAGCTCATTTTCTGATGTGGATCAGAAGATATGGGCAAAATACCAAAACAGGTCAGCACAGACGTCATTGCACATCAGCCAACTTGATGGTCGATTTCGCTAGGGAAAACGACTCTGTTTCAAGAAGTGCAAAACATGAAAAAGTTAGATATGCCTCTTAACTTTGCACGGTTAAAATTTCAGCCTTATTGCTTCAGTGAAACTCCAGATATAGCTGATATGGCAAAAGGTGTCGGAACTGGAACTGAACTGAATTTGCCCTTAATTGTTGATTTAACCTAGTAATCTGAAATCACTCAAAGAAACTCGTAAAAAAAACACCAAATTACATAAAAATATAAAAGATCATAAACACAATTAGACTAAGCAATAATAACTCGTATTTGACACAAAACAATAATAAAACATAACTAAAAACTATATAATTATACGAGTTATCACACCCCCACACTTAGATTGTTGCTAGTCCTCGAGCAAAAACAAATAAAAATAAAATAAGAAAATCTAATCTAATCCACTTTCGTAGGAAATCACGGTGGCACTTAGCATGTGACACAAGCCTTTAAACCCCTAGGTGTCCCTAGTGGACGAGTTTAGTCTCGTGAGGGTTTACTAGAACGATACCCACAAACATTGAAAAACTAAAATATAAATAAACTACATATACTAAAAATATTTACTCCTAATCCTTTCAATACACATTAGAGACAATCTTTGAACAAGTCTTATAAACTAATCAATAGCTTAAAGAATTTCACAAAAAATCATGCTTGAATGTAAATTGTTTGAGTTAAGCCAATATTAACATAACATATTTCAATCAAAATAGTGCATATTCAAACTTAATCTCAACTACTCACATGGGATACTCTCATGATTTTCATTCTTTAAAGTAGTGGTAAAGTGTTTACACTCAATCAATCTCATGAAAACAGTTCTACCATATTCTTGCTTGTCCACCTATTCTCCACTATTTAGATCATACAACTTCATGAATCAAGAGGTCTTTAATCAAGGTTGTAATGGGGCCAAGGGGTTTGTAATGTGGTTGAAGAACAAAAGGATAAAGATATCACAAAGGTTCCAAAGAGTTCATAAAGTTTAGAGACATAATAAGATCATACAAAGAAACTTCTCAAAACTCTTTACAAGTACATAGTCACCTAGGCCGGATATTCATGTTGGGCTTTTTCTTCATTCTAAACAACTTTATAACATCTTTTTCTTTTTCCCCAAATTCAAGAGATGATTCATATATATATATATATATTTTTTACATAGGAATGTATTTGCCAGTATTCCATTTCTTTTTTTTTTCTTGACTTTTCTTTTCTTTCCCCCCCCCACACTTATTTCTTGTTTCTAACCCGAATTTTCAATAGATCTTCCTTGTCTTTGCAACTTGTCTCAAAACATGCTAATTCATCTTTGGAACAAAGGTAAGGATATAAGTATATTTAGGTTAGGGACAAGTTATGGTTACCAAAGAGATAGCTTATTCAATGTAGGCTCAAATTGGTTCACTAAGGGTGTGTTCTCTTGGAACATCAATAAGGGATGGCTGTTTGGCCCTGGCTAAAAATCCTAATGCCTCTATCATATTCATGTTGTCACATGCATCAATATAGTCTCAACAAGGTCTAAAGCAAGTTCTAGAGAATCATGTAATCATAAGAGCACTCAAGAAAGAAATTAGATTGATTTATATAATGCATCAATCATTATAGGCTCAAAAACTCACAAGGATGATTATACAAGTCAGATTAAGTCTAAACATGCTTCTTTCTCAATCAACATATCATATTAACATTGGCTCATAAAAAGGTTGATATCAAGCTCAATTCTCATGAAAATCTTCTCACTAATAAATCTGTTTTAGACTTATGCAATTCATATCTCATCATAGTATTGAAAGTAACTAAAACACACTAAAAACACACTAAGTCTAAACATGCTTTTTTTTTTTTTTTTTTTTTTTTTTTTTTTTTAAGAAGATTAAATCAAACTGACAAGGTATGTCTCAAGTCTCCCTTACTCAGACCTTGTTCAGAATGAATACTTCTAAATGTCTTAAAACACAACAATTTTTTTTTTTTTTTTAAATTAGCAAAATATGTCCCTTACCCCCTACTAAAATATGACATTGTCCCCAATGTCAAATTTTAAAGGTAGAATTTAGGAGATATTACCTGCAGAGGTTGCTAACCACTTATTATAACTGAGACACAACAAGCAAAATGTTAGATAATGTCACAAAGACAAAGTGCAATCCACTCCTTGCTCGTCCATATCTCTTTTTCTTTTTTCGAGCGTTTGCGAAACAACCGTAGCAGATAAACACTCATAAGCTTGGAGCTTTTTGAGTAAATCTTCAATGGTTGTAGCAGAAATTATGGTTCTCCTTGCCTCTGAAAACATGAATCCATTTTCCACAGCATTATCTAAATATGAAAGCAAATTACTAAAATAACCATTAATATTAAGCAAACCAATGGGTTTTTTATTTGTGACCAAAGATGACCAAGAAGCCACGCAAGCTATTTCTTCCAATGTACCCAGACCTCCTGGTAAAGCAATGAATGCATCGGCAGAATGGTACATGATTGTTATCCGTTCAGGGATACTCCAGACTTGTATTTCCTTACCCAAGGTAGGTTCACAAAAATCTGTGAATAGTTTTGGCACGATTCCTAGAACTGGACTTCCTCCGGCGTGTGCTGCTGTAGCGACTGCTCCCATTAAACCCGTACTACCACCTCCATAAATCAACTGGATCTTTTGTTGGGCAAGTATTACTCCAACTCTTATGGCTTCATCAGCAAATATGTTATTTTTCCCTGGATAAGCACCTCCAAAGACACAAATTTTTTTAATGCGCTGGGACGAAGTACTTTCCATTTTTTTTTTCGAGTGCCTGAAAGAGAATGAGTACATGGTGTAATATATAGAGGACTGGGTAGTGAATCAGACAAGAGTAATAATGTCGCCGAAAATGTATTTGACCTGTCAGAAGAAAATGTTAACCTAACAAAAGATTTTTGCGTGATTTCAGGAAGAAAATCAAAAAGAGAAGAAAAATCAACCGTAAAAGACCAATAAAAAAAAAACGAGAATAATTACACAAATCGAACAACACGTAAATTAAACCGAAATGAAGTTATTGCAAATCAAACCAAAAGCTGAGAAGTTATTTATTGTAGTTGTGATTGTGGCTCACATCTTCCTCTGGTTTTACGTCCAGAAACGGCTTAAACGCCTTCTATGAGTCGAGGATATGCTTCCCATCCAGTTTTCTTACAAGCTGGCAAACAGGGTCTTTTAACATCAGATTCCCAAGATGTTGCCATTCCCTTTGGAATTGCAGCCATAAATCAAGAATTTCTCTTTGTACGTCTCCACTAGGATGCGTCTCAAGAGAAAGTTGGATATTACCCAAATTCTCCTTACTCAGTCCATCCTTAATGAATTCAATTTTATCATCTCGATTAGAGGACGGAATCCCAATAGAACGACATTTACCGTTACACGTCCATCGTGCACATTTGTGGCAGTTTGAACTCATGCGCTTTGCTCGTCGCTTCTTTGCAAAAGTACTTCTACCTGTACCTGGTAAATGCAAAACAGGAAGATATTCATCTTCACGTACCTTGGCTTCAATTATCCAACGTATGTCTTCAGGAATCCCTTTGTGCATAAGCATTCTTAATCTTTCAAATCGAACTTGGTAAAGCTTCAGTAAAATATTTCGAGGAAAAGGAGGAAATCGTTTCTGCAATCTTGTGAGAATATCATCCATCCTGAAAAAAAATGAAAAAAATTGAAAGAGAAATTGGAAGAGAAATTTATATACAATATCAGTTTTGTGGGTAGCTGATGGAACCGATTTAAATAATCACGGAGTACCGTTATCCGCCGTTTAACCGGGGTTAAAAAATTATATTTACATCTAGTTATTTTCAAAACAAGGATCAGAAAGAAAAACAACATAAAAAGACTCAAAAACAAAACACTCTAAATAAAATCCTAAATTCTTCCCCCTACACATAATTCTTACATTGTCATTAATGTAATGCTATTAATCCCAAATGAAAGAATCATGTGTAAGTGAAAAGAACTAATAAACAAAATAAACTTATGCAGCCTAAATGAACTTAGAAACACTAAACACAATTAGCAAAGAAACATAAGAAAAAGATAAAGAAAAAGAGAGCAAATCTGAGGATGGCAGTTTGGCAATGCTTTCACTAATTAGGCTGCCTCCCCCAATTAGCACTTGATTTAGTGTTTTGAACCTAACCAACACCCCTTCTTGGCATTTTAGGCTTGTCAGGCTCATACATGAAATTTCCCAAATTTATGCGTTTGAGAGGAAGCTTTCTTTGCACAACAGTGGATGCATTCTCCATTACAAGTATTATTCCATCATCCTTTGTGGTGCATATGTCATCGAGGAATGGAGCATATTTTGATACTTGTTGAATGACCTCCACAAACAAGTTGTTTAAGGTTTCCGGCATGTGTTGTTCATGTTCTTCCTCCTTGAACTTTGCAAATCTACTAGGAAAAGGTGGAGAAGAAACATTAGTAAAAAGTGAAACCTTAAACGTTACCTCAGGTGCCGAAATACTCTTATTTGGATCTTTGGCTTCATTATCCTCAAGAATAGAATCCATCTCTAATTTTGTTTCATCCTCATCTTGTTCCTCATTCTTCAAGGTCACAATAGTAGCATTCTCCTTTGGGTTAACCATCGTTTGGGCTGGGAGTTCTTCAGATCTTTGTGCTACCCATCCCACCATACTACTAGCCAATTGGCTCATTTGCTTTTCCAAACTCTGGATGCTTGCCCTTGTTTCCTGTTGAAATTGCAAAGAATCGGTAACAAGAGAATAGACAAGATCTTCTAAAGAAGTACCTGAGTTTTGAGTCATATGTGGTGGTTGAAAAAGATCTGGTTCTTGAGACCATGATTGATTGAAGCTAGATGGATGAGTGTAATTGGCATAAGGATCTACTTCTTGGTAACTTTTCGAGTAGCCATAATTAGTATGATCCCACCATCCCTCATGGTAAGTATTTGAGTAATGATCATACTGTTGGTCTTGGAACACTTGATGGCCTTGACATCCTCCCATGGCCAATTGTTGAACTGGGGAGGTGAGATTGGCTTGTTGATTCTCCATGTTCATGTATGCCACCAACTCTTCAAGTGTTAGATTGCTAAATTCCATTGTTTTTTTTTTTTTTTTTTTTTTTTAAATTTGAAAAGAAAAACTTGTATGTACAAGAAAATAAAACTAATTAGAACTGAAAATAAGAATAAACCAAGTAACAAATAAACTAAAGAAAGCAATCCCCGGCAACGGCGCCAAAAATTTGATGCACCCAAAAGAGTGTATCTTATTTAACCTTGCACTAAAAAGATCAATTGTAAGTATAATGATTAGCAAGGGTCGAGTCCTCAGGGATTGGGTTTTAATCTATGAGTTATTAGTTTATAACTTACGTTCAAAGAAAATAATAAAAGAAAAGGGGTTTTTGAAGCCAGATTTAAACTAAAGTAAATAATAAGAATAAGATGCAAGGCGGTATAACCAGCCAATAAAAATATATATACTAAATTAGGCGGTATAACCAGCCAATAAAAATATATATACTAAATTAGGCGGTATAACCAGCCAATAAAAATAAAACAAAGTTAACATACAAATTAAGCGGTATAACCAGCCAATAAAAATAAATATACTTTTAAAAATAAGCAAACTAGAAAAGTAAGAAAACAAGTAAGTAAGAAGAATCAAAAATGAAAAATATGGTTAAGGTTTCATTCTCCACCACTAGACATCATTAAGAATCAATTTCAGATCTATCAATATCAACCAACTATCAAAGTTAACAACCGTAGATAACAACAAGCTCTGTTATCCCAATCTTTCCTTAGTTTGTCGTTAAATAGAACAAGCTCTCTATTTAATCTCTAACCATTAAACAACCTAGAATAAGCTCTCTAAATTCAATTTAATGGCAGCTTTATGATGAGAAAGATAGGTTGATCTAAGCAACAAACACATAAGCTCGGATTGTTCAACTTAGGTTATGTTCCACTTTGCAATTATTGAAAACTTGACCATAATCATTAATCACAAATTGCCACTTATGAATAGGAAATCAAGACAATTACAGGGATCAAGACTCCTAGACTAGCAATAGATAATTATCAAGATCTATCTAGTTGTACACCTAAATAAATCAAGACAACATCATGAACAATTCTTGTAGAAGAACATAAGCAACTTTGATAGAAAATTAATGATAGATAGAATCTGAAAATCAATCACAAAACATGTCTAGGGCTTTGAAATCACCCTTAACCAAATAGAAGTTTAGCCTAGCATAGGCATTGTAAACATAAACATAAAATTAAAGAGAATCTAAGAAGGAAATAAAAGAAAGAAAGAAGAAGAAGAAAATAAAGAAAAAGAAAACTAGAGAAAAGAAAGAAGAAGAAAACTTAGAGAATTTTATTACAATGGCTAATATCCTACCAATGTACCATGTCTCATACAATCATCCAAGGCCCTCTATTTATACACATTTTGGAGGACTAAATGACAAGAGACAAGCTTTACAAATTTCAAAGGTAGGTATAATAGGTGGGTGCATTTTTCTAACAATTTTCGTCATATTGTATGACAATTTTGATCAGCCAACTTGATGGTCGATTTTGTCAATATTGGAAGCTTGATATTATCACATGGTCTTCTAGAAAAATGTTTCCCTATCAGTTAGTGATCCATAGCCGTTGGAATCAGCTCATTTGCTGATGTGGATCAGAAGATATGGGCAAAATACCAAAACAGGTCAGCACAGACGTCATTGCACATCAGCTAACTTGATGGTCGATTTCGCTAGGGAAAACGACTCCGTTTCAAGAAGTGTAAAACATGAAAAAGTTAGATATGCCTCTTAACTTTGCACGGTTAAAATTTCAGCCTTATTGCTTCAGTGAAACTTCAGATATAGCTGATATGGCAAAAGGTGTCGGAACTGGAACTGAACTGAATTTGCCCTTAATTGTTGATTTAACCTAGTAATCTGAAATCACTCAAAGAAACTCGTAAAAAAAACACCAAATTACATAAAAATATAAAAGATCATAAACACAATTAGACTAAGCAATAATAACTCGTATTTGACACAAAACAATAATAAAACATAACTAAAAACTATATAATTATACGAGTTATCATGTCTTCTGTGAGAGAGACCGATATTTTTCTGGTTCGCTGTGTTGCTAAAAGTGTGCTCTTGATTGCAACGTAATCGAGGAGGCCTGAGAGACGAATTGCGACATACTGTTAGCACCTGAGAGACAAGCAATAATCGTCTTAAGGTCACTGGTCCAATCTTGACTCGATTATCCTTTTTCTGTATTCGAATTAACCTATAAGTGTTGTCAATTTCCTTTCTGGAATGTTCGTAATATATATATATGCTGTTCTATCGGAATTCTAGATAAGTAATATGTTCTTTAGTCTTTTAATTTATATTTAGTAGTAATGAAATATTGCTAATTGCTTACAAAATTATTAATAATCTTAAGACGATTATTGCACGATTATTGTGCTACGAGAATTGTTTCATCACTGCTTTATTTCATTACTGCTGATATGGTTGAAATTGGAATTAGTTACGGTGGTTTCTGACGCCATATTATTGGAATAGTTTGGTTATTCTGTTCCAGACGTTTTGATGGTGGAATTGTTTTGTCCTGTTCAAAACGGCATATATTGTTTTTGTTTATATTTTTATATGGCATCTGTTGGTTTCTTTTTAATAAAATGGTGTCCGAAGTGGGATATTTTCTTATCAAAATCATGACCTTGCATGAAGCGATGGCTTGTTAGTGTTTGCTTTTGTTTCGGTCTTTGAGAAAGAATTGATATATATATTTTTATATTATATTGTCTGAGTGAATATATATTTTTATAATATATATTGTTTAAATAGTAATATAATATATATTATATTGCTACTGGTTTGTTCGATATATATATATATATATACATATATATATATGTATATATTATATTTGCTTTTTATAAGTTGTGGCCGATCAAAAAGACGGGTATAGTTAGAAGGTTATATTTCTAAGCATTGTGATGATTCCGTCATGAGATAACAAATATCTAGACCTGTCGCTTCATGCAAGGGTAAAAGGTTTTGTTATTTCTTACTGACTGGAAACTTATACGTTATATATATATATATATTGTTTTATATATATAACTTTTGCAGCATTTTTGTTATTATTTATAACATTGCTACAGCTTTGGAATATATATATTTTATAATATATATAACCGAAACCCTTTAAAAGGGTATGACTTTGTTAAGGTTGTAATGCCATTGTGAGATTTTGTTAAACTGGTTTCGGTGATAAACAAAAGAGAGCCGCCGCTTCATAAAAGGTGTGAGGTTTTGTTTTTAAATTCGGTAAAATATATTACTTTCTATTTATTTAGATTGCTTTATATTATTACATTGTTATATATGCGAAACTTATATATATTTGTTGATTGGTAGCATATATATTCGTTGATTGGCAGCATATATATATGTGATTGTAATATATATATATATATTTGAGATATATATATATATAGTGGATCCTGTTATTTTTAAATAACAGATGGCAGAACGGTCTACCGTAAATTTAAGTGCGCCTGTAGCACCAATGCCACTACATGTTACACATGGTGAGAGACCTGAGAAGTTCAGTAGTCTGGACTTCAAACTTTGGCAGCAAAATAATGCTATTCTATTTAACCACTCTGAACCTAGCCCGATTCTTACGGGAGGAGGCCCTGATTCCCAAAGAGGGAG
This sequence comes from Fremontodendron californicum, assembly GCA_030761205.1. NCBI lineage: Eukaryota > Viridiplantae > Streptophyta > Magnoliopsida > Malvales > Malvaceae > Fremontodendron > Fremontodendron californicum. The sequence goes on along the minus strand of JAULJL010000023.1, from coordinate 6,007,561 downwards.
AGACCGATCCTACAGTTGTAGCCTCGGTGGAAGCATGGAAGCATTCTGACTTCCTATGCAAGAACTATATCCTCAATGGATTGGACAACACGTTATACAACGTATATAGTCCAATCAAAACAGCAAGAGAGCTGTGGGAATCCTTAGAGAGAAAGTACAGAATCGAGGATGCCGGCACAAAGAAATTTGGATTAGCCGATTTCTGGATTTCAAAATGGTGGACTCGAAAATCGTGAATAGTCAAGTCTAAGAGTATCAGTTGATCCTCCATGAAATTGATGCCGAAAGAATGATTCTTAGTGAATCATTTGAAACGGCGGCTTTGATAGAAAAACTACCACCTTTGTGGAAAGATTTCAAGAACTATCTAAATCACAAGAGAAAGGAGATGACTTTAGAGGATTTGGTTATTCGATTAAGAATCGAGGAGGATAACCGTGGTTCTGAAAAGATGGTTAAAGCTCATACCATGGAAGCCAAGGCAAATGTTGTAGAATATTTGCACAAGACCAACAAGAGGAAATTTTTTGGTTCTAGTTCTTCCCAAGCTAATAAGGGAACGAATTTCAAGAAGTTCACGGGAACTTGTTTCATATGTAACAAGCTCGATCATCGAGCGAAGAACTATTGTCAGGAAAAAAAAGGCGCTCAAGCCAACTTAGTTGATGATAATAAGATTGAGCTCGCTATTGTTGTGTAACAAGTGAATATGGTAGGAAACCCTAAGTCATGGTGGGTTGATACTGGTGTCACTTGTCATGTTTGTTCTGATAGAAAGAGTTTCTCCGAGTATAAAAAAGCTGCTATTGATGAGCAACTATTTATGGGAAACACTTCGATCTACAAGGTACGAGGCCATGGAAAGGTGGTGCTCAAGATGACATCCGGAAAATAACTAACTTTGAACAATATGGTTCATGCTCCTGAAATTCGAAAGAATTTGGTTTTCGGCTCTATGTTCAGCAAGAACAGGTTTAGACTTGTATTGGAGTCAGATAAATTTGTATTCACTAAATGTGGCATGTTTGTGTGTAGAGGATATCTATATGATAAGCTTTTTAAGCTCAATATTATAGCAGTTATGCCAAAGAACAAGAATAATAATGAGATTATTTCTTCTGTTTCTTTGGTGATGTCCTCTAACGTTAGGCATGGTAGTTAAGGTCATTACAGGACCTTGCAGAGAATCAGCAATTTGGATTTGGATTTGCTTCCGCAAATTGTTATTGATAAAAATCACAAATAAGAAATTTGTGTGGAATCGAAATTGGCTAAGGCTCTTTTCTATTCTATAGAATGAAGTAGTGAACCTCTAGATTTGAATTCACACTGATATTTGTGAATTAAAATATGTGCATACTAGAGGAGGTAAAAAGTATTTGAAAGCACAAGATATTGTTATGTCTATTTGCTAAGAAGCAAAGACGAGACCTTGAAAGTTTTTTAGCTCTTTAATAAATAAAGTCAAAAATCAACTAAGCAAGAAAATAAGGAGTGATAGGGGTGGTGAATATGATTCAATATTTTCTAAATTCTGTTAAAAATACAAAATCAACATTCAAATCACTTCTCCTTATTCACCTCAATAATACGGTTTTGCGTAATGTAAGAACCGAACGTTGAAAGAAATGATGAATGCTTTGTTGATTAGTACAGGGTTATCTCAGAACTTATGGGGGGAAGGTATTTTAATAGTTATTTATATTTTAAATAAATATACCCAAAAGAAATAAGACAAAACACCCTATGAATTATAGAAGGGCTTAGGACCGTCCTATAAATACACGAAAATATGAGGGTGTCTTGCAAAGGCATTAGTTTCTCCGGCTTAAAGGTCACAGTAGGACCTAAAACTATGTTTGGTACCTCATTCGAAGGGATCATGTCCCAGTCCTTGAGGGCAAGAGAAGGACATGTGAGAAAATGTCAACTTTATGCAACAAGGGTACTCAGATATGATCATGTCATTAATGAGGGTATCGACATAGTGAGAGGGGAATAGTTTCATGGTATGGTATCGGCATGCCTTGGTGCTACCATGACTACCCCGTTGTGAACCGGAGGATGAGACCTTATTTATAGGATCGGTGATCCCAGTTGGTGTCAAGTGGCACAGACCCTGGAAACAAACCATTAGGATGTAAATGAATGTAAAGACATAACATACCCAGTAAGTAAACTGAGTAGATTTACAAGTAATCCTGGAAAAGATCACTGGAAGGCCATAGTAAGGGTACTCAGAAATTTGAGATACACCTAAAGTTATGGACTACACTATACAAGATATCCATATGCAAAATGGATATTCAATACAAAAGATTTCAAATCCACTAACAGATTTATCTTTATTATTGGAGAAGCTACAGTGAATTGGAAATCTTCTAAACAAACGTGAATAGCCAGATTTACCATGGTATCTGAAGTTATAGTTTTAGATAAAGCTGGAAAAGAAGTGGAATGGCTTCGAAAGTTTAGAAGATATTCCAAGTTGGCTGAAACCTGTGCCTGCAATTTGTATAAATTGCGTTTGCCAATCTGCAATTGGTAGGGCACATAGTTGTTTGTATAACGGTAAATCTTGACACTTTCGTCGAAGACATAATATTGTTAGATAGTTGCTCTCAATGGAATTATCTCTATTGATTATGAAAAATCAAAGGATAATGAAGCGCCTTACCCAAAAAAAAAAAAAATTTAACAAGAGAGCAAGTATATCATTGAGGGGAATGGGTCTTAAGCCTATAAATTAAATTTACATAGTGGAAACCCAACCTAGCTGACTGGAGATCCCAAGATCTAGGTTCAAAAGGGACAACTAAATTATGTTAACTGAGTGTGAGCACTAAAAGAGTTAAACAATCTTATCCATTCCTATGATGATTTAGTGCTGCCTACAAAGGAGTTAGGATAAACTATGCTTTTAATGATTCTTATAGCTTGATAAAATCAAGTGGGTATTGCAGGATATTCTTAATGAGCAATCACCTATTATGAGTAAGAAATGTGGCTACTTCTATGAGAATTGATCAGGCTAAATTCTCTAGAGTACTCATAAGAAACCAGGTAGTGTCCGGGGCCAAAATAGACACAATTGTGAGAAACGAAGATGTTTGAAGGGCAACTGTGTGATACCTATTGTCTTGGTTTACATGAAACGCTGAATAGTTCAAGACATCATGTTCACTAGTTAGCCGAGTAAATCCGATAGTTATTCACTATGGAAGGTTCAAAGCCAAAAGCTATCTATCTTGATGCAATAACTCTTCAAGGTTTAACTCTCTCATATTTCGAGTCAGTTCGTCATTTTAATCAGACAATTTCCATTCATATGGAGGATTGTTGGATATCAATATATTATTTGGTGTATAAATACGAAATACGTATTCTAATACGTAGGTTGTCGTAAGTAGATACACGGTGCATAATTTATGTATACAATTGATATCATGTTTGAATGAAAAATTAATCTTTTTGTACCCACTTGAAGAGGAAGAAAGTTGGTTGATATTAGCGATTGGTGTGAAATCCCATATAGGATGAACAAAGTCATAAGCTTGTGGTATTTATAAGCCTTGTTTCCATGAGGGGTTGGGCTCCAAGGGGCACCCAAGTTTTGTGGTGGGTGAGGACCTACACAAACAGGGCTAAACCACAAGCGCGCGCCGTCGAGTCGGGCTTGGGTTGGGTCAGTAATTAATTTTTTACTGCCCAACCGATATATTTATTCGGTCCAAACCGAACCGATTCAGCATTCTCCAACCAAGAGACTTGTCTGTTTAAGAAGTATCATTTCGGACCGAACCTTTTTGTTTGTTAAAAGTTTTGTCTGTTCGGTTTAAACTAAGAACCTTTTTATTTTCAAAAGTTACATGTTTGGCCAAACAGGTTTTGTTCCAAATGGTTTGTCCGTTCCGAAAAGTCATTTGTTTTCTATAAAAACCTGAGCAGTGCCTGTCATTTTAATGTACCGAAAATTTCTCCTAATTTTTCTATACTGCTATTGTCTTTTCCTGTGTCTTCTGTGAGAGAGACCGACATTTTTCTGGTTCGTTGTGTTGCTAAAAGTGTACTCTTGATTGTAACGTAATCGAGGAGTCCTGGGAGACGAATTGCGCAATACTGTTAGCACCTGAGAGATAGGAAATAATCGTCTTAAGGTCACAGGTCCAACCTTGACTCGATTATCCTTTTTCTGTATTCGGATTAACCTATAAGTGTTGTCAATTTCCTTTCTAGAATATTCGTAATATATATATATATGTTGTTCTGTCGGAATTCCAGATAAGTAATCTGTTCTTTAGTCTTTTAATTTATATTTAGTAGTAATGAAATATTGCTAATTGCTTACAGAATTGCTAACAACCACTACAGTTCTAATTAAGCAGACTGTTACAATTCTTTCTTATGGTAGTCAAAGCAAAAATTCCACAATCAAAGGACTGCTTAGTATCTAATTTTTATTTGCTTAGCTGCATTTATAAGTAACATGTCCCTTATAGTTACCTGCATATCAGCTTATACTGGTTTAAAGTAATCTTAGCTTAATGAATGGAGAAAAAAAACAAAAAAAAAGCATTTGGCATTCGAATCATATTACTTTGTAAGACTACAAGGAAGGCAAGATGCAGACATACCTGACAAGCAAGATAATGAGAACTTTTTCTAAGAGAGAAGTTAACACTTTTAACACCACAACTCATTGGAAAACCATATCGTGGTTGAAGACATAATAAATGTTACCGTGGTTAATTGCGGTAAATATTGACCGTGAATATCGACGGCAAAAAGAGTCGAAACCACAAAATAATAGCCGTAACATCGTATTGAAATCGCTATTTAAATCCCTGATACTGAATGCCCTAGCATTTTCAAATCCTTCTTCAGATAGTAAGTTGTAGCATGACATACCTCATTGTTCCAATCTCTCCATGGTGGTTACTTGTCTAAGGCTTCAGCTATTCTTTTCTTGTTTCTTTACGGATTGAGAAGTCGTAGATTCACCTATTGGCTGGCTTACACTAGCTTTGGCATCAGCAAGAAACTTTGGATCTGGCTCATGCTTATCAGAAGGTTCATTCATTGCCATATAGATGTAGACACCTAATTTTGTCCAGACCACTAAAACAGGTATGTTTTCTTCCTAAATTGACGTTTCAGAATGTGAAAAGACTTTTTTCATCCTACGGGTGATACTCCGGGACTTAGTTTAAGAGGGCGAGCATAAAAAGTCAAACTTGAAAAAAGTCAACCTTGAAAAAGTCAAATACTAAAAAGTCAACCCACTTTCAAAATCAAGATTTGAAGTTCAATTGAAAAATGACGAAATAATTTTTGATAATCCGAGGTCTACATCGAAAGATATGGAGTTCAGAAGTTAGGTTATGGAGATTCAGTAGAAAGGAAACCCTAATCCGGGAAATTTGGGAAAAAGTGCTTAAACGATCGAATTGGTCGAAATTGAAGGTTCCAAATGAAATATAAGCACTGATTACGGGTAATGGAGAAGCCACTTGAAAGAAAAACTGAATGAAAAGTCAATCTAGGAGAAAATCGAGAATTAGGGTTTTTGGTGGATTTCGGTGAAATTGGGAAGAGTTACAAGAAATGGCCCGATTCAATAGGAATAAAGCCCTTAATGGATGAGGAATGATTAAAAAGGATAGCCCAAGGCTCAGTTTGAAGAAAATTTGAAAATCAGACTTGTTTTGAGAAAAATCGGGTTTCAGAGGCGAAAAGGCAAAATTGAAAAATTTAGGAAAAATAGCAAATGAACTCCAAAAATTCTAAAAATTTGTAAATCTCATTTTTAAATTATTTGGAAGAGATTGGCGAAAGAAAATCTTGATTCGGAGTTCGTTTGCAAAATGGCCAAATCCCGGGTCCCCTATATTGTAATTCAAGCAGATAAATCTCGAAAGAATACCAAATGAGCTCCAAAAATTATGAAAACTTCCAGATCACACTTTTAAATTATTTGGAAGAGATTGGTGAAGAAAAATCTTGATTTGGAGCTCGTTTAAAAAAGGGTAAAATTTGGGGGCATAAAAGGGCAATTTTGGAAGAAAAAATCCAAATAAATAGCAAACAGACTCAGAAAATTTTGAAAACTTCAAGAATTCAGTTTTTAATTATTTTGAAAGTATTGAAAAAGGAAAGTTTGAATTTGGAGTCCGTATGCCATTTATTTGCATCCGGGGGGCAAAAATGTTATTTTACCCAAGAAACCGAAAAGGGCTTCTCTTGCCTTTCAAAAAAATCAAACTTGGGCTGGAAGAAGGAGTGCTGGCCGGCCAAGGCCCAAGGAGTGGAAGAAGGATTCTGATTTTTTAATCAAGAGGTCAAAAATGAAAAGTTAGTTAGGATTTTTTTTGATCAAGCCTTTGCAAATAAGCCACATGGGCCAATGCATGAAGAGGGAGAGTGTCAACATAATTCTTGAATAGCTGTAATTATAGACAGTTGATGGCCTAATCTAAGGGTGATAATTTCATGTTTTTAACATCTTGGATTAGTGGCCCTTGGATGAAAATTGGTCGGAGGAAAAATGACAACATTCTAGCCTATGAGAGAGAGGGGTTCGGCCACTACATGTAGAGGGGGTCATTTTCATTTTCATTTTCAGCACTCTCATTTTAGATATTCTCTCTTGTTTTGACTGAGTTTTCTCATCATTGTTGCAAAGAAAAAAAAATTTAGAAAAGAAAAAAAAGTTTGAAGAGAAAAAGCTTGAAAGATAACTTCTAGAGGTTGCTTTTAGCACCAACTCTTGCACTTTCTTTGATTTTCCATTCTTGTTTTGCTATTTTGATTATCATTTTGGTGAGTTTTCTTTTGATTTTTCTTTTTAAATAAGTGTTTTTTTTTAATATTCTTTTTAAGTTCTTTCTTCATCTTTTCTTAAAAAAGTTCTTGCAATATTTTTTTCCTGATTCCTTGGCATGGCGGAATGGCCCATGATTTTTTTTTTGTTGCTGTTTTGCTTTGATTTTTCATGTTATTTTTTATATTAAATAAGTCTTGATGCTTTAAATCTTCTTCTACTATATATACTTGAAGCTTGTTTTAATTTGGTTGCTTGTTTATTTCCATTTATGAGTCTATTATCATGTTCTTGCATTTTTGATTTTCTGTTTTCAAAATGTTTAAGTTTGTTTATGTTTTATATTTTGAAATCCATGTGTTTGTGAAAATGCTTGTTAGTTTTCATACCTCTACTTTATATTTGCATGATTTGAGTGTAATATTTTAGTTAAGTATGTTAGTATATCAAGTGTTTGTGAAAATGTCATGCTCACTTGGAACATGAGGCCATTCGGCCACCTCATTTATTTTGCTTTGTGTGTGCATTTTTGCTATGTTAGTTGATAGGTTTGCATTTGCATGACATTTGATTGAGTATTTGGTTTAAGTATATCAAGTGTTTGTGAAAATGCCATGCTTACTTTGGACATTGAGGCCATTCGGCCACTTCACATTTATTTGCTTTATGTGTGCATTTTTGTTATGTTAGTTGATAGGTTTGCATTTGCATGACATTTGATTGAGTATTTGGTTTAAGTTTATCAAGTGTTTGTGAAAATGCCATGCTTACTTCGGACATTGAGGTTATTCGGCCATTTCACATTTATTTGCTTTGTGTGTGTATTTTTGTTATGTTAGATAGGTTTGCATTTGCATGACATTTGGTTGAGTATTTGGTTTAAGCGTGCCATGTGTTTGTGTTATTTCCATGCATATTTTAGATGTTAGGTTTGGTTTATTTTACCATGCATATCCATGCATTTTAGACCTAGGATGCATTAAATGCCATGCAAGTTCATTTAGGTCTAGGTCATTTTATTGATGCCATGCATTTTTCATGACATTTAGGTATAAACTCATGCATTTCATGCATCATATTTGCTGTATTTTTCTTGTATTTCATGTCCATGCCACTTGACTAATGACTTAGGCCAATTAATGGTTCAAAGTCATGCTTTCTTGAGTATACTTGTGGAAAATTAAAGAGTTGTCAAATTGATTGTCTAACTTTTCAAAAGTCCTAGCTACTGTTTGTGAGTCATTTTGTGAGTCTTAAATATTTTTACTTTGATTTTTAAATGATTTTGTCAAAGGCAAAAATGTGTTTTGTCAAAGCAGTTTTTTTCACCCAGTACTCGTACTTTCCCAATTTTTCTGGGAATTCATCTTTAATCAGAAAATTAAGCCTATTTTTTCCTGTGTAATTTTACATGTCCTGAGTCTCCAGTATTTGTTTTAGAATTTTTAAAAATAGGGTAAAAAATCGTGGCTTAAAACTGGACAGTGGAGTCAAAATTGAATTTGAAGGAAAATCATTTTTCTGTTTTGGTTAAGTTACTTAGAGAGGGATGATTGGGAAGTTTATCTACTGACTTAGGGTAGTTTCTAAGCTTTTTTAAACTCTAAAAATGATTTTTTAAGTCTCGGGTTAAGGGTGGTCAAGTCCGAGATTTTAAACTTAGGAAATTAGAGCCATTTAAAAAAGGTTTAGCTAAGTTTTTATTTTTAATCTAAGCTTTTCAAAATTGTTTTCAAACAATCACAAAATATTTTGGTTTTAGAATATTTAATTTGATATATTTTCCTAAGGTAGCCGGATATCTTTTTAGATATACGGATTTCCTTAATTAAAGGAAAAAATACATTTTCATGCATTGCATTTTCCATATTCATGCATTTTATATAATATGTGATTTTTGCTATGATAATTCCTATGGTATTGTTATTATTTTGATTTATATTCTTTGATGTTATATTGTTTATTATATGGTTTTGAATATTTCATGATATCCTATGCTTTTTATTTAGTTTTTCTTTGTCATATTATTTAGCATATACTATGTTCATGCATTATTATTTTCATTTTTATTTTCATGCATATTATATGATAGCATTATTTTATATTCCATGTCATTTAAATTAAATATAATTTCTATTTGCCATGTCATTTAAATTATTTCATTTCATTTAGGTTACCATGTGCGGTGCAATTTTTGGAGGATCATGCATACACATGGTGGAAAACTACAGTGCAAAGGTATGCTGGACGTCCTGGCATAACCTGAGCAGATTTTCGAAGAGAGTTTGAAGAAAAATACTATTCTCGGGCTTTGCGGGAAAAGAAATGGACTGAGTTTATGAATCTAAAACAGGGTGGTATGTCATTAGCAGACTATGAGCAAAAATTCAGTGAACTATCAGAATTTGCTCCATCGATAGTAGCCAACGATGCTGATAGATGCAAGAAATTCAAAGATGGGCTACCTGTTAGTATTCGAGATAGGTTGACGACCCTGGATACAGATGACTTTAATAAATGGGTCAACATGGCAATCAAAGCTGAACAGAATCTGAAAGAAATGAAAGATAGAGAAGAGAAGTTCAGAAAAAGAAAAGGGCAGTCCTCCAGTGAGGACGTGAGGCCTAAGAAAAGTTATGTAGAAAGCAGTGTCAGTGGTTACAAACCCTCGAGATTTCAAGAGGGATTAGACAGAAAACCTATTAGTGGTTCTTCTAGCAGATTTATCATCGGACCTCAACAACAGACTAGATTGCCATCTGGGAGGTCAGGAGGACCTCGTACATTGACTTATCCTTAGTGTCCCCATTGTGGGAGGAATCACCCTGGTGAATGTTGGAGACTACAGGGTGTGTGTTTTTACTGCAAAGAATCGGGACACATGAACGGGATTGTCCCAAGCTGGAGAACAAGGGAGTTACTAGTCAGTTATCAGTGGGTCAAAGGGAAAGGACCCAACCTACTACTGCACATCAGCCGACAGCAGTTAGAGATAGAATTGGGGTACAATCTCAAGTTGGTTCATCTACTGGCCCTCGACAGAGTGGACATCCTGGTAGACCTCGAACTGCAGCCAGAATTTATGCTATGACCCAACAACAGGCTCAGGCTACTCCTGAAGTGGTTACAGGTACTCTCCCAATTTCTAAGGCAAATGCTAGGATCTTAATAGATCCGGGTGCAACTCATTCTTTTGTTGCTAATTCATATGTCATGCATTTGGGTATAGAGTCTAGGAGGTTAGGCATCCCTATGATCGTTAGTACCCCAGTGGGAGAAACTTTGAAAATTGATGTGGTTTATCCGGATTGTACCGTTATGGTTCAGGAGCATGAATTACCAGTTAATTTGTTTCCATTAGGAATGTATGATTTTGATGTGATTTTGGGAATGGATTGGTTGTCTAAACACAATGCAGTGATAGATTATTTTTTCAAAACTGTGACTTTTAAGAAGTCAGGAGACTTGGAGTTTACCTTTCAAGGAGAAAGGAAAGTTGTACCTTCTTGCCTTATCTCCAAGATGGCAGCCAATAGATACTTGCAAAAAGGGTATTCTGCTTACCTTGCCTATGTGATTAACAAGGACATACATGAGGCAAATTTGGAAATAATACCTGTGGACAAAGAGTTTCCTGAGATCTTCCCTGAAGAATTGGTCGGTCTACCTCCTGACAGGGAATTGGAGTTTACTATCTACTTAATCCCTGGCAGTGCTCCTATTTCTCAGGCACCCTATAGAATGCCACCTTTGGAGCTAAAAGAATTGAAAGTGCAGTTGCAAGACCTAGTTGATAGAGGTTTCATTCGGCCTAGTACTTCACCGTGTGGAACACCGATTTTATTTGTAAAGAAAAAGGATGGATCTTTACGATTGTGTATCGACTACCGGCAATTGAACAAGGTCACCATTAAAAATAAGTATCCTTTGCCAATGATTGATGACTTGTTTGATCAGTTGCAAGGTGCAAGTGTGTTCTCCAAAATAGACCTAAGATCGGGTTATCATCAATTGAAGATTAAAGAATCTGATATTCCAAAGGCTGCTTTTAGAACTCGATATGGTCATTATGAATTCTTAGTTATGCCTTTTGGGCTAACTAATGCACCTGCAGTCTTTATGGATTTGATGAATAGGGTGTTTCGACCCTACTTAGATAAGTTTGTTATTTTTTTCATCGATGACATCCTAGTTTATTCCAGGAATAAGGATGATCATGTAAGCCATTTGAGAACGGTGTTGCAGACTATGCGTGAAAAGCAACTTTATGCTAAATTTTCCAAGTGTGAATTCTGGCTAGACAAAGTTAAGGTAATTCGGGAAAAGATAAAAATAGCTCAAGATCAACAAAAGAGCTATGCAGATAATCGGAGAAAATTTTTAGAGTTTGAAGTTGGTGATATGGTATTTTTGAAAGTGACTCCTTGGAAGGGAGTAATCCGGTTTGGAAGACTAGGAAAGTTGGGTCCTCGATATATAGGGCCGTATGAGATCATTGAACGGATTGGCCCAGTTGCTTATAGATTGGCCTTACCAGAAGAGTTGTCACGAATTCATAATGTGTTCCATGTTTCTATGCTCTGAAAGTACATTTTCGATTCTTCACATATATTGAAGGATATGCCTATGGAAATTGAGGAAAATTTAACTTATGAAGAGCAGCCGGTTGAGATTTTGGATAGAAAGGACCAAGTTCTAAGGACTAAGACTATTCCATTAGTGAAAGTTCTTTGGAAGAATCATTCATATGAAGAAGCTACATGGGAAAGGGAGGAAGATATGCAGACTCAATATCGTCACTTGTTCAATCAAGTTGGTAAGTAAATTTCGAGGACGAAATTTTTCTAAGGGGGGTAAGTTGTAACAACCGAGGTTACATATAATCATGTAAAGTTAAATTCCGAAAATTTTAAGGACATACTTGGAAATTGGTAAGAAGTTATAAGTGAAGGAAATAAAAGAAGAAAGGATCAAATTGAACATATTTAAAAAGTTTAGGGGCTTAATGGTTATTTATAAAAAGTTGAGGTACCAATATGCAATTATACCAAAAACAAACAAAAAATATCTCTTATGTTCATTTTTTTCTCCCGAAAACTCTAGACATTTTCATTCATTCTTCAAGTGGCAGCCGGCTCCCATCATCCCTCTCTCTCAAAATTCTCTTCAAACAACTCCACCAAAAATCTCAACAATAATTACATCCAAGGTTAGTTTCTTGATAAATTCTTCCTTTTCTTTAGATATTCTACTTGAGCATGCTAAGATCTTAGCTCCATAAACATGTTAAGGTCTGAAATCCATCTATTAAGTATGAATTTTACTCAACTTGGTAAGAATTAAAAGGATTTGAAAGCGTGAACAAGAAATTGGGAAGAAAATGCAAAACAGGGGAAGTTGAGCATGCTTGCTGTTCGGATTTTCTGGGTTCGGAAAATCAGGTTTTGTATTTTTTTTGATATTTTTTATAGAAACTAGACTTCAATATGAGAATTTTGGTTTTTGAATCACCCAAAACCGATAAGCGGTTAAAAAGATAAAATTCGGTGAAGTTGGCTGTTCTGTGTTGACCCCTGTTTCAGCATAGTTTCGGGATTTATCAAATTTGATCAAAATTTTGTTCTAATTGTATAACTTAGTTATTTTCTTCATATATTAGACATATTGGTTGAAATAAACCAATTGGAATCACTTCCAAATTCCTTACCAAACTCAAGTTATGATTTTCTAATCTAACTTGATATTAAGGAATTTGTTGCTTAAGAGAAATATAGTACTGAAGGATGGTTATGGATTATGAAAATCTCTAAGGCATGGAATACTAGAAAGGAATTTGATAAGAACATGATTATGGAGTTGAATTATGGAGAAAATGATTATGGAAATGATATTAAAAATTAAGGATATGTTGTTTTGAGTATGAGAAATTAGTATTGACTATGGGGTAGATTAATGGGACTTAAGTTGCATTCAAAATTGTGTAATGCTTTGAGCATGTATAGTTACTAATTATCGTTAATCTCTAGGCCACGTAGATCTGACGTCACCTGTGGATCCCGAAGTTTCAGATTGAGGTGTACAGTGAGATCATCTCAAGGATTGTGAGTAGACGACAGCTATAGTTATTTGAAATTTCTTTAATTATAATTATATATATATTTTTTAGCATAATATTTATTTTACGTATTGAAGGTATATACGATATTTAATCATATGAATTGATTTGTTATTAAAGTATTTTTATTTCAAGAAATATTATATCGAGTAAGTTGGTTGATTTATGAAATATGATTATACATAGAATTTGACGTACATGGTTTTGGCTCTACCTGACTTAATGTATGAGATTATACCCTTGATCGGAATACGGGAGCTGCGTGCTACGCCTTTATGGCGGGAGCCACCTCCAGAGTCCCAATTCCGTGATATTAGACTGGGATATGGGAGCTGCGTGCTACGCCTTTGTGGTGGGAGCCACCTCCAGAGTCCCTATCCCGTTATATTTGCCTTTTGGGGGCACATCATAGCGACACATATGCTTTGGGGCGTCCTATGGTGGTATTGGCCTTTGGGGCCGGCTACTAGTATGCCTACATGGATATTGCCTGGTTATTTCATGGATGTACTCTTGTGCATGACAGAAAGTTGGAGCCCAAATATACGAAACTTGATTTACTTTACAGATTTTATTCATTGATTTAATATTATAATATTGTTATACAGTTGAAAACTTTGCTACGTCTTTGAATTACTCATTATGGTTTTACTATTATTTATTTTGAAAATGTCAATTATGCTTTACAGACTACCATTACAGTTTTCACACGCTTTAAATGTTGTCTACTCACTGAGATATTCATATATCTCACCTTCTCATATTCTCATTTTCAGGTGACAATTAGGTGTCGGGATTGCAACCTTCCTCTATTCTTTGCTTCAAATAGTATTTTGACGTGGTGGGCATCATACTAAAAATTTATTCAAGTCTTGATCTTTTGATGTTTTTATCTAGTAAACCTTGCTGAGATAAGTTTACTTTTGGATATATTATATGTATATATTTGAAGATATGAAGCAATAGATCAGTATGTTTTGACTTGAGCATAAATTGATCATGGATAATTTTTGAATATGATGGATATATGTGATAATAGTATTGAGAAATATTGCTGGTTAAGGATATGAATTGAGTGTTATTTGCAGGAGGGTTATAGTTGAGATTGAAAGGAAGCTCTGCCGGATTTTAGGTAGATTATCCGGACAGGGTGTTACAGATATTACAGCAACAACCCCACTCAACAGCGTCATAGCATGGGGAGATAAATTTGTTGAACCTGTTCCAGAGAAATGATGCTTCTCGTTCCGTCGACTTGATTATCTATAATTTATAATATATATATAAAAGCACAAATGTGAATAATCTTTTGAACTGACGAAAATACCTATTGTTGTTTATTATATTACTAATTTACCATTTAAAATATTTTTTTATTATTAATAAGATTTATCTAATTTATAAGGAAAAAAATTTAATTTTAAAATAATAAAAAAAAAGTTTATATGAAACTGTTTTATCTTAAAAGTTTAAATTTTTCACTAACCTTAAAAAGTAAATCAATTTATTTAGTATGAATAAAAAATAATTAAATTTTAAATTAAATTTTTTATATTCATAATTAATTTTGTATTGATATTAAAAATAATAAACTTTATAATAATTTGATATAATTTGCATATGAAATAAATTTTACCAAATTTTAATTAATATACATTTTATTTATTTTTAAAATATACAACTTTATATTTAAAAATGGATAAAACAACAAAAATTCAGATGCAAATGCATGTGATAAGTATAGCATAAAAGAACAAATCCTCCATGAAACTTGGTTATTCCTTACCACAACTTGATGCTTTTGCAGCAATAATAAGCACTAATTTTAGAAAAAGTGGTATTTAACTACTTTTGTTGGTGATTCTGCATACATTGACTTGCTAAAACAATATTAGAGCTATTTGTATTGTTCACTATGGAAACCGAGCAGCCTCTTCGCTAGGTGGGGAACGAAACAGATAAACTAGCATTGGATTTTGCACCTTTGTGCATCTAAATTATTTAATTCAACTAAGAGCTCCAAGTTTAGAAACCAAAAGTGTTCATGTTTTATTTTTTTGGATAAGTGAAGTTTTTATTTATCCAAGTAAAGCAGGTAGGCTGGCCAAAAAAAGTAAACCAGGTTGAGACCTGCTACAGTAAGACTTCTACTAGCAGTAGTAACTGGGCTAATAGTAAAGAGATGAACTACTCGGACCAGCTGGGCTAACAAACTTGAGACTTAATCCAACTGGTTCATGCAGCCATTCGTAAGAAGTGATATCCAACAAATATGAACTCGAATTTTAGCATCTGAAACTCCTTACCCTATCTCTAGGTCGCGGTCTTCTTTGTATATATATATATAAAAAAATTAACTACTCATGACTAGATAACAATATGCTAAACTTGGTGAAAAGAACCCAAAATTTAAAATAAAAAAGAAAATGGAAAGAGATTGAAGCAACCTAAAAAAATACTATTGAAATCAATTAGAAAATAAGCCAAAAATTAAATAATGGAAGTCGGGTGAAAAGAATCCGAACTTGAAAATCTGCCCAGAAAAATTCGAACTTGAACCCGTTCAAACCCAATTTGACCAAAAAGTCAAAAACTCGAATCCAAAATGGCCTAAGCCCGAAATTACCCGAACCCGAAAGGGCCCGAACCCGAAATGACCCAGACCCGGAAAAATCCAAGCCCGAAAAACCCGAACCCGAAATGACCCGAATTTAGTACTAAAAATAAAAATTATCAAATTGTAATTAAATGATTTTTTATAAAGCAAGAACTTTATTTATCAATTTTATTCTAATTTTTTTAATAATTTAATTTATATTTTATATATATGATAAAATAATAATTTTATCAAAAATAAAATTATATTTTGTACTTATAACTTTACCGTTCCATATCTTGATAAATCCACCATCTAAAGATTCTAAAGTCATGAAGATTTTAGAGACATAAAATACTACTTGTCCTTTATCTATGTTATTTTAAGAGCACCCTTATAATAGTATAATAGTGTTTCCTATATATTAAAATTAATTAACAACAATTCGTTCATTTTAACTTATCTCTAGTATAATAGTATTTTCTATATTAAAAAAATAGATTGCTCTTTGTAACATATATATAGTTTTCTTAGGTACATTATTAAATTAAATCATCAAATATTGATTTATAAAAGTATTATGTCTTTTTAGAATTTAAAAGTATGTAACATAATTAGCTAATTTAATTTTGCAATTAATTTATTATTTATTTTATTTTGGATAAGTATTTTTTAAATTATTATTATTTTATTACTCTTGATATAATTTACTTTTAGTAACATATCATATCAAAATTTAAGATTGGTTCACTTGATAATATCCTTACTAATAAGAGTTGAATGTTAGGTTCGGTTCTTTACATAAACATAAATATATAAGCGGATAGTTAAATAACTGGGTTCGTCCCTAAAAGTCTCTTATTTTGTAGTGAATATAAATTATAATGTATTTATATGTTGAAATTTGATTCATTAAATCAATTATTTTAAATATTAATATGACTAATTTATAATATATCATATTTTTTATAATAAATTATTTTAAAATTTTAATTTATATAAAAAATTAATTTTATATTCTTTTGGTGCTAAGAAATATTGATTTTAATAAATAAATATAATTAAAAATATTATATTATAATAAAATGTTACTTTTAAAAATAAAAATAAAATATTTAATTTATTTTTAAAAGTAAAAATTTAAATTACGTAAAAATGATTACATTTAATATAAAATAAAAATGATGTAAAACATATCCGAAACGAACCCGAATAAGTCCGAACTCAAATGAGTCTGAACCCGAATAGGCCCAACCCAAACCCGCCCAATTGCTACCTCTAATTATAATTATCATTACTTCAGAATTTATTACTCTTTTTTCATAGTTTTCTCACAATGGTGGTGCAAGCTAAGAGAAAGCCAAATACCATCCATTGTTCTCCCATGAAAAGAAGAAGAAAAACGCTTGATTCATCATCATCATCAAGCATTGTTGCTCAAGTTCCTACTGATATCCTGTGGTCTATCTTCAACAGGTTTACTTTCAAACATCTGGTTCAAGCCAAAGCTGTTTGTTCGTCTTGGAACTTACTTGGGGAAGAGTTTGTTTATGCTTTTTTCGAAGGAAGAAGTTGAAGAAGGAGATGGTACTGATGTTAACAACAATGGCTACAATGGGCTTTTGAATCTTAGGGAGAATCGGGTTTATAGCCTGAAAACGATACAAAAGGAGTTTAGGGAAAGTTGCTGCATTGGTTCATCAATCGGCTGGCTAGTTTTCTTGGAAGAAAATGCCCTTTCAGGCAAGTGAAAATACAACTCCCTTTAGTTGATCATCTTCTAGGTTTACTAAAGATGGAAAGTAACATGGATATGGCGACTATGAACTTGATTATTTCAAGGATTATAAGGAATATAATCTAGGTTTCTATTTAAGTTCTGTTGGAAGCAACAAGTACGATAATGTTTTATTCAGAAAGCAATCCTGACAGGAGAACCTGATTGCAAAAAAAAAAAACTATAGTCTGATTCTGTTGTGTAGTAAAGGGGAAGAGATTGCATATCATGAAAGTGGAGACAGCTTCTGGAACTGTTCTTAACGTTGGCTGTTGTCGGATTTAACAACGCAAGTGTACGTATCGTTAACAAGTAATAAAGTGAAGAGTAGAGTATCGTTCTCACGAGAAATTGTTACCAAATTCGTTAAGTACTAAAATTAGAACAACTTAATCTTATTCAAACAATTAATTAAAAATTGAAAATAAAAGAAAATAATAAGAAAATAAAGCAAATTAAAATTAGGATTAATTACTTGAGAAAAGCCTAGGATTACAATTTCACTCAACACTTCATATGAACTTTTCCTACCCTCTTAACTTAATAAATGATCTTGAGTTGTTAACCTAGAGTTCTAATCTATTTATAAGGATCTTCCGATGGTCTTATAAAAATATCCCTCTTAATCAATTAACTATATTCCTATGATAATTGAATTAAAGAAGAACTCATTAAGCTTAAACTCTAAAATTGATCACACATGAGATGTAAGTGTATTCCTACCCTATATGCAGATCAATTCATCCTAATAAATGAATATGAAACATGTGTTATTCAATCCATGTCTAACACTAAACTCCCTTTTCCAAGTTGTATCTAGGTTACCAAATCATTCTAATTGGTAGCTAAGCAATTAGAAGCATTAAGCATAAGATTGAATAAACAACATCAAATATACAGGTTGAGTTCCATTAAAATCCTAGAAAAATAAATTAGTTCATACTAAATAATAAAAATATAAAACAAAGGAGTTTCACCATCATCAATATTATAAGAAAGATAAAGAAGAGTAAAGGAAAAGAGAAAACTAAGGTTCGTCAGGTATTCAGTCTTCAATCCTCCAAAATCTCTCTTAGCTCCTTGCATATCTTTGGTGGCTACTCTCCTCTTAATAAAATTAGGTTTATAGGTCTTGATTCCCCTTTATTTGAGCCTTAGAAGATCCTATTTATAGAGTTTTAGACCCCTGGAGTTAGAAACTTCACATGCAAGCAACAAGAGAGTTATTTTTCATCTTTTTATTTTTCCAGCATCTGCACGGGTGCCGCGGCGCCAACTTTCTGCCTGCTCCGAATTCTGTCATCTTCGCGAACTTCGTCAGCTGATTTGGATGGACAAATCTTGTCCGATTTGGACGAGTAAACTACATTTGGAAAGATATGGAAATCAACTTCAAAAGTCAAGAGGAAGTTTTCTTGAATAAAGACTTTAAGATCATTTTTTTCTTACAACAAGCTCGTGAGGTCAAATCTGCCTATACGTTGCTTTGCACCAATTTTCGTCTTTTCGTACCACGAAGCTCCTTCTCACTTTGGACCTATAAAAATACAAAAATACTAATTTAATAACTAATTTAAACATGAAATAAATAAATAAAATAATATAAAAATAATTAATTCCAAATAAAAATCTCAAGGACTTAGCCGATTTGAATGCACAAAATATGATAAAATAACTGTATTTCATAGAGTTATCATACCCCCAAACTTAAGATTTTGCTAGTCCTCAAGAAAAACAAAACATACAAACTAAGTAAAATGAATCAAAACACAACTCAAGATAAATGCACTTAAATAATGATTCCTTAATTGTCCTCAAAGTTATCTCAAAATTTTGACTCAAAGTAGAACACAAACATAATCCAACTTTATGATTCAATTCAATCATATGCCTCATGCTTGAATGGTCTTCCAGTGTGTGTGTGAATAATCTCTTTACCAATCATTACATGCAATCTAAATAAGTTTATGCCAATGCAAAATATGAATTAGTGCTAAATTCTCATATGTTTTCTTTTCATCTCTCTCTCCACTAATGTAAACTAACACTTCGTCAAGGATCAAGTAGGTCTTTATTAAGCTTGTAATGAAAGGCTAGGGTCAAGGTATGATAAAGGATATATTTCGGTTTAAGTCACCCATAGACACTTTTCATTTTTTTTTCAAGATTTTTGGAGAGCCATAGTCTTTTTCTCAAATTACATACTTTATTCTTTGAATGCATTTTTTTTCTTTTAACTCACCACTTTATTCCTTTGTTCTTTTCTTTTTTTTTTTTCTCCGGTTCTTCGTTTTCAAAGAACCATAATCTTTTTTTTAAGAGAATTTTTCATTCATTGAATACCACCATTCCTTCAAAATTAGACATGGCTCATAATTATTTCCTGTAATATTACACACATTCTTATGTAGCGACGGTTAATCATGGTTTTTCTTATTTGGCTAGGCTAAAAGATGTGGCAATCAAAGAAAATAGATATATCAATTAGGCACAAAGAGGCATGGTAAGGATAATCATATATATAGGTAGTCTAGAAAGACTCAAACGATCCAAAGATGGCCTAATCACTTCCTCAACTTAGTGTTGTCTAGGATTTTGCCTCGAGAGAGAATCAAACAAATTCTAAGCTCTAGACATAATTGCAATTCACATCAACATAATCAGTCTTTAAATAAGCAATGCTAATCTATGCAAGAGACCAAGTGCTCAATTAGTGAAAATCACATCTTAACATTAAGACTAACAAAAGAATTTAACATAAAATCAACTCATGCCTATGTTGTTCCCAAAAGTCAAGACAAATCAATAACTAATTCTCATCATTGGATAAAGATTCCATCATAATAAGTGCATCATATCTCAAAAAAAAAAAAAAAATTATAGACTCCTCCTAAAGCATAAATATATATAAAAAAACACTACAAGAGGACGTTAAATTAGCGACGGATAAATTACCGAAGAAAATATACCATCAGTAAATCAATTTTTCAGCGACGAAAAATAAAACATTACCGAAACATTACCGACGAAATTCCATGGGTAATGTTTTTCCGTATTACCGACGGATTATTTGATAATTATTGACAGAAGTAATATATTACCGACGGAGTATTACTGACCGAATAATTCCATCGATAAAATATTGACGCGAATGGCCTAGATTCTCGCCGAAATATCACCGATGAAATTACCACAATTACCGACGAAAATTTCGTCGGTAATAAAAGAGCACGGATTTTTATATATGGAAATAAATTTTTATTTATTACCAAATTAATTAAAAAATAATAATAAAATTGAACGGTCAAAAACTATTATCGACGGAATATCCGTCGGTAATAGTCAAATTCCGTCGAGTATATATTTTCAGTCGGTAATACATTACCGACGGAACATTTATATCACAGATGGAATTTGAATATTACCGACGGATATTCCGTCAATAATACTATTTCACGAAATCTTATGCGCAATAAATGCAAATTTCAAATCTGAACGTTCAAAAAGTTATACCGACGGAATATCCGTCGGTAATAGTTAGATTTCATCGGTGAAAGATATTCAGTCGGTGATAATTCACCGATGGATGAGGAATTTACCGACGGAATTTTCGTCGATAATACATTATCACCGACGGAATTTTCGTCAGTGAAAATCCAATTCCATCGATGATAGTCTCGGGCATAAATAAACCCCGAGACTTCTTCTTCCTCATTTTCTTTCTTTCTCTGATTCTCTCTTTCCCACACCGTCCGACTGTCCCCCACCGATTGACTATCCCCTGCCATCCGTCCGGCCGTCCTCCGCCATCCGACCATCCGCGTGCCCAGCTATCCGATAATCCGTGTCCGCCCAGAATTCAGGTTTGATTAAAGTCTACAAGATTTTTGTATATTTATTTAAATATTTTAATTAATAAAATAATTGTTATATAATTATATAAATTGTGTAATTGTGTTGATAATTTTAGATAATTTTAGGTGTGTTGATTACAATGTGACATCAATTTTTGATGTGTTGATAATTGTGTTGATAATTTTAGATGTGTTGATAATTTGTGACATCAATTTTAGATGTGTTGATAATTTTAGATGTGTTGATAATTATATAAATTGATGTTTAATTAATTTGTGACATCAATTCAATAAGTCATTTTATACAAAATTGGTAAATTTGTGACATCAATTCAATAAGTAATTGGTGAATTTTTCAAAGTAAACATTTTATAAAAAATTAAAAATACATCAATAAATAATTATATAAATTTTATTTATTATATTGATTGAATGAAAAACATTAGATAACTTTTCAATTAAAAAAATTAAAAAGTAAAATAAAAAATAAAAAATGAGAAAGTTAACAAAAATAAATAATAAAAAAATTTAATTAAATAATAAATTAATAGAAAAAGAGTAAAAATGAAGAAAAAAAATGACAATTGCTTAACTGCATTAGGAGCTATAGTATTCAAAGTGAAAATTAGCATAAAAAAAATAGATATTACATTAAATTGTATAATGTGTTATTGTGATTATTTATCATTATTGTTCATTGTGATTGTTTTTTTTTTATTGTGTTATTCTGTTTATTTATAATAAATTTAATATTAATTTATTAATAAATTTAATATTTTTCATTTTACAGATAAAATGCGAGGAATAGGGCATAAAACTACTGGAAAGAAGAAATAGAGTTCTATGTGGGATGCATTTCGACCATCTGGAGGATCATCCTCAAGGCATGGTACACCAGAGTTGCCACCTGCTTCTTCTCCCTCCTTATGGCCTCCACCGAGATAGTTGCCGCCTTATTCGGCTCCATCGCCACATAATCCATCTGCAGTACCTCCATCGCCCCTGCATCCCTCTGCACTGCTTCCGTCTATAGTGGCTCCGTCCAGATTGCCTCCCTCTACAGTGGCACCATCCACATCGACTCCCGCTCCACTGCCACGGCCGACACTTGCTCCGACGACTTAGGCAGCTCCCACGTTACAGGCGTCTACGTCATCGCTGGATGAAATTTCACAGTATTTACTTAATGAGCCAGCACCAACGTATTTCACGAATGATGGCACGGGGCAGCAGACAGAGGTACCTGCATCACATCTTACACCATCTACCGGTACTGCCACTGAGTAGAGGAAACGAGGTAGAGGTCAGACGAAAGGATTACCGACATCGCGTAATCCAGATGACAGGTTTCGACTGTCTTTTCTTCAAAACACGTAAGTTAATAATATTTCGATAATTTAATTATTTGAGTAAAATAAATTATTGTCCACTAACACGTATCCTTGATTTTAGGACTTTCACAGAGAGTTGTGTAAAATCGACCATTGCCTCCATCATCAGACAACACTATAACAGACTATGGCCTACTTGGTTGAAGATACCTGTTGACGTGGAACTGTCTATGTGGACTATATTTGAGGTATGATT
Organism: Fremontodendron californicum; assembly: GCA_030761205.1. Classification (NCBI taxonomy): domain Eukaryota; kingdom Viridiplantae; phylum Streptophyta; class Magnoliopsida; order Malvales; family Malvaceae; genus Fremontodendron; species Fremontodendron californicum. The sequence continues at coordinate 5,984,812 of JAULJL010000023.1, read as the reverse complement.
TGGTTAAAAGTCAAATTATAATTTAATTATGTTTAATACTATATATTAATTCATAATGTCTTATTGTAGAGAAAATGCCAGTGGCCTCCTGAGCAGACACCATTGGTTAGGAAATTATGGGAGGCCACGTGCAAGGATCGATTCAAGAACATGATGAATTTTGAGAGGGACAATGCCATGTCCTTCTTTCAAACGAATCAAATAGAAGACTACAAGGGTTACAGGTATGATTGGATAACAGTCGATATTTGGGATCAACTAATTGATAGCGTCTGGAGTACCAACACTTGGAAAAATAGGTCCCAAAAGGCTTCGAGTAATATTAACAAGGAGAAAGATGGCGACATTACAAAGCACACTGGTGGATCAGTTCCTTTTCTAGTTACTGGTGAAAGGATGGTAAGATTAATTTTTGTTTTGTAATTTATTGTTTCAAAGTTTTATCGACATAACTCAAAATTTTTATTGGTTTAACATAATTTTCTCTTTTTTTTTTTTTTTTTTTTTTTATTAATTTGTAATCACAAGAGTAGCAGCGCAACGTGACTTTCCTGGAGCTGTTTAACAAAAGTCATAAACGTGCAAAAGGCCAGGGTGATTACGTAGACAACAAGTCTAAAGCTGTAACTGTAAGTATTTAACTTTATCAATATTTTATATATTACATTAATTGATTATACCAGATCTTTGTGTTTATGTACGTGTTCATTATAATGTCACATATTAATTTTTTATATATTTAAATATTTGTGATTGTAGGAAAATTATACTGCTTCATTGCAGCAAAAATATGGGGATGATACGTCTTCATATCTTGACTTCGACCCTCAGTTCTGGTCTAATGCTATTGGGGGCATTGAGACTACGCGGACGCATGTTTATGGGTTTGGAACGAGACCGAAGAGAGGGTAAATTTTCGATCCACCCAGCAGTCACCAAAGTTCAGATGCAGCCCGTTACTCTCCATGTGGTCCTAGTACTACACAACAGCTGACAGTAGTGCCGTCTGAGGACTATCATGCATTAAGGTCCGATGTCTCGCAAATCCAGACCTCAATCGTGAGACTTGAGAATATCGTGATGAGCTGGAATACAATAATCACACCTTTACTGCAGTCACAGATAGCACCTGCATTAGGCGGGATCGAAACTCAAGTTGTTGGACTCAGTGCTGCCTCAGGCATGGGTGTTGGATCGAGTGCTGCCGGAGTCGATGCTGGACCGAGTGCTGTCGGAGACTGTGCTGCTGGAGGCATGGCTGTTGGACTAGGATTGAGTGCTGCTGGTGCTGGAGTTGGTGTTGTCGGAGTCGGTACTGTCGGAGGTGATGCCGGAGTCGGAGGCATGGGTGCTGTCAGAAGATTGAGTGCTACCGGAGGTGATGCCGGAGACAATGCTGAGGTAGACAGTGAAGCCGATGACAGCAGTACCTCGTGATGAGTTTTTTTTTTTTTTTTATATTTGAGAGATACATTTGAATATTTTTTGATTTATATTTTTACGAATTTCATTTTATTTTTAAACCTTTAATAATATAAAATTTTCATTTCATTTTTAAAATTTTTAAATAATTTAAAATTTTATTTGTAATTCAACATTACCGACCAAATTCATTGGTAAATTAATAACCGACGGAAACTTCCGTCAGTAAAATTCCATCGGTAAAGTCGAACAATACCAATGGAATATTTCATCGGTAAAAGTCCGTCGGTAAAGATTATTTACCGACGGATTTTTCTTTACCGACTGAATTACTATCACCTACTTAAGTATCACCGACGGATATCTCCGATGGAATATTCCGTCGGTAAAATGCATCACCGATTAAAAATAGATGTTTACCGATGGATTATTCCGTCGGTAAAAGTTCGTCCTCTTGTAGTGGAACACAAAAAAAAAAAAAAAACTAAAGACACCTTCAAACTTAAAACAAACATTGTCCTCAATGTTTAGTAATTTAAAAAAAAAAAATAATAAGAACGAGAAAACTCCCTTATCGATGAAAGTGACGCAGAATAAGCTCTAGTCTTCTCTTCTACCTCATCATGCTTGTCCAAGTTGGGTGAGTGGCCACTACAAAAGAAAACAAAGTAAAAAGAAATTAATAATAATATCCTAAAAACTGAAAATTCAAAATGAAAGAAAAGGAAAAAAAAAACTTGGGTTGCCTCCCAAGAAGCGCTTGATTTATAGTCATCAGCTTGACTTTCGCATGTTTATCATCCAGTATCCAACCACTTGATGATTTTCGATTCATGCCATTTGTTTCTTTTTTCTTTGAACAGTTTAGCAGTCTTGCAGGCTTGAAAGCGAAATTCATCCATTTTCGTGGTAAAATTCAAGAATGCTTTAAGTGGATCAATGGGATAAATCTCTATGAATTCCTTGCTGTGAGCACTATTTATCACATCTACTAGCTTTGGCTGTTGGATGCATAGGGGAACAAGTGGTGGTGGTGGGTTACACTGAATCTCCTCTATTCGCACTTTTACAATTTCTTTTTCGCCAACTAGTTATTCTTCAATAGGCTTGGTTGGTGGTGGGTCACATTGAATCTCTTCTTCTTGAGCTATCACAAATTCTTTTTTAATAGGCTCGATTGATAATTCAGGGTTCTTGCTATCCTCTTCTATCTCTTTTTCAATCCCAAGTGTGTTGGCGTTACAATGCTCTTGTTCATCGCTTCTAGGATTAGTCTTAGTATCACTTGGAGGAGTTTCCATAGGGTGATTGTTAATGGCGGTAGCAAGCTGACCCATTTGTGTCACTAGATTTCTAAGTGTTGTATCGTTTTCTGCCATGTACTGCATAATCATCTCTTCCAATGATGGCTTAACTACTGGGGCAGGTGCTTGATCTTGTGATGAAAACCCATTATGATATGCTTGATTTTCGGAATAAGAGGACCATTAATTATTGCTCCAGGAATTTTTTTTGTGATCTCCACAACCTGGATTGTAGTCATTGGAATAAAAATTATTTTGATGCATATTGTAGTTTCTGACATATTGGCAACAATCACTATGATGTCCTTCCCCACATAATTCACAAATCATAAACGAACTTTGGACGGCATGTACACCAAAATTGTCAAGCTTCCTGTTAAGTGCAGCCACTTGTGCAAATAAAGCAGTGATTGCATATTGTTCATGACTCCAAATAGTGCACCCCTTTTGCATTCAACGATCAATAAAACCTAAAAAGAAAAATAAAATAAAATAAAAAAATTTGAATTAAGACTAAGATTGCTTGGTATTAATATTAACAAAAATAGTAAAAAATTCCCCGACAGAGGCGCCAAAAACTTGTTGTCGGATTTAACTACGCAAGTGCACGTATAGTTAACAAGTAATAAAGTGAAGAGTAGATTATGGTTCCCATGAGGAATTGTTACCAAATTCGTTAAGTACTAAAATTAGAACAACTTAATCTTATTCAAACAATTAATTAAAGATTGAAAATAAAAGAAAATAATAAGAAAAGAAAGAAAATTAAAATTAGGATTAATTACTTGAGAAAAGCCTAGGATTACAATTTCACTCAACACTTCATATGAACTTTTCCTACTCTCTTAACTTAATTAATGATCTTGAGTTATTAACCTAGAGTTCTAATCTATTTATAAGGATCTTCCGATGATCTTATAAAAATATCCCTCTTAACCAATTAACTATATTCCTACGCTAATTGAATTAAAGAATTTCTCATTAATCATAGACTCTAAAATTGATTACACATGACACATAAGTGTATTCCTACCCTATATGCAGATCAATTCATCCTAGTTAATGAATATGAAACATGTGTTATTCAATCCATTCTAACACTAAACTCCTTTTTCCAAGTTGTATCTAGGTTACCAAATCAATCTAATTGGTAGCTAAGCAATTAGAAGTATTAAGCACAATATTGAATAAACAACATCAAATATCATTAAATCAAGCAAAAAAAATAAAATAATCCAAACTACATGTTGAGTTCCATTGAAATCCTAGAAAAATAAATTAGTTCATACTAAATAATAAAAATATAAAACAAAGGAGTTTCACCATCATCAATATTATAAGAAAGATAAAGAAGAGTAAAGGAAAAGAGAAAACTAAGGTTTGTCAGGTCTTCAGTCTTCAATCCTCCAAATTCTCTCTTAGCTCCTTGCAATTCTTTGGTGGCTACTCTCCTCCTAATAAAATTAGGTTTATAGGTTTTGATTCCCTTTTATTTGAGCCTTAAAAGATCCTATTTATAGAGCTTTAGACCCTTGGAGTCAGAAACTTCACGTGCAAGTAACAGGAGAGTTATTTTTCATCTTTTTATTTTTTTCAGCATCCGCACACAACTTTCTGCCTACTCCGAGTTCTGTCATCTTCGCGAACTTCTTCAGCTGATTTGGATTGGAAAATCTTGTCCGATTTGGACGAGTAAACTACCTTTGGAAAGGTATGAAAATCATCTTCAAAAGTCAAGAAGGAAGTATTCTTGAATAATAATTTAAGATCATGTTTTTCTTACAACAAACTCCAGAGGTCAAATCTGCCTATACGTTGCTTTGCACCAATTTTCGTCTTTTCGCACCGTGAAGCTCCTTCTCACTTTGGACCTATAAAAATACAAAAATACTAATTTAATAACTAATTTAAACATGAAATAAATAAATAAAAATAATATAAAAATAATTAATTCCAAATAAAAATCTCAAGGACTTAGCTGATTTGAATGCACAAAATATGATAAAATAATTATATTTCATAGAGTTATCATTGGCCATTTGCCTTACCAAGATATCATATATGTCCCATGAAAACTATTTCTATGCATTGAGTGAGAACAATAGTATTGAAGTATGGGATTTGCAAGGCTGCTGTGTAAGCAAAAAGTCTGATTTTATTCCACCATTTCTTGAGAAGTCACTTGTTAAAGGAAATTCATTTCTTAAGAGATGTTTGTGTTGGTGTATGCCCTAGAGCCAATCAGATTGAACTTGGGATACACAGTCAATAAAGCATACCCTTCACTATGAAGATAGTGATCCAAGGTTTTCTTTCATGTTAGTACAATGATAAGGAGTTATTAAGTACTAATCCGATGAAGCCCATGGAATATAATGGCCTTGCAAAGGAATTATAAAGAGTTATAATTATGAGATCCTTATGCATCAAAGCCTTGTTCCTCAAACTGTTCCTAGTCATCGTATTGCCAAGACGGGGCATTGACAATGCTCAAAGACTAGTATATATTAAGCCTTCTTACTTATGAAGTAAGCAACCGATCTCATACAGGTTGAAGTATGGGATACTTGGGATAACATATAGGTGCTTTTCTGTTGAACAAGTTCACTGAACATGGCCCTCCAAGAGAACTTCATTTGGTAATATCACTTTAGTGTCTATGATAATGTTCTCTTAGTACCAATCGTGTAAATTAGTCCTCAGACATGTGATACTAGGTCATCTTGTATGGAGAGTGTCATACTTAGATTCCATCACGAACGGGTCCCAAACACGAGGATGCTTATAGTAGGGTGTTATTGGGTATGACATGAACCATACGAAGATGAATGAGCGATCCAGAGAGGATTCACCACTCCCTGTGATAATGGGGACATATCTCGTTTGTTCTTGACTACGATTAACATGATTAAGTCTTTGGTCAAAGCATGATGAATTTAGGAGAAAGATGTTTCTCTAATTTCATAAGGTTAATCATAAGTTGCGAAGAACTAACATGGATTGATCATGAGTAGACACTGCACCATGCTCATGTGCTAGCCGGGATATATGGTGAAAGGACCGTATTACACTGACATGCTGGTTGCTGAAAGGTTTCTAAAAGGTCACGCTGACTTCACAATATTTGGGTGGTCATGATGGGTTGCTAGATCCCGCTCATGATCTATGAAAACTGTAGACACCTAATTTTGTCCGGACCACTAAAACAGGTATGTTTTCTTCCTAAATTGATGTTACAGAATGTAAAAAGACTTTTTTCATCCTATAGGTGGTACTCCGAAACTTAGTCTAAGAAGGCGAGCATAAAAAGTCAAACTTGAAAAGTCAACTTCGGAAAGTCAACCCCAAAAAGTCAACTACTGAAAAAGTCAATCCACTTTCAAAATCAAGAGTTGAAGTTCATTTGAGAAATGGCGAAAGAATTTTGATAATCCGAGGTTTACATTGACAGATTTGGAGTTCGAAAGTTGGGTTATGGAGATTCAGTATAAAGGAAACCCTAATTCGGGAAATTTAGGGAAAAGTGCTTAAACGATCAAATTGATCGAAATTGAAGGTTCCAAATGAAAGATAAGCACTGACTACGGGTAATGGAGAAGCTACTTGGAAGAAAAACTGAAAGAAAAGTCAATCCGGAAGAAAACCAATAATTAGGGTTTTTGGTGGATTTTGGTGAAATTTGGAAGAATTACGGAAATGGCCCGATTCGGTAAGCCTAAAGCCCTTAATGGATGAGGAGTGATTAAAAAAGGATAGACCAAGGCTCATTTTGAAGAAAATCTAAAAATCAGACTTGTTTTGAGCAAAATTGGGTTTCGGAGGCAAAAGGGCAAAATTGGAAAATTTGGGAAAAATAGCAAATGAACTCCAAAAATTCTAAAAAATTGCAGATCTCATTCTTAAATCATTTCAAAGATATTGGAAAAATAAAATCCGGATTTGGAGTTCGTTTGCAAAATGGCCAAATCCAGGTCCTTATGTAGAAATTCAAGAAGATAAATCTCGAAAAAATAGCAAATGAACTCCAACAATTCTGAAAATTTTCAGATCTCATTTTTAAATTATTTGGAAGATATTGGAAAAAGAAAATCTGGATTCGGAGTTCGTTTACAAAATGGCCAAATCCCGGGCCCACTATGCAGTAATTCAAGAAGATAAATCCCGAAAAATACCAAATAAGTTCCAAAAATTATGAACACTTCCAGATCACACTTTAAATTATTTGGAAGAGATTGGTTAAGAAAAATATGGATTTGGAGCTCGTTTAACAAATAGTAAAGTTTGGAAGCACAAAAGGGCAATTTTGGAAGAAAAAATCCAAATAAATAGCAAATGGGCTCGAAAAATTTTGAAAACCTCCAAAATTCCATTTTTTATTATTTTGGAAATATTGAAAAAAGAAAAATTGAATTTGCAGTCCGTTTGCTATTTATTGATGTTCGGGGGGCAAAAAGGTTATTTTACCCAAGAAACGAAAAAGGGCTTTTCTTGCCTTTTAAAAAAATGAAGCATGGGCTGGAAGAAGAGGGGTCAGTAGGCAAAGGCCCAAGGGTGGGCAAATAGTTTTTGATTTTTAATCAAAAGGCCAACAATGAAGAGGAAGGTAGTTATTTTTTGATTAAACCTTTGTAATTAAGCCACATAGACCAATGCATGAAGAGGGAGAGTGTCAACATAATGGCTTAAGATTCTTGAACAGCTGTAATTGTGGATAGCTGATTGCCTAATCTAAGGGTGATAATTTTATATTTTAAACATCTTGGATCAATAGTCTTTGGATCAAAATTGGTTGGAAAAAAAATGACAACACTCTAGCTATCAATAAGGCCATTCCACATCTACAAGGAAAGAAGGGGTCTCTCTCTTTCATTCACTAGCTATTCATTCTCTATTTCACTCTTGTTTTGGCTGATTTTTCTCTTCATTATTGAAAGGCAAAAAGAAAAGTTTAGAAAAGAAAAGAAAAGAAAGTTAGAAGAGAAAAAGCTTGCAATATAGCTTCTAGAGGTTGCTTTAAGCACCATACTCTTGCACTTTCTTTGATTTTCCATTCTTGATTTGCTGTTTTCATTTGATATTTGGTGAGTTTCTTTTGATTTTGATTTTACAATAAATTTTTTTAAGCTTTCTTTTCAAGTTCTTCCTTCATGCTTTCTTTAAAAACTATGGAAAATCATTTTTTTTCCTATTTTTCTCCAAGTGGCCGAATGGCCTATTGTTTTAGTGTAGTTACTGTTTGCATTTTTAGTTCATGTTATTCTTGATATTTAACAAGTTTTGATGCTTTAAATCTTCTTCAAATACATAAACATGAAGCTTGTTTTAATTTGGTTGCCTGCTTGTTTCCATTTTTGAGTCCATTATCTTGTTATCATGTTTATTTTACTTGTCTTGCATTTTTGGTTTTCTGTTTTCAAAATGTTTAAGTTTGTTTATGTTTTACATTTTGTAATCCATGTGTTTGTGAAAATGCCTATTGGTTTTTATGTCTTTACTTTATATTTGCATGATTTGAGCATTATTCTTTAGCTATGCATGTTAGTATATCATGTGTTTGTGAAAATGCCATGCTCATTTTAAGCATGAGACCATTCGACGACCCTCATGTTGTATGCTTTGTGTGTGCATTTTTGTTATGTTAGTTGATAGATTTGCATTTTCATGATATTTGGTTTTGTATTTTGTTTAAGCATGCCATATGTTTGTGTTATTGCCATGCATTTTTTAGGTTTAGGATTGGTTTGCTTTGCCATGCATATTCATGCATTTTAGACCTAAGTTGCATTAAATGTCATGCAAGTTCATTTAGTTCTAGATCATTTTATTGATGCCATGCATTTTTCATGTCATTTAGGTTTTAAATCATGCATTTCATGCATCATATTTGCTGTATTTTCATGCATTTCATGTCCTTGACACTTGATTTATGACTTAGACCAATCACTGGTTCAAAGTCATGCTCATTTTGAGCATACTTGTGGAAAATTAAAGAGTTGTCAAATTGATTATTCTACCTTTGTGATTTTTTTTACTCAGCCAATTTTTGCCTAACTTTTCATAAGTGTTAGTTACTGTTTGTAAGTCTTTTATAGAGTCTCTAATATTTTTACTTTGATTTTTAAATGATTTTATCAAAGGCAAAAAAATGTGTTTTGGCAAAACAGTTTTTTCACCCAGTACTCGTACTTTCTCGATTTTCTGGGCAGTCATCTTTAATCATAAAATTAAGTAGATTTGTTTCTGTGTAGTTTTACATGTTTTGAGTCTCCAGTAACTTTTTTAGATTTTTTTGAATTTTTAAAAATAGGGTAAAAAATTGTGCTTTAAAACTGGATAGTAGAGGCAGAATTGAATTTGAAGGAAAATCATTTTTTTGTTTTGGTTAAGTTACTTAGAGAGGGCTGATTAGGGAGTTTAGCTACTGACTTAAGGTAGTTTCTAAGCATTTTTAAACTCTAAAAATGATTTTTTAAATCTCGGGTTAAGGGTGGTCAAGTCCGGGATTTTAAACTTAGGAAATTAGAGCCATTTAAAAAGGGTTTAGCTAAGTTTTTATTTTTAATCTAAGCTTTTCAAAATTGTTTTCAAACAATCACAAAGTATTTTGGTTTTAGAATATTTAATTTGATATATTTTCCTAAGATAGCTAGATATCTTTTTAGATATACGGATTTTCTTAATTAAAGGAAAACATAGCATTGCATTTTCCATATTCATGCATACTATATAATATGTGATTTTTGCTATGTTAATTTTCATGATGGTGTTATTGTCTTTGATTTAGATTTTCGATATTATATTAATTGTTATATGGTTTTGAATATTACATGCTATCATTTGCTTTTTATTTAGTTATTTATTTTTGTCACATTATTTAGTATATATTATGTTCATGCATTATTATTTTATTTTTATTCTCATGCATATTACATGATAGCATTATTTTATGTTTCATGTCATTTCATATCATTTAGATTATATGCCATATTATTTATATTTGCCATGTCATTTAAATCATTTTATTTCATTTAGAATATATTATGTTACCTAGGTCATTTCATTTCATTTAGAATATATTATGTCACTTAAGATATTTCATTTCATTTAGAATATATCATTTGACTTAGGATATTTTATTTCATATAGAATATATTATGTTACCTAGGTCATTTCATTCATTTAGAATATATGATATGACTTAGGATATTTCATTTTATTTAGAATATGCTATGACATTTAAATTATATCATACCATTTAGGTTGCATTATATTATCTAGACTTTGCTATATCATTTTATTTATGTCACACATATTCATAATCATATTTTTTAAAATGTTTTGATAAAGGTAATGATTTTCAATAAAATAAAGATATTCCCGAGTTAAAATAATTCATGAGTTCTCTGCCAAATTTGCTGGGGAGGATATCATCAATTATCATTAATAACGGAATATCTTCTTTAAAACGAGAATGATTCGGAAAGTTTTTTCAAACTAATAAAAATTTCTATATTTTGCCACGTTTGTTGGGGAATATAGAAAAAATTTGAATCTATAAATTCTAGATCATTTTCAATAAAAAAATGGAATTATTTTTCTTTAAATTGGGAATTAACTTGAAATACTAAATTAAAAATCGACTTTTTACCGAGACTTGAGATAACACACGGTTAATAAGGTATCGTTTTATGCGGGCGTCGTGGGGGTGCTAATCCTTCCCCACACGTAACCGATTCCCGAACCCGCTTCTTTGATTTCTCTGGTTTAAAACGCAGACCTAAAATTGGTTTTGAAAAAATATTTTAATTAATTTTAAAATGTTTTATAAAATCGGTTTTAATAGGTGGCCGATCACACCTAGTCAAAAAAGATTGGTGGCGACTCCATGTTTTTTTCAAGGTTATTTTCAAAACTTTCATTTTTCTATAGGAATTAAGTCGATTTTTTCTCTGTTTTTTTAATGACACGCTTAACGAATAATAAAATCTTGCGATGAGACTTGTTATTTTTTAGGTTGCGATAGCTTGGAGACTCCACTGGGGACTTTTAGAGAGTCAGGCCTAGAATTAGTCGTGTGTTATCAAAGTCTCGGTTTTGTTGGTTTAATTGGTATTTAATTTTAATTCCTATATTTAAAAAAAAAAGGATAATTTCAAAAATAATAAAATATTTTTAAATATATCCATATTCATGTGCATACATATTATAATTGTTCTTTGGTTATTTGGTGCATATATTCATTTATTGATTAATTGATGACTTATGTTGTTTAATCTTGTTGGGGCATTTAGAATAAGGGATTTAGCAGAATAGGTGGTGAAAGGTTTGTTGTTCCTCCACACACACCACACGTGTATTTGCATATCATGAGCCCTATATCCGGGTTTCGTCCTTTTAGATGGGAGCAAAGTAACTAAGCCTTCGTGATTAACAATCCTCATGGGCTAGTGAAACAATTCCGGAGTACTAAATTACCTAAGCCTTCGTGATTAACAATTCGCATGGGCTAGGGAAATAGACTCTAACGAATTGAACCCGCTTTTATCGAGGTGCCTTACTAGCCTTCACCTACGATAGTGAGGAGCAATTCGGGGCCTTTAGAACCGATTCACCCTCATATAGTGAACCTAGGTGAAGCCATGCCGAATTTCCGTTACATATACCAAAGATAGGAACACATGGAGGGACATTTCTAAACCTTTTATTACCTATTTTACACTCTGAATAAGTGTTGTAGATCGGGCAATGATGTACGTGCATAGCCCGTAATAAATGTGATAATCTGCCCCAAAGGCACTGTGATACCTATATAGGTAGATATTTTTAGGGCAAGTGTTCACTAACTTTTTGAAATTCAAAATAAAAATTATTTTTCAAGCATTTTTGCATTTTTCACATTTCATGCATGTGTAAATAGAGCATGTACATTTTTGGTTGTATTATTGATCTCATTTTTTGTAATAAACGGATGGTGATAATAATCCCATTTGATGATTCAATAAAATCGGTAGTGTTACATGAACATTTGCATATTGTACCATAGTAAGATCTACACCCCGAAATTCTTTTGAAAATAATATGTTTGGTTTTTCATAAAGAAAACATGCATTTAAAAAAAAATCATAGATCAAATTTGGAGGCAAATCTTGCATAATGAGATTTTTGAATAATCAAGATTAAGGTCCCACCAATTTCGTGTAATGATTGGTTAATTTATTTGTATCATTTTGACATCATGTTACAGTCCTAACATGCATGGTTATTCATTGTAGAATACATTTGTAATATACATGGTCATTCTTTCTAACTACCTTTGTGTTAATTCATTTATTCTTTGCATATATCATTTTGACATCATGTTACAGCCATAGCATGCATGGTCATTCATTGTAGAATACGTTTATGACATGCATAGTCATTATTTGTATATACCTGTGCCTCAATTTATTCATTTTTTAAATGCATCATGTTGGCATTAGATTGCATCCATAGCATACATAGCCATCATAATTTCTTTGTATATGTTCATGCATTAATCATCAGTATATTCATGCATATAGGAATAGAGCATGTAGATTCATAATTGTATTCTTAATCTCATGACATTTTCATTTGCATGAAAGGGGTTTGAGATATGAGGAAAGAATCGGAGGAACGATTGGGTGCTTTGGAACGCAATCAAGAGGAATTTGGGCATGAAATCCGGGAGGTGAAAGAACAGCTTGCCAAAATGATGAAATTGTTTGAGGATATGGGTAAAAGTAAGGGGGAACTTTCTCAGGGCTTTACATCGCCTTCGGATCAACCAAAACCATCAGGTCCAGAACATACAATCCTTGCTGGATCCTGCGCTTGTCAATGCCACAAAGGTTGCAATCCTGATGAAATTATGGACAAAATTGTGAAAATGATTAAACCCGAGAGCCTGATACCAAAGATAGAAACCTCGGATCCTGTACCATACCTGCAAACTGTTCTAGGTCCAAACCAGTATCCCCACCCTACTATGGTCCAATCGTCCATTGGGATGGCCACTACGGGATTCTTGAATCCCACTCCATCACCACCAACTGCCAGTTCATACTATTTCCCTTATCAATCACCTTATCAAACATCCGGGATAGGAACCTCGAACTATGTACAACCTCTAAGGGTCCCAAGTCCAAATCCATACAAGGCCTTGTTATTCCACCATCTCCCTATGTAAACACTCCGGTTCGGACCTTAGTACCGCCACCAAGTGCCCCAACTCCTAGGCCATGTGTGACTAAGAAACAACTAAAAAACAAGACTCAAGAGCAGTATGATCCCATTCCAATCAGCTACCAGGAGCTTCTCCCTATACTGATCCAAAATCACATGGTTGCCTGTATCCCGTTGAAACCCCTGTTGCCACTGTATCCCAGGTGGTATAATCCAAATGCAAGATGTGATTATCATTGTGAAATTGCTGGCCATAGCATTGAAGACTGTATAGCCTTCAAAAAGAAAGTGCAATCTCTTATAGAGATCAAGTGGATCGATCCAACAACACTAATTGATAGAGGGGCAGGAAGGCATAATTAGGATTGGGAGATTTATGGAAATGATGTAGAAAGACTTCAGTCTGATATGATGTAGTAGGATTTCACTTTTTCAGTAGCTGGCTCTTATAGCCTTAGGATGCTAGGAAGAATAAAGTGCTTGTAAAGACAGTTTTAACCACTACACAAATTTTGTAAAACATGGTTTATACCATTGTGAACGTTGATATGGGAATGAATTGACTATGCTTCAAATTTATGAGATGTTGATGATTAAGTTCCTCCGATTCTTATTTCTTCCGTGATATCTTCCCCTTTGCATTTTGCATCCGATCAATTATTTGTCATACCATACATTCATACATGTATCATGTTAGCATCAGGTTGCATTCATGCATTCATAATCAACATGATTTTTCTGTACACATCCATGAATTAATTTGCTTATTCTTTACATGCATCATGTTTACTTTGGGTTGCATTCATGACAAACATAGTCAGCATGATTTCTCTGTATATGCTCATGCATTAATCTGTCATATTTGTCGCAACCTAAAAAATAACAAGTCTCATCGCAAGACTTTATTATTCGTTAAGCGTAACATTTAAAAAAAATCGAGGAAAAGTTGACTTAATTCCTCTTGAAAAATAAAGGTTTTGAAAATTTGACCTTGAAAAAGATATGGATTCCCCACCAATCTTTTTTAGCTAGGTGTGATCGGCCACCTATTAAAACCGGTTTTATAAAATATTTTAAGTCCCAAGTTGTCGCAACCTAAAAAAAAATAACAAGTCTTATTGCAAGACTTTATTTTCGTTAAGCGTGACATTAAAAAAAAAAACCGAGGAAAAGTCGACTAAATTCTGTCCACAACCTAAAAAATATAACAATAACAAGTCTCATCGCAAGACTTTATTATTCGTTAGGCGTGACATTAAAAAAATGAGGAAAAGTAGACTTAATTCCTCTAGAAAAATGAAGGTGTCGATACATGATCTCGGATCGTGGGGAACCCGTTCGAGTGGGGGGGGGAACAGAACAGAGGAAAAGATGACTTAATTCCTCTAGAAATAAAATAAAAAGTCGAGGGTATTAAAACAACCTCGTAAAAAGACATGGAGTCGCCATCTTTTTTAGCTAGGTGTGATCGACCACCTATTAAAACTGATTTTATAAAACATTTTAAAATTAATTAAAACATTTTTAAAACCAATTTCAAGTCTGCGTTATAAACCAGAGAAATCAAAGAAGCGGGTTCGGGAGTCGGTTACTTGCAGGAAAGGATTAACACCCCCACAACGCCCGTATAAATTGGTACCTTATTAATCATGTTTTATCTCAAGTCTCGATAAAAAGTCAGTTTTTAATTTAGTATTTCAAGTTAATTCCCAATTTTAAGAAAAATAATTCCATTTTAATTGAAAATGATCCGAAATTTATTAATTGAAAATTTTCCTATATTTCCCGACAAAATCGGCAAAATATAGAAATTTTTTATTCATTTGGAAAACTTTTTGAATCATTCTCGTTTTTTGAAAGAAAGATATTCCTTTATTAATGGTAATTGATGATATTCCCCCCAGCAAACCCGGTAGAGAACTCATGAATTATTTTAACTCGGGAATATCTTCATTTTTATTGAAAATCATTATTTTTTTTCAAAACATTTAAAAAATATTAACATGAACATGTATGACATAAATAAAATGACATGGCAATTCTAAATGATATGGCATATTTTAAATGAAATGGTATATTCTAAATAAAATGAAAAATCCTAAGTATCATGGTATATTCTAAATGAGATAAAATGATTTAAATGACATGACAATTCTAAATGATATGGCATATTTTAAATGACATGGCATATTCTAAATAAAATAACCTAAATGACATGGAATATGATCTAAACGACAAGAAATGACATGAAATTAAAATAATACTAACATATAATATACATGTAAATGAAAATAAAACTAATAATGCATAACATAGTATATGCAAAACAATATGACAAAAATAACTAAAAAAGCATAGGATATCATGAAACATTAATAATCATATGGCAAACAAATATAAGATCATAAAATGTGAATTAAAAATAATAATAATATCATGGAAAATTTCATAGAAAAAATCACACATTTAAATAAAATGCATGAACATGGAAAATGCAATGCATGAAAATGTATTTTTTCCTCTAAATAAAGAAATCCGTATATCTAAAAAGATATCTGACTACCTTCGGAAAATATGTCAAATTAGATTTTCTTAAAAAAAAATAAAACTTTGTGATTGTTTGAAAACAATTTTGAGGAAAACTTGAATAAAAATTAAAACATTTACCAAACCCTTTTAAAATGACTCTAATTTCCTAAGTTTAAAATCCCGGACTTAACCACCCTTAAACCGAGATTTATAAAATCATTTTTAAAGTTTAAAAAGGCTTAGAAACTACTCTAAGACAGTAGCTAAATCTTCTAACCAACCCCCTCTAAATGCCTTAGCCAAATTCAACCATTATTCCTCTTTTGATTTCAAATCTGTCTCTACTGTCCGGTTTTGCCACACGATTTTTTAGCATACTTTTAAAAATTTAAAAAAATCTAAAAAACATATTGGAGACTTACAACATGTAAATCTACACGAGAAACAATTTTCTTAATTTTATGATTAAATATGACTTCCCAGAAAAATTGGAGATGTTCGAGTACTGGGTGAAAAAACTGTTTGTCAAAACACATTTTTTGCCTTTGATAAATTCATTCAAAAACCAAGATAGAAATTGTTGGAAATCATCCTAAATACCTAAGGAAAGTAGCTAAACATTTTAAAAACCTTGGAAAAAATTGGCTAAGTAAAAAAAAATCACAAAGGTAGAATTATCAATTTAACAATTCACAAATCAAGTGGCAATGACATGGAATGCATGAACATACAGCAAATGAAATGTATGAAATGCATGGTCTAAAGGTCTAAATGGTAAAGGAAATTCATGAAAATTCAAAAGAACCTAAATGCCCAGCATTAATTTGCATGGCAATAAATGCTATCCTAACTCAATATGCATGCAATGCTTGATAATGTAAATGTGACTTGGACCTAATATGTTATGAATATGCATGAAAATGCTAATATGACCTAAAACCTAAATAGTATAGTAATGCATGACAATACCAATGTGATTTAAGACTCAATATGCATGGCAATACCAATATGGCCTAGACCAACAATGTAATGAACATGCCTAGCAATACGATGAACATACAATGACTCATGAAACTAATGTCAATGCTGGAACAAACAGCAACTAATACACAATTTCAAGATATGATAATGCAAAGCATGTTACCTCAACAAAATGCAAATGCATGACAAGGCAAGGGATGCATGAAGAGGCCAAATGATCACATGAGACTCTAATGCAATTCTATTTAGCAAATGACACAAATTCATGACAAATCATTGTCGCAACCTAAAAAAATAACAAGTCTCATCGCAAGACTTTATTATTCGTTAAGCGTGACATAAAAAAGAACCGAGGAAAAGTCGACTTAATTCCTCTTGAAAAATGAAGGTTTTGAAAATGACATTGAAAAAGACATGGAGTCGCCACCAATCTTTTTTAGCTAGGTGTGATCAGCCACCTATTAAAATCGGTTTTATAAAATATTTTAAAATTAATTAAAACATTTTTAAAACCAATTTCAAGTTTGCGTTTTAAACCAGAGAAATCAAAGAAGCGGGTTCAGGACTCGGTTATGTGTGGGGAAGGATTAGCACCCGCACAACGCCCGTATAAAACGGTACCTTATTAATCATGTGTTATCTCAAGCCTCGGTAAAAAAGTCGGTTTTAAATTTAGTATTTCAAGTTAATTCCCAATTTAAAGAAAAATAATTCCATTTTTAATTGAAAATGATCCAGAATTTATAAATTCAAAATTTTCCTATATTCCCCAACAAACATGGCAAAATATAGAAATTTTTATTAGTTTTGAAAACTTTCCGAATCATTCTCATTTTAAAGAAGATATTCCGTTATTAATGATAATTGATGTATCCTCCCCAGCAAACCCGGCAGAGAATTCATGAATTATTTTAACTCGGGAATATCTTTATTTTATTGAAAATCATTACCATTTTGAAAACATTTAAAAAAAATATGAATATGAATCTGTATGACATAAATAAAATGACATAGCAAAGTCTAAATAATATAATGCAACCTAAATGATATATAATTTAAATGTCTTAGCATATTCTAAATGAAATGAAATATCCTAAATTATATGATATATTCTAAATGAAATGAAATGACCTAGGTAACATAATATATTCTATATGAAATGAAATGTCCTAAGTCATATGATATATTCTAAATGAAATAAAATATCCTAAATGATATAATATATATCCTAAATGAAATGAAATAACCTAGGTAACATAATATATTCTACATGAAATAACCTAGGTAACATAACATATTCTATATGAAATGAAATAATTTAAATGACATGACAAATATAAATGATATGGCATATAATTTAAATGACATGAAATATAAAATAATGCTATCATATAATATGCATGAAAATAAAAATGAAAATAATAATGCATAAACATAGTATTTGCTAAATAATATGACAAAAACTAACTAAATAAAAAGCATAGGATATCATGAAATATTCAAAACCATATAATAAACAATATAACATATAAATGAAAATAATAACAATACCATAGGAATTATCATAGCAAAAATCAAATATTATATAAAATGCATGAATATGGAAAATGCAATGCATGAAAATATATTTTTTCCTTTAATTAAGGAAATCAGTATATCTAAAAAGATATCCAGCTACCTGAGGAAAATATATCAAATTAAATATTCTAAAACCAAAATACTTTGTGATTGTTTGAAAACAATTTTGAAAAGCTTAGATTAAAAATAAAAACTTAGCTAAACCCTTTTGTAAATGGCTCTAATTTCCTAAGTTTAAAATCTCGGACTTGACCACCCTTAACCCGAGACTTAAAAAATCATTTTTAGAGTTTAAAAAGGCTTAGAAACTACCCTAAGTCAGTAGCTAAACTTCCTAATCAGCCCCCTCTAAATAACTTAACCAAAACAGAAAAATGATTTTTTTTCAAATTCAATTCTGACTCCACTGTCCAGTTTTAAGCCACGATTTTTTACCCTATTTTTAAAAATTCTAAAAAATCTAAAAAAAATATTGGACACTCAAGACATGTAAAACTACACGAGAAAAATTGGCTTAATTTTCTGATTAAAGATGACTACCCAGAAAAATTGGGAAAGTACAAGTACTGGGTGAAAAAACTGTTTTGCCAAAACACATTTTTACCTTTGATAAAATCATTTAAAAATTAGAGTAAAAATATTTAAGACTCACAAAATGACTTACAAACAATACTTGGACTTTTGAAAAGTTAGACAAAAATTGGCTAAGTAAAAAAAAATCACAAAAGTAGAATAATCAATTTGACAACTCTTTAATTTTCCACAAGTATGCTCAAGAGAGCATGACTTTGAACCATTAATTGGCCTAAGTCATAAATCAAGTGGCATGGACATGAAATGCATGAAAAATACAGCAAATATGATGCATGAAATGCATGAAAAATACAGCAAATATGATGCATGAAATGCATGATTTTAAACCTAAATGTCATGAAAAAAGCATGGCATCAATAAAATGACCTAGACCTAAATGAACTTGCATGGCATTTAATGCAACCTAAGTCTAAAATGCATGGATATGCATGGCAAAACAAACCAATCCTAACATCTAAAATATTCATGGCAATAACACAAACACAAGGCATGCTTAAACCAAATACTCAATCAAATGTCATGCAAATGCAAACCTATCAACTAACGTAACAAAAATGCACACACAAAGCAAAATAAATGAAGTGGCCGAATGGCCTCAAGTTCCAAGTAAGCATGGCATTTTCACAAACACTTGATATAGTTAAACCAAATAATCAATCAAATGTCATGCAAATGCAAACCTATCAACTAACATAGCAAAAATGCACACACAAAGCAAAATAACTGAGGTGGCCAAATGGCCTCATGTTCCAAGTGAGCATGGCATTTTCACAAACACTTGATATACTTAAACCAAATACTCAATCAAATGTCATGCAAATGCAAACCTATCAACTAACATAGCAAAAATGCACACACAAAGCAAAATAAATGAGGTGGCCGAATGGCTTCATGTTCCAAGTGAGCTTGGCATTTTCACAAACACTTGATATACTAAAATACTTAACTAAAATATAACACTCAAATCATGCAAATATAAAGTAGAGGTATTAAAACTAACAAGCAGTTTCACAAACACATGGATTTCAAAATATAAAACATAAATAAACTTAAACATTTTGAAAACAGAAAATCAAAAATGCAAAAACATGATAATAGATTCATAAATGGAAATAAGCAAGCAACCAAATTAAAACAAGCTTCAAGTATATGTAGTAGAAGAAGATTTAAAGCATCAAGACTTATTTAATATGAAAAATAACATGAAAAATCAAAGCAAAACAGCAACAACAAAAAAATCTTGGGCCATTCGGCCATGTCAAGGAATCAAGAGAAAAAAATATTGCAAGAACTTTTTTAAGAAAAGATGAAGAAAGAAGTTAAAAAGCACATTAAAAAACACTTATTTAAAAAGGAAAATCAGAAGAAAACTCACCAAAATAATAATCATAATAGAAAAAACAAGAATGGAAAATCAAAGAAAGTGCAAGAGTTGGTGCTAAAAGCAACCTCTAGAAGCTATCTTTCAAGCTTTTTCTCTTCAAACTTTCTTTTCTTTTCTAAACTTTTCTTTTTGCTTTGCAACAATGGAGAGAAAACTCAGCCAGAACAAGTGAGAATATGAAAAATGAGAGTGCTGAAAATGAAAATGACCCCTTCCTCTATGTAGTGGCCGAACCCCCCTCTCTCATAGGCTAGAATGTTGTCATTTTTCCTCCAACCAATTTTCATCCAAGGGCCATTAATCCAAGATATTTAAAACATGAAATTATCACCCTTAGATTAGGCCATCAGCTGTCCATAATTATAGTTGTTCAAGAATTATGTTGATACTCTATCTCTTCATGCATTGGCCCATGTGGCTTATTTGCAAAGGGTTGATCAAAACATCACTAACTAACTCTTCATTTTTGGCCTCTTGATAAAAAAATCAGAATCCTCCTTCCCCTCCTTGGGCCTTGGCCTGCCAGCACTCCTTCTTCCAGCCCAAGTTTGATTTTTTTGAAAAGAAAGAGAAGCCATTTTCGGTTTCTTGGGTAAAATGACATTTTTGCCCCCCGAACGCAAATAAATGGAAAACGAACTCCAAATTCAAATTTCCTTTTTCAATACTTTGAAAATAATAAAAAATTGAATTTTGGAAGTTTTCAAAATTTTCCAAGTCCGTTTGCTATTTATTTGGATTTTTTTTCAAAAATTGCCCTTTTATACCCCCACATTTTATCATTTTTTAAACGAGCTCCAAATCAATATTTTTATTCACCAATATCTTTCAAATAATTTAAAAGTGTGATCTGGAATCTTTCATAATTTTTGGAACTGATTTGGTATTTTTTCGGGATTTATCTGTTTGAATTACTACATAGGGGGTCGGGATTTGGTCATTTTGCAAACGAACTCTGAATCAAGATTTTCTTTTGTCAATCTCTTCCAAATAATTTAAAAATGATATTTACAAATTTTTAGAATTTTTGGAGTTCATTTGCTATTTTTTCGGGATTTATCTTCTTGAATTACTATATAGGAGACCCGGGATTTGGCCATTTTGCAAACGAACTCCGAATCAAGATTTTATTTTTCCAATCTCTTTAAAATAATTTTAAAAAGATATTTTCAAATTTTTAGAAGATTTGGAGTTCATTTGCTATTTTTTCGGGATTTATCTTTTTGAATTACTGCATAGGAGACCGGGGATTTGGCCATTTTGCAAACGAACTCCGAATCAAGATTTTCTTTTTCCAATATCTTAAAAATTATTTAAGAATGATATTTGCAAATTTTCAGAATTTTTGGAGTTCATTTGCTATTTTTCCCAAATTTTCCCCTTTTGCCCTTTTGCCTCAGAAACCCGGTTTTGCTCAAAACAAGTCTGATTTTCAGATTTTCTTCAAACTGAGTCTCGAGCTCTCCTTTTCTAATCACTCCTCATCCATTAGGGGCTTTAGTCCTACCGAGTCGGGCCATTTCTGTAATTCTTCCCAATTTCACCGAAATCCACCCAAAACCCTAATTCTCGGTTTTCTCCCGAATTGACATTTCTTTCAGTTTTTCTTTCAAGTGGCTTCTCCATTACCCATAGTCAGTGCTTATCTTTCATTTGGAACCTTCAATTTCGACCAATTCGATCGTTTAAGCACTTTTCCCCAAATTTCCCGAATTAGGGTTTTCTTTCTACTAAATCTCCATAACCCAACTTCCGAACTCCATATCTTTCGATGTAGACCTCGGATTATCAAAATTCTTTCGCCATTTTTCAATTGAACTTCAAATCTTGATTTTGAAAGTGGGTTGACTTTTTCAGTAGTTGACTTTTTGGGTTTGACATTTTTCAAGTTTGACTTTTTATGCTTGCCCTCTTAAACTAAGTCCTGGAGGACCACCTGCAGGATAAAAAAAAGTCTTTTTACATTCTGAAACATCAATTTAGGAAGAAGACATACTTGTTTTAGTGGTCCGGACAAAATTCGGTGTCTACAGCTGCCCATCTCTAGCTATTGCTGAAAATCTAGAATCAGGCAAATATAAAGAAACACTAATTTTGTACAGTTAGTGAAATCACATGTGAAGGAATGCACACACTTGATATAGTTAAACCAAATAATCAATCAAATGTCATGCAAATGCAAACCTATCAACTAACATAGCAAAAATGCACACACAAAGCAAAATAACTGAGGTGGCCAAATGGCCTCATGTTCCAAGTGAGCATGGCATTCTCACAAACACTTGATATACTTAAACCAAATACTCAATCAAATGTCATGCAAATGCAAACCTATCAACTAACATAGCAAAAATGCACACACAAAGCAAAATAAATGAGGTGGCCGAATGGCTTCATGTTCCAAGTGAGCTTGGCATTTTCACAAACACTTGATATACTAAAATACTTAACTAAAATATAACACTCAAATCATGCAAATATAAAGTAGAGGTATTAAAACTAACAAGCATTTTCACAAACACATGGATTTCAAAATATAAAACATAAATAAACTTAAACATTTTGAAAACAGAAAATCAAAAATGCAAAAACATGATAATAGATTCATAAATGGAAATAAGCAAGCAACCAAATTAAAACAAGCTTCAAGTATATGTAGTAGAAGAAGATTTAAAGTATCAAGACTTATTTAATATAAAAAATAACATGAAAAATCAAAGCAAAACAGCAACAACAAAAAAATCTTGGGCCATTCGGCCATGTCAAGGAATCAAGAGAAAAAAATATTGCAAGAACTTTTTTAAGAAAAGATGAAGAAAGAAGTTAAAAAGCACATTAAAAAACACTTATTTAAAAAGAAAAATCAGAAGAAAACTCACCAAAATAATAATCATAATAGAAAAAACAAGAATGGAAAATCAAAGAAAGTGCAAGAGTTGGTGCTAAAAGCAACCTCTAGAAGCTATCTTTCAAGCTTTTTCTCTTCAAACTTTCTTTTCTTTTCTAAACTTTTCTTTTTGCTTTGCAACAATGGAGAGAAAACTCAGCCAGAACAAGTGAGAATATGAAAAATGAGAGTGCTGAAAATGAAAATGACCCCTTCCTCTATGTAGTGGCCGAACCCCCCCTCTCTCATAGGCTAGAATGTTGTCATTTTTCCTCCAACCAATTTTCATCCAAGGGCCATTAATCCAAGAAATTTAAAACATGAAATTATCACCCTTAGATTAGGCCATCAGCTGTCCATAATTATAGTTGTTCAAGAATTATGTTGATACTCTCTCTCTTCATGCATTGGCCCATGTGGCTTATTTGCAAAGGGTTGATCAAAACATCACTAACTAACTCTTCATTTTTGGCCTCTTGATAAAAAAATCAGAATCCTCCTTCCCCTCCTTGGGCCTTGGCCTGCCAGCACTCCTTCTTCCAGCCCAAGTTTGATTTTTTTGAAAAGAAAGAGAAGCCATTTTCGGTTTCTTGGGTAAAATGATATTTTTGCCCCCCGGACGCAAATAAATGGAAAACGAACTCCAAATTCAAATTTCCTTTTTCAATACTTTGAAAATAATAAAAAATTGAATTTTGGAAGTTTTCAAAATTTTCCAAGTCCGTTTGCTATTTATTTGGATTTTTTTTCAAAAATTGCCCTTTTATACCCCCACATTTTATCATTTTTTAAACGAGCTCCAAATCAATATTTTTATTCACCAATATCTTTCAAATAATTTAAAAGTGTGATCTGGAATCTTTCATAATTTTTGGAACTGATTTAGTATTTTTTCGGGATTTATCTGTTTGAATTACTACATAGGGGGTCGGGATTTGGTCATTTTGCAAACGAACTCTGAATCAAGATTTTCTTTTGTCAATCTCTTCCAAATAATTTAAAAATGATATTTACAAATTTTCAGAATTTTTGGAGTTCATTTGCTATTTTTTCGGGATTTATCTTCTTGAATTACTATATAGGAGACCCGGGATTTGGCCATTTTGCAAACGAACTCCGAATCAAGATTTTATTTTTCCAATCTCTTTAAAATAATTTTAAAAAGATATTTTCAAATTTTTAGAAGATTTGGAGTTCATTTGCTATTTTTTCGGGATTTATCTTTTTGAATTACTGCATAGGAGACCGGGGATTTGGCCATTTTGCAAACGAACTCTGAATCAAGATTTTCTTTTTCCAATATCTTACAAATTATTTAAGAATGATATTTGCAAATTTTCAAAATTTTTGGAGTTCATTTGCTATTTTTCCCAAATTTTCCCCTTTTGCCCTTTTGCCTCCGAAACCCGGTTTTGCTCAAAACAAGTCTGATTTTCAGATTTTCTTCAAACTGAGTCTCGAGCTCTCCTTTTTTAATCACTCCTCATCCATTAGGGGCTTTAGTCCTACCGAGTCGGGCCATTTCTGTAATTCTTCCCAATTTCACCGAAATCCACCAAAAACCCTAATTCTCGGTTTTCTCCTGAATTGACTTTTCTTTCAGTTTTTCTTTCAAGTGGCTTCTCCATTACCCATAGTCAGTGCTTATCTTTCATTTGAAACCTTCAATTTCGACCAATTCGATCGTTTAAGCACTTTTCCCCAAATTTCCCGAATTAGGGTTTTCTTTCTACTAAATCTCCATAACTCAACTTCCGAACTCCATATCTTTCGATGTAGACCTCGGATTATCAAAATTCTTTCGCCATTTTTCAATTGAACTTCAAATCTTGATTTTGAAAGTGGGTTGACTTTTTCAGTAGTTGACTTTTTGGGTTTGACATTTTTCAAGTTTGACTTTTTATGCTTGCCCTCTTAAACTAAGTCCTGGAGGACCACCTGCAGGATGAAAAAAGTCTTTTTACATTCTGAAACATCAATTTAGGAAGAAGACATACTTGTTTTAGTGGTCCGGACAAAATTCGGTGTCTAGAGCTGCCCATCTCTAGCTATTGCTGAAAATCTAGAATCAGGCAAATATAAAGAAACACTAATTTTGTACGGTTTAGGAAATCACATGTGAAGGAATGGGAAAGAGATTTCTTTTTTCATTTTTCATTTTTCCATCATTTTTTCATTTTTTTTGTTGAAAAAGCTGTAAATTAAAGATTTTGTCCTTAAATTGAATTCCCTGACTAATCAAGGCTCGACCTGTCTTAAAGAAACGGGTTCGATTTCAAAAGAAAAAATTATGCCTGACGGTCTTAAAAATGGTGCCCGAAGGTATTTAAAATGGTGCCCGGAGGTCTTAAAAATGGTGCCCGAAGGTATTTAAAATGGTGCCCGGAGGTCTTACAAATGGTGCCCGAAGGTCTTTAAAACTGGTGCCCGAAGATCTTTGAAACTGGTGCCTGAAGGTCCTTAAAATGGTGCCCGAAGGTCTTTAAAAATGGTGCCCGAAGGTCTTTAAAAATGGTGCCTGAAGGTCTTTAAAAATGGTGCCCGAAGATCTTTAAAATTAGTGCCCGAAGGTCTTTAAAACTGGTGCCTGAAGGTCTTTAAAACTGGTGCTCGAAGGTCTTTAAAACTGGTGCCCGAAGGTCTTTAAAATGGTGCCCGAAGGTCTTTAAAAATAGTGCCCGAAGGTCTTTAAAATTGGTGCCCGAAAGTCTTTAAAAATAGTGGCCGAAGGTCTTTAAAATGGTGCCCGAAAGTCCTTAAAAATGGTGCCCGAAGGTCTTTAAAATGGTGCCCGAAGGTCTTTAAAACTGGTGCCTAAAGGTCTTTAAAATTGGTGCCCGAAGGTCTTTAAAATGGTGCCCGAAGGTCTTTAAAAATGGTGCTCGAAGGTCTTACCCGTGATTAAAATACCTTGACAATGGTCTCAAGGCTCGACTCATTTGATAAAACAGAATGAATTCGATTTAAAACAAAAGAAAATACCTCGACGGTGGTCTCAAGGCTCAACTCATTTGATAAAACAGAATGAATTCAATTTAAAACAAAAAGAAATACCTCGACGGAGGTCTCAAGGCTCGACTCATTTGAGAAGAAAAACGAGTTTGATTTGGAAAGGAAACGTACCTCGACGGTGATCTTGGGGTTCGACTCGTTTGAAAAACAAAACGAGTTCACTTTGGGGAAGTCCAAGTTTTCCTGATTTCTGCATTGTTAGCTAAATGCAATGATGAGAATGACATGCTTTGCAAATGCTTGTATGTTTCCTAAGAATGAATGCAATCAAATGATTGTGTCGTGATTTCTAATCCATGGTTTCTTTGAGGTTCGCAGATTATCCGACTTCATGACGGAATCTTCAATTTGTTCATTGATACCCCATTTAAGGACTCCTTCACTCAAGATAATTTGTCAAACAGTTCCAGTTTCTGACTTCACTGAAATTCACAGATTTTCTGACTTCGTGATGGAGTCTCCAACACATTCATCGTTTTCTTTTCTTGGTGAACTTTCCAAACCTTTCCCAAGATTTAACTCTATTCCTTAGTAATACTTTGAAATCCTTTTATTTAAATATTTTTTTATTACTAATCATCATTCAATTTAATAACAATCATAATGCATCTCAAAAATGTATAAAAGAAAATATGAATCAAGCAAAAATTGTCATGAAAAGGATAACAAGAATTTATTGCAAGAAATGTTTTAAAATAGTAAAAATAAATATCAAGGATATAAGAAACAAATGTAAAGTTATAGGTTGTAGATGCCCCGGATGCGGAATATCTTGGACCCCTCTTTTTTCAAACCATCTAAAAATTCTCTTGAACGAGCAATTTACTTGGGTAACCTCTTAGCTTCCGTAGTTACGTCAGACTGAGTTATTCCCCTTCCTCTGATTGTCAGATACTTTCTCCCCCTTTACACGAAGCATTGATTCGAACTTTGATTAGTACTTGAGCCGTCCTTTGTGGGTTTTCAACTCAAGTGTCCTCCATTCGGTATTAAGTCGCCCTTTGCGGGTTTTCGGCTTAAACCTCTCATTTTACATTCTTTTTTCATTTTCATTTTTTTTATTCTACCATGCATCTGAGAATTCTAAATACTTCCAAGGTAAAAATGTCAATTCAAAAGATGGGATGAATTCTGAGAATAACTTTTC
Organism: Fremontodendron californicum; assembly: GCA_030761205.1. NCBI lineage: Eukaryota > Viridiplantae > Streptophyta > Magnoliopsida > Malvales > Malvaceae > Fremontodendron > Fremontodendron californicum. Next base: position 5,957,771 of record JAULJL010000023.1, on the reverse strand, counting down.
AAATTAAATATCCATGCTTGATCAAAATGGGCTTTTAAAGCACGTAATGTAGGCCAAGGTTTGGGTTTAGAAAGAAAGGATAAAATAGGCCCAAAGTGTGTTTAAAAGTGATTGGATCAAGGATCATTTCCTGAGGATTACTCATTCTTGAAACATTTGTCCCCTTTTTGGACTTTTTTTTCTTCCTCTTTTTTGCTTTGTTTCATTAGCTTTCATTTGCCACATTTTTCGACGTTTTTCTTTTTACCATGATTTTTTTATTATTTTTCCTCACATTTGCCCTCCAGTGTAGAGGGTGATCCTTGATCAAGGTTTAAAGAAATAAATAATTCCTAAGGCTCAAAGGGGTGACTAAGGATAATTTCTTCTTAGTGAAAGGAATATGAAAGATGGTCATTCATCATATCAAGTATGAATATTTTCTTTGAAAAGCAATTCACAGGGGAAATAGATATATAGAATTTCCATTTTTATACTTGGAATCATTCGAATTTCCATGTGCACTACATCACTCTTTTTTTTTTCAAGCATAATACTTCTTCAGTTCATCAGCATTCACGGGATTTCCGAAATCCTCCCCGTCCATTCTAGTTAAAATCAATGCTCCTCCAGAAAAGCTCTTTTTACCATATAAGGTCTTTCCCAATTCGGAGCCCATTTTCCTCTCGGGTCTTTCACTATAGGGAGAATTTTCCTCAGTACCAACTCCCCTTCTCGGAACTGTCTGGGATGAACCTTCTTGTTGTGGGCTCGAATCATCCTTCTTTGATACAACTGCCCCTGACAAATTGCTTTCAATCTTTTCTCCTCGATGAGATTCAACTGTTCATAATGAGCTCTAACCCATTCTACCTCCTCTAGGCCAACTTCCATCAAAACCCGAAGTGAAGGGATCTCAACTTCAATAGGTAGCACTGCTTCCATCCCGTATACCAAAGAAAATGGGGTTGCCCCTGTAGATGTACGGACTGAAGTACGATATGCATGAAGAGCAAAAGGCAAGATCTCATGCCAATCTTTGTACACATTGGTCATCTTCTCAACAATCTTTTTGATGTTCTTGTTAGCTGCTTCTACTACGCCATTCATCTTCGGACGGTAAGGTGCCAAATTATGATGTGTGATCTTGAATTGGGTACACACTTCTCTCATCATCTTATTGTTCAAATTGAGAGAATTATCCGAAATAATTCTTGCTGGCAACCCGTAACGGCATATAATTTCTTTCTTAACGAATATACATACCATCGACTTTGTTACATTCATATAGGAAGCAGCTTCTACCCACTTTGTGAAATAATCTATGGCCACCAAGATGAAGCGATGTCCATTTGAAGCTTTCGGGGTAATAGGCCCTATCATATCCATTCCCCACATTGAAAAGGGCTACGGTGCAGTCATGGCATGTAATGGCGATGGCGACACATGAATCTTATCTGCATATATCTGGTATTTATGGTACTTCCGGGAATAACTGATGCAATCTCCTTCCATTGTCAACAAATAGTACTCTGCCCTCATAATTTGTTTGGCAAGCATATGACCATTAGCATGAGTGCCACATATCCCTTCATGGACCTCTTCTATAATTCTCTGAGCTTCGGTAGATCTGACACATCTCAACAAGACTTGGTCTTTTCCTTTCTTGTAGAGAATCTCACTGTCCAGAACAAAACCCATTGCTAGTCTTCTCAGAGTCCTCTTGTCATTCTCTGTTGCTTGTTTTGGATACTGTTGACTCTTGATGTAACTCAAGATGTCATTATACCAAGGGAGGCCATCTGCTTCTTCTTCAATACTCAGATAGTGGGCAGGAGACTCATATATACTCATCTTTATCGGTACAAGTCCAGCCCCTTCATTCACTTTAAACATTGATGACAAAGTAGCCAGAGCATCTGCCATTCGATTTTCTTCTCGAGGAAAGTTATTGAAATTTACTTCTTCAAAGTCCTCCAATAAACTCAGTATGAGTTCTCGGTATCGGATTAGCTTTGTATCTCGAGTTTCCCATTCTCCTCGTAATTGGTAAATCACTAAGGATGAGTCACTGAAAACTTCAAATACTTTGATCTTTTTGTCCACTGCAGCACGAAGGCCCATAGTACATGCTTCATACTTGGCAGTATTGTTTGTACAATCAAAATCCAATCTAGCAGTGAAAGGATAATAATCTTCTTATGGGGATATAAGCACTGCACCGATTCCATGCCCCATGGCATTAGATGCGCCATCAAAACACATTTTCCATACTTTCTTCTTTAGGGGAATCTTATCTGCTTGTGAAACATACATCAAATCTTCTTCCGGGAAGTCAAAGTTCAACGGCTAATAATCTTCCACTGCCCGACTTGCTAAAAATTCAGCCACTGCACTGCCTTTGATAGCTTTTTGACTTACATATACAATGTCGTACTCTGACAATAAAACCTGCCATCTTGCCGTCCTCCCTGACAAAGAAGGTGCTTCCAACATGTACTTGACTGGATCCAGCTTGGCAATCAACCACGTTGTGTGGTACAACATGTACTGTCTGAGTCTTCGAGCAGTCCAAGCTAAAGCACAACACAACTTTTCTACCGACGAATATTTCAACTCATAATCTGTGAACTTCTTGCTGAGGTAGTAAACTGCCTGTTCTTTCTTTCCAGTTTCATCGAGCTGCCCCAAAACACAACTCATGGATCTCTCAAATACTGATAAATACAATATCATTGGTTTATCCAGAACAGGTGGCATTAGCACTGGTGGGTTGGATAGATAATGCTTAACCTTTTCAAATACAATCTGACAACCTTCATCCTATTCTCCTGGATCACATTTTCGAAGTAACTTAAATATTGGATCACACTTGTCGGTTAATTGAGAAATAAATTGAGCAATGTAATTCAATCTCCCCAGAAAGCCTCTTACTTCCTTTTGAGTGCGAGGTGGTGGCAAATTCTGAATGGCCTTCACTTTATCCGGGTCAATATCAATTCCTCTTTTGCTGATGACAAAACCCAACAATTTTCCTGAGGTGACTCCAAAAGTGCATTTTGCCGGATTTAGCTTGAGTCTAAACTTTCTTAGTCGTTCAAAGAGCTTCTTAAGATTCGTAATATGCTCTTCTTCTCCTTGTGATTTTGTGATCATATCATCAACATAGACCTCAATTCCCTTATGCATCATATCATGAAACAAGGTCACCATGGCTCTCTGATATGTTGCCCCTGCATTCTTTAACCCAAATGGCATTACCTTGTAGCAGAAGGTTCCCCACATTGTAACAAATGTGGTTTTCTCCATATCTTTCGGTGCCATCTTGATCTGATTGTATCTTGAGAACCCATCCATGAAAGAAAATAAAGAATTTTTCACCGTATTATCCACCAGAGTATCAATATGGGGCAAAGGGAAATTATCTTTAGGGCTGGCCTTGTTGAAATCTCGATAATCAACGCACATTCGCACTTTGCCATCATTCTTTGGTACTGGAACAATGTTTGCCACCCATTCTGGATATTTTGCCACCTTTAAGAACCAATCATCAAATTGCTTCTTCACCTCCTCTTTTATCTTTAACAGCATGTCTAGCCTCATTCTTCTCAATTTTTGCTGAATTGGCTTGCATTCTGGCCTTAAAGGGAGCTTATGAACCACAATATCCGGATCCAACCCTGGCATGTCTTGGTAAGACCATGCAAATACATCCACATATTCTTGGAGCAAGGCTATCAATTCACCTTTTATTGATGATGACAAAGAAGTTCTGATTTTGACTTCCTTTATCTCTTCACTATCTCCCAGATTTATCACTTCCAATAATTCCTTATGAGGAAGTACTTGTTTCTCCTCTTGTTCTATTTTCCTTAATAGATCAGGAGGTAGACCATAATCCTCAATATCTTTATTAGCCTCAAAATCACCCGTGCAAATGGGTTTTTCAAAATCAATTTCGGAATTACTGACAGGAAGGTCCTCATATTCCGCATCCATACACCTATAAATAAGTGGAGAAGAAACAATATACGAAAATATAGAATGAAAGCAAAATAAATAACAAAAATGAAAAAATATGGACACATCAATATGGATAAAATGCATTGTGCTTGTTATTTATTGAATGAAAATGTTTAAACAAAAAGCCTATTACAGGAAAAAAACTCTTAATATCTCTGGGTAAAGATAATTAACATTGTTTTTTTTTTTAAAGTATTACGTTGGAATAGACTTAAAAACTATGGGCAACTCAGTCGCACTCCAATTGGTTAGTCTATATCCTGGTGGACAAGGTCGCACCATCCAGTTCGTACTGCCACTTTCCATCCCTTCTTTCTCGGTCATGCAAATCACCATATCCTGAATCTGCCCCCCTTTATTCACATGGAATTTTTCAAAAGCTTGCTCGATCATGACAAGTACATCCTCTAAATTCTTTTCCCCAAATAGAAAACCAGCAGAGCAAAAGTTTTGAAGCATTGGCGGGAAAGTCATGGGTTCCCATTCAATATCCATACCCATGAGACGGGCCATTCTTCTTTGTCTGTTCCTTTCAACCTGTCTTCTTTTTTCATGGGCCTTCGAAAGATACCCTAAGCCAAACCGATCTTTCTTTCCCACTGCTTCCACTGCTTGAGCCATCCCCTGAAGATATTTTCCCAGACCTTTTCCAGCCCTGCAGCCTTTTCCCAGTTCTTACTCCCAGCCTTGTGTTCTTGGACAACCTTGGCTTTGGAATTTTTCATCTTTCAATGACGAAAACCATATTTATGAATTCTAAAGATCGAAAAGAACATTCTACGGCATCTTCATTGGGCTCAACGTAAGGAGATTCAGTAGATACAGAGGCTATTATGTTTTCTTCTCCTGATACAGTGATCAAACGCCCTCCATCACAAATTTCAGCTTTTGGTGGAGAGACGAGGGTACAGCCCCAGCTGAATGTATCCGTGGCCTTCCTAACAAGCAATTATAAGACGGATTAATATCCATGACCTGGAAGTTCACCGTATAAGTGCATGGGCCTATCTCTAGAGAAACCTCAATAGTTCCCATTACCCCTCTCCTTGTACCATCGAAAGCCCTGGCCATTGTGCAACACATATAAGACATATCCACTGGCAACTTAGACAGGGTTGCTTACATTTAAGGAAGAACCATTGTTCAGAAGCACCCTTGGTATTATATGCCCATTGCAGGTAGTTGTTATATGAAGAGCCTTTGTGGACCCAATACCATTAGATGGTATTTCATCATAACTGAAAAATATATGGTCGTCCGCTTCAATGTTTCCTACCAGCCTGTCTAGCCTTTCTACTGATATGGTGTTAGCCACGTATGCCTGATTCAACACTCTTAACAGGGCATTTTTGTGTGGCTCTGAATTCAAAAGCAAAGATAAGATTGAAATTCTAGCCGGTTGACGTTGCAGTTGTTCAACCACGCTATACTCATAGTGCTTTATGAACTTTAAAAATTCACATGCCTCATTCTCGTTTACCGGCTCCTTTATTCTGTTAACCGGGACTGATCCCCTCTCTGCTTCTTTTGACAAATCCATCTCAATATGGATTGGCTCAACTACTTTTTTATCTTTGTCTGCTCCTCTATCTTTCTCTATTAACCCCTGTTCAGCAGCCTCAGGAGCATAACACATTCCGCTTCGTGTTAAATGCCCCACACCTGTGATATCTTGCTGAGTTGAAGACCCAGGCATAACCATGCTGCAGTCGTATTTCCATGGTGCAGCTTTGTTTTCCTTGTATCAAAAGGAAATAGGCAAATCAATGATTAACTTAGGTGCACTTTTCTCAATGACTGGCATAATTTTCTCCTCTGGTTCATAATAATAGATGATCAAGGGTCTTCCTATCCCGTAGTCGGCTGCATTCTCAATAACTTCTATTTTCTCCTCTGTCTTTTCATAAAACTGAGCCTCCCCATTATCCATCATCTTTTGGACTTTAACCAGAAAGTCTCTGTAGTCCTGTATGACATGACCTCCATACTTATGGAACAGGCACCAATTCTGCACCCTCTTCGCAACCATTTTTAGACTGTCTGCATCTCCCACCATTCTTGCCTTGACCATCTCAAACCATACTGTCAACATCGGAGTCTTGACTTCCCTGACATCCCTTTTTAACCTTCTGACTTCCCCTATCAATGCTACAATTACCCGATTCCCAACATGATCGGGCAATGGGTTTCCCGCTATATTTGGCCCATATTTTGCCCCAAACTTCACAACTCCAGCATTGATCAGGCTTTGGACTTTCTTTTTAAAGGCCAGACAATCTTCAGTCGAATGTCCTTGAATTCCTGCGTGGTATGCGCAGTTAGTGTTTGCATTGTACCACCTTGGATATGGAGGTGTTAGAGGTTTGAGGTACACGGGTGCAACAAGTTGACCTTGCAATAGTTTAGGATATAGCTCACCATAGGTGGTAGGAATCGGATCAAATTGGGGTTTTTGATCATTCCTTGGTGAACGTTGGTCATTGCGTGCGGGACCTTGAGTGTTTGGGATAGTATTTTGAGGAAGGGTTATTTGTGGAGATATACCCGTTGGGAACGGCTGTTGTGGTATATTGGTATAGGGGAATGGATTTTGGGTAAGGTGGTTTACATTAGGGTAGTAAGGATTATACCCCGAGTAAGGTGTGTAAGGTGTCAGAGGTGCATAAGATGTGGTAGGAATATAGGGCCTTGGTGGTGTGTATGGTGTAGGAGGTGTATAGGGGTATTGATTGAAACTTACTGCATGTGTCTCCTCATTCTTCTTTGTAGGAAAAACTCTTTTCGGGATAGCAAACTCACCTCCTTCCATCTTTTCGTTCTTAATAGCGGATTCTATCATCTCTCCAGATATCACCATATCGCAAAGTCTTTGGTGGCACTCCCCACCAATTTATCATAATAGGGTACTTTCAAGGTATTGATGAAAAGCACTGTAGTTTCTTTGCTAGTTAAAGGGGGTTGCACTTGTATGGCTAGATCCCTCCACTTTTGCGAGTATTCTTTGAAGCTCTCATTGGACCTCTTTTCCATATTCTGTAGCGACGTCCTATCAGGTAGGTACCATGTCAGACACATGCTTATAATATTCCATGAAAGCTTTGGCTAAATCCGTCTATGAACGAATCTTGGTTCGACTTAGTTGATTGTACCATCTGGTTGCTGACCCTGTCAAGCTATCTTGGAAACAATGGATAAGCAATTTCTCATTATCATCATGCCCCGTCATCCTTCTGCAGTACATGGTCAGATGTGCTGATGGGTTGGTAGTCCCATTATACTTTTCAAAGTCTGGTACTTTGAACTTTGGGGGAATTACTAGATCGTGTACTAAGCTCATCTCTTTGGCATCCAGACTGCCAAATAACTCTGCCCCTTCAACTGCCCTTAACCTTTCTTCTAGCAGCTGATATTTTTTCTAGGATTCAGCATTTTCAACCCTCTTCAATTCAGTCATCTTTGCCCTTTCTTTTTCATCCATTTCTTCAAAGTCTGGAACTTCCACATCAATTGGATCAACCCCAATATTACCCCTTTTAGGACCGAAATTTTGTGCTTCAGCTGCTGGTTGGATGTAAATATAGGATGTTGCCCTAGTTGGAAGTTCATTCCCCATAGGTTGGGATGTCTGGCCATTCTTTTGTACCACTTATGGTTGGTCTTCCTAGTTCACTACCCCCATTCCTGTAACTGAATTTTCTCCTAGCCACTTCTGCCTCATCATAGTACTCATCATCTCCATGAGTTTGGTCATCTGTTCCCGTGACTCCTCTTGAGACTTAGTTAACTGTTCCTGCAGCTCTTTTTGAATTCTTTCCATCCTTTCAATTCTAGCAAGCTGATCGTTCTCCATAGCTTTTGCTTGAGATTGAGTATTGTAAGGGTGTCGAAAGTCTGATTCTTTCTGAGTGTGACCAATTGTACCTTTAGTTTTTAAAAACCATGGATTAGAAATTATTGACACATTTCTTATTTTATTTTATAAAAAATGAATGAATGAATGAACAAATGTTAATGAATGAACAAATAAGTAAATGACTAAGTGTATGAACTTAAATGACTAATTATAAAGAATAAATGAATGGACAAATGAATAAATGACTAAGTGTATGAACAATTTATAAAGAATAAATGAACGAATGATTATGAATACAAATGAATGAACAAATAAAAGAAAGAAAGAACAAATGAATGCTTGGTTGCATTTAAAAGTATTGGCCCCGGGATAATTCCAACCAAACAATCTTTCATTGATTTCCTGGAACTAAATATATCAAAAAAAAAAAAAGATCACTGCTTAAGACAAATATGATAATCTGTCTCTCCTAAAAAAATGCTATTACAAAATACTGGTCCTATAGTAACTGATAACTCGTATAATTATATAGTTTTTAGTTATGTTTTATTATTGTTTTGTGTCAAATACGAGTTATTATTGTTTAGTCTAATTGTGTTTATGATCTTTTATATTTTTATGTAATTTGGTGTTTTTCACAAGTTTCTTTGAGTGATTTCAGATTACTAGAATTAAGGGCAAATCCAGTTCAGTTCCAGTTCCGACACCTTTTGCCATATCAGCTATATCTCGAGTTTCACTGAAGCAATAAGGCTGAAATTTTAACCGTGCAAAGTTAAGAGGCATATCTATCTTTTTCATGTTTTACACTTCTTGAAACGGAGTCGTTTTCCCTAGCGAAATCGACCATCAAGTTGGCTGATGTGCAATGACGTCTGTGCTGACCTGTTTTTGTATTTTGCCCATATCTTCTTATCCACATCAGCAAATGAGGTGATTCTAACGGCTATGGATCAGTAACTGATAGGGGAACATTTTTCTAGAAGACCACGTGATCAGATCAGGCCTCCAAAATTGACAAAATCGACCATCAAGTTGGCTGATCAAAATTGTCATACAATATGACGAAAATTGTTAGAAAAATGCACCCACCTATTATACCTACCTTTGAAATTTGTAAAGCTTGTCTCTTGTCATTTAGCCCTCCAAAATGTGTATAAATAGAGGGCCTTGGATGATTGTAAGATATTGTACATTGGTAGGATATTAGCCATTGTAATAAAATTCTCTAAGTTTTCTTCTTCTTTCTTTTCTCTAGTTTTCTTTTTCTTTATTTTCTTCTTCTTCTTTCTTTCTTTTATTTCCTTCTTAGATTCTCTTTAATTTTATGTTTATGTTTACAATGCCTATGCTAGGCTAAACTTCTATTTGGTTAAGGGTGATTTCAAAGCCCTAGACATGTTTTGTGATTGATTTTCAGATTCTATCTATCATTAATTTTCTATCAAAGTTGCTTATGTTCTTCTGCAAGAATTGTTCATGATGTTGTCTTGATTTATTTAGGTGTACAACTAGATAGATCTTGATAATTATCTATTGCTAGTTTAGGAGTCTTGATCCGTGTAATTGTCTTGATTTCCTATTCATAAGTGGCAATTTGTGATTAATGATTATGGTCAAGTTTTCAATAATTGCAAAGTGGAACATAACCTAAGTTGAACAATCCGAGCTTATGTGTTTGTTGCTTAGATCAACCTATCTTTCTCATCATAAAGCTGCCATTAAATTGAATTTAGAGAGCTTATTCTAGGTTGTTTAATGGTTAGAGATTAAATAGAGAGCTTGTTCTATTTAACGACAAACTAAGGAAAGATTGGGATAACAGAGCTTGTTGTTATCTACGGTTGTTAACTTTGATAGTTGGTTGATATTGATAGATCTGAAATTGATTCTTAATGATGTCTAGTGGTGGAGAATGAAACCTTAACCATATTTTTCATATTTGATTCTTCTTACTTACTTGTTTTCTTACTTTTCTAGTTTGCTTATTTTTAAAAGTATATTTTTTTTTATTGGCTGGTTATACCGCCTAATTTGTATATTAACTTTGTTTTATTTTTTTTGGCTGGTTATACCGCCTAATTTAGTATATATATTTTTATTGGCTGGTTATACCGCCTAATTTAGTATATATATTTTTATTGGCTGGTTATACCGCCTTGCATCTTATTCTTATTATTTACTTTAGTTTAAATCTGGCTTCAAAAACCCCATTTCTTTTATTGTTTTCTTTGAACGTAAGTTATAAACTAATAACTCATAGATTAAAACCCAATCCCTGAGGACTCGACCCTTGCTAATCATTATACTTACAATTGATCTTTTTAGTGCAAGGTTAAATAAGATACACTCTTTTGGGTGCATCAAATTTTTGGCGCCGTTGCCGGGGATTGTTTTTTTTAGTTTATTTGTTACTTGGTTTATTCTTATTTTCAGTTCTAATGATATTTATTTTCTTGTACATACGGGTTTTTCTTATCAAATTTTGAAAAAAAAAAAAACGATGGAATTGAGCAATCTAACACTTGAAGAGTTGGTGGCATACATGAACATAGAGAATCAACAAGCCAAGCTCACCTCCCCAGTTCAACAATTGGCCATGGGAGGATGTCAAGGCCATCAAGTGTTCCAAGACCAACAGTATGATCATTACTCAAACACTTACCATGAGGGATGGTGGGATCATACTAATTATGGCTACTCGAAAAATTACCAAGAAGTAGATCCTTATGCCAATTACACTCATCCATCTAGCTTCAATCAATCATGGTCTCAAGAACCAGATCTTTTTCAACCACCACATATGATTCAAAACTCAGGTACTTATTTAGAAGATCTTGTACATTCTCTTGTTACTGATACTTTGCAATTTCAACAGGAAACAAGGGCAAGCATCCAGAGTTTGGAAAGGCAAATGAGCCTATTGGCTAGTAGTATGGTGGAATTAGTAGCAGAAAGATCTCTAGCACTCCCTTCCCAAACGGTGATTAACCCAAAGGAGAATGCTACTATTGTGACCTTGAGAAATGAGGAACAAGATGAGGATGAGACAAAACCAAAGATGGATTCACTTCTTGAGGATAATGAAGCCACCATTCAAAAGGAGAGTACTTTGACACCTCAGGTAGCTTTTAAGGTTCTTATTTCTACTAATGTTCCTTCTCCACTTTTTCCTAGCAGATTTGCAAAGTCCAAGAAGGAGGAACATGTACAACAATTTTTGGAAACCTTAAACAGCTTGCTTGTGGATGCCATTAGACAAGTACCAAGATATGCACAATTCCTCAAAGAGCTATACCCCACCAAGAATGATGAAATAATACGTGTGGGGGAGAATGCATTGGCTGTTTTGCAAAGAAAACTTCCTCCAAAACGCAAAAATCCGAGAAGTTTCATGTCTAAGCCAAAAGATCCTAAAAAGCCAAGAAGGGGAATTGGCTAGACTGGAAACAATCAATCAAGTGCTAATTGGGGGAGGCAGCCTAATTAGTGAAAGCATTGCCAAACTGCCATCCTCAGATTTGCTCTCTTTTTCTTTATCTTTTTCTTATGTTTCTTTGTTAATTGTGTTTAGTGTTTTTAAGTTCATTTAGGCTGCATAAGTTTATTTTGTTTAATAGTTCTTTTCACTTACACATGATTCTTTCATTTGGGTTAATAGCATTACATTAATGACAATGTAAGAATTATGTGTGGGGGGAAGAATTTAGGATTTTATTTTTGAGTCTTTTTATGTTGTTTTTCTTTCTGATCCATGTTTTGAAAATAACTAGATGTAAATATAATTTTTATTTTTTTTTTAACCCCGGTTAAATGGCGGATAACGGTACTCCGTGATTATTTAAATCGGTTCCATCAGCTACCCACAAAACTGATATTGTATATAAATTTCTCTTCCAATTTCTCTTTCAATTTTTTTCATTTTTTTTTCAGGATGGATGATATTCTCACAAGATTGCAGAAACGATTTCCTCCTTTTCCTCGAAATATTTTACTGAAGCTTTACCAAGTTCGATTCGAAAGATTAAGAATGCTTATGCACAAAGGGATTCCTGGAGACATACGTTGGATAATTGAAGCCAAGGTACGTGAAGATGAATATCTTCCTGTTTTGCATTTACCAGGTACAGGTAGAAGCACTTTTGCAAAGAAGCGACGAGCAAAGCGCATGAGTTCAAATTGCCACAAATGTGCACGATGGACGTGTAACGGTAAATGTCGTTCTATTGGGATTCCGTCCTCTAATCGAGATGATAAAATTGAATTCATTAAGGATGGACTGAGTAAGGATAATTTGGGTAATATCCAACTTTCTCTTGAGACGCATCCTAGTGGAGACGTACAAAGAGAAATTCTTGATTTATGGCCGCAATTCCAAAGGGAATGGCAACATCTTGGGAATCTGATGTTAAAAGACCCTGTTTGCCAGCTTGTAAGAAAACTGGATGGGAAGCATATCCTCAACTCATAGAAGGCGTTTAAGCCGTTTTTGGACGTAAAACCAGAGGAAGATGTGAGCCACAATCACAACTACAATAAATGACTTCTCAGCTTTTGGTTTGATTTGCAATAACTTTATTTCGGTTTAATTTACGTGTTATTCGATTTGTGTAATTATTCTCATTTTTTTTTATTTGTCTTTTACGGTTGATTTTTCTTCTCTTTTTGATTTTCTTCCTGAAATCACGCAAAAATCTTTTGTTAGGTTAACATTTTCTTCTGACAGGTCAAATACACTTTCGGCGACATTATTACTCTTGACTTTTACGGTTGATTTTTCTTCTCTTTTTGATTTTCTTCCTGAAATCACGCAAAAATCTTTTGTTAGGTTAACATTTTCTTCTGACAGGTCAGATACACTTTCGGCGACATTATTACTCTTGTCTGATTCACTACTCAGTCCTCTATATATTACACCATGTACTCATTCTCTTTCAGGCACTCGAAAAAAAGAAAAAAAAATGGAAAGTACTTCGTCCCAACGCATTAAAAAAATTTGTGTTTTTGGAGGTGCTTATCCAGGGAAAAATAACATATTCGCTGATGAAGCCATAAGAGTTGGAGTAATACTTGCCCAACAAAAGATCCAGTTGATTTATGGAGGCGGTAGTACGGGTTTAATGGGAGCAGTCGCTACAGCAGCACACGCCGGAGGAAGTCCAGTTCTAGGAATCGTGCCAAAACTATTCACAGATCTTTGTGGACCTACCTTGGGTAAGGAAATACAAGTCTGGAGTATCCCTGAACGGATAACAATCATGTACCATTCTGTCGATGCATTCATTGCTTTACCAGGAGGTCTGGGTACATTGGAAGAAATAGCTTGCGTGGCTTCTTGGTCATCTTTGGTCACAAATAAGAAACCCATTGGTTTGCTTAATATTAATGGTTATTTTAGTAATTTGCTTTCATATTTAGATAATGCTGTGGATAATGGATTCATGTTTTCAGAGGCAAGGAGAACCATAATTTCTGCTACAACCATTGAAGATTTACTCAAAAAGCTCCAAGCTTATGAGTATTTATCTGCTACGGTTGTTTCGCAAACGCTCGGAAAAAGAAAAAGAGATATGGACGAGCAAGGAGTGGATTGCACTTTGTCTTTGTGACATTATCTAACATTTTGTTTGTTGTGTCTCAGTTATAATAAGTGGTTAGCAACCTCTACAGGTAATATCTCCTAAATTTTACCTTCTTAAAAAAAAAAAAAGTTTGTTGTGTTTTAAGCAATTTAGAAGTATTCATTCTGAACAAGGTCTGAGTAAGGGAGACTTGAGACATACCTTGTCAGTTTGATTTCTTCTTTTCAAAAAAAAAAAAAAGTTTGTTGTGTTTTAAGCAATTTAGAAGTATTCATTCTGAACAAGGTCTGAGTAAGGGAGACTTGAGACATATCTTGTCAGTTTGATTTTAATCTTTTTATGTTTACTTGTTAATTTTTGTTTAGTATTTTAGGATTATTTAGGTTGCATGAGTTTGTTTTGTTTTGAGTCTTAGTTGTTCCTATTCTTATGTTATTAGTTCTTTTCTCTTACACATGATTCTTTCATTTGGGTTAATAGACTTACATTGAGGACAATGTAAGAATTAAGTGTGGGGGGAATGATTTAGGATTTCTTTTATTTTTGTCTACTTTTTTTTTTATGAGTCTTTATTATTATTATTTTTTTTTAGTGTGTTTTAGTTCCTTTTTAATACAATGATGAGATATGAATTGCATAAGTCTAAAACAGATTTATTAGTGAGAAGATTTTCATGAGAATTGAGCTTGATGTCAACCTTTTTATGAGCCAATGTTAATATGATATGTTGATTGAGAAAGAAGCATGTTTAGACTTAATCTGACTTGTATAATCATCCTTGTGAGTTTTTGAGCCTATAATGATTGATGCATTATACAAATCAATCTAATTTCTTTCTTGAGTGCTCTTATGATTACATGATTCTCTAGAACTTGCTTTAAACCGTTTGAGACTATATTGATACATGTGACAACATGAATATGATAGAGGCATTAGGATTATAACCAGAGCCAAACAGCCATCCATTATTAATGTTCTAAGAGAACATCCCCACTAGTGAGCCAATTTGAGCCTACATTAAATATGATGTTTTATTGGTAACCACAACTTACACCTAGCCTAAATATACTTATATCCTTACCCTTGTTCTAAAGATGGATTATATATTTTGAGACATATTGCAAAAAAACAAGGGATATTTTTAGTTAAAAATTTGGGTTAGAAACAAGAAATAATTGTGGGGGGAAAAGAAAAGAAAAGTCAAGAGAAAAAGAAATGGAATACTGGCAAATACATTCCTATGTAAAAAAAAAAAAAATATGAATCATCTCTTGAATTTGTGGAAAAAGAAAAAGATGTTACAAAGTTGTTTAGAATGAAGAAAATGCCCAACATGAATATCCGGCCTAGGTGACTATGTACTTGTAAAGAGTTTTGAGAAGTTTCTTTGTATGATCTTTTTATGTCTCTAAACTTTATGAACTCTTTGGAACCTTTGTGATATCTTTATCATTTTGTTCTTCAACCACATTACAAACCCCTTGGCCCCATTACAACCTTGAATAAAGACCTCTTGATTTATGAAGTTGTATGATCTAAATAGTGTATAATAGGTGGACAAGCAAGCATATGGTAGAAGTGTTTTCATGAGATTGATTGAGTGTAAACACTTTACCACTACTTTAAAAAGTGAAAATCAAGAGAGTATCCCATGTGAGAAGTTGAGATTAAGTTTGAATATGCACTATTTTGATTGAAATATGTTATGTTAATATTGGCTTAACTCAAACAATTTACATTCAAGCAAGATTTTTTGTGAATTTCTTTAAGCTATTGATTAGTTTTTAAGACTTGTCCAATGATTATCTCTAATTTATATTGGAAGGATTAGTTATAATTATTATTTTTAGTTTTTCTTATGTCTTCAATGTTTGTGGGTATCGTCCTAGTAAACCCTCACGAGACTAAACTCGTCCACTAGGGACACCTAGGGGTTTAAAGGCTTGTGTCACATGCTAAGTGCCACCGTGATTTCCTACGAAAGTGGATTAGATTAGATTTTCTTATTTTATTTTTATTGAGTCGTTGCTAGGGACTAGCAACAATCTAAGTGTGGGGGTGTGATAACTCGTATAATTATATAGTTTTTAGTTATGTTTTATTATTGTTTTGTGTCAAATACGAGTTATTATTGTTTAGTCTAATTGTGTTTATGATCTTTTATATTTTTATGTAATTTGGTGTTTTTCACAAGTTTCTTTGAGTGATTTCAGATTACTAGAATTAAGGGCAAATCCAGTTCAGTTCCAGTTCCGACACCTTTTGCCATATCAGCTATATCTCGAGTTTCACTAAAGCAATAAGGCTGAAAATTTAACCGTGCAAAGTTAAGAGGCATATCTATCTTTTTCATGTTTTACACTTCTTGAAACGGAGTCGTTTCCCTAGCGAAATCGACCATCAAGTTGGCTGATGTGCAATGACATCTGTGCTGACCTGTTTTCGTATCTTGCCCATATCTTCTTATCCACATCAACAAATGAGCTGATTTCAATGGCTATGGATCAGTAACTGATAGGGGAACATTTTTCTAGAAGACCATGTGATCAGATCAGGCCTCCAAAATTGACAAAATCGACCATCAAGCTGGCTGATCAAAATTGTCATACAATATGACGAAAATTGTTAGAAAAATGCACCCACCTATTATACCTACCTTTGAAATTTGTAAAGCTTGTCTCTTGTCATTTAGCCCTCCAAAATGTGTATAAATAGAGGGCCTTGGATGATTGTAAGATATTGTACATTGGTAGGATATTAGCCATTGTAATAAAATTCTCTAAGTTTTCTTTTTCTTTATTTTCTTCTTCTTCTTTCTTTCTTTTATTTCCTTCTTAGATTCTCTTTAATTTTATGTTTATGTTTACAATGCCTATGATAGGCTAAACTTCTATTTGGTTAAGGGTGATTTCAAAGCCCTAGACATGTTTTGTGATTGATTTTCAGATTCTATCTATCATTAATTTTCTATCAAAGTTGCTTATGTTCTTCTGCAAGAATTGTTCATGATGTTGTCTTGATTTATTTAGGTGTACAACTAGATAGATCTTGATAATTATCTATTGCTAGTTTAGGAGTCTTGATCCGTGTAATTGTCTTGATTTCCTATTCATAAGTGGCAATTTGTGATTAATGATTATGGTCAAGTTTTCAATAATTGCAAAGTGGAACATAACCTAAGTTGAACAATCCGAGCTTATGTGTTTGTTGCTTAGATCAACCTATCTTTCTCATCATAAAGCTGCCATTAAATTGAATTTAGAGAGCTTATTCTAGGTTGTTTAATGGTTAGAGATTAAATAGAGAGCTTGTTCTATTTAACGACAAACTAAGGAAAGATTGGGATAACAGAGCTTGTTGTTATCTACGGTTGTTAACTTTGATAGTTGGTTGATATTGATAGATCTGAAATTGATTCTTAATGATGTCTAGTGGTGGAGAATGAAACCTTAACCATATTTTTCATATTTGATTCTTCTTACTTACTTGTTTTCTTACTTTTCTAGTTTGCTTATTTTTAAAAGTATATTTTTTTTTTATTGGCTGGTTATACCGCCTAATTTGTATATTAACTTTGTTTTATTTTTATTGGCTGGTTGTACCGCCTAATTTAGTATATATATTTTTATTGGCTGGTTATACCGCCTAATTTAGTATATATATTTTTATTGGCTGGTTATACCGCCTTGCATCTTATTCTTATTATTTACTTTAGTTTAAATCTGGCTTCAAAAACCCCATTTCTTTTATTGTTTTCTTTGAACGTAAGTTATAAACTAATAACTCATAGATTAAAACCCAATCCCTGAGGACTCGACCCTTGCTAATCATTATACTTACAATTGATCTTTTTAGTGCAAGGTTAAATAAGATACACTCTTTTGGGTGCATCAGTAACTCCCTAGGATCTTGAACCTTTTTCACTGTCCTCTTTTGACTGCCTTGCTCTTCCATCTGACCCCTACTTGTTCACGACCCTTTGACATGTCAGCATAAGCATTCCCGTGTAAGCTTTCCTTAGCTTGTTTCTCCAGTTGATTGGCTCGGGCTTCCTCATGCTTTGCTCTCTCTGCCCAATAGTTCTTCTCTTTCTTGAGGTTTCTGACTTCTTATTCCCATTCCCCGGAAGTCTTGAGAGTCCCGTCGAATTTGAGCTCGAAACGGTACCTCTTGTTCTCCAAGTGTAATTCCTGAAGATCACTTTTAGCAGTGTCCCACTCTCTCTTGATCTTTTCCTTTTCTCTTTCTTGGGTTGATTCCCTATTTTTCATATTCTCAAGCTCTTCTTTCAAACGGGCAATTTCCTTGCTCATTTGGGCCTTTTCTTTTTCGAATTCTATCCTTGCAATTTCTAACTCCGATGGCGCTTCCTTGGGCTACGAACTCAAATGCTGAACTTTTTCCCATCTGATGTGAACAACCTATCATTAACCCTCAATTCCCTCCATGTCAGGTAATCAGGTGTGACGATGTCGGCATATCTAGCTACCTCCACTCGATGAGTTTTCTTCCATGCTACTACAATCTCATGTACCTTTCCCGAATATCCATCTTCTCCATAAGCAAATTCCAAATTACTAAGGTCATGGGTCATAGGAGTAAACTGACGGGATTCTGATTGTCTCAGTACTAGCAGTGGTGCATAGCTCACTCCTCCCCACACTCCCAATAATGGAACAGAAGCTTTATCTCCGCACTTTTGTACAATGTCGGCATAGGAGCTATCCATGGAGCTCTCCAAATTATCATCTCAGCCCTGATATTTCGGAATATGTTGATCCATTGTTCCTCAGTCCTATTTTCAAGCCAATCCCTCTTAAGAAATTCACCAATTGGTGCAAAAGATTTCCAGTATGAGCGAAGAGGGAAATTCTCCTGTTTACAAAAATGGCTTTGAACCCATATGTAAAGGAGCTGTATACAACCTAGAAAATGCCCTTTTCCTTCCCGTCTACAGAAATTCAGGGATCGGATTATTTTTGCTATAATTGTCGGGGCTCGATTTATCCTCTGCTCAAGCCTCTCAAAAACATCAAATAGCGCCACATCCACGTACCCTAATGTCTTCGGGAAGATAACTAAACCATAGATAGCCAAAGCAAAAATATTCCTAACTGTCTCCTTATTTGAATGGCTATGGATTAAGGTCCATAAAATATCCCATGATATACAGTAGCTTACCCCTTTTCGGACAACATGGCTTTCGACCCAATTTCTTTCCACTCCAAGAATTTTAGACACTTATTTCTTGAAACCCGGTGCCTTTGTATCATTCAAATAAATACGATCGGGAATAACATTCTCAATATGCAGCAAGGTCGAATATTCCTCTATGGTTGGAGTCATATCATCTCCGTTGAAGGTAAAACACCGATAAGCGGGATTCCAGAATTGCACCATATCCCGGATTACCTCACTGCTGACCTTAACCTGAACTAACAGTGCTATGTCCCCATAAGTCTGAGTGAAGGCTTCTTTTTCTGATATGTTCCACTGATTCCATATATACACCAATTCCCGGAGATCATTTTGCTTAATAGTAAGATCAACCTCGGCTGGCAATGCTGACATATATCCCATCTTCAAACAATCCCCATTATCCTGCTGACCATTCTAGGACTGTTTCCTAACCTCTAAATACTTCTCGACCACTGAGACACTCTGACCCTCCAGGAAATCCCTTTTGGTTGAATATTATCCCGAGACTAATAACCTTCCATGTGCAAAAAAATGATAACAAGAAAGCAAAAAAAAAAAAACAACAACAACAACAAAAAGAAAATGAATTAGTAACAGGAATAAATACAAATAATACAAAAAAAAAAACATATAATTCAAAACAATAATTATCCCTGAGGATGCCAACAAAATTTCAGCATTATAACACCCCTGGGATGAAATACCAACACTTATTACGGGCATTGTGATGTACGTTTATCATTGCCCGATTTTCAAAAATAAACTTATTCGAAAAGTAGAATAGAAGGTAAAAAGATTGGAAATATTCCTCCATGTGTTCTTAACTTCGGGATATCTAATTCGAAATCCAGTATTGCTTCACCTAGGTTTACTTTATGAAGGTGAATTAGTTCTAAAAGCCCCGAATTGTTCCTCACTGTCGTCGGTGAAGGCTAGTAAGACACCCCGATAAAAGCGGGTTCAATTCGTTAGAGTCCATTTTCCTAGCCCATGCGGATTGTTAATCACGAAGGCTTAGTTACTTTGCTCCCACCTAAAAGGACGAAACCCGGGTATAGGATTCATGATATGCAAATGCACGTGTAGTGTAGTGTAGTGTATGAGGAGAAATAATAAACCTTTCACCACCTATTCTATATCCCTTATTCTAAATGCCCCAAACAAGATTAAATAACATAAACCATCAATAAATGAATATATGCATCAAAATAACCAGAGAACAATTATAATATGTATGCACATGAATATGGACATATAAACATTTTATTATTTTCGAAATTATCCTTATTTTTCTTAAAATGTGAGAATTAAAATTAAATACCAATTAAACCAACAAAACCGAGACTTTGATAACACACGACTAATTTTAGGCTTGACTCTCTAATATGTCCCCAGCGGAGTCACCAAGCTGTCGCAACCTAAAAAAATAACAAGTCTCATCGCAAGACTTTATTATTCATTAAGCGTGACATAAAAAAATCGAGGAAAAGTCGACTTAATTCCTCTTGAAAAATGAAGGTTTTGAAAATGACCTTGAAAAAGACATGGAGTCGCCACCAATCTTTTTCAGCTAGGTGTGATCGGTCACCTATTAAAATCGGTTTTATAAAATATTTTAAAATTAATTAAAACATTTTTAAAACCAATTTCAAGTCTGCGTTTTAAACCAGAGAAATCAAAGAAGCGGGTTCGGGACTCGGTTACGTGTGGGGAAGGATTAGCACCCCCACAACCCCCGTATAAAACGGTACCTTATTAATCATGTGTTATCTCAAGTCTCGGTAAAAAAGTCGGTTTTAAATTTAGTATTTCAAGTTAATTCCCAATTTAAAGAAAAATAATTTCATTTTTAATTGAAAATGATCCTGAATTTATAAATTCAAAATTTTCCTATATTCCCCAACAAACGTGGCAAAATATAGAAATTTTTATTAGTTTGGAAAACTTTCCGAATCATTCTCATTTTAAAGAAGATATTCCTTTATTAATGATAATTGATGATATCCTCTCCAGCAAACCCGGCAGAGAATTCATGAATTATTTTAACTCGGGAATATCTTTATTTTATTGAAAATCATTACCTTTTTGAAAACATTTTAAAAAAAAATAAGAATATGAATATGTATGACATAAATAAAATGACATAGCAAAGTCTAAATAATATAATGCAACCTAAATGATATGATATAATTTAAATGTCTTAGCATATTCTAAATGAAATGAAATATCCTAAATTATATGATATATTCTAAATGAAATGAAATGACCTGCGTAACAAAATACATTTTATATGAAATGAAATGTCCTAAGTCATATGATATATTCTAAATGAAATAAAATATCCTAAATGATATAATATATATCCTAAATGAAATGAAATAGCCTAGATAACATAATATGTTCTACATGAAATGACCTAGGTAAATAACATATTCTATATGAAATGAAATAATTTAAATAACATGGCAAATATGAATGATATGGCATAAAATTTAAATGACATGAAATATAAAATAATGCTATTATATAATATGCATGAAAATACAAATGAAAATAATAATGCATGAACATATTATATGCTAAATAATATGACAAAAAATAACTAAATAAAAAGCATAGGATATCATGAAATATTCAAAACCATATAATAAAAAATATAACATATAAATCAAAATAATAACAATACCATAGGAATTATCATAGCAAAAATCACATATTATATAAAATGCAGGAATATGGAAAATGCAATGCATGAAAATGTATTTTTTCCTTTAATTAAGGAAATCCGTATATCTAAAAAGATATCCGGCTACCTTAGGAAAATATATCAAATTAAATATTCTTAAACCAAAATACTTTGTGATTGTTTGAAAACAATTTTGAAAAGCTTAGATTAAAAATAAAAAACTTAGCTAAACCCTTTTGTAAATGGCTCTAATTTCCTAAGTTTAAAATCCCGGACTTGACCACCCTTAACCCGAGACTTAAAAAAACCTTTTTAGAGTTTAAAAAGGCTTAGAAACTACCCTAAGTCAGTAGCCAAACTTCCTAATCAGCCCCCTCTAAATAACTTAACCAAAATAGAAAAATGGTTTTTCTTCAAATTCAATTCTGACTCCACTGTCCAGTTTTAAGCCACGATTTTTTATCCTATTTTTTAAAAATTCTAAAAAATATAAAACAAATACTGGAGACTCAGGACATATAAAACTACATGAGAAAAAACCGGCTTAATTTTTTGATTAAAGATGACTGCCCAGAAAAATCGGAAAAGTACAAGTATTGGGTGAAAAAACTGTTTTGCCAAAACACATTTTTGCCTTTGATAAAATCATTTAAAAATCAAAGTATAAATAGTTAAGACTCACAAAATGACTCACAAACAGTAGCTTGGACTTTTGAAAAGTTAGACAAAAATTGGCTAAGTAAAAAAAAAAATCACAAAAGTAGAATAATCAATTTGACAACTTTTTAATTTTTCACAAGTATGCTTAAGAGAGCTTGACTTTGAACCATTAATTGGCCTAAGTCATAAATCAAGTGGCATGGACATGAAATGCATGAAAAATACATAAAATATGATGCATGAAATGCATGATTTTAAACCTAAATATCATGAAAAATGCATGGCATCAATAAAATGACCTAGACCTAAATGAACTTGCATGGCATTTAATGCAACCTAAGTCTAAAACGCTGGATATGCATGGCAAAACAAACCAATCCTAACATCTAAAATATGCATGACAATAACACAAACACAAGGCATGCTTAAACCAAATACTCAATCAAATGTCATGCAAATGCAAACCTATCAACTAACATAACAAAAATGCACACACAAAGCAAAATAAATGAAGTGGCCGAATGGCCTCAAGTTCCAAGTAAGCATCGCATTTTCACAAACACTTGATATACTTAAACCAAATACTCAATCAAATGTCATGAAAATGCAAACCTAGAAACTAACATAGCAAAAATGCACACGCAAAGCAAAATAACTGAGGTGGCCGAATGGCCTCATGTTCCAAGTGAGCATGGCATTTTCACAAACACTTGATATACTTAAACCAAATACTCAATCAAATGTCATGCAAATACAAACCTATCAACTAACATAGCAAAAATACACACACAAAGCAAAATAAATGAGGTGGCCGAATGTCCTCATGTTCCAAGTGAGCTTGGCATTTTCACAAACACTTGATATACTAACATACTTAACTAAAATATAACACTCAAATCATGCAAATATAAAGTAGAGGTATTAAAACTAACAAGCATTTTCACAAACACATGGATTTCAAAATATAAAACATAAATAAACTTAAACATTTTGAAAATAGAAAATCAAAAATGCAAAAACATGATAATAGATTCATAAATGGAAATAACCAAGCAACCAAATTAAAACAAGCTTCAAGTATATGTAGTAGAAGAAGATTTAAAGCATCAAGACTTATTTAATATAAAAAATAATATGAAAAATCAAAGCAAAACAGCAACAAAAAAAAAAATCATAGGCTATTCGACCATGTCAGGGATTCAAGATAAAAAAATATTGCAAGAACTTTTTTAAGAAAAGATGAAGAAAGAACTTAAAAAGAACATTAAAAAACACTTATTTAAAAAGAAAAATCAGAAGAAAACTCACCAAAATAATAATCATAACAGCAAAAACAAGAATGGAAAATCAAAGAAAGTGCAAGAATTGGAGCTAAAAGCAACCTCTAGAAGCTATCTTTCAAGCTTTTTCTCTTCAAACTTTCTTTTCTTTTCTAAACTTTTCTTTTTGCTTTGCAACAATGGAGAGAAAACTCAGCCAGAACAAGAGAGAATATGAAAAATGAGAGTGCTAAAAATGAAAATGACCCCTTCCTCTATGTAGTGGCCGAACCCCCTCTCTCATAGGCTAGAATGTTGTCATTTTTCCTCCAACCAATTTTCATCCAAGGGCCATTAATCCAGATATGTAAAACATGAAATTATCACCCTTAGATTAGGCCATCAGCTGTCCATAATTATAGTTGTTCAAGAATTATGTTGATACTCTCCCTCTTCATGCATTGGCCCATGTGGCTTATTTGCAAAGGGTTGATCAAAACATCACTAACTAACTCTTCATTTTTGGCCTCTTGATCAAAAAATCAGAATCTTCCTTCCCCTCCTTGGGCCTTGGCCAGCCAGCACTCCTTTTTCCAGCCCAAGTTTGATTTTTTGGAAAAGCAAGAGAAGCCATTTTCGTTTTCTTGGGTAAAATGACATTTTTGCCCCCCGGATGCAAATAAATGGAAAAATGACTCCAAATTCAAATTTCCTTTTTCAATACTTTGAAAATAAGAAAAAATTGAATTTTGGAAGTTTTCAAAATTTTCCAAGTCCGTTTGCTATTTATTTAGATTTTTTCTTCCAAAATTGCCCTTTTATACCCCCATATTTTATCATTTTTTAAACGAGTTCCAAATCAATATTTTTCTTCACCAATATCTTCCAAATAATTTAAAAGTGTGATCTGAAAGTTTTCATAATTTTTGGAACTCATTTGGTATTTTTTCGAGATTTATCTGCTTGAATTACTACATAGGGGGTCGGGATTTGGTCATTTTGCAAACGAACTCTGAATCAAGATTTTATTTTTTAAATCTCTTCCAAATAATTTAAAAATGAGATTTGCAAATTTTCAAAATTTTTGGAGTTCATTTGCTATTTTTTCGGGATTTATCTTCTTGAATTACTACATTGGAGACCCAGGATTTGGCCATTTTGCAAACGAACTCCGAATCAAGATTTTCTTTCACCAATCTATTTCAAATAATTTAAAAATTATATTTACAAATTTTCAGAAGATTTAGAGTTCATTTGCTATTTTTTCAGGATTTATCTTCTTAAATTACTGCATAGGAGACCCGGGATTTGGCCATTTTGCAAACGAACTCCTAATCAAGATTTTCTTTTGCCAATCTCTTCCAAATGATTTAAGAATGATATTTGCAAAATTTCAGAACTTTTGGAGTTCATTTGCTATTTTTCCCAAATTTTCCCCTTTTACCTTCAAAACCCGGTTTTGCTCAAAACAAGTCCGATTTTCAGATTTTCTTCAAACTGAGCCTCGGGCTATCCTTTTTTAATCACTCCTCATCCATTAGGGGCTTTAGTCCTACCGAGTCGGTCTATTTCTGTAATTCTTTCCAATTTCACCGAAATCCACCAAAAACCCTAATTCTCGATTTTCTCCCGGATTGACTTTTCTTTCAGTTTTTCTTTCAAGTGGCTTCTCCATTACCTGTAGTCAGTGCTTATCTTTCATTTGGAACCTTCAATTTCGACCAATTCGATCGTTTAAGCACTTTTCCCCAAATTTCTCGGATTAGGATTTTCTTTCCACTGAATCTCCATAACCCAACTTCCGAACTCCATATCTTTCGATGTAGACCTCGGATTATCAAAATTTTTTTGCCATTTTTCAATTGAACTTCAAATCTTGATTTTGAAAGTGGGTTGACTTTTTCAGTAGTTGACTTTTCGAGGTTGACTTTTTAGGGTTGACTTTTTTCAAGTTTGACTTTTTATGCTCGCCCTCTTAAACTAAGTCCCGGAGTACCACCTGCAGAATGAAAAAAGTCTTTTTACATTCTGAAACATCAATTTAGGAAGAAAATATACCTGTTTTAGTGGTCCAGACAAAATTAGGTGTCTACAATCATGTTAAGATGCATAATGTGATGACATTTTCATAAGCATATAACATACTAGAATCAAAATGCACAAGCTCATGGCATAGAAATGCAAACAAGTTAAGAAACAAAAGGAAAATGCACATGCAAGGCAAACAAAAACGGGATTGCCGAATGGTCATGGAACAATATGATGGCATTTTTATCATAGCATTTTCATAAGCACACGGCATACTAAAATCAAAATGTACAAGTTTATGGCATAGAGATGAAAACAAGTTAAGAAGCAAAAGGAAAATGCACATGCAAGGCATACCAAATGGAGTTGTCGAATAGTCATGAAACAAAACCAAGAAAATGCAAACATGTAAGACATTATACATGGAAAAAATGCACAACATGAGCATATGAACAACAATGGCCGAATATGCAAGGATGCAATATCAAGCATGGAAATGAAATATATAAGTAAATATAGCATAGAAAATAATGTAAAGAACATATATATAAAAGATTTAACATAGACATGCAAAACAAATAAAAAGCAAAACTAATAAGTAGAACAAGGAAAGTTAAGCTCCATGGTTGGTATCAAATGGGCATAGCCTCTCACCAAACCATAATCACTTGGTCTTGCCAAGATCATGAAGCCTTTCCATCTCAATAAAATAGAAAATAAACCATGTACAACAGAAAATAAGATTAGCTTCATGGTACGTAAAAATGGGCATAGCCTCTCTCCTAACCATGGTCACTTGGTCTAGCCAAGATCATGTAGCCATTTCAACCTTTTTTGCTTCATATTTTGTAAAAAATCAGAACCTTAGAATATTCTAAAAACCTTGTAAAAATCATTTTTCACAACCACTTACAAGGAAGAAAAAAAAAAAGAAAACCAAGACAAATAAAATAGACACATTCAGCCATAGCATGAAACCATAAGAAAAAAATTATTTTCCACCATTTTAAAGAAGAAGAAGAGATGAAAACATAAGTAAACATTAAAAAACTTTATTTCTATGAAAAATGTAGTAGGAAAACATGATAGAAAAATCAAGAAAACACCATGGAAATGAAGAAGAAAGCTAGGCTAGAGCTTGGTAGAGATGACTACCTTCAAGCTCTCTATTGAAAGCTTTTTTTTTTCTTTCTTTCAAAACATTTTTTTGTGCCAAATTAGCTATTGTTTCCAGCCAAAAAACTTCTAAAAAAATGAAAACATCCTCCTCCCTTTAGCCTTGGCCGAATGGCCCCCTAGCCCTTGGATGGAAACTGCACTTTTTTCTCCTCTAATCTTGGCCTTTAGATTAAGATATTTTGATAACAACATAAAAATTTCATCTTGCCAATTGATAGCAGCCCTTAAGATGTGTACTCAGCCCTTGTGGTAACCTTAGCCATTAGATTCAAAAGAGGACCAATCCCATGCATTTCTTTGCTTGCCCCTCTTGAGTGCCTACCCTTGGATGAGTTGTGCTCTTCCATTCTTGGTCATTGGATGAAGCCAAAATAAAAATGACATCTTTTAGATTAAATCTAGCCCTCAACATGTGTACTCAGCCCTTGTAGATGGCCTAAGCCATTGGATGAAAAGAGAAAATCCCATGCACTCTCTTGCTCAACCGAATGGATGCTCACCCTTGGATGAATTGTGCTCATGTTTTTTCTTCCATTCTTAGCCATTAGATGAGGATTATTTTATGACAAATAAAAATGTCATTTTGGCATTTAAAATTGGCCATTGGATGGTGCATCCAACATTCCTATAAGGCACCTAAGCCATTGGATGAAGGGGGGACCATTTGCAAGGTGTTAGTGGTAGCATGTGGCTTGATAGTGACTAGGGAATTAAATTGTTCAAGCTTCCTTTTTTCTCCTCTATGTTGGCTGACCAAGGGAAGAGAAAAATCCCAGCAATTCCTTCTTCTTTCATATTTTCCTCAATTACCAATTTGCTCTTTTTGGTTTTCGTGGTGAATTGACTTTTTTGCCCCCCCGAATTTAATTAAATAGCAAACGGACTCCAAATTTGAATTTTATTTTTTCAATACTTTTGAAATAATAAAAAATTGAATTCTGGAAGTTTTCAAAATTTTTCGAGTCCATTTGCTATTTTTTCGGATTTATTTCCAAAATTACCCCTTTTATGCACCCGAACTTTACCATTTTTTAAACCTGCTCCGAATCCAGATTTTTCTTCACCAATATTTTCCAAATAATTTAAAAATATTATATGGAAGTTTTCATAAATTTTGGAGCTCATTGCTATTTTTTTTGGGATTTATCTGCTTGAACTACTACATAGGGGACCAGGGATTTGGCCATTTTGCAAACGAACTCCAAATCAAGATTTTATTTTGCCAATATTTTCCAAATAATTTAAAAATGATATTTGCAAATTTTCAGAATTTTTGGAAATCGTTTTCTATTTTTTCGGGATTTATCTACTTGAAATTACTACATAAGAGACCCGATATTAGGCCATTTTGCAAACGAACTCCGAATTAAGATTTTCTTTCGCCAATATCTTCGAAATGATTTAAGAATGAGATTTGCAAAGTTTCAGAATTTTTGGAGTTCATTTGCTATTTTTCCCATATTTTCCAATTTTGCCCTTTTGCCTCAGAAACCCGATTTTGCTCATAACAAGTCCGATTTTCATATTTTCTTCAAGCTGAGCCTTGGGCTATCCTTGTTTAATCATTTCTCATCAATTAAGGGCTTTAGATCTTCCGAAGTAGGCCATTTCTATAATTCTTCCAAATTTCACAAAAATCCACCAAAAAACCCTAATCCTCGGTTTTCTTTCGAATTGACTTTTCTATCAGTTTTTCTTCCAAATGGCTTCTCCATTACCCGTATTCAGTGCTTATCTTACATTTGAGACCTTCAATTTCGACCAATTTGATCGTTTAAGCACTTTTCCCCTAATTTTCCGAATCAGGGTTTTCTTTCTAGTGAATCTCGTAACCAACTTTCGAACTCCATATCTTTCAATATAGACCTAGGATTATCAAAATTCTTTCACCGTTTTTCAATTGAACCTCAAATCTTGATTTTGAAAGTAGGTTGACTTTTTTAGTAGTTGACTTTTTTGGTTGACTTTTTTTGGGGTTGACTTTTTTCGAGGTTGACTTTTTCGAGTATGACTTTTTCTGTCTGCTTTTTTAGACTAAGTCTCGGAGTACCACCTGTAGGATGAGAAAAGCCTTTTAGCGTTCTGAAACATCAATTTAAGAAGAAAATGTACCTGATTTAGGGGTCCGAACAAAATTTGGTGTCTACAGCTGCCCCTCTTTGGCAATTGCTGAGAATCAGGAATCAGATAAAGATAAACAAACACTAATTTTGTACGGTTAGTGAAATCACATGTGAAGGAAATGGAAAGGGGTTTTTTTTTTCATCTTTTTCGTCATTTTTTCATTTCATTCATTTTTTTTTCAATTTTTTTATTTTAAAAAGCTGTAAATTGAAGATTTTATCCTTAAATTGAATTCCCTAACTAATCAAGGCTCGACCCGTCTTAAGGAAACGGGTTCGATTTCAAAAGAAAAATTGTGATCGAATGTCTTAAGAATGGTGTCCGAAGGTCTTAAAAATGGTTCTCGAAGGTCTTAAAAATGGTGCCCGAAGGTTTTAAAAATGGTGCCCGAAGGTCTTAAAAATGGTGCCCGGAGGTCTTAAAAATGGTGCCCGAAGGTCTTTAAAAATGGTGTCCAAAGGTCTTTAAAAATGGTGACCGAAGGTCTTTAAAAATAGTGTCCGAAGGTCTTTAAAATGGTGCCCGAAGGTCTTTAAATATGGTGCTCGAAGGTCTTTAAAATGGTGCCTGAAGGTATTTAAAAATGGTGCCCGAAGGTCTTTAAAAATGGTGCCCGAAGGTCTTTAAAAATAATGCCTGAAGGTCTTAAAAATGGTGCCCGAAAGTCTTTAAAAATGGTGCCCGAAGGTCTTTAAAAATGGTGCCTGAAGGTCTTTAAAATGGTGCCCGAAGGTCTTACCCGTGATTAAAATACCTTGACGACGGTCTCAAGGCTCGACTCATTTGATAAAACAGAATGAATTTGATTTAAAACAAAAGGAAATACCTCGACGGTGGTCTCAAGGCTCGACTCATTTGATAAAACAGAATGAATTCGATTTAAAAGATAAGGAAATACCTCGACGGTAGTCTCAAGGCTCGACTCATTTGAGAAGCAGAACGAGTTTGATTTGGGAAGCCATAGTTTTCTTGATTCCTGCAATGTTAGCTAAATGCAATGATGAGAATGACATGCTTTGTAAATGCTTATATGTTTCCTGAGGATGAATGTAGTCAAATGATTGTGTCATGATTTCTAATCCATGGTTTCTTTGAGGTTCACAGATTATCTGACTTCATGATGGAGTCTTCAATTGTTCACTGATGCCCCACTTAAAGAACCCTTTACTCAAGATAATTTGTCAAACAGTCCTAGTTTCTGACTTCACTGAAATTCACAAATTTCTGACTTCATGACGGAGTCTCCACCACTTTCACTGTTTTCCTTTACTTGGTGAATTTTCCATCGGGACTAGTGGTTTCCAAACTTTTTCTAAGATTTAGATCTATTCCTTAGTAATACTTTTAAACTCTCTTTTATTAAAAAAATTTATGTTTACTAATCATCATTCAATTTAATAACAAACAAAAATGCAATTTCTAAAATGTATGAAAGAAAGTTTGAAACAAGCAATTGTCATAAAAGGGGTAACAAGAATTTATTACAACAAGATGTTTTAAAATGGTAAAAGTGGATATCAAGGATATAAGAAACAAATGTAAAGTTATAGGTTGTTGATGCCCCAGATGCAGAATACCTTGGACCCCTCTCTTTTCAAATCATCTGAAATTTCTCTTGAACGATCAATTTACTTGGGTAATCCCTCGGCTTCCGTAGTTATGTCAGACTGAGTTGTTCCCCTTTCCTCTGATTTTCAAATACTTTCTCCCCATTTGGGGACATAGTTCTGTGTCTTTGCAGCTGGCTGGATATAAACATAGGAGGCTGCCCCAATTAGCGCCTCTTGGGCCTTTTGCTGTATGTTTTCAGGCTGATCCTCTTCAACTACCACCCTTTTCCCGGTGACCGAATTCCCTCCCGGCCCTTTTTTCTTCATCATGGCACTCATCATTTCCATGAGTTTAGTTATCTGTTCTCGAGACTCCTCCTGAGATTTAGCTAACTATTCTTGCAATTTCCTTTGAGTTCTTTCATTCTTTCAATTCTAGCAAGCTGATCGTTTTCCATAGCTCTGGCTTGAGATCGAGTATTGTAAGCGTGTCAGAAATCTGTTTCTTTCTGAGTGCGACCAATTGTACCCTTAGTTTTTGAAAACCATGAATTGGAAATTATTGACACATCTTTTTTTATGTTTTATAAAAAATGAATGAATGAATGACTAAATGTGAATCAATAAATCAAATAAAATGGATATGTATATCACTACGTATATGAATACGAGAGTAAATGAATGAACAAATAAGTGTTTAAGTGTATGAATATGAATGAATGAACAAGTAAAAGAAATAAATAAGTGGTTAAGTGTATGAACATAAACAAATTTCAAAAATGAATGATTATAAATATGAGTAGATATACGAATGAACAAACAAAATATATAAAATATGAATGCATTTGAATGTATTGGCCCCGGGATAATTTCAACCGAACGGTCTTTCATTTATTTCCTGGAACTAAAAACATCACAGATAGAATAAAAGGATCACTGTCTAAGATAAGTCTGTAATTCGCCTTTCAAAGTGCTATTACAAAATTAATCCTATAGTGACTTCCTCGGATCTTGGGCTTTCTTTCACAATCTTCTTTTGATTGCCCTGCTCTTCAATTTGACCCCTACTTGTTCACCACCCCTTGACACGTCAGCAGAAGTATCATCGTGTAAGCTTTCCTTAGCTTGCTTCTCTAGTTGATTGGCTCAGGCTTCCTCATGCTTCGCTCTCTCTTTCCAGTAGTTATTCTCCTTCTTGAGGTTTTTGACCTCATGTTCCCACTCCCCGAAAGTCTTGAGGGTCCCCTCAAATCTGAGCTCAAAGCGATACCTCTTGTTCTCCAAATGTAATTCCCAAAGATCGCCCTTAGCAATATCCCTTTCTCGATCTTTTCCTTTTCTCTTTCTCGAGCTGATTCCCTATTTTTCATGTCCTCAAGCTCTTCTTGTAGTCGGCAATCTCCTTGCTCATCTGGGCCTTTTTTTTTTTTTTTAATTCTTGCTTTGCGATTTCTAACTCTGACGGTATTTCCCTTGATGGTGGATTCATGAACTAGACCTCTTCCCCATCTGATGTTAGTAGCCTATCATTAACCCTTAATTCCCTCCATACCAGGTAATCAGGTGTGACGATGTCGGCATATCTGGCCACTTTTATTCGATGAGTTTTCTTCCATGCTTCGATCACTGCCTGCACCTTTCCAGAATATCCGTCCTCTCCATAAGTGAACTCTGATGATCCTAGATTATGAGTCAAGGGTGTGAATTGCCGAGACTCAACCTGTCTTTGCACCAACAAAGGTGCATAACTCACAGACCCCCAAATTCCGAGTAGTGGAACTCCCGAGTTGTCCCCACATTTGTACATAATCGGCATAGGAACCATTCATGGAGCTCTCCAAGTCACCATCTCCCCTTTTAGATTTCGGAACATGTTGACCCATTTCTCTTCATCCCCGTCTTCATGCCAATCATTTTGAAGGAATTCCCTAATCGGAACTAAAGACTTCATGTACGGTTTGAAGGAAACCTTTTCTATCTTCCAAAAGTGACTTTGAATCCAAATATAAAGGAGTTGTACACACCCATTGATTCTCCATTGTCCTGCCATTTTACAAAAATTCAAAGATCGAATAGTTTCAGCTATGATGGCTGGAGATGGGTTGATCTTCTGTTCCAACTTTTCAAAGAAATCAAAAGTCTTTTTCGTTGTCGGAACAACCCAAACTGTCGGAGAGTTTCCCACGAAATGCACCCATTTTTCTGCTTTGTGTCCATATGACTCTCAACCCATGTTGTATCCATTCCTGTGATCCTAGCCACTTTCTTCTTAAAACCTGAAGGTTTCACTTCCTTCAAATATACCCGATCAGGATTAGGATATTCAATACGTAACAGTGCTAAATATTCTTCGATCAGTGGTGTCATATCCTCCATGTTAAAAGTGAAACATCTATAAGCAGGACTCCAAAACTGTACCATAGCCTGAATCAACCCACTATTGACCCGAATCGAAATTAAGAGTGCTATATCTCCATATTTCTGAGTGAAGGCTTCTTTCTCTGATATATTCCACTGATTCCAAATGTCGGCTAACCCTCGGAGATTATTCTGCCTAGAATCCACTTTGACCCTTTTCGACAATACTGACACATAATCTTTCTTCAAGTAATCACCATCCTCCCTCTGATCTTTCTTCGACCGTGCCCTGACTACTGCATGATCTTCTATCACTGAAATAACCTGACACTCCATGAAAATCCTTTGTGTTGATGACTATCCCGAGGTCAATAAACTCCAAGTGTATGATGATGTCTATGATGCATGTCAAAGAAAAGATAACAGGAAGAAATAGATTAGTAAAGAAACAAATTCACAAATATAACATAAATAACAACATGCTTTAAAAAAATGTCCCAAAAATTTAAACAGATTTTCGGCATTATGACGCTTTTAGGACAAAATAAAAAATTTATTACGAGTGATATGATGTTCGTTCATCATCACCCAATTTGTAAAATCTAACATATAGAATTATGGTAAAAGGTTGGAAATGTTCCTCCATGTGTTCTTAAACTTCGGGCATCTAATAGAAATTCGGCATGGCTTCGCTTAGGTTCACTATATGAAGATGAATCGGTTCTAAGGCCCCGAATTGTTCCACACTGTCGCTTGTGAAGGCTAGTAATGCACCCCGATAAAAGCGGGTTCAATTTGTTAGAGTATATTTTCCTATGCCCGTGTGGAGGATTATCACGAAGGCATTAGGTACTTTATATTCCGAAAGTGTTTCACTAGCCCATACGGAGGATCATCACGAAGGCGTAGTTACTTTACTCCCACTTAAAAGGATGGAACCCGAGTAGAGGATTCATGTTATACAAATGTAGACATAGTGTGTGTGAAGGAACAAAACAAACCTGTTACCATCTATTCTACACCCCTTATTCTAAATGCCCCACTAAAACCAAACAATGTAAGGCATCAGTCAAGCAAACATATAAATATACGCAACAAAATAACCAGAGAACAAATAATAATATGCATGCATATGAAGATGGACATATTTAAAACATTTTATTATTTTCAAAATTCTCTTTATTATTTTAAAAATATGGGAATTAAAATTAAATACCAATTAAACAGACAAAACCGAGACTTAGATAACACACGATTAATTCTAGGTCTGACTCTCTAAAAAAGTCCCCAGCGGAGTCGTCAAACTGTCGCAACCCTAAAAAAATAACAACGAGTCTCATCGCAAGACTTTATTATTCGTTAAGCGACATTAAAAAAAACCGAGGAAAAGTCGACTTAATTCCTCTTGAAAAATGAAGGTTTTGAAAATGACCTTGAAAAAGATATGGAGTCGCCACCAATCTTTTTTAGCTAGGTATGATCGGCCACCTATTAAAACCGGTTTTATAAAATATTTTAAGTACCAAGCTGTCGTAACCTAAAAAAAATAACAATTCTCATCGTAAGACTTTATTTTCGTTAAGCGTGACATTAAAAAAAACCGAGGAAAAGTCGACTTAATTCTGTCCACAACCTAAAAAATATAACAATAACAAGTCTCATCGCAAGACTTTATTATTCGTTAGGCGTGATATTAAAAAAAAAAAAAAGGAAAAGTCGACTTAATTCCTCTAGAAAAATGAAGGTGTCGATACGTGATCCCAGATCGCAGGGAACCCGTTCGAGTGAGGGGGAAAAACAGAAGCAAAGGAAAAGACGACTTAATTCCTCTAGAAATAAAATAAAAAGTTGAGGGTATGAAAACGACCTCGTAAAAAGACATGGAGTCGCCACCAATCTTTTTTAGCTAGGTGTGATCGGCTACCTATCAAAATCAATTTTATAAAACATTTTAAAATTAATTAAAACATTTTTAAAACCAATTTCAAGTCTGCATTATAAACCAGAGAAATCAAAGAAGCAGGTTCGGGAGTCGGTTACGTGCGGGGAAAGATTAGCACCCCCACAACCCCCGTATAAATTAGTACCTTATTAATCATGTGTTATCTCAAGTCTCGGTAAAAAGTCAGTTTTTAATTTAGTATTTCAAGTTAATTCCCAATTTTAAGAAAAATAATTCCATTTTTAATTGAAAATGATCCAAAATTTATTAATTCAAAATTTTTCTATATTCCCCGACAAAATTGGCAAAATATA
Organism: Fremontodendron californicum; assembly: GCA_030761205.1. Taxonomy (NCBI): domain Eukaryota; kingdom Viridiplantae; phylum Streptophyta; class Magnoliopsida; order Malvales; family Malvaceae; genus Fremontodendron; species Fremontodendron californicum. The sequence continues at coordinate 5,923,035 of JAULJL010000023.1, read as the reverse complement.
AAAAAAATTTATTCATTTGGAAAACTTTCCGAATCATTCTCGTTTTTTGAAAGAAAGATACTCCTTTATTAATGATAATTGATGATATTCCCTTCAGCAAACCCGGTAGAGAACTCATGAATTATTTTAACTCGGGAATATCTTTATTTTTATTGAAAATCGTTATCAGTTTTCAAAACATTTAAAAATATTAACATGAACATGTATGACATAAATAAAATGACATGGCAATTCTAAATGATATGGCATATTTTAAATGACATGGCATATTCTAAATAAAATGAAAAATCCTAAGTATCATGGTATATTCTAAATGAGATAAAATGATTTAAATGACATGGCAATCCTAAATGATATGGCATATTTTAAATGACATGACATATTCTAAATAAAATAACCTAAATGACATGGAATATGATCTAAATGACAAGAAATGACATGAAATTAAAATAATACTAACATATAATATACATGTAAATGAAAATAAAAATAAAAATAAAAATAAGGCATAAACATAGTATATGCTAAACAATATGACAAAAATAACTAAAAAAGCATAGGATATCATGAAACATTAAAAATCATATGGCAAACAAATATAAGATCATAAAATGTGAATTAAAATAATAATAATATCATGGAAAACATCATAGCAAAAATCATACATTTAAATAAAATGCATGAACATGGAAAATGCAATGCATGAAAATGTATTTTTTTCCTCTAAATAAAAAAATCCGTATATCTAAAAAGATATTCGGCTACCTTAGGAAAATATTTCAAATTAGATTTTCTAAAAAAAAAATAATAAAACTTTGTGATTGTTTGAAAACAATTTTGAGGAAAACTTGAATAAAAATTAAAACATTTACCAAACCCTTTTAAAATGGCTCTAATTTTCTAAGTTTAAAATCCCGGACTTAACCACCCTTAACCCGAGATTTATAAAATCAGTTTTAAAGTTTAAAAAGGCTTAGAAACTACCCTAAGACAGTAGCTAAATCTTCTAACCAGCCCCCTCTAAATGCCTTAGCCAAATTCAACCATTATTCCTCTTTTGATTTCAAATCTGCCTCTACTGTCCGATTTTGCCACACGATTTTTTAGCCTATTTTTAAAAATTAAAAAAAATTAAAAAAAATACTGAAGACTCAAATCATGTAAATCTACATGATAAAAAAAATTCTTAATTTTTTGATTATAGATGACTGCCCAGAAAAATTGGAGATGTTCGAGTACTGGGTGAAAAACTGTTTGTCAAAACACATTTTTTGCCTTTGATAAAATCATTCAAAAACCAAAGTAGAAATTGTTGGAAATCATCCTAAAGACCTAAGGATAGTAGCTAAACATTTTAAAAACCTTGGACAAAATTGGCTAAGTAAAAAAAATCACAAAGGTAGAATAATCAATTCGTCTATTCCTTAATTTTCCACAAGTATGCTCAAGGGAGCATGACTTTGAGCCATTAATTGGCCTAAGTCACAAATCAAGTGGAAATGACATGGAATGCATGAACATACAGCAAATGAAATGTATGAAATGCATGGTCTAAAGGTCTAAATGGTAAAGGAAATGCATGACAATTCAAAAGAACCTAAATGCCTAGCATGAATTTGCATGGCAATAAATGCTATCCTAACTCAATATGCATGCAATGCTTGATAATGTAAATGTGACTTGGACCTAATATGTTATGAATATGCATGAAAATGCTAATATGAACTAAAACCTAAATAGCATAGTAATGCATGACATTGCCAATGTGATTTAAGACTCAATATGCATGGCAATACCAATATAGCCTAGACCTAAAATGTAATGAACATGCCTAGAATACTATGAACATACAATGACTCATGAAACTAATGTCAATGCTGGAACAAACAGCAACTAATACACAATTTCAAGATATGATAATGCAAAGCATGTTACCTCAACAAAATGCAAATGCATGACAAGGCAAGGGATGCATGAAGAGGCCAAATGATCAAATGAGACTCTAATGCAATCCTATTTAGTAAATGACACAAGTACATGACAAATCATGTTAAGATGCATAATGTCATGACATTTTCATAAGAAAATAATATACTAGAATCAAAATGCACAAGCTCATGGCACAGAAATGCAAACAAGTTAAGAAACAAAAGGAAAATGCACATGCAAGGCAAACAAAAATGGGATTGCCGAATGGTCATGGAACAATATGATGGCATTTTTATCATAGCATTTTCATAAGCACATGGCATACTAAAATCAAAATGTACAAGTTTATGGCATGGAGATGCAAACAAGTTAAGAAGCAAAAGGAAAATGCACATGCAAGGCATACAAAATGGAGTTGCCGAATAGTCATGAATCAAAACCAAGAAAATGCAAACATGTAAGACATGATACATGGAAAAAATGCACAACATGAGCATATGAACAACAATGGCCGAATATGCAAGGATGCAATATCAAGCATGGAAATGAAATATATAAGTAAATATAGCATAGAAAATAATGTAAAGAACATATATATATAAAAGATTTAACATAGACATGCAAAACAAATAACAAGCAAAACTAGTAAGTAGAACAAGGAAAGTTAAGCTCCATGGTTGGTATCAAATGGGCATAGCCTCTCAACAAACCATAATCACTTGGTCTTCCCAAGATCATGAAGCCTTTCCATCTCAATAAAACAAAAAATAAACCATGTAAAATAGAAAATAAGGTTAGCTTCATGGTAGGTAAAAATGGGCATAGCCTCTCTCCTAACCATGGTCACTTGGTCTAGCCAAGATCATGTAGCCATTTCAACCTTTTTTGCTTCATATTTTGTAAAAAATTAGAACCTTAGAATATTCTAAAAACCTTGTAAAAATCATTTTTCACAACCACATACAAGGAAGAAAAAAAAGAAGAAAACCAAGACAAATAAAATAGACACATTCGGCCATAGCATGAAACCATAAGAAAAAAATTGTTTTCCACCATTTTAAAGAAGAAGAAGAGATGAAAACATAAGTAAACATTAAAAAAAATTATTTCTATGAAAAATGTAGTAGGAAAACATGATAGAAAAATCAAGAAAACACCATGGAAATGAAGAAGAAAGCTAGGCTAGAGCTTGGTAGAGATGACTACCTTCAAGCACTCTATTGAAAACCTTTTTTTCTTTCTTTCAAAACCTTTTTTTTTTGCCAAATTAGCTACTGTTTCCAGCCAAAAAACTTCTGAAAAAATGAAAACATCCTCCTCCCTTTAGCCTTGGCCGAATGGCCCCCTAGACCTTGGATGGGAATTGCACTTTTTCTCCTCCAATCTTGGCCTTTAGATTAAGATATTTTGATGACAACTTAAAAATGTCATCTTGCCAATTGATAGCAGCCCTTAAGATGTGTACTCGTCCCTCGTAGTAACCTTAGCCATTAGATACAAAAGTGGACCAATCCCATGCACTCCCCTGCTTGCCCCTCTTAAGTGCCTACCTTGGATGAGTTATGCTCTTCCATTCTTGTTCATTGGATGAAGCCAACATAAAAATGATATCTTGCAGATTAAATCCAACCCTCAACATGTGTACTCAGCCCTTGTAGATGGCCTAAGCCATTAGATGAAAAGAGATAATCCCATGCACTCCCTTGCTCAACCGAATGGATGCTCACCCTTGGATGAATTGTGCTCATCTTTTTTCTTCCATTCTTGGCCATTAGATGAGGATTTTTTTATGAAAAATAAAAATTTCATTTTGGAATTTAAACTTGGCCATTGGATGGTGCATTCAACTTTCCTACAAGGCACCTAAGCCATTGGATGAAGGGGGACCATTTGCAAGTTGTTAGTGGTAGCATGTGGCTGGATGTGGCTAGGGAATTAAATTGTTCAAGCTTCCTTCTTCTCCTCTATGCTGGCTGACCAAGGGAAGAAAAAAATCACAGCAATTCCTTCTTCTTTCATATTTTCCTCAATTACCAATTTTCCCTTTTTGGTTCCCTTGGTGAAATGACCTTTTTTGCCCCCCGAACTTAAATAAATAGAAAACGGACTCCAAATTTGAATTTTATTTTTTTAATACTTCTAAAATAATAAAAAATTGAATTCTGGAAGTTTTCAAAAAATTTCGAGTCCATTTGCTATTTATTTCGAATTTATTTTTGAAATTACCCTTTTTATGCACCCGAACTTTACCATTTTTTAAACGAGCTCCGAATCCATATTTTTCTTCACCAATATTTTCCAAATAATTTAAAAATGTGATCTAGAAGTTTTTATAATTTTTGGAGCTCATTTGCTATTTTTTTGGGATTTATCTACTTGAATTACTACATAGGGGACCCGAGATTTGGCCATTTTGTAAACAAGCTCTGAATCAAGATTTTCTTTCGCCAATCTCTTCAAAATAATTTTAAAATGAGATTTGCAAATTTTCAAAATTTTTGGAACTCGTTTGCTATTTTTCCAGGATTTATCTGCTTGAATTACTACATAGGAGACCCGATATTTGGCCATTTTGCAAACGAACTTCGAATCAAGATTTTATTTCGCCAAACTCTTCGAAATGATTTAAGAATGAGATATGCAAATTTTCAGTATTTTTGGAGTTCATTTGCTATTTTCTCTATATTTTCTAATTTTATTTTTTTGCCTCTGAAACCCGGTTTTGCTCAAAACAAGTTCGATTTTCAGATTTTCTTCAAACTGAGCCTCAGGCTATCCTTGTTTAATCATTTATCATCAATTGAGGGCTTTAGATCTTCTGAATTGGGCCATTTCTATAATTCTTCCAAATTTCACTAAAATCCACCAAAAAACCCTAATCCTCAGTTTTCTTCCGAATTGACCTTTCTATTAGTTTTTCTTCCAAATAGCTTCTCCATTACCCGTAGTCAGTGCTATCTTTCATTTGAGACCTTCAATTCTGACCAATTTGATCGTTTAAGCACTTTTTCCCAAATTTTCCGAATTAGGGTTTTCTTTATACTAAATCTCATAACCCAACTTCCGAACTCCATATCTTTCAATGTAGACCTCGGATTATCAAAATTCTTTCACCGTTTTTCAATTGAACCTCAAATCTTGATTTTGAAAGTGGGTTGACTTTTTAGTAGATGACTTTTTCGGAGTAGACTTTTTTTGGGGTTGATTTTTTTCGAGGTTGACTTTTTCGAGTTTGACTTTTTCTGTCTGCTTTCTTAGACTATGTCTCGGAGTACCACCTGCAAGATGAGAAAAGCCTTTTAGCATTCTGAAACATCAATTTAGGAAGAAAATGTACCTGATTTAGGGGTCCCCACAAAATTAGGTGTCTACAATATTAACATTAGGATGCATTCATGACACACATGATCAGCATGATTTTCTTTGTACATACTCTGTATCAATCATTAATTGTTTACATGCATCATAATTGACATCGTGTTGCATTCATAGTGTATATGATCATTCATTTGGAAATATGCTGAAATGTACATGATCATTCATTGCATATATCCATGCGTTGATTTGTTTATTCTTTGCTTGCAACATGTTGGCATCGTGATTGCATTTATTACATATATGGTCAGCATGTTTCCACTGTACATGTCCATACATTATATTGTTTGGGCTTCACGTGCATCAAATTCCATTCATGGCTCCTTCATCATGACACACACTTTGGGGGAATAAAACAGAAGTTGGCGTGGCTTTAAGAGTCTTTGAAAGAATTTCCATTTCAAATCAGAGGTATAAGAAGTACTGAGTACCCTTTTAATACAGGCTAGTGCTATGGAGAATGAACAAGTTGCCCGAATGGAAAGAATGGAAAGGGTACAAGAAGAATTGCGAGAACAGTTGGCAAAGTCTCAAGCAGAATCTAAAGATCAGATGACTAAATTGATGAAGCTAATGTCCACCGTAATCAAGGGATACACTGAAAACTTGGCCGCTAGAGAAGAGTTAGAGGCACGAAAGGGTCAGAATGAGGTCGTAATGGTGGATGCCCAGAACACAGTTAACCCCGTCCATGTCTTAAATTCAGATGATCCAGCTAAACAGACAAAGTTGAAAATGGTTAATGAGGTAGAGTTGGCAGATTCCCAAGGGAAATATCAGTTGCTAGATGAAAGGCTTCGGGCAGTAGAAAATACAAACGTATTCGGGAGTGTGGAGGTGAAAGAACGATGCTTGGTCCTCGATTTAGTCATTCCTCCTAAATTCAAGGTCCCTGACTTTGTGAAATATGACGGAATGACTGATCCGTCAGCCCACGTCACTATGTTCTGTCGAAAGATGACAAGTCATATAGATAATTATAAGCTTCTGATCCACTACTTTTTGGATAGCCTCAGCGGGTCCACAATTAGGTGGTATAGTCAGTTAAGCAAGGATCAGATTCGCTCTTGGAATGATTTGGCTAGGGCTTTTCTAAACCAGTACAAACATATGACTGACAGGACAACTGATCGTCTCACTTTGCAAAATATGGAGAAAATAGCTACTGAGAGCTTCAAAGAGTATGCTCAACGGTGGAGGAACATGTCTACCTAAGTTCAACCACCTTTGACAAAAAGGAAATCACCGTCCTTTTTGTGAATACACTGCAGGCCCCGTACTATGATAGACTCGTCGGCAATGCCTCGAAGAATTTTGTGAATATAGTAATCTCAGGAGAGTTGATTGAGAATACTATCAAGAATGAGAAACTTGAAGGAGAAGTAACATCCAATGCCGAGAGAAATAAGGCACCTAGAAATAAAGAGGAAGATGTCCAAGCTATGGGAGATTTCGCCCCATATTCCCAATTTCCCTCATACCAATCATGTTACCTTACTGAGGTATCTCCAAGCTTTTATCCTTACCTACCAACCCAAGTACCTAATCCTATACCAACCCTTGCAACAAGGCCTACTTCCAGAAAACGACCGCGGGACAACCAAGAAAGAATTCCAATCTCAATCCCTGACCTGTTGCCATTATTAATAAAGAATCAGTACCTTACCCCGGTACCTTTGAAAATAGCTCCAAATCCATCAGCGAGGAGTTATGACCCTGACAGCAAATGTGATTATCACCTAGGGGTAGTTGGGCATTCAACTGAAAAATGCAGACAACTGAGGGAAAGGATTGAAAGTCTTATCCGCGATGGTATTTTGACATCGGAGCTTATCAATTAGTGGAAGGCCGTTTTAGCGTAAATTAGTTTCTTTCAGGGTTTTAGGGGAGGAATTACTACCTTTGAAGGATGTCAATATGAGCATTTTAATACATGTGGTTTCAGACCTTATGATGAAAACACCTGTCTCATGTCGACATTCATATGAATTAAATGAATATTGAATTTTAAATGCTTTGTGTTTGTTGTGTTTTAACAATAATTTGAATTTGTAAAAACTAGCATTAAGGAAGTCTTAATAATGGATAATCTCGAGGATATTGATGATCATTGTTACAAATGACCCAATACCTTCTCCCCTCTCTTTTAGGCTTTCCTAGGCCTAAATCCCTTGAACTGGTACCACTTGGAAAACCTAATGCTTCAAGGAATATGAATGATTGAACTTCATAAAACCATTGTCATCATAGAATAAGCAAAGATGTAGATCTCTAGTCTAGGCTATGAACAAAGGAACGAACTTTTCGAAATTTTCTCAAACTCCTTGAAATTCAAACAAATAAGACTTTCTTTCAAGAATTTAGATCATGGTAATTTGGTGTATGTCAAGGTTGTGCCAAAACCATTCATGTCATTTTCAACAACCACAAAACACTAATTGCCCAAACATCACTTCATGATTGACACCCTGGGGCACAATGATTAAACTAGATTATCCCATGTCCTAGAGAAAACCCATTTTTAGGTCATATTTTCTTTGTCTCTTCAAAGAACTCAGATTTGAAACTCAGCTTTTTCAAAATAGACTTAGACTTGCTATGTTCCTCGTTGATACAAATTCTAATGGTTAATCAAATTGGGGCATCATATGTGGAAATGATGGATACATGGTGAATAAGGATGGACTAACGCATGAATCATTGGGGCATGCGATGAAAAAAAAAAACAAAAAAAAAAGAAGAAAAATTGTGATGTCATGCATATGAGAATTCGAATGATTCCAAAATGCAAAATAAAATTTTGATTATCTATTTCCCCTGGGGATTGCTTTTCAATGAGAATATTTGTGCTTGATATGATGAATGGCCATCTTTCATATCCCTTTTTCAAAAACAAAAAAAAAATATCCATAGTCACCCATTTTGAGCCAAAAGAATTCTTTCTTCTTTGAACCCTGATCAAGGATCATGGAGAAATGAGTTCTGGCTCAAAGACAGATACAAAGCAAATGGAGCCCGAATGAATATGGGCTCACTCTGTCAAAAAGTTTGTGAAAAAGTATGGAAAATGAAAGCCAAAAGAAAAAAAGAAAAAGAGAAAAAGGAAAAAGGAAAGAAATATCCAAGAAGGGATAACTGCTTCAAGGAGAATTCTCCTCAAGAAATGATACTTGATCTGGTTACCCTTAAACACATATTTTGGGCCTATTTATCCTTTTTTTTTGAACCCCAAACCATGGCCTACATTACATGCTTTAAAAGTCCATTTTGATCAAGCATGAATATTTAATTTGAAGGGTTTTTTCCTCGAATTTTATCCCATCTCTTCGAATTATCATTTCACTAAGGAAGAATTTAGAATTCTCAAGTGCATGGTAAAACAATGAAAAACACAAAAAAGGAGAAAGAATGGGACTATAGGGCGAAAACCCAAAAATGCGCGATCTAGAGTAAAATGAGAATTTTCGATGCCATCTATAATAGTACCGATACCACAAAAGCGAAAATCATCTTGAAGAAGTGGTCATCAAGGAAAGATCTTTTTAAAGATCATGGAGGAATAAGTCCTGGCTCAAAGACAGATACAAAGCAAATGGAGCCCCGAATGAATATGGGCTCACTCTGTCAAAAGGAAAAGGAAAAAATGGCGAAATGGAAGCCAAGAAGAAAAAATTGTGTGAAAAAGTATGGCAAATGAAAGCCAAAACCAAAGAAGAAAAAGAGCAAAAGTAAAAAGGAAAGAAAAGTCCAAAAGGGACAAATACTTCAAAGAAAATCCTCCTCGAGAAATGATCCTTGATCTAATTACCCTCAAACACAGATTTTGAGCCTATTTATCCTTTCTTTTTGAACCCCGAGCCATGGCCTACATTACGTGCTTTAAAAGCCCATTTTGATCAAGCATGAATATTCAACTTGAAGGTTTTTCCTCAAATTTTATCCCATCTCATTGAATTCTCATTTCACTAAGTAAGAATTTAGAATTCTCAAGTGCATGGTAAAATAATGAAAAAAAAAAGAGAAGAAAAAATGGAAAGAATGGGACTCTAGGACGAAAACCCAAAAATGAGCGCTCTAGTGTAAAATGGGAATTTTCGATGCCATCTATGATAGTGCCGATACCATAAAAGAGAAAAACATCTTAAAGAAGTGGTCATCGAGGAACATCTAGGAATTCTTGAACATCCCAAATTATTAGCTTTATTCGAAGGATTGACTTCAAAAACTGAGATTTTTTCCCTCCAAGATTAAACTTTCCAGTTTAAACATACCAGCCAATCTTGATGCTTGTCAAAATGCCTTGATATGAAAACTAAAAGAATTCTGAATTTGTTTGATTTTCAATGAATTTATGATTTATAAAACCTGTTCCATTTGTAAGCCTAGAAGGGACATACATTTTTGTTATGAAATTTCCTTTGATCAACCAAAATCTTGTTATACCAAGCATTGCCAATTCAAATTGAAAAACCCAGATTGACACTTAGAGAAGTTTTTAACAATGATCATCAGTCTTCAAAAGATTTATACATCACACACTGTGGGGTTAATATTTTTTGTTCAGAAGTTTTCAAAATGAGAAAAAAAATAAAGATATTTTTTTGAAAATACCCATTTTTGATGTTGACATGAGATAAGGGTTATTCTAACCCAAAAGTGTGGAACTACTGGGTTTATCTTGATTTCCAAATATAGGAAGAAGAAATAGAACTCGGTAAGCGGACTTCTGTCAATAAGAGTTCGAAAACTGTTGGGGCAAAGAGAATAGCCAAAGATTGAAAAATGAATTGAAGATATACTCTTATTTGAAAAGGAGAAATGAATTGGAAAGGCTAAACCAAAGTCTAGAAAAATGATCAGGGGCATTTGCATCTTTTCATGAAGCGTCTGCTAGTTGTCAAATCTTTGCATTTGCATCATGTAGAAGCATTCTGCACGTTGTCAAATCCTTGCATTTGCATCATTTAGAAGCATTTGCATAATGCCAATCTTTGCATCTGCATCATTCCATGAAGTAGTTGCGTTAACACCAATTTTCGCATTTGCATCATAAAGAATAAGCATTTGCACATTATTGACCTTTGCATCATTCTTTTACTTTCATTTTTAAATGAATTTATCAAAGGCAAAAATGTGTTTTGGCAAAACAGTTTTTTTTTTCACCTAGTACTCTTACTTTCCCGATTTTTCTGGGCAGTCATCTTTAATCATAAAATTAATCTGATTTTTTTACATGTAGTTTTACATGTCCTGAGTCTCCATTATATTTTTTAGATTTTTTAGAATTTTTAAAATTTGGGTAAAAAATCGTGGTTTAAAACTGGACAGTGGAGTCAGAATTGAATTTGAAGGAAAATCATTTTTCTGTTTTGGTTAAGTTACTTAGAGGGTGCTGATTAGGAAGTTTAGCTACTGACTTAGGGTAGTTTCTAAGCTTTTTTAAACTCTAAAAATTATTTTTTAAGTCTCGGGTTAAGGGTGGTCAAGTCCGGGATTTTAAACTTAGGAAATTAGAGCCATTTAAAAAGGATTTAGCCAAGTTTTTATTTTTAATTTAAGCTTTTCAAAAAAAATGTTTTCAAATAATCACAAAGTATTTTGATTTTAGATTATTTAATTTGATATATTTTCCTAAGGTAGCCAGATATCTTTTCAGATATACGGATTTCCTTAATTAAAGGAAAAAATACATTTTCATGCATTGCATTTTTCATATTCATGCATTTTATATAATATGTGATTTTTGCTATGATAATTTCTATGGTAATGTTATTATTTTGATATATATTTTTTTTGATGTTATATTGTTTATTATATGGTTTTGAATATTTTATGATATCCTATGCTTTTTATTTAGTTATTTTTGTCATATTATTTAGCATATACTATGTTCATGCATTATTATTTTCATTTTTAATTTCATGCATATTATATGATAGCATTATTTTATGTCATGTCATTTCAATTATATGCCATATCATTTATATTTGCCATGTCATTTAAATTATTTCATTTTATTTAGAATATATCATATAACTTAGGATATTTCATTTCATTTAGAATATGCTAAGATATTTAAATTATATCATATCATTTAGGTTGTATTATATTATTTAGACTTTGCTATGTCATTTTATTTATGTCATACATATTCATATTCATATATTTTTTTAAAATGTTTTCAAAAAGGTAATGATTTTCAATAAAATAAAGATATTCCCGAGTTAAAATAATTCATGAGTTCTCTGCCGGGTTTGCTGAGTAGGATATCATCAATTGTCATTAATAACGGAATATCTTCTTTAAAATAAGACTGATTCGGAAAGTTTTCCAAATTAATAAAAATTTCTATATTTTGCCACGTTTGTTGGGGAATATAGGAAAATTTTGAATTTATAAATTTCGGATCATTTTCAATTAAAAATGGAATTATTTTTCTTTAAATTTGGAATTAACTTGAAATACTATATTTAAAACCGACTTTTTTACCGAGACTTGAGATAACACATGATTAATAAGGTACCGTTTTATACGGGCATTATAAGGGTGCTAATCCTTCCCCACACGTAACCGAGTCCCGAACCCGTTTCTTTGATTTCTCTGATTTTAAAACGCAGATTTTAAATTGATTTTAAAAATGTTTTAATTAATTTTAAAATATTTTATAAAACCGGTTTTAATAGGTGGTCGATCACACCTAGCTAAAAAAGATTGGTGGTGACTCCATGTCTTTTTCAAGGTCATTTTCAAAACCTTCATTTTTCTAGAGGAATTAAGTCGACTTTTTCTCGGTTTTTTTTAATATCACGCTTAACGAATAATAAAGTCTTGCAATGAGACTTGTTATTTCTTAGGTTGCGACAGCTTGGCGACTCCACTGGGAATATTAGAGAGTCAGGCCTAGAATTAGTCGTGTGTTATCAAAGTCTCGGTTTTGTTGGTTTAAATGGTATTTAATTTTAATTCCCATATTTTTTAATAAGGATAATTTCAAAAATAATAAAATGTTTTTAAATATGTCCATATTCATGTGCATACATATTATAATTATTCTCTAGTTATTTTGGTGTATATATTCATTTATTGATTAATTGAGGACTTATGTTGTTTAATCTTATTGGGGCATTTAGAATAAGGGATGTAGAATAGGTGGTGAAAGGTTTGTTATTTCTCCTCAAACACTTGTAGACACCTAATTTTGTCCAGACCACTAAAACAGGTATATTTTCTTGCTAAATTGATGTTTCCGAATGTAAAAAGATTTTTCTTCATCCTGCAGGTGGTACTCCGAGACTTAGTTTAAGCGGGCGAGCATAAAAAGTCAAACTTGAAAAAAAAGTCAACCTTAAAAAAAGTCAACCTCGTAAAAGTCAACCCCAGAAAGTCAACTACTGAAAAAGTCAACCCACTTTTAAAATCAAGATTTTAAGTTCAATTGAAAAATGGTGAAAGAATTTTGATAATCTGAGGTCTACATTGAAAGATATGGTGTTCGGAAGTTGGCATTTGGAGATTCAGTAGAAAGAAAAGCCTAATCCGAGAAATTTAGGGAAAAGTGCTTAAACGATCAAATTGGTCGAAATTGAAGGTTCCAAATGAAAGATAAGCACTGAATAGGGTAATGGAGAAGGCACTTGCAAGAAAAACCGAAAGAAAAGTCAATCCGGGAGAAAATCGAGAATTAGGGTTTTTAGTGGATTCCGGTGAAATCAGGAAGAATCACGGAAATGGCCCGACCTGGTAAGACAAAAGCCCCAATGGATGAGGAATGGTTAAAAAGGGATAGCCCAAGGCTCAACTTGAAGAAAATCTGAAAATCGGACTTGTTTTGAGCAAAACCGGGTTTCGGAGGCAAAAGGGCAAAATTGAAAAATACGGGAAAAATAGCAAATGAACTCCGAAAATTTTGAAAATTTGCAAATCTCATTCTTAAACCATTTGAAAGAGATTAGCAAAAGAAAATCTTGATTCAGAGTTCGTTTGCAAAATGGCCAAATCTCGGGTCTCTTATGTAGTAATTCAAAAAGGAAAATCCCGGAAAAATAGCAAATGAACTCCAAATTTTCTAAAATTTTGTAAATCTCATTTTTAAATTATTTGGAAGAGATTGAAAAATAAAATCTTGATTCGGAGTCCGTTTGCAAAATGGCCAAATCCCGGGCCTCTTATGCAATAATTTAAGAAGACAAATCCCAAAAAAATAGCAAATGGACTCCCAAAATTATGAAATTTAGCAATTATCATTTTTAAATTATTTGGAAGATATTGGCAAAATAAAATCTTGATTCGGAGTTCGTTTGCAAAATGGCCAAATCCCAAGCTCTTATGTAGTAATTCAAGCCGATAAATCCCAAAAAAATACCAAATGAGCTCCAAAAATTATGAAAACTTCCAAATCACATTTTTAAATTATTTGGAAGATATTGGTGAAGAAAAATCTTGATTTGGAGCTCGTTTAGAAAAAATGGTAAAATATGGGTGCATAAAAGGGCATTTTTCGAAGAAGAAATCCAAATAAATAGCAAACGGACTTGGAAAATTTTGAAAACTTCCAGAACACAATGTTTTATTATTTTGGAAGTATTAAAAAAATAAAAATTGAATTTGGAGTCCGTTTGATATTTATTTGCATCCGGGGGGCAAAATGGTCATTTCACCCAAGCAACTGAAAAGGGCTACTTTGGGCCTTTCAAAAAAATCAGAGTTGGGCTGGAAAGGAGAAGTTCTGGCCTGCCAAGGCCCAAAGGAAGGAGGAAGCTTCTGATTTTTCAATCAAATGGCCAAGAATTAAGAGTTAGTTAGAGATTCTCTTTGATCAAGCCATGGTGATTAAGCCACATAGGCCAAGAAAGATGTCAACATCATTCTTGAACAGCTGTAATTTGGGACAACTGAGATGCTAATCTAAGGGTGATAATTTCATGATTTTTCACCTTGAATTATTAGCCATTTGATGGAAAATTGGTTACAAAAAAATGACCACATCCTTGAGCATTTTAAGGGCCATTCGGCCAGCATAGGGGGTTCAGAAATTTTATTTTCACATTTTATTTTGCTGAGTTCTCTTGGTTTTTACTTGGTTTTTCTCTCTTTGGTTGAAAGCAAAAAGAAAAAAGTTTAGAAAAGAAAGGAAATGAAAGTTTGAAGAGATAAAGCTTGAAATATAGCTTCTTGAGGTTGCTCTTGAGCACCAACTCTTGCACTTTCTTGATTTTCTATTCTTGTTTTTGCTATTTTGTTTATTATTTGGTGAGTTTCTATTTTAAATAAATGTTTTTTTATTGTTCTTCTTAAGTTATTCCTTTATCTCTTTCTTAAATATATTTTTTACAATTTTTTTTATAATATACTCACCATGGCCGAATAGCCTACATTATTCATTTAAGTTGCTGTTTTGGTTTATTTTATCATATTGTTTATGTTATTTTCTTTGATCTTGGTGTTTTAAATGTTATTTTACTTCATATTCTTGAGTTATATTTTAATTTGGTTACTTTGTTTGTTGCCATTTATGTTTTAAATATCATGTTTTTGCATTTTTAATTTTCTATTTTCATGATGTTTAAATTTGAGCATGTTTTAGATTTAGTATATCAAGTGTTTGTGAAAATGCTTGTGTGGATTTTGCATGATTTGAGTTTTATATCTTAGTTGAGCATGTTTTAGATTTAGTATATTAAGTGTTTGTGAAAATACTTGTGTGGTTTTTGCATGATTTGAGTGTTATATTCTAGTTGAGCATGTTAGTATACCAAGTGTTTGTGAAAATATCATGCTTGTTGGAGCTTGAGGCCAAGTATACCCAGTACTCGTACATTTCTGATTTTTTTGGGAATTCATCTTTAATCAGAAAATTAAGCCGATTTTTTTCCGCGTAGTTTTACATGTCCTGAGTCTTCAGTATTTTTTTTAGAAGTTTTTGAATTTTTAAAAATAGGGTAAAAAATCGTGGCTTAAAACTGGACAGTGGAGCCAGAATTGAATTTAAAGAAAAATCATTTTTTTGTTTTGGTTAAGTTACTTAGAGTGGGCTGATTAGGAGGGTTAGCTACTGACTTAGGGTAGTTTCTAAGCCTTTTTAAACTCTAAAAATGGATTTTCAAGTCTCGGGTTAAGGGTAGTCAAGTCCGGATTTTTAAACTTAGGAAATTAGAGCCATTTAAAAAAGATTTAGCCCAATTTTTACTTTTAATTCAAGCTTTCCAAAATTGTTTTCAAACAATCACAAAGTATTTTTGTTTTAGAATATTTAATTTGACATATTTTCCTAAGGTAGCCGGATATCTTTTTAGATATATGGATTTCCTTAATTAAAGGAAGAAATACATTTTCATGCATTACATTTTCATATTCATGCATTTTTATATAATATGTGATTTTTGCTATGATAATTTCTATGATATTATTATGATTTTAAGTTATGTTATATTGTTTATTATATGATTTGGAATATTTCATGATATCCTATGCTTTTTATTTAGTTATTCTTTTTGTCATATTTTTTAGCATATACTATGTTCATGCATTATTATTTTCATTTTTATTTTCATGCATATTATATGATAGCATTATTTTATATTTTATGTCATTTAAATTATATGCCATATCATCCATATTTGCCATGTCATTTAAATTATGTCATTTCATATAGAATATATTATGTTACTTAGGTTATTTTATTTGATTTAGAATATATCATATGACTTAGGATATTGCATCTCATATAGAATATACTATGTTACCTAGGTCATTTTATTTTATTTATAATATGTCATATAGCTTAGGATATTTCATTTCATTTAGAATATGCTAAGGCATTTACATTATATCATATCATTTAGGAAGCATTATATTATATAGATTTTGCTACGTCATTTTATTTATGTCATGCATATACATATTCATATCTTTTAAAATATTTTCAAAAGGATAATGATTTTCCAATAAAAAATAAAGATATTCCCGAGTTAAAATAATTCATGAGTTCTCTAACGGGTTTGCTGGAGGAAATATCATCAATTATCATTAATAAAGGAATATCTTTCTTTCAAAAAAAGAGAATGATTCGGAAAGTTTTCCAAAACTAATAAAAATTTCTATATTTTGCCACGTTTGTTGGGGAATATAGGAAAATTTTGAATTTATAAATTCTGAATCATTTTCAATCAAAAATGGAATTATTTTTCTTTAAATTGGGAATTAACTTGAAATACTAAATTTAAAACCGATTTTTTACCGAGACTTGAGATAACACACGATTAATAAGGTACCGTTTTACACGTGTGTTGTGGGGGTGCTAATCGTTCCCCGCACGTAACCGAGTCCCGAACCTGTTTCTTTGATTTCTCTGGTTTAAACGCAGACTTGAAATTGGTTTTAAAAATGTTTTAATTAATTTTTAAAATATTTTATAAAACCGATTTTAATAGGTGGCCGATCACACCTAGCTAAAAAAGATTGGTGGCGACTCCATGTCTTTTTCAAGGTCATTTTCAAAAACCTTCATTTTTATAGAGGAATTAAGTCGACTTTTCCTCGATTTTTTTTAAGTCACGCTTAACGAATAATAAAGTTTTGCGATGAGACTTGTTATTTTTTAGGTTGCGACAGCTTGGCGACTCCACTGGGACTATTAGAGAGTCAGGCCTAGAATTAGTCGTGTGTTATCAAAGTCTCGGTTTTGTTGGTTTAATTGGTAATTAATTTTAATTCCCACATTTTATTTTAATAAGGAGAATTTTGAAAATAATAAAATGTTTTTAAATATGTTCATACTCATGTGCATGCATTTTTATTATTGTTCTCTAGTTATTTAAGGTTTTATATTATAATTGCTTGTTGGTTAATGCGTTACACTATTTTTTAATGTTTTTTTAATTGTTAGGGCATTTAGAATAAGGTTTGTAGAATAGGTGGTGAAATGTTTGTTTTGTTCCTCCGCACACACTGCATTTGCATTTCCATAACATGAATCCTCTACCCGGGTTCCGTCCTTTTAAGTGGGAGTAAAGTAACTAAGCCTTCGTGATTAATCCTCCGTATGGGCTAGTGAAACACTTTCGGAGTATAAATTACCTAATGCCTTCGTGATAATCCTCCGTATGGGCATAGGAAAATATACTCTAACGGATTGAACCCGCTTTTATCGGGGTGCCTTACTAGCCTTCACCGGCGACAGTGAGGAATAATTCGGGGCCTTAGAACTGATTCACCTTCATATAATAAACCTAGGCGAAGCCATGCCGGATTTCCGTTAGAAATGCCTAAAATAGGAATACATGGAGGGACATTTCTAAACCTTTTGTTACCTATTTTACATTCTAAAGAAGTTTTGTAAATCGGGCAACGATGTACGTACATCGCCCGTAATAAATGTGTTAATCCATCCCAAAGGCACTGTGATACCTATATAAGTAGATATTTGTCGGGGCAAAATATTCATTAATCGTTTGAAAAAATAAAAATTCTTTTTCAAGCATTTTTGTATTTTGCACATTTCATACATGTGTGAATAGAGCATGTACATTTTTTGTTGTGATATTGATCTCATTCTTTGCAATAAACAGTTGGTAATCTCATTTGGTGATTTCATAAAACCGGTAGTGTTGCATGAACATTTGCATATTGTACCATAGTAGGATCCACTACCCCGAAATTCTTTTGAAAATAATATGTGTGGTTTTTCATTGAAAAAACATGTTTCAAACAATTGTAGATTAAATTTGGTGGCAAATCTTGCATAATGAGATTTTTGAATAATCAAGATTTAGGTCCCGCCAATTTCGTGTAATTATTGGTTAATTTATTTGTATCATTTTGACATCATGTCACAGTCCTAACATGCATGGTTATTCATTGTAGAATACATTTGTGATATACATGGTCATTCTTTGTACCTACCTTTGTATTAATTCATTTATTCTCCGCATGTATTATTTTGACATCATAGCATGCATGGTCATTCGTTGTAGAATACATACATAGTCATTAATTGTATATACCTGTGCATCAATTTATTCATTTTTTTTTAATGCATCATGTTGGCATTAGATTGCATCCATAGCATACATAGTCATCATAATTTCTCTGTATATGTTCATGCATTAATCATCAGTATATTCATGCACATAGGAATAGAGTATGTACATTCATAATTGTATTCTTAATCTCATGACATTTTCATTTGCATGAAAAGGGTTCGAGATATGAGGAATGAATCGGAGGAACGATTGGGTGCTTTGGAACGCAACCAAGAGGAATGTAGACATGAAATCCGGGAAATGAAGGAACAGCTGGCCAAATTGCTGAAAATGGTTGAGGATATGGGTAAAAGTAAAAAGGAACTTTCTTAGGGCTCTGTATTGTCTTCGGATCAACCAAAACCATTAGGTCCAAAACATACAATCCTTGCTGGATCCTGCACTTGTCAATGCCACAAAGGTTGCAATCTTGATGAAATTATGGACAAAATCGTGAAAATGATTAAACCTGAGAGCCTGATACCAAAGATAGAAACCTCGGATCCAGTACCATACCTGCAAACTGTTCTAGGTCCAAACCAGTATCCCCACCCTACTATGGTCCAATCGTCCATTGGGATGACCATTACGAGATTCCTGAATCCCACTCCATCACCACCAACTCCCAGTTCATATTGCTTCCCTCATCAATCACCTTATCTAGCACCTGGGATAGGAACCTCAAGCTATGTACAACCTCCAAAGGCACCGTGTCCAAATCCATACCCTTACCATGCTGTTCCGCCACATCTCCATGTAAACACACTGGTCCGAACCTTAGTGCCACCACCAAGTGCTCCAACTCCTAGGCCATGTGTGACTAAGAAACGACCCCAGGATAAGACCCAAATGCCTTTTGATCCCCTTCCAATCAGCTACCGAGAGCTTCTCCCTATACTGATCCAAAATCACATGGTTGCCTGTGTCCCATTGAAATCCCTCTTACCACCATATCCAAGGTGGTAAAATCCAAACGTAAGATATGATTATCACTGTGGAATTGTTGGCCATAACATCGAAGACTGTATAGCATTCGAAAAGAAAGTGCAAACTCTTATAGATGCCAAATGGTTGGATCCAACGACACTAATTGATAGAGGACTGGGAAAGCGTCATTAGGATTGGGAGATTTACAGCATTGAGGTGGAAAGACTTTGATCTTATATGATGTAATAGGATTTCACTTATTCAGTAGCCGGCTCTTATAGCCTTAGGATACTAGGAAGAATAAAGTGCTTGTAAAAACAGTTTTAACTATTGCTCAGATTTTGTAAACATGGTTTATACCATTATGAACGTTGATATGGGAATGAATTGATTATGTTTCAAATTTAGGAGATGTTGATGATTAAGTTCCTCCGATTCTTATTTCCTCCATGATATCTCCCCTTATGCATTTTACATCCGATCAATTATTGGTCATACCATACATTCATACATGTATCATGTTAGCATCAGGTTGCATTTATGCATTCATAATCAGCATGATTTTTCTGTATATATCCATGCATTAATTTTCTTATTACATACATCATGTTAGCATTAGGTCGCGTTCATGACACACATGGTCGGCATGATTTTCTTTGTATATACTCTGTATCAATCATTCATTGTTTGCATCGTGTTGTATTCATAGGGTATATGATCATTCATTGGGAAATACGCTGAAATGTACATGATCATTCATTGCATATATCCATGCATCAATTTGTTTATTCTATGTTGGCATTGTGATTGCATTTATTACATACATGGTCAGCATGTTTCCACTATATATGTCCATACATCATTTCTTTTATTCTTCACATGCATCAAATGACAATCATGGCTCATTCATCATGACATACATTTGGGGGGAATAAAAAAGAAGTTGGCTTGGCTTTAAGAGTCTTTGAAAGAATTTCCATTTCAAATCAGAGGTATAAGAAGCACTGAGTACCCTTTTAATACAGGCTAGTGCTATGGAGGATGAACAAGTTGCTCGAATGGAAAAAATGGAAAGGGAACAGAAAGAATTACGAGAACAGCTAGCAAAGTCTCAAGCAGAATCTAAGGATCAAATGACTAAATTGATGGAGCTGATGTCCGCCTTAATCAAGGGAAAAGGATACACTGAAAACTTTGTCGCCAGGAAAGGGTTAGAGGCACAAAAAGGTCAGAATAAGGTCGTAATGATTGATGCCCAGAACACTGTTAACCCCGTCAATATCCTAAACTCAGATGATCCAGCTGAACAGGCAAAGTTGAAAATGGTTGCAGTAAATGAGGTTGAGTTGGCAGATTCCCAAGGGAAATATCAGTTGCTAGATGAAAGGCTCCGGGTAGTAGAAAATACAGACGTATTCGGGAGTATGGAGGCGAAAGAACGATGCTTGGTCCTCGATTTAGTCATTCCTCCTAAGTTCAAGATCCCTAACTTTGTAAAATATGACGGGACGATCGATCCGTCAGCCCACATCACTATGTTCTGTCGGAAGATGACAAGTCATATAGATAATGATAAGCTTTTGATTCACTGCTTTCAGGATAGCCTCAGCGGGTCTGCAATTAGGTGGTATAGTCAGTTGAGCAAGGATCAGATTCACTCTTGGAATGATTTGGCTAGGGCTTTTCTAAACCAGTAAAAGCATATGATCGACAGGACACCTGATCGTCTCACTTTGCAAAATATGGAGAAAAGAGCTACTGACAGCTTCAAAGAATATGCACAACGGTGGATGAGCTTGGCCTCCCAAATACAACCGCCTTTGACACAAAAGGAAATCACTATCCTTTTTGTGAATACACTGCAGGCCCCGTACTATGATAGACTCGTCGGCAATGCCTCGAAGAATTTTGTGGATATAGTAATCTCAGGGGAGATGATTGAGAATGCTATCAAGAATGGGAAACTTGAAAAAGTAGGAACATCCAATGCCGAGAGAAATAAGGCACCTAGAAAGAAAGAGGAAAATGTCCAAACTATGGGAGATTTCGTCCCATATTCCCAATTTCCCTCATACCAATCATGTTACCCAATTGAGGTATCTCCAAGCCTTTATCCTTACCTACCTACCCAAACACCTAATCCTATACCAGCCCTAGCAACAAGGCCTACTTCTAGAAAACGACCGCGGGAAAATCAAGAAAGAATTCCAATCCCCATCCCTGACCTACTGCCATTACTAATAAAGAATCAGTACCTTACCCCAGTACCTTTGAAAATAGCTCCGAATCCATCAGCGAGGAGTTATGACCTTGACAGCAAGTGTGATTATCACCTAGGGGTAGTTGGGCATTCAACTGAAAAATACAGACAACTGAAGGAAAGGATTGAAAGTCTTATCCATGATGATATATTGACACTGGAGCTTATCAATCAATGGAAGGCCGCTTAGCCCTAAATCAGTTTCTTTCAGGGTTTTAGGGGGAGAATTACTACCTTGGAAGGATGTTAATAGGAGCATTTTGATGCATGTAGTTTTAGATCTTATGATGAAAACACTTGTCTCATGTCGACATTCATATAAATTAAATGAATTTTCAATTTAAATGCTTTGTGTTTGTTGTGTTTTAACAATAATTTGAATTTGCAAAAACAAGCATTAAGGAAGTTTTAATAATAGACAGTCTTGAGAATATTGTTGATCATTGTTAGAAATGACCCAACACCCTTCCCCTCTTTTTTGGGCTTCTCTATACCTAAACCTTGAATCAAGAACATTTGAAAGACCAAATGCTTCAAGGAATATGAATGATTGAACTTCAAAAAAAAAAAAAAAAAAGAAGCATTGTCATTGCAGAATAAGCAAGGATGTAAATCCTAGTCTAGGCTATGAACAAAGGAACGAACTTTTTGAAAATTTTCAAATTCCTTGAAATTCAAACAAATGAGACATTCTTTCAAGAATCTAGATTTTGGTAATTTGATCTGTGTCAAGGTTGTGCCAAAACCATTCATGTCATTTTCAACAAACCACAAAACACTAATTGCCTAAACATCACTTCATGATTGACACCTTGGGGCATAATGATTAAACTAGTTTATCCCTTGTCCCAGAGAAAACCCATTTTTAGGTCATATTTTCCTTGTCTCTTCAAAGAACTCAGATTTGAAATTCAGCCTTTTTAGTACAGACCTAGACTTGCTATGTTCCTCGTTGATACAAATTCTCATTGGTTAATCAAATTGGGGCATCAGATGCGAAAATGATAGATACATGGTGAATAAGGATGGACTAACGCATGAATCATTGGGGCATGCGATGAAAAGTGAAAAAAAATTGTAATATCATGCATATGAGAATTCGGATGATTCCAAAGTGTAAAATGAAATTTTGATTATCTATTTCCCCTGGGGATTGCTTTTCAATGTAAATATTTGTGCTTGACATGAGAAATGGCCATCTTTCATATCCCCTTCGCACAAAAAGAAATTATCCATAGTCACCCTTTTTGAGCCAAAAGAATTCTTTCTTCTTTGAACCCTGATCAAGGATCACCCTCTACACTGGAGGGCAAATGCGAGGAAAGATCTTTTACAGAACATGGAGAAATGAATCCTAGCTCAAAGACAGATGCAAAGCAAATGGAGCCCCGAATAAATATGGGCTCACTCTATCCAAAAAAAAAAGGTGGCAAAATGAAAGAAAACAAAATGTGTGAAAGACATGGCAAATTGAAAGCCAAGAACGAAGAAGGAAAAAACGCAAAAGTCAAAAAGAATGAAAAGTCCAAAAGGGACAAGTGCTTCAAAGAGAATCCTCCTCAAGAAATGATCCTTGATCTGATTACCCTCAAACACATATTTTGGCCCCATTTATCCTTTCTTTCTGAACCCTGAGCCATGGCCTACATTACGTGCTTTAAAAGTCCATTTTGATCAAGCATGAATATTTAATTTGAAAGGTTTGTTCTCAGATTTTATCCCATCTCATCGAATTATCATTTCACTAAGGAAGAATTTAGAATCCTCAAGTGTATGGTAGAACAAAAAAAAATTGGAAAGAATGGGGCTCTAGGGCGAAAACCCAAAAATGGGCAGTCTAGAGTAAAATGGAATTTTGTGATGCCATCTATGAAAGTGCCGATACCACAAAAAGAGAAGGTCATCTTAAAAAAGTGGTCATCGAGGAACATCTAAGAATGCCTGAACCTCTCAAATTGATAGCTCTCATTCGGAGGATTGTCTTCAAATAAAACTGAAATTTTTTTCTCCAAGATTAAACTTTCCGGTTTAAACATCCCGGCCAATCTTGACGCTTGTCAAAAAGCCTTGATATGGAAACTAAAAGAATGTTGAATTTGTTTGGTTCTCAATGAATTCATGATTTATGAAACCTGTTCCATTTGTGAGCCTAGAAGGGATATACATTTTTGTCATGAAGTTTTCCTGGAAAAGCCAGAATCTTGTTATACCAAGCCTTGCCAATCCCAGTTAAAAAACCCAGATTGACACTTAGAGAAATTTCTAACAATGATCATCAGTCTTTGATGCACCCAAAAGAGTGTATCTTATTTAACCTTGCACTAAAAAGATAAATTGTAAGTATAGTAGTTAGCAAGGGTCGAGTCCTCAGGGATTGGGTTTTAGTTTATAAGTTAATAGTTTAAAACTTAAATTCAAGAACAATAAAAGAAAAGGGGTTTTTGAAGCCAGATTTAAACTAAAGTAAATAATAAGAATAAGATGCAAGGCGGTATAACCAGCCAATAAAAATATATATACTAAATTAGGCGGTATAACCAGCCAATAAAAATATATATACTAAATTAGGCGGTATAACCAGCCAATAAAAATAAAACAAAGTTAATATACAAATTAGGCGGTATAACCAGCCAATAAAAATAAATATAAAAAATAAGCAAACTAAAAGTAAGAAAACAAATAAGTAAGAAGAATCAAATATGAAAAATATGGTTAAGGTTTCATTCTCCACCACTAGACATCATTAAGAATCAATTTCAGATCTATCAATATCAACCAACTATCAAAGTTAACAACCGTAGATAACAACAAGCTCTGTTACCCCAATCTTTCCTTAGTTTGTCGTTAAATAGAACAAGCTCTCTATTTAATCTCTAACCATTAAACAACCTAGAATAAGCTCTCTAAATTCAATTTAATGGCAGCTTTATGATGAGAAAGATAGGTTGATCTAAGCAACAAACACATAAGCTCGGATTGTTCAACTTAGGTTATGTTCCACTTTGCAATTATTGAAAACTTGACCATAATCATTAATCACAAATTGCCACTTATGAATAGGAAATCAAGACAATTACACGGATCAGGACTCCTAAACTAGCAATAGATAATTATCAAGATCTATCTAGTTGTACACCTAAATAAATCAAGACAACATCATGAACAATTCTTGTAGAAGAACATAAGCAACTTTGATAGAAAATTAATGATAGATAGAATCTGAAAATCAATCACAAAACATGTCTAGGGCTTTGAAATCACCCTTAACCAAATAGAAGTTTAGCCTAGCATAGGCATTGTAAACATAAACATAAAATTAAAGAAAATCTAAGAAGAAAATAAAAGAAAGAAAGAAGAAGAGGAAGAATATTAATTATCCAACCTCTTGCTCTCTCTAAAGAAAAAGAAAACTAGAGAAAAGAAAGAAAACTAGAGAAAAGAAAGAAGAAGAAAACTTAGAGAATTTTATTAAAATGGCTAATATCCTACCTATGTACAATATGATCCCTTACAATCATCCAAGGCCCTCTATTTATACACATTTTGGAGGGCTAAATGACAAGAGACAAGCTTTACAAATTTCAAATGTAGGTATAATAGGTGGGTGCATTTTCTAACAATTTTCGTCATATATGACGATTTTGATCAGCCAACTTGATGGTCGATTTTGTCAATTTTGGAAGCCTTATCTGATCACATGGTCTTCTAGAAAAATGTTACCCTATCAGTTACTGATCCATATCCGTTGGAATCAGCTCATTTGCTGATGTGGATAAGAAGATATGGGCATAATACGAAAACAGGTCAGCACAGACGTCATTGCACATCAGCCAACTTGATGGTCGATTTCGCTAGGGAAAACGACTCCGTTTCAAGAAGTGTAAAACATGAAAAAGATAGATATGCCTCTTATCTTTGCATGGCTACAAATTTCAGCCTTATTGCTTCAGTGAAACTCGAGATATAGCTGATATGGCAAAAGGTGTCGGAACTGGAACTGAACTGGATTTGCCCTTAATTCTAGTAATCTGAAATCACTCAAAGAAACTTGTGAAAAACACCAAAATACATAAAAATATAAAAGATCATAAACACAATTAGACTAAACAATAATAACTCGTATTTGACACAAAACAATAATAAAACATAACTAAAAACTATATAATTATACGAGTTATCACACCCCCACACTTAGATTGTTGCTAGTCCCTAGCAACGACTCAATAAAAATAAAATAATAAAATCTAATCTAATCCATTTTCGTAGGAAATCACGGTGGCACTTAGCATGTGACACAAGCCTTTAAACCCCTAGGTGTCCCTAGGGGACGAGTTTAGTCTCGTGAGGATTTACTAGAACGATACCCACAAACATTGAAAAACTAAAATATAAATAAACTGCATATACTAAAAATATTTACTCCTAATCCTTTCAATACAAATTAGAGACAATATTTGAACAAGTCTTATAAACTAATCAATAGCTTAAAGAATTTCACAAAAAATCATGCTTGAATGTAAATTGTTTGAGTTAAGCCAATATTAGCATAACATATCTCAATCAAAATATTGCATGTTCAAATTTAATCTCAACTTCTCACATGGGATACCCTCATGATTTTCACTCTTTAAAGTAGTGGTGAAGTGTTTACACTCAATCAATCTCATGAAAACAGTTCTACCATATTCTTGCTTGTCCACCTATTCTCCACTATTTAGATCATACAACTTCATGAATCAAGAGGTCTTTAATCAAGGTTGTAATGGGGCCAAGGGGTTTGTAATGTGGTTGAAGAACAAAAGGATAAAGATATCACAAAGGTTCCAAAGAGTTCATAAAGTTTAGAGACATAAAAAGATCATACAAAGAAACTTCTCAAAACTCTTTACAAGTACATAGTCACCTAGGCCGGATATTCATATTGGGCCTTTTCTTCATTCTAAACGACTTTGTAACATCTTTTTCTTTTTCCACAAATTCAAGAGATGATTCATATTTTTTTTTTTTACATAGGAATGTATTTGCCAGTATTCCATTTCTTTTTCTCTTGACTTTTCTTTTCTTTTCCCTCCACACTTATTTCTTGTTTCTAACCCAAATTTTTAACTAAAAATATCCCTTGTCTTTGCAACTTGTCTCAAAACATGCTAATTCATCTTTGGAACAAAGGTAAAGATATAAGTATATTTAGGTTAGGGACAAGTTATGGTTACCAAAGAGATAGCTTATTCAATGTAGGCTCAAATTGGTTCACTAAGGGTGTGTTCTCTTGGAACATCAATAAGGGATGGCTGTTTGGCCCTGGCTAAAAATCCTAATGCCTCTATCATATTCATGTTGTCACATGTATCAATATAGTCTCAAACGGTTTAAAGCAAGTTCTAGAGAATCATGTAATCATAAGAGCACTCAAGAAAGAAATTAGATTGATTTCTATAATGCATCAATCATTATAGGCTCAAAAACTCACAAGGATGATTATACAAGTCAGATTAAGTCTAAACATGCTTCTTTCTCAATCAACATATTATATTAACATTGGCTCATAAAAAGGTTGACATCAAGCTCAATTCTCATGAAAATCTTCTCACTAATAAATCTGTTTTAGACTTATGCAATTCATATCTCATCATTGTATTAAAAAGGAACTAAAACTCACAAAAAAAAATAATAATAATAATAAAGAAAAAAAAAATAGTAGACAAAAATAAAAGAAATCCTAAATCATTCCCCCCTACACTTAATTCTTACATTGTCCTCAATGTAAGTCTATTAACTCAAATGAAAGAATCATGTGTAAGAGAAAAGAACTAATAACATAAGAATAGGAACAACTAAGACTCAAAACAAAACAAAACCATGCAACCTAAATAATCCTAAAATACTAAACAAAAATTAACAAGTAAACATAAAAAGATTAAAATCAAACTGACAAGGTATGTCTCAAGTCTCCCTTACTCAGACCTTGTTCAGAATGAATACTTCTAAATTGCTTAAAACACAACAAACTTTTTTTTTTTTTTTTTTTTTTTTTTTTTGAAAAGAAGAAATCAAACTAACAAGGTATGTCTCAAGTCTCCCTTACTCAGACCTTGTTCAGAATGAATACTTCTTAATTTTTTTTTTTTTTTTAATTTAGCAAAATATGTCCCTTACCCCCTACTAAAATATGACATTGTCCCCAATGTCAAATTTTAAAGGTAGAATTTAGGAGATATTACCTGCAGAGGTTGCTAACCACTTATTATAACTGAGACACAACAAGCAAAATGTTAGATAATGTCACAAAGACAAAGTGCAATCCACTCCTTGCTCGTCCATATCTCTTTTTCTTTTTCCGAGCGTTTGCGAAACAACCGTAGCAGATAAACACTCATAAGCTTGGAGCTTTTTAAGTAAATCTTCAATGGTTGTAGCAGAAATTATGGTTCTCCTTGCCTCTGAAAACATGAATCCATTATCCACAGCATTATCTAAATATAAAAGCAAATTACTAAAATAACCATTAATATTAAGCAAACCAATGGGTTTCTTATTTGTGACCAAAGATGACCAAGAAGCCACGCAAGCTATTTCTTCCAATGTACCCAGACCTCCTGGTAAAGCAATGAATGCATCGGCAGAATGGTACATGATTGTTATCCGTTCAGGGACACTCCAGACTTGTATTTCCTTACCCACGGTAGGTCCACAAAAACTTGTGAATAGTTTTGGCACGATTCCTAGAACTGGACTTCCTCCGGCGTGTGCTGCTGTAGCGACTGCTCCCATTAAACCCGTACTACCGCCTCCATAAATCAAGTGGATCTTTTGTTGGGCAAGTATTACTCCAACTCTTATGGCTTCATCAGCGAATATGTTATTTTTCCCTGGATAAGCACCTCCAAAGACACAAATTTTTTTAATGCGCTGGGATGAAGTACTTTCCATTTTTTTTTTCTTCGAGTGCCTGAAAGAGAATGAGTACATGGTGTAATATATAGAGGACTCAGTAGTGAATCAGACAAGAGTAATAATGTCGCCGAAAGTGTATCTGACCTGTCAGAAGAAAATGTTAACCTAACAAAAGATTTTTGCGTGATTTCAGGAAGAAAATCAAAAAGAGAAGAAAAATCAACCGTAAAAGTCAAGAGTAATAATGTCGCCGAAAGTGTATTTGACCTGTCAGAAGAAAATGTTAACCTAACAAAAGATTTTTGCGTGATTTCAGGAAGAAAATCAAAAAGAGAAGAAAAATCAACCGTAAAAGACAAATAAAAAAAAAAGAGAATAATTACACAAATCGAACAACACGTAAATTAAACCAAAATGAAGTTATTGCAAATCAAACCAAAAGCTGAGAAGTCATTTATTGTAGTTGTGATTGTGGCTCACATCTTCCTCTGGTTTTACGTCCAGAAACGGCTTAAACGCCTTCTATGAGTCGAGGATATGCTTCCCATCCAGTTTTCTTACAAGCTGGCAAACAGGGTCTTTTAACATCAGATTCCCAAGATGTTGCCATTCCCTTTGGAATTGCGGCCATAAATCAAGAATTTCTCTTTGTACGTCTCCACTAGGATGCGTCTCAAGAGAAAGTTGGATATTACCCAAATTCTCCTTACTCAGTCCATCCTTAATGAATTCAATTTTATCATCTCGATTAGAGGACGGAATCCCAATAGAACGACATTTACCGTTACACGTCCATCGTGCACATTTGTGGCAATTTGAACTCATGCGCTTTGCTCGTCGCTTCTTTGCAAAAGTGCTTCTACCTGTACTTGGTAAATGCAAAACAGGAAGATATTCATCTTCACGTACCTTGGCTTCAATTATCCAACGTATGTCTTCAGGAATCCCTTTGTGCATAAGCATTCTTAATCTTTCAAATCGAACTTGGTAAAGCTTTAGTAAAATATTTCGAGGAAAAGGAGGAAATCGTTTCTGCAATCTTGTGAGAATATCATCCATCCTGAAAAAAAAAATGAAAAAAAAAATTGAAAGAGAAATTTATATACAATATCAGTTTTATGGGTAGCTGATGGAACCGACTTAAATAATCATGGAGTACCGTTATCCGCCATTTAACCGGGGTTAAAAAAATTATATTTACATCTAGTTATTTTCAAAACAAGGATCAGAAAGAAAAACAACATAAAAAAACTCAAAAACAAAACACTCTAAATAAAATCCTAAATTCTTCCCCCCACACATAATTCTTACATTGTCATTAATGTAATGCTATTAATCCCAAATGAAAGAATCATGTGTAAGTGAAAAGAACTAATAAACAAAATAAACTTATGCAGCCTAAATGAACTTAGAAACACTAAACACAATTAGCAAAGAAACATAAGAAAAAGATAAAGAAAAAGAGAGCAAATCTAAGGATGGCAGTTTGGCAATGCTTTCACTAATTAGGCTGCCTCCCCCAATTAGCACTTGATTGATTGTTTTCAGCCTAGCCAATTCCCCTTCTTGGCTTTTTAGGATCTTTTGGCAGTTTGGCAATGCTTCCACTTTGCAATTATTGAAAACTTGACCATAATCATTAATCACAAATTGCCACTTATGAATAGGAAATCAAGACAATTACACGGATCAAGACTCCTAAACTAGCAATAGATAATTATCAAGATCTATCTAGTTGTACACCTAAATAAATCAAGACAACATCATGAACAATTCTTGTAGAAGAACATAAGCAACTTTGATAGAAAATTAATGATAGATAGAATCTGAAAATCAATCACAAAACATGTCTAGGGCTTTGAAATCACCCTTAACCAAATAGAAGTTTAGCCTAGCATAGGCATTGTAAACATAAACATAAAATTAAAGAAAATCTAAGAAGAAAATAAAAGAAAGAAAGAAGAAGAGGAAGAATATTAATTATCCAACCTCTTGCTCTCTCTAAAGAAAAAGAAAACTAGAGAAAAGAAATAAAACTAGAGAAAAGAAAGAAGAAGAAAACTTAGAGAATTTTATTAAAATGGCTAATATCCTACCTATGTACAATATGATCCCTTACAATCATCCAAGGCCCTCTATTTATACACATTTTGGAGGGCTAAATGACAAGAGACAAGCTTTACAAATTTCAAAGGTAGGTATAATAGGTGGGTGCATTTTCTAACAATTTTCGTCATATATGACGATTTTGATCAGCCAACTTGATGGTCGATTTTGTCAATTTTGGAAGCCTTATCTGATCACATGGTCTTCTAGAAAAATGTTACCCTATCAGTTACTGATCCATAGCCATTGGAATCAGCTCATTTTCTGATGTGGATAAGAAGATATGGGCATAATACGAAAACAGGTCAGCACAGACGTCATTGCACATCAGCCAACTTGATGGTCGATTTCGCTAGGGAAAACGACTCCGTTTCAAGAAGTGTAAAACATGAAAAAGATAGATATGCCTCTTAGCTTTGCATGGCTACAAATTTCAGCCTTATTGCTTCAGTGAAACTCGAGATATAGCTGATATGGCAAAAGGTGTCGGAACTGGAACTGAAATGGATTTGCCCTTAATTCTAGTAATCTGAAATCACTCAAAGAAACTTGTGAAAAACACCAAAATACATAAAAATATAAAAGATCATAAACACAATTAGACTAAACAATAATAACTCGTATTTGACACAAAACAATAATAAAACATAACTAAAAACTATATAATTATACGAGTTATCAGTCTTCAAAAAGATTTGTACATCACACATTGTGGGGTTAATATTTTTTGTTCAGAAGTTTTCAAAATGAGAAAATAAATAAAGATATATATTTTTTGAAATACCCATTTTGATGTTGACATGAGACAAGGATTTTTCTAACTCAAAGGTATAGAACTGCCAGAATAGGTCCTGACTTCCAGATATGAGAAGAAGAAATATAACCCAGTTCAGATCTCTGTTGATGAAAGTTTGAAAACTGTTGGGGCAAAGAGAATAGCCAAAATGAATTGAAGATATACTCTGATTTGAAGAGGAAAAATGAATTTGAAAGGCTAAGCCAAAGTCTAGAAAAACAACCGGGGGCATTTGTATCACTCATGAGCACTCATCTTTTTATCGAGCTTTTGCCTCTCCACAGTGTCGGCAAGCATTTGCATCATTCATGGGTATTTGCATTGGCATTATTCCATAAGCATCTTCTTTTTACCTTTACATTTACATTCTTCATGGAATTCGCATTTGCGTCATCTCAAGCAATTGCATCATTTCTAGAATCATTGCATTTTCATTATTGTGTGATAATCATAAACCATTTACATGAACACAATTAGTAAGGGCATCTGCCTCAAGAAAATTTGCATCAATCTAAGTTATTTGAATCTACATCAAGAAGCATTTGCATCAATCTAAGTTATTTACATTTGCATCAAAGACATTTGCACCAGCCTAAGTCATTTGTATCTTATTCAACATATGTATCTTCATCAAAAAGCATTCGCATCTTCTCAAAACTTTTAGGTTAATTTTCAACAATTCTTCAAATACCATTTTTAAGGCCTACGGCCAACATTCTTAAGACCACCGGGCATAACGTTTTTTCAAATCATGGGTAAGGCCTATGGGCACCATTTTTAAGACCTCCGGGCACCATTCTTAAGACCTCCGGGCATAATTTTTCCAAATCACGGGTAAGGCCTACGGGCACCATTTTTAAGACCTCCGGGCACCATTCTTACGACCTCCGGGCATAATTTTTTCAAATCACGGGTAAAGCCTACGGGCACCATTCTTAAGACCTCCGGGCATAATTTTTTCAAATCACGAGTAAGGCCTACGGGCACCATTCTTAAGACCTCCGGGCATAATTTTTTCAAACCACGGGTAAGGCCTAAGGGCACCATTTTTAAGACCTCCGGGCACTATTCTTAAGACCTCCGGGCATAAGTTTTTTCAAATCACGGGTAAGGCCTACGGACACCATTTTTAAGACCTCCGGGCACCATTCTTAAGACCTCTAGGCAAAATTTTTTTAAATCACGGGTAAGGCCTACGGGCACCATTTTTAAGGCCTACGGGCACTATTCTTAAGACTTTCGGGCATAATTTTTTCAAATCACGGGTAAGGCCTCCGGGCACCATTCTTAAGACCTCCGGGCATAATTTTTTCAAACCACGGGTAAGGCCTACAGGCACCATTTTTAAGACCTCCGGGCACCATTCTTAAGACCTCCGGGCATAATTTTTTCAAATCATGGGTAAGGCCTACGGGCACCATTTTTAAGACCTCCGGGCACCATTCTTAAGACCTCCGGGCATAATTTTTTTCAAATCACGGGTAAGGCCTACGGGCACCATTTTTAAGACCTTCGGGCACCATTCTTAAGACCTCCGAGCATAATTTTTTCAAATCACGGGTAAGGCCTACGGGCACCATTTTTAAGGCCTACGGGCACCATTCTTAAAACCTCCGGGCATAATTTTTTCAAATCACAGGTAAGGCCTACGGGCACCATTTTTAAGACCTCCGGGCACCATTCTTAAGACCTCCGGGCATAATTTTTTCAAATCACGGGTAAAGCCTACGGGCACCATTCTTAAGACCTCCGGGCATAATTTTTCAAATCACGGGTAAGGCCTACGGGCACCATTTTTAAGACCTCCGGGCATTATTTTTTTCAAATCACGGGTAAGGCCTATGGGCACCATTTTTAAGACCTCCGGGCACTATTCTTAAGACCTCCGGGCATAATTTTTCAAATCACGGGTAAGGCCTCCGAACACCATTTTTAAGACCTCCGGGCATAATTTTTCAAATCACGGGTAAGGCCTACGGGCACTATTTTTAAGACCTCCGGGCATAATTTTTCAAATCACGGGTAAGACCTACGGGCACAATTTTTAAGACCTCCGGGCATAATTTTTTAAATCACAGGTAAGGCCTCCGGGCACCATTTTTAAGACCTTCGGGTATAATTTTTCATCATGGGTAAGACCTCCGGGCACCATTTTAAAGACCTCTGGGCACCATTTTAAAGACCTCCGGGCACCAATTTTTAAGACCTTCGGGCACCAATTTTTAAGATCTCCGGGCACCATTTTAAAGACCTTCGGGCACCAGTTTTTAAGACCTTTGGGCTCCATTTTAAAGACCTCCGGGCACCATTTTAAATACCTTCGGGCACCAGTTTTTAAGACCTTCGGGCACCATTTTAAAGACCTTCGAGCACCAGTTTTAAAGACCTTCGGGCACCAGTTTTAAAGACCTTCGGGCACCAGTTTTTAAGACCTTCGGGCACCATTTTTAAAGACCTTCGGGCACCAGTTTTAAAGACCTTCGGGCACCTATTTTAAAGACCTTTGGGCACTAATTTTTAAGATCTTCGGGCACTATTTTTAAAGACCTTCGGACACCAGTTTTAAAGATCTTCAGGCACTAGTTTTAAAGACCTTCGGGCACCAGTTTTTGAGACCTCCGGGCACCATTTTAAAGACCTTTGGGCACCAATTTTTAATACCTCCGGGCACCATTTTAAAGACCTTCGGGCACCAATTTTTAAGATCTTCGGGCACCATTTTAAAGACCTTCGGGCACCAGTTTTTTAAGACCTTCGGACACTATTCTTAAGACCTTCGGGGCCAATTTTTTCTTTTTGAAAATCGAATCTGTTTCCTTAAGACGGGTCGAGTCTTGATTAGTCAGGGAATTCAATTTAAGGACAAATCTTCAATTTACAGCAATTTTTCTTTTTTTAAATCGAATCTGTTTCCTTAAGACGGGTCGAGCCTTGATTAGTCAGGGAATTCAATTTAAGGACAAATCTTCAATTTACAGCAATTTTTCTTTTTGAAAATCGAATCCGTTTCCTTAAGACGGGTCGAGCCTTAATTAGTCAGGGAATTCAATTTAAGGACAAATCTTCAATTTACAGCTTTTTCAAAAAAAAAAGAAAAAAGAAAAAAGAAACCCATTTCCCTTTCCTTCACATGTGATTTTACTGACCGTACAAAATTAGTTTTGTTTATCTTTGCCTGATTCCTGATTCTCAGCAATAGCCAAAGAGGGGCAGCTGTAGTTACCTAATTTTGTCCGGACCACTAAAACAGGTATATTTTCTTCCTAAATTGATGTTTCCGAATGTAAAAAGATTTTTTTTCATCCTGCAGGTGGTACTCCGAGACTTAGTTTAAGAGGTCGAGCATAAAAAGTCAAACTTAAAAAAAAAAGTCAACCCCAAAAAAGTCAACACCAAAAAGTCAACAACTAAGAAAGTCAACCCACTTTCAAAATCAAGATTTTAAGTTCAATTGAAAAATGGAAAGAATTTTGATAATCCGAGGTCTACATTGAAAGATATGGAGTTCGGAAGTTGGCATTTGGGGATTCAGTAGAAAGGAAACCCTAATCCGAGAAATTTAGGGAAAAGTGCTTAAACGATCAAATTGGTCAAAATTGAAGGTTCCAAATGAAAGATAAGCACTGACTACGGGTAATGGAGAAGCCACTTGCAAGAAAAACCGAAAAAAAAAGTTAATCCGGGAGAAAACTGAGAATTAAGGTTTTTAGTGGATTCCGGTGAAATTAGGAAGAATCACAGAAATGGCCCGACTTGGTAAGACCAAAGCCCCAATGGATGAGGAATGGTTAAAAAGGGATAACACAAGGCTCAGCTTGAAGAAAATCTAAAAATCGGACTTGTTTTGAGCAAAATCGGGTTCGCAGGCAAAAGGGCAAAATTCGAAAATGCGGGAAAAATAGCAAATGAACTCCGAAAATTCTAAAAAATTTCAAATCTCATTCTTAAACCATTTGGAAGAGATTGGAAAAAGAAAATCTTGATTTAGAGTTCGTTTGCAAAATGGCCAAATCCCGGGTCTCTTATGTAGTAATTCAAAAAGGAAAATCCCAGAAAAATAGCAAATGAACTCCAAATTTTCTAAAATTTTGCAAATATCATTTTTAAATTATTTGGAAGAGAGTGGAAAAATAAAATCTTGATTCGGAGTCCGTTTGCAAAATGGCCAAATCCCGGGCCTCTTATGCAATAATTCAAGAAGATAAATCCCGGAAAAATAGCAAATGGACTCCAAAAATTTTGAAATTTTGCAGATATCATTTTTAAATTATTTATAAGAGATTGGCAAAATAAAATCTTTATTCGGAGTTCGTTTGCAAAATGGTCAAATCCCGAGCTCTAATGCAGTAATTCAAGCCGATAAATCCCGAAAAAATACCAAACGAGCTCCAAAAATTATGAAAACTTCTAGATCACATTTTTAAATTATTTGGAAGAGATTGGTGAACAAAAATCTTGATTTGGAGCTCGTTTAAAAAATGGTAAAATGTGGGTGCATAAAAGGGCATTTTTGGAAGAAAAAATCCAAATAAATAGCAAACGGACTTGGAAAATTTTGAAAACTTCCAGAACACAATGTTTTATTATTTTGGAAGTATTAAAAAAAATTGAATTTGGAGTCCGTTTGATATTTATTTGCATCCGGGGGGCAAAACGGTCATTTCACCCAAGCAACCGAAAATGGCTACTTTGGGCCGTTCAAAACAATCAGAGTTGGGCTAGAAAAGAGAAGTGCTGGCCTGCCAAGGCCCAAAGGAAGGAGGAAGCTTTTGATTTTTCAATCAAATGGCCAAGAATTAAGAGTTAGTTAGAGATTCTCCTTGATCAAGCCATGGTGATTAAGCCACATAGGCCAAGAAAGATGTCAACATTATTCCTGAACAGCTGTAATTTAGGACAGCTGAGATGCTAATCTAAGGGTGATAATTTCATGATTTTTCACCTTGAATTATTAGCCATTTGATGGAAAATTGGTTACGAAAAAATGACAACATCCTTGAGCATTTTAAGGGCCATTCGGCCAGTATAGGGGGGTTCAGAAATTTTATTTTCACATTTCATTTTGCTGAGTTCTCTTGGTTTTTACTTGGTTTTTCTCTCTTTGGTTGAAACCAAAAAGAAAAAGTTTAGAAAAGAAATGAAAGTTTGAAGAGATAAAGCTTGAAATATAGCTTCTTGAGCACCAACTCTTGCACTTTCTTGATTTTCCATTCTTATTTGTGCTATTTTGATTATTATTTGGTGAGTTTCTATTTTAAATAAATGTTTTTTTTATTGTTCTTCTTAAGTTCTTCCTTCATCTCTTTCTTAAATATATTTTTTACAATTTTTTTTTATAATATACTCACCATGGCCGAATGGCCTACATTATTCATTTAAGTTGCTGTTTTGGTTTATTTTATCATATTGTTTATGTTATTTTCTTTGATCTTGGTGTTTTAAATGTTATTTTACTTCATATTCTTGAGTTATATTTTAATTTGGTTACTTTGTTTGTTGCCATTTACGTTTTAAATATCATGTTTTTGCATTTTTAATTTTCTATTTTCATGATGTTTAAATTTGAGCATGTTTTAGATTTAGTATATCAAGTGTTTGTGAAAATGCTTGTGTGGATTTTGCATGATTTGAGTTTTATATCTTAGTTGAGCATGTTTTAGATTTAGTATATTAAGTGTTTTTGAAAATGCTTGTGTGGTTTTTGCATGATTTGAGTGTTATATTTTAGTTGAGCATGTTAGTATACCAAGTGTTTGTGAAAATGCCATGCTTGTTGGAGCTTGAGGCCATTTGGCTACTCCATGTGTTTTGCATTGTGTGTTGCATTTTTGCCAGGTTAGTTGGTAGGTTTTTGCATTTGCATGATATTTGATTTAGTTTTGCATGCTAATATACCAAGTGTTTGTGAAAATGCCATGTTTGCTAGTTACATTATTCCATTCAGCCACTCTTGGAATCTTTGCATTGTATGTGCATTTTTGCTATGTTAGTTGATAGGTTAGCATTTGCATGATATTTGGTTGAGTTTTTGGTTAAAGCATGCTTTGTGTTTGTGAAAATGCCATGCATATTTTAGTTATTAAGTTTGGTTTATTTGCTATGCATGTTCATGCATTTTAGGTCTAGGTTGCATTAAATGCCA
This sequence comes from Fremontodendron californicum, assembly GCA_030761205.1. Lineage (NCBI taxonomy): Eukaryota > Viridiplantae > Streptophyta > Magnoliopsida > Malvales > Malvaceae > Fremontodendron > Fremontodendron californicum. Next base: position 5,885,587 of record JAULJL010000023.1, on the reverse strand, counting down.
TGCAAGTTCATTTAGGTCTAGGTCACTATATAAATGCCATGCATTTTTTCATGACATTTAGGTTTAAACTCATGCATTTGATGCACTATGGTTGCTGTATTTTTTCATGCATTTCATGTTCATGCCACTTGAATAATGACTTGAGCCAATTAATGGTTCAAAGTCATGCTCTCTTGAGCACACTTGTGGAAAATTAAAGTTTGTCAAATTGGTTATTCTACCTTTGTAATTTTTTTTACTTAGCCAATTTTTATCTAACTTTCAAAAAGTCTTAGCTACTATTTGTGAGCCATTTTATGAGTTTCAAATATTTTTACTTTGATTTTTAAATGATTTTATCAAAGGCAAAAAAATGTGTTTTGACAAAACAGTTTTTTCACCCAATACTCGTACATTTCTGATTTTTCTTGGAATTCATCTTTAATCAGAAAATTAAGACGATTTTTTCCCATGTATTTTTACATGTCTTGAGTCTCCAGTATTTTTTTTAGAAGTTTTTGAATTTTTAAAAATAGTGTAAAAATCGTGGCTTAAAACTGGACAGTGGAGTCAGAATTGAATTTAAAGAAAAATCATTTTTTTGTTTTGGTTAAGTTACTTAGAGTGGGCTGATTAGGAGGGTTAGCTACTGACTTAGGGTAGTTTCTAAGCCTTTTTAAACTCTAAAAATGGATTTTCAAGTCTCGGGTTAAGGGTAGTCAAGTCCGGATTTTTAAACTTAGGAAATTAGAGCCATTTAAAAAAGATTTAGCCCAGTTTTTACTTTTAAGTCAAGCTTTCCAAAATTGTTTTCAAACAATCACAAAGTATTTTGGTTTTAGAATATTTAATTTGACATATTTTCCTAAGGTAGCCGGATATCTTTTTAGATATACGGATTTCCTTAATTAAAGAAAAAAGTACATTTTCATGCATTGCATTTTCATATTCATGCATTTTTATATAATATGTGATTTTTGCTATGATAATTTCTATGATATTGTTATGATTTTAAGTTATGTTATATTGTTTATTATATGATTTGGAATATTTCATGATATCCTATGCTTTTTATTTAGTTATTCTTTTTGTCATATTATTTAGCATATACTATGTTCATGCATTATTATTTTCATTTTTATTTTCATGCATATTATATGATAGCATTATTTTATATTTTATGTCATTTAAATTATATGCCATATCATCCATATTTGCCATGTCATTTAGATTATGTCATTTCATATAGAATATATTATGTTACTTAGGTTATTATATTTCATTTAGAATATATCATATGACTTAGGATATTGCATCTCATATAGAATATACTATGTTACCTAGGTCATTTTATTTTATTTATAATATGTCATATAACTTAGGATATTTCATTTCATTTAGAATATGCTAAGGCATTTATTTATTTCATTTAGAATATGCTAAGGCATTTACATTATATCATATCATTTAGGAAGCATTATATTAGTTAGATTTTGCTATGTCATTTTATTTATGTCATGCATATACATATTCATATCTTTTAAAATGTTTTCAAAAGGATAATGATTTTTCAATAAAAAATAAAGATATTCCCGAGTTAAAATAATTCATGAGTTCTCTACCGGGTTTGCTGGAGGAAATATCATCAATTATCATTAATAAAGGAATATCTTTCTTTCAAAAAAAGAGAATGATTCGGAAAGTTTTCCAAAACTAATAAAAATTTCTATATTTTGCCACGTTTGTTGGAGGAAATATCATCAATTATCATTAATAAAGGAATATCTTTCTTTCAAAAAAAGAGAATGATTCGGAAAGTTTTCCAAAACTAATAAAAATTTCTATATTTTGTCACGTTTGTTGGGGAATATAGGAAAATTTTGAATTTATAAATTTCGAATCATTTTCAATTAAAAATGGAATTATTTTTCTTTAAATTGGGAATTAACTTGAAATACTAACTTTAAAACCGATTTTTTACCGAGACTTGAGATAACATACGATTAATAAGGTACCGTTTTATACGGGCGTTGTGGGGGTGCTAATCCTTCCCCGCACGTAACCGAGTCCCGAACCCGTTTCTTTGATTTCTCTGGTTTAAACGCAGACGTGAAATTGGTTTTAAAAATATTTTAATTAATTTTTAAAATATTTTATAAAACCGGTTTTAAAAGGTGGCCGATCGCACCTAGCTAAAAAATATTGGTGGCGACTCCATGTCTTTTTCAAGGTCATTTTCAAAAACCTTCATTTTTCTAGAGGAATTAAGTCGACTTTTCCTCGATTTTTTTTAAGTCACGCTTAACAAATAATAAAGTCTTGCGATGAGACTTGTTATTTTTTAGGTTGCGACAACACTACACGTGCATTTGCATATCATGAATCCTATACCCGAGTTCCGTCCTTTTAGGTGGGAGCAAAGTAACTAAGCCTTCGTGATTAACAATCCGCATGGGCTAGTGAAACACTTCCGGAGTACTAAATTACCTAAGCCTTCGTGATTAACAATCCGCATGGGCTAGGAAATAGACTCTAACGAATTGAACCCGTTTTTATCAGGGTGCCTTACTAGCCTTCACCGGTAACAATGGGGAACAATTCGGGGCTTTTAGAACTAATTCACCTTCATATAGTAAACCTAGGCAAAGCCATGCCGAATTTCCAATTAGATATCCCGAAGTTAAGAACACATGGAGAAATATTTCCAATCCTTTTACCTTCTATTCTACTTTCCGAATAAGTTTATTTTTGAAAATTGGACAATGATGAACATACATCACAATGCCCGTAATAAGTGTTGGTATTTCATCCCAGGGGTGTTATAATGCCGAAATTTTGTTGGCATCCTCGGGATAATTATTGTTTTGAATTATATTTTTTTTGTATTATTCGTATTTATTTCCGTTACTAATTCTTTTTTTTTTTTGCATTCTTGTCATCATTTTTTGCACATGGAAAGTTATTGGTCTAGGGATAATATTCAACAAAAGGGCTTTCATGGAAGGTCAGAGTGTCTGAGTGGTCGAGAAGCATTTAGAGGTTAGGAAACGGTCCGAGAAAGGTCAGCATGATAATAGGGATTGTTTGAAGATGGGATATGTGTCAGCATTGCCAGCCGAGGTTGATCTTACTATCAAGCAAAATGATCTTCGGGAATTGATGGATATATGGAATCAGTGGAATATATCAGAAAAAGAAGCCTTCACTCAGACTTATAGGGACATAGCACTGCTAGTTCAGGTTAAGGTCAGTGGTGAGGTAATTCGAGCTATGGTGCACTTCTGGAATCCCGCTTATCGGTGTTTTACCTTCAACCGAGAGGATATGACTCCAACCATAGAGGAATATTCGACCTTGCTACATATTGAGAATGTTATTCCCGATCATATTTATTTGAAGGATACAAAGACGTCGGGTTTCAAGAAAAATGTGTCTAAAATTCTGGGAGTGGAAAGAAATTGGATCGAAAGCCATGTTGTCCGAAAAAGGGTAAGCTACTGTATATCATGGGACATTTTACGGACCTTAATCCATAGCTATTCAAGTAAGGAGACAGTTAGGAATATTTTTGCATTGGCTATCTACGGTTTGTTATCTTCCCAAAGATATTAGGGTATGTAGATGTGGCGATATTTGATGTTTTTGAGAGGCTTGAGCAAAGGATAAACCCAGCCCCGACAATTACAGCAGAAACAATCCGATCCCTGAATTTCTGTAGACGGGAAGGAAAAGGGCATTTTCTAGGTTGTATACAGCTCCTTTACATATGGGTTCAGAGCCATTTTTGTAAACAGGAGAATTTCCCTCTTTGCTCATACTGGAAATCTTTTGCACCAATTGCTAAATTTCTTAAGAGGGATTGGCTTGAAAATAGGACTGAAGAACAATGGATCAACATATTCCGGAATATCAGGGCTGAGATGATAATTTGGAGAGCTCCATGAATAGCTCTTATGCCGACATTGTACAAATGCAGAGATAAAGCTTCTGTTCCATTATTGGGAGTACGGGGAGGAGTGAGCTATGCACCACTACTAGTACTGAGACAATCAGAATCCTGTCAGTTTACTCCTATGACCCATGACCTTGGTAATTTGGAATTTTCTTATGGGGAAGATGGATATTCGAGAAAGGTAGGTGAGATTGTAGTAGCATGGAAGGAAACTCATCGAGTGGAGGTAGCTAGATATGCCGACATCATCACACCTGATTACCTGACATGGAGGGAATTGAAGGTTAATGGTAGGTTGTTGACATCAGATGGAGAAGAAGTTCAGCATTTGAGTTCGCCGCCCAAGGAAGTGCCATCGGAGTTAGAAATCGCAAGGGCAGAATTCGAAAAAGAAAAGGCCCAAATGAGCAAGAAAATTGCCCGATTGCAAGAAGAGCTTGAGGATATGAAAAATAGGGAATCAGCCCGAGAAAGAGAAAAGGAAAAGATCAAGAGAGAAAGGGACACTGCTAAAAGCGATCTTCAGGAATTACACTTGGAGAACATGAGGTACCGTTTCGAGCTCAAATTCGAGGAGACTCTCAAGACTTCTGGGGAATGGGAGCAAGAAGTCAAAAACCTCAAGAAGGAAAAGAACTATTGGGCAGAAAAAGCAAAGCATGAGGAAGCCCGAGCCAATCAACTAGAGAAACATGCTAAGGAAAGCTTACACGGTGATGTTTCTGCTAACATGTCAAAGGGTCGTGAACAAGTAAGGGTCAGATTGAAGAGCAAGGCAGTCAAAAGAGGACAGTGAAAAAGGTTCAAGATCCGAGGGAGTTGCTATAGGAACAGTATTTTGTAATAGCATTTTTAAATTAAGAGAGACAGATTATCAGATTGTCTTAAGTAGTGATCTTTTCTTTGATGTATTTAGTTCCAGGAAATCAATGAAAGACTGTTTGGTTGGAATTATCCCGGGGCCAATATTTTTAAATTCATTCATCATTCATTTGTTCTTTCTTTCATTCATTTATATTCATAATCATTCATTCATTTATTCTTTATAAATTGTTCATACACTTAGTCATTTATTTATTTGTCCATTCATTTATTCTTTATAATTAGTCATTTAGGTTCATACACTTATTCATTTACTTATTTGTTCATTCATTAACATTTAGTCATTTATTCATTCATTCATTTTTATAAAATAAAATAAGAAATGTGTTAATAATTTCTAATCCATGGTTTTTAAAACTTAAGGTACAATTGATCGCACTCAGAAAGAATCAGACTTTCGACACCCTTACAATACTCGATGTCAAGCAAGAGCTATGGAGAACGATCAGTTTGCTAGAATTGAAAAGATGGAAAGAATTCAAAAAGAACTGCAGGAACAGTTAGCTAAGTCTCAAGAGGAGTCAAGGGAACAAATGACCAAACTCATGGAGATGATGAGTACCATGATGAGGCAGAAGTGGCCAGGAGAAAATTCAGTTACATGAATGGGGGCAGTGAACCAGGAAGACCGACCAGAGTTGATACAGAATAATGGTCAGACATCCCAGCCTGTGGGAAATGAACTTCCGAGTAGGGTAGCATCCTATATTTACATCCAACCAATGGTCGAAACACAGAATTTTGGTCCTAAAAGGGGTAGTATTGGGGTTGATCCAATTGATGTGGAAGTTCCAGATTTTGAAGAAATGGCTGAAAAGGAAAGGGCAAAGAGGACTGAACTGAAGAGGGTTGAAACTGCAGAATCCCAGAAAAAATATTAGCTGCTGGAGGAAAGGTTGAGGGCAGTTGAAGGGGCAGAGCTATTTGGTAGTCTAGATGCCAAAGAGATGAGTTTAGTACACGGTCTGGTGATTCCTCCAAAGTTCAAAGTACCAGACTTTGAAAAATATAACGGAACTACCAACCCATCAGTGCATCTGACCATGTCTTGTCGGAAGGTGATCAGACATGATGAAGACGACAAATTGCTCATCCATTATTTCCAAGATAATTTGATAGGGTCTGCAACTCGATGGTATAACCAGCTTAACCGTTCTAAGATCCGTTCCTGGATGGATCTAGCCAAAGCTTTCATGGAACAGTATAAGCATGTGACAGACATGGTGCCTGAACGTCTAACTCTCCAGAACATGGAAAAGAAAGCCACTAAAAGCTTTAAAGAATATTCTCAAAAATGGAGAGTCCTGGCTACACAAGTGCAACCCCCTTTAACCAACAAGGAAACTACTGTGCTTTTCATCAATACCTTGAAAATGGAAGGGGGTGAGTCACCAAGGACCTTTTTATGATAAATTGGTGGGAAGCGCCACCAAGGACTTTGCAGATATGGTGATATCTGGGGAGATGATAAAGTCCGCTATTAAGAACAGGAAAATAGGAGGGGGTGAGTCTGCTACCCCGAAGAGAGTTTTTCCTGCAAAGAAGAAGGAAGAGACACATGCAGTCAGTTTCAATCAATACCCCTATACACCTCCTACAACATACACACCTCCCAGGCCTTATACTCCTACCACATCTTATGCACCTCTGACACCTTACACACCTTACCCGGGGTATAATCCTTACTACCCCAATGTGAACCACTTTACCCAAAATCCATTTCCCTATACCAATATACCACAACAGTCGTTCACAACTGGTATATCCCCACAAATAACCCTTCCGTGAAATATTGTCCCAAACACTCAAGGTCCCACGCGCAATGACTATCGTTCACCAAGGAACGATCAAAAACCCTAATTTGATCCCATTCCTACCACCTATGGTGAGTTATATCCTAAACTACTACAAGGCCAACTTGTCGCACCCGTATATCTTAAACCTTTGACCCCACCATATCCAAGATGGTACAATGCAAATACCAACTGTGCATATCATGCAGAAATTCAGGGGCATTCAACGGAGGATTGTATTGCTTTCAAAAAGAAAGTCCAAAGCTTAATTAATACTGGGGTTGTGAAGTTTGGGCCAAAGAATGGACCGAATGTAGCGGGAAATCCATTGCCTGATTATGCTGAGAATCGGGTAAATATAGTATTGAAAGGGGAAGTCAGAAGGTTAAAAAGGGATGTCAGGGAAGTTAAGACTCCAATGTTGACAGTATAGGTCGAGATGGTCAAGGCAGGAATGGTGGGAGATGCAGACAGTCTAAAAATGGTTGCAAAGAGGGTGCAAAATTGGTGCCCGTTCCATAAGTGTGGAGGTCATGTCATACAGGACTGCGGAGACTTTTTGGTTAAAGTCCAAAAGATGATGGATAATGGGGAGGCCCAATTTTACAAAAAGACAGAGGAGGAAATAGAAGTTATTGAGAATGCAGCTTGCTACGGGATAGGAAGACCCTTGATCATCTATTATGATGAACCAGAGGAGAAAGTTATGCCAGTCGTTGAAGAAAGTGCACCTAAGTTAATCATTGATTTTCTTGTTTCCTTTTCATACAAGGAAAACAAAGCTGCACCATGGAAATACGACTGCAGCATGGTTATGCCTGGGTCTTCGAGTCAGCAAGATATCATAGGTGTGGGGCATTTAACACGAAGCGGAAGGTGTTATGCTCCTAAGGCTACTGAACAGGGGTTAACAGGGAAAGACAGAGGAACAGACAAAGGGAAAAAAGTAGTTGAACCAATCCATATTGAGATGGATTTGTCGAAAGAAGTAGAGAGGGGATCAGCTCCGGTAAACAGGATAAAGGAGCCGGTAAACGAGAATGAAGCATGTGAGTTTTTAAAGTTCATAAAACATAGTGAGTATAGTATGGTTGAGCAATTGCAGCGTCAGCCAGCAAGAATCTCTATCTTGTCCTTGCTATTAAACTCAGAGCCATACAGAAATGCCCTATTAAGAGTGTTGAATCAGGCATACATGGCTAACAACATATCAGTAGAAAAGTTAGACAGGCTGGAGGGAAACATCGCAGCGGACGAGCATCTATTTTTCAGTTATGATGAAATATCACTTAATGGTATTGGGTCCACAAAAGCTGTTCACATAACAACTACCTGCAAGAGGCATATACTACCAAGGGTACTTCTGGACAATGGTTCTTCATTAAATGTAATGCTCTTGGCAACCTTGTCTAAGTTGCTAGTGGATATGTCTTATATGTTACCGAGTTGTACGGTAGTCAGGGCTTTCGATGGTACCAGGAGAGAGGTAATGCGAACTATTGAGGTTTCTCTGGAGATAGGCCCATGCACTTATACGGTAAATTTCCAGGTCATGGATATTAATCCGTCTTATAATTGCTTGTTGGGAAGACCATGGATACATTAAGCAGGGGTTGTACCTTCGTCTCTCCACCAAAAGCTGAAATTTGTGATGGAGGGTCGTTTGATCACTGTATCAGGAGAAGAAGACATAATAGCCTTCGCATCTAATGAATCTCCTTATGTTGAACCCAATCAAGATGTCGTAGAATGTTCTTTTCGGTCTTTGGAATTCGTAAATGCGATTTTCATTGCTGAAGGATGAAAAATTCCAAAGCCAAGGTTGTCCAAGAACACAAGGCTGGGAGTAAGAACCACGGTGGGAAAGGCCTGTAGGTCTGGAAAAGGTCTGAGGAAAAATCTCTAAGGTATGGCCCGAGCAATGGAAGCAGTGGGAAAGAAAAAATGGTTTGGCTTAGGGTATCTTCCGAAGGCCCATGAGAGGAGGAAACAGGTTGAAAGGAACAGACAAAGAAGAATGGCCCGTCTCACGGATATTGAATGGGAACCCATGACTTTCCCACCAATCCTTCACAACTTTCGTTCTGCTAGTTTTCTTTTCGGGGAAAAGAATTCAGAGGATGTACTTGTAATGATCGAGCAAGCTTTTGAAAAATCCCATGTGCATAAAAGGGGGCAGATTCAGGATATGGTGATTTGCATGATCGGGAAAGAAGGGATGAAAAGTGACAGTGTGAACTAGACCTGAATGATCGGGAAAGAAGGGATAAAAAACAATGTTTTTTATTATTATAATATTATTTTATTTAATTTTAATTAAAAAAAATTAAAAAAATTTATTTTTTTATTCCAATGAACAGTGATTCGGGCCTAAACGAGCGGGCCTGGGCGACCCAGGCCTGGGCAGAAAAAAAAAATGGGCCGCGGCCCGGCCCGGCCCATGAGCACCTCTAGTGTGAACTGGATGGTGCGACCTTGTCCACCAGGATATAGACTAACCAATTGGAGTACGACTGAGTTGCCCATAGTTTTTAAGTCTATTCCAACGTAATACTTTAAAAAACAATCTTAATTATCTTTACCCAAAGATATTAAGAGTTTTTTTTTCTGTAATGGGCTTTTTGTTTAAACATTTTCATTCAATAAATAACAAGCACAATGCATTTTATCCATATTGATGTGTCCATATTCTTTCATTTTTGCTATTTATTTTGTTTTCATTATATATATTTTCCTATATTGTTTCTTCTCCACCTATTTACAGGTGTACGAATATGGAATACGAGGACCTTCCTGTTAGTAATTCTGAAATTGATTTTGAAAGACCCATTTGCACGGGTGATTTTGAGGCTAATGAAGATATTGAGGATTATGGTCTACCTTCGGATCTATTAAGGAAAATAGAACAATAGGAGAAACAAGTACTTCCTCATAAGGAATTATTGGAAATGATAAATCTGGGAAATGGTGAAGAGATAAAGGAAGTCAAAATCGGAACTTCATTGTCATTATCAATAAAGGGTGAATTGATAGTCGTGCTCTAGGAATTTGTGGATGTATTTGCATGGTCTTACCAATACATGCCAGGGTTGGATCCGGATATTGTGGTTCTTAAGCTCCCTTTAAGGCCAGAATGCAAGCCAATTCAGCAAAAGTTGAGAAGAATGAGGCCAGACATGCTGTTAAAGATAAAAGAGGAGGTGAAGAAGCAATTTGATGCTGGGTTCTTAGAGGTGGCAAAATATCCAGAATGGGTGGCAAATATTGTTCCAGTACCAAAGAAGGATGGCAAGGTGCGGATGTGCGTTGATTACCGAGATTTGAACAAGGCCATCCCTAAAGATAATTTCCCTTTGCCCCATATTGATACTCTGGTGGATAATACGGCGAAAAGTTCTTTATTCTCTTTCATGGACAGATTCTCAAGATACAATCAGACCAAGATGGCACCAGAAGATAAGAAGAAAACCATATTTGTTACAATGTGGGGAACCTTCTGCTACAAGGTAATGCCATTTGGGTTGAAGAATGCTGGGGAAACATATCAGAGAGCCATGGTGACCTTTTTTCATGATATGATGCATAAGGGAATTGAGGCCTATGTTGATGATATGATCGCAAAGTCACAAGGAGAAGAGAAGCATATTGCAAATCTTAAAAAGCTCTTTGAACGATTAAGGAAGTTTAGATTCAAGCTAAATCCAACAAAATGCACTTTTGGAGTCACCTCGGGGAAATTGTTGGGTTTTGTCGTCAGTAAAAGAGGAACTGAGATTGACTCGGATAAAGTGAAGGCCATTTAGAATTTGCCACCACCTCGTACTCAAAAGGAAGTAAGAGGCTTTCTAGGGAGATTGAATTACATTGCTCGGTTTATTTCTCAATTAACCGACAATTGTGATCCAATATTTCAGTTACTTCGAAAACGTGATCCAGGAGAATGGGATGAAGGTTGTCAGATTGCATTTGAAAAAGTTAAACATTATCTATCCAACCCACCAGTATTAATGCCACCTATTCCGAATAAACCAATGATACTATATTTATTAGTATTTGAGAGATCCATGGATTGTGTTTTGGGGCAGCTTGATGAGACTAGAAAGGAAGAACAGGCAGTTTACTACCTCAGCAAAAAGTTCACAGATTATGAGTTGAAATATTCGTCGGTAGAAAAGTTATGTTATGCCTTAGCTTGGACTGCTCGAAGACTCAGGCAGTACATGTTGTACCACAAACGTGGTTGATTGCCAAGCTGGATCTAGTCAAGTACATTTTGGAAGCACCTTCTTTGTCAGGGAGAACGGCAAGATGGCAAGTTTTATTGTCAGAGTACGACATTGTATATGTAAGTCAAAAAGCTATCAAGGGCAGTGCAATGGCTGAATTCTTAGCAAGTCGGGCAGTGGAAGATTATGAGCCGTTGAACTTTGACTTTTCGGATGAAGATTTGATGTATGTTTCACAAGCAAATAAGATTCCCCTAAAGAAGAAAGTATAGAAAATGTACTTTGATGGCGCATCTAATTCCATGGGGCATGAAACCGATGCAGTGTTTATATCCTCAAAAGAAGATTATTATCCTTTCACTGCTAGATTGGATTTTGATTGTACAAACAATACTGTCGAGTATGAAGCGTGTACTATGGGCCTTCGTGCTGCAGTGGACAGAAAGATCAAAGTATTGAAAGTTTTCGGAGACTCAGCCTTAGTGATATACCAGTTACGAGGAGAATGGGAAACCCGAGATACAAAGCTAATCTGATACCGTGAACTCATATTGAGTTTATTGGAGGAATTTGAAGAAGTGAAATTCAATTACTTTCCTCGAGAAGAAAACCGAATGGCAGATGCTCTGGCTACTTTGTCATCAATGTTTAAAGTGAATGAAGGGGCTGAAGTTGTGCCAATAAAGATGAGTATATATGAGTCTCCTGGCCACTGTCTGAGTATTGAAGAAGAAGCAGATGGCCTTCCTTGGTATAACGACATCTTGTAGTACATCAAGAGTCAACGGTATCCAAAACAAGCAACAGAGAATGACAAGAGCACTCTAAGAAGGCTAGCAATGGGTTTTGTTCTAGACAGTGAGATTCTCTACAAGAAAGGAAAAGACCAAGTCTTGTTGAGATGTGTCGGATCTGCTGAAGCTCGAAGAATTATAGAAGAGGTCCATGAAGAGATATGTGGCACTCATGCTAATGGTCACATGCTTGCTAAACAGATTATGAGGGCACGGTACTATTGGTTGATGATGGAAGGAGATTGCATCAGTTATTCTCGAAAGTGCCATAAATGCCAGATATATGCAGATAAGATTCATGTGTCGCCATCACCATTACATGTCATGACTGCACCGTGGCCCTTTTCAATGTGGAGAATGGATATCATAGGGCCTATTACCCCGAAAGCTTCAAATGGACATCGTTTCATCTTGGTGTCCATAGATTATTTCACAAAGTGGGTTGAAGCTGCTTCCTATGCGAATGTAACAAAGTCGATGGTATACAGATTCGTTAAGAAAGAAATCATATGCCGTTACAAGTTGCCAGCAAGAATTGTTTTGGATAATGCTCTCAATTTGAACAATAATATGATGAGAGAAGTTTGTACTCAATTCAAGATCACACATCATAATTCGGCACCTTACCGTCCGAAGATGAATGGCGTAGTAGAAACAGCTAACAAGAACATCAAGAAGATTGTCGAGAAGATGACCAATATGTACAAAGATTGGCATGAGATCTTGCCTTTTGCTCTTCATGCATATCGTACTTCAGTCTGCACATCTACAGGGGCAACGCCGTTTTCTTTGGTATATGGGATGGAAGCAGTGCTACCTATTGAAGTTGAGATCCCTTCACTTCGAGTTTTGATGGAAGTTGGCCTAGAGGAAGTAGAATGGGTTAGAGCTCGTTATGAACAGTTGAATCTCATCGAGGAGAAAAGATTGAAAGCAATTTGTCATGGGCAATTGTATCAGAAAATGATGATTCGAGCCCACAACAAGAAGATTCGTCCCAAACAGTTCCGAGAGGGGGAGTTGGTACTGAGGAAAATTCTCCCTATAGTGAAGGGCCTGAGAGGAAAATGGGCTCCGAATTGGGAAGGACCCTATGTGGTAAAAAGAGCTTTTTTTGGAGGAGCATTGATTTTAACTAGAATGGACGGGGAGGATTTCAGAAATCCCGTGAATGCTGATGAACTGAATAAGTATTATGCTTGAAAAAAAAAGGGTGTGATGCTGTGCACATGGAAATTCGAATGATTCCAAGTGTAAAAATGGAAATTCTATATATATATATATCTCCCCTGAGAATTTCTTTTCAAAGAAAATATTCATGCTTGATATGATGAATGGCCATCTTTCATATTCCTTTCACTAAGAAAAAATTATCCTTAGTCACCCCTTTGATCCTTAAGAATTATTCCTTTCTTAAAACCTTGATCAAGGATCACCCTCTACACTGGAGGGCAAATGAGAGGAAAAATAATCAAAAAATCATGGCAAAAAGAAAGCCATCGAAAAATGTGGCAAATGAAAGCCAATAAAGTAAAAAAAGGAAAGAAGAAAAGAAAGTCCAAAAAGGGACAAGCGTTTCAAGAATGAGTTCTCGTCAGGAAATGATCATTTATCCAATCACCCTTAAATACACTTTGGGCCTATTTTATCCTTTCTTTCTAAACCTAAACCTTGGCCTACATTACGTGCTTTAAAAGCCCATTTTGATCAAGCATGGATATTAAATTTGAAAGGTTATTCTCAGAATTCATCCCATTTTTTGAATTGACATTTTTACCTTGGAAACATTTAGAATTCTCAGATGCATGGTAGAATATAAAAAAAAATGGAAATGAAAAAAGAATGTAAAATGAGAGGTTTAAGCCAAAAACCCTCAAAAGGCGACTTAATACCGAATGGAGGACACTTGAGTTGAAAACCCGCAAAGGGCGGCTCAAGTACTAATCAAAGTTCGAATCAATGCTCCATGTAAAGGGGGAAAAAGTATCTGAAAATCAGAAGAAAAGAGAACAACTCAGTCTCATGTAACTACGAAAGCTAAGAGGTTACCCAAGTAAATTGCTCGTTCAAGAGAAATTTCAGATGGTTTGAAAAGGGAGGGATCCAAGATATTCCGCATCCGAGGCATCTACAACCTATAACCTTACATTTGTTTCTTATATCCTTGATATTTATTTTTACAATTTTGAAACATTTCTTGCAATAAATTCTTGTTATCCTTTTAATGACAATTTTTTCTTGATCCATATTTTCTTTCATACATTTTTGAGATGCATTATGATTGTTATTAAATTGAATGATGATTAGTAATAAAAAAATCTTTAAATAAAAGGATTTCAAAGTATTACCAAGGAATAGATTTAAATCTTGGAAAAGGTTTGGAAAGTTCACCAAGAAAAGAAAACAGTGAACGTGTTGGAGACTCCATCATGAAGTCAGAAAATCTATGAATTTCAGCGAAAGTCAGAAACTAAGACTGTTTGACAAGTTATCTTGAGTGGGGCATCAATGAACAAATTGAAGACTCCGTCATGAAGTCGGATAATCTGTGAACCTCAAAGAAACCATGGATTAGAAATCATGACACAATCATTTGATTGCATTTATTCTTAGGAAACATACAAGCATTTGCAAAGCATGTCATTCTCATCATTGCATTTAGCTAACAGTGCAGAAATCAGGAAAACTCGGACTTCCCCAAAGTGAACTCGTTCTGTTTTTCAAACGAGTCGAGCCCCGAGATCACCATCGAGGTACGTTTTCTTTCCAAATCGAACTCGTTTTGCTTCTCAAATAAGTCGAGCCCCGAGACCGCTGTCGAGGTATGTTCCTTTCATTTTCAAGTTAAACTTATTTTTTCCAAATAAACCAAACCCAGAATCGTTCTTGATATTTCTTTTTGTTTTAAATCGAATTCATTCTGTTTTATCAAATGAGTCGAGCCTTGAGACCACCGTCGAGGTATTTCCTTTTGTTTTAAATCGAATTCATTCTATTTTATGAAATGAGTCGAGCCTTGAGACCACCGTCGAGGTATTTCCTTTTGTTTTAAATCGAATTCATTCTGTTTTATCAAATGAGTCGAGCCGTAAGACCTCCGTCGAGGTATTTTTTTTGTTTTAAATCGAATTCATTCTGTTTTATCAAATGATTCGAGCCTTGAGACCACCGTCGAGGTATTTCCTTTTGTTTTAAATTGAATTCATTCTGTTTTATCAAATGAGTCGAAACTTGAGACCTCCGTCGAGGTATTTCTTTTTGTTTTAAATCGAATTCATTCTGTTTTATCAAATGAGTCGGACCTTGAGACCTCTGTCGAGGTATTTCCTTTTGTTTTAAATCGAATTCATTCTATTTTATCAAATGAGTCGAGCCTTGAGACCACAGTCGAGGTATTTCCTTTTGTTTTAAATCGAATTCATTATGTTTTATCAAATGAGTCGAGCCTTGAGACCACCGTCGAGGTATTTCTTTTTGTTTTAAATCGAATTCATTCTATTTTATCAAATGAGTCGAGCCTTGAGACCGTCGTCAAGGTATTTTCAAATCATGGGTAAGGCCTCCGGGCACCATTTTTAAGACCTCCGGGCACCATTCTTAAGACCTCCGGGCATTTTTTTTCAAAATCACGGGTAAGGCCTCCGGGCACCATTTTTAAGACCTCTGGGCATCATTCTTAAGACCTCCGGGCACAATTTTTTCTTGCAAATCGAATTAATTTCCTTAAGACGGGTCGAGCCTTGATTAGTCAGGGAATTTAATTTAAGGATAATATTTTCTATTTACAGTTTTTCTCAACAACAAAAAAATTGATGAATGGAAATGGAAAAAGAAAAAAAGAAATCCTATTCTCTTCACATGTGATTTCACTAACCTGACAAAATTAGTATTTGTTTATCTTTGCCTGATTCCTGATTCCTGATTCTCAGCAATAGTCAAAGAGGGGCAGCTGTAGACACCTAATTTTGTCCAGACCACTAAAAAAGGTATGTTTTCTTCCTAAATTGATGTTTCAGAATGTAAAAAGACTTTTTTTATCCTGCAGGTGGTACTCCGAGACTTAGTTTAAGAGGGCGAGCATTAAAAGTCAAACTTGAAAAAAGTCAATCCCAAAAAGTCAACTACTAAAAAATTCAACCCAATTTCAAAATCAAGATTTGAAGTTCAATTGAAAAATGGCGAAAGAATTTTGACAATCCGAGGTCTACATCGAAAAATATGGAGTTCGGAAGTTGGGTTATGGAGATTCAGTAAAAAGGAAACCCTAGTCCGAGAAATTTGGGGGAAAGTGCTTAAACGATCGAATTGGTCAAAATTGAAGGTTCCAAATGAAAGATAAGCACTGACTACGGGTAATGGAGAAGCCACTTGAAAGAAAAACTGAAAGAAAAGTCAATCCAGAAGAAAACCGAGAATTAGGGTTTTTGGTGGATTTCGGTGAAACTGGGAAGAATTACAAGAAATGGCCCAATTTGGTAGGACTAAAGTCCCTAATGGATGAGGAGTGATTAAAAAAGGATAGCCCAATGCTCAGTTTGAAGAAAATCTGAAAATCGGACTTGTTTTGAGCAAAATCGGGTTTTAGGTAAAAAGGCAAAATTGGAAAATTTGGGAAAAATAGCAAATGAACTCCAAAAATTCTGAAAAATTTCAAATCCCATTCTTAAATCATTTGGAAGAGATTGGCAAAAGAAAATCTTGATTCGGAGTTCGTTTGCAGAATGGCCAAATCCCGGGTCTCCTATGCAGTAATTCAAGAAGATAAATCCCGAAAAAATAGCAAATGAACTCCAAAAATTCTGATTTTTTCAAATATCATTTTTAAATTATTTGGAAGAGATTGGCGAAAGCAAAACTTGATTCAGAGTTCGTTTTCAAAATGGCCAAATCCCGGTCCTCTTATGTAGTAATTCAAGCAGATAAATCTCGAAAAAATACCAAATGAGTTCCAAAAATTATGAAATCTTACAGATAACACTTTTAAATTATTTGGAAGAGATTAGTGAATAAAAATCTTGATTTGGAGTTCGTTTAAAAAATGGTAAAATTTCGGGGCATAAAAGGGAAATTTTGGAAGAAAAAATCCAAATAAATAGCAAATGGACTCGAAAAATTTTGAAAACTTCCAGAATTCAATTTTTTATTATTTTGAAAGTATTGAAAAAAGGAAATTTGAATTTGGAGTCCGTTTGCAGATTATTTGCATTCGGGGGGCAAAAAGGTCATTTTACCCAAGAAACCGAAAAGGGCTTTTCTTGCCTTTCAAAAAAATCAAACTTGGGCTGGAAGAAGGAGGGATGGCCGGCCAAGGCCCAAGGATGGGAAGGAGGTTTCTGATTTTTTTAATCAAGAGGCCAAAAATGAAGAGTGAGTTAGTAATTTTTTGATCAAGCCTTTGCAAATAAGCCACATGTACCAATGCATGAACAGGGAGAGTGTCAACATAATGGCTTAAGATTCTTGAACAACTATAATTGTGGATAGCTGATGGCCTAATCTAAAGGTGATAATTTCATGTTTTAAACATCTTGGATCAATAGCCCTTGGATGAAAATTGGTTGGAGGAAAAATGACAACATCTTAGCCTAAAGAGAGGGAAGGTTCGGCCACTACAAGGGAAGGGTTTTCTTTCATTTTCAGCACACTCTCATTCTCTATTCTCTCTTGTTTTTGGCTGATTTTCTCTCCATTGTTGAGAAGCAAAAAGAAAAGTTTATAAAAGAAAAGAAAGTTAGAAGAGAAAAAAGCTTGAAAGATAGCTTCTAGAGGTTGCTTTTAGCACCATACTCTTGCACTTTCTGTGATTTTTCATTCTTGATTTGCTGTTTTGATTATTATTTTGGTGAGTTTCTTTTTTTTTCTTTTTAAATAAGTGTTTTTAATGTTCTTCGTTAAGTTCTTTCTTCATCTTTTCTTATAAAAAGTTCTTGAAATATTTTTTTCTCTTGTTCTTTGACATGGCCGAATGGCCCATTTTTTTTTTAGTTGCTATTTTGCTTTGTTATTTCATGTTATTTTTTATATTAAATAAGTCTTGATGCTTTAAATCTTCTTCTATACATATACTTGAAGCTTGTTTTAATTTGGTTGCTTGCTTATTTCCATTTATGAGTCTATTATCATGTTCTTGCATTTTTTATTTTCTGTTTTCAAAATGTTAAAGTTTGTTTATGTTTTATATATTGTAATCCATGTGTTTGTGAAAATGCTTGATGGTTTTCATGCCTCAACTTTATATTTGCACGATTTGAGTGTTATATTTTAGTTAAGTATGTTAGTATATCAAGTGTTTGTGAAAATGCCATGCTCACTTTGAACATGAGGCCATTCGGCCACTTCACTTTATTGGCTTTGTGTGTGCATTTTTGTTATGTTAGTTGATAGGTTTGCATTTTCATGACATTTGGTTGAGTATTTGGTTTAAGCATGCTTTGTGTTTGTGTTATTGCCATGCATATTTTAGATGTTAGGATTGGTTTGTTTTGCCATGCATATCCATGCATTTTAGACCTAGGTTGCATTAAATGCCATGCAAGTTCATTTAGGTCTAGGTCATTTTATTGATGCCATGCATTTTTCATGACATTTAGGTTTAAAATCATGCATTTCATGCATCATATTTGCTGTATTTTTCATTCATTTCATGTCCTTGCCACTTGACTTATGACTTAGGCCAATCAATGGTTCAAAGTCATGCTCTCTTGAGCATACTTGTGGAAAATTAAAGAGTTGTCAAATGGATTATTCTACCTTTGTGATTTTTTTTTTTTTACTTAGCCAATTTTGTCTAACTTTTCAAAAGTGTTAGCTATTGTTTGTGAGTCATTTAGAGGGTCTTAAATATTTTTACTTTGATTTTTAAATGATTTTATCAAAGGCAAAAATGTGTCCTTGCCACTTGACTTATGACTTAGGCCAATCAATGGTTCAAAGTCATGCTCTCTTGAGCATACTTGTGGAAAATTAAAGAGTTGTCAAATGGATTATTCTACCTTTGTGATTTTTTTTTTTTTACTTAGCCAATTTTGTCTAACTTTTCAAAAGTGTTAGCTATTGTTTGTGAGTCATTTAGAGGGTCTTAAATATTTTTACTTTGATTTTTAAATGATTTTATCAAAGGCAAAAATGTGTCCTTGCCACTTGACTTATGACTTAGGCCAATCAATGGTTCAAAGTCATGCTCTCTTGAGCATACTTGTGGAAAATTAAAGAGTTGTCAAATGGATTATTCTACCTTTGTGATTTTTTTTTTTACTTAGCCAATTTTGTCTAACTTTTCAAAAGTGTTAGCTATTGTTTGTGAGTCATTTAGAGGGTCTTAAATATTTTTACTTTGATTTTTAAATGATTTTATCAAAGGCAAAAATGTGTTTTGGCAAAACAGTTTTTTTTCACCTAGTACTCGTACTTTCCCGATTTTTCTGGGCAGTCATCTTTAATCAAAAAATTAAGCCAATTTTTTACATGTAGTTTTACATGTCCTGAGTCTCCAGTATTTTTTTTAGATTTTTTAGCATTTTTAAAAATAGGGTAAAAAATTATGGTTTAAAACTGGACAGTGGAGTCAAAATTGAATTTAAAGGAAAATCATTTTTCTGTTTTGGTTTACTTAGAGGGGGCTGATTAGGAAGTTTAACTGCTGACTTAGGGTAGTTTCTAAGCCTTTTTAAACTCTAAAAATGATTTTTTAATTCTCAAGTTAAGGGTGGTCAAGTTCGGGATTTTAAACTTAGGAAATTAAAGCCATTTAAAAAGGGTTTAGCCAAGTTTTTATTTTTAATTTAAGCTTTTCAAAAAAATGTTTTCAAACAATCACAAAGTATTTTGATTTTAGAATATTTAATTTGATATATTTTCCTAAGGTAGCCGGATATCTTTTTAGATATACGGATTTCCTTAATTAAAGGAAAAAATACATTTTCATGCATTGCATTTTTCATATTCATGCATTTTATATAATATGTGATTTTTGCTATGATAATTTCTATGGTAATGTTATTATTTTGATTTATATTTTTTTATGTTATATTGTTTATTATATGGTTTTGAATATTTCATGATATCCTATGCTTTTTATTTAGTTTTTTTTGTCATATTATTTAGCATATACTATGTTCATGCATTATTATTTTCATTTTTATTTTCATGCATATTATATGATAGCATTATTTTATATGTCATGTCATTTCAATTATATTCCATATCATTTATATTTGACATGTCATTTAAATTATTTCATTTCATTTAGAATATATCATATAACTTAGGATATTTTATTTCATTTAGAATATGCTAAGACATTTAAATTATATCATATCATTTAGGTTGCATTATATTATTTAGACTTTACTATGTCATTTTATTTATGTCATACATATTCATATTCATATTTTTAAAATATTTTCAAAAAGGTAATGATTTTCAATAAAATAAAGATATTACCGAGTTAAAATAATTCATGAGTTCTCTGCCGGGTTTGCTGGGGAGGATATCATCAATTATCATTAATAACGGAATATTTTCTTTAAAATAAGAGTGATTCGAAAAGTTTTCCAAATTAATAAAAATTTCTATATTTTGCCACGTTTGTTGGGGAATATAGGAAAATTTTGAATTGATAAATTCCGATTCATTTTCAATTAAAAATGGAATTATTTTAATTTAAATTGGGAATTAACGTGAAATACTAAATTTAAAACCGACTTTTTTACCGAGACTTGAGATAACACATGATTAATAAGGTACCGTTTTATACGAGCGTTGTGGGGGTGCTAATCCTTCCCCACACGTAACCGAGTCCCGAACCCATTTTTTTGATTTCTCTGGTTTTAAAACGCAGACTTGAAATTGGTTTTGAAAATGTTTTAATTATTTTAAATATTTTATAAAACCGGTTTTAATAGGTGGCCGATCACAACTAGCTAAAAAAGATTGGTGGCGACTCCATGTCTTTTTCAAGGTCATTTTCAAAACCTTCATTTTTCTAGAGGAATTAAGTCGACTTTTTCTCGATTTTTTTTTAATGTCACGCTTAACGAATAATAAAGTCTTGCGATGAGACTTGTTATTTTTTAGGTTGCGACAGATCCATCTTAGAATTAAATAGTTTAAGTCTAAGTCGATTAATGAAAATCTTGTGCAACAAACTAAATGGCCGGCCAAGCTTAGGGAGAGGGGATCAGGGTTTGCTCCTACTTATATATTAGATATAAAGGCTGTAGCCACAACCCAAGCTTGTAATTCTACTTGAGATATTCTGATTTTGCTTGAGAAAAAGTTTGGTTTCAAGAAGAGAAGCTTAACCTAGCAAAATAGTGATATTGCCACCTCCCTGTAGAAATTGTGCTTGCCACAATTCCTTTTTCTCTTGGTGTTTTTCTTGCCGCTTCTCTTCCTTGTTGAGTGAGATTAATTTAGGGAGATAAACATAAGAGATAGATCTTTTGATTGTGATCTTAGGATCAACTTGCTAGCACAAGTGAATCACCATACCTTAGAGAAGGATCCATCAGCTGTTCACTGTGGACTAGCTCTAGAGGAAGGACAATTGTGCTTCTTGTGATCTCATTCGAATTGGATCTTGGAGTGAAGAGCAATTTGCAACTTTGATCTGCAACTTAAAGTTACGATATTTTAAGTAGGTAACTTCTAAATCATATGGGTGATTTATTTTGTTTTGAATGTTACAAACCTATGCTAAACACAAGCCTAAGATCCTGTTGTACTTTAGGTGCATCTTTGTTTACCTCTGCTGCACTTTGATTATTATGTTTAAGCATGATCCCCGAGTAGCATAACCCAACAGTTTGCAACAATAAGTTTTATTTGGTTGAATCATGTGGGGATCTTTTGCTTGTTGTGAGGTTCATTGGGTATTTTGTGGATTGGGATGGGACATTGCTTCGTCAACCACATCTTTTAACTGATTAATTACTACACACAGCCTAAGGTTTGTCTTTATAAAACATGTTTGTTTCATGTTTATAAGTTGGATTTCAATGAGCTAAAATAGGTGGAGATGGAATCTTAATTTAGGCGATCGAGTTTTGTTATTGGGTGGAAAACAATCTGTTTCAATCTTGGCTCAATCTTTTCCCAACTGTGAAAACAACTCAATTTATTTCACTGATGACTATTGGGAAAAAATTCATGCACTAAAAAGAGTGTATCTTATTAAAACCTTGCACTAGAAAAGATCAATTGTTAGGTATAGTAGTGAGAAAGGGTCGAGTCCTCAGGGATTGTGTTTTAGTTTATAAGTTAATAGTTTATCACTTAAAAACAATAAAACAAAAGTAAAAAGGGTTTTGGAATCAATTTAAAACTAAAATAAACAAGAAAATAAAAAGCAAGCCTTAAGATGAGAAAGATGGGCTTCATTTTCCACCACTAGACAATGTTAAGAATCAAGTTCAGACCTATCAATATCAATGATCTATCAAAGTTATCAACCGTAGATAACAACCTCCCGTGTTACCCCAATCCTTCCTTAGTTCGTCGTTAAACAGGACAAACGCCACTACTTAATCCCTAACTATCAAATAACCTAAGATAAAACATCTATAGATTCAAAGTGATAGCAGCCTTAAGATGAGAAAGATAGGTTGATCTAAGCAATAAACATATAAACATGGATTTATTCAACTTATGTTATGTTCCACTTCATAATTTCTGAAAAACCCAACATAATCATGAATTACAAATTGCTACTATTGAATAAGAAATCAAGACAAGCTATGTATCAAGTTTCTTAAACTAGCATTAGATAATTATCAAGATATATCTAGTATGCATCCTAAACAAATCAAGACAAAAATCATAAACAATTCTTGTAGAAGAACATAAACAACTTTGATAG
Organism: Fremontodendron californicum; assembly: GCA_030761205.1. Classification (NCBI taxonomy): domain Eukaryota; kingdom Viridiplantae; phylum Streptophyta; class Magnoliopsida; order Malvales; family Malvaceae; genus Fremontodendron; species Fremontodendron californicum. Next base: position 5,863,103 of record JAULJL010000023.1, on the reverse strand, counting down.
AAAACTAATATATGATAGAATCTGAAAATTAATTACATAACATGTCTAGGACTTTGAAATCACCCTTAACTAAAGAAAAGTTTAGCCTAGCATAGGCATTATTAACATAAACATAAAACTAGAGAAACTAAGAAGAAAACTAAAAGAAAGAAGAAGAAAATCAGAATACAAGAGTAGAAGAAATGTGTAAAGATCAGCTCCCCTTGTGTCTCTATTTATAGGCAGCCTATGGGTCTTGAGCATTTAATGTTGAGTGGCATCCAAGGCATGTAGAAATAAGGAAAGTCATAGCTGATTTAAATCTCCTACTTTGACTGGGTTTGTGTATTATGGAAAATAAGGCAGATTCTTGCAATTAATGCAAATTTGTCACATGGAAAATCAAGCAGATTCTTGCAATTAATGCAAGCTGACAGCCACTAATCCTTCTTTGACAAGGATAAACATAAATGTTAGCTAGGGTATTAAGAAAGAAAGGTGATTTGTGGCTAGGGTTTTTTCTGTCGCTAAGGTTGTTTTGGGAGATATTCCAACGTCGATTTGGATGCCCATTTCTTATCCGATTTAGGCCCATGACCTACCGTTGGAAAGGTAATCAAGTCTGCTTCAAAAGTCAAGAGGAATTTTCTTCGAATAAAGATTCTAACATCATGTTTTCTTAGCAACAAGCTTTGGAGGTCAAATCTGCCTTCTTGCTTTGCACCAAGAATTTGATCTTTTTGACTCCCAAGTCTTTTTCCATCTTGTGATTGTGATTTTGTAAGCTCTTTAACATCCTAATTGACATGTTTTGACTTTATCTCTTCCAAAATACCTACAAAGCATAAAAACCTAGTAAACTGTCAAGGAACTTAAGAATTAAAGCACAAAGTATAAGGAAATTAAATAGGAAAATGTATGAAATTAAGCACTTATCAAACTCCCCCACACTTAATCTTTTGCTAGTCCTCGAGCAAACAAAATAAAAACAAGGTAAGAAAACCTAATCTAATCCTCTTTCAATATAACTGAGAGACAGTTATTGAATAAGTCTTATCAACTAATCAATAGCTTAAAGAATTTCACAAAGAATCATGCTTGATAGTAAAGGGTTTGAGTTAAGTTAACATTAACATAACATATCTCAATCAAAATAGCGGATGTTCATACTTAATCTCAATATCTCACATGGGATACTCTCATGATTTTCATTCTTTTAAGTAGTGGTAAAGTGTTTACACTCAATCAATCTCATGAAAACAGTATACTTGCTTGTCCACCTATTCTCCACTATTTAGATCATACAACTTCATAAATCAAGAGGTCTTTATTCAAGATTGTAATGGGGCCAAAAGGTAATAATGTGGTTAAAGAATAAAAAGGAAAATGATATTACAAAGGTTCTAAAGATTTCATAGAGTTTAGAGACATAATAAGATTACACAAAGAAAATTTCTCAAAACTCTGTAAAACACATAACATTGTAGACTAAATATTCATGTTGAGCCTTTGGTTCATTCTAACCAACTTTGTAACATATTTTTCTTTAACCAAAAGTTCAAGAGATGATAGATTTTTTTTTTTTTTTATATGGGAATGTATTTTCACAATGTTCCCTTTTCTTTTTCTCTTGACTTTTGCCTTTTTCCTCCCCCACACTTATCTTTTGTATCTAACCCAACTTTTCAATAAGAATCCCTTGTTTTTGCAATATATCTCAAACATTCTAGTCTATCTTTAGAACAAGGGTAGAGTTATAAATGTGTTTAGGCCATGTGCAAGATGTGGTTACCAAAGAAATAGCTTATTCAATATAGGCTCAAATTGGCTCACTAGGGGAGATGTTCTCTTGGAACATCAATAGGGGATGGCTGATTTGGCCCTGGTTAAAAATCCTAATGTCTCTATCATATTCATGTTGTCACATGCATCATCATATTCATGTTGTCACATGCATCAATATAGTCTCAAAATGGATTAAAGCAAGCTCTAGAGAAACATGTACTCACAAGAGCACACAAGAAAGAAATTGGATTGACATGTATAATGCATCAATCATATAGGCTCAAAAACTCACAAGGATGATTATACAAGTCAATATCAAGTCTAAACATGTTTCTTTCTCAATCAACATATCATATTAACATTGGCTCCATGAAAAATGATATCAAGCTTAATTCTCATGAAAAATCTTCTCACTATTAAACTAGTTTTAGACCTATGCAATTCATGTCTCATCATTGTATTGAAAAGAACTAGAAACACACTAAAAACAAACTAAAAAGACTAAAAACAAAAACAAAACAAAAAAACTAAAGGAAATCCTAAATTTTTTCCCCCACACTTAATTCTTACATTATCCTCAATGTAATGCTATTATCCCAAATGAAAGAATCATGTGTAAGAGAAAAGAACTAATAAACAAAACAAAAGCAATAAAAGATAGAATGAAGAGAGTAGGAAATAGCAAATCTGATTATTATGTGTGCTCTCCATCCTTTTAGGTTGCCTCCCAAGAAACGCTTGGTTTAGTGTCCTTAGCCTGACTTATTAAAACACTAAAAAATATTAAAAACTCAAAACAAGCTAGTAAAACTGAAATAAACCTAGAAAAAAATAAGAGCAAAACAAAGAGAAAGAAAACAAATCTGATATGGCATGTTGGCTATGCTTGCACCAATTGGGATGCCTCCCAATTAGCACTTGATTTGATGTCTTCAACCTAACCAATACCCTTCTTGGCTTTTTGAAATTTGCCTTTTTAGGCATGAAACTTCTAGGATCTTTGTGTTTGGTAGAAAGTTTCTTGTGCTCAACAGTAGATGCATTCTCCACCATAAATATTATTTCATCACTCTTGGTGGTGCATTGTTCTTCTAGGAATGGTGTATCTCTTAGTACTTGCTTAATAGCATCCACAAGCAAGTTGTCTAAGGTTTCCAGAATTTGTTGTTCATGTTCCTCCTTCTCAGATTTTGCAAATCTGCTAGGAAAAGGTGGAGAAGAAACATTAGTAGAAATAGGAACCTTAAAAGTTACCTGAGGTGCCGAAGTACTCTCAATTTTAATGGTGGCTTCATTATCCTCAAGAAGTGAATCCATCTTTGGTTTTGTCTCATCCTCATCTTGTTCCTCATTCCTCAAGGTCACAATAGTAGCATTCTTCTTTTGGTTAATCACCGTTTGGGCAGGGAGCTCTTCAGATCTTTGTGCTACCCATCCTACCATATACTAGCCAATTGGTTCATTTACGTTTCCAAACTCAGGATACTTGCCCTTGTTTCTTCTTGAAATTGCAAAGTATCAGTAACAAGAGAATAGACAAGATCTTCTAAAGAAGTACCTGAGTTTTGAGTCATATGTGGTGGCTGAAAAAGATCTGGTTCTTGAGACCATGATTAATTGAAGCTGGATGGATGAGTGTAATTGGCATAAGGATCTACTTCTTGATAATATCCCGAGTAGCCATAATTAGTATGATCCTACCATCTTTCATTGTAAGTTTTTGAGGAAGGATCATACTGTTGTTCTTGGAACCCTTGTTGGCCTTGAAATCCTCTTAAATCATAGGCTTGTTCAAAATTATCATCTCGAAAATATCGGCACAAATTGATTGGATGAATTATCATAAAGCACACTCCACACTTCTTTGATTATTGAACATTACCCATGGCCAATTGTTGAACTAACTCCTCAAGTGTTAGATTGTTCAATTCCATCGTTCTTTGCTCAAAATTTGAAAAGAAAACCTGTATATACAAATAGAAAATTAATTAGAACTAAAAATAAGAATAAACCAAGTAAGAAATAAACTAAAGGAAACAATCCTCGGCAACAGCGCCAAAAACTTGATGCACTAAAAAGAGTGTATCTTATTAAAACCTTGCACTAGAAAAGATCAATTGTTAGGTATAGTAGTGAACAAGGGTCGAGTCCTCAGGGATTGGGTTTTAGTTTATAAGTTAATAGTTTATCACTTAAAAACAATAAAACAAAAGTAAAAGGGGTTTTGGAATCAATTTAAAACTAAAATAAACAAGAAAATAAAAAGCAAGCAAGTAAATAAATAAATAAATAAAGAGAGATAATCAAATATGAGAAAGTATGTTAAGTTTCATTCTCGACCACTAGACAATGTTAAGAATCAAGTTCAAACCTATCAATATCAATGATCTATCAAAGTTAACAACCGTAGATAACAACCTCCCATGTTACCCCAATCCTTCCTTAGTTCGTCGTTAAACAGGGCAAACGCTACTACTTAATCCCTAACTATCAAATAACCTAAGATAAACATCTATAGATTCAAAGTGATAGCAGCCTTAAGATGAGAAAGATAGGTTGATCTAAGCAATAAACACATAAACATGGATTTATTCAACTTATGTTATGTTCCACTTCATAATTCCTAAAAACCCAACATAATCATGAATTACAAATTGCTACTATTGAATAAGAAATCAAGACAAGCTACGTATCAAGTTTCTTAAACTAGAATTAGATAATTATCAAGATATATCTAGTATGAATCATAAACAAATCAAAACAAAAATCATAAACAATTCTTGTAGAAGAACATAAACAACTTTGATAGAAAACTAATATATGATAGAATCTGAAAATTAGTTACATAATATGTCTAGGCTTTGAAATCACCCTTAACCAATGAAAAGTTTAGCCTAGCATAGGCATTATTAACATAAACATAAAACTAAAGAAACTAAGAAGAAAACTAAAAGAAAGAAGAAGAAAATCATAATACAAGAGTAGAAGAAGTATGTAGAGATCAGCTCCCCCTTGTGTCTCTATTTATAGGCAACCTTTAGGTCTTGAGCATTTAATGAGCATTTAATGTTGAGTGACAGCCAAGGCATATAGAAATAAGGAAAGTCATAGTTGATTTAAATCTCCTACTTCGACTGGGTTTGTGTATTATGGAAAATAAAGCAGATTCTTGCAATTAATGTCGATTTTATCACATGGGAAATCAAGCAGGTTCTTGCAATTAATGCAAGTTGACAACCACTAATCCTTCTTTGACAAGGATAAACATAAATGTTAGCTAGGGTAATAAGAAAGAAAGGTGATTTGCGGCTAGGTTTTTTCTGCCGTTAGGGTTGTTTAGGGAGATATTCCAACGCCGATTTGGATGCTCATTTCTTATTCGATTTAGGCCCATGACCTACCATTGGAAATGTAATCAAGCCAGCTTCAAAAGTCAAGAAGGAAGTTTCTTCGAATAAAGATTCTAACATCATGTTTTCTTAGCAACAAGCTCTAGAGATCAAATCTGTCTTCTTGTTTTGCACCAAGAATTTGATCTTTTTGACTCCCAAGTCTTTTTCTATCTTGTGATTGTGATTTTGTAAGCTCTTTAACATCGTAATTGACATGTTTTGACTTCATCTCTTCCAAAATACCTACAAAGCATAAAAACCTAGTAAAATGTCAAGAAACTTAAGAATCAAAGCACAAAGTATAAAAAAATTAAATAAGAAAATGTATGAAATTAAGCACTTATCAAAAATGAAAAAAGACTATTACTTGTATGGAGGTCATGATATGGGCATATACAACTTGAAAGATTGAAAGATGAAAGTGTGAAGTCAATTTATGAATTTTCTTTAGATAAGATTCAACCACCACCTTGTTGGATCATCCCACCAGCCATGCTAGAAGCCTAAACAAGTTTGCTTCAAGCCTGCAACTAAAGTTCTTCCTTGAAATATTCATTTTCTTGTAGTGAACCAACAGCTTATTATTATGAATATTAGACTCCTCTGATTTTATTTTGATAAATATTATTTTAATTTCCTTTACTTTTCTTGTTGTTTGATGTCTCTGCCATGTTCTTGTTAGAATAATAAACCATACTAACAAACAAGCATGCACAACATTAATGGACTCAAAGGTGCCATTTCAATAGAATATAACAGTTTTGGACATGACATGAACAGGATATGACAAAAATAATTAAAACACGACACGGCACAAAAAATAATACGAACATGACACGAATATACGAACGTGTCAAAATCTATATAACACAAATTATTGATGTGTCAAAATTTATATAAATATATAATACCTTAAACACGATTATGATACGAAAAAATAACATTAACACGACATGAATACACGGATGACAAAAAGATGTGCCAATTGAGTTATTTAAGGTTCGATATAGAGGTGTCTATGGGTCGGGCCGGGCCCATGTATGGTATCAACACTATATTTGCTTGCCTAAGCCCGGCCCGGCCTGAAATATGGGTTTCAAATTTTGTCCAAACCCACCCATATTTGTAAATAGATAGTCCAAACCCGTTTAGGCGGCGCCCATATTATTTTTTTCTAACTTTTTTTAAAACAATATATATTGTTATTATTTAATCTTTAGTAATTTATATTTTTTTTATTAAGTTTTTAAACATAGACAACTTAACATTTTTTTAATGTTTACACTATAATATTATATATATTTAATATTTACATGACATAAATTACATAATATATATATAAATAAAATATATTATATTATTTAATTAGAAAACGGGCCGGGCCTTGAATATTAGAGTCAGGGCCCGGCCCATTTTTTAAACGGGCCTTATTTTTTTGTCTAAACCCATTTTTTGGGCCTAATATTTTTATTCAAACCTTTCTAAATACGAACAAACCTTCGAATTTGGACGGATAGTCCGATCCTTGGACAGGTCTAGTTTTATAAGAAAATTAATAAAACTAAAAGAATACACCATCGTGAGAGCCCACATGATTTGTAGTCATGCCCGATAACCACTCCGGCATGCCCACCTTGATGTTAATGCTTTCCAAAGCTTCGAATAACAAGATAAAGAGTGTTGGAAATTCTGTTTTTGGTATCGGTTGATTTTCCTTTTTTTGGTTGTTCATGTGGATGACCTCACAGTTTCAGACTTTCAGTTCAGTCTCCTTGTTGCTCAGACAAGTAAGCAGGAATTATCCTTAGTTTGCACTTTTTAATAATCTTTCAAACTGTAATTGCCTTTAATATGTTTCAAAGTTCTCTTTTTTTTTTTTTTCTTTTTTTTTAATGTTTGTCTGCTTCAAGCAAGCAAATAGATAAATGAATAACCAATATGTTATTGCTTGGCAGTTTCACTTGGAATTCTTCTTCTATATTTTTTACATTAAAAACCCTTTCTTGTTAATGGGTACCCTTCAAAATCATCCCTTTTTGAGTTTTTCCACTGAAAATCCTACTTGGCATTTATTATGTATAAATGTATTTTTTTTTTCTAATTGATTTTCAAGTTTTAAGCATGAAACTCAAACTGGGTATTTAACAATTTTTACAATTTTTTTGTTTTTGTTCAAAGTCTTAAACTTGTTTTTTTTTTTTTGGATAATAAAGTCTTAAACTTGATATAACCTTTCTTTTGCTTTTTGTCATTCCATTTGTTTTAGTGTGTATTGCAGCTTGCCGATAACATGTTTGATGTTTTGCAGAGAGAGAGAGAGAGAGTCCTTCATATGCATGATTTCATAATCATTAATAACATCCTTAATTTTGTTTTATGTCATATAGTCAATTTGATTTTTTTTTGTATTTTCATCAACTGAGTTAGTGTCACTTGACTGAGTGACATCAACTCAGTCATTCCTTTTATAATAGTATAGATTAAGGATGTTTGTATAATTTATTTTCTTTAAAAAAAATTACCTCAAATGATCCCATCAGATAATTTTTTTATTTAAAAAACTCATATGATATTATTAAATAATTTTCTTATTTAAAAAAACACCTACATCTAATATTATTAAATTATTTATTTTAAAATATATTTTTTTAACTCACTCTTTTTTTTAATTTTTTACCCATATTGTAATGTGCAATATTTAATATAAAAATGTAAATCTAGCATTGCATCATTGTTACATGAAATAAAACTCGATAACATTAAATTACTAAACTGTGACATGTGGGTATAACAACAAGTACGACAATACTATACAAATATGAAGTTAAATATAATCAATATATATACCAACCACCTTTTTGCTCTCACATTGTCTCCCTAAATTTTCTTCTAGAAAATTAAAATCCATCAACCACCCTTATGTCACTAATTCCTTTTCATTGCTTGCACTTTATTCACTTATTCCCATTGTTTTGTTCCTTCAATATTCCTCAATTCATGATCATATAAACACTATAACTTATGATACTTGCGCCACCATAATTTCTTCTTGCCATAATTACACTTGAGCTCCATAATAGTTTCTAATTCCTCCTCCATTAACAATTTCTAATACCATCCACTCAACTGTACAGAGCATTACTTTTTCACTATCTATGTTGTTTCGACTTTTCTTTTTTTTTTTTAAATATTCGTTTCCGGTGCATATTCGGACATGGGTATAGGAATATGATTGTCCAAGAACCCTCCGAATACATAGAAATCTTGAAAAAAAATGAACATATCCGAGTTCGACACTTACACCCGAATCCGAATAACATAGCTCCATATACACTTCAAATATATCTTAAAAGTCTTCTGTACTGTGTAATGTTTTGGTGATTCCACCGGGAATAAATGGCTTCATAAGATCATGCAATGACTAGTCAGATAAGTTGGACTATTTCTTGAGTTTTACAGAGCCTATTAATTGCTTGACATATCTTTTAAATGGCTTCCAATATGTATCCATAATCATTCTCAAGTGCATCCTTTACTGCTTTTAAAGGTTCTGCGATGACAAGTTAGATGCAAACCTTGTTTCAAATACCTTCAACAAATTCAACTTCAAATGCCTTTTAAATATGGATAATGCCAAATTATGATTTGCAATAAAGCTTGAACTTCTTGCACATCATTCACCAATTTACTTATCCCTTAGCATTCAAGAAAATAATCTACGTTCTGGGATGCTTCACACATATTGTTCAAAGCGAAATTCAAGCTATACATTACACAAGGTGTCTAAAAACTTATGGGATATTTTGCTTCCATTACATGACTCATAGTTACCAGGAACTTCGTACGTACTGGTTCATGGTATGGGTACAGGTTATATTATTCGGACTCGGGTGTGAGTGTCGAACACGGGTATGTTTAAATTTTTCCAAAATTTCTATGTATTTGGAAGGTCCTTGGAGGATCATATCCCCATACTCATGTTTCGATATGCGTCGGACACGAATATTTCAAGAAAAATAAAGAGTCGCAACAACATAGGGTACAGGAACAAGGTACACCATTTAGTTAATTCGTGATAGAGGGGAATAGGCTTAGTTGGTATGCTATCATGAATCGTGGTACGCTTTGAAACAATTATTAGGTCGCCAATAGTATTTTTTATGTTTTCCTTTATATATATATATATATATATATATATATATATATATATAAAAAACTAAAAACAAATTTATCTTTTAAAATCTTTTCATCATTTTAATTTATTTTTAACTATGAATATTAATTTTAAATAATTTTTGTTTCATAAAATACAATTAGATATATTTTAATGATAAACTCAAATCCATTTAATCATGTAGGCAAAAGCCCAAGAATTAGTAAAAATTTTGCTTTTTGAATCGGGCTAAGACAACAAATCCATAGAAACCGAATTCATAGAAGAAAGAATTGAAAAAGATTAAAGCCCAATTATTACTTTTTTGAAGCCCAATAGCATTTTAAATGAAAACCCAAAGCTGGACTTAATCTCTCCTTTCAAATTTTTCTATGTCACCGCCGTTCACCTACTCTTTAATATAAACAAGACATATGTGCTCACAAGCTATTCAGGTTCGGTTCAAAAAAATTCGAATTCGGCTCCATCATTATCGAGTCGAGCTCGAGCTATCGAGCGAACCTAATTCGAGTATTCTAATGATTGACTCGAGTAACTCATGAGCCTAATAGAGCTTTTTTATTTTTAATATTTATTTATTTATTTTTAATTAGTATTGAAATATTTCAATTTGAACTCGAGCTCGAGCATAAATAATTGAGTTTGAAGTCGAGCATGGGAATCAAGCTCATTTTTTACTAGGTAAACAAACCTAATCGAGTCTCATCGAGCGAGCTCGGACAATTCGATTTTTATCTCGAATCGAACTCGAGTTTTAAAAGTGAAACTCAATTAAATTCGAACCGAGTTTTGAGTTTCAAATTTCGAGTTCGAGCTTTTTACAGCTTGAGCTCGGCTCGACTATTATGCCGCTATCTTAAAACCTCCCTCCATTTAGCTCCTCTTCTGCTGCTTCTTTCAATTGCAACACCATCTAGAAAAAAATTTCTTTATTTCTTTATTAATTTTGAAACCCCATTTTTTGGGATCAAGATTGCGAACCGGCCGCTTCGGGGCCGTAAACGACCCGAGATCTGGATCCCACGAATTGGTTTGCGATTTCAGGGGGAAGCAAATCTAGTAACAATGGATCCATCAGAACAAACAAAAACTCCAAAAAAAATTCCATGTTTCCATGATGCTCTTACTTTACATTCATCAATCTACTATGTCAACTATTGCATATTTGATTTGAAATTTTAATATTTTAGACTTAGTTTCTATAATTATTATCAATCATCTTAATAGGATATTGTACGAAGAGTCCACGCACCCGTACCATCTTCTTTAATCTTTTATAGCCATATCTTGATATGTTGAGTTTAGGATAATTGCCATGTTTGACATTTAGATATATATCCATCATCCCAAAAAACTCGATCTTTAGTTTACAATTCTGAATTTTTTATTTTTTATTTTTATGTGTTTTGGAGTTTCGGTTCTGAACTTAAGCTACTTTTAATATCGTTTGAGAAGGCCCAAAATGCTCACGTTTAGGGCTAGCGCGTTTTCTTTTTTATTTTTTTTAGAAATTTTAAAAAATATATAATACGGACACAGCATTTTCTAATCTCCTTCCCATATAATTTTAAAGATTCACTTCTTGCATGCACCGATATGGTATTCAAAATTTTACTTCTAAATTGTACACAAAAATCGAAATTTGATTGATAAAGAAAAAGAATTCTTCCCTTTAATTAACATCTGAATTAATCTATAATTTTTTATTATTATTTTAATACAAGAAGTAGCATTACGACTCAAATACACTATTACCACTTAAGCTAAAAGCTTAAGTGTCAGCTTCATCAAGTTTTTGCCTAAGCAAAATTTTCTTCGGTGATCTAATCTGGGTTCGCGTACGAGAGCTTGGGAAAAAGTATTTTTTTGATTGTTTAGTTTTAGATATGTTCAAGGGTCAGGTTATTCGTCCAAATTTGAAGGTCCATCCAATATTTGAAAGAATTTGGATAAAAATATTAAGTCCGAAATATGGGTTTAAACAAAAAGATGAGGTCCGTTTAGAAAATGGGTCAGGCCTTAGCTCCAACTTTCAAGATCTGAGCTCGGCCCGACCCGCCCATTTTTCATTGATATAATATATTATTTTTATTTTTATATATATTATGTAATTTATATCATATAAAAATAAAAATATATATATATATAATATTATAATGTAAACATTTAAAATATGTTAAATATTCATGTTTTAGAACTTAATAAAAGAAAAATAATTAAATAATTAAAAATTAAATAAAAAAACATATTTATTTAAATCTTTTTTAAAAAAAAAATATGGACGAGTCTAAACGGGTTTGGATTACCCATTTACAAATATGGATGAGTTTGGACAAAACTTGAGATTCATATTTCGAGTCGGACTAGACTTGAACAAGTATATATAATGTTGATACCATACTTAAATCCAGTCCGACCCATGAACATCTCTATTTGGCTTAGGCTTGGTTATAAATTTTATTCTCTTGAATATGATCGAACTGATTTTGAGCTTTATTTAGAAAAGAAGGGGAAAAAAAACTATTCAAAGCTTGACTTGAATGAGTGTCTAATGTTTTTCTACTCGAGTTGAATTTAAAGTTTGATTTCAATTAGATCTAATAATTTTGGATATGATACAAAAAACATGATACAAATACGATATGTTTAATAAACACGAAAATAGTACAATAAACATGATACAACACGTTTAATACACATAGATATATCCAAGGGTCGGGCTACCCACCGAGTCTGGGCAAAGATTTTAATAATTCGGGTCAGCCCGTCTCGGCTCAAATTACTATTCATTAAATAAAAAAATATATTTTTTATTTAAATTGAATTATAAAAATAATTTTTTAAAATATTTTATGAACAGTAAAATGGGTTTTCGAGTCGGTCCGACCCGTACTTGGGTACGGAAATAAAAAAATTTCAAGTTGTGACTGGCCCAACTCATATACAGGTTTAAATACACGTATTGTATTTATATTTAAAATTTTAATATATTTAATAATTTATGTTATGTTTCTATTTTTATGATTGATACGAAAAAAAAAAATGAAACATAATAATATACACGTATTGCCAAATCTAATCAAAATGATTAACCTACCATCCAAGGTTAGAGTACACAAGCCATTTAGAAGAGTAGGAGTTTGGTCTCAATGGTCAGCCTACCTTTTATAGTTAGGCACGATCCACCTTTAAGGGTAGGAATAATAAGCGACATTGTTCTTTATAGAGATCATGTGAACTTTTCAACACTATAGAAAAATACATTACTACTATAATGTAATTTAAGATAAAAGAGATTTTAACTCAAATTTGTTAGTCTAAAAAAAAGATAAAACAAGTATTTTTATCACGCATTTTTACACAAAAAAAAAATATTATTTCATACATTGTTAATATAATTTTTAAATTTTACAAACAGAATTAAAAGATTAGCATGTGTTTTTTTATCATATTAATTTATTCAATAATTTTTTAATATATTTTAAAAAATATGTATAAAAATTAATAAAATTTAAAAATTTCATTGATTATATATTAGATAATTTCCCTTTTTCACAAATAAGGTACATATCAATAATGATGATACATTAAATATAATCCAAACTTTGTTTTTGTCATTTGTGGTTGACATGAGATCTTTTCAAGGACCGGACGATAGGCTCCATCAGTATTGGATCGGAATTGGACAAATTTTTTTTTAATTCAATCCAACCCGGTTGAATTACTATTTATTAATAAAAAAATATTTTTTATTTAAATTTAATTATAAATATTAATATAAAATTTTTTATATTTTAATACAATTTAAAACAATGATATAAAATTTCGAATCAAATCAGATCTGAATAAAAAAAATAAAAAATTTCGAAGTGCGTCCCAGCCCGATTCATGATCTAATTGTCATGCTTAAAGGTTGATATATGTCCTTCTTTTTAACTTGTTTATTTAACCCCCTCCCGAATTCAAGACTAGAAGTTTAAGGAAAAATAATTAAAGTTCCATGATAATTCAATCCAATGCTTTCTTAACTTGATCATCCAACCTCCCTAAAATTGCAAAGTTATTAAATCAAAATCTAAACTCAGCAATTATATCAATGAGTACTGTTGATGTCTTCCTGGTGGTAATGTTGATAAGTTCGTAGAGCTGCCTGAATTGAATGAGTTGATCCCGTAAAATAAAAAACAAAAAAATGTGACAATGGAATTTAGATTCTGAAACGCGTTTTAATGCTTAAGTCAGTAATTATTGTTTAACTAATTAGATAAAAATAAAGGTTAGATATTAACACTTATTAAGATAATATTTATAAGAACAATTATGTAATTATGCTTTTTTTATTTTAATTTGATGAAAATAATTAACCTTATAGCACTAAACTTTATCTAATATTGAAATGGAAAATGAATTGAATCAACTTCCTCCAGCACTTTTCGTTCAAAACTCAATCCTCTATAAATGGGAAGGATTTCAGTGTCCTATTATCTCATCAACTAATAATTATTTTTGAGTCTTAGGACTTAAAGAGGTATTTTTTAAATGTGCTAGGGATATTTTTGTCCTACTATATAATATTTTTTTTTAGTTTTTTTTTTAGATTTTTAGTTTTAAATTTTTTATTTTATTTTTAAATGATGTATTTAAAGGATTAGTCTGCACAATAACTCATAGGTCGATTTAAAATCCATATCCAACCCGTTCGAAAAAAATAATTTTATTAATTATTTTTATTTTATTTTTAAATAATGTATTTAAAGGGATTGATCCGCAGTGGGCCGATTTAGGATCCGTACCTGACTCGCTAAAAAATTTATTTTATTAATTTATTTTTAAATGATGTATTTAAAGGAGTTGGTCCGCACGTTGACTCGCGGCTCGATTTAAGATCCGTACTCGATCCATTCAAGAAAAAAATTAATAAAAAAATTTATTTTATTAATTGCTTTATGTTTTATTTAGTTTTATTTTTAAATGATGTATTTAAAGAGGTTGATCTACACTCTGCACGTTGACTCATAAGTTGATCTAGGATCCGTACCAGACTTGCTAGGAAAAAAAGGTTAAAAAACTAAATTTATTTTATTAATTACTTTTATTTTAATTTTAAATGGTGTATTTAAAGAGTTGGCTCATACGTTCACTCACGGGTCGATTTAGGATCCATAATCGATCCGTTTAGAAAAAAATTATGAAAAAATTATTTTATTAATTACTTTTAGTTTTTATTTTATTTTTAAATTATGTATTTAAAGGGGTTGATCCGTTTATTGACTCACGAGTCGGTTTAAGATCCGTACCCGACCCGCACGAAAAAAAAAAGTGAAAAAAGAAATTTATTTTATTAATTTTTTTTTATTTTATTTTTAAATAATGTATTTAAAATGATTAGTCCGCACGTTGACTCGCGGGTCGATTTAAGATCCGTACTCGACCGGCTTGGAAAAAAAGTTAAAAAATATTTTATTAATTATTTTTTATTTTAACTGATGTATTTGAAGGGGTTAGTCCGCACGTTGACTCATGGGTCGATTTAAGATCCGTACTCGACCGCCTCAGGGGAAAAGTTAAAAAATTTTATTTTATTAAATATTTTAATTTTAATTTTAGATGATGTATTTAAAGGCGTAGGTCATCACGTTGAGTTGCGGGTCGATTTAGGATCTGTACTCGATCCGCTCGGGAAAAAAAAGAAAAAAGAAAAACAAACTTATTGCTAACCTATATGAGAAAATCGATCCTACGAGAGAATAAAATACAAACCATAATTTTATTTTCTTATTTTTATTTATTATTTTTTACCTTCTATAAATAAAAATGTACAGTACACAATAAGTCTAAATATTTTTAAATGTATATAAAAATAACATTTGAAAATGCATTATTACATAATTTATAAATAAACAATTATTATAAATTTAATTGTTATAATTTAAAAATATAATTATATTATAATTTAAAAATAAATAATTAAATAATTAATCATTATTTAATAAAATATAATTTTAAATTAATTTATTATTATTAATTAATTAAAAAAATAAAAAATACCCCGATAAAGTGTTTTTTTTTTTTTCTAGTTAAAGTAAAACTTAACTTCCATTTTTATCATATTTGGATTTTGGATCAAATGTCATAATCATATAGATTGTAAACTAATTATCATGAAAATACTAAAACAATTGGAAAATTTTAGGGTTAAAGGGTAAACTTGCCACCATACTATAGGTGGATATTAAAATTTGTCACTATGTTTTATTTTGATTGATATTTGCCATTGTATTTTTACGATTAAATGCAAATTTGTCATTATACTTTTAACTCAATATTGAATTTTTTCATTAGATTTTGATTTTTGATTGAATTTTGTCACTCAACTTTGATCTTGGATGATTTTAATATAAAATTTAATAAAAAAAATTTATTTCAAATATTTTATTTTAATAATGAAGGTTAATAAATTAATTAATAAAGAATGATAAAAAAAAGTTTTAGATTTAGATTTTTATAAAATAAGTTTTTTTGTTAATTTGTTAATTTTTAATATTTTTATAAATTAATTTTATCTTAAAATCTTCTAAAATCAAAGTTGAGTGCTAAAATTAAATAAAAAAATCAAAATTTAATGGTAAAATTCAATGAAATAAAAGTATAGTGGTAAATTTGCTCTAATCTCAAAAGTACAATGGCAAATATCAATCAACAGAAAATATGATGGCAAATTTCAATATCAACCTATAGTATGGTGGCAAATTTGCCCTTTAACCCAAAAAATTACATGCAATCCAAATGAATCCGAAAAAATGTCTTTAAAATTAACGTGTTTTTATTTAGAAAATAAGAAATTTGAATTATTTTTTAAAATCGTGTATCATTATAGGGATGACAGTGGATAGTAAAAACTCGAATATCCGATACTATCCGATTCAATTTTTGCGAATTCGGATATTATATTTACTTTTTGTAGCGAATTTGGATAGAAATCCTTGGATATCCAATATCTAAAATCGTTTTGGTTTTGATTCGGATAGTACCGGATATCCGAATCTGTTATCCAAATCTTTTATACTTATACAAATAACGATTCACATATCCAAATTCAATATCTTTTTACATATTTAATTCTTGTTTAACTTTATATTTTCATCTTTAAAAAAATTGATTTAATGAATTCGAATATTCAACGGATTCAGATATCCGATTGATATTGCTATCTAAGTTGCAGATTCAGTAATAATATTCGGATAATAAACATATTCATATATCATGTAAATTAAGTGAATTCAGATTCAGATATTTCAAAAATTACAGATATCTGATCTGTGACTTTTTTCTATATATCAATTATTGAACAAAATACTCGATACTTATTTATTTACTCAAATATCATAAAGTTCTTTTAACTTACGGTGAAATATATAAAATAAGAGAAGTGGCAAGTTAAATTAGGGAGTCTTTGGTTTATTATTTAAGAAACAATCTACTATATATTAAAATTCAGTCTTGAGAGATTCAATGGGTATTTTTTCAAAACTGAGTCCTAAGAGATTCAGTGGATATTTTTTCAAAAGCCAATGTTATTTTCATCAAATTTTGTCAGTTAGTGGGGTAAAATTGAAATTGTGAAATGATTTAGAAAAAAAGAGATGGAGATGTGATAAGTGCTTAAATTCATACATTTTCATATATCAATTCCTTATACTTTGTGCTTTGATTCTTAAGTTCCTTGACATTTTACTAGGTTGTTATGCTTTGTAGGTATTTTGGAAGAAATGAAGTCAAAACATTTCAATTAGAATGTTAAAGAGCTTACAAAATCACAATCACAAGATGGAAAAAAACTTGGGAGTCAAAAAGATCAAATTCTTGGTGCAAATCAAGAAGGCATATTTGACCTCCGGAGCTTGTTGCTAAGAAAACATGATTTTAAAGTCTTTATTTGAAGAAACTTCCTTCTTGACTTTGAAGCTGACTTGAATACCTTTCCAGCGGTAGATCATGGGCCCAAATCGGATAAGAAATGGTCATCCAAATTGGCGTTGTAAAATCTTCCTAAACAACCCTAGCGGCAGAAAAACCCTAATCGCAAATCATCTTTCTTTATTAAAACCCTAGCTGTAAATCATAAAAAGAGAAGCCCTAGTTGCTGCCTATAAATATAGACAAGGGAGCCACAACACACTTTTCTACTCTTGTATTCTGATTTTCTTCTTCTTTCTTTTAGTTTTCTTATTAGTTTCTTTAGTTTTATGTTTATGTTAATAATGCCTATGCTAGGCTAAACTTTTCTTTGGTTAAGGGTGATTTCAAAGCCCTAGACAAGTTTTGTAATTGATTTTCAAATTTATATATCATTGGTTTTCTATCAAAGTTACTTATGTTCTTTTATAAGAATTGTTTATGATATTTGTCTTGATTTGTTTAGGTTGCAAACTAGATAGATCTTGATAATTGTCTATTGCTAGTTTAAGAGTCTTGATCCGTGTAATTGTCTTGATTTCCTATTCATAAGTGGCAATTTGTGATTAATGATTATAGTCAAGTTTTCGATAATTGCAAAAAGGAACATAACCTAAGTTGAACAATCCGAGCTTATGTGTTTGTTGCTTAGATCAACCTATCTTTCTCATCATAAAGCTGCCATTAAATTGAATTTAGAGAGCTTATTCTAGGTTGTTTGATGGTTAGAGATTAAATAGAGAGCTTGTTCTATTTAACGACGAACTAAGGAAAGATTGGGGTAATAGAGTTTGTTTTTATCTACGGTTGATAGTTTTGATAGTTAATTGATGTTGATAATTATGATTATTGATTCTCAATGATGTTTAGTGGTGGAGAATGAAACCTTAACCATATTTTTCTCATATTTGAATTTTTCTTACTTACTTGCTTTTTACTTTTGTCGCAACCTAAAAAAAAAATAACGACGACGTCTCATCGCAAGACTTTATTATTCGTTAGGCGTGACATTAAAAAAAAACGAGGAAAAGTCGACTTAATTCCTCTAGAAAAATGAAGGTTTTGAAAATGACCTTAAAAAAGACATGGAGTCGCCACCAATCTTTTTTAGCTAGGTGTGATCGGCCACCTATTAAAACCGGTTTTATAAAATATTTTAAAAATTAATTAAAACATTTTAAAAACCAATTTCAAGTCTGCGTTTTAAACCAGAGAAATCAAAGAAGCGGGTTCGGGAGTCGGTTACGTGTGGGGAAGGATTAGCACCCCCACAACGCCCGTATAAATCGGTACCTTATTAATCGTGTGTTATCTCAAGTCTCGGTAAAAAAGTTGGTTTTAAATTTAGTATTTCAAGTTAATTCCCAATTTAAAAAAAAATAATTCCATTTTTTTATTGAAAATGATCCGGAATTTATAAATTCAAAATTTTCCTATATTCCCCAACAAACGTGGCAAAATATAGAAATTTTTATTAGTTTTGGAAAACTTTCCGAATCATTCTCTTTTTGAAAGAAAGATATTCCTTTATTAATGATAATTGATGATATTCCCTCCAGCAAACCCGGTAGAGAACTCATGAATTATTTTAACTCGGGAATATCTTTATATTTTTTTTATTGAAAACCATTATCTTTTTTTGAAAACATTTAAAAGAAATGAATATGTATATGCATGACATAAATAAAAGGACATAGCAAAATCTAAATAATATAATACAACCTAAATGACATGACAAGTATGAATGGTATGGCATATAATTTAAATGACATGAAATAAAATAATGCTATCATATAATGTGCATGAAAATAAAAATGCAATGCATGAAATGTATTTTTTCCTTTAATTAAGGAAATCCGTATATCTAACAAGATATCCAGCTACCTTAGAAAAATATGTCAAATTAAATATTCTAAAACCAAAATACTTTGTGATTGTTTGAAAACAATTTTGAGAAGCTTGAATAAGAAAATAAAAACTGGGCTAAAATTTTTTAAAATGGCTCTAATTTCCTAAGTTTAAAAAATCGGGACTTGGCTACCCTTAACCCGGGACTTGAAAAACCATTTTTAGAGTTTAAAAAGGCTTAGAAATTACCCTAAGTCAGTAGCTAACCCTCCTAATCAGCCCACTCTAAGTAAGTTAACCAAAACAGAAAATTGATTTTTCTTTAAATTCAATTCTGACTCCACTAACCCGTTTTAATCCATGATTTTTTATCCTATTTTTAAAAATTCCAAAAATTCTGAAAAAAATACTGGAGACTCAGGACATGTAAAACTACACGAGAAAAAATCGGCTTAATTTTTGAATCAAAGATGAATTCCCAGAAAAATCAGAGATGTACGAGTTTTTGGAGGAGAAAAAACTGCTTTGTTTTTCTTTAAATTCAATTCTGACTCCACTGTCCAGTTTTAATCCACGATTTTTTACCCTATTTTTAAAAATTCCAAAAATTCTGAAAAAATTACTGGAGACTCAGGACATGTAAAACTACACGATAAAAAATCGGCTTAATTTTCTGATCAAAGATGAATTCCCAGAAAAATCAGAGATGTACGAGTTTTTGGAGGAGAAAAAACTGCTTTGCCAGCACATTTTTTTGTCTTTGATAAAATCATTTAAAAATCAAAGTAAAAATATTTGAAACTCATAAAATGACTTGAAAGCAGTAGCTAGGACTTTTTGAAAGTTAGATAAAAAATGGCTAAGTAAAAAAATCACAAAGGTAGAATAATCAACTTGACAAACTTAATTTTCCACAAGTGTGCTCAAGAGAGCATGACTTTGAACCATCAATTGGCTCAAGTCATTATTCAAGTGGTATGAACATGAAATGCATGAAATAATGCAGCAAACATAATGCATGAAATGCATGGATTTAAAACTAAATATAAGGAAAATGCATGACATAAATAATATGGCCTAGACCTAACATGAACTTGCATGGCAATAAATGCAACCTAGACCTAAGATATGCATGGCATTTTCACAAACACAAGGCATGCTTAATTCAAAAATCCAACCAAATATCATGCAAATGCAAAAACCTAACAACTAGCATGACAAAAATACAACACACAATGCAAAACACATGGAGTAGCCAAATGGCCTCAAGCTCCAACAAGCATGGCATTTTCACAAACACTTGGTATGCTAGCATGAAAAACTAAGTCATAACACAAAAATCACACAAGCATTTTCACAAACACCTAATATACCAAATCTAAAACATGCTCACTAAGATATAAAACAAGAATCATGCAAAGAATCACACAAGCATTTTCACAAACACTTAATATGCTAACTCTAAAACATGCTCAAATTTAAACAACATGAAAACAGAAAATTAAAAATGCAAAAACATGATATCTAAGACATAAATGGCAACAAACAAAGCAACCAAATTAAATATAACTTAAGAACACTTAAAACATCAAAAACAAAGAAAATAGCATAAACAATATGGTAAAATGAATTGAAACAACAACTTAAAATAAATAATGTAGGCCATTTGGCCATGGTGAGTTTATTGTAAAAAAAAATGTAAAAAAAATACTTAAGAAAGGAAATGAAGGAAGAACAAGAAATATTATTTTAAAATGAAAACTCACCAAGTAGAGATTAAAATAGCAAAAAACAAGAATAGAAAATGAAAGTGCAAGAGTTGGTGCTCAAGAGCAACCTCAAGAAGCTAATATTTCAAGCTTTTCTCTTCAAACTTTCCTTTTTTTCTAAACTTTTCTTTTTTTGCTCTCAACCAAGAAGATAAAAACTAAGAAAAACTAAGAGAAATCAACCAAAATGGAAAAGAAGAAACCAAAATCTGCCTCCCCCCCTTTAGGGCTAGCCTTAATGCATGGTTATATAGCCTCCAAGATGTTGTCATTTTTGTGTAACCTAATTTCCATCAAATGGCCAATAATTCAAGATGAAAAGTCATGAAATTACCACCTTTAGATTAGCATCTCAGCCCTCTCAAATTACAGCTATGCAAAAATAATGTTGACATCTTTCTTAACCTATGTGGTTTAATCACCATGGCTTGATCAAAGAGAATGGTTAACTAACTCTTGATTTTTAACCACTTGATTAAAAAAAAAAAATTAGAAGCTTCCTCCTTTCTTTGGGCTTGGGCATGCCAGCACTTCTCTTTTCTAGCCCAACTCTGATTTTTTTGAAGGGCCAAAAAAGCCCTTTTCGGTTGCTTGGGTGAAATGACCATTTTGCCCCCCCGGATGCAAAATAAATATCAAACGGGCTCCAAATTCAATTTTTCGTTTTTTAATACTTCCAAAATAATAAAATATTGAGTTCTGGAAGTTTTCAAAATTATCCGAGTCCGTTTGCTATTTATTTGGATTTTTTCTTCCCAAAATGTCCTTTTATGCCCCTACTTTTTACCATTTTTTAAACGAGCTCCAAATCAAGATTTTTCTTCACCAATCTCTTCAAAATAATTAAAAAGTGTGATCTGGAAGTTTTCGTAATTTTTGGAGCTCATTTGGTATTTTTTCGGGATTTATCGGCTTGAATTACTGCATAGGAAGCTCGGGATTTAGCCATTTTGCAAATGAACTCGGAATCAATATTTTCTTTCGCCAATCTCTTCCAAATAATTTAAAAATGAGATTTACCAAATTTCAGAATTTTTGGAGTCCATTTGCTATTTTTCCGGGATTTATCTTTTTGAATTACTACATAAGAAGCTCGGGATTTGGCCATTTTGCAAACGAACTCGGAATCAAGATTTTCTTTTACCAATCTCTTTCAAATGATTTAAGAATGAGATTGACAAATTTTCCATAATTTTCGGAGTCCATTTGCTATTTTTCCCAAAATTTTCCAATTTTGCCCTTTAACCTCCGAAACCCGGTTTTGCTCAAAACAAGTCCGATTTTCAGATTTTCTTCAATCTGAGCCTTGGGCCATCCTTTTTAATCATTCCTCATCCATTGGGGGCTTTGGTCTTACCAAGTCGGGCCATTTCTGTGATTCTTCCCGATTTCACCGAAATCCATTAAAAACCCTAATTCTCGGTTTTCTCCCGGATTGACTTTTCTTTCGGTTTTTCTTGCAAGTGACTTCTCCATTACCCGTAGTCAGTGCTTATCTTTCATTTGGAACCTTCAATTTCGACCAGTTTGATCGTTTAAGCACTTTTCCCCAAATTTCTCGGATTAGGGTTTCTTTTCTACTGAATCTCCAAATCCCAACTTCCGAACTCCATATCTTTCAATGTAGACCTTGGATTATCAAAATTCTTTCTCCATTTTTCAATTGAACTTAAAATCTTGATTTTGAAAGTGGGTTGACTTTTCCAGTAGTTGACTTTCTGGGGTTGACTTTTTCGGGGTTGACTTTTTCGGGGTTGACTTTTTTTCAAGTTTGACTTTTTATGCTCGCCCTCTTAAACTAAGTCTCGGAGTACCACCTGCAGGATGAAAACAGTCTTTTTATACTCGGAAACATCAATATGGGAAGAAAACATACCTGTTTAGTGGCCCGGACAAAATTAGGTGTCTACAGCTGCCCCTCTTTGGCTATTGCTGAGAATCAGGAATCAGGCAAAGATAAACCAACACTAATTTTGTACGGTCAGTGAAATCACATGGAAAGGAAAGGGGCTTTCTTTTTCATTTCTTCATTCATTTTTGCATTTTCCATTTTTTATTTTCTTTTTTTATTTTCTATTTTTTTCATTTTTTCTCATTTTTTCTCTATTTTTTTATTTTTTTTTTATTTTTTTTTATTTTTTTTTTATTTTTTTTTTCTATTCTCTCTTTTTTCATTTTTTTTAAAAACAATAAATTGAAGATTTTGTCCTTAAATTGAATTCCCTGCCTAAACAAGGCTCGATTCGTCTTAAGGGAATGAATTCGATTTCAAAAGAAAAATTTATGCTCGAAGGGCTTTAAAATTGGTGCCCGAAGGTCTTAAAATGGTGCCCGGAGGTCTTAAAAATTGGTGCCCGGAGGTCTTACCCCTGAAAAAAGTTATGCCCGGAGGTCTTAAAGATGTTGCCCGGAGGTCTTACCTGTGATTTGAAAAATTATGCCCGGAGGTCTTAAAAATTGGTGCCCGGAGGTCTTACCCCTGAAAAAAGTTATGCCCGGAGGTCTTAAAGATGTTGCCCAGAGGTCTTACCTATGATTTGAAAAAAATTATGCCCGGAGGTCTTACCCCTAAAAAAAATAATGCCCGGAGGTCTTAAAGATGTTGCCCGGAGGTCTTACCTGTGATTTGAAAAATTATGCCCGGAGGTCTTAAAAATGGTGCCCATAGGCCTTACCCCTGAAAAAAAGAGTTATGCCCGGAGGTCTTAAAGATGTTGCCCGAAGGTCTTACCTGTGATTTGAAAAATTATGCCCGGAGGTCTTAAAATGGTGCCCGGAGGTCTTAAAAATTGGTGCCCGGAGGTCTTACCTGTGATTTGAAAAAAATGCGCTGTATGCGACTTTAAAAATGATGCCCGGAGGTTTTAAGAATGGTGCCCGGAGGCCTTACCCGTGATTTGGAAGAAATGCGCTGTATGCGACTTTAAAAATGATGCCCGGAGGTCTTAAGAATGGTGCCCGGAGGCCTTACCCATAATT
The DNA here is from genome assembly GCA_030761205.1 of Fremontodendron californicum. NCBI lineage: Eukaryota > Viridiplantae > Streptophyta > Magnoliopsida > Malvales > Malvaceae > Fremontodendron > Fremontodendron californicum. Next base: position 5,839,221 of record JAULJL010000023.1, on the reverse strand, counting down.
TGGAAGAAATGCGCTGTATGCGACTTTAAAAATGATGCCCGGAGGTCTTAAGAATGGTGCCCGGAGGCCTTGCCCATAATTTGGAAGAAATGCGCTGTATGCGACTTTAAAAATGATGCCCGGAGGTCTTAAGAATGGTGCCCGGAGGCCTTACCCATAATTTGGAAGAAATGCGCTGTATGCGACTTTAAAAATGATGCCCGGAGGTCTTAAGAATGGTGCCCGGAGGCCTTACCCGTGATTTGGAAGAAATGCGCTGTATGCGACTTTAAAAATGATGCCCGGAGGTCTTAAGAATGGTGCCCGGAGGCCTTACCCATAATTTGGAAAAAATGCGCTGTATGCGACTTTAAAAATGATGCCCGGAGGTCTTAAGAATAGTGCCCGGAGGCCTTACCCCTGAAAAAAGTTATGCCCGGAGGTCTTAAAGATGTTGCCCGGAGGTCTTAAAGATATTGCCCGGAGGTCTTACCTGTGATTTGAAAAATTATGCCCGGAGGTCTTAAAAATGTTCTTTGAAGAATTGTTGAAAATTACCCTAACGATTTTGAGAAGATGCGAATTCTTTTTGATGCAGATGCAGGTGTTGAATAAGACACGAAATGACTTAAACTGGTGCAAATGTCTTTAATGCAAATGTAAATGACTTGGATTGATGCCCATGTTTCATGATGCAGATGCCCCTACTAATTGTGTTCATGTAACTGGTTTATGAATGGTGTAACTACAATTACCACACAGTAATGAAAATGCAATGATTCTAGAAATGATGCAATTGCTTGAGATGACACAAATACGAATTCCATGAAGAATGTAAATGTAAAGGTAAAATACAGATGCTTATGGAATAATGCCAATGCAAATACCCATGAATGATGCAAATGCTTGCCGACACTGTGCAGATGCAAAAGCTCGATAAAGAGATGAGTGCTCATGAGTGATGCAAGTGCCCCCGGCTGTTTTTCTAGACTTTGGCTTAGCCTTTCAAATTCATTTTTCCTCTTCAAATCAGAGTATATCTTCAATTCATTTTGGCTATTCTCTTTGCCCCAACAGTTTTTCAAACTTTCATCAACAGAGATCTGAACCGGGTTCTATTTCTTCTTCTCATATCTGGAAGTCAAGACCTATCCTGGCAGTTCTACACCTTTGAGTTAGAAAAATCCTTGTCTCATGCCAACATCAAAATGGGTATTTCAAAAAAATCTTTTTATTTGTTTTCGCATTTTGAAAACTTCTGAACAAAAAATATTAACCCCACAATGTGTGATGTACAAATCTTTTGAAGACTGATGATCATTGTTAGAAATTTCTCTAAGTATCAATCTGGGTTTTTTCAACTGGATTGGCAAGGCTTGGTATAACAAGATTCTGGCTTTTCCAGGAAAACTTCATGACAAAAATGTATATCCCTTCTAGGCTCACAAATGGAACAGGTTTTATAAATCATGAATTCATTGAGAACCAAACAAATTCAACATTCTTTTAGTTTCCATATCAAGGCATTTTGTCAATCATCAAGATTGGCTGGGATGTTTAAACCGGAAAGTTTAATCTTGGGAACAAAGTTTCAGTTTTTGAAGACAATCCTCCGAATGAGAGCTGACAATTTGGGGGGTTCAGGAATTCCTAGATGTTCCTCGATAACCACTCCTTTAATAAGATCTTTTCTTTTGGGGTATCGGCACTATCATCGATGGCATCGAAAATTCCCATTCTACTCTAGACCGCCCGTTTTTTTGGGTTTTCGCCCTAGAGTCCCATTCTTTTCAATTTTTCTCTTTTTTTTTTTTTTACCATGCACTTGAGAATTCTAAATTCTTCCTTAGTGAAATGAGAATTTGATAAGATGGGATAAAATCTGAGGAAAACCCTTCAAATTAAACATTCATGCTTGATCAAAATGGACTTTTAAAGCACGTAATGTAGGCCATGGCTCAGGATTCAGAAAGAAAGGATAAATAGGCCCAAAATATGTGTTTGAGGGTAATCAGATCAAGGATCCTTTCTTGAAGAGGATTTTCTTTGAAGCATGTGTCTCTTCTTGGACATTTCTTTCTTTTTGATTTTGCTCTTTTTCTTCCTTGCTTTTGGCTTTCAATTTGCCATGTCTTTCACACACATTTTTTTATTGTGTTTTTTGTTTGTTTTTCTTGGCTTTCATTTCGTCATCTTTTCCTCTTCTTTTTTTCTTTGACAGAGTGCGCCCGTATTTATTCGGGGCTCCATTTGCTTTGTGTCTGTCCCTGAGCTGTAACTCATTTCTCAATGATCTTTGAAAAGATCTTTCCTCGCATTTGCCCCCCAGTGTAGAGGGTAATCCTTGATCAGGGTTCAAAGAATTAAGAATTCTTTTGGCTCAAAAGGGGTGACTATGGATAATAATTTTTTTCTTGTGAAATGGATATGAAAGATGGCCATTCATCATATTAAGCCCAAATATTCTCATTGAAAAGCAATCCTCAGGGGAAATAGATATTCAGAATTTCATTTTGCACTTTGGAATCATCCGAATTCTCATATGCATGATATCATGATTTTTCTTTTTCTTTTTTTCTTTTTTTTTTTTGTTTTTTTCGTCGCATGCCCCCAATGATTCATGCATTAGCCCATCCTTCTTCACTATGTATCCATCATTTCCACATATGATGCCCCAATTTGATTAACCATGCGAATTTGTATCAACGAGGAACATTGCAAGTCTAGGTCTGTTTTGAAAAGGCTGAGTTTCCAATCTGAGTTCTTTGAAGAGACAAGGAAAACATGACCCAAAAGCAGGTTTTCTCTGGGACACGGGATAATCTAGTTTAATCATTGTGCCCCAAGGTGTCAATCATGAAGTGATGTCTGGGCAATTAGTGTTTTGTGGTCATTGGGAAAGGTCATGAATGGTTTTAGCACAATCCTGACACACACCAAATTATCAAAATCTGGATTCTTGAAAGAATGTCTCATTTGTTTGATTTTCAAGGAATTCAAAAAAATTTCAAAAAGTTTGTTCCTTTGTTCATAGCCTAGACTAGGATTTACATCCTTGCTTATTTTGCAATGACAATGCTTCTCTTTTTTCATTCATTTTTCCTTGAAGCATTAGGTCTTTCAAGTGTTATTGATTCAAGGTTTAGGTATAGAGAAGCCCAAAAAAGAGGGGGATGGTGTTGGGTCATTTCTAACACTGATCATCAATCTTCTTGAGACTATCCATTATTAAAACTTCCTTAATGCTTGTTTTTGTAAATTCACGTTTATTTAAAACACAACAAACACAAAGCATTTAAAATTCATTTAATTCATGTAGATGTTAACATGAGACAAGTGCTTTCATCATCACAGTGTATAAAACTACATGCGTCAAAAATGCTCCTATTGACATCCTTCAAAGGTAGTAATTCTCCCCCTAAAACCCTGAAAGAAATTGATTTAGGGCTAAGTGGCCTTCCATTGATCGATAAGCTCCGGTGTCAAAATACCATCACGGATAAAACTTTCAATCATTTCCTTCAGTTGTCTGCATTTTTCAGTTGAATGCCCAACTACCCCTAGGTGATAATCACACTTGCTGTCAGGGTCATAACTCCTTGCTGATGGATTCGGAGCTATTCTCAAAGGTACCGGGGTAAGGTACTGATTCTTTATTAGTAATGGCAGTAAGTCAGGGATGGGGATTGGAATTCTTTCTTGATTTTCTCGCGGTCGTTTTCTAGAAGTAGGCCTTGTTGCAAGGGCTGATATAGGATTAGGTGTTTGGGTAGGTAGGTAAGGATAAAGGCTTGGAGATACCTCAGTAGGGTAACATGATTGGTATGAGGGAAATTGGGAATATGGGATGAAATCTCCCATAGTTTGGACATCTTCCTCTTTCTTTCTTGGTGCCTTATTTCTCTCGGCATTGGATGTTCCTTCTCTTTCAAGTTTCCCATTCTTGATAGCATTCTCAATCATCTCCCCTGAAATTACCATGTCCGCAAAATTCTTCGAAGCATTGCCGACGAGTCTGTCATAGTACGGGGTATGTAGTGTATTCACAAAAAGGATAGTGATTTCCTTTTGTGTCAAGGGCGGTTGTACTTGGGCGGCCAGGCTCATCCACCGTTGTGCATATTCTTTGAAGCTCTCAGTAGCTCTTTTCTCCATATTTTGCAAAGTGAGACGATCAAGTGTCCTGTCGGTCATATGCTTGTACTGGTTTAGAAAAGCCCTAGCCAAATCATTCCAAGAGCGAATCTGATCCTTGCTCAACTGACTATACCACCTAATTGCGGACCCGCTGAGGCTATCCTGAAAGCAGTGAATTAAAAGCTTATCATTATCTATCTGACTTGTCATCTTTCGGCAGAACATAGTGATGTGGGCTGATGGATCGGTCGTCCCGTCATATTTCACAAAGTCAGGGATCTTGAACTTAGGAGGAATGACTAAATCGAGGACCAAGCATCGTTCTTTCGCCTCCACACTCCCGAATACATCTGTTCTTTCTATTGCCCGGAGCCTTTCATCTAACAACTGATATTTCCCTTGGGAATCTGCCAACTCAACCTCATTTACTGCAACCCTTTTCAACTTTGCCTGTTCAGCTGGATCATCTGATTTTAGGACATTGACGGGGTTAACAGTGTTCTGGGCATCACTTATTGCTACCTCATCTTGGCCCTTTTGTACCTCTAACCCTTCTCCGGCGACAAAGTTTTCGGTGTATCCTTTTCCCTTCATTACAGCAGACATTAGCTCCATCAGTTTAGTCATCTGATCCTTAGATTCTGCTTGAGATTTTGCTAGCTGTTCTCGCAATTCTCTCTGTTCCCTTTCCATTTTTTCCATTCGGGCAACTTGTTCATCCTCCATAGCACCGGCCTGTATTAAAAGTGTACTCAGTACTTCTTCTGATTTGAAATGGAAATTCTTTCAAAGACTCCTAAAGCCAAGCCAACTTCTATTTTATTTCCCCCAAATGTATGTCATGATGAATGAGCCATGAATGCAATTTCATGCATGTGAAGCCTAAACAATATGATGTATGGATATGTACAATGGAAACATGATGACCATATATGTGATAAATGCAATCACAATGCCAACATGTTGCAAACAAAGAATAAACAAATCAACACATGGATATATGCAATGACTGATCATGTGCATTTTAGCATGTTTCCCAATGAATGATCATATATCCTATGAATGCAACACGGTGTCAATTATGATACATGCAAACAATGAATGATTGATATAGAGTATATACAAAGAAAATCATGCTAACCATGTGTGTCATGAATGCGACCTAATGCTAACATGATGTATGTAATAAGCAAATTAATGCATGAACATATACAAAGAAATTATGCTGACTATGTTTGTTATGAATGCAACCTGACAAATAATTGATGGGATGCAAAATGCAAAGGGGAAGATATCACGGAGGAAATAAGAATCGGAGGAACTTAATCATCAACATCTTATAAATTTGAAGCATACTCAATTCATTCCCATCTCAATGTTCACAATGGTATAAACCATGTTTTACAAAATTTGAGCAGTAGTTAAAACTGTCTTTACAAGCACTTTATTCTTCCTAGCATCCTAAGGCTATAAGAGCCGGCTACTGAAAAAGTGAAATCCTATTACATCATATAAGACCGAAGTCTTTCCACTTCAATGCTGTAAATCTCCCAATCCTAATGGCGTTTTCCCAGTCCTTTATCAATCAGTGTCGTTGGATCCAACCACTTGGCATCTATGAGAGCTTGCACTTTCCTTTTGACTGCTATACAATCTTCGATGCTATGGCCAACAATTCCACAGTGATAATCACATCTTTCATTTGGATTATACCACATTGGATATGGTGGTAACAGGGGTTTCAATGGGACACAGGCAACCATGTGATTTTGGATCAGTATAGGGAGGAGCTCTTGGTAGCTGATTGGAATGGGATCAAAATGCATTTGGGTCTTATTCTGGGATCGTTTCTTAGTCACACATGGCCTAGGAGTTGGGGCACTTGGTGGTAGCACTAAGGTTCGAACCGGAGTGTTTACATGGGGATGTGGCGGAACAGCATGGTAAGGGTATGGATTTGGACACGGGGCCTTTGGAGGTTGTACATAGCTCGAGGTTCCTATCTCAGGTACTGGATAAGGTGATTGATGAGGGAAATAGTATGAACTGGTAGTTGGTAACGATGGAGTCGGATTCAGGAATCCCGTAGTGGTCGTCCCAATGGACGATTGGACCATAGTAGGGTGGGGATACTGGTTTGGACCTAGAACAGTTTGCAGGTATGGTACTGGATTCGAGGTTTCTGTCTTTGGTATCAGGCTTTCATGTTTAATTATTTTCATGATTTTGTCCATAATTTCACCAGGATTGCAACCTTTGTGGCATTGACAAGTGCAGGATCCAGCAAGGATTGTATGTTCTGGACCTAATGGTTTTGGTTGATCCGAAGATGATGCGAAGCCCTGAGAAAGTTCACATTTACTGTTACCCATATCCTCAACCATTTTCAGCAATTTGGCAAGTTGTTCCTTCACCTCTCGTATTTCATGTCCATATTCATCTTGATTGCGTTCCAAAGCACCCAATCGTTCCTCCGATTCATTCCTCATATCTCGAACCCCTTTCATGCAAATGAAAATGTCATGAGATTAAGATTATGAATGTACATGCTCTATTCCTATGTGCATGAATAAACTGATGGTTAATGCATGAACATATACAGAGAAATTATGATGACTATGTATGCTATGAATGCAATCTAATGCCAGGTATATACAGATAATGACTATGCATGTTATAAACGTGTCCTACAATGAATGACCATGCATGCTATGATGTCAAAATGATACATGCTAAGAATAAATGAATTAATACAAAGGTAGGTACAAAGAATGACCATGTATATCACAAATGTATTCTACAATGAATAATCATGCATGTTATGACTGTAAACGATGTCAAAATGACACAAATAAATTAACCAATGATTACACGAAATTGGTAGGACCTAAATCTTGATTATTCAAAAATCTCATTATGCAAGATTTGCCTCCTAATTTATGATTTTTTTTAACATGCTTTTTTTTTGTGTTTTTTTTTTATTTATGAAAAACCAATCACATTATTTTCAAAAGAATTTCAGGGTGGATCCCACTATGGTACCATATGCAAATGTCCATGTGACACTACCTGTTTTATGAAATCATCAAATGAAATTACTAACTGTTTATTGCAAAGAATGAGATCAATAACACAACCAAAAATGTACATGCTCTATTCACACATGTATGAAATGTGCAACATGCAAAATGCTTAAAAAAGATTTTTTTTTTTTTAAAAAAAAGCTAATGAACATCTGCCCCAGCAATATCTGCTTATTTAGGCATCACGATGTCTTCGAGGCGGAGTATCACATTTATTACGGGCGATGTACGTACATCGTTGCCCGATCTACCACACTTATTCGGAGTGTAAAATAGGTAACAAAAGGTTTAGAACTGTCCCTCTATGTGTTCCTATTTTCGGTATATCTAACGGAAATCCGGCATGGCTTCGCCTAGGTTCACTATATGAGGGTGAATCGGTTCTAAGGCTCCGAATTGTTCCTCACTGTCGCCGGTGAAGGCTAGTAAGGCACCCCGATAAAAGCGGGTTCAATTCGTTAGAGTATATTTTCCTATGCCCATGCGGAGGATCATCACGAAGGCATTAGGTACTTTATACTCCGAAAGTGTTTCACTAGCCCATACGGAGGATCAATCACGAAGGCGTAGTTACTTTACTCCCACTTAAAAGGACGGAACCCGGGTATAGGATTCATGTTATGCAAATGCACGTGTAGTGTGTGTGGAGGAATAATAAACCTTTCACCACCTATTCTACAAACCTTATTCTAAATGCCCTAGCAATTAAAACATTCAAGAATAGTGTAACGCATTAACCAACAAGCAATTATAATATACAACCTTAAATAACTAGAGAACAAAAATAAAATGCATGCACATGAGTATGAACATATTTAAAAACAATTTATTATTTTCAAAATTCTCCTTATTAAAAAAATGTGGGAATTAAAATCAAATACCAATTAAACCAACAAAACCGAGACTTTGATAACACACGACTAATTCTAGGCCTGACTCTCTAATATGTCCCCAGTGGAGTCGCCAAGCTGTCGCAACCTAAAAAAAAAATAACGACGACGTCTCATCGCAAGACTTTATTATTCGTTAGGCGTGACATTAAAAAAAAAACGAGGAAAAGTCGACTTAATTCCTCTAGAAAAATGAAGGTTTTGAAAATGACCTTAAAAAAGACATGGAGTCGCCACCAATCTTTTTTAGCTAGGTGTGATCGGCCACCTATTAAAACCGGTTTTATAAAATATTTTAAAAATTAATTAAAACATTTTAAAAACCAATTTCAAGTCTGCGTTTTAAACCAGAGAAATCAAAGAAGCGGGTTCGGGAGTCGGTTACGTGTGGGGAAGGATTAGCACCCCCACAACGCCCGTATAAATCGGTACCTTATTAATCGTGTGTTATCTCAAGTCTCGGTAAAAAAGTTGGTTTTAAATTTAGTATTTCAAGTTAATTCCCAATTTAAAAAAAAATAATTCCATTTTTTTTTTGAAAATGATCCGGAATTTATAAATTCAAAATTTTCCTATATTCCCCAACAAACGTGGCAAAATATAGAAATTTTTATTAGTTTTGGAAAACTTTCCGAATCATTCTCTTTTTGAAAGAAAGATATTCCTTTATTAATGATAATTGATGATATTCCCTCCAGCAAACCCGGTAGAGAACTCATGAATTATTTTAACTCGGGAATATCTTTATATTTTTTTTATTGAAAACCATTATCTTTTTTTGAAAACATTTAAAAGAAATGAATATGTATATGCATGACATAAATAAAAGGACATAGCAAAATCTAAATAATATAATACAACCTAAATGACATGACAAGTATGAATGGTATGGCATATAATTTAAATGACATGGAATAAAATAATGCTATCATATAATGTGCATGAAAATAAAAATGCAATGCATGAAATGTATTTTTTCCTTTAATTAAGGAAATCCGTATATCTAACAAGATATCCAGCTACCTTAGAAAAATATGTCAAATTAAATATTCTAAAACCAAAATACTTTGTGATTGTTTGAAAACAATTTTGAGAAGCTTGAATAAGAAAATAAAAACTGGGCTAAAATTTTTTAAAATGGCTCTAATTTCCTAAGTTTAAAAAATCGGGACTTGGCTACCCTTAACCCGGGACTTGAAAAACCATTTTTAGAGTTTAAAAAGGCTTAGAAATTACCCTAAGTCAGTAGCTAACCCTCCTAATCAGCCCACTCTAAGTAAGTTAACCAAAACAGAAAATTGATTTTTCTTTAAATTCAATTCTGACTCCACTAACCCGTTTTAATCCATGATTTTTTATCCTATTTTTAAAAATTCCAAAAATTCTGAAACAAATACTGGAGACTCAGGACATGTAAAACTACACGAGAAAAAATCGGCTTAATTTTTGAACAAAAGATGAATTCCCAGAAAAATCAGAGATGTACGAGTTTTTGGAGGAGAAAAAACTGCTTTGTTTTTCTTTAAATTCAATTCTGACTCCACTGTCCAGTTTTAATCCACGATTTTTTACCCTATTTTTAAAAATTCCAAAAATTCTGAAAAAATTACTGGAGACTCAGGACATGTAAAACTACACGATAAAAAATCGGCTTAATTTTCTGATCAAAGATGAATTCCCAGAAAAATCAGAGATGTACGAGTTTTTGGAGGAGAAAAAACTGCTTTGCCAGCACATTTTTTTGTCTTTGATAAAATCATTTAAAAATCAAAGTAAAAATATTTGAAACTCATAAAATGACTTGAAAGCAGTAGCTAGGACTTTTTGAAAGTTAGATAAAAAATGGCTAAGTAAAAAAATCACAAAGGTAGAATAATCAACTTGACAAACTTAATTTTCCACAAGTGTGCTCAAGAGAGCATGACTTTGAACCATCAATTGGCTCAAGTCATTATTCAAGTGGTATGAACATGAAATGCATGAAATAATGCAGCAAACATAATGCATGAAATGCATGGATTTAAAACTAAATATAAGGAAAATGCATGACATAAATAATATGGCCTAGACCTAACATGAACTTGCATGGCAATAAATGCAACCTAGACCTAAGATATGCATGGCATTTTCACAAACACAAGGCATGCTTAATTCAAAAATCCAACCAAATATCATGCAAATGCAAAAACCTAACAACTAGCATGACAAAAATACAACACACAATGCAAAACACATGGAGTAGCCAAATGGCCTCAAGCTCCAACAAGCATGGCATTTTCACAAACACTTGGTATGCTAGCATGAAAAACTAAGTCATAACACAAAAATCACACAAGCATTTTCACAAACACCTAATATACCAAATCTAAAACATGCTCACTAAGATATAAAACAAGAATCATGCAAAGAATCACACAAGCATTTTCACAAACACTTAATATGCTAACTCTAAAACATGCTCAAATTTAAACAACATGAAAACAGAAAATTAAAAATGCAAAAACATGATATCTAAGACATAAATGGCAACAAACAAAGCAACCAAATTAAATATAACTTAAGAACACTTAAAACATCAAAAACAAAGAAAATAGCATAAACAATATGGTAAAATGAATTGAAACAACAACTTAAAATAAATAATGTAGGCCATTTGGCCATGGTGAGTTTATTGTAAAAAAAAAATGTAAAAAAAATACTTAAGAAAGGAAATGAAGGAAGAACAAGAAATATTATTTTAAAATGAAAACTCACCAAGTAGAGATTAAAATAGCAAAAAACAAGAATAGAAAATGAAAGTGCAAGAGTTGGTGCTCAAGAGCAACCTCAAGAAGCTAATATTTCAAGCTTTTCTCTTCAAACTTTCCTTTTTTTCTAAACTTTTCTTTTTTTGCTCTCAACCAAGAAGATAAAAACTAAGAAAAACTAAGAGAAATCAGCCAAAATGGAAAAGAAGAAACCAAAATCTGCCTCCCCCCCTTTAGGGCTAGCCTTAATGCATGGTTATATAGCCTCCAAGATGTTGTCATTTTTGTGTAACCTAATTTCCATCAAATGGCCAATAATTCAAGATGAAAAGTCATGAAATTACCACCTTTAGATTAGCATCTCAGCCCTCTCAAATTACAGCTATGCAAAAATAATGTTGACATCTTTCTTAACCTATGTGGTTTAATCACCATGGCTTGATCAAAGAGAATGGTTAACTAACTCTTGATTTTTAACCACTTGATTAAAAAAAAAAAATTAGAAGCTTCCTCCTTTCTTTGGGCTTGGGCATGCCAGCACTTCTCTTTTCTAGCCCAACTCTGATTTTTTTGAAGGGCCAAAAAAGCCCTTTTCGGTTGCTTGGGTGAAATGACCATTTTGCCCCCCCGGATGCAAAATAAATATCAAACGGGCTCCAAATTCAATTTTTCGTTTTTTAATACTTCCAAAATAATAAAATATTGAGTTCTGGAAGTTTTCAAAATTATCCGAGTCCGTTTGCTATTTATTTGGATTTTTTCTTCCCAAAATGTCCTTTTATGCCCCTACTTTTTACCATTTTTTAAACGAGCTCCAAATCAAGATTTTTCTTCACCAATCTCTTCAAAATAATTAAAAAGTGTGATCTGGAAGTTTTCGTAATTTTTGGAGCTCATTTGGTATTTTTTCGGGATTTATCGGCTTGAATTACTGCATAGGAAGCTCGGGATTTAGCCATTTTGCAAATGAACTCGGAATCAATATTTTCTTTCGCCAATCTCTTCCAAATAATTTAAAAATGAGATTTACCAAATTTCAGAATTTTTGGAGTCCATTTGCTATTTTTCCGGGATTTATCTTTTTGAATTACTACATAAGAAGCTCGGGATTTGGCCATTTTGCAAACGAACTCGGAATCAAGATTTTCTTTTACCAATCTCTTTCAAATGATTTAAGAATGAGATTGACAAATTTTCCATAATTTTCGGAGTCCATTTGCTATTTTTCCCAAAATTTTCCAATTTTGCCCTTTAACCTCCGAAACCCGGTTTTGCTCAAAACAAGTCCGATTTTCAGATTTTCTTCAATCTGAGCCTTGGGCCATCCTTTTTAATCATTCCTCATCCATTGGGGGCTTTGGTCTTACCAAGTCGGGCCATTTCTGTGATTCTTCCCGATTTCACCGAAATCCATTAAAAACCCTAATTCTCGGTTTTCTCCCGGATTGACTTTTCTTTCGGTTTTTCTTGCAAGTGACTTCTCCATTACCCGTAGTCAGTGCTTATCTTTCATTTGGAACCTTCAATTTCGACCAGTTTGATCGTTTAAGCACTTTTCCCCAAATTTCTCGGATTAGGGTTTCTTTTCTACTGAATCTCCAAATCCCAACTTCCGAACTCCATATCTTTCAATGTAGACCTTGGATTATCAAAATTCTTTCTCCATTTTTCAATTGAACTTAAAATCTTGATTTTGAAAGTGGGTTGACTTTTCCAGTAGTTGACTTTCTGGGGTTGACTTTTTCGGGGTTGACTTTTTTTCAAGTTTGACTTTTTATGCTCGCCCTCTTAAACTAAGTCTCGGAGTACCACCTGCAGGATGAAAACAGTCTTTTTATACTCGGAAACATCAATATGGGAAGAAAACATACTTGTTTAGTGGCCCGGACAAAATTAGGTGTCTACAACTTTTATTGTTTGCTTTAATTTTAAAACTATTTCAAAACTCCCTTTCTTTTATTGTCTTCGAACTTGAATTATAAACTAGTAATTTATAAATTAAAACCCAATCCCAATGGACTCGACCCTTGCTAACTACTATACTTACAATTGATTTTTTTAGTGCAAGATTAAATAAGATATACTCTTTTGAGTGCATCAAGTTTTTGGCGCCGTTGCCGGGGATTGCTTCCTTTAGTTTATTTGTCACTTGGCTTATTCTTATTGTCAGTTCTATTTTTTTTTTTGTATATATAGGTTTTTTTTTCTACCCAATCAAAGAGAGATGGCATGGGCTACATCAAACATTCAAAACCAACTAGCAAATCTCACATCCATAGTTCAACAACTGGCCATAGGTAATGTTCAACAATCAAGGAAGTGTGGAGTATGCTTTATGATGGATCATCCAACCAATTTGTGCCCATACTTCCGAGATGATAATTTTGAACAAGCCTATGATTTAGGAGGATGTCAAGGCCATCAAGGGTTCCAAGAACAACAGTATGATCCTTACTCAAATACTTACAATGAAGGATGGTGGGATCATACTAATTATGGCTACTTGGGAGATTATCAAGAAGTAGATCTATATGCCAATTACACTCATCAATCTGTCTTCAATCAACCATGGGATCAAGAACGAGATCTTTTTCAGCCACCACCTCAAAACTCAGGTAATTCTTTAGAAGAACTTGTCAATTCTCTTGTTATTACAAAAATTTGATGCACCAAAAAGAGTGTATCTTATTTAACCTTGCACTTAAAAAAAATCAATTGTAGACTATAGTGATTAGCAAGGGTCGAGTCCTCAGGGATTGGGTTTTAGTTTATAAGTTAATAGTTTATCACTTAAAAACAAGTAAACAAAAAGTCAAGGGGATTTTGGAATCAGATTTAAACTAAAGTTAACAATAAGAATGAGAAAACAAGTAATTAAGAAGAATCAAATATGAAAAAAATGGTTAAGGTTTCATTCTCCACCACTAGACATCATTAAGAATCAATTTCATATCTATCAACATTGATTAGCTATCAAAGTTAACAACCGTAGATAACAACAAGCTCTGTCACCCCAATCTTTCTTTATCTTTTTCTTATGTTTCTTTGTTAATTGTGTTTAGTGATTTTAAGTTCATTTAGGCTGCATAAGTTTATTTTGTTTTGAGTCTTAGTTATTTTATTTATTAGTTCTTTTCTCTTACACATGATTCTTTCATTGGGGATAATAGCATTACATTGAGGACAATGTAAAAATTAAGTATGAGGGAAGGATTTAGGATTTCTTTTAGGTTTTTTTTTTTGAGCCTTTAATGTTATTATTATTTTTAGTGTGTTTTTAGTTCTTTTCCATACAATGATGAGATATGAATTGTATAGGTCTAAAACTAGTTTATTGGTGAAAAGATTTTCATGAGAATTGAGTTTGATACTATATTTTCTTTATTAGCCAATGTTAATATAATATGCTAATTGATAAAAAAACATGTTTAGACTTAATATTGACTTGTATAAACATCCTTTTGAGTTTTGAGCCTATATGATTGATGCATTATACATATCAATCCAATTTTTTTCTTGTGTGCTCTTATGATTACATGTTTCTCTAGAACTTGCTTTAAACCATTTGAGACTATATTGATGCATATGACAACATGGATATGATAGAGGCATTAGGATTTTTAACCAGGGCCAAATCAACCATCCCCTATTGATGTTCCAAGAGAACATCCCTCTAGTGAGCCAATTTGAGCCTACATTGAATGAGCTATTTCTTTGGTAACCACATCTTACACCTAGCCTAAACACCTTTATATCTCTACCCTTGTTCTAAAGATAAATTGAATATATGAGACATATTGCAAAAACAATGGATTTTTATTGAAAAGTTAGGTTAGGAAGAAATAAGTGTGGGGGAGGGAAAAGGCAAAAGTCAAGAGAAAAAAGAAAGAAAGAAAGGGAACATTGTCAAAATACATTCCCAAAGTAAAAGAAAAAAAAAATCAATCATCTCTTGAACTTTTGGTTAAAGAAAAGATGTTACAAGGTTGGTTAGAATGAAGCAAATGCTCAACATGAATATTTAGCCTATGATGTTATGTGTTTTAAAGAGTTTTGAAAAGTTTTCCTTGTGTAATCTTATTATGTCTCTAAACTATATGAAATCTTTGGAACCTTTGTAATATCCTTTATCTTTTATTCTTTAACCACATTACAACCCCTTGGTCCCATTACAACCTTGAATAAAGACCTCTTGATTTATGAAGTTGAATGATCTAGATAGTGGAGAATAGGTGGACAAGCAAGCATATGGTAGAACTGTTTTCATGAGATTGATTGAGTATAAACACTTTACCACTACTTTAAAGAGTAAAAATCATGAGAGTATTGTAGACACCTAATTTTATCCGAACCACTAAATTTGGTATTTTTCTTCCTAAAATGATGTTTTAGAATACAGAAAAGCTCTTCTCACCCTGCAGGTGGTACTCCGAGACTTAGTTTAAGAAGGCAACCATAAAAAATCGATCTTAAAAAAGTCAACTTCGAAATGTCAACCACTAAAAAGTCAACCCACTTTCAAAATGAAGACTCGAAGTTCAATTGAAATGGTGAAAGAATTTTGATAATCCGAAGTCTACAATGAAAGATATTGAGTTGGGAAGTTGGGTTACGGAGATTTAGTGGAAAGAAAACCCTAGTTCAAAAAATTTGGGGAAAAGTGCTTAAACGATCAAATTGGTCGAAATTGGAGGTTCCAAATAAAAGATAATCAATGACTAAAAGTAAGGGAGAGGCCATCTAGAAGCAAAACTGAAAGAAAAGTCAATTTGGAAGAAAATCGAGAATTAGAGTTTTTGGTGGATTTTGACGAAATTGGGGAAAATTGCAGAAATGGCCTGATTCGGTAAAACTAAAACCCCTAGTTGATGAGGAGTGAGTAAACATGGATAGCCCAAGGCTCAGTTTGAAGTAATTCCGAGAAAATAGCCGATTGGAGGAAAAACGAGAAAATTTCCGATACTGAAAAAAGAAAAATCAAATCAGAGGAAAAGTTAAAAAATTTTATTTTATTAAATATTTTAATTTTAATTTTAGATGATGTATTTAAAGGCGTAGGTCATCACGTTGAGTTGCGGGTCGATTTAGGATCTGTACTCGATCCGCTCGGGAAAAAAAAAGAAAAAAGAAAAACAAACTTATTGCTAACCTATATGAGAAAATCGATCCTACGAGAGAATAAAATACAAACCATAATTTTATTTTCTTATTTTTATTTATTATTTTTTACCTTCTATAAATAAAAATGTACAGTACACAATAAGTCTAAATATTTTTAAATGTATATAAAAATAACATTTGAAAATGCATTATTACATAATTTATAAATAAACAATTATTATAAATTTAATTGTTATAATTTAAAAATATAATTATATTATAATTTAAAAATAAATAATTAAATAATTAATCATTATTTAATAAAATATAATTTTAAATTAATTTATTATTATTAATTAATTAAAAAAATAAAAAATACCCCGATAAAGTGTTTTTTTTTTTTTTTCTAGTTAAAGTAAAACTTAACTTCCATTTTTATCATATTTGGATTTTGGATCAAATGTCATAATCATATAGATTGTAAACTAATTATCATGAAAATACTAAAACAATTGGAAAATTTTAGGGTTAAAGGGTAAACTTGCCACCATACTATAGGTGGATATTAAAATTTGTCACTATGTTTTATTTTGATTGATATTTGCCATTGTATTTTTACGATTAAATGCAAATTTGTCATTATACTTTTAACTCAATATTGAATTTTGTCATTAGATTTTGATTTTTGATTGAATTTTGTCACTCAACTTTGATCTTGGATGATTTTAATATAAAATTTAATAAAAAAAATTTATTTCAAATATTTTATTTTAATAATGAAGGTTAATAAATTAATTAATAAAGAATGATAAAAAAAAGTTTTAGATTTAGATTTTTATAAAATAAATTTTTTTGTTAATTTGTTAATTTTTAATATTTTTATAAATTAATTTTATCTTAAAATCTTCTAAAATCAAAGTTGAGTGCTAAAATTAAATAAAAAAATCAAAATTTAATGGTAAAATTCAATGAAATAAAAGTATAGTGGTAAATTTGCTCTAATCTCAAAAGTACAATGGCAAATATCAATCAACAGAAAATATGATGGCAAATTTCAATATCAACCTATAGTATGGTGGCAAATTTGCCCTTTAACCCAAAAAATTACATGCAATCCAAATGAATCCGAAAAAATGTCTTTAAAATTAACGTGTTTTTATTTAGAAAATAAGAAATTTGAATTATTTTTTAAAATCGTGTATCATTATAGGGATGACAGTGGATAGTAAAAACTCGAATATCCGATACTATCCGATTCAATTTTTGCGAATTCGGATATTATATTTACTTTTTGTAGCGAATTTGGATAGAAATCCTTGGATATCCAATATCTAAAATCGTTTTGGTTTTGATTCGGATAGTACCGGATATCCGAATCTGTTATCCAAATCTTTTATACTTATACAAATAACGATTCACATATCCAAATTCAATATCTTTTTACATATTTAATTCTTGTTTAACTTTATATTTTCATCTTTAAAAAATTGATTTAATGAATTCGAATATTCAACGGATTCAGATATCCGATTGATATTGCTATCTAAGTTGCAGATTCAGTAATAATATTCGGATAATAAACATATTCATATATCATGTAAATTAAGTGAATTCAGATTCAGATATTTCAAAAATTACAGATATCTGATCTGTGACTTTTTTCTATATATCAATTATTGAACAAAATACTCGATACTTATTTATTTACTCAAATATCATAAAGTTCTTTTAACTTACGGTGAAATATATAAAATAAGAGAAGTGGCAAGTTAAATTAGGGAGTCTTTGGTTTATTATTTAAGAAACAATCTACTATATATTAAAATTCAGTCTTGAGAGATTCAATGGGTATTTTTTCAAAACTGAGTCCTAAGAGATTCAGTGGATATTTTTTCAAAAGCCAATGTTATTTTCATCAAATTTTGTCAGTTAGTGGGGTAAAATTGAAATTGTGAAATGATTTAGAAAAAAAGAGATGGAGATGTGATAAGTGCTTAAATTCATACATTTTCATATATCAATTCCTTATACTTTGTGCTTTGATTCTTAAGTTCCTTGACATTTTACTAGGTTGTTATGCTTTGTAGGTATTTTGGAAGAGATGAAGTCAAAACATTTCAATTAGAATGTTAAAGAGCTTACAAAATCACAATCACAAGATGGAAAAAAACTTGGGAGTCAAAAAGATCAAATTCTTGGTGCAAATCAAGAAGGCATATTTGACCTCCGGAGCTTGTTGCTAAGAAAACATGATTTTAAAGTCTTTATTTGAAGAAACTTCCTTCTTGACTTTGAAGCTGACTTGAATACCTTTCCAGCGGTAGATCATGGGCCCAAATCGGATAAGAAATGGTCATCCAAATTGGCGTTGTAAAATCTTCCTAAACAACCCTAGCGGCAGAAAAACCCTAATCGCAAATCATCTTTCTTTATTAAAACCCTAGCTGTAAATCATAAAAAGAGAAGCCCTAGTTGCTGCCTATAAATATAGACAAGGGAGCCACAACACACTTTTCTACTCTTGTATTCTGATTTTCTTCTTCTTTCTTTTAGTTTTCTTATTAGTTTCTTTAGTTTTATGTTTATGTTAATAATGCCTATGCTAGGCTAAACTTTTCTTTGGTTAAGGGTGATTTCAAAGCCCTAGACAAGTTTTGTAATTGATTTTCAAATTTATATATCATTGGTTTTCTATCAAAGTTACTTATGTTCTTTTATAAGAATTGTTTATGATATTTGTCTTGATTTGTTTAGGTTGCAAACTAGATAGATCTTGATAATTGTCTATTGCTAGTTTAAGAGTCTTGATCCGTGTAATTGTCTTGATTTCCTATTCATAAGTGGCAATTTGTGATTAATGATTATAGTCAAGTTTTCGATAATTGCAAAAAGGAACATAACCTAAGTTGAACAATCCGAGCTTATGTGTTTGTTGCTTAGATCAACCTATCTTTCTCATCATAAAGCTGCCATTAAATTGAATTTAGAGAGCTTATTCTAGGTTGTTTGATGGTTAGAGATTAAATAGAGAGCTTGTTCTATTTAACGACGAACTAAGGAAAGATTGGGGTAATAGAGTTTGTTTTTATCTACGGTTGATAGTTTTGATAGTTAATTGATGTTGATAATTATGATTATTGATTCTCAATGATGTTTAGTGGTGGAGAATGAAACCTTAACCATATTTTTCTCATATTTGAATTTTTCTTACTTACTTGCTTTTTACTTTTATTGTTTGCTTTAATTTTAAAACTATTTCAAAACTCCCTTTCTTTTATTGTCTTCGAACTTGAATTATAAACTAGTAATTTATAAATTAAAACCCAATCCCAATGGACTCGACCCTTGCTAACTACTATACTTACAATTGATTTTTTTATTGCAAGATTAAATAAGATATACTCTTTTGAGTGCATCAAGTTTTTGGCGCCGTTGCCGGGGATTGCTTCCTTTAGTTTATTTGTCACTTGGATTATTCTTATTGTCAGTTCTATTTTTTTTTTTTGTATATATAGGTTTTTTTTTCTACCCAATCAAAGAGAGATGGCATGGGCTACATCAAACATTCAAAACCAACTAGCAAATCTCACATCCATAGTTCAACAACTGGCCATAGGTAATGTTCAACAATCAAGGAAGTGTGGAGTATACTTTATGATGGATCATCCAACCAATTTGTGCCCATACTTCCGAGATGATAATTTTGAACAAGCCTATGATTTAGGAGGATGTCAAGGCCATCAAGGGTTCCAAGAACAACAGTATGATCCTTACTCAAATACTTACAATGAAGGATGGTGGGATCATACTAATTATGGCTACTTGGGAGATTATCAAGAAGTAGATCTATATGCCAATTACACTCATCAATCTGTCTTCAATCAACCATGGGATCAAGAACGAGATCTTTTTCAGCCACCACCTCAAAACTCAGGTAATTCTTTAGAAGAACTTGTCAATTCTCTTGTTATTACAAAAATTTGATGCACCAAAAAGAGTGTATCTTATTTAACCTTGCACTTAAAAAAAAATCAATTGTAGAAATATAGTGATTAGCAAGGGTCGAGTCCTCAGGGATTGGGTTTTAGTTTATAAGTTAATAGTTTATCACTTAAAAACAAGTAAACAAAAGTCAAGGGGATTTTGGAATCAGATTTAAACTAAAGTTAACAATAAGAATGAGAAAACAAGTAATTAAGAAGAATCAAATATGAAAAAAATGGTTAAGGTTTCATTCTCCACCACTAGACATCATTAAGAATCAATTTCATATCTATCAACATTGATTAGCTATCAAAGTTAACAACCGTAGATAACAACAAGCTCTGTTACCCCAATCTTTCTTTATCTTTTTCTTATGTTTCTTTGTTAATTGTGTTTAGTGATTTTAAGTTCATTTAGGCTGCATAAGTTTATTTTGTTTTGAGTCTTAGTTATTTTATTTATTAGTTCTTTTCTCTTACACATGATTCTTTCATTGGGGATAATAGCATTACATTGAGGACAATGTAAAAATTAAGTATGAGGGAAGGATTTAGGATTTCTTTTAGGTTTTTTTTTTTGAGCCTTTAATGTTATTATTATTTTTAGTGTGTTTTTAGTTCTTTTCCATACAATGATGAGATATGAATTGTATAGGTCTAAAACTAGTTTATTGGTGAAAAGATTTTCATGAGAATTGAGTTTGATACTATATTTTCTTTATTAGCCAATGTTAATATAATATGCTAATTGATAAAAAAACATGTTTAGACTTAATATTGACTTGTATAAACATCCTTTTGAGTTTTGAGCCTATATGATTGATGCATTATACATATCAATCCAATTTTTTTCTTGTGTGCTCTTATGATTACATGTTTCTCTAGAACTTGCTTTAAACCATTTGAGACTATATTGATGCATATGACAACATGGATATGATAGAGGCATTAGGATTTTTAACCAGGGCCAAATCAACCATCCCCTATTGATGTTCCAAGAGAACATCCCTCTAGTGAGCCAATTTGAGCCTACATTGAATGAGCTATTTCTTTGGTAACCACATCTTACACCTAGCCTAAACACCTTTATATCTCTACCCTTGTTCTAAAGATAAATTGAATATATGAGACATATTGCAAAAACAATGGATTTTTATTGAAAAGTTAGGTTAGGAAGAAATAAGTGTGGGGGAGGGAAAAGGCAAAAGTCAAGAGAAAAAAGAAAGAAAGAAAGGGAACATTGTCAAAATACATTCCCAAAGTAAAAGAAAAAAAAAAATCAATCATCTCTTGAACTTTTGGTTAAAGAAAAGATGTTACAAGGTTGGTTAGAATGAAGCAAATGCTCAACATGAATATTTAGCCTATGATGTTATGTGTTTTAAAGAGTTTTGAAAAGTTTTCCTTGTGTAATCTTATTATGTCTCTAAACTATATGAAATCTTTGGAACCTTTGTAATATCCTTTATCTTTTATTCTTTAACCACATTACAACCCCTTGGTCCCATTACAACCTTGAATAAAGACCTCTTGATTTATGAAGTTGAATGATCTAGATAGTGGAGAATAGGTGGACAAGCAAGCATATGGTAGAACTGTTTTCATGAGATTGATTGAGTAT
Source organism: Fremontodendron californicum (assembly GCA_030761205.1). Taxonomy (NCBI): domain Eukaryota; kingdom Viridiplantae; phylum Streptophyta; class Magnoliopsida; order Malvales; family Malvaceae; genus Fremontodendron; species Fremontodendron californicum. The sequence goes on along the minus strand of JAULJL010000023.1, from coordinate 5,817,681 downwards.
AAACACTTTACCACTACTTTAAAGAGTAAAAATCATGAGAGTATTGTAGACACCTAATTTTATCTGAACCACTAAATTTGGTATTTTTCTTCCTAAAATGATGTTTTAGAATACAGAAAAGCTCTTCTCACCCTGCAGGTGGTACTCCGAGACTTAGTTTAAGAAGGCAACCATAAAAAATCGATCTTAAAAAAGTCAACTTCGAAATGTCAACCACTAAAAAGTCAACCCACTTTCAAAATGAAGACTCGAAGTTCAATTGAAAAATGGTGAAAGAATTTTGATAATCCGAAGTCTACAATGAAAGATATTGAGTTGGGAAGTTGGGTTACGGAGATTTAGTGGAAAGAAAACCCTAGTTCAAAAAATTTGGGGAAAAGTGCTTAAACGATCAAATTGGTCGAAATTGGAGGTTCCAAATAAAAGATAATCAATGACTAAAAGTAAGGGAGAGGCCATCTAGAAGCAAAACTGAAAGAAAAGTCAATTTGGAAGAAAATCGAGAATTAGGGTTTTTGGTGGATTTTGACGAAATTGGGGAAAATTGCAGAAATGGCCTGATTCGGTAAAACTAAAACCCCTAGTTGATGAGGAGTGAGTAAACATGGATAGCCCAAGGCTCAGTTTGAAGTAATTCCGAGAAAATAGCCGATTGGAGGAAAAACGAGAAAATTTCCGATACTGAAAAAAGAAAAATCAAATCGGAGGGGAATTTAATCGTAAAAATTGGGCGTTTTCGGACCAACTCCAATTCAATATATGAAAAAGGCACAGGAAAAGAAAATCTAAAAATCGGACTTGTTTTGAGCAAAATCGGGCTTTGGAGACAAAAAGGCAAACTTGGAAAATTTGGAAAAAATAGCAAACGAGCTCCAAAAATTACCAAACTTCCACATCTCATTCTTAAATAATTTGGAAGAGATTGGCGAAGAAAAATCCGGATTCGGAGTTCATTTGCAAAATGGCAAATCTCGGGCCCACTATGTTGAAATTCAAGAAGATAAATCCCGAAAAAATAGCAAATGAGCTCCAAAAATTTTGAAAATTTCCAGATCTCATTTTTAAATTATTTGGAAGAGATTGGCAAAAGAAAATCTGGATTCGGATTTTGTTTGTAAAATGGCAAATTCCGGACCCACTAAGTTGAAATTCAAGCAGATAAATCTCGAAAAAATAGCAAATGAGCTCCAAAAATTCTGAAAATCTTCAGATCTCACTTTTAAATTATTTGGAAGAGATTGGTGAAGAAAAATTAGGATTCGAAGCTCGTTTAAAAAGTGGTAAAAGTTTGAGTGCATTAAGGGGCAATTTTGGAAGAAAAATCCGAAAGAAATAGCAAATGGGCTCGAAAAATTATGAAAACTTTTAGAATTCAATTTTTTATTATTTAAAATGTTTTGAAAAAGGAAAATTAGATTTGGAGTCTGTTTTCTATATAATTAGGTTTGGGGGCCAAAAATGTTATTTTACCGAAGAAACCAAAGAGGGCTTTTCTTGCAATGGAGATTGGGCTGGATTTTAAAATTTCAATCAGACAAGCCCATGTTGGAGAGTGATTTTTCTGAGCCATTGCATCCAAGGGCCAAGAGTGGATAGGAAGGTAGTTATTTTTTTTTAATCAAGCCTTTGAAATTGTAACACATGGACCAATTGGAGAGGAATGATGTCATATTTATGACATCATCTTCATGAAATCATATTAGTTAGGGGCTGATTTAATCTAATGGTGGGAATTTTACATAGAAAGCATCTTGAATTAAAAGTCATTGGATCAAAAATTGGTTACAAAAAAAATAACAACATGCTTCTAGAAGGGGAGGCCATTCGGCCAAGGAAAAGGGAAATGGGAAGGCTTAATTCAGATTTTCAAGGTTTCTTGAGGGCTGATTGAAGGCAGTAGCTAGGGAAAAAAGAGAGAAAAAAGAAAAGAAAAAGAAAGGAGAAAAAATGAGAAGAAAAAAAAAAGGTTTTGGCTTGCTATTTCTTGATTTGGAAAGCTAGAGCAAGGTAGCTATGTTCTTTCATGGTTTTCTCATACTTTGTTGACATGATTTTGTTATTTTGATTGTTATTTTATTCTCTTTTATGAAATAAACTTGTTTTTTGAAATAAGTGATATGGAATTTCTACTTTGTTTTTTAAAAAAAAAAAAAAAAGAAAAAAAACAAGTTTTCCTCCCTTTTTTTACATCATGGCCGAATGGTGTCTCTTTTTTAGATGATTTTATTTTTGATTTTGTTCGTGATATTTGTGTTGGTAGGTTAGCTTACTTGTGTTAGATTAGCTTGATTGTGGTAGTTTAGTTATACACCATGCCATGTGTTTGTGGAAATATCATGCTAGATTCATGATGCCATTTGGCTATGATGAGTTTAGGTTACCATGCTTGCATTTTTTTATGTTTACTTGCTTAATATGCTTCCATTTATGATCATATATTTAGACTATGCCATGTGTTTGTTATATTGACATTGTTATGTTCATGAGTTATGTTAGTCATCATGTTTGCATTGTTATCATGTTTGATAGTTTATTATGTTTCCATGTGTTTGCGTTATTGTCTAGCTAGGATTTCACTATGATTGTTTAGTGACCATTCGGCCAACATGTTCTTTTTTGCTTTGAGTGTGCATTTTTATCTTGTTTAGTTAATAGGTTTGCATTTCCATGTCATAATATTGTCAATTTTGGTATAGTTTGCCATGTGTTTGTGTTAATGCCTTGCTACATTCCTCACATAGAATTAGTGGCCATTCGGCCTCTACAAGTTTTCCTTGCCTTGTGTGTGCATTTGTATTTTGTTTAGCTACTATGCTTTGCATTATTATGCCATAAGATTGTGTATTGGTTGTGCCATGTTCATGCATTAGTATTAGGTTTATTTGGTCATTATATGTTCATGCTATTTTCATGCATTTTCATAACATTTTAGGTTTAGGCCATCTTTGTATTACCATGCATATTCCCATGCATATTAGGCATTAAGACAACCTTGTATTGCCATGCATTTTAATGTCACTTTAGGTCTAGGTTACATTTGCAATACCATGCTTCTCATGCATATTAGGTAGGTAGCATTTATTGCCATGCAAATTCATGCTAGGCATTAGGACAACTTTGTATTGCCATGCATTTTCATGTCACTTTCGGTCTAGGTTACATTTGCCTTATCATGCATCTCATGCATATTAGGTCTAGGCATTAGGATAATTTTGTATTGCCATGCATATTCATAACATTTTGGTCTAGGTTACATTGGCATCACTATGCATCTCATGCATACTTAGGTTGAGGAAGCATTTATTGCCATGCAAACTCATGCTAGGCATTAGGTCATTTTGGATTGCCATGCATTTTCTATATCATTTAGGCTTTAGATCATGCATTTCATACATCAAATTTGTTGTTTGTTCATGCATCTCATACCATACCACTTGATTTTTGACTTAAGCCAATCAATGGTTTAAAGTCAAGCTCCCATGAGCATACTTGTGGAAAATTGAGAAGTTGTCAAGTTGATTTTTCTACCTTTGTGATTTTTTTTTTTACTTAGCCAATTTTTGTTCAAATTTTTAGAAATTTTAGCTACTGTTTGTAGGTTCATATAAGAGTCTCCAATATTTTTACTTTGATTTTTGAATGATTTTATCAAAGGCTTAAAAATGATTTTTAGAAAAACAGTTTTTCACCCAGTGTTTTGACTTTCGTGATTTTTTGGTGGGTTATCCTTAGTCTAAAAATTAAGCCTATTTTTTTTACATATATTTTTACATGTTATAAGTCTCCCATAGTTTTTTTAGATTTTTTGAAATTTTAAAAATAGGTTAAAAATCATGCTTTAAAACTGGACAGTAGAGTCAGATTTAAATTCAAGGAAAAAGTAATTTTTTTGTTTTGACTAAGGCATTTAGAGGGGGTTGATTAGGAACTTTAGCTACTGTCCTAGATTGGTTTCTAAGCCATTTTAAACTTCAAAAATAATTTTATAAAGCTCAGGTCAAGGGTGATCAAGTCCGGGTTTTCAAACTTAGGAAAATATAGCCATTTTCAAAAGGGGAATTCGGCCATGGTCTTTTCATTTAAGATTTTCAAAATTGTTTTCAACCAGTCACAAAGTATTTTTGATTTTAGAAAATTTAATTTGATGTCTTTTCCTAAGGTAGTCAGATATCTTTTTAGATATACGAATTTCCTTATTTAAAGGAAAAAATACACTTTCATGCATTGTATTTTTCATGTTCATGCATATTATATGAGATATGATTTTTGCTACGAATATTTCTATGATAATGTTATTATTTTGATTTATATTTTATAGTGTTATTTTGCTTGTTATATGGTTGTGAATATTCTATGTTGCTCTATGTTTTTTATTTAATCATTTATTTTTGTCACATCATGTAGTATTTACTATGTTCATGCATTATTATTTTTATTTTCATTCATATTTCATGATAATATTATTTTATGTTTCATATTCATTTCATGTCATTTAGAATATATTATGTTACTTAGGTTATATTCATTTCATTTAGAATATATCATGTCACTTAGATTATATCATTTCATTTAGAATATATTATGCCACTTAGGTTATACTATGTCATTTAGAATATATTATGACACTTAGGTTATATCATTTCATTTAGATTATTTCATATCATTTAGATTATACTATATCACACATTTTCATATTCATATTTTTAAAAAAATGTTTTAAAATAAAAATATTCCCGAGTTAAAATAATTCATGAGTTCTTTGTCAGGTTTGCTGGGGAGGATATCATCAATTATCATTAATAACAGAATATCTTCTTTAAAACGAGAATGATTCAGAAAACTTTCCAAATAAATAAAAATTTCTCTATTTTGTCACGTTTGTCGGGGAATATAGAAAAAATTTTGAATTAATAAATTCTGGATCATTTTCAATTAAAAATGGAATTATTTTTTCTTTAAATTGGGAATTAATTTAAAATGCCAAATTTAAAACCGACTTTTTACCGAGACTTGAGATAACGCACGATTAATAAGGTACCGTTTTATACGGACGCTGTGGAGGTGCTAATCCTTCCCCGCACGTAACCGAGTCCCTAACCTGCTTCTTTTATTTCTCTGGTTTAAAAACGCAGACTTGAAATTGGTTTTAAAAAATATTTTAATTAATTTAAAAATGTTTTACAGAACCGGTTTTAATAGGTGGCCGATCACACCTAGCCAAAAAAGATTGGTGGCGACTCCATGTCTTTTTCAAGGTCATTTTCAAATCCTCATTTTATTTCAAGAGGAATTAAGTCGTCTTTTTCTCTGTTTTTCCAACGTCAATAATGAGTAATAAAGTCTCGCAATGAGACTTGTTATTTTTTAGGTTGCGACAAGTATCCCATGTGAGAAGTTGAGATTAAGTTTGACTATGCATTATTTTGATTGAGATGTGTTATGTTAATATTGGCTTAACTTAAACTATTTTACATTCAAGCATTATTATCTTTGAAACTCTTTAAGCTATTGATTAGTTGATAAGACTTGTTCAATGATTGTCTCTAGTTTTATTGAAAGTGAACTAAATTAGGTTTTCTTACCTTGTGTCAATTTTGTTTTGCTCGAGGACTAGCAAAAGATTAAGTGTGGGGAAATTTGATAAGTGCTTGAATTCATACATTTTCATATATCAATTCCTTATACTTTGTGCTTTGATTCTTAAGTTCCTTGACATTTTACTAGGTTTTTATGCTTTGTAGGTATTTTGGAAGAGATGAAGTCAAAACATGTCAATTAGGATGTTAAAGAGCTTACAAAATCACAATCACAAGATGGAAAAAGACTTGAGAGTCAAAAAGATCAAATTCTTGGTGCAAATCAAGAAGGCAGATTTGACCTCCAGAACTTGTTTCTAAGAAAACATGATTTTAAATTCTTTATTTGAAGAAACTTTCCTTTTGACTTTTGAAGCTAACTTGATTACCTTTTCAACGGTAGGTCATGGGCCCAAATCGGATAAGAAATGGTCATCCAAATTGGCGTTGTAAGATCTTCCTAAACAACTCTAGCGGCAAAAAAACCATAATCGCAAATCACCTTTCTTTATTAAAACCCTAGCCGCAAATCACAAGGAGATAAGCCCTAGTTGATGCCTATAAATAGAGACAAGGGGGGATAGCCACAACATACTTCTTCTACTCTTGTATTATGATTTTTTTCTTCTTTCTTTTAGTTTTCTTCTTAGTTTCTTTAGTTTTATATTTATGTTAATAATGCCTATGCTAGGGTAAACTTTTCTTTGGTTAAGGGTGATTTCAAAGCCCTAGACAAGTTTTGTAATTGATTTTCAGATTTATATATCATTGATTTTCTATTAAAGTTGCTTATGTTCTTCTATAAGAATTGTTTATGATATTTGTCTTGATTTTGTTTAGGTTGCAAACTAGATAGATCTTGATAATTGTCTATTGCTAGTTTAGGAGTCTTGGTCTGTGTAATTGTCTTGATTTCTTATTCATAAGTGGCAATTTGTGATTAATGATTATGGTCAAGTTTTCGATAATTGCAAAGTGGAACATAACCTAAGTTGAACAATCCAAGCTTATGTGTTTATTGCTTAGATCAATCTATCTTTCTCATCATAAAGCTGCCATTAAATTGAATTTAGAGAGCTTATTCTAGGTTATTTGATGGTTAAAGATTAAATAGAGAACTTGTTCTATTTAACGACGAACTAAGGAAATATTAGGGTAACAGAGCTTGTTGTTATCTACGGTTAATAGTTTTGATAATTAATTGATGTTGATAGATCTGATTATTGATTCTCAATGATGTCTAGTGGTGAAGAATGAAACCTTAACCATACTTTTCTCATATTTGAATTTTTCTTACTTACTTGCATTTTACTTTTATTGTTTGCTTTAATTTTAAAACTATTTCAAAACCCGTTTCTTTTATTGTCTTTGAACTTGAATTATAAACTAGTAATTTATAAATTAAAACTCAATCCCTGTGGACTCAACCCTTACTAATTACTATACTTACAATTGAGCTTTTTAGTGCAAGGTTAAATAAGATATACTCTTTTGAGTGCATCAAGATGAGACGAGACAGAAAGAGAGGAGAGAAGATGATGGAGAAAAATGGAGGTTGAAGGTAGGGGAAAGAGAGAGGTGGCTGAGGAGATGAAGAAATCAGATGGTGATTGACCGGTAGGGTGGCTGGCCAGATGAGGAAATTGTGGAGAGAGAAAGAAAAGGAAAGGGAGAAGGAAAGGAAATGAGGCCACCGACGATAACAGGAAGAGAGAAGAGGAGAGTGAGCGGAACGGAGCGAAGCAGAGCGGGTTGACTGCCTCTATGTGGTCGGTGACAACACAAGCAACCGACCGGCCAAAAATTAGAGAAGAAGAAAAAGGAAAAAAAGAAAAAGAGAAAGGAAAAAGGAAAAAGTTAGTTTTTTTATAGTTGTTTTAATTTTTTTAATTTATTATTTTAATAAAAAAATTAACAAATATATTTAATGAATTTTTTTACACAATTTTGAATTTTGATGTATTAAAAAATTATAAATATTTTTCAGTATTCTTTATTATTTTCTTATTGATATTTTAAGAAAAAAAAATCATGATTTAAAAATAGTTATAAAAATTTGTTTATCATTTTGTATTTTTAAAAAAGAGAAACAAAAAAAATTGTTAAATTTTTTATTTCTTTTTTGTTAAATATTTTTTAAAATAATTTTATAAAATTACTCATATATATAAGATTTTTTAAAAAATATATAATTCCCGTGTCATCACCCAAGATTGTCCAATGAATATATTAAAATCGGGATTGAGGGTTATAAGGATAGTTTTAACTTTCCCAAGTAGTGGACATAACAAGAACTAAAAATCAACAAATGAAACATCATGTCACGAAAAAAGAAACTAGTCTATCTAGAAAACATTCAAAACAGCAAAACTAAAGAGAACCAACTTTGACGTCCGAACAAATAAATTCAGAAAATTAAAATTAAAAAAAAAAAAAAAAAACATGAGCCACCCCTCAAAAGCTTTAAACTTTTTACCGCTATTCCCCTATAATTTATAAATAGATTTATATTTGATATATTAATAGTGTATAAATTTATATATTGTCAATGAAGTAAATGTTATCACCTAATTGAAAATAAAATTATTTATATTTTATTTTTAATTTTTAATTTTTTAAAAAATAATTTTATTTTATTCATTAATCTATAATATATAAAAACATGAATGTTGAGAATCTTTTGAACTGACGATAGTACCTATTATTATTTATTATATTACTTAATAGCCATTAAAATAATATTTTATTATTATATTATATATTATAAAATTGGGATTATATTTTTAAACTTTTTATCCAAATATTCTACCAAAAAAGGATAAGGATAATTTCATTTGTTTAAATTATAATCATTGGTTAATTTATATATATATATATCTTAGGTTTTTTTACCAATGAAAAACTAGAATTTTTGTTTGATACAGTTACCGTGCTCATTAATAAGTTTGATTATTGTCTTTGATTTATCTATTTTTTTATTTTATTTATTTAATTCATGTTTATGTAAGTTTTTTTAATAAATATTTAATCAGTTATAAATAAAAAATAATTTCTCTTTTTTTTTTTTTTTACATAAACAATTTCTCTTTATGATTTTTATTGTAAAATAAAGGTCTTTATTGCTCACAAACGCAAAACAGGTTAAAGTACTTAAATAGTTTTTATACTATACTCAAAAATGCATTTTAGTCCCTATACTATAGAAGTGAGTAATTTAATCATTGTACGTTTGAATTTGGTGCAAATAAGTAAAATTGGTAACAGTATTAATGAGAAATCGTCTAAATTCTGACATGGACATGTGAAACTGACACAAAATATGATTTGAAAAAAAATGATGACGTGTCAAATTTTTTTACTCTTGTAAAATTTAGAAAAACATAATTTTTTTTATCCAAATCCCTCCCTTACCCGTAAAAACATGTCATTTTTTTCGAAATCATCTATTCTGTCAGTTTCTAAATTTCACCTGAGTAAAAAAAATTGACACGTCATTATTTTTTTTTCAAGTCATCTATTATGTCATTTTCAAATGTCCACGTCAGCATTTAAACGATTTTCCATTAACATTGTTACCAATTTTACTTATTTGCACTAATTTCAAACGTATAAAGATTAAATTACTCACTTCTATAGTACAGGAACTAAAATACACTTTTAACTATAGTACAAAAACTACCTACATACTTCAACCACGCAAAACAAATTCTTTATAGCCACTTGCAAAGATTGCAAAACTTGAACACATAAAATCACGTGCAACGCATGTGATATTAAGAACTAGTTGTGTATAAATATATACAATATCATAGGTGTGAACATTCGATCGATTCGGTTTTAAAATTTCGAAAACCGATTAAACCGACTGAACTTATAAAACCGACCTAACCGACCGACAAAGATTCTAAAATCGAAAAAACAAAAACCTACTTAAGTCGGTCGGTTCGATCAGTTTAATCGATTTTAACTATTTAAAAAATAATTTTTTTATTTAATTTTTATTATATTTTATTATATAATATAAATGATATACTATATTATATATAATTTTAAATTATTATGTAAATATATTTTATTTATATTATATTTAAAATAAAATTAAATGTAAACTAACCGACTAAATCGATTTTTATAAATAGAATAATTTTAAAACCTAATAAACCAAATCGAATTAATTAAATTTAATCGATTCAATTGATTAAATCGATTCAAACCTATTAATGTTCACTCCTAGACCATCATACATCAAATATAAATAATTTATAAATACTATAAATATATGTACCCTTCACTATTTTAGACAGTTTTTCTCACTCACATTTCTCTTCCCCCAAACCCTAGCAGAGGCAAACCCAAAACAAACAAAACTAAAGCTGCTGCAAACAAAAAACTCCTTCCCCTTCGGCTTTGCTTTAGATCTCAAATCTTATTTATTTTATCAACCCAAATGTAAATGTAATTTCCTTTTTTCTAACAGGGTATTTTTTTATTTTTGATCATGGCTTCAGCTTGTGTTAACAACATCGGTGTCTCGCCGGAGAGTTTCCAGCCAAAAACAAGTTACTCTTCATTTGGTTGGTTGAGTCCTAGAATTTCCTTCAGCCGAGAAGAAGAATCATCTAAATCTAGACCCAAGTCTCCATCTGATCCATCTTCTACAGATCTTGTTCCTGGTTCTGATCAGCCAGAGATCCAAGATATTCCACCTGGTGACTTTGAGTTCAGGCTTGAAGATCCTGTCACCATGCTTCCAGCTGATGAGCTTTTTTCTGATGGTAAACTCGTGCCTTTACATTTCTCAACTCTTAAACAACATCGTCCCGTGAACGTTTTGTCTGAGATCAGGTCACCTGAAACAGCCAAATCTTGCCGGAGAATAGAAATGGAGATTTCTGGCACGGATCCTTACTTGTTTTCTCCTAGAGCTCCAAGGTGTTCGAGCAGGTGGAGGGAACTTCTTGGTCTTAAAAAGTTTACCCAAAACTCTAATCAACCTCCCAAATCCGAGTCTCAAAGCAAAATCTCATTATTATCTAATAATAACCCGAAATCTCTCAAGCATTTTCTTCATAGAAGCTCAAAATCTTCCTCTTCCTCAGACTCTTCATTGAATCTTGCTTTGTTGAAGGACTCGGATTGTGAGTCAGTCTCTATATCTTCATCAAGGTTCTCGCTTTCTTCTTCATCTTCTGGTCACGAACACGAGGATCTTCCAAGGCTGTCACTTGATTCCGATAAGCCAAGTTTGAATAACAACCCCAGCCCAAACCCTTTTGCTCCTTGTAGAAATATAAACCCAAACCCACCAAGAATGAGGATGGTTAAACCAAGACCAGGTTCAGGGTCGGAATCTAATCAAACGGCAGCTGGTGGGACTCGAATGGGACGGAGTCCGATCCGAAGGGATCCATCAGGAGCTGGAGTAACAAGCAGGGGAGTTTCAGTAGATAGTCCAAGAATGAACTCTTCAGGAAAAATCGTGTTCCAAAGCCTGGAAAGAAGTTCAAGCAGTCCAAGTAGTTTCAATGGCGGTCCCAAGTTTAAACAAAGAGGAATGGAAAGATCATATTCAGGTAATGTAAGAATCACCCCAGTTCTTAACGTCCCCGTTTGTTCCTTAAGAGGATCTTCAAAATCAGGCTCAGTTTTTGGATTCGGACAGTTCTTTTCATCTTCCCCGCAAAAGTCTGCAAATGGAGGAAGCAGCAGCAGCAACAAAGGGCATCAAAGTAACAGCAGCATCAGAAACAAAACAACAGATCGAAATCATTAAAAAGAACCAAAAAAACAAAAAGAGAGATTTGGTAACAAATTTAGTACTAAGTATTAATTAGTAGTAGTTATTACATACTTTTAACGTTTTCATGTGCTATTTTTGAGATTTTATGTCATCGGTTATTTACAAATTCCCACATTTTCTTGTAGCTCTCTCTTCTCTTTTAGTAACAAAAAAAAAAATTGTAGAATTTAGATGTAAATACCCTTTTTTTCCTTCTTATTTATGGTTGATTTAAGTTTTTTTTTAGTATTTTGCTGACTTTTTAATGGAAAAAGAAAAGAAAAACAGAGAGTTTGGAATAAGTTGGTTTATGTTTTTGAAATTGAAAGGCCTTTTTCAATCTGATCTGAAAGATTTGGAATCTCTGTTTTTCTCTGTTGTTGAAGAGTAGAGAGTATGGTCAGGTGGGATGGGCAATGAGTTTTGCAATTCACGCGCTGGAAAAGCACGTCTGTCAGGATTTTTTTCAGTCATTGGTAATAGTCAGGTTGGAGCTTATCTAATCTGTCTCTTTCAATAAATATTTTATTTTAATATTTTATATTTTTTGAGTTTGTTGTTTACTGTGGAGTTTGGGAAATGATGCCATAATTTGCTGGATTGTATCAGACTCTCAGCCAGCTCTGATCAATTATTTTTATTCTTACTACTAGTACTAATATCTTTTTTTATTGTTATTTTTAAAAATAATAGTGGATTGAAAATTTATAATTTTTAAATATGTAAATAGAATATTTTTTGAATTCATTAAATTAAATTTTTTTAAAGATAAAAATATATAAAATTAAATATATAAATAAATATCGAATTCGAATATTTAAATTCATTATTCGTATAAATAAAATGAATTTAGATGATTGATTTGGATAATCTTTATTATTTGAATTAAAATCAAAATGAAAATTTTTATTCAAATTTATTTTAAATTTTTTACGAATAATAAATCTAATATTTAAATTTAAAAAATATTTAATTTTTTTGTTAGCTATTTTCATCATATTCTTGTATTTATTACTATATTTTATTTTTTCATTTCATGTTTTGTACTTTTGAGACCACCTTGACCTAATTTGTTTAAATTTATGGTGGCAATTGGACCACATGCCATCAAGATTTGCTAAGAGGAGCACACGTGGGATATCTTCAACTAATACTTCAATTATTATTTGTTCCATTGGCCTACTTTTTTTCTTTTTATTTCTTAAATTATCCAAAAAAAAGCTTTTTAACATCCACATTAGATTAGTTGAACCTCAACTTTCCTTCCTCATTATCATTATAAGATTTAAAGAACAAATTATGTAACAAAAAGGGAAAATACAAGAAAAAATTGTTGGGTTTCCAAATTGGTAATCATCAAACTTTAGATTGAACTTTTTGAAAGACCTTGCTACTTTTGCTCATATTTTCCTCCCTTACACTGAAAACAAGAAAAAATGTTTTGAAAAATAGTGAACAAATCACTTTATATAGAGATTTTTTTTTTGAATAAATAGTAGTGAAAAAGGGTTGATTTGAACTTTGAAGTAAAAGATAGGGATTTTTCTCAAGAGGGCTTTTTATGAAAGAAAAATGCTAAAGAATATCTATTATTATATTATCTAACTAATTATATGAAAAATTCAATAGTTTATCTTCATAGTATTTGTATATCCCATGGTGAAAATGAAAAGGGATATTAGGGTTGAATGAGATTATGAAAGTTTTAGAATCAAAAGGAGCAACTAATTCAGAGTATACTTGAATCTCATTAAAGTTGCGAATAAATCTGTTAATTTTGGATGCAATATAAAAATTTGATAAAGATGTAATATGTTTAATAAACATGAAAATAATATAATAAATACGATATAACATATTTAAATACGATTAACATCATGTTTAATATATATATTGTATTTACTTTTAAAAGTTTAACATATATAATAATTTTTATCATATTTATATTTACATTAATTAATATAAAAATATAAAACATAATATGCATATACAAAATACCCAATCTAACTGATAAAAGTTTGGGTGAGAAAGTGCTATATGAAGGAAGTGTAGAAGCATTCCTTTTACACAAATTTTAAGACCAAAGTCCAATGCCCCGGTTATTTATATAACTTATAATTTTGGACATGACATGATTATAAAACATAAATACGATATAAAAAAATAATTAAAATACAAAAAAATAACACGAACACGACATGAAAATACAAACATATCAAAATTTATATAACACAAATTATTAATATATCAAAATTTATATAAATATAAGATAAAGATTATTTATTTACCAATTTAGATTTTTTTTGTGTGTATTTAATACATTATTTTTATTGAATTTAAATAAAGTAAATCATTAATTATACTTTTATATATATAATCTTAACCGGTGTTTAATGACACTAATTAATATTTATCATAAATATATAATATTTTAAAAAGTTCGCTTAATTGATATCTATAAGGATTATTTATTTATTTAAGAAAGTTTTTATATTTAATACTTACTTTTACTGAATTAAAAAAATATACATTAATTATACTTTTCTCTTTATATATATATATATATCATCTTAACCAATATCATTAGACATTAATTAATATTTTTTATCTTAAATATAATCATAATAAAAAAATACAATATTATTAGGTATAATTAGATACCCATATAAAAGCTAAAAGTTAAAGAAATGAAAAGAAAAGAAAAAGAGTTACCGCAGCTACTTTTGATTTGATATTAGGTCGGTGATAGCCATAGCATAGAATTTTTTTTGGGATAAATTTTAAAAACATACCATCAAAAATACAATTATTGTTAAATGATATAATAGATAAAAATTATTTAAAAATAAAAAAAATATATTATTAAAAAAAATTATAAAAATAAAATTACCCTTGATAAAAAAAATTTCTTTCTTTTTTCTTATTTTTTAATTTATTTTTTTAATTAAATAATAAAACTTTTGAAAATAATTTTTTTTAATTTTACAAAATAAATATTTTAATATTTTAATTTATTTTTAAATTAAAATATATTAAAAATATATATATTTCTAAAATTGAATTTTCTTTTATTTTTAAACTTTTTAAAAATTAAAAAATTAAAAATTTTATTTTTTAAATTTATTTTTAATCAAAATTTTAAAAAAATAATATTGAGGAGAAATAAAAATAAAATTTTTTCATTAAAAGTAATTTTATTTTTACAATTTCTTTTTTAAAATTTTTTTTAAAATAATTCTTGATCATTAAATTATTTAACAATTACTTGATTATTTAGAGCATATTTTTAAAATTTGCCCATTTCTTTTTTTTTTTCAAGGGAGTGGTCTGACTCACCTTACTCTATATTAACCCTCTTATTTTACTATTTCTTTTTAAAATTTTAATTTTAATTTTAAAAGCCAAGGATTTTTGTTTGACCTGGTCGACCTGCTTCTGCTTCTCTCTTGGGACCAACCTGTTTGTCCCATTAGAAATCTAGCTCTTTGTGACAAATGACAAGTTCCCTCTCTTTTATGAGTTCTAACCAAAGGAATTATACAACGGATTTGTTATTAATGTATAATTCTCAATAGAGATTAGATTTTATAGTTTGTGTAGTTTTTTATTTTTTATATTAATTATGTAAATATGAATATAATAAAAATTATTAAATGTATCAAAATAATAAATACAATACGTGTCGTATTTATTACATCATTTTTATTTTTATTAAACGTGTTGTTTTTAAATATGTCGTGTTTCAAAATTATTAGATATGATAAAGATTGTAATTGAGTGAGTCTGGGTCGGATTTGAATTGATTCACTTTAAATTGAGTAATTTTGGTTTGAAATTTTTTGGATAGTTTTGGATTAAAGTTAATTCGGATTTAAATTATTGAATTTTAAAATTAAATCAATTTAATTTTAAATTAATTTTTTATTCAAGTTCAAAACATCTCAAATTCAGATTAATTTAAGTTCGAATGATTTCAAGTTCAAATAAGATGGATTCTAATTATTAATTTTTTTATTAAATCATGAGTGCAGATTAAATCAAAATGGACTCTAATTTTATGTACTAGAGAGAAACTTTTAATTTTACTTTGAATCCATAATTACTTAGTACTTGAAGTGTTTGGTACATCATCTTATCATCTATTATTAATGCTTTCCAATTCCAAAGCTAAAAGTAGCAATAGTGGGAATTAGGGCTTAAATTTTGTGGCCTTTCAACTTGCAAATACATAGAACAAAAAGAAAAAGTTGGAAAAAAAAAGAAAAAGAAGTATAATTAAAAGATGAAAACAATTTATTGAGTGCATTCATGGTCTTAGATTTTGGTTGGCCATAAGTGAGAACTCACAAAGTCATAGCAATGGCATAACTTGTTAAAAACTTATTAAAACTAAAGGGAGGGTAGTAGAGGCAGGCAAGCCATTGTTTTAGGTATAGTTTGATGGGCTTGTGACTAAAGTTGGTTGAGAACGTGAGGAAGCAATTTTTGAGGGGACATTTCAACCATTAGAATTTGATATTAATGTTATTTGAGGAAGATATTAGGTATCTAAATCCTAGAATCTACGAATTTTAGAAATCGCTTTATTATTCATGCCATCTGAACTAATATTTTGTTGGTAAAATTTTCCTTCTTCTAATTTAAATTAATTTATTGCTCATTACAATCTTCTTCTTTTTTTCATAAAAATTTAGGTGAAAGAAGTTTATTCTATTTCAAAATCAATATATACCGTAAATTTTAATGAGATTTTACATATCGTCCAGTAAAATAGAATATTGGTAACAAAAAACGAATTCAATCTTTTTTTTATGGTATAAGAACGTTCAAGTGAGGGGAGACTATGTCAATCCAGAACCGGGGTATGTCATAGGCTTAAGAGAAGACTAACAGTGGTACTTACAGATCACCCATCAAGTATGACTGTTGGTGAGATTCAAATTCTAATGCTTATTAAATCAATAATGAATACTCAACCAACTGAATCAAGACAAATCGAATTCAATCTTTAAAAACAAAGCACAAGCGAAATATATTACAAATAGGCAGCTCTAGGAGTGAATAAGATGCAGTTCATATATAGTAAATGCAATTGAAATTAATTAATTTGAGGCAGTGTAACGGATCTATTGTTTGTTCCTCATTGAATTCAAGTTTAGAGATTTGCAGTTCCATTGCTGCCAAATAAATTATTAATATATTAGTAGGAAACAAATAAACATTAGGAGGCTCCCTGCCTGCCTGCACTGCAAAGCCTGGAATTGGGGCATCAATGAATGAAACAACGTGCTTTTCTGCATAGATTCCCAATCTTCCAATCCCCTCTCTCCCTTCTCTCTGCAAGATTTGTCTCTCTACTTTTTTCTAATCTACTTTTTGCAACTTCAAAATGCCTTTGCTTAAAGTTAATCAGATTCTCATCAGCTGACTTTGTAATAGGGGTGAGCATTTTGTCTGTTGAATTTTAAAATTTTAAAAATCAAATAAATTGATTTAATTTGAAAATTTCATAAAATTGATTGAACTTTATACAAGAAATTAAAATAATCAAATCGAAATTAATTGATTCGGTCCGTTATGTCGATTTGATTTTTGTTTTGGATTTATGAAATAGAGTAATATGATTATGAGTCAGGTAAGATAATTGGATTGGATATGGTTAAAATAAATAAAAATATATAATATATTTATCTTTTAATTAGGTGTCAATGTCAATTCGGTTTGGAAAATAAAAAACTGTAAACTGATCGAATAAACCTATTTAAATCAATTTTTCTAATCGAATTTTATCGAAATCGACTAAATCGAATCAAATGAACTGCTTAAAATCGTTTTTGATCGGTTTAATCGGTTCACCCGACTAGTGCTCATCCTTATTTGTAGGAAGCTTCTAGGATCAGTTTCCTATAACTTTCTTGACGTGGTATGATAATAATCATACCACATCATGTTTTGGTTATCGGTTTATAACCGGTAACCATTTTTTTTTATAAATAATAAAATATTAAATATTATTATAATTACATAAAATTTTACATAGTTAAATAGTTTATTAAGATAATGTAATACAAAATAGTATTACAACTTTTATTATGTTTACATAATTTATTTGCTTTAAATGAATTTTTACAAAAGATAAGAAAAAGTGAATGATACCAATTTTATAATGTTTACATAATTTTTTTTACTTAGTTACATGATTTATTAAGATAAGGTAATACAAAATAGTATTACAATTTTTATTATGTTTACATTTTTTTTTAAGAAATTATGTTTTTTACAACTTTTATTATAGGGTGTAAATACTAAATGTTGTTATAATTACTTGTTTTTATTATGAATAATATATTTTTTTTTTACAGAAGATAAAAATGTGATATAATAACTTTTATTATGTTTATATAATTTATTTGCTAACTTAAATAATTTTTTACAAAAGATAAGAAAAAGTGATAATGCCAATTTTATAATGTTTACATAAATTTTTTACTTAGTTAATTACTTATTAAGATAAGGTAATACAAAATAGTATTACAAATTTTATTATGTTTACATTATTTTTTTAGAAATTATATTTTTTAATATTATATGACGTAAATACTAAATATTGTTACGTTTACATGTTTTTATTATGAATAATATAAATTTTTATAGTGGATAAAAATAAAGTGATAATAACAACTTTTTCATTTACATAAATATGTTATATGCTAATATAACAATTTACTTAAAAGGTAATAAATTTGTAATAAATTTATGTAAAAAAAGTAATTTAAGTTGTACTTTTTCTTAACAAAGAACTTCAAAGTAAACAACAAACATTATTTCTATACATAATATATTTTGTAATTTATAATAAATAATTGTATTTTTGATAAAATATGTTAAACCGGATTACATAATTTTGTTATCTGATACTGTAATAATTTCCATAATATGTAATAAATTTAAGTAATATGATAACAAAAGTTGTAATTCTTTCAGAAGCGTAAGAAAGTTACAAAAAACATTACCTTTATACATAATGTATGTTGTAATTCTCCAACAAACTAAGTAACATGAAAGAATAATGATTTATGTTTTTCATTACATAAATATGTTATATGTTAGTGTAAACTTTTTTTTTTTTTGGGTACAAAAGAGGTCGCAACCTAGGGATAGGGAAGGGGTTGCAGATGCTGAGATTTGAAATGTAGATCTGCTAGATGTCACCTCTTAAGGGTGACTGAATGAACCAACTGAGCTAAGCTCCGGATTCTGTTAGTGTAGAATTTTATGTAAAAGGTAATAAATTTTTGTAACCTAGATAATATAAGTTGTAATTCTTCTTAATAAAGAAGTTCAAATAAATTACAACAACTATTATCTCTTCAAATAATATATTGTATAATTTCTAATAAAAAAACTTGTATTTATGATAAAAGTATTAAATTATATTACATAATTTTGTTATCCAATATTGTAATAATTTCAAGTAATTCGATAACAAAAATTGTAATTCTCTCATAATCATAACAAACTAATACATGTTGTAACATCAAGAAATAATGATTGAAGTTTTCATTACTTAAATATGTTATATGTTACTGTAATAATTTATGTAACATAGATAATATAAGTTGTAATTCTTTTTAACAAAGAACTTCAAGTAAATTACAACAAATATTATCTACACATGATATTTTCTGTAATTTATAATAAATATTTTTAATTATGATAAAATGTGTTAAGTCTGATTATTCTGATACTGTAATAATTTTCGTAATATGTAATAAATTAAAGTAATTTTATAATAAAAGTTGTAATTCTCCTATAAGCAAAAGAACTTTACAATAAATATTACTTTTGCACATAACATATGTTGTAATTCCTCAACAACATAATCTATTACACAAGATAAGAAAAAACGATAACTCCAAAATTTTACATCTTTTTTATGATATTATTTGATTTCGTTACAAAATACTAAAATTATTATAGTATATGATAATAAAATTATGTAATCTGGCTTTATTATGAAAATTGAAAAATATGGGAATATTCAAATGTGTATATCTTTTATTCGAATATCCGCTTTAATAGGAGGGGCCAAATGTGCATATTTGAATATCAAATAAATTATTAATTTTATTACAAGTGATTATAATTGTTTTTATGAAATTACGTGATTTTGTTAACATAATTTATTAGAGACATGATAAGAAAATTATGTAATTATCGCTTAAACAAATTTTCATTTTAAATTACATATTTTCTTACAAAATTACAATATATATTATACATAAAAGTAATATGTGATATAATTTAGTTACACTTGTGACAAGATTACAAGTTTTTTAAAGAAATTATTTGATTTTGTTATAGATTACTGAATTTATTAAACTACATAATAACAAAATTATATAATAAAAAATAAAAAATATTAACTTTTTAAAGTATTTTGATAAAAAAATTATTTAAAAAAATCATTTAAAAATATTTTTTCAAATAAAATAAAACTTATAATACTTTTAAAAATAAACAATTACAAAAAATTATTTTTTCTCTCAACCGTTAACTAATTGGGAGAAATAAGAGAACTTATGGGAAGCTCACGTTAAAAAGCTTCTTTTAGAATTTTCTGACTTTGTAATTGTTTGGTTTACACTTGACAAAAGAAACTAAAAATTTCATCCCTTTGATTTTTTTTTTTTTTTTTTTAGGGATTTCGGATAAGTAAATATCTCACAAGGAAAAAAATAAATACATATTTTTTTGTCGAAACTCAGGGTGTCCCTCATCTCCATTTTATGGTTGATGGAAAATTAATCTCTGTTCGGATCGAGAAGCGTTATGGTAAAGCCATTCCAATATTGGTGACTCCAAAGACTCGAACCTTTGTCCTTATCTTGAGAGCTGAAATCTCTTACCACTCTAACCAACCGAATGTTAGTGACCATAAACATTTATAAACACCATTAAGATTTCAAAGAACAAAATTGTGAGGACAAACTCACGGATTCCCAAAGCGGACAGTATATACCTAATAGTGGATTCAATCCCAACAATACTTATATTAACAGTGATGATCATTGCATCAACAATGGACTATTTGTGGAAATCTGTATCGTCCCTCAAGGAACACAGTCCACACCCTTGATTAAGGTCTAGTGTTGAGGGAAAAATGATCCCACATCTAACAGCCAAAGATTAGACTGTGGCTTTATAAGTAGGATCACATTTTTTATATCGAGACTTTTTTCTCAAAGGATAAAATAATCGTGAGGGCGAACCCTCGGACTTCCAAAGTAGACAATACCTTATAGCGGGTGCAATCCCAATAATACTTGCATCAATAGTATTCATCAATTGCATCAATAAATTCAAAAGAGTTTGCCTTTTCTAAAGGTCCATTTGGATGGGCGGTGAGATTGGTTCCGGTGAGATTAAAAACAGTGGTGGCGGTGAGATTAGTTACTATAACGGTGATTTTTAAAACAGTGGTTGGATATGTATTTGGATTCAAACCCAGCAGTGGCGGTGAGGTAAATTATAATGAAAAAAAAAAAGACCATTAAGGGAATTAGATTAAAATGTGTATATATAATAAATAAATAAATAAATAATTATTAAAATTATATTTATATCAAATAATAAAATATATATTAAAATTATATTATGTTAAATAATTATTAAAACAATATTTATGTTAAAAAAATAGATTAATTTTTTTTTAAAATTTAAAAATTTTAAAAAAAAAAGAAAAAAAATAGTAGAGGGGGGTAAAAGGGATTTTCCCCTCCACCCGGGGTCCAATTATGCACTGGACCACTACCCCTCCAGTTGAAATGGAGGGGCCGGTGGGGTTAAAACCCCCACTAGGGTGCATCCAAATGCACCCCCGATACCAGTTGGGGAAAAAATTCCCCCGAAATTAGCTTCAAGATTCCACCGCACCAAAGTGCGGTGGAATCCAAATGAAGCCTAAATCTTACATGCATTGATTTTTGTTGAATTAGTAATTGTTTTGATATAGATCTAAATTGCTAGGGCTTGAAGATTATACAAAAATTAGTAGTACATTGTTCACCTACACTTACCTTCCAGTTAGCTAATAAGGACACTCTTTTTTGCTTTGGTTACATATGAAAAATAAAGATTATGGGTATAAATAGAGTAATTCCTCCTTTGTATCTTATTAAATTTACTTGTTCGTTATATTCTGAATTAGTTCTAATATTTATGATAGGTTAAGTAATACAAAAATATAAAATAAATTATTTACCAAAAAACGGGAAAGAGGTTGAAAGATTTTTGGGTAAATTTGAAAAACATATTATCAACAATACAATAATTGTTAAATGGTATAATAAGTAAGAATTATTTAAAAAAGAGAAATAAAAAATTATTAAGAAGAAAATTGTAAAGACAAAATTACCCTTGATAAAAAAAAACTTCTCCTCCCTTTTTCTCTTATTTTTTAATTTACTTTTTAATTAAAAATAAAATTTTCTAAAAATAAAATTTTCTTAATTTTAAAAATTAAATATTTAAATATTTAATTTTTTTAATTAAAAAGTTTTAAAAAATAAAAATAATATTTCTAAAATTAATTTTTTTTAAATTAAAAAAATAAATATTTAAATATTTAATTTTTTAAATTTATTTTCAATTCAAATTTTAAAAAATAATATTTTCTTAATGGAGGAAAAAGAAAAAATAGATTTTTTCATTAAGGATAATTTTATCTTTATAATATCCTTTATAATAAATTTTAATTGTTTATTTTTTTTCAAATAATTTTTATCAATTAAATCATTTAACAATTATTTAAATATTAAGAACATCTTTTTCATACTTACCCAAGATTTTTAGGGAAAGCAATGATAAGAAGTAGGCTAGGAAAAAAAAAAAAAGAGTTAGGGCAGTAGGGAGATGGGGGAAATATAGACGTCCTTATCTAAGAATCTCATTCGCAAAATTAGATCGGAGACATATGATTATATAAAATAAAATAAAAAAATAAAATAAAATATGATATACAAAAATACTATAAATACAATATGAATATATAAATATATCAAAATTTATAAAAATAAATTATTAATATATTAAAATTTATATAAATATATAATATATCAAACACAATTATGATACATAAAAATATACGAATACACGAATTATATATGGATTAAAGTATCTAGGTAGTCCTTGTACTATAGTCAAAAGTGCATTTTAATTTTTATATTATAAAAGTAAGTAATTTAATCCTTGTATGTTTGAAATTAGTGTAAAGAAGTAAAATCGGTAACAGTGTTAATGAAAAACCTATTAAATGCTAACGTAGACATGTGAAACTGACAGAATAGATGACTTAAAAAAAATGATGACATATTTTTATGGGTAAGAGAGGGATTTGGGTAAAAAAAAAAATTATGTTTTTCTAAATTTCACTTGAGTAAAAAAATTTGAAACATAATCATTTTTTTAAGTCATCTTTTCTTTTAGTTTTACATTTTCATATCAGCATTTAAACGGTTTTCAATTAACATTGTTATCATTTTACTTCTTGGAATCAATTTCAAACGTATAAAAATTAAATTACTCATTTTTATAATATATAAATTAAAATATATTTTAACTATAGTACAAAAGATTATTTAACCATTATATATGCAAAGTAGATAAAATTTGATAATTAATTTGCCCATTGTGGCATTGTTTGTAAAGAAAGACAGAGTAGGGACCTGACCTAGAGGGGCATGTGAATTATTTGGGTCACATCATCGAATCTACTGAAATCAAATGAACCGTATTGGATGGGTGTAGCAGGAATGGTCATTTTTCGATTTTTTTATAAAAACATTAAAAAAAATCAGCTTAGCTTTTTATTTTTTTTAATTATTAAATAATAAAATTTAAATTATTTATAATTTTAAAAAATAAAAATTTAATAATTTTTATATATAATTTTTCTCCCATGGTGGTAAGTCCGATCCGGTAAACCCGGATCGTATTTATATAAATTTTAAAATTGTTATTATTTAAAATTTATTAAATTTAAAATTTTTTAAATTATAAATTATATAATTTTTATTTTCGGGTTTGGGCTAAGAAAATAAAAAAAATTTCGACCTCAGCCCGGCTCGGTAAGCCATGTCGATTTTCCTTGATCATTTATAAAAAGAATTCATATTTTGAAAAGGAAATAAATTCATCATTTATAAAAATTCATATTTTACCGGACCGGGCTAAGGCCTGAAAGTTTTTTATTTCCTTTGCCCAAGCTCGAAAATAAAAATTATATAATTTATAATTTAAAAAAATTAAAAATTAATAAATTGTAAAATTTAAATAAAAAAATAAATAATAACAATTTTTAAAAATTATATAAATACGATCCGGGTTTACCGGACCGGACTTACCATCATGAGATAAAAATTATATATAAATTTATTAATTTTTTATTTGTTAAAATTATAAATTATATAATTTATTTAAAATTTATTATTTAATAATTAAAAAAATTATAAAAAAATAAACAAAAAGGTGGCGATTTTTCAGTGTAAAATTTGAATTTTTTTTTAAAGTTTTAGTTGGAAAATCGCCACGGACCATGACGATTTTTCAACTGGTTAAAAAAAAGTTAATTTTGATACTTAATTTGAAAACAACGGTATTTTGAAAATTTAAAAAAAAAAATCAACTATATTAAGATTAAAAAAAACCTCATTTTTCCTCCAAATATCTCATCTCCCTTAGCCCTTCCGTACAAATTCCCAAATCCCTACTCCCTCCTTTGTCCCATTGCACAATTAAAAAATAAATCTGATATTTATTTTATATTTATATTATTTTTTATTTTATAATGTGTTTAAAATATTATATATTTATATATATTTTTAACGTTAATAATTTATGTTATATAAATTTTGATATATTTGTATATGTGTATTGTGTTCATGTTGTGTCATATTTTTTATCGTGTTTTAATTATTTTTTTCACATCGTATCCAAAATTGACTTTTTGGTAATAATTGTATGATTTGTTTGTAGAATATTGAATTTTTGTACTAAATTTTTTATATTAATTAATATTTTAAAATTGTGATATTTTATTAATAAAATATTTAAGACAATATTATATATTATTAAAATATTAATTGTATTAATATTTAAAACAGTATTATTATTAAAATTTTATTTATAGTAAAATAAATTTTATAGATTTTGATGAATAATATTCTATTATGATAAAAGATTATATATATATATATATATATATATATATGTGTGTGTGTGTTGATCAAGTAGAGGAAGAGAAATCTCTTACTTTTTTACAAGAATCCTCCAATGCTATTTTTTCCCATTATCTAAGAAAATTGAAAATAAAAAGAAAATGACGATATAATTCACAAGTCCACTCGTCATTTCTTCCATAAAGAAACACATCCAAAATTTATAATCTTCGTACAAGTTGTGATAAAATTGGGGAAAATATTTTAAAAAATGGATATCAGTTACAATACAAAATAATGAAATTAAAATAAAAGATCTAGGAAGATTTTTTTTGGAGGTACCATCTTCAAACTCTTATGAATTTAAAACATCTATTTAAATTTAATATAATTTAATTATAAAAATTATTAAATTAAATCCGAATGCGAATAATCTGAACTCGAATAATTCAAGTTTTAAATTAGAATTATTCGAATCCAAAATATCTGGAACTAAAAACATCCAAATTCAAAATGATCCGAATTTAAAATTAACTCAATTGATCCGATCTAAATTATTCGGACTCAATCCGACCCGCTAAATTGATAAGTCTACTCTCCATCTATAGAGCATATCTACAATCTACATCTATAACTCTATACCACTTTTTGACATCACTTTCTTATAAAAATCCTTTAGAAAAAGAAAATTAAGTGAATAGCCACACCCTTCCCAACGATGTTGCTCAACTCCACAATATCACCCCTCCCTTCTCCAACCTCCCATCTCCCTAACTACACCAAAGCTTTACCATACTCAACAACGCTAACTGCCCATAATTTTATCGCCTGCCCATGGAAAGGATCAAGGACCCCACGCACCGTTATCAAGGTCTCTTCCTCATCATCAGAAAATCAGACGGCTGTCGTCGTTGCATCACAGGATGAGGATGCAGCAGCCGAGGTTGTTAGGAGGTTCTACGCAGGAATCAACGGTCGTGATCTGGCATCGGTGGAGCTCTTAATATCGGAGAAATGCGTGTACGAGGACCTTATCTTTCCTCGTCCATTCGTTGGTCGCAAGGTAACTAAGCCAACTACTACATTTTCCATTCGGGCCATCCCCTCCATGCACATGCATGTCACGTGACTTTTTTATTTATTTATTTATTTATTTTAAATCTATTTGGATTAATAAATTCTGATAATTGATCAGGATAACTCAATTAAAAAATAAATTAATATTAAATATATAATTTTTATATTAAATAAATATTAAATATGATAATTAATTAACAAAAATATATATTTTGCTTAATACTATGATGTTTAATATATGATAAATAGATTAAAAATTCAAATCTCATAATTTTAAAAAAGTTTTTTAATATTTTGGCTTAGGATTTAATTTGATTTTTTACTGGTTGAATCGGTTTATATTCAGTCTAATAAATTCTTGAGTCTTTTATATGCATAGGACCGAACAAATTATTAATTTTTGGTTGAATCAATCTGATCGATCGATCCTGTCTAATCTGATCTTTTTAATACTCATATTTTATCTGTTTGTGTTTTATGCATGATAAAATTGGTGAACAATTAATTAAAAAATATTCTGTCCTTCAAATATAGTTTTTTTTTTTTTAATTAGTTATTTATAAATAAAAGTCTGAAGACAACTATTCAATATTTTAGTTTTGCTGCTGTAACAATTTGTGCTTGACTTTAAAGAAGTCCTAATAATTTACAAAGAAATGTTTGGTAGCTAAAACTTGGAAGCCATTCACAATTAGGATAGTTTGTACAAAATTCTAGTTGATTTTAAATAAGGAATTTGAAACTCGAAAAATTGATCATCATTATATTACTCGAACTCAGATGAGTGTCGAATATAAGCATATGTTTGATAGGTATATTCATTTTTTAAAAATAAAAAAAATTCATATATTTGAAGGATCATATCTCAACACTCATATCCAAATATATATCGGATACAGATGTCGGACACAAATACTTTAAAAAATAAAGAGTCGAATAACATAAAATCATCATCATGTACCAAATAACCCTTTGAATATAATCTATAGAATTGTTGTCATTTCTTAATTTTTTTTTTTTTTTTTTTTTTCAAATGAAAGATTAAAGAAAATTCAATCATGGTACAGGAAATTTTAGAGTTCTTCAAAAGTTTCATTGATTCAATAAGCATGGACCTCCAATTTGTTATTGATGAGATCTCTACCGAGGATTCATCTGCTGTTGGAGTTACATGGCATTTAGGTACAATTCTTATTTTTCCCTTTACAGAACCTTTTAATATATATATATATATATATATATATATATATATATATATATATATGCTTTCCTTTTTCCTTTGATTATATTTTATTAATACTTAATTTAACAGAATGGAAGGGAAAGGTTTTTCCCTTTAGCAAAGGTTGCAGCTTTTATCGGCTAGAAATGGTGGATGGTAGAAGGCAAATAATGTAAGTGATGACTGATGATGTCTTTCATGTATTATACACATTGTGACTTAAGATTTTGTCTCAACCCAACATCAATGTTTCTCCAACTATGTCTGTCTGTCTTTTTTCCAGCCCCTTCTTTAAATACAATTTTTTCTTTTTTATATGCATATTATAACTTATAAACTATGTTACCCGAATTCAAGATGAATATCGGATACCAATATGTGTTTGACACGAGTATATATATATATATATATTTTTTTTTTTTTTGAGTTTTTTCATATATTTTAAAAATCATATTCTATACTTATATTCGAATATATGTCAAACACAAATATCGAATACGAATTTTAAAAAAATAAAGAATCCGGATAGTCTAACTTATAAGTACATACCATTTTCTTTCCTTCTCTTTAATGCAATTTCTTGGCTAAGAATATAGTTTCTTTTTTGTTTATAAAGTTTCTAACTGAGAAAAATCGAGACTAAGTATTTTCTTCTGAACAGCTATGGACGAGACGTTGTTGAACCTGCAATCAAACCTGGGGAAGCAGCTTTGGTATGGAAATCACCCTTCATTGTTCTAACATTCTTAAACCTTCGGATAAAAACCCCAAACTAAGAAACCAAATATCAGAACACTATCTCATAAACCAACTCTGTTATAGATAAAATTTAAACTTGACAATATTGGACACGACACAAAAAAAAAAAAAAAACACGAACACGACACAAATACTCGAATATGTCAAAATCTATATAACACAAATTATTAACACGTCAAAATTTATACAAATATAAAACACTTTAAACATGATTATGACATGAAAGATATATATGAACACGATACGGATACACGAATTGCCAGATCTAATAAAATGTATGTGTCAGTGCAGGTAATTTCACCATTATAGATAAAATTTATAGCAAGGAATCATCTTAATTTTTCTAGTAACTAGATCATTATTATCTCCTTGTTATGATCATGAAAGGGATTAATTTTTAGTTATTTCAAGTTTACAGGGTGCTATCAGGGCTGTAACATGGCTTTTACAACAATTTCCTCAGTTGGCAGATCAGCTATGAAGAAAAAGCTATGCTGGAGTATGAACAATGAATTGATAGGTTCAATTGTCTTAGAAGGGAAGAAAAGGTTCCCTATATCATGCGTCAAAATCCAAGTTGAAGCATATAACTGTAAGGAAAGGAAATCTACAACATGATTCTCACCACCTTAATTAAAGTCTCAAAAGGTTCTTGTATAAATATAGAAACTTTACCTCCCTAAAAACTTTTTGTCTTCATCTTATATTCTATTTAGGTTTTTTATTTGAATCCACTTGTTTTATGCAATTCCATGTTCTTAATGTCCAAGTCTAACTCTTTGCCGTCCACAATCCTCATTCCAAATTAATGTGGATGAACTAATTTCATAAAGGTCCGGCTAATTGGTGCCTATAGTTACGAGTTAAGAATGATTTAGTTACCATTTTAATTTTTTTTTTTGCATTTAATACATTACTTTTACTAAACTCAAAAAAAAAAAAGTAATGCATTAATTACACTTTTCTTTCTATAAATATCATTTTAACCGGTGCTTCCCTTTCATAAATCACCTAAGATAAGGAGACCAAAAAGCATTTAGGAAAAAAAAATGTCAAAAAAAGTCATAAGGAATCATATTCTTTCAATCCAGTTAGCAAAATAATGGAAGTGCAGAAGTTGTTTAGCAAGGGGAAAAAAAGACAACGAAACAAAATCTTGCTCAAGGGAGATACCTGCAATTGCAAAATGAGAACCTTGCCAGATGCAGTTTGTTCTACACACACACTGCTTCAATGAAGTTTGCTTTGCAGTAACTGAATAGAGCTCTCAACTTTCATTAAAGGGATGTCATGCTTTTGGATGTCCCTTTGTATATCCAGCAAATGAACAAAAAGAATTCAATTTCCTACAAATTCACTTACAATCCTATAGTACATGCTCATAGCAGCAACAGGCTGCCGTAGACACCTCAACGGCTTCACTGCTCAGTGCATTCATTCCAACTGAATCTATTCTCACTATAAAAGAATAACACAGAAGCTATCTCGTAAACCTTCCTGGCACCCTCGAAGATCAGCTTCGCTTCTCCGAGTTGGTAATTTCTAAACTCTGCTGTGACCCATATGTCATTGGACTTGGTGGTGTCGTTGGACTCATGGTTGGTTCCTATGAAAGATGCTGGCTTAAATTTATCTGGAGAAAGGGAACTAAGATAGCCGTTTCCTTCCTAAATACTTGAAACATTGCCACTATTCAAAGTAGAGGAAATGAGGAATAGTAAACACCTAAGGTTGCAGCATGTATTTTGTTTCCAGTGAGTGAGATGTCCATATTCAATTATGTTTCAAAAAATACATTGCAGATAAATGTCATTCGACTCAACCCTGTTCACTTATAACTGTTAAAGGCAATATCTTACACAGACCTTTGATTGCCAAAAAATAGTTGAAGACTAAGAATAATCAGCTTATATCTGCACCAAATTTGAGTGACCAAAAATGGGTAGAGATGGAAATTTGCTAAAATAGTTCCATCATGCTCCAAGTTAACAAAATTGTGAGGACCAGTCGTTATGTTTACTCTATCCAACATGAATCCCGTCTAGAAAAAATTTTCAGTTAGATTGCTCTTTACGTTTCGACTGAGCTTCTTGGGGCCATTTCGACTGAGCTTCTTGGGGCCTATTAGTGAACCAAACGGATTTGTAATCTGGTAGGAAATACCTATTTCATTCAATTTCTTCAAGAACTTCGTCATCCAAACCAAACTTGTCCCAAGCAACATAACCAGTATCCTTCATGAGTTCAGTCAGTCCATCCAATACTTGGTAAATCTCCTGTGCATAAGGATTTGATGTGTCTCCCACAACAAATGGAGAAAATACAGATCCCACATCAACCCAAGCACAACCAGGAGACTTCTTTACACCCAAATCCCTCATGAAAGTCCTGACTTTTGCTAGCTTGCTCCAACAACCAGCAGCAGCATACACGTTAGCGATCAATACATAGTACCCTGGATTTTCAGGTCTAAGTTCCAACAGTTTCTCAGCTGCCCATTCTCCTATATCTGTATTTCCATGGATCCTACAGGCTCCCAAGAGAGTGGCCCACATGGCTGCGCTTGGCTTGTATGGCATCCTTGTGATGGTTTCCTTAGCTTTATTCAACAAACCAGCCCGCCCATAGAGGTCAACCATGCAAGAGAAGTGCTCAAAACCAGGAGTTATACCATAGAAACTTTGCATCTTTTCAAACCACACTTGGCCTTCATTTACTAGACCACAATGACTGCAAGCTGATAGAACAGCCACCATCGTTACTTGATCTGGTTTGATCTGAAGGTTAACCATCTCTTCAAATAGCTTTATAGCAGCCTGTCCCTCTCCCTGCATTCCATATCCGGCAATCAGAGAAGTATAGGTCACTTCATCTCTCTTTCTCATCAAATCAAATATGCGCTTAGCTGCAAGAACTTTTCCTGACCTTGCATACATAGCTACAAGAGCATTCCACAATAATAAACAGTCCTCAAAAACTTTGTGCCGGGTAATGTAGCAGTGGAACTCTTTGCCATGTTGCAGATTTGCCACTCTAGCACAAAGAGGCAGGATACTGGCAATTGTAACATAATTGGGTTCAACCCCAGAAAGCAACATCTCCTGAAATAGGAAGGACGCTTCTTCAGATAGATCCATGTGGGTGTAACCAGAAAGCATTGAGTTCCAAGTAATTATACTCTTTGCTTCTATTGACTGAAACAAAATATAGGCATGCCTTAAGTCTTTGCACCTAGAATACATTGTAATCATTGCGTTTCTGACATTCTCCGCATCACAACAACTCCGAATTGCAGAACCATGAATCTCTTTCCCCAATTTCAAGGCCCCAATATGTGAACAGGCCCCCAATCCAATGATCATTGCCACTGGATCCAAATGAATGCCACTACTTCTCATCCGAGAGAGCAACTCAAGCGAACCCTTAAAATTCCCTGTTCGCAAGCACCCTCCAGCTATAGTGTTCCACGTTATAAAATTCGGCTCAACACCTTCAGCATGCATGCAATCAAAGAGCTCAAATGCTTCTCCCCACATGCTTTTGGAGGCATAACAACTGATCATTGTATTCCAAGAGACATCATCTCTCTCCAGCATTTTGTTAAATAAGTCACGAGCAACATCCACTTGTCCAAATTTCCCATACATAGAAATCAAAGCATTATGCACGTACAAGTTCCAGTCATGACAACTACCATTAATCGAGTTATGAACCATCCTTCCAAAATCATAATCCAATTTCTCACCACAAGCTTTAAGAACAGATGGGTAGGTGAAATTATCTGGTCTAATCCCTCTATTCACCATTTTTCTATAGGCAGAGAGAGCCTCCTCTAAAAGCTCATTCCTAACAAAGGAAGATATAAGCAAATTCCATGGTAATGGGTGCAAAAAATTACAATTCTCTGTAACAACTTGGGCTTCATCCAAAAGATTAAATGTTGAGTAAAATGTGACAAGCTTGGGAACCAGAAGAGGGTGTTGTTCCAAACCCAAGGAGATGATTCGGGCATGAAGCTGTTTACCCGGTGGAAGCGATTTAAGGTTGGTACAGGATACAAGAAGAGAAGAGATGGGCTGTAAGATAACGTCATAAGAAGCAGTGGAAGAGACATGGAATTGGATTAGAGAAAATGATTTGAATGCTTTCAGTAGATGTCCTTGGGTTACAAATTCCTTGAGAGATTTGAGAAGGTTTTCTAACATAAATTCGTTATCAGTACTGAATATTTTCAACTCATGCCTTTGGTAATCATATGATGCAGATGGTTGATTGGATTGAATATCTACAGGTTTGACACTTTGTTTCCACTTTTTAGGAATGAATGTCTGGATTCGGGATATAGAGAGGCCTTGTAACACTAAACGAGATGATGAAGATGACATACACTATATAAGTATGTATCATGCGTCTTACATGGATAAATGAGAACTGGCTGCATGACTTTACCAACATCTGCCACATGTAAACTTGGATTCTTGGAAAACTAGAGAATAAATGACAACTTTGTTGTCTGAAGAATTTAAACCAAAACCAGGCACAATCTTATAAGATCTTCTGCAGAATTTAGAGCTTCACCTGAAAATGAGAAGATAAATGCAAGTGAATAGAAAGCCTTTAACATAAACAAACTCATGCTCAATAATCACATTTAAGCTAAATCAACCATGTCAAGACCGGTTTAGAACGAAAATGATAACAAAAAATAAGTGGTACAACAAGCTCAATTTACCAAACTAAAAACCCATAAAATCTTTTTAATGATTCTAATATACCACATCCCAAAGCATGGTATAAGTTGACAAAGATACCATTCTGTTATTACAAGGATAATCATTTTTGATAACTAATAACTTTTCAAATGATTATCCACGCAATAACAGAATGCTATAGCCAACATTAATCAATAACCAGAACCCAGCTTTACATATCACCACAATATTAAGCATCAAAAGCACAAAAACAACAACAATAGCTAACATTTAACAGTAAAGTAACTATGACAAAATATTGTGCAATTAATAAGAGATTAAAGGAGGAAAGAACAAGATTAACTTTAGGATTAAGGTAACTAATTTTATTGGAGTGCACTTTTTTACACCAGAAATCATGTCCAACAAAAAGAATAACCCAATTTCAGCATTAACATGATTCAAAATTTGGCAGAAACAAAAGGAAAAATAAGAACTCCAAGAAATCTCTAAACCCAAAGTTTAAAATCTCATTCCTAAAATCTCCATCCATTATTCATCACCAAAACCTCCTCGAAGAACAACAAAGAAAGAGAACGGTGGACTAACCTGAAGCGGCCGACGCCGGTGAAAGCCCAGCGTGAGAGGGAAAGAAGATACTAGTAATATTCTTGAAGGGATGTAGGGAAAGTGGAAACGTTCAAACGTGGTCATCTAATAGAAAGAATAGAGAACTAGTCCAAAAAGAAGCTATGGGCTTCAAACGAGATCCTTAGGAGCAACCCAAGCTTTAAAAAAAAAGAAGAATAATAAGAAGAAAAAAAAAAGTTTTAGTTTCAAACCAATGTTAAAAAAACCGTATCGAAGGTCGAACTAATCAGATTTTCGGTTTTTGATCTAACCAGTTGAACCGATTGGATTGGACGGTTTGATGTAGTTTGATTTTTTAATATTTAAACACTAAGTTTAATGTTAAATAAATATTAAATATAGTTAACAATTAATAAAAATATGTATTTGGTTTAATGGTAAGGTTTTTAATTTGGAACTAAGAGGTTAAAGGTTCAAATCATAAAAAAATTAAAAAAGATCTAAAACTGATTTTTTTACTTGTTCAATTCGATTTTTTACCGGTTTTATATCGGTTCGATTGATTCCCAATTTAATATACTCACCAGACATGCCACCTATTTATGATTCAATCGGTCCAATCTGATTTTTTTAATCCATGATTCAAACCAAGTTCTTACCTTTTCTTTTTTTTTTTTCTTTTTTTTTTTTTACAAAAAAAAAAGAAATTTTTTAAAAATTTCAAGTCGAGTATATTTATTAGTTGGTATCCAAAATATAAATCAAAAGCAATCAACTGAAAGTTAATTATAGGAGTCATTTGAAGATGAAATTTAATTAATAGATAACAATGGGTAGGTATTAATATATATATATATATATATATTATAAAGGAGATCAAAAGTTCGGAATAAGAGAAGGAGTTATAAATGTTGAGATTTAAATTTTAGATTAATTGAATGTAATTTTTTAAAGATGGTTATATGA
Organism: Fremontodendron californicum; assembly: GCA_030761205.1. Classification (NCBI taxonomy): domain Eukaryota; kingdom Viridiplantae; phylum Streptophyta; class Magnoliopsida; order Malvales; family Malvaceae; genus Fremontodendron; species Fremontodendron californicum. The sequence goes on along the minus strand of JAULJL010000023.1, from coordinate 5,783,803 downwards.
ATCAACTAAATTAAGTTTCGAATTCGGTAAAAATTAATATCTCAATACATGGTGAAAAATGTTGATATGATGAAATATTATTGGATACATCTATAGTAAGAACTAAGAAGTAGAGCTATCTACATTTATTCTTTAACTTTTTACAATTATTTAAATGATAACAAAAATTAAAAAGATAAAAGATTAAATTAAAGAAATAAGCAATATAAAATAGTTTAAATAAAAATTAATTAAAACAGATCAAACATATATAATATAAATATCTAATATAAATATAAAACTACATGAATAAATAATGAAGTAAGAATTTCATTTTGCTATATATATATATATTTGGTTTAGTATTCAATTATTTATTTATTGAGATAACGAATAAATAAATACATATAATATGAAATAACTTAACATTATTTTGTTAAGTATCAATATATGTAAATATATTTTTATTATAATTATAATTATTTGATAGGAAAATAATGTTTATATATTTTCACTGAATTTAATTTCACTAGCTTTATAAATGTAAAATATATTAGTTTATATCCAATGTCTTTAATGGTTATTTTATTTTCTTCATTTCAACGTTATCGCTATTTTTGTTGAACACATTTTTTCTTTTCACTCATTTTAATCTCACCGCAACAACTTTTAATCTCATCACCACTATTGTTTTTAATCTCATCAAAACTGATATCATTGCTACATCGAACAAAACCTTAGAATAGATGTAATCTTTCTTTTTCTTTTTTTTTCTATCTTCAAATTATGATTTAAAAAAAAAAAATTGATTATCTATGAGTCGATTAGTTTTGGATATCTACTCTTTGGTCTTTGGAGCCATTTGTGTCTTTCAAGTGAGGCAATTATATATATGGAGTTTGTTTTTTTAATTGCTGTAGTTTATGTTGATAAATTCATTAAAATATAATCATAAATTAAGTCATTGAAGCCAATTTGTTTTTATTTTTTTAATTTTTCGCCTTTCGACCTTTTCTTTTAATTGATTTACTAGCTATATATGTAAAGATTTTTATTGTTTTGTCAATTTGGTTTGATCATTGATAACATTATTAAACATTCTTAATATATTATTATTTATGATTTTAATTAAGGATTTAATTTATTCTTCTTTACTAGGACTCTTTAAATTAATACATTATTTTTTCGTAGTCTTTTATTTTACACAAATTAATTATAAAAATCTTAAACATTAATATATTCTTTTATTTTACACAAAATAATAAAAAAATCATAAACGTTAATACATGAATCTTAATTAATATTATTATTTAATAATTAATTTATTATCATAATTTGAAATAAAAGAATGTAATTCAATTAATGTATGCAATTAAATTAGATATATTCTTCTTAATTTTTATATTAAAGTATATATTTTATCCTATAATAAAAATATGATAATAGACTCCAAACACTCTAAAAAAAAAAAAAACCTCCAAACTATTCAACACTTCTTGTTAGATTGATAAAGAAAATATTGATAATTTTTCTATTATGTGGAAAATGAAATAAATCTGAGACCAATGCTCTATAAATTAGACTTTATTCCAAATTAAAAAGAATATGTGAAGAAATAAATCAAATAATATAGAAAACAAATGCACCATTTCATGGATTAGGACCTATTCATGGGTTGGATCGGATCGAATTTTTTTTTTCTTATCCAATCCTATTTCGAGCTAGGCCAGACCGATCTGAAAACTCGTTTCGCAGTTCAAAAAATATTAAATTTTTATTTTTATATTAATATTTATATATTTTTTACAATTAAATAAAAATATTTTTTAATACTAATTTGGGTCGGATCAACCTAAATTCAAAAAAAATATATTTCAAATCCGATCCGATTCAAACCGGATCTGTCGATAAGATGTAGTTTAGTGATAATAATAAAATAACAGCCTAGATTTGGGTTAATGATAAGTATTATTATTATTTTATACGTCAAGTTTTTAAACTCCAAAAATAAATTAAACTAGAAAAAAATCTCGTTTCATCGGGATATTTTTAAATTTTTAATTAATTAATAATAATAAATTAATTTTATTAAATAATATTTTTTAATTTTAAAATAATAATAATATTAATATAATAATATTTTGTTAATTATGAAAATTAAATTTATGAAAATTATTTTCTTATAAATTACGTAATATAAATGTATTGTCAAATGTGTTATATATATATATATATTTAAAAATGTTTAGACTTTATTGTATGCTTTACATTTTTATTTATAAGAGGTAAAATATAAGAAAATAAAATTGTAGTTTGTATTTTATTCTCTTATAGAATCGATTTTCTCACATAGGTTAGCAGCAAATTTGTTTTTTTTTTCTTTCTTTTTTTTTACTTTTTTCTCGAGCAGATCGGGTACGGATCCTACCCGCTACTCAATGTGCGGACCTACCCCTTTATATACATCATTTAAAATTAAAGAAAATTAATAAAATGATTTTTTTTTATTTTTTTCGAACCGGTCGGGTACGGATCCTAAACTAACCCGCGAGTCAACGTACGAACCAACCTCTTTAAATAAATCATTTAAAATTAAAATAAAAAATTAATAAAATAATTTTTTAAACTTTTTTTCCCGAACCGATCGGATACGATTCCTAAATTGACCTGTGAGTCAACGTGCGGACTAACACTTTTAAATACATTATTTAAAATAAAAAAAATGAATTAATAAAATGAATTTATTTTTTTAAACTTTTTTTCATGCGGGTTGGGTACGAATCCTAAACCAGCCTGTGAGTCAATGTGCGGATTAACCCCTTTAAATACATCATTTAAAATAAAATAAAAAATAATTAATAAAAGAAACTCATTTTTAATTTTTTTTAAATAGGTCGATTACGAATTCTAAATCGATCCGCGAGTGAACGTATGGGTCAACCCTTTAAATACACCATTTTAAAATTAAAATAAAAGTAATTAATAAATAAATTTTTTATTTTAACTGATAAGTCATAAAATACACATTTTATGCCCTTTCTATTCTTAGTTTTAGTTATGTCTTATATCTTTATTTTGATTAATTATATTATGTTTTTGAATTTTAGGTACAATAAGGAGAATGGAGTCAAAAGATGTCAATAATGATGGTAAAGAACTTACAAAATTATAATCACAAGATGGAAGAAGACTTGGGAGTCAAAAAGTTCAATTTCTTATTGCAAAACAATCAGGCAGATTTGGCCTCTGAAGCTTGTTGCAAGGAAAACATGATGTTCAAATATTTATTTGAAGAAACTTCCTTCTTGACTTTTGAAACTGACTTGAATACCTTTCCAACGGTAGTTTATACGCTCAAATCGGATAAGAAATGGTCATCCCAATCAGCTAAATAAGTGAAGGAAGATGTAGTAGAAAAATGGGAGACAGAATGCCCGGCAAAAACCGCAAAAAATCATGAAAAACCTGGAAAAACGTGATTTTTCTACAGCAAGGACTTGTTCCCAGAAATTTAAATCTTTATAAATACCATTTTTTGAGCCACAAACTAGACATCTTTTGAGAAGACTCAAGGATCATCATTGATTTTCTTCTTCTTCTCCATTCTTTTATTTTTCTTTTTAGTTTTATGTATATATTATCTATGCCTATGCTAGGCTGAACTTCTTTTTGGTTAAGGATGATTTCAAAGCCCTAGACATGTTTTGTAATTGATATTTAGATTTTATCTATCATTGGTTTTCTATCAAAGTTGCTTATGTTCTTTTATAAGAATTGTTTATGATATTTGTCTTGATTTATTTAAGTTGCAAACTAGATAGGTCTTGATAATTACCTATTGCTAGTTTAGGAGTCTTGATCCATGTAATTGTCTTGATTTTCTATTCATAAGTGGCAATTTGTAATTCATGATTATGTTGGGTTTTCGGGAATTGCAATGTAGAACATAACCTAAGTTAAACAATCCGAGCTTATGTGTTTGTTGCTTAGATCAACCTATCTTTCTCATCAGAAGGCTGCTATTATATTAAATCTAGAGAGCTTATTCTAGGTTGTCTAATAGTTAGAGATTAAATAGAGAGCTTGTTCTATTTAACGACGAAAAGATTGGGGTAACAGAGTTTGTTGTTATCTACGGTTGATAGTTTTGATAGTTAATTGATGTTGATAGATCTAATTATTTATTCTCAATGGAGAATGAAACCTTAACCAGATTTCTCATATTTGATATTCTCTTACTTATTTACTTCTTACTTTTATTATTTTTCTTTACTTTTAATTATTTCAAAGCCCTTTTTTCTTTTCTTGTCTTTGAACTTAAGTGATAAACTAATAATTTATAAATTGAAAACCAATCCATGTGGACTCGACCCTTGCTAACTAATATACTTTACAACTGATCTTTTTAGTGCAAGGTTAAATAAGATATACTATTTTTAGTACATCAAGTTTTTGGCGTCGTTGTCGCGGATTTTTTCTTTAATTTATTTGTTACTTGGTTTATTTTTATTTTCAGTTGTAATTAATTTTATTTTTCTTGTACATACAGGTTTTTCCTTACAGAATTCAAGCAAAAAGATATGACAGGTGCTAAATCAAACCTTTAGAACTAACTAGACAATCTCATCTCCATAGTTCAACAAGTGGCCATAAGCAAGATTCAACAATCAAGGCAATGTGGAGTGTGTTTCTTGATGGATCATCCAACAAATTGATGCCCATACTTCCAAAAAGATAGTTGTGAACCAACCTATGATTTTGGAGGATACCAAAGCCAACAAGGGTTCCAAGAACAATAGTATGATCCTTACTCAAACACTTACAATGAGGAATGGTAGGATCATACTAATTATGTCTACTCGGGAAATTATCAAGAAGTAGATTCTTATGCCAATTACACTCATCCATCGAGCTTCAATCAATCATGGTCTCAAGAACCAGATCAAGAATTAAAAGATCTTGTCAATTCTATTGTTGCTAATACTTTGGAATTTCAAAAGGAAAGCACGGCTCCATCTAGCTTCAATCAACCATGGGATCAACAACAAGATCTTCTTGAGCCACCACATGTGACTCACAACTCAGGTACTTCGTTAGAAGATCTTGTCAATTCCCTTACTACTAACCAATTGCAACTTCAACAGGAACAAAGGAAAATAAGGGAAAGTCTCCAGGAAACAAGGGCAAGTCTTCAAGCAAGTATCCAGAGTTTGAAAACACAAATGAGCCAATTGGTTAATAGTATGGAGGAATTAGTAGAACAAAGATCTCAAGAACTCCCTTCTCAAACTATGATTGATCCAAAGGAGAGTGTTAGTGCCACACAACTTGAGAATGAATCAAAAAATCCAAGGGAACCCGAGGATGAGAAAGAACTAGAGATGAATTTACTTCTTGAAGATAATAAAGCTTCAATTCCAAAGGAGAGTATTTCGGCACCTGAGGTAACTTTTAAGGTTCAAATTTTTACTAGTTGGAAATCATCATGATAATCAGGAGAAAGGTAGCAATTTATTTTTCCAAGTGATAGAGCCTCTGATAAGAGGAGCAATTTATTTTCCAAGTGATAGAGCCTCTGATAAGAGGAGCAATTTATTTTCCAAGTGATAGAGCCTCTGATGAGATGAGCAATTTATTTTTCAAGTGATAGAGCCTCTGATGAGAGGAGCAATTTATTTTTCAAGTGATAGAGCCTCTGATGAGAGGAGCAATTTATTTTCCAAGTGATAGAGCCTATGATGAGAGGAGCAATTTATTTTCCAAGTGATAGAGCCTCTGTTGAGAGGAGCAATTTACTTTCCAAGTGATAGAGCCTCTGATGAGAGGAGCAATTTACTTTTCAAGTGATAGAGCCTCTGTTTAGAGGAGCAATTTATTTTTCAAATGATAGAGCCTTTGTTGAGAGGAGCAATTTACTTTCCAAGTGATAGAGCCTCTGATGAGAGGAGCAATTTATTTTTCAAGTGATAGAGCCTCTGATGAGAGGAGCAATTTATTTTCCAAATGATAGAGCCTCTGATGAGAGAAGCAATTTATTTTCCAAGTGATAGAGCCTCTGATGAGAGGAGCGATTTATTTTCCAATTGATAAGAACCTCTGATGGAGAGAGCCCTTTTAGAACAAGCGCATGCACAATTCCAAACAAAAGCCTTGCTCGCATCTTTGCCCTATTCCTGATTCTCAGCAATGTGCAAAGAAGGGCAGCTGTAGCAACCGTTTTTAGCCCGGGTCGGATCCGAATCTGACCTGGTTCATTTGTAACAGGGCCTGCTATTTAGCAGGCCCGATCTGCAGGCCCCACCCAGGGCCCTTTGGGCCTGCTGGCTAGTCCAGCAAGGCCTGTTAAGGCCCGTTTTCATTTTGGCCCAACAGGGCCTGCTACCAAACAGGCCCATTCCCAAATACCATCCCCAAACCCTAGCAGCTTCTAACCCTAGGAAAACCTAGCCTGGCAGCCACCCTCCCCCAGGCAGCCTTCCCCAGGCCACCACCAACCACCCAAACCCACCACCACACGCCACCACCCTAACCCCCAATCCCCTAATCCTGCAAAACCAAACCCCCATACACGCCACCCCCAAACCGAACCCACCTGCCAACCCTAGCCACAAGCACCCTAAACACATCATACCTCTTTCGACCTAACCCAAAACCCTACGCCACCAAGCAGCAACCCCGTCCCCAAAATCCGAAAGCCCGGATCCCAAATCCTGGTATTTTGAAACCAAAACCCTTCAAAAAGAAGGGGATCCAAAAAAAAAAGGAGGAGGGCAGCAAAAAAAAATGAAAAAATAAAAAAGCAAAAGAAACCAGCAACAACAAAAAAAAAACTTGGAAAACCCCAAAAAAATCCACCACAAAACCCAAAAACAGAAAAACAAAAAGCACAAAAATTTGCCCTGATTTTTTTCATTTCGGGGGTTTAGATCTAGGCTTCCCTATTTAATTTCGGTGGAAAAGGATTTCGGATCTGGGAAGAGGGAGAGAAGAAGAAGATTTTCGGTTCGATTTTGACCAGAATAGCTACCGCCAACTATGGCAGACGGCGGCGCTGACTCCAAAATCTGGAAAACTTTGAGTTTTTCGACGAAAAGGGAAAAACAAAGGGGGTTCTCTAAACCTAGAGAGAGAGAGTCTGGGAAGAGAGAGAGGATTCTGAAAAAAATAAAAAAAATAATATTTTTTTTCTTTTATAACGGTGCAAAACGCACCGTTTCTTAAACCCAAGGCAGGGTCCGCGCTTCCACCCGACCCGGATCTAAGATCCGCGCAACCGACCCCCCGTCGAAGGAAAAAAATGGCTATCGGATCTATCCAGACCCGACCCGTGCCCAACCTACACCGACCCGTGCCTGACCCGAACCGACCCGCGCACACAGGCCTGACCCGCACGTCCCTGCCCCTGGGCCCAGCAGCCCAATTCGCTGATTTTGGGCCAAAGAAGAAGAAAAAAAAAGGAGAAGAAAAGAAAAAGAAAGCAAAAAAAAAAAGATAAGCAAAAAAAAAAAACTCGGGCTCGAGCCCATCAAATTCAGATCCAAAAAAAATCCGTCAGGCCCGGAGGTAAGATTTGTTTTTATTAGTTTTTTTTTTTGTGTTTATTATTTTATTTTTGTTTATTACTAATTTAATTACCAAAGCATATTTTAGTATATTTCCTTATTTTTGCATATTTCTTTATTTTTATTATGGTAACATATCTTACTTTTATGTATTGTGTATATTAATGTCATAACATATTTTAATATATTTTTCCATCTTTGTTATTTTAAAATACGGTATTATATTTTAATAATATATTATATTATTAGCATTTTAATGTCATAATACGTTTTAATGTATTTTGTTATTTTAAATATGGTAGTATATTTTAACAATATATTATATTATTAGTGTTTTAAGGTCATAACATGTTTTATTACATTTTTTTATTAATGTTTATTAGTTATCTTTAATATTGTAGTATTTTAATATATTATATTATTTGTGTCTCAATGTTGTAGCATGATTTAATACATTTCATTGTTTGTATTTATTGTGTATTTCAAATATCACATCCTATTTTAATATATTACATCATCGACATCCATCATTTATTTAAATATGTTAGAATATTTTGGTGTCGTAAAGATGGGTTTGTTGTAGGAAGTTTAAGGTGTTACAATGAGCAATTTGTTTGTAAGTGAACATAAGAACAAAATGAACGCGGATGACCGATGACGGAATTCGACGGACGTCACAGTAGTGATTCCTAAGATATCCCGAGGTGAGAGAATTTCGTTAAATATCACCACGAGTGGTGGGAGTATTTAGCGATTTGCTCAATACAAAAATTCGTTTTCATTTAAAAAATGGAAAAACTAAAATAAAAAGAATGAATAAAGAATGAATATTTACTTGTTTGATATTTCGCCATGCTCGTGTTTTTAAATATTATGCTTCGTATGTTTAATCGTACAACTAGGTCTTTATTCATATGTTTTATATGCTAAATCGTGTGCATTCGATATTTAAATATTCGCATCATTCGCATTTAAATAAAAAATGGATGTAAATTACCGACGACGGAATTCGAAAGATGTCACGGTTGTTATTCCTAAGATATCTTGAGGTGAGAGGATTTCGTTAAATACTACCAAGAGTGTTGGGAATATTTAATGAGTATTCTTGATAATAAATTTACGGTTTGCTTTCACTTTCAAAAAAATAATAACAATTCAAAAAGAGAATAAGAATGTTTTAAGAAAAAATAAAAATAAAAAAATAATAAGAGAAATAATTTTAAATGCCGATGTCAAGTCCATCAAATCGAGATTTAAGATAACACGTGATTAAATGGTACCGTTTTCTAAACGGGCGTTGCGGGGGTGCTAATCCTTCCCCGCACATAACTGACTCCCGAACCCGATTTTATTTTCTCTCTGGTTCAAAGAGCGGACTTCGGAATTGGTTTTAAAAAATATTTTAATTGATCTTAAAATATTTTACCAAAACCGGTTTTAATAGGTGGCCAATCACACCTACAAAAAATATTGTTTGCGACTCCATTTGTGTTTTCAAAATCGTTTTAGCGGTCGAAAAAACCGTTATGACAGTCCTGTTGTATATCTAGATATTAGTGGGATAAGGTGTTTTTTTTTCCTGCTTAGTTTTCATTGTTTGAGGATCAGGTTGTTAGTGGTGTAGGCGGGTAAGCTAAGGTGGAATGGGAGGGAGTCATGGTATAGTTCTTTAATCTTGTCAATGTTTTTGAATAAAAATCTTTAATTGAGAAAAAAAGAAGAAGTTAAGAGGACTACATTTGAATTTTTCAAAAATCATTTTGCTGATGAAAACTAGCGAAGAGCACTCATTAATGGATTACAGTTTAAAAGCTTTCGAGTATGCTAGCAAAAATTTTGGAGGATCCATTTCGAATGGATGAAATATAAATGTTGTTTGCGTTCTTGAGGTTTCTAAGGTGCTAGTACCAGAAGGCTTCAACTTCATGGAGTTTCATTGGAAGTGAGGTGATCGAGTTTCTCTTAGAGTTTCACGGTACTAGCAGTTGTTGGCAATCTGGAGGGGTTATCGTAAAGCTGGACTTTTAGAAAGCCTATGATTGGGTAAATTGGAAATTCTTGGATCAAGTGATGTTTTTGATGGGTTTTGGTTGTAAATGGAGAGGATGGGATCAATGCTCGGATTGCTTAAATAGGAGTTTTCTTTTGAATACATTTATAGAAAAGCTAACAATCTTGTAGAGGCATTAGCAAAATCAGGAATAGGTATGCAAAGATGTAATGCATAAAGCTTGCTTAGGTGGTTAGAATCAGGTACTGATATTGCATGTAACTATCTTGATTCTGTTTGAGGGTGTGTAGTCATAGCAGCCAAAGGATTGTTTTGTGTGATGTTTTGAAGTAGCTGTATGTGATGTTTGCTCTGTACTACTGCTGTTCAGCTTTAATAAAAATTCTTGACTTAGCAAAAATAAGAAAAACTACTTAAGCCACAAAAAGACATTATTTAAATACAATTGGATAGAAAGCATTCAGTAAAATAACATACCCATGACATTAATTTTGTGGGCTCAGAACTCCATCCCTGCTATGAACCCTTGTACTTTTGAACCTTCTCCTATAAATATTGGACATACTCTATCACCTACAAAAGAACATTGATCCAATCAACAAATTTCTCAAGCAGAAACTTTCAAAAGGTAAATAACTAGACAAATAACATATATGATATTTTGGATTTCCAAAATCATGACATACCTTTAACAGGAATGAATCTTTATCGCTCTTTTGATCAGTATTTTGTATTAGATCTCTCAACATGTGAAATCTAAAAGCATCAAAAAACCTATCAGTATTACTATTTACACAGTTAAGCAAGCATCATAAATTCACAACCACTCTTGAGTCTTGAATCCATAGTACTTATGCAGTAATTCAATAGCACTTGAATTTTGGTTCCAAGCTTTCACTTAGAACAAGCACTTAACCCAGTGCTAGCAAAGAAACAAGCAAACACTTTTCAGTCCCCTATTATATGCCACCCCAAAGTTGACCAATAACATCTTAATTTTTGGTGCCATTTCAAGTTAAACATTTTATAAACTAAACTTAACCATTCTTTTAATTTAATCCAGTTCATCTGCACTTCTAGTTCCTAATGCAATTAAATAGCTTTACACAAAAAGAGAACTCTTCAACAAAAGTTCAGTAGAATCATCATCAATTCAAAATACAGTCAGTTAGCTAAAAGATCTACATCAATATTTCCACAACAAAAGTAAACCTAAGCTAATAAAGTTTAAAACTTTCTTAGACTCAACCTATCCCAAGCCACTACAATCAATGGTTAATGCAATTAGAAGAACTCTAAACGTGATAAACATATAGAATTACTTAAAGGGTATGACTAAAAAACCCCAATTTCCAAAAAAATGGCAATAATAATAAAATATGAACATTGAAACTGGAAAAAAAAGAAAATAAGATACCTTTCATTAATCTTACTCCTCCTCCTCTGCTCTATGACAGAGTATTTTGATCATAAAGCGTTAGCCTTATCACTGTTTTTCCCATCTGCTTTCACACCCCCAGAAAAACAAATATATATATAAATATATACACATATATAACATACGCAGGACAAGAACCAAAAAATAAACCATAATTCTAAATTCAAAAAAAAAAGGAGAAAAATACCTTTTATGAAATAATCATGTGAAATATACTAACAAAGAAGAAAAGAAAAAGGGGGATCTGGGTAAAGAGTGGGACCCAATCAACAGAAGAAGAAGAAGAAACCCCTCGTTGCGTCTCATCTTTCTCCACTGCAAGACCTTATTATCACCTTAGAAATAAATAAGACTTTTTTCTTTTGCTTTTTTCCTTCAAAAACAAACAACACAAACACAAAAACATGGAAATGAAAATAAGATTTTGCTTTACCCTAAAGTGAATGAAACTTTTAAGGCAAATCATGAAAAAGAGGGAGAAGGGAGATACAGAGAGAGGGGAAGAGGTTGAGAAATTGCAGTAAAGTGCTTTGGGAGAGAAGAAAACGTAAGAGAGAAAGAAAGTGTTTTTAGGTTTGTTTTGTTACTAGTTAAACCGGTCATACTATTGTTATTATTATCATTTTTACATCAATGGTTCAGATTGAATCATTAAAATCTAATCGTCTTAATTTGTTGAAGCTGATGGAAGCTGTCTTTTATGGAGCTGATTTTAGAATTTTTCCCTCTCACACATCCCTGGCTGTATATGAAAAAGAGTAATTTAGTTCATATATTCTAGTTTTGAATAATTCAGTTCTTGTACTCTTATATCAAAAGCAAACAAGAACAATAGTTAATACCACCCACTTCCACCATTAAATATGCTAATGTGGCGATAATGTGTCACTGACATGTGATTATTGATGACGTAACCAGGATGTGACAATGACATGAACATAAAATAATATATTATTAATGATGATGCGGATTTTCAATACAAAAAATTTAGGAAAATGTTTGAGTAACACATGACAAATAACAATCATGCCATATATTATTTATTTTAAATTATATAAAATTTGATGAAATATATCAAAATTAAAAAAAAATGTGCAAACTTTTTATTTTTGTTCTCTTTTATATTAATATTTTTTTGCCAACAAATTTAAAAATCATTTTTAATATATTGACAAAAAATAAAATTACAACTGAAAAAAATTACATAATAAAAAGGGGAAATTCATATTTTTATTATTTTTTTCTTTCTCTCTCCCCACTAGCCAAGTCGTCCTCCGTTGTAAGTGATTTGGCAAAGGAAGAGGTCGAACTTCAGAAAGCCCAATCTCTCTTCCCTTTGCCAGTTCAGCGGTTACAGGGGCCAATCTGGTTTTAGTCGTAGTTGTGACATCGACTAAGCCAGGTTCAGCCCTTTGCCATTGCCAACAACCATTTGGCCAGTGGGGAGAGAGAAAAGGAAAGAGAAAGAAGAAAGAGGAAAGAGGAAAAAGGAAATAAAATAAAATAAAAAATCTAGATTTATTTCTTTTTTATTCTATATATTTTTTTCAATTGCAATTTTATTTTTTGCCAATATTTTAAACTTAAGGAAATTAAATGATTTTTAAAAATGGTGGCAAAAAATAATTTTTAAAAAAGAGAATAAAAAAATCTACACACTTATTTTCTAAAAAAATTAATATATTTTTATCAAATATTATAGAATTTAAAATAAATAATATATAGCAAGATTATTATGTATTACTCAAATATTTTTCTTGAAATTTCTGTGTGCTGGAAATCCACATTCTCATTAAAAATACATTATTTTATGTCTATATCGTTATCACATCGTCGTTACGTTATCAATTATCATATGCTAGCGTCACATTAGCATATATTAACGGTGAAAGTGGATAGTGTTATTTATTATCCTTATTTGCTCGTGATTTAAGATTACATGAACTAAATTACTCAAAATTGAAGTATAAGAATTAAATTACTCCTTTCATATACTGTAGGAACTTGTAAGGTACTTTGATCCCTTTTTTATGTAATTTTGTTGATTGTTATATTTTAATGATTTTTATTGTGCTATCAATTTTTAATATGTGAGCTCTTATTTTGATTGAATATTAGGTGACTACTTGCGCTTCGTTGCGGGTATACTTTGTATATTTTTTAAAAAATTATATTTTATTTATTTATTATTTTTGTTAATAATTATTTTTTAAAATTAAAATTTTAAAGTTTTTATCTAATTCTTAAACATAATATGATCTCTACTCATGCAACTCATTCATCTAAAATTTAGATGATTTTTTTATGCAAATTCAAACAAACAATAAAGAAAATAAAAACTCCATAAAATTGAATGAATATCTCTTGTTCAGCTTCAAATTGATAATAAAAATATCTTTGATAGTGCTATAAAGTCACTTTTACACTCAAAAAAATATAATGCCTATAATATTAGTGTACCTCTAACGAAAAATAATCTAAAGAGAATTGATTTTAATCGCCATCTTCAACACTTTTTTGGTAGGAATTTCATAGGTTGATAAATAGCAATCTCGTCTTCTAGCTCTAACTCTAACGAAGAATAATCTACAAAGAATTGATTCTATCATTAACAAAAGAAATGTTCATTGGCATAGATACTATATGAATCAATCATAAGGAGATTAAACAATCAAGACTATAACATGCAAATAATCAATCTACTTTTGCAAAGCAATAATAGAAGTTGTAGTCCTATCAAGCAAAAAAATATGGAGAAAATTGAGAAGTGAATTCCTAAAAATGATATAAAGGCACAAGTATGAAGATTACATATTGGTATAAGTTCTTAATAATAAAACCAAAAATCTCAAAGAACCAAAGAACCAAAGAAGCTAAAGGTACTTGTGACTAAGTGAAAATTTCTGATTTAGTCCTTTGGTAAAAACAAATTGCAATGATTGAAAAGTTCTTGACTTCAAAGACACTGTTAGACATGTTCAAGTAATAAACATTAATTTATGAAAACAACAAAATTTGGAACATTGAGATAAGTTCAAATCTTGTAATGACATGTTTTAGCTAGAAGTTAAATACACGAACATGTCAAGCCTCTTGGGAAGCATTTTCACACAAATCAACATCTTCACATAACCATCCCCAAAGCTATAAAAGTAACAAAGCAATCCAGTCAATACACATTCATTGTTCAGCTGAAAATACACATTTATTGTCTAGCTGAAAAATAAGTATTGATTTCATTTAAACCTCATACAATTCAAGATACCAAATTTTCTTACTAAAAATAGAAGGATAAGAAGAAAGTACCCATTTTTAATTGAATTGAATTTATTGCTGAAAATTCAAATAAGGAAACAAACTCAAAGATCATATATTAAAAAGTTAAACTTTTCTCGCAAATTTCTCGGCAACCAAACAAAAACAAATTTGATCTAATTTGCAACAAAACCATTCAATCACACTTATTCAAATATCCCAATAATACCATTCAAATATTGCTTAATATTCCAATTAAATAACTCACAAATACCATGAAAATATGAATAGAATTGAAAACAAAACATTGAAAAAAATCAAGGCTTCAAATAAGAAATTTAAAGCATATACATGAAGCAAGAATAAAATTAGGTCCAGTTACATACAAAGTCAATTAAAAAAGCAAGTCAAATCCAATTACATACACTTTCACATGAAATATAAGCTAACAAATCAAAGCAAGAAAAAATTACTCTAAAAAAATAAATCAATTATGAAACTAAATTAAAATGATCAAAAACCCAAGATCACAGGAATAAAAAACATAATAATCCCAAATTAATTTTAGAAACTTGAAAGTAAGATCACGAGAAGATCACCTTGGTATGATAAAGTCAGCATCAAAAAAGTCTATGCACCATTGAAGAAGATATCGTTCTATTCTCTTACATCCAAGAACATGATCTTGAAAATTGAAGATAAGTATTATCCATTTTTATAACCTATTTCATCTTATTACTATTCGTAGAGGCTAAAAAAAGAGAAAAAGTGAACACCAAGATAAAGGTAAAATCATGAAAGTCTAAACAAAGAAAATAATTAGCAAAGGCAGTGTAAAAATTTCAACAAATACTAAGAAGTAATAACTTATTACTAAAACAATTTAAAACCAAATAAAACTGGATCCAAAATGTAAATTTCAATATCTGGAATAAACAATACTAATCAAAACATTTTCAGTAACAAAAAATGGATCCAAACAAAACTTCCAAACAACATTAACCAAATCCACATGTCAAAAATAGAAAACTTAAACCACCAAATGCAAAAACCTTTCATAAAAACACCTAATACACAAAAAAAAAGATGTCAAGCAAAAATATCAAAATTTAAAATTAAGAGAAAAAAAATAAAAAACTGATATTTTGAAACCATAAAACTTTGCACATTACCATTCTTGAAAGCGCAATGCAACTATCTTGTTAAAACTTAAAACTAAAATTTAGTTGACAAACATCTTAAAACCATTTCCATTTTTAGCTGACCAATGAATCTAGGTAGGTGGCTTTTAAAGAATTTTTTTAGAGTAAGTCGTAGCAGTTGTATGTGCACAAAAACATTTTTACAAATTCTATGAACAAAACCACTACAAGAGAACGGAGAATTAGAGATGGAAGTATTTCCGATGGATTTTTTTCGTTGGAAATAGTCCACATTACCGACGAAAATTTTGTATTACCGACAGAATATTTACGACTAAAATTGTTCGTTGGTAATTTCCGTCGGTAATACTTTGGCGGGAAAAAGAGAAAGAAGAAAGAGGAAAGAGGAAAAAGGAAATAAAATAAAAAATCTAGATTTATTTCTTTTTTATTCTATATATTTTTTTCAATTGCAATTTTATTTTTTGCCAATATTTTAAACTTAAGGAAATTAAATGATTTTTAAAAATGGTGGCAAAAAATAATTTTTAAAAAAGAGAATAAAAAAATCTACACACTTATTTTCTAAAAAAATTAATATATTTTTATCAAATATTATAGAATTTAAAATAAATAATATATAGCAAGATTATCATGTATTACTCAAATATTTTTCTTGAAATTTCTGTGTGCTGGAAATCCACATTCTCATTAAAAATACATTATTTTATGTCTATATCGTTATCACATCGTCGTTACGTTATCAATTATCATATGCTAGCGTCACATTAGCATATATTAACGGTGAAAGTGGATAGTGTTATTTATTATCCTTATTTGCTCGTGATTTAAGATTACATGAACTAAATTACTCAAAATTGAAGTATAAGAATTAAATTACTCCTTTCATATACTGTAGGAACTTGTAAGGTACTTTGATCCCTTTTTTATGTAATTTTGTTGATTGTTATGTTTTAATGATTTTTATTGTGCTATCAATTTTTAATATGTGAGCTCTTATTTTGATTGAATATTAGGTGACTACTTGCGCTTCGTTGCGGGTATACTTTGTATATTTTTTAAAAAATTATATTTTATTTATTTATTATTTTTGTTAATAATTATTTTTTAAAATTAAAATTTTAAAGTTTTTATCTAATTCTTAAACATAATATGATCTCTACTCATGCAACTCATTCATCTAAAATTTAGATGATTTTTTTTATGCAAATTCAAACAAACAATAAAGAAAATAAAAACTCCATAAAATTGAATGAATATCTCTTGTTCAGCTTCAAATTGATAATAAAAATATCTTTGATAGTGCTATAAAGTCACTTTTACACTCAAAAAAATATAATGCCTATAATATTAGTGTACCTCTAACGAAAAATAATCTAAAGAGAATTGATTTTAATCGCCATCTTCAACACTTTTTTGGTAGGAATTTCATAGGTTGATAAATAGCAATCTCGTCTTCTAGCTCTAACTCTAACGAAGAATAATCTACAAAGAATTGATTCTATCATTAACAAAAGAAATGTTCATTGGCATAGATACTATATGAATCAATCATAAGGAGATTAAACAATCAAGACTATAACATTTAAATAATCAATCTACTTTTGCAAAGCAATAATAGAAGTTGTAGTCCTATCAAGCAAAAAAATATGGAGAAAATTGAGAAGTGAATTCCTAAAAATGATATAAAGGCACAAGTATGAAGATTACATATTGGTATAAGTTCTTAATAATAAAACCAAAAATCTCAAAGAACCAAAGAACCAAAGAAGCTAAAGGTACTTGTGACTAAGTGAAAATTTCTGATTTAGTCCTTTGGTAAAAACAAATTGCAATGATTGAAAAGTTCTTGACTTCAGAGACACTGTTAGACATGTTCAAGTAATAAACATTAATTTATGAAAACAACAGAATTTGGAACATTGAGATAAGTTCAAATCTTGTAATGACATGTTTTAGCTAGAAGTTAAATACACGAACATGTCAAGCCTCTTGGGAAGCATTTTCACACAAATCAACATCTTCACATAACCATCCCCAAAGCTATAAAAGTAACAAAGCAATCCAGTCAATACACATTCATTGTTCAGCTGAAAATACACATTTATTGTCTAGCTGAAAAATAAGTATTGATTTCATTTAAACCTCATACAATTCAAGATACCAAATTTTCTTACTAAAAATAGAAGGATAAGAAGAAAGTACCCATTTTTAATTGAATTGAGTTTATTGCTGAAAATTCAAATAAGGAAACAAACTCAAAGATCATATATTAAAAAGTTAAACTTTTCTCGCAAATTTCTCGGCAACCAAACAAAAACAAATTTGATCTAATTTGCAACAAAACCATTCAATCACACTTATTCAAATATCCCAATAATACCATTCAAATATTGCTTAATATTCCAATTAAATAACTCACAAATACCATGAAAATATGAATAGAATTGAAAACAAAACATTGAAAAAAATCAAGGCTTCAAATAAGAAATTTAAAGCATATACATGAAGCAAGAATAAAATTAGGTCCAGTTACATACAAAGTCAATTAAAAAAGCAAGTCAAATCCAATTACATACACTTTCACATGAAATATAAGCTAACAAATCAAAGCAAGAAAAAATTACTCTAAAAAAATAAATCAATTATGAAACTAAATTAAAATGATCAAAAACCCAAGATCACAGGAATAAAAAACATAATAATCCCAAATTAATTTTAGAAACTTGAAAGTAAGATCACGAGAAGATCACCTTGGTATGATAAAGTCAGCATCAAAAAAGTCTATGCACCATTGAAGAAGATATCGTTCTATTCTCTTACATCCAAGAACATGATCTTGGAAATTGAAGATAAGTATTATCCATTTTTATAACCTATTTCATCTTATTACTATTCGTAGAGGCTAAAAAAAGAGAAAAAGTGACAACCAAGATAAAGGTAAAATCATGAAAGTCTAAACAAAGAAAATAATTAGCAAAGGCAGTGTAAAAATTTCAACAAATACTAAGAAGTAATAACTTATTACTAAAACAATTTAAAACCAAATAAAACTGGATCCAAAATGTAAATTTCAATATCTGGAATAAACAATACTAATCAAAACATTTTCAGTAACAAAAAATGGATCCAAACAAAACTTCCAAACAACATTAACCAAATCCACATGTCAAAAATAGAAAACTTAAACCACCAAATGCAAAAACCTTTCATAAAAACACCTAATACACAAAAAGAAAAAGATGTCAAGCAAAAATATCAAAATTTAAAATTAAGAGAAAAAAAATAAAAAACTGATATTTTGAAACCATAAAACTTTGCACATTACCATTCTTGAAAGCGCAATGCAACTATCTTGTTAAAACTTAAAACTAAAATTTAGTTGACAAACATCTTAAAACCATTTCCATTTTTAGCTGACCAATGAATGTAGGTAGGTGGCTTTTAAAGAATTTTTTTAGAGTAAGTCGTAGCAGTTGTATGTGCACAAAAACTTTTTTACAAATTCTATGAACAAAACCACTACAAGAGAACGGAGAATTAGAGATGGAAGTATTTCCGATGGATTTTTTTCGTCGGAAATAGTCCACATTACCGACGAAAATTTTGTATTACCGACAGAATATTTACGACTAAAATTGTTCGTTGGTAATTTCCGTCGGTAATACTTTGGCGGGAATCTAATTGGTTCCCGCCAAATTATTTCCGACGAAATGAGGATTATTACCGACGAAATTTTTCGTCGATAAAAAACACGGATCTTTACAATTTTTTTAAAAAATTAAACCGAAAATTAAATTCCGTCACTAAAAAGTATTAGCGACGGAATTTTCCTTTTAATAATTACTTTTATTTATTATTTATATAAATCAATTTCAATATCCCAAAAATTAAATTCCATGGCTAATAAGCTTATTAGCCACGAAATTTTTCGTTGCTAAAAAGTATTAGCGATGGAAATTAATTTTCATAATTAATTTTATTTTATATTCACATAAATCAATTTCAATATATATATTTTTTGAAAATTAATTTTCATCGCTAAAAAGTATTAGCGATGGAAAGTAATTTTCGAAAAAAATTATTTCAAAAATCGAGAAACTTTTTACCGACTAAATTTCCGTCGGTAATGACAGAATTTTCGTTGGTAAAAGTCTCGGGCATAATTAAATGCCCGAGACTTCTCTTCTTCTTCTTTCTTTCCTTCTTCTCTCTTTTCTCTCCTCCCCCATCCCCGCGCTAGCTGTCTGCTCGAGACCCAACCAGTCCCCTAACCATTCGTCGTCCGTGCGCCAGCTTTCAATATGTCTCTCTTCTCTCTTTTTTACAAATTTATCTTTTTAATTATTTTTTGTTGAAATAAATTTAACAAATTCTTTTTGTTTGTGCAGACGATGTTGATATGTTGTTGAAGATTGATAACTCGTATAATTATATAGTTCTTAGTTATGTTTTATTATTGTTTTGTGTCAAATACGAGTTATTATTACTTAGTCTAATTGTGTTTGTGATATTTTATATTTTTATGTAATTTGGTGTTTTTCACGAGTTTCTTTGAGTGATTTCAGATTACTAGGTTAAATCAAGAATTAAGGGCAAATCCAATTCAGTTCCAGTTCCGACACCTTTTGCCATATCAGCTATATCTGGAGTTTCACTGAAGAATTAAGGCTGAAATTTTTACAGTGCATATTTAAGAGGCATATCTATCTTTTTCATGTTTTACACTTCTTGAAACGGAGTCGTTTTCCCTAGCGAAATCGACCATCAAGTTGGCTGATGTGCAATGACGTCTGTGCTGACCTGTTTTGGTATTTTGACCATATCTTCCGATCTATATGAGAAAATGATCTGATTTCAACGGCTATGGATCCGTAACTGATAGGGGTATATTTTTCTAGAAGACCATTTGATCAGATCTAGCCTCCAACATTGACAAAATCGACCATAAAGCTGGCTGATCAGAATTGTCATACAATATGACGAAAATTGTTAGAAAAATGCACCCACCTATTATACCTACCTTTGAAATTTATAAAGCTTGTCTCTTGTCATTTAGCTCTCCAAAATGTGTATAAATAGAGGGCCTTGGATGAGCATCATTGTAGATTGGTAGGATATTAGCCATTGTAATAAAATTCTCTAAGTTTTCTTCTTCTTTCCTTTCTCTAGTTTTCTTTTTCTTTATTTACTTATGCTTCTTACATTTCTTTTCATTTTATTCATATCTAGTATGTGTTGCTAATCATATTGTTGAGGTGATGAGGTGAAGCTTTTGGTAAATGCTAAGGTTAGTCTCTTAAACATGAGCTAAAATGAATTATCATTTATAAACACTATTATAGATAATATTTTCTTTTGGTTTAAAATCATACTTGCAAAGTAGGGATCTTGATTCATTATTGACAATGAAAATGGCACAATAAATGCTTGGTTTCATAACCTTGATTTGTTGTAGACATATACCTTGGCATAAGGAATGCTTGGACTCTTTTTATGAGTTTTGAGGACACCAAATGAACATAATATCATATGCTATGGACGTTGGACAATTTGGACTGAATTGCTAAACCTTCCGATTGGAACCTCCTTTATGTGTGGATTTCAATTGTGTAATAAAACAAGATTAATCTTAGCATAACACCAAGAGTGGATTCTCTAACCTCAACATTTTTTCTTATTGTTTTTTATATCTTGTTTAATTTCTTTTATATTTTGTTTATTTTGTTCTCTAATATCTTGTTTATCTTATTTTGTTGTTGATTCCCTAATATCTTGTTTACTTTCTTTGTCTTATATATTTATAAACTTATACTTACTAATACGCTTCCCTGTGGTTCGACCTCGGACACCCGAGAATTTATTACTTGAACATAACCTGCACTTGGGTTTACAACTCTTAATTGAGTCTCCATCAAGTTTTTGGCGCCGTTGCCGGGGAGGCAATACTAAGTATATAAGTTTATAAGTATATTTATTTTTATTGGCTGGTTATACCGCCTAATTTTCTATATATTTATATTTATATTGTATATTAACTTTGTTTTATTTTTATTGGCTGGTTATACCGCCTAATCTGTATATTAACTTTGTTTTATGCTTGTTTGGCGACGTGATTTTAGATCTCGTCGTTTAGTTAGATTTTATTATGAAACTTTTTCAGGTAATATTTCTAATACAACTCCTACCATGGCTGACAGAAAGTGTTCATGCTGAAGATGAGAACAGACAAGTACGCACCATGCGTGACTACTTGCAACCAACTCGAAACTCATCACCCTCTTGTTTTATTTTTCCTCTCAATGCAAACAACTTTCGTTTTAAACCAGGTATGATAGCTTTGCTTCCAAATTTCCATGGGTTAGAATCGGAAAGTGCTTACTCGTTTCTAAAAGACTTCGAAGATGTATGTGTCACCTTTAATGACCAACAATGTACAAATGAAATTGTCAAGCTAAAATTATTTCCTTTTTCTTTAAAAGATAAAGCAAAAATTTGGCTTCATAATTTAAAACCAAGGTCAATTGGCACATGGCAAGAATTACAAACTGAGTTTCTAAAGAAATTTTTCCCAGCACATAAAACTACTGCTTTGAAAAGACAGATTCAAAATTTCAATCAAAATCAAAATGAAGCATTTTTTCAGTGCTGGGAGTGTTTTAAAGATTTGTTAAATTCTTGTCCACATCATGGTTTTGAAAAATGGCGTCCTATTAGTTTCTTTTATGAAAGTTTAACTCCCGAAACTAAACAATTTGTTGAAACAATGTGTAACGGTGAGTTTCTAGAAAAAGAACCTGAAGAAGCCTTTGACTACCTAGACCATTTGGCAGATAACTCTCAAGCCTGGCACATAGATAATTCCTCTGAAAGTTCCAATAGATCTAATCTTTTTTCTAACAGAGGTAAATATCATTTTAGTCAAGAAGATGAGATAAAAGCTAAAGTAGCTAATTTGGCTAGAAAGATTGAAGCCATGGAACTTAGAGAAGTAAAAGAATTCAAAACGGTTAAAAATGAAGAAAGTTGTGGAATTTGTGAAATCATGGGACACCCCACTTCTGAATGTCCAAACATTCCCATTCTTAAAGAAGCGTTGCATGATCAAGTAAATTCCATAAACACATTTAAAAAGCCTTTTCCTTCTCCTTACTCTGAAACGTATAACCCTGAATGGAGAAATCATCCCAACTTCAGTTGGCAAAATAATAATCATGTTCAGGTACCACAATCTCAAAAGCCGGGCAACATTTTTTCCTATCAACCTTCACGTGTACAAACCTTGGAAGAGACATTGCAAGCATTCATGCAAACACAAGCAAATGTGAATAACCAAACTTCACAGGACATCAATGAGATCAAAAACACCTTGTCCACATTGACAGCTTCATTACGCACTCAAGAAAAAGGTAAGTTTCCTGCTCAACCTCAGCCTAACCCTTCTACTCAATGTCTTGTTTCTTGCTCCAATGAAACTCAACAGGAAAATGCCAGTTCTATCACAACTCTTCGAAGTGGAAAGGCAATTGACAAAAACATTCCATCAAAAGACCAAGATCCTCCTTCCCCTCCGAAAAGTAATGGTAAGGACGATGGTAAGTCTGAACTTCTTGAAAATTTGGACAAAGAAAAAGGTATGCATCCTGCTCCTTTTCCTCAAAGGTTGCAAACAATAAAGAATTTGAATCAAAATGCAGAAATTTATGAACTTTTCAAACAAGTTAAGATTAACATTCCTTTATTGGATGCAATCAAACAAGTTCCATCTTATGCTAAATTTTTGAAGGACATGTGCACAGTTAAAAGGAAACATAATGTACAAAAGAAAGCATTTCTGACGGAAAGTGTGAGCTCAATCATTCAGCACCTTACTCCACCAAAATTCAAAGATCCTGGATGTCCAACAATCTCATGCATCATTGGAAACACTAGAATAGAACGTGCATTGCTTGATCTTGGTGCTAGTGTTAATCTTTTGCCTTTTTCTGTTTATCAACAGTTAGGTTTAGGTGAACTCAAGGAAACACCTGTTACACTTCAACTAGCTGATCGTTCTGTAAAAATTCCTCGAGGGATAGTTGAAGATGTTTTGGTTCAAATTGATAATTTTTACTTCCCTGTTGATTTTATTGTTTTGGACACACATCCTGTTTCAAATCCAAATGTTCAAATTCCTGTTATATTAGGCCGTCCATTTCTTGCAACTTCTAATGCTCTGATAAATTGCAGGAATGGTATTTTGAACATTTCTTTTGGAAATATGACTTTAGAATTAAATGTGTTCAACATTTGCAAGCAACCTGGTGATGATTCAGAAGTACATGAAGTGGATTTCATTGAAGAACTTGTTCATGAACATCTCACCACTACCACATTCCATGATCCTTTAGAAGCTTATTTAATTGAATGTGAGTTTGATAATGCTTCAGAAATTTCACACACTGATTCTTTGTTAAATTCTTTTCAGGTTAAGCATTGTTGGAAACAAAAGTTTGAGGAACTTCCATCACTCACAAATGTCACTGTACCATCAACTATTGAACCACCCAAGCTGGATTTAAAACCATTGCCATCCGAGCTAAAATATTCCTTTTTGGGTGAGAATGAAACTTTTCCAGTCATAAATGAACTTGAGGAACTCAGAAATGATGCATATGAGAATTCTAAAATTCATAAAGAAAGAACTAAAGCCTTTCATGACAAGTTAATTTCAAGAAAAACATTTGATGTTGGGCAAAAAGTTCTACTTTATAATTCTAGACTTCACATATTTCCTGGTAAGTTGAGATCAAGATGGACTGGCCCATTTGTGGTTAAGCATGTGTATCATTATGGAGCAGTTGACATTGAGAATCCTCAAAATGGTAACGTATTCAAGGTAAATGGACAAAGACTCAAACTCTTTTTGGAAAATCATGTTACTCAAGAAGAGGTTGTTTTTCTTTCTGATCCTTGTTTTGAAAATAACTAGATGTAAATATAATTTTTACTAATTTCCAAAAAAAAAAATAATAATAATAATACATTTTTTTACCCCGGTTAAATGGCGGATAACGGTACGCCGTGATTATTTAAGTCGGTTCCATCAGCTACCCACAAAACTGATATTGTATATAAATTTCTCTTTCAATTTCTCTTTCATTTTTATTTTTTTTCAGGATGGATGATATTCTCACAAGATTGCAGAAACGATTTCCTCCTTTTCCTCGAAATATTTTACTAAAGCTTTACCAAGTTCGATTTGAAAGATTAAGAATGCTTATGCACAAAGGGATTCCTGAAGACATACGTTGGATAATTGAAGCCAAGGTACGTGAAGATGAATATCTTCTTGTTTTGCATTTACCAGGTACAGGTAGAAGCACTTTTGCAAAGAAGCGACGAGCAAAGCGCATGAGTTCAAATTGCCACAAATGTGCACGATGGACGTGTAATGGTAAATGTCGTTCTATTGGGATTCCGTCCTCTAATCGAGATGATAAAATTGAATTCATTAAGGATGGACTGAGTAAGGAGAATTTGGGTAATATCCAACTTTCTCTTGAGACGCATCCTAGTGGAGACGTACAAAGAGAAATTCTTGATTTATGGCCGCAATTCCAAAGGGAATGGCAACATCTTGGGAATCTGATGTTAAAAGACCCTGTTTGCTAGCTTGTAAGAAAACTGGATGGGAAGCATATCCTCGACTCATAGAAGGCGTTTAAGCCGTTTCTGGACGTAAAACCAGAGGAAGATGTGAGCCACAATCACAACTACAATAAATGACTTCTCAACTTTTGGTTTGATTTGCAATAACTTCATTTCGGTTTAATTTACGTGTTGTTAGATTTGTGTAATTATTCTCGTTTTTTTTTTTTTTTTGCATTGGTCTTTTACAGTTGATTTTTCTTCTCTTTTTGATTTTCTTCCTGAAATCACGCAAAAATCTTTTGTTAGGTTAACATTTTCTTCTGACAGGTCAAATACACTTTCGGCGATATTATTACTCTTGTCTGATTCATTACTCAGTCCTCTATATATTACACCATGTACTCATTCTCTTTCAGGCACTCAAAAAAAAATGGAAAGTACTTCATCCCAGCGCATTGAAAAAATTTGTGTCTTTGGAGGTGCTTATCTAGGGAAAAATAAAATATTCGCTGATGAAGCCATAAGAGTTGGAGTAATACTTGCCCAACAAAAGATCCAGTTGATTTATGGAGGCGGTAGTACGGGTTTAATGGGAGCAGTCGCTACATCAGCACACGCCGGAGGAAGTCCAGTTCTAGGAATCGTGCCAAAACTATTCACAGGTTTTTGTGGACCTACCGTGGGTAAGGAAATACAAGTCTGGAGTATCCCTGAACGGATAACAATCATGTACCATTCTGCCGATGCATTCATTGCTTTACCAGGAGGTCTGGGTACATTGGAAGAAATAGCTTGCGTGGCTTCTTGGTCATCTTTGGTCACAAATAAGAAACCCATTGGTTTGCTTAATATTAATGGTTATTTTAGTAATTTGCTTTCATATTTAGATAATGCTGTGGATAATGGATTCATGTTTTCAGAGGCAAGGAGAACCATAATTTCTGCTACAACCATTGAAGATTTACTCAAAAAGCTCCAAGCTTATGAGTATTTATCTGCTACGGTTGTTTCGCAAACGCTCGTAAAAAGAAAAAGAGATATGGACGAGCAAGGAGTGGATTGCACTCTGTCTTTGTGACATTATCTAACATTTTGTTTGTTGTGTCTCAGTTATAATAAGTGGTTAGCAACCTCTGCAGGTAATATCTCCTAAATTCTACCTTTAGTAGGGGGTAAGGGACATATTTTGCTAATTTAAAAAAAAAAAAAAATTGATGTGTTTTAAGCCATTTAGAAGTATTCATTCTGAACAAGGTCTGAGTAAGGGAGACTTGAGACATACCTTGTCAGTTTGATTTCTTCTTTCAAAAAAAAAAAAAAAAAGTTTGTTGTGTTTTAAGCAATTTACAAGTATTCATTCTGAACAAGGTCTGAGTAAGGGAGACTTGAGACATACCTTGTCAGTTTGATTTTAATCTTTTTATGTTTACTTGTTAATTTTTGTTTAGTATTTTAGGATTAATTAGGTTGCATGAGTTTGTTTTGTTTTGAGTCTTAGTTATTCATATTCTTATGTTATTAGTTCTTTTCTCTTACACATGATTCTTTCATTTGGGATAATAGACTTACATTGAGGACAATGTAAGAATTAAGTGTGGGGGGGACGATTTAGGATTTCTTTTATTTTTGTCTACTTTTTTTTTATGAGTCTTTATTATTATTATTATTTTTTTAATGTGTTCTAGTTCCTTTTTAATACAATGATGAGATATGAATTGTATAAGTCTAAAACAGATTTATTAGTGAGAAGATTTTCATGAGAATTGAGCTTGATGTCAACCTTTTTATGAGCCAATGTTAATATGATATGTTGATTGAGAAAGAAGCATGTTTAGATTTAATCTGACTTGTATAATCATCCTTGTGAGTTTTTGAGCCTATAATGATTGATGCATTATACAAATCAATCTAATTTCTTTCTTGAGTGCTCTTATGATTACATGATTCTCTAGAACTTGCTTTAAACCGTTTGAGACTATATTGATACATGTGACAACATGAATATGATAGAGGCATTAGGATTATAACCAGAGCCAAACAGCCATCCATTATTAATGTTCTAAGAGAACATCCCCACTAGTGAGCCAATTTGAGCCTACATTAAATATGCTATTTTATTGGTAACCAGAACTTACACCCAGCCTAAATATACTTATATCCTTACCCTTGTTCTAAAGATGGATTATATATTTTGAGACATATTGCAAAAACAAGGGATACTTTTTGAAAATTTGGGCTAGAACGAAATATAAGTGTGGGGGAGGAGAGAGGCAAAAGTCAAGAAAAAAAGAAAGGGATCATTGTCAAACACATTCCCATATTAAAAAAAAAAAAAAAATCTTCTCTTGAACTTCTAGTTAAAGTAAAGAAAAAGATGTTACAAAGTTGGTTAGAATGAAGCAAAGGCTCAACATGAATATTTAGCCTATGTTATTATGTGCTTTATAAGAGTTTTGAGAAGTTTTATTTGTATGATCTTATTATGTCTCTAAACTCTATGAACTCTTTGGAACCTTTGTGATATCTTTATCCTTTTGTTCTTTAACCACATTATAACCCTTTGGCCCCATTACAACCTTGAAAAAAAGACCTATTGATTTATGAAGTTGTATGATCTAAATAGTGGAGAATAGGTGGACAAGCAAGCATATGGTAGAACTGTTTTCATGAGATTGATTGAGTGTAAACACTTTACCACTACTTTAAAGAGTGAAAATCATGAGAGTATAGTGAGAAGTTGAGATTAAGTTAAAAATGAACTATTTTGATTGAAATATGTTATGTTAATATTGGCTTAACTCATTTATTTACATTCAAGCATGAATTTTTGTGAAATTCTTTGAGCTATTGATTAGTTTATAAGACTTGTTCAAAGATTGTCTCTAATTTATATTGAAAGGATTAGGAGTAAATATTTTTAGTGTATGTAGTTTACTTATATTTTAGTTTTTCAATGTTTGTGGGTATCGTTCTAGCAAACCCTCACGAGACTAAACTCGTCCACTAGGGACACCTAGGGGTTTAAAGGCTTGTGTTACATGTTAAGTGCCACCGTGATTTCCAACGAAAATGGATTAGATTAGATTTTCTTATTTTATTTTTATTGAGTCGTTGCTAGGGACTAGCAACAATCTAAGTGTGGGGGTGTGATAACTCGTATAATTATATAGTTCTTAGTTATGTTTTATTATTGTTTTGTGTCAAATACGAGTTATTATTGCTTAGTCTAATTGTGTTTGTGATATTTTATATTTTTATGTAATTTGGTGTTTTTCACGAGTTTCTTTGAGTGATTTCAGATTACTAGGTTAAATCAAGAATTAAGGGCAAATCCAATTCAGTTCTAGTTCCGACACCTTTTTCCATATCAGCTATATCTGGAGTTTCACTGAAGTATTAAGGCTGAAATTTTTACAGTGCATATTTGAGAGGCATATCTATCTTTTTCATGTTTTACACTTCTTGAAACGGAGTCGTTTTCCCTAGCGAAATCGACCATCAAGTTGGCTGATGTGCAATGACGTCTGTGCTGACCTGTTTTGGTATTTTGACCATATCTTCCGATCCATATGAGCAAATGATCTGATTCCAACGGCTATGGATCTGTAATTGATAGGGGTATATTTTTCTAGAAGACCATTTGATCAGATCGAGCCTCCAACATTGACAAAATCGACCATAAATCTGGCTGATCAGAATTTTCATACAATATGACGAAAATTGTTAGAAAAATGCACCCACCTATTATACCTACCTTTAAAATTTATAAAGCTTGTCTCTTGTCATTTAGCTCTCCAAAATGTGTATAAATAGAGGGCCTTGGATGAGCATCATTGTAGATTGGTAGGATATTAGCCATTGTAATAAAATTCTCTAAGTTTTCTTCTTCTTTCCTTTCTCTAGTTTTCTTTTTCTTTATTTACTTATGCTTCTTACATTTCTTTCCATTTTATTCATATCTAGTATGTGTTGCTAATCATATTGTTGAGGTGATGAGGTGAAGCTTTTGGTAAATGCTAAGGTTAGTCTCTTAAACATGAGCTAAAATGAATTATCATTTATAAACACTATTATAGATAATATTTTCTTTTGGTTTAAAATCATACTTGCAAAGTAGGGATCTTGATTCATTATTGACAATGAAAATGGCACAATAAATGCTTGGTTTCATAACCTTGATTTGTTGTAGACATATACCTTGGCATAAGGAATGCTTGGACTCTTTTTATGAGTTTTGAGGACACCAAATGAACATAATATCATATGCTATGGACGTTGGACAATTTGGACTGAATTGCTAAACCTTCCGATTGGAACCTCCTTTATGTGTGGATTTCAATTGTGTAATAAAACAAGATTAATCTTAGCATAACACCAAGAGTGGATTCTCTAACCTCAACATTTTTTCTTATTGTTTTTTATATCTTGTTTAATTTCTTTTATATTTTGTTTATTTTGTTCTCTAATATCTTGTTTATCTTATTTTGTTGTTGATTCCCTAATATCTTGTTTACTTTTTTTGTCTTATATATTTATAAACTTATACTTACTAATACGCTTCCCTGTGGTTCGACCTCGGACACCCGAGAATTTATTACTTGAACATAACCTGCACTTGGATTTACAACTCTTAATTGAGTCTCCATCAAAGATCAAGAAAATCATAAACAAGACCACGAAAAGGGATCCCATGAAAGAGAGAAGATTCTTTTTGTAGTTAAGCAATATTGGATTGCATCACCATCGGCACCTAAACAAGACCAACAAGGAGTTAAAACGGGTTCATTGATCTTTTTTCTTGTTTCGTTCTTCTATTTTTTTTATTTTTTTTTTACACCTCAATTTTTTTTGTCCAATAATAAGACGATTGAATAGAAATTTATCATGGCTACCTAAATACTTTCTTGTTTTTTGTTAATTTTTATGGTCTCATTTAACAAGTTTATCATGGCTACCTAAATATTTTGTTTATTCATAATATTAGATGATTTATAATATATAAATTAATGCGAAATAATAATATATTTTAGTAATATTATATAATTTTAAAAATATATATTTTTTAATCCAATTCAAAAATTACTGACGAAATATTTCGTCGGTAAAAAAAGAATAAATCATTGATAATACTTTTATCGACAAAATATTTCGTTGATAAAAGTATTACCGACGAAAAAAATTTCACCGACGAATTTAGTATTACCGACTTAAAAATTAATGGAATATTTCATCGATAATAGCTTTTACAGACGGAATATAGACTTTTATCGACGAAATATTTCGTTGGTAAAAGTCTGTTCCCTTGTAGTGAACATTCTAATAAGAAATGAAGACTATGAAAATATTTTAACATTTAAGGTTCAATATTAACTGAAATACTAACATCTAGTGATGATCATAAATGATGTAATTCTAAACTTTTTTACAAAAATTAAAATTTTGAATACCACCTGAATATACTTAGTTTCGTGAAATTGTTCACCAAAGAAGTATTATCAAATCTCAATATGTTATTTTCTTTAGTCCATGTAATAAAATATAGTGATGCAAAAAGTTTTAAAGAAATTAAAAAAAAATTAAGAAAAGAATAACAACAAATAGTTACCACCTGTCTTAAAGAAAAGTGAAAGTTTCTATAATAGGAATACTTCAAAAGAGATTTTTTGGAGGGAAAAAAAAACACACACACACACGAATATAAGTTTAAAATTATAGATGCAATAAATGAAATGAAAAATGAAAATAGCTTAACAATGAAACACGAAATAGCATGGCACAGATAAAAGGCAATATATGTTCCTTGATGTTGTTGTCTATAAGCTCAACGCATTGGAGATAAAAGAAATGATCAAATGAAGACAAATTCATCGTAGGAAAAGAAACCAAAATGACAATATCCAAATACATGATTTACTGGAGAATAAATAAAATAAAATCACCAAATCATGAGCAAAATCTCATTAAAAAAAGAATCTAAGAACTATCTGCAAAATCGAAGAGAAATCAAAAAATGATATATTCCTTTAGAATTTAAAATGCAAAAGCAATGAATAAAGTCTCAAATGTCACATAGATTTCACTTTAACGAAAATCAACTAATAACAACAACCAAATACTCAACAGAAAATCACAAAACCAAAAATTCATTTCTATAAACTCATACAAAAGTACAAGTTTGAGAAAAAATAAATTAACGAACCATTGTACTGGTATCGATGAAGCAGACAATTTTGGAAATCAAGACCTTCAAGCATAACTGAAGTTAAGGAATAATAGAAAATATAAAACATTAATAAAAGAAATCTTACCAAACATAATACCTTTTCTTTGTCAATTTTCCGTTTTTCCATTTTCTCTTCGTTTTTTTCCATCCATCATTCTACATCTTCTTATTTCCCTGTTGTTGGAATGCCTGATCAATTTGTATTCTGGCCACCCAAACTAGATTATTCATCAAGCTAAGCAAGCAAAAATTCCTCTAACAGCAGGCCTCTAGCCAAAAGGGATTTAGGTTTTTTTTGGAAAGAGAGAAGAAGAACAAAAAAAAAGATAGATAAATAATAAAAAAGAAAAGAAAAAAGTGAATGAATGCATTTTTTTCATCTTCTCTTGATTCTTCTGACCCATTATGATTTGCTTTTCAAATCAAGACACCCTTTCTTATTTTGTTTGAAGACAAAGAAAATCATGTGTTGTGATTTGCTGTTAACGTAAAAAAAAAAAAATTTGAAGGAAAAGAAAACAAAGAGGGAGAGATGGTTTCAACATAAAGAAAAAAAAATGAAAATTGTTTAGGAAAAGAAACAAAGAGCATAAGAGAGAGGGTAGGAAAACAAAAAAGAATGAAGATTTATTGTATGTAGACTTGCTCAATGACCGGGTAGCCTGCCCGGTCCGATAGGCCTGGCTTGTATTAGGTCGAGCTTGGGTAGAGCTTTTCTCGATTTGGGTCAATTCAACTGGGCCCGAATAACTGTTTATATAATAAAAATTTATTTTTTATTTAAATTTAATTATAAAATATTAATATAAAAGTGATTTTTTTAATTTTTTAATATAATTTAAACAGTAAATCAGGTCGATGGGCCGGGCCTAGGTAAGAGAAATGGAAAATTTCCAAGTCGCGGTCTGATCCATGAGTATGTCTAACTGTATGGATTTTGTTTTGATAAGATTCTTATATTTTATTTCCATTGAGCCTTTGTTTGTAAAGAGATTTTGGACTTTGGATTTTCCTTTTTTTCTCCCTCATTTTTTTATTTTTTAATTTTGGAAATAACTTCTAATAAAAAATTATGATGTTTAATTATTTACGAAAAATTATCAAATTTTCAATCAATTTGCATTTTTAAAAAGATGAAATAATAAATTAAAGAAATAATGGTGAATAAAAAAAGGTTTAAAATAAATAAAATAAAAAACAGATAAAATGAAATTTTCGTTCTTGATTTTACGAGATTTTTTATTTAAGCTTTTCTTTCTTTCTTTTTTTTTTGGGCTAGAGTAAAATGATTTCTATTGCATGAATATACTTTGGGTACATATCAAATTTACATCAACATACAGTAGCACGAGATTACATAAACTTTTACTATATTTGAAACTTCCCTTATCCTCTCAAGGGGGGTCGGCAAACCATCTTTATCCAAAATGTGCACCAGAGATGATGGGGGAAATTGTATCCAGTTATCGAGACACATCATTTTTCTTGCTTGGACTGCAATCCAGTCTGCTGCTTGGTTTGCTTTTCGTGATATTAGTTGAATTTTGGCAACCTGTATTTGTTCTCTTATCTTCCAAATATCCTTTAATAGTGGTAGTATCTTCCACTTATGCTTCTTACTCTTCTGCTGTTGTATCTCTTCCATTAGCACCTGTGAACCAGTTTCAATGACTACCTTCTGCCTGTTCCTCCTTTTTGCCAACTAAAGTCCTTCTTTTAGAGCTACTGCTTCTACTATGAGTGCTGACTCAACACTAATCTTTCTTCCAGCTCCATCCAGGATCATACCAGTAGCATCCCTTGCAATAACTCCAATACCAGCTTCCCCACTTTCTTTGCTATAGGCCCCATCACAATTGATCTGGACCCATCATGTATCTGGAGCCTTCCATTCTTCCCCAGCAAACTCTGTACTTACTACTGTGGGAATAGCATGGTCTCCTTCCGTAATACTCAAAAACTCTACACACGCCTCCTCTGCTCTTCATATTGCAAAAATAGGACTTGAGTAGATCCTTCAAAAATGACTTGGCACCTTATTTTCCATATTGTCCAACAGAAAAATCACATTTTAGTCATAATCTACTCTTTCTGTCTTTTATCCATAATGTTATCCTAAGTCATAAGCAGTCATTCATCAAACCTAACATCTGATGTTGGGTTTATTCTTAAGGCCATAGATCCTTCGAACCATACCTGTCTAGCCCATTCATAGTGCATTATGACATGCTCTACAGATTCCCGATCAGCACCACAAATTTGACATATTGGAGAGTAGAAAATCTTTTTTCTCCATAGATTCTCTTTAGTAGCAAGGGTGATGCACCCAAAAGAGTGTATCTTATTTAACCTTGCACTAAAAAGATAAATTGTAAGTATAGTAGTTAGCAAGGGTCGAGTCCTCAGGGATTGGGTTTTAGTTTATAAGTTAATAGTTTAAAACTTAAATTCAAGAACAATAAAAGAAAAGGGGTTTTTGAAGCCAGATTTAAACTAAAGTAAATATTAAGAAGAAGATGCAAGGCGGTATAACCAGCCAATAAAAATATATATACTAAATTAGGCGGTATAACCAGCCAATAAAAATATATATACTAAATTAGGCGGTATAACCAGCCAATAAAAGTAAAACAAAGTTAATATACAAATTAGGCGGTATAACCAGCCAATAAAAATAAATATACTTTTAAAAATAAGCAAACTAGAAAAGTAAGAAAACAAGTAAGTAAGAAGAATCAAATATGAAAAATATGGTTAAGGTTTCATTCTCCACCACTAGACATCATTAAGAATCAATTTCAGATCTATCAATATCAACCAACTATCAAAGTTAACAACCGTAGATAACAACAAGCTCTGTTATCCCAATCTTTCCTTAGTTTGTCGTTAAATAGAACAAGCTCTCTATTTAATCTCTAACCATTAAACAACCTAGAATAAGCTCTCTAAATTCAATTTAATGGTAGCTTTATGATGAGAAAGATAGGTTGATCTAAGCAACAAACACATAAGCTCGGATTGTTCAACTTAGGTTATGTTCCACTTTGCAATTATTGAAAACTTGACCATAATCATTAATCACAAATTGCCACTTATGAATAGGAAATCAAGACAATTACACGGATCAAGACTCCTAAACTAGCAATAGATAATTATCAAGATCTATCTAGTTGTACACCTAAATAAATCAAGACAACATCATGAACAATTCTTGTAGAAGAACATAAGCAACTTTGATAGAAAATTAATGATAGATAGAATCTAAAAATCAATCACAAAACATGTCTAGGGCTTTGAAATCACCCTTAACCAAATAGAAGTTTAGCCTAGCATAGGCATTATAAACATAAACATAAAATTAAAGAAAATCTAAGAAGAAAATAAAAGAAAGAAAGAAGAAGAGGAAGAATATTAATTATCCAACCTCTTGCTCTCTCTAAAGAAAAAGAAAACTAGAGAAAAGAAAGAAAACTAGAGAAAAGAAAGAAGAAGAAAACTTAGAGAATTTTATTAAAATGGCTAATATCCTACCTATGTACAATATGATCCTCTACAATCATCCAAGGCCCTCTATTTATACACATTTTGGAGGGCTAAATGACAAGAGACAAGCTTTACAAATTTCAAAGGTAGGTATAATAGGTGGGTGCATTTTTCTAACAATTTTCGTCATATTGTATGACAATTTTGATCAGCCAACTTGATGGTCGATTTTGTCAATCTTGGAGGCCTGATCTGATCACATGGTCTTCTAGAAAAATGTTCCCCTATGAGCTACTGATTCATAGCCGTTGGAATCAGCTCATTTTCTGATGTGGAGAAGAAGATATGGGCAAAATACGAAAACAGGTCAGCACAGATGTCATTGCACATCAGCCAACTTGATGGTCGATTTCTTCAATATTGGAGGCTTTATCTGATCACATGGTCTTCTAGACAAATGTTTCCCTATCAGTTAGTGATCCATAGCCGTTGGAATCAGCTCATTTGCTGATGTGTATCGGACGATATGGTAAAAATACGAAAACTGCTCAGGACAGACGTCATTGCACATCAGCCAACTTGATGGTTGATTTCGCTAGGCAAAACGACTCCGTTTCAAGAAGTGTAAAACATGAAAAAGATAGATATGCCTCTTAACTTTGCACGGTTAATATTTCAGCCTTATTGCTTCAGTGAAACTCGAGATATAGCTGATATGGCAAAAGCTGTCGGAACTGGAACTGAACTGGATTTGCCCTTAATTGTTGATTTAACCTAGTAATCTGAAATCACTCAAAGAAACTCGTGAAAAACACCAAATTACATAAAAATATAAAAAATCATAAACACGATTAGACTAAGCAATAATAACTCGTATTTGACACAAAACAATAATAAAACATAACTAAAAACTATATAATTATACGAGTTATCACACCCCCACACTTAGATTGTTGCTAGTCCCTAGCAACGACTCAATAAAAATAAAATAAGAAAATCTAATCTAATCCACTTTCGTAGGAAATCACGGTGGCACTTAGCATGTGACACAAGCCTTTAAACCCCTAGGTGTCCCTAGTGGACGAGTTTAGTCTCGTGAGGGTTTACTAGAACGATACCCACAAACATTGAAAAACTAAAATATAAATAAACTACATATACTAAAAATATTTACTCCTAATCCTTTCAATACAAATTAGAGACAATCTTTGAACAAGTCTTATAAACTAATCAATAGCTTAAAGAATTTCACAAAAAATCATGCTTGAATGTAAATTGTTTGAGTTAAGCCAATATTAACATAACATATTTCAATCAAAATAGTGCATATTCAAACTTAATCTCAACTACTCACATGGGATACCCTCATGATTTTCACTCTTTAAAGTAGTGGTGAAGTGTTTACACTCAATCAATCTCATGAAAACAGTTCTACCATATTCTTGCTTGTCCACCTATTCTCCACTATTTAGATCATACAACTTCATGAATCAAGAGGTTTTTAATCAAGGTTGTAATGGGGCCAAGGGGTTTGTAATGTGGTTGAAGAACAAAATGATAAAGATATCACAAAGGTTCCAAAGAGTTCATAAAGTTTAGAGACATAAAAAGATCATACAAATAAAACTTCTCAAAACTCTTATAAAGCACATAATAACATAGGCTAAATATTCATGTTGAGCCTTTGCATCATTCTAACCAACTTTGTAACATCTTTTTCTTTACTTTAACTAGAAGTTCAAGAGAAGATTTTTTTTTTTTTTTTATATGAGAATGTATTTGACAATGATCCCTTTCTTTTTCTCTTGACTTTTTTCTTTCTTTTCCCCCCACACTTATTTCTTGTTTCTAACCCAAATTTTCAATAAATCTTCTTTGTCTTTGCAACTTGTCTCAAAACATGCTAATTCATCTTTTGGAACAAAGGTAAAGACATAAGTATATTTAGGTTAGGGACAAGTTATGGTTACCAAAGATATAGCTTATTCAATGTAGGCTCAAATTGGTTCATTAAGGGTGTGTTCTCTTGGAACATTAATAATGGATGGCTGTTTGGCTCTGGTTATAATCCTAATGCCTCTATCATATTCATGTTGTCACATGTATCAATATAGTCTCAAACGGTTTAAAGCAAGTTCTAGAGAATCATGTAATCATAAGAGCACTCAAGAAAGAAATTAGATTGATTTGTATAATGCATCAATCATTATAGGCTCAAAAACTCACAAGGATGATTATACAAGTCAGA
This sequence comes from Fremontodendron californicum, assembly GCA_030761205.1. Lineage (NCBI taxonomy): Eukaryota > Viridiplantae > Streptophyta > Magnoliopsida > Malvales > Malvaceae > Fremontodendron > Fremontodendron californicum. The sequence goes on along the minus strand of JAULJL010000023.1, from coordinate 5,746,808 downwards.
TTAAGTCTAAACATGCTTCTTTCTCAATCAACATATCATATTAACATTGGCTCATAAAAAGATTGATATCAAGATCAATTCTCATGAAAATCTTCTCACTAATAAATCTGTTTTAGACTTATGCAATTCATATCTCATCATAGTATTGAAAAGGAACTAAAACACACTAAAAAAAATAATAAAGACTCATAAAAAAAATAGTAGACAAAAATAAAAGAAATCCTAAATCATTCCCCCCACACTTAATTCTTACATTGTCCTCAATGTAAGTCTATTAACTCAAATGAAAGAATCATGTGTAAGAGAAAAGAACTAATAACATAAGAATAGGAACAATTAGACTCAAAACAAAACAAAACAAACTCATGCAACCTAAATAATCCTAAAATACTAAAGAAAAATTAACAAGTAAACATAAAAAGATTAAAATCAAACTGACAAGGTATGTCTCAAGTCTCCCTTACTCAAACCTTGTTCAGAATGAATACTTCTAAATGGCTTAAAACACAACAAATTTTTTTTTTTTTTAAATTAGCAAAATATGTCCCTTACCCCATACTAAAATATGACATTGTCCCCAATGTCAAATTTTAAAGGTAGGATTTAGGAGATATTACCTGCAGATGTTGCTAACCACTTATTATAACTGAGACACAACAAACAAAATGTTAGATAATGTCACAAAGACAAAGTGCAATCCACTCCTTGCTCGTCCATATCTCTTTTTCTTTTTCCGAGCGTTTGCGAAACAACCGTAGCAGATAAATACTCATAAGCTTGGAGCTTTTTGAGTAAATCTTCAATGGTTGTAGCAGAAATTATGGTTCTCCTTGCCTCTGAAAACATGAATCCATTATCCACAGCATTATCTAAATATGAAAGCAAATTACTAAAATAACCATTAATATTAAGCAAACCAATGGGTTTCTTATTTGTGACCAAAGATGACCAAGAAGCCACGCAAGCTATTTCTTCCAATGTACCCAGACCTCCTGGTAAAGCAATGAATGCATCGGCAGAATGGTACATGATTGTTATCCGTTCAGGGATACTCCAGACTTGTATTTCCTTACCCACAGTAGGTCCACAAAAACTTGTGAATAGTTTTGGCACGATTCCTAGAACTGGACTTCCTCCTGCGTGTGCTGCTGTAGCGACTGCTCCCATTAAACCCGTACTACCGCCTCCATAAATCAACTGGATCTTTTGTTGGGCAAGTATTACTCCAACTCTTATGGCTTCATCAGCGAATATGTTATTTTTCCCTGGATAAGCACCTCCAAAGACACAAATTTTTTTAATGCGCTGGGACGAAGTACTTTCCATTTTTTTTTCTTCGAGTGCCTGAAAGAGAATGAGTACATGGTGTAATATATAAAGGACTGAGTAGTGAATCAGACAAGAGTAATAATGTCGCCGAAAGTGTATCTGACCTGTCAGAAGAAAATATTAACCTAACAAAAGATTTTTGCGTGATTTCAGGAAGAAAATCAAAAAGAGAAGAAAAAATCTACCGTAAAAGACAAATAAAAAAAAACGAGAATAATTACACAAATCGAACAACACGTAAATTAAACCAAAATAAAGTTATTGCAAATCAAACCAAAAACTGAGAAGTCATTTATTGTAGTTGTGATTGTGGCTCACATCTTCCTCTGGTTTTACGTCCAGAAACGGCTTAAACGCCTTCTATGAGTCGAGGATATGCTTCCCATCCAGTTTTCTTACAAGCTGGCAAACAGGGTCTTTTAACATCAGATTCCCAAGATGTTGCCATTCCCTTTGGAATTGCGGCCATAAATCAAGAATTTCTCTTTGTACGTCTCCACTAGGATGCGTCTCAAGAGAAAGTTGGATATTACCCAAATTCTCCTTACTCAGTCCATCCTTAATGAATTCAATTTTATCATCTCGATTAGAGGACGGAATCCCAATAGAACGACATTTACCGTTACACGTCCATCGTGCACATTTGTGGCAATTTGAACTCATGCGCTTTGCTCGTCGCTTCTTTGCAAAAGTGCTTCTACCTGTACCTGGTAAATGCAAAACAGGAAGATATTCATCTTCACGTACCTTGGCTTCAATTATCCAACGTATGTCTTCAGGAATCCCTTTGTGCATAAGCATTCTTAATCTTTCAAATCGAACTTGGTAAAGCTTCAGTAAAATATTTTGAGGAAAAGGAGGAAATCGTTTCTGCAATCGTGTGAGAATATCATCCATCCTGAAAAAAAAATGAAAAAAAATTGAAAGAGAAATTGGAAGAGAAATTTATATACAATATCAATTTTGTGGGTAGCTGATGGAACCGATTTAAATAATCACGGAGTACCATTATCCGCCATTTAACCGGGGTTAAAAAAATTAAAAATTATATTTACATCTAGTTATTTTCAAAACAAGGATCAGAAAAAAAAACAACATAAAAAGACACAAAAACAAAACACTCTAAATAAAATCCTAAATTCTTCCCCCCACACATAATTCTTACATTGTCATTAATGTAATGCTATTAATCCCAAATGAAAGAATCATGTGTAAGTGAAAAGAACTAATAAACAAAATAAACTTATGCAGCCTAAATGAACTTAGAAACACTAAACACAATTAGCAAAGAAACATAAGAAAAAGATAAAGAAAAAGAGAGCAAATCTGAGGATGGCAGTTTGGCAATGCTTTCACTAATTAGGCTGCCTCCCCCAATTAGCACTTGATTTAGTGTTTTGAACCTAACCAACACCCCTTCTTGGCATTTTAGGCTTGTCAGGCTCATACATGAAATTTCCCAAATTTATGCGTTTGAGAGGAAGCTTTCTTTGCACAACAGTGGATGCATTCTCTATTACAAGTATTATTCCATCATCATTTGTGGTGCATATGTCATCGAGGAATGGAGCATATTTTGATACTTGTTGAATGACCTCCACAAACAAGTTGTTTAAGGTTTCCGGCATGTGTTGTTCATGTTCTTCCTCCTTGAACTTTGCAAATCTACTAGGAAAAGGTGGAGAAGAAACATTAGTAAAAAGTGAAACCTTAAACGTTACCTCAGGTGCCGAAATACTCTTATTTGGATCTTTGGCTTCATTATCCTCAAGAATAGAATCCATCTCTAATTTTGTTTCATCCTCATCTTGTTCCTCATTCTTCAAGGTCACAATAGTACCATTCTCCTTTGGGTTAACCATCGTTTGGGCTGGGAGTTCTTCAGATCTTTGTGCTACCCATCCCACCATACTACTAGCCAATTGGCTCATTTGTTTTTCCAAACTCTGGATGCTTGCCCTTGTTTCCTGTTGAAATTGCAAAGAATCAGTAACAAGAGAATAGACAAGATCTTCTAAAGAAGTACCTGAGTTTTGAGTCATATGTGGTGGTTGAAAAAGATCTGGTTCTTGAGACCATGATTGATTGAAGCTAGATGGATGAGTGTAATTGGCATAAGGATCTACTTCTTGGTAATTTTTCGAGTAGCCATAATTAGTATGATCCCACCATCCCTCATGGTAAGTGTTTGAGTAATGATCATACTGTTGGTCTTGGAACACTTGATGGCCTTGACATCCTCCCATGGCCAATTGTTGAACTGGGGAGGTGAGATTGGCTTGTTGATTCTCCATGTTCATGTATGCCACCAACTCTTCAAGTGTTAGATTGCTCAATTCCATTGTTCTTTTTTTTTTTTTTTAAATTTGAAAAGAAAAACTTGTATGTACAAGAAAATAAAACTAATTAGAACTGAAAATAAGAATAAACCAAGTAACAAATAAACTAAAGAAAGCAATCCCCGGCAACGGCGCCAAAAACTTGATGCACCCAAAAGAGTGTATCTTATTTAACCTTGCACTAAAAAGATAAATTGTAAGTATAGTAGTTAGCAAGGGTCGAGTCCTCAGGGATTGGGTTTTAGTTTATAAGTTAATAGTTTAAAACTTAAATTCAAGAACAATAAAAGAAAAGGGGTTTTTGAAGCCAGATTTAAACTAAAGTAAATAATAAGAAGAAGATGCAAGGCGGTATAACCAGCCAATAAAAATATATATACTAAATTAGGCGGTATAACCAGCCAATAAAAATATATATACTAAATTAGGCGGTATAACCAGCCAATAAAAGTAAAACAAAGTTAATATACAAATTAGGCGGTATAACCAGCCAATAAAAATAAATATACTTTTAAAAATAAGCAAACTAGAAAAGTAAGAAAACAAGTAAGTAAGAAGAATCAAATATGAAAAATATGGTTAAGGTTTCATTCTCCACCACTAGACATCATTAAGAATCAATTTCAGATCTATCAATATCAACCAACTATCAAAGTTAACAACCGTAGATAACAACAAGCTCTGTTATCCCAATCTTTCCTTAGTTTGTCGTTAAATAGAACAAGCTCTCTATTTAATCTCTAACCATTAAACAACCTAGAATAAGCTCTCTAAATTCAATTTAATGGTAGCTTTATGATGAGAAAGATAGGTTGATCTAAGCAACAAACACATAAGCTCGGATTGTTCAACTTAGGTTATGTTCCACTTTGCAATTATTGAAAACTTGACCATAATCATTAATCACAAATTGCCACTTATGAATAGGAAATCAAGACAATTACACGGATCAAGACTCCTAAACTAGCAATAGATAATTATCAAGATCTATCTAGTTGTACACCTAAATAAATCAAGACAACATCATGAACAATTCTTGTAGAAGAACATAAGCAACTTTGATAGAAAATTAATGATAGATAGAATCTAAAAATCAATCACAAAACATGTCTAGGGCTTTGAAATCACCCTTAACCAAATAGAAGTTTAGCCTAGCATAGGCATTATAAACATAAACATAAAATTAAAGAAAATCTAAGAAGAAAATAAAAGAAAGAAAGAAGAAGAGGAAGAATATTAATTATCCAACCTCTTGCTCTCTCTAAAGAAAAAGAAAACTAGAGAAAAGAAAGAAAACTAGAGAAAAGAAAGAAGAAGAAAACTTAGAGAATTTTATTAAAATGGCTAATATCCTACCTATGTACAATATGATCCTCTACAATCATCCAAGGCCCTCTATTTATACACATTTTGGAGGGCTAAATGACAAGAGACAAGCTTTACAAATTTCAAAGGTAGGTATAATAGGTGGGTGCATTTTTCTAACAATTTTCGTCATATTGTATGACAATTTTGATCAGCCAACTTGATGGTCGATTTTGTCAATCTTGGAGGCCTGATCTGATCACATGGTCTTCTAGAAAAATGTTCCCCTATGAGCTACTGATTCATAGCCGTTGGAATCAGCTCATTTTCTGATGTGGAGAAGAAGATATGGGCAAAATACGAAAACAGGTCAGCACAGACATCATTGCACATCAGCCAACTTGATGGTCGATTTCTTCAATATTGGAGGCTTTATCTGATCACATGGTCTTCTAGACAAATGTTACCCTATCAGTTAGTGATCCATAGCCGTTGGAATCAGCTCATTTGCTGATGTGTATCGGACGATATGGTAAAAATGCGAAAACTGCTAAGGACAGACGTCATTGCACATCAGCCAACTTGATGGTTGATTTCGCTAGGCAAAACGACTCCGTTTCAAGAAGTGTAAAACATGAAAAAGATAGATATGCCTCTTAACTTTGCACGGTTAAAATTTCAGCCTTATTGCTTCAGTGAAACTCGAGATATAGCTGATATGGAAAAAGCTGTCGGAACTGGAACTGAACTGGATTTGCCCTTAATTGTTGATTTAACCTAGTAATCTGAAATCACTCAAAGAAACTCGTGAAAAACACCAAATTACATAAAAATATAAAAAATCATAAACACGATTAGACTAAGCAATAATAACTCGTATTTGACACAAAACAATAATAAAACATAACTAAAAACTATATAATTATACGAGTTATCAAAGGGTGTTATTACATACTCTCCATAGGAAATTTTGTATCTTTGCAGGTGCCTTCATTGCCCATATTGTTTTCCATATTCCCCAGTCTAAACTATGAGAGGATGATACTGTCTTAGTATTTTGTTAATTGGAAACACTCTTGATGAACTTATAGCCAGATTTGACCATATATATATATCCCATTTTCAACTATTATCCATACTCTCCTATCCATACCCCCATGTTGACATATAGGAACTTCAAGAATTTTCTGTTTTTGAGTTGCAGACAGCAAGTCCTAAATTCCTTCTAGGTTCCAGCATCCATTCTCCAAGTCCAATATCTCTGCAACTCGTTGCATTTTGTCATTGTACATAGAGTTCCCATTTTGTAAAACTTCATTTCTCATACTAGGAATCCATTTGTCACCCCAAATGTTAATGTCTTTTCCATCTATCACCTGCCATATAACATTTTCTTTCAGGAACTCTTTCCCTTCATACAAGCTACTCCATACCCAAGATGCCCTTGCTCCCTTCGTGGCTCCAAGCAATGATCTATTAGGGAAATATCTACTTTTTAGAATTTGAACCCAATAAGCATCAGGATTTTCCAAGGCTCTCCACCCTTGTTTGGCTAGCATTGCTATATTAAAAGCCCCTAATTCCTTGAAGCCTATCCCTCCCTCATCTTTGCTTTGAGTTAACCTATCCCACCCAATCTAGTGGATCTTCTTCTCTTTCTCTTGTTGCCCCCACCAGAACTTAGCCATTAAAGAGTTCAACTCCACAAACATTTTTATAAGGGAGTTTAAAACAGTTCATTGCATAGGTTGGCATAGCACATGCTACTACTTTAATGAGAACTTCTTTACCTCCTTGTGATAGTAGCTTTTGTTTCCAACTCTCCAATCTAGAGCATACCAGATTCCTTAATGAAACCCATAGCTTCATATTTGGATTTGCCCCATAGTGAGGGAATACCCAAGTAGTTTTCTGGTTTGTTGGAGATAGTAATTTGGAGTTGTGCTGCCACCATGTTCCTACCTCCTCTGGCACATTAGCTCCAAATATAATACTTGATTTATCAAGGTTAACTCTCTGCCTCGAAGCATCACAATAAAGTTGTATGACCCTGGCCATTCTTTGACGGTTTAGCGGGTCAGCCTTGATAAAGAACAATGAGTCATCTGCAAAAAATAGGTAAGATAAAACTGGACAATTTCTACTGAGTTTAATACCTGGAGGTGATTAGACTCAATAGCATGGTTAGTCATCCCTGAAAGAACATCTACAACAAAAAGAAACAAAAAAAGAGAAAGTGGATCTCTTTGCCTAAGACCTCTAGAGGGCATTATAATGCCAGAAGACTTTGAATTAATGACTAAAGAGTAAGAGACAGAAGTGACACACTCCATGATCCAGTCAATCCATTGTTTATCAAAACCAATTTTGGTCATGACTACTTCAAGGAAATCACATTCCACTCTGTCATAGGCTTTGTTCATATCCAATTTCACCCCCAACTCATACCTTTTCCCCCTTCTTCTTAGTTTCAAATAATTTAAGGCTTCATTAGCAACTATCAAATTATCCCGAATTTGTCTCCCTTCAACAAATGCACTCTGGTTTTGAGTGATTAGTTCTCCCATAATTGGCCTTATCCTATTCACCATTATCCTGGAGATCACCTTGTAAAGAAAGTTACATAGGCTAATTGGTCAAAACTGGGACACTGTTTCAGGACCTTTAACTTTCGAAATCAGCACTATGTCTCTTTTGTTAATTTCTTTTAGAACCTATTGCTATGAAAGAAACTTGGACAGCCTGCACCATATTATCCTTCACTATATCCTAGTATTTTCGGAAGAAAAGACCCTTGAAGACATCAGGCCCTGGGGCCTTCAGTGCCCCTAACTGGAACACTGCTGTTCTAATTTCTTCTTCCTTATCCTGTTCTATCAACATGTCATTTTGCTCTCTGTTAATGAGATGCAGCACACAATCCAAGACCTCCTCCCAACTCCTCTTGCCCCCTGTTTGATATAATTTCTTATAAAAATCCACAAACTTATTAGCTAGCATCTTTTCCTTTCAATCCAGCTCTCATTCTCATCTTTTATCCTCAAAATTTTATTATGTTTTCTTCTGATAGTTTGGTGGTGGAAGAACTTTGTTTTTTGGTCTCTATTTTGCAGCCAATTCACTCTTGACCTTTCATGCCAATACTTTTCCTCTTGTGTCCACACCTTATGCAACTCTTCAATCAACAAAGCCAACTCCTTATTCTCCTCTTCAGTTTGTACTTTGTTTTGCAGAATAGAAATCTGCTGCATAATCTCCTCTATCTTCTGTCTATTATTAGGGAATTCCTTCTTGCTCCATTTTTTCAAGAGATTCTGACACTTCTTTAGTTTTTGCACCAGTTTGAATGCATTGGATCCACATCTCTGGAATTTCCACCCCTCATTGATAACCTCCCTGCATTGTACTTTCTCGATCCAAATGGCTTCAAACTTGAACTTTTTAGCCCCCTGTTGTCTTTATAGGATGAATCAACAAGAATAGGTGCATGGTCAGACCCAACGCAGGCAAATTGAAGACTTGTGTTCTAGGTATGTCGTTCTCCATTGATAGTTCAGCACCACCCTATCCAGCCTCTCTTTTATAACTATTCCATCTCTATTACACATCTAGGTGAACTTTTGGCCTTTATATTGAGCATCCATCAACTCATAATCATCAAGCAACCTTCTAAAACATTCCATTTTATAACCACTCTTTGGTCTTCCCCCTTCCTTTTCATGAGCCTCAAGGATATCATTAAAGTCTCCCACACATAGCTAAGAACTATTGATCCCCTATCCTATCCTTCAAATACTGTCCCAAACTTTCTGCCTTTCCTGAAATACAGGATTTCCATATACCCATGTAATATGACTAACCTCCTAATTTATTCCAGTAATTACCGAATCAATAATGTTTTTTGTTCCTTCGAAAATCTGGACTATAAAATCATTTTTTCACCAAAGAGCCAATCCACCCCTTATACCCTACGAGTCTACATAATACTTGTTATCAAATTTCATTTTTCTTCTTATTTTTCCAAGCTTCTCCTTTCCATTTTTTGTTTCCATCAAGAACACTACATCTGGGTCATATTTTTCCTTAGCTCTCCAAGAGCTTGAACTATCAAGGCTGGCCCAATACCTTGACAGTTCCATGATATGGCCTTCAATGCTCCTAGGTGGCTGTTATAGGCCAGCCACCAATGCTTCTTACATTCCTTTCCTCAACATATTGTTTTCCAATCCTCCCTTCCACTATTGGAACTTCTACAAGGTCTGATCCTTTCTCCTGGCTACTGCTTTGAGTATTTCTTTTCCTAGGCTTCACATCTCTTTTCTTGGGTTTAATCACTCTCCTCTTCTTCTGTACTGCTAGGTTCACAGCATCAGGACCCCATTCTCTCACTTCCTTGGGTGTGCAAATCCCTTTAAATTCCACACTCATCCCTTCCAGTCTTCTGCTCCTCTTGCACCAAAGCTCTCCTGTTTCCATTTGCTTCTTCTATTTTTCTCTTTAGCTTTAGGTGATCCAGTCCATCTGCTAATCTCACAATGATCTGGTTTTCCCCTTCCTGAGTTACATTCTCACTTGCTCTTTTTCCACTCCCACTTTTCTCCCCATATTCCTCATATGGCAGTTCTACAATATAGGTAATCCCCTCTCTTTTGGTCTCGCTCGTCTTATCCCTATACCCACTTTTTTCCACATTATTTGTCACTTCAATTACCCTTGTATAGCTAAATTCATTAGCACCCCACTGGTCCCCTGCTTCCACTTTCTTTCTCCATCCCCCACCTCTAAGACTTAACTTTCTACCCTTATAACTTTCATCCTTCAAATTATTTGGGTTGTATTCTAGGTTTGTCGTAGTATTATTGTGTTTGTTCACACTTGGGTTTTCTATTTGGGAGGTATCAGTACTTATTCTCAGTTTATTTGACTTTGGTGTGTAGGATAGGCTAGTGTTTAGGCTATCAGGGTTGATTATTGGGTTAGGTTTAGTGAGGTTTGTTTCATTTTGGCTAAAGTGGATCATTTGTACTACTGTGTTAGATTCAAAGTGCATTAAACCATTACCTCATGGATTTGCCTTTGTCTTTTCTGCCTCCATTCTTTGATTTTCCATCCCTGCTCCCAGTCCTTGATTTTCATCCTCTTCTTTTCCCGCCATTTCAACACCCGATCCATTGACAATCGTTTCATTAACAAACTTTTCAACTGCTTCCTAACAAACTCTCACACGCCTCCATTATCGGAGTCTTCCTAGGTCTCTCAAGAACCTTTTCTTTGCCATTTATCCTATACCCTTCCTCTTTTATCTCCCTTGCTGGCGTTTCTCTCAAAGAAGGACCATACCTGGGATACAGATATCCATTTCTTGCCATTTTCCTTTCTTCCAAACACTGTTTTTCCACATGCCCAAGTTTTCCACAACTATAACAGAAATCTAAAAGCTTCTCGTACTCTACTTCTGCTCAAACCCTTTCTGAGGTTCTTTGTGGAACCTAGAAACCTTCTACTAGTGGTTCATTGTATGATATAGCTATCCTTACTCTCAAGAAGCTCCTACCTATGCCCTCTCCACACAACGGATCCTTAACTGCCACAACTCTACCCAACAATCCCCCAATTTTTTCTGCATTCTTTCTAGAAAGCATTTCCAATGGTAGGTTGTGTACTTGCACCCAGAATAAGACTTCTGTAAAATCAACTTCCTTCAATGATTTTCCCTTGGGCCATTTACGCAGATTGAGGCAGGATTCCATTACTGACCAAGGGCCATTTGTTAGCGCACCTTCCATACTCTCCTCATTGTTGAAGGTGATTCCATAGAGATTTCCTTCCAGTTCTCTAATCACTGAGACCTCCTTGGTTGACCACATTCCTCTCAAGATTCCCAACACACCTCTTCTATTGAGGATCTTGTCAGCCATAACTTGCCCTATAACATTTAATCTGGCTGTCGATTCCACAATCTCATTGCTTTCATGTAAGCTTTTCTTTTGTTTCTATTCGATGAAAGTTTTATTTTTCATGAATGTATCTTAATTTTTATTTTGATGATTTGGGAATTAAAAAACTGTATTGTTGATAAATGGTAACTATCTTGCTTGTGAACCGCTCTTGTAGAGAATAATAATTCAAATTTTAATTACTTATAGAGATATTCATGAATCATATTTAAATCAACTTATCGAGATTTTCTTAAAAATCAATTGAGTATGTTCCACTCACAAGTTAATTTATTCTTAAAATAAATAAATAAATATTTTAAGTATATTTTAAAAATAAATTAAATAAAAATATATTATTTATACTGTATGTAAAATGTTTGATTGAATTGATGTCACGAGTTAAATAATACCAACTCAATTAATAAAATTACAAATAAAATCAAATAAAATATTATAAAATATAAAATTAAAGATATACATATGTTTATTATAAAAAAAAAATAACAATCCATTTTGAAGAAAAAAAATACCCATTTTTTTAATACTATTTTATTCTAAAATAAAAAATTTTAAATCGTCATTTTTTCATGGATGTGCCAATTCTAATTTATCAATAAAATAATAAAATCAGATTGAAATTGAGCTAAAAAAATTATGTCAAGTCCGATCAAAATCAGACCGAATTGGCGGGTCCAAGCAAATAATCGGGCCGCCCATAAACACCCATAGTTGTCTGTCTAAATAACAAAATAAAACTCGCACGTGAACACAAAAATCCCCACACGAACTAGGGTTTCCAAACCGTAGGCCTTTAAATACCAAAAGAAACCCTCCCCTTGGAATTCTCAAGGAAACAAATTCCTTTCTAGAGAGATCGTCGTCAAATCGAAAGCAAAGGGCTAACCCCAAAATGAGAGCCAAGGTCTGTTCCTCTACTAAGTTATTACATTTTTCTTTTGCGTTTGGAAATCAATTTGTTTTTACTCCTTAGATTTTCGTCTCTTACATTTCTTGTAATGTATTTCGTAGAATTTCAGGGTTTTTTAATCGATTTATGATCTGTTTTCTAGATGCAAAAAAACATGGTATCAAATGAGAATATTTGCAATTTTGGATGTAGTGAATGATAGAGCTTGGAATGTTTGATTATAATTGGTTAATCCAATTTCTTTAGTTTAAATCTATTTACAGATTTAGCTATGTTTTTTCTAGTTAAGTGATTATAATCTTTGAGGTAAAGTAAATTAAAAATAAATGAAAAATAAAAGTGTGAAGTTAAGAGATTATTGGTCTGGGACATGAAAAATGAGGAAAGCTAGTGAGAGAAGCCTTCAGCAAGGTGAGTTATGTCTTAACCTGGATTGTTATATGGGTCCTTGATTTCTCGAGTTGGTTATATTTTGGTTGCCTTTTAACCTGATTTTCTTGGTTATCACTTATCAGAGCAAAATGAAAGATGAAATGTATTAAGGAAGATTAATTTGTTAGCCTGGAGCTGTGATTTCGTTTTTTGTTAACTTTGGGTTTTGGTTCTAGTTTGGGGTGGGAAAATGATTCTAATGTGCTAGGCAATGCAAAGCTAATTTTCCTGAAGAAATTCCTCCCATAAACATTAATTGCAATTTTTTTCAGTAATTCGAAGAAAACTGTCTTTAATTCACTTGAACGAAAGGGTTGATCAGGTTGATCAATGGTATATGACTGTTGTTTTACTTGTCACAATTAGCAGACCAAAACAAATTATGAACTACAGTTTGTAGTGGAGTTTAATGTGTCTTAAATTGGGAGATGAGATTTTAGCTTAGCCACAACAATTTCATGGTTATATGACCTAAAATGAAACCGTAACAGTTTAGAGTAATATGCTGTATGAGCCATTTGAAACAAAAAGTATACCATCTTATTTGTCTTTAATTGGATGTATTTTCTCTATCATGATTAATTTGGTTTTGTTCTTATGCTTTTCAGTGGAAGAAGAAGCGCATGAGGCGGCTGAAGAGGAAGCGCCGAAAGATGAGACAGAGATCAAAGTAGGTGCGGTGCATCTTGGACAAGATTGGCTTTACCCTGACATTCCCTTGATTCATGATCATCCAGCATATGTTGCATGAAGTTGTGAAGATTGGAGGATGTCTTTTTGGGCAAAGTTTATCTGTTCTGTCTTCTAATTCTAGTTTATGTTTTAAGACTTGGAGATTTTGTCTAGTAACACTATATTATGTTGAGATTTTGTGGTTTGAGCTGTGTAGACTGTTTATCTTTAACATGCATCCTAAAAGTTTGAAATTGAAAGCTCTATGGTCTTTGTCTAATATTAGATAATTGGTAGTGTTAATATGGTCTATATGTGAGATAGATTATTGCCCTATATTCTCTAGCATTCAGGATAGATTTGATTTTAACTTAATCAACTTGCGAATGGTTCTTTCGGATTTTTTTGCTTTGCTTATTAGATCTACTAGACTTCAATTTTTATCATCTACCTCTTGGCTCTTGGCTCTTGCCAATGGTTGTGGTGGGAATGGTAACCAAAGTGTTACCCTCCCTTGCTGTTAAAATTAGAAAATTCTTCAGTCTCAGAGTAGTGCTTGATGTAATATCGGCCTCAGCAGTGAATAAAAAACTGGACTGGCCGGTTGAATCGGGAATCGTGATCTGTCCGATCTGGTTTTATATATAAAATCAGGTTTTCTGTGAAAAACTGTTTTTTTATTTTTAATGGTTTTTTTTCAATTTTTTTTTTTTGTAAGTAATAAGATTTAAATTTTTAATTTTATATTAAAAATTATATCATTAAATCAAATACATATTCTTATTAATCATTTTCTATATTTATTATTTATTTAATATTAAAAAAAATTATATATTTAAAAGTATTTTGATCATATTGGTTGGATCGTGAATTGAACACAATCGAGTTATGATTTCCAGCCTCTCCGCAGGGCAAATGGAAAAGAGTGGTTAATTTTAAAGTCGTAGTGGGAATTACAAGTTCGTCTCAATGCTTCATATTTGTTTAAATCCCGAGTGTAAGTGGTCTAAGTTCGAATTTTTGTGTTTTTCCTTTGGCATTAATCTTGAATGTCCTATTCCTATAGGCCATTACATATCCTACCCTGACTTGCAATAGATTTGAATGACCAATCTGAATGACCTATTCCTACAGCCGCATGACATTTCTTTGCCCTTACTTGCAGTAAATATGAACAACAATCTATTATGGAATAGTAAGAAAAAGGGAGAAAGGACCCATAGTAGTAGCATCCTATGTTATTCGAACTAGGCTGTGAGTGTCGGATACGAGTATGTGTCCGACACGGGTATGTTCAGTTTTTTCATGTATTTGGAGGGTCCTTGGAAGATTATATCTCCATATTCATATATGAATATGCGTCGGATACGGATTCTTCAAGAAAAATAAAGAGTCGGAGCAATATAGATAGCATCTATAAGTTCAGTAAATAATAAACAAGCATCTTGTAAAGGGTTTTTTGGTAGGGAGAGGAAGCGTCGCAAACAAGTGAAAGGAGATGTTGTCGGGAGATGACGGAGAAGAAGACTGAAACAGACCTTGAAGTGTTGAGTGCAGCGACAGGTGGTGATAAGTAAGGCGGAGGAAGTAATGAGATGGTGGAGCAAGGCTGAGTATGGCTGAGAATAAGGTTGATGAGAGAATTAGAGAAGAGAGAATTACGTAGAGAACTTTAGCTCAAAATGTCAAAAGTCCCCGAATGAGTTGTCAGAACTCATATTTATAGGTCTCGGAATAGGAGTTACGAAACATAGTATGTATAATGGAGAAGATTGTCAGTTATTAAAATACTAATGTTTTATCTGTTGGGAGTTTAGGTTGTTGTTGGTAATAGTGAATAGTGAACAAAAGTTCACTATCTGTTCTGAAAGGAAAGGAGAAACACTCATACTTCAGGGAAAAGTTAAGAGAAGACCTCTTAATTATCTTCATATCTGATCCACCAAGTCAAGCTCTCCGGAACATCCCAATAGTGAAATTAACCCAAGAACCCTGGCATATTCTGGGGTTATTCTCACTTCTTCTACTTCGGTGAGGTAGTATCAGATGGAACGTCTTCGGTAGAATACTTCTCGGTGGAGGTCCTTTTCCATGAGAGTGTTGTTCTCTGAATGACTTGTTCCATAAAGGTGTTTTCGAACAGCAGCTATTCTGAACAGGAGTTGTTCCGAACAGGAGCTGTTCCGAACAGGAGCTGTTCCGAACAAAGCTGTTCTAGTGGAAGAACTTCCAGTGAAATAACCTTATTATTTGTTCTGGAATACCTTTGCTATTGTACACGAAAGTGCAATTTCTTGTAAAACAACTCTATTTCTCTCAGTGAGAGATAATATATTAATATCCAAAATCAAGTATCTACACATCTGTAGGAAGAACCCAACTCTAATGGAAGAGCAGATCTCTGAAGGTCACTTCCAACAGTGGTTTTAAGAATTTTTACATAAACTGGTTTATGAGTTTGAGAAAAGTATTATGATGACTAAAAAGTAAGCAAGTGCCAAATGATTCTTTTATTAGATGCCTGTTTGAGAAGGGGACTAATAATCATGTCATATCAACCATAATAATCAACTTGTACATAATTAAGAAATGCTCTAAAAGTAAACAGGATTTACAACCAAAAACATTAACCAGCTCAAGCAAATAAAGTACCACAAAGTTGAGTCACTTGAACTTGATTCATCTTCACTCCACTTTCCAAAATTTGGACACAGTGCTAAATGATCTCAAGCTACTTTTTCCTTGGTTCGTAACGAAATTCGTGTTTTGACACTGTCAAAGATCTGAACAGTCAGAATCAATTTTGCATAAAGTCACAGAATGATAATTTTTCATTTTCTTCCATTTTCCTCTAGATTTTGGCACTCTAAAGATCAAAAGTTATTTATGGCAGAAAGGTTGTATTGCATAACAAGTCTTTCTACAGCATGTTGACTCACAACTTGTCTCATATGCAACTCCTTCAATACTTCTGCGGCCACCTCTATTTTTCCTTCATGAGCAATCCCTTCCACAAGAATAGTATAAGTTGTCTCATTAGGCATATAACCTTTCTCTATCATCATCTCAAACACCTTCAAGGCCAGATCAGTTCTCCGGAATTTGCAGAATCCTAATGTAAGTGCATTGAAATTGTCAACATCGGGCCTATAGTTGCTTTCTTCCATTACTATGAAAATTTCCATTGCCCCTTGCAGCATTCCCTCCAAGCACAATCCTCTGATTAGTGATGAATAGGTGTAAGAGTCGGGAGTGAATCCAGACTTGGTCATTTCATATAAAAACTGAAATGCTGGATATGTGTTTCCTTTTCTGCATAAGCTAGAAATCACACTCTTGTAGAAATCAGGAGGAGAGGAACTTTGTTTGCTCCCCAAGCTTTGAATTATGGAGAATGCCTCTTTCACCATTCCCTGCTCACAAAGCACAGCAATAGCATTATATGTTCCTTCATTAGGTTTACAACGTCTATAGATCATCTGGTCTAGACACTTAACCACAAGGTCCGCCTTCTCCTCTTGGCAAAGACGAGCAATTATTGGGTTAAAGCTTGTAGCACTGACCTTAAAACGTCCTCTAATCATTTCATCTAAAACATCCAGAGCATGGCCAGTCCTGCCATGGAGGGCAAGAGAACCAATCAATATATTGTAAGTAACTACAGAAGGAGAACGATCCTCACCATCCATCTCAGCCAAAAGCTCGTTCGCTTCTTTCCACCGTCCCTCATAGCACAAATTCCTTAGCACAATGTTATAGCTCACAACATTTGGATCAAACCCTTTAGCAGGAAAATCCCTGAAGAACCTAATTGCCTCTTCAGTCCTCTCTTCCTTGCACAACCCAGTCAACAAAACATTGTAACTAACCAAATTAGGCTTCCCACCTTTGGCAATAATCTCATCCAAAAGCTTCATTGCATCATTTACTCCTTTTTCCTTATAAGCAGCTTCAAGCAAGAAAGAATAAGTGAATTCATTGGGAACTAGTCCTCTTTGTATTAACTTATCCAACAGCTGCAAGCTTTGCTTCAAGTTTCCATGCATACAAAGCCCTCTAACTAGAGAATTATAAGTAACAGTCTTAGTTGGATAACCATGAGCCTCCATCTTTTCCACTAACTGCATTGCATGTCCAACATTTCCTCTCTTACACAAATGATTCACCAAGAAAGTATAAGAAGCTGCATCAGGTATAATCCCAGAATCAACCATAATCTCCATAACCCTAATTGACTTTTTCATCTTATTAGCCTTGCACAAATCATACAAAAGCTGTGTAGCTTGAACTACATCAGGCTTCTGTCCCTTCCCCACCATATATTCCATGTGAAAAAAAGCATCACTAAGCCTAAGTTCCCAACTTTTAGTGCCATTTTTCCCTGTTTTCCAATTTGGTAAAGTAAAATCAGAGTCCTTAGGAGAAATGGTGATCTGGGTAGTTGCTAAAACCCTGGTAAAACCCTTGTTAAGTGAAAAAGAATGAAGATTTGGGATATGGTAAAAGAAACCACATGGTTTCCTTGTTGTTTCAGGTGATGGGTTTGTCATAGAAGACATTGAGTTGAGTAAAGTTGCCATGAACCCTCCCCCCAAAAAAAAAGTATATGGAAATGTTAAAAGAAGCCTAATTCAGTTCCTTAATGGCTGATCAGTAAAATGATGATTCTAATTTCTTGCAAATACTTTCATTGTGATTACACAAAATGAAGAGAGAAAGAAGGATGAACATACATATGATTTGGTTGAGAGGCCTTCAGATTGAAGATTGTGGGTTTTGTTCAAGGAAGAGAGCTTTGTTGTAATTTTTATTTTTCTTTGGTTGGAGGGTGACTGGGTGAGGAGACTCGGCTCATCCCTGCTCACTGCCAGCCACTGCTCTTTCCCTCGTTATCCAACTGGTGGCAAATTGATAGGCACCTACGCGCTTTTATTAGTCTGCATGCCACGCGATGACTCTCCTAGTAAATACTATAAATAGTAATAATATGGGTTAGACTTGACAATCCGTGTATTTTATTTGTATGATGTTCGTGTTTTTATTTCATGTTATAGTTATTTTTAAAGTGTAATATATTTATATAAATTTTGATACATTAATAATTTGTATTATATAAATTTTGACACGTTTCTATATTTATATTGTATTTATGTTATTTTTTGTATCGTATTTTACATCATATTTTAATCAACTTTTACTTATCGATCTAATAGGATTATCGGTTATTGTTAATAGAAAATAGTTACATGTAGGATATAGAGAAAAAAAAGTGTCAAATTAAAATTGTTTTTTATTTTATTATTTGATATAATTAGAGATAAAGTCGTTATTTATATATAAATAAAATAAATATTATAAATATTAAAATTCAAATTTAAATTTAAATTTATTGAATATCAATTAACTGTACAAGTCTGCGTATTGAATAATGTTAATCATGGTTATTATAATACTTAAATTGATTTATTCAAGGCTTTTTTATCTTAAAGATTGAACAAATCCATTAAACTAACTCTTGTAGATGTTAAAATTGCTTTCTAATTTTGCTAACTTGCTATATTTATAAAAGAAAATAAAATATTAAAAGTTAATGTGAAAATTATACTCATATCTTTTTAGTAAGATAAATAAATGTATTTTTCTAAGTAATTTTTGCTATCCTATTCCTAGGTACAAGATAGATAGATGCGTACATTTTTTTTTTTATACTTTATATTATATAATAATATTTTTTCATATTCATTTTTTGAATTATGTATAAACATATCTTTGTATTTATTGTATCTAACATAGTACTTTGATTTTTATCTCGTAAAAAATGTTTTTTTTATTATTTAAAGAGATTGATTTTACTAATTAATTCGTTCATCTCGATAATATCTAGTTTTATATTTAAATTTAAATTTATTATTAATTGTTATTTATAGACATTAATTATAAATTTTAATAATTATTTTTAAAAAATCTTTTTGTTTATTTTTTATAAAAATTAAAAAAATAATACATTAATTATATATATTTTTAGGATTTTTATCCTGTAAACTGGCGGTGGATTTTTTTAAGTCCACAAGCGGGGCTTACACACTTTCGTAATTTTTCTTACGATTTATATTTGTACAAATTGACCGTTGGATTTAACAATATAATCGTAATCGTCATTCACGTAAAGTTTCGAATCGATCCGATATCCTTATCATATCGATCAAAAATACTATCTTTTTCAATATAAATTTAACGGTTGAAATTTTTTTACATTAGAACGAATAGTTAAACATTTTTAATTTACTCGAAACTCGACGTGCATGATCTACGCGAATAAAAAACGAAATATGATAATCGAATTAAAAAAATATAAATCGTATAAAAATTACGAAAACGTATAAATCTCATTTATGAAGTTAAAAAAAGCCACCACCAATCCATATTTTTAACGCTAAATACTTATTAACATTTTATTCTTAAAAAAAGTTTTGGTAAAATTAATACATAGATCACGTGACATGCACGTGATAAAACCAGACCTTTCCTTCCCGCAATTCTCCAAAAGCTCTTAAAATAAAACCGACCTTCCCACAGGCGGCTTAAAATATTTTTTTAAATCCATGAAAATTGTGAAAAGAACTAGTAGAACTATTACAGCTAAGAAATCTTTTCCCGGAAAATATTTTCTCAAAATTAAAATTTTCGGCCATCAAAGTGTAAAGCAAAGAAAAAGAAAGTAATGAGATCATCAAAACGGAGAGGAGCAGCAGCAGCAGATAACAGTAGAGGAAGCAGTAGTAGCAGTGACCATTTACACACTCTCCATCAACGTCTTAAACATGCTTTAAGTCTTGGTATGACCAGGTATATTTGCCCCTTTTTTTAGTTTTAATCATTTATTTAATAAAATTATTTCTGGGTTTTTGATAAATTACTTAAATTGGGCTGTTGATGGGCAGATTGAGTGATGATAAAGAAAGGAAATGGAAGTGTACAGATTTAGAGATTCAGAAGCATGTGGTTCGTTCCCTTGCTGCTTTTCTTGATTCTTCTTCGGGACATGCCTCGATCCATCGGCTTCTCAAGGTTTTTTTTTTTTTTTAAGGGATTATGTTTTAATTCTATACTTGGAATATTAATTTATTTATTTTGATCTTTGGGTTGTTTATATTATTGAGAAAAACCACTATGTTACTGCAAATTAGTGTCTGGTTGTTATTTTTGCTATTCCACATTAGAATATAAAAACAGATTTTTTTTGTTGAAGAATTAAAATTAAAAAGTTTAGCTGTTTGCTCTTTATTTTTATTCAAATATGACTTTTCCTTTTAATTATTTTCTTTTTTTTTAGTTCATAGCAACTTTTGAGGAAGTAGAAGTAGCAAAAAGCAAATAGTAAAAGTAGCAAGTAAATTCATTACTTAGTTATGAAACAAAAACACATTTGTAGAGATTGGTCTTGCTTATGCATCAATATCGGTTACATATTTGAAGTAGATGGATATATTGCCTTCTCTTTTCCCCCCATTTTGCTTTAGTTTTTTTCCATGTTTTCCTAAATTTTAGATGTATGAATAGTTGATGAATGTATGTTCAGGGGTTATATGTGTTCGATCATGTTGCTGCATTTGATTCTGGGACATATGTACTTCTATCTTTACGAGTCAGTCAATATGAGTGATTTGATTGATTAATAAGTATCACACGCTATTTGTCCTCCTTTTAACATTTTTCATGTTTTGGCTTCCACTTCCAGGATTCACTTGCTGATATTGTTGAGGCATTGGTGTGGATTCTTCAATGTAGAAGTGAAGCTATAGTAGGCATGGCAGCAAATGTGGTGGTGAAGTTGGTCAGCACTAACAGTTCAACGATGCAATTGTACTTGACAGATCTCATCAACCCTTTGTCATCCTTATTATGTTCCAACAATTTAGAAGTTGCTACTTCCTGTGCCACTGCTTTGAACATGGTCCTCTCCAATCTAAATGTTAAGAGGGAGAAACAAGTTTGGGAGATAATCAAAGAAGCAAAGACTCTCATTCAAATGATTAGGATTATTCGGGAATTTCCTGGTGGCACCCTACCAATTGAGAATTTTCAAGAGATGGCTTCCCTTTTGTATACAATATTGTGGCGGTGGCCTCCATCTCGTTATTTTGTGTGGAATGATACTATATTGATCAAAGTTTTAGAAGATAGTTGCTTAAAATCTAGTGTATCTACAAAAGTTGCAGTGTTGAAATTGTATTCTGCATTAGGTATTGATCATCTGTTATAAGAACTTTTTCCACTCTTTATGTTCAACTTACCCTTAATTTCTGGATTGAACAATTTCGTATCTCTTTATGCCAGCTCTGTGCAATAAAGTAGCCAAGGAGCTTCTGGAAAATGGAGAAACAATTCTACCAATGATGGTTTATTCCATGGATGGCTCTGAGCCTCTGTCGGTCAGAATAGAGGGATTTAGACTTGCCCAGTATTTGGCGGTAATGGTTATAATTTGTTTTCTTTAACAAATACCCTCGACAGATTTGTATTTTTGTTGTTTGTGTAATTTTTTACATTCATTACTTAGGCAGATGAACAGCGATGCATAAAAATGACAAGCTTATATTCTGGGCCTCTAATTAAAGCCATTATTAGAGGAATGATGGTATGGAGCTTGGGCTCTGGAAAGGTTGCAAATGATCAGATGTCTTTGCTAGACGAGGCCTGTCGATTGGCTCTAATTACTCGTTGGCCAGGAGAACATCACAATCGGTTTTGGGAACAAGGGATTGACAAAGTTCTTCTTGATCTACTTCTTGAAAATTTTGACAAACAAACGTCAGAACATCCTTTGTCACCTCAGGAACAAATGTCAATTGCTCAGGAAGGCCTTGATACAAATTTTCTTCTTGCACTAAGGCCATGCATCTGGGAGATTCTTGGATGGCTTGCAGTGCACTGTGCGAAAGATTTTAGACCAAGCACACATCAAACTGAACTATATATTGACATGCTTATCACATGTGCATGGTAATATTCCCATTCATCGATAATTCTTGTTTGGCTTATCCAGTTGTGTACATTTCATGTTTTTATTCTATATTTGTATATATTTTTTTTTTAATCTTTGTTATACTGTTTGTGTTCATTATTTTTGGTTTTTTAGCTACTCAGAGATATTCTCCTTGCCTATGCTGATATTCTTTGATAGCTTGTCTTTTGTAGAAGCAATTTGCAAAGGATGCCAAATTTGTGAAGATGATGATACCTCTAGAAGTGAGTCGTCATCAAGAGTAGTTTTAGTGATGATGCATTCTAGCAGCACGTATATTGCATCAAAAGTAAGGCTCATCCTTTCTGGAGTTCTAGAGCTAAAGGGCAATGAGTATCTGAAACGCTTGCTACATTTACTAGAGTATGCATCATCAACAAACAATTTTGGGTCGCCAAACATTCCTAGAACTGTCATTGAATTGGTTGGTTTGATTTGTTATTATGGATTGCCACAATATCAAAAGAATGTTATTAGAGGTGATGGAATGAAGACACTAGTGACTTTTATAAGACGCTGCTTGAGCAATCAAGTTTGTATTAGGAGGAGGAGCTTTGCCCCTCATTTTTATAATAACGTGTTTTATGAGAGGGCATGTTGCTGGATGACTACAGAAGAATGGGAAGGAAAAGATGCTCTTTTGTTTTACAGTTTGTGGGGACTAGCTGAGTTGGTACATCATTCCTCTGATATAAATCATACCAACTCTCACCTAGTTAAGACGGTACGAGATGTCTTAGATAATGTATCTGCTGCTGGACCAAGATGGTTGGCTGCACATATTCTTAGTTATTTTGGAGTTTATGGTTTTGCAAATAAACATGACAAAGGCTTTGGGAAAGCACTTGAAGACAAGGAATACACTGATCTGCAACTCTTTTTCTCAAACGGTGAGTCTGTGAGTGCTCACAAAATTATTCTTGCAGTCCGGTGTCCATCATTGCTACCCCCTGAGCAATTTCCTCAGAATGCAAAAACAACTGATAATTTTTTAGTAAGAGATATTCCAGAGAAGCTCTGCCCAATGTTCCAGAAAGAAGTTCGTTTGTCTGCTCGTGTTGATCAGCAGGCACTACTGAAGTTGTTGAACTATGTTTACTTTGGTTATCTTGAAGCAGGAGAAGAGCTTGCAAGGAAGTTGAAAACTCTGGCTAAGTCTTGTAACATGCAACCTCTATTCCTAATGCTTTGCAGAAAGATACCTAAGTGGGGTACTCCTATTCCAAGTTTTGATTTCACTGATGCTCTTGGCCCTGCTGGGTTCCAATTTGCGTACGTCTCTCTGTCTGTCCCTCTCTTTGCGTAGTGATACCCTGACATTGCATTATGTCAGTATAGTCTTCTGCCTTTCTGATCTCAACTTTTGCATCTGATGCGGAGGCTTCATTGTGAATAACATTTTGAAAGTACACAACAAAAAGAATATGCTAATCAACTGTTAATTTGCTGTCTTACTCACTGTTTATCTATGTTTTTCTGAAGCGAATTAAAAGTTGTTATATTTCTTGTTTCAGGGATGTAATCTTGGAAGCTAAAGCGACTGAACAAATGCCCTGGGCATGCAGTTTTTGCTCTCTATTGGTGCCGCACATGCATGCTCACAAAATTATATTGCAGTCAAGTTGTAATTATCTACGAGCCTTGTTTCAATCAGGAATGCAGGAAAGGTACGCAGAAACCACTTTGCCCTTTTTTTACATATTCAAATTCTTATTTTGTGCATACTTTCGCATGATAAGTGATGAAAGCTGTTGTTTGATATTAAGAATTGTGTCCATCAGCCTGGTAGCCAAAATTTTTGAAGGTGGCACATAATAGATGGGTGGAAAACCTTGAATATTATGACATCTTTTGTTGTTGGGTTAACTAAAATTAGGTAAATCTCTCTATTGTATATTAGCCAATTAGGTAAAATTAGATAAAGTATTTTACTTTATCTTTTTTGTTGTTATTTTACTCTTTTATTTATAGGTAGCTAAATAATTAATTATTTTACTCAGACTAGTTTGAAAATATGTTAGCCTCTTCAATGTTGTTTATGTGAGAAATGGATTGGCATTCAACAAAATGTTAAAAGACATTGAATTATTATTATTATTATTATTATTCCTTTTTTTTTTTGTTGTTGGTATAAAGGAGGGCCAATAGCCCTGAATATGACTACTAAGCAATCTAAGGTAACCAACGCCCACTATTTCTGTCCACTAGTAGAAGAGATTTCAAACCAACAGGGGCTTGATGATGAATTTGTAATCCTGCTGCATGTGAAATACTTTCATTATCAAGCCAGTGAGCAATAAAATTTTCTGTCTTGGAATGTGGGAAAGCTTCCAAGTCCAATTGGTGTTGAGGAGTCTTTTGATTGCTTGGATGTTGGGAAAAAGTGGGTGTTGAGGTGGGGTGTTCTGCTTGATTAAGAGCGTAGAACTTAACGAGTCAGATTCAATCTCCACTCTATCAAATCCCGTATTCTTTGCAACTTTAATTTCTTGATAGATTCCCCAAAGTTCTGCCAGGTCGAGTTGACAATCATGTAAGAAGCAAGTAGATCCAGTCATCCAATTTTCCCATTCTCCTCTGAATACACTGCCTGTTCCTGCCTTTCTTTCTCTTTGATTCCAGCTTCCATGAACATTTAGCTTAAGCCATCCTGACTCTGGTTTATCCCAATAGAGAAGAATTTCAGATTTTGGGACTTTAGGAATCTTGCTGTCAGAGGATGTAATTATAAGCCATTAATGGACGACTTTAACAATGTTGTCCCATTTAACGACTAAGCTTGGGACTCTCAATTATTATTATTTTTTTTTTTGGACAGTTCAAAGACATTAATTACCTGCCAAATGACATCTCCCTTTTCTTTGGAATTTCTAACAGATCAGGTAAAGTATTGTCCTTTTATATCCATCTCTCTCTCTCTCTCTCTCTCTCTTTATATATCTTTTAGGATTGTATCTCACGGCTTGTTATTTTACCTTTTCAATTTTCAACCATCGGAATTGCCATGTAACTTTGGATGTTCCAATCATTTATTTCTTGATTGCTTTGCATAGTAGTGTATTAACTTTGATACATCTTATACCGTGTTTTGATGGATTTCTTTCTTCGAAACAGGAGATGATTTATGTGCCTTCAGAGTTTAGTTTTGGTACCTGATATTTTCATTTTTGTCAATGATTTATTCTCACTGCAAAGGTTCAATTTGCTTGCAGCCATTCACAAACCATAAAGGTTCCTGTCAGTTGGCATGCATTGATTAAGTTAGTGCAATTGTTCTATAGTCATGAGCTGCCAAATCTTCCCTTTGGATGTTTGTGGGACAATATGGACGCTAAGGAAAGGCTAGATGAGCTGAAACCTTACGTAGAACTTTACTGGCTGGCTGAATTTTGGATTTTGGAAGATCTTCAAGAAGCCTGCTTCAAAACTATTGTATCTTGCTTGGATTCTGATAGACAATTGGCTGTTGAAGTTATTAAACTTGCAGCTAGTTTCTCTCTATGGAAGCTAGCTGAGGTAGCGGCGGATTACATGGCCCCCCTTTATCCTAAACTACGAGACTCCGGTGATCTTGAAGAACTTGATGAACTGCTAATCGATTTGGTTCGTGATGCTTCCGTTAGGCTTTCTCAAGAGCGCGGTAATTTGTCTGGATGATATTTGCCTATATCCAGGTGATTCGAGTCAATTATTAGGGTAAGACGCCTTAAAACCATTTCTCATACTTCCAATATCATGGGATAGCGGATATGAACGTTCTCTGCATGTAGAATTTACATACACTCGCACTATTTAGATATTCTATATTTAACCAAAAAACATCAAATAGTCATATAGACACAAGTCCGCAACATATTGAAAATTTTGAGGATGTGGTTCATTTAGAAGAGTATTGAAGGTGATTCATTTGGTTAATTGCTATGTTGCTCCAATTCTTCATTTTTCTTGAAGTACCTGTGTCTGACGCATATCCGAACATTGGTCCGAGGACCCTCCAAATACATGAAAATCTTGGGAAAAATTGAACATGCCCGTGTCGGACACATACCGTGTCTCGATACTCACATCCGAGTCTGAGTAACATAGGTGAATAGTTCTTTAGCATTTGCTATATATTTGTTCTAAGCAGCTTCTTTCTGAATGCTGGGATGCTTTTCTTGTTTATGATGGTTGTATACAAGAACAACTATGCTTGAATGATGTTCCTTCCTATTGACTATTGTTAGAGAATTTATAGTATTTTCTTATGAGCTACCTTTGCTTGCTTGCCACTTTAATGTAAATTTTGAGTTTGTCATTGACAATCGATGATCCAAACCCAATGCTCTAATAAGCATGATTGAGACCATCATAGACATAAATCCACATCTTATTGCATTTTCAAGACTTAGTTAAGAATTTATCCTATAGCTTCTGCTCCTTAGTTAAGAATTTATCCTATAGCTTCTGCTCCTTCCAATTAGACCTAAATCTGTTTGAATAAGATCGGATTATCCGTCCAGCTTGAATAAGATCGGATTTGGGATAAGTTTTTCAATCCGGGTTAGCTTGACCTGATTCAAATTATTGTTTAATAAATAAAATTATTTTTATTTAAATTTATTATAAAATGATTTTTAATATATTTTGAATAATAATTCGGATTTTTTAAGCCTATCAAGTCGGGTTGGATCTTTACGAGCAAATTTTTTTGCTGACCCGGTTTGACCTGATTCGGTCCGGAGAGTGGAAGATATTGTTAAAAGACGGCCGCTTGGCTTAACTTTAGCATATCCAAGCTCTAACTTCTAAGATAGTCTCTTTAATTATAATATATTAAAATATTTTTAATTATTATTATTATTTGAAATAAAATATAATTATTTAATTCAAAAATAAAATAATGATTTTATACATATTTCTTATTTATTTCTTAACATTAACCAATCAAACAACGTAAGAGTATTTTTTTACATTTCATTCAACGAATTAATTACTCTTCTATTCAATTCCAACAAATCAAACGTAATGTTACTGTCCTTTGACTTAGCTTTAGCATAAGATTCCGAGCTCTAAAATAAAATTTTAGCTGTTGGAGAATTATATTGATATAAAATTAATTAATTTTATATTTTTTTATAATTTTATATATGATTAATGTTTTAACAAATAAATCATTAAATTTAATAATATAATGTAAAATTTCATGGTACCTTTGATGGTGAAATAGCAGCTGGATGGCAATCGAATCACAACAGAACAACATATGGAAATTATACTGCCCAGATCTATTACAGAAGGAATGTCAATGCAAAATATGGCTGGCTGCTGAAGCTGAAGCTGAAGCAGGGTGGATCTTTTACGGAGTCGATCCCCCAAAAATTTTAAATTTTTTTAATATTTATTAATTATAAATCATTTTTTAAAATTAAAATTGTTAATTTTGCTTATTTATGTGATTTTTTTTATTTAATTTTATGCATTGTAATTTTTAACATGGTTAAAACCACATTATTATTTATCTATTTATTGTACTAACTAATCATAACTTACAAATTTTTAAAATCATAAGATTTGTTATAAAAATTAAATCACAATTATATAAATTTAACAAAAGCTAAATTGATTTTCTAGCTTCGATTCTAATTCTCCAATCAAGTACCAAACATATTTTTTCTTTTTTTTAGCCAACTACAATTTTTCTTTTCAATAATTTTTCACTTTTAATTTTATCTTATATTTTAACACAAAAATCAAATTGGAACCACTTTATAAAAAATTATAAAAATACTCTAACTTTTGAACTTAAACTTTCAACTTTATTATTTTAATAAAATATTTTATTTTTCTTGTCTTGATGAAAAATATATTGTTTAACAATTGATATATTTATACTTTTTAAAATAAAGTTGTTCACAATTTTAAGTAAAATTATTTATTAGATTATTGGGTAAATATGAAAAACATGCCCTCAATGATTAAATAATTGTTATATAGTCTAATAGATAAGAGTTATTTGAAAAAGAGAAATGAAAAGTTAGAAATTATGAAAAAGGATATTGTAAAGACAAAATTGTTCTTAATGAAAAAAAAAACTTCTTTTTTCTTTCTTCTTCCATTAAAGAAATATTATTTTTTTAAAAATTTTAATTAAAAATAAATTTAAAAAATAAAATATTTAAATATTTATTTTTTAAAATTTTAAAAAATAAAAAATTAATTAATTTTAGAAATATTATTTGTATTATTTATTATTTTTAATTTTTAATTTTTTTTTTTAAATTAAAAAAGTAAATTAAAAATTGTTTTAAAATTAAAAATTTTATTTTTAGAAAAAATTAATTTTTAATTAAAAAATAAGAGAAAAAGAAAGAAGAAGGTTTTTTTATCAAGGGTAATTTTATCTTTACAATTTCCTTCCTAACAATTTTCTGTTTTTCATTTCTCTTTTTCAAATAATTTTTACTCATTATACCATTTAATAATTATTGTATTGTAAAAGGTATGTTTTTCAAATTTACCCTTATTTATTTGATGTATTATTTTTTTTATACATTTGTTTATGAATTGATAAAATTTATAATTTTGAAAGCTTTTTTTTTTTTGTTAGTATATTACTTGCATATATTTATATTAATATAAAAATATACATTTTACGAAAAAAAAAATTAAGGTTTACTAGAATATTAATTGGCATTTTCAAAATCAAATATCAAGATCCGCCACTAAGTATAAGCTCAAGTGCAAAATCTAAAAAATGGGTTAAAAGTTTCATGCCTAGTTATCTCAGTTTATATGCAATTTTGTATACGATACAATATTTAATAAATAATAATAACATGATATTTTTTAAACACGATTAAAATGATATGTTTAATATATGTATTGTATTTATGTTTAAGATTTTGATTTATTTAATAATTTATCTTGTATTTATATTCGTACAATTGATAAAAAAATACGAAACATGAGATGTATGCACAAATTATCAATTTTAGCTTCTACAACTGGCATTCTTATGACTCGCTGGATTTCCAAGAAGTAGTCGATCCTTTCCACCATGACAAGCAAGCTTCTCTTCAAAGCTGGAATTCTCTCAAATCGCTTTCACTCTCTTAATATAAAATTATTTGTAGTAAAATGAGAGTAATTGTACCAATGAATAAAAAATTAGATTGAAAGTTAAATCGATATGACCTCTAAATTATCAATTTAACCGGTTAAACAAAATTATTCAATTAAAAAGTAAATTAAATATTAAATATATAATTTTGATACTTGTTTCGTAAACGATTGAACATAATGTTTTTTTTTTTTTAAAGGAAATTTGAATTTGAACCCTACTTTTTTAAAATAAAAAATAATGTATCAATCAATTGAGTTAAATATTTCGATGCTCAAACATAATTTTTTTAATTACTTATAACCATCAACATCAAAACATAAGCAATTTTCATGAAAATCCACTTTAAATGTATTGTTCAAAGAATAAAGAGAACTTATTATAATCCTTAGGATGCCTTTAACAAGAATGCTGAGTAACTTCATACCTTTATAGAATTCAATCAAAAGTTTAAACAAAAATCATTGCACGTTAGAAATTTTTTTATATCAAACGAATAGTTAAATTTTATTAATTAACTCAAAATTTAATATGCATGATTTACGTAAATATAACATAAAATACAACAATCAGATTAAACAAATATAAATCGTATAAAAATTATAAAAATTGTAAAAATTGGATCCTTCATATAATTGGAATCTAATGGTTAAAAAAAATGTAAAACTCATTAGTTGAAATCTAATGATAAGTAAAGGAAAAATGAACAAAACATTCGACGAACGATTCGTGAACATTTCGATTTTTATTCGTTTATCAAGTTAAATAAACGATTATAAACATGATTTTAAAGTTCATTTATTAAACGAACCGAACACAAACAAAATCTATTCAGTTCATTTATATTCACGAACAAACTCGTTTATGAATCGTTTAAAATTCGTTTAATAAATTGTTTAAAACTCGTTTATTTTTCGATTATAATATAATTAATAATATTATTATTTGTATTTTATTTTATTTACTTATGATATAATTAACTTAAATTTAATAATAACTTAAATTTAATTACATTTGAATCTTATTATTTTATATTTAATAATAATTTTAAATTAATTTACTTTTTTTATTTTTTGTTTGTTAACATTGTTTAGATTTATTTGTTTATTGTTCATGAACATATTTTTTATTGTTCGCAAACATGTTTACTTATTGTTCGCGGATAAGTTTATTTAATTTAAATAAACGAACACGAACATACTTGATAAGCTCATAAAATATATATTTATGCCTTTCTACCTTTCGATTTTTTTATGTTTTCGATCTTAATTTTGTTTACTTATATTATTTTTATCTTGTTTACTTATATTTACTCATAAAAACATAATATAAGTAAACAAGATAAAATAAAAAACATAACAAAAACTAAAAGTAGATATCAACACTCAATTTTAAACGAATAAAACTTGAACATAATTTTAAAATCCTTAACGAACACGAACCGAACACAAACAAGCTTAAAAATAAATAAACGAACACGAACAAAAACCTATTTGTTCAAGCCCGGTTCAATTACAGCTTTAAGACCAAGTGAGCTCTTGACTGGTTAAATAAAAACTCCTCACTTCAAACATAAATACTTATACAAACTAATAAAATTTTGGTGACTGAAGCACCAAATTGAACAAAATTTTATTTGAGCATACAATATTGAACTTCTAGCAACAACTAGAGTGAGCCTGAACTTAAAGCAAAAATAAAAGGCTAAAACATATCCTTTGCTAAGAACATAACTCATCCAAGAACTTCAAATAAAAGGGTAAAACAGTTGAGGGCAGGCATTGGAAAGGCTTCAAAGAATTATAGCCTTGAAACAACACCCATGCCGAAATGCAGGACTGAGATACGAACAGTCTTTCTTGGATAAAAATGAAAAAGATACGAACAATAAATTCGTTGAAGAAGAGAAGGATCTCAAATCAAAAGTAACGACGTTACCAATATTAAAGCTAAACTCACCATTATAGCTGAGAAGGCAACACTATTACACCACCCTGAGAGCTGGTGCAAACTACAAGCAGAGCATCTGCATGCCTTTAATCAGTGTCAGCTACATTGCACAGTGACTATATATTCCAACAGAGACCAAGACATGATCCATCCCACCACCACCTCCTCGGAATATCTTCTTTACATGCTAACCCCACTATATCTCCATACAGAAATTTCACAACAGATCATCAAAATAAGCTCCAATCTATGGAAAGAAAAGGACCCAAGGAAAGGAAAATATCCCAGAGCAAGGTTCTATCATAATACACATAGGCCCACTTAAATGTTTTGCTAAAAAAAAAGCAGCAGCATGTTATTAAAGTAAAACTAAAATATGAAAGGGGCTAAATTGACCTTTACTTAAATATCCTTGGAGCTTCACCAGAACCATTGTGGGTGCTCCATCATATTGCATTCCCTTTCAGCACAAGGCATCACTTGCTCCATATTGTACTTCAACGAGGCTGTCTTAACATGTGTGAATTTAAACTTCTAGTACCATTTCTTTTATCATGACTGTCCTACAAGCATAGACCGCTGAGAGAGATCCCATATCAGCTTTTTCTGCTGGTCATTAATATGGGGTAAACACGCATGCAACAGATCAACTGGCATCTCTCTTTTAATTGCTTTGGTAGCATCCGATTCATCAATTGCCGTATTTGGTTTTACCTGCATACGCAAGGACTGCATCACGGTATCATATTTGTTTGTACAATACTTGGTAAGAAGGTCAAAAAATTCATCAAATGAGGCCTTCCAAAGGGACTGATTGGTCATATTGTAATCTCCAGCAGCTCTAAGATCAATCATGAGTTTTGCTGCCCTATCAAGAACAGACTTCAGAATAAAAGATGCCCCATCTCCAGCAGGACTTCCAAGAGGACGAAGAGGGGGCTGCTCTGAGGAACAAACCACAGCTGCAAGACAGACACTAAGTGCACGAAGATCCATGCCATGAACACATGAGGACACAACCCTTGCAAGGTTATTAGTAGTTTCTGCTGCTCCTGGATCAGAGGGGAAGCCTCCAAACAAGAACCTTAAATGACGGAAAATGGCCATGCAAACAACCCGCATGAGCTCACCATCTAGAAAAATAAGCTGAAGGTACCTTGCAAGCAGCTTCCGGCCTTTGGGAAGGGAAACTATCCGTAAAAAGACAAGATCATCCTTTTGAGCAAGCTCATCTGTGTGGCCATTCTTGCCAAGTGGGTCAACCAATTGAAGTGATGCAGCCAGCCCTTCCAACAAAACATGTCGTCTTTGTCTCAGCTGTGCTCCACCATCCTGCAACTGATTAAACTGTAAAAACCGATCAATATCATCTACATCAAGAAGAAGGCATAGACCATCCTCAATTGTAACTCTAGCAGCAAGCATTGGTTCTTGTTCCAGGGGCATATCAGAAGCTTTCTGATCATTGACATTGTTGGTGACAGTAGATGAATTTGGAGGGTCAACTTCAAGTAGAGGACGAGGCCTCCGAATTGAAGAGAAAGGAACCCTCCCAAGAGCATCAACCTGTAGAAAAGCATGTGGCTCAGTATTTGCACGTGCTCGGGGAGGAAGATCCCTAAGATGAGTTGGGCAGAAATGATGTCTCAACTTTGCCCCAGCAGATTTTCTTGCAAGAAAAGCCTGGTGGTAATAATCATCCACGTAAGGGTCGTTACTGTGAGTTGCAGCCAGCTGCATTCTAAGAATGCCCTCAATCTCATCAGTTGACATGTATTTGGATCTAAATTGAGGCCATCCAATATCATTCTTCAGTCCACTGCTATCAAAGCCCGGATGAGAAAATCGTGGATTTTGCCTACCTTTCTGAGCTGATTTTGGTCTCTGATCTCTCAGATCACCAATACCAAGTATAGCTTCAAACTTGTTCATTAGAGGTGGGGACAGAGAAAGATGAGGATTAAATAGTTGTGACTGAATCCCTGACAAATGGTTAAATGATGGCTGAACAGGATGCTGCAGTCTCTGCTGGTGCGTCTGCAGCTGTGGCATTAATTGTGGTGGAATCAAACCATTTTGATGAGATAACTGTTGCTGCAACATATTGTTCAGAACACTGGAACTATCTCCACCATATAATTTTGGCTGGCTTCCCCATTGATTTGATGCACAACTATTGACAGACAGACCAGGAGCAAATTGAGGCATATTCCCACCATAATGTGACCCATGATGTAAACCTGGCATTTGAAGCTGAGAATTAGAGAAGGCAGGGAGGTTTGGCGAAGACGTCATCTGTGATCCACCAACCATATATGGAATATTCAGGTGACCAGAATGTTGGTTTGGTGAAGCTTGAGGGGATCTGCCACCGGGGGGAGGGTATGAAGTGAAAGAAGATTTTGGAACTAGAATTGGTTCACTAGAGAGATGTTGATAGTGCTGCTGTTGTTGCTGCTGCTGCGGCTCAGGGTATGAGGATGTCCTGTAGAGATGCTTTGAATCCAAATTGGGCGATGGTTGTGATGACCAGTGTTTGCCTTCGGGAATACTTTCAGTTTCAAGAGCTTGCTGATCAAGCCAGTAAGGAAATTCCTCCCCATGTGCCCACCCGGCAACAGATGAACCTTAAAGGAGAATATACCATGGTCAGCATAATGAAAAATATGTCAACATAAACATGGCATTATATGCATGTGTGTGTTTGTCAGTGTAGTTGTCGCATTCACTCTGATGATGTAGGGTCCTTGCGCTTAGATATTCATTTACAAGAAGAAAAATAATGGGCAATACAGTTCATGCACAACTTTTTGTTAAAAATGGTCGTGAAGAAAACCTTGTGCTAGTGTCAGATGACGACTGTTAATTAATTATGATAATGCTTCATCATGTAACACTTTAGGCAATGGATTGGAGCAAACTCTTTAGCATATAGTAAAAAAAAATTATATATTTTAAGCTTATTAGATATAATATAAAAAAAAATTCTTCATCATATACATGTGTATCTGTCTGTGTGTGGGAATCAGTGCCTTACTTCACTCTGGTGATGTAAGGGGCGCCAAAAGTGCACCTTGCACATTTGACATCTCACTACCTCAACCCAATCACACTAATTAAAATAAAACTAAACTAGTGACATAGAAATGTTAGTAAAAGGGCACAGGAAAAGTGTAGAAGAATTTGAGAGTATCAATGACGCATGGAGAATAAAACGTACATTATAAGAGGCTTGATTAACAACTGTAAGAACAACAATAATATAATCCAACATTTTAACTAATTAGTACTATAAATACCATGAAATAAGAGTGTTATCAATGTTATATTTACAATTAATTATTTTGTCTATTACGGGATCAGATTCCTACAATTGTCTTGCTTAGAGCAGCATATAATAAATTTCAAAACAATGGCAAATGGAATTTCAACAGCTTGACCGAGGTGAGCATCATCAAAATGAATCTCAATGGAGGTGAGCGTCATCAAAATGGATTTCCTCAAGTCATATAACAAGAATATGCTATTAAAAGAACAAAATGCTTCACTTCAATCAGCGACCAATTATGATCCTGATACAACTAACCCGCGTTTTATCATTTCTTTTTTCTAGCAATGAAATCATTAACCACCAAAAACTCTATGAAAACTGTTAACCCAATCTAATTCTTGATATATATTCCACTTGATCCCAGGATACCTTATTTTTTTATTCACATCACTTGATAGTTTTCCTAAACTTGAACATAATTTTCCATTAAAAGCATTGGAAGCATACAGCTACACTCTACTACACTTCAAACAGGCAAAAGGATGCTTATATCAAAGTTCAACAATCTGCATTGATGCTAAACAGAACATATCAAAAGCTTCTACAAGAAACAAATCCACAAAGATTGGACCTCAACAACATCAATCATCACTAATTGACTGATAGAAGAAAGTAATGAGATAAATAAACTCACTTTCTCGGGATCCCCCATCACCAATTATCACTGAGCCTCTTGGCCCACTAACAGCTGTGTTCAACTGCAACAAAATTACAAGCTACCATCAACAAACACTCAATCACAATGCTAAGCCAGAATTAACCACCAAGAAACATGCATCTCCAGTACATGCCACTGGTGAATTGTGATTTTAAGAAATATTAAGGAAAAAGATAGGAACTTTACCCTTTATGGTTTTTTTATAGTCCAAAGATTTGATCTAGGCACCAGCAAACAAGGAGATTTAATTTAAAAGGAAATTATCTTTTCTGATGAATTCTACGAAAATTAAGCCAAACATCAGCAAAGTTAAGGTTCATTCTAAAAGTAGATTAATGCTAGTGCCCTTACTTGACAGAGTTACAATAAAAGTTTGGAGGATCAGTCATCTTAGAACACTGTCGGAAGAGTTTGGAAAGGAGTTGGTAAAACATTTCTCGTGTATCTTAAGAAACCAGACAGACACGAGCTCAAAAGTAAGGGGGTGGTTTGGTGAGATACTGAGATTTCATCCCGGTAATTCACTCAGAATGGGAATAAGGTCTAAAGCTAACAGTAAATGTGGTTCCAGCCCATTTGCACCAACTTTTGTACGATTGAACGCTCAACAGATCCACTTTTAGAATAATTGCAAGGATTAAATTGTTTTAGGCTTTTAGCCCATGAAAATATGAGAATAAATTATTAGTTAACAGATTAAATTAGAAGCTAATCTTTAAGAGGGGAAAAGATCTTAAACAATATCACTAGTTGCAAAATACAGTAATTATTTAGTGGACTAACCTTTGAAAATGTACTAGCAAGATCATCAATGTCTGATAAGGATCTCAAAACTTCACCCTGCAAATATGAAGAGAAATTAGACGAAGCATCTAGCACATGAATATTCTACTAAAATCAGCTATGAAATGAACAATCCTGAAGATTAGTTAGTTAGATGTGCCAAAAGAAAGAGTGATGACAATTCTTGATTAAAACATGAAATTTTAACCAATATTAGCAAACATTTGAAATTCACAATTCCAAAGAGAGAAAGAGGAGGGGAAAGATCAATTTCCTCTCTTTTCGGATTTCCATTTGCTAGTGACACATGCCTCATCAGACTTTAGCTACTCCAACAGAAATAGAACGTGCTAACAAGTTTATTAGAAACCAATTCAAACTTGATTCAAACAAATTTCCACAATTAACTCCATTAGTTGATCCGTAAGCCGCATCTCCTTCCAGATATATGAGAAGAGTGAATTTCTAACACCAATAACTTATCTAACTTTTAAAATCCATTGGCATAACCAATCAAATTTGTGTTAATATCAGATACAAATTCATTTTCTACAAAGATATACGGAAGCAGCACCTTAAAAGAAAGCTATTAGCGAATAGAACTGCCTCTAAGACTCAACAACCACAGAAACTAAAAAGAGGGGGAACCATCACAGGGCAAAAGGGGCAGTGTTCTGTATCTAGCAATTGGGAATGAGTTTTTCACCTAAAACTTTTGCAAGATGGGGTATAAAGCATCCTACAAACCTGATTCCATCGAGAAGGCTTCATACACCAGTAGAAATTGTAAACTCAAAGATCCTTATCATTCTAAGGAAATAGGTGTTATGAAAAGAGTTTGGTTAAGGGAGGTGTAAGGAAACTCATCCAATTCCAGTTCTTTCCCTCAATAAAAGAAACATATGAATCAATCATATGACAAATACTTGAAAAAAAAAATCCATAAACTACCTTCTGAACATATTTGCTTCAGGAAGCATATGAGAAACAACAAACCTTACTTCAAGAAGCACCAAGTACAATTAACACAATCTCAAAAACCTATTCAAATGTGAAATACAATTTTATTGACAGGATACTAAGCCACCGGACCACTGCACAAGAGCTTGTACAATATAATTTTCTTAAAAAGGTACACAAGAGCTACCTCTCATTGTGAAGGCCAAGAAACAAAGAAACAAGTAAATTGACTTCAGAAAACAGCCCAACTAAGATGGATATACTGTCAACTTATAAATACAGAGAACAACGCTTACAGTGTCTTGCACGGACAAATAGAACAATATATAATATGAGCTCCACAGAGATTTACTCTATAAATGAAAATAGCACGCCAAACACTAATTAAATGCGGTGGCATCTATCTGTTCAAGAAAACAGGGTTACAGGGGGAGAAAAACATCCAGCAGTAATCCAGAAGCTATTTTTTAGATTGATGTTCAAAAGGGAGAGATTATTTTTCAAACGAATAGTCGCTGCTTGTCCTATACTGCAGATATTTGCAAGAACAATTGAAACAGGAAAAACAAAACTGAAAGAAACAAGAATATTAACCTCCTCTCGATTAAACAAAAACTCCTCTTCATCAAGTCTAACTGCGGGTAAATCCTCCTCATCATCATCTAACCCCCCCAATTCCACTTCCTCAAGAACATCTTTTCCAAAAAAATCATATTGGGATGCATCAAATACCGTAGCTCCTGCATCATAGAAAAGCAAATTTACTAAAAATGTACTCTTCATATAAATATAAAAAAAAAAAAAACTCACAACATAAAGAACATATAATTTCACTAAAAATCAGTAGCAACACATGTTCAGGAAAAACAAATTGAGACATGAAAAACATCTGAAACATATATTAATCCAGCCTTTTCACCAGAAGTCCATAACACAAAGTATAAACGCAATTAAGCAAAAAAAAGAAAAACAAGGGGCCTTATTTTTGTCTTTCCCTTAAGACCAAACAGCAAGCAAGCAGCTATCTAATCCACCATGCACCGCCACAACAGCCACTAGTACTGTATGCCCAAGGGGATAGCGTAACAGTTAGAACTTGGAGACTCCATCTCCAAGTCTCAAGTTTTGATCCTTGGAAACGGGCAGGGGATGGGATAATTGAGATGGGAGCAAGTTACCACCTTTTGTGTAGCCAAAGGCAGATTATGTCTCAATATGTACAAAAAACACTTTCTCCAATCCAATCATAATTCAAATAAATTGGGCTTATTTCCATCACTAAAAACATTCGAAATCAAAGTCAACACAACCGAAACACAAGCACATTTAAATCATTAAGCTGAAGTGCCTTAGTACCCAAATTCAAACTTTATAATTTCAATACTGGAAAATGTCCATGCCAAATGAAATGAAGCAACAACCTAAAACTAGAAATTGTTCACATCTGGAAACAACGACATTTAACTTCGAACTGAATCAAACATTATTATCCACAATTGCTTTTGCAACAAAACCCTAACCATAGCATTGAAAACCCAATATTTCAGAATCTAATTTTCCTTTTCTTGTAATCTGCTACACATTTGACTTCACAATCACTTCACACTAACTTCTTGACTTTAAAAGTTTCAAATTTTACTCTAAGCTTAAACCAAACCAATAAAAACAAACCTCAAAGCCAATTTTAAACCGCCGCCCCCCCCCCCAAAAAAAAAAAAGAGAGCATAAACTGGGTAAATTAAAGCAAAAAGAATCGAAAATCAAACCTTTAGAAGTATTGCTGAATTGCTTAAGATCCTCAGAAGCATCCATTTTATCTACACTGCAAAATTACTACTCAATAGGGAAAACCCGAAACAAAAACCCTAATAATTAACTGAATCTTCAATCTAATGGTTTCTTTAAAAATCTCAAATCTGAACTCTAAAAAAATATTTTTTTTAAGAAAAGAAGAAAGGAATTAAAAGAGAAAGGGCAAAAAAAAGGGTTTAAAAAGCAAAAACCCTTTGCAATGAAATAGGGTTTGGTGGAGAGAAGATCTGTTTCATGGTTAAGGAAATAGCTTCTTTTTTGAAGGGTTTTTTTTTTTTTTTTCTCAGGTCAAAATTGTAGAGACAAATAGAGGAGAGAGACGAACCCTATGGAAGAGATACCGAATGGGAATTATTTTAATATTTATTTATTATTATTGTCTTTTAATAATGAATTTTGTTAATGGAGTGTCTTTAGGCATTCTTTAAAATTATACTAAAATTATTATATTAGATATAAAAATTAATAATTTTATTCAATTTTTTAATATATTAAATAAAAATATTATTATATATAATAATTTTTAAAAATGTCATTAAACACTTGTTAACAAAATCTTTTAATAATAATCGATTTGATGGATTTATAAAAAATGATGAAGATGTTTGGAATTCCCTCTCTTACTAATCCTCATATTAAGATGTAAAAATATATGAGATTAGGAATATAACCTCGCAATACGGGGTCAAGTTTTTAATAAATTGATATAAAAAGATTATTAAGATTGTATATATATGAAAATCATATTTTCAATTAGTATATATATATATATACCAAATAATAAATTATTATATGTTATTATTATATTTTCTCAATCATTTTATTTTCAATTACTTTAATTTTTTTTATTTCTTGTTTGCACTTATGCATATGAAGAATATTCATTGAACTTTAAGTTATAGAATAGAAGTGATAACTTATGCAACACAAAAAAGGTTATTTATGCATAGAAAAAATGTAATTGCAAAAAAAAATTAAGACAATAAAAGCATTAATGAATTTCTATGTAATCAAAGGTGAAAAAAGAGAAAAAAGAAAGAGTTATGGAAGAGGAAGATAAAAACGTCTCAAAGAAAAATTGGTAGAGAAAGAAAGAGAGTTGGAGAGAGATATGTAAAGTTGATAAGCTCATAAAATATACATTTTATGTCTTTCTACTTTTAATTTTTGTTATATTTTCGATCTTTATCTTGTTTACTTATATTATATTTTTAAATTATAGGTATATTTAAGAGAATGAAGTCAAAAGATGTCAATAATGATGGTAAAGAGCTTACAAAATCATAATCATAAGATGAAAGAAGACTTGGGAGTCAAAAAGATCAAATTCTTAATGCTAAATGATCAGGCAGATCTGACCTCCAGAGTTTGTTGCAAGGAAAACATTATGTTAAAGTAATTATTTGAAGAAACTTCCTTCTTTACTTTTGAAGCTGACTTGAATACCTTTCCAACGATAATTTACACACCTAAATAGGATAATGGACGATCATCCAAATCAGCCAACGAAGTGCGAGACAGTGCAGCAGTCGCAAAATCGATGCCAGCGGACAAAAAGCCATAAGTCACCCTACTCGGCGTCGCGGCGTCGAAAAGTGGCGCCGTTGCGCCGACCTTACTGCCTCCAAAACCGAGAAAAACCAGGAAAAATCTAAACTTTCCTTATTTTGCCTCCTAGCTTTCTTGATCAACAAGAAAGGGTTTTCAAGATCAAAAATCTCTATAAATGTCATCTTTTGAGTTACAAACTATTATAATCTTTTGAGGAGACTCAAGGGATCATCAATTTTCTTCTTCTTCTATTATCTATGCCTAGTGGTGGAGAATGAAATTGATTTTCAATATGTCTAGTGCTGGAGAATGAAACTTTAACCATACTTCTCTTATATTTGATTTTCTCTTATTTACTTTCTTTTTACTTATCTTGTTTTCTTTACTTTTAATTATTTCAAAACCCTCTTTTCTTTTCTTGTTCTTGAATTTAAGTTTTAAACTAGTAATTTATAAACTAAAAACCAATCTCTATGGATTCGACCCTTGCATGCTACTTTACTATAATTGATCATATTAATTGCAAGGTTTAATAAAGATACACTCTTTTGGGTGCATCAAGTTTTTGGCGTCGTTGCCGGGGATTGCTTTCTTTAGTTTATAAGTTATTTGGTTTATTCTTATTTTCAATTGTAATTAATTTTATTTTTCTTGTACATACAAGTTTTTCTTTTCAGATTTCAAGCAAAAAAAGATGGCAGGTGATACATCAAGACTTCAGAACCTTCAGAATCGACTAGACAATCTCATCTCCATAGTTCAACAAGTGGCCATAAGTGAGATTCAACAATCAAGACAGTGTGGAGTGTGCTTCATAATGGATCATCCAATCAATTGGTGCCCATACTACCGAAAAGATAATTTTGAACCAGCCTATGATGTAGAAGGATACCAAAGCCAACAAAGGTTCCACCAATAACAATGTGATCCTTTCCCAAACACTAACAATGAGGGATGGTGAGATTATTCTAATTATGGCTACTCGAGAAATTATCAAGAAATATATCCTTATGCCAACTACAATTATCCATCGAGCTTCAATCAATTATGGTCTCAAGAACCAGATCTTTTGCAACCCCCACCTCAAAGTTCAGGTACTTCTTTAGAAGACCTTGTCAATACTTTTGATGCTAATAATTTGCAATTTCAACAGAAAATAGAGGCAAACATTCAGGAAACAAGGACAAGTCTTCAGGTAAGTATCCAGAATTTGGAAACACAAATGAGCCAATTGGCTAGTGGTGTGGCACGACGGGTAGAAGAAGGATCTGAGGAACTACATGAACAACTCCCTTCCCAGACTATGATTGATCCAAAGGAGAATGTTAGTGCCACACAACTTGAGGATGAATCAGAAAATCCAAGGGAACCCGAGGATGAGAAAGAACTTGAGATGGATTTACTTCTTGAAGATAATGAAGCTTCAATTCCAAATGAGAGTACTTCGGCACTTGAGGTAACGTTTAAGGTTCCAAATTTTACTAATGTTTCTTTTCCACATTTTCCTAGTAGATTCACAAAGTTCAAGGAGGAGGAACATGAATAACACCTGCCGGAAACCTTAAACAGCTTGTTAGCGGATGTCATTCAACAAGTACCAAAATATGCTCTATTCCTCGATGAGCAATGCACTACAAAGGATGATGGAATAATACTTGTAATGGATAATGCATCTACTGTTGTGCAAAGAAAGCTTCCTATCAAACGCACAAATTTGGGAAGTTTCATGTATGAGCCTGGCAAGCCTAAAAAGCCAAGAATGGGGTGCTGGTTAGGTTAGACAACTTAACTCAAGTACTAATTGGGAAGGCAACCCAAATAATGAAGAAATTATCAACCTGCATACTCAGATTTGCTTTCTTTTCATTTTCCTTTTATTATTGTTATTGTTTTTATTATTGTTTTTATGTTTATTTGTTAATTGTTTGTTTAGTATTTTAGGATTATTTAGGTTGCATTAGTTTGTTTTTTTTTAGTCTCAATTATTTCTATTCTTATTTTTATTAGTTCTTTTCTCTTACACATGATTCTTTCATTTGGGTTAATAGCATTACATTGAGGACAATGTAAGAATTAAGTGTGGGGGAAAATATTTAGGATTTCTTTTATTTTTGGCTATTTTTTGTATGAGTCTTTAATATAATAATAATTATTTTTAGTGTGTTTTAGTTTCTTTTTAATACAATGATGAGATATGAATTGTATAGGTCTAAAACTGGTTATTAGTGAGAAGATTTTCATGAGAATTGAGCTTGATACTATTTTTTATGAGCCAATGTTAATATGATATGTTGATTGAGAAATAAGCATGTTTAGACTTGATATTGACTTGTATAATCGTCCTTGTAAGTTTTTGAGCCTATGTGATTGATGCATTATACATATCAATCCAATTTCTTTCTTTAGTGCTCTTATGATTACATGATTCTCTAGAACTTGCTTTAAACCATTTAAGACTATATTGATGCATGTAACTACATAAATATGATAGAGGCATTAGGATTATAACCAGGGTCAAATAGCCATCCCTATTGATGTTCCAAGAGAACATCCCCCTAGTGAGCCAATTTGAGCCTACATTGAATAAGCTATTTCTTTGGTAACCATATCTTACACCTAGCCTAAATACATTTATATCTTTATCGTTGTTCTAAAGATGAACTAGAATGTTTGAGACATATTGCAAAAACAAATGATACTTTTTGAAAATTTGGGTTAGAACAAAAGATAAGTGTGGGGGAGGAGAAAGGTAAAAGTCAAGAGAAAAAGAAAAGGGAACATTGTAAAA
This sequence comes from Fremontodendron californicum, assembly GCA_030761205.1. Taxonomy (NCBI): domain Eukaryota; kingdom Viridiplantae; phylum Streptophyta; class Magnoliopsida; order Malvales; family Malvaceae; genus Fremontodendron; species Fremontodendron californicum. The sequence continues at coordinate 5,703,904 of JAULJL010000023.1, read as the reverse complement.
ATACATTCCCATAAAAAAAATTGAATCATCTCTTGAACTTCTAGTTAAAGAAAAGAAAAAGAATGTTACAAGGTAGGTTAGAATGAAGCAAATGCTCAACTTGAAAATTTAGCCTATGTGATTATGTACTTCCAAGGAATATTGAGAAAGTTTTATTTGCAAAATCTTATTATGTCTTTAAACTCTATGAAATATTGGGAACCTTTGTGATATCTTTATCATTTTATTCTTTAACCACATTACAACCCCTAGGCCCCATTACAACCTTGAATAAAGACCTCTTGATTTATGAAGTTATATGATCTAAATAGTGGAGAATAGGTGGACAAGCAAGCATATGGTAGAACTGTTTTCATGAGATTGATTGAGTGTAAACACTTTACCACTACTTTAAAAGAGTGAAAATCATGAGAATATCCCACGTGAGAATTTGAGATTAAGTTTGAATATGCACTATTTTGATTGAGATATATTATGTTAATATTGGCTTAACTCAAACTATTTACATTCAAGTATTATTTTTTGCTAAACTCTTTAAGCTATTGATTAGTTTATAAGACTTGTTCAATGATTATCTCTAATTTATATTGAAAGGATTAGTTGTAATTATTATTTTTAGTTTTATTTTTATTTTTCTTATGTTTTCAATGTTTGTGGGTATTGTCCTACTAAACCCTCACGAGACTAAACTCGTTCACTAGAGACACCTAGGGGTTTAAAGGTTTGTGTCACATGCTAAGTGTCACTGTGATTTCCTACAAAAGTGGATTAGATTAGATTTTCTTGTTTTGTTTTTATTTTGTTTTGCTCGAGGACTAGCAAAAAGCTAAATATGGGGGTATTTGATAAGCTCATAAAATATACATTTTATGTCTTTCTACCTTTAGTTTTTGTTATGTTTTTTATCTTTTTCTTGTTTACTTATATTATATTTTTGAATTATAGGTATATTTAGGAGAATGAAGTCAAAAGATATCAATAATGATGGTAAAAAGCTTACAAAATCACAATCATAAGATGGAAGAAGACTTGGGAGTCAAAAAGATCAAATTCTTAGTGCTAGATGATCAGGCAGATCTGACCTTCGAAGCTTGTTGCAAAGAAAACATTATGTTAAAATCATTATTTGAAGAAACTTCCTTCTTGAATTTTGAAGCTGACTTGAATACCTTTCCAATGATAGTTTACACGCCTAAATCGGACAATGAATGGTCATCCAAATTAGACGACAAAGTGCAAAATAGTGTAGCAGTTGCGAAACCAACGTCAACGGACAAAAAGCCACAAGTCAGCCTACTCGGCGCTGCGACGCTGACCTTACTGCCTCCAAAACCGAGAAAAATCGGGTTGCCTCCTAACTTCCTTGATCAACAAGAAAGGATTTTCAAGGTCAAAAAGCTCTATAAATATCATCTTTTGAGCCACACACTATTATAATCTTTTGAGGAGACTCAATGGATCATCAATTTTCTTCTTCTTCTCCATTATTTTATTTTCTTTTTAGTTTTATGTATATATTATCTATGTCTATGCTAGACTAAACTTCTCTTTGGTTAAGGGTGATTTCAAAGCCCTAGACATGTTTTATAATTGATTTTGAGATTCTATCTATCATCAGTGTTCTATCAAAGTTGCCTGTGTTTTTCTCTAAGAATTGTTCATGATGTTGTCTTGATTTGTTTAGGTGGCCAACTAGATAGATCTTGATAATTATCTAATGCTAGTTTAGAAATCTTGATCTGTGTAATTGTCTTGATTTCTATTCAATAGTGTCAATTTGTAATTCATGATTATGTTAGGTTTTCATGAATTATGAAGTGGAACATAAGATAAGTTGAATGAATCCATGTTTATGTGTTTGTTGCTTAGATCAACCTATCTATCTTATCATAAACTGCTATCACTTTGAATCTAATGATGTTTATCTTAGGTTATTTGATAGTTAGAGATTAAGTAGTGGCGTTCGTCCTGCTTAATTATGAATTAATGAAGGATTGGGGTAACACAAGATGTTGTTATCTACGGTTGTTAACTTTGATAGCTAATTGATGTTGATAGATCTGAAATTGATTTTCAATATGTCTAGTGGTGGAGAATGAAACCTTAACCATACTTCTCTTATATTTGATTTTCTCTTATTTATTTTCTTTTTACTTATCTTGTTTTTTTTTTTACTTTTAATTATTTCAAAACCCTATTTTCTTTTCTTATTCTTGAATTTAAGTTTTAAACTAGTAATTTATAAACTAAAAACTAATATCTGTGGATTCGATTCTTGCATGCTACTTTACTATAATTGATCATATTAATTGCAAGGTTTAATAAAAATACACTCTTTTGGGTGCATCAAAAGTAACGTTTAAAATATATAATTAATTAAATAAATTAAATGAGTGATAATTACATTAACAAAAAATAAGTAATAATCAAGATCCTAAAATTCAAATATATGAAATTTGCAAATACTTTAACTGTTTGAAACAATTAAAATCTGTATCCTAATTAAGATTTTTTATCTCATAAGTATCCACTTTTTCGAATCTTTGAGATGTGAAAAATGGTTTTGTAATATAAGAATAAAATTTTTTATTGTATTATTTAAATAAGATAACTAATCACTATAAATTTATTTTTAAATTGATAGCTATTTAATACTTTTGTCGCGTTTAAATCAAATGAAAAAACTAATGTTATGACAAAAGTTTTTAGAATTTTACAACATACATATATAATTTACTATTATCTAAGTGCAATCTAATATTTTGTAACATCCATAAAATTAGATAATATTCACATAAAATTATCGAAATGAAATTGGATAATTGGGTAGCTCATGGCAATAGGTAGCTTTTTTTATGATAGTTATTTTATACTTCTTGATAATTTTTTAAAGACAACAAATGAAGTATCATCTACCATGATAGAGTTCATATAAATAATGGAACAAAAAGACCAACGTGGAGTCACTTTCATTCATCTATATTAAAACTCAAGTAATGAGCGTGGTGTTGACATCTGTCAATATTTTATTGCTTGACGTCTTTCGTTTTTACATAATTAGTTATGCAAAACGGTGTCGTCTCATCTCTATTTCTATTACTTATGTTTGTTTCACATTCTCGAATTCGCTGAGCATTTATTGTTTTGCGCGTTATAACAGCTATTATGCATTTAATGCAGACAGCTGCTCTACATTCTGTATCTTTTAATGCCCTCTTTATTTCACGCGTTGAAGGAAAGAGAGAGTGTTTTTTTCTCTTTCTTCTATACGCATTTTTTCCAGAAAGTTTGAAGGTTCTGGGTGCTCTAAGTTATCAGAATAAAATCTTTTTCTTTGTTATGATGGAGGAATAAGGAAAGAATAGAAAAACTTTGGGATGCTTTGCACATATTTTGAAAGAAAAAGAAAAAAAAAGTGAAATAGAGAAAAGAAAGGGAACGATTCAAAGATGGAGAACGGGAGAGTTTCGCATTCTTTTCTTTTTTTTTAGATCTTTCTTTTCCGTTTGCTTCCTTTTTATGTTTTTTTCACCCTACACTCTTACTCTTTTTTGTCTTTCACCAGATCGTTGGCCTTGCGAGTCGGCCTAAGTGGAGGAAGAGTGAGGTGCGCCGATGTCCCAGCGGGCTGACCTCCCCTCACCGGAATCAGATTGAGGCCAACATTGACTCCGTTACTACAGATGATATTTGGGTCTGTTTTCTTCAAATTTTATTTTCAAATTTGTATTTATTTTTCGATTTTCTTGGTTCCTATCGCCGGTTATTCTAGGTTGTCCATTTCTCATTTTCTTTTTTTAAATATATTATGATGGAAAACAACTTATGCTGGGTTCAATCTTTGGGTTTTAATTTGCTAGGTTTCCTTTTGTTTGTAATTGCATGCAAAATTTATACTTTGTTTGTTTTTTTTTGTCATTGTGTTAGTTTCAGTTTTCTTTTGATAATTTTTTTAGCCTTGCTTGGGTTTATTGATTTTCAACTTCCTGCATGTTTGATTTCTTATTCTTAAATTTAAAGATCAGAAAAAATGGTGTCATTTTCTCTAATAACAATGTCAATTTTTTAGGGAGAGTTGGTGTGAAACAATGTGAACTGATATATTCTTTCAAGAAAAATAGTTCTTCAATTGAAAATGAATTATTGTCTTTTCAAGCATAAAATAATTTTTATTCTTGAGGAATTAATGGACCTAGACATATTAAAACAATGGCTTGGAAATTGGTGGATAAATATAAAGGAGAGGCATGATCTTGTGAATTCCATACTCCGGGGCGGAAAGCAAGATGCAGGCAAAACCTATGATTGCAATTTGGACAAAAACACCATTTGTGACAGTGGACAGAGTGGTAAGGATGCCACTGATTGTAATGATTCTCCTGTTGAACCAGGAAATGACGGGGAAAAAGATGCGAGTCTCGTTCCAGATCTTTCAAAGGATGATCGGCTGTCCCAGTTGAAATGGAAGTCATCTAGGAAGAGAAAACGTGTGACTGCGACGACATGTGTAAAGAAACTGAATTGCAGTCGAAATCTCATCAAAAGCACTTCATGGTCTGTTACTTGCGAAAGATTTTTGATCCCTGCATCCTTAAAAGTTGATAATGATAACTGCAAGTACATAAATGATCCATTATTCAGTTCTTCAGTAGTGCCGCCTCTAACAAGCTTGGTTATGACTAGATGATTGACTGATCTCATTGGAGATGTGGAGGTGTTGCTTTCTCCTTTTCTTTTTATTGGATTTTGCTTTTCCTTCATATAGTATACCTACTGGATTTAATGTTTTGTTGGAAATGTTCATTTGAGAAGAAGTCCAATGCATCCATCTCCTCCTCTTGTAACTTTAGCCTATGGAGCTCTAACTTGGAGTCTTTTTCAGGCTACAATTTTTGGATTCAGTATAATAAGTAATAACCTCGTAGATCTCTAACTTACTCGGCCTTATTTTTTTTAGGATGTTTGCTGGAGGATCTCAGTTTATCATTTGTCTGGTAATAAAATTTTTCATTTTTCTTGTGTTTTATGTTTCAAGTGTGAGCTATATGGGTTAATATCTGAAGTTGCCAATAGGGTTGCATGGATACTCGACAGCATGTGATGTGTTGTTTTGGCAGTTGGTTGGAATTTTGTTGAGTCTTAGCTCTGCCAATTCCATGACTTTGCAAACTTTGTTTACTAATCCCCCTGTTTAGTCCAATTCCATGGCAGAATAATGGCAGTGGTTCCTACTTCTTTAAGGAGGATCACTAAACGACATCGTTTAGAGCAACCATGGTAGGTCCAGTGGTAATCCATGTCATTATCACTATTAAGGAGTTTAATCCATGTCATGTCATTATCACTTTCCATTGTTGGGCCAATAAAAATAAAAATTTGTTGATTAGAAATTAAAAGAGTACGCTTTTGAAAAGGATTATTGTGTTAATTATCACTACATTTCCCGGACATAATTTAGAAATTGGGCAATTATAAGAATGTTTACAATTGGAAATTGTAATGAGTGAACTCAAGAAGAAAGAACCAGCCATTTTTTCTAACCTAGGTCACGTTTTTGACCTAGCAACTAAGGATATATATATTTTTTAATTTTTCTACTAAAAGAAACGCCGTTGCATATGTTGAATTTTAGATCCATTAAATATCACTTTTTAAAGATTTTTTTTTCTTTTAATTTGCTAACGATCAAAAACTAAGTGGATGACTGTTTGTTTTGCTGGTCATTAAAGTTAAAAGGCTGTAAATGGCGTCCTAGGTGCAAGTCGAATTGCTATATTTTACAGAAAATGGAAATCATTTTAACTTCGTGATATTATCAGGCTTCTAGAGGATAGAGGAGTTGGGGCATTTTGGGGAAGATTCTCCTAAAATTTTGAAGAGTTTCTTGTCTTATTCTAAAGCAAGATATGAATTTGTACATAGATAGGGGGGTCGTACCTAATCTAAACCATGACATGATGGATTAAATGAACTAAAAAGTTGTACATAGATATGAATTTGGTCTCATAAGCAACTTCTTTAAAGAAAATTATTATGGACTAGAACGATCCCCGCGCGATGTCGCGAAAATCAAATGTTAAATATATAATAACAATATTTTTAAAAACGAAAATTAACAATTAAACAAAAAAAAAAGAGAACGTGTCATAACAATTTATAAAGGCAGCTTAAAAGATAAATCTAAATGAAATAAAATTTATTGATTTGGTTTGTGAATTGACAAAAAAAAATCTTATTATGTAATAATAATAAAAATTAGTCTTTAAAAAAAAAACCAAATAAAATCATTTTTTTTTAAAACTGATAATTATGTCTATTTTTTTCTATTTGAAAACTGTACGTTCGATTATTTTTATTTTCTCTTTCTTATATTTATAGATATGTAATATTTTTTATTTTAATATTTATTTAAATAATAAAATTATTTTTTTCTAAATTATTTATTATTAAGCTAAATTGGTGGGAGTTGAAGTCTAAAACATTATAAGATTTTGATTAATATTGTTTGTACATAGTAATATACTCTATACCAAACTCACTCAATCATTAATTCTTAATTGAAGATTTCAAAAGTTAACCATTCAAAAGTAATTGTAGAATAACTTTCCAATGTCAAAGTTAATTGGATAATTTTCAACTTTTGATGTTCGACCAACTTCATGTCCTTTCTCATTATAATTTTTATTTATTTTTAATTTGGTTTCGCATTAATGGTTTCAGGTTCTGCTTACAGAAGGCCCCAAAAGACTTTATAAAGAATGAGATTGTACATAAGTTTCCATTTTTTCTTGCTTTTTTTCTTTTTGGATGCATGTAGTTTAAATGTGGACAATGAGCATACATGTATTATCCAGATAATATTGGCCTGAACCTGTGGGGTTAGTTACAAGGTATTTATTGTTAAGCTTTATCTTCATGTTCTGATATTGATAATCTTTTTTTTTTCCATTGGTGTTAACATAACGATTCCTGGATGTTGGTCTATAAATTTTCATCAGCAGCTTCGCCATTTTTGCCGTGGATTAAAAAAAACGAATAATAAAGGTGTTGTAATTAATTTTGTAAGGAAGAAACATAAAAATGAATATTTACCTGTGAAAGTAATGAAATAATTTATTAATGTTAATACTTATTATTTTTTTTAAAATGCTTTAATACACCAAAATAAAAAAATAAATTAAAAAACTTTACCGTCCACGGCGAAGCGCGAGTTTTCACTAGTTTAGCTAATATTTCGAGCAAGAATTTCAAATGATAATTTGAGGCTTTTAGACGTGAATGAAAATCTATCAAGGATATAAAAATTTTAATAATTTTTTCACTATAAAAAAAAAAAAAAGTTAATAGATCTATTGGTGGAAAGGGTAAGAAAAATAAAAGTAAAAAAAGAAAAAGAAAAAATAATTAAAATTAATCCAACTACGATGTAGACAATTTGGCCATGTAGATGATGCGTTTGATTTGACATGATTTTTAATACCCCATTTAAAGAAAAAAGATTAAAAGTATCCTTATTTGAGAATAAAAATTTTAATGTGCCCACCCTAAGAAAAACTCCACTCTACCGTACAACTCCTCATCCGAAACCCGCTTTCTCCTTTGTAAAAGACTGAGTGATTTCATAATTGACATTACCTACAAATGCAAAATAAATCAATGCTATATCAATAATTCTTGTGTTTTAAAACATAATGTATGTAATTATATTCTTTTGCTATACATGTGGAGGCTATTGCTTTTTAAAAAATAATTGAGATTTTTTTGCTTTGGTCTCAAATATTCTTTCAAATTGTGTCTGACCATGCAAGTTAAAGAAAATGAAAAGCAAAATTATTAAAATCCTATATCTTCAAACTTAACGGTAAATTTGAAAAATAAAATCAATAAAATTTTAAAATCTTTTTATTTTTAATGCTTGGATTAATGTTTAGTGAGTAGTATTAGTGTTTTAAAAACTTTGTGGTTGACCTAAGTGTTAGAACATTTTATTTTTTGGTTAGTGGTCGAAGTCTAAAGACTCTTTATTTTCTACATTTTTTACAAAAAAAAAAAAAAAAATCTTGGAGGCCTACTAAGTCCTTTTAAATATATAAATTATATTATAAAATTTTGTTTCTTTGAATAAAAATCAATAGAAAATCCGTTTTCTTGGAGTTAAATGATTTGTATAACATGATGGTAATTCCTAACATGTGGATCATGCATCAAACCATTTCTCAAAATGATAGAAAGGACTGATGAAATTATTTAATTGCGAAATAATTGTTTATCATTTTTCTTACTCATGTAGAATTTAAATTTGTCAATTCAAATTAAACACTTAATGCAATTCATATACATTTACATAATTAAAATTTGTATAACTACTGCAAAATTTAAAAACTCCCTAATCATTAAAATTAGTATACAATAAATGAAAATAAATTAATAATTCATCCCTCTTTTTCAAGCAAGGACTAATTAACTCCTAACTAAATTCCATCCACATTTTAATCCTAAATTTCTTTTACCAAATCCAAGGGCATAGCAGTTACATGGCCCATGGACATGTCTTATTTTGAGCAACTTCTATTGATATCAATAATGTAAGGTTATTGAAATTTTAAATATAAAGTTATTGAAATCTAAGATTGTTATATAGCTTTTTTGATAATCATTAGAAAAAATTAGATAATTTTGTAGATTTTTTTATATCTTTTGTAATTTCTTTATAATTTTTATAGCTTTTTGGGTAACTTTGACCTGCAAAATCATAAAACTTTTATATACATTATAGATTTTAAAATTAACTAAACAAATTATTTCTTAGAAAAATAATGTCTGATCTGATCTTGAATATTCAAATCCAAATTAAATATATTTTGCTATGCTCATGAGTCAAGATATTTGTGCTCAAAATAATAGTATTGAAAATATTACAAACTTACAAATGTTATTTTAATTTTTTTAATTGTCTTATTGGATTTTAAATTTCCCTTTCTTTATATCTATAGCATGTTTGTTAGTTTATTAATACATATATTTCGTGATTGATTAATTTTATTTTAATTTTAAGTTCAATTAAGGTTTAAAGAAAAAAAAATAACATTTATCTATGTGTTGTTAGAATTGCTAACCATTATTCTCAAAAAGAAAAACAATGGCTAACCATTGTTTTCGTTGTGTAATTAGGGATGGCAATGGAGCGGGGCGGGGGCGGATTTTGCAGTATCCTCCCCCGCCCCGCCATAGCACTGCTCTGCCCCGCCCCCCGCCCCGCTTCGCCGTGGATGTTGAAATTTCAATACCACTACCGCCTCCATGGATGTCGGTTACATCCATAACCGCCCCGCCCTGCTCCGCCCCATTTGATATTTATTAATTATTTTTATTTTTTTCAAATAATAAAGCATTATAAAAATTTTTTAATATAAATTCAATATAAACATGTTTCTAATCTAGGAAGAAAAAAAAAATAAAGTATTAGGTTTAAGTTTTTAAAAAGAAAAATAAAAATAATAAGTTTAATTATATTATTTAATTATTCTTTTAAGAGCTAAATATTTAAGGGTAAAATTGTAATTTCAGTATTCGGGACGGGGCGGTGCGGAGCAGGCAATTATCACAACTGCTCCATCCCCGCCTTTCAAACAAAAAAAACCGCACCGCCCCGCTCCGCCTTCATTGTTCAAAAAAAAAAAACCTCTCCATTCGGATCGGATCGATTCGAAATCCATCGGTCGGATCGGGTTTTGCCATCCCTATGTGTAATACACATACACATAAAGGAGTTCAGAAATAGAACATCGGCATTAGCATCAATCTATGGACTACTTTGCTTTGAAACTTTTGTTGTTAGTAAACTAAAGTTTCATATTTTTTTTGGTACAAAAGAGGTCGTAGTTTAGGAATAGAAGAATGAGTTACAGATACTGAGATTCGAATCCCAAATTTGTGATCGTCACATTTTAAGGGTGACTGCATGAATCAAATGAGCTAAGTCTTGGATTCCATATATTTTTTTTGTTGCCCATTAATATTTCTCATGCTTTTTTTCCCCTAAGCTCATTATATTTTATTCGAATTTAAGTTATAAATCGTATTTATGTATTTCATTTAGACTTTAACTTTATAATTATCAGTAAGATTTCTTGCTAATACATATATTTCATCTTTTTTTTCTTTTTCTTTTTTTATTTTAATTTTAATTAGGTTTTTACGTATTTCACCGGAATAAAATATAATTTACAATCCTGAAATTTTAACACTTAATAAATTTTAAAAATGACAATTAAACTGTCAAAATAATTACAATTAAAAGCCCAATTAAAATTTACTCTTTAGAGTCAACTTAGAATTCATTTAAATTGAATGTAGTCTACAATGATTTTTCATTTTCATGTCTGACATTTAATTCACATAGTTGTAACAATGTTTTTTAGTAACCGCACAAAATTCAAAACCTCATAAACTAAAAATTAAAAATTAAATCATTAAATATGAATAATTTCCAATTAAAACCCATCTAAAGTATAATTAATGCCCATAAGAAGACTTGGCAAGTTGATAGTATACCTTTGCATGCAAATTTCAAGCCGTTGATCTAATATAATTAATTAAATATGAAGTTAATGATTCATATTCTACAAAATATACATGCTCAAATATCCAATTAAAGTAACAATTAAATTAATAATAATAAAAAAAAAAAACTATCTATAAAAATTATGACTGCTTAAAATCCGTATGTATGTTAGGTATATCAAGAATTTTATTTCTTAGAATTATACTCAATTTCAACAATTAAGTCATTATAATGTACAAAATTTCTATGCTTTTTAAAGCATCATTATACCCAAAAAAAATAGAAATAGGCGCCTTAAATTTCTCATGAACTTCTAGCAATAATTATGGTAAAGTATACGATATAACTATATGCAATTTCTTCATAGAAGTATAGAAAAATTCAATCCAAAATGGTTCTTGTGTAAAGACATGCTATATGTTTAATTTTTAACTCAAATCTTCACAACAAATAAAAGAAAATTCAAGTTGATATCGAACTTTGAGTTATCAGCTTTACTCATCTATAATTTACCACTATTTGAAAATATTTTTAAATATATTTTATTGAAATTAGCTACCTCTAAAATACATTAAAAAGACCTATACTTAAATCAATATTTTATTTTAAGTTATCATCACTCACTTAAATTAACGCATTTCAAGATTACATTACCATTCACAAATTACAAATCTTGATTGATTGGTTGTGTAGGCTAAAAAAATTAAAAAAATAAATAAATAGAAAAATGTTTTCATTACAATTTGCATTTATCTACCTAGATAAAACCCATTTCATGCATTGAGAAATCAAAACAAAGAAAACACCCAAGTTAGATAAATTTCTTTTGTTAAATTTGAAACTAAAACTTTTATCGAATATTGATAATAAAATAAAATTTGATTCTTGCATTATTTGAGGGAGAGAGATGTACAACAATTAAGTTACTTTGCAAACACGCCAAGAACTTTTCTTTCCACAATTTAAATAGAGAAGTTTATGGTTCCCTACAAAAAATTTAAATCTTATTTAAAACCCATGAACTATAAAAATTAAATAAAAGAAAAGAACAAAAATGATTCAATCATTTGGTTCCTTTAAATATGTAACTACATCCAAATAAATTTCATAATTACAAAATAAGAGAACTCAATGAGCACTATATACAAAAATAATAATAAAAATAAGAAACAAAAATGAGATTAAAAATTTATAAGTAAAGTATACATATTAAGAATCAAAATGAGCACTATATACAAAAATAATAATAGAAATAAGAAACAAAAAAGAGATTAAAAATTTATAAGTAAAGTATACATATTAAGAATCAAAGTGAGCATTCCACTAATATTGATAGACAAGGGATATTAAAAAAACTTTTGTAATAATATCCGATAGCATCAAAGCTAAATCGTCAATTGGCATAATTTGACAAAGATTTTTTTTTTTTTTTCATCCAAAACAGAAAGTAGCAATCCACTTCATGTGGCTAATTTCCAGTGTTATCGGTACCGTATCGATATCGGTACGGTCGGTACGTATCGTTTTTAAGATAAATCGAAACGGTATCAATCTCGTTTCATTTCGATTTTGGTACCGGTCCGTACCGGTCGTACCGGTCCGTACCGGTCGTACCGGTCAGTACCGGTACGTATCGGTTTGTACAAAATTTTGATTTTTTTTAATTTAAAAATGCACTTATTTGAATTTTTAAACCTTCAAATTTTTTGTGTCATAATCATTTTTATTTTTTTCATAATTATATTTAATATATATTTATATGTTCATTAAATTAGGTTCTTGGACATAATTAATAATAATTAATTATTTTTTTAACATTTTAATATTTATTTTACCTATTTGATGTTTAAAAATTTTAGATATTAAATATTTAAAATTTATATTTGTATAAAAACATATATATGCATGTAATGGATGTATATTTGCATGTGTACATAATATATATTTTATTAAAAAAACTTGAAAATAGGTTATACATATAGATATATGAAAAAATATTTAAAAAATATCAATAAATCCGAAACGGTACGCCGAAACACACCGATATCAGTACGTACCAATATCAGAACAAAAACGATAAATCCACCGGTACGATATTGACTACCTTGCTAATTTCTGCTTTCCTTTTGAAATTGTGGAGCAACCTGAAAATGGTTCAAGAAAGTATGAACACTGTTATTGTCATCATCAGATTCATAATAAAACTAACTAAAATAATAAATTATTATAACTAAAATTCAAGAAGATAAAAAGCAACACAAATATATTTGAAAGATAGAAGAGAAATAATTTTATATTAAATCAAGCTTACCTTCCCAGTTCCCAAATGCAAGATTTGGATTTTCATGGCTATTTTTCTTCTTACTTGAAAGTGGATTTAGACCCTAAAAAATTTAAGAAGACAAAAAAAAAATCTTTAAAATGTTATTTATACAAAAAATCTTTAAAATGTTATTTATACAAAAAAAGAGAAAAAATTATAACCGTAAAATAAAATTAATTACAATAAATCCCAATTGACACCCTACAATAAAATCAAATTTTAAAAACTTTAAAACTATTGATTTCATAACCCAATTGAAACCCCCACAATAAAATCAAAACTTAAAAGATTTTAAAACTATTGATTTAATAAAAATATAACACTCCTCCCAATAATAATATTAATAGGTATAATCATTTCAAATTCTCACTCTCTTTATCTCTCTTTTATTTCGTCAAATTCTCACCTAATAATTGTGCAGTGCCAAAAACATTATGAAATATAAATTTGGTTATTTCATTTTCATAGCTAGAGAATCCTAAGCGATATATATATATATATATATATATATATATATTAACCGAAATGTTAAAAGAATTAAAAGGCAGAAAGAAGATGAGTGGACAAAAAGAAGAAGAAGAGTTTATTTGTCTTTATTGGAGTTTTCTTATTAAAAGACTAATCTAACCCTATTTACTTAAGGAGTGGAGAAGACTACTTTAACCCTATTTACTTCTATTAGGAGATGAAAATACTTATTATATAGATGTAAAGATGTACATTCAGTTAATAATTAAATCAAAATTATCATTAATTGAATTAATCAAATTTTATTTTTTTTAATCGTTAATGAAATATAAAAAGTTTATTTTTAATCGATTGAAATTATTTCGATTAATTCGGTTAATTGAATTAATCAAACTTCAATTATTTTATTGACAAAAAGTTAAAATTATATTTTAAAATCCTAAAGTTTTAATTTTTTATAATTCAAATAAGTATAATCATCTAATAAATATTCAAATGTCAAATATAAATAAAGAGTACATCCATAATAAAAAAATAAATTCAACAATATAAAACTTAAAACATATAATAAAGATTAAAAATATAACATTATATATATATTTCGGATAATTCAATTAAATCGATTATTTTTTAATTTCGAATCGAATTAATCGATAATAAAATTTTTAAAAATTTTATATTGATAACCGATTAATTTTTTCGATTAATCGATTGACCAAAATAAATACGACTTCGATCAATTAATTCAGTCAAAATTGAATTATGCACACCCCTAAAATTTCATCTCTTACTAGATAGCACTAAAGTAGGCTATCACCTTTCTTTTACTATCAAGATAAACTATCTTATTAATTGAATCAATATATTGTTGATAATATGTACCCAAAAAAAAAATATTGTTGATAATATTATAAAAGGTAAATTACATGTTTAATCATTCAACTTTAGATATTTTTTATTTTAATCATCTAATTATAAAAAATCATAATTTTGTCATTAACATTTCAAAAATTTTAATTTTTTATCACTCAATCATTAAAAGTTAATGGTTGACCGGCTTTCCACATTATCTGACATTCATGTCATTTAATTTTTTATCACCTACGTGACATTGCTTGCCATGTCATTTAACATGCAACATGACAATATTGATGTGGCATTAGATATATATATTTTAAATACATTTCCGCATTCAACTCTAAAATTTCTTAAAACCCCAAAAAAACCCAAAAAGCCAAATGAACACAGTCCATCCAAGAGAAGCCAAAAACTAGTGCAAAGTACCAACGGCAATGAAAATGAAAAACAGGTTTCAAGAGTAAAAACATGAAGTAATCTTTATTGTTTTATATATATATATATATATATATATATAAGTTAAATATTATTGGCGAATTGGGCAGTGACTTTATCTTTAATTGTAATTTAGGTTGTTAATTAAAACATAAAACTCTAGTTATCATCTAAACTGGATATCATGTAGGTGATGTTTGATATAGGATGATCTTCTTAAAATCGAAAGTAATCTAATCATCGTGATTAGATTATTATGTTTGGTAGTAATTTAGGGATCTTATATGGCAGTGATCTTAGATCACTATATTGTGGGGTCATCTGAATCACATCCAAAAGGGTAAGAAGATTTTATTACCGAGAGAGAGTGATACCCATCAAATATGTTTCTTTAAAAATTTATTCTCGAAGTGATGCCCAGCAAATTATGTTTCTTTACAAATTTTTAATTTTTATAAACAAATCTTCACTTTTTAATCATCTTATACAAGACAAACTTATGTGATCATTAGATATGAATATGTTAATAACTTTGAATTATACTCATTAGTACTAGCTCATACCTTATAATTTTCTGTAAAATAATAAATTCTTATTTTATAAATTGTTCATTCAATAAAAATTAAAATCGTTGCGTTCATTAAATAGTATTATTATTAATAATAAGGTTATTTTGGGTGTTCTATATTCAATAATATTTTTTTATGTAATATAAAACACAATAATTTAAGATTACCAATGATTTATAATATTACACCAAACATAGTAATTTAAAGTCACTAGTGATCAAATCACCTTAGTGATCTTATTACCATGATAATTAGTGTTGGTGATCTTATTAATATGGTAATTAGATCAACACGGTGATTTTAAAAACGATACCATTAAAGTTATTATAACTTTTTTTTTATTGTGGTTATTAGATAATTTTTTATTATTAAAAATATGAAGTTAATTATTTTTATTAATAATTGATATAGATTTATATTATTTTAATTAAATTGAACTATATATATACACAAAAATTAAGAATAACATATATGTATCGTATTTCATTTTTACTAAGCGAACCGAAGAAAACTATCTCTATCGAAATTTAGTTTCAATTAATCATATTTCATTATTCTTACTAAGCGAATAGAAGAAAACTACCCCTATCAAATTAGGTTCTAGATAAATAGCAATTTGTGTCTCAGTCCCTGTTCCTCGTGCCAAACCGATCTGCGTTCCAAATGACACTAATTACAATCACATTTCAACAAACCCAAAATCTCAGCCAGTCAAACCTAAAAACAACAACAACAACAAATGAATTGTGTGAAGGGTCGGGTTAGGCTTATTTGGAGGATTTGAGGTTTTTTGTAGGTTTGTTTAAGGAAGAAGGAGAGAAGATGAAGAGTTGGGGTGTTGGTTTTCCGATGGATGACAATGTAGACAAAGAAGAAAGCCACCAACAACGGTGGTTGTGATGGCAGAGGCAAGGGCCTTAGTTTTAGTTTTTTGGTAGGAAGGATGATGAATAAGAAAATGAAGGTGGTAGAGGTGGCAACGGTAAATGAAGCCTAGATCTAGGTTTTTGAGTTTCAGATTTTGTTGATTTGTGACGGTGAATAAAAAATCGAATAGGTTGAATCGAGAATTAGTGGCCTATTCGCTTCGGTACTATATAAAATTGGGCTTTTCTTGAACCGG
Organism: Fremontodendron californicum; assembly: GCA_030761205.1. NCBI lineage: Eukaryota > Viridiplantae > Streptophyta > Magnoliopsida > Malvales > Malvaceae > Fremontodendron > Fremontodendron californicum. The sequence goes on along the minus strand of JAULJL010000023.1, from coordinate 5,687,564 downwards.
TGAAAAACCGATTCAACCGGTTAAAAATCATTTTTTATTTTATTTTTTCAAATTTTTTTTTTGAAAGTAATGGAATTTGAACCCTTAATCTCATTTTTTATATTAAAGATCATATCACTAAATCAAATATATATTTTTATTAATTATTTACTATATTTATTACTTATTTAATGTTAAAATTATTTTTTATATATATTCAAAAATATTTTGATCAAACCGGTTGGTCTAACTACATTAAATTGTCTAAAGTTGGGTGATTAAACTTGTATTTATGCTATTATAAAGGGATTAATATTAAATTTGTCACTATATAATAGCTCAATATTAAATTTTATCATTGTAATTCAATTTTATTGAGCTAATATATTTTTAATTTTATATTAATTTTTAGATAAAAAAATAACATAATTAAAACTTTTCACGAAATATTTCGTTATTGCAAATTGTAAATTTTCATCAATTTTATTATTATTTTTTCAAAAATTAATAAAATAAAAAATATAATAACAATATTTAATAAAATTAAAATACGATAAGAATAACATTTAATATTGACTCATTACATAATAGAAAATTTAATCTTAATCTCTATTTATAAATCTCGAATCCTTATTCCTCGCCGGAGCAAACTCTTAAATAGACATGATAATTTATGTATGTATATTGTATTTTGTGTTTTTACCATATCAATCGTGTAAATATAAATACGATAAATTATTAAACGTGTTAAAATTTTAAATATGAATATAATACGCATATTAAATGTATCATGTTAATCATTTAAAATTATTGTGTTATTTTATTATTTTATTTTTATGCTTATTAAACGTACAATATTTGTATCGTATTTAATATTTGTATTTTTTATGTGTGTCCAAAATTATCAATCTATCTTCTATCCTTAGTAGAGGCCTTCTTGGGCTATATAAAGTATAAAGCCGACAAATTAGAGAGGCTTTAAGGCCCAAATTTTAGTGTCCCACACCACAAAATAAAATAACAACCCAAAGCTACCACCAAAACCAAATTTTACATTTCGTTTTTTTTTAATTTTTTTTACCTTATTTTAGCCCTCATCTTCTTCTTCTTCGAGGTTCCAATTCCCAGTTCTCCTTCATTCTTTCTTCAATCTTCCTCAAAGTCGGCAACTTATTTTTCTTATTGGGTTTCTCGTATCCACCTGCTTCTTCAATTCAAGGTTTCAATTTTCTTTTCCATTATCTAATTATTATTTTGTTGTAATTTTTATAATTCAATTCTGTGGATGTATCTATAAATTAAGTTGGTTTAGCAATTTTCAATTATGTTTTTGAGATTGTTTTTGTTGAGGGAATAGAAAAGAGAACTGGGTATTTTTTTTAATTCTATTCTCTGCTGTTAATAGATTTTTCTGCTGTGGTTATAGCCGATAGGGTTGTTTATTGTAATCCATGTATGGGCATTTATTTTGATTAGAAAAGGAATAATTTTGATTGGATTTGATTCCTTTGAATCTTAAAATTGTCGATATAATCTAATAATACAAGCTTTGATATATTCTCAGGTTTTGTTCTTATCCGAATTCCCGATTGCCTTATTGTTATTTACCAATGCTGACTGCTAGTGTTACTGCCCCCTCGTTGCCTCTATTATCTCCCGGTATGCTATTTTTCTATGCTAATTTTCCTAGAATTTCTCATTTTGCTAACGAGTGCCTTAAGAATATTTGTTAAGGGTAGTTAAGTTACTATTTATAGTAATACTCTTATATTAAATGCAGTAGTTGATGGTACAGTCCCTTTCCCTATCTTGACAGATTATTCAAAAAGAAAAGATTAAGTAGTGATAGGTTTCTTCGAGGGAACCCAACAAACCTCCAAAGACACTAAGTGTTTAGTGGATAATGAACTCTGCCTTTATTTCATAGTTCAGTAGCCATTATATAGGCTAGATACTTATTACTTGCATGAAAATAGGAACAAATAAATAGAAATCTTAACAACCCACAACTAATAGATAAGCTTCAAAAATAAAAATCAATTTATTTTAACTACTTCCAGAAAATCACGTAACATTCCCTCTCCCTTAACTTTGGCCATTGTCCTCAAGGGCATAATCAGGGAATTGCTTCTTCATCTGTTCCAAATCCTCCATGTGGACTCAGCTGGAGAAAGACCTTGCTACTGAATCAAAATTTCTGTTTTGTTCTTCATTCTTTGGTCCAGAATAGCTTGTGGGTGAGGCTGCAACTTATACTCTTGCGTCATTGGTAATTGTGGTTGAATGGAAACACCATTTCCAAGTTTCTTTTTAGCAGAGAAACATGGAAAACAGGATGGATGCAGGATTCGGGTGGCAATTCCAATTTGTATGCTACTGTACCTAATCTTTTTCAGAACCTTAAATGGCCCATAATATCTTGGAGACAGCTTGGTATTTCTTCTTAATGATATGGATGCTTGTTTGTAAGGCCGAAGCTTGAGAAAAACCCAATCTCCATCTGCAAATTCCCTTTCCTTGTGACGTGAGTCAAATTTTCTTCATTCTGGACTGAGCTTCCTTGATGTTGCACTTCAAATCTTTAATAACTTGGTCTCACTGCATTAGGTTCTGTTCCACTGCAGCCACTTTAGTAGTTCCTTTAACATAGGACAGAAGTGAAGGTGGATTGCGCCCATATACAGCTTCAAATGGAGTTCTTTTTATAGCCGAATGCCAACTGGTGTTGTAACAATATTTTGCCCATGACAACCATTTGAACCATTCCTTAGGCTGACAGCTTGTAAAACATCTTAAATACATCTCCAATGTTCGATTCACAACCTCTGTTTGTCCATCTGTCTGGGGATGATAAGCTGAACTATAATTAAAATGAGTACCATTCAAACGAAATATTTTAGACCAAAACGTGCTAGTGAAAGTGGGGTCACGGTCACAAACAATTGTTCTTGGCATGCCATGCAACTTGAAAATGTGATAAAAAAATAATTGAGTGATTCCTACAGCAGTATAAGGATGAGTAACAGGAATAAAGTGAGCATATTTGGAGAACCTGTCCACCACTACCATTATAGTGGATTTCCCTCTTGAGATAGGAAGTTCATCCTCAAAATCCATTGAAATATCTTCCCATACCTGACTAGGAATTGGTAATGGTTGCAAAAGACCCGCTGGAGCAACATTCTCTACCTTGTGGCGTTGACAGATATCACAATTCTTTATAAACTCCTTGATCTGTCCTCTCATGCCCCTCCAATAAAAGTTGCTTTGAATGCGATGAAGTGTCTTTTGATAGCCTTCATGAGTGCTATTGTGAAATTGCTCAATAATGGTTGGAAGTAGAGAAGAATCTGCTGCTAGATAAACTTTGTCTTTAAAAAATAAAATTCCATCTTCAAATCTCCATGGTCCCACAACTTCATCTTGAAGAATCTTTTGAATGAGTTCACTTAGTTCAGCTTTAGAAGCATTTTCTTCCTTGACAGCTTCTAGCCAATTAGGAATAGGATAAGAAATAGTTGTCAACCTTCCTTCATCTCGTCTAGACAATGCATCAACAACAATATTTTCCTTGCCTTTCTTGTATTGAATTACAAAGTCAAATCCCATGAGCTTATACAGCCACCTTTGTTGAGCAGTGGTTGTAATCTGTTGTTGATCCCAGAGATATTTCAGACTCCTTTGATCTGTTCGCACAATAAATTGGCGTCCCAACAAATATGGCCTCCATTTTTGTACAGCTAACACCAAAGCCAGAATTTCCTTCTCATAAGTGGACAATAACAAATGATTCCCTCGCAAAGCATGGCTAAAGAAAGCGATTGGCCTCTACTGCAACAAAACAGCCCCTATTCCTGTTCCACTCGCATTGCATTCCACTATGAATTTCCTGGAGAAATCAGGAAGATCTAAAAATGGTGCACATGACATGGCTTCTTTCAAAGCTTGAAATGCCACTTCAGCCTCCATGTAAAGAATATTTCTTCAACATTTGAATAAGTGGATCAGCAATTTTGCCATAATCTTTAATGAATTTTCGGTAGTAACCGGTCAAGCCCAAAAATCCACGCATGGCCTTAGGAGAGTTAGGCTTCGGCCATTCCTTAATTGCCACTATCTTGTCAGGATCCATTGCTACCCCATTCTTAGACACCATATGGCTCAAGTACCTGACTGTTCCTGTCCAAATTCACATTTTTCTTTTTTGACAAACAACTTGTGAGATTGAAGGATTGACAGAGTAATCTTTAAATGATTGAGATGTTCTTCTAAGGATTTACTAAATACCAAAATATCATCAAAGAATACAAGGATGAACTTCCTCAAATAATTTTTAAATACCTCATTCATCAATGCTTGAAAGGTTGATAGGGCGTTGGTGAGTCCAAATGGCATTACCAAAAATTCATAATGCCCATGATGTGTGCGAAACGCTGTCTTTGGAACATCTTCAGGGCGTATTTTGATTTGGTTGTAACCAGAGCGTAAATCAAGTTTTGAAAAATAACTGGCTCCATGTAGCTCATCCAATAGTTCATCAATCATAGGAATGGGAAATTTGTCTTTTACAGTGGCTTTGTTGAGAGAACGGTAATCGACACACATACGCCAAGAACCATCATGCTTATTGACTAAGACAAATGGAGAGGAATATGGACTATTGCCGGGACGGATCACCCCTGTGGTAAGCATTTCAGACACCAACTTCTCTATTTCAGTCTTTTGAAATTGAGGATATCAGTAAGGTTTAACATTCACCGAACCATTTCCATGAATCAAGGGAATTTTGTGGTCATGTGCTCGTGGAGGTGGTAAACTTTTGGGCTCTTGGAACACATCTTTAAATTCTTCTAGGAGCAGCTTAATTCGTGAATGAGTGGAGGTTGCATTAATGTGTGGGCCTGCTATTGCATTCAATTGAAGTAACAAGCTTTGTTTGTACCTCTTACCATGCCATTGACCGCTGGTTCTCCCACCACTCTATTTTCTAAAGCTGATAAGCCATGCAAGGTCACCATTTTGCCATCAACTAAGAATTCCATCTGTAACTTGGAAAAGTCCCATATAATTGGACCTAGTGTCTGTAGCCATTGTGTACCCAATACCATATCCTTCTAATGGAAGCAAATAAAAATCCACAAACATAGAAATTCCAGGAAAAATTATTTCCACACCCAAGCACATACCTGGGCTCGGCAACCTTTCTCCTGAAGCCACAACCACTTTGGAAATTACCCTTCTTACTTAGCTTTAGTCCCGCCTTCCTAGCCAATACTTCGCTTATAAAATTGTGAGTGCTGCCCGAGTCAATTAATACAGTTGTCGTCAATTGTTTGATTCTTCCTTTGACACGCATGGTTTCAGGTGCACTAATCCCCCAAATCGCATTAATCCATGTTGTTGGCGATTCTTCTTCCTGAACATCATCAACCTCCATGACGACATCACCATCTTCTTCCTTTATGCATGCTTCAATTAAAAACAGCTTCTTGCAATGATGACCTGGGCTGGATTTTTCGTTGCAATTATAGCATAACCCTTTTGCTCTTCTTTCTTGCAACTCTGCTGGTGACATTCTTCAACTGGCAGATTAGGATGATTCACCATTCCTTCCTTTGTGGTTGAAGTTTTCTTAATTTTAGTCGGTGCTGCTCGTCGAAGGGACACATTACGAGCTTCATACAGTCTAGCTAACCCAATTGCAGCTGAAAGAGTTGTTGGTCGTCCTGCTAACACATCATCCTTTATACTATCTTTTATACCACTCACAAAACAGTTAACTTGACGAGTTTGGTGAAGGGGACCTGCCTTCGCCAATAATTTCTCAAACTCCTTCTGATAATCACGAACGGTCCCACTTTGTTGAAGTTTTTAAGCTCTCCAAAGAAATCAAGAAATTGTGGAGGGCCATACCGAGAATGAATTCCTTATGAAAACTCTTGCCACGAAACAACCCTGCCTTCTTGTTTAAGGAGTTGGAACCATAACTGAGCATCACCTTCAAGATGGAAGGAAGCCAAAGCTACTCGATCAAGTTCTGGTGTTTCATGAAACTGAAAAAATTGTTTTGCTCTGCATAACCAGCTAGTTGGGTCTTCATCACTGCGGAAACGAGGAAAATCGAGCTTAACGAGTTTAGGAGCATAGGAATGATGAGAATTGTTAAAGTTCAACCTCCCTCCATTATGCTTTGATGGAGCTTGAGAACTATCCCCAACGATCTCTCGAACACTTTGAGATGATAACTGATCGACTTTAGTGTTTAATCGATCAAATAGCACAGTCATCTTCTCCATGAAGTCTTGCTGCCTATCTAAGAGGGATCCGACCTGGGACTCCAATTTCTCGATTCTTTGAAACATTCCCAGGCTTTGATACCAAATTGGTACAGTCCCCTTCCCTATCTTGACAGATTATTCAAAAAGAAAAGATTAAGTAGTGATAGGTTTCTTCGAGGGAACCCAACAAACCTCCAGACACTAACACCACGTTTGGTTCACCGGAATAGCCATTCCATTACGGGACTATTTCGCGAGCTACAGTAACGCGACCGTTTGGTTTGCAAAATGGCCATTCAGCGAATGTCCGATTCCGGACTTATTCCTCAAAAGCACCGAATAGCCATTCAGCTCCTCCATCTCTGAATGGCTATTTGGTGCAAGCATGGAATACAAAAAAAAATTTGTTCCTAAAATGCCCCAAAACCAAAAAAAGAAAGACAGTAGTTTGAAAACAAAAAATCAACAAAAACCAAAACAAAATCAATACAACAGACCAGCAAAATGATTTTGGGCAAAAAATCAAAAGAAAACAAGAGTCTCTCTCCTATGGATTTCGGGTTAAGGTAGTTGTAGGGGGTTTTGGGGCTTAAAATTTAGGGAGGAGGAAGAGGATACAAAGGAGAAGAAAATATCAGAAAGTTAAAGCTTTTGGGATGGCGGCGGACGGCCAAAAAGAGGTAGAAGTTGCGAGTTGTTTTTGTAGATCTACGGCTTTCGAGTGATTTTTAGAAAAAACCAATTAGAAAAATGGAAAGAGGAGATTGAAAGGAAGCTTTGGGTGATATTTGGAGGTTTTTTGGGTTTAAGCGGCGGAGGTGGGCGGCGGCGGTTGCAGATCGGAATTTGGGTTTAGGTTCTGGTCTGTTGAAGAAGATGAAGGGGAGAGAGAGTAGAAAGAGAAAGTGGGAGGAAAAAATGAGAGGAGAGAGAAAGTCAATGACATTTATAAGAGAATAAAATTAATGAAAAATAAAAATATTTTATTATATTTTATTTTTTAAATATAATTTAAATATATATTTATTTATAAATATTTTAAATATATTATATTATAATTTTATTTAAAAATATATATTAAAATAATACATTAAATAATTTTATAATTTATTTTTTAATATATTTAATATAATTCAAAGAGATTAATAAATTAATTTTAAATTTTATTAAATAAAAAAGAATATTATTTATGTTAAGGGTAAAATAGTATTTTTATATTTATTCTTTACTTATTTCGTAATATCATTATAACCAACCAACTAAACAAATAGTATTCCCCCTTTATTCCATTCAATCAGTAATATCTATTACCACTTTATTCCATTTCTTCTCTATTCTATTCCCCCTTTATTCTATTCCCTCTTTATTCCATTCCAACGAACCAAACATGCTGTAAGTGTTTAGTGGATAATGAACTCTGCCTTTATTTCATAGTTCAGTAGCCATTATATAGGCTAGATACAACGGTTACTTGCATGAAAATAGGAACAAATAAATAGAAATCTTAACAACCCACAACTAATAGATAAGCTTCAAAAATAAAAATCAATTTATTTTAACTACTTCCAGAAAATCACGTAACAGTTGATAGTAAATTTGATGATTTCTAATGCATTGGAAATTGTAACTTACCTAATATGGTAACCTTAAAGAGTGTCCTTAGGGAACTCGGTAACAAAACCCTTTATACAATTGTGTTTGTTTTATGATAATATTTGTTATGATTTTCACCAGGAAGTCAATTGAAGACGCAAATTAAGCCGAGTGGCTGCTGTGGTGCTCTAAGAAGTTCTACGCGAAATAAGCCAGTAGGCCTTGGCTTACAATTAAAATCTATTGTTGGAAGAAGTAAAAAGCAATCTTTATCTGTTATTTGTGCTGCTGCTGCTGCTTTGGTAAGTTTGTCACTGTAAATAATCATGTACTATTCTGCCTTTTTGCTAGTTTATCAAAATTTTGAATTTTTTTATGCAGACAAAAGTATTTGATTTCCTTTAAAGTTGTTAACATGGACCAAAGAGTATTATAGATAGAGAATGTTGCTTCTTTTTCATCAATATCAAATTCAGAACTCTTTATATATGTTCACGTACTAGCATAAGCAGCGTTAAATCCTGAAATAGATGCAGTGAAGGAGAACAAAACTTCTGTGCACATATGCTTATGTGTGTCTGTGTGTGTTTCGTTTTACACATGCTAAAAGTAGAGGTTTTAATGATGTTGATATTCTGAGTTTGTGACCTGGTTTATTTTTCGTGCAGAATGCAACTTGCAGTGCATCGGGGCAAACCCAAACTGTTACTCGTGAGGCACCAACAATCACCCAAGCTCCGGTCCATGGTAATAACAAACATATACACTTTCAATAGGTTGCCAGAATTGGTTAGATGTATTCCTTTTTGTGTTTTTTTAGTTGGCCTCTAGCCACTCACTTTTAAGTTGAATGGTGGTTAGGAAGGTTATCAAGGGCTAGGTGATTTGTTATAATAGCTGAAGACATGGTGATAGAGATAGACATGTATTATTCTCATACTTTTTTAGACACTTAGCCATGCTGTGTCTGCGCTTGCGCTGTCATGCTCCATAGCCGGACACAGCATGGCTAAGTGCCTTGGTACTATTTTTAATGGTGTCCGGCTATGTTGCTCCGACTCTTCATTTTCTTGTAGTACCTGTGTCCTACACATATCCGGACATGGGTATGGGGATATGACCTTCCAAGGACCCTCTAAATACATGAAAAAACTTAGAAAGAAATGAACATACCCGTGTTGGACATATACCCGTACCCAACACTCACAGCTGAGTCCGAGTAACATAGGTGTCCGGTATCCCTTGGTTATCCAGGATTTCATTGAGTTCCGAACAACTTTAATGTTATTTTAATCTATATTTTTGGTGTATTATTTTCCTGCTATGGTATATTGGTGATAAATACTTAAGCTTGCAGGAGCTAGGGATAGAACCCTGGCCCTGTGGAACTCCATTTCCTTAGGTGGGATATAAGCTGCTCGCTTGAAGTCCACTGCTTTGGTTTACTCTTTTTTCTGTGAGTACAACTCCATGTAATTTTAGGAGAAAATGTGTCATTTAAATTGCTTAACATGGTTTATTGAATTGCAGCAAAGGAGAAATCACCACAACTGGATGATGGTGATTCTGGATTTCCTCCCCGTGATGATGATGGTGGTGGAGGTGGCGGTGGGGGTGGTGGGGGCAACTGGTCTGGTGGATTCTTCCTTTTTGGATTTCTTGCATTTTTAGGCTTCTTAAAGGATAAAGAAAGTGAAGAAGATTACCGGGACAGTCGAAGAAGATGAGAGACTCTGCAAATTGATAATATTTTTGGAAACTATTGCATATTGCTCTTCATGCTGTATTCTTTTTGACAACTAATAACCGTAAATTATCTTAAAATAGAATCTGTTGTTTACTAGACCTTGGTTCCAGCCCTCGTATTTTGTTTCACCGACACAATGCATTGGCAACTAGGGTCCAAGATGCATATATCCGGTCCCGGTCAAGGAAATCTAAACCAACAACAAGTTCATAGTCATTGAGAGATCTTTCCACTTTTCGAGTTGTAGCTTGACTCCTTGTGCTACTCCTCCAATGGTTGAGACTTCCTTGGAGTTAACCCAGACATAGATCTGGCTTTCCTGGTATCAGTATGATCCTGCTTTCTCTTCTTAATTTTTCATGTGCCATTTATTGTGATTAAACAAGCTTGAAATGGAGAATACACAACAGAGCTATAAATAAGCTTAGTACCAAAATGACAACTCGAAAATTCTTTTATCTTACTCCTGCTCCATATGCAGGCCTGCAATATTCTGTGACTGCTTAATGCCCCCACAAAAGCTTTGCTAAGGAACCTTCCATTTCTTCTGTTTTCTGGATTAACCCTCCTCCATTTCTTTTTTTTTTTTTTTTTTAACATCTTAGTATGAATTCGACACAAACAGAAATTCACTACTTGTTCCCATTCCGAATTCAATGAGAGACCTAAATCACCAATGCTTATTATCCTCTCTCTTTTTTTTTTTTTTTCTTTAATTTGAGGAAGAGGGGATTCGAACATGCTCTTTGAGGCAGGGAGATCATGCTTCAACCGTTGATGAAAAACAATGGACCGGATCGGTCGGATCGGTTCAATCGAAAATTGAATACATAAACGATCTGGTATGATGTATAGAATTGGAGATTCATTGAACTGATAGAAAATTGGTTCAATTTGTAAAAAACCAGATTTAGATGTTTTATTATTCTTTTTAATTTTTTTTTTTAAGTGATGAGATTTAAAGTTTTAGCTTCTTAGTTTTATATTAAAAAGACTATCATTAAGTTAAATATATATTTTTATTGCTTATTTAACATTTAAAATTGTTTTAATTAAACAACTGGTCGGCCGATTAAATCAATGATTGGAGGTCTCACCGGTTTAACTTTCGATCCGATTTTATAAATCTTGACTTCAACCACCAAATTAAATGTTCGGTTGTACCAATACTTTTTTATCTAGTCTTTAGAATTTTACTAGTTTATGCAGGATCATTCATAAAAAAAATAGCAAAACAACAATTCAAGTTTGATCCAAGGGTTGTGAAAATAACAATTCAGACTTGGGCTAATGAAGGATTGAGTTTCAAAATTCAAATCCTTTTGTCTCACTAATTTCTTTTTATGTACAAAATGTGCCAAAAGAAATAGAAGTATATACATGTAGTTTATGACAGTATCTACCTCTAGCTTGAATTCGAAATTGTAAATATATAAATAAAAAATAATTTTTTATTTATTTTAATAATACTAAAATATGATCATTTGCGTTGCATGTAATTAATTAGTATATTTTTATACCATATTTATGAGCATCATGTTCTTAATTGACACTAACTTGAGAAAATAAAATAAAATCATGCAAAATTATAGAATTTCATAAACTTCAAGTTGGCCTAAATCAAAGTATTTAGGACCTGTTCATGGCATGGCTGTTGGCAGTAGGAATTTTATCTTTTAAAGTTGTATGGATTTTAATAATAAAATTGATGAAAATTTGTCATTTCTATTAATTAGATATTTCATGAAATATTTTGATTACGTTATTTTTTTTTTAATCAGAACATAATATCCAACGGGATAGGTTAAGTTGGCAGGCCTAGATTTAATTTTTGTTGCCAATAGTTTTTTTTGGACGATTTATAAATCTAATGTAAATCTTTTATGAGGTTTGTGACATGCTCAAGTTTTGAAATAAGATAATCTTTCTCACATAAAATTTAAAATATCAGAAAAATAAATTTAAAAAAATGAATAAAACATAAAATATAATGATAAAATTTCTCATTTACATTAACATAATATATTGTGATATAATCTAATTTTATTATTTTTTTCAAAAACTAATATAGTTAAAAATACATTAAAAAATTCTATAAAATTTAATATTGAAACACAATATAATAATAAATTTATTTTAATTCCTTTATAATTGTTAAATGAAGATCTAGCAATCCATAAAACCATTTAAGTGTTAAAAAACTAGGAAAAGTAATCCTAAAGATTTTTGAGATTAAAAAGAGTTATTTACTACTTAGTATTATTAAATTAAAATGTCACATGAATTTTATATGTAAAAAAAAAAAAAATTAAGGGCACATATATATATATATATATATACCAAAAAATTGGACACAGGTAGGAGTATAAACGAGACATCTGTGCTCGCAAGCTATTCGGTTCTGCTCGAAAAAAACTCGAATTCAGCTCGATCATTGTCGAGTCGAGTTGGAGTTATCGAGCGAGCCAAATTCAAGTATCCTAATACTTGACTTGAGTAGTTCGCGAGCCTAATTGATTTTTTTTTTTAATATATATTTTATTTTTAATTAGTATTGAGAAAAACTCAATTCGAACTCGAATTCTAGCTTAAGTACAAATAATCGAGTTTGAAGTCGAGCATAGGAATCAAGCTCATTTTTTACTAAGTAAATGAGCCTAATCGAGCAAACTCAAGTAGTTTATTTTTATCTCAAATCGGACTTGAGTTTTAAAAATTTTATTCGATCGAACTCGAACCGAACTTTGAATCTCAAATTTCGAGTCGAATTCAAGCATTTTACTGTTTGAGTTCTGCTCGACTCGATTAGGCACAAGTGAATGTTGCGTTGAAATATATATATATATATATATATATATATATATATATATATATATCCATAGAGGGGAGGGATTCACTTACACTAGTGTAAAACTCATGAGTTTTAGACTATTGTCTGACCATTAGGTCAAAATTAATAGATGGCTTAGATTAAAACACGCTTTTTATTTTTTTTCCCAATTACACGATTCTTTCACGCTTTTGTTTTTTTACCGGTTCATCTCTTTCCTCTCTTTCTTTATCACTCTACCAAGGTATCTCTTTCTTTCATGATTTTAGCCTCTCTTTCTCCTTCAAATTCAAAGCTTAGAGTGAATCAAAAATTTATCTTCTCATTCAGGTGACAAAATTTATCTTTTCTATTGTATGAATTAAGATTTTTTCCCCAATATTTCACTCATAAATTTTATGGGTTTTCATTAAAACATACATTTTGGCTTAATGTTCATCTCCATGATCATTAAAACGTTAGAAGGGAAAGGCATAAGAATTTGTGTCCATTCGCTATGGTATTTTGTTTGCCTTGTTTCGATTTCTCTATTTCTTCATATGATTTGTGATTCCCCCTTATTCTGTATATTCTACTTTAATTTTTGAATAATCATTATAGAATGGATCTTACAGAGCAAACATGTTTCATCTTGAAAGTTGAAACATCAAGCACGATATAATAAGGAATGCTATTATAGTCATCTTATGGATATAATTCTTTCTTTTTATTTGACGCTTTAAATTTAGCAAAATTGTTCATACCAATATATATTATATATATTTTCTAAAACTGTTTGAATCATGGAGGTTCTGTTTGAGGAATTTTAGGGAATGATTTGTTAGCAAAAGAAATAAAAAAAACTTCCAGAGATCCGCAAGTGGCTCTTTGATCAGGTTGTTGCTTGAAGGGTAGGATTATATTGTTTTCTTAGCAGCTTTGGTGGGTAGTATTGTATTGTTTTCTCAGCAGCTTTGGTCATCAACCACAGAGCATAGCGTTGAAGTTGTATGTTCATGTTTTTCTCATATTGTTCTTTTCGAATCATTTGTTTACTAGAAGTTAGTGAAACTATTCTTTAATTGGTGCGTATATCATTTTAAGGATTGTGAAGTACTATGTTCTAAATAATGAATAAATTATGAAGGATTGTGAAGTAGTATTTTATTCCCATGAAAAATAGTACTTTGGGATCAGGTGTGGCTTTACGGAACTGAAACAATTAAATAATGTATGGTGTAGCTTTTCTAGATTGTAAAATTTGCAGTCTTTGCTTGCTAATGTCATAGACAGCTCTGCTGTTATACAAATTGCCTACTATTCTGTTTTGTTTGTTGTTTCCCGCATGATGCATCTACGTTTTTGCTCAATTTCACTAACATGAATTCGCACAGCACCATGTCATGGACTTTTTATTTTTCTATTTTGTTATAGTTTTTTTTAACTTTTTATTTTTCTATTTTGTTTTTCCAGGTTACATGCAAAATTAATTATATTATAGAGAGTTCATCATTGAAGGATCCCCAACTTATTGGTGATGTGAGTGAGCAAAGTGCACTAGTTAATGAATGTAGTAGTTTACAAGACAATGTTGTCAAGGAATCCGGGCCATTTATTGGAATGCAATTTGACTCCTTGGATAAGGCCGAAAGCTTTTATAAAATCTTTGCTAGGGAACAAGGTTTTGGTATTCGCATTCGGTCAAGTACAACAGGCTCTCAAAGTGATCAAATAGTAAGTTGTATTTATGTTTGTCGTAATGAAGATCAGTACCAAAAGAATGTTATAGAGAATAATGATAGTCAGAATGATGTCAAGATAACTACAAAAAGATGTTCGACTTTAAGAACAGGTTGTGGAGCATTGTTTAAGATAGCAAGGGTAAAGAAAGTCAGAAGTGGACTGTAAGAATCATTTTCAAATGAACATAATCATGATATGATTAGTCCCAAGAGTGTTTCTTATCTTAGATGCCAAAAGAAAATGACTTCTGCAGCTAAGAATCTTGTTGAAAAATTTAATGAAGAAGGAATTCCTTCGGGAAAAGTTGCAGTATTGTTTAGTAATGCAGACCAACAGTTTTTAGATAGAGATTGTTGGAATCATCTTAGAGATTTAAGGAGAAAAAATTTAGATGTTGGAGATGCCCAAGCTGTCCTATGTTTTTTTTGGGGAGAAAGCAAACTGAGAATCCTAATTTCTTTTATGTAATTCAGTGTGATGGTGATGCTCGTATGGTAAATTTATTTTGGGTTGATGCTCGATCCTGATTGGCTTATGAACATTTTGGTGATGTCATTACATTTGACACAACTTATAAAACTAATAAGTATAGTATGTCATTTGCTCCTTTTGTAAGATTAAATCACCATTGCCAATCAATTTTATTTGGTTGTGCTTTGTTGCAAGATGAATCTGAGCAAAGTTTCATTTGGTTATTTGAAACTTGGCTTGAGGCGATGCATGGAAAAGCACCGGTATAAATAATTACTAATCAAGATTTAGCTATAGGGGCTGTTGTGATGAAAGTGTTTCAAGAATCTCGCCATCGTCTATGCCTTTGGCATATAAAGAAAAATTTTCCAGAGAAGCTTTCCCATATATATCATAAGAAATCTGTTTTCAAACGTGAACTGAAGAGATGCATTTGTGAATCATCTACTGTGGAGGAGTTTGAGAAAGAGTGGCATGAACTGATGGTTAAGAATAATTTGGAGCAAAATGAATGGCTGCAGAGGTTGTACAAGATTCGAAATTCATGGATTCCTGTGTATAGTCGGAATACTTTCTTTGCAGGAATGAACACTACCCAAAGGAGTGAGAGCATAAATTCTTTTTTTGATTCTTTTGTAGATTCAACAACTACATTGTAAGAGTTTGTAGTGAAATACGAGAAGGTAGTTGACAGTCGCTACGCCAAAGAAAAAAAAGAAGATTTTGAATCAAGGCATAAGTCTCGGATTCTGAAAATTGGTTCTAAAATAGAGCATCATGGAGCATCGGTCTATACAAAGAATGTTTTTAATCTTTTTCAAGATGAACTTGTCAAAAGTAATCAATTCATAAAGCAAAAGGTAAGAAAAACTGAATCTTGCTATGACTATAAGGTGTCTAGTTGTTTTGATTCTCATGATAGCTTTCTTGTTCATCTTGATTTGAGCTCTAAAGTCGGTAATTGTGAATGCAATCTTTTTGAATTTATAGGCATCTTGTGTAGACATAAGTTGACAATTTTTCACTTTTAAAATATTGTTGAGATTCCGAATCACTATATTTTGAAACGCTGGACAAAAGAAGCAAATAAAGGTTATGGAATTTTTGAAAGTGGGCCAAGTCTTCAAGTTGATCATGAGAATTCAGCTTCTTTAAGAAGTTTACATGTTGGTCGTCTCATAAATCAATTATCTTTTTTTGTTGAAAAATCTGAAGAGATGTATAAAATCATTGTGGGAGACTTGGACCAGATACACCAAAAGGTTACCATGATGGAAAACCAAGTGTCTGCAATTACAGAGAAAGATAATGGTTCAAGTGAACAGTTGACGAGTGAAATGATTCATGAGGTAACAAAGAATCAGCTTAATCATATTCCTTTGTCAATCAATATTGGTGATCCACATATTTCTCAAAATAAAGGTTGCAAAAAAGGTAGTCATGAGTCTCAAAGTGGAAGATTTAAAAGCGGTCTTGAGATAGCTTTGGCTCTTACAACTGTGAAAAGACATCATGTCAAACTTGTGGAGGGTATGGTCATAACAAACGTAGCTGTAAAGGAATAGAAAAGTCTATAAATATGCCAACATCTGATAATGTAGAGTGAAAGGTATGACTTCTGATTCATTTATTTTTTATATTAAATATGCATTTTAATTGAAGATGTTAATTTTTTCCAGGTTTTTTATCTCTGTTTAAGTCATAACTGGTGGTTTGCAGATGGGTTAATGTCAGTAACTGCTAGACTCTGACTCTTAGGGAGTTATCATTGTTTCCTTGCATTGATTCTTTCTTCTAGGAACAAAATATTAGTAGATTACCATTCAATTCTATAGGCTGGTCAAAGAATAACAGGTTGATTCTATAGGTTTTTTCCTTTCCATTTTAGCTTTTACTTGTTACAGATTCTACACATTACATTAGCCTCATAGTTATATGTAGCATTGAATAAAATTGCTTAATTTTACACACAAAAAAAAAAAAACCCGGAACGTTCAAGTTTATTTTAGTTTCGCCTTTGTGCTATTTATTTATTGTTTGGAAAGATAGATTTCTTTATTTCTTTATTGTTTCTTCATGAGTGTTTTAGTTTTCATATTTCTCTTAAAATTGCTACTTCAGTAAGTTATTGGACAGTAATAGTTAATTTGATAGCTCTAACTTCCTTAATTACTATCATATCACTGTCATTATTTCTTCCATCACCGCAATTTCATATCGACAAATGAAGTTGGAGATTTCGTAGCAAATTCAAAAAGTTATCAGCATCATTCGTAGCTCGATTTATACATTTCTGACTTGGAATTCTTTTAACTGCCACATGCACGGCCTGGAACTTCATTAGTTTCCAAGTGTCCCCAATTTAACTACATTTCGCAATCACACTTCCCCTCCTTAATTAGTATCATAAATATATATTGATAAGTTGATTAACAAATAATCAAACACCCTTAGTTCTCAACTCTTACAAGGATTCTTCGCATTCCATAAGAAAATCCAAAAGTACGCAACAGCGAGCAAGAGTGGGTCTGAAGTAGAATCGAGGATGCAGGAGCCATGTCCCCAAGTGAACAGCGTAGTCCTAATTGTTCTTTTGACTCGGTTAGTTCCACTTTCTGCTTCAGGTCTTTAATCTCAATCACCTGATCGAGCAAAATCAAGAATTTAGCTATAATATTGATTTTCATGAAAATGAAATCATGAAAAAAGCAGCACATAATGAAAGCTATGTTAAGCTAAGCTTACATAATAAAATCACTGTAATGTATAAACTGGGAAGGAAAACAATAGGGCAATACTTTTCTTTTTCCAAGTTGTTCATAAGTTTCTAAAGCAATATATCATAAATATGATCTTATGGTGACTGCCACGAATTTAATTTGCTCCAACTAAATCATTAAGATGCTAGATATTGATGATATTTGTAGTGTGCACCACTAAAGAGCATCATACTACTGACAATTGGGGTATGAGCAATAATATCATGACAGTATTTTTTTTTTTGTGTGCAAGTACCACAAGTTTTGAGCTAATGTTATTTCTTTTGCTAACAAATCATTCCCTAAAATTCCTCAAACAGAACTTCCATGATTCAAACAGTTTTAGAAAAAATATATATAATACATTGGTATTGAACAATTTTGCTAAATTTCAAACGTCAAATAAAAAGAAAGAATTATATCCATAAAATGACTATAATAGCATTCCTTATTATATCGTGCTTGATGTTTCAACTTTCAAGATGAAACATGTTTGCTCTGTAAGATCCATTCCATAATGATTATTCAAAAATTAAAGTAGAATATACAGAATAAGGGGCAATCACAAATCATATGAAGAAATAGAGAAATCGAAACAAGGCAAACAAAATACTATAGCGAATGGACACAAATTCTTATGCCTTTCCCTTCTAACATTTTAATGAACATGGAGATGAACATTAAGCCAGTATGTATGTTTTAATGAAAACCCATAAAATTTATGAGTGAAATATTGGGGAAAAAATCTTAATTCATATAATAGAAAAGATAAATTTTGTCACCTGAATGAGAAGATAAATTTTTGATTCACTCCAAGCTTTGAATTCGAAGGAGAAAGAAAGGCTAAAATCGTGAAAGAAAGAGATACCTTGGTAGAGTGATAAAGAAAGGGAGGAAAGAGATGAACCGGTAAAAAAACAAAATCGTAAAAGAATCGTGTAATTGAAAAAAAAATAAAAAATATGTTTTAATCTAAGCCATCTATTAATTTTGACCTAATGATTAAAAAATAGTGTAAAACGTGTAAGTAGATCCTTCTCTTTATATATATATATATATATATATATATATATATATATATATATATATATATATGAATAAGAAAACTAAAATAAGGACAGAAGTAATTTGAAGAAAAAAAGGAATTTGATAACTCTTCTTTTAGGTACAGATAAATCGCGGCGACGCAGCCTCACTACAACAAAACATACCGAACTCCACTCTCACCCACGCCCCCCCTAGGGTTTTATCTAGGGTTTCGAATTTCGACTGTTCCTTTCTCTCTATTCCGCCAATGGCGAAGCCGACGAGAGGCCGTCGCTCACCTTCTATCTCCGGCTCCGGTTCCTCTTCCCGCTCCGGGTCAGACTCCAAGTCCAGCTCCCGTTCTCGGTCTGTGTCCAGGTCCAGATCTGCTTCCCCTTCTAGCTCTCGCTCTCGGTCCAGATCTTCCCTTTCTTCCTCTCCTTCCCGTAGCGGCAGCTCCCGAAGTCGCAGCCCTCCTTCTAAGCGCCGAAGGTCATTTCTTTCGCTCATCAGATTTTTGATACTTTAGAAATTGTTCACAAGGATTTAATAAATTTGAAGCTTTGAAAATTTTATTGAAGAAAAATTACATTTTGTTAATAGCAAAAAGAAACGAAAGAATTCAATTCTAAATGATTAGGTACTGTTTGGTTGTTATTTTTACTGGTTTGAATATAAAAATAAAAATTAGAGAATGAAGGGGAGTGGTTTTACTTTTACTTAATATGGAACAATTATGTTAGAATTGTGTTACATTTTAGTTATTTGTGCGTTTTTAATCAATTATAATTTTGGTTTTTATCGTTTTCTTTTGATTTTTTTTTTTTGCCTTTCAAATTCTTAGGAAGCAAGTGCAAATAGAAAAAAAAAAAGTGAAGTAACAACCAAACAGAGCCCTTAGTTGGAATCGTAGGGATATCAAAAATTTCTTCCTGTGTTGATATTGTTGAAGTTGGTACACTTTATTGTTGCTAATAGCTGAAAATGAATGATCTACCTAATAATAAGTACTTGGAAACTTGGCTCATGGGATTCAAGTTCTTCCAACTCATGTTATGCAATAATTTAACATTATTCAGATATGGTTGCTCGGAAGACTAGTAAGTGTAAATTCTGAGATTTTCTTGGCAGATGATTGAGTTAGAATCTAATATATGTGTATGATGTACAAGAGTTGGATCAAAATTATGAGTTGAGAGGTGGCAATGCAGTCAATATAATGAATAAAAACTTAGATTTTGGGATCCAAATGTCTTCTGCAATTGGGAATGCCATCCTCTTTATTGATATCGGTGTGTCAATTTTAAGATATTGTAACTGTCGGCTGTCGCTCCCACCTTTTTTTTTTTTTTTTTTTTTTTTTGTTGTTGTTGAAATGTGGTTATTATCCTTTCGAAAGTTTAAAATTGTATCTGAGTTTTCTTTTCTTTCCCTGACACAGTCCTGCTGCTGCATCTAGGCGAGGTCGTTCCCCTCCGCCACAATCTAAAAAAGCATCTCCAGCTCCAAGGTAATACAATGTTCAGTTCAGATTTATCAAATATTCTCAGTTTAAATTTCTGCGGAAGCTTTTACTTTATTCTATATGTATTGCATATGTTCTATATTATTAACAACTAGGAAAATGGAGTTTTTAAAGGTTTCTAATACATGAACAGAATTGTCAAAAAAGAAACTTGTTGTTAATCTGTTTTAAGTTAGTGGATCTGGGTTTCTAGTAGTAGAGAGAATCAATAATTCTCATAAGAAGAATTTTTATTTTAGTTATTCTTCCACAGGATAATGGTTATTTAAATTGTAGTTAGTTTCTTAGGAAACAAATGATGGTTTTTTTTTTTTTTTCCTTTTTTTTTTCTAGTTTTGAGGATGGGTAATTTTTCATTTCTTCCTGTTTTCTTCAATCATGATCAAATTTTGCCAGAGAAACTTTGACTTGGTTCGATGTCTTATATGCAATAGATGCAAACATACATTATGCTTAACTTGATAATACGGGAAGGAGTTTAACAGCATGATCATGTTCCCAGAATAACAAAAACAATGGAAAAAAAAATACAGTAATTGAAAAAGATTGAAGTTTATGCTCAAGTATGTTGTTCTTGGCATTGATTTTCAGGAAGGCTTCTCCCATCCGCGAGTCTCTAGTTCTTTATGTTGACTCACTGAGCAGGAATGTCAATGAAGGCCATCTAAGAGAAATATTCAGTACGTGCTTTACCTTTTAACCTTTGAGTTGTGCAAATGCTTGACTGATACTAGTTAATACTTCTTTAGAGCTGAGGCACTCAAAAACCTATGGTGTACAACAATTTTATTGAAAGATTGGCATGTTAAATACTTCGTGACATGATATGATCACTTAGTCATTGTTAGGCATGAAATTTTTGTCTCGACTTGCTTGTCGAATATGAAGACATCTTAAGTTTTGTCTCAACTTGCTTGTAGATCTTGTTCTAATATTTCCTGTAATCTATGGGTTTTTTTTATCGCCCAAGAATGTGATCACTTAATCATTTTTAGGCATGATATTTTTGCAGTTATATTATAAGATTACATAACATTCATTCGGTCTTTTATCTAGAAGAAGTTTTGAGAATTATTGTATATGCTTTATGTTTGTTTCTGCAAATCATGTTTCCTGAACTATATTTTTGCTGTAGGAGTTATATTATGTCTTTTGAGGTTGTCTTTGTGTTCCAGAAACTTTATCCTGTCTTTGATCTCATAAATTGCTTTTGGAAAATTATTATGAAATATGCCCCCATATATTAGGAGGTTCTAAAGATATAGAAGCATGGAGAGCATGATTAATTTACAAGGTCCACTGGGATAATTGCCAAATTGATACTCCTCAAACCAGTTTAATAGGTCTCACATTGGTTTGTGCAGCAATGAGACCATCAGGTTACAAAAGCAGCTTCTTTTTCAGGATTGATGCTTCTAAGGAAGAGTTCATTTATGCCATTTCAAATTAAGGGCTTTAGACTATCAATTTGTGTCTTTGCATTAGTTCAAGATTATTATGATTATATTAATTATGGCTTTAACTAGGGTTACAACCGAAGTTGGTGGAGTTTAGGCTTTGACAATTCGCACAATCTTATGTGTCTTGGGAATTCCTCTTCTATGCATTCATTTGATCTCCATGCGTGTTATATTTATATGTTCAATATGATTATAGAATTGTATATAAATTGGATAGTAGTTTGCTACTTCTTTAATGCATATCATTTTGTTTACTTTTTGTTTGGATGAGTTTTTTGTCCTTTATGTTTTTAAACCATTGGACACTTCAACAGTTCAATGCTGTTCATAATTGGTCTTCATCTTCCCACATTGTAGGTAATTTTGGTGAAGTTGTAAACGTGGATCTGGCAATGGACCGTGTTGTAAGTTCATATCAGTCATATCTTGGTGTTGAATAATTAGTATTATTATAATTATTTTGACATGTTTCACATTAACAGCTTAATCTTCCAAGAGGATATGGCTATGTAGAATTCAAGACGAGAGCAGATGCTGAAAAAGCTCTAGTTTACATGGATGGTGTAGGTTTTGCTAAGATGCCAAAGTAAAACTATTAGCAGTATTTAGAATTAGTATTTTGCGAGAATGATATTATTTGTTGCTGAAATGCAGGCCCAGATTGATGGCAATGTTGTAAGAGCAAAGTTTACACTTCCTCCACGACCAAAAGTTTCAACACCGCCAAAGCCAATTGCTTCTGCTACTAAAAGAGATGCTCCGAAATCTGATAATGCCAGTGCTGATATTGAGAGGGATGGGCCAAAACGACCACGGGAATGTATGTTAAATGTAGTAAAATTTCTGTTTGATTTCTTTTTTTGTGTGTGTGTATATTTAGTTACTTACATGTTATTCAACTTGTTAACTGATGGATATCAGCTTCTCCTCAACGAAAACCTCTATCCTCACCACGAAGGAGATCGCCTGTGGGTCGAAGAGGTGGATCTCCTAGACGACCACCAGATTCTCCACGTCGGCGAGTAGATTCTCCTGTTCGTCGTCGTGGTGAAACACCTCCCAGGCGCCGGCCTGCCTCTCCTGCTAGAGGTCGTTCTCCATCGTCTCCTCCAAGGCGGCTTAGATCTCCAGCAAGGTTTTGTAGTTGTAATAGGCTAATGTTTAATTATGAAATGGTTTTGAAAGAATTTGACCCATTTAATCTTCACAGGGCATCTCCTCGTAGGATGCGTGGTAGTCCAATCCGAAGACGTTCTCCTCCTTTAAGGCGCCGGTAATAATGCATTTTAGTTATTTTCATAAGGCTTAAATTTTATTGCCCTAAGGTATAAGTGAACTGGTCGCAACCTGTGAACAAATGAATGAATGCATAAGACAAACACAGAATTGTTAGTTTTGTAGTCATATTATGTCTTATTCATGTTGTTGGCTGTTATGTAAGTGACTTTGGTGTTGATCTTTTGTTGGTATGAAGTGTGGATGAGCTCAGAGAAATTAGTTCAACTATAGCATTTCCTGTAATCTGGGTCTTATGCTATTATGTTTATTACAGTTCACCTCCTAGACGTGCACGTAGTCCTCCAAGAAGGTCTCCCTTCAGTCGTCGACGGAGCCGTTCTCCAATTCGTAGACCTGCTCGTTCTCGTTCAAGGTCAATCTCACCTCGGAGCTAATACCTTAGTACCATAACCCTTTCATCTGGTGCATTTGCTTTAAACAATCTGTCTTTTCATTTGTTACATCTCTCTACTTTTCCTGCAATATGTCAAACATTTACAAGAAAAGTGACGATAAAAATAGAGAAGTTTATTAAATTTATTTATATGGGCTGAAATTACTAGTAATTTGATTGACTACATTGAATGAGTGAATTTGAGCTTGTGCTGGTGCCTTTCATGCTTTTTCGTGCCCCTATCATTGATGTTCAGTTGGACTTGGGCAGCATGAGAATTTGACTAAAATATGATGTATTTGGGGTCAGAAGTGTTGGCAGTAGTAATATTTTCCCCTCTTTTTGGGCATATATTTTTCTTTTTCTTTAATTATAAAGCTAGAATTTAGTAGATTAAGAAGAAAGTACCATGAAACTTACTGTTGTTTGTAATCTTGTGTTTCCACATCTCGGGATCTTACTTCTGTATTGCATCTTTAAAACAGAGGTAGAGGACCAGCCGCAAGACGTGGGAGGTCATCATCCTATTCCAGATCACCTAGTCCGCGAAAGGTTTGTGTTTATTATTTTTGTTTCAAGGAGTACCTTATTTATTAGTTATTTAACATCTGGCCTTTTTATTTTCAATTATGACAGGTACCAAGGAGGATTTCGAGGAGTCGCAGTCCTAGAAGGTAATTAATTTATTCATTATACCCCACACAAACATTCATCCTCTTGCAAGCATTGAAAATGTTTGTATAATTTTCTAATATAACATTGATTTATTGTTGCCAAGTAATCGATAATATATGCTTTGTGCAAAGCTACAATTTTACCGGAGAGAGGATTTTAGAATTTCTGAATTCTTGTGGGGAAGTAGTAGGGCCACTGGTGTGTGATAAGTTCCAGGCATCAAACTTAATTTCATGAAGAATTTTAACCATGAATGATTTGAAACATACACTTTGCGGTGCTAGGCTATGTTACTCAGACTCGGGGGTGTGTCCAATATGGGTATGCTCAAATATATATATATATATATATTTATATATATTTGGAGGATTGTATCCCCATACCCATGTCCGAATATGTGTTGAACACGGGTGTTGGATCCGGGTACTTCAGAGAAAATGAAAACTCGGAGTAAACATAGGTGCTAGGCATGGAACTTATAGAAGGCAAGTGCACGAGTGTGACTACTCTGTACAAGCACATTGGTAGGAAGTCATTGAGATGCATAATAGAAACGAGTTGGAAGTTTGACTATTATAATCCAACGAAAGATTTGGAAAGTTTTGATCAATGCAAAATACATTAACCTAGACCTAGTCAGTAAAACAGATGGACTTGTTCTTGAAAATTCTCTGCCTATGGCCGAGATGGCTTCGTGTTGGCAACTTTGAATTTATCAGTATTGCCTTATTGTGGTTTCCAATATATTATAATGTTAAGGGATGCATTTTCATGCGCAGGCCATTGAGAGGAAGAAGCAGCAGCAAGAGCAGCAGCAGTAGTTCACCTCCTCGTAAGCCGTAGTTTATTTTAACGGATTTTGGTTGCCTTGCTCATTTCCTGAATCTGATTGAATTAGTTGTGAATGATGTAATAGCAGACTTGGATTGGCTTGCTCGAAAATACTTTATTTCAGTTGTGATCTATTTCATTGGCTCTTAACAATGTCAAACCCTAACAATGTCTTGTCTGAACAATTTCTTTGCCTTTTTCTACAAGTAGTTTGAGGAGTTATTACAAATATGCTGATAAATAGATTTAATTTAATCCAAAATCAATTGAATTAGCCCTGGTGGAAGTTGTAATACTTGAAGATGAAGAATAAACGTTTGTGCAGCTGTGCATTTGGGTCAAAGGTAGTTGCTTGAATCATGGTAGTCGGTATCGTACCGATACCGGTTGGAACGTGATGGTTTTGAAGAAAAATGAAACGATATCAACATCGTACCATTTCACTAGTCCGTATCGGTCGGTATTTGCTTGTACCGATTTGTACCGGCCTGTACTGATATATATTGACTCGTACCAATTGTTACAAGATTTTGAGTTTTTTTTAAACAAAAAATTCACTTATTTTTTTAACCAATTTTTATTACTTTTTAGTCATAATAATTTTTATTTTTTCATAATTTCATTCAGAAATATATATTTATTAAATTAGGTTATTTAATCTAATTATAATAATTTATTATATTTTTTAATAATTTATTTATTTATAATTAAAAATTTTAGATATTAAATATTTATAATTTTAAAATTTTATATTTTATATAAACATATATAAATATATATAATTGAGATATATTTATACATGTATATAAAATATATTTTATTAAAAAATTTGAAAATAATGTTTTATAAATATATATAAAAAAATATTTGAAAAATATTTGTAAATTCAAAATGGTACGTCGAAACATACCGATAACGGTATGTATTAGTTTAAAAAAATGGTATGTGTATCGATATGGTATACTGATTATTTTGGCTTAAATGCCTTGTTCGAATTTGGTCTGAGTACAAGTTGGCATGTATTTTATGCGTGCACTTTGGCGCATGCATACAAGGGTGAGCAATGGGTTCAAAGGTGATTTGGAACCAGAACCAGAACCAACTTGGATAATGACATTGTTTTACTTCTTTGGCTTCTTGACATAAGTGGAAACGGTGAAATTGACAAAATAACAACTTAGAAGAGAAAAGAGGAAATAAGTTTACTTTACCACAATTAATCTTTGGTGCACCAAGCAATTGGAACCATTGGACTTTGCTACCAAATCATGGGTTAGTTCTGATAACCACAATTGAAATAACCATTGTTGATTTATAAAAAAAAAAAAAAGAAAGAAAAAAGAGAAAACATGAAAACCCCATTTAAAAACTCACTCATTGCAACACACAACAAACCCACATCAAAATTACTATGAAATTTGATATCCCAAAATTAAAAGTATGAAACCCCAACAAAAACTTACGCCATTATAGAGACAACATACCTCAATTATGCAAAGCTTAAATCAAGAAAAGCAAGAAACTGAAAATGTTTCTTAAAATCCAAAAGAATTCACATACCTCAACCAAAATATGCAAGCTTCCATCGTCCCCTCTAATCTCCCATTTATTCTCTCTGTTCCTTTTTAGCTTCCATATAAAAAATGGAGAAAATAGGACGAACATGTAACCATCAACTTTATTTAAATATGCACATATAATAAAGAATAATTAAGATACAATAAATTATAGTATAATGAATTGCCTATTAAAATGAAAATTTGTAACAGTAAAAAAAACTTTGAACATTAAAATAAAATGGTTAATATCTATACAGTAATATTTAAAATCCCAATTGAAACCCCCACAATAAAATCAAAATTTAAAAGCATTTGAAACCCCCACAATAGAATCAAAATTTAAAAGCATTAAAAACTAATAGTTTCATAAAAATATAACCCTCCTCCCAATAGTAACCTTAATAGTTAGTAGGTATGGTTAAAAAATTAATTAGGAGTAATTGAATTTAATAAAGAAAAAATACCTAAAATTTCACTCTTGCCTAAATTAATTCTTTTTAAAATGTCCAAATTACTCTTATTTACTTTGATAGGGAGTGAAAAATATGTGTTAGAGTACAACTGCAATTCATCCCAAATGAAGGGAGTTATAATCTTCCCTAGTAAAAGCATATTAAAGTCATTTAAAATTTGTGCAACCATGAAATTTATTTAAATATGAAATATAATAATGAATAAATAAGATACAATAAATTATAATTAAATTATAGTATAATGAATTGCCTACTAAAATGAGAATTGTCTAACAGTACTAAAAAAAATAATTTGAACATCAAAATAAAATAGTTAATATTCATAAAGTATAGTAATAGCTGCACCTTAAAAGAAAACTCAATTAACTCTTTTTAATGTCTTAATTGCTTATATTTACTCAAAAAAAAAAAAAACGGAAATATATAGATTATATAAATTATAATGATTGAATTTAATTGAAATATATAGATTAAATACAATCCAATTATCCAAACATATTTAAAATGTAATAATTATCCATATAATTAACCTCAAGAAACGATATTAGCATATTTTCAATTATTAGCATATAAAATATTAATGATTAATGAAGAAACTCTTTTTATGCATAAACGAATAATAATCTTTTGACGTGTTAACATTTATATAAACATATAATATTTTAAACACGATTATAATACGAAAAAATAAAACGAACATGACATAAATATAAGCAGATCTTGGTATAAACAATATTTTTGGACAAGAAATAAAGAATGTAATCTGCTTTTGATTAGGGGTTAAATTATTATTATCTGATATCTTGCTTTCCCCTATTCCACCCTCTCTAAAGACTTGTTCAGCTCCAGTCGTCTGCCTTCATCGTTCAAACATTAATCATTCATACAGATTTTTATGGGTAGAATGCATGCTATGCTACCTCTTCAACAACTTTCTCCTGATGCGTTTGCGCGGTTACGGGTGTCGCAAACATTATGTAACGCGTCACGGTTATCGTGGACGTAAATTTGGTAATATTTTAAAAAATTTGATAATATCGCGAATATTACGTAATAAATAAAATACAATACAAAGATTATCGCATTTTAAAAATGTGTATGCATCTGAATTGGCTCCATTGCAAATACATATATATCAAATTATTACTTTCTCTATGAACACGAATTTGAAATATTTTATGGACCTGAAAAATCGTATGCAATCAAATCTTACAGTCTGTCTGTAATATATCATTCCATTATTATTTATTTTTCTGCTGTACTTTGCACTTAAGGATACTATTTCCATAAATAACCCTTTTTTTTCCCAATCAAAGCAAAAAACCCTAGAAACCACCTCTATATATAAATACCCTACTTTCGTACAACAAATTGCAGTCTTCTTCCATTTTTATTTTTTCACAATTAAACAAGTATTTTGTAGGCTTTAAAACTGTCAGTCATGGGGTTTAAAAGCAAATTATTAGGTGCTTTGAAGAATTTTGGGGGTTGCATGGGTACCCCAAAGGCTGATAAAAATGAACCCATTAAATATTCAGATCAAGAAGCAATGGAAGCTGCAAAAGATAGCGTTAACTCGAAGAATGATTGTGTTGGCAATGGCGATGAGAGAAATATTGTTGGAAACCAAGTTACTATGGACTTGCTTGTTCATCATGATATTGATGAGGTAACTGAAATTAATCTTTGACTATTCATGTTATTATTTATTAGTATATATACTTCTTAATTTTTTTTCTTCCATAGTTAAAATTAACTTGTGCTTAGGTTTCAGTTATATGTATTTATTTATTTTATCTCACAATTCTTTATATATATATATATATATATATATATATATTGTCAAGTTTCTGTTTGGATAATAAATTGAACTTATACAAATTCCTTAATTTTACTTATATGTGTATGTATGAAATAGGATAGATATAAATTCAAAAGAAATTATGTCATCCATCGCCCGTGGAGTTTTTGAATTCCACAAGCAGGAATGGTATATATGGTGGCACATACTTAGATCTGTCCATAAGTCGGGTCGGACTGAGACCCAAATTTTTTATGTAGCTTCTATCTCATATTAAAAAATTAATTTGATTGATACTTTTTACTATTATTTTTTAATATAAAAAGTAAAATTCAAAAAATAAAAAATAAATTATAAACGAAAGGCAAATAGCATAAATACGAATCAAACAGAGTCAAAGTTTCTTACATCTTGACCAGCATTTTCAATTTTTTTTTTTTTTACTTTTTTGTATTAAAAAAAAAACCCAAAAAATAAAAATAAAACGAAAACAAAAGATAAATAGTAAAAACACCAATCAAACGGAACCTCAATTTATTTTCTAGCGTATACAATTATTTTCAGCTAACCATTAATGGTTTATATATCATGAATAATTTTTAATGTACTTAATTTGATGTATATTGTTTCAATGCTTTTGGCAGATTGAAGAAAAAAAGGATGAGGTATCACCTAGACGAGAGAACCCATGTGAAGATGAAAAAAAAATCAAGATTAATTTTGAGGAGAAACCAAAAAATGGGAGTGAAGATTAGTCATGATAATGGTAAAAAAATTGTATGAAACGGTTATTTTATATTAGTATATATTCCTTTTATTCAAATCATGCGCTTATATTATTGTAAAACTTTGAATGTGAGCTTGCACGCACTTTGAATGTGCAAAGTGAATGTATATCAATAATTTTTCTAAAGAAAAAGTTACCATAAGCTTGTTGTTGATCGGAGTGTGCCATGAAGAAGAGAATGTTGATGAGATCTAACTAAGTGTTGGTTGAAGTCAATTGCTTAAGAATGAAGATGAAATATTTGAGGATTGGTTTGATTTGATATAGGTATTTGTATGGAGAAGCTAACTTCTTGGACGGGGCTTACAAGAGAGTCAACAAAACGCGTATAAAATAAAAAATTTCATCAACAAAGTATTGAAATTAACAAGTTTACAAATTAACGACAGTTTTGGTTCAGTCGACGTTAACATTAAGAAGTTAATTCTTTTGGACACGTGATAGAAAAATGGGTTAATATATAAATTAGCCCCTTTACTTTATGCTTTTTGTCCGTTTGGTATCTGAAGAAATTTTTTTGTCACTTTTGGTACTTGAACTTTCATTCCGTCAATCACATTAGCCATTTGCCCTAACGCCGTTAATTAATGACTGACTAGAAAAAAAAAACCAATCAAAGGCTGACACGTGGCAAAAATTGCCACATCATTAGTGTCACGTCATCATATAAGAAAAAAATTCAAAAAAATCCAAAAAAATTCAAAAAATATCCAAAAAAAATTATTATTTTTTTAAATCGAAATAAAAAATTTGAAAATCACATTTTTTAAAAAAAAAATTCAAAAAAAAAATTATAAAAATCAAAATAAAAAAATGATTTTTTTTTAAAATAAAAATTTTAAAATTTTTTTAGAAATTAGAAAAATGATAAAAAAATTATAAAAAATCAAAAGATAAATCTAAAAGATTCAAAATGAAAAAGAAAAATAAAAAATAATTTTTTAAAATATAGAAATTTCAAATTAAAAAAATATATACGAAAATTCGAAATTAAAAAAAATAGAAATTTAAAATTTAAAAATAGATTTTTTTTTTCATTTTTTATTAAAAAATTCAATTTTTTTTCTTATTTTTAATTTTTTTTACAGATTTTTAAATATATATATATATATAAAGTTTTCAATTTATAATTTATTTTGATTTTGATTTTGGTTTTTTTTATTTATAATATATATGAAAATTCAAAATTAAAAAAAAATTAAAATTTTATAAATAGATTTTGTTTTAATTTTTATTAAAAATATTCAGATTTCTTTTTCTTTTTTTTTTTTAATTTTTAGAGATTTTTAAATATATATATATAAAGTTTTCAATTTTTATAATTTATTTTGAATTTTGGTTTTTTATTTTCATTTTATAATTTTTTTTTTAAAAAAATGATATTTTTAATTTTTTAATTTTTTTAAAACTTTTTTAAAATTTTTTAAAAAGTTTTTTGATTTTTTTTCTTATATGATGACGTGGCACTAATGATGTGGCAGTTTTGCCACGTGTCAGGCTCTAATTGGGTGTTTTTTTGCCTAGTCAGCTTTTAACTAACGGTGTTAGGGCTAAGGGCCAATGTGATTGACGGAATGAAAGTTCGAGTACCAAAGTGACAAAAAAAATTCTTCAAGTACCAAACAGACAAAAGGCCTAAAGTACAGGGGCTAATTTATATATTAACCCTAGAAAAATATTAAAGGGTACCAACCTACAATACTAAGGCCATTTTTTGCATTGCTTTTGGTACAATTTTTGAGGTCAAAAATTGCTTTTTATATCAAACGTAATGCTAAACAAATAAAAAATTTTGATTTTTGCTATTGAAATTATGGTTTAAAAAACCAAATCAAAAAGCCAAAAAAATATAGCTTTTGGGCTTTAAAAGTTAGCTTTTGGATAAAATGACTTTATTATACTTACATCTCTACACTTTTATTATTTTAAACATATTTTTTTTTTTTACATTTCAATTTTCTAAAATATTTTTTCACAGTAATGCTAAACACTTAAAAGTTTTTAAACCACAGTTTTTCACCATACTTTTTAAACACACTTTTTTTAATCCAAGCTTTTTACAACCCAAGCTTTTTACAACAACAATGCTAAACTAGCTCTAAATAAACGAAGGTAGAAGATTTTTGTTTTTTAATTTTGAAATTTATATTTGATGTACTGTTAATATATGTTAATGTATAGTAAACTTGTTCAAGGGCCATGTTTGGATAAATATTTTTTCAATTCAGCCTGACCGGGCCCGAATTATTATTTATTTATAAAAATATTTTTTATTTAAATTTAATTATAAAATATATAAATATTAATATAAAAATAAAAATAATTTTTTTTTTTATTTTTTAAATAGTGATTTGGGCTTACGAGCCCGACCCGAGCCGGGCTTGGATAAAGAATGTGAAAAAGATTCAGACCGCGACTCGGCCCATTAACTTTTAGTGTATAAATCTATATATTGATAATGCACCACATGAAATCACCTATTAAGATGTATAGTTATCTGTATTTATTTTTAAGGATTTTTAAAATTTTATATTTGTTTCTTAATGAAGTGTCATCATATGATTCATGGACAATATATAGATTTATACATTGACAATGTATCAAATACAAACCCTTAATTTTAACTAGAGGTGGCAAACAGGCCGGTTCGGGTGAGCTCGGATCGGGCTTTCATCGGATTCGGGCTATTTCGTATTAGGATCATTTCGGGTTCGGATATTTTTAGATTCGGATAACTTTGGATTTTGGCTTTTTCGGGCTCGGGCCATTTCAGATACGGGCTTTTTCGAATTCGGATTATTTCGGATTAGGATCGGTTCAAGTTCGAGCCGGCTTAGACAAATTCAAATAATTTTGAAATTTTATAAGCTATAAATATTTTTTAATTTTGAATGTAATAATTAAGACAAAAATAATAAAATTAAAAAAAAAGTTATATAAATATATAAATATATAATAATTTCATTTATACATTGAGTATCAATATTTTATTTTTTAATATTGTCCATTATTTTTTATACAATATCTTTTTAAGTTAAAATAAAAGCTAATATATAAGTTCGATATATCTACTATAGTATGAATAAAAAATAATTTATAAATTTTGATATTTATTATTATTTTACAATGATTATATACTTATATTTTTTATGTTATTTAGTACTGAATAATGAATATATTTATAATTAATAATTATATACGATTT
The DNA here is from genome assembly GCA_030761205.1 of Fremontodendron californicum. NCBI lineage: Eukaryota > Viridiplantae > Streptophyta > Magnoliopsida > Malvales > Malvaceae > Fremontodendron > Fremontodendron californicum. Next base: position 5,655,171 of record JAULJL010000023.1, on the reverse strand, counting down.
TTTATTTTATTTTATAAGTGAGCTAAAATAAATATAAAATAATACTATAAAAAATAATAATAAAAAATAATTGGGCTACATTTTTAAAAAAATCATTAGAATGAAATAAGTTATAAATAAAACTCACTAAACATTTATATAAATTACTTTTTACTTTTAACCATTCATTGAGCTCGGTCACTTAGTACAACAAATCATAATATTTAAAATTACTTAATATAAAGTTAATTATAATATATTAATTTTAGTTTGTTTAAAAAATAAGATATTTAAATTATTAGTAATATAATATACCTATAAATTATACTTTAATTTAATATTAATAATTAGTTTATTTTTTAATAAAGATTAATAAATCAATTCAATCAAAATAAATATTAATAAATCAATTCAACTAAATAAAATTATATAAAATTTAGATTTAAATGTGGAATAAGTAAACATGAAGATGAAGTTCAATTATATGTTGAAATTATATGATATTTTTGTATATTTTAATTATTATTCTATTAAAATTTAGATTTAAATGTGGAATAAGTATAATAATATATTGTAAATGATTATTTATAATAGAATAAAATGTCAAATTAATAATATTATTTTTTATTTTTTATGTTTAATTATTGTAAATATAATAAGGGATATTTGATATTTATAGTTAATGTGTTTCAAGTTAAATTCAATTTAAAGATATACTATTAATATTTTTGTTAATAATACATTTTTTTTTTGTTAATAATACATTATTGATATAATTGTATAATAATTATAAATATACTTGTACAAATTTAAATTTTTTATTAAATTTTTTTATCATTTATATATATTTTATTTTATTTTAAATAAAATCATATAATTATAGTTTAATTTATTTTCAATTATAAATTCGGTTTTTTACGGGTTTCGGATCCGATCGATCTCGGGCTCGGATCTTAGTGGATTCGGGCTTTTACGGATTCGAGTTTTTTCGGATTCAAATTTTCTCGGGCACAGACTTTTTTCGATTCGGGTCTTTGACTTTTTTAATCAATTCGGATCGGATAAGATTCGGTCTCGGATCGACTCAGCTCGAGGGGATTCTCGGATTCGGACCTGCTTTGCTAGCTCTAATTTTAACGTATTTTAAAAGGCTGGATAGTGGATATTACAACGTAGACAAGAGTGGCAGATTTATGTACGACATTCAAATTCATATGCACATTGATTTCATGGTAGCACTAAAAATTGAAAATTTTAAGGTTAATGCTTGAAAAAGAGACATAAAAATTAAAGAGGTAGCATCCAATTGGTCTAGTTGATTCATGCTGTCATCTTTAAGAGATGGTATTTATCAAGTTTGAAATTCGAATTCTAACATCTGCATTGGCTTCCCTTATTTCCGGACTGCGGCCTCTTTTATAAATAAAAAAAAAAAAAACTAAAGAGTAAAAATTGAGAAAACATGAGCAAGATCTTTTTTTCTAATATGTACATAAGGATAAATTTTTAAGTTACATAAGAAAAGATAATTCTCTCCAATCACCTAAATCTCATCTTAAAATTTGAAGTTGAGATCATATATATGAAATCTTAAATTTTGTCAATAGTCATATGGTTTATTGGTAGATTATTAGACTATTAGTTTCAATGATTATGGTTCAATCCGTGATGATCTCACACACAAAAAAATCTTACATTTTGACCAATAGATGAGGTGCCTTTAGCAATATAAAGTGAATTTCTATAAGATAGACAAGCACAATGCTCTTTATAGAGATTTAAAATTATCCTTGGGAATTTGTAAGCATTGGGGTCGAACTTCAATCTTGCGAGAATTAATCTTTTAAAAGATATGAGTAAACTATTTAGACTAAACCCTAAACTCTTACTGCATGATCTATTACCTTAACATATATATACCTTTACAATTTGCACGTATTTTGAGCAATTTTTTTTTATTTATTAAAATCAACTGATAAAAGTGCCTTTAACTCAATGTTGTAAAACAATAGCTGTCTCCAAGCTAAATAAAATACAAGTTTGATCAGAATTAATGGTCACTCAAGTTTGATCAAAATACTGCAATAAGGAATTTGTTTTTTATTTAGATATGATCTCATTCTATACTATAATTAGTATCCAAAAAGGGGCTATAAGATGGATGAAATCAAGTAAAAAATCTCCAATATTTCAATGAATTATCAGTTAATATATTGGTATATTATCAATTGAATTGTATTAAGGATAACTGATTTGTTGAATTTAAAATTGCAAATTTGAAATGAAGCAGCTCATTGTTTAGCCAAGAATGGTTCGAGGGTTCAAGAGGAGTTTTATTGGGTAGTAGACCTTTTTATGGATCACGCTATCCACCTGATTTAACAGACTTAGTTTGAATTAGACCAGATTATTATTTAATTAATAAATTAATAAATTTTTTTATTTAATTCTAATTATAAAAATATATAAATATTAATATAAAATAATATTTTAATATAGTTCAAACAATAAAACGGACTTTCGGACCTGACTAACTTAAACCAGACTTAAGCAATCGATTTTTTCTGCTATTTGAGTTTGGTTTGATCTGGTCCATAAACACTTTAACTGTTTAAATAAAATCCTGAAAAGAATATTATGGCCCAAAAATGAGAATGAAGCCCAACTCCAAAGGAAATTGGGCCGCAATCCCAATTATTTCCCATGTTCATTTTGGACGTTGCCATTACATCGTTGTTCAAATGGTAATTACATCTATGGGATTCTTCAACTTGAAGTGGGATCATTTACACACTAATGTAAAACTAATTTAGTTTTACATATTTTCGTAATTTTTTTATACGATTTATATTTTAACAAACCGATCATTGGATTTAACAATATAATTGTACTCGTCTTTCACGTAAAGTTTTCAATCGATCCGATATCTCTATCATATCGATAGAGAATATTATATTTTTCAATATATATTTAACGGTTGAAAGTTTTTTATATCGAACAAATAGTTAGATATTTTCAATTTACTCGAAAATCGACGTGCATGATCTACGTGAATAGAACATGAAATACGACGGTCGGATTAAACAAATATAAATCATATAAAAAATTACGGAATTATGTAAAAGTAATTTAATTTTACACAAGTATAAGTGGACCCTTCTTCAACTTTAAATTATTAATTATTAACTGCATTTTAAACACAAAACTGATACTAGATATTGCATTAGCACCATTTGAGTGAAAATGAAAAAAATTAATTAATTAATTAAGAAAAGAAAAGAAATTATGTTTTAACAAAAAAAGTTATCTAATGTCATGTTAAGTGCGTGAGTAAATTTTTTAAAGTAAAAGATATAAATATTTTTAATTATATTATATTTTATTATTATAATTATGATTTGATTTTTAAATAAATTTATCTGATTAACTCTTGACATCAATTTAGATGACATTTGTTATATATATATATATATATATATATATATATATATGTGTGTGAGGATGGATCCACTAAGTAACATTAAATTAGTTTTACATTTTTTCATAATTTTTATACAATTTATATTTGTTTAGTTAGACAGTTGCATCTTATGCTTTATTCATATAAATCATGCTCATCAAATTTCGAATCAATTAAAAATGTTTAGTTATTTATTTGATATAAAATAATTTTATTCGTTAAATATATATTAAAAAATGTAATATTTTCAATCGACAGGATAAAAATATCAAATCGATTTAAAATTTTATATATACAACAAGTACAATTATATTATTAAATTCAATAATCGATTTATTAAAATATTAATCGGTCATTAATTTTTTTTTTTTTTTTCAGATTTCCTTTGCAGCAAAATTGTATACAAAGTGGGCTTGATTAGGCTTTGGAATATATTGGGCCAATTTCTTCGTCCTACGTGTGGTGGAGTGTATATTATATATTTATTCAAATTACCCTTTATAATAAATTCTTAACTTGCATAACACCAAAATTAACCTTATTAATTATGCATAATTATTCTTCAAGCTTTTAGATAAAAAAATTTAACCAAAAAGATTAAAGAAACTTAAGGAGTCGCACACTTGACTAAATTCAATTAAATATTTTTATAGATTGTTAATTATCAAAATAAAATAATTTCAACAATATTTTACTCCAAAAAGTATTGTGCTAACTAATTAGGCAGTTTATGATAATATACTTTGCATAGTTAGAATACTTAATTTCGAACTACTAATTAACTAATTGTCTTCTTTTTTTTTAATATAATATGCTTAAATCTATGTTATGCGGATTTGAAAGTTAGTGTTAGATTTGGTATGTATATGATATTGATATGTTCAATTTTTTCTATTTTTTTTTATATATTTGGGGATCATACCCAATATGCATATCCGAACACTACGCGAAAATTAGTTTTAGACAGTATTTTTTATAGTATTTCTCAAATGTTGTTAAAAATAGCAAAGGCAACACTTTGACAGCATTTTGCATATTGATGTTATATATTATAATTGCTAATAATTACAGCATTTTTGAAATTTTTAGAAGCATTTTACATGTGTTATTATATATGTTATCATATAAAAATGTTTTTGGTAGCACTTATAATTGCTATCATTGAGATCTTTTGCAGCAATTGAAAAATGCATGTAAAAGGTTTTAAAAAGCTATTATAAAGTAGAAATGACAGCATTTTGATCAGTGTTATTATACATATATAAAAATGTTACTAAAGACATAAGGCTGCGGCCACATATACAACACATGAAAAAATGCTGTCTTCTCTTACAGCAACATTTTTTTTTATAGTTTTTACAACACTTTATAAATGCTGTTATATGTCAAATTTGACGTAGTGAAATATGTGTCGAACACAAATATAGGACACAAAAAAAAAATGTAGAATTCAGATAATATATAGTTAGATAGCTTTGGTATCTAATATATATATATATATATATATATATATATATCAAGAATATAATTCTGCAGACATATCTAATTTTTTTTTTTTTATTTACTGATTGCATCTAAATACCTATATCTTTGAAGGGGAGTTCTACCGTAAGTTTCTTACGGTAAGGTTGTGGTAAGCTCCAAATTGGGAAACCTGTGTAGCAGGTTACCAGGTCACAAATTTTTACATATGCACTTGATAAATTACATATCAACTTGGACGAATTACATATAAAACATGAAAAATTACATATCAACTTGAGAAGTTGAAAAATTACATATGGACTTGATAAATTACATATGAACTTGGAAAATTACATATGAAAAATTACATATGAACATGGAAAATTACATATGAACTTGGAGAATTACATATGGACTTGATAAATTACATATGAACTTGGAAAATTCCCGAATTACATATGGACATGGATAATTACATATGAACTTGGAGAATTACATATGGACTTGATAAATTACATATGAACTTGGAAAATTCCCGAATTACATATGGACATGGAAAATTACATATGAACTTGGAGAATTACATATGGACTTGATAAATTACATATGAACTTGGACAAGTCCCGAATTACATATGGACATGGAAAATTACATATGAACTTGGAGAATTACATATGGACTTGATAAATTACATATGAACTTGGACAATTCCCGAATTACATATGGACATGAAAAATTACATATGAACTTGGAGAATTACATATGGACTTGATAAATTACATATGAACTTGGACAATTCCCGAATTACATATGGACATGGAAAATTACATATGAACTTGGAGAATTACATATGGACTTGATAAATTACATATGAACTTGGACAATTCCCGAATTACATATGGACATGGAAAATTACATATGAACTTGGAGAATTACATATGGACTTGATAAATTACATATGAACTTGGAAAATTCCCGAATTACATATGGACATGGAAAATTACATATGAACTTGGAGAATTACATATGGACTTGATAAATTACATATGAACTTGGAAAATTCCCGAATTACATATGGACATGGAAACTTACATATGAACTTGGAGAATTACATATGGACTTGATAAATTACATATGAACTTGGACAATTCCCGAATTACATATGGACATGGAAAATTACATATGAACTTGGAGAATTACATATGGACTTGATAAATTACATATGAACTTGGACAATTCCCGAATTACATATGGACATGAAAAATTACATATGAACTTGGAGAATTACATATGGACTTGATAAATTACATATGAACTTGGAAAATTTTCGAATTACATATGGACATGGAAAATTACATATGAACTTGGAGAATTACATATGGACTTGATAAATTACATATGAACTTTGAAAATTCCCGAATTACATATGGACATGGAAACTTACATATGAACTTGGAGAATTACATATGGACTTGATAAATTACATATGAACTTGGACAATTCCCGAATTACATATGGACATGGAAAATTACATATGAACTTGGAGAATTACATATGGACTTGATAAATTACATATGAACTTGGACAATTCCCGAATTACATATGGACATGAAAAATTACATATGAACTTGGAGAATTACATATGGACTTGATAAATTACATATGAACTTGGACAATTCCCGAATTACATATGGACATGAAAAATTACATATGAACTTGGAGAATTACATATGGACTTGATAAATTACATATGAACTTGGACAATTCCCGAATTACATATGGACATGGAAAATTACATATGAACTTGGAGAATTACATATGGACTTGATAAATTACATATGAACTTGGAAAATTCCCGAATTACATATGGACATGGAAAATTACATATGAACTTGGAGAATTACATATGGACTTGATAAATTACATATGAACTTGGAAAATTCCCGAATTACATATGGACATGGAAACTTACATATGAACTTGGAGAATTACATATGGACTTGATAAATTACATATGAACTTGGACAATTCCCGAATTACATATGGACATGAAAAATTACATATGAACTTGGAGAATTACATATGGACTTGATAAATTACATATGAACTTGGAAAATTTTCGAATTACATATGGACATGGAAAATTACATATGAACTTGGAGAATTACATATGGACTTGATAAATTACATATGAACTTGGAAAATTCCCGAATTACATATGGACATGGAAACTTACATATGAACTTGGAGAATTACATATGGACTTGATAAATTACATATGAACTTGAGAAATTCTCGATATTACATATGGACATGGGAAATTACATATGAACTTGGAGAATTACATATGGACTTGATAAATTACATATGAACTTGATAAATTCTCGAATTACATATGAACATGAAAAATTACATATGAACTTGACGAATTACATATCAACTTGTAAAATTACATATCAACTTGACAAATTCACGAATTACATATAAATATAAAAAATTACATATAAATATAACAAATCATTACAAATTTGATTACTTAACATATAAACGTGCTAAATAAAATATAAATATAATAAATTACATATTAAATTACATATAAATATAATATCAATGTTTTTATCACTTAACATTAATATACAATGTTTGATACTTTGCGTTTTTTTCAAGCACATTATTGAACCAAATATTCCATACAAAGGTTAGTATACAATGTTTAAGTTATATAATTTTCATGGAATCAGTTTTTTTACTTGTTATAAAATGTGTAATATTCATAAATATTTTCATGGGTTAGTGAATAGAATGTTTAACTAATACAATTTTCATGGAACCGGTTATTTTACTTGTTATAAATTATATAATATTCATAATTGCATATTTGCATGGGTAGTGATTTTGATGGGTTAGTGAATAGAATGTTTAAGTAGGTTATTTTACCGGTTATTTTGATGATTTTGATGGGTAGGTGAAGTCTAAGATACAATTGTGAGACTTCAATCTGCTAATTTTTCCATATTTATAAAATTTCAACTTGACAAGTCTATGATACCATTGCATTTCCATCATAATATTTGTAGATATGTTCCAACTTCTTTTACTTCTTTTACAGGGGCTTTAATCTCATCCAAGTAAAATGCACAAAATCAATGGCTATGTATTGCAAACACAATAATTGCCTCAAGTTATTAATTACCAATTTAAATCACAAGTTATAACTTTAATTTAAAATTTTTGTGGTATGTTATGTATTTAAGACTTTTTAAATAGATATAAGAGTTACTATTACGTAATAGATGCATATTATGCATATTCAACTTCATCCAGTTATGAGTCCTTAAGTTGATAGGTACGCCTTTAAATTAAAAGAAAAACCTATATTAAATTATACACTAATATGAAGATGTTCATAGTACAAATTTAATAACCAACTTCTTTGCCTATGTTATCATTAACATAAAGACTTGATTCCTGGAACTTACTTCTTTGCCTATGTTATCATAATTCGTTAATTATGCAACGATTTTCAAATTGAATCGTGTGGTCTCAATCGTGAATTGGTAGCGATGTAAACATTTGGATAATCTTACAATTTCTTTTTTCTTTCATGTAATCTGGGTTTTTTTTTTTTAAAGAGTTAATTAAAATGTTTAATGATGGAAGGTATCGGTAAGTAGCAATACAAAAAATATACAACAAAATGTAAATTAAAGCAATTTTAGAAATTATATACAAAAACTAGAAAATTAAATAGGCAAAATACAAAATGTAATACTTTTTACGAAAGGTATCGGTAAGTAGCAATACAAAAAATATACAACAAAAAGTATATGTTTTATTTTTTAATAATTGAGGTTATCAAAGTTTGATTTTTAAATCCTGATCACTAGAACTAAGAGTTCAGTACTCTACCAACAAATCACAACTGTTGCAAATATATATATATATATTTAATTTACGAAAGGTATATGTAGCAAAATATATAGTATATGGCTTGAAAGAACATGGATTCTATAAAAGGACATGCATTTTAATCTGTTTTTTCTTTTTCTCTGGCCAGAGTCTCTCCTACTCCAACCCCAACCCCAAGTTCGCACATCATGTGGAACAATTAACATACTAGTAAATTATCAAGGAATAAAAAGTAGGCATTTACCAATTGTGTATGCAATAGGAAATGGTATTCTTGTTCATGCCAATGTATTACTTATTTAAATTAAAATTGAATAATTGCAATATAACATACACGACTGTTTTTAATACCAAAATAGCCTGCATCAAAAAATTTAAAAGAATTCCCACCAAGTTGTAAATTGCAATTTGCTCAATCTCCTCTTCTTTTTCTTTTTAGTGCAAGGCCAACAAGTAGCAAGACCAAGAAATTGCATTTAAAGCTAACTCCCCAACTATGTGACTCATGGTCTATGAGAAAGATGAAAAAATATTTAGCAAAATAGTACTCAAGAGCAGGTATGGCTGAGTTTTAGGCCTTAACCTAATCCAGACATCAGATTAGAGGTTGTCTTTTAGCCATTTAACAGCGCCATTAGCAACCGACCTGCAAATATCGCATTTTTTAAGGTCATTAAACATAAAACCGGCAACTAACAAACCCAAGACTTGGGACAACACCACTTAACACTTTTTATTAAAAACTCAACAATATTGAAAATATAGTGGCAAATTCAATAAAATTGAAGTGCAATGGTAAAATTCTATATTGAATCATAGCATAGTGGCATTTATATTACTTTAACAAAAATTAGGAAAAGCGATTAGCCGATATGAATTAGCTGACTTTTCATAAAATGTCTTAAAGAACAAATTGCTAGTTTCAGCTAAGATGAATAAAGATATACCCACAGGTCTAATTTAACAAGCTGAAGAGATGTATTTATTACTAATGAAAAATGGAGGATCTATGAGAAATTGACCTACAACTGAAGGAGACTTACTATGGTCTAGAACGAACATCTAAAAAAAATCACAAACAATCATGAACAATGATATATTTAATCCACAATGCAGTTTAGCTATCCTATTTCCACATAATTAAATGCTAATAAAATTAATCTCATACCTAATTCTATTCGGTATGGTAACTTTAATTGTGAATAAATGGTCACCACGTATAGATGGTTTGTTCAGCTTTGGTGCGCCTTTCCTTGCAAGGACTAATACATCCCCTGGTTGAGTGCCCGATGGGATCTGTAGTTCAGTTACCCCTTCCACTGTTTTCACCTGTTTTTAGTGAAAATGAATCAAATATTTGATAAAGTACAAGATGTTGGTGAGGGGAAAATAGGAATATAGTTATTCCAGGTTGAGACTTTGCAAAAACAGTCCTTCTGGCATATGGCCTTATGCATGTCTCCGCAGTTGAAGTTATTCCAGGTTTTGCAGTGCATTTTATGATGGCAACAGACCCCATTATGGCATCAAGGTAACTAACGGACACTGTTGAGGAAAGATTTATGCCATCTCTTTGAATTTCTGTTACCTCTTTAACATCTAGATAAGCATAAAGATCTCCTGGAGGGCCCCTGCAAAAACCAGAAAGTTTTTTATATTCAAGAACAAGGGAAATCGATAACAGATATTTCAAAGATACATATATACAAGTAGAGTTAAATGTAAAGGACAAAATATCTAAGACCTAAGACTACAGTTTCTTTTGTCCTACTTCTGCAGCTGCAAGTTCTTAGTTACCCAAAAGTAAGTTTTATTTCTTAAGTAGACAAATTTATCTAAAGGAATCAAGGAGAAGCAACCATATGAGACATGAAATACACTTCCCTGAAAGTAATAACAAGAAAAAATTATTATATTGATAGATTTAATTATAGAAAAATACAAAAAGAAAACAAAGTGGAATGGTTAAAAAACACAATGAAAGAACACTTCTGTGACAAGACTTCAATGAGAAAAAAACCATCACCGAGAATACATGCAGTAGAATCATAGTACAGTCGCAAGAAGTTAATATGATTCCAACACAATCAAGGAATTTGAGAAAAGGAATATCACTATCATCACAATTTAAAGCAAACTTCACCATTCTTGACTTTAAAATGTAAGACTAGAAAGGAGTGATAAGCAAAAATTTCAATCAAAGTTCCCCCGCCTATTTAAGATTCAACATAACATGAATTGGCTGTCATGATGTAAGATATACATTTTGGCTAGTATTTTAACTTCCTGCAGGTAACCACCAGTTCTCTAATTTTACAATAAAGCCAATACACTAATGTTACATTCTAAAAGTTCAATATAAATTAAAATCTACATCAGCCAAGAAACCAAGCTGCAACTTCTTTCATATCAGGTCTATGGCCACCAGGAAATGGGCTTATATATATTCGATAATATATTTTATGGGCAAGAACCTACATAGTATAATTGAAAAAATGCAACTTCAGAATGCAATCAGCTTATAATACCAGAAGACCTCATCAAGATTGGAGATACAATAAAAAGTCCATCCACATACCCTCTTGGTCCAGCATCACCCTCCCCTGCAACTCTGAGGATACTGCCTGTACTAACCCCAAGAGGAACTTTGACTTTGATATTTTTCTTAACTCGTATACGTCCTTTACCAGAGCATTTCCGACAGTATTCAGAAATGGATTCACCATCCCCACCACAATTTGGACAAATAGAAACCTAACATATTGCAATGGAGAAGCAATATAAGAAACATCTTATAACAGAATATAAAAACAAAAAGCTTAAAAGCAATCCAAAATGGAAAAACATCACAGACAAGATTTGTACCTTTGCAACACCAAATCCATTATTTGTTTTTTGTTTTACAGTTCTTTCAAGGTCAACTGCAATTTTATGAGACAATGAATGTCAGGCCATCAAAAGGAATATGCCTTAATTTTATGAATTATTGTGGCATGATAATATGGCAGAATTAAAAAAAAAACATGATGATTAAAGGTGACTGACCATACACAGTGAACATGGAATTTCAAATGAAATAAGAAAATGAGAACAATATACTAATATTTAAAACATTACCTGTGTACCAGCGAAGAGCAAATCATTACCCACAACCATAGTATAAACTTGCCCAACAGGTCCAGTAAGACTGAGCTCGTGGTTAGTTTGGGTGTTCCATGCCTGCAATATGATCGTTGTTGAGCCCAGTAATGGGAAAAATCATTGTTCTTCTAAGTTCAAATGAGATAACAATACAATAAAGAAGAAACAACTAGTAGAGAATTGGCCTTGAATCTTACCTTGACAACATTCAGTATGCCAACAAACAGCCAAAGACCTTCACTGATCATGCAACCCACTTCACCACCAAGATTAATCACACCCATACACTACATAAAATGCCACAGAAAACATCAGACAAAAAACATAATAATTAAGAGGATTACCTAAATGACAAAACAAAATTATAAAAATAAATCAACCATATAATCACTGCAACTCTTTCTTTTTTGTACTATTATAATTTTTTTTAAAAATGTTTTGGTTAATCAAAATTACAGCTATGGGGTTTCTACCATAATTGAAGAGGGACAAGTTGGGTTATAAATTGGGTAAAGTTAATAAAGCAAATATAGATAATTTTATAAGAAATTAAGCAAAATTCTCCCAAAAATTAAAACTCCTTATCTAAAAGAAACTATAAGGATGCAGAAACAAACCCTAAAAAACTATTTTCAACAAAACAAAATAGAGAAATATTAACACAAAATAAACCAAATCTTAGCCAAAGACAATATATTTGACAAACTTAAAATCAAATTGTAAAAGAAATTAAAAAAAAAATTGACGAGAAGAGCAAAACTAAAATCATATAGAAGCAACAGTTGACATGCAATCTTTAAAACAACTTTTTCAATTTCAAACATAATAGTAGAAGATTAGTTGGTATGAGTTACCGATTTGAAGTGGCACAGCTTTGGGAAACCCTAAAGACTAAGAAAGAGGCAAAGAAATTGTGAGAAAGTTGTGGAAAGACAGGAAGCTTAATTTTAGAGAGTAATTGTGAGACAATTTGCTTTAGGTTAAATGTTACTCGGTTAACCGGTAAACAAATTTTTTTTTTTTTTTTTTTTATAATCAATGGTTGAGATGAAAAATTTTCAATCTAATGGCCTATTTTATCTTAAGCTTATGGGAAGCGTATGCTAAAAAACGTTTGTTAGAATTTTCCATCTTTGAACATATTTTTTATTAAATAAATGTAGAACTTTTTTTTAAACAAAATCAATTAATCAAGGAACTCAAGTATTTCCCTTCCAAAAGTAAGTACTGTATCAAGAATTTTTAATTTCTTTTCCAGTAACATGATATGCTGAAAAGAAGATCTTTTTCTTTTCTAAATGATGGAATTTCATGAAAAATAAAAGTATACTGTCATCACCACAATGTCACATTTTTTCTAATAAATGCAACAGGAAGAAGGATAAGAGGTTTAAAAAAAAAAAAAACAACAATATAATAGCTGTGATATATGATGATTAATTTCTGTCAAAAATGGTCAGTGGTTATTGCAATAAAGCTAGAAATGCCTTGGTTGTTGTAGCAAACAATTGGTTATTGATTTCAGTGTACAAACATGTCAAAATTTGTGAAACTCAACATCTATCACTGTTTTTTTCACAATAAAATGAATAAATTGTCCTTGAAAACCAAAAAAAAATAAAAAATTTGAGGTCAAATCCAATTTCAATTCTATCCCTCCCACGGCTTGCTCACGGGCCGGGCAGCCCGCCCGGCCCTATCGGGTCGGGCTTGGATAGGATATTTTATGTTCTGGGCCGACCCGGCCCGTAACAGTGATTTTTATTATAATAATATTATTTTATTTAATTTTAATTATAAAAAAATAAAAAAATAAAAAAATATTTTTTTATTTTAATGAACAGTGTTTCGAACCTAAACGTACTGACCGGGTCTGGGCAGAGAAAATAAAAAAATCGGGCCGTGGCCCGGCCCGGCTCAACCCATGAGCAGCTCGCCCCACCCCTACCACCAGGAACTGAAACTGTTTTTGGCTTAACATATTTAGGAAATGAATGTCAAATAACTTTGTCTTTAAGTGGGACAAGTCTGGGAAATGTGCACATGGATAAGATCAGATCAGATCAGATTTGAGAGGAAGAAAAATAAATAAGTTTTGGTCTATTGGGAAATGTGTTTTTTTTTTTTAATAATATTTATCATAGTATCTTCGATTTTGTATGGGTTTATTTATTTATTTATTTTTGTGATTTTAAGCAGGATTGAAAAATTATGAATAAATCGGTCAATTTGATTGATTCAATTGAAAATTAAAGACTTATCCGGTTTGATACATGTCAAAGTTTTTAGTGAACCGGTAAAATCAAATTAAACCAGTAAAAATCAGAATTATGTTAATTTTATTATTATTATTTTTTTAAATGATGAATTTTGAATCTTTAATTTCTTAGCTATATAATATATATTAAAGATAATACTATTAAACTAAATACATATTTTTTTATTAACTATTCATTATATTTAATACTCATTAATATCAAAATCATATATTTAATATTTAATTGAACCGTTGGATTTAATCGGTTAAAACAATTAAAATGTTGACATAAAATCTCATCGATTTGATATTCAACTCAATTTTTATTCATTAATTTTATAAGAGCATAGTACTTTCATATATTAACTTACCATATTTAAAATTTTATTATCGAAATATATATATTTTAAAATAAGACACTTTTTTTTTATCGATTGATTAGGAAATTGCACCATTAGATCTGCTCATGAGCCGGGCCGGGTCGCGGCCCAAAATTTTTTTTATTTCTCTACCCAAGTCCAGCCCTGGACGGGCCCGGATAAACAGTAATCTATATATAAAAAATAAAAAATTATTTTTTAATAATTTTTTGTATATATTTTAATTAAAATTTTAAAAAATATTATTATTTTAATACGTAAACAATGATCAGGACCGGGCCGGACCGGATCCTAAATATTCTTGTTCAAGTCTGGTCCAATACGGATCATGCCAGACAAACTACTCGATCTGTGAGCAGGTCTATTACCATTGATATTGGTTAATTATATATATAAAAAAGATATTGATAGAAAAGTATAAACAGTTGCCATTTCAGGCCCATTTCCCTTGAAATTTTCCAACCCTTTTTTTTTTTTTTTTTGGAGTTGCCATATGCATTATTCATGCAAAGTTGACAGAGAAGTCACGTTTGCCCTACAAAAGAAGGGTCACATTTAGTTCAATAATGAGTGAAGAAAGAAAATGAATAGATTTGAGGGAAGCGAATACCATTATAAATGTGCCCTTATAGTGAAGATTAAGAGAATCATGTACCCTTATAGCTTTACTACTGGGACCCCAGAAATGCAGTTTTTTGCTAAACCTATGGGGTCAAATTTGCTGGCATTTATGTATTTATTATTTATAAATATATATATATATAAATAAATAAAGCTAATTTCTCTATATAGTTTACGTTTCCTTACTCCAAGTAAGGTATGTTTTCGATACAAGAAATAATGATAGCTCAAACGGAACCCTAGCATCAAGCATTTTATTAACACTGTACTTCTTGGTTATAAGAGGAAAAAAATAAAGAAAAGATGTATTCGGATTTAATCCAGTTATTGGTTTATGCAGTCACTTTTAAGAGATGATATCCAATAAATTTAGGGTTTGAATTTTAATATCTGTAATTTTTTTTCTTAACTTCAAGTTGCAATTTTTTTGTACCAGACATAAAATAAAAATAAAGGTCAAGAAAGAAAAATATGAGAGAGTCGATAGGGAATTTATCTCGTCTACGCCTATGGATCATAAATTTTTAAAATTTCATAAATCAATTTACAAAATCTCCATCATATGTTAAATAAGCATAATTAAGGAAATTAATAAATTAAAAATAATTATCAAATGAAGACTTGTTAATTGTATAAATATACTTATGAAAATTAAAATTTTCATCTTTATTGTAAAATAATATATATTTCCTCAATCTTTTTTTAGATTCAAATCCTCGATCTTTAAATAAAAAAAAAAAAGAAAAAAAAAGGAGTACAATAAGTGAGATAAATGATCAATCTGACAGAGTCAAAGTCATGATTTTGTTTATATATATATATATATATATATATATATATATATATATATATATCTTTGTGAAGATGATGAACGAGATTCCCAGAAAGAAATAAAAAAATGCTATTGAAAGCAAATATGAAAAATCAGATCAGATCGGATCGATCGATTAGATCGGTTTAATTAACATTGAAAGATTGTCCGATTCGGTATGATATATAAAATCGAAAATCTATTGAACCGTTAGAAAATCAATTTAACCGGTAAAAAATAAATTTTAACTAGTTATATATATAAATATATATATTTGTAATTGATGAGATTTGAACCATTATCCTTTTAGTTTTATATTAAAAATTGTATCATTAAATCAAATGCATATTTTTATTAATTATATTTAATATTAATTTTTTTAAATATTTAAAATTATTTAATTAATTGGTCGATCTTATCGGTTTGATTTTCGATTCAATTTTTTTAACCATGACCGAAAGAGAAGAAACACTACAAACAAATAGCCATATAGTGACGGTCCAAAAAGCGTTGGTAAAACTCCAAAATCCGTCGCTAAAAGTCCTAAAACTCTATACCGACGGTCAAAATAACTATTCCGACAAAAAATTAAGCGACGGTAAAACCCTCGTCGGTATAGACCTATACCGACGGAAAGGTGACCGTCGGAATAGAATGTATAACCTATACCGACGGTTTTAGGCGTCACTAATGTTACTACCGTTGGTATAGCCTATGTTGGGATAACCCGTTTTGCTTTTACCTATACCGACGGATTTTTGTTTCCGTCAGTATAGATACCATATCTATGCCGACGGATTTTGTTTCCGTCGGTATAGATACGGTGTCTATACCGACAGATTTTGTTTCCGTCGGTATAGACACCATTGATATTATACCGACGGTTTTTTTTTCGTCCGTCGGTATAGATTAAAATGTAAAAATACCTATAACGACAGTTTGTCGTAATTTTACTGACGATTTAATCGATCAGTATACTATACATTTTTTGTTGTTATATGAACTGTCAGTATAGAGGTGAGTAAAAATAAATTTTGATATATTTATAATTTAATCCAAGATAAGAAACCCATTATAAGAAAGTACAAAATCCATTATAAGAAATTACAAAATATTTCATAATATTAAAAATAAAATTACAAATAAATTGTCTTAGTTATATAACTTTTACAAGGTACATAGAAGTCGCAAGCTAAAGTCATAATACAGTGAAATAAGCAATCCAAATCTCATTTCTATAGAGCAGCATCTGCATAAAATTGACAAATATTAACCAATGTGCAGCAATTAAGTAATGAAGTCAATATAGAAGAATAAAAAGTATATGTTCTGTTAATATATATTTATTGAATTAAGCTCAAAAGGTAAGAAATAGAACAGGGACAAAATAAGAACAGAACAAAAGAAGAAAAAACAGATATTACAAGATATATAGCAGCAGAGAGCTATGCAGTGAAAACAAAAAACATATTGACGCCAAAACTAAGCTGAGGGAAATGCTCCTCACAAACAAAACTCAAACTTATTCTACAGACAATTGAGAGTTAGATCAAAACATGATGCAATTCATCTGACAGGTCACAGCTAGACAAAAAACTAATAATCTTCTTAAGCATGCAAATTCGTGGTTAACTTTATAGAATTGGAAGGAGTATTATATCACAAAGGCTCTTAACAATAGAAACCTAAGAAGGCACGATGTCATCTAGTGGTTGCCAAATATCCAGGCTGCAAAAATGGTAAGTTGGTACTATGAATGCAGTCAAGCAATGTTCTAGAACTCACTAACACTTATGTTAGTTAGTTCACAAATACGGAAAGTAGGCGCCATATTGCGAAAACAGGCAGCAACTCATGTATAAGCGAGCGCAAACCCTGACACGATATATGCAAAAATGAACTCAATTTTACATTTTTCAATTACTAACCGTTATAAGTTTCATAGGTATCTCTCTTAGCACAAACCTGAATTGGAAAATACATTAAAACACAAGCAAACAAACTAAAATAAAAATCTTAAAAAATCCCAAATAATTCTTGTAGAATATTTCCCTTCCCTTCCAATGAACAATGCAAATTCCTAATTTCCCAAACTTATAATAATGAAAAAATAGAAGAAGAATTCTTTTTTTCCTTTAACAGAGCAGTTCCATACACTTCAAAAGAAATCCAAAAGGAAAAACAAACTCTTGAGACCAACATATATGCATGTAAACAAGCCTTAATTAAGCACATTCCTTAACCCGAGTTGATTGACGAGCATAAAACTGAAAGGGAACTTAAAATATTTAGTTAAAACATTCCTCGGACTAATTAATACGCTGTACAAATAAACAAAATAAAGACGAAAAATGAACGATAAAATGTTAAGAAAAAAACAAATACAGAAAAATGTTCGAACTCAGATGAGTTCCAATTTTCAGTAAAAATAAAAATACTTTGACCAAAACTTGTATGAACATTTCACGACCAAACTCCTTGAATTCCATTGTGCATAATGTATAAGCACGAAAACCAATTAGGTTTAAAACCATTACCCCTGAAGATATGCCGGAATCGCCACTCATTTCCATGCAAATCCTTAGCAACCAACTCCTGGGTTGGAGGTTGACGAGACATGTCCTGTTAAACAACAAGCCCAAATGAATCACAACCTAATTATCACAAGGAGAAAAAAGGAAATACACATCTTCAGCTGATAGACACAAACCAATGGTGGAAGACATTCATCCGCATGCCGCCTGAGCACTGAAAACCCACCATGGGTGCTTGTATCTGAGGCAGTCAGGGTCTTGCAAAAGGAATGCACGTGGAACCGCGGTGGTTGAGGAATGGGAGGCTCCTTGTCCACGCTGTTCTCATCTTGCTGCTGAGAATCGATAGGGCAAAAAGAACAAACAATTAGAAATTCAACTTTTCATCAACTCCTCAAGTAACAAATTACAAAAAAAAAAAAAAAAAAAAAAGACCAAAGCTTACAATAGGTTCAGGAAGTAAAGTCACTTGTGCAAAAACCTCATCTGTATCCGGTTCAGCCTATAGAATTAACAGCAAAAGGTCATTCCTTTCATAACAAAAGCCCAGAAAGAAAAAAAACCTAAATAAATCTCAGTAAAAGAGGAGCAAGGTACCTTTAATTGAACGTTAATCACACGACAAAGGATCTTTGATGGAAGATTATACACTGGCATCTGCTGGTCTGCTACCTGATTAGTAGACGCCTCAACCTGACTCACCCGAAACTCGTGGTTAAGCAAGTAAAAAAAAATCTAGGAAATAGAAACAGAAAAACAAAAACAAAACGGGATAAAAAGGAAGGGAAACTAAAACCCACATCAGATCACATTTAATCTCCAATAAAGAATACTTTTTAAATTAAAAGGACAGTTGAGTAGCATCGGTTCCCTCAACAAGAAACAAAAATAAAACAAAAGGAAGAAGAAAAATGGAAGAAAAGAAACCTGTTCTATGTGACCTTGAGTAAAGTAAAATACGCGATCTCTTTAGCGAGGGACGGTGACCAGAGGTCCAGCACATGAATGCCATAGCTCCGTATACAGCGCCGTTTCAGGGTCTATGTTTTCCACACACAAAACAAACCAAAATAAACATAAAACACCAAACAAACAGAAGGAAAAAAAGAAATGAAACCTAATCGGTTACTGCCACTTGCAGATTGGGAACCAAGTAAAAAAGAAATGAAACTTACAGAAACAATGGAATGAAGTTTGCAAATCCAAGCAAATGGGTGAAGATCGAAGAGATTGAAATGGATTTTTTAGTGCGAAAATGAAAGGATATTTTAGGGGAAGCGTCAGACGGCAACGGAGATTGAAATGGGGAAATTAGGGTTGAGTGTCTGATGGGGCAAGAGAAATGAAACCCAACCCTTTCTATGCTCGATCGGTAAGAAAAAACGACGTCGTATAGTCTTAAACAATTGAAATTCCCCGACTTTTACTGACGGAAAAAAATAAAAAAACCGTCGGTAAAAGATAGCTCTATACCAACGGTTTTTCATTAACCGTCAGTATAGATATATCTATAGCAACGGAGATTTTGTGCGTCGGTATATGGTCCATATATTCTGACGGTGACAAAAATCTGTCGGAATAGACACTTTTTACCTACGAAACGGACCGTCGGTATATATGAGTGTCAGTATAAACCCTAAATTTGCTTGTGGTGTATATACCAATGGTTTTCTACTGACCGTCGGTATAGGTATACCTATAGCAACGGATAATTTGGGCGTCGGTATATGTTATGTATATTCTGACGGTTAAAAGAATCCATCGGAATAGAAACTTTTTACCTACGGATCGCGACCGTCGGTATAGATGAGTGTCAGTATTTTACCATTTGTTTGTAGTATATACCAACGGTTTTTCATTGACCGTCGGTATAGGTATACCTATAGCAACGGACTAGTGGGGCGTCGGTATATGTTATGTATATTCTGACGGTTAAAAAAATCCGTCGGAATAGATACTTTTTACCGACGGATTTCGACCGTCGGTATAGATAACCGTCAGTATATGGCAATTTGTTTGTAGTGAAAGGAAGAAATAGGGAAAGATTATTGAGATTTTTTTTTTTTAAAGAGAAAAAAGGAAGGAAAAAAAAAAAAGAGAAAAGATATTGAGATTCTCATTGTGTGAGAGAGATAGAAAGAGGTTTGTATATCACATTAAGAATACACAAAACCAATAACTTTAATAAGCTGAATGTAAGGGGGAAAAAATGTTAAAAGGGAAACCTCCACAAACCAAGTCAATTAGTGCAATATTTTTGCCCTTGAAAGAGGGGAAGCACAAACAAAAAAACATGATCCCCCTTCATATCTCTCATATATTCTACCTTTTCTTTTAACTATATATATATATATATATATATATATATATATATATATACTAGAATCACATGGCCACCTTATTACCTTAAAAAAAATACTAATGAAAAGGTTTTAAGTAATATTATATTTTGTTTATAAAATAAACTTGATGTTGATTTAACTTAATTAGACCAGTTATCAGGAAAATGAAAGCTTATGTAGGGGCTTCAATGAAAAAGAAAATGTTAGATTAGAGTCTAACTTAATCATTAGACCCACAAGAATTTTATTATATAGAGCAGTATATCTCTTTCCGTTTCATTATATTTGTTTTTTTTTTTACTGAATTTTTTGTCTAACGAATTTAATTTTGATAATTAATTTCTAAAAAAATTATAAAAAATATATATTTGTAAATTTTGAATTTTTAATATTTTTAAATATAACTTTTAAAAATTAAATTAAATTTATTTCATAAAAAAATCAAACATGAACGAATAAAATGAGATAGAAAGAGCAATATATAGATAGATATGAACGGATCGTATGATTATTATCCCCTCCACTGAAGTGTTCTTGATGACTCCAAAAGGAACTACTACTATATACTAGTATGTTAGCCCCGGCTTTACCCGGGGATGTTTTGTTTTAATATTTTATAAAAATGAATAATTTTAAAAATAATAGTATTAATAATTTACTAATAATTACTTTATAATATTTCGTTTAATAATTTTTTATTTATGTGTTGTTGTGATAGTAATTTTTTTTTTTTTATAAATAATTCTTTTAAAAAAGATTTAATTTTTCTATATCTTAATTTATTATAATATAAATATAATCATATATCTATTAATTTAAAAATTATGTTAAAAGTAATTATCCATAAATTATATAATTTAAATGTATTTGAAAATTTTATATTTAATACGTAATGTATATTGAATTAATGTGTTTTATTAATACTTTTTATTTTATTTTTTAATGTATATTGAATTAATAATTTTATTTTTCATATTTTCATAATTTTATTTTTTTATTTTTTTAAATAATTTATTCAATTAATAATTTTAATTTTTTGAAAATTTATTATATTCATTTTTTAAGACAATTAATTTATAATTTAAATTCATGCAAAAATAAAATTAAATAGACAAAATATAAATATAAAGAATAAGTTTTGAACATGATATTTATATTAATATATAAAAGATGCAAATGTAATAATCCAATTCTTAAGTCAATAAACTTAGAGTTTAAATTGAATTACTATGGAAAAATATACATAATATCCCCAATTGAGGACAACTTTTAAAGTAAGGTATAGATGTTTAACATTATCAAATTTAATCTAGACAAACAATAACTCTCAATCATTATACGACACGTAACACAAAATTGGCAGTTATTTGAATAATATCAATTAAACATAGCAATTTCAGATACAACATGATTTTACAACATGATTATACAACATGAATACAACATGGGAAAATAATTAAAACACGACAAGAAAAATAACACGAACACGAAACGAAAACACGAACGTATCAAAATCTACATAAAACGAATTATTAACGTGTCAAAATTTATAAAGATATATAATACCTTGAAAACAATTATGACAAGAAAAAATAATACATGTTCGTCTATTCGTGTTGTGTTCATGTTATTTTTCGTATCATGTCGTGTTTTAATTTTTTTTTCATATAATCATGTTGTATCTGAAATTATCATGTCTAATTGACACTATTTAAATTACCATGTCACAGGTGTCAAATATTGAAACCCACCTAAGCCTCACAAACAAAAAGAGAAAAAAAAAAAAGGTAAATCTCAAAACAAAAGAGAAAACAAATTATAATGAAAAAATATAAAAAGCCAGCTGTCAACTTAATGTTAAAAGGCTTGAGGTAACTTTAATAGTATGTTATAGATAGGTTTTTTTTTTTATCCAAATATAATTGATTTTATTTTTATTTATCGAAATATCGTTAGTTTTAAATTATTTTTCAAAATCCGTTTTTTTTAATCAGTTGGGAAATCGCCATTGTCCATGACGATTTTCCATCGGTAAATTTTATTTTAAAAAAAAAAAAAACAAAGTTGGAAAATCACCATGACACATGACGATTTCTCAACTTAATTTTTTATTAAAAAAAAAATTGAATTTTTAACATGGGAAATCACCACTGTGGGTGGCGATTTCTCAAGGTTCATATATATATATATATATTAAAAGTTTTTTTTTTTATTTTAAGTTTGTTTCTTTTTCTTTTATTTTTTTATTCTTTATATATATATATATATATATTTTTATATTTTTAAAATATGGATCGGGCCCATGTATGGTATCAACACTATATTTGCTTGTCCAAGTCCGGCCCGACCCGAAATATGGGCCTCAAATTTTGTCCAAACCCGTTTAGACCCGCCCATATTATTTTTTTCTATTTTTTAAAATAATATACATATATTATTTAATCTTTAATAAGTTTTATATTTTTTTTCTTTTATTAAGTTGTTAAACATGTACAACTTAACATATTTTTTAATGTTTACACTATAATATTATATATATTTATTTTTTATATGACATAAATTACATAATATATATAAATATAAATAATATATTATTTAGTTAGGAAACGGGCCGGTCTCGAGCCTTGAATGTTGGAGTCAAGGCTCGGCTCATATTTTAAACGGGCCTAATTTTTTTGCCCAAACTCATTTTTCGGGCCTAATATTTTGTCCAAGTCCTCCCAAATATGGGCGAGCCTTCGGGCTTTGACGGGTAGCCCAACCCTTGGATAGGTCTACATGGTGGTAAGGGTCGGGCTACCCGTCCAAGCCCGTTTAAAAAATTAGGTCCGTTTAAAATATGGGCAAGGCCTTAGCTCCAACATTCAAGACCCGAGTCCGGCCCGGCCTGTTTTCTAATTAAATAATATATTATTTATATTTATATATATTATGTAATTTATATCATATAAAAATTAAATATATATAATATTATAGTGTAAACATTATAAAATATATTAAGTTATACATGTTTAACAACTTAATAAACGAAAAAAATATAAAATTATTCAAGATTAAATAATAAATATATATTTAAAAAAATAGAAAAAAATAATATGGGCGGGCTTAAATGGGCTTGGATAAAATTTGAGGCCCATATTTCGGGTCGGCCGGACTTGGGTAAGCAAATGTGATGTTGATACCATACATAGGCCCAATCCATATTTTAAAAGAATTAAAATATATATATATATATTAAAAGAATAAAAAAAAAGAAAAAGAAAAAGAAACAAACTTAAAAAAAAAAAAAACAAACTTAAAAAAAATTAATAAGAACCTTGGGAAATCGCCACTCACGGTGGCGATTTTGCAAGATAAAAAATCAAAAAAAAAAAATTAAAATTAAGTTGAGAAATCGCCATGGCCGATGACGATTTCCCAACTTTGTTTTTTTTTTTTTTTAAAAAAAATAAAAAATTTACCATTGAAAAATCGCCATGGGCTATGGCGATTTCCCAACTGATTAAAAAAACGGATTTTGAGAAATAATTTGAAACCAACGGTATTTCTATAAATAAAAATAAAAACAGCAGTATTAAGATATGTTATATAGGTTTTTTTATCTTAATACTGCTGTTTTTATTTTTATTTATCGAAATACTATTGGTTTCAAATTATTTTCCAAAATCCTTTTTTTTTTAACCAGTTGAAAAATCGTCATGGCCCATGACGATTTTCCAACGGTAAATTTTTTTTTTTTTTTTTTTGTAAAAATAAGTTGGAAAATCGTCATGGTCCATGACTATTTTCCAACTTTATTTTTTTTAAAAAAAATTATTTTTTACATTAGAAAATCACCACCGTTGTTGGCAATTTTCCAAAGGGGAATTCTTCACAATTGAAGAATATGGGCCGGACCCATGTATGGTATCAACACCATATTTACTTTCCAAGCTCGGTCCGGTCTGAAATATGGGTCTTAAATTTTGTCCAAGCCCGTTTAGGCCCTCCCATTTTTTTTTCTATTTTTTAAAAATAATATATATTATTTAATCTTTAATAATTTTATATTTTTTCTTTTATTAAGTTGTTAAACATGTACAACTTAACATATTTTTTAATATTTACACTATAATATTATATATATTTAATTTTTATATGACATAAATTACATAATACATATAAATATAAATAATATATTATTTAATTAGAAAACGGGCCGGCCGGACTTGGGTCTTGAATGTTGGAGCCAAGGCTCGGCCCATATTTTAAACGGGTCTAATTTTTTTGCCCAAGCCCATTTTTCGAGCCTAATATTTTTGTCCAAGCCCTCTCAAATATGGGCAGGCCTTGGGGCTTGGACGGGTAGCTTGGCCCTTGGACAGATCTACATGGTGGTAAGGGCCGGGCTACCCGTCCAAGTCCATTAAAAAAATTAGGCCCGTTTAAAATATGAGCCAGGCCTTGGCTCCAACATTTAAGGACAGAGCCCGGCCCGACCCGTTTTCTAATTAAATAATATATTATTTATATATATTATGTAATTTTTGTCATATAAAAATTAAATATATATAATATTATATTATAAACATTAAAAAAATATGTTAAGTTATCCATGTTTAACAACTTAATAAAAGAAAAAATATTAAATTATTAAAGATTAAATAATAAATATATATATATATTTTAAATAATTAGAAAAAAATAATATGGACGGGTCTAAACAGGCTTGGACAAAATTTGAGGCCCATATTTCCGGCCGGGCCGGACTTGGACAAGCAAATGTGATGTTGATACCATACATGGGCTTGGTCCATATTTTAAAAGAATAAAAGAATATATATATATATATATATTAAAAGAATAAAAAAAATTAAAATTAAAAGAATAAGAATAAGAATAAAAGAATATATATATTGTGAAGAATTCCCCTTCCAGAAATCGCCACCGTCGGTGACGATTTTCCAATGTAAAAAATCATTTTTTTTTTTTAAGAAATTAAGTTGAAAAATTGCCATGGTCCATGGCGATTTTTCAACTTTTTTTTTTTTTTTTAAATGAAATTTACCGTTGAAAAATCGCCATGGGTAATGGCAATTTCCCAACTGGTTAAAAAAAAAGTGAATTTTGGGAAATAATTTGGAACCAACGGTATTTCGATAAATAAAAAAAAAATTCAACTATATTTGGATAAAAAAACCATGTTATATATATATTTGTTCTGTCCTAATTTATCATGACAACTTATGCATTCAAGAACAATCATAAACCATTCGATTTGTTTATATATATATATATTAAGACAGAACAAATATATATATATATATATATATATGAAGTTACATAAAAAATTATAATTATAATTAAGTATTACATTTCACCTAAAAATTAATTAATTAAATAATAAATCAATATATAATTAGATAAATCTAATGTTAATTTAAATGAGATCTAAATTTAAGATCTTAAAATTTCAAGGCCTCTCCTTGCCACTCTAAGATCACGTCTGATTGATTTTTTTTATAAAATTTTTTGACATTAAAGTAAATCGTCCCACCTTCTAAAATTTACTTTACTTTGTTATTTTCTTATATATATATATATATATATATATATATATATATAAATTATAGTTTAAAATAAAAGAAAAAATTGTAAATTCTAAAAATTCGAATCCAAATTTATTAAATAACATTTCTTAGAAGTAGTTGCATGAACTAATTTAAGTTAAGTTCTAGGTTGGTTTTACTTTATGTGCTTGATTGAATGAAAGTATAAAGGGTTAATATATAAATTAGTCCCTCTACTTTAGGTCTTTTGTCTGTTTCATATTTGAAGAATTTTTTTTTTTTTTTCACTTTGGTACTCGAACTTTCATTCTGTCAATCACATTGGCCCTTTGCCCTAACACCGTTAGTTAAAAACTGACTAGGCAAAAAAAAACCCAATCAGAGCCTGACACGTGGCAAAACTGCCACATCATTAGTGCCACGTCATCATATAAAAAAAATTCGAAAAAAATAAAAAAAATTTAAAAAATTTGAAAAAAATTTAAAAAAGTTTTTTAAAAATTAAAAATTTGAAAATCTCATTTTTTTTTAAAAATTATAAAATGAAAATAAAAAAACCAAAATTCAAAATAAATTATAAAAATTGAAAACTTTATATATATATATATATTAAAAAATCTCTAAAAATTAAAAAAAAATAAGAAAAAGAAATCTAAATATTTTTAATAAAAATGAAAAAAAAAATCTATTTATAAAATTTTAAATTCTATTTTTTTTTTAATTTCGAATTTTCATATATATTATAAAAATAAAAATAAAAAAACCAAAATCAAAATAAATTAGAAAATTGAAAACTTTATATATATATATATTTAATATGTGCAAAAAAGTTAAAAATAAAAAATAAGAATTTTTTTTTTGAATATTTTTAATAAAAATGAAAAAAAATTCTATTTTTAAATTTCTATTTTTTTTTTAATTTTGAATTTTCGTATATATTTTTTTAATTTGAAATTTCTATATTTTAAAAAATTATTTTTTATTTTTCTTTTTAATTTTGAATCTTTTAGATTTATCTTTTGATTTTTTTATAATTTTTATAATTTTTTAATTTCTAAAAAAATTTTAAAATTTTGATTTTTAAAAAAAAATCAGTTTTTATTTTGATTTTTTGAATTTTTTTTTTTAAAATGTGATTTCAAAATTTTTATTTTGATTTAAAAAAATAATCTTTTTTTATATATTTTTGAATTTTTTGAATTTTATAATTTTTTTTTGAAATTTTTTGGATATTTTTTGAACTTTTTTGGATTTTTTTCGTATATGATGACGTGACACTAATGATGTGACAGTTTTTGCCATGTGTCAGCCTCTGATTGATTTTTTTCCTAGTCAGCCATTAATTAACGGCGTTAGGGCAAATGGCTAATGTGATTGACGGAATGAAAGTTTAAGTATCAAAGTGACAAAAAAATTTCTTCAAGTACCAAACGGACAAAAAACATAAAATACAGGGACTAATTTATATATTAACCCAAGTATAAATAATAACCGATAGGATAGGATTGGATTTATACGGGTAATAATAGAGCTAGAAAATGAAAAAAGAAAGAAAAAAAAAAGACATGAAGAAAAGTACAATGAACAAAGAATCCATCAAATCTACTTTACATATTCTACTCTCTCCTTGTAATAATCATCTATCTTTTCTAGGTAAATTAAATTTTACAACAAATTTCTCACATCAATTTAGCTTTTTCTCTTAAATCTAATCTGATGTGAACCCTAGGGATTAAACCCTTTGAACCCACTAACAAATTGAAATACCTAACCCAGAAAAGCCAAGATTCAGGCAAAGAAAACTTAAACCCTTAGAAAGCCTGTTTCAAAGAACCTAGATTAAACATGTAAGCTAGACCCTAAGAACTCTCGTTTCAAGAACCTAAGTTTGATAGGTTGAATGCCACAAAGAAAGAATTCTTTGATAAGTTCCTAAGTTCTGTCAAGAACTAAAAAGAGTGAAACACTCACTTTGAATAAATTCAAACTCAATTGATAAAAAGATAATTGAAGTAGGCGGCTAAGACATATATTTATAGTCTCCCTACAATAACCCTAATCTACTAAGCAATAATATGTAAAATATGGGCTGAACATGCTCAAGCCCAAACCTAAATAATTAAAAGATGTCAATGTTACATAATATAGGCCCAAATGCCTAAGTAATTATAAGAATTAAAATAAGCCCAAATAAGTCCGCTTAATGTGCCACCTTGTGTTCTTGAATCACATGGACCAAACTTGGATGCAAGCCCATCTTGCATGTTGAAGCCTTTCCTGAATAACTTGCAACATGGCCCAAGTGAATTTCACCCATTCTTGCCATGTTTCCTAGATTTTCTTGGATCTTGACCCATATAGAAATTGCCATGGGATTGGGCCATCTTGGATCCTATCATTCCCCCTTTTCTCGAAAAGATTCGCCCTCGAATCTTAGCATTGTGTGTGAGAATGACGGCGCTAGGTACTAAATCAAGGTGATGCACAATGCCGCTTATGGGTGACAACCCATCCTGCAACTCCTCCGAAAATAAATCCTCACAATCCTTCAACAAAGAAACAGGAAAAATAGGAAGAGATTGGTTAGGAGCATCAAGAATAAAAACCTCACTCTCATTTGCATCAGAAAAATTCTCAAATTCTTTATTTCCCTCGGCATGAATTGTCTCTTTTTTCACTAGTGGCTCCTTTCTTACTTCTTTAATTTCAGCCACCTCTATTTCTTTTTCACTTTCTTTTTTACTTTCTGTTTCCTCTTGCTTTTCATTATTTGCAGCCGCCTCACTTTCTTTTTCTTTTCTTCTTCTCTCTCTTTCTCTCTTTTTTGTTCTCCATCTTTCTTCCTCTTGTTGCACAAACTTCCCAAACAATAAGGTAATCTCTTTCATCTCTTGTAGAGCCTGCTTTACTTCGTCGCATAGTGTGAGAGACATCTTAAAGTCGCTGCAAAACAACTTTGGTTAGTAAAAAAAATGAATGTCAATTCTTTCCTTTTCTTTTCAATCTTTTTCGAATCTTTCTTTCTTTTTCTGTCTATTCGAACACTCTTCTTCTTTTCTTTTTTTCTTTTTTTTTTCAAGAACGAGACTTCTTGATTTTCTTGAAATCTCGGATTAACTTTTTTTTTTCTTGGGACTGTTCGAATGCCCCTTTGAATTCTTGATTTTTTTTTTCAAGATTTGGATCAAGAATCAATAAGAAGAAATTTCAATTGATCAAGAATCCAAGAAACAAAATCTTGATTTAAACCACTTTTCAAGACTGAAACCCCAAACTTAGACTGCCTAAAAACTATAACCTAAGACAAAAGAATACCTAAAACTATAACCCCAAGACAACAATATCTGAAACCCCAAAATCTTGTTATTGATTTTGTTATGATAGTATCTAAACCAACTTCCAAGAATGAAACCCCAAACAAAAACTGCCTTAAAAACTATAACTATTAGACAAAAAAAATGCCTAAAGCTATAACCCCTATGACAAGTATGTCTGAAACCCCAAAACAAAAAAGTTGAGAAAAACTCCAATACCCTCTGGTAAAGAAGATAAAAAGATTTGACCTGATTGGTTCCTAAGTTCTGATACCAACTGATGTGAACCTTAGGGGTTAAACCCTTTGAACCCACTAACAAATTGAAATACCTAACCCAGAAAAGCCAAGATTCAGGCAAAGAAAACTTAAACCCTTAGAAAGCCTGTTTCAAAGAACCTAGATTAAACATGTAAGCTAGACCCTAAGAACTCTCGTTTCAAGAACCTAAGTTTGATAGGTTGAACGCCACAAAGAAAGAATTCTTTGATAAGTTCCTAAGTTCTGTCAAGAACTAAAAAGAGTGAAACACTCACTTTGAATAAATTCAAACTCAATTGATTAAAAGATAATTGAAGTAGGCGGCTAAGACATATATTTATAGCCTCCCTACAATAACCCTAATCTACTAAGTAATAATATGTAAAATATAAGCTGAACATGCTCAAGCCCAAACCTAAATAATTAAAAGATGTCAATGTTACATAATATAGGCCCAAATGCCTAAGTAATTATAAGAATTAAAATAAGCCCAAATAAGTCCGCTTAATGTGCCACCTTGTGTTCTTGAATCACATAGACCAAACTTGGATGCAAGCCCATCTTGCATGTTGAAGCCTTTCCTGAATAACTTGCAACATGGCCCAAGTGAATTCCACCCATTCTTGCCATGTTTCCTAGATTTTCTTGGATCTTGGCCCATATAGAAATTGCCATGGGATTGGGCCATCTTGGATCCTATCATAATCTCTATATGTTATTACTTCTCTGCCAAGTAGTTGCTTGACTGTTCACGAATCGGGCGAGTTTTGGCTTGAATTAGATTGGATTTGGGTAAAAATTTTAATAATTTGAGTTGATCTGGTTCGATTTGAATTATTATTTATTAAATAAAAAAATATTTTTTATTTAAATTTAATTATAAAAAATATATAAATACTAATATTAATATAAAAATAAAAATATAATTTTAAATATTTTTTGAACAGTGAATGAGTTTTCGAGCAAAGAGTAAAGAAAAAAAAATCTGACTGTGGCCCGACTAGACCCATGAATAGGTCTACTTGACAGATCCATGAAATGGAAATATGAGCCATGGTGTAGAGGTGCTCATGGGGTCAGGTCGAGGTGGGCTTAGATATGGTATCAACACCATATATACTTGCCCAAGCCCAACCCGATTCGAAATATGGGCCTCAAATTGTCTAAGCCCGCCCATATTATTTTTTTCTAAAAAAAAATTTAAACAAATATTTTTTATTATTTAATTTTAGTAATTTATTTCTATATTTCTTTTATTAAGTTTATGAATAACTTAGCATATTTTAAATATTTACACTATAATATTATATATATTTTTTATATGATATAAATTATATAATATATAAAAATATAAAAATAATATATTATATAAATAAAAAATGAGCCGGGCTCGGGCCTTGATTGTTGAAGCCAAGGCCCGGCCCATTTTCTAAATAAGCCTCATTTTTTTGCCCAAGCCCATATTTCGAGCCTAATATTTTTGTCCAAACTCTCTAAAATATGGGCGGACCTTCAAGCTTGGACGGGTAATCTGGCCTTTGAACAGGTCTACCATAGAGGCAATTAATGTATTAATGAATTATGGTCTTCTTTATCTGTACGACCTGTCTTATAATTTATAAATCAATTTGATACTATAAACTCATCTAGGTTTATGATAATTAAATGATAAAATATTTTAAAATTTTGAATTATTTTATTTTCTTAAGTAAGTTTATATTTTTTTTACTGTACTTAAATAAATTTTTATCTTTTGATTTGTATTCAAATAAATCCTTATTTCAAATGAAAATTTGATTTATATTAAGGATTTATTTAGATATGAATTAAAAGTTATAAACTTATTTGATATAAATTAAATATCAATAATTTATTTGGGTGCAGATTAACAGTAAAGGATTTATTTGGATACAACAAAATTATAAGACTTACTTAACTAAAATGGTAAAATTTATAGATTTTTTTCTTTTAATTTTAGCCATAATTAAAACTTTAAAAATCAATAATTAAGAGAAATTATTTTATATTAGCAAAACTATTTTTTTTTTTTTTATGTTTATCAAAGGACTGATATAATTTTCATTTTGTCTCCTTAAATGAAGCTAATTTGTCTAGTCGTGCACAAGTATCCTTATTTTTAAAATGCTATAACCTCTGTAGCTTGGACTCGTCGTTTTCGAAGGCACATCGGTGTCAACACGAGTTAACATTGACACGGGTATGGGATCCGTGTCAGATTCGTTGGACAGGATCTATTTTGGCTGATTGTAGTTGGAGAAAGCAGAAGAAGAGATGAAAGAGAGCAAAAACGTTTTGGAAAAAGAGGAAGACGAAGATGACGTAAGCAGCGGCAAAAAAAAAGAAAAACAATGGGCTTGAAATACAAAACTTATCGGGCTGTATCCAAATTAAAAAGTTTGTTAATATTTGGACTATATCCAAATTAAAAAGAAAAACAATGGGCTTCTTAATTATATTTGGGCATAAAAAGTTTGTTAATATTTGGATCCAAATTAAAAAAAAAAAATGATATTTGAGTTTTAATTAGTTAAGGGTTTTAATAAAGAGTTATTATGTGAAATTTGGATATTATTATTTTAAAATTTAAAAAACAAAAAAAAAATTACAAGATTATCATTAATATCCTAATTTTATTTTAATCAAAATTACTTCAATTATGGATAAAAAAAAATGGATAAATTAATTTTATTTTCTTAACTAAAATTGTCTTAACTTTACTAAACGAATGGTTCAACTTTTAATACGAAATATGCTTAATAGTTAATTCTCATATATGCATAGTTATTATAAGTCATCTTGAACTTAAAATTATTATTAGTCATCCTAATAAAATAAAATTCTATAAAGAGTCTCCACACCCGTGTCCTTTTCTTCGACCCTTTTTAGTCGAATTCTCGTGTCTTAGATTTAAGGTGATTGATGTGTCTGACACTTGGATACATACCCGTATTCGACACCCGTACCCGAGTCCGAGCAACATAGACTACAACTATAGTGGAAAATAGTCATATATATATATTACCAAAAATTAAGTTTATTAATCTAGATGGAGATTTGATTTAGAAGCATCAATTAGTACATTATTGTTACTATGTGACATATAAAATTGGTCTAATTATGCTATTAATTCTTGTATTTCTATCAAAATGAGGATTTAATCCTTTAGTAATAATTTAAAGAATTTTAATACTTATATTTTTGAGATTTGGAATTTTTGTCAAGGCACTTAAATGTACATGATTTTGGTCAAGGCACATCTTGGTATCCGGCTCTAATATGATAAAATCAAAGAGTAAAAAAAAAATTAAATAAAATTAAACAATATGATTTATGCATACTCTCACCAAAGTTTTAGTACCTTGAAGTATATTAATTCAACTATCTAGACTTAATTTGTTCAGCTTCTTTAAACAGTTGGAAGACTATCATACTATTTGGCACATTATGAAAATATTTTTCATATTAAATGCAACAATTTGACAATAAATCAAATGAAAATTTTTCTCTAAATATATACCAATCTTCAACATGAAAACAAATAGTATAAAGCAATCTTAACAAGTTTTGTCATGAAACTCTTTTCACTCCAAATTCCAATCTTCCCTTCTCAAAGTTGATTCTTATATACTTTCCCAATTTGAACCTTAGCGGAGGTTGCTAAAATTTGTGAAACATCTCAAGGTGTTACCTTTAATTGTGGAAGAAATAGGATGGTAAAATTTGTTCTGTTCAACGGATTTCATATCGATTCGTTTTGAATGGGAGTTTTTTTTTTTTTTTATGTAGGGGCGGGATGAAACGGATAAATTTGATGAATACTTGCCTCGCTCCACCCGTCTTTTAAAATTATTATTCTATCCTTAAAATATTTTATATTTTCCTTTATATTTTTAGTATATATATTAGATATATATATATATATACTAAAATCATAGATATGCTAATATTATATATATATATATATACTTTGAATATATGTATATTTTATATACTAAAGAATTATATATATTAAAATTATATTATTGAATAAATTATAATATTTTTTAGAATATTAAATTATTAATAATTAATAAAAAAATAAGATGAAGCGATTATAAATATAACCAATATTATAAAAATAGAAGCTTTTAACATTCACATAAAAGCGAGATAAAAGTAGATAAGATAATTCTCGATCGCATCTCACTTTACTGTCATTCCTAATAAAAAAAATAAAAACGGTAGTCAAGCAACAAATCTCATAAGGAAGAGAGATCAATGGATTCAATCCCTATCAAGTGGATTTTGAATTTCCCAATTTGGTAAGATTGATTGGCATGTCAACATTTAGACCCGGTCAAAAATTAACTTCGCCAAATTTAATGGTTACTAGATAATTTTCGCATTTCGCTGCGAAATATCATAGCATTTAAATTAATATTTTATATTAAATTTGAAAGATAAAAAAGTA
Organism: Fremontodendron californicum; assembly: GCA_030761205.1. NCBI lineage: Eukaryota > Viridiplantae > Streptophyta > Magnoliopsida > Malvales > Malvaceae > Fremontodendron > Fremontodendron californicum. The sequence goes on along the minus strand of JAULJL010000023.1, from coordinate 5,620,679 downwards.
AAAGTAGTAAAGATAATAATTTAGAAAAATAATAATTTTTATTCTTATATGACACCTAGTATAAAATTGAGAGTTATTTGAATATGATCAATTACATCCGACAATTTTAGATACAACATAATTATACGATACAAACATAACATGAGAAAAATAATTAAAACACGGTATGACACAAAAATAACATGAACACGACACAAATACACGAACGTGTCAAAATCTAGATAAAACGAATTATTAGCACGTCAAAATTTATATAATTATATAATACCTTTAATACGATTATAATAGAAAAAATAACATAAACATGATGACGCACGACACAAATTTGTGAGTTATTTGAATAGTGTCAATTGGACTTGGCAATTTCTGACACAACATGATTATACGACTCGAACACAACATGAAAAAAGTAATTAAAACACGACACGAAAAATAACATGAACACGACAAAAATACATGAACGTATCAAAATCTACATAAAAAGAATTATTAACGTGTAAAAATTTATATAAATTTATAATACTTTAAACACACGATAAAATAACATGAACATGTTAGGAACATACAATTTTTCTCTAAATTAAATTATTATGACAAATTATACAAAATATAGGATGAATTGGGACACGATATGAACACACACAATTTTTCTAAATTGAACTACCATGACAAACTATGCAAAATATTTGGATGAATTGAAACATGATACGAACGCATGAAGAAAAAAAATTAAAATACAACACGGCACGAAAATAATATGAACGCAACACAAATACACGAACGTGTCAAAATCCACATAAAATAAATTATTAATATGTAAAAATTTATATAAATTTATAATACTTTGAACGTACGAAAAAATAACAAGAGCACGACACAAAAAATAATATGAACACGAACGAATATCCGAACGTGTCAAAATCTACATAAAACGAATTATTAACGTGTAAAAATTATATAAATTTATAATATTTTGAACACACAAAAAATAACATGAACCAAAAAACGACACGAACACATAATTTTTTTCTTCATGTTCATGTTCATCTTTCTCTTTTCTTTTTTTTTTTCCTTTCCTTTTTTCCTTTCTTTTTCCTTTCTTTCTTTTTCCTTTCCTTTCCTTTCTTTTCTTTTTCTTTTCTTTCTTTTCCATTTCTTTTCTTACTTTCCTTCTTAATAAAAAAAAAAATTAAAAATTAAAAATACCAAAACTAACCCTCCAACCCCTTTAATACCCATGCTTAATTGTCAATTAAGCATGGATTCAAAATTCTCAATTAGCTTCTCCCATACATTCTAACCTTATAGGGATAGTTTGTATAGTAAGGAATAGACTAGAATTCAACTCTAAGAAATTATGCCCCTAATTTTCTTCGGAAATTGCATCCAAAACATTCAAAATATCATCAATAAAATTCAATTCTTCCAAAAAACAATGATCAAAAAAAATTCTTAATTACAATGATCAAAAAAGTCAACAGCTCTATGGATAGTGTGATTTATTAATAAAGTACTGAATTTTTAATTACAATGATCAAAGCTCAAATCTTAATAATCTCAAATATATATTGAAAGAAAATCTTTCCCCAAAAAAAAAAATTCTTTGCAAAGTATTTTCAACAAATGAAAAATTACAAGATAAATCTTTCATATTAGTCAACCGTAAAGGAGTCCATGGATCGACCGAGTCGGATCGAGGACAAATATTTTTTTTGCTTGCCCAAGTGCAAAAATTTATTTTATTATTTAAAATATTTTTATAAGTAAATTTAAATAAAAATATTTTATTATTTAAGTAATAATTTGAATTGATTCGAATTACTAAAAACCTATGCCAACTTGACCCAATTCGAATAGGTCTAATCAGTTGTATACTTAATCAAATCAAGTTATGACACACATTATTCGAGTTATTTATTTGTTTAAATAGATTCGATTTGATCAAAAATTAGATTGGATATAAGATAAAATATTTATAATTCGATTCATTTTAATCTAAATTATTATTTAATTAATAAAAAAAAATTATTTAAATTTAATTATAAAATATATATATTTTTATATATTTTAATATAATTTGTACAATAAAACTAATTTTATACCCAACAAATCAGATCAAACCTGACTTTAAATAAACAAATTTTACCATCCAAACTTACTCAACCCGATTCTCTCTTCTTCTCAACGGCTGCTTAGCTAATTTTAGTTGGTTTTTTTAATCTATGTCGATATGCCACGTGGGCTCCACCTCTGGCCACGCTGGCACTACCCACGTGGGGTCCCACCCTACTTTGTCCTTATTTTCTTCTAGCCCTGTCCCACACGTGTACTCGTGGAATCCAACTTTTTTTCACGTTGTTTCAGGAGAGGGAAGAACAAACAAAAAAAAACCAGCTATGCTTACGTGGGCGATGTACGCGTGGCAGATATCCTTACTGTCAGTTATTAAACATTTCATCACAACCAGTTAAGTAGAAAGACGGTAAAATACAAAAAAAAAAGTTTTTTATATCCCTAAAATACCCCTAGAAAGTTGCTAGAATTACGGACTGACTAGATCTATTTTTTTTAAAAAAAATTATGGATTGAATTATTGGAATCAAAGTAGGAGTAAAGGAAGAGGTTAATTTGGTAAACGAAACCTAAAATACACAAAAAAACTAAACCAACAAATAAATTTGCTTTTATGTATCTTACTTTTTTTTTTTTTTTTAAATATTATCTAAAATTGAAAAAAAAATTATATAAAAAAAATTATAAATCCCACCATACAGCCTTGCCAGTTGCCAGCTCTATTGCATGCCCACTTTTGTTCTCTTTCTCTTTCTGCTTCTTTCTCTTTCATTTCATCTTCTTAAAAACCGAAGCAAAGCAAACTCAAACTCAAAGGCAATCTTTTTCCTCTAATCTATGGTTGTTGAAGCTAGACATTTCAATCTCTTCCCTTCTCAATTCTTAGGAAATAAGTTCGTTTTGAAACCCAATTCTTTAAATATCGAAATACATTCATTTTGTTATTGAATAAAATATTCGTAACGTTAGATGTCTGACCTCAGTTTTTGTTTTTCTTCTTTTTTTTTTTTTTTTTTTACAGGGAAATGATGATGAATATCATTGAAGCAAACGGGAATATGTTTCAAACCCAGATGGGATATGGGGTACCATTATCAGGAACAACAACAACAACGACGGCGGCGGCGGCGGCGGCGGCGGCGGCAACCGAAGGATTGCTTCCTTTATACAACTCTTTGGTTACTGATTCAATCCATCAAAAGGCTGCTGCTGCAGCGGCGATTAAATCAGAGAGTACTTCGACGTATAACAATCTTCCCCTTCCGAGGAAGCGTTCAAGAGATTCCTTTAATCCAATCCTTTCTTTCCCTTCTCCACCACAATCCCATAACAAAAACAACAACAAAACTTGCTCTCCTTTCTCTTTTCTTGGCCATGATGTTTCCTTTCATTTGGAGCAGCAACAGGTGGATATTGATCACCTCATCTCCCAACATGTAAGTATTTGTTAATCTTAATATCCGTTTCAAGTGTCAAAAATATTTTCATTCAAAATTGATTTTTTTTTTTTTTTTTTTAAAAAGAAACTTGAAAACTCGTTGGATTTGGTATATGTAATTCTTGTTTTTCTCACTTTTAGTATATTTAAATTGAAATTTAAAAAATCTCAAGTTTAAGTGTTAAACTGTTGCAATGTAATAAATTACGAAATTTTAATTATCTTTTTCCTTTTTTCTCCCCTAAAGCTGCATTTTTCTAATGAAAAGTAGCAATAATGGACAAGTTCATTTGCATTCATTTTATTAATTATTTTTCAAAATTTTATTTTGGGGTTTTTTTTATTATTATTATTTATAGATGGAGAAAGTGAGGATGGAGATAGAGGAAAAAAGGAAGAGGCAAGCAAGGAAAATAATGGAGGCAATTGAAGAAAGAGTAATGAAGAAACTAAGAGCCAAAGAGGACGAAATTGAAAAAATTGGGAAATTTAACTGGGTACTTGAAGAAAGGGTGAATTCACTTTGCATAGAAAACCAAATTTGGAGAGACTTGGCTCAAACCAATGAGGCGACAGCCAACGCACTAAGGACCAACCTAGAACAAGTCCTAGCTGCAGCGCAGGTTAAGTACGAGTGCACCCGTGGCGTAGGATTAGAGGAGGCAGCGGCAGCAGATGAGGAGGTTGATGATGCTCAATCTTGTTGTGACAGCAGTTGGGAAGTGGAGAGGCGCAAGTTAGCAGGGGAAGGAAATGAGAAAAAATTGAAGGATATTAATAAAAATAATAATGGTGAGGATGAAGATGAAGAAGGAAGCAGGTTGTGCAGGAATTGTAGGGAGGAGGAATCGTGTGTGTTGCTGTTACCATGCAGACATTTGTGTTTGTGTAGAGTTTGTGGGTCTACCCTTCACATTTGCCCCATTTGTAAATCCACCAAAAATGCTAGTGTTTTTGTTAACATGCCATAAGAAAAAAAAAATTAGGCTAAAATATTAAAAGTCCTTAAATTATCTCATTTTTTCTAAATAAATCTTTAAACTCTTGAAAACCTTTAATTCTAAGAATCACATGTTTAGATCCAAATCAAAATCGACTTGATTCATAAACATTTTAAAGTCGATCTAGGAACATGTGCCCTTAAAATCATTTAAAAAAAATTAAATCCGGATAAAGCCTAACAATAACGTTGATTGTATTAAAAACAAAATCTTTGCTCCACCTTTTTCTTTATAAATATATACATATATATATATAACTATTTGCAACGATTTTTGATGAAAAGTTTAGTATTAAAAATGAAATTGAAAAATTAATCGATCATATATATATATATAAAGAAATTCACTTACATTAATATAAAATTAAATTAATTTTAAACACTTTTATAACTTTTTATACGATTTATATTATAACAAACCGACTGTTAGATTTAACAATATAATTGTATTCGTCGTACACGTAAAGTTTCGAGGCGATCCGATATCTCTATCATATCGATCGAGAATATTATCTTTTTCAATATATATTCAATGTTTGATCGAGAATATTATCTTTTTCAATATATATTCAATGTTTGAAAGGTTTTTACATCGAAAAAATAGTTAGACATTTTTAATTTACTCGAAACTCGACGTGCATGATCTATGTGAATAGAACATGAAATACAATGGTTGAATTAAAAAAATATAAATTATAAAAAATTACGAAAATATGTAATATATATATATATATATATGAAAGGAAAAGAAATAGTTCTTCACGTTGAAAAAGAGGTTATCTTTTTTTATTATTATTAACAAAGAAGTACTATCTTGGGTAAATTTAAAAAATATACCATCAATATTACAATAATTGTTAAATAATCTAATGAGCAAAAATTATTTAAAAAAAAGTAAAAAAAAATTGATAGAAAGAAAATTGTAAATATAAAATTACTCTGAAAAAACTTTCCCTTCCCTTTCTCCTTCCAAGTCCCCTTCTCTGTTGTTGTTCGACTGAAGAGGAAACAGAGGCCATGGTATCCATGGGTTATAGGGGTTGTGCTTGGATTTGCTGGGCTAAACTTTTGAAGAAAAAAATGATTCAAGCAACGGAAAGAAAAGCTGATGAAGGTGTAATTTTCTATAGCAGATGGATCGGTTGCAGTAAAATGCCATCTGCAACAGTAACTAGAACTCAGCCAGTCCTTGAGAATGGAGGTTTTCCGTAGCAATTGGATTTATCTTGTATTTTACTACATCATTCTGTGTATATCTTGTTTTTCTTCTTTGTTCTTTGGCCACCGGGGATTATGCGGAACATCATAACTAAATTTCTGTAAGTGTTCACATAAAATTAAAGCAGAATACACACTTGATTTTCTCTTTTTAAAGCTGATAGCTTGTTCTACATTAATTGTGCTCGATGAAAGGGATTTTTTTGCTTATAATATGCCGTGTTCTTCCCCTCACTTGCAATCTTATTCATGGGAATGGCAGAGCACGTTTAATAAGAACCTACAATGACAATGCTCGGAAATGAAGCCAAACTTTAATCTTTATCACAGATTAAGGGTAGGGACTTGAGAAGAGAAGGTGAAAGTTTTTTAGTTAAAAATAATTTTGTATTTATAATTTAATAATTTTTATTTTTTGAATTTTTTGATTTTTTTTAAAAATAATTCTTACTCATTAATTATTTAAACAATTATTATAATGTTGATAGTATGTTTTTCAAATTTACCTTACTATCTTTATATCAAATGACTTATTTACCAGCACATTGTCTCTATTGGGCATATATTTTTGTCTTATGTGATTAACGTAATAAATTATTTCTCACAATCTTGGACAAAGACAAATATGTTCATAAAATTCTTTGATTTACAATAAAGCTTTTATTAACAACTTTTTCATTTATTAAAATATAAAAAAAAGTGACAATTTTGATTTTGTTATCAACTCTAAGTAAACACATCATATAATTCTTTTTTTTTTATTTTTTTTTATTATATATCTTTGGCCTTATTTATAAAGGGTCCCCAAAGACATGCCCAATTGTTTAGAAACAAGTCACCTTCATTAATTTCAATTTCAACAACCAAAAATCAAAGCTTCAAATTTTGTCCAACAAAGTGAACAAATTTAGAACTATGTTGAATATAAAATACGGGTCCAAATATTTAAAGAGGAGAGATAACAAAAAGAAAAAGATATCTCAAAAGTAAATAATAATAATAATAAGAGTTCATTCTTATACACTAACAATGTAATTTTTTAATTTCATAAATAAGATTAAAAGATTGTCATATGTTTTAATTTTTTTAAATAATTTTTTTTTATTTTTTATTTTTAAATATCTTAAGGAATATGTATTATTCTACTAATTTCGCTTGTAAAATCTAAATTTTTTAATTACGTATAATTTCTATAATAATAATAATAAAGTAATAATAGTAATATAAGATTTTGTTTTGAAAGATATTTGGGCCTTTTTGGGCACCATCGTCCCTTTATGACCGGCATGCCCTGCAAAACATGTGAATTTGATTCCCCTAGTTTATTTTTATCTTGTTTTTATTGTTTTAATTGATATTTTTCCATTGTCCATTTCATAAATTTGGAAAAATTCTAATTCTAATACTAGGTTTTATTATAATTTTTTTAATATATATTTTAAAATTGAATAACTACAATAAAATATTCATATATAAACTTGTTTCAGAACAAAAAAACACATTAGTTGTAATTAATAATTTTATGCATAAATTATGTAGTTAGAGATTATGGTGTTTTATTATCAGATTATTATTATTCTGCACACTATCATTAAAAATTATAAATTTTACAAATGGAATTAAAAATGTTATCACATTCTTTATTATTTCTTATATTATTTTAAAATTTTTTAAAAATATTTTAATAAAATATGTGATAACTCTATAACTTTGCAGGTATATTGAATAATTTTTTATTATTTTATTTATTATTGGTGTAAAATAATTGGGTAGTTGGTAGACACTTATTGATACCATACACCTATATTATTGAGATATGTTTTATTTTATAGGGTATAAATGGAACTTAACTAAATTGAAAATGTGTTTTTGCCTAGGAATCTAATCAAAAGTTAGCGAACAATTTTGCTAGAAAAAGAAATAACGATCCTTCCTTTTATGTGTGTTTTCAAAGTTTATCTCTTTTGGATTTTATTGTGGCAATTGGAGCATCATTTATGCCCCACTACTTGACATGGTTTTGATGTTGAAATCTCTTCCCCATTTGATTTTAGTCTTGTATTCTTGCCAATTGTTGATTCTATATTTGAATTAATGAGAATTCAAGAATTTTTTTTATCAATCTTTTTATTTTATTTTTTCAACTCCTAGACAAAGAATTAAAAAAAAAAAATTGGTACATTAAAAGATATTTACAAGAATAAGAGTAAATAATCTCCGAAGTTTTCAAACGAATCGGGTAACAGAAAGATTAATTTATTATGATACTTTTTAATTAAGAACTAATATATTATATTTTGAAATTTAAGGACTAAAATCATATATATAAGAGGTATTATTTACTCCAAAAATAATTATGTTTAAGTTTGAGTTTAGAGTATGCTCAATTTTAAGCACTTTTTTTTTTCGGTAAACAATTTTTAAGCCAATGACATGCAAATTACTCAAGAAACAAGTACTACAAATAAATAAACACCTCTCACTTAAATAATAGACCATGACATAATTTTAAATGGTCCTCTTTTTTCTTTATTTTTTTAAAAAGTTTTGGTTGATTCCTTTATGTTTGGCGGTTCCCACATGCTCGAATGTTAGGCAAATCAATTGATCATCTCAATCAAATTAAGCTAAATTATTGACTACATATTCGATTGGATCTTTATATATATATATATATATATATATATATATATATATATATATATATATATATACATAATCATTTGTCAATTTTTTTGAGACCTTTTAAGTTGAATGTCTTACATTTTAATCTCTATTATTATAAAAAATTTGAATTTAGTGTCACAAGTCAAATGACACCAAATCAATTGAGAAAAATACAAAAAAAAGAAAGAAATAGTAATATCAAATTATATAATAGGGATATTTATGTATTTTAATTCTTTATATAAATATATATATTTTAAAAAATTATCTATTTTTTTCTTAAATAACTACCTACTTCTTAAAAAATCGAGAAATAATTTATTCTTATATTTCAATTTTTTTTTTCACACAAGTGTTTTTCTTCCACCCACAACGTGGGTGTACAAATTTCTAATATGTAATCAATGATTCATTGTAGACCTATCCAACGGTCGAGCTATCTATCCGATCCTGTAGGTCTAATCAGAATTGGATTGGCTTTGGACATGAGATTTTGTAATCCTGGCTGGCCTAATCCGAATTATTATTAATTTAATAAAAAATATTTTATTTAATTTTATTATAAAATATATAAATATTAATATATAAAAAAAAACATTTCTAATATTTTAATATTTTTAAATAGTAATACAGGTTTTTGATCCAGGCCCGAGCCAAGTTTGGGCAATCAAAATAAAAAAAAATTGAGTCGTACCCCGATCCGATCCATTAACAGGTCTAATTCATTGCATAGTCCAACTAATTAAATTTGGGATAATGTTGTTTTTTTTTTTTTTTCACACATTACTACTGAGTTTCTTGAATTTTCCCTAAGCATAATAAATCCTTCCAAAAATTTTCTTATGGAGAGAAGAGGGATTCAAACTCAACCTATTCAATACAAGGGAATGTATCAATGTAGTCGGTACCGTATCGATACCGGCTAGTACGTACTGTTTTTAAGGTAAATCGAAACGGTATCAATCTCGTACCATTTTGAATTTTATATCGGCTCGTATCGATCGCACCGGCCTGTACCGGCCAATACTGGTCAATACCGGTTTGTACAAAATTTTGATTTTTTTAATTTTTTAAAAAAAAATTCACTTATTTGATTTTTTAAATCAATTTCATATTTTTTTGTCATGATCAATTTTATTTTTTTCATAATTACATTTAAAAATAAAATATGTTCATTAAATTAGACTATTGAACATAATTAATAATAATTTACTATATATTTTTAATATTTATTTTATTTATTTGATGTTTAAAAATTTTAGATTTTAAATATTTTAAATTTTATATTTTGCATAAAAACATATATATACATGTAATGGATGTATATTTGCATGTGTATATAATATATATTTTATTAAAAAACTTGAAAATAGGCTATATATAATGATATATGAAAAAATATTTGAAAAATGTCAGTAAATTCGAAACAGTATACCGAAACATATCGATACCGGTACATACCAATATCAGAACAAAAACGATACGCCTATCGATACGGTACTGACTACCTTAGAATGTATACTTTTTTTTTTCTTCATAATACGATCGGTGTATCCTTAGTTTTGTTTGGTTAATCTCAGAACGATTTTAAAAGCGTATTCTCACAAATTAATCTGATACATTTAAAATTTTACTCAAAATATTTCTCACAAGCAAATTGATTATTGATAGACAAGAAAAAAAATCATTTTCTTACCAACTCGACTGATCTTTGTGGGTGCGAAATGCTTACACTTAAATATTGAACCATATACTTACATATGTCTCTCTCAACTTAATTAAGTGCAACCTTTTTTCCTTTTTTTTTTTTAAGAAAAAAGAAGGAAAGTCTATGCTAAATAATGCCAACATGCATAACCTAACACTAAAATAAGAATATTGGAAGCATAACTCCTTGTGACTAGGGAACCATCATCTTAATTTTCAGTTAATTTTTAGCATCATCAATTGCACTCTCGTGATGTAGGTCCCGACATTTAAAAAAGGAAAAACAAATCTCATTAGATTTATTAAGTAAATGGTTGATAATTTTTTAAGGTATACATTCACTTCCAATAAAAAAACAAAAGTGCATAAAATATGGTATCTTTGAAGATTGTTGGGATTGTCAAAGGTTAATTAATTACTAATTTTTTGTCAAATGATAAGAGGTGTTTATGGTTTGGATTGGTATCCGAATAATTTTTTTTGTTTGCCTAGGCATTGTGACCTTGATACGGAGATGCGAGCTCAGTTGAAAACTCATTTTATTATTTAAAATATATTAAAATATTAAAAAAATATTTTCATAATTATATTTAAAATGAAAATTATTTTTTATTATTTAATTAATAATTCAGATTGAATCGGACTGATCCATATTATTAAAAAGTTATCTCAAATTTGACCAAATTTAAATTAAATTTTTCGGATTGGATAGACAATTTAATCTATGGATAAATCTAAATGTCACCAATTATCAAAGCTTTTAGGTTTGGGTGGTGCATTGTACATTGGAATTCCAAATTCAAATATATAATTTTTGGTTTTTTTTAATAAAATTTTCAAAAGCTTTTACTCAAACCATCAAGGCATGAACCAAAGCAAACATTTTATAATTATTTTCCAAACAAAGGCAACCAAAACCTACAAAACTTCATGTCTCCCCATGAAGAAAAAGATGTGAGAATCAAACTAAAACCAATTTCATTGTTTTTGGTCCCATTTCCCATAGAATCACACATCAATTTCATTGTGGGTCACATCTTTTCTCCCTCTTCTTTCTTCTTTTTTCTTCTTCTCCAATAATTATTGCTTGACATTAGTACATAAATCAAAATAATGTTAGATATCTAATAAGAAAAAAATGATAAAATAAAGCATGCTCAAATTTATTGTCACGTACACACTACCCATCTAGCCAACAAAATGCAGACTACTAACACTTGACCCAAAGGCTTTTAACTTATCTTTTTTTTTTTTTTTTTATTTTAATTTGGGTTATTTTTTCTTATAATGTTCTAAAAGAAAACTAAATAAAAAAGAGTACTACATATATATATATATATATATTTTTAAAATATATAAGTTTTTGCAACAACTTAGAAAAATTAATCATATGATCTTAATTAGATTTCTAAAATATTGTTTAATCCTTATTATATGTTTTAAAGAGTGTTTTAAAAAAGTATATGAATTATTTTTCATAAATAAACTATCCAGTAATTATGAAGTGTAATGGGTTAATAAAATGGAGTTGTAAGATACTTGTTGTTTGATTTTGTTAACCTATTACATTTTATGATTCATAGATTCAAACTTCCTTTCATTATTTTTTAATATATCTTTAATCATCATTTATAAATATAATTTTCATAATTCATAAACGTATTTTACATACTTGAATGAATGAAAATGAACTCAATTCATATTTTATGGGTTTTGTTTTTCATATATAATAAGGTAAATTATTTTTAAAAAATTCTAAAAGAATCTAGGACAATGCTATGCTTTTTTAAAATCTTTTTGGTTTCAAGGGTGTTAAGACTTGAGTGTAAATGAATTGATATGTGTATATCACATAAGTTGTCCAATTCATTGAATAATAATAAAAAAAAATCCAAAATTCAGTTGATTGTGGGGCAGCTAAAGCAATGGACAGTACAAAAGCATAAAATATGGATCCAATCAAGAAGAATGGACCCATTGATGGGAACCCAAACTTTTCTTTCCCTTCTGAAAGGGGACACTCATTTGGAATTTGATTTTATTGCTTCCTTTGTTCTCTCCTAACATAAAACTTTTTTTTTTTCCTATCCTCTTTAAAAGTCATGACCCCACTCCCACCCATTTCACAAGTCATCAATTAAGATAATTGATAAGAACCAAGTTAGGTCAAATTAAAATTGAGATGGCCCCCATTGTAATTGTATCATTTCTTAATAAGTTTGAAATGTGAATCACAAATATGGAGAAAAAAATAACCTTTGTGAAAAACCTATTGATAGGAACATTTCAATGGAGTCATGGGAATCAAATCAAGTTTAGCATAATTTTTTACATTTTTTTTGTCAATTTTAACAGTAGGATAATCATGGGCATAAAGAAAGGAGATTACTGTCCATGAATCGGATCGGGTCAAGTCTGAATAAATTTTTTTGTTTGTCCAAGTTCGATTAGGTTGGATTGGATATAAAAATTTGTTTTATTATTTAATATATTAAAATATTATTTTTATATTAATAGTTCTATATTTTATAATTAAATTTAAATAATTTTTTATTATTTAAATAATAATTTAGACCGATCCGAATTATTAAAAATTCATTTTTAACCGAACTTATCGAATCAAACGGGTAACCCAGCATGTATCTATTCAATCTTCAACGGCATTATGGGTGGATAGCTTTTGCTTTCGAGGTATCTTGTTTTAAGGCAATAAAAAAAACAATTAGGTTATTATTCATAAAGAAAAAGATTGAATCAATTATTTTTGGGGTTTCTACAAACCTAATTTGACTGAATAAGTAAAATGTGATTATTCCCTCTCTTACTATGCACCCTTCTCCTTCTACTATGCAAGAGATGATGGATTATATAGTTTTCTTTAGGAAAGGCATTGGTGGGTCAAGACTCAAAGATAAGAATCCCACAAACACCCAAAAGGAAGAGTGCAAAAACCATTCACCAAGAAATCATATCTTACACAATGAAAGTTTTTTTTTTTTTTTTCCTTTATGTGGGAATTTCAATGACTTGCCAATGCCATGAATCTACTTTTACATGGGATCACAATTTGGTGTGATGGGTGGGGTAAGGCTAAAGATTAGAGAGAGACATTATTTATTGCAAATTTGAATCCAGCAAACCCCACTAAATGAATGAAAACATTGAAAAGTGAAACCTAAAGAAACTTGAAAAAGAACAAAAGAAAAGTTAACCATTGCATCTATTCGTCTTTTCTTTTTTCTCTAGGTTTTGACAGATTGTTGTGCAAGTGTAAACATCAGCTTCTCCCACTAACTCAATAATCTATGTGCCCAAGACCATAAGGTCTTACTCATCCCATTAATAGGTTCTTCGGGATTGTGGTTGCAAACCCAACTCCTCCCCATCATTATGCTTCTCTTTTCTCAATTTTTTCCTTCTCTCCCTCTCACTTATTATTAGAGTGTAATTATGTTGTGTTCGTATTATTTTTTCGTATCATAATTATGTTTAATGTGTTATCTATTTATATATGTTTTGACATGTTAATAATTTATATTATATAGATTTTAAAACGTTCATATATTCGAATCATGTTCATATTATTTTTTTGTGTTGTGTCATGTAATCGTATCGTATTCAAAATTAACAAATATATTTATAAGTGGGCACTTTGTCTAAAAGTGTTTGTAATAGTTCCATCTTGTCTACATTAGGCAACCAATGTAAAAGCCAACCACTCAAATCATTCATGTAGTTTAGTTGGGTTGAGGAAAGTGGGCAGACATGATATCTAACATAGAATAGGATGGATTTAATTTTTCAATGTGGATGGATAGGATATATAAAAGATAACATTGGATTGGAAAAACTACAGCCCCTAAAATATTAAAAAAGTTTGATTCTGATGCAAATGCAATGACCTGTTTCAAGAACAAAGATAGATAGATGGGATGTACTATGTTTTTAATGTGTATTCCCCATTTTCTTTTTCTTTTTCTTTCAAAGTTGTACATTCTAACAGTGACAAAGACATGAGCATGGAGTCGAAGATGACATTACAAAGAATCAGCCATCTCTTTGGACCAGATAAATGGAAGAAAATACGAGGAATGATCCATTTATATTAGTATATAATTAAATTAGTTTTGTATACTTAGATAACTTTTCATGCGATTATATTTGTTTAATCCAACCGTCGTATTTCATGTTCTATTCACGTAGATCATGCGCGTCGAGTTTCATGTAAATTAAAAATGTCTAACTATTTGTTCGATGTAAAAAACTTTCAACCGTTAAATATATATTGAAAAAGATAATATTCTCAATCAATATGATAGAGATGTCGAATTGATTCGAAATTTTACGTGCACAATAAGTACAATTATATATTAAATCCAACGATCGATTTGTTATATATAAATCGTATCAAAAATTAGAAAAGTATGTACACTAAATAGTGTAAGTAGATCCATGTTATATATATTGTGCTGTCTCTAGACAATTCATTACGCAAATGCATGGGGGGGAAGATTTGGCCCACCAATAATAGACCATACAAAAATTTATGTCCCTATAAAATCACAACTCCAATAGATGATTATGACACCAACATGCTATTCCGCACTTTTATATGTATATAAGTTTAAAAAATCAAACCCATCCTCAAAAGTTAATAAGGTGGAGAATTTAATAAGTATATAATATGAGATTTTTGATATTTTTTTTGATAAATGCTTAAAAAACAGGTGTAGGTAACTCAAAGGATAAGCAAAGAATTTTGTTTTGATATCAAGTTAAAAAAACTCGAACTCAATCTCAAAAGTTAATTTATAAGATGGAGAATTTAATAAATATATAATGTGAGATTTTTGATATTCGTCTCGACAAATATATTTAATGAAACAAGCGTAGAATAGGCAATTCATCGGATGGACAAAGAATTTAGTTCTGATATCAAGTTAAAAAAACTCAACTTAATTTCAAAAGCTGATTTTTAAAATGGAGAATTTAATATGCATCTAAGACTCGTTCGAGTACAAAAGACAAATAATGCGAGACTTTTACCAATATATATATATATATATATATATATATATATAAATCTAAATCATTTGGTAAAGGGTATTATTCATGTTTTCATGACTGCACGAAACTAGGCTTGTATATGGACAGACTTTGAAAGAAAACGTGTTTATGCAGTGTTCAAATCTCTCTCTCTCTCTCTCTCTCTCTATATATATATATATATATATATATATATATATATATAAATATGAAAACTTGACTAACTGCCTCCACTTTAATAGCACTATTACTTGTCTAATCAATCTTTTTTCCTCCTATTAGTGGAGGGATTAATGCAAAATCTTAAAGATTTTATATCAATTTTGGAACATCTAATTTCATCATTCAATCAATCAACACGTTGGAAGGTTCAAGATAATTAATTTCAAACATATGTGAATGTAGCACTAGATCAGCATCTCCTTTTATCTTTCACAGGACAGGGAATTTTGGTGCTTTGTCAACTAAACAGGAGGTGCCAATGCTAGCAGCTAAAAGATGGCATGTTATTTGGATTTGGGTGCGAGTAGGGATGGCAAAATCCGATCCGATCGATGGATTTCGCACCGATCTGCTAATGGAGAGGTTTTTTTTTTTTGGAGCAGGGTGGAGCGGAGCGGTTTTGGTAAATGCTTGCTCCACTCCGCCCCGCCCCGACTTTTGAAATTACTATTTTATCCTTCAACATATTTTATATTTTTTCTTATATTTTTAATATATATTAGATATATATACTAAAATCATATATATACTAATATTTTATATCTATACTTTTAGTATATATGTATTATATATATTATATTAAAGATTTTTATATACTAAAATTATGTTCATGAATAAATTATAATATAATTTTTTACAATATTAAGTTAAAAATAATTAATATAAATTGGGGTGTAGCAGAGTGGAGCACCGTGGAGCGGTTATGGATGTAACCGACATCCATGGATGTGGATGTTTCCAACATCCATGCAAGAGTGGGGTGGAGGTGGATAAGGCAATATCTGCCCCCGTCCCGCTCCATTGCCATCCCTAGGTGCGAGTATCGGACACGAATATGTGTTTGATATGAGTATGTGTTTTTTTTTTTTTTTAATGTATTTGGAGAGTGCTTGGAAGATCATATCTCCATACTCATGTCCGGATATGCGTTGGATACGGGTGTCGGACACGAATACTTCAAAAAAAAGAAGATTCGGAGCAACATAGGGGCTTAGATAACAGCTTCACCCAAGTTGTTTCTATTTTCTAATTTATATCTTAACACAAACTGGCTTCTAGAAAATAGTTAGAAACTTTAAGGAAGAACAATCCAAGGCTATTAGAACCTTTTCCAATTATATCTCAGCATGATGATAACACAAGATTGCTCCACTCCACAACCAATCCCTTCAGTTCCCTTCATTTTCTCATAGGACATCAAAAAAATAATGTAATATATTTATCGCGATTACGGATATAACGAATGTTATTGCGATCAAATATGACAAATATTTATGATAGAAAAAATTAAAATCGTAAAATAACAACTATAATTTTTCATTGCGACCGCTATTTAAATCTTGACATTATAACTAGCTACTGACAAACATTTTATTATCTTCTATTACTGTCTTTGATGATCAGTAAGTTACATACAAAACTATGGACCTTTAAATCTCACAAAAATTAAGATCCAAACTTTCTGATGAAATTATTATGACAATCACTATAAACTAGATTTGGTGTTATCACTATCATCTGTTGTTTTTTAACAGCATTAATGATGCTATAAGGTAGAGTGTTTTTCATCTGGACATCTTAGCCTGCCTATATCAAAGAAAAGCCAAATGGGCCATGTGAAACAACAGAACAGGACTCAATTAATACATTGGTCCTCAAATTGGGATCAACAATGAATGAAATAATTATTACCTGTTGATCAAACACTTTCTTCATTCAAATCTGACTCTCAGTCTTATAATGGAATGATGGACAGCGATTGCACTTGCACTGGCTAGACCCGTCCCACCCTTGGCCACATACCATATCACCCCTTGGATTTTTTTTATAATTTTGAACACGATACAATTATATAATACGAATATGATATATAAAAAATAATTAAAATACGATACGACACGACACGAAAATATAACACAAACATGATAAAATATACTAACGTATTAAAATTTATATAACGCGAATTATTAACGTATTAAAATTTATATAATAAATATATAATAACCTTAAACATTATTATAATAAAAAAAAAAATTAATACGATACATGAATTATTAGATCTAATCCTTTATAAACACATTATTCAGAAAAGCAGACATAGATGTTCTAATAATGAAGGCTCATTTCTACAGGTAAGCATAAATATATGAAAAAGATCTGTTTGTTTCTTAACATTGTTTTCCTAAAAACCACAGCAGACCAAAGTGCAGCAGCTTTATAGAGTTTTGAACTATATTATGAAGATATAAAATTACCTATAAATTCAATGTAACTGTATGATATAAAGCTACCAAAGCTTATCATTTAACCAAACATCAATTCTAGAGCCCCACTTATTCTGCAAATTTCGTATCCTGGGATGATTTTGTCCACCCATTCTCTTGTTCATGTCAAACTCTTTGAAACCAGCCTTATATTTTTTTGAATTTTTCAGGAATTATATATCATCTTGCTTGCATGCATGTCACGACGAAGCTGATATGGTTAAAGATGTTTGACGGTTTCCAACTACAAAACAAAATGATGAACAATGATATGCATGCATGTTAAACATAAAAATGTGTCCAGTTAAGTACACAATTTGAGTGTTGGATGATAATGGATAGTGCAAATTCGGATATTTATAATTATTTGATTTTTTTTTGTGAATTCGGATATTGCAGATTCGGATAAAATTTGGATTCGGATATTATAATTACTATCCGCAGCAGATTCGGAGCGGATGCGGATATGAAATATGATACACCCAAAAGAGTATATTTTATTTAACCCTGCACTAAAAAATTAATTGTAAGTATAGTAGTTAGCAAGGGTCGAGTTCTCAGGGTTTGAGTTTTAATTTATAAGTTATTAGTTTATCACTTAAGTTCAAAGACAAGAAAAGAAAAAAGGGTTTTGAAATAATTAAAAGTAAATAAAACAAGATAAGTAAAAAACAAATAAATAAGAGAAAATCAAATATAAGAGAAGTATGGCTAAAGGTTCATTCTCCACCACTAGACATCGTTAAGAATCAAATTCAGATCTATCAACATCAATTAGCTATCAAAGTTAACAATCATAGATAACAACATAGCGTGTTACCCAATCCTTCCTTAGTTCGTCGTTAAGCAGGACGAATGCCACTACTTAATCTCTAACTATTAAACAACCTAGGATGAACATCTCTAAATTTAATTTGACAGCAGCTTTATGATGAGAAAGATAGGTTGATCTAAGCAACAAAAGCATGAGCATGAATTGTTTAACTTAGATTATGTTCCAATTTGCAATTAGCGAAAACTTGATCATAATCATTAATCACAAATTGCCACTTATGAATAGAAAATCAAGATAATTACACGGATCAAGGCTCCTAAACTAGCAATAGACAATTATCAAGATATATCTAGTTTGCAACCTAAACAAATCAAGACAACATCATGAACAATTCTTATAGAAGAATACAAGCAACTTTGATAGAAAACTAATGATAGATAGAATCTCAAAATCAATTACAAAACATATCTAAGGCTTTGAAATCACCCTTAACCAAAAAGAAGTTTAGTCTTGCATAGGCATAGTTAATATATACATAAAACTAAAAAGAAAATAAAAAAATGGAGAAGAAGAAGAAAATTAATGATGATCATTGAGTCTCCTCAAAGATGTCTAGTTTGTGGCTTAAAAGATGGTATTTATAGAATTTTAAAACCCTGAGAACAAGTCCTTTCCTCACAAGTAAGCCTGGACGCAAAAAATAACATTTTTGGGGTTTTTTTTCACGGTTTTTCCGGTTTTTTGGGTGCCGCGGCGCTGAGCTTTTGTCTACCATTTTTCTGACGCACCTTCCTTCACTTCGTTGGCTTATTTGGATGCCCATTTCTTGTCCGATTTTGACGTGTGACCTATCGTTGGAAAGGTATTCAAGTCAGATTCAAAAGTTAAATAGGAAGTTTCTTCAAATAAAGACTTTAACATAATTATTTTCTTGCAACAAGCTCGAGAGGTCAAATCTGTCTTCTTGCTTTGCAACCAGAAATTTATCTTTTTAACTCCCGAGTCTTCTTCCATCTTGTGATTATGATTTTGTAAGCTCTTTACCATCATTATTGACATTTTTTTACTTCATTCTCCTTATTGTACCGAAAATTCAAAAACATAATATAAGTAAATAAAATAAAGATTGAAAACATAACAAAAATTAAAGGTAGAAAGGCATACAATGTATATTTTATGAGCTTATCAAAACATCGGATATCCATTATTCGAATCCGCATTACTTATGCGGATATCGGATTCAGATATCCGAATCCGCTATCCGAATCCATTTATTTTTGCGGATTCAGATATCCGAATCCATTATTCGTTTATTTGAATTTAAAATTAATTTTTATTTGATTTTATATTTTCATTTAATTTTTTTTACTTACTAAATTCCGATATTTAGCAGATTCGGATATCCAATGAATAATGTTATTTAATTCGGATTCGGATAGTAATATTCAGATTTAATATGGATTCGGATTTTAAAATAAATTTGCGGATTCGGAAGATATTACAAAAAAAAAAACAAATATCTGACCTGCTTCCATCCCTAAGTGTCGGTGTCGATCGCCAAGGTTATTCATGATATTTTTTTTTCACTACATGAGCTGTATTGATGAAGAAATATCTGAAAATGATGTTCATGAAAGTTTAGCTGTTTCATATGACCTGCTCATGGTCGAGTTGGGCTGTGGTCAGAAATTTTTTTCTCTGTTCAAGTTCGTTTTGAATTGAGATTGAATCAACCTATAAACTCGTTTTACTATTTATAAATTATTAAAATATTAAAAAAATATTTTTTATAGTAATATTTTTATATATTTTATAATTAAATTTAAATATTTTTTTTATTTAATCAATAATAATTCGGGTCAGACCAAATCGATCCAAATTATAAATTTTTTTACCTAGAATGATCTAATTCAAACCGAGCCGAACGGACTATCTGACTCTTAAATAAGTCTATGTTTCATATACAGTAGATGGGAGGACTGAAAATTTTCTTGGTACTTGTTTAAAAAGCCTCGGCTTCAACTTTCTAGAAAATCTGAAATAGAATTCCTGAGGTATTGAAACAAGTTGTAGCCATTTTTCATTTTGTTTGAAATAAAAGAAAAGCAGTTGCAAAATAAGAAAATAAACTGCTGATAAAGGGAAGACAACAATTATTTTATGCCTGGTAATTAAGTTTAGGATTAAATGATCTATTTGGCAAGGGTGATTTGTTTTGACCACATTAGTTTTGATTTCCATGAGCTTGTGAAAAAACAAGGTTAGTTTTGTGTCAAAGAATATTCTTTTGAAAGAGTGCTATTGCAGTCTACAAGTGCATGCAAATAATTAGAAATGAAAATTGAACGAGTTCGGATAAATTTAGATTAAAATCATTTCGAATTCGAATTTTTTCGGATTACATCTTTGATTTGGTTTTTTTAAAACAAACTTCTTGCTTTTTTTCTCATGCCTAGTACTACCAAAGAAACCTACTTTAAACCTATTTAGCCATAGGTTCAAACAGGAGTTTAGTGCATGTAAAGCTGTTAAGGGAAAGATAAAAAGAAATGTTAAATAATAGCACTAAGGAGAGCTTTTCTTATCCTCAAAACATGCCCACCTAAATAAACATACTCAAAAGAAAATAAAAGCTAATCTTCCCCATCATTCCATCAACTCTATGGTTGACACGGCATTTAACAGTACAAATATATAAGTACTAAGTCCACCTTTAAGAGAGAGAGAAAAAAAAGGTTTTCTTAATGATGCAAAAGGGTTGAAAAAAGAACAATAGAAGGGGAAAAAAAAGTGTTTAACCAATATTTGATTGGTTTGAGTGGTTAATGACTTTAACCCTAGATGAGAATCAAGATTCGAATTTTAAGAGTCATCAATGTTGAGAGAGTTTTACCATTATATTCCTGATCCACAGGGATTAGTCTTCTATCAACCATAAAATGGGGTGGAGGGAGACATTGGGTTTACACCAAAAAAGAAGAAAAAGGGTGCTGAATTGATGCAATATTCTTACCTCTTTTGAGGGGCAAAAGCTGGTTCTAATCTAGTCGAGTCAAAGTAATAAGAAATTCATGTTTAAGTTCGATTCGAAACTCGTATTTCAAAATTTGATTCGAGTTTGATCGAATTTTACTTTTAAACTTTAAATTTGATTTGAGATAAAAATTAAATTATTCGAGTTCGCTCAATTAAGCTCTCGTTTACTTAATAAAAAACAAGTTTGATTTTCATATTGAATTCAAACTCGATTATTTATGCTCCAGCTCAAATTCGAGTTCAAATTGAAAATTTTTCAATACTAATTAAATATATATATATATATATTAAAGATAAAAAAACTCGATTATGTTCACGAGTTACTCGAGCGAGCATTAGGATATTCGAACTTGGCTCGCTTAATAACTGAGCTCGATCTCGGCTCGATAATGACCGAGTCGAATTCAAATTTTTTTGAATCAAACTCAAGTAACTTATGAACACAAATATCTCATTTACACTTCTAAATAAACGTATCACTTTTTCTTTGTTAAAATCCTCTAATCCTCTCGAGGTAGAAGGTCAGTTCATTTCTGCCAAAGATAGAACAAAGTAAAAAGTGGAATATAATTATAGCATAAGAATTAGACAATGCCACTCGTGTCTAAACAATTAGCATTTGTTTATGTTGTATGAATAAAAAACTAACAACTTATATTAATATAAAGAGAATATTACTATGATAAAACTTTAATGTCAAAGAGCCAATAAAAATATTAAATTAGCACTCTGTTGTCAGCATATAGCAGTATTCTTTTAGCTAATCAGAACAAGCTAAAGCTCTTTTTCCGGAAAGTAACACAAGAAGATAAGCCTTTAAAAGATCTAGTGCAGAATAAGATACTCCAGTAATCCCCTTCATGCTTCACACTTTCTTTTTCTATTTTATACAGTCCTTTTCATGTCTGTTCCCACAATAACTATAATTTCATACCACGCCTAATTTTATTGAAAACACAATCCTGGCAGGGGTTGTTAAAGTATAACCTATGTCATTCAGATTCGAAAATAATTATCGGATATGAATATGTGTCCGATATTGATGTACTCAATTTATTTTAAGATTTTTTTTATATATATATTTAGAGAATCATTCTCTTATTATATCTATGTCCGAATATGTGTCTGATACTGTATTTTAAAAAAAAAAAAATTGAAATATAATGATTAACCATTAACCAGGATGTCAAGACCAACACTTTTCCCTCGAACAATGTGCATCCAGTGTAGGCAATACCAACTCCATGAAATCTTAGATTTTGTACGACAATATACAACTGAAGATCCATGAAGATCATTCAGTCTTCCAATAGAGACCACTGTTACTTATAAGCTCATCAGTGGAATTTATAGTTAAGATTGTACTTTGTTCTTGGTTTTCTTCCTAGATTTTGCTTTTATTTCAACATTTTAATCTGAAATCTCAAATAAGAGAAGAACATGAACTCAAAGGAAAGCCAGAATGCATCATAATTAAGTTACAGAAAAAGAAATATTAGTATTTTTACAAAAGTTAGCCATCAAGTGTTTCCTTATGATCATTTTGAAAGGTGTGCAAGAACTTGGCATTGAGATGATCTGAAGGAAAGTACTCATAGTCCAGGAAATAAGTGTTATATGTTGGGAAATGGGAAACAATAACATTTTTTTTTTCGTGTCAACAGTGTAAACATAAAAACAACACAAATTATTAAATGTGTCAAAATCATAAATACGAATACAATACGTATATTATACATGTGTTTATTACACTGTTTGCATGTTTATTAAACATGCAAATACAAGAGCATCATCAGAAACACAAGAAAACCCCTCACCCTTATTCAAGCACAAGCATGAAGAACAGAACAGCTTAGAAATGGGCAAAGTCATTTTTAAATTTGGCTGATTATGTCAAATAAATGTTGGTACAGTGAAAAAGTGAAAAGATGAAGAAAAAAAATGTGAAAAAAATAAATAAATAAATTTTGAGTGTGCTTGGTAGGAAGAAAATAGGAAAGATTATCATTTTTCACACCTATTAACAAAAACAAATCACTCCAAATTAGAAAGAAAAAAGAAAAAAATGAGAGTGATGTGAGTCAACTTACAATGAGTATAATGCTAAAACAATATATTTTTCATTTTCTTTCCTTTCATTTTTCAACTTTACCAAACAATGGATGGAAAAAAAATATAATTTTCTTTCCACTTTTTCATCTTTCTTACCAAGCACACCAATGAAAAGAAAAAAAATATGATTTTCATCTTTTCACTTTTCTCCTCCAATTTTCCATCTTTCCAATTTTCTTTCCACCCTACCAAGCAAAGCCAAGTTGTGCTTGATAGAGTGAAAAAAATGAAAGGATGAAAAGAAGAGTGTAAAAAAATGAAAAGAAAATGAATTTTGAGTGTGCTTGATAGAAAAGAAAAGTAAAAGAAAAAGAAAAAAAAAATAAAAAAGATTATCATTTTTCACACCTATTAACAAAAACAAATCACTCTAAATTGAAAAGAAAAGAGGAAAGAAAATAAGATTGGTATAAATCATCTTAACTTATAATGAGTATAATGCTAAAACAATATTCTTTTCTTTTCTTTTCTTTCCTTTCATTTTTCAACTCTACCAACCAATGGATGGAAAAAAAAATTACATTTTATTTTTACTTTTCTATTTTTCCTACCAAGCATACCAATGGAAAGGAAAAACATGTTTTCCATCTTTTCACTTTTCTCCTCTAATTTTTCATCTTACTAATTTTTTTTCACCGTACCAAACAAAGCCTAAATCTGAGAGCACCTCTTTCTCAGGATTAAATAAATGATCTGAATCTGCCATAACTAATTACAAATCTAAACAAACTTCATCATATCCCTAGCAAATGAGTGAACATATACTATGATTTTGGTTCTATAATTACATATAAATATAATCAAACTATGAAAATATCAACCTAAACAATGGAACCACTAACTGTTTAAGGCCTCATGCGAGTTCTCTAATTGGGCCTTGTTCGCTGAATGTAGTATTGTGAAGGACTCACTCCAAACCCAGAGTATTGCGAGCATAGAAAGTAAAAAACAAACAGCTATCCATATTGGAACATGTTGGAACATTGGATGATAGAGGTTCTTTCTGTTAACAAAAATAGGAGGATTTATTAACTTCCACACAACACACTGTAGAAAGGAATTTAAATAGTGATAGCAACGGACGTTATGATCATTATTTTGCAATTTCGACTTTCTCCATCGCCGATATTCATCGGAATTGACTACAATAGTACTCGTGCATCCGGAAACGCATCAGCAACCGTAATTTAAATTAAATTCAAAATCCCTGAATGCAGGTTAAACATGCATGAATGACAAGTACCAAAGAGAAACATGTGAAAAAGTATAACCTACCCCGAGAAAAACTTATAATCCAATTATAAGCTTATGAGGAGAATTACAAACTATAGCAACTCTAGAGTGCTGCTTTTATTCAGATCTCTGTATTTTCTTTCAACAATAAGGTAGAAAATAGGAACGGCAATGGAGCGGGACGGGGGCGGATATTGCAAAATCCACCTCCGTCCCGCCAATGGAATATTTTGCCCTGCCCCCCGTTCCGCTGTGAATGTTGAATTTCAATACCACTACCACCTCTATAGATGTCGGTTATATCCATAACCGTCCCGTCCCATCCGATATTTATTAGTTATTTCTAATTTTTTCAAATAATAAAGCATTATAAAAAAATTTAAATAAATTCAACATAAGCATCAAATTTATTAGGTTTAGGTTTTTTAAAAAGACGAATAAAATAATAGGTTTAGTTGTATTATTTTATTATCATTTTAAAAACTAAATATTTAAGGGTAAAATAATAATTTCAATACTCAGGGTGGGGCGGAGCAAGCAATTACCAAAATCGCTCCATCCCCGTCTTTCAAACAAAAAAAAATTGCCCCGTTCCGCCTCCACTGTTAAAAAAAAAAACCTCTTCATTCGAAGCGAATCGGTTCGAAATCCATCGAACGATTCGAGTTTTACCATCCCTAGTAGAGAAAGCAGCCTCTGCTTGCTCTGCTTTTGCTTTAAAGTGATTTAAATGTTTGTTTTACGAAGGCAACAACTAAAATGATTAGCATGAGCATAACTAACTCATATAAAAAAAACAGTACAGCATACGGACCAGTTGCCCTCAATTCTCAATGAGGCATTATAGAGAAAGAAATCCACCTTACCTGGTTTTTTCCTTCCAAATCAAAGACCTAAAACGATCAGCTTCCATATAAAGTACATTAACATCATACAGTAACATGGTAATGCTTATTTACCATGTTTTGCCATTAGGGACGGGCTATTTTGCCCATCCCTAATTAAAGCAGTCTTCTTTGTCAAAAAAAAAGTCTTTAAAAAGAACCCACCTCAACATATTATGCTTAAACCACCCCAATGTTTTCTTAGGCATTATTTTATCTGCTTCTATTTGAACTTAATAAGCTATATAGCCAATATTTAAGATACCTGGTAATTTACAAGCAGAAAGACAGGCCAAGATATTATATTGTCCAAGACAGCAAAGCATGACCTTTATAGTATTTGCATGTGTCCCACCCCCACCCCGGTCAACCCCCTCTTTCAGATAACAACAACAAAAATCATATCCAATTCCCAGTGCTCATACTGTCATAACTGTCATTTGATCCACCAGGATAAGACATTATTAGCCAGACAATGTAAATGTATTAACGTTGAAATGTTTGATGTGGTATGAAGCTATGTTGCTTCGACTCTTCATTTTTCTTGAAGTACCCATGTCTAACACATATCCGGACATGGGTATGGGAATATGACCCTCTAAGGACCCTCCAATAGATGGAAAAACTTAGAAAAAATTGAACATACCTATGTCGGACACATACCCGTATCCGACACACCCAAGTTCGAGTAACATAGGTATGAAGATATTACATAAACATATGTGCAAAATCAAAATGTGTTGCAGTTGCTAGGACAAAAATTAATCATGAAGCCATGCTCTATTTTTACCAGCCTAACCTGCAAGTAGCCTTTCTGTTCATCCCTCAGCATAATGCTACTGGTGACTTGTTAGTTGAAGTTGTAGATTAATCATCCATCTCCTTTTTTTTTGTATCTCTTCAAATACATCTGCTTGTATGTTTCATCAGCAAATTTTGGAAATTCAAGGTCAAAACTGAAATATAAATTTCTCCAAACAATAAATCTTTCATTTTTCAAAATTATTCTGCCAGAAACCTTTTCAATATTTTGCACAATCCAGCAAATTCTTGAGCATTCATTAACACTAAAAACTCCATGATTGCTTGCACTAGGACCTAGAGTAACGACCCACCATTGCAACACCTAAATAAACATTTCCTATTTTTCCAGGATTTAAAAATCACATGTAGCTAAAATCCTGTCTAGAACTCTAGCTCCTCTTTGATTTTCTTCTTAGGAATATTTTCTCAATACTCCCAATCATTTTCCAGACCTAGGTCAATTCAAACATAGAGAATTCTACTAAGTATTGCATAAATCTTTCTATCATAATTTCTTGAACATTTTCTATGATGATGTCAAAAGTCATTTATAACATGCTCATGCATCTGCACCATGTCATTTTCTGTAAAAGAATACCAAAAATCATGTAAAGGCGATGCTGCTCTATTGTGGCGCAATTAACATTTCTAAGCATTTTGAGGAAGATCCTGAAACAGTAATCCTAGAGGCACCTCACTGGATTATGAGTTCAGGAACAGAGTATGACCAAGGTAACAAAGAACTCTGTTCTAAGTTCTAACTTAAGCTGTGGGCTGGTATGAAACTCATCTTCACCCCTTCAGAATTACAAAAACACCATGTCAATCTGTTTCAGTTCAGACTTAAGACAATAATTTGGCCACGCCATTTCCATTCTTCAAAAAAAAAAACCTAGTTTTAAGACCAAACAGGTTTATCAAGTCAAAAATTAGCACCAAGAAAGTAATCAACAAGCCATATTTTTGCTTCCTCATTCCAAAAGTTTGAGGTTTGCTCACTTCTTCAAATTCCTGCTTTGACTCTCAATATTTTCTCACTTAGCCCAGCTCCATATTTGATGAGCTTGATTATGTTAAAATTGCATGTCTCCAAAATTATGCACCAATAAAGAAGCATAATTTCCATGTCTCGGACTCTTACCAGATTACTCAGAATGCAGTATGAATTCCCCTCTAAGACTTTGGTTCAGATAGGCTCAGATGTTCCAAGTATAACTGCACACCCAGAGGTTCACTGTTCATCGACTTGATAGGGGTTATTAACGGAGGTTGTTGCCACTGTTTGATGTCAGTTGGGATCCACAACTCTGTATAATTGTTGGTACTAGTAACCTGAGGGAGAGAACGGAAGTAAGCCATGATCTCCCACCTGCAATCTGTTAGATAAGAAAAGAATAAGAGATTCACCTTAACCTCTAGATTATAATAAGAAAAAGAAAAATCACAACATAGTTAAATAATGCAGCAAGAAAGCAAAACAGAAAGCCCCTACCACATCAGGTCAATTCAGTAACTAAATCTCTAATTCTCATGTAGACCAAATAAACACATCAATATTTGATAAATTATGCCTAGTTAAACTTACCACGGGGAAGAACCCTTGTAAGGGGTTGGGAGACTGAAAGTTTGATCAAGAATGATCTAAGAGAGAATTCTAGATCAGTTTCTTCCACCTTTGAGCCGAAAGATTGATTAACTGTTAGTTTAAAAATAAACCTCTCCACCAGAATGTTGTCAGTGTTAAAAAATATAACAGCAACTCTGTCCACCAGACCCTAGTTTACAAAGAAATGTATTACACTTTATGAGGTGTCACATATATATATGTTAAAGTTATCATACATTAGAATGCATCAGTAAAAGTGCTCATAGGTTTCAGCATCAGAGAATTAAATATCATCAATGATGTCAATAAACAAACTGCCTTCAATAATGTAAAGATAAAACTGGGGCAAACAAAATGGCTGAAATAGAAATATATATACATACATACATATACATATATACCATGTTACACGGACTCTTCATTTTTCCTTAAGTATCCGTGTCTGACACATATTCGGACATGGGTATAGGGGTATGATCATCCAAATATATGGGAAAACTTTAAAAAAATTGAACATACCCGTACCGGACACATACCCGTATCCGACACTCACCCCCGAATCCGGGTAACATAGCATATATATCTGCAAATCTGCAGCACCCATATGGGATTTCCACAACAAATTCTCTCCATCTCAATAAGTTCTATCAGAATGTCTTAACATATTCTAGCTAGACCTTAGTTTTCAATGCTATAAAAAAAATTAAATAAATAAAACGCCCTATCAGTATTCAAAAATGACATGATAAAAGGGTAAATTCCTACCTTAAGAAAATATTTGCGGAATTTCTACAGCAAAATTATATGTTCCTGCATCTGTAGCATTGAGATAAAATTATTGTGAGATTGTTCATATAGGTGATGCTGACTTTGAATCATAGAGAGTGGTTGGTGGTATGTATGTTCACTTATATACACAGATAATCCACTGTGTTAAGCCTTTGTTATGTCTTAGAATCACAACAGCATGTAGATAATAAAGCCATTGAGTTAATAAATAAGCTCACTTGGACTAGCTGAGTTGTGACACTGAATTAAAGTGTCAGAGACATCTCTGCTCTCACGTCTTAGAATCACAACTGCCGCTAATAAAGCCATTGAGTTCATAAATAAGTCCACTTGGACTAGCTGAGGTGTGACACTGAATTAAAGTATCAGAGACATCTCTGCTCTCACGTCTCTTTATTGATGTTTATTTGGTAGATTAACAGCAATGTTTTGGGTTCCTTTTTCCTCTCATAGAGATACTAAGACATAAAATCTTCATGTTGCTTCAATAATTTGTAGCAAAGTGTTTTGATTTCCTTAGTGAATTAATCATCCCAATCAAAGTAGTACGAATATTAAATTTATTTATTAGCCCCCAAAAAATTGATATCTTTCATTTTGCTTTCTTATAACCAATATGAGGGACATTGCAAAGCTATGTTGCTCCGACTCTTTAATTTTCTTGAAGTACCCGTGTCCAACACATATCCGGACATGGGTACAGGAATATGATCCTCCGAGGACCCTCCAAATACATGGAAATCTTGGAAAAAAATTAAAATACCCGTGTCCGACACTCACAGCTGCAAAGAACATCATCATCACAACACTGGATCATATTATGCTGCATACAATATACTCATTTCCACGTGGACACGTCACGTCCAAGGAAACTCTAAATAAATCAAATCATCATAAAACATTGCAAAACGTCCCAAGACATTAGCAAACACTACTCAAACATCTATGAAGTTAACCAACCTTTTGGATGAAAGGAAAAAGTCCAGAAACAGCAGAATGTATATATTCTCTTAGCTGAGGATGTCGTGCCCTTTGTACTACCACATTCATATATCTCCTCCTCTCGAAAGCGCCTTCACCAATGCATACAACACAAGTTACACATGACATTTACATAAAATTTGTCCATACAAAAATAAACCCAGATACATATTATATGCATCTTTTCACAAGGTAACGCCTCGACCATTAGAGCTTGACACTTTCAAATTTAACCATTTAAAATGCTATAAAATTCCTTCAAGTCTAAACTACAAAACTTAAACTATAAGTAATGGGTAAAGTACATAATATTAATTTAAAAATTAATAATAATAAAATGATCAAAACATATGATAACTACTAACAATCCCAAATGCTCCAACTTTCACCCTTTTACTAATTAATAACTACCCATTCACTCATATTTTCCAGGAAAAACATTTCCCAAAACAAAATCTTTTTTTTTTTTTTTAAATCCATTTTTTTTTTTTTAACTTTTAACATAAATTTATCAGTGGAATTTGGTGATGGAATAAAATTCCAAGAGAAACCAAGAACAAGAGTGAAAGGTTTACAAGAAATAAAATAAACATATACAATATACCGGCAGGATAAATTTCTTTGAGGAAAACAACTGAAGTGATTGCTACCTCCAAGAATTCAACCAAAATCCCAGCAATTTTACCTGTAGTATATAAACATAAAGAAATTTGCTTAAAAATGGCAAAGAAAATTTAAAAAGTTAAAAAAATATTAAGTAAAATCGAGGAAGTGTGTACCTTGAGGAGATTGATTATCTTTGCGTTCCATTGTTCCACTGGGAAAGAAAATGAAGTCGTCGTCTTGCTCCTGGGGTTGGGATTGGGGCATTTTAAACTTTGACGCCTTTTTAAGGTAAAGAAGAAAAGGGAAAATTACACAACATACCCCTAACTTTTAGCGCTTTTAACTTTCGACGACAAACAACTCAGTTATGAACAATTAAGTCCACTCATTATCAAACTAGTTATTTATTTAGTAACTAGAAAAAAGAACCGCTTCACCGGATATTTTTAATTTTTTTATAAATTTTTTAATTAATTAATTAATAATAATAAATTAATTTTAAATTATATTTTATTAAATAATAATTTTTTAATTTTAAATTGTAATAATATTAATATAATTATATTTTATTATTTATGAAAATAAAATTTATGATAATTATTTATTTATAAATTACATAATATAAATGCATTTTCAAATTTTTTATATATATATTTAAAAAAAAGTACACTTTATTGTATTGTGTATATTTTTATTTATAGGAGATAAAAAATAAGAAAATAAAATTGCAATTTGTATTTTATTCTCTCGTAAGATCGATTTTCTCAGATAGGTTAGCAGCAAATTCCTTTTTTTTTTTTTTTACTTTTTTCCCGAGTCAGTCGAGTACGGATCCTAACGTGCGGACCAACCCTTTTAAATACATCATTTAAAATTAAAATAATAATAATAATTTTTTTAACTTTTTCCCCAAACCGATCGAATACGAATTCTAAATCGACCAACAACTCAACGTACGGACCAACCCCTTTAAATAAATCATTTAAAATTAATATAAAGTAATTAATAAAATATATTTTTTTAACTTTTTTTCCCGAGCTGGTTTTGTACGGATCCTAAATCGACCTACGAGTCAACATAGAGACTAATCTTTTTAAATACATTATTTAAAAATAAAATAAAAAACTAATTAATAAAATATATATATTTTTTTTAACTTTTTTCTTTCATATGAGTCGGGTACGAATCCTAAACCACCCATGAGTCAATGTGTAGATCAATCCCTTTAAATACATCATTTAAAAATAAAGTAAAATAAAAAACTAAAAATGATTGATAAAATAAATTTCTTTTTTATTTTTTTTCAAGCGTGTCGACTACGGATCCTAAATCGATTCGAAAGTGAACGTATGGGTCAACCCTTTAAATACACTACTTACAATTAAAATAAAAGTAATTAATAAAATAAATTTCTTATTTTGATTTTTTTTTCAAAGAGGTCGGATACAGATCCTAAATTAATCCGCGAGTCAACGTGCAGACCAACCCCTTTAAATACATCATTTAAAAAAATAAAAAAACTTAAAATAATTAATCAAATAAATTTTTATTTTATTTTTTTCCTGATCAAGTTGAGTATGAATCGACCCACGAGTCAATATGAGGACCAACTCCTTTAAATATATCATTTAAAAATAAAAAATAATAATAATTTTTTTTCTTTTTTAACCTTTTTTTCATGTTGATCGGGTAAAATCCTAAATCGACTCGCGAGTCAACATGCAAACCAACCCCTTTAAATACATCATATAAAAATAAAATAAAAAGATAAAAACTAAAATAAACTATAATTAATTAATAAAATAAAATAAATTTCTTTGTTTATTTATTTTTCGAGCGGGTCGGATATGAATCTTAAATTGACCGACGAGTCAACGGACGGACCAACCTTTTTAAATATATCATTTAAAAATAAAATAAAAACTAAAAATAATTAATAAAATATATATTTTTTAAAATTTGTTTTCCCAAACGGGTAGGGTACGGATCTTAAATTGACCTGTGAGTTATCGTATAGACCAATCCCTTTCAATACATTATTTAAAATTAAAATTTAAAAAAAAAAAAAACTTAAAATTTAAAATCTAAAAATAAATATAAATATAAAAAAAAGCTTTATAAAGGATTTTGTCCCTAAGACATTTCAAAAATACCTCTTAAATCCTAAAGACTCAAAAATAATAATAGTAGATGTTTAGTTTTCCTGTAATTGAAATAAAAAGAATTGAAATTTATTTTTATTCTAGTTTCACACTTAATCTGATTTTAACAATAAGTATATTTGTGTCGTGTTTGTATTAAATTTTTGTGTCATAATCGTGTTTAAAATATTATATATTTATATAAATTTTGATACGTTAATAATTTATTTTATATAAATTTTGACACATTTGTATATTCTTGGCGTGTTCGTGTTCTTCTTTCATGTCATGTCGTTTTTTAATTATTTTTTCGTATCATATTCGTGTTATTGTAATCCTATCGTTTTCAAAATTACCATGTCTAAATTTTGTAAAAACCATAGATTAAAAGAAGGAAGAAACAAATAATTGGAGGTAATAAATTTTAAATACAAAGCCATAAAGGACGCGTTTTCGGTTGCGACGTATTTATTGTGATTGCAGATCATAACAAATGCTATCGCAATTAAGATAAATATCGACGATGAAAAAAATCAAAATCGCAAAATAATGACAGTCGCATTATAACCGCTATTTAAATCCCGATTAAAAGAGTATTTCCAGTTCTTGTTGCTGGAAGAACATCACTTTTTAATAAATCTGCAAACTCTGAACGTGGAATATTGCCTGCTTTATAACTTTTCATTGTTGGAAAAACTAAACAAACTTGAGATTTTTAGCTTTCACGGCTCTTATATTAGTGAGATGCCATGTGAATTTACTAAATCTTTCAAGTTTTGCTATCTTGCGGAGGTTACCTTGATTTAGATTTGATCATTTGTGTGTATTCGTATTATATTTATATATATTTTTATATTATAATTGTATTTAAAGTATTTTATATTTATATAAATTTTGACATATTAATAATTTATATTATATAAATTTTGACATATATTTTAATTATTTTTTCATATGGTGTATAAAATTATCAAATTTCTTCCCTGATATATTGGAAATTTCAGGTTTCAAGAATGGACAATTGAGGGGACTCATACATAGGCAAGTGCTGGCAGCTTATATTATTGGAGTTGACTGTACTATGAGCTATGAGCAAAAGTTACAGCCAAGAGATTTTTAAAGTTTTTAATAGATATTTCAGTTAGATTGGGATTAAAGATGATGCCAAAAGTCTCATCCCCATCAATGATTTGCTCCAATGCTTCACATCCAAAAATCTTTAGATAGCTGAATTGCATCAGATTCTGAGCGATCAATGCTGTGAAGACATAACTCAGCCTCTCGCAGTCAATTACTACGGAAGAAGAAAGATTTGGTTGGGACATTTCATGTCAGGTATTATTATAAAGATTTGGGAGGCAGTACCCACCTCTTTCTCTACTGTGAAATATATTGCTTGGTTTTTCCCACCTGACATGAAATGTCCCAACCAAGCTGGCCCAAATTTGAGAAACATAAATATGGGAAAAAAACAGAACATGAATTTCTGAGTAGGAAAATCACTGAGCCTCAACACAGTTAGCTGAAGCAGTTAAGTTTTAGCCATGTTCCTCAAGGAGCAAAACTATAAAAATAAATAAATAAATAAATAAAGGGAACCCCAAGCTTTAAGGACTGATCTTTAAATTGTTGCCAAAGAGGCAAGCACCAATTCTATATATATTCTATCAGTAAAGCAATCAACAATGTAAATAAATCACAAAGACATATGAAGGTCAAAAATATAACTTTTAACACAATCAATGTCTATTGGGAATACATCATCAAAACATAAAAATGTAACACCACAGAACATTTCCCGAGTCCATTGTAAAAAGCATCTAAAAAGTAGTCCTTACATGATATAGATGGGGTGAAGGCACCTAAGGCCAAGAACAAAATATAGACACAGAAAATTTGCCGCACGGTCATAACTAACCTCTCAAAATCAATTATTTTCTAGCTTACAGCTTGTCCTCGAACTCAGAAAGTGGGGTCATCTGCTCTTTCAATCCCTTCCTCTTACGGATCTCAGCAACATGGGCT
The DNA here is from genome assembly GCA_030761205.1 of Fremontodendron californicum. NCBI lineage: Eukaryota > Viridiplantae > Streptophyta > Magnoliopsida > Malvales > Malvaceae > Fremontodendron > Fremontodendron californicum. Next base: position 5,586,052 of record JAULJL010000023.1, on the reverse strand, counting down.
GCTGCCTGAGAACCAGGTTCCAATGGATCCGATGACATCATATCCCAGTGATCAAACACACATTGTGGGAAAGCCTGTCCTGATGTAGCAGCCCTCAGAGTGCTAGAGAAACCAAAAGACTCAATGACAGGAAGGTAAGCTTTGATGTTGTAAAGTGGAGTACCAGGCCTCTGCATCTCCTCAAAGACATGTCCGCGCTTCTGGTTAAGAACACTGTAAATACCACCAAGTGCCTGCTCAGGGGCTTGGATCTCCACCAAGTAAACAGGCTCAAGAAGCCTTGGCTTGGCTGTAAGCTGAGAAGCATAGAAAACCCTCCTAGCAGTTGGAATGACCTGACCACCACCTCTGTGGATAGCATCAGAATGAAGAACCACATCACAGACTTCAAAGCAGATACCCCTCATGTTCTCTTCAGCCAATGCACCTTCCTTTGATGCCCACTGGAACCCAGCAACAACAGAATCCTTAATTTCATTAAGGTACTGAACTCCTTTACACATATCAACCACCATGTTAGGACCAGTGGTCTCAGGGCCAAAACACCAAATCTTCTTAGCAAGATCTTTGTCCCAACCATACTCCTCAGCCAAGATCTTAGAACGAACCTTGGGATCATCTCTTGGACCAATACGCCCATCATCAATGGACTCTGCAAGACCTTCCTCCAAGGGTCGAGCTTCCATGTACAAACGGTTGTGCTTGTTAGGAGACTTGCTCATCACAGTCCTGCAAGACCTCTCAAGGACAGTCTCACGGAATGACACAACAGGGTCTGATTTAATGATCTCAGCACCACCCATAAAATCGTCTTGTAAATCCTTGAGACAGATCTCAAGGTGGAGTTCTCCAGCACCAGCAACAATGTGCTCTCCAGACTCTTCAATGGTACAGACAACCATAGGATCAGACTTGGCCAAACGCTTCAGCCCCTCAACAAGTTTGGGAAGATCAGATGCAACCTTGCACTGAACAGCAACACGGACAACAGGGGAGACAGAGAACTTCATGGCACGAATTGGGTGGGCATCAACTTCCTTCTCATTAGTCAAAGTAGCATTCTTGGTGATAAACTGATCCAAACCAACCAGGGCAACTGTGTTACCACAAGGCACGTCCTCAACAGTTTCCTGCTTCTTTCCCATCCAAATAACAGTTCTCTGTACACTCTTAACGTACAAGTCTTTCTTCTCACCAGGGACATAGTTTGGACCCATGATCCTGACCTTCAAACCAGTTAACACTTTGCCAGAAAAGACACGACCAAAAGCAAAGAACCTGCCCTTATCTGAAGCGGGAATCATCTTTGAAACATAGAGCATAAGAGGACCCTCAGGATCACAGTTCCTGATAGCATTGGCATAGATATCATCAAGAGGACCCTCATACAAGTTCTCCACACGATATTTCTGAGCCTTGCTCGGAGAGGGAAGGTGAAAGATCATCATTTCCAGGAGAGCACTGCTTGCAGGAAGCCAAGTCTGCATTACACGCTTCATTAGGGCCTTCCCCATCAAGTCCTTCTCATCAGACTTCATGGTGACACCAAGCTTTTGCAACATGGGCCAGAGCTTATCCTTCTGGTCATTCATACAAGTGTTGATGATCTGCTTGATGGGTTCATAACAGAATTGAACAAATCCACGCTTGCAGGTGGCAGAGCCAGTGTTCTTGGTGGTCCACTTCTTGGTAGCTGGATCAAAAAAGTTCTCACCCCAAAGTCTTTCCATCATTTTTGCCTCATCGACTCCAAACTTCGAGGCATACATTTTAGCAAAGTTGGTCAAGGTAAAAGCCCAACCATGCAAACCAGCAGAGAAGGCAACTGTTCCCTTCTCAGGGTAGACTTGAACATCACCAAGAAGAGGATCTTCATAGGTGGCCATGATGACATTAGCATTTTCAATCACTCTTTGGAATGTCTGGTAAGCCTCCTCTCCATCAACCTGGAGCTCAAGGAAGCACCTGTCCATCTTGTTAACAGTCAAGACAGGCCTGATTCTTTCTCCAAGAGCCTGACGGAGGACAGTCTCTGTTTGCACACAGACACCTTCAACACAGTCAACAACCACAAGGGCACCATCAGTAATACGAAGGGCAGCTGTGACCTCAGATGAAAAGTCAACGTGCCCAGGGGAATCAATAAGATTGATGAGGTAGTCATTCCCTAGCCTCTCTCCTTTGTAGTTCTTCAAAGATTCATCAGACATTTCATAATACAAAGAGATACCAGTAGACTTGATTGTGATACCACGCTCAGCCTCATCAGCACGGGTATCTGTCATACGAACATCACCAGCAACTTCTTGTGCAATGATACCAGCAGCAGCCACTAAAGAATCAGTAAGAGTTGATTTCCCTGCATATCACAAAAACTAAATGAGAACTAATGCCAACAAAACCAACACTTTACAAGCAGCACAATAATTAGTATTAACACTTGTCAATCATCAATAAGTGAAGAACTTTCACAGTAAACTGGCTCTCAATTTGAGACTAATCTAGCATAACTTTCATACAGGCTACAGGCTACATGTTCATATTACTATTACTATCTTTTCAAAAATCTAACAAAGATGAAATTTCATAAATATACCCATGATAAATGGATATAAACTCCATTATTGAAGTAAAATTACACTCAAACAAGCTTAATCTTTTTACATCAAGTTCAATGATAAACAAACAAGATAGAAAACAAGCATACCGTGGTCCACATGGGCAATAACAGACATATTACGGATGTTGTGTTTACGGTCCATAATAGCACGGAGCTCATCAGCAGTAAACTTCACCTGTAACATATCCAACATCAACTCACGTCAAAAGAAAGTCAAAGCAAAAAACTTATATAAAATCCAAACCAAAAAATCAGCAATAAAAAAAAAAAAATAGTTCAATAAACTTACCATCTTGACTTGTCTTTTAAATACCCCAAACTATAAAAAAGAATAAAAACCTGCCCAGCAAACAAAACACATAATTATTAATCTTCCAAAAAGAATACATTCACAGTAACATCAAAACGAGTATAATCTCAAAAACCCCAAAACTGATCCAATACAAAAAATGAATATTTCGAGATCTCAAATCATATTTAGCTACACATAATTAATACCCAGAAAATAAAAAACATTCAACAATTTTTTAGAGCTAAGTAACTGATGATTTACTACTAAACAGAATCATACTGTCTATAACATGAAATGAAGATGAAAATCAGGATCTAAGATTAAGAGCAAGAAGAAATGTGTATCTAAGGGATCCAAATCAAGAGAGATCTTAATAAAAATGAAAGGGAAAAGAGCAAACCTGAGAGAGAGAGAGACGGCGAGGCGAGAGAAAGAAACGAAGATAGTGGGAACTCTCAGTCTCTCTCTCTCTCTCTCTCGAATGAGGGGCACACAAAGGAGGATATGCGCTATTTATACTCGATGCGATGCCGACGAAATGTGTTTGAGAGCGAGTGTGAGGGATATCAGCTAGGGTTTTTCTCTTTTCCTTTTCGGGCCTCGAGCTTTGGGCTTTAATGTTGCAAGGCATAAGGGTCGGGTTGGTCTCCAATTGAATCGGATTTGAATAAATATTTTAATAATTCAAATAAGTTCAGTTCGATCGAATTATTATTTATTAAATAAAAGATATTTTTTATTTAAATTAATTATAAAATATATTAATATTAATATAAAAATATTTTTTTAATATTTTATGAACAGTAAAATAGACTTTCAGATCGACCCGACCCGAATTTGGATAAAAAAATAAAAAAAATTTAGACCGCAACTCGATCTATGAACAAATTTAATTAGGCATTTAAAAATATCTTTGACTTTTGAAAATTTTCTTTTCTTTCGATTTATTTTTAATTTTTTTCATCATTGTTGATTTTTATTTTATTTTATGTAGAATTTATAGATCTTGCAAGGCAAGTTTCAAACCTAATGAATCTACATAGTTGATTTAAAAAGGTTAATACATAAATTGGCCCTTGTACTATACTTTTTTTGTACCATTTGGTATCTAAAAAAAAAAAATTCACAATCAAGTACCTGAACTTGTATTCCCTCATCTCCGTTACCCTAAATGCTTAACGGTGTTATATTAATGCTGACGTGACCTAATCGACCAATAGAAAGTTGACACGTGTCCAAGTCAACGCCATGTCAACATTTCCACGTCAGCAATGTTTTTTTTTCATTTTTTAAAACAAAAATTAAAAACTTAAAATTAAAAACTTAAAATTAAAAATTAAAAAATTAAATAAAAAATTATGGAAAAATCGAAAAAAAATTTATGAAAAAATCTGCAATTTTTTTTTTCATTTTTTAAAATTAAAATTAAAAACTTAAAATTAAAATTACATAAGCTACCTGTATGATCCTCAGCCAAAGATTTAGATCCTATGAATTGCAAAATTTTCAAAGAGAGAGACAGCAACAAAAAGGGAAGAGTCATATGCAATAACAACATGTTAATGAAATTCGCAAAAAATACAAGAAACAGATTAGGATTTTCTAATCATCCTATCTTTTGTGTGCTGGGTTGCATGGGTTGTAAGACAAAAAGAAAGAAAAATAGAGAGGTAGAGGAAGACCAATGGAAAATAAATAAAATTCTACAAATTTTTTTTCATTTTTAAAATAAAAATTAAAATCTTAAAACTAGAAATTAAATGAAAAGATTTGAAAAAAAAAATTGAAAAATCAAATTAATCTGAAAAAAATAAAGAAATCTAAAGAAAAAAAAAAGAAAGAGGGAGGAAGAGAAAGAAGAGAAGGAAAAGAGAGAGAAGGGAGAGGAAGAGAGAGGCTGGGTCAGTCGGCCGTCGATCTGCCTCGGGCCGATGAGATCGGTGATCGATCGGGAAGATAGAGAAAAAGAGAAGAAGAGAAGGAAAAGAGAGCAAGAGAGAGGAGGAGAAGGGAGATGAAGGGTCAGTCGGCCGACCGCTGATCTGCCTCAGGCCGACGAGATCGGCGGCAGGTCAGGAAGAGAGAAATTTTTTTTTTTGAAATTAAGAAAAAATTTATTAATTTTAATTTCAATTTTTTTTAAATTTTTAATTCAAACAAATAAATTAAAAATTATTTAAAAATAAATTTTTCTAAAATACTGACGTTGCATTACTGACGTGGCAAAGTTGTCACGTGTCACATTTTTATTGGGTGAAAAAATACACGTCAGCATGCCGTTAGGCTTCATATCAACGTGTTTGACGGAAGACAAGTTCAAGTACTTGATTATAAATTTATTTTCTTTAGGTACCAAATAGTAAAAAAAGGTATAATCCAGGGGACAATTTATGTATTAACCCTTGATTTAATTGTTTTTAATATGCAAGTGTAATTGCATTTGTAAATTGAAAAACAAGACATATATCATAATACATAGGATAAATCCAGAATCAATTGAGGATTGAACTAGAAAGATTGATAATATTTTGACATCTCAGGGTACAAGCTGACCAGCACGTTTGGTTCGCTGTAATGGAATAAAAGAGGAATAGAATAAATGAAGAATGGAATAGAGGAGGAATGGAATAGAGTATAAATATGTGTTACATAGTTTGGTTGGTTGAATGGAGTAAAGAAAGAAAACTATTATTTTGTTTGGTTGGTTAAAACGATGTTAAGGAATAGGTAAAGAATAAACACAAAAAGACTATTTTGTCCTTAACATAAATAATAATATTTTTATTTAATAAAAACTAAAATTAATTTATTAATCTCTTAAATTAATTAAATATATTAAAATAAAAATTATAAAATATAAAAATATTAATAATAAATAGTAATTTTTATATTATTGAAGGAATACATGAAATTACTATAGTTTTTCATACCCATTAATTAAATAATAAATACAAAATAATAATTCCTTCATACCCATTAATTAAATATAATTTTTAATTATTTTATTAAAATAACTAGGTAATTAAAATGAATAAAGAAAATAACCTAAATCTATCGTTTTTCCCCATTTTCCTTAACCTTAAATTCCCCCTCCCCCCCAATAACAAAGAATAGTCTTTTGAGGAAGCAAACAATATACAGCATTTAAATGGCTCAGCAAAATAGAAATGAAATTACTATGGAGGATTTCGTTGGGCAAATGCTTCAAAGTGAAGGCGAGATCGATGGTGGCAGTGGCACAACAAAAAAGATTAAGGTGTCGGAGATGAGTGTACACACAAATTTCGCGTCAAAAATATGACAAGGAAAATTTGGAGTCAAATAATAATTTTATTAATCAAACTTTGAGGTTACAATCTCTGAATATTCTTAAAGAAATAAATCCTTTGATTCTTTTCTCCAGTAAAATTTTGATTCAAGGGTCTTCACGACTTGATCTTGAATCGGTGAGATCTGCTTCAAGGGTCTTCTAGACTTAGTCTTGAAAAACAGGAATTATCTCCTTTCCTTCAATGAACAAGATCGGAGAGCAGCTTCTTTGAGAATTCTTAAGAACAAGCGCCGCGTTCTTAGAATTTCTCTAATTTCTTCTTAAGAATTTTGAGAGGATTTGGCTCTTCAAAATCTTCTTCTCTTCAGGCTTTCTGAATTGTGAATTTGTGTTAAGGGGAGGTCTCTATTTATAGTGGTAGCTAGCCAGGTGAAAGAGAGTTTTAAAAGAACTCATCCTCCCTATTTATCTCTTAATTAATTTAATTAGAGATAATATCTTCATATTTATCTCTTAATTAATTTAATTTAATTAGAGATAAAATATTTATTTTTATCACTTAATTAATTAAATTAGAGATAAAATATTTATTTATCTCTTAATTAATTTAATTTAATTAGAGATAAAACTTTATTATTTATCCCTTAATTAATTAAATTAGAGATAAAATATTTATTTTTTATCACTTAATTAATTAATTAAATTAGAGATAAAATATTTATTTATCTCTTAATTAATTTAATTTAATTAGAGATAAAAATTTATTATTTATCTCTTAATTAATTTAATTTAATTAGAGATAAAAATTTATTATTTATCTCTTAATTACTTTAATTTAATTAGAGGTAAAATAATTATGACACATGGGTGAAATTTGATTGGATAACCCATGAATCCTTGCAATTTGATTGGTCAAACCATGTGTACATATTTAATTAATTATAAAATAATTAATCATAATATGATATTATCAATTTCACATGGTAATGTATAATTTAATTGAAAATTTCTTAATTAAAGAAATTCCAATTGACACGTGGCTATTTGTAATTGGTTACAAATTTTCTCCTTCTACAAATGCCCCCTCAAGACTTGGTTACGTACAAGAATTTTTTTTTTTTTTTAGTGTAGCAAGTGGACAAGTCTTGAAATTTAATTTGCTTTTGATGTCAGAATTTATTTACACCAATTAATTATCCTCATATAATTTTGTATATGAGAAAAAAAAATTTGATTTAGCAAATATAATTTCCTATGCATCAAAATGGACCATGAATAGAAGATTAGCCCACCCTAAATGGTTTAATAAAAATAGATATTGGGCCAGCATTGGCCTATGTAAAGTAAATATGGACCAATATTGGCCCACGTAATAAATGGAATTTAGGCCATAACAGAAGTTTGTCATATTGTGGACACAAATGAGATTTAGGCCCAACTTAAAATATCCTTCAAAGTATTTAATTGGTAAATGGACCCAATAGGCCATGCAAAATATAGTTCACAGTTTGAAGACTTTCTACAGTTCCAAAGAATTTGAGTTTGATCTAATCGCTTCTTTGCTCAAATTAATTTCAATTAAAACTCAACCTCCAGTTTTAAAGAAATTCTAATGCAATTAGAAGTTCTATTCCTTGACCACATGGGACTTGAATTATTTCCCCTATAAAAGCAAGGCCTTCTCAAGCTAATTTGCATATCAAATTAATTGTCAAAGGTTGCTACGTTGGAGAGCTTAACAGGTGAGTTCTTTTTTTTTTTTTTTTTATTATTTTATTTATTGGCTTTGAATCCATGCTTGGGAAAGTGACGCCAGGGAGAGAGAACAGGTGTGAGTGCCCCTTGGAGTTGCATGAAGAACAAACGATTGGCCTCGGTTGCTGAGAGATGACCCAAGCTTTTTCCATACGCTTAACAAAATCGGAAGAGCTTTCATAGGAATCAACAGCAGAAGCGCTGACGCCCAAACCCCTTGAACCCTTGGACCTTGCAGTTATTATTGTAACTTGAGGTACAAACCTAGCACCGAACGCCACTCTATTTGTCGATACAAAGCTCATGTCTTTCTTGTCAATTGATTTGCCCACAGTCACAGTGTCTTGTCGGATATGTGACAAAACTCAAAACACAATCGATATGGGTTAAGACTAAAAGCCCATTTTCCTGGGCTTATAAATTTAGATGAGAATTTCACAGCTAATCTACAAGCATATTTTCTCGAGTAAATGAAGCCCAACATGCCCGAGAAAAGATAAAACAGAAAGCCCAATCTCGCAAGGACTGTGGGAATAGCCCACTTTTCTTTTCTTTTTAATATCGAGAGAGGGGGAAGGAAACCCCAACGTGGCTGGCATGTTCTTTGGCAGGTATTATAGCATCCCAAAGTGATACCTGATTCGAAGAATTCTTCGGGGTTTCGTACTCAGCTGCTAGAAATATGAAAACCTGTTTCGTGTTCCATGTAAACAATAATTGCAAATCAGCTGATATATTCATTGTCATGCTGACCTCATCATTCTTTTGATTGCTTGCCACCAGGACACCTTGATCTTTTATAAAGCCATACATAAATATTCTTTCACTTGTCACCTATTCATGCATGGTTTTATTACTTGTAAATTACATGCCTTTTGACAAAATATGATTTGGCTATGCTTGCTTGCGCCACTTGTTTCTTGCACCACATGCCTTTTAATACATCATGCATGTATGCTTTATATTCTTTGCCTTTTAATGCTTTTGTGCCAGCAGCTTTTTTTTTTTTTTTTTTTCCAGTTTCACATTAACGCCATGCGCCACTCATTAACTTCTTTTCAGGCTTTTTTTTTTTTTAATTCTCTTTTTACTAAGATATATATATATTTTTTAATTCTCTACCTACTTTGACATTTTTTTTTTGTTTTTGTAAAATCATCATGGTATACTTCAAAGATCACAAAGATTATCTTGTGATTCTTTCCAAGGAAGACGAAGACATAAAAGAAGGATTATATCTCTCCATCGACAAGCCCATATCGGGTAGATATAAATCCGCTTGGAAATCATTTGATTTTCTTACCACTTTGGAAGATTGGTCGATAGAACTTTCTCCAACTTCACAATCTTCTCCAAAGGTGAGATCTTTTCAATCTAATCTTCACGTCAATACTTCTAATCATGAGAAGTTTGACACGTTGGGAAGCCGTATCATTTCCGAAAGGTCATATTGGGGATTTTCCTTCAAGATTTTTGGAGAGTTTGGTTACATACCAAAGTACTGGGAATGGACTGAAGATGTGTTGTACCACTTCAACAAAAATTTAACGACTGTTAGTATATATGATGCTGTTTATGCATCATTATACACTTATGATCACAACAAGGACGTCATTCGCACTTTTTGTGAAGCTTGATGCCCGGCTACCAACACTCTCCACCTTGCTACTGGGGAAGCTTCCATCTCCTTATGAGATCTGCATAGACTAGGCGGTTTACCTATTCACGGCATATTTTATGATGAAGTCATTCCTTGTGCTGCCGAATTGACTGGCTTTGATAACAAGGGAAGATTCATCCCGAGATGTTGTGAATATCTATTTGTTGCATTCCATCTTTTGAAGCAAGGCAAGGAGGATAAGGTGTCTATTGAGGATTGGATCAATTTTTGGTTTCAAGGGAAATTGCGTTACACCAAACCACCTGCTCGAAAAGCAAAGAAGCTTGTTCGCCCAAAAGCTACACATAACCCTACTGGTATTCTTCGAAAATACCAAGGTCGGGGAATGGCAGGAGATGGAGCATTCACTGCACTTGGAATCAAAGACAGTTTAACAACAGACACTTATTTAGCTGCCTTCCTTTCTTGTTGGATTTGTGTTTTCGTTTTTCCAAGTAAAGATTCAGAATTTGTTCGGCCAGAGACATTTAAGATAGCCAGCCTGATGGCGATTGGGAGAACTGTTAATCTCGCGGTCCCAGTGTTAGCCAATATTTACCATGGACTAAACCGAATTACACTTTCTGCTCAAGCGGGCTCTTCAGATGCGTGTTTTCCAATTCACTATATTTATGGGTGGCTAAGTTATTACTTCCGGAATCACTTTCAAAATCCAAATGATGTATATGGGCCTTTGATGAGCAAGTTTTCAGGAGAAGGTGGAGCCAAATACTTTGAGGATTATGACGCTCGCAAGTTGATTCATAGTGGCATAGTATGGAATGCTAACTTATATCCCAGAAATAGGGATGAAGTGATTGTTGATGATGACACTCTTAGTAAGATCAATCATGGCTACCTTGTTAATGTTCGTTCGAGCTATTTGCCTGCCCGATGTAACCAAGCCATCATTGTAGAACCTTACAGTCCTCATCGATTTGGGAGACAGTTTGGGTTTTGTCAAGATATTCCCGGAGCTCTTAAGGAAGATATTCGTTCTGGATCTGTGGATGATTTATTTAGGTTTTGGAGAATTTGCACTCGTTCTCATACAAAGTCCAGATTGATCTCTCCAGCTCGTTCTCTAAATCCTAATGATCATGCAACCGCAAGATACATGGAATGGTGGTGGAAAGTTCATGAGCCATATCTTGAGCATTCTGTTGATATTTTGATTTCGAGCATCCGTACATCACCGTCAAAGAGAAGAAAACCTCCAAAGGATGTTAAGAAAAAGTCTTTAGAGATTTCGCAAGACAAATCTAATAAAGCCAAAGTCTCGTCCACCATAGATTTAACAGAGGAGCATGTGAAGACTTCACAAGAAGTTCCTCGATCAGTGTCATTAGTTGATGAAGGACAAAGGGTTTTACCGAAAGTCATCGAAGGGAAGCATAATGTGATCGTTGAAGATTCAATTGATGAGAGTGATCATGAAAGACATTGGAAGCGAACCAGGCCAAGGGAATCCTTTCAAGGTGATATATCCCCCGCCAAAAGTGAAGCTTCAGTTTCTAGTTTGCATGAGTTCAACAAACTTGCAGCTAAGATCAGAAATAATGTTTCAAGTACCGTTTCCAACCAAGAAGATGCTTGCCCTAATGTGATTGTTAATAATACTTCCCCTATAGTGAAGACTTCCACAGGCCCTCGTGTTGAAGCTAGTCATCTCGCCCTTCCAGAATTTTCTAAGTTTAGTGCTGAAAAAGTGATATCCGATAGTCAGTTGAAGCTTGCAACTATTTTGTGGGAAAGCATTCAACCAAGGATTATTCGCGCTTCTTTTGATCGGGTTTCTTCACTTACTAGTGATGTCCACAAGATCTTTGATGCAATAGAAGCAATTAAGTCCGTTGATTCATCCTTATTGAAAGGCATGGTGGAAGACTACTTTACACAAGTCCAGAAGTTTAATGAGCTTGAATCTTCCATTTCTTCATCCAAGGATAGAATTGAAAGACTTCAAGCACTTGAAATTCGACTTAAAGATTCAATGTTACTTGAACATAAGACTGTTGAGAACCTTAACACCCTGCAGTCGAACTTGGCAGATATAGAGCAAGAGTTCATTACTTTGTAACGCAAAAAACATAGACTTGAATCTTCGCTCCAGGAAACTGAAGATGAACTGAAAAGAAGAAGAACCGACACCTCCAAGATTCGTGAAGAGATGAATTCTGTTGAGTCTATTACTACCCTTACTGATGATGAAGCCAAAACTTAGATTTGTTGCGAAATATGTTGGAAGCCTCTCGAGACGACTTGAAGAATTTCAAATGGAAGCCCTGAATCCCTTTTGATGTAACTTTTTTTTTTGAAATTTATATTAGTTCTTAGGCTTGCTAGTTTTTTTTTTTTTATTGTAAGTTCTTTTCAAGTTTGAAATGAAGTTAAATTTCTTTTTCTCCATATATCATCTTTCTTTTGCACTTTGTGAAGCATTTTTGCATTATGCATGGACTACAAATTAAATTCTCAAAGATCTTTTGCAAAAGATTTGTTTTACTTGAAAAATAATTTGAATCATGAAATTCAAATGGAGAATTATCATGATACTTTCAAGTGAACAAAAGATAATATTTGAATCAAAACTTTTTTTTTTGTTTTTTTTGTTTGGACTGAACTTGGCAATGAAACCAAGCTGCCTACGTACCCTCGAATTTGAAGGATCAAGTCATAACGTAGTTCATCATTTTTTTTTTTTTTTGTGCAGTTTAAGCTCGTGCTTAGGAGCAGTATCTTCTTTAAGCATAGTAACGCTTCAAAAACTTTCCATTGATCGGTCCGACTTTGACACCATCTTGATCAACGATCTTGTATGCACCATTGGTATAAACTTCTCGAACAACGTATGGTCCATCCCATTTTGAAAGGAACTTGTTGCCAATACGATGTGAAGTATTTATGGGTCTTCTTACAGCAAGGACTAAATCTCCAACTTGGAAAAATCGCTGCTTGACTTTCTTATTAAAAGCTTTGGATAGTCGAGCTTGATAGCACTCCAAGCGTTGTTGGGCTTCCAACCTTTTCTCATCCAGTGTTTCTAATTCTTCCAAACGTAAGCGTACATTGTCTTCACTAGAAAGATCTTCCTGGATTGCAATCCTCAATGATGGAATTTGTCGCTCAAGTGGTAGAACAGCTTCTACACCATAAACAAGTGCATATGGAGTGGCTTGAGTTGGTGTGCGGTATGTAGTTCGATAAGCCCACAGAGCTTCTCCTATCCTTTCATGCCAATCTTTCTTTGAACGGTTAACAACTTTTTTGAGAAGATTGCACAAAGTCTTGTTAAAAGCTTCTGCTAATCTGTTTGCTGGAGCATGGTACATTGAAGACTTGTACTGCTTGAAGTCAAACTGTGCACATAATTTGCTCATGTCAAACTGCTTCCCATTATCAGTTATGATGTGACGAGGTACACCATACCGATAAATGATGTTTGTTCTGATAAAAGTTGCAACAGTTTCTTTTTTTACTTCCCTGTAAGGTGACACTTCTGCCCACTTTGAAAAGTAATCTGTAGCGGCAAGTATATACATATGCCCTAGTGAACTCTTAGGTAATGGTCCTACCAAATCAAGTCCCCAAGCATCGAATGGCCAAGATGTGACTGTCGGATGTAATGGTTCAGGAGGTTGATGGATGAAGTTTGCATGAAACTGACAAGCTTGACATTTCTTGGAGTAGTCTATGCTATCCTTTACCATTGTTGGCCAGTAGTATCCCATTCTTTTTATTTGAAAGTGCAATTTAGCTCCAGACTGATGTGCACCACAAATTCCTGAATGAGCTTCTTGTAAGGTTTTGGATACTTCATCTTCTCCTAAACATCGAAGGAAGACACCATCAAAAGAGCGGCGATAGAGCGTAGCCTTGAAGTAAATAAATCGAGGAGCTCGACGTTTCACTTCTGTTTTATGCCTTGGATCATTGGGTAGCCTCCCATGCTCTAAATAATCAATCAATGGTTGTCTCCAATCTTCTTTTTCAACTTCGCAAACTGAAACAACATTGGATTCCGTATTGTTATCTTTAAAATCAACTGGAGGCAAAATCCATCGTTTGCAAAGAGGGACTTTTACTTCTACACTTGGCATGGCAAGAGCTGATGCTAGATTAGCTAGAGAATCTGCTTGCTTGTTCTCTCTTCTTGATACATGTTCCAAGCTTACATTGTCAAACCATTCCAAAATCTTCTTCGCATAGTTGACATATGGTAAGAGGTCTGGCTTCTTAACTTCGTAAAGTGAAAGAAGTTGGTTGATGACCAATTTGGAATCCCCAAACACTTTAAGTTGAGTGATCTTCATATCCACTGCCATTTCCAATCCAATGATCAGAGCTTGGTATTCTGCTACATTGTTGGAACAATTTTCAGTGAGAGTAAATGCATAAGGCAATGCATCTCCTTCTGAAGTGACAAAGGCAACACCTGCTCCAGCTCCATCTTGACGGGCAGCCCCATCGAAGAATAGTTTCCATGGCCTGGGAATTTCGATGAAAATAGCATCTTCATCTCGGAGATCTTCAGAGAATTCCCAATTATCTGGAATCGGATGGTTTGCGAGGAAATCGGCAAGTGCTTGCCCTTTAACGGCCTTTTGTGGAATATAAGTAATATCGAACTCTTGTAGCAAAAGAGCCCATTTTGCCAATCTTCCACTGAGCACAGACTTGGACATGAGATATTTGAGGGGATCTGCTCGCGAAATCAAACGAACAGAATGAGCTTGCAAATAATGCCTCAGTTTTTTAACTGCAAACATCAATGACAAGCAAGTCTTTTCAATGGGAGAATAATTTAATTCAGCGCCATTAAGAGTTCTACTAAGGTAGTAGAGTGCAGTTTCTTTTCCTTCATCATTCTCTTGTGCCAACAATGCTCCTAAGGAACGTTCTTGTGCAGCAATATAAAGGATTAACGGCTGTCCTGGTATAGGTGCCTTTAGAATAGGTGGTTGTAACAAAAAGGTCTTAATGCTCTTAAAAGCATTACTGCAGGCCTCATCCCAGACAAAAGGGACATCCTTCTTCATTAGCCGACTAAATGGTTGACATCGACCAGCCAAGTTTGAGATAAAGCGTCAGATATATGCCAATCTTCCTTGCAGACTTTTAAGTTCATGCAGATTGCGCGGTTCAGGCATTTTCATGATTGCATCTATTTTTGATTGATCGATCTCAATCCCACGATGTTGCACGATGAACCCCAAAAACTTGCCCGAGGATACTCCGAACGCACACTTGAGCGGATTCATCTTCAATTGGTATCTGCGCAATCTTTCAAACACTTGGCGAAGATCAGCGAGATGATTGGATTTTTCCTTTGACAACATTCGACATTTTTGTGAAGCATATCATCAAAGATCTTTTGCATTGCTCTTTGATAAGTAGCACCTGCATTATTTAACCCAAACGGCATAACTTTGTAACAGTATATTCCTTTTGGAGTTCGAAATGCGGTAAGTTCTTCATCTCTTGGAGCCATGCGAATTTGATTATAGCCAGACGATCCATCCATAAATGACAAAGCTTCATGGCCAGTTGTAGCATCAACCATTATTTCTGTTATAGGGAGAGGAAAGTCGTCATTTGGACAAGCATTGTTCAAATCTCGAAAATCTACACAAACTCGAAGTTGACCATTTTTATTTCTCACTGGAACAATATTTGAGATCCAAGTGGGATACTTGACTTCTCTAATAAAGCCAGCTTTGATGAGCTTATTGACCTCAGCTTCAATTTGGGGGATCAAGTCAGGATGGAAACGTCGTTGAGCTTGTTTGATAGGTCGGACACTTTTCTTGACAGCCAGATGATGCATAGCTACTTTTGGATCAAGTCCCGGCATTTCTTTGTAAGTCCAAGCAAAGATATCTCGATACTCTATCAAAAGATCAAGATAGGATTTTTCCTCTTCTGGTGGTAAGCAAGCATTAATAAAGATCGGTCGTGGATCTTCACTAGTGCTGATGTTAACCTCCTTTAGTTCGTCAATAGTAGCTTGATTTCCTTCTTCAAAAGATGAAGGGGCTTCTTGGGCTTCTTCCTCTTGAGATTTTTCACCAGTTTCCTTTACAGATACATGGTTAGAAGTAAAGATTTCTGTTTCTTCAAGTTCTTCTTCCTCTGAGGATGAGACTGATTTGGTTATAACCACTGTGTGCTTTCTAGCCTTTAAAACTTCACCAGTAGTTACCTTCCATTCGCTTTGCCTTTTCATTCGAGAAGGAATTTTGCTGTGAAAATCTCTTGATTCCTTTAAAGTGGAAGACTTTCTTTTTCGGCCACAGTTAACTTCTTCAGAGTACAGACTTCCAAGCCTTGACTGAATGGAAATTGGTTTACTTACAGAAACTTCACTGCATTTTTCTCCCATTCGTTCAAGAACTGACCTTCGTGATGATTGAATGCTCAAACGATCAAACACTGAACATCGTGTTGAGCGTGCCCCCAAGCGATCAAATACTGAAAGTCCTGGTGGCTTCACTGCATCTTCTGGCTCCTCGGGAACTTCCTCCACATTTATGTATCTCGAAGTTTGTTTATGAATCTTCAATTTTAATGGAGAATATCCAAGCCCCTCTCTAGAAGTTCCGATGTGATCAATCTTCTTTTGCCAGACCTGTCGGATCTTGAATGAACTTTGCGGCTTTTCTTTGCTAGGCTTTTTTGTCTCGTGAGCCAATTTTGCAACATCCTCTTGTTTATATCCAGCTTTGACAAGCAATCTATAAGCATTAGGATCAAAATCTTTAGCTCGATGAGTAGGAAGATCCTGATGTTCATAAAGAGGTTCTTCTACTGGCCTAACAAATCCTTGCAGCGGAGGTATAAGGCCTCTTGATTCTTCTAAGTTAGTGAGGGGAAGAGTCAGATCCTTTAAACCTTGAGCAATTTCATCTTCTCCAACTGTGGAGGAAGCCAAATTCTTTCCCTTTTGCTTTAATTCTTGCATCGGGTTGGACATTACTTCTTCAATAAATGTATCCTTGAGATAAAACTTTGCATCTGCGAAATGTGCTTCTGCTATAGTAAATGGCTTAGCGTCTGCAAGGATCGTCTTGACTTGACCGTTTCTGCAATACTTGAGACACTGGTGCAGAGTTGAGGAGACTACACCATTTTGATGTATCCACGATCGTCCTAACAACATGTTGTATGTCGTTTTGGCATCGATCACATGGAAAAGTGGACTTGACTCCATATCTCCAATGAAAAGTTGAAGTCTAAGTTTTCCAAGAGCTCTTTGTCCCCCTTGGTTGAATCCTTGGATCATCAAGCGGCTTTGCATCAATTCATCCAAAGGAACTCCCAATTCTTTCATTGTCATCAATGGGAGTATGTTGACAGCAGAACTATCATCGATCAAGATTCTATTGATCTTTTGTTCCCGAGTATATCCTACGACGAACAACGGCCGATTATGAGGGGTTGACCCCAGCAACAGATCTTCATCAGAAAAGTTAATTTTCGTAGCACAAGAATGATCATCAACTTCAAATGCTACTGAGTCAATGTTGTTTTCATTATCTTCATTGCCACCGTTATGGTAACAAGTCATGAAAACCAAATCTTCATTTCTAAGCTGAATTGGCATGAATTCGTTTAAAGTGATTAGCCTCCTTGACTTTCTCCCTACTGAATTTTTACCCTGAGATGGCATTTTTGTTTCTTGAGGCATATTGGGCTTTGGAGATTTAGATGGTTGTTTGATCATCTTAGTTCTTGTAGGCACTTTCACAACTTTTGGAAGATTCTTCATTTTGCTTCTTCGACGTGTGACTAGAGTCCAACCATCGTAATCTTGATTTTGTTTTTGAAGCAAACAGTTGCCCCAACTTCCCTGAAGATCCACTATCGTACTTGTACTTGGAGCCAGTATGATAGGATCAAAAGAGCCAAATTTTATGGTTCTATCCAGCAAATTGGATTGAGAAACCATATTGACTGATGCCAAATTTGATGACACCGTTTCTTCTTCAAACTCGATTTTCCCCTCTTCATAGAGTCGCATAATTCTATCCTTCAAAATAAAGCACTTCTCCAGAGGATGGCTAATCAAGCGATGGTACTTGCAATAATTGGGGTCTTCTACTTTATCAGCTTCTTCAGGTCGCTTCATTTCTGGCAACTGAATCAGCTTAGTCTTTAAGAGTTCTTCAAGAATGCTTGAAACATCAGAATCAGGAAAAGGATACTTCTTTTCTTGCCTCTCCTTCAAAGTGATCTTGCCTTTACCTTTGTCTTGGATAGGAGAAGATTTCGTTTCTTGAGATTGTTTTGACTTGGGAGATATCTTAAGAGGCTTGGTAGTCACGGTCATGGACTGTTTGCTTTCTCCCTTATTGATAAAGGTTTTGCCCCCTTTGCGAGTATCTTGTTTTTCCTTACCCTTCTTTGGCGCTTGCATCGGAGGTTCTTGATTTCCAGCAGCTATCATACTCAACTCCATATCATGAGCACGAGTGGCTAATTCTTCAAAGGTCTTAGGCTTGATGCCTTGAAGAATGTAACGCAAGCCCCAATTCATGCCTTGGATGCACATGTCAAGGGCAGAAGACTCAGACAGTCTTTCTTTGCAGTTAAGGCTCAGATTCCTCCATCTGTGGATGTAATCAATGACTGGCTCATCCTTCCATTGACGTGAGCTTGTGAGTTCGATCATGTTGACTATACGGCGAGTGCTGTAGAATCGATTAAGGAATTCACGCTCAAGTTGTTCCCAGTTGTCAATCGTCCCAGGCTCAAGATCAGTATACCAATCAAAGGCGTTGCTTTTTAAGGAGCGAACGAACTACTTCACCATGAGATCCCCATAGGTACCAGCATTATTGCAAGTTTCCACGAAATGTGCAACATGTTGGCGTGGATTTCCTTTTCCATCGAACTGCTGAAACTTTGGGGGTTGATAGTTCCCAGGCATCCTCAGACGATCGATTCTTTGAGAATATGGTTTTGCATATGTATATGAAAGTTGAGTGATGCTTTCAACTTGATCTTTGATAGCCTCCTTGATAAGATCCTTAACCTGACTGGTAGTGACGAGTTCATTGATCTTTTCTTCAGAATCCTTAGCAACTTCCTTGCTAGAGTTCTCACCATCATCTTGAAAGATTGATTGCCAATTTTGGTTTGAAGCTTCGTTCCTTTTTCCAGTGAGACCGGCGATCTTGTCCATCATGGAAGCGATCTGGTTATCCTTCTCTTTGATACTTGCTGAAAGGATTTCAACAGATTTTGCCAGAAGTGCAACTTGTTCTTCCAATGATGTGGTGCCAGTTGTCATGACAGCCATTACTCCAGAACTTGATTTTGGAGCAGATGATGGAATAGGCTTGTTGCTTGAGTAGCTATCTTGTTCTTTGTATGCTAACTGGCGACTTGCACTTGATCCTCGAGGAGAATCAACTTGTCCAGCGGAAACTTCTTCTAAGTCTTGAATTGGAGAAGAAGTGTCATAGAGAGGGTTTTGATTGAGCACCGGAAAAGTTTGCTCATACAATTCAGCAAGAGCTTTGGTCTTCCTCCTAGTGCCATAAGGATGAGCGGGGATATCAACGCTTGATGATGAAGTGGGGTAGATTGCAGGATTAGCTCGAGCAGGCTTGAGAGTTGGTTTGTTAGCAAGGTTCTTCTTGGGAGCCATTGCAACTTGATAACTTGAGTTTTGAAGAAAAAAGATGAAAGGCAGAGATTGTCCCACCGGGCGTGCCAAAATTTGTACACACAAATTTCGCGTCAAAAATATGACAAGGAAAATTTGGAGTCAAATAATAATTTTATTAATCAAACTTTATCTCCTTTCCTTCAATGAACAAGATCGGAGAGCAGCTTCTTTGAGAATTATCAAGAACAAGCACCGCGTTCTTAGAATTTCTCTAATTTCTTCTTAAGAATTTTGAGAGGATTTGGCTCTTTAAAATCTTCTTCTCTTCAGGCTTTCTGAATTGTGAATTTGTGTTAAGGGGAGGTCTCTATTTATAGTTGTAGCTAGCCAGGTGAAAGAGAGTTTTAAAAGAACTCATCCTCCTTATTTATCTCTTAATTAATTTAATTAGAGATAATATCTTCATATTTATCTCTTAATTAATTTAATTTAATTAGAGATAAAATATTTATTTTTATCACTTAATTAATTAAATTAGAGATAAAATATTTATTTATCTCTTAATTAATTTAATTTAATTAGAGATAAAACTTTATTATTTATCCCTTAATTAATTAATTAAATTAGAGATAAAATATTTATTTTTTATCACTTAATTAATTAATTAAATTAGAGATAAAATATTTATTTATCTCTTAATTAATTTAATTTAATTAGAGATAAAAATTTATTATTTATCTCTTAATTAATTTAATTTAATTAGAGATAAAAATTTATTATTTATCTCTTAATTACTTTAATTTAATTAGAGGTAAAATAATTATGACACATGGGTGAAATTTGATTGGATAACCCATGAATCCTTGCAATTTGATTGGTCAAACCATGTGTACATATTTAATTAATTATAAAATAATTAATCATAATATGATATTATCAATTTCACATGGTAATGTATAATTTAATTGAAAATTTTTTAATTAAAGATATTCCAATTGACACGTGGCTATTTGTAATTGGTTACAAATTTTCTCCTTCTACAATGAGATAGGATGCTGGAGATGAGCTACAACTACCCAGCAATGATGGCAAATTTCTTCTTCACCTTTGTTTCTCTGTAGGTGGAGCAATGTCTAAGATTTGTGTTTATTCAGGAGGTTGGAGAAAAAGCAGGGACGAAAGGGTAGGTGCAAGGAGACTTTAGTCCCAAAAAATAAGTAGTTATTACGGGTGGCGCTGAATGGCCATTCAGCGGGGGAGGCGCTGAATGGCTATTCAGGCCTCACCCGTAATAAAGGTCGAAACGGAATGATTGATTCAGCAGTCAAATGTGAACCAAATAAGCGCATTACTGTTGAAAAATGAATAAGCCCAGAGTTCGTTCTCTATTCATGTGAATCAAACATAGTGTAAGTGTTAGTTGCTAGCCAATTTTGATGGATGATATTATCTACATCTGATAAATAAGAGCTGCTGCTCATTGTTAAGTGCCTATGTTTATACTTGTTTATAGGTCGGGTCGTGGTCCGAAATTATTTTTTTCCTTTCTCAGGCCCAACTCTAGATGGGCCTGGACCAATCCATCGATCCTTATTATTGTTCAAATAATATTAAAAAATTAAAAATATATATTTATATTTTTTTATAATTAAATTTAAATAAAAATTAATTTTTTTATTATTTAAACAGTGATTCGAACCGGGTCGATCCGGATCACTAAAAATCATATCTAGACCTGATTCAATACGAACCGAACGGACTATCCGACCCTTGAATATGTCTACTCATGTTTAACCATCCTTATTGTCTTATTCAGTTTCAAAAAGTCAAATTGATCTAAAATTATAAAGAAAGAGAGAAACTTATTGTCGTTTCTCCTTTCAGCTGAGGTTGATTATAGCATATTGAAGCTAATATCAATGACTTATGATTTGTGAATTTTCATTGATCTGGGTATTTGAAGTTTCATAAGGTATTGAATCAGTTCAACGATGAGTAAAGAAATGATGATTAACAGAAAAAATGTAGAATTTGTGGTCATTAGGTTGGCAGTAGACCCGTTTATGGGTCAAAATATCCGGCAGGTTTTTTGTAATCCAGACTGGCCCGACTCGAATTACTGTTCATAGAATAAAAAATATTTTTTATTTAAATTTAATTATAAAAATATATAAATATTAATATAATTTTTTTAAAGTTTTTTTAATTTTTTTTATTAATTATGAATTGTAAATTCGGACTCACATGCCAGCTCAGGCCGGTCCTGGGCAAGCAAAAAAAAAAAAAAAGTTTTTGATCGCGAACCGGCCCAGGAGCAGGTCTAGTTGGCAGCAGTTGAAAATTAATTCCATGTTTTAAGTAGATTTGGTCATTCGTGTATTCGTATCGTGTTCGTTTATTTTTTCATGTTATAATCGATGTTATAATCGTGTTTAATTTATTTTATATTTGTATAAATTTTGACGTGTTAATAATTTGTGTTATATAGATTTTGACATGTTCGTGTATTCGTTTCGTGTCTGTGTTTTTTCCGTGTCGTGTTTCATGTCGTGTTTTAGTTATTTTTTTCGTGTCGTGTCCAAAATTACCAAGTCTAGTTTTAAGTTTAATTATGCAAATTTAAGGCCAATTAGTGTTAAATGAAGATTTTAAGAAATTTGAATTCTAATTTTGAAGTGAGTGGTTAATTATAATTAATTCTTTAAATTTTGTTGGCTTCTTTCTATTCTATTGAAGTAT
Organism: Fremontodendron californicum; assembly: GCA_030761205.1. Classification (NCBI taxonomy): domain Eukaryota; kingdom Viridiplantae; phylum Streptophyta; class Magnoliopsida; order Malvales; family Malvaceae; genus Fremontodendron; species Fremontodendron californicum. Next base: position 5,564,102 of record JAULJL010000023.1, on the reverse strand, counting down.
TTTGATGTTCTTTGTCTTTCTAGATTGAGCAAACTAGTATTTTTCTCACGTATATAACGACTAGATGATTCATTTATCAATCTTAAGTTATCATTAAATTTTCTTTTCTTTCCTTCTATTTTTTTCTTTAAGATTAAACAATTTAATGGTAAAATTTTTTCCTTCTTTTCTTTACTTCGCCGCCTAGAAGCATCCATGGGCCAAAACTACGTTAGTACCCGCCAAGCCTATCAATTGAGTCTTGAACATGAATTTTTAGATTTAACCCATACTTATAAGAAAATTTTGAAAAAGAATCAAGCATATCTATATTCTATATATTATTATATTTTCAACACCAAATTAAAGTAAATAGGAGTAAATTCGATTTTTCATTAAATCTTTCAATTGAATAGCTTTTTTATTCAGCTAATACTCTTCAACCCTTATTAATATTTACCCATCCTAATTTATATTAAATATCTATATAATATAGTATTTTCAGTTCCCTATTATAATAAATAGGGGCAAAATAGGTATTCAAAATTGAATTTCCCACTCTTATTTTTACCTTATTTTGCATACATTTAATTAGGGACGTCCATTAATTACTACTTGCATGTAGACCTGCTCACGGGCCGGGCAGCCCGCCCGGCCCGGCAGGCCCGACCCGTATTGGGTCGGGCCTGGGCAGGAGTTTTTATGTTCCGGGCCGGCCTGGCCCGGCCCGAAACAGTAATTTTTAATATAATATTATTATTTTATTTAATTTTAATTATAAAAAAAAGAAAAAAAAATTATTTTTTTTATTCCAATAAACAGTGATTCGGGCCTAAACGGGCGGGCTTGGGCTACCCAGGGACGGGCCTGGGCAGAGAAAAAAAAAAAACGGGCCGCAGCCCGGCCCATGATCACCTCTACTTGCATGTTAGAAGTAAAGAATAAGAGAGAAAGCAAGATTACAAGAACACAAAGGAATACGTGGTTCGACCATAGTGGCCACATCCACAGGAATAAACCAAAAGGGCTACATTGCTGATATTATTGAATTGTATAGAAGTCTATACATGAGTGTCCTATTTATACATGAGGGTTCTCACCATCTAAAGAAAGAATCACCACAGTAATAATTACAATAATATTGAAATCGTAATCTGAAACAGAATCAAATCAGAATCCCTAAAATTACTCTAATTATATTTATTACTTTAACACCTCTGTCAAACTCAAAGTGGTATTGTAAATACTAACTTGAGTTTGTTAACCAATAAGATAACATGTGGTGGAACACATGACACAAAAACCTGATGTGATGTAACACGTAGAAGGAACAGGAAGACGTGGCGTAACACGTGATAGAAAAACGTGGCGTAACACGTTGCCGAAAAATCTTGGCGTGGCGTAACATGCAACAAGTACAGAAAATGTGACGTAACACGTTGTAGGAAAACGTGGTATAACACGTTCCAGGAAAACGTGGTGTAACACGTTGCAAGAAAATCTGGCGTGATGTAACACGCAACAGGTACAGAAAACGTGGCATAACACATTGCAAGAAAATCTGACGTGGCGTAACACGCAGAATAAACAAAAAGACGTGGCATAACACGCAGCAGGTACAGAAAGACGTGGCGGAACACGCAACAGGTATAGAAAGACGTGACGGAACACGCAACAGAGAAACACAAGGCAAAAAAGTGACAGAACACACAGCAGGAGAACACAGGCAGAAGATCATAACAAACTTTAGCAAATTAATGCTTATATATATATATTCAATGGCCAAAAAAAAAAACCTCAAACGTTAATATGACAGAAGAAAAACTCCCTCAAACAATGCAAATTTGTGAGATTCTTTTCAAATTTTGAAGCAAACTATAATATATAAATCTTGATTAGTCTCATCCCCAAATTCCCATTTTATTGGTTTCTACTTTCCATATAAAATTTGCCTAATTACAATATTTCAATGAATATATGTTTATTTTGAATAAGTTAATTAAGTTATCATAATTTTATTATAATTTTAATTAATTATGCTTTAAATGTTGCTCTAATGACCAATTAAATTATTTTCATTTATGCCTAATTAATTGTCTTTTAGTTTTTAACAGTTACATTTTTGTGTATTTTTTATTTTTTGGAGGTTACAATTTCTCTTTGTGTTTGTTTTCATTTATGCCTAATTAATTATCTTTTATTTTTTTAACAATTACATTTTTGTGTCTTTTTAATTTTTTTGTAGGTTACAATTTCTCTTTGTGTATATAATCAATTCTTTGATTTTTTTTACATATGAATTTATTAATTGCCTTTGATTATATGCTAACATCAATTTCACGTTACTACATATTTTCTCTATTCCTCTTATAATTATATTCCATGACTTCTTATTCTTTGGCCAGGAGTTTGGTGCTTCACTACTTGCACAAGTATGTTTGTTTGATGATGTAAGGCCCTCGTAAGTACGAGATTAATTCGAGACAATTATAACATGCGGATGGCTCGAGGTTAAACTCTGAAATGCCTATAGAAATGATAGGCTACCATGTGGAACACATGTTGTATGATAAATTGTAGAGTTGGGGGTTTAATCGAGTGATTAAGTGATTTAACCCCAAATTGACTAAAAGTCGGGATAAGGAAAAGTCCGTAAAATATGATAATTTAACTTCACATAGTGTTGATATGTGATATAATATTATTTGGGAGTGTTAGAACAAGAATCGGCAGAAAAATCGAAAAAATATGAACCAAGGGTATTTTGGTTATTTTACCCAAAATTTTGTTTTTAGTTCGTAAATGGAACCAATGGACTAAGTGTTCATATAGGATCATAATATGATGTTTAGATCAAAAATTGGACATTAAAATCAAATCCGATAGCTAAAATCGTCTAATTTGTCATTTAGTGACGCTGGCGTAAATTGTCGTACAAACATGGTTCAAGATTTTTTGAAACTGATCCGAACACATGGACATATGTTATAACATATGAGGATCATGAATATGACAAGAAAGATCAAAAACAGAGTTGAAACCGATACATCCTTAAGTAACCTAAAGGAATGAAAACCGAGAACTGACCGCGGGAAGGTCCGAAAAAGGTTTTAAATGGATCAATGGATTAATATAGATATAAAATGATGTTAGCAAGCTACTGGTGAAATCAGAACAAAAATCGAAGCTAAAACCGAAAAAGTCAAAATGTTGACCTGTTGGCGCTTGAGGCCCGGATTTGGGTTTCAGGATTTCAAAAAAATTACCCGAACATGCAGATCAGTATATTATCATATTTGGAACATATCCGTGTCAAGAAAAGTGAAAAACGGACTTCCAAACGTTAAAATTTCACGTTGTCCTACTAAGGTACTAAAAGACAAAATAGGGGCAAAATGGTCATTTAACCATGGTCCACTTGTTAAGTCTGAAAATCAGACTTCTTCCTTCCCCATTTTCACGTGAAAAACCAGAAAAGAGAGAAAGAAAGAGGGGAAGCCATGGAAGCTTTCTTCCAAGCTTTCTCTAGCCTCCGTTTACTAGGCAGATCACCAAAATTTTCAAAGATTTCACAAACCTAAAGGTAACTTCTTGTTCTAAGCTTGATTTTGATGTTATATTTTGAAGATTTTGCCTTTAACTATGAGAAACCATGTGGGCTAAAAATTGGTGGTGGTGAACCACCATGTTGCCACTATTTTTTCCACCACGGGAGGTGTTCCTCCGCCTCCTTAAACCATAAATTAGTATCGGATAGTTTTGAATCAAAATTTAGAGGCTAAAACAAGTTTGGTTGAAACCCTAACTTGCCCATGAGGTGGTGCCACCACCTTCCTTGGTTGTTCGAGGCCACCGTTAGCTTTGCTGTCATCGTGTGAGCAACTTTCTAGTTGATTATTGCTCCAATTTTAATCCAAGTTAAGTGTAAAAATTTATTTCTAAAAATTCTTAAGCTGAAAATTTTTGGATAGCAGCTAACTATTATAAATAATGGGAATTTGAGTGTCCTGTAGTTGTAAAATATTTACAGAATATCCTGACGATATCGTAGGTACCCATATCGTGGAGTTCGCCTAGGATCGCGACAAAGTCACGAAAATGCCACTTTAATACCCGAAACAACACAGTGAGTATTTAGATTAATCTAAAAGGTATATGTTGTTTTATATGCATTGTTGATTGATATGGATATTGAAACACGAAAGATTGCTCGGATCACGAAAACGGTAAGCTTTAAAATTTACGCAGATTAATGGCGTAAGTGTGGTGTTAATATGGTTACGAGGTAAGTATTGTAGAGTTGAATGATAATGATTGTGAGTAAACGTGTAGCGATAGACGTAGGATCGTTAGATTATGTTATGACATATCGACTGTGATTGTATGAATGTATGATGTAGAATTAACTTATGATATCGAGTTCTCGTAAAAACGTGAGAAATAGGTCCAAGGAATGGACAAGTGATGATTATGTAATAATCCGGGATTTTCGTATGAGTGGTCAACCGTATGGCGTCACACTGTTCCTTGCTAGTATGCTTATTTAAATGCTAAGTGATGCATATTTATTATAATGTTAAGCTATATTGGACTTGTAGGCTGTCATTGTGCCCTACCGGATTTGTAGGCTGCCATTGTGCCCTAACGGATTTGTAGGCTGCCATTGTGCCCTACCGGATTGTAGGAGCCTTCGTGCCCTATTGGTTATGTAGGAGCTTTCGTGCCCTACCGGTTCTATAGGAGCCTTCGTGCCCTACCAGTTCTGTAGGAACCTTCGTGCCCTACCGGTTTGTAGGAGTCTACGAACCCTACCGGATGTTATAGTTGTTTGTGATGTTGGATAGATACATCCAGGTGATGTCTGGGATGCTATTATTGTACGGACAAGGTGATGTATGGGATGCTATTGTTGTACGGACAGGATGAGTCCGAGATGATATGGACAAGATAGTCCAGGATGACAAATATTACGGACTGGTATAAGTCCGGGATGTTTTGATGATATAGACATGAGAAATTCTTAAATGATAATTGTGGAGGTATACACGTAAAATCAATTGTTAAATATTTTTGGCTACCGATTTTGGCTGGACAATGGCCTATTTATATTCAGCACTTAGCATAGAAGATTTCATATGGGTCAAATAATTTTTATAAGTCCCAGAACAATTTTTAAATATTACTTTTCGGTTAATTAAATATACTTGATATGTCATGTTTATGCTTTAATAGTTAAGAAAGGAAGCACAAAACTTCCAAGTACTCTTTCTAGTTACCTTATACTCACTAGTCTTTCGGCTCACTTCGTTTATTTTCATTCTTTTTCAGATCCTGATAGACCCAGCTCTTCCCAAGTTTCGGATAGCTAGCTGCTCGTATACGTGTGGTAAGCGGATTGACCCAAGATGTGGTAAGCAGTGGCGATGGTAAGATACATTTTGCAGTCATTAGGGTATCATGGGTCCTATGCATTTTGTGTATGATGTATATGTATTTTATATTTTGTAAACTGATGTATGTAAGTGATGTATGATGTATAACGACCACGGAGGCCTAGTATGATCTAGTGATATTTATGCCGTTATGATATAATATAAATGTATGTTTGTATATAAGATGTCATAAAAGTTGAGTATGTTGCGGGGCATCTTGGTTACTCCCTATCTGAGGTGTCCAAACCGAGATGTCATGTGTTGATGATTATTACATTGCAAATGTTGATGATTGAGCTGCAAACCTCATGTAGGGCGAGATTATGCCGAAATTTTGTTTGATTTGGTTTCGTGGGTATATTCAGGCTTCGGAGGCAGGGGCATACCTTGTCTCTGGCCGGTTACATACCCTGAATTTGGGGTGTGACAAAGGTGGTATCAGAGCATGGTCAAGAGGTCAGTGATTGCAAAAGGGGTAGGGTAGTAATGCATTGCATACAGGTAATCCTAGGGTATCGATAAGTAGTGTACTGCCCCTACAGGTGTCCATCGTCACATGTGGTTACATCGGGTAATCTATAAGCCAACTAGTACATATAGAATTGTGTCGAGAATATTGTGGAATTGCAGACAGTATATTTATTTTAAAAATACAATGCAATCACGATCACGATCTCATAGATATAGAGACGTATCAGGGGATCGAGACCCTGAGGTCCTGGATAATATATATTTTTATTGGCCCTGAGGTTAGAGGCCAGAGTGAGGGTAGTAGCAGGTTTGCTACTAGGGAAATAGATAGGATTGCTGGAGTAGTATAAGATGATGACACATATGAATAGTTGTTGGATATGGTAAACAGAACATATTAATATATTCAGGCCCTGGTAGGGCTGGTGATAGAACAATGACAACCACGACTGTTCGACCAAATTCCTTCAGCCAGGTGTTGTTAGTTATGAGTGGTTGTTGGGACAACATACACCCTATCAGCATATAACCTTACCTACTTTAGAGGAACGTTACGACCTAGTTTTGTAGGGGTGGAATCCGATTTTGATCCTAGAAGGTTTTTAGAAGAGTGCGGCCAACGATGTGTAGGCTTAGGGTGCTCGTCGACTAGAGCCATACAATTAGTGAGATTTCAGCTGTATGGTAGGGCACATGCATGGTATATCTCTTTAGTAGCCAGAAGGCAGATTGATGACCCTCCCCTCGAGTGATCAGAATTTAGAGTTGAGTTTCTTCGAGAATTTTTACCAGAAAGTGAAAGGGATTTAGGAATTCATGAATACGAGAGGTTAAGATGATTCGAGGATAGGTCACGAAAGAGAGTGAGATATGAAAGACAAACATCTAGGCAAACAAGGCCATATGAACTAAGGGTTAGAACAACCCTAGAATCATGGATGTGGAGGGATAGAGAATTCAGTAGTCGGAGGAAGAGATTGACTGGTGCATGTTATAGATGTGGTAGGCCAGGGCATTTCAGGAGAGATTGCCCATTAGGTCCAGGTCCATCCTCATCAGTGACCTTAGTCTGGTTTTGACAAACTGATTTCATTTAATTTGAGCACTATATATTGAGTTGTATTTCAAGGAACTTTGAAGTATTCCGACCTAGTTCCGAGATTTGTTATTGATGTTGAGGATATTGTGAAATGGTGGTGGTTGAAAATTAAACTGAACTTGTAGGCTGGGTAATGTTTGAGTGCTAAACTATATATTTTAAGTTGGATTATAAATCACACACAAGGTGCTTGTGAAAATGCCTAGGAGGAAGGCGATTATTATGCCTACAAGGTGTTTGATTTAATGCTTGAATAAAAATATATAGCCTTGGAAGATCCTAAGTAACCAAGATAAGAATATGATTTGGCATCGATGCCAATGCCGTAAGATTGATGTATATTTATTGTGGCGAGCCTAGTAGCGTACCTAGGCAGATAAAACTGATGGTATAGTCATGATAGCCTAGTATAGTTTCTAAGCGGGTTATATTGATTATATGGTTGTTGTCGCTAAGTGGTAATCTAGACGGATAAATATACAGATGTGGATGTTTATGTTTCCCCTGTGCACCAGGGAGTTTTGAGATTTCATTCTCGCACTAGTTCCTGAGTTTAAGATGATAGGCCTTAACTGGCGGAGATCATCATATATCTTAGATGACTTGAGGGGCTATGCCTGGCAGATCATCACCACACGGAATTTGTCCGGGTTATGTGCTAGCACGTGGAACTAGACGTGAGGGATTTGATCATGAATTATTACATTGATCTCGTGACTATGTGAAATATGGAGTTTTCTGGTTATTGTACTAGATTGAGACATCAAGTTTACGGTTAAATTTTAGAGATCATTCTAGGTAGCTTCTGAAATACAGTTGCGATTTAATACCGTATTTCATTTACGGACATATGTTTAGTCCTTGAGGAAATGTTATGTGTTAATATACTAGATTCCGAGGAGAATCAGGATCGATACCTATCATTGATTGAGTTTGTATATATTAACAGTTTTCAGTACAGTATGCAGATGATACCTTTTCTGGTATTTTGGTCTAGTTTTGGGCTTATCTTATGACTAATTGAGATTGCGATCCGAGTTTGTTTATTGTTGATCATTGCAAAACTAGGACCGAGTCATTGTATGGCCGGATGTGCCAATATCCTGTCAGTTAATTTAAGACAAGAGGATATCAGTTGTTCAGTTTAGATATGGTATGGTACACCTAGAAAAAAAGTTTAGTTAATCAAAGATATATTAGTAACTGTTAAAGTAGGCAGAAGTTGTATGTCGATAGCATGTGACTAAGTATTCTTGAAAGTTTCACCTTTCAAGAGTGTTATGAGCTTTGGCGAATGGGCCAAGCTGAGTCCGAGGTATATCGAACCATTTCAGATATTGAATGAGACCTACCACCTAAGATGAGTGGTGTACACTCTGTGTTTTATGTACTTATGATGTGGAGATTCATGTCAGATGATTTTCATGTGATACAGTCACAGATAGTACCTGTACTTTTATATAAGTTAACTTTATGCAAAACTTGAGGACGAATTTTATTAAAGGGAGAATTGTAAGAACCTCGTAAGTACGAGATCAATTCGAGACAATTATAACATGCGGATGACTCGAGGTTAAACTCTGAAATGCTTATAGAAAGGATGGGCTATCATGTGGTACACATGTTGTATGATAAATTGTAGAGTTGGGGGTTTAATCGAGTGATTAAGTGAATTAACCCCAAATTGACTAAAACTCGGGATAAGGGAAAGTCCGTATAATGTGATAATTTAACTTTACATAGTGTTGATATGTGATATAACATTATTTGGGAGTGTTAGAACAAAAATCGACAGAAAAATCGAAAAAATGTGAACCAGGGGTATTTTGGTCATTTTACCCAAAATTTTGTTTTTAGTTCGTAAATGGTACCAATGGACTATGTGATCATATAGTATCATAATATGATGTTTAGATAAAAAATTTGACATTAAAATCAAATCCGATAGCTAAAATCGTCTAATTCGTCATTTAGTGACGCTGGCGTAAATTGTCGTAAAAACATGGTTCGAGACTTTTTGGAACTGATCCGAACACATGGACATATGTTATAACATATGAGGATTATGAATATGATAAGAAAAATAAAAAACAGAGTTGAAACCGAATACGTCCTTAAGTAACCTAAAGGAATGAAAACCGAGAACTGACCGCGGGAAGGTCCAGAAAAGGTTTTAAATGGATCAATGGATTAATATAGACATAAAATGATGTTAGCAAGCTACTGATGAAATCAGAATAAAAATCGAAGCTAAAACCGAAAAAGTCAAAATGTTGACATGTTGGTGCTCGGAGGCCCGGATTTGGGTTTCGGGATATCAAAAAAATTACCCGAACATGCAGATCAGTATATTATCATATTTGGAACATATCCGTGTCAAGAAAAGTAAAAAACGGGCTTCCGAACGTTAAAATTTCATGTGGTCCTGCTAAGGTACTAAAAGACAAAACAAGGGCAAAATGGTCATTTGACCATGGTCTACTTATTAAGTCTGAAAATCAGACTTCCTCCTTCCCCATTTTCACGTGAAAAACCAAAAAAGAGAGAAAGAAAGAGGGGAAGCCATGAAAGCTTGCTTCCAAGCTTTCTCTCTCCTCCGTTTACTAGGCAGATCACCAAAATTTTCAAAGATTTCACAAACCCAAAGTTAACTTCATGTTCTAAGCTTGATTTTGATGTTATATTTTGAAGATTTTGCCTTTAACTATGAGAAACCATTTGGGCTAAAAATTAGTGGTGGTGAACCACCATGTTGCCACCATTTTTTCCACCACGGGAGGTGTTCCTCTGCCTCCTTAAACCATAAATTAGTATCGAATAGCTTTGAATCAAAATTTAGAGGCTAAAATAAGTTTGGACGAAACCCTAGCTTGCCCATGAGTTGGTGTCGCCACCTTCCTTGGTTGTTCGAGGCCACCGTTAGCTTTGCTGTCATCATGTGAGCAACTTTCTAGTTGATTGTTGCTCCAAATTTTAATCCGAGCTAAGTGTAAAAATTTATTTGTAAAAATTCTTAAGCTGAAAATTTTTGGATAGCAGCTAACTATTATAAATAATGGGAATTTGAGTATCCCGTAGTAGTAAAATATTTTCAGAATATCCTGACGATGTCATAGGTACCCACATCGTGGAGTTCGCCCGCGATCGCGACAAAGTCACGAAAATGCCGCTTTAATACTCGAAACAACACAGTGAGTAATTAGGTGAATCTAGGAGGTAGATGTTGTTTTATATGCATTGTTGATTGATAAGGATATTGAAACATGAAAGATTGCTCGGATCACGAAAATGGTAAGTTTTAAACCTTACTCAGATTAATGGCGTAAGTGTGGTGTTAATATGGTTACATGAGGTAAGTATTGTAGAGTTGAATGATAATGATTGTGAGTAAACGTGTAGCGATAGACGTAGGATCGTTAGATTATGTTACCAGTTTGTAGGAGTCTACGGACCCTACCAGATGTTATAGTTGTTTGTGATGTTGAATAGAAACATCCAGGTGATGTCCGTGATGCTATTATTGTACGAACAAGATGATGTCTGGGATGCTGTTGTTGTATGGACAGGATGAGTCCGGGATGATATGGACAAGATAGTATAGGATAACATATTACAGACTGGTATAAGTCCGGGATGTTTTAATGATATAGACATGAAAAATTCTTAAATGATAATAGTGGAGGTATACACGTAAAATCGATTGTTAAATATTTTTGGCTACCGATTTTGGCTGGACAATGGCCTATTTATATTCAGCACTTAGCATAGAATATTTCATAAGGGACCAATAATTTTTATAAGTCCCAGAATAATTTTTAAATATTACTTTTCGGTTAATTAAACATGCTTGATATGTCATGTTTATGCTTTAATAGTTAAGAAAGGAAGCACAAAACTTCCAAGTACTCTTCCTAGTTACCTTATACTCACTGAGTTTTTCGGCACACTCCATTTATTTTCATTTTTTTTTCAGATCCTGATAGACCCATCTCTTCCCAGGTTTCGGATAGCTAGCTGCTCGTATACGTGTGGTAAGCGGATTGACCCAAGACGTGGTAAGCAGTGGCGATGGTAGGATACATTTTGCAGTCACTAGGGTATCATGGGTCATATGCATTTTGTGTATGATGTATATGTACTTTATATTTTGTAAACTGATGTATGTAAGTGATGTATGATGTATAACGGCCACGGAAGCCTAGTATGATCTGGTGATGCTTATGCCGTTCTGATATAATATAAATGTATGTTTGTATATAAGATGTCATAAAAGTTGAGTCTGCTGCGGGGCATCTTGGTTACTCCCTATCGGAGGTGTCCAAACCGAGATCTTATGTGTTGATGATTATTACATTGCGAATGTTGATGATTGAGCGGTAAACCCCATGTAGGGCGAGATTATGCCGAAATTTTTTTTGATTTAGTTTCGTGGGTATATTCAGGCTTCGGAGGCAGAGACATACCTTGTCTCTGGCTGGTTACATACCCTGAATTTGGGGTGTGACAGATGATAGTTACAAACATGTTAAATTCAACAATGTCGACGAGGAAGATGCTGGAAATTAAGAGCTACAATGGGAAGGTACAATTACCCTAAGCATTTTTCTTACTCAATGGCTTGAGGTTTTCTTGAGTCATGATCTCGAGAATCATGAAAATAATGAAGATTACAGAGGCATCAAACGCAGAGTATTGTTATTTTTTCATTATTTTCTTTTATATTTTTCCGTTGATGTTACTCTATCTCTTTATATAATTCTTGCTTTTTCCTTCTTTCTTTTTGACATCTCAAGTCAGTGTCATCTAATAATAGTTCAAAAGTGTGATTTCTTATCCATTCTATATAAAATTTTGTGTTTTTTTTTTTGTCATTTAATTTTGAAATTTTGGTATTATTTGGTTCAATCATTATTTGTTATTTTTTTTTTCATTTATATTTTTTCCATTGATGCTACTCTATCTCTTTATATAATTCTTTCTTTTTCTTTCTTTCTTTTTGACATCTCAAGTTAGTATCATCTAATAATATCTCAAAAGTGTGATTTCTTATCGATTCAATATGAAATTTTGTGTTTTTTTGTCATTTAATTTTGAAAATTTGGTATTATTTGGTTCAATCATAATTGATTTATGATTTGATTGAGTTTTTTTTTTTTTTTTTGTGTGTAGGAGTTACAAGGATTCAAATAATTGATTTTCTATCTTTTTTATTTCATTGTTTTCAATTTAATTAATTTGATAAAGAATTTTATCAATTTTCAATGCTGGCTTTCTATGGAATGTTGAATGTGTTTATTACTCACATGACATAAAGTTTTGGTTGTATATGCATCCAAAGGTTAGGATTTCCTTTTTTACCGTACCATCTTTTATACTGATGCTCTTGATCCTTAAATATATATTCTTTTTTATATCATCAATTATGTAATATTTATTCTTCATTTTGTGTAATAAATGTTTAATCTTTTTTATAACAGACTGATGCAGGGCATTTTACGGCAAGGCAAGTATTTGGTGTTCAAGTTATATTTTCTAAACTTTTTATTGATTCTATGAGTGAACAATATTTCAATGATTGATTTCTTTAATATTACTTAATCCAGTGATAGCAGAATTTATAATTTTCTATAGCTGGTTTAACGTGTGGGATTGCGGCTTTTTTATTACAATATAGCCAAAAAAAAAAATTATCAAATTACCGTTACTTTTTGATTATTTCCCAAAATACAGACCTTTTTTTTTCAGCTGGGAAATCGCCATCCCCCATGGCGATTTCCCAGCGTGTTTTTTTGCAAATTTGCAAAAAAATACCAAGGGAAATCGCCACCCCCCATGGCGATTTCCCTTGGTAATTTTAGCAAAATTTGCTAAAACCATGAAGGGAAATCGCCATGGGGGGTGGCGATTTCCCTTCATGTATATTTTTTTTTAATTAATAAAAAAAATTATATTAAAACAAAATTTTATTTTAATTTGATAAATTTATTTTTAAAAATTATAAATTAAATTAAAATATTTTTTTTATAATTTAAAAAAATTTAAAAATTCGTACAATATATTTTAGGTTTTTTTATAATTTAATATTTTGAATTTTTTTTTTAAATTTTAAATTTCAAATGAAAAAAAAAATTAAAAAAAAAAAAAAATTCAAAGGGGGCAACGGTCATATGACCGTTGCCCCCATCCCCCCACCCCCCACGTCCCCCCTCCCCCCCCACACCCCCCACCCTCTATAAATACCCCCCTCCTCTTCTTCAAATTTTCATTCCTCTCATTCAAATTTTCATTTTCTTTCAAAAATTTTTCATTTTTCTACCAAAAAAAATTTCTTTCTACAAATTTTTTTTTTCTACAACAATATTTTGAAATGGCTTCACTATTGAGGTTACAAGAAAATCACATCTCAGAAGTTATATTTAACGAGGTAAGTAAATTGTTATATTATTATTGTTTTTTATATTATTATTATTTTTTATATTATTATTGTTTTTTATATTATTATTGTTTTTTATATTATTATATTATTATTGTTTTTTATATTATTATATTATTATTGTTTTTTATATTATTATATTATTATTGTGTTATATTATATTATATTATTATTGTGTTATATTATATTATTATTGTTTTTTATATTATTATTGTTTTATATTATATTATATTATTATTGTTTTATATATTATTATTGTTTTATATTATATTATATTATTATTGTTTTATATTATATTATTATTGTTTTTTATATTATTATTGTTTTATATTATATTATTATTGTTTTTTATATTATTATTGTATTATATTATATTATTATTGTTTTTTATATTATTATTGTTTTATATTATATTATTATAGTTTTTTATATTATTATTGTTTTATATTATATTATTATTGTTTTATATATTATTATTGTTTTATATTATATTATATTATTATTGTTTTATATTATATTATTATTGTTTTTTATATTATTATTGTTTTATATTATATTATTATTGTTTTTTATATTATTATTGTATTATATTATATTATTATTGTTTTTTATATTATTATTGTTTTATATTATATTATTATAGTTTTTTATATTATTATTGTTTTATATTATATTATATTATTATTCTTTATATTATATTATATTATTATTGTTTTTTATATTATATTATTATTGTTTTTTTATATTATATTATTATTGTTTTTTTATACGAAATTATTGTTTTATATTATATTATTATTGTTTTATATTATATTATATTATTATTGTTTATATTATATTATATTATATTATTATTGTTTTATATTATATTATATTATTATTGTTTTATATTATATTATATTATTATTGTTTATATTATATTATATTATATTATTATTTTGTTATTTTATAGTTTTATTTATTACTTTTTAATTGTTATAGTTTTATAATATATTAATTTTTATTATTATAACAGGAAACTCGTCGCGTATTACGTTCGAGGAAATTTACATTGGAGGACCCGCATCCTTATATTATCGACCACTTAAGAAGAGCCGGATTTTATCACGCAAGTCAAATTCGACGACTTGTGATACAACCCGATTTAATCTCTGCGTTGGTCGAACGATGGAGACCCGAGACGCACACTTTTCATTTTCCATGTGGTGAATGCACGGTCAGTCTCGAAGATGTTGCGCTGCAACTTGGACTTCCGATCCATGGCGATGCAGTTACAGGCGGAAGCCTGCTAGATTGGAATGAACTGTGTCAAGATCTATTGGGTGAGGTACCTCCAGAAGACGTCGTATCTGGCTCAACGGTGAGACTGACTTGGTTGAAAACGTTTCAAAATCTGCCATTACATGCAACCGAACAACAAATATAATATGCTGCTAGAGCATATATTTTACGTTTGATTGGAGGATTACTGATGCCTGACAAATCGAGCAGTCGGGTACATTTAATGTATCTTCCATTGCTACGTGATTTAGAGGAAGCAGCAAATTATAGTTGGGGTTCTGCGTGTTTGGCAGTTTTGTATAGAGAACTTTGCCGAGCTACAGTTCCAAAAAACCATGACATAGGTGGATGTCTAGTGCTTCTACAATCATGGGCTTGGTATCAGCTACCATTTCTTGCTCCGCGCGTGGATATTTCGGCTGTATACCCCCTTGCAAGCAGGTAATAATCTTTACTATTTTATTAATTTTGTACGAAATTGTATTTTTATAGGTCATTAAGATATTATATGCATTTTAATAGGTGGAGTAGGAGTACGGGTAGAGATTTTACAGAGACTCCGAGCGATCTTGCAAGTATAAGACTACGACTAGATCGACTAGGATATGATAAGGTAAATATTTCGATTGTTACATTGAAGTTTTTTTTTTATTTAATCCATATGAAACTAATAATTTGTAATAATTATTCGCAGTTTCTGTGGATGCCATATTCCTCGAGTGAAATTATGGCATGCCTCCCATCGGATGCCTACAATAATTTCAATATATGGAAAGCAAACACAGCATTGATATGCTTTTCATATGTAGAGTGGCACCAAACTGACCGGGTGTTGCGACAATTTGGGATGCAACAACCAATTCCTGCAGCCCCGATGAACCTTGATAAGCTTCACAAGGTAATGATGAATTCTGGCCTGCGAAGCATGAACGTTGGATCCAATGGTGGAACATACGTTTTCAACGAATTCCGACAGGTTACCCGATTGTTGGTAATAATTTCAACCCGTCTGCTGATTACATAAGATGGTATAGAAATGAAGGTCGGCCTTTCGTTTGTCCACCGTCGATGCACGAGGATGTTAGGAGTATGCCATTTACCGGACAAACTTCAGCTCCAGTCCCTCCTACACAGGATATGGATGCTCCTAGACCTCGCCGACAACGTGGGCGAAGGCGTCAACCGACCTCATCGGAGTTCACAGCACCGAGGATGTCATTTGATCATCCTGAACCTGAACGGGATCATGGAGTACCATCCAGCCATCGTTATTCCGTAAGTCACCCCGGATATGACGTTGATGAGTGTTACCGACCATCACCGCCAAGAACGAGGTTAGATGACCAGCTCCCCGTCCTAAGTCCAAGTTCAGCATATTTAACATCCATGTATCAGTTTGGAACCCCTTCGTCAGCATTTGATGCTACATCATTTATGGGTGCATCTAGTAGTCAGGTTCCCGTTATGGGTGAACTAGGTGTTGGCTCATCCAGCAGTGAGTTTCAAATTTTTGATACGGATGAAACGACTGATGACATACAACCGGAACCAGTGGCGGTTATAGCAAGAGGTCGTGGTGGACCGCGAATACGTGCCACTGACGAGGTTGAACGACGGGTGCAACCACCACGCACTAGAAGAACTCGACACTGTTGCTCTACACCACGCAATAATTAGAATAATTGTAATGTGTTTTAAATTTCTAATATAAATTTATATGTTTTGCATTTCATGTAATTTGTTCGGAAATTAATTGTTATATTTTATTTTAATTTATATCTTAATGTTGTTATTTAATTTTAATATAATAATCCAAATTACATGATAAGTTGCTTTTCTTTTTTTCATTTTAATTTAATTTTCTTTTTAAATTATAATAAGAAAAAAAAATTTAATCAGAAATTAAATTAAATTTTTTTTATCAAATATCCAGTTTTAAACTGTAACAATCTATATTATTATTAAAAACAATGATTAAATTAATGTCACGAGTTAATCGAATACCAACTCAAAAAAACTAATCAAATTAAAAAAATTATTTTACGATACCAACTTAAAAATAACTTCTTTATTTAAAAAAGTGACTCGATAAATTTCTTTTAAAAAAAATTTATTTACATTTTACATCATTAAATTATTTTTGATATAAATTAAATTTTCTTTTTTATAATATTACAAAATTATAAAAAATAAAATTTTTGATATAAAAATTTAATAAAAAATATAATCTTCTTTTTAAATTTTAATAAGAAATATATTTTTATTTTTTATAAAATTGTAATAATAAATTAAATTACATTTTTAATATATATTTTAAAAAAATAAATAACCAAACCTATAAAAAATATTTTAATTTAATTTATAATTTTTAAAAATAAATTTATCAAATTAAAATAAAATATTGTTTTAATATAATTTTTGTTTATTAATTAAAAAAATATATATATATACATGAAGGGAAATCGCCACCCCCCATGGCGATTTCCCTTCATGGTTTTAGCAAAATTGGCTAAAATTACCAAGGGAAATCGCCATGGGGGGGTGGCGATTTCCCTTGGTATTTTTTTGCAAATTTGCAAAAAACACCAAGGGAAATCGCCATGGGGGATGGCGATTTCCCAGCTGAAAAAAAAAGATCCGTATTTTGGGAAATAATCAAAAAGTAACGGTAATTTGATAATTTTTTTTTTTTGGCTATATTGTAATAAAAAAGCCGTGGGATTGCAGCAAATGCTCAACTGTTGGTATCTAACTTTTATTTTATTTTTTTAAAAAGAAAAGACTATTTTGCATTTCTCACGTTCACTTTCTAACTTTTATTATCTCATCAGTTTTTAGATTCTACAAGCAGGATTAGAAGGGTGACACATGAACTCTAATACTAATGCTTTGGAATTTTCATATGATTCATAAATTTATTATGATGTAATGGTTTTTTAATATATATATATATATATATATATATATATATTAAGCATGAGAATTGAGTGGTGGAGCTGTGTTTCTAACCAAAATTTACATGAATTGGGTAATATGTGAGCATTTTTCTTTTGACGGTATATGAACCGTTAACTCCATCTTAATCTGATAAAATATGAATTAATAGAATGGAAATAAAATTATATTTGGTAAAATTAAGATTCCAATAGTGTTGGACACAATTGATAGATTTTTTTCCTATACATGCAGATTCAATTTGTTTACAATGAACTTTTATTATAATCTTAATTTCATTTTTATCAGGTCTTTTATTATTTAATAATTAATTGAATAATCTTGGAAACCTTCTTCATTATCTTTGGTGGACACTCCAAACAAATTTCCAACAATGTTTAACATACCTAAATCACCCATATTTACTCCAAAACACTAATAATTAATTATGCTTTAACATGTGCTTTCTTGGCCAATTAAATTGTTTTTATTTATGCTTAATTAATTGTCTTTTAATTTTTTTAACATTTTGTGTCTTTTTTCAATAGTGTTTAACATAATTGATATATTTTTTTTCCCTATACATGCAGATTCAATCGGTTTACAATGAAGTTTTATTATAATCTTAAATTTATTTTTATAAGGCCTTTTATTATTTAATAATTAATATAATCTTGCCCACTTTCTTCATTGCTTTTGGTGGACACTTCAAAAAAATTTCCACCCAAAATATTTTATTTTTAAGAAAGTTATTAAAATTAATTTGTATCACTTTAAAATAAATAAATAAACAAATATTTTGATGGGATAGTCATTTAACTAAATAGGGGTGAATAGGGTTTCACCTTAATTACTCCTTACTAACTTGAGAGTAACATGTCCCACGTATTCAACTCAATTAATAATAGACATTACATTCAATTTATTACCAAAGAGTAGAGGTGGCAATTGGGCGGGTTCGGGCGGGTTCGGGGCGGGTTCATTCGGGTTCGGGTTTATTCGGGTTCGGGCTCATTCGGGTTCGGGTCCATCCGGGTTCGGGCTCATTCGGGTTCGGGTCCATTCGGGTTCGGGCTCATTCGGGTTCGGGCTCATTCGGGTTCGGGCCCATTCGGGTTCGGGCTCATTCGGGTTCGGGCCCATTCGGGTTTGGGTTCGGGTTCGGTCTGGGTTCGGGTTCGATCTGGGTACGGGTATGTTTTACATTATTTTATTTTATATTAGATGTAATCATTTTTACGTAATTTAAATATTTATATCTAAAAACAAATTATTAATTTATTATTATTATTATTATTATTTTTATACTTTTGCTATTATATGATATTTTTAATTATATTTATTTTTTAAAATTAATATTTGTTAGCACCAAAAGAATAAGAAATTAATTTGTTATATAAAATCAAATTTTGAAATAATTTATTATAAAAAATATGATATATTATAAATTAATATATTGATATTTAAAATAATTGATTTGATGAGCTCGAATTTCAAAATATAAATACATTATAATTTATATTCACTATAAAATAAAAAACTTTTAAAAATAAATCCTGGCCTTCATCTATTCGTTTATATACTTATAAAATGCAAAAAATTTATGCTTATAGTCAAGATATATATATATATATATATATATATATCGAGTACTTATATTTTTTTCATTTGTATAAAGTATAAATTATAAAGTAGTACTAAAAAATATAATTTATATTTAAATTATATGTAATAAATATATAATTAATATGATTATTTATTAATATATAATAAATATACCCAAAACCAAAAGGCCATAAAACCCAAAACCCCATTAAATCCACCCGCTAAAATAAAATCACATGAAAGCCATAATCCAATTAAACCCACCCTAACCTAACCGCATAAGTATAACTAGAGCTGCTTATGGGCCGGGCCGGGCCGCGGCCCAGTTTTTTTTTTATTTTCTCTGCCCAGGCCTGGCCCTGGGTCGGCCCGGCCCGCCCGTTTAGGCCCGAAACACTGTTCATTGGAATAAAAAAATAATTTTTTTATTTTTTTATTTTTTTATAATTAAAATTAAATAAAATAATATTATAATAAAAATTACTGTTCCGGGCCGGGCCGGCCCGGAACACAAAATATCCTGCCCAGGCCCGGCCCATGAGCAGGTCTAAGTATAACCCAAAAGGCCTAAATAATTGAATTATTGTCAATTTTTTTACCCTTATAGATTAATTGAATTATTGTCAAATTTTTTTTCACATCTTTAAAATTTTCAAGAATTTAAAATATTTAGATTGTAAATTCATCATGATATGAGACGTTAAAGTTATAACTTATAAGTACAAAATATAATTTACTTTTTGATAAAATTATTATTTCATCATATATATATATATAATATATTAAATTTTAAATTTTAATGAAATTATTAAAAAAAATTAGAATAAAATTAATAATTAAAGTTATTGCTTTGTAAAAAAATAATAATTGCAATTTGTTTATTTTTATTTTTAGTATTAAATTCGGGTTCGGGCCGGTCTCGGGTTCGGGTCCATTCGGGTTCGGGCTCATTCGGGTTCGGGTCCATTCGGGTTCGGGTCCATTCGGGTTCGGGCCCATTCGGGTTCGGGTCCATTCGGGTTCGGGCCCATTCGGGTTCGGGCTTTTTCGGGTTCGGGTTTTTGACTTTTTGGTCAAATCGGGTTTGGGCGGGTTCGGGTTCGGGTTTTCCTGGACGGGTTTTCGGGTTCGGGTTCATTTTGCCACCTCTACCAAAGAGTAACCTATCTTAGCTTTTTCTCATTTTTTTTCCCTATTTCTCTCCCAAAAACTCTCTTTAATTTTGCACGTTACATTCACTTTATTACTAAAAGGCAAAGGATAATCTATCTCAACATTTTCTCATTCTTTTTCTATTTCTCTCCCAAAACCCTCTTTCTTAGTTTTTCAAAATTCCCCTTTTCTTTTTACAATATTTATTGTAAACTAATTTTTATGATTAAGGAGCTTTAAATTCTTTTGGATTAAATAGAGACAATTTAGTTATTTTTAAATAAGCTAATAATTTTATTAATACCTTTTAATTAATTATGCTTTAAATGTTGCTCTCATGACCAATTAAATTGTTTTCATTTATGTCTAATTAATTGTCTTTTATTTTTTAACAGTTACATTTTTGTATTTTTTATTTTATTTTTTGGAGGTTACCATTTTTCTTTGTGTTTGTTTTCATTTATGCCTAATTAGTTGTCTTTATTTTTTTAATAATTACATTTTTGTGTCTTTTTAATTTTTTGGAGGTTACAATTTCTCTATGTAAGCTTATGTGAATTGCATTAAGAGTTTAGATTGAATTGACAAATTTAAATTTTACATGAATAAAAAGTGGCAAAAAAAATTTCACAATTGAATAATTGATAAGTGCATCTTGATTAGGTTTTTTTTAATTGTTGTGTTATGATGTAAAATATGATTGATCAAATATCACACAATAACATATAATAATTTGTTATTTGACATATATATACTAATTAAAAATTTTATATAATGATTTTCATATATATACATTCTTGGTAATCTTCTTTATATATAAAAAAAAAGTTTCAATTTTTTAAAAATTTGACCTCGTATCGCAGGGTTATATTAGTACTATTATATTTCCAACTCCAAATTAAAGTAAATAGAGGTAAATTAGATTTTTCATTAAATATTCCAACTGAATATATTTTTTATTGATCTAATACTCTCCAACCCTTATTAATATTTATCCATCCTAATTTATATTAAACATAAATATTATGTATTAATTAAACAATTTTGGGTAAGAGGAAGCAAAAAAAAAAAAAAAAAACAAACAAACAAATGAGAAAGAAATAGGTAGAATCAACTGGTACGTTATTTTTTTTTTTTGGAGAGAATGGTGCGATGCAAAACGTCCGCCTCCAATTTTTTTTGGTTGGAAGTATGTTATTTTTTTATCTAAGAAAATCTTTCATCTTTATTTTTTTAGTTTCTCCCTTTCAGAACTCTAAATTTCTTTACAATTTTATCTTTACTCTCTTCTTTTCTGTTTTCCTCTTTCAAAAACATTTAGGCTATGCTTGGTTTGGGAAAATGTTTTTTATTTTCATTTTTAAAAAAACAATTTTTATTTTTTATTTTTCGAATTTTGAAAAATGCATTTGGTTTGAAAAAATGAATAACCGTTTTCAAAAATAAAAATAGTAAAAACGTGTTTGGTAACCACATGTATTTTTAACTTTAATGTTTGAACCTTATTGCTATTTTCTTACACCTCATGAGAATAACAAAAAAAAAAAATCATATGCATGATAAGTTTCATAGTATTAAAGATAAAATGATTTATTTTCGTCGAAGTATGGTTATTTTTATATTTATATGAAAAACTTGTTGAGTTGATTTGAACTAACACAATAAAGTGTAATTAATAATTTATGTTATAAAAGCATAGGAGAAATCCACCACATTAAAATAACTTATTCAAAAACAGTTTATCGTGCAACTGATCGAAGGAGATGCGCACTGTAATGGGCATTACAATGGTAGTTATAGTTGCGTCAAGCAACTAATCACTTATTTAATCATGAGTGCAATAGGGCCATTTTCTCTTTATGAAATGGGAAGTCAAATCCCCAATAGAAAGATAAAAAGAGAACTAGTCTTATTCGTGACACACGTTGATTCGAATAAAATACTTCTTTACTTTTTTTTATTCTTAGGAGAATTACCTCCACTGTGAAATCAATCTGTACTTGAAATAATAGATTATTTGGGTACAAATCAAAAGAGAAAAACTTATTTGAGTACAATAAAATACAAAGACTTACTTAAAAAAGTTAAATGGTTCATAGTTTTGTTTAGTATTTTAATAAAAAAGATCGAGACATATATGAGAAACAGAATGTAGTAACGATCTCAATAAAGCCATCATTTTATTATGTTAAGAAAACATAATTTTTACGATGAAATTATAAAGAAGTATTGTAAAATCCATGAATTATTAAAGATTGTTCATAGAATGCATGCATCAATAAACAATTACAAAGTTCATAACATGACATAGAAACGTAAAATTAACATTGCTGAAAAAAGAGAGAGATGAGCTTAATTAATTAAGTAGAACAGTTTCATGCGCAATTGTAAGCATCAGGGCTCCTACCACAATACCTGAGGAAGACCTTCAGTACAGTGTTTCGGCTGACAGAAATTCTCTCGGAATTGGCTTTCAAGATTTCGCACATGCAAGCAGCAGCATCAGGATCACTCAAACCTTGAAAGCGTCTGTAGCATTCGTTGTTAGGGTTTGTGATTGTGTCGAAAAACGCCTGGGTCAATGCTTGTTCGCAAACACCTAGATCTTGAGAGCTAACCAAAGTGAAAAAAAAACAAGGTTGAAGGAAAGAAGAAAGACAGTTGATGCTGAAGCCTTGGAACCCATATTTCGAAAGAGATCAAAGATCTAATTAAGCTTGCTTTGATTGCTTGTTCTATAAGGTGAGAGGGTGATGATAAAAACTATTGCATGGAGAGAGGGTTTATATAGAAGGGAGATGGGAACTGTTAATGATTACAAGTTGAAGTGAATAATATAGTTCATATTTATTATTTTACAACCAATTAATACTTAGGGATATATTTTCTCATAAGATTATATATGTAATTAAGTTAAATTATACAATAGTATATATTAATTGAGTTCGTTTTTTATACACCGACAATAATTTTTTTTAATTCCATAAACTAAATTATGAGACTGTCAGTCTATCACATGTCTCATTTATTTTTTAAATTAATTTTTTCTTTTTTTAAAATAAGGGTATATGTCATCCTGCTTACTCCGCCTCCATTGATGGTGATCCTCAATAGCATACTCTTATGGTTAAAAAAATTTTACTCGGATATTTCAGATTTGATGGGTAGGATTTATGTAGGGATTTAAATAATGGTTTACAGTCGTTTTTTTAGAGTTTCGGCTCATTCCATCATCGATATTCACAGTTGATATGTACTGCAATTGACCGCGATAGTATTTACATCCACAACTGCGATAAACGCAACGCAATCGAAAACACGTCTGCAATCGCAATTTAAATCCCTAGAATTATGATATCGAAGTGTACTCGTTGTGTAACTTAAAATCACATGTACTAATATATATATATATATTCAAAAATAACAAATGGTTATTGCTATTATACCTAACATTGTTCATTTGTTTAAGTTGTTAGGTAATACTTAATTGTTAGATGAATAGTAAAAAAAATCTTGGCTTAGGTGATTATAAAATTGTTATGTAATAATTTTAATTACATAAACATTGGTTAATTAGTTTTCGTTATCCCTTTATATATAGATTCTTAATTGTTATTAAATAATAGCAATATACATGTTTATTGTTTAATACTTATTATATTTCCATTGAAATTATACCCAGCACAATTAAGCAAATATAATGCAATTCTTTGCTATTAATTATCAAGGTTAAGAAAATCGGACAGGAAGTCAAACCGGTGTGACCTCCGACTCAACCGGTTAGACCGATTGATTCATTTAAATAAGCATTAAAATATTTTTAATATTAAATAAATATTAAATATAGTAAATAATTAATAAAAATATGCATTTGGCTTAGTGATATGATCTTTAGTATAATTCTAAAAAGTTATGAGTTCAAATCTCATCACTTATAAAAAATATTTTTGAAAAAAATAATTAAAAAATAAAAAAATGGGTTTTTCTCGGTTTCTACCGGTTGAACCGATTTTAAAACGGTTCAAGTGATCCCCGATTTTCTATATAGCACTGGACCAGATAAGCCTCCAATTTTTTGTTGAACTGGTCCGACCGACCGATCCGATTTTTTCAATCATGCTGTTAACCATTACTTTTTAGTGGTTTAATTTAGTAACAATTATATTTTTGTTCAGTTGTTTAATAAATAATAAACCAAAATTGTTAATTTGGTGTTTTAAAAGGTATTTAAGTTTTTTTAACGTATATCGTGTATTAATAAAATTCTAAAATATTTATTTGGTAATAATCTAATTTAGTAATATATAACTCTACTCTCTAAGTTGGTTCAGATAAATCAATAAATAATAAATATTTTAACGTTATAAATTTTAAATTGAGATTTTTGAAAAGGTATATAAGTCTGTCATCAAATATTTTTATAGTTCTTTTATTTCCTACTTTTACACAAGAAGATATTTATACCAGCTTACTAAATTTACTAAATGGTTTTATTTCGAGAAGAAATCCAATTAAAATCTTTTAAAATCTTTTTAGTTGATTTGTATTTTGTTACTTAAATTGTTGAATTTTATGTTTATTTACGTTAATCTTAAATGTCAAGTTTCAAGTTACTGGAAAATGTAAACTATTTGTTTGATAATAATAAAATTTCAACCATTAGCATATATTGAAAATAATATTATTTTCGTTCGAACGAAAGAAATTTATATCGAATTGATTTGAAATTTTATGTGCATGATAGGTACGAGTAAGCCATTAAATCTAATGGTCAATTTGTGAAAATATTAATCATATATAAAATTATAAAATAATTAATTTTACACCAATATAATATAACTTCGTCCTTCCTCTTTTATTATACACATTATTATAATGCTAAAACTTTTGAGTTTGAGGTTTTTTAGCATATTATAGCAAATATCCATTTGCATAGTTATTTTAAAAAGCATTTCAATTTCTTTTACTAAAATCCTACAACTATCAAATCATAAAAAAAAAAAAAAAAAAAAATTATGAACTTCAACACTTTTAAATATGAGGTTCACATAATATTTTGATAAATATTATATTATTCATGATTATTATCAGACAATTAAAATATAATAACTATAAGTGATATGCTTCAACCATTTCTTCTCGTCATATATATATATATATATATTAATAAATTACCTCCAAGCAAAGGGTATGTTTTCATATCAAATTGTTTTCATCAAGCTTGCCTAATTTTACTTGAAATTTATCAAGACAATGCAATTGAGAAAGCAGGATATTATGTTCAAGTCACTAGACATGTGAAGGCTGATGGGGCTAATTTAATTATTACTAGAATAATATCCCGCTAGGTTGGAAGATTATTTTCATAAAATATTGGAAAAAAAATTTCTAGTCAAAAATCCTCTTTTGAACAAAGAAAATTAAAAAAAAAAATGAACAATTAATCAACGTGTGACATATGACACGAAATTAGACAACCCCATGAACAATTCGAATTTAGGTCTTACTTTAATTTATTGTTTGTTTAGATTAACTTTGTTAAAAAAATTAGTTAGGCTCATTTGGTTGTTATTTTTGCTTTACGAAGAAAAAGGTGAAACTAAATTTAAAAATATAAAAGCAAATTACTAATATTTTCGAACAATTAAAGATTAAATTAGAAATTTTTAGAGAATAAAATGGATGATTTATATAAAACAGTTATTTTACTAATTTTTAATTAATTGTAGTTTTATTTTTACATTAATTTACTTATGTTTTTTTATCAATTTTTTTTAATAAAAAAAATATAGAAAAAGAACAATGAAAACTCGAAAAGAAAGCTTAGTTAGATTTGTTGTCACATTTTTTGTTACTTTCAAATTAATTTTTGAACAACTCAAGCATCATGCAAAATGATCGATGCTTTGTATAATCCTAATGAATAGATGATTTGACATGGATATATCCAAACACTAATTAAGAAAATTTTAAGTAGTATATCAATTAATTAAAAAGTTGTAACCTTACATATAATACAATATATAATAATTAGCATTTGAAATAAAAATGTATTTTTTATATTTTTATTTCATTATACTCTTTTTTTTATTATTCTTTTATATATTTTATTGAACATTTTTCAATTTTATTTAATAACAAATGAAAGTTTTATGTTGGACAGTTTTTTTTTAAATTCTCCTTACACATTAATAAATTTTAAAAATATCTTCTTACCTAAAATGTTTTTCAAAAAATTTGTTATTTACATGTTTTTCGAACACGACATGATTATATAATACGAACACGACATTAAAAAAATAATTGAAATATGACACGATACAAAAATAATATGAACACAATACAAATATACAAACGTGTCAAAATCTATATAAAACGAATTATTAACGTGTCAAAACTTATATAAATATATAATACTTTGAATACAATTATAACACAAAAAATTAACACGAACATGACATGAATACATGAATTTCTCTCTTTTCTTTTTTTTTTTTCTTTCATCTATTTCTCTTCCTTCATTTCTTTCTCTTTTCTTTCTTTCTTCATAACAATAAAAAACAAAAATAAAACCAAAGCATGCCACACAGGTGGCAAGCAATGGATAAGCAATTGACCCTCAATTGAGGGGATTGATTTAATCTATAGTACTAGTGTTGAATTCTCGCGATGCTTCGGTTTATTGTTGTTGATAATCGAATACGATTATGAAATGAAAAAAAATACGAATTTAGAGTTTAAATAGAATCATTATGAAAAAATATACAAAATATCTCACTTGAAGACAACTTTTAAAGTAAGCTATAGATATCTAAAATTACCAAATTTAATCTAGACAAACAATAACTTCCAATCATTATACGACATGGCCACACAAAAATTAGAGTTATTTAAATAGTATCAATTAGACTTGACAATTTCGGATACAATATGATTATACGATACAAACACGATATCGAAAAATAATTAAAACATGACATGACATGAAAAATAATATGAACACAACACAAATAGACGAACATGTCAAAATCTACATATGGAAAAAAATAACTAAAACACAACACAAAAAAATAACGGCACAAAATTGAAAGTTATTTGAATAGTACCAATTAGACCTAGCAATTTCGGACACAACACGAACACGAAAAAAAATAACTAAAACACAATACAATACGAAAAATAGCACTAACACAACATGAATGCACAAATGTGTCAAAATCTATATAATACGAATTATTAACGTGCCAAAATTTATATATATAATACCCTGAATACAATTATAATACGAAAAAATAACATAAATTCAAAATGTGGTCATTATAAAAAAACTTACCAATTGCTTGGTACATGTGGCAAGCAATTGTCCCCTCAATTGATTGAATCAATTAAGGAGATAACCCATAATTGCTCTTCAATTGATTGATCATTGTCACAATTGCCTCTCAATTGATTCCCCCCTCAAATTGACCCTCAATTGATTAAATCAATTGAGGGGATAACTTTAAATGTATCTAGTGTTGAATCCTCGCTTTGCTTCGGTTTTATTATTGTTGATAATAAATTGAATACGATTATGATACGAAAAAATAACATAAATTTAGAGTTTAAATTGAATTACTATGACAAACTATGTAAAATATCTCACCTGGAGACTTTTAAAATAAGGTATAGATATCTAAAACTATCAAATTTAATCTAGACAAACAATAACTCTCAATAATTATACGAACATCACATAAAATTTGGAATTATTTGAATAATATCAATTAGACTTAGCAATTTTGACTGCAATATGATTATACGATACAA
This sequence comes from Fremontodendron californicum, assembly GCA_030761205.1. Classification (NCBI taxonomy): domain Eukaryota; kingdom Viridiplantae; phylum Streptophyta; class Magnoliopsida; order Malvales; family Malvaceae; genus Fremontodendron; species Fremontodendron californicum. The sequence goes on along the minus strand of JAULJL010000023.1, from coordinate 5,535,907 downwards.
ACACAACATAGAAAAAATAATTAAAATACGACACGACATGAAAAATAATATGAACACAACAAAAATAGATTAACGTGTCAAAAAATAATTAATCCGATTTTTTACTAATTCAATTGATTTTTTATCGGTTCACTAAATGATTGATTCTCTATCACTCATTGGATCGTACATGATAGGTCTCCCATTCCCGGTTTGACCAATCCATACTGTCTGATTTTTCAACACTGAGCTTGAAATGATGTTTATACAAGGCAATCTTACTTGGCCTTCTTAAGAAGGTTGGAAGTTCAAAAGTTGGGATCATCCCTACTAAAACTCCAAAATACGCAAGTAAGGAGAATAATGGTGGCATGACACAAAGCATGAGCATCAAAACATCCTTGCTAGTTGCTATGGAGAGAAATCACAGATCTCTCATTTCTAGAAGCCTATGTTAATCGAATTCGGGTGTAAGTGTCGGACATGGGTATGTGTCCGACAGGGATATGTTCAATTTTTTCCAAGATTTTCATGTATTTGGAGAGTTCTTGGAGAATCATATCCTCATACCCATGTTTGGATATGCATCAGACATAGAAAGGTACTTCAAAAAAAAGGAAAAATTGGAGCAACATAGGTAGAAGCATTGCAACTTGCAAGGCCATCTCCAAAAACCCCTATCAGCTGCAACTTCCAGTGAGAAGGGTGGTGAGTCATACTAGCCCAAATAAGAGGTTGAGCAACTCCAATGACAACACAAACTTTCATGTTTTACCTTGTACTATGTTTGATTTTCAGGTCTTTGGGAGCCAGTAATGAAACAAAATTATGTGTAGAAACCTATAAGTGCATGTTGTTCTGTCAGTAAAATTATTGCAACCAAGATCAAGATTAATCCACTGGTTAAAATGCAAAAATGCTTGTCCAAACTAGCAAATAAACTCTACTAAATGTAACATTAACCTATATTTCAAAGCCATGCCTAGCTTGCAGGTACATCTCAAAAGATCAGAATTGAGAGCAATGTTACTCTAACTCTTCATTTTTTTTGAAGTATTCGTGTCTCGCACATATCTTACAAACATGGGTTTTAGGTCCGACCCTCCAAATATATTGAATGTACCCTTATCGGGCACATATATGTATCTGACACTCACCCTAAATAAGATAGATTGAGACTGCCAGCTAAATTAAATGCTTACCTACAATTGAAAGCATCATTCTATATCCATGAGTTCATTAACAAGAGCTCATATATGTGCCAGTTGCCACAAGCTTGCCAGCCCATAATAGGCACTCATGTTTAGTTTTCAAGGTAATTTATAGTACAGAAGGATTTAAAATGGTAGCCAACTATGAAAATGAATTGCTTGATTCAGAGCAGAGAAAGCTACAGAAGCAGGTTCCTGAGCAAATTAATAGCCACATCAAGATTAACACTTGATAACTCTAGGAAATATAGTTATTTTGCCACCTTTTATGCATTTAAATCGGCTAAGTCTTTGAGGATTTTATTATGATTTGATTAGTTTATATGTTTTTATATTTATTTTATTTATCTATTTTATGTTTAAAATAGTTATTTAGTTATTATTTATGTGTTTTTATAGGTCCAACGTGATCTGGAGCTTCGAGGTGCAAAACGATGAAAAACGGTGCAAAGCAATGAGCAGGCAGATTCGACCTTTGGTGCTTCTTTTAAGAAAAACTTGATCTTAAAACTTCAAATGAGAAAACTCCCTCTTGAATTTTGAATTTTACTTCCATACCTTTACAACGATATAAGACTCGTCAAAATCGGACAAGATTTGCCCAGTCAAAATAGCTGACAAAGTTTGAGAATACGACATAACCTATAGGCGGCAACCAGAGAGTTGGCGTCGAGGCCTAGCACCGCTGCGCCTGGGATGTAGAATGTTGATGTTGCGGCGCCAAAACACGTAAAAAAAGTAAAAAGGCTGAAACTTACCTGTTTGCTTGGCCGCGAAGTTTTGGACTCCAGGAGGCCATGGACACTTTAAATAGGACTCTTTTAGGTCAGAATAGGAAGGATTGGATGCCTAAAAACCTAATTCTCTCAAGAAGATAGTTTCCATCAAAAGCTCTCAAGAAGATTGGAAGATTCAAGATTCAAGAATTGACAACTCTTAGTTTTCTCTTTTCTCTTCTTTATTTTTCTTGTGTTGTTAATGATGGTGCTATTTGAATATTTGTTTTCATTAATTATCATGAACTAATTTTCTTTTACTAGAATTTCAATAGAACTCAACATATAGTTTGAATATACTTTCTCTCTCTAGCTTGATTTAATGGTTTTGTTGAGTTGTTTGTTCATTCTTGTTCTTAATGCTTCTAATTGCTTGATCACCAATTAGATTGATTTGTTAACCTAAATACAACTAGACATAGGGAGTTTACTGTTAGACATGGATTGAATGACACATGTTTCATATTCATTTATTAGGATGGATTTATCTGCAGGTACGATAGAAATATACTTACTTGTCATGTGTAACCATTGTTAGAGCCTAAGTTTAATGAGTTCTTCTTTAATTCAATTATCATAGACATATAGTTAATTGGTTAAGAAGGATATTTTTATGAGACCATCGACAGATACTGATAACTAAGATAGAACTCTAGGTTAACAACTCAGGATCATTAATCAAGTGAAGAGGTAGAGAGAGATTCAAGCAAAGTGTTGAGGGAAGTTGTAATCCTAGGCTTTTATTAATTAATTGAATTCATCTTTTTAATTTACTTGCTTTCAGTATTAGTTTTTTTTTTTTAATTTAGTTTTTAATTATCATCTTTAATTAATTGTTTAGATAAGATTGACTGTGTTAATTTTAGTACTTAACGTGGGTTCTACACTTTATTTTCCATGTTATTACTTGTTTGCGACATGTGCACTTGCGTAGTGAAATCTGACAACAAGTTTTTGGCGCCGTTATCGGGGAATTGTTTATTATTTTTGTTAATATTAATACCAAGCAACCTTAGTCTTAATTTAAACTTTCTTTTTCTTATTTTCAGGTACTCTTGATCGTGGTATGCGAAGAACTCGAAGTCTGGAACTTCTCCTTTTTGATCCAGAACCAGAAAGAACTTTACATTGACTTCAAAGGGTGAGTTTACAAGCTTCAACTCACACCCATACAATGGCTGAAGCTATGAGATAAAGACTTTGCGAGAGTATGGGGTTCCCTTCATGCAAGACCTTCAAACTAGTATTCGGAGGCCTGCCATCCAGGCAAATACTTTCGAGATAAAGCCGGCCATCCTTCAGATAATCCAAACATCAGTTCAGTTTGGCGGCTTACCGAATGATGATTTGAATTCTCACATCGTGAATTTCCTGGAGGTTTGCAATCTTTTCAAACAAAATGGTGTTTCTAATGATGCCATTAGATTGAGACTCTTCCCTTTCTCACTTCGAGATTAGGCCAAGAGTTGGTTGAACTCCCTTCCTGCTGGCTCCATTACTACTTGGGCTGATCTGGCCCAGAAATTTCTTGCCAAATATTTTCCTCCTGCCAAGACAGCTAAGATGCGAAATGATATTACATCTTTTATGCAGTATGACTCATAATCATTATATGAAGCTTGGGAAAAGTACAAAGATCTGCTCCGACGATGTCCTTATCATGGGATACCTGACTGGCTTCAGGTAAACACCTTCTACAATGGGTTAATAAGTCCTACTAGAAGTTCTATAGATTCTGCAGCAGGTGGGGCACTCATGGGAAAAGAAATTGAGGAGGCTTATAATTTAATTGAGGAGATGGCATCCAATAATTATCAATGGTCCACTGAGCGAATTTTGCAAAGGAAAACTCTAAGCGTTTATCAGTTGGATGAAATCAATGCTTTATCGGCACAGATGGCTGCTTTGTCCAAAAAATTTGACATTATGAGTATGCATTCAGTCCAAAGCCCATTTGTAACATGTGAATTTTGTAGGGAAGGACACACCAATGATAGATGCCCAACAAAGGCTGAATCTGCTCAATATGTGGGAAACTATAATAGGCAGCAGAACAACTCATATCCAAACGACTATAATCCAGGTTGGAGAAATCAGCAAAACTTTTCTTAGAACAACCAAGGGCCATCATCACAAGCTAAGCAAGTAGTCCCTCCTGGTTTTCCATCACAAGCTCGTGCTCCTGTTCCAGAAAGGAAGCCATCAATGGAAGAGATGTTTATGCAAATTATGTCAAGAACTGATAATCTCATTCAGAATCACTCAGAATCACTTCAGGAGCATAAAACATCACTTCGAAGTAAGCTGAAACACTTTGAAGTCATGTTGAAATACTTCAAGGTCAAGCTGAATTACTTCGAATTCAAATAGCATCACTTAAGAATCTTGAGACACAAGTAGGCTAGCTTGCTAATGCGATTAACAATCGCCCAATGGGATCTTTTCCAAGCGATACTATGACCAATCCTAAGAGCCACAGGAAAGAGCAATGCAATACCATTACATTAAGGAGTGGGAAAGAAGTAGAAGTGGGTAGCCAGAAGCATAATGAGAAAATTCAAGAAAAGAAGCCTCCAGTCTATCCACCACTACCCTTTCCTCAGCGTCTTCAAAAGAAAGTGCCAGAATTGCCACCCAAGTCTCTTGAAGTGGAAAATTTGGGGGAAAAAGAAATTGAAAAGGCTCAAGAAGAAGAGAAGAAGCCTCCAGTCTATCCACCACCACTTTTTCCTCAATGCCTTCAAAAGCAAAAACTTGACAAGCAGTTTCAGAAATTTCTTGAGGTATTTAAAAAGCTCCATATTAATATACCTTTTGTTGAAGCTTTAAAACAAATGCCTAAATATGTCAAGTTTATGAAATAAATTTTATCTAAGAAGAGGAAATTGGATGAGATTGAGATAGTTGCACTTACTAAATAGTACAACGCTATCCTTCAAAAGAAACTCCCAGCCAAACTCAAAGATCCAGGAAGCTTCGCTATTCCATGCGCCAATGGAGATAAATTTTTTGGTAAAGATTTATGTGATTTGGAGGCGAGTATCAATTTAATGCCTCTTTCTATCTATCGCAAGCTTGGTTTGGGGGAAATAAAGCCCACTACAGTGATGTTGCAACTAGCCGATAGATCCATCAAACATCCAAGAGACATGGTTGAAGATGTGTTAGTCAAGGTTGACAAAATTTTCTTTCCTGTTGATTTTATTGTGCTTGACATGGAAGAGGATAGTGAAATACACATAATTCTTGAGAGACCATTCTTAGCCACTGGTAGAACTCTCATTGATGTGCAAAAAGGAGAACTTACCCTGATAGTTTTAGATCAACAGGTAACATTTAAAATTTTTAAGGCTATGAAGTTTTCTAACGAATTAGTTGAATGTATGGTAGTTAAAGTGGTGACCAGTGGTTCCAAAGAAGTATTCAATGAAAATTGTTCCACTACACCACTTGAGGCAGTTTCACATTCTACTTCCAAGATGTATGGATGCCATAATTTTGTGAATGCAAGGCCTCATAAAGCAAAGAAAAAGAGAGGGCAATGGTTCAAGTGGAAGGATGGCGGCTAATAAGAATGAGATAGTCAAGCCGATGATTATAAATCAAGCACTTCTTGGGAGGCAACCTAAGTTCTAAACTTTTCTTTTTCTTTTTAATTTTTAGAGTATTTTTATTATTATTAATTTCTTTTTATTTTGTTTTCTTTTGTAGTGACTACTCACCCAACTTGGACAAGCATAATGAGGTCTAAGAGGAAAACTAAAGCTTCTCCTGCTTTGCTTACATCGATAGGGGAGTTTTCTTGTTTTTACTCTTTTTATTTCCAAACATCGAGGACAATGTTTGTTTTAAGTTTGGGGGTGTGTCTTTAGGTTTATTTTAGTTTGTGTGATTGTCTAATTTTATTATTAGGAGTCTAAAAAAAAAAAAATGTTTTTGCTTGAGATATATTGCACTTCTTATGATGGAATCCTTATCCAATGATGAGAATTAGTTATTAATTTATCTTAATTTTTGGAAAAAACATAAGCATGAGAAGAATTTGTGTTAAATTCTTTTGTTAGTTTCATGTTAGGATGTGATTTTCACAAATTGAGCACTTAATCTCTTGCTTAGATTTGCATTGCTTATTTAAAGACTGCTTATGTTGATGTGAATTGCAATTATGTCAAGAAGCCTAGAATTTGTTGGATTCTCTTTCAAGGCGAAATCCTAGACAACACTAAGTTGGGAAAGTGATTTAGGCCATCTTTGGATCGTTTGAGCCTTTCAAACTTACCTTTATATATGATTATCCTTAGTCTACCTCTTTGTGCTTATTGATATATCTCTTTTCTTTGATTGCCACATCTTTTAGCCTAGCCAAATAAGAAAAACCATGATTAACCCTTAATACATAGGCATGTGATGATATTACAGGAAACAATTATGAGCCATGTTGACTTTGGGTGAAATGGTGATATAAAAAAAAATGGTTATGGTTTTTCGAAAACGAAGAACAGAAAAAAAAAAGGAATAAAATGGTGAAGCAAAAAGAAAATGCATTCAAAGAATGAAGAATGTAATTTGAGGAAAAGACTATAGCTCTCAAAAAAAAAAATCCTGAAAAAAATGTAGTGTCTATGGGTGACTTAAACCGAAATATATCTTTATCCTACCTTGACCCTAGCCTCATTACAAGCTTAATAAAGACCTACTTGATCCTTGATAAAGTGTTAGTCTACATTAGTGGAGAGAGAGATGAAAAGCAAATATATGAGAATCTAGTATTAATTCGTATTTTGCATTGATATAAACTTATTTAGATTGCATGCATTGATTAGACAAGAGATTATTCACACACACTGAAAATCCATTCAAGTATGAAGTTTACGATTGAATTGAATCATAGATTTGTAATATATTTATGTTCTACTTTGAATCAGGATTTTGAGGTAACTTTTGAGGAAAATTAAGAAACCATTGTTTGAGTACATTTATCTTGAGTGATGTTTTATGTTAGGTTATTTAGTTAGTTTGCTTTGTTTTGTTTTGCTCGATGACTAGCAAAATCTTAAGTTTGGGGGTGTGATAACTCTAGGAAATATAGTTAATTTGCCACCTTTTATGCATTTAAATCGGATAAGTCTTTGAGGATTTTATTAGGATTTGATTAGTTTTAGATTTTTTAGATTTATTTTATTTATCTATTTTAGATTTAAAATAGTTATTTAGTTATTATTTATGTGTTTTTATAGGTCCAAAGTGATCTGGAGCTTTGAGGTGCAAAACGATGAAAAATGGTGCAAAGCAATGAGTAGGCAGATTCGACCTCCAGAGATTCGACCTCCAGAGCTTCTTTCAAGAAAAACTTGATCTTAGAGACTTCAAATGAGAAAACTTCCTCTTGACTTTTTAAGCTGACTTCCATACCTTTCCAACGATATAAGACTCGTCAAAATCAAACGAGATTTGCCCAGTCAAAACAGCTGACAAAGTTTGAGAAGACGACAGAACCTGTAGGCAGCAAGCCGCGGCGCCGGGGAGGCAGAAAGTTGGCGCCGCGGCGCCAAAACACATAAAAAAAACGTAAAAAGGCTGAAACATACCTGTTTGCTTGGCCGCGAAGTTTTGGACTCCAGGAGGCCATGGACACTTTAAATAGGACTCTTTTAGGTCAGAATAGGGAGGATTGGATGCCTAGAAACCTAATTCTCTCAAGAAGATAGTTGCCATCAAAAGCTCTAAAGAAGATTGGAAGATTCAAGATTCAAGAATTGACAACTCTTAGTTTTCTCTTTTCTCTTCTTTATTTTTCTTTTGTTGTTAATGATGTGAAACTATTTGAATATTTGTTTTCATTAATTATCATGAACTAATTTTCTTTTACTAGGATTTCAATGGAACTTAACACATAGTTTGAATTTACTTTCTCTCTCTAGCTTGATTTAATGGTTTGTTGAGTTGTTTGCTCATTCTTATTCTTAATGTTTCTAATTGCTTGATCACCAATTATATTGATTTGTTAACCTAAATACAACTAGACACAGAGAGTTTAGTGTTAGACATGGATTGAATGACACATGTTTCATATTCATTTATTAGGATGGATTGATCTGCAGGTAGGGTAGAAATATACTTGTCATGTGTAACCATTGTTAGAGCCTAAGCTTAATGAGTTCTTGTTTAATTCAATTATCATAGACATATAATTAATTGGTTAAGAAGGATATTTTTATGAGACCATCGACAGATACTTATAAATAAGATAGAACTCTAGGTTAACAACTCAGGATCATTAATCAAGTGAAGAGGTAGAGAGAGATTCAAGCAAAGTGTTGAGAGAAGTTGAAATCCTAGGTTTTTATTAATTAATTGAATTCATCTTTTTAATTTACTTGCTTTCAGTATTAGTTTTTTTTTTTTTTTTTTAAATTTAGTTTTTAATTACTTATTTAGATAAGATTGAGTGTGTTAATTTTAGTAGTTAACGATTTTAATAGCAATTTCTCATGGATTTGACACTTTATTTTTCATGTTATTACTTGTTTAAGATACGTGCACTTACGTAATGAAATCTGACAACAATACTGCAAGAAACCATGACAACATTCCAAAATAATCCGAAAGAGATCTCCATTGAGGTTTAATGCATTAAAAAGCAAAACTGAATCGCATCCTGAAGGGCCATTTACTGTAATTCTTGATAGGTGCATCACCAAGTGCTTCTCTTTCTTTTTCTTTGTCTCATGAAATTGTAACCTGTATTATCCAAACTCTTTATTTTTCTTAAAGTATTCGTATTTGACAATTGTGTTCGACATATATTCAAACATGATACGAGGATATGATCCTCCAAATATATAGAAAAACTTAAAAAAAAAAAATTAAGCATTTTCGTATTCGACACCTACCCCAAGTCCAGGTAAGATAGATTGTAACCACAACCACTTTGGCAATTCCATTGTTTCCACATCAAGTAATGTGGTTCTTCCGTATACCACATACAATCAATAGCAAGCACATCAGAAGAAAATTTGCAGGGCAGCAAGCATCTTTCCCCCCGCACATCCAGTTTTGTAACATTGTGCCACAAAAGCTGTAAAATCCAAACATTCCATGTAGAAAACTACTTAAATAACAAACTCTAATCAACTTATACACAAAAGGCAAACAACTTGAATTGAAAGTACACACCAACCTTCACCACCCAATTAACCACTAATCAATCAGCACTTCCTTTGCATTCTATTTAGGAGACAACCTTAATCACCTGGAAAGTCACCATTATTGAAGTAGCGAACAGATTATAAAATGCAAAGTAACCCTGGTAATCAAATAAATGCATTTGGATCATTCTATCCAAAAGACAAATGGATCACTCATCTCTAGAATTGAACTACAGAACAGGTTGCAGAATCCAAAGCAACCCTAGGCCTAGGAATCACATAAGTTTTGAAGAATGATGATGACAGATCTCTCACTTAAGAAAATATTAGAACTCAAGATTTTCAATTAAAAGGCTTTAGGTCCAAATCCTGAGAAAGAGATGAAGCTTATGAAATGAAAGAGAGTTACTTGATAATCCACAATCCAAGATCCAATAAGCTTTCACATGTACCCAAGAACAAGGCACATATAGAAACCCTGAGAAATCATATTCAACAAGAACAAGGTCAGAAACCAAAGTCTTAACTATAATTCCAATGTTTTTAATCTATTATTTCCAAGTACATAACCACAGGCAACAGATCATAGAACAAGTAATCATCTTTTCTTAAAACCATATTTTTTACGTTCATAGAACAAATCAGTTTTCGCACTCCCCAGATTAACGATTTTGGGACAACCATCCCTATCTTTCTCTTGCTGAGTACACTCTTTGCAGTAGTATGCATCAGATATTCCAATTCCTCCACAGATGACACACCTTCCCTGAAATGATCCATAGTTACATTCATCACAAACCCGCACAAGCGTGCAAGGTCGCACTAAAGAGTCACAGATTACACACTTTCCATCACATTTCTCACAAAGTCGTCCAATGGCAATACCTGGTTGTTTCCGGCACATGATCAAATCAGGATGATGCCTGGCCATTGCTTTAATCAACAATTTCTCTAGTTCCTGTAACTAAAAATAAAAACAGAAGCAAATAAATCATACATTAGACTTCTCCAATGCCTAATAATTATGGTACTCAGATTCGGATGTTAATGTTGGATTATTATCCTGTATACTGTCAGTGGATTTTTTAATTCTATAAGCGATGTTTACACGTTTCCATAACCTTTGATACGATTTATATTTTTTTTAATCCGACCGTCGTATTTTATATTATAATTCGCGTAGATCATACACGTCGAGTTTTGAGCTATTCGTTCCGATGTAAAAAACTTTCAACCGTTATATATATATATTGAAAAAAACAGTATTCTCGATCGATATGATACGAATATCTGATCGATTCGAAACTTTACGTGCACGACGAGTACGATTATATTGTTAAATCCAACGGTCAGTTTGTACAAATATAAATCGTATGAAAAGCTACGGAAGCGTGTAAATACCGCTTATGGAGTTAAAAAACTCCACCGTCAGTATACAGGATAATAATCCGTTACTGTTGGATACGGGTATATATCCGACAAGGGTATATTCAATTTTTTCTAAATTTTTTCATGTATTTGGAAGATTCTTGGAAGGTCATATCACCATATCCAAGTTCGGATATGCGTTGGACACGGATATCGAACATGAGTATTTCAAGAAAAATGAAGAGTTATAACCTAATAATACAACAATTATAAACATAAATTGGAGTATGCTAAAGATTAATTTATTAGCATCGTCTGGTCTAGACCTGCTCACGGGCCGGGCAGCCCGCCCGGCCCGTATTGGGCCGGGCCTGGGCAGGATATTTTGTGTTCCAGGCCGGCCCGGCCCGGAATAGTAATTTTTATTATAATAATATTATTTTATTTAATTTTAATTATAAAAAAATAAAAATAAAAAAAATATTTTTTTATTCCAATGAACAGTGTTTCGGGCCTAAACGGGCGGGCCTGGGCAGAGAAAATAAAAAAAAATCGGGCCGGGCCCCGGCCATGAGCAGCTCTAGTCTGGTCGTTGCTTTTGCTATTTATTTTTCGCATTTATATACCAAAACAAAAATAGTAATATTTTTGAATAGATACAAAATTAAAAAACTGTAAATTCTTTTTGGGGAACAAAATGCATGATTTCCATTTATATATGAATATAACAAATAGCTATATTAAGATTAGTGTTACATTTTACTTATTTTTCATTTTTAATCAGTTATGATTTTGGATTTTACAATTTGCTTTTGTATTTTAACAACTTTTTAAGACGCAAAACGGCAAAAGTAAATAGCAAATATATAAATAAAAAAAAAAAATTAATACACCATCAATAAATTTTAAAAAAATAATAAATTAATAAATTAAATAATAGTTTATGTCATAATATTCTAATCCAAATTAGACCTGCTCACGGGTCGGGCAGCCCGCCCGGCCCGTATCGGGCCGGCCTGGACAGGATGTTTTGTGTTTCGGGCCGGCCCGGCCCGGCCTGGAACAGTAATTTTTATTATAATAATATTATTTTATTTAATTTTAATTATAAAAAAAATAAAAAAATTATTTTTTTATTCTAATGAACAGTGTTTCAGGCCTAAACAGACGGGCCGAGCCTGGGCAGAGAAAATAAAAAACCGGGCCGCGGCCCGGCCCATGAGCAGCTCTAATCCAAATCCAGTTTAAAAATTTCATTCACGTTGTATAAAGTAATTATAGAGTACGACCTAAACGTTAATTTGTGTTAAAAAAAATTTAAAAATGAAAGAAAGAAAGAAGAAAAGCATTAATATGAGAAAATGAGTATGTTCTTTTAATCACTAAATTCTTTTATGAGCTTGTAAGTGAAATATTTAAGCTAAATAATAAAGAAAAGAAACGAAAATAATAGCATAAATATTATGTTATCCCAATTATTTATTTATTTTTAAAATATTTATATTTCGATATTTGTGATAGACATATTCGAATATAAATTTCAAATATAATCTTTAAAAAAAAAGAATTAAAAAATTAAATATATTCTCATTGGATGAATACTATATCCGACGCTAACTTAAATTCGAGTAACATAACATAAATATCAAATGATAAATACAAAAATCTCAATAAAAACAAAATAAAACAGAGGGAAGGGAGAAGAAAGAGCGAGAGAAGCGCTGATTGAGAGAAAGAGTGAGGAACGAGGAAATCATCTGCTTGTTTTTCTCTTTTTATAGGCCCTGCTTGCGTGCCCACCACTTTACTAGTATTTTTTTTTCTTCAAAAGTTTGGTTGATAGAGATATTTTTTTTATAAAAAATATTACATTTTATATAAAAAATATTTTATACATAATTTGTTAAGTTTTTAAATATTATAAATGAATCAAAGAATTCATATGTATTTTTCTGAATTAATAATTAATTTACTTATTTTTTTAAATATACTTAAAATAATTTTATTTGTAAAATGTAAACAAAAAACTTGTAATTTATATTTTATTTATTTACTTTACCTTTAGTTTGAAAAAAAATAAAAAATTCATTATATTTTTAATTTAGATCATAATTAATTTTTATCAATAATCTAATTCCTATTTTGATTTCAAAAAGTAAAAATAATCTTCTAAAAAAAGTCAAAAAGTCTAACAAAAGAAAGTCAAAAGATAACTGCTAGATATAAAAAAAATATATATATAGTCCTTGCAACAAAAGATATCATATACTATGAAATATATAAAAGTTTAAATTGTGGTCGCCAGTCGCCACACATTTTTTTCAATTCTTACTTTTCCCTATTTTTGACACGTACACGTTTAATTTTGTTAAAAACAATGCTACATAGGCATAAATTTTTTATAAAGATTTTATTAATCAATTTTCTGAATTTTTTTAAAGTTAATTAATATATTATTTATAGTAATAATATTATATTAAATAAAGTAGTTGATAATTTTATTTATTATTTTCAATGTCTTGAATAAAAATATTATTATTATATATGATAATTTTAAAAAAATATCTTTAAGGCATTCGTTAACAAAATCTAATTTTTAATATAAAAAAAAATCATAATTTGATAATAAAAAAAGTAATTAGAGATTCAATTTTAAATTTATTTGGATATTATCTTTTAAAGATATGATTTGAGAATAGAGAAAATACTAGGATCTCTTGAAATTTATGATTTATATGGATATTAATAAATTACCTCCAAGCAAAGGGTATGATTTCATATCAAATTGTTTTCATCAAGCTTGCCTAATTTTACTTGAAATTTGTCAAGACAAATGCAATTGAGACAGCAGGATGTTACGTCCAAATCACTAAACATGTTAAGGCTGATAATGATGGGGGCTAATTTAGTACTATATATCCATTTGCAAATTAGGGAATGTAGGGGAATGAATCATAATAATTTTTTTTTTTTTTTTTTGGCTCTTCAAGTCTAGAAGATTTGCTTGTGACCAAATTCAATTGTTTCTGTTCATGCCTTAAGCAGTAATATAGTACTACTTTTCAATTTGCACCTATACTTTTCCTAGGTTCTAATTTTATGGGAAGTGGGAATCACAGTTAAAAAACCGGACCGATCAAATAGATTTTTGATACAATTTATCATAAAATCGGATAATAATTATTCGTAAAAAAAAAAAAAAAAAAAAAAAACCCAAAATGTAGAGTTGGGTCATTGTTAAAACTTGATGCTTAAATGTAGAAATTTCAAATTCAAAATTTGAAAATAGAAAGAAAAAAAAATTGAGCAGAGAGAAAATTACTTTTTCTGGTATAAATCGAAAATCATTTGAACTTAAAAAATAAAATAATTTATATTTGATACATTATCAGTGTATAAATTTATACACTTTTAATGAATCATATGATCCCACTTATTAATAAATAAAGTTATATGTATTTATTTTACAGACTTCTAAAATTTTATGTTTGTTTATTAGAAATATGATATCATGTGGTTCACTAAACACTGATAATATATCAAATATAAATCCAAAACAAAAGGTTTTATATTTGATGCACTGATAATATATCAAATATAAATCCAAAATAAAATATTTTATATTTGATGCACTACCTGTATATAAATTTATATATTATTAATGAATTATATGATATCATTTATTATATTAATAAGCAAAAAGATGGTGCATTGACTTTTTCTTGGGGCACAACACAGGCGCATAGCATAGGGGTCATTTTGTGAATTTTGTAGCATAATTTCATAAAAAATTATGCTCTAAAATTAAATTTAGTAATATTGAAGACGACATGAATATGATATGAAAAAAATAATTAAAATACGACACAAAAAAATGAACACGACACGAATACACGAACATATCAAAATTTATATAACATAAATTATTAACATGTCAAAATTTATTCAAATATAAAATATCTTAAATATGATTATGATATAAAAAAATACATGAATATAATAAAGATACACGAATTATCAGATTTATCTAAAACCATCCATAATAAGGAGAAACAGTAAAGGTACTGTTGTGTACAAATTGTGATTATCTTGATCCCACTAAACATGCTTAGAGATGTAAGCTTTTTATTTCTATTTTAATTTAATGTTCTTAATAAAAAAAAAATAATTTACTTTCTTTTGGACTTTTCCACAAGTGTAGCATTTTTTTACCATGCCAGGTCCACCCACATTAATGCTCATAAATAAATATTACTACAACAGAGTGAGTAAAGCTAAAATCATTCCGCATCATTTAAAATTTTTTAATTATTTTTTATATTTAACACATTATTTTTATTAAATTAAAAAAATATATATTAATTATATTTTTCTTTCTATAAATAATGACACTGGTTAACATTTTTTAACAAATGATAATGGTTTGAATCTACAAAAGAATTGAATTATTCCATGTTACAAGTTTAGCATCCATCTCATAATCTAACTATATTACTCCGACTTTTCATTTTTCTTAAAACATCCGTGTCCGACACTTGTGTCTGACGCATATTCGAACATGGATATAGAAATATGATTCCCAAGGACCCTCCAAATACATGAAAATATTTAAAATAAATCAAATATACCCATATCGGATACATAACCATGTCCAACACTCACACCCAAATTCAAATAACATAGGAATCCAATTCAAACAAAAACGGTGTTTCAAGTTTCAGCCAACTAGGAATCCCAAATAAGCAAATCTCCTTCATTTCTGCATCATAAGATTCATAACAAGAACAAATAACAGGGAAAAATGATATGTTTCTGCGAATTAAGACGACAGGCTTTTCAGTGGTCAAGGTGCTACAAGATGATGAAAGTTTACATGTTAGTTTTACAGGGGGGGCTACTTAGCCTTCTTAAGGAGGTTGGAAGTTCGAAACTTGGCGTCGTCCCTAATGAAACTCCACCATAGGCAGGTAAGTGGAATAGTTGTGGCATGCCATATAGCATGGGCATCAAAGAATCCTTGATGAGGAGGGAAATCATAGATCTCCAGAAGCATTGCAAGGCCACCTCCAATGACCACCACCCACAGCTTCCAACGAGAAGGATGGCGAGTCAAACCAGCCCAAATTGCCCAAATGAGAAGCTGAGCAACCCCCATTACTACACAAACTTTCATGTTCCACCCTGTACAATGTTTCGTATCATGTTATTCGGGCCAGTAATGCAAGAAAATCATGTACAGAATTATGTTACTCGGACTCGGGTATGAGTGTCGAATATGGATATGTATCCGACACGGGTATGTTCATTTTTTTTCTAAGTTTTTTCATGTATTTGGAGGATCCTTGGAGGATCATATCCCCATACCCATGTCCGAATATGTGTCGGACACGGGTATTTCAAGAAAAATGAAAAGTCGGAGCAACATAGGTACAGAATCCTCTAAGGGCATGATGTTCTGTCAATAAAATTATGCCACCAGGATCACTATTAATGTCACATCTAAGGGCCAGTAATGTAAGAAAATCATGTACAGAAACCTCTTAAGGGCATGATGTTCTGGGTCAAAGTACTTGACATCTAGTGCAAATTAATCCCTCTATCATAAAACTGGGTAATTTAGTCCTTGTTCTTTTAAAATTGAAGCAAAAAGGTAAAATAACTAACTGATGTAACATAACGTTAAAAAAATTGACGTGGCACCAAAAAAATATATTATTTTAAAATGACGTGGATAAAATAAGTAACTAAGTTGTTGAAAATGCCACATCAAATCCTTTTAGCCCCGTAGCATTTTCCAATTAGTGATTTTACCTTTACAAATTAAATGCCACGTCAGCGTTTTTAATGGTTCACATTGTACCAATTAGTGTTTTTACTTTTTTGCTTCAATTTAAAAAAAACGACTAAATTATCTAGTTTTACAGTATAGAGACTAATTTACACTAAATTGTATAGTATAGTGACATCCCAAGTACTTTGACCGATGTTCTGTCAATAAAATTATGCAACCAGGATCCATATTAATGCACTGCTTAAACGAAAGATGCTCGTCCAATTTTGTATTCTTAATGAGACATGTGATAATGCAAACTGTTGAAATCAAGTAGAGTATCTTTTGCAAGTTATATAATTAATTAAGAACATATTATGTATATACTTAACCCTCAAACAAAATGTTAAAAAAGTAGAAACTACAAAAGAACAGAGATCTTACCATAGTCAAGGGTATAGAAGTTGAGGTACAATATATGGGTAGTCGAAAAGGCAAGAAATGGAGCAGCAACCATGACTCTGGCAGCCTCAACTCTCACATTGAAACTTCTAAGTATGGCTAGAATAAGAGAGTACCCAAGCAGTGCCACAGCAGATGAGTAGTCTAACTTTTCTGTCAAATCCACATCACTGTGGTTCAAACAAACATGTCAAGAGTCAGAAACAAGACTATCATATGTGTGTACACTATGTTACTCGGACTCGGGAGTGAGTGTCGGACACGGGTATGTTCAATTTTTTCTAAGATTTCCATGTATTTGGAGGGTCCTTGGAGGATCATATCTCCATACCCATGTCTGGATATGCGTCGGATAAGGGTGTCTGACACAGGTACTTCAAAAAAAATGAAGAGTCGGAGCAACGAAGTGTGTACATGCAGTCTCTCACACACACAGAGAGAGAGGTTAGAGTTTCTAAGCATGTGTATGATTTATGATTAGGCCAACTTAGCCAAATATTTGCCACTCTAGACAAATCATCAATAAAAATGCAATATCCCCACATGTGTACTAATTAACAGACAGAATGCATGCAATAAGAAAAATCTCCAGCTGCTAGGCATAATGACAAACTACGTACTCTGACTGTTCTTTTTTTATACACCTATGTTATTGGACGCCTTAAGCTAGAAATCGTAATGAGGATATGATCCTCTAAACATAGGGAACACCTCGCAAAAAGTTAAAACATACCATGTCTGACACATCCAACTGTGACACTTGAATCCGAGCACATGCAACACAGAATACAGACCTGAGTAAGGAGAGAGATGCAAAACTAGGTTCTATTTAGAATGCCAGTCTCAGGTTCTGACTTTGGCAAGGCAGTATTGGGCAAGAATCTTATTCACCAGATTAGTTTATTTCAGTTCCCCTTGCTACATTGGTTTTATGATTTTATATAAGCAAAAATGATCCCAATTCCCATCCAAACTGACAAACAAACTCCACTCCATGTAACATTGACCTATATTACAAAGCCAAACCTAAGTTTGCATGAACCATCTCAAAAGAATCACCCACGTTGTTGATGCATAGTGCCAACCACTTATCTGCATGAGAAAAAGTGGGAGAAGTGGTGAATGGAAAAAATGATTACCGACTGTGGAAAACAGCACTCCAGAACCATGAGTTCATTGCCAAGAGCCCATATATATGCCACAAGCTTGCGAATTCATAGTATGCCTTCTTATCTTGTCTTAAAGGCAAGTTATAGTAAAGAAGGATGAAGAAGGATAGCCAACCATGAAAATGCACTGCTAGGTTGAGTGCAGAGAAAGCTACAGAAGCTGGTTCCTGAGCAAATAAACAGCGAGGTCAAGATGAATACTGCAAAAACACCACCATAAAAATTCCATATAAACCAAAAGAAATCTTTATTGAGGTCTAATGTATGAAAAAAGAAGAAGCAAACCTGAATTCCAAAAACTCGCCTGAAGGGCCATTTACCATGATACTTGACAGGTCCATCACCAAGTACTTCCCTTTCTTTCTCTCTGTCAACCATGCAATTGTAACGACAATCACTTTGGCAATCCCATTGTTTCCACTTCAAGTAAAGTGGTTCTTGCATAAACCATGGACCATCAACGGCAACACCATCAGAAGGAAACTTGCAGTGTGGAAAGCATATTCCCCCAACACATCCAGTTTTCTCACATTGTGCCACACAAGCCCTAAAATTCAAAACATTCCATGTTGTAAACTACTTAAATGTCAAACTCTAATCAATTCATACAAAAAGGTATAGGAATCAGGATTAAATTAATTTCAAGTCAGAGAAAAAAGAATGTGGCATATTGTAATTCATAACAAGTAACACCCTTGCCCCATTTCAAATTATACAGAGAATTATGGTGTGACTCAATTACTTTATTCCTTTATCTTTTTATTCTTTCTTTCCTTCTCTCTTTTTCTTTAGACAGCTTTGCAAAAGCATAATGCTGTTACTGTACTCCCACAAACCACAATGATAATGTGCATTTCTTCTTCGAAATATAAATTTCCCAATGATATATGTACCTTTCAGCTGACTTTAGGTAGAAAATACAAAGTGCTGATGACCTCCATGAATGCCCAACAAATTGGCAAAATCAAAATACTTAAACCTAGGGAAGCTCATAAATGATCCACATGAAGTACCAGCCGAGTAATATACACAAGCAATAGTTATGGTTCTGAGAGAAGGTCATACCCTATGTTGCTCGGACTCGGGTACGGGTGTTGGGTATGGATATGTATCTAAGTGTCTGACATGTCAACTGTAAGGAATCAAAGACACCGAAATATGGCTATAAAAGATCTGAAACAAGGATACGGGTGCGGGGATTCGTCCAAATTATTTTATTAAGATGATTAATATATTACTCTTCCAATAGTTTAACATTTTTTTTATGAAAAGAATGTATTATTAATGTTTTGATTATTTAAAAGAAAGCAAAATCCTACAAATAATCAACCTCCTTGTTGACCCATAAAAGTAGATAAACTAAAGCTTAAGTGTCCTAATTGACCCAAAACATGCAAAACCCAAGCAAAATAAACCAAATGGACAAAAGAAAAAGACAAGGAAGTTGGCGGAAAAAACAAGATGAAAAGTAGAAACGTGATTGAACCTAGACTTTTTTACTTTTAAATGCAATTTCCATCCCCAAAATTTTTAATTATTTTCTCTCTTTTTTCTTATTTGCATTTGGAAGTTTCTCCAATCTTCCTTCTCGCTTTTGTTTCATTCTCTTTCTTCCATCTTTCTTCGTCATCTCCCTAGACGAATCTGGAGAATCCGACCTAGATCCCATACCCATATCCTTGTCGAGTCGTGTCGACATGAGTACTCCACCGAAAATGTCGAGTCCGAGCAACAGAGATCATACCCTGTGTTACTCGGACTCGGGTGTGAGTGTCGGACACGGGTATGTTTGATTTATTCTAAGTTTTTCCATGCATTTGGAGGGTCCTTGAGGGATCATATCTCCATACCCATGTCCGAATATGTGTCGGACACGGGTGTCAGATATGGGTACTTAAAGAAAAATGAAAAGTCAGAGCAACATAGGTCATACCACCTAATGCAACTATCCTAGCACTGCAAGTTTGAACACTTAAATGACTAAAAATACCATGTGCTACGTCCTGTATAGGCTGCAAACTCCAGTATTTTTTTCTTTATATAATCTCCTTCTCAAGACATGATATTACAATCAGTTATTATTCCAGGAATCAATCAAGTAAAAGTTTCTCCAGATAAACAATCATGTGTGATAGGTCAAGACTTGTATCAACAACAAATATTTAAGGCTCAATTTTAGATTAAGTTTCAATCAGTGCTTTCTATCGAGGTTTGACCTGTGAGCATCAAAATGGGAATGTATTCCTGTTGAGTCATCTAAATAGAACTTACATCATAATAATATTTAATAGAACTGTTCCTAAGTCCCCCATGTGAAATAGATAGGCGTAGATGCAAGGGTGTGGGAGTGCAAATTAAATCTGGACAAAACTCGCACTCTATTAAATGCATGCAGACATAAGTGCATGTGCATGTTTATTATAAATGTATTCACATACAAACAATGTCCTAAATATAGACTCTGTTAAATATGTTTAACAAGTACATTGTTGTGCTATTGAAAAAATATTTAAGTTCTTACAGCAGAGTCTGCATAGATTCATAGAATTCCTTGATCAATTAAAAAAGAAAAAGAGAAACTGAAAAAAGATTAACTCTATAGAACTTGTTTGTAAATGCAGCCAGCTAGAAGACACAATGACGCACAATTATATAAATACCGCCTAGTCTTATATTCTGCTTTTGTTCAAAAGGACCATTCCAACCCTAAGTGTCTATTAAATAATGGATACTATCAGCTTTATGAAGACAGAAAATTGTCAAATAAAAGCATATTTAAGTGATTGAATTTTACTTTTACTTAATTGATGACCAATTAACTAAATATCCTACAACGAAGTTGTTAGTTTCGTGAGGTGCTAATCTTGATGACTTATCACCTCAGCTAATGTGCTCAGCTTTGAGTGCCTTGTTGAGTTGCCTTGCCTTGGGGGCTTTAGGGCATTCTATATAATATCTTACCTCATCCAAGCAAGCTTCTAAGTAACTGACAGCTTGCTTTTGACCACAAAGATGAGTAAAATAACTTGATATTCTTCTCTCATTATAATCGTTAAGATTAAAAGAAGAAATACTAAAGACTTAACTCACTGACACAAACACTTGCAATCAAAAAGAACTTTTATTGTTGTGACCAACATAAGTTTGCCTTAGGCTTGAGAGGAAATTACTCTTGATCTAGCCAAGGGCCATGCCAAGCAATCAAGTATCAACCTTAATCAGCTCCCTTATACATGATGTCTCTTTAACTTACAATAAAATTTCATACTATATTTGTAAATGCACATTTTCTTTTCTGGGCTGAATGATACTAGGCCTCGTCAATACTTCCCAACAGCTAGTGACCATAAACAACATTCAAAACGACCCCTAACAGTATACTCAAAGCTGCTCCTCCTTACATCCCCAGGGTTTAACAAGAAACAATAAAATTCCTAATCTTACCCATAAGGCCATAACCCATATGAAGCACGTAGCCATAAGGACCAATTTTTGGGACTTGCATCAAAGAACATATATATAAAAAAAAGCTAGTTACACTCAGTGGAGAAATCCTTAGTTTCTCATCTTTTAAGGTAGCAACACAAACCCATCACATTATGCATCCTATTGCAATCCTTATTGAAAGACCTGCCCTTAATAGTTAACCAAATGAATAGTATAACAATTATTTCAAATACATGACTTTCCAATCTAACAACTAAGTAATGTGAATGCCTCTTGCAGTAGACACTTTAAGTTCCAAACTTTATAAGACTTGATAAAGTCTCAAGATCCTTCAGCATCCATAAAGAAAATCAATGACCAAGTATAGTTTTCAATGAAACGAATACTAACTGATAACAATTTCCCCAAGATAGGTTGAAAATGAATTAAGCTAAAGGTAGAACATTCAAACATTAAAAAGAACAAAAAGACAGAAAAAAAAAAAGAATTATGGGTAATGGAGGAAAAAAGAAAAGAAAAAAACAAAAACAAAAAACCTGTAACGTGGATCAGCATCACCAGCACTAGCATCCAAGACTCCAACAAGAAAAGAAAGAACCAGCAACAAAGCTATTGAATAACGATCTATCATCATCTGATTGGACAAAGTGTCAGCAGCAAAAAAACAAATTGTCACAAACCAAATGAAACTAAGCAATAGGAGATTATAAAATTTGATGGGCAAGTTTAATATCTGGGTTTTTTCATCTAAAGAAAAATGAGATTGAAAAACATGAAAAAAGAAATTATTGAAAGATCAAACAGGGTCAAACAAATGAAGAATATGAATAAAAAGAGAGTAAATTGTTTTCTTCATTTTTTTTTTTACCTTTTGGTTGGAGAATCCAATTGGCCTTCTGGGAAGATTGTAAAGTTAGATTTTGAACAAGAAAGAAATTGAGAAATCAAGGAAGTTGGCTTGACTTTCAGATTGGCTTTGGCAAAGAGAGAGTGGGCTTGAAAATGGTTTAAGACGATAGAATAATGTTTTGGGCCTAAGTTTGACTAATTAGGCCCAATTCTACTTTTATTAATTCGGCAATGTGTGTATGTTTGGGGTTTTTTTTTAGTTACAAAAGTTTGGTTCTTTTAGGTTAATCCGACCATCAACAACTTCCATTAAGCCCAATATGATCTTTTGAGAGTTTTTTTTTTTTTTTTTTTTTCTTTTTTTTTTTTCTAATGATTTGGGTAAAAGAAGATTTGAACTCTGTTTTTTCTAGACCTGATAATATTGGATACGATACGGAAAAAATAACTAAAGTACGACACGAAACACGACACGACACGAAAATGAAATACGAACACGACATGAATACACAAACATGTCAAAATCTATATAACACAAATTATTAACACGTCAAAATTTATACAAATATAAAACACTTTAAACACGATTATGACAAAAAAATACACAAACATGATACGAATACATGAATTATCGAGTCTAACTAATCGAATCAAACACTCGGATGCATTTAAGAGATTTTTTTTTGTGTTGAATCTTTTTCCTCCTATGACAAAAAAAAAAAGATACTTTTTTATAATTTGGTGGCATTTGGTGTATGAGATGTATTATGTTGTTATGTATTAGTGTGTGATTGGATGAATGTCATATCAGTTGTCTCAATTAATGTTGTTAACTCGAATAGTAGATTATCACTGATAATACATATACCACATTACACATTTTAAAAATAGTTATATTATATTGAAAAGTTTCGTAAAATACAAGATCCTTCAAAATTCAATATGAAATGATATATATAAGAACCACCAAAAGACAACATTTAGGCATATAATTTTTTTTTTTTTTTATCAAGTAGAATTAAATCCTTGGGAAATCAAGGGACTTTTTGTCATCATGTGGATTTTCAAAAAATTTGTTCATGTAATCTGCAAGAACAAACTCTTTATAACGAGCAAATTCGTCTTTCTTTACCATTTGAGGTAGAGGTGCAATTTTCTCTATTGGTTTTGGGATTAAATTCTACTTGATTAATTTATATTCCAAGAATCAAGTTTGATTTTAAGATCTCAAAACTCGTATTAATTAACAAAGAACTTAGATTCATAAATTTTGGTACAAATTTTAAAAGAAATCAAAACTCATAACCTTGTCTGAAATAAAATTAGCACCTACTCCTCCACATATAAATTTATATTATATTATATAATATCATTTCTTCAATCTTAATGCAGGTAGTTGATTTTTGTTTAAATATTCATATTATCACGTATGCAGAGATAAAATCTTAGGTGGTGTTTCGACCATTAAGCATGATGTGTGCATATAATTTATAATATTAATAAAAAATAATGTAAATAAATAACATAAATCATGTAATAAAACCTAAAATATATTTATATTAGGTTTGGTTGCTTCAATCTGCATCTTCATTTTCTCTTGATATTTAATTTTAGAATTGATGGAAAAATTTAATAACAGTCGTCTTTATTATCTTGGGCTAAATCAACTGAATGGAAAGAGCTGGAACTTATTTGTTCTTCATTTTAATTTTCTTCATCTGATCAGTCAACATATTCGATCTCCTATCATAGAACCAAAGATTACACTTAAAAAAAAATAAGGCTTAAATATAAAAAAAGCCTCTAACTAAAATTAAATAATCATTCAAAATCTCTATCGTTTTATTGCAATCAATTAAGCCCTCAAATATTTATTTTCATCCAATTGAGTCATTGATTGGATAAAAATTGGTTAAAGTTCATCATCAATTTCCGTCCAATCGAGAGCTCAATTTGGTGAAAATAGATGTTTAAGGATTCAGATTGATGAAAATAGATATTTGAGAGGTCAAATGGATAAAAATAAATGGTTGAGGGTTCCATTTATTGCAATAACATGATAGGGGCTTAGATGATTATTTAATTTTAGTTCAGGATTTTTTTTATTAATATTTAAGCCAAAAAAATAAAGATTCCAAAGTATAATAATAGAAAGGTAATTAAAGTAAGAATTAACTTGAATTTTATTGATAGAAATTAATAAATATTACACCCACTATTAGAAAAGCCATGACCAGACAATTTCTTACGGAGCTAAGAATGTGTGTACGGTAATTTTCTTTTATTTCAAAATTTAATAGGAGATGAACTATCTCAGAACCACCATAAGACAAACTAAAATCAAGATTAAATTTAGGCATATAAAATTTTTTTTCTTCATATATTAAGTGAAATTAAATATTTACAAAATCAAGTGACTTTTTGCCATAATGTGGATTTCCAAAAAAGTTGTTCATGTAATCTGCAAGAACAAACTCTTTATAACGATCAATTCCATCTTTCTCTACCACTTGAGGTAGCGGTGCAATTTTCTCTGCTGGTTTTGGAATTGTAAATAATGGTATTGACACCCTTGATTTTGTGTTTGTCGTACGAACTCTATGCTCTGCACTTTTGTATCTTTCATTGCTTAATATCTATAAACAAACATAAATTAATTAAAAATATGATACTTGCATGATTATTTTTCATTAAAAAAAAAAAAAGAAAAAGATTTGAACCTGTAACATATAGCCAACATTGATGACCAAAGCACCATGAATAGGAGGAATCTCTATCCATTCTCATTTCTTACCAATATCTGCATCTTCTGGAATATTAACAAACAAACCACCAATCCCATCTTGTAACAAGACTGTGAGGGTGCCCATATCAGAGTGACGTCCTACACCAATTGTGAGCTCTGGATTAGGACATATTAGATAAAAATTCATATTCACGGTCTTCTAAGTGAATCAATCTTTGAATCATCTAGTTTAACTCCAAGATTTTCCATCAAGACTTTGAGCAATTTCTTCACTATGTCAAGTGATGTCTTCAAATACTCAAGTGCCACATCCCTAAATAAAAAGCATAAGGGTAAAAGAATCAATTGAATGAATAAACAAAATAATACTATAGTTTGTGAAACTCTGTTATTCCATGAATCTTTAACTAGTATTGGTCTAAAAATGCAAATTGAGAAAAAGGAACAGATTTCTTCCGTTCTTATTTGATGTCTCTCCTTGTGTCTCTTCAATATTTTTCTGACACGTGTCCAAAGTTATTTCTTATTTATAAACAGCTAAACATTAATGTTTTTTTTTTATTTAACACGTGTCAAAAAAACATTGAAGGGGCACAAAGAGAGGCACCGAATGAGGGTAGAGAAAACCTATTCGAGAAAAAGAGCCCAAAAGCATAGTTCACCTGCACTCCATAGGCCAATGTTCAAAGAACTTCAGCATCATTGGTGTATACCATGCTGATATAATCTTTCCATTCCAATGCTTTCTCTTTCTCAGGAACAAAACTTGTCCCATACTTCACTAATGGAGTTGGGCTCACTTCTGTACGATAAATAGCCTTCCTTTCAGCAGGCAAGCCGAAGAAGTTATGCGCGGCATCCTTAAGGGACTCTAGTAAATCAACAGGCACTCCATGGTTGATAACTTGGAAGAAACCGAAAGTCTCAGCTGCTCTAACAATTTCCTTGACCACATCATCATGGTCAGGGCCATCTAGTTTCGACAAATCAATCGGTGGCTGTTCATGTTTGCTCGCATTGTTCTTATCTATTTGCTCGACCAGTGGTTGAATGTAAGCTTGGGGCACCTTGGATATGCCAGAATCCACCATTCCTTTGACACCATTTCCATCTCCGACGACAAAAGTTGAATAGTGAATCGCCATTAACAAAATTTGGAGCCGTTTATGAGTAAGTGAAATGTGTTTGTTTATACGAATAAGAGGGTAAGAAATTGTGTGGTGCATTAACCAAAGGGGAGATTCGCTATTTATAGTGCATGAATTGATCATCAACTGATAAAATAATAATAATAATAATAATAATAATCATTTGACCTTATAATGAATGGTTTTGAAGTTTTCAGCAAGACAAGTTTTGGGCGTTAAATATGACAATTTTCAGTTTTTCCATCTTTGATTCTTCAGTTACTTGTTTACGTAAACATTGAAAGAAACTTGACAATTTATAATTTCAAGGAAATGGATTCTCAGCTACTGCCAATTCTGATCCAAAAAAGAAAAAGAAACTCGATATAGCTATTATTCTCGAATGGTTATTCCCTCATCCGACCGACCCTTTTCACAGAAGAAATGTTTTAAATTTAAAATTCAAGTCCGGATGACAAAGATTTATATACAAAAGGCTTATTTGAGTATCGACTCTCTCCACATGCAGTAGCATCTTTGGTTCAAAGTGTTGGGAAAAATAAAACCTGGTTACCCAAAAGCAAGCATTCACCCACAACAAGCATTCGAATAAGAAAAGAAAAAGACACAATATTTTTTACGTGGTTCGACCCTTCTTGGCCTACATCCACGATCCCATAAGGATAACATCACTACAACAAGTAGCTTTTGCACGGATAAAACTACAAACCCTCTTACAAGTAGCTTTTGAATGGATTAAGCTACAAACCCTCAAATTAAAACACTATGACTCACCACCGGATAATCCTAATACAAGAGTATAGACTATCTCTCACAAGGGTGGTGGGTGAGTTCAACCAAAGCTTAAGCTCTCTACTTATAAGGTGAAAGCCTCATTGGCTTAACATAAGCAAGCTATGTGGGATTGAGACTTGACTCAAAAATACTCAACATATCCTCCCTTGAGTCAAAGTCCCAATAACCACTTGGCAGGAACTCGACAACTCTTTTTCCTTGAACAAAGCTTCTCTCCTTACTCGAACTCGAACCAAAATTGGCAGCTGGCAGCATCTCTCCTTGCTTGAACCAAAAGCTTTTAGGCAACTCCTCCCTCGAACCATAAGCTCTGATACCAGTTGTTGGGAAAAATAAAACCTGGTTACCCAAAAGCAAGCATTCACCCACAACAAGCATTCGAATAAGAAAAGAAAAAGACACAATATTTTTTACGTGGTTCGACCCTTCTTGGCCTACATCCACGATCTCATAAGGATAACATCACTACAACAAGTAGCTTTTGCACGGATAAAACTACAAACCCTCATACAAGTAGCTTTTGAATGGATTAAGCTACAAACCCTCTTACAAGTAGCTTTTGCACGGATAAAACTACAAACCCTCATACAAGTAGCTTTTGAATGGATAAAACTACAAACCCTCTTACAAGTAGCTTTTGAATGGATTAAGCTACAAACCCTCTTACAAGTAGCTTTTGAACGGATTAAGCTACAAACCCTCTTACAAGTAGCTTTTGAATGGATTAAGCTACAAACCCTCTTACAAGTAGCTTTTGCACGGATAAAACTACAAACCCTCATACAAGTAGCTTTTGCACGGATAAAACTACAAACCCTCATACAAGTAGCTTTTGCACGGATAAAACTACAAACCCTCTTACAAGTAGCTTTTGAATGGATTAAGCTACAAACCCTCAAATTAAAACACTATGACTCACCACCGGATAATCCTAATACAAGAGTATAGACTATCTCTCACAAGGGTGGTGGGTGAGTTCAACCAAAGCTTAAGCTCTCTACTTATAAGGTGAAAGCCTCCTTGGCTTAACATAAGCAAGCTATGTGGGATTGGGACTTGACTCAAAAATACTCAACACAAAGTTCTCAATTCAAAACACAGTAGTCGGTATCAAGGATTTAAGTAGCGGATGTAATGTTGTAATAGTTATTTTGTGATTTTGATTTTTTTTTTTTGTCGATATTCACCGTAATTAGGGTGTGAATGATTAGTGGTCCGTAGCGATTAAACTCATAACCGTAAATTACATGTATATAGATTCAATTTATAACTTGTGAATAAATTTTTTTCCTTTTATAAATAAAAGATCATAGAATAATTTTATAAATAATTTTAAAAATTATTAAAAAAATTATGATTATGATTATAATTATAATTATTATATTTTATAGTAAGTTGTTCAAAAAAAAAAAATTACGATCGCAGTAACCGTAATGATTGCGATAGCATCTGTTACGTCTATAACTGCATAAGAACGATGCGATCGAAAAAGGATCCGCGGTCCCAATTTAAATCACTGCTCTGTATTTACTTGGTATTTTAAGAACTTTTAGACAAACTATTATGGACGACATAACAATATTGATTTCTTAGGCTTAAACTTAAACTGACAAAATGGAAATTCTGACCTATCCTTGTTTGAATTTTATCCCCAAAATGGAACTTTATTTTTGAAAAGAAAAAATCAATATAATATCTGAAAGATCTATATATTAGCCAAAAGAAGACTTTTCAGACGCATCTCATATGCTAATTTTCGATTTTAGTTGTATTCACTGAATATGCAGAAAACCCTTTTCATCGAGACAAAAATGACATGCTAGCTCTCTATTACGGAGAACTTAGAACCAGGTTCATTGTGATCCAACTGTTTGAACCAAATCCGAGATCAAAATATTGAAACAGTTCTTACACAACTGTCCCACCAAAAAAAAGATTCGGATTGGATGCAATATATTTACATCACTTATCATGCATCCTTGCTTAAATGCTGACATGTGACACGATCAAAGCATGATATTTCACCCGCAACATTAACCTTCTTTAATTTTTTAGTATTGAAATTATATACCGATATCATTAGTATCCAATTAGTTCTAGACCTCGATGGATCGGGCGATGCATGCACCAGGTTAACAGGCTGGATTTTGGATAAAATTTTTCAAGATTAAATTCAACTTGGTCTAACATGAGATCATATTATTTTATTAATAAAAATTTTATTTAATTAAAATATTAGTAATATACAATAATAAAATTTTATTAAATATTTTTAATATAATCGAGTCTAAATGAAAAGGTTAAGTCCGAATTTCGTGTTTGACATTT
Source organism: Fremontodendron californicum (assembly GCA_030761205.1). Lineage (NCBI taxonomy): Eukaryota > Viridiplantae > Streptophyta > Magnoliopsida > Malvales > Malvaceae > Fremontodendron > Fremontodendron californicum. The sequence continues at coordinate 5,506,711 of JAULJL010000023.1, read as the reverse complement.
AAAAGTGCTAACCGAAACTGACCATATCAAATTCAATCCATTGACGAGTTTTTTTCTTAATAGGGGTAGATTTAAATTTATTTCTTTAAAGGAGGTATCCAAAACCATGTCAATGTCATGTCAGATTTTTTAAAAATAAATATTTAAATTTTAAAAAGTAAAACTTTTAAGAATTGAAACATTGTACGTTTAACGATTTGTTTTACTAAACCGTAATCTCTTAAAAACTTTAAACACCATTTTCCTCTACGGGTTGCTTCTCTACCATCAAACCAGCATGTTAGCTCTATTAATTAGTCCTTTTGTTACTAATTAGCTCACATTTATTAAGTTGTTTATTTTTATTCCTTGAATATATACTAACTGTAATTGCTAAACTATAAATACATTGAATTAGTTGACTATGAGAAAATTTTAATTGTAAAATATTATCTCATAAAAAAACCCTCATTACTATTTTTGCTTATATATATATATATATATATATATTACAAAAAATTGCTTTTCTAATCCAAGGAGAAAATAGAGAGAGAGACCGGCGATCGCTGCGCCACCACCAAAGTCAGCCTCTGCCCTCTGGCATCCAACCACCCTCGCAAGGAAGTGGAAAACGATGGCTGGCGCATCTTATCTACACGCCTAAAAAGCAAGGCGTCTCTCTCTCTTTATGAACTGGGTTCTCTTCAAGTTCCCTCACAAGGTACATCAACCACCCAGTGAGGAAAATTTTCAAACTTTCTCAGATTACAAGTATAAAAAAAAAAAAAAAAAAAAAAAAAAAAAAAACCCAGAAGCCTGAACCTCATCTGGTGAGAAATGTGAAGCTGCTGCCAGCTCCTTCCTCCTCCACCGTATCCACCTCCACCATAACCACCAGATCCAGGGTCAGCCGCTGGTTTTTTGATTGGGGATGAACCTTTTGATGACTCCATTGGAGAAGACAGCTAATCAAAGATTGGAAGGTGAGGACTCCCAGCAAAGAAGCTTTAAACACGTTGTTACTGGAGATTATCCCTCCATTGCAGCTGGAATGGATCGTGGTAAATTGGTGGAACGATCAAGGGAGATTGAAGAAAAACGAAGAACAGAGTCAGTTGTATCTAACTCTGATGACGTGGCAGCTCCTGATTGGAGGAAATTGTTTGCTGCAGGTGAAAATCAAACTCTGAGATTCTTTCCTCCGCTGAAGATGGATGGGAAAGTTACTGTAAAACCACCAGATGAAGTATTTGAAGAAGGAATTCTTCAATGGAAGAACTCACTGATTGCGCAATTTATAGGGAAACCTCCAAATTTCAGTTTGTTCAATAAGCTGGCTAATATGCTATGGGGAAAGGATGGAGATCTCCAAATTAAGCCAGTAGGAAGGAATCTCTATGTTCTTCAGTTTCATAATGTAGAGACAAGGGATTGGGTGCTTGAACATGGACCTTGGCACATCCAAAATAGCCCAATCATCTTGAGGAAATGGGAACCAGACCTGAACACCTTAGAATTCAACATGGAAAAGCTTCCTATCTGGATTCATCTGAGCAATGTCCCATTGGAATTATTCACAATGAGAGGTTTGAGCTATATAGCTAGCGCCATTGGCACCCCTCTCTATATGGACAAAATAACTGCAAACAAGCAAAGGCTAGCATATGCTAAAGTTTGTATTGAGATAGATGTGGCTCAAGAATTGCCCAATTCAATTGCAGTGGAGCTCAGAAATGGCTCAGTGATCCCTATCACAGTTGAGGCACCATGGATGCCTCAGAAGTGTATTCACTGTGGTATTTTTGGCCACAATAACAAAAGTTGTCCTCGCCAGCCAAAGGAAATTCCAACCAAAAAATGGATTCCTAAGCAGAAGGCTCAGAACGAGCAGACAGAGTTGAGGATTCCTGATGAGCAGACGATTCCAAGGACCTCTGAAAAGCAAATAGAATTACCTGCTCAGGTAATCATAGAGCAATTGGAAAGGCCAGTTCCATCTGGGACAGAACGAGGATCCACCTCAGCCACAGAAGCTATGGGCTCAGACAACAGATTTGCAATATTGGAATCTGTTCCTGAAAATGAGGAGGATACTGGTAACACAGAGTCACTTATAGAGGATAGGACTGAAAGCCACTCTCATCAGGTTGTTTTTTCAGAAGAAACAAGAAAGCCTAGGGCTGCTGCAGCAGGAGTGGCAGATCTGATGAAGAACTTGAAGAGAAGGAAATGGCCTATTGACAAAGGAAAGGCTCGAGGTAAGGCTTCTGCCTTGGGGAGTCACTCTCCAACTCTTCATTAATGAACTTCCTTGTTTGGAATGTTAGAGGACTCAATTGTCCTCTAAGGCAGAAACAGGTAGTCAATAGAATTTCTAAGTTGCAGATTGATATTGTCTGTCTTATTGAGACTAGAGTAAAGTTACCTAAAGTGAAGAAGATTGTTGACATGCATTTTAAGGGATGGAATCTCCATCATAACTACTCTGAAGCTTCAAATGGAAGAATTTGGATCCTTAGTAAGGTTCACCTGGATGTAGATATGAAGGACTCAACAGAACAGTCCATCACATGTCAGATTAAACTGAACTCTCTGAGGTTTTATTTGACTGCCATTTATGGAAGTAATGAAGGAAGCAGAAGGAAATTGCTTTGGTCACACTTGCATTCCCTCAGTGGAACTACTCAAGGTGCGCCATGGATTTTGGCAGGAGATTACAATGTGGTAGCTCATCCATCAGAAAGCTCATGTTTTAATGGATACCAACACAGTACCTCAGATATGAAAGATTTCCAACTTTGCATTGAACAGAATGCATTGATGGATCACCAATTTGTTGGTCCAATCTTTACCTGGTCAAATCATCAAGAGAATCATCTTGCCAAGAAGCTTGATAGGGTCATGATCAATGATCAATGGCTCCTCTCTTTCCCATATTCCTATGTGGAATTTATTGCACCTGAAACCTCTGATCACTGTGCTGCACTAATCAAAACCAGCTTGGAGAATCACTCCCCTCCCAAACCATTCAAGTTTTTCAATTACTGGACTAGGGATGCAGAGTTCATGGATATTGTTGATAGCTCATGGCAGGATCCTACCAGAGGCGATCCTATGTCCAATTTGTATATCAAACTGAAGAGAGTGAAGCAGAAGCTTAAGACTTTCAATTTCAAGAAGTATGGAGCTATTACTGAGAAGGTACAAGCCAAAAGAAGGGAATTAGCAGAAGTGCAGCTCCAACTACTAAGGAAGCCTGCAGATGTTGAACTGGCAGCAAAGAAAGATATCCTTTCCAGGGATTTCAATAATCTTCTCAAAGATGAGGAAAGCTTTTACAAGCAGAAATCCAGAATACAATGGCTAAAGGAAGGAGACCAAAATACAGGCTTCTTCCATAGGATGGTGAGGGAAAAGTTGAGCAAAAATACCATACATTCTTTGACGGATGCACAAGGAAACAGACTTGAAAACTTTGATCAGATTGCTACAGAAGCTGTCTCCTACTTCCAGAACTTGTTGGGATCCAAAGATCATATGGTCAAGGGCTGTAATCAGGATTTGCTTGCTGAACTTCTTCAGACTTCCATCACTGAAGAGCACCAAGCAGAACTAGTTAAAAGGGTAACTCCTGCGGAGATAAAAGAAGCAATGTTTTCGATTCATAGTGACAAAAGTCCAGGGCCAGATGGATTCACTGCTCACTTCTTCAAAACAGCTTGGCAAATTGTTGGTGAGGATGTCATAGAGGCTGCAATGTTCTTTTTCAGGACAGGAGTGATGCACAAAGCTTTCAATTCAACTAGTGTGGCTCTCATTCCAAAATGCCCTAATCCAAGCACAATGAGAGATTTCAGACCAATTTCCTGTTGCACAGTCTTTTACAAATGCATCAGCAAGATTCTGACTAACAGACTCAAGAGCAGTCTTCCATTGGTGATCTGTCTCAATCAGAGTGCCTTCATTCCAGGCAGGAGTATCACAGACAATATCCTGCTTGCTCAAGAGTTAGTCAGAGGCTATGGTAGGAATACTCTGTCCCCAAGATGTGCCATAAAAGTGGATTTGCAGAAGGCTTTTGATACTATCAGCTGGGAATTCATCTTTGCAGTCTTGAAGGCAATGCAGGTCCCTCAGCAGTTCCTAGATTGGATTGAAAGTTGCCTATCCACCAGCTACTTCTCTATATCTGTTAATGGAGGACTTATGGGCTTCTTTAAGGGGGCAAGAGGAGTCAGGCAAGGTGATCCCCTTTCCCCCTACCTCTTTGTGATTGCTATCAATGTCCTGTCCAAGTTGCTGGACTCAGCAGCACAGTATGGGGTCTTCTCTTATCATCCAAAGTGCAAAAAGCTTCATTTAACTCACCTGAGTTTTGCTGATGATCTGCTAATCTTTGCCAAGGGCAATCTTGATTCAGTGAAGGGTATTCAGCTAGTGCTAAGTCAATTTTACACCTACTCAGGGCTCCAACTTAATAGCATCAAAAGTGAGTTCTTCTCCACAGGAATTGACAGAGAAGAATTAAGGCTCATCAGAGAGTCCACAGGTTTCAAAACAGGCACACTGCCTGTCCGATACCTGGGGGTACCATTAGTCACTAGAAGATTAACCATGACAGACTGTGAGCCACTTTTGGAGAAGGTGACAGCAAGGGTTAGAGGATGGGCAACAAAGTTCTTGTCTTATGTTGGACGGCTTCAGCTTATCCAATCAGTTCTGTTTCACCTGCAGAACTTCTGGTGCAGACATTTTGTTCTGCCCAAGCAGTGCATAAGGAAGTTGATGCAGCTATGCTCAAACTTCTTATGGAAAGGGAAGGAAGGCCAAGCTAAGGGAGCTAAAGTTAGCTGGAAGTCTATTTGCCTACCAAAATCAGAAGGGGGACTTGGTGTAAAGGACACTGTCACTTGGAATCAGGCATGTATTCTAAGGAATTTTTGGGCTGTACTGACTGAAGCAGGCTCCCTATGGATAGCTTGGATCAAGATTTATGTATTGAAGGATAGAGATCCATGGCACATCTCTATCCAGAGTGGGAGCAGTTGGAATTGGAGGAAGATCATGCAATTGAGAGAGGTGGCTGCCAGAATAGTTCTCACAACTGCTGATGGAAGCTGTAAATGGCCTTTCCCTGAGGGAAAGTACCAAGTGTCAGCAGTATGGAACAAGATCAGACCTTCAGCTGGGAAAGTGGCTTGGTATAAGTTGGTATGGTGTAAATTTAATATTCCTAGGCATTCTATGCTTTCCTGGATGGCAATCCTAAATAGATTGGCCACAAAGGATAGGCTTATCTCCTGGGGAATGGCAGTGGATGATAAATGTTTGCTGTGCAAACAAGAGAGGGAAACCAGGGATCATCTATTCTTCACTTGCTCCTACTCGAAACAGATATGGCAGAGAGTGATGGTACTTTGTAGGTTAAAAAGGCAGGTTGCATGTTGGAATGTAGAGCTTCAATGGGCCTCTGTCAACCTCAGAGGTAAAGCTCTAATCACAACAATATTGAGGCTTGCTTGGAACGCAGTTATCTACCTAGTTTGGAAGGAAAGAAACAAACGTTTGTTCAACTCAACTGAGCAAAAGGAGGAGCACCTCACTGAGCAAGTGAGAGACACGATCTCGACCAGGTTAAATGATCTTAGGAAGATTAAAAGAGATTCAGTTAATACGTTTTTATGTAATTCTTGGAGGTTAAATCCAGACATGTTTGTCTAATGGCATTGGTTTTCTGATTTATTTAGCAAGGCTAAGCTAGCTTTGTAACATGTAGCAGCACTGCTGCTTTCTTGGATAAATGAAAATCTACTTATCCAAAAAAAAAATATATATATATTACTTTGTTCTTGATAACTTTGATTTTTCTTGTCTAATTAAGCCAAAAGAAAAGAAATTATAGATCGAAATTAAAGTTGTCAATTCATCAAATTATATATCATTCATGACTTTGGAAGGGGTGAGGATTCAAACATGCAGCATGTGGGTTATACGTTTCTTTGGTTGAATTCAATATTCTTCAAAACCAGAGTTTAATATCGAAACCACAATAAAATAAAAAATACAGAAAAAAATGTTAATCAATATCTAGTGATATTGATTAAAATGATATTTATAAAAATAAAAAATATAATTAATATATATTTTTTTTAAATTATAAAAAAAAATATTAAATATAACAAAAATCTTTTTAAAATAATTTTTAATTGATATCTATAAACATCCGTTAATCAAACCAAAATATATATACTATGAACATAACTTTGTGAAGGAGATGTTCAGTAAAATCAAGACTTTCAACTATCACGTGCCTTTCCAGTTATAATTAATATATTCTGTCTTTGTCTCCGTCATCTCTTGCAGCCAATGAGGTCTTTGTCTCCGTCAACCTTTTTTTATGGTTTATATATATATATATATATATATATATATATATTCTGCTGTATAAACTTAAAATTTTTATTATAAATAGAGCTTATGTACCCAAACATCAATGGCATTTAACTAGAGCTTATGTACCCAAGCATCAATGGCATCATCAAAATGTTGATTTAATCAACTCAAATGTGTTTCTTCGACTTGAGGAAACCAGATGAGATATTAATTTATTATTTTAACTACAAATTATTAAGGTTTTCATAATTTTTTCAAATTACTTTTTTAGGCAAATTTTAGATATGTAGCAAGGCAAGTTGTTATTCTTATTTTAGATGTCTAACAAGGTAAATTTTTTCGTATTGTTTGATAATTAAAATTATTTTCATTAAAACTTAATTTCTATTTGTTGTTTATTTTTTTTCTAAAAAAAAAATATAAAACTTCACTAACAGCTTTATAAAATTATAATGAATTAGTAAAACATTAAAATTTTAATTTCGATGATTAGAATCAATCTCTAATAATTTCAAATATATATATAAAAAAAGCTTTATTTGAAAATTTTGATTCGGTTATAATTTATACTAGAAAAAAGACCCTGCTTTGCCGGAGAACTTTCAATTTTTTTTAATAATTTTTTTTAATTAAATAATAATAAATTAATTTTAAATTATCTTTTATTAAATAATAATTTTTTATTAAATTTTTTATTTTTAAATTGTAACAATATTAATATAATTATATTTTGTTACTTATGAAAATTAAATTTATAAAAATTGTTTATTTATAAATTACATAATATACATTTTCAAATGTTATTTATATATATTTTTAAAAATATTTAAAATTTATTGTATGCTGTATATTTTTATTTATAAGAGGTAAAAATAATCAATAAATAAAAGAAAATAAAGTTATGGTTTGTATTTTATTCTCTCGTAGGATCGATTTTATCACATAGGTTAGCAGCAAGTTCTTTTTTTTTTTTCCCGATCGGATCGGGTACGGATCCTAAATCGACCCGCGACTCAACGTGCGGACCACCTATTTAAATACATCATTTAAAATTAAATTAAAAATAATCAATAAAATAAATTTTTTTAAGTTTTTCCCCGAGCTAGTCGGGTACGGATCCTAAACCGACCCGCAAGTCAACACACGGACCAACCCCTTTAAATATATCATTTAAAAATAAAGTAAATTAATTAATTAATAAAATAATTTTTTAAAAAAGTTTTTTCTGTGTGAATTGGGTACGGATCAACCCCTTTAAATAAATCATTTAAAAATAAAATAAAAAACTAAAAATAATAATAAATTGTTTTTTTAATTTTTTCCCGAATAGGCCGGGTATGGATCTTAAATCGACCCGTGAGTTATTGTGTAGACTAACCCTTATAAATACTTAATATAAAAATAAAAATAAAATAAAACAAACTTAAAATTTAAATTTAAAAAATATATATTTAATGTTTTTTATGTTTTAAAGGACAAAATTATCCCTAAAGTATTTCAAAATAAACTTTTGAGTCTTTAAGACTCAAAAATAAATAATAATAAATTATCTTTTTACCCTATTACCAAACAAAACAAAAAAAATCTTTTTGAAAAATGTTAACTGAGTCCTTCAAGACTCTAGTTTTAATAATAAGAGATTATAATTTTTATTGAAAAAAAAAAAAAATACCCTTGCTATCCACAGTTTCCATACTATGCACAGTTTTATTTTTTTAATAATTTTTATTAGGATGACCATTTGATAACATTAAGCTCACAAAAGTTCGATTTCGAACCTATGAGAATATTTTATATATTATAAATAATTATTTTTTATATTTAATTTTAAAATATATTTAAAAATATTAAAATATTAAAATATTAATATAAATATTTAAATAATAAATTTAAATTAAACATATTTATATGGACATAAATGATCGACCCTTAGATAAGCTTTTAAAAATGTTAATCTAATGACTCAACTTGATCTAGTGATCTAGTCCATAAATACATCTAATAACAATTGAATGAGCATTACGTAAATCTAGATTTGATAATTTTGAATATGATATAAAATTAAATACGATACGGATACAATAAATTTAATAAATACGAAAATAATATAATAAACACGACACGATCAGTGACGGCTCTTAATAGGAGCCCAAAAATTTTAAATTCCTCTTAATATATAAATATAATAGATTTAAATGATTTTTTAAAATTAACATTGTTAATTTTGCTTATTTATGTCTTTTTTTATTTAATTTTATACATTATTATTTAAGAATTATTATTTTTCTATTTATTGTATTAATTAGTCATAATTTATAAATTCTTAAAATTAAAAGATTTGTCACAAAGGTTGAATCACATTTATGTAAATTTAACAAAAGCTAAATTGACTTTCTTACTTCCTCCAACTAAGTACCAAATATATATATATATATATATATATATTTTCATTTTTAGTTAACTACAATTTTTTTTTTCATATAATTTTTCATTTTATTTTAAATTTTTTTCTCATGTTACCATACAACTTTTCATTAACACAAAAGTCATATTGAAACCACTTTATAAAAGATTATAAAATTCTAACTTTTAAACTCAAACTTTGAACTTTATTATTTTAATTGAATATTTTATTTTTCTTGTTTTGATGAAAAATATATTATTTAACAATTGATAGATTTATATTTTTTAAAAAGAAAGTTGTCCATAATTTTAAATAAGATTATTTATTTGATATATTATGCATAAAATTATTTATTTTATGTATTATGTTTCTTTATATATTTTTTATGAATTGATAAAATTTATAATTTTGAAAACGTGTTTATTTTTGTTAGTATATTGCTTGCATATATATATATATATTAATATAATAAGATAAATTTTATAAAAAAATAAAATTTAATAATATATTAATTGGCACCTTCAAAACAAATGTCAAGATCCGTCACTGGACACGACACGTTTAAATACGATTAACACGATACATTTAATACATGTATCGTATTCGTGTTTAGGAATTTGACACATTTTAATAATTTTATTGTGTTTAAAATTACATGACAAACACGAGACACGGTATACATACACAAATTATCAGGTTTTATAAAAATGCTACTTACTTACAACGATCAGATTGTTAAAATATTAATTGTATAAAAATTTATAAAACCACTAATATAAATAAATTTTTCTTATATATAAACCCAAAATCTAAAGACCAAGTATCAAAATTAAGACCGATACATTTTTTTGGATAAGTAAGACCAAATTGATGATGTAGATATAATTGTTTTTTCCTTATCCAAATTACAATAAATATATATATGCTACCAATATTCTTGAGCTTAATTAATTTGTCCATCCAGAAAAATCAAAAGAAGTTACCAGAGGTGAGAAAACCCAAAAATATTGCTTCCTATTCATTGGCCAGTACTGACTACTGAGCAACGCAAGACGTGAATAAGGAAAAATTATTATCTTTCCAATCACGTTGGTCATAATTTCGACTAATTAAATTACATTATATCAAATTTTTTTAAAATTATATTTATTTATTTTTTTTTGAGAGAGAAAAAAAAACGAAAAACACAACATATTTTTCTTTTTTTATAAAAAATAATTTGTGTTTTATCTTAGAGAATAAATATTGTTAGGTACCAGAGTGACGGAATAATGTCTCACAACTAAAATAAGAGATGAGAAAATAGGAACTGAACACACAAAATTTAACGTGGAAAACCCTCAATGAATAAAGGGAAAAACCACGGGGCAAGACTAGAAGAATTTCACTATGAGAAAATATTACAACACCTCTCTCTAAATACTAGGAGAGAACAACCTCACAAAGAATATAAGAAAGTATACAAGAGAGGAAGAGATAACTCTTGGGATGGTTTTAATACTTCTCCTTAAGGCTCTTTATATAGCCTTCAAGGAGGAACTCCTTCGTTGCTCCCACCGATGTGGGATAAGTTCTAACAATTCTCCCACTTGAAGATTTGATTAAACCAATCATATCTTCACACCATTCTTTCTGTCTTGCCATTCCATGTTGCTTACGTTTCTGATAGACCATAGGAGGATCGACACCAAATAAACTTGTCAGTGTTGATTGGCTTTGTCATAACATCTGCTAGGTTGTCTTTGGTGTGAATCTTTTGCATATCCACACTTCCTTCTTCTACTACTTCTCGAACAAAGTGATACTGTATACCTATATGCTTTGTCCTGGAATGAAAGGCTGGATTCCTTGCAATGTGCAAGGCACTCTGACTGTCACAATACACAATAATCTTCTGCTGCTTGTGCCCGAGTTCTTCCATTAACCTTTGTATCCATATTGCTTCCTTGCATGCTTGGGTAGCTGCCATGTACTCAGCTTCTGTAGTAGACAAAGCTACAACAGTCTGTAACTTAGATAACCAGCTTACCGCTCCTCCTGCAAGTGTGAACACATAGCCAGTAGTGGATTTCCTTTTATTAAGATCACCTGCAAAATCTGAATCAACATAACCCCTGACAACAAGTTCTGATCCTCCAAAACATAATGCAACATCTGAGGTTCCTTTAATGTATCTAAGGATCCTCTTAACAACATTCCAATGCTCTCTACCAGGATCTGCCATAAATCGACTGACCGCTCCCACTGCTTGTGCAATGTCTGGTCTTGTACATATCATAGCATACATAAGGCTTCCCACCGCTGATGCATACGGTACTCGAGACATTTCCATCCTCTCTGCTTCATTGCTAGGACTCATACCTGAGGATAATTTACAATTGACAGGAAGTGGGGTAGATATTGGCTTACAGTCTTGCATGTTGAAGCGTCGCAAGACCTTCCTCAGATAATTCTTTTGAGAAAGCCAAATTTTCCTGTCTTTTCTGTCTCGGTGAATTTGCATCCCTAAAATCTTGTTTGCGGGTCCCAAGTCCTTCATATCGAACTCCCTAGCCAACTGTGCCTTCAAATCTTGGATTCGATCTTTGTTGGGGCCTACCACCAACATGTCATCCACATACAACAGCAAAATAATGAAATCATTATCATCAAACCTCTTGTAGTACGTACAATGGTCTGAACTCAGTCTGTTGTATTCAAGGCTAATTATGAAAGAATCAAATCTCTTGTACCAACATCTGGGCGCCTGCTTTAGACCGTACAGAGATTTGGTCAACCTGCAAACCAAGTTCTCTTTGCCTGTTTCAACAAAACCTTCTGGTTGGAGCATATAAATTTCTTCTTCAAGCTCTCCATGTAGAAAAGCCGTCTTTACATCTAGTTGTTCAAGATGTAAATCAAATGCAGCACACATAGCCAACACTACTCTGATAGTAGTAAGTCTGACAACTGGAGAAAATATCTCGTTGAAGTCAATTCCTTCTTTCTGAGCATATCCTTTTACAACCAATCTAGCACGATATCGTTCTACTTGATCATTGCTATCCCGCTTGATCTTGTAGACCCATTTGTTACCAATGGCTTTTCTGCCACGTGGTAATTCCACCAGTTCCCATGTCTCGTTCTTGTGAAGAGCTTCAATTTCTTCCTGCATTGCTGTCATCCACAGAGAAGCATCTGGGCTACTAGTAGCTTCATGAAAAGTTGATGGCTCTCCATCCTCTGTTAAAAGACAGTATGCAACATTGCTCTCCGTAACATACTCCGTGTGCCAATTTGGAGGCCTTCTCTCACGAGTTGACCGTCGAACTTCTACAGCCTCGGACTCAACTGGTTCTGGTACCTCATGCTCTGGTTCTGCTTCAGAAGAATCATCTTCTTGAGAATTTCTATCCATCTGCACTGTAGCAGTCTCTTTTGAAGTGTTGTCATTTGTTTGCTCACTTTGCAGTTCATTTTCTGCAAAAACTACATCTCTGCTGACAACAACCTTGCGGGTAGTGGGATCCCACAGGCGATACCCCTTAACACCGTCAGCATAACCCAAGAATATACATTTTCTGGATTTTGGATCCAGCTTTGTTCTTTCTTGGGAGTTGTACATCACGTACACAGGACATCCAAACACATGTAGAGAAGAATAATCAGCTGGCTTTCCTTTCCACATCTCCATAGGCGTCTTCAAACCAATCGGCGTTGATGGTGATCGATTTATCACATAACAGGTGGTTTTGACTGCTTCTGCCCAGAAAGATTTGGCCAATCCCGCTGTTCTCAGCATGGCTCTTGTTCTATCTAGGAGAGTTCTGTTCATCCGCTCTGCTACACCATTCTGTTGAGGCGTATGTGCAACCGTGAATTGTCTCATAATACCCTCTTTCTTACAGAATGCTAGAAAGTTACCGTCTACATATTCTCCTCCATTGTCTGTCCTCAAGCACTTGATTCTTTTCCCAGTTTCAAGCTCTACTTGTGCTTTGAACTCCTTGAATACTGGAAACACATCTGACTTCTTCTTGATTGGGTACACCCATAATCTCCTGGAATAGTCATCAATGAATGATACAAAATACTTTGCTCCACCCAGGGATATTTCTGGTGACTCCCACACATCAGAATGGATTAAGTCCAGTATGTGTTTGCTTCTCGTAGTTACTTTAGCAAACTTCAATCTATGCTGCTTGCTTATCACACAGTGCTCACAGAAAGGTAAATTGACCATCTTGAGCCCGGGCAGGAGATTGCGTTCTGCAAGGACTTTCAAGCCTCGCTCTGACATATGGCCTAATCTGCGATGCCACATCATCGTCGTTTCTTCTTGGCTGGCTGCTGCAACTGATGCATCTGCCTCTTGCAACGTCTCTCCCAAAAGCATGTATAGATTGCTTGTGATCTTCTCTGCTTTCATCACCACAAGGTTTCCTTTCACTACTTTCAATATTCCACATTCAGTGTGGATCTTGCACCCGAGGTCATCCAATTGTCCAATTGACAATAAGTTCTTCTTTAAGCCCTTCACATGTCGTACCCCTTGAATTTTGCGAACAGTACCATCATGCATTTTTAATCTGACGGTACCGACTCCAGCAATATCTAAGGCGTGATCATTTCCCATGAACACAGATCCTTCCGAAATAGGTTCATAAGTGCAAAACCAATCTCGGTGTGGAGTCATGTGCCATGTCGCACCTGAATCCATTATCCAGACATCATTGAGTTTCTTTCCGCCTTTAGAACTAGTCGCTGCTTCACTATACAAGATTTCTCCATCATCTGAGGTACTTGCAACACAACCTTGGGAGGTTGATGTTTCAGAATTCTTTTCTCCACCCTTCTTATTATGCCAACACTCCTTCTTCGAGTGCCCTCTCATGCCACAATTGTAGCATTTAAGATTCTTCCTTCTTCGAGATTTTGATCTACCATGATTCTGACTCCCACTGGAGCCACGTTCTGTTGATCTGCCTCTCATCACCGTTAAAGCCTCTGCTTGCTTTGAATTTTCTGACCTTTCCTCCTTATTCTTGCGCCTGGATTCTTCTTCAAGAATAGCACCGGCAACATCATCAAAGTGAAGAGAGTCACTAACATTGTTATTTGTGATGTTGATGATGAGTTGATCATACGAATCTGGTAAACTCTGAAGTAGAAGTTCCGCACGTTCATTTTCCGCTATTTTGAAATCTGATGCTGTGAGTTGAGCAAATAGCGTATTCAGAGTGTTGATGTGATCCGTTACCGACGTGGATTCACTCATTCGAAGAGTGTAGAGTTTCCTCTTCAAGAATATTCTGGTGTGAAGTGACTTCACCTCGTACAATTTGTTTAGAACATCCCAAATCTCCTTTGCAGTCTTCTTCTCTGCAACACTTGACAAAACTGAATCCGCCATTGCTAGGTGCAGATTGGCAACAGCATTGTCATCCTTCTCTTTCCACTTTTCATCAGTCATTTCTGTGGGTCTACTTTCAATTGCTTCTAGACAATTATCCTTCCTCAAAATTGCTCTTATCTTCAATTTCCACAAGGAGAAATTTCTCCCACTGAACTTCTCTATCTCGAATTTTGCTGCCATGGTTGTACACGAACTGAAGCGAGTTACACTATTTCACCGTGAATAGTACCGTATACGTGAACAATATTGTACGTATGTCGTACACTAGAACAAATCCAGTATACGTTAACAATTACTGCAAAAGTATACAACCGTATGAATAATAACCGTATCTGTGAATAGTACAGTACAATTGAATAGCCCGTATACTGGAACAGTGACCGTAGCCCGTGAATAGTGCACCAGGTAGGTTCCCAGGAAAGAGAGGTGGGTCACTGATAGACACACTTAAATACCAAGTCTTTCCTAGCCAGAACTTCCCTAGACACTTTCACACTACCACACTTTATTTCCAGCAACAAGAATAATTCTTTTCTGATGTAGAAGATCAGACAATACTGCAACCACAGAGCATACTAAGAACCAACACTTTCACTGCAGCGGAATAAGGACCACGAACCAATGGCTCTGATACCACTGTTAGGTACCAGAGTGACGGAATAATGTCTCACAACTAAAATAAGAGATGAGAAAATAGGAACTGAACACACAAAATTTAACGTGGAAAACCCTCAATGAATAAAGGGAAAAACCACGGGGCAAGACTAGAAGAATTTCACTATGAGAAAATATTACAACACCTCTCTCTAAATACTAGGAGAGAACAACCTCACAAAGAATATAAGAAAGTATACAAGAGAGGAAGAGATAACTCTTGGGATGGTTTTAATACTTCTCCTTAAGGCTCTTTATATAGCCTTCAAGGAGGAACTCCTTCGTTGCTCCCACCGATGTGGGATAAGTTCTAACAAATATAACGTAAAATAAAAATCTAATTTATTTTAATTTTATTGGTCGAAACTATAATTAACGTGATCAAAAAAATCTATAGAATAATTTTTCACTAAAGACTCGAATGACTCATTCAATTTTCACACTCTGCTTAATTGGTTGCCAAAAAATTGACAATTTGTGCCCATTTTGCCAATGACTTTAATTGCTAACTGACGATCGCTTTTTATTTTTATTTTTGATAAAAAAATAAAAAAATATTATTTTTTTATAAAAAAAAGTCTAATAAGATAATAAATTGCAAATATTGATATTTGAATTTCAGATTCACTGAATATTATTTTTAAAAAATATTTATATGAATTAATTGAATTAAATTTTAAATTAAAAAATATTATTAATTATTTCTTAAAAAAAAAAGAAAAGTATATAATAATGTAAGCACCTTAGTATTCCTTCATCCTCAATCTTTTTCCTACTTATTTCAAAAAGGATTAAATCTGAACATCGGAAAAAGAAATAGTAAACGAGAAAGCTTTTGAAAAATTTTGGATTTATAAGAAAAGGTACTTCCCTCTTATCTCGAACCAAATTGGAAAAATTTATGATTATATGGACATCTTCAATTTTGTCCTTTTGTGTTTAAAATTATAACAATGATTGTAACGTCAAAGAAATGTAACTTTAATAGATAAAAATTCAACATAAGCTGCATGTGTTTGAAATTAGTAATTTTATTAAAATTTTAATATTTTCTATAAATTTTTAATATATAAAAGTTCAGTGGGGGCAATTGCTCCTCCCCTTAAAGCTCTATAATGCTTGGCCAAAAAAAAAAAAAAAAAGGCTCTATAATGATGGTGTGTGTGTAAATAATACAAATTTAGAAATAATGATAATTTTATGTATTTTATTCATTATTTGACCATTATATATATGGAAAATGTAAAGCAAGCTTAAAGGCAAAAATATAATTAACTTATTATTTTTCTTTTAAATTTTTTGAAATTAGTGTATTAAATATAAAACTCAATTATAAAATAGTATTTTTTTTAATAAAGTTATTAGTGCAAGAAAAATTACAATTATAATAAAATATTACATATATAAGAAATAAAAAAATTACATTAATTAACCAACGAATAAATGAACAAATCAGTATATAACTGTATAAACTAAACATGAATTTGAACCAAACTCACAATACTTATAAGCATCTCTATTAACCGGATATTAAGATTTTTTTTTTATCATTTCCCATCTTCATGAATTGACTTAAAATAATCCCATTGAAAAGAAAGAAAAGATGACTTACAATAATATATAATCTAAATTTTGATTTTCTTTTTTTGCTTGTAGAGGTCAAGAATTAATATGTTGACAAAGTGGAAACCAATAGGTTGAATTAAATGTTCCCTTTTATTAATTTATTCATAGCAGAAATGTCTATGAGGAATATACGCGTTTTCTATTTTCCAGTAATCCGACAAAAAACCCTTTTTAAATTTGTTAATTTTTCTTATGCACCTTTTTAGTTTTAGGAAATTTCTGATTTTACGAATTTGAGAGCCCAACATTACTTTCCTTTTTATTTTTTTCAATCTTTGAATTTCTCTAAGAATTCTTTTATACTATAATAAGGTTGAAATATTAAAATAATTCTTGAATTATTCTATTTTAAAAAAAAAATAAGTTTCTATATTTTTATTTTATTCAAATAAACTTTTATCTTTTAATTTGTATCCAAATAATATCTTATTTCAAATAAAAAATAATTTAAATATAAATTAAAGATTAAAATCTTATATTGGTATAAATTAAATTTTGTTTTTTGAAAGGCAGCTTTATTAAAAGAGAAGTTAGAAGAACAATAAACAAACACCAAAGTTCACCAAAAAGAATTACAAAACAGTTATAAAGTCAGAACTCTTATCAACCCCTGATTTATCCAACCCATCTGTAATAGTATTAGTTAAGGTCTTACTTGATGCAAATTAAAAATTTATTTCCGTACAAAGCTTAAATCTCTTGTTCAAATGAATCTCATTTAAATATTAAAATTGATGATTGGGAATCAATTTTTTACTTTTAACCACATCATTAATAAGAACAATGAAAAACAAAGACAAAAAAAAGGTGCAAATAGATAACTAACTAATAAGAAAAAATCTACGTAAATTAAATAATTATAAAACAAATGTATTCTCTCCTGTCCTTTTTCTCGTATCTTCGTTTTAGTTTTTTTTAGGTGGCAAGGCCAGATCCCACTGGTTGTATTAAAAGTGTTGATTGAGTTGGTGTTACGAATTAATCAGATATCAATTCAGTTTATAAAATTATTTAAAAATTTTAAAATATATATTAATAATAATATAAATTTAGAAATAATTATGTATTTTTTATCAAAAAAAATCTACTAATCAGATTTTTTTTAAACATTTTTTTTTATTAATTTTTTTTCTCATCTACCTACGAAGTAGGTATGCCATAAGCCATAATCTAATTGATTGATAAAGAGAAAACAAATCCCCACTTGAAATTAAAAAGTACAATTGAGCTACACATTTCCAATTGCCTCATATTGACTTGATTTCGCGAATGAGAGGTCTTTAGCTTTTGTTTAATGATGTAAGGTTTGTTATCCTTCACACCGACAATGAATTTTTAAACTTTACAAGGATAGTTTATTATTTATTATTTTTTAATTATAACCAAACGTACACGACATGTGATAACCCTAATATGATGCTCTAACATTGCAATTTTCATGAAAGTTTTGACATTTCATTGATAGGTGAATATTTAAGTTTGACACAGATTTCTAAAAACTCAAGAATAAAAAATTTTAATCTTTTTTTGTTGTTGTTGTCTTAGATGAAAATGGAAGAGTGTAATTTATATTTAACTATAAAATCAGTTAAGAGTTAATAAATCTCCGCTTAATAATAGATAACAGAGTTAGGATATCTTCCATTATTTTTTTATAAATTATTATCTAATATAATTTTAATCACAATTTATAAGTATCCTTTTTACAATTCATAAATGAATCATATATATATATATATGAATAATGCTAATAAATGTATTAAAAAATAATAGATAAAAAAATAATGGAAAAGAGCCCAACCCTATAAAAAAGATCACAACTCTCTGAAAATTATTAAATTACGATTATATAGTAATCAATAGATTTTCTCTATTATGATTGTCAAGATTTACTCACAAATTAGTTTTGGAGAATAAATATTAATGTAAGACAAATTAACAATAGTCTTAGAATATATATATATATAAATATATATAGCTATATTTTGGTTTTTATTAAACAAACACTAATTACATCAAAGAGGAGCTTTTGTTAAGCTTTGATAGAGAGGTAACAAGTTTCATACGACAACATATTGAATTTTACTATGGAAATTGGAGAATAAATGTTTAGTACTCTCTTAATGTCCATAACTTCTCTAAGATATTGGTGTAAATTGAGTTTCTCATATCTCAATCAAGCGGAATTAATCTTTGCAAAATCAAGTGATTTCTTGCCATCGTGTGCATTTCCAAAAAAGTTCTTCATGTAATCAATAAGCACAAACTCTCTATAAAGAGCAATTCCATCTTTCTCTACCACATGAGGCAAAGGTGCAATCTTTTCTATTTCTCTTGGCATTGTAAAAATGGGTATTGACACCCTTGATTTTGTACTTGTGGTACGAACTCTATGCTCTGCACTTTTGTACTTTCCATTGCTTAGTATCTGCAAATAAAATACAAAATTATAAATGTGTAATTAGGTTTAGAGATGGGGATTGTTTGAATCTTCAACTTGTTTCACATGACAAACTTTTAATGAAGCAAAAAAGGGTCTCAAAATCATTAAATATTTGATATTTACCTCTAACATATCCCCAACATTGATGACCAAGGCATTGGGAGTGGGAGGGATCTCTATCCACTCTCCCTTCTTTCCAAAATCTATATCTTCTTCGATTTTTACATATAAACCACCAATTCCATCTTGTAACAAGACAGTAAGAGTACCCATATCAGAGTGACGTCCTACTCCTACGGTAAGATCTGGATTAGGACATTTTGGATAGAAGTTCATACTAACCATCTTCTTGTCAATAAGTACATCAATCATTGAGTCTTCTGGTTTCACCCCTAAATTTACCAACAAAACTTGAAGCAATTTTTTCACCATGTTGATTGATGTCCTCAAGTACTCAAGTACCACCCCCCTAGAAAGTAAAAATCAAATAAAAGGATCAAAATAGCTTATGAGAAACAAAATATCCACATAATTATGTAGGAATATTGGAGATGCATGCAAAGGCAAAACCATGTACAAAAACCAGTAATTTATATTTATATATCTCACTTGATCTCTACAGGCCAATGCTCAAGAGCTTCATCATCATTGGTGTATTGCATGAGGATATAATCTTTCCATTCTAATGCTTTCTCTTTCTCTGGCGCAAAGCTGGTCCCATACTTCACTAATGGAGTTGGACTAACTTCTGAACGATAAACAGCCTTCCTTTCAGGGGGCAAGCTGAAGAAGTTATGTGCAGTATCTTTAAGTGACTCGAGAAGATCAACAGGCACTCCATGATTAACAACTTGGAAGAAACCAAGAGTTTCAGCAGATCTAACAATTTCCTTGGCCACTTCATCGTGGTTAGGGCCATCGAGTTTCGACAAATCAATAGGTGGCTGCCCATGTTTTCTGGCATTTTCTTTGTCTATTCGCTCTTTTGGTGGTTGCATGTAAGCCTCTGGCACTTTCGAAAGGCCTGAATCCACCATTCCTTTGACACCATTTCCTTCTCGGACAACAAAGTTAAAAAGAGAGTTGCCATCCTCAAAAGTTGGAGCCATTTGTGAGTGTGTAAAGAAAAGGGTTTATGCTTGTCAAAGGTGAAGAGAGTTTATTTGATGAAAACCAGAGAGAAGGCCATAATATAAATAGTGGAGAAATGGTTGAAGTTTTCTTCATGAACTAATAATTAATTAATAAATACATAATCGTGATGACGTTGAGGAAATTGATCTGAAATTTTCAGCAAGACAAGAAGCAGGGTTTTTTAAACAAAGGAAGGCAACCAAAAGGGAATTACTCAATATTGCAGGCATCTGCTTTAGAGCAAATTAGAAGGAGATCTTCCAAGGCTCTCAAAGTCTAACATCCACCTGCAAGAACATCAGCAGGGACGTAATATCTGACAATCCGTTTATTTGTATCGTGTTTGTGTAATAATTATATTTAAGGTGTTATATATTTTTACAAATTTTAACACGTTAATAATTTATATTATATATATTTTGAAATGTTCGTATATTCGTGTCTTGTTCATATTATTTTCATGTCATGTTTTAATTATTTTTTTAGTGTCGTGTTTGTAATGTATAATTGTATCACGTCCAAAATTAACAATTCCATCACGTAGCCGGCTTTTGAATTTAGGGGGCCAACATTGTTTTTTAAGGATTTTTTTTTTACCTAAAGGTTAGTTGATATATCATCAATAAATAAGTAGTATAATCTGTTATGTAGTTTTTTATTATTAAAACCAAATTAAATTAATGATTTTAACTTAATTCACATTATTGAAAAGTACACAAGATTAAGCAACAAGAAAAGTAATTCAATAAAAAATTTCCATTGTAGAATGTTAATTTTCTAATCCATCTCTATTTCTATAGAAAGCAATAGATAATATAATTTAATCACGTACATTTTCTACAAACAAATAAAGTTTTATTATATTTGTTAACCATTTAATTTAAAATTAATTGGTAAATTATGAAAAGATTCAATCCAAATATAAGATCACAAAAATGTCAAAATTTTGCAGATGTGAAATAATATCTTTTAGTAGGCCCCCATCAAATATAGATAGAGATAAAATAGCCTACTATATGATAAATACGAAATGAGTAATAAGCATGAGTAACATACAAAAATAACAAAACAAAACCTGAGCTCTGATATCATGTTAAGTTTTCAACTTAAAATCAATTAATAATAAGTGAAGAGACTCAACCTTAGACCTATTCAATGGTCGGGCTACCTGCCGAAGCTTGAAGGCCCGTCCAATATTTGGGAGGGTTTGGACAAAAAGTATTAAGCTCGAAATATGAGTTTGAGCAAAAAAATGAGGCACGTTTAAAAAAGGGTCGAGCCTTGGCTCAACAATCAAGATCCGAGCCAAGCCTGTTTTTCATTTATATAATATAATATATATTTTTTATATATACATTATATAATTTATATTATATAAATAATAAATATATATAATATAATAATATAGAATAAACATTTAAAAATATATTAAGTTATCCATATTTTAAAATTTAATAAAAGAAAAAAAAATACTAAAAATTAAATAAAATTAACATATCTATTTTTAAAAAATTTAGAAAAAAAAATATGAGCATGCTTAACGGATTTGTACTATCCATATACAAATATGGACAGATTTAGGTTGAACTTGAGACTCATATTTAGGGTTGGATCGGATTTGGACAAATATATGTTATGTTGACATCATATTTAAATCTGATCCGAATCCAATCCAATCCATAAATATCTCTACTCAACCTGAATATAAAAACATAAAAAATTCAAAATTTAGTAAAATAACACCATTTTAACAATATTTATTCCAGTCTTGACCTAGTGAAAAAAAAAAAAGATAGAACGAAACTTGCGCCAATGTGATTTTCAACTCTCCACTTGCGGTGACATCTACCTATCTACGTCTAAAGTTCACAGTTCTCGAAGTACATGCATAGACTTTTTTTGTTTTTTAATTACAAATACATACAAAGACTTTGTTACGAATGGTTGATGAAAAACATTTTATAATCAGGGGAATGCCTTATTTGTATAAATAAATCAAATATAATTTAAATATAAGACGTCGAATATATCTTATTTGTATAAATAAAATAAAATAAAATACTTTTAACATATTTGTTGCATAAAAAGATTACTAAAGTATGAATAATAAAATTCAAAATGAAAGTCTTACCGTATATTAAGTGCACACAAACGTCAGAAGCTGCCAAAGACAGTGGTATTTATCTTTGATGTAATTCTTTCAATTATCTGTTCAGGTCATAATATATTTATGGATCGAGTTATTTATTCAATTTTGACAGATTTGATTCAAATTGGATCAAATTTAAAATAGATTTTTGATAATTTGAATCAATCCAATCCAATCCAATCCGATCATGATTATTATTCAAATAATAAAAAATTATTATTTAAATTTAATTATTTTTTTAATATTAATATAAAAATAATATTTTAATATATTTTAAATAAAAAAATTAGTTTTCGGACCAGACCAAGGTAAGAAAATTATTTTTTCATCGAAACCGGCTCGACTTATGAATACCTCTAGTTGATTGATACTTCTATTTTTTGTTTATGAATTTTATTACAGAATGCTCTAAGAACATTTACTTAAGATTAATTAAAATTTTATTTATACTAATATTTTTTATTAAAATTGATAATTAATATCCTGATTGTAATACATTAAAAATATTACTTTATATAAGAAGACCTTAAAGGGTGGATGTAGACAATAAAACTAACAAACCAAATAAATTTAATTTCATTAAAAAACAAAACCCATAACCATAGCTCTAGGCTAACACAAGTTTTACATCCAATCCCCTTACAATTGCAATATTAAAGGGCTTGCTATCACGTAAAACACTCGCACACAATAATAAGTTCAAGACCAATGGAAATATTACACATAAGCAAATTAAATTTACTTGGTTTATTTTCAACCGTGCCCCTTATGGTACTCATTAACAAACTCTTTTATTTATTTATTTTTAGAAAACAATAAATATAAAGTAAAAGCAATATAAAAATATTAATCATATATAAACTTATAAAATTAATTAATTTTATATCGGAATAACTTGACCCTCTTCTATAATCTTCTATTATGAATAATTAATAGCTACAATTCCTTTCTCTTAATAAATGTTTTAGTTTTATTATTGAAAATAATGAGTGAGTTGGGATGAATTGTTTGATGGAAAATATTATGATTATTTATTGTTATAAGCAAATCCAAGAAACACCTAAAATAGATTAAAATTAATAACATCATCTTAATAGTCCAAAAATCCAGCATAACTGAAAATCATATAAAAAATTTTGAATAGAAAAATATTGATGATTTTAGAAACCCAATTCCATGCGCACGATATGTTAACTATAGTAAAAGCTCAGAAAAGCGACCCCTAAATTTTGATCAATGGGTAATATTTTATAGACATGTTCAAGGGGTCGAGTTACTTGTTCGATCCGATAAGTCTGGCTTGAATTGGGTTGGGTTTAAGAAAATATTTTTATAATTTGGGTCGGTTCTATTATACTCGAATTACTATTCGTTAAATAAAAAATATTTTTTATTTAAATTTAATTATAAAATATAAAAATATTAATATAAAATTGTTAAATGTGTATATCTCATGGGCTATTTCTTTTTTGGGTATATCTCATGGGCCTTTAAATCCATTATTGTATTTATAAACAAATGCTTTGTAACCCTAAATAACAATTTTCATTTTAATCAGTTTATTTTTATCTCCAATTATTATGGTATCAGAGCCACGGTGGCTTCCCTTGCGATCCGCGATACCATGGTTGATCACTTTGCTTCCGGTTCAATTCTTAATGCTTGATTCTTAATTAAATCATTTACTATTGTTTAGTGTTTTTTGTGGGGTTTGTTACTGCCTTCTTGGTGGGTTAGTGTTGGCTTTTGTTTCTTGGTGGGGTTTGACTACTCAATCTTCTCATGCGTCCCAAAGTTGTTCAGCTTCTTCTAAGCAGGTTCATCGAAACGAAGCTTGTCCCATCACTGACTCTACCACAAGTAACTCTGCACCACCATGTGAGCGAATTCCTTCTAAGCGTTATCATGATTTTCATTGTTTCTTATCTACTATTCTATCTGTTTATGAACCTAAGTCTTATCGTGAAGCAAGTTCTGATCCTCTTTGGCAAGTAGCTATGAAAGAATAATTGGATGCCTTAGCGAAAACTCATACTTGGGATCTTGTTGATTTACCTCTTGGAAAATCTGCAGTGGATTGTAAGTGGGTTTACAAGATAAAGATTAAATCAGATGGGTCTATTTAGAGATATAAAGCCAGGTTGGTCGCCAAAGGGTTTACGCAAGAGTACGGTATTGATTACGAAGAAACTTTTGCTCCCGTGGCTCGAATGACTTCTGTTCGAACTCTTATAGCAGTTGCTTCTGTTCGAGGTTGGGCTTTGTCACAAATGGATGTCAAAAATGCTTTCTTGAATGGAGATCTACGTGAAGAAGTTTATATGAAACCTCTTCCCGGATTGTCTTGCCAAACTAATCATGTATGCAAGCTTCGATGAGCTTTATATGGCCTTAAATAAGCACAACGTGCGTGGTTTGAGAAATTCAGCACTACTATGCTTGACTCAGGATTTGTGCAGAGCCCTCATGATTCAGCATTGTTTATTCGTCGATCTGAGAGAGGTATTGTGTTGTTTCTTCTCTATGTTGATGATATGGTGAATTGGTGATAACTGGAGATGATAAGCTTGGTATTCGAAATATAAAAGATCATCTTGGTAAAACCTTTGAGATGAAGGATCTGGGTCCATTACGGTATTTTTTAGGTATTGAAGTTGATTCTACCTCTCATGGATATGTCTTGTCTCAGGTGAAATATGCTTCTGATCTTATTTCCAGAGTTGGTTTATCTGATAATAAAATTGTTGATAGTTCTCTTGAAACTAATGTCAAATTGAAAGCTACAGATGGAGAACTTCTCAATGATGCTACTCTTTATAGACAATTGGTTGGTAGCCTTATATATTTGACGGTTACAAGACCTGACATTAGTCATGCAGTTTAGGTTGTAAGCCAATTCATGACAGCACCTCGGACAATTCACTTTGATACAGTTCTTAGGATATTAAGATATTTGCGAGGAACGCTGCATAAAGGTTTGTTGTTTTCATCAACTTCTAAACTTGAACTTTGTGCTTTCTCTGATTCTGATTGGGCTGGTGATGTAAATGATCAACGTTCTACAACTGGTTTTTGTATTTTTTTGGGTGATTCCTTGATCTCTTGGAAAAGCAAAAAGCAAACGGTTGTAGCTCGTTCTAGTGCTGAAGCGAAGTATAGAGCCTTATCAGACACTACAGCAGAGATTATGTGGTTGTGTCGATTACTTATGGATTTAGGTGTTGAAACGCCTACTCCTATTTCGCTATTTTGTGATAGTAAGAGTGCAATTCAAATTGCTCACAATGACATTTTTCATGAACGGACTAAACTTATTGAAATAGATTGTCATTTCATCAGGCGGGAGATACGCAAAGGCACCACCTTGCTACCACATACTTCGTCTGAATTATAAGTGGTGGGTCTTTTTACGAAGTCTCTTTCATCTTCAAGTTTTCATTATTTAGTTTCCAAACTCCAGATGTTTCTTTTCAAACCATCTTAAGTTTGGGAGATGTTTCTTTTCAAACCATCTTAAGTTTGGGGGACTGTTAAATGTGTATATCTCATGGGCCTATTTCTTTTTTGGGTATATCTCATGGGCCTTTAAACCCATTATGTATTTATAAACAAATGCTTTGTAACCCTAAATAACTATTTTCATTTTAATCAGTTTATTTTTATCTCCAATTATCAAAAATAATTTTTTAATATTTCTTGAACAGTAAATTTTACTTTTGAGCAGATCTAGACCCTGGGTAAAAGAATAAAAAATTTCCAAACAACAACCCTGTCCATGGACAAGATTATAATTCATATTGACTCATTCAATTCTTCCATTTTCTTTTTCTTTTTTATTGGAATTTTACCATATTCAAACAAGCATGACCTAAGTAATTTGAAATTGAAGCATATTTAAAAGCGCTTATATAGGGTGTCTGGCCAAGTCTATGAAGAGTTTTTTAACTTGTAAAAGCTGAAGTGATTTTTTATTTTCAAAATTTTAAAATTTATAATTTATACGAGAAGCCAATTTTGAGTTTTAGAGGAAGTTATAAATCAAACTTTTTTCAAAAAATGCTAATGTGAATATTTAATGATTTTTTATATTCTTACTTTGCCCTTCAATAATTAAATGAGAAAAAAAATTAAGTTTGTTTTTATTCTTTTTCATTCATGGAGAAGTAAAAAAAAAAAAAAGGATAAATTACATAGATAGTCATTTAACTTTTTGGAGTTTTTTTTATTTTGGTCACCTAATTATGAAAAATATCAATTTAATCACTCATATTATAAAATTTTATTTTTTGGTCACCCAGTCGTTAGAGACTAACGGCTAGATGACGTGGTAGTATCATATCATCTGTTAGATGCCATGTGACATTGCCACGTCATCAGACATGCCACATGACATTATCCAGGTTGCATTATAAATTTTGAAAAATAAAATTTGGAAATAAAAAAAAAAAAGATAAATTACAATTTTGATCGCTTAACTTTTTGAGAATTTCTATTTTGGTCACTCAACTTTGAAATTTTCATAATTTGGTCACTAATGTTTGTGAAAACTTATTTTATTAATATTTTGGTCTCCATTGTAGAGCTGCTCATGGGCCGGGCCGGGCCGCGGCCCGTTTTTTTTTTTATTTTCTCTGCCCAGGCCCGGCCCGCCCGTTTAGGCCCGAAACACTGTTCATTGGAATAAAAAAAATAATTTTTTTTTTTTAATTTTTTTATAATTAAAATTAAATAAAATAATATTATTATAATAAAAATTACTGTTCCGGGCCGGGCCGGCCCGGAACACTAAATATCCTGCCCAGGCCCGGCCCAACGTTTTTGAAATTAACTATAATAAATTATCTTATTGTTTTTGTTATATATATTAAAATATCATGAGATAATAATCAAATAAGCATTCAAACTTTATAAAAAATAAGAAATAAGCTTTCAATATTTTTATTTTATAGAATTAAAATTATGAAATTTTATTTTATTGTAATTATACCTTTTATATTTGAAAAATTGATGAAAAAATCCAATTACCAAAACTATTAAAATGATTACTTCAAGTATTTGACATCCAGATCATTCAAATAAATTTAAGTTAGTATTTATTATAAAGTACATCAACCAACCAAGAAAATTTAATCGAAATATCAAAATTTTTATAATGTCAAGATTCTAATTATAATGAAAGTTCGTAGTTTTAATTCCATGCAATAAAATAGATAACAAAAATAATAAAAAAATTTATTATATTAAATTCCACAAATATTGGTGATTAAATCGTTATAAAACTATGTCTACGGTCATATGTTCAAAATGAAGACCAAAATATTAGTAATTTCACAAACGTTGGTGACCAAATTGTAAACTTTTCAAAATTAGGTGACCAAAATAGAAATTTTCAAAATGTTAAATGATCAAATGTGTAATTTATCTTTTTTCAATTTTTTTAAAAAAATTCATAATGCTACATGGCATGTCAGATGATATGGTAATGTCCAATTGCATCTGATAGATGATGTGACACTACCATGTCATTTAGCCGTTAGTATTTAACGGTTAGGTTACCAAAAAATAAATTTTTATAACATAAGTGATTAAATTGATATTTTTCATAATTTAATGATCAAAATAAAAAATACCGAATAATTAAATGACTATCTATTTACCCAAAATAATATGTTGAAAGGAACCCAAATTTCTTTAGCAGACTTGTTTTGGGGCTTTAAGATTTAGGGTTTTTTTTTGGATTTTGTTAAAGAATTTTTTATGTATTCTGGTTAAAATATTATTTATAATAATATTTGTATTAAATACAATAATTAATAATTAAATTGATAAATTTTAATATATTAAGAGAATTACATTACCTCATATAATTATTTTAAAGAGTATTGCAACCAGATCTCGCGACCCGTTAAGCGATGTTTAAAATAATAATAATAATAATAATAATAATAATAATAATAATGGGGAGAAAAAGAGGAAAAGACGACTTAATTGTCTTAAGTAAAGTAATTGAGGGTTTGAAAACAACCTCGGAAAAGAAATGGAGTCGCCACCAATCTTTTTTGGTTAAGTGTGATCGGCCACCTATTAAAACCGGTTTTTATAAAATATTTTAAAATTAATTAAAATATATATTTTCTAAATCGATTTTGAAGTCTGCGCTTTGAACTAGAGAAAACAAGTGTGGGTTCGGGAGTCGGTTACATGCGGGGAAGGATTAGCACCCTCACAACGCCCGCATAAAACGATATCTTATTAGTCATGTGTTATCTCAAGTCTCGGTGAAAGTCGGTTTTATATTTGGTGTTTAAAAATAATTTCCTTAAAAACAATCATATTTTATTTGAAAATGATCCTGAATTTATTAACATAAAATTTCCCATGCTTCTCGACAAACTCGGCAAAACATTGGAATTTTTCCTCGATTTTGAAATTCTCCGAATCACCCTCATTTTTTGAAAAAAAAGATATTCCGTCGTTAATGATAATTGATGATATTCTCCCCGGCAGGCCCAAGAGAAAACTTATGAATTATTTTAACTCGGGAATAATCTTGTTTTATAAAAACAATATTTATTTTTCATATATTTTGAAATCATAAAAGAATGGTCATGAATATGCAAAAAAATTACTAAGGCAAAAATTAAACAACATGCATATTTATCCTGACATGCCGTAATCTAGATGACATGACACATTAATGAATGACATGGCATATGAATGATTGACATGACAAGCTTGTCATGGCAAAATCCAAATGACATGGCAACATGAATGAATGACGTGGCATGCTTGACATGGCAAAAATCTGAATGACATGGCATATGAATGAATGACATGGCATATGAAATGAATGACATGGCAAATTCTAAATGACATAGCATATGGATGAATGACATGGCATGTGAATGAATGACCTAGCATGCTCTAAATGATATGGCACATGAATGAATGATATGGCAAGATCTAACTGACATAGCATATGTATGAATGACATGGCATGCTTGACATGGTAAGATCTAAATGACATAGCATATGTATGAATGACATGGCATGCTTGACATGGCAAAATCTAAATGACATAGCATATGTATGAATGACATGGCATGCTTGACATGGCAAAATCTAGATGACATAACATATGTATGAATAACATGACATGCTTGACATGGCAAAATCTAGATGACATAGCATATGTATGAATGACATGGCATGCTTGACATGGCAAAATTTAAATGACATAGCATATGTATGAATGACATGGCATGGCATGCTTGACATGGCATGGCATGCTTGACATGGCAAAATCTAAATGACATAGCATATGTATGAATGACATGACATAGAAAAAATGACCTAGCATGCTTGACATGGCAAAAATCACAAAATGACATCATCATAAAATATTCATAATCATATCATAACCAACTAGCAACATGGATATAAAATGACATCAACATGGAATATTCATGAACATAGAATTTTCATAATTAAAATGACAAATGTAAATATCATGGAATATGCACACATCATCATTTTAAAATTGATTTTTCATGTGAGGAATCACATAAATAGCACATGTCGAAAAAATATTACCGTACTCCCGGCAAACCCGACAAAGCTTAGAAAATAATTCTTTCATATGACATTTACATGATTTCGAGTACAACAAAAACCATACGTTTTGATTCCATAAACACGTGCGTTGAATAATTTCCTAACCTCTCCGGAAAATATTAAGAACTAATTCTCGCCAAATGTTTAGGAAACCAAAAAATACGTTTTTATGCCAAATTAAGTAAAAACATTTTTAAATATGAAATGCATAAAGATGTATTCCTCCCTTGAAGTAAGGACATCTTTATACCTAAAATGGTATCCGACTACCTTTGCAAAAAACTTAAATTGGATTTTCAAAAATCGAGAGACTTTGGGCTCGGATTTGAAAAAATTGGAATTTTTGGGATGAAAAAACTCATGGCCGAATACCCCTTGGAAAAGGCTCTAGTTTCCCTAGTTTTGAAACCCGGGTTGACCACCCTTGACCCGATTTTTATAAAATCAAAATTTATTTTTGAAATGACATAGAAATCAACTTAAGACAGTAACTAATGTTTCAAATCAGCCCCCCTTTGTATACTAATAAAAACAAAAAATTATTAGTTCTTAAAAATAAATCTGACTCTTACAACCAGTTTTGAAAACCTATTTTTTTACCCTTCTAAAAAATTTCAAACAATTCTGAACAAATTAGTGCAGACCTAGAACATGTTTATATCCATGGGAAAAAATCAGCTTAATTTTTGGACCAAGGATACCATGACCGAATTTTTACCAAAGTCAGAACAGTGAGCTAAAAACTGCTTGATCAAAAACCATTTTTTTGACCATGATTAAAAATATCTAAAAATCTTGAAAAAAATACCATGACATACTCTAAATGTCTACTATATGTGGTAAAAAACTCATTTTATTTTGACCAAAGATGAGTAGTGAAAAAAATCCCAAAGTCAGAATACCCAATCTAAACTATCACTCTTTCAACTAGTATAGGCAAGGGATTTTTGGCTTGAGATCATTGGTTGATCTTGGCCAAAAACCTAGTTGAAAATGTCATGAAATGCATGATTTTACAACCCACAATCATATGACAATGAATCAATCATGAGTTAAAAATATGAACAAACAAGCAAGAATGATCAAGCAAGAATGATCAAGTAAGAACAAGCACAAAAACATCTCCTAGTTTTGGCCAAAACATGAAATATGTAAAAAAATTGTCAACTTGATTATTTGATAAAGAATGAGAATAAAGGAGAGGAAACTTTTAAAATTTATTTTTGAAAACATTTTTATTCAACAGAAAGTTAGCAAATCATATGGAAGACAAAGAACATGATATCAAAAGAAATAAATGAAGAAGAAGAAGAGGGAATAGCTACCTAGCTATTGGTTTCCAAATCAAGCTCTCCAAATCCTTCTCCTTTCTCCCTTTTTTTTTCTTCTCCTTGAGAGGTTTTTTTTTTGCTGCCTTTCCTCTTCTCCAAAATATAGTGAGTATTGTATCAAAAATGAATTCTCTCCCTTTTATTCCTCTTGGCCAGCTGCCCCCTTTTGAATTGTAGAGATTGTTGCTTATTTTTTAAGCCTTGTCTCCTATCTTTACAAAATATCTTTGTCATTTGTCAAGATCATGGAGACTACTATTAAAATATCTTTCTAGGTGGCATTTTTAATCCTACTTGGCATCATCTCCAAGCCTTCACATGCTCTTCACATGGCTTTGCAATTTGGAGACCTCCCATTGGCTCAAAATGCCATGTAGGCAAAGTAGTGGAGAATTTTGTCCTCTTAAAAATGTCATCTTGCTATTCAACCTTGGCCACTTGATTCAAGATGATCACACTCCCACCTTCATCCAAGGGCTGACCGAAAATGGCCTGAAAATTTTCAAGCCAATAATCTTTTTTATTTGCAAAATTGCCTATTTTCGGTTTCTTCGATAAAATTGTATTTTGGCCCCAAACTTATTTTAATTGCAAATAGACCCCAATTTTAATATTTTATTTTCCAATTCATCCTATCCAATATAAAACTTAGTTCTGGAGGTTTTCATATCTTTTCGAGCTCGTATACTATTTTTCCCGGATTTTCCTCTAAAGTTTCGGTTTAGTGCCTCCCAAACTTTGTTTTCATTTGAGCTCCGATTATGGATTTTTATTCTCCAATCCCTTACATAAAATATAAGATTCAGATCTGGAAGTTTTCATAATTTTTCGAGCTCGTTTCCTATTTTTCTTGGAATTTTGGATTAGTGCACCCGAATTTTGCCTTTTTTCATTTGAGCTCCGATTCCGGATTTTTCTTCTCCAATCCCTTCCATAAAATATAAAATACAGATTGGAAATTTTTCATAATTTTCTAAGCCCGTTTCCTATTTTCACCAGAATTTTTTTTGGAATTTCGGGTTAGTGCACCCGCACTTTGCTTTTTTTCATTTGAGCTCTGGTTATCAATTTTTTCTCCTCCAATCCCTTCCATAAAATATAAAATTTAGATCTGGAAGTTTTCATAATTTTTCGAGCCCGTTTCCTATTTTTCCCGTAAATTTCTTTTAGAATTTCGGGTTAGTGCACCTGAACTTTGTCTTTTTCATTTGAGCTCTGACTCCGGATTTTTATTCTCCAGTACCTTCCATTTGATATAAAACTCAGATCTGGAGGTTTTCATAATTTTCTGAGCTCAGATTCTATTTTTCCTGGATTTTCCAAGATTGCCCTTTAACCTCCGAAACTTGGTTTTACTCAAAACGGGTCCGATTTTCGGATTTTCTTTTTCCACTGCCTTTGTTATGTATTGAATTGGAGTTGGTCCGAAAACGCCCAATTTTTACATCCGAACTCCTCTCCGATTTAGTTTTCCCCTTTTTCAATATTAGAATTTTTTTTTTCGTTTTTTCGTTTTTCCTCCAACCGGCTCTACTTTGGGATTCACTTAAAACTGGGACTTAAGATCTTTTTATTTATTTATCCTTTATCAACTGGAGCTTCAATTTCACCGAATCGGGTCATCTTTGCAGTTTTCTCCAAATTTGTGAAATTAGGTATTTTTTTACATTGAATTTATGTAAACTGTCTTTTAAACTCTCTATCTTTCGTTGCAGACCTCTGATTATCAAAATTCTTTCACCATTGTTCAATTCAACTTCGAACCTTAATTTTGACTGAGAGTTAATTTTTTTAGTGGTTGACTTTTGAGGTTGACTTTTTCGGAATTGACTTTTTCCAAATTGACTTTTTCGTTTTGACCTCCGAATCAAAGTCTTGGAGACCCATTAGCAGAATGAGGCAAGATTATTTTGATTCCGGGAAGTCAAAAAAAAGGAAACTCACATTGTTTAGGGGGTCTGGACAAAATTAGGTGTCTACAAGTATTTTAACAACATTAGTCAACAAAATTCAAATTTTAATTATACAATAAAAATTCATATATTGACAATATCCTTACTATAAATTTTTAGCTTTTTTTAGCCCAAAGAGAGTGTCCACATCGCTCGGTACTGTTCAGCTATTTTTTTTTTTTTTTTGTTGTGTGTAGGGAAAAGAAAGGAAAGAAAGGAGAGAGGAAAAAAAAAAGAAAAAAGAAGAAAGAAAGGAGAAAAAAGAAAGGAATTTTTTTTAATGTATTTTTGTGTGTGTGTTTTTTTTTTTTATTTAAAGTATTATAAATCTTATATATAAATTTACAACATTTTGGAGAATAGGGAGACTGTCCACGTCGCCCTCCTCTTTTTTTTTTTTTTTTTTTTGTGTATGGAAAAGAAGAAAGGAAAAAAAAATTGTGTGTCCGTAATATTTTTTGTTTTTACAGTATTATAAATCTATATAAATGTTTACACGTTAATAATTTGTTTTATGTATATCTTTACAAGTTCGTATATTCGTGTCAAACACGTTCGTATTTTTTTTGCCATCTTTTTAACATTTTTTTTTACTTTAACTATTGTTTTAGACCTGGTAATTGGACGAGTTGGGTTAGTTTCAGGTCAAGTCAATTCAGGTTGAATCAATTCGAGTTTTAAATTTTTTGTTCATTTTCGTGTTTGGATTATTTTGAGTTTGGATCACTTCAGGTTCGATTCATTTTGGGTTCGTATCATTCGGGTTTGACACTCGAGTTTAATTTTTTAATTTTAAAATCAAATCAGATCAACTTTAAACAAATTAATTGATCGAGTCAAATGTAATCAGATTTATTGAAATATAGAAAATAAGTAAAAATAATGTTTAAAAATAAATATAAACATTGTAATTTTTAATTAAAAAATAAATATTTATTAAACCTGATTTTTTAGGATTCGAGCATGATCTGATAATTTTTCAAATTCAAGTATCTGTTTTACTTAAAGGAGTATTATTGTATAGATGAAATCGTTAACCCAATTCATTTACATATTTGTAAATGTATTGTTATAACACAATGTACAAATCATTATAATACAATACACATATCAATGACTTATTTTATATACTTTTAAAAAATCTCATGATAAAACTTAAGAAATTATATATTTATTTTAAATATACTTTTATTTTAAATAATAAGTATAACGATAAAAAATATTATGAAATTATTATAACTTATAAGTATATATATGATAATGAAAATATATAATTTATTTTAAATATTATTATAAAATTATCATAATTAATATAACATTCTTACAATAAGAATAAATTCATTAATAAATTTTGAACATTTTTCTATTACAAGGTGTACATGTGTTAAAAAAATATTGTTAATCTCTTTTAAATTACTTTTGTACTTATTTTTAAATTTAATTTAAAAAAAAAAGAGAAAGTGAAGTGTTGTACTTCACTTTCTCTTTTTTTTTTTTAACCATATGTATTGTCTTGTATTTTTTTTTGTTTTTGTTTTGTCCTTTCACCTATATTTATTTAACTTTTTTTTAATTTTTTACATTTAAAATAAAAAATACAAAGAAAAAAATGTAAAGGGATAAGTGAAAGACAACTTTTTTTTTTTTTTAAAATTTTGGATATTTTCTTCCATAAAAAAGTGTCTACATCATATTTTTTAAGTTGTTTTTTTTTAAAATAAAATTAATTTAAAGTGCACTCCACTTTGTCTTTTTTCCTTTTTTTTTTTTCTTGAGCCATGTGCATTGTATTTTTTTATTTTATTCTTTCATTTACATTTACTTAATGAAAAACTCACCTTGATGATGGATCCATTTTTGAAAATAACAAAAGAAATGAAAATGTGATATAGATAAAGTAACAGATGAAAATTTAATGAGAGAGAAGAAAGTTGACTTGAAATTAAGGAATAATAAATGGATGGGAAAGTAGTTGGTGGGTAAAAATAATAAGGGAGAAGAAAAGTTGCTGAGAATTTGAGAATTTGGAAGAAAAGTTGCATGGGGAACTCATTCAATACTCTCTTTTCTTTTTATTTTATTTTTTTAATAAAAAATAAAAATGTCAATGTATTTTTAATAAAAAAAAAAATGAAGTATCCGGTAGGTGTACTTTTTTCCATTAAAAAAAAACTGAGATTAGAGGAAAGGGTAGGTGAAAAAAAAATCTCCATTTTTTTTCCTGATCTATCTCTTCTCTTCTCTTCCTATCTTCATTTCTCTTTCTAAATTTTCATTTTCTGATGAAAACAACTCTTTCTTCGTTTCTTTCTCTTCACAAAATTTGCTGTGCCATTGTCTTTTTTTTTTTTTCCTTTTTCCTTTTGTCTAAACATAGACAAAAAAAAGATGGCTAGTGCGTTTATTCTCTTCTTTCTCACATACTCATCATCTTATTTCTTTTCTTTCTTTCAATTCCTGCTCCCCATCTCTTTTAATCACCAACCTGCTCCTATCTTTTTCAGACAGCTTTGATAGACCTATGTAATTGATTTTTTTTTTAGTCAAATTGTCAGAGCAGTTGGATAGATGAATTGAGCAAAGGAAATCAGAGAGGGGGAGGCTGTAAAGTTTTCATTTTTCCTTTCCTTTCTCCATCAATTATCTTGGTTTTTTCATTTTCTGTATCTCTAAAGTTGTAACAAAAAAAAGGGATTGATGAATCGAAAAAGAAGAGGGAAGGATGATGTCAGAGGGAGAGGCGGTGCTTATTGCGAGATCCAATCAGTTTGTTTTATATGAAAGTTGAATGGAAGAAAAAGACTAAAAGAGAGAAAAGACAATGGTGGAAGCTTGCATTTTTTTTGGTTGAGATATGTGATTTTTTGTGATTTAAGAAGCATTTTCTCTGTTTTTTATTTATTTAAGAAGCATTTTTGATTTCTTGCAATCCTTGCTTTTGGATAACCTTAAATTCCAATCTCTTTTCTTTTAAAATTTCAGTTCAAATTCATGGTATTTTATGAGTTCAAAGCTACTTTAGAGGGCGAGTTCAAAGCTACTTTAGAGGGCACCAAGCATCACTACTTTAATGTGCTTCAAAGAGGAATTGCTACCCTTCAGTCATGTATTATGTTTTCTGTTATTTATTGCTTTTAAATTATATTTGTGCAAAATAAGAAATTGTCAAAACCTGATTTTTCTATATCTCTTACTACAGTTTTCAGATGAGAGAAAACCAGGAATGGATATGTGGTCTTACTGTAGAGAAAGAGCTGCTGTTATTATACAAAAGCAGATTAAATGTCGAAATGCTAGGAAAATGTTTAAGAACATTAGTCAGGTATGCCAAGTTTTATTCAATGTCAAAATGCTAGGAAAATGTCGAATTAAGGTTAGAGCTTTATAAAATTGAAGTGCATGACTTTAAACTTGGCATGTTTATGATCAAATGGTGGCATCATTACCATATGAATAAAATGTGCATTTTAAGTAGGTATGCCAAGCTTTAGTTGCATATATAATTTACAGCTTTTGGTTGACTATTATACTTAATTTTACTCTTTTTACCTTTGCCTTTTGGTTTATAACTTTATATTGCAAAGTAAATAAATGTTAGTTTAAGAAGGATGTGTTGTTATTGGAAGAATGAATGTTAAAATTTGAACATGTACTAACTACTTTGGTGATTTCTTGAGAGCTGGTATCATTATTAAGCTTAAAGACAGTTTAGTGAGACCTTTTTGGCTTATTGTTTATTCATCCAAGTGACATATCTTTTCTTTCATAGGGTCACAGACATGTTGTGTTTTTTTTGCTTGAGGATGTTCACATTTTTGCTAGGTATTTTCTATTTTTTAATTGGTAATTACACTATTTTTTTGTTTTGCATCTTTAGTGATACACTTTTATGTAGTTTGAGTCTAGAAAAATGGGTATTTGTGTGGAATATATTTGAAGGTCTAGATGAAGATGATAAGCCACAGATTATAGGAAAGATAGTTATTGTTATCAAATATTAGGCGACGAGGAATATGTACAGCTACGTGTTTGCTCGCACAGGCACAAACAACTAATGCGACTTTTTAATGCTCATCCTTAACGAGAGAATTATTACTGTCTTCTTGCCAACGAGTATTGCAATCTGCCATTACTTCTCTGCCCTTACTATTTTTTGGCACAACTTCTATTATTTCACTAATCAAGTCCCCTTGCTTTTTTGCCATTGTTCCATGTTACAATTCAATGCAAATTTATAGAGTTTATAAAGTTAAGTAAAATTTTTATGAAAATGGATGTAGTAAATACAAGTTATTTGATATTGGCCAAAAAAGATATAAGTTACTTGATTGGTACTTGAGTTTTGTTCTTATTCTTTTGAACTAATAAGAGCATATGATTTCTATTGCATGTAATAGTTGTTTAGTGTTCTTCACTTTATTTGATATTTATATAGTGGTTTAATTCTTTAAAATATGATAGATTCACCTCTGATACACAAAGTAACAAAGACGGATAACATACTTGGGATAGACAAATCATTCAAAAGGATTGAATACAAAAGCAAAGAAGAACTCAAACCTTATGTAGAAGGTATGAATTAAATTGACTTTATTTCTACTAACATGTTATTAATTGCAATATAGTTTTCCCATGTAGAATTGTTGCCTAACACTTGGACTATTGTGGATATATTGGAACATTTTAGTATCTTCCTTGATTTATGAAATTTATCACATCTTTAATTCATATTCACCAGTAGCCATCAAAATTAATGGTTGAATGCTAAGTGAGAGTACTTATTTTCATTAGTAAGTAAACTTTCAACTTTAATTTACAAGATGTATAAAATGAAGTTGAATTATTTTTTTTTCTATTTTCTATTTCAATGCATAAATACAAATTATTGAGAAAGAGATAGAAAATGAATCTTGCATAGATCTATATTGTAGTAAATAAAGAATTATACTTATTATTTTGTATGAGTTATTGCTTGAACATGTCTGATAGTGTCTCTGAAGCCAGAAACTTTTCAATCATTGCAATTTATTTTTATCAAACAACTAAATCAGAATCACTCAATCACAGGTGCCTTTAGCTTCTTTGATTCTTTGAGATTTTTTCTTTTATTATTAAGAACTTATATCAATATGTAATCTTCATATTTATGCCTTTATATCATTTTTATAGGAATTCACTTGATAGGATTACAACTTCTGCCATTGCTTTGCAAAAGTAGATTGATTATTTGCATGTTATAGCCTTGGTTGTTTAATCTCCTTATGACTGATTAATTTAGTATCTATGCCAATGATCATTCCTTTTGTTGATGATAGAATCAATACTCTGTAAATTCTTCTTCATTAGATTAGAGGTGAAAGATGGGATTACTATTTCTCAACTTATGAAATTCCTGCAAAAAAAAAAAAATATTGAAGATGGCAGTTAAAATGGAAACTATTTCAAGTTTTCGAACAATTCATTAAATAGTGTATACAACAATGGTAATTGTGTGCATCATTAAGGAAGTTGTTTGATATATGGTTTTAAGACTGTCCAAGAGGTTTTGATAGAAAACTCTTCATGTTATGGGTTTAAGTTTGTTCAAAAGTTTTTGATAGAACTTGGTTTTGTTTTTACAGAGGTTGAGTATAGGTAGTATTTTAGCAATTGAGGGATTTCCTTTTTAGGAAGTAGCCTTTCATTTGATTTATAGCCTATTGATAACCATGATTTATAGCCTATTGATGATCATATTTACTTAGTTCTTTTGGAATTCTCTTCTTACTTTATAGTTTTGTTAATTTTGGTATAGAATTATGCTAGAACTTTTATTCTTTGCATATATTTAAACTTATTTTGATTACTATAATCAAATGAAAATATAATTTTAAAAAAATTGCATAAATTTTTTTTTCATCTGCAGCATAGCGCGGATCTATTTCTAGTTGTAATAATTTGCTCCTTTTCTATTACTTACCTAGTACCTACAGCGTTTTACTGTCAATAGGATTTGCGTAGATTTGGTAATTCGTTCGTTCGTATTGTGTTCGTATATTTTTACGTGTCATAATCGTATTTAAAATATTATATATTTATATAAATTTTGATACATTAATAATTCGTGTTATTAGAAATTTTAACACGTTCATGTATTCGTATCGTATTTGTGTTATTTTTCATGTCGTGTCGTGTTTTATATCATGTTTTAGTAATTATTTTTGTGTCATGTTTGTGTTATTTTTTGTGTCATATCATGTTTTAGTTTTTTTTTTTTTTTCATGTTGTGTAATCGTATTGTATCCAAAATTATTAAATCTAAGATTTGGTATCTCTAAAATACTTTGTTAATCATAGGATTTCATTGTCACAGAAAAAAAAAAAAAAAAAAAGCAGCAGCAGAAAACAGATATGGTTTTAACTTTTAAGATTGTTGTCAAAGTGCGGGATGTAAAATATTTACTAGTAAATTAAAGTACCCTGCATATAGTGATCCTAATCCTCATATTTAAGTTCCTGCTTGGTGAAATTTTTCTCAGCCATGTTCCATAACTTCAACATATCTCAATACCACCTAATTTAAGATTTCCTATCGAGTTGCTGTCTCTAGCTGTTGTAGACTTGTAGTAGATTCCTAAGTCCAATTCCTCCCATTAATTTTATTTTGTTCTTTTCGGATATTATGATCCTTCAAATATATGAAAAAGCTTTAAAAAGAATTAAACATGATCATGTCAAACACATACCAGTATCCGACATTCATCCGAATTTGAATAACATAGCCACGCTACATGCCTTATTTTTCACTTGACCCCTTGGTTGGTTGTCATTTTTGGCAGTACACACAACAAATGATAAAACATACAAGAGATTCTGGTAAGCAGTCTTGATTACATAAAGGGCACCAAAGAGAGCACCTCTATTAACTATATGGCATAAACATTCTATAGGCAACAGTAATTAAAACCCGGATCAAACCGGTTGATCAGACTAGAGCTATCTGGTCCAATAAGGTATATTAACCCGGTGAAACCTTGAACCGGTAAAAAACCGGTTTTGTATTTTTTTTTATTTTTTCAAAAATAAAATGTAATTAATAAGATTTGAACCTTTTACCTATTAATTTTATATTAAAGATCATGCCACTAAACCAAACACATATTTTTATTAATTACAAACTATATTTCATATTTATTTAACATTGAAACTATTTTTTAAATATTAAAAAAAAGTTTTGATCAAACCGGCCGGTTCAACCGGTTGATCGGTTTGACCTCCAGTCCAGTTTTTTAACCTTGATAGGCAACATGTTCTTATTACAAGCAGAATGTGAAACTAATTAAACAGTAATACATATATATATCAGCCATGGAAGACTAGTTTCAATAGTCTTGCTTGGGTAATTCAAAGGAGCATCAAACTTGCTGAAAAGTCTGTAGGAAGAGACTAAAGACAGCACTGCATAACAAATTACTACTATAAATGTGATGAGTACTGATGTTGTTGCTTTATGACAGAAACCAGCAAATGTCCCACAAGCTGCACTCCAAGTGATAGCTGCATCTCCTTTGTTTGCCAGGTAGAGCACCTCCGTTGAGACAGCAGCAGCAGCCATAATCTGGATTATAGCAAAAACAGATTAAAAGTTATGATGCTGATCAGTAATTGACCACACATGGTTAATTTATACTAAAAGTTCAATGGATCTGATCTAGGAGGAAGAAAGTCCAAGCTCGAGGCATGGTGGAGGGACGAGGCATGGCAGCAATAATGGCTGAAAGAAGGGAATAGCCTGCACAAATTCCATTTGCATGCACCGAGTACCTGACAGGTGCAAACCAGTTAATTATTGATGCCAAATAAGGAACTATACATATGGAACACTGCCTGCCTGTTCTCTGTTAAGTATGTTGGAAAATCGGACTGTATTCTAGAGGTGTTTATGGGGAAGATTGAACTTAAATATGGTATCAACATCATATATATTTGCTCAAGTCCGATCCGACTCGAAATATGGGTCTCAAATTTTTTTCAAACCCGCCCATATTTGTAAATGAATAGTCTAAACCTATTTAGGTCCGTCTATATTATTTTTAAAAAAAATTAAATAAATATGTTATTTTATATTTAACTTTTAATAAAAAAAGATTTCTTTTATTAAATTTTAAAACATGGATAACTTTCAAAATATTTAACATATTTTTAAATGTTTACACTATTATATTATATATTATATATTTTTTATTTTGTATATGATATAAATTTCATAATATAAATAAATATAAAAATAATATATTATATAAATAAAAAATGAGCCAGGCTCGGGTTTTGATTGTTGGAATTAAGGCCTGGCTTATTTTCTGAATGGACCTCTTTTTTTTGCCTAAATCATATTTCGGGCATAATATTTTTGTCAAAACCCTTCCAAATATCGGACTGACTTTCGAACTTGAAAAGATAGCCCGGCCCGGCCCTAACCTTTTTTTTTTTTTTTTTAAGCTGTTTTCTTTAAGGTGAAACTAGAATTGAAAATTACCCACACAATGACACAATCATTAAGAATAAAAAATTAAATAAATTACCGAAAATTAGTAAGAATTTCTTAGTGTCCGTAGTAGATCTACTCATGGATCGAGCAGCCCACCCGGTCCGGATCACTGTTCACATATTAAAATAATATTACTTTTTTAAAATTTAATTATAAAAATTAATAAAAAATAATTTTTTTTATTTTTTTAAATAGGATGAACAATACATCTAGGCCGAGCCTGGGTAAAGAAGTAAAAAAAATTCTGGGCCGCTGCCCAGCCCATGAGCAGATCTAGTCCGTGCTATTGGTCTACAAATTTTTCTTGAAATTTTAATATTTTCTAAGTTTCTCAAATTATTTCATATATATCTAAAGAATTTCAACATAATTGTCAACTATGTTAACCGAATTCTTTATTTTTTTTAAAAATATTCGTGTCTGACACATTTTCAAATATAGATATAGGAGTATGATCCTTCAAATATATGAAAAAATTTAAATATACCCATATCGGACATATAACTATATTCGACACTCATCATAATCTAGATAAATAGGTTGTCAATGAGGTAAAATCAAAATTATTGTCCATAATCCATCTCTTTATTCACTAATTTTAAGTTTGGCTTAATGGTTTTCTCTGTAACTGTTTAATTGTATGGTAAATACTAAAACACCTTGTTTAATTTTAATTGTATAAAAAGACAAAATAATAATATTTGGTGTGGTTCTTGGTGGTGTTCAGTAAAAACTGCTAGCTAGCTAGCTCCTTATTATGGAAGATGAGTTTGTAAGTGGAATTTCTATCTTGAATTATCTTTACAGAGTGAGTAAACATGCATGGTGAAACTATTTTTATTTTATTTGAGAGAATGGAGATTCAAACTTAGCTTGGATATACATGTACTTTTTTTTTTTACAAAAAAGGCCACAGCTTAAGGATAAAGGAAAAGATTGTA
The DNA here is from genome assembly GCA_030761205.1 of Fremontodendron californicum. Lineage (NCBI taxonomy): Eukaryota > Viridiplantae > Streptophyta > Magnoliopsida > Malvales > Malvaceae > Fremontodendron > Fremontodendron californicum. Next base: position 5,464,169 of record JAULJL010000023.1, on the reverse strand, counting down.
GATTTTGAAATTCATACTCTAGACTTATTGGATGTCATCTCTTTAAGAGTGACTGTATAAACCAATTGAATTAAGTTCTGAATTCTGGATATACATATACTTATAATCTATGTTACTAAACTTTTCATTTTTTTAAAATATTTGTATTCGACACATATTTAAACATGAGTACAAGATATAATTCTTCAAATATATAAAAAAAAATTAAAAATAAATAAATATACACGTAAACTAAACATACTCGTATTCGATAATTATCCCGAATCCGAATAACATAACTTATAATTGAGTCATATGGGGAAAAAAATGAGTGATCGTCTAAGGTAATTAATAAGAAAGTAGGTAGAGGAGAGAAAGACCTGAAAGCTCCAAGATTAGAGTAGGAAACAGAGCCAAACTCATTGGATTGAGAATTCTTGAGCATGAGAATAAGTGCGGCAAAACCTAAAACCATAGGCAGCAACCGCAGCATAGTCTGAGCAGTTCGCATGCTGCTGGCATTCACCTCCTCATCATTTTCATATCTTGACGATCCCATCAAAGCCATTGGAGACCTTGAAGCAGCGCCACCACCATTAATCTTTTCACTCTTCTCCATCCTCTCTCGATTCTTCCTTCTTCTTCTTCTAGCTGTGAGAAATATGTATATATATGGTAGTGTTTGAATACCCTATTAATGGATTTAGGTAAGGTAGCTGGTGGAATCATTGAATGTCATTCAAGGCATTGCCACAATTTCCTAAGTGCATTGGATATCCACCTTTCGCTCTCACATATGGTTAGTGTTATTATCAAGAGTTAGGGTTATAAATGAACCGGACTTGAACGAACAAGTCTTTGTTCGTATTTGTTTATTTATTTTTGAGCTTGTTCGTGTTAGGTTCATGTTCGTTAAGGATTTTCAAATTGTGTTCAAGCTCTGTTCGTTTAAAATTGAGCGTGTTCGTGTTCGTTCATTTAATGTTCACGAACAAGTTCATTTAAATTAAATGAACTTGTTCGTGAACATTAAATGAACATGTTCATGAACATATAATCGAACATGTTCGCGAACAATTAAAAATATGTTCATGAACAATAAACAAACAAACAAATATAAAACAAGTCAATTTTAAATTATTATTAAATATACAATAATAAAATACAAAAGTAATTAAATTTAATTTATTACTAAATTATTAAATTTAAGTTATTAAATAATATTAATTATATTATAAATAAAATACAAATAATAATAATATTATTATTAATTATATTATAAACAAACAATAAACGAACATAAATGAGCTTTAAATAAACTAATAAACGAGCTTGAAACGAACCATAAACGAACTTGTTCGTGAACATAAACGAACTGAACACACATCTGTTCGAACTCGGTTCGTTTAATAAACGAACATGAAAATTGTGTTCATAATCGTTTATTTAGCTTAATAAACGAACATAAACGAACAGAAATCGAACTGTTCACGAACAGTTCGTCGAACGTCTGTTCGTTTACAGCCCTATCAAGAGTTCAGTTAACGAGTAGTTGTGACGTTGAAACGATTGGTTCAGTTAATAATCGAATCGAAATTTCATTAATCGAATTAATCAATTTTTTATTTATCTTAATCATTAATCGTATCGGATAGGAAGAGATGTAAATTAATCGAACCAAAATTACGGTTAATTCGATCGATTTTCGATTAATCAAAATAAATATCAAATTTACTTTACAATCTATTTTTAATATATGATTTTATATATCCAACCAAAATGCCAAAATAAACTAATTGTACTCCATCCATAATAATATATCCAACCAATCAATATCCAAAAGCAAAACATAATAAAGCTATAATAAAATCCAAATATCAAACATATTAAAACATAATAAAACCCTAAATTCAAATTCCAATTAATATGGTTAATTCGGTTTATTTTCGTTTAATCGAACCGAATTAATCGATAATCAAAATTCATCAAAAACATCTATCGATAATCGAACCAAATTTTTTTTGGTTAACCGATTAACCGAGTAAAATTCGATTTTGATCGATTAATTCGGTTAAAACCGAATAATGAACACCCCTAATAAATATCAATAAAAGATTATTTAATTATTATTTTAAGAAATTTTTTTACATTTAATACAAAAAAATGTATTAATTATATATTTTTTTATAAATAGGATTTTGCTAACGAATGCCTTTATGGCACTCTTTAAGATTATTAGATATAGTAAAATCTTTATCCAATGCATTGAAAATAATGAATAAAGTTGTCAACTTTTATATTTAATACAATATTATTACTATAAATAGTACATTAGCTAACCTTAAAGAGTGTCTTAAAAATATTTATTAGCAAAACCTTTATAAATATCATCCTAACCAATATTATTAGACACTGATAACAATTTTTCTATTATCAATTTGCATGCTTATCTCTCTCCATCTCGGGTCTAGATCCCTCCATTATTTTTGTTATCATTCACACGTATAATTTTTGCAATTTATGATTGGATATTGCATATCCAACCCGTCTATCTCATCAATAAATTGTAATAAATGCATAATTTCATTTACCCTCCTCAACCAACATTATCAATTATCATGTAATATTTCAATGGCTTCTTTTCTTATCAATTGAATTGCTTATTGTCTTTTTCTTTTCTTCTTTTTTTTTTTTTTTTGGTTCAGAGCTTATTGTCTTTTTCCAAACTATAGCATTGACCCTTTTCTTATTTGGGCTCATTGATAAAAACTTCATAGTAATTTTGTTCGTGCTTCACAATAAAGCCTACTCAACTATCAGATATAAATGTAAAATTTAAATCATAAATTAGGATTTTATACTTTTTACAACTACTAAGGTTAACCGTCATGATTAATGATATTTTTTAACAAAGTGATGTTAATGAGTGTTTGTGAATATTGGTTAAAGATAACTAAAAAGATTTTGTTAATAAATGTCCTAAAATTATTTTTTAAAGATATTATATAAAATAATATCACTCAATGTATTAAAAATCATTAATAAAATTATCAACTACTGCATCTAATACAAAGCTAATATTATAAATAATATATTAATTAATCTTAACAAGTACCTTAGAGGCACTCGTTAGCGAAAAAAAAAATTAAAATACTATTTAAAGAAATATTTCTGCATTTAATGTACTATATATTATTAGTCAGTGAATAAAAAATCAAATCAGATCGATCAATCGGACAGGTTGAATCGAAAATCGGTAACATGGCTGGTTTGATATTATATACAAAATCGGGTTTTCTTTGAAAAGGTGGAAAACCATTTTGATTGGTAAAAAACCATTTTTTTTTTATTTTTTTTATAAGTGATAAGATTTGAACCCTTAATCTTTTAATTTTATAATAAAAATCATACCACTAAACCAAATACACATTCTTATTAATTATTTATTATATTTATTATTTATTTAATATTTTTATACATTTAAAAGTATTTTGATCAAACTGATTGGTTCAACTGGTTGAATAATTGGATCGGGAACCAAAAGTTTGACTGATTCAACTTTTGATCTGGATTTTTTAACCTTACTATTAGTAAATTCAAAAAAAAATAATGCATTATTACATATTTCCTTTATTAAATATCATCTTAATCATTCTCACTAAGCATTAAACACTCTTTAACATTTTCTTATTGTAAACTAAAGCAAACAATAAAAGTAAGAAAGCAAGTAAATAAGAAGTAATCAGATATGAGAAATATGGCTAAAAGTTCATTCTCCACCACTAGACAATATTAAGAATCAATTTCAGACCTATCAACATCAATTCTCTATCAAAGTTAACAACCGTAGATAATAACCTCCCGTGTTACCCCAATCCTTTCTTAGTTTGTAGTTAAATAGGACAAATGCCATTACTTAATCTCTAACTATCAAACAACCTAGGATAAACATCTCTAAATTTAATTTAATAGCAGCTTTAAGATGAGAAAGATAGGTTGATCTAAGCTACAAAAGCATGAACATGAATTGTTTAACTTAGGTTATGTTCCACTTTGCAATTAGCGAAAACTTTAACATAATCATTAATCACAAATTGCCACTATTGAATAGAAATCAAAATAAGCTACGTATCAAAACTCCTAAAATAGCATTAGATAATTATCAAAATCTATCTAGTATGCATCCTAAACAAATCAAGATAAAAATCATAAACAATTCATTTAGAAGAACATAAACAACTTTGATAGAAAACTAATATATGATAGAATCTGAAAATTAATTACATAACATGTTTAGGGCTTTGAAATCACCCTTAACCAAAGAAAAGTTTAGCATTGCATAGGCATTGTCAACATAAACATGAAATTAAAAAGAAAATAAGAAGAAAATTAAAGAAAGAAAGAAGAAGAAGAAGAATATTAATTATTCAGCCTCTTGCTCTCTCAAACTCTCTCAAACAAAGAAGAAAACAGAAACTAAAAGCTTGTTGAAGTGTGTATCTGCAGCCCCCCTTGTTCTCTATTAATAGGCAGCATGTAGGGCATCAATTAATGAAGTTGCGGCTCCTCCCTCTCACTTATGCTGACTTGCGGCTAGGGTTAGGGTATTAATGTTTGATGTGTTTAAGGAAAAATACAAGACCTGGCAACCAAGTTTGAATAAAGTAGGAAAGTCTTGGCTGATTAGTTCTCCTACTTTGACTAGGTTTCTGTTTTAAAGGAAAGATGGAAAACTTGGCAGCCAAGGCATGTAGAAATAAGGAAAGTCATAACTGATTTAAATCTCTTACTTTGACAAGGATTAGTTTTAAGGAAAGATTCTTACAATTAATGCAAGTTGACAGCCACTAATCCTACTTTGACAAGGAGAAGCATATATTTCAACTAGGTTATTCAATAAAGGATAATCAAAGGCAGCCCATGGTCTCTACAAAGAGGTTGGCGGCTGACCTATTTTTAACCTAATTTATTTCTACCCATTGGTCCTTGGTGGACTAGGAAAACATGTAAGTCAGCTAGGGTATTCTATAAAGGAAGAATTAGGGCAACCCATGCATGGTTAAATAAAGGTGGCGGCTGAACTTCTTCAAGGTTCAAAAACTTTACCCGCTAGCCCTAATTTGGGTGTGAGAATGTGTTTTCCAACTAGCGCTTTTTGATGCACTCCAAAGAGTATATCTTAATTAAAACCTTGCACTAAAAAGATCAATTGTAAAGTATAGTAGAAGCAAGGGTCGAGTCCTCATGGATTGGGTTTTAATTTATAAGTTATTAGTTTATCACTTATATTCAAAGACAATAAAAGAAAAGGGGGTTTTGAAATAATTAAAAGTAAAGAAAACAAGATAAGTAAAAAGCAAATAAGTAAGAGAAAATGAAATATAAGAGAAATATGGTTAAGGCTTCATTCTCCACCACTAGACATCATTGAGAATCAATAACCAAATCTATCAACATCAATTAGCTATCAAAATTAACAACTGTAGATAACAACCTCCCATGTTACCCCAATCCTTCCTTAGTTTGTCATTAAATAGGACGAACGCCACTACTTAGTCTCTAAATATCAAATAACCTAAGATGAACATCATTAGATTCAAAGTGACAGTAGCTTTATGATAAGAAAGATAGGTTGATCTAAGCAACAAAAGCATGAACATGGATTCATTCAACTTAGGTTATGTTCTACTTCATAATTTTCTGAAAACCCAACATAATCATGAATTACAAATTGCTACTAATGAATAGGAAATGAAAGACAATTACACGGATCAAGATTCTTAAACTAGCATGAGATAATTATCAAGATCTATCTAGTTTGCAACCTAAACAAATCAAGACAGCATTATGAACAATTCTTATAGAAGAACACAAGCAACTTTGATAGAAAACTAATGATAGATAGAATCTCAAAATCAATTAAACAATATGTCTAGGGCTTTGAAATCACACTTAACCAAAAATAAGTTTAGCCTAGCATAGGCATAGATAATATATACATAAAACTAAAAAGAAAATAAAAGAATGGAGGAGAAGAAGAAGAATAATGATGATCTTTGAGTCTCCTCCAAAGATGTTCAGTTTGTGGCTCAAAAGATGGTATTTATAGAGTTTTAAAACCTTGGGAACAAGTCCTTGCTGCACAAGTAAGCCTGGAAGCAAAAAGTCACGTTTTTGGGCAGTTTTCACATGTTTTTCTCGAATGCCGGGCTCTCTGTCTCCATTTTTTTGCTGCATCTTCCTTCACTTCGTCAGCTGATTTGGATGCCCATTTCTTGTCCGATTTAGGCGTATAAACTACCGTTGGAAAGGTATTCAAGTCAGATTCAAAACTCAAGTAGGAAGTTTCTTCAAATAAGGACTTTAACATCATGTTTTCATTGCAACAAGCTCCGGAGGTCAAATCTGTCATCTTGCTTTGCAACCAGAAATTGTTCTTTTTGACTCCCGAGTCTTCTTCCATTTTGTGATTATGATTTTGTAAGTTGTTTACCATCATAATTGACATCTTTTGACTTCATTATCCTTATTGTACCTAAAATTCAAAAACATAATATAAGTAAACAAGATAAAGATCGAAAACATAACAAAAACTAAAGGTAGAAAGGCATAAAATGTATATTTTATGAGCTTATCAGTTTTTATGGATAAAGAGTACATGATAAGCCACTAGTTTATTTATGGAAAATTCGGGTTAGATTTAGCCACATGGTGTCTCCTTGATGGGCAGTCAGCTTTCCTTTTTGCTTGAAGCTTCATTTCTTGTCCAAATTCACTCTTTTCAATTCCATAGCAATCCTTAGCTTCCAAAACACCTACAAAACACAAAACCATATTAAGCTATGAAGGATTTCAAGGAACTAAGCATAAAATATAAGGAATTGATATATGAAAATACATGACTTTAAGAACTTATCAAATTCCCCCACACTTAGTCTTTTGCTAGTCCTCGAGCAAAATCAAATAGAGAACAAAGTAAGAAAACTGAATCTAGTTCACTTTCAATATAACTTATAGATAATCATTGAACAAGTCTTATAAACTAATCAATAACTTAAAGAGTTTCACAAAGAATCATGCTTGATAGTAAAAGGTTTGAGTTAAGCTAACATTAACATAACATATCTCAATAAAAATAGTGCATGTTCAAACTTAATCTCAACTTCTCACATGGGATACTCTCATGATTTTCACTCTTTAAAGTAGTGGTAAAGTGTTTACACTCAATCAATCTCATGAAAACAGTTCTACCATATGCTTGCTTGTCCACCTATTCTCCACTACTTAGATAATGCAACTTCACGAATAAAGAGGTCTTTATTCAGGGTTGCAATGGGGCCAAGGGGTTGTAATGTGGTTAAAAAAATAAAAGGACAAGGATATTACAAAGGTTCCAAAGATTTCATAGAGTTTAGAGACATAATAAGATTCATACAAAGAAAACATCTCAAAACTTCTTACAAAGCATATAGTACATAGGCCGAATATTCATGTTGGGCCTTTTCTTCATTCTAAACATCTTTTTTTTTTCTTCCCACAAGTTCAAGAGATGATTCATATTTCTTTTTTTTTTCTTTTTTTTCACATGGGAATGTATTTGGCAATATTCCCTTTTTTTTTCTCTTGACTTTTCTTTTATTCCCCCCCACACTTATTTCTTGTTTCTAACCCAACTTTTCAATAGATCTTCCTTGTCTTTGCAATATGTCTCAAAACATGCTAATTCATCTTTAGAACAAGGGTAAGGATATAAATAAGTATATTTAGGTTAGGGACAAGATGTGGTTACCAAAGAAATAGCTTATTCAATGTAGGCTCAAATTGGTTCACTAAGGGGGATGTTCTCTTGGAACATCAATAAGGGATGGTTGTTTGGCCCTGGTTATAATCCTAATGTCTCTATCATATTCATTTTATCACATGCATCAATATAGTCTCAAAAGGGTTTAAAGCAAGTTCTAGAGAAACATGTAATCATGAGAGCACACAAGAAAGAAATTGGATTGATATGTATAATTCATCAATCATATAGGCTCAAAAACTCACAAGGAGGATTATACAAGTCAGATTTAAGTTTAAACATGCTTCTTTGTCAATCAACATATCATATTAACGGTTGCTCCATGAAAAATAGTAATGTCCAGCTTAATTCTCATGAACATCTTACCACTAATGATCAAATTTAGACCCAATGCAATTCATATCTCATCATAGTATTGAAAGTAACTAAAACACACTAAAAACAAAACAAAACTAAAGAAAATCCTAAATTTCCCCCCCACACTTAATTCTTACATTGTTCTCAATGTAATTCTATTTTGCCCAAATATAAGAATCATGTGTAAAAGAAAAGAATTACTAATCAAAACAAACTAAAGAAAAACAATAAAAGATAGAATGATGGAGAGTAAGGAATAGCAAATCTGATTATAATATGTGCTCTCCATCCTTTAGGGTTGCCTTCCAAGAAGCGCTTGGTTTATTGTTCTCAGCCTGACTTAGACCCATGCCGTAATTATTTAACATAATTTGGCTCATAAAGTGGTAACTACTTTACATCTTGTATTGGAAAGTTCTCATAGTAAGGTTTCAGCCTATGTCCACTCACCTTGAAAGCATTATCTATTTTTAGATTCTTAATTTCAAATGCACCATGAGTAAAAACATTAGTAATAACAAAAGGTCCCATCCATCTAGAATGCAACTTATCAGGAAATAACTTAAGGCAAGAATAGAAAAGAAGAACTTTTTGTCCAACAACAAAATTCTTTCTTAAAATCATCTTATCATGAAAAACCTTAGTTTTTTCCTTTTAAATTCTAGAATTCTCATAAGCATCATTCCTTATCTCCTCTAATTCTTGTAGGTCAAGTGTTCGTTGCTTACCTGCCTCATTCATTTCCATGTTGTATTGTTTGATAGCCCAATATGCTTTATGTTCCAATTCAACTGGTAGATGAAAAGGCTTACCATAAACAAGACGATAAGGAGACATACCAATGGGTGTCTTGTATGCTGTTCTATAAGCCCAAAGTGCATCATCTAGACGTAAACTCCAATCCTTCCGATTTGGATTGATAGTCTTTCCTAGGATGAATTTTACCTCTAGATTTGACACTTCAGCTTGCCCACTAGTTTGAGGATGATAGAATGTGGAAACCTTATGTGTGATGTTATACCTCCTTAAAAGCGCTTCCATGGACCTATTGAAAAAGTGAGTACCTCGATCGCTGATTATGGCCTTTGGTGATCCAAACCTTGCAAAAATGTTAGTCTTCACAAAATTTGAAACAACTTTAGAATCATTAGTTTGAGTGGCTTTTGCTTCCACCCATTTTGAGACATAATCAACAGCAAGTAATATATAAAGATTGTCATAAGAAAAAAGAAAATGTCCCATAAAATCCATGCCCCATACATAAAAAATTTCAACAATTAGTATGGGAGTTTGAGGCATTTGATTTCTAGCACCTAAGTTACCTGTTCTTTAACACTTATCACATGACTTGCAAAAGAGATATGCATCTTTGAATAAGGTATGCCAATAAAATCCACTATCAAGCACTTTCATGGCTGTTCTTTTGGGTCCAAAGTGCCCTCCACATGCATAAGAGTGACAAAAAGTCAGAATAGAATGAAATTCAGATTCAAGTACGTACCTTCTTATAATCTGATTAGAGCAATGCTTCCAAAGGTAAGGATCATCCCAAATGTAGTATTTAGCATCACTCTTGATCTAATTCCTTTGGTCTATGGTCAACTCTTGTGATAACTGCTTGGTGACTAAGTAATTAACAATATCAGCATACCAAGGAGTTGTTGTGCTTATGGAAAGGAGTTGCTCATCCGGAAAGTTCTCATGCAATGGTAGTGTATCTTCTTCATGAACTAAACGGCTAATATAGTGCGCAACCAGGTTGTCACTATCTCTTATCTCCAAATCAAACTCTTGTAAGAGAAGTATCCATCTAATCAACCTTGGTTTGACCTCATTCTCAGTGAGCAAGTACCTAAGGGCTGCATGGTCAGAAAATACAATTACTTTAGTACCAACTAAATAAGAACAAAATTTCTATAAAGCAAATACAATAGCCAAAAGTTCTTTTTCAGTAGTGGAATAGTTTAATTGAGCATCATTAAGAGTTCGGGAGGCATAATAAATGGCATGTGAGGCTTTGCCAACCCGTTGGCCCAAAACAGCTCCAATGGCATAGTCACTAGCATCTCACATGATTTCAAAAGGTACATTACAATCTGGTGATTGCATGATAGAAGCTGATGTCAAGAGTCCCTTCAATGTTTCAAACGCCTCTTTGCATTTATCATCAAAGTGGAAATCCACATCTTTTTGTAACAACTTGCAAAGAGGTAGTGTTATCTTTGAGAAGTCTTTGATAAATCTCCTATAAAAACCTGCATGTCCAAGAAAAAAATGAACCTCTCTCACATTTGTGGGAGGTGGTAAAGAATGCATAATATCTATTTTAGATTTATCAACCTCTATCCCTCTAGAAGAAATAATATGGCCTAAAACTATTCCTTATTCTACCATAAAGTGACATTTTTCCCAATTGAGTACAATGTTAGTTTCCATGCATCTTTTAAGTACAAGGGTAAGGTTCTCTAAGCATCTATCAAAACAATCACCATAGACACTAAAATCATCTATAAAAACTTCTATGATGTTCTCTACATAATCTGAAAATATGCTAACCATACACCTTTGGAATATAGCTAGTGCATTACAAAGACCAAATGGCATACGCCTATATGCAAAAGTACCAAATGGACATGTGAAGGTGGTTTTCTCTTGGTCCTCCGAAGCAATTGCAATCTGATTGTAACCTGAAAATCCATCAAGAAAACAATAATGTGAATGGGCAGCTAACCTTTCAAGCATTTTATCAATAAAAGGTAAAGGAAAGTGGTCTTTGCGAGTTGTTGAATTAAGTTTGCGATAGTCAATACAAACTCGCCACCCTATTTGAATTCTAGTAGGAATAAGTTCATTCTCATTATTTTTTACAATAGTTACACCGGACTTTTAAGGAACTACTTGGATTGGGCTCACTCATTTGCTATCCGAGATGGGATAGATCACTCCAACATCTAGGAGCTTTAGTATCTTCTTTTTCACCACCTCCATCATAAGAGGATTCAATCTACGTTGTGCTTCTTTTGTTGGTTTGGATCATTCCTCTAACAAGATCCGTTGCATGCACATAGATGGGCTTATTCCCTTGATATCGATAATTGTCCACCCAATTGCTGTCTTATGCTCTCTAAGCACTCGGATAAGTCTCTCTTTTCTTGCAATAGTGTAAGCTCTTTGGCAATGATAACTGGTAGTGTGCCCTTTTCACCTAAGAATACATATTTCAAGTGGTCTGGCAATGGTTTCAATTCCAAAGTTGGTGCCTGCAAAATAGAAGGTAGAAGTTTCTCATTATATAAAGGCAAATCAATAAATGAAACACCAAACCTTTCCTCAAGAGGTGGCAACACTTGGAGAGATGCTAATGCCTCTTTCACATGTTCACTCAACATTAAGCCCTCTTTACATTCAAAAGTTTCCATGCCGAGGTGCTTGCAAATGGCTGTTTCCAAACTATTTCACCATCTAACTCATAAGCCTGCTGCATTAAATAGTCAATTATATCAATAGAAAAAATAGAGTGTACATCACTAGGGTATCTCATGGCCTCAAAAATATTAAAGCGAATTATCTCGCCATCAAATTTCATAGTAAGGGTGCCATCTTGCACATCTATTTTAGTCCTAGCTATTTTTAAGAATGGTCTCCCTAATAGTATGGGTGTTGGATTAGAAGACATTTCATCTTCCATCTCAATAACATAGAAATCAGCGGGAAAGACCAACTCATTAACTTTCTGATGCACTCAAAATAGCTTATTCTATTTAACCTTGCTCTAAAAAGATCAATTGTAAAGTATAGTAGTTAGCAAGGGTCAAGTCCTCAGGGATTGGGTTTCAATTTATAAATTATTGGTTTATTACTTCAAGTCAAAGAACAAGAAAAGAAAATAAAGGAAAAGGGTTTTTTTTTTAAATAATTAAAAGTGAAGCAAACAATAAAAGTAAGATGTAAATAAGTAAGAGGAAATCAAATATAAGAGAAATATGCTTAAGGTTTCATTCTCCACCACTAGACATCATTGAGAATCAATTTCAGATCTATCAACATCAATTAGCTATCAAAATTAACAACTGTAGATAACAACAAGCTTTGCAACCCCAATCTTTCCTTAGTTTGTCGTTAAATAGAATAAGCTCTCTATTTAATCTCTAATTATCAAACAACATAGAATAAGCTCTCTAAATTCAATTTGATAACAGCTTTATGATGAGAAAGATAGGTTGATCTAAGCAACAAACACATAAGCTCAGATTGTTCAAGTTAGGTTATGTTCCACATTGCAATTCCCAAAAACCTAACATAATCATGAATTACAAATTGCTACTATTGAATAAGAAATCAAGAAAATTACATAGATCAAGACTCCTAAACTAGCATTAGATAATTATCAAGATCTATCTAGTTGCGCACCTAAACAAATCAAGACAACATCATGAACAATTCTTATAGAAGAACATAAGCAACTTTGATAGATAGATTCTGAAAATTAATCACACAACATGTTCTAGGGCTTTGAATTACCCTTAACCAAAAAGAAGTTTAGCCTAACATAGGCATAGATAATATATACATAAAACTAAAAATAAAATAAAAGAATGGAGAAGAAGAAGAAGAATAAAGATGATCCTTAAGTCTCCTCAAAAGATGTCTAGTTTGTGGCTCAAAAGATGGTATTTATAGAGCTTTAAAACCCTGGGAACAAGTCCTTGCCACACAAGTAAGTTAGGAGGCAGAAAAATCACGTTTTTGGCATGTTTTACCAATTTTTTTCGCTGTTTTTGGGCGCCGCGGTGCCGAACTCTCTGTCTTTCATTTTTTTGAGGCATCTTCCTTCACTTCGTCAGTTGATTTGGATGACCATATCTTGTCCGATTTAGGCGTGTAAACTATAGTTGGAAAGGTATTCAAGTTAGATTCAAAAGTCAAGAAAGAAGTTTCTTCAAATAAGGACTTTAACTTCATGTTTTCCTTGCAACAAGCTCCGGAGGTCATATCTGCTTTCTTGCTTTGCAACCAGAAATTGATCTTTTTGACTCCCAAGTGTTCTTCCATCTCGTGATTATGATTTTGTAAGTTTTTTACCATCATTATTGACATCTTTTGACTTCATTCTCCTTATTGTGCATAAAATTCAAAAACATAATATAATTAATCAAAATAAAGATATAAGACATAACTAAAACTAAGAATAGAAAGGGCATAATATGTGTATTTTATGAACTTATCACTTGCACAAGGACATATTCTATAACTCCTCTAGGATAAGTGTTAGAATGGTCAGCAAGTTGTATTATAACACCGGTTTCCTCTAATTGTCCTAGATTCAATGAAGCATAAATTGGATATGGCATGACATTAATGGATTCTCCTAGATCTAGCATAGCATGCTCAAACCTGGTGTTGCCTATCTTACAAGGAATGGTAAACATACCTGGATCCTTGTATTTAGGTGGGAGTTTCTTTAGAAAAACAGCTGTCACATTCTTCCCCACTTACCTTTTCATTCCCTTTCAACCTCCATTTAGAAGTGCACAACTCTTTTAGAAACTTGGCATATCTTGGCACTTGCTTGATAGCATCTAGTAAAGGAATGTTCACCTCTACTTTCCGGAAGGTTTTCAAAATTTTCTTCTCTTGCTTCTCCGTTTTGGACTTTGCTAACCTGCTAGGAAAATGTTTTGAGTTATATAAGAAGGAAAAGATGATTTAGGATGTGAAGATGATGCCATGGTGTTGTCCTCCCCTTGAGCATTATCTTTTTGTGGTGTATCAAACTATTTCCCACTTCTTAAAGTTATGGCATTGGCATTTTCTCTAGGATTCACTATAGTTTGGGAAGGTAATTTTTCGAAATCCCTTGCTTGCATTTGACTTATTGTTGTTGCCATTTGCCCCATTTGAGTCTCCAAATTTTGGATACTTGCCTTTGTTTCCTGTTGAAATTGAATTATATTAGTAGAAAGAGCTTTAACAAGATCTTCAACAGAAGTACCTGAATTTTGAGTGGGTGGCACTTGTTGTCGGGTTTGATATGGTTGTTGAACCCTTTGTTGAAAACCCGATGGTCTATTGTCAAATGGTGGAAGAGCAGCTTGTGATTGGTTTCGTCCATAATTGAAGTTTGGATGATCCCTCCATCCTGGATTATAAGTGTTAGAGTAAGGATCATACTTCCTTGGTTGGTTCTGAAATCCACCCATGGCATTCACATGTTCATTGGTATCCTCTTTTAGTGTTGGGCACATATCAGTTTGATGCCCCATGGTAGAACATAATCCACAAGCCTTAGTTTGATGTATATTACCTACAGCCAATCGTTGCACAAGAGAAGTCAGTTGAGAAATTTTTTGTTCAAAGAATGATGTACTTACCTCATTAACTTTCTTGGGTTGTGGTGGTGGATCTTGTCTCAATGAGAATTGTTGGGAGTTGGCTGCCATGTTGGAGATGAGATTTCTAGCAGCTTCTGGAGTCTCATCAGCAAGAGCCCCCCCACTTGCTGCATCTATCATACTTCTCTCCATGGGCATGAGTCCGTCATAGAAATATTGGATGAAAAGTTGTTCACTTATCTGATGGTGTGGACATGATGCACAAAGTTTCTTGAACCTCTTCCAATATTCATATAAGGACTCTCCGTTATTGCCGAATCCCACATATCTCTTTTCTAATGTTGGCAACTTTAGATGCTGGGAAATACCTTTCCAAGAATGCTTTCTTCATACGGTAGACACCTAATTTTGTCCGGACCACTAAATCAGGTATTTTTCATCCTAAAATGATGTTTTAGAATGTAGAAAAGTTCTTCTCATCTTGCAGGCGGTACTTTGAGACTTAGTTTAAGAAGCCAAGCATAAAAAGTCAATCTTGAAAAAGTCAACCCTGTAAAAGCCAACTTTAAAAAGTCAACCACTGAAAAGTCAACCCACTTTCAAAATCAAGATTCAAAGTTCAATTGAACAATGGTAAAAGAATTTTGATAATCCGAGGTCTACAATGAAAGATATGGAGTTTGGAAGTTGGATTACGAAGATTTAGTGAAAAAGAAATCTAGTTTGGAAAATTTGGAGAAAAGTGCTTAAACGATCAAATTGGTCGAAATTGGAGAACAATGGTAAAAGAATTTTGATAATCCGAGGTCTACAATGAAAGATATGGAGTTTGGAAGTTGGATTACGAAGATTTAGTGAAAAAGAAATCTAGTTTGGAAAATTTGGGGAAAAGTGCTTAAACGATCAAATTGGTCGAAATTGGACGTTTCGAATGGAAGATAAGTAATGAATACGGGTAATGGAGAGGCTATTTGAAGGCAAAACTGAAGGAAAAGTCAATTTGGAAGAAAATCGAGAATTAGCTAGGGTTTTTGGTGGATTTTGGTGAAATTGGGGAAAATTGCAGAAATGGCCCGATTCGGTAAAACTAAAGCCCCTAGTTGATGAGGAGTGAGTAAACAAGGACAACCCAATGCTCAGTTGAAGTAATTCCGAGAAAAGAGCCGATTGGAAGAAAAACGAAAAAACGAGGAAATTTTCGATATTGAAAAAAGGAAAAATCAAATCGGAGGGGAATTTGATCGTAAAAATTGGGCGTTTTTTGGACCAACTCAAATTCAATAGATAACAAAGGCCTAGAAGAAGAAAATTTGAAAATCGGGCTTGTTTTGAGTAAAACCGAGGTTTCGAAGGTTAAAGAGCAAACTTGGAAAATTCGAGAAAAATAGAAAATGAGCTCGGAAAATTAGCAAAACTTCCAGATCTCAATATTATGTCATTTGGAAGAGATTGGCGAAGAAAAAATCGGAATCGGAGCTCATTTACAAAATGGAAAATTTCGGGCCCACTAAGCTGAAATTCTAGAAGATAAACCCCGAAAAAATAAAAAATGAGATTGGAAAATTATGGAAACTTTCAGATCTCAATTTTAAATTATTTGAAAGAGATTGGAGAAGAAAAATCCAGAATCGGAGCTCGTTTGCAAAATGGCAAATTTCAGGCCCACTAAGCTGAAATTCAAGAAGATAAATCCCGAAAAAATAGCAAATCAGCTCGGAAAATTATGAAAACTTTCAGATCTCAATTTTAAATTATTTGGAAGAGATTGGCGAAGAAAAATCCCGAATTGGAGCTCGTTTGGAAAATGGTAAAAGTTCGAGTGCACTAAGGGGTAATTTTGAAAAAAAAAACCGGAAAAATAGAAAATGGGCTCGAAAAATTATGAAAACTTCCAAAACTCAACTTTATATTATTTAGGATGTATTGGAAAAAGAAAAATCAGATTTGGAGTCCGTTTGCAATTTAATCAAGTTTGGGGGCCTAAAATATAATTTTACCGAAGAAATTGGAGAGGGCCTTTCTTGCAATTAAAAAATGGAGAGTGGGCTGGAATATGAAGGGCCATTCAGCCAAGCCCATGAGGAGAGTGATTTTTGCTGAGCTCTTGCATCCAAAGGCCAAAAGTGGATAGTAAGGTAGTTATTTTCTTGATCAAGCCTTTGTAATTGTGCCACGTGGACCAATGCCTGGAGAGGGAGGATGTCAACATAATGACTTCATATTTTTGAACAGCTGTACTAGTTAGGGGCTGATTACTTAATCTAAGGGTAGTAATTTCACATTTGAAACATCTTGGATTATGGGCCTTTGGATCAAATTGGCTAGGAAAAAATGACAACATCCTACACCCATTGAGGACCATTTGGCTACCACACATTGAGGGGTTTTCATTTGAGGGCTTGGTTGATCAAAGGTGGGTAGTAGCTTAGAATAGAGAAAAAGGAAAGGAAAAAAAGAAGAGCTTTCTTACTACTCTTTGATTTGGAAAGCTAGAGCAAGATTGCTATTTTCTTTCATGCTCTCCTCCATACTTTGTTGATTTGATTTTGTTATTTTATCTTCTTTCATGAAATAAAATTGTTTTTCAAAGCAAGTTCTTAAGCTCCTATCTTATTCTTTCAAACAAAAATCAAAAACAAAATTTTTTCTCTAATTTTCTATGTTGGCCGAATGGCCCTATGTTGGTGCATGCCTTGTGTTTGATCTATTTTCCATGTTGGTTGTGATGTTCTAGCATGTTTTGATGTTTTAACCTTTAAAAATAATCAAGATATGGAGCTTGTTTTAACCTTTTTTACTTATTTACCTTTATTTTTGATTTTATCATTTTGTTTTCATGTCTATTTACTTTGTTTGCCATTTTTAATTTTCTGTTTTCAACATGTTTAAGTTGTTCATGCTTTGTATTTTGCCATGCCATGTGATTGTGACATTGTCTAGCTATGTTCATGCATTTGCATCATGTTTGCTTGGTTTAACATGTTTCCTTTTAAGTCTTGTATATGCCATGCCATTTGTTTGTGTTACTACCATGCTAGGATTTCACCATTTAGGCATATGTCCATTCGGCTACCCCTTTGTATTTTACCTTGTGTGTGCATTTTCATCTTGTTTAGTTGATATGCTTGCATTTCCATGCCATAATATTGTGTATTTGATTTAGTATGCCATGTGTTTGTGTTATTGCCATGCATTTTCATTAGGTCTAGGTCACATTTGCATTGCCATGCATTTCATGCATATTTAGGTCTTGGTTGCATTTATTGCCATGCAAGTTCATGTTAGGCATTAGGTCATTATTTATGCCATGCATTTTCTATGTCATTTAGGCCTTAGATCATGCATTTAACTTGATGTTTGTTCATGCATTTCATATCATCCCACTTGATTTTGACTTAAGCCAATCAATGGCTCAAAGCCAAGCTCACATGAGCATGCTTGTGGAAAATTAAAAAGTTGTCAAGTTGGAATTTCTACCTTTGTGATTTTTTTAATTAGGCAATCCTTGTCAAAATTTTTAGAAATTTTAGCTACTGTTTGTAGGTCCTTAGAGGAGTCTCCAATATTTTTATTATGATTTTTGAATGATTTTATCAAAGGCTTAAAAATATTTTTTGGCAAAACAGTTTTTCACCCAGTGTTATGACTTTCGTGATATTTTTAGTAGGTTATCCTTATTCTAAAAATTAATCCAATTTTTTCCCATATACTTCGACATGTTCTAAGTCTCCCATAATATTTTCAGATTTTTTTGAAATTTTAAAAATAGATAAAAAAATCACGTTTTAAAACCGGTCAGTAAAGTCAGATTTGATTTCAAAGGAAAAATAATTTTCTGTTTTGGCTAAGGCATTAAGAGAGGGCTGATTTAGAACCTTAGCTACTGTCCTAGGTTGATTTCTAAGCCATTTTAATCCTAAAAAATGATTTTATAAACCTCGGGTCAAGGGTGGTCAAGTCCGGATTTTCAAAGTTAGGAAAAATAGATCCTTTTTAAATGGGAATTTCGGCTATGGTATTATTTTTCATCTAAAAATTTAAAAAATATTTTTAAACCAATTATAAAGTATTTTTGATTTTAGAAAATTTAATTTGATGTCTTTTCCTAAGGTAGTCGGATATCTTTTTAGGTATACGGGTTTCCTTATTTAAAGGAAAAAACACACTTTCATGCATTGCATTTTCCATGTTCATGCATTATATATGATATATGGTTTTTGCTATGAATATGTCTATGATTAATTATAATTTTCATTTATATTTTATGGTGTTATATTGTTTGTTATATGGTTATGAATATTCTATGCTATCCTATGCTTTTTGCTAAGTCATTTATTTTTGTCACATCATTTAGGATTTATTATGTTCATGCATTGTTATTTTTGTTTTCATGCATATTTCATGATAATATTATTTTATGTTTCATATCATTTCATGTCACTTAGATTATATTGCCATTTCATTTAGAATATATTATGTCACTTAGGTTTTATCATTTCATTTAGAATATATTATGTCACTTAGGTTATATCATTTCATTTAGAATATACTATGTCACTTAGATTATATTATGTTATTTAGGTTAAATTATGTCATTTAGAATATACTATGTCATTTAAATTATATCATGTCATTTAGGTTGTATTATATCATTTAGATTCTGCTATGTCATCTTTATTATGTCACACATATTCATATTCATTTTTTAAATGTTTTAAAATAAGATAATGATTTTCAATAAAATAAAGTTATTCCCGAGTTAAAATAATTCATGAGTTCTCCTTCGAGTTGCCATCAATTATCATTAATAACGGAATATCTTCTTAAAACGAGAATGATTCAGAAAATTTTCTAAATAAATAAAATTTTCTATATTTGCCGCGTTTGTCGAGGAATATAGTAAAATTTTGAATAATAAATTCCAGATCATTTTCAATTAAAAATGGAATTATTTTTCTTAAAATTGGGAATTAATTTGAAATACCAAATTTAAAATCGACTTTTTACCGAGACTTGAGATAACACACGATTAATAATGTACCGTTTTATATGGGCGTTGTGGGGCTGCTAATCCTTCCCCGCATGTAACCGAGTCCCGAACTCGCTTCTTTGATTTCTCTGGTTTAAAAACCTAGACTTGAAATTGTTTTTGAAAATGTTTTAATTAATTTTAAAATGTTTTACAAAATCGATCTTAATAGGTGGCCGATCACACCTAGCCAAAAAAGATTGGTGGCGACTCCGTGTCTTTTTTTGAGGTTGTTTTCAAACCCTCATTTTATTTCAAGATGAATTAAGTCGTCTTTTTCTCTATTTTCCCCAATGTCACGCTTAACGAGTAAAAGTCTCGCGATGAGACTTGTTATTTTTTAGGTTGTAACAGCTTGGCGACTCCAATAGATACTTTAGAGAGTTAGGCCTAGATTTAGTCGTGTGTTATCAAAGTCTTGGTTTTGTTGGTTTTATTTGGTATTTAATTTTAATTCCCATATTTTTCAATAATAAGGAGAATTTTTGAAAATAATAAAATGTTTTAAATATGTCGATACTCATGTGCATGCATTTTATTATTGTTCTCTAGTTATTTAATGTTGTATATTATAACTGCTTGTTGGTTAATGCGTTACACTATTCTTGAATGTTCTTTTAATAAATTGTTGGGGCATTTAGAATAAGGGTTGTAGAGTAGGTGGTGAACGGTTTGATTGTTCCTTGTCACACACTACACTACACTCGCATTTGCATTTGCATATCATGAGCCTTATACCCGGGTTCCGTCCCTTTAAGTGGAAGTAAAGTACCTACACTTTGTGTGGCAATAGCCTCCGCATAAGCTAGCGAAACACTTTTGGAGTATCAGATTACCTACGCTTCGTGTGGTAATAGCCTCCGCATAGGTCGGGCAAATGAACTCTAACGAATTGAACCCGCTTTTATCGGGGTGCCTTACTAGCCTTCACCGGCGACAGTGAGGAACAATTCGGGGCCTTTAGAACCGGTTCACCCTCATATAGTGAACCTAGGCGAAGCCATGCCAGATTTTCATTAGATGCACCGAAGTTAGGAACACATGGAGCAACATTTCTAACCCTTTATCCCCTAATTCTATATTCTGGATAAGCATTGTAGATTAGGCAACGATGAACGTACATTGCCCGTAATAAATTTAAATACCCCGCCCCAAAAGGCACTGTGATGCCTAAACAAGTTGATATTATTGGGGGCACACATTCATTATTTTTTCTTACTTTGCATTGATTATTCCACTCTTTTATTGCTTTATTATTTTTTTCTATGTAATCATGCCGGAAAGTAATATATTTGGGTTGTTTTAAAATAAAATAAAAAATTATAGGAATTTGAAAAAAGAGAAAAGATGATAGAAAAATATTTCCTCTTTGAAAAGTGAAAAAATGAGAATAAAAATGAGGAGAAAATGATGAAAAAGTTCTTTTGTAGTGGAGTAGTGAGGTAAAAATAATAAAAATATCCTTTGAGTTTTAGACTCTTGAGAAAATAAAAATGTCAAAAAAAAAGTTGTCAAGAAAATTCAAAGAAAATAGAAAGAAAAAAAATCAAAATGATGTTAGGATCTTCTTTTCCTTGATCTTTTTATTTGCATTTTTGCATAACATGCAAGAAGTTGTAAATATGAAAATTCATCCCCTCAAACATCTTCGCATCTTGTACATTTCATGCATCAATCATCATCACATTCATGCATATGTGAATAGAGCATGTCCATTTATTTGTATTCTTGATCTCATGATAATAATGTCAATTTCATTTGCATTTAAAGGGGTTCGAGATATGAGGAATGAATTGGAGGAACGATTGGGTGCTTTAGAACGCAATTAAGAGGAGTTTGGACATGAAATCTGGGAGGTGAAAGAACAGCTTGTCAAATTGATGAAAATGGTTGAGATATGGGTAAGAGTAAGAGGGAATTTTTTCAGGGCTCTTCATCACTTTTGGATCAACCAAAACCATCAAGTCTAGAACATACAATCCTTGTTGGATCCTGCGCTTATCAATGCCACAAAGGTTGCAACCCTGATGAAATTGTGGACAAAATCGTGAAAATGATTAAACCCTAGAGCCTGATACCAAAGATAGAAACCTCGGATCCTATACCATACCCACAAAGTGTTCTAGGTCCAAACCAGTATCCCCACCCTACTATGGTCCAATTGTCCACTATCCCCGAGTCCCACTCCATCACCACCAATTGGCAGTTCGTATTTCTTCCCTCATCAATTACCTTATCAAGCATCCAAGATAAGAACCTCGAGCTATGCGGAACCTTCAAGGGTCCCGTGTCCAAATCCATACCCTTGCCTTGTTATTCCGCCATCTCCCCATGTAAACACTTCGGTTCGAGCCTTTGTGCCACCATCAAAGGACCCAACTCCTAGGCCTTGTGTGACTAAGAAACAACCTCAGGACAAGACCCAAAGGCATTTTGATCCCATTCCAATCAGCTACCAAGAGCTTTTCCCTATGTTGATCCGAAATCACCTGGTTGCCTGTGTGCCGTTGAAACCCCTGTCACCATCATATCCCAAGTGGTATAACTCGAA
The DNA here is from genome assembly GCA_030761205.1 of Fremontodendron californicum. Lineage (NCBI taxonomy): Eukaryota > Viridiplantae > Streptophyta > Magnoliopsida > Malvales > Malvaceae > Fremontodendron > Fremontodendron californicum. The sequence goes on along the minus strand of JAULJL010000023.1, from coordinate 5,442,120 downwards.
TGCAAGATGTGATTATCACTGTGGAGCTGTTGGGCATAGCATTGAGCACTGCATTGCACTCAAGAACAAAGTATAGTCTCTTATAGATGCCAAGTGATTGGATCCAACGACACTGATTGATAGAGGACTGGGAAAGGGTAACTAGGATTGGGAGATTTACGACAATGATGTAGAAGGACTTCGGTCTGATATGATGTAGTAGGATTTCACTTTTTCAGTAGCCGGCTCTTATAGCCTTAGGATGCTAGAAAAGATAAAGTGCTTGTAAAGACAGTTCTAATCACTATTCAGATTTTGTAAACATGGTTTATACCTTGTGAACATCGATATGAGAATGAATTGGTTATGCTTCAAATTTATGAGATGTTGATGATTAAGTTCCTCCGATTCTTATTTCCTACGTGATATCTTCCCATTCGCATTTGCATCCGATCAATTATTTGTCATACCATACATTCATACATGCATCTTGGTGGCATCAGGTGGTATTCATGACAAACACAGTCATCATGATTTTTCTGTATATGTTCATGCATTAATTTGCTTATTACATGCATCATGTTAGCATCAGGTCGCATTCATGACAAACATAGTCGGCATGATTTTTCTATATATGTTCATGCATTAATTTGATTACTCTTTACATTCATTGATTTGTTTATATAAATCATGTTGACATCTGGGTGCATTCATGTCATACATAGTCATCATGATATACTCATGCATTAATCCATCATGTTAGCATCAGGTTGCATTCATGACACACATGGTCAGCATGATTTTCTTTGTATATACTCTGTGTCAATCATTCATTGTTTACATGCATCATATTGATATCGTGTTGCATTCATAGGGTCATTCATTGGAAAATGCATCTGGAACATACATAGTCATTCATTGCATACATCCATGCGTTGATTTGTTTATTCTTGGCTTGCATCATGATTGCATTTATTACATACATGGTCAGCATGTTTCCACTGTATATGTCCATACATTATTTTGTTTATTCTTCACATGCATCAAATAGCATTCATGGCTCATTCATCATGTCAAAGATTTGGAGGAATAAAATGGAAATTGGCTTGGCTTTAAGAGTCTTTGGAAGAATTTCCATTTCAAATCAGAGGTATATAAGTATTGAGTATTTGTTTAAAAAATACAGGCTAAGAGCTATGGAGAATGAACAAGCTGCCCGAATTGAAAGAATGGAAAGGGCACAAGAAGAATTGCGAGAACAGTTGGCAAAATTTGAAGCAGAATCTAGAGATCAGAGGATTAAATTGATGGAGCTGGTATCCGTCGCAGTCAAGGGAGAGGGAGACACTGAAAACTTGGCTGCCAGAGAAGATGTAGAGGCAGAAAAAGGTCAGATTGAGGTCATGATGTTGGATGGCCAGAATACAATTAATCCTAGCAACATCCTGAACTTAGATGATGCAGATGAACAGGAAAAGTTGAAAATGGTTGAATCAAGTGGGGCTGAGTTGGCGGATTCCCAAAGGAAGTATCAGTTGTTGGATGAAAGGATTCGAGCTGTTGAAGGTGGAGATGAAGTAAGTGTAGGGGAGTTTCTTTTGATCCCTGATCTGGTCATTCCGTCAAAATTCAAGATTCCAAAATTCAAAAAGTATGATGGGCTTAAAAGCCCCACAACACACTTGTCTGCATATTGTAATAGGATGGTAGGGCATGCACATGATGAGAAATCCTTATCCATGTTTCCCAATACAACCTGACAGGAGGAGCATCTAATTGGTATTATCAGTTGATAAAAGGCCAAGTGAATACATGGAGAGACTTAGCTCGGGCATTCCTGAAACAATACAAGCACATGTTGGAAATGGCTCCAGATCGATTGACACTCTAGAACATGAAAAAGAAGCCCAATGAGAACTGCAAAGAATATGCTCATAGATGGAAAGATGTATGCTTACAAGTCCAACCACCTCTTACTGATAGAGAAATGAATATTTTGTTTGTGGATACCCTCCGACATCCATATTATGACAAGTTAATTGGCAATGTCTTTTCAGAATTTGCAGATATATTATTAGCAGTGGGTAGGATTGAGGATCGGATAAAAAAAGGGAAAATTGTGGATACTAATGACGAAATTCCTTTTGAAAAGAAAAAGATATTGTTAAGGGGCACGTTCAAGTCGTAAATGTTGAGGGCAGAAACAAAAGAGGGTTTAGTGCAATGCAAGATGATCTTTTGGTGGTTATTTACATCCCCGATCTTATGTCAACCATCGGATTCAGCACGGTCATCATCATGCTTCAAGGCCTTTTACATCACCTCAGGGTTTCGTCATGCTAAATCGATCTAGAGTTTAGTTCAGTCTGTTCTCAGGGCAGTAAGAGAAAGAAGGCAAAGATGTACCATTCAATTCCGATTACCTACACAGAACTTCTTCCATTGCTTGTCCAAAGCCAAATGATTTTCATTGTACTTGCAAGGCCCAGTGAGTTTCCTTATCCAAAATGGTATGATCCTAATGCCACATGTGAGTATCATAGCGGGGTTAAAGGGCATTCCACGGATAACTGCACTGCATTCAAGGACAAAGTTTAGGCTGTACTTGATGTAAAGCCGACAAAGTTTAAAGAGCTCATGGATGCTTATCAAGGACGACGGGGCTAAGGATAATTTGTTCTCAGGGTAGCATGCTAATCAAGGGCAATCCTTAACCTTGTTTTAAGTTTTGTACTTACTTTCAATTTATTTGAAATGAATGAACTTTAAATTCCAAGCATCATATATCATATCTCATTTGAAGTTTTGAATATTCTTCTTAAGCCTTGTTTATATGATTTGTGGAAAAAAAACAAAAAGGTTGAAAATAAAAGTCCATACGGATAATTTTCCGTTTTGAAAATAAAAGGATACTCCTTTGAATAGTGAAAAAAGTTTTGAAAGAATGGGTGATCATCATGAGGGATGGATTCCTAGGAAATACCTTATTTCTACATTTACCTAGATCATAGACCAGTTGAATAAATACCACTCAAAAGCCATAAAGAATAACCTTCATTGAGGCCATGAGTAATGAAAATTTGAAAATTTCTTTCGTGGATTTCTTGAAAGTCAAGCAAACATGACAATCTTCCGAAAGATCTAGATTAGGTAGTTTGATATGTGTTAAAGTTATGCCATGTTACAAATCATAGTAAAAACTCAAAAATTCAAAACCTTTGAATCCCTTTGAAAGAGTTCAAATGCCAAATCTCTAGGCTTTTTTCCAGACCTTGATTTATGGGCACATGAACCAAAGGATGAACCCGAACACTTTTCTTTTTCTCCCCCATGTGTTGGAAACACTTTGAAGAAATTGAAACCCAAACAAGTTCATTTAGCGAGAAGCTTAAAGATAAAATCTGAGATGTTCCTTCACAGTAGGATTCTCGCAAACTGAAAGACCTTCACTTCAATGGCAAATCAAAACAAGACATCATTTGTGGCTGAAAATGAATCACGCATAAATCTTTTAGGGCCAGCAAAAAGGAAAAAACAAGAAAAAAAGGAAAAAAAAGAAGAAAAAATATTATGATATCATGAAAGTGAGAATTCGAATGATTCCAAATGCAAAATGAAATTCTGATTATCTATTCCCCCTGAGAATTGCTTTTCAAGGAGAATATTAATACTTGATATGAGAAATGGCCATCTTTCATATTCCTTTCACAAAGAGAAATTATCCATAGTCACCCCTTTTGAGCTTAAAGAATTCTTTTCCTTTGAACCCTAATCAAGGATCACTCTCCACACTGGGGTAAATACGAGGAAAGATTTTCTCAAAAATCATGGTGAAATAAGTCTTGACTGGGAGACAAAAATGAAGCAAATTGAGCTCCCAAACAAGTACGGGCTCACTCTGTCAAAATAGAGATATAAGAAAAAATAAGGGAAAAGAAAAAAGAGAAAAAAATGGCAAATTGAAAGCCAAGAAACACACAAAAAAATGTGTGAAAGAGATGGCAAATTAAAAGCCAAGAACAAAAAGGAAAAGAAGCAAAACTCAAAAGAAGGAAAGAAATTCCAAAAGGGACAAATATTTCAAAGGGAATCTTCCTTAGGAAATGATCCTTGATCTGATTACCCTGAAACACCTATTTTAAGCTTACTTATCCTTTCTTTCTGAACCCCGAATCGTCGCCTACGTTACGTGATTTAAAAGTCCATTTTGATCAAGTGTGGATATTTGACTTAAAAAAGTTTTCCTTAGATTTTATCCCATCTCATCGAATTATCATTTCATTATGGAAGATTTTAGAATTTTTAGATGCATGGTGGAACAATAAATAAAAGAGAAACATTGAAGCTCTAGGGTGAAAACCCAAAAACGGGCAGTCTAGAGCAGAATAAGAAGAAATTCTAATGCCACACATTGGTATTGCCGAAGACATCGGTTTGAGGAATACAATGAGCATCAAGGAACTCCTAGAAATACCAAAATGATAGCCTTTTCTTTGGAATTGATTTTGAAAGTTAATTTTTTTTTTCATTCCAACACTGAACCTATCATGGCTAAGGTTAACACTTATCAAAATGCCATATTTAGAGATTGAAGGGTTGATGAGACTTAATTAAAAGTCTTTCCAAAAAATGTTGGTTTTAAGGAATTCTTGTTTTGAGAAAACTTACTCATGAGCCGAGACGAAAGGACACTCACCTTCTCCTCTTTGTCAATATGAAAAGCTTTCCTAAAATAATCCAGACCTTATTGCATCAGCCTATTGACCTTGTTACATTAAACCGTTCAAATCACTCAAAAAGTGAGGCTGATTTCCCATCTAGCTTAGAAATGTCTCTAATGATGATCACCAATTTCTGAAATACTTCATTTTTTTCATATTTTAGAAAAATGAAATTGGCATGACTTAGGAAGAACAAACTAAAATTGAAATGAGGATATGCTCTAGCAAAAAGTTCATTTTGTTCAAGGGCATGAAATTTTGAGTTTGAATGAAGTTTGACTCTGTGTTTTGGTTTTGACCAGATAACTGAAAACAAGGAATCTGCTGGGGCAAGGACAAGTCGGGAATACGAAACCATGCGATTTCTTCCAATAAGATGAATTGGAAAATATAGACAAGAGGCAGGAATCACTCCCTCCAACAGGAAACCTCGTCAGGACACGAGGAAAAAGAGAGATGATCAACCCTCTTAACATTCTCTTAATGTGAAATGGTGTCATAAGCATTCATGCATCATGTAATGAACATATGCATCTGCATTTTTGCAAGTTACATTGGTTTTTGCATACATACATTTGATCATTACATTTGTCAAGCATTGAAAAGACAAAAAAGAAAAGAAGATAGGTTTCCTAAAAGGGGAAGGGTCTTTTTTAGATTTATAGGAAAGAATTTGTTGAAGAAAAGAAGAAAAACAAAACTTTGTCTGAAAAGAAAAGATGTGAGTATTGAGATATTTTGAGACAATAAAGTTAAAAAAGTATTGAAAAAGTCCCAAGATGATGAAGTTTTTGAAAATTGAAAATAATTTTTAGATGAGATACTTTTAAAGTCGAGGAGTCTTGAAAGAGGAGTTTCTCAAAAGAAAGATTTGGTTAAGCCCGATTAAGCTGGCACAAAAATGATTAAGCCCAGTAAAGTTGGCATTTTAAATTTGGTTAAGCTCGATGAAGCTGGCACAAGAATGGTTAAGCCTAGTAAAGTTGGCATTTTAGATTTGGTTAAGCCAATATAACTGGCAGTTATTATTTAAGCCCAATAAAGTTGGCACGTTAGATTTGGTTAAGCCCGATGAAGCTGGCACAAAAATGATTAAGCCCAGTAAAGTTGGCATTTTAGATTTGGTTAAGCTCGATGAAGCTGGCACAAAAATGATTAAGCCTAGTAAAGTTGGCATTTTAAATTTAGTTAAGCCTGATGAAGCTTGCACAAAAGGATTTAAGCCCAGTGAAGTTGGCATTTTAGATTTGGTTAAGCTTAATATAGCTGGAACAAAAGGATTTAAGCCCAGTGAAGTTGGCATGTTAGATGTGATTAAGGCTAATATAAGCTGGCATAAAAATGATTAAGCCCAGTGAAGTTGGCATTTTAGATTTGGTTAAGCCCAATATAGCTGGCACAAAAATGGTTAAGCCCAGTGAAGTTGGCATTTTAGATTTCGTTAAGCCCAATATAGCAGGCACAAAAGGATTTAAGCCCAGTGAAGTTGGCATGTTAGATGTGGTTAAGCCCAATGTAAGCTGGCATAAAAATGATTAAGCCCAGTAAAGTTGGCATTTTAGATTTGGTTAAGCCCAATATAGCTAGCACAAAAATGGTTAAGCCTAGTGGAGTTGGCATTTTAGATTTGGTTAAGCCCAATATAGCTGGCACAAAAGGATTTAAGCCCAGTGAGGTTGGCATGTTAGATTTGGTTAAGCCCAATATAGTTGGCACAAAAGGATTTAAGCTCAGTGAAGTTGGCATGTTAGATGTGATTAAGCCCAATGTAAGCTGGCATAAAAATGAGTAAGCCCAGTGAAGTTGGCATTTTAGATTTGTTCCACTTAAGTCATCACTTTACAAATCAAACTCGTTCTGCTTCTCAAATGAGTCGAGGTATTTTTCTTCTATTTTAAATCAAACTCGTTATGCTTCTCAAATGAGTCGAGGTATTTTCCTTTTATTTTAAATCGAACTCGTTCTGCTTCTCAAATGATTTGAGGTATTGTTATTTTAAATCAAACTCATTCTGCTTCTCAAATGAGTCGAGGTATTTTTCTTTTGTTTTAAATCGAACTCGTCTGCTTCTCAAATGAGTTGAGGTATTTTTCCTTTTGTTTTAAATCAAACTCGTTCTGCTTCTCAAATGAGTCGAGGTATTCTTCTTTTGTTTTAAATCGAACTCGTTCTGCTTCTCAAAAGAGTCGAGGTATTTTTCTTTTGTTTTAAATCGAACTCGTTCTGCTTCTCAAATGAGTCGAGGTATTTTTCTTCTGTTTTAAATCGAACTGGTTCTGTTTCTCAAATGAGTCGAAGTATTTTTCTTTTGTTTTAAATCGAACTCGTTTCCTTAAGACGGTTCGAGCCTTGATTAGTCAGGGAACTCAATTTAAGGACAAAATCTTCTATTTACAGTTTTTTTAATCAAAAAAAAAATGAATGATGAAAAAAATGAATAAAAAATGAAAACTCCCTTCCCTTTTCTTCACATGAGATTTCACTAACCGGACAAAATTAGTGTTTATTTATCTTTGCCTGATTCCTGATTCTCAGCAATAGCCAAAGAGGGGCAGTTGTAGACACCTAATTTTGTTCGGACCACTAAATCAGGTATTTTTCTTCCTAAAATGATGTTTTAGAATGCAGAAAAGTTCTTCTCATCTTGCAAGCGGTACTCTGAGACTTATTTTAAAAAACCAGCATAAAAAGTCAATCTTGAAAAACTCAACCTCAAAAAAGTCAACTTCAAAAAGTCAACCACTGAAAAGTCAACCCACTTTCAAAATCAAGATTCAAAGTTCAATTGAACAATGGTGAAAGAATTTTGATAATCCGAGGTCTACAATGAAAGATATGGAGTTTGGAAGTTGGGTTATGGAGATTCAGTGAAAAGGAAACTGTAATTCGAAAAATTTGGGGAAAAGTACTTAAACGATCAAATTGGTCGAAATTGGACGTTTCGAATGGAAGATAAGTAATGAATACAGGTAATGGAGAGTGTAGTAATTAGCAAGGGTCGAGTCCTCAGGGATTGGGTTTTAGTTTATAAGTTAATAGTTTATCCCTTAAAAACAAGTAACAAAAGTAAAGAGGATTTTGAGATCAGATTTAAACTAAAGTTAACAATAAGAATGAGAAAACAAGTAATTAAGAAGAATCAAATATGAGAAATATGGCTAAAGGTTCATTCTCCACCACTAGACATCATTAAGAATCAATTTCATATCTATCAACATCAATCAACTATCAAAGTTAACAACCGTAGATAACAACAAGCTCTGTTACCCCAACTTTCCTTAGTTTGTTGTTAAATAGAACAAGCTCTCTATTTAATCTCTAACTATCAAACAACCTAGAATAAGCTCTCTAAGTTCAATTTAATAGCAGCTTTATGATGAGAAAGATAGGTTGATCTAAGCAACAAACACAAAAGCTCGGATTGTTCAACTTAGGTTATGTTCCACTTTGCAATTATTGAAAACTTGACCATAATTATTAATCACAAATTGCTACTTATGAATAGGAAATCAAGATAATTACACGGATCAAGACTCCTAAACTAGCATTAGACAATTATCAAGATTTATCTAGTTGGCCACCTAAACAAATCAAAACATCATCATGAACAATTTTAATGGAAGAACATAAGCAACTTTGATAGAAAACAATGATAGATAGATTCTGAAAATTAATTACATAACATGTCTAGGGCTTTGAAATCACCCTTAACCAAATAAAAGTTTAGCCTAGCATAGGCATTGTAAACATAAACATAAAATTAAAGAGAATCTAAGAAGAAAATAAAAGAAAGAAAGAAGAAGAAGAATATTAATTATCCAGCCTCTTGTTCTCTCACAAACTCTAAAACAAAGAAGAAATCAGAACTTTGATGCTTGGAGAACTGTAAATTTCGTTTGCCCCCTTGATCTCTATTTTGTAGGCAATAGCTAGGGCATCAAATAAGTGAATTTCAGCTCTCTCCCTTCAATAAATGCTGACTTGTTGCTAAAGTTAAGGAAAAGTGGCTGACTTTTGTGTTTTAAGGAAAGATATAAGCCTTGGCAACCAAGTTTGAATAAAGTAGGAAAGTCTTAGTCAAAGCTCTCTTTAATGAGGAGAGATTACAAACTTGCAGCCAAAGTAAGTGAAAAGAAGGAAAGTCTTGGCTGATTTAATTGTCCTACTTTGACTAGGATTAGCTTTCAGGAAAGATACTTGCAATTAATGCAAGTTTGACAAAGTTGACAGCCAATAATATTAGGAGATGCCGCCACCTTTTATTTATCTAAGAAACCATGTAATCAGCTAGGGTATTTAAAAGAAGAATTTGGGCAACCCATAATAATGCAAAAGGAAGATGGTGGCTGACATTTTTCATGGTGGAATAAAAGATGCCACTAGCCCTAATTTGGGTGTGGGAATGGTGTTTTCAGCTAGGGTTTTCAAGTATAAAGAGTATATAATACACCACTAGTTTATTTATGGAAGGTTTAGCTTAGGTTTAGCCACATAGTGTCTCCTTGATGGGCAATCAGCTTTTCCTTTGTGCTTGAAGCTTCATTTTTTGTCCAAATTCATTCTTTTCAACTCCATAGCAATCCTTATCTTCCAAAACACCTACAAAACACAAAACCGTAGTAAACTCAATGACTTCAAGGAACTAAGCATAAAATATAAGGAATTAATATATGAAAATACATGAATTTAAGCACTTACAAATTCCCCCACACTTAGTCTTTTGCTAGTCGTCGAGCAAAATCAAATAGAGAACAATCCTGATTTAGCTCACTTTCAATACAACTTATAGGTAATCATTGAACAAATCTTATAAACTAATCAATAGCTTAAAGAGTATCACAAAGAATCATGCTTGATAGTAAAGGATTTGAGTTAAGCTAACATTAACATAACATATCTCAATCAAAATAGTGCATGTTCAAACTTAATCTCAACTTCTCACATGGGATACTCTCATGATTTTCACTCTTTAAAGTAGTGGTAAAGGGTTTACACTCAATCAATCTCATGAAAACATTTCTACCATATGCTTGCTTGTCCACCTATTCTCCACTATTTAGATCATGCAACTTCATAAATGAAGAGGTCTTTATTCAAGGTTGTAATGGGGCCAAGGGGTTATAAAAGTGGTTAAAGAATAAAAGGAAAAGGATATTACAAAGGTTCCAAAGATTTCATAGAGTTTAGAGACATAATAAGATTCATACAAAGAAAACTTCTCAAAACTCTTTACAACATATAATACATAGGCCGAATATTCATGTTGGGCCTTTTCTTCATTCTAAACAACTTTGTAACATTTTTTTCTTTCTCCAAAAGTTCAAGAGATGATTCATTTTTTTTCTTTTTCATTTTTTTTTTCACATAGGAATGTATTTGGCATTATTCCCTTTCTTTTTCTTTTTCTTTTTCTCTTGACTTTTCTTTTCTTTTCCCCCACACTTATTTTTTGTTCTAACCCAAATTTTCAATAAATCTTCCTTGTCTTGCAATATGTCTCAAAACATACTAATTCATCTTTAGAACAAGGGTAAAGATATAAATAAGTATATCTAGGTTAGGGACAAGTTATGGTTACCAAAGAAAAGCTTATTCAATGTAGCTCAAATTGGTTCACTAAGGGGGATGTTCTCTTGGAACATCAATAAGGGATGACTGTTTGGCCTTGGTTAAAAATCCTAATGCTCTATCATATTCATGTTGTCACATGCATCAATATAGTCTCAACAAGGTTTAAAGCAAGTTCTAGAGAATCATGTAATCATAAGAGCACTCAAGAAAGAAATTAGATTGATATGTATAATGCATCAATCATATAGGCTCAAAAACTCACAAGAATGATTATACAAGTCAGATTTAAGTCTAAACATGCTTTTTTCCCAATCAACATATCATCTTAACATTGGCTCAAAAAAAATGATATCAAGCTCAATTCTCATGAAAATCTTCTCACTAATAAATCAGTTTTAGATTTATGCAATTCATATCTCATCATAGTATTGAAAGTAACTAAAACACACTCAAAACAACATAAAAAAACTCAAAAACAAAACACTCTAAATAAAATCCTAAATTATCCCCCCCACACTTAATTTTTATATTGTTCTCAATGTAATGCTATTATCCCCCAATGCAAGAATTATATGTAAGAGAAAATAACTACTAAACAAAACAAAAGAAAAACAATAAAAGATAGAATGATGGAGAGTAAGGAATATGCAAATCTGACTATAATAGATGCTCTCCATCCTTTTGGGTTGCCTCCCAAGAAGCGCTTGGTTTATTGTCCTCAGCCTGACTTAGACCCATGCCATTATTATTCAACATAATTTGGCTCAAAGAGTGGCAACTCCTCCACATCTTGTATTGGAAAGTTCTCATAGTAAGGCTTCAATCGATGACCATTCACTTTGAATGCCTTATCTGTGGGCTTTGGATTTCAACTGCACCATGAGTAAACACATTAGTAATAAAAAAAAGGTCCAACCCAACGAGAACGTAACTTACCTGGAAATAACTTAAGATGTGAATGGAAGAGAAGAACTTTTTATCCAACAACAAAGTCCTTTCTTGATATCATCTTGTCATGGAATGCCTTAGTTATTTCCTTATAAATCCTAGAATTCTCATAGGCATCATTCCTTATCTCCTCAAATTCTTGTAGGTCTAGTTTTCTTTGCTTACATGCCTCATCCATCTCCATGTTGCATTGTTTGATAGCCCAATATGCCTTATGTTCTAATTCAATCGGAAGATAACAAGGCTTACCATAAACAAGTCGATAAGGAGACATACCAATGGGTGTCTTATATGCTGTCCTATAAGCTCAAAGTGCATCATCAAGTTGTGAACTCCAATCCTTCCTAACTGTCTTTTCAAGGATGGACTTAACTTCTCGGTTTGACACTTCAGCTTTCCTACTAGTTTGAGGATGGTATGAGGTAGAGACCTTGTGTGTGATGTTATACTTCCTCAAAAGTGCTTCCATAGTCCTATTGCAAAAGTGAGTACCTCTATCGCTTATTATGGCCTTTGGTATTCCAAACCTAGCAAAGATGTTAGTCTTGACAAAATCTGAAACAATTTTAGAGTCATTAGTCCTAGTGGCTTTTGCTTCCACCCACTTTGAAACATAATCAACGGCAAGTAAAATATAAATATTACCAAAATGAGAAGGAAAAGGTCCCATGAAATCCATGCCCCATACATCAAAAATTTCAACAATAAGTATTGAAGTTTGAGGCATTTGATTTCTAGCACCTAAGTTACCTGTTCTTTGGCAACGATCACATGACTTGCAAAAGAGGTATGCATCTTTGAACATAGTAGGCCAATAAAAGCCAAAATCAAGAACTTTCATGGTTGTTCTTTTGGATCCAAAGTATCCTCCACATGCATAAGAGTGACAAAAGGTGAGAATAGATTGAAATTCAGTTCCGAGTACACACCTTCTTATAATATGATCGGAGCAATGCTTCCAAAGGTAAGGATCTTCCTATATGTAGTATTTGGCATCACTCTTGATCTTATTTCTTTGAGCTTGTGTCAACTCTTGTGGCAACTTCTTGGTAACTAAGTAATCAACAATATCGGCATACCAAGGAGTTGTTGTACTTATAAAAAGAAGTTGCTCATCCGAAAAGTTCTCATTCAAGGGTAGTGCATCCTCTTCATGAACTAAACGGCTAAGATGGTCTGCAACCAGGTTGTCACTACCTCTCTTATCTTTTATCTCCAAATCAAACTCTTGTAAGAGAAGTATCCAACAAATCAACTTTGGTTTGGCCTCCTTCTTAGTGAGTAAGTACCTAAGGGCTGTATGGTCAGAAAATACAATTACTTTAGTACCAATTAAATAAGATCAAAAATTTCTAAAGCAAATACAATAGCTAAAAGTTCTTTTTCAGTAGTGGAATAGTTTAATTGAGCATCATTAAGAGTTCGGGAGGCATAATAAATGGCATGTGAGGCTTTGCCAACTTGTTGGCCCAAAACAGCTCTAATGGCATAGTCACCAACATCACACATGATTTCAAAAGGTATATTCCAATATGGTGGTTGCATGATAAGAGCTGATGTCAAGAGTCCCTTCAATGTTTCAAACGCCTCTTTGCATTTATCATCAAAGTGGAAAACCACATCTTTTTGTAGTAGCTTGCAAAGAGGTACTGTGATCTTTGAGAAGTCTTTGATAAATCTCCTATAGAAACCTGCATGTCCAAGAAAAGAACGAACCTCTCTCACATTTGTGGGAGGTGGTAAAGAATGCATAATATCTATTTTAGATTTATCAACCTCTATCCCTCTAGAAGAAATAATATGGCCTAAAACTATTCCTTGTTCTACCATAAAGTGACATTTTTCCCAATTCAAAACAAGGTTAGTTTTCATGCATCTTTCAAGTACAACTGTAAGGTTCTCTAGACATCTATCAAAAGAATCACCATATACACTAAAATCATCCATAAAGACTTCTATGATGTTCTCTACATAATCTGAAAATATGCTAACTATACACTTTTGGACTGTAGCTCGTGCATTACAAAGACCAAATAGCATACACCGATATGCAAAAGTACCAAATGGACATGTGAATGTTGTTTTCTCTTGGTCCTCCGGAGCAATGGCAATTTGATTATAACCTGAAAAACCATCAACAAAACAATAATGTGAATGGCCAGCTAAACTTTCAAGCATTTGATCAATAAAAGGTAAAGGAAAGTGGTCTTTGTGAGTTGTGGAATTAAGTTTTCGATAATAAATACAAACTCGCCACCCTGTTTGAATCCTAGTAGGAAAAGTTCATTCTCATTATTTTTAACCACCGTTATACCTGATTTCTTTGGAACCACTTGGACTGGGCTCACCTATTTGCTATCCGAGATAGGATAGATCACTCCAACATCTAGGAGCTTCAGTATCTCCTTTTTCACAACCTCCATCATAGGAGGGTTCAATCTTCTTTGTGCCTCTCTTGTTGGTTTGACCCTTCCTCTAACAAAATCCGGTGTATGCACATGGATGGGCTTATTCCCTTGATATGTGCAATTGACCAACCAATTGCTGTTTTATGCTCTCTAAGCACCCGGATAAGTCGTTCTTCTTGCAAATGTGTGAGCTCTTTGGCAATGATGACCGATAGTGTGTCCTTTTCACCTAAGAACACATATTTCAAGTGGTCCGATAGTGGTTTCAACTCTAAAGTTGGTGCCAGCAAAATGGAAGGTAGAAGTTTCTCATTAGATAAAGGCAAATCAATAAATGAAACATCAAACCTTGCATCTTTAAGTGGCAGTGAGTGTAAAGATTCTAGTGCCCCTTCCACATGGTCACTCAAGACTAGTTCCCCTTTAGCATTCCCCATTCTGAGATGTTTGCTAAGGACTATCTCCAAACTATCTTCACCATCTAGCTCATAAGCTTGCTGCACTAGTGAGTCAATGATATCAATATTAAAAACAGAATGCACATCACTAGGATATCTCATGGCCTCAAAAATGTTAAAGCGAATTATTTCACCATCAAATTCCATAGTTAAAGTGCTATCATATACATCTATTTTAGTTCTTGCTATTTTCAAGAATGGTCTCCTTAATACAATAGGAGTGGGATTAGAAGACATCTCGTCTTCCATCTCAATAACATAAAAGTCAGCGACAAAAACCAATTCATTAACCTGTACAAGAATGTCTTCTACAACTCCTCTTGGGTAAGTGTTAGAACGGTTAGCAAGTTGTATTATAACACCGGTTTCCTCTAATGGTCCTAGATTCAATGAAGCATAAATTGAATATGGCATGACATTAGTAGATGCCCCTAGATCTAGCATAACACGCTCAAACCTGGTGTTGCCTATCTTACAAGTAATGTAAACATACCTGGATCCTTGCATTTAGGTAAGAGTTTCTTTTGAAGAACAGCTGACACATTCTCCCCCACACCTACCTTTTCATTCCCTTTAAACTTTCATTTAGATATGCACAAATCTTTTAGGAACTTGGCATATCTTGGCACTTGCTTGATAGCATCTAGTAAAGGATTGTTCACCTCTACTTTTCGAAAGGTTTCCAAAATTTCCTTCTCTTGCTTCTCCTTTTTGGACTTTGCTAACCTGCTAGGAAAAGGTGAAGGAGTTATATAAGAAGGAAAAGATGGTTTAGGAGTTACCTTTTTTAGTGGCTCATTGGAATGTGAAGAGGATGCCATGGTGTTGTTCTCCCTTTGAGCACTATCCTTTTGTGGTGTCTCTAGCTGTTTCCCACTTCTTAAAGTTATAGCATTGGCATTCTCTCTTGGATTCACTATGGTTTGGGAAGGTAATTTCCAGGACCCTTACTTGCATTTGACTCATGATTGTTGCCAATTGCCCCATATGAGCTTCTAAGTTTCAGATACCTTTGTCTCCATTGATTCCTGTTGAAGTTGAATTGTATTAGTAGTAAGGGTTTTGACAAGATCTTCAAGAGTCTTACCTGAATTTTTTTTTGTGGTGGCACTTGTTGTTGGGTTTGATATGGTGGTTGCACACTTTGTTGAAAACCCGTGGCCTGTTGTCAAATGGTGGAGGAACAGCTTGTGATTGGTTTCCTCCATAATTGAAGTTTGGATGATCCCTCCATCCTGGATTGTAAGTGTTTGAGTAGGGATCATATTTTCTTGGTTGGTTCTGAAATCCACCTATAGACACCTAATTTTGTTTGGACCACTAAAATAGGTACGTTTTCTTCCTAAATTGATGTTTCAGAATGTAAAAAGACTTTTTTCATCCTGCAGGTGGTACTCCGAGACTTAGTCTAAGAAGGCAAGCATAAAAAGTCAAACTTGAAGAAAGTCAATTCCAAAAAGTAAACCCTAAAAAGTCAACTACTGGAAAAGTCAACCCAGTTTCAAAATCAAGATTTGAAGTTCAATTGAAAAATTGTGAAAGAATTTTGATAATCTGAGGTCTATATCGAAAGATATGAAGTTTGGAAGTTGGGTTATGGAGATTCAGTGGAAAATTGGGGAAAAGTGCTTAAACGATCAAATTGGTTGAAATTGATAGGTTCCAAATGAAAGGTAAGCACTAACTACGGGTAATGGAGAAGCCACTTGAAAGAAAAATTGAAAGAAATGTCAATCCGGAAGAAAATCGAGAATTAGGATTTTTGGTGGATTTCAATGAAATTTGGAAGAATTACAGAAATGGCCCGATTCAATAAGAATAAAGCCCCTAATGGATGAGGAGTGATTAAAAAAGGATAGCCCAAAGCTAAGTTTGAAGAAAATCTGGAAGTCAGACTTGTTTTGAGCAAAACCGGGTTTTGGAGGCAAAAGGGCAAAATTGGAAAATCTGAGAAAAATAGCAAATGAACTCCAAAAATTCTGAAAAATTGCAAATCTCATTCTTAAATCATTTCGAAGAGATTGGCAGAATAAAATCTTGATTCAGAGTTCGTTTTCAAAATGGCCAAATCCCGGGCCTTATGTAGTAATTCAAGCAGATAAATCCCGAAAAAATACCAAATGAGTTCCTAAAATTATGAAAACTTCCAGATCATACTTTTAAATTATTTGGAAGATATTGGTGAACAAAAATATGGATTTGGAGCTCGTTTAAAAAATGGTAAAGTTTGGGAGCATAAAAGGGCAATTTTGGAAGAAAAAATCAATTAAATAGCAAATGGGCTCGGAAATTTTTAAAAACCTCCAGAATTCAATTTTTTATTATTTTTCAAGTATTGAAAAAAGAAAAATTGAATTTGGAGTCTGTTTTCTATTTATTTATGTTCCGGGGGCAAAAAGGTCATTTTACCCAAGAAACCAAAAAGGGCTTTTCTTGCCTTTTAAAAAAAATGAAGCATGGACCAATGCATAAAGAGGGAGCGTGTCAACATAATGGCTTAATATTCTTGAACAGCTGTAATTGTGGATAGCTAATGGCCTAATCTAAGGGTGATAATTTCATTTTTTAAACATCTTGGATCAATAGCCTTTGGATAAAAATTGGTTGAAGAAAAGATGACAACATCCTAGGGGATAAGGGCCATTTGGCCACTACAAGGAGGGGGCCTTTCTCTTTTCATTTTCAGATTCACTCTCTATTCTCTCTTGGTTTTGGCTGATTTTTCTCTCCATTGTTGAAAGGCAAAAAGATAAGTTTAGAAAAGAAAAAGAAAGTTAGAAGAGAAAAAGCTTGAAAGATAGCTTCTAGAGGTTGCTTTAAGCACCATACTCTTGCACTTTCTTTGATTTTCCATTCTTGATTTGCTATTTTCATTTGATATTTGGTGAGTTTCTTTTGATTTTTCTTTTTAAATAAGTGTTTTTAATACTCTTCTTTAAATTCCTTCTTGATTCTTTCTTGTAAAAAGCTTTTGAAAGTTTTTTTTTTCTTTTTGCGGTGGCTGAATGGCCTAGTTTGTTTTTTTTTTTTTTTGTAGTTGTTGTTTGCATTTTTTTATTTCATGTTATTTTTGATATTTGACAAGTTTTGATGCTTTAAATCTTTTTCTAATACATAAACATGAAGCTTGTTTTAATTTGGTTGCTTGCTTGTTTCTATTTTTGAGTCTATTATCTTGTTATCATGTTTATTTTACTTGTCTTACATTTTTGATTTTCTGTTTTCAAAATGTTTAAGTTTGTTTATGTTTTATATTTTGTAATCCATGTGTTTGTGAAAATGCCTATTGGTTTTCATGCCTTTACTTTATATTTGCATGATTTGAGTGTTATTATTTAGCTAAGCATGTTAGTATATCATGTGTTTGTGAAAATGCCTATTTATTTTCATGCCTTTACTTTATGTTTGCATTAATTGAGTGTTATTCTTTAGCTATGCATGTTAGTATATCATGTGTTTGTGAAAATGCCATGTTCATTTTGAAGCATGAGGCCATTTGGCCACCCCTCTATTTTATACTTTGCATGTGCATTTTCATCATGCTAGTTGATAGGTTTGCATTTTCATGATATTTGGTTGTGTATTTTGTTTAAGCATGCCATATGTTTGTGTTATTGCCATGCATTCTTTAGGTTTAGGATTGGTTTGCTTTGCCATGCATATTCATGCATTTTAGACCTAGGTTGCATTAAATGTCATGCAAGTTAATTTAGGTCAAGGTCATTTTATTGATGCCATGCATTTTTCATGTCATTTAGGTTTTAAATCATGCATTTCATGCATCATATTTTCTATATTTTTCATGCATTTCATGTCCTTGCCACTTGATTTATGACTTAAGCCAATCAATGGCTCAAAGTCATGCTTACTTGAGCATACTTGTGGAAAATTAAAGAGTTGTCAAATTGATTATTCTACCTTTGTGATTTTTTTTACTTAGCCATTTTTTTGCCTAACTTTTCAAAAGTGTTAGCTACTGTTTGTGATTCTTTTAGAGAGTCTCTAATATTTTTACTTTGATTTTTAAATGATTTTATCAAAGGAAAAAGAATGTGTTTTGGCAAAATAGTTTTTTCAGCCAGTACTCGTACTTTCCCGATTTTTCTGGGTAGTCATCTTTAATCAGAAAATTAAGCCGATTTTTTCACGTTTAGTTTTACATGTCCTGAGTCTCCAGTATTTGTTTTAGAGTTGTTTGAATTTTTAAAAATAGGGTAATAAATCGTGTTTTAAAACTAGACAGTAGAGGCAGAATTGAATTTGAAGGAAAATCATTTTTCTGTTTTGGTTAAGTTACTTAGAGAGGGTTGATTAGAAAGTTTAGCTACTGACTTAGGGTGGTTTCTAAGCCTTTTTAAACTCTAAAAATGATTTTTAAGTCTCGGGTTAAGGGTGGTCAAGTCCGGGATTTTAAACTTAGAAAATTAGAGCCATTTAAAAAAGGGTTTAGCTAAGTTTTTATTTTTAATCTAAGCTTTTTAAAATTGTTTTCAAACAATCACAAAGTATTTTGGTTTTAGAATATTTAATTTGATATATTTTCCTAAGGTAGCCGAATATCTTTTTAGATATACGGATTTCCTTAATTAAAGGAAAAAATACATTCTCATGCATTGCATTTTCCATATTCATGCATATTATATAATATATAATTTTTGCTATGTTTAATTTTTATGATGGTGTTATTATCTTTGATTTAAAGTTTTGATATTATATTATTTGTTATATGGTTTTGAATATTTCATGATATCCTATGCTTTTTATTTAATTATTTTTGTCATATTATTTAGCATATACTATGTTGATGCATTATTATTTTCATTTTTATTTCCATGCATATTATATGATAGCATTATTCTATGTTTCATGTCATTTAGATTATATGCCATATCATTTATATTTGCCATGTCATTTAAATTATTTTATTTCATATAGAATATATTATGTTACCTAGGTCATTTCATTTCATGTAGAATATATTATGTTACCTAGGTCATTTCATTTCATTTAAAATATATTATGTTACTTAGGATATTTCATTTCATTTAGAATATATCATATGACTTAGGATATTACATTTCATATAGAATATAATCATGTTACCTAGGCCATTTCATTTCATTTAGAATATATCATATTGACTTAGGATATTTCATTTCATTTAGAATATGCTAAGAGATTTAAATTATATCATACCATTTAGGTTGCACTATATTATCTAGACTTTGCGATGTCATTTTATTTATGTCACACATATTCATATTCATATATATTTTTTAAATGTCTTGAAAAATGTAATGATTTTCAATAAAATAAAGATATTCCCGAGTTAAAATAATTCATGAGTTCTCTGCCGGGTTTGCTGGGGAGGATATAATAAATTATCATTAATAACGGAATATCTTCTTTAAAATGAGAATGATTCGAAAAATTTTCAAACTAATAAAAATTTCTATATTTTGCCACGTTTGTTGGGGAATATAGGAAAATTTTGAATTAATAAATTCCGGATCATTTTCAATTAAAAATGAAATTATTTTTCTTTAAATTGGGAATTAACTTGAAATACCAAATTAAAAATCAACTTTTTAACCGAGACTTGAGATAACACACGATTAATAAGGTACGTTTTATACGGGCGTTGTGGGGGTGCTTTTACTTCCCCACACGTAACCGAGTCCCGAACCCGATTATTTGATTTCTCTGGTTTAAAACGCAGACTTGAAATTGGTTTTAAAAAAATTTTAATTAATTTTAAAATATTTTATAAAACCGGTTTTAATAGGTGGCCGATCACACCTAGCTAAAAAAGATTGGTGGCGACTCCATGTCTTTTTCATGGTCATTTTCAAAACCTTCATTTTTCAAGAGGAATTAAGTCGACTTTTCCTGGGGTTTTTTTTAATGTCACGATTAATGAATAATAAAGTCTTGCAATGTGACTTGTTATTTTTTAGGCTGCGACAGCTTGGCGAGTCCACTGGGGAGATTAGAGAGTCAGACCTAGAATTAGTCGTGTGTTATCGAAGTCTCGATTTTGTTGGTTTAATTGGTATTTAATTTTAATTCCCACATTTTTTTAATACGGATAATTTTGAAAATAATAAAATATTTTTAAATATGTCCATACTCATGTGCATGCATTTTATTATTGTTCTCTAGTTATTTAAGGTTGTATATTATAATTACTTATTGGTTAATGCGTTACACCATTCTTGAATATTCTTTTAATAAATTGCTAGAGCATTTAGAATAAGGTTTGTAGAATAGGTGGTGAAAGGTTTGTTGTTCCTCCACACACACCACACGTGCATTGGCATATCATGAGCCCTATACCTGAGTTTTGTCCTTTTAGGTGGGAGCAAAGTAACTAAGCCTTTGTGATTAACAATTCGCATGGGCTAGTGAAACACTTCCGGAGTACTAAATTACCTAAGCCTTCGTGATTAACAATCCGCATGGGTTAGGGAAATAGACTCTAACGAATTGAACCCGCTTTTATCGGGGTGCCTTACTAGCCTTCACCGGCGATAGTCAGGAGCAATTCGGGGCCTTTAGAATCGATTCACCCTCATATAGTGAACCTAGGCAAAGCCATGCATGATTTGCGTTAGATGCACCGAAGTTAGGAACACTTGGAGGAATGCTTCTGATATTTTACCATGTATATCTACATTCTGAATAAGCATGGCGGATCGGGCAACGATGTACGTACATTGCCCGCAATAAGTTTAATACCCCATCCCAAAGGCATCGTGATGCCTAAGTGAGTCGATACTGTTGGGGCAAGTGTTCATAAACTTTTTAAAATTGAAAATATCAAAACATTCTTTTTCAAACATTTTTTCTTTTTGCACATTTCATGCATGTGTGAATAGAGCATGCTCACTCATGGTTGTATTTTTGATCTCATTCTTTGCAATAAACAGTTAGTAATCTCATTTGATGATTTCATAAACATTCATTGGTTGAATAAGAATTGTAGATCGGTAGTGTTGAATGAACATTTGGACATTGTAGCATAGTAGGATCCACTACCCCGAAATTCTTTTGAAAATAATATGTTTGGCTTTTCATAGAGAAAACATGTTTCAAAAAATCATAGATCATATTTGGAGGCAAGTCTTGCATAAATTTTTGAATAATCAAGATTTAGGTCCCACCAATTTCGTGTAATCATTGGTCATACCTTTGTGTTAATTTATTTTTCTTTACATGTATCATTTTGACATCATATTACAGTCCTAACATGCATGGTTATTCATTGTAGAATACATTTGTGATATACATGGTCATTCTTTGTACTACCTTTGTGTTAATTCACTTATTCTTTGCATATATTATTCTGACACCATGTTACAGTCATAGCATGCATGGTCATTCATTGTAGAATATGTTTATGACATGCATGGTCATTATTTGTATATACCTGTGCATCAATTTATTCATTTTTTAAATGCATCATGTTGGCATTAGATTGCATCCATAGCATACATAGTCATCATAATTTCTTTGTATATGTTCATGCATTAATCATCAGTATATTCATGCATATAGAATTAAAGCATGTACATTCATTCTTGAGCTCATGGTAATAATGTCAATTTCATTTGCATGAAAGGGGATCGAGATATGAGGAAAGAATTGGAGGAACAATTGGGTGCTCTGGAACGAAATCAAGAGGAATTTGGACATGAAATCCGGGAAGTGAAAGAACAACTCGCCAAATTGCTGAAAATGTTTGAGGATATGGGTAAGAGTAAAGGGGATCTTTCTCAGGGCTTAACATCGCCTTCGGATCAACCAAAACCATTAGGTCCAAAACATGCAATCCTGGCTGGATCCTGCGCTTGTCAATGCCACAAAGGTTGCAATCTTATGAAATTATGGACAAAATCATGAAAATGATTATACCCGAGAGCCTGATACCAAAGATAGAAACCTCAGATCCTGTACCATACCTAGAAACTGTTCTAGATCCAAACCAGCATCCCAACCCTACTATTGTCCAATCGTCCATTGGGATGACCACTACGAGATTCCTGAATCCCACTCCATCACCACCAACTGCCAGTTCGTACTGTTTCCCTCATCAATCACCTTATCAATCATCCGAGATAGGAACCTCGAACTATGTACAACCTCCAAGGGTCCTGTGTCCAAATTCATACCCTTACCATGTTGTTCTATCACCTCTCTATGTAAACACTTCAGTTCGAACCTTAGTGCCACCACCACGTGCCCCAACTCTTAGGCCATGTGTGACTAAGAAACAACTCAAAAACAAGACTCAAGAGCAGTATGATCCCATTCCAATCAGCTACCAAGAGCTTCTCCCTATACTGATCCAAAATCACATGGTTGCCTGTATCCCGCTAAAACCCCTGTTACCACCATATTCAAAGTGGTATAATCCAAATGCAATATGTGATTATCACTATGGAATTGTTGGCCATAGCATTGAAGACTGTATAGCCTTCAAAAATAAAGTGCAATCTCTTATAGAGATCAAGTGGATCGATCCAACGACTCTGATTGATAGAGGGATGGGAAAGCATAATTAGGATTGGGAGATTTACGACAATGATGTAGAAAGACTTCGGTCTGATATGATGTAGTAGGATTTCACTTTTTTAGTAGCCGGCTCTTATAGCCTTAGGATGCTAGGAAGAATAAAGTGCTTGTAAAAGATAGTTTTAACTACTGCTCAGATTTTGTAAACATGGTTTATACCATTGTGAACGTTGATATGGGAATGAATTGATTATGTTTCAAATTTATGAGATGTTGATGATTAAGTTCCTCCGATTCTTATTTCCTCGTGATATCTTCCCTTTTGTATTTTGCATCCAATCAATTATTTGTCATACCATACATTCATACATGCATCTTGGTAGCATCAGGTGGTATTCATGACAAGCATAGTCAGCATGATTTTTCTGTATATGTTCATGCACTAATTTTCTTGTTACATATATCATGTTAGCATTAGGTCGCATTCATAACACACATGGTCAGCAGTATCTTTGTATATACTCTGTGTCAATCATTCATTGTTTACATGCATCATAATTGACATCGTGTTGCATTCATAGTGTATATGATCATTCATTAGGAAATACGCTGAAATGTACATGATCATTCATTGCATATATCCATGCCTTGATTTGTTTATTCTTTGCTTGCAACATGTTGGCATCGTGATTGCATTTATTACATATATGGTCAACATGTTTCCATTATACATGTCCATACATCATATTGTTTAGGCTTCACGTGCATCAAATTGCATTCATCACATTTTCATCATGACACACACTTTGGGGGAATAAAACAGAAGTTGGCTTGGCTTTAAGAGTCTTTGAAAGAATTTCCATTTCAAATCAGAGGTATAAGAAGTACTGAGTACCCTTTTAATATAGGCTAGAGCTATGGAGAATGAACAAGTTACCCGAATGGAAATAATGGAAAGGGTACAGGAAGAATTGCGAGAATAGTTGGCAACTTCTCAAGTAGAATATAAAGATCAGATGACTAAATTGATGGAGCTAATGTCCACCGTAATCAAGGGATTCACTGAAAACTTGGCTGCCAGAGAAGGGTTAGAGGCACGAAAGGGTTAGAATGAGGTCGTAATGATGGATGCCTAGAACACAGTTAACCCCGTCAATGTCTTAAATTCAGATGATCCAGCTGAACAGGCAAAGTTGAAAATGGTTAATGAGGTAGAGTTGGCAGATTCCCAAGGGAAATATCAGTTGCTAGATGAAAGGCTCCGGGCAGTAGAAAATATAGACGTATTCGGGAGTATGAAGGCAAAAGAACGATGCTTGGTCCTCGATTTAGTCATCCCTCTAAAATTCAAGGTCCCTGACTTTGTAAAATATGACGAGACGACTGATCCTTCAAGCCACATCACTATGTTCTCCCGAAAGATGACAAGTCATATAGATAATGATAAGCTTCTGATCCACTACTTTCAGGATAGCCTCAATGGGTCCGCAATTAGGTGGTATAGTCAGTTGAGCAAGGATCAGATTCGCTCTTGGAATGATTTGGCTAGGGCTTTTCTAAACCAGTACAAGCATATGATCGATAGGACACCTGATCGTCTCACTTTGCAAAATATGGAGGAAAGAGCTACTGAGAGCTTCAAAGAGTATGCTCAGAGGTGGAGGAACATGTCTACCCAAGTACAACCACCTTTGACACAAAAGGAAATCACCGTCTTTTTTGTCAATACACTGCAGGCCCCGTAGTATGATAGACTCGTCGGCAATGCCTCGAAGAATTTTGCAGATGTAGTAATCTCAGGGGAGATGATTGAGAATGCTATCAAGAATGGGAAACTTGAAGGAGAAGGAACATCCAATGCTGAGAGAAATAAGGCACCTAGAAATAAAGAGGAAGATGTCCAAGCTATGGGAGATTTTGTCCCATATTCCCAATTTCCCTCATACCAATCATGTTAACCTACTGAGGTATCTCCAAGCCTTTATCCTTACCTACCAACCCAAGCACCTAATCTTATACCAGCCCTTTCAATAAGGCCTACTTCCAGAAAATGACCACGGGACAACCAAGAAAGAATTCCAATCCCCATCCTGACCTGCTGCCATTACTAATAAAGAATCAGTTCTTACCCCGGTACCTTCGAAAATAGCTCCGAATCCATCAGCGAGGAGTTATGACCCCGACAACAAGCATGATTATCACCTGGGGGTAGTTGGGCATTCAATTGAAAAATGCAGACAACTGAAGGAAAAGATTGAAAGTCTTATCCGCGATGGTATTTTGACACCGGAACTTATCAATCAGTGGAAGGTCGCTTTGCCATAAATCAGTTTCTTTCAGGGTTTTAGGGGGAGAATTACTACCTTTGAAGGACGTCAATATGAGCATTTTGATGCATGTAGTTTCAGACCTTATGATGAAAACACTTGTCTCATGTCAACATTCATATGAATTAAATGAATTTTGAATTTTAAATGCTTTGTGTTTGTTGTGTTTTAACAATAATTTGAATTTGAAAAAACAAGCATTAAGAAAGTTTTAATAATGGATAATCTCGAGAATATTGATGATCATTTTTACAAATGACCCAATAACTTCTCCCCTCTCTTTTAAGCTTTCCTAGGCCTAAACCCCTTGAATCGAGAACACTTGAAAGACCTAATGCTTCAAGGACTATGAATGATTGAACTTCATAAAATCATTGTTATCATAAAATAAGCAAAGATGTAGATCCTAGTCTAGGCTATGAACAAATGAACGAACTTTTAGAAATTTTTTCGAAATCCTTGAAATTCAAACAAATGAGACTTTCTTTCAAGAATTTAGATTGTAGACACCTAATTTTATCCGGACAACTAAAACAGGTATGTTTTCTTTCTAAATTGATGTTTCAGAATGTAAAAAGACCTTTTTCATCCTGCAGGTGGTACTCCGAGACTTAGTTTAAGAGTGTGAGCATAAAAAGTCAAACTCAAAAAAAGTCAACCCTGAAAAAAGTCAACCCCAAAAAGTCAACTACTGAAAAAATCAACCCACATCAAGATTTAAAGTTCAATTGAAAGTTGGCGAAATAATTTTGATAATTTGAGGTCTACATTGAAAGATATGGAGTGCGGAAGTTGGGTTATGAAGATTCAGTAGAAAGGAAACCCTAATCCGAGAAATTTGAGGAAAAGTGCTTAAATGATCGAATTGGTCAAAATTGAAGGTTCCAAATGAAAGATAAGCACTGAATACAGGTAATGGCGAAGCCACTTGAAAGAAAAGTCAATCCGGGAGAAAACCGAGAATTAGGGTTTTTGGTGGATTTCGGTGAAATCGGGCAGAATTACAGAAATGGTCCGACTTGGAAAGACTAAGGCCCCAATGGATGAGGAATGATTAAAAAGGGATAGCCCAAGGCTCATCTTGAAGAAAAATCTGAAAATCAGACTTGTTTTGAGCAAAACCGGGTTTCGAAGGCAAAAGGGCAAAATTGGAAAATTTGGAAAAAACAGAAAATGGACTCCGAAAATTCTAAAAATTTGTAAATCTCATTATTAAATTATTTGGAAGAGGTTGGCGAAAGAAAATCTTGATTCAGAGTTTGTTTGCAAAATGGCCAAATCCCGGGCCTCCTATGCAATAATTCAAGAAGATAAATCCAGAAAAAAAAAAGCAAATGGACTCCAAAAATTCTGAAATTTTACAAATATCATTTTTAAATTATTTGGAAGAGATTGGAAAAATAAAATCTTGATTCGGAGTTCATTTGCAAAATGGCCAAATCCCGAGCCCCTATGCAGTAATTCAAGAAGATAAATCCCGAAAAAATACCAAATGAGTTCCAAAAATTATGAAAACTTCCAGATCACACTTTTAAATTATTTGGAAGATATTGGTGAAGAAAAATCTTTATTTGGAGCTCGTTTAAAAAATGGTAAAATGTGGGAGCATAAAAGGGCATTTTTGGAAGAAAAAATCCAAATAAATAGCAAACGGACTCGGAAAATTTTGAAAACTTCCAGAATTTAATATTTTATTATTTTGAAAGTATTAAAAAATAAAATTTGAATTTGGAGTCCGTTTGCCATTTATTTGCATTCGGGGGGCAAAATGGTCATTTTACCCAAGCAACCGAAAATGGCTTCTTTTGGCCTTCCAAAAAATCAGACTTGGGCTGGAAAAGAGAGTGCTGGCCTGCCAAGGCCCAAAGGAAGGAGGAAGCTTCTGATTTTTCAATCAAAAGGCCAAGAATTAAGAGTTAGTTAGAGATTTTTTTGATCAAGCCATTGTGATTAAGCCACATAGGCCAATGCATGAAGAGGGAGAGTGTCAACATTATTCTTGAACAGCTGTAATTATGGACAGCTGATATGCTAATCTAAGGGTGATAATTTCATGATTTTTCACCTTGAATCACTAGCCCTTGGATGGAAATTGGTTGGAACCAAAATGACAACATCCTAGCTTTATTTTAGGGGGAATTCGACCAACCTTAGGAGGGAGACAGAATTTTCATTTTCAGTCTTCATTTTTTCAGATTTCTCTTTGTTTTGCTTAGTTTTTCTCTCCTTGGTTGAAAGCAAAAAGAAAAAGTTTAGAAAAGAAAGGAAAGGAAAGTTTGAAGAGATAAAGCTTGAAATATAGCTTCTTGAGGTTGCTTTTAGCACCAACTCTTGCACTTTCTTGATTTTTCATTCTTGTTTTTGCTATTTTGATTATTATTTGGTGAGTTTTCTTTTTAAATAAGTGTTTTTTTTCTTTTTAAGTTCTTTTTTCATCTCTTTCTTAAATAATTTTTACAATTTTTTTCTCCTATTTTTTTTCTTTAATGGCCGAATGGCCTATATTTTTTTTTTTTATTATTGTTGATGTTTTTGCTTTAATTTATCATGTTATTTATGTTACTTTCTTTAATCTTGATGCTTTAAGTTTTCTTCTACTTCATGTACTTGAATCATGTTTTAATTTGGTTGCTTTGTTTGTTGCCATTTATGATTTAAATATCATGTTCTTGCATTTTTAATTTTCTGTTTTCATAATGTTTAAATTTGTTGATGTTTTATATTTAGTATATCAAGTGTTTGTGAAAATGCTTGTTAGTTTTAATATTTCTACTTTGTGTTTGCATGATTTAAGTGTTATATTTTAGTTGAGCATGTTAGTATATCAAGTGTTTGTGAAAATGCCATGCTTGTTGGAAACCTTAGGCCATTCGGCCACTTCATGTATCTAGCATTGTGTGTGCATTTTTTCTATGTTAGTTGATAGGTTTGCATTTGCATGACATTTGATTGAGTATTTAGTTTAAGTATACCAAGTGTTTGTGAAAATGCCATGCTTGTTGGAGCTTGAGGCCATTCGGCCATTTCATGTGTTTTGCTTTGTATTTTGCAATTTTGCTATGTTAGTTGATAGGTTTGCATTTTCATGACATTTGATTGAGTATTTAGTTTAAGTATACCAAGTGTTTGTGAAAATGCCATGCTTGTTGGAGCTTGAGGCCATTCGGCCATTTCATGTGTTTTGCTTTGTATTTTGCATTTTTGCTATGTTAGTTGATAGGTTGGCATTTGCATGATATTTGGTTGAGTTTTGGTTTAAGCATGCCTTGTGTTTATGTTATTTTCA
The DNA here is from genome assembly GCA_030761205.1 of Fremontodendron californicum. Taxonomy (NCBI): domain Eukaryota; kingdom Viridiplantae; phylum Streptophyta; class Magnoliopsida; order Malvales; family Malvaceae; genus Fremontodendron; species Fremontodendron californicum. Next base: position 5,413,908 of record JAULJL010000023.1, on the reverse strand, counting down.
TGCATGTTTTAGTTATTAGGTTTGCTTTATTTTGCCATGCATGTCCATGCATTTTAGACCTAGGTTGCATTAAATGCCATGCAAATTCATTTCGGTTTAGGTCACTATATTGATGCCATGCATTTTTTTCATGACATTTAGGTTTAAAACCATGCACTCCATGCATTATATTTGCTGTATTTTTTCATGCATTTCATGTCCATGCCACTTGACTAATGACTTAGGCCAATTAATGGTTCAAAGTCATGCTCTCTTGAGCACACTAGTGGAAAATTAAGGTTTGTCAAATTGATTATTCTACCTTTGTGATTTTTTTTACTTAACCAATTTTTGTCTAACTTTTAAAAAGTCTTAGCTACTTTTTGTGAGTCTTAAATATTTTTACTTTGATTTTTAAATGATTTTATCAAAGGCAAAAATGTATTTTGGCAAAACAGTTTTTTTCACACAGTACTCGTACTTTCCCGATTTTTCTGGGCATTCATATTTAATCAGAAAATTAAGACGATTTTTTTCGTGTAGGTTTACATGTCCTGAGTCTCCAGTAGTTTTTTTAGATATTTTAGAATTTTTAAAAATAGGATAAAAAATCGTGGCTTAAAACTCAACAGTGGAGTCAGAATTGATTTTAAAGGAAAATCATTTTTCTGTTTTGGTTAAGTTACTTAGAGGGGGCTGATTAGGAAGTTTAGCTACTGAATTATGGTAGTTTCTAAGCCTTTTTAAACTCTAAAAATGATTTTTTAAGTCTCGGGTTAACAGTGGTCAAGTCCGGGATTTTAAACTTAGGAAATTAGAGCCATTTAAAAAGGGTTTAGCCCAATTTTTATTCTTAATCTAAGCTTTTCAAAATTGTTTCCAAACAATCACAAAGTATTTTGGTTTTAGAATATTTAATTTGACATATTTTCCTAAGGTAGCCGGATATCTTTTTAGATATACGGATTTCCTTAATAAAAGGAAAAAAATACATTTTCATGCATTGCATTTTCCATATTCATGCATTTTATATAATATGTGATTTTTGCTATGATAATTTCTATGATATTGTTATGATTTTGAATTATGTTATATTGTTTATTATATTATTTGGAATATTTCATGATATCCTATGCGTTTTATTTAGTTATTTTTTGTTATATTATTTAGCATATACTATGTTCATGCATTATTATTTTCATTTTTATTTCCATGCATATTATATGATAGCATTATTTCATATTCCATGTCATTTAAATTATATGCCATATTATTCATATTTGCCATGTCATTCGAATTATTTCATTTCATATAGAATATATTATGTTACTTAGGTCATTTCATTTCATGTAGAATATGTTATATTACCTAGGTCATTTCATTTCATTTAGGATATATTATGGCATTTAGGATGTTTTATTTCATTTAGAATATATCATATGACTTAGGATGTTACATTTCATTTAGAATATATCATATGACTTAGGATATTACATTTCATATAGAATATATTATGTTACCTAGGTCATTTCATTTCATTTAGAATATGTCATATAATTTAGGACATTTCATTTCATTTAGAATATGCTAAGGTATTTAAATTATATCATATCATTTAGGATGCATTATATTATTTAGATTTTGCTATGTCATGCATATACATATTCATATCTTTTAAAATGTTTTCAAAAGAATATTCGATTTTTCAATAAAATAAAGATATTCCCGAGTTAAAATAATTCATGAGTTCTCTACCGGGTTTGCTGGAGGGAATATCATCAATTATCATTAATAAAGGACTATCTTTCTTTCAAAAAACGAGAATGATTTGGAAAGTTTTCCAAATTAATAAAAATTTCTATATTTTGCCACGTTTGTTGAGGAATATAGGAAAATTTTGAATTTATGAATTCCGGATCATTTTTAATTGAAAATGGAATTATTTTTCTTTAAATTGGGAATTAACTTGAAATACTAAATTTAAAACCGACTTTTTACCGAGACTTGAGATAGCACATGATTAATAAGGTACCGTTTTATACGGGCGTTGTGGGGGTGCTAATCCTTCCCTGCATGTAACCGAGTCTCGAACCCGATTCTTTGATTTCTCTGGTTTAAAACGCAGACTTAAAATTGGTTTTAAAAATGTTTTAATTAATTGTTAAAATATTTTATAAAACCGGTTTTAGTAGGTGGCCGATCACACCTAGCTAAAAAAGATTGGTGGCGACTCCATGTTTTTTTTAGGTCATTTTCAAAACCTTCCTTTTTTAGAGGAATTAAGTCGATTTTTCCTCGGTTTTTTAATGTCACGCTTAACGAATAACAAAGTCTTACGATGAGATGTCGTTATTTTTTTAGGTTGCGACAGCTTGGCGACTCCACTGGGGACATTTAGAGAGTCAGGCCTAGAATTAGTCGTGTGTTATCGAAGTCTCGGTTTTGTTGATTTAATTGGTATTTAATTTTAATTCCCACATTTTTAATAAGGAGAATTTTGAAAATAATAAAATGTTTTTAATATGTTCATACTCATGTGCATGCATTTTATTATTGTTCTCTAGTTATTTAAGGTTGTACATTATAATTGCTTGTTGGTTAATGCGTTACACTATTCTTGATTTTTTTTTATAAATAGTTGGGGCATTTAGAATAAGGGGTGTAGAATAGGTGGTGAAAGGTTTGTTGTTCCTCCACACACACCACACGTCCATTTGCATAACATGAATCCTCTACCCGGGTTCCTCCTTTTAAGTGGGAGTAAAGTAACTACGCCTTCGTGATGATCCTCTGTATGGGCTAGTGAAACACTTTCGGATATAAAGTACCTAATGCCTTCGTGATAATCCTTCGTACAGGCATAGGAAAATATACTCTAACGAATTGAACCCGTATTTACCGGGGTGCCTTACTAGCCTTCACCGGCGACAGTGAGGAGCAATTCGGTGCCTTTAGAACCGATTCACCCTCATATAGTGAACCTAGGCGAAGCCATGCCAGATTTTCGTTAGATATACCGAAAATAGGAACACATGGAGAGACATTTCTAAACCTTTTGTTAATTATTTTACACTCTGAAGAAGTTTTGTAGATCGGGCAACGATATACGTACATCGCCCGTAATAAATGTGATAATCCGTCCCAAAGGCACTGTGATACCTATATAAGTAGATATTTGTTGGGGCAAATATTCATTAACTATTTGAAATAAAAAATAAAAATCCTTTTTCAAGCATTTTTTTTTTCATTTTGCATTTTGCACGTTTCATACATGTGTGAATAGAGCATGTACATGATGGAGACTCAATTAAGAGTTGTAAACCCAAGTGCAGGTTATGTTCAAGTAATAAATTCTCGGGTGTCCGAGGTCGAACCACAGGGAAGCGTATTAGTAAGTATAAGTTTATAAATATATAAGAAAAAGAAAGTAAACAAGATATTAGGGAATCAACAACAAAACAAGATAAACAATATATTAGAGAACAAAATAAACAAAATAAAATAAAAGAAATTAAACAAGATATAAAAACAATAAGAAAAGATGTTGAGGTTAGAGAATCCACTCTTGGTGTTATGCTAAGATTAATCTTGTTTTATTACACAATTGAAATTCACACATAAGGGAGATTCCAATCGGAAGGTTTAGCAATTCAGTCCAAATTGTCCAACGTCCATAGCATATGATATTATGTTCATTTGGTGTCCTCAAAACTCACAAAAAGAGTCCAAGCATTCCTTATGCCAAGGTATATGTCTACAACAAATCAAGGTTATGAAACCAAGCATTTATTGTGCCATTTTCATTGTCAATAATGAATCAAGATCCCTACTTTGCAAGTATGATTTTAAACCAAAAGAAAATATTATCTATACTAGTGTTTATAAATGATGATTCATTTTAGCTCATGTTTAAGAGACTAACCTTAGCATTTACCAAGAGCTTCACCTCATCACCTCAACAATATGATTAGCAACACATACTAGATATGAATAAAATGAAAAGAAATGTAAGAAGCATAAGTAAATAAAGAAAAAGAAAACTAGAGAAAGAAAAGAAAAAGAAAACTTAGAGAATTTTATTACAATGGCTAATATCCTACCAATCTATAATGTATCCCAATACTCATCCAAGGCCCTCTATTTATACACATTTTGGAGGGCTAAATGACAAGAGACAAGCTTTACAAATTTCAAAGGTAGGTATAATAGGTGGGTGCATTTTTCTAACAATTTTCGTCATATTGTATGACAATTCTGATCAGCCAGCTTGATGGTCGATTTTGTCAATGTTGGAGGCTCGATCTGATAAAATTGTCTTCTAGAAAAATATACCCCTATCAGTTACGGATCCATAGCCGTTGGAATCAGCTCATTTTCTGATGTGGATAAGAAGATATGGGCAAAATACGAAAACAGGTCAGCACATACGTCATTGCACATCAGCCAACTTGATGGTCGATTTCGCTAGGGAAAACGACTCCGTTTCAAGAAGTGTAAAACATCAAAAAGATAGATATGCCTCTTAGCTTTGCAGGGCTACAAATTTCAGCCTTATTGCTTCAGTGAAACTCGAGATATAGCTTATATGGCAAACGGTGTCGGAACTGAAACTGAACTGGATTTGCCCTTAATTCTAGTAATCTGAAATCACTCAAAGAAACTTGTGAAAAACACCAAATTACATAAAAATATAAAAGATCATAAACACAATTAGACTAAACAATAATAACTCGTATTTAACACAAAACAATAATAAAACATAACTAAAAACTATATAATTATACGAGTTATCAGTACACTTATCGTTGTATTTTTGATCTCATTCTTTGTAATAAACAGTTGGTAATAATAATCTCATTTGGTTATTTCATAAACCGGTAGTGTTACATGAACATTTGCATATTGTACCATAGTATGATCCACTACCCCGAAATTCTTTTGAAAATAATATGATTAGTTTTTCATAGAAAAAAACATGTTTCAAAAATCATAAATTTAGAGGCAAATCTTGCATAATGAGATTTTTGAATAATCAAGATTTAGGTCCCACCAATTTCGTGTAATCATTGGTTAATTTATTTGTATCATGTTGACATCATGTCATAGTCCTAACATGCATGGTTATTCATTGTAGAATACATTTGTGATATACATGGTCATTCTTTGTACCTACCTTTGTATTAATTCATTTAGTCTTAGCATGTATCATTTTGACATCATAGCATGCATGGTCATTCATTGTAGAATACGTTTATGACATGCATAGTCATTATTTGTATATACTTGTGCATCAATTTATTCATTTTTTAAGTGCATCATGTTGGCATTAGATTGCATCCATAGCGTACATAGTCATCATAATTTCTCTGTATATGTTCATGCATTAATCATTAGTATATTCATGCACATAGGAATAGAGCATGTACATTCACAATTGTATTCTTAATCTCTTGACATTTTCATTTGCATGAAAGGGGTTCAAGATATGAGGAATGAATCGGAGGAACGATTGGGTGCTTTGGAACGCAATCAAGAGGATTGTGGACATGAAATCCGGGAAATGAAAGAACAACTCGCCAAATTGCTGAAAATGTTTGAGGATATGGGTAAGAGTAAAGGGGAACTTTCTCAGGGCTCTGCATCGCCTTCGGATCAACCAAAACCATTAAGTCCCGAACATACAATTCTTCCTAGATCCTGCACTTGTCAATATCACAAAGGTTGCAATCCTGATAAAATTATGGACAAAATCGTGAAAATAATTAAACCTGAGAGCCTGATACCAAAGATAGAAACCTCAGATCCTGTACCATACCTACAAACTGTTCTAGGTCTAAACCAGTATTCCCACCCTACTATGATCCAATCGTCCATTGGGATGACCACTATGGGATTCCTGAATCCGACTCCATCACCACCAACTGCTAGTTCATATTGTTTCCCTCATCAATCACCTTATCCAGCATCTGGGATAGGAACCTCGAGCTATGTACAACCTCCAAGGGTCCTATGTCCTAATCCATACCCTTACCATGTTGTCCCTCCACATCTCTATGTAAACACTCCGGTTCGGACTTTAGTGCCACCATCAAGTGCCCCAACTCCTAGGCCATGTGTGACTAAGAAACAACCCCAGGATAAGACCCAAATGCATTTTGATCCTTTTCCAATCAGCTACAGAGAGCTTTTCCCTATACTGATCCAAAATCACATGGTTGCATGCGTCCCATTGAAACCCCTGTTACCACCATATCCAAAGTGGTATAATCCAAATGCAAGATGTGATTATCACTGTGGAATTGTTGGCCATAGCATTGAAGACTGTATAGCATTCAAAAAGAAAGTGCAATCTCTTATAAATGCCAAGTGGTTGGATCCAACGACACTGATTGATAAAGGGCTAGGAAAGCGTCATTAGGATTGGGAGATTTACAGCATTGAGGTGGAAAGACTTCGGTCTTATATGATGTAATAGGATTTCACTTATTCAGTAGCTGGCTCTTAAAGCTTTAAGATGCTAGGAAGAATAAAGTGCTTGTAAAAGACAGTTTTAACTATTGTTCAAATTTTGTAAAATATGGTTTATACCATTGTGAACGTTGATGTGGGAATCAATTGGTTATGTTTCAAATTCATGAGATGTTGATGATTAAGTTCCTCCGATTCTTATTTCCTCCGTGATATCTTTCCCTTTGCATTTTGCATCCAATCAATTATTTGTCATACCATACATTCATACATGTATCCTATTAGCATCAGGTTGCATTCATGCATTCATAATCAACATGATTTTTCTGTATGTATCCATGTATTAATTTGTTTATTCTTTACATGCATCATGTTGACTTTGGGTTGCATTCATGACAAACATAGACAGCATGATTACTCTGTATATGCTTATGCATTAATCTGTCATATTAACTTCAGGATGCATTCATGACACACATGGTCAGCATGATTTCCTTTGTATATACTCTGTATCAATCATTCATTGTTTGCATGTATCATAATTGACATCATGTTGGATAGGATTATTCATTGGGAAATACGCTAAAATGTACATGATCAGTCATTGCATATATCCATGTGTCGATTTGTTTATTCTTTGCTTGCAACATGTTGGCATCATGATTGCATTTATATGGTCAACATGTTTCCACTGTACATGTCCCTACATCATATTGTTTAGGCTTCACATGTATCAAATTGCATTCATGGCTCCTTCATCATGACATGCACTTTGGGGGAATAAAACAGAAGTGGGCTTGGCTTTAAGAGTCTTTGAAAGAATTTCCATTTCAAATCAGAGGTATAAGAATTACTGAGTACCCTTTTAAAATAGGCTAGTGCTATAGAGAATGAACAAGTTGCTCGAATGGAAAGAATGGAAAAGGTACAGGAAGAATTGCGAGAACAGCTGGCAAAGTCTCAAGCAGAACCTAAAGATCAAATGATTAAATTGATGGAGCTAATATCCACTGTAATTAAGGGACACACTAAAAACTTGGCCGCCAGAGAAGAGTTAGAGGCACAAAAAAGTCAGAATGAGGTCAAAATGATGGATGTCCAGAACACAGTTAACCCCGTCAATGTCTTAAATTAAGAAGATCCAGCTGAACAGGCAAAGTTGAAAATGGTTAATGAGGTAGAGTTGGCAGATTCCCAAAGGAAATACCAGTTGCTAGATGAAAGGCTCCGGGCAGTAGAAAATACAGACGTATTCGGGAGTGTGGAGGCGAAAGAACGATGCTTGGTCTTCGATTTAGTCATCCCTCCTAAATTCAAGGTCCCTGACTTTGTGAAATATGACGGGACGACTGATCCGTCAGCCCATATCACTATGTTCTGCCGAAAGATGACAAGTTATATAGATAATCATAAGCTTCTGGTCCACTACTTTCAGGATAGCCTCAGCGGGTCCGCAATTAGGTGGTATAGTTAGTTGAGCAAGGATCGGATTCGCTCTTAGAATGATTTGGCTAGGGCTTTTCTAAACCAGTACAAGCATGTGATCGACCTGACACCTGACCGTCTCACCTTACAAAGTATGGAGAAAAAGGTTACTGAGAGCTTCAAAGAGTATGCTCAGAGGTGGAGGAACATGGCCACCCAAGTACAACCGCGTTTAACTCAGAAGGAAACCACTGTCTTTTTTGTGAATACACTACAGGCCCTATACTATGATAGACTTGTTGGAAACACCACGAAGAATTTTTTGGATATGGTAATCTCCGGGGAAATGATTGAAAATGCAATCAAGGCTGGGAAACTCGAAGGAGGTAAAACATTTAATGCAGAGAAAAACAAGTCGCCAAAAAGAAAGAGGAAGATGTCCAAGCCATGGGAGACTGTACCCCATATATTCTGGCTACTTCATACCCTTCACCCTGTCCTTCTATGAATTATGTACCCCAGGAATCATACGTATACCCAATGGCCTCTCAGAATCCAGTAAATTTTCAACCTTTTGTCAGTCAAAGGAAATCGAAGAATATCAGAAAAAGAGATCAGTTTGAGTCACTCCCCATGTCTTACTCCAAACTATTGCCCCAGCTGGTCGAAGAGCAACTCCTCACTAAAGTTCCGGTGGAGCCTATCGAACCCCCATATCCAAGCTGGTATGACGGGAATGCATATTGTGATTATCATTCTGGGATTCGAGGATATTCCACAGAAAATTGCTTATGTCTGAAGCGGAAGGTTCAAACGCTCATCAATAAAGGACAGTTAGGTGAGGGGAAGAAACAAAGGACAGACAGCGTGGAGAATCTGCTGAATGGGAATGATGAGACCATTATGGATGTCATAATAGGGGAAGAAGATGGAAAGGTCGAAAAGAGTACCGAGCAATAGCCAGTTTGAATTAGGGAGAACATGTCAAGGGGAAGTTTTTATGCATTTAGTTTCAGACCTCATGAAGAAAACACTTGTCTCATGTCAACATTCATAAGAATTAAATGAATTTTGATTTTTAAATGCTTTGTGTTTGTTGTGTTTTAACAATAATTTGAAAGAAAAAAAAAGCATTAAAGAAGTTTTAGTAATGGATAGTCTCAAGAAGATTGATGATCATTGTTACAAATGACCCAATACCTTCTCCCCTCTCTTTTAGGTTTTCCTAAGCCTAAACCCCTTGAATCGAGAACACTTGAAAGACCTAATGCTTCAAGGAATATGAATGATTGAACTTCATAAAACCATTGTCATCATAGAATAAGCAAAGATGTAGATCCTAGTCTAGGTTATGAACAAAGGAACGAACTTTTCAAAAAAAAAATTTGAATTCCTTGAAATTCTAACAAATGAGACTTTCTTTCAAGAATTTAGATCATGGTAATTTGGTCTGTCTCAAGGTTGTGCCAAAACCATTCATGTCATTTTCAACAAACCACAAAACACTAATTGCCCAAACATCACTTCATGATTGACACCCTGGGGCACAATGATTAAACTAGATTATCCCTTGTCCCAGAGAAAAGCCGTTTTTTGGTTCATATTTTCCTTGTCTCTTCAAAGAATTCAGAATTGAAATTCAGTCTTTTCAGTACAGACCTAGACTTGCTATGTTCCTCGTTGATACAAATTCTCATGGTTAATCAAATTGGGGCATCATATGTGGAAATGATGGATACATGGTGAATAAGGATGGACTAACGCATGAATCATGGGGGCATGCGATAAAAAAAGATAAAAAAAAAAAGAAAAAAGAGAAGATTTTTTTTTGTGATATCATGCATATGATAATTCGGATGATTCTAAAATGCAAAATGAAATTCTGAATATCTATTTCCCCTGGGGATTGCTTTTCAATATGAATATTTGTGCTTGACATGAGAAATGGCCATCTTTCATATCTTTTTTGCACAAAAAGAAATTATCCATAGTCACCCCTTTTGAGCCAAAAGAATTCTTTTTTCTTTAAAACCCTGATCAAGGATCACCCTCTACATTGGGGGGCAAATGCGAGGAAAGATCTTCTCAAAGATCATAGAAAAATGAGTCCTAGCTCAAAAACATATACAAAGCAAATGGAGTCCCGAATGAATACAGGCTCACTCTGTCAAAGAAAAAGAAAAGGAAAAGATGGCGAAATGAAAGCCAAGAAAAACAAAAGAAAAACACACAAAAAAAAAAGTGTGTGAAAAAGCGATGGCAAATGAAAGCCAAAAGCAAGGAAGAAAAAGAGCAAAGTCAAAAGGAATGAAAAGTCCAAAAGGGATAAATGTTTCAAAGAGAATCCTCCTCAAAGAAAGGATCCTTGATCTAATTACCCTCAAACACATTTTTTGCGCCTATTTATCCTTTATTTCTGAACCCTGAGCCATGGCCTACATTACGTGCTTTAAAAGTCCATTTTGATCAAGCATGAATATTTAACTTGAAGGGTTTTTCCTCAGATTTTATCCCATCCCATCGAATTATCGTTTCACTAAGGAAGAATTTAGAATTCTCAAATGAATGGTAAAACAACAAAAAAAGAAAGAAAAAAAAATAGAAAGAATGAGACTCTAGGGCGAAAACCCAAAAATGGGCGGTCTAGAGTGAAATGGAAGAAGTGGTCATTGAGAAACATCTAGGAATTCCTGAACCTCCCAAATTGTCAGCTCTCATTCAGAGGATTGTCTTCAAAAACTGAATCTTTTTTCCTCCAAAATTAAACTTTCCGGTTTAAACATCTCGGCCCATCTTGATGCTTGTCAAAATACCTTGGTATGGAAACTAAAAGAAAGTTGAATTTGTTTGGTTCTCATTGAATTCATGATTTATAAAATCTGTTCTATTTGTGAGCCTAGAAAGGACATACATTTTTTATTGAGAAGCTTTCCTAAAAAAACCAAAATCATGTTGTACCAAGCCTTGTCAATTCAATTTGAAAAACCCAAATTGACACTTAGGAAAATTTCTAACCATGATCATCAGTCTTCAAAAGATTTGTAGATTACATATTGTGGGGTTAAAATTTTTGGCTCAGAAGTTGTTATTAGATGAGGAAAATTGTTTTTCAAAAAGGGAAAATAAAAAATTATTTTTGAAATACCCATTTTTTATGTTAACATGAGATAAGGTTTTTTTCTAAACTCAAAGGTGTGGAACTATTAGGGTTAACCTTGATTTCCAAATATGAGAAGAAGAAATAAAACTCAGCAAGCAGACTCCTGTCAGTAAGAGTTTGAAAACTGTTGGGGCAAAGCGAATAGTCAAAGATTGAAAAATGAATTGAAGATATACTCTGATTTGAAGAGGAAAAGTGAATTGGAAAGGCTGAGTCCAATTCTAGAAAAGTGATTAGGGGCATTTGAATCACTCATGAGCATTCATCTATTTATTAAACTTCGCATCTGCACCGTGTCAGCAAGCATTTGCATAATTCATGAGTATTCGTATTTGCATTATTCCATGAGCATTTGCATTCGCATCATCTCATGCAAGTGCATCATTTCTAGGATCATTGCATCTTTATTGTAGCTGCAATTACACCATTCATGAACCACTCACATGAATATGATTCGTAGGGACATTTGTATCTGCATTTAGAAACATTTGCATCAATCCAAGATATTTGCATTTACACCATGAAGCATTTACATGCCTTTCAATTTCCTTGGTTTCATCCAGATCTCTTTCAATTTCATGGTTTCACCCATGCCTTCAATTTCCTTGGTTTCATCCAGATCTCTTTAAATTTCATGGTTTCATCCATGCCTTCAATCTCCATGGTTTCATCCAGATCCTTTTCAATTTCATGGTTTCATTCATGCCTTCAATTTCCTTGGTTTCATCCAGATCCTTTTCAATTTCATGGTTTAACCCATGCCATCAATTTCCTTGGTTTCATCCAGATCTCTTTCAATTTCATGGTTTCATCCATGCCTTCAATTTCCTTGGTTTCATCCAAATCCTTTTCAATTTCATGGTTTCATCCATGCCTTCAATTTCCTTGGTTTCATCCAGATCTCTTTCAATTTCATGGTTTCATCCATGCCTTCAATTTCCTTAGTTTCATCCAGATCCTTTTCAATTTCATGGTTTCACCCATGCTTTCAATTTCCTTGGTTTCATCCAGATCTCTTTCAATTTCATGGTTTCATCCATGCCTTCAATTTCCTTAGTTTCATCCAGATCCTTTTCAATTTCATGGTTTCACCCATGCTTTTAATTTCCTTGGTTTCATCCAGATCTCTTTCAATTTCATAGTTTCATCCATACCTTCAATTTCCTTGGTTTCATCCAGATCCTTTTCAATTTCATGGTTTCACCCATGCTTTCAATTTCCTTGGTTTCATCCAGATCTCTTTTAATTTCATGGTTTCACCCATGCCTTCAATTTCCTTGGTTTCATCCAAATCTTTTTCAATTTTATGGTTTCACCCATGCCTTCAATTCCCTAGTTTGATCCAGGTCTTTGTCAATTCTCTTGCAAATCGAACCCATTTCCTTAAGACGGGTCGAGCCTTGTCAGGGAATTCAATTTAAAGACAAAATCTTCAATTTACTGCTTTCTCAAAAAAAAAAATGAAAAAAATGAAAAAAAAATGAAGAAATGAAGAAATGAAAAAAAAAAATGAAAAATTGATAAAAAAATGATAAGAAAATGAAACAGAAACCCCTTCCCTTGCCTTCACATGTGATTTCACTGACCGTACAAAATTAGTGTTTGTTTATTTTTGCCTGATTCCTAATTCTCAGCAATAGCCAAAGAGGGGCAGCTGTAGACACCTAATTTTGTCCGGACCACTAAAACATGTATGTTTTCTTCCTAAATTGATGTTTCAGAATGTAAAAAGACCTTTTTCATCCTGCAGGTGGTACTCCGAGACTTAGTTTAAGAGGGTGAGCATAAAAAGTCAAACTAAATAAAAAAGTCAACCCCAAAAAAAGTCAACCCCGAAAAAGTCAACCCCAAAAAGTCAACTACTGAAAAAATCAACCCACATCAAGATTTAAAGTTCAATTGAAAAATGGAGAAAGAATTTTGATAATCCGAGGTCTACATTGAAAGATATGGAGTTCGGAAATTGGGTTATGGAGATTTAGTAGAAATGAACTCCTAATCCGGGAAATTTGGGGAAAAGTGCTTAAATGATCGAATTGGTCAAAATTGAAGGTTCCAAATGAAAGATAAGCACTGAATATGGGAAATGGAGAAGCCACTTGAAAGAAAACTTGAAAGAAAAGTCAATCCGGGAGAAAACCGAGAATTAGGGTTTTTGGTGGATTTCGGTGAAATCGGGCAGAATTACAGAAATGGTCCGAATTGGTAAGATTAAGGCCCCAATGGATGAGGAATGATTAAAAAGAGATAGCCCAAGGCTCAGCTTGAAGAAAATCTAAAAATCGGACTTGCTTTGAGCGAAACCGGGTTTCGGAGGCAAAAGGGCAAAATTGGAAAATTTGGGAAAAAATAGCAAATGGACTCCAAAAATTCTAAAATTTTGAAAATATCATTTTAAATTATTTGGAATATATTGGCAAAATAAAATCTTGATTCGGAGTTCGTTTGCAAAATGGCCAAATCCCGGGCCTCCTATGCAATAATTCAAGAAGATAAATCCCGGAAAAATAGCAAATGGACTCCAAAAATTCTGAAATTTTGCAAATCTTATTTTTAAATTATTTGGAAGAGATTCGTGAAAGAAAATCTTGATTCGGAGTTCGTTTGCAAAATGGCCAAATCCCGAGCCCCTATGTAGTAATTCAAGAAGATAAATCCCAAAAAAAATACCAAATGAGTTCCAAAAATTATGAAAACGTCTAGATCACACTTTTAAATCATTTTGAAGATATTGGTGAAGAAAAATATTGACTTGGAGCTCGTTTAAAAAATGGTAAAATGTGGGGGCATAAAAGGGCATTTTTGGAAGAAAAAATCCAAATAAATAGCAAACGGACTCGAAAAATTTTGAAAACTTCCAGAATTCAATATTTTACTATTCTGAAAGTAGTAAAAAAAGAAAATTTGAATTTGGAGTCCGTTTACCATTTATTTGCATTCGGGGGGCAAAATGGTCATTTTACCCCAGCAACCGAAAAGGGCTTCTTTTGGCCTTTCAAAAAATCAGACTTGGGCTGGAAAAGAGAGTTCTGGCCTGCAAAGGCCCAAAGAAAGGAGGAAGCTTCTGATTTTTCAATCAAAAGGCCAAGAATTAAGAGTTAGTTAGAGATTTTTTTGATCAAGCCATTGTGATTAAGCCACATAGGCCAATGCATGAAGAGGGAGAGTGTCAACATTATTCTTGAACAGCTGTAATTATGGACAGCTGATATGCTAATCTAAGGGTGATAATTTCATGATTTTTCACCTTGAATCACTAGCCCTTGGATGGAAATTGGTTGGAACCAAAATGACAACATCCCAGCTTTATTTTAGGGGGGAGGCAAAATTTTCATTTTCATACTTCATTTTTTCAGATTTCTCTTTGTTTTGCTTAGTTTTTCTCTCCTTAGTTGAAAGCAAAAAGAAAAAGTTTAGAAAAGAAAGGAAAGTTTAAAGAGATAAAGCTTGAAATATAGCTTCTTGAGGTTGCTTTTAGCACCAACTCTTGCACTTTCTTGATTTTTGCTATTTTGATTATTATTTGGTGAGTTTTATTTTTAAATAAGTGTTTTTTTTTCTTCTTCTTAAGTTCTTTCTTCATCTCTTTCTTAAATAATTTTTACAATTTTTTTCTCTTATTTTTTTTTCTTTAATGGCCGAGTGGCCTATATTTTTTTTTATTATTGTTGCTGTTTTTGCTTTAATTTATCATGTTATTTATGTTATTTTATTTAATCTTGCTGCTTTAAGTGTTCTTCTACTTCATGTACTTGAATCATGTTTTAATTTGGTTGCTTTGTTTGTTGCCATTTATTATTTAAATATCATGTTCTTGCATTTTTAATTTTCTGTTTTCATAATGTTTAAATTTGTTGATGTTTTATATTTAGCATATCAAGTATTTGTGGAAATGCTTGTTAGTTTTAATATTTCTACTTTGTGTTTGCATGATTTAAGTGTTATATTTTAGTTGAGCATGTTAGTATATCAAGTGTTTGTGAAAATGCCATGCTTGTTGGAAACCTTAGGCCATTCGGCCACTTCATGTATCTAGCATTGTGTGTGCATTTTTGCTATGTTAGTTGATAGGTTTGCATTTGCATGACATTTTATTGAGTATTTAGTTTAAGTATACCAAGTGTTTGTGAAAATGCCATGCTTGTTGGAGCTTTAGGCCATTCGGCCATTCCATGTGTTTTGCTTTGTATTTTGCAATTTTGCTATGTTAGTTGATAGGTTTGCGTTTGCATGACATTTGATTGAGTATTTAGTTTAAGTATACCAAGTGTTTTTGAAAATACCATGCTTGTTGGAGCTTGAGGCCATTCGGCCATTTCATGTGTTTTGCTTTGTATTTTGCATTTTTGCTATGTTAATTGATAGGTTGGCATTTGCATGATATTTGGTTGAGTTTTTAGTTTAAGCATGCCTTGTGTTTGTGTTATTGCCATGCATGTTTTAGTTATTAGGTTTGCTTTATTTTGCCATGCATGTCCATGCATTTTAGACCTAGGTTGCATTAAATGCTGTCGCAACCTAAAAAAATAACGAGTCTTATCGCAAGACTTTATTATTCATTAAGCGTGACATTAAAAAAAATCGAGGAAAAGTCGACTTAATTCCTCTAAAAAATGAAGGTTTTGAAAATGACCTTGAAAAAAACATGGAGTCGCCACCAATCTTTTTTAGCTAGGTGTGATCGTCCACCTATTAAAACCGGTTTTATAAAATATTTTAAAAATTAATTAAAGCATTTTTAAAACCAATTTCAAGTCTGCGTTTAAACCAGAGAAATCAAAGAAACGGGTTCGGGACTCGGTTACATGCTGGGAAGGATTAGCACCCCCACAACGCCCGTATAAAACGGTACCTTATTAATCGTGTGTTATCTCAAATCTCATTATAAAGTTGGTTTTAAATTTAGTATTTCAAGTTATTCCCAATTTGAAGAAAAATAATTCTATTTTTAATTTAAGATGATTCGGAATTTGTAAATTCAAAATTTTCCTATATTCCCCAACAAACGTGGCAAAATATAAAAAAAAATTATTAATTTGGAAAACTTTCCGAATCATTCTCGTTTTTTGAAAGAAAGATATGCCTTTATTAATGATAATTGATGATATTCCCTCCAGCAAACCCGATAGAGAACTCATTAATTATTTTAACTCGGGAATATCTTTATTTTTTTATTGAAAAATCATTATCCTTTTGAAAACATTTTAAAAGATATGAATATGTATATGCATGACATAAATAAAATGACATAGCAAAATCTAGATAATATAATGCTTGCTAAATGATATGATATAATGTAAATGCCTTAGCATATTCTAAATGAAATAAAATACCCTAAGTTATATGACATATTATAAATAAAATGAAATGACCTAGGTAACATAGTATATTCTATATGAGATGCAATATCCTAAGTCATATGATATATTCTAAATGAAATAAAATAACCTAAGTAACATAACATATTCTATATGAAATGAAATAACCTAAGTAACATGATATTTTCTAAATGAAATAAAATAACCTAAGTAACATAACATATTCTATATGAAATGAAATAATTTAAATGACCTGGCAAACATGAATGATTTGGCATATAAATTAATAATGCATATAGAATACGTGATTCTTGTTATGATAATTTCTATGATATTGTTATGATTTTGAGTTATGTTATATTGTTTATTATATGATTTGGAATATTTCATGATATCCTATGCTTTTTATTTAGTTATTTTTTTTTGTCATATTATTTAGCATATACTATGTTCATGCATTATTATTTTCCAGGTATTTTTTCCTTTAATTAAGGAAATCCGTATATCTAAAAAGATATCCGGCTACATTAGGAAAATATGTCAAATTAAATATTCTAAAACCAAAATACTTTGTGATTGTTTGAAAACAATTTTGAAAAGATTGAATTAAAAAATAAAAACTGGGCTAATTTCTTTAAAATGGCTCTAATTTTCCAAGTTTAAAAATCCGGACTTGACTACCCTTAACCCGAGACTTGAGAAACCATTTTTAGAGTTTAAAAAAGCTTAGAAACTACCCTAAGTCAGTAGCTAACCCTCCTAATCAGCCCACTCTAAATAACTTAACCAAAACAGAAAAATGAATTTTCTTTAAATTCAATTCTGACTTCACTGTCCAGTTTTAAGCCACGATTTTTTATCCTATTTTTAAAAATTCAAGAAATTTTGAAAAACATACTGGAGACTCAGGACATGTAAAACTACACGGGAAAAAATCAGATTAATTTTTTGATTAAAAAAGAATGCTCAGAAAAATCGGAAATGTACGAAAACTGGGTGAAAAAACTGTTTTGCCAAAATACATTTTTGCCTTTGATAAAATCATTTAAAAATCAAAGTAAAAATATTTGAAACTCATAAAATGACTTACAAACAGTAGCTAGGACTTTTTGAAAGTTAGATAAAAATTGGCTAAGTAAAAAAAATCACAAAGGTAGAACAATCAACTTGACAAACTTAATTTTCCATAAGTGTGCTCAAGAGAGCATGACTTTGAACCATTGATTGGCTCAAGTCATTATTCAAGTGGCATGAACATGAAATGTATGAAATAATACAGCAAACATAGTGCATGCAATGCATGAGTTTAAACCTAAATGTCATGGAAAAATGCATGGCATTCATATAGTGACCTAGATCTAAATGAGCTTGCATGGCATTTAATGCAACCTAGACCTAAAATGCATGAACATGCATGGCAAATAAACCTAACTTAATAACTAAAATATGCATGGCATTTTCACAAACACAAAGCATGCTTAAACCAAAAACTCAACCAAATATCATGCAAATGCTAACCTATCAACTAACATAGCAAGAATGCACATAAAATGCAAAAATTCAAGGGTGGCCGAATAGACTAATGTAACTAGCAAACATGGCATTTTCACAAACACTTGGTATACTAGCATGCAAAACTAAATCAAATGTCATGTAAATGCAAAAACCTACCAACTAACATGGCAAAAAATGCAACACACAATGCAAAACACATGGAGTAGCCAAATGGCCTCAAGCTCCAACAAGCATGGCTTTTTCACAAACACTTGGTATACTAACATGCTCAACTAAAATATAACACTTAAATCATGCAAAAAACACACAAGCATTTTCACAAACACTTAATATACTAAATCTAAAACATGCTCAACTAAGATATAAAACTCAAATCATGCAAAGACCACACAAGCATTTTCACAAACACTTGATATACTAAATCTAAAACATGCTCAAATTTAAACATCATGAAAACAGAAAATTAAAAATGCAAAAACATGATATTTAAAACATAAATGGCAACAAACAAAGCAACCAAATTAAAATATAACTCAAGAATATAAAGTAACATAACATTTAAAACATCAAAATCAAAGAAAATAACATAAACAATATGATAAAATAAACCAAAACAGCAACTTAAATAAATAATGTAGGCCATTTGGCCATGGTGAGTATATTGTAAAAAAAAAATGTAAAAAAAATATATTCAAGAAGGAGATGAAGGAAGAACTTAAAAAGAACAATAAAAAACATTTATTTAAAATGGAAACTCACCAAATAGAAATCAAAATAGAAAAAACAAGAATGGAAAATCAAGAAAGTGCAAGAGTTGGTGCTCAAGAGCCACTTCAAGAAGCTATATTTCAAGCTTTATCTCTTCAAACTTTCCTTTCTTTTCTAAACTTTTCTTTTTTGCTTTCAACCAAGGAGAGAAAAACTAAGTAAAAAATAAAAGAACTCAGCAAAATGAAGATGAAAATTGCAAATTCTGACCCCCCCTCATGCTAGCCGAATGGCCCTTCATATTGCCCAAGGATGTTGTCATTTTCCTTGTAACCAATTTTTCATCAAATGGCTAATAATTCAAGGTGAAAAATCATGAAATTACCACCTTTAGATTAGCATCTCAGCTCTCTCAAATTACAGCTGTTCAAGAATAATGTTGACATCTTTCTTAGCCTATGTGGCTTAATCACCATGGCTTGATCAAAGAGAATCTCTAACTAACTCTTGATTTTTAGCCATTTGATTGAAAAATCGGAAGCTTCCTCCTTCCTTTGGGCTTGGGCAGGCCAGCACTTCTCTTTTCCAGCCCAACTCTGATTTTTTGAAAGGCCCAAAGAAGCCCTTTTCGGTTGCTTGGGTGAAATGACCGTTTTCCCCCCGGATGCAAATAAATATCAAACGGACTCCAAATTCAATTTTTCTTTTTTAATACTTCCAAAATAATAAAATATTGAGTTCTGGAAGTTTTCAAAATTATCCGAGTCCGTTTGCTATTTATTTGGATTTTTTCTTCCAAAAATGCCCTTTTATGCCCCTACATTTTACCATTTTTTAAACGAGCTCCAAATCAAGATTTTTCTTCACCAATCTCTTCAAAATAATTAAAAAGTGTGATCCGAAAGTTTTCATAATTTTTGGAGCTCATTTGGTATTTTTTAGGGATTTATCGGCTTGAATTACTACATAGGAGGCCCGGGATTTGGCCATTTTGCAAACGAACTCCAAATCAAGATTTTATTTCTCCAATCTCTTCCAAATAAATTAAAATGAGATTTGCAAAATTTCAGAATTTTTGGAGTCCATTTGCTATTTTTTCGGGATTTATCTTTTTGAATTATTACATAGGAGATTTGGCCATTTTGCAAACGAACTCCAAATCAAGATTTTCTTTCGCCAATATCTTTAAAATAATTTAAAAATGAGATTTGCAAAATTTTAGAAGTTTTGGAGCTCATTTACTATTTTTTCAGGATTTTCCTTTTTAAATTACTACATAAGAAGCCCAGGATTTGGCCATTTTGCAAACAAACTCCGAATCAAGATTTTATTTTGCCAATCTCTTCAAAATAATTTAAAAATGAGATCTGAAAATTTTCAAAAGATTTGGAGCTCATTTGCTATTTTTCCGAGATTTTCCTTTTTGAATTACTACATGAGAAGCCCGGGATTTGGCCATTTTGCAAACAAACTCCGAATCAAGATTTTCTTTTACCAATCTCTTTCAAATGATTTAAGAATGAGATTGACAAATTTTCAGAATTTTAGGAGTCCATTTGCTATTTTTCCCAAATTTTCTAATTTTGCCCTTTTGCCTCTGAAACCCGGTTTTACTCAAAACAAGTCCGATTTTCAGATTTTCTTCAATCTGAGCCTTGGGCTATCCTTTTTAATCATTCTTCATCCATTGGGGGCTTTGTTCTTACCAAGTCTGGCAATTTCTGTGATTCTTCCCGATTTCACCGAAATCCACTAAAAACCCTAATTCTCGGTTTTCTCCCCGATTGACTTTTCTTTCGATTTTTCTTGCAGGTGACTTCTCCATTACCCGTAGTCAGTGCTTATCTTTTGTTTGGAACCTTCAATTTTGACCAATTTGATCGTTTAAGCAATTTTCCACAAATTTCTCGGATTAGGGTTTCCTTTCTACTGAATCTCCAAATCCCAACTTCCGAACTCCATATCTTTCAATGTAGACCTCGGATTATCAAAATTCTTTCGCCATTTTTCAATTGAACTTAAAAATAAAATCTTGATTTTGAAAGTGGGTTGACTTTTTTTAGTAGTTGACTTTGGGGTTGACTTTTTCGAGGTTGACTTTTTTTGGAGTTGACTTTTTTCAAGTTTGACTTTTTATGCTCTCCCTCTTAAACTAAGTCTCGGAGTACCACCTGCAGGATGAAAACAGTCTTTTTACACTAGAAAACATCAATTTAGGAAGAAAACATACCTGTTTTAGTGGTCCGGACAAAATTAGGTGTCTACAAATGCCATGCAAGTTTATTTAGGTTTAGGTCACTATATTGATGCCATGCATTTTTTCATGACATTTAGGTTTAAAACCATGCATTCCATGCATTATATTTGCTGTATTTTTTCATGCATTTCATGTCCATGCCACTTGACTAATGACTTAGGCAAATTAATGGTTCAAAGTCATGCTCTCTTGAGCACACTTGTGGAAAATTAAGGTTTGTCAAATTGATTATTCTACCTTTTTGATTTTTTTTACTTAGCCAATTTTTGTCTAACTTTTAAAAAGTCTAAGCTACTGTTTGTGAGTCATTTTGTGAGTCTTAAATATTTTTACTTTGATTTTTAAATGATTTTATCAAAGGCAAAAATGTATTTTGGCGAGTACTCGTACTTTCCCGATTTTTCTAGACATTCATATTTAATCAGAAAATTAAGACGATTTTTTCCCATGTAGTTTTACATGTCCTTAGTCTCTAGTATGTTTTTTAGATTTTTTAGAATTTTTAAAAATAGGATAAAAAATCGTGGCTTAAAACTGGGTAGTGGAGTCAGAATTGATTTTAAAGGAAAATCATTTTTCTGCTTTGGTTAAGTTACTTAGAGGGGGCTGATTAGGAAGTTTAGCTACTAACTTAGGGTAGTTTCTAAGCCTTTTTAAACTCTAAAAATGATTTTTTAAGTCTCGGGTTAAGGGTGGTCAAGTCCGGCATTTTAAACTTAGGAAATTAGAGCCATTTAAAAAGGGTTTAACCTAGTTTTTATTCTTAATCTAAGCTTTTCAAAATTGTTTTCAAACAATCACAAAGTATTTTGGTTTTAGATATTTAATTTGACATATTTTCCTAAGGTAGCCGAACATCTTTTTAGATATACGGATCTCCTTAATAAAAGGAAAAAAAAAACATTTTCATGCATTTTATATAATATGTGATTTTTGCTATGATACTTTCTATGATATTGTTATGATTTTGAATTATGTTATATTTTTTATTATATGATTTGGAATATTTCATGATATCCTAGGCTTTTTATTTAGTTATTTTTTGTTATATTATTTAGCATATACTATGTTCATGCATTATTATTTTCATTTTTATTTCCATGCATATTATATGATAGCATTATTTTATATTCCATGTCATTTAAATTATATGCCATATTATTCATATTTTCCATGTCATTCGAATTATTTCATTTCATATAGAATATATTATGTTACTTAGGTCATTTCATTTCATGTAGAATATGTTATATTACCTAGGTCATTTCATTTCATTTAGGATATATTATGGCATTTAGGATATTTTATTTCATTTAGAATATATCATATGACTTAGGATATTACATTTCATTTAGAATATATCATATGACTTAGGATATTACATTTCATATAGAATATATTATGTTACCTAGGTCATTTCATTTCATTTAGAATATGTCATATAATTTAGGACATTTCATTTCATTTAGAATATGCTAAGGTATTTAAAATATATCATATCATTTAGGATGCATTATATTATTTAGATTTTGCTATGTCATTTTATTTATGTCATGCATATACATATTCATATCTTTTAAAATGTTTTCAAAAGAATAACGATTTTTTAATAAAATAAAGATATTCCCGAGTTAAAATAATTCATGAGTTCTCTACCGGGTTTGCTGGAGGGAATATCATCAATTATCATTAATAAAGGAATATCTTTCTTTCAAATAACGAGAATGATTCGGAAAGTTTTCCAAATTAATAAAAATTTCTATATTTTGCCACGTTTGTCGGGGAATACAGGAAAATTTTGAATTTATGAATTCCGGATCATTTTTAATTGAAAATGAAATTATTTTTCTTTAAATTGGGAATTAACTTGAAATACTAAATTTAAAACCGACTTTTTACCGAGACTTGAGATAACACACGATTAATAAGGTACCATTTTATACGGGCGTTGTGGGGGTGCTAATCCTTCCTACACATAACCGAGTTTCGAACCCGTTTCTTTGATTTCTCTGGTTTAAAACGCAGACTTGAAATTGGTTTTAAAAATGTTTTAATTAATTGTTAAAATATTTTATAAAACCGGTTTTAATAGGTGGCCGATCACACCTAGCTAAAAAAGATTGGTGGCGACTCTATGTTTTTTTTAGGTCATTTTCAAAACTTCCTTTTTTAGAGGAATTAAGTCGACTTTTCCTCGGTTTTTTAATGTCACGCTTAACGAATAACAAAGTCTTGCGATGAGACGTCGTTATTTTTTTAGGTTGCGACATAGATCATGGTAATTTGGTGTGTGTCAAGGTTGTGCCAAAACCATTCATGTCATTTTCAACAACCACAAAACACTAATTGCCCAAACAACATTCATGATTGACACCTTGGGGGCACAATGATTAAACTAGATTATCCCATGTCCCCAAGAAAACCCATTTTTAGGTAATATTTTCTTTATCTCTTCAAAGAACTTAGATTTGAAACTCAGCCTTTTCAAAATAGACCTAGACTTGCTATGTTCCTCGTTGATACAAATTCTCATGGTTAATCAAATTGGGGCATCATATGTGGAAATGATGGATACATGTTGAATAAGGATGGACTAACGCATGAATCATTGGGGCATGCGATGAAAAAAACAGCAAAAAAGAAGAAAAATTATGATATCATGCATATGAGAATTCAGATGATTCCAAAGTGCAAAATGAAATTTTGATTATCTATTTCCCCTAGGGATTGCTTTTCAATGAGAATATTTGTGCTTGATATGATGAATGGTCACCTTTCATATCCCTTTCGCAAAGAAAAAAAAAGAAATTATCCATAGTCACCCATTTTGAGCCAAAAGAATTTTTTCTTCTTTGAACCCTGATCAAGGATCACCCTCTACACTAGAGGGCAAATGCGAGGAAAGATCTTTTTAAAGAGCATGGAGGAATGAGTCCTGGCTCAAAGACAGATACAAATCAAATGGAGCCCCGAATGAATATGGGCTCACTCTGTCAAAAGGGAAAGTAAAAGATGGCGAAATGGAAGCTAAGAACAAAAAAAAGTGTGTGAAAAAGTATGGCAAATGAAAGCCAAAAGCAAAGAAGAAAAAAAGCAAAAGTAAAAAGGAAAGAAAAGTCCAAAAGGGACAAATACTCCAAAGGAAATTCTCCTTAAGAAATGATCCTTGATCTAAGTATCCTCAAACACAGATTTTGGACCTATTTATCCTTTCTTTCTGAACCCCGAGCCATGGCCTACATTACGTGTTTTAAAAGCCCATTTTGATCAAGCATGAATATTCAACTTGAAGGGTTTTTCCTCAGATTTCATCCCATCTCATCGAATTCTCATTTCACTAAGAAGGAATTTAGAATTCTTAAGTGTGTGGTAAAACAAACAAAAATGGAAAAAATGGGACTCTAGGGTGAAAACCCAAAAATGGGCGATCTAGAGTAAAATGCAATTTGTGATGCCATTTACGTTAGTGCCAATACCACAAAAGAGAAAGTCATCTTGAAGAAGCGGTCATCGAGGAACATCTAGGAATTCATGAACCTCCTAAATTGTCAGCTCTATTCGAAGGATTAACTTCAAAAAACTGAAACTTTTTCCCTCTAGTTTAAACATACCAGCCAATCTTAACGCTTGTCAAAATGCCTTGATATGAAAACTAAAAGAATATTGAATTTGTTTGATTTTCAATGAATTCATGATTTATAAAACATGTTCCATTTTTTAGCCTAGAAGGGACATACATTTTTGTTATGAAATTTCCTTTGATCAACCAAAATCTTGTTATACCAAACATTGCCAATTCAAATTGAAAAACCTAGATTGACACTTAGAGAAGTTTTTAACAATGATCATCAGCCTTCAAAAGATTTGTACATCACACACTGTGGGGTTAATATTTTTTGTCCAGAAGTTTTCAAAATGAGAAAACAAATAAATATATTTTTGAAAATACCCATTTTTGATGTTGACATGAGATATGGGTTTTCCTAACCCAAAGGTGTGGAACTACTAGGGTTTATCTTGATTTTCAAATATGAGAAGAAGAAATAGAACTCGGCAAGCGGACTTCTGTCAATAAGAGTTCGAAAACTATTGGGGCAAAGTGAATAGCCAAAGATTGAAAAATGAATTGAAGATATACTCTAATTTGAAAAGGAGAAATGAATTGGAAAGGTTAAGCCAAAGTCTAGAAAAATGATCAGGGGCATTTGCATCTTTTCATGAAGCGTTTGCATCATTATCGATCTTTGCATTTGCATCATGGAGAAGCATTTTGCACATTGTCAAATCCTTGCATTTGCATCATTTAGAAGCATTTGCATAATGCCAATCTTTGCATCTGCATCATTCCATGAAGTAGTTGCGTTAACACCAATTTCGCATTTGCATCATAAAGAAGCATTTGCACATTATTGACCTTTGCATCATTCTAATAAGTAATTGCGTTATTTGAGGATCATTTGCATTTGCATTATTTAGAAGCATCTGCATCTTATTCAACATTTGCATCTGCATCAATAAGCATTTGCATCAATCTAAGCCATTTGCATATACACCACGAAGCATTTGAATTTTATCCAACATCTGCATCAAGAAACATTTGCATCAATTCAAAACATTTACATTTGCAATATGAAGTATGTGTATCCTGTTAATCATTTGCACCAGCATCAAAAAGCATTCGCATCTTCTCAAAATCATCAGGTTAATTTTCAAAAATTCTTCAAAAATCATTTTTAAGACCTCCGGACACCATTTTTGAAGACCTTCGGGTATCAATTTTCCAAATCATAGATAAGACCTCCGGGCATAGTTTTTCTTTTTAAATTATGGATAAAACCTCTGGGCACCATTCTTAAGACCTCCGGGCATAGTTTTTCTTTTTAAATCATGGATAAGGCCTCCGAGTACCATTCTTAAGACCTCCGGGCATCATTTTTAAAGTCGCATACAGCGCATTTTTTCCAAATCACGGGTAAGGCCTCTGGGCACCATTCTTAAGACCTCCGGGCATCATTTTTAAAGTTGCATACAGCACATTTTTTCCAAATTACGGGTAAGGCCTCCGGGCACCATTCTTAAGACCTTCGGGCATCATTTTTAAAGTCGCATACAACGTATTTTTTTCCAAATCACTGGTAAGGCCTCTGGGCACCATTCTTAAGACCTTTGGGCATCATTTTTAGAGTCGCATATAGCGCATTTTTTCCAAATCACAGGTAAGGCCTCCGGGCACCATTCTTAAGGCCTCCGAGCATCATTTTTAAAGTCGCATACAGCGCATTTTTTTCAAATTACGAGTAAGGCCTCCGGGCACCATTCTTAAGACCTCCAGGCATCATTTTTAAAATCGCATACAACGCATTTTTTCCAAATTACTGGTAAGGCGTCTGGGCACCATTCTTAAGACCTTCGGGCATCATTTTTAAAGTCACATACAGCGCATTTTTTCCAAGTCACGGATAAGGCCTCCGGGCAACATTCTTAAGACCTCCGGACATCATTTTTAAAGTCGCATACAGCGTATTTTTTTCAAATCACGGGTAAGGCCTCCGAGCACCATTCTTAAGATCTCCGGGCATCATTTTTAAAGTCGCATACAGCGCATTTTTTTCTTCCAAATCACGGGTAAGGCCTCCGGGCACCATTCTTAAGACCTCCGGGCATCATTTTTAAAGTCGCATACAACGTATTTTCCCAAATCACGGGTAAAGCCTTTGAGCACCATTTTTTAGACCTCCGGGCATCATTTTTAAAGTCGCATAAAGCGCATTTTTTTTTTCAAATCATGGATAAGGCCTCCGGGCATAAATTTCATTTTGAAAATCGAACTTGTTTTCTTAATACGGGTCGAGCCTTGATTAGTCAGGGAACTCAAATTAAGGAAAATATCTTCTATTTATAGCTTTTTTTGAGAAAAAAAATTGAAAAAAGAAACCCCTTTTCCTTTCTCTTCACATGTGATTTCACCAACCGGACAAAATTAGTTTTTGTTTATCTTTGCCTGATTCCTGATTCTCAGCAATAGCCAAAGAGAGGCAGCTGTAGACACCTAATTTTGTCTGGACCACTAAAACAGGTACGTTTTCTTCCTAAATTGATGTTTCAGAATGTAAAAAGACTTTTTTCATCCTACAGGTGGTACTCCGAGACTTAGTCTAAGAAGGCGAGCATAAAAAGTCAAACTTGAAAAAAATCAAGCCCGAAAAGTCAACCCTAAAAATTCAACTACTAAAAAAGTCAACCCACTTTCAAAATCAAGATTTGAAGTTCAATTGAAAAATGGCGAAAGAATTTTGATAATTCGAGGTCTACATCGAAAGATATGGAGTTTGGAAGTTGGGTTATGGAGATTTAGTGGAAAAGAAACCCTAGTCCAAAAAATTTGGGGAAAAGTGCTTAAACAATCAAATTGATAGAATTGAAGGTTCCAAATGAAAGCTAAGCACTGACTATGGGTAACTTGATAGAAAAACTGAAAGAAAAGTCAATCCGGAAGAAAATCGAGAATTAGGGTTTTTGCTGGATTTCGATGAAATTTGGAAGAATTATAGAAATGGCCCGACTCGGTAATACTAAAGCCCCTAATGGATGAGGAGTGATTAGAAAAGGATAGCCCAAAACTAAGTTTGAAGAAAATCTGAAAGTCGGACTTGTATTGAGCAAAATCGAGTTTCGGAGGCAAAAGGGCAAAACTGGAAAATCTAGGAAAAATAGCAAATGAACTCCAAAAATTCTGAAAAATTGCAAATCTCATTCTCAAATCATTTCATAGAGATTGGAGAAACAAAATCTTGATTCGGAGTTCGTTTGCAAAATGACCAATTCCCGGGCCCCTTATGTAGTAATTCAAGCAGATAAATCTCGAAAAAATACCAAATGAGTTCCAAAAATTATGAAAACTTATATATCATACTTTTAAATTATTTGGAAGAGTTTGGTGAAGAAAAATTTGGATTTGGAGCTCGTTTAAAAAATGGTAAAGTTTGGGAGCATAAAAGGGTAATTTTGGATGAAAAAATCCAAATAAATAGAAAATGGGCTAAAAAATTTTTGAAAACCTCTAGAATTCAAGTTTTTATTATTTTGGAAGTATTGAAAAAAGAAAAATTGAATTTGGAGTCTGTTTGCTATTTATTTATGTTCGGGGGGCAAAAAGGTCATTTTACCCAAGAAACCGAAAAGGGCTTTTCTTGCCTTTTAAAAAAATGAAGCATGGGCTAGAAGAAAAGGGGTTGGCCGGCCAAGGCCCAAGGATGGGTAGTTATTTTCTGATTTTTAATCAAAAGGCCAACAATGAAGAGGAAGTTAATTATTTTTTGATCAAGCCTTTGCAAATAAGCCACATGGACCAATACATGAAGAGGGAGAGTGTCAACATAATGGCTTAAGATTCTTGAACAGCTGTAATTGTGGATAGCTGATGGCCTAATCTAAGGGTGATAATTTCATTTTTTAAACATCTTGGATCAACAGCCTTTGAATGAAAATTGGTTGAAGAAAAGATGACAACATCCTAGGGGATAAGGGCCCTTCGGCCAGTACAAAGGAGGGGGCCTCTCTCTTTTCATTTTCAAAATCACTCTCTATTCTCTCTTGGTTTTGGCTGATTTTTCTCTCCATTGTTGAAAGGCAAAAGGAAAAGTTTAGAAAAGAAAAGAAACTTAGAAGAGAAAAAGCTTGAAATATAGCTTCTAGAGGTTGCTTTAAGAACCATACTCTTGCACTTTCTTTGATTTTTCATTCTTGATTTGCTATTTTCATTTGATATTTGGTGAGTTTCTTTTGATTTTTCTTTTTCAATAAGTGTTTTTAATATTCTTCTTTAAGTTCCTTCTTGATTCTTTCTTGTAAAAAGCTTTTGAAACTTTTTTTTCTTTATGTTTTGAGGTGGCCGAATGGCCTAGTTTTTTTTTTTTTTTTTTTTGTAGTTGTTGTTTGCAATTTTTATTTCATGTTATTCTTGATATTTAACAAGTTTTGATGCTTTAAATCTTCTTCTAATACATAAACATGAAGCTTGATTTAATTTGGTTGCTTGCTTGTTTCTATTTTTGAGTCTATTTTCTTGTTATCATGTTTATTTTACTTGTCTTACATTTTTGATTTTCTGTTTTCAAAATATTTAAGTTTGTTTATGTTTTATATTTTGTAATCCATGTGTTTGTGAAAATCCTATTGGTTTTCATGCCTTTACTTTATATTTCATGATTTGAGTGTTATTATTTAGCTAAACATGTTAGTATATCATGTGTTTGTGAAAATGCCTATTTATTTTCATGCCTTTACTTTATGTTTGCATTATTTAAGTGTTATTCTTTATCTATGCATGTTAATATATCATGTGTTTGTGAAAATGCCATGTTCATTTTGAAGCATGAGGCCATTCGGCCACCCCTCTATTTTATGCTTTGCATGTGCATTTTCATCATGATAGTTGATAGGTTTGCATTTTCATGACATTTGATTGTGTATTTTGTTTAAGCATGTCATATGTTTGTGTTATTTCCATGCATTCTTTAGGTTTAGGATCGGTTTGCTTTGTCATGCATATTCATGTATTTTAGACCTAGGTTGCATTAAATGTCATGCAAGTTCATTTAGGTCTAGGTCATTTTATTGATGCCATGCATTTTTCATGTCATTTAGGTTTTGAAATCATGCATTTCATACATCATATTTACTTTATTTTTCATGCATTTCATGTCCTTTCCACTTGATTTATGACTTAAGCCAATAAATGGCTCAAAGTCATGCTCACTTGAGCATACTTGTGGAAAATTAAAGAGTTGTCAAATTGGTTATTCTACCTTTGTGATTTTTTTTACTTAGCCATTTTTTTGCCTAACTTTTCAAAATTGTTAGCTACTATTTATGAGTCTTTTAGAGAGTCTCTAATATTTTTATTTTGATTTTTGAATGATTTTATCAAAGGCAAAAGAATGTGTTTTGGCAAAATAGTTTTTTCACCAGTACTCGTACTTTCTCGATTTTTTTGGGTAGTCATCTTTAATCAGAAAATTAAGCCAATTTTTTTCCGTGTAGTTTTACATGTCCTGAGTCTCCGGTATTTGTTTTAGATTTTTTTGAATTTTTAAAAATAAGGTAAAAAATAGTGCTTTAAAACTAGATAGTAGAGGCAGAATTGAATTTGAAGGAAAATCATTTTTCTGTTTTGGTTAAATTACTTAGAGAGGGTTGATTTAGGAAGTTTAGCTACTAACTTAGGGTAATTTCTAAGCCTTTTTAAACTCTAAAAATGATTTTTTAAGACTCAGGGTTAAGGGTGGTCAAGTTTGGGATTTTAAACTTAGGAAATTAGAGCCATTTAAAAAAGGGTTTAGCTAAGTTTTTATTTTTAATTTAAGCTTTTCAAAATTTTTTTCAAACAATCACAAAGTTTTTTGGTTTTAGAATATTTATTTTGATATATTTTCCTAAGGTAGCCGGATATCTTTTTAGATATACGGATTTCCTTAATTAAAGAAAAAATACATTCTCATGCATTGCATTTTCCATATTCATGCATATTATATAATATATAATTTTTGCTATGTTTAATTTTTATGATGGTGTTATTATCTTGGATTTAAATTTTTGATATTATATTATTTGTTATATGATTTTGAATATTTCATGATATCCTATGCTTTTTATTTAATTATTTTTGTCATATTATTTAGCATATACTATGTTCATGCATTATTATTTTTATTTTTGTTTCCATGCATATTATATGATAGCATTATTTTATGTTTCATGTCATTTAGATTATATGCCATATCATTTATATTTTCCATGTCATTTAAATTATTTTATTTCATATAGAATATATTATGTTACCTAGGTCATTTCATTTCATGTAGAATATATTATGTTACCTAGGTCATTTCATATCATTTAAAATATATTATGTTACTTAGGATATTTCATTTCATTTAGAATATATCATATGACTTAGGATATTACATTTCATATAGAATATAATCATGTTACCTAGGTCATTTCATTTCATTTAGAATATATCATATTGACTTAGGATATTTCATTTCATTTAGAATATGCTAAAAGATTTAAATTATATCATACCATTTAGGTTGCACTATATTATCTAGACTTTGCTATGTCATTTAATTTATGTCACACATATTCATATATATTTTTTAAATGTCTTGAAAAAAGTAATGATTTTCAATAAAATAAAGATATTCCCGAGTTAAAATAATTCATGAGTTCTCTGTCGGGTTTGCTGGGAAGGATATCATCAATTATCATTAATAACGGAATATCTTCTTTAAAATGAGAATGATTCGAAAAATTTTCAAACTAATAAATTTTTTTATATTTTGCCACATTTGTTGGAGAATATAGTAAAATTTTGAATTAATAAATTTCGGATCATTTTCAATTAAAAATTGAATTATTTTTCTTTAAATTGGGAATTAACTTGAAATACCAAATTAAAAATCAACTTTTTTACCGAGACTTGAGGTAACACACGATTAATAAGGTACCGTTTTATACGGGCGTTGTGGGGGTGCTAATCCTTCCCCACACGTAACCGAGTCCCAAACCCGCTTCTTTGATTTCTCTGGTTTAAAACGCAGACTTGAAATTGGTTTTAAAAATGTTTTAATTAATTTTAAAATATTTTATAAAACCGATTTTAATAGATGGCCGATCACACCTAGCTAAAAAAGATTGGAGGCGACTCCATGTCTTTTTCATGGTCATTTTCAAAACCTTCATTTTTCAAGAGGAATTAAGTCGACTTTTCCTCGATTTTTTTTTAATGTCACGCTTAATAAATAATAAAGTTTTGCGATGAGACTTGTTATTTTTTTAGGTTGCGACAGCTCATGGCATTCACATGTTCATTGGTATCTTCTTGAAGTGTTGGACACATATCAGTTTGGTGCCCCATGTTTAAACATATGCCACAAGCCTTTATTTGCTGTATATTACCTACTGCCAATTGTTGAACAAGATAAGTCAGTTTATAAAATTTTTGTTCAAGGGATGATATACTTACCTTATTAACTCTCTTGGGTTGTGGTGGTGGATCTTGTCTCATTGAGAATTGTTGAGAATTGGCTGCCATGTTGAAGATTAGAGTTCTAGCAGCCCCGGGAGTCTTATCAACTAGAGGCATCTATCATACTTCTCTCCATGGGCATGAGACCTTCATAAAAGTATTGGATGAGAAGTTGTTCACTTATCTGATGGTGTAGACATGATACACAAAGTTTCTTGAACCTCTCCCAATATTCATATAAGGACTCTCCGTTGTATTGCCTAATCCCACATATATCTTTTCTAATGTAAGCAGCCTTAGATGCTGGGAAATACCTTTCCAAGAATGCTTTTTTCATATCATTCCATGTAGTAATGGTCCCAGATGGTAGATAGTAGAGCCATTCCTTTGCTGAATCAGCTAGAGAGAATGGAAAGGTCCTCAACTTAACTTGCTTTTCCGTGACTCATGTTGGTCTTATGCTTGAGCAAACTACATGGAATTCCTTGAGGTGCTTATTTGGATCCTCTCCTGCAAAACCATGAAAAGTTGGGAGAAGATGAATCAAACTAGATTTTAATTCAAAAGCTACCTCAAGATTACCATATTCAATGCATAATGGTTGTTGACCCAAGTTTGGAGCGGCTAGCTCCTTGAAAGTTCGGTTGTCAGCTGCTGCTATCTCTCTTTGCTCTTCTTGGATGTTTTGGATCAACTCCTCGATTGGTTGTCGGTGAGAAGTTATAAATTCCTGAATTCTCCTAAGTCTTAAGTCTTCTTCGGGAGCTTGGAACATTCACTAATAAACAAAAAAAAGTAAATAATTAGAACAGAAAATAAGAATAAACCAATAAACTAAAGAAAGCAATCCCCGGAAACGGTGCCAAAAACTTGATGCACCCAAAAGAGTGTATCTTATTTAACCTTGCACTTAAAAACAATCAGTTATAGAGTCTAGTAATTAGCAAGGGTCGAGTACTCAGGGATTAGTTTTTAGTTTATAAGTTAATAGATTATCACTTAAAAACAAGTAAACAAAAGTAAAGAGGATTTTGATATTAGATTTAAACTAAAGTTAACAATAAGAATGAGAAAACAAGTAAGTAAGAAGAATCAAATATGAGAAATATGGCTAAAGGTTCATTCTCCAGCACTAGACATCATTAAGAATCAATTTCATATCTATCAACATCAATCAACTATCAAAGTTAACAACCGTAGATAACAACAAGCTCTGTTACCCCAATCTTTCCTTAGTTTGTCGTTAAATAGAACAAGCTCTCTATTTAATCTCTAACTATCAAACAACCTAGAATAAGCTCTCTAAGTTCAATTCAATAGTAGCTTTATGATGAGAAAGATAGGTTGATCTAAGCAACAAACACATAAGCTCGGATTGTTCAACTTAGGTTATGTTCCACTTTGCAATTATTGAAAACTTGACCATAATCATTAATCACAAATTGCTACTTATGAATAGGAAATCAAGAAAATTACACGGATCAAGACTCCTAATCTAGCATTAGACAATTATCAAGATTTATCTAGTTGGCCACCTAAACAAATCAAAATATCATCATGAACAATTTTAATGGAAGAACATAAGCAACTTTGATAGAAAACAATGATAGATAGATTCTGAAAATTAATTACATAACATGTCTAGGGCTTTGAAATCACCCTTAACCAAATAAAAGTTTAGCCTAGCATAGGCATTGTAAACATAAACATAAAATTAAAGAGAATCTAAGAAGAAAATAAAAGAAAGAAATAAGAAGAAGAAGAATATTAATTATCCAGCCTCTTGTTCTCTCACAAACTCTAAAACAAAGAAGAAATCAGAACTTTGATGCTTGGAGAAGTGTAAATTTCGTTTGCCACCTTGATCTCTATTTATAGGTAATAGCTAGGGCATCAAATAAGTGAATTTCAGCTCTCTCCCTTCAATAAATGCTGACTTGTGGCTAAAGTTAAGGAAAGGTGGCTGACTTTTGTGTTTTAAGGAAAGATATAAGCCTTGACAGCCAAGTTTGAATAAAGTAGGAAAGTCTTAGTCAAAGCACTCTTTAATGAGGAGAGATTACAAACTTGCAGCCAAAGTAAGTGTAAGGAAGGAAAGTCTTGGCTGATTTAATTCTCCTACTTTGACTAGGATTAGCTTTCAGGAAAGATACTTGCAATTAATGCAAGTTTGAAAAAGTTGACAGTCAATAATATTAGGAGATGCCGCCACCTTTTATTTATCTAAGAAACCATGTAATCAGCTAGGGTATTTAAAACAAGAATTAGGGCAACCCATAATAATGCAAAAGGAAGGTGGCGGCTGACATTCTTCATGGTGGAATACAAAATGTCGCTAGCCCTAATTTGGGTGTGGGAATGGTGTTTTCAACTAGGGTTTTCATGGACAAAGAGTATATAATACACCACTAGTTTATTAATGGAAGGTTTAGCTTAGGTTTAGCCACATAGTATCTCCTTGATGGGCAATCAACTTTCTTTTGTGCTTGAAGCTTCATTTTTTGTCCAAATCCATTCTTTTCAACTCCATAGCAATCCTTATCTTCCAAAACACCTACAAAACACAAATTGCAATAAACTATCAAGGATTTCAAGGAATTAAGCATAAAATATAAGAAATTAATATATGAAAATACTTGAATTTAAGCCCTTATCATAAAACTGAAGGAAAAGTCAATTTGGAAGAAAACCGAGAATTAGCTAGGGTTTTTTTATGGATTTTGGTGAAATTGGGGAAAACTACAGAAATGGCCCGATTCGGTAAAACTAAAGCCCCTAATTGATGAGGAGTGAGTAAACAAGGACAGCCCATGGCTCAGTTTTAAGTAATTCCGAGAAAAGAGCCGATTGGAGGAAAACGGAAAAATGAGAAAATTTATGATATTGAAAAAAGGAAAAATCAAATCGGAGTCGAATTTGATCGTAAAAATTGGGAGTTTTTGGACCAACTCAAATTCAATATATAACAAAGGCCTGGAAAAAGAAAATTTGGAAATCGGGCTTGTTTTGAGTAAAACCGAGGTTTCGAGGGTTAAAGGACAAACATGGAAAATCTGAGAAAAATAAAAAATGAGCTCAGAAAATTTCCAAAACTACCAGATCTCAATATTATGTCATTTGGAAGAGATTGGTGAACAAAAATCCAGAATCAGAGCTCGTTTGCAAAATGGCAAATTTCGGGCCTACTAAGTTGAATTTTCAGAAGATAAATCCCGAAAAAATAGCAAATGAGCTTGGCAAATTATGAAAACTTCCAGATCTCAATTTTAAATTATTTGGAAGAGATTGGCGAAGAAAAATCCAGAATCGGAGCTCGTTTGCAAAATGGCAAATTTTGGGCCCACTAAGCTGAAATTCAAAAAGATAAATCTCGAAAAATAGCAAATGAGCTCAAAAAATTATGAAAACTTCCAGATCTCAATTTTAAATTATTTGGAAGAGATTTTCGAAGAAATCTCCTAGATCAGAGCTCGTTTGAAAAATGGTAAAAGTTCGGGTAAACTAAAGGGCAATTTTGGAAGACAAATTCGAGAAAAATAGAAAATGGGCTCGAAAAGTTATGAAAGCTTCTAGAACTCAATTTTATATTATTTAGGAAGTATTGGAAAAAGAAAAACTAGATTTGGAGTCCGTTTGCAATTTAATCAAGTTTGGGGGCCTAAAATACAATTTTACCGAAGAAACCGAAGAGGGCTTTTCTTGCAATTAAAAAATGGAGAGTGGGCTGGAATATGAAGGGTCATTCAGCCAAGCCCATGAGGAGAGTGATTTTTTCTGAGCTCTTGCATCCAAAGGCCAAAAGTGGATAGTAAGGTAGTTATTTTTTTGATCAAGCCTTTGTAATTGTGCCACATGGACCAATGCATGGAGAGGGAGGATATCAACATAATGGCTTCATATTTTTGAATAGTTGTATTAGTTAGGGGCTGATTACTTAATCTAAGGATAGTAATTTCACATTTGAAGCTAGGGCTGTAAACGAACAGAGCGTTCGACGAACCGTTCGTGAGTAGTTTGATTTCTGTTCGTTTATGTTCGTTTATTAAGCTAAATAAATGATTATGAACACAATTTTAATATTCGTTTATTAAACGAACTGAGTTCGAATAGACATGAACAAGCTCGTTTATCATTCATTTAAAACTCGTTTATTAGTTTGTTTAAAGCTCGTTTATGTTCGTTTATTTTATTTTATTTACTTATAATATAATTAATATTATTTAATAACTTAAATTTAATAATAAATTTAATTTAATTATGTTTGTATTTTATTATTTTATATTTAATAATAATAATTTAAAATTGATTTATTGTTTTATTTGTTTGTTAAAATTGTTTAGATTTGTTTGTTTATTGTTCATGAACATAATTTTAATTGTTTGCGAACATGTTCAATTATATGTTCAAGAACATGTTCATTTATATGTTCACGAACAAGTTCATTTAATTTAAATGAACTTGTTCATGAACATTAAGTAAACGAACACGAACAGACTTGATTTTAAACGAACAGAGCTTGAACACAATTTTAAAATCCTTAACGAACACGAACCGAACACGAACAAGCTCAAAAATAAATAAACGAACACGAACATAGGCCTGTTCGTTCAAGCTCGATTCATTTACAGCCCTATTTGAAGCATCTTGGATTAGGGGCCTTTGGATCAAATTGGCTAGAAAAAAAATGACAATATTCTACACCCATTGAGGACCATTCGACTACCACACATTAAAGGGGTTTTTCATTTTTCATTTGGGGGCTTGGCTGATCAAAGGAGGGCAGTAGCTTAGAAGAGAGAAAAAGGAAAGGAAAAGAAAAAGAGCTTTCTTACTACTCTTTGATTTGGAAAGCTAGAGCAAGGTAGCTATTTTCTTTCATGCTCTCCTCCATACTTTGTTGATATGATTTTGTTATTTTCATTATTATTTTATATTTTTTCATGAAATAAAATTGTTTTTCAAAACAAGTTCTTAAAGCTCCTATCTTATGCTTTCAAAGAAAAATCAAAAACAAAATTTTTTCTCTAATTTTCTATGTTGGCCGAATGGCCCTATGTTGGTGCATGCCTTGTGTTTGATCCATTTTCCATGTTGGTTGTGATGTTCTAGCATGTTTTGATGTTTTAACCTTTAAAAATAATCAAGATATGAAGCTTGTTTTAACCTTGTTTACTTATTTACCTTTTTTTTTGATTTTATCATTTTGTTTTCATGTCTACCTACTTTGTTTGCCATTTTTAATTTTCTGTTTTCAATATGTTTAAGTTGTTCATGCTTTGTATTTTGCCATGCCATGTGTTTGTGATATTGTCTAGCTATGTTAATGCATTTGCATCATGTTTGCTTGGTTTAATACGTTTCCTTTTAAGTCTTGTATATGCCATGACATGTGTTTGTGTTAATACCATGCTAGGATTTCACCATTTAGGCATATGTCTATTCGGCTACCCCTTTGTATTTTGCCTTGTGTGTGCATTTTCATCTTGTTTAGTTGATATGCTTGCATTTCCATTCCATAATATTGTGTATTTGATTTAGTATGCCATCTGTCTGTGTTATTGCCATGCATTTTCATTAGGTCTAGGTCACATTTGCATTGCCATGCATTTTCATTAGGTCTAGGTCACATTTGCATTGCCATGTATTTCATGCATATTTATGTCTAGGTTGCATTTATTGCCATGCAAGTTCATGTTAGGCATTAGGTCATTCTTTATGCCATGCATTTTCTATGTCATTTAGGCCTTAGATCATGCATTTAACTTGCTGTTTGTTCATGCATTTCATATCATCCCACTTGATTTTTGACTTAAGCCAATCAATGGCTCAAAGCCAAGGTCACATGAGCATGCTTGCAGAAAATTAAGAAGTTATCAAGTTGGAATTTCTACCTTTGTGATTTTTTTCATTATGCAATCCTTGTCCAAATTTTTAGAAATTTTAGCTACTGTTTGTAGGTCCTTAAAGGAGTCTCCAATATTTTTATTATGATTTTTGAATGATTTTATCAAAGTCTTAAAAATATTTTCTGGCAAAACATTTTTCACCCAATGTTCTGACTTTCGTGATTTTTCTGGTAGGTCATCCTTAGTCTAAAAATTAAGCCAATTTTTCTCATAGATTTCGACATGTTCTGAGTCTCCCATAATTTTTTTTAGATTTTTTTTGAAAATTTAAAAATAGGTAAAAAATCACATTTTAAAACTGGTCAGTAAAGTCAGATTTGATTTCAAAGGAAAAATAATTTTCTATTTTAGCTAAGGCATTAAGAGAGGGCTGATTTATATAACCTTAGCTACTGTCCTAGGTTGATTTCTAAGCCATTTTAATCCTAAAAAATGAATTTATAAAGCTCGGGTCACGGGTGGTCAAGTCCGGGTTTTCAAAGTTAAGAAAATAGATCATTTTTAAATGGGAATTTCGACTATGGTATTATTTTTCATCCAAAATTTTTAAAATTGTTTTTAAACCAATCACAAAGTATTTTTGATTTTAGAAAATTTAATTTGATACTTTTTCCTAATGTAGTCGGATATCTTTTTAGGTATAAGGATTTCCTTATTTAAAGGGAAAAATACACTTTCATGCATTGCATTTTCCATGTTCATGCATTATATATGATATATGATTTTTTCTATGAATATGTCTATGGTAATGTTATTATTTTGATTTATATTTTATGGTGTTATATTGTTTGTTATATGGTTATGAATATTCCATGCTATCCTATACTTTTTTCTTAGTCATTTATTTTTGTCACATCATTTAGGATTTATTATGTTCATGCATTGTTATTTTTATTTTCATGCATATTTCATGATAATATTATTTTATGTTTCATATCATTTCATGTCACTTAGATTATATTGCCATTTCATTTAGAATATATTATGTCACTTAGTTTATATCATTTCATTTAGAATATATTATGCCACTTAGGTTATATCATTTCATTTAGAATATACTATGTCACTTAGATTATATTATGCCATTTAGGTTATATTATGTCATTTAGAATATACTATGTCATTTAAATTATATCATGTCATTTAGGTTGTATTATATCATTTAGATTTTGCTATATCATCTTTATTATGTCACACATGTTCATATTCATTTTTTAAATATTTTAAAATAAGATAATGATTTTCAATAAAATAAAGTTATTCCCGAGTTAAAATAATTCATGAGTTCTCCTCCGGGTTGCCGGGGAAGATATTATCAATTATCATTAATAACAGAATATCTTTTTTAAAACGAGAATGATTCTAAAAATTTTCTAAATAAATAAAATTTTCTATATTTTGCCGCGTTTGTTGGGGAATATAGGAAAATTTTGAATTAATAAATTCCGGATTATTTTCAATTAAAAATGGAATTATTTTTTCTTAAAATTGGAAATTAATTTGAAATACCAAATTTAAAACTGACTTTTTACCGAGACTTGAGATAACACACGATTAATAAGGTACCGTTTTTATACGAGCGTTGTGGGGGTGCTAATCCTTCCCCGCACGTAACTGAGTCCCAAACCTGCTTCTTTGATTTCTCTGGTTTAAAAACACAGACTTGAAATTGGTTTTAAAAATGTTTTAATTAATTTTAAAATATTTTACAAAACCGGTTTTAATAGGTGGTCGATCACACCTAGCCAAAAAAAATTGGTGGCGACTCCAAGTCTTTTTCGAGGTTGTTTTCAAACCCTCATTTTATTTCAAGAGAAATTAAGTTGTCTTTTTCTCTGTTTTCCCCAATGTCACGCTTAACGAGTAAAAGTCTCGTTATGAGACTTGTTACTTTTTAGGTTGCGGCACATACCATTCCATGTAGTTATGGTCCTGGATGGTAGATAGTAGATCCATTCCTTTGCCGAATCAGCTAGAGAGAATAGAAAGGCTCTCAACTTAATTTTCTCTTCCGTGACCCCGGTTGGCCTCAAGCTTGAGCAAACTACATGGAATTCCTTGAGGTGCTTATTTGGATCCTCTCCTGCAAAACCATGAAAAGTTGGTAGAAGATGAATCAAACCAGATTTTAATTCAAAAGCTACCTCAAGATTTAGCATATTCAATGCATAATGGTTGTTGACCCAAGTCTGGAGCGGCTAGCTCCTTGAGAGTTCGGTTGTGAGCAGCCATCTCTTCTTGTTCCTCTTGGATGGTTTGGATCAACTCCTCGTTTGGTTGTTGGGGCGAAGTTATGAATTCCCGAATTCTCCTAAGTCTTAAGTCTTCTTTGCGAGCTTGGAACATTCACTGAAAAACAAAAACAAGAAAGTAATAATTAGAATTGAAAGTAAGAATAAACCAAATAACAAATAAACTAAAAGAAGCAATCCCCGGCAACGACGCCAAAAACTCGATGCACTCAAATGAGTATATCTTATTTAAAACCTTGCACTACAAAGATCAGTTGTAAAGTATAATGATTAGCAAGGGTCGAAACCATAGGGATTGGTGTTTAGTTTAAGAATTATTAGTTTATACTTAAATTCAAGGAAAACAGAATAAAATGGGGGTTTTTGAAATCAGTTTAAACTAAAGCAAATAATAAAAGTAAGAAAGAAAGTAAATAAGTAATCAGATATGAGAAATATGGCTAAAAGTTCATTCTCCACCACTAGACAATATTAAGAATCAATTTCAGACCTATCAACATCAATTCTCTATCAAAGTTAACAACCACAGATAACAACCTCCTGTGTTACCCCAATCCTTCCTTAGTTTGTAGTTAAATAGGACAAATGCCACTACTTAATCTCTAACTATCAAAAAACCTAGGATAAACATCTCTAAATTTAATTTAATAGCAGCTTTAAGATGAGAAATATAGGTTGATCTAAGCAACGAAAGCATGAACATAAATTGTTTAACTTAGGTTATGTTCCACTTTACAATTAGCGAAAACTTTAACATAATCATTAATCACAAATTGCCACTATTGAATAGAAATCAAAATAAGCTACCTATCAAAACTCCTAAACTAGCATTAGATAATTATCAAGATCTATCTAATTTGCATCCTAAACAAATCAAGATAAAAATCACAAACAATTCATGTAGAATAACATAAACAACTTTGATAGAAAACTAATATACGATAGAATCTGAAAATTAATTACATAACATGTCTAGGGCTTTGAAATCACCCTTAACCAAAGAAAAGTTTAGCCTTGCATAGGCATTGTCAACATAAACATGAAATTAAAAAGAAAATAAGAAAAAAATTAAAGAAAGAAAGAAAGAAGAAAAAGAAGAATATTAATTATTCAGCCTCTTGCTCTCTCAAACTCTCTCAAACAAAGAAGAAAACAGAAACTAAAAGCTTGTTGAAGTGTGTATTCGGCAGCCCCCCTTGTTCTCTATATATAGGCAGCATGTATGGCATCAATTAATGAAGTTGTGGCTCTTCCCTCTCACTTATGTTGACTTGCTGTTAGGGTTAAGGTATTAAGGAAAGATGGCTGACTTGTTTGATGTGTTTAAGGAAAGATACAAGACTTGGCAACCAAATTTGCATAAAGTAGGAAAGTCTTGGCTAATTAGTTCTCCTACTTTGACTAGGTTTCTGTTTTATAGGAAAAATGGAAAACTTGGCAGCCAAGGCATGTAGAAATAAGGAAAGTCAAAGCTGATTTAAATCTCCTACTTTGACAAGGATTAGCTTTAAGGAAAGATTCTTGCAATTAATGCAAGTTGACAGCCACTAATCCTACTTTGACAAGGAGAAGCATATATTTCAACTAGGTTATTCAATAAAGGATAATCAAAGGCAGCCCATGGTGGGTACAAAAAGGTTGGCGACTGACCTATTTTTAACCTAATTTATTTCTACCCATTGGTCCTTGGTTGACTAGGAAAACATATAAGTCAGCTAGGGTATTCTATAAAGGAAGAATTAGGGCAAACCATGCATGGTTAAATGAAGGTGGCGGCTGAACTTCTTCAAGGTTCAAAAACTTTACCTGCTAGCCCTAATGTGGGTGTGAGAATGTGTTTTCCAACTAGGGTTTTTATGGATAAAGAGTATATGATAAGCCACTAGTTTATTTATGGAAAATTCGGGTTAGGTTTAGCCACATGGTGTCTCCTTGATGGGCAGTCAGCTTTCCTTTTTGCTTGAAGCTTCATTTCTTGTCCAAATTCACTCTTTTCAATTCCATAGCAATCTTTAGCTTCCAAAACACCTACAAAACACAAAACCATAGTAAACTATCAAGGATTTCAAGGAACTAAGTGATGCACCCAAAAGGGTGTATATTTATTAAACCTTGCACTAAATATAATATCAATTGTAGAGTATAGTAGAAGCAAGGGTCGAATCCACAGAGATTGGTTTTTCGTTTATAAATTACTAGTTTAAAACTTAAATTCAAGAACAATAAAAAGAAAAGAGGGTTTTTTTTTAAAACTAAACTAAACAAGAAAAGTAAAAAATAAATAAATAAATAAGATAAAATCAAATATGATAAAAGTATGGTTAAGGTTTCATTCTCCACCACTAGACATCACTGAAAATCAATTTTAGATCTATCAACATCAATTAGCTATCAAAGTTAACAATCGTAGATAACAATATCCTGCGTTACCCCAATCCTTCCTTAGTTCGTCGTTAAGCAGGACGAACGCCACTACTTAATCTCTAACTATCAAATAACCTAAGATAAATATCATGAGATTCAAAGTGATAGCAGCTTTATGATGAGAAAAATAGGTTGATCTAAGCAACAAATACATAAACAAGGACCATTCAACTTATGTTATGTTCCACTTCATAATTCCTGAAAACCCAACATAGTCATGAATTACAAATTGCCACTATTGAATAGAAATCATGACAATTACACGGATCAAGATTCCTAA
The DNA here is from genome assembly GCA_030761205.1 of Fremontodendron californicum. Taxonomy (NCBI): domain Eukaryota; kingdom Viridiplantae; phylum Streptophyta; class Magnoliopsida; order Malvales; family Malvaceae; genus Fremontodendron; species Fremontodendron californicum. The sequence continues at coordinate 5,371,184 of JAULJL010000023.1, read as the reverse complement.
ACTAGCATTAGATAATTATCAAGATTTATCTAGTTGGCCACCTAAACAAATCAAGACAATATCATGAACAATTCTTGTAGAAGAACACAAGCAACTTTCATAGAAAACCAATAATAGATAAAATCTCAAAATCAATTACAAAACATGTCTAGGTCTTTGAAATCACCCTTAACCAAAAAGAAGTTTAGCCTAACATAAGCATAAATAATATATACATAAAACTAAAAGGAAAATAAAATAATAGAGAAGAAGAAGAAGAGAATTGATGATCCCTTGAGTCTCCTCAAAAGATTATCATAGTTTGTGGCTCAAAAGATAGTATTTAAAGAGTTTTTTGACCTTGGAAACCCTTTCTTGTTGATCAAGGAAGCTAGGAGGCAAAATAAGGCAAGTTTGGACTTTTTCCCGGTTGTTCTCGATTTTGGAGGTAGTAAGGCAAAATAAGGCTGTCTTGGTGTTTTTGCTCGCTAATGTCGGTTTCGCGACTGTTGCACTATCTCGCACTTCGTCGGCTGATTTAGATGACCATATTTTGTCCGATTTAGGCGTGTAAACTATCGTTGGAAAGGTATTCAAGTCATATTCAAAAGTTAAGAAGGAAGTTTCTTCAAATAATGAATTTAAAAAAATGATTGCCTTGCAACAAGCTCTGGAGGTCAGATGTGCCTGATCATCGAGCACTAAGAACTTGATCTTTTTGACTCCTAAGTCTTCTTTCATCTTGTGATTATGATTTTGTAAGCTCTTTACCATCATTATTGAAATATTTTTAATTTATTCTCCTTATTGTACGTAAAATTCAAAAACATAATTGTCGCAACCTAAAAAATAACGAGTCTCATCGCAAGACTTTATTATTCGTTAAGCGTGACATTGAAAAAAAACCGAGGAAAAGTCGACTTAATTCCTCTAGAGAAATGAAGGTTTTGAAAATGACATTAAAAAAAGACATGGAGTCGCCACCAATCTTTTTTAGCTAGGTGTGATCGGCCACCTATTAAAACCGGTTTTATAAAATATTTTAAAAATTAATTAAAATATTTTTAAAACTAATTTCAAGTCTGCGTTAAAACCAGAGAAATCAAAGAAACGGGTTCGGGAGTCGGTTACGTGCGGGGAAGGATTAGCACCCCCACAACGCCCGTATAAATCGGTACCTTATTAACCGTGTGTTTTCTCAAGTCTCGGTAAAAAATCGGTTTTAAATTTCGTATTTCAAGTTAATTCCCAATTTAAAGAAAAAATAATTCCCTTTTTTTTTATTGAAAATGATCCGAAATTTATAAATTCAAAATTTTCTTATATTCCCCAACAAATGTGGCAAAATATAGAAATTTTTATTAGTTTTGGAAAACTTTCCGAATCATTCTCTTTTTTTTGAAAGAAAGATATTCCTTTATTAATGATAATTGATGATATTCCCTCCAGCAAACCCGGTAGAGAACTCATGAATTATTTTAACTCGGGAATATCTTTATTTTTTTATTGAAAAATCATTATCCTTTTGAAAACATTTTAAAAGATATGAATATGTATATGCATGACATAAATAAAATGACATAGCAAAATCTAAATAATATCATGCTTCCTAAATGATATGATATAATATAAATGCCTTAAGCATATTCTAAAATGAAATGAAATATCCTTAGCATATTCTAAATGAAATAAAATATCCTAAGTTATATAACATATTATAAATAAAATAAAATGACCTAGATAACATAGTATATTATATATGAGATGCAATATCCTAAGTCATATGATATATTCTAAATGAAATAAAATAATCTAAGTAACATAAAATATTCTATATGAAATGAAATAACCTAAGTAACATGATATTTTCTAAATGAAATAAAATAACCTAAGTAACATAACATATTCTATATGCAATGAAATAATTTAAATGACATGGCAAACATGAATGATATATAAATTAAATGAGATGGAATATGAAATAATGCTATCATATAATATGCATGAAAATAAAAATGAAAATAATAATGCATGAACATAGTATATACTATAAATACTATGACCAAAAAAATAACTAAATAAAAAGTATAGGATATCATGAAATATTCCAAATCATGTAATAAATAATATAACATAACTCAAAATCATAACAATATCATAGAAATTATCATAGCAAGAATCGCATATTATATAAAATGCATGAATATGGAAAATGCAATGCATGAAATGTATTTTTTTCCTTTAATTAAGGAAATCCGTATATCTAAAAAGATATCCGGCTACCTTAGGAAAATATGTCAAATTAAATATTCTAAAACCAAAATACTTTGTGATTGTTTGAAAACAATTTTGAAAAGCTTGAATTAAAAATAAAAACTGTGCTAAATCTTTTTTTAAATGGCTCTAATTTCCTAGGTTTAAAAATCCGGACTTGACTACCCTTAACCCGAGACTTGAAAAACCATTTTTAGAGTTTAAAAAGGCTTAGAAACTACCCTAAGTCAATGGCTAACCCTCCTAATCAGCCCACTCTAAGTAACTTAACCAAAACGAAAAAATGATTTTTCTTTAAATTCAATTCTGACTCCACTGTCCAGTTTTAAGCCACGATTTTTTACCCTATTTTTAAAAATTCAAAAAATTCTTAAAAAATACTGGAGACTCAAGACATGTAAAACTACACGGGAAAAAATCAGCTTAATTTTCTGATTAAAGAAGAATGCCCAAAAAAATCGAAAAAGTACGAAAACTGGGTAAAAAACTGTTTTGCCAAAATACATTTTTGCCTTTGATAAAATCATTTAAAAATCAAAGTAAAAATATTTGAAACTCATAAAATGACTTACAAACAGTAGCTAGGACTTTTTGAAAGTTAGATAAAAATTGGCTAAATAAAAAAAATCACAAAGGTAGAACAATCAACTTGACAAACTTAATTTTCCACAAGTGTGCTCAAGAGAGCATGACTTTGAACCATTGATTGGCTCAAGTCATTATTCAAGTGGCATGAAGATGAAATGTATGAAACAATACAGCAAACATAGTGCATGCAATGCATGAGTTTAAACCTAAATGTCATGGAAAAATGCATGGCATTCATATAGTGACCTAGATCTAAATGAGCTTGCATGACATTTAATGCAACCTAGACCTAAAATGCATGAACATGCATGGAAAATAAACCTAACTTAATAACTAAAATATGCATGGCATTTTCACAAACACAAAGCATGCTTAAACCAAAAACTCAACCAAATATCATGCAAATGCTAACCTATAAACTAACATGGCAAGAATGCACATAAAATGCAAAAATTCAAGGGTGGCCGAATAGACTAATGTAACTAGCAAACATGGCATTTTCACAAACACTTGGTATACTAGCATGCAAAACTAAATCAAATGTCATGTAAATGCAAAAACCTACCAACTAACATGGCAAAAAATTCAACACACAATGCAAAACACATGGAGTAGCATTTTCACAAACACTTGGTATACTAACATGCTCAACTAAAATATAACACTTAAATCATGCAAAAACCACACAAGCATTTTCACAAACACTTAATATACTAAATCTAAAACATGCTCAACTAAGATATAAAACTCAAATCATGCAAAGACCACACAAACATTTTCACAAACACTTGATATACTAAATCTAAAACATGCTCAAATTTAAACATCATGAAAACAGGAAATTAAAAATGCAAAAACATGATATTTAAAACATAAATGGCAACAAACAAAGCAACCAAATTAAAATATAACTCAAGAATATGAAGTAACATAACATTTAAAACATCAAAATCAAAGAAAATAACATAAACAATATGATAAAATAAACCAAAACAGCAACTTAAATAAATAATGTAGGCCATTTGGCCATGGTGAGTATATTGTAAAAAAAAAATGTAAAAAAAATATATTCAAGAAGGAGATGAAGGAAGAACTTAAAAAGAACAATAAAAAACATTTATTTAAAATGGAAACTCACCAAATAGAAATCAAAATAGCAAAAACAAGAATGGAAAATCATGAAAGTGCAAGAGTTGGTGCTCAAGAGCAACCTCAAGAAGCTATATTTCAAGCTTTATCTCTTCAAACTTTCCTTTCTTTTCTAAACTTTTCTTTTTTGCTTTCAACCAAGGAGAGAAAAACTAAGTAAAAAATAAAAGAACTCAGCAAAATGAAGATGAAAATTGCAAATTCTGACCCCCCCTCATGCTAGCCGAATGGCCCTTCATATTGCCCAAGGATGTTGTCATTTTCCTTGTAACCAATTTTCCATCAAATGGCTAATAATTCGAGGTGAAAAATCATGAAATTACCACCTTTAGATTAGCATCTCAGCTCTGTCAAATTACAGCTGTTCAAGAATAATGTTGACATCTTTCTTAGCCTATGTGGCTTAATCACCATGGCTTGATCAAAGAGAATCTCTAACTAACTCTTGATTTTTAGCCATTTGATTGAAAAATCAGAAGCTTCCTCCTTCCTTTGGGCTTGGGCAGGTCAGCACTTATCTTTTCCAGCCCAACTCTGATTTTTTGAAAGGCCCAAAGAAGCCCTTTTCGGTTGCTTGGGTGAAATGACCGTTTTGCCCCCCGGATGCAAATAAATATCAAACGGACTCCAAATTAAATTTTTATTTTTTAATACTTCCAAAATAATAAAATATTGAGTTCTGGAATTTTTCAAAATTATCCGAGTCCGTTTGCTATTTATTTGGATTTTTTCTTCCAAAAATGCCCTTTTATGCCCCTACATTTTACCATTTTTTAAACGAGCTCCAAATCAAGATTTTTCGGGATTTATCGGCTTGAATTACTACATAGGAGGCCCGGGATTTGGCCATTTTGCAAACGAACTCCAAATCAAGATTTACTTTCGCCAATCTCTTCCAAATAATTTAAAAATGAGATTTGCAAAATTTCAGAATTTTTGGAGCTCATTTGCTATTTTTCCGGGATTTATCTTCTTGAATTATTGCATAAGAGGCCCGGGATTTGGCCGTTTTGCAAACGAACTCCGAATCAAGATTTTCTTTCGGCAATATCTTCCAAATAATTTAAAAATAATATTTTCAAATTTTCAAAAGATTTGGAGCTCATTTGCTATTTTTCTGGGATTTTCCTTTTTGAATTACTACATAAAAAGCCCGGGATTCGGCCATTTTGGAAACGAACTCTGAGTCAAGATTTTCTTTCGCCAATCTCTTCCACATAATTTAAAAATGAGATCTGCAAAATTTCAGAAGATTTGGAGCTCATTTGCTATTTTTTCGGGATTTTCCTTTTTGAATTACTACATAAGAAGCCCGGGATTTGGCCATTTTGCAAACGAACTCCGAATCAAGATTTTATTTTGCCAATATCTTTCAAATGATTTAAAAATGAGATTGAAAAATTTTCCCAGTTGCTATTTTTCCCAAATTTTGAGTTGGAGACCAGTTGCTATTTTTCCCAAATTTTCCAATTTTGCCCTTTTGCCTCTGAAACCCGGTTTTGCTCAAAACAAGTCCAATTTTCAGATTTTCTTCAATCTGAGCCTTGGGCTATCCTTTTTAATCATTCTTCATCCATTGGGGGCTTTGTTCTTACCAAGTCGAGCCATTTCTGTGATTCTTCCCGATTTCACCAAAATCCATTAAAAACCCTAATTCTCGATTTTCTCCCGGATTGACTTTTCTTTCGATTTTTCTTGCAAGTGTCTTCTCCATTACCCGTAGTCAGTGCTTATCTTTCATTTGGAACCTTATATTTTGACCAATTTGATCGTTTAAGCACTTTTCCCTAATTTTCTCGGATTAGGGTTTCCTTTCTATTGAATCTCCAAATCCCAACTTCCGAACTCCATAACTTTCAATGTAGACCTCGGATTATCAAAATTCTTTCGCCATTTTTCAATTGAACTTAAAATCTTAATTTTGAAAGTGGGTTGACTTTTTCAGTAGTTGACTTTCTGGGTTGACTTTTTTGGGTTGACTTTTTTCAAGTTTGACTTTTTATGCTCGCCCTCTTAAACTAAGTCTCGGAGTACCACCTACAGGATGAAAACAGTCTTTTTACACTCGAAAACATCAATATAGGAAGAAAATATACCTGTTTAGTGGTCCGGACAAAATTAGGTGTCTACAGCTGTCCCTCTTTGGCTATTGCTGAGAATCAGGAATCAGACAAAGATAAACCAACACTAATTTTGTACGGTCAGTCAAATCACATGTGAAGGAAAGGGAAAAGGGTTTTCTTCTTCATTCTTCTATCATTTTTCATTTTCTATTTTTTCATCATTTTTTCATTTTTCCTTTTTTCCATTTTTCTTTTTTTATTTTTTCATTTTCATCATTTTTTTTAAAAATAAGCTGTAAATTGAAGATTTTTCCTTAAATTGAATTCCCTGACTAATCAAGGCTCTATCTGTCTTAAGAAAACAAATTCGATTTTCAAAAGAAAAATTTTGCCCGAAGGTCTTTAAAAATGGTGCTCGGAGGTCTTAAAATGGTACCCGGAGGTCTTTAAAATGGTGCCCGGAGGTCTTTAAAATAGTGCCCGGAGGTCTTTAAAATGGTGCCCGAAGGTCTTTAAAATGGTGCCCGGAGGTCTTAAAAAATGGTGCCCGGAGGTCTTTAAAATGTTGCCCGGAGTTCTTTAAAATTGTGCCCGGAGGTCTTCAAAATAGTGCCCAGAGGTCTTAAAAAACTGGTGCCCGGAGGTCTTTAAAATGGTGCCCGGAGATCTTTAAAATGGTGCCCGGAGGTCTTAAAAAACTGGTGCCCGAAGGTCTTTAAAATGGTACCCGGAGGTCCTTAAAATTATGCCCGGAGGTCTTTAAAATAGTGCCTGGAGGTCTTTAAAATGGTGCTCGGAGGTCTTAAAAATTGGTGCCCAGAAGTCTTTAAAATTGGTGCCCGGAGGTCTTAAAAAAATGATGCCCAAAGGTCTTTAAGATGGTGCCCGAAGGTCTTAAAAATTGGTTTGAAAATACCTTGACGACGGTCTCAAGGCTCGATTTGTCTGATAAACAAAATGAATTCAATTTAAAACAGGAGGAAATACCTTGATGGCGATCTCAAACTCTGAATCTTTTGAGAAACAAAAAGAGTTCTCTTTGGGGAAGTCCAAGCTTTCCTGATTTCTGCACTGTTAGCTAAATGCAATGATGAGAATGCCATGCTTTTGCAAATGCTTGTATGCTTCCTAAAATAAATGCAATCAAATGATTGTGCCATAATTTCTAATCCATGGTTTCTTTAAGGTTCACAGATTATATGACTTCAGGACAGAGTCTTCAACTGTTCATTGATGCCCCACTTGAGGAATCCTTCACTCAAGATATCTTGTCAAACAGTCTCAGCTTCTGTCTCTCGCTGAAGTTCACAGATTTTCTGACTTCGCGACGGAGTCTCCACCACGTTCGTTGTTTTCTTTTCTTGGTGAACTTTCCAAACCTTCCCAAGATTTAAATCTATTCCTTAGTAATACTTTGAAATCCCTTTATTTAAAGATTTTTATTACTAATCATCATTCGATTTAATAACAACCATAATGCATCTCAAAAGTATATGAAAGAGAATATGAATCAATCAAAAATTGTCATGAAAAGGATAATAAGAATTTATTGCAAGAAATGTTTTAAAATGGTAAAAATAAATATCAAGGATATAAGAAACAAATATAAGGTTATAGGCTGTAGATGCCCCGGATGCAGGATATCTTGGACCCCTCCTTTTTCAAACCATCTGAAATTTCTCATGAACGAGCAATTCACTTGGGTAATCTCTTAGCTTCTGTAGTTACATCAGACTGAGTTGTTCCCCTTTTCTCTGATTGTCAGATACTTTCTCCCCTTTTACACGTAACATTGATTCAAACTTTGATTAGTACTTGAGTCGCCTTTTGTAGGTTTTCAACTCAAGTATCCTCCGTTCGGTATTAAGTCGCCCTTTGGGGTTTCGGCTTAAACCTCTCCTTTTCATTCTTTTTTATTTCCATTTTTTTTTTGTATTCTACCATGCATCTGAGAATTCTAAATGCTTCCAAGGTAATATCAATTCAAAAGATGGGATGGATTCTGATAATAACCTTTCAAATTAAATATCCATGCTTGATCAAAATAGGCTTTTAAAGCATGTAATGTAGGCCAAGGTTTAGGTTTAGAAAGAAAGGATAAATAGGCCCAAAATGTGTTTAAGGGTGATTGGATCAAGGATCACTTCCTGAGGAGAACTCATTCTTGAAACATTTGTCCATTTTTGGACTTTCTTTTTTTTGCTTTGTGGCTTTTATTTGCCACATTTTCTAAAGGCTTTCTTTTTCCATGATTTTTTTTTTATTATCTTTCCTCTTATTTGCCCTCCAGTGTAGAGGGTGATCCTTGATCAAGATTTTAAAGAAAGAAATAATTCTTAAGGCTCAAAGGGGTGACTAAGGATAATTTCTTCTTAGTTGAAGGAATATGAAAAACGGCCATTCATCATGTCAAGCATAAATATTCTCTTGGAAAAGCAATTCTCAGGGGAAATAGATATATAGAAATTTTATTTTTACACTTGGAATCATTCGAATTTTCATGTGCACAGCATCACACTTTTTTTTTTCAAGCATAATACTTCTTCAATTCATCAGCATTCACGGGATGTCTAAAATCATCTCCGTCCATCCGAGTTAGAATCAATGCTCCTCCAGAAAAAGCTCTCTTTACCACATAGGGTCCTTCCCAATTTGGAGCCCATTTTCCTCTCGGGTCCTTCATTATAGGGAGAATTTTCCTCAATACCAACTCCCCCTCTCGGAACTGTCTGGGACGAACTTTCTTGTTGTGGGCTCGAATCAACTTTTCTGATACAACTGCCCATGACAAATTGCTTTCAGTCTTTTTTCCTCGATGAGATTCAATTGTTCATAACGAGCTCTAACCCATTCTGCTTCCTCTAGGCCAACTTCCATCAAAACCCGAAGTGAAGGGATCTCGACTTCAATAGGTAGCATTGCTTCCATCCCGTATACCAAAGAAAATGGTGTTGCCCCTGTAGATGTGCGGACCGAAGTACGATATGCATGAAGAGCGAAAGGCAGGATCTCATGCCAATCTTTGTACACATTGGTCATATTCTCGACAATCTTCTTGATGTTCTTGTTAGCTGCTTCTACTGCGCCATTCATCTTCAGACGGTAAGGTGCCGAATTATGATGTGTGATCTTGAATTGAGTACGCACTTCTCTCATCATCTTATTGTTCAAATTGAGAGCATTATCCGAAATAATTCTTGCTGGCAACCCATAATGGCATATGATTTCTTTCTTGACGAATCTGCATACCACTGACTTTGTTACATTTACATAAAAAGCAGCTTCTACCCACTTTGTGAAATAATCTATGGCCACCAAGATGAAACAATGTCCATTTGAAGCTTTTGGGGTAATAGGCCCGATCATATCCATTCCCCACATTGAAAAAGGCCATGGTGTAGTCATGACATGTAAAGGTGATGGTGACACATGAATCTTATCTGCATAAATCTGGCATTTATGGCACTTCCTGGAATAACTGATACAATCTCCTTCCATTGTCAACCAATAGTAACCTGCCCTCATAATCTGTTTAGCAAGCATGTGACCATTAGCATGGGTGCCACATATCCCTTCATGGACCTCTTCTATGATTCTTCGAGCTTCGGCAGACCCGGCACATCTCAACAAGACTTGATCTTTTCCTTTCTTGTAAAGAATCTCGATATCTAGAACAAAACCCATTGATAACCTTCTCAGAGTCCTCTTGTCATTCTCTGTTGCTTGTTCTGGATACTGTTGACTCTTGATGTACTGCAAGATGTCATTATACCAAGGGAGACCATCTGCTTCTTCTTCGATACTCAAACAGTGGGCAGGAGACTCATATATGCTCATCTTGATCGGAACAACTTCCGCCCCTTCATTCACTTTAAACATTGACGAAAAAGTAGCCAGAGCATCTGCCATTCGGTTTTCTTCTCGAGGAAAGTAATTGAAATTCACTTCTTCAAACTCCTCTAATAAACTCAGTATGAGTTCTCGGTATCGGATTAGCTTTGTATCTCGGGTTTCCCATTCTCCTAGTAACTAGTAAATCACAAAGGCTGAGTCTCCGTAAACTTCCAATTCTTTAATCTTTCTATCCACTATAGCACGAAGGCCCATAGTACATGCTTCATACTCGGCAGTATTGTTTGTACAATCAAAATCCAATCTAGCAGTGAAAGGATAACAGTCTTCTTCTGGGGATATAAGCACTGCACCGATTCCATGCCCCATGGCATTAGATGCGCCATCAAAGTACAGTTTCCATACTTTCTTCTTTAGGGGAATCTCATATGCTTGCGACACATATATCAAATCCTCATCTGGGAAGTCAAAGTTCAACGGCTCATAATCTTCTACTGCCCGACTTGCTAAGAATTCCGCCACTGCACTGCCCTTGATAGCTTTTTGACTTACATATACAATGTCGTACTCTGACATAAAACCTGCCATCTTGCTGTCCTCCCTGACAAAGAAGGTGCTTCCAACATGTACATGACTGGATCCAGCTTGGCAATCAGCCACGTTGTGTGATACAACATTTACTGTCTAAGTCTTCGAGCAGTCCAAGCTAAGGCACAACACAACTTTTCTACCGACGAATATTTCAACTCATAATCTGTGAATTTCTTGTTGAGGTAGTAAACTGCCTGTTCTTTCTTTCCAGTTTCATCAAGCTGCCCCAAAACACAACCCATGGATCTTTCAAATACTGATAAATACAGTATCATTGGTTTATCCGGGATAGGTGGCATTAATACTGGTGGGTTTAATAGATAATGCTTAACCTTTTCAAAAGCAATCTGACACCCTTCATCCCATTCTCCTGGATCACGTTTTCGAAGTAACTTAAATATTGGATCACATTTGTCGGTTAACTGTGAAATAAACCGAGCAATGTAATTCAATCTCCCCAGAAAGCCCCTTACTTCCTTTTGAGTGCGAGGTGGTGGCAAATTCTGGATGGCCTTCACTTTATCTGGGTCAATCTCAATTCCTCTTTTGCTGATGACAAAACCCAACAACTTCCCCGAGGTCACTCCAAAAGTGCATTTTGCCGAATTTAGCTTGAGTCTAAATTTCCTTAATCGTTCAAAGAGCTTCTTAAGATTCGCAATATGCTCCTCTTCTCCTTGTGACGTTGCGATCATATCATCAACGTAGACCTCAATTCCCTTATGCATCATATCATGAAACAAGGTCACCATGGCTCTCTGGTATGTTGCCCCAGCATTCTTCAATCCAAATGGCATTACTTTGTAGCAGAAGGTTCCCCACATTGTAACAAATGTGGTTTTATCCATATCTTTCGGTGCCATCTTGATCTGATTGTATCCTGAGAATCCGTCCATGAAAGAAAAAAAAAAGAACTTTTTGCTGTATTATCCACCAGAGTATCAATATGAGGCGAAGGGAAATTATCTTTAGGGCTGGCCTTGTTCAAATCTCGATAATCAACGCACATTCGCACCTTGCCATCCTTCTTCGGTACTGGAACAATATTTGCCACCCATTCTAGATATTTTGCCACCTCTAGGAATCCAGCATCAAATTGTTTCTTCACCTCCTCTTTTATCTTTAACAGCATATCAGGCCTCATTCTTCTCAACCTTTGCTGAATTGGCTTGCACTCTGGCCTCAGAGGGAGCTTATGAACCACAATATCCGGATCTAACCCTGGCATATCTTGGTAAGACCATGCAAATACATCCATATACTCCTGGAGCAAAGCTATCATTTCACCTTTTATTGATGGTGACAATGAAGTTCCAATTTTGACTTCCTTTATCTCTTCGTCATTTCCCAAATTTATTGTTTCCAATAATTCCTTATGAGGAAGTACTTGCTTCTCCTCTTGCTCTATTTTCCTCAATAAATCCGGAGGTAAACCATAATCCTCAGTATCTTCATGAGCCTCAAAATCACCCGTGCAAATGGGTCCTTCAAAATCAATTTCAAAATTACTGACAGGAGAGTCCTCATATTCCGTATCCGTACACCTGTAAATAGGTGGAGAAAAAACAATATAGGAAAATATATATAGAAAACAAAATAAATAACAAAAATGAAAGAATATGGACACAACAATATGGATAATGCATTGTGCTTGTTATTTATTGAATGAAAATGTTTAAAAAGCCCATTACAGAAAAAACTCTTAATATCTCTGGGTAAAGATAATTAAGATTGCCTTTTGAAAAGTATTTCTTTGGAATAGACTTAAAGACTATGGGCAACTCAGTCGCACTCCAGTTGGTTAGTCTATATCCTGGTGGACAAGGTCGCACCATCCAGCTAGTACTCTCTCTTTCAATCCTGTCTTTCTCGGTCGTGCAGATCTCCACATCATACATCTGCTCATCACTATTCACCTGAAATCTCTTGAAGGCATTCTCTATCATTACAAGCACATCATCAGAATTCTTTTCTCCGAACAGAGAACCGGCTGAGCGGAAGCTGTGAAGGATAGGTGGGAATGTCATAGGCTCTCACTCAATATCCATACCCGTAAGACGGGCCATCCTCCTTTGTCGGTTCTTTTCAACTTGTCTTCTTTTCTCATGGGCCTTCGGAAGATATCCTAGGCCAAATCGGTCCTTCTTTCCTTTTACCTCTATGGCTTGAGCCATCCCCTGAAGATATTTCCCGAGACCCTTTCCAGCTTTGCAGCCTTTTCCTACGGTGGTTCTTACCCCCAGCCTTGTGTTCTTGGACAGCTTCGGTTTTGGAATTTTCTATCCTTCAGCGACAAAAATTGCATTTACAAATTCCAAAGACCGGAAAGAACACTCAACGGCCTCTTCATTCGACTCCATATAAGGAGATTCAGTTGATGCGGAGGCTATTATGTCTTACTCCCTTGATATCGTGATCAACCGGCCCTCCATCATAAATTTTAGTTTCTGGTGAAGAGACGAGGGTACAGCCCCAGCTGAATGTATCCATGGTCTTCCCAACAAGTAGTTATAAGATGGATTAATATCCATAACCTGGAAATTCACTGTATATGTGCACGGGCCTATTTCCAGAGGAACTTCAATGGTTCCCATAACCTCCCTCCTTGTTCCGTCAAAAGCTCTGACCACCGTGCAACTTGGTATCATATAGGATAAATCCACTGGTAACTTGGATAAGGTTGCTAAAGGCATCACATTTAATGAAGAACCATTATCCAAAAGGACCCTCGGTAATATGTGCCCCTTACAAGTGGTGGTTATATGGAGAGCTTTTGTTGATCCAATACCATTGGGTGGTATTTCCTCATAGATGAAAAATATGTAGTCATCAGCTGCGATGTTTCCCACCAACCTATCCAGCTTTTCCACTGATATATTATTGGCCACGTATGCTTGATTTAATACTCTTAATAAAGCATTTCTGTGTGGTTCTGAATGATTTAATACTCTTAATAAAGCATTTATGTGTGGTTCTGAATTTAAAAGCAAGGATAAGATTGAGATCCTAGCTAGTTGACGTTGCAGTTGTTCAACCACGCTATATTCACTATGCTTTATAAATTTCAAGAACTTACAAGCTTCATTCTCACATACTAGCTCTTTATTAATCGGGGCTGATCCCCTCTCTGTTTCCTCTGGCAAATCCATCTCAATATGGATTGGCTCGATGACCTTCTTCCCTTTATCATCTCCTCTGTCTTTCCCTGCTACCCCTTGTTCAACGGCCTTCGGAGCATAACACCTCCCACTTCGGGTTAAATGCCCCACACCTGTAATATCCTTGTGGCCTAAAGACCCGGGCATAACCATGCTGCAGTCATATTTCCATGGTGTAGCCTTATTTTCCTTGTATGGAAAGGAAACAGGTAAATCAATGATTATTTTGGGCACATTTTCTTCCATGGCTGGCATAACTTTTTTCTCCGGTTCATCATAGTAGATGATTAGGGGTCTTCCTATCCCATAGCCACCTGTATTTTCAATGACTTCTATTTCCCCTTCTATCTCCTCATAGAACTGGGCTACCCCATTATCCATCATCTTTTGGACTTTAACTCGGAAGCCCCCACAGTTCTGTATATCATGGCCTTCAACTTTATGAAACGGGCACCAATTATGCACCCTTCTTGTAACCATTTCAGACCTTCCATACCTTCCACCAATCCTGCCTTGACCATTTCAGCCCATATTGTCATCATCGGAGTCTTAACCTCCCCAATATCCCTTTTTAATCTTCTGTCCCCTCTCGTTAATATTGTATTCACCTGATTCCCAGCATGATTGGGCAATGGATTTCCCGCTAATGTCGGCCCATTTTTTGATCCAAACTTCACAACCCCAGCATTAATCAGGCTTTGGACTTTCTTTTTGAGGGCCAGACAATCTTCAATTGAATGTCCTTGGATTCCCGCATGGTATGCATAGTTGGTATTTGCATTGTACCATCTTGGATATGGAGGTGTCAAAGGTTTTAGGTACACGGGTGCAACAAGTTGACCTTGCAATAGTTTTGGATATAGATCATCGTAGGTAGTGGGAATCGGATCAAATTGGGCTTTTTGATCGTTCCTTGGTGAACGTTGGTCATTATGCGCAGGGCCTTGTGTATTGGGAATAGCATTTCTAAGAAGGGTGATTTGAGGGGAGATGCCAGTTGGGAACGGCTGTTGTGGTATATTGGTGTAGGGGAACGGGTTTTGGGTAAGGTGGTTGATATTAGGGTAATAAGGATTATACCCCGGGTATGGTGTGTAAGGTGTCGGAGCTGCATAAGGTGTGGTAGGGGTATAAGGCCTCGATGGTGTGTATGGTGTAAGAGGTGTATAAGGGTATTGGTTGAAGCTTACATGGGTTTCCTCTTTTTTCTTTGTAGGAAAAGCTCTCTTCGGGATAGCAGACTCACCCCCTTCCATCTTTCCACTTTTAATAGCTGACTCAATCATTTCTCCAGATGTTACCATATCCGCAAAATCTTTGGTAGCGTTTCCCACCAATCTGTCATAATAAGGGGCTTTCAATGTTTTGATGAAAAACACCATGGTTTCTTTGTTGGTTAAAGGGGGTTGCACTTGTGTTGCCAGATCCCTCCACCTTTGTGAATACTCCTTGAAGGTCTCATTGGACCTCTTTTCCATGTTCTATAATGACATCCTATCTAGTACAATGTCAGAAACGTGCTTATAATACTCCATAAAAGCCCTGGCCAAATCCGTCCATGAACGAATCTTGGTACGACTGAGTTGGTTGTACCATCGGGTGGCTGACCCTGTTAAGCTGTCCTGGAAGCAATGAATAAGCAATTTTTCATTATCCTCGTGCCCTGTCATCCTTCTACAGTACATAGTCAGATGAGCCGATAGGTTGGTGGTCCCATTATACTTTTCAAAATCTGGTACTTTGAACTTCGGTGGAACTATTAGATTATGTACCAGGCTCATCTCTTTGGCATCTAGACTGCCAAACAACTCTGCTCCTTCCACTGCTCTTAGCCTTTCTTCCAACAACTGATATTTCTTCTCAGATTCAGCAGTTTTGACCCTCTTCAGTTCAGTCATTTTGGCCCTTTCCTTCTCTGCCATTTCCTCGAAATCTGGAACCTCAACCTCAATTGGATCAACTCCGATGTCACCCCTTTTTAGACCAAAATTATGTGCTTCGGTCGTCGGCTGGATGTAGATGTAGGATGCTGCCCCAGTTGGGATTTCATGTCCCACAGGTTGGGATGTCTGGCCATTTCTCTGTACCACTTCTGGTCTATTCTCCTGATTTACTGCCCCCATTCTAGCAACTGAATTTTCTCCGGGCCACTTCTGCTTCATCATAGTGCTCATCATCTCCATGAGCTTTGTCATCTGTTCTCGTGTCTCCTCTTGAGACTTAGTCAACTGTTCTTGTAGTTCTTTCTGGATTCTTTCCATTCTCTCATTTCTGGCAAGCTGATCGTTTTCCATGGCTTTTGTTCGAGATCGAGTATTGTAAGAGTGTTGGAAATCTGGTTCTTTCTGAGTGCGACCAATTGTACCTTTATTTTTTAAAAACCATGGATTAGAAATTATTGACACATTTCTTATTTTATTTTATAAAAAATGAATAAATGAATGCATGTAGGAATGAATCGGTGTTAATGAATGAACAACTAAGTAAATGACTAAGTGTATGAACATATAATGAATAAATGAATGGACCAATAAATGACTAAGTGTATGAACAATTTATAAAGAATAAATGAACGAATGATTATGAACAAATAAAATATAAAAGAAAGAATTAGTGAATAATGAATGCATTTAAAGTATTGACCCCGGGATAATTCCAAGCAAACGGTCTTTCATTGATTTCCTGGAACTAAATACATTAAAGAAAAGATCCCTGCTTTAGACAACATAATAACCTATCTCTCCTAAAAACTATTACAAAACGCTGGTAATTCCCTCGGATTCTGGACCTTCTTCACTGTCCTCTTTTGATTGCCTTGCTCTTCCATCTGATCCCTACTTGTTCACGACCCTTTGACGTGTCAGCAACAGCATCGGCGTGTAAGCTTTCCCTAGCTTGTTTCACCAGTTGATTTGCTCGGGCTTCCACGTGTTTTGCTTTTTCCTTCCAGTAGTTATTCTTCTTCTTGAGGTTTTTGACCTCATGTTCCCACTCCCCGGAAGTTTTGAGAGTCCCCTCAAATCTGAGCTCAAAGCGATACCTCTTGTTCTCCAAATGTAATTCCCGAAGATCGCCCTTAACGGTGTCCCTTTCTCTCTTAATCTGTTCTTTCTTTTTTTTCCCGACCTGATTCCCTATCTTTCATGTCCTCAAGCT
Organism: Fremontodendron californicum; assembly: GCA_030761205.1. Classification (NCBI taxonomy): domain Eukaryota; kingdom Viridiplantae; phylum Streptophyta; class Magnoliopsida; order Malvales; family Malvaceae; genus Fremontodendron; species Fremontodendron californicum. The sequence goes on along the minus strand of JAULJL010000023.1, from coordinate 5,354,374 downwards.
CTTCTTGCAGTCGGGCAACCTCCTTGCTCATCCGAGCCTTTTCTTTTTCAAATTCCGCTTTTACAATTTCTAACTCTGATGGCATTTCCCTCGGTGGCGGATTCATGAACAGGACCTCATCCCCATCTGATGTCACTAGTCTATCATTAACCCTTAATTCCCTCCATACCAGATAATAAGGTGTGACGGTGTCGGCATATCTGGCCACTTTTATCCGGTGAGTTTTCTTCCATGCTTCAATCTCTGCCCGCACTTTTTCGGAATATCCGTCTTCCCCATAAGTGAACTCTGATGATCCTAGATTATGAGTCATGGGTGTGAATTGCCGGGACTCAACCTGTCTTTGCACCAGCAAAGGAGCATAACTCACAGACCCCTTTATTCCTTTCAATGGAACTCCCGAGTTGTCCCCACATTTGTACATAATCGGCATAGGAATCATCCATGGAGCTCTCCAAGTCACCATCTCCCCTTTTAGATTTCGAAACATGTTGACCCATTTCTCTTCATTCCCGTCTTTAGGCCAATCATTTTGAAGGAATTCCCTAATCGGAACTAAAGTCTTCATGTACGGTTTGAAGGAAACATTTTCTATCTTCCAAAAGTGACTTTGAATCCAAATATAAAGGAGTTGTACACACCCCTTGATTCTCCCTTATCCGGCCCTTTTACAAAAATTCAAGGATCGGATAGTTTCAGCTATGATGGCCGGAGATGGGTTGATCTTTTGTTCCAACTTTTCAAAGAAATCAAACACGGCTATATCCACATGACCTAATATCTTCGGGAATATGATTAACCCGTAGATGGCTAGAGCGAAGATGTCCCTGGCTTTTACTTTGTCGGAACAACCCAATATCAACTGTCGGAGAGTTTCCCACGGAATGCACCCATTTTTCTGCTTTGTGTCCACATGACTCTCAACCCATGTTATATCCATTCCCGTGATCCTAGCCACTTTCTTCTAAAGACCTGAAGGTTTCATTTCCTTCAAATATACCCGATCAGGATTAGGACATTCAATACGTAACAGTGTCGAATGTTCTTTGATCAGTGGTGTCATATCCTCCTTGTTAAAAGTGAAACATCTATAAGCAGGATTCCAAAACTGTACCATAGCCTGAATCAACCCACTATTGACCTGAATCGGAATTAAGAGTGCTATGTCTCTATATTTCTGAGTGAAGGCTTCTTTCTCTGATACATTCCACTGATCCCAAATATCGGCTAACCCTCGAAGATTATTCTGTCTAAGATCCACTTTGACCCTATCTGGCAATACTGACACATAATCTTTCTTGAGGCAATCACCATCCTCCCTCTGATCTTTTTCCGACCGTGCCCTGACTACTGCATGATCTTCTATCATTGAAATAACTTGACACTCCATGAAAATCCTTTGGGTTGATAACTATCCCGAGGCCAATAAACTTCAAGTGTATGATGATGTCTATGATGCATGTCAAAGAAAAAAAAACAGAAAGAAATAGATTAGTAAGGAAATGAGTTCACAAATATAACATAAATAACAACATGCTTTTAAAAAAATGTCCCAAAAATTTAAACAGAGCTTCGGCATTACGTCGCCTTTGGGACAAAATAATAATATAAAAAAATACGAGTGGTATGATGTTCGTTCATCATCACCCAATTTGTATCTAACATATAGAAAGATGGTAAAAGGTTGGAAATGTTCCTCCATGTGTTCTTAAACTTCAGGTATCTAACAGAAATCCGGCATAGCTTCGCCTAGGTTCACTATATGAAGGTGAATTGGTTCTAAGGCCCCGAATTGTTCCTCACTGTTGCCGGTGAAGGCTAGTAAGGCACCCCGATAAAAGCGGGTTCAATTCGTTAGAGTATATTTTCCTATGCCCGTACGAAGGATTATCACGAAGGCATTAGGTACTTTATACTCCGGAAGTGTTTCACTAGCCCATACGGAGGATCAATCACGAAGGCGTAGTTACTTTACTTCCACTTAAAAGGACGGAACCCGGGTAGAGGATTCATGTTATGCAAATGCAAATACAGTGTGTGCGGGGGAACAAAACAAACCTGTCACCACCTATTCTACAACCCTTATTCTAAATACCCCACTAAAATCAAACAATGTAAAACATCAGTCAAACAAACATATAAATATACGCAACAAAATAACCAGAGAACAAATAATAATATGAATGCACATGAATATGGACATATTAAAACATTTTTTTATTTTCAAAATTCGCTTATATTTTTAAAAAAATATGGGAATTAAAATTAAATACCAATTAAACCAACAAAACTGAGACTTAGATAACACACGACTAATTTTTAGGCCTGACTCTCTAATTGTCCCCAGCGGAGTCGCCAAGCTGTCGCAACCTAAAAAATAATGAGTCTCATCGCAAGACTTTATTATTCGTTAAGCGTGACATTAAAAAAAACCGAGGAAAAGTCGACTTAATTCCTTTAGAAAAATGAAGGTTTTGAAAATGACATTAAAAAAAGACATGGAGTCGCCACCAATCTTTTTTAGCTAGGTGTGATCGGCCACCTATTAAAACCGATTTTATAAAATATTTTAAAAATTAATTAAAACATTTTTAAAACCAATTTCAAGTCTGCGTTAAAACCAGAGAAATCAAAGAAACGGGTTCGGGAGTCGGTTACGTGCGAGGAAGGATTAGCACCCCCACAACGCCCGTATAAATCAGTACCTTATTAACCGTGTGTTATCTCAAGTCTCGGTAAAAAATCAGTTCTAAATTTTGTATTTCAAGTTAATTCCCAATTTAAAGAAAAATAATTCCCTTTTTTTATAGAAAATGATCTGGAATTTATAAATTCAAAATTTTCCTATATTCCCCAACAAACGTGGCAAAATATAGAAATTTTTATTAGTTTTGGAAAACTTTCCGAATCATTCTCTTTTTTTTGAAAGAAAGATATTTTTTTATTAATGATAATTGATGATATTCCCTCCAGCAAACCCGGTAGAGAACTCATGAATTATTTTAACTCGGGAATATCTTTATTTTTTTATTGAAAAATCATTATCCTTTTGAAAACATTTTAAAAGATATGAATATGTATATGCATGACATAAATAAAATGACATAGCAAAATCTAAATAATATAATGCTTCCTAAATGATATGATATAATATAAATGCCTTAAGCATATTCTAAAATGAAATGAAATATCCTTAGCATATTCTAAATGAAATAAAATATCCTAAGTTATATGACATATTATAAATAAAATGAAATGACCTAGATAACATAGTATATTATATATGAGATGCAATATCCTAAGTCATATGATATATTCTAAATGAAATAAAATAACCTAAGTAACATAACATATTCTATATGAAATGAAATAACCTAAGTAACATGATATTTTCTAAATGAAATAAAATAACCTAAGTAACATAACATATTATATATGAAATGAAATAATTTAAATGACATGGCAAACATGAATGATATATAAATTAAATGAGATGGAATATGAAATAATGCTATCATATAATATGCATGAAAATAAAAATGAAAATAATAATGCATGAACATAGTATATACTAAATAATATGACAAAAAAAATAACTAAATAAAAAGCATAGGATATCATGAAATATTCCAAATCATATAATAAACAATATAACATAACTCAAAATCATAACAATATCATAGAAATTATCATAGCAAGAATCACATATTATATAAAATGCATGAATATGAATGCAATGCATGAAATGTATTTTTTCCTTTAATTAAGGAAATCCGTATATCTAAAAAGATATCCGGCTACCTTAGGAAAATATGTCAAATTAAATATTCTAAAACCAAAATACTTTGTGATTGTTTGAAAACAATTTTGAAAAGCTTGAATTAAAAATAAAAACAGGGCTAAATCTTTTTTTAAATGGCTCTAATTTCCTAAGTTTAAAAATCCGGACTTGACTACCCTTAACCCGAGACTTGAAAAACCATATTTAGAGTTTAAAAAGGCTTAGAAACTACCCTAAGTCAGTGGCTAACCCTCCTAATCAGCCCACTCTAAGTAACTTAACCAAAACAGAAAAATGATTTTTCTTTAAATTCAATTCTGACTCCACTGTCCAGCTCTAAGTCACGATTTTTTACCCTATTTTTAAAAATTCATAAAATTCTGAAAAGAAATACTGGAGACTCAGGACATGTAAAACTACATGGGAAAAAATCAGCTTAATTTTTTGATTAAAGATGGATACCCACAAAAATCGGAAAAGTACGAGTACTGGGTGAAAAAACTGCTTTGCCAAAATACAATTTTGCCTTTGATAAAATCATTTAAAAATCAAAGTAAAAATATTTAAGACTCACAAAATGACTCACAAACAGTAGCTATGACTTTTTAAAAGTTAGACAAAAATTGGCTAAGTAAAAAAAAATCACAAAGGTAGAATAATCAATTTGACAAACCTTAATTTTCCACAAGTATGCTCAAAAGAGCATGACTTTGAACCATTAATTGGCCTAAGTCATTAGTCAAGTGGCATGAACATGAAATGCATGAAACAATATAGCAAAAATAATGCATGAAATGCATGGATTTAAACCTAAATGTCATGAAAACATGCATGGCATTCATAAAGTGACCTAGACCTAAATGAACTTGCATGGCATTTAATGCAACCTAGACCTAAAATGCATGAACATGCATGGCAAATAAACCTAACTTAATAACTAAAATATGCATGGCATTTTCACAAACACAAAGCATGCTTAAACCAAAAACTCAACCAAATATCATGCAAATGCTAACCTATCAACTAACATGGCAAGAATGCACATAAAATGCAAGAATTCCAAGGGTGGCCGAATAGCATAATGTAACTAGCAAACATGGCATTTTCACAAACACTTGGTATACTAGCATGCAAAACTAAATCAAATGTCATGTAAATGCAAAAACCTACCAACTAATATGACAAAAATGCAATCACACAATGCAAAACACATGGAGTAGCCAAATGGCCTCAAGCTCCAACAAGCATGGCATTTTCACAAACACTTGGTATACTAACATGCTCAACTAAAATATAACACTTAAATCATGCAAAAACCACACAAGCATTTTCACAAACACTTAATATACTAAATCTAAAACATGCTCAACTAAGATATAAAACTCAAATCATGCAAAGACCACACAAGCATTTTCACAAACACTTGATATACTAAATCTAAAACATGCTCAAATTTAAACATCATGAAAACAGAAAATTAAAAATGCAAAAACATGATATTTAAAACATAAATGGCAACAAACAAAGCAACCAAATTAAAATATAACTCAAGAATATGAAGTAACATAACATTTAAAACATTAAAATCAAAGAAAATAACATAAATAATATGATAAAATAAACCAAAACAGCAACTTAAATAAATAATATAGGCCATTTGGCCATGGTGAGTATAATATAAAAAAAAATTGTAAAAACATATTTAAGAAAGAGATGAAGGAAGAACTTAAGAAGAACAAATAAAAACATTTATTTAAAATGGAAACTCACCAAATAGAAATCAAAATAGCAAAAACAAGAATAGAAAATCAAGAAAGTGCAAGAGTTGGTGCTCAAGAGCAACCTCAAGAAGCTATCTTTCAAGTTTTATCTCTTCAAACTTTCCTTATTTTTTCTAAAATTTTCTTTTTTGCTTCCAACCAAGAAGAGAAAAAACTAAGTAAAAAACAAAAGAACTCAGCAAAATGAAATTGAAAAATGAAAGTTCTGCCCCCTCCCAAATGCTGGCTGAATGGACCCTTTAATTGCCCAAGGATGTTGTCATTTTTCTTGTAACCAATTTTCCATCAAATGGCTAATAATTCAAGGTGAAAAATCATGAAATTACCACCTTTAGATTAGCATCTCAGCTCTCTCAAATTACAGTTGTTCAAGAATAATGTTGACATCTTTCTTAGCCTATGTGGCTTAATCACCATGGCTTGATCAAAGAGAATCTCTAACTAACTCTTGATTTTTAGCCATTTGATTGAAAAATCAGAAGCTTCCTCCTTCATTTGGGCTTGGGCAGGCCAGCACTTCTCTTTTCCAGCCCAGCTCTGATTTTTTGAAAGGCCCAAAGAATCCTTTTTCGGTTGCTTTTGCCCCCCGGATGCAAATAAATATCAAACGGACTCCAAATTCAATTTTTATTTTTTTAATACTTCCAAAATAATAAAATATTGAGTTCTGGAAGTTTTCAAAATTATCTGGGTCCGTTTTCTATTTATTTGGATTTTTTCTTCCAAAAATGCCCTTTTATGCCCCTACATTTTACCATTTTTTAAACGAGCTCCAAATCAAGATTTTTCTTCACCAATATCTTCCAAATAATTTAAAATTTTGATCTGGAAGTTTTCATAATTTTTGGAGCTCATTTGGTATTTTTTCGGGATTTATCGGCTTGAATTACTACATAAAAGGCCCAGGATTTGGCCATTTTGCAAACGAAATCCGAATCAAGATTTTCTTTCGCCAATCTCTTCCAAGTAATTTAAAAATGAGATTTACAAAATTTCAGAATTTTTGGAGCTCATTTGCTATTTTTCCGGGATTTATCTTCTTGAATTATTGCATAAGAGGCCCGGGATTTGGCCGTTTTGCAAACGAACTTCGAATCAAGATTTTATTTTGCCAATATATTCCAAATAATTTAAAAATGATATTTGCAAAATTTCAAAAGATTTGGAGCTCATTTGCTATTTTTCCGGGATTTTCCTTTTTGAATTACTACATAAGAAGCCCTGGATTCGACCATTTTGCAAACGAACTCCGAATCAAGATTTTCTTTCACCAATCTCTTCCAAATAATTTAAAAATCAGATTTACAAAATTTCAGAAGATTTGGAGCTCATTTTCTATTTTTTCGGGATCTTCCTTTTTGAATTATTGCATAAGAAGCCCGGGATTTGGCCATTTTGCAAACGAACTCCGAATCAAGATTTTATTTCTCCAATATCTTTCAAATGATTTAAAAATGAGATTGACAAATTTTCAGAATTTTCGGAGTCCATTTGCTATTTTCCCCAAATTTTCCAATTTTGCCCTTTTACCTCCGAAGCCCGGTTTTGCTCAAAACAAGTTCGATTTTCATATTTTCTTCAATCTGAGCCTTGGCCTATCCTTTTTAATCATTCTCCATCCATTGGGGGCTTTGGTCTTACCAAGTCGGGCCATTTCTGTTATTCTTCCCGATTTCACCGAAATCCACTAAAAACCCTAATTCTTGATTTTCTCCCGGATTGACTTTTCTTTCGCTTTTTCTTGCAAGTGACTTCTCCATTACTCGTAGTCAGTGCTTATGTTTCATTTGGAACCTTCTATTTTGACCAATTTGATCGTTTAAGCACTTTTCCCCAAATTTCTCGGATTAGGGTTTCCTTTCTACTGAATCTCCAAATCCCAACTTTCGAACTCCATAACTTTCAATGTAGACCTCGGATTATCAAAATTCTTTTGTCATTTTTCAATTGAACTTAAAATCTTGATTTTGAAAGTGGGTTGACTTTTTCAGTAGTTGACTTTTTAGGGTTGACTTTTTTGAGGTTGACTTTTTCGAGGTTGACTTTTTTCAAGTTTAACTTTTTATGCTCGCCCTCTTAAACTAAGTCTCGGAGTACCACCTGCAGGATGAAAACAGTCTTTTTACACTCGGAAACATCAATATAGGAAGAAAATATACCTGTTTAGTGGTCCGGACAAAATTAGGTGTCTACAATAATATAAGTAAAAAAGATAAAGATCGAAAACATAACAAAAACTAAAAGTAGAAAGGCATAAAATGTATATTTTATGAGCTTATCAAATACCCGCATACTTAGATTTTTGCTAGTCCTCAAGCAAAACAAAATAAAAATAAAATAAGAAAATCTAATCTAATCCACTTTCGTAGGAAATCACGGTGGCACTTAGCATGTGACAGAAGCTTTTAAACCCCTAGGTGTCCCTAGTGGACGAGTTTAGTCTCGTGAGGGTTTACTAAGACGATACCCACAAACATTGGAAACATAAGAAAAACTAAAAATAAACTAATAATAATAATAATTACAGCTAATCCTTCCAATATAAATTAGAGATAATCATTGAACAAGTCTTATAAACTAATTAATAGCTTAAAGAGTTTCACAAAAAATCATGCTTGAATGTAAATAGTTTGAGTTAAGCCAATATTAACTTAACATATTTCAATCAAAATAGTGCATGTAGACACCTAATTTTGTCCGGACCACTAAAACAGGTATGTTTTCTTCCTAAATTGATATTTTAGAATGTAAAAAGTCTTTTTTTCATCCTACAGGTGGTACTCCGAGACTTAGTTTAAGAGGGCGAGCATAAAAAGTCAAACTTGAAAAAGTCAACCCTGAAAAGTCAACTACTGAAAAAGTCAACCCACTTTCAAAATCAAGATTTGAAGTTCAATTGAAAAATGGAGAAAGAATTTTGATAATCCGAGGTCTACAACAAAAGAAAGAGTGTCAACTTTATTCTTGAATAGCTGTAATTATGGACAGCTGATGGCCTAATCTAAGGGTGATAATTTCATGTTTTTTCACCTTGAATCACTAGCTCTTGGATGGAAATTGGTTGGAGTAAAAATGACAACATCCTAGTGAGGAGAGGGGTGGTTCGGCCAGCTTAAGGGAGAGGCAAATTTTATTTTCAGCACATTCATATTTTCAGATTTCTCTCTTGTTTTTTGCTTAGTTTTCTCTCCTTGGTTGAAAGAAAAAAGAAAAGTTTAGAAAAGAAAGGAAAGGAAAGTTTGAAGAGAAAAAGCTTGAAAGATAGCTTCTTGAGGTTGCTTTTAGCACCAACTCTTGCACTTTCTTGACTTTTCATTCTTGTTTTTGCTATTTTGATTATTATTTTGGTGAATTTTCTTTTTAAATAAGTGTTTTTTTTTAATGTTCTTTTTAAGTTCTTTCTTCATCTTTTTCTTAAACAAGTTCTTACAATTTTTTTTCTTGTTTTCTTACCATGGCCGAATGGCCTATATTTTCTGTAGTTGTTGTTTTGCTTTGATTTATCATGTTATTTTTTTTATTTTTTTAGTCTTGATGCTTTAAATCTTCATCTACTACATATACTTGAAGCTTGTTTTAATTTGGATGCTTGTTTGTTGCCATTTATGAGTTTATTATCATGTTCTTGCATTTTTAATTTTTTATTTTCATAATGTTTAAATTTGTTGATATTTTATGTTTTGTAATCCATGTGTTTGTGAAAATGCTTGTTAGTTTTAATACCTCTACTTTGTGTTTGCATGATTTGAGTGTTATATTTTAGTTGAGCATGTTAGTATATCAACTGTTTGTGAAAATGCCAAGCTCACATGGAACTTGAGGCCATTCGGCCATCTCACTTCCTTTGCTTTGTGTGTGCATTTTTGCTATGTTAGTTGATAAGTTTGCATTTGCATGACATTTGATTGAGTATTTGGTTTAAGTATATCAAGTTTTTGTGAAAATGCAATGCTTGTTGGGAGCTCGAGGCCATTCGGCCACTTCATGTGTTTTGCTTTGTATGTGCATTTTTGTTATGTTAGATGATAGGTTTGCATTTTCATGACATTTGGTTGAGTTTTTGGTTTAAGCATCCTTGTGTTTGTGTTATTTCCATGCATATTTTAGATGTTAGGTTTGGCTTATTTTGTCATGCATGTCCATGCATTTTAGACCTAGGTTGCATTAAATGTCATGCAAGTTCATTTAGGTCTAGGTTATTTTATTGATGCCATGCATTTTTCATGACATTTAGGTTTAAATTCATGCATTTCACGCATCATATTTGCTATATTTTTCATGCATTTCATGTCCATGCTACTTGACTAATGACTTAGACCAATTAATGGTTCAAAGTCATACTCTCTTGAGTATACTTGTGAAAAATTAAAGAGTTGTCAAATTGATTATTCTACCTTTGTGATTTTTTTTACTTAAGCCAATTTTTGTTTAACTTTTCAAAAGTCCTATCTACTGTTTGTGAGTCATTTTGTGAGACTTAAATATTTTTACTTTGATTTTTAAATGATTTTATTAAAGGCAAAAAATGTGTTTTGGCAAAACAGTTTTTTCACCCAGTACTTGTACTTTTTCGATTTTTCTGGCAGTCATCGTTAATCAGAAAATTAAGCTGATTTTTTCTCGTGTAGTTTAACATGTCCTAAGTCTCCAGTATTTGTTTTAGATTTTTTAGAATTTTTAAAAATAGGGTAAAAATTGTGGCTTAAAACTGGACAGTGGAGTCAGAAATGAAGGAAAATCATTTTTCTGTTTTGGTTAAGTTACTTAGAAGGGGCTGATTAGGAAGTTTAGCTACTGACTTAGGGTAGTTTCTAAGCCTTTTTAAACTCTGCAAACAATTTTTTAAGTCTCGGGTTAAGGGTGGTCAAGTCCGGGATTTTAAACTTAGGAAATTAGAGCCATTTAAAAAAGGGTTTAGCCAAGTTTTTACTTTTAATCTAAGCTTTTTAAAATTGTTTTCAAACAATCACAAAGTATTTTGGTTTTAGAATATTTAATTTGACATATTTTCCTAAGGTAACCGGATATCTTTTTAGATATACGGATTTCCTAAATTAAAGGAAAAAATACATTTTCGTGCATTGCATTTTCCATATTCATGCATTTTATATAATATGTGATCTTTTTGCTATGATAATGATCTTTTTGCTATGATAATTTCTATAGTATTGTTATTATTTTGATCTATATGTTATATTGTTTATTATATGGTTTTGAATATTTCATAATATCCTATACTTTTATTTAGTTATTTTTTGTTATATTATTTAGCATATACTATGTTCATGCATTATTATTTTCATTTTTATTTCCATGCATATTATATGATAGCATTATTTTATATTCCATGTCATTTAAATTATATACCATATGATTCATATTTGCTATGTCATTCAAATTGTTTCATTTCATATAGAATATATTATGTTACTTAGGTCATTTCATTTCATGTAGAATATATTATGTTATCTAGGTCATTTCATTTCATTTAGGATATATTATGTCATTTAGGATATTTTATTTCATTTAGAATATATCATATGACTTAGGATATTACATTTCATGTAGAATATATTATGTTACTTCGGTCATTTCATTTCATTTAGAATATATCATATAACTTAGAATATTTCATTTCATTTAGAATATGCTAAGACATTTAAAGTATATCATATAATTTAGGTTGCATTATATTATTTAGATTTTGCTATGTCATTTTATTAATGTCATGCATATTCATATTCATATTTTTTAAAATATTTTCGAAAAGGTAATGATTTTCAATAAAATAAAGATATTCCCGAGTTAAAATAATTCATGAGTTCTCTGCAGGGTTTGCTGGGGAGGATGTCATCAATTATCATTAATAACGGAATATCTTCTTTAAAATGAGAATGATTCGAAAAGTTTTCCAAATTAATAAAAATTTCTATATTTTGCCACGTTTGTTGGGGAATATAGGAAAATTTTGAATTTATAAATTCCGGATCATTTTCAATTAAAAATGGAATTATTTTTTTTTTAATTGGGAATTAACTTGAAATACTAAATTTAAAACCGACTTCTTTACCGAGATTTGAGATAACACACGATTAATAAGGTATCGTTTTATACGGGCTGTGGGGGAGCTAATCATTCCCCGCACATAACCGAGTCCCGAACCCTTTTTTTGATTTCTCTAGTTTAAAACGCAGACTTGAAATTGGTTTTTAAAATGTTTAATTAATTTTTAAAATATTTTATAAAATCGGTTTTAATAGGTGACCGATCACACCTAACTAAAAAAGATTGGTGGCGACTCCATGTCTTTTTCAAGGTCATTTTCAAAACCTTCATTTTTCTTGAGGAATTAAGTCGGCATTTCCTCGGTTTTTTTTAATGTCACGCTTAGCGAATAATAAAGTCTTGCGATGAGACTTGTTATTTTTTAGGTTGCGACAGTGCATATTCAAACTTAATCTCAACTTCTCACATGGGATACTCTCATGATTTTCACTCTTTAAAATAGTGGTAAAGTGCTTACACTCAATCAATCTCATGAAAACATTTCTACCGCATGCTTGCTTGTCCACCTATTCTCCACTATTTAGATCATGTAACTTCATAAATTAAGAGGTCTTTATTCAAGGTTGTAATGGGGCCAAGGGGTAATAATGTGGTTAAAGAATAAAAAGTAAAAGATTTCACAAAGGTTCTAAAGACTTCATAGAATTTAGAGACAAAATAAGATTTTGCAAATAGAACTTTCTCAATATTCCTTGGAAGTACATAATCACATAGGCTGAATATTTCATGTTGAGTCTTTGCTTCATTCTAACCAACCTTGTAACATTCTTTTTCTTTTCTTTAACTAGAAGTTCAAGAGATGATACAAAAAAAAAAATCATTTTTTTATGGGAATGTATTTTGACAATGTTCCCTTTTCTTCTTTTTATTCTCTTGATTTTTTCCTTTTTCCTCCCCCACACTTATCTTTTGTTCTAACCCAAATTTTCAAAAAGTAACCCTTGCTTTTGCAATATGTCTCAAACATTCTAGTCCATCTTTTAGAACAAGGGTAAAGATATAAATGTGTTTAGGCTAGGTGTAAGATGTGGTTACCAATAAAATAGCATATTCAATGTAGGCTCAAATTGGCTCACTAGGGGGATGTTCTCTTGGAACATCAATAGGGATGGTTGTTTGGCCCTGGTTATAATCCTAATGCCTCAATCATGTTCATGTTATCACATGCATCAATATAGTCTCAAAAAGGTTTAAAGCAAGTTTTAGAGAATCATGTAATCATAAGAGCACTAAAGAAAGAAATTGGATTGATATGTATAATGCATCAATCATATAGGCTCAAAACTCACAAGGATGACTATACAAGTCATTATTAAGTCTAAACATGCTTCTTTCTCAATCAACATATCATATTAACATTGGTTCATGAAAAATAGTATTCAAGCTTAATTCTCATGAAAATCTTACCACTAATGATCAGTTTTAGACCTAATGCAATTCATATCTCATCATAATATTGAAAAGAACTAAAACACACTAAAAACAAACTAAAAAGACTCAAAACAAAAAAAATTGACAACCTAAACTAAGAAATCCTAAATTCTTCCCCCCACACTTAATTCTTACATTGTCCTCAATGTAATGCTATCACCCCATATGCAAGAATTATATGTAAGGGAAAAGAACTACTAAATAAAAGAAGAAAATATAACTAAAGAAAATATAAAAAATAGAGGGATGGAGAGTAAGAAATAGCAAATCTGATTATAATGTGTGCTCTCCATCCAATTGGGTTGCCTCCCAATAAGCGCTTGGTTTATTGTCCTTAGCCTGACTTATTAAAACACAAAAACAAACAAAATTATTAAAAACTCAAAACAAATCAAACTAATGAAACTTAAATAAACCTAAAAAATTAAAACGGAGTAAGAAAGAAAAAGAAAACAACTCTGTTATCGCAGGTTGACAATTTCTTCATTAATTGGGCTGCCTCCCAATTAGCACTTGATTTAATGTGTCCAACCTAACCAACACCCCTTCTTGACTTTTTAGGCTTGTGAGGCTCATACATGAAACTTCCCAAATTTGTGCGTTTGATAGGAAGCTTTCTTTGCACAACAGTCGATACATTCTCCATTACAAGTATTATTCCATCATCCTTTGTGGTGCATATCTCATCGAGGAATGGAGCATATTTTGGTACTTGTTGAATGGCATCCACAAACAAGCTATTTAAGGTTTTCGGCATATGTTGTTCATATTCCTCCTCCTTGAACTTTGCGAATCTACTAGGAAAAGGTGGAGAAGAAACATTAGTAAAAATTGGAACCTTAAACGTTACCTCAAGTGCCGAAATACTCTTCTTTGAAATTGAAGCTTCGTTATCTTCAAGAAGGAAATCCATCGCTAGTTCTTTCTCATCCTCGGGTTTTCTTGGATTTTCTGATTCATCTTCAAGTTGTGTGGCACTAGCATTCTCCTTTGGATCAATCACAGTTTGGGAAGGGAGTTGTTCATGTAGTTCCTCAGATCCTTCTTCTACCCATCGCGCCACACCACTAGCCAATTGGCTCAACTGAGTCTCTATTTGACTCATCCTTATTGCCATTTGCCTGTTTGTTTCCCTTATGTCCTATTGCATTTGCAATTGGTTAGTAGTAAGGGAATTGACAAGATCTTCTAACGAGGTACCTGAGTTTTGAAGTGGGGGCTGCAAAAGATCTTGTTCTTGAGACCATGATTGATTGAAGCTCGATGGATGATTGTAGTTGGCATAAGGATCTATTTCTTGATAATTTCCCGAGTAGCCATAATTAGTATGATCCCACCATTCCTCATTGTAAGTGTTTGAGTAAGGATCATACTGTTGTTCTTGGAATCCTGGTTGGCTTTGGTATCCTCCTAAATCATAAGTTGGTTCAAAATTATCTTTTCAGTAGTATGGGCACCAATTGGTTGGATGATCCATCATGAAGCACACTCCACACTGCCTTGATTGTTGAATCTCACTTATGGCCACTTGTTGAACTAGGGAGGTGATATTGGCTCGTTGGTTCTCCATGTTCATGTATGCCACTAACTCTTCAAGTGTTAGATTGCTCAATTCCATCGTGTTTTGCTCAAAAATTGAAAAGAAAAGCCTGTATGTATAAGAAAAATAAAATTAATTACAACTGAAAATAAGAATAAACCAATTAACTAATAAACTAAAGAAATCCATCCCCGGCAACGGCGCCAAAAACTTGATGCGCCCAAAAGGGTGTATCTTTATTAAACCTTGCACTAAATATAATATCAATTGTAGAGTATAGTAGAAGCAAGGGTAGAATCCACAGAGATTTGTTTTTAGTTTATAAATTACTAGTTTAAAACTTAAATTCAAGAACAATAAAAGAAAAGAGGGTTTTTGAAATAATTTTAAAACTAAACTAAATAAGAAAAGTAAAAAGCAAATAAATAAGATAAAATCAAGACATCATTGAAAATCAATTTCAGATCTATCAACATCAATTAGCTATCAAAGTTAACAACCGTAGATAAAAACATCCTGTGTTACCCCAATCATTCCTTAGTTCGTCGTTAAGTAGGACGAACGCCACTACTTAATCTCTAACTATCAAATAACCTAAGATAAACATCATTAGATTCAAAGTGATAATAGCTTTATGATGAGAAAGATAGGTTGATCTAAGCAACAAATACATAAACATGGATTCATTCAACTTATGTTATGTTCCACTTCATAATTCCTGAAAACCCAACATAATCATGAATTACAAATTGCCACTATTGAATAGAAATCAAGACAATTACACGGATCAAGATTCCTAAACTAGCATTAGATAATTATCAAGATCTATCTAGTTGGCCACCTAAACAAATCAAGACAATATCATGAACAATTCTTATATAAGAACACAAGCAACTTTGATAGAAAACCAATAATAGATAAAATCTCAAAATCAATTACAAAACATGTCTAGGGCTTTGAAACCACCCTTAACCAAAAAGAAGTTTAGCCTAACATAAGCATAAATAATATATACATAAAACTAAAAGGAAAATAAAAGAATGGAAAAGAAGCAGAAAATTGATGATCCTTGAGTCTCCTCAAAAGATTATCATAGTTTGTGGCTCAAAAGATAGTATTTATATAGCTTTTTGACCTTGAAAACCCTTTCTTGTTGATCAAGGAAGATAGGAGGCAAAATAGGGCAAGTTTGGACTTTTTCTCGATTTTTCTTGGTTTTGGAGGCAGTAAGGTCGACGTCGCAGCGCCGAGTGGGCTGTCTTAGTGTTTTTGCTCGCTGACGTCGATTTCGCGACCGCTGCACTATCTTGCAGTTCGTCGGCTGATTTGGATAACTATCCATTGTCCGATTTAGGCATGTAAACTATAGTTGGAAAGGTATTCAAGTCAGCTTCAAAAGTTAAGAAGGAAGTTTCTTCAAAATGAATTTAACATAATGATTTGCTTGCAACAAGCTCCGAAGGTCAGATCTGCCAGATCATCTAGCACTGTGAACTTGATCTTTTTGACTCCCAAGTCTTCTTCCATCTTGTGATTATGATTTTGTAAGCTATTTACCGTCATTATTGACATCTTTTGACTTTATTATCCTTATTGTACCTAAAATTCAAAAATATGATATAAGTAAACAAGATAAAGATCGAAAACATAACAAAAACTAAAAGTAGAAAGGCATAAAATGTATATTTTATGAGCTTATCACTAAGCATAAAATATAAGGAATTGATATATGAAAATACATGAATTTAAGCACTTATCAGTTAAACACTCTTATCCATTCCTATGATGAATTAGTGCTGCCTGCAAGGAAGTTAGGATAGGCTATGCTTTTAATGATTCTTATAGCTTGATAAAATCAAGTAGAATATTGCAGGATACTTTTCATAAGAAATCACCTATATGAGTATGAAACATGGCCATTTCAATGAGAATTGATCAGGCTAAATTCTCCAGAGTACTCATAGAAACCAGGACATGTTCAGGGCCAAAATGGATACAACCGTGAGAACCAAAGATGTTCGAAGAGGAATTGCGTGATACCTGTTGTCTTAATTTACACGAAAGGTTGAATAGTTCAAGACATCATGTTCACTAGTTAGCCGAGTAAATCCAATAATTGTCACTATGGAAGGTTCAAAGCCAAAAACTACCTGTCATGATGCAATAACTCTTCAAAGTTATTCTCTCTCATATTCCGAGTCAGTTCGTCGTTTTAATCAGATAATTTCCATTCATGTGGGGGATTGTTGGATATCAATGATTAATTTAAGTGTATAAATACGAAATACGTATATCAATATGTAGGTTGTCGTAAGTAGATACACGGTGTATAATTTATGTACATAATTGATATCATGTTTGAATGAGAAATTAATCCCAAAAGTACCCACTTGAAGAGGAAGAAGTTGGTTGAAGTTGTGCTTGATGTGGAATCCCACATTGAACAAAGAAAGGCTTAAGCTTGTAGTTTATATAGGCTTAGGTTCCAAGTTGGGTTGGTCCTCAAGGGGCACCCAAGTTTTTGTGAAGGGTGAGGACCTACACAAAAATGGGCTGCCACACACACGCGCGCGCCGCCGAGCTGAGTTGAGCTGGGTTGGGTCGGGTTTGAGTTTGGGTCAGTAATTAATTTTTTACTACCCAACCGACTTAATTTTTCGGTCCAAACCAAACCGACATTACCAGTCTGACCAACCAGATAATTATGTCTAATTAAGACATGCTTGTTCGGTTAGGACCGAACCTGTTTCTTTTCCCAACAGTATTGTCGGTTCGGTTCGGGTCTGTCTGTTGACCAACAAGTTCTGTCCAAATGATATTAAAAATAAAAATACATATATGTATTAAAAAAATATGCAATATGAGTATCATTAGATTCGTAAAAATATATAGATATTATTAATAATATAAAAATAAAAAATATATATCATAATTAAATAAAATGATAATTTATTTTTTTAGTTTTGTATTTTATAGTGGGCCACTAGAATAAAGTGAGAGAAAATTTTGAGAAATTTTGAAAAACCACCTCTTTAGGTGAAATTTCAAAAGAGAATTTGAAGTGCTCAAATCCCTTTTCGAAATTCCTTATAAATTTTGAAATTCTCCCTTTTTTTACCCAAACAAGTAAATTCATTTTTAAACTTTTGAAAACATTGATTGAAATGAAATCCCTCCTTCAAATCCCTCATCCAAATACACCCTTAGTGAATTAAAAAAAAAAAGTAATTCGTTAATTGTATTTTTCCCTTAACCAATGTCACTAGGCACGAGTTAACGTTTCTTTTATTTAATTATTATTTTAATTTTTTTTGGTATTTAATACATTATTTTAAACTTTTAATAGTTGAGATGTCTTCTTAAGTTATTCATAATAGTTTATATTCTTTCCATCCCATTTTTTTTTTTTATCTCTAAAGCTTTGATCTCAATGTATTTTATATTAAGATTTTTTATTTTTAATTTACCAAAATAAAAAATCATGAAAATTACATTTAAAATATAAAAAATAATTATCAAAGAAAAAAGTTTTAGAGAAATATAATTCACAACGAAAGAATATTATTTATCATTCAAGAAGGAAAAGGAAACATAAATTTGGGAATAAAGAAAAAGAAAAATGTATTTGGTGTTAGAGGTATTTATGGGTGGGATTAGGCCAAGCTAAGTCCGTTGACATTTTTATATCCTAAGTTCGGGTTTAGGTTCGGCCTATCAATTTAATTAAAAATATTTAAAAAAATTAATATATTTAGATATAAAATAAAAAACAAATTATTAATAAAATAATATTATCGATTGAGCTAAAAATCTTATCTAAGGTTCGGTCAAAATCGTTGTGGTTAAAATTTATAATTAATATATTATTTTTTTTAAATTTGCAATAATAATGCATTAAATGAGAAATAATTTTTAAATAATATTTAGGAAAAAATACACTAACCCCCCTGAGATTTATTAAAAAATACACTTACCCCCTATAATTTGAAAACTATCCAATTACTCGGTGAGGTTAGAAAAAACAAACTAACCCCCTAGCCTTAAACCATAAGTAAATTTTAAATAAAAAGATAATTATGCCATTGTTAATTATTAATCATATATTTTTTAATTTATTTTACTCATTTTTTAATTACAAAATAATAAAAATTTAATTAATTTTAAAATTATCTTTAATTACTATAAAATTATATTCTAATTATATTATATTCTAATTCAAGTAAATGTTAAATATTTTAAACTTATTTTTAATTCTATTATATATTAGTTTTGAGATGAACTCATTAAATTATTTTTATTTAAAATAAATTAATTATCATTGTTTAAAAAAAATTAAAGGTAAAAAAATTGATTAAAATAAAAAGAGAGAAATAAAGGAGAAGAAAAAAATAAAAATATAACTATCAGTATCATCCATGAGATTTTATTGAAAATTAAAATTACCTCTATTAGTTTGAAAATCACATTTTATCTCTCTAAAAAATAATAATATTAGGATTTCATTAATCAAACTAATATTTATTCAAATTTTACTTTAAATATTAAAAATATCCTCATTTTATTTATTTTTCCTTTTTTATTTTTATTTTAATTAATTTTTTTATCATTAAACTTTTTAAATTAATTTTTATTTATTTATTTAAAATAAAAATAATTTAATGAATTCATCTCAAAGTTAATATATAATTGAATTAAAGATAAGTTTAAAATAGTTAACATGTACTTGCATAAAAATTGATTAAAAAAAAAAAGGAGAAGAAAAAAAGAAAATATAATTATCATCCATGGGAATATTAACTTGAAAAAATACATTTTATTTCTCTAAAAAAGTAAATAATGTTAGGATTTCATTAATCAAATTTATATTTGTTTAAATTTGACTTTAAATATTAAAACCCTAATTTCATTTATTTTCGTCTCTTTTTTCATTTTTTTTTGTTTTAATAAATTTCTTTATCATTAAACTTTTTTAAATGATTTTATTTATTTATTTCAAATAAAAAATAATAATACATTCATCTCAAAGTTAATATATTGAATTAAAGATAAGTTATTTTTTTTCATTATTTTGTAATTAAAAAATAAGTAAAATGAATAAAAAAATATATGATTAATAATTAACAAGGATATAATTATTTTTTATTTAAATTTTACTTAAAATTTAGGACTCACAGAGATTAATGTATTTTTTATCAAATTTTAAAAAAAATAAATGAATAATTTCAAATTATAAAAGATAAATGTATTTTTTAATAAATCTCAGCTTATGTTAATGTATTTTTTCCTAATATTTAACTAACTATAATAAATGCTAAGATAATTTTTTAAGATTATTATACTAAATAATATCTCTTTTAATGTATTAAAAATTATTAAATTAATTTTTAATTATTATATGTTACTAATCTTAAAAATGCTATAAACAGTGATAATTAAAATATAAAAAGAAATAGATAAAATTTAAAGAAAGTGCAAATTTATCACTTTACTAATATGAATGGTTCAACTTTAGTAATTTACCATCAATCTTTTAATTGGTACAAATTTATCATCATAATTTTAATTTTGGAATAAATTTATCACATACTTCAAATTTTAAAACAATTAAAGAGTATTCGATATAAAATTATGTTAAAAATTATATTACAATTAAAAAAATAATTTTAAAAATGATATGATTGGGAAAAACAATCATGAAACTAAAATACAAAAATTCCTTTTTATTTTTTTTATCATGATATTGTTATTAAAGATAATAGCACAAAATTCAATTTTTTTTTTATTTCATCATGATATTTTTTAGGGTGAATTTGAAAAACACACAATCAACAATATAATAATTATTAAATGGTATAATGAGTAAGAATTATTTAAAAAAGAGAAATGAAAATAAAAAATTGTTAAGAAGAAAATTATAAAGACAAAATTATCCTTACTAAAAAAAACTTTCTCTTCCCTTTTTCCTCTTATTTTTTAATTTGCTTTTTAATTAAAAAATAATATTTTTGAATAATTTTTTATAATTTTAAAAAATAAAAATTTAAAATTTTTTATTTACTTTTTTTAACTAAAAAATTTTAAAAAATAAAATTATTTTTTATTTTTTTTAAATTTTAAAAAAATAAATATTTAATTTTTTAAAAATATTTTTAATTAAAATTTTTAAAAAATAATATTTTTTTAATGGGAGAAGAAAGGAAAATAGGGTTTTTTTTTTATTAAAGACAATTTTGTCTGTACAATATCTTTTATAATAATTTTTAATTTTTTTTTCAGATAACTTTTATTCATTAGACCATTTAACCATTATTTGACTAATGAGAGCATATTTTTCAAATTTATCCTATTTTTTAGAGCATATATATCACATCATATTTTTCCAGTTGGTTTTAACATTTTTTTATTATATTTTTTAGAACTTTTAATAAAAAATCAATTAATAATAAAAAAATTATTGAATTTTTTTTTAATTATTTTAAATTTAAAATATAACGATAAATTTACTTTAAAATAAAAATATAATAATTATATTAATTAATAATAAATTTATACCATTCACCAAAATAGAGTGATAATTCGTAATTGAGTCTAACCAACAAAAAAATATATCACGTAATAACAAATCTATTGGGATCTAAAGAATAATAAATAAAAGAAACAGAAAAACCAATTGAATAGAGTGATAATTCGTAATTGAATAATAAATAAATAAAATAGAGTGATAATTCGTAAATGAATTTAATTATTTATTTATCTAAAGAATAATAAATAAATAAAATCGAGTGATAATTTCTAATTAAATGAATTATTTATTTAATAATTATTTTATTTTTTAATAATTTAATTCGAATCTCAAAAGTTACACAATTCAATCCAATTTTGTCAACATTACATTGATATCTGTCTATACTAGATGACGCAAGCAATTGCATAACAGCACCCTCGTATTTTGACTTTTATCTTAAAAGAAACAGTGTCGGTAAACACTAAAGAATGAATATTTTGAAAAAGGAATATTTATGGACCAGTGACGTAAGCAATGACGCATACACTAAACCTTTTAGTAGAAGGTCCTAGAATAATTATTCTGGAGCCAAACCAAAACAAACCGCATTGTTGAAAAAAATTTGGATTGAAAAAAATTCGAGTTGAAAAAAGTGTGTTTATGAAGTGTGATGAAAAAGTATGATTTAAAAACTTTTAAGTGTTTAGCATTGCTGTGAAAAAGTGTTGTTAGAAATTGAAATTTAAAAAAAAGATATGTTTAAAATAATAAAAGTGTAGAGATGTGAAGATAATAAAGTCATTTTATCCAAAAGTCAGCTTTTAAAACTCAAAAGTTATATTTTTTGGTTTTTTGGTTTGACTTTTCAAACCATAATTTCAACAGCAGAAACTAATTTTTTTTATCTGTTTAGCATTGCGTTTGCGATTAAAAGTAGCTTTTGACCTCAAAAATTGTGCAAAAAGTAATGCTAAACGAGACCTTATAAATAAACCTAGAAAAAAAAATAATTCAAGATTTTCGAAATAATTTTTTGAATTTTATTAAGGAGTACTTTAAAAATATTAAATTAATATATATAATAATATTTTCATTCAATTTATTAAAAATAATTAACAAAATATTAATTATTAAAAAAAAAAAAAAAAGACTTTAACTAAGAAATCCTATTTTTTTATTGATATGTCAGGAAAGTCATAGAAAGACCCAGAAACCCTAAACTTTTTGTCTATAAATATACTATGATAAACCCTTTCAGTTTCAGAAATCAGAGAAAAAAAAGAGATTAAAACCAAAACAAACCCAAGGTTTTACCTTTAGTTTTGAGTTGAGATTTTCAATCTTTATTTGTCTTAGTTTTATATCAGAATGGCAGATGAAGTAATTTTGTTGGATTTCTGGCCAAGTCCATTTGGGATGAGATCGAGGATTGCTTTGGCTGAGAAAGGGATAAAATATGAGTACAAAGAAGAAGATTTGAGGAACAAAAGTGATTTGCTATTGAAGATGAACCCTGTTCATAAGAAAATCCCAGTTCTTATCCATAATGGTAAACCTGTTTGTGAGTCACTGGTCCAGGTTCAGTATATTGATGAGGTTTGGCATTATAAATCTCCTTTGCTTCCTTCTGATCCTTACCAAAGAGCTATTGCTAGATTCTGGGCTGATTTTGTTGACAAGAAGGTATCTTTCTTTTTACTACTTTTTTTTTTCAAGTCTTAAGTTTCTTTGATTTGGTCAGCTGACTTTGATTTGGACTTTGAACTTTGATTGATAGGCTGATTTGATTTCAGATACTTTGTTTTTTTCATTTTTTTTGGGTGCAAAGGACGTATTTACCTGTTCATGGGTCGGTCGGGTGCAGTCCGAATTTTTTCTAAATTTTTTTTTATCTAGATTGAGTTTGGGTTGCTTCGAAAGTTCGTTTTGATGTTCATAAAATATTTTTTTATTTATAAATAGTAATTTAGGTTTGGTCGGGCAGTCCAGAATTAGAATAATTTATTTTCAAATTTGATCCAATATGAGTCGGTCTGGTGGGTGAACAAATAATGTGAATCTTGAACAGGTATAAAGATAAGGGCTAACAGAACATAAGAGAAATTAGGAAAGATAAGGGCTAAGAGAACATAAGAGAAATTAGGAAGAAAAATTTGCAAGTATTTGAATGGAACCTCAACATTTTGGGATCCACCTCACTTATGAAGTTATGAGTGAAACATTTGGATTTAACTTTAAATTCAAAGGGCTTTACGGACAAGTCTAATCTAGTCAAATTGAGCTGAATAGTAATTTTTATTTTTTTTTTTACAAGTGATATTGGGTTAAATAACCAGAGATAATATTCTTTTATTTTCGTAAATTTCATTTCTCCTATATCATCATACGAACTCAAGATCTCTAAAATGGAATCTTATATTACCTTAACCATTGGGATGTTTCTTTGGAGTCTGAGATGAATTTAATCTAGCTAGCTCGAGCTTATTTTAGTTCAACTTCTTATGTGTGCAATCTAGCTTGGGTCAGAACTTGAAAATGATTAATTTTTAACCAATTTATATAATTAACATGATCAGTTTAGAAAGTTTGATGTTATTGGTTTAAAATGTCATGTGCATCCACAAATAAGTCAAATTATTTTGATAAATTTCTAGATGATATTGGTTGGTTGACGAACTTTCAAGCTAATATTCTAGTTGGAATTTTTTAACTTGTCACTATAAAAAACTAGATCTAATTAGTAGTGATAATAATTGATGGCCATGATTAGTTGATTACTGTTCTTCATATAGTTTGAATTCCTCCAATTCTCAATGAATATTGGAGGAAAGGTTAACTATTTAGAGAGAACACAATCATTTTCTTGATGTTTTGTTGTTTATAATCATTTAATTGAATGTTTTCCATGTTAAGGGGGAGTAGAAAATAAATGTAGAAATTATTGATTGACTAGGACTTTATGCTTCATGCACTTGTTTGTTTCCATATTTTCGTCTCTTGACTTAATCTTGTAAAGTTGAAATCAGCATGGTTTGTCCCCTTATATACTTTAGTCTTCAAATGTCCAATCATCCTTACAATAATTGTGATTACTATGGCTCTATGAGTTTGTTTTGATTTGGGTGGTGTTTATATATATATATATATATATATATATATATATATATATATATATATATATATATATATATATATGAAAAGCATTTTTACATGTTTTTATAATTTTTTATATGATTTATATTTATTTAATTCTATTGTTATATTTCATGTTCTATTCACGTAAATCATGTACGTAGAGTTTCGAGTAATTTAAAAATGTCTAATTATTTGTTTAATGTAAAAAAAAAAAAAATCAATCGGTAAATATTTATTAGAAAGACGATATTCTCAATCAATGTAATAGAGACATCGGATTGATTTTTAACTTTACGTGCACGATAAGTATAATTATATTTTTTAAATCTAATGGTTGGTTTGTTAAAAATATTAATAGTATACAAAATTATAAAAATGTATAAAATTAATTAATTTTATATTAATGCAAGTAGATTTTTAATTTATATATATATATAAATATTAACCTCCACCTCCGAGTCAAATGTTTGGTTGAAAAAAATTAATAAGTATTTTTCTTGATAATATAGAACCTTTTGTGCCTAAATTATTGTTTAATGAAATGCAGATATATGAGTTAGGGAGCAAAATATGGAAAACTAAGGGAGAAGAACAAGCAACAGCAAAGAAAGAATTTATTGAAAGCCTGAAGCTGTTAGAAGGAGAGCTTGGGGAGAAGACTTACTTTGGAGGAGAAAATCTTGGTTATGTAGATGTTGTGTTTGTTCCATTTTATAGCTGGTTTTATGCCTATGAAAAGTGTGGCAACTTCAGCATTGAAGCAGAGTGTCCCAAGCTGATTGCATGGGCTAAAAGGTGCATGGAAAAGGAGAGTGTATCCAAGTCTCTTCCTGACCAAGAAAAAATCTATGGCTTTGTTTTGCAGTTGAAGAAAATCTTTGGAATTGAATAAATTTTGGAGAGGCTGAGGCTATGCAAGACTATTACTACTTTTAATTACCATGTTTTTTTTTTTTTTAATGTTTTCAAATAAATGGCAAATGGGCATTTAGGTATGTCTGGTTGGCTTCTGTTGTTGGGGGTGAATGTTTTTTTTCCCCTTCTTTTCCTGTTTTGAAAAGAGCACTTAGCTGTGCTTGGGATTGTGATTTGAAATTTGGAGTTAATAAAAATCAAGTAATTATATTCTTGTTTTAAGTATCTTTTACATCTTGGTTGTAGATTCGCTTATGGGTCAGTTTGGATCTGGTTTGATTTTTTTTATTTCGGATTATTATTTATAATAATAATAAAAATTTTAAAATGTTTTTTATTAATATTTATATATTTTTATAATTAAATTTTTTAATAATAAATAGTGATTTAAATTGGGTTGAGTCGGTTTAAATCATAAATATTTTTATTCATATTGATTCAATACGGATCGTTCAAATCGAACGAGTTATTCAACACATAACAAATCTAATTGATTGTCTATGTCCATGGTCCATTAATTAACTTTCACAAGATTAGGATGAATTATCATTGATGTCATTTTTTTTTCTATTTTAAGATTTTTTTTTTCTAATTTCTATTAAAAATACTAATTATATTTTTTAAATAACTTGTAATAGTTAAAAGCATAATGTTATATGAAAAAAATTATATATGTATCAAAATGATATAAAACAATTATATTTTAATATAATGTCACATATAATTTTTTTAAAATTAAACATGTTTATTAAGTATGGCCATATTCATACTAACACAAATATAAACTTTTTAAGATTTTTTATGTTTTTCTTTTTTTCATCACAATTAAAATACAGCATATTTGATCTCTTCTCTTTAGACTGTTAGGGTTTTTTAGTAGGATCAATTTAACAAAATTACAAAAATATATTGCTATTCTATATATATATATACAAATAATATTTTTAGACTTGAGTGGGAACTTCATTTGGCTACGCCCTTGGAGTTGAGTCAAATCTAAACATTTTAATACTTCTTTTTTAGAATTAAGCATTTTAATACGATTCAAGAAGCACTTGTGAATTTAATTGTATTTTTAAATGTTTAAAGTAAAATATAGTATTTATTTATCTATATACAATTTAATTTGGATTTAAAATTCATTATTTGAGTTGTTAATATCGATTGAAATTAAGTTAGGTTTAAATAATTTCAATTTTATTATTTAGTTAAACCTTAAAAAACAAAACTCGAGCTAGAGCTTTGAGTTTCCTAATCGAGCTAAGGTTGAGCTTGGGATGAACATAATATCAAGTATCAATTTAACTTGGCTTGATTTCGCTTCCCACTTCGAAATGTGATGAGGGTAAAACCCTTTAAGTAGTTAGTAAATAGCCCTTCAACTTTTGGTAAAAAGAAAAAGAATTAAGATTAAATTTATATAAATATTGAAATTTGTTCATTTACTTTATTTTATTGATTTTTAGCCAAAAAAATAAGAAAATTGAAATATTGTATAAAATATTTGTTAAAACAAGTCACAATTTAAAATCAAGTTCATTATTCTTTTTGTACAAAAATTAATCAAATTGAAAATTTTAATGATAAAATTCAATTAAATTAAATTACAGCAACAATAAAAAAATTCAATATTAAACCATATTATTATTCTTAAACTAAAAAAATAATAAAAAATAACCCTTCAACTTCATCTCATGCCTTTTGAAGACTATGTGATAGTGGGCGCTTAAGCCTTCAACTTCATCTCATGCCTTTTGAAGACTATGTGATAGTGGGCGCTTAAGCCCAAAAAATAAGTAAGCCCATAAATTAGTGTTATTTTTGGGTTTGGATTAGAGTTATCGGTACCGTAGCGGTACCGGCCGGTACGTATCGTTTTCAAGATAAATCGAGTCGTTCCATTCCGGTTTTGATATCGGCCCGTACCGTCGTACTGGCCTGTATCGATCAATACCGGTCAGTACCGGTACGTACCGGTCCGTACCGGTTGGTACAAGATTTTGATTTTTTTTTTAATTTTTTTTATTTCTAAATCCACTTATTTGAATTTTTAAACCAATTTCAATATTTTTTGTATCATGAAATTTTTATTTTTTTCATAATTATATTTAAAATATATATATGTTCATTAAATTAGGTTATAGATATAATTAATAATAATTTACTATTTTTTTAATATTTTAATATTTATTTTACCTATTTAATGTTTAAAAATTTTAGATATTAAATATTTAAAATTTATATTTGTAAAAACATATATATATATATGCATGTAATGGATTTATATTTGCATGTGTATATAATACATATTTTATTAAAAAACTTGAAAATAAACTATACATATAGATATATGAAAAAATATTTAAAAAATGCCGGTAAACCCGAAACGATACGTCGAAACACACCGGTACCGGTACGTATCAGTACCAGAACAAAAACGGTACGCCGACCGATACTGTACTGACTATCTTGGTTTGGGTTGTCTTTTATTTTTGGCCAAGGGTTTGGATAGTTTAGGTAAATTTGATAATATGCGTATGCATGCTATTTTTACGTATCATAATTATGTTTAAAATATTATATATTTATATAAATTTTGATACGTTAATTATTCGTGTTATATAGATTTTGATGATATAGTCGTGTATTCGTATCGTATTCGTGTTGTTTTTTTTTTTCATATCATATTGTGTTTTCCGACTTATTTTAATTATTTTTTTCGTGTTATGTTTGTATCGTGTAATCGTATTGTGTATAAAATTATCAGATTTATGTTTAGGTAGTTATTTTAAAAAACAAAATAAAATAAAATTGAAAGGTATCTAGACAAAGCTGTCCTAGTTGGGTGCGGTGGGTGAAGCTTATTATTTGAGCTTCCAAATTTGGGTTGGATTGCAAAAATACAAAAGAAAAAAAAAATTATAATATAATTTCTTTTATGTTAATTAGCTTCCATTTTATTTAAAAAAAAGTTTGAAAAAAAAAAAGAAGAGAAAAGTAAGTAATAAAAGTTGAAATTAAATCTAAACTACATTACAAGAATTACATTACACGCTAAGAGCTATGGAGAATGAACAAGTTGCCCGAATTGAAAGAATGGAAAGGGTACAAGAAGAATTGCGAGAACAGTTGGCAAAATTTGAAGCAGAATCTAGAGATCAGAGGACTAAATTGATTGAGCTGGTATCCGTCGCAGTCAAGGGAAAGGGATACACTGAAAACTTGGCTGCCAGAGAAGATGTAGAGGCACAAAAGGGTCAGATTGAGGTCATGATGTTAGATGGCCAGAATACAGTTAATCCCAGCAACATCCTGAATTAGACGATCCAGCTGAACAGGAAAAGTTGAAAATGGTTGAATCAAGTGGGGCTGAGTTGGCGGATTCCCAAAGGAAGTATCAGTTGTTGGAGGAAAGGATTCGAGCTGTTGAAGGTAAAGATGAAGTAAGTGTAGGGGAGTTTCTTTTGATCCCTGATCTGGTCATTCCGCCAAAATTCAAGATTCCAAAATTCAAAAAGTATGATGGGCTTAAAAGCCCTACAACACACTTGTCTGCATATTGTAATAGGATGGTGGGGCACGCGCATGATGAGAAATCCTTATCCATGTTTCCCAATACAGCCTGACAGGAGGAGCATCTAATTGGTATTATCAGTTGATAAAAGGCCAAGTGAATACATGGAGAGACTTAGCTCGGGCATTCTTGAAACAATACAAGCACATGTTGGAAATGGCTCCAGATCGATTGACACTCCAGAACATGAATATGCTCACAGATGGAAAGATGTAGCCTTACAAGTCCAACCACCTCTTACTGATAGAGAAATGAATATTTTGTTTGTGGATACCCTTCCACATCCATATCATGACAAGTTGATCGGCAATGTCTTTTCAGAATTTGTAGATATATTGTTTGCAGTGGGTAGGATTGAGGATGGGATAAAAAAAGGGAAAATTGTGGATAATAATGCCGGAATTCCTTTTGAAAAGAAAAAAGATGTTGTTAAGGGGCACGTTCTAGTCATAAATGTTGATGGCAGAAACAAAATAGGGTTCAGTGCAATGCAAGATGATCCTTTTGGTGGTTATTTACATCCTCGATCTTATGTTGACCATCGGATTCAGCACGGTCATCATCATGCTTCAAGGCCTTTTACATCAGCTCAAGGTTTCGTCATGCCAAATCGATCCAGAGTTTAGTTCAGTCTGTTCTCAGGGCAGTAAGAGAAAGAAGGCAAAGATGTACCATTCAATTCCGATGACCTACACAAAACTTCTTCCATTGCTTGTCCAAAGTCAAATGATTTTCGTTGTACTTGCAAGGCCCAGGAAGTCTCCTTATCTGAAATAGTATGATCCTAATGCCACATGTGAGTATCATAGCGGGGTTAAAGGGAATTCCACGGAGAACTGCACTGCTTTCAAGGACAAAGTTCAGGCTGTACTTGATGTAAACCCGACAAAGTTCAAAGAGCCTTATCAAGGACGACGGGGCTAAGGATCATTTGTTCTCAGGGTAGCATGCTAATCAAGGGCAATTCTTAACCTTGTTTTAAGTTTTGTACTTACTTTCAATTTATCATCATATATCATATCTCATTTGAAGTTTTGAATTTTCTTCTTAAGCCTTGTTTATATGATTTGTGGAAAAAAAACAAAAAGGTTGAAAATAAAAGTCCATATGGATAATTTTCCGTTTTGAAAATAAAAGGATACTCCTTTGAATAGTGAAATAAGTTTCGAAAGAATGGGTGATCATCATGAGGGATGGATTCCTAGGAAACACCTTATTTCTACATGTACCTAGATAATAGACCAGTTGAATAAATACCACTCAAAAGCCATAAAGAATAACCTTTATTGAGGCCATGAGTAATGAAAATTTGAAAAATTCTTTCGTGGATTTCTTGAAAGTCAAGCAAACATGACAATCTTCCAAAAGATCTAGATTAGGTAGTTTGATATGTGTTAAAGTTATGCCATGTTACAAATCATAGCAAAAACTCAAAAATTCAAAACCTTCGAATCCCTTTGAAAGAATTCAAATGCCAAATCTCTAGGCTTTTTTCCAGACCTTGATTTATGGGCACATGAACTAAAGGATGAACCAAAACACCTTTCTTTTTCTCTCCTCATGTGTTGGAAACACTTTGAAGAAATTGAAACCCAAACAAGTTCATTTAGCGAGAAGCTCAAAGATAAAATCTGAGATGTTCTTTCATAGCAGGATTCTCGCAAACCGAAAGACCTTCACTTCAATGGCAAATCAAAACAAGACATCTATTGTGGCTGAAAATGAATCACGCATGAATCTTTTGGGGCATGTAGCAAAAAGGAAAAAACAAGAAAAAAAGGAAAAAAAAAGAAGAAAAAATATTATGATATCATGAAAGTGAGAATTCGAATGATTCCAAATGCAAAATGAAATTCTGATTATCTATTCCCCTGAGGATTTCTTTTCAAGGAGAATATTCATACTTGATATGAGAAATGGCCATCTTTCATACCCCTTTCACAAAGAGAAATTATCCATAGTCACCCCTTTTGAGCTTAAAGAATTCTTTTCCTCTGAACCCTGATCAAGGATCACTCTCCACACTGGGGGTAAATACGAGGAAAGATTTTCTCAAAAATCATGGTGAAATAGTCTCGACTGGGAGACAGAAACAAAGCAAATTGAGCTCTCAAACAAGTACGGGCTCACTCTGTCAAAATAAAGATACAAGAAAAAATAAGGGAAAAGAAAAAAGAGAAAAAAATGGCAAATTGAAAGCCAAGAAACACAAAAAAAAATGTGTGTAAGAAATGGCAAATTAAAAGCCAAGAACAAAAAAGAAAAGAAGCAAAACTCAAAAAAAGGAAAGAGAATTCCAAAAGGGACAAATGTTTCAAAGGGAATCTTCCTTAGGAAATGATCCTTGATCTGATTAGCCTCAAACACATATTTTGAGCTTACTTATCCTTTCTTTCTGAACCCTTAATCTTCACCTACGTTACGTGCTTTAAAAGTCCATTTCGATCAAGTGTGGATAGTTGACTTTAAAAAGTTTTCCTTAGATTTTATCCCATCTCATCGAATTATCATTTCATTATGGAAGATTTTAGAATTCTCAGATGCATGGTGGAACAATAAAAAAAAAAAGAAACATTGAAGCTCTAGGGTGAAAACCCAAAAACGGGCAGTCTAAAGCAGAATAAGAAGAAATTCTAATGCCACACATTGGTATTGCCGAAGCCATCGGTTTGAGGAATACAAGGAGCATCAAGGAACTCCTAGACATACCAAAAGGATAGCCTTTTCTTTGGAATTGATTTTGAAAGTTAATTTTTTTTTTCATTCCAACACTGAACCTATCATGGCTAAGGTTAACACTTATCAAAATGCCATATTTAGAGATTGGAGGGTTGATGAGACTTAATTAAAACTCTTTCCAGAAAATGTTGGTTTTAAGGAATTCTTGTTTTGAGAAAACTTACTCATGAGCCGAGACGAAAGGACATTCACCTTCTCCTCTTTGTCAAGATGAAAAGCTTTCCTAAACTAATCCAGACCTTACTGCATTAGCCTATTGACCTTGTTACATTAAACCGTTCAAATACTCAAAAAGTGAGGCTGATTTCCCATCTCGCTTAGAAATGTCTCTAATGATGATCACCAATTTCTGAAAGACTTCATTTTTTTTCATATTTTGGAAGAAATGTAATTGACATGACTTAGGAAGAACAAACTGAAATTGAAATGAGGATATGCTCTAGCAAAAAGTTCATTTTGTTCAAGGGCATGAAATTTTGAGTTTGAATGAAGTTTGATTCTGTGTTTTGGTTTTGACCAGATAACTGAAAAAAAGGAATCTACTAGGGCAAGGACAAGTCAAGAATACGAAACCATGCGATTTATTCCAACAAGATGAATTGGAAAATATAGACAAGGGGCAAGAATCACTCCCTCCAACAGGAAACCTTGTCAGGACACGAGGAAAAAAGGAGATGATCAACCCTCTTAACATTCTCTTAATGTGAAATGGTGTCATAAGAATTCATGCATCATGTAATGAACATGTGCATCTGCATTTTTGCAAGTTACATTGGTTTTTGCATCCATACATTTGATCATTACATTTGTCAAGCATTGAAAAGACACAAAGGAAAAGAAGATACGTTTCCTAAAAGGGGAAGGGCCTTCTTTAGATTTAGAGGAAAGAATCTGTTGAAGAAAAGAAGAAAAACAAAACTTTGTCTGAAAAGAAAAGATGTGAGTATTGAGATATTTTGAGACAATAAAGTTAAAAAAGTATTGAAAAAGTCTCAAGATGATGAAATTTTAGAAAAATGAAAATGATTTTTAGATGAGATATTTTTAAAGTCGAGGAGTCTTGAAAGAGGAGTTTCTCAAAAGAAAGATTTGGTTAAGCCCAATGAAGCTGGCATAAAAATGATTAAGCCCAGTAAAGTTGGCATTTTAAATTTGGTTAAGCCCGATGAAGCTGGCACAAGAATGGTTAAGCCCAGTAAAGTTGGCATTTTAGATTTGGTTAAGCCCAATATAACTGGCAGTTATGATCTAAGCCCAATAAAGTTGGCACATTAGATTTGGTTAAGCCCGATGAAGCTGGCACAAAAATGATTAAGCCCAGTAAAGTTGGCACTTTAGATTTGGTTAAGCTCAATGAAGCCGGCACAAAAATGATTAAGCCCAGTAAAGTTGGCATTTTAAATTTAGTTAAGCCCTATGAAGCTGGCACAAAAGGATTTAAGCCCAGTGAAGTTGGCATTTTAGATTTGGTTAAGCTTAATATAGCTGGAACAAAAGGATTTAAGCCCAATGACTTTGGCATGTTAGATGTGATTAAGCCCAATATAAGCTGGCATAAAAATGATTAAGCCCAGTGAAGTTGGCATTTTAGATTTGGTTAAGCCCAATATAGCTGGCACAAAAATGGTTAAGCCTAGTGAAGTTGTCATTTTAGATTTGGTTAAGCCCAATATAGATTTAAGCCCAGTGAAGTTGGCATGTTAGATGTGGTTAAGCCCAATGTAAGCTGGCATAAAAATGATTAAGCCCAGTAAAGTTGGCATTTTAGATTTGGTTAAGCCTAATATAGCTAGCACAAAAATGGTTAAGCCCAGTGGAGTTGGCATTTTAGATTTGGTTATGCCCAATATAGCTGGCACAAAAGGATTTAAGCTCAGTGAAGTTGGCTGTTAGATATGATTAAGCCCAATGTAAGCTGGCAAAAAAATGAGTAAGCCCAGTGAAGTTGGCATTTTAGATTTGTTCCACTTAAGTCATCACTTTACAAATCAAACTCGTTCTGCTTCTCAAATGAGTCGAGGTATTTTTCTTTTGTTTTAAATCAAACTCGTTCTGCTTCTCAAATGAGTCGAGGTATTTTCCCTTTGTTTTAAATCGAACTCGTTCTGCTTCTCAAATGAGTCAAGGTGTTTTCCTTCTGTTTTAAATCAAACTCGTTCAGCTTCTCAAATGAGTCGAGGTATTTTTCTTATTTTAAATCAAACTCATTCTTCTTCTCAAATGAGCCGAGGTATTTTTCTTTTGTTTTAAATCGAACTCGTCTACTTCTCAAATGAGTCGAGGTATTTTTCCTTTTGTTTTAAATCAAACTCGTTCTGCTTCTCAAATGAGTCGAGGTATTCTTCTTTTGTTTTAAATCGAACTCGTTCTACTTCTCAAATGTGTCGAGGTATTTTTCTTTTGTTTTAAATCGAACTCTTTCTGCTTCTCAAATGAGTCGAGGTATTTTCCTTTTGTTTTAAATCGAACTTGTTCTGCTTCTCAAATGAGTCGAAGTATTTTTCTTTTGTTTTAAATCAAACTCGTTTCCTTAAGACGGGTCGAGCCTTGATTAGTCAAGGAACTCAATTTAAGGACAAAATCTTCTATTTAAAGTTTTTTTTTAATAAAAAAAATGAATGATGAAAAAATGAATAAAAAATAAAAAATAAAAACTCTCTTCCCTTTTCTTCACATGAGATTTCACTAACCGGACAAAATTAGTGTTTAATTATCTTTGCCTGATTCCTGATTCTCAGTAATAGCCAAAGATGGGCAGTTGTAGACACCTAATTTTGTCCGAATCACTAAATCGGGTATTTTTCCTCCTAAAATGATGTTTTAGAATGCAAAAAAGTTATTCTCATCTTGCAGGCGATACTCTAAGACTTAGTTTAAAAAGCCAGCATAAAAAGTCAATCTTGAAAAAGTCAACCTCAAAAAATTCAACTTCAAAAAGTCAACCACTGAAAATTCAACCCACTTTCAAAATCAAGATTCAAAGTTCAATTGAACAATGGTGAAAGAATTTTGATAATCCGAGGTCTACAATGAAAGATATGGAGTTTGGAAGTTAGGTTATGGAGATTCAGTGGAAAGAAAACCCTTATTCAAAAATTTTGGAGAAAAGTGCTTAAACGATCAAATTGGTCGAAATTGGACGTTCCGAATGGAAGATAAGTATTGAATACGGGTAATGGAGAGTGTAGTAATTAGCAAGGGTCGAGTCCTCAGGGATTGGGTTTTAGTTTATAAGTTAATAGTTTATCCCCTAAAAACAAGTAACAAAAGTAAAGAAGATTTTGAGATCAGATTTAAACTAAAGTTAAC
This sequence comes from Fremontodendron californicum, assembly GCA_030761205.1. Lineage (NCBI taxonomy): Eukaryota > Viridiplantae > Streptophyta > Magnoliopsida > Malvales > Malvaceae > Fremontodendron > Fremontodendron californicum. The sequence goes on along the minus strand of JAULJL010000023.1, from coordinate 5,319,598 downwards.
AATAAGAATGAGAAAACAAGTAATTAAGAAGAATCAAATATGAGAAATATGGCTAAAGGTTCATTCTCTACCACTAGACATCATTAAGAATCAATTTCATATCTATCAACATCAATCAACTATCAAAGTTAACAACCGTAGATAACAACAAGCTCTGTTACCCCAATCCTTCCTTAGTTTGTTGTTAAATAGAACAAGCTCTCTATTTAATCTCTAACTATCAAACAACTTAGAATAAGCTCTCTAAGTTCAATTTAATAGCAGCTTTATGATGAGAAAGATAGATTGATCTAAGCAACAAACACATAAGCTCGGATTGTTCAACTTAGGTTATGTTCCACTTTGCAATTATTGAAAACTTGACCATAATTATTAATCACAAATTGCTACTTATGAATAAGAAATCAAGACAATTACACGGATCAAGACTCCTAAATTAGCATTAGACAATTATCAAGATTTATCTAGTTGGCCACCTAAACAAATCAAATTATCATCATGAACAATTTTTAATGAAAGAACATAAGCAACTTTGATAGAAAACAATGACAGATCATTTTGAAAATTAATTACATAACATGTCTAGGGCTTTGAAATCACCCTTAACCAAATAAAAGTTTAGCCTAGCATAGGCATTGTAAATATAAACATAAAATTAAAGAGAATCTAATAAGAAAATAAAAGAAATAAAGAAGAAGAAGAAGAATATTAATTATCCAGCCTCTTGTTCTCTCACAAACTCTAAAACAAAGAAATAATCAGAACTTTGATGCTTGAAGAAGTGTAAATTTCGTTTGCCCCCTTGATCTCTATTTATAGGCAATAGCTAGGGCATTAAATAAGTGAATTTCAGCTCTCTCCCTTCAATAAATGCTGACTTGTTGCTAAAGTTAAGGAAATGTGGCTGACTTTTGTGTTTTAAGGAAAGATATAAGCCTTGGCAGCCAAGTTTGAATAAATTAGGAAAGTCTTAGTCAAAGCATTCTTTAATAAGGAGAGATTACAAACATGCAGTCAAGGTAAGTGTAAGGAAGGAAAGTCTTGGCTGATTTAATTCTCCTACTTTGACTAGGATTAGCTTTCACGAAATATACTTGCAATTAATGCAATTAATGCAAGTTTGACAAAGTTGACAGCCAGTAATATTAGGAGATGCCGCCACCTTTTATTTATCTAAGAAACCATGTAATCAGCTAGGTTATTTAAAAGAAGAATTTGGGCAACCCATAATAATGCAAAAAGAAGGTGGTGGCTGACATTCTTCATGGTGGAACAAAAGATGCCGCTAGCCCTAATTTGGGTATGGGAATGGTGTTTTCGACTAGGGTTTTCATGGATAAAGAGTATATAAACACCACTAGTTTATTTATGGAAGGTTTAGCTTAGGTTTAGCCACATAGTGTCTCCTTGATGGGCAATCAGCTTTCCTTTGTGCTTGAAGCTTCATTTTTTGTCCAAATTCATTCTTTTCAACTCCATACTAATCCTTATCTTCCAAAACACCTACAAAACACAAAATCGTAGTAAACTATCAAGGATTTCAAGGAACTAAGCAAAAAATATAAGGAATTAATATATGAAAATACATGAATTTAAGCACTTATCAAATTCCCCCACACTTAGTCTTTTGCTAGTCCTCGAGCAAAATCAAATAGAGAACAAGTAAAGAAAACCTGATTTAGCTCACTTTCAATACAACTTATAGATAATCGTTGAACAAATCTTATAAACTAATCAATAGCTTAAAGAGTTTCACAAAGAATCATGCTTGATAGTAAAGGGTTTGAGTTAAGCTAACATTAACATAACATATCTCAATCAAAATAGTGAATGTTCAAACTTAATCTCAACTTCTCACATGGGATACTCTCATGATTTTCACTCTTTAAAGTAGTGGTAAAGGGTTTACACTCAATCAATCTCATGAAAAGAGTTCTACCATATGCTTGCTTGTCCACCTATTCTCCACTATTTAGATCATGCAACTTCATAAATCAAGAGGTCTTTATTCAAGGTTGTAATGGGGCTAAGGGGTTATAAATGTGGTTAAAGAATAAAAAGAAAAGGATATTACAAAGGTTCCAAAGATTTCATAGAGTTTAGAGACATAATAAGATTCATACAAAGAAAACTTCTCAAAACTCATTACAACATATAATACATAGGCCGAATATTCATGTTGGGCCTTTTCTTCATTCTAAACAACTTTGTAACATCTTTTTTCTTTTTCCACAAGTTCAAGAGATAATTCATTTTTTTTCTTTTTCATTTTTTTTCACATAGGAATGTATTTGGCAATATTTCCTTTATTTTTCTCTTGACTTTTCTTTTCTTTTCCCCCACACTTATATTTTGTTTCTAACCCAAATTTTCAATAAATCTTCCTTGTCTTGCAATATGTCTCAAAACATGCTAATTCATCTTTAGAACAAGGGTAAAGATATAAATAAGTATATTTAGGTTAGGCACAAGTTATGGTTACCAAAGAAAAGCTTATTCAATGTAGCTCAAATTGGTTCACTAAGGGGGACGTTCTCTTGGAACATCAATAAGGGATGGCTATTTGGCCTTGGTTAAAAATCCTAATGCCTCTATCATATTCATGTTGTCACATGCATCGATATAGTCTCAACAAGGTTTAAAGCAAGCTCTAGCAAGCTTTAGAGAATCATGTAATCATAAGAGCACTCAAGAAAGAAATTAGATTGATATGTATAATGCATCAACCATATAGGCTAAAAAACTCACAAGAATGATTATACAAGTCAAATTTAAGTCTAAACATGCTTTTTCCCAATCAACATATCATCTTAACATTGGCTCAAAAAAAGATGATATCAAGCTCAATTCTCATGAAAATCTTCTCACTAATAAATCAGTTTTAGACTTATGCAATTCATATCTCATCATAGTATTGAAAGTAACTAAAACACACTCAAAACAACATAAAAAGACTCAAAAACAAAACACTCTAAATAAAATCCTAAATTATCCCCCCACACTTAATTTTTACATTGTCCTCAATGTAATGCTATTATCCCTCAATGCAAGAATTATATGTAAGAGAAAAGAACTACTAAACAAAACAAAAGAAAAACAATAAAAGATAGAATGATGGAGAGTAAGGAATATGCAAATCTGATTATAATAGATGCTCTCCATCCTTTTGGGTTGCCTCCCAAGAAGCGCTTGGTTTATTGTCCTCAGCCTGACTTAAACCCATGCCATTATTATTCAACATAATTTGGCTCAAAGAGTGGCAACTCCTCCACATCTTTTATTGGAAAGTTCTCATAGTAAAGCTTCAATCGATGACCATTCACTTTGAATGCCTAATCTGTTTTTGGGCTTTGGATTTCAACTACACCATGAGTAAACACATTAGTAATAACAAAAGGTCCAACCCAACGAGAACATAACTTACCTGGAAATAACTTAAGGCGTGAATAAAAGAGAAGAACTTTTTGTCCAACAACAAAGTCCTTTCTTGATATCATCTTGTCATGGAATGCCTTAGTCTTTTCCTTGTAAATCCTAGAATTCTCATAGGCATCATTACTTATCTCCTCTAATTCTTGTAGGTCTAGTTTTCTTTGCTTACCTGCCTCATCCATCTCTATGTTGCATTGTTTGATAGCCCAATATGCCTTATGTTCTAATTCAATCGGAAGATGACAAGGTTTACCATAAACAAGTAGATAAGGAGACATACCAATGGATGTCTTATATGCTGTCCTATAAGCCCAAAGTGCATCATCAAGTCGTGAACTCCAATCCTTCCTATTTGGATTAACTGTCTTTTCAAGGATGGACTTAACTTCTCGGTTTGACACTTCAGCTTGCCCACTAGTTTGAGAATGGTATGAGGTGGAGACCTTGTGTGGGAAGTTATACTTCCTCAAAACTGCTTCCATAGTTCTATTGCAAAAATGAGTACCTATATCGATGATTATGGCCTTTGGTGTTCCAAACCTAGCAAAGATGTTAGTCTTGACAAAATTTGAAACAACTTTAGAGTCATTAGTCCTAGTGGCTTTTGGTTCCACCCACTTTGAAACATAATCAACGGCAAGTAAAATATAAAGATTACCAAAATAAGAAGGAAAAGGTCCCATGAAATCCATGCCCCATGCATCAAAAATTCAACAATAAGTATTGAAGTTTGAGGCATTTGATTTCTAGCACCTAAGTTACTTGTTCTTTGGCAACGATCACATGACTTGCAAAAGAGGTATGCATCTTTGAACATAGTAGGCCAATAAAAGCCAAAATCAAGAACTTTCATGGTTGTTCTTTTGGATCCAAAGTGTCCTCCACATGCATAAGAGTGACAAAAGGTGAGAATAGATTGAAATTCAGATTCGAGTACACACATTCTTATAATATGATCGGAGCAATGCTTCCAAAGGTAAAGATCATCCCATATGTAGTATTTGGCATCACTCTTGATCTTATTTCTTTGAGCTTGTGGCAACTTCTTGGTAACTAAGTAATTAACAATATCGGCATACCAAAGAGTTGTTGTACTTATAAAAAAAAGTTGCTCATCCGGAAAGTTCTCATTCAAGGGTAGTGCATCCTCTTCATGAACTAAACGGCTAAGATGGTCTGCAACCAGGTTGTCACTACCTCTCTTATCTTTTATCTCCAAATCAAACTCTTGTAAGAGAAGTATCCATCAAATCAACCTTGGTTTGGTCTCCTTCTTAGTGAGAAAGTACCTAAGGGCTGTTTGGTCAGAAAAAACAATTACTTTAGTACCAATTAAATAAGATCGAAAATTTTCTAAAGCAAATACAACAGCCAAAAGTTCTTTTTCAGTAATGGAATAGTTTAATTGAGCATCATTAAGAGTTCGGGAGGCATAATAAATGGCATGTGAGGCTTTGCCAACTTGTTGGCCTAAAACAGCTCTAATGGCATAGTCACTAGCATCACACATGATTTCAAAAAGTACATTCCAATCTGGTGGTTGCATGATAGGAGCTTATGTCAAGAGTCCCTTCAATGTTTCAAACGCCTCTTTGCATTTATCATCAAAGTGGAAAACCACATCTTTTTGTAGTAGCTTGCAAAGAGGTAATGTGATCTTTGAGAAGTCTTTGATAAATCTCCTATAGAAACCTGCATGTCCAAGAAAAGAACGAACCTCTCTCACATTTATGGGAGGTGGTAAAGAATGCATAATATCTATTTTAAATTTATCAACCTCTATCCCTCTAGAAGAAATAACATGGCCTAAAACTATTCCTTGTTCTACCATAAAGTGACATTTTTCCCAATTCGAAACAAGGTTAGTTTCCATGCATCTTTCAAGTACAACTGTAAGGTTCTCTAGACATCTATCAAAAGAATCACCATAGACACTAAAATCATCCATAAACACTTCTATGATGTTCTCTACATAATCTAAAAATATGCTAACCATACACCTTTGGAATGTAGCTGGAGCATTAGAAAGACCAAATGGCATACGCCGATATGCAAAAGTACCAAATGGACATTTGAATGTTGTTTTCTTTTGGTCCTCCAGAGCAATGGCAATTTGATTATAACCTGAAAAACCATCAAGAAAACAATAATGTGAATGGCCAGCTAACCTTTCAAGCATTTTATCAATAAAAGGTAAAGGAAAGTGGTCTTTGCAAGTTGTGGAATTAAGTTTTCGATAATCAATACAAACTCGCCACCCTGTTTGAATCCTAGTAGGAACAAGTTCATTCTCATTATTGTTTACCACCGTTACACCTGATTTCTTTAGAACCACTTGGACTGGGCTTACCCATTTGCTATCCGAGATAGGATAGATCACTCCAACATCTAGGAGCTTCAGTATCTCCTTTTTCATAACCTCCATCATAGGAGGGTTCAATCTTCTTTGTGCCTCTCTTATTGGTTTGACCCTTCCTCTAACAAAATCTGGTGCATGCACATGGATGGGCTTATTCCTTGATATCGGCAATTGACCAACCAATTGCTGTTTTATGCTCTCTAAGCACTCGGATAAGTCGTTCTTCTTGCAAATGTATGAGCTCTTTGGCAATGATGACCTGTAGTGTGTCCTTTTCACCTAATAACACATATTTCAAGTGGTCTGATAGTGGTTTCAACTTTAAAGTTGGTGCCTGCAAAATGGAAGGTAGAAGTTTCTCATTAGATAAAGGCAAATCAATAAATGAAACATCAAACCTTGCATCTTTACGTGGCAGCGAGTGTAAAGATTCTAGTGCCCCTTCCACATGGTCACTCAAGGCTAGTTCCTCTTTAGCATTCCCCATTTCGAGATGTTTGCTAAGGACTATCTCCCAACTATCTTCACCATCTAGCTCACAAGCTTGCTGCACTAGTGAGTCAATGATATCATTATTAAAAACAGAATGCACATCATTAGGATATCTCATGGCCTAAAAAATGTTAAAGCAAATTATTTCACCATCAAATTCCATAGTTAAAGTGCCATAATGTACATCTGTTTTAGTTCTTGCTGTTTTCAAGAATGGTCTCCCTAATAGAATAGGTGTGGGATTAGAAGACATCTCATATTCCATCTCAATAACATAAAAGTCAGCAGCAAAAACCAATTCATTAACCTGTACAAGAACGTCTTCTACAACTCCTCTTGGGTAAGTGTTAGAACGGTCAGCATGTTGTATTATAACACCGGTTTCATCTAATGGTCCTAAATTCATTGAAGCATAAATTGAATATGGCATGACATTAATAGATGCCCCTAGATCTAGCATAGCACGCTCAAACCTGGTGTTGCCTATCTTACAAGGAATGGTAAAGATACCTGGATCCTTGCATTTAGGTAAGAGTTTCTTTTGAAGAACAGCTGACACATTCTCCCCCACACTTACCTTTTTATTCCCTTTCAACTTTCGTTTAGATGTGCACAACTCTTTTAGGAACTTGGCATATCTTGGCACTTGCTTAATAGCATCTAGTAAAGGAATGTTCACCTCTACTTTCCGAAAGGTTTTCAAAATTTTCTTCTCTTGCTTCTTCTTCTTGGACTTTGCTAACCTGCTAGGAAAAGGTGAAGGAGTTATATAAGAAGGAAAATATGGTTTAAGAGTTACATTTTTTAGTGGCTCATTGGGATATGAAGAGGATGCCATGGTGTTGTTCTCCCTTTGAGCACTATCCTTTTGTGGTGTCTCTAGCTGTTTCCCACTTCTTAAAGTTATAGCATTGGCATTCTCTCTTGGATTCACTATGGTTTGGGAAGGTAATTTCCCGAAATCCCTTGCTTGCATTTGACTCATAGTTGTTTCCAATTGCCCCATCTGAGCTTCTAAGTTTTGGATACTTACCTTTGTCTCCCTTGATTCCTGTTGAAGTTGAATTGTATTAGTAGTAAGGGTTTTGACAAGATCTTCAAGAGTCTCACCTGAATTTTTTTGTGGTGGCACTTGTTGTCGGGTTTGATATGGTGGTTGCACACTTTGCTGAAAACCCGATGGTCTGTTGTCAAATGGTGGAGGAACAGCTTGTGATTGGTTTCCTCCATAATTGAAGTTTGGATAATCCCTCCATCCTGGATTGTAAGTGTTTGAGTAGGGATCATATTTCCTTGGTTGGTTCTGAAATCCACCTGTAGACACCTAATTTTGTCCGGACCACTAAAATAGGTACGTTTTCTTTCTAAATTGATGTTTCAGAATGTAAAAAGATTTTTTTCATCCTGCAGGTGATACTCCAAGACTTAGTTTAAGAAGGCGAGCATAAAAAGTCAAACTTGAAAAAAGTCAACCTCAAAAAGTCAACCCTAAAAATTCAACTGCTAAAAAAGTCAACCCACTTTCAAAATCAAGATTTGAAGTTCAATTGAAAAATGGTGAAAGAATTTTGATAATCCGAGGTCTACATCAAAAGATATGGAGTTCGGAAGTTGGGTTATGGAGATTCAGTGGAAATGAAACCCTAGTCCGGGATATTTGGGGAAAACTTCTTAAACGATCAAATTGGTTGAAATTGAAGGTTCCAAATGAAAAGTAAGCACTGACTACGGGTAATGGAGAAGCCACTTGAAAGAAAAACTGAAAGAAAAATCAATCCGGAAGAAAACCGAGAAATAAGGTTTTTGGTAGATTTCGATGAAATTTGGAAGAATTACAGAAATGGCCCGATTCGGTAAGACTAAAGGCCCTAATGGATAAGGAGTGATTAAAAAAGGATAGCCCAAAGCTAAGTTTGAAGAAAATCTAGAAGTCGGACTTGTTTTGAGCAAAATCAGGTTTCGAAGGCAAAAAGGCAAAATAAAATCTGGGAAAAATAGCAAATGAACCCCAAAATTTTTGAAAAATTGCAAATCTCATTCTTAAATCATTTCAAAGAGATTGGCAAAAGAAAATCTTGATTCGGAGTTCGTTTGCAAAATTCAGATTCGGAGTTCCTTGGTTGGTTCTGAATCCACCTGTAGACACCTAATTTTGTCCGAACCACTAAAACAGGTACGTTTTCTTCCTAAATTGATGTTTCAGAATGTAAAAAGACTTTTTTCATCCTGCAGGTGGTACTCCGAGACTTACTCTTCAAAGGCGAGCATAAAAAGTCAAACTTGAAAAAAAAAATCAACCCCGAAAAGTCAACCCCAAAAAGTCAAATACTAAAAAAGTCAACCCACTTTCAAAATCAAGATTTGAAGTTCAATTGAAAAAATGGCGAAATAATTTTGATAATTCGAGGTCTACATCGAAAGATATGGAGTTTGGAAGTTGGGTTATGGAGATTCAGTGGAAAGGAAACCCTAGTCCAGAAAATTTGGGGAAAAGTGCTTAAACAATCAAATTGGTTGAATTGAAGTTCCAAATGAAAGGTAATCATTGACTACGGGTAATAGAGAATCCATTTGAAAGAAAAATTGAAAGAAAAGTCAATCCGGAAGAAAACCGAGAATTAGGGTTTTTGGTGGATTTCGATGAAATTTGGAAGAATTATAGAAATGGCCCGATTCGATAAGACTAAAGCCCCTAATGGATGAGGAGTGATTAGAAAAGGATAACCCAAAACTAAGTTTGAAGAAAATCTGAAAGTCGGACTTGTATTGAGCAAAATCGGGTTTCAGAAGCAAAAGGGCAAAATTGGAAAATCTAGGAAAAATAGCAAATGAACTCCAAAAATTCTAAAAAATTTCAAATCTCATTTTTAAATAATTTAGAAGATATTGGTGAAAGAAAATCTTGATTCGGAGTTCGTTTGCAAAATGGTCAAATCCCGGGCCCCCTATGTAGTAATTCAAGCAGATAAATCCCGAAAAAATACCAAATGAGTTCCAAAAATTATGAAAACTTCCAGATCATACTTTTAAATTATTTGGAAGAGATTGGTGAAGAAAAATCTGGATTTGGAGCTTGTTTAAAAAATGGTAAAGTTTAATAGCATAAAAGGGCAATTTTGGAAGGAGAAATCCAATTAGATAGCAAATGGGCTCAAAAATTTTTGAAAACCTCCAGAATTCAATTTTTTTTTCAAGTATTGAAAAAAGAAAAACTGAATTTGGAGTCCGTTTTCTATTTATTTATGTTTCGGGGGCAAAAATGTCATTTTACCCAAGAAACCAAAAAAGGCTTTTCTTACCTTTTAAAAAAATGAAGCATGGGCTGGAAGAAAAGGGTTTGGCATAAAAGGCCCAAGGATGGGTAGTTATTTTTTTATTTTTAATCAAAAGGCCAACAATGAAGAGGAAGTTAGTTATTTTTTTATCAGGTCTTTGCAAATAAGCCACATGGACCAATGCATGAAGAGGAAGAGTGTCAACATAATGGCTTAAGATTCTTGAACAGCTGTAATTGTGGATAGTTGATGGCCTAATCTAAGGGTGATAATTTCATTTTTTAAACATCTTGGATCAATAGCCTTTGGATGAAAATTGGTTGAAGAAAAGATGACAACATCCTACGGGATAAGGGCCATTCGGCCACTACAAGGAGGGGGCCTTTCTCTTTTCATTTTCAGATTCACTCTCTATTCTCTCTTAGTTTTGGCTGATTTTTCTCTCCATTGTTGAAAGGCAAAAAGAAAAGTTTAGAAAAGAAAAGAAAGTTAGAAGAGAAAAAGCTTGAAAGATAGCTTCTAGAGGTTGCTTTAAGCACCATCCTCTTGCACTTTCTTTGATTTTCCATTCTTTATTTGCTGTTGTCATTTGATATTTGGTGAGTTTCTTTTGATTTTTCTTTTTAAATAAGTGTTTTTAATATTCTTCTTTATGTTCCTTCTTGATTTTTTTCTTGTAAAAAGCTTTTGAAACTTTTTTTTCTTTCCTTTTTGAGGTGGCCGAATGGCCTAGGTTTTTTTTTTTTTTTTTTTTGTAGTTGTTGTTTGCATTTTTTTATTTCATGTTATTCTTGATATTTAACAAGTGTTTATGCTTTAAATCTTCTTCTAATACATAAACATGAAGCTTTTGATTTTCTGTTTTCAAAATGTTTAAGTTTGTTTATGTTTTATATTTTGTAATCCATGTGTTTGTGAAAATGCCTATTGGTTTTCATGCCTTTACTTTATATTTGCATGATTTGAGTGTTATTATTTAGCTAAGCATGTTAGTATATCATGTTTTTGTGAAAATTCCTATTTATTTTCATGCTTTTACATTATGTTTGCATTATTTGAGTGTTATTCTTTAGCTATGCATGTTAGTATATCATGTGTTTGTGAAAATGCCATGTTCATTTTGAAGCATGAGGCCATTTGGCCACCTCTCTATTTTATGCTTTGCATGTGCATTTTCATCATGCTAGTTGATAGGTTTGCATTTTCATGATATTTGGTTGTGTATTTTGTTTAAGCATGCCATATGTTTGTGTTATTTCCATGTATTCTTTAGGTTTAGGATTGGTTTGCTTTGTCGTGCATATTCATGCATTTTAGACCTAGGTTGCATTAAATGCCATGCAAGTTAATTTAGGTCTAGGTCATTTTATTGATGCCATGCATTTTTCATGTCATTTAGGTTTTAAATCATGCATTTCATGCATCATATTTGCTGTATTTTTCATGAATTTCATGTCCTTTCCACTTGATTATGACTTAAGCCAATCAATGGCTCAAAGTCATGCTCACTTGAGAATACTTGTGGAAAATTAAAGAGTTGTCAAATTGATTATTCTACCTTTGTGATTTTTTTTACTTAGCCATTTTTTTGCCTAACTTTTCAAAATTGTTAGCTACTGTTTGTGAGTCTTTTAGAGAGTTTCTAATATTTTTACTTTGATTTTTAAATGATTTTATCAAAGGCAAAAGAATGTGTTTTGGCAAAACAGTTTTTTCACCCAGTACTCGTACTTTTCCTATTTTTCTGGGCAGTCATCTTTAATCAAAAAATTAAGCCGATTTTTTCACGTGTAGTTTTACATGTCCTGAGTCTCCAGTATTTTGTTTAGATTTTTTGAATTTTTAAAAATAGGGTAATAAATCGTGCTTTAAAACTAGACAGTAGAGGCAGAATTGAATTTGAAGGAAGATCATTTTTCTGTTTTGGTTAAGTTACTTAGAGAGGGTTGATTAGGAAGTTTAGCTACTGACTTAGGGTAGTTTCTAAACCTTTTTAAACTCTAAAAATGATTTTTTAAGTCTCGGGTTAAGGGTGGTCAAGTCCAAAATTTTAAACTTAGGAAATTAGAGCCATTTAAAGAAGGGTTTAGCTAAGTTTTTATTTTTAATCTAAGCTTTTTAAAATTGTTTTCAAACAATCACAAAGTATTTTGGTTTTAGAATATTTAATTTGATATATTTTTCTAAGGTAGCCGGATATCTTTTTAGATATACGAATTTCCTTAATTAAAGGAAAAAATACATTCTCATGCATTGCATTTTCCATATTCATGCATATTATAAAATATATAATTTTTGCTATGTTTAATTTTCATGATGGTTTTATTATCTTGGATTTAAATTTTTGATATTATATTATTTGTTATATGGTTTTGAATATTTCATGATATCCTATGCTTTTTATTTAATTATTTTTGTCATATTATTTAGCATATACTATGTTCATGCATTATTATTTTTATTTTTATTTCCATGCATATTATATGATAGCATTATTTTATGTTTCATGTCATTTAGATTATATGTCATATCATTTATATTTGCCATGTCATTTAAATTATTTTATTTCATATAGAATACATTATGTTACCTAGGTCATTTCATTTCATGTAGAATATATTATGTTACCTAGGTCATTTCATTTCATTTAAAATATATTATGTTACTTAGGATATTTCATTTCATTTAAAATATATCATATGACTTAGGATATTACGTTTCATATAGAATATAATCATGTTACCTAGGTCATTTCATTTCATTTAGAATATATCATATTGACTTAGGATATTTCATTTCATTTAGAGTATGCTAAGAGATTTAAATTATATCATACCATTTAGGTTGCACTATATTATCTAGACTTTGCTATGTCATTTTATTTATGTCACACATATTCATATTCATATATATTTTTTAAATGTCTTGAAAAAGGTAATGATTTTCAATAAAATAAAGATATTCTCGAGTTAAAATAATTCATGAGTTCTCTGTCGGGTTTGCTGGGGAGGATATCATCAATTATCATTAATAACGGAATATCTTCTTTAAAATGAGAATGATTCGGAAAATTTTCAAACTAATAAAAATTTCTATATTTTGCCACGTTTGTTGAGGAATATAGGAAAATTTTGAATTTATAAATTCCGGATCATTTTCAATTAAAAATGGAATTATTTTCTTTAAATTGGGAATTAACTTGAAATACCAAATTAAAAATCAACTTTTTAACCGAGACTTGAGATAACACATGATTAATAAGGTACCGTTTTATATAGGTGTTGTGGGGGTGCTAATCCTTCCCCACACGTAACCGAGTCCCGAACCCGCTTCTTTGATTTCTCTGGTTTAAAACACAGACTTGAAATTGGTTTTAAAAATGTTTTAAATAATTTTAAAATATTTTATAAAACTGGTTTTAATAGGTGGCCGATCACACCTAGCTAATAAAGATTGGTGGCGACTCCATGTCTTTTTCAAGGTCATTTTCAAAACCTTCATTTTTCAAGAGGAATTAAGTCGACTTTTCCTCGGGTTTTTTTTTAATGTCACACTTAATGAATAATAAAGTCTTGCGATGAGACTTGTTATTTTTTAGGTTGCGACAGCTTGGCGACTCCACTGGGGAGATTAGAGAGTCAGACCTAGAATTAGTCGTGTGTTATCGAAGTCTCGATTTTGTTGGTTTAATTGGTATTTAATTTTAATTCCCACAATTTTTTTAATAAGGATAATTTTGAAAATAATAAAATGTTTTTAAATATGTCCATACTCATGTGCATGCTCTTTATTATTGTTCTCTAGTTATTTAAGGTTGTATATTATAATTATTTGTTGGTTAATGCATTACACCATTCTTGAATATTCTTTCAATAAATTGCTAGAGCATTTAGAATAAGGTTTGTAGAATAGGTGGTGAAAGGTTTGTTGTTCCTCCACACAAACACCACACGTGCATTGGCATATCATGAGCCCTATACCCGAGTTTCATCCTTTTAGGTGGGAGCAAAGTAACTAAGCCTTCATGATTAACAATCCGCATGGGCTAGTGAAACACTTTCGGAGTACTAAATTACCTAAGCCTTCGTGATTAACAATCCGCATGGGTTAGGGAAATAGACTCTAACGAATTGAACCGGCTTTTATCGGGGTGCCTTACTAGCCTTCACCGGCGACAGTGAGGAGTAATTCGGGGCCTTTAGAACCGATTCACCCTCATATAGTGAACCTAGGCAAAGCCATGCAGGATTTGCGTTAGATGCACCGAAGTTAGGAACACTTGGAGGAATGCTTCTGATCTTTTACCATGTATATCTACATTCTGAATAAGCATGACGGATCGGGCAACGATGTACGTATATTGCTCGAAATAAGTTTATTACCCCGTCCGAAAGGCATCGTGATGCCTAAGTGAGTCGATACTGTTGGGGCAAGTGTTCATAAACTTTTTTAAATTGAAAATATCAAAACATTCTTTTTCAAATATTTTTTATTTTTGCACATTTCATGCATGTGTGAATAGAGCATTTACACTCATGGTTGTATTTTTGATCCCATTCTTTGCAATAAACAGTTGGTAATCTCATTTGATGATTTCATAAGCATTCATTGGTTGAATAAGAATTGTAGACCGGTAGTGTTGAATGAACATTTGGACATTGTATCATAGTAGGATCCACTACCCCGAAATTCTTTTGAAAATAATATGTTTGGCTTTTCGTAGGGAAAACATGTTTCAAAAAATCATAGATTATATTTGGAGGCAAGTCTTGCATTAAATTTTGAATAATCAAGATTTAGGTCCCACCAATTTCGTGTAATCATTGGTCATACCTTTATGTTAATTCATTTTTCTTTACATGTATCATTTTGACATCATATTACAGTCCTAACATGCATGGTTATTCATTGTAGAATACATTTTTGTGATATACATGGTCATTCTTTGTACTACCTTTGTGTTAATTCACTTATTCTTTGCATATATTATTCTGACATCATGTTACACTCATAGCATGCATGGTCATTCATTGTAGAATATGTTTATGACATGCAGGGTCATTATTTGTATATACCTGTGCATCAACTTATTTATTTTTTAAATGCATCATGTTGGCATTAGATTGCATCCATAGCATACATAGTCATCATAATTTCTTTGTATATGTTCATGCATTAATCATCAGTATATTCATGCATATAGAATTAAAGCATGTACATTCATTCTTGAGCTCATGGTAATAATGTCAACTTCATTTGCATGAAAGGGGATTGAGATATGTGAAAAGAATCGGAGGAACGATTGGGTACTCTAGAACGAAATCAAGAGGAATTTGAACATGAAATCCGGGAAGTGAAAGAACAACTCGCCAAATTGCTGAAAATGTTTGAGGATATGGGTAAGAGTAAAGGGGAACTTTCTCAGGGCTCTACATCGCCTTCGGATCAACCAAACCCATTAGGTCCAGAACATGCAATCCTTGCTGGATCCTACGCTTGTCAATGCCACAAAGGTTGCAATCTTGATGAATTTATGGACAAAATCGTGAAAATGATTAAACCCGAGAGCCTGATACCAAAGATAGAAACCTCATATCCTGTGCCATACCTGGAAACTGTTCTAGATCCAAACCTGGTCCCCAACCTACTATGGTCCAATCATCCATTGGGATGACCACTACGAGATTCCTGAATCCCACTCCATCACCACCAACTGCCAGTTCATACTGTTTCCCTCATCAATCACCTTATCAAGCATCCGAGATAGGAACCTCGAACTATGTACAACCTTCAAGGGTCCTGTGTCCAAATCCATACCCTTACCATGCTGTTCTGCCACCTCTCCATGTAAACACTTCGGTTCGAACCTTAATGCCACCACCAAGTGCCCCAACTCTTAGGCCATGTGTGACTAAGAAACAACTCAAAAACAAGACTCAAGAGCAATATGATCCCATTCCAATCAGCTACCAGGAGCTTCTCCCTATACTGATCCAAAATTACATGGTTGCCTGTATCCCGCTGAAACCCTTGTTACCACCATATCCAAAGTGGTATAATCCAAATGCAAGATGTGATTATCACTGTGGAATTGCTAGCCATAGCATTGAAGACTGTATAGCCTTCAAAAAGAAAGTGCAATCTCTTATAGAGATCAAGTGGATCGATCCAATGACTCTGATTGATAGAGGGCTGGGAAAGCATAATTAGGATTGAGATATTTACGGTAATGATGTAGAAAGACTTCGGTCTGATATGATGTAGTAGGATTTCACTTTTTTAGTAGCTGGCTCTTATAGCCTTAGGATGCTAGGAAGAATAAAGTGCTTGTAAAAGACAGTTTTAACTACTGCTCAGATTTTGTAAACATGGTTTATACCATTGTGAACGTTGATATGGGAATGAATTGATTATGTTTCAAATTTATGAGATGTTGATGATTAAGTTCCTCCGATTCTTATTTCCTCCGTGATATCTTCCCCTTTGCATTTTGCATCCGATCAATTATTTGTCATACCATACATTCATGCATGCATCTTGGTAGCATCAGGTGGTATTCATGACAAGCATAGTCAGCATGATTTTTCTGTATATGTTCATGCAATAATTTGCTTGACATATATCATGTTAGCATTAGGTCGCATTCATAACACACATGGTCAGCATGAGTATCTTTGTATATACTCTGTGTCAATCATTCATTGTTTACATGCATCATAATTGACATCGTGTTGCATTCATAGTGTATATGATCATTCATTAGGAAATACGCTGAAATGTACATGATCACTCATTGCATATATCCATGCGTTGATTTGTTTATTCTTTGCTTGCAACATGTTGGCATCGTGATTGCATTTATTACATATATGGTCAACATGTTTCCACTATACATGTCCATACATCATATTGTTTAGGCTTCACGTGCATCAAATTGCATTCATGACTCCTTCATCATGACAAGTACTTTGGGGGAATAAAACAGAAGTTGGCTTGGCTTTAAGAGTCTTTGAAAGAATTTCCATTTCAAATCAGAGGTATAAGAAGTACTGAATACCCTTTTAATACAGGCTAGAGCTATGGAGAATGAACAAGTTACCCGAATGGAAAGAGTGGAAAGGGTACAAGAAGAATTGCGAGAATAGCTGGCAAAGTCTCAGGCAGAATCTAAAGATCAGATGACTAAAATGATGGAGCTAATATCCACCGTAATCAAGGGATACACTGAAAACTTGGCTGCCAGAGAAGGGTCAGAGGCACGAAAGGGTCAGAATGAGGTCGTAATGATGGATGCCCAGAACACAGTTAACCCTGTCAATGTCTTAAATTCAGATGATCCAGCTGAACAGGCAAAGTTGAAAATGGTTAATGAGGTAGAGTTGGCAGATTCCCAAGGGAAATATCAGTTGCTATATGAAAGGCTCCGAGCAGTAGAAAATGCAGACGTATTCGGGAGTGTGGAGGCGGAAGAACGATGCTTGGTCCTCTCGATTTAGTCATCCCTCTTAAATTCAAGGTCCCTGACTTTGTGAAATATGAAGGGACGACTGATCCTTCAGGCCACATCACTATGTTCTGACGAAAGATGACAAGTCATATAGATAATGATAAGCTTCTGATCCACTACTTTCAGGATAGCCTCAGCGGGTTCGCAATTAGGTGGTATAGTCAGTTGAGCAAGGATCAGATTCGCTCTTGGAATGATTTGGCTAGGGCTTTTCTAAATTAGTTTTAGCATATGATCGACAGGACACCTGATCGTCTCACTTTGCAAAATATGGAGAAAATAGCTACTGAGAGCATCAAAGAGTATGCTCAGAGGTGGAGGAACATGTCTACCCAAGTACAACCACCTTTGACACAAAAAGAAATCACCGTCCTTTTTGTGAATACACTGCAGGCCCTTTACTTTGATATACTCGTCGGCAATGCCTCAAAGAATTTTGCGAATGTAGTAATCTCAAGGGAGATGATTGAGAATGCTATCAAGAATGGGAAACTTGAAGGAGAAGGAACATCCAATGCTGAGAGAAATAAGGCACCTAGAAATAAAGAGGAAGATGTCCAAGCTATAGGAGATTTTGTCCCATATTCCCAATTTCCCTCATACCAATCATGTTACCCTACTGAGGTATCTCCAAGCGTTTATCCTTACCTACCAACCCAAGCACCTAATCCTATACCAGCCCTTGCAACAATGCCTACTTCCAGAAAGTGACCACGGGACAACCAAGAAAGAATTCCAATCCCCATCCCTGACCTGCTACCATTACTAATAAAGAATCAGTACCTTACCCCGGTACCTTCGAAAATAGCTCCAAATCCATCAGCGAGGAGTTATGACCCCGACAACAAACGTGATTATCACCTGGGGGTAGTTGGGCATTCAACTAAAAAATGCAGACAACTGAAGGAAAAGATTGAAAGTCTTATCCGCGATGGTATTTTGACACTAGAACTTATCAATCAGTGGAAGGCCGCTTTGCCGTAAATCAATTTCTTTCAGGGTTTTAGGGGGAGAATTACTACCTTTGAAAGATGTCAATATGAGCATTTTGATGCATGTAGTTTCAGACCTTATGATGAAAACACTTGTCTCATGTCGACAATCATATGAATTAAATAATTTTGAATTTTAAATGCTTTGTGTTTGTTGTGTTTTAACAATAATTTGAATTTGCAAAAACAAGCATTAAGGAAGTTTTAATAATGGATAATCTCGAGAATATTGATGATCATTGTTACAAATGACCCAATACCTTCTCCCCTCTCTTTTAAGCTTTCCTAGGCCTAAACCCCTTGAATCGAGAACATTTGAAAGACCTAATGCTTCAAGGACTATGAATGATTGAACTTCATAAAACCATTGTTATCATAAAATAAGCAAAGATGTAGATCCTAGTCTAGGCTATGAACAAAGGAACGAATTTTTTGAAATTTTTTCGAACTCCTTGAAATTCAAACAAATGAGACTTTCTTTCAAGAATTTAGATCATGGTAATTTGGTGTGTGTCAAGGTTGTGCCAAAACCATTCATGTCATTTTCAACAACCACAAAACACTAATTGCCCAAACATCACTTAATGATTGACACCTTGGGGGCACAATGATTAAACTAGATTATCCCATGTCCCCGAGAAAACCCATTTCTAGTTCATATTTTCTTTATCTCTTCAAAGAACTCAAATTTGAAACTCAGCCTTTTCAAAATAGACCTAGACTTTCTATGTTCCTCGTTGATACAAATTCTCATGGTTAATCAAATTGGGGCATCATATGTGGAAATGATGGATACATGGTGAATAAGGATGGACTAACGCATAAATCATTGGGGCATGCGATGAAAAAAACAGCAAAAAAAAAAAAGATAAATTATGATATCATGCATATGAGAATTCGGATGATTCCAAAGTGCAAAATGAAATTTTAATTATCTATTTCCCCTGGGGATTGCTTTTCAATGAGAATATTTATGCTTGATATGATGAATGGCCACCTTTCATATCTCTTTCGCAAAAAAAAAAAAAAAAAAAAAAAAAAAAGAAATTATCCATAGTCACCCATTTTGAGCCAAAAGAATTCTTTCTTCTTTGAACCCTGATCAAGGATCACCCTCTACACTAGAGGGCAAATGCAAGGAAAGATCTTTTTAAAGAGCATGGAGGAATGAGTCCTGGCTCAAAGACAGATACAAAGCAAATGGACCCCCAAATGAATATGGGCTCACTCTGTCAAAAGGAAAAGGAAAAGATGGCGAAATGGAAGCCAAGAACAAAAAAAGTGTGTGAAAAAGTATGGCAAATGAAAGCCAAAAGCAAAGAAGAAAAAGAGCAAAAGTAAAAAGGAAAGAAAAGTCCAAAAAGGACAAATACTTCAAAGGAAATTCTCCTCAAGAAATGATCCTCGATCTAATTACCCTCAAACACAGATTTTGGACCTATTTATCCTTTCTTTCTGAACCCCGAGCCATGGCCTACATTACATGTTTTAAAAGCCCATTTTAATCAAGCATGAATATTCAACTTGAAGGGTTTTTCCTCAGATTTTATCCCATCTCATCGAATTCTCCTTTCACTAAGGAGGAATTTAGAATTCTTAAGTGCGTGGTAAAACAAAAAAAAATGGAAAAAATGGGACTCTAAGGCGAAAACCCAAAAATGAGCGGTCTAGAGTACAATGCAATTTTTGATGCCATTTACGTTAGTGCCAATACCACAAAAGAGAAGGTCATCTTGAAGAAGCGGTCATCGAGGAACATCTAGGAATTCATTAACCTCCTAAATTGTCAGCTTATTTGAAGGATTAACTTCAAAAAACTGAAACTTTTTCCCTCCAAGATTAAACTTTCCAGTTTAAACATACCAGCCAATCTTGACGCTTGTCAAAATGCCTTGATATGAAAACTAAAAGAATATTGAATTTGTTTGATTTTCAATGAATTCATGATTTATAAAACCTGTTCTATTTTTTTTGCCTAGAAGGGACATACATTTTTGTTATGAAATTTCCTTTGATCAACCAAAATCTTGTTATACCAAACATTGCCAAATTCAAATTGAAAAACCCAGATTGACACTTAGAGAAGTTTTTAACAATGATCATCAGTCTTCAAAAGATTTGTACATAACACACTGTGGGGTTAATATTTTTTGTCCAGAAGTTTTCAAAATGAGAAAACAAATAAAGATATTTTTGAAAATACCCATTTTTGATGTTGACATGAGATAAGGGTTTTTCTAACCCAAAGGTGTGGAACTACTAGGGTTTATCTTGATTTCCAAATATGAGAAGAAGAAATAGAACTCGACAAGCGGACTTCTGTCAATAAGAGTTCGAAAACTGTTGGGGCAAAGAGAATAGCCAAAGATTGAAAAATGAATTGAAGATATACTCTGATTTGAAAAGGAGAAATGAATTGGAAAAGCTAAGCCAAAGTCTAGAAAAATGATCAGGGGCATTTGCATCTTTTCATGAAGCGTTTGCATCATTATCGATCTTTGCATTTACATCATGGAGAACCATTTTGCACGTTGTCAAATCCTTGCATTTGCATCATTTAGAAGCATTTGCATAATGCCAATCTTTGCATCTGCATCATTCCATGAAGTAGTTGCATTAACACCAATTTTCGCATTTGCATCATAAAGAAGCATTTGCACATTATTGACCTTTGCATCCTTCTGAGAAGTAATTGCGTTATTTGAGAATCATTTGCATTTGCATCATTTAGAAGCAGCTGCATCTTATTCAACATCTGCATCTACATCAATAAGCATTTGCATCAATCTAAGCCATTTGCATATACACCACGAAGCATTTGCATTTTATCCAACATCTGCATCAAGAAACATTTGCATCAATTCAAAACATTTACATTTGCAATATGAAGTATGTGTATCCTGTTAATCATTTGCACCAGCATCAAAAAGCATTCGCATCTTCTCAAAATCATCAGGTTAATTTTCAACAATTCTTCAAAAATTATTTTTAAGACCTCTGGGCACCATTTTTAGAGACCTCCGGGCATCAATTTTCCAAATCATAGATAAGACCTCTGGGCATAATTTTTCTTTTTAAATTATGGATAAGACCTCCGGGCACCATTCTTAAGACCTTCGGGCATAGTTTTTCTTTTTAAATCATGGATAAGGCCTCCGGATACCATTCTTAAAACCTTCGGGCATCATTTTTAAAGTCACATACAGTGCATTTTTTTCAAATCACGGGTAAGGCCTCCGGGCACCATTCTTAAAACCTCAAGGCATCATTTTTAAAGTCGCATACAGCGCATTTTTTCCAAATTACGGGTAAGGCCTCCGGGCACCATTCATAAGACCTTCGGGCATCATTTTTAAAGTCGCATACAGCGCACTTTTTTCCAAATCACGGGTAAGGCATCCGGACACCATTCTTAAGACCTTCGGGCATCATTTTTAGAGTCGCATACAGCATATTTTTTCCAAATCACGGGTAAGGCCTCCGGGCACCATTCTTAAGACCTCCAGGCATCATTTTTAAAGTCGCATACAGCGTATTTTTTTCAAATTATGGGTAAGGCCTCCGGGCACCATTCTTAAGACCTCCAGGCATCATTTTTAAAGTCGCATACAGCACATTTTTTCCAAATTATGGGCAAGGCCTCTGGGCACCATTCTTAAGACTTTCGGCATCATTTTTAAAGTCACATACATCACATTTTTTCCAAGTCACGGATAAAGCCTCCGGGCAACATTCTTAAAACCTTCGAACATCATTTTTAAAGTCGCATACAGCGTATTTTTTTAAATCACGGGTAAGGCCTCCGGGCACCATTCTTAAGACCTCCGGGCATCATTAAGTCGCATACAGTGCATTTTTTTTTCAAATCACGAGTAAGGCCTCCGAGCACCATTTTTAAGACCTCCGAGCATCATTTTTAAAGTCGCATAAAGAGAATTTTTTTCAAATCACGGATAAGGCCTCCGGGCACCATTTTTAAGACCTCCGGGCACAACTTTCATTTTGAAAATCAAACTCATTTTCTTAGGACGGGTCGAGCCTTGATTAGTCAGGGAACTCAAATTAAGGACAATATCTTCTATTTACAGCCTTTTTCGAGAAAAAAATTGAAAAAGGAAACCCCCTTTCCTTTCTCTTCACATGTGATTTCACCAACCGGCAAAATTAGTATTTGTTTATCTTTGCCTGATTCTTGATTCTCAGCAATAGCCAAAGAGAGGTAGCTGTAGACACCTAATTTTGTCCGAACCACTAAAACAGGTACGTTTTCTTCCTAAATTGATGTTTCAGAATGTAAAAAGACTTTTTTCATCCTGCAGGTGGTACTCTGAGACTTAGTCTAAGAAGGCGAGCATAAAAAGTCAAACTTGAAAAAAAATCAACCTCGAAAATCAACCCTAAAAAGTCAAATACTAAAAAAGTCAACCCACTTTCAAAATCAAGATTTGAAGTTCAATTGAAAAAATGGCGAAATAATTTTGATAATTCGAGGTCTACATCGAAAGATATGGAGTTTGGAAGTTGGGTTATGGAGATTAAGTGGAAAAGAAACCCTAGTTCGAAAAATTTAGGGAAAAATGTTTAAACAATCAAATTGGTTGAATTGAAGGTTCCAAATGAAAGGTAAGCACTGACTACGGGCAATGGAGAAGCCATTTGAAAGAAAAATTGAAAGAAAAGTCAATCCGAAAGAAAACTGAGAATTAGGGTTTTTGGTGGATTTCGATGAAATTTGGAAGAATTATAGAAATGGCCCGATTCGATAAGACTAAAGCCCCGAATGGATGAGGAGTGATTAGAAAAGGATAGCCCAAAACTAAGTTTGAAGAAAATCTGAAAGTCGGACTTGTATTGAGCAAAATCGGGTTTCGAAGGCAAAACGGCAAAATTGGAAAATCTAGGAAAAATAGCAAATGAACTCCAAAAATTCTGAAAATTTTCAAATCTTATTTTTAAATCATTTCAAAGAGATTGGCGAAACAAAATCTTGATTCGGAGTTCGTTTGCAAAATGGTCAAATCCCGGGCCCCTATGTAGTAATTCAAGCAAATAAATCCCGAAAAAATACCAAATAAGTTCCAAAAATTATGAAAACTTCTATATCATACTTTTAAATTATTTGGAAGATATTGGTGAAGAAAAATCTGGATTTGGAGCTCGTTTAAAAAATGGTAAAGTTTGGGAGCATAAAAAGGTAATTTTGGAATAAAAAATCCAAATAAACAGAAAATGGGCTCGAAAAATTTTTAAAATCTCTAGAATTTAATTTTTTATTATTTTGGAAGTATTGAAAAAATAAAAATTGAATTTGGAGTCCGTTTGCTATTTATTTATGTTCAGGGGGCAAAAAGGTCATTTTACCCAAGAAACTGAAAAGAGCTTTTCTTGCCTTTTAAAAAAATGAAGCATGGGCTAGAAGAAAAGGGGTTGGCTGGCCAAGGCCCAAGGATGGGTATTTATTTTATGATTTTTAATCAAAAGGCCAACAATGAAGAGGAAGTTAGTTATTTTTTTATTAAGCATTTGCAAATAAGCCACATGGACCAATGCATGAAGAGGGAGAGTGTCAACTTAATGGCTTAAGATTCTTGAACAGCTGTAATTGTGGATATTTGATGGCCTAATCTAAGGGTGATAATTTCATTTTTTAAACATCTTGGATCAATAGCCTTTGAATGAAAATTGGTTGAAGAAAAGATGACAACATCCTAGGGGATAAGGGCCATTCGGCCACTACAAGGAGGGGGCCTCTCTCTTTTCATTTTCAAACTCACTCTTTATTCTCTATTGGTTTTGGCTGATCTTTCTCTCCATTGCTGAAAGGCAAAAAGAAAAGTTTAGAAAAAAAAAAAGAAAGTTAGAAGAGAAAAAACTTGAAAGATAACTTCTAGAGATTGCTTTAAGCACCATAGTCTTGCACTTTCTTTGATTTGCCATTCTTGATTTGCTATTTTCATTTGATATTTGGTGATTTTCTTTTAATTTTTCTTTTTCAATAAGTGTTTTTAATATTCTTCTTTAAGTTCCTTCTTTATTCTTTCTTGTAAAAAGCTTTTGAAACTTTTTTTTCTTCTCTTTTTGAGGTGGCCGAATGGCCTAGTTTTTTTTTTTTTTGTAGTTGTTGTTTGAATTTTTTATTTCATGTTATTCTTGATATTTAACAAGTTTTGATGCTTTAAATCTTCTTCTAATACATAAACATGAAGCTTGTTTTAATTTGGTTGCTTGCTTGTTTCTATTTTAAAGTCTATTATCTTATTATCATGTTTATTTTACTTGTCTTACATTTTTGATTTTCTGTTTTCAAAATATTTAAGTTTGTTTATGTTTTATATTTTGTAATCCATGTGTTTGTGAAAATGCCTATTTGTTTTCATGCCTTTACTTTATATTTGCATGATTTGAGTGTTATTATTTAGCTAAGCATGTGAGTATATGATGTGTTCGTGAAAATGCCTATTTATTTTCATGCCTTTACTTTATGTTTGCATTATTTAAGTGTTATTCTTTAGCTATGCATGTTAGTATATCATGTGTTTGTGAAAATGCCATGTTCATTTTGAAGCATGAGGCCATTTGGCCACCCCTCTATTTTATGCATTGCATGTGCATTTTCATCATGCTAGTTGATAGGTTTGCATTTTCATGACATTTGGTTGTGTATTTTGTTTAAGCATGCCATATGTTTGTGTTATTGCCATGCATTCTTTAGGTTTAGGATTGGTTTGCTTTGCCATGCATATTCATGCATTTTAGACCTAGGTTGCATTAAATGCCATGCAAGTTCATTTAGGTCTAGGTCATTTTATTGATGCCATGCATTTTTCATGTCATTTAGGTTTTAAATCATGCATTTCATGCATCATATTTGCTGTATTTTTCATACATTTCATGTCCTTGCCACTTGATTTATGACTTAAGCCAATCAATGGCTCAAAGTCACTTGAGCATACTTGTGGAAAATTAAAGAGTTGTCAAATTGATTATTCTACCTTTGTGAGTTTTTTTACTTAGCCATTTTTTGCCTAACTTTTCAAAAGTGTTAGCTACTGTTTGTGAGTCTTTTAGAGAGTCTCTAATATTTTTACTTTGATTTTTAAATGATTTTATCAAAGGCAAAAGAATTTGTTTTGGCAAAACAGTTTTTTTCACCCAGTACTCGTACTTTCCCGATTTTTCTGGGCAGTCATCTTTAATCATAAAATTAAGCCAATGTTTTTCCGTGTAGTTTTACATGTCCTGAGTCTCCGGTATTTTTTTAGATTTTTTTGAATTTTTATAAATCAGGTAAAAAAGTCGTGCTTTAGAACTAGATAGTAGAGGCAGAATTGAATTTGAAGCAAAATCATTTTTCTGTTTTGGTTAAGTTACTTAGGGAGGGTTGATTAGGAAGTTTAGCTACTAACTTAGGGTAGTTTCTAAGCCTTTTTAAACTCTAAAAATGATTTTTTAAGTCTCGGGTTAAGAGTGGTCAAGTTCGGGATTTTAAACTTAGGAAATTAGAGCCATTTAAAAAAGGGTTCAGCTAAGTTTTTATTTTTAATTTAAGCTTTTCAAAATTGTTTTCAAACAATCACAAAGTATTTTTGTTTTAGAATATTTAATTTGATATATTTTCCTAAGGTAGCCGAATATCTTTTTAGATATACGGATTTCCTTAATTAAAGAAAAAAATAGATTCTCATGCATTGCATTTTCCATATTCATGCATATTATATAATATATAATTTTTGCTATGTTTAATTTTTATGATGGTGTTATTATCTTGGATTTAAATTTTTTATATTATATTATTTGTTATATGGTTTTGAATATTTCATGATATCCTATGCTTTTTATTTAATTATTTTTGTCATATTATTTAGCATATACTATGTTCATGCATTATTATTTTTATTTTTATTTCCATGCATATTATATGATAGCATTATTTTATGTTTCATGTCATTTAGATTATATGCCATATCATTTATATTTGTCATGTCATTTAAATTATTTTATTTCATATAGAATATATTATGTTACCTAGGTCATTTCATTTCATGTAGAATATATTATGTTACCTAGGTCATTTCATTTCATTTAAAATATATTATGTTACTTAGGATATTTCATTTCATTTAGAATATATCATATGACTTAGGATATTACATTTCATATAGAATATAATCATGTTACCTAGGTCATTTCATTTCATTTAGAATATATCATATTGACTTAGGATATTTCATTTCATTTAGAATATGCTAAAAGATTTAAATTATATCATACCATTTAGGTTGCACTATATTATCTAGACTTTGCTGTGTCATTTTATTTATGTCACACATATTCATATTCATATATATTTTTTAAATGTCTTGAAAAAGGTAATGATTTTCAATAAAATAAAGATATTCCCGAGTTAAAATAATTCATGAGTTCTCTATCGGGTTTGCTGGGGAGGATATCATCAATTATCATTAATAACGGAATATCTTATTTAAAATGAGAATGATTCGAAAAAATTTCAAACTAATAAAAATTTCTATATTTTGCCACGTTTGTTGGAGAATATAGGAAAATTTTGAATTAATAAATTCCGGATCATTTTCAATTAAAAATGGAATTATTTTTCTTTAAATTGGGAATTAACTTGAAATACCAAATTAAAAATCAACTTTTTTACCGAGACTTGAGATAACACACGATTAATAAGGTACCGTTTTATACGGGCGTTGTGGGGGTGCTAATCCTTCCCCACACGTAACCGAGTCCCGAACCCGCTTCTTTGATTTCTCTGGTTTAAAACGCAGACTTGAAATTGGTTTTTAAAATGTTTTAATTAATTTTAAAATATTTTATAAAACCGGTTTTAATAGGTGGCCAATCACACCTAGCTAACGACTCCATGTCTTTTTCAAGGTCATTTTCAAAACCTTCATTTTTCAAGAGGAATTAAGTCGACTTTTCCTCGATTTTTTTTTAATGTCATGCTTAATGAATAATAAAGTCTTCCGATGAGACTTGTTATTTTTTTAGGTTGCGACAGCTCATGGCATTCACATGTTCATTGGTGTCTTCTTGAAGTGTTGGACACATATCAATTTGGTGCCCCATGTTTGAACATATGCCACAAGCCTTTATTTGCTGTATATTACCTACTGCCAATTGTTGAACAAGATAAGTCAGTTTATCAAATTTTTGTTCAAGGGATGATATACTTACCTCATTAACTCTCTTGGGTTGTGGTGGTGGATCTTGTCTCATTGAGAATTGTTGAGAATTGGCAGCCATGTTAGAGATTAGTGTTCTAGCAGCCCCGAGAGTCTTATCAACTAGAGCTCCCCCACTAGCGGCATCTATCATACTTCTCTCCATGGGCATGAGACCTTCATAGAATTATTAGATAAGAAGTTGTTCACTTATCTGATGGGGTGGACATGATGCGCAAAGTTTCTTGAACCTCTCCCAATATTCATATAAGGACTCTCCGTTGTATTGCCTAATCCCACATATCTCTTTTCTAATGTAAGCAGCCTTAGATGCTGGGAAATACCTTTCCAAGAATGCTTTCTTCATATCATTCCATGTAGTGATGGTCCCGGATGGTAGATAGTAGAGCCATTCCTTTGCTGAATCAGCTAGAGAGAATGGGAAGGCTCTCAACTTAACTTGCTCTTCCGTGACTCCTGTTGGTCTCATGTTTGAGCAAACTACATGGAATTCCTTGAGGTGCTTATTTGGATCCTCTCCTGCAAAACCATGAAAAGTTGGGAGAAGATAAATCAAACCAGATTTTAATTCAAAAGCTGCCTCAAGATTAGCATATTCAATGTATAATGGTTGTTGACCCAAGTCTGGAGCGGCTAGCTCCTTGAGAGTTCGGTTGTCAGTTGCTGCCATCTCTCCTTGCTCCTCTTAGATTTTTTTGATCAACTCCTCGATTGATTGTTGGTGAGAAGTTATAAATTCCCGAATTCTCCTAAGTCTTAAGTCTTCTTCGGGAGCTTGGAACATTCACTAATAAACAAAAAAAAAGTAAATAATTAGAACAGAAACTAAGAATAAACCAATAACCTAAAGAAAGCAATCCCCGAAAACGGTGCCAAAAACTTGATGCACCCAAAAGAGTGTATCTTATTTAACCTTGCACTTAAAAAGAATCAGTTATAGAGTCTAGTAATTAGCAAGGGTCGAGTCCTCAGGGATTAGGTTTTAGTTTAGAAGTTAATAGATTATCACCTAAAAACAAGTAAACAAAAGTAAAGAGGATTTTGAGATCAGATTTAAACTAAAGTTAATAATAAGAATGAGAAAACAAGTAATTAAGAAGAATCAAATATGAGAAATATGGCTAAAGGTTCATTCACCACCACTAGACATCATTAAGAATCAATTTCATATCTATCAACATCAATCAACTATCAAAATTAACAACCGTAGATAACAACAAGCTTCGTTACCCCAATCTTTCCTTAGTCTGTCGTTAAATAGAACAAGCTCACTATTTAATCTCTAACTATCAAACAACCTAGAGAAAGCTCTCTAAGTTCAATTTAATAGTAGCTTTATGATGAGAAAGATAGGTTGATCTAAGCAACAAACACATAAGCTTGGATTGTTCAACTTAGGTTATGTTCCACTTTGCAATTATTGAAAACTTGACCATAATCATTACTCACAAATTGCTACTTATGAATAGGAAATCAAGACAATTACACGGATCAAGACTCCTAATCTAGCATTAGACAATTATCAAGATTTATCTAGTTGGCCACCTAAACAAATCAAAACATCATCATGAACAATTTTAATGGAAGAACATAAGCAACTTTGATAGAAAACAATGACAGATAGATTCAGAAAATTAATTACATAACATGTCTAGGGCTTTGAAATCACCCCTAACCAAATAAAAGTTTAGCCTAGCATAGGCATTGTGAACATAAAAATAAAATTAAAGAGAATCTAAGAAGAAAATAAAAGAAAAAAAAAAAAAAAAAAAGAAGAAAAAGAATATTAATTATCCAGCCTCTTGTTCTCTCACAAACTCTAAAATAAAGAAGAAACTAGAACTTTGATGCTTGGAGAAGTGTAAATTTCGTTTGCCCCCTTGATCTCTATTTATAAGCAATAGCTAGGGCATCAAACAAGTGAATTTCAACTCTATCCCTTCAATAAATGTTGACTTGTGGCTAAAGTTAAGGAAAGGTGGCCAACTTTTGTGTTTTAAGGAAAGATATAAGCCTTGGCAGCCAAGTTTGAATAAAGTAGGAAAGTCTTAGTCAAAGCACTCTTTAATGAGGAGAGATTACAAACTTGCAGCCAAAGTAAGTGTAAGAAGGAGTCTTGGTTGATTTAATTCTCCTACTTTGACTATGATTAGCTTTCAGGAAAGATACTTGCAATTAATGCAATTAATGCAAGTTTGACAAAGTTGACAGCCAATAATATTAGGAGATGCCGCTACCTTTTATTTATCTAAGAAACCATGTAATCAGCTAGGGTATTTAAAAAAATAATTAGGGCAACCCATAATAATGCAAAAGGAATGTGGCGGCTGACATTCTTCATGGTGGAATAAAAGATGTCGCTAGCCCTAATTTGGGTGTGGGAATGGTGTTTTCAACTAGGGTTTTCATGGACAAAGAGTATATAATACACCACTAGTTTATTTATGGAAGGTTTAGCTTAGGTTTAGCCACATAGTGTCTCCTTGATGGGCAATCAACTTTCCTTTGTGCTTGAAGCTTCATTTTTTGTCCAAATTCATTCTTTTCAACTCCATAGCAATTCTTATCTTCCAAAACACCTACAAAACACAAAACCGCAGTAAACTATCAAGGATTTCAAGGAACTAAGCATAAAATATAAGGAATTAATATATGAAAATACATGAATTTAAGCATTTATCACAAAACTGAAGGAAAAGTCAATTTGGAAGAAAACCAAGAATTAGCTATGGTTTTTGGTAGATTTTGCTGAAATTGGGGAAAATTACAGAAATGGCACGATTTGGTAAAACTAAAGCCCCTAATTGATGAGGAGTGAGTAAACAAGGACAGCCCAAGGCTCAGTTTTAAGTAATTCCGAGAAAAGAGCCGATTGGAGGAAAAATGGAAAAACGAGAAAATTTCCGATACTGAAAAAAGGAAAAATCAAATCGGAGGGGAATTTGATCGTAAAAATTGGTCGTTTTTTGACCAACTCAAATTCAATATATAACAAAGGCCTGGAAAAAGAAAATTTGGAAATCGGGCTTGTTTTGAGTAAAATCGAGGTTTCGAAGGTTAAAGGGCAAACTTGAAATGAGCTCAGAAAATTACCAACAGATCTCAATATTATGTCATTTGGAAGAGATTGGCGAAGAAAAATCCAGAATTGGAGCTCGTTTGCAAAATGGCAAATTTCGGGCCCACTAAACTGAAATTCCAGAAGATAAATCCCCAAAAAAATAGCAAATGTGCTTGGAAAATTATGAAAACTTTCAGATCTCAATTTTAAATTATTTGAAAGAGATTGGCGATGAAAAATCCAGAAACGGAGCTCGTTTGCAAAATGAAAAATTTTGGGCCCACTAAGCTGAAATTCAAGAAGATAAATCCCGAAAAAATAGCAAATGAGCTCGGAAAATTATGAAAACATCCAGATCTCAATTTTAAATTATTTGGAAGAGATTGGCGAAGAAATCTCTTGAATCGGAGCTCGTTTGAAAAATGGTAAAAGTTCGGGTAAACTAATGGGCAATTTTGGAAGAAAAATCCGGGAAAAATAGAAAATGGGCTCGAAAAATTATGAAAACATCCAGAACTCAATTTTATATTATTTAGGAAGTATTGGAAAAATAAAAACTAGATTTTGAGTCCGTTTTCAATTTAATCAAGTTTGGGGGCCTAAAATACAATTTTACCGAAGAAACCGAAGAGGGCCCTTCTTGCAATAAAAAAATGGAGAGTGGGCTGGAATATGAAGGGCCATTCAGCCAAGCCCATGAGGAGAGTGATTTTTTCTGAGTTCTTGCATCCAAAGGCCAAAAGTGCATAGTAAGGTAGTTATTTTTTTGATCAAGCCTTTGTAATTGTGCCACATGGACCAATGCATGGAGAGGGAGGATGTCAACATAATGGCTTCATATTTTTGACCAGTTGTATTAGTTAGGGGCTGATTACTTAATCTAAGGATAGTAATTTCACATTTGAAGCTAGGGCTGTAAACGAACAGAGCGTTCGACGAACCGTTCGTGAACAGTTCGATTTCTGTTCGTTTATGTTCATTTATTAAGCTAAATAAACGATTATGAGCACAATTTTAATGTTCGTTTATTAAATGAACTGAGTTCGAATAGATGTGTGTTCGATTCGTTTATGTTCACGAACAAGCTCGTTTATCGTTCATTTAAAACTCGTTTATTAGTTTGTTTAAAGCTCGTTTATGTTCGTTTATTTACTTATAATATAATTAGTATTATTTAATAACTTAAATTTAATAATTTAATAATAAATTTAATTTAACTATGTTTGTATTTTATTATTTTATATTTAATAATAATAATTTAAAATTGATTTATTTTTTTATTTGTTTGTTAAAATTGTTTAGATTTGTTTGTTTATTGTTCATGAACATAATTTTAATTGTTCGCGAACATGTTCGATTATATATTCATGAACATGTTCATTTAATGTTCACGAACAAGTTCATTTAATTTAAATGAACTTGTTCATGAACATTAAGTAAACGAACACGAACAGACTTAATTTTAAATGAACAGAGCTTGAACACAATTTAAAAATCCTTAACGAACACGAACCGGACACGAACAAGCTCAAAAATAAATAAACGAACATGAACATAGGCCTGTTCGTTCAAGCTCGATTCATTTACAACCTTATTTGAAGCATCTTGGATTAGAGGCCTTTGGATCAAATTGGCTAGAAAAAAAATGACAACATCCTACACCCATTGAGGACCATTCGGCTACCACACATTGAGGGGGGTTTTCATTTTTCATTTGGGGGCTTGGCTGATCAAATGAGGGCAGTAGCTTAGAAGAGAGAAATAGGAAAGGAAAAAAAGAAGAGCTTTCTTACTACTCTTTGATTTGGAAAGCTAGAGCAAGGTAGCTATTTTCTTTCATGCTCTCCTCCATACTTTGTTGATATGATTTTGTTATTTTCATTGTTATTTTATCTTTTTTCATGAAATAAAATTTTTTTTCAAAACAAGTTCTTAAAGCTCCTATCCTATGCTTTCAAAGAAAAATCAAAAACAAAATTTTTTCTCTAATTTTCTATGTTGGCCGAATGGCCCTATGTTGGTGCATGCCTTGTGTTTGATCTATTTTCCATGTTGGTTGTGATGTTCTAGCATGTTTTGATGTTTTAACCTTGAAAAATAATCAAGATATGAAGCTTGTTTTAACCTTGTTTACTTATTTACCTTTATTTTTGATTTTCTCATTTTGTTTTCATGTCTACCTACTTTGTTTGCCATTTTTAATTTTCTGTTTTCAATATGTTTAAGTTGTTCATGCTTTGTATTTTGCCATGCCATGTGTTTGTGATATTGTCTAGCTATGTTCATGCATTTGCATCATAATTGCTTGGTTTAACATGTTTCCTTTTAAGTCTTGTATATGCCATGCCATGTGTTTGTGTTAATACCATGCTAGGATTTCACCATTTAGGCATATGTCTATTCGGCTACCCCTTTGTATTTTGCTTTGTCTGTGCATTTTCATCTTGTTTAGTTGATATTCTTGCATTTCCATGCCATAATATTCTGTATTTGATTTAGTATGCCATGTGTTTGTGTTATTGCCATGCATTTTCATTAGGTCTAGGTCACATTTGCATTGCCATGCATTTCATGCATATTTATGTCTAGGTTGCATTTATTGCCATGCAAGTTCATGTTAAGCATTAGGTCATTCTTTATGCCATGCATTTTCTATGTCATTTAGGCCTTAGGTCATGCATTTAACTTGCTGTTTGTTCATGCATTTCATATCATCCCACTTGATTTTTGACTTAAGCCAATCAATGGCTCAAAGCCAAGCTCACATGAGCATGCTTTCAGAAAATTAAGAAGTTATCAAGTTGGAATTTCTACCTTTGTGATTTTTTTCATTAGGCAATCCTTGTCCAAATTTTTAAAAATTTTAGCTACTGTTTGTAGGTCCTTAGAGGAGTCTCCAATATTTTTATTTTGATTTTTGAATGATTTTATCAAAGTCTTAAAAATGTTTTCTGGCAAAACAGTTTTTCACCCAGTGTTCTGACTTTCGTGATTTTTCTGGTAGGTCATCCTTAGTCTAAAAATTAAGCCAATTTTTCCTATAGATTTCGACATGTTCTGAGTCTCCCATAATTTTTTTAGATTTTTTTGAAATTTTAAAAATAGGTAAAAAAAACACGTTTTAAAACTGGTCAGTAAAGTCATATTTGATTTCAAAGGAAAAATAATTTTCTGTTTTAGCTAAGGCATTAAGAGAGGGCTGATTTAGAACCTTAGCAACTATCCTAGGTTGATTTCTAAGCAATTTTAATCCTAAAAAATGATTTTATAAAGCTCGGGTCAAGGGTGGTCAAGTCCGGGTTTTCAAAGTTAGGAAAATAGATCCTTTTTAAATGGGAATTTCGGCTATGGTATTATTTTTCATCCAAAATTTTTAAAATTGTTTTTAAACCAATCACAAAGTATTTTTTTATTTTAGAAATTTTAATTTGATGCTTTTTCCTAAGGTAGTCGGATATCTTTTCAGGTATAAGGATTTCCTTATTTAAAGGGAAAAATACACTTTCATGCATTGCATTTTTCATGTTCATGCATTATATATGATATATGATTTTTGCTATGAATATGTCTATGGTAATGTTATTATTTTGATTTATATTTTATGGTGTTATATTGTTTGTTATATGGTTATAAATATTCTATGCTATCCTATACTTTTTGCTTAGTCATTTATTTTTGTCACATCATTTAGGATTTATTATGTTCATGCATTGTTATTTTTATTTTCATGCATATTTCATGATAATATTATTTTATGTTTCATATCATTTCATGTCACTTATATTATATTGCCATTTCATTTAGAATATATTATGTCACTTAGTTTATATCATTTCGTTTAGAATATATTATGTCACTTAGATTATATCATTTCATTTAAAATATACTATGTCACTTAGATTATATTATGCCATTTAGGTTATATTATGTCATTTAGAATATACTATGTCATTTAAATTATATCATGTCATTTAGGTTGTATTATATCATTTAGATTTTGCTATATCATCTTTATTATGTCACACATGTTCATATTCATTTTTTTAATATTTTAAAATAAGATAATGATTTTCAATAAAATAAAGTTATTCTCGAGTTAAAATAATTCATGAGTTCTCCTCCGGGTTGCCGGGGAGGATATCATCAATTATCATTAATAACGGAATATCTTTTTAAAAACGAGAATGATTCGGAAAATTTTCTAAATAAATAAAATTTTCTATATTTTGCCGCGTTTGTCGGGGAATATAGGAAAATTTTGAATTAATAAACTCCGGATTATTTTCAATTAAAAATGGAATTATTTTTTCTTAAAATTGGGAATTAATTTGAAATACCAAATTTAAAACTGACTTTTTACTGAGACTTGAGATAACACACGATTAATAAGGTACTGTTTTATACGGGCGTTGTGGGGGTGCTAATCCTTCCCCGCACTTAACCGAGTCCCAAACCTGCTTCTTTGATTTCTCTAGTTTAAAAACGCAGACTTGAAATTGGTTTTAAAAATGTTTTAATTAATTTTAATATATTTTACAAAACCGGTTTTAATAGGTGACCGATCACACCTAGCCAAAAAAAATTGGTGGCAACTACAAGTCTTTTTTCGAGGTTATTTCAAACCCTCATTTTGTTTCAGGAGAAATTAAGTCGTCTTTTTCTTTGTTTTCCCCAATGTCACGCTTAACGAGTAAAAGTCTCGAGATGAGACTTGTTATTTTTTAGGTTGCGACACATACCATTCCATGTAGTTATGGTCCCGGATGGTAGATAGTAGAGCCATTCCTTTGCCGAATCAGCTAGAGAGAATAGAAAGGCTCTCAACTTAATTTGCTCTTCCGTGACCCCAATTGGCCTCGAGCTTGAGAAAACTACATGGAATTCCTTAAGGTGCTTATTTGGATCCTCTCCTGCAAAACCATGAAAAGTTGGTAGAAGATGAATCAAACTAGATTTTAATTCAAAAGCTACCTCAAGATTAGCATATTCAATGCATAATGGTTGTTGACCCAAGTCTGGAGCGGCTAGCTCCTTGAGAGTTCAGTTGTGAGCAGCCATCTCTTCTTGTTCCTCTTGGATGGTTTGGATCAACTCCTCGTTTGGTTGTTGGTGAGAAGTTATGAATTCCCGAATTCTTCTAAGTCTTAAGTCTTCTTCGGGAGCTTGGAACATTCACTGAAAAACAAAAACAAGAAAGTAAATAATTAGAATTGAAAGTAAGAATAAACCAAATAACAAATAAACTAAAAGAAGCAATCCCCGGCAACAGCGCCAAAAACTTGATGCACTCAAATGAGTATATCTTATTTAAAACCTTGCACTACAAAGATCAGTTGTAAAGTATAATTATTAGCAAGGGTCGAATCCACAGGGATTGGTGTTTAGTTTAAGAATTATTAGTTTATACTTAAATTCAAGGAAAACAAAATAAAATGGGGGTTTTTGAAATCAGTTTAAACTAAAGCAAACAATCAATAAAAGTAAGAAAGAAAGTAAATAAGTAATCAGATATGAGAAATATGGCTAAAAGTTCATTCTTCACCACTAGACAATATTAAGAATCAATTGACCTATCAACATCAATTCTCTATCAAACTTAACAACCGTAGATAACAACTTCCTGTGTTACCCCAATCCTTCCTTAGTTTGTAGTTAAATAGGACAAACGCCACTCTAACTATCAAAAAACCTAGGATAAACATCTCTAAATTTAATTTAATAGCAGCTTTAAGATGAGAAAGGTAAGTTGATCTAAGCAAAAAAAGCATGAACATGAATTGTTTAACGTAGGTTATGTTCTACTTTGCAATTAGCGAAAACTTTAACATAATCATTAATCACAAATTGCCACTATTGAATAGAAATCAAAATAAGCTACGTATCAAAACTCCTAAACTAGCATTAGATAATTATCAAGATCTATCTAGTATGCATCCTAAACAAATCAAGATAAAAATCACAAACAATTCATGTAGAATAACATAAACAACTTTGATAGAAAACTAATATATGATAGAATCTGAAAATTAATTACATAACATGTCTAGGGCTTTGAAATCACCCTTAACCAAAGAAAAGTTTAACCTTGCATAGGCATTGTCAACATAATGAAATTAAAAAGAAAATAAGAAGAAAATTAAAGAAATAAAGAAGAAGAAGAAGAAGAATATTAATTATTCAGCCTCTTGCTCTCTCAAACTCTCTCAAACAAAGAAGAAAACAGAAACTAAAAGCTTGTTGAAGTTTGTATTCGACAGCCCCCCTTGTTCTCTATTTATAGGCAGCATGTAGGCCATCAATTAATGAAGTTGCGGCTCCTCCCTCTCACTTATGTTGACTTGCTGCTAGGGTTAGGGTATTAAGGAAAGGTGGCTGACTTGTTTGATGTGTTTAAGGAAAGATACAAGACTGGGCAACCAAATTTGAATAAAGTAGGAAAGTCTTGGCTAATTAGTTCTCCTACTTTGACTAGGTTTCTGTTTGGAAGGAAAAATGGAAAACTTCGCAGCCAAGGCATGTAAAAATAAAGAAAGTCATAGCTGATTTAAATCTCCTACTTTGACAAGGATTAGCTTTAAGGAAAGATTCAGGCAATTAATGCAATTAATGCAAGTTGACAGCCACTAATCCTATTTTGACAAAGAGAAGCATATATTTCAACTAGGTTATTCAATAAAGGATAATCAAAGGCAGCCCATGGTGTGCACAAAGAGGTTGGCGGCTGACCTATTTTTAACCTAATTTATTTCTACCTATTGGTCCTTGGTTGACTAGGAAAACATATAAGTCAGCTAGGGTATTCTATAAAAGAAGAATTAGGGCAACCCATGCATGGTTAAATGAAAGTGGCGGCTGAACTTCTTCAAGGTTCAAAAACTTTACCCGCTAGCCCTAATTTGGGTGTGAGAATGTGTTTTCCAACTAGGGTTTTTATGGATAAAGAGTATATGATAAGCCACTAGTTTATTTATGAAAAATTCGGGTTAGGTTTAGCCACATGGTGTATCCTTGATAGGCAGTCAGCTTTCCTTTTTGCTTGAAGCTTCATTTCTTGTCCAAATTCACTCTTTTCAATTCCATAGCAATCTTTAGCTTCCAAAACACAAAACCATAGTAAACTATCAAGGATTTCAAGGAACTAAGTGATGCACCCAAAAGGGTGTATCTTTATTAAACCTTGCACTAAATATAATATCAATTGTAAAGTATAGTAGAAGCAAGAGTCGAATCCACAGAGATTGGTTTTTAGTTTATAAATTACTAGTTTAAAACTTAAATTCAAGAACAATAATAGAAAATAGGGTTTTTGAAATAATTTTAAAACTAAACTAAATAAGAAAAGTAAAAGGCAAATAAATAAGATAAAATCAAATATGAGAAAAGCATGGTTAAGGTTTCATTCTCCACCACTAGACATCATTGAAAATCAATTTCAGATCTATCAATATCAATTATCTATCAAAGTTAACAACCGTAGATAACAACATCCTGTGTTACCCCAATCCTTTCTTAGTTCGTCGTTAAGCAGGACGAACGCCACTACTTAATCTCTAACTATCAAATAACCTAAGATAAACATCATTAGATTCAAAGTGATAATAGCTTTATGATGAGAAAGATAGGTTGATCTAAGCAACAAATACATAAACATGGATTCATTCAACTTATGTTATGTTCCACTTCATAATTCCTGAAAACCCAACATAATCATGAATTACAAATTGCCACTATTGAATAGAAATCAAGACAATTACACGGATCAAGATTCCTAAACTAGCATTAGATAATTATCAAGATCTATCTAGTTGGCCACCTAAACAAATCAAGACAATATCATGAACAATTCTTATATAAGAACACAAGCAACTTTGATAGAAAACCAATTATAGATAAAATCTCAAAATCAATTACAAAACATGTCTAGGGCTTTGAAATCACCTTTAACCAAAAAGAAGTTTAGCCTAACATAAGCATAAATAATATATACATAAAACTAAAAGGAAAATAAAAGAATGGAGAAGAAGAAGAAAATTGATGATCCCTTGAGTCTCCTCAAAAGATTATCATAGTTTGTGGCTCAAAAGATAGTATTTATAGAGTTTTTTTACCTTGGAAACCCTTTCTTGTTGATCAAGAAAGCTAGGAGGCAAAATAAGGCAAGTTTGGACTTTTTCCCGGTTGTTCTCGGTTTTGGAGGCAGTAAGGCAAAATAAGGCTGTCTTGGTGTTTTTGCTCGCTGACGTCGGTTTCGCGACTGCTGCACTATCTCGCACTTTGTCGGCTGATTTGGATGAAAATCCATTGTCCGATTTAGGCGTGTAAACTATCGTTGGAAAGGTATTTAAGTCATTTTCAAAATTCAAAGGAAGTTTCTTCAAATAATGAATTTAAAATAATTATTTCCTTGCAACAAGCTTCGGAGGTCAGATCTGCCTAATCATCTAGCACTAAGAACTTGATCTTTTGGACTCCCGAGTCTTCTTCCATCTTGTGATTATGATTTTGTAAGCTCTTTACCATCATTATTGACATCTTTTTAATTTATTCTCCTTATTGTACCTAAAATTCAAAAACATAATATAAGTAAACAAGATAAAGATCGAAAACATAACAAAAACTAAAAGTAGAAAGGCATAAAATGTATATTTTATGAGCTTATCAAATACTGCACAATAGATTTTTTCTAGTCCTCAAGCAAAACAAAATAAAAATAAAATAAGAAAATCTAATCTAATCCACTTTCGCAGGAAATCACGGTGGCACTTAGCATGTGACACAAGCCTTTAAACCCCTAGGTGTCCTTTGTGGGCGAGTTTAGTCTCGTGAGGGTTTACTAGGACGATACCCACAAACATTGGAAATATAAGAAAAACTAAAAGTAAACTAATAATAATTATTATTATAGCTAATCCTTCCAATATAAATTAGAGATAATCATTGAACAAGTCTTATAAACTAATCAATAGCTTAAAGAGTTTCACAAAAAATCATGCTTGAATGTAAATAGTTTGAGTTAAACCAATATTAACATAACATATTTCAATCAAAATAATGCATATTCAAACTTAATCTCCACTTCTCACATGGGATACTCTCATGATTTTCACTCTTTAAAGTAGTGGTAAAGTGTTTACACTCAATCAATCTCATGAAAACAGTTCTACCATATGCTTGCTTGTCCATCTATTCTCCACTATTTAGATCATGCAACTTCATAAATCAAGAGGTCTTTATTCAAGGTTGTAATGGGGCCAAGGGGTAATAATATGGTTAAAGAATAAAAAGTAAAAGATTTCACAAAGGTTCCAAAGACTTCATAGAATTTAGAGACAAAATAAGATTTTGCAAATATAACTTTCTCAATATTCCTTGGAAGTACATAATCACATAGGCTGAATATTTCATGTTGAGCCTTTACTTCATTCTAACCAACCTTGTAACATTCTTTTTCTTTTCTTTAACTAGAAGTTCAAGAGATGATTCAATTTTTTTTTTCATTTTTTTATGGGAATGTATTTTGACAATGTTCCATTTTCTTCTTTTTTTCTCTTGATTTTTTCCTTTTTCCTCCCCCACACTTATTTTTTGTTCTAACCCAAATTTTCAAAAAGTAACCCTTGCTATTGCAATATGTCTCAAACATTCTAGTCCATCTTTTAGAACAAGGGTAAAGATATAAATGTGTTTAGGCTAGGTGTAAGATGTGGTTACCAATAAAATAGCATATTCAATGTAGGCTCAAATTGGCTCACTAGGGGGATGTTATCTTGGAACATCAATAGGGATGGCTGTTTGGCCCTGGTTATAATCCTAATGCCTGAATCATATTCATGTTATCACATGCATCAATATAGTCTCAAAAAGGTTTAAAGCAAGTTCTAAAGAATCATGTAATCATAAGAGCACTCAAGAAAGAAATTGGATTGATATGTATAATGCATCAATCATATAGGCTCAAAACTCACAAGGATGACTATACAAGTCATTATTAAGTCTAAACATGCTTCTTTCTCAATCAACATATCATATTAACATTGGCTCATGAAAAATAGTATTCAAGCTTAATTCTCATGAAAATCTTACCACTAATGATCAGTTTTAGACCCAATGAAATTCATATCTCATCATAATATTGAAAGGAACTAAAACACACTAAAAACAAACTAAAAAGACTCAAAACAAAAAAAATTGACAACCTAAACTAAGAAACTAAACTAAGAAATCCTAAATTCTTCCCCCCACACTTAATTCTTACATTGTCCTCAATGTAATGCTATCACCCCATATGCAAGAATTATATGTAAGAGAAAAGAACTACTAAATAAAAGAAGAAAAATAACTAAAGAAAATATAAAAGATAGAGGGATGGAGAGTAAGAAATAGCAAATCTGTTTATAATGTGTGCTCTCCATCCAATTGGGTTGCCTCCCAATAAGCGCTTGGTTTATTGTCCGTAGCCTGACTTATCAAAACACAAAAACAAACAAAATTATTAAAAAATCAAAACAAATCAAACTAATGAAACTTAAATAAATCTAAAAAATTAAAACGGAGTAAGAAAGAAAAAGAAAACAAATCTTTTATGGCAGGTTGACAATTTCTTCATTAATTGGGCTGCCTCCCAATTAGCACTTGATTTAATATGTCCAACATAACCAACACCCCTTCTTGGCTTTTTAGGCTTGTCAGGCTCATACATGAAACTTCCCAAATTTGTGCGTTTGATAGAAAGCTTTCTTTGCACAACAGTGGATACATTCTCCATTACAAGTATTATTCCATCATTCTTTGTGGTGCATATCTCATCGAGGAATGGAGAATATTTTGGTACTTGTTGAATAGCATCCACAAACAAGCTATTTAAGGTTTCCGGCATATGTTGTTCATATTCCTCCTCCTTGAACTTTGCGAATCTACTAGGAAAAGGTGGAGAAGAAACATTAGTAAAAATTGGAACCTTAAACGTTACCTCAAGTGCCGAAATACTCTTCTTTGAAATTGAAGCTTCGTTATCTTCAAGAAGGAAATCCATCGCTACTTCTTTCTCATCCTCGGGTTTTCTTGGATTTTCTGATTCATCCTCAAGTTGTGTGGCACTAACATTCTCCTTTGGATCAATCAAAGTTTGGGAAGGGAGTTGTTCATGTAGTTCCTCAGATCCTTCTTCTACCCATCGCGCCACACCACTAGCCAATTGGCTCAATTGAGTCTCTATTTGACTCATCCTTATTGCCATTTGCTTGTTTGTTTCCCTTATATCCTATTGCATTTGCAATTGGTTAGTAGTAAGGGAATTGACAAGATCTTCTAACGAAGTACCTGAGTTTTGAAGTGCGGGCTGCAAAAGATCTGGTTCTTGAGACCATGATTGATTGAAGCTCGATGGATGATTATAGTTGGCATAAGGATCTATTTCTTGATAATTTCTCGAGTAGCCATAATTAGTATGATCGCACCATTCCTCATTGTAAGTGTTTGAGTAAGGATCATACTGTTGTTCTTGGAATCCTGGTTGGCTTTGGTATCCTCCTAAATCATAGGTTGGTTCAAAATTATCTTTTTGGTAGTATGGGCATCAATTGGTTGGATGATCCATCATGAAGCACATTCCATACTGCCTTGATTGTTGAATCTCACTTATGGCCACTTGTTGAACTGGGGAGGTGATATTGGCTCGTTGGTTCTCCATGTTCAAGTATGCCACCAACTCTTCAAGTGTTAGATTGCTCAATTCCATCGTGTTTTGCTCAAAAATTGAAAAGAAAAGCCTGTATGTACAAGAAAAATAAAATTAATTACAACTGAAAATAAGAATAAACCAAGTAACTAATAAGCTAAAGAAATCAATCCCCGGCAACGGCGCCAAAAACTTGATGCACCCAAAAGGGCGTATCTTTATTAAAACTTGCACTAAATATAATATCAATTTTAGAGTATAGTAAAAGCAAGGGTCGAATCCACAGAGATTGGTTTTTAGTTTATAAATTACTAGTTTAAAACTTAAATTCAAGAATAATAAAAGAAAATAGGGTTTTTGAAATAATTTTAAAACTAAACTAAATAAGAAAAGTAAAAAGCAAATAAATAAGATAAAATCAAATATGAGAAAAGTATGGTTAAGGTTTCATTCTCCACCACTAGACATCATTGAAAATCAATTTCAGATCTATCAATATCAATTAGCTATCAAAGTTAACAACCGTAGATAACAACATCCTGTGTTACCCCAATTCTTCCTTAGTTCGTCGTTAAGCAGGACGAACGCCATTACTTAATCTCTAACTATCAAATATCCTAAGATAAACATCATTAGAGTCAAAGTGATAGCAGCTTTATGATGAGAAAGATAGGTTGATCTAAGCAACAAATACATAAACATGGATTCATTCAACTTATGTTATGTTCCACTTCATAATTCCTGAAAACCAACATAATCATGAATTACAAATTGTCATTATTGAATAGAAATCAAGACAATTACACAGATCAAGATTCCTAAACTAGCATTAGATAATTATCAAGATCTATCTAGTTGGCCACCTAAACAAATCAAGACAATATCATGAACAATTCTTATATAAGAACACAAGCAACTTTGATAGAAAACCAATAATAGATAAAATCTCAAAATCAATTACAAAACATGTCTAGGGCTTTGAAATCACCCTTAACCAAAAAGAAGTTTAGCCTAACATAAGCATAAATAATATATACATAAAACTAAAAGGAAAATAAAAGAATGGAGAAGAAGAAGAAAATTGATGATCCCTTGAGTCTCCTCAAAATATTATCATAGTTTGTGGCTCAAAAGATAGTATTTATAAAGCTTTTTTACCTTGAAAACCCTTTCTTGTTGATCAAGGAAGCTAAGAGGCAAAA
Source organism: Fremontodendron californicum (assembly GCA_030761205.1). Taxonomy (NCBI): domain Eukaryota; kingdom Viridiplantae; phylum Streptophyta; class Magnoliopsida; order Malvales; family Malvaceae; genus Fremontodendron; species Fremontodendron californicum. The sequence continues at coordinate 5,276,386 of JAULJL010000023.1, read as the reverse complement.
TAGGGCAAGTTTGGACTTTTTCCCAATTTTTCTCAGTTTTGGAGGCACTAAGGTCGACGTCGCAGCGCCGAGTGGGTTGTCTTAGTGTTTTTGCTCGCTGACGTCAGTTTCGCAACTGCTGCACTATCACGCACTTCGTCGGCTGATTTGGATAACCATCCATTGTCCGATTTAGGCATGTAAACTATAGTTGGAAAGGTATTCAAGTCAGATTTAAAAGTCAAGAAGGAAGTTTCTTCCAATAATGACTTTAACATAATGATTTCCTTGCAACAAGCTCCGCAGGTCAGATCTGCCAGATCATCTAGCACTAAGAACTTGATCTTTTTGACTCCCAAGTCTTCTTCCATCTTGTGATTATGATTTTGTAAGATCTTTACGATCATTATTGACATCTTTTGACTTTATTCTCCTTATTGTACCTAAAATTCAAAAACATAATATAAGTAAACAAGATAAAGATCGAAAGCATAACAAAAACTAAAAGTAGAAAGGCATAAAATGTATATTTTATGAGCTTATCACTAAGCATAAAATATAAGGAATTGATATATGAAAATACATGAATTTAAGCACTTATCAGTTAAACACTCTTATCCATTCCTATGATGAATAGTGCTGCTTGCAAGGAAGTTAGGATAAGCTATGCTTTTAATGATTCTTATAGCTTGATAAAATCAAGTAGGATATTGCAGGATACTCTTCATAAGAAATCACCTATATGAGTATGAAACGTGGCCATTTCAATGGGAATTGATCAGGCTAAATTCTCCAGAGTACTCATAGAAACCAGGACATGTTCAGGGCCAAAATGGATACGACCGTGAGAACCAAAGATGTTCGAAGAGGAATTGCGTGATACTTGTTGTCTTGATTTACACGAAAGGTTGAATAGTTCAAGACATCATGTTCACTAGTTAGCCGAGTAAATCTGATAGTTGTCACTATGGAAGGTTCAAAGCCAAAAACTACCTGTCATGATGCAATAACTCTTCAAAGTTATTCTCTCTCATATTCCGAGTCAGTTCGTCGTTTTAATCAGATAATTTCCATTCATATGGGGGATTGTTGGATATCAATGATTAATTTAAATTTATAAATATGAAATACGTATATCAATATGTAGGTTGTCGTAAGTAGATACACGGTGTATAATTTATGTACATAATTGATGTAGACACCTAATTTTGTCCAGACCACTAAACAGGTATGTTTTCTTCCTAAATTGATATTTCAGAATGTAAAAAGACTTTTTTTATCCTGCAGGTAATACTCCGAGACTTAGTTTAAGAGGGCGAGCATAAGAAGTCAAACTTAAAAAAAGTCAACCCCGGAAAAAGTCAACCCTGAAAAAGTCAACCCCAGAAAGTCAACTATTGAAAAAATCAACCCACTTTCAAAATCAATATTTTAAGTTCAATTGAAAAATGGAGAAAAAAATTTGATAATCCGAGGTCTACATCGAAAGATATGAAGTTCGGAAGTTGGGATTTGGAGATTCAGTAGAAAGGAAACCCTAATCCAAGAAATTTGAGGATAAGTGCTTAAACGACCAAATTGGTCGAAATTGAAGGTTCCAAATGAAAGATAAGCACTGACTACGGTTAATGGAGAAGCCACTTGCAAGAAAAACCGAAAGAAAAGTCAATCCGGGAGAAAATCGAGAATTAGGGTTTTTGGTGGATTTCGATGAAATCGGGAAGAATCATAGAAATGGCCCGACTTGGTAAGAAAAAAGCCCCAATGGATGAGGAACGATTAAAAAGGGATAGCCCAAGGCTCAGTTTGAAGAAAATCTGAGAAACAGACTTGTTTTGAGCAAAACCGGGTTTCGGAAGCAAAAGGGCAAAATTGGAAATTTTGGGAAAAATAGCAAATGGACTCCGAAAATTCTGAAAATTTGAAAATCTCATTCTTAAATCATTTGGAAGAGATTGGCGGAAAAAAACCTTGATTCGGAGTTCGTTTGCAAAATGACCAAATCCCGGGCTTCTCATGTAGTATTTCAAAAAGGAAAATCCCGGAAAAATAGCAAATGAACTCCAAATCTTCTAAAATTTTGCAAATATCATTTTTAAATTATTTGGAAGATATTGGAAAAATAAAATCTTGATTCGGAGTTCGTTTGCGAAATGGCCAAATCCCGAGCCTCCTATGCAATAATTCAAGAAGATAAATCCCGGAAAAATATCAAATGGACTCCAAAAATTCTGAAATTTTGCAAATCTCATTTTTAAATTATTTGGAATATATTGGCGAAATAAAATCTTGATTCGGAGTTCGTTTGCAAAATGGCCAAATCCCGGGCCTCCTATGCAGTAATTCAAGCCGATAAATCCCGAAAAAATACCAAATGAGCTCCAAAAATTATGAAAACTTCCAGATCACACTTTTAAATTATTTGGAAGATATTGGTGAAGAAAAATCTTGATTTGGAGCTCGTTTAAAAAATGGTAAAATGTGGGGGCATGAAAGGGCATTTTTGGAAGAACAAATCCAAATAAATAGAAAACGGACTCGGAAAATTTTGAAAACTTCCAGAACTCAATGTTTTATTATTTTGGAAGTATTAAAAAAATAAAATTTGAATTTGGAGTCCGTTTGATATTTATTTGCATCCGGGGGGCAAAACGGTCATTTCACCCAAGCAACCGAAAAGGGCTTCTTTGGGCCTTTCAAAAAATCAGACTTGGGCTTGAAATGAGAAGTTCTGGCTTTCCAAGGCCCAAAGGAAGGAGAAAGCTTCTGATTTTTCAATCAAATGGCCAAGAATTAAGAGTTAGTTAGAGATTCTCTTTGATCAAGCCATGGTGATTAAGCCACATAGGCCAAGAGAGATGTCAACATTATTCTTGAACAGCTGTAATTTGGGACAGCTGATATGATAATCTAAGGGTGATAATTTCATGATTTTTTCACCTTGAATTATTAGCCATTTGATGGAAAATTAGTTGGGAAAAAACGACAACACTTTTGCATGAGAGAGGGGGGTTTCGGCCAGCTCTAATAGGAGGGCAGAATTCATTTTTTGGGACTTCATTTTTGCTGATTTCTCTTGGTTTTTACTTTGTTTTTCTCTCTTTGGTTGAAAGAAAAAAGAAAAAGTTTAGAAAAGAAAGGAAAGTTTGAAGAGATAAAGATTGAAATATAGCTTCTTGAGGTTGCTCTTGAGCACCAACTCTTGCACTTTCTTGATTTTCCATTCTTGTTTTTGCTATTTTGATTATTATTTGGTGAGTTTCCTTTTTAAATAATTTTTTTTTATTGTTCTTCTTAATTTCTTTCTTCATCTCTTTCTTAAATTTATTTTTTTTACAATTTTTTTTACATTTTTCTCACCATGGCCGAATGGCCTACATTTTTTATTAATGTTGCTGTTTTGTTTATTTTATCATGTTATTTATGTTATTTGCTTTAATCTTGATGTTTTAAGTGTCATTCTACTTCATATACTTGAGTCATATTTTAATTTGGTTTCTTTGTTTGTTGCCATTTATGATTTAAATATCATGTTCTTGCATTTTTAATTTTCTGTTTTCATAATGTTTAAATTTGTTGATGTTTTATATTTAGCATATCAAGTGTTTGTGAAAATGCTTGTGTTGTGTTTGCATGATTTGAGTTTTATATTTTAGTTGAGCATGTTAGTATATCAAGTGTTTGTGAAAATGCTTGTGTTGTGTTTGCATGATTTGAGTTTTATATTTTAGTTGAGCATGTTAGTATATCAAGTGTTTGTGAAAATGCCATGCTTGTTGGAGCTTGAGGCCATTCGGCTACTCCATGTGTTTTGCATTGTGTGTTGCATTTTTGCCATGTTAGTTGGTAGGTTTTTGCATTTACATGACATTTGATTTAGTTTTGCATGTTAGTATACCAAGTGTTTGTGAAAATGCCATGTTTGTTAGAAACTATAGGCCATTCGGCCACTCCTTGAATTGTAGCATTGTATGTGCATTCTTGCCATGTTAGTTGATAGGTTAGCATTTGCATGATATTTGGTTGAGTTTTTGGTTTAAGCATGCTTTGTGCTTGTGAAAATGCCATGCATATTTTAGTTATTAGGTTTGGTTTATTTGCCATGCATGTTCATGCATTTTAGACCTAGGTTGCATTAAATGCCATGCAAGTTCATTTAGGTCTAGGTCACTATATGGATGCCATGCATTTTTTCATGACATTTAGGTTTAAACTCATACATTTCATGCATCATATTTGCTATAATTTTTCATGTGTTTCATGTTCAAGCCACTTGAATAATGACTTAGGACAATTAATGGTTCAAAGTCATGCTCTCTTGAGCACACTTGTGGAAAATTAAAGTTTGTTAAATTAATTATTCTACCTTTGTGATTTTTTTTTTTACTTAGCCAATTTTTATCTAACTTTCAAAAAGTCCTAGCTACTGTTTGTGAGTTATTTTGGGAGTCTTAAATATTTTTACTTTGATTTTTAAATGATTTTATCAAAGGCAAAAATGTATTTTGACAAAACAGTTTTTTCACCCAGTACTCATACTTTCCTGATTTTTCTGGGAATTCATCTTTAATCATAAAATTAAGCTGATTTTTTTCCATGAAGTTTTACATGTCCTGAGTCTCCAGTATCGTATTTAGAATTTTTTGAATTTTTAAAAATAGGGTAAAAAATCGTGGCTGATTAGGAAGTTTAGCTACTGACTTAGGGTAGTTTCTAAGCCTTAGAGGACTAGTGGACTCAGAATTGAATTTAAAGAAAAATCATTTTTCTGTTTTGGTTAAGTTACTTAGAGGGGGCTGATTAGGAAGTTTAGCTACTGACTTAGGGTAGTTTCTAAGCCTTTTTTAAACTCTAAAAATGATTTTTTTTAAGTCTCGGGTTAAGGGTGGTCAAGTTCGGGATTTTAAACTTAGAAAATTAGAACCATTTAAAAAAGGTTTAGCCCAGTTTTTATTTTTAATCTAAGCTTTTCAAAATTGTTTTCAAACAATCACAAAGTATTTTGATTTTAGAATATTTAATTTGACATATTTTCGTAAGGTAGCCGGATATTTTTTTAGATATACGAATTTCCTCAATTAAAGGAAAAAATACATTTCATGCATTGCATTTTCCATATTCATGCATTTTATATAATATGTGATTTTTGCTATGATAATTCCTATGATATTGTTATTATTTTGATTTATATTTTTTTGATGTTATATGGTTTATTCTATGGTTTTGAATATTTCATGATATCCTATGCTTTTTATTTAGTTATTTTTATATTATTTAGCATTTGTTATGTTCATGCATTATTATTTTTATTTTTATTTTCATGCATATTATATGATAGCATTATTTTATATTCCATGTCATTTAAATTATACGCCATATCATTCATATTTGTCATGTCATTTAAATCATTTCATTTCATATAGACTATGTATGTTACTTAGGTCATTTCATTTCATGTAGAATATATTATATTACCTAGGTCATTTCATTTCATTTAGGATATATCATGTCATCTAGAATATTTTATTTCATTTAGATTATATCATATGACTTAGGATATTGCATTTCATATAGAATGTATTATGTTACATAGGTCATTTCATTTCATTTAGAATATATCATATAACTTAGGATATTTCATTTCATTTAGAATATGCTAAGACATTTAAATCATATCATATCATTTAGGGTGCATTATATTATTTAGATTTTGCTATGTCATTTTATTTATGTCATGCATATACATATTCATTTCTTTTAAATGTTTTCAAAAAAGGATAATGATTTTCAATAAAATAAAGATATTCCCGAGTTAAAATAATTCATGAGTTCTCTGTCGGGTTTGCTGGGGAGGATATCATCAATTATTATTAATAACGGAATATCTTCTTTTAAAAAAGAATGATTCGGAAAGTTTTCCAAAATTAATAAAAATTTCTATATTTCGCCACGTTTGTTGGGGAATATAAGAAAATTTTGAATTTATAAATTTCGAATCATTTTCAATTAAAAATGGAATTATTTTTCTTCAAATTGGGAATTAACTTGAAATACTAAATTCAAAACCAACTTTATACCGAGATTTGAGATAACACACGATTAATAAGGTACCGTTTTATACGGGCGTTTTGGGGGTGTTAATCCTTCCCCATACGTAATTGAGTCCCGAACCCGTTTCTTTGATTTCTCTAGTTTTAAACGCAGACTTGAAATTGGTTTTTAAAATGTTTTAATTAATTTTTAAAATATTTTATAAAACCAGTTTTAATAGGTGGCCGATCACACCTAGCTAAAATAGATTGGTGGCGACTTCATGTCTTTTACAAGGTCATTTTCAAAACCTTCATTTATCTAGAGGAATTAAGTCGATTTTTTCTCGATTTTTTAATGTCACGCTTAACGAATAATAAAGTCTTGCGATGAGACTCGTTATTTTTTAGGTTGCGACAATTGATATCATGTTTGAATGAGAAATTAATCTCAAAGGTACCCACTTGAAGAGGAAGAAGTTGGTTGAAGTTGTGCTTGATGTGGAATCCCACATTGAACAAAGAAAGGCTTAAGCTTGTAGTTTATATAGGCTTAGGTTCCAAGTTGGGTTGGTCCTCAAGGGGCACCCAAGTTTTTGTGAAGGGTGAGGACCTACACAAAAATAGGCTACCACACACACGCGCGCCGCCTAGCCGAGTCAAGCTGGGCTGGGTCGGGTTTGAGTTTGAGTTTGAGTTTGGGTCAGTAATTAATTTTTTACTACCCAACCGACTTAATTTTTTGGTCCAAACCGAACCGACATTACCAGTCTAACCAACCAGATAATTATGTCTGATTAAGACATGCTTGTTCGGTCAGGACCAAACCGGTTTCTTTTCCCAACAATATTGTCGGTTCAGTTCGGGTCTGTCTATTGACCAACAGGTTCTGTCCAAATGGTTTGACTGTTCGAACAGTCTCCTACTTCCTTATAAATACAGACTTCAGAGTCTGTTTATTTAACCAATTCACTGACTGTTTCTGAGTTCTGTCTTGTGAGAAAGACTGACATCTTTTCTGGATCGCCGTGTTGCTTCGAATGTGCTCTCGACAGCAACGTTATTGAGGAGGCCTGGGAGACAAATTGCAATAGACTGTAAGCACCATAAGGACAGGCAATAATCGTCTTAAGGTCAGAGGTCAAACCTTGACTCGATATTCTATTTTTTGGTTCTATCGAAAACTGTGAGTATATGTTATTTTCTTTAATGTCCATATATTCGTATATTTGAATATTTATATATATATATATATATATATTCTGATATGCCAGAATTATTTTATATATATATATATTCTGTTCATATATTATATTTATATATATATATGCAGTAATGAAATTGCTAAATGCCTACTACTTTCCTAACTGATCATGAATTTTTTCTTCAAAAAATTATAACTACAATTAATTAAAATATATAATTTATGTTTTGTAATTAAATTACATTTTTTCACTTTTTGTTTAAAGAATCAATATATTGGTGGAGTTTAAAATTTTAAATTATTGAATGGTCTTTCAAGCAAGAAGAATTCTTAATATTTTTATTTTTTTCTAAGATTCAATTTATGTGGAAAATATTTAAATAGTATAATCATAAATTCATTAAGATAATATAAAATAATGAAACTTTAAATTGTAAAAAAAAAAAAATAGAATCAAGCAAAATTTAAAAATATATTCGTAATCATATCACCAAAAAGATAAATTAGTAAAAGAAAAAAGAAAACTTAATTGCAAATTAAACAACCACTTGTTTCAATTTTTTAATAGGTGTTTATAGACATCACTTAAAAATTATTTTATGGATTTGTTTAATTGATGCCTATAGATGCTGGTTAAAAATTATTTAATTACAAATTTAGAAAAGTTTTTTCATTTAATAAATTACTTTTAGGGTGCATTTGGATGAAGAATTTTAAAATTTTGAAGAAATTTAAAATGAAGGCATTTAAAAATGTATCATTTCAAAATACTAGAATTTGTAATTGTTTTGTTTCGATAAATTTTTTTAGAAGGAAATTCAGGCAGTTGAAATTTCATGAAATAAAAAAATAATTATAAAATAGGAATAATGATATTAAAATTAAAAATACATATATGTATTAAAAAAATATGCAATATGAGTATCATTAGATTCGTAAAAATATATAGATATTATTAATAATATAAAAATAAAAAATATATATCATAATTAAATAAAATGATAATTTATTTTTTTAGTTTTGTATTTTATAGTGGGCCACTAGAATAAAGTGAGAGAAAATTTTGAGAAATTTTGAAAAACCACTTCTTTAGGTGAAATTTCAAAAGAGAATTTGAAGTGCTCAAATCCCTTTTTGAAATTCCTTATAAATTTTGAAATTCTCCCTCTTTTTTACCCAAACAAGTAAATTCATTTTTAAACTTTTGAAAACATTGATTGAAATGAAATCCCTCCTTCAAATACCTAATCCAAACACACCCTTAGTGAATTCAAAAAAAAGTAATTCGTTAATTGTATTTTTCCCTTAACCAATGTTACTAGGCATGAGTTAACGTTTCTGTTATTTAATTATTATTTTAATTTTTTTGGGTATTTAATACATTATTTTAAACTTTTAATAGTTGAGATGTCTTCTTAAGTTATTCTTAATAGTTTATATTCTTTCCATCCCATTTTTTTCTTTTTTTATCTCTAAAGCTTTGATCTCAATGTATTTTATATTAAGATTTTTTATTTTTAATTTACCAAAATAAAAAATCATGAAAATTACATTTAAAATATAAAAAAGTAATTATCAAAAAACAAAGTTTTAGAGAAATATAATTCACAACGGAAGAATATTATTTATCATTCAAGAAGGAAAAGGAAACATAAATTTGGGAATAAAGAAAAGGAAAATTGTATTCGGTGTTAGAGGTATTTATCGGTGGGATTAGGCCAAGCTAAGTCCGTTGACATTTTTATATCCTAAGTTCGGGTTTAGGTTCGGCCTATCAATTTAATTAAAAATATTTAAAAAAATTAATATATTTTGATTTAAAATAAAAAACAAATTATTAATAAAATAATATCATCGATTGAGCTAAAAATCTTATCTAAGGTTCGGTCAAAATCGTTGTGGTTAAAATTTATAATTAATATATTATTTTTTTAATTTTGCAATAATAATGCATTAAATGAGAAATAATTTTTAAATAATATTTAGGGAAAAATACACAAACTCCTTGAGATTTACTAAAAAATACACTTACCCCCTATAGTTTGAAAACTATCCACTTACCCTGTGAGGTTAGAAAAAACAAACTAACCTCCTAGCCTTAAACCATAAGTAAATTTTAAATAAAAAGATAATTATGCCATTGTTAATTATTAATCATATATTTTTTTATTTTTTTTACTCATTTTTTAATTACAAAATAATAAAAATTTAATTAATTTTAAAATTATCTTTAATTACTATAAAATTAAATTCTAATTATATTATATTCTAATTCATGTAAATGTTAAATATTTTAAACTTAATTTTAATTCAATTATATATTAGTTTTGAGATGAATTCATTAAATTATTTTTATTTAAAATAAATTAATTATCATTGTTTAAAAAAATTAAAGGTAAAAAATTGATTAAAATAAAAAGAGAGAAATAAAGGAGAAGAAAAAGAAAAAAAAAAAAGAAAAAAAAAATAACTATCAGTATCATCCATGAAATTTTATTGAAATTAAAATTACCTCTATTAGTTTGAAAATCATATTTTATCTCTCTAAAAAATATTAATATTAGGATTTCATTAATCAAACTAATATTTATTCAAATTTTACTTTAAATATTAAAAATACCATCATTTTATTTATTTTTCCTTTTTTTTCTTTTAATTAATTTTTTTATCATTAAAATTTTTAAAATAATTTTTATTTATTTATTTAACATAAAAATAATTTAATGAATTCATCTCAAAGTTAATATATAATTGAATTAAAGATAAGTTTAAAATAGTTAACATCTACTTGCATAAAAATTGATTAAAAAAAAGGAGAAGAAAAAAAGAAAATATAATTATCATCCATGGGAATATTAACTTGAAAAAATACATTTTATTTCTCTAAAAAAGTAACTAATGTTAGGATTTCATTAATCAAATTTATATTTGTTTAAATTTGACTTTAAATATTAAAATCCTAATTTTATTTATTTTAGTCTCTTTTTTCATTTTTTTTTTGTTTTAATCAATTTATTTATCATTAAACTTTTTAAAATGATTTTATTAATTTATTTCAAATAAAAAAAAGTAATACATTCATCTCAAAGTTAATATATTGAATTAAAGATAAGTTACTTTTTTCATTATTTTGTAATTAAAAAATGAGTAAAATGAATAAATATATATATATGATTAATAATTAACAAGGATATAATTATTTTTTATTTAAATTTTACTTAAGGTTTAGGGCTCAGAAGGATTAATGTATTTTTTATCAAATTTTAAAATAATAAATAAATAATTTCAAACTATAAAAAATAAATGTATTTTTTAATAAATCTGAGCTTATGTTAATGTACTTTTTCCTAATATTTAACTAACTATAATAAATGCTCATAGGCACACGTTACACAAATTCCAAAAAATGATAAGAAAAACAACAACTTTAGTAATTTACCATCAATCTTTTAATTGGTTCAAATTTATCATCATAATTTTAATTTTGGAATAAATTTATCACATACTTCAAATTTTAAAACAATTAAAGAATATTCGATAGAAAATTATGTTAAAAATTATATTACAATTAAAAAATAATTTTAAAAATGATATGATTGGGAAAAACAATCATGAAACTAAAATACAAAAATTCCTTTTTATTTATTTTCTTTTATTATCATGATATTGTTATTAAAGATAATAGCACAAAATCCAAATTTTTATTTATTTTTTTATTTCATCATGATATTTTTTAGGGTGAATTTGAAAAACATACAATCAACAATATAATAATTATTAAATGGTATAATGAGTAAGAATTATTTGAAAAAGAGAAATGAAAAATAAAAAATTGTTAAGAAAAAAATTATAAAGGCAAAATTATTCTTGTTAAAAAAAACTTCTCTTCTCTTTTTTCTCTTTTTTTTTAATTTACTTTTTAATTAAAAAATAATTTTTTATAATTTTAAAAAATAAAAATTTTATTTTTTTTATTTACTTTTTTTAATTAAAAAATTTTAAAAATAAAATTTATTTTTTTGTTTTTTTAAATTTGAAATTTGAAATTAAAAAAAAAAAAAATTTTAAATTTATTTTCAATTAAAATTTTAAAAAAATAATATTTTTTTTAATGAGAGGAGAAAGGAAAAATATGTTTTTTTTTATTAAAGACAATTTTTTCTTTACAATATCTTTTATAATAATTTTTTTTTTAATTTTTCTCTTTCAGATAACTTTTATTCAATAGATCATTTAACCATTATTTGACTAATGAGAACATATTTTTCAAATTTATCCTATTTTTTAGAGCATATATATCACATCATATTTTTCCAGTTGGTTTTAACATCTTTTATTATATTTTTTAGAACTTTTAATAATAAATCAATTTATAATAAAAAAAATTGTTGAAATTTTTTTAATTATTTTAAAATTTAAAACATAACGATAAATTTACTCTAAAATAAAAATATAATAATTATATTAATTAAAAATTAATAATAAATTTATACCATTCACCAAAATAGAGTGATAATTCGTAATTGAATCTAACCAACAAAAAATATATCACGTAATAACAAATCTATTGGGATCTAAAAAATAATAAATAAAAGGAAAAGGAAAACCAAATGAAAAACGTAATATACGAGCAAAAAAATATATCATGTCGGTGATAAAAAAATCGAATCGAAACGATTGATCCTGATTGAATTGAGAATTTGCAATTTATTTGATACGATGCATATAAAAATTGGATACATAGTGAATCATTTTTTTAATTTTATTATTTTTTATTGAAAATTATTTATAAATGATAAAATTTAAATTTTTAATTTTTTAATCATATAATAAAAATTATATCATTAAAATAAACATTTTTTTAACTAATAATTATATTTAATATTTATTTAATAATTATTTTATTTTCAACGATTTAATTCGAATCCGAAAGTCGACCAATTCAATCCAATTTTGTCAACATTACATTGATATCTGTCTATGCTAGATGACGCAAGCAATTGCATAACAGCACCCTCGTATTTTGACTTTTGTCTTAAAAGAAATAGTGTCGGTAAACACTAAAGAATGAATATTTTGAAAAAGTAATATTTATGGACCAGTGACGTAAGCAATGGCATATTATACAATCCTTGTAGTAGAAGATCCTAGAACAATTATTGAGTGATGGAGCCAAAACAAACTTAAAAATAAACCTAGAAAAAAAATGAAATAATTCGGAATTTTAGAGATAATAATTTTTTATTGATTTACAGAATCATTTATTTATGTCAGGAAAGTAATAGAAAGACCCAAGAACCCTAAACTTTTTGTCTATAAATATACTGATAAACCTTTTCAGTTTCAGAAATCAGAGAGAAAAAAAAGAGATCAAAACCAAAACAAACCCAAGTTATAGCTTTAGTTTTGAGTTGAGATTTTCAATCTTTATTTGTTTTAGTTTTATATCAGAATGGCAGATGAAGTAGTTTTGTTGGATTTCTGGCCAAGTCCATTTGGGATGAGATCGAGGATTGCTTTGGCTGAGAAAGGGATAAAATATGAGTACAAGGAAGAAGATTTGTGGAACAAAAGTGATTTGCTATTGAAGATGAACCCTGTTCATAAGAAAATCCCAGTTCTTATCCATAATGGTAAACCTGTTTGTGAGTCACTCATCCAGGTTCAGTATATTGATGAGGTTTGGCATTCTAAATCTCCTTTGCTTCCTTCTGATCCTTACCAAAGAGCTATTGCTAGATTCTGGGCTGATTTTGTTGACAAGAAGGTATTTTCTTTTCTTTCTTTTTGCTACTTTTTTTTTTTTTTTCAAGTCTTAAGTTTCTTTGATTTGGACTTTGAAATTTGATTGATAGGCTGATTTGATTTCGATACCTTGTTTTTGGCTTATATAAAAAACCCCTGTACTAATTTTTTTTTTTGGTAACTAAATTTTTTTGGCCCATTTCGATATTTATGGTATAATTTTTTGTCCAAATCAAATTCAAATCAGATACCTAATTGGGTTAAAAATTTATATTATAAGTCCCCGAAATAGATCAAAAATTTTTTAAGATCAAAATTTAAGGCTTTGTTTTTTTTTTTTTTTAAATTTTTTTAAATTTTTTTGGGTGCAAAGGATGTAAGATCTAAGGGTCCGTTTGAATCGTACGGTTTGATGCATGTAGTTTTGTGGGGATTTGCCACCATTGACACCCCAAATCACCGTTTATCCCTTTATATATTTTTTTAATATAAATATAATTTTAATTATTTTTAACATAAATATAAATTTATTTAATATAAATATAATTTTTAATTATTTATTATATATATATATATTTTAATTTAATGTTTTTAAGATCATATATTTTGTTTATTATAATTCACCGTTGTAGTTAAATTCAAATACATATATCATCATTGATTTTAGTCTTATTATTATATTAATTAAATTTATCGTTATTTTTATTTTTAATCTTATCGAAATCAATCTCATCAAAATAAAATGATAAAATCTAAGAGGGCATTAGAGAAATTAGGAAGGAAAATTTACAAGTACTTGAATGTTTGGGATCCACCTCATTCATAAGTGAAATATTTGGGTTAAACCTTAAATTCAAAAGCTTTCCGGGCAAGTCTAATCTAGTCAAATTGAGTTGAATAGATTTTTATTTTTTTTATAAGTTATATTGGGTCACATAACTAGAGATAATATTCTTTTATTTTCATAAATTTTCATTTCTCCTATGTCATCATTTGAATTCGAGATCGCTAAGATGGAATTTGTATTACTCTAACCATTGAGATATTTCTTTAGAGTCTGAGCAGAATTTTATCTAGCTAGCTCGAGCTTAGTTTAGTTCAACTTCTTATGTTTTCAATCTAGCTTGTGTCAGAACTTGAAAATGATTAATTTTTTAATCAATTTATATAATTAACATGATCAGTTTAGAAAGTTTGATGTTATTGGTTTAAAATTTCATGCTCATCCACAAATAAGTCAAATTATTTTGATAAATTTCTAGACGATATTGGTTGGTTGACCAACTTTCAAGCTAATATTCTAGTTGGAATTTTTTAACTTGTCACTATAAAAAACTAGATCTAATTAGTAGTGATAATAATTGATGGCCATGATTAGTTGATTATTGTTCTTCATATAGTTTGGATTCCTCCAATTCTCAGTGGAGATTGGAGGAAAGGTTAACTATTTAGGGAGAACACAAGCATTTTCTTGATGTTTTATTGTTTACTAGATAAATGCCCGTGCGTTGCTGCGGACATGTTATCTGATTATGTTATCTGATTTGATAGAATACTTCGTAATAAATTCGGAAGATAAAAAAAACAATAACACTAACTAAAGGTGAAAGAGTAAAGAGCAAGGAATAAGATAATCTGTATGGCATAATAATATATTCTATGTGCTGAAAATAAAGTAAACATTAAAGTCATAAAAGAAAAATCAGATTAGAGAAGGCAAAAAAAAAATTGATGGCCGACTCAATTGAATGAATAATAAAAATTGTTTGTACATGTATCAAATCATCTTTATCAAAGATAGATTATAGAAACGAAAACTCAAATGAAACTCAAAAAAACAAACAAAGATCTTAGAAACCAATCATAATCTTTTAAAAAAAAAAAAAGAAAAGAGAAAAAGAAAAAGAAAAAGAAAAACATGCAATAGCCAACAGTAAGAACAAAGAAAAAAAATGGCTTTTGAACACACAAAAAAAAAAAATTGAAAGAACTCGTTGAGAAAAAAAAGGAAGAAGAAGAAGAACCTGGAATAATTGGGGGATAAGAACAAAGAAAGCAATTTTTTTTTTTTTGCAACTTTTCCTCCCCTCGTTCGCTCCACCCAACCGGCCCTTTGAAACAAAACAAAGTTTTGTTATTTCTAAATACTCAGTCGAAATAAACTAAAAAATTAATTAAAATGATTTTATTAACCCTAAAATTATTGCTTAAGTCATTGCTTAGTTGGCTGGTTATGATTTCAATTTCCTTAGTTCTGGCTCCATATTGATTTGGAGACAGTTTTTAAAGGAAGTTATAGATAATCATTTAATTGAATGTTTTCCATGTTAAGGGGGAGAAGAAAATAAATATAGAAATTATTGATTGACTAGGACTTTATGCCTTCATGCACTTGTTAGTTTCCATATTGTCGTCTCTTGACTTAATCTTGTAAAGTTGAAATCAGCATGATTTGTCCACTTAAATACTTTAGTCTTCAATTGTCCAATCATCCTTTACAATAATTGTGATTACTAAGATTCTAGGAGTTTGTTTTGATTTGGGTGGTTTATATATATATATATATATATATATATGAAAAGCATTTTTTACATGTTTTTATAATTTTTTATATGATTTATATTTATTTAATTCGATTGTTGTATTTCATGTTTTATTCACGTGCATTATGAGCAAATTTAAAATGTTTCACTATTTGTTTGATGTAAAACAATTTCAACCGATAAATATATATTAGAAAGATAATATTCTCGATCGATATAATAGAGACATCAGATTGATTTCTAACATTACGTACACGAAAAGTATAATTATATTTTTTAAATTCAACGGTTGGTTTGTTAAAATATTAATAGTATATGAAATTATAAAAACGTATAACATTAATTAATTTTATATTAATGTAAGTAGATTTTTACTTTTATATATATATATATATATATATATATCTTGAAAAATGAGGATTCGAACTCGATTTTATATATATATATATATATTAACCTTTTAGTCAAATGTTTGGATGCAAAAAACTAATAAGTATTTTTCTTGATAATATAGAACCTTTTGTGCCTAAATTATTGTTTAATGAAATGCAGATGTATGACATGGGGAGTAAAATATGGAAAACTAAGGGAGAAGAACAAGCAACAGCAAAGAAAGAATTTATTGAAAGCCTGAAGCTGTTGGAAGGAGAGCTTGGGGAGAAGCCATACTTTGGTGGAGAAAATCTTGGTTATGTAGATGTTGTGTTTGTTCCATTTTATAGCTGGTTTTATGCCTATGAAAAGTGTGGCAACTTCAGCATTGAAGCAGAGTGTCCCAAGCTGATTGCATGGGCTAAAAGGTGCATGGAAAAGGAGAGTGTATCCAAGTCTCTTCCTGACCAAGAAAAAATCTATGGCTTTGTTTTGCAGTTGAAGAAAATCTTTGGAATTGAGTAAATTTTGGAGAGGCTGAGGCTAGGCAAGACTATTACTACTTTTAATTACCATGTTTTTTTTTTTAATGTTTTCAAATAAATGGCAAATGGACATATAGGTATGCCTGGTTGGCTTCTGTTATTCGGGGTGAATGTTTTTTTTTTTTCCTTCTTTTCCTGTTTTGAAAAGAGCACTTAGCTGTGCTTGGGATTATGATTTGAAATTTGGAGTTAATAAAAAGCAAGTAATTATATTCCTGTATAAGTATCTTCTTCATCTTGGTTGTAGATGGGTCAGGGTTGTGGTTTGATTTTTTTTTTTTTAATTTAGGTTCAACTTTGAGCGGGTTGATTCGGATCATTATTCATAATAATAATAAAAATTTAAAAATATTTTTTATTAATATTTCTATATTTCTATAATTAATTTTTTTTAATAATAAACATTGATTTAAATTGAGTTGAGTCGGTTTGAATCATAAATTCTTTTATTCATGATTGATTCAATACGGATCGTTCAAATCGGACGAATTATTCAATCCATAACAAATCTATTTGACTGTCCATGTCCATGGTCCATTAATTAACTTCCACAAGATTAGGATGAATTATCATTGATGTCATTTTTGTTTTTCTATTTTAAGAATATTTTTTTTCTAATTTCTACTAAAAACACTAATTATATTTTTTAAATAACTTGTAATAGTTAAAAGCATAATGTTATATGAAAAAAATTATATATGTATCAAAATGATATAAAACAATTATATTTTAATATAATGTCACATAGATTTTTTTTAAATTAAACATGTTTATCAAGTATGGCCATATTCATACTAACACAAATATAAACTTTTTAAGATTTTTTATGTTTTTCTTTTTTTCATCACAATTAAAATACACAAAAATTTGCATATTTGATCTCTTCTCTTTAGATTGTTAGGGATTTTTAGTACGATCAATTTAACAAAATTACAAAAATATATAGCTATTCTATATATATATATATATATATATATATATATATATATATATATATATATATATATATATATATATATATATATATATATATATATATATATATATATACAAATAATATTTTTAGAGTTGAGTGGGAACTTCATTTGGCTACGCCCTTGGAGTTAAGTCAAATCTAAACATTTTAATACTTTTTTTTTAGAATTAAGCATTTTAATACTTGATTCAAGAAGCACTTGTGAATTTAATCGTATTTTTAAATGTTTAAAGTAAAATACAGTATTTTTTTTCTATATACAATTTAATTTGGATTTAAAATTCATTATTTGAGTTGTTAATATCGATTGAAATTCAGTTAGGTTCAAATAATTTCAATTTTATTATTTAGTTAAACCATAAAACACAAAACTCGATTGAGATAGAGCTTTGAGTTTCCTAATCGAGCTAAGGTTGAGCTTGGGATGAACATAATATCAAGTATCAATTTAACTTGGCTTGATTTCGCTTCCCACTTCGAAATGTGATGAGGGTGAAACCCTTTAAGTAGTTAGTAAATAGCCCTTCAACTTTTGGTAAAAAAAAAAGAATTAAGATTAAATTTATATAATATTGAAATTTGTTCATTTACTTTAATTTTATTGATTTTTAGCCAAAAAAATAAGAAAATTGAAATATTGTATAAAATATTTGTTAAAACAAGTCACAATTTAAAATCAAGTTCATTATTCTTTTTGTACAAAAAATTAATCAAATTAAAAATTTTAATGATAAAATTCAATTAAACTACAGCAACAATAAAAAAAATTCAATATTAACCCATATTATTATTCTTAATCTAAAAAAATAATAAAAAATAACCCTTCAACTTCTCTCATGCCTTTTGAAGACTGTGTGATAGTAGGCGCTTAAGCCCAAAAAATAAGTAAGCCCATAAATTAGTGTTATTTTTGGGTTTGGATCAAAGTTATGGGTACCTAGCAGTATCGGTCAGTACGTATCGTTTTCAAGATAAACCAAAACGGTATTAGTGTCGTTTCGTTTCAGTTTTGGTACCGGCCCGTACCCGTCGTACCGGCCTGTATCGGTCAGTACCGGTCCGTACTTGTTGGTACAAGATTTTGATTTTTTTTTTAATTTTTTTATTTAAAAATTCACTTATTTGAATTTTTAAACCAATTTCAATATTTTTTGTATCATGATATTTTTATTTTTTTCATAATTATATTTAAAATATATATATGTTCATTAAATTAGGTTATTGGATATAATTAATAATAATTTACTATATTTTTTTAATATTTTAATATTTATTTTACCTATTTAATGTTTAAAAATTTTAGATATTAAATATTTAAAATTTATATTTGTATAAAAACATATATATATATATATATGCATGTAATGGATTTATATTTGTATGTGTATATAATATATATTTTATTAAAAAATTTGAAAATAAACTATACATATAGATATAGGAAAAAATATTTAAAAAATGCCGGTAAACCCGAAACGATACGCCGAAACACACCGATACCGGTACGTATCAATATCAGAACAAAAAAGATACGCCGACCAGTACTGTACTGACTACCTTGGTTTGGATTTCTTTTATTTTCGGCCAAGGGTTTGGATAGTTTAGGTAAATTTGATAATGTGTATTCATGCTATTTTTACGTATCATAATTATGTTTAAAATATTATATATTTATATAAATTTTGATACGTTAATTATTCGTGTTATATAGATTTTGATGATATATTCGTGTATTCTTATCGTATTCGTATTGTTTTTTTCATATCATATTGTGTTTTTCATCTTATTTTAATTATTTTTTTCGTGTTATGTTTGTATCGTGTAATCGTATTGTGTATAAAATTACCAGATTTAAGTTTAGGTAGTTATTTTAAAAAACAAAATAAAATAAAATTGAAAGGTATCTAGACAAAGCTGTCCTAGTTGGGTGCGGTGGGTGAAGCTTATTATTTGAGCTTCCAAATTTGGGTTGGACTGCAAAAATACGAAAGAAAAAAAATTATAATATAATTTCTTTTATGTTAATTAGCTTCCATTTTATTTATAAAAAAGTTTGAAAAAAAAAAAGAAAGAAAAGTAAGTAATAAAAGTTGAAATTAAATCTAAACTGCATTACAAGAATTGTCTTGCATAATTTTTTTTTTTGTCTTTCTTAATTTCTTGTCCCCTTTGAAATATAAACTCTTACACTATGTTTGATTGTAGGTAATGGAAATGCAATGCAGCCCATATTCAGTGGGCTCATACCATTCAACAGTTTGATTAAAAAAATTTGCTGAATGCCTCATTCATCATTCCGGGAGTGGGCTGAATAGCCATTTAGCCACTCCTCTTTTGAATTGGCTATTCAACCTGTACCGTAATAAATAAATAAAAAATAATAATAATAACATCATGAACGGTTCTTAAAGTTTATCAAATTTGTAAATATAATACTTTTACTTTAAAAATGTCTATTTTGATACTTAAAGTTTACACTCCATGTGCTATTGTAGTACCTGTCAGTAACACCGTTAAAAATTGATGACGTGGCTTTTGTATCAAATGAAAACTTGACACATGGCACAATAAAAGATGCCACGTGTACTAACTAAAAATTATTATTTTAATTTTAAAAATAAAAATAATATTATTTTAAAAATATAATGATGACACGTGACATCATATAATGATGACATGTGGCATCATATAATAATGCTACGTGTATTAACTTAAAAAAATTTAATAAATATTTTTTTAAAATTTTAAAAATTTAAAAATAATTAAAATAATTTCATATTTAATTTTTGTAATTTTTTAATAAATATTTTTTAAAAAAATTAAAATAATTTCATAATTTAATTTTTGTAATTTTCAAAAATAATTTTTTTTAAAATATATATATTTTTAAAAATTTTAGATATTATAAATTATTTAATATTTAATTTTAAAATATTTTCTATTTTAAAAATAATTTTAGTTAAATATTTTAATTTTGTTATTTTTTAAAATTTTGAATTTAAAAAATAAAATTTAATTTTAAAAAATATTATTTAAATATTATTATTATTTTAATATAATTTTTTAAGTTTTTTTTAAAAAAAAAATAGATATTAATTATTAAAATAATTTTTATTTTTAAATATTTTTTTATTTTTTAAATATTTTTTACAAAATTTCAGATATTAATTTTTATTAAATCAGCTGCTGCCACGTGTCATCACCTGATTGATAAATGTCAAATCATCATTTATATTTAACGATATTAAGTCAAAGTACTACATTGATACAATTGAAAATACATATATCACATTAACAAATTTAATAAAATTACAGCACTATTCATATTATCCCAAAAAAAAATTAGTCCACATTATCCCAACCTAACACCATTGCTTTTACTGCAATTTTTACCCAACACCATTACTGTCACTGCAATTTCTCTTCTCATTGTTTAACCATTCCGAAATCAGTTCCTCTCATCTTCTTCATTTTAATCCTTTTCATCTTTTTCACATTTTCATCTTCTTGATTTTTCATATAGATTCAACATCAAGCAATCGGATCAAAAAATTAAAAAAAAAAAATGAAAGGAAAACAGAGGGGAAAAAGAAAGAGAAACTGAATTTTTGTTCTTCTATAAAATAAAATAAAAACCGTAAAGCAATTGATCTACTACCGACTGAGATCCGTAACGTAAATATCGATTTTTGTTTACTTTCTAGGCAACCAAACAGAGTGAAGTAGAGAAAGGTAAAATTCGGTATTCTTACAAAATTTTTTTTTTTTTTGTAGATTTAAGCAACTGATGATAAAAGGAAATGATTTCTTGAACTGGTTGTTTGTCGTTGGATTTGGCCTATCGCTCTGCCTGATTGTTTCTTTTGCTACTGAAAAAGAAAGAAAAAAAAATTTCTTTGCCTAATGAAATCTTCTTCCTCTTTTGATTTGAGAAAACAAATATAAAACGAAAATTGAAAAAGCAAAATCGAAAAAGTTAATAATTTTTTTTGTCTAATTCATCAAGCCAAATAACCGTAGCTTACAAAATTAATATCGGCTTTATATAATTTGGGAAAAAATAAAAAGTTTAATAAATAATATATAAAATTATTTTTAAATATCATTTTTTACATTTATTCTTAAATTATTTTAAATATTATTTTTAATTAAAATATATAAAAAATTATTATTATTTTTTTTTTTGATTTATTATTAAATTTTTATATATTATAACTTATAATTTAATATATAATATAATTTAAGAGATTAATAAAATAATTTTAGGTTTATTAAATAAAAATATTATTATTTATATTAAGGATAAATTAATCTTTTTGTGTTTATTTTTTATCTATTCTTTAACATCATTTTAACCAACCAAACAAAATAATAGTATTCTTCTTTTACTCCATTCAACCAACCAAATTATTTATGCTTCTCTTCCAAAAGAATAATGATAATTAAAATAAAAATAAAAATTATATTTATTTTAATTCAATTCCAACAATTATTATTGATAATTAAGATTTCATTTGGTTATCAGGTACTTTTTACTTTTATTTCTTGAAAAATTGTTTAAAAAAGTAAATGAGAAAAAACAAATTATAACTGATTAAAATTATATAAGGGACTAAAAAATAATAGAGATTCTAATATATGATTGTTCTATATATAAAAATGATCATGAATTTTTTCCTCAAAAAATTATAATTATTTAAAAATATAATTTATGTTTTATTTTTGTAATTTACACTTTTTCCCTTTTGTTTGAAAAAGTAATAAATTGGTGGAGTTTAAATTATTGAATGCTCATTCAAACGAGAAGAGTTCTTATTATTTTTATTTTTTTCTAAGATTCTTTGTGAAAAATATTTCGATAGTATAATCATAAATTCATTAAGATACTATAAAAGAGTGCAACTTTAAATTATAAAAAAAAAAAATCAAGCAAAATTTAAAAACATATTCATAATCATATTACGAAAAAGATATATTAGTAAAAAAAAAAAAACGAAAAGGAAAATTGAATTGCAAATTAAACAACCACTTTGTTTCAATTTTTTTATGGGTTCGGTAAATAGGTATTTATAGGTACCGATTAAGAATTATTGAATGGATTTGTTTAATTGGTGTGTATAATTATTAGTTAAAGATTATTTGATTACTAATTTAGAAATTTTTTTTACATTTAATATATTACTTTTATTAAATTCAAGAAAAAATAATTCATTAATTATTTTTTTCTTTCCTTTAGTATCACTTTAATCAATGTCATTATTAATTAATTATTAATATCACTTTAATCAATGTCATTGGTTAACATTTATCTTTTTTAATTATTATTTAAATTTTTTTTTTTACATTTAATACATTATTTTTATTTAATTTTAAACAAAAATAATACATTAATTACAATTTTTTTATAAACTATTTAACATTTTTTTAATTATTTTTTTCTTTCTATTTTAGCATTTATTTTAATAATATATATTTATCAAATGATATTTGATATGAGTGCCCTTTATCTCCCACTGTCCCACAATCCAATAAGTGGCCCTCCCTTCTCCAATCCAAGATAACCCCATTATTCTCACAAATCAAAATCCCCTTTCTTTCTCCAATATTTTCTGTTCATCACAAACAATTCCCACCCAAAATCCATCAAATCAAACCCAAACTATCAATGGCTTCTCTTCAGCAAACTTCAATAATCTCTCTACAATCCAAGCTCCTCCCATCTTCCCAACTCCCCAAAGCCCTTCCTTCTCTCAACCTCTCTTTCTCAGCCACTTTCCCTTCCCTTAAACTCTCCACCACTCGCCCTCTCCAAGGTGGCACCAAGATGTCAGCTACAGCTGCTTCCAGCTACGCTACAGCTTTAGCTGATGTAGCCAAATCCAACAACACCCTGGATGCCACCAGCTCCGATGTTGAAAAAGTCGAAAAAATCTTCTCTGACCCTCAAGTTCTCGACTTCTTTGCCAATCCCATCATCGACATTCTCAAAAAACGTCAGGTTTTGGATGAAATTGTTGAGTCTTCTGAGCTCCGGCCTCACACTTCAAACTTTTTAAACATCCTGGTTGATGCCAAGAGGATTGACCTTATTAAGGAAATTGTGAAAGAGTTTGAGATGGTTTATAATAAGCTGACAGATACTGAGTTGGCTGTGGTGAGTTCAGTGGTGAAGTTGGAGTCTCAGCATTTGGCACAGATTGCTAAACAGGTGCAGAAGCTGACTGGTGCTAAGAATGTTAGGATTAAAACTGTGATTGACCCAAGTTTGGTAGCTGGGTTTACTATCAGGTATGGGAGTTCAGGGTCAAAATTGATTGATATGAGTGTTAAGAAGCAGTTGGAGGAGATTGCTGCTCAGATTGATTTGGGTGATATTCAACTTGCTGTATGAGTTTGAATTCTCTTTTTTGTTTTCTTGTTTTGAGAATTGGATTTGCAACCTTTTTTTGTTTTGGTTATTATTGAAATTGAAATTGATACTTTTAATGTTAAATGTATGAAATTTGTCCAATATTAAGATTGTTTAATTTAGGAGAAGTGAGGGTGCTTTTGGGGTTAACTGGAGCTAATTGGATTATTTTGATATTATGGAGAGTTAATCTGTGAAAACTTACTTGAAAGAAAGATGTATTATGTATATATAATGAACTATATATATTAATGAAGCAGGGAAATTCATACTCTCAGATATAATTAGGAAAGGCAAGGTGAAAGTAGATACTCAAGTGGCTGAAACAGGTATGTCATGTTTTTAGCCAAATTTGTACATTAATTTTGATGGATCTATGCCTTATACTCATAAATTTAAAGTATTCAAGAAGTCTTGAACATGTATATGTTGAGATAAAATGAAGAATCCAGATAACACGGAGTATCAGTTCATACATAGAGTCCTTGTAAAATGAGTATCAGGATAAAGTCAAGAGTTGGTGTAACATGAGTATCAATTCAATCAAAAGAGCGTGATGAACTGAGATGTCAATGAGTTATGGACCAGGAGTTTGATCCACTTTTAGAAGCATTTGGTTGGAAGCAGAGGCATTGCTGAAAACAGAGATGTTAGTAATGTGATGGGGGGAGTTCTTCTATTGTCATTCATGGAGTTCTTCTACTCAAAAGGTTTTTTTTTTTTTTTTTTTTTCAAGTTAGAAGTAGATGTTAGCTAGCCTTTTCTTTCTGGATTTTGGGTTACTAGAGGAGATGATTGGCGAATACAGGCCAGGCAGAGTTGAAGTATAAAAACCAGTTTTGATTTCTGCTTCTCATTTACTTGGGGCATGGAATCTTGATTGAAATATGATACTCATGTTATTCGGATTCGGGATGAGTGTTAGATGCGGGTATGTATCCTATATGGTATATTTAATTTATTTATTTTTTAAGTTTTTTCATATATTTGGAGGATTATATCCTCATACTCTTGTCCAAATATGTGCCAGACACGAATATTTCAAGGAAAATGAAAAGTCGGAGTAACATAGCTCATCTTGATGTGATATCAGCAAGGAAATTGGTAGAGATTGAGAGGTAATGAAGAAAATGGATGTTGAGGCTAATTTAGTAGAATTTATATTTGATGCACTGTCAGTTTATAGGTCTATACAATGACAGTGCATCAAACATAAATTCTAGTAAATTAGCCTCTATACACTGACAGTGTATCCTACGAAATCACCTGTCGAATTAGAGGTTAGTAGTTAGAGTTAGGGCTTGGGGGTTAATTTTTTAATGAGGTGTTTGTATAGGATTCACTGTCAGTGTATAGATCTATACACTGACAATGTATCAAATACAAACCCAATTTAATATTAGTTCAATGGCCTTGTATCATCAGAGCTCATGTACCCCACAACTATGGAAAGATGCAGGCTTAAGTATGAAACTAAAGATAAATTTTTATACACTCATCCATCTAAAAGCTTCCAATTACATAAAATCTGGCTCTATTTTCATCGATTTTCAAATTTACCAATCCAAATGAGACTTTTGAGAATGAACTAAAACTATTTGTATTTGTTGGTGAGGAACAATATGAAATTGCACAAAGGATTAAACAAATCTTACAACGTTACAAAGAACTTCAAGATATTATAATTATCCTTGGGTTGGACAAATCGTCTGAAGAGAATCGCTTAACAGTAGCAAGAGCGTGAAAACTTAAGCGTTTTTTATCACTAATCCTTTATTGTAGCAAAAGTGTTATATGGTTTTTCGAGGAAATATGTTGGCCTAACAAAGATAATTAGAGGACTTAAATTGATCTCGGAGAATTAGACAATCTTTCTTAACAGACCTTTTATTTAATAGGTAACATCGATGAAGTTACTGCAAAAGCGAGCTGTTTGTATCAACTTGATAAAATATGCTCTCCGTATGACAAATTCAAGTTTCATGGGTCACAAGGTCACTTTAAATTTTATTTTAACTTCTAGTTTTTTTTTAAGGATTTGCTCTTGATTTACTTGTTATTATGTTATAAGCTTATTCATAAAATTAAATGTAAAATGAAGTAATTACGTTTTTTATTTTTATATTGATAATAAAAAGTGATTTGATACTGTATGGCTAAAATGCCTTGGATTGGGAAATAAAATTAAAATAACTATTTTGAGAATAAAGATTTTAAAATGCCTTGCTCACTCGGCTTAGTTTGTATTGTTTCATCCCGTTGAATATGTGCTATATTATCCAGAAAATAACGTCAACGGCTAAACGCGCTATCTTATGGGTATAGATTTGTGTAAGAGTCGGGTTATTCGTTTAAATTCGAAAATTCGTTCGATATTTGAAAAGATTTGAACAAAATTGTTGAGCCCGAAAAACTAGACCTGTTAATTTTAAACACGATATAAAAACACGACACGAACACAATATGTTTAATAAATACAAAATAATGTAACAAAATATGACACAATACGTTTAATACACGTATTGAATTCATGTTTAAGATTTTGACACATTTAATAATTTGTGTTGTGTTTATATTTACACGGTTGATACGAGACATAACACGTATATACAGATTGTCAAGTCTACTAAAAATGAATTTTGCAAAAAAATGAGATCTGTTTAAGAAACGGGTCAGGCCTTAGGCATAGCTTTTTTTGTCTAGGCCAGTTCATTTTACTATTAGTAATATAAATTTTTAAAAAGGATCGATCATTTTTAAGAAGAGTTGATACTTTTTAAGAGAGATCGATTTTTTTTTAATAAAAAAAATTGATCTCTTTTTAGGAGGAATCAATGATTTTGTATACAAATTTGGACGAATTTATGGAGTCTAAGTAGTGTTTTACATGATTGAATCAGGTTTGGATATAATTTTTTGTCTATATTTCAGTTTGGACCGAATCTGAACAAAGAAGAAGTTCATTAATATGAGCCTTCAACTTGGCCCGAACACGACCCGATTTATGGACATGCTTATATGGGTATGGTACTGTTATCTAGAGCCTAGAGGTATAAATGAGGAGCATTCTTGGACCTGGCTGAGGTCTTGAAGGGCAAGCCCGGTCCATCAACTCTATTTTAGTAGGATTAAAATAATAGTGATAGTACTGGACTACTGGCCGAAAAAAAATATAATAGTGATAGTTATTTTAATTATTTTAAATTTAAATAAAGAATACATTATTTATTAGATTCCGTTAATGAGTATAAGTTTAGTGTTTTAAGAATATTTTTTAAAGTTATTATATATAATAATATCTTTATTCAATAAATTAAAAATAATGAATAAAATTATCAATTATTTCATTTAATACAAAATTATTATTATAAATAGTATATTAACTAATCTTAAAAAGTATTTTAAGAACATTCGTTAGCAAAATTCAATGAGTATTTATAGACATTGATTAAAGATTATTTAATTATTATTTTAAAATCTTTTTTATATTTAATACAATACTTTTATCAAATTAAAATAATGTATTAATTATATTTTTCTTTTATTAAAATCAGATTGATTAATATCATTAGACACTGATCTTTTATTAAAAAGTGTATTTCTATAGTTGAGAAAAAGAAAGCGAGAGAGATGGAGGAAAAAAGAAAAAAAGAAAGAAATGATCCTGAGTAGAAGTGTTCATGATCAGGCTGGGTAGCGACCCAAATTTATTTTAAAATATTTACAGTGTTATAATTTATTATTAAAATAATGGTATTGTTATATGAAATAATATTTTTATTAAAATAATAAATGATAGTCATTATATTAATAATTTATTATTAAATATTATATTATATAATTAAAATATAAATATAAATATAAATATGCAAGTTTAATAATATTTAAATAAAATATTGAAAATTATAATATTAAAATATTTTTTATATTTTTATAATTAAAAAATAAATATTTTTATTAATATAATAATATTTGGCTCGAGTCAAGTTAAGTTTCGATCTAAAATATGATGTCCAAATTTCGATTCGAGTAGCCCTACTTATGGCAGTTCTTTTCCGAAAATTGTCTTCTCCTTTTGAAAAGGGGAAGAGAATTTCCAAAAAAGAGCTCTTATTTTCCGTTGACCAATAAGCCATTTTCCGTTGACCAATCAATTTTCCGCACCCAAGTAATGCGAAAAAAAATACGCTTCACCCACCGCACCCAAGTAAGCCTAAAAAATACGCTTCACCCACCGCATTTTTACCAATAAGCCTAAATAATACGCTTCACCCACCGCACCCAAGTAAGGGCTAGTTTAGCATTGCTGTTGGAAAAAGTTTAGGTTGGAAAAAGCTCGAGTTGGAAAAAGTGTGTTTATAAAGTGTGGTGAAAAAGTGTGGTTTAAAAACTTTTAAGTGTTTAACATTGCTGTGAAAAAGTGTTGTAGGAAATTGAAATGTCAAAAAAAGATATTTTTAAAATAATAAAAGTTTAGAGATGTGAGGATAATAAAGTCATTTTATCCAAAAGCCAGCTTTTAAAGCCCAAAAGCTATTTTTTTTTGGCTTTTTGGTTTGGCTTTTCAAACCATGGTTTCAACAGCAGAAGCCAAATTTTTTTATCTGTTTAGCATTGCGTTTGCGGTGAAAAGCAGCTTTTGACCTCAAAAGCTGTGCCAGAAGCAATGCTAAACGAGGCCTAAGACAGCTTTGTCTAGATACCTTCCAAATTAAAAAAAAAAAAAAAAAAACTACCGAAACTTAGATTCGATAATTTTATACGATTACATGATATAAATACAACACGAAAAAATAATTAAAATAAAATGAAAAAAATGACCTGACATGAAAAATTAACATTAATATGTCAAAATTTATATAACATGAATTATTAACGTGACAAAATTTATATAAATATATAATACATTTAAAAAAAATTATGATACGTGAAAAAAAATATGAATATATAGATTATCAGATCTATCTAAACTATCCAAACCTTTGGCCGAAGATAAAAAATAATCCAAACCCAAAAATAACACTAATTTATGGGCTTACTTATTTTTTGGGCTTAAGCGCCCAGTATCACACAGCCTTCAAAAGGCATTAGATGAAGTTGAAAGGTTATTTTTTTACTATCTTTTTTTTAGATTAAGAATAATAATATGGATTAATATTGATTTTTTTTTTAATTTATTGTTGATGTACTTTAATTTAATTGAATTTTATTACTAAATTTTTTGTACAAAAAGAATAATGAAATTGATTTAAAATTGTGACTTGTTTTAACAAATATTTTATACATATTTCAATTTTCTTATTTTTTTTGGCTAAATATCAATAAAATTATAGTAAACGACAAATTTTCAATATTAATTATAGTAAAATAATAAATTTAATCTTAATTCTTTTTTTTTTTTTACCAAAAGTTGAAGGGCTATTTACTAATTACCTAAAGGATCTCACCCTCATCACATTTCGAAGTGGGATGCGAAATCAAGCCTAAGTTAAGTTAATACTTGACACTATGTTAATCCCAAGGTCAACCTTAGCTCGATTAGGAAACTCAAAGTTCTATCTCAATAGAGTTTTATTTTTTATGATTTAGCTAAATAATAAAATCAAAATTACTTGAACCTAACTTAATTTCAATCGATATAAAGACTCAAATAATGAATTTAAAATCCAAATTAAATTGTATATAGGTAAATAAATACTATATTTTACTTTAAACTTTAAAAGTTCGATTAAATTCACAAAATGCTGCTTGAATCAAGTATTAAAATGCTTAAATTTGACTTAACTCCAAGGGCATGGCCAAATGAAGTTCCCATTCAACTCTAAAAATATTATTTGTATATATATATATATATATATATATATATATATATAATAGCAATATATTCTTGTAATTTTATTAAATTGATCCTACTAAAAAACCCTAACTATCTAAAGAGAAGAGATCAAATATGCAATTTTTTGTGTATTTTGTGATGACAAAAAAGACATAAAAAATCTTAAAAAGTTTATATTTGTGTTAGTATGAATATGACCATACTTAATAAACATGTTTAATTTTTTAAAAAAAAATATATTCGACACATATTCAAATATAATTATTTTATATCATTTGGATATATATCTATAACAATATATAAAAACTAACCCCAAATGCAATGAGAGAAGAGAATTGGAGATTTTAAATTAAAGGTTGATTAACACCTAAGTATAAGTATTAAAAGAGTTGGGGAGTTAGTTTGGGTATTTTTTTTTATTAGGAATGAAAGGAAGAAAAAAAGGAAAAAGAAAAGAAATGGAGAAAAAATTATGCGTTTGTGTCATTTTTGTGTTCATGTTATTTTTTGTGTGTTCAAAATATTATAAATTTATATAATTTTTACACGTTGATAATTCGTTTTATATAGATTTTGACACATTCGCATATTCATGTCGTGTTCGTGTTATTTTTTTGTCTGTTCAAAATATTATAAATTTATATAATTTTTACATGTTAATAATTCATTTTATGTAGATTTTGACACGTTCATAAATTCATTTGTGTTCAAATTATTTTTCATGTTCGTGTTATTTTTTTGTGTTTTCAAAGTATTATAAATTTATATAAATTTTTAAATGTTAATAATTCATTTTATGTAAATTCTGACACGTTTGTGTATTTGTATAGTGTTCATATTATTTTCGCGTCATGCCGTATTTTAATTATTTTTTTCATGTGTTCATGTCGTGTTTCAATTCATCCAAATATTTTGCATAGTTCGTCATTGTGATCCAATTTAGAGAAAATTTTGTGTGTTCGTGTTATGTCTCAATTCATCCCATATTTTGTATAATTTGTTATAATGATTCTATTTAGACGTGTTATTTTATCATGTGTTTAAAATATTATAAATTTATATAAATTTTTACATGTTAATAATTCGTTTTATGTAGATTTTGACACGTTTGTGTATTTGTATCGTGTTCATGCTATTTTTTGTGTCGTCTTTTAATTATTTTTTTTTTCATGTTGTGTTTGAGTCGTATAATCATGTTGTGTCCGGAATTGCCAAGTCTAATTGATACTAATCAAATAACTCACAAATTTGTGTCACGCATCATCATGTTCGTGTTATTTTTCTGTTATAATCGTATTCAAGGTACTATATATTTATATAAATTTTTACATGTTAATAATTCATTTTATGTAGATTTTGACACGTTCGTGTATTTATATCGTGTTCATGTTATTTTTGTGTCATGTCATGTTTTAATTATTTTTTTCATGTTATGTTCGTATCGTATAATTATATTGTGTCTGAAATTGTCGGATGTAATTGATCATATTCAAATAACTCTCAATTTTATATCAGGTATCGTATAAGAATAATAGTTATTATTTTTTAAAATTATTATCTTTATTTTTACTCTTTCTTTTTTATCTTCCAAATTTATTATAAAATGTTAATTCAAATCCGATAACATTCCGCAGCGAAACGCGAAAATTATCTAGTATATATAATTTTTATTATTACAAATTAAGTTGTATTCATTAAAAAATATAATTAGTAATTTTTGTAGACATTGAAAAAAAAAATTCTTAAAATAGAAAAAAAAAAAAAGAATGACATCAATGATAAGTCATCCTAATCTTGTGAAAGTTAATTAATGGACCATGGACATGGATAGCCAAATAGATTTATTTATGAGTTGAATAAATTGTGAGATCCGATTTGTATTAGGTAGAATTTGTGATTCAATCCGATTAAACTTGAATCACTGTTTATTTTTTAAAAAAAATAAAAAATTTAATTATAAAAATATATAAATATGAATAAAAATAATTTTTAAATCTACTATATTTAAAATTGAGTCCATATGGACCCAAAGAACATTCTCATTATTTTCCAGGGTGTTTTTGGGATTTAAGTTTTGGATTGTTAGATTTTTCTGCTGGGCTTCGGCTTCACCTATTTCTTTCAGGTTTTTTTATATTTGGATCTTATCTTCTGGACTTTGGGCTAGTTTAGCATTGCTGTTGGAAAAACTTTGGGTTGGAAAAAGCTCGAGTTGGAAAAAGTGTGTTTATAAAGTGTGGTAAAAAAGTGTGGTTTAAAAACTTTTAAGTGTTTAGCATTGCTGTGAAAAAGTATTGTAGGAAATTGAAATGTCAAAAAAAGATATGTTTAAAATAATAAAAGTGTAGAGTTGTGAGGATAATAAAGTCATTTTATCCAAAAGCCAGCTTTTAAAGCCCAAAAGCTATATTTTTTGGCTTTTTGGTTTGGCTTTTCAAATCATGGTTTCAACAGCAGAAGCCAATTTTTTTTATCTGTTTAGCATTGCGTTTGCGGTGAAAAGCAGCTTTTGACCTCAAAAGCTGTGCTAGAAGTAATGCTAAACGAGGCCTTTGTATATTCGGGTGGATTTTCATGAATCTTGAAAAGTAAGGATAACAATTGGATGGGTTAGTCCGGTATATTGTTGGGTAAATAATTTTAATACAATAAACTTGCTATTTTAGGACTAATAACACTAGATTTGGAACACCCACTATGTGGGTGACAAATATATATATTTTTTAAAAAATTGTTTTATGGAAGTAAAAATTATTTGATAAAAATGTGGTGATTTTTAAGATGAATAAAAAGTTACATTAGTAAAAATAAGTATTTTTTAGAAGTTGGTAGTTTTTGTTTTAAATATTTATATTTAAAAATATTAATATCCTTTTTTTATTATTATTATAGATTTATTTTGATTTTTATATCAAATTTTTAATTAAATTGATGTCACTTAATTCGTGATATCAATTCAATCAAAAATTTTATAAGAAGTATAGATTACACGATAATATATATCATGCATATTTTAGCAGGTCATGACTTGAGGAATATTTCCTTATTGGAAATGTAAGAGGAAGAAAAATATGTTTTTGTTTTAAAGAAAAAATATGTTTCTATTAGAAAATGTTAACCAACATTGAACATTTTAAATATTTTCTATTTTCATCACATGCATGAAGTGATATAATTGCTAAAATTATTTGAACTTTTGCAAATTTATTTCTGTAAGAATGATTATATTATACAAGTCTATTAGATGAGATAATTTTATTTATGAATTTGTTTTTTTAATAGCTACAAACAAATTTAAAATTAAACTAATAAATATATTTTTATATATTACTTTTATTTTTTAATATATTCTAAAAAATATGTATTATCTTTTTAATTCCATTTGTTATGTTGATTAAAATATTATGCTTAATTTTCACTTGTCACGATGTGGATATTTCTTGTCGCCCCTGGTTCTCAAGATTCAATCTAATATTTCAATAGGAAATATTAATTTTTGGAGGATTTTTCTTTTTTTGAAAATGAAACTCGAACTTTCTAATTGAATATTTTATTAATTATCTATGAAAGGGCCACACGCTTTAGAGAAAAAGTTAACACACTTTTTTAACACTTTGTTTCATTTGTTGAATTAATTTAGGCTAGCACTATTTTGTTTGTTCCATACTTTCAGTTAAATTAGTTTTTCTAAAAAATCTTAACTCCAATGATAAAGTTTCATAGATTTCCAGGCTGATTCATAGTTCCGTAAAGGAAAAAAAAAAAAATTTAAATAAAACCAAATTAATTGAGTTCCCAAAAATTCTTTTTTGCTTCAATATATATATATATATATATATATATATATATAGAAAAGATCTATTTACATTATTATAAAACTAATTTAGCTTTACCTATTTTCATAATTTTTATACGATTTATAATTATTTAATCCGATTGTTGTATTTCATATTCTATTCATGTAGATAATGCATATCAAATTTCGAATAAATTAAAAATATCTAACTATTTGTTTAATATTAAAAAAATGATATTCTTGATCAAATATCTATATCATATCATTCGATAATATTATATTTTTATATATATTTAACGATTGAAATTTATTATATCAAATAAATAATTAAACATTTTTAATTATTGTCAAATATATAATAACGCAATCTAGGAAAATTTATAATTCCTAAAATGATAGCTTCTCTCCAATCTCTTCAAAATCTCTATTATCTCTATTATTATCTATAGATTAAAGTAATCCCCATCAATTTGAGGGGGATTGTTGAGTTTGAGTCCAAGTTCAACATTGAATTTCAGTAGAAGTCCAAGTCCTACATTGAGTAGGAGTGTTCATCCTACATCAAGTAACTAATTAGTTAAGTAAAGAAAAATCCTAATCCCAAATTGAGTAGTATTGATGAGTCAAGAGAAGTGCTTACCTATAAATAGGAACCTTAGCATTTGGGGAAAAAAGAACCACCACCCCTTGGGAGAAAGGGTCTATACACTTAAGTAGAAGTTGTATTAGGGCTCTATGGGTGGTGAGTCATAATGTTGGGAGGATGATTTGTAACTTTATCCGTGCAAAAGTTATAATATTGAGAGGATGATTTGTAGTTTTATCCGTGCAAAAGCTACAAGTGTGTTGTAGGAGGGTTTGTAGTTTTTATCCGTCCAAAAGCTACAAGTTGGAATTCTTCCTTAGTGAAGTATATTGGTATCGTGGACGTAAGCCAAGAAGGGCTGAACCACGTTAAAAATATTGTGTTCTATTTTTCTCTTCTTCCCGAGTGCATGTTGTGGGTTAATGTTTGTTGTAGGCTGCCACGCTATTCTCAACAACTGGTATCAGAGCTTTTGGTTCGAGAGATTACCCATAAGCTTTTCGGTTAGAGAGAAGGAGTTGCCTAGAAGCTTTTGGTCCAAGCGAGGAGAGATGCTGCCAAGAGCTTTTGGTTCGAGCGAGGAAAATTGCTCAAATAAGCTTTTTTGTTCGAGAAAGAAGAGTAGGAGAGTTGCTGAATTGCTGCCCAAAGGTTTTTGGTTCAAGGGAGAAGAGTTGCTGCCAAGAGGTAATTGGGACTTTGAATCAAGGGAAGATTTGTTGAGTTTTAGTCCGAGTCCAAGTCCAAGTCCAACATTGAGTAGGAAGACTTTGACTCAAGGGAGGATTTGTTGAGTTTGAGTCCAAGCCCAACATTGAGTTTGAGTAGGAGCCCAAGTCCCACATTGAGTAGGAGTGCTCATCCTACATCAAGTAACTAATTGGTTAAGTAAAGGGAAATCCTAATCCCACATTGAGTAGTATTGATGAGTCAAGAGAAGTGCTTACCTATAAATAGGAACCTTGGCCTTTGGGGAAAAAAGAACCACCACCCCTTGGAAGAAAGGGTCTATACACTTAAGTAGAAGTTGTATTAGGGCTTTATGGGTGGTGAGTCGTAATGTTGGGAGGATGATTTGTAACTTTATCCGTGCAAAAGTTACAATATTGGGAGGATGGTTTGTAGTTTTATCTGTGCAAAAGCTACAAGTGTGTTGTAGGAGGGTTTGTAGTTTTTATCCGTCCAAAAGCTACAAGTTGGAATTCTTCCTTAGTAAAGTATATTATCCCTTTGGTATCGTGGACGTAAGCCAAGAAGGGCTGAACCACGTTAAAAATATTGTGTTCTTTTTTTCTCTTCTTCCTGAGTGCATGTTGTGGGTTAATGTTTGTTATGGGCTGCACGCTATTCTCAACAACTGGTATCAGAGCTTTTGGTTCGAGAGATTACCCATAAGCTTTTCGGTATGAGAGAAGGAGTTGCCTAGAAGCTTTTGGTCCAGGCGAAGAGAGATGCTGCCAAGAGCTTTTGGTTCGAGCGAGGAAAATTGCTCAAAGAAGCTTTTTTGTTTGAGGAAGAAGAATAGGAGAGTTGCCGAATTGCTGCCCAAAGGTTTTTGGTTCAAGGGAGAAGAGTTGCTGCCAAGAGGTAATTGGGACTTTGAATCAAGGGAAGATTTGTTGAGTTTGAGTCCGAGTCCGAGTCCAAGTCCAAGTCCAACATTGAGTAGGAAGACTTTGACTCAAGGAAGGATTTGTTGAGTTTGAGTCCAAGCCCAACATTGAGTTTGAGTAAGAGCCCAAGTCCCACATTGAGTAGGAGTGCTCATCCTACATCAAGTAACTAATTGGTTAAGTAAAGGGAAATCCTAATCCCACATTGAGTAGTATTGATGAGCCAAGAGAAGTGCTCACGTATAAATAGAAACATTGGCCTTTGGGGAAAAAAGAACCACCACCCCTTGGGAGAGTGAGTTTATACACTTAAGTAGAAGTTGTATTAGGGCTCTATGAGTGGTGAGTCGTAATGTTGGGAGGATGGTTTGTAACTTTATCCGTGCGAAAGTTACAATATTGAGAGGATGGTTTGTAGTTTTATCCGTGTAAAAGCTACAAGTTGAAATTCTTCCTTAGTGAAATATATTATCCCTTTGGGATCGTGGACGTAGGCCAAGAAGGGTTTGAACCACGTTAAAAATATTGTCTTTTTTTCTTTTCTTCTTCGAATGTTTGTTGTGGATTAAAGCTTGTTATTGGGCTACCACGTTTATTTTCCAACAGGGATTCACTACAAACAAATTGCCATATACTGACGCTTACCTATACTGACGGTAGTAATCCGTCGGTATAAAGTATCTATTGCGATGGATTTTTGTTATCGTCGGAATATAATTAACCTATACTGACACTTTGTTGTTCGTCACTATAGATACCCTGTATATTGACGGTTTTTAATTGACCGTCGGTATAGCTATTCTTTTACTGACGACTTCTCTTCTTCCGTCAATAAATTTAATAAAAAAACCCGTTTTTTTTAAAATGAAATTTCTTTTACTTTTTAGGTTTTTTTTTTTTACTTTTTATTTTTTTAATTAAATAAGTCTCTAGCAACAGATTATTAACTTATGACCGTCGGTATAGACTTAGGTTATATTTAGTTTGTTTTAGCTTCTTCATTCTCCCCTTTCTTGTCCGTCTCTCCTTTCATTCTCTTCTTTCTCTTCCTCATCTGGATGGTTTCAAATGCATGATGATTTGAAAAGCTGGACATGCATCTGGATTTCTATCTAATAAGCGAATTCAAGGTTATATTTAGGTATGTTTCTGTCATAAATACCTTTCTTGAACTTAAGAATTCTGTTTGTAGTCATGTTCCAACCAAATTGAAAGAATCAGATTTTGTTTGTTACTTTCGTTTTCTAGATCTAAAAGTATGAAAGTGATTTACTTCCTAATTATTTGTTACTTTCGTTGAACCTAAAGTCAGATTTTGTTCAAAGCTAAAAAAAGCCAGAGTAGAGGGATAGAGCATCGAGGTTGTGGATTTGATCAGTGTCAAAGGCTACATGTCCTAAAAAAACAACAAATATCTTTCGATTAGCAGCTTAATTGAGACAAAATTAATGATTTATCAAAAATAAACTGCAAAAAACTTGACAGATTTAATTTTAATAGTATGTATGTTGATAATATAGAAATTATCCCAAATGCTTT
This sequence comes from Fremontodendron californicum, assembly GCA_030761205.1. Classification (NCBI taxonomy): domain Eukaryota; kingdom Viridiplantae; phylum Streptophyta; class Magnoliopsida; order Malvales; family Malvaceae; genus Fremontodendron; species Fremontodendron californicum. The sequence goes on along the minus strand of JAULJL010000023.1, from coordinate 5,239,214 downwards.
TATTTATTTCAAAAACCTTATAATTTTTTGACATTCATAAACAAATCCTAATTCAATATATTTAAAAAGTTCTAAGTTATAACTGTCATGAACTGTTTGAAAATGTTTAGCTATGGTAACTTTGTGCTCTTTGAGCTTTCTTTCTGTTCCAGAAATGATATATACTTGAAGTTAGTTGATAATAGAAGAAGAAAAGAGCGAGTAAAGGACTCTTCATGTTCCATTAACTGCATTGATCTTTGTGATGCTTCATGTTCCAAGCTGTGTGTGCACATGCTGTTACTTTTTTGTTGAACAATCTTAACGATCTATTCTGCTTTGCAGACTCTAAGGGAGTTAGGACTACCAAGAATAAAAAGAAAAATAGAAGAAGAAAAGAGCAACTAAAGGACTCTTCAGATAGTATTGATGTAAGCTATAATAAGGTTGGCAGTTGGCACTCTCCCTTCCTTCCCCTCTGTGTGGGCTCAGACCTCATATGACATTCATATATGTATGTGCATAAGAAACACGCATTCAAGGCCTACACTTGCACTCATCTGCAGGCTATAATCATAATCTCAATAAACACAATTTTTTTTTGGCCCTCGATAAACACACACATTTACTGTCTTAATTATGGTTTTATTCTCAAAGAGAGAAACATGATGGTTTCTTCTCTGCTGATTTCTGCTCTCTTTCTCTCTCTTCATTTATATATATATACATATATATATATATATATGAATTAGGATATGCTGCTCCTGCTGCTTGCAATCAAGGCGACAATATTTTGGTGCCTACTCCTAGTAAAACTTCAAAGTTGCAAGATTCTGCAGCTGTCAGCTTTTCACCTAAGCTGGAGTTTGATGATGCTGATATTGATCCTGCAATGGAGGAGGAACTTGACAGGTTTGTTAGATATTTTATTGCTTTTAGATTTTATTGAACTGAAAGTAGGTGCACTCATTTGTTGTTTCAAAAGTACATTCTTGTACCTTAATTTATGGCCGATGAATGAGGTTTATTGTTGAGCTTTTGGTTGAACATTATAGCTTGTTCAGATAACATCAGCATCCTCTGTTTAGGCTTTTATATCTCTGTATTCATGTCCATTTATTTATGTATTGATTTTTTTTTTATTCCTTCTAGGGAAGTGAAGGACTTTGCTAGGAGGTTGAGTTCTGACTGGCCAGAAATGATGCTAGAAATTTTGTCATTAGGCCATGAAAGACTACTTGTACCGATGTCAATAAATGGTGATTGTCCCATGAGTAGATTTACAAGTGAGCAACATTCTAAAGTTTCTTAATTTGCATTTGTTTGGGCATTCTTCAAAGTCTAGGCTGAACGTTCAATAAAATGGGAATTGCTGAATGGGTGGCTGGTATAGGGGTAGGCACCAATATCTGAAATACTATCTTTAAATATTAGGTATGACTATGAGAAAAGGGATTCCGAAGGTCGGAACTAATTCTTCTTTGGATGTCTGCTACACTGATCTTATTCTAGCATCTATTTCTATCTGTTGGACGAGTGTTAAAATTCTTGGAAGTTTTCACTATTAAAATGCATCATTCTTGACATGAACACTTTGGGATAGGGAGTGGCTTAAAATGCCAGATTGCCTGTTTGATGCACAAGTTATACGATGTCGATAGGTATAAACAGGTCTGAGCAGAGGATCTGAATAATATTACCAATGAGATTTTGAGGAGCATAATATTACCAATGACTATGAGATAACTCCTTTTTAGTATTTTAACAGAGGCACTTTCTTAGCTCGAAGCTTTCGTGGGAGTGAAAGTTTTAGGTCGCCAGGAGATGGATTTTGTGTCATGTGGCAATAAACTTATTCGATTCGGTTCCTGTCACAATTGGATCTAAGCTAAAGGGCTTGAATTTACCCCCTGAATTTTATAACTATATATTTATTGTCTATTTACATCTGCCATTCTCACTTTTTTCTTTGGTGCACTTTAAGCTCTGCAGGTCACAAGTTTTTGACTAACTAGTTCCTTTTCAATTACAAACTCTTCAACATTTAAGTGCCAAAATGCCTAGATCAAGGTGAGAATCTAATCTGCCATGAACTAATGAATATAGTTCTTCTTCATGTTTTAGTTAAATAAGGTTTTTCTCATTTTGAGATTCTATAACTTTCCAACAGTTAAAGCTGGTATGTTTTTGGTTTCTAATACCCTTTTTGTGAAATATATAGATGCATGTGAGTATTAATAATCTTGGCATTCATGCATTTCTAAACAATGATTTGCATTCAAGCAAATAACAAGATCGGTTTGTGTTACATGTTCATCTGTTCTTTTTCCTGAGGTGATGTTTCTCTTTTAAGTTGGGACTTCATTAATACATAATTTTGTATGTAATTTTCCTTTTACGAGGAGTAGGGACTCAGAAATGCCACCAAGGCAAAATCTCCTCGAAGCACAAATCCGGTTAGGTCATAGAGTTCTGATTCAGATCCTCTGCAGACATGAACACTTTATGTATTTGGATTGCTTATTTACTTTTTGATTTTAAGATTGTATTATAACTTTAGTTTTCGACTTTTATTTAGTTTGTGAAAGTTATATAATTAAGACAATTTATTTGTAATTTTATTTTTAATATTATTAAATATTTTGTACTTTCTTATGATGCATTTTCTTTATATGAAATATGTTAGATTAAATTATAAATAAATCAATATTAATAATTGAAAATATAGTAAAATTTTATTTTTACCGACGCTTTAACTGTCGGTAAACTACGATAAAGCCGTCGCTATAGGTTAATCACATATTTTACAGTTTTATCTATACCGACGGATACAGACAAAAGGTCAGTCGGTATATGTATACTAACGGATAAAACGTGTGTCAGTATATGTATATTGACGGTATCTATACCGACGGACCAAATTAGCCGTCGATATAGACAAAAACAAAATTATCTAACACAACAAAGTCTATACCGACAGTAGTAACTTTAGTGACGCCTACAACCATCGGTATAGACTCTAAACTCTATTCCGACCGTCATTTTTTTCGTCGGTATTGGTCTATGACAATGAGGGTTTTACCGTCGCTTAAATTTTTGTCGGAAAAGACATTTTGACCGTCGCTATAGAGTTTTAAGACTTTTAGCGACAGATTTTTGGGTTTTACCAATGCTTTTTCGACCGTCACTATATGGCAATTTGTTTGTAGTGATTGCTTCCTTTGGGGTTGCCATGTGATAATTTTTTTTTCTTTTTTTTTTTTTGGTAAAAAGAAGAAAAAAAAAAGTATGTATTCGTGTCGTGTTTGTATTATTTTTTTTCGTATTTAAGGTATTATATATTTATATAAATTTTGACATATTAATAATTTGTTTTATGTAGATTTTAAAACATATGTGTTCGTGTCGTGTTCATGTTATTTTTTGTGTAGTGTCGTATTTTAATTACTTTTCTCATATTATGTTCATGTCGTATAATCAGGTTGTGTTCTAAATTGTCAAGTCTAATTGACACTATTCAAATAACTTTCAATTTTGTATCATATGTCGTTTTCGATTTACTTTTTTATGTCATAATCGTATTCAATGTATTACATATTTATATTAATTTTGACACGTTAATAATTCATTTTATGTAGATTTTGACACATTCATTTATTCGTGTCGTGTTCATGCTATTTTTCGTGTCATGTCGTATTTTAATTATTTATTCCATGTTGTGTTTGTGTCGTATAATCATGTTATATCCAAAATTGTCAGATCTAATTGATACTATTCAAATAACTTTCAATTTTGTGTCACGTGTCGTATAATGATAGGAGTTATTGTTTGTCTAGATTAAATTTGGTAATTCTAAACATCTATACCTTACTTTAAAAGTCGTCTCTGATATTTTGCATAGTTTGTCATAGTGGTTCAATTTAAACTCTAAGTTAATTGATTTAAAATGTTATAAATTATTGGATTTATATTTTTATGAAAATTTTTCATTTCAACTTGAAATTTTATAAAATACAAGTATTTTGATCAATTAATTTTAAAATAATTAAAGATAAATACTCATTTTAATAAAAGATAATTAAAACTATTTTTAAAAATTTTAATATTACAATATTTTAGATTTTATAATCATTTAAAATAATGAAAAATATATAATAAAACATTTTAGTCAATTAACTTTTTTTAAAAAAAAATTGAAAATAAATTAATGTTCGTGAGATTTTGTTATTAAAAAATTTAATATTTTTCATGATTTTTATGAATATTAATATTAATATTAATATTAATGCTAATTATAATTATATTGTTCAAATAGAATGATTCATTATTTCGTAATGATCCTTTCATTTTTTTAAAAAAAAAAAATTATAATTTTCAATTTATAATAATAAATACTTCCATTAATTTTCACTAATATAATTTTATATAATATATTATTTATCTTAAAATTATTATTTTTATTGTTTTTACTATTATTATATTTTTATTTTATTTTTAAAAAAAAAGTGACCCGCGAATTCGCGGACCACCATTCTAGTTTTTATTATTATTATGAACTATTCGAAACAACCCACTCAAAATTAAGCTTCGATAAAAATAAAAAGGGTAAAAGACACTTACCTCTTAGGGTTTAATGAAAATTTTACTTACCCTCCTAAAATTTTGAAAATTTCACTTTACCCCCTATTCAAGTTATAAAAAAATCAAATGACAATTTTATCCTTTAAGGTTTTTGGAGATAACCCACGATTAGGGGGTTCGGTTAGGTTCAGTTTTAGACAAAAATTACAGTTAATGTGTAGTATTCTAATTTTTAACACTTTGTGGTTATCGAACCGAATAGAATAAAAAATCGTATCGACCCGAACCGAATTCCATCAGTTAAGACCTGAACCCGATTTTATTTAAAATTTTAGCCCTCGACCCGACCTCCGTTTAGATATACTCGACACCGACCCGAACCCGATTTTATTTAAACATATAGCCTCCAACCCGAACCCAACTCCGAAAAGACCCCCTATCCCATTCCGACTAGACTGAACTAACCGACCCTTTTAATTTTATTTTAAATATAATTATTTATATAATAATTTAAAATTATATATAATATAATATATTATTTATATTATATAATAATATATAATATACAATAAATAAATTATTTTTTAAATAGTTCAATTCGGGTTTATGGTAAATCCGAACCCGACCCGAACCCGTCATTTTTTTAAATTACCTGCTTGACCCGATGGTTCGGATTATTTTGTCAACCCTAAACATGTTCTATGCCATAGAAGGACAGTTTTGACATGATATTAATTTTTAGGGGAGGAAGAGGGTATTATCTAAACTATAAGGGGTATCTGGAATTATGATCAAACCTCATGAGGGTTTTAATAGGGTCCGTTTAGATATACTCGAAACTGCCCCGAATCCGATTTTATTTAAAATTTTAGCTCCCGAACCCGACCCCGAAAACACCCCCCAATCCCATCCCGAATAGACTAAACTAACCGATCATTTTAATTTTATTTTAATTATAATTATTTATATAATAATTTAAAATTATATATAATATAATATAATATAATATAATATATCATTTATATTATATAATAATATATAATATACAATAAATAAATTATTTTTAAAACAGTTAAAATCGATTAAACCGATCGAATCGACCAACTTAAGTTGGTTTTGATTTTTTCGGTTTTAGAATCTTTGTCGATCGGTTCGGTATGTTTATAAGTTTAATTGGTTTAATCGATTTTCAAAAATTTGGAACGGAACCAACCAAACCGACTGTATGCTCATCCCTAATAATATATAAATTAACATATATAAAAAATTAAAAGTTAGAAAAATAAAAAAAAAATCGGGGGCGGGTCAATTCAGGTTTATGGTAAACCCGAACCCGACTCAAACCCGTTATTTTTTTAAATTATCTGTCTAACCCGACAGTTCAAATTATTTTGCCAACTATAGACATGTTTTATACCATAAAAGGGCAATTTTGATATAATATTAATTTTCAAAGAGGAAAGATGATATTATCCAAAGCTCAAAGGAAAAAAATAGAGTATTATTCAAATCTCAAGAAGTACCTGAAATTATACCCAAACTTTAGTGGGATTTTAATACTATTCCCAAATAAAAAAAATTCAAACCACGATTTCATCCGAACCATAAGCAAGTAGCAGGTGTACAACCAAGATGAGAAAGATACTTAACCAAGAATATAATTACTTGCTTTTTATTAACTCCAAATTTCAAATGAGACAATCCCAAGCACAGCTAAGTGCTATTTTCAAACAAAAAAAAAACATTCACTCCCAACAACAGAAGCCAACCAGGCATACCTAAATGCCCAATTGCCATTTATTTGAAAACATTAAAAAAAAAAATGGTAATTAAAAGTAGTAATAGTCTTGCTTAACCTCAGCCTCTCCAAATTTTACTCAATTCTAAACATTTTCTTCAACTGCAAAACAAAGCCATAGATTTTTTCTTGGTCAGGAAGAGACTTGGATACACTCTCATTTTCATAGTTAATTAATGAACTATGGTTATGGACGTAGACTTATTCATAAATCGAATAGTCCGTCCGAGTCGAATAGTTCGTTTGACTCGACAGACGCAATTCATATTGAATTAATCATGGATAAGAAAATTTGTAATTCAAATAGACCCAATCCGATTCGAATAACTGTTCACTATTAAAAATATAATTTTTTTTTTTAAAATATATTATAAAGATAAAAAATATTAATAATTTTTTTATTATTATTACAAACAATGATCCAAATCGATTTGACTCACATAAAATCGAATCTGGATAAAATTTTTAAATCACAATCCGATCCAAACCGACCATAAGCAAATCTACGGCCAAGATGAAAGAAAAAACTTAAACAAGAATATAATTACTTGCTTTTTATTAACTCCAAATTTCAAATCACAATCCCAAGCACAGCTAGGTGCTCTTTTCAAAACAGGAAAAGAAGAAAAAAAAACATTCACCCATAACAACAGAAGCCAACCAGGCATACCTATATGCCCATTTGCCATTTATTTGAAAGTAGTAATAGTCTTGCCTAGCCTCAGCCTCTCCAAAATTTACTCAATTCCAAAGATTTTCTTCAACTGCAAAACAAAGCCATAGATTTTTTCTTGGTCAGGAAGAGACTTGGATACACTCTCCTTTTCCATGCACCTTTTAGCCCATGCAATCAGCTTGGGACACTCTGCTTCAATGCTGAAGTTGCCACACTTTTCATAGGCATAAAACCAGCTATAAAATGGAACAAACACAACATCTACATAACCAAGATTTTCTCCTCCAAAGTAAGTCTTTTCCCCAAGCTCTCCTTCCAACAGCTTCAGGCTTTCAATAAATTCTTTCTTTGCTGTTGCTTGTTCTTCTCCCTTAGTTTTCCATATTTTGCTCCCCAAGTCATACATCTGCATTTCATTAAACAATAATTTAGGCACAAAAGGCTCTATATTATCAAGAAAAATACTTATTAGTTTTTTGCATCCAAACTTTGACTAAAAGGTTAATATATATATATATATATATATATAAAAAATCGAGTTCGAATCCTCATTTTCAAGATATATATATATATACATATAAAAAGTAAAAATCTACTTACATTAATATAAAATTAATTAATTTTATACGTTTTTATAATTTCGTATACTATTAATATTTTAACAAACCAACCGTTGAATTTAAAAAATATAATTATACTTCTCGTGCACGTAATATTAAAAATCAATCTGATATCTCTATTATATCGATCGAGAATATTATCTTTCTAATATATATTTACCGGTTGAAATTTTTTTACATCAAACAAATAGTTAAACATTTTTAATTTGCTCAAAGTGCACGTGAATAGACCTGCTCATGGGCCGGGTAGCCCGTCCGGCCCGGCCTGTATTAGGTCGGACCTGGACAAGATATTTTGTGTTCCGGCTCGACCAGAAACAGTATTTTTTTATTATAATAATACTATTTTATTTAATTTTAATTATAAAAAAATAAAAAAAATATATTTTTTAATTCAATGAACAGTGTATTCAGGCCTGCAGAGCTTGGACAAAGAAAATGAAAAAAAATCTGACTGCGGCCCGACCCATGAGAAGGTCTACACGTGAATAAAACATGAAATACAACAATCAAATTAAATAAATCATATAAAAAATTATAAAATCATGTAAAAATGCTTTTCATATATATATATATATATATATAAACCACCCAAATCAAAACAAACTCCTAGAATCTTAGTAATCACAATTATTGTAAGGATGATTGGACAATTGAAGACTAAAGTATTTAAGAGGACAAATCATGCTGATTTCAACTTTACAAGATTAAGTCAAGAGACCACAATTTGGAAACTAACAAGTGCATTTATAAAGTCCTAGTCAATCAATAATTTCTATATTTATTTTCTTCTCCCCCTTAACATGGAAAACATTCAATTAAATGATTATCTATAACTTCCTTTAAAAACTGTCCGCAAATCAATATGGAGCCAGAATTAAGGAAATTGAAATCATAAAAACCAGCCAACTAAGCAATGACTTAAGCAATAATTTTAGGATTAATTAAATCATTTTAATTAATTTTTCTTAGTTTATTTCAACTGAGTATTTAGAAATAACAAAACTTTGTTTTCTTTCAAAGGGTTGGGTGGAGCAAACGAGGGGAGGAAAAGTCACACACAAAAAAAGAAATTGCTTTCTTTGTTCTTATCCCCCAATTATTCCAGGTTCTTCTTCTTCTGCCATTTTTTTCTCTTTTTTTCAATTTTTTTTTTGTGTGTTCAAAAGCCATTTTTTTTCTTTGTTCTTACTGTTGGCTATTGCATGTTTTTCTTTTTTTTTCTTTTTCCTTTTAAAGATTATGATTGGTTTCTAAGATCTTAGTTTGTTTTTTTAGAGTTTCATTTGAGTTTTCGTTTCTATAATCTATCTTTGATAAAGATGATTTGATACATGTACAAGCAATTTTTATTATTCATTCAATTGAGTCGGCCATCAATTTTTTTTTTTTTGCCTTCTCTAATCTGATTTTTTTTTTAAATGGATAATAAAAAGGGACGGAGATAACGATGAAACAAAGAAAAAGGATTAAAAGAAAGTTGGTATCTTTTTCTGTTCTGTCTATCTTTGGTTATTGATTTTTTATATTTTATGGAAATCTGTATTGATATGTTATATTATGCAGGTTTCAAACATTGATTTTGGTGGCAATCTCAACTTGATTTTGGATGTTGTAGTTTCAAATAGGTCTTCTTCTTTGTTAAAGTTTAATTATCCTGTATCGATTGATTAAGATTTTCTCTATTGTGCAAATATTGAATCTTTTCCTTTGATCTTGAAAAGTTCTAAAAGTTATTCATTCATTTAAGAAATGCAATTCAAAGTGTATCCAACCCATCATAACCATTGCTATTGAAATTTCTCTTGCAGTTTCAGTAAGAATTTGAAAACAAAATTCCTTTATGTTAATTGTTTTTTATACTAGGGAAAGGTAAAAAGTACAAATATGCTTGATTAATCTTTGAAGAAAAATTCTGAAACTACAGTTCATATATATTATTACAGTTTTTTGCATTAACATTTTTATGATTTTATTTTTGCAAAATAAATCTTTTTAGCAGTATAAAAAAATTCCTTCATCTTTTCATGATGGTTCTTCTTCATCATTGATCTTTTCCTGTTAAGGCTATAAATAAGGATTAAAGGTGTGCTCAAGTTATCTTTTCTTTAACAGTTTTACTCCAATTTTTACTTTATTTTCTTTTATGATTTCCTATGTTTTTTTTTTTCATAATTTAAGTTAGCTTTTTAATTAATTTTCTTTTATGGTTTCTTATTTTTGGATAATTGCAATTTATTTTGTATTATTCTCATTAATGAGCATGTTCTGTTTTTGTACTTTCTTTGAAATGCTTAAGATGTTCAAGTTAGGGGTGTTCACTATTCGATTTTAACCGAATTAACCGACCGAAATTTAATTCGGTTCAGTTAATTGGTTAACCGAATAAAATTCGATTCGGTTAACGGTTAAAGATTTTGAAGAATTTCGGTTTTCGGTTAATTCGGTTCGGTTAAGCGAAAATAACCGATTTACACGAATTAATTGAAATTCTTCAAAACGGCAGTATTTTATGCGTTTAGACAAATTTTTTTTAAATTAATTTATATATTAAAAAATTTAAAATTTTTTTTTTGATTGGTTGGACTTGGATGGATAATTTGGATACAAAGTCATGTAAAAAAATAAGTTAACAAAATAAATTTCTTATTTATTTCGGTTAATTCGGAAACCGACCGAATTAACCGAAATAATTTCGGTTCGGTTAATTAATCGAACTAACTATTCGGTTCGGTTAACGGTTAATAAAAAAATAATTTCGGTTAATTCGGTTATGGGTAATTCGGTTCGGTTATTAACTGAATTAACCGAATGAACACCCCTAGTTCAAGTGAAACAGTTAGATTCCACATGTTCCTAGATAGTAGATAGCCCCAGATATAATTAAGCACATTTTCCACATTTTTTTGGCTTTTGCTTTGTAAATAATTTTACCCCTATAATTCATTATTCAGTTCAACTAATGCCCATGCTTTGACTTGCTTATTAATGAATTTAATGAATGAGAAGTTGCAATTTTAACTTGCTTATTAAATGAACTTATTGTATGAGAAGAAATTGAATATTTTGGCTTGATTATTAAATCAACTAAAAGTTTCAAACAACCCTAATAAATTTGACTAAGATAGATAGGTTAATGAACCTATACACACCCACACACATGCTTTTAGAATCAAACTTTTTTATAGCAAAGGTGTTCTTGAACCTTCTAATTTCACCCCTTAACTTCAGTTTGGTGAAACTTTTATTTGAGTGATTAGTTATTCAATTTCATTTAAATTTCAGTCATTCAGATTTTTTTTTTTTAATTTGCAGCTTTGAATTCCTTGAAACATAGATAAATTTAGTATATAATAAATAACAAATTTTGATAAAAAATTTCTCTCATAATTTTGATTCAAGTTAAGATACAAAGGATGGTGTGTCTTGATTATTTTAATTGGTTATGTCATCATCTTCATGCCATGGCCATGTGTATGTCCCTTTAATCGTATGAGATTCATCAAGATCTTCATTCTTTTTTTCTAAATTGGGTTAGGTTCAACAAAATGTTTTCTTTTACCTTTCCTTTTTTTTGGTGCTTCATATAATTCTTCTGAAGAGATTGAAAGATCCTGAAATTTCTATGACTTTGTAAAAATTGTGTAAAGTAATTACAACAATAAACATTATCTACCACCACATAGATATTGAAAAGATTAAAGGAACTATGATTTGCGATTGTGTGTTATTCTTGGAGGAAAAGACTTTCTTAATCACTTTCATTTTCTTATCTTTAAAAACATTTTCTTGCAAATCTTTGAAAGTTCATATGAAATCTAGAATGATTTTTACAAAGTTCAGAATTGGAAAAGATTAATTATTACCATTTTAAATGCAAGTTTAGTGAGTATAGTGTCCGAACACAAAATTTTATGATAATTCCCTTAGACATTGCTTTGTAATTCTGATAACTTGACTTTAGAGATTCCCTTAAACAAGTATTTTAATACTATGGCATTGCTACATTTGGTTGATTTTGTTTAATTAGTTACTTTTGGACACATTGATATTTTTCTGTTATCTAGAATTCTTTTTTTTCTTTAGGTATTGTATCTTTTATTCTTTAGTTGTTGTATAAAATCAGTATAATGTAATGGTGCAATTGTGTGTATATATATATATATATATACTTTTTTGCAAAGGTTCTTAAGGCAAATAGTTTTTTATCGTGGATGATTTGAGCTCTCTTTGCAAAGATGAAAAACATAACAAAATATTCTTGTTAATAAGTGCAGAATGAACGATTTTTTTTTTTTTCAAACTTTACTTGCAATCTTTCTAAACATTATTGTTCTTTTCATAGGTTTATTGGAAACAAAATGTAAATTTTATTTATGACTTTAATGTTTACTTTATTTTCAGCACATAGAATATATTATTATGCCATACAGATTATCTTATTCCTTTATTTTATTTATGACTTTAATGTTTACTTTATTTTCAGCACATAAAATATATTATTATGCCATACAGATTATCTTATTCCTTTATTTTATTTATGACTTTAATGTTTACTTTATTTTCAGCACATAGAATATATTATTATGCCATACAGATTATCTTATTCCTTTATTTTATTTATGACTTTAATGTTTACTTTATTTTCAGCACATAGAATATATTATTATGCCATACAGATTATCTTATTCCTTTATTTTATTTATGACTTTAATGTTTACTTTATTTTCAGCACATAGAATATATTATTATGCCATACAGATTATCTTATTCCTTTATTTTATTTATGACTTTAATGTTTACTTTATTTTCAGCACATAGAATATATTATTATGCCATTCAGATTATCTTATTCCTTGCTCTTTACTCTTTCACCTTTAGTTAGTGTTATTGTTTTTTTTATCTTCCGAATTTATTACAAAGTATTCGATCAAATCAGATAACATGTCCGCAGCAACGCGCGGGCATTTATCTAGTAAACAATAAAACATCAAGAAAATGCTTGTGTTCTCCCTAAATAGTTAACCTTTCCTCCAATCTCCACTGAGAATTGGAGGAATCCAAACTATATGAAGAACAGTAATCAACTAATCATGGCCATCAATTATTATCACTACTAATTAGATCTAGTTTTTATAGTGACAAGTTAAAAATATCCAACTAGAATATTAGCTTGAAAGTTGGTCAACCAACCAATATCGTCTAGAAATTTATCAAAATAATTTGACTTATTTGTGGATGAGCATGAAATTTTAAACCAATAACATCAAACTTTCTAAACTGATCATGTTAATTATATAAATTGATTAAAAAATTAATCATTTTCAAGTTCTGACACAAGCTAGATTGAAAACATAAGAAGTTAAACTAAACTAAGCTCGAGCTAGCTAGATAAAATTCTGCTCAGACTCTAAAGAAATATCTCAATGGTTAGAGTAATACAAATTCCATCTTAGCGATCTCGAATTCAAATGATGACATAGGAGAAATGAAAATTTATGAAAATAAAAGAATATTATCTCTAGTTATGTGACCCAATATAACTTATAAAAAAAATAAAAATCTATTCAACTCAATTTGACTAGATTAGACTTGCCCGGAAAGCTTTTGAATTTAAGGTTTAACCCAAATATTTCACTTATGAATGAGGTGGATCCCAAACATTCAAGTACTTGTAAATTTTCCTTCCTAATTTCTCTAATGCCCTCTTAGATTTTATCATTTTATTTTGATGAGATTGATTTCGATAAGATTAAAAATAAAAATAACGATAAATTTAATTAATATAATAATAAGACTAAAATCAATGATGATATATGTATTTGAATTTAACTACAACGGTGAATTATAATAAACAAAATATATGATTTTAAAAACATTAATTTAAAAAATATATATATATAATAAATAATTAAAAATTATATTTATGTTAAAAATAATTAAAATTATATTTATATTAAAAAAATATATAAAGGGATAAACGGTGATTTGGGGTGTCAATGGTGGCAAATCCCCACAAAACTACATGCATCAAACCGTACGATTCAAACGGACCCTTAGATCTTACATCCTTTGCACCCAAAAAAATTTAAAAAAATTTAAAAAAAAAAAAAAACAAAGCCTTAAATTTTGATCTTAAAAAATTTTTGATCTATTTCGGGGACTTATAATATAAATTTTTAACCCAATTAGGTATCTGATTTGAATTTGATTTGGACAAAAAATTATACCATAAATATCGAAATGGGCCAAAAAAATTTAGTTACCAAAAAAAAAAATTAGTACAGGGGTTTTTTATATAAGCCAAAAACAAGGTATCGAAATCAAATCAGCCTATCAATCAAATTTCAAAGTCCAAATCAAAGAAACTTAAGACTTGAAAAAAAAAAAAAGTAGCAAAAAGAAAGAAAAGAAAATACCTTCTTGTCAACAAAATCAGCCCAGAATCTAGCAATAGCTCTTTGGTAAGGATCAGAAGGAAGCAAAGGAGATTTAGAATGCCAAACCTCATCAATATACTGAACCTGGATGAGTGACTCACAAACAGGTTTACCATTATGGATAAGAACTGGGATTTTCTTATGAACAGGGTTCATCTTCAATAGCAAATCACTTTTGTTCCACAAATCTTCTTCCTTGTACTCATATTTTATCCCTTTCTCAGCCAAAGCAATCCTCGATCTCATCCCAAATGGACTTGGCCAGAAATCCAACAAAACTACTTCATCTGCCATTCTGATATAAAACTAAAACAAATAAAGATTGAAAATCTAACTCAAAACTAAAGCTATAACTTGGGTTTGTTTTGGTTTTGATCTCTTTTTTTTCTCTCTGATTTCTGAAACTGAAAAGGTTTATCAGTATATTTATAGACAAAAAGTTTAGGGTTCTTGGGTCTTTCTATTACTTTCCTGACATAAATAAATGATTCTGTAAATCAATAAAAAATTATTATCTCTAAAATTCCGAATTATTTCATTTTTTTTCTAGGTTTATTTTTAAGTTTGTTTTGGCTCCATCACTCAATAATTGTTCTAGGATCTTCTACTACAAGGATTGTATAATATGCCATTGCTAACGTCACTGGTCCATAAATATTACTTTTTCATTACAAGGTTGCTGTTATGCAATTGCTTGCGAAATCTATAATAGACCGACATGATATATTTTTTCTCATATATTACGTTTTTTCATTTATTTTTTATAAATTCATTTAATCGATGTTTATAAAAATTAATTAAAAATCATTTTAAAATAAATTTATATTTAATATAATATTTTATTAAATTCAATAAAAAGTTTGCATAATATATTTATATTATTTTTGAAACTGAAAGGATTTATCGTAGTATATTTATAGACAAAAAGTTTGGTTTTTTTTTTGGATAAGCAAAGTTTTTATTTATCCAAAAGCAGCATGCACTGCTACATCAATACAACCAGCATAGCTGGCAAACAAATGTACTATTTTACAATGTCTTCTTTACATAGCTAATAACCAATTATGCTATCAGTGAGCTTTTTAACCCCCATGCAACATGCAAATCTCTATTAACAGTATCATCCTTTATGATTTTCATCCCCCCTAGTCTATAGCTAACCTTCTCCTTGATTTTCTCAAGCATTTGCATACATTGCTGAGATTGTTTACCAAACCTGCGGTTATTCCTCTCCCTCCATACATGATATATGAGAGCATTCCAAGCAATTCGAAGCACTGTAGCAATAAGAGATTTACCCTTTAGCTTCCTCTTTGCCCATTGAACTTCAAAGTCCCAGCTTCTGATGACTCTATGAAGCTTACATAGGTGCAGAATCTCCCTCCATACTGCCTTAGAATACTCACACTCAAAGAATAAATGGTCTCGAGTCTCCATTTGTTGACTGCACATATCACAAGTTCCATTTAGTTCCATTCCCCATTCCATCAATCGATCTTTTGTAGGGAGCTTGTTTTGAATTGCCATCCATGATATTTGGGAATGCCTTGGAATATGGTAGGCATACCATACCAATCTATCCCAATCCACCTTTGGCTGCCTTGGCCTGATTTGCTGCCACACTTTAGCCACTGAAAACCTGTCCCCAGAAAATTTCCAAACTAATCTTCCATTATTCTGATAGGTACAAAAAAAAAAAAAAGTTTGGTTTGTTTGAATATTGCCCATTTTTTTCAAAATATTTATATTTTGTTTTTATGTATCGAAATACATTAGTTTAAAAAATCATTGAAAAATCATCATGATCGATGACGACTTTCCAATTAATATTTGTAAAAAATCAAAATTTTTATAAGGGAAGTCGCCATCCGTGATGACGACTTCTTTTGTGTAAAATTGAAATTTTTTCATTTTTTAAAATATTAAATAACAAATTTTAAATAAAAATTATATAATTTAAAAAAAAACAATTTACAAAATTTTTAATTATAAAATGGGCTTGGAAGTCATTCGAAAGCCCGTTTCACTATTAAAAATAATATTTTTATATTAATATTTTTATATATTTTATAATTAAATTTAAATGAAAGAATATTTTTATTTAATAAATAGTAATTCGGGCTGGGCATACCCGAATTACAAAATCACTTGTCCAAAGTCCGACTCAATATGATCCGAGCTTACCGGGCCTGGCGGGCTACCCGATCCGTGGATAAGTTTAGCTATGACCTTCATTCCTGCACAATCTACAACGCTTTGGTTGGCCTTTCTCCGGAAAGTCCATTTTATTACGAATACAAGTTGAAAGAATCTGATTGACATTACGAATATAATTTTTAAAATTTTTGTAAATTGTTATTTTTTTAATGTTTTTATTTAAATTTAAATTTTTATTTTTTAAAATTATAAATTATATAATTTTTATTTAAAATTTATCATTTAATATTTTTAAAAAAAAAATGATGAAGGGCGACTTCCCTTCTTAATATCGGTAGAAAATCAAATTTTCTATAAGGACGGATGACGATTTCTCTTGTGTAAAATTGAAATTTTCTTTTATATAATGTATGGAAGTCGTCATCGGCTATGGTGACTTCCATACTCTGTTGTAAAAAAAAAAAAATTACAAATATTAGTTGGGAAGTCATTATTCGCCATGACGATTCTTTAATAATTTTTGAAATTAACGCATTTCGATACATAAAAATAAAATAAAAATACAATATTCTAATAAAAAAACCCTAAAAGTTTAGTGTTGTTGGGTCTTTTTATGACTTTCCTGACATAATAAATGAATCTGCTTGGCCAAAAAAAAAATAAATAAATGATTCTGAAAATTAATAACAAAATAGAGTTTTGTTAACAAGTGCCTTTAGGACATTGTTTAAAATTAATTAATATATTATTTATAAAAAAATATTGTATTAAATATAATTTTTGACAATTTTATTTATTATTTTTAATACATTAAATAAAGATATTATTATGTATTATAACCTTAAAGAGTACCCTTAAGATATTTGTTAACAAAATCTTAAAAAATATTATCTCAAAAATTCCGAATTATTTCATTTTTTTTCTAGGTTTATTTATAAGTTTGTTTTGGCTCCATGAGCATAATTATTCTAGGACATTCTACTAAAGGGATTAGAGGAAACCAAAAAAAGTCTTCAGCAGGACAAACAATTCTCAATTGACAAACTCATAACTCAATTGCTCACAATTCAATCCTACACAGGATTGAGAACAAAATAGACTAGATTATCCCTCTTTATTTTTTTCTTATACTTTTTTTGAATTTGTGTAACGTGTGCCTATGAGCATTAATTATAGTTAATTAAATATTATTTAAAAAAAATATTTATCATTTATTGCATTATTATTGTAAATTTCAAAAAAAATATTAATTATAAATTTTAATTATTACGAAAAGACATACTCATGAGTCAGGCCGCGATCCGATTTTTTTTTTACTTCTTTATCCAGGCCTAGCCCTGAGGGGGCTCGGGTCAGCCCGCAGGTCCGAATTTATTGTTCATCCTATTTAAAAAATATAAAATATTTTTTATTAATTTTATAATTTAAATTTTAAAAAAATAATATTATTTTAATATGTGAACAGTGATCCAAGCTAAGCCGGATCGACCCGGATCATAAATATTCCTACTTAGATCCAACCCGATACTGATCGGACTAACTGTTCGACCATGAGCAAGTCGACTTTGACCTAACCTTGAATAAGATTTTAGCTCAATCGATGATATTATTTTATTAATAATTTGTTTTTAATTTTAATATAACAAAATATTTTTTTTAATATTTTTAATTAAATCGATAAGTCGAACTTTGGATATAAAAATGTCAACGAACTTAGCTTGACCCAACCCCACCTATAAATATCTAACATCGAATACAAATTTTTTTTTTTTTATTGCCAAATTTATGTTTCCTTTTCCTTCTTGAATGATTAATAATATTCTTCCATTGTGAACTATATTTCTCTAAAATTTTCTTCCTTGATAATTACTTTTTTATATTTTAAATGTAATTTTTATGATTTTTTATTTTGGTAAACAAAAATTAAAAATCTTAATATAAAATACATTGATATCAAAGCTTTAGAGATAAAAAAAAAAGAGGACGAAAAGAATATAAACTATTATGAATAACTTAAGAAGACATCTCAACTATTAAAAGTTTAAAATTTTAATTTAAAGTTATCGAATATGAATCTTAAATAAAAATAAAATTACAAGACGGAAGAGAACTATTTCTAAATGTATAATGCAAAATCATACTATGTACCAAAAACAAATATTTCATATCCTTTCAAATTGAATATTCAGTATATTGAGTATTAATTCAAATGACATGTTTGTTGGACATACTCTTGAAGATTACGTTTTTAAAAAGATTTAGACTATTAATATCCTCTTGAAATGAATTGAATAAATAGAGATTTGAGAGTTAAAGGTAAATTAAAAATTTCTAAAAATTGAATATTATATTTAAATGACAAATTTTTATTATTTTCTACTTTGTACACTTAAAATCACAAAATTCAAAATGTAAGAAACATATTTTTCTTTCAACTCTTTTTCATCTCTTCTTAATTTTTTTTAAGGCTATGTTTGATAAGCACTTTTATTTTTTTAATAAAATAAAAAGTTAAAAATTGAAAAATAAATAAATAATAAAAAATTAAAATATCAATCAAATAGAACTTAAAGTATATTACACACTAAAGAGATCCGCTTAAAATTAATATAGGAAATGTTAACCGGTGCTTAGTGGCAGTGATTAAGGTGATAAATATTAAAAAAAAAGAAAAGTGTAATTAATACATCATTTTAAAAAAAAAAAAATCAGTAAAATTAATGTATTCAATGTTTAAAATAATAATTAAAAAAACAGATATACCATTTGAAATTAAAAAAAATAATAGAAGTAATATTTAATAATGTGATTTTTTGACAAATAATAATACATAAAGATCAAATTTATTATAACTAGTATGTTAGCCCCGGGAAGCCCGGGGATGTTTCGTTTTAATATTTTATAAAAAAGAATAATTTTAAAAAATATAATAATAGTATTAATAATTTACTAATAATTACTTTATAATATTTCTTTTAATAATTTTTTATTTATGTGTTGTTGTGAGAGTAATTTTTTTTTTAAATAATTCTTTTAAAAAAGATTTAGTTTTTCTATATCTTAATATATTATAATATAAATATAATCATATATCTATTAATTTAAAAATTATGTTAAAAGTAATTATCCATAAAATATATAATTTAAATCTATTTGAAACTTTTATATTTTATTACGTAATGTATATTGAATTAATGTGTTTTATTAATAATTTTTATTTTATTTTTTAATGTATATTGAATTAATAATTTTATTTTTCATATTTTTTACTTTTTAAAATAATTTATTCAATTAATAATTTTAATTTTTTGAAATTTTATTATATTTATTTTTAAAACAATTAATTCATAATTTAAATTCATGCAAAAAATTAAAATTAAATAGATAAAATAAAAATATAAAGAATAAGTTTTGAACATGATATTTATATTAATATATAACAGATGTAAATGCAATAATTCAACTCTTAAGTCAATGAACTTAGAGTTTAAATTGAATTACTATAACAAATTATACAAAAAATCTCCAATTGAGGACAACTTTTAAAGTAAGGTATAGATGTCTAACATTATCAAATTTAATCTAGACAAACAATAACTCGCAATCATTATACAACACGTGACACAAAATTGGGAGATATTTGAAAAGTATCAATTAGACCTGACAATTTCGGATACAACATGATAATACGACACGAACACAATATGGTAAAATAATTAAAATACGACATGACACGAAAAATAACACGAAAGTGTCAAAATTTATATAAATATATAATACCTTGAAAACGATTATGACACGAAAAAGTAACACACGTTCGTCTATTCTTATTGTGTTTATGTTATTTTTCGTATCGTGTTGTGTTTTAATTTTTTTTTTCATATGTTTGTGTCATATAATCATGTTGTATCCGAAATTATCATGTTTAATTGACACTATTCAAATAACTCTCAATTTGGTGTTATGTGTCGTATAGTGATTGAGAGTTATTATTTGTTTAGATTAAATTTGATAATTTTAGACATCTATATCTTATTTAAAAGTTATCCTCATGTAGGAATATTTTGCATAATTTGTTATAGTGATTCAATTTAAACTCTAAAATACGAAAAAATAACACGAATATTACATGAATACATTAAAAAAAAAATCTCTCTTTTCAACGGGTCCAAAATAAAAACACAAAGCCTACTCAATTAATACCATCACAGGTGTCAAATCCTGAAACCCACCGGTCTCACAAAAAAAAAAGGATAAATTTAAAAAATATGCTTTCAATAATCAAATAATTGTTAAATAATTTAATAGACAAGAATTATTTAAAAAAAGAAATAGAGAAATTAGAAATTAGTAGAAAAAATATTGTAAAGATAAAATTATCCTGAACGAAAAACTTTCTTTTCTTTTCTCCTCCCATTCAGATAATATTATTTTTAAAAAATTTTAATTAAAAATAAATTTTAAAAATAAAATATTTATTTTTTAGAATTAAAAAAATAAAAAATAATTTTAGAAATATTATTTTTATTCTTTATTATTTATTATAATTATTTAATTAAAAAAATAAATTTTTTAAAATTAAAAAAATTATTTTCCAAAAATTTTATTTTTTCAATTAAAAAATAAATTAAAAAAATAAGAAGAAAATGAAAGAGAAATTTTTTTTTTATCAAAGATAATTTTATTTTTACATTTTCTTTCATAATAATCTTTTATTTTTTCATTTCTCTTTTTTAAATAATTCTTATTCATTATATTATTAACAATTATTATATTGTTGATGGTTTGTTTTTTAAATTTATAAAAAAATATATAAATCTCAAAACAGAAGAGAAAAAAAGTTAATAAAAAATATATGCAAAACAGTTGTCAACTTAATGTTAAATAGTTTGGGATAACTTTAATAGTATGTATATTATAGACAATGATAATGAACGTGGTTTATTCGGAACCATAAAAATACAAAAAGAAAATGTCAAGAACAAAGGAGAAGGACAAGACAGCCGCCAGCGGGCGGCGAGAGAATCCTCGCAGAAGAAAGAAGAAGATATCCGAAATGACCAAAACAAAGCTTGGTTGGACGGACCTGTTGTATTATTTATTAAAAAACGATATAATTCTGAAACATTATAAAATAAAATAAAAACAAAATTGAACAGAAAGAGTATTTGTTTTTATATCTTATTATAACCTATATAAAATAAATGAAAGTTATCCCTTCAATTGAAGGGATAACTTTCATCAATTTTGTCCCGAATTGCTCGCCATTTGGCGAGCAATTCCTTACTTTTTATATATATATATATATTAAATATTTGTGTAGTATTTATATATATATATATATATATATTTTTATGTTTTAATCATATTTTATGTATTATATATATATAAATATTTGTGTAGTATTTATATATATATATATATTTTGTGTTTTAATCATATTTTATGTATTACATATATATAAATTTTGACACATTAATAATTCATATATTATATATATTTTGATATATTCGTGTATTCTTATCGTTTTAGTATTATTTTTTCGTGTTGTATTGTATTTTTTTTGTCATATCCAAAATTGTCAGATCTAATTGTCATTATTCAAATAACTTTTAATTTTGTGTCACGTTCGTTTTATATAAATTTTGATATATTCGTGTATTCATGTCGTGGTTATGTTATTTTTTTTGTGCAGTATCATATTTTAGTTATTTTTTCATGTCATGTTGGTGTGTGACACTATTTAAATAACTCTTAATTTTGTGTTACGTGTCGTATAATTATTGATTTTTTATTTTTTAAAAATAAAATAAAGTCATACTATTTTTTTTATTTTTATATGGGTTGATGTAAGTCAATTTTTTTTTTTTTTTTTTTTTTTTAACTTTAGGTGTTGAAGCAAAAGAAAAAAATACTATGATGATTAAATAGTAAAAAAAAATGTTAAATGATGCTATAAGTTATGAATTATTGTAGGATAGTTGTTAGGTTTATATATATATATTTTATTTCTTAATACTAATAAAAAAATGATCGATATCGATATAATCTAAATGAATTAAATTTTGATATCCATCTTAATTTTTTTTTTTTTACAGATAATGTACATATAATAGATTAAATTCGTGTATTCATATTGTATTTGTGTTATTTTATATCTATATTTATACTTTAAAAATTGTCATTAAGTTGAGATATTTTGCATAGTTTTTGATAGCAATTCAATTTTAACTCTAAATTCATATTATTTTTCGTATCATAATCCTATTTAATATATTATTAATGACAATAAAACCGAAGTAACGCGAAAATTCAAACACTAATTTTCTTTGAATAATTATTCTTCATTGTCTCTTTTCTCTTTATTCATTGTCTCTCTTCATCTTGAGAACCATAAAGGCTAAAGCATTCTTTTTTGTTTGCATCTTTCATATGTCAGAAAAATTATATAATTTATGATCCTTGAACTTTTTAAGCTCAATCAACCAGATTAGAGGTTTAATACATATTTTTTTAAGGTACATTTAAAAAAAATATATGTAATAAAAAAACACAAGATAATAATTTAATTTTATTTGTGAAATTTAAAATTTTCATTAATGAAATATAAAATAATAATTCTTGATTTGTCCATTTCAAATAATATTATTTATATCTAAAATTAGAGTTCGTTTTTGATACATTGACAGTTGAATTTTTTTAATTCCACAAGCGGGATTAGAAAAATAATATTTTTCATTTTTAAAAGGGTTCGTTTTTTATATACTGACAATTGAGTTTTTTAACTACACAAGCAGGGTTTAATGATTGTCACATGTCCCTTTTTTATTTTATTTTATTTTAATTTTTTTTTTTATACTTTAAGGGGCATGTGTTACCCTTCTAATTTTGTTTGTGAAATCTAAAAATTTCACTGACAGTGTATTAGATAATTTTATATTTTTTAAATTAGTTTTTTTTAAAAATTAAATATACTAAAAAAAACGTGTTATCCTATTAATCTCATTTGTGAAATTTAAAAATTTTCAGACATAATTTTCTTTAACTTAATAGATATTGAATTCTGATTCTTTGTAATTAAATATTTAATACTTTACTAAAGATTACAAGACTTTTGGTCAAATAATATTTATATAATATATGAGTATATATGCATTTATATTAATATATGACTATATATGCATTTGACAAAGTGGCATAATATAGTAATGGTTTAAAAACAGAGAAAGGCCTCAAAAAACCCAGCAAGAATGCAACGACAAGAACGATCTGAGAGAACAGAGAGAATGCGAGATTGTAATTGGGCCTTTATAAAGCCCGGATACTCACCAGTGTTAGGCTTTGCCTGAGATTAAAGATGACAGTGAGTCGGATATCTATATTTTTTGTACTATTTTAATTCGTAAATTATTCACATTTAATTCGCATAATACTATCCGAATCCGAATTAAATAACATTATCCGTCGGATATCCAAATCCGCTAAAAATCCGAATTCAATAAATCAAAATTTTTTAAAATAAAAATATAAAATCAAACAATATAAAATCAAAATTTTTTAAATAAAAATATAAAATCCGAATCCGCAAAAGTAATATGGATTCGGATAATGAATATCCGAGGTTTTATATCCGCATCCGCTCCAAATTCGCTGCGGATAGTAATTATAATATCCGAATTCGACTTTTATCCGAATCCACAAATTTGAATCTGTAAAAAATAAATCGGATATCCGCGAATATCCGAATCTGCATTTTAAATTGCCATCCCTGCCCAAGACTGATTCTCCACAATTATTATTATTATTTTTTTGGAAATGTTAATAAGTATTTAATGAATGAGATGAAAATGGACTGGTTGAATATCTCATTGACCCAAAAAGAAAGCAATGGAAAGTCAGCTTGATATATGACATCTTCTCGGCAATGAAGCGGAAGCGATTTGTTCCATTCCAATCAGTAAAATAGGATCATCATATGTCTTAATATGGCAATTATGACAATATACAACTAAAAGTGGGTACAACATGAAGACAGATAGAGCAAGAATGGAACCAAGCAACAATAAGGCACTATGGAAAACAATCTTGCAGCTGGAAACGCCAAGCAAATGTTGGTACTAATCAGATTGGACATGAGATATACAGTTAATAATGCAAATCCATCACTATTCTATAGTGATACAAGATTTTCCTTTATGTTAATACGACAATAAAAAGTTATTAAATACTAATCGGATAAAACCCATGGAACATAATAACCTTGCAAATGAATCATAAAGAGTTATAATTGTGAGATCCTTATGCATCAAACCTTGTATTATTTTAAATTAATCTCTACAATCTATGAATGAAAATAAGCATTAAGATCAAATTTATTATTACATTATGATTGAATAATGGATTTTATCATTATACATTAATGTTTTATTGAATTTTATTATCATATTTTTAATTTTATTGATTTTGAACAAAAAGTAATAGAACTGAAATATAAAATGGAAAATTTCCATCAATTCTATTACTTTATGTGTAAAATCAACAAATGCGTTTAAATGAAATGTTTTGAAATATTGAAGAAATTTGAAATCAATGTATTTTAAAATGCATTAATTCAAAATACTAGTATTTGTTATGGTCCTTATGGATAAATAGTTTCATAGAAGAAATAAATTTTCCTATTAAGTACCCCATCGAAAATATTGAATAAATCTGAAATGAAGGTATTATTTATTTTTCATTTTCATTTTTTAATTTTTAATTTTTTTGGGATAAATATTTTCATAAAAATTGCAAAAAATGTAAATTAGTCAAATATAAGTTTTTCAATTTTTCTTAAATATAAGAAATAAAATAAATCTATTATCTAAATAATTTTTAAAATCAATTCAATCATAATAAAAAATACCATAGTAAAAAATCATCATAATAATAAATAAGTCATTTAAATGAAAAATGTAAATTGGCCTAATATAACTTTTTCAATTTCAAACCATAATAATAATAATAAATAACTCATTTAAATGAAAAAAAAAATGTAAATTAGCCTAATATAACTTTTTCAAATTTTCATTTATTTCATCTTTCTTAAATAGAAGAAAGTAAATAAATCTATTATCTAAAAAATTCAACCATAATAAAAAATATCATAGTAAAAAACCCATAATCATAGATTCATAATAAACAAGTCATTTAAATGATAATATATTTTCAAAATTAGAAGAAATATAAAATGAAATCAATGGCAAAAAACTTGATCATTTATAAAAAAAAATTCATATTTTAAGAAGGAAATAAATACATCATTTATAAAAATTCATATTTTACCGGGATGGGTTGAGACCCGAAATTTTGAAAAAAAAAATGATATGATATCTGACTAGACTTGTTCATTGACTGGGTCGAGTAATGGTTCGAAAATTTTCTTCTTTCCTTATCCAAACTCGACTCACTGTTAATTTAAATAAAAAAATAAGTTTTTATTATAAAAAGTCGGGTCGACCTGAAAAGAAAAAAATCTTATCTAAATCCGATCTAATATAGATCAAACCTATCAAATCGAACGGATTACCAAATCGGTCTATATCTGACCTAACCTCAATAGAAAGAAACAAAATTTGGAAGATATCATCTTCCAACTTGTAACCTAACCTCAATTAATTATTCGGATATCTTTGGATTAGGTTTTGCCAATTCCAAAAAGGGTGAACAGTTAGTGAAGGCTAAAATAATAAAAAAAATTCCTTAATTTTATTATTTTTAAGTAAATTTTATATTTTATTGTATCGAAAATAAAATTTATATTTATATTTAAATAAAATTTTAATATTTAATTTATATCAGAATAAGTTATTAGTTTTTAATTTATATCTAAATTATTTTATTAATTTTCAAAAGAATATATATTTTATTTTCAGCCACGTATAATTGAATAAAATGAAAATAGAGTAGTGACATTTATTATTGGTCCAAAGTATAATTGAAAATTTGGTATTTATCTCGAAATTAAAATATTTAATACTTGTAACATACATTGATGTAAATATCCTTAAATTGAATTGAAAATTGTGTACAATGTTAAGAAGCTTGAAGGACAAGTTAAACTCGAATTCTTTATTTTTATTTTTAAATATTCATATTCGATATTTATTTTTAATACATATTTAAATATAAATACAAAAATATTTAAATAAATAAAAAATTAAAAAAAATTAAATATACCTATATTCAAAATTCATTTTCTAATTCGAATGCCTACAAATATTAGGATTTTAATATATATATATATATATATATATATAAACCATATCTTCAATTGCAACCAAGTCGTACTTTGGTATTTGGTAACTTGTTTTATTATAAAACATCATGTTTCTTTTTAAAGGGTACTAATAGTAATAAGTTGTTGCAAATTGAAAACTATTTTCTATATATCATTAGGTGGAATTTAAAAAACTCTACCCATCATAATTATTATGTACCTAATACTAATAGAAAAACAATGAAAATGCAATATTTAAAACCATGTACTTTACCCATAAAAAAAATTATGTACATACAATTAGAGGAACAGAACCTCCCATTTTATCATTGCCTGAACGCCATTAGGTTTACATGAATACTATAAAAATACAAGAATTTGCTATCACATGTATTAATTGAATATATGATACGCCAAAGCCATTAAAACTATTATTATTTCAGTTTTCTTAATCACACGCGTCTCATCTGCTTTGAGACTGCAAGCTTAATATTGTTATACGTCACTCCGACTCTTCATTTTTATTTAAGTACTTATGTCCAACACCCGTGTTCCAAGGACCCTCCAAAATCCAAATACATAATTTTTTTATAAAAAAAAAACTGAACATACTCGTGTTGAGCACAATACCCGTATCCGACACTCACACCCGAGTCTAAATAACATAAGTATTGTTTCTTACTCGGGTTTCAGTTTCAGGGAAGCACTGCAAAATAACCATAGTTAAGATGAAGTTCATAAAATATGAATTGCATAAGATTAGGTTCAACCTGTGTCATTAAAAGAAAACGTTTTGTTTTACCTATTGATACAGTAACGCTTTCCTGAAGGTGGAGGACCATCATCAAAGACATGGCCAAGATGAGCATTGCAAGCAGCACAAACAACTTCTTGGCGAGGCATAAAAGTTATCGACTTATCTAATTTTGACATCACATTGTTTCCTATAGGTTGACAATATGATGGCCAGCCAGTTCCACTATCAAATTTAGTCGATGATCTGGACGACAGGATCACGGTTGCTAATAAGTGTTTGGAACGTCATAGGTTCAATTGATTTTAGTCCTCCGTAATTCTTAACAAAACCGAAAGACTTACTCGAAAAGTGGCGTGTCGCAACATATGCAATGATAAGTTCCAGGTGTTTTTGTGTTCCAGTATTCCCTGCACATAAAAAAAGTGCAAACAGAATAAATTCGCAGTAGAACAATGAAGAGTTATGTTGCTCTGATTCTTCATTTTTTTTTTAAGTACTCGTGCCCGACGTATATTCGAAATATGGGTATAGAGATATGATCCTCCACGACCCTCCAAATACATGAAAAAACTTTAAAAAAATTGAACATACCCGTGTCAGACACTTATCCGTATCTGACACTCATCCGAATAACATAGATAAAGATTACATCAGTAGCTATCAGTTCAGTGCAGATTAGGATAGAAAACAATCATGTGATGCCCACCAAGTATTTTAGCACCTCCAACCTGAAAGATTTATACATGTTTGTTACTAAATGTACATAATGCAGGTTCATTAGAATGTGACTCAGCAGAATTATCGGCCCTCCCTTGTTTCGGCTTGTTGGCTTGGTGTGCTTAGGTCAGAGTAACCAAGCCACATGTCCCAGGTTCGAGGGCTTGTGAGAGAGAAGAGAATGAAGCACCAAAAAAAAAAAACTCGGTGGGATTTAGGTTCATTCACACATTACAGCCACCATCCTGGCAGGTTTTCATGCGATAACTGAGATATAAGTTATAAATGACCCCTACGCTAATAATCAATGAGTAACATGATCCTTAAAACTGAAAAAAGCAAATATTCAATCTGGTACCTAACTACCTACATTTAAAAATTCGGCAACATGGTTAGATGCTATGTTACTCGGGTGTGAGTGTCGGATACGTGTATGTATCCGACATGGGTATGTTTAATTTTTTCTAAGATTTTCATTTATTTGGAGGGTCCTTGGAGGATCATATCCCCATACTTATGTCCGGATATGAGTCGGACAGGAAGTGTTAGACACGAGTACTTCAAAAAAAATGAAAATTCGAAGCAACATAAGTTAGATGCACAAAAGGGATAACAGAATCACTAACAACATTGACTGGTCTTTCTAATAATTATAGAAAAAGCTAGTCATACTTGTTAGCTAAAAGAAATTACACACAAGGAGTCAGGTGGTATGATGTACAGTATGCAATAAAATAGGAGCTCAAGCAGATATTTTATCGCCTGAATAGATCAATTATGCGTTTGAAATACGTGTTCTAATTCAGGCGGGTTTCCAGCCCAAAATGGGTGTTACATGTTCAACACTGTATTTTTTACTTTATAACTCTTATACTAAAAGGTAAATATCAAAAGTAATAACCCAATAAAACCTAATAAAGAACAGAAAATTATTTCATATTGCAACTTATAGAACTTTGAAAAATGGTGGACTTGAATATATTCACACATTCCTATTTGATCTTTGAAAAAATCATTTTTATTTCCTTCGGTGTAATTATTTTCTTGAGTCTGTTCACTGGGGGAATCACTTTCACCAGTATTAGGTGGCAAGAGATTGGGAAGTGGCTCATGCATGATAATTCTATGGTATTTATTTGTAGTCTGACTCAATTTCTTTCTGAAGTATGAATCAGCAGAGATGTCAGAAACGGCTTAATAGCCAATTCAGCTCAACTACATACCATTTAATCTTCTTATTAAAAAGAGATGAATTTAGAAACAAACTCTCTCTATTCCTCCAATTACTTGCTGACATACATATGTCTCCACAATATACTAGGTTTTCCACGCCCTTTGTAGGGGGCTATATTGCTCCGACTCTTCATTTTTCTTGAAGTACTCGTGTCCGACACCCATGTCCAACGCATATCCGGACACGGGTATGGGATATGACCCTCCAAGGACCCTCCAAATATATAGAAAAACTTAAAAAAAAATTTTGAACATATCCGTGTCGTTCACATATCCATATCTGACACTCACACCCGAGTCCGAGTAACATAGGTAGGGGGAGAAGAAGAATGACATAATAAAAAGATTGAAGTCATTCATCAAAGAGAGAATAGTAGGTGAATTAGATTCTGACATATAACTAAATAAAACTTCTAGGAGGCCAAAAAAATGGCTGTCATTTGATTAGTACTAGGAGGAAACCCTTGGTAGCTCAGAAAATAATTATGCAGAAATCATTATCTGTCAGATAAGTGGAATTTTTCAGAAAATAATTAAAACCATTACTTTACAAAGAAAACAAAAAGCATTTTAGAAGTTGAACCTGAAAAGCAGTACAGATTCTATGAATAGAACATACCCAGTGAAAGCTCTCTCGGTCCCTTTTTTTCGAGTAATGTAAAATTGTTCAGGTGTAAGCTTCTTCTTTCATTCTTCATCACTTAAAGAAGCATAGTCACCTGCACCAGCCTCTGCACAGGACAGACAATCAATATCTGATGGCCAAATTCAGTTTTTTTTTTTATAAGAAAAGAAAAATAACAATACAGGGTTTTGACAGGAAAGAATAAGAACATGCATGCATCCAGGTAAGCCCTGAAAAGGTGAATTAAGATTATATTAGCTGTTTCACCGTTAAAGATATATAAAATATTTAGGAAAAAAAAAAAAGAGCTGTCGCAATGTTGTATGATCATGTGGAAAATTTCCCTCCAGGTAAATATCCATCCACAAAAATGCCTCTTTTTGTCCTTCATTTGCCAGGAACCAAATTCTAACAATCTGATGATGGCACTAGGATATCATCCTTTACACCACAAACAGTAGAGAGACTAGATTGCAAGTAGGATTTTTGGTACAAAACTGATGATGACATCTATAAAATTACCAAATAATGTGTCTTGAATCCTGATAGAGTTCGGAAAACTAAGTTATTCCCTAACATTCTCGGCTTATAATTAGGACAGATAAATGGGACTAGGCTTCACGTTGAACCCAAACCAAGAAGGAAACAAAGATTTGATAAACCTCAAACTGTAACTCTGTAAGTACTATTCGAAAAACAAAAACAACAGCTCTACCACCATGGTTTCAGAATGAGCTGTAATCGGACGGAGCAGGCCGAGGCCTCAAGTTCAACTTAAGCCACGGAAAAGATGCTTTCTCATAAAGATTTATGAGATTCAATTACTATTATGCCTTTACAGTTATGTATATAGATCATAAACTTAAAAGTATTATCATATAACAACAGTAGTATGATAACAATGATCACAATAAATAATACCAGTTCTTCTAGCTTTCCATATGGGAAAATTTCTCAATGTGTTAAAATTGTTTCTTAATTTCATAAGTCCATTAAGAGCTCCATACCCTCTGCTTATATCTATTTAGTTTCTTCTTTTGATCTCTCAACTAAAATTGTTTTTTTTTTTTAATACCAGCCCCTTGAGGAGTTCTAGGAGAGTTCCAATTTGACAAGGAAATTCTCATAAAGCCTGCAAAGGGATGGCAGAAACCAGTAGAAGAAAAGCTTTTACTTAACACCATGTCGTATTTGACATGGAAAAAGGCCTCTCAGCAATTGGAATGGCACAAGTTCTTGGCAAGAGATTGATGGTCAGCTTACAGCTGAGAAATGCCAACACTGGCCGAGGTTGCAAATAAAGAGCCATCACACAACTAAGTCTACCCCATCATATCAAAAGATTAGCTAAGTAGTCTACTGCATAATCCAGCCTCTTCGAGTCATGGCGTTCACTAGTATAGATTCATTTTAAAGAAAAGAAGCATACATTTTTTACTTCAAAGTTCTACTTTTTCACTAGTCACAACTATACCTTTTAAGCCAAACAATGAAAGAAGATTTCCATTTTCCATTTTCCAATTCCAAAACCTCCAGAGGCATAAAAAAAACCCTATCACTAAAATAAATACTCTGCAATATAGCCAAAAACCTAAGAAGCTTGACATAGGCAGCCACAGCCAATGCTTCTTTATGGAACATCCAGACCAAATAAAGGTGCTGATAAAAATCCTTAACATCAGCCAGGGATAACTTCGAATTAAAAATGATCACATACACATTAAATTTCACCTGTAGATGGATGGTAGACTCAACCAAAATAAACAATTAAACCTTCTAGGACTCATAATTCCCCTAATAGTTGCTTATACATCAGAATCATCCCTGATAAATTATAAAAATAAAAAAAAAAACCCATCCAAGTACCATATCTAACAGGAAAAGGCAAAAAAAAGGAGAAAAAAAAAATAGAACCTCCAATAATTTAGTATCTCACAAGAATCAATTAACCAAATTTCTGATCATATTCAAATAAAAGAAAATACCTTGAACGTTGTCGGGTCTTTGAGAAGAAGCAGAAGAACCCACTGATCGAACTGAGAAGGAAACTTTTCTGGGTTTGTTAAGAACACCAAAAGCATTGGGTTTGGGACTGAATTCAAATAAAAGAAAATACCTTGAGCGTTGTCGGGTCTTTGAGAAGAAACAGAAGAACCCATTGATCGAACTGAGAAGGAAACTTTTCTGGGTCTATTGAGAACACAAAAATCCTTGGATTTTGGGACTGAAACTGAATTGGGTTTTGCGAAGAATGTATGTTGTTCCTATGCTTAAACTGTTAATGGCCATTGTTAACAACTTATATAACACAGATTCTCAAAACAGTCAAAATTGCTGACATTCATATTTTTTTTATATTATAATAAGAGAAATTAGAAGAGAATCTGAACCATTCAGCTAAGGAAGATGATTGTTGATTTTGAGTGGGAAATGGGAATATAGAGAACGGTCGAGAACATTAATCTGATGGGGACACGTGGCTGACTGCGATGAAAGAGTTGCAAGAAGAGGCTCTGCTACTGTCCACGTTCATCACTCGGTCCACCAATGAAGTTATTCATTTTTATTATTAACTCACTATTCATTTATATTGTATTTATATTATTTTTTTTATTATAATTATATTTAAAATACTAATTTTTTATATTATATATATTTTAATATATTCGTATTTTTATATCGTGTTTTATGTTGTATTTTAAATTTTTTTTTTTTTTTAGTGTTGTGTCCAAAGTTTTACATTAGCATATTTATGTTATTTAATTTGTTGAAGAATTACAACATACATGCTGTATAAATGTAATATTTTCTGTAATTTTTTTACGTTTTTAGAAGAATTATAATTTTTTATTATATTATTTGAATTTATTATATATTATAAAAATTATTACAGTATCAAATAACAAAATTATAAAATCTAATTTAACACATTTTATTATAATTACAATTATTGATTATAAATTATATAATATATTATGTGTAAAAATAATATTTGTTGTAATTTACTTGAAGTTTTTTGGTAAGAAGAATTATCATTATTACATAAATTTATTACTTTTTACCTAAATGGTTAAAGTAACATATAACATATTTATGTAATACAAAAATTGTTATTATCATTTTTTTTATCTACCGTAAAAAATTATGTTAATCATAATAAAAACAAATAATTGTAACAACATTTAATATTTACATCCTATAATAAAAATTGTAAAAAAAACATAATTTCTTAAAAAATATATACAAACATAATAAAAATTATAATATTATTTTATATTATCTCATTTTGATGAATTATGTAAGTAAAAAAATGATGTAAATATAATAAAATTGATATGATCATTTTTTTTTTTGTAAAAAATTACGTGGGTTAACAAATAAAGTATGTAAACATAATAAAATTTGTTATAATCATATTTTTGTTATCTTTTGTAAAAAATATATTATTATAATACAAACAAGTAATAACAATAACATTTAATATTTATATCTTTTAATAAAAGTTATAAAAAAACATATTTTTTTTAAAAAAACATGTAAACACAATAAAAGTTATAGTAATAAATTATGTATTTAAGTAAAAAATTTATGTGATTATTTTTTCTTACTTTTATAAAAAATTATGTAATGTAACAAATAAGTTATATAAACATAAAAATAAAAAAAATATTATTTTGTATTATTTTATTTTAATAAATTATATAATTATGTAAAACAATTATATAAAATTATATAAAATTATAATTATAATAATATTTAATATTTAATTATTTATAAAAAAAATTGATTATCGATTACAAATGAGTCAAGAGCCTAGGAAAAGCTAAACCTAAGTAAATGACCCTAGAACTCACCCGGGGTCCCGTCTGTCTTTGAGATTGACAACTTCAACTTCAATCCACTTTCACATTGAGAGTAGGGATAGCAATAGAACCAGGACGGATTTTATTTTATTTATTTTTATTTTATTTTTGTATGAATGTTGAAAATAT
Source organism: Fremontodendron californicum (assembly GCA_030761205.1). Classification (NCBI taxonomy): domain Eukaryota; kingdom Viridiplantae; phylum Streptophyta; class Magnoliopsida; order Malvales; family Malvaceae; genus Fremontodendron; species Fremontodendron californicum. The sequence continues at coordinate 5,205,381 of JAULJL010000023.1, read as the reverse complement.
TTATATTCATGAATGTCGGTTACATCTATAATCGTTTTATGGTATTTTATTTCGTTACATTCTAATTTATATTAATTATTTTTAACTTAATATTGTAAAAAATTATATTATAATTTATTATGAACATAATTTTAATATATAAAATTTTTTAATGTAATATATATAATACATATATATATTAAAAGTATAGATATAAAATATTAGTATATATATAATTTTAGTATATATATATATCTAATATATATTAAAAATATAAAAAAATATAAAATATTTTAAAAGATAAAATAATAATTTCAAAAGTCAAGACGAGACGAAATAGAGCAAACATTTATCAAAATCGTTCCGCTTCACCCCATTTCAAAAAAAATCTCTTCGATTCGAACGAATCGATACAAAATTCTATTGATACCATCCTAATGGAGAGCATATAAAAGAGAAAAGTCTCTCAATTTTACAGCAAAACACTGAAACAAAGATGAATGAAATTACGTTTTCATCATCAAACAACTTCAATTGCTACTCCAAAATAAAAACCAATCAAACACCCCAACCCATCAAAACCTTAACCCAAATCCCATTTCCATTATTCAACCACGAAAAACCAAAACCAACCCCTTCTTTCTTTTTCCACAAACTCAATCAAAACCACCCGAAGAAGGAGAGACCATTTCAGCCAAAAATGGCCAAATTCTTGCAGGCGGCAAAGGAGCCAACCAGGCAACTCGTGGAGCCAAACTTTCTTACCCAACATATTTTGTAGGGCAAGTAGGTGATGATGCACATGGGAAATTGATAACTGAGGCATTGGGAAACGGTGGGGTCCGCTTGGAGTACTTGAAGAGATTGAGTGGTGGTGTTCCTACTGGTCATGCTGTGGTGATGTTGCAGTCTGATGGGCAGAATTCTATTATCATTGTTGGTAGTGCTAATATGAGCTGTTGGCCTGACAAGTTGTCTGATCACAACTTGGATGTTGTTAAGAAGGCTGGATTGTTTTGCTTCAGAGGGAAATTCCTGATTCTGTTAATATTCAAGTTGCTAAGGTTAGGACCTTTTTCCTTACATCTGATTTTTGTGCTTATGCGTCTTTTCTTATGGTTGCTAAATTGAATTCATAGATTAATGGTGAAAAGATTCTTTTGTACATATAGAATGTGAATTTTGTCAACTAAATTAGAACCCCTATGAATGATATGAGAATTTGGAAAATGAAAGATGCTTTCAAGCTCAAGAGAGATACACTTTGTGCTGTGAGTTATCATTATGAGATGTTTACAATTTCTAAGGAACTAGATGACTCATTTATAAAACTATACAAAGTTTTCACCTTGATGTTTAGTTTTACATAATGTACTAGTTTTTTTGCAACGTCTGTTTTTTGTCACTTAACATCCTAAATTGATATGGTTAAGCAGTAATCAGTATGTGCTTTGAAATATTATGCCAAGACTGTGGCTTTCTGATGTTAAAGATGTGTTTATATCTGGTCAAAAGTAATATTCAAATTCAGGGAATCATATACCATGGTGGTGCTAGTCTCGGTATTTAGAAGTATCCTTTGTGCCCTTTTCCATCTAGCTTTGTGCTTTAGGTCATTATTTTGAAGAATCTAGAAGTCATTTAATGATTCTTAACTTCAGGTTGCAAATTGATTACTCTGTATTAAATGATCTGTATCGGCTGCCAAGGACATTGCTAAAGTATCACAAGGGCTTCGAAATCCCGAAAGAATTTTTTTTTTATCAAGCCTCTAGGAATGAATATCATTAACTAGATATAAAACAGTATTTAATAAGTAGGGGCTAATTTGTCTTGCACTTGTTAAGCTTGGTAAATACAATATCCTTAAGTTAGTATACTATTTATTTGCTTCCTGCTTAAAAGCCTTCTCTTAGGACCTTTATTATGAAATTGTGATGAGGATCTTCTACATGGTTCACTCTGAGCTTGGAGCTGTTGTGTTTCCCTATGCCTTAGAGAGTGCTCTAGCTAAGCTTTGAGGTCTTGAACATCTCAGTCATATTTGAAATGTTTTGAGGTATATAATTTTGATATGCCCCTTTTCGTGTTTCATTGCATGTAATAAGTACATTGGAAGGAATTGTGAATAGGTTTATATATCAAAATCACACTTAAAATGTTTGATTTGAATATTCAAATCTGAAGTTAGATAGCATAAGTAGCGCCCCACCTTGACATCTATTCTAGTCTATATGAGTGTCTTCATGCTTTAAAGGTAGATTTTTTTTTTTTTTTGGGTAGACCTAGCTAGGAAGCCTTCTTTCCTACTGAGCAATGAAGGCTCCCTCCTCAGGTACTATATGTGATAGGTTTTAATCCACCTCAACGTATCTGTTCTAGTTTATACTTTATATGAGTTTCTTTGGTGCTTACTTCCAAGGTGATTGTTTTCAAATAGACCTGGGATGTAATCTTTTCTCTTTATTAATACAAGCAACTATTATTTACCTGCATGCATGGCATATTGTCCATAAATTGCTACCCATGAAACTTCTCCTATATTTGAACTTTGGTAGCTACCGATATGTTATTGTCATTGTTGTCTGTAGGATGAACTTTATTCTGCCTCCATAGCTACATTTTGACAAATTGTATTGGCTTGTGTAGGCTGTACGCATGTGAACTTTTTCATCAAAATGTTTCCTTGTAGGAATTTTTTGAACTAATTCAAGCTTTTCGTATATTAACATCCATTTTGTTATGATTGACTCATTTAATCCTTGGTGAAGACTCCTGTACTCTAAATTATAAGTGGAGCAAGGCTTTGCTGAAACCTAAAAGGTGCATATTCTACAATAGATTGATTAGTTGTGCTATGCATTCCTTATTGTTTCTTTGTGGTGAATGGGTTTGATCTTCTATATCATTGGCAACTTGAACTTTTAAGGCCTCAACCACAAGGTTGCAGGGAAGTGAGATGTTGCTTCTAGAGGTTTTCTTTGAAACACTTCTATATTGTCTTTTAGCTGCACAGAACTAAAAGAGGAGATTGGCCAAAAAAAAAAAAATTAAAAGAGGGGGGTTATATAAACTAATATATAGTGGCAGGAAGCATTGACAAGTTACTGGACCATAATCTGAAGGATTTTAGATCCAAAAAGGTGAAGGGGAAAAAGAATACAAACAAACCAGTTGACTGATATTTATGAATAAGTACCAAGGAACTTGTATGTCTCATCTGTTCAAGTTCAAATCTGAATCAAAAGATCTGAAACAGAAACTTTAAGTTAAACATTTAATACTAAGATGAAGAGGCAATAATGGTTAGGAGAACCACATAAGACGAGTTTGAGATGCCTTAGGAAAATACGGGATGTTTGGGTCTTATATTTTAAGTCGCATTAAGTGCTTTTTTATTTTAATCTGAGATAAGATTATAAAAGCTGGGTCTTTTAATAGCAGAACAGTCATGTATTAAAGCTCTAGTTGCTGAAATTTTGGGACAGTAACCTTAACAGGAGGCCTTATTTTTAGAGAAAAGATATTGGGGATTTTTGTGGTTATTTGGAGATTGTTGAGCATTCATGGACTATGGCTCTCTGGTTAGAAGAGAAAAGTGATCTGGTACCAAAGAGAAATCTAGCTCTACTTGTTTGGAGTATTCTGAATTCCAAGTTGAAGAGATAATTGTTAATATTGTGAGTTTGTCACTGGTGCATCAATAGCCTGGTGAGATTAACTTTATTCTCTCTAGAAGCCAGAAGCTAAGGTCATGGGTTCTCCATTGATAATGAAGTCCTTTTGGTCTAATGGAAGGTGAACTTGGTAGTTGGTAGCTATGTTACTCGGACTTGGGTACGAGTGTCGGACACGGGTATGTGTCCGACACAGGTATGTTTGATTTATTCTAAGTCTTTTCATGTATTTGGAGGGTCCTTGGGGGATTATATCCCCATACCATATCCGAATATGTGTCGGACACGGGTACTTCAAGAAAAATGAAGAGTCGGAGCAACATAGGTTGGTAGGTGATTAGTTTAATAATTCCTCGGTTTAATTTTATCCGAGGGTGCTCTGCCATTTTTGCTTTACTGAAATGGACTTTAGGTGGCAGTGTTTACTTTCTCTCTCTCTCTCTCTTTCTCTCGCAAGGTTTTCTTTTACGTAATTTTTTCATAATTTTGTGCCATAACTTTTCAGGCCGCAACGAGTGCAGGTGTTACCGTAATTATGGATGCTGGTGGAATGGATGCACCAATGCCCCAAGAACTGTTGAATTTTGCTGATATCTTTAGCCCAAATGAATCTGAACTTGGTCGATTGACTGGAATGCCTACTGAAAGTTTTGAGAAGATTAGTCAAGCGGCTGCAAAATGTCACAAAATGGTGAGTTTTTGCTCACCTAAAAAAGTCATCAGTATGGCATTTATTTAACACGAATATATGTTGTGACTTTTAGTTCTTAAAGAATTAGACATCTTTTAGAAACGTAACTTTTTGTAATAAATTGTCACATCCCACAACCATTCAGAAGCAGCAACAATCGTGGTAATAGGGCAAAGTTTTGCGGGCTTATTTTAATTGAAGAATTTATTTCTTGAGAGAGCTGTGAGGTTGTTCTTCTGTTTTGTGGAATATCCAAACAATAAAGCAACAAGTATATCATGTTGATGTGTTTCATTATTGCATGCTTAGTTATTTCTCTCTCTTCCAGGGTGAATTCTGTTTTCATTCGTAATGATCTATAGAGAACATGCTTCTAGTATTTATGTTACTCCGAGTCTCCGACTCTTTATTTTCTTTGAAGTACCTGTGTCCGACCCATATTCGGACATGGATATGGGGGTACGATCCTTCAAATATATGGAAAAATTTAGAAAAAATTGTGCATACCCGTATCCGACACTCACTTCCGAGTCCGAGTAACATAGTCTAGTACTAATTGAAACATGTGGACTAGCATATTGAACACCCACACACATGCCGCAAAAAATAGGCACTGGATTAGGTTCTTTGAATTGGAACCTTAAAATGTTTCACTGATTGATTTCACATCTGAAGCTCTCCATCAATAGTAGTCTTTTCATGTAACCATAGACGTTTGTTTTATTTTCTTGTTTGACAATTTTTGTTTTTAACTAAAATATTTGCCTTCAGTGATTAGCATTCTTTTTATGACAATTATAGGAGTCTATAGGCAGATGCCAAAATTTACTGCAAGTTATATGTGATTACCTTTCAGGGTGTTAAGCAAGTTCTTGTGAAACTTGGGGCCAAGGGATCTGCTTTATTTGTAGAAGGCGAGGAACCGATTAGACAGCCTATAATTTCAGCTGCACAAGTTCTAGATACAACCGGAGCCGTTGATACTTTTACTGCATCTTTTGCTGTGGCTCGAGTAGAGGGGAAGTCCGAAGAGGAATGTTTGAGATTTGCAGGTACTCGTAGCTCTCTCTCTCTCTCTCTCTCAGTTTCTTATACATGTATGTTCGTATATTTCTAAAACAGGACCTTGCTTCTATTAACTTTACTGAGGATTTGGTCCTAAAACATAGTACAACAACATAATATGATCTTTGTAGCTGACTCCACATAGTGGCTAAAAGCAAAATTGCTCCGACTCTTCATTTTTCTTGAAAAATTCGTGTCCGATGCATATCCGGACATGGGTATGAGGATATGATCCTCCAAATACATGGAAAAACTTAAAAAAAAAAATGAACATATCCGTGTCGGATGCTCACACCCGAGTCCGAGTAACATAGGTTAAAAGCTTTATGTTCATAATATATTTTTCATGCAACATATATTTTCTTTTAACATTTTCATAGCAGCCGCAGCAGCCTCTCTTTGTGTTCAAGTGAAGGGAGCCATTCCTAGCATGCCTAACAGGAAATCTGTTTTGAATCTTCTTCAGTCTGTATGAATTTTTCTTTTTCTTTTTTGCGGGATTCAATTGGGTGCTATGTACCTTTATGCATATAAATAAAACAATAGAGGTCATTTTGGTTTACTAGAGTTTCAAGAGTTTGACAAATTCTTTGTCTAGGTCAAATATGAAATATGTTGGAAAAAGATTATCATTTTATGCTATGTTATCCTGACTATCTTTGGCTGTATTACACTAAAAAAAATTACTTATTGATTATGTATAGTAATTGATATGTAACTAATAACTATGAATAGTTGATGGATAAGAATATTTCACTAATAATTAAAATATTACACAAAAGCACACTTCCTTGTAGGAAACTTTTATTGAATACACCAAAAACATGCCATCTTATTTAACAAGCTAAGTTATTTAAAGGCCTAAAAGTAGTCTTTTGAAGAAGGAAAAAGGGTACTAATTAAACTATCTTATTTGGCTTCAAACTTCTTCTTAAGTTCCATAAGAAAGCAATAAACTTTATGTTGGTCAGGCAGAGACTTGGATACACTTTCCCTTTGCATGCATCTTTTAGCCCATGAAACCAGCTTTGGGCACTCTGCTATAATGCTGAAATCCCCACAGGTTTCCAATGCATAGAACCAACTGTAGAAGGGAATCAATGACACATCTGTAAACCCAAAGGTCTCACCTCCAAAGTAAAGCTTGTCTCCAAGCTCTCCTTCTAGCAACTTGAAGCACCCAATTAGCTCTTTCTTTGCAGCTTCTTGGACCTCACCTGTTGCTCCCCATACTAACTTCCCAGTGGGATATATCTGCATATTTCATATTCAATGTTAAAACTTCTAAACCAGTTCAAAGAAATAAAACATAAAAAAGAAATTGGTCAAATAATTAATCAACCTAATAGGATTGCTAATAAGATAATTAAGAAATGTCTAATATCATACTAATGCATAGATCAAGTGGTAAGGATGAGATGTAGTTTGGCTAAAATTTTTAGATTTGAAATCAGGGATTTAAATTATGATCATAGACATGTTTTGAGTCGCATTGCCTTTATCGGAGTTACGAACATAACAAATGTTATCACGATCGGTTGCAATAAATATCAATGGTGAATATTGACGAACAGTGATAATAGGTGTAAAGAAAATTTTACATATAGTTAAGTGGTATGGGGGGATTGCTCAATAGCATCTATATAAATTTCTCATAACCCAAAATAAAGCTTGAACTTAAATGACTAAATAGTAGCAGCAGAAGTTTAAGGTTGTAACCTTTTTGTCAACAAAATCAGCCCAGAACCTGGCATTGGCTCTGTCATAAGGATGAGAAGGGAGCAGAGGAGATTTGTCTCTCCAAACCTCATCAATGTACTGAACTATGATGAGGGATTCACAAACAGGTTTCCCCTTGTGAATCAACAATGGGATTTGCTTGTTAACAGGATTCATCTTCAAAAGTAGACTACTTTTGTTGCTCAAATCCTCTTCCTTTGATTCATAGTTTCATACTCTATTCCTTTCTCTGCCAGTGCAATTCTAACTCTCATTGCAAATGGGCTTGACCAAAGGTCCAATAGAATAATTTCATCTGCCATTTTTGTTTTGTTTTGTTTTGTTTGCTGTATCTTGATCTTCTGCCTGTGGTAAAACAAGTGAAGATGTCTCTTCTTATATAAAGCAAATGAGGACAGTGAGTGAATGTTGTAGAAGTCTCCTTGGTGCATTTCCAGGGTTTTCTTGGGCTTCTTTTAGTCTTAATCAGAGCTTGCGTCAGATTACACAAAACTCTTGCTTAACATTGCTGCTATTCATCTTTATCCTTTACAAACGTCGAAGAAAGAGGATGTATCCATTTTGTAAAATTAGTTTAGTTTTATATGATTTTATAATTTTTTACATAATTTATATTTATTTAATTCGATAGTTGTATTTTATGTTTTATTTATATAAATCGTACACGTTAAATTTCAGCTAAATTAAAAATATATAATTATTTGTTTGATATAAAAAAAATTCTATCACTAAATATATATATATATATATATATATAATGATATTCTCGATCGACAATACATTATATAGATATCGGATCAATTTAAAATTTTACGTACATAACGAATACGATTAAATTATTAAATCTAACAATCAATTTATTAAAATATTAATTATATACGAAATTATAAAAACTTGTAAAATTAATCCGTGTAAGTTCTTTCTTTCTTCTTGAAGAAATGATTTTTGGGACTTTGGGTTGCATCATGGCTTTGCTAGTCAAACCACATTATATGTCAATGTTGTCACCAAGGCTCCACGCCTCAATTGGATGAACTACTGATCAATTTTTTATTTTATTTTATTTTTTCATTTTTCTGTTCTAGTAGACTGTAGAATGTTGCTAATAAGATAATAAGGTTACCATTAAGCGAGCTGCTCACTCTTTTTCCTAGAAAAAACTTCTCATGTGAGTTTTCACAGTTTTATCCCAATTAAAATGGTCGAGATTTTCTTTAGACATGTCCAAAAGCTGAGTAACCCGCTCAATCTAATAGATTCGACTCATATTGGATTGAGTTTGGATAATTTTTTTTTTTTGTAATTCGAGTCAACTCGATCGAGCTCGAATTACTATTAATTAAATAATTTTTATTATTTAAATTTAATTATAAAATATATAAAAATATTAAGATAAAAATAATTTTTTAATAACTTATGAATAATAAAACGAACTTACAGACCGATCCAAGTCCGGCCTAAAACGGGCTTGAGCAAAAGAAAGAAAAAAAATTCGAGCCACGACCCATAAACAGGTCTAGTCTCCTCTTTTGGAACATGCAATGAAAATTTTCTTTTATTTAAGGAGGAATTAGACCTTACTTTTTAAGCAAAGATCATGCACCAATCATTGAACCAAATACTCAAATACATGAAAAAAAAATACTTAATTAGAATATGGAATGAAAATCTTATTCCCTAACTGGAAAGCTAATTTCAAAACATGAAATGTTCAAATTATGTAAGGCCTATGCCATAATCTTTAATTTCTTACTTATAGGACAAAATTTCTTTAATCATCCACATCCTTTATCACACTCCATGACAACCCTTAGCAAATATGAGGGTTTAACTTCAAATTTTAGTCCAATTCTACAGCTTTATCATCATTCTACCATAATAATACCACAAAATTCGAACAAATAACAATGGGACCATATAATAGACTTTTGTTCACTTTAAAGTCATTGGATAGTCTTCAGTTTGTCCATAGACAAGGTATGAAAAACCCACTCCAATGTGCTCAAAGCTAGAAAAATATAGTCAAAATGCCCAAATAGATGAATGCAAACAAAGTCTTCTATCCTATGTTATCTAGACTCTTCATTTTTCCTAAAATATTCATGTCTGACACATATTCGGACATGGGTATGAAGGTATGATCCTTCAAATATATAGAAAAACTTCGAAAAAATTAAGTATACCCGTGTCGAACACATATCCGTATCCGACACTCACTTCCGAATCAAGATAACATAGCTTCTATCTCCTTACGCAATTGGGAAAATGATAAAACCCTCTATTTCCACCTTATTCACAATCCATTATACTACCATTATGGTGATTATTGGCGCTCAGATCCAGGGTATCTAAAATACAAAGAACGGGCAATCTACTCATTTTTCCCCTATTACAACAACTAAAGCTAGCAATCATTAAATGGTTTTCACAATTTCACAGATATAAACAATCATGTGTAGCTTTCTCACTTTGAAAGCTAACTAATTGGACAATACAGAAATAAAAAAATGATAATTCAGTGTCATAATGATTTATAAAGCAGATACAAATTTCCTTCTCACAGCAAAAAGAATGATCATAGATAGCACATTGTTTGTATCTTATTGACATAGCTTTGCATGCCTTTTTAATTTTTTTCTTTAAATGTATCTTTATAGTAAGAAAGGGAATAATATCAAACTCTTTACTTCTTAATGTTTGCGTATTCAACAATAAACATGAGACCATAAGAAAGTCATGCATATTGACCAACAATTTTTTTTTGTGTGCATGTTTTGTAAAATAAATTGGACCACTCTTTAGAGTTTATTATCATACACATATATCTTAAGCTTATTTTATATATATACACACACATACAGAAACACGCAGATATACGTATTGCGCTTTACATCACTCACGCTAGCACTTTTTTTGCATCTTTGCGCCTTTGACAACACTACATAAGCCAAGATGTTTAAGTTATGGCATTATGATCAAGATTTTAATTGAATTTCACACCATTCATTCTAATACTTAAAAAGAAATTAAAAATGACTGCATGTATTCTCTTTGGGTGCATCGGCACCAAGTAAAACAGCTACAATTTCATAGCAATTGTGCAAATTCAGACACAGTTCAAAACCAAACTTCTTAAATTTTGTATATAGACAGACCCCCATGGCACATAGAGCATGTTTAGCACATACACACATACACACATATAGAATAGTAGCATATTTAAGAAGTCAGCCAAATAAACTTAGCTCAAAGTACTGAACTACTGATCATAATCAAACTTTAACAGGATAGGTAGTCTATAATGATAGTCCAGGCATGATTCTTATTGAAGAATAACAATGGAGAAAAGAGGGTAAAAGACCTTAGATTAAAACACTGAATCAAACTTATAGTGCTTATCAACTGAACTACTGATCATAATCAAACTTTAACAGGATAGGTAGTCTATAATAATAGTCCAGGCATGATTTTTATTGAATAATAACAATGGAGTAAAAGAGGGTAAAAGACCTTAGATTAAAACACTCAATCAAACTTATAGTGCTTGTCAACTGAACTACTGATCATAATCAAACTTTAACAGGATAGATAGTCTATAATAATAGTTCAGGCATGATTCTTATTGAATAATAACAATGGAGAAAAGAGCGTAAAAGACCTTAGATTAAGACACTCAATCAAACTTATAGAGATTATCAACTGAACTACTGATCATAATCAAACTTTAACAGGATAGGTAGTCTATAATAATAGTCCAGGCATGATTTGTATTGAATAATAACAATGGAGAAAAAGAGGGTAAAAGACCTTAGATTAAGACACTCAATCAAACTTATAGTGCTTGTCAACAGCCACAGAAACTTCCCAAGTGCAACTCATTCCTTTAGGAAACTCAACCAAGTCACCAGCACCAATCTCCACAAACTCCTTGCTTCCATCAGGGTACACCTTAACTTTACCCTCTAACAGATAACATGTCTCTTTGGCATCATATGTCCATGGAAATTTACTAGGAGGACAACCCCACCTGTAAAAAACCCAAACCCAAATCACAATTAAAAATTATATTCTCAATTAAGAAGGTCCCACAACTTTACCCCCGGTTCAAGTCTCAGCGTCTGCAAATTTTCTCCAGCTATATGCTGATAAGTTACATTATATATACAGAGATTGTTTGATTACTGACTTTAAGTTCTATTTCTACATATAATCTCATCAATTTGAGAGGGCTGGGATAGAAATAGAAACCCATCAGTAGAACATAGTAGTAGGAAAAATATATTGAAGGGTTTTACATACTTGGGCCACTGGCGTATGCCAAGCTGAGAAAGTTTGGATTCAGGAGGATTGTTTTCCACTTTGATTCCGAGTTTCTCAGTAGCCATGCTTTCTGCTCTTACCTTGGCGGCCAAAGGACAACGTAGCGATGACTGTTTAGAATAAGTTGAGCTTCCACATGCCACTTTTATTATTTACAGAAATCAATCAGTCTATGTTATTGCTTAGAATGAGGAGAGGCCCAAGGTCAAGGTGCAAAATTCATTTTTCTTTGTTTGCATTGCAATATGGGGGATATGCGATATGGGCCGTTACTGCCTCATCCTTTCCAATCCAATTCCACTTTTGCCGCTTGGCATCTACTTGTGTTTACTTATTATTATTATTATTATTTTTTTACTTTAGTTCTTCACCTTTGTCAACTCGAGTTTGTTTTTGATACATGAAATATAATTTTTTTTTTAATTTTCACAAACGGATTAAGAGATTATCACATGTCTCATTTTTTTTATTTATAAATTTTTAATACAAAGGAAGCCGCAACTTAAGGATAAAAAGAGTTGCAGATGTTAAGATTCGAATCCCAAATTTGCTGAATACCACTTTTTAAAAATGACTGCATAAATCAATTGAGTTAAGCTCCAAATTCATTATTTTTATTATTTTACTATACTCTAAAAAATATATTTCATCTTATTTTATCCTATTAATCTTGCTTGTAAACTCTAATAATTTATTTATTTATTTATTTATTTTTATTTTTTTTTAAGGATGGGAGATTCAATCTCTGCTCTTTTGAGCAAAGGAGCATACACTTGTGGATCTTAAAAATTTCATTGTCATACTGTCAATGGATACGATAATTTCTCCTATCAAATATTAGAATTAGAATCCCTCAAGATTATTTTTCATGAAGTTCTTTTTTATCATTTTATCTTAAAATTACTCCCTAAATATTGTTGGTAAAGTTCAATAATCATTTTTCACTTGGAATAAGTTCGAAAATTTATCACTTGCAAATTTTTTTTAAAAAAATTTATATTTTAAGAGATTTTTTTTTTCTAAATAATTACATTTTATTATTCAATTAAATTTTTTGTGTTTTATTTATTATTTTTTAGAACAATTTTCATAAATTTAATTAGGTAAGTAATCACAAATTAAATTAAACAAAATTAAAATGCTAAAATTGTTACCTAAAACTTATTGGGTTTTGTCCAAGTAAAAGGAACCCAAAATTAAGTTGAAAATAGATTTGTTATTATGCATGCATAAAAAAGCAAAGCCACCATCCCAACAACCAAGTGCAATGAAGTAGCTGGTTTCAGTTACAGCTCATTTACCCTAATCTTTTTTTTTTTTTTAATTCCTAATCTACCCTTAACTTCCCAACATTAGACGTCTAAATCCCTAAATCCTCTTGAACCCGCAATCTCCAAGAATCCATGAGCAGCATGCATGCCATATGAGTTGATACTTAATTGGGCTAATCTTAAGTACACAAACAATACAAGAAATATATTTACATAAATAGCTACAATGTAAAGATTTATAAGGTTATGTCAAGAGTACATGACAATACAACTAGAAGTATAAACTAGTATAACAATATAAACATGGAACCAGAGGAAATGCAGCAATCATGATACACATTTCATATAGCTAGGCAAAATTTTATGTTGTTACATTCATTTTTGAAACCATATTGATAATCAATGAGGTCAACTGTAATACAGATTCCTGGTAGGAATGCAAAAAGACTATACTGGACCATGTGTTTACTAACTGCCCATAACAAATATAAACCTAATTCTTAAGTGTGATGATGACTCAAGAGTAGTGGCTATAAGGGCAGCATAATACATTCATAATTCAAGAGTTTGATCAAAGCCGAGGCAGTGGATCAAAAGGAAAATATCGCATTTTTTTTTTTTTTTTTGATAATTGGGTAGGGAGGGGTTGCTTGGGTTTGAACCCAAGACTTCATGCCCCCAAGACTCTTGGCCACTTAGCCAAGGGCTTGTTGGCCGAGGAAAGGATCAGCTCAGACAAAAGTAAACCGAGGAAAGAAGTGGACAAAAAAAAAAAAAGTGCAGAAAGACAGGAATATATAGTCAAGCATAAAAAAAACCACCATGCTGAAAGGCAATACAGCCACTACAAAACATGAGAACTCCAAACTAATGAAATTTTTTCCAGGAATGTGGAAAACTACAATGCAAATTTTGTTTAAAATCAATTGTTAAATGGCCACCAAACACATTTTCTCCAGATTAGTTATCATCCTACACCTACTGGTGCACTGGTATAACAGAAAAATCACAATTATTTCTACTTCCTTTAATCCAACTCTGATAAAGTACATCAATAATTCAGCTATAATACTGCTAGAACAACATCATATAGCCAAAATGAGACAAATTAACATCAAAGAATATAAAATAAAAAGTAAAGGGCACAAAAGTTTATAAATTTATATATTTTACTTTTAATTGAGTCCAAGGGCATGTGGAGCACAAAAGTATCCCTCAACCCAATATGGATGGAATGATCCTAATGAAAGGAAAGACTTTTATATGCTAAGGAGGTCAATGAAGGTGTCAAACAATGATCCTAGGCCTTTGATGATAAGCTCCTAGGGTCTTCCAAGTCGGTCAAGAGGCAAAAGTTTGATCCGCAAAATGCCACCTAATTAATTAAAACTGATATTTCCTCCAATTGCCTTTAGCACTAACTACTTGTGAACAAGGTAGCCACCAAAAAAAAAAAAATCAACAATATAAGAAGCGATCAGGCAATTCGTGTAGGGGAAAACATCTACAAGATGACCTCTAATCCAAAGATTAAGCAAATCCAAGCAAAACAAATTATTGAACAGCATGCTATTACGCACATAAGTAGCAAAGAAACAACTTCAGAATTTACTCTCTATGCAAGAGATTTAATATAATCCAAGTTACCAAAAATAAGGCTACAGATACCCACAATTGGCAGAACATAAAGATAAAAGGATTTATATTTGATGCACTGACAGTGTATACACACTGTCACCTCATTAAAAATAAAGTTATATGTATTTATTTTTAAAAACTTTTAATAAGATGACATCGTTTGATGCACATACAGTTTATACATACTGTCATTGAATCAGACGATGTCACCTCATTAAAAATAAAGTTATATGTATTTATTTTTAAAAACTTTTAATGAGATGACATCATCTAGTTCACTAACAATGTATGAGTGCATCAAATACAAACTCAGGACAAAATACCTAATAACCACAAAAATTACATTTCTTTAAAATGCACATAAAAATATTATTAGTTATATTATACCAGCACCCTATTTGTCTTCAGACTTGAAAAATTCCAGCATCAACTTGGCATGCTCCTTGATCAACTCACTTCGCTGCAAAAACAGCTCCAACTCAGCAATCTGCAATTTCCTCCACTTCTCCTCCAAAGCTGCCCTCTTTTCTTCCTCAACCATATCCAACCCATTCTTTAGAACTTCCTCTTCCAAGCCACCCACACCAAACCTCTTATCAAACAAACTACTCAGACTCCTACAACTCTTCTTATCAACCTCCATTGGCTCCTCGCATTCCACTTTCTTCTTAGGTGAAGAAGGCAACTCTGCTTTCAACGCAGCCAAAGTCTTGCTATTTCCCTTGGCTTTCCCATTCGACCTAGCAGAAGACTCAACTTTTCCAGAAATTCCTTCTTTACCCCATATCATTTTCGAAAGTTCGAAAGCTTTCTGCTCATGCGGCTTAGAGAAAGTCCGGTCCTCGCCCTTTTTACCTTTCCCAGCATTGTTTTCGAACTTTTTCCTTAACCTCCTAATCTTATCCATCAACTGTGCTTTGGTAACATCAATATGAATCGATTTCTTAACAAAATCATAAAATGCATTCATATCAGCAATAGGATCAGACCCTTTTTTCGCAGAATAATCCAACATACCTTTCAAGACAGCAATTTCATCTTCTTCACTGAACAGCCTTTGGAAAAGCTGCTTCTTTGCATCTTCTCCGGTCTTCTTCACCTCCTCAACAACAACAGCAGCAGCAGTCCCTTCTTCCCCGACTTTCATCTTGGGCCGTTTCGCTTCCTTGGGTTCTTGTTCTTCGGACTCGCTAGGCCGTTTGGCTGAAGAAGCCAAGGCTTTGGATCTGGGTTTTTTGACATTTGAAGTTTCCTCCATGGGTTTTGTAGAAATAGGCTTGACATTTGGAGTTGATGTGTCGGATTCGGACTCGGAATCAGACCCGGATTCTTCAGATTCATCAACAGCGATAGCAAGGGCGGCTGTTTCAGGCTTTTTGGGAGGTGGGCTTTTCTGGGTTAGTGGAGTAGTTTGGGTTTTTGGATCTTCCTCTTCTTCTTCTTCTTCTTCAGAGGAAGACCCTTCTTTTTGATCTTCTTCTTCTTCTTCAGAAGTCTCCTCCTCTTCTTCTTCTTCAGATGAAGAAGCAGCTGGTGGGTCTTCAATGGGGTTAGAGCGCTTTAGTACCATCGAATTTCAACAGAGAAAGAGGTTAAAAAAATGCGTAGGGTTTTGGTTGGTTTGATGGTTTTATAGGGAAGAGGTGTGAAAACCGGAACGTCGAGCGTATAAAAGGGAAAGCTATATCCATCCGACCATCCCAGTATCCGAGTCCGATTTGGATTTTGAAAAGAAACTTTTTCTAGTGTGGACTTTAGATCTTGGGCACCAAGTTGTCGCCCATTAAAGCATTATTATAGCTAAAAAATAAATACTAGTAATTAGAGGTGGCAATTGGGCGGGTTCGGGCGGGTTCGGGTCGGGTTCATTCGGGTTCGGGTTTATTCGGGTTCGGGCTCATTCGGGTTCGGGTCCATCCGGGTTCGGGCTCATTCGGGTTCGGGTCCATTCGGGTTCGGGCTCATTCGGGTTCGGGCTCATTCGGGTTCGGGCCCATTCGGGTTCGGGCTCATTCGGGTTCGGGCCCATTCGGGTTCGGTCTGGGTTCGGGTTCGATCTGGGTACGGGTATGTTTTACATTATTTTATTTTATATTAGATGTAATCATTTTTACGTAATTTAAATATTTATATCTAAAAACAAATTATTAATTTATTATTATTATTATTTTTATTTTTATACTTTTGCTATTATATGATATTTTTAATTATATTTATTTTTTAAAATTAATATTTGTTAGCACCAAAAGAATAAGAAATTAATTTGTTATATAAAATCAAATTTTGAAATAATTTATTATAAAAAATATGATATATTATAAATTAATATATTGATATTTAAAATAATTGATTTGATGAGCTCGAATTTCAAAATATAAATACATTATAATTTATGGTTTTTTATATAAATATAGCTAAAAAAAAAAAAATCCCAAAATACCTATCCTTTTAGATTATTTCCCAAAATACGCTGGTTTTAAAATTAGCTGGGAAATCGCCACCCCCCATGGCGATTTCCCAGCATCAAAATATTGATTTTGGCTAAAAATACCAAGGGAAATCGCCATGGGGGGTGGCGATTTCCCTTGGTGTTTTTTTCAAAATTTGCTAAAAATACCAAGGGAAATCGCCACCCCCCATGGCGATTTCCCTTGGTATTTTTAACCAAATTTGTAAAAAGGATGAAGGGAAATCTCCATGGGGGGTGGCGATTTAACTTCATGTAATTTTTATTTATTTATTTATAAACAAATTTTAATTTTTTTTTAATTTGTAAATTTTATTTTTAAAATTTAAAAATTATAAATTAAATTAAATTTCTTATTAAATTTAAATATGAAAAATTTTGTTTCTTATAAAAATTAAAAAAACAAAATAATATTTCTTCTTAAATTTGTATATCAAAAATTATATTTGTAAGTTTTGTTTTAATTTTAAAAATTTGTAAGTTTAGTTTTTTAATTTTAAAATTTATAAATTAAATTAAAATAATTTTTTTATAATTTTAAAAATAAAGAAATTTCGTAAGGTATATTTTATTATTTAAAATTTATGAACAAATTTTTTTAAATTTTGTTAATTGATTTGTATTAGATAAAAACAAAAAACAAACAAAAAAACTTGCATTACATTTTCCCTTATAATCCAAAGTACATAATAAGTTAAGAAAAACATGTAATTCATTTATTGTTGATGCGAAGTCTCCCCCAATATGCCAAATCGATGCGGACAATTTCGACGGTTATGACCTTCGTTTCTGCATAATCCACAACGTTTTGGTTGGCCTTTCTCTCTGAGGTCCATTTCATTACGAATACGACTTGATTTTGGCCGACCATGTGGATTTCTCCGCATTTCTTGATTGGGACACACTTCTGGACCATCATATTGAGGCCAGTAACCTTCATTTCCAACAGTTTCGAACTCATGTCTATAAACATTCAATATAGTTTCCAGTCTATAGACTTTGTCCACATATTGCATGCAATCTACATGGACATGTGCACAGGCAGCAACTACATGTGAACAAGGGAACCTTTGTGCTTGAAACTTTCCACAATCACACCACATGTCACTGAGGTTGACTTTGTACTTCATTGCAGAAACACCCTGTTGTGGGGCAACTAACTCTTCAACCAGAAAAGATTGATTTGTTCGCGTAAAATTACGAACAATGTGGGAGTTAGCTTTCCTGCGATTTTCTTGCATAGCTTGTGTGACTGTTTCACAATATGTGTGCCCTCCCTCCATCATGGCAATTTGCTTGTTCCCCATCTTAACAAAAAGTGCAGCCAACCTATAATATGTTGATTGCACTAAAGCAGTAATGGGAAGATGACGCGTTCCCTTCAACACCGAATTGATAGATTCAGCTAGGTTGGTTGTCATATGGCCATAACGCCTTCCTTGATCATATGACTGCGTCCACTTCTCCTTGGGGATCCTATCAAGCCAATTAGCCGCCTCTGCATTTTCTCCACGAAGATTGTCATACATGAAATGAAAATTCGGTCGCCTCAACTCGTATCCTAATAAATTTTAAAACAAAAAACTTGTGAATTTCAATATTATTTTATATGCTAAACGAAATATAAGAGATAAAATAACTATGATTTGATTCCATACCCATGTTAACAATTTGTCGACGCAATTCCTTATTGTTAAACTTTTTCATAAAGTTCGCTGCAATGTGTCGAATGCAGTACACTGAATATGCATGTGGAGGATTCCATCCACCATCGCGTCTAATCGCAGCTTTGATGGCTTCATGTCGATCAGACATCAAGCAAATGCCAGGCTGTTTTGTCACGTGTCTGCGCAAGTTACTGAGAAAGAATGACCAAGCCTCTGTTGTCTTACCCTCCACAATGGCAAAGGCAATTGGCAGTATGTTTCGGTTGCCATCTTGTGCAATAGCTAACAATAATGTGCCTTTGTATTTTCCATATAAGAAAGTACCATCTATTTGCACAATAGGTTTACAATACGGATACCCTTCAATGCACGACTTAAATGTCCAAAATAGTCGATGGAATATTCTCTTACCCTGGACCAGTCGATCACCGTGATATGCAGGTACCGTTTGCAATTCCACAATTGTACCAGGCACGAAATGTTGCATTGCACCTAACCATTTAGGTAGCTCATTGTACGATCTTTCCCAATCGCCAAATACTCGAACAATTGCCTTTTGCTTTGCTTGCCATGTTTTCTTGTAGGAGGTGATGTATCCATACCGGATTTGCATCTCAGCGATCAAAACTGAAACGGAAATCTCCGGATTTGCTTGGACCAATGACAAAATGCATGAACAGATCATGTTACAATCTAACTTGCAATGATCTTGTGAAATCCTCCCCGATGTGCAAGTATGAGGCCCTTCATATTTTCTAATCTCCCATAGATGTTTCTTCTTCATAAAAGTTGCCCTTATTCTCCAATTACACCCATTCCCATACATTACGCACTTGGCATAATATTTCGTCGGCTCAGATTCAATTACTCTGTAATCTACAGAGTTTTTGATGTTATAGTGCTTGATAGCTGAAAGCACAACCTCTTTCGTTGGGAATTGTAACCCAACACACAGATCAACTGCAGATGGATCAAATGTCAGAGGCATAGCTAATGTATGAGCATACTCTGGAAATTCCGGCACATGCATTGCCTCCAAATCCAGTGTATGCATATGGGATGCAGCCTGATATGGGGGAATATCTCGATGAGTGTTGATATCTCCATGAGTGTTGATATCTCCATGACTGTTGATCTCAGCAGGGACGACGTCTGGGTCAGAATCAGTATTGTCATCACTTGCGAATTCAACATCCTCTTCCTGCTCACTAAATTCACCAACATCTTCACCATGGACTCCACGTGGACGAACAGGATCAACACCAGCTGGCTCATCTTCGAGGGTAGTAGGAATTAGGGTTTGTGAGACTAATGAAGTCTGAAAAGTTGTAGCTTTAGATAAGGGCACGACTTCTTCTGTGGGAACGTCGTATGTAGTGTGAACATAGAACGACCCAGAATCATAATCTTCTATGGGAAAGTTTTCTGTTGTGCGAACATTTGAAGGGTCGCAATCATCGTCAACATCATCTATGTCAGCATATAACTCAAGGACACCAACATTTGCAAATGTCTCATGAGCATAAAACATGCATCTGACATCATCATCATCTTCAAGTGGAAATGTTCTATATCGGACACATCCTTCACCAATAGAAAGAGGATGCCTGTACTTAACCTCTGAAACTCTTTTTCTAGTTCCAGCTTTAATTTTTGTATGAATTTGCAGCTTCAGTTCCTCTAATGTGACGTCGTCTTCAACACGAAAACTTTTTGGACGTTCACAATCAAAGGTAGCACCTTCGTCAGTATTATGAATTTGGCCATTATAGTAGACCAATGCGATCACTCTATTACTCATGTTGTGTAGCAAAAGAAAGAAGAAATATAGAAGGATGAGAATGGGAATGAGAATGAGGAGGTTTTAGCACTCAGGAAAAATCTGATTGAAAAACTGTTGTAGGGGGTATTGTAAACCTTCATAAGTATTATGAATTTATAATGGTTCATTATGTTGTACCAGATGACAAATCCCATCCTTTGTATAGGATGAAATCTGATTCTGATATTCTGCCTAGGACTATTTGACTGAAAAAGTTATAACTTATTCAATGCAAAATGTGATTGATAAATCCCATCATTTGTCTCATCCATTGCAGAAAGAATCAAGTTCCAATATTTTCTGCAGCATTTGATGGACTGGAAAATAGCTGAAACCTGTCTAAAAACCTATATCATCAGTCTTATCCATTGCAGAAAGAATCAAGTTCCAATATTTTCTGCAGCATTTGATGGACTGGAAAATAGCTGAAACCTGTCTAAAAACCTATATCATCAGTCTTATCCATTATAGAAAAAATCAAGTTCCAATATTTTCTGCAGCATTTGATGATTTGGAAAATAGCTGAAACTTGTCTAAAAACCTATATCATCAGTCTTATCCATTGCAGAAAGAATCAAGTTCCAATATTTTCTGCACCATTTGATGGACTGGAAATATAGCTGAAACCTGTCTAAAAACCTATATCATCAGTCTTATCCATTGCAGAAAGAATCAAGTTCCAATATTTTCTGCACCATTTGATGGACTGGAAATATAGCTGAAACCTGTCTAAAAACCTATATCATCAGTCTTATCCATTGCAGAAAAAATCAAGTTCCAATATTTTCTGCAGCATTTGATGGACTGGAAAATAGCTGAAACTTGTCTAAAAACCTATATCATCAGTCTTATCCATTGCAGAAAAAATCAAGTTCCAATATTTTCTGCACCATTTGATGGACTGGAAATATAGCTTAAACCTGTCTAAAAACCTATATCATCAGTCTTATCCATTGCAGAAAGAATCAAGTTCCAATATTTTCTGCAGCATTTGATGGACTGGAAATATAGCTGAAACCTGTCTAAAAACCTATATCATCAGTCTTATCCATTGCAGAAAAAATCAAGTTCCAATATTTTCTGCACCATTTGATGGACTGGAAATATAGATGAAACCTGTCTAAAAACCTATATCATCAGTCTTATCCATTGCAGAAAGAATCAAGTTCCAATATTTTCTGCACCATTTGATGGACTGGAAATATAGCTGAAACCTGTCTAAAAACCTATATCATCAGTCTTATCCAGAAATTTTTTTTCTGCTTTCCAGAATTTCACTTGTTTGCTTATGAAAATGTAATGCAAGTTTTATTGTTTGTTTTTTATTTTTATCTAATACAAATCAATTAACAAAATTTAAAAAAATTTGTTCATAAATTTTAAATAATAAAATATACCTTACGAAATTTCTTTATTTTTAAAATTATAAAAAAATTATTTTAATTTAATTTATAAATTTTAAAATTAAAAAACTAAACTTACAAATTTTTAAAATTAAAACAAAACTTACAAATATAATTTTTGATATACAAATTTAAGAAGAAATATTATTTTGTTTTTTTAATTTTTATAAGAAACAAAATTTTCCATATTTAAATTTAATAAGAAATTTAATTTAATTTATAATTTTTAAATTTAAAAAATAAAATTTACAAATTAAAAAAAAAAAATTGTTTATAAATTAAAAAAAAAATTACATGAAGGGAAATCGCCACCCCCCATGGCGATTTCCCTTCATCCTTTTTACAAATTTGGTTAAAAATACCAAGGGAAATCGCCATGGGGGGTGGCGATTTCCCTTGGTATTTTTAGCAAATTTTGAAAAAAACACCAAGAGAAATCGCCACCCCCCATGGGGATTTCCCTTGGTATTTTTAGCCAAAATCAATATTTTGATGCTGGGAAATCGCCATGGGGGTGGCGATTTCCCAGCTAATTTTAAAACCAGCGTATTTTGGGAAATAATCTAAAAGGATAGGTATTTTGGGATTTTTTTTTAGCTATATTTATATAAAAAAACCTATAATTTATATTCACTATAAAATAAAAAACTTTTAAAAATAAATCCTGGCCTTCATCTATTCGTTTATATACTTATAAAATGCAAAAAATTTATGCTTATAGTCAAGATATATATATATATATATATCGAGTACTTATATTTTTTTCATCAGTATAAAGTATAAATTATAAAGTAGTACTAAAAAATATAATTTATATTTAAATTATACGTAATAAATATATAATTAATATGATTATTTATTAATATATAATAAATATACCCAAAATCAAAAGGCCATAAAACCCAAAACCCCATTAAATCCACCCGCTAAAATAAAATCACATGAAAGCCATAATCCAATTAAACCTACCCTAACCTAACCGCATAAGTATAACTAGAGCTGCTTATGGGCCGGGCCGGGCCGCGGCCCAGTTTTTTTTTATTTTCTCTGCCTAGGCCTGGCCCTGGCCCTGGCCCTGGGTCGGCCCGGCCCGCCCGTTTAGGCCCGAAACACTGTTCATTGGAATAAAAAAATAATTTTTTTTTATTTTTTTATAATTAAAATTAAATAAAATAATATTATAATAAAAATTACTGTTCCGGGCCGGGCCGGCCCGGAACACAAAATATCCTGCCCAGGCCCGGCCCGTGAGCAGGTCTAAGTATAACCCAAAAGGTCAAAATAATTGAATTATTGTCAATTTTTTTACCCTTATAGATTAATTGAATTATTGTCAAATTTTTTTTCACATCTTTAAAATTTTCAAGAATTTAAAATATTTAGATTGTAAATTCATCATGATATGAGACGTTAAAGTTATAACTTATAAGTACAAAATATAATTTACTTTTTGATAAAATTATTATTTCATCATATATATATAATATGTTAAATTTTAAATTTTAATTAAATTATTAAAAAAAATTAGAATAAAATTAATAATTAAAGTTATTGCTTTGTAAAAAAAAAATAATTGCAATTTGTTTATTTTTATTTTTAGTATTAAATTCGGGTTCGGGTTCGGGCCGGTCTCGGGTTCGGGTCCATTCGGGTTCGGGCTCATTCGGGTTCGGGCTCATTCGGGTTCGGGTCCATTCGGGTTCGGGTCCATTCGGGTTCGGGCCCATTCGGGTTCGGGTCCATTCGGGTTCGGGCCCATTCGGGTTCGGGCTTTTTCGGGTTCGGGTTTTTGACTTTTTGGTCAAATCGGGTTTGGGCGGGTTCGGGTTCGGGTTTTCCTGAGCGGGTTTTCGGGTTCGGGTTCATTTTGCCACCTCTACTAGTAATAATGTTTAAAAAATTAAAGTTCGGTAACGAGTAAAGATATTTATGGACTGGACCGGATTAAACTCAGTTAACACCTTTAGAGATTTGTCTATGACCTTTGATCGATGTCTATTTAATTTTTTTTTTATTCAAGTCTAAATTAATCCGAAAATTTATTTTATTATTTATAAAAATATAAAAATATTATTTTTATATTAATATTTATATTTTTATAATTAAAAAATTATTTTTTATTTATAAACAGTAATTCAAGTTGAACCAACCTGAATTAAAAAATTTATGTTTAAATCCATGTCTGAATATGTGTTGGATACGATTATTTAAAAAAAAAATAAAGAATCCAAGTAACATACATCATAAGTAATTAAGTGTCAATCTTTGACAAAAAATAAATTATTTTATTTAAATGATCTTGATGTGCTTCATTTGCTCTTCATCATCCAACTGGATTATGTAATCTACTTCATTTATAAATTGATTGTTGATCATTTCAGACATTATCCTCATTGGGCCACTTCTAGTGTTGAGGAGGTTGCTTCGACCGGACCAGGACCAGGCATTAGGTTTTTTTTCCAACTCTATGTAAGTTTTTAAAATGATATTTTGGTGTCCTATCCTATCCTTTAAAATCAATTGATTTTATCTACCTATTCATTGATGGGCATAAGTTTTTAGGCTTTACGTTGAATACGGATACGGTACCGATATTCGATATGGATACGAGTACGAGATACGATAATTTTTAAAAAATTAAGATACGAGTACGTTAATATTATATATATATATTTATTTATAAGAAACTGAAATTTTATATAATAAAAATATGACACAACATAATATAAAAGATAAAACACACAAATTTCAACATGACAACATCTCAAAATAAGAAACTACAATACTTAAATTGTTCAACATTACAACATCTAAACATGACTATGAAAATCAAACTCTAGCAGTGTCTATCTCATTATTTTCTTGCCCATCTTCAGTGAAAAGAACAGCCTCCATTAGGGCATGATAATGCTATCGATAATGAAAATAGGGGAAGGGAAATATGCTTTAGGGCATTAAAATCCTGAGTTATAATGTAAAATTTAGCCAAACCGTACCTGAATCATACCCAAACCGTACCCATTTTTAATTTTATTTTAAAAATTGGTATATATACCCGGTACGTAACCAACCTTACCCGATGTGTACCCGTACCCTATACGTACCAGGTATGGGTACTCTTGCAAGTGAGCCGTACCCATGCTTCAGAGGTGATAACTAATCTCTAATGTCTAACCTTCAGGTATACAGGGACACGAATGTAGTTGCACAGCTTGTGAGAAAAGCTGAAAAGGCTGGTTTCAAGGCAATTGCTCTTACAGTTGATACTCCAAGGCTCGGTCGCAGAAAAGCTGACATCAAAAACAGGTAGGATTGTCCCTCAGAGTCTCAATGTCCCTTGAAGCATTCTTCGAAATATCTTGTGTCAAAATCTGGAATTTAAATAGCGGTCACAATGCGACGTTATGGTCACTATTTTGCAATCTCGGCTCTGTCCGCAGCCAGTATCATAGCAATTTGGGTGTGAATGATTAGCGATTCACGGTTAAATTCACAACCGTGAATTATATGTATATTGATTCAATTTATAACTTTTGTATTTTTTTTGAGTTAATAGCATCAATGCTCCTAAAACTTTAAGGCATATTTCATATCGGTCTCCAAACTTCAAAACGTATCAATCAGATCCTCGATCTTATAGTTTTGTATCAATGTGGTCCTTCCGTTAACAAAACTGTTAGAATAGGCATTAAATGACAGATGACATGTGACGTGTAAATTACAAAAAATGCCATCTTGCTGATGTGATCATTCTTTTTGTCATTTTTCTTTTATTCTTTATTCTTGTTTTTTTTATAAATAAATACAAAAAATAAAAATAATTTATATAATAATTTAAATTAATTTTTTAAAAATATAATTAATTTATAAACATATAAAATATTTAGTTAAATTAATTTTATAAAAACGTATCAATAAAATGTTTTATATTTTATTTCTTCTTTATTATATTTGTCTTTTTTCTCCTCTTTATAAATTGACTCATAAAATATACATTTTATGCCTTTCTACCTTTAGTTTTTGTTATCTTTTTCGATTTTTATCTTGTTTACTTATATTATATTTTTAAATTATAGGTATATTTAGGAGAATAAAAGATGTCAATAATGATGGTAAAGAGCTTACAAAATCACAATCATAAGATGGAAGAAGAGTTGAGAGTCAAAAAGATCAAATTCTTAGTGCTAGATGATCAGGCAGATCTGATCTCCGGAGCTTGTTGTAAGAAAAACATCATGTTAAAGTCATTATTTGAAGAAACTTTCTTCTTACTTTTGAAGCTGATTTGAATACCTTTCCAACGATACTTTACACGCCTAGATCGGACAAATGATGGTCATCCAAATCAGCCAACAAAGTGCAAGACAGTGCAGCAATCGCGAAATCGACATCAGCGAGCAAAATCACCAAGTCAGCCCACTCGGCACCTCGACGCCGACCTTTCTGGCTCCAAAATTGAGAAAAACTGGGAAAAAGTCCAAACTTGCCTTATTTTGCCTCCTAGCTTCCTTGATCAACAAGAAAGGGTTTCCAAGGTCAAAAAGCTCTATAAATACCATCTTTTGAGCCACAAACTATTATTATCTTTTGAGGAGACTTAAGGATCATCATTATTATTCTTCTTATTCTCCATTCTTTTATTTTCTTTTAGTTTTCTGTATATATTATCTATGCCTATGCTAGGTTAAACTTCTTTTTGGTTAAGGGTGATTTCAAAGCCCTAGAACATGTTATGTAATTAATTTTCAGATTCTATTATATATTAGTTTTCTATCAAATTGTTTATGTTCTTCTACAAGAATTGGTCATGATGTTGTCTTGATTTGTTTAGGTTGCAAACTAGATAGATCTTGATAATTATCTAATGCTAGTTTAAGAGTCTTGATCCGTGTAATTGTCTTGATTTCTTATTCAATAGTAGCAATTTGTAATTCATGATTATGTTGGGTTTTCAGGAATTATGATATGGAACATAACCTAAGTTGAATAAATCCATGTTTATGTGTTTATTGCTTAGATCAACCTATCTTTCTCATCTTAAGGCTGCTACCACTTTGAATCTATAGATGTTTATCTTAGGTTATTTGATGGTTAGAGATTAAGTAGTGGCGTTCGCCCTGCTTAACGACGAACTAAGGAAGGATTGGGGTAACACAGGATGTTGTTATCTACGGTTGTTAACTTTGATAGCTAATTGATGTTGATAGATCTGAATTTGATTCTTAATGATGTCTAGTGGTGGAGAATGAAACCTTAACCATACTTCTCTTATATTTGATTTTCTCTTATTTATTTTCTTTTTACTTATCTTGTTTTCTTTACTTTTAATTATTTCAAAAACCCCTTTTCTTTTATTGTTCTTGAATTTAAGTTTTAAACTAGTAATTTATAAACTAAAAATCAATATCTGTGGATTCGACCCTTGCATGCTACTTTACTATAATTGATCATATTAATTGCAAGGTTTAATAAAGATACACTCTTTTGGGTGCATCAAGTTTTTGGCGCAGTTGCCAAGGATTGCTTTATTTAGTTTATTAGTTACTTGGTTTATTTTTATTTTCAGTTGTAATTAATTTTATTTTTTCTTGTACACAGAGGTTTTTCTTTTCAAATTTCAAGCAAAAAGAGATGGCAGGTGCTACGTCAAACCTTCAAAACCTTCAGAACCAACTATCCAATCTCATCTCCGTAGTTCAACAAGTGGCTATAAGTAAGATTCAACAATCAAGGCAGTGTGGAGTGTGCTTCATGATGGATCATCTAACCAATTGGTGCCCATACTATAAAAAAAATAATTTTGAACCAGCCTATGATGTGAGAGGATATCAAAGCCATCAAGTGTTCCAAGGACAACAGTATGATGCTATCCCAAACCCTTACAATGAGGGATGGTGGAATCGTACTAATTATGGCTACTCGTGAAATTATCAAGAAATAAATCCTTATGCCAACTACAATTATCCATTGAGCTTCAATCAATCATGGTCTCAAGAACCAGATCTTTTGCAACCCCCACCTCAATTCAGGTACTTCTTTAGAATACCTTGTCAATACTTTTGCTGCTAATAATTTGCAATTTCAACAGAAAATAGAGACAAACATTCAGGAAACAAGGACAAGTCTTCAGGTAAGTATCCAGAATTTGGAAACGCAAATGAGCCAATTGGCTAGTGGTATGGCGCGATGGGTAGAAGAAGCATATGAGGAACTACATGAACAACTCTGATAGGATCCAAGATGGCCCAATCCCATGGTAATTTCTATATGGGCCAAGATCCAAGAAGATCTAGGAAACATGGCAAGAATATGTGGAATTCACTTGGGCCATGTTGCAAGTTATTCAGGAAAGGCTTCAACATGCAAGATGGGCTTGCATCCAAGTTTGGTCCATGTGATTCAAGAACACAAGGTGGCACATTAAGAGGGCTTATTTGTGCTTATTTTAATTCTTATAATTACTTAGGCATTTGGGCCTATATTATGTAACATGGACATCTTTTAATTATTTAGGTTTGGGCTTGAGCATGTTCAGTCCATATTTTACATATTATTACTTAGTAAATTAGGGTTATTGTAGGGAGGCTATAAATATATGTCTTAGATGCCTACTTCAATTATCTTTTGATCAATTAAGTCTGATTTTATTCAGTGAGAGTTTTCTCTTTTAGTTCTTGAAAGAACTTAGGAACTTATCAAAGAATTCTTTCTTTGTGGCGTTCAACCTATCAAACTTAGGTTCTTGAAACGAGAGTTCTTAGAGTCTAGCTTACAAGCTTAATCTATGTTCTTTGAAACAGGCTTTCTAAGGGTTTAAGTTTTCTTTGCCTGAATCTTGGATTTTCTGGGTTAGGTATTTCAATTTGTTAGTGGGTTCAAAGGGTTTAACCCCTAGGGTTCACATCAGTTGGTATCAGAGCTTAGGTTTCCAATCAGGTTTTTATAGTTATCGCTTTGATTTGTTGTTTGTTACTTCTTTTTGGGGTTTCAGATACTATCACAGCAAAATCAATAATAAGATTTTGGGGTTTTAAGCATTCTTGTATTGGGGTTATAGCTTTAGGCATTCTTGCCCTGGGTTATAGTTTTTAGGCAGTCTTGCTTTGGGGTTTCGTTTCTTGTAATTGAATCAAATCAATCTAACAAGATTTTGGGGTTTCAGGCATTCTTGTCTTGGGGTTATAGCTTTAGGCATTTTTCCTAGGTTATAGTTTTTAGGCAGTCTAAGTTTGTGGTTTCAGTCTTTAAAAGTGGTTTAAATCAAGATTTTTTTTCTTGAATTATTGATCAATTAAAATTTCTTTTTGTTGATTCTTGATTCGAATCTTGAAAAAAAAAAACAAAAAACATTCAAGAATTCAGAGGGGCATTCGAACAGTCCCAAGAAAAAAAAAAGTAGTTCATCCGAGATTTCAAGAAAATCAAGAAGTCTCGTTCTTTAAAAAAAAAGTAGAAGAGTGTTCGAATAGGCAGAAAAAGAAAGAAAGATTCAATAAAAGATTGAAAAGAAGAGGAAAGAATCGACATTCATTTTTTTTTCTAACCAAATTTGTTTTGCAGCAATTTAAGATGTCTCTCACATGTGGCCATGAAGTAAAGCAGATTCTGCAAGAGATGAGAGAGTTCACATTATTGTTTGGGAGGTTTGTGCAACAAGAGGAAGAAAGATGGAGAAGAAAAAAAAGAGAAAAAGAGAGAAGAAAAAAGAAAAAGAAAGTGAGGTGGCTGCAAATAAAGAAAAGCAAGAGGAAACAGAGAGTAAAAAAGAAAGTGAAAATGAAATAGAGGTGGCTGAAATTAAAGAAGTAAAAAAGGAGCCACTAGTGGAAAAGGAGACAATTCCTGTCAAGGGAAACAAAGAATTTGATAATTTTTCTGATGCAAAGGAGAGTGTGGTTTTTATTCTTGATGCTCCTAACCAATCTCTTCCTATTTTTCCTGTTTCTTTGTTGAAGGATTGTGAGGATTTACTTTCGAAAGAGTTGCAAGATGGGTTGCCACCCATAACCGGCATTGTGCATCTCCTTGATTTAGTTTCTAGCGCTGTCATTCTCGCACACAAGGCTAAGATTCGAGGGCGAATCTTTTTGAGGAAAGAGGGAATGATAGGATCCAAGATGGCCCAATCCCATGGCAATTTCTATATGAGCCAAGATCCAAGAAGATCTTGGAAACATGGCAAGAATGGGTGGAATTCACTTGGGCCATGTTGCAAGTTATTCAGGAAAGGCTTCAACATGCAAGATGGGCTTGCATCCAAGTTTGGTCTATGTGATTCAAGAACACAAGGTGGCACATTAAGAGGGCTTATTTGGGCTTATTTTAATTCTTATAATTACTTAGGCATTTGGGCCTATATTATGTAACATGGACATCTTTTAATTATTTAGGTTTGGGCTTGAGCATGTTCTATCCATATTTTACATATTATTACTTAGTAAATTAGGGTTATTGTAGGGAGGCTATAAATATATGTCTTAGCCGCCTACTTCAATTATCTTTTGATCAATTAAGTCTGATTTTACTCAGTGAGAGTTTTCTCTTTTAGTTCTTGAAAGAACTTAGGAACTTATCAAAGAATTCTTTCTTTGTGGCGTTCAACCTATCAAACTTAGGTTCTTGAAACGAGAGTTCTTAGGGTCTAGCTTACAAGCTTAATCTAGGTTCTTTGAAACAGGCTTTCTAAGGGTTTAAGTTTTCTTTGCCTAGATCTTGGATTTTCTGGGTTAGGTATTTCAATTTGTTAGTGGGTTCAAAGGGTTTAACTCATTCTTGCCACGTTTCCTAGATCTTCTTGGATCTTGGTCCATATAGAAATTGCCATGGGATTGGGCCATCTTGGATCCTATCAAACTCCCTTCCCAAACTATGATTGATCCAAAGGAGAATGTTAGTGCCACACAACTTGAGGATGAATTAGAAAATCCAAGGGAACCCGATGATGAGAAAGAACTTGAGATAGATTTACTTCTTGAAGACAATGAAGCTTCAATTCTAAAGGAGAGTACTTCAGCACTTGAGGTAACATTTAAGGTTCCAATTTTTACTAATGTTTCTTCTCCACATTTTCCTAGTAGATTCGCAAAGTTCAAGGAGGAGGAACATGGACAACACATGCCGGAAACCTTAAACAGCTTGTTTGTGGATGTCATTCAACAAGTACCAAAATATGCTCCATTCCTCGATGAGCAATGCACTACAAAGGATAATGGAATAATACTTGTAATGGAGAATGCATCCACTATTGTGCAAAGAAAGCTTTCTATCAAACGCACAAATTTGGGAAGTTTCATGTATGAGCCTGACAAGTCTAAAAAGCCAAGAAAGGGGTGTTGGTTAGGTTGGACACATTAAACCAAGTGCTAATTAGGAGGCAGCTCAATTAATGAAGAAATTGTCAACCTGCCATAACAGATTTGCTTAATTCCTCTTGATATAAATGAAGGTTTGAAAATGACCTCGAAAAAGACATGGAGTCGCCACCAATCTTTTTTGGCTAGGTGTGATCGACCACCTATTAAAACCGATTTAGTAAAACATTTTAAAATTAATTAAAACATATTTAAAACCAATTTCAAGTTAGCGTTTTAAACCAGAGAAAATCGAATAAGTGGGTTCGGGACTCGGTTACGTGCGGGGAAGGATTAGCACCACCACAATGCCCGTATCAAACGGTACCTTATTAATCGTGTGTTATCTCAAGTCTCGGTAAAAAGTTGGTTTTTAATTTAGTATTTCAAGTTAATTCCCAATTTAAAGAAAAATAATTCCATTTTTAATTAAAAATGATCCAGAATTTATTAATTCAAAATTTTTCTATATTCCCCGACAAAATCGGCAAAATATAGAAATCTTTATTTATTTGAAAAATTTTCCGAATCATTCTCGTTTTTTGAAAGAAAGATATTCCTTTATTAATGATAATTGATGATATCCTCTCCAGCAAACCCGATAGAGAACTCATGAATTATTTTAACTCGGGAATATCTTTATTTTATTGAAAATCATTATCTTTTTTCAAAACATTTTAAAAAATGAATATGAACATGTGTGACATAAATAAAATGACATAGTAAAGTCTAGATAATATAATGCAACCTAAATGATATGATATAATTTAAATGACATAGCACATTCTAGATGAAATGAAAAACCTATGTGACATGGTATATTCTAAGTGAAATAAAATATCCTAAATAAAATGTAATATCCTAAGTGACATAAAATATTCTATATGAAATGAAATAACTTAAGTAACATGGTATATTCTAAATGAAATGAAATATCCTAAGTGACATAAAATATTCTAAATGGAATAAAATAATCTAAATAACATGATATATTCTAAGTGAAATGAAATGATTTAAATGACATGACAAATTTAAATGATATGGCATATTTTAAATGACATGGCATATTCTAAAAAATATAATCTAAATGACATAAAATGACATGGAACATAAAATAATGCTATCATATAATATGCATGAAAATAAAAATAATAATGCATGAACATAGTATATGCTAAATAATGTGACAAAAATAAATAACTAAATAAAAAGCATAGGATATCATGAAATATTCAAAACCATATAATAAACAACATAACATCAAAAATATAAATAAAAAATAATAACAACACCATAGAAATTACCATAACAAAAATCACATATTATATAGTATGCATGAACATGAAAAATGCAATAGATGAAAATTTATTTTTTCCTTTAATTAAGGAAATCCGTATATCTAAAAAGATATCCGGCTACCTTAGGAAAATATATCAAATTAAATATTCTAAAACAAAAAAAAAAAAAACTTTTTGATTGTTTGAAAACAATTTTGGAAAACTTAGATTAAAGAAAAAATAAAAACCTAGCTAAACCCTTTTTAAATGGCTTTAATTTCCTAAGTTTAAAATCCCGGACTTGACCACCCTTAACCCGAGGTTTATAAAATTATTTTTAGAGTTTAAAAAGACTTAGAAACTACCCTAAGACAGTAGCTAAACTTCCTAATCAGCCCCCTCTAAGTAACTTAGCCAAAACAGAAAATGATTTTTTTAAAAATTCAAATCTGACTCCACTTTTTAGTTTTAGAACACGATTTTTTAACCTATTTTTAAAAATTCAAAAAAATTCAAAAAATACTGGAGACTCAGATCATGTAAAACTACACGGGAAAAAATTGGCTTAATTTTCTGGTTAAAGAGATTGCCTAGAAAAATTGGGAAAGTACGAGTACTGGGTGAAAAAACTGTTTTGCCAAAACACATTTTTTTGCCTTTGATAAAATCATTTAAAAATCAAAGTAAAAATGTTAGAGACTCTCCTAAAGACTCACAAATAGTAGCTAACACTTTTGAAAAGTTAGACAAAAATTGGCTAAGTAAAAAAAATCACAAAGGTAGTAATCAATTTGACAACTCTTTAATTTTCCACATGTATGCTCAAAATAAGCATGACTTTGAACCATTGATTGGTCTAAGTCATAAATCATGTGGCATGACATGAAATGCATGAAAATACTGCAAATATGATGCATGAAATGCATGATTTAAAACCTAAACGACATAGAAAATGCATGGCATCAAGAAAATGACCTAGACCTAACATGAACTTGCATGGCATTTAATGCAACCTAGGTCTAAAATGCATGAAATGCATGATAATGCAAGCACAACCTAAAGCTAAAGAATGCATGGCAAATACACAAACGTATAGCATGCTTGGACAAAATACACAACAACATATCATGGAAATGCACACCTATCAACTAGCATGATAAAAATATACATACAAAGCTTAAAAAAGGGGTAGTCGAATGGTCCTAAACTTCAAGATGGACATGGCATTTTCATAAACATTTATCATACTAACATGCAAAGCTAAAAAATAATGCTAAATCATGCAAACATAAAGTAAAGGCATGAAAACAAATAGGCATTTTCACAAACACATGGATTAGCAAAATGCAAATTATGAGCAAACTTAAACACTTTGAAAACAGAAAATCAAAAATGCAAGACAAGGAAAATAAACATGATAACAAGATAGTAAACTCAAAATAGAGGTAAGCAAGCAACAAAATCAAAACAAGCTTCATATTTTTGTATTTGAAGAAGATTTAAAGCATCAAAAACTTGTTAAATACCATTAAAATCATGAAATAAAAAACAAGAAGCAACCATAAGAAAAAAGTGTCATTCGGCCACCCTAGTAATATGTAAAAAAATTTGGGGTTTTGAGGTATTTTTAAGAAAGTATTAAGAAAGAACATGAATAAGAAACTTAAAAACATTTATTTGCAAATTAAAATCAAAAGAAACTCATCAAAATATCAATGAAAATAGCAAAATGAAGAATGGAAATGCAAGAAAAGTATAAGAGTATGGTGCTTTAAGCAACCTCAAGCTATATTGCAAGCCTTTCTTTGCTTTTCTAATCTTTTCTTTTTTGCCTTTCAAAAATGGAGAAAATCAGCCAAACAAGAGCGTGAATAAGTGAAAATGAAAGAGAGACCCCCATTTGATAGTGTGGCTGGTGGGCCTAGGAAGAACCTAGGAGGTTCTAGAATTTTTTTTAACAAATTTGATCCTATGGCCTTCAATCCAAGATGCCTTCTATGTAGGATTCTCACCCTTAGATTAGAATCACCAGCCCTTGAATTATGATGTCATAAAGATGTCATAAATAGGCTCTCTCTCCAACCATTGGTCCATGTGTTGCAAATTCAAAGGCTTGATCACAAAAATAACTGTCTTCCTCTTCACCTTTGGCCCTTTAATGAAAAATCAAAAATATCTGCCCTCCATTGGACCTTGGCCAGCTGACCGCTCATCTTCTAGCCCATGCTTCAATTTTTTTTAAAAGCAAGAAAAGGCCATTTTCGGTTTCTTGGGTAAAATGACCTTTTTGACCCCCGAACCTAAATAAATAGCAAACGGACTCCAAATGCATTTTTTTTTCAATACTTTCGAAATAATAAAAAAGCTGAATTTTGGAAGTTTTCAAAAATTTCCGAGCCCATTTGTTATTTATTTGGATTTTTTCTTCCAAAATTGCCCTTTTGTGCACCCAAACTTTCACCATTTTTAAACGAGCTCCGAATCCAAATTTTTCTTCACCAATATCTCCCAAACAATTTAAAAGTATGATCTGAAAGTTTTCATAATTTTTGGAACTCATTTGGTATTTTTTCGAGATTTATTCGCTTGAATTACTACATAGTTGGCCCGGGATTTGGCCATTTTGCAAACGAACTTCGAATATGGATTTTCTTTCGCCAATCTCTTCCAAATAATTCAAGAATGAAATCTGAAAATTTTCAAAATTTTTGGAGCTCATTTGGTATTTTTTTGTGATTTATCTTCTTGAATTTCTGCATAGGAGACCCATGATTTGACCATTTTGCAAACAAACTCCGAATCCGGATTTTCTTTCGCCAATCTCTTCGAAATGATTTAAGAATGAGATCTGCAAATTTTTAGACCTTTTGGAGTTCATTTGCTATTTTCCCCAAAATTTCCAATTTTGCCTTTTTGCCTCCGAAGCCCGATTTTGCTCAAACAAGTCCGATCTTCAAAATTTATTTTCCTGGGCCTTTTTCATATATTGAATTGGAATTGGTCCGAAAACGTCCAATTTTTATGATCAAATTCCCTTCCGATTTGGTTTTTCCTTTTTTTCACTATCGGGAATTTCCTCGTTTTTCCGTTTTTTCTCCAATAGGTTCTTTTCTCAGAATTTCTTCAAACTGAGTCTTGAGCTATCCTTGTTTACTCACTCCTCATCAATTAGGGGCTTTAGTTTTACCGAGTTGGGCTATTTCTGTAATTTTCCCCAATTTCACCAAAATCCACTAAAACCTTAATTCTCGATTTTTTTCCGAATTGACTTTTCCTTCAATTTTTCTTCCAAGTAGCTTCTCCATTACCCGTAGTCAGTGCTTATCTTTCATTTGGAAACCTCAATTTCGACCAATTTGATCGTTTAAGCACTTTTCCCCAAATTTCTCGAACTAGGGTTTTCTTTCTACTGAATCTCCGTAACCCAACTTCCGAACTCCATATCTTTCAATGTAGACCTCGGATTATCAAAATTCTTTCACCATTTTTCAATTGAACTTAATCTTGATTTTGAAAGTGGGTTGAATTTTTTAGTAGTTGATTTTTTGAGGTTGACTTTTTTGAGATTGACTTTTTCAAGTTTGACTTTTTATGTCTGCTTTCTTAGACTAAGTCTCGAAGTACCACCCGTAGGACGAGAATTTTTTTTTACATTCTGAAACACTAATTTAGGAAGAAAACATACCTGTTTTAGTGGTCCGGACAAAATTAGGTGTCTACAGTTGCCCCTCTTTGGCTATTGCTGAGAATCAGGAATCAAGCAAAGATAAACAAACACTAATTTGTCCGGTTAGTGAAATCACATGTGAAGGAAAGTTTTTTTTTTTCTTTTTTGTTTTGAAAAAGCTGTAAATTGAAGATATTATCCTTAAATTGAATTCCTTGACTAATCAAGGCTCGACCCGTCTTAAGGAAACGGGTCCGATTTTAAAACAAAATATTTGACTCATTTAAAAAAAAAACAGAACGAGTTTTAAAACAGAAGGAAAAACCTCAACGATGGTCTCGGGGCTCAATTCGTTTGATAAACAGAATGAATTCGATTTAAAACAAAAGGAAATACCTCGTAAATAATGTGGTTTTAAAAACCAAAGAAAATTAGAGTCGACATCGATCTTTTTGGCTAGGTGTGATCGGTCACCTATTAAAATCGATTTTTGTAAAATATTTTAAAATTAATTAAAATCTTTTGAAAAATCAATTTTAAGGCCCACGTTAAACCAGAGAAAATCAAGATGCGGGTTCGGGAGTCGGTTACATCACGGGGAAGATATTAGCACCTCCACAACGGTCGTATAAAACGGTACCTTATTAATCACGTGTTATCATGAAGTCTCAATAAAAGTCGATTTTAATTTCGGTATTTAAAAATAATTCCCTTTAAAAATAGTCATTTTATTTCAAGAATGACCCATAATTTATTAATACTAAATTTTTCCATATTCCCCCATAGACCCGGCAAAATATGATTTTTTTTTTTCTCATTTTTAAATTTTTTGTATCATTCTCCTTTCCTAAAAGGATATTCCTTTGTTAATGATAATTGATGATAGTTGGGGTTCTGTGTGTTTTGGGTTTTTGTATAGAGAACTGTGCTGGGCTACAGTTCCAAAGAACCATAACATAGGTGGATGTTTACTGCTTCTGCAGTCATGGGCTTGGTATTGACTGCCATTTATTACTCCGCGCGAGAATTTTTCGTCTGTATACCCCCTTGCAAGCAGGTAATAATCTTGACTGTTTTATTAATTTTGTACGTACTTGTATATTTTATGAGTCTATTAAGATTTTATATGCATTTTAACAGGTGGAGTCATCCTAAAGATTGTAGCGATATTCCAATTGACCTTTCAAGTTAAGATCACGACTAGATCGAGTAGGATATCATAAGGTAAATGTTTCAATTGTTACATTCAAGTCTTTTTGTATTTAATCTATATGAAACTAAGAATTTGGAATAATTATTCGCAGTTTGTATGGATGCCATATTCTTCAAAGGAAATTATGGCATGCCTCCCATTGGATGCCTATACTAATTGTAATATATGGAAAGCAAACACAACATTGATATGCCTTACATATGTAGAGTGGCACCACACTGACAGGGTATTGCGGCAATTTGGGATGCAACAACCAATTCCGCAACCACCGGTGAACCTTGATAAGGTTCACAAGATTGATATGCGTGGGCGTCATGAAGTATTTTAGCCTACGAAGCATCGACAATGGATCCAGTGGTGGAATCTACATTCTAAACAAATTCTGACAGGTATACCCATTGTTCGTAATAATTTCAACCCATCTGATGATTACATAAGATGGTATAAAAATGAAGACCAGCCTTTTGTTTGTCCATCGTCGGAGTTTGAGGATGTTAGGAGTATGCCATTTCCCGGACCAACTTCAAATCCAGTCCCTCCTACACACGAAATGGAAGTTCCTAGACCTAGTCGACAACGTGGGCGGACGCGTCAACCGGCCTCATCACATGCGGTGTAGTTCACTGCACCGAGTATGTCATTTAGTCATCCTGAACCTCAACCAGAACATGGCGTAGCATCCAGTCATCGTTATTCCGTCAGTCACCCCAGATTTGATGTTGATGAGTGTTACCGAGCATCACCACCGCCAATGACGAGGTTAGATGACTAGCTCCTCACTCTAAGTCCAAGTTCAGCATATCTAACTACAATGTATCAGTTTGGAACCCTTGCGTCAGCATTTGATGGTACATCATTTGTGTGTCCATCTAGTCTTTAGGTTCCCTTTATGGGTGGACTAGGTGTTGGTTCCTCCAGCAGGGGGGTTCCATTTGTTGATACAGAACATATGGGTCCCTCTAGTAGTGCGTTTCTATCGACTGATGTGGATTATTTCCATGAGCACGTGGATGACATACAACCAGAACCAGTGGCGGTAGGTCGAGGACGAGGTCGACAACGCATACGTGCCACTGACGAGATTGAACGACGGGTGCAACCACCATGCAATAAGAGAGCTCGACACTTTTACTCAACACTACGTGATACGAGAGCTCCTCCATAAATAATTAGAATAAATGTACTTTTTGTATAATAATAATGTATTTTTGTATAATGTTTTTAATAATATACTTTTTGAATAATAATCATGTACTTTTTGTATTTTTCTTTCATTAAATGTAAAAATTAACCGTTATTTAAAATTAATTTTTTTTAATTTTGTTATTAATTTTTAAACTTAAAAAAAAAATTAGTTGGAAAAATTGTATACTTTTTTTAATTTTTTTTTAGTTTTGTAAAATTAGTTTTTTTAATATAATTTTTTTAAATTTAGTTATACATTTTAATTTTTTTTATCGTTTTCCAATGGTATAATTTTTAAAAAATTTAATTTCGAGAAAGGTATAATTTTTTTTTAAATTTAAAAAATTAATTTTTTTAAAATTTACTTTTGTAAAATTGAATATACAATTTTAATTTGTTTACCGTTTTAAAACAATAACATTTTTTAAATTTAAAAAAAAAAGTTCGGAAGTCGTCATATCATATGTTGATTTTCGAACTGTAAAAAGCAAATTTGTTTTTTAAAATATAAAGGGAAGTCGCCATATCATATGGCAACTTCCCTTGTATTTTTAATTTTTTTTTTTTATAACATGAAGGGAAGTCACCATATCATATGGCAACTTCCCTTATTATTTTTTTGTCCGTACAAATCAGAGTATTTTGGTAAATAATTTTAAAGAATCGATAATTTGATTTTTTTTTAACAATATTCAAATAAATTTGCTAACATTTTTTATTGTTCAATAAGAAATCTTATTTAAAGTTGAAAATTAAAAAAAGTCATGTGAAATTGGAAAGGTTCATGAGTTCGATTAGATTTGTATGTTAGCCTTGAATTGCTCTGTATTTTGAAATGATAAAATATTAAGTTAAATAAGTTTGTTTTTGAAAGGTTCATTTAAAATAAGTTTTCTAAGATATATTTTTATTATTAAATAAAATTTAAAACTACAAATTGATATTATTTTATTTGAAAATTGTTTCAACATTTTGAATCAAGTCCAATAAATGTTATACACAAGCCTTTGGACTAGAAATCCAAGTGAAATGGACTCCAAAAATGGATTGAGCCTATTCAAGAGAAAACTTGGACCAACTTGAAGCGAGTCAAGTCATATTTGGGTTCAGAACATATCACAACCTATTTTTTTCCCACCTTAAACGCATCGTTTCAGTGCTATTTCAAGACCCAAATTTTTTTATTTCATTTTCCCTGCTCTCTCTCTCTAAAACCCCAAAAATCTTTGCCAGCCATCCATTACCCCAGATTTCAGTGTGTTTATGCTGGGTAAGTCGTCGTTCGTTGTCAGCATCCACTACTCACCGACAACGAAATTGCACCAAATTTCACCAATTTGCTCCTTTCGACCTCCTCTTTCCCTTTTTTTGCTTAGTTTCTCCAAAAACTTTGTAGACCAATCTAGATCTAAGCCCCAAGACCCATAACTCCTTCGTCGTCCGACCACCGCAAGCCTTTACCATCCGACCACCGCGCGTCTGGTATCTTCTCTTTTCTTTACAATTTGTTCCTTGATTTATTTCTTGTTTTTAACAATTTTTTTTTTTTTACAAATACCCTACCAGATCCCCCGCCGTCTGACCGCAACGCCTACGCCGTCCGACCGTCCGCCTTTGTCGTCTGACCACCGCCTTCGCTTTCGCCGTCCCCAGCTATAAGATTCAAATTTTTTTCATTTCATTTTATTTTGTAAAATTCAAAAATTGATAAAATATTTAAAAAATATTGTTAAAATGGTCTATTTGTTATAGTTATTTGATTTGTTGTAATTGTTATAATTATTTGTTATAATTGTCCATTAAAATGATTTGATTTGTTATAATTGTTTGATTTGTTATAATTGTTATAATTATTTGATTTGTTATAATTGTCCATTAAAGTTATTTGATTTGTTATAAATTATTTGATTTGTTATAATTGTCCATTAAAGTTATTTGATTTGTTATAATTGTTATAATTATTTGTTATAATTATCCATTAAAATTATTTGATTTGTTATAATTGTTATAATTATTTGATTTGTTATAATTGTTATAATTATTCAAGAGAGAAATGCTAAAGTGGACAATATTACCTAACATTATGTCGAAATAAACACATAAAATAATTGTCTACAAAATGTTACTTATATAAAACTTAAACAAACTCTGCCGATAATTGTCTATAAAATAATTGTTAGTTATGAAATTGTATAATGTCTCATTGTGTTTATTGTATTGTTGATAGTTTACTTCGACTTAGACAATGGAGCACGATAAATCTTGGATGTATAGGCAGTTGGACTACTCTCAATACATTAGTAATGAGTATCTGAATAGAGTTGAAGAATTCTTAGGTTTTGCATATGCTTACAGCGAGTATGTAAAGGATAATAGAATTAGATGCCCTTGTGTGAAGTGTCAGAATAATCGGTTTGCAGAAATTGATGATGTGCGTAAACACTTCTATTATAGAGGGTTTAAGGAGAATTACTATATTTGGGATGCACATGGTGAAAGTCAGCAAGGTCAGTATAATGATGAAATCGAACGAGAAGTGACGTTGAAAGAGATAATCCTTATGCTAGAATGGTTATGGATGCTCTAAACCCTAATCATGGTGTTGGTGGTAATTACAATGTTAATGAGACAATGGTTCAAGATGATCAACCTAATTTAAGTTCAAAAAACTTTTATTTCTTGTTGAACGAAGCAGATGAACCGTTGTGGTCAGGATGTAGAAAACACAACTTTATCTGCTGTGTCACAACTGTTAAATGTGAAGTCTGAATTTATCATAAGTGAATCGTGTTTCAGTCGTTTGATGATTATGATAAAAGGGATGTTGCCAGAAAGTGATAATTTACCTGATAATTTTTACCGAATGAAGAAAAAGATGGCCAAATTTGGACTTCACTATCAGGAGATACATGCATGCAACAACAATTGCATGTTGTTTTATAACGACTCGGTTCACTTATAATTTTGTTCCATATGTGGCCATCCTCGTTATAAACCAAGCAAATCAAGTGTTAGAAAGTCGAAGAAAATTCCTTATAAGATTCTCCGTTATTTGCCATTGATTTCGAGACTTCAAAGATTATATATGTCAACGGTAACAGCTGAGAATATGACATGGCATGCGCATAACCGAAGGGATGATGGAGTGTTGAGTCATCCTGTTGATGGTGAAGCATGGCAAGACTTCAATCGTAGGCATCCGTCTTTTGTAATGGAATCTCGAAATGTCATATTGGATTTGTGTGCAGATGGGTTTTGTTCGTTTACTCATGGAGCGAAACCGTATTCTTGTTGGCCGGTAATGCTTTGTGTATATAATTTACTACCATGGATGTGTATGAAGCAACCATATTTAATTCTTAATATGGAAATTCCGGGTCCGAATAGTCAATCACAAAATATTGATGTTTTCCTCAGACCATTGATAGATGAGTTGAAATTATTGTGGAATCATGGTGTTCTGAGTCTGATGGTTATAGGAAACAAAATTTTATATTAAGAGCTACATTGTTATGGACGATTAATGACTTCCTTGCTTACGGCATGTAATCAGGATGGAGCACACACGGAGGATTGACTTGTTCTTATTGTATAGAAGAAGTTAAGTCATTCAGATTTCATTATGACAAGAAACCATGTTTTTATTTATTATTGTCATCGGCAATTCTTGCCTTTAAATCATCCTTTTAGAAGACAAAGAGATAAAAATTGTCGAAGACTAGAGCATGACTCTCCAATTGAGCGATTATTTGATGAGGAATTTTGGAAAGGATAAGTTGCATTCCGAATATCACATTTGGGAGTAAATTATGTGAACAGAAGCTGAATGGATTTAGAGAATGTTACAATTGGACGAAAAAGAGTAATTTTTGGGAGTTACCTTATTGGCATACAAATCTCATTCGGCATAATTTGGATGTGATGCATATTGAGAAAAATGTGTTTGATAACGTGTTCAACACAATGATGGATGTCAAGGGCAAAATAAAAGACAATATAAAGGCTAGAATGGATTTAGTATTGCTTTGCAGATGGTCGAAATTAGAATTGGTGGAAAGCAATGGAAAAATGTACAAGCCTAAAGTCAGTTACACATTAAATAGAGAAGATCAGAAAAGAGTTTGTGCATGGGTAAAAGAATTACGACTTCCCGATGGATTTGTCTCAAATATTGGCCGTTGTGCAAATGTGGTTGATGGGAGGTTTATTGCATGAAAAGTCATGATTGTCTATTTTTATGCAGCCGTTGCTTCCAATTGCGTTTCGAGATTTGGTACCTAATACTATTTGGTATGCGATTACGGAGCTATCTCATTTTTTCAGAGACCTATGCTCTACAAAAATTCATGTGGACTAGATGGAGTTCTTGGAAACCAATATTGTTAAGACCATTTGCAAGTTGGAAAAAAAATATTTCCTCCAGCATTTTTTGATTTAATGTAACATTTGCCTAATCACCTACCTTATGAGCAAAAGTTGGTGGACCGGTCCATTATCGATGTATGTATCTATTCGAAAGGTAATTAATATATAAAGGATGTACGTAATCTTTTTTATTAATTACTCTATTGAATTGAACATTTTTTAATTGTTTATGATTATTAGATTTCTACATCATCTGAAGAGAAAAGTGAAAAATCTCGCATGTATTGAAGGGTCAATAGTTGAGGCGTATATAATGGAAGAAATTTCATCGTTCTGCGCCTTATACTTTGAACCAAATGTTGAAACAATATTTACTCGGGTGCCCCGAAATGATGATGGAGGAGATGTCAATCCGATGGGACGACTGGCAATTTTCACACATGAAGGGTGATCTTTTTGTCCAAAAAAAAATAAAGGCTCGTTACTTAGAGCACGATGAGTATGATGCAGCTGAATTATATGTATTAATGAATTGCGAGGAAATCATACCTTATATTGAGTAAGAGATTTACTGTTGCTTAATTATATATTTAGACATTACGTTATATACTTCAAATATAGTGAACTCATTATGTATCCATTCATTTTTAGGGTGTTTGATGAGATAGTGAAAATTGATGCACCGAACATTAGTGATGGTGAGTTGGAGAAAGTCCGTGTAGCTAGATTTACAAAATGGTTTAAGGACTATGTAAGTTCCAGTCATTATTGTATGGTCCCCTAATGAGTTATGAAATTTGATATTGATTGTCATATTGTTTTCCGTTATTGTTCATAGGTTCAGCAAGGTTCAATTCAACATAACTCTCGTATAGTTATCTTATGGTCCATGACGTATGGGTTGGTGTTATTCTGGATATTTTGTTAACGGTTTCAAGTTTCATAGATTAGATTATGGACAAAATCGAAAAACCATGAATAACGGTGTATGCGTTAAAGGCGACTGTTATAACGATTTTTCGCATGACTTTTATGAAATGTTGTTAGATATTGTGGAGTTAGAATATTTTGGTGTGGGAAATTGGGTTGTACTTTTTAAATGTCGATGGTTAGATACGGATAAATAAATTCGGGTAGATCCTCATAATGGGCTTGTTGAAATAAAGTATAAGTCAATACTTGCTAGTAATGAACCTTTTGTTTTAGCTCATCAATGTCAACAAGTGTATTACAGTTCTTATCCATCAAATAGAAGAGAACGTCGAGATTGGTGGGCTATGTTCAAAACAAAGGCTAGGAGTAGATTTGATATTGGATCTCGTGCAGGATAAATAATTGATCTAAACGAAGGGGTTTATCAACAAATGGATGTGCCTACTCCCACCATTGTAACATATTTAGAAGATCTTGACAATCTTCGAGTTTTGGTTAATGGTGATTTTGAAGAAATAAACATTAATGTTCAGAGCACAAATGAAGAAGAAGAAGAAGAAGATTGTCATAACGATTTTTCGACCGCTTGACGATTTTAAAAAAATAAATAAATAAATGTTCAAATAAAATAAAAATACAGGGAGTCGCCACTAATCTTTTTTGGTTAGGTGTGATTGGTCACCTATGAAAACTTGTCTTCTTAATAATATCCTAAAATTAATTAAGATATATTAAAAAGATAATTTTTGGTATGCGAAACAAAGTTAGGTTCGGGAGTACGGTTACGCGTGGAGAAGGATTAGCACCCCCACGACACCCGTTTTAAAAACGGTACCGATTAATCGCGTGTTATCTTTAATCTTGAAAAAGTGATTTTAACTTTAATATTTAATAATAATTCCCTTAGTACATTTTATTTAAAAAGAATATTTTAAAATGAAGGAGAG
Source organism: Fremontodendron californicum (assembly GCA_030761205.1). Lineage (NCBI taxonomy): Eukaryota > Viridiplantae > Streptophyta > Magnoliopsida > Malvales > Malvaceae > Fremontodendron > Fremontodendron californicum. The sequence continues at coordinate 5,160,704 of JAULJL010000023.1, read as the reverse complement.
ATAACGTTTTTTCTTTTTTATAATTATTTCTGAAGTAAAAGAAATTACTTATGGAAAAATAATTCCCGAATCACTTTGATATTTTCGATAATGCTTCGATAACTATTTTTACTCGAACTGTTTTGAAGAACGATAGATATTCCGACCATCCGGAGATCGGATTCGTTCTTAGAGAATTTCCTTTACCAAAAATAATTCAAAAAAAGCCAATTTTTTTTTGTTTGTGGAGAAAAAATAAGAAATAAAAAATATAAAGTCTTTTTTGTGAATAATTTCGAGATAACAGAAATCATCTATGTAAAATAGTTTTCGAATCACTCCGATAATTTCGATAATGTTTCGGTAGCAATTTTTACTCGAACCATTTCGTGGAATGATGCACCCAAAAGAGTGTATCTTATTTAACCTTGCACTAAAAAGATAAATTGTAAGTATAGTAGTTAGCAAGGGTCGAGTCCTCAGGGATTGGGTTTTAGTTTATAAGTTAATAGTTTAAAACTTAAATTCAAGAACAATAAAAGAAAAGGGATTTTTGAAGCCAGATTTAAACTAAAGTAAATAATAAGAATAAGATGCAAGGCGGTATAACCAGCCAATAAAAATATATATACTAAATTAGGCGGTATAACCAGCCAATAAAAATAAAACAAAGTTAATATACAAACAAGGCGGTATAACCAGCCAATAAAAATATATATACTAAATTAGGCGGTATAACCAGCCAATAAAAATAAAACAAAGTTAATATACAAATTAGGCGGTATAACCAGCCAATAAAAATAAATATACTTTTAAAAATAAGCAAACTAGAAAATTAAGAAAACAAGTAAGAAGAATCAAATATGAAAAATATGGTTAAGGTTTCATTCTCCACCACTAGACATCATTAAGAATCAATTTCAGATCTATCAATATCAACCAACTATCAAAGTTAACAACCGTAGATAACAACAAGCTCTGTTATCCCAATCTTTCCTTAGTTTGTCGTTAAATAGAACAAGCTCTCTATTTAATCTCTAACCATTAAACAACCTAGAATAAGCTCTCTAAATTCAATTTAATGGCAGCTTTATGATGAGAAAGATAGGTTGATCTAAGCAACAAACACATAAGCTCGGATTGTTCAACTTAGGTTATGTTCCACTTTGCAATTATTGAAAACTTGACCATAATCATTAATCACAAATTGCCACTTATGAATAGGAAATCAAGACAATTACACGGATCAAGACTCCTAAACTAGCAATAGATAATTATCAAGATCTATCTAGTTGTACACCTAAATAAATCAAGACAACATCATGAACAATTCTTGTAGAAGAACATAAGCAACTTTGATAGAAAATTAATGATAGATAGAATCTGAAAATCAATCACAAAACATGTCTAGGGCTTTGAAATCACCCTTAACCAAATAGAAGTTTAGCCTAGCATAGGCATTGTAAACATAAACATAAAATTAAAGAGAATATAAGAAGGAAATAAAAGAAAGAAAGAAGAAGAAGAAAATAAAGAAAAAGAAAACTAGAGAAAAGAAAGAAGAAGAAAACTTAGAGAATTTTATTACAATGGCTAATATCCTACCAATGTATAATATATCCCTTACAATCATCCAAGGCCCTCTATTTATACACATTTTGGAGGGCTAAATGACAAGAGACAAGCTTTACAAATTTCAAAGGTAGGTATAATAGGTGGGTGCATTTTCTAACAATTTTCGTCATACATGACGATTTTGATCAGCCAACTTGATGGTCGATTTTGTCAATTTTTCAGGCCTTATCTGATCACATGGTCTTCTAGAAAAATGTTACCCTATCAGTTACTGATCCATAGCCGTTGGAATCAGCTCATTTGCTGATGTGGATAAGAAGATATGGGAAAAATACGAAAACAGGTCAGCACAGACGTCATTGCACATCAGCCAACTTGATGGTCGATTTCTTCAATATTGGAGGCTTTATCTGATCACATGGTCTTCTAGACAAATGTTGCTCTATCAGTTAGTGATCCATAGCCGTTGGAATCAGCTCATTTTCTGATGTGGATCGGACGATATGGTCAAAATGCGAACACTGGTCAGCACAGACGTCATTGCACATCAGCCAACTTGATGGTTGATTTCGCTAGGGAAAACGACTCCGTTTCAAGAAGTGTAAAACATGAAAAAGATAGATATGCCTCTTAGCTTTGCACGGATACAAATTTCAGCCTTATTGCTTCAGTGAAACTCGAGATATAGCTGATATGGCAAAAGGTGTCGGAACTGGAACTGAACTGGATTTGCCCTTAATTCTAGTAATCTGAAATCACTCAAAGAAACTTGTGAAAAACACCAAAATACATAAAAATATAAAAGATCATAAACACAATTAGACTAAACAATAATAACTCGTATTTGACACAAAACAATAATAAAACATAACTAAAAACTATATAATTATACGAGTTATCACACCCCCACACTTAGATTGTTGCTAGTCCCTAGCAACGACTCAATAAAAATAAAATAAGAAAATCTAATCTAATCCATTTTCGTAGGAAATCACGGTGGTACTTAGCATGTGACACAAGCCTTTAAACCCCTAGGTGTCCCTAGTGGACGAGTTTAGTCTCGTGAGGGTTTACTAGAACGATACCCACAAACATTGAAGACATAAGAAAAACTAAAAATAATAATTATAACTAATCCTTCCAATATAAATTAGAGATAATCATTGGACAAGTCTTAAAAACTAATCAATAGCTTAAAGAAATTCACAAAAATTCTTGCTTGAATGTAAATAGTTTGAGTTAAGCCAATATTAGCATAACATATCTCAATCAAAATAGTGCATGTTCAAATTTAATCTCAACTTCTCACATGGGATACTCTCTTGATTTTCACTCTTTAAAGTAGTGGTAAAGTGTTTACACTCAATCAATCTCATGAAAACACTTCTACCATATGCTTGCTTGTCCACCTATTCTCCACTAAAAGATCATGCAACTTCATAAATCAAGAGGTCTTTAATCAAGGTTGTAATGGGGCCAAGGGGTTTGTAATGTGGTTGAAGAACAAAAGGATAAAGATATCACAAAGGTTCCAAAGAGTTCATAAAGTTTAGAGACATAAAAAGATTATACAAAGAAACTTCTCAAAACTCTTTACAAGTACATAGTCACCTAGGCCGGATATTCATGTTGGGCCTTTTCTTCATTCTAAACAACTTTGTAACATCTTTTTCTTTTTCCACAAATTCAAGAGATGATTCATTTTTTTTTATATAGGAATGTATTTGCCAGTATTCCATTTCTTTTTCTCTTGACTTTTCTTTTCTTTTCCCCCCACACTTATTTCTTGTTTCTAACCAAAAAATATCCCTTGTCTTTGCAACTTGTCTCAAATCATGCTAATTCATCTTTGGAACAAAGGTAAAGATATAAGTATATTTAGGTTAGGGACAAGTTATGGTTACCAAAGAGATAGCTTATTCAATGTAGGCTCAAATTGGTTCACTAAGAGTGTGTTCTCTTGGAACATCAATAAAGGATGGTTGTTTGGCCCTGGCTAAAAATCCTAATGCCTCTATCATATTCATGTTGTCACATGCATCAATATAGTCTCAAACGGTTTAAAGCAAGTTCTAGAGAATCATGTAATCATAAGAGCACTCAAGAAAGAAATTAGATTGATTTGTATAATGCATCAATCATTTTAGGCTCAAAAACTCACAAGAATGATTATACAAGTCAGATTAAGTCTAAACATGCTTCTTTCTCAATCAACATATCATATTAACATTGGCTCATAAAAAGGTTGACATCAAGCTCAATTCTCATGAAAATCTTCTCACTAATAAATATGTTTTAGACTTATGCAATTCATATCTCATCATTGTATTAAAAAGGAACTAAAACACACTAAAAAATAATAATAATAAAGACTCATAAAAAAAAATAGTAGACAAAAATAAAAGAAATCCTAAATCATTCCCCCCACACTTAATTCTTACATTGTCCTCAATGTAAGTCTATTAACCCAAATGAAAGAATCATGTGTAAGAGAAAAGAACTAATAACATAAGAATAGGAATAACTAGACTCAAAACAAAACAAACTCATGCAACCTAAATAATCCTAAAATACTAAACAAAAATTAACAAGTAAACGTAAAAAGATTAAAATCAAACTGACAAGGTATGTCTCAATTCCCTTACTCAGACCTTGTTCAGAATGAATACTTCTAAATTGCTTAAAACACAACAAACTTTTTTTTTTTTTTAGAAGGTAAAATTTAGGAGATATTACCTGTAGAGGTTGCTAACCACTTATTATAACTGAGACACAACAAACAAAATGTTAGATAATGTCACAAAGACAAAGTGCAATCCACTCCTTGCTCGTCCATATCTCTTTTTCTTTTTCCGAGCGTTTGCGAAACAACCGTAGCAGATAAATACTCATAAGCTTGGAGCTTTTTGAGTAAATCTTCAATGGTTGTAGCAGAAATTATGGTTCTCCTTGCCTCTGAAAACATGAATCCATTATCCACAGCATTATCTAAATATGAAAGCAAATTACTAAAATAACCATTAATATTAAGCAAACCAATGGGTTTCTTATTTGTGACCAAAGATGACCAAGAAGCCACGCAAGCTATTTCTTCCAATGTACCCAGACCTCCTGGTAAAGCAATGAATGCATCGGCAGAATGGTACATGATTGTTATCCGTTCAGGGATACTCCAGACTTGTATTTCCTTACCCAAGGTAGGTCCACAAAAATCTGTGAATAGTTTTGGCACGATTCCTAGAACTGGACTTCCTCCGGCGTGTGCTGCTGTAGCGACTGCTCCCATTAAACCCGTACTACCGCCTCCATAAATCAACTGGATCTTTTGTTGGGCAAGTATTACTCCAACTCTTATGGCTTCATCAGCGAATATGTTATTTTTCCCTGGATAAGCACCTCCAAAAACACAAATTTTTTTAATGCGTTGGGACGAAGTACTTTCCATTTTTTTTTCTTTTTTTTTTCTTTTTTTCGAGTGCCTGAAAGAGAATGAGTACATGGTGTAATATATAGAGGATTGAGTAGTGAATCAGACAAGAGTAATAATGTCGCCGAAAGTGTATTTGACCTGTCAGAAGAAAATGTTAACCTAACAAAAGATTTTTGCGTGATTTCAGGAAGAAAATAAAAAAGAGAAGAAAAATCAATCGTAAAAGACAAATAAAAAAAATGAGAATAATTACACAAATCGAATAACACGTAAATTAAACCGAAATAAAGTTATTGCAAATCAAACCAAAAGCTGAGAAGTCATTTATTGTAGTTGTGATTGTGGCTCACATCTTCCTCTGGTTTTACGTCCAGAAACGGCTTAAACGCCTTCTATGAGTCGAGGATATGCTTCCCATCCAGTTTTCTTACAAGCTGGCAAACAGGGTCTTTTAACATCAGATTCCCAAGATATTGCCATTCCCTTTGGAATTGCGGCCATAAATCAAGAATTTCTCTTTGTACGTCTCCACTAGGATGCGTCTCAAGAGAAAGTTGGATATTACCCAAATTCTCCTTACTCAGTCCATCCTTAATGAATTCAATTTTATCATCTCGATTAGAGGACGAAATCCCAATTTAACGACATTTACCGTTACACGTCCACCGTGCACATTTGTGGCAATTTGAACTCATGCGCTTTGCTCGTCGCTTCTTTGCAAAAGTGCTTCTACCTGTACCTGGTAAATGCAAAACAGGAAGATATTCATCTTCACGTACCTTGGCTTCAATTATCCAACGTATGTCGTCAGGAATCCCTTTGTGCATAAGCATTCTTAATCTTTCAAATCGAACTTGGTAAAGCTTCAGTAAAATATTTCGAGGAAAAGGAGGAAATCGTTTCTGCAATCTTGTGAGAATATCATCCATCCTGAAAAAAAAAATGAAAGAGAAATTGAAAGAGAAATTTATATACAATATCAGTTTTGTGGGTAGCTGATGGAACCGATTTAAATAATCACGGAGTACCGTTATCCGCCATTTAACCGGGGTAAAAAAATAAAAATTATATTTACATCTAGTTATTTTCAAAACAAGGATCAGAAAGAAAAACAAGATAAAAAAAAAACTCAAAAACAAAATACTCTAAATAAAATCCTAAATTCTTCCCCCCCACACATAATTTTTACATTGTCCTCAATGTAATGCTATTATCCCACAATGCAAGAATTATATGTAAGAGAAAAGAACTATTAAACAAAAGAAAAGAAAAACAATAAAAGATAGAATGATGGAGAGTAAGGAATATGCAAATCTGATATAATAGATGCTCTCCATCCTTTTGGGTTGCCTCCCAAGAAGCGCTTGGTTTATTGTCCTCAGCCTAACTTAGACCCATGCCATAATTATTCAACATACTTTGGCTCAAAAAGTGGAAACTCCTCCACATCTTGTATTGGAAAGTTCTCATAGTAAGGCTTCAATCTATGGCCATTCACTTTGAATGCCTTATCTGTTTTTGGGCTTTGGATTTCAACTGCACCATGAGTAAATACATTAGTAATAACAAAAGGTCCAACCCAACGAGAACGTAACTTACCTGGATATAACTTAAGGCGTGAATGGAAGAGAAGAACTTTTTGTCCAACAACAAATTCCTTTCTTGATATCATCTTGTCATGGAATGCCTTAGTCTTTTCCTTGTAAATCCTAGAATTCTGATAGGCATCATTCCTTATCTCCTCTAATTATTGTAGGTCAAGTTTTCTTTTTTTTCCTGTCTCATCCATCTCCATGTTGCATTGTTTGATAGCCCAATATGATTTATGTTCCAATTCAACCGGAAGATGACAAGGCTTACCATAAACAAGTCGATAAGGAGACATACCAATGGGTGTCTTATATGCTGTCCTATAAGCCCAAAGTGCATCATTAAGTCGTGAACTCCAATCCTTCCTATTTGGATTAACTGTCTTTTCAAGGATGGACTTAACTTCTCGGTTTGACACTTCAGCTTGCCCACTAGTTTGAGGATGATATGAGGTGGAGACCTTGTGTGTGATGTTATACTTCCTCAAAAGTGCTTCCATAGTCCTATTGCAAAAGTGAGTACCTCTATCGCTGATTATGGCCTTTGGCGTTCCAAACCTAGCAAAGATGTTAGTCTTGACAAAATCTGAAACAACTTTAGAGTCATTAGTCCTAGTGGATTTTGCTTCCACCCACTTTGAAACATAATCAACGGCAAGTAAAATATAAAGATTACCAAAAGAAGGAGGAAAAGGTCCCATGAAATCCATGCCCCATACATCAAAAATTTCAACAATAAGTATTGGAGTTTGAGGCATTTGATTTCTAGCACCTAAATTACCTGTTCTTTGGCAACGATCACATGACTTGCAAAAGAGGTATGCATCTTTGAATATGGTAGGCCAATAAAATCCAGAATCAAGAACTTTCATGGCTGTTCTTTTGGATCCAAAGTGTCCTCCACATGCATAAGAGTGACAAAAGGTGAGAATAGATTGAAATTCAGTTTCGAGTACACACCTTCTTATAATCTGATCGGAGCAATGCTTCCAAAGGTAAGGATCATCCCATATGTAGTATTTGGCATCACTCTTGATCTTATTTCTTTGAGCTTGTGTCAACTCTTGTGGCAACTTCTTGGTAACTAAGTAATTAACAATATCAGCATACCAAAGAGTTGTTGTACTTATAAAAAGAAGTTGCTCATCCGGAAAGTTCTCATTCAAGGGTAGTGCATCTTCTTCATGAACTAAACGGCTAAGATGGTCCGCAACCAGGTTGTCACTACCTCTCTTATCTTTTATCTCCAAATCAAACTCTTGTAAGAGAAGTATCCATCTAATCAACCTTGGTTTGGCCTCCTTTTTAGTGAGTAAGTACTTAAGGGCTGCATGGTCAGAATATACAATTACTTTAGTACCAATTAAATAAGATCGAAATTTTTCTAAAGCAAATACAACAGCCAAAAGTTCTTTTTCAGTAGTGGAATAGTTCAATTGAGCATCATTAAGAGTTCGGGAGGCATAATAAATGGCATGTGAGGCTTTGCCAACCCGTTGGCCCAAAACAGCTCCAATGGCATAGTCACTAGCATCACACATGATTTCAAAAGGTACATTCCAATCTGGTGGTTGGATGATAGGAGCTGATGTCAAGAGTCCCTTCAATGTTTCAAACGCCTCTTTGCATTTATCATCAAAGTGGAAAACCATATCTTTTTGTAGTAGCTTGCAAAGAGGTAATGTGATCTTTGAGAAGTCTTTGATAAATCTCCTATAGAAACCTGCATGTCCAAGAAAAGAACGAACCTCTCTCACATTTGTGGGAGGTGGTAAAGAATGCATAATATCTATTTTAGACTTATCAACCTCTATCCCTCTAGAAGAAATAACATGGCCCAAAACTATTCCTTGTTCTACCATAAAGTGACATTTTTCCCAATTCAAAACAAGGTTAGTTTCCATGCATCTTTCAAGTACAAGTGTAAGGTTCTCTAGACATCTATCAAAAGAATCACCATAGACACTAAAATCATCCATAAACACTTCTATGATGTTCTCTACATAATCTGAAAATATGCTAACCATACACCTTTGGAATGTAGCTGGTGCATTACAAAGACCAAATTGCATACGCCGGTATGCAAAAGTACCAAATGGACATGTGAATGTTGTTTTCTCTTGGTCCTCCGGAGCAATGGCTATCTGATTATAACCTGAAAAACCATCAAGAAAACAATAATGAGAATGGCCAACTAACCTTTCAAGCATTTGATCAATAAAAGGCAAAGGAAAGTGGTCTTTGCGAGTTGTGGAATTAAGTTTACGATAATCAATACAAATTCGCCATCCTGTTTGAATCCTAGTAGGAACAAGTTCATTCTCATTATTTGTTACCACCGTTACACCTGATTTCTTTGGAACCACTTGGACTGGGCTCACCCATTTGCTATCCGAGATAGGATAGATCACTCCAACATCTAGGAGCTTCAGTATCTCTTTTTTCACAACCTCCATCATAGGAGGGTTCAATCTTCTTTGTGCTTCTCTTGTTGGTTTAGACCCTTCCTCTAACAAAATTCGGTGCATGCACATGGATGGGCTTATTCCCTTGATATCGGCAATTGTCCAACCAATTGCTGTTTTATGCTCTCTAAGCACCTGGATAAGTCGCTCTTCTTGCAAAGGTGTGAGCTCTTTGGCAATGATGATCGGTAATGTGTCCTTTTTACCTAAGAACACATATTTCAAGTGGTTCGGTAGTGGTTTCAACTCTAAAGTTGGTGCCTGCAAAATGGAAGGTAGAAGTTTCTCATTAGACAAAGGCAAATCAATAAATGAAACATCAAACCTTGCATCTTTAGGTTGCAGCGAGTGTAAAGATTCTAGTGCCCCTTCCACCTGGTCACTCAAGGCTAGTTTAGCATTCCCCATTCCGAGATGGTTGCTAAGGACTATTTCTACACTATCTTCACCATCTAGCTCATAAGCTTGCTGCACTAGTGAGTCAATTATATCAATATTAAAAACAGAATGCACATCACTAGGATATCTCATGGCCTCAAAAATGTTAAAGCGAATTATTTCACCATCAAATTCCGTAGTTAAAGTGCCATCATGTACATCTATTTTAGTTCTTGCTGTTTTCAAGAATGGTCTCCCTAATAGAATAGGTGTGGGATTAGAAGACATCTCATCTTCCATCTCAATAACATAAAAGTCAGCGGGAAAAACCAATTCATTAACCTGTACAAGAACGTCTTCTACAACTCCTCTTGGATAAGTGTTAGAACGGTCAGCAAGTTGTATTATAACACCGGTTTCCTCTAATGGTCCTAGATTCAATGAAGCATAAATTGAATATGGCATGACATTAATAGATGCCCCTAGATCTAGCATAGCACGCTCAAACCTAGTGTTGCCTATCTTACAAGGAATGGTAAACATACCTGGATCCTTGCATTTAGGTGGGAGTTTCTTTTGAAGAACAGCTGACACATTCTCCCCCACACTTACCTTTTCATTCCATTTCAACTTCCGTTTAGATGTGCACAACTCTTTTAGGAACTTGGCATATCTTGGCACTTGCTTGATAGCATCTAGTAAAGGAATGTTCACCTCTACTTTCCGGAAGGTTTCCAAAATTTCCTTCTCTTGCTCCTCCTTCTTGGACTTTGCTAACCTGCTAGGAAAAGGTGGAGGAGTTATATAAGAAGGAAATGATGGTTTAGGAATTACCTTTTTTAGTGGCTCGTTGGGATGTGAAGAGGATGCCATGGTATTGTTCTCCCCTTGAGCACTATCATTTTGTGGTGTCTCTAGCTGTTTCCCACTTCTTAAATTTATAGCATTGGCATTCTCTCTTGGATTCACTATGGTTTGGGAAGGTAATTTCCCAGAATCCCTTACTTGCATTTGACTCATGGTTGTTGCCAATTGCCCTATTTGAGTCTCCAAATTTCGAATACTTGTCTTTGTTTCCTGTTGAAATTGAATTGTATTAGTAGAAAGAGCTTTAACAAGATCTTCAAGAGAAGTACCTGAATTTTGGGTGGGTGGTAGTTGTTGTCGGGTTTGGTATGGTTGTTGCACTCTTTGCTGAAAACCCGGTGGCCTGTGGTCAAATGGTGGAGGAATAGTTTGTGATTGGTTCCCTCCATAATTGAAGTTTGGATGATCCCTCCATCCTGGATTGTAAGTGTTTGAGTAGGGATCATATTTCCTTGATTGGTTCTGAAATCCACCCATGGCATTCACATGTTCATTAGTATCCTCTTGAAGTGTTGGACACATATCAGTTTGGTGCCCTATGTTTGAACATATGCCACAAGCCTTTATTTGTTGTATTTTACTACAGCCAATTGTTGAACAAGAGAAGTCAGTTTATCAAATTTTTGTTCAAGGGATGATATACTTACCTCATTAACTCTCTTGGGTTGTGATGGTGGATCTTGTCTCATTGAGAACTGTTGAGAATTGGCTGCCATGTTGGAGATTAATGTTCTAGCAGCCCTGGGAGTCTTATCAACTAGAGCTCCCCCACTAGCGGCATCTATCATACTTCTCTCCATGGGCATGAGACCTTCATAGAAGTATTGGATAAGAAGTTGTTCACTTATTTGATGGTGTGGACATGATGCACAAAGTTTCTTGAACCTCTCCCAATATTCATATAAGGACTCTCCGTTGTATTGCCGAATCCCACATATCTCTTTCCTAATGTTTGCAGCCTTAGATGCTGGGAAATACCTTTCCAAGAATGCTTTCTTCAAATCATTCCATGTAGTAATGGTCCCGGATGGTAGATAGTAGAGCCATTCCTTTGCTGAATCAGCTAGAGAGAATGGGAAGGCTCTCAACTTAACTTGTTCTTCCGTGACCCCTGTTGGTCTCATGCTTGAGCAAACTACATGGAATTCCTTGAGGTGCTTATTTGGATCCTCTCCTGCAAAACCATGAAAAGTTGGGAGAAGATGAATCAAACCAGATTTTAATTCAAAAGCTACCTCAAGATTAGCATATTCAATGCATAATGGTTGTTGACCCAAGTCCGGAGCGGCTAGCTCCTTGAGAGTTCGGTTGTCAGCTACTGCCATCTCTCCTTGCTCTTCTTGGATGTTTTGGATCAACTCCTCGATTGGTTGTTGGTGAGAAGTTATAAATTCCCGAATTTTCCTAAGTCGTAAGTCTTCTTCGGGAGCTTGGAACATTCACTAATAAAAAAAATAAGAAAGTAAATAATTAGAACAGAAAATAAGAATAAACCAATAAACTAATAAACTAAAGAAATCAATCCCCGGCAACGGCGCCAAAAATTTGATGCACCCAAAAGAGTGTATCTTATTTAACCTTGCACTAAAAAGATAAATTGTAAGTATAGTAGTTAGCAAGGGTCGAGTCCTCAGGGATTGGGTTTTAGTTTATAAGTTAATAGTTTAAAACTTAAATTCAAGAACAATAAAAGAAAAGGGATTTTTGAAGCCAGATTTAAACTAAAGTAAATAATAAGAATAAGATGCAAGGCGGTATAACCAGCCAATAAAAATATATATACTAAATTAGGCGGTATAACCAGCCAATAAAAATAAAACAAAGTTAATATACAAACAAGGCGGTATAACCAGCCAATAAAAATATATATACTAAATTAGGCAGTATAACCAGCCAATAAAAATAAAACAAAGTTAATATACAAATTAGGCGGTATAACCAGCCAATAGAAATAAATATACTTTTAAAAATAAGCAAACTAGAAAATTAAGAAAACAAGTAAGAAGAATCAAATATGAAAAATATGGTTAAGGTTTCATTCTCCACCACTAGACATCATTAAGAATCAATTTCAGATCTATCAATATCAACCAACTATCAAAGTTAACAACCGTAGATAACAACAAGCTCTGTTATCCCAATCTTTCCTTAGTTTGTCGTTAAATAGAACAAGCTCTCTATTTAATCTCTAACCATTAAACAACCTAGAATAAGCTCTCTAAATTCAATTTAATGGCAGCTTTATGATGAGAAAGATAGGTTGATCTAAGCAACAAACACATAAGCTCGGATTGTTCAACTTAGGTTATGTTCCACTTTGCAATTATTGAAAACTTGACCATAATCATTAATCACAAATTGCCACTTATGAATAGGAAATCAAGACAATTACACGGATCAAGACTCCTAAACTAGCAATAGATAATTATCAAGATCTATCTAGTTGTACACCTAAATAAATCAAGACAACATCATGAACAATTCTTGTAGAAGAACATAAGCAACTTTGATAGAAAATTAATGATAGATAGAATCTGAAAATCAATCACAAAACATGTCTAGGGCTTTGAAATCACCCTTAACCAAATAGAAGTTTAGCCTAGCATAGGCATTGTAAACATAAACATAAAATTAAAGAGAATATAAGAAGGAAATAAAAGAAAGAAAGAAGAAGAAGAAAATAAAGAAAAAGAAAACTAGAGAAAAGAAAGAAGAAGAAAACTTAGAGAATTTTATTACAATGGCTAATATCCTACCAATGTATAATATATCCCTTACAATCATCCAAGGCCCTCTATTTATACACATTTTGGAGGGCTAAATGACAAGAGACAAGCTTTACAAATTTCAAAGGTAGGTATAATAGGTGGGTGCATTTTCTAACAATTTTCGTCATACATGACGATTTTGATCAGCCAACTTGATGGTCGATTTTGTCACTTTTGCAGGCCTTATCTGATCACATGGTCTTCGAGAAAACTGTTACCCTATCAGTTACTGATCCATTGCCGTTGGAATCAGCTCATTTGCTGATGTGGATAAGAAGATATGGGCAAAATACGAAAACAGGTCAGCACAGACGTCATTGCACATCAGCCAACTTGATGGTCGATTGCTTCAATATTGGAGGCTTTATCTGTAAGACTCTCGTAAGTACGAGATCAATTCGAGACAATTATAACATGCGGATGGCTCGAGGTTAAACTTTGAAATGCCTACAAAAAGGATGGGCTACCATGTGGTATACATGTTGTATGATAAATTGTAGAGTTGGGGGTTTAATCGAGTTATTAAGTGATTTAATCCCAAATTGACTAAAAGTCGGGATAGGAGAAAGTCTTTGAAATGTGATAAGTTAACTTCACATCGTGTTGATATGTGATATAACATTATTTGGGAGTATTAGAACATGAATCGACAGAAAAAATCGGTAAAATGTGAACAGGGGTATTTTGGTAATTTTACCAAAATTTTTGTTTTTGTTCCGTAAATGGTACCAATGGACTAAGTGATCCTATAGGATCATAATATGATGTCTAGATCAAAAATTGGACATTAAAATAAAATCCGATAGCTAAAATCGTCTAATTCGTCATTTAGTGAATTTGACGTAAATTGCCGTAAAAACATGGTTCGGATTTTTTTGAAACTAATCGAACACATGGACATATGTTATAACATATGAGGATTATGAATATGACAAGAAAAGTAAAAAAAAAAAAAAACGGAGTTGAAATCGGATTAGTCCTTAAGTAACCCAAAGGAATGAAAACCGAAAACTAACCGCGGGAAGGTCCGAAAAAGGTTTTAAATGGATCAATAGATTAATATGGACATAAAATGATGTTAGAAAGCTACTGGTGAAATCAGAAGAAAAATCGGAGCTAAAATCGAAAAAGTCAAAATATTGACCCGTTGGCGCTCCGAGGCCCGGATTTGGGTTTCGGGATATCAAAAAAATTATCCGAACATGTAGATCAGTATATTATCATATTTGGAACATATCCGTGTCAAGAAAAGTAAAAAACGGGCTTCCGAACGTTAAAATTTCATGTTGGCCTATTAAGGCACTAAAAGACAAAATAGGGGCAAAATGGTCATTTGACCATAGCCCACTTGTTAAGTCTGAAAATCAGACTTCTCCTCCCCCAATTTTCACGGGAGGAACCAGAAAAGAGTGAAAGAAAGAAAGGAAGCCATGGAAGCTTGCTTCCAAGCTTTCTCTCTCTTCCGTTTACTAGGCATATCACCAAAATTTTCAAAGATTTCACAAACCCAAAGGTAACTTCATGTTCTAAGCTTGATTTTGATGTTATATTTTGAAAATTTTGCCTTTAACTATGAGAAACCATGTCGAAAAAAAAAAAAATTTTGGTGGTGGTGAACCACCATGTTGCCACCATTTTTTTTCGCCACAGGAGGTGTTCCTCTGCCTCCTTAATCTATAAATTAGTATCGAATAGCTTTGAATCAAAAGTTAGAGGCTAAAATGAGTTTGGTTGAAACCCTAGCTTGCCTTGAGATGGTGTCGCCACGTTCCTTGGTTGTCCGAGGCCACCGTTAGCTTCATTGTTATTGTGTGAGCAACTTTTCAGTTGATTGTTGCTCCGAATTTTGACTCGAGCTAAGTGTAGGAATTTATTTGTAAAAATTTTTAAGCTGAAATTTTTTGGATAGCAGCTAACTATTATAAATAATGGGAATTTGAGTGTCCCGTAGTTGTAAAATATTTACAGAATATCCTGACGATGTCGTAGGTACCCGTATCGTGGAGTTCACCTGGGATCGCGACAAAGTCATGAAAGTGCCGCTTCAATACTCGAAATAACACTGTGAGTATTTAGGTTAATCTAGGAGGTAGTTATTGCCTTATATGCATTGTTGATTGATATGGATATTGAAACACGAAAGATTGCTCGAATCACGAAAATGGTGAGTTTCGAACCTTACGCGGATCAAAGGCGTAAGTGTGGTATTAGTATGGTTACATGAGGTAAGTGTTTTGGAGTTGAATAATAATGAATGTTAGCTATTTGTAATGCCTTGAGGAACATAAGTAGAAATATATTAGTGTAGAGATTGTTTCCTAGTACAATATATATATATATATATATATATATTACTCCACGATATAAGAGAGTTAATATATCATGTTGATATTATTATACGGACAGGGTGATGTCCGGGATACTATTATTATACGGACAGTGTGATGTCTGGGATACTATTATTATACGGACAGTATGATGTCCGGGATGTTATTGTTGTAAGGACAAGATGATGTCCGGAATGCTATTATTGTACGGACAAGGTGAAGTCCGGGATGCTATTATTATACGGACAGGGTGATGTCCGGGGTACTAATATTGTACGGACAGGGTGATGTCCGGGATGCTATTATTATACGGACAGGGTGATGTCCGGGGTACTAATATTGTACGGACAGGGTGATGTCCGGGATGCTATTATTATACGGACAGGGTGATGTCCGGGGTACTATTATTGTACGGACATGGTGATGTCCGGGATGCTATTATTATACGGACAGGGTGATGTCCGGGGTACTATTATTGTACGGACAGGGTGATGTCCGGGATGCTAATATTGTACGGACAAGGTGAAGTCCGGGATGCTATTATTGTACGGACAGGGTGATGTCCGGGATGCTAATATTGTACGGACAAGGTGAAGTCCGGGATGCTATTGTTGTACGGGCAAAATGAGCCCGGGATGATATGGACAAGATAGTCTAGGATGACAAATATTACGGACTGGTATAAGTCCGGGATGTTTTGATGATATAGACATGAGAAATTTCTTCATTAATAATTGTGGAGGTATACACGTAAAATCGATTGTTAAATATTTTTGGCTATCAAGTTAAGCTAGCCAATGGCTTATTTATATTCAACACTCAGTATAGAAGATTTCATATGGGACAAATAATTTTTATAAGTCTCGGAACAATATTTAAATATTACTTTTCGGTTAATTAGTCGTACTTGATATGTCATGTTTATGCTTTAATGGTTAAGAAAGGAAGCATGAAATTTCCAAGTACTCTTCCTAGTTACCTTATGCTCACTGAGTTTTTCGACTCACTTTGTTTATTTTCAATTTTTTTCAGATTCTAATAGACCTAGCTCTTCTCATATTCCGGATAGCTAGCTGCTCACATACTTGTGGTGAGCGAATTGACCCAAGATGTGTTAAGCAGTGGCGATGGTAGGGTACATTTTGCAGTCACTAGGGTATCATGGGTCCTCTGTATTTTTGTATGTTGAATATGTTTTGTATATTTATAAGCGGATGTAATTAAGTGATGTATGATGTATATCAATCTTAGAGGCCTGGTATGACATGGTGATGTTCATTTTGTTATGATATAGTAAAAATGTGTGTTTGTGTATAAGATGTCATAAAGGTTGAGTCTGCTGCGGGGCATTTCGGTTACTCCCTATCGGAGGCGTCCAAACCGAGATGTCATGTGTTGATGAATTATTACATTGTGAATGTTGATAATTGAGTGGCAAACGCCCATGTAGGGCTAGATTATGCCAAAATTTTCTTTAATTTGGTTTAATAAATATAGTCAGGCTTCGGAGGCTGGGGCATACCTTGTCTCTAGCCGGTCACATGCCCTGAATTTGGGGTGTGACAAAGGTGGTATCAGAGCATGGTCTAGAGGTCAGTGACTGCAAAAAGGGTAGGGTAGTAGTGCATTGCTTACAGGTTATCTTAGGGTATCTGTAAGTAGTGTACTGCCCCTACAGATGTCCATCGTCACATGCGGTTACACCGGTTAATCTATAAGCCAGCTAGTATATATAAAATTGTGTCGGGAATATTGTGGAATTACTGACAATATATTTATTTTCTAAATATGATGTTGTCACGATCACGATCTCATAGATATAGAGACGTACTGGGGGACCGAGAGCTTGAGGTCCTGGATAATATTTTTATTGGCCTTGATGTTAGAGGCCAGAGTGAGGATAGTAGTAGGTCTGCTACTAGGGAAATAGATAGGATTGCTGGAGTAGTATTAGATGACGACACATATGAATAGTTATTGGATATGGTAAACAGAACATTTTAATATATTCAGGCCCTGGTAGGGCTGGTGATAGAACAATGACAGCCACGATTGTTCGACCAAATTCCTTCAACCAGGTGTTGTTAGTAATGAGTTGTTGTTGGAATAACATACACCCTATCAACATATAACCTTACCTACTTTGGAGGAACATTACCACCTAGTTTTGCAGGGGTGGAATTCGATTTTGATCCTAGAAGGTTTTTAGAAGAGTACGGCCAACGGTGTGTAGGCTTAGGGTTCTCGCCGACTGGAGCCATACAATTAGAGAGATTTCAGCTGTATGGTAGGGCACATGCATGGTATATATCTTTAGTAGCCAGAAGGTGGATTGATGACCCTCCCCTCGAGTGGTCAGAATTTAGTGTTGAGCTTCTTCGAGAAATTTTACCAAAAAAATGAAAGGGATTCAGGAATTCATGAATACGAGAGGTTAAGGCGATTCGAGGATAGGTCACAGGAGAGAGCGAGATATGAAAGACAAACATCTAGGCAAACAAAGCCATATGGACTAAGGGTTAGAACAATCCTAGAATCATGGATGTTGAGGGATAGAGAAGTCAGTAGTTGGAAGAGGAGATCTACTGGTGTATGTTATAGATGTGGCAGGCCAGGGCATTTCAGGAGAGATTGCCCATTAGGTCCAGGTTTATCCCCATCAGTGCGAGCTCCACATCCAGCTACAGCATATCCAGGGCAACCAGCAGGGTTAGTAGAATTACAGACGGGTCAGGGTTCCTAGGGTAGGGAACAACAGTCTGTGGGCAGAGAAGATACTATGGGCAATAGAGGACAAGCCCGTGATTTTGCATCAACTGCCATGGTGACAGGTATAACTTTAGTCTGATTTTGGCAAACTGATTTTATTTAATTTGAGCACTATGTATTGAGTTGTATTTCAAGAAACATTGAAGTATTTTAACCTAGTTTCGATATTTGTTATTGATGTTGAGGATGTTGTGAAATGGTGGTGGTTGGATATTAAACTGAACTTGTAGGCTGGCTAATATTTGAGTGCTAAAGGATATATTTTAAGTTGGATTATAAATCACACACAAGGTGCTTGTGAAAATGCCTAAAAGGAAGGCGATTATTATGCCTACAAGGTTTTTGGTTTAATGCTTGAAAGAAAATATATAGCCTTGGAAGATCCTAAGTAACCAAGATAAGAATATGATTTGGCATGGATTCCAATGTCGTAAGATTGATGTATATTTATTGTGGCTAGCCTAGTAGCGTGCCTAGGCAGATAAAACTGATGGTATAGTCATGATAGCCTAGTATAGTTTCTAAGTGGGTTATATTGATTATATGGTTGTTGTTGCCTAGTAGTAATCTATACGGATAAATATATGGATGGGGATGTTTAAGTTTTCCCTGTGCACCAGGGAGTTTTGAGATTTCATTCTCGCACTAGTTCCTGAGTTTAAGATGATGGGCCTTAACAGGCGGAGATCATCATATATCTTAGATGACATGAGGGGCTATGCCTGGCAGATCATCACCACACGAACTTTGTCCTGGTTATGTGCTAGCACGTGGAACGAGATGTGATGGATTTAATCATGAATTATCACATTAATCTCGCGACTATGTGAAATATGGAGTTTTCTGGTTATTGTACGTGATTGAGACATATTGCCCTAGTATTGGTTATTTAACATTTAGATTGTATTCAAAATGTTTAATGGTATTACGGGCTATGCCCGGGACGTGTGTTGATATCGCAAATTGTATGCAAATTTATACAGATACTATAGACTTTGTCTAAAATTATATAGTATACGGAACTCGGTGCAGGGGATACTTGAGTATAATTTGATGATAGTGTTGGTCTGAAGTTACATCTATTTATATGGTATAAATGAATGGTTTATTGAACGAATGTAGTGAACGTACGAGACACAATGTTATTTATTAAGCATGTATAGTTGAAAGAATAAGTCAGAGCTATGCAGCGAAAGTATAGTGTAAAAAAAAAATTGATTGAAACAGGATTGATTTTGGAAATATTAAAAGACTATGAGTATATTATTTTTCTATCATTGGATAAAGCCAATATATGGCAATGTTTTAAAATATTACTGATAGTTAATAGTAAAGGAAACTCCCCATTTATATAATCGATTAGTAGTCCTCGAGATAAAAGGTGTTCGAGGTAAAATTCTCGAAGTGGCACCCAATTTTTCTTATGTGTTTTACCTCGATAAAGTTATGATTTATCGTGAGTTTAAATAGTTATAATAGTGATAGACTATGGAACACATTGTTACGGAGTGGTGATTAAATGTTTACTATGCTAGTAGGTTTAAGCTAAGCATCAGAAGCCAACAGTAATGCTACAGAGTTTAATATACAATAATGAGATTCAATAGGTTATAAAGTTGAATACATAATAATGGGATTGAGATAAAGTCATTATGGGGCCTAGATATAGGCTTGTCTAAGGTAGGCAAGGAATGTGATTTTATTTGAGTGATTGTCGATAGACTAACTAAATTAGCACACTTGATTCTGGTTAAATTACGTATAACATAAGTCAGTGTGCTAGGCTATTTTTAGACCAGATTGGGTCTTCGTAAAGTTTTTGTGTTTATTGTACTTGATTGAGACATCAAGTTTATAGTTAAATTATGGAGATCATTCCAAGTAGCTTCTGAAATACAGTTGCGATTTAGTACCTTATTTAATTTACGGACAGATGAACAGTCCTTGAGGACATGTTATGTGTTAATATACTAGATTCGGAGGAGAATCGGGATCGATACCTATCATTGATTGAGTTTGTATATATTAACAGTTTTCAGTATAGTATTCAAATGATACCATTTCTGGTATTTCGATCTAGTTTCGGGCTTATCTTATTGATTATTTGGGATTGCGATCTGAGTGTATTTATTGTTGATCATTGCAAAACTAGGACCGAGACATTGTATGGCCGGATGTGCCAATATCCTGTCAGCTAATTTAAGACAAGAGGATATCAGTTGTTCATTTCAGATATGGTACCGTACACCTAGAAAAAGGTGTAGTTAATCAAAGATATATTAGTAACTGCTAGAGTAGGCAAAAGTCGTATGCCGATAGCATGTGACTAAGTATTCTTGAAAGTTTCACCTTTCAAGAGTGTTATGAGCTTTGGCGGATGAGTCAAGCTGAGTCCAAGGTATATCAGACCATTTCAGATATTGAGTGAGACCTATCACCTGAGATAAGTGGTGTATACTCTGTGTTTCATGTACTTATGATGTGGAGATTCATGTCAGACGATTTTCATGTGATACAGCCAAAGATAGTGCTTGTACTTTTATATAAGTTGACTTTATGCAAAATTCGAGGACGAATTTTATTAAGGGGGGAAGAATTGTAAGACTCTCGTAAGTACGAGATCAATTCGAGACAATTATAACATGCGGATGGCTCGAGGTTAAACTTTGAAATGCCTACAAAAAGGATGGGCTACCATGTGGTATACATGTTGTATGATAAATTGTAGAGTTGGGGGTTTAATCGAGTTATTAAGTGATTTAATCCCAAATTGACTAAAAGTCGGGATAGGAGAAAGTCTTTGAAATGTGATAAGTTAACTTCACATCGTGTTGATATGTGATATAACATTATTTGGGAGTATTAGAACATGAATCGACAGAAAAAATCGGTAAAATGTGAACAGGGGTATTTTGGTAATTTTACCAAAATTTTTGTTTTTGTTCCGTAAATGGTACCAATGGACTAAGTGATCCTATAGGATCATAATATGATGTCTAGATCAAAAATTGGACATTAAAATAAAATCCGATAGCTAAAATCGTCTAATTCGTCATTTAGTGAATTTGACGTAAATTGCCGTAAAAACATGGTTCGGATTTTTTTGAAACTAATCGAACACATGGACATATGTTATAACATATGAGGATTATGAATATGACAAGAAAAGTAAAAAAAAAAAAAAACGGAGTTGAAATCGGATTAGTCCTTAAGTAACCCAAAGGAATGAAAACCGAAAACTAACCGCGGGAAGGTCCGAAAAAGGTTTTAAATGGATCAATAGATTAATATGGACATAAAATGATGTTAGAAAGCTACTGGTGAAATCAGAACAAAAATCGGAGCTAAAATCGAAAAAGTCAAAATATTGACCCGTTGGCGCTCCGAGGCCCGGATTTGGGTTTCGGGATATCAAAAAAATTATCCGAACATGTAGATCAGTATATTATCATATTTGGAACATATCCGTGTCAAGAAAAGTAAAAAACGGGCTTCCGAACGTTAAAATTTCATGTTGGCCTATTAAGGCACTAAAAGACAAAATAGGGGCAAAATGGTCATTTGACCATAGCCCACTTGTTAAGTCTGAAAATCAGACTTCTCCTCCCCCAATTTTCACGGGAGGAACCAGAAAAGAGTGAAAGAAAGAAAGGAAGCCATGGAAGCTTGCTTCCAAGCTTTCTCTCTCTTCCGTTTACTAGGCATATCACCAAAATTTTCAAAGATTTCACAAACCCAAAGGTAACTTCATGTTCTAAGCTTGATTTTGATGTTATATTTTGAAAATTTTGCCTTTAACTATGAGAAACCATGTCGAAAAAAAAAAAAATTTTGGTGGTGGTGAACCACCATGTTGCCACCATTTTTTTTCGCCACAGGAGGTGTTCCTCTGCCTCCTTAATCTATAAATTAGTATCGAATAGCTTTGAATCAAAAGTTAGAGGCTAAAATGAGTTTGGTTGAAACCCTAGCTTGCCTTGAGATGGTGTCGCCACGTTCCTTGGTTGTCCGAGGCCACCGTTAGCTTCATTGTTATTGTGTGAGCAACTTTTCAGTTGATTGTTGCTCCGAATTTTGACTCGAGCTAAGTGTAGGAATTTATTTGTAAAAATTTTTAAGCTGAAATTTTTTGGATAGCAGCTAACTATTATAAATAATGGGAATTTGAGTGTCCCGTAGTTGTAAAATATTTACAGAATATCCTGACGATGTCGTAGGTACCCGTATCGTGGAGTTCACCTGGGATCGCGACAAAGTCATGAAAGTGCCGCTTCAATACTCGAAATAACACTGTGAGTATTTAGGTTAATCTAGGAGGTAGTTATTGCCTTATATGCATTGTTGATTGATATGGATATTGAAACACGAAAGATTGCTCGAATCACGAAAATGGTGAGTTTCGAACCTTACGCGGATCAAAGGCGTAAGTGTGGTATTAGTATGGTTACATGAGGTAAGTGTTTTGGAGTTGAATAATAATGAATGTTAGCTATTTGTAATGCCTTGAGAAACATAAGTAGAAATATATTAGTGTAGAGATTGTTTCCTAGTACAATATATATATATATATATATATATATATTACTCCACGATATAAGAGAGTTAATATATCATGTTGATATTATTATACGGACAGGGTGATGTCCGGGATACTATTATTATACGGACAGTGTGATGTCTGGGATACTATTATTATACGGACAGTATGATGTCCGGGATGTTATTGTTGTAAGGACAAGATGATGTCCGGAATGCTATTATTGTACGGACAAGGTGAAGTCCGGGATGCTATTATTATACGGACAGGGTGATGTCCGGGGTACTAATATTGTACGGACAGGGTGATGTCCGGGATGCTATTATTATACGGACAGGGTGATGTCCGGGGTACTAATATTGTACGGACAGGGTGATGTCCGGGATGCTATTATTATACGGACAGGGTGATGTCCGGGGTACTATTATTGTACGGACATGGTGATGTCCGGGATGCTATTATTATACGGACAGGGTGATGTCCGGGGTACTATTATTGTACGGACAGGGTGATGTCCGGGATGCTAATATTGTACGGACAAGGTGAAGTCCGGGATGCTATTATTGTACGGACAGGGTGATGTCCGGGATGCTAATATTGTACGGACAAGGTGAAGTCCGGGATGCTATTGTTGTACGGGCAAAATGAGCCCGGGATGATATGGACAAGATAGTCTAGGATGACAAATATTACGGACTGGTATAAGTCCGGGATGTTTTGATGATATAGACATGAGAAATTTCTTCATTAATAATTGTGGAGGTATACACGTAAAATCGATTGTTAAATATTTTTGGCTATCAAGTTAAGCTAGCCAATGGCTTATTTATATTCAACACTCAGTATAGAAGATTTCATATGGGACAAATAATTTTTATAAGTCTCGGAACAATATTTAAATATTACTTTTCGGTTAATTAGTCGTACTTGATATGTCATGTTTATGCTTTAATGGTTAAGAAAGGAAGCATGAAATTTCCAAGTACTCTTCCTAGTTACCTTATGCTCACTGAGTTTTTCGACTCACTTTGTTTATTTTCAATTTTTTTCAGATTCTAATAGACCTAGCTCTTCTCATATTCCGGATAGCTAGCTGCTCACATACTTGTGGTGAGCGAATTGACCCAAGATGTGTTAAGCAGTGGCGATGGTAGGGTACATTTTGCAGTCACTAGGGTATCATGGGTCCTCTGTATTTTTGTATGTTGAATATGTTTTGTATATTTATAAGCGGATGTAATTAAGTGATGTATGATGTATATCAATCTTAGAGGCCTGGTATGACATGGTGATGTTCATTTTGTTATGATATAGTAAAAATGTGTGTTTGTGTATAAGATGTCATAAAGGTTGAGTCTGCTGCGGGGCATTTCGGTTACTCCCTATCGGAGGCGTCCAAACCGAGATGTCATGTGTTGATGAATTATTACATTGTGAATGTTGATAATTGAGTGGCAAACGCCCATGTAGGGCTAGATTATGCCAAAATTTTCTTTAATTTGGTTTAATAAATATAGTCAGGCTTCGGAGGCTGGGGCATACCTTGTCTCTAGCCGGTCACATGCCCTGAATTTGGGGTGTGACATTATCTGATCACATGGTCTTCTAGACAAATGTTGCTCTATCAGTTAGTGATCCATAGCCGTTGGAATCAGCTCATTTGCTGATGTGGATCGGACGATATGGTCAAAATGCGAACACTGGTCAGCACAGACGTCATTGCACATCAGCCAACTTGATGGTTGATTTCGCTAGGGAAAACGACTCCGTTTCAAGAAGTGTAAAACATGAAAAAGATAGATATGCCTCTTAGCTTTGCACGGCTACAAATTTCAGCCTTATTGCTTCAGTGAAACTCGAGATATAGCTGATATGGCAAAAGGTGTCGGAACTGGAACTGAACTGGATTTGCCCTTAATTCTAGTAATCTGAAATCACTCAAAGAAACTTGTGAAAAACACCAAAATACATAAAAATATAAAAGATCATAAACACAATTAGACTAAACAATAATAACTCGTATTTGACACAAAACAATAATAAAACATAACTAAAAACTATATAATTATACGAGTTATCATGGAACGATTGATACTCCGACCATTCGAGAAATGATCCGTTTTTAGAAGATTTCATTCTCCAAAGATAATTCAAAGAGATATGTTTTATTTTGCGGGAAGAAAATAACGATTAATGAAGATATCCTTTTTTTTTTAAATTAATCTCCAAAATAAACGAAATTATCTGTGTAAAAATAATTTCCGAACCACTCCGATATTCTCGATAATGTTTTGGTAACTAATCTTACTCGAACTATTTTGTGGGACAATTGATACTCCGACCATCCCGAGATATAATCCGTTTTCAGAAAATTTTATTTTTATAAAAATTTGTTTACGGAGAAATTAATAAAAATATCTTTTTATAATTAATTTCGGAATAAAAGAAATTACTTTATGTAAAAATAATTCCCGAACCACTCTGATAATTTCGATAATGTTCCGATAATCATGTTTACATGAACCATTTCGAGGAACGATTGATATTCCGACCATTCCGAGAAAGAGTTCGTTTCAGAGAATTTCCTTTGCCGAAAATAATTTAAAAGACATATTTTATGCGCGAAAAATTTATTCATTAAGAAACTTAAATAAACAAATGAAAAAAACTTTCCCCTTTTTTATTAAAAATGCATAAAAGTGAATAACCAATAAAAATAAAATCAACAATAAATATAAAAAGAAAGAAAAGAAAAATAAAATATTAGAAAAGAAACCATAAATAATATTATAATAATAATAATAATAATGACAATGACATGAAATAAATAAGAAAATAAAATATTAATGAAATAAAATAAAATAAAATAAAATATATTATGATAATAATAATAATAATAACAATAATAATGAAAATAATAATAATGACAATAAATAAAAATATAGGCATAAAAAATATATAAATATAAAATATAATATAATAATAATAATAGTAATAATAATAATAACAAAATAAGTAAAAAAATTTAAAAAATAGTAAATAAAATAATAATAAAAAAAATGTAAAAATATAAAATAAAATAGAAATAATAACAATAGTAATACTAGTAATAAACAAATATATATATATATATATAATATATAAAATAAATAACAATAATAATAAAAAAAAATAATAATAATAATAATTAAAAAATAATTAATATAATAATAATAAAAATATTCATGATACTTAATTAAAATAAAAAAAGAAGCAAACAACATCCGGGTCGGGTCCAGGTGCGGACCCACGCGCGAGTCCTGGGACTCGACCCGGAATTAGCCTATAAAGGCTAAAAAAAGTTTTTGATTCATTTTTTTTTTCTTTTTCTGAAATTTTTTTTCTCACCCTTTGTTTTTCTCTGAAACTCCTCTCAGAACCGCCGTCGTCGTCGTTGCGCCGCCATCATCGCCGTTGCGCCGCCGGCGTCGCCGTTGCATCGTCGTCGTCGTCGCCGCGCCGGAGCTCCCTGAGCCCAAAAAAGCACACCAAAACAAACCACCTTCCCTCCACTAACCAAAAACTAGGGTAGATTTCCCTAACACCCACTAAAAATTCACAGATCTGAAAAAATAAAATTCGAATTTTTTTTTGCAGGTTGTGTTTGTTTTTTTGTATCTTTGCTGCTGTATTTTTTTTGTGGCTTCGATCTGGCTTCTTTGATGGCTGTCATTTTCTTTTTTTTTTTTTTTGCTTTTTCGGATTTTTTTATGGGTTTCTGATCTTTTTTGCTGGTGTGTTTCGGATCTGACCTCTTAGGGGTTTTCTTTTTGGTGTTTTGGATCTCCCTTTTTATAGGGGGTTGTGGCGGTGGCTGGCTCGGTGGCTGTGGGGTTGGTTCGAGGGTGTCAGGCTAGTGGGTGGGGTTGGTTCGGGGGTGTCAGGCTGGTGGGTGGCTGGCAGGGCAAGTAGGGGGTTAGGTGGCAGTGTTTGGATGGTTGGGTGGGGCGGTGGAGAGACGGTGACAGGAGAGGGGGAGAGGCGGCTAGGGTTGCTTAGTGGGGAAGGCTGCTGGATTGGGCTTGGGTCTGGTTGGGCTAGGTTTAGGTTTTGGGGCTTGTTGGGCCGAACAGGGTTAGGGGAGGCTGGCCTGCTAAGCCTTGGGCCAGGTTTGCGCTTGGATTGGGCCAGGTCAGGGGCTTGGGGGTTTGGGCTGAATTGGAACATCAGGGGTTTGTTTGGGAGATTGGGCTTGGGTTTAGGTTTTGGGGCCCGTTGGGCCGAACAGGGTTAGGGGGGCTGGCCTGCTAAGCCTTGGGTCAGGTTTGCTGGGGCAGTGGGTTTGGGTTTTGTTTGGACCAATAAAAATAATAATAAATATAATAAATATAATAAATAAATAAAAATAAAAATTAAAAAAATGAAAATGAAAATGAAAATGGGTCGCTACAGTTGCCCTTCTTTGAACATTGCTGAGAATCAGTAATAGGGCAAAGACGTAAGCGACAATATTGTCCATAATTAGTATAAGCTGCTCCTCTCATTAGAGGCTCGGAAACTTTGGGATTTAAAATGCTCCTCTCAACAGAGGCTCATTGACTTTGAAAATGTGAAAATGCTCCTCTTATTAGAGGCTCGAAAACTTTGAAAACTGAAAATGCTCCTCTTATCAGAGGCTCGAAAACTTTGAGATTTAAAATGCTCCTCTCAACAGAGGCTCCTTGACTTTCAAATTTAAAAACGATGCTCACCTAGAAAATAAATTGCTCCTCTCAACAGAGGCTCTATCACTTGAGAAATAAATTGCTCTTCTCAAAAGAGGCTCTATCACTTGAAAAATAATTTGCTCTCTCAACAGAGGCTCTATCACTTGAAAAATAAATCGCTCCTCTCAACAGAGGCTCTATCACTTGAAAAATAAATTGCTCCTCTCAACAGAGGCTCTATCACGTGAAAAATAAATTGCTCTTCTCAAAAGAGGCTCTAAAACTTGAGAAATAAATTGCTCCTCTCAATAGAGGCTCTATCACTTGAAAAATAAATTGCTCCTCTCATCAGAGGCTCTATCACTTGGAAAATAAATTGCTCCTCTCAACAGAGGCTCTATCACTTGGAAAATAAATTGCTCCTCTCAACAGAGGCTCTAACACTTGAAAAATAAATGTACCTTCTTCTTGGTTATCATGGTGATTCCCAACTTTCTGTTGCAGTCGATTTCATTTTCCTCGTTCATCTGTCATTCGTATCCCTTTCTATGCAACAGTAATTTTCAATGTTTGCAATGTTATGATGATGCAATGCATGTTTATGACAATGAAATGCATAACTTGAGGCCCGAATCATGATTTGATGCCCCTATGCATATTTTATTAACCAGAGACCCTTTCAGAGTTGAGTCTGATTAAGCCTCTTACTTCAATCTTTAAACTTTTCTATTCTTCCCAATCCTTTCTCTTTTCCTCTATCAAATCGACTAGGCCTCCACAATTTATTTCCTCACAATCCTTTCTTAATCGAGTCAAAGCTTTGTACCTTCCCCCCTAAAACAATTTTTAGGTATCAATCATCATCTCAATCATTGTTTTCTTTACTTCCAAAAGGTATAAACATATCAGGTCCCACACTGCCCATTATCTCTTATTCCCTTTTTGATTTTCCAATTTTCAAACTTTGTAGAGTAATCATGAAAGCTTCGTTTGTGCATTATCTAGTTATTTATTATCATTCATATTTCATGCCAAAATAATGCATTATCTAAAGAAAATTTCAAACAAAGAAGGATAATTTAAGGACACGATTTTATGAATCGGGACATATACTTTTATTCCAGTGAAGGAAGAAAAAGAACATACTGTCATTAATCAAAGAAAAGAAAGAAAGACTGAATAGGGATAGACCCCCACATAATGAATACTTAAACAATCTCAATCGAGCGAGTTCAGATTTCTCTTTCAGAAAAAAAATCCATCGATGTCTTTGACTCCTTTTGAGAGCGTCCCATTATTAATTGCCCTTCATGCCTTGTGCCGTTCGATCACGTCGCACGTAGCTGTTTGTTCAGTTCTTTCATCCTGTTTTAACCCCTTGTCTCTTGAATTATTTCGCACAGATTATTGTCGGTCATCCCAACTTTTTTTTGTCCTTTACCTAGGCCGCCCTTGAGGGTTTTCAACCTAGATCCATCCTTTGATTCGAACCGCCCTTTTGGGTTTTCGGTTTGAAACTCTTTTTTTTATTATTATTTTTTTATGCATAATATTTCTTCACTGCATCAGCATTAATTGGACTCAAGAAATCCACACCATCCATCTCTGCTAAAATCATTGCCCCTCCTGAAAATACTCTTTTTACCACATACGGACCTTCCCAATTTGGTGCTCATTTCCCTCTGGGATCTTGCTGATTAGGGGGGATTTTCTTCAAAACTAAATCATCTTCTCGGAACTCTCTCGGGCGAACCTTTTTTTATGAGCCCTCATTATCCGTCTTTGGTATAATTGGCCATGACACAGGGCCGTCATCCTTTTTTTCTCGATCAAATTAAGTTGCTCATAGCAGGCTCGAACCCATTCTGCTTCTTCTAACTCGACTTCCATCAAAATTCTTAGAGAAGGGATCTCCACTTCAATTGGTAGTACAACTTCCATCCCATACACCAAGGAGTAGGGGGTTGCCCCTGTAGAAGTACATACTAACGTTCTGTAGGCGTGTAGGGCAAACGAAAGCTTTTCGTGCCAATCTTTGTACTTATTAGTCATTTTGGCAACGATTTTCTTTATATTCTTGTTAGCAGCTTCTACTGCCCCATTCATCTTGGGACGGTAAGGCGCCGAGTTGTGGTGCCTGATTTTGAACTGAGTGCAGATTTCTTTCATCAGGGTATTGTTCAAATTGAGAGCGTTATATGTAATAATTTTCTCCTGGAGACCATATTGGTATATCACTTCCTTTTTCAAAAATCTACACACCACGAATTTGGTCACACTAGCGTAAGAAGCAGCTTCGACCCATGTCGTGAAGTAATCGATCCCTACCAAAATGAAGCGATGTCCGTTCGAGGCTTTAGGGGTAATTGGCCCGATCACATCCATTCCCCACATAGAAAAAGGCCAAGGCGTTGTCATGACATGTAGAGTTGTCGGAGGAGTGTGCAGCTTATCTGAATATATCTGGCACTTATGAAATCTTCGAACATACCTGATGCAATCCCTTTTTGCAGTCATCCAGTAATAACCTACTCTCGTAATCTGCTTAGCCATCATGTGGCCATTTGCATATGTTCCACACACCCTTTCGTGAACCTCTTCGAGTATTCTTTTAGCCTCAGCCGCTTCGACACACCTTAGAAGTGTATGATCTCTACTCCTTTTATACAATATTTCTTCATCCAAGAAGAATCCCATCGCCATTCTTCTCAAAGTTTTTTTGTCATTTTCCGAAGCGTGCTCTGGATACTGCTGATGTTTTATGTATTGTGAGATGTCGTGGTACCACGGTCTCCCATCCGGTTCTTCCTCAACATGCATACAGTGCGCAGGCGATTCTCGTATACTCATCTTGATGGGCTGGATGTCAGCACTTGTATTTATTTTGAACATTGAGGCCAACGTAGCTAGGGCATCGGCCATTTGATTTTCTTCTCGAGGCAAGTAATTAAATTCAATTTTTTGGAATTACTGAACCAATTCCATTATGAATTTGTGATAGAGGATCAGTTTTGAATCTCTCGTTTCCTATTCTCCTTTCAACTGGCAAATAACTAGGGCAGAATCCCCATATACTTCTAACTCGTCTATTTTCTTTGCAATAGCTGCTTGAAGTCCTATGACACAGGCCTCATATTCTGCCATATTGTTGGTGCACCTGAAAGTTAATCTCGCAGTAATGGGGCAGTAGTTTCCCTCTGGTGATATCAAAGCTGCTTCAATGCCATACCCCAAAGCATTTGATGCTCCGTCGAAATACATTTTCCATACAGCCTTCTTTAACTCCTCGCCTTCATCATCCCGAGAAATAACCATCAAGTCTTCATCAGGAAAGTCAAACTTTACCGGCTCGTAATCTTCTGTAGCTCTATCTGCCAGAAATTCGACCACTGCACTCCCTTTTATGGCCTTTTACGAGACATAAGTGATGTCATACTCAGAGAGTAAAACCTGCCATCTTGCTAATCTTCCTGACAACGAGGGTTTCTCAAATATGTACTTAATAGGGTCCAATTTAGCAATAAGTAATGTTGTATGATACAACATGTACTGGCGGAGTCTACGAGTGGTCCAAGCTAGTGCACAACATATCTTTTCTAGTACCGAGTATTTGGCCTCGTAATCAGTAAACTTTTTACTCAAGTAGTAAATGGCATGCTCTTTTTTACTTGTCTCATCTTGCTGTCCCAATACACATCCCATGGACTTCTCATGTACTACCAACTACAAAATAAGTGACCTTCCCGGAGTGGGCGGTACCAACACTGGTGGGTTGGTAAGATACTCTTTCACTTTATCGAATACTGCTTGGCAATTTTCGTCCCATTTACCCGAGTCTCGTTTCTTAAAGAGTCTGAAAATCGGATCACATTTGGCCGTGAGTTGGGAAATAAAACGGGCAATGTAATTCAGTCTCCCCAGAAATCCTCTTACTTCTTTCTGTGTCCTGGGTGGGGATAAGTTTTGGATAGCGCGTATCTTGTCAGGGTCTACTTTGATCCTTTTCTCATTAACAATAAAGCCTAGTAGTTTGCCGGATGTTACACCGAACGTGCATTTGGCGGGATTGAGCATAAGCTGGAATTTTCTTAACCGACCGAACAACTTTCTCAGGTTAACCACGTGGTCCTCATCTTCACGTGATTTTGCGATCATGTCGTCGACATATATTTCTACTTCTTTGTGCATCATATCATGGAAGAGGGTCACTATTGCTCTCTAATAAGTCGCCCCGGCATTCTTTAGCCCAAATTGCATCACTTTATAACAAAAAGTCCCCCACATTGTCAGAAATATGGTTTTTTCCATGTCTTCTGGTGCCATCTTGATTTGGTTGTAGCCCGAAAATCCATCCATAAATGAGAACAATGAGTGCCTGGCAGTATTATCCACCAAGGTATCGATATGGGGTAATGGAAAACTATCTTTCGGATTGGCTCTGTTTAGGTCCCGATAATCAACACACATCCGTACTTTCCCTTCTTTCTTCGGGACTGGGAATATGTTCGCCATCCATTCAGGATACTTGGCGACTTTCAAAAATCCTACGTCGAACTATTTTTTTACTTCTTTTTTGACTTTTAAGAGCATTTCGAGCTTCATTCGTCTCGACTTTTGTTTCACCGGTTTGCATTTTGGCCCTAAGGGCAATCAGTGCACCACGATATTCGTATCAAGCCCTGGCATGTCCTAATAGGACCATGCGAACACATCCGCATATTCATGGAGCAGTTCTGTCAATTCTTGTTTTTGTGTCATTGAAAGTGAAGTGCCGATTTTTATTTCCTTCTTATCATTCTCATTTCCCAGATTAACAAACTCTGTTATCTCCTGATGAGGCATAATTTGTTTTTCTTTTGACTCTATCAATCTCAACAAGTCAGGAGGTAAGTCATAGTTTTTAGCAATCTCTTTGTCGATGTCAATACATTTCTCAAAATTGATTTTCGAACCATCGATGAGATTGTTTTCGCATTCATTAATAGGGGACCTGTGGTGGAAGCAAAAGAATATAGATATTTGTATAGGAGCAAAATAGAAAGGATGGACAAAAAGAAGTGGCAAATGAATTGAAACAAAATGCATCATGGTTTGTCATTCATTAAAATAATAATTTCATAAAAAGAGCCCATGCACAAAAAGAAACTTTCATAACGCTCTTGGGCAGAAGTGTTTGAAGACTTAGTTTGTTAATCAGAAAGAGACTTAAATACAACTGGTAAGTCTATAGCATGCTAATTCTTCAATTTAAATCCTGGGGGGGCATGGGTAGATGGTCTCTTCCTCTGTTTGACTTCCCTCTCCTTTCTCTTGTTCCAGCATCTGGATGCAAAATTCCGCGAACATTTCTTCCAAAATCACGACAGGCTTTGTCCTAACTAGTGAATCAGAAAAAATCAAACCCGTCGATTGAAATGTCTCATAGAGGTGGGGGGATATAGATCCTTCGGGTCAACATCTCATGACCCTTTAATCTTGCAAGTCTCTGTTCTTTCCTTTCTTTTATCATTCTCTCTTTGTCTTCTCTAGTTGGCTTGTATCACAAACCAAACTTGTCCCATTTTCCAATCACACTTATCCATCTTCGGATTCCTTGTAGATCCTTTCCTAAGCCGGCCCCGGCTCGGCAACCTTTTCCAACCACCTGAACAAGGCTGTTTTGCGTGACGTAAGATAAATGAGGCACAGGTATCTTAGAACCCTCTCCTACAAATGTGGCATTAACAAACTCCAAGGTTCGAAACGAGCATTCCCATGATTCTTCGGCAGCCTTTATGCAGGGGACACTCGAGGGTTTCGATACAATCAAGTCTTCTTCCCCATCCACAATTATTACCTGCTCCTCAACTCTGAATTTTACCTTCTGATGTAGAGTGGACGGAATAGCACCAGCCATGTGAATCCAGGGTCTTCCATCAAGACATTGTACGAGGGGATGATATACATAACCTGGAAGGCGATATCAAATGTGCAAGGGCCAATCTGCATTGGTAAATCGATCTGTCCCACCATCTGCCTACGGTTTCCATCAAATGCCCGTACTATCATATGACTGTTCTTCATGTGAGACATGTCGATAGGCAATTTGACTAGCGTAGTCATAGGGATGACATTTAATGTGGAACCATTATCGATAAGCACTTTTGCAATGATATGGCTTTTGCATCGGGATGTGATATGGAGGGCCTTAGTACTACTTGTCCCTTCCGGCGGGATTTCTTCATCGCTGAAAGCTATGAAATTATTGACAGCCACATTTCCTACTACTTGATCGAACTTCTCTATAGATACGTCATGAGCTATGTACGCCTCATTTAGTACTTTTAAGAGGGCCCTTCGGTGGGGTTCTGAATTTGTCAACAATTCCAAGATGGAAATACTAGCTGGTGAGCGTTTTAACTGTTCCACCATGCTGTATTCACTGTGCTTGATAAATTTGAGGAATTCACAGGCTTCCTCCTCTGTTACTGGCTTGTTCTTTCTTTGCTCGACCTCGTTTTCTGGGATAGTCTTTCCTTCATCAGTTTTAGCTTTCCCTTTTCTGGCAATTTCTACTACTTCGGGTGTATAGCATCTCCCACTTCTTGTAAAACCTCCAATACCGGTAATGTCTACTGCAGCCATAGAAATATTAAGTACTCGTGTAGTATGATTAGATTCTATAACTTCACCGTCGTATTTCCAGGGCACAGCCTTGCCATTCCTAAGTGGAAAAGGGCCTGGTACTTCAATAGTCACTACTGGCTTTGATACCTTCGGTGTTTCTTTCACTAGCGGGTTTTGGGTTTCTTCATAGTAGATGACTAATGGCTTTGGCTTGACCCATTCAGTAGCCTTTGGTGTTTCCTCAATTACCACATCCACCGATTCTTCTTCCCGTTCTGTGGAGAATTCTACTACAACGATATCCATCGTTTTTTGAATTTTGTCCTGAAAATCGGAGCATTGGTCGATAGTATATCCTACCAAACCCCCGTGATACCTACAGAAGTATCCATTGTCTGATTCCAGCCTCAAAATTCTTTGCCCCATATTGACTGGTTTATACAGCCCCACTTTAATCATCTTATCCAACACTTCTCCCATATGAGTCCGGACGTCCTCAACCCTGGACAAAACCCGGTACCCTTTTCCTTTCACTATTGCATTCACTACCGCTTTCCCATGATTGGGTAACGGATTTGTAGTGACGTTAGGCTCTCCCTTGGTGGTGAAGTTTAGATAACCAGTCTTGATCAGGCTTTGCACCTTGTGTTTAAAGGTAGTGCAATTCTCTAGAGAATGACCCGGGTTGCCTCCGTGATAATCACAATTCACGTTTGGGTCGTACCACCTTGGATATGGGGGTTTCATAGGTTCCAGGAACACGGGCGCTACTAAGTGATTTTGGATTAGCTTGGGGAGGAGTTGGGTGTATGTCATGGGAATAGGGTCGAATGAGGGTCTTGGTTGAAACTGTTGGGGTCCCCTTTGGTTAGTCCCTACGTTGTTGATTGGATTGCCCGGGTTAAGAACAGGCGTAGGGGTTGTGTATACGGGCGCTGGCATGGGTGATGGTTAATATACTGGCATTGACGGTCGATAGCTCATCGGGTATTGGGACTGTGTAGGAGTATATGGGTATGGGTTGGGTGAGTAACTGTAGGGTTGGTTTGTAGGGAAAGGGGTAAAATTTCGTGGTGGCCGATTCTCATATGCAACGGCTTGTACTTATCCTTCATTTTTCTTTATCACACCTATCCTCTTGAAATTTGCTGTGTCAACTCCTTCAATCTTGCCGCTCTTTATAGCATTTTCTATCATTTCGTCAGAAATGACCATGTCGGCAAAATTTTTGGTAGCATTCCGAACAGCCTATCATAATATGGCCCTCGCAACGTGTTGATAAACAACACGGTAGTTTCTCTTTCAGTGAGGGGTGGTTGCACTTGAGCTGCCATATCTCTCCATTTCTAGGCGTATTCTTTGAAACCTTCTCCCGTCTTCTTCTCCATGTTCTGCAAGGATAACCTATCAGGTGTCATGTCAGCCATGTGTTTGTACTGGGTTAGAAAAGCTCTTGCCAGATCTGTCCAAGTATGAATGCGACCACGATCTAGTTGGTTGTACCACCTCGCGACTGATCCTTTCAGACTGTCTTGAAAACAGTGGATCAATAATTTATCGTTATGAGTACGCGCAGCCATTTTGCGACAGAACATGGTGATGTGAAATGAAGGGCACTTGGTCCCATCGTACTTTTCAAATTCTAGAACTTTAAACTTCAGCGGTATTATCAAATCTGGAACCAAACTTAGTTAGTTTGCATCAACTTTCCCGAAGATGTCCATCCCTTCTATTGCCTTGAGTTTCTCTTCTAGCATATCATATTTATGCTCTATCCTGGTGTCTTCCACATGCTCTATCACACCTTTCCTCAATTTTTCTTGCTCTACGGGGTCATCTAAGTTTGGGACGTGAACTGGGTTTGAAGGATTAGTCCCTAAGTTGGATGCAAGCTGTCCTTAGCCTTGTTGGCCTATGGGATCCGGTGTGTTGATGTAAACATAAGGTTGTCCTCCTACTGGAGGTTCTCCTTGTGGATTCCTACCTTGTGATGTTTGGGTGCGGGTTGGGGTAAAACTCGATGGATATAGAGGATCTTCGTCGTTACTTTCTCGGGGTCGGTGTCATTCCCTTACACTTGAGCTTTCAGTTTGCCCCTTTCCCCTAGTCAGACTCATCATCATTTCCATCATCTTGGCCATTTGTTCACGGGATTCTTCTTGTGACCTTGCAATCTGTTCTCGTGTTTCCTGTTGGGACCTGGCCAATTGTTTCTTTTGATTTAAGTTGGGACCTGGCCAATTGCTCTTGCAACTTTCTCTATAGTTTTTTCATCCGTTCAATTCGCGTTGTTTGCTCACTTTCCATGGTTCTTGTTTTAAACCTAGTATTATACTGGTGAGAGGACTGCTTTGATCTTTTCGTCAGTCTGATTGTGCTTGAAACCACTGAGAATTATTTTAGTTGTGATTAGTGCATGCTATTTTAAAAAGGGATTTTAAATCGCTGGCGCGATATCAAAATCTTTTTTCATTCATGACTTGCCAGGTTTTTTCGTGAGTAGATATATATGTATGCGTGTAACACGAGTTAATGATGTTTATGGAATGAAATGAATGCATTTGAAAGGTGCTTGCTCTAATATACTTTTCAAAAGGTAGATTCTCATTGATCCCATAGTATATTTTTACATGTGATTAAGCATCCTAGAGTTGTAGCCATAAAAGTATTTGACTTGCTCATATTGATCTTTCGCCTCTTCTAGGAAGCTAAGCAGACGTTGTCCATACTTTCCAATAGGATTGACTTCTTGTATCAGAACCTTCACTCGTTCCACCATTTCTCTTGCTTTGCTTACTGCTTTGCAGACTTGTGTAGCCAAATGTTCTATGTATTGTTGCCTTCCCAAACTTTTAGCCTTTCACTTCATACTAGCATCCGTTGCCAAATCACAAGTGTAAATCCAATCTGCCTCTCTCTCTTTCCATTCCCTCATAATTTCATCAATATGATTCCTCTGGTTGTGCAATTGTTGTTTTAAATGCTGAGTTAGTTGCCAGAGAGACTCTTTTTCTTCTTGTAATTTTGAGCATTTGTCCTTCTTGTCTTTTAGCTTGGTTTTTAACCCCACTAACTTTGCGGTGATTGAAGAATATATATTTTCCCATTTCTGCCTTTCGTGGAAAAATTTAGCAATTTTCCCTTCATTTTCTTGTGCCTTGTGTTTCCATCGTTCTACTTCTTTCTGGAGTTCTTTTTCGTGTCTATGAGATGACCCGAGGATGTTTTCGATCTTCATATCTGATCATAGCTTCTTGTTTTCTAAGTGTAGTTTGTTCAGATCTGATTGGGCTGTGTCACGTTCCCTGACGATCTTTTGATTTCCGACTCCTTGTATTTCTGCCTTATCCTTCCAATTTTCCATTTCTTCCTGGAGCTTTTGATGTTCTTGCTTCATCTTCTCTCTTTCGATCTTGAATTCTTCCTTAGCATTTTCGAATTCTGAGATTTCTCTTGGCTGCGAAGGAATTGGTTGGTGTGGGACTCCCCCTGGAAGTATAACCGAATCCTTAACTCGGTTGGCTGTCCATAGCAAATACTGTGGAGCGACACTATCACTCAGAGCTCCTAGCCTCATTCTCCGAGTATCTTTCCATGCTCGAATTATCTGCTCGACCCTTTTTTGACACATTTGACTCCCCATAAGAAAATTCTACTCGAATGAGCCCATGAGTCACTGGGATAAACTGCTTAGTTCCATATTGCCTTTGCACCATAAGTGGAGCATAACTCACGGCCCCCACGGACCAAGGAGTTGTACCCATGGTTCCCCGCAAAGGTATAATATTGGCACAGGGGGCATCCATGGTGCCATCCATTTTACTTGCTTGCTAGTAAGTGTCTGGAAAAACGCCACCCATTCTCCTTTGTTTTTGCTCTTTGGCCACTTGCTTTTGCAAAATTCCTGAATCGAGGCTCTACCTTGCAAATAAGGTTTTGTGAAGGAGCTCTTCTCACACTCGAAATGACTTTGAAGCCATACATATAGTAGCTGAGCACACCCTATGAAACGTCCTCCCCCTTTCCTTCGACAAAAGTTCAATGATCTTATAGTCTCTGCCAAGATTGCCGGTGACGGATTGCTATTATTCTCGACCTGCTCAAAGAAATCCACTACTGTTGCTTCGATGTGTCCCAAAACTTTCGGAAAGATTATCATCCCATATATAGCCAGAGCGAAAGCAGTCATTCCTTTTTCTTTGTCCAAATGTTTTTCGATGAATGATTTGAGGAAGTCCCAAGGTAGGAAAATATGTTCTCCTTTGCGTCTCTGATTGGAATCTCCCACTTTTATCCCAAGGATTTTAGTCAACTTTTTGCAAAGTCCAAACTTCAGCTTTCTAACATATACTTTATCCGGACATTGGAGCTCTATCACAAGTAAGACTAGGTATTCTTCAATGGTTGGGGTCATGTCCTCTTTATTGAAAGTAAAACATCTGTATGACGGATCCCAAAAATGGATTGCTGCCCTGATTAGCGATTCTTCGATCATCACAGGGATAAGCAAGGCTATCTGCCCGCATTTCTGAGAGAATCTCATCTTTCTTTCTTTACTCACTTGCTCCCAGATATTTACCAAACTCGTCAAGTCATTTTTGAAAGATATAGGTTTATCTTCTCGGGCAGTGTTGATACAAAACCGGCCGTCAAACAATCCCTTTCTTCTTGCTGAGTTTTTTCAGACCAAATCCGTACATCCATAGGTGATTCGCATGTGACATTCACGGATGAGGTGCAAACCCGACGTTCAGTAGATTCCATGAGAATTTACGATCGAATAATGTATTGAAGCAAACACCTCGTTATGGGATGCTAATGATGCCAATGATAATGATGCGGGAAGAAGACAACCACAGAAAAGATAATCTGTTAGTGTATGTATACAGATATAATAACAAAATAAAGTTCAGGAAAAAAATCAAATTTCTTTCTACCAATGATATGACTTCCTAAGTTTTGTTATATGCTGGGTTCGGTATTTTGTATATCTAAAAGGTTCCCAAATTGTTCCTCACTACTGTCCAAAATGGACTAGTAAGGCACCCCGATCCTTGCCTATCGCAGGCCGTG
Source organism: Fremontodendron californicum (assembly GCA_030761205.1). Classification (NCBI taxonomy): domain Eukaryota; kingdom Viridiplantae; phylum Streptophyta; class Magnoliopsida; order Malvales; family Malvaceae; genus Fremontodendron; species Fremontodendron californicum. The sequence continues at coordinate 5,121,656 of JAULJL010000023.1, read as the reverse complement.
AACGGAAAGGGTTCAATTCGGGTGGGAGTATTTTCCATGCTTGTGCAGAGATTATTACCTCACGAAAGCGTAGGTACTTTACACCCCAAGAGTGTTTCGCTAGCCCATGCGGAGGTATTACCTCACGAGAGCTAGGTAGTTTACTCCCTCATAAAAGGATAAAGCTCGGGTATAGAGCTCATGTATGAAATACGTGTTTTAGTGTGTGAAGTGGCCCGGATGCCCCGAACAATTTAATACAAACGGAAAGATGCAAATAATCACAAACAATTGCAAAATAGCCGTGAATGCAAATTTATTCAAAAACGAAGATTTTTCTTTTAAGATGCAAATAAGGGAACTATGATTAAATAATAGTAAAATCATTAATTTAAGATTCCGGGATAACACGTAATTAATTTATGGCTCGACTCGTCAAAAGGGTCCCCAGTGGAGTCGCCAAGTTGTCATAACGATTTTTCGACCGCTTGACGATTTTTCTTTTTAAAATAAATAAATGTTAAAATAAAATAAAAATACAGGGAGTCGTCACCAATATTTTTTGGTTAGGTGTGATTGGTCACCTATGAAAACTTGTCTTCTTAATAATATCCTAAAATTAATTAAGATATATTAAAAAGATAATTTTAGGTCTGCGAAACAAAGTTAGGTTCGGGAGTACGATTACGCATGGAGAAGGACTAGCACCTCCACGACGCCCGTTTTAAAAATGGTACCGATTAATCGCGTGTTATCTTTAATCTTGAAAAGTGATTTTAACTCTAATATTTAATAATAATTCCCTTAGTACATTTTATTTAAAAAGAATATTTTAAAATGAAGGAGAGAAAACGTTTTTTTTTTTTATAATTATTTCTGAAGTAAAAGAAATTACTTATGGAAAAATAATTCCCGAATCACTCTGATATTTTCGATAATGCTTCGATAACTATTTTTACACGAACCGTTTTGAAGAACGATAGATAATCCGACTGTCCGGAGAACGGGTTCGTTCTTAGAGAATTTTCTTTACCAAAAATAATTCAAAAAAAGCCATTTTTTTTTGTTTGTGGAGAAAAAATAAGAAATAAAAAATCTAACGTCTTTTTGTGAATAATTTCGAGATAACAGAAATCATCTATGTAAAATAGTTTTCGAATCACTCCGATAATTTCGATAATGTTTCGGTAGCAATTTTTACTCGAACCGTTTCGTGGCATCCGACCGTTCGAGAAATTATCCATTTTTGGAAGATTTCATTCTCCAAAGATAATTCAAAGAGATATGTTTTAGTTTGCGGGAAGAAAATAACGATTAATGAAGATATCCTTTTTTTTTTAAAATTAATCTCCAAGATAAACGAAATTATTTGTGTAAAAATAATTTCTGAACCACTCTGATATTCTCGATAATGTTTCGGTAACTAATCTTACTCGAACTGTTTTGTGGGACAATTGATACTCCGACCATCCCGAGATATAATCTGTTTTCAGAAAATTTTATTTTTATAAAAATTTGTTTACGGAGATATTAATAAAAATATCTTTTTATAATTAATTTCGGAATAAAAGAAATTACTTTATGTAAAAATAATTCCCGAACCACATCGATAATTTCAATAATGTTCCGATAATCATGTTTACACGAACCATTTAGAGGAACAATTGATATTCCGACCATTTCGAGAAAAAGTTCGTTTCAGAGAATTTCCTTTGCCGAAAATAATTTAAAAGACATATTTTTTGCGCGAAAAATTTATTCATTAAGAAACTTAAATAAATAAATGAAAAAAACTTTCCCCTTTTTTTATTAATAGTGCATAAAAGTGAATAACCAATAACAATAAAATCAACAATAAATATAAAAAGAAAGAAAAGAAAAAAAAACCATAAATAATATAATAATAATAATAATGACAATGGCAGGAAATAAATAAGAAAATAAAATAAAATAAGATATATTATGATAATAATAATGTTAATAATAATAATAATGATAATAATAATGACAATAAATACAAATATAGGCATAAAAAATATAAAAATATAAAATAAAATAATAATTTTAATAATAATAATAATAAAATAAGTAAATAAAATAATAATAATAATAAAAAAAATATAAATATAAATGTAAAAATATAAAATAAAATAGAAATGATAACAATAGTAATACTAGTAATAAACATATATATATATATATAATAAATAACAATAATAAATAAAAAAAATATTAATAATAATAATAATAATTAAAAAATAATTAATATAATAATAATAAAAATATTAATGATACTTAATTAAAAAAAAGAAGAAGCAAACAACATCCGGGTCGGGTCCAGGCGCAGACCCACGCGCGGGTCCGTCCTGGGACCCGACCCGAAATTAGCCTATAAAGGCTAAAAAAAAAATTTTGATTCAATTTTTTTTCTTTTTCTGAATTTTTTTTTTCTAACCCTTTGTTTTTCTCTGAAACTCCTCTCAGAATCGCCGTCGTCGCCGCCGCGTCGGAGGTCCCTGAGCCCAAAAAAGCACACCAAAAGAAACCTCCTTCCCTCCACTAACCAAAAACCAGGGTAGATTTCCCTAACACCCACTAAAAATTCCCAGATCTGAAAAAATAAAATTAAAAAATTTTTTGTTTTGTTTTGTTTTGTTTTTTTTTGCAGGTTGTGTTTGTTTTTTTGTATCTTTGCTGCTGTATTTTTTTTTTGCTGCTTCGAATCTAGCTTCTTTGATGGCTTTCCTTTTCTTTTTTTTTTTTTTTTTTTGCTTTTTCGAATTTTTTTATGGGTTTCTGATCTTTTTTGCTGGTGTGTTTCAGATCTGGCCTCTTGGTGGTTTTTTTTTTTGGTGTTTCGGATCTCTCTTTTTATAGGGGGTTGTTGCGGTGGGGGGTCGGTTTGGTGGCTGGCTCGGTGTTGGTGGGGTTGGTTCGGGGGTGTCAGGCTGGTGGGTGGCTGGCAGGGCAAGTGGGGGGTTAGGTGGTAGTGTTTGGGTGGCTGGGTGGGCGGTAGAGAGGCGGTGGCAGGAGAAGGGGAGAGGCGGCTAGGGTTGCTTAGGGGGGAAGGTTGCTGGATTGGGCTTGGGCTTGGGTCTGGTTGGGCTAGGTTTAGGTTTTGGGGCTTGTTGGGCCGAACAGGGTTAGGCGGAGGCTGGCCTGCTAAGCCTTGGGCCAGGTTTGGGCTTGGGTTGGGCCAGGTCAGGGGCTTGGGGGTTTGGCTGGATTGGGTCATCAGGGGTTTGTTTGGGAGATTGGGCTTGGGTTTAGGTTTTGGGGCCCGTTGGGTCGAACAGGGTTAGGGGGCTGGCCTGCTAAGCCTTGGGCCAGGTTTGCTGGGGCAGTGGGTTTGGGTTTTGTTTGGACCAATAAAAATAATAATAAATATAATAAAAATAAATAATAAATATAATAAATAAATAAAAATAAAAATAAAAATAAAAAAACGAAAATGGGTCGCTACAATTATGATGACAGCGATGACAATGATGCTGATGAGAACGACGAGAATGATGATGATTAGAAAGTTAATAATATTTATTCATTTTGTAATTGCATGATCTGTCAAATAATATATTCTATATATGTATGCTTCTTAATATATATTTAGTAATAAATTTCATATTTTTCATTTTATAGATAAAATGCGAGGAGGACGCAAAAGTAGTGCAAAGAAGTCATGGATTTCAATGTGGGATGCTTTCAAAGCATCTGATAGATCGTCCTCGGGGTCTTTTACACCACAGTTGTCTTTTAGGTCGACTCCCTCCCTATGGCCTCCATCGACACAGTTGCCGCCTTATTTGGCTCCACCGTCTTACTCCATCTGCACTACCTCCATCGCCCCTGGATCCCTCTGCATTGGCTCCCTCTACAGTGGCTCTATACTAGTGCCTACCTCTGCTGTACGTCTATCCACATCGACTCTCGCTCCACTGCCACGACTGACACTTACTCAGGCGACAAAGGCGGATCCCGCATTACCATCGTCTTTTCCATTGCTGGATGACATTGGGCAGTATTTAGTCAATAAGCCAGCACTGACGTATTTAGCGGATGATGGCACCGAGTTGCTGTCAGACGTACCTGCATCACATCCTTTGCCCTCTATCGGTATTGCCATTGAGTAGAGAAAATGGGGTAAAGGTCAGACAAAAAGATTACCGACATCGAGTAATCCGGACGACAGGTTTCGACTGTCAATTGTTACAAACATGTAAGTTAATTACATTACAATAATTCTATTATTTAAGTAAGAAATAAATTATTGTTCACTAACACGTTTTGTCTCTTTCAGAACTTTCAAGGAGAGTTGTGTAAAATCGACCATTGCTTCAGTGATTAGACAACACTATAACAGACCGTGGTCTACTTGGTCAAAGATACCGGCGGAGGTGGAACTGTCTATATGGATTATATTTGAGGTATGATTTGGTTTAGAGTCATATTTTAATGTAATTATGTTTAAGACTGTCATATTAATTCATAATGTCTCATTGTAGGGAAAATGCAGTGGTCTCTCTAGCAAACACCACTGGTTAGGAAATTATAGGAGGCCACATGCAAGGATAGGTTCAAGGACATAATGAATTTTGAGATGCCATGGCATTCTTTAAGACGAATCGAATAGAAGACTGCAAGGGTTACAAGTGTGATCAGATAGCAGTCGATATTTGGGATCAACTTATTGATAGCGTCTAGAGTACTGACGCTTGGAAAAATAGGTCCCAAAAGGCCAAGGGTAATAGGAACACGGAGAAGGATGGAAGCATTACGAAGCACACTGGTGGATCAGTTCCTTTTCTAGTTACAGGGGAAAGGATGGTAATAATTCTATTTTGTTTTGTAATTTATTGTTTGCAAGTTTTATACTTTAAACTATGTAATATTTTCTTTAATTAACATAATTTTGAAAAATTCTTGTAATCTGTAGTCACAAGAGTTGCAGCGCAATATGAGTTTCCTGGAGTTGTTTAACAAAATCCATAAACATGCAAATGGTCAAGGTGATTACATAGACAATAAGTCTAAAGTTGTTACTGTAAGTATTTAACTATATCAATACTTTATATATTACATTAATTTATTATAATACTGAATTGTTTATGTACGTGTTCATTATAATTTCATATATTAATTATTTATATATTTCAATATTTGTGGTTGTAGGAAAACTATGCTGCCTCGTTGCAGCAAAAATATGAGACGATATGTCTTCATATCCCGATTTCGACCCTCAGTCGTGGTCTAATGCTATTGGGGGCAGTGAGACTACGCGGACGTACGTTTATGGGTTTGGAACAAGACTGAAGAATCGACAAATTTTTGATATGCCCTGTAGTCAGCAAAGTTCAGATGTAGCCAGTTACACTCTATATGGTCCTAGTACTACACAACAGCAGCCAACAGTGCCATCTGAGGACCAGTATAATGCTTTGAGGTCCGATGTTTCGCAAATCCAGTCATCAATCGTCAGACTTTAGTTTCTCGTCACCAGTATAATGCAGTCACAACTAGCAGTTAGAGCTGGATTAGGCGGGATCGGAACAAGTGTTGCCGGAGTCACTGCTGGACTAACTGCTGCTGGAGTCGGTGTTGTCGGAGGTAGTGGTCCTGGAGTAGGTGCTGTCGGAGGTGGTGCAGAGGCAATGTTGAGGTTGACAATGAAGCCGATGACAGTAGTACCGAGTGATGACAACATCTGTTTTATATTCGAGAGCTACATTTGATTATTATTTTTATTAATAATATTGTAATTTATTAAAATATTTTTTCACTAGTAATTTTGCAGATTTCAGATTATATTTTATTAAAATATTTTTATTATATAATTTATTTTTTAAAATATTTATTATATAATTTATTTATTTATTTTTTTTGAAAATAAACAATTACTGACAGATATTTCCGTCGGTAAATGTCTTTCACCAACGAAATTATCCGTCGATAAAATATTACCGACGGAATATTTGGACTAAGATTTCTATTGGTAATTGTTTCACCGACAGAAATATTCCGTCGGTAGTAAATAATTACTGACGGAATATTCCGTTGGTAATTATTCATTACCGACGGAAAATATTTCACTGACGAAATTAGTATCACCTACAGAATTTTTCGATGGAATATTCCGTCGGTAATAAACTCTACCGACGAAATTTGGACTTTTACCGATGAAAAATTCCGTCGGTAAAAGTCCGTTCTCTTGGAGTGTTTTTTGGGTTGATTTGTTGCTAATGATAGCTTTTGAGTTTTTGGGTGACTGTTTAGGCATTTTCTGAATTTGTTTGGTTGTCTTTTGATGTTGGCTAGGAACGTTTTGGGTTAGAGGCTACGTCTGGTGGTTGTTTATTGTGACTGTGGTTGTAGTTTTCAGGTTGGATTTGTGTATGCAAGTATTGATAAAAAAAATGGGTGTTTTTTTGGGACATGTCTTGTTGTTTTTTTGGAGCTTGGAGCTATAACCTATAGGATATGTTAGGCATAGACAACAACATTAGACTACTTCTCTTATCCTTCCTTTTCATCTCCACATAAAATTGAAACCAAACCCCCTGCTTCGTTGCTAATGGCTTAGCTTCTTTTTTACATTCCCTTGATTTCTACCTTTTAAAATACCTTAAAACTAGTCAAAAACCTTAAGCCTTAAATCCAATCTCACTAAATAAAACCTTTTTTTTTTCTTTTATTTTATGATTGTCCTTTTCCTTTCCACCTTCTTAAAGTGAAACCCCTTCAAGAAAACTCCAAATATTCACCTCACCTCACCCAAGCCATCATTCACCATTCCATCTCTCTGTTTTCATTTTAGGTTGTGGCTTTTTTGTACTACTTGTGGGTTTTTTGGATTTATTTGTTGCTAATGATAGCTTTGTGTTTTTGGGTGACTATTTATGAATTTTTTGAATTTGTTTGGTTGTCTTTTGATGTTGGCTGGGAAGGTATTGGGTTAGAGGCTAGGTCTGATTGTTGTTTATTGTGAATGTGGTGGTAGTTTTCGGGTTGGATTTGCATATGAAAGTATTGGAAAAAATAGGTTTTTTGAGATATGTCTTGGTGATTTTTTGGAGCTTGGAGCTATAACCTGTAGGATATGGTTAGGGAATTGTGGTTTCGGATCAAGGAGACAAAGTAGGGTTTGATGGTTGTGCTTGTATCTAGTGGTGATAATAGGCCGTAATGGTGTGTCTCTCTTTTTGGAGGTTGATGGAGGTAATGATTGTTGTATGTATAAATTTCGTGTCGAAAGTAAGACAGAGAAAGTCGGAGATAAATAAAAATTTTATTTATTAGATGTGAAAATTACAATCTTTAAAAATTCTTAAAGATAAAAAAAATCTCTAATTCTTTTCTTCAGCAAAAATTTGATTCAATGATCTTAACGACTTGATCTTGAAATGAAATCTATTTCAAGGGTCTTTGAAACTTGATCTTGAACAAACAAAATTGATCTCCTTCCTTTTGATGAAACTAGATCGAAGAATAATTTTTTGAGAATTCTTGAAAAAACTAACAAGGTGTTCTTCAAATTTGTTTCGATTTTTTAAAGCTTGATTCTTGAGACTTTGGAGAGATTTTGAGTCTCCAAAATCTTCTTCTCTTCAAAATTGTGAACCTTTGAATTATGTTGAATGGCTTGGGGGAGCATTATAGTACTGGCCTACTAGGTGAGAGATAGTTCTAAAAGAATTCACTCTTTATTTTATCTCTAAATTAATCTAATTTAATTAAAGATAAAATAATAATGACTCACTAGTGAAATTTAATTGGATGACTAATGAACTCTTACAATTTGATTGACCAAAACTTGAATTTTATCTCTAAATTACTTTTATTTAATTTAAAGATAAATTTGATAACTCATAAATGAACTCTAATTGATCAAACCATAAATATATGAATTTTGATTGGGCGTTATGTGTACATATTTACTTAATTATAAAATTAATTAATTATAATCTCATCGTATATAGCGTCATCAATTTCACATGATGATAATCAATTTATCAATTGAAAATTCTTTAATTAAATAATTGAAAGAAATTTCAATAAGCGTGTAACAATTTATAATTGATCAAAAATTTTCTCCATCAGCAATGGTATGGTGGTTCTAAGAGTGGTGGAAAGCTTAAGAAAACAAGGGTTTGTGTTTGGGATAATGTGGAGGTTTTCTTGGTGAATTTTTTGCTCGGTTGCTGTTTTTAGTTTCTTTTTTGTATTTCATATCAGTGCAATCAGTTTCCATATGAAGAGCATGGAAAACCAAATCATAGATATTATGAGATTGGTATTTTCCCTTGTAAGGTCTGTTGTTGGTGAAGAGGGAATAAGGGTGGTAGGTGTGGCTAAAAGAGGAAGATTCATGTGGAAATAGGGAGAGATATAGAGAAGAGGAAAGGGATAGTGCATGACAGTTGGCAGACTGATTCAGTTTCCCAACTGCTCTCTTTAGTTGGTGCAGAAGCACCTCTAATTTTTTATTTATTTGTAACTTTTTTAATTTTTATATTTTTTTCTATTTAAAATTAGATTATGCTTTAATGTGCTTCTTACAATTGTGGGTTATAATGTCTAAATGGCCCAAAACCTTTTAATCCAAACAAAAATAGGTATAATTTAACTAAACCCTAAGAAAATAGGGTCAACAGAGCCCAAATTGAATGAGTCTAAATGAGTTTAATTTGAATGTCCAAATAAGTTAAAATCTGGTATGTCCAATTTACAATTACAAATTGAGATCCAAACTAATTTTAATTTATTTCAAAATAGTCTTAAATTATTCTGAACAAAATACGGTGTATACATCAACAATATAAGCTGTCGCAACATGTGGATCCAAGAACCCTATCGTCTCGACATTTTAAAAAAATAGACTCGTCATCAAATTTTTTGTTTAGATATGATTAATCACTTAATAAAATTTATATTTTTAATAAAATCTTAAATTTAATTGAAAGCTTATAAGTTTTGATTTACGAGAACAAATTTAGGGACAGGGTTAGCAACCCACGATATCTATTCAAAGAATAATTTTAATTAAACATGTGTTATCTATCATAGCATTAATAAAATGGTCTTTCATTTCATATTTAAATCTAATGCTCTTAATTTTTTTTTTTTATCATCACCATTTTCCTATGCTATTCTCTTTAATTAACCATATGTTTTTTTATTTATTTTTTAAATAGCCATTTTTCTAGTTTTCTGCATTTATTATTAAGAGAAAAAATCCTTTGATATTTATTACTAGTTTAAGAAATCAATATATAATTAGATTTGAAAATATATGCATGCTTATGGTACTGAGTGTAAAATTTTAAGTCAATATGATATTTATATCATATTGATAAAGAACATCATATTTTATAATATATAAATTTATAGTTAAAATGTTTATAATGTCAAAAAATTGTTATCCATTTTTAATTAATTTAAAATTTCACTTACATGGTCTACATGGAGATAACATGAAAATCAATAGTTGGGTTAATAGAACAGATATGAAATTATATAAAATTTAATTAATTTTATATCAATTTAAATGAATATATATATATCAAATTGATGTGAGAAAATATGTTCTTAAAATTAAGTAAAAAAATAAAAATAAAGTGAAGTATGAGGGTTTTTTTTATTCAAATATAGCCATTTAACACTAGCTGGGAAATCGCCATCCCCCATGGCGATTTCCCAGCGTAAAAAAACACATTTTGGCAAAAAACACCAAGGGAAATCGCCATGGGGGGTGGCGATTTCCCTTGGTGTTTTTTGCAAATTTTGCAAAATAAACCAAGGGAAATCGCCACCCCCCATGGCGATTTCCCTTGGTTTATTTTGCTAAATTTGCAAAACAAATGAAGGGAAATCGCCATGGGGGGTGGCGATTTCCCTTCATGTATTTTTTTTAAATTAATAAACAAATTTTAAATTTATTTTTAATTTGTAAATTTTGTTTTTTAATTTTAAAAATTATAAATTAAATTAAAATATTTTTTAGGTTTGGTTATTTAATTTTTTTAAATATATATTAAAAATGTAATTTAATTTATTATTAAATTTTTATAAAAAATAAAAATATATTTCTTATTAAAATTTAAAAAAGAAGATTATATTGATTATTAAATTTTTATATCAAAAATTGTATTTTTTTATAATTTTGTAATATTATAAAAAGCAAAATTTAATTTATATCAAAAATAATTTAATGATGTAAAATGTAAACAAAAAAATTTTTTAAAGAAATTTATCGAGTAACTTTTTTAAATAAAGAAGTTATTTTTAAGTTGGTATCGTAAAATAATTTTTTTAATTTGATTTTTTTTATTGAGTTGGTATTCGATTAACTCGTGACATCAATTTAATCATTGTTTTTAATAATAGTATAGATTGTTACAGTTTAAAACTGGATATTTGATAAAATAATTTTAATTTAATTTATGATTAAAATTTTAAAAAAATAAAATTTTATTTCTTATTAAAATTTAAAAAAGAAAATTTTATTTCAGTCCATCAAATGCTGCAGAAAATATTGGAATTGGATTTTCTTCTGCAATGGATAAGACTGATGATTTAGGGTTTTAGAGAGGTTTCAGCTATTTTTCAGTCCATCAAATGCTGCAGAAAATATTGGAATTGGATTTCTTCTGCAATGGATAAGACTGATGATTTAGGGTTTTAGAGAGGTTTCAGCTATTTTTCAATCCATCAAATGCTGCAGAAAATATTGGAATTGTATTCCTTCTGCAATGGATAAGACTGATGATTTAGGGTTTTAGAGAGGTTTCAGCTATTTTTCAGTCCATCAAATGCTGCAGAAAATATTGGAATTGGATTGCTTCTGCAATGGATAAGACTGATGATTTAGGGTTTTAGAGAGGTTTCAGCTATTTTTCAGTCGAATTGGATTCTTTCTGCAATGGATAAGACTGATGATTTAGGGTTTTAGAGAGGTTTCAGCTATTTTTCAGTCCATCAAATGCTGCAGAAAATATTGGAATTAGATTCTTTCTGCAATGGATGAGACAAAGGATGGGATTTATCAATCAGATTTTGCATTGAATAAGTTATAACTTTTTCAGTCAAATAGTCTTAGGCAGAATATGAGAATCAGATTCCATCCTATACAAAGGATGGGATTTGTCATCTGGTACAACATAATGAACCATTATAAATTCATAATACTTATGAAGGTTTACAATACCCCCTACAACAGTTTTTCAATCAGATTTTTCCTGAGTGCTAAAACCTCCTCATTCTCATCCTTCTATATTTCTTCTTTCTTTTGCGGAGTGATAATACCTACATTCTCATCTTTCTTAGTTTCATTACTACACAACATGAGCAATAGAGTGATCGCATTGGTCTACTATAATGGCCAAATTCATAATATTGACGAAGGTGCTACCTTTGATTGTGAACGTCCTAAAAGTTTTCGTGTTGAAGACGACGTCACATTAGAGGAACTGAAGCTGCAAATTCATACAAAAATTAAAGCTGGAAATAGAAAAAGAGTTTCAGAGGTTAAGTATAGGCATCCTCTTTCTATTGGTGAAGGATGTGTCCGATATAGAACATTTCCACTTGAAGATGATGATGATGTCAGATGCATGTTTTATGCTCATGAGACATTTGCAAATGTTGGTGTACTTGAGTTATATGCTGACATAGATGATGTTGACGATGATTGCGGCCCTTCAAATGTTCACACAACAGAAAACTTTCCCATAGAAGATTATGATTCTGGGTCGTTCTATGTTCACACTACATACGACATTCCCACAGAAGAAGTCGTGCTCTTATCTCAAGCTACAACTTTTCAGACTTCATTAGTCTCACAAACCCTAATTCCTACTACCCTCGAAGATGAGCCAGCTGGTGTTGATCCTGTTCATCCACGTGGAGTCCATGGTGAAGATGTTGGTGAATTTAGTGAGCAGGAAGAGGATGCTGAATTCGCAAGTGATGACAATACTGATTCTGACCCAAACGTCGTCCCTGCTGAGATCAACACTCATGGAGATCTTCCCCCATATGAGGCTGCATCCCATATGCATACACTGGATTTGGAGGCAATGCATGTGCCGGAATTTCCAGAGTATGCTCATACATTAGCTACGCCTCTGACATTTGATCCATCTGCAGTTGATCTGTGTGTTGGGTTACAATTCCCAACGAAAGAGGCTGTGCTTTCAGCTATCAAGCACTATAACATCAAAAACTCTGTAGATTACAGAGTAATTGAATATGAGCGGACGAAATATTATGCCAAGTGCGTAATGTATGGGAATGGGTGTAATTGGAGAATAAGGGCAACTTTTATGAAGAAGAAACAGCTATGGGAGATTAGAAAATATGAAGGGCCTCATACTTGCACATCGGGGAGGATTTCACAAGATCATTGCAAGTTAGATTGTAACATGATCTGTTCATGCATTTTGTCATTGGTCCAAGCAAATCCGGAGATTTCCGTTTCAGTTTTGATCGCTGAGATGCGAATCCGGTATGGATACATCACCTCCTACAAGAAAACATGGCAAGCAAAGCAAAAGGCAATTGTTCGAGTATTTGGCGATTGGGAAAGATCGTACAATGAGCTACCTAAATGGTTAGGTGCAATGCAACATTTCGTGCCTGGTACAATTGTGGAATTGTAAACGGTACCTGCATATCACGGTGATCGACTGGTCCAGGGTAAGAGAATATTCCATTGACTATTTTGGACATTTAAGTCGTGCATTGAAGGGTATCCGTATTGTAAACCTATTGTGCAAATAGACGGTACTTTCTTATATGGAAAATACAAAGGCACATTATTGTTAGCTATTGCACAAGATGGCAACCGAAACATACTGCCAATTGCCTTTGCCATTGTGGAGGGTGAGACAACAGAGGCTTGGTCATTCTTTCTCAGTAACTTGCGTAGACACGTGAGAAAACAGCCTGGCATTTGCTTGATGTCTGATCGACATGAAGCCATCAAAGCTGCGATTAGACGCGATGGTGGATGGAATCCTCCACATGCATATTCAGTGTACTGCATTCGACACATTGCAGCGAACTTTATGAAAAAGTTTAACAATAAGGAATTGCTTCAACAAATTGTTAACATGGGTATGGAATCAAATCATAGTTATTTTATCTCTTATATTTCGTTTAGCATATAAAATAATACTGAAATTCATAACTTTTTTGTTTTAAAATTTATTAGGATACGAGTTGAGGCGACCGAATTTTCATTTCATGTATGACAATCTTCGTGGAGAAAATGCAGAAGCGGCTAATTGGCTTGATAGGATCCCCAAGGAGAAGTGGGCGCAGTCATATGATCAAGGAAGACGTTATGGCCATATGACAACCAACCTAGCTAAATCTATCAATTCGGTGTTGAAGGGAACGCGTCATCTTCCCATTACTGCTTTAGTGCAATCAACATATTATAGGTTGGCTGCACTTTTTGTTAAGATGGGGAACAAGCAAATTGCCATGATGGAGGGAGGGCACACATATTGTGAAACAGTCACACAGGCTATGCAAGAAAATCGCAGGAAAGCTAACTCCCACATTGTTCGTAATTTTACGCGAGCAAATCAATCTTTTCTGGCTGAAGAGTTAGTTGATCCACAAGAGGGTGTTTCTGCAATGAAGTACAAAGTCAACCTTGTTCACATGTAGTTGCTGCCTGTGCACATGTCCATGTAGATTGCATGCAATATGTGGACAAAGTCTATAGACTGGAAACTATATTGAATGTTTATAGACATGAGTTCGAAGCTGTTGGAAATGAAAGTTACTGGCCTCAATATGATGGTCCAGAAGTGTGTCCCAATCAGGAAATGCGGAGAAATCCACATGGTCGGCCAAAATCAAGTCGTATTCGTAATGAAATGAACCTCAGGGAGAAAGGCCAACCAAAACGTTGTGGATTATGCAGAAATGAAGGTCATAACCGTCGAAATTGTCCGCATCGATCTGGCACATTGGGGGAGACTTCGCATCAACAATAAATGAATTACATGTTTTTGTCAACTTATCATGTACTTTGGATTATTATTTTACATATAAGGGAAAATGTAATGCAAGTTTTTTTGTTTTTTTTCTTTTTTTCTTTTTTGTTTTTATCTAATACAAATCAATTAACAAAATTTACAAAAATTTGTTCATAAATTTTAAATAATAAAATATACCTTACGAAATTTCTTTTTTTTTTTTTAAATTATAAAAAAATTATTTTAATTTAATTTATAATTTTTAAAATTAAAAAATAAAACTTACAAATTTTTAAAATTAAAACAAAACTTACAAATAAAATTTTTGATATAAAAATTTAAGAAGAAATATTATTTTCTTTTTTTAATTTTTATAAGAAAAAAAATTTTCCATATTTAAATTTAATAAGAAATTTAATTTATAATTTTTAAATTTAAAAAACAAAACTTACAAATTTTTAAAATTAAAACAAAGCTTACAAATAAAATTTTTGATATAAAAATTTAAGAAGAAATATTAATTTCTTTTTTTAATTTTTATAAGAAATTTTTTTTTCCATATTTAAATTTAATAAGAAATTTAATTTATAATTTTTAAAAATTAAAAAAAAAATTTACAAATTAAAAAATAAATTTAAAATTTGTTTATTAATTTAAAAAAAAAATACATGAAGGGTAACCGCCACCCCCCATGGCGATTTCCCTTCATCTTTTTTGCAAATTTAGCAAAATAAACCAAGGGAAATCGCCATGGGGGGTGGCAATTTCCCTTGGTTTATTTTGCAAAATTTGCAAAAAACACCAAGGGAAATCGCCATGGGGTGGCGATTTTCCTTGGTGTTTTTTGCCAAAATGTGTTTTTTTACGCTGGGAAATCGCTATGGGGGATGGCGATTTCCCAGCTAGTATTAAAACAAGCGGATTTTGGGAATTAATCTGAAATGAACGGTATTTTGGAAATTAATTTTTTTTGGCTATATTTGAATAAAAAAACCGAAGTATGAGCATACCTAACCCTCTAAAAAAACTAAAAAAAAAGGAGTAATATAAAAGAAGCTTAATATGATGTCCTTATTAGAAAAGTAGCCGCCAATATTAAACCGTCAATTAAGTTTTGCTTTCCTAGCAAGTATGGGATTACGCGACGATCCATATAAAAGCGTATATCTTAAGCTTAAGGCCTCGTTTAGTATTGTTTCTGGCACAGCTTTTGAGGTCAAAAGCTGCTTTTCACCGCAAATGCAATGCTAAACAGATAAAAAAATTTGGCTTATGCTGTTGAAACCATGATTTGAAAAGCCAAACCAAAAAGCCAAAAAATATAGCTTTTGGGCTGGCTTTTGGATAAAATGACTTTACTATCCTCATATCTCTACACTTTTATTATTTTAAACATATCTTTTTTTGACATTTCAATTTCCTACAACACTTTTTCACAGCAATGCTAAACACTTAAAAATTTTTAAACCACACTTTTTCACCACACTTTATAAACACACTTTTTTCAACTTAGCTTTTTTCAACCCAAGCTTTTTCCAACAGCAATGCTAAACTAGCCCTAAGTTTGTTTAGCGCTTAGCCGCAGTTGCCTGAGTTGAATGAAAATAACTCTCAATCTCTGAATATCTTTCTTTCACCATGCCATACCATTATACTTGCAGTCTGGGGGCTGCTATTGGCAGTGATTATAACACTTATGATTTGTTGCCGCAAAGATTTCAGCCAAGATCTTGAAACCGGGCAATCAAGCAATACAGTAGCTGATCAGGGCATGCAAAGACGGCCATCGCAAAAGCAGCAGGCCGAAGCTTCAAGGCCAATCACGGTTGGGACCATTGTTCTGTACAAGAATGAACAAGAAACTGAATCATATTGCACCGACTGTGCTATATGCTTGGAAGAGTTTAAAGATGGGAATTCTTGTAGGGTTCTTTGGGCGCTAGGCGCACTCTAGGCGTTAAGATCTCTATATAGCCTAAGGTGTAAAAAAAGCATTTGCCTGAACAAAATAAACGTATATATACAAATAAATATATATAATATACCAAAATTTTTTTAAGTATTATATGTAACTAATAAACTTCAGGTAACAATTTTAAAAAAAACATTATTTTAATAAAAAAAAGATAGCTAAAAATTTTATAATTTATAATAATTCTATAAATTATTATAAAAAAAACAAACGTTGTTTTGTGATTAATAATTTTTTATAATTATTATAAATTAATAATTTTTTTTATTAAAAAAAATCAAAAGAGTTTGTTTCTGAACACAGAAACAGAGTCGTTTGCTTTGTTTCTGTATTCAGAAACAGAGACTGTTTCTGAACATAGAAACAGATCAAACGAGTCTGTTTTTAAAAAAAAGATTATATAGAGAAGAAAGAAAATTGAAACGAAAAAGAAAAGGCAATAGAGCCAAAGAAGAAAATAAGTAAAATATACACGTACCTTAGCCGACAGTGACCAACCAAACTTGAGTACTTGGCTGAGTTGAAATTCTTTGAGGGCTTCCAATACTTTATTTTAACTTAATAATATTGGTGGCAGGGTTTGTTTTTGAAAAAAAGAAAATCGAGATTGAATTTTGAATATGAAAACTTTGACTTCTATAATTAAAAAAAAAAAAATCGAAACTTCACTAAGGCGTGTTTTTTTGGCATCTGGGCTTGCAGCAGAAGTCGCAAAAAAACTTGATAAGTGCTCGCCTCTTTGAAGTGGCTTCGCCTGATATACCTTGAAGCATTTTCCTGGCGCCTTGCCTAGGCGCCTAAGCGAGCGCCTTGACAACACGACTTCTTTCTAATTGCAAACATCTATACCATCAACTTTGCATAGATCAATGGCTGGTTAAGGATAGGCATTGCCCACTTTGTCGTGGTTCTGTCCACGGCTTGGAACCAATACCAACCACTGATCGATTATAGACACTTCTTCGTGAACCATTGCCCATTGGTCCCAAAGGTTTTCAAGAACCGCTCATCCGATCACAAGAAGATGGATCTTAACACCAAGATTGAAGGGCCGGTTAGGATCGTGGCCTGCACTGCACATCCGAGAGGTTCGAAGTTCGAATAACTATTGAAGGTAGCCAAGCAGCAATAATATTTGGTTGAAAGCGACTTTTTCAGTCTTGAAGATTGGAGCGTTGGTGAAAGGACCAATCAATCATGCATGCTAACCCCAAGAATTGAAGGGTCCAGAAAAAGGTTTCGAAGCTGATGGTTTAAACGAATCGCATGTTCAGATTTTGTGGTGGTGCAATATCGTTGTTAAATCATTCAAAGAGTGTCTGATGATCATCAGTTTAAAGTTATGGCAGAAACTTTGTACTCATTTACCAAATAGTAGGCCTCATCAACTTCTCTACAAGTTTACGTAGCATTTAATTATTATAGCATTTAATTATTATAAAAGGAAGTTTACATAAGATTTGTTAAAGTAATGGTTTTGTTTTTTTATTAATTAAAAGATTATTGAACTATTTGCAACATGATTACTTCAAAAAAAAATTTATATACCTACTTATCCACTTCCTAGCGGCATGAAACTCAAATACTTATTGGCAAAGGAGTTTTCCTCACCAGTCACCATGGATCAATTTTTGTATTTATTTTTTTCTTAATATAAAAAAATTATTAGTACTATGGTCTAATAGTACTATTTTATAATATATATAAACTGGTACTCCGTACTACTTACTTGGACTCTTACACTGTATTTGGTACGAGGGAAAGAGATGGGAATGAAAGGAAAAATTACTTTCTTTCCATCCTTTTTTTTTCCTTTGGTAAGAGTGAAAATGGATGGATTTGCATATTTCATTTCTCTCCAAAATTAATCATTCCAAACATAGAAAAAAATACTCATTCCATTAAAATTAATACTTTTCTTTTTTTACATTTTATCCCTAATATATTTCTTTCTCTCTATTTCATCCTTCGTAATTAATGCAAACAAAATATCTTTCCTTCAATTTTTTTTTTCCCTTTCCTCACCTATTTCCTTTTTTTCCCTTTTTTTTTTCTTTCCTTCCTACCAATCATAGTGTTAGTCTTAGGTGAGTAGTTCTTTGGTAGTAGTAGTAGTATTATCTATTGGGGAGTGCTATATATACATGGTGCCTTAAACTATATAGGGGAGTACGGACACAAATAGTGGGTGTTGATATTAAATTTCTTCCTTTCCTATTTGTTGGAATTCCTTACCCAGATTTTATATACTATATTTATTTACAGTGCTATATCACTATTTTCACACGGATAGTTGAACAGCTTCAATGGTATGCCCATGGCTCAATGTTCTATGATGTTAACCTAGAACACTACAAGAGGACGGAGTTTTACTCCGTCGGTAAAAATCTATTTTCTGTCGGTAAAACGTATCACAGATGAAAAATTTCGTCAGTGATACTTAAATCGGTGATACTAATTCGGCCGGTAAAAAAAAATTCGTCGGTAAAGAAACTTCACCGACGGAATATTCCATCGGTAATGTTTTATTTTACCGACGAAAGTTTCGTCGGTATTGTTTTATCACCGACGGAATAGTTCCGTTGTAAATTTCTTTACTGACAGAACATTATAACGGATATTCCGTCGGTGATAGATATACCGACGGATATATTTCGTCGGTAACTTAGTTACCGACGGTGGATTTGGTCGGTAATAAATTATTACAGATGGAGTATTCCGTCGATAATTATTTTTTTGGAAAAAAAAAATTTAAAATAATTATTAAAAAATAATTATTAAAAAATTTAAAAATAAAAATGAAAAATTTATATAATTATACCATAAAAAATAAAATAAAATCGTAAAAATATAAATAAAATAATATTCAAATATATCTCTCGAATATAAAAAAAGAGAACTCATCACGAGGTACTGCTGTCATCGGCTTCACTGTCTACCTCAGCATCACCTCTGGCAGCACTAAATCCTCCGACAGCACCGACTCTGGCAGCAGTCACTTCAGCACCGACAACACTCAATCCTAGTCCAACAACCATGCCTACAGTAGCACCGACTCCAACAGCACTCAGTCTAGCATTGACTCTGGCAGCACTCGGTCCAACACCCATGCCTAAGGCAGTACTAAGTCCGGCAACACTTTTTTCGATCTCGCCTAATACAGCTGCTATATGTGACTGTAGTAAATGTGTGATTATCGTATTCCAGCTCGTCACGATATTCTCAAGTCTCACGATTGAGGTCTGGATTTGCGAGACATCGGACCTCAATGCATTATAGTCTTCAGACGGTGCTACTGTTGGCTGCTATGTAGTACTAGGACCATATGGAGCGTAGCTGGCTGCATCTGAACTTTGGTAACTGTCGGGTGGATCAAAAATTTGCCCTCTCTTCGGTCTCGTTCCAAACCTATAAACATGCATCCGCGTAGTCTCAATGCCTCCAATAGCATTAGACCAGGAGTGAGGGTCAAAATTGGGATATGAAGACGTATCGTCCCCATATTTTTGCTACAATGAGACAGTATAATTTCCTACAATCACAAATCTTTAAATATATAAACAATTAATATGTGACATTGTAATGAACACGTATATAAACACAAATATCTGGTATAATCAATTAATGTAATATATAAAGTATTGATAAAGTTAAATACTTACAGGTACAACTTTAGACTTGTTATCTACATAATCACCCTGACCCTTTGCACGTTTATGGGTTTTGTTAAACAGCTCCAGGAAAGTCATGTTGCACTGCAACTCTTGTGACTACAGATTCAAAGAAGAGAGAAAATTATGTTAATAAAAAAAACTTCACATAGTTTATACGATAAAACTTTTAAACAATAAATTGCAAAACAAAAATAAATCTTACCATTCTTTCACCGGTAACTAGAAAAGGAACTGATCCACCAGTGTGCTTCGTAATACTGCCATCTTTCTCCGTGTTCCTATCACCCTTGGCCTTTTGGGACATATTTTTCCAAGCTTTGGTACTCCAGACGCTATCAATCAGTTGATCCCAAATATCGATTGCTATCAAATCACACCTGTAGACACCTAATTTTGTTCGGACCACTAAATCAGGTATATTTTCTTCCTAAATTGATGATTCAGAATGCAAAAAGGCTTTTCTCATCCTGCAGGTGGTACTTCGAGACTTAGTCTAAGAAGACAGACAGAAAAAGTCAAACTCGAAAAACGTCAACCCTGAAAAAGTCAACTACTAAAAAAGTCGACCCATTTTCAAAATCAAGATTTTAATTTCAATTGAAAGATGGTGAAAGAATTTTGATAATCCGAGGTCTACATTGAAAGATATGGAGGTCGAAAGTTGGGTTACGAAATTTCAGTAAAAAGGAAACCCTAGTTCGGGAAATTTGGGAAAAAGTGCTTGAACGATCAAATTGTTCAAAATTGAAGGTCCCAAATGAAAGATAAGCATTAACTACGAGTAACGGAGAAGCTACTTGAAAGAAAAGCTGAAAGAAAAGTAAATTCGGAAGAAAACCGAGAATTAGGGTTTTTGGTGGATTTTGATAAAATTTGGAAGAATTACAGAAATGGCTCGATTCGGTAAGACTAAAGCCCCTAATTGATGAGGAGTGATTAAACAAGGATAGCCCAAGGCTCAATTTGAAGAAAATCAAAAAATCGGACTTGTTTTGAGCTAAACCGGGCTTTGGAGGCAAAATAACAAAATTGAAAATTTTGGGAAAAATAGCAAATGAACTCCAAAATTTTTGAAAATTTGCAGATCTCATTCTTAAATCATTTTGAAGTGATTAGCAAAAGAAAATCTTGATTCGGAGTTCGTCTGCAAAATGGTTAAGTCCCAGGTCCACTATACAAAAATTCAAAAGGATAAATCCCGAAAAAATAGTAAATTAGCTCCAAAAATTCTAAAAATTTGTAGATCTTATTCTTAAATTATTTGGAAGAGATTAGTGAAAGAAAATCTTGATTCGGAGTTCGTTTGCAAAATGGCCAAATCCCGGGTCCACTATGTAGAAATTCAAGCAGATAAATCCCGAAAAAATAGCAAATGAGTTCCAAAAATTATGAAAACTTTCAGATCACACTTTTAAATTATTTGAAAGAGATTGGTGAAGAAAAATCTAGATTTGGAGCTTGTTTAAAATTGGTGAAAGTTCGGGTGTACAAAAGGGCAATTTTGGATGAAAAAATCCAAATAAATAGTAAATGGACTTGGAAAATTTTGAAAACTTCCAAAATTCAATTTTTTATTATTTCGGAAGTATTGAAAAAATAAAATTTGAAATTGGAGTCCCTTTGCTATTTATTTAGGCTCGGGGGTCAAAAAGGTGATTTTACCGAAGAAACCGAGAAAGGCAAATTTGTAATTTAAAAAAATATGAAAGAAGAAGGAATTGCTGGGATTTTACCTCCTTTTATCAGCCAGCATAGAGGAGAATAAGGAAGCTTGATCAATTTAATTCCTTAGTCACTATCAAGCTCGCATGCTACCACTAGTACCTTGCAAATGTTCCCTTTCATCCAATGGCTTAGGTGCCTTGTAGAAAAGTTGAATACACCATTCAATGGCCAAGATTAAATGCCAAGATGATATTGTTATTTTTCATGAAAGAGCCCTCATCTAATGGCCAAGAATGGAAGAAAACAACTCATCCAAAGGTGGACATCCATTTGGCCAAGCAAGGAAGTGCATGGGATTATTCCTTTTCATCCAATGGCTTAGGCCATGTACAAGGGTTAAGTACACATGTTAAGGGCTGGGATTAAATGACAAGATGATATTTTTATGTTGTCATGAAAGAATCCTCATCCAATGGTTAAGAATAAAATAGCAGAACTCATCCAAGGGTAGGCACTCAAAGGGCCAAGGAAGGGAGTGCATTAGATTGGTCCTCATTTTCATCCAAGGTCTGAGGTTATTACAATAGCTGAGTACACATCTTAAGGGCTGCTATCAATTGGCAAGATGACATTTTTATGTTGTAATGAAAATATCTTAATCTAAAGGCCAAAATTAGGAGAGAAAAAGTGCACATTTGATCCTATGGCGGAGAGGCCATTCGGCCAAGTCATTAGGGGAAGGGGCTGATCAGTTTTTGATAAGTTTTGAAGGCTGAAAACACAGGAGAGGTCAGTAGCTAATGAAAAAAAAAAAAGGTTTTTGAAAGAAAGAAAAAAAGCTTTTGTTAAGGTTGCCATTCTACCATTGCTACTACATTTTTTCTTCTTCTTCTTCTTCCTCATGCTTTATTTCTTGTTTTCCATGTGATTTCCTACCATTTCTTTTACATCTTTCTTGTTGTTCTTGATTTTCAAAAAATAAATAAAACAATGGTTAGGCTTCATGATCTTGATGAAAATCAAGTGATAATGGTTAGGGTGGGCTTTGTCCAATATACCAACCATGGAGCTCATCTCTATATTTTTTTTTTAACTTAGTTATTTTTTTTATGATTTTGAGATTGAAAAGGCTTCATGACCTTGACTAAAATCAAGAGATAATGGTTATTGGGGGCTTTGTCCAATGTACCAACCATGGAACTCATCTCTTTGTTATTTATTTGCTTACTTTAACTTGCTTATTTGTATTATTGTCTATCTTTATGTATATTTATATTCTTGCTAACCATCTTGTTCTTTTGACTTATGTCATATTTTTGCATCTTGGGGCTATTTTCATATAGTTTAGGCCATTTCCATTTTTCATATCATCTTCCATAGCATTTAGTTAGGTCATTTTATATGATATTTCTCACTACACTTTGGTTCCTAGGCCATTCGGCCTTGTGTATTTTCTCTAAGCTTTAGGTCATTTTTCTAGGCCATGATATTTGCTATTTCATTTATACAACTAGGTCATTTTACATGTCATTTAGTTTTAGGCCATTTTTATATGCCATGTTATTTTTCCATGACATTTAGATATTAGGCCATTTTTATTATTCCATATCATTTTACATGTCATTTAAGCATTAGGCTATTTTCATATGCCATGTTTTTTTTTTCCATGACATTTAGACATTAGGCCATTTTCAAATGCCATGTCATTTCCCATTTCATTTAGGCACTAGGCCATTTTCATTATTCCATGTCATTTGCCATGTCATTTAGACACTAGGTCATGCATATTAAGTTAGGATAGCATTTATTGTCATGCAAACTCATGCTAGGCATTTAGGTTATTTATGCCATGCATTTTCCATATCACTAGACTTTAAACCATGCATTTCATGCATTTACTTTGCTGTATTTTCATGCATTCCATGTCATGCCACATGATTTATGACTTAGGCCAATCAATGTCTCAAAGTCATGCTCACCTGAGCATACTTGTGGAAAATTAAAGGGTTGTCAAATTGATTATTATACCTTTGTGATTTTTTTACTTAGCCAATTTTTGTCTAACTTTTTAAAAGGGTTAGCTACTGTTTGTGGATCTTTAGGGGAGTCTCTAACATTTCTACTTTGATTTTATCGAAGGCAAAAAAGAAAAGTGTTTTGGAAACAATTTGTCATCCAGTACTCAAACTTTCTCGATTTTTCTGGGCAGTCATCTTTAATAAAAAAATTAAGCCAATTTTTTCTCGGGTAGTTTTACATGTTCTGAGTCTCCAGTATTTTGTTAAGATTTTTTTGAATTTTTAAAAATAAGTTAAAAAATCGTGTATCAAAACGGGACAGTAGAGGCAGATTTGAATTCAAAAGAAAAACAATTGTTGAATTTTGCTAAGGCATTTATTGGGGGTTGTTTAGAAGCTTTAGCTACTATCTTATGATAGTTTCTAAGTCTTTTTAAACTTTAAAAATGATTTTATAAATCTCGAGTTAAGGGTGGTCAAGTCCGGGATTTTAAACTTAGGAAATTAGAGCCATTTTAAAAGGGTTTGGTAGGGGTTTTAATCTTCTTTCAAGTTTTTCTTCAAAATTATTTTCAAACAATCACAAAGTTTTTTTTAGAAAATTTAATTTGACATATTTTTCTAAGGTAGCCGGATATCTTTTTAGATATACGGATTTCTTTATTTAGAGGAAAAAAAATACATTTTCATGCATTGCATTTTCCATGTTCATGCATTTTATTTAATATGTGATTTTTGCTATGATATTTTTCTATGGTATTATTATTATTTTGGTTCACTTTTTATGATGGTTATTGTTTGTTATATGGTTTTGAATATTTCATGTTATCCTATGTTTTTTATTTAGTCATTTATTTTTGTCACATCATTTAGCATATATTATATTCATGCATTATTATTTTTATTTTCACGCATGTTCCATGATAGCATTATTTTTATGTTTCATGTCATTTCATGTCACTTAGATTATATTCCATGCCATTTAGGTTTAATTATCTAGATTATGCCATGTCATTTAAAGTATGCCATGTCATTCAAATTTGCCATATCATTTAAATCTTATTCATTTCATTTAGAATATCATGATACTTAGGATATTTCATTTCATTTAGGATATGCTATGCCTTTTAAATTATATCACATCATTTAGGTTGTATTATATTATCTAGACTTTGCTATGTCATTTTATTCATGTGCCACATTTTCATATTCATATGTTTTAAAATGTTTTGAAAAAAATAATGATTTTCAATAAAATAAAGATATTCCCAAGTTAAAATAATTCATGAGTTCTCTGTCGGGTTTGCTGGGGAGGATGTCATCAATTATCATTAATAATGAAATATCTTCTTTAAAACGAGAATGATTCGAAAAAAATTTCGTCCTAATAAATTTTTTTTTTTTATTTTGCCACGATTGTTGGGGAATATAGGAAAATTTTGAATTAATAAATTCTGGATCATTTTCAATTAAAAATGGAATTATTTTTCTTTAAATTGGGAATTGACTTGAAATACTAAATTAAAAACCGACTTTTTACCGAGACTTGAGATAACACATGATTAATAAGGTACCGTTTTATACGGGCATTGTAGGGGTGCTAATCCTTCCCCGCACTAACCGAGTCCCGAACCCGATTCTTTGATTTTCTCTGGTTTATAACGCAGACTTGAAATTGGTTTTAAAAATGTTTTAATTGATTTTAAAATGTTTTATAAAATCAATTTTAATAGGTGGCCGATCATATCTAGCTAAAAAAGATTGGTGGCGACTCCATGTCTTTTTCAAGGTCATTTTCAAAACCTTCGTTCGTGTTTCTAAAGGAATTAAGTCGATTTTTTCTCGGTTTTTTTTAATGTCATGCCTAACGAGGAAATAAAATAAAGTCTTGCGATGAGACCTTGTTATTTTTTAGGTTGCGATAGCTTTGCGACTCCACTGGGGACAATTAGAGAGTCAGGCCTAGAATTAGTCGTGTGTTATCAAAGTCTCGATTTTGTCGGGTTTAATTGGTATTTAATTTTAATTCCCATATTTAAAAAAAAAGTAAGGATAATTTTGAAAATAATAAAATATTTTTGAATATGGTCATACTCATATGCATGCATTTTATTATTGTTCTCTAGTTATTTAAGGTTGTATATTATAATCGCTTGTTGATTAATGCGTTACACTATTCTTTTATGTTCTTTTAATAAATTGCTGGGGCATTTAGAATAAGGATTGTAGAATAGGTGGTGAAAGGTTTGTTGTTCTTCCTCACACACTACATGTGCATTTGCATAACATGAGCCCTATACTCGGGTTCCGTCCCTTTAAGTGGAAATAAAGTAGCTACACTCCCGTGATTAACAATCCGCATGGGTTAGCAAAATATTTTCGGAGTATAAATTACCTAAGCTCTCGTGATTAACAATCTGCATGGGCTAGGGAAATATACTATAACAAATTGAACCCGCCTTTTATCGGAGTGTCTTACTAGCCTTCACAGGAGACAGTGAGGAACAATTCGGGGCATTTTAGAACCATTCACCCACGTATAGTGAACCATATAGCCAACATAGGCGAAGCCCTGTCGAATTTTTGATAGATACCAAAGATAGGAACACATGGAGGGATATTTCTAACCTTTTGTTACCTATTTTACACTCTGAATAAGGGTTGTGGATTAGGCAACGATGTACGTACATCACCCGTAAATAAATGTGATACTCCGGCCCAAAGGCACCGTAATGCCTATATAAGTAGATATTGTTCGGGCAATTGTTCACTAAATTTTTGAAATTCAAAATACATTCTTTTTCAAACATTTTTGCATTTTTCATGCATGTGTGAGTAGGGCATGTACATTCATGGTTGTATCTTTGATCTCATTCTTTGCAATAAACGGTTGGTAATAATAATCTCATTTGATGATTTCATAAACATTCGTTGGTTGAATAAGAATTATGAACCGGTAGTGTTACATGAACATTTGCATATTATACTATATTAGGATCCACTACCCTGAAATTCTTTTGAAAATAATATGTTTGGCTTTTCATAGAGAAAAAATGTTTCAAAAAATCATAGATTAAATTTGGAGGCAAATTTTGCATAGTGAGATTTTTGAATAATCGAAATTTGGTCCCACCAATTTCGTGAAATCATTGGTCATTGTATATACCTTTGTTTTAATTCATTTATTCTTTACATGTATCATTTTGACATCATGTTACAGTCATAGCATGCATGGTCATTCATTGTAAACACATTTATGACATGCATGGTCATTATTTGTATATACTTGTATATCAATTTATTTATTCTTTAAATGCATCATGTTGGCATTAGATTACATCCATGGCATACATAGTTATCATGATATGCTCATGTATTAATCTGTCATATTAACATCAGGATACATTCATGACATACATGATCAACATGATTTTCTTTGTATATACTCTGTGTCAATCATTCATTGTTTACATACATCATAATTGACATCGTGTTGCATTCATAGTGTATATGATCATTCATTGGGAAATACACTAAAATATACATGGTCATTCATTGCATATATCTATGCGTTGATTTATTTATTCTTTGCTTGCAGCATGTTGGCATCGTGATTGCATTTACTACATACATGGTCAGCATTTTTCCAATATACATGTCCATACATCACATAGTTTATGTTTTAGGGGCATCAAATTGCATTCATGGCTCATTCATCATGACATATATTTGGGGGGAATAAAATAGAAGTTGGCTTGGCTTTAAGAGTCTTTGAAAGAATTTTCATTTCAAATAAGAGGTATAAGAAGTACTGAGTACCCTTTTAATACAGGCTAGAGCTATGGAGAATGAACAAGCTGCCCGAATGGAAAGAATGGAAAGGGCACATGAAGAATTGCGAGAACAGCTGGCAAAGTCTCAAGCAGAATCTAAGGATCAAATGACTAAATTGATGGAGCTGATGCCCGTCGTAATCAAGGGAAAGGGATACATTGAAAACTTGGTCGCCAGAGAAGCGTTAGAGGCACAAAAGGGTTAGAGTGAGGTCATGATGTTAAATGGCCAGAATACAGTTAATCCCAGCAACATTCTGAATTTAGATGATCCAGCTAAACAAGCAAAACTGAAAATGGTTGAGTCGAACGAGGCTGAGTTGGCAGATTCCCAAGGGAAATATCAGTTGCTAGATGAAAGGCTCCGGGCAGTAGAAAATACAGACGTATTCGGGAGTGTGGATGCGAAAGAACGATGCTTGGTCCTCAATTTAGTTATTCCTCCTAAATTCTAGGTCCCTGACTTTGTGAAATATGACGAGACGATCGATCCATCAACCCACATCACCATGTTCTGCCGAAAGATGGCAAGTCACATAGATAATGATAAGCTTTTGATTCACTACTTTCAGGATAGCTTCAGCAGGTCTGCAATTAGGTGGTATAGTCAGTTGAGCAAGGATCAGATTCGCTTTTGGAATGATTTGGCCAGGGCTTTTCTAAACCAGTACAAGCATGTGACCTACATGACACCTGACCATCTCACCTTGCAATATATGGAGAAAAAGGTTACTGAGAGCTTCAAAGAGTATGCTCAGAGGTGGAGGAACATGGCCACCCAAGTACAACCGCCCTTAACTCAGAAGGAAACCACTGTCCTTTTTATGAATACACTACAGGCCCCATACTACGATAGAGTTGTTGGAAACACCACGAATAATTTTTTGGATAAGATAATCTATGGGGAAATTATTGAAAATGCTATCAAGGCTGGGAAACTCGAAGGAGGTAAAACATTTAATGCAGAGAGAAACAAGATGACCAAAAAGAAAGAGGAAGATGTCCAAGCTATGGGAGACTTTGCTCCGTATATTCCAGCTACTTCGTACCAACCACCCTGTCCTTTTATGAACTATGTACCCCAAGGTTCATACTTATACCCAATGGACTCTCAGAATCCAGTAAATTTTCAACCTTTTGGCAGTCAAAGGAAATCAAAGAATATCCGAAAAAGAGATCAGTTTGAGTCACTCCCCATGTCTTACTCTGAACTATTGCCCCAGCTGGTCGAAGAGAAACTCTTCACTAAAGTTCAAGTGGAGCCTATCCAACCCCCCTATCCGAGCTGGTATGACGAGAATGCATATTGTGATTATCATTTTGGGATTCGGGGACATTCCATGAAAATTTGCCTATTTCTGAAACGGAAGGTTCAAGCACTCATCAAAAAAGGGCAGTTAGATATGGGGAAGAAACAAAGGTCAGACAGTGTGGAGAATCTACTGAATGGGAATGATGAGACCATTGTGGATGTCATAATGGGAGAAGTAGATGGAAAGGTCGAAAAGAGTATCAAGGAATAGCCAGCTTGAATTAGGGAGAACATGTCAAGGGGTAGTTTTTTATGCATGTAGTTTCATACCTCATGATGTAAACACTTGTCTTATGGTGATATTCATATGAATTAAATAAATTTTGAATTTTAAATGCTTTGTGTTTGTTGTGTTTTAACAATAATTTGAATTTGCAAAAAAAATATATATATATTAAGGAAGTCTTAATAATGGACGGTCTCGACAATATTGATGATCATTGTTAGAAATAACCCAATACCCTCCCCCTCTCTTTTGGGCTTCTCTATGCCTAAACCCCTTGAATCGAGAACACTTGAAAGACCTAATGCTTCAAGGAATATGAATGATTGAACTTCATAAAAAAAAAAAAAAACGTTGCCATCACAAAATAAGCAAATATGTAAATCTTAGTCTAGGCCATGAACAAAGGAACGAACTTTTTGCATTTTTTTCGAATTCCTTGAAATTCAAACAAATGAGACATTTTTTCAAGAATCTAGATTTTGGTAATTTGATGTATGTCAAGATTGTGCTAAAACCATTCATGACCTTTACCAATAACCACAAAACACTAATTCCCCAAACATCACTTCATGATTGAAACCTTGGGGCACAATGATTAAGCTAGATTATCCCATGTCCGAGAGAAAACCCATTTTTGGGTCGTATTTTCCTTGTCCTTTCAAAGAACTCGTATTTGAAACTCAGCCTTTTAAAAATAGACCTAGACTTGCTATGTTCCTCGTTGATATGAATTCTCATGGTTAATCAAACTGGGGCATCATATGTGGAAATAATGGTTATATGGTGAAAAAGGATGGACTAACGCATGAATCATTGGGGCATGCGACAAAAATAAAAAGAAAAAAAAAAGAAAAAAAATTGTGATATCATACATATGAGAATTCAGATGATTCCAAAGTGCAAAATAAAATTCTGAATATCTATTTCCCCTGGGGATTGCTTTTCAATGTGAATATTCATGCTTGACATGAGAAATGGCCATCTTTCATGTCCCTGTCACAAAAAAAAAAAAAATTATCCACAGTCACTCCTTTTGAGCCGAAAGAATTTTTTCTTCTTTAAACCCGGATCAAGGACTACCCTCTACACTGGGGGGCAAATGAGAGGAAGGATCACTGAGAAATGAGTCCTAGCTCAAAGACAGATGCAAAGCAAATGGAGACCCGAATAAATACGGGTTCACTCTGTCGAAGAAAAAGAAAAATGGTGAAATGAAAGCCAAGAAAAACAAAAATAAAAAATGTGAAAAAGTATGGCAAATGAAAGCCAAAAGCAAGGAAGAAAAAGAGCAAAAGTCAAAAAGGAATGAAAAGTCCAAAAAGGGATAAATGTTTCAAAGAGAATCCTCCTCAAGAAATGATCCTTGATCTGATTACCCTCAAACACATATTTTGGGCCTATTTATCCTTTGTTTCTGAACCCTGAGCCATGGTCTACATTACGTGCTTTAAAAGTCCATTTTGATTAAGCATGAATATTTAACTTGAAGGGTTTTTCCTCAGATTTTATCCCATCTCATCGAATTATCATTTCACTAAGGAAGAATTTAGAATTCTCAAATGCATGGTAAAATAATGAAAAAAGGAAAAAAGAAAAAAATTGGAGAGAAGGGACTCTAGGGCGAAAACCCAAAAACGGGCGGTGTAGAGTAAAATGAGAATTTTCGGTGCCATCTATGATAGTGCCGATACCACAAAAGAGAAAGTCATCTTAAAGAAGTGGTCATCGAGGAACATCTAGGAATTCCTGAACCTCCCAAATTTTCAACTGTCATTTGGATGATTGATTTAAAAAACGAAACTTTTTTTCTCCAAAATCAATTTTCCAATATAAACATCACAGCCAATCTTGACGCTTGTCAAAATACTTTGATGTGGAAAATAAAAGAATGTTGAATTTGTTTGGTTCTCAATGATATCATGATTTATAAAATCTGTTCCATTTGTGAGCCTAGAAGGGACATACATTTTTTGTTGTGAAGTTTTCCTGGAAAAACCAAAATCATGTTGTACCAAGCCTTGTCAATTCAAGTTGAAAAACCCAAATTGACACTTAGGAAAAATTCTGACAGTGATCATCAGTCTTCAAAAGATTTGTACATTACACATTGTGGGGTTAAAATTTTTGACTCAGAAGTTTTCATTGAATAAGCAAAATTATTTTTCAGAAGGGGAAAATAAAAATATTTTTGAAATACCCATTTTTGATGTTGACATGAGATAAGAGTTTTTCTAATCCAAAGGTGTGGAATTACTAGGGATAACCTTGACTTCCAAATATTAGAAGAAAAAATAAAACTCAGCAAGCAGATTTATGTTGATAAGAGTTTGAAAACTGTTGGGGCAAAAAGAATAGCCAAAGATTGAAAAAGGAGTTGAAGATATACTCTGATTTGAAGAGGAAAAATGAATGGGAAAGGCTAAGCCAAAGTCTAGAAAAATGATTGGGGGCATTTGCATCATTCATGAACACTCATCTCTCTATTAAGCTTTGCATCTGCACTGTGTCAGCAAGCATTTGCATCATTCATGGATATTTGCATTTGCACTATTCCATGAGCATCTGCATTCTACCTTTACAAGTACATCCTTCATAGATATTTGCATTTGCATCATCTCAAGCAAGTGCATCATTTCTAGGGTCCTTGCATCTTCATTGTAGCTACAATTACACCATTCATGAACCACTTACATGAACATGATTCGTAGGGATATCTGCATCTGCATTTAGAAGCATTTGCATCAATCCAAGACATTTGCATCTGCATTTAGAAGCATTTGCATCAATCCAAGACATCTGTATCATTTCAAGTAGCATTTGCATCAGTCAAAGACATTTGCATTTACACCATCAAGCATTTGTATCCTCTCTCAAATCCTTAAGGTTAATTTCTAGGCCATTTCAATTTCTGGTTTCATCTAGATCTTTTTCAATTTTTTGGTTCACCCATGCCTTTTTATTCTCTGGTTTTATCTAGATCTTTTTCAAATTTCTCGTTTCACCCATGCTTTCCAATTTCTGGTTTCATCCAGATCTTTTTCAAATTTCTGGTTTCACCCATGCTTTTCAATTTCTGGTTCCATCCATATCATTTTCAAATTTTTGGTTTCACCCATGCCTTTTTAATCTCTGGTTTCATCCAGATTTTTTCCAATTTCTGGTTTCATCCAAATCTTTTTCAAATTTTTGGTTTCACCCATGTTTTTCAATTTCTGGTTTCATCCAGATCTTTTTCAAATTCCTGGTTTCAACCATGCTTTTTAATTTTTGGTTTCGCCTATGCTTTTCAATTTCTAGTTTCATCCGGATCTTTTTCAAATTTTTGGTTTTACCCATGTCATTTCAATCCCTGGTTTTATCCAAATCTTTTTCAATTTTCGGTTTCACCCATGCCGGTAAGGTTAGCACAGGAAAGGATAAAACCCCGAGACCATCGTCGAGGTCTTTTCTTCTCTTGTAAATCGAACCCATTTCCTTAAGATGGGTCGAGCCTTGATTAGTCAAGGAATTCAATTTAAGGACAAAATCTTCTATTTACAGTTTTTTCAACAAAAAAAAATGAAAAAATGGAAAATGAAAAAAATGAAAAATGGAAAAAAGTAAACTCTCTTTCCCTTCTCTTCACATGTGATTTCACTAACTGGAAAAAATTAGTGTTTGTTTATCTTTGCCTGATTCCTGACTCTCAGCAATAGCCAAATAAGGGCAACTGTAGACACCTAATTTTGTCCGGACCACTAAATCAGGTATGTTTTCTTCCTAAATTGATGACTCAGAATGCAAAAAGGCTTTTCTCATCCTGCAGGTGGTACTCCAAGACTTAGTCTAAGAAGGCAGACAGAAAAAGTCAAACTCGAAAAAATTCAACCCCAAAAAAGTCAACTACTAAAAAAGTCAACCCACTTTCAAAATTAAGATTTGAATTTCAATTGAAATATGGTGAAAGAATTTTGATAATCCGAGGTCTACATTGAAAGATATGGAGGTCGAAAGTTGGGTTACGAAATTTCAGTAGAAAGAAAACCCTAGTTCGAGAAATTTGGGGAAAAGTGCTTGAACGATCAAATTATTCAAAATTGAAGGTCCCAAATGAAAGATAAGCACTGACTATGGGTAGTGGAGAAGCTACTTGAAAGAAAAACTGAAAGAAAAGTAAATTCGGAAGAAAACCGAGAATTAGGGTTTTTGGTGGATTTCGGTGAAATTTGGAAGAATTACAGAAATGGCCCTATTCGGTAAGACTAAAGCCCCTAATTGATGAGGAGTGATTAAACAAGGATAGCCCAAGGCTCATTTTGAAGAAAATCTGAAAATCGGACTTGTTTTGAGCAAAATCGGGCTTTATAGGCAAAAGGGCAAAATTGAAAGATTTGGGAAAAATAGCAAATGAACTCCAAAATTTTTGAAAATTTGAAGATCTTATTCTTAAATCATTTCGAAGAGATTGGCCAAAGAAAATCTTGATTCGGAGTTCGTTAGCAAAATGGCCAAATCCCGGAACCACTATGTAGGAATTCAAAAGGATAAATCCCGAAAAAAATAGTAAATGAGCTCCAAAAAATTTGAAAATTTGTAGATATCATTCTTAAATTATTTGGAAGATATTGGTGAAAGAAAATCTTGATTCGGAGTTTGTTTGCGAAATGGACAAATCTTGGGTCCACTATGCAAAAATTCAAGCAGATAAATCCCGAAAAAATAGCAAATGAGTTCCATAGATTATGAAAACTTCCAGATCACACTTTTAAATTATTTGAAGATATTGGTGAAGAAAAATCTTGATTTGGAGCTTGTTTAAAATTGGTGAAAGTTTGGGGTACAAAAGGGCAATTTTAGAAGAAAAAATCCAAATAAATAGCAAATGGACTCGAAATTTTTTGAAAACTTCCAAAATTTATTTTTTTATTATTTCAGAAGTACTGAAAAAAGAAAATTTAAATTTGGAGTCCATTTGCTATTTATTTAGGTTTGAGGGTCAAAAAGGTCATTTTATCGAAAAAACCGAAAAGGGCGAATTTGTAATTAAGAAAAATATGAAAGAAGAAGGAATTGCTGGGATTTTATCTCCTTTGATCAGCCAGCATATAGGGGAAGAAGGAAGCTTGATCGATTTAATTCCTTAGTCACTATCAAGCTCACATGCTACCACTAGTACCTTGCAAATGGTCCCCCCTTCATCCAATGGCTTAGGCGCCTTGTAGAAAAGTTGAATACACCATTCAATGGCCAAGATTAAATGCCAAGATGATATTTTTATTTTTCATGAAAGAACCCTCATCTAATGGCCAAGAATGGAAGAACACAACTCATCCAAAGGTGGACATCTATTTGGCCAAGCAAGGAAGTGCATGGGATTGTTCCTTTTCATCCAATGGCTTAGGCCATGTACAAGGGCTGAGTACACATGTTAAGGGCTGGGATTAAATGCCTAGATGACATTTTTATGTTGTCATGAAAGAATCCTCATCCAATGGCCAAGAATAAAAGAGCACAACTCATCCAACGGTAGGCACTCAAAGGGCCAAGCAAGGGAGTGCATAGGATTTGTCCTCATTTTCATCTAAGTGCTGAGGTTATTACAAGGGCTGAGTACACATCTTAAGGGCTGCTATCAATTGGCAAGATGACATTTTTATGTTGTCATGAAAATATCTTAATCTAAAGGCCAAAATTGGGGGAGAAAAAGTGCATATTTGATTGTATGGTGGAGAGGCCATTCGGCTAAGTCATTAGGGAAAGGGGCTGATCAGTTTTTGATAAGTTTTGAAGGCTGAAAACACAGGAGAGGTCAGTAGCTAACGAAAAAAAAAAAGGTTTTTGAAAGAAAGAAAGAAAGCTTTTGTTAAGGTAGCCATTCTACCATTGCTACTACATTTTTTCTTCTTCTTCCTCATGCTTTATTTCTTGTTTTCCATGTGATTTCCCATAATTTCTTTTACATCTTTCTTGTTGTTCTTGATTTTCAAAAAATAAATAAAGCAATGGTTAGGCTTCATGTTCTTGATGAAAATCAAGTGATAATGGTTAGGATGGGCTTTGTCCAGTATACCAACCATGGAGCTCATCTCCACTTTTTTTTACCTTAGCTACTTTTTTTTTTATGATTTTGAGATTGAAAAGGCTTCATGACCTTGATGAAAATCAAGAGATAATGTTTAGGGGGGCTTTTGTCCAATGTACCAACCATGGAGCTCATCTCTTTGTTATTTATTTGCTTACTTTAACTTGCTTATTTTTATTATTGTCTATCTTTATGTATATTTATATTCTTGCTAACCATCTTGTTCTTTTGACTTATTTCATATTTTTGCAGCTTGGGGCTATTTTCATATAGTTTAGGCCATTTCCATTTTTTATATCATCTTCCATAGCATTTAGTTAGGTCATTTTACATGACATTTCTCACTACACTTTGGTTCCTAGGCCATTCGGCCATGTGTATTTTCTCTAAGCTTTAGGTCATTTTTCTAGGCCATGATATTTGCTATTTCATTTAGACATCTAGGTCATTTTACATGTCATTTAGCTTTAGGCCATTTTCATATGCCATGTTATTTTTTCATGACATTTAGACATTAGGCCATTTTTATTATAGACACCTAATTTTGTCTGGACCACTAAAACATGTATGTTTTCTTCCTAAATTGATATTTCAGAATGTAAAAAAACCTTTTTCATCCTGCTGATGGTACTCCGAGACTTAGTCTAAGAAGGCGAGCATAAAAAGTCAAACTTGAAAAAGTCAATCTCGAAGAGTCAACCCCAAAAAGTCAACTACTAAAAAAGTCCCCACTTTCAAAATCAAGATTTGAAGTTTAATTGAAAAATGGCGAAAGAATTTTGATAATCCAAGGTCTACATCGAAAGATATGGAGTTCGGAAGTTGGGATATGGAATTCAGTAAAAAAAAACCCTAATTTGGAAAATTTGGGGAAAAGTGCTTAAACGATCGAATTGGTCGAAATTGAAGGTTCCAAATGAAGGATAAGCACTGACTATGGGTAATGGAGAAGCCACTTGAAAGAAAAACTGAAAGAAAAATCAATCCGAAAGAAAATCGAGAATTAGGGTTTTTGGTAGATTTCGGTGAAATTGGGAAGAATTACAGAAATGGCCCGACTCGGTAGGACTAAAGCCCCTAATGGATGAGGAGTGATTAAAAAAGGA
This sequence comes from Fremontodendron californicum, assembly GCA_030761205.1. Taxonomy (NCBI): domain Eukaryota; kingdom Viridiplantae; phylum Streptophyta; class Magnoliopsida; order Malvales; family Malvaceae; genus Fremontodendron; species Fremontodendron californicum. The sequence continues at coordinate 5,085,825 of JAULJL010000023.1, read as the reverse complement.
TAGCCCAAGGCTCAGTTTGAAGAAAATCTAAAAATCAGACTTGTTTTGAGCAAAACCGAATTTCGTAGGTAAAAGGGCAAAATTGGAAAATTTGGGAAAAATAGCAAATGAACTCCAAAAATTCTAAAAATTGTAAATCTGATTCTTAAATCATTTTGAAGAGATTGGTGAAAGAAAATCTTGATTCGGAGTTCGTTTGCAAAATGGCCAAATCATGGGTCCCCTATGTAGAAATTTAAGAAGATAAATCCCGAAATAATAGAAAATGAACTCCAAAAATTTTGATAATTTGCAAATCTCATTTTTAAATTATTTGGAAGAGATTGGCGAAATAAAATTTGGATTCGGAGTTCGTTTGCAAAATGGTCAAATCCCGGGTCCCTAATGCAGAAATTCAAGCAGATAAATCCCGAAAAAATACCAAATGAGTTCCAAAAATTATGAAAACTTCGAGATCACACTTTTAAATTATTTGGAAGAGATTGGTGAAGAAAAATCTAGATTTGGAGCTCGTTTAAAAAATGGTAAAGTTTGGGAGCATAAAAGGGCAATTTTGGAAGAAAAAATCTAAATAAATAGCAAATGGACTCGGAAATTTTTGAAAAATTTCAGAATTCAATTTTTTATTATTTTGAAAGTATTGAAAAAATAAAATTTGAATTTGGAGTCCGTTTTCTATTTATTTATGTTTGGAGGGTAAAAAGGTCATTTTACCCAAGAAATCGAAAAGGGCTTTTCTTGCCTTTTAAAAAAATGAAACGTGGGCTGAAAGAAAAGGAGTTGGCTGGCCAAGGCCCAAGAGTGGGTAGACATTTTCTGATTTTTAATCAAAAGGCCAACAATGAAGAGTAAGTTATTTTTTGATCAAGCCTTTGCAAATAAGCCACATGGACCAATGCATGAAGAGGGAGAGTGTCAACATAATGGCTTAAGATTCTTGAACAGCTGTAATTATGGATAGCTGATGGCCTAATCTAAGGGTGATAATTTCATATTTTAAATATCTTGGATTAATAGCCTTTGGATGAAAATTGGTTGAATGAAAAATGACAACATCCTAGCCTAAAGGGGGGTATTCGGCCACTACAAGGGGAGTCACTCTCTCTTTCACTTTCAGCTATTCACTCTATATTATCTCTTGGTTTTTGGCTGATTTTTCTCTCCATTGTTGAAAGGCAAAAAGAAAAGTTTAGAAAAGAAAATAAAGTTAGAAGAGCAAAATCTTGAAAGACAGCTTCTAGAGGTTGTTTTAAGCACCATACTCTTGCACTTTCTTTGATTTTCCATTCTTGATTTGCTGTTTTGATTACTATTTTGGTGAGTTTCTTTTGATTTTTTTTATAAAATAAGTGTTTTTAATATTCTTCTTCAAGTTCTTATTCATACTTTCTTGGAAACAAGCTTTGGATTTTTTTTCTTTTGTTATAGGGGTGGCCGAATGGTCTGTTTTTAGTGTAGTTGCTGTTTGCATTTTTTATTTCATGTTATTCTTGATATTTAACAAGTTTTGATGCTTTAATCTTCTTCTAATACATAAATATGAAGCTTGTTTTAATTTGTTTGCTTGCTTGTATCTATTTTTGAGTCTATTATCTTGTTATCATGTTTATTTTACTTGTCCTGCATCTTTGATTTTCTATTTTCAAAATGTTTAAGTTTGTTTATGTTTTATATTTTGTAATCCATGTGTTTGTGAAAATGCTTATTGGTTTTCACGCCTTTACTTTATATTTGCATAATTTGAGTGTTATTCTTTAGCTAAGCATGTCAGTATATCATGTGTTTGTGAAAATGCCATGCTCATTTTAAGCATGGGACCATTTGGCCATCCTCATATTGTATGCTTTGTGTGTACATTTTTGTTATGTTAGTTGGCATTTTCATGATATTTGGTTGAGTATTTTGTTTAAGCATGCCATATGTTTGTGTTATTGCCATGCATATTTTAGGTTTAGGATTGTTTTGTTTTGCCATGCATATCCATACATTTTAGACCTAGGTTGCATTAAATGCCATGCAAGTTCATTTAGGTCTAGGTCATTTTATTGATGCCATGCATTTTTCATGTCATTTAGGTTTTAAATCATGCATTTCATGCATCTTATTTGCTGTATTTTTCATGCATTTCATGTCCTTGCCACTTGATTTATGACTTAGGCCAATCAATGGCTCAAAGTCATGCTCACTTGAGCATACTTGTGAAAAATTAAAGAGTTGTCAAATTAATTGTTCTACCTTTGTGATTTTTTTTACTTAGCCAATTTTTTCTTAACTTTTCAAAAGTGTTAGCTACTATTTTTGAGTTTTTTAGAGAGTCTCTAATATTTTTACTTTGATTTTTAAATGATTTTACCAAAGGCAAAAAATGTGTTTTGGCAAAACAGTTTTTTCACCCAGTACTCATACTTTCTCGATTTTTTTGGGTAGTCATATTTAATTATAAAATTAAGCGGATTTTGCCCCATGTATTTTTACATGTCCTGAGTCTCCAGTATTGTTTTTAGATTTTTTTGAATTTTTAAAAATAGGGTAAAAAATTGTTCTTTAAAACTGGACAGTGGAGTCAGAATTGAATTTGAAGGAAAATCGTTTTTCTGTTTTGGTTAAGTTACTTAGAGGGGGGTGATTAGGAAGTTTAGCTACTGACTTAGGGTAGTTTCTAAGCCTTTTTAAACTCTAAAATTGATTTTTTAAAATCTCGGGTTAGGGGTGGTCAAGTCCGGGATTTTAAACTTAGGAAATTAGAGCTATTTAAAAAGGGTTTAGCTAGGTTTTTATTTTTAATCTAAGCTTTTCAAAATTGTTTTCAAACAATCACAAAGTATTTTGATTTTAGAATATTTAATTTGATATATTTTCCTAAGGTAGCCGGATATCTTTTTAGATATACGGATTTCCTTAATTAAAAGAAAAAATACATTCTCATGCATTGCATTTTCCATATTCATGCATATTATATAATATGTAATTTTTGCTATGTTTAATTTTCATGATCGTTTTATTATCTTTGATTGAAATTTTTGATATTATATTAGTTGTTATATGGTTTTGATTATTTCATGATATTTTATGCTTTTTATTTAGTTATTTTTATTTAGTTATTTTTGTCATGTTATTTAGCATATACTATGTTCATGCATTATTATTATTATTATTATTATTATTATTTTCATGCATATTATATGATAGCATTATTTTATGTTTCATGTCATTTAGATTATATGACATATCATTTATATTTGCCAATTTAAATTATTTCATTTCATATAGAATATGTCATGTGACTTAGGTCATTTCATTTCATTTATAATATATTATGTTACCTAGGTGATTTCATTTCATTTAGAATATATTATGTCACTTAGGTCATTTCATTTCATATAGAATATATTATGTTACCTAGATCATTTCATTTAATTTAGAATATATTATGTCACCTAGGTTATTTTATTTCATTTAGAATATATCATATAACTTAGGATATTTCATTTCAATTTAGAATATGCTAAGACATTTATATTATATCATATCATTTAGGTTGCATTATATTATTTAGACTTTGCTATGTCATTTTATTTATATCATACATATTCATATTCATATTTTTTAAAATGTTTCCAAAAAGGTAATGATTTTCAATAAAATAAAGATATTCTCGAGTAAAAATAATTCATGAGTTATCTGCCGGGTTTGCTAGGGAGGATATCATCAATTATCATTAATAACGGAATATCTTCTTTAAAATGAGAATGATTCGAAAATTTTTCAAACTAATAAAAATTTCTATATTTTACCACGTTTGTTGGGAAATATAGGAAAATTTTGAATTTATAAATTCCGAATCGTTTTCAATTAAAAATGGAATTATTTTTCTTTAAATTCGGAATTAACTTGAAATACTAAATTTAAAACCGACTTTTTATCGAGACTTGAGATAACACATGATTAATAAGGTACCGTTTTATACGGGTGTTGTGGGGGTGCTAATCCTTCCCCATACGTAACCAAGTCCCGAACCCGCTTCTTTCATTTCTCTGGTTTAAAATACAGACTTGAAATCGATTTTAAAAATGTTTTAATTAATTTTAAAATATTTTATAAAACCGGTTTTAATAGATGGACGATCGCACCTAGCTAAAAAAGATTGGTGGCGACTCCATGTCTTTTTCAAGGTTATTTTCAAAACCTTCACTTTTCAAGAGGAATTAAATCGACTTTTCCTCGGTTTTTTTTAATGTCACGCTTAACAAATAATAAAGTCTTGCGATGAGACTTGTTGTTTTTTAGGTTGCGACATTTATTATTCCATGTCATTTTACATGTCATTTAAGCATTAGGCTATTTTCATATGCCATGTTGTTTTTCCATGACATTTAGACATTAGGCCATTTTCACATGCCATGTCATTTCCCATGTCATTTCGGCACTAGGCCATTTTCATTATTCCATGTCATTTGCCATGTCATTTAGACACTAGGTCATGCATATTAAGTTAGGATAGCATTTAATGTCATGAAAACTCATGCTAGGCATTTAGGTTATTTATGCCATGCATTTTCCATATCACTAGACTCTAAACCATGCATTTCATGCATTCACTTTGCTGTATTTTCATGCATTCCATGTCATGCCACATGATTTATGACTTAGGCCATTCAATGGCTCAAAGTCATGCTCACCTGAGCATACTTGTGGAAAATTAAAGGGTTGTGAAATTGATTATTCTACCTTTGTGATGTTTTTTACTTAGCCAATTTTTTTATAACTTTTTAAAAGGGTTAGCTACTGTTTGTGGGTCTTTAGGAGAGTCTCTAACATTTCTACTTTGGTTTTAAATGATTTTATCAAAGGCAAAAAAAAGTGTTTTGGCAAAACAGTTTTTCATCCAGTACTCGTACTTTCTCGATTTTTCTGGGCAGTCATCATTAATTAAAAATTAAGCCAATTTTTTTCGTGTAGTTTTACATGTTCTGAGTCTCTATTATTTTGAATTTTTAAAAATAGGTTAAAAAATCATGTATCAAAACAGGACAGTAAAGGCAGATTTGAATTCAAAAGAAAAACAATTGTTGAATTTGGCTAAGGCATTTAGAGGGGGTTGTTTAGAAGCTTTAGCTACTGTCTTAGGATAGTTTCTAAGTCTTTTTAAACTTTAAAAATGATTTTATAAATCTCGAGTTAAGGGTGGTCAAGTCCGGAATTTTAAACTTAGGAAATTAGAGCCATTTTAAAAGGGTTTGGTAGGGGTTTTAATCTTCTTTCAAGTTTTACTTCAAAATTGTTTTCAAACAATCACAAAGTTTTTTTTAGAAAATTTAATTTGACATATTTTCCTAAGGTAGCCAGATATCTTTTTAGATATACGGATTTATTTATTTAGAGAAAAAAAAAATACATTTTCATGCATTGCATTTTCCATGTTCATGCATTTTATTTAATATGTGATTTTTGCTATGATATTTTTCTATGGTATTATTATTATTTTGATTCACTTTTTATGATGGTTATTGTTTGTTATATGGTTTTGAATATTTCATGTTATCCTATGTTTTTTATTTAGTCATTTATTTTTGTCACATCATTTAGCATATATTATATTCATGCATTATTATTTTTATTTTCATGCATATTCCATGATAGCATTATTTTATGTTTCATGTCATTTCATGTCACTTAGATTATATTCCATGCCATTTAGGTTTAATTATCTAGAATATGCCATGTCATTTTAAGTATGCCATGTCATTCAAATTTGCCATATCATTTAAATCTTATTCATTTCATTTAGAATTTCATGATACTTAGGATATTTCATTTCATTTAGGATATGCTATGCCTTTTAAATTATATCACATCATTTAGGTTGCATTATATTATCTAGACTTTGCTATGTCATTTTATTCATGTGCCACATTTTCATATTCATATGTTTTAAAATGTTTTGAAAAAGATAATGATTTTTAATAAAATAAAGATATTCCCAAGTTAAAATAATTCATGAGTTCTCTGTCGGGTTTGTCGGGCAGGATGTCATCAATTATCATTAATAATGGAATATCTTCTTTAAAAAGAGAATGATTCGAAAAATTTTCCGTGCTAATAAATTTTTTTATATTTTGCCACGATTGTTGGGGAGTATAGGAAAATTTTGAATTAATAAATTTGAAATCATTTTCAATTAAAAATGTAATTATTTTTCTTTAAATTGGGAATTGACTTGAAATACTAAATTAAAAACTGACTTTTTACCGAGACTTGAGATAACACATGATTAATAAGGTACCGTTTTATACATGCATTGTGGGGGTGCTAATCCTTCCCCGCACGTAACCGAGTCCTGAACCCGATTCTTCAATTTTGTCTGGTTTATAATGCAGACTTGAAATTGGTTTTAAAAATGTTTTAATTGATTTTAAAATGTTTTATAAAACCGGTTTTAATAGGTGGCCGATCACACCTAGCTAAAAACGTTTGGTAGCGACTCCATGTCTTTTTCAAGGTCATTTTCAAAACCTTCATTCGTGTTTCTAAAGGAATTAAGTCGACTTTTCCTCGATTTTTTTAATGTCACGCCTAATGAAGAATAATAAAGTCTTGCGATGAGACCTTGTTATTTTTTAGGTTGTGACAACACCTGTAACCCTTGCAGTCTTCTATTCGATTAGTTTGAAAGAAGGACATGGCATTGTCCCTCTCAAAATTCATCATGTCCTTGAATCGATCCTTGCATGTGGCCTCCCATAATTTCCTAACCAATAGTGTCTGCTCGGGAGGCCACTGGCATTTTCTCTATAATGAACATTATGAATTAATATATAGTTTTAAACATAATTAAATTATAATTTGACTTTTAACCAAATCATACCTCAAATATAGTCCATATAGACAGTTTCATGCCAACAGGTATCTTCGACCAAGTAGGCCACGGTCTGTTATAGTGTTGTCTGATGATAGAGGCAATGTCGATTTTACACAACTCTCTGTGAAAGTCCTAAAATCAAGGATACGTGTTAGTGGACAATAATTTATTTTACTCAAATAATGAAATTATCTAAATATGATTAACTTACTTGTTTTGAAGAATTGATAGTCGAAACTTGTCATCCGGATTACTCGGTGTCAGTAATCCTTTCATCTGACCTCTACCTCCTTTTCTCTGCTCAGTGGCAGTACCGATAGATGGCGTAGGATGTGATGCAGGTACCTCTGTCTGCTGCCCCGTGCCATCATCCGCGAAATACGTCGTTCCTAGCTCATTAAGTAAAAACTGTGAAATTTTATCTAGCGGTAAGGTAGATGCCTGTAATGCAGGATCTGCCTGAGTCGCCGGAGTAAGTCGGCCGTGGCAGTGGAGCGGGAGTCGATGTGGACGGTGCCACTGTAGAGGGAGGCAATATGGACGGATCCACTATAGATGGAGGCAGAGTAGAGGGATGCAGGGGCGATGGAGATACTGTAGATAGAGTATGTGGCGATGGAGCTGAATAAGGCGGCAACTGTCTCGGTGGAGGTCGTAAGGAGAGAGAAGACACAGGTGGCAACTCTAGTGTAGCATGCCCCGAGGACGAACCTCCAGATGGTCGAAAAGCATCCCACATAGAACTCCGTTTCTTTTGCACTTTAGTTTTTCGCCCTCCTCCTCACATTTTATCTGTAAAATAAAAAATATTAAATTTATTAGTAAATATATTTATTGCATACACATATAAAATATATTAGTTGACAGATCATGCAATTACAAAATGAATAAATAATATTAACTTTCTAATAACAAATTGAAAATATTGTGTTTTTAAATTACTATATATTATAATTAAAGTTTTATTTATTCTAGCTCCTACACAATTAACAATTTTCCTATACAATTAATTTAAAAATATTAATTATTTCCACTTTCCTAAAATACTCTTCTTTTAATATTAAAATTTTATATATTTTTTAATTTAATATTTTTAAATTATAATTACAAATAAACTATTATTATTATTCAATTTAAAATTTTATGTTTATTAGTATATATTATAAATGAGGTTTTATTTCTTAAAACACATTAACAATTTTCCTGCACAAATTAATTTAAAAATATTAATAATTCCCACTTGCCTACAATACTGTTTTTTATTATTATAATTTTATATATTTTTTAATATTATCTTGTTAAATTTAATTATAAATAAACTATTATTAGTATTATTATTTAATTTATATTTATATATTTATATTTATTACTATATTATAAATAAAGTTTCATTTATTATAACACATTAACAATTTTCCTACACAATTAATTTAAAAATATTAATAATTTCCACTTGCATACAATACTAATTTTTTATTATTAGAATTTTATATATTTTAATATTATCTTTTTAAATTATAATTATAAATAAACTATTATTATTATTTAATTTATAATTTTATATTTATTACTATATTATAAATAAAGTTTCATTTATTATAACACATTAATAATTTTTCTACAGAATTAATTTAAAAATATTAATAATTTTCACTTACCTACAATACTAATTTTTTATTATTAGAATTTTATATATTTTTTAATATTATCTTTTTAAATTATAATTATAAATAAACTATTATTTCAACAATATACACATTAACAATTTCAACTCAACAATATACACATTAACAATTTCAACAATATACACATTAACAATGTCAACTCATACCCATTAACAATTTCAATTTCAACTCAACAATATACACATTAACAATTTCAACAATATACACATTAACAATTTCAACTCATACCCATTAACAATTTCAATTTTAACTCAACAATATACACACAAAAATTTCAACAATATACACATTAACAATTTTCAAATCATAGAGAAAAGACAACTCATACCCAGGCGTGGTGGTCGGACACCTTAGCTGGTGGCGTGAGCAGGCAACGACGACGATGGCTCACGGAGGACGGTTGGACTTAACTACAAAAATGAAAACAACAATATTATCAAACAATATAAAAAAAAAACCGAAAATAAAAGAAGAGAGAGAAGAAACAAACGCGATGGTCGGACGGTGATGTCAGCGATGGTGGTGGCTATTGGGGTACGGTCGGACGGCGACGGCTGTGGCTCGGACTTAACTACAAAAATGAAAACAACAATATTATCAAACAATATCGAAAGCTAAAAATAAGAAAACAAAAATAAAAGAAGAGAGAGAACAAAAACAAACGCGGTGGTCGGATGACGACGGCGATGGCAGTGATGGTGATGGCTGGTGGGGACGGTCGGACGACGACGACGAAGGGACACGACGGACCAAAGAGAGAAAGAGAGAATCTGAGAGAAAATGAGAAAAAAAGTCTCGGGCATTAAGTTATGCTCGAGACTTCCACCGACATAACAGGGTTATTACCGACGGAATTTTCATCGGTAATACTTTTGGCGGGATTCCAAATATCATCCGTTGGTAATAAGATATTACCGACAGAATATCGGTCGATAATACTATATTCTGCCGGTGAAACATCACCGACGGAATAAGCTTTCACCGACGGATCTTAAGTATTACCGATGAAAATTCTGTCGGTAATATTTTGGGAGGGATTTCAAATTTTATCCGTCGGTATTAGCATTTTTCGTCGGTGATAATCTTTCACCGACGGAAAATCCGTCGGTAATACTTTTTGACCGTTCACTTTAAACCTTAATTAATTTTTTAATAAATTTTCATTTATTATTTATTAAAAACCGAGAAAAAACTATTACCGATGAAAATTTCTTCGGTAAAAGCCAATTTCGTCGATAAAAAATGTGAACTGACGAAAAGTATTACCGACGAAATTGACTTATTACCGACGAAAAATTCATCGGTAATAGTTTTTTGACCGTTTAGTTTTTTTATTATTATTTTTTTTATTAATGCTTTCGAAAATCTCGTATTATTTTCACCGACGGAATTTTCGTCGGTAATGCTCGTAATTCCGTCGGTGAAAATTTGGTGGGAAACTAGGTTTTTCGCGCCAAACTTTTACCTATGGAATGAATCTGTCGCTAATATTCCGTCGGTAATATTCTTTTTCCGTCGAAAATACTGAAAAAATTCCTTCGGTGATAGGCCAATACATTACCGACGGAATTTCATCGATAATAATCAAAATTCGAACGGTAAAGAATTTTTTTACCGACGAAAACATTCGGTCTATAAATCAACGTCTTCTTGTAGTGGAAGGATTTTATGGCCCAACCATCTTATGTGCCGATGCTTACAGGTTATTGTTTTAACTTGTGTTGTTCTAATCACAGGATTATCAATATATTGTGGCACATTTCATATTCAGTTTGAATATGCAACCCAATTATTAACAAATTTACATATTCATGTTTTAAGTTATCGAGCTGATCTTTTGAAAAGAAGTAAGATACATTCAGTGTTGAAAATTCTTTATTGCTTTTTTGAAGTTCTTATTACAGGTCTTTTTTTCTTCTTATGTTTTTCAAGTACAAATCATTCATTAAAAGTGGTAATTATGTGCATTTGTTGATGAAAACTGACAAGGAGACCTATCTAAGGGTCGGGTAACTTGCTTGATTTGGTTTGGGTAGAGTTTTTAATGATTTAGGTCGATCCGACTCGGCCTGAATCACTGTTTAAAGAATAAAAAAATATTTTTGATTTAAATTTAATTATTAATATATAAATATTAATATAAAATGATTTTTTAATTATTTAGTATTATTTAAATAGTAAAACAGACCGATGGATAGACCCAAAGTTAGGTCTGGTTAAAAGAAATAAAATTTCTCAAGCCGCGACCCTGCCCATGAGCTAGTCTACTGACACGGATTTGAAGCTTATATATCTTGATCATACTTTTTAATTTTATCCCGTTTTAAGGTTATAAGAATGGATTTATATTTGATAAACTATCAATCTATATCTAAACTGACAGTGAACCATATAATGCCACCTATTAAAAGGTTAAGTTATTTGTATTTATTTTTAAGGGTTTTTATGTTTATTTATTAATGAGGTGTTATCGTATGATGCATTGACAGTGTATAAATTTATACACTGACAGTGCGTCAAATATAAACCCTATAAAAAGGTGATTCAAAGTTTCTTTTATCCAACACTGACACCTCATTAAAAAGCTAATCCCTAACCCTAACCACTAACCCCTAACCTCTAACTACTAACTCTAACCACTAACCCCTAACCTGACAGATGGCATCGTAGGATGCACCTGACAGTGTATAGCCTATACAATAACAGTGCATCAAATATATATTTTTTTAATACGAATGTTCAAGAACTGCAAGACAAGGTAATTGACAAATAATCTACACGTTTAAATTCCACTTTTATGAAGGGGAGGCGCATGTTAAGGATTTGCTCTAGACTTATGTTAGCAGGTCTTACAGCAGTTGAGAAAATTCCACGGTTTTCCCCATTCCCTTCATTTTCACACCAAATTCTCGATCAATTCCAGTTTTTTTATTCTTCTTGATTTTGCTGATTCCATCTGGTCTCATACAAATCTTTCGCTTCAAGCGCCATCCAACATTCGTTTTCGGTTCACCCAAAATTCTTTTGGCACGAAGGTTTAGTTCTCCAAAGTTTCTAAGATTCTTTCTTCCTTGGATTCAACCTTCTGTTAGAGCTTGTGTAAGGATCTGTTTCTACGATGGCTGCTAATGGTGATACGGTGGCCCTTCCATTGAAGAATCTTGATTTGAATATGGTCGACCAAGCTCGAGAACGGCCTTTTGCAGGAAATAGATTTGAAACTAGACCTGTAATTCGTGTATCCGTATTGTGTTTGTGTATTATTTTATCGTGTCATAATCGTATTTAAGGTATTTTATAGTTATATAAATTTTAATACATTAGTAATTCGTATTATATATATTTTGAGATATTCATGTATTAATGTCGTGTTCGTGTTATTTTTTCTCATATTGTGTCTAATATTGTCATATTTATTTGAAACAATTATAACTGTTTTTCACTACAACATAGACCTGTTCATAGGCCGAGCAGTCCGACAGGTCCGATCCGTATTGGGCCGGACCTAGGTTTGATACTTTTATTCCAGGTCAAACCTGGATAAAAAATATAAAAAAAAAAAAAACTGAATCAAGGTCCGACTCGACCCGATCCATGAGAGATCTACTACAACATAACTTAATTTTAAGGGTACTTTTTTTTTATAGGATTCATAAAAATGCCAGACTTTCTTATTTTATTTTATTTTTTATTCAAATAAACTGTTTCTGATGGCCCAAGTTTTAAGGGCACTTTTAGTCCACAATAATAAAAAAAAAAAAAAAAAAAATCAGGTTTGCTCTCTCACTCTCCTTCTCCTTTACGATTTAAGGGCACTTTACAATTTCTCTCTCTCTCATTTCTTGTCTAAAGAAATCGTCTGCTTACCGGTATAATTCGGTCTGCTCTCTCTTTTTTAAATTCAAAACCAGTCTCCAAATCCCTAATTTTTTATGATTTCCATTTCCATTTCAGGTTATAATCGATCCTCATTATATCCCGATCATGAAACCATTCTTGAAATCTGATTTCCATTTCCATTTCAGGTTTCTCTCTTTCTCTCTTTCTCCATTTCCATTTCCTCATCTTGGTCAATCCTCATCTCCATCATCGTTGTTTCTTCAACAAGGTTTTTTTTTTGCAAAATTAAATTTGTTTCCTCATTTTGATTTTCCTATGAACCAAATGACAAACCCTGATTTTTTTCCAGTCGAGCTTAAATCTTATTTGGTTTCGCTCAAGAGTTGTTTCACTTAAGATGTTCTTGTTCTGTTAAGCTCAAGCCTAACCTAGCTCAGGTCAGTTTTAATTTCTAGATTTTCATTTTGATTTGTGATGACACTGTTGTTTTCTACTTAGCTAGATAGACAAAACTACTACTGCTCATTTATCCCGTATGAAGGAGCTGACTTTTCTGTATTCTCTGTCTTGGTAGCCTAATTAAGTTAGGCAGGGTCCATATATGCATGAATCGGTCGACACTTTTGCTTTATTCTGTATGTAAGCATCTAAATTCCTTTTTTTTTTTTAAAGATTTTGATTTGAAACCATTCATTCTGGAGTGATACTATTAAGATATTTTAAGTGAACATTTATGAGTTTGTAGTCAAATCTGGATGATGATTTAAACTTTAATTTTCAAAGAATCCTCATTATTGTGTGTCGCAATTTAAAAAATAACAAGTCTAATCGCAAAACTTTATTCGTTAAGTGTAACATTTAGAGAAACAGAGAAAAAGATGACTTAAATCCTCTTGAAATAAAATGAGGGTTTGAAAACAATCTCGAAAAAGAAATGAAGTCGCCACCAATTTTTTTTGGCTAGGTGTGATCGACCACCTATTAAAACCGAATTAAAATATTTTTTAAAAACCAATTTTGAAGTCTGCACTTTTAAACCAGAAAAATCAAAGAAACAGGTTCGGAAGTCGGTTACGTGCGGGAAAGGATTAGCATCCCCACAACGCCCGTATAAAACGGTACCTTATTAATCGTGTATTATCTCGAGTTTTGATAAAAGTCGGTTTTAAAATTGACATTTTAAAATAATTCCCATTTTTAAAGAAAAATAATCCCATCTCTAGTTGAAAATGATCCGAAATTTATTAACTCAAAATTTTCTTATATTCTCCAACAGACCCGGCAAAACATAGAAATTTTTATTTACTTAGAAAATCTTCGAATCACTCTTGTTTTTGAAAGAAAGATATTCCGTTGTTACTGATAATTGATGATATCCTCCCCGACAAATTGGTAGAGAACTCATGAATTATTTTAACTCGGGAATAACCTTATTTTATTGAAAATTATTATCTTTATTGCATTAGAAATCATTTAAAAAAGATGGTTATGAATATACAAATCATTACTAATGATATGGAAAAAAAAAAAGTGAATAAATGGCATATGGATTAATGACATGGCGTGCTTGACATGACAAAATTTAGATGACATGACATAATCTAAATGACATGGCAAAAGAAATGATGACAAGGCAAAATGTACAAAATGGCATTATTATAGAATATCCATGTTTACATCATAACCAAGATAACAACATGAAATTTAAATCAAAGCAATGACATCACTATGCAATATTCATACATATAGAATTTACATGACTAGGATAGTAAAAATTAGATATCATGGAATAGGCATGAACATGAAAAATACAATGCATAGAAATGTATTTCTCCATGAAGCAAGGACATCCGTATACCTAAAAAGGTATCTGACTACCTTTGGAAGAGACCTAAGTTGGATTTTCTAATTTGGACTCGGGTATAAAAAATGCAATTTTTGGTTTTAAAGAAAATGACCAAACCCCCATTAAAAAGGTCTAGTTTTCCCAAGTTTTGAAATCCGGGTTGACCACCCTTGACCTGACTTTTATAAAATCAAATTTTATGATTGAAATGACATGGAAATCACCCCCTAAGACAGTAACTAATGTCCCAAATCAGCTTCCTCTTAATATACTAATAAAAACAGAAAATTATTATCTTTTTAAAACAAATCTGACTCCCACATACAGTTTTGAAACCCGATTTTTTTTACCCTTTTAGAAAATTTCAAAAAAAATTCTGAAAAAATTAGGATAGACCTATAACATGTTGATCTACATAGGAAAAAATCAGCTTAATTTTTGGAGAAAGGGAACCAAGACCGAAATTTTACCAAAGTCAGAACAGTGAGTTAAAACTGCTTTGTCAAAAGCCATTTTTTCAACTATGATAAAAAAAATCTAAAAACTGTGAAAAAAAATACCATGGAATCCCCTAAATGACTACTGCTGTGGTAAAAAGATCATATTATTTTGACCATGGATGAGTAGTGAAATAAAATCACAAAGTCAGAATACCCAATCTAAACTATTAATTTTCCACAAGCATGCTCAAAAGAGCATGACTTTGAGCTATTGATTGGCTTAAGTCAAAAATCAAGTGGGGAATGTAGAGATGCATGAACAAACAACAAGATGAGTGCATGAAATAAGTGGCATGATATATGCATGACCTGGGTTCTAAGTGGCATAGCAAAATAACCTAGAATGCTAAATGATATGGAAAAATAACATGGTACATGAAAATAACCTAATGTCTAAATGGCATGTGTCGCAACCTAAAAAATAAAAAGTCTCATCGCAAGACTTCATTATTCGTTAAGCGTGACATTAAAAAAAAATCGAGGAAAAATCGACTTAATTCCTTTTGAAAAATGAAAGTTTTGAAAATGACCTTGAAAAAGACATGGAGTCGCCACAAATCTTTTTTAGCTAGGTGTGATCAGCCACCTATTAAAACTGATTTTATAAAACATTTTAACATTAATTAAAACATTTTTAAAACCAATTTCAAGTCTGCGTTTTAAACAAGAGAAATCAAAGAAGCGGGTTCGGGACTCGGTTACATGTGGGGAAGGATTAGCACCCCCACAATGCCCGTATAAAACGGTACCTTATTAATCATGTGTTATCTCAAGTCTAGGTAAAAAGTCGATTTTTAATTTAGTATTTTAAGTTAATTCCCAATTTAAAGAAAAATAATTTCATTTTTAATTGAAAATGATCCGGAATTTATAAATTCAAAATTTTTCTATTTCCCCAACAAACGTGGCAAAATATAAAAAAATTTATTAGTCTGGAAAACTTTCCGAATCATTCTCATTTTTAAAGAAAATATTCCGTTATTAATGATAATTGATGATATCCTCCCCAACAAATCCGACAGAGAACTCATGAATTATTTTAACTCAGGAATATCTTTATTTTATTGAAAATCATTACCTTTTTCAAAATATTTTAAAAAATATGAATATGAATATGTGTGACATAAATAAAATGACATAGCAAAGTCTAGATAATATAATGCAACCTAAATGGTATGATATAATTTAAATGTCATAGTATATTCTAAATGAAATGAAATATCCTAAGTCATATGATATATTCTAAATGAAACGAAATGACCTAGGTAACATGATATATTCTATATGAAATATAATATCCTAAGTCACATGATATATTCTAAATGAAATGAAATGACCTAGGTAACATAATAAATATAAATGATATAGCATATAATCTAAATGATATGAAATGACATGAAACATAAAATAATGCTATCATGTAATATGCATGAAAATAAAAATAAAAATAAAAATAATAATGCATGAACATAGTATATACTAAATAATATGACAAAAATAACTAAATAAAAAGCATAGGATATCATGAAATATTCAAAAACCATATAATAAACAACATAACATCAAAAATATAAATAAAAAATAATAACAACACCATAGAAATCATCATAGCAAAAGAATCACATATTATATAGTATGCATGAATATGGAAAATGCAATGCATGAGAATGTATTTTTTCTTTTAATTAAGAAAATCTGTGTATCTAAAAAGATATCCGGCTATCTTAGGAAAATATATCAAATTAAATATTCTAAAACCAAAATACTTTGTGATTGTTTGGAAACAATTTTGAAAAGCTTATAACGGAAAGAAATTTAGTTATATGGGACATCGTCAGTGGTTAGATGAAAATCATAGATTTAGATTCCAAAAACATGTCTTTGATGGCACTGAAGAGTTAAGAGAAGCACCTGAGACCATGATTGGGTCGGATATCTTCTTGATGTTGAAAGATATCAATTTCACTTATGGAAAGATGAATCAAACAAGTAGCACACAGTCAATGAAAAGATCGAGGGAGATGTTTGAAGGTGATGTTGATATTCAGAGTGATGAGGAGTAAGATGAAGAAGATGATCCAAATGAGGCGGATTTGTAGAAAAAAAAGAAGTATTTTTTTTTTGAGTTACCTTATTGGGAGCATAATTTATTGTGTCATGACCTTGATATGATGCATATAGAGAAGAATGTTTGTGAAAATATCATCGGGACAATTCTTAATGTGGATAGAACATCAAAAGACAACTTAAAGAGTTGGCTTGACCTAGTTGACATGGGAATTTTCCGTGATCTTCATCCAAAATTACTTCCTAATGGAAAATCACAGTTGCCTCTTGCTTGCTTTAGGATGTCTAAAAAAGAAAAGGACGTCTTCTGTAAGGCGTTGAAAGATATGAAGGTCTCGAATTCGTATGCCTCAAATATATCAAGATGTGTGAATGTGAAGGATTGAAAGCTTTCTTCCTTAAAGTCATATGATTACCATATCTTGATGCAAGACTTACTTCCAGTTGTTTTACGTTGTTCTATGTCAAAGCAAGTGACTTCTTCTATAATTGAACTTAGCAATATAATGAAAGCTATTTGTCGCAAAGTTCTCAAGGTTGAAGAGCTTGAAAAACTTAAAGATCGAACGGCTCTAACTTTATGCCACTTAGAGAAGATTTTTCTTCCATCATTCTTCATTATAATGGTGCATTTGGTTATCCATCTTCCTTATGAAGAAAAGTCGGTGGACCAGTTTTTTATCGATGGATGTACCCATTAGAGAGGTATACTTTGCTAATTAGCTTATTATACTTTTATCTTAAACATAGCGTTTAATTACACATTAAGATTGTTATGTATTCTGTTTTAGGTTTTTAGGAAAGTTAAAAGCTTATTGTCGGAACAAACGCTATCCAGAAGGTTCAATTGCTGAAGGATATTTAGTGGAGGAGTGTATGAAATTTGTGCAAGTTATTTGGAAGATGTTGAAACAATATTTAACAGACCGGGAAGAAATGGTGGGCTCACATATAACAACTTAGCTGAGAATACTTATTTGAAAGTTTTGGACAACCAATCGGCAAAGTTGAAGTGGTTGAGCTAGATGATAATTCTTGGGCACAAGTGCATCGATATGTGCTTTTCCATAGTGATTCACTGGAATCATTATGCACGTAAGTTTTAGTATAATTTTTAATTTAACAAACAGTTTATAAAATTTTTGCTCTTTCACCTAAAATGAGTACTTTTATGATAGTGAATATAGAAGCTACTTGAGAGGTTGTTTACGTTCTCAAAGATCACAACTTTGCGAGCTTGATACGTTATTTACGAAAAAATTTCACGAATTGGTTAGGAGAAGTTGTAAGTAACACAACTATTTGTGATTTTATTACGATCAATCTATTGTTTAATATATAAATTAAGGGTTTGCCTTTGCGTTTCTTGTAATAGGTTTGGAGTGGAAGGGATGTTACTAAATAAGTTAAGTGTCTTTCACAAGGACCAAATAGAATAGTGAAAAGATACAGTGCTTACATCATTAATGGATTTAGATTTCATACTAAATCCCGTGAAAGATTTAGGAGAACACAAAACTGTGGAGTTGTTGTTTCTTCTTTAACAACAAGCTATGCTAGTGCTAGAGATAGTAATCCAGTAGAGAGAGATGTTGATTATTATGGAATTCGTAATGATATTATTGAGTTGGATTACTATGGCAAGTGGAAGGTCGTGTTATTTCGATGTGATTGGGCTGATGTGAATACTAGTAGAGGTGTTAAAAAAGATCAGTTCGGATTTACAATGGTGAATTTTTCTAGATTAATTCACACCGGACAATAACTAATTGACGAACCTTATGTTTTTTCATCTCAAGTCAAACAAGTCTTTTATTTCGAAGATCCGAATGATGCGGGTTGGTATGTTGTACTCCGTAACACACCTAGAGACTTGTTTGATATGAGTGATCAATGTAGAGATGATATTGAACAAAGAACTGAATGCTTGCCT
The DNA here is from genome assembly GCA_030761205.1 of Fremontodendron californicum. Taxonomy (NCBI): domain Eukaryota; kingdom Viridiplantae; phylum Streptophyta; class Magnoliopsida; order Malvales; family Malvaceae; genus Fremontodendron; species Fremontodendron californicum. The sequence goes on along the minus strand of JAULJL010000023.1, from coordinate 5,067,095 downwards.
TTTATCGATCAGAACTTGGATGAAAATATCCCTAGTACCAATATAGATGTTCAGTGGGTTCGTGAAGATGTTGATGAAGACATTTATGAAGCTTGATAAAAAAAAAACTGAATTTAGTAAGATTATCTTGACACAAATACTGTGTATATAATATGCTTTTATACTTTAAATATTATTATTAATGTTCTTTACATTATAGTATTTTATTCTTATACTAATGTTGTTTACTTAAAATTGATGCAGATAGCATGCCGAGGAGAAGATTAAGGGATATCAATATCATTCAAACCAGTTCAGAATCGGCAGGTGCTACTGTTGAGGGCGACAATAGAGTGACGCCTTCAGAGATGCCGAATTCGTCTACTGTAGATGCTAACACAGAGTTGCCTACTACCTCCACGGCTGCAGAAACTGTAGTTCATACGAACTTGAATATAGGTATCGTGTTACAGAGGTGTTAAAATTACACAAAATTGTTTGACTAAAACAGGTTGGACAATTGATAATATATTTGCTTTTGTATAGTTGATAATGCTGGACAACGCAGAACTCGTGGTCATACGATATTAAAGGAGTTATGGGCACTACCTCCTGAAGAGCGTATTGTTGTCGTAGCAAATAATAAGCAGCAGCCAATTGGTCTGGAAGCACAACTATTGGCTAGCTTTCTTGGCCTGATTGCTCGAAATGGGATGAATTGTCCAATTCATTATAAGTCATGGCGTGACGTGCCGAATATTGAGAAGGTCGAGATGTTAAAGTTTATTGAGGTATAAGCCTTTTAAATTAGTATTGCATTAATTTTAGAATTTTAATTATGATTGAAACTAACTTTGTACAACTTTTCCATTTCAGTCAAGATTTTCTTTGCAGATTCCAACATCATTTGTTCTGAAGTCATTAGGGAAAAAAATGGAAAAACTATAAGCATGACTTGAAGAAAAAGTATTTCGATCGAAATACTGATCTTAATGTCTTACTACAAACCATACCGCGTGGTGTGGTTATGTGGCAGTATGGGAGATTAGTTAGATTTTGGTATTCTAGAAAAGGAGAGGTATCATTTATAATTTATTTTGGTCATTTACTTATAGTACTTGATATAATACAATTGTATGAAATATGTATACATTAATAATGTTTGTGTCCAATGCACAGGAACGAGAGAAGGTAAGGGTAAGCAGTAGAAAGCAACAGAAATACAGTCACACGAGTGGATCAAAACGCTTTGCCAGAAAAGCTAATGAAAAAGTAAGTATTAATTCATAATATATTATTATATTAGTGTTAAGTACATTTGATCTCGTAATAGGATAAGATTGTCCAACAGATCGCAAGATTTGAAGTTGCCATAATATTTGTTTTGTCAGATAATTATTTGTTGTCAATTGTTTTAGTTTAATTATTACTATTTTGTAGGAACTTGAGCAGGGGAAAAATAAGACGGTTGAACTCTTTCAGTTAACTCATACTAAGAAGGATGGATCCTATTTGAACGTCGAGACTCGAGATATTGTGGTATATTTTGTTCAAACTTGTTTTTATTTACAAATATATTACACAAAATATTATTAATTTTATTGTTTTATAGGAGAAAGCCCGGGATAAAATTGCTTAGTATCAAGCCGGAGCATCGGATGCTTCATCATTGAATATGCAAAATGTCGAGAATCAAGTATTCACTGAAGTAGCTGGGAAATAACGACATGGACGGGTTCGAGGTCTCAGACTGGGTCCGACACCATCTAGCTACTATGGAATTGGTTCTCAACGGTTTACTGCTTTTTCTTCACAAAATTGTAGTGCATATGAAGTTCAAATGCTAAGAGAAGAAATACAAAATATGCATAAACATTTTGTGGAGAAGGAAGCAAAGAGAGAAGTAGAGATGGCAAGGAAAGAAGCAGAGATAGCAAATATTCTAGCAGAGAGACAAGCTGAGAAAGAAGAAGAGCAACGAAGATATGAGGAGCTGCAGACACAGTTTCAGTCATTGATGAATTTAGTGTAGCAAAAGTTTTCAGCAGGCTCAACGACTTCTCAAAATCCTCCATCTCAAGTAATATAATATCTTCGTTGTTAATTATCTTACTTTTATAACTTAATAAATTACGTATTTTAACTTTTTTTAGTAGGGCTCATAAGAACAACTTGCTGCGGAGAAAACGTTCTTCTTACGACTGTCCTCCAACTTTTAACATTTGTAACTTGTAATTTTTTAAGTTGTAAATGGATTTGATGTATTAGGTAATACATTCGTTGTACGGTTGATATTTTATATTAAATATATCTTTATATTATTTTTTTATATATAATTTGTGTTGTTTGTGTATTGTTGGACAGTTCTATAAATAGTAATGCAGGTATTATTGATAAATATAACTTTTTAAACAAAATAAATAGTAATAAAAAAAATTACTCTGCATATTTAGCAGCGTTTCAAGAACAAAACGTCGCTAAATATCTAATGTAAATATAAAATCTTGGCAATAATTAGCGGCGTTACAAGAACCTAAACGCCGCTAAAAATTTAGAATTAGCTACGTTTGTGCTCTATAAACACCGCTAAATATATCTGTTTAGCAGCGTTTTAAAATATCAAATGCCGCTAAATCCCCATGTAGTACCACTTTCTGACATTCTATTATGGCATTTTTAAACGCTGGCTATGTACCTACAAACGCCGCTAAACTAGCAGCGTTTTAGGTACAAACACCGCAAAATATCCCGGCTCGGTATTTATCGACATTTATTACGGCGTTTCTTTAGAATGTCTCTACTGTTTTAGCAGCATTTATAAATGCCCTTATTCTTAAAAAAAGAAATTGTTGCCATTAATGTGAAAGACATAAAAGCAAATAACCTAAGGGTAAAAAAGTCAACTAAGAGCAAAACATGTAAAGTTACACGTGGTGCTTAAGACGGCTAAAGAGTGGACTAATTTGAAGCCATCCACCAGATATAATCTAATACAAATTTATGTGTGTATGAGTAGAGGTTCTGTTTATCTCAAATGGGTTAAAAGCTTTAATTTCTCTTAAATTTGATATCAAATTTTTGAACCAAAGTCTTTGATAAAGACGAGACTTTAGATTTAAAAACAGTTCTTTATTTTTGATATATAAATTATTCATGTGGCACTGGCAACTCCAAATATATCCAAACGAAAATGTTAGGGGTGACATCCACACCGTTCACAGTAGTCAAGTACCAACTGAGATGACATGTGTCAATTAATGTGAGGGTTGAAGTGTATAAAAAATGTTTAGTTGGAAAATCCTTTGTTTTTGTTTTGGATACGGAGGGGCATTTACAAATTATTTTAAGTATTTCCGAATTTTTTGAAATATTTCAATGATATATTTGAAAATTTAAAATTATTTTTGGGTATTTTTGATAATTGATTATTTTATTTTATTTTATTTTTTGGAAAACTTTGAAGAGAGAAACACGTGAATAATGAAAGGAGGTGGAAACTGGAAATTGGGAGTTGTATGGGTCGAATTTGGCTCTCCATGCACGAGATAGGTAGGGAGTCTAATCTCAGCGGGTCGAATATTTTTTTTTTTAATATTCAAATTTAATCAGAATTTATAAATTTGTTTTAAAATTTGAATCCATTTATTATACGTATTAAATCTGAATATTACTATCCGAATTCGAATTAAATAACATCATTCATCGGATATCCGAATCCGCTAAATATCTGAATTCAATAAGTAAAAAAATTAAATAAAAATATAAAATCAAATAAATATTAATTTTAAATTTGAATATAATAAACGGATAATGGATTCGGATATCTGAATCCAAATTCGCAAAAATAAACGAATTCGGATAGCAGATTCGGATATCCGAATCTGTTATCTGCATAAGTAATGTAGATTCGGATAATGGATATCCGAGGTTTCATATCCGCATCCGCTCCGAATCCGTTGCGGATAGTAATTATTATATCCGAATCCGAATTTTATCCGAATCAGTAATATCCAATCCGCAAAAAGCAGATCGAATAATTGTAAATATCTGAATCTGCACTATCCATTGCCATCCCTAAAGGAGCTAGCTCAGCTCCAATTGTCGGCATCAACGCTGAAAGAGAGAGAGAAGAGAAAAGAAAAATATGAAAACATAAAAAAAAATAAAAAATAATATATTTAATTTATAATATTTAAAATAATTAGTATTTATTTTTATTATCATATGATTCATTAGTAAAATATATATTTTTTGAATAAAAAAAATATATTTTTTAAATTCAAGTTAATAAAAAATTCCAACAAAGTAATTAATTTAATTTATAATATTAAAAACTTTAGTATTTGTTTTTGATTATAGTATCAATTATTAGTAATTATTTTCTTGTATTTAAATTGAAATATATTTTAAAAAAAATAAGTTTGAAATAAAAATTATAACAACACTTTGTATTTAATTTATAATATAAAAAACTATTAGTATTTATTTTTTTTATTATAGTATGATTTAATAGTAAATTTATATTTTTTAATTTTCAAATAGAAAATATATATATTTTAAAATAAATAAAATTAAAAAATTCAACCAAATCAATTATGTACGCATCAAGAAACAAGTGTCTAACTTACATATTTGTTGCCTAATTGACACTTAACCTTAAAGTTAACATAAAAATTGACAGAATGATTTTTCGTTACATTTCTTTTTGACTTTTCAACTAAATAAATGCTAATCATAATAAATATAATGTTGGATTTTAATTTTGCTTGTGAAGTTAAAAAAATTTATAATTGATATATAAGATAATAATCTTATATATAATGTTTATATTTTACTATTGTTAATTCAAGTGTATATAAGCAATCCAAGAGAGAGTGAATTGGACTTTAATTTTGTTTCAAAAATAAAATTTCAATAAAAGTAAATAGGAGAATGACAATAATAATAATAATAACTAGTATGTGTCCCGCACTACGTTGCGGAAGCTCTATTTTTTTTTTAAATAAATTATTTTTTTAAAAATAAATTAATTGATAAAATATTATGTTTAAAATATTTTATAAATATTTTTAAAGAAAATATTTAAAAAGGATATGATTTTTTAAAAATATTTAAAAAGTAATAGAAAATATTGTTTTATAAATTACCTTCACAAAATTCGGTGTATAATAGGAAAGAAATATTGTCAAAAGGCTTAACATTGAATACAAGATAAATTAAATTTTTAAAAAAAAAAAAAAAAAAGGCTGTGAAAATGTTAGCTTTTCTTACATTTAAGAACGCTATGAATTTAATTTTCATTAAATTCTAAATATAAACCCTTATCCATACTAACCATAGTTAACCACTTAAAAAAATGAGAAGGATTTGGACCTATCCCTATTTTTCTTCTAGGATTAAGAGGCCAGTCATGTGCACCCAACATTATTGTAGCATTTTTATTTTTCATATTATAAAATAAAATAATATTAATAAATAAATACTTTAATATACTAAAAACAAAAAAATAGTCTAACTATTTAAAAAAAAAAAAAGAGACAAAAGAGTATGAATATATGGTAAATAGAGTAAAAGTAAAAATTTTAATCTTTGTTGATAAAATTCACCTCTTTAAAAAACCACCTTCTCTCTTCTCTATATCTTTCTTTTCCTCATATTTATCTTTGCAACGACTCCGTTAAGAGCACTTTTGGATTTGTATATTAGGGTTTGAAAACCTAAGCTTCATTTTTCTTTCTTCTCTAGCCCGCCGCCCTTTCTGTAACCTCAAAAATCCTAATAACCACCTTCCTCTATTTTGACTATTATCAATTCGAGATAAGCCTATCTTTTACTCTTTTCCTTCTATTCTTTCTTTTTCTAACTTAGTTTCACAAAAAAGAATTGAAAACTCTCATGATACACAAAAAAAAATTAAATCCCCACCTGTCTCTAAATCTCTAGAAAACCCTGTTTTTCCTTCTCAGACTCCTTTCATTATTTTCTTCTTTGATTATACCCGAAACAGAACCCCTTTAAGCAAAATCCCAAAAAATATAGCCTAGATTTTTCTAAATTTTTTGTTTAGCTGCAAAAAAAAAAAAAAAAAAATTGTATGTTGTGTTGCTTTCTCTTGTAAAGAGGATTGATGCTGGTATTTAAATTTGAATTTTTGCCTATCATCGGATTTTACTTTTTTCTTTATTTTACATAAGAGTTATTTTTTAGTTTTTTTATTTATTTATGGGCTGCATTTTTTTAGACTTTTTTTCCTTTCTCATCTTCTTCTCTTTCCCCCTCTTCTGCTACCGTTCTTCTTTTTTTTTTTTTTTTTCATCTTTTCTTTTAATCTCTTAAATAAGTAAAAAGTCTAAAATATCAATAACAATTGAAAAATACCGTCTTTTTCCTATCTTTGGACAGCTGTCAATCTCTTATGAATGGGATAGTTTTAAAATATAGGTATGGATAATAATAATAATAATAATAATAATAATAATAATAATAATAATATATACAATTTAGCACTCCGGATCTTACAGGAATTCTAGTCTTCCTTGTTTGAAGATCAGATATACAGGTTTAGGATTTGCTTACATTGATAAAGGGTACACTGGTTCTTTGTGGTTATTTTTATTAGGTTTAGAAGTCTTTAAATTGTTTGACCAAGACTATCAGATTTTCGATTGCAAGGGCTTAATAGGGGTCAGGCATTTAGGCTCGAAGGGTAGTTGGAAACTCAGATTTTTGGATCTATTTTGTTGGACTCAAGTGTTTTTCTCTAATAAATTATCATTGTTGTTAAAAAAAAAGTAGAACTTGTAATTAAATGGAAAATAAGGGATAGGAAATTCAAACTCAAATATTTATAGAGATTCGATCTTTCTCGAAAGATACCTACATCTTCTCCCTTAGTTTCCCCTTGTCAAATAATTCAATCCATTATATCAAAAATCGGTTAAAGAATCTAGGCCGTCTTTGTATTATAGTCAAAAGTGTATTTTAGTTGTTATACTATATAAGTGAGTAATTTAATCCTTGTACGCTTTAAATTAGTGCAAAGAAGTAAAATTGGTAACAGTGTTAATGGAAAACCGTATAAATGTTGACATGGACATGTGAAACTAACAGAAAAGATGACTTGGAAAAAAATGATGATGTGTCAAATTTTTTTACTCAGGTGGAATTTCGAAAAACATATTTTTTTTACTACAAATCCCTCCCTTACCCGTAAAAACATGTCATTATTTTTTTTCCAAGTCATCTATTCTATCAGTTTCAAATGTACACGTCAGCATTTAAACAGTTTCTCATTAACACCGTTACCAATTTTACTTCTTTGCGCCAATTTTAAACGTACAATAAACTCATAAAACAGTGTGTATATACTCACAAAAAAGATGTCAAATTACCCATTACACGTCAGCATTGAATGAAATTACCCATTTCACAGCTTCAACTTAGCAACTGACTTCTACTACCGCTTTGTAGGAGGAGATATCCTAGATTTTTGGAGCTTAATAGCAGCATCACTACCCTTTTCCGTAAAGTGTTCTCATGGTTTATGAGCTCAGAGACTAAATAAAATCTGTCCCACACGTTTACACGCTACATTTGAACGTACAAAGGGAATCAATCTTTGCAATAAGCCAACAAATGACCAAATATTGAAATAACTCATAGCAATTAGAATAGCTTACCATAAATTTGTAGTCAGTAATGTGTAGATTTTGCATGAAAGCAGCAACCCACATTTCGTAATCATAACTATGCATTTTCAAGAATACTAAAATTATTATTCGATTACAATATGAAAAACTACAGTAAATAGTAAGAGAGTTATTATACCCATTGCTTTGCAGAGGAACCTTCTCTAGAACAACAATTTTCAACTTATGAAATGGCACTATTGGACTACCAACCAATGATGTCATAAGAGGGTCCTTAAACAATTTTGCACATGCGGAAATCTGTTCGAAGTGAAAGTTGAGAAAATTTTAACTGCCTCGTCGTAAACGAAATATCATGAATTAAAAAATATTCGCAATTGCCTAACAAAAATTGAGTAGAACATGTATTTATCTTACTACACGAGTGACATCCGCAACTCTTTTTGTATTTGCGACATTTTGCGGCAGTGTATCCAACACTTTGGCTTCCTTGTATAACATATCTATCATACACAAATTCCAATGCGTGTTCATCTCATTCATTGGTATAAAGATCTGCAACGAAATTACATACTAATTGTTAGCAGGTTATTACGTTATATAACATATTTAATTCCCTCAATGTCATGTTTTCGATAGTAGGCATATAAAAAATTTTCATGTCCTAACCCTATAACAGTCACTCAATGATCCCATATGAATGAATTGTCCTTTAAAACATTTAATGAGCTCTTTGGCATTACATTCTTTTGACAAGATATGACTCGACAAAGAATTAACATAAGGTTACCTTTTCTTCAAAAAATATAAACTAAACACAGAAACAAACAAATTAATATATACTCACAGAAAATGAGGCCAGAAAATACCATCTCTTTGTTGAAATAATCGAAGCTTTACAATATTACGCCATTGACTCACCTACAAGGTCAATAATCTAGGGTATGAACAATTCATTAAACACATTTAACTACTACAAATACAATGATGAAGTTGGACGAAACGATATATTAGACTTACAACTGAAGTAACCCATTCTTTTGGGCGCAACGAGCCAAATTCCTCGATTGATGCAAATGTTGCACCGAATTGGACAACAACTTCACTACAATATAAACTCATATAAAGAATAAAGAAAATTTCGAATAATATATGAATTTTAAATCAAAATATATCATCTATTTACCTGTCAACAACATTAATGTTCCATACATAATTGCATATTGCACTTTCAAGTTCATCTAATTCCCTCCGAATTTTGACAAGGACCCTCTTCGCGGTAACTTTGAAATATTTATTTATACAAAGATAGGGCATATGGTACTACTAATTAGTAATTATACATATCAGAATTATGTAATAACTGCAATTAAACATATATAAATTGTCTCAATATCAATCCATATTAAGTGTAAGCATTCAGAAAGATTGCAATGAAAGGCAAAACAAATATATGTTCTATAAGCATATCATGGCTACATGCAAGATTGGTCTAATCTGTCAACGGACATAAACAGTCCTGCGGACAGGAGTGCAAATATCACAACAAAGTCGATTTGCCTCATGTAACTATCCGACTAACATCGAAAGCAAATGTTGACCTTGACCTAACACTTTCGATTTTCTTGCCAGATTGACCCTATAATATGTAATCATATAAAATGCCATAAATAAAATATTTATTTTATTGCATATCTAACTATTATTGAATTATAAATAAGTAAATATATATACCTTCTTTTTTCGTGGGGCAGGACAACTTGAATTTGGATTGTTAATGGAGGTTGTCATTGGTATACTTAAATCTACATCTTTCTCTTTAGCTTTGCACTCAATGATCTCAATCTAGGACTCCAACTCATCAGCTGGTGTTTCAAGTCGGTGCTCTGCCCATCGACCTCAAAGATGCCTCCTTCCTCATCCGTTTTTTTCAAACTGGTTTCAACGACCGTTTTCACTTGGATGATTTCAATAAAAGAGCATTAACAGAATTCTTAATCGACTTCATGTTTCCCGACATTCTATTGATTTTTTCTGTCATATTTTCTTCGAGACTTTTCATCGACTTTCTTAAACTCTGAAAAATAAAGCCATTTGCATTTGCACCATGAAGCATCTGGGTTTTATTCAATATCTGCATCTGCATAAAGAAGCATTTGCATCAATCTAAGCCATTTGCATTTGCACCATGAGGCATCTGCATCTTATTCAACATCTGTATCTGCACCAAGAAGCATTTGCATCAATCCAAGCCATTTATATTTGCACCATGAAGCATGTGCATCTTGTTAAAGACATTTGCATCTGCATCATGAAATATTTACATCCTCTCTCAAAGCTTTCGGGTATAATTTTCAACACGTTTTTAAAAGTGAACAAGCCTTTGGTGGTGATAGCCGAATCTTCTGGAGGAGATATCCAAAATTTTACAATTTTAAAAGTGAACAAGTCTTTGGTCGTGATAGCTGAAGCTTCTAGAGGAGATATCCAGAATTTTACAAATGAGCAAGTCTTTTGTGGTGATAGCTGAAGCTTCTGGAGGAGATATCCAGAATTTTACAAATTTTAAAAGTGAGCAAGTTTTCAGTGGTGATAGCTGAAGCTTCTGAGGAGATATCCAGAATTTTATAAATTTTAAAAGTGAGCAAGTTTTCGGTGATAATAGTTGAACCTTCTGAAGGAGTTATCCAGAATTTTACAAATTTTAAAAGTGAGCAAGTCTTTGGTGGTGATAGCTGAAGCTTCTGGAGGATATATCCAGAATTTTACAAAATTTAAAAAGTGAGCAAGTCTTTGGTGGTGATAGCTGAAGCCTTTGGTGGAGATAACTAGAGTCTTACAATTTTAAAAATGAGCTAGTCTTTGGTGGTGATAGCCGAAGCCTCTGGTGGAGATATCCAGAATTTTACAGTTTTAAAAATAAGCAAGTCTTTGGTGGTGATAGCGGAAGCTTCTGGAGGAGATACCCAGAATTTTAAAACAGCTGACACCAAGACAAGGTAAGGCCCCGAGACCACCGTCGAGGTATTTTCTTCTCTTGCAAATCGAACTCGTTTCCTTAAGACGGGTCGAGCCATGATTAGTCAGGGAACTCAATTTAAAGACAAAATCTACTATTTACAACTTTTTCGAAAAGAAAAAAAATGAAAAAAATGAAAATGAAGAAAATTCTCTTTCCTTTTGTTTACATGTGATTTCACTAATCGGACAAAATTAGTGTTTATTTATCTTTGTCTAATTCCTGATTCTCAGCAATAGCCAAATAGGGGCAGCTGTAGACACCTAATTTTGTCCGGGCCCCTAAATTAGGTAAATTCTTCCTTGTGCTTTTTTAGAATGCAGAAAATCTCTTCTCAACCTGCCGATGGTACTCCAAGACTTTGTTTAGGAGGTGATCATGAAAAGTCAATCCGAAAAAGTCAATCTTGAAATTCAACCACCTAAAAAAGTCAACCCTTAATCAAAATCAAGATTTGAAGTTGAATTGAAAAATGGTGAAAGAATTTTGATAGTCCGTGGTCTACAATGAAAGATATGGAGTTCGGAAGATGGGTTATGGAAATTTAGTGAAAAAGAAACCCTAATTCGATAAATTTTGGGAAAAAGTGCTAAAATGATTAAATTGGTCAAAATTGGAGGTTCCAAATGGAATATAATCAATGACTACGAGTATTGGAAGGGCCAATTGGAAGCAGAACCAAAGGAAGAGTCAATTTGGAAGGAAAACCGAAAATTAGGGTTTTTGGTGGATTTTGCAAAATTCGGGAAAACTACAGAGATGGCCCGATTCGATAAACTTGATGCCCTTAATTGATTAAGAGTGAGTAAACAAAGATAGCCCAAGGCTCAGTTTGAAGTAATTCTAAGAAAAGAGTCGGTTGGAGGAAAAACGAAAAAACGAGGAAATTCCTGATATTGGAAAAAGGAAAAATCAAATCAAAAAGGAATTTGATCGTAAAAATTGGGCATTTTCGGACCAACTCCAATTCAATATATAACAAAGGCAATGGAAAAAGAAAATCTGGAAATCGGACCTGTTTTTAGTAAAACCAAGGTTTCGGGGGTTAAAGGGCAATCTTGGAAAATCCGAGAAAAATAGGAAACGAGCTCGAAAAATTATCAAAATCTCCAGATCTGAGTTTTATGTCATTTGGAAGAAACCGGAGAAGAAAAATCCGGAATTGGAGCTCATTTGAAAAATGGCAAAGTTCGGGTGCACTAAGCTGAAATTCCAGAAGATAATTTCCGAAAAAATAGGAAACGAGATATGAAAATTACCAAAACTTTTAGATCTCAATTTTATATTATTTGGAAGGTATTGGTGAAGAAAAATCCAGAATCATAGCTCATTTGAAAAATGGCAAAGTTCGGGTGTACTAAGCTGAAATTCTAGAAGATAATTTCGAGAAAAATAGGAAACAAGCTCGAAAAATTACCAAAACCTCCAGATCTTTGTTTTATATTATTTGAAAGAGATTGGTGAATAAAAATCCGGAATCGGAGCTCAAATGAAAAATAACAAAATTTGGGAGGCACCAATCTGCACTTTTAAAGAAAATTTCGGGAAAAATAGGAAACGAGCTCGGAAAATTTTGAAAACTTTCAGAACTGAGTTTTCTAGTGATTAGGAGGTATTGGAAAAAGAAAATATGGATTTGGGGTCTGTTTGCAATTTAATCAAGTTTAGAGGCTAAAGTGCAATTTTATCGAAGAAACCGAAAAGGGCCATTTTGCATTTTAAAAATAGAGAAGCTGCTAGAATTTTTAAGGCCATTCGGCCAGCCCATGAAGAAGAGGAGGATTGGCTGATTCTCTCATCCAAGGGCCTAAATTGAATAGCAAGGTGGTATTTTTATTTTTTATAGCCCTTGTAATCATGCCAAGTGGCCAAATGGATGAAGAGAAAGGATATGGTTAGGATTCTTGGACAGCTGGTTATGGTTAGGGGTTGATCACTTCATCCTATGGTTGCAAATTACATTTTTATCATCTTTGATTAGTAGCCTTTGGATCTTGCTAGCTAGGAAAAAAATGACAACATTATGACAACATCCTAGCATTTGGTTGGCCTATAAGTTGGAGGGGGTTTTCATTTTTTAGGAGGAGGAGAGATCAAATTTTTTTACAAGGGTTGTAGCTATTCTTGAGACAAAAGAGAGGGGAAAACGAAAAGAGAAAAAAAAAAAATTTCTTACTACTCTTTGATTTGGAAAGCTAAAGCAAGGTAGCTATTTTCTTTCATGCTCTCCTCCATATTTTGTTCATATGATTTTGTTATTTTTATTTTCTTTCATGAAATTTCCATCTTGCTGTTTGTTCATGCATTTCATTTCATTCCCACTTGATTTTTGACTTAAGCCAATCAATGGCTCAAAGCCAAGCTCTCATGAGCATGCTTGTGGAAAATTAAGATTTGTACAAGTTGGATTTTCTAACTTTGTGATTTTTTTATTAGGCAACCCTTGTCCAAATTATTAGAAATTTTTACCACTGATTGTAGGACGTTATAGGAGTCTCCAATATTTTTATTTTGAGTTTTGGACGTTTTTATCAAAGGTTTAAAAATATTTTTTAGTTAAGCAGTTTTTCACCCAGTGTTCTGTCTTTCATAAATTTTTGGGTAGGTAATCTTTAGTCTAAAATTAAGCTGATTTTTTCCCATAGAGGTCGACATGTTCTAAGTCTCTCATAATTTTTTTAGATCTTTTTGAAATGTTTATAGAAAGGCAAAAAAATAGGTTTTCAATACTGCTTGTGATAGTCAGAGTTGTTTTTTTAGAATTGATAACTTGTTGTTTTGGTGAATTCGGTCATAGTTCCCATCCTCCAAAAAATAAGCTGATTTTTTCCCATAGAGGTCAACATGTTCTAAGCCTCTCATAATTTTTCAGATTTTTTTGAAATGTTTTAAAAGGGTAAAAAAATCACGTTTTAAAACTGGTCAGAAGAGTCAGATTTGTTTTTGAAAATTAATAATTTTCTGTTTTGTTTAAGGCATTAAGAGAGGGCTGATTTGGGACATTAGCTACTATCTTAGGTTAGTTTCTAGGTCATTTTAATCTTGAAATTTGATTTTATAGAAGTTGGGTCAAGGGTGATCAAATCCGGGTTTTCAAAGTTAGAAAAATAGAGCATTTTTAAAGAGGAGTTTCGGCCATGGTGCCATTTTCATCCAAAAAATTTCAAATTGTTTTCAATTCAATCACAAAGTATCTTTGATTTAGAAAATCTGATTTAAGTATTTTCCTAAGGTAGTCGGATATCTTTTTAGATATATGGATGTCCTTATTTAAAGGAAAAAATACACTTTCATGCATTACATTTTCCATGTTCATGCATATTCTATGATATATAATTTTTGCTATGAATATTCTATAGTGATGTCATTGCTTTGATTTAAATTTCATTATGTTATAATGGTTGTTATATGATTATGGATTTTCTATGTTATTCTATGCTTCTTGCCTAGTCTTTAATTATTTTGTCATATCATCTAGGATTTATTATGTTCATGCATTGCCTTTTTCATTTTCATGCATATTTTATTATAATGTTATTTTATGTTTCTTATCATGTCATGTTATTAATTCTATTGCCATGTCATTTAAATTATACCATCTCATTTAGACTACGCCATGTCATTTAGATTATACCATGTCATTTAGATTTTTTCATATCATTTAGATTATATCATGTCATTTAAATTTTGCCATGTTATTTGGATTATACTATGTCATCTAGATTTTGCTATGTCATATTCTGCTATGTAATTAGTAATGATTTGCATATTCATCTTTTCTAAAAATGATTTTAATAAAGATCATGTTTTTCAATAAAAAAAAAAGATATTCCCGAGTTAAAATAATTCATGAGTTCTCCATCGGGTTTGCTGGGGAGGATATCATCAATTATTATTAATAAAGGAATATCTTTCTTTCAAAAAATGAAAATGATTCGGAGATTTTCCAAATAAATAAAAATTTCTATATTTTGTCGGATTTGCTGGAAAATATAGGAAAATTTTGAATTAATAAAATTCAGATCATTTTCAAATAAAAATGAAATTATTTTTCTTTAAATTGGGAATTATTTTAAATTACCAAATCTAAAACCAACTTTTACCTTGAGATAAACACGATTAATAAGGTACTGTTTTATACAGGCGTTGTGCGGGTGCTAATCCTTCCCCGCACGTAACCGACTCCCGAACCCGCTTCTTTGATTTCTCTGGTTTAAAAGCGCAGATTTTGAAATTGATTTTTAAAATATTTTAATTAATTTTAAAATGTTTTACAAAACCGGTTTTAATAGGTGGCCGATCACACCTAGCCAAAAACGATTGGTGGCGACTCCATTTCTTTTTCGAGATTGTTTTCAAGCCCTCATTTTATTTCAAGAGGAATGAAGTCATCTTTTTCTCTGTTTTTCCCCAATGTCACACTTAACGAGTAATGTCTCGCGATGAGACTTGTTATTCTTTTATGTTGCGACAATATGTATATATAAACAGTAAACAACAGTATATATTCGAACCGATATAACAATATATAACAAACAAAGAAACAGAAAAAAATCGTCTTAAGATTGTAAGATAATATTTGCTATATACTATATAATAAACATAATATATATATATAAAGTAACTTGATAAACATATATACTTTGAACTTGCATGTAATTACAGAATACACGGAACCGATTTACGAACACTTATATGAATTGATTTGAAAAAATCAATATCGAGTCAAGGTTGGACCTCTGACCTTAAGAAAAATTTTGCCTACCTCTAAGGTGCTTGCAGTTTGATGCAAATCGTCTCCTAGGCCTCCTCGATAACATTGCTCTAGAGGGCACACTCAAAGCAACTCAGCGAACCGAAAAATGCTAGACTCTCTCTCAATCAGAAAATAATTATGCAGTAAATTTGTGTGTATTAAACAGACTCTAAAAGTCTGAATTTATAGAGGGACAGAAGTCTGTTCGGAAAGGTGCACCAGTTGGAAGGAGTCTGTTCGGTCAGAACAGACACATCCCAAGAGGTGAACCAGTATGACTAATTTCGAAAAGAGACAACCAATATGCAGACCTGACTAGTTCAGTCCAGGACCGAACAGTCACAATTAATCGGACAGAAACAAGTTGGTCCGACTGGGCAGCAAAAAGAATAATGTTGGCCCAAGACCAAGCCTAGGTCTGGTCCTGTCCGACCCAGTCCAAGCCTGGCAACGACGGCGCGTGTGTGATCCAGCCTAAGTTGTGTAGGTCCTCATCCACCACAAAACTGGGGTGCCCCTTGGGATCCAACCCAACATGAAACACTAGCTTATAAATACTATAAGCTAAGTCATTCTTAGTTCTATATGGGATTGACAATCAACCACACCTTCAACCAACATTCTTCCTTTTCAAGTGAGTGTTTAATGAGACTAATTTCTCATTCAATCTTTGATATCAATTATGTATGTTAATGATACACCGCGTATGTAGTTACGACAGCCTATGTATTAGTATACGTATTTCGTATATATACACTCAAAATAATACATTGATATCCAACAGATGCATCATGCTCTGGTAAACGTCCTTCTCAGCTTATGGTCCTACGACTGCAAATTCCGATCCTCGTTCAACCAACAAAGTTCAGAATCTAGAACAAAAATATGAGACATATGCAAGAGAAAATTAAGACTGTGTGCAATCACATGAGCCAGCGGAACTTCTCGACCAAAAGGCAATGTCACAGAGCCTGGAGCAGGAGGCAATCAGGGCATTAGGACTGAGTGAGATAGGGTTTTCAACTTGAGATATTTAATTTTTTTATTTGAATAATGCATCTTTATTTTTATGCTATTGGATACGGATTTGATGCTTGTTTGAATTGAATGTTTATTTTGGGGTATTTGGATTTTATACCTTGGATTTCGATGTTTTTGTTGGGATGTTTGAATTGACTGTATATGCTCTTAGATACGAATATGAGATATTTGGATTTTGGATTTCATACTTTATATATACTTTTAGTGCTTAATTTTATTTCAATTTGATTGGTTATATTTTTCGATCATATATTTAAAAGGAATCTTGTAGTTGTGATTTATTGCATGGTTAATTACAATTTTTTATGGTTAATTACAATTAAATTCCTTAAGTACATATACCACTAATGAGGATGGTATATATTAAGCAGGATAATTGAAATATATTGTTATTACCATCAGTTTATTAACAAATTAGTTCATAAGCAACGAAAATGGTTATCTCCAATTAAGTTTTGCCAAAAAAATGACAAAATTTTGGGAACAAATAATGAGTGAAATGATTTTTATGACAAATTTATTTGACAAAAGTGACGGAAACAGAAATCACCAAAAAATATTTGTTATGGAAATATGTTGCTGAAGCAAGGAATTCTCTAAAAAATACACGGAATTCCAACGAAAACTCCGTTGCTAGTCAAGGTTTCTCAATGGAATTTTTGGCGGAATGAATGACCAAAATACATGGTAAAATAAAAATTGTATTAAATAAATTTTAAACAATTTATAAACAAGTTTGTTCATGAACATAAATGAACTGAACATAACTTTTCGAGTTCGGTTTATTTAATAAACAAACCTTAATATCATGTTCATAATCGTTTATTTAGGTTGCTAAACGAACATAAATCAAACTGTTCACGAACCGTTTATCGAACGCTCTATTCATTTACACTCCTAATGATACTATATATCATTTTATTAATTAAAACTTATCAAAAAATTCAGTTGCGTAATTCATTATGTCATTATGTCAGGACTCAGGACCAGCAGGTTTAGTTTCAGTAAGTCCTATTTAATGGAATAAACTAAATACAGAATGGTTACTCTCTTAATTTTGTTAAAGATAACTGTCAGGACATCCACTACCCAAGCAAATTTCTAGTTGCATTGCATATGTAATCTCATTAAAATAAAATTGATTGAATGAGTCCAAAGCTGTCATCTTAGTTTCTATTTACTTTGACTTTCTGGGGTTTCGGACGAATTGGCTTCACTTTCATGTCTCCAAGAATTATACATATATATATATATATATATATATTTTACGATAGAAACATTTAGGGTGAGAACAAAACTATTTGTAATCCTTAGATGAATTAGAAAATTTGGACATTATTTATTTGTTTGAAGCAAAAGAAGACTTACTGACTAGTATTACCTGAAAATGACAAATAGAAAAGTATGTTTTGAAAGAAAATGAAAATGAAAATGCGGAGGCAGAGGCAGAGATCTGTTTCTCATCTTTTTTTTTTTTTTTTTTTCTTTTTTAATGTAAAGAATAGAAATATGAAGAGAAAGAGAGAGGAGATAGTTACCGCCACATGCATCGGCTGCAAATCTTGAAGGAAAAAAAAAAAAAAGCTAATTTGGGAACATGAGAGAGGGAGAATTAGGTTAGGGAAAGGCGGTGTTTGTGTTGGAGGATGAGAAATGAGAATACGAAGAAGAGGACTGAGGAAGGCGGAAGGAAGGGAGGGGTGGATTGGGGTTACGGTCGGGTCGGGTGGTTTTTGTTTTGTTTGGTTGGAAGATTCCCGTTGAATTATTAATTAATAATTAAAAAAATATTAATTGCATTTGTTTGGTTCAATTAATTATAATTAGAATAAAAAAAATCTTATGGTATGATATGGTATGGTGTTAGCATATATATAGAAAATAAACGCGTTTCATCTGTACATTACTTTGCTTTCCCATGGTTATCCATGTTAAGAGAAAAGACAAGACAAAGAAAGGTTGACTTCTTTTGCTTCAAATCGAGAGAGTAAATAATGAGTTAACATGAACAAATCAATGGTTTTTAAAATTTTTAATTGATCTAATGATTTTGTTCTCACCCTATATATTTTTATTGTAGTTGATACCTGCAAAAGAAAGATTAAAACTAACGCCTGAATTCTATTTTTCCGCTTAAGTCTCTCCCACCCAAACTTAAGGATGATAGTCATCCTGATCATGGCTGCCCTTGCTTTTTATTCGTACCCAAAGGCTTGCTTCGGTCGAAGAGAAAACAAGCTCTGCGACTCTTCTTTCTGTGGAGACCTTAACATCATTTTCCCTTTTGGATTAAAAACCCAGCCACGTGAGTGTGGTGACCCTTGGTTTGAACTGATTTGCGACGATAACCAGGCCATTTTGGAATCAAAATATGGGAAATTCTACGTCCAAGAGATCTCTTATGTTAACCAAACAGCTCGACTTGTGGACGCGAGCCTGCAAAGGGATAAGTGCTCCATTCCTCGAAGTTCCCTTTTTACCCATTCAGGAATCCGTGGTTTTTTTGAACAAAACAATATGTATTTTTGGGGCAAAATTTCGTATCTTCTTGTCTGCACAACACCAGTTAACTCTTCGCTGTACGTTGATGCAACTCCTTGCAGCAACAACAGCGTTTTCTCGTCAGGCACCTACCTTTATCTTTTAGATGGAAACACACCTAATTCCTATTTAGATGAGTCATGCACAATCAAAGCCATGGTTCCCCTTCCGAGGTCGCTTCTGAATATCACAGGCATGCCTATTTACGATGTTTACCAAAATCTATTAATGGGCTTCCAGATATCATGGTTTCCCCTTAGAAGTACTTCTTCCGGCTGGATATATGTGCTCCGTTTGATGTAAGAATTTTGAAGCATTTTATACTTAATTTCTTTTGATTATTAAATTCTTATCCTCTCTAATGAATATTCTCACAAATGTTTTTATTCCCAAATGCTTACTGCGATCTGCTTGTTGGGGTGGATAACATATTATTCTAGATTCTACACTTTGCTGTATGCATTGATCTTGTATGGGTACAGCTTCGTATCTGTCTTTCAGCATGGCTTTAGCACGACTTATGATTTTTCAGGTTCGTATATTAATTAATCATATTCAAATTAGATATTCCTTTTTCCTTGCACTCAAATTGAAATATTATATCATATGGATCTCTTTTACAGGACTCTATATTGCTTGTGTTGCTACAACAGGTAAGCCTATATTGGTTTCCTCATTTAAAAGAAAACAAATTAACATATTGTATTCAAATAATGCACTCACGTATTTTTTTTTATTTTTAAAATAAACATTATTATACCTTATAAAGATTTTAAAAAATTTCATTTAAGTCTTTAAAATAAACAAAATTCATATGAGTGTATAAAATAAATGTATTAAATGAATATGTGTAGCATTGTTCTTAAACTCAAAAAGATTTAAGTCATGACAACGTCACACATTCATGGAGTGAATTTCATGAAGTGTAAGGCTAAAACAATTTATCCCAAAATATTATTTATTCCATCTAGTACCTCAAAATTTCATTAAAACCGAATTAAAATTTTGAAATATATATATATATATTACAAAAGTCTAAAAATTAAAATTTATAAAACCATAATGTTATAAGTCGTAGTAGTAAAGTCTAAAACATGATAATAATTTCATCATTAAAACCCACAATTTTCAAATGCAATCTTCGTTACCTATTCTAAATTTCATGTCTGTTAAAATGATAATTAAAAGGGGTGAGCTTAACAACCCGCAAGTAAAAGACTTAACTAATAGGATCAAGTACAAAAAAATATTTTTTAATTTATGATATTTTATAAATAAATCACAATTTCAATTCATAATTTAAAATATTACATTTTTTTTCTAAGCCAAACAAATTTATTAAGCAACCAAAGATTACACATCTAGCAAAAAGCTAGAAAAGTAAAAGTAAAAAAAAAATAATAATAATAATTTTATTCAAGTTTAGAAGAAAACAATAAGAAAAACCCCATTAAAAAGACCCAACTTCCAAAAAGTTTATAACACCACTGCTAAAGGAGCTTCAACAAAGTTACAAAAAAAAAAAATTCCAAAAAACTCCAGCCAAGATAACTTTATCATTGCAACATCAACGAATCAAAACTCTTACAAATAAAAGAAATCAAAATCTGCAAATATCCTTCCAAAAGAAATCCTTCCAAATATGACAAAAATTTCAAGAAAGATCCAACTTGAAACTGGTAGATTCAACTCAACCACCGAAAATAGAGTCTACAACTTTCCACATCTTGCAAACTTAATAATTGAAATCCAAATTATTAAATCAAAAGTCTTACTTGACTCTCACCTTCTTAGACTTAAAAAAACATTGTTACCATTGCTTCCTTCACTACTTTGTATCCGATACCCAAACTTCATTAAAAGAAAAAGCATGAAACAATCCATTACAAATAAAATAAAAAAATTATGAATTGCCAACTCTAGCTAAAGAACAACCCTATCTTTCAACCGAATTCTTAATAATAATAATAAAAAATCCTCCCCTCTCTAAATACTAATTCCCTCCAAACTACATTGTTTATTGGTACAAAAGATGCTGCAGCTTGAGGATAGGAGTAGGGATTGCAAATACTGAGATTTGAATCTCAGACCTATTAGATGATACCTTTTAAGGGTGACTGCAAGAACCAACTAGGCTAAGCCTCTGGTTCTCCCTCCAAACTACATCCTAATTAAAACAATACACTCCATAAAATTATTAATCAACAACCTCACATGATAAAATCTTATTACAATCCTCAAATTGAGAATCATACAATTAGAAGAACGACCATCAGGATTAATTTCACTACCATGTTGCATTGCCTTTTCCACTTGCACTCCCTTATACCCGCCCACCTATAAACATTTGTTAAAAGAGATTAATAATAAACTAAACCAAACCAACAAGCTTTTAAACAATAAAAACAAAGATGATGAAACTAAATACCTGTTTCACTTCAGCAATGCGTATATGCAAGAGAAGATACTTATTTCTTTTCAAGTACTGTTGCTGCCCTGCACTGGCAGCAGGCAAGGAAGCATTGCTGCTGCCCTGCATTGGCAGCAAGTATTGCAGCTGCTGCCACAGGGTAGCAAGCAAGGCAGCACTGCTGCTGCCCTGCACTGGAAGCAAGCGGTGCAACTGCTACTGCCTTACATTGGCAGCTAGCAGAGCTGCTGCATGCCTTCCTTAAGGAAGAATAGATGTTAATGCAGTTTAAGAATAGATGTTTGGGAGGTTATGCAAGGAGGAACATATTGGAAAGAATTTCAAAGATATCAATGTCACAAGAAGCTTTAAGAATAATCATTCTCTTAGAGATTTTTTTACACAAAAACATCAGCTGCTGATAGATGTTGATAAGGTTATAGTAGAGATCACCTGTGCCATAATTTTTCCAGTATGTTGAGCTAGGAATCTTCTATGCATTGAATTTTCTGCTGTAACATCTTTTTTCGCTCTAAATCTCATTGTTGAATCTATCCTGCAATGAATCTGTATAGCAAAACAATTTTCAGCTTGTTGAATGAAAGAGAACAGATAGTCAAAGACAGTAAAAAAAACATTGTCCCTCTTGCTAGTCATGGTTAAGTGAAAGTTAACCAGCATCTTGAAATTGATAAATATACACATTGAAATAGAGAGCAGAGCAAACACATGCTACCAAAATAGAAGAGCTTAAGCTTCCCTTACTGCATAACCCCTCAAGGTTGCAAATGCTCCTAACAATATGGCACTTGGTGTTGTTAATAACAAAAGCTTCTCAACAATTCCAGGATAATTTGATGGCTTCCACCCATGCTCCCCTTGATACTATATATAAAACAACTAGTTTATCTCACTAAATAAGAAGTACAACATCAGGTCCCATGAAAAACATCAAAAGCTATAAAAGTTTTAAATACGAAGATTGCTAGACAATTCACTAGTAACAATATTATGTAAGATTCGGAACATATAGTTTGATCAATTCTCTGACAACCTATAACTACTATATCCATATCTTTGAGAAGCATAGAAAATAAATTATTTCTCCAAATTCATAGATTTTTTTTAACAAATAATCTATCTTAAAAATTACCCAAAATAATCACATTTGAGATAAAAAAAAAAAAACCATAACAACATGGCAAACTCAATATAAAAGATGTCAAAAACTAAAAGCTATATGTCAAAAGCAACAAAGTAAGAACAATAGTAAGTTCATTTAAAAAAATTGTAAGCTTATTCTAAGAAAACAACCTAAGAGATCATTCCTATCGCAATAAGTCGTCCATGAATAGCCAAAGCATTCAAACACAAACCAAACATGTCACCACCAATAAATTCGTTGACAATGTCGACTCCTTTAGTAAACTCTTTTTTGAGAACCTGGAAAACTACAAAGTCTTAGATTCCATCTATATAACCAACATTAAACCCTAAAAATAATATCATGCCAAGTGACTGTATGAAAGCCTCCGATAAAACAGCATCCGAAAAATAAATAACCAAATAAAACAAAATGTTAAGCACTTAAAAAGAAATTGGATAACTTTCCAGATTCCCTTCATGGAAAGGGCGATGCCATGATTACAAGCAAGATTGGGGAGTTGGGAGGCAAGCATTTCTGGGGTTTTAGGAATATGTGATTACGAGATTAGGTGCAGAGATGTTTTGGATTTTAGAGGAGTGGATTTGAGAGAATTTGTGAAGCTCATGACTGGAAAATTACAGAGAAAGTTGAAGAGAGGCGAAAGTTGGCGGAGGTGACGAAATGAAGGAAGGTTTGGGGCTGATTGAGGGGACTTTAGAGGAGGATTTTGGGAGAAAGAATTTCGGTTCTCAAAGACATAGAATTCGAAACCTAAAGAGTTAAATTTTGGGAGAAAAAGATTTGGGGGGACACTATAGGAAGAGTCAGAAAATTAAAACAAAAAACTTTATACTATATTATTCAACTTAGCGGCGTTGATAACTTATAAACGTCGCTATAATTCATGAATTAGCGTGTTTCAATTTAAAAATGCCACCAAATTATTGCAAAAATACTTTGTCAAAATACGTTGTCCCGCTCTTTATATTTTTTGTCCAGCTACAATTTTAATCTTTTAGTGGCGTTTTAAAAAGAAAATGCTGCTAAAGTCTAGAATCTCGCGGCATTTAAGTATCAAACGTAGCTAAAGTATGGAATTTAGCATTGTTTTTTTTTTAATAAAATATCGCTAAATTTTGAAATTTAGCGGCGTTTTTGCTTAAAACACCACTAAGTTTGAAGATTCACGGAGATTAGTGGCGTTTTTTAGTGAAACGCCGCCAATAAACGCCACTAAAAGTCTAATTTGTTGTAGTGTTTGTTTCGAAAATGGGAGTTCCTACCACCTCCGGTGACTGGACAGACTCAAGGGAGCTTAAATCCAATGGAGTAGAGGATGAAGAAGATGAATTTTTTCCTTTGGAAACTTCATGTCCGATAACAAGTTGGGAAATTATAAACTGGCTCTTCTATAATTGAAATATTAAAAATATCACTGTTGGCTTTAAAACCCTAACATTTTCCCAAGATTTCATGTGTCTTGAGCTTTTTCTAATAAAATTCTGTATTGATTTTGAAAATCACCATCAGACAGAGATTCATTAGCAAAACCATTCCATGTGTCTTGCAACTGTTCTCAATTCTTGAGAAATTTCAATTTTTTTCTTCTCCCCTCTCCTAATATACTTCTTACCTCTTTTAGAAAGGTTTTTGAATAAGGCTTTCTCAATGTCCTTCATGAACCTTATTTTTCGATTCTTTGTCTTGGAAAAGGAAAAATGCTTTTATGAGTACAATTTTCAAGTAATAAACTAGATAATGGGCCTTGTTCACACACTTCAATCAGTGGCCCAATTATAGTATTCCTAGTATTAGGCCCAACAGAATTTGGGTCATCATCTTCAAGAACAAGCTCTTGTTACCTTTTGGACTTGAATTCACCAAAAAAAAAACTTGCTTACACAATGCCTTTTCCTCTTCCAATACTTCCAAACTGTTTTCACTATACATTAAGTCCACCTTTCTATCTGAATTAATGCCAACTTTCACGCTCTCGCTAACCCTATTTTTGATATCCCTGCATACGTCTTCAGATCATGCCACCACTTCCACTTCGTCAACAACTTCATCAATTGAATACACATGCATAACTTTTCCACTTCCTAATTCAAACCTTGAAGGCTATATACGTTCCCATTAACGTCATTTGTTTCAAAAATAAGAGTTCCTACCACCTCCGGTGATTGGACGGACTGAGGGGAACTTAAATCCATTGGAGTAGTGGATGAAGAAAATAACTTTTTTTCCTTTGCAAACTTCATGTCCGATAACAAGTTGGGAAATTATAAACTGGCTCCTCTGTAATTGAAATATTAAAAAAATCACCGTTCGCTTTAAAACTCTAACATTTCCCAAGATTTCATGTGTCTTGAACTTATTCTGTTAGAATTCTGTATTGATTTTGAAAATCACCAACAGACAGAGATTCTTTAGCAAAACCATTCCATGTGTCTTGCAACTGTTCTAAATTCTTGAGCAATTTCAATTTTTTTCTTCTTCCCTCTCCTAATATGCTTCTTATCTTTTTTAGAAAGGTTTTTGAATAAGGCTTCCTCAATGTCCTTCATGAACCTTACTTTTCAACACTTTGGCTTGGAAAAGGAAAAATGCTTTTATGAATTAGAGTTTTCAAGTAATAAACTAGATAAGGGGCCTTGTTCACACACTTCAATCAGTGACCCAATTATAGTATTCCTAGGACTAGGCCAACAGAATTTGGGTCATCATCTTCAACAACAAGCTCTTGCAACCTTTTAGACTTGAATTCACAAAAAACCTGCTCACACAATGCCTTTTCCTCTTCCAATACTTCCAAACTGTCTTCACTATACATTAAGTCCACCTTTCCGTCTGAATTAATGTCAGCTTTCACGCTCTTGTTAACTCTATTTTCAATATCCCTGCATACGTCTTCAGATTGTGCCACTATTTCGACTTTGTCAACAACTTCATCAAGTGAATGAACATGCATGACTTTTTCACTTCCCAATTCAGACCTTGAGGGCTATAGACGTTTCCATTAACGTCATTTGTTTCGAAAATGGGAGATCCTACCACCTCCAGTGACTGGACGGACTGAGGAACTTAAATCTATTGGAGTAGTGGATGAAGAAAATGACTTTTTTTTTTCCTTTGGAAACTTCATGTCCGATAACAAGTTGGGAAATTATAAACTGGCTCCTCTGTAATTGTAATATTAAAAAAAATCACCGTTCACTTTAAAACTCTAATATTTTCCCAAGATTTCATATGTCTTGAGCTTAGTCTATTAGAATTCTGTATTGATTTTGAAAATCACCATCAGACAGAGATTCATTAGCAAAACCATTCCATGTGTCTTGCAACTGTTCTAAATTCTTGAGCAATTTCAATTTTTTTTCCCTCTCCTAATATGCTTCTTATCTTTTTTAGAAAGGTTTTTGAATAAGGCTTCCTCAATGTCCTTCATGAACCTTACTTTTCGACACTTTGGCTTGGAAAAGGAAAAAATGCTTTTATGAGTTAGAGTTTTCAAGTAATAAACTAGATAAGGGGCCTTGTTCACACATTTCAATCAGTGGCCCAATTATTGTATTCCTAGGATTAGGCCCAATAGAATTTGGGTCATCATCTTCAACAACAATCTCTTTCTACCTTTTGGACTTGAATTCACCAAAAAAACCTGCTCACACAATGCCTTTTCCTCTTCCAATACTTCCAAACTGTCTTCACCATACATTAAGTCCACCTTTCCATCTGAATTAATGCTAGCTTTCACGCTCTCGTTAACTCTATTTTTGATATTCCTGCATACGTTTTCAAATTGTGCCACCACTTCCACTTCATCAACAACTTCATCAAGTGAATGCACATGCATGATTTTTCCACTACCCAATTCAGACCTTGAGCGCTATAGACGTTCCCATTAATGTCATTTGTTTCAAAAATAGGAGTTCTTACCACCTCCGGTGATTGGACGGACTGAGGGGAACTTAAATCCATTGGAGTAGTGGATGAAGAAAATGTCTTTTTTTTTCCTTTAGAAACTTCATGTCCGATAACAAGTTGGGAAATTATAAACTTGCTCCACTATAATTGAAATATTAAAAAAATCACCATTCGCTTTAAAACTCTAACATTTTCCCAAGATTTCACGTGTCTTGAACTTATTCTGTTAGAATTCTGTATTGATTTTGAAAATAACCATCAGATAGAGATTCATTAGCAAAACCATTCCATGTGTCTTGCAACTGTTCTAAATTCTTGAGCAATTTCAATTTTTTTTCTTCTTCCCTCTCCTGATATGCTTCTTATCCTTTTTAGAAAGGTTTTTGAATAAGGCTTCCTCAATGTCCTTCATGAACCTTACTTTTCGACACTTTGGCTTGGAAAAGGAAAAATGCTTTTATGAGTTAGAGTTTTCAAGTAATAAACTAGATAAGAGGGCTTGTTCACACAATTCAATCAATGGCCCAATTATAGTATTCCTAGGACTAGGCCAATAGAATTTGGGTCATCATCTTCAACAACAAGCTCTTGGAAACTTTTGGACTTGAATTCACAAAAAACCTGCTCACACAATGCCTTTTCCTCTTCTAATACTTCCAAACTGTCTTCATCATACATTAAGTGCACCTTTCCATCTGAATTAATGTGTTTTTTCACGCTCTCGTTAACTCTATTTTTGATATCCCTGCATATGTCTTTAGATTATGCCACCATTTCCACTTTGTCAACAACTTCATCAAGTGAATGCACATGCATGACTTTTCCACTTCCCAATTCAGACCTTGAGGGCTATGGATGTTCCCATTAACGTCATTTGTTTCGAAAATGGGAGTTCCTACCACCTCCGGTGACTGGACGGACTGAGGGGAGCTTAAATCCATTGGAGTAGTGGATGAAGAAAATGACTTTTTTTCCTTTGGAAACTTCATGTCGGATAACAAGTTGGGAAATTATAATTTGGCTCCTCTGTAATTGAAATATTTTAAAAATCATCGTTCGCTTTAAAACTCTAACATTTGATGTGTCTTGAAATTATTCTGTTAGAATTCTGTATTGATTTTGAAAATCACTATCAGACAAAGATTCATTAGCGAAATCATTCCATGTGTGTTGCAACTATTCTACATTCTTGAGCAATTTCAATTTTTTTTTCTTCTTACCTCTCCTAATATGCTTCTTATCTTATTTAGAAAGGTTTTTGAATAAGGCTTTCCTCAAATAGAAAAAACATGTTCTGTTTATAAATTGCAAAAAAAAACTACAACAAAGAAACCTTAAAACACAATTTACCATCATGTCACAAAAATCTCAGACCTTACAACTCCAGATTTTGCTAAGAAATCCCTAGACCTTTTGCTTCCCTGAATATGTCTGCAACTGAAATATCACCAATTTCATATGTAAGAGCATCAATTTCATTAAAGAATTTTCAAAGATTCTATGTCGATCCCCAGTGTTTTTAATCCACTTCCCTGCCACTTTAAAGTCAAATTCCACAGTTAGTTCAACTTTTCCTTTCCACTTAATTGTAATTATATATATATATATATGCATATATATTGTTATAATAAAAAAATATAAAATTGAAAATTCGTGAAGGATACATATTCATATGAACATATATATAACATTTTTTCCACTTATCATTTTGGATTTCGAGTTGTACCGATTATAGGTTTGATCATTTTAGGTTTTTTTATAAGCCATCATTTTATTAAAGATAGATAATACAAGATGATTAAAAAAGATGTTAGTTTAAACACAAGAAAGCTAAGGTGTAAAATTGGTAAAAGCAGAAAATCCAACAATAAGAAGAAAAGAAACACCTTAGAAAAGACTGAACAAAAACGAGTAGAATAAAGTTTAAACCAAGAAACCAGATGTTGTTGATTACCACCATCCACTGAAGCATTCTTTTCTATCACCCCCCAACCATGCCATTAGCTTCTCTAAAAAAATTTCAAACTGTGACCTCAATGATCTCAGACCATAGTAAATCATTTTCATTAAAGATATCACAGTATTTCAAAGCGCTCATCTCATTCTTATTAATCCAATATAATGCAATCTTTAAATCCGATTCAATGATTAGCCTCCATCTTGCATTTTTCTAGATTTAACAAAGGTCTCTAAAGAAAATTTAATTGCAAGTAATTCAACAACATTAGAATCCAACACAGCGAATGGAACAGAGAACATTGCAACCAATAGAATTTAAGAAAACTTGGTTCGGGGGGGAGGGGGCTAGACCAAACTAGTTCTATGAGATTTCTTTGTTACAGAAGGACAACATTGAATAGGATCAACCCATCATAACAAATCAAACATGAAGATTATCATTGGAAGCCTTAATCAAATACATAGAGCGTAACTTAAACAGAAAAGTAAGCTCCTCCAAGTTTAACTTCTTGTTCTCGAAGGTCTATTCGTTTGTCATTAGTCAAATGGAGTAGAGAATAGCAGCACATGAAGTCACCACCAATATCTCAAGAACACTGGAGTAAGAATAAATTCAGAGAATAAGATAGACATCCCTTTAAGTTCCACAATGACAAAAAAAACACCAAAGCCCAATGAATCAATTTTCCATTCACTATCAGAAAATGAGTAAAAACCACACTTTTAACAATCAAAAATAGTCCTTTATCCAAAATCATCAATAAACCACCAAATCATCCAATAGAAGCATAAAATAACCATTCAAAATTCTCATTTCCCCACATATTCATAATTTTCACCTCTTTTACATTTTCCAATCTTGTTTCTTGAACAAAACACTATCCCAATCTAAAGGATGAAATCAACTCCTGTAGTTTTTTCCTCTTAATGGGGTTATGCAGATCCTTAGTGTTCCAATTTAGGATCCTCATAGTAAAAAACAAAACAAGACAAAACCCCTCAAACCACAAAGTCATCCACACCAGACTTAAATAAAACAAACTACAATACAATACTTGAAAATCGTGCTTAAAACCATCAAAACCTCTCCTTATCGTTGCAATTGGTCGAAAAACCAAGAGTGTACCTAGTTTCCACGTATTTTATGCTTATTCATGGATGAATTTGTATCTATTCATAAAATTTCCATCTGATAGAAATCCATTAGCAAAGCCTTTCTTCCCATATGGCTCATTTCTCTTACCCTTCTACAAAATTTTCTTTATTTTGTCCCATTGTTCCTACTTTTTTTTGTCAATTTTAGACAAAATTGATTCTTCACTATCTTCCAAATACCTTGATTACGCACATACGATTTGTGAGATGAGGTTAAGATCAGAGCAAGTTCATTGTGTGTTGCAGTAAAAACATTCAAGTCAACCGTATTAAAACTCCTATTGTCCCATCCTCCCAAAATCCTAAACCAAGCTTGTCACATACTAGAGGTCGTACAACTATTTCTGATTCAATGCCTTTCATTTTGTCTTCAATATATGTTTGCCCAGTAAGTTTGTTTCCAAAAAGAGTCTCTTCAACATATAAATTTCTTAGCGTATTAACATTACCTTCCAACTCAATTTTATTAATTCCAATGATTGCCTCAAAAAAAACTCCTTAACATTCATCACATTAAACACTTTTTTAGCTAGACCAATAAACCCATCCTCGGGACCAACACCAGTTTTCTCAACAAAGTCTACTTTTTCAATAGAATTAAAAAAAAAAAAAATCTTGACAAGTTTCTCTAACAACTAGACCCTCATTCATGAATGACTTCTCTTCAAGAAAGTTATCTTTCTCACCCTTACTGGACACCATCTATATTGCAGTGTCATATTAACCTCATGAAAAAAATTTTGTTACGCTAACTGGAAGTATTTTGTCATCACATTCAATGGTAATAACTTTATCTATTGAACAAAGTTGATCAATCATAATGGATACCACTCCTTTGGTAAAATCACCGCATAAGCTCGACATCTCCTCCAATGATATCATCTCCCCCCATAAATTTGCTATATTTTTAAAAGATCTAACATTCCACGTATGGAGAGGTAGACCAAAACAATTAATCCAAGCGATTCTGTATCTAAACTCACTATCAATTGATCAAGGTTCAATGTCAAACAACCATTCAACTCCAAAGTGACCTTTTGCCTTACCTATAAAGCAAAAGTCCAGTTTATGAAAAACCTCATCATCTATGACCATGTTACAAGACTTTTTCTAATGCACTCCGACTTCTTTGTTAGTTCATGTATCATAATTAATAATATTATTATATTTAGCTATGTATTGTGTTGTCTTCTCATTATGTAATACTTGTTTATAAGATTTCTGTGGCTTAAAAACAACCTCTCTGTCCACTTTCTTTCTCTACCTGGTGGATGCAGCCCCTCAACATTTGATTTTGCATACAAATTCTCACTCGGTTTAACTTTCCTCCAATATGAAGATCTACTCGTGAATCTTGTCAAATTAACACCAATCTTGTAATCCAACAACTATACCTCATTTAAATTTTCCATCGCTCTTTCGACCTCTTCTAAAATAACAAATCGAACAAAACTGAACTTTTTTCCTCTTGCACTCTTTGTTTGCGATATGAAAACATCAAAACCTTTTCCATGGTGTTGAAAAATTCGGAGTAGCCATCTCCAATGATCTTTTGGAGGAATATTGTTAACAAAAACAAAGAACATAAAAAAATAGAATGATAACTATTGTTTTGGTACATGAAATTTTCTATATGTAGATCAAATGGAGAGAATAACTTTGAAATGACTTGATGATTTTAGGTATAGTGTTCGTTCAGTTAAATTAGAAT
The DNA here is from genome assembly GCA_030761205.1 of Fremontodendron californicum. Lineage (NCBI taxonomy): Eukaryota > Viridiplantae > Streptophyta > Magnoliopsida > Malvales > Malvaceae > Fremontodendron > Fremontodendron californicum. Next base: position 5,035,801 of record JAULJL010000023.1, on the reverse strand, counting down.
ATAAAATCACATGAATTCAAGATAACACCACTCAAAAGTCTTATTCACGTATAAATCCAGTAGTAACAATTGAAACAAATTTGCTACCATTACTAGGGAAACAAATTATATGAGCAACAAACATAACACGTCTAGGAATGCATATTAACCATCTATCCTAAAATCAATGAATAGAAGGTGAGCAAATCAAATTTGAATAGGCACAACAAACTTAAAATTTAATCAATTTTGAATATCACTCTCAATGGAATTCTCCCTGCTATTTTTTCTCATTATACGCTATTCTTAAGACCAATCTCTATTTGAATCATCATTTTTCTTGCTCCATATTTGTGATGACTCAAGTTGGATTTTTCCTTTTCTCTAGGTTTATAAGTTAGTTTTATAATTTGTTTTTTAATGATATTGCATAAAAGGGTAGAAATTATAAATAATTGAACAACCTTCAATATATATATATATATATATATATATATATATAACAAACTATCACAACAATGAACATACCAAAGACAAAAAAAAAAAAACAAAATCCAAAATAAAATTGGATCAAAACCACATAAAATAGAGAAATAATTGAACCTAAGATCTTAAGATTCCAAGACGCCCTTTTTTTTCATTGGCAAAACATCTCTTTTGCCTGTATTGTACCTTTTGTTGTTTTACGATACTCTAAATTATATCTAAGAAGCAATTGAGTTAAAGAATTAAAGGAACAGATACAAGATGAAGTAATTGGAAAAATGTGGTAGGAGGAGGATTTAAATTGTCGTCGTAGATGCGTTTTCAATCACATCACGCGTCATGATTACGGACGTAACGAATATTATTCCAATCATTGCAGTCATCGCAGTCGTGATTTTTTTTTTGAATATGCACAAGTTATTATAAAATATAGTAATAATAATTATAATCATAAAAAAAAATTAATGATTTTTAAAGTAGTTTATGGAACTCTATGATCTTTTATATATGAAAAGTAATTATTTACATGTTATAAATTGAATATATACACGTGTAATTCACGGTCATGAGCTTAACTGCTATGGACTGCTAACCGTTCACATCTCAATGCGGTCGGTGACGGGAAGAGTCGAAACCATAAAATAACGATCGCTATTTTGAGTTGCGACCGCTATTTAAATCTTAGGGTAGGAGATGAATTCCATTTTATCTCTAGGTGTAGCTTTTAGAATTAAATTGTGGGATTAGGATTAATTTTGTAAGAAGAGATGAGTTTTTTTAGAGATTTATAAGCTTAAAGGAAGAAAAAAGATAATTTTCTCTGCTTTTTTTTTTTCCGTAAAATTTAACATGATGCTACTCAATAGATATGGAGTTTTTATAATGATGCCTTTTTCTTTTTCTGATGTGCTCTTCTTTTATGAATATATTTCATGAGCAGGAGGAATTATTTTGGTAAGATTTGTGTTGGGAATATCATGCTTGGCTGCACTTGTCACGTACAAATTACGGAGGAGACATCTATCCATGGATGATGCAATTGAAAAATTCCTTCAAAGTCAAAATAATTTAATGCCAATTAGGTACTCTTACTCTGAAATTAAAAGAATGACAGGTGGATTCAAAGATAAATTAGGTCAAGGAGGATATGGGTCAGTATTCAAAGGAAAGCTTCGAAGTGGTCAACTTGTTGCAATAAAATTGTTAGGAAAGTCAAAAGCTAAGGGTCAAGATTTCATTAACGAAGTAGCTACCATTGGAAGGATTCATCATGTTAATGTGGTACAACTTGTTGGATTTTGTGTGGAAGGATCAAAACAAGCTCTTGTATATGAGTTCATGCCAAATGGATCTTTGGATAAAATCATATTTGCTAGGGAAAATAACATTTCCTTAAATTGGGAACAAATGTTTGAGATTGTTCTTGGAGTAGCTCGTGGAATGGAATACTTGCATCAAGGCTGTGATATGCAAATTTTACATTTTGATATCAAGCCACACAACATTCTTTTAGATGAAAAATTTGTCCCAAAAGTTTCAGATTTTGGACTTGCCAAACTATATCCTATTGATGATAGTATTGTGCCTCTCACTGCAGCTCGAGGTACATTTGGATATATTGCTCCTGAGTTATTCTGCAAATACTTAGGAGGCATCTCCTATAAAGCTGATGTTTACAGTTTTGGAATGTTGTTAATGGAAATGGTGGGAAAAAGAAAAAATTTGAATGCTTCAGTTGAACAGACAAGTCAGATATACTTTCCTTCTTGGATTTATGATCGATTTGATCAAGGTGAGGAAATGGACTTGGGCAATGTTACAGATGACGATAAGAAGCTTGTGAGGAAAATGGTAACAGTTGCATTTTGGTGCATACAAATGAAACCCATTAGTCGTCCTTCAATGAGCAAAGTCCTTAAGATGCTTGAAAGTGAAGTAGATATCCTCAAAATGCCTCCCAAGCATTCATTATTTTCTCTCGAAATGTCAGAAGATAATGTTAATAAGAATTAATAGACAAACCCATCAAGTTTCTTGATGTCATGTTTTAAAATAATTATCTTTTATTACCTTGTAGTATTGTTTGTGCAATATTCATTTTGTATTACATAAATGTACATACAATTGGGTTTGGTTTGGTTTGGTTTTTTTATTTCAAAAATAATTACAACAGAAATTTTGATTTGTATCGTATGAATGTTTATTGTTGTTTTACATTAGCAAAATAAAATGATAAGGTCAAAATATAGTTGAAAAGTTCAAGAAGTCTAGTTTCAAACCATATTTTTTAAAATTTAATGAACTATATATAGAAAAATACATTTAAGAAATAATAGGTTAAGATCAAATGAGCAAAAGGTTAATTCTTGTAAAGCCTTGTGAAACGATTCTGTTTTCTTATAGTTTTATATATTTATTTCACATAAAATTTCTTGGTGAAATTTCATCATATGGTTTATCCTTCTTGGGTATGCTAACTATCATCAAATAAGGTGCAAAATTGTTAGGTTTCATTGTCTATACATCAATGAAAGAACGCAGTTAATCGAAATTTAGTAATGCTCTGTTGCTTTTTTTTTTTACAATGCCACCATCTCTTTAAGATGTACCAAGATATTAAATATTATTATATATAATATCAAAGCTTTATAAGTAAGGCATTATTTCTTATAAGAAAATTCACCTCCATCACCACAATGAAAGTTTTTAACTCTCTATTGTTTCAAATCTATTATTTCATAAGTAGGTCGAAACTTGATTTGTTCCATCTGGTATTTCAAATCAATCAATGAATTTAATCTTTGAAGTTTTATATAAAAAAATAAATAAATAAAATTGAACAACATTAAGAAAGTGTGTTTTAGGTTTGGTTTGGCACATTGATAGAGGTGGTAAACGAGTTGGTTATGGCGGATACGAGTCAAATTATTATTTTTTATTTGGGACATTTTAGAGTTTGGTTTATTTTGCGTTTTGGTTGTTTTTGGTTCAGATATTTTAGAGTTCAAATAATTTCGTTTGGAATTTTGGCTATAGACATTTTTGTAATTTCAAATGCAATAATTAATTTAAAATGTAATAGAAATACTAAAATTAAAATCTTAAAAATTAATAAATATTTATATAAATATAAATTCTATAATAATTTATACATTGAGTATCAATATTTTTATATTTGAATATTTTTATTACTTTTTTGTCTATTTTTTTGGTTCAAATCTAACATATCTACTTGTAGTATGAAAAAGAAAAAGAATTTTTAATTTTTATATTTCTTATTATTATATTTTTAATTTTTATGATATTTGGTATTGAACTTAATTATAATTAATGATTATATATATATTTTTTATTTTATAAGTAAGTCAAAATCAATATAAAACAACACTAAAAGAAGTAAAAATCCAAAGGCTCGTAGTGAAGTCATAAAGAAAATTGACAAAATTCATAGATCCTTTTGTGGGATGGTAGTTGTGTAAAGAAATATATGGTCAAAAGTTAATTGGATGAAAGTGTGCACTCCCAAAGCTACAGGTGGACTTGGTATTTGTGATCTTAATGCGAAGAATTCTGTTCTTTTTGGCCAAATGGTGGTGGAGCTATGCTAGAGAACCTGATTCCTTTTGGAGAAAATTGATTATTGCTAAACATAGTTCCTCAAATTCACAACTGTGGTTACCTTATAGGCCACGAAAACTCGAAGAACTAAAAATGAATGTGCAAAAAGAACTTAATTCTATGAACTGAAACATTGCTTCTTTACTAAGCCAAATATTATTAAGACCCAAAAGGGTAACAGAAAACAGAGCAAGAACAGAGTTTCAACACTAGGTGAAACATCAGACCAACAGCAGAACATATTCAACAACACACAACTGTGACCATGGTATACATACCATAAAATCACACAGAAGTAGAAAGTCAAGCCAAGAAGCTTATAGCATTGGCAGTGCCAGACACAACAAGAACCCAGAACATTTTCAAAACAAAAACCAAAAACAAGGTTGAAGACAGCAGACTAAAAGAGCTATAAACACTGCCTTTTTTTTTTTTTTGGATAAGTGTCAATTTATTTATCCAAGAAGCAGAGAATATCTGCTACATCAAAACTGTATAACTAGCTACTCAGCTAGTTTTACATCAAAGAAAGAAAAATAGAGTTGCTTAAGCCCTAATTTGAACAAAGGTTAGCATTAACATGATCAAGTTCTAAGTATTTTAAGACTACCAACTTGAATCTGATCTCCTCTTTAATGGTTTCAAAAACCTGCAGTGGAGACTTGCGTGGACTTCCATGTATCCTTCTATTCCTTTCTTTCCAGACGTGGTAAATGGTTGCATTCCAAGCAAGCTTGAGAATAGTAGTAAGCAATGATCTACCTTTGAACTTCTGCACAGCCCATTCGAGCACATGGTTCCAACTACAACTTCGTATTTGCAGCTAACATGACTGCATAACCTGCAACCAAACAGATTTGGAGAAGCTACATTCAAAGAACAAGTGATCCCGGGTCTCTTGTTCAGAAAGGCAAAGCTTGCAATTCACATCTACCTCTAACCCCCAGCTCAGAAGTCTCATGCTTGTAGGGAATCTGTTCAAAATGGCCATCCAGGAAATAAGGGAGTGTTTAGGGATATGATGAGAATACCATAAAAGTCTATCCCATTTAACCTTCTGTTTCTTTGGTCTAAGATCCTGCCACACCTTTGCAGCTGAGAATGTGGTTCCAGGGAATTTCCAAGTCCATCTTCCATCTTGATGGCTAATGAACTGGTTGGCCAAGTGCCTCAGTTTTAAGAGTTTTTTCCAGCTCCAACTATTACCCTGAGCTTCAGTAAGCTCCCAAAATGACCTTTCCTTAAGAACATAAGCATGGATCCAAGATATCCACAGAGAGCCCAATCTGAAGAACAAGGCCCATATATGCTGCAGAAAACATGCCTGGTTCCAAATAGAAAGGTTTTTAATGCCCAGGCCTCCTTCAGACTTTGGGAAACAAATATCCTACCAACCCACTCTTGCCCCTCTTGCAGATGAGTCACTACCAGTCCAAAGGAACCTAGTGAGCAACTGGTTCAACTTATTCAGGATAAATTTTGGTAGTATGAAGTGTCTGGTCCAGTAATTCTGAATGTTGAACAAAACTGACTGGATGAGCTGAAGCCTGCCAGCATATGAAAGCAACTTAGCAGACCAATTTCCTATTCTTGCTGTCACTTTCTCAAGAAGAGGTGCACAGTCCCTTGCTGTTAGCTTCCTAGTGACTAGTGGAACCCCCAAATAACGAACAGGTTAGGATCCCATCCTAAATCCAGTAGTTTCGGAGATCAGCTGTAAGGATTCATCGTTTAAGCCTGAAGAGAAAAGCTCACTTTTGGCACAATTCAATTGCAAACCTGACATAGAATAGAAAGCTTGTAGTATATTCTGAACCCCAGAGATAGATTCCAGATTGCCTTTAGTGAAGATAAGCAAATCATCTGCAAAACAGAGATGAGTAAGGCGAATCTTTTTGCATTTTGGATGGAATGCAAAAACTCCCATGCTAGCTGCAGTGTCCAAAAGTTTGGAAAGCACATTCATGGATAAAACAAATAAGTAGGGAGAAATGGGATCCCCTTGACGAATACCCCTGGCTCCTTGAAAGTAACCAGCTAGCCCTCCATTGATTGACAAAGAAAATCTGGGAGTTGTTAAGCAGCAGCTGATCCGTTCAACAAATTCCTTAGGAAATCCCATAGCAGCAAGAACAGAAATGATAAAATCCCAATTCAAAGTGTCAAAGGCCTTTTGAAGATCCACCTTGAGAGCGCATCTTGGGGAGAGAGAGGATCTATTATATCCTCTCACCAGTTCCTGGGCCATTAGGATGTTATCTGTAATGCTTATGCCCTCTATGAAAGCACTTTGATTATGACTGATAATGGAGCCTAGGTATTGCTTTAGCCTGTTAGCCAGTATTGAAGATATACATTTGTAAACCACTGAACAGCAAGAGATGGGCCTGTATTCTTTAATGCTTCTAGGACTTTGACTTTTAGGCACAAGAGCAATGATAGTGGAATTGAAGGCTGGGTGAAGATCACCAGAGTTGAAGAAACTAAGCACTGCAGCTGTCAAGTCATCACCCACTATGTCCCAAGAAGTCTTGAAGAAATGAGAAGTGTACCCATCTGGACCAGGGGCCTTATCCCCTTTGATAGCAAACATAGCTTTCTTGATTTCCTCCGCTGTCACTTCTTTTTTTAAGCTTGCTTGTTCATCTTCAGTGAGGGAAACCTGAAGAAGTTCTTCCAGGAATTCTTTGGAGCTGCTAGTGACATTAGCATCAACTGTTCCTAGAACTCTGATAAAGTAGAAAACTGAGTTATCAACTATTTGCGAGTAGGATTCAAGCCTGTTTTCCTCCTCATCATACAACACTCTAATTGTATTTCTAGAGTGTTTGGCTGCTACCATCCGGTGAAAGAATCTGGTATTCTGGTCGCCTTCTTGAATCCATTGTATCCTAGATTTTTGCCTGAAATGACTCTCTTCAGCAAGCTGTAATTCAATGAATTCCTGCGACACTGCTCTTTCCTTTTCAAGTAGAACAGTGGAGGGATGATCCAGTATAGCAATCTGAATGGATTCAAGTTCTTTCCTTTTTATCGCCACTTTATCTGAGATACTCCCAAAGTGTGTGACATTGAAATGTCTAAGAACTTGCTTAAGGCGCCTTAGTTTCTTATAAAGACAAACCATAGGGGTCCCTGAAACCTGTTCCTTCCAAGAGCTATCCACCACCTCCAGAAATTCAGAGTGCCTAGCCCAGTGATTGAAGAACTTGAATGGCTTTGGTGGGGAGTGGCTGAGTAAGCATGGCTTCACTAGAGCAGGGCAGTGGTCGAAAGTTTCTGGAGCAAGGAATTCAACATAGGAATTGGAGAAGCAAGAGAGCCATGCTTCATTTATAAGAACTCGATCAAGCTTTTTAGCAATGAAGCCCTCAACTTGATTATTTGTCCAGGTGTGGAGAGGACCAGAAAATGCATGATCAAAGATAGACAGCTGCTGCAAACACTCTCTGAAATCCTTAATATTAGAGTTCAAAGAGTGGGAGCCAATAGAGTTAGAACTCTCAGAAGGAGAAACAATAGTATTGAAGTCTCCTGCAATTAGCCAAGGTTTATTTGAGATTGAACAGTGGAGGGAATGAAGGTGTCTCCATAAGCTACGTCTGTCAGATCCCTCATTACTAGCATAAACAGCAGTAAGAAAAACTTCATGGTCAGTGAGGGTAAACTTACAAGTAATGCTTTGACTTGTAACTCTCAACAAGTCCACCTGCAGGTGATTATTCCATAGGAACCAGATCCTACCATTATAGGCTTCTGAATAGTTGTGATAAAGATTCCAATTAGGAAAATTCTTGTCAAGGATTTTCTGCATGTTATTCTCCTTAACTCTAGTTTCTAATAGGCAAACTATTTCCACATTCAGTCTATTAATCCTCCTAACTACTTCTCTTTGCTTTAGAGGATTGTTTAATCCTCTAACATTCCAAAATAAGAAATTCAATGAGAAGTTAGGGGAGAATTACCTCTCGTGGTAGATATGACTACCTTATCTCTCTTGCCTTTATCAATTGGCCCTTTCCTCTTGCTTTTCAGTGTTTTCATTAAGTCTGCAACACCAGCAGAGGCTGCTCTAGGTTGTCTGAGTGAGTGGCAACTCGCACTCTCAGTGGTGTCTTTATGACCAACCGAAACATTGTCCTTCTCTATGTCATCAGTCTGCTCCAAGATAGCAAATCTATTGATAGAGCTAGAACTTGCTGTTAATTTACCTGCAGCCTGACTGAAAGAGGGTTTGGTAATACTGCCACCTCTTTTATCACTATCAACAACGACTTGTACCTTGCCTGCCTTAATAGCCTGATCAGTGAATTCTTCATGACCCTTGCTATTCTCTTCTGGATCGTAGCTTTTATCCTCATATCCTTTGCAACTTTCATCTACTCTTCCCCTGTCAGTCTGAACCTTTGGCATCCAAACTTTCCCTGTAGCTACTACAGGTTTTTTGGGACAGAGCTTATCAGTGTGACCAAAAATTTTACAACAAGAACACTTCTGCGGTAGCCAAGGAACTTCCACCTGAACTGTAACCACAGTACCATTATTAAGCAACACTTCAATAGTTTGTGGAAGCTCAGAATCAGCCTTAATCTCGACACAGATTTTTGTATAAGCCAGGCGTTGCTGAGCTGCAGTTATCTTATCCATGTAGAGTGGAATTTTAATTGCACTAGCAATATAACTCAAACACTTCCTAGTATAGAGCTCAAGAGGGATTCCTCTTAGATGAACCCAAATTGGAAGTTTATCCATGCTAAATTCAAGGGTTTTCATACCTGGCTCCCATTTCCTGACAATGAGGGGCTTGTTCTGGATGTGCCAAGGTCCAGATTCAAGAACTCTATCCCTAGTCTCAAGATTTGAAAACTGAATAATAAAAAGATTCATACCAGCAGGTTTGATTTCAACGGGACTGTCCTTACCCTATAACAATGAGACCATTCTCTGGAAAAGGCTGAAATTGGGGATTTTGCCAATGAATTGGGCGACCAATGCATTCTGCCTTTGCTTGAAGAGCCTGAATGAAATAAATGAGTTTGATGAACCACCATCCCATTTGCCTCTCGAAATATCACACAAATCAACTGCTTTTGATTTCTGATACTGATTCTAAGAACCGCAAAGTAGATAGCAATACTATCATTTTTCTTACTTTAAGTATGTTGTCTTTGTTGCTCCTCTTAGCGCTGTAGATACCTAATTTTGTTTGGACCCTTGAACAAGGTACGTTTTCTTGCAAATCCAAGTTTTTAAATTTACCTCAATTTCATGGTTTAGTGACTTGACACTTGGGCTCGATAAGGTGCCGGTTTTGACAGTTTCGGATGAAAAAGTCAACATGAGAAAAGTTAAAATTGAAGAAGTCAAAGTTGACCAAAAGTCAAAGTCAACATTAAAAAGTGAACTTTGGAAATATCAAGATTAGAAAGGGAATTGGATGGTGAAGAGTTAATCTTGATAATTAAAAAGTCAACTTTGAGTAGTAAGATTAAAAGGAATAAAGTTGGAGCAAAATGGAGAAAAAAGGTTGGTTGGAAGCTTCAAGACAATTTTGGGAGCCCATTTTTTTAAAAATCCAAGTGGTGTTAATTGTTGAAAATTTTGGAAGCCCAACTTGGAATTTTGGTGGAAACTTGGTGTAAGATGAAAGCCCATTTTTTAAAATCTAAGTGATATGAAAATTTGGTGGAAATTGGAAGCCTATTTTTTATATCCATATGAAGGCCCAATTTTTAAAAAGAAAAATGATGGGAAATTTGGTGGAAGTTGGAAGCCCAATTTTTAAAGAGAAAAATGATGGGAAATTTGGTGGAAGTTGGAAGCCCATTTTTTATCCAAGTGGTAGGAGATTTGGCGGAAGATGGAAACCCACATCTTAAGGATCCAAGTGGTGGGAATTTATCTAGGTGGATGGGAGCCCAATTTTGTAAAAAATATGAAAGGCCCAACTTTAAAGTCCATGAAGGGAGAAAAATGGTAGAAGGCCCAAAGTTAAAGTCCATGTAGGAAAATGGATAAGAGTAAGAGGGGTGAAATTAGAAACAAATAAAAGGTTGTAGGAAAATTGTAGGAATAAGCTTAAGGTAAAGTTGTATAAAATGGAGGAGTAAAGAATGCTCTTAGAAGGCCAAATGGAAACTTAGTAAATAAGGTTATGAGTTACAAGAGTAAGGACATGACTCACCAAGGTTGTACGTGAGTTGTCTATTAAAGAAGGAGAACCATTGATGGGTGAAGGAGGAGGTGCCAAGTGGCTAAAAAATGGAAGAGACTAGAAGAAACTAGAGAAAGCTAGAAGAAGAAAAAAAGACAAGGGATGGAAATTAGAGAGAGTTTCGGCCAGCAGCCCAGAAAAAGGGAGGAGGAGAAGAAAAAAAGAAGAAAAAAGTAGAGAGAAAAAAAAATGAAAAAAAAAATGAGGGAAAAAGAAAAAGAAAGGTTTCTTTGCTAGAAAAGCTAAGGTAGTCTTCACTTTTCTTCTCCATGTTTTCTTTTCAAGCTTTTCATTTTTCATTTTTTTTTTGTTTTCCATCTCTTTTCTTTAAGTTTTGAAGTTTTAAAAAACGTTTTTATAAAAGCTTCTCTTCTCTTTTTGAAAACCATAAAATGTTGTAAAATGTTTTTTTTTTTTTTTTCTCTTGGAAGTGGCGCTTAGTCCATGTTCTTTTAGTACATTTGTTTTGCTTATCTTGTTATTTTGATATATGGCATATTATGGTATACTGTGGTTATTTGATGATCTCTTTCTTGTTTTTTCACTTTGAAAAAGTAAGTTATGAGCTTGATGTTCTTAGAATTTTTTCTAAGTGATAGTTGAGTCGGATTAACCATCCTTGAGGCCAACTTTGAGCCAACTACTTTGTTTAAATTTTTTTCTTTTCTAAAATACTCCCAATGGATTTTGGTTTGGATTAATCAATAGTCCATGGCCAAGGTCTTTTTTTTTTCACCATGCTTGGGAAAATTAAAGTTTTTAAGGTTGGATATGGAGATTGTAGGCTACATGAGTCTATGCATTAAAAAAAAAACTGTTTTGAGACCATTTTTAAATGCCTTGGTCGAATCCATAGGGTGGGTTTCAAAGCCATTTTTTCGGTTTTTCAAGGTTCACAAACAAGGTTTTTGATAAAACGAGCTTTGAGTAGCTAAAATAAGTTTCAAAAATGAGTCAAAATTTTTGTTTTCCTACACTAGATGGTTCGGCCAGCCTTTCTTTTTCACTAAAAAGATCGCATTCTTTTGTTTTCCTCGATTTTTCAAAAATATCATTAAGATTAATCAATGGGTGTTCGGATGTCCAAACAATGGCATTCGAATGCCTCTTTTATTTATTTATTTATTTATTTTTTTGAGTTAATTAACCTAAGCTTGCTCAAGGAATCCGGATACCTTTTCCATGGTATTCGAATATCCGTTATGCAAAAATTCGTGCCCAAAAATCCATTTTTTTTCTAAGTCCGATCTAAGTTCCTTCAAAGGTATTCGGATACCTCTATAGATATTCGGATGCCCTCTCCTCAAGGGAGAAACAGATTCCCGATAATGGTCCCTTTTAAATGCATTTTCATACTTTCAAAAAATGTTTTTCAAATTCGTCATAAAAACGTGCTTTCTTGGTTACATAAAACATTTGGCAAGAGTATTTTTTTAGTCTTTGTTGGGTTTGCTGAGGAGGTTAGAAAATTCTCCGATGCACGTGTTTATGAAATTGTAAAGTATGGTTTTCATTTTATTCGGAATTATAAAAGGGTTAGGCGCCGAAAAGTAATATTTTCTTACGCATGCTATTTATGTAATTTCACATAAGAAATACATGAAAAAGATTTCCAAATCAACATGGTGTACATTATTTCTTGTTATGTTATTTAATTATTGATGTTTATATTATGTTCTTAATTATGCTATTTGATAATTCATGTTCATATTACTTTATCTATGTTGCATATTAATAATGTTTGCATATTCATGTTCATTTTAAATGAGTTTTAATGCACATGAAAAATAACGTTTGAATAAAAGAAGGTAATGTTCCCAAGTTAAAATAGTTGATGAGTTCTCTACTGGGTTGTCGGAAAGGATTTCATCAATTATCATTAACCACATAACATCCTTTTTCAAAAATAGAAAATGATTCGGATGATTTCAAAATGAGAAAAAAATTCTATATTTTGCCGGGTTTGCTGGGGAATATAGAAATTTTGTGGTAATAAAATTTTGGATCATTTTAAGATAATATGATTTTTTTTTCTAAGGGAATTATCTTTAAATATCAAATCTAAAACCAACTTTTATCGAGACTTAAGATAACACATGATTAATAAGGTACCGTTTTATACGGACGTTGTGGGGGTGCTAATACCTTCCCTACACGTAATCGACTCCTGAACCCGCCATTATTTTTCTTTGGTTTAAAGTGTAGACTTCAAAATTGGTTTATTTTAAAGATTTTAATTAATTTTACAATTTTTTATAAAAATCGGTTTTAATAGGTGACCGATCACACCTAGCCAAAAAAGATCGATGGCGACTCCTTTCCTTCGAGGTTTTTCAAAGCCCATATTATTTACAAGGAACTATTATCTTTTCCATCTTCAACTTCATTTAGCGGTCGCGAGATCGTTATGACAAATATGATTCGCATCTCAATTACTTACTTTGATGCTCCTTCAGTCGAAAATTCAATTCACCATTGTGCAATAAACATTCCTGAAAGATCCACCTCATCTTTAGCAAAAAACGGTAATAACAATGGCTTCTCGAAAAACATATGTAAAGCTTAAGTTTTTGATCATAGCCTTCATATAAACAATTATCGAAAAGGTATCCCAAGAGGAGATCAAGTAGTATTAAAGTCCACTTGTACACACTAGTTGCCCCAAGATCATTCAATCAACATAGTAACACTCCCCATAATTGCTACTTTGCTGAGTTATCAAATGGAGCATATATATTACTGATCACACACTGAAAATTGTCCTGAACCCAACACCCTATCACAATTAAATTGTAAAAAACATTGCTATTACTGATTGTCTACGACTCCATTGCGTGTGCCCAGGTAGAAGTTTTATATAAATGTATCGACATACTATTAAGTATTTTGATTTAAATTCTTTTCATTCTAAGAGGTGAAATAGAATAACCCGGTTGAAGCATAATGATCATACACCTGTAATGCATTGTATGTCCCATAATAGGTCTTATTCTTCTACCTTTTTCTGAGGGGTCGATGACTATTCATAGCTATTACAAACAAAAGGAAATTATCCTGTGTCTGGAGAGATGTGTTGAAGCTAGCTAGCTAAGGACAATTCTGTTAGTAAATTTATTGGAACTGAAGGCTACAGATGGATAGTGGGTAATGATGATGATATTCTTTTCTAGTTCGATAAATGGTGCGGGGAAACTTTTCCAAGACTATTTCTCTTGGCTTTGGATAAGCATGCCAAAGTGACTGATTACTGCATCAAGAACAGTCTTTCTCATTCTCATTGGAGGAATTTCTTTCGAATAACACTTCTTGATAATGAGTTCGTCCAGCTTAACAAACTATGTTCATGCTGTGACAACATTTATCTTACCCCCTCAAAGAGAGATCTAATTGTTTGGGAACTTGACAACAAAGGTATGTTCTCTATCAAAAAATTACCTACCTTGTTTATTCATTCAAATGATCTATCACCTCTTCCTGAATTTATTCACCTATAGAAGTTTGAATTTCCCCTAAAGTTCTTGTGGCTTGTTATTTTGGATAGAATTCACACCAAACGTTTCTTGAAAAATGGAGGTATTCCTATTTCCTCTACACACAGTCAATGCCCTTGTTGTAATTTAGTTGAGGAAGATTCTAATTATGTATTTATCTCCTACACATGGATGTACCACATTGGTGTCTATTTCTAAATTGGTGGAATATTAGTTGGTTTTCCCAACCTTTGAAAAACTTTTCTTTTCACAATGCTTTGAGATCCCTTTTCCTTGTTCATTGAAATCTTGGGTAATTACCTCATTTGTTGCCGCTATCTAGTTTATTTGGCTAATAAGGGAACGAGATTGTTTTTGACAATAAGAAATGAACATTGAGGAGTTGCTATTTCTTGTTAAGTTTCGATCCTTCTTCTAGATTGAGGCTATTAACGTTAATGTTGTTTTTTTGGATAACTTATAGTGGAGTAATCTTGTATCTTGCTGCTCTTCCTCTCTCAAAAAACCATTAAGGCAAAGATCTTATTGGCTACCCTAAAATATATGCGATTAAATTTCCTTTGAAGTGTTTGTGAAACTTGGAAAGCATCTTGCGATGGGGCTTATTATTGAATCAAACTCAACAAATGCATTAAGTTGGTGTAGCAACATTGATTCAAGGCCCTGGAAATTATGGAATTTGTGCAGGGAAATTGATTATTACTGGTCCTTGATTCAGCAAGTCAGAATGAACAAAATATTTCGAGAAATCAATGGAATGACAAACTCTTTAGCAAAAGCTGGTGTTGACAGGACTGATCCATTTTTAGCCTGGTGATAATTTCCTGTTTAGATATACTTGTCCTGGTTATTTTCTTTGTACCTACTTTGGCTCTCTATTTCTAACTTGCCTAAAGTGCATGGTATTTTAATCTTTGACTTTGGCTCTTAAGAAAATGTTAGCTTATAAAAAATAAAAAATAAAAGCAACTCAAGGAAACAATTTATAAATAAAGACTGCTATATATTTATATAAATAATTTTTTACTCTTAACTTATTGGATACTTAAATAACCACTTAATTCAACATTTTTTTTTTAACTTTTTTCCTTTTTCGTTTTACATTATTAGCTGGTTTAGTCATTATATTATAATTTTTAACAATTTTTTAAATTTTCAAGAATTTTTTCTTATACTTGTTTTGTTTTTGGTCTGGACATAAATTATAAATGCTAACAAAACTATATTAGATCTAATTGTATACTCTAATTGATCAAATATCAATTAGAATGTTGAATGGTGGACATTAAAGATTATCAATTAATTGGTTTAACCTTAATAATTATTAATTAATACTTAGAAACTTAGGAAATCATATAATATTTGACCAATTTGACATTAACATTAGATGTAATCATACACACCAATTACCAAATGTCCAATTAGAATGTTGAATAGTAAACATAATTGAAAATAATATAAATTATCATTCATAAAAAATACAAACTTAATATGAATAATTTGTCAATTACTTAACCTTAATAGTTAGTAACTTTATAATACTATGTAAAAATTAATTGATATAGTACTATTTTGAAAGTAACAAATAAATAAATATATATATGTCGTAGCAGAAAAATAACTTAATAGTTTAATACATGTATCAATCAATTAGTTTGCGTTTAAAGCTTGTACAAATAAGAAATCACATGATACTTAAAATTAATTAAAATAATGCTAATAGTGTTATATATTAAATTTATTTTCTTTAAATATAAGTTATTTTAATTTTATTCAAAAAATTTAAGTAAACAAGTCTTGTCATAACGATTTTTCGATCGCTAGACGATTTTAAAAGCAAACACAGGGAGTCGCCACTAATATTTTTTGTTTAGGTGTGATCGGTCACCTATTAAAAATCAAATTTTATAAAACATTTGAAAATTAATTAAAATATTTTAAGAAGACCAATTTTGAAGTCTGCATTTTAATCCAGAGAGAAAACTAAAGCGGATTCGGGAGTTGGTTACGTGCGGGGAAGGATTAGCACCCCTACAACGCCCGTAAAATACGGTACCTTATTGATTACGTGTTATCCTAAGTCTTGGTAGAAGTTGGTTTGAGGTTCGACATTTAAAAATAATTCCCTTTTAAAATAATCATGTTATTTGACAATGAACCATAATTTATTAATGCAAAATTTTTTCATATTCCCCGACAGACCTAGCAAAACATGAAAATTTTTATTTATTTCAGAATTCTCCGAATCACCCTCGTTTTAAAAAAAGATATTTCGTTATTAATGATAATTGATGATATCCTCCCCAGCAGACCCAGTAGAGAACTCATGAATTATTTTACATCGGGAATAACCTTGTTTTGTTAAAAATCATTAGTTTTTATGCATTTAAAATTATTTGAAAATGATCATTTTTTATATTTTTTAAAAGGATTAATAATGCATTTAATAAAAATAAAAATAAAATAAGGTAAAGAATTAAACCAAAACAAATAATAATAACTACTATAACAAGGAAGGTAAATAAATAAAAAAGATAAATTTATAAAATGAAATGAAATGAAATGTAAATAAAAATAAAAATAAAAATAAAATAACATAACATAACATAACATAAATGATAAAATCACAAAAAATTCGAAACTTGAGTGCTAGAATTAATTCCTTAAAAAAAAACAAATAGAATCTTTGTTTCCTTAATTTTTCTTTTTCTTTTTATTTTTTCTTTCTTTTCTTTTCTTTTCTTTTCTTTTCTTTCTTTCTTTCTTTCCTTTTTTTATTTTTTATTTTTTTTATTTCCTTTCTTTTCACTTTTTTTTTTATTTCCTTTCTTTATTTTTTTTTTCTTTCTTTCCTTTTTTCCTTTTCTTTCTTTTTCTTCTTCTTTCCTTTCTTCCTCTCTTCCTCCCTTCTCCCTGGAGTGGGTCAACGCGCGGACTCGGGTCAAAACGGGGTCCACGCGCGGATCCTGCCTGGTTTTTTTTCTTCTATAAAAGCCTAATTCTCTCTCTCTTCTCTCATTTTTTTTCTTTCTCTTTCTACCCTTTTAGACCCTCTCACCTCTCTCTAAAAGAACCCAGAATCCGGCGATCAAACCACCGCACCGGCCACCGTCTCCGTCGGCGGCTGATCAACCCCAAAATTTCACCCCGAAATCATTTTGGCCTCCTCTTTCAATTCCGACCTTCATTTTTTCAAAAAATGCCCCGAATTTCCTTGACCTAAGGCTTAAATCCAAAATTTCAACTCTAAATCCGACCGCCATCCACCATTGTATGGGGCCCAAAATCGAACCACAACCTCCTCACCACGTCCTCCGACTATTCACTGTTCAAATCATCAAAAAAACATTTCGAACTCCTCCAAATCCCAAAAACCCGAAACCCTTTGGTTTTTCTCTTTTATGTGTTTGCTTTTTTTTGGTTTTGTGTTTGCTAAGGTTATGGTTGCTTGATGAGTATTGGTGGTGGGGAGGATATGTGGCGTTCAATTTAAGGGCAGTGGGTATGAGTGTTTTTTTGGGTGATATTTTGTTATCTTTTTTTCTCTCTAGTTCCTGATTCAAAAGAAAAAATTCCCTTTCTGATGTGAAAATATGGGCTTTTATTCCAAGGTTTTCGGATTTCTTGTAACCAGGTTTACGGGTTAGTTGGTGAGGGTTGCTAGGTAGCTCGTTGAGTTTGGGAGATCATGGTAGGTTGAGGCAATGTGATGAAGCAGTTTAAGGTGGCTGGGATGGTGGCATGTGTGTGTAGCTGCTGCTGTGTGTGCAGTACAGTTGGGGTTGAGTGTGGGAGAGGGGCTAGCAAGTTGGATAGGTGGTGGCTGGCAGAGGTTAGGGCAGGGGCAGTGTAGGCTGCTGGCAGCCTAATTTTAGCTGCCAGTCGCCCGCCCTAAGTTTTTTTTTAATTATTCTTTTTTGGTTCTGTTTAATTGATAATTTTTAAATTAATTAAAAAAATGATAATGGGCTTTCTCAATATGGGCTTCATATCAACTCATGCCTAAGGCCCAAAATGAAGGAATTTCAATGGATCCAGAATTGATGTCGGACGAAATTTGGTGTTTACAGCTTCCCTTCTTTGTCTATTGTTGAGAATCAGGAATAGGGCAAAGACCTAAGCAACAATTTTGTCCGGGATCATTGATCTACACCAAATTCCTTTTCTTCTTTTCTTCATTTTTTGATTTTTTTTCAATTTTCTCATTTCGTTCATTCATCATTCATTTTTTTGGTCTTTAAATTAAAATGAAAATGCACTTTCACACATATGCACATATATGATGTGCCAACTTCACAGGGCTTAAAATCATTATCATGCCTGCTAGATTTGGCTTAAATTTATCTCATCTGCTGTCAACTTCATTGGGCTTAAATCATTTTTGTGCCAGTTACATTGGGCTTAAAACATCCAAAATGCCAACTTCGACTAGGCTTACACCATAACTGTACCAGCCTACATTGGGCTTAACCAACTAAAATGCCAACTTCGAGTGGCTTACACCATAATTGTGCTAATTTCAATTGGACTTACACCATAACTGTGCCAGCTTACATTGGGCATGACCAACTAAGAAGCCAACTTCAACTGGGCATACATCATAACTATGCCAGTTTACATTGGGCTTACCAACTAAGATGCCAACTTCAATTGGGCTTACACCATAACTGTGTCAACTTACATTGGGCTTAACCAACTAAGATGCCAACTTCAACTGGGCTTACACCATAACTGTACCAGCTTACATTGGGCTTAAACCAACTAAGATGCCAACTTCAATTGGACTTACACCATAACTATGGGCATACACCATAATTCTGCCAGCTTACATTGGGCTTAACCAACTAAGATACCAACTTCAACTAGGCTTACACCATAACTGTGCCAGTTTACATTGGGCTTAACCACATCCGTTCTTTTGAAAAACTCCTCTTTCGAGGCTCCACAACTTTAAAAGTTAAAAACTCCTCATCCGAAGCTCCACAACTTTAAAAATTTCTCATTCACAAAAGTCAACACTTTGAAATATTCATTTCTATTTTCTCTTTTCTTCATATCCAAAAATTCTCAACACTTTTCCATTTCATCGTTTTGAAAATGACCTTTTCTTTTTCAGAACAACCCTTTTTTCCTTTGCTTTTACTTTGACAGACTCTTTCCTCTAATCCTAAAGCCAGCCTCTCATCTTTTTTTTTCTTTTTTCCTCAACTTTTATCTTCTGTCTTCAATAAACCTATCCTTTTTTTCTCTCATCTTTTCAATGCTCTCAAAATTAACAAATGCAATGATCAACTACGTTGATGCAACCTACAAAGATGTAGATGCAAATGTTCATTATATGATGCGTGAATGCTCATGAAGATGCGTGACATCATTTCACATGAAAAAAATGTTGAGAGAGTTGATCATCTCTCTTTTTCCTCGTGTTCTGGTAAGGTTTCCTCATTCCTTGGCATCTTGTTGAAGAAATCACATGATTTTTATATTTCCAACATTTTTCTTGCCCCGGCGAATTCTTTCTTTTCGGTTTCCTGACCAAGATCAAAACTAGGGATGGCAATGGAGCGGGGCGGGGGAGGATTTTGCAGTATCCGCCCCCGCCCCGCTATAGCACTGCTTTGCCCCGCCCCCCGCCCCGCTCCGCCATGGATGTTGAAATTTCAATACCACTACCGCCTCCATGGATGTCGGTTACATCCATAACCGCCCCGCTCCGCCCCATTTGATATTTATTAATTATTTTTATTTTTTTCAAATAATAAAGCATTATAAAAAATTTTTAATATAAATTCAATATAAACATGTTTCTAATCTAGGAAGAAAAAAAATAAAGTATTAGGTTTAAGTTTTTAAAAAGAAAAAGAAAAATAATAAGTTTAATTATATTAATTTTATTATTCTTTTAAAAGCTAAATATTTAAGGGTAAAATTGTAATTTCAGTATTCGGGGCGGGACGGTGCGGAGCAGGCAATTACCACAACTGCTCCATCCCCGCCTTTCAAACAAAAAAAAAACCGCACCGCCCCGCTCCGCCTCCATTGTTCAAAAAAAAAAAACCTCTCCATTCGGATCGGATCGGTTCGAAATCCATCGGTCGGATCGGGTTTTGCCATCCCTAATCAAAACACAAAGTCAAACATTATGTAAGTAAGAATTCAAAATTTCATACCCCTGTAGAATGTAAACTTTAATTTTCTACCAAAATATATCCATATCTCAATTTAAGTTTGTTCTTCTCAAAACTTGTCAATTTCATTTCTTCCAAAACATTTGAAATTAAAGTCTTTCAAAAATTGGTGATCACCATTAAAGACATTTCTAAGTGAGGTGAGAAAACAACTCCCCCTTTTTTTGAGTAATTTGAATGGTTTAATGCAAAAGTCAATGAACTGATGCAATAAGGTCCGAATTCATCTAAGGAAGCTTCCCAACTTGACAAGGAAAAGAAGGTGAATGCCCCTTTATCTCAGGTCACGAGTAAGTTTTCTCAAAACATGAATTCTTTAAAACCAAACCTTTTTCGGAAAAAGCTTTAAAGTACAATTAAATCTCAACAATCTTACAATCTCTAAATATGGCATCTTGATTGGTGTTAACCTTAGCCGTAATATTTTCAAAGTTGGAAGGTCAATTTGGATAAAAAAACGGGTTTAACTTTCAAAGTCAATTCCCAAAAAAATCTATGAGATATCTAGGAGTTTCTTGATGTTCCTTGATTTCTTCAAAATGACTTCCTCTTTTGTCATGGCTTCAGCAATACCATGAGTGGCATCAAATTTTCTTCTCATTCTGCTCTAGATTACCCATTTTTGGGTTTTCAACCTAGACCCTTATGGTTTCTTCATTTTCTTTTTTCTCTTTTTTTTTTATTGTTCCACCATGCATCTGATAATTCTAAATTCTTCCATAAAGAAATGATAATTCAAAAGGGTGAGATAAAATCTGAGGAAAACTATTCAAGTTAAATATCCATGCTTGATCAAAATGGACTTCTAGAGCATGTAACATAGGCCAAGGTTCGGGGTTCAGAAAGAAAGGATAAATAGGCCCAAAATATGTGTTTAAGGGTAATCAGATCAAAGATCATTTTTTGATGAGGATTGCCTTTGAAACATTTGTCTCTCATGGACTTCCCTTTCCTTCTTTTAACTTTTGCTTCTTTTCTCTTTGTTCTAGGCTTCCATTTCGCCATCCTGTTCACATTTTTTTTCTATTTCTTCTTCTATTTTATTTTATTTTATTTTATTTTATTTTCTTTTGTTTTCTTTTCTTTTGTTTTCTTTTTTTTTTGTTTGTGCATTTTCACTTTGACAAGGTGAACGCGTACTTATTTTGGGAACTCAAATTTGCCTTATATTTGTCTTCGAGTTAGGACTCATTTCACCATGTTCTTTGAAAGGGTCTTTTTTTCGCATTTTCCCCCCGGTGTAGAGGATGGTCCATGATCAAGGTTCAAAGAAAGAAATCTTCAGGTTCAAAAAGGGTGACTATGGATAATTTCTTTTTGTGAAAGGGATATGGAAAATGGCCATTTCTCACATCAAGTACGAATAGTCTCATTGAAAAGCAATCCCCATGGTAATAGATAATCAATATTTCATTTTGAATTTGGAATCATTCGAATTCCTCATATGCATGATATCACAATTTTTTGTTTTTTTTTTGACTGCCCCAAAAATTTATGCATAATTCATCTTCAACCACAAATGATGTCCTATTTTGATTTTCCCTTTAGTGAAAAGTCTTTTGGTTTATAGGAATCTTGATACGAAGGAACATCTCATGTTTCATCTTTGAGCTTCTTTCTAAAAGAACTCATTCCGATTTCAATTTCTTCAAAATATTGACAAATGGGTAAAGAAAGAATGTTTCGGATCATTCTATGGTTCTTTTTTTTTCCTCATAAATCAAGGACCGAAGAAAAGGGGTCTAGGGATTTGGCATTTTGGAATCTTTCAAAGGGATTCGAGAAGTTTTCGCTAAGCTTAATGGTATGGCATAGTCTTAACACATTTCAAACTACCAAATCTAAATCAATTAGAAGAGTGCCATATTTGCCTATCTTTCAAAGATTTCCACAAAAGATTTTTCCAAATTTTCTATTACTCACAGCCTCGATAAAGGTTACTCTTTGGGAACTTTTGGATAATCTTCAATCAACTGGCCTATTGATCTAAGTGCATGTGGAGATGAGGTATTTCCTAGGATTAGTTCATTCCTCATAATGATCACCAATTCTTTCGAAACTCTTTCACTTTTCAAAGAAAGATCCTTTTTATTCTTAAAACGAAAAATTATCCATATGAAATTTTATTTTCAATTTCCAATTTTTTTGTTTTTTGTTGTTTGTTTGTTTGTTTTTTCTTCTTTTAAAGACCCTTAAAACAAAGCTCGAGAAGAAACCCAAACTTCGAATGAGATACCATGTATGATGCTCGCAATTTAAAGTTCATTCATTCCAAACAAAGTGAGCGTATGTACAAAATTTCAACCAAGGTTAAGGATTGCCCCTGATTGGCATACTACCCCGAAAAAAATGACTCTTAGCCCTGTCGTCCCTGATAGGCATCAATGAACTCTTTGAACTTTGCCGGGTTTGCATCAACTGCAGCTTGAATTTTGTCCTTGAATGAAGTGCAGTTCTCCGAGGAATGCCCTTTAACCCCATTATGATATTCGCATGTGGCATTAGGATCATACTATTTTGGGAAAGAAGATTTCCGGGGCTTTGCGGGTACAATGGAGATCATGTGACTTTGGACAAGCAATGGAAGAAGTTCTGTATAGGTCATCGGAAGCGAATGGTACACCTTTGCCTTCTTTCTCTTATTGCCCTAAGAATAGACTGATTAACCTCCGGGTCCTTCGGCCTAGTGAAAGCTTGGGGTGGTGTGAAAGACATTGAAGCATGATGTTGGTCGTGCTGAGACCAATGGTCAATAAAGGGTCGGGGATGCAGAGAGCCACCGAAAGGATCTTCTTGCATTGCACTAAATTTTCTTTTGTCTCTACCTTCGACAATTAGGACTTGATCACGATAATTGGTGAAACTATCCTTTTTTCTCGATAGCAATTCTTGCATCAGTATCCACAATTGTCCCCTTTTTTATACCATCCTCGATCCTACCCACAGAAAGTAATATGTCTGCGAATACCAAAAAAGCATTGCCAATCAACTTGTCATAGTATGGATATGGGAGAGTATCCACAAACAGAGCATTCATTTCTCTATTGGTAAAAGGTGGTTGGACTTGCGAGGCTACATCTTTCCATCTACAAGCATATTCTTTGTAACTCTCATTGGGTGCCTTTTTCATGTTCTGGAGTGTCAATCGATCTGGAGTTGCTTCCAACATGTGCTTTATTGTTTCAAGAATGCCAGAGCTAAGTCTCTCCATGTACGCACCTGGCCTTTCTTCAAACGAGAATACCATTTAGATGCTGCCCCTGTCAGGCTGTCTTGAAAAACATGGATAAGAAAATTCTCATCATGGACATGCCCCATCATTTTA